>OX451741.1:1299502226-1305371496 GCA_948472305.1 Vicia faba
AGGAAAATTAGGGTTTACCCCTTTATTAAATAAAATCAACCTTTTTTTCATTTTAAATTATCTACACCTTTTTCACATTAAAAAATGCTTTACATACATAAAAAACTCTTTTTGTATAAATACATTTTTATTTAACATTTATTTATTTTGTTTATTTAAATATTGTACGTTTAAAATATTATGCATTGTAAATTCAATTTGGTTGTAATAATTTAGGGTTTTAATTTCTTGCAAAATAATCCCCTATTCAAAATTGCACCCCCCTCCCTATATCAAAGTTGTAATAGCTTAGATTTATTTTTACGCACTTAATGTTTTCAATTATGCCATGATTAGAGAATTAGGGTTTGTATGCAAAATCAAAACCAACAAATAGTTTGACCTAATCAAAGACAAAAATGCATGAAAAACAAACACAATGCACACTTGCACCCTAGGGTTACAATCCACTTGTTGCCTTCAAAAATGGGCCATGATATGCATGTTAAGTACTTTGGCAAAACAAAAACAAACAAAAGATCATAGTCCCTCGATGACGCTATCTGAGATATTTTCACAATTTTTTACATTTATTAGATATTTTATTTTGATTTTTTTCTCACATAAAAACAATTTAAATACTTTATAATTATTTGTTAAAACTTGAAAATAATGAAAATATTTTCTTGAATATATTTTATTTTTGTAAATATTTTTATTTTATTTTATGCATCCTTAATATATATATATATATATATATATATATATATATATATATATATGTATATATATATATATATATATATATATATATATATATATATATATATATATATATATATATATATATATATTATATATATATGTATATATATGTATATATATATATATATATATATATATATATATATATATATATATATATATATATATATATATATATATATATATATATAATACTTTATTTTATTAAAAACATAGAATAAAAATACAAAAATAGTACATTTTTATTTTTATTGATGTTTTATACTAAAAAACACTTTTTTCAATATATTTTTATTTTGCACATATTAATATATTTTTGTATATAAATAATATAATATTATTTTCTTTAAGGAAAATTAGGGTTTACCCCTTTATTAAATAAAATCAACCTTTTTTTCATTTTAAATTATCTACACCTTTTTTCACATTAAAAAATGCTTTACATACATAAAAAACTCTTTTTGTATAAATACATTTTTATTTAACATTTATTTATTTTGTTTATTTAAATATTGTACGTTTAAAATATTATGCATTGTAAATTCAATTTGGTTGTAATAATTTAGGGTTTTAATTTCTTGCAAAATAATCCCCTATTCAAAATTGCACCCCCCTCCCTATATCAAAGTTGTAATAGCTTAGATTTATTTTTACGCACTTAATGTTTTCAATTATGCCATGATTAGAGAATTAGGGTTTGTATGCAAAATCAAAACCAACAAATAGTTTGACCTAATCAAAGACAAAAATGCATGAAAAACAAACACAATGCACACTTGCACCCCTAGGGTTACAATCCACTTGTTGCCTTCAAAAATGGGCCATGATATGCATGTTAAGTACTTTGGCAAAACAAAAACAAACAAAAGATCATAGTCCCTCGATGACGCTATCTGAGTTGCCTAAACAAAATGATCAAGTCCCTCTAGAAAATTGCCAAAAATACTTAGCACAATTGCTATCATAGTCTATACGATGACCCGCGCCTGTCCCGTTTAACATCCTAACACAAGGTTGTTCACCAAATGCAATGGTGAAACAACACTGTTAAAAGGGTTAAAAACATAAGAAAGGGTCTTTGAGTAAAATAGGGTAGATAGCTCTTAGTTACTTAATCAAAAGCTTGCAAAACATCCTTGCTATTTTCAAACACACTTCACAACACAATTTCAAAACCCTACTTTCAAACATTGAAAACTTTTCAAAAGACAAAAACACCTTTGTATACATTCAAACAAGAATCATTACAAAGGTTGCCACAACAATGGCCTCTTTTCAAAACATCTTTCAAAACCACACACAAAGAACCATTTCAAACAATTGAAGAGCACCATTTCAAACAATTGAAAAGCAAAGCAAGTGATCTAAACGAGTAACTAAGAGCCCATGGATAACCATGGATGAAAAGGGTGCTAATACCTTCCCTTTTATAATCTACTCCCCGAACCCAAGAAAACATCTCAAAGGTCTTTCCTGTGCTTTTTGACCTCTCCTTAGGATAAAATAAAAAGTCGGTGGCGACTCTTGCTAAACTGAAACATTTGCAAACACAAACGCAAAATCTCAAGTCAGTTCTCCCACCGTATCTCAGAATTGGTGACTCTGCTGGGGAAAACTTTAAAGTGGAGTAACCTTAGGGTTTAGATCACCTTTGCATGTCTTGATTGCTTTGATTACTTTACATTTGGTTCTCTTGTTTGGTTTGAATCCTCCACCCGGACTTTTGGGAAACACTCATAGGTAAATAGCAATACGTTGTGGAAACTGTGTGGGGTATACCGACATGGTTGAAGCAATAGCTATATTAGTGCGACATATTTATGAGTACCGGTAGCCTTTGAGTCAATCAAAGAGAATACGGGGCCGCTGAGTGATGTCATGAAGCACTAATGAACTCTTAGAACCTTACTTGACCATCTTGGCCTTTTTTAGGGGTAGTGAGATGACCGGCTTTGGTATAGTCCCGAAGTTGGTAGATACTCGATACTACACTCATTGAGGATTGTTTTTTGGAATATTTTGGTCGCCAGTTAAGTGGCTAAACCAAAACAATGAACATAGAAAATAATCCAGTGATATTGAGCTCCTTAGAACCCGGTTACTATTTATAGGATAGGTTTGAGCCAACTAAACTCAAGAGGGTACTACCTATAAAACCTCATGCAATCCTGAAACTAGGATCTTGTGTGACTTGTTTGTACATGTGCTTGTGCATACATCATGAACATCATAAAACATCATATGCATCCACTAACCATTTCAAGGGTTTGGATCTTCATCTTTGTTCTTGTTTTGTAGGTCATGGAATCTCTTCGCAGGAAAACAGTTCAAGTCAACCTTGTGAGAATCCCTCCTCAACTCAAGGAGCTTACTTCCAAGATTCCAGAGAATTATCTTTTCAGTGAAAGACATGGTAGACTTCTCAACTTGGTCAACTCCAACATTGAAGAAGACATGGTAAAAGTTCTCTTCCAGTTCTTTGACCCCCTACACCACTGTTTCACATTCCCTGATTACCAACTAGTACCTACTTTGGAGGAATTTTCTCCACTTATGAGGATTCCTATTCTTCATCAACTACCCTACAACGGCACAGAAAAAGAACCAAAGCCTGAAGATATTGCTCAAGCATTACACTTGCAACCATCTGATATCAAGGGTCATTGGGAAACCAAGAGTGGTGTCAAGGGTTTCTTGGCAAAGTTTCTGTTTGAGAAGGCACAAGACTGCTGGAACTCTCTAGATCTACAAGCTTTTGAAGAGATTGTGGCACTCCTCATCTATGGGTTGGTCTTGTTTCCAAACCCTGATCAGCTTATAGATGTGAATGCTGTCAAGATTTTCATATCTCGGAATCCTGTGCCTACATTGCTTGGGGACATCCTACACTCATTTTACACACGAACAATGAGGAAAAGAGGTATTCTCATGTGTTGTACTCCTCTCCTAGCAAGGTGGTTTATTTCTCACCTTCCACAATAAGTTTTGAAGAATGAGCAGGGTTTAAGGTGGTCACAACGATTGATGACCCTCACACATGCTGATGTTCATTGGTGTTCTCGGTCCAGAGAAAATGTCATCATCATTGATCATTGTGGGGAATTCCCTAATGTCCCACTACTTGGCATTAGGGGAGGCATTACCTACAACCCCTGCTTAGCTTTGAGATAATTTGGATATGCTCAGAGGGATGGCCCTCATGACATGTTGATTCCTGACTTGGTTTTTGACTTCGACAACAATGCGCAAGGACTTCGACAAAGGTTCATTAGAGCTCGGAGGATGCCCAACAAGGTGGATAGTAAGACCCTGGGGCACAAGAATTCTATCCCTCTTGAGCCTTATCTCAAGTGGGTACGAACCCGCGCCCAGAATCTTATGATGCCATACCCTCGCATTCTCCCCGTGATCAAAGAGCCTGTCATGGAAGGAGAGGTTCTATACACCCTCCTACATCCAAACATGCCAACATCATTGGAAGAATTACAAAAGAGTTGGATCCAACTCAAGGAGGAACGAAATACTTTTGAAGCCAGCTTCTATGCCAGTGAGAAGAAGGTTTTGGAGCTTACCCGCCGACTTCATGAGGAGGAAACTCTCAACACTTACATCACACCAAAGATGATGCGCAATGTCTTTTTACATTAAGAATTTTGTAATATTTTGCCCATGGGGCACTTATGTACTAACAAATTTCTTCTTAATATGACGTGTGTTCTTTTTTGTTTGCAACAAATTTGAATTTATGAATCCTTGAATGCATTACATGAATAACATACCATTCATCATATGCATAAACAGGTCTTCACACCAGGTTTCCTTATCTTTCTGCTGTTTATTTCAGCAAGATAGATTTGGAGCAGACGGTTAAGGATCTGCAAGCACATAATTCTCAATTCCAGCAACTCCTCCTGACCTTAGTGTTGTACCCCAAAATTTGCCCTCCCATATTCTTCAAGAAATTGCCAGGCCAAGTCATAAAACTCCCCCAAGGGTTATGCAGTGCAACAGTCTCCCATACAGTCAAAATTAGGGTTTTGAGCCTGATCAAGAAAAGGAAGTGTTCAAAGGCCCAATCAAGTCTAATATGCTTACAAACATGGTCAAGCATCCTCATATCAAGTTTCAAGGTATTCAGCTCAAAATTGCACAGTCAAAACCCTAAATTGCACTACAGTCAACTGTAGGGGCAAAATGGTCATTTGACAGTCAAAAGTTCAAATTTTTGGTCAACATATCATTTTGAAGCCACAAACATCATTTTATCAATGCTTGATCATGATTCTCAAAATTTGGCTCAGAAATCATCAAAGATGCAAAAGTTGCTATATTTGGACAGCTGAAAAAGTCAACTGAAATTGACCAGGGCATAACTTTCACATGGATTATCAGAAAAATTCCATCCAAAGCTCATTTTGAAGAGAAAGACATTTCCTACAACTCATCTTCATACTTCAAGTCCAAGAAATGCTCTCACAAAAAGTTATCAATTTCAACATTATAGGTCATTTTCAAAAGTCAACAAAAAGGGACTTTAAGTCAAAGGCCATAACTTGAGATTGGAAAATCAAAATGACATGGGACCAAAGGCATTGGTTAAAGGACTCAAAGACCTTTCCAAAATGTCCAAGAACATGTGAAAAGCTTAAAAATTGAGCAAGTTATGCCTTGTAGAAGTTGGGAAATTTTTGTGAAATGGCAAAAGTCAACTATCCTTGAAACTCCAATTTTTGACAAAAGGGCCCACTTTCTTCCACTTGATTCATCCTTGTCATGCCACACACGTGTCCCATGGTTAATTTCAAGACCAAATATTGATTTTTCTATTTTATTTAATTTTTGATAATTTAATTCATTTTAAATCTTTAAAAATTCAAATAAAATTCAAAAACCAATGGAATAGTGTCATGTGAATTTGGACAACTTCCATATATCATGGGCCAACTCAAAAACTCAGGCTAGGGTTAAGTTTCACACTAAGTCTTGGTCTTGGCTTAAAAGAAGGAAAAGTGGTTAATGGTGGAAACCCTAGGACTAGTTCTTTCATGAGCATGAATTAAGGTCAAATAACAAGCCAATTCTATTCCATCATAAGCACTGAGTCAAACCCTAGGCCTAACACATCATATGCTGCGCTCAAAGGCTTGTTGCAACATGGAAATTTTGGCATAAAAACACAAAACTGATTTCAAAGTTAGAGGAATTTTCAAGCCTTAATTCTTTTTCTATTAGCTTCCTGGACCATTTCTGAACACATCCCAATTCCTAACGTCAATCAAAACGCCAAGAAGTGGTAGCTACAACTCAAACTGTGTCGTAAAAAATTTCAAATCGCATATCATAATTTACGCATCCTTGTGCATTTTTATTCATGAATTCTTATTCAATGTGAAGTTTGCAAGCTGACCATGACTTTTAATTGAATTTTCGTGCACTTTTGGCTAAGATGCCATGTTCGTTCCTTAGGGTTTTGCAGGGTCCAAAATTAGGGCTTTTGCATAGAGGAAAAATTAAGGCTCATGAGTACCATGGTTGCATTCAGTGAGACTAGACGAACAAGGACCACTCATCGCGCCTAATTTCTAAACCACACAGGCCTATTCGCTATTTTCTGTTAGATGGTATTAGGCAACGTTTGCCAAACCGTTGCCTTTGAGTTTTGTTTTGCAGGGACGAAGAAGAAGGACTCGTGGCATGCAGGGATTGGGGGCATTTGAATTTCGCGCGCGCTCCAAGTGTTGTGCCACTTTTCTTTTATATTATTTATTTGATGTTATATATTAAATGAAACACAAGTGGCTCAGTGGACAGGGATGCGTGCATGTGACCTTCAAGACCTGGGTTCAAGTCCCAGGTCAGAACAATTTCCATAATATTTTTCTATGCTAATTCCCATGCAGGCTCAGTAAAACATTCCACCATACGCTGCCAAGGATCAACGGCCATGTGTCCAAGGGAATCAGATCCAAGGCTTAGGTCTGAGGAACACGCTACACTTGGTCAAATGCATCACACCTGATTAGAAAAGTCAAATAAATTCAAGGCTTAATGGGCCAAAAACTCCAGGCCTGAACCTCCAATTTGGGGACTACCCCCCCCCCCTGGTTTGCCTTATTATTTTTTTATTCTCTCTTTAATTTTTCTTTTTATTTCTTTTATTTGCTATTTATTTAGTTAATTATTTTTTTTTACAAAATATAAAAACATTAAAAATACAGAAAAGACAAAAAAATACAATTTTTATTTTATTATTTCCATAAATAAATTGTATGTAAGTTATTTAGTTTAATTAGGGTATAATTTTAATCTTTTTAATAAAAATCCAAAAATAGAATTTAGGTTTAATAACTGTTTATTTTCTTTTTATTTTTCCCTTTTTTCCACAGCAATAATTATTTATTTATTTATTTTTTATAATTAAATTTGTACATAAATAAATTAGATTTAAATTAGGTCAAATTTCAATATTTTTTGCAATAAACTTAAAAAATATTAGAATTTGGGTTTGCCTTTTAATTTAATTTCAATTAACTCCTTTTTCTTTTAAATCTTAAAAAACACAAAAATACCAAAACATTTAATTTTTAATTTTTATTCTTCATTAATTTTAACTTATTGCAAAAGGGTCCAACGCCCTAGTTTTGTTTTTAATTCCTTTATTTCGCACATTTATTTTATGTCGTTTAAATAATCATGTATATGCCCCAAAGCCTTGTAATAATTTTTACTTTATTTCTCGCACTTTTATTTTATTGCTTTTTTTACTTTATTTCTCGCACCAGATCCACCGATCACAGAACTGGCGACTCTGCTGGGGATAATTTATAAAAGTGAGGTGTACCTTAGGACTAAGATCACTGTGTTTTCAATTGCTTTCCTTGTTTGCTTTATTATTGTGGGACTGTCTTGGGAGTTCTATAGATCCTAACCCGGATCTGGGGGATACCCTTTTAGAAAGTAGCAACAAGGCTGTGAGGGAACTGTGCGGGGTATACCGACATGGTTGAAACAGTCTGCTACGTTGATGTGGCACTTTGGTGTGTACCGGTAACCCTTGAGTTCAGTCAAGGAGAGTACGGGGCCTCCGCGTGGTGTCGTGAAGCATCAACAGACCTTAGGAACCTTAATTGAACTATCTTGGCCTCTTTAGGGTAGTGAGATAACTGACTTTGGTGCAGTCCGAGGTTGGTTGATACTCGATACTACACTCAATTGAGGGTTGCTTTCCTGGAATATTTCGGTCGCCAGTTCAGTGGCTAAATCGAAATGATGAACAATGAAAGCAATCCAATGATATTGGGAACCTTAGAACCCGGTTACTTTGATTAGGACAGGTTGAACCCACCAACTTCAAGAGGGTACCACCCAGACCCCATGCTGGCCTTAAACCTTAAGGGTCTGTCTTGTGTGCCTTGTGTGCCTTACATGTTTGTCTTTGTAAATATCTGTGGTGTGTTTAATCATAGCATCATGACATCATCCAGCATCATATGCATTAACTAACCATTTCAGGGGTTCGAATTTTCATCTTTGTTCTTGTTTTGTAGGACATGGAAACTGTTCGTAGAAAGACAATTCAAATCAGTCTTGTAAGGATCCCTCCTCAGCTTAAGGAGCTTATATCCAGGATTCCCGAGAACTCTTCATTCAGTGAAAGGCATGGAAGCCTCATCAGCTTGGTCAACACCAACATTGAGGAAGATATGATAAAAGTCCTGTTCCAATTCTTTGACCCTCTGCATCACTGTTTCACCTTCTTGGACTATCAGTTGGTACCTACATTGGAGGAGTTCTCCCGGCTCCTGAAGATCCCTATTCTTGATCAGCTACCCTTCAACGGTACAGAAAAGGAACCTAAGCTTGAAGAGATTGCTAAAGCCTTGCACCTACAGTCATCTGACCTCAAGGGACATTGGGAAGTTAGAAGTGGTATCAAAGGGTTCTTAGCCAGGTTTCTGTTTGAAAAGGCCTATGAATGTTGGAACTCCCTTGACTTACAAGCTTTTGAAGAGGTTGTGGCCCTTCTTGTTTATGGTTTGGTGTTGTTCCCTAACCCAGACCAGCTCGTTGATATCAATGCTGTCCAGATCTTTATGTCCAGGAATCCCATACCTACGTTGCTGGGGGACCTCCTTCACTCATGTTACACTCGAACCATGAGAAAAAGAGGTGTCCTTATGTGTTGCACTCCTCTCCTGGGAAAGTGGTTTATTTCGCACCTTCCACAATCAGTCCTGAAGAACGAGCGGGGTTTGAGATGGTCACAACGGTTGATGACTCTTACACATGCAGATATACATTGGTGCCCTAGGTCCAGAGAAGATGTCACTATCATTGATTGTTGCGGGGAGTATCCTAATGTTCCCTTACTTGGAATCAGAGGGGGTATTACGTATAGTCCATGCCTGGCTTGGAGACAATTTGGTTATGCTCGGAGGGATGGTCCTCATGACATGTTGATTCCTGACATAGTTTTTGACTTCGACAACGATACTCAAGGACTTCGCCAGAGATTTATCAGAGCTTGGAGGATGCCTAGTAGGATAGACAGCAAGACACTGGGGCACAGGAACTCCATCCCTTTGGAGCCTTACCTCAAGTGGGTACGAGCCCGCTCTCAGAAATTAGTAATGCCTTATCCTCACATGCTTCCAGTAATCAAAGAGCCTGCCTTGGAAGGAGAGGTGTCTCACGTTGTTCAGCACCCTGATATGCCCACATCCTGGGAAGAGATGCAGAAGAGCTGGATCCAGCTTAAGGAAGAGCGGAATTCTCTTGAGACTAGTTTGCATGCCAGTGAAAAGAAGGTCTTGGAGCTCACCCGCCTGTTGCATGAGGAAAGGAATCTCAACACTTACATAGCTCCAAAGAAGATGCGCAACATATTTTGGGATTGAGTTGATCTTTTTGTACTTTTGCCCATGAGGCTTTGATGTATTAAACAATGATTTTCTTAATAATAACGTGTGTTCCTTTTGGTCTACAACAAATTTGAATTTTCGAACTCTTGAATGCATTGCATAAACACATATCATTCATCATGTGCATCATAGGTACTCTTCTTTTCAGGTTGTTTACTGTTCTTCGCTGTTTATTTCAGCATCATGAATCCTGAATCATCAACCGAGGCATCTATCAAGGCTCTTCAGGCGCAAAATGTCCAATTTCAGGCGCAGAACGCCCAATTTCAGGAGCTGATCAAGGGCTTGGCTCAGGGTCAACAAGAGTTGAAGACCATGCTTTTGAAGAAGACTAAGAAGAAGAGGAGGACTGTGCTATTTAACACTGGGCGCAGACTCGGGAACACTTTGGTTGAAGCTGAAAGGACTCCTCCATCTGTGACGGAAGGTAGTCACCAAGAAAGGGAGGTCACTACTCCTGTGGGCTCTGATACTGAAACAGACTTCAACGACGAACAGTACCCTCCTGCTGAAGACCGGTACAAACAGCTGGAAGACAGATTAAAGGCTATGGAAGTTCAGCGGGTGCCTGGATTGGATTTCGGAGACTTGGGGTTATCTACTGGGGTGGTGATCCCCCACAAGTTCAAAACACCTGCCTTCGTGAAGTATGATGGGGCTTCCTGTCCCAAGATGCACCTCCGTTCTTATGTAAGGAAGATCCAGCCTTACACAGCAGACAAGAACCTTTGGATCCACTTCTTCCAGGAGAGTCTTTCAGGGACTCACCTCGATTGGTTCTATCAGCTGGATGGAATCAACATTCGTAACTGGGAGGATCTGGCCACTGCTTTTTACAAGCAGTATCAGTATAATGCCGACCTTGCTCCTACGCGTACCCAACTCCAGGGTATGTCGCTAGGGTCGGGTGAAGGTTTTAAGGAGTATGCCCAGAAATGGAGAGACCTGGCTGGCAGGGTGCAGCCACCATTGACGGATCGGGAGCTAGTAGATATGTTTTTGGGGACCCTATCTGGTCCATTTTTCAATCATCTCATTGGTAATTCCTCTGCTGGGTTTACTGATCTGATCCTGACTGGTGAAAGGATCGAGGCCGGTATAAAATCGGGGAAGATACAGAAAGTTGCCTCCTCCAGTACTGAGAAGAAACCCTTCAAAAAGGAGGCTAGTGCTGTATATAGCTCCCGGAGAACAGAGCGACCTGAACACCGCCAATCTGTCAGTGCGGTAATGATTGCCAAACCTGCTGCCGCTCCTCGGCCAACTAATCCTCAAAAGTTTGAAAGACCCCGGAGAGAGTATACCCGGTTAAGCATGACCTTATCACAGATCCTGCCACAGTTGCTATCCACCAATTTAGTGACTGTCAGGGAGGCTCCAAAGTTTCCCAATACTGCATCCCCCAAGTTCAATCCAAATGCTCGCTGTGCTTATCACTCTGATAGCCCGGGGCATAACACAGATGACTGTTGGGCCCTAAAGAATAAGGTTCAAGACCTCATTGATGCAAAGGAGATACAGTTTGAGGCGCCCGAGAGGCCGAATGTTGTAACTGCTCCCATGCCCCAGCATGGAGTGAATGCTGTTGAGGAGGATTTGTATGTAGCTTCGGTGGATGATGTTGCTACTCCATTGCTGATGGTCAAGAGGAATCTGTTGCTAGCCGGTTTATTTCCGGGATGTAGCGAAAGTTGCCCTCTATGTGTTGCTTCCCCTGCTGGTTGTTCTCTGTTGAAGTCAGGCGTCCAAAACCTGATAGATAGTAGAGAGATTTTGTTCAGAAAGACTGTTGTTCCTGCTGCTCCTGTTGAAGAAGTGTCGATCGTTACCATCTTCAACAACCATTCCAAGGCTCCTTCAAAGAAGCCTGTCCAAATTCTGCCAACTCACAAGAGTGCTCCCATCACCATTACTGTTCCGGGGCCTATACCCTACAAATCTGATAAGGCTATCCCATGGCACTATGGGGCGGATGTTTATGTTCTGGGTGTGAAACAAGAGTGCAACATTGATACTGGTGTCTCCAACATCACCGGGCCTGCTAAGGTCACTCGTAGTGGAAGACTGTTCTCGCCAGACATTGCTCCTCCGGCAATTCATAGGCCTTTGATCTTCACACCTGCCAGAGAGCCTGTTTCTCCCCCTGACCAAGTATCCACCCCTGCTACTGATTCATCTGATACTCGGGGCAAGGGAATTGCTGCTGATATGCCTGCCAGGACGGAGGCGCCAAAGACCATTGTTGAGGCTTCCAAGCAGGAAATGGAAGAAATCCTCAAGATAATAAAGAAAAGTGACTTCAACGTTGTAGAACAGCTGGGGCACACCCCCTCTAAAATCTCCATGTTGTCACTGCTGCTGTGTTCAGAGGCCCATGCAAAGGCTCTGATTGCTTTCTTAAAGACAGCCCACGTACCCCAAGAGACGTCTGCTGACCAGTTCACCGACTGTGTGGCCAACCTAACTGCTGATAATGGCCTGGGTTTCTCTGATGCCGATCTGACAGCAAAGGGGAAGAACCATAATGATGCCCTGCATGTCTCCATTGAATGCAGGGGCACTACTCTTGCTCATGTGCTGGTTGACACAGGTTCTTCATTAAACGTGCTGCCCAAGAAGGCTCTGGATAGGCTGGATTGTGAGGGTCTAGAGCTCAAACCAACTCACATTGTTGTCCGGGCCTTTGACGGGTCCAAAAGAATGGTACATGGTGAGGTGGACATCCCGATCAGGGTTGGGTCACAGGTATTTGATTCAAAATTCTATGTGATGGACATCCATCCGTCCTATTCTTGTTTGCTGGGTCGCCCGTGGATCCACAAAGCTGGAGCTGTGACCTCCACATTGCATCAGAAGCTCAAGTACCCGGTCAGGGGGAAGATCGTAACAGTGCAAGGGGAAGAGGAGTATATGGTCAGCCACCTCAACTCCTTCAGATACGTGGAAATGGATGGGGAGTTCATTGAAACCCCCTTTCAACATTTTGAGGAAGTACCACAAACCTTGGCAGCAGCAGAAGCAGATGAAGAGGTTTCTCCTATGAAGATGGCCTCCTTAAAGGACGCCCGGGCTGTGATCGAAAAAGGCGAATGTGCAAACTGGGGCAAGCTCCCTGATCTTACTCCTAAGACTAACAAGTTTGGGCTGGGTTTCACCACAGAAGCTCAGAAAGCGGTGCGCAAGGCGAGAATTGGAAGACCTCCTGTGCTCATCACCCACTCAGAAGTGAATGCTATTGGAGAGGAAGTCAAAGTGGAAGAGTCAGAGTTCGATAGCTGGATCTACCCGACGACCGACGGTGGATTGACCAATTGGACTGCTAAAGATTTTATACCCATAACTTTTGTTCCTCAGTAATGAATTTCTTTGTTTTTGATTTGTAATAAACAATAATTTGAGACTATATGGCCCGGTGTCTTACCCGGGGCACCGTGGTTTTATTTATGAGGGCTTTTGTTTGTCACTATCATATATCATGAATAAAGCATTGGACGTTTTTCACAATTCAAATTTTGCGCTCCTTTTCTTTCCTTTCTTTACATATTGCAAAACAGCTGTATTTACACACACACTCACTCATACAGGTTTCAATCCACTCTGGATCTCACTGGTAACGACTCTGCTACTGCCAGTTATGACTTCGAAAATCCGATCAACTTAGCCGAAGACGAAGGTGAAGATGATTGCGAAGTGCCTGGTGAACTTGCAAGATTGTTACAACAGGAAGAGAGGGCAATTCAACCCCATGAAGAGCCAGTGGAAATAATAAACTTGGGTACTGAGGAAGACAAGAAAGAAGTGAAGATTGGTGCCAACCTAGAACTCAGCGTGAAGCAACGGTTGACTCAGATGCTGCATGACTATAAAGAAATCTTTGCCTGGTCCTACGAAGATATGCCCGGATTAGATACCGACATTGTGGTCCATCACTTACCAACTAAAGAAGATTGCCCTCCGGTTAAGCAAAAGGTCCGCCGTATGCGTCCAGAGATGTCTGAGAAGATTAAAGCCGAGGTTATGAAGCAGTTTGATGCCGGGTTTCTTGCAGTAACTTCTTACCCTCAGTGGGTTGCTAATGTGGTGCCGGTACCTAAGAAGGACGGCAAGGTCAGGATGTGTGTCGATTACAGGGATCTGAACAGGGCCAGCCCCAAGGATGACTTCCCTCTACCCCACATTGATGTCCTTGTTGATAATACAGCTCAACATAAAGTGTTCTCCTTCATGGATGGTTTTTCAGGCTATAATCAGATCAAGATGGCTCCGGAAGACATGGAAAAGACTACATTTGTTACTCAGTGGGGCACCTTCTGCTACAAAGTCATGCCTTTCGGACTAAAGAATGCTGGGGCAACCTACCAACGTGCCATGGTTACTTTATTTCATGACATGATCCATCATGAGATAGAAGTGTATGTTGACGACATGATCGCTAGGTCCCAGACTGAGGAAGAACACCTTGATCATCTACAGAAACTGTTTGACCGTTTGAAACTGTACAAACTTAGATTGAACCCTAACAAGTGCACCTTCGGGGTAAGATCTGGGAAGTTGCTAGGCTTCGTGGTCAGTGATAAAGGAATTCAAGTGGACCCTGCTAAGGTCAAAGCCATTCAAGAGATGCCAGTTCCTAAGACAGAGAAGGAAGTCAGAGGCTTTCTAGGACGTCTGAATTACATTGCTCGGTTCATCTCACACTTAACTGCTACCTGTGAACCAATCTTCAAGCTGCTGAAGAAAGATCAGGTAGTACGTTGGAATGATGAATGTCAGGCTGCTTTTGACAGAATCAAAGAATATCTCCAAGAACCACCCATCCTTATGCCACCAGTTGAAGGGAGACCTTTGATACTTTACCTGACAGTGCTTGATAATGCAATGGGGTGTGTGCTGGGGCAGTATGACGAGTCTGGCCGAAAAGAGCATGCCATTTATTACCTTAGCAAAAAGTTTACCGACTGTGAGACCCGATACTCACTGCTTGAGAAAACTTGATGCGCTTTGGTATGGGCTGCTCGCCGGCTGAGACAGTATATGCTGACTCACACTACCTTGTTAATCTCAAAAATGGATCCTATAAAGTACATATTCGAAAAGCCTGCTCTGTCTGGGAGAATTGCAAGATGGCAGATGATCTTGACGGAATACGACATTCAGTACACGACCCAAAAAGCCATCAAGGGAAGTGTATTGGCAGACCACTTAGCACGTCAAGCTGTGGATGACTACCAATCAATGAACTTCGAGTTTCCAGATGAAAGCATTATGATAGTAACTGACTGTGAAATACCTGGACCGGATGAAGGACCTGAACCAGGATCCCGATGGTCTATGCACTTTGACGGAGCCTCCAATGCTTTGGGAAATGGTATCGGCGCCATAATCGTATCTCCACAAGGTACTCATACTCCACTCACCGCCCGGCTGTGTTTCAACTGTACCAACAACATGGCGGAGTATGAAGCGTGTATTATGGGTCTTCAAGCTGCGATCGACCTGAGGATCAAATTTCTGAGTGTCTTCGGAGATTCCGCTCTTGTGATCAATCAGATCAAAGGAGAGTGGGATACGAAACACCCAAACTTGATTCCTTACAGAGAATGTGTGTTGGCCCTGATCCCCCACTTCACAGAGATAACATTTGAGCACTTTCCAAGAGAAGAGAATCAGCTGGCGGACGCGTTAGCTACAATGTCTTCAATGTTCAAGGTTAAATGGGATAATGAAGCTCCCCGGATCATCATCTGGAAATTGGACGAACCGGCATACTGTTGTGATCTCGGAACTGAATTGGTAACTGAGAAGCCTTGGTACCACGAAGTGAAGAGATATCTGGAAGCTCAGGAATACCCTGAAGGAGCATCTGTCAATGATAAGAAATTCCTGAGGAGGTTTGCAGCCAAGTTCTTTCTTAGCAACGGCATCTTGTACAAGCGAAACCAGGATTCAACCCTACTGCGTTGTGTAGATAAGACTGAAGCAGAAAGAATCATGGAAGAGCTACATGAAGGGACCTTTGGTATACACTCCAGTGGACACACTATGGCTAAGAAAATCCTACGGGCAGGGTATTACTGGTCCACCATGGAAGCTGATTGCTACCAACATTCTAGGACATGCCATAAATGCCAGATCTACGCAGACAAGGTGCATGTTCCTCCGGTTCCCCTGAATGTTCTGACTGCGCCTTGGCCATTTGCAATGTGGGGCATAGACATGATCGGTGAGATTAAACCTACGGCATCTAATGGACATCGCTTCATCCTAGTGGCGATTGATTATTTTACGAAGTGGGTTGAGGCAGCATCCTATGCTACGGTAACCAAGACTGTTGTGGCACGATTCATTCGGCAAAACCTGATCTGTCGGTACGGTGTCCCTGAGAGAATTATTACAGACAACGGTACCAATCTAAACAATAAGATGATCGCTGAGCTCTGCGAACAATTCAAGATACAGCACCACAACTCTTCTCCTTATAGACCGAAGATGAATGGGGCTGTAGAAGCAGCAAATAAGAACATCAAGAAGATCGTGTAGAAGATGACAGTAACGTATAAAGATTGGCACGAGATGTTACCGTTCGCTCTGCATGGGTATCGTACCTCAGCTAGGACGTCAACCGGGGCAACCCCGTTCTCTCTGGTTTATGGCATGGAGGCAGTCTTGCCGATCGAAGTACAAATTCCTTCCCTCTGGATAATGAAGGATGCAAATCTGAATGAAGATGATTGGATCCAGACGCGACTTGATCAGCTCAACCTTATTGACGAAAAGAGACTTGCTGCTATCTGTCATGGTCAGACGTATCAGAAACGAATGATCAGGGCATTTAACAAAAAGGTCAGACCACAGGAATATCAAGTCGGGGATCTGGTGATCAAGCGAATCATCCTTCCTCAGAGTGATCCAAGGGGAAAATGGACCCCTACGTACGAAGGGCCATTTGTGGTTAAGCATGTGTTCTCAGGAGGAGCAATGATATTAACCAACATGGATGGTGACGACCTTCCTCACCCCGCCAATGCAGACATAGTTAAAAAATACTACGCATGAAAAAAGACCCGCTAGGCTGACATGTCTAGGCAAAAATTAGGGCTTCCCGTCGAACCAAAAGGGTTCGGGCAAAATGAAGGGATGAAAATGAAAAATCTGTACACCCGGCAAGTCGAAAACCTGCAAAGGCGGCTTGGGCAAAAATGGGTATCCCGGTGGACTGAAAACCCGAAAGGGCGGTCCAGGCAAAAATTAGGGATAAAAGCGTAATACTATGTCTCATTGGATCACTTTGCATCCAGAATCCGGTACCTACATCAAGTTCAGACGGCATCGATCAGTCAGCTTCACCTTCAACCAAGGTCATCAAGTGATGAGACGCTCAGAGTTATAAAGGCGATAGCAGAGTTGAAACCCAGTGGATCATTCATATTTCACACAACTGTTTATTTTCTTTTGTACAAAACTCGTATAAACTCTCTTGTTCGGCGACGTTCCGCTTACCAGGACGTCAGCCTCTTGTACACAAAACGCCTATTCACAGGCTATTCAAAATCAATACAAATATACTTTTCAGTTAAACGTGCCAACTGTTTTCCTTTTTTCTGTTTTGTTTTGCGAAGAACGTCCAAGGTTCAATTTGTGATATATGCATTGACAATAATTTGTTAGCTCATAAATATTTGCATACGAAACAAAGAATTAATTGCAGGCGACACTAGAAACAGGGGCAATAAGGAGTTGTCTGAGCAGTATAATCGTTCTATCCTCCAAGGTACCAAGGCAGGTTCAGCCAAAGAACCTAACCAGACATCTTAAATTCCCCAGAGAGTGAGACAGCAAGTCAGTGCATTATTCCTCAAACAAAGTTAACAAGTCTCAAGGAAATTGGGTATCCTCCAGTAGATCCCAATATTCCCCCAGCAGCATATATTCTTAACAAGCATCCCCGGCAGTCTTGGTCTAAAGATTGGTCCCCGGCGGCATACCTCAACATTCAAAGGAATCACTTCCCCAGCATATCAAAACTTCCCCAAGAGAGTCCCATCCGAGTTCCCCAGGAAAGATGGAATCCATCTCCCCAAGCAGTAAGCTTATCCCCAGTAGATTCTGGAAGCTTATCCCTAGCAGAGCACGAACGCGTCGTCCGGCTTTATTTAAAGAGTTATTTCCTTAACAGGATATAACTGGGTTATCCTCAGCCAAAAGCCGCGGAAAGGTCGTCGTCAACATAATTCTTTCCTATCCCCAGCGAAGTCCGTTAACACTTCCAACATAACCACGGTATCCTCAGCAGGTTATCAACAACTCAGCAAGGCATCTCTCTTCCCACAGAGTATTGCTTCCCAGCATGATCACTAGAGTATCTTTTCTCCCCGCAGAATCTTTCATTCGCCAAGTTTATTCCGCAACGGAGTCATCTTCTCCTACCGGTATCCTTGCAGTCATCATCCCCAGCGGAGGCAAATCTATTCTTCGACACCAGCCCAGGATACGACTTCCCGGCACCCGTCAAGGATTTACTCTCCTAGACAAAAACATACATAAAACATCACATACATCATTATAGCATGCATATACGTATCATATCTTACAAATCTCATTTATGTTGAGAACATCATTGCTTGATCCATATCATGCATTACATATGACTGACTTTTATCTTTCAGGAAAAATCCAGTTAAGTTCTCAAATTACATTTCAAGACCTAGACCGGTTCAGTTAAATCGTCCCAAGATTTTCCTGATGCTTATCCAGTCAAAGGCCTTCTCTGGTTCAGTCAGATCGACCCTAAGATCTCCCTGATGCTTATCCAGTTGAAGACATTTCAAGACCTAGACCGGTTCAGTTAAATCGTCCCAAGATTTTCCTGATGCTTATCCAGTCAAAGGCCTTCTCTGGTTCAGTCAGATCGACCCTAAGATCTCCCTGATGCTTATCCAGTTGAAGACATTTCAAGACCTAGACCGGTTCAGTTAAATCGACCTTAAGATTTTCCTGATTCTTACCCAGTCAAAGGCCTCTCTGGTTCAGTCAGATCGACCCTAAGATCTCCCTGATGCTTATCCAGTTGAAGACATTTCAAGACCTAGACCGGTTCAGTTAAATCGTCCCAAGATTTTCCTGATGCTTATCCAGTCAAAGGCCTTCTCTGGTTCAGTCAGATCGACCCTAAGATCTCCCTGATGCTTATCCAGTTGAAGACATTTCAAGACCTAGACCGGTTCAGTTAAATCGACCTTAAGATTTTCCTGATTCTTACCCAGTCAAAGGCCTCTCTGGTTCAGTCAGATCGACCTTAAGATCTCCCTGATGCTTATCCAGTTGAAGACATTTCAAGACCTAGACCGGTTCAGTTAAATCGTCCCAAGATTTTCCTGATGCTTATCCAGTCAAAGGCCTCCTCTGGTTCAGTCAGATCGACCCTAAGATCTCCCTGATGCTTATCCAGTTGAAGACATTTCAAGACCTAGACCGGTTCAGTTAAATCGACCTTAAGATTTTCCTGATTCTTACCCAGTCAAAGGCCTCTCTGGTTCAGTCAGATCGACCCTAAGATCTCCCTGATTCTTATCCCAGTAGAAGACACCCCAGATTTTTCTCAACGAGCGTTGTTGAAGTTAAAGTCGCCCAAGGCTCTCTTACCATTCATGCTAAGGAAGTAATCATCCCTGGTTCTTTCATCGTTGTTTGAAGCTCCAGACTCAGCTCCTGTAACCAGTCAGGACACATCTATACCAGGCATCTAAAAAATCGGCTCCTGTAACGTGTCAGGTACTCATTTTCTGTTTTGCAGGTATACAGGTTCTCACCAAGGAATCTCCTACGCAATCAAACATCCAGATGGCATCTATAAGCCCATTCCACCATCTCTGCCACTATGTGAGCGCAAATTTCTGGGCACTCTAGTGTCCAATCATCTTTTACCCTCGGATTACGAAAGGCACGTCAGCCAATCTGCATCCTCAGGTCTAAGAAGATTGAACAGGGGCAACTGTTGTACCCCAAAATTTGCCCTCCTATATTCTTCAAGAAATTGCCAGGCCAAGTCATAAAACTCCCCCAAGGGTTGTGCAGTGCAACAGTCTCCCATACAGTCAAAATTAGGGTTTTGAGCCTGATCAAGAAAAGGAAGTGTTCAAAGGCCCAATCAAGTCTCATATGCTTACAAACATGGTCAAGCATCCTCATATCAAGTTTCAAGGTATTCAGCTCAAAATTGCACAATCAAAACCCTAAATTGCACTACAGTCAACTGTAGGGGCAAAATGGTCATTTGACAGTCAAAAGTTCAAATTTTTGGTCAACATATCATTTTGAAGCCACAAACATCATTTGATCAATGCTTGATCATGATTCTCAAAATTTGGCTCAGAAATCATCAAAGATGCAAAAGTTGCTATATTTGGACAGCTGAAAAAGTCAACTGAAATTGACCAGGGCATAACTTTCACATGGATTATCAGAAAAATTCCATCCAAAGCTCATTTTGAAGAGAAATACATTTCCTACAACTCATCTTCATACTTCAAGTCCAAGAAATGCTCTCACAAAAAGTTATCAATTTCAACATTATAGGTCATTTTCAAAAGTCAACAAAAAGGGACTTTAAGTCAAAGGCCATAACTTGAGATTGGAAAATCAAAATGACATGGGACAAAAGGCATTGGTTAAAGGACTCAAAGACCTTTCCAAAATGTCCAAGAACATGTGAAAAGCTTAAAAATTGAGCAAGTTATGCCTTGTAGAAGTTGGGAAATTTTTGTGAAATGGCAAAAGTCAACTATCCTTGAAACTCCAATTTTTGACAAAAGGGCCCACTTTCTTCCACTTGATTCATCCTTGTCATGCCACACACGTGTCCCATGGTTAATTTCAAGACCAAATATTGATTTTTCTATTTTATTTAATTTTTGATAATTTAATTCATTTTAAATCTTTAAAAATTCAAATAAAATTCAAAAACCAATGGAATAGTGTCATGTGAATTTGGACAACTTCCATATATCATGGGCCAACTCAAAAACTCAGGCTAGGGTTAAGTTTCACACTAAGTCTTGGTCTTGGCTTAAAAGAAGGAAAAGTGGTTAATGGTGGAAACCCTAGGACTAGTTCTTTCATGAGCATGAATTAAGGTCAAATAACAAGCCAATTCTATTCCATCATAAGCACTGAGTCAAACCCTAGGCCTAACACATCATATGCTGCGCTCAAAGGCTTGTTGCAACATGGAAATTTTGGCATAAAAACACAAAACTGATTTCAAAGTTAGAGGAATTTTCAAGCCTTAATTCTTTTTCTATTAGCTTCCTGGACCATTTCTGAACACATCCCAATTCCTAACGTCAATCAAAACGCCAAGAAGTGGTAGCTACAACTCAAACTGTGTCGTAAAAAATTTCAAATCGCATATCATAATTTACGCATCCTTGTGCATTTTTATTCATGAATTCTTATTCAATGTGAAGTTTGCAAGCTGACCATGACTTTTAATTGAATTTTCGTGCACTTTTGGCCAAGATGCCATGTTCGTTCCTTAGGGTTTTGCAGGGTCCAAAATTAGGGCTTTTGCATAGAGGAAAAATTAAGGCTCATGAGTACCATGGTTGCATTCAGTGAGACTAGACGAACAAGGACCACTCATCGCGCCTAATTTCTAAACCACACAGGCCTATTCGCTATTTTCTGTTAGATGGTATTAGGCAACGTTTGCCAAACCGTTGCCTTTGAGTTTTGTTTTGCAGGGACGAAGAAGAAGGACTCGTGGCATGCAGGGATTGGGGGCATTTGAATTTCGCGCGCGCTCCAAGTGTTGTGCCACTTTTCTTTTATATTATTTATTTGATGTTATATATTAAATGAAACACAAGTGGCTCAGTGGACAGGGATGCGTGCATGTGACCTTCAAGACCTGGGTTCAAGTCCCAGGTCAGAACAATTTCCATAATATTTTTCTATGCTAATTCCCATGCAGGCTCAGTAAAACATTCCACCATACGCTGCCAAGGATCAACGGCCATGTGTCCAAGGGAATCAGATCCAAGGCTTAGGTCTGAGGAACACGCTACACTTGGTCAAATGCATCACACCTGATTAGAAAAGTCAAATAAATTCAAGGCTTAATGGGCCAAAAACTCCAGGCCTGAACCTCCAATTTGGGGACTACCCCCCCCCCCTGGTTTGCCTTATTATTTTTTTATTCTCTCTTTAATTTTTCTTTTTATTTCTTTTATTTGCTATTTATTTAGTTAATTATTTTTTTTTACAAAATATAAAAACATTAAAAATACAGAAAAGACAAAAAAATACAATTTTTATTTTATTATTTCCATAAATAAATTGTATGTAAGTTATTTAGTTTAATTAGGGTATAATTTTAATCTTTTTAATAAAAATCCAAAAATAGAATTTAGGTTTAATAACTGTTTATTTTCTTTTTATTTTTCCCTTTTTTCCACAGCAATAATTATTTATTTATTTATTTTTTATAATTAAATTTGTACATAAATAAATTAGATTTAAATTAGGTCAAATTTCAATATTTTTTGCAATAAACTTAAAAAATATTAGAATTAGGGTTTGCCTTTTAATTTAATTTCAATTAACTCCTTTTTCTTTTAAATCTTAAAAAACACAAAAATACCAAAACATTTAATTTTTAATTTTTATTCTTCATTAATTTTAACTTATTGCAAAAGGGTCCAACGCCCTAGTTTTGTTTTTAATTCCTTTATTTCGCACATTTATTTTATGTCGTTTAAATAATCATGTATATGCCCCAAAGCCTTGTAATAATTTTTACTTTATTTCTCGCACTTTTATTTTATTGCTTTTTTTACTTTCAGTCAAATCGGGTTCGGTTTATTTTGGCGATGTGGACCCGCGCCATTTGTAATAGTTTAGATTTATTTTTTCGCAAACTTTATAACTGTTAAATGCATGCAAGAATGAATGGCCCTAAAACTAAAATCAAGCGTAGATCACAACAAACATGACAGGACAAAATCATTGAAACATGACGCACAATTCGCACACACCACCCCTAGGGTACGCCTTACCTGTTGCCTTTCGAAAGGTGGTCGTCGAGTAGAGGACGTCTTAGTAAGTCCTCATGATCCGGGAACCTGGCATGAGGGTAGCTTCTAAGGTGTCTTCCCATCGCTCCGGTGATCACCATGTCCCTAAAACTCGAATTGACCCGAACACCTCCAACGGTGGTGCTACCTACCTCTCAATGATGGGATGGCACTACTTTAAAGGACATTTACACAGACGAATTCCTTAGGGTAGGTAGGTTCTCAAAGATACTTGCTCTAATTTCAAACAAAAAACACTTTTCACACCAACACATTTTCAAAAGCTTTCAAAGCAAACTTTTCAAACACTCTGACGTACGAGTCGAACTGAAATTTTTCAAAGAAACTTTTTTAAAACCCACAATTGAAAAGCAAGCAAACATTTTGAAAACACATTGAGCAAGTATCTAAGAGCCCATGGATAACCATGGATAGAAAGGGTGCTAACACCTTCCCTTTCTATAACCTACCTCCCGAACCGAGAGCAATCTCTTTTAAGGAATTTTTCTGTGCTTTTGTCCTTTCCATTTGGAGAAAATAAAAGACGGTGGCGACTCTTGCTTCCGCGACATTTCGCGAACCAGCGTTAAACAGTCAGTTCCAGATCCACCGATCACACTTAGCAAAGGGGAAAGAGGACCTCAAAGCACTGTTGGAGAAAGATAAAGAGAAAAAGAAGAAAAGACCTGGTGTAGTCATCATGGGAAGAAGGTTTGAAAGCAATGCTAGAAAAGTTCTCTAGTTCCCCTCAACGTCTGATGAAGGGGTTGGTAAAGGAAAAGGAACAACGATGCCTTCTGAATCTGAAGTTGAAGGAGAAGAAGAGGAAGAGGAAGAAGACGAAGATTACTCTGAACAACAATATCCCCTGACGGATGTTAAATTTAAAAATCTTGAGGATAGATTGGCAGCCATGGAGTTGCAAAGGGTACCTGGTTTAGATTTCGAAGAACTAGGGTTGGTCGCTGGGATCGTTATTCCTCCCAAATTCAAGGTTCCTACATTTGATAAGTATGACGGCCTGTCGTGTCCGAAAATGCATCTGAGGTCCTACGTCCGAAAGATCCAACCCCACTCATCTGATAAAGATCTTTGGGTCCATTTTTTCCAAGACAGTTTGTCAGGCACACAATTAGACTGGTTCTATCAACTTAAGAGGTCTGAGGTCCATAACTGGGAAGACCTAGTTGTTGCTTTCTACCGACAATACCAATACAATACTGATTTAGCGCCCACTCGTACTCAACTACAGAGTATGGGTATGGTTTCTAACGAGGGATTTAAAGAGTATGCCCAGAAGTGGCGTGATCTGGCTGGAAGGGTGCAGCCACCATTGTCGGATAGAGAGCTGGTTGACATGTTTTTAGGGACCCTGTCTGTCCCTTTTTTCAATTATTTAATCGGGAGTTCCTCTGCGGGATTCACCGAACTAATTCTGACCGGTGAAAGGGTCGAGGCCAGCATTAAAAGTGGTAAGATTCAGAAAGATTCCTCCGCGTCCACTGCTATTAAGAAGACCTTCCCAGCTAAGAAGGAAGCCTCTGCTATTTATTCTCAGAAAAGTCAAGGAAGAACCGAGCGCCGACCAACAGTAGGGGCAGTGATGATTCAAAACTCTTCAAATGATCAACCTCGCAGCAATCAGCCAAGATCTAATCAGCAACGGGTAGAAAGGCCACAACGGCAGTTCACCCGAATCAACATGACACCGAATCAAGTACTCCCTCATTTGCTAAAGCTGAATCTTACCAATTTGAAGGAAGCGCCAAAGAACCCCAATACCTCTTCCCCTTATTACCACTCCAATGCAAAGTGTGCTTACCACTCTGACAGTGTAGGGCATGATACCAACAACTGTTGGGCTCTTAAGAACAAAATCCAAGACCTGATCGACACCAAGGAAGTAGAATTCGATGCGCCCGAAAAGCCAAATGTGATTTCTTCCTCAATGCCCAAGCACAGTCATAATGTTCATGTCGTTATGGAAGACCTTTATGTTACCAATGTTGCTGACCTTTTGACTCCATTACCAGTGATTAAAATGAATTTGATGAGAGCTGGGATATTCCCAGGCTGTGGAAAGGACTGTTACTTTTGTTTAAACATACGAGTTGACTGGCCAATGTTGAAATCATGCATCCAACGCCTGATGGATACCCAAGAGATACTCTTCCAAAAGACTCTTGCTGATACCTTCACTCCTGTTACTCCTGCTACCTTTGTTACTTCAACCAATGACATTGCAATAATAACCATCTCCGACAATCTTCCCAAGGCTTGCAAAAGGCCTGTCAAGATTACGCCTGATCCTAAGTTTGTGCCGTTAAAAATCACCATGCCGGGGCCTGTCCCGTATCAATATAACAAGACGATACCATGGAACTACGGAGGAGAAATCTTCTATCATGGTATCAAACAGATTGAATCAGTCCAAGAGAATTCTGAAGAGGAAACCCTTGATATAGGGAACATTACGGGAACAAGCAAGATAACTCGCAGCGGACAGATTTTCTCTCCGGAGATTGCTCCCCCACAAGCAGTCTTCGGACCCTCGAAAGCTTCTGTGCCTGTTAAGCCATCTGTGCAAGGCCCGATGTTGTACCCCAAAATTGTCCCTCCCATATTCTTCAAGATTTGGCAAGATCAATCTCCAGATGATTCAAAATCCCTCAAGAGTTGCACAGTCCAATTGCCTCCTAACACAGTCAAAATTAGAGTTTTGGTTCTTGCAAAGAAATTGAGGTTTCCAAGGGTCCAATCAAGTCCCATGTGCCCATATACAGTGTCAAGCATCCATATGTCAAGTTTCAAGACTCACAGCATCAAATTGCACAGTCAAAAACCCTAAATGCTTCACAGTCAACTGCATGGGGCAAAATGGTCATTTGACAGTCAAAAGTCAAAAATTTTGGTCAACATCTTATTTTGAAGCCACAAACATCATTTGATCAATTCTTGATCATGATTTCTCAAAGCATGGCTCAAAAAGTCTCAAGATGCAAAAGTTTCTATTTTTGGACAGCTGAAAAGTCAACTGCAAATTGACCAAGGCATAACTTCTTCATGGTTTATCAGAAAAATTACATCCAATGCTCATTTTTAAGAGAATGAAATTTCCTAAAACTCATCTTCACACTTCAAGTCCAAGAAATGCTCTCACAAAAAGTTATCAATTTCAACATTATCGGTCACTTTCAAAAGTCAACAAAAAGGCACTTTAAGTCAAAGACCATAACTTGAGATTGGTCAATCAAAATGACATGGGACCAAATACATTGGTTAGAGGACTTCAAGACCTTTCCAAAATGTCCAAGAACATGACCATAGCTTCAAAATTGAGCAAGATATGCATTGGAGAAGTTGGGAAATTTTTGGGAATTTTGAAAAGTCAACTTTGCCTAAAACACTTCAAAATTGCTAATGGGCCTCAAATTCTTCCTTGAATCATTACCCAAAGCCTATGCACGACCCATTGAGCTCAAAGGGATTTATTTTCTTATTTTTAATTAATTAATTGAATTTTTATTCTTATTAATTCATTTAATTAGATTTAATTATGAGAAAATATCAAATAATGCTTTTTCAAATCTTTTTGTGCAGCAAATATGTTCCAAATATGCTAAAGATTTCGTGCATCAATCAACAAGACAAAATCTTCCATAATTGGCAAGGTTCCATTGGAAAAAAGATTGAAACTTCATGATTGAAAATCAAATATATGAATCATAAATTCTTGGACCTATGGGCTTGTTTTTTGACCTAGAATCGTTCACTTACATATGCACAAGGAAACCTAATTCAGACATACACGAAAGTCTGCTCACAAACTGATAACCAAATTGCAAAATTTCCACAAAAAGCTTGAAACTGATTTCATATTTGCAGGGCGATTCAAGGCTTAAAACCTTTTCCATTACGTTACTGACATTGCTAGGAAGTTGTTGGCATCAAGAACAAGTCCCCATACTCCAAGAATCGGTAGAACTGAGTCACGTTTCTTCATAAATATTCCATAATCGAATTTCAATTTCTACGCATCATTCATATGTTTTATTCATTGATTTGCATTACTGACATCTCCCTGAAACTTTTGATGTGGTTTAATTGTGCTAAAAACGCTTGAAACGAAATCTACCATTGATGAAACCTAGGGTTTCAGAAGCTTCAAAATAGGGCTTTTCACATATGGTAAAATTGGACCTCATGACCAATATGGTTGAACTCGTTGCAAGAAGCCTGATCCATTGAGATGATCGCGCCTTTTTTATATTAATGCCTCTTCTATTCGCTATTTTTCGTGGCTATGCTTAGTGGGGGTTTAAAACCCCCGCTATTTGTTTTATGTTTACAGAGAAAACAAGGAAGAAGATGGACGTGGCATGACACTACTGGAAGATTCAAACTGCGCGCGTTTTTTTTGCTTTGTATCATTAATATTGTTGTTTTTTTATATAACATTTGTTTTCCATTATAGATATAAACGCGCACAACAGCTCAATTGGCAAGAGACATGCTTGGTAAGCATTGGGACCTGGGTTCGATTCCCAGGTCCCCCCACATATTTCATAATTTTTCTCCTAACGTATTTCCATGCAGCGTTCACCAAAAGGCCTACCATGCATCCTCACACGCTAGCCTGCCACGCGCTCATGATCACTCATCCAATGGCCACAGAATGGTATCCAGGGTGTACCCCAGTCAAGCATCATACGCCTGATCAGAAAAGTCAAACAAGGCATTGTCTCTTGGGCCAAAATTACTTCAGCTTACCTCCATTTGGGCCTGAAACCCCACTTTGTTTGCTTCTTTTAATTTTATTTTCTTTTCTTTTCAATTCTAATTCTTTTTTTAATTGTTTTAATTGTTTTGTTTTTCTCACCATAAAATAATTTTCCATAAAAAATCAGAAACCAAAAAAATACAAATATGTTTAATTATATTTAATTTCACCATTAAAATATTTTTGTAAATAAACTCTAACAATTAATTTAGTTTAATTTAGGTTTTAAACTTTAATCCTTTCTTAATAAATAAAATATGTAGAATTAGGTTTTTTGACATTTTCATCTTTTTCTTAATTAAATTATTTTTCTCATTATTTATTATTATAATTATTATTTATTTTTGTAAATAACTTGTAAATTAATTAAATAATTAAATTAGGTTAACTTTAATATTTTCATTAATAATTAAAATAACTTTAGAATTAGGGTTTCTTTTTAGATTCTTTTCTTTATTTTCATAAATACCAAAAACATAAAAAACATTTTCTTTTCTTTAATTAAATAATAATTAGACTTTAATTTAATTTAATTTCTCAAAAGGGTCAAAACCCTCGGACATTCAATTTTAATTTCTTTTCGCGCATTATTTTCTTTTCGAATATTATGTAACTGCTTTCTGGATGTAATAGTAATTAGGTCTTTTTACTTTCCGCATTTTTATCAAACGGGTCTTTGTGCTTTGGCGATGTATAGACCCGCGCCTTGTAATAGCGTAGCTTTTATCTTTCCGCTTTTTTACTTTCTGCACTCTTAAATTCTAAATTGCATGAAAGAATGTATGGTTAATTAAAAACAAGTGTAGCTCACGATGCCATGATCAAAGATAAACTTAACATGAAAACAACACACAAATTCACACACCACTCTTAGGGTACGCCTCACCTGTTGCCTTCGAAAAGTGGTCGTCAAGTATAGGACGTTTTAGTAAGTCCTTATGTCCATGATCCAGTTGCCTCGAAACAGTTGCCTCGGAATAGTTGCCTCGAAACGGTTGCCTCGGATTAAGAAAGGATCAAGGACATAAGGGTAGCTTCTAAGGTGTCCTACCATTACTTCGGTGGCCATACTGTCCCTAAACTCGAATTGACCCGAACACCTCTAACGGTGGTGCTACCTACCTCTCAATGGTGGGATGGCACTACCTTAAGGACATTTACACAGCTTAATTCCTTAGGGTAGGTAGATGACTCATGGATACTTGCTCTATTTAAAACAAATCAAAAACCTTTTCACACCGACACTTTCAAAAAGCTTTCAAAACAATTTTTAAAACACTCTTGAGGACTGATACAAGAGTTATTCAGAAATCTTTAAACGAAACTTTTTCAAACCCACTCACATTTTGAAAAGCAAACACTTTGGAAACATAAGAGCAAGTATCTAAGAGCCCATGGATAACCATGGATAGAAAGGGTGCTAACACCTTCCCTTTCTATAAATCTACCTCCCGAACCGAGAAACGTTCTCATAAGGAATTTTGCTGTGCTTTTGTCCTGTCCATGTTGGAGAAAATAAAAGACGGTGGCGACTCTTGCTTCCGCGACATTTCGCGAAACCAGCGTTAAACATTCAGTTCTAAATCCACCGATCACACCCGATAATTGAAGAATTGGATACTCCTGAAGTTAGACCATTCGTTGATACTACCGATAAGGGTAAGGGGATACTAGAAGCGCCTGTCAGGATGAAGGCTCAGACTGTGGTAGTCCCCGAGACCACCCAGAAAGAATTGGAAGAAATCTTAAAGATAATCAAAAAGAGCGACTACGACATCGTGGAACAGCTAAGACAGACCCCTTCCAAAATCTCCATGTTGGCTCTTCTACTCTGCTCTGAGGCCCATGCTAAGGCCCTGATCAAATTTTTAAAGACGACACACGTGCCTCAAGAAACTTCGGCTGACTAGTTTCAAGAGTGAGTGGCCAACCTTACTGCTGATAATGGTATTGGTTTTTCCGATGGTTATTTGACCCCTAAAGGAAGGAAGCACAATGATGCGCTGCATGTCTCAGTAGAATGCAGGGGAGCCACCCTTGCCCATGTTCTAGTTGATACTGGTTCATCCCTGAATGTGCTACCGAAGAAAGCGTTAGACCGTTTGGACTGTGAAGGGTTAGTGCTAAAGCCAAGTAATATCGTGGTTAGGGCCTTTGATGGGTCCAAAAGAATGGTTCACGGAGAGGTTGACATTCCTATCAAAGTGGGCACAGAAATTTTCAACTCCACCTTTTATGTGATGGACATCCGTCCTTCATATTCGTGTTTATTGGGAAGGTCGTGGATCCACTATGCTGGGGCAGTTACCTCCTCTTTACACCAAATGCTAAAGTATCTTGTTCAGGGTAAGACTATAACGGTGCGCGGCGAGTAAGAGTACATGATAAGTCACCTCAACTCCTTTCGCTATGTGGAGTTGGATGGCGAGTTCATAGAAACGCCTTTCCAACATTTCGAGGAAGTTTCTCTTGAAATCGCAGTTGCGAAGACAATGGTTGATGTGCCTATCATTTCCAAGCCAGTGTCTAGGATGGCATCTCTCAAGGATGTAGAGGTTGTAGTCAAAGAAGGAAGGAGTATAATGTGGGGGCAACTGCCTGATTTTCCCCATAAGATGGACAAGTTCGGACTAGGTTTTATTGCTGCTGGCCAGAAAGCTATGCGTTGCTCCAAGGCTGGAGGACCACCCGTAAAAATCACTCACCATGGAATTAATGCCTTAGAAGATGATGATGAAGAAGACAACTTTGAAGATTGGATCTTTCCAACCGTCGAAGGAGGATTAAGCAACTGGGAAGCAAAGGACTTTATTCCTATTTTTGGTCTGTAATAACTAAATAATTCGTACACTATTTTCACCTTATGCCTTTCCCGGGGCATATAGGTCCATTTGTAAGGGCTTGATTTTCTTCATTATCATATGCCATGTTTTAATGAATCATTGTACGTTTTCATCTATAAATTGTTGTGTTCATTTTCTTTCCTTTTTCATCTTGTTTTGTTTAAGGATGGATATCCTTTACACACACCCACACTCACAAAATGCAGGTACCCATCCACTCCGGATTCCATGGGTGACTATTCTTCTTTAGCCTTCGGTGACTCTGAAGATTTGGTCAATCATGTTGAGTACGAAGTTGACGAAGACTGTGAAGTGCCGGGAGAGTTAGCCAAACTTTTGCAACAAGAAGAGAGGGCTATTCTGCCTCATGAAGAGTTGCTAGAAACCATCAACTTAGGAACAGAGGAAGACAAGAAAGAGCTTAAGGTGGGTGCCAACCTGGAACCAGGTGTCAAAGAGCGCTTAGTGCCGTTATTGAACGGATATGTTGAAATCTTCGCCTGGTCCTATGAAGACATGCCGGGATTAGACACATATATCGTGGTTCACCGTCTCCCTACAAGAGAAGACTGTCCAACGATCAAGCAAAAGTTCTGCCGAATGAGGCCCAACATGTCTGAGAAGATCAAAGCTGAGGTAATGAAGCAATTCAACACTGGCTTTCTGGTTGTTACTTCCTATCCACAATGGGTTGCTAACATTGTGCCCGTGCCTAAAAAGGACGGTGTTGTACCCCAAAATTTTCCCTCCCATTTTCTTCAAGATTTGCTAAGAGCATGCTTCAAAATCTCCCAAAGGTTGCACAGTCCAATGGCCTCCTAACAGTCAAAAATTAGGGTTTTGGTTCTGGCAAAGAAATTGAAGTTTCCAAGGGTCCAAACAAGTCCCACATGCCTATAAACATTGTCAAGCATCCTCATGCCAAGTTTCAAGACTCACAGCACAAAATTGCATAGTCAAAAAACCTAATTGCTTCACAGTCAACTACAGGGGCAAAATGGTCATTTGACAGTCAAAAGTCAAAATTTTTGGTCAACATCTTATTTTGAAGCCACAAACATCATTTGATCAATTCTTGATCATGATTCTCAAGGCATGGCTCAAAAGGTCTCAAGATGCAAAAGTTTTTATTTCTGGGCAGTTGAAAAAGTCAACTGCAAATTGATCAGGGCATAACTTCCACATGGTTTATCATAAAAATTCCATCCAAAGCTCATTTTGAAGAGAATGACATTTCCTACAACTCATATTCACACTTCAAGTCCAAGAAAGGCTCTCACAAAAAGTTATCAATCTCAACATTATAGGTCATTTTCAAAAGTCAACAAAAAGGCACTTTAAGTCAAAGACCATAACTTGAGATTGGTAAATCAAAATGACATGGTACCAAAGGCATTGGTTATAGGACTTCAAGAAATTTCCAAAATGTCCAAGAACATGATCAAAGCTTAAAAATTGAGCAAGATATGCATTGTGGAAGTTGGGAAATTTTTGGGAATTTTGAAAAGTCAACTTTGCTTCAAATGCCTCAAAATTGCTAATGGGCCACAATTTCTTCCATGAAACATCACCCAAAGGCTATGCACGACCCATTGACATCCAAGGGAGTTATTTTTATCATTTTTGATTAATTATTTGAATTATTATTATTATTAATTCACTTAATCAAAATTAAATATGACAAAAATAGCAAATCACACCTTTCAAATCTTTTTATGCAGCATTTTCATCCATCATGACCTCAAGATTTCGTGCACACTCAATAAGGAAAGATTCTATGCAATTGGCAATGGTTTGATGGCAAAAAAGATTGAAAAAGATCATGAAAATCAAATATTCAAAATCATTGAATACAAGGCTTTGGGCTTGATTTTTCTGACCTAATGCATTCACACACATATATACACATTGCAACCCTAATGCAAAGAACAAGAAAGCTGCGCCCAAGATCAAAAACAAAAACTTGCATTTTTCACAAAAAAGTTGAAACTGTTTTCATAGTTGCAGTGTGATTCAAGGTCTCAAAACTATTCCAAAGGCTTGCTGACACCACCAGGAAGAGATTGCAATCAAGAACATAGACTCTGACCTCAAGAATTGGTATAACCGAGTCACCCTGTTCATAAAATTTTGCATATTCGTGTTTGCATTTTCATGCCATATTAATGCATTTTAATGTTTGATTTATACTAATATGATGATTCTGAAGCTAATGGTATCGTTCAATTGAAGAATGGCTGCCTGTACAAAAATCCACCATGAAAGTGTTCTAGGGTTTCAGAAGTTTGAATTTGGGGGTTTCCTCATCTGGAAAAATTAGGCCACGAAACCTGTACCACTGGATTCAGAACCTTCCAACGAATCAATTCCCCCCATCGCGCCCTTTTTATATTTGCATATGACTTATTCGATATTTTTCAGTTTGAGTTTAGTGGGGGTTTAAAACCCCCGCTATCTATTTGATAATTTCAGGCAAAACGAAGAAGCAAGGAAGATGAAGCCTATGTGTTCAAACGTGGTTGGCTGATTCAAACATTGGCGCGTTTTATTTTTAATCCAGCATAACGCTTGTTTTTTCACATATAATATTCATTGCCCACTAAATTAACAAATAAACGCACTAGCTTCATTGGTAGATGCATTGTCATGCAGGCAATGGGACCTGGGTTCGATCCCCAGGTCCCCCATATTCTCAATATTTTTTCTTGTAATGCGTTCAGGTACACTTTCCCTCCTGTGGTCCATCATACACCCAACGCTTGTGCTTGCCAAATGTCCCAGGAGATCAATCTGAAGGCCATGATGTGAATTCCAGGGTACACACTAGTCAACCATGCCATACGCAAACGCTGAAAGTCAAAATGGGCTTGGGATCAGTGGGCCAAACTGCTTGCAAAAAACCTCCAAATTGGGCAGACACCCCCCTGCTGTTTGTATTCTTCCTTCTAATTTTCTTCTTTTCCTTTTAATTCTTTTTAATTTGTTTATTGTTTTAATTAATTCCACAAAATAATTTTTATAAAATAAAAATCAGAAATAAAAAAGAATAAAATATGTTTTATTTAATATTTAAGTCACTAATTTTTGTAAATAAATTTTTTAATAAATCAATTTAGTAAAATTAGGTTTTATTTTAATCCTTTTTCTTAAATAAACTAAAAAACATAAAAATTAGGTTTTAGCATCTTTTCTTTCTTTTTCTTAATAAATAATCCCTTCTCATTCTCATTATTATTAATTAATTTTGTAAATACTTGTAATTAAATAATTAGTGTAAATTAAGTCAAAACTTTAATTCTTTTCTTTAACAATTAAAAACATGTAGAATTAGGGTTTTATTTAATTTCTAATTTCAATTGATTCTCTTTATTTCCATTAAATACAAAAAACACAAAAATAACTTCTTTTCTTATTTAATAATTAATTTGTAATTTCAATTTAATCTCTTTAAAGGGTCAAACGCCCTCGCACTCTCGTTTCTAATTTATCTTCGCGGTTTGTCCTTTATTTTCATTTTAAATATTATGTAATTGCCCCAAAGCTTTGTAATAGTAATTAGGACATTTACTTTCCGCACTTTTATTCAAAATCGGGTCTTTGTTAATTTGGCGATGTATAGACCCGCGCCTTGTAATAGCGTAGGACTTTATTTTCCGTATTTTAATTTCCGCATCTTTTAACTACTAATCACATAAAAGAATGAATGGCCAAAAATAAAATCAAAGCGTAGCTCACCCAATACATGATCAAGATAAAATGTAACTGAAAATGACACACAATTCACACACCACTCCTAGGGTACGCCTCACTGTTGCCTTGCCCCTCGAAACGTGGTCGTCGAGTATAGGACGTCTTAGTGAGTCCTTATGTTCCATTGATCTAGTTGCCTCGAAACAAGTTGCCTCGGAACGGTTACCTCGGAATAAAAAGATCAATGGCATAAGGGTAGCTTCTAAGGTGTCTTACTGTTGCTCGGTGACCATATTGTCCCTAACAAACGAATTGACATGAACACCTCCAACGGTGGTGCTACCTACCTCTCAATGGTGGGATGGCACTACCTTAAGGACATTTACACAGCCAAATTCCTTAGGGTAGGTAGATGACTCATAGATACTTGCTCTAATTCAAAACAAATCAAAAACTTCTTTTCACACCGACACTTTGCAAAAAGCTTTCAAAAACAACTTTTCAAACACTCTTGAGGACTGATACAAGAGTCGATCTGAAACTTTAAACGAAACTTTTTCAAACCCACTCACACTTTGAAAAGCAAACAAACATTTTGAAAACACAAATGAGCAAGTATCTAAGAGCCCATGGATAACCATGGATAGAAAGGGTGCTAACACCTTCCCTTTCTATAAATCTACCTCCCGAACCGAGAGATAATCTCATAAGGAATTTTTCTGTGCTTTTGTCCTTTTCGTGTTGGAGAAAAGAAAAGACGGTCGCGACTCTTGCTTCCGCGACATTTCGCGAACCAGCGTTAAACAGTCAGTTCCAGATCCACCGATCACAGAACTGGCGACTCTGCTGGGGATATCTTATAAAGTGAGGTGTACCTTAGGATAGTTCATAACTGTGTTTTCAATTGCTTTGACTTGCTTGCTTTATTATTGTGGGACTGTCTTGGGAGTTCTATAGATCCTAACCCGGATCTGGGGATACCTTCTTAGAAAGTAGCAACAAGGTTGTGAGGGAACTGTGCGGGGTATATCGACATGGTTGAAGCAGTCTGCTACGTTGATGTGGAACTTTGGTGTGTACCGGTAACCCTTGAGTCCAGTCAAGGAGAGTACGGGGCCACCGCGTGGTGTCGTGAAGCATCAACTGACCTTAGGAACCTTAATTGAACCATCTTGGCCTCTTTAGGGTAGTGAGATAACTGACTTTGGTGCAGTCCGAGGTTGGTTGATACTCGATACTACATTCAATTGAGGGTTGTTTTCTTGGAATATTTTGGTCGCCAGTTCAGTGGCTAAATCGAAATGATGAACAATGAAAGCAATCCAATGATATTGGGACCCTTAGAACCCGGTTACTTCTGATAGGACAGGTTGAGCCCACCAACTTTAAGAGGGTAATACCCAAACTCCATGTTGGCCTAAACTCTAAGGGCTTGTCTTGTGTGACTTGTGTGCCTTATCATGTTTGCCTTTGTAAATATTTGTGGTGTGTTTAATCATAGCATCATGACATCATACAGCATCATATGCATTGGCTAACCATTTCAGGGGTTCGAATCTTCATCTTTGTTCTTGTTTTGTAGGACATGGAAACTGTTCGCAGAAAGACAATTCAGATCAGCCTTGTAAGGATCCCTCCTCAACTTAAGGAACTTATATTCAGGATTCCCGAGAGCTCTTCATTCAGTGAAAGACATGGAAGACTCATCAGCTTGGTCAACACCAACATTGAGGAAGATATGATAAAGGTCCTGTTCCAGTTCTTTGACCCTCTGCATCACTGTTTCACTTTCCTGGATTATCAACTGGTGCCTACATTGGAAGAGTTCTCCCGGCTTCTGAAGATCCTTATCCTTGATCAACTACCCTACAACGGTACAGAAAAAGAACCCAAGCTTGAAGAGATTGCTAAAGCACTACGCCTACAACCATCTGACCTCAAGGGACCTTGGGAAGTTAGAAGTGGTATCAAAGGGTTCTTAGCCAGGTTTCTGTTTGAGAAGGCCCAAGAATGTTGGAACTCCCTTGACCTACAAGCTTTTGAAGAAGTTGTGGCCCTTCTTGTCTATGGTTTGGTGTTGTTCCCTAACCCAGATCAGCTTATAGATATCAGTGCTGTCCAGATCTTCATGTCCAGGAATCCTATACCTACGTTGCTTGGGGACATCCTTCACTCATGTTACACTCGAACCATGAGAAAAATAGGTGTTCTTATGTGTTGTACTCCTCTCCTGGGAAGGTGGCTTATTTCGCACCTTCCACAATCAGTTTTGAAGAACGAGCGGGGTTTGAGATGGTCACAACGATTGATGACTCTTACACATGCTGATATACATTGGTGCCCTCGGTCCAGAGAGGATGTCACTATCATTGATCGTTGCGGGGAGTACCCTAATGTTCCTTTACTTGGAATCAGAGAAGGTATTACTTACAACCTGTGCCTGGCTTGGAGACAGTTTGGTTATGCTCGGAAGGACGGCCCTCATGACATGTTAATTCCTGACATAGTTTTTGACTTCGACAATGATGCGCAATGACTTTGCCAGAGATTTATCAGAGCTTGGAGGATGCCAAGTAGGATAGACAGCAAGACTCTGGGGCACAGGAATTCCATCCCGTTGGAGCCTTATCTCAAGTGGGTACGAGCCCACTCCCAGAAGTTAGTGATGCCTTATCCTCATGTTCTCCCTGTGATCAAAGAGCCAGTATTGGAAGGAGAGGTGTCTTATACCATTCAACATCCTGACATGCCCACGTCCTGGGAAGAAATGCAGAAGAGCTGGATCCAGCTTAAAGAAGAACGGAATTCTCTTGAGACCAGTCTACATGCTAGTGAAAAGAAGGTCTTGGAGCTCACCCGCCTACTGCACGAGGAGAGGAATCTCAACACCTACATTGCTCCGAAGAGGATGCGTAGTGTCTTTTGGGATTGATTTGCTTTGTAATCTTGTGCCCACGAGGCTGTGATGTACTAAACAATTATTCCCTTAATGATAACGTGTGTTCCTTTTTGTCTACAACAAATTTGAACTTTCGAACCCTTGAATACATTGCATGAACACATATCATACATCATGTGCATAGCAGGTACTCTTCTTTTCAGGTTGCTTACCGTTCTTCGCTGTTTATTTCAGCATCATGAACCCTGAATCATCTACCGAGATGTCTATCAAGGCCCTTCAGGCGCAGAATGCACAATTTCAGGAGCTGATCATGGGTTTGGCTCAAGGTCAAGAAGAGCTGAAGGCTTTGCTCCTGAAGAAGGAGAAGAAGAAGAAGAGAACTGTTCTATTCAACTCGGGCCGGAGGTTTGGTAACACTCTGCAGAATGAGGAAGCTGGTTCTTCTGTAGGCAAAGACAATCCCCAGGGGGGAAGGGCTCCAAGTCCGGTGGTCTCAGAAAATGAGACTGATTTTAATGAGGAACAGTATCCTCCGGCTGAAGACAGATACAAGCAGTTGGAAGACCGCCTGGACGCCATGGAGATTCAACAAGTGCCTGGTTTGGATTTCGGAGACTTGGGTTTATCTACTGGTGTGATCATCCCTCACAAGTTTAAAGCACCATCTTTCACCAAGTATGACGGGGCGTCCTGCCCTAAACTACACCTCAGATCTTATGTGCGGAAGATTCAGCCGTATACAGTGGACAAGAACTTGTGGATCCACTTCTTCCAGGAGAGTCTTTCAGGGACTCATCTCGAATGGTTCTATCAGTTGGATGGAACCAAGGTTCGTAACTGGGAGGAGTTGGCTACTGCTTTTTACAAGCAGTATCAATATAATGCCGACCTTGCTCCTACACGTACCCAACTCCAGGGTATGTCGCTAGGATCAGGCGAAGGTTTTAAAGAGTATGCGCAGAAGTGGAGGGACCTGGCTGGAAGGGTGCAGCCTCCGTTAACAGACCGTGAGCTAGTGGATATGTTCTTGGGGACCCTCTCCGGGCCATTCTTCAATCATCTATCGGTAATTCGTCTGCAGGGTTTACTGACCTCATTCTGACTGGGGAAAGGATAGAGGCTGGTATGAAGTCCGGTAAGATTCAGAAAGGTGCGTCTTCAAGTGCTGAGAAGAAGCCTTCCAAAAAAGAGGCCAGTGTTGTGTATGGGCCTAGGAGGCAAGATAAACCAGAGCGCCGCCAATCTGTCAACGCGGTGGTGATTGCTAAACCTGCTGCCGCTCCTCGGCAAACCAATTAACCAAGGGCTGAAAGACCCAGAAGAGAATTTACTCGACTGAGTATGACCTTGTCACAAATCTTGCCGCAGCTGCTATCAACCAACTTGGTGACTGTTAGAGAAGCCCCGAAGGTGGTGAATACTACCTCTCCTAAGTATAATCCAAATGCCCGTTGTGCTTATCACTCTGATAGCCCGGGGCATTCTACTGATGACTGCTGGGCCCTGAGAAACAAGGTGTAAGACCTTATTGATGCAAAGGAGGTACAGTTTGAGGCACCTGAGAATCCCAATGTAGTGACAGCTCCCCTGCCTGCTCATGGAGTGAATGCTATCAGGGATGATGACGAGGTGGAAGAATATGAGTTCGATAGATGGATTTATCTGACGGCCGACAATGGACCTAGCAATTGGATTGCAAAAGACAACCTACCTGTTACTTTTGTTACGCAGTAATGAATTCCCTTTGTTTTTGTTATTTGTAATAAACAATGAATTGAAACTTTATAGCCCGGTGTCTTACCCGGGGCACCGTTGGCTTCATTTGTGAGGGCTTATAACTGTCATTTACATATATCATGAATAAAGATCTTGGACGTCTTTTTCGCATTTCAAATCTTGTGCTCCCTTTCTTTTTTTTTTTCTTTATATTGCAAAACAGCTGTATTTACACACACTCACTTACACAGGTTTCAATCCACTCTGGATCTCACTGGTAACGACTCTGCTACTGCCAGTTATGACTTCGAAAATCCGATCAACTTAGCCGAAGACGAAGGTGAAGATGATTGCGAAGTGCCTGGCGAACTTGCAAGACTATTACTCCAGGAAGAGAGGGCAATTCAACCACATGAAGAGCCAGTGGAAACAATAAATCTGGGTACTGAGACAGATAGGAAGGAAGTCAAGATTGGTGCCAACCTAGAGCTCAGCGTGAAGCAACGGTTGACTCAGATGTTACATGATTATGTGGAAATCTTCGCCTGGTCCTACGAAGACATGCCTGGGTTGGATACTGACATCGTAGTCCATCATTTGCCTACCAAGGAAGACTGCCCCCCGGTTAAGCCGAAGGTCCGCCGTATGCGTCCAGAGATGTCCGAGAAGATCAAAGCTGAAGTTATGAAGCAATTCGATGCCGGGTTTCTTGCAGTGACTTCTTACCCTCAGTGGGTTGCTAATGTGGTGCCGGTACCAAAGAAAGATGGTAAGGTCAGAATGTGTGTTGATTACAGGGATCTGAACAGGGCCAGCCCCAAGGATGACTTCCCCCTACCTCACATTGACGTTCTAGTTGACAATACTGCTCAGCACAAGGTGTTCTCTTTCATGGATGGCTTTTCAAGTTATAATCAGATCAAGATGGCTCCTGAAGACATCGAGAAGACTACCTTTGTTACTCAGTGGGGCACCTTCTGCTACAAGGTCATGCCATTCGGGTTGAAAAATGGTGGGGCAACCTACCAACATGCCATGGTTGCTTTATTTCATGACATGATCCATCATGAGATTTAAGTGTATGTTGACGACATGATTGCAAGGTCCCAAACTGAGGAAGAACACCTTGACCATCTGCAGAAACTGTTTGACCGGTTGAAACTGTACAAACTGAGGTTGAACCCGAACAAGTGCACCTTCGGGGTAAGATCTGGAAAGTTCCTAGGCTTCGTTGTAAGTGATAAGGGTATTCAAGTGGACCCTGCCAAGGTTAAGGCTATTCAAGAGATGCAAGTTCCCAAGACAGAGAAAGAAGTCAGAGGCTTTCTAAGACGTCTGAATTACATTGCTCGATTCATCTCACACCTAACTGCTACCTGTGAACCAATCTTCAAGCTGCTGAAGAAAGATCAGGTAGTACGTTGGAATGATGAATGTCAGGCCGCTTTTGACAGAATTAAAGAGTATCTCCAAGAACCACCCATTCTTATGCCACCGGTTGAAGGGACACCTCTGATACTATACCTGACAGTACTTGACAACTCAATGGGGTGTGTGTTGGGGCAGCATGACGAGTCTGGCCGAAAAGAGTACGCCATTTATTACCTTAGCAAAAAGTTTACCGACTGTGAGACTCGATACTCACTGCTCGAGAAAACTTGCTGCGCTTTGGTATGGGCTGCTCGTCGGCTGAGACAGTATATGCTGACTCACACTACCTTGTTGATTTCAAAGATGGATCCTATAAAGTATATATTTGAAAAGCCTTCTCTGTCTGGGAGAATAGCAAGATGGCAAATGATCTTGACAGAATACGACATCCAGTACACGACCCAGAAAGCTATCAAAGGAAGTGTATTGGCAGACCACTTGGCACATCAGGCAGTAGGCGACTATCAGTCAATGAACTTCGAATTTCCTGACGAGAGCATCATGATAGTGACTGATTGTGAAGTACCTGGACCGGATGAAGGACCTGAGGAAGGATCCCGATGGTCTATGCACTTTGACGGAGCCTCCAACGCTTTGGGTAACAGTATCGGCGTTGTGATAATATCCCCTCAAGGCACTCATACTCCACTCACTGCCCGGCTGTGTTTCAACTGCACCAACAACATGGCGGAGTATGAGGCGTGCATCATGGGTCTTCAAGCTGCGATCGACTTAAGGATCAAGTTTCTGAGTGTCTTCGGAGATTCCGCTCTCGTGATCAATCAGATCAAAGGCGAGTGGGATACGAAACATCCGAACCTTATTCCTTACAGAGAATGTGTGTTGACATTGACCCCCCATTTCACAGAGATAACTTTTGAACATTTCCCAAGAGAGGAGAATCAGTTGGCGGACGCGTTAGCTACGATGTCTTCCATGTTCAAAGTCAAATGGGACAATGAGGCTCCCCGGGTCATTATCTGGAAACTGGATGAACCGGCATATTGTTGTGATCTTGAGGCTGAGATGGTGACTGAGAAACCTTGGTACCATGAGGTGAAGAGATACTTGGAAGCTCAAGAGTATCCTGAAGGTGCATCTGTCAACGATAAAAAGTTTCTGAGAAGGTTCGCAGCGAAGTTCTTCCTCAGCAATGGCATTTTGTACAAGCGAAACCATGATTCGACCTTACTGCGTTGTGTGGATAAGACTGAAGCAGAAAGGATCATGGCGGAGCTACATGAAGGTACCTTCGGAACACGTTCCAGTGGACACACCATGGCAAAGAATATCCTTCGGGCAGGATACTTCTGGTCCACAATGGAAGCCGACTGCTACCAACACTCCCGGACATGTCATAAATGCCAGATTTATGCAGATAAGGTGTATGTTCCTCCAGTTCCTCTAAACGTCCTGACTGCACCTTGGCCTTTTGCAATGTGGGGCATATATATGATCGGCGAGATTAAACCTACGGCATCCAATGGGCATCGCTTCATCCTGGTAGCGATCGATTACTTTACAAAGTGGGTTGAAGCAGCTTCATACGCTACTGTAACCAAGAATGTTGTGGCACGGTTCATTCGGCATAACCTGGTCTATCGATACGGCGTCCCAGAAAGAATCATTACAGACAATGGTACCAATCTCAATAACAAGATAATCACTGAGCTCTGCGAGCAATTTAAGATACAGCACCACAACTCTTCTCCTTACCGGCCGAAGATGAATGGGGCTGTAGAAGCAGCGAATAAGAATATCAAGAAAATTGTGCAGAAGATGACAGTGACCTATAAAGATTGGCACGAGATGTTACCGTTTGCTCTTCATGGGTACCGTACCTCAGCAAGGACGTCAACCGGGGCAACTCCTTTTTCCTTGGTCTACGGCATGGAGGCAGTCTTACCGATCGAAGTGCAGATACCCTCTCTCCGGATAATGAAGGATGCAGATCTGAGTGAAGATGATTGGATCCAGACACGACTTGATCAATTAAATCTAATTGACGAAAAAAGACTTACTGCTATATGTCATGGTCAGACGTACCAAAAACGAATGATCAGGGCATTTAACAAGAAGGTCAGACCACAAGAGTATCAAGTTAGGGATCTGGTAATCAAACATATCATCCTTCCTCAGAGTGATCCAAGGGGCAAATGGACCCCTACGTACGAAGGGCCATTTATGGTTAAACATGTGTTCTCAGGAGGAGCCATGATTCTGACCACCATGGATGGTGACGACTTTCCTCACCCCGCCAATGCAGACATAGTAAAAAGATACTACGCATGATAAAAGACCCGCTAGGTTGACATACCTAGGCAAAAATTAGGGCTTCCCGGCGAACCAAAAGGGTTCGGGCAAAATGAAGGGATGAAATGAAAAATCTGTACACCCGGCAAGTCGAAAACCTGAAAAGGCGGCTTGGGCAAAAATGGGTATCCCGGTGGACCGAAAACCCGAAAGGGCGGTCCAGGCAAAAGTTAGGGATTAAAGCGTAATACTATGTCTCATTGGATCACTTTGCATCCAGAATCTGGTATCAGCCATCAAGTTCAAACGGCATCAATCAATCAGCTTCATCTTCATCTAGGTCATCAAGTGATGAGACGCTCGAAGATATAAAGGCGATAGCAGAGTTGGAACCCAGTGGGATTATTCTTTTCACATAGCTGTTTTGTTTTCCCTTTGTACAAATTTGTATAAACTCTTTTATTCGGCGGCGTTCTCTTACTAGGACGTCAGCCTCTTGTACATAAACGCCTATTTACAGGCAAATTCAAAAATCAATATAAATTCACTTTTCAGACGAATTGCCAATTGTTTTTTCCTTTTCTTGTTTTGTTTTGCGAAGAACGTCCAAGGTTCAATTTGTGATATATGCATTTGACACTAATTGCTAACTCATAAATATTTGCATACGAAACAAAGGATTAATTACACGTAACATTAGAAACAGGGGAAATAATGAGTGGTCTAAGCGATCTAATTGTTCTGTCCACCAAGGTACCAAGGTAAGTTCAGTTAAAGAACATAACCAAGATATCTTAATTCCCCAGAGAGTGAGTCAGCAAGTCAATGCACTCTCCCCAAGCAGAGCTATACTATCAGCCTTAAGGAAGTTGGGTATCTTCCAGCAGATCTCAACATTCCCCGGCACATCATACAGATATTCTTAACGAGCATCCCCGGCAGTCTTGGTCAAAGATTGTTCCCCGGCGGTATACCAGACATTCGGTGGAGCCACTTCCCCATTACATCTCAAAATTTCCCCAGGAGAGTCCAATCCAGATTTCCCCAGGAAAGTTTGAATCCATCTCCCCGGCAGTAAGCTTATCCTCAGTAGATTCTGGAAGCTTACCCCCCGCAGAGCACGAACGCGTCTCCCGGATTTATTCAAAGGTTATTTCCCTACCAGGATATAACTGGGTTATCCTCAGCCAAAAGCCACAGAAAGATCGTCCTCGGCGAAGTCTTCTTACCCCCAGCGGAGTCTATTAAAACTTCCAACATAACAACGGGATTCCCAGCGGAGTTATCATCAATATCTCAACAGAGTACCTCTCTCCCCCATTGAGTATTGTTCCCCAGCAAGGTCGCTAGAGTAATTTCCCCCCACAGAGTAATCTCCAAGTTATTCCCCAACGGAGTCATCTTCTCCTACCGGTATTCTTGCAACCATCACTCCCCAGTGGAAACAAAAGCTATTCACATCAGCCCAGGATTTAACTTCCCGGCATCCGTCAAGGATTTATTTTCCTAAAACGAAAACATACGTTCATAAACATCGCATTTCCATACATTATAGCAGGCACATACGCATCATGAACATATAATCTCACTTATCACATCTCGCATGTCATACATCATGACATCGCATACAACTAACATTTTGTCTTTTCAGGACAAAGGTTAATACCAAGATGATTACCATCAACGGTCGCAACTAAAGATCCGATTCCTGTATCTCGCCAGGGTGTATCTGTTGATGATCGATTCCAGACCTGATTCCTGTATCTTTCCAGGGTGCGTCTGAAGAGTTTGAGGATCTGATTCCTGTATCTTGCCAGGGTGTATCCGTTGAAGACTAACAATACCAGATCCGATTCCTGTATCTTGCCAGGGTGTGTCTGAAGAGTTCGAGGATCCGATGCCTGTATCTTGCCAGGGTGTATCCGTTGAAGACTAACAATACCAGATCTGATTCCTGTATCTTGCCAGGGTGTGTCTGAAGAGTTCGAGGATCCGATGCCTGTATCTTGCCAGGGTGTATCCGTTAAAGACTAGCATTACCAGACTCGATTCCTGTATCTTTCTAGGGTGCGTCTGAAGAGTTCGAGGATCCGATGCCTGTATCTTGCCAAGGTGTATCCGTTGAAGACTAACAATACCAGATCTGATTCCTGTATCTTGCCAAGGTGTGTCTGAAGAGTTTGAGGATCCGATTCCTGTATCTTTCCAGGGTGTATCCGTTGAAGACTAACATTACCAGACTCGATTCCTGTATCTTGCCAGGGTGCGTCTGAAAGGTTCTCTCACCATTACTGTTGAGGTAGTAATCGATCAAGGTTCTCTCATCGTTACTGTTGAGGTAGTAATCGTCCAAGGTTCTCTCACCGTCCCGTTGAGGTAGTAACCATCCCTGATTCATTCATAACCTTTTGAAGCTCCAGACTCGATTCCTGTATCTCGCCAGGGCACGTCTGAAGAGTTCAAAGATTCGATACCTGTATCCAGCCAGGGCGCGTCTATATACAGAATTTTAAGGTCAACTCCTGTAACAGGCCAGGTAATTATCTTTCTTTTTCAGGTACGCAAGTTCTCGCTAAGGAAACTCTTACGCGATCGACACCCAAATGGCATCTATAAGCCCATCCACATACTGACATTCTCCAAATGGCATCTATAAGCCCATTCCCGACAAGACCCCGTCACCACACCAGATGGCATCTATAAGCCCATCTTCCTATCCATCAGTCTCCAAATGGCATCTATAAGCCCATTCCCACCATCACACTGCTAACATGTGAGCGCAAATTTCTGGGCACTCTAGTGTTCAATCATCTTCCACCTTCGGATTACGAAAGGCACGCCAGCCAATCTACATCCTCAGGTCTAAGAAGATTGAACAGGGGCAACTGTTGTACCCCAAAATTTGCCCTCCCATTTTCTTCAAGATTTGCTAAGAGCATGCTTCAAAATCTCCCAAAGGTTGCACATTCCAATGGCCTCCTAACAGTCAAAAATTAGGGTTTTGGTTCTGGCAAAGAAATTGAAGTTTCCAAGGGTCCAAACAAGTCCCACATGCCTATAAACATTGTCAAGCATCCTCATGCCAAGTTTCAAGACTCACAGCACAAAATTGCACAGTCAAAAGACCTAATTGCTTCACAGTCAACTACAGGGGCAAAATGGTCATTTGACAGTCAAAAGTCAAAAATTTTGGTCAACATCTTATTTTGAAGCCACAAACATCATTTGATCAATTCTTGATCATGATTCTCAAGGCATGGCTCAAAAGGTCTCAAGATGCAAAAGTTTCTATTTCTGGACAGTTGAAAAAGTCAACTGCAAATTGATCAGGGCATAACTTCCACATGGTTTATCAGAAAAATTCCATCCAAAGCTCATTTTGAAGAGAATGACATTTCCTACAACGCATCTTCACACTTCAAGTCCAAGAAATGCTCTCACAAAAAGTTATCAATCTCAACATTATAGGTCATTTTCAAAATTCAACAAAAAGGCACTTTAAGTCAAAGACCATAACTTGAGATTGGTAAATCAAAATGACATGGGACCAAAGGAATTGGTTATATGACTTCAATACCTTTCCAAAATGTCAAAGAACATGATCAAAGCTTAAAAATTGAGCAAGATATGCCTTGTGGAAGTTGGGAAATTTTTGGGAATTTTGAAAAGTCAACTTTGCTTCAAATGCCTCAAAATTGCTAATGGGCCACAATTTCTTCCATGAAACATCACCCAAAGGCTATGCACGACCCATTGACATCCAAGGGAGTTATTTTATCATTTTTGATTAATTATTTGAATTATTATTATTATTAATTCACTTAATCAAAATTAAATATGACAAAAATAACAAATCACACCTTTCAAATCTTTTTATGCAGCATTTTCATCCATCATGACCTCAAGATTTCGTGCACACTCAATAAGGAAAGATTCTATGCAATTGGCAATAGTTTGATGGCAAAAAAGATTGAAAAAGATCATGAAAATCAAATATTCAAAATCATTGAATACAACGCTTTGGGCTTGATTTTTCTGACCTAATGCATTCACACATATATACACATTGCAACCCTAATGCAAAGAACAAGAAAGCTGCGCCCAAGATCAAAAACAAAAACTTGCATTTTTCATAAAAAAGTTGAAACTGTTTTGATAGTTGCAGTGTGATTCAAGGTCTCAAAACTATTCCAAAGGCTTGCTGACACCACCAGGAAGAGATTGCAATCAAGAACATAAACTCTGACCTCAAGAATTGGTATAACCGAGTCACCCTGTTCATAAAATTTTGCATATTCGTGTTTGCATTTTCATGCCATATTAATGCATTTTAATGTTTGATTTATACTAATATGATGATTCTGAAGCTAATGGTATCGTTCAATTGAAGAATGGATGCCTGTACAGAAATCCACCATGAAAGTGTTCTAGGGTTTCAGAAGTTTGAATTTGGGGGTTTCCTCATCTGGAAAAATTAGGCCACGAAACCTGTACCACTGGATTCAGAACCTTCCAACGAATCAATTCCCCCCATCGCGCCCTTTTTATATTTGCATATGACTTATTCGCTATTTTTCAGTTTGAGTTTAGTGGGGGTTTAAAACCCCCGCTATCTATTTGATAATTTTAGGCAAAACGAAGAAGCAAGGAAGATGAAGCCTATGTGTTCAAACGTGGTTGGCTGATTCAAACATTGGTGCGTTTTATTTTTAATCCAGCATAACGCTTGTTTTTTCACATATAATATTCATTGCCCACTAAATTAACAAATAAACGCACTAGCTCCATTGGTAGATGCGTTGTCATGCAGGCAATGGGACCTGGGTTCGATCCCCAGGTCCCCCATATTCTCAATATTTTTTCTTGTAATGCGTCAGGTACACTTTCCCTCCTGTAGTCCATCATACACCCAACGCTTGTGCTTGCCAAATGTCCCAGGAGATCAATCTGAAGGCCATGATGTGAATTCCAGGGTATACACTAGTCAACCATGCCATACGCAAACGCTGAAAGTCAAAATGGGCTTGGGATCAGTGGGCCAAACTGCTTGCAAAAAACCTCCAAATTGGGCAGACACCCCCCTGCTGTTTGTATTCTTCCTTCTAATTTTCTTCTTTTCCTTTTAATTCTTTTTAATTTGTTTATTGTTTTAATTAATTCCACAAAATAATTTTTATAAAATAAAAATCAGAAATCAAAAAGAATAAAATATGTTTTATTTAATATTTAAGTCACTAATTTTTGTAAATAAATTTTTTAATAAATCAATTTAGTAAAATTAGGTTTTATTTTAATCCTTTTTCTTAAATAAACTAAAAAACATAAAAAATTAGGTTTTAGCATCTTTTCTTTCTTTTTCTTAATAAATAATCCCTTCTCATTCTCATTATTATTAATTAATTTTGTAAATACTTGTAATTAAATAATTAGTGTAAATTAAGTCAAAACTTTAATTCTTTTCTTTAACAATTAAAAACATGTAGAATTAGGGTTTTATTTAATTTCTAATTTCAATTGATTCTCTTTATTTCCATTAAATACAAAAAACACAAAAATAACTTCTTTTCTTATTTAATAATTAATTTGTAATTTCAATTTAATCTCTTTAAAGGGTCCAACGCCCTCGCACTCTCGTTTCTAATTTATCTTCGCGCGTTTGTCCTTTATTTTCATTTTAAATATTATGTAATTGCCCCAAAGCTTTGCAATAGTAATTAGGACATTTACTTTCCGCACTTTTATTCAAAATCGGGTCTTTGTTAATTTGGCGATGTATAGACCCGCGCCTTGTAATAGCGTAGGACTTTATTTTCCGCATTTTAATTTCCGCATCTTTTAACTACTAATCACATGAAAGAATGAATGGCCAAAAATAAAATCAAAGCATAGCTCACCCAATATATGATCAAGATAAAATGTAACTGAAAATGACACACAATTCACACACCACTCCTAGGGTACGCCTCACTGTTGCCTTGCCCCTCGAAACGTGGTCGTCGAGTATAGGACGTCTTAGTGAGTCCTTATGTTCCATTGATCTAGTTGCCTCGGAACGGTTACCTCGGAATAAAAAGATCAATGGCATAAGGGTAGCTTCTAAGGTGTCTTACTGTTGCTCGGTGACCACACTGTCCCTAACAAACGAATTGACCCGAACACCTCCAACGGTGGTGCTACCTACCTCTCAATGGTGGGATGGCACTACCTTAAGGACATTTACACAGCCAAATTCCTTAGGGTAGGTAGATGACTCATAGATACTTGCTCTAATTCAAAACAAATCAAAAACTTCTTTTCACACTGACACTTTGCAAAAAGCTTTCAAAAACAACTTTTCAAACACTCTTGAGGACTGATACAAGAGTCGATCTGAAACTTTAAACGAAACTTTTTCAAACCCACTCACACTTTGAAAAGCAAACAAACATTTTGAAAACACAAATGAGCAAGTATCTAAGAGCCCATGGATAACCATGGATAGAAAGGGTGCTAACACCTTCCCTTTCTATAAATCTACCTCCCGAACCGAGAGATAATCTCATAAGGAATTTTTCTGTGCTTTTGTCCTTTCCGTGTTGGAGAAAATAAAAGACGGTGGCGATTCTTGCTTCCGCGAACCAGCGTTAAACAGTCAGTTCCAGATCCACCGATCACAGACGGCAAAGTCAGAATGTGTGTGGACTATCGGGATTTAAACAGGGCTAGCCCTAAAGATGATTTTCCACTGCCACACATTGACATCTTGGTTGACAACACAGCTCAACACAGTGTATTTTCTTTCATGGATGGATTTTCGGGATACAACCAGATCAAAATGGCCCCTGAAGACATAGAGAAGACTACTTTTGTTACGCAATGGGGTACCTTCTGCTACAAAGTGATGCCATTCGGACTGAAGAATGTCGGGGAAACATATCAACACGCCATGGTAGCTTTGTTTCATAATATGATACATCATGAGATTGAAGTTTACGTAGACGACATGATAGCCCGATCACAGACAGAAGAAGAGCACCTTGATCATCTGCAAAAACTGTTTGTCAAGTTGAAGGAGTTTAAGCTCAGACTGAAACCAAGCAAGTGCATTTTTGGAGTCAGATCTGGTAAACTTTTGGGATTTATTGTCAGCAACAAAGGCATTGAGGTTGATCCAGCTAAAGTAAAAGCTATACAAGAAATGCCTGCCCCCCGCACTGAAAAGGAGGTTAGAGGATTCTTGGGACGCTTAAACTATATCGTAAGGTTCATCTCTCACCTAACATCTACCTGTGAGCCAATCTTCAAACTGTTGAAGAAAGATCAGGTGGTTGAATGGAACAGTGATTGTCAAGTTGCTTTTGATAAGATCAAGGAGTATTTGTTGGAACCTCCTATCTTGATGCCACCCGTCGAAGGAAGACCGTTAATCATGTATCTGACCGTTTTGGATAACTCAATGGGGGTGTGTACTGGGCCCACATGACGAGTCTGGCCGAAAAGAGCATGCCATTTATTACCTTAGAAAAAAGTTTACCGACTGTGAGACTCGCTACTCACTGCTCGAGAAAACTTGTTGTGCTTTGGTATGGGATGCTCGCCGGCTAAGGCAGTATATGTTGACTCATACCACTTTGGTGATTTCCAAGATGGATTCGATCAAGTATATCTTCGAGAAGCCTGCTTTATCTGGAAGAATCGCTAGATGGCAAATGATCCTAACTAAGTATGATATCCAATATACTACCCAAAAAGCTATAAAGGGGAGTGTACTAGCTGACCATCTAGCTCATCAAGCCGTCGAAGATTACCAATCTATGAGATTCGACTTCCCTGACAAGGACATTATGACATTGGACAACATTGAAGGTAACGGACCGTATGACGGACCTGAACAAGGATCCCGATGGACCCTGTACTTTGATGGTGCTTCAAATGCACTTGGTAACGATATCGGTGCGGTACTCATTTCTCCGGAAGGTTGCCATACACCCTTCACTGCCCGACTATGCTTCAGTTGTACCAACAACATGGCTGAATATGAAGCTTGCATCTTTGGTCTCAAGGCTGCTATAGACTTGGGAATCAAATCTTTGGTTGTATTTGGGGACTCGGATTTGGTTATCAGTCAAGTCAAAGGAGAGTGGGACACTAAACATCCTAATCTTATCCCATACAAAGAACACGTCTTGACATTGTTGCCTCATTTTGAGCAGATTACTTTCTAGCACTTCCCGCGAGAAGAGAATCAGCTAGCAGATGCTCTGGCTACAATGTCTTCCATGTTTAAACTCAACTAGGATAACGAGGCTCCCCAAATCACCATCGGGCGAATGGACGAACCTGCGCACTGTCATGAGATTAATACCGAAGAAGTAGTGGAACAACCCTGGTTTCATGAAATCAAAAGGTATCTCCAGACTCGAGAATACCCTGAAGGAGCTTCTGTCAATGACAAAAAGTTCTTAAGGAGATTTGCTGCCAAGTTCTTCCTAAGCAATGGCATCCTTTATAAGCGCAGCCTTGATTATGTTCTACTTCGTTGTGTGGACAAGGTTGAAGCAGAGTTGATCATGACTGTTGTACCCCAAAATTTGCCCTCCCATTTCCTCAACATTTTCTCATCACAAGACCTTTGAAGATCAAGATCCAATTAGGGTTTCCTCTGCTCAAGACTTCTCCTGGCACTGTGGACTCAAATTAGGGTTTGTGTTTGCCTAAAGATGTTTTGACCTAAAATGCCTAAGATGACTTTCATGCTTCATATTGGACTCCCAAGTTTACCCATACCAAGTTTCAAGTCTTGATTCCAAGTTTTTCCCTGTCAATTGGACAGTTGACCTAGAAATCAGCTGTATTGGGGAAAAAGTCAACTGTGGCCAATTGACAGTCAAACCTCATGAAATTTGATCCACATCAACATTTTGAATTCATATGAACCATTTGATCAAGTTTGAATCACAATTCCACAAGAAATTTGATCAGATCACCAAAAGGGCAAAATGGTCATTTTTAGGGTTTTGACTGCACAAAGGCAATTTTTGACTGTTTGACCTAGCCAATGGCAAACCAAGCTCACATATGGACTCAAGGACCCCATGGAATTATCTTGACATGTTCATCAAGCTCAAAAGATCCCAAGTACACAAGATTGACAGTTGAATTTCCCAGTCAATTGATCAATTTTGACTGTATACTGAAAAGTCAAACTTTGACTTTTTGGTCAAAATCAAGAGTCAAGATTCATTTTTCATCAAAACATGCCAAATTATGAAACTTGTTCACCAAGAAATCACAAAATGCAAATTAGGGTTTGAAAATGGAATTTTTCATAACTTAGAATTTTTCTAAGTTATGAAAAACCCTAATTTTTTCCCAACTTTGCCCCATCTTTTCACCATGATCCATTTGGATTCAAACAAAAGTCAAAACATGAAACTTGTAGCTTGTTGCAAAATCTACAACTTTGATTCACAAAGTTTTCTCATTTGAAGCTTGTATCTCAAGTTATGATTTTTTGAATAAGGGCACTAAACCATCTTTTAACTTAGTGAAATTTGACCTATTTTGACAAGGTTTTCTACCCTACTTCAAGGCCACTTTTCATATCCTTCCACTTGGAATTTCAAATTGCATTTCAAAGATGGATTGTAGTACACATTCCAAGCTTTCCAAAATGTCCAAGAACTCATCAAACAACCTCATAACTTGGGAGATTCGAATTTCACAAGTTGGCAAAAATTCACTTTTGTTCTTCATCAAGACATGTTCATAACCTTGCCAATTTGAATTCAGTTTGCTTTATGCTTAATTACAGGTCCTTGAACCAATCCATACTCAATAATTTAATGCATATTCAATGTGTTAAGGTCATGTTCTTTGTGTTCTAACATTGCATAATGGTTTAATCCTAAACTAGATAAAGTGGAATTTCCATTTTTGAAAAGTTTAGCTTTATGTCAAGTTTGTAATCCAACAAGTACAAAGAAGATCTGGTTAACACAAGATTATGGGAATAACACACTGATCAAGAGGAGTTGATGCAGCACATTAGGGGGTCCTATACTGACCTAGAACACCAATTTGCTTTTGGTAGCTTAAGTGTGAAGAAAGGTCCATAACATATGCTATCTCTCATATCAGTAAAAAGACACAGCACAAAAGATATCAAACACATTCCATAGACCACATTGAAGCTTTTGCACGAGCCATTTCCCTTTCAAACACCCTCCATCTCAGAATCATCCTCAAACTGCACAAACAGGGGTGCCCCTGCAGTTTGAGTGCAATCTCTCAATCCCTTCAAGCATTTCTGTCCAAACCTGTTCCTCTACCTTCCTTACAACATATGCAAGCTATCCAGAAGCTAAGGCACGATCTGTAGTTGCTCTAACCACTTCCACCATTTTCACATCTTTGACTTGCAGGTGAAGTTCCATAGCTTGATACAAGAAGTTTCAAGACAAAGTGAGCATTGAAAAAGCATCCCTGGACTCCAAGGAAGCTTTTCCAATCATTACATTGCACTGAAAGTCTCTCATTCTCCACATAGAAGTTCAACTGCACAGGTAAAAGTTTGAATTCGTATCTCTCTTATTAGACATCTTTAGTCTTAAGTTTGTGAAGAAACAAAGTCCTACTCATAGCCCTGAACATGTACATAGCTTTACTTTTCATTTCTTTTGTCTGAGTGAAGAGAATTTTAGCTCTGAAAATGGTAGAAAAACTAGGTCAGAAAAGAGGGGGAGAGAAATTCTCTCTCATCTTGGAGAGATAGGTCATGTTCTTTATATGGTTGAAACCGTCTCTTAATGCTCTACACTTTTCATGTTATGAGTTTTGCTTGAAAGTCCAGGAATCCAGAGTTAGAAAACGCGTGTTCTGTGAGAAGAAAGATGTACAGAGGTTGAAGAAGAAGTGATCTGGGCTGGGCCTGGATTTGTTTCCTTTTCACACCCCATTTTTGTTGTTTACACCCCCTGAGCCCATTTGTTTATTTTTCAACATTTTTGACTTTTTCTTTTTGGGTTGACTTTGTTTATTTTTTCTCATGCCATTAAAATTTTTAAAATATTTTTTTCCATCATTTTTTGTATTTATGGCATATTTGTTTGTTTATTTCTTTTATTTATATACAAATATATATATACACTATTATTAAAATAAATAGAAAATAATGTAGATACATTTTTATTTTTATTTTTTACTTTCTGAAAATATTTCACACAAAAAAATACTTTTATTTATTTTATTAAAATATTAAATAAATATTTATTTTGTATAATACTCATTTAGGGTTTAATATATATATATATATACATGTTTATTAATATATTTAAGATAAAAATATAAAATACTTGATTTTCTTCATTTTTATTAATATTTGATACAAAAATACTTTTTTCACAAAATACTTCATTTTATTTTATTTTTTTTTACATAATAAATAAATAGTAGAATTAAATTAGATAATAATACTTTTTTATATAAAAATTAGGGTTTTTCACCTTAAGTCCAAAATACTAAAAAATAAATACATTTTTATTTTCTTTTTTCCTTTTACATAAATAATATTTTCTCATATACATAAAAACTTCCCCTTTTTACATTTTACATATTTATTTTATTTACATTTAAATTATGCAATTTATTTACTATGCAAATATCCAATTGTTGTAATAATCTAGATTTAAATTCTTGTCTATATCCCCATTTGAACATTTGTACCCCCCTTCCCATATTTGGTTGTGTAATAGCTTAGTAATTTTAATTTCGCACTTTATTGCTTTCTAAATAATAACATGCTAGAATTAGGGTTTGTATGCGAAAAAACGATAAAAAAATAGTTTGACCTAATACAAGACAAACAAGCATGAAAATGGACACACAAATCACACTTGCACCCCCTAGGGTATTCCACTTGTTGCCTTCAAATAAATGGGCCATATTGTATGTTGAACATCTTTGGGCAAAGCAAACAGTTTGAATGATCATAGTCCCTCGATAAAACTTTTCAAAACAAATGATCAAGTCCCTTAGAGAAATTGCCCAAAGACATTTAACGTTGTTACAATTATGGTCTAAACGATGACCCGCGCCTGTCCCTTTCACATCCTAACACAAGGTTGCCCACCAAATACAATGGTGGTGCAAACTTGTTAAAAGGGTTAAAGTATAGCAATAATCTTTTGAGAAATTTAGGAGTAGATAACCTCTTAGTTACTTGAACCAACTTGCAAAACAAAACACTTGCCTATTTTTTTTAAAACCACACTTCACTACACTTTCAAAACAACTTTCAAAAACAAATGAAAACCTTTTCAAAAGACATACATCTTTGTATACATCCCCACATGGATCATTGCAAAGGTTGCCACCACATTGGCCTCTTTTCAAAACATTTTCAAAACCCACACACTCAAGCACCATTTAAAACAATCGAAAACATAAAGGCAAGTGATCTAAGCAAGTAACTAAGAGCCCATGGATAACCATGGATAGAAAGGGTGCTAATACCTTCCCTTTCTATAATCTACTCCCCGAACCCACGAAATATCTCAAAAGGTTTTTGCTGTGCTTTTTAACCTTTCCTTTAGGATAAAATAAAAAGTCGGTGGCGACTCTTGCTAACCGCACAAGTGCGAATACGAACGCAAAACCTCAAGTCAGTTCTCCCACCGTATCACAGAACTGGCGACTCTGCTGGGGAATACTTTTAAAGTGGAGTAACCTTAGGGTTTAGATCACCTTTGTTTTCAATTGCTTGCTTTGTTTTCTTTTACATATTGTGGGCTTTGTATCGGAGTTTTATGGATCCTAACCCGGATCTGGGGAAACCCTTTTAGGTAGCAATAAGGCTGTGAGGGAACTGTGCGGGGTATACCGACATGGTTGAAGCAGTCTGCTACGTTGATGTGACACTTTGGTGTGTACCGGTAACCCTTGAGTTCAGTCAAGGAGAGTACGGGGCCGCCGCGTGGTGTCATGAAGCATCAACTGACCTTAGGAACCTTAATTGAACCATCTTGGCCTTCTTAGGGTAGTGAGATAACTGACTTTGGTGCAGTCCGAGGTTGGTTGATACTCGATACTACACTCAATTGAGGGTTGCTTTCCTGGAATATTTCGGTCGCCAGTTCAGTGGCTAAATCGAAACGATGAACAATGAAAGCAATCCAGTGATATTGGGACCTTTAGAACCCGGTTACTTTTGATAGGACAGGTTGAGCCCACAAAACTTCAAGAGGGTAATACCCAGACCCCATGCAGGCCTAAACTCTAAGGGTTTGTGTGACTTGTATGCCTTACCATGTTTGCCTTTGTGAATGTTTATAGTGCATTTAATCATCACATCATTACATCATACAAACATCATGAGCATTGACTAACCGTTTCAAGGGTTTCGAATCTTCATCTTTGTTCTTGTTTTATAGGACATGGAAACTGTTCGCAGAAAGACAATTCCGATTAGCCTTGTAAAGATCCCTCCTCAGCTTAAGGAGCTTCTGTCCAGAATTCCCGAGAGTTCTTCATTCAGTGAGAGGCATGGAAGACTCATCAACTTGGTTAACACCAACATTGAGGAGGACTTGATAAAGGTCCTGTTCCAATTCTTTGACCCTCTGCATCACTGTTTCACCTTCCCGGATTATCAGTTGGTGCCTACATTAGAAGAATTCTCCCGACTTCTGAAGGTCCCTATCCTCGATCAACTACCCTACAACGGTACGGAAAAGGAACCCAGACTTGAAGAGATTGCTAAAGCCTTGCACCTACAGACATCCGACCTCAAAGGACATTGGGAAGCGAGAAGTGGTATCAAAGGGTTCTTAGCTAGGTTTCTGTTTGATAAGGCCCAAGAATGTTGGAATTCTCTTGACCTACGAGCTTTTGAAGAAGTTGTAGCCCTCCTTGTCTATGGTTTGGTGTTGTTCCCTAACCCAGATCAGCTTATCGATGTCAGTGCTGTCCAGATCTTTATGACCAGGAATCCTATACCTACACTGTTGGGGGACATCCTTCACTCATGTTACACTCGAACCATGAGAAGAAGGGGTGTCCTTTTGTGCTGCACTCCTCTCTTGGGAAGGTGGTTTATTTCGCATCTTCCACAAACAGTTTTGAAGAACGAGCGGGGTTTGAGATGGTCACAACGGTTAATGACTCTCACGCATGCAGATATACATTGGTGTCCTAGGTCCCGGGAAGACGTCACTATCATTGATCGTTGTGGGGAATACCCTAATGTTCCTTTATTTGGAATCAAAGGAGGTATAACCTACAACCCATGCCTGGCTTGGAGACAGTTTGGTTATGCTCGGAAGGATGGCCCTCATGACATGTTAATTCCTGACATAGTCTTCGACTTCGACAACGATACTCAAGGGCTTCGTCAGAGATTTATCAGAGCTTGGAGGATGCCAAGTAGGATAGACAGCAAAACACTGGGGCACCGGAACTCCATCCCGTTGGAGCCTTACCTCAAGTGGGTACGGGCCCGCTCTCAGAAGTTAGTAATGCCTTACCCTCACGTGCTACCTGTAATCAAAGAGCCAATCTTGGAAGGAGAAGCATCCTACACCATTCAACATCCTGACATGCCCACCTCCTGGGAAGAGATGCAGAAGAGCTGGATCCAACTTAAGGAAGAACGGAATTCTCTTGAGACCAGTCTACATGCTAGTGAAAAGAAGGTCCTGGAACTCACCCGCCTGCTGCACGAGGAAAGGAATCTCAACACCTACATCGCGCCAAAAAGGATGCGCAATGTCTTTTTACCTTAAGGGGTTATTTTGTAATATTTGGCCCATGAGGCATTTATGTACTAACGAATTTCTCCTTATTAATATGATGTGCGTTCCTTTTTTGTCTACAACAAAGTTTGAAGGTTCTAAATCCTTGAATGCATTGCATACATACGCATTCCATTGCACCATATGCATAGCAGGTACCCTAATTCACAGGTTGCTTAATTTTCTTCGCTGTTTGTGTGCACAGTCATCATGAATTCGGAGTCATCCAGTGAGCAAGCAATCAAGGCCCTTCAGGCCCAAAGTGCACAGTTTCAAGAGATGGTCCTAAGCCTAGCCCAGGGTCAGCAAGAGTTGAAGACTCTACTCCTGAAGAAGAAGAAGAAAAAGAGGACGGCAATGTTCAACACCGGACGCAGATTTGGGAACACACTCCACAATGAAGCTGATCCGACCACTTCTTCTGCTGAGAAAAACAGTCCCCAAGGGGGAGAAGCACCTAGTCCCGCAGTCTCCGACAACGAGACGGACTATAACGAGGAACAATACCCACCTGCTGCTGACAGATACAAACAATTGGAGGACCGTTTGAGCGCTATGGAAATTCAGAACGTGCCGGGATTGGATTTCGGGGATTTGGGATTATCTTCCGGAGTAGTAATTCCACACAAGTTTAAGGCGCCTGCCTTCGCCAAGTATGATGGGGTCTCCTGCCCAAAGCTGCATCTGAGGTCGTATGTAAGGAAAATCCAACCTTACACGGCGGATAAAAACCTCTGGATCCACTTCTTCCAAGACAGCCTCTCAGGGTCACAACTTGAATGGTTCTACCAATTAGACGGAGCTAGCATCCGGCACTGGGAGGATTTGGCGACTGCTTTCTACAGACAATACCAATATAATTCTGATCTCGCTCCTACGCGTACCCAACTTCAGGGTATGTCTCTAGGGACGGGTGAAGGATTCAAAGAGTACGCTCAAAAATGGAGAGATTTGGCTGGCAGGGTGCAGCCTCCATTAACTGATCGAGAGCTGGTTGATATGTTTCTGGGAACGTTGTCTGGTCCGTTTTTTAATCATTTGGTTGGTAACTCCTCCGCTGGGTTCACAGATTTGATATTAACGGGAGAGAGAATTGAAGCTGGCATCAGGTCAGGCAAGATACAGAAGGCTGCCTCTACAAGTGCTGAGAAGAGGCCATTTAAGAAAGAAGCAAGCGCCGTCTATGGCCCTAGAAGACAAGTCAAGCCCGAAAGTCACCAAGCCGTTAATGCTTTGGTCATCTCTAAACCTGTTGCTGCTCCTCAGCAGTACAATCAGCAAAGAAGTGAAAGGCCCAAGAGGCAGTATACCCGATTGAGTATGACATTATCTCAAATTTTACCCCAACTGTTATCCACCAACCTGGTGACCCTCAAAGAAGCTCCTAAGGTCGTCAACACTGCGTCCCCTAAATACAACCCGAATGCCCGGTGTGCTTATCATTCTGATAGTCCCGGGCACACTACTGATGATTGTTGGGCCTTGAGAAACAAAGTGCAAGATCTAATTGACGCAAAAGAAATTCAGTTTGAAGCGCCGGAAAGACCGAATGTTGTAACGGCTCCAATGCCCCAGCATAGGGTAAGTGCCATTGAGGAAGAAGTGTATGCTGTTTCGATAGATGAAGTTGTTACCCCTTTGAAGACTGTTAAGAAGAACCTACTGCGGGCCGGTTTATTTCCGGGTTGCGGCGAAGGTTGCCCATTCTGTGCTATTTCCCTATCTGATTGTCCCTTGCTAAGGTTAGGCATCCAAGGCCTAATGGATAGCAAGGAGATTTTATTCAAAAAGACTGCTGTTCATTTGGTTCCGATGAAAGAAGTTTCCGTGATTACCATCTTCAAAAATCCAACCAAGGCACCCCCAAAGAAGCCTATTCAAATCTTGACAGTTGCGCCTGTGATCATTACTGTTCCAGGGCCCCTCTCTTACGTGTCTGATAAAGCCGTCCCCTGGCATTATGGGGCAGACGTATATGTAAATGGAATCAAGCAAGAATCTGATGCTAGTGCCAGTATCTGCGATATCACCGGTCCGGCTAAAGTCACCCGCAGTGGCAGGCTCTTCTCGCCTGACATTGCGCCTCCCGCTATTCGAAAACCCCTCCTCATAAAACCTGCAAGTTTACCAAGTCCTGTTGCTGATCAAATTGTGTCCCCTGCTGCCGAGTCATCAAATGCTCGGGGCAAAGGGATTGAAGAAGAGCCTGCCCGGATGGAGGCACCAATACCCGTGAACGCTGAGGCCTCCCGACAAGAAATGGAGGAGATTCTGAAAATAATAAAGAAAAGTGATTTTAATGTTGTTGAGCAGTTAGGGCACACACCCTCCAAGATCTCCCTGCTCTCCCTATTGCTATGTTCCGAGGCTCACGCTAAGGCATTAATCTCATTTCTCAAGACGGCCCATGTGCCGCAGGAGACGTCTGCAGTTCAGTTCACTGACTGCATAGCAAATCTGACGGCGGACAACGGCTTGGGCTTTTCAGATGCTGACCTAACCGCAAAAGGGAGAAACCATAATGATGCCCTGCATGTCTCTATTGAATGCAGGGGCACTACTCTGGCACATGTATTGGTGGACACTGGTTCTTCCTTGAATGTTCTTCCGAAAAAGGCTTTGGATCGTCTGGATTATGAAGGCCTGGAGTTGAAACCCAGCAATATCATCGTCAGAGCCTTTGACGGTTCCAAGAGGATGGTTCATGGAGAGGTTAACATCCCTATTCGTGTGGGCTCTCAAGTGTTTGACTCTACCTTTTACGTGATGGATATACGTCCATCGTACTCTTGTCTGTTGGGTCGACCTTGGATCCACAAAGCCGGGGCAGTGACCTCCACCTTGCACCAAAAACTGAAGTATCCTGTCAGGGGGAAAATTGTCACTGTGCAAGGAGAAGAGGAGTATATGGTGAGCCATTTGAATTCCTTCAGGTACATCGAGATGGACGGAGAATTTATTGAAACTCCCTTCCAACATTTCGAGGAGGTACATCCAATTTCAGCAGCTGCGGAGACAATGGCCGAAGAGAATGATTCCTTGAAGATGGTTTCCCTAAGGGATGCCCGGGCTGTGGTTCAGAAAGGCAATGGTGCACACTGGGGTCAGCTTCCTGACTTCACTCAGAAGAACGACAAGTTCGGGCTAGGCTTTACTACAGAGGCTCAGAAGGCAATCCGCAAAGAGAAAATTGGAAAGGCTCCGGTATTTATTTCCAGCTCAAGAGTGAACGCTATCGAGGAGGATGTGGAGGAAGCTGAGTTTGATAATTGGATCTACCCGACTGCCAGCGACGGACCAAGCAACTGGACAGCAAAGGATTTTACCCCTATCACATTTGTCACGCAGTAATTGATTTCTTTTGATTTCCAAATTTGTAACAAACAATATGTTAAAACTCTGTTGGCTCGGTGTCCTGCCCGGGGCATCGTAGCTCCATTTGTGAGGGCTTTTTGTATGACATTTTCATATATCATCAATCAAAACATTGGACGTTTGTTGCATTTCAAATCTTGTGCTCCTTTTCTTTCTGTGTTATATATATATTGCAAAACAGCTATATTTACACACACTCACTTATACAGGTTTCAATCCACTCTGGATCTCACTGGCAACAGCTCTGCTACCGCCAGTTATGACTTCGAAAATCCGATCAACTTGGCCGAAGACGAAGGTGAAGATGATTGCGAAGTGCCTGGTGAACTCGCAAGACTGCTACTACAGGAAGAGAGGGCTATTCAACCACATGAAGAGCCTGTGGAGACAATTAACCTGGGTACTGAGACAGATAGGAAAGAGGTCAAAATTGGTGCCAATCTAGAGCTCAGCGTGAAGCAACGATTGATCCAGATGCTACAAGACTACATGGAGATCTTTGCCTGGTCTTATGAAGATATGCCTGGTTTGGATGCCGACATTGTAGTTCACCATTTGCCAACCAAGGAAGATTGCCCTCCAGTAAAGCAAAAAGTTCGACGAATGCGTCCGGAGATGTCTGAGAAAATTAAAGCTGAGGTGATGAAGCAGTTTGATGCGGGTTTCCTTGCAGTAACTTCTTACCCTCAGTGGGTTGCCAATGTTGTGCCAGTGCCGAAGAAGGACGGTAAGGTCAGAATGTGTGTTGACTACAGGGATCTGAACAGGGCCAGCCCCAAGGATGATTTCCCCCTACCTCACATCGATGTCCTTGTTGATAATACAGCTCAACACAAGGTGTTCTCCTTCATGGATGGCTTCTCAGGGTATAATCAGATCAAGATGGCTCCTGAAGATATGGAGAAGACTACATTTGTAACTCAGTGGGGGACCTTCTGTTATAAGGTCATGCCATTCGGATTGAAAAATGCTGGGGCAACCTATCAGCGTGCCATGGTTGCTTTATTTCATGATATGATCCATCATGAGATTGAAGTATACGTTGATGACATGATTGCAAGGTCTCAAACTGAGGAGGAACACCTTGATCATCTGAGGAAGTTGTTTGACCGACTCAAGTTGTACAAGCTGAGATTGAATCCCAACAAATGCACCTTCGGGGTGAGGTCCGGAAAATTGCTAGGTTTCATTGTAAGTGATAAAGGTATCCAGGTGGACCCTGCCAAGGTTAAAGCTATTCAAGAGATGCCGACCCCAAAAACAGAGAAAGAAGTCAGAGGTTTCCTAGGACGATTGAATTACATTGCCCGATTCATCTCACATCTGACTGCTACTTGTGAGCCAATCTTCAAATTACTGAAGAAAGATCAAGTGGTACGCTGGAATGATGAATGTCAGGCCGCCTTTGAAAGAATAAAGGAATACCTCCAAGAGCCACCCATTCTTATGCCACCAGTGGAAGGAAGACCTCTGATACTATACTTGACAGTGCTTGATAATTCAATGGGGTGTGTGCTGGGGCAGCATGACGAGTCTGGCCGAAAAGAGCACGCTATTTACTACTTGAGCAAAAAGTTTACCGACTGTGAGTCTCGTTACTCACTGCTTGAGAAAACTTGCTGCGCTCTTGTATGGGCTGCTCGCCGGCTGAGACAGTATATGCTGACTCACACTACTTTATTGATTTCAAAGATGGATCCCATCAAGTACATATTTGAAAAGCCCGCTTTGTCTGGGAGAATAGCGAGATGGCAAATGATCTTAACGGAATATGACATCCAGTATACAACTCAGAAAGCAATTAAGGGGAGTGTACTGGCTGATCATTTGGCACACCAACCTGTGGACGATTATCAATCATTGAACTTTGATTTTCCGGACGAAGACATCATGGTGGTAACTGACTGTGAAGTACCTGGACCGGATGAAGGACCTGAGGAAGGATCCCGATGGTCTATGCATTTTGATGGAGCCTCCAATGCTTTGGGTAACGGCGTCGGCGCTGTAATCATATCTCCCAAGGGGACTCATACTCCACTCACCGCCCGATTATGTTTCAGCTGCACCAACAACATGGCAGAATATGAGGCATGTATCATGGGTTTACAGGCTGCAATCGACCTGAGGATCAAGTTTCTAAGTGTCTTCGGAGATTCCGCTCTCGTGATCAATCAGATCAAAGGCGAGTGGGATACGAAACACCCGAATCTCATTCCTTACAAGGAGTATGTGTCGACCTTGCTCCCTCACTTTGAAGAGATAACTTTTGAGCACTTCCCTAGAGAGGAGAATCAGCTAGCGGACGCACTAGCCACGATGTCGTCAATGTTCAAAGTTAAATGGGACAATGAGGCTCCTCAAATCACAATCTGGAAGTTGGATGAACCGGCTTACTGCTGCGAACTCGAGGCAGAGAAGGTGACTGAAAAACCCTGGTATCACGAGGTGAAGAGGTACTTGGAAGCCCAGGAATACCCTGAAGGTGCATCTGTCAATGATAAGAAGTTCATGAGGAGATTTGCTGCAAAATTCTTCCTCAGCAACGGCATTCTCTACAAACGGAATCATGATTCAACTTTGTTACGTTGTGTGGATAAGGCTGAAGCAGAGAAAATTATGATGGAACTGCATGAAGGAACATTTGGAACCCATTCCAGTGGACACACCATGGCTAAGAAAATCCTTCGGGCAGGATATTTCTGGTCCACGATGGAAGCCGATTGTTACCAGCACTCCCGAACTTGTCATAAATGCCAGATCTATGCTGACAAAGTGCATATCCCTCCGGTTCCTTTGAATGTCCTGACGGCACCTTGGCCTTTCGCAATGTGGGGCATTGATATGATCGGTGAGATCCGACCAACGGCATCCAACGGGCATCGCTTCATCCTGGTGGCAATTGACTATTTCACAAAATGGGTCGAGGCAGCTTCCTATGCCACGGTAACCAAGAGCGTCGTGGCGCGATTCATCCGGCATAATCTGATTTGTCGGTACGGAGTCCCAGAAAGAATCATTACGGACAACGGTACCAATCTCAATAACAAAATGATCACTGAACTCTGCGAACAATTCAAGATACAGCACCACAATTCTTCCCCCTATCGGCCGAAGATGAATGGGGCTGTAGAGGCAGCCAATAAAAATATCAAGAAAATTGTGCAGAAGATGACAGTGACCTATAAAGATTGGCACGAGATGTTACCGTTCGCTCTTCATGGGTACCGCACCTCAGCAAGGACGTCAACCGGGGCAACTCCTTTCTCCTTGGTCTACGGCATGGAGGCAGTCTTGCCAATTGAAATCCAGATACCCTCTCTTCGGATAATGAAGGATGCAGACTTGAATGAAGATGATTGGATCCAAACTCGACTTGATCAACTAAATCTAATTGACGAAAAAAGGCTCACTGCTATCTGTCATGGTCAAACGTATCAAAAACGGATGATCAGGGCATTTAACAAGAAAGTCAGACCGCGAGAGTATCAAGTTGGGGACCTGGTAATCAAACGCATCATCCTTCCTCAAAGTGATCCCCGGGGCAAATGGACCCCTACGTACGAAGGGCCATTTGTGGTTAAGCGTGTGTTCTCTGGAGGAGCCATGATCCTAACCACCATGGACGGTGACGACCTTCCTCACCCCGCCAATGCGGACATAGTGAAAAAATACTACGCATGAATAAAAGACCCGCTAGGTTGACATACCTAGGCAAAAATAAGGGCTTCCCGGCGAACCAAAAGGGTTCGGGCAAAAATAAGGGATGAAATGAATAAAAATCTGTACACCCGGCAAGTCGAAAACCTGAAAGGGCGGCTTGGGCAAAAAAGGGTATCCCGGTGGACTGAAAACCCGAAAGGGCGGTCCAGGCAAAAGTTAGGGATAAAAGCGTAACACTATGTCTCATTGGATCACTTCGCATCCGGAGTTCGGCATCAACTATCTGGCCCAAATTTCGGCATTGACCAATCAGCTTCATCTTCAGATTAGGCAGTAAGGCGATGAGACGTTCGAAAACATAAAGGCGATAGCAGAGTTGGAACCCAGTGGGATTGTTCACGTAGCTGTTTTGTTTTCTTTTTCAAAATGTAAACTCTATACTATTTGGCGATGTCCTCTTACTAGGATGTCAGTCTCTTGTACAAAAAACGCCTATTCACAGGCAAAGTTTAAATCAATGAAAATTCCCTTGTCCATACAAATTGCCATTGTTTTTTCTTTTTCTGTTTTGTCTTGCGAAGAACGTCCAATGTTCATTTTTTGATATATGCATTTGACATTAAATTGCTGATTCATAAATGTTTGCATATGAAAAAAGAAGATTAATTACAAGTGACATCAAAGACAGGGGCAATGAGGAGTTGTCTAATGCGGTCTAGTTGTTTTGTCCACCAAAGCACCAAGGCAGGTTCAACTGAAGAATGTGGCCAAACTATCTTAACTCCCCGCAGAGTAAGGCAAAATTCAGCAGCACCTTCCCCAAGCAGGAGTCGATTCCCCGTCGATCCTGAAAAAGGCACAACATCCCCCGGCAGGTCTTAAAAGCTCATCCCCAGTAGATTCTGCGAGCTTATCCCCGGCGAAGTACGAACGTCACGCCAAGTTTTAGTTAGAGTTATTTCCTCGCAAGGACTTATAACTGGGTTATCCTCAGCTAAAAGCCACGGAAGACCGCTCTCGGCAAAGTTCCTTCGATCCCCAGCGAAGTCTATCTTTGGTATTCCCAAGCAGAGTTTATCTTTGGGGTTCCCCAGCGGAGTTTATCATCATTATTCTCAGCGGAATCCATTGTTAAAGTCCTCAGCAGGCCTCTCATCAGAGCTTCGGTCAAGCATCTCTTCCGCAGAACAGCTTCCCGGTCATTCGTCAAGGATTTATTTTCCTAAGATGAAATTACACTCATAAACATTTCACATTTTCATACATCTTGCTTACCTACATAATGAAACACATGCGACATCAAATGTCGAACATCATGACATCATACATCATGACATTGCATACAGCTTACGTCTTTGCCTTTCCAGGAAAAAGACAATCTCAAAAACGACTACTTTCAACTGTCACAATTCCAGATTCGATACCTGTATCTAGCCAGGGCACATCTGAGAGTGATCAGTTTCCAGACTCGACTCCTGTATCTAGCCAGGGCACGTCTGAAGAGTTCGAAGATTCGACTCCTGTATCCAGCCAGGGCACATCTATCAACTACAACATTTCCAGATTCGATTCCTGTATCCAGCCAGGGCATATCTGTTGACCACATTTCTAGATTCGACTCCTGTATCCAGCCAGGGCACATCTGTGAGCAACCGATTGAAGATTCGATACCTGTATCCAGCCAGGGCATATCTGCATAAGGAGACTGAAGATCAAACACCTGTAACAAGCCAGGAAAACATCTGTCTTTCTTAAACACACAAGTTCTCGCTAAGGAACCTCTTATGCGATCAACACTTCCGAATGGCATCTATAAGCCCATTCCCGACAAAGTTCTGTCACTTTTCCAGATGGCATCTACAAAGCCCATCTCCCTATCCACCATCTCTCCAAATGGCATCTATAAGCCCATTCCCGACACCACATTGTTGAGACTCCAGCATGCGAGTGCAAATTTCCGGGCACTCTAGTGTCCAATCTTCTTTTACCCTCGAGTCGCGAAAGGCAAACTTGCCAATCTAACTCTTCAGGTCCAAGAAGATTGAACAGGGGCAACTGTTGTACCCCAAAATTTGCCCTCCCATTTCCTCAACATTTTCTCATCACAAGACCTTTGAAGATCAAGATCCAATTAGGGTTTCCTCTGCTCAAGACTTCTCCTGGCACTGTGGACTCAAATTAGGGTTTGTGTTTGCCTAAAGATGTTTTGACCTAAAATGCCTAAGATGACTTTCATGCTTCATATTGGACTCCCAAGTTTACCCATACCAAGTTTCAAGTCTTGATTCCAAGTTTTTCCCTGTCAATTGGACAGTTGACCTAGAAATCAGCTGTATTGGGGAAAAAGTCAACTGTGGCCAATTGACAGTCAAACCTCATGAAATTTGATCCACATCAACATTTTGAATTCATATGAACCATTTGATCAAGTTTGAATCACAATTCCACAAGAAATTTGATCAGATCACCAAAAGGGCAAAATGGTCATTTTTAGGGTTTTGACTGCACAAAGGCAATTTTTGACTGTTTGACCTAGCCAATGGCAAACCAAGCTCACATATGGACTCAAGGACCCCATGGAATTATCTTGACATGTTCATCAAGCTCAAAAGATCCCAAGTACACAAGATTGACAGTTGAATTTCCCAGTCAATTGATCAATTTTGACTGTATACTGAAAAGTCAAACTTTGACTTTTTGGTCAAAATCAAGAGTCAAGATTCATTTTTCATCAAAACATGCCAAATTATGAAACTTGTTCACCAAGAAATCACAAAATGCAAATTAGGGTTTGAAAATGGAATTTTTCATAACTTAGAATTTTTCTAAGTTATGAAAAACCCTAATTTTTTCCCAACTTTGCCCCATCTTTTCACCATGATCCATTTGGATTCAAACAAAAGTCAAAACATGAAACTTGTAGCTTGTTGCAAAATCTACAACTTTGATTCACAAAGTTTTCTCATTTGAAGCTTGTATCTCAAGTTATGATTTTTTGAATAAGGGCACTAAACCATCTTTTAACTTAGTGAAATTTGACCTATTTTGACAAGGTTTTCTACCCTACTTCAAGGCCACTTTTCATATCCTTCCACTTGGAATTTCAAATTGCATTTCAAAGATGGATTGTAGTACACATTCCAAGCTTTCCAAAATGTCCAAGAACTCATCAAACAACCTCATAACTTGGGAGATTCGAATTTCACAAGTTGGCAAAAATTCACTTTTGTTCTTCATCAAGACATGTTCATAACCTTGCCAATTTGAATTCAGTTTGCTTTATGCTTAATTACAGGTCCTTGAACCAATCCATACTCAATAATTTAATGCATATTCAATGTGTTAAGGTCATGTTCTTTGTGTTCTAACATTGCATAATGGTTTAATCCTAAACTAGATAAAGTGGAATTTCCATTTTTGAAAAGTTTAGCTTTATGTCAAGTTTGTAATCCAACAAGTACAAAGAAGATCTGGTTAACACAAGATTATGGGCATAACACACTGATCAAGAGGAGTTGATGCAGCACATTAGGGGGTCCTATACTGACCTAGAACACCAATTTGCTTTTGGTAGCTTAAGTGTGAAGAAAGGTCCATAACATATGCTATCTCTCATATCAGTAAAAAGACACAGCACAAAAGATATCAAACACATTCCATAGACCACATTGAAGCTTTTGCACGAGCCATTTCCCTTTCAAACACCCTCCATCTCAGAATCATCCTCAAACTGCACAAACAGGGGTGCCCCTGCAGTTTGAGTGCAATCTCTCAATCCCTTCAAGCATTTCTGTCCAAACCTGTTCCTCTACCTTCCTTACAACATATGCAAGCTATCCAGAAGCTAAGGCACGATCTGTAGTTGCTCTAACCACTTCCACCATTTTCACATCTTTGACTTGCAGGTGAAGTTCCATAGCTTGATACAAGAAGTTTCAAGACAAAGTGAGCATTGAAAAAGCATCCCTGGACTCCAAGGAAGCTTTTCCAATCATTACATTGCACTGAAAGTCTCTCATTCTCCACATAGAAGTTCAACTGCACAGGTAAAAGTTTGAATTCGTATCTCTCTTATTAGACATCTTTAGTCTTAAGTTTGTGAAGAAACAAAGTCCTACTCATAGCCCTGAACATGTACATAGCTTTACTTTTCATTTCTTTTGTCTGAGTGAAGAGAATTTTAGCTCTGAAAATGGTAGAAAAACTAGGTCAGAAAAGAGGGGGAGAGAAATTCTCTCTCATCTTGGAGAGATAGGTCATGTTCTTTATATGGTTGAAACCGTCTCTTAATGCTCTACACTTTTCATGTTATGAGTTTTGCTTGAAAGTCCAGGAATCCAGAGTTAGAAAACGCGTGTTCTGTGAGAAGAAAGATGTACAGAGGTTGAAGAAGAAGTGATCTGGGCTGGGCCTGGATTTGTTTCCTTTTCACACCCCATTTTTGTTGTTTACACCCCCTGAGCCCATTTGTTTATTTTTCAACATTTTTGACTTTTTCTTTTTGGGTTGACTTTGTTTATTTTTTCTCATGCCATTAAAATTTTTAAAATATTTTTTTCCATCATTTTTTGTATTTATGGCATATTTGTTTGTTTATTTCTTTTATTTATATACAAATATATATATACACTATTATTAAAATAAATAGAAAATAATGTAGATACATTTTTATTTTTATTTTTTACTTTCTGAAAATATTTCACACAAAAAAATACTTTTATTTATTTTATTAAAATATTAAATAAATATTTATTTTGTATAATACTCATTTAGGGTTTAATATATATATATATATATACATGTTTATTAATATATTTAAGATAAAAATATAAAATACTTGATTTTCTTCATTTTTATTAATATTTGATACAAAAATACTTTTTTCACAAAATACTTCATTTTATTTTATTTTTTTTTACATAATAAATAAATAGTAGAATTAAATTAGATAATAATACTTTTTTATATAAAAATTAGGGTTTTTCACCTTAAGTCCAAAATACTAAAAAATAAATACATTTTTATTTTCTTTTTTCCTTTTACATAAATAATATTTTCTCATATACATAAAAACTTCCCCTTTTTACATTTTACATATTTATTTTATTTACATTTAAATTATGCAATTTATTTACTATGCAAATATCCAATTGTTGTAATAATCTAGATTTAAATTCTTGTCTATATCCCCATTTGAACATTTGTACCCCCCTTCCCATATTTGGTTGTGTAATAGCTTAGTAATTTTAATTTCGCACTTTATTGCTTTCTAAATAATAACATGCTAGAATTAGGGTTTGTATGCGAAAAAACGATAAAAAAATAGTTTGACCTAATACAAGACAAACAAGCATGAAAATGGACACACAAATCACACTTGCACCCCCTAGGGTATTCCACTTGTTGCCTTCAAATAAATGGGCCATATTGTATGTTGAACATCTTTGGGCAAAGCAAACAGTTTGAATGATCATAGTCCCTCGATAAAACTTTTCAAAACAAACAAAACAAATGATCAAGTCCCTTAGAGAAATTGCCCAAAGACATTTAACGTTGTTACAATTATGGTCTAAACGATGACCCGCGCCTGTCCCTTTCACATCCTAACACAAGGTTGCCCACCAAATACAATGGTGGTGCAAACTTGTTAAAAGGGTTAAAGTATAGCAATAATCTTTTGAGAAATTTAGGAGTAGATAACCTCTTAGTTACTTGAACCAACTTGCAAAACAAAACACTTGCCTATTTTTTTTAAAACCACACTTCACTACACTTTCAAAACAACTTTCAAAAACAAATGAAAACCTTTTCAAAAGACATACATCTTTGTATACATCCCCACATGGATCATTGCAAAGGTTGCCACCACATTGGCCTCTTTTCAAAACATTTTCAAAACCCACACACTCAAGCACCATTTAAAACAATCGAAAACATAAAGGCAAGTGATCTAAGCAAGTAACTAAGAGCCCATGGATAACCATGGATAGAAAGGGTGCTAATACCTTCCCTTTCTATAATCTACTCCCCGAACCCACGAAATATCTCAAAAGGTTTTTGCTGTGCTTTTTAACCTTTCCTTTAGGATAAAATAAAAAGTCGGTGGCGACTCTTGCTAACCGCACAAGTGCGAATACGAACGCAAAACCTCAAGTCAGTTCTCCCACCGTATCACAATGACCAAAATACATGGTGGCACATTTGGCACCCACTTAAGCGGACATACAATGGCTAAGAAGATTCTAAGGGCAGGCTACTACTGGTCTACTATGGAAGCTGATTGTCATCAACATTCCCGTACTTGTCACAAATGCCAAGTCTATGCTGACAAGGTACATATTCCTCATGTTCCTCTCAATGTTCTGACAGCTCCTTGGACATTCGCAATGTGGGGCATTGACATGATTGGAGAGATCAAGCCTACGGCATCTAATGGACATCGCTTCATCCTGGTGGCTATTGATTACTTCACCAAATGGGTCGAAGCAGCTTCCTACGCCTCAGTTACAAAGAATGTGGTTGCCCGATTCATTAAGCAGAACCTCATATGCCGGTATGGTATCTCCGACAGGATCATCACGGACAACGGTACGAATTTGAACAACACTATGATCATCGCTCTGTGCGAGCAGTTCAAGATTTATCATCACAATTCATCTCCCTATCGACCGAAGATGAACGGTGTTGTTGAAGCCGCGAACAAAAATATCAAGAAGATCATTTAAAAGATGACAGTCACCTACAAAGACTGGCATGAGATGTTACCGTTTGCTCTGCACGGATATCGTACCACGGCACGTACTTCAACAAGGGCAACCCTCTTTTCTTTGGTATATGGCATGGAAGTTGTTTTACCTATGGAAGTTCAGATTCCTTCCTTGAGGATTATGAAGGATGCCGGTTTGAGTGAAGACAATTGGATTCAGACCCGACTTGATCAACTTAACTTGATCGACGAGAAGCGACTTACTGCTGTTTGTCATGGTCAGTCGTATCAAAAACGGATGATCAAGGCTTTCAACAAGAAAGTCAGACGTCGGGTATATCGAGTCGGAGATCTTGTAATCAAGCGGATCATCTTGCTTCAAAGTGATCCCAGGGGCAAGTGGACTCCTACTTACGAAGGACCATTTATGATCAAGAGCATCTTTTCTGGTGGGGCAATGATTCTGACCACCATGGACGGTGACGACTTGCCGCACCCTGCAAACGCAGACATAGTCAAAAGATATTACGCATAAATGACCCAACAAGTTGAAAACCCGAAAGGGCGACTTGGGAAAAAATGGGCATCCCGGTGAATTGAAATCTCGAAAGGGTGGTTCAGGCAAAAATTAGGGATAAATAAAAAAATCTGTACACCCGGCAAGTTGAAAACCCGAAAGGGAGACTTGGGCAAAAAAGGGTTTCCCGATGGATCGAAAACCCGAAAGGGCGGTCTAGGCAAAAGTTAGGGAGTTAAAGCGTATGACTATGTCTCGTCGGATCACTTTAAGAACTATCTCTTCACCAACAAGCTCCAAGCTTCTGATCAATCCAATCATCGGTGGACGAAGCAGCGAATGGACAAGATACTCAGAGTTGTGAAGGCTATAGCAAAATGGGAACCCCATGGAATTGTTACACATAGCCATCTTTCTTTTGTATAAATTTTCTCAAATTTTATGACAACATTCTCTTACTAGGATGTATGTCTCCTTTGTACAAAGATACTTACGAAAGTTAATACAAAAATACTTCAAAGTGCAGAAATTTGCTTGCCTTTCCTTTTCTTTTTACACTGGTGTTTTATTTGAAAACGTCCAAAGTTTTGTTAAATAGGCATATGCATTTGAATATAATCACTGCTTACAAATAAAACGAAATTGAGAAAGGATAATTACTGATAGGTTAAAGATGTAGGAAGATATCCTTGTGCTATTCCAGAAGAAATCCCCTACAGTACATCATTCAGATCCTCAACAAAGCTGAAATATTGAAGTATACATCCCTAGCGGAGTTAAATTTCAAGATCCCCAGTGGAGCCCGAAAACCCTGAAATACATTTCCCTAGCGGAGCCAGAATATTCTAAAACCTTATTCCCCGGCGAAGTCAAATTTCCGACTATCAATCCCCAGTGAGAACCATTCAGTGTTCCCTAGTAGATTGGTGTACAACCCAAGCTCCTGATTTCACCGGCCGAGTAAACATTCTCCCCACAGAGTTATTTCCCAGTAGATCGAAGATTCTTGGTCTCATTTCTCCAGCAGAAGCATCCTAGAATTTAACTCCCCAGTAGAGATTTTCAGAGTTTTCCTTATTTCCCAGGAAAGTCAAGAAGGATTCTCATTCCCCATAGAAGTTGTCAAAGCTCTTGATTAATCCCCACGAGTCACCAAGGATTTTCAATCTCCAGCAGTGGTCCCAGGATTTCTCATTTCTCAACGATCAAAGATCTTTAATCCCCAAGCAGTCAGCAAGGATTTCTCATCTTCAACAATCAAATATTTTTGAATCCTCAACATCGGTCAGGAATCTACTACCTCCAGCAGCAGTCAAAGAGTTCATTATCTCCAGTTATCAAGGATTTATTTTCCTCAGCAAGACAGCCAATCAGCTTACATGCACATCCATTACATTCATATATCATAAACATTGATGAAACACAGTTCATTGCATCATACATATCATGTAACATAACTTTGTGTTTTAGCTAACATTTTACCCTTTTCAGGATAAGATTAAAAGGCTATCATTAACAATTATTCAGATACAATATGGATACACCCCAGACACGGCGGTCATTCTACTACTCATTCAGACTTCAGCAATCCGATACAGACTAGATACGCTCCAGACACAGAGGCCATTCTATTTCTCATTCAGATTCAACTAACAACTTCAAGTTCAGATACGCTCCAAACACGGATTCCATTCTGGCCCTTACACCAGAAGTTTGATTCTCCCCAGTACAGTCGCCACGGAAGTCATTCTGTCACTTATTCAGATCCCCGTTACAGTTTCAGATACACTCCAGACACGGAAATCATTCTGCTACTCATATAGATCTCAATTTCAGATACAGTCCAAATACGCTCCAGACACGGTTGCCATTCTGTCACTCATTCAGAATTATCCCCAGCACATAGATGCTTCATACACAGATGTTTCTCTGTTACCCATTCAGAATACAGATACACTCCAGACACAACAGTCACTCTGATATTCATTCAAGAATCAAATACAGTTACAGCTTGGATACACTCTAAACACAGACTCCATTCCCTTGCTCATACAAACCCAATCTCCAGATACAACTCAGATACGTTCCAAATACGGATACCATTCTGGTGTTCATTCTACTGACTTTCAACAAACATTCTTGGATGGCATATTTAAGCCCATCTCCAGCAAGATTCTACCATCTCCAAATGGCATCTTTAAGCCCATTCCCTCAACAATATTTTGACGAGTGCAAATTTACGGGCACTCTAGTGTTCAATCCTCTTTTACCTTCGAGTCACGAAAGGCAAGCTTGCCAATCTAACTCTTCAGGTTCAAGAAGATTGAACAGGGGAAACTGTTGTACCCCAAAATTTTCCCTCTCATTTTATCAACATTTCTCATCACAAGACTCTTGGAACCCAAGACCAAGCTAGGGTTTGCTCTGCTCAAGACACCTCCTTGCATTGTTGACCTAAATTAGGGTTTGAGTTTGCACAGGGGTATTTTGACCTAAAATACCCAAATTAACTTTCATACTTCATGTTGGACTCATAAGTTTTCCCATACCAAGTTTCAAGCCTTGAATTAAATTTTTGCCCAGTCAATTGGACAGTTGACCTAAAAATCAACTATATTGGGGGAAAAGTCAATTGTGGCCAATTTACAGTCAAACCTCATGAATTTTGACCCACATCAACATTATGAACTCATGTGAACCATTTGATCAAGATTGGACCACAATTCCACAAGAAATTTGATCAGATCACCAAAAGGGCAAAATGGTCATTTTTACGGTTTTGATTATACAAAGGCAATTTTTGACTATTTGACCTAGCCAGTGGCAAATAAAGTTCAACCATGGGCTCAAGGACTCAATGACATTATCTTGACTTATTCAACAAGTTCAAAAGATCTCAAATGCATAGGATTGACAGATGAATTTTTCAGTCAACTGATCAAAATTTGACTGTACACTGAAAAGTCAAACTTTGACTTTTTGGTCAAAATCAAGTGCCAAGGGTCATTTTTCATCAATATGTGTCAAATTATGAAGCTTGTTCATCAAGAAACCCAAAATTGCAAAAATTAGGGTTTAAAATTGAAAAAATTTATCTTAAAAATTTTCTAAGTTATGAAATTTTCTTAATTTTTCCTAACTTTGTCCCATATTTTCACCAAGATGCAAATGGATTCAAACAAAACTTACAACATGAAAGTTGTATTCCTCCACAAAGTCTACAACTTTTATTCACAAAGTTTTCTCAAAAGAATCTTGGATCTCAAGTTATGATTTTTGGAACAAGGGTACCTAAAACTTTTAACTTAGAGAAAATTTGCCCTAGTTTAGGCAGGATTTTAACCCATCTTCTTGGCCATTTTTCACATAGTTCCACTTGGAGTCTAAAGTTGCATTTCAAAGATGGATTATAGTACATGTTGCAAGCTTTCCAAATTGTCCAAGAACTCCTCAAACACATTTATGGTTAGGGAGAATTGAATGCTTGAAGTTGGCAAAAAACTCACTTTGTAACCATGGCCAATACATGTTCATACAAGTTGCAAAATCTGACCAAGATAGCTTTGTACTTGATTACAGGTCTCTAAACTAATTTACACTCAAAAATTGAATGCAAATACATTGGTTAGAGGCATTGTTCTGATCAAGGGAGCATTATACAATGAATAATTCCATTTTGGGCATAAAGATAACACTTCCATTTACATAAAGCTTGCTTTATGTCAAATTCCATTTCTTGAGCCATACACCAAGCCCTTTGCTGAAAACAAGGCTCCCTAATGTCAGGCAAAACTCAACCATTTTGTGCAGCTAGGTTACAAGCCAGTACAACCCTTGCATTGTCAACTCTTGCTTTTTGCTTCAAAACCAAGTCATTGTGCAAAAAGGACATAACACACATATCTGATATTTTCAACTGAAGCCAATATTTGAAACAAGTTTTACACATCCTTGTAATCCAGAAACACGAGCCAATCATCCCTTAAACACCCTTGAACACCAAAACACCAAAAACTTGCAAAACAGGGCAGTTGTTGCAACTTGAGTGCCATAGCTCATTTTGCTCGTGCGTTTTTCTTCTTTCCACTTCAAACACCTTCCATTCAACTCACTCAAGCTATCCCAAACCTCCATTGCCAACTGTAACTCCATTTACAGTGTTCACCATTTCTGTTTCAAGCTTATGCAGATTGACTTCTAGAGGTAGATTCTGGCCATTTCAAAACAAAGTATTGGGAAAGGTTCAGGGAACATCAAGCAAGCTCAAAAGAACCTCAGGCCTCACTGAAAGTTGTTGCATTGTCCAACTCGAATCCAACTGAAACATGTTTTTCATGAACTTCTATCTCTCTATTTAGGAACATTTAGCCTTAGGTTTGTGAATGAAAGATGTAGTACTCATTGCCCCGAAACCATACATATGCTCAGTTTTCATTTATATTAAGTGTGCTAGGAGAATTTCATCCATGAAAATGCTGAAAAAGTTAGGTTAGATTTTAGGGCCAGAGAAATTCTCTCTGGTCTTTGAGAGTTAAGTTTAATGCTTTATATGGTTAGATTCGTATTTAAATTCTCTACAAGTTTGATGTTGTGAGCTTTGGCAAAAAGTCACGTTTCCAGGATGTTCAAAGTTGGATACAGGGTGCACGTTTTCTGTTGTCACAAGGAAGAAGATGAATCTGATGGGCTGGAGTTGGCTTTCTCACTTTTTGCACCCCTATGCCTGCTTTTTGCACCCCCTGGCCCAACTACTTATATTCTTGCATTTTTGAATTTTTATTTTCTTTTATGACTTTGTTATTTTATTTTCAAACATAAAAAAAATACTTAAAAATATTTTCACAATTTTTTACATTTATTAGATATTTTATTTTGATTTTTTTCTCACATAAAAACAATTTAAATACTTTATAATTTTTTGTTAAAACTTGAAAATAATGTAAATAATACTTTTATTTTCATTTCCTATTTTTATTCACATTGAAAATATTTTCTTGAATATATTTTATTTTTGTAAATATTTTTTATTTTATTTTATGCATATATATATTTTATTTTCTTGAATATATATATATATATATATATATATATATATATATATATATATATATATATATATATATATATATATATATATATATATATATATATATATATATATATATATATATATATATATATATATATATATATATATATATATATATATATATATATATATATATATATATATATATATATATATATATATATATATATACACTTTATTTTATTAAAAACATAGAATAAAAATACAAAAATAGTACATTTTTATTTTTATTGATATTTTATACTAAAAAACACTTTTTTCAATATATTTTTATTTTTGCACATATTAATATATTTTTGTATATAAATAATATAATATTATTTTCTTTAAGGAAAATTAGGGTTTACCCCTTTATTAAATAAAATCAACCTTTTTTTCATTTTAAATTATCTACACCTTTTTTCACATTAAAAAATGCTTTACATACATAAAAAAACTCTTTTTGTATAAATACATTTTTATTTAACATTTATTTATTTTGTTTATTTAAATATTCTACATTTAAAATATTATGCATTGTAAATTCAATTTGGTTGTAATAATTTAGGTTTTAATTTCTTGCAAAATAATCCTCTATTCAAAATTGTACCCCCTCCCTATATCAAAGTTGTAATAGCTTAGATTTATTTTTACGCACTTAATGCTTTCAATTATGCCATGATTAGAGAATTAGGGTTTGTATGCAAAATCAAAACCAATAAATAGTTTGACCTAATCAAAGACAAAAATACATGAAAAACAAATACAATGCACACTTGCACCCCTAGGGTTACAATCCACTTGTTGCCTTCAAAAATGGGCCATGGTATGCATGTTAAGTACTTTGGCAAAACAAAAACAAACAAAAGATCATAGTCCCTCGATGACGCTATCTGAGTTGCCTAAACAAAATGATCAAGTCCCTCAAGAAAATTGCCAAAAATACTAAGCACAATTGCTATCATGGTCTATACGATGACCCGCGCCTGTCCCGTTTAACATCCTAACACAAGGTTGTTCACCAAATGAAATGGTGAAAGAACACTGTTAAAAGGGTTAAAAACATAAGAATGATCTTTGAGTAAAATAGGGTAGATATCTCTTAGTTACTTGATCAAAAGCTTGCAAAACATCCTTGCTATTTTCAAACACACTTCACAACACAATTTCAAAACCCTACTTTCAAACATTGAAAACTTTTCAAAAGACAAAAACACCTTTGTATACATTCAAACAAGAATCATTACAAAGGTTGCCACAGCGATGGCCTCTTTTCAAAACATCTTTCAAAACCACACACAAAGCACCATTTCAAACAATTGAAGAGCACCATTTAAAACAATTGAAGAGCACCATTTCAAACAATTGAAAAGCAAAGCAAGTGATCTAAACGAGTAACTAAGATCCCATGGATAACCATGGATGAAAAGGGTGCTAATACCTTCCCTTTTCATAATCTACTCCCCGAACCCAAGAAAACATCTCAAAGGTCTTTCCTGTGCTTTTTGACCTTTCCTTAGGATAAAATAAAAAGTCAGTGACGACTCTTGCTAAACCGGAACATTTGCAAACACAAACGCAAAATCTCAAGTCACTTCTCCCACCGTATCACAATATGACACCCAATAATGACACTGGATGAATAAGAGGAATAGGATACCCAAGAGTGGAAATGGGGAAACAAGAGACATATAGACATATATATTCTTTGGTAGGTTCCTAGTAAGTTGGATTTTAACCATAAAGGAACACTGCCAACTTCGCTTGGGGAAAATGTTGAACATATATTTGTCACATTTGTATACTGTATCAAGTTGATGATCCTTTGGGGAAGGACTGAAGTGTTGTTTAAGAATTCTACAAGAGAAAAATACCCCAAATTAACTGATTGATATGGATAAATGTTCATAGCTTCAGTTTTACTATTGCTGAGGATAAACTGGTCACGGCTTCAGTTCTTGAAATAACTATTGGGAAAGCTTGTCCCAGTATGAGTCTTGAAATAAACCTTCTGGGTGACCAATTCTGAGAATAACTTGCACTGAGCAACAAATCTTGAATTGATTCACAACAAGATCTGGAAGTAACTTGCCCTTGATAGGACCATTGACCAAGTTTCTTGATTGTTTGAAATTCCTTGATGAGGAATGCTTGTCTGGAAATTGAATGTTCATTCAAACATGGTAATTTTAATTCAAAGTTCATGCAAAAGTTTTGAAATAGAAATCATTTTTGGAATGGTGTTATTGATGTATAGAAAATGAATCACTGGTCAAAACACGATGGTTTAGACATTCAAAGTGAAAGAGAAAACAAAGGTTTGATACAAAAGATAAATGATTAGCAAAAATATTCAGATTCAGTTTATGCAGCCTTGTTGTAGTATACTTTCAAAAGAAATAGAGCTTTAATTAGGTCTTTTGAGGGTTGTAATATGGCCTAGTTCACTGTTTAAAAAATGTATAAAGGCTCAAAGTTTATTTGTACCCAACCCATTCTTTGCGATGTTCTTCAGTCCTAAGTTCAGTTAATTCTAACTATACATTCAAGTTCCAAGATATTTTGGAATTGTACTGATGATAGTAATGATGATGGCTTGGAAACCAAGGGATTCTTTGAGATGACAGTCACTTCTTCTTACAACATTTTGTTGTTTTTGTTGAGGACCTTTGTCAACTCTGGTGGAGAATTTTAAAAATTCCAGGACCACTTTCTTTTGAATTTTATTTTTTTATCCCTAATTTTTTCCTGAACTGTTTTATTAAGATTAAAGTCAACGAGATGCCCCAATTTTTCCTAAGTCTCCTTTTTAGATTTTGACTTAACGGGCTTTTCTTTTATTTTTCATTCTTTTCTTTCTTTTTTGGAAAGATAGTGATTGTCTGGCTTAATGATTACGGTGAACCATCATTGGCTTTTGATTTGAGAGACATCTTCGACATTTCTTTGATGTGTGCAAAGGAAAGCTTATAGTTGCAACCTTTATTGAAAGGTTTCTTGAATGATTCTCTTATAATTGAATGCATAGTCGAATTAATTGATAACTGCCCATCCCCAGGTTTAAGATTGCGGAGTTTTTCATACAGAAAGAAACTCCAACTTCTTAGGCTCAAAGGGGTGAACGAGGGATTAACTTCCTTATTTCTACAGTGTTTGAGAATTGAAATAATGCCTTATATCGTCAGCAAAGTTTTATTTGAAAGCATGCCAACAACAATTATGGGTATTTCATTTTTATCATCCTCCCTCAAATCTTTGCACAAACAATAGTTTGATAAAGAAAGTAAACAAGGAAGTGAAACAAGTAAACAATAATTTTTTAAAGAGAAATTAGTAAGTGAAATTGAATTAAATCAAAACATCACAATGCTCATTTCATTCAAATCAACGTGAAAGTACAAACATAATTTGAAAGCAAATAATTAATAAAATCAAAAGGGAAATGTAAACAAAATGAAACATGGCGTAGTGACTAATCAGCAACAAGGATAAGTTATTCTGTTTTAAACACTGGCTTTTAGGAAGTAGTTGATGAGTGCTAAGTTGTTGTAAATTTGAGTGTGAATAATTATCACTCATAAGATTAATTCATTTTCTTTTTGTCAATAAACCTCAACTTTAGTGTATATTCAGTATAATTTATATTATAGTGTATATAGTGTGTTATCATGTAAATATCATTGATTTTAATTGTTTTTATCTTATTTTTATAGGTATTCAAGCAATTGTATTTAGTCATGATTAGATAGAGTATTGAATAAGCTTTCCAACACTTCTGATCGTGTGTAAATTGGAGTTACAGTTCTCAAGTTATGGTGAAAACAAGTGCTGATTTGTTTCATGACAGCACAGAGCGCGCTAAGCCCCCGGTTTGGGGCTAAGTGCGGTATGTGATTTTCAGACTCATTAAATAGGTGAAAAAACACATTTTTAGGTTATGGGTTGTGTATTTTTGAGTCCCAACACCATCAACTTTATTTTTGGTAGAGAGGCTTAGAAACAACATTTGAAGATTGCGATCGATGATCCAAAGTTGAATTTCTCATTGATTGATGTTGACAAACCAAGAAATGTTTGGTTCCTCTTCTTCTCTTCTCTTTGTAATATCTATTTGTTGGATTTTGTATGTCTATTTAACTTGATTATATGTATATTTATTGCTCATGGTGTTGTATGAAATCTCTTTTATGAATTAATATCGATGTTTGTTCTTAATTTTTGCTTTATCGTGGAGGTTTGGTTTGTCATAGACATATGCTTTCCGAATCTCTCTCTTGAATGAATATCTATTAGGTTCTAGATTCTAGAAATATATTTAGGCTTAATATTCATGTGGATATTGGTTATGAAAAGCATCCGGGTTGTTTCGGTTGCGCGCGAAATCGCCTCTGAGAGTAATACGGTTGATGTCTCACTTTGTGTTAGAAGTAGCCTTAGTGTGAGCGATATGTGATGGTATTGACGAGTAGTTTAGGTTGAGTACAATTGGGTAGTGAGTTTAAGTATTTGATAGATTAGATGAAATGCAAACCCGAGAGTTCTCTACTCTCTAAATTATGAACTCTTTTTATGTTAATAACTTTGATTCTCGCATTTACCTTTTATACAAACCAACCCAATTTAACTCCAAACTCATAAACGAGAGACTTATCAAATAGAGGTTTGATAATCACTAATTTCTATGGAGACGATATGATAAAACTATAAAAATATTTACTTTTTCTTCCCGCTTTACCGCTTCAGCAAAATGGCATCATTGTCGGGGATTAGTGTTTTTTTGGATCGCATTGCGATAGGTTCTTAATTTTTAAGTTTTTCACATAATGTCCATATTGTATAAATTCTTGTTTTATAGTTATTTTCTATACTTGTGAATTTGTATTTGTTTTCTTTACTTGTGAATATCGTATACTTGTTGGTTCCTTTCAAGTTTGCTTGTGTGTTTTGGTTAGAAATAGCCAAGTGGAAGCAACTTGGAGGAATGCTCATAAATATATGTGTAGAGATAACGACGTAAAACAAGCATGTTTTATTGTTTTTCATTGTTTTTTAGTATAATTAGTATGGTGAAATTGACTAATCACATTTAAATCAGGCCAACTCTAAAAATTTCAAATCTTCACTTTTAAATTCATTTATCAATTTTCACCCGATCTATTAGTATGTTTATAATCGTTGTTTAATGTGTTTTTATTTGTTGTGTTTGTCCAAGAGCTTGTTTTGAGTAGCTTTGGGAACTTTTTGGTGATTGTCCAAGTTTGATCATTTCAACTTGCAGATGTATGGTAATGATATTTATTTGAAGTTGGTACGTGCAAGGTACTCGTTTATCGCTTTCTAGAACATATCATGTTTAAGAGACTTTTCTTTTGTACAAAATTTCATGTCATTCATTCTTTTTCCATACTTGTTCATTCTTGAATCACTTTAGGACAAAACCCTTTTTGTGAGGTTGCTTCCATTATTTACTATATGCAGGAGACTAACTTTCTTGGTAAATCATTTTTATTATGCTTAATCTTGTGTTTGTGTTGATTATATGAAAGCATGAAAAGGATCAAGGCATTTTTGTTTCATTTTGAACACAACTACCTAGCCAAATAGTTAATTCACCTTGTGAGTGTGTGATCATTTGTAACCCCTTTGAGCCTTTGGTCATTATCCATGTTGCTTGAACTTGATGCTTGTCTATGAGTAGAAAATTCACTTTTTGTATGGACTTTGATTGTTATTTTTTCTTGAACCATCAACTTTGTATTGTTGTATGAATTTTTACCTTATCTTAGAAAGTAGAGAGTATTCATATGATGATGTTGGTTGAATTCAAGTTGGGGAGAGAGTGATTGTTCACTTATTGGTTAATTTCTATGAGGTTGAAAAAGAAGAAGAAAAAAATGTGAAAAAGAAAAGAAAAGAAAGAAAAAATTGAAAAAGCTTTGTAAAAGAAAAACAAAAAAAAAATTCAAATAATTGTGCAAATAAGTATGGTGTTTTGGTGTGGCAAATTGGGAATGTGTAATAAGCTTGATTAAAATTGTGTTGCTTGAGTCTTTGGTGAATTGATCACTCCCTTAGGTTTAGGCAAGTTTTTGTTTCAATTACCTTTAGATATTTCCCCTTGTTTGTTAACTAAGCCACATTACAACCTTGAAAGCCCTTGTGATTCTTGATTTTATATTTTCAATGTGAGTTTTTGGATGAATGCATAATTTAAATTGTTGTTAACTTGATTTTTGGGTGAGAGTAAAAGAATAATTTGTTTTTGTTATTCATCTACCGATGAATTGTGTGCTAGGTGTGATTCATTTTTGAACTTTGTATTGTTTTAGAAACTTTGACATTTGTTTTGTATTTAGGAAATATTTTATTTTCATGCTATCGTTGTAGTTTAGTGGTAAGTATTTGCTTTTCTTGTTCATTTTTTATTTGAACCATACATTTGTTTTCCATTTTCAAAACCAGTTGATTCGTGATTCTTCGATTTTTGCTTTTGTTCCTTTGAGTTAGTTAATTCTTGTTTAGGGACAAACAAGTCTAAGTTGGAGAGAGTTTGATGAGTTCTAAGTTGTTGTGAATTTTAGTGTGAATAATTAGCACTCATCGGCTTAATTCATTTGTTTTTCATCAATAAATCTCAACTTTAGTGTATATTCGATATAATTTACATTATAGTGTATATAGTGTGTTATCGTATAAATGTCATTGAGTTTAATTATTTTTATCTTTATTTTGTAGGTATTCAAGCAATTGTATTTATTCATGGTTAGATATAGAATTTAATAATCTTTCCAACACTTTTGACCGTGCGTAAATCGAAGTTACAATTCTCAAATTATGGTCAAAACAAGTACTGATTTTTTTTCATGACAGCACAGAGCGCGCTAAGCGCCCGATTTGAGGCTAAGTGCGGTCTGTGATTTTCAGACTCATTAAATAGGTGGAAAAAAATACATTTTTAGGTTATGGTTTTGGTATTTTTGAGTTCCAACACCATCAACTTAATTTTTTAATAGAGATAGGCCTAGAAATAACGTTTGGAGGTTGCAATCGGATGATCCGGAGTCGAATTTCTCATTGATTGATGTTGACAAACCAAGAAATGTTTTGTTCCTCTTCTTCTCTTATCTTTGTAACCTTTATTTGTTGGAGTTTGTATTTTTATTTACCTTGATGATATGTATATTTATTGCTCATGGTGTTGTATGAAATCTCTTTTACAAATTAATACCGGTGTTTGTTCTTGATTTTTGCTTTATCGGTGAGGTTTGGTTTGTCATAGACATATGATTCTGAATCTCTCTATTGAACTAATATCTATTAGATTCTAGATTCTAGAAATAGATTTAGGCTTAATATTTATGTGGGTATTGGTTATGAAAAGCATACGAATTGATTGAGTTGCACGCGAAATCGCCTCCGAGAGTAATACGGGTGATGTCTCACTTTGTGTTAGAAATAGCCTTAGTGTGAGCGATACATGATGGTATTGACGAGTAGCTTATGTTGAGTACAACTAGGTAGTGAGTTTAAGTATTTGATAGGGTAGATAAAATGCAAACTCGAGAGTTCTCTACTCTCTGAATTATGAATTCTTTTCCTGTTGATAACTTTAATTCCCGCATTTACCATTTATACAAACCAACCCAATTTAACCCCAAACACATAAACGAGAAACTTGTCAAACGGTGATTTGATAATCACTAATCCATGTGGAGACGATATGATAAAATTATAAAAATACTTACTTTTTCTTTCCGCTTTACCGCTTCAGCAGTAGTCTGGATTGCTCTGACTAAAGCTTCACTTGTCATGCCTTGCCAGAGGATTCATGTTGATATTGGGATATGTATATTTGAAGGACAAAACGCCCTAATTAATTCTTGAACTTTGGTCTACCATTCTTCTTCTGACGTTGGCTCTGGCTCCGTATTTTTATTGAGGAAACAACTTGACGGTTGACAAATAACTGATAGAAAGAGACAACTGGAAATGAGATACTTGGACAACCTGGATGTATGCATGAATTATACGAAGGATGCAAATGATATGCAATGTTACGCAATGCAAAGCACTGTAACAGGATCACGGATTTAAAGTCACGAGCAAGGAGTCAAGGTTAAGAACCAACCACAAGGTATATACTAAGATTTTAATCACTTGTGGAACAAGGTTCTAAAAGGTCCTCAAAATCTTTGGTCTTATTTTGGATATTACCAGCTTACCGACTGACTCGGGGGCTAGTAATATATTCAAGAGAAACTCGTTTGAGTGTAGCATCGTGTGACAACTATTTTAGGACTACCCATTCATAGTTACCGCACTACATCCTAAAAGTACAAGATGGGTTAAGGTTCTACGGTCCTCGGCTTCTCGGGCTCCCAGGTCGAAAGTAGCAATGTTTTCATAATTGACTTGTTCAACATACACTACCCCCAAAGGGGCCTCCTGAGCGGGGGATCTCAAATCAACTTACTAAGGACTTTCTCCATATAAGTTAAAGTGATTATACCACTCGTCATAAACATAAGGTGTAACTTAAGTCCATGTATAAGGCGTGTCCTTGTAAATGTAACAGGCCGAGCCTTCAGCATTCTCAGCACTATTACCTCCTGATCTTCTCTACCCCCCTCACTAGTAGAGTTTTTGCCTTCCATGGGAATCGAACCCTGTATCCTGGAGTTCAAGTACATGCTCAATGCATTCTCACTAGTGGGAATGCATTAAGCATGTACTTGAACCCCAGGGTACAGGGTTCAATTCCCACGAAAGGCAAAAACTCTACTAGTGAGGGGGTAGAGAAGATCATGAGGTAATAGTGCCGGGAACACTGAAGGCTCAGGCTGTTACAATAAAGATCACCAACCACCCTAAAAACCAGAAAATCCAAGCAAAACGACAAACAATAATAATAACAAAAACACAGATAAAACAAGTTAGGCTTAACTCTCTTGAGGTTTATCCCCAACAGAGTCGCCATTTCTAAAGCGGTGAAAAATCATAGATTAAGCTATTGATTAACTTAACTCATAAAAAGCAAGAGTCGCCACTATACTTTATTGTTTCCAAAGGAAAAGGGAAAACAGTTAATAAAACCCATAAAAATAAAGAGATAAGGGTACGCCTAAAAGATGTCCAAAAATGGCATTGAACTCTATTGGGGATACATCGATCAACCTCCAAGAATTACATTTGATTAAAAGGAATCACGACATTCAAGAATGACATTGAATGAGGTGAGAAACAATCTGGAAAATACATCAGAAGCATCTAGAAAAGCATTAGATGTGGGATGAGACCAAATCCGATGATTCATCAGAGACATCCAAGAATGACATTGGATGGAAAGGATCATGATATCTAATAATGGCATTGAATAAAGTGAGAAAAACACCATGGAATGGCACCGAATAAAAAATAACCACAATATCTAATAATGGAATTAAATAAAGTGAGAAACACATCCAGAAATGGCACTGGAGTGACAAGAATCACTACATCCAAGAATGGCATTGAATGTAAGTGAGAAAGAGCTTTTGGGAATGGCACTGAAAATAAAAGGTAAATCACTACATCTAGGAATAGCACTGAATGAAAATGAGATCATAATATCCAAGAATAGCATTGGATGTAACAAAAAGACATGACACCTATGAATGACATTGAATGAAAAAGAGGAATAGGATACCCAGAAATGGAAGTGGGGAAAAACGAGACAAATGGACAGATACCTGCTTTGGTAGGTTCCCAGTAAGTTGGATTTTGACCATAAGGTCAAATGTTTATAGTAACATGACCTCAGGAAATGCAAATGAGCACGAAACACATTTCGAGCTATGCATGGTAGTGAATTTTGCTATGCGTTATATATGAATGATCAATGCATGATATATGAATGGTGAATGCATGATATACAAATGATTGAGACAGCCGAGCTAGACTCTTTCTAGGGAAAAACAAGATTGTAATTTTGATTCCTCAACACAGGGAATACTACCAACTTCGCTTGGGGAAAATGTTGAACACACCTCTTTCACACTTGTAAACTATATGAAGTTGACAATCCTTTGAGGAAGTCTGAAGAGATGCTTGGTAATTCTGCAGGAGAAAACTTCACAAATTGACAGATTGATGTGCATAAATTGATCATGGCTTCATTTTGACTATTGTTGAGGATAAACTGATCATGGTTTCAGTTTTTGAAATGACTGTTGGGAAAGCTTGCCCTAGTATGAGTCTTAAAAGAAATCTGCTGGCTAACCAATTCAGAGAATAACTTGCACTGAGCAACAAATCTTGAATTGATTCACAACAAGATCTGGAAGTAACCTGCCCCTGATAGGACCACTGACCCAAGTTTGTTGACTGTTTGATATTCCTTGATGAGGAATGATTGTCTGCAAATAGAATGTTCATTCAAACATAGTAATTTTAATGTGATGTTCATGCAAAAGTTTTGAAATCAAAATCATTTTTGGAATGGTATTATTGATGTATAGAAAATGAGTCACTGGTTAAAACACGATGGTTTAGATATTCAAAGTGAAAGATAAAACATAGGTATGAAACCAAAGACAAATGATTAGCAAAAATATTTGGAGTCAGTTTACGCAACCTTGATGTAGTATACTTTCAAAAGAAACATGGCTTTAATTAGGTCTTTTGAGGGTTGTAACATGGCCTGAATCACGTTTAAGAAACAAAGGATAAAGGCTCAAAGTTTATTTGTACCCAACCATTCTTTATGATGTTTTTCAGTCGTACGTTTAGTTAATTCCAACTATGTATTCAAGTTCCAAGAGATTTTGGAATCGTACTGATGATAGTAATGATGATGCCTTGGAAACCAATGGATTCTTTGAGATTAGAGTCACTTTTTCTTACTATATTTTGTTGTTTTTGTTGAGAACCTTTGTCAACTATGGTGGAGAATTTCGAGGATTTAAGGACCTCTTTCTTTTGAATTTTCTTTTGTTATCCCTAAATTTTGCCTGAACTATTTTATTGAGATTACACTCAGCGGGATGCCCCAATTTTTTCTAAGTCTCCTTTTTAGGTTTTGACTTAGCAGGATTTTCTTTGATTTTTCATTCTTTTCTTTTTTTAGAAAGATACTGATTGCTCGGCTTAATGATTACGGTGAATCATCATTGGCTTTTGATTTGAGATACATCTTTGACACTTATCTGATGTATGCGAAGGAAAGCTTGTAGTTGCAACCTTTATTGAATGGTGTCTTGAATGATTCTCTTGTAATTGAATGCACAATCGAATTAACTGAGATTTACCCATCCCTAGGTTTAAGATTGCAGGGTTTTTTTCGTACAGAAAGAAACTTGAACTTCTTAGGCTCAAAGGGGTAAACGAGGGATTAACTTCCTTATTTCTCCAGTGTTTGGAAATTGAAACAATGTCTTACTTCGTCAATAAATTTTTATTTGAAAGCATACCAACAACAATTATGGGTATTTCGTTTTCATCATCATCCCTCAAATCTTTGCTTAAACAAGAGTTTGATAAAGAAAGTAAACAACTCATGACCTTGCTTTTAGGGTGAGGCAAAAAATTTACACTTCTCAGACCCCTTTCTCCCCTTTCAAGAGGATGTCAACAAGTTCCATGTGTTTGTTAGGATCGGTCGTCCCATCGTAGATTCCTATTTCTAGTGGTTTATGGAGTTTCGTCCTTATGGGGTACTAGTTTATTGTCATGTTAAATTTGTTTTGGAATGAGATGTTTTCTTCCCTTTCGCAACCATTAAAAATGAGGAATGACATATGTCGATGATGGTGGCCGTGATGTCTTGGATGTCACCTTCGTGTTCCGACTCCAAAGGAATTTTCCTTCTCAAGATTTGGGAATAAGTCTCACATCTTTGTTGGCCTAGCGATTACTAGTACTTGAAGAACTCAGGCGAGTCTTCACTATGGCTTGTTACTATGTCATTCTGGAGCCTATGCAACATGAGTTATTCAGGACATGGGGTTTAACCCCTCGGAGTTGCTCATTTCAAAACTCCAATAATTCAGACTCTTTATTGATCTCCACAAGCAAGTCTCTCAAAAGAGTGTGTGTTTCCAGATTTGTTGTCTAGTTCACTAAAGTGGTGATTTGAGGTACGATATCACCTTCTTCCTAGTGTGGAGACAAGTTTCCCTTAATTGGTTGTTATGGTTCTTCATTTGGTGGAATGACAACGATTATTTCAAGAGTTGACAGAGGTTGGATCTGGTTTTCCACGTAGAAGAAAGACGTTGGGAGTCCTTCTTCAAGATTGTGGTTTCATTATAATTTTTCTAATAACGAATCATGGACGGTTGGAGTTATGTGTTGTTATTTTTCCTCTATTTTTCATACTGACGTTCGAGTATGTGGTTGAAATTTAACGATCGTTCCTATAGGTGACGCTAATGATCCTTCCGATAAAAAATCATTCATGTGGTTGTGAAGTTGGTCAAATAGGAATAGCTCTAGAAAATGATGTTGCTCATGGTCCATCCCCTCGATAAGGGTGGCACCTACATGCATTTTGATGCTCAAGTAAGTTTTTATTGGATGTGAGAAGTATTCTAGGTTAAAAATGTGTGTACTTTGATTTCACGCTTTACTGCTTCTTTTATAGAAGGTTTCTAGGATATTTGAAAGTCTAGAATCTTTTAATGTATGATCAGCATCTAAATAATAGATTTAAGAGTATAATTTGTTATGTTATCTAACGGACCCTCTTCAATCATTTTCCAGGTCAATTATTATCCTAGGATAAGCCTATATTTGTTCCCGAGGTCCTAGAACCTTTTCTTGGTCTATATTTCAGAGGTCGTTTGGATCTTCTAACTTTAACTTCTCTACCTTTCTCTAACTTTCTCTCTATCACTTTCTTAATCTACTTTCTCTCACATATTTTTCCCTCCAAAATCAACACTATTATTTATTTTATTTCACCTAAAGTTACTTTAACTTTTCCACTAAAAAGTTAGAGAATCCTTATCTATAATTTAGGATATGATATTTTTCCCTATGTCAATATGGTATGATGTCCTCTTGATGGGCCAATTTGCATAGCCTTTTGATTTTACTCTTTTGTTATTGGGTTGCGCACTATTGAGTCATGAACATCGGTCATGGTCCATGCAAGAATAAATAGGTGAGTTGAAACTTCCGTGTTTCCTTAAACCTTCTAAAATATAAGAGGGCTGCTATTTTGACACTAAAGTTTCAACACTGTATCTTTAAACCTTCTAAAATACAGCCTAGGCATGTGTTAGTTGTGTCAAAAAAATGAAAAAATAATTATTAAACATGATAGAAAAAAAACAAAACCATATAAAGCACAGTGTAGGTGTCACAAATTAGTGTAATAAAATCATTTCTCAAATTTTAATTGTACGTAAAGCATATTGTTAAATTCTTCCTCCGAAATGGATTATAAGCAAAAGTAAATGTGAAAAATTAATATATCCGATTAAAAATTACTATTTGCTCATCTAAATGTTTTAAAAATCAACTCATCTAAATTTTTTATTATAAAAAAGTTACATATTTGTTCGACTAATAAAGTTACACTTCTATTTGCGCATATTGAAAAACATTTTCTAATTTTAAAAAATTTTAAAACTCAACTCACTTAAATTTTATGTAAAAAAAGGAAAAAATAATTATGTAAAAAATGACAGAAAGAGAGGAGTATTTTAGGCTCATAATTCTTGTAAGCTTTCGTGCGAGACAGTTAATACAAATGGCCCCGTAGCTATGGCTAACGTAAACACTTATAATTCACATTCATCTCCTTTATTTTCTCATGTTGATGTTTTCTCATGTTGATGTTGACAAACCTCTTTTTCCAAGAAAATTTGTCTATTAGCAAGCAATAGTTTTCTTTTACAGTGTTCTAGCAATAGTTTTCTTTTACAGTGTTCTAGCAATAGTTAACTTAACACTCTCCATATGGCCACTGCTTACTCAGAAACTACTTTTCACATTACAAAATGCAACAAATCTTTTCAGTTTCTATTCTTTTTTAATTTACACAACAGCTATCTACGAATTCTAATGCCAGGAATATCTTTCAAACCCATTTTTAGTGCAGTTTTTCGAAACAGAGAAGGTGGCCTCTGTAAACCAATGGATTCAGAAAACCGGTTTGCCAGCTCAGCTACTGTGCTCTTCTCCCTCCCAATTTCTTTGATGGAGTTATAATAACCGAGCCAAGCATGATAAGCTGCGTCTTTGATGTCATTATCAATCTTTGCCATTGATTGCTCAATCTGTAGGAATTAATGCAGTCAATAATTTTCTTTATCTACAATCATATAAGCTGGGACACGATGAAATATGAAGATCAATGTACACGGGGAAACGAGAATACATCAAAATAATGCACAAACATTAGAACAAGAGCACAAATTATACCTTAAGCTGTGCTTGTGGATCTAAATCTGGTAAGGGGAATTTCTCTAGAGGAAGATCCTTGATCTCACTTAAAAAATACTCTTCCCATGGTGCAATCAACAATATGCCTTCCCCTCCTTTGCCTTCCCGTCCTGTTCTTCCAAGACGATGTATATATTGTTCACGGTCTGTTGGAATTCCCACCTGCGTTCCATAATATAGTTTAGGACATGGGGCAATTTAAGTTATTCAAAAAAGAATTATAAGCTACCGGTACAAGTTTCTCAAAAATCCAAGTTCTATTTGATAGTTTTAGCAAAGAAATAGTTCCGGTCCTGAGTGGAAATACATAGAAGTATATATATACCTGAATAACTAAAGTAACATCAGGATAATTCATTCCACGTGATGAAACATCAGAGGAGACAAGAATCATTTGTTTAGATTCCTTAAACTCTTCTGATACACGAGTCCGATACAGCTGAGGTTTTCGAGAATGTATCTCCCTGACATTCAGTTTCATTTCCCGAAGCAGGTTATAGGTAAGTGATGTCACCATCCCAGTAATACAGAAAACAATAACCTGAATGCAAATCTACCAGTTAAAATCATAAAATGAATCACAAAGCAATTCAAACACCAAAACAGAAAATGCATTAACCTTATAATCAGGTGTCTGCGAGACATGCTCTTTCAAAATATGGTGTACTATCTGAAAGTGTGATTCATGTGGAGCAATAAGATATGATTGCTTTACCTGTGATGCCAAACAAAAAATAAGCATTAATGCCTAAGGATCTAAAGGTCAATTGAATATGCATTTTACTCTGTAACTGATAGAGTCTGACAATAGTTAGTGTAACTTACCTGAACGGGAGTTTCCACGCAACCCATTCCAACTGTATCCACATATTTGTGTTCCCTTTTCAAAACAAGCTGAGATATTCGACGGACCTGCATATTTTAGAAGGGTCAATTATATTGTTGATGGAATACTGCAGCAACACAATTGTGGTTGTAAGAACCTTCAGTAAAAAACCTAACCTAGCCTAACCTCCTTTGGGATGGTTGCAGAAAACAGTAAGGATTGCCTTTGACGGGGCAAACAATCAACAATTTTTTCTATATCCTTTCGAAACCCAAGGTCCAATAAATGATCAGCTTCATCAAGTACAAGCATCTGCAAGCCCATCAATCGTACAGATATTCCAGACTTATTCTCAATATGATCCAGCAATCTACCAGGTGTGGCAACAAGCATCTGAAAATTTTAATACAAGGAAAAAGAAAAATCATTATGTGTTGCTACTCAAAGAATTAGACTTGCACATGGCCTGAAACCACATGCTAGGAAAGATATGAAATTTAGTTATAACACAATACCTGACATGGATCTGATTCAAGGCGTTTCTGGTCAACTTTAAATCGCACACCTCCAACTAGAGTCTGCACCCCAATGCCATCGTGATATTTCAGCAAAACCTTTGCTTCAGCAGCAATTTGACTTGCAAGTTCTCTGGTAGGGCATAGAATAAGAACAGATATTGGCGGGGCACGGTGAGAGGTATTGCTACTCATAGCTTTCAGAACTGTTTCAATAGCAGGAAGCTGTTTGCATTTAGCACCATTGATAGAAAGAATATAAAAAGGATGCAGTGCATTAAAATAACTATGGTGTACCAAAAAAGCTGCAGTTTTTCCAGTGCCAGTTTTAGCCTTAACCATAACATCCACACCTGCAATGTAACCGAAGTACAAGGATCATCAAAATTGAATCTAATAGACATATTAAACGAATGGGAGATATGTAATAACAAGCAAATTAACAAACAAAAGACTTAAAGTGGATGCAAAAAACCAATCTGATTGAGAGAAAGAATCACAATGCAACAGCTTTACAATACGCATCTTTTGTAAGACTATCAAGTTTTGATAATGATGATAAATAGAAACTAGATTGCAAGAATGAACGATATAGGAAACATACCCTCAAGACAAATGGGGAGGCTAGTCTCTTGAACCCGCGTCATATGAATGTAACCAGATGAAGAAAGTGCTTTGATTGTCAATGGTGATATAGCACACTCTTCAAATCTAAGAAAAACAAAGCATCCAAATCACTAATTGCAAAACCAATGCAAGCAAAACATGCACACTCCTCTCATCTCAGTCTCTATAATATTCAAATTCTGCTACACTAAACTGCTATGGCACCACGATAACCACTATTTGACACCACTTGTGCTAAATAGAAAATCGCAGAACAACAAGGTTTGGTTCAAATTCCGCTACGGTATAGCACTCTATTGACAACACTAGTGTATATATGCTTATGGTATAAGCAAATGTTAATCAATCATCAATACTGTTCTGTACCAGCCAAAGGCCTAGTGCGAGGGCCCAACTATGCACAGCCCAATTGAGGTTACCCGACATATATAGTCAGCACACATGAGATTCAAGGTACTTTTTTTATCTCCATTTTATCACTACACTCATCTTAGAGTCTTGAATTCTGGTCCCCTAACAGAACAAAATCATGACACAAAGAAAGGAAAAAAAAACATTTCTATAGCAGCAAAGGAATAACAATACCTTGTCTGAGTAAGAACATTTTCCTGTTCCTGACCCTGATTCTCTTCACTTTGACTCAACTTCTTCTTATTAAGCTCATACTTAATCAACTCAACCTGCTCAGAAAAATCAGTTCTATCATCATAAGCCTTCGGCATAACTCTCCTCTCCCTCTTCCCATCATATTTACCCAATGAAGCAATACTACCCATATTGGAATAATAACCCTGATTCCTAGATTCATCTTCAGCCTCACTCTCACTCTCGCTAGAAGAATCACCCTTTCTCCAAACTCTACGTTTTTCAGGCTTTTCAGTGCTAACCCGCTTCCCATCAGCCAAAAACCTAACTTCAGAAACAGAACGGTAACCCCTAATTTGCGAATAGTTAGAAAAGTTAGTCAAATTCTGATTGCGTAAATCAATTTGCTGGGAGGTTTGGGGTTGAAGTTGGGTCTGAGCTTGGGTTGGGGTAATCGGACCGTCGAGGTCGTTCCAGAGATCTTGGGCGCCGTCTTTGACGAAACGATCGGCGAGGGCTTTGATGTGTTGGTGAGGGGAGATGGGGTTGTGAGTGGCGGAAGAAGAGGATGAAGGTGGAGGCGAGAGAGTGGAGCGAATGTGAGATCGAATGCGAGCTTGGTAGAGTTGTTTCTCTTGTTCGAGGAGGTTTTTCTGTTTCTCTTTGGCTCGTTTTTCGTGCATGCGTTTCCATTTCCATTTGCTTACGCCGCCGGGGAAGGTGCGAGGACCGCCGCCCATGTTACGGATGAGGATCAGGTTCCATGATGCGGGTGATGATGGTGCCGTCCGGCCTTGCCTAATCATCCATCCCCACATCTCTGTTTCTGTTCTGTTATGTTTGAGGAGATAACACAGCAAGGGTTTTGGTTAGGGTTTATGGTTAAGAGAAATGGCCAAATGGATTTAAGGCTTTTCCTTCTTACAAGAAATTAGAAAATAAAAATGTGTGTCATAAAGCAATTCAATTTGAATTAATAATAATAATAATAATAATAATAATAATAATAATAAAATAATAATAATAATAATAATAATAAAATAATAATAATAATAATAATAATAATAATAAAATAATAATAATAATAATAATAATAATAATAATAATAATAATAATAATAATAATAATAATAATAATAATAATAATGTGTGTCATAAATATAAATATGTGAAATATCTTATAGTTGACGCCACATTCCCCTCCAATGTCATCTTGGAAAGGATTGTTCTGAATTTATTAGAGGTGATCTTATCTACAACGCACTTAAGCTTACAATGTTCATTATCCAGCGAGTGTGCGGGTATGGTCAAAAGAGATTAGGCGATCACCCAAGAATGTTACTAAAGTAGTCAAGAAATAGTGAGGGAACCCCTCACCTTGTGTGTTATCCCTCGACATAAAATGATTTCAGTCACCAAAAATTTTTTCTTGAAATTCTCACTATCAACAACTTTAGCTTTTACAAAGGTTCAACCAAACAACCTTCCTTACACCAAGTTTTTATAGGTTTAGCTTGCAAGCTCAGAGTCAATAACAAAATGCATAAGCGAACTACGATTTTAGATATACAAATTTAGCACAACAACATAGTTACACGATTTTCAAAGTAAATTTTCCATTATTGTAATACTAAAGTTGTGTATAGTAAATACAATTGATTTTTAGAATGGGAATGAGTGAGATACAAAAGTAGCATATTTTGAAAAAGTGTATTTTAGAAGTGAGTACAACCTTTCTTAATATAGGAAGAAATTTAGCTTAAAAGGAAACAATTCATGGAGTTGATGGCTCTTGATCAACGACATTTTAATTGTGTTTCTAGAGTATTGTATCTTCAAATCTTAAGTAGTTTAATATCTATTTGGTGCATTTTACTTCTATATCTTTGTTTTTCTATGTTTCATATGAAAGAGAATGAGACAAGAGAAATTAGAGTTCAATCGGGAAAAATACACGAATATTGCACTAGTAAAAAAGTCTTTAGTACAAAAACCATAGCCCATTACGGTTAGGTCGTAATGGCCATTATTGATCGTAATGTGAGCCATCATACATAAAAATGGCCAGCATTACCACTGCCCGTAGCAGACATTACTAGTCGTAGCCAACATTACCACATTCATGTAATGGACATTACTAGATGCAGTGCACTAGAGATTGGACTCGGATTTCATTTTTAAAGTCGTTGTTTTGATGACCCTTTAATTTCTGATTGTTTCATCTGTTTCTCTTCATCATCAATGCCTCTTAATATGAATTAAATTCATTTTTTAAGGATTTTAGGCCTATAAATAGCTATATAACAATGAGAAAATAGACCAAGTCATTATAGATACTAGCACTCTTAAACTTTATTCTGTTTTCCTACACTTTATTTTCTGCAAGCTCTAATTTGTTATTCCGTAAAGTCTTTTTGGACCATTTTGGTACAATAAGCTTCACTATAATTTCAAGTTTTTTTATTTTGTTTATACATTGTTATTATGCTTATGTCTATCAATATGTGTACTTTGATCTTTTTCATGCTTGAGTAGTAACTTTAGGACTTAGGATTATCTAAGAAGTAGACATCATGTAAGTTCCCTCATTTAAGTTGTACAACGAGAAATACATGTTTATTTTGATGTATACTTTTAAATGATTAAGTTTGCTATGAGAGAAACTTTACCATTTTAAAAGAAAAAAATAGTTGAATCTAAAGGATTCTAAATGAACGAGATACACTATGAAAGCAGGTAACTCGTTAGTTCAGAATAGATTAATGTGTTGACGAAAGTAGATATTACGAGTAATTCATATTTATATCTAAAAATTAATGATTCTTGTTGTTAGCTGAATTCAGAACTTGCATGAGTAAAAAATTGACTCATAAATTTGTTTACCAAATTTCGTTTTGCAATCTGATTTTTATGCATTTAATGAATGTCTCTACGAAAGTAGAGACAACTTAAGATATCAACCGAAGAACTGAAAGGTGGAGTTTGATATCCAAACTTAAAAACCCGACGAATAGATTGACGACCTATTTGAGAAAATGCATATAAATGCATATAGAAATTCTTAAAGGATATGGATGGCAATGGATAGGGTATGAGTAGGGTACTATAATATATGTCCCCATACTTGCGGTTGTAAAAAATCCCCATACGTGATCCCATACTCGCTTGGGTAACAATATTAACACGCGTACACGTGCCCTCTGTTGAAAGTAATTCCTTGTGTCGAAGTAGTTTGCTTGACAACGACAAGGGAGTGTCGAAGTAGGTGTGTCAAAAATGCTACACACAAATTTGATTTGTTTTAGATTTAGATCTAAAATAGATAGATTTGATTTAGTACCAAAATAGGTATTTTGGGCTTTTATAGTTTTGGACTTTGATTTAGGGACCAAGTTAACCTAAATCTATAAATAGGGAGTAACCCCTATTTTTGTAACCAAGTCAATTCATTGTAATCACAGAATTTGCAGTTGCAAGTGATTAACAAAGTTTTCCACAGTTTGTGGGCAGAGAGAAACTTTGTAGAAAATAATTGTCTTCTTTCTTTTATTTTCTCATAATTCATTGTCATTGTGTGGTGATATCAATCTTGTTCATCAAGATTGGTAGAAATTCATCATAGATATTTGGTGGATTTCCAATATCTGGTATCAGAGCTCGGTTAATCGATTCAAGGGAAGTATTAATCAAGAACGATTGAGGAAGAAGAAGAATTCACGATGGCGAGTTATAGGAATGCAAATTATCCAGCAACTCTACCAATTCTAAAAGTAGACAACTATGAGAATTGGTGCAAACAGATGAAAGTTTTATTCAGGTTTCAAGGTCTTTGGAATCTTGTAAAGGATGGATTAGAAGCGCTTGGAGAAAACACTTCAGACGAAGAAAAGAAGAAACACACAGAATCTGAGAAGCTGGGTTATAAAGCACTCTTTATAATTAATCAATGTCTGAGTCCAGAAAATTTTGAAAAAGTGAGTGATTCAGAATATGCAAAAGAAGTTTGGGAGGTTCTTGAGAAGTCTTTTGGTGGTGCAGAAAAGGTGAAACAAGTGAGGTTACAAACTCACAAGAGAATTTATGAATTGCTTCAAATGGAAGATAGTGAGAGCATATCTAATTTCTTCACTAGGGTTATAAAACTAGTGAATCAAATCAAGGTATGTGGAGAAACATTAATAACAAGAGTTGTTGTTTCGAAGATCTTGAGATCTTTGGCTCCTAAGTTTAACCACGTGGTGGTGGCTATAGAAGAGGGGAAAGACTTGTCGAAATTTACAAAGGAAGAGCTTCAAGGGAAGCTTGAATCTCATGAACAAAGAATGACTGAAAGAGCTGCAGGAAAGTTGAAGAGTGATGTGGCTTTGCAGGCACATTCAGCAAAAGAAACTAATGGCAAAGGAAAATGGTTCAATAGAGGTAGAGACGGCTACAACAAATCGACTAGTAGAGGAAACCAGAACGAAGGAAATGTGTCGAGTCAGAGAAGATCATACCAAGGCAAGCAAAGAGGTGGTGTTGCAAATAGAGGAAGATGTGGTGGTAGAAAACCTGATAATAGTCACATTTAATGTTAAAATTGTCAGAAGTATGGTCATTATTCAAGTGATTGTCCAAAAAAGCGAAAGAATCAAGAAAGTGATGCAAAGTTTGCAAAACATGAAGAAGAAGAGATGATGTTAATGGTCACAACAAGAGATGAAGATAGATTCAAGGACCAATGGTACTTGGATTCAGGATGCTCATCACATATGTCTGGAAGGAAAGACTGGTTTGTCAATATAAAATTCTCAATAAAATATGGTAAAATTCGCTAATGACAATACCCTAGTAGCTGAAGGTATTGGTGATGTTATGATTATGATGAAAGATGGCAAGAGGTCAGTAATTTCCAATGTGTTGTACATAACAGGCATGAAGAGTAATTTGCTCAGTATAGGGCAGTTGGTCGAAAATAATTTTAAAGTGTCAATCAAAGATAAGATGATGATAGTCATCGACACAAATGGAAGATTAATCTTGAAGGCTCCTATGTCTCAGAATAGAACCTTCAAGATCGAACTAAATGTGATGGAGCACAAGTGCCTTTTGACTATAACTAGCAGAGATGAATGGATATGGAATTATCGACTAGGCCATCTTAACTTCAGAGACATCAGAGTTTTGAAGAGAAGAAATATGGTTTCAAGATTTCCAGAAATCGACATTCCAAATGAGGTATGTGAGGAATGTGTGCAGGCGAAGCAGCACAAGAATAACTTCAGCAAGGATGCAGGAAGCAGGTCGAAGATTATTCTTGAAGTCATATACTTAGATGTATGCGGACAAATCCTGGTGGATTCGATGGGAGGTAACAAATACTTTGTTACATTCATAGATGATTTTAGTCGAAAGTTATGGACTTACCAGATCAAGAAGAAAAGTGAAGTGATCAAGGTATTTTCCAAGTTGAAGTCTATGGTCGAAAGACAAAGTGGTCGAAAACTCGAAGTTTTGAGAACTTGTGGTGGTGGAGAGTATGCATCGAAAGACTTCGACGGGTTATATGAAAAGGAATGGAATATGCATGAGGTGGTGCCACCCTATACTCCACAGCATAATGGAACTGCAGAAAGGAAGAATCGAACCATCATGAATATGGTGAGAAGTATGTTGAAAGACAAGAATTTACCTAAAGAGTTTTGGGGTGAAGCTGTGTCGACTGCAACATACATTTTAAACAGATGTCCTACGAATAAGCTAGAAGGAATTACTCCAAAAGAATGTTGGTTTGGTGTGAAGCCTAGCTTGAGTCATCTGAAGTTATTTGGATCTATTGCACATAGACATGTGTCAGCTCAGTTGAGAAGAAAACTTGATGACAAGTCGAGTCAAATGATTCTAGTTGGATATCATTCGACAGGAGGTTACAAGTTATTCGACCCAATGAACAAGCAGATTATGATCAACAGGGATGTGATCATAGATGAGTTTAAAGAATGGGATTGCATTGAAAATTGTTAGAACATAATTTGGTTTTACATCCCAGTAAGAGTTTTGATGATAACAAACACATGATATAAAGAACAAATATGCTCGCTAATAAAAGTATGTTTACATGAAGGATATTCTGATGTTAAAAAGATGTTCTGATGCAACTGGAAGTTCTGCCAGAACATCACCAAAAGTTCAGATTATGCAAGCACAGAAGTTGAGAGGACAATAAAGATTCAGACGCGTCAAATATGCATGACACGCTTATATGAAGAAATTCTAATTGAACTTCTGAATGCACCAGCGCTGTGAAACAGAATCTCTGATACTCGGATGTGCAAAATTTTATGTAAGTTGTAAAGAACTCTCAACGGTAATATTAATCCTCTGATGTGAGAAGCTCTGAAGCGTTACAAATCCATCAATACAAGATCATAAGTAACGGCTACAAACAGACGAGGATCTCCTGATTTGGAAAGCTCATTAACGCGTGTTATGGACATACCAAAAGTATCTTCTTATGTCACTATTGCAAGGCCTATTTAAAGCTGACAAGAAGAAGATTTCAAGATGATGAACAACTGCGCTCATAAAGAAAAACTCATGTAAAAAAGTAAACAACGCAGATTTCATTCTTCATCTTCAACGATTCAATATTAAACTGTGTAATACATCACAAGTTTGTGATACTGTTTATTTAGAAACATCATTGCACACTTTTATTCAATTAATTGTTTAGTGAAATTCCTTGAGAAAACTGGGTTGTGGTTTTGGACTCAAGAAGACTTTAACAGTTATTAAAGTAGATTTGTAATCTGTTTGATTAGTGAATTAAGTCCTCGTTGGAGAGAGGCGAAATCACCTTGGCGGGTGGACTGGAGTAGTTTGAGATCAAACGAACCAGGATAATAATAAACGCGTTCCTTACTCCATTGATTTTTTAAGAAGACTTTAACAGTTGTTAAAGTAGATTTGTAATCTGTTTGATTAGTGAATTAAGTCCTCGTTTGAGAGAGGCGAGATCACCTTGGCGGGTGGACTGGAGTAGTTTGAGATCAAACGAACCAGGATAAAAATAAACGTGTTCCTTACTCCATTGATTTTTTAAGTTTCAATTCAACCCCCTTTTCTTGTGTTTTTCACTTCTTCAATTGGTATCAGAGCACCTGGATCTGGGTGCAAACACTTAACCATGTCAGATAAAGATCCAAGAGGGAAAAACACTATGATGGGAACAAGTCAGAACATCAGCAACAACCCTCATATATTTGACGGTGAAAATTTTGACTACTGGAAGGATATGATCAGAAGTTTCTTCCTAGCCTATGACGCTGACCTCTGGGATGTGGTAACTGATGGATACATACATCCTGTTGATGAAAGCGGTCAGAAGATTGACAAAAAAAGGATGACAAATCATCAAAAGCAAGACTTCAAAAATCATCACAAGGCTAGAACGATTCTCTTGAGTGCCATCTCATATTCAGAATATGAGAAGATCACAAACAGAGAAACAACTAAGAACGTGTTTGATTCTCTGAGAATGACGCATGAAGGCAACATGCAAGTAAAAGAAACCAAAGTCCTTGCGCTCATTCAGAAGTATGAAGCCTTCAGAATGGAAGAAGACGAAACCATTGAAAAAATGTTCTCTAGATTCCAAACTCTGGTGGCAGGGCTAAAGGTGTTGGACAAAGGGTACTCAACTGCTGATCATGCAAAGAAGATCATCAAAAGTTTACCAAAACAATGGAGACCAATGGTTACAGCTCTCAAACTGGAAAAAGATCTAAACATAATATCTCTAGAAGAACTTACCAGCTCCCTCAGAAGCCATGAGATAGAGTTAGAAGATGATGAGCCTCAGAAGCAATGTAAGTCTCTCGCTCTGAAATCTAATAAATATGAAACCAAAATTTTGCAGGCAGAAGCAGAAGCAGAAAACTCTGGAGAATCCTCGTCAGAAGAAGACGATTTATTCTTTCTATCCAGAAGAATCAATCATCTGTGGAAGCACATGCAGAAGAATTTCAAAAACTCCAGAAGAACAGGAAATGACTCTGAACAATCCTTTGGATACATAAAATTAAGTAATAGAATCATTACCTGCTATAAATGCAATAAACAAGGTCACTACAAAAGTGATTGTCCAAGGCTTCAGAAGGAGAAATATAAAAGGAAGTTCGTTAAGGAGAAGAAGGAAAGTCTTATGGAAACATGGGATGACTCTGAATTTTCTGAAGACGGAACAGAATCAGAAAATGAACAAGCCAATATAGCTCAAACGGACAACTTATTAGATGTCTCTGAATCTTCTGAATCTGAATCAGGGTCAGAATCAGAATCAGACGCTGAAGAGGTATTTCCTGACTTTACTGTTAATTTTACTAAAGCTGAACTAGGAGAAAGTCTGAGTGAAATTCTGGAAAGATATCAGCAGCTTCGAGTCAAATTCAGGAACATGAAAAAAGGATCTTGCTTCTGACTCTGAAGAAACTGAGAGTCTGAGATTAGAAAACTCTGAGTTAAAAGAAAAGATTTCAAAACTAGAAAATGATTTACAAAACTCTCAGAAGGAAATAATCTCAGAGGATCCCAGTAATGCGGATAAGATCATAAAGGAATATGATCAAAGCTTTCATAAGTTTCTGGCTAAAAACATAGATAGAAGAAAAATGGCTCCAATGATCTATGAAGTTAGCAGGAACGATAAAATAGGTATAGGATACAAAGGCAAAGTATCCCAACCTAATAAAGTTAAGGATCTGATTATCAAACGCACTCCTCTCTATTCTCACTTCACCACTGGGCAAACATATGATATAAAACATGCTGGTAAGGCGTTTTATACTAAACCAAAATTCAAACAGAATTTTGGAAACTCTAACAGTCATGGACCCAGAAAGATATGGGTACCAAAAGACAAAATCCTCTATGCTGCAGATATTTTCAACAACAAGATTGAAACACCAGTATTAACACCTGGACTCTGGATGCTCTCTACTCATGAAGGAAAGAAAGCATATGTTCCAAAACCTGGAATTTAAAAGATTCGCAGATTTCAGAGGCAATCAGAAACATAAGGTTACTAGCTCTGAATCTATTGGAAACTAGAATGGAAATACAGTATCAGAAGCTCTCTATAGAATCTCAGATGTATCTAGAAGAGGGTGTCATAGCTTTTCAAGCAACTTCTGTTAGAGCAAGCCAAATAGAGTCTTTAACACTTTTTGATTCTTGACAAAAAGGGGGAGAATGAAGAATATTTTGACTCATAATCAGAAGATCCTCAGGGAAGTATTTTATTTTCTCATTAGCTGGGTACTCTATTCAGGGGGAGCCTTCCTTTTAATTTTTGTTCTTTATATTCCATCAAAATATACTAGTTTTTGTCATCATCAAAAAGGGGGAGATTGTTAGAACATAATTTGGTTCTTCATCCCAGTAAGAGTTTTGATGATAACAAACACATGATATAAAGAACAAATATGCTTGCAAATAAAAGTATGTTTACATGCAGGATGTTATGATGTTAAAAAGATGTTCTGATGCAATTAGAAGTTCTGTCGGAACGTCACCAGAAGTTCTGATTATGCGAGCACAAAAGTTGAGAGGACAATGAAAGATTCAGACGCGTCAAATATGCATGACACGCTTATATGAAGAAGTTCTGATTGAACTTCTGAATGCACCAGTGTTGCGAAACAGAATCTCTGATACTCTGATGTGCAAAATTCTGTGTAAGCTGTAAAGAACTCTCAATGGTAATATTCATCCTCTGATGTGAGAAGCTCTGAAGCGTTACAAATCCATCAATGCAAGATCATAAGTAACGGCTACAAACAGATGAGGATCTCCTAATTTAGAAAGCTCATTAACGCGTGTTATGGACATACCAAAAGTATCTTCTTATGTCACTATTGCAAGGCCTATTTAAAGCTGACAAGAAGAAGATTTCAAGATGATGAATAATTGCGCTCATAAATAAAAACTCATGTGAAAAAGCAAACAACGCAGATTTCATTCTTCATCTTCAACGATTCAATATTAAATTGTGTAATACATGACAAGTTTGTGATACTGTTTATTTAGAAACATCATTATACACTTTTATTCAATTAATTGTTTAGTGAAATTCCTTGAAAAAACCGGGTTGTGATTTTGGACACAAGAAGACTTTAACAGTTGTTAAAGTAGATTTGTAATATGTTTGATTAGTGAATTAAGTCCTCGTTGGAGAGAGGCGAAATCACCTTGGCGGGTGTACTGGAGTAGTTTGAGATCAAACGAACCAGGATAAAAATAAACATGTTCCTTACTCCATTGATTTTTTAAGTTTCAATTCAACCCCCCCCCATCTTGTGTTTTTCACTTATTCAAAAATGTCAAGAAAGATTTAGTGGGAATCCTACTTGAAGAACCAGAAACTCAAGCCGGAAGAGAAGTTCGACAAGAGGAACCAACAATTCTAGATCAACCAAGTACAAGCAGACCCCAAAGAACAAGACGCATGCCTGCAAGATTGCAAGATTATGTGATTACATCAAATGATATGATAGATAACGAAAGTGAGTTGGTACATTATGCTTTATATGTAGATGTCAAACCTATCAATGCAGCTGAAGCATTGAAGGATTCGAAATGGGTGAAAGCAATGAACGAAGAAGTGAAGTCTATCGGAGACAACAACACTTGGTCACTTGTCGAATTGCCTCAAGACAAGAAGGAAATTGATGTCAAGTGGGTATACAAAGTAAAGATGAATCTCAAAGGGGAAGTAACTCGACACAAAGTAAGGCTTGTGGCGAAAGGTTTTCTACAGAAAGAAGGAATAGACTTTGATGAAGTTTTTGCACATGTTGCTAGGATCGAAACAATTAGGTTGGTTGTTGGTCTAGCAGAAATAAACAGATGATGCATATGTCAGATGGACGTGAAGTATGCATTCCTGAATGGACCTTTAGACAAAGAAGTTTATGTTAAACAACCAGTTGGGTTTGTGAAACATGACGAAGAGATAAAGGTGTACAGGCTGCATAAAGCCCTGTATGGATTGAAACAAGCTCCAAGAGCTTGGAATAAGAAAATTGATAGTTTCCTAAGGGAAAAGGATTTTGTGAAGTGCACAACTGAACATGGAGTATATGTAAGAAGAAGAAATAGTGAATTTATTATACTATGTCTCTATGTCGATGATTTGTTGATAACAGGTAGCTGGAAACGTGAGATTGAAGACTTCAAAGGTAATCTCAGTAAGGAATTCGAAATGTCTGATCTGGGTGAGATTTCATATTTCCCTGGCATCGAATTCTACAAAAGCAGTAGAGGTTTGATTATGCATCAAAGAAGATATGCAGGAGAAATTCTCAAGAGATTTGAGATAGAAGAATGCAACTCAACTTTGACACCTGCAGAACCAAGACTATAACTGTCGAAAGATGCAGATGAAGATGATGTTGACCCAACCCAATATAGAAGACTTATTGGGTCATTGAGATACCTTTGTCATATAAGGCATAACTTAGTATATAATGTAGGTATGGTAAGTAGATTCATGCAGAAGCCAAAGGTATCACATCTAGCAGCGGTGAAGAGGATAATAAGGTATCTCAAAGGAACTCTTGACTGTGGCATTTGGTTTCCTGCAGATGATAAAGGAAAATAATGCAAATTAGTGGGATACACTGATTCAAGTTGGTGTAGTGATGTTGAAGATCGAAAATCAACAGCAGGATATGTGTTTATGTTAGGTGGTGCACCAGTTATTTGGAGTTCAAGAAAGGAACTAGTAGTGGCATTATCTTCATGCGAAGCAAAATACATAGCTGCTTCTCTTTGTGCATGTCAAGCAACTTGGATGGTGAACATGATCTAAGAGATAACAGGGAAAGATCATGGAGCAATTACCTTGAAGATCGACAACATGTCAGCTATCAATCTGGTGAAGAACCCGATAGTACATGGTCTAAGCAAGCACATCGAAATGAGGTTCCACTATCTTCGAGAGCAAGTAGCAGATGGGAAGATGAATTTGGAACACTGCAGAACTGAGAATCAGATTGCAGACATCATGAAAAAGGGTATGCGTGTCGAATTATTTCGAAGAATAAGAGCTATGATGAATGTAGATAGCTTAGACACAATGAATTATGTGGTGTGTTGAAAGTAATTCCTTGTGTCGAAGCAGTTTTCTCAACAGAGACAAGAGAATGTTGAAGTAGGTGTGTCGAAAATGCTACACACAGATTTCATTTGTTTTAGATTTAGATAGATTTGATTTAGATCTAAAATAGATAGATTTGATTTAGTATCAAAATAGATATTTTGGGCTTTTATAGTTTTGGGCTTTGGTTTAGGGAGCAAGCTAACGTAAATCTATAAATAGAGAGTAACCCCTATTTTTGTAATCAAGTTAATTCATTGTAAAGTTTTCCACAGTTTACGGGCAGAGAGAAACTCTGCAGAAAATAATTGTCTTCTTTCTTTTCTTTTCTCATAATTCATTATTATTGTGAGGTGATATCAATCTTGTTCATCAAGATTGGTATAAATTTATCATAGATATTTGGTGGATTTCCAACACCCCCTGGGTATGTAAGTACTCATACCCGTATCCGTTACCCGCATTTCTAATAAAAAATAAATATATAAAGTATAAAATATCATATTATCTTAAGTTGTTAAGAACATTTAAATTTTTTCAATAAAATTATTGTTGAATTATTAAATAAAGGAACAATTATGTTACAAATGTAATGATTTAACATCGATGTATTTTTGGAAATGAATAGATATTTATTTTAATATAATAATATAAATTAAAGTATATATATATATATATATATATATATATATATATATATATATATATATATATATATATATATATATATATATATATATATATATATATATATATATATATATATATATATATATATATATATATATATATATATATATATATATATATATATATATATATATATATATATATATATATATATATATATATATATTGTGCGCTTATGGAGTAGGGGGTGAGTATTAAGGTGCACATACCTGCACTCATATCCGTTTATTTAAGTGGGTAATTACTCGAGCCCGTACCCATACCAATTTGTATGGGTTTTTATCGTATCCGTTATACGGACTTTTATGGATACCCATTAGGGATGAGCAAATTGTCATCCCTATTAAAGGATACCGTTAGGAGTGGAAAAACAGGCCGTCCGATCCGTCCTACCTTAAGTTCGTCAGAAAAAGAGCGGGACGGACAAGCCCACCAAGTAAAAATAGACATACAAATATAGCCCTCCTCGCAAAGGTGGCGGGTTGGCAGGCGGCTGACATGCCCGCCTATTTTTTTATTTTTTTTTATATTTTTGTAATAGATTAATAGACTTTTTTTATATCTCAATTAGATTTTGAGATTAATTGTCATGCACTATCAGTGTAAAAAGTCATCAGTGCATCACAACCACCCATAAATGTTACTTTATTAATAATTAAAATAAAATTCAAACCTAATTTAAAATCTAACAGTTACCATTCACTGACGGTGTAAAATTTCTTTACATTGTCAATGCATTCCAATTAAATTATTAGATTTTTCACTTATTTTTTAGAATAATTTTTTATAAAGCATCTTTTTAACAAATTTTAATTAAAAAATAGAGTTAAATGCCTTCTACCCCTGCAATAGTAGCGAGATTTGATTTATCCCTTTTTAAAATAGAGTTAAATGCCTTCGTCCCTCAACAAACATAGATTTCATAACCAAAAATCTTTTAGCCCAAGATTTCATTTGAAATGCATACGTGGCAGGATCTGTTTGCTAATTGGGTCATATTCTTTAAAATTCAAATGAAAAAATCTCAAAAAATTGCACCTACAAGGATTCAAACCCAGGAATCTTCCCTCATTTATCAAACATCCAATCAGCTTTGTTGTTGCAAATAATTACTTCAAAAATTAAAATAAATACCTTTAATAAGTTTCTTCAAAACATCAGTGCAATCTCCTAACCATCACTTTAAAACAACAATTCTATGGAATTTCTGGGTTGTTCATTAATCGTCTCAATATGGCTAATTATTTGTTACATACTTGATTTGAACTGATGAATTTCCACTTCCACTGTACATCGTTTGTGGGATTAATTGTTCCAGATCCTCCTTAATTATCCAACGATAACAACAATTTTTAACCTCTAAGTGAAAACCAATGGGCCGCCCCACTATAGTGAAAAAAGTGATCCAACTCAAGGGTAATAAGATGTTTTTCAAGATGTATGTGAATAACTGAAAAGGGTAAACACATAATCACCCTTGAACTAACCAATAGGCATTTGTGTTACTAATATTTTCATACAAATTTGTGGTTTAATGCATTGCTTGATTTCTTCATGCTTTATAACTTTCAGAAAAACCTGCCCCGAAGAAACAAAAGGTAGAAGTGGAGTTGGAAACAAGAAGTGTCGAACCTACTCCTTTTGTAATTATATCTGACTCACTTGCTAACTTTTTTGGCGTTACTGGAAGGGAGATGCTACCATCAGAGGTTCTGAAATGTATCTGGGAGTACATAAAGGTCAACCGTCTAGAGGTAAGCAGTAGAGTTTAGATTTATACTAAGTTCACGTGCAATGGAATTGCTGCATTAAAGTTAAGCATCACAGTTCATGATAAGATAATCATTGTTAGCTTGATTGTTTTGCTAGCAAGTTCATATTTTTTTCTTTCAGTACATAAATTTTTATCCATATTTTTTTTTTGCATTACAACTATTTTTTGTTTTACATTGCAGAGTTAAATCTAGGATCAAATCTTGAAATATGAAGTCTTTGTTAGTCTAGTTTATTTATAGTGCTCTAGTATTAGGCACATAAATAAGTTCTTGCATTTTCACGTGAACATAAGCTAATTGGTGTTCAAGCTTCTATGACAATGAACACTTGAAGAAAAATATGATTATAGCAGTTTATTTTAATTTTTGAGGTAATTATTTGCAACAACAAAGTTGATGGTGCAGTGTTTGGATGTTTGATGAATGAGGGAAGATTCCTAGGTTTGAATCCTTGGAGGTGTAATTTTTTGAGATTTTTTTCATATGAATTTCAAAGAACATGACCTAGTCAGCAAACAGATCCTGCCAAGTCTGCATTTCAAATGGAATCTTGGGCTAAAAGGTTTTTGGTTATGGAATCTATGTTTGTTGAAAGGCGAAAAGAAAATTATTTTTAGAAGGGGGTAAATCAAATCTTGCTACTATTACAGGGGTATAAGACATTTAACTCTAAAAAATATTGCATATATTCACAAATAGATGTATAAAATAAAACCAACAAGAATTAAAATTACTATAATTAACTAAAAAAGGACGGGCTTAAGGCGGGATGAGCTGAACGAATATGCAGAGCGGGCTTTGGTGTGAGGCAAATTTTGGCGAGGCGGACTTTGGTGGACGGAGGACCCAAAATTCTAACTCATCCCACCATTTCTTGGTGGGTGCGCGGGCCGGTTCGGTGGATCACGACACGTTTTGCCACCCTAGATACAATGATATTAGGTATGCTTCTAAAAAAGATACAACCTATATTTTTCTATTATTTCTTTGAAAAATGAATTTGCCAAAATTGAGTTGAGAGAATTGATTTTTGTTTTGTTTTGTAATATATATCGAATTCATTGTTCTATATCTTTCTTTATAAATTATATTTTAATAAAAATCAATCAAAATTGTTCTCAAAATAACTCGAATTGACTGTCTTAGATAAATATAGAAATAGTAGAACTCAATACTTGAATTGGTCTCTGTAGATGATACTTATTTTATTACTTTGATATTATCGTACATTTGAGACGTGTCAGCTCTCTAATCAACTAGGTTGCGGTGCTAATTAAATAGACAGTGAGAAAATAGGATACCCTAATTTGAGTTTGCTCCTTAATTGATTAATTGACTTCCTAATCAATTATGAGGCTGACTCGCTCCGTAATTGAGTAGCAGAAAGCTCTAATTGATTAGACAATAAATTTTTCTTTTCTAATTTGTCTGGATTGTTTCTTAATTGATTAAGGACTTGCCATGATTGGTTTTTAAAAGAGATGTGGAATAAATGAAGAGATTTAAAAGGTTTTTAGTGTGTGCGTATACCACGGTACACATTAAGATTTACTCTTTGCTTATTTTACATATTACTGATCAAAAAGGCTAAAAACATGAAGTGCACGAAAAGGTAAACTTTTATATCTTTAATTCCTTTCAAAGTTGATTTTTGAATTTGTTTTACCTTATTTTGCTCTCAATATTGGAATTTGATCAACTTTTCTTTTTATGATTAACTTTGTGTTGTTCTATTGTCATCCTTAAAACCTCAAAATACTTTAACCTACACGATACATAGAGCCACACCATCCAGATTCAATTAATTTGTTTAACATTTTCTCATCTGTATTGGCGATGGGTTCCACTTATAAAACCAACAAATATCTCCTACTATTGCTTGAGTTTGTGAGTGTCACTTCTACTGAGATATACTCAATACATTTTCTTATAAGATTTATTGGAAGGAAAACAACACCATTTGGGTTTTAGAGAGGTGTTTCGTGATTTGTTGAAATCTCCAAATAGCAATCCCAAGGTAATTGTGAGTAATCAATACAATACATATTGTTGTCAAAATTTCCCAAGTCTACTATTGTATTTGTATAACATCTCTAAAAATGTTCGAGTAATATGTACGTAAGATGGATGTTAAAGTAAAGTATTTAAGGTTTAAGGATGAGAAAGAAATTAAACTAACAGAAATGTGAAAAACTGTCATGGATGCGTGGGAAAATAAAGTGGAATAAAGCGATACCATCGAAAGTTTCTTGTCTGGCGTAGAGAGTGCTACAAAATAGAATTCCTACAAAGATAATTTAGTCCGAAGGGGAGTATTATCTAATAGCCAAATAGGTTGTGTCGGGGAGTGTGGAAGAGAGGAGTCGGTATCTCACTTTTTTTTTAGTATCCAAAATTTGCAGGTGTATGGAGTCTCATTTGCAACTGGATAGGAATTTATACAAATCTGCACAATGATGGAAGGCAACATCTTGAACATTTTGAAAGTCTGCTTGGAACACAAAGAATGCTAACCTTGAAATTAAGAGCTATTTGGGCTGCATGTGTGTGGTGCATATGGAGATATAACAATAAAGTGTTCCGAAACGAGGAAATACAAATGGAAAAATTGGTAGAAGAGGCAAAGATTTTGGCTTGGAGATGGCTTAGATTAAAGTCAAATCATATTGCTGATGATATTGTCGCATGGTGCAAGAATCCTAAGGCGTGTTTCGGCAAGTACGAGGATTGAGAATTTGGGAGTATGTAGAGCTGTTGTGGTGCCCCTTGTTTGTGTGTGCCGCTCAGAGATCCAGTCGCCGGTATTTTCTCGTCTGTCTGTGTTTCAGCAAGGCCGTTTTGGTGCATAGAAGCGTTCATCGTCGCTTCGTATTGACTGTTTTCAGTTAGGGAGTTTATCGGGTTTGTTGTCTCTATGGATGTGCTGCTGATTGCGTCGGTGGTTAAGCTTGCTCGCTGCTATGTTTTGGCCCGAGTCTGCTCCTTCTGATACTTCTTTCTAATTAATCTGCTTAAGTTTTTTCTTTCAGGATCTGTATTCTATTATTAGAGAGTTTCACTGTTTTTGCAAAATTGTGCTGTACTGGTTTTTTGGCATCCCTTATGCCAAGTTATAATGTTATATTCTTTTGCTCTTTCAAAATAATAATAATAATAATAAAAATAAAGTGTTGTCTTATTCAGAGGAAATATATCTTGATTCTCATTGTTTCTTCAAAACTACACGTGCAAACTTTCTCAAATTTTGTAAGTATGTGTAAGGTACTATATTTTGAAAGTAGTAATGGCTTTAACTATCTGTGTGGTGCGTATTGGAAATACAACAACCAATATGATTGAATTTATTCAAAGTAGATTAAAAATTTATTTGGCCTATAGTGTGAGCAATTTCTTAAACTAAGATGAATGACCTTTGTTTATGCATCAATATTTTGAAAACATCATCGATGTTGAAGGAGATAGTTTTTGTTGATTTCGTGTAGTTTTTGACTACTTGGTCGTTCTGTTGAATATCATTCCACCATCTATCTTGATCAGAAAAATAATTCAATCAGGTCAAACACGCTCTGAATCCTACAAAAATTGCCCAATGCTTGATTACAAAGGAGCACACATTCAACAACAAAAATGCTTGTCATCATAAAGTTTGGCACTTCTAAAATTTCTCTACTCATGAAATCAATTAATAATCAATAATAACAATTGAGATAGTAACCACTCAAGTAAGATCCGGCGCTCACGAAGAATATACAAGTAATCACACCGAAGGATCCTAACTAACACAAATTACGCGAGTTCATCTCTAGCTGCAGACACTGATCTATGTTTTTGCTCTTCAACAAATTTCAACAAATTTCAAAAGCAGTTCATGGATGCATGCATATATAGGTTCCTCTTCAATGCTTAGATTGGCTCCTAGCAGCACTTCGTCTCGCACAGCATCCCACAAAGTATATGATAGACTGGCGTACAGAATAAAAGTCAAGTGAGATTATTACAAGGTGGATTGAAGAACTTGTCTTGATTGTTTTGTAAACATACGAAGAGGCAGCAATGTCTTACCAAACCAGCAAATAATACGACATTGAATATTGCAACAACTCTCCACTCGATTTTCATGTATTGCGCCACGCCGGCCCTGGAACCAACATTCAGAAAAACAAAATGGCAGTGAGACAATGGACTCGTATCTAGAAAAACATAAATGGAACAGGACAACCATAAATGGCTTCATTACTACCATTTTGCGTGTATAATGTCACAAATTATAGTAATAAGTGTTTTATAGAGTAAAATATATAGTAACGGAGCCCTATACTCTTTTCAGAAATGGAGAGGATTCGTAATCGATAATCAAGCATGCTTACTTGCAAGAATCACAATCGTAGCATTTGACAGCTCGAGAATTTTTGTACCGCTTGCAGTCATGGTTAGGACTAACTTGATGAAAGCTCAAGTCATAGTAGGATGCATTTACAGCAGGATATCCACACCTAAGTTACATAAAATCCCAAAAGATATAATAAGAATTTCAGAGTTCGAAAACTAAACTATACTCTAAATCGAAACAAACTTGACTGGTTACTATAGATAAAGAAATTCTTCGGAAAGAATGGAGAACCTACTCAGAAGGCGGTCGGCAGCAGCCAGATTCAATTGGACACAATTTAGCTAATTTATATTGTTTCAGAGTCTACATAACATGAAGATTATAAAAGAGGTTAATAATCGTTTTGTGAGTGTGGAAAATAGCAGAGAATCAGAATTCGATTTTGTGGAATAGTATAGATCACACCTTATATTTTTTGGATAGATTGTTACAGTTTTCGGTTTTGACCAGACAAACCCTCAATCGCTTCCAATTACGAGAATTGTTTAACTAAAAGCAGACAAAAAAAATCAAGGAAACGAATGCTGGAGTGTCCTGTACACCATTGTTTCTCGGTTAATAAGAGTCTTACCTCTTTGAGAAACCAAGAGCTATAATCTTGAAGGTGATACTCCTTGTACCTAAGCATATAATAAGTGTGTCAATTATTGAACCGAATCTCGCAATGTTCTCAAGAATGTAGCACTTGACTCGTTTACCTCAAACCAGTCACGCTATGACCTGATCCATTATTAGTCACAATGAATCTGAAACAATGGCAGAAGATTGCATAAGCAATTACAAGAAATGATGATGTAGAGTGACAATAACTATCAACAAACATGCACACTTACACCAACACTGTGAAAACTAAGATTCCCACCAAGATGAAGAACAGCATGATGAGATACTGCAAGTGCAATGTCAAGGAGGATTCCCTTATTTTTCAATTTTATGGTTTGTAGTAAATATATAACATATGACAAGGATACAACCCATAACAATATGGCGCTTCTTTTCTTAGCACCCAAAAAACCAACTATGGATCTGTACAAAAAAAAAGGCAATAGAAGAGAGTAGAGTAATAGAAAAGATTGAAAAGAAAATAAAAGACCAAGAATGTAAAAAAAAAAAAAAAACTAACATTAAGAAAATAACAGCCCCAATGCTTAGCACAGGGATAGTAAGAGATTTTGTGCAAGCATCATGACGAGTACTCATCCACATCCCAAATGTTACCACAACCATTGCCAAAACCTGCACAATGAGAATAGCACAGACACTTCAAATTGTAGACATGTTTAGTGTCCGACCCTAACATGTTCAACTGTGAATGTTAAAGAGAAATGCAAGTGAGAAAGAAGAAGATTACCATGGTGAGAAAGTTGATCCATCGAGTAACAAAGGTGCTAGTTCCCATTCCCATTTTATCTGAAGATTATGAGCTAGAGGAATGTGTTTATTTGTTCAAATAGTTCAAATGATGAGATATGAATGGTGATAGAGACGCGCACATGTATCATGTATGATGAAGATGCGGCACAGGGTGTACAAGGCAAGGAACAAAACCCAACACACCAAAGACTGTAACAGTGAGTGAGAAAAGCAACATAACAAAAAAGCTGTTTTTAATGGATTATTATAATACTAAATATTTCAAACTTGGGTTGTAGTACTGTGGTTTTAGTTTTATCGATGACAGAGAAACAAAAACTAAAGTACAAGAAAGTGTAAGCAAGATAAGGAAGATTGGCATTGCATGTGAATAGGGTTCGACCAAAATAGTTCAACATATACGAGTATAAGACAACCAATATATTTGAAAATTTTAATGTCATTTTCTTCAAATTTACATCTCCCTGTTTTATTTTATTTTTTTAAAATTACTCTAAAAATATCCGTAAAAAAGAAAAACTCTACATCTCCCTATTTTATTTTATTTTTTAAAAATTACTCTTAAAATATCGGTAAAGAAAAAAAATAATCAAGAAGAAATCACAAATTTTACTTTTCGAACATTTAAGATAAAAATGATAAAATTGCGATAATTTTTACTTTTTTTTTTAAAATCTGATACGTATTTGTATAAAAGTAGTGCTATATAGTAAAAATCATTTGAATAAGAAAGATAAGAATGTATATTTGTTATTGTTTTAGAGAATGATTTTAAATTTATTTTAAATTTAATTTTTTTGAATAAGAAAGACAAGAATGTATACTTGTTATTATTATAGAGGATAATTTTAAATTTATTTTAAATTTAATTTCCTTTTTAATAGAAATCATGAGATAGTGATAATAATGAATGATTGAGACTTAATTCTTGCATTTCTTGCTTTCATACTTTCTTATTTATAGATTAATTTTTTTCCATTTAATCTTAAATGGATGAAGATGAGATGAATGAAGCTCTTAGAAGATAACATGAAAGAATATGGGTGTTTGCGGACCGGTTTGATTCAGTTTTGAGAGAATCGAATATTTAAATCGATTAAAATTATATGGGTTGGTTTGGATTTTCAAATTTTTATGATAAAGCCCAAACCAAACCGAACCGAGAATCAACGAGTTGGTTTGGGTTGGATTGTTCGGATAGATAAAAAATACAAAAATATTTGAAAAAAATAACTTATTTACGAAACTTAATTTTTTATAATAATATAAAAAATATAGTATTAATAGTGTTTAATCGTAAATATTAGACTAACAATTTTTCCCTAATAGATTCTAAAATATCTAACAAGAAAATTATATAACATCAAGACTTTTGAATCTATAATTAGTCACTTGAGTTATTATGATAATGAATGTATTTCATAGCTCTACGCTCAATTACCAAAATACATTAACAATTTTCTAATAACAAATTAAAATAGAATAACTTGTCAACATATGACATTTCACTTTTTTTCTTCTTGAACTTGAATGATCGATAATAACTTTCATGATAATTAATTATGGTTGGTTCAGGTTGGGTTTGTGGGTAGAAAATTGAAAATCCGACACCCGAATTGATTGTCATTGGATTTCATTGGTTTCGTTCGGTTCTTGCCCGGACTGAAAAAATATTCCACTCAAATATTATGGTTTGATTCGGATTCTTGTTTGGTTCGGATTTACCCGAACCAATGAACACCCCTATGAAAGAGAAGCCAATTTCATATAGGCTTTAAGAATTTGTTCACACATGAGAAGTTATTTTTCAAGATTATGATAATTGATTGAGAACTTGTTTTGATGAATGTTATCGAAGTTGTTTTTCCAACCACGGTCTACCTATCACGTAGTTTTCATTTTGTGAAAAATGCTGGTGCAAAATGCAATGTGTTTTTCGAGGAGAATATGCAAGAGTATGTGATGAAATTGTGAAATTAGGTAATGTTTCAAAGATAGTGGTTTGGTATGAGCAACACTAGCAATATTTTGAATTAGTATATGTTGATAATCCTTCCTTTATTAATTATGTTAATCAAACATAGTTGTCTCTCTAAAAAAACATGTTGTATAGATCAACTAAATCACTCATTTAGAGAACACAACCATAAAAAAAATTAAATAGTTAACGTAAGTTTATAATTATTATGTAAGCAAAAAAAATTTGACGTAGTTCTACTATAATATTTTATAGGAATAAGTCTGCTCATTATAGACTTAAAAACATGTTGCATACTTAGAGGAGATCCTTGTAGAAGTTGGGACGTGATCAACACTATCTTGAATTTGTAACATGGTCAATCAAAGTATCATTTAAAAAAAAGTGGTGTGCACATTTAACATCAATGTAATGCTCCTTTTTATGTAAGATTGCATAGTCTCGTGTCAAGACAGTGTAACACCATATTGCAAAAGAATCTACTATAAAATAGACATTTTGTAATACAATATTACAACGACTTTTCTGTTAACCGTGGTAATAACTTGTTTTTGGATAAAAAAATTTGTATTTACTAAAAGATATTTCACTACGGTCATAGTTAACAATTGTAGTGAAATATACCTAGAGTGAAAGACTTTGAATTCTAACTCCAACAATTTTCTATTTATCGTGACAAAATGGGCTTGACCTTGTATATCACCACGATTCTTTTAGTCAACTATGATGTAAAGTGAAATCATTTCATCATGGTTCATCTTACCAATTATGGTGAAAGATGTTACATATTTATATATAAGCAAAATTGTCTCTCGCTCAGTACATAACAGTTGTCTCTCTCAAAACAAAACCCTAATATCTATTTCACTCGCCTCTCTCAGAAGAAAGTCCTGGCATTTATTGCACTCGTCTCTTTCAAAACAAAACCTTAACATTTATGCCACTCGTCTCACTCATATTGAAACCCTAAACTTATGCAGCAATTTTTTCGTCTTCAATTCTTAGGAAATGGATACTTTACAAGTTCGTCTTTACAATAGTTTATGTTTCAAAATCTTTTCATCTATTATTTTTTATGTTTCAATAGCTTGTTTCATAATATTTAAACTTTATGCTTGTTTTGACTTGTAGGTATGGATGGGCGAATGAAAAAAAAAATAATGAGGATGAAGATAAAGTGAGTGCTGCAAACTTAAGGACTAACCATGTTTGTTGCTCTCATTTCAGCTTCATAATACTTTTCTTTCATTTTCGATGCCATTATAGGACATGTACATTTCTGACACATTTTATGAGTTGATCTTGTTGTTGTTACATATAAAAGTTGTATGTTGTTTAAGGTTTATTGTTGATGAATGTTGTTGTTAATGTTTGTTTAAACTAAGTTTATTATATCTTATGTGGTTTGAGTGTTTTTCCAACACCTTAGCGAATATATAACTTTTCAAATTGCATTAAAAAATTATAATATGATAGATAAAGTTATATTTGAAAATAAGTTACACGTTCAATTTTAGACAAGAATTCTTAAGCCCATTGTATAGAATTTTCTCTTTAAGAGTGAGAACTTGGTTTAATGCTTCTAGTTTTTTAACCTCATCTTCATCCACCTCTAATTTAGTTTGCAAAGTAAATAATATATTGCAAAATAAACTAGAGGTGAAGGAATGGGGATTGAAGAACTAGAAGAATTAAAATAAGTTCTAAAAGTTAAAGAGCAAAATGCGGATAAGGAGTTGAAGAATTCTTGTTTAGCATTGAACGTGTAACTTGTTCTTCTAATATAACTTAATTTGTCATATTATAATGTTCTAGATCAGATTGAAAGGTTATATCTTTAGTGAGAATTGGTTAAATAAGTACTCCACATAATTTATAATAAACTCAGTATATATCACAACGGTTGTTTGAAGTAACCATTGTGATAGGTATCACACTACTGGACTTATAATCTCGGTCGCGCTACCATGGTGGAAAGCATCATATATACAACCACCCCTTACCTCACAGCAGTTGGCCAGGCATTGTGGTATCGCTTTTCCAACTATTGTGGTATCCCTTTTACGTAGTAGTATGAGTTTGAAAGAGTGAAATAAGTAGGTGTTAACAAGGTTGCACGCGGTTGCTTCATTAAGAAAACTCGTGGTCTCTCTTCTCCATGTTAACTAGCATATCTTCAAGTACAAGGGGAGCTTACTCCCTTGAATTCCATTCAATTTTTTTGGAGGAAATTAAATATTAAAGAGTAAGAAGTTATTGAAGAAGAAAGTGTGACACGATTCAACTTAAACAAGGAATGTAAATATTTGAAGAAATACTTAAGCACTTAGATATTGTTGCTCGAAGAGTCTTGAATAAAAAGGTGTCTGAGCATACATATTTTTGTACAAATTATATGTGTGTGTTACCTATGAAGTTTAAGTCCAAAAAGGTGGCTAGTAAGAGTAAAAAGAGATACGAAGGTGATGCGCACCATGATCCTTCATATTGGAAGCATGTTTATGCCTAAAAAGGTTTAATAAGTCAACCGTACCAGAGATCAACTAGGAAATTCTCACAAGTCAATCATCAATTATGTTATCAAGATACAGTTACTTTCCACGATTTCCTTTATTTTGTTCATGACTTCGTTGACGATATTATAGATATGGAGTTTGATATTAATTATGGTTTTCTATGTTATTGTTGATTTTCTTGGATGAGGCAAGGAGTCTTGGTCATTGATTCAGACACAGTTAGATGGTGAAGCTTTTCATAACATTGATGTGTATTCCAAATTGCTCTACTACTCAATTTCAGATGTTAAGAATTCATTAATATCTAAATTGGTTGTTCAGGGGCATGAAACATGTGTAATACGGTGAGAGAATTGACTTTTAGGTTTTGTATTTTATTGCAAGTGTTGCAGATAGCAAGAGCCGCCACCGACTTTTCTTTTATCCAATAAAGGAAAGGGTGAAAAGAACAGGAAAGACCTTTTGAGAATTTTCGGAGTAAGGGGGGATAGGTTATGAAAAGGGAAGGTGTTAGCACCCTTTTCATTTGTAGTTATCTACAGGCTCTTAATCGCTAGCTCATTTTTTTGGAAATGCTTTGTGCTTGTGTATGTTTGAAAATATTTTGAAAAATGCCTAAGTGCGACAATTTGGTAATGATTCTCGTATCATTGAGAATGTATACAAAATGTTTGCGCTTTGAAAATATTTTAGAAAAGTGTTTGTGTGAAAAGAGATGTTTTTGTTTGTGAGCCAACAACTACGAGCGTTCTACCTACTCAAAAAGTCTTTGTTCTTTTCCTCCTCCTTTAAATAGCGCTACCCTACTATTAGTTAGTAGGAAGCCCTATCATTGGATGTGAGGGATGGGTGAGGGTCATCATATAGTCATAAAAGGCAACTTGTAGGATACTTTAGCAATTTTTGTAAGGGGCTAAGATCGTTTACCGAAGGCAGCATCGAAGGGTCATCGAAGGACTACGATCTTTTAACCGAGGGTCTTTGCTAAAGCATCCCACATTTGAGGGACATGACTGTTATTTATTCGAGGCAACAAGTGAGGGTCACCTTAGAGGTGCGCGTGTGCGAAGTGTTTTGATTTCAAGTATTTATCTTGAGATTAGGTTTTCTAATGTTTGTTCTTTTTATGTCTTGCCATGCACGCCTAATTAATCTAACAGTTAAATATATACAAGTGCGGAAAAAATGCGGAAAATAGATCTACGTTATTACATCGCCTCGGGGATGGGGAGTACAAACCATAAATTGGGGAAGAAAAGCAATAAACCCTAATTATCTTATTACAAACTATTGAAAATTATAATATTAAAAAATAATACGAAAAAGTAAATGAGCGCGCAGAGATGGTGAAGAGGAGAAGATATTTAAGACCTAAAAAATTCTAAGTGTTTAGAAAATATTTTTGGTGATTAAACCTAATTCTAGTTATTTTTAATTAATAAAATAAAATCAAAGTAATTAAATTAATTTTTATTTATAAAAAATTTAATTAATTAATTAAAAAAAACTAAATCTGATTTTTTTATGATTTTATGATTTCATTATTTTTTTTCTGATTAAATAAAAAAAATGAAATTGATTAAAAAAGAAAAGAATTAAATTAAAACAAAAAAATCAATGGGCCTGCAAACAAGTAAAATGGGGGTGAGAAAGAAGCAAAAATATAGGCCCAAACTGGATAAAGCCCAAGTCTGCGCTGGATCCAGTGATGGTGGTTTTCAGAAGGTGCATCATGGGGCGTGCAGTTGGTGCGTTGGATCTGACTCTAGAGAGATCTGATGGTTGTAACATGAGGCGCATGATGAGCGTGTATGCCTGGTTTGTATTGGATCTGCAATGAAAATGTTAGAAAATAAAATGCCCCACGCCTGGATCGAACCCAGGACTAAGCATAGGTAAGCCTTAAGAACATGCGCGCTGCCACTGGGGTGGCTGTTTCATCCGGTTATGAAACAACACCCAATAAATATATTGTAAACCAAGTCATGAGAATTTGAAAATACCAGCTCACCCTTCTTCTTCCCTGCACGCAAGCAGTAACAACAACAACACCGTTGTTGATTTTGAAAATCTCCATTTCTCAACCAAATTGAAAACTTCCAAAACCAAACTTGCTTTATTTTTGACAAGGAATTCAACCATATAATTTTCAAAAGCTATAGATTAAAGATTGAAACAAATTTTGTTTGGTGCCAAACTGAAACCCTAACATTTCAGAAAACTCAGTTCCAAAATTTTCATCACACAATTAATTAAAATGAGATTTAAGGACATGGTTAGCTTCATAGACATGATATCTACATTTTTACTTTAGAATGTATATGTGAATGATGCTTGTATCAAGATTTCACAGTTTGGAAAACTTACCTCTTGAAGTGAAAACTCAGAACGCGTATGGATGCTTCCAGGTGTAAATAAATGATTCCAAAAGCTTCCTTGGACCTTGGTGAGTGTGTTGCAACCTTTATTTTTCCTTGAAAGTATATGGATTGATCTACTCAAGTCAAGTTGCAAAGTTGTATTTTGAAAATGGTGGATGTTGATAATGGAGTTATAGTGGCAAAACAGGTGTTTGGATCACTTATACATGATGTATATGAAGTATTTGAATGATAAAAGGGGAAAATGCACGAGTGAATTTGAGGTTAGGTGTTTTTTGAGCAAATTTTTGTGTCCCTGAGTTATGAGACTTGAAGTATATTTATAGAGGTTAAATTTGGTCTATGTAACTTGCAGAAATCAGGTTTAGTTCATATGGAAGGTTGGTTTGGCCATTTGGTTTCAAATTGCACAAAATGCAAATTTGCTTCATGATGAAGAAAAGGGTGAATCAAGGGACTCAGCCTCACTTTTCTAATCTTTTAGGGGTTTCTTATGAGCTTTAGAGATCTTGTGGGATATTTGGAAGCAAGTTACAAGGCTGAAAGAGAGAGTGGTTGGAAAAGTGGAGCTTTATGCAAATGGAAATGTTGCTTTTGCAAATTGAACCGTAAGTGGTATCATGTTTGGACAATGTTTCTAATCCTTGTGTAATACACTTAGGAACTGTGTAAATCTCTGATCAAGGTGATATTTAGAAGTTAAATGGCCTGAAAAGTGAGATCATGTATCTTAGGTTTGAGATTTGGCCATAAGGTTTTTAAAAGAATGACCTATAATTCAAGTTTGACATGCCATCTTCATCTCTTCGAAACTTCTAGCTCAATTATGATAAATTTATGTTCTTGGACATTTTAGAAAGCTTGAATCAAGATCTAAAACTTTCATGTTTTGAGTTTTTTCTGAATCAATTTGGATCTTAGTGAAAAATGGCCATAAAGTAGTGACTTTGTTAAGAACAGAACACTTAGAAATTTTTCTAAGTGTTGGGTAAAAATATCAGAACTTCATGGGCCCATAACTCTTAATCCAATAACTTTTTGAGGATCATCCCATATTAACAAAGTTTTAGAATTCATTAATCCCTACAACTTTCATATTGAAAATTTTCCTTGAATCAACTTGTATCTTGAGGAAACTTGCTTGTGAAGTTATGGTTTTTAGGCACAAAACACTTGAATTTTTCTAAGTGTTTGAAAATCTTCAATTTTGACTTTTCTTGAATTTCTTGATTATCTTGATTCTTGATGACAAATTTTGATAGTTTTGAATGTTTTGATGATTCTTGATTTTTGAATTCCAATGTTGATAAAAAAGTCAAAGTTTGACTTTTGTGTGATTGTTGACTTTTCATCAATTGATTCAATTCTTTAAATATCAATCACTTGTATCTTTGGAAATGTCTTGAGCCATGTAATTAGGTCAAGATGTTGTATTTGAGCCCTTGAGATCATGCTTTAAGCCATTAGGTCATGAACTAGGCCAAAAGTCAATGATCAGTCATCTTCAATCAAAACCCTAATTTGGCAATTTTTGACCTTTGATGATTTGGGGGATTTCCTTGAGGAATCATGATCAACCCTTGATCAAATTATGAATGTCACCTCAAAATGTTGATGTTGACAAAAAATCTTGAAGTTTGACTGTATGTTGACCATAGTTGACTTTTTACCTAATACAATTGACTTTCAATCTTTTGAGTCATTGACTGAGCAAACATGTGATGAAAGACTTGAAACTTGACATAAGAATTATTGAGGACTTATGATGAACCATGAAAGTCATTTGAGGCCCTTGCAACCCAATCTTCTTTGATATGCATCAAACCCTAGTTGTAGACCCTTGCTTAGAAGGAGGTTTGACCAGTCAACTCTTGAGTAGTTTTGAGTATTGAGACCTTTGCGATCATGTTGTTTTGAAGAAAATGGGAGGGAAAATTATGGGGTACAACAGACGCCCATGTTAAATCTTATTAAACCTGAAAAGTAAGATTGGCATGTCCGCCATTCGTGACTCAAAGGTAGAAGATGATTGAACACTTAAGTACCCAAAAATTTGCACTCGCCTGTGCACGATGTAACGTTGTTGGTTGATTATACCAGAAATGGGCTTAAAGATTCCATTTAGAGAGGTAATGATGAGTCATTGGAGATGGGCTTATAGATGCCATACAAAGTAACTATTGACAGAGATTAGACTAAGTCTACGCTCGGCTTTGACTAGAAGAAGTATCAGAATAAATCTACGCTTGATTTAATTTGAGCCAGAAAATGTCTATTAGAAGAAGTATCAGAATAAATCTACGCTAGATTTAATTTGAGCCAAAATATGTTTTCATCCGTATTTAACTGGGAGAAGTATCATAAAAAATATATGGTCTATTTAATCTGAGCCAGAAAATGTCTACTGGAAGAAGTATTAGAATAAATCTATGGTCGATTTAATCTGAGCCAGAATATGTCTGCGTCCACCTTTAACTGGGAGAAGTATAAGAATAAATATATGGTCAATTTAATTTGAACCAGAAAATGTCTACGGGAAGAAGTATCAGAATAAATCTATGGTCAATTTAATCTGAGCCAGAAGATGTTTGCATCCGTCTTTAACTGGGAGAAGTATCAGAATAAATCTATGGTCGATTTAATCTGAGCCGAAAGATGTCTACTGGAAGAAGTATCAGAATAAATCTATGGTTGATTTAATTTGAGCCAGAAGATGTCTGCGCCCGTCTTTAATTGGGAGAAGTATCAGAATAAATCTATGGTCGATTTGATCTGAGCCAGAAAAAGTCTATTTGAGAATGAACTTCTGAGGAAATTGATTAAATAGCCCTTTGTCAGATGTATCCTTGGAGAAGACTGTAGGGTCATATAAGTAGTTGATGATGTTTGTCTGTTGATTGATCTTTCCTGAAAAGGTAAAGAGTTAGTTGTATTCAATGCCATGATGTATGAAATTCATTGCGTAATGATGTTCTCAAAATAAATAAGACTGTGCTATATGTGTTTTGTATGCATATGCTATGATATTGGCAAATGATGTATGAATGTGAAATGTTGTTGGAAGTGCATCAACAGTTCCGTGTGACATCTTGCTGGGGAAAATGAATCCCTGACTGGTGTTGGGGATCAAGAACATGTGTAATCTTCAACCTTGTCTAGAATGCTTCCAGTGGGGATTCCTGCTTGCTGTTTGAGGAAACTCCACTGGGGAATGTTGACTTCTGTTTGGGGAGAAGAGTTCAGGAACATTAGTCGTTCATCGCTCTAATGGGGAGTTTAATTCTTATATACCCTGACTAGGGATAAAAGAGATGGATAACCTTCTGACTCGCCTGTGGAGTTTAATTCTTATATACCCTGACTAGGGATAAAAGAGATGGATAAATTCTCGACTCGTTTGGGGAGGATAATTCTTGTATACCCCGACTGGGGATAAAAGAGATGGATAACCTTCCGACTTGTCTGGGGAGGATAAAGTTGACTGATATATGGTCCAGTTCCAGGTTTCGTAGAAGTTCTCTGGGGATAATGGCGACTTCACTGAGGAGAGGAATTTTGCTGGTGATTTGTAGCCATCTGAGGAATAGACTCAAGCTTGGGGGACTATAATCTTTTGGGGAAATAAACCCTTTTGACATAGAAATACTCTGTTGATGGAACACTCTTGTTGAAGACATGAACTCTGCTGGAGAGCATAAATTTGTAGGGGGTTTTACAGTTTCAGAGGAATAAACTCAACTGGGGAAGAGAACTTCTACGAACTGTACTGATCGAAACTCCGTAGGTGGGTGATATTAGTGGGAAAAAGATCATATTTTTTATCCGCTGGGGAAATTGCAGGGAATGTATCTTCATTGGAGATGAATTTGTGAATATTACTCTGTGGGGATAATATCATGGAAGTGACTTTATGGGGATTTGTGGACGGCTTGGACGTTATCCCAACTCCTAGAGTCTTAAGTAAATATCTATTCCTGTTCTTATGCATATATTTATTAACAGTTAATCATGTTCATATGCATATGTTCATTCAATTTTAGACATTGGACATTTTTGCAAACAAAACAGAAAAACAAAAGATTTGAATTTTAGGGTGTATTTGCTATTGATAGTTTGCCCATAAACAGGCGATTTTGTACAAAGAGACATAAATCCCAGTAGAAGGAAATTGTCATGAAATGAAAATAGTACAAAGTGAAAACAAAACATATATCTATGTGGAAATGATCTTATTGGGTTCCAACTTCACTATTGCCCCTATGTCTTCGAACATCTCATCCCTTGCTTATGGAAGAAGTTGATTAAACTGAATTGTACCATTTGAACTTTTGACTTTGGTAATAAAGCTTATAATAAGTGATCCAATGGGACATAGTCGCACGCCTTTAATCCCTAACTTTGGCCTGGACTGCCCTTTCGGTTTTTCAATCCACCGGGATACTCTTTCTTGCCAAGCCGCCTTTTCAGTTTTTCGACTTGTCGGGTGTACAATCTTTTATATATATCCCTAATTTTTGTCTGAACCCTTTTGGTTCACCGGGATGCCATTATTTTTTCCTAGGCCAGTCAACCTAGCGGGTCGTTTTCATGCGTAGTATCTTTTAACTATGTATACGTTCAAAGGGTGCAGGAAATCTTCACCGTCCATGGTGGTTAGTATCATAGCACCGCCCAAAAATACTTTCTTGACAACAAATGGCCCTTCGTAGGTGGGAGTCCATTTTCCCCTGGGATCACCCTGCGATAGAATGATGCACTTTATTACCAAGTTACTAGCCCGATATACCTGATGCTTGATTTTCTTGTTAAATGCCTTGATCATAAGTTTCTGATACATCTGACTGTGACAGACAATCGTAAGCCTCTTTTTGTCAATCAAATTCAACTGGTCTAGCCTGGTCTAAATCCACCCGTCTTCATCTAAGTATACATCCTTCATAATCCTCATATAAGGAATCTGAACTTCGACAGGTAGGAAAACTTCCATACCATAGACCAGAGAGAATGGGGTTTCCCCAGTTGATGTTTGCGCTGAAGTGCGATAGCCATGAAGAGTAAATGGTAACATCTCGTGCCAGTCTTTTGGAAGTCACAACCATCTTCTATATGATCTTCTTAATATTCTTGTTGGAGGCTTCCACTGCGCCATTCATCTTTGGTCGATATGGAGAAGATTTGTGGTGCTTGATCTTGAACTGCATGCAGAGTTCAGTGATTATAGTGTTGTTGAGGTTGGTACCACTGTTCATGATGATTCTCTCGGGGATGCCATATCGGTAGATAAGGTTATATTTTATGAACCAGGTGACCATATTCTTAGTAATAAAGGTGAGCGAGGTTGCTTCAACCCATTTTGTGAAGTAGTCATCGGCGACAAGAATGAAGCGATGCCCGTTAGAGGTAGTGGGCTTGATTTCTCTGATCATATCAATGCCCCACATTACGAATGGCCATGGTGCAGTCAAAACATTCAGAGGAACTAGAGGCACATGAACTTTATCAGCGTAAATTTGGCATTTATGACAAGTTTTTGAGTGGTGGTGACAGTCGGTTTCCATAGTCGACCAATAGTAACTTGCTCTCAGAATCTTTTTAGCCATAGTATGCCCACTAGAGTGAGTACCAAAGATGCCTTCGTGCATATCCTCTATAATTTTCTCTGCTTCTTTCTTGTCCATACAACGAAGCAGAGTTGAATCATGATTACGCTTATATAAAATTCCATTGCTCAAGAAGAAACTTAGCCGAGAACCTTTGTAGGAATTTCTTGTCATTAATCGATGCCCCTTCAGGGTATTCTTGAGCTTCAAGGTACCTTTTCACTTCATGAAACCAAGGTTTTTCTTCTACTCCATCAGTATCAATTTCATAGCAATATGATGGTTCGTCGAATATTTCAATGGTAATTCTGGGAGCCTCATTGTCCCATCTAACCTTGAACATGGATGGCATGGTAGCTAATGCATCCGACAACTGATTCTCTTCTCTTGGGATATGCTTAAAAGTAATCTCTTCGAAGTACGGAATCAAGGTTAGCACATGTTCTCGGTAAGGGATAAAATTAGGATGCTTCGTATCCCATTCTCCCTTGAACTAAATGATTACCAAGTCGAAATCCCCATATACGCTCAGGAATTTGATTCTCAGGTTTATAGTAGCTTTAATACCCATGATGCTCGCTTCATATTCAGCCATATTATTGGTGCAGTCAAAGCAAAGTCTGGCGGTGAAGGGTGTATGAAAACCCTGGGAAGAGATAATTACAGCACCAATTCCCATTGCCAAGTGCATTAGAAGCTCCATCGAAAACCATAGTCCATCGAGATCTTAGCTCAGGTCCTTCATACGGTCCATGTTCTTCACAATCCGTAACTAGCATAATATTATCGTCCTAGAATTCGAAGTTCATAGATTGATAGTCGTCTAAAGCTTGATGCGCCAAATGATCCGCCAGTATACTTACTTTGATTGCATTTTGGGTGGTGTACTGAATGTCGTATTCCGTTAGGACCATTTTCCATCGGGCTATTCTTTCGGAGAGAGCTGGCTTCTCAAATATGTATTTGATGGGATCCATTTTAGAGATCAACAAAGTAGTATAGGTCAACATATACTGTCTTAGTCGGCGAGTAGCCCATGCCAAAGCGCATCAAGTTTTCTCGAGCAATGAATATCTTGTTTCACAGTCGGTAAACTTTTTTCCAAGGTAGTATATTGCACGCTCTTTTCGACCAGACTCATCATGTTGCCCCAGTTCACACCCCCATTGAATTCCTAACACTTTTAGGTACATGATTAAAGGTATTCCTTCAACTGGTGGCATCACAACCAAAGGTTCTTGTAAGTACTCCTTGATTTTATCAAATGTTATTTGACAGTCGTTGTTCCATTTTACTACTTGATCTTTCTTCAGCAGCTTGAAGATTGGCTCATAGGTAGCAGTCAAATGAGAAATGAATGGGGCAATGTAATTCAGTCGTCCTAAGAAACCTCTGACTTCCTTCTCAGTACGGGAGCCATAATTTCTTGAATAACTTTAACTTTTGTGGGATCAACTTCAATACCTTTACTACTAACGACGAAACCCAGGAGTTTACCGGATCTCACCCCAAAAGTGCATTTGTTCGGATTTAGCCTTAGTTTATACTTCTTCAGCCTTTCAAATAACTTATGCAAATGACCAAGATGTTCTTCTTCAGTCTGTGATCTGGCTATCATATCGTCGATGTAGACCTCTATCTCGTGATGAATCATGTCATGAAATAATGCTACCATGGCACACTGATAAGTTTCCCCAACGTTCTTCAACCCAAAAGGCATGACCTTGTAACAGAAAGTACCCCACTGGGTGACGAAGGTAGTTTTCTCCATGTCTTAAGGCACCATCTTGATATGATTATAACCCGAGAAACCATCCATGAAGAAGAATACCTTATGCTGAGTGGTGTTGTCAACTAAAACATCAATATATGGAAGCGGGAAGTCATCTTTGGGGCTTGCCCTGTTCATATCCATGTAATCTACACACATATGTACCTTGTCGTCTTTCTTTGGTACCGGAACAACATTAGCGACCCATTGAGGATAGGATGTCATCAATAAGAAACATGCGTTGAATTGCTTCATAACCTCGACCTTGATCATTTCTGACATCTCAGGATGCATGCGACAAACCTTTTGTTTAATCCGAGAACAACCCTATTTCATCGGCAGAAGGTGAACCACAATATCAGTATCAAGTCATGGCATGTCTTCGTATGACCAAGCAAATATCTCAACATAGTCATGCAACATTTGAATAAATCTATTCTTGACACTGTCCTCTAAGTTGGTGTAATGCCGGTTTTTTAATCAATTATTTAATTAAATTATTTTTGGATTATTTGTTGAAGTTGTGAGATGTTGAGAATTGTTGGTATAAGTTGTTAGATTATTATTAATTAATTAATTAGTTAATTAATAATAATATTAATGTTGGAATTAATTGTATTAGTTGTTGGGCTTGTTTTGGTGATAAACGTAGTATTAAGGGGGTTTGAGAATTAGGCCCAATGGAAATAATAATATTATTGAGTTTAGTTATAATAATAGAAAAATAGGTTTTTGTCAAGAAGAAGAGGAATAAGGGTTGGAAGAGAGAAACATAACATAGAAGTTGCAGAGCAAAGAAGAAAAGAGGCAAAGCAGTGTTCGATTGAAAAATCATAGAGCGACCTCCAATCCAAGGTAAGGGTGGGGTTCTGGCTCTATAATTGGATTTATGATGCATGTTACGTAGGGACTGGTTGTGTAAAATTGTTGTTGTGTGTGATTGTTGTATGAATAAATTGTTGTTTGGTATCTATGGTAATTATGTTAATGTTGCAATGATTCAACCGATGAATCGAGTGTTGAAAATTATCATGTAATGATGTGGGTATAGTTGTTATGTTGTTGTGAATACATGTTGTGTTGGTCTGAGATCATGGGAAGGAAAGGAATTACTGATTGCAGGAAATCTGGACGAAGTCCTGTTTTGGAATTATGGACGTGTGTCGAGCGGCACACGTATGTTGGTGGAGGGTGCCGACCGACACCATGTTTTGTGCCGAAGGGCACGATTATGCATGCCGAGGGGCATAAACCATCAGCCAATATTTTCTTTAATTGTTTTCCGTGTCTGACTTGCATGTCCGTTACTTAGCATTTTGTTACAGAAAAAGGTGTAGCAGAGTTAGAAAGGACTGAATCACGGTAGAGTTTATTTATTAGTAACAAAAGTGAATAATCAGTAGATTAGAATAATTATGGCAGACAAGATTAATGAGTAACAAAGTTAGTAAATGTTAACAGGAAGTTAATAATAGCAGAAAATAACAGAAAAGCTGTTATAAATCAAAATAGCAGTAGAGATAATTTAAATAACAGAATAATAATGGCTTCATTAATTTAGTCAAAAACTATTTATAAGGCTTATCCGGAGAATAATTTAGTGGAAGTACTTTAGTAGCAACGTGTTAATAACTTTATTGGCGTGTGTAAGTTGTTGTGTTGTTGTTACTAATTATTGAAGTTGCAGGTGATGAATCTTGTTGTGTTGCCTCTATTGATTGGCAATTATTGAGTTGTAGGCCTATGACCAACGTTGATTTATTTTGAATTGTTCTTGGTTGTCGTTGTTTCCTTAATCATGTTGTCGCATACATGGCATATCATGTTGGAGCTGATGCTCGTTAAGTTGGCCTGGATTCGCAAAAATATCAAGTTGAAGGCTTATGCCTTGTTGCTTCCTCTATTAATTGGCAAGATTTCTAAGTTTGGAGTTCTTCTCCATTGATACCACATGCATGTGCATATTAATAAGTGCATTCGACATTGCATATTTGAGTTGTCGTGTTGATAAATTATTTGTTATCTTTCGTTGAAGTTTTGTTGTGATTGATGTTGTTTAAAATTGCGAAGTGGTGATTTTGCATAGACTAATTCTATTGTAATATTTATCTTACATATTATTATATTGTTCGATATCACACCCTTTCTGTTGAATGTTACCCCAATGTTGGTAACGTGCAGGTAATATAGAGTGAAGTCGGTTTACCTTCAATAGTTCAAGTTGGTGTCATTTCTCTGATACATAACACTCGGGGGGACGAACGCTTGTTATTTTATTATTGCTATTATTTCACTTGATTGAAACTTAATTTGTTGTTCATTAAGTACTTATTATTTGAAGTTGTTTAGTTGGACAAAGATGATATATTCTTTTAAGTTGGATATATGATTTCGACTGTGTAGTTATGAAAGTTGTTGTTTTCAAAAGATTAAATTATGTTGCTGTTGGTTCATCCAAAGTTTAATGTGTTATTGAAACAACCAGCTGAAAATCATCAAATAATGAAGTTTCCATTGGACGTCTTTTAACCCACATGGAGGGAAAGGTAAACATCGAGAAAACCTGAGAAGAGAGAAGTCACGGTCTTGCGACTGAGAGATCGGGTAAGGGAGTCTGTTACGCAAGGGAAAGGTATTAGCACCCCACACGCCCGTAGTACTCTATGGTATCCATTCTTGTTATCTATCTTATGGGTGTGTCTAAACTATGCTTACTATTTACTACTGAGGAAGAAGAATGCATGCAAAAGAAAGGAGAAAAGAATGTAGGGAAAATAAAGTTGTGCTCGCTTGGGCCCCACCCCAATGCATACGTATCCTTTTTGAGGAATCAAAGTTATCGTAGTTCGACTCACATATTTTTGTTTGTTTTGCGTTTTTTATGGACGATGTTAATTCCGCCTTCTACCGCAGCTCGACCTTTGGAGACTCACGCGTTGGCACATAAGTAAACCAATCACGTCCTTACCTGAAAAGGGTTTTTAGATAAAATATGCTCGGACGCATAAAAAGGTTTGAGTTGGTTTGTATTTTGTTACCTTGGAAAAGGGTTTAGGTATGATTAGCATGTTTTAGGTTTGCTAAGGAAAAGGTTTTAGTTTTAGATGCAAATGCAAAAGGGAAAGAAAAGAGTCTAAGAGAGACTAGCTTATTTCTAACCTAATGTTATCATACAATGGTGGCCCTGTGTTAAGGATGAAAGGGAAATCTCTACCTAATGTTAGCATGCATGATTTGCAACCTAAGGTCTAACTTGCATCCGAAAGGAACAAGTACATCCTAAGGGAACATGGTATGTACAAGGATAAAACAAGCAAGCTCGAAAGAGCATACACATAAAAGAGTAAGGAAAAGAAACAAAATGCTTTAGTCAAGGGGAGCGTATCACGCGAGACAAACAAGCGGGAGTAGGATAAAAAACAAAAATGTGATGTCCAAAGCGACTGAACTCCTAACCAAGATATAGAAGATCGAGGTAGGCGATAAAAGATAATGTGAATGATCAATGAGTATCAGCATCGGCCAATGCAAACTCCTGACAAAGTGTGGGGGTTCGATTGGGGAACCCTTCCCCACTTGATGATTCTATACACGAGAGCAGGCACAACTCCGGAGCATCATGGTGCGTCATGAGCTAAGGATGACACAGGAGAAATTACGGGGGTTGATTACTAACCCTCCCCGCTCGCCTCCTTTTGAGGACTTCAATAAGGGATGGGGGAACAATGCAGGCACAAATGTAAACACACCTGCAGAATACCTACACAAAGGTAGGGTTTTAAATAAAACACACACAAGTAGCACACAATGGAAAACAATGCGGGATTTCCCTAAATGGGTCTTTAAATAAACCATAGAGGTTCTTAACATGATCAGCAATAGAGACCCCCGTCATACATCTCTACCCTACTTCTCATGGCATCAGAAATAAGTAAAGCCCTACTTCTCATGATTTCTAGAAAAGCGATAAAGAAGTACGATAAAGCGCAAAAATGAGGAATAAGGTCACGATGATACCGAACAGAGAAGGTCTGTTGCCTCTTCACGCGAGCGATAAGGAAACTCTACAGAAGCTGCTTCACAAGTGGTCACGCGAGTTAATCTCCAAGAATTCCTCAACACAAAGTTGCATCAACATTCTATCACAAAATCTTAACTAAAAATGACAACGAAAATGATTATCAAACATGAAAATAATAGAAAACTCTAATTGAAATCATGAAGAGAAATCGTAAAATATTTTAATAATCTTTTTATCATTTTATCATGTAAAAAAAAGAAAATTAATAACGAGAAAATTAATCAAAACAAATTAAAATAAAATAGAAAAATAATTAAAACTAAACAAATGGGGGTGTGAAATATAATGTAGAGACTGTGGATTGAAATAGGCCTTAAGCCCATACAGTCTTAGATCTAAACTAGTTTCTTTTTTATTCTTTCAGGCTGTTAAAAAACGCATGGGCCTATGGAGGAGGATTGGCCCGGTCCTAACGTTATAACCTAACAAGAGTGGTCCACCAAGTTATTGTGTTTGCAATGCCATCAAGCTACAAAAAACTAACACACAAGCCTATGGAGTTGGAGTATGCAGCTTGGTCCAAGAGGTCCTCACGTTCAATATAACATTAACATTAATTCCAATCTTGTATTGACTATTGTCTATTCAAGATGAATTAAAACAAGAATTAGCTATAAAAAAGAGAAAAAACAAAATAGAAAAGTGATTTGGGTTCAAAACTTTATGTCCATTGGACATCCACGAGAAAACTCATTCTCATCCCTTCGTTAACAGATGGCGCCGACGGCTTGTTCTACTTCCTCAAATACTTCTGCCACCATACCAGCTCTTTGTCAATTGCTTTGTGTTCATCACCTCTCCAATCGGTATGGACCACTCGCTGTAAAATCCCCACTCGCCACAACTCTCTTCTTCTTCTTCTTCTTCTCACCAATCTTTGCTTTGTCTCAGACCTCCACTTCGTCTTCATCATGGACTCGCTTCAATTGTTGTCTCCGGTCTGTCAAGTTGTCTCGAATCACCACAATATCATCTCCTTCGATTCAAACTCCTTCTATCGGGGAAGACGCTCATTCAACCACGATGATTCACATAGAAAACCAGAATTTCAGGTATGCATCTTCTTCGTACTTTTCTTCTTCTTCTACTTCCTCTCCCTGCCTTTAATTCTATGTTAAGTGTTTTTATAGTCTTCTTGCAATTAATTGATGATTGTAGTTGTTGATGCCTTGTTGATGACTCGCTACATCGAAGACGTTGATGAACGCGTCGTTTATGATTGAATGATGGTGATGATATAAGGAGATGAAGATTGAAGGCGGCTGTGTTGATGTTGCTGATGCGGTCCAAAGCTTGAGGCCAGTTGAAATAATCAGTTATGGAGAGGAGGCTTTTGAAGATTGAAGAAGATGATAACATAGATGAAGGAGTTGCGATGAGAATGAAGATGAAGAGTAGAAGTTTGTTACAAATTTTTTTGGTGTGGTTATTTTGAGAGTGAAGACTGAAGATTTTTCTGGTAAGTTCTTCTTTGAGATTTTTTTATGAATAATCATATCCTGTGAATTTTTCTCTCTATTGAAAGTGAATTTTTCTCTCTATTGAATAATGAGTCTCCATCCCTCCTTTTCTGGTGTTCCGTTATAGGTTTTTCTGTTGAGGCAGTTATGGAATTGGTTAGGCGGCTAGGTTTTGGTTCAATTTTGACAGTTGGAATTCTATTAAGAGATGTTAGGAAGTTAGTTCCAGGCTATTTTGAAAGTTAGTTATGGTTAGAGGAAATCAGAAATTCTGTTGGGAAATTGGTTAACTATTTTTCAGTGAGGCTTGGTTACAGTTAGAAGTTAGATTATGTTAGGGTTTTGTTTTGCTGGCTGTTAAAAGGTTTTGTTATATGCAAAAATATGTTAGGGATATCAATTCTGTTTTGGTTATTTTTGCTAGAAATTTGTTGGAATCTGTTAGAGAGGAGGTTATGTGTTAGTTTTGGAATGCATGGTAGTTAGGATATTAGCTAGAGTTGACAGTTTCTGCTATTATAGCAGTTAGGAGTTAGTTGCAGGTTGTTTTCTATTAATTGGTTATAGGTTGGTTAATTGAAACAGAGGTTGTTAGCTTCTCTGTTAGAAGTTAGTTAAAAACAGTTAACAGAATTAGGTTTTGAAAATTCTGCTTATTTAATTATAGGAAGGTTAGTTGTTCTGTTATAATTTCTGTGAAGAGTTGTGTTAAAATTCTGTTTTGACAATTAGATGAGCTAGTTGTTTGAGTTTGTTTTGATTTTAGAATTCAGTTAGGATGAGCTAGCCAGGGTGCGTGAGACTAACCTTCTGATTTAATTATTTTTCTAATTTTCTGAGTTTCAAACTCACGTTTTCCTCTCTTTTATGCTGAACTGAATTTTCTCTTCTGTTTTATTTTACTCTGATCTAATGCTACCAAACACTTATGCAAGTCTGATTTTGAGATTCCGAAATTCTAACCATGTGCTGCAACTTTGAAGGCAGTATGGTTATGATGATAGATGAAGCATGGGGAAGAGATAAGGCATAAAGATCTTGCTGAAGATGGAGCATGGAAGTTTAATGTAACATGAGGCAATTTGAGATGATGAAGACCAAACTGGAGCTGAAGTGAAATATGTTGTAGGAGTTTCTTTAATCAAAGATCATATTTTGGTCAATGGTTAATTTGTTTAAGGACCCTTAATTTTCTCTCTTTTTTCCTCTTGTAATGCACTTGAACTCACTTGTAATTTCACATTGGAACTCTCAAAATGAATTGGTTCGAGAACATTGGATGAAACACCATTTCCCTCCTTTAATTCAATTTCCAAATATCATTCTTTCCTTCATATTCTTGCAAACAACCTTGAATAGAAACCATGACATGAAAGTCGAACATTTCATGAAGACAATGATCAAAAGTCGTCCTTTCCTTAATATTCTTGCATCCATTTGAATGAATCTATGAAACTCAACGCATCTTTCCCCACAAAGAATATCCTACGGATCATACAAGACCTCCTCCCTGGAATAACTTAACTGATCATTCTATTGGGAAATAAACCCTAACCCGGCTTGGTAATTACAACATGAAGATAGGACATCTCAATCCACAACCCATAAGGATTTTAATGTTTTATGTAAAGTTTTATGAATGAAGGCTTGTAAACTGCCTTGTATTGCATAGTGAAATTTTTTTTTGAACTAAACCCTAATTTGTGATTCACCATCTAGGTTGCTTTAGGGACTTGCATTTCGAGCGATGATAGAACCTTTTTAGAATTCACTGATAATACAATCCATGTAGAACCCCTCTTGAAGCCCACATGATTAGGGAAATACCCTAATTCCCATGACCATTGATCCCGTGCCAAACCTTGCTATTAATGAATGCATGATGTTGTTAAATGACCTAATATAAGGTATGCAAATGAAATGAGAAGTGCAAAATGCATAAACCAGATAAAAGTGAAAGGGTATGACAAATTTGGGGTATTACAGCTTCCCTTTTTTAATCGTCTTAAACCTGAAAGTAAGATTGGCGTGTGCCTTTCAGAAGTTAGAGGTAGAAGATGATTAAATACCAATGCCGAAAATTTGTTCTGAGAGAAAGTGCGAGTGTTTATTTTTTGAGATATCTACTAGAGATTTTTTTTTGGTGAGAAGATAGAGATTGGACTTGTAACGTGGAGTAATGCTAATACAAGGCAAAGATCGGACTTGTAACGTAGCATGATGCCAATACAAGGAAGAGACCGGACTTGTAAAGTAGCATGATGCCAATATAAGACAAAGGTTGGTACGAAAAGACAGCGGATAAGGTCTACGGGCGACCTAAGATCCTAAGGTGAAACATGAAAGTGATTTGTCGGAGAACCTAGCCTATGGGCGATCTCAGGTTCTAAGACAAGATATATGGGAAGAACCTGGCCAATGGGCAACCTCAGGTTCTAAGATAAGATCCATGGGAAGAACCTAGCCAACAGGCTATCTCAGGTTCTAAGATGATCTGAGGAAGAACCTAGCCTACAGGCGACCTCAGGTTCTAAGATGATATGAGGAAGAACCAAGCCAACAGACTATCTCAGGTTCTAGGACAAGATCTATGGGAAGAACCTAGCCAACAGTAAATCTCAGGTTCTAAGATGATCTAAGGAAGAACCTAGCCAACGGGCGATCTCAGGTTCTAAGATGATCTATATGAAGAACCTAGCCAATGGGAGATCTCAGGTTTTAAGATGATCTAAAGGAAATCTAGATCTACGGTCGATCAAAGATCTTGAGGTAAGACCTACGAGCGATCTACCAAAATTACTAGGCATATGGGTGACCTATAAGGAAATCCAGATCTATGATCGATCTAAGATCTTGAGGTAAGACCTACGGGCGATCTACCAAAATTACTAGGTCTACGGGCGACCTATAAGGAAATATATATCTACGGTCGATCTAAGATCCTGAGGTAAAACCTACGGGCGATCTACCAAAAGCTAGGCCTACGAGTGACCTACAATTCTAAGAAGGTGGGAGTATTGGTCGCGACATGATGATTGAAGATGCGATAATGACCATGTGCATTGTATTCACTAGGATTTGAGGGATAGATAGACACATACGAGCATTTGGAATACTGGCACATATGAGTCTTTTAGAGAAACCGACACAAACGAGTCTTTAGAGAAACTGACATGGACGAGTGTTTAGGAAACTGACACAAATGAATGTTTAGGAAAATGACACAGATGAGTGTTTGGAGACTGAATTATTTGTCAGACGACAACTGGATACCAGACTAGAATTGGGTTTAGAATTGATCATCAATTGAGAACTAACTACCAGACTGGAACTGGGTTTAGAATTGATCGTCAGATGGGAACTGACTACCAGACGAGAATTGGAGTTTAGAAATAACCGTCAGACGAGAACTAATTACTAGACAAGAACTGGGTTTAGAATGACAAGGTGTATTGATTTTGCCGATAATTCAAGGGTACAAGGTACTGACACTGCTAGTTGGGCATCATGAAGGTGATGGTAATCAGCTGGGGTTTTGGGAGCGATGCCGTCTTGTGGGGATGTATTGTTTTCTTTGAATGATTCAGGTCTTTCATGTAAGGTACCTGATCTGGCTTATGCTTCATATGCATGTTTGAATTTCTTTTACCGCAAAGATCCATTCTGATGGATCGGCTACGCGCTTTTGAGTATGCAATGTTATGCAGTGATAACTACATGAAATGTAAAGAAATAAACTTCATGGAGATAAGCGAAGGCCCATTGGGAACTTTTTCTCATCACTACGGATAATAATACATATCTGCGTTGGAAACCTGCAGTACCAAAGATTACTGGGGATATTGATAAGAATTTGCGCTGGGGAGCTTCAAAGATCATCGGTGACTCCACCGGAGATTGAATTGTCGATGAAGCGGATTTACAATTACGCTACTGAATTCTGAATTGTGATGTTGGGGAAGAGATAATCTGGCTTGACTTTCCTACACCCTGAACCGTTGAGAGGATGGTAGAACTGAATATGCCAAGGAATGGTTATTGAACACCATGTGGATCGCTTCGAATACGTGCCCCAAGTTTACGCCACATTGGGGAATTATCTCTTAAATCACTTGGGGATAAAAGATGGGCATGGACACCTATGAATTCCCCGATTTAGATCTGCGAATGCCCCAGTTTACTCCACTAGGGATGCCCCGATTTATTCCACTGGGATGTGCGCTTGCACGTGCCAATCAAACAACGACTCCGAACTTTCTGAATTCACTTGTGGAATCAGGTTTGAAATTGTCTGTAGAAGATGAAGGAGGATTTAAACGCTGGCTAGGTCAAGGTGACCATTATGATACTTCTATCTTAATCATAATGGTTTCGTACAACATAATTGGCTTGAACAACTTTGCGAGTACGGATACGGAATGTCCCTATTTGTTGGATTTCTGAAAGAATCTGTGCTGAATAGAAGACCAAAATATCCATGCACAATACGATATGAGGTGGCCTGCCCCAATGTATTGAGTCACAAAATAAATTGTTCTTGATTACAACTTTCTTGGAGAGATTTGTCGAATCTCGACGTAACTGCCCCGGATTGAATGAATTCCGAATAGATTTCTCGATGTAATTTCCCCAAGTTGATGGCAACTTGAATAGGTTTATCGACGTGATAACCTCTGATTGATGTTAGCTTGAATATACTTATCAACGTGATAGCCTCTGATTGATATTAGCTTGGAGAGATTTATCGACATGTTAGCCTCTGATTGATGGCTTTGAAGGAATGCCCTAGATTTGGCTGACCTTGGAGAGATCGACTCTCGACTTGATTGCCCCATATTAGCGGAATCTTCTAACTTCATCCCTGAAGAGTACTTCGACTGTGAAGCACCAAGATTCTTTCTCTTGATAGAATCACTGGTTAAAATTCCACTGGACAAGTCATTTCTCTTGTGACAGCTGACTCTTTCTTCAACAGAGTATTCAAGCCTCTCTTCTCTGACAAGATTGAGCTCTTTACCAATTGTTCATTGTGTAAACTTACTTGATTTTAATCAGTTGTTTTGTATGCAGAAGAATGTTTATTATGAGAATGATAATTCTAATGCAACATGTATATAGGTCTTAAAGTTTGTAAAAACTTTGAATGAAATGATGTCACAACTCTATTGTGAACGAGTCACTAGCTAGAGAGCAACATTTGCAAATTATTTGTTATGAAAGATAATGCAAGCATATGATGCCAACACTAATATTTAAACATACCTCTTAGGAGTCAGTTAAACGATATCTCGTTGTAGAACGCTTTCAAATTGACCCATGCTTCAGTTAGGACTTTGAAAGGGTTGTAACGTGGCCTGGTTCACGGTTTTAGAAAAAGGATTTAAGGCTCAAAATTTTTGGTGCCCACCAATTCTCCATGATGTTCTCCAGTCATACGTTCATTTAACTCGACATAAGCATTCATATCTCTATAAGAGTTTGCGATGGTTGAGGAAGCACTGGAGTTTTCTGGACACGACAATCACTAACTTTTGATTTCGGTGTCTGATCATACGACCTTGTTCTCTCGATAGGGGTTTTTGTTCGTAATCTTTTTCTCGCCTTTTAGGCTTTTCAATTTCTTTCTTGCTTTTTCCTGGACAAATTCTTTTGAATTTCAATTTGGAACAAGTTTCGACTTAGCAAGGCTTTTTGTTTCTTTCTTATTCATAATTTCCATTCGAACAAGTCTTTGATCCTCACGTTGTCTTTGATTTGTTGGAAGTGATTGTGGTTGTCTGAGGCTTTATTAGATAAGGGATAGCCATTGTTGTATTAGCATTTGTTGACCTCCTGATGTGCGAGAGATACCCATTGGGATATCGTTAATTGATGCACGTTGCTGATAGATGAGGGTTAACCATTCTGGTTTTGACTTTCCTCAACCTTTTGATGGATAACAATTATTGTATCCTTGGATGCACACTCTTGATGGGTTCTGAACGCTTGATCAGATTAACTAAACACTACCCGCCCCGGGGTTAAAATGAGGTTTTTTTCTGAATAGAAAAGAAACTCCTACTTTGAAGGCTCAGAGGGGTTAGCGAGGGTCTATCTCCCATATATTTCCGGTGTTTAGGAGTAGAAATAAGGCCTGTACATCGTCAACAGGGTCTTATTCAAAAGCATACCAACCAGAGATTTTTTGCGTTTTTAGATTATCGTCATCCTCCCTCCAATCTTCACTTAAGCATAAGACTTGGAAACTTGGCATCAATATACAAGTAAAACATTTAAAGAGTGATAACAAATGGATGAATAAAAATGAAAGGAACACTTTAAGACAAGCATACCTATTGCATTAAGATTTTCATTCAAAAATAGACAAGTTTCTATATACAAGCAATGTTTAAACAAACAAGCAATAATGCAAATGAAAATGCACTAAAGAAACCAATGATTTCCATTGTTGAGGAGACTTAACTCCGTATGTACTTCTTTGTTATGACCACTTTCTGCAGTCTTGACGCTTAAATAGGCAAGAGAACTCCCCTTCAGATCTGATATGAACACAACATTCTATGGATTGATTCCATCTTGGACCTTGTCTCTGGATGACATACCATCTTCAATCAAATGGCCAGGTGCCCCATAATATATGCGTAGAAGATTCTTTTAGGAGAGAGAATAAATTCTTTACCAAGTGAATCGATATAAACTGCATCACCAAACATCTTAGGCCATAAAGAGACAATTCAATTCGTCTTCTATCAGAACATCAGAGACATCCACCTGGTGAGAAAGAGTCCAACAGTTGGCCAAATAAGAATTAGACTTTTGGAAGAGACGCCCGACAAGTTCTGGGCTTTATACTTCAACCCATTTACAGTCTTCAACATTAAAACTGGGTGCCCTGGAGTAGGGGATACATCTAGCACGTGTATCACAATCAGAAGAGATGTTTGTGGGAGGAGGACCCCAAAGATTAAAGCATTATCAATTGAACTTCCACTAGTTGAGGAAATAATTGGATGTAATGAACTCGAATCGCATTAACATGCTCATCAAGCTTCTTCTGTCTTTTCTTAAAAGCTTTTCCCCATGAATTCACTTAGGGAATAAGGATTGGCTGCTGTCGAACAGATCAGGGAACACAAAGTTGTGGAAAATGCCCCTGATTGAAAAGTATGGTGCCCCGGTGTGACAACCACATCTGACATTGGTCAACAAGAACGAGCATTAATATAAGATCCCATAGTAAATGGGAACCATCTACTGATAAGATGTTCCAAGAACTCAAGATTGTGTAGCACTCCATGGCTGAAAGCGTTCCCTAAAAGATGAGGAGAAGAGAGAATCTTTGTTGTGGAAGTAAGTGTAAGATTGTTGACATTATTATCAGAGCTTTCATGACATGGATCAACAGATCCTTCAATCAATTATCTTCCTTCTCAGATAATTCCCGACCACGGTCCAAAGCTTGTATGTATACCATAATCAATCCCACCAGGATCTTCATATCGGCCAATCCCCCATGGAGTCACCCCATACTGATCTCTGAACATGTGCAGTAAGAAATCAAGTTTGAACCTCTGAAGAGAGCACCAGGTCTGAATAAGAATCCCCAATCTTCAAATACCTGTTATCGATGCATGAATGTGCTTGGGGTGCATGAATGGATGCCATGTCATGTTCTGTTATTTCCAAGGAATTTACGTGCTTTGTTTTTGATTTTACACAAGTAAGGGATGGAAAAGTTCAACATAAGGCTTACAAATACGATTCCTTGGAAATGATAGAACATGTATGTTAAGAATGTGGTTAACCATGTTATGTATGCAAAGACATAGGATCAAATGGGATCAAAGTTCCACCATTTCTGAATATGATTGTTGCACTATTCTGAATCATATGAATATCACCATATCAGAGGTCCGACATAGCTTCCGCACATACAAGAACCGAGTACCATGTAGATCTTCCATTGTACGGGATCAAGGCTTCTAGAATACTGAATACTATTGAGCCTTTTTTGAACATGTTTGGAATACCAAGATTGAAGGCCCGAATCAACCTCTAAATAAACAAGTCAGGAACTCAGAAAATAAATCCGAGAACCCCATAATCACCAACAGAACACCATATGAACATAGTCACCAACTGTACCTGTGATAATAATTCCCTCCCCACTCACAGGTGAAAACTAGGTCAAGGTAAGGTCGGGTAACTCAGAATCGAGGGTACTCCTGAAAATTTATCGCTGTATCACCTATGTGAAAATGATAGCCCCTCATTTGTACTCATCTGAGCATGGACGACAAGGAAGAAATAGTGAAACATAAGTCAACTAGCCATTCATGTTCCACTCTATTCCTAGGTTTATATGGTTGTCACTTGGCCTGGATATTGGGCCTTTTACCTCATAGTAACACCCACCCAATAAGAAACAGATCCAGTATAATAGTAGTATATGGAAAACAGTAAAATGCAATGCATACATATGCTCAGGTAAACATGTATGAATGAATAAACAGAAAGCATAAAAAATAAACACCCATAGAAAATAAAACAAGAGCTAGGAGCGACTTCGGGATGGACCAACATTTGGTCGCTTATCTCCAGTGAAGTTGCCAGCTTAAACAACCGGCTGAAAATAATCAAAAAATGAAGTCGCCATTGAACATCTTTTATCCCACATGGAGGGAAAGGTAAACATCGAGAAAACCTGAGAAGGGAGAAGTCACGGTCTTGCGACTGAGAGATCGGGTAAGGGAGTCTGTTACGCGGGGGGAAGGTATTAGCACCCCACACGCCCGTAGTACTCTACGGTATCCACTATTGTTATTTATCTTATGGGCGTGTCTAAACTATGCTTACTATTTACTATTGAGAAAGAAGAATGCATGCAAAAGAAAGGATAAAATAATGTATGAAAAATAAAGTTGTGCGCGCTTGGGCCCTACCCCAATGCCTATGTATCCTTTTTGAGGAATCAAAGTTACTGTATTTCAACTCACATGTTTTTGTTTGTTTTGCGTATTTTATGGACAATATTAATTCCGCCTTCTACCACAACTCAACCTTTGGAAACTCACGCGTTGGCACAAAAGTAAGTCAATCACGTCCTTACCTGGAAAGGGTTTTTAGAGAAAAGGTGCTTGGGCGCATAAAAAGGTTTGAGTTGGTTTGTACTTTGTTACCTTGAAAAAGGGTTTAGGTATGATTAACATGTTTTAGGTTTGCTAAGGAAAAGGTTTTAGTTTTAGTTTTAGATGCAAATGAAAAAGGGGAAGAAAAGAGTCTAAGGGAGACTAGCCTATTTCTAACCTAATATTATCATACAGTGGTGGCCCTATGTTAAGGATGAAAGGGAAATCTCTACCTAATGTTAGCATGCATGGTTTACAACCTAAGGTCTAACTTGCGTCTAAAAGGAACAAGTACGTCCTAAGGGAACATGGTATGTACAAGGATAAAACAATCAAGCTCGAAATAGCACACACATAAAAGAGTAAGGAAAAGAAACGAAATGCTTTAGTCAAGGGGAGAGTATCACCCGAGACAAACAAGCGGGAGTAGGATAAAAAACAAAAATGTGATGTCCGAAGCGACTGAACACCTAACCAAGATATAGAAAATCGAGGTAGGAGATAAAAGACGATTTGAACGATCATGGAGTATCAGCATCGGCCAATGCAAACTCCTGACAAAGTGTGGGGGTTCAATTGCGGAACCCTTCCCCACTTGATGACTCTATACACAAGAGCAGGCACAACTCCAAAGCATCATGGTGCGTCACGAGTTAAGGATGACACAAATAAAATTGCGGGGGTTAATTACTAACCCTCCCCGCTCGCCTCCTTTTGAGGACTTCAATAAGGGATGAGGGAACAATGAGGGCACAAATGTAAACACACCTGCATAATACCTACACAAAGGTAGGGTTTTAAATAAACCACACACAAGTAACACACAATGGCAAACAATGCGGGATTTCCCTAAACGGGTCTTTAAATAAACCAGAGAGGTTTCTAACATGATCAGCAACGGAGACCCCCGTTATACATCTCTACCCTACTTCTCATGGCATCAGAAAGCAGTAAAGCCCTGTTGTACCCCAAAATTTGCCCTCCCATATTCTTCAAGATTTGCAAAGAGCATACTTCAAAATCTCCCCAAGGGTTGCACAGTTCAAAGGCCTCCTAAACAGTCAAAAACTAGGGTTTTGGTTCTGGCAAAGAAATTGAAGTTTTCAAGGGTCCAATCAAGTCCCACATGCCTATAAACATGGTCAAGCATCCATATGCCAAGTTTCAAGACCTACAGCACAAAATTGCACAGTCAAAAACCCTAATTGCTCAACAGTCAACTGCAGGGGCAAAATGGTCATTTGACAGTCAAAAGTCCAAATTTTTGGTCAACATCTTATTTTGAAGCCACAAACATCATTTGATCAATTCTTGATCATGATTTTCAAGGCATGGCTCAAAAAGTCTCAAGATGCAAAAGTTTCCATATTTGGACAATTGAAAAAGTCAACTGTAAATTGACCAAGGCATAACTTCCACATGGTTTATCAGAAAAATTACATCCAAAGCTCATTTTGAAGAGAAAGAAATTTCCTACAACTCCTCTTCACACTTCAAGTCCAAGAAATGCTCTCACAAAAAGTTATCAATTTCAACATTATAGGTCATTTTCAAAAGTCAACAAAAAGGCACTTTAAGTCAAAGACCATAACTTGAGATTGGTAAATCAAAATGACATGGGACCAAAGGAATTGGTTAGAGGACTTCAAGACCTTTTCAAAATGTCCAAGAACATGATCAAAGCTTAAAAATTGAGCAACATATGCCTTGTGGAAGTTGGGAAATTTTTGGGAATTTTGAAAAGTCAACTTTGCTTCAAATGCCTCAAAATTGCTAATGGGCCACATTTTCTTCCAAGAATCATTATCTAAAGCTAGGCACGACCCATTGACCCAAAGGGGAGTTATTTTCTTATTTTTAATTAATTAATTGAATATTTAATCTATTTAATTCATTTAATCAAAATTAATTACAAGAAAAATACTAAAATAAAGTTTTCAAATCTTTTTGTGCAGTATAATCTCTCATCAAGGCCTAAGGATCTCGTGCACATCAAAAAAGGAAAGATTTGGTGCAAATTGGCATGTTCTTCATGAAGAAAATATTGAAAAAGATTCCATGGAAATCAAATATTGGATTCATCAATGCAAAGGGTTATGGACTCAAATTCTTACCCTAATTCGTCCCATACATATACAGGATGCTAAACCTAATCACCACAACCTTGAAGCTGCGCCTCATATCAAAAACCAACTTTGCATTTTTTGTCCAAAATCTCAAAACTGAAAACTGCATTCTAGCACAATTCAAAGAAAAGTAACAATTCCAATAGCTTGCCAAGGCATCAAGGAAGCTTTCTGAATCTTTTTCCAGTCCCCACGCCTCAAGAATTGGTATATGGATGTCAAACTTTCTCAAAATTTTTCCATAATCGTATTCTAATATGCATACATTTTTGATACATTTTGAATATGGATTTAGACTAATATGAAGGTTCTGAGACTAATGGTAACCTTTAATTTGACTAACAATGCTTGTAGCGAAATATGCCATTGAAATGTTTTAGGATTTCTCAAGTTTCAAATTGGGCGTTTGCATACACTGTAAAATCAGGACATCCAATTACCATGGTTAGAATCAGGACGTTTGGACGAATTCAATACACTAGTCGCACCCTATTTATATGGCCACACGAGCTATTCGCTATTTTGAAAAAGGCTGTGTTTTGGGGGGGTTTAAAACCCCCGCTACCTCTTTTTATTTCAGGGACGAACGGAGAAGAAGATCATGTGGCAAGACCTGGTTGGATGGTTTGAATTCCAGCGCGCGTTTTTTATTTCTATATCATTAACGTCAATTTTCCTTTATATTATTTATTCTTTATTTTATATACAACACGCTCAAATAGCTCAGTTGGTGGACAAAAGGCTTGGTAAACGTTGGGACCTGGGTTCGATTCCCAGGTCCCCTTGCATATTCCATATTTTTTTCTCTAACACATTCCTACGCAGCGTGCCATTCAATGCTCCACCATAGGCTCTCATCAATGGCTTGCCAAGTGGCCATGATCGTCCATCTAGTGGCCAGGATTCAAAGTCTATGGAATGCCTCAGTCAACGCATACGCACATGATCATTGAGAAGTCAGAAAGGGCCAAGCTTCTTGGGCCTAATTGCTCACAACATAACCTCCAGATTGGGGCAGAACCCCCTAGTGTTTGTATTTCTTTCTCTTTTCTTTTTTTTTTCTATTTTTTTTTATTTTTATTATTTGTTTTAATTTAATTATTTTCTTTTAATTCATCAAAATAAATTTTATAAAAATACCAAAAATACCAAAAAATCAGAAACTATAAAAATAAAAAAATATGTTTTAATGTTTAATTCACTAACATTTTTGTAAATAAATTTAACAATTAATTTAGTTTTAATTCTAGGTTTAATTTTAATATTTTTTTTTAATAAACTAAAAAATATAGAATTAGGGTTTTAAATACTTTTATTCTTTTTCTTTTCTTTTACCATTATTAATAATTAATTATTTATTTTCTAAATAAATTTGCCATTAAATAATTAGGTTAAAACTAGGTTAAATTTAAACATTTTTTTTAATAAATTAAAAATAGTTTAGAATTAGGGTTTTAATTTCATTTAATTTTCTTACTAAATTCCATAAATACAAAAAACTCAAAAATAATTTCCTTTTCTCATTTAACTTAATTAATTTATTAATTGTAATTTAATTTCCTTAAAAGGGTCCAACACCCTCGCATTCCCGACTTTACTTCTTCTCGCATGTTACTTTTATTTATTTTTGTGAATATAATGTATTTATCCCAAAGCCGTGTAATAGATTAATTAGACCTTTATTTTCCGCATTTTATTTTATTTCAAATCGGGTCTTGGATTAATTTGGCGATGTAGACCCGCGCCTTTGTAATAGCGTAGGACTTTTACCTTCTCGCATCTTTTAACTGTTAATAACTTGCATGAAAGAATGAATGCCAAAAATAAAAACAAATCGTAGATCACCAATGCATGAACAAGACAAACGTAATTGAAAATGACACACAAATCACACACCACCCCTAGGGTACGCCTCACTGTTGCCTTGCCCCTCGAAAAGTGGTCGTCGAGTAGAGGACGTTTTAGTAAGTCCTCATGTCCATGAACATGGCATGGGGGTAGCTTCTAAGGTGTCTTCCCATTGCTCTGGTGACCACACTGTCCCGAACCCTCGAATTGACCCAAACACCTCCAACGGTGGTGCTACCTACCTCTCAATGGTGGGATGGCACTACTTTAAGGACATTTACACAGACGAATTCCTTAGGGTAGGTAGAGAACTCGTAGATACTTGCTTTAATTTCAAAACAAAAATCAAAAAAACTCTTTTCACACCGACACTTTCAAAAAAGCTTTCGAAAGCAACTTTTCAAACACTCTTGAGGACTGATACAAGAGTCGAACTGAAATTTTCAAAGAAACTTTTTTAAAACCTACAGTTGAAAAGCAAACAAATAATTTTGAAAACACAAATGAGAAAGTATCTAAGAGCCCATGGATAACCATGGATAGAAAGGGTGCTAACACCTTCCCTTTCTATAAATCTACCTCCCGAACCGAGAGCAATCTCTATAAGGAATTTTTCTGTGCTTTTGTCCTTTCCATTTGGAGAAAATAAAAGATGGTGGCGACTCTTGCTTCCGCGAAATTTCGCGAACCAGCGTTAAACAGTCAGTTCCAGATCCACTGATCACAGAACTGGCGACTCTGCTGGGGACATCTTTTTAAAGTGAGGTGTACCTTAGGATAGTTCATAACTGTGTTTTCAATTGTTTTGACTTATTTGCTTTAAATTGTGGGTTGCATCAGAGTTACATAGATCCTAACCCAGATCTGGGGATACCCTGTTTAGGTAGCATAAGCTGTGAGGGACCTGTCCGGCGTAGACCGACATGGGTGGAGCAGTGGCTACGTTGGTGTGGCACCTTGGTCTGTACCGATATCCCTTGTGTCGCAACGAGGAGAATATGGGTCTTCCAAGGAGTCATTAAGCACCAACAGACCTTAGAACCTTAAATGACACAACTTGGCCATTAGAACAGTAGCAGTATGCTACGCCCATTGAGGCTAAACTCTCGTGATGGTTCTGGCTGCAAGAAAAGATTGCGATGCTGGAGTTATGACCGATTGAGGGTAGTCAATGATATTGGGATCCTCTAAGAACCCGGTTACTTTTGATAGGACAGGTATGAACCAACAAACTGAAAGAGGGTAATACCTAGACCCCATGCTGGCCTAAACTCTAAGGGCTCCTCTTGTGTGACTTGTGTGCCTTCGTACTTGACTGTTATCTGACACATGAACTACTTGCAGGTTTTGTTTATAGTCCTTAATTGGGACTCATAACAGGGTTTACTAAGTTTCTTGCAGGTTTTGTTTATAGTCCTTAATTGGTACTCATAACAGAGTGTACTGAGTTTCTTGCAGGTTTTGTTTATAGTCCTTAATGGGGACTCATAACAGGGTTTACTTATATCACTCCATGAATACCATAACATCATACCATTGCATACATCCTAATCCATTTCAAGGATCTCAAGGGCTTGTGATGCAGGTCATGATGAACCAGAATGTCTAGCAAGGGGCAAAGGGGATTTATTTTCCTCTAGCCAGGTTAAGGATCTGAGTCAGAGGCTATGACCCACTGGATATGGTGAGCCTTTGACCCTTGAAGAAGGACTCTCAATAACATGAAGTTCCTTCAATCAAGCCACCGGATTCAAGCTCTAACAAATTTCTTGTTTACCCCGCGAGGTCCTTGAAAACATTGCATGCATATCATACATATCATTGCATTACAGGTACCCTTTTGACAGTCCACTTACCATCCACGCTGTTTATTTCAGCAATGGCTTCCCGACAAAACAACCAGGACCTTCTTGCTCAAGAGACTCGGTTCGAGGAAATCCTCCTGAATCTATCCAAGGGGCAGGAGGAGCTGAGAACACTTCTCATGGAGACTTTGGTCAGGAACAGCGCTGAGGATGAACGGCTGAAACGTCTGCAAGCTGAAGTGGATGCAATGAAAGCCCAAATGCTGGGGCAGGTGACTATCATTCAAGGCTTAGCTCAAAGACAAGAAGAGCTTGGGGTTCTCGTCAACCAACTGCTTCGGGAATACCAACTGGGGAAAACATCTAAGGGTAAAGAGCCAGTCATCATTCAACCATCTTTGAGACAAGGAGATAAGGGGAGAGCTCCTCAAATGGCTCCAGTGTCACAAATTCAGCATCAACCTCACCAGCTTCAGCCAGACAAGCCCAGGAGGCAATTCACCCAGCTCAATATGTCGCTGTTTCAAGCTCTACAACGCCTGTTGAGATTGAATCTGATCACATTAAAGGCTCATCCCCGGAACCCCAACACAGCAGCTCCTACCTATCATCCCAATAAAAGGTGTGCCTACCACTCTGCCAGTCCAGGACATGATACAAATGAGTGTTGGGCTCTGAAGAACAAGATCCAGGACCTGATTGATGAAGGAGCATTGGAGTTCACACAAGATGGTCAGGCTGAGTTTTTCTACCATCCCTCCAAGGCTCACCATTTGAAGTAACAAGCCCTGAAGATGAAAAGACTTTTGTTCATTAGGATTTTCAAGTTGTAATTTTCTTTTGTTCAAACATTTACTCATGTTAAACGTTGTTATTCCATTAATGCATCGCATACGTCTGTTTTGAAGCAATATATTCGTATTCACTATATGCAAATTATTTTCATATTTTTTCTGATGATCAACGCTCGATTAATAATGCTAAGCCTCTTAAGGGAGGATGACGAAAACGATACCACGATCTCTACAGTATGCTTTTGAACGGATCCCGCTGATGAGGTACAGGCATTGTTTCAATTCCTAAACACTGGAGTAATAAGGAAGATAATCCCTCGTCAACCCCTTTGAGCCAAAGAAGTAGGAGTTTTTCTTTTCTAAAATTAAAACCCTTAATCATAACCTGGGGCAGGGTAGTTCTCTCAGTTGATCCAAGTGCATAACGAATGGCACCAAAGAGGTCCTTACAAAACAAAAGACAATGATGGTTCCGAATAATCATAAAGACAGACAGTCATTACCAAAATAAAAAAAAAACTAAAGCCCAATAAGTCAAAACCTATGAAGGAGACTTACAAAACTGGGGCATCCCGCTGACTGTAAACACAAAAAGAAACAGTTCAGGCAAAAAAATAGGGATAATGAAATAAAAAAGAAAGAGGTCCTACAAACCCTCAACAAAAAAAAAGAAATGACTGCCTATTCAAAATAAACTGTCAACATCCGAACCATCACCGGAATATCAGGATAAAGACTCAAACAAGGTCTAACGCATGATTAGCTGAGTTTAGGTTTGAAGAACATCACGAAGAGCGGGTGGGTACAAATAAATTTTGAGCCTTTATCCTTTGTTTCTTAAACCGTGAACCAAGCCACGTTATAACCCTTAAAAGTCCTAGCTGAAGCATGGGTTAGTTCGAAAGCATACTGTTACAAAAGGTATCCTGACTCCTTAAGGCTCGCTGTAAAATCTTGAGTTGACGTCACTGTTTACAAAAAAAATTTCACTGGTTTTTATGAAAAAGAATGCATTTTCAATCTTCAAGACAGACATAAGCTTTGCATTTTTGATATAACATTGTTTGCATACGACTATTTGTTTGAACAACATAGAAGCTCACATGACGAATATCTGGTGAGCAAAAGCACTTCCAATCAAGGGGCAGACATGACCATGGTCCATCATCAGGGGCAGTCCAATCTTGTATTGACTATTGTCTATTCAAGATGAATTAAAACAATAATTAGCTATAAAAAAAGAGAAAAAATAAAATAGAAAAGGGATTAGGGTTCAAAATTTTGTAGCCATTGGACATCCACGAGAAAACTCATTCTCATCCCTTCGTTAACAGATGACATCGAAGGCTTGTTCTGCTTCCTCAAATGCTTCCACCACCGTACCAGCTCTCCGTCAATCACTCTGTGTTCATCACCTCTCCAATCGGTATGGACCACTCACTGTAAAATCCCCACTCGCCACAACTCCATTCTTCTTCTTCTTCTCACCAAGCTTTGCTTTATCTCAAACCTCCGCTTCGTCTTCATCATGGACTCACTTCAATCGCCGTCTCCAGTCCATCAACCCATCTCGACTCACCACAACATCATCTCCTTCAATTCGAATTCCTTCTGCCAGAGAAGACGCTCATTCAACCATGACAATTCACATAGAAAACCATAATGACAGGTATGCATCTTCTTCGTAATTTTCTTCTTCTTCTTCTACTCCCTCTCTCTGCCTTTGATTATGTGTTAAGCATTTTTGTAATATTTTTGTAATTAATTTATGATTGTAGTTGTTGATGCCTTGTTGATGACTCGTTGCATCGAAGATGTCGATGAATGCGTAGTTTATGATTGAATGATGGTGATGATACAAGGAGATAAAGATTGAAGGCGGTTGTGTTGATGTTGCTGATGAAGTACAAAGCTTAAGGCAAGTTGAAAGAATCAGTTGTGGAGAGGAGGCTTTTGAAGATTGAATAAGATGATAACATAGATGAAGGAGTTGCGATGAAAATAAAGATGAAGAGCATAATTTTGTTACAGTTTTTTTTGGTGTGGTTATTCTGAGAATGAAGAGGTGAAGACTGAAGATTTTTCTGGTGAGTTCTTCTGCGGTTCTTCTCTGAGGATTTTTTATGAATAATCGTATCCTGTGAATTTTTCTCTTTGTTGAATAATGATTCTCCATCCCTCCTTTTTTGGTGTTATGTTATAAGTTTTTCTGTTGAGGCAGTTATGGAATTGGTTAGGCGGTTAGGTTTTGGTTTAGTTTTGGCAGTTGGAATTCTGTTAAGAGATGTTAGGAAGTTAGTTACAATCTGTTTTGATAGTTAGTTATGGTTAGAGGAAGTTAGAAATTCTGTTGGGAAATTGGTTAACTGTTTTTTTGGTGAGGCTCGGTTACAGTTATGAGTTAGATTCTGTTGGGGTTTTATTTTGTTGGCTTTTAAAAGGTTCTGTTATATGCAAAAATCTGTTAGGGATACCAATTCTATTTTGGTTATTTTTGATGGAATTTTTTTGGAATCTGTTAGAGAGGAGGTTATGTATTAGTTTAGGAATGCAGAGTAGTTAGGATATTAGCTAGAGTTGACATTTTCTGCTATTACAGCAGTTAGGAGTTAGTTGCAGGTTGTTTTCTGTTAATTGGTTATAGGTTGGTTAATTGAAACATAGATTGTTAGCTTCTCTGTTAGAAATTAGTTAAAAACAGTTAACAAAATAAGGTATTGAAAATTCTGCTTATTTAATTATAGGAAGGTTAGTTTTTCTGTTATAATTTCTATGAAGAGTCGTGTTGAAATTCTATGTTGACAGTTGGATGAGCTAGCTGTTTGAGTTTGTTTTGATTCTAGAATTCGGTTAGGATGAGCTGGCCAGGGTGCGTGAGACTAACCTTTTGATTTAATTCATTTTCTAATTTTCTGAGTTTCAAACTCATGTTTTCCTCTATTTTATGGTGAACAAAATTTTCTCTTATGTTTTGTTTTACTCTGATCTAATGCTGCCAAACACTTATGCAGGTCTAGTTTTGAGATTCAGAAATTCTAACCATGTGCTGCAACTTTGAAGGAAGTATGGTTATGATGATAGATGAAGCATGGGCAAGAGATAAGGCATAAAGATCTTGCTGAAGATGGAGCATGGAAGTTTAATGTAACATGGGGCAATTTGAGATAATGAAGACTAAACTGGAGCTGAAGTGAAATAGGTTATAGGTGTTTCTTTAATCAAAGATCATATTTTGGTCAAAGGTCAATTTGTTTTAGGACCCGTAATTTTATCTCATTTTTCCTCTTGTAATGCACTTGAATTCACTTGTTATTGCACATTGGAACTCTAAAAATGAATTGGTTCAAGAACATTGGATGAAACACCATTTCCATCCTTTAATTCAATTTCCAAATTTCATTCTTTCCTTCATATTCTTGCAAAATTTTTGAATAGAAACCATGACATGAAAGTCGAACATTTCATGAAGACAATGATCAAAAGTCATCCTTGCCTTAATATTCTTGCATCCATTTGAAATAATCTATGAAACTCAACGCATCTTGCCCCACAAAGAATATCCTATGGATCACACAAGACCTTCTCCCTAGAATAACTTAACTGATCATTCAATTGGGAAATAAACCCTAACTCGACTTGGTAATTACAACACAAAGAGAGGGCATCTAAATCAACAACCCATAAGGACTTCCATGTCTGATGTAAAGTTTTCTGAATGAAGGCTTGTAAACTGCCTTGTATTGCATAGTGAATTTTTTTTGGAACTAAACCCTAATTTGTGATTCACCATCCAGGTTGCTTTAGGGACTTGCATATCGAGCGATGATAGATACTTTTTAGAATTCACCGATAAGACAATCCATGCAGAACCCCTCTTGAAGCTCACATGCTTAGGGAAATACTCTAATTCCCATGACCATTGATCCTATGCCAAACCTTGCTATTAATTAATGCATGATGTTGTTAAATGACCTAATGGAAGGTATGCAGATGAAATGAGAAGTGCAAAATGAATAAACCAGATAAAAGTGAAAGGGTAGGACAAATTTGGGGTATTACAGTTACGTATCTGTAATGAATTCCATTGTTTTAAGTTGTAATTGTAGCATCCTGATTCAGTTGTCGGAAATTTTATAACTCTAATTTTTATATTAATTATCGGGTTGAATTAGGGTGTTACAAGTTAGTATCAAAGCAAGTCAGTCTATTCGACTAAGTTGCGGAGTCATAGTTTTGTCTAACAATCGAGTATTGTTACTTTGAGTTCTAATTGTGTTTATGTTGTAGTGATAAGTTGAGATGGCTGTAAGGAATGACGCTGCACTTGTTGCTGCTTTAGAAGCAATGGCGTATACTATGGAGAATCAACTGAATGCTGACGAGAATGCTGGATCTTGTAGTTTTGCGACCTTCTAGAGGGAGAATCAGCTTACCTTCAAGGGTAAATATGATCCTGATGGAGCGTTGGATTGGTTGAAGGATATTGAGAGGATCTTCCGTGTGATGGACTACACTCCAACACATAAGGTTAGATATGGAACTCATATGCTAGCTATTATACCCCTAAAATTTTCCCTCTCATTTATCAAGACTTTTGTCACAAACTCAGGACTGGATTAGGGTTTGACCAGCTTAGGGTATCTCATCATGCACTAATAATCCAAAATTAGGGTTTGGAATTGCACAAGGATTTTTGGACTATAAATTCTTCATGTGACTTTCAAGTATCATCATGAACCCCTAAGATTACTCATGTCAAGTTTCAAGTCTTGAATCACATTTTTGATCAGTCAATTGGATAGTTGACCTAAAAATCAGTTGTATTGGGGAAAAAGTCAACCGTGGCCCATTTATAGTCAAACTTAATAATTTTTGATCCACATCAACATTTTAGACTCATATGTATCATTTGATCAAGTTTGATCCATATTTCCTCAAGAAATTTGATCAAATCATCAAAAGGGCAAAATGGTCAAAATTAGGGTTTTGACTGAGAAAGGGCAATTTCTGATTTTTGACCTAGCAAATGACCAACTGATTTGAGGCATGATTCCAAGGGATCAATTTCACAATCATGAACTAATTACATGGTTCAAAATATTACAAATCCATTGGATTAACAGATAAAATTTGCATTCAACTGATCAAAAGTCAACTGTATACTGAAAAGTCAAACTTTGTCTTTTTGGTCAAAATCAAGTGCCAAGGATCACAATTCATTAAAACATATCAAAATGTGAAACTTGTTCATCAAGAAATAAAAGATTGAAGATTTGGTTTTGAAATTTGAAATTTTCTTAACTTAGAAATTTTTCTAAGTATAGAAAATTTCTTATTTTTTCTCAACTTTAAGCCAATATTTCACCATGATACAAGATGATTCAAAGAAAGTTCGCAACATGAAAGTTATAGATATCCATGAAATATACAACTTTGCTTCACACATTTTCTCCTAAAGATGCTTGGATCTCAAGATATAATTTTGTGAATACATGCTCATGAACTAAAATAACTTAGTGAAATTTTGCCCTAATTTAGGCAGGTATTTGACCTAACTTCATGGAAATTTTTCACCTAGTTCCAAGAGGAATCTTGAAATTAATTTCAAAGGTGAGTTATAGAGCACATTTCAAGCTTTCCAAAATGTCAAAGAACTCCTTGAGATCATTTTTGGTTAAGTAGAATCGAAGAGATGAAGTTGGCAATTTCTTACTTTGATTTCAAGCCATTTCATGAAGAAAAAAAAAATTCAAATCTGAACCTATGCTGCCTAATCCTTGCTTTAAAGGTCTCAAACTTGTTTCTAACTTCATAAATTAATGCTTACACAGATTATAAAGCCTTAATCCAGGCACAAGAGTCTTTGTCCAAGCTTTAATTCCATAAATGGCACAAAGTTGCAATTGCCATTTTGGAAAAAGCATAACTTTTGCAACTTTTCACTTCTTGAGCATTGGACCTGTTTTCTCTGCACACACAAGTCCTATAAATCAAAAACAAGTTGCCTAGAATTTGTACCAACTCCAAGAAGGCCTGTACAAGCATTTAGAGACTTGTCTCCTCACTTTGCTTCAAAAGCAAGTAAAAGTGCAAAAAGCCTATAACTCAAAAATATTTTGTGGAGCTGACTTGAAACCTTCTCTATACTTATACACGAACACATTGCAACCTAACACATGATTGCTCAAGGCCAGAAACTCTCTAAAACTACCTATCACCAAAAACCTATCAAAACTTGCAGTTTGAGACCAAGCATAGCAATCCAGAAATCTACTCGTGCGTTTCAAGTTCTAATCATTCAAACACTTAACCCACCTCATATCTAAGTGTTCCAGACCATCACCCCTTCACTGTAACTCCTCCTTCTCCATCTGCCATTTTTGTTTTTCAAGCTTGCAGGTTGACTTGGATAGAGAGATTCAGGCACTTTCAAAGCAAGGCAAGGATTGGAACACACTCAGGGAGGTTTAGGCAAGCTAAAGGAATCTTCAGGCCTTCATAAATCTCACTCAAATTCCATCCATGATCTCAGTTGAAAGAGGTAAGAACTCCAACTTCTATCTCTTCATACATGCATCTATTGGTCACGATTTGTGAAGAAAAAATGTAGATATTATTGTGCTAAATCCAAACATGTGCATAGGTTTCATTTCTGATCATTATGTATATATAATTTTAGAGTTTAAATTTCTGTGAAAATTAGGGTTGAAATTAGGGCCTTTGAAACTAGTTGTGATCATTGACTGTTAGTTTACATGAGTTACATGTTTGAAATCGTGGGAAAGAATACTATCACTTTTATGTTGGAAGTTTCCATTTTCATGGAGAAATGAGAAAGATACAGAGGTTATGGCCAGCTTGAGGAAGAAGATGAAGTACAGGGCAAAGAGGCTTTATGTGTTATGTATTTTTTATTTCATATGAACTAACGGATCTACAGCTACCCTAGTGGCAAGGTAGCGCGCTGGAAATGCATAGGTCATGGGTTCGAACCTTGGCGCTACCTTTTGCATTTTCATATTTTCCAGTTTCATTTTTTTGCCATTTTTGCAGCGTGGGCTCAACTACTGGGCTTCATATTTTTTTCCTGATACTTACATCATGTTTACTCAGGATACCCCCTGGCCCATGCATTTTATTTATTTGTTTTTATTTTCATTTTTATTTTATTAGATATTTTCTTTAAACATAAAAAATATAAAATATGATAAATGTTGCACTTTTGATTTATTTTATTTTTATTTTCACATGAAAAAATATATTTTTATTTTATTATATACTAACTATTTTTCTTAAATAAACTTGTAAAAATAAAATAGACTTAGATATATTTTTATCTATTTTTCTTCATACTTGTAAATATTTATTTTAATATATAAAAGACTAAATATTTTCATAAATATTATTTATTATTTTTTATGAAAAAATACACAAAGATAATACTTAAAGAACTTTATTTTCTTTTAAATTAGAAATTAGGGTTAGTCACTTTTTCAAGAAATAATTTCCTTTTCTTAAATTTTTAGGATTAGGTCAAAACTCTTTTGCATATGAAAAACAAAGCAAAAATCTTTTTCTTGCATACATACCATTGCATATTTATATTGTATATTATTTATTCAAATATTTGTACAAATTCGATTTGGTTGTAATAGCTTAATTAGGTTTACATTATTGCAAATCCCCATTCATAATTTGTATTCCCCCCTCCCATAAAATGTTGTAATAGTGTAGTAATCTTTAAATTACGCTATTTATCGCTTTTGTATACCATGCTAGTAATTAGGGTTTGTATGGCAAGATAAAAACAAATCAAATAGAAAACCCTAATCCAAGACAAAACCAAGCATGAAAATAACACACTTACACACAAGCATCCTTAGGGTTACTCCACTTGGTTGCCTTACATAAAAATGGCCATATTACGCATGCAAAGTATCTTGGCAAAAACAAGTAAATATAAGATCATAGTCCCTCGATGACTCTATTCAAAGTTGCCTTATAAAATGATCTTAGTCCCTCAAAAAATGCTAAGATACTTTGCAACATTTCTAATCATGGCTATACAATGACCCGCGCCCATCCCGTTTACATCCAAAGATAGGGTTGCTTACCAAATCAATGGTAAGACAACAATGTCAAAGGAAAAGAAAATGAACAAGAAAGACATTTGAGTAGGTAGATTACTTCTAGTTACTTGCTCCATTTCAAACAACTATCCTTGCTATTTTCAAAACAAGCACACACATTTCAAAACACCTTACAAACATTGAAAACATTTTCAAAAAGACAAACATCTTTGTATACATTCTTACGAACGATAATCATTATGAAGATTGCTTAAAAAATGGCCTCTTTTACAAAATACTTTCAAAACCACACAAAGCACAATTTCAAAACAAAAACAAGTGATCTAGCAAAGTAACGAAGAGCCCATGGAAAACCATAGATGAAAAGGATGCTAATACCTTCCCTTTTCATAATCTACCCCCCGAACTCAAGAAACAAATCTCAAAGGTCTTTCTTGTGCTTTTTCACCTTTCCTTTTGGATAAAAGAAAAGTCAGTGGCGACTCTTGCTAACCGCAACATTTGCAATGAAACACAAAACCCTCAAGTTGGTTCTCCCACCGTATCACACTAGCAGTCTAAGCTGATGACTGGTGGCTAGAGACGTGTTAGAGGTTGGAAGCTGCAGGTGAAAATATCACTTGGGCTGTGTTCCGTAGGGAATTTCTGAGGAAGTATTTCCCTGAAGATGTTCGTGGCAAGAAAGAAATTAGTTTCTTGAGCTGAAGCAAGGGAGTATGTCGGTTGTTGAGTATGCTGCAAAGTTTGAGGAGTTAGCTAATTTTTATCTGCACTATAGTGAGGCTAATGCTCAGTTTTTAAAGTGCATCAAGTTTGAGAACGGGTTGTGCCAAGAGATCAAGAAGGCAATTGGATACCAGAAGATTCGTGTCTTTGCTGATTTGGTTGATAGTTGCAGGATCTATGAAGAGAATAATAATGCTCACTATAAGATTATCAATGAGAAGAGGGGTAAGCACCAATAAAATCATGGTAAGCCGTATGATTCCCCAGCTGGTAAAGGTAAACAAAAAGTTGCTCAGGTCCAGAGGGCTAGTGGGGGAGATGCTCCTGCTGGTGTGGTTTGTTTCAAATGTGGAAAGCCTGGGCATAAGAGAAATGTGTGTACTGCTGAGGTGAAGAGGTATTTTTGTTGTGGTAAGACTGGACATGTTGTATCTGAGTGCAAGCATAAAGAGATGATTTGCTTCATTTATGGTGAAGAAGGACACATTGGTAGTCAGTGTTAGAAACCAAAGAAGGCGCAAACCAGTGGAAAAGTGTTTGCTTTGGCTGAGAATTAGATGACTAATGAGGACAGACTCATCAGAGGTACATGTTTCATTAATAATACTCCTTTAATTACTATTATTGATACCGGTTCTACCCATTGCTCTATTGCTGCTGATTGTGTTGAAAGATTGGATCTTATGTTGTCTTTTATGAATGGAGAGATGGTCGTCGATACTCCAGCCAAGGGATCGGTGACTACTTCTCTTGTGTGTTTAAAGTCTCATTTGTCGATCTTCGACATAGACTTTGCTGTTTATTTAGTTTGTTTTCCTTTAAGTGGGTTGGATGTGATCCTAGGTATAAACTGGTATGAGCATAACTATGGTCATATTAACTGTTATAACAAGTCGGCGAGGTTTTCTACTCTTGAAGAAGAGGAAGATGGTTTATTTTTTGCTAGATAGTTGCGGTAGTCGATGCAAGAAGAGGCTCAGATGTTCTCATTGATGGTGACGCTATTTGTCGAGAATCAAGCTGTAATTGAGGAATTGCGAGTGGTGCGTGAATTTCCTGAAGTTTTCCATGATGAAATTCGTGATGTACCACTAGAGAGAGAATTCGAATTTGCGGTTGATCTTGTACCTGGTACCAGATCTGTTTCTATGGCACCATACAGGATGTCTGCATCTGAATTGTCGGAATTAAAGAAGTAATTGGAAGAGTTACTTGATAAGAAGTTTGTAAGACCAAGTTTATCATCGTGGGGAGCTCCAGTGTTGCTAGTAAAGAAGAAAGATGGAAGTATGAGACTTTGTGTTGATTATAGAAAATTGAATAAAGTGACGATTAAGAACAATTATCCACTTCCAAGAATAGATGACTTGATGGATAAATTCGTGGGTGCTCGAGTGTTTAGTAAGATTGATTTAAGGTCGGGCTTCCATCAGATTAAAGTGAAGGGTGAAGATATCCAAAAGACGGCTTTCAGAATACGTTATGGACACTATGAGTATTCGGTGATGCCTTTCGGTGTTACTAATGCGTCAGGAGTATTCATGGAGTATATGAATCGTATCTTTCATACTTATTTAGATCAATTTATAGTGGTGTTTATTGACGACATTTTGATTTATTCTAAATCGGAAGAAGAGTATGCAGAACACTTAAGAATAGTATTGCAAGTGTTGAAGGAGAAGAAGTTGTATACAAAGCTGTCTAAGTGTGAATTTTGGTTAAAGGAGGTTAGTTTTCTTGGTCATGTGATCTCAGGTAGTGGCATTGTTGTAGATCCATCTAAAGTAGATGATGTGTTGCAATGGGAAACTCCGAAGTCGGCTACTGAGATTAGAAGCTTTTTAGTATTAGCTGGTTATTATAGACGGTTTATTGAAGGTTTTTCTAAGTTGGCACTTCCATTGACTAAGTTTATTTGTAAAGGTAGAGCTTTTGTATGGGATGTTCAGTGTGAAGAAAGTTTTACAGAATTAAAGAAGAGATTGACGTCGACTCTGATTTTGACATTACCTAATCTGGGAGAACCTTTTGTTCTATACTGTGATACTTCCATGATGGGCTTAGGAGGTGTGCTTATGCAGAATGAAAAGGTAGTTGCTTATGTGTCAAGGCAATTTAGGACTCATGAGAAGAACTATCCTACGCATGATTTAGAACTTGCTGCAGTTGTTTTTGTGTTGAAGATTTGGAGGCATTATCTTTATGGTTCTAGATTTGAAGTATTTAGCGACCATAAGAGTTTAAAGTATTTGTTTGATCAGAAGGAATTGAACATGAGGAAACGAAGATGGTTGGAGTTGTTAAAGGATTATGATTTCAGTTTGAATTATCGTCCAAGAAAAGAAAATATGGTGGCTGATGTGTTAAGTCGAGAGACATTACATATGTCAGCAATGATGGTTAAAGAGTTGGAATTAATTGAACAATTCAGAGATATGAGCTTAGTTTGCAAGGTGACACCGCAAAGTGTTATGTTGGGGATGTTGAAGATTAACAATGAATTTCTGGACAATATCAAAGAAGTTCAGAAGTTGGATGTGAAATTGGTAGACTCGATGGTTAGGATCGATCAATCCGAGAATAAAGACTTTAATTTAGATGCGCAAGGTGTGTTGAGATTCTGTAGTCGGATTTGTATTCCTGATGATACAGAGATGAAGAAAGTCATTCTTGAGGAAAGTCATAGAAGCAAGTTGAGCATTCATCCGGGAGCTACAAAAATGTATCAAGATTTGAAGGATTTGTTTTGGTAGCCTGGAATGAAGAGTGACGTGGCTCGGTTTGTGTATGCATGTTTAACTTGTCAGAAGTTGAAAGTTGAACATCAGAAGCCTGCAGGGTTGATGTAACCGTTCCAAAATGGAAATGGGATAGCATTTCGATGAACTTGGTGATGGGATTACCTAATACTTTAAGAGGGCATGATACAATTTGGGTGATTGTTGATAGGCTTACGAAGTCGGCTCATTTTATTCCTATTAACATCAATTTTCCAGTATCAAAGTTGGCAGAGATTTACACTAGTGTAATTGTGAAGTTGCACAGTGTTCCTTTGTGTATTGTTTCAGATAAAGATTCGAGGTTTACTTTAAATTTTTTGAAGAGTTTGCAAGAGGCGTTGGGTTCTAAGTTGAGGTTAAGTTCGGCATATCATGCTCAGACGGATGGTCAGACGGAGAGGACTATTCAGTTGTTAGAAGATTTATTGAGAGCATGTGTTCTTGAGCAGGGAGGTTCGTGGGATACTTATCTTCCATTGATAGAGTTCACTTATAATAATAGTTACCATTCTAGTATTGGAATGACACCTTTTGAAGCGTTGTATGCTCAGATATGTAGAACTCCTTTATGTTGGCATGAGTCTAGAGAAAGTGTAGTGCTTGGACCTGAAATTGTTCGTGAGACTACCGAGAAGGTGAAGTTGATTCGAGAAAAGATGAAAGCTTCCCAAAGTAGACAAAAGAGTTATCTGACAAGCAAAGGAAAGATCTAGAATTTTAAGCAGGTGACCATGTGTTTTTGAGAGTTACACCTGTGATTGGTGTTAGGCGAGTGTTGAAGTCTAAGAATCTCACTTCTCGTTTTATTGGTCCGTATCTAATTTCAGGCAGAGTTGTGAATGTTGGTTATAGAGTGGCTTTACCGCCTATTCTTTCGAATTTGCATGATGTGTTCCATGTGTCACAACTCCGGAAGTATATTTCATATCCATCTCATGTGATTCATATGGATGATGTGCAAGTACGAGATAATCTTACTGTGGAGATGATGCCTGTACGAATCACAGATCGTGAAATGAAGACTCTTAGAGGCAAGGAGATTGCTTTGGTGAAATCAGTCTGGCTAGGAGATGCCAGAGAAAGTATGACTTGGGAGTTGGAAAGCAAGACGCGGGACTCCTATCCTGGGTTATTCAAACAAGGTATGTTTTCAAGGACGAAAATATTCTATGTGGGGGAGAGTTGTAATGCCCGTTTATTTAATTAATTATTTAATTAAATTATTTTTGGATTATTTGTTGAAGTTGTGAGATGTTTAGAGTTGTTGGTATACGTTGTTAGATTATTATTATTAATTAATTAGTTGACTAATAATAATATTAATGTTGGAATTAATTGTATTAGTTGTTGGGCTTGTTTTGGTGATAGACGTAGTATTAAGGGGGTGTGAGAATTAGGCCCAATGAAAATAATAATGTTATTGAGTTTAGTTATAATAATAGAAAAATAGGTTTTTGTCAAGAAGAAGAGGAATAAGGGTTGGAAGAGAGAAAAAGAATGTAGAAGTTGCAGAGAAAAGAAGAAAAGAAGAAAAGAGGCAAAGCGGGGTTCGATCAGAAAATCATAGAGCGACCTTCAATTCAAGGTAAGGGTGGGGTTCTGGCTCTATAATTGGGTTTATGATGCATGTTACGTAGGGTCCGGGTTGTGTAAAACTGCTATTGTGTGTGATTATTGTATGAATAAATTATTGTTTGATATTTGTGGTAATTGTGTTAACATTGTAGTGATTCAATTAATCAGACAAACTCTCCTCCTAAGGCAATGAACCTCTAACTAGGGTTTCAATTTTCATCAAGATGTGTGAAATCCAATGGTCTCAAATGTTGTACATGGTCCTAATATGTCCTCAAGGTTATCCATGTGAAATTTCATGCCTTGCACAACAAGTTTGCTCAGTCAACTACTCAAATGCCTGAAAATCAACTATACTAGGTCAAAAGTCAAATGTGGCCTATATACAGTCAAACTTCAAGATTTTTGGTCAACGTCAATATTTTGAAGTAATATCCATCATTTTATCAAGGGTTGATCATGATTCCTCAAGAAATGCTCCTAACTCATAAAAAGTCAAAAATTTCAAATTAGGGTTTCTATAGGAAAAGTTAACCAAACTTTGAGTAGGAATAACTTTCTAATACTTTATCAGAAATTTTTCCACCAAAGCTCATTTTGAAGAGAATCAAATTCCCTACAACTTCTCTTCATCCCTACAACACCTTTTGGGTCAAAGCTCCTTACATAAACATGGAAAATCCAATTGAGATGAGACCAAAAGGATTGTTTAGAGGACATCCTAAGCTCTTCAAAAAGTCCAAGAACACCATCATAGGGTTAAAATTGAGATAGATATGCATTGCTAAAGTTGACTAATTTTTGAAAAAATGCACAAAAGTCAATGTGAGTAATTGGATCTTTTGAATTAATGGGTGTGGGTTTTGGATCTCAAACATATCCATGGACTTATTCAAGACATTTAAATCCATTATTTTATTTTTATGAGATTTATTTTTATTTATTTGAATTTTCATCCATTTAAATATTAATAAATCAAATAAAATAGTAAAATGATGAATTAAATCCAAAAGTTTTGTTTTATGACCATATCATGAGTCTAAAATCAGAAGATCATGAATTCTTGTAAAGCTGATTGGAGAGAGAAGAGCAAGTTTTGGCCAAAATTAGAAACATAAAATTCTAAGATGTAAATCAAATCCTTTCCATACAATCTTCAAGATTCAGTCCATATTTGTTAACCTAATATCATATACTATATATGCATAAGCGTTCCAGACCTAAAGGAGGCGCAACTGCTGCAAAAAAGACTCTATTCACAAGCTTGAAATTTCAAAGAAAAGTGGCAATCGGATTTGGAGTTGCAGATGAATTCAAGAGGTTTTGAAGGTTGCAATCATTCTTGGAGGCATTCTGAAGCTAGCTACATCGTTTCCAAGCATCAAAGCTCCCAGAATCATAACCCATACTACCACGGTTTGCACTTTATTCTTTAAAAATGATTATGGCCATACATGCGTTATAAATATGTTTTGATTATGCATTCTTGTTTGTATGAATGATTAGAACGTATTTGAATCATTAATTGCCAATTTTGATGAACATATGATGATCTGCCATTACTAGGGTTTAGACCTTTGTTTTAGGGTTTTCAGGTACAGGCAAAATTGGTCTTAAAGATGAGTACCATCATGCTTAGGGGATAAAACCCAGTTGATCCATGGCCTTAGACTTAATTTATATTACGTGTTGTAGATTTTGGAAATTGCAGGTACTATAGTGATGGACAACGTCCGTAGGTAAAAGTACAAAAGCTAACACGATGGATGGGTGGAGAAGAAGATGGCATGGCGCAACCAGGTTGGCTGGCTTGAAACAGCGTGTGTTTTTTTGTTTCAAACATATTTTGGCCTTTGTTTTGTATATAGTATTATATGTGTGGTATAATAAACGAATTGATAATCAACACAGTTGGCAAAGGCATGAACGTGTGAAGGAAAATACCTGGTTTCGATCCCAGGTCCAGCATTTTCCTATTTTTCTTGATATTTCCTGCAGGTTCGAGTGCGCATCATTACAAGACAGCCATCCTGCATCCTCATTCCCAACCACTGGATCATCCACTGATCCAGATCTAGTACCCATCAAACAGTCCCCACGGTGAACCCTCAAGCACGCCCTCCACTAGATCTCAGGCAAGGGCAATGGGCTTATACAAATCTGGGCCTAGCATATTCACTCTCACACCCCTCAGATTACCAAATCAACCAAAGGCCCATTACTCTTCTTTTTTATATTTTTAATTTCTTTATTTTAATTTGTTTAATTTTTTTTATCATTTTAAAATTCACCTTTTTTATTATTTTAATCAGAAAATCAGAAAAAATCACAAAAAAATAGATTTAGGTTTTTTTTTTATAAATTAAAATTAATTTTTTGTAAATTATTTTAAGTTCATTAATTTAACTTGTTTTTTTCTTTAAATTCAAAATTGATTAGAATTAGGTTAAAACATCAAATATTTTTTTAATAACAAAAATATTAGTTTCATTAGAATTTATTGTAATTAATATTTTTTTCTTTCTTTTTTTAATTTAATTAAATAGGATATTATTATGATATTTTCATTAATAAATAAAAACACAAAAAATAAGTTTTCTTTTAATTTAGGAGCACTTTTAGGGTTTAGACGCTTCTTTATTCTTCACACGTTCATTATTTTCTGTTTTACCTTTTAACTATGTAACTGTTTCCCAGTTTATAATAATTTAATTAGGGTTTAAATTTCCGCATCTGATTATGTAATTTCCCCGAGGCCATGTAATAGCTTAGGAGTTTTTATGTTCTGCAATTTATTTTCCGCACTATAAACTGCTTAGATGAATGGCTAATAGGATTGTATGGAAAGATAACGATTAATTAAACATAACATAACTTAATTCAAAGATAATATATCTGAATCAAGCACACTTGCACATGCTCACCCCTAGGGTACCTCACACTTTGGTTGCCTTCGAAACGGTCACAATTCTCGAAACGGTCACAATTCTCGAAACGTGAGAATTTTTAGTGACTGTCCTTTAGTTCAAGAGATCACAAGTCCCTCGATGACCCATTCGAATGTTACCTTGGTTAAAAAAGTGATCTTAGAACTTTAGGACAGTTACTAAGAGTTCTTGCCCAGTTGCCTTAGTGACCATACATGTCCCTTCGATAGTCCCTCAACATCTAACGATAGGGCTACCTACTCACTAATAGTAGGATAGCACTATCTAAAGGAAAGGAGGAAAAGAACACCTTTTTCGAGTAGGTAGGTAGCTATTAAGTACTTTCTCAAAACTAATTCTTTTTTACACCACACTTTCAAAACCTTTTCAAAATGCTTTATCACACTCTTGAGGACTGATACAAGAGTTATCATAAAGCAAATAAACTTTTCAAAACACACAAACACGAAAGAAGTTTTCAAAATGAGCAAGTACCTAAGAGCCCGTGGAAAACCACAGATGGAAAGGGTGATAACACCTTCCCTTTCCATAATCTACCCTCCTTACTCAGAAAATCTCGAAAAAGGTCTTTTTCTGTTCTTTTCACCCTTTCCTTTGTTCGATAAAAGAAAAGTCGGTGGCGACTCTTGCTTACCGCACATTTGCAAATAGAAAACATAAACCAGTATTAATAGTCAGTTCTGCCACCGTATCACAGAACTGGCGATTCTGCTGGGGACAATTATGAAGTGGGGTTTACCTTAGGATTTAGATCATTTTAAAATTGCTTTCTTTGTTTGCTTTGAATGCTTTATCTTTGAGGGTTTGTTGGGGTATTCTTGTAAAGATCCTATACCCGGATCAGGGGCATCTTTTTAGGTAAACAACAATAGATCGTGGAGACTGTACGACATAGACCGATATGGTTGAAGCAATAGCTGTATTGGTGTGACACTTTGGTTGGCACGAATATTCCTTATGTTGAATCGAGGAGAATACGGGGCCGTCGCGTGGTGTCGTGAAGCACTAACGAACCTTAGAACCTTAGTTGAACAAACTTGGCCATTAGATAGTAGTGAGATAGCCGGTCTTGGTGTAAATCTGGAATCGGTTGATACTCGATACTACACTCATTGAGATTGGACTTTTGGGATGTTTCGGCCGCAAGAAAAGATTACTAAGCTGAAATAATACCGATAAAGAAAGATCAGTGATATCGAGACTCCTTAGAACCCGATTATTATTTCTAGGACAGGTTTGAAACCAACTAAACTTCAAGAGGGTACTTACCTTAAACCTCATGCAAGCCTTTGAACCTAAGGTCTTGTGTGCTTTGCTTGTGTGTGATTAGTTTTCTTAAACATGACATCATGTATCATAAACATTCATTCTTCATTACACTAACCATTTCAAGGATTATGGGAATTTATCTTTGTTCTGTTTTACAGATCACGGCTTCCGCTCGTAGAAATACCAACTGAATTAACTTTGTGAGAATACCTTTTCAACTCAAAGAGCTAGCATCAAGGGTTCCCGAGACTTCTTCGTTCACCAAGAACTATGGTCGACTTCTCAATCTGGTTACCTTAGGTTTTGATGAGAATATGATGAGTGTGCTCTTTTAATTCTTTGACCGTAAGCACCATTGCTTCACCTTTCTAGACTATTAGTTGGTGCCCACCATGGAAGAGTTCTCTCAGATGTTGGGTATACTTATTGTGGATCAGTTTCCTTTCACCAGTTTGGAAGAAACTCCAAATCCGGAGATCATTGCAGCAACTTTGCACCTGAAATGGTTCGACATTGTATCCAAATGGGAAATAAGAAGCGAAGTTAAAGGTTTTCTAGCCAAGCTCCTAATAGAGAAGACTCAACTGTTTTGGGATGATTTGGACTTCCAGGATTTTGAGGAGGTCTTGGCCTTTCTAATATATGGGTTAGTATTGTTCCCTAATCTAGACTTACTCATAGATGTTAATCCTATCAAGGTCTTCCTCTCTCGCAACCCTGTGCCCACTTTACTCAAAGATATCTTGCATACCTTCCACACTCGTACCACGAAGAAAAGAGGGATTCTTATGTGCTGTGTGCCTTTGCTTTCGAGGTGGTTTATTTATCACCTCCCTAAATCAATATTAAAGAATTAAGAATATTTGGGCTGGTCGCAAAGGATAATGTCACTTTCTCACGCGGATATTCTCTGGTGTTCCCGATCCATGGGAGATATTTCTATTATTGACCGTTGCGGGGAGTTCCCTAATGTCCCACTACTCGACATTAGGGGAGGCATAACTTATAATCCTTCTTTGGCTCTGCGACAATTTGGTCACGCTCGAAGGGATGGTCCTCACAAGATGCTTATCTAGGGCATTGTGTTTAACTATGAGGGTGATGTTCAAGGGTATCGTCAGAGGTTCATACGAGCTCGGGGCATGGTAAACTGATTTGACACCAAGATTTTGGGGCCGAAGACTTCCATCCCTATGGAACCTTACCTCCAATAGGTACGAGCTCGTGCTCAGAACCTTATGATGCCATATATAGCCGTCTTACCGGTGATTGTGGAGCCCATTACTGAAGGGGATGTTCCTTATACAGTTCTTCATCATGATATGCCCATTGATCTTGAAGAACTGCAGAGATCCTGGATTCAGCTGAAGAAAGAGCGAGATACCTATAGAGATCATTTTTATGCCCATGAGAGGAAAGCTTTGGAGCTCACGAAGCAACTTCACGAGGAAAGAGGTCTTAATGTCTATCTCAGCACGAAGAGGAAGCGCCCATGGGAAACCTTATTTCTTAGTTTTTAGAATTTTCAATTGAATGCCTAAAAGGCAATTGTATTTTGAATTCTACTAACAAAATATTTGCTTCATTGGTGTTCACAAATTTAAATTTCCCGAAATCCTTGAAAACATTGCATACATAAATCATACATATCATTGCATAAACAGGTTTCATAGCAGGTTTCTCATCTTCTTTGCTGTTTATCACGCAATAAAGAAATGGCTCTCGAACAAATAATGAAGGATCTACAAACTCAAAATGCTCAGTTTCAACAAATGATCATGGCTCTGGCCAAGGGGTAAGAGGAACTAAAAGCCCTGATTTTCAAAGAAAAGACCAAGAAGCCAAAGAAGCCAGCTGGTGTGGTGAATTTGGGAAGGAGGTTCAGAGGACTGTTAAGGCTGGTTGTAGAACTAGCATCTTCGTCAAAATAAGAGGACAATCAAGAAAAGGAAACAAGATAGAAAGACCTCAGTCCAAGGGAATCTGATAATGAGACTGACTATAATGAGGAGCAGTATCCTCCGACCAATGAAAAATACAAACAACTGGAGGATCGTTTGAATGCAATAGAAATCCAGAAGGTACCTGGGCTGGATTTTGAAGAGCTGGGTTTGGTTTCTGGGGTTGTCATCCCGCAGAAGTTCAAGGTTCCGGTGTTTGCTAAATATTATGGGGTCTCATGTCCCAAGATGCATCTCTGATCTTATGTGAGGAAGATTCAGCCTCACACTATAGACAAGGACTTATGGGTCCACTTCTTTCAAGATAATCTATCTGGGACTCAACTAAAGTGGTTCTATCATCTGGAGGGGACCAATATTTGTAACTGGGAAGACCTGGCTGCTGCTTTCTACAAGCAGTATTAGTATAATGCATACCTTGCTCCCACCCGTATACAACTCCAAAGCATGTCTATGGGTTCGAGCGAGGGTTTTAAAGACTATGTTCAGAAGTGGAGAGACCTAGCGGGAGGAGTCTAACCCCTCTATCTGATAAGGAGTTGGTGGATATGTTTTTGGGTACTCTATTCGGTCCATTTTTCAACCATATGATTGGAAGCTCCTCAGCTGGCTTTACTGAGTTGATTTTGGCTGGAGAAAGAGTGAAAGATGGTATTAGAAGTGGCAAGATTCAGAAAGATGCCTCTTCAAGTGCAGGAAAGAGACCTTTCATGGGAAAGAAAGAGGTCAGTGCTGTTTACAATCAAAGAAATCAGGGCAGAACCGAGCACCGTCCAACGGTAGGGGCTGTTATGATATCCAAGCCTGCAACTGCTCAACAACCAAATAATTAGCCTAGACCAAAAATACCTGTAAGACAATTCACCCGGATAAATATGACTTTGTCTCAAGTTTTGTCTCAACTACTGAAATCCAATCTGGTTACCCTGAGGTAAGCTCCCAAGAATCCCAACACCGCATCTCCTCGCTACAACCCAAATGCTCGATGTGCTTATCATTCAGAAAGTCTAGGCCATGATTCAAACGACAGTTGGGCTTTGAAGAACAAGGTGCAAGACCTTATTGAGGCAAAGGAGATTGAATTTGACGCTCCTGAGATTCCCAATGTTATAACTGCTCCCATGCCCAAGCACGACCGTGGTGTTAATGCTGTTGCTGATGATGCATTTGTTACTTCTGTTGAGGAACTTGTTACTCCTCTCATGACTGTTAAGTGGAATTTGCTGCAAGCCGGTCTATTTCTGGGCTATGTTGAAGATTGCCACTTATGTTTATATCTACCGACTGGTTGCTATTTGTTGAAAGCAGGTGTTCAGCGCCTAATGGATGATAAAGAGATTCTATTTGAGAAGACTCCTGTCATAACTGCTTCTTGTAAAGATGTTTCGATTATAACTATTTCCGCCAATCTTCCCAGGCTCTCCACCAAAAGACCCGTCAGGATTGCATCTGCTCCAAAGTTGGCTCCCCTGATTATCACTATGCCAGGGCCAATCCCATAATCCTCGGACAAAGCTGTTCCCTGGAATGATGGGGCTGACGTCTATTACCATGGCGTCAAGCAAGACCTGTTGGCTGCTGAAGACCAAGTTTTTGGAAATACTGATCCCGACATTGGCAACATCATTGGGACTAGCGAAATAGCAAGAAGTGGAAGAGTGTTTTCACCTGAGATTTCTCCTCCAAAATCCGTTACTATTCATGTGATCATTCCTACTGCTGTTCCTACTGATACTACCACTGCAATTCCCGTGATTACCCCTATTGCCACCCCTATCACCGAGTCGGCCGAGACTCGGGGCAAAGACATATTGGTTGAGCCTGTCCAAATGAAGGCACATTCAGAATCCATTCTAGAGGCTTCCAAGAAGGAAATGGAAGAAATCTTGAAGATCATTAAAAAGAGCGACTACAATATGGTCGAACAGCTGGGGCAAACCCCTTCTAAGATTTCAATGTTAGACCTACTATTATGCTCCGAAGCTCATGTAAAAGCTTTGGTGAAATTTCTCAAAACTGCCCATGTGCCACAAGAAACCTCCGCTGACCAATTTGAAGATTGTGTGGCCAGTTTGACGGCTGATAACGATTTAGGTTTTTCTGATGTTGATCGGACACCCAGAGGAAGAAAACAAAATGATGTGCTGCATGTCTCCATCGAATGCAGGGGCACTACTTTGGCCCATGTTTTAGTAGATATTGGTTCATCATTGAACGTGCTACCCAAGAAGGCTTTGGACATATTAGACTGCGAAGATTTGGCCCTGAAGCCTAGCAACATTGTAGTGAGGGCTTTCGATGGTTCGAAAAGAATGGTTCATAGGGAGGTGGACATCCCCATCAAAGTTGGTTCTCAGACCTTTGACTCTACCTTCTACGTGATAGATATTCGACCATCTTATTCCTGTTTGTTTGGACGCCCTTGGATCCATGGGGATAGAGCTGTCACGTCCACTCTACATCAGATGATGAAGTACCCGGTGAAGGGAAAGATTATCATGGTGCATGGTAGAGAGGAATACATGCTAAGCCACCTGAACTCTTTCATGTATATGGAAATGGATGGCGAGTTCATCGAGACTCCTTGTCAGAACTTTGAAGAGGTGACTCAGAGCATGGCTGCAAATGAGACTGTTACCAATGTGCCGAAGATCACCAAACCTCCCTTGAAAATGTCTTCTCTCGAGGATGCCAAAGCAGTTATTGAAGAAGGTGGGTGTACCATTTGAGGCCAACTACCTAACATTCCATAAATATCTGATAAGCTTGGTTTGGGTTTCTCTTCAGGGGCTCAAAGGGCTGCTCGTCATGCTCGTGCTGGAGGACCTCCCCTATGCATTAGCAATCACGAGGTCAATACTTTAGAAGACAATGATGGTGACTATGACATGGACAACTGGATCTTCCCTACTACCAACGGTGGACCCAGTAACTGGATGGCTAAAGACTTTGTACCGATTACTTTTATTCAGAAGTAATTGTCTTTCTTGTTTTCAGATATGTAATAATTAAACAATATAAACTCTATGGCCATGTGTCTTACCCGGGGCACAATGGTTTATTTGTAAGGGTAATCATGTTTCAATCTCATATGTCATTAATAAAGCACTGGACATTTTGCATACAAGTTTTGTGCTCTCTATTTTTCCTTTCTGCTTTTTACTTTGTCAATACAGCTATGCTCTTACACATACTCACATATCAAATTGCAGATCCATATCCACTGTGGATCCCATTGATAATGGTTCTGTTATTGCAGGTTATGAATTTGAAAATCCGATCAACCAAGCCGAGGACGAAGGTGAGGAAGATTGTGAGGTATCCGGAGAACTTGCCAAACTGTTACGACAGGAAGAAAGAGCTATATAGCCTAATGAAGATCCAGTTGAGACAATGAACTTGGGAATAGAAGAGGACAGAAAAGAAGTCAAGATAGGTGAAAATTTGGAGCTTAGTGTCAAACAACGGTTCATATAAATGTTGCATGATTATGTCGAGATCTTTTCCTGGTCATATGAAGACATGTCGGGGCTAGACACTGATATTATGGTTCATCGTCTACCAACTAAAGAAGATTGCTCTCCAGTAAAGCAGAAGGTCTGTCGTATGCGTCCTGAAATGTCAGAGAAGATCAAGGCAGAAGTTATGAAGCAGTTCAACACCAGATTCTTAGTTGTCACCTCCTATCCATAATGGGTTGCTAACGTAGTCCCGATGCCTAAAAAGGACAACAAGATACAAATGTGTGTGAACTACAGAGATTTGAACAGGGAAAGCCCCAAGGATGACTTTCCGCTTCCCCACATTGATGTTCTGGTTGATAACACCACACAACATAAGTTTTTTTCTTTCATGGAAGGATTTTCTAGTTACAATTAGATTAAGATGGCACCCGAAGACATGGAGAAGACAACCTTCGTCACACAGTGGGGCACTTTCTGTTGCAAAGTGATGCCATTTGGGTTGAAGAATGCTGGGGCAACCTATCAGCGAGCCATGGTGGCTTTATTCCATGACATGATTCACCATGAGATAGAGGTCTATGTTGATGACATGATAGTCAGGTCTCAAACTGAAGAATAACATCTTGATCACCTACAAAAGCTGTTTGATAGGTTGAAGATGTACAAGCTAAGGTTAAATCCGAACAAGTGCACCTTTGGGGTAAGGTTTGGTAAAATCCTAGGTTTCATTGTCAGTGACAAGGGTATTCAGGTAGACCCTGCAAAGGTGAAGGCTATACAAGAGATACCGGCTCCTCACACTAAGAAGGGGGTTAGAGGTTTCTTGGGATGTCTAAACTACATTGCTAGGTTAATTTCCCATCTAACTGCTACTTGTGAGCCAATCTTCAAACTCCTGAAGAAAGATCAAGTGGTAAAGTGGAATGACGAATTCCAGACTTCCTTCGATAGAATCAAGGAATACCTTCAAGAGCCTCTAATTCTGTTGCCTCCGGTGGAAGGAATACCTTTGATAATGTACTTAACAATGTTAGATAATTAAATGGGATGTGTGATGGGGAAGCATGACGAGTCTGGTAAAAAAGAGAATGCAATATACTACCTTAGCAAAAAGTTTACCGACTGTGAAATAAGATACTCACTGCTCGAGAAAACTTGTCGTGCTTTAGCATGGGCTGCTCACCGACTACGATAGTATATGCTAACTCACACTACCTTGTTGATATCTAAAATGGACCTGATCAAGTACATCTTCGAGAAGCCTGCTCTCTCTGGAAGAATAGCGAGATGACAAATGATCCTGATTGAATACGACATTCAATACACAACCCAGAAAGCAATCAAGGGAAGTGTATTAGCTGATCATTTGGCTCATCAAGCTGTGGATGACTACCAATCCATGAACTTTGAATTCCCGGATGAGAATATTATGTTAGTGACTGACTGTGAAGAACCTGAACTAGATGAAGGACCTGAGAAAGGATCCTGATGGACTATGGCTTTTGACGGAGCTTCCAACGCACTTGGCAATGGTATCGGTGCTGTAATCATATCTCCCGAGGGCTGTCATACTACTTTCACTGCCAAATTATGTTTCAACTATACCAACAATATGGCTGAGTATGAAGCATGCATCATGGGTCTCAAAGCTGCTATTGACCTGAGGATCAAGTTCTTAAGTGTTTTCAGAGATTCGGCCTTGGTAATAAGTCAAATCAAAGGAGAGTGGGACATGAAGCACCCTAATGCCATCCCTGACAAAGAACATGTGCTGAAGTTACTTCCACACTTTGAAGAAGTCACCTTTGAACATTTTCCACGAGAAGAGAATCAGTTAGCGGACACGCTAGCTACTATGTCATCTATGTTCAAAGTCAGATGGGACAACAAAGCTCCTTAGATAACTATTGAGAGATTGGATGAACCAGCATACTGCTATGAGATTGATACTGAAGAAGTAGTGGATAAACCTTGGTTACATGAAGTGAAAAGGTATCTCGAGGCTCAAGAATATCCTGAGGGGGCATCTGTCAATGATAAGAAATTTTTGAGAAGGTTCTCCGCAAAGTTTTTCCTCAGTAATGGAATCCTCTACAATTGCAACCACGACTCTATTTTAATTCGGTGTGTAGACAAGAGAGAAGCATAGAGGATATTAGGAAATTTACATGAAGGTACCTTTGGCACCCATTCTAGTGGACACACCATGGCTAACAAGATCCTACGGGCATGATACTATTGGTCCATTATGAAAGCAGACTGTTATCAGCATTCCCGAACTTGTCACAAATGCCAGATCTATGCTGATAAAGTACATGTACCCCCGGTTCCTTTGAACATCTTGACGGCTCTCTAGACCTTTGCAATGTGGGGCATTGACATGATCAGAGAGATTAGACCTACCGTTTCACACGGGCATCACTTTATCCTAGTCGTCATTGATTACTTCACGATGTGGGTTGAGGCTGCCTCTTTTGCTACTTTAGCAAGAATGTTATGACGCGGTTCATCAAGCATAACCTTATTTGTCGGTATGGTGTTCCAGAAAGAATCATCACAAATAATGGCACAAATATCAACAATATGACGATCACCGAACTCTGTAAACAATTCAAGATCCAACATCATAATTCTTCCCCTTACCAATCGAAGATGAATGGCACTGTGGAGGCTTCTAACAAGAACATTAAGAAAATCATACAGAAGATGACGGTGACATACAAAGACTGGCATGAGATGTTACCATTTGCTCTTCATGGGTATCACACCTCAGCACGTACGTCAACAGGGGCAACACCTTACTCTCTGGTGTATGGTATGGAGGTTGTCCTATCTATTAAGGTCCAGATCCCTTCTTTGAGAATAGTGAAATATGCAGGTTTGAACAAAGATGATTGAATCCAGACTCGACTTGACCAACTAAATCTGATTGATGAGAAAAGGCTTGCTGCTGTCTGTCAAGGTCAGATGCACCAGAAGCGTATGATCAAGGCTTTTAACAAGAAGGTCAGATGACAAGTATATCAAGTGGGTGATCTAGTAATCAAGCGCATCATCCCGCCACAAGGTGATCCCAAGGGAAAATGGAATCCCACGTATGAAGGGCCATTTGTAATCAAAAGCATATTTTCCGGTGGAGTCATGATTCTAACCACCATGGATGGTGACGACCTTCCTCACCCTGTGAATTCGGACATAGTGAAAAGATACTACGCATGAATAAATATCCTCTAGGTTGACTTGCCTAGGCCAAAATAAAGGCATCCTGGTGAACCAAAAGGGTTCGGGCAAAAATTAGGAATAAATATAAAAAGTCTGTACACCCGGCAAGTCGAAAACCTGAAAAGGCGGCTTAGGCAAAAAAGGGTATCCCGGTGAACTGAAAACCCGAAAGGGAGGTCCAGGAAAAATTTAGGGATTTAAAGCGTATAACTATGTCCCATTAGATCACCTTGTGACCAGACTTCAGTATTAACTCTCAAGCTCAAACGATATCCATTAATCCAGTCAGCTTCGGATAAGCAGCAAAGTGATTAGACGCTCAAGGACATAAGGGCAATAGCAAAATTGAAACTCAATGGGATTATTACATCTAGCTATTTTTTGTACACTATTTTGTATAGTTTTCATTTTCACGACAAAGTTCTCCTACTAGAACGCCAGTCTCTTTGTACAAAAATGCCTGTTATAGGCAAACTTCAAAATCAATGCAAATCATTTCTTTGAAAGTATAAAGCTATTTTGTTTTCTATTTTTATGTTTTGTTTTACAAAAACATCCAGTGATTATTTTTGACATATGCATTTGAATATGATTACTATTTACAAATACTTGCATAAGAAACAGAAAGACAGTTGCTAATGACTTTAATAAACGGGGCAAAGTCTAAAAAAGGCCATCTGTAGTCCCGACAGTTACTCTTTCCAGCAGGCACAGGGGCATCCTCCTGCCACATCCTCAACATACGTCCTAGTGATGTTTATGTCCCCGCAAAGTGAAAACAACCAGAGTCTTGAACTTTTCTTCCCCAAGCAGGAATTACCTCCTCAGCTAGGTTCCCTCAGAGATCTGAAATCTAGGTTTCTAGCTAAGTTTTTATAATCTTAAACAGTTTATAAAGCCTTATCCCCGGTAGAGTTTATTTCTCTAACTGCGGAAGTTTATCCCCCAACAAAGTTTATTTCTCTACATAGGTAAAATCTTCCAACAGAGCATCTTTCTCCCTAGAGTCATTCTTAAGCAGAAGTCAAAGATCCTCGGTAGAATATCCTTAAACGGAAAGATGAAATACCCAGAAAGTCATCTCCATCCATCGTCCCCAGCAGAAATGAAAGAATCACTTTCCTCATCTACCAAATAGCAGTCCGGGATTCAGCTTCCCAGTACTCTCCAGCAGCAGTCAGGGATTTATTTTCCCAGACTAAGAAATATTGCAATAGCATTCCATATTCATATATAATGGCATGCGCATGTATATTGTATACAACATAATCTTATTTATTTTGAGAACATCATTACACAATGCATTTATTACATCATGACATTGCATACGACTAACTCTTTAACTTTTCAGGAAGATCAAATCAACAAACACCGTTGACTACTTATATGACCTGGAAGTCTTCTCAAAGGCTACATCTGACGAAGGGCTATTTCAGCATTTTCCTCAGAAAGATCATTCTCAAGAGACCTTTTCCGGTTCAGTTAAATCGACACTAAGATTTTTCTGATTTCTGTTCTAGTTAAAGTTAATCCAAGACCTTTCACTAGTTCAGTTAAATCGATACTAAGATTTTTCTGATTTTTATTCCAGTTAAATTTAATTCAAGACCTTCCTCTGGTTCAGTTAAATCAATACTAAGATTTTTCTGATTTATATTCCAGTTGAAGATAATTCAAGACCTTTCTCTGGTTCAGTTAAATCGACACTAATATTTTTCTGATTTCTATTCCAGTTAAAGTTAATCTAAGACCTTTCTCTGGTTCAGTTAAATCGATACTAAGATTTTTCTGATTTCTATTCCAGTTAAAGTTAATTCAAGACCTTTCTCTGGTTCAGTTAAATCGATACTGAGATTTTTCTGATTTCTATTCCAGTTGAAGATAATTCAAGACCTTTCTTTTGTTCAGTTAAACCGACACTAATATTTTTCTGATTTCTATTCCAGTTAAAGTTAATCCAAGACCTTTCTATGGTTCAGTTAAATCGATACTAAGATTTTTATGATTTCTATTCCAGTTAAAGTTAATTCAAGACCTTCCCCTAGTTCAGTTAAATCGATACTAAGACTTTTCTGATTTTTATTCCAGTTGAAGATAATTCAAGACCTTTCTCTGGTTCAGTTAAATCGACACTAAGATTTTTCTGATTTCTATTCCAGTTAAAGTTAATCCAAGACCTTTCTCTGGTTCAGTTAAATCGATACAAAGATTTTTCTAATTTCTATTCCAGTTAAAGTTAATTCAAGACCTTCCTCTAGTTCAGTTAAATCGATACTAAGATTTTTATGATTTCTATTCCAGTTGAAGATAATTCAAGACCATTCTCTGGTTCAGTTAAATCGACACTAAGATTTTTCTTATTTCTATTCCAGTTGAATATAATTCAAAATCTTTCTTTGGTTCAGTTAAATCGACACTAAGATTTTTCTGATTTCTATTCTAGTTGAAGATGATTCAAGACCTTTCTCTGGTACAGTTAAATCGACACTTAGATTTTTCTGATTTATATTCCAGTGTAAGACAATTCAAGACCTTTCTCTGGTTCAGTTAAATCGACACTAAGATTTTTCTGATTTTTATCCAGTTAAAGAAACTATAAATCCTGGAGTCCGACCAGATAGCAGTTAATTTCATGTTCCCCAGTAAGTCGCTGTGAAGCTTGGAATACAATCAGATAGCAGTCAGCCTTATCATCCTCAACAAGTCGCTGTAAAGCCTGGATCCTGACCAGATAGCAGTTCATTTCCGTTTCTCCAGTCAAGAGATGACTCCCCAATAGAGTAATGGACAACTGAAGCTCCTAAACTCTATTTCCCAAAACAGAGACCAACATTCCTCATCAGAGTCCTCCTCAGCAACAGAAATAGGAATCCCCACAAAGGAATATCTCATGAAATCATCATTGTTTTCTAGATGGAATTTTTAAGTCCATCTCCGACGACACTCCGTCATGTTCCTTGGATGGCATCTTTAAGCCCATATTCGATGGTCTTCTGCCATCTTTTCCAAATGGGATCTATAATCCCATTCCCGATATTATCCACCGACAGTGCTACTTCAGATGAGGGCAAATTTCTAGGTACTCTAGTGTTCAATCATCTTCCACCTTCAGATCACGAAAGGCAGGAAAGCCAATCTACATACTCAAGTTTAAGAAGATTGAGCAGGGGCAGCTGTTGTACCCCAAAATTTTCCCTCTCATTTTACTCAACACATGCCGATTGAGGTCCCCAACTTGCCCAAGGATAACCAAGAATTGATCAGACAAACTCTCCTCCTAAGGCAATGGACCTCTAACTAGGGTTTCAATTTTCATCAAGATGTATGAACTCCAATGGTCTCAAATGTCGTACAAGGTCCTAATATGCCCTCAAGGTTATCCATGTCAAATTTCATGTCTTGCACAACAAGTATGCTCAGTCAACTGCTCAAATGACTGAAAATCAATTGTGCTAGGTCAAAAGTCAATTGTGGCGTATATATAGTCAAACTTCAAGATTTTTGGTCAACATCAATATTTTGAAGTAATATCCATCATTTGATCAATGGTTTATCATGATTCCTCAAGAAATGCTCCTAACTCATCAAAAGTTAAAAATTGCAAATTAGGGTTTCTATAGGAAAAGTCAACCAAACTTTGACCAGGCATAACTTTCTCATACTTTATCAGAAATTTTTCCACCAAAGATCATTTTGAATTAGAATCCAATTAACTACAACTTATCTTCAGCCCTAAAGTTCAAGAAATGCCTCAGTTAAAAGATACAAGCTCAAACATTATAGGTCCTTTCAAAAAGTCAACAAAAACACCTTTTGGGTCAAAGCTCCTTACAAAAACATGGAAAATCCAATTGAGATGAGACCAAAAGGGTTGTTTAGATGACATCCTAAGCTCTCTAAAAAGTCCAAGAACACCCTCATAGGGTTAAAAGTGAGAGATATATGCATTGCTAAAGTTGACTAATTTTTGAAAAAATGCACAAAAGTCAATGTGAGTAATTGGATCTTTTGAACTAGTGGGCGTGGGTTTTGGATCTCAAACATATCCATGGAGTTATTCAAGACATTTAAATCCATTATTTTATTTTTATAAGATTTATTTTTATTTATTTGAATTTTCATCCATTTAAATATTAATAAATCAAATCAAATAGTAAAATGATGAATTAAATCCAAAAGTTTTGTTTTATGACCATATCATGAGTCTAAAATCAGAAAATTAAGACATGAATTCGTGTGAAGGATGATTGGAGAGAGAAGAGCAAGTTTTGGCCAAAATTAGAAACATAAAATTCTAAGATGTAAATCAAATCCTTTCCATCCAATCTTCAAGATCCAGTCCATATTTGTTAACCTAATATGATATACTATATATACATAAGCGTTACAAACCTAAAAGAGGCGCAACTGCTGCAAAAAAGACTCTGTTCACAAGCTTGAAATTTCAAAGAAAAGTGGAAATTGGATTTGGAGTTGCAGAGGGATTCAATAGGTTATGAAGCTTGCAATTAATTCCTGGAGGCATTCTGAAGCTAGTTGCATCGTTTCCAAGCATCAAAGCTCCCAGAATCAAAACCCATACTACCACGATTTGCACTTTATTCTTTAAAAATGATTATGGACATACATGCGTTATAAATATATTTTGATTATGCATTCTTGTTTGTATGAATGTTTAGAACATATTTGAATCGTTAAGTTCCAGTTTTGATGAACATATGATGATCTGCCATTACTAAGGTTTAGACCTTTGTTTTAGAGTTTTCAGGTATAGGAAAAATTGGGCTTAAAGATGAGTACCATCATGCTTAGGGGATCAAACCCAGTTGATCCATGGCCTTAGAATTAATTTATATTGTGTGTTGTAGATTTTGGAAATTGCAGGTGCTATAGTGACGAATAACATCCGTAGGTAAAAGTACAAAAGCTAACACGACGGATGGGTGGAGAAGATGATGGTGTGGTGCAGCCTGGTTGGCTGGTTTGAACCAACGCACATTTTTTTGTTTCAAACATACTCTGGCCTTTGTTTTGCATATAGTATTATATGTGTGGTATAATAAACGAATTGACAATCAGCGCAGTTGGCAAAGGCATGGACTTGTGAAGGAAGGGACCTCGGTTCGATCCCCGGTCCAACATTTTCCTATTTTTCTTGATATTTCCTGCAGGTTCCAGTGCACATCCTTACAAGATAGCCATCCTGCATCCTTATTCCCAACCAATGGATCATCCACTAATCCAGATCTAGCGTCCATCCAGCAGTCCCCACGGTGAACGCTCAAGCACGCCCTCCACTGGATCTCATGCAAGGGCAATGGGCTTGTACAAATCTGGGCCTAGCATATTCACTCTCACACCCCTCAGATTACCGAATCAACGAAAGTCCCATTACTCTTCTTTTTTTTTTTTTTAATTTCTTTATTTTAATTTGTTTAATTTTTTTTATCTTTTTAAAATTCACCCTTTTTTAAATTATTTTAATCATAAAATTAGAAAAAGTCACAAAAAAATAGATTTAGGTTTTTTTATAATTAAAATTAGTTTTTTGTAAATTATTTTAAGTTCATTAATTTAACTTGTTTTTTCTTTAAATTCAAAATTGATTAGAATTAGGTTAAAACATCAAATATTTTTTTAATAACAAAAATATTAGTTTCATTAGAATTTTTTGTATTTAATATTTTTTTCTTTCTTTTTTTAATTTAGTTAAATAGGATATTATTATCATATTTTCATTAATAAATAAAAACACAAAAAAGAAGTTTTCTTTTAATTTAGGAGCATTTTTAGGGTTTAGACACTTCTTTATTCTTCGCGTGTTCATTATTTTCTGTTTTACTTTTTTAATTATGTAACTGTTTCCCGGTTTGTAATAATTTAATTAGGGTTTAATTTTCTGCATCTGATTATGTAATTGCCCCGAGACCATGTAATAACTTAGGATTTTTTATGTTCTGCAATTTATTTTCCGCACTATAAACTGCTTAGATGAATGGCTAATAAGATTGTATGGAAAGATAACGATTAATTGAACATAGCATAACTTAATTCAAAGATGATATATTTGAATCAAGCACACTTTCACATGTTCAACCCTAGGATATCTCCCACTTTGGTTGCCTTCGAAACGATCATAATTCTCGAAACGTGAGAATTTTTAGTGATTGTCCTTTAGTTCAAGAGATCACAAGTCCCTTGATGACCCATCTGACTGTTACCTCGGTTAAAAAAGTGATGTTAGAACTTTAGGACAGTTACTAAGAGTTCTTGCCCAATTGCCTTAGTGACCTACATGTCCCTTAGATAGTCCCTCAACATTCAACGATAGGGCTACCTACTCACTAATAGTAGGATAGCACTATATAAAGGAAAGGAGGAAAAGAACACCTTTTTCGAGTAGGTAGATAGCTATTAAGTACTTGCTCAAAACTAATTCTTTTTTACACCACACTTTCAAAACCTTTTCAAAACGCTTTATCACACTCTTGAGGACTGATACAAGAGTTATCATAAAGCAAACAAAGTTTTCAAAACACATAAACACGGAAGCAATTTTCAAAATGAGCAAGTACCTAAGAGCCCGTGAAAGACCACAGATGGAAAGGGTGCTAACATCTTACCTTTCCATAATCTACCCCCTTACTCAGAAAATCTCGAAAAAGGTATTTTTCTGTTCTTTTCACCCTTTCCTTTGTTGGATAAAAGAAAAGTCGGTGGCGACTCTTGCTTACCGCACATTTACGAATACAAAATGCAAACAAGTATTAACAGTTGGTTCTGCCGCCGTATCACAATTGTGATTGATGTCGTTTAAAGTTGCGAAGTGGTGATTTTGCATATACTAATTCTATTGTAATATTTTTCTTACATCCGATTATATTGTTCGATAACTCACCCCTTCTGTTTGAATGTTACCCTGATGTTGGTAACGTGCAGGTAATCCAGAGTGACATCAGTTTACCTTCAATAGTTTGAGTCAGTGTCATTGCTCTGATACGTAACACTCGTGGGGATGAATGCTTGGTGTTTTATTGTTGTTATTACTTCAGTTGGTTGAACCTTAAGTTGTTGTTCGTTAAGTACTTATTATTTGAAGTTGTTTAGTTGGACAAAGATGATATACTCTTTTAAGTTGGATATTATGATTTCCGCTCCGTAGTTATGAAAGTCGTTATTTTCAAAAGATTAAATTATGTTGCCATTTGTTCATCCAAAGTTTAATGTGTTATGTATCTGTAATGAATGTCGTTGCTTTAAGTTGTAATTGTAGCATCCTGATTCGGTTATTGGAAATTTTATAACTCTAACTTTTATATTAATTATCGGGTAGAATTGGGGTGTTACAGTTGGCGCATATCCTGGCCTCTTTTCTTTCTGTCTCAGAACCTAAGTTTACCACTTCGACCGGCTCTTCATGTGATTGGATATCCTTTTCTTCTTGTATTAAGAGTTTGGTAAGTTCTCCAAGTATTTCACAATCTTCCTCATCTTCGTCCTTGGCTTGGTAGATCGGATTTTCAAAGTCATAAGCGGCAATAGCAGAATCGTTATCAATGAGATCCAGAGTGGATGTGGATCTGCAATGTAGTGTGTGGGTGTGTGTAAGAATACATAGATATTCGAAAGTGCAATGAAGCAAAAGAAATGTAGAGAGCGCAAAATTTGAATGCAAAACGTCCAATGTTTTCATTAAATGAAAATATGACATTTGAAATGACAACCCTTAACAAATATACCATTGTGCCCCGGGCAAGACACAAGGTTTAAAGTCATTGTTTTTTTTTAAAGATATTACATAACCAAACTTCTTAAATTAATAAAAATAGAAATAACTATTACTCCTAGATAAAGGAGATAGGGAAAATGTCTTCTGCTTTCCAATTGTCAAGTCCACCCCCAATGGTAGGAGAGATCCAATTACTGAGATCACAATAACTGTCAGCATCTTCTATTACGTTGACTCCAATGTTGCTGACACATAATTGAGGTCTTCCAGCACTAGTGTGACATACAACCCTTTAACCATCTACAGTAAATCCCAAACCAAACTTATCAAATTTGTAAGGGATATTAGGAAGCTGACCCCAAATAGTACAACCACCTTCTTCTATAGTAGCGTTGGCATCTTTTAAGGAAGCCATCTTGTGCAGAACCTTGGTAGTCTTTGGAATGGCAGAAACATCTTTAATAGAAGTAGGGGAAATTACTTCAAAAGCTTGGTAGGGAGTCTCAATGAATTCTCTGTCCATCTCCACGTACCAAAATGAATTTAGGTGGCTGACCATGTCCTTTTCTCCGCAGACAGTAACAATCTTCGCTTTCACAAGATATTTTAATTTCTGGTATAAGGTGGAGGTAATAGTGCCTTCCCCATGGATCCAGGGGAGTCCTAATAGACAAGAATAAACTGACCGGATGTCCATTACATAGACGGTGGATTCAAAGATCTGTGAACCCACTTTGATAGTGTTGTACCCCAAAATTTGCCCTCTTCTTTTCTCAAGACATTTCTCACCAAAGAACTCAAAACACAATATCTTGACCTAACTTCATGGCTCAAATCATTTCTCAAGATCAATGGATTAATAGTTGAAAATTGATCAACTGATGAAAAATCAACTGATACACAAAAAGTCAAACTTTGACTTTTTGGTCAACATTGAATTTCAAAGATCAAGATTCATCAAGACATTTAAAAATATCAAACTTGATCATCAAGAATCAAGAGAATCAAGAAAGTCAACAAAAAGTCAAGATTTTCAAGACTTAGAAAAATTCTAAGTGTTTTTTAACCTTGATAATTTCAATACTTCATGACAATTTTTCAGCAAGATGCAAGATGATTCAAGGTAAACTTTCAACATGAAAGTTGTAGATCTTGATGAACTCCTCAAATTTGTATTAGAGGGTTGATGTCCAAAAAATGTTTAGATTTGAAGATATTAGCTCATGAAGTCATGACACTTTTGTATAAACACTTAGAGAAATTTTCAACAAGTTTGTCAGATTTTTGTCCCAACTTCTTGGCCAATTTTCATCAAGTTCCAACTTGATTTAGCCAAAGTCAACATGAAAGTTGTAGAAAATGGTTCAAGCTTTCCAAAACATCTAAGAGCATGAATTTATCATACTTGAGCTAGGAGATTCAGAGGCATGGAGTCGGGCATCCATTCTTGAATTATAAGTCATTTTGGTGAAGAACACATAATCCAATCTGCATGATATGCTGCATAATATTACTTTGTAGGCCTTCTAACATAAAAATCTCACCATAATTTAATGTTTACACAAACTTTTGAGCTATGTTCCATTTGATTTAAGCATTGTCCAAAGCATAATTCCATTAATGGCACAAAGTTAACACTTCCATTTTTGAAAAACATGCTTTTGCAAAATGTCAATACATTGAACTTTGTAAGGGTTATATTTGATTACAAGCAAACTCAAAAGCATGGAGAAAACCCTCTGCATCCAACAACTTCAGAACATGCTTGTAATTGAAACATTAAAACAATGAAAATTCATCCAACTTAGTTTTTCACTTTCAACCAAACCATAAAGGCTATCTTGCAAATCTGATTACTTCAACCTCCAAAACCTATTGCCTATAAATATATAGATAAATTGCAAGCTAAAATGAGAGATTAACAAGCACTCAAAATCTCTTTGCTCTCAAAAAACCAGAATTGTCCACAAAACCTCCATTTTGAGATTTGAAGTCCAAATCTTTGAATCTCTCAAACCTTGCAAGTTTTACATACATCATATAAAAGTTGTTCAAACACAAGAACAAATTTTGTAACATCATTACCACCATCTTCCAAACTCAAAAACAGTACCTTGCAACTTGACTTGGTTGGAGTGATTCAACAACTTTCAGCATAAAGTGAGGATTGACATAGCTTCAAGAAGGTCCAAGGGAGCTTAATCAATCATAATATTGCACCTAGAACAGCTAGAAGAGGCTTCAGTCTTTTCTCCAAGAGAGGTAAGTTTCCTCAAACTTTGTTATCTTTATCCATACATCATTTGTTTTCGTTTTCAAAAGAATAAAACAGGATAAATCAAGGCATAAAAGTGCAAATATCCAAAATTAAAAAAATGCTCCAGAAGCCCTGACACGGGCTGTTGTGTCACCTGACACGAGTTGTGTCAAGGGGGAAGACAAACCAAGGAGGCAGGGCAGAAGTTAACACGGGCGTTCGTGTCACTCAACACTGCCCATGTCAATTCAGCTGGGACTAGAAAATGTGCAAGAAGCAATAATAGATTCTGACACGGGTGCCCGTGTCCGCTAACACGGCCCGTGTCAGCCCAGGCATTAAAATTCCTAATTTTGAGATTTTGCTATAGTTTTAGATCATTAAGGTTACTTTGGACATATTGCATTGCTTGGAGATGGCCTAACACTATACAAAAACTTTTTCTAGATAAAACATTCAAGTTATTTTCTAAAATAATTGAAATCATTAGACTTAGGTTTTATTTTTAATTAATTAACTCCTTTTGTAATTAAGTTAACTACAAAACCTTTTCCATCAAAAACCCACAAAAAACAATTTCCTTTCACTTTACATTCTTTGTGCATTTTACCATTTCACATTACAATTTATGTAACTGTTAAAGCCTTATAATAGCAATTAGGGTTTATTTTACTTGTCATCCCATTTTTAAATTTGTATCCCCATCCCCAAAAGTATTGTAATAGCGTAGGACCTTTAAATTCCGCAATTTATCGCTTCCCTTATTATTGCTAGTAATTAGGGTTTGTATGACAAGAATAAAAATCAAACATTAGATAACCCTAATACAAGATAAAATAATTGAATCAAACACACTTTGCACACATGCACCTCTAGGGTAACCACACTTGTTGCCTCGGATAAAAACAATCACGTCCCTCGAAAGTATGATGTTTTAGCAAAGATCATCGATTTAAAAGATCGTAGTCCCTCAATGACCCTTCGATGTTACCTTCGGTAAACGATCTTAGTCCCTTACGACAATTGCTAAAACATCTTACAAGTTGCCCTCTATGACTGTACGATGACCCACACCTGTCTCTCACATCCAATGATATGTCTCTTTACCAACTAATGGTAGGTAAGCACTATCTAAAGGAGGAGGAAAAGAACTAAGACTTTTTGAGTAGGTGGATTTCTCGTAATTGCTTGCTCACAAGTAAAACCATCTTTACACCTCAAACTTTCAAAACACTCTTCAAAACAAACATCTTTCTACACACCAACACTTTCTTGAACTATTTTCAATACCAACACTTTGTATGCATTCTTAACGATGCAAGAATCATTACAAAGTGTGCTGAACGAAGGCGTTTTCAAAATACTTTCAAACTTACATAAAACAAAAACATATTTACAAAGCATTTCAAAGTGAGCTAGCAATTAAGAGCCCGTAGATAACTACGGACAAAAAGGGTGCTAACACCTTCCCTTTTCATAACCTACCCCCTGAACTCATGAAAAATTCTCAAAAGGTCTTTCTTGTTCTTTTCACCCTTTCCTTTATTGGATAAAAGAAAAGTCGGTGGCGACTCTTACTATCCGCAACATTTGCGATAACACACAAAACAACAAAGTCAATTCTCCCACTGTACCAAAAACCTGGCGACTCTGCTGGGGAGACTTGTTAAAAGTGGGGTTACCTTAAGAGATAGATCACCTTTATTTTCTTCATTTGTTTGCCTTGTTTGCTTTACATTTATGGGTTATGCTTGGGTTTATTACTTGAAAAGATCCTATACCCAGATCTGGGGCATATTAGGTAAGTAGCAATAGATCATGGGGACTATGCAGCGTAATACCGACATGGTTGAAGCAATGGATATGTTAGTGTGACACATTTGTTGGTACCGGTGTCCCTTGAGTCCAGTCAAGGAGAATACAGGGCCACTGTATGGTGTCATGAAGCACTAACTGACTGTAGAACCTTAGTTGAACAACTTGGCCATTAGAAAGTAGTAAGACAATTGGCTTTGGTGCAAGACTAAAGTTGGTTGATACTCGATACTACACTCATTGGGATCAGAATTTTGGGATATTTTGACCATAGTTTGGATGCTTGAGCTAAAGCAATACTCAATGAAGAAAGATCGGTGATATTGGGACTTCTTAGAACCCGGTTACTTTCTTTAGGACATGTTGAACCAACTAAACTTCAAGAGGGTACTTACCTATAAACCCCATGCTTGCCTAAACCTAAAGCCTTGTGTGCTTTGTTTGTGTGTGATTATTTGTTCATAACATCATAACATCATGCCATAGCATTTTCACTAACCATTTCAAGGACCTAAGGATTTATCTTTATTCTGTTTTTTAGGATATGGCTTCCGCTCGCAGAAATATCATCCGAATCAACTTTGTAAGGGTACCTTCTCAACTCAAAGTGTTAGCATCAAGGGTTCATGAAAATTCTCTGTTCACCAAAAGATATGGTCAACTTCTCAATATGGTTACCTCAAGCTTTGAAGAAGACATGATGAGGGTGCTCTTTCGATTCTTTGACCCTGTACATCATTGTTTCACCTTTCCCGATTATCAATTGGTGCCTACAACGGAAGAATTCTCTCAAATACTAGGAGTATCTATTCTTGACCAAATACCATTCACCAATTTAGAGGAAACTCAAGACCTGAAGTTATTGCCAAGGCCTTACATTTTAAGAGTTATGACATTGTAGCCAATTGGGAGACAAGAAGTGGGGTCGAAGGCTTTTTGGCTAAATTCCTAATGGAGAAGGCTCTACTATTTTGGGATGCTATGGATTTACAAGCTTTTGAGGAGATCTTGGCTCTTCTAATCTATGGGTTGGTACTTTTTCCTAACCCTGACCAACTCATAGATATGAACGCTGTCAAAATTTTCCTTACTCGTAACCCTGTGCCTACATTGCTTGGAGACGTGTTGCACTCTCTTCATACTCGCACTACGAGGAAGCGAGGGACTCTTATGTGTTGCTTGCCTTTGCTGTCCAGGTTGTTTATTTTGCACCTTCCCCAATCGATATTGAAGAATGAGCAAGGCTTGAGGTTGTCTCAAAGGTTTATGTCGCTTTCTCACACAGATATCCATTGGTGCTCTCTATCTCAAAAGGACATTACTATCATTGACCGTTGTGGGAAGTTCCCTAATGTTCCACTCTTGGGCATCTGGGGAGGTATTACTTATAACCTTTCTCTGGCTCTACGAAAGTTTGGCTATGCTCGGAGATAGTCCTCATGACGCACTCATTCAAGGTATTGTATTTGACTATGAGAATGATGTCCAAGGTTACCATCAAAGGTTTGTTCAAGCTCGGGGCATGATAAACAAGGTTGATAACAAGACTTTGGGGCATAAGAACTCTATTCCTTTGGAGCCTTATCTCAAATTGGTGCGAGCTCGCGCTCGAAATCTCATGATGCCATATCCTTCTATCCTACCTATTGTACCCCAAAATTTTCCCTCCCATATTTCTCAACACATGGCAAGTGAGGTCCCCAAATTGCTCAAGGAAGTTCAAGAGTTGACCAGACAAACTCTATCCTAAGGCAGTCTATCTCTAATTCGGGTTTCCATCTTCATCAAGATGTGTGAACCACAAAGGACTCAAAGGCTCACCATTGTCCTAATATGTTCTCAAGATCATCCATGTCAAGTTTCAAGCCTTGCAGAAGAAGGTTGCTCAGTCAATTGCTCAAATGCCTGAAAATCAACTATGTTAGGTCAAAAGTCAACTGTGGCCCACATACAGTCATACTTCAATATTTTTGGTCAATATAATAATTTTGAAGTGTTATTCATCATTTGATCAAGGGTTGATCATAATTCCTCAAGTATTGCTCACAATTCATCAAAACCCAAAAGTTGTTAAATTAGGGTTTTGCAGGAAAAGTCAACTCAACTTTGGCCAAGCATAACTTTCTCATAATTTATCAGAAATGATCCATCCAAATCTCATTTTGAAGAGGATGCAATTCCCTAAAATTCATCTTCATCTCCCAAGTTCAGAATATGCACTCACAAAAAGATATGAATTTTGACATTATAGGTCACTTTGAAAAGTCAACAAAAACACCTTTTGGGTCAAAGCTTCATACATGAACATGGAAGATTCAATTGAGATGAGACTAAAATGGTTGCTTAGAGGACATCCTAAGCTTTCTAAAAAGTCCAAGAACACCCCTCTAGGGTCAAAATTGAGAGAGTTATGCATTGGCTAAGTTGACCCTTTTTGCAAAATTGCCAAAAGTCAAATATGTTCAAATTTGCATTTTTTGCTAAATGGGCCCAACTTGTTTATGCTTGCACTTCAATTGTAATGTGTTCCGCGACTCAAATACTTATCCATACATTATTTGCTTCATTTTTTAATTTATTTTGATTTTTCATTAATTAAAAAGTGAATCGAATCAAATAAAAGATGAAAATTATCAAAGATATGATTTGATTTGTTTTTTTATAGATGGGCAATCAAAATATGCTGAGCTTGGATGATCAATTCGAATCAATGGCAATTGGTACAAGAAAGGCATGATTGACATGAAAATATAAAGATATCATACAAATTTAAAATTAAATCAAATCTCATCAAAGCTTCAAGATTCAATCTATTTTTCAACCCTAATTCATTGAGGGATACATAGTGAACAAGAACAAAGCAAAAAAGAAGGGTTAGAGGTCGTGAGAAGGGAAGAACAAAATTGAAAAATTCCAAGAAAAGTGTGAGACGAATTTCAATCTACAAGCCAATTCAAGGTGTACTAGCCATTTCAATCGCTTGCTAGACATCCCAGGAAGCTATTCCAATCATTCCCAGGGCCTGAAACACTCAGAAACTCGTTCTACAACTCACGCAGATTGGTACATTTTTCAAATTCGATTATTGCAATTTACGCATCATTAGCACTTTTGATTTATATATTCTTGTTTATCATCAGGTTTGCAAGCTAACCATGCCATTTAATTGCATTTTTGATGCCCGTACGTGATATTTCCATTGTTAGGGTTTTATGTTCTTGTTTAGGGGTTTTTAATGCTGGCGAAATTAGGCTTTAATTCTGGTACCATAATACTCGTGAGGATGAGACGAGTTGATTGGTACCATCACTTTCCATTTATCTTACTCGTGTGCCATTTTTGAGATGAACATGTTTGTACCTACAGAGAACGTCTGTAGATCAAAGTCCTGTTGCCTAAGACGATAGTCTGGGGAAGAAGATGAGGCGTGGCAATCATTGGTTGGCTGGTTTGAATTTTCGCGCATTTTCTGAATATAATGTTTGATTTTCTTATATTATTTGGCTTCTATTATATGAACAAATAAACAATGCAGCATAGCTGGCAAGCAGGTACTGGAAGCGAGCATAAGGACCTGGGTTCGATCCCCAGGTCCCAACATTTGTTTCATGTTATTTTTCTTCATATGACCAGGTGCGCTACTGTCCCATATGTCCACCATGCAACTCAATGATCTGGCCATCAGACTCATCTCCAGCCAAGATCCAACGTGCCAGCATTGAAGGACCACCACACACCTCAAAGTCAATATTGCATGGGAACCAGCATGGTCAAACAAGCTGAGATTTGTTTAGGCCCAGAAATCAGATTGGCACCCCCCACAATTGCTAACAATCAGGCCAATCTCCACTTGTTTTTATTTCTTTTCTTTAATTCTTTTAATATTTTTCTTTAATTATTTTAATTCACCAAAATTAATTACTATTTTTTCATAAAATCATAAAATCAAGAAATCATAAAAATTAGAATCAGGTTTTTTTTAATCAAATTTAATTTAATTTAGTTTAGTTCAATTTAGGGAAATTTTAACTTGTTTTTTTTAATTAAAACTAATTTGCAAATTAGGTTTAAACTCTTGATTTAATTTTTCTTTTTTTCTCAAATAAAATATAAAAAATACAAAAATAGGGTTTTTTAGAATGAATTAATGTATTTTTCTTAATTTAAAATTAATTAGAACTTAGGATTTTCTTTTTAATTCAATTTTTTCATTATTTTCTCAAATAACAAAACATGACACAAACACATATTTTTTTAATCAATGGCAATTAGGTTTAGTCAAAGGGTCAAAACCCTAATCGTCTCGTATTTAATTCGCCGCGCGCTTGTTAATTATTTTGCCTATATTTTTGTAACTGTTCATGGTTTGTAATAGTTAATTTAGGGCTTTTACTTATCGCTTTTCCCCGGGTTTTTTGGCTATGTAATTAATCCCCCTCCTAGAAGCCTTGTAATAGTTAGGTTAATTTTCTTGCATTTTTAATTCCTGCAAATTTTTAACTGTTTAGATGTATGCTAATAGGATTGTATGGCAATAATGCATGACAAATTAAAACGGTTAGAAAACCCTAATGTGCAAAGATAAGTAACTGAAACAAATCACTCGCACATATCACTCTTAGGGTATGCTCTCACTTTGGTTGCCTTCGGTAAATGATCATTAAGCATAAGGTGTCTTAGTGGTTTCCCTCCAGTCCAAAAAGATCAAAATGTCCCATTTAAATGTTGCCTCAAAGGTTGCCTCGGAAACGTTGCCTCGGAAATGTTGCCTCGAATATGATCTTAAGACTCTAGGGTTATTACTAAGGTGTCCTAATATTGCTTCAGTGATCGTACGTCCCTTTCGAATTGACCCTTACAATTCCAACGACGGTGCTACCTATTTCTCAATAGTGGGATAGCGCTATCTAAAGGAAACAAGAATAGAAACGATCTTTTTTTCGAGTAAGTAGATGCTAGTAGGTACTTTCTCAAATCAAAACTTTTCACACTTACACTTTTCAAACAAATTTTCAAAACAAACTTCGTCACACCCTTGAGGACTGATACAAGGGTTATCACGAAGTAAAACATTTTTCAAAAACAAAGCACACAAACACAAGCAATTTAAAAATGAGCAAGTACCTAAGATTCCATGGAAAACTATGGATCAAAAGGGTGCTAACACCTTCCCTTTCTATAATCTACCCCCCGTACTCAGAATATCTCGAAAAAGGATTTTTTTGTACTTTTTTCCTTTCCGGTTGGATGAAATAAAAGTCAGTGGCAACTCTTACTTACAGCGACATTTTGCGAACAAAAAACGCAAAACACAAACCAGTAATAAACAGTCAGTTCTGCCACCATATCACAGAATCGGAGACTCTGCTGGGGAAACTAAATAAAGTGGGGTATACCATAGGATCTAGGTCATCATAATTGCTTCTCTTGATTGCTTTGTTTGCTTTACTTTTTAGGGTTTTGTTTGGGGTTACTATATATCCTACACCCGGATCTAGGGAACACCTTTTAGGTAAGTAGCAATAGACTGTGAGGGAACTGTACGGTGTAGACCGATACGGTTGAAGCAATAGCTACATTGGTGTGGCACTTTGGTTGGTACTGGTATCCCTTGTGGAGAAACGAGGAGAATACAGGGCCGCTGCATGGTATCGTTAAGCATTAACTGACCTTAGAACCTTTAATTGCCCAACTTGGCCATTAGAAGTAGTGAGATAGCCGGCCTCAATGTAGAGTTGAGAACTGGTTGATACTCGATGCTAAACTCATTGAGATCATACTCTCGGAATATTTCAGCCGCAAGAAAAGATTGCGTGAGCTGAAACCATGACCGATGGAGGATGGTCAGTGATATTGAGATCCTCTAGAACCCGGTTACTTTTTCTAGGACAGGTTTGAAACCAACTTAACTTCAAGAGGGTATTACCTTTGACCTCATGCAAGCCTTAAACCTAAGGGCTTTGTGTGATTGGACTGTGTTTGAAATACTTGTGTTTGCTATACCTATGGTTTATCATGACATCATGCATCATAACATGGCATTCATGCTTCATTACACTAACCATTTCAAAGACCAAGGGAATTTATCTTTGTTCTATTTTGCAGATCATGGCTTCTGTGTGTAGAAATACTATCTGAATCAGCTTTGTGCAGATACCTTCCCAACTTAAAGAGCTAGCATCAATAGTTTCTGAAACTTCTACTTTCATTAAGAGACACGGTCAACTCTCATCCTGGTTACTTCAAACCTGGATGAACAGATGATGAGCGTACTTTTTCAGTTCTTCGATCCCAAGCATCATTGCTTCACCTTTCCAGATTATCAGTTGGTATCCACCTTGGAAGAATTCTCTCAGCTATTGGGCATACCCATTCTTGAACAGGTACCCTTCACAGGTATAAAAGAAGTTCCTAAACCAGAAGTCATTGCCTCAGCTTTGCATTGGAAACGGGCCAACATGGTATCCAATTGGGAAACTCGAAGCGGAGTCGAGGGTTTTTTAGCCAAATTTCTGATAGACCAGGCTCAACTATTTTGGGATGATATGAATTTTCAGGCTTTTGAGGATGTCTTGGCTCTTCTTATCTATGGTTTAGTTCTCTTCCCTAATCCGGACTCCTTCGTAGATGTGAATGCTATCATAATTTTCCTTTCTCGCAACCCTATGCCTACCTTTCTAGGAGATATTTTGCACGCTCTCTATACTCGTACCGTGAAGAGAAGAGGGACTCTTATGTGCTGCATGCTGTTGCTAGAGAGGTGGTTTATTTCTCACCTCCCTAAGTCTGTACTGAAAAACGAAGAAGGTTTGGGTTGGTTGCACAAAATAATGTCACTCGCTCATACGGATATTCTTTGCTGTTCCCGAGCTATCGAAGACACTGCTGTTATTGACCGATGTGGGGGGTACCCTAATGTCCCATTACTTGGTATCAGAGGGGGTATAACTTACAATCCTTGTCTAGCTTTGCGACAATTTGTCCGTGCTCGAAGGGATGGCCCCCATGAGTTACTTCTCGAGGACATTGTATTCGACTATAAGGATGATGTTAAGGAGCATCGCCGGAGGTTCATACGAGCTTGTGGTATGGTAAACAAATCTGACCCCAAAGAGTTGGGACCAAAGACTTCCCTTCCTATGCAACCTTACCTCCAATGGGTCCGAGCTCGTTCCCAGAAGCTTATGATGCCTTATGTGGCCATATTACCAGTGATTGTGGAGCCCACTAATGAAGAAGGCACTCCTTACACGGTTCTCTATCCTTACATGACCACTGATCTTGGGGAGTTACAAAGGTCTTGGATTCAGCTGAAGAATGAGCGGGATACTTACAAGGAACAGTTCCATGAGCAAGAGAAGAAGGTTATGAAGCTCACCAGGCAGCTCGAGGAAGAAAGAGTGATCAATGATTACATCAGCACAAAGAGGAAGCGTCCATGGGACTTTTGATGTTCTATTTCTAGTTTTAGATTTGTTTTATTTACTTATTTCGTAAAGCCTTAAAGGAATTTGAAACTTCAAAGTTAAAGCTAATAAAGTTTTTGTTCATTTTGGTTTGCAAATTTAAATTTCCCAAAGTCTTTGAAATCATTACATGCGCATCCCATTATCATACACATCATTACAGGTACCACTACAGGTTTCTCATCTTCTTCGCTGTTTATTTCAGCAGAAATGTCTTTCGATCAAGTCATCAAGGATCTTCAGGCACAGAACGCCCAGTTCCAACAGATGTTCATCAGTCTGGCAAAAGGGCAAGAGGATTTGAAAGCCCTCATTCTGAAAGAGAAGAAGAAGAAGACTAGTATTCTGAATATGGGCAGAAGATTTGGAGAAAGGTTGAAGCATCAAACTGATCTGACCTCTTCATCCAAGGAAGGGGAGAACCAAGAAGGGGAAAAGGACCTTAGTCTTGCAGTTTCTGACAACGATACTGATTACAATGATGAGAAATATCCTCTTGCTGAGGATAGGTACAAGCATCTAGAAGACCGTCTGAGTGCTATGGAAGTTCAGAAGATACCTGGTTTAGATTTCGGAGAACTGGGACTGGTATCAGGAGTGGTCATCCCTCATAAGTTCAAAGCTTCGGTTTTTGCCAAGTATAATGGGGTGTCCTGCCCAAAGCTCCATCTCCGCTCGTATGTCAAGAAGATTCAACCCCACACAGCTGATAGAAATTTGTGGGTGCATTTCTTTCAAGATAGTCTGTCAGGGACTCAACTTGAATGGTTCTACCAATTGGAGGGAGCTAGTGTCCAAAATTGGGAAGATCTTGCTGCTTCTTTCTACAAGCAGTATCAGTACAACACCGACCTTGCTCCTACTCGTACTTAACTCCAGATTATGTCTATGGGTGCAGGTGAAGGTTTTAAAGATTATGCTAAAAAATGGAGAGACTTTGCTGGGAGAGTTCAACCCCCTTTGTCTGATAGGGAGTTGGTTGATATGTTTCTGGGGATGCTATCTGGTCCATTTTTCAATCACTTGGTCGGCAGCTGATCATCTGGTTTCACCGAGCTGATTTTAACTGGAGAAAGAGTAGAAGCTGGAATTCGGAGTGGTAAAATACAGAAGGATGCCCCCTCAAGTTCAACAAAGAAGTCTTTTACTGGTAAGAAGGAAGCCAGTGCAGTCTATAGCCCGAGGGTCCAAAGCAGATATGAACACCGTCAAACGGTAAATGCTGTAGTGATACCAAGACCCACAGTTGCTCCACAATGCAACAATCAACAAAGGGTGGAAAGACCACAATGGCAGTTCACCCACATTAGCATGCCATTGGCTGAAGTTCTACCTCACCTATTGAGATCCAACTTGGAGACCCTGAGAGAGGCTCCCAAGAATCCGAACACTACCTCTCCCAGATACAATCCCAACGCGCGGTGCGCCTACCATTTTGAGAGTCCTGACCACGATACAAATGATTGCTGGGCTCTGAGAAACAAAGTACAAGACTTGCTTGAAGCCAAGGAGATAGAGTTCGATGCTCCAGAAAAGCCGAATGTTATAACCGCTCCTATGCCCAAGCATGGTCGTGGAGTTAATGCTGTTGACACTGATTTGTGTGTGACCTCTGTTGAAGAAATTTCTACTCCTCTTATGACTGTTAAGAAGAATTTGCTGTTGGCCGGTTTATTTCTGGGCTGTGGTGAAGGTTGCTACATGTGTTCAATTCTACCTTCTAGTTGTCGTTTGTTGAAGTCAGGTGTTCAACACCTAATGGATAATAAAGAGATTTTGTTTGAGAAGACTATGATTCTCGTGATTCCAAATGAAGACGTTGCCATTATAACCATTTCCGCCAATCCTTCCAAGGTTTCCTCGATAAAACCTGTTAGGATTACACCTGTTCAAAGAATTGCTCCGCTAATAATCACTGTTCCTGGTCCCATCCCGTACACTTTAGACAAGGCTGTCCCATGGCATTATGGTGCTGATGTGTACTATCATGGCATTAAGTAAGATCTGAAGAATGAAGAAGCTGATACTGATGTCAGTAATATTGTCGAGGCTAGTAAGTTTACTCGAAGAGGGAGGATTTTCTCTCCCGAGATTTCCCCTCTGACTGTCAACAAAACTATTGTCATTCCATCTACTATTCCCGCTAGTACATCAACTACTCCAGTTATCACCCTTGCCGCTGAGTCATCTGGGACTCGGGGCAAGGAAATTATAGGTGAGCCTGCCCGGACGGAGGCGCCTAGAAAAATCATTGTGGAAGCCTCTAAACAAGAAATAGAGGAAATACTGAAAATTATCAAGAAGAGCGACTACAATATGGTCGAGAAGCTAGGGCAGACCCCGTCAAAGATCTCCATGTTGTCTCTACTGTTGTATTCCGAAGCCCATGCGAAGGATTTGATTGCATTTCTCAAGACTGTGCATGTGCCGCATGAAACTTCAGCAGATCAGTTCAAAGATTGTGTGGCCAGCCTGACTGTTGACAATGGGCTGGGTTTTTCAGATGTGGATCTAACACCGAAAGGAAGGAATCATAATGATGCTCTGCATGTCTCGATTGAGTGCAGGGGCACCACTATGTATCATTTGCTAGTAGATACCAGGTCTTCACTGAATGTTCTTCCGAAGAAAGTGTTGGACCGTTTGGATTGTGAGGGTTTGACTCTAAAGCCTAGTAACATTGTGGTAAGGGCTTTTGACGGATCAAAGAGAATGGTGCACGGGGAGGTGGACATCCCTGTAAAAGTGGGTTCTCAGACCTTTGGGTCCATCTTCTACGTAATGGATATCAGGCCATCATATTCTTGCTTGCTGGGTCGTCCTTGGATCCATAAGGCTGGGGCAGTTACTTCCACCCTTCATCAAATGCTGAAGTATCCGGTGGAGGGAAAGATCGTCACAGTGCAAGGTGAAGAAGAATATATGGTGAGTCACCTCAATTCCTTCCGCTACGTAGAGATGAACGGGGAATTAATAGAAACTCCTTGTCATAATTTAGAAGAGGTCCTTCTGATTTTGGCATCAACTGAAGTTACTACCAACGAACCTCCGTTAAAGATGGCTTCTCTCAAGGACGCCAGGGCTGTGGTTGAAGAAGGTGGGTGTACCAATTGGGGTCAGCTCCCTGATTTCACTTACAAAACTGACAAATTTGGTTTGGGCTTTACTACAGGGGCTCAAAGGGCTGTTAGGCATGCTCGGGATGGAAGACCCCCGCCATACATCAGCAATCGGGGAATTAATGCAATTGAAGACAGTGAAGAGGATTCATACATCAACAGTTGGATCTACCCAACAACCAACGGTGGACCGAATAACTGGACGACGAAGGACTTCATACCTATTTCTTTTATTCCGCAGTAATTGACTCATTTGTTTTAAGATTTGTAATAAACAATTTGAAACTTTATGGCCCGGTGCCTTGCCCGAGGCACCTTGGCTTTGCTTGTGAGGGCTTACTATTTATCATTTCATATATCATTAATAAAGCATTAGACGTTTCTTGCATACAAATTTTGCGCTCCTTGTTTTTGTTTTCTGTTTCTCACTTTATCAGAACATCTATTCTCTTACACACACTCACGTATCATACTGCAGATCCATATCCACTCTGGATCCCATTGATAACAGCTATGGTATTTCCATTTATGACTTCAAAAATCCGATCAACCAAGTCGAGGACGAAGGTGAGGATGATTGTGAGGTGCCTGGAGAACTTGCTAGACTATTACAGCAGGAAGAAAGGGCTATACAGCCTCATGAAGAGCCAATTGAGTCAATGAATTTGGGTACAGAGGAAGACATGAAAGAGGTTAAAATAGGTGCGAATCTAGAGCCTAGTGTCAAACAACGGTTAATACAGATGCTACACGACTATATTGAGATCATCGCCTGGTCCTATGAAGACATGCCTGGTTTGGACACTGATATTGTGGTACATCGCCTGCCGACTAAAGAAGACTGCCCTCCGGTAAAGCAGAAGGTCCACCGTATGCGCCCTGAAATGTTAGAGAAAATCAAGGCAGAGGTCATGAAGCAGTTCGACGCAGGATTCTTAGCTGTCACTTCTTATCCGCAGTGGGTTGCCAATGTCGTTCCGGTACCTAAGAAGGACGGTAAGGTACATATATGTGTGGACTACAAAGATTTAAACAGGGCAAGCCCCTAGGATGACTTCCCACTTCCTCACATTGATGTTCTAGTCGACAACACCGCGCAACATAAGATCTTCTCCTTCATGGATGGTTTTTCTGGTTACAACTAGATCAAGATGGCTCCTAAAGACATGGAGAAGACAACCTTCGTTACACAGTGGGGCACTTTCTGTTACAAGGTAATGCCTTTTGGGTTAAAGAATGCTGAGGCAAATTATCAGCGCGCCATGGTCGCTTTGTTCCACGATATGATTCACCACGAGATCGAGGTTTATGTTGATGACATGATAGCCAGGTCCCAGACTAAGGAAGAGCACCTTGATCATCTCCAGAAACTGTTTGACAGGTTGAAGACGTACAAGCTGAGGTTGAATCTGAACAAGTGTACCTTTGGGGTAAGGTCTGGTAAGCTTCTGGGTTTTGTTGTTAGTAACAAAGGTATTTAGGTACACCCCGCAAAGGTAAAATCCATACAAGAGATGCCGGTCCCCCGCACAGAGAAGGAAGTTAGAGGTTTCTTGGGATGTCTGAATTACATCGCCAGGTTCATTTCACATTTGAATGCTACTTGTGAGCCAATTTTCAAGCTACTGAAGAAAGATCAAGTGGTAAAGTGGAATGATGAATGCCAGACCACTTTCGAAATAATCAAGGAATACCTTCAAGAACCACCAATTCTGATGCCTCCAGTTGAAGGAAGACCTTTGATATTATACTTGACAGTGCTAGACAATTCAATGGGGTGTGTGCTGGGGCAGCATGATGAGTCTGGTCAAAAAGAGCACGCCATTTATAACCTTAACAAAACGTTTACCGACTGTAAGACCCAATACTCATTGCTCGAGAAAACGTGCTGCGGTTTGGCATGGGATGCTCACCAACTGAGACAGTATATGCTGACTCACACTACCTTGTTGATATCAAAGATGGATCCGATCAAGTATATTTTCAAGAAGCCCGCCTTATTCGGAAGATTAGCAAGATGGCAGATGATCTTAACCGAGTACGACATCCAATACACAACCCAAAAATCAATCAAGGGGAGTGTATTGGCGGATAATTTGGCGCATCAGGCTGTGGATGACTACCAATCCATGAATTTCGAGTTTCCGGATGAGAATATCATGTTGGTAACTGACTGCGAAGAACCTGGACCGGATGAAGGACCTGAGGAAGGATCCCGATGGTCTATGTATTTTGATGGAGCCTCAAACTCATTGGGTAACAACATTGGCGCTATAATTATATCTCCTGAGGGCTGTCATACTCCGTTCACCGCCCGATTATGTTTTAACTGCACCAACAATATGTCGGAGTATGAAGCGTGTGATCGGTGGATTTAGAACTGACTGTTTAACGCTGGTTCGCGAAATGTCGCGGAAGCAAGAGTCGCCACCGTCTTTTATGTTCTCCAACATGGAAAGGACAAAAGCACAGCAAAATTCCTTATGAGAACGTTTCTCGGTTCGGGAGGTAGATTTATAGAAAGGGAAGGTGTTAGCACCCTTTCTATCCATGGTTATCCATGGGCTCTTAGATACTTGCTCATTGTGTTTTCAAAATGTTTGTTTGCTTTTCAAGTGTGAGTGGGTTTGAAAAAGTTTCATTTAAAGATTTCAGAATAACTCTTGTATCAGTCCTCAAGAATGTTTGAAAAATTGTTTTGAAAGCTTTTTGAAAAGTGTCGGTGTGAAAAGGTTTTTGATTTGTTTTTGAATAGAGCAATTATCTATGACTCATCTACCTACCCTAAGAAATTAAGCTGTGTAGAAGTCCTTAAGGTAGTGCCATCCCACCATTGAGAGGTAGGTAGCACCACCGTTGGAGGTGTTCGGGTCAATTCGAGTTTAGGGACAGTGTGGTCACCAGAGCAATAGTAGGACACCTTAGAAGCTACCCTTATGTCCTTGACCCTTTTTTAATCGAGGCAACCGTTTCGAGGCAACTGGATCATGGACATAAGGACTTACTAAAACGTCCTATACTCGACAACCACGTTTCGAAGGTAAGGCAACAGGTGAGGCGTACCCTAGGAGTGGTGTGTGAATTTGTGTGTTGTTTTCATGTTAAGTTTATCTTTGATCAGGGTATTGTGAGCTACACTTGTTTTTAATTAGCCATTCAATCTTTCATGCAATTTAGAATTTAAAAGTGCGGAAATTTAAATGCGGAAAGATAAAACTACGCTATTACAAGGCGCGGGTCTATACATCGCCAAATTACAAAGACCCGTTTGATAAAAATGCGGAAAGTAAATAAATACCTAATTACTATTACATCCTTGAGCAGTTACATAATATTCAAAAGAAAATAATGCGCGAAATAAAAGAAATAAAATCGAACGTCCGAGGGTTTTGACCCTTTTGAAATTAAATTGAATTAAAAGCTAATTAATTATTTAATTAAAGAAAAGAAATTGATTTTTTTAATGTTTTTTGTATTTATGAAATAAAGAAAATTGAAAATCAAGAGAAACCCTAATTCTAAGTTATTTTAATTATTAATGAAAATATTAAAGTTGACCTAATTTACCAATTAATTAATGTACATGTTTATTTACAAAAATAAATAGTAATTAATAATAATAATAATGAGAGAAAATTATTTATTTAAGAAAAAGATGAAAATGTCAAAAACCCTAAGTCTAGATATTTTTTATTTATTAAAGAAAAAGATTGAATTAAAACCTAAATTAACTGAATTAATTGTTAGAGTTTATTTACAAAATATTTTAATAGTGAAATCAATAAGAATTAAATATTAAACATTTTTTGGTTTCTGATTTTTCATGGAAAATTATTTTAGGTGAATTAAATAAAATAATTAAAAAAAGCAATTGAAAAGAATTTAGAAAAGAAAAGAAAAGAAAACTAAAAAAAATGCAAACCAAAGGGGGTGTCAGGCCCCAAAGGGAGGTATTTTGAAGCATTCTGGCCCATGAAACAAAGGCCTTGTTTGAGTTTCTACGCCTGCGTGTACATTGGTTGACTAGGGTGCACTCTGGAATTCATTCAGTGGCCCTTGGATGGAAGCTCATGGCCATGTGGCAAGCTTGGACGTGAGGCTGCATGATGGACCTTGGGGCGTGCACTGCATGGGAATGGATTAGAACAAAAATCATGAATTAAGTGGGGGGACCTGGGAATCGAACCCAGGTCCCTATACCTGCCAGCCACGTCTTCTACCAACTGAACTATTGGTTTGTTTGTTAACATAATGGAGAGTAATTATTTATAAAAAAAACAAGTGTTAGTGGTATGAACAAAGAAAAGCGTGCCAACGTTTGAATTATCCAACCATGCCTGGACACCTCAGCTTCTTCTTCATTCTTTCTGCAAAAATACAAAACAAGTAGCGGGGGTTTTAAACCCCCACTAAGCACAGCCATGAAAAATAGCGAATAGAAGATGCCTTAATATAAAAAGGGCGCGAGGTCATCATTCAATTCGTATGGAGCTCCTGAATTCAATGGCGTAGGTCTCAAGGTCCAATTTTTCCATACAAGGAAAACCCTATTTTGGAGCTTCTGAAACCCTAGGTTTCATCAATGGTAGATTTTTATACAAGCATCTTTAGAACAATTAAACTATGCCAAAAGTTTCAGAAGGTCATTAGTAGCATGAATCAATAATCAAAACACATGAATGATGCGTGAAAATTAAAAATCGATTATGGACATTTTTGTGAAAAGCGCGACTCAGTTCTACCGTTTCTTGGAGTATGGAAGCTTGTTCTTGATGCCAATAGTTTCCTAGCAAAGTCAGTAAGGCAATGGAAGTGTTTTGAAGCCTTGAATCGCCCTGCAAATGTGATTTTAGATTCCAAGTTTTTGATGAAAAGTTGCAACTTTGTTCTGAGTTTGTGAGCAATTTTTCGTGTCTGTTCCCATTAGGTTAGGTTATGCATAAGTATATGAACGAAATTAGGTCAAGAAACAAGCCCATAAGTCCATGAATTGATGATTTCAATATTTGATTTTTATCATATCTTTTTCAATCTTTTTTTCATGGAAACCCTTGCCAATCATGGATGATTTTCCTTTTTTGGATGTGAAACGACCTAGCCAGCTTGCCCTAGTGTGATTTGCTGCACAAAAAGATTTGAAGAGCATTATTTGATATTTTTCTCATAATTAAATCTAATTAAATGAATTAATAAGAATAAAAATTCAATTAATTAATTAAAAATAAGAAAATAAATCATTTTTAGCCCAATGGGTCGTGCATAAGCTTTGGGTAATGATTCAAGGAAGAATTTGAGGCCCATTAGCAATTTTGAAGTTTTTTAGGCAAAGTTGACTTTTCAAAATTCCCAAAAATTTCCCAACTTCTCCAAGGCATATCTTGCTCAATTTTGAAGCTATGATCATGTTCTTGGACATTTTGGAAAGGTATTGAAGTCCTCTAACCAATGCCTTTGGTCCCATGTCATTTTAATTTACCAACCTCAAGTTATGGTCTTTTAATTAAAGTGCCTTTTTGTTGACTTTTGAAAATGACCTATAATGTTGAAATTGATAACTTTTTCTGAGAGCATTTCTTGGACTTGAAGTGTGAAGATGAGTTGTAGGAAATATCATCCCCTTCAAAATGAGCTTTGGATGGGATTTTTCTGATAAACCATAAGGAAGTTATGCCCTGGTCAATTTGCAGTTGACTTTTCAACTGTCCAAAAATAAAAACTTTTGCATCTTGAGACTTTTTGAGCCATGCCTTGAGGAATCATGATCAAGATTTGATCAAATGATGATTGTGGCTTCAAAATAAGATGTTGACCAAAATTTTTGACTTTTGACTGCCAAATGACCATTTTGCCCCTGCAGTTGACTGTGAAGCATTTAGGGTTTTTGACTGTGCAATTTGATGCCGTGAGTCTTGAAACATGACATATGGATGCTTGACAATGTATATAGGCATATGGGACTTGTTTGGACCCTTGGAAACCTCAATTTCTTTGCAAGAACCAAAACCCTAGTTTTGACTGTGTTAGGAGGCAATTGGACTGTGCAACCCTTGGGGGATTTTGAATTATCTGGAGATTGATCTTGAAAATTCTTGGAGAATATGGGAGGGCAAATTTTGGGGTACAACAGTTGCCCCTGTTCAATCTTCTTAGACCTGAGGATGCAGATTGGCTGGCGTGCCTTTCGTAATCCGAAGGTGGAAGATGATTGAACACTAGAGTGCCCAGGAATTTGCACTCACATAGTAGAGTATCAGCAGTGTGGTCTAGGGAATGGGCTTATAGATGCCATTTGGAGACTGATGGATAGGAGGATGGGCTTATAGATGCCCTCTAGAAATGTGACAGAACCTTGTCGGGAATGGGCTTATAGATGCCATTTGGAGACTGTAGTGGTAGTTGTGGAGATGGGCTTATAAATGCCATCTAGGTGTCGATCGCGTAAGAGATTCCTTAGCGAGAACTTGTGTACCTGAGAAAGAAAGATAATTACCTGGCCTGTTACAGGAGTTGATCTTCAAACTCTTTGTGTAGATGTGCCCTGGCTGGATACAGGTATCGAATCTTTAAATTCTTCATGCAGATGTGCCCTGGCTGGATACAGGTATCGAGTCTACAATCAGTTATTCACAGATGTGCCCTGGCTAGATACAGGAATCGAATATGGAATTAGTCGTCAACAGATACACCCTGGCAAGATACATGAATCAGATCTTCAAACTCTTCAGACGTACCCTGGCTGGTTACAGGAATCGAGTCCGGAAATAGTCGTCAACAGATACACCCTGGCTGGATACAGGAATCAGATCTTCAAACTCTTCAGACGTGCCCTGGCTGGATACAGGAATCGAGTCTGGAATATAGTCGTCAATAGATACACCCTGGCGAGATACAGGAATCGGATCTTTGAACTCTTCAGACGTACCCTGGCTGGTTACAGGAATCGAGTCCGGAAATAGTCGTCAACAGATACACCCTGGTTGGATACAGGAATCGGATCCTCAAACTCTTCAGACGTACCCTGGATGGTTACAGGAATCGAGTCCGGAAATAGTCGTCAACAGATACACCCTGGCTGGATACAGGAATCAGATCCTCAAACTCTTCAGACGTACCCTGGCTGGTTACAGGAATCGAGTCCGGAAATAGTCGTCAACAGATACACCCTGGCTGGATACAGGAATCGGATCCTCAAACTCTTTAGACGTACCCTAGCTGGTTACAGGAATCGAGTCTGGAAATAATCGTCAACAGATACACCCTGGCTGGATACAGGAATCGGATCCTCAAACTCTTCAGACGTACCCTGGCTGGTTACAGGAATCGAGTTTGGAAATAGTCGTCAACAGATACACCCTGGCTGGATACAGGAATCGGATCTGAAATCACGACAGTTGATAGTAATCATCTTTGTATTGATCTTTTGTCCTGAAAAGACAAAATGTTAGTTGTATGCGATGTCATGATGTATGACATGCGTGATGTTCTCAGCACAAATGAGATTGTGGGTTCATGATGCGTGTATGCATGCTATAATGTATGAAGATGTGATGAATGTATGTGTTTTTCGTCTAGGAAAATAAATCCTTGACGAATGTCGGGAGTTTGTTGAATCCTGGGCTGATGTTGAAGAATAGAGTTCTTCATTTCCGCTGGGGATAGGATGATTGCAAGAATACCGGTAGGAGAAGATGACTCTGTTGGGGAATAAACTTGGCGAATAGATTACTCTACGGGGAGTGAACTCTGTGGGGAGAGAGGTACTTTGTTGAGATGTTGATGATAGCTCCGCTGGGGATAGGAAGACTTCGCCGGGGACGATCTTTCCATGGTTATTGGCTGAGGATAACCCAGTTATATCCTGGTGGGGAAATAACCTTTGAATAAAAAGTCCGGGAGACGCGTTCGTGCTCTGCAGGGGATAAGCTTCCAGAGTCTACTGGGGATAAGCTTCCTGCTGGGGAGATGGATTCCACTTTCCTGGGGAAACTTTTCAGATTGGACTGTACTAGGGAAGTAGCTCACTGGGTGTCCGATATTTCGCCGGGGAACAATCTTATATCAAGACTGCCGGGGATGCTTGTTAGGAATGTCTGTATGCTCCGCTGGGGAATGTTGAGATCTTCTGGGGCTAATCCAACTTCCTTAATGCTGATAGTAGGCTAACTCTGCTTGGAGAGAGTGTCGCTGACTTGCTGGAGATACTGTGCCTTTTTAGGGCTGATGATAGACCAACTCTGCTTGGGGAGAGCATTGCTGAATCTTGGCGACTTCACTGGGGAATAGACGTAACTTGGTTATGTCCTTCAGTAGAACCTACCGTGGTACCTCGGTGGACAGAGCGATTAGATCGCTTAGACCACTCATTATTGCCCCTGTTTCTGATGTTACCTGTAATTAATCCTTTGTTTCGTATGCAAATATTTATGAGTTAGCAATTAGTGTCAAATGCATATACCACAATCGAACATTGGACGTTCTTCGCAAAACAAAACAGAAAAAAAGAAAAACAATTGGCAATTGGTATGAAAAGTGAATTTGTATTGATTTTTGAATTTTCCTGTAAATAGGCGTTTATGTACAAGAGGCTGACGTCCTAGTAAGAGAACACCGCCGAACAACAGAGTTTATACAATTTGTACAAAGAAAACAAAACAGCTGTGTGAAAAGAATAATCCCACTGGGTTTCAACTCTGCTATCGCCTTTATATCTTCGAGCGTCTCATCACTTTGCTGCTCGGTTGAAGATGAAGCTGATCGATCTATGCCGTCTGAACTTGATGTAGATACCGGATTCTGGATGCAAAGTGATCCAATGAGACATAGTATTACGCTTTAATCCCTAACTTTTGCCTGGACCGCCCTTTCGGGTTTTCAGTCCACCAGGATACCCATTTTTTCCCAAGCCGCCTTTTCAGGTTTTCGACTTGCCGGGTGTATAGATTTTTTTTATTTCATCCCTCATTTTGCCCGAACCCTTTTGGTTCGCCGGGAAGCCCTTATTTTTGCCTAGGTATGTCAACCTAGCGGGTCTTTTATCATGCGTAGTATCTTTTTACTATGTCTGCATTGGCGGGGTGAGGAAGGTCGTCACCATCCATGGTGGTTAAAATCATGGCTCCTCCTGAGAACACATGTTTAACCACAAATGGACCTTCGTACGTAGGGGTCCATTTGCCCCTGGGATCACTTTGAGGAAGGATGATGCGTTTGATTACCAGGTCCCCAACTTGATACTCTTGTGGTCTGACTTTCTTGTTAAATGCCCGGATCATCCGTTTTTGGTACGTTTGACCATGACAAATAGCAGTGAGTCTCTTCTCGTCGATTAGGTTTAATTGATCAAGTCGAGTCTGGATCCAGTCATCTTTGCTCAGATCTGCATCCTTCATTATCCGGAGAGAGGGTATCTGGACTTCAATCGGCAAGACTGCCTCCATGTCGTAGACCAAGGAAAAAGGAGTTGCCCCGGTTGACGTCCTTGCTGAGGTACGGTACCCATGAAGGGCGAACGGTAACATCTCGTGCCAATCTTTATAGGTCACTGTCATCTTCTGCACAATCTTCTTGATATTCTTATTCGCTGCTTCTACAGCCCCATTCATCTTCGGTCGGTAGGGAGAAGAGTTGTGGTGCTGTATCTTGAATTGCTCGCAGAGCTCAGTGATCATCTTGTTGTTAAGATTGGTACCATTGTCCGTAATGATCCTTTATGGGACACCGTATCGACATATCAGATTATGCCGAATGAACCGTGCCACAACGTTCTTGGTTACTGTAGCATAGGAAGCTGCTTCAACCCACTTTGTAAAGTAATCAATCGCTACCAGGATGAAGCGATGCCCGTTGGATGCCGTAGGTTTAATCTCACCGATCATATCAATGCCCCACATTGCAAACAGCCAAGGCGCTGTCAAGACATTCAGAGGGACTGGAGGTACGTGCACCTTATCTGCATATATCTGGCACTTATGACATGTCCGAGAATGTTGGTAACAGTCGGCTTCCATTGTGGACCAGAAATATCCTGCCCGAAGGATCTTCTTTGCCATGGTATGTCCACTGGAATGTGTTCTGAAGGTGCCTTCATGCAGCTCTACCATGATTCTTTCTGCTTCAGTCTTATCCACACAACGCAGTAAGGTCGAATCATGGTTTCGCTTGTACAGAATGCTGTTGCTGAGAAAGAACTTTGCTGCGAACCTTCTCAGAAACTTTTTGTCATTGACGGATGCACCTTCAGGGTATTCTTGAGCTTCCAAGTACCTTTTCACTTCATGATACCAAGGTTTTTCAGTCACTGTCTCAGCCTCAAGATCACAGCAATATGCAGGTTCATCCAATTTCCAAATAATGATCCGGGGAGCCTCGTTGTCCCATTTGACTTTGAACATAGAAGACATCGTAGCCAGCGCATCCGCCAACTGATTCTCCTCTCTTGGAAAGTGTTCAAAAGTGATCTCTGTGAAATGGGGGATCAATGTCAACACACATTCTCTGTAAGGAATAAGATTCGGATGTTTCGTATCCCACTCGCATTTGATCTGATTGATCACGAGAGCGGAATCTCCGAAGACACTCAGAAACTTGATCCTTAAGTCAATCGCAGCTTGAAGACCCATGATACACGCCTCATACTCCGCCATGTTGTTGGTGCAGTTGAAACATAGCCGGGCAGTAAGTGGAGTATGAGTGCCTTTGGGAGATATGATCACAGCACCGATACCGTTACCCAAAGTGTTGGAGGCTCCGTCAAAGTGCATAGACCATCGGGATCCTTCCTCAGGTCCTTCATCCGGTCCAGGTACTTCGCAATTAGTCACTATCATGATGCTCTCGTCTGGAAACTCGAAGTTCATTGACTGGTAGTCCTCTACTGCCTGGTGTGCCAAGTGGTCTGCCAATACACTTCCTTTGATAGCTTTCTGAGTCGTGTACTGGATGTCGTATTCTGTCAAGATCATTTTCCATCTTGCTATTCTTCCAGACAGAGCAGGCTTTTCGAATATGTACTTTATTGGATCCATTTTTGAAATCAATAGAGTAGTGTGAGTCAGCATATACTGTCTCAGCCGGCGAGCAGCCCATACCAAAGCGCAACAAGTTTTCTCGAGCAGTGAGTATTGGGTCTCACAGTCGGTAAACTTTTTGCTAAGGTAATAAATGGCGTGCTCTTTTCGGCCAGACTCGTCATGCTTCCCCAGCACACACCCCATTGAGCTGTCAAGTACTGTCAAGTATAGTATTAGAGGTCTCCCTTCAACCGGTGGCATAAGAATGGGTGGTTCTTGGAGATACTCTTTGATTCTGTCAAAAGCGGCCTGACATTCATCATTCCAATGTACTACCTGATCTTTCTTCAGCAACTTGAAGATTGGCTCACAGGTAGCAGTTAGATGCGAGATGAATCGAGCAATGTAATTCAGACGTCCCAGAAAGCCTCTGACTTCTTTCTCTGTCTTGGGAACTGGCATCTCTTGTATGGCTTTAACCTTGGCAGGGTCCACTTGAATACCTTTGTTGCTCACGACGAAGCCTAGCAATTTTCCAGATCTTACCCCGAAGGTGCACTTGTTCGGGTTCAACCTTAGCTTGTACAACTTCAGACGGTCAAACAACTTCTGTAGATGGTCGAGGTGTTCCTCCTCAGTTTGGGACCTTGCGATCATATCGTCAACGTATACTTCTATCTCATGATGGATCATGTCATGAAATAAAGCAACCATGGCACGTTGGTAGGTTGCCCCAGCATTTTTCAACCCGAATGGCATGACCTTGTAGCAGAAGGTCCCCCACTGAGTAACAAAGGTAGTCTTTTCCATATCTTCAGGAGCCATCTTGATCTGATTATAACCTGAAAAACCGTCCATGAAGGAGAACACCTTGTGCTGAGCAGTATTGTCAACCAGAACATCAATGTGAGGCAGAGGGAAATCATCCTTGGGGCTGGCCCTGTTCAAATCCCTGTAGTCAACACACATTCTGACCTTACCATCTTTCTTTGGCACTGGAACCACGTTGGCAACCCACTGAGGGTAAGAAGTCACTGCAAGAAAACCGGCGTCAAATTGTTTCATAACCTCGGCTTTGATCTTTTCGGACATCTCTGGACGCATACGGCGGACCTTTTGTTTAACCGGAGGACAGTCTTCCTTGGTGGGCAGATGATGGACCACAATGTCAGTATCCAACCCAGGCATGTCTTCGTAGGACCAAGCAAAGATTTCCACATAATCATGCAACATCTGGATCAACCGTTGTTTCACACTGAGCTCTAGATTGGCACCAATCTTGACTTCCCTTCTATCTGTCTCAGTACCCATATTTACCGTTTCCACTGGCTCTTCATGTGGCTGAATGGCCCTCTCTTCCTGGAGTAACAGTCTTGCAAGCTCACCAGGCACTTCGCAATCATCTTCACCTTCGTCTTCGGCTAAGTTGATCAGATTTTCGAAGTCATAACTGGCAGTAGCAGAGTCGTTACCAGTGAGATCCAGAGTGGATTGAAACCTGTATAGGTGAGTGTGTGTAAATACAGCTGTTTTGCAATATATAAAGCAAGACAGAAAGGGAGCACAAGATTTGAAATGCGAAAAACGTCCAATGTTTTTATTCATGATATATGGAAATGACAGTTAATAAGCCCTCACAAATGAAGCCACGGTGCCCCGGGTAAGACACCGGGCCATGAAGTTTCAATTTATTGTTCATTACAAATAAAAACAAAGGAATTCATTACTGCGTAACAAAAGTAACAGGTATGTAGTCTTTCGCGGTCCAATTGTTCAGTCCACCGTCAGTCATCGGGTAGATCCAGCTATCAAACTCTGATTCCTCCGCATCGTCTTCAATAGCATTCACTCCCGGGTTGGTGATGAACACGGGAGGTCTTCCGATCCTTGCTTTGCGTACAGCCCTCTGAGCCTCTGCAGTACAACCCAGCCCAAACTTGTCAGTTTTAGGAGTAAAATCAGGGAGCCTGCCCCAGTTAGCACATTCACCTTTCTCAATTACAGCCCGGGCGTCCTTCAAGGAAGCCATCTTCAGAGGAAAGACTTCTTCATTTACTGTCTCTGCTGACGCCAATGTTGGAGGTACCTCTTCAAAATGTTGAAAGGGGGTTTCGATAAACTCCCCGTCCATCTCTATATACCGGAACGAGTTCAGATGACTAACCATGTATTCTTCCTCCCCCTGCACTGTGACAATCTTCCCTCTGACAGGGTACTTGAGCTTCTGGTGTAGAGTGGAGGTCGCAGCCCCAGCCTTGTGAATCCAAGGTCGACCCAGCAAACAGGAATAAGATGGGCGAATGTACATCACATAGAACGTTGAATCAAAGACTTGAGAGCCAACCCGAATCGGAATATCTACCTCACCATGAACCATCCTCTTCGACCCATCGAAGGCTCGGACCACGATGTTACTAGGCTTCAACTCCAGACCCTCACAATCCAACCTGTCCAAGGCCTTCTTGGGCAATTCATTCAGTGAAGAACCGGTGTCCACCAACACGTGTGCGAGAGTAGTGCCCCTGCATTCAATGGAGACATGCAGGGCATCATTGTGGTTCTTTCCCTTGGCGGTAAGATCAGCATCCGAGAAACCCAAACCATTGTCAGCGGTCAAATTGGCCACACAGTCAGTGAATTGGTCTGCAGATGTCTCTTGTGGTACGTGAGCCGTCTTCAGGAATGAAATCAGGGCCTTGGCATGGGCCTCTGAGCATAACAACAATGATAGCATATAGATCTTGGAGGGGGTATGCCCCAGTTGTTCAACGACGTTGAAGTCACTCTTCTTGATGATCTTAAGGATTTCCTCCATCTCTTGCTGGGAGGCTTCAACATTAACGGTCTTTGGTGCCTCCATCCGGGCAGGCACATTAGCAATCCCTTTGCCCCGAGTGTCAGATGACTCGGCAGCAGGGGTAGAAAATTGAACAGGTGCACTTGTAGGCGTGATAATAAGAGGCCTTCGGATAACTGGTGGCGCAATGTCAGGCGAGAAGAGCCTGCCACTGCGAGTAACTTTAGCGGGACCGGTGATGTTACGGATACCGGTACTGGTGTTGAACTCATGCTTCACTCCAAGTACATACACATCTGCCCCATAATGCCATGGGACAACCTTGTCAGCTTTATAGGGGAGGGGCCCCAGAACAGTAATGATAATAGGTGAAACAGACATGATTTTGACTGGCTTCCTCGGGGGAGCCTTGGTAGGATTGTTGAAGATGGTGACAACAAATACTTCTTCGGTAGGAACAATAGGAACAACGGTCTTCTTGAACAAAATCTCTTTGCTATCCATCAGGTTTTGGATACCTGACTTTAGCAACGGACAACCAACATGGGAAACGGCACACAGAAGGCAACCCTTGCTACAACCCGGAAATAAACCGACCAGCAACAAGTTCCTCTTAACAGTCAATAAAGGGGTAGCAACATCATCCACAGAAACTGCATACAAGTCTTCCTCAATAGAATTTACTCCATGCTGGGGCATAGGAGCGGTCACAATGTTGGGCCTTTCAGGTGCCTCAAACTATATTTCCTTGGCATCGATAAGATCCTGCACCTTATTCCTTAGGGCCCAGCAGTCGTCGGTAGAATGCCCCGGGCTATCAGAGTGATAAGCACAACAGGCGTTTGGATTGTACTTCGGAGAGGTTGTATTTACCACCTTCGGAGCTTCTCTGACGGTTACCAAGTTGGTCAATAGCAGTTGTGGCAAGATCTGTGACAATGTCATACTAAGCCGAGTGTATTCTCTTCTGGGTCTCTCACCCCTTGGTTGGTTAAGTTGCCGAGGAGCGGCAACAGGCTTTGCAATTACCACCGCGTTGACAGTTTGGCAGCGTTCTGGGTTGTTTTGCCTTCTAGGCCCATACACAGCACTGGCTTCCTTTTTGAAAGGCTTCTTCTCAGAACTTGAGGACGCACCTTTCTGTATCTTCCCTAATTTCAAACCAACCTCTATCCTTTCCCCAGTCAGAATGAGGTCTGTGAACCCTGCAGACGAATTGCCAATGAGATGATTGAAGAACGGCCCGGATAGGGTCCCTAAGAACATGTCCACAAGTTCACGGTCGGTTAATGGCGGCTGCACCCTGCCAGCCAGGTCCCTCCACTTCTGCGCATACTCTTTAAAACCTTCTCCCGATCCTAGCGACATACCCTGGAGTTGGGTACGTGTAGGAGCGAGGTCGGCATTATACTGATACTGCTTGTAAAAAGCAGTAGCCAAATCCTCCCAGTTACGAACCTTGGTTCCATCCAGCTGATAGAACCATTCGAGATGAGTCCCTGAAAGACTCTCCTGGAAGAAATGGATCCATAAGTTCTTGTCCATAATATACGGCTGGATCTTCCGCACATAAGATCTGAGATGTAGCTTAGGGCAGGACGCCCCGTCATACTTTGCGAAAGATGGTGCTTTGAACTTGTGTGGGATTACCACACCAGAAGATAGACCCAAGTCTCCAAAATACAACCCAGACACTTGTTGAATTTCCATGGCATTCAGACGGTCCTCTAACTGCTTGTACTTGTCTTCAGTTGGAGGATACTGCTCCTCATTAAAATCAGTCTCGTTGTCAGAGACCACCGGGCTAGGAACCCTTCCCCCCTGGGGACTGCCTTTCCCTACAGAAGAACCAGCTTGATCAACCTCATTCTGCCGTGTGTTACCAAACCTCCGGCCAGTGTTGAATAGTACCGTTCTCTTCTTCTTCTTCTTGACCAGCAGAGCCTTCAATTTCTCCTGACCTTGGGCTAAACTCATGATCAGCTCTTGGAATTGGGCGTTCTGAGCCTGGAGGGCCTTGATGGACTGCTCAGTAGATGATTCAGGGTTCATGATGCTGAAATAAACAGCGAAGAACATTAAGCAACCTGAAAAGAAGAGTACCTGTGATGCACATGATGAATGGAATGCATGTGATTTATGTTTTCAAAGACAATCGAGATTCAACTTTGTAAACAAAAAAAAGAACACACTTCATTAGATTCAACTTTGAAATTTAAATTGTTCAACAGATTGCCCTTAGGCGTTACATAAAAATGGAAATACTGAAAAGGGAAATAAAAACTGTAAAAGAACATCCAAAGCTCATCACTGATCCCATGGTCTCCTCTTCTCAATACGGATGTAGTCATTCAAAGCTCGCTCATTCTCCAACTGCTTTGTCAGCTTCTGGATTTTCAATTCCTGCTCGTTGAACTTTTCCCGATAAGAATCCCGTTCTTCTCGCAGTTGCGCCCAAGACCTCTTTAGTGTATCGACGTCAGTAGGTATCTGAGGAGGGAGAACAGTTGGAGGAGCCCCATCTCTATCAGGATATTCAAGAATGATGGGTCTGACAGCTTCATACCGCATACCTAACTTCTGAGCACGGATGCGGACCCATTTGTAGTAGGCTTCCATAGGTAGAGAAGTCTTTGGTCCCAACTCTTGTGGGTCAGCTTTGTGAATTCTTTCCCAAGCTTTGATGAACCTATGACGCAACTCGTCACTATCTACCTGAAACTCGAAACTGATGTGAGGCACCAACATCTCATGAGGCCCTACTCTTCTGGCTCTTCCAAACTGACGGAGAGCTAGACATGGATTATAAGAGATCCCTCCTTGGGTACCAATCAAAGGAACGTTAGGATATTCTCCGCAACGATCAATAACAGCTACTTCATCCAAACCTATGAGAGTCCAAATGATGTCCTTATCAGTGAGAGACATTAACCTGTGAGCCCAACCTCTTCCTTCTTTGTTCTTCAGCACGAACTTAGGGAGGTGCGAGATAAACCACCTCACTAACAAAGGAATACAACACCACAGAGTTCCTCGTCTTCGGGCAGTACGAGCATAAAGTTGTTGTAGGATATCACCCAAGAGAGTGGGCACAGGGTTCCGAGACATGAAGATCCTTATGGCAGTGACGTTAATGAAGTTATCAGGATTAGGAAACAAGATTAGACCATAGATTAAGAGAGCCAAAATGTCTTCATACGCCCTAAAGTCCAGGTCATTCCAGAAACTGTTGGCCTTACCAATCAGAAACTTGGCCATGAAACCCTTAACTTTGCTTCTAGTCACCCAGTTGTCCATTACCTCCTTGTGGGTCAAAGGGAGGGCTGCAGCAATCTCCTCAAGCCTAAGAGTCTTTTCCCAACCAATGAAGGGAGTCTGATCCAAGATAGGGATGCCAAGCAAATCAGCGAACTCTTCCAGGGTAGGGACCAGCTGGAAGTCTTGAAAGGTGAAGCACTGGTACAGAGGGTCATAAAACTGGGTCAGGACACTCATCAATTGTTGGTCCCACTTTGCCGTGACTAAACTGAGAAGAGAACCATGCCTCTGGATGAAGGAAGTAGTGTTTGGAATTCTGCTAACCAATTCTTCAAGCAACTCAGGTGGGTGAACAAAATTGAACCGGATAGTGTTCCTTCGCATAGGCATCATGATGTCCTACAAAATAGAGCAAAGGTGAAGCCCTCTTGTCTTTGAAATGGTCAGTCCTTATGCAGGATGCATGCAATGTTTATGATGGCATGATGTTATGATAAAGCACACCACAAATATTCACAAGGGCAAACATGATAAGGCACACAAATCACACAAGACAACCCTTAGAGTTTAGGCCAGCATGAGGTCTAGGTATTACCCTCTTTCAGTTTGTTGGTTAAGACCTGTCCTATCAGAAGTAACCGGGTTCTAGAGGATCCCAATATCACTAACTACCCTCAATCGGTCATAACTCCAGCATCGCAATCTTTTCTTGCGGCCAGAACCATCACGAGAGTTTAGCATCAATGGGTGTAGCATACTGCTACTGTTCTATTGGCCAAGTTGGGTCATTTAATGTTCTAAGGTCGGTTGGTGCTTAATGACTCCTCAGAAGACCCATATTCTCCTCGTTGCGACACAAGGGATATCGGTACAGACCAAGGTGCCACACCAATGTAGCCATTGTTTCACCTGTGTCGGTCTACGCCAGACAGGTCCCTCACAGCTTATGCTACCTAACAGGGTATCCCCAGATCCGGGTTAGGATCTATGTAACTCCGATGCAATGCCCACAAATATAAAGCAAACAAACACATCAATTGAAAACACAAGTCTGAGCTATCCTAAGGTACACCTCACTTTAATGTCCCCAGCAGAGTCGCCAGTTCTGTGATCGGTGGATTTAGAACTGAATGTTTAACGCTGGTTCGCAAAATGTCGCGGAAGCAAGAGTCGCCACCGTCTTTTATGTTCTCCAACGTGGAAAGGACAAAAGCACAGCAAAATTCCTTATGAGAACGTTTCTCGGTTCGGGAGGTAGATTTATAGAAAGGGAAGGTGTTAGCACCCTTTCTATCCATGGTTATCCATGGGCTCTTAGATACTTGCTCATTGTGTTTTCAAAATGTTTGTTTGCTTTTCAAGTGTGAGTGGGTTTGAAAAAGTTTCGTTTAAAGATTTCAGAATAACTCTTGTATCAGTCCTCAAGAATGTTTGAAAAATTGTTTTGAAAGCTTTTTGAAAAGTGTCGGTGTGAAAAGGTTTTTGATTTGTTTTTGAATAGAGCAAGTATCTATGAGTCATCTACCTACCCTAAGGAATTAAGCTGTGTAGAAGTCCTTAAGGTAGTGCCATCCCACCATTGAGAGGTAGGTAGCACCACCGTTGGAGGTGTTCGGGTCAATTCGAGTTTAGGGACAGTGTGGTCACCAGAGCAATAGTAGGACACCTTAGAAGCTACCCTTATGTCCTTGACCCTTTTTTAATCGAGGCAACCGTTTCGAGACAACTGGATCATGGACATAAGGACTTACTAAAACGTCCTATACTCGACTACCACGTTTCGAAGGTAAGGCAACAGGTGAGGCGTACCCTAGGAGTGGTGTATGAATTTGTGTGTTGTTTTCATGTTAAGTTTATCTTTGATCAGGGTATTGTGAGCTACGCTTGTTTTTAATTAGCCATTCATTCTTTCATGCAATTTAGAATTTAAAAGTGCGGAAATTTAAATGCGGAAAGATAAAACTACGCTATTACAAGGCGCGGGTCTATACATCGCCAAATTACAAAGACCCGTTTGATAAAAATGCGGAAAGTAAATAAATACCTAATTACTATTACATCCTTGAGCAGTTACATAATATTCAAAAGAAAATAATGCGCGAAACAAAAGAAATAAAATCGAACGTCCGAGGGTTTTGACCATTTTGAAATTAAATTGAATTAAAAGCTAATTAATTATTTAATTAAAGAAAAGAAATTGTTTTTTTTAAATGTTTTTTGTATTTATGAAATAAAGAAAATTGAAAATCAAGAGAAACCCTAATTCTAAGTTATTTTAATTATTAATGAAAATATTAAAGTTGACCTAATTTACCAATTAATTAATGTACATGTTTATTTACAAAAATAAATAGTAATTAATAATAATAATAATGAGAGAAAATTATTTATTTAAGAAAAAGATGAAAATGTCAAAAACCCTAAGTCTAGATATTTTTTATTTATTAAAGAAAAAGATTGAATTAAAACCTAAATTAACTGAATTAATTGTTAGAGTTTATTTACAAAATATTTTAATAGTGAAATTAATAAGAATTAAATATTAAACATTTTTTTGGTTTCTGATTTTTCATGGAAAATTATTTTAGGTGAATTAAATAAAATAATTAAAAAAAGCAATTGAAAAGAATTTAGAAAAGAAAAGAAAAGAAAACTAAAAAAAATGCAAACCAAAGGGGGTGTCAGGCCCCAAAGGGAGGTATTTTGAAGCATTCTGGCCCATGAAACAAAGGCCTTGTTTGACTTTCTACGCCTGCGTGTACATTGGTTGACTAGGGTGCACTCTGGAATTCATTCAGTGGCCCTTGGATGGAAGCTCATGGCCATGTGGCAAGCTTGGACGTGAGGCTGCATGATGGACCTTGGGGCGTGCACTGCATGGAAATGGATTAGAACAAAAATCATGAATTAAGTGGGGGGACCTGGGAATCGAACCCAGTTCCCTATACCTGCCAGCCACGTCTTCTACCAACTGAACTATTGCGTTTGTTTGTTAACATAATGGAGAGTAATTATTATATAAAAAAACAAGTGTTAGTGGTATGAACAAAGAAAAGTGCGCCAACGTTTGAATTATCCAACCATGCCTGGACACCTCAGCTTCTTCTTCATTCTTTCTGCAAAAATACAAAACAAGTAGCGGGGGTTTTAAACCCCCACTAAGCACAACCATGAAAAATAGCGATTAGAAGATGCCTTAATATAAAAGGGGCGCGAGGTCATCATTCAATTCGTATGTAGCTCCTGAATTCAATGGCGTAGGTCTCAAGGTCCAATTTTTCCATACAAGGAAAACCCTATTTTGGAGCTTCTGAAACCCTAGGTTTCATCAATGGTAGATTTTGATACAAGCATCTTTAGAACAATTAAACTATGCCAAAAGTTTCAGAAGGTCATTAGTAGCATGAATCAATAATCAAAACACATGAATGATGCGTGAAAATTAAAAATCGATTATGGACATTTTTGTGAAAAGCGCGACTCAGTTCTACCGTTTCTTGGAGTATGGAAGCTTGTTCTTGATGCCAATAGTTTCCTAGCAATGTCAGTAAGGCAATGTAAGTGTTTTGAAGCCTTGAATCACCCTGCAAATGTGATTTCAGATTCCAAGTTTTTGATGAAAAGTTGCAACTTTGTTCTGAGTTTGTGAGCAATTTTTCGTGTCTGTTCCCATTAGGTTAGGTTATGCATAAGTATATGAACGAAATTAGGTCAAGAAACAAGCCCATAAGTCCATGAATTGATGATTTCAATATTTGATTTTTATCATATCTTTTTCAATCTTTTTTTCATGGAAACCCTTGCCAATCATGGAAGATTTTCTTTTTTTGGATGTGAAACGACCTAGCCAGCTTGCCCTAGTGTGATTTGCTGCACAAAAAGATTTGAAGAGCATTATTTGATATTTTTCTCATAATTAAATCTAATTAAATGAATTAATAAGAATAAAAATTCAATTAATTAATTAAAAATAAGAAAATAAATCATTTTTAGCCCAATGGGTCGTGCATAAGCTTTGGGTAATGATTCAAGGAAGAATTTGAGGCCCATTAGCAATTTTGAAGTTTTTTAGGCAAAGTTGACTTTTCAAAATTCCCAAAAATTTTCCAACTTCTCCAAGGCATATCTTGCTCAATTTTGAAGCTATGATCATGTTCTTGGACATTTTGGAAAGGTCTTGAAGTCCTCTAACCAATGCATTTGGTCCCATGTCATTTTGATTTACCAACCTCAAGTTATGGTCTTTGACTTAAAGTGCCTTTTTGTTGACTTTTGAAAATGACCTATAATGTTGAAATTGATAACTTTTTGTGAGAGCATTTCTTGGACTTGAAGTGTGAAGATGAGTTGTAGGAAATGTCATCCCCTTCAAAATGAGCTTTGGATGGGATTTTTATGATAAACTATGAGGAAGTTATGCCCTGGTCAATTTGCAGTTGACTTTTCAGCTGTCCAAAAATAGAAACTTTTGCATCTTGAGACTTTTTGAGCCATGCCTTGAGGAATCATGATCAAGATTTGATCAAATGATGATTGTGGCTTCAAAATAAGACGTTGACCAAATTTTTTGACTTTTGACTGCCAAATGACCATTTTGCCCCTGCAGTTGACTGTGAAGCATTTAGGGTTTTTGACTGTGCAATTTGATGCTGTGAGTCTTGAAACTTGACATATGGATGCTTGACAATGTATATAGGCATATGGGACTTGTTTGGACCCTTGGAAACCTCAATTTCTTTGCAAGAACCAAAACCCTAGTTTTGACTGTGTTAGGAGGCAATTGAACTGTGCAACCCTTGGGGGATTTTGAATTATCTGGAGATTGATCTTGACAAATCTTGGAGAATATGGGAGGGCAAATTTTGGGGTACAACAAAGCGTATATCATGGGTCTTCGAGCAGCTATTAACCTGAGGATTAAGTTCTTGAGTTTATTAGGAGATTCTGCTATGGTGATAAGTCAGATCAAAGGCGAGTGGGATACGAAGCACCTGAATCTCATTCCTTACCGAGAATATGTACTGACATTGCTCCCACGCTTTGAGGAGATAACTTTTGAACATTTCCCACGAGAAGAGAACCAGTTGGCGGACGCGCTAGCTACCATGTCTTCTATGTTCAAAGTTAGGTGGGACAATGAAGCTCCCCAGATTACCATTGAGAGGTTGGACGAACCCACACATTGCTGTGACATTGATACTAAAGAGGTAGCAGACAAACCCTGGTTCCACGAGGTAAAGAGGTATCTTGAAGCTCAAGAATACCCCGAGGGAGCATCTGTTAATGATAAGAAGTTTCTGAGAAGGTTCGCTGCAAAGTTCTTCATCAATAATGGGATCCTCTATAAGCGTAACCATGACTCCACACTACTACGGTGTGTAGACAAGAGCGAGGTAGAAAGGATCATGGCAGAGTTACATGAAGGTACCTTCGGAACTCATTCCAGTGGACATACCATGGCGAAGAAAATCCTACGGGCAGGATATTACTGGTCCACCATGGAAGCCGATTGTTATCAACACTCTCGAACCTGTCATAAGTGCCAAGTCTATGCTGATAAGGTGCATGTACCTTTGGTTCCCATGAATGTTTTGACAGCTCCCTGGCCCTTTGCAATGTGGGGCATCGACATGATCGGCGAGATCAGACTTACTGCGTCTAACGGGCATTGTTTCATTCTGGTAGCCATTGATTACTTTACGAAGTGGGTTGAGGCAGCTTCCTTCGCTACAGTAACCAAGAACTTCGTAGCACGATTTATCCGACACAATCTGATTTGCCAATATGGTGTACCCGAGAGGATTATTAATGACAATAGTACAAATCTCAACAACGCAATGATCACCGAGCTTTGTAAACAGTTTAAGATACAACACCATAACTCTTCTCCCTACCAGACGAAGATGAATGGGGCTGTTGAAGCAACTAACAAGAACATCAAAAAGATTGTACAGAAGATGACGGTGACATACAAAGACTGGCACGAGATGATACCATTCACTCTTCATGGGTACCGTACCTCAGCACGGACGTCGACAGGGGCAACACCCTACTCTTTGGTATATGGCATGGAGGCAGTCCTGCCCATTGAAGTATATATACCCTCTCTCAGGATTATGAAGGATGCGGGTTTGAATGAAGATGACTGGATCCAAACCCGGCTTGATCAACTGAATCTAATCAATGAAAAAAGACTTACTGCTCTATGTCATGGTCAGACGTATCAAAAGCGAATGATCAAGGCTTTTAACAAGAAAGTCAGACGTCAAGAATATCAAGTCGGGGATCTAGTGATCAAATGCATCATACTACCGCAGGGTGATCCCATGGGAAAATGGACCCCCACATACGAAGGGCCATTTGTGGTTAAGAACATTTTCTCGGGAGGAGCTATGATTTTAACCACCATGGATGGTGACGACCTTCCTCACCCCGTCAATGCAGACATAGTGAAAAGACACCTCGCATAATCAAAGACCCGCTAGGTTCACTGGCCTAGGAAAAAATAAGGGCTTCTCGGTGAACCAAAAGGGTTCGGGCAAAAGTAAGGGATGAAAATGAAAAAAACTGTACACCCGGCAAGTCGAAAACCTGAAAAGGCGACTTGGGAAAAAAGGGTATCCCGGTGGACTGAAAACCTGAAAGGGCGGTCCAGGAAAAATTATGGATTGAAGCGTAACACTATGTCTCATGGGATCATCTCGTAACTAGACTTCGGTATCGACTATCAAGCTCGGACGGCGCCAATCAATCTGATCCACCTTCGAACAAGTAGCAAGGTGATGAGACGCTTGAAGAAATAAAGGCAATAGCAGAGTTGGAACCCAATGGGATTGTTTCACATAGCTGTTTTTCTTTCTTTTATACAAATTTTAATTTCTATCTTTCGGCGGCGTTCTCTTACTAGGACGTCAGCCTCCTTGTACAAAATGCCTATTACGGGCCAACTCCAAAAATCAATACAATTCATTTTCACAAGAAATTTCGATTTGTTTTCTATTTTTTCTTTTTTTGTTTTATTTTGCAAGAACGTCTAATGATTCATTTTTGATGTATGCATTTGAAAATAATTGCTGCTCATAAATATTTACACAAGAAACAAAAGACAATTACTCATAATTCCAGGAATAGGGGAAAACAAGAGGTGCCCAAACGTTACAGTTACTCTTCCCATCAGGTATCAGGATAGAGCTAGCTGGAGAGCAATGTGTAGTGGTACATACACTCCCCACAGAGTAAAAAGTATCCAAAGACAATGATGTTAGCTTTCTCGAACAGGACATAACTCTCCCTAGCTGAGGTTCACAATCGCGAGTGAGTCGGTAAATATTTCCTCGAGCAGAGTTTATTTCTCTCACAAGCAGAAATTCAATCTCCAACAGAATGCATTATCACCAGCAACGGAAATTCATCCCCAGTGGAGTTTATTTCTCCAAATCAACAGATCTATCAATAGAGTACCTCCTCTCTAACAGAGTTATTCTCCCGCAGAGCTATCCTTAGACAGGGTCTCTTCCGACAGGATATCTGTAAACAAAGGGCAAATCCCTAGCATAGTCATCTTTGTTCACCATCCCCAACAGAAGTAGAGGAACTATGGTTTTTACAGCAGTCAAGAATACTATTCCTCATACTCTCCAAATAGCAGTCAGGGATTTATTTTCCCGGACTCAGATTATTACGTCATCATTTCATGTTCATACATCATGACATGTGCATACATTACATATAACATAATCTTAGCTATTTTGAGAACCTCATCACAATGCATCTCATGCATCGCACATAACTAACCCTGTATTTCTTTCAGGAAAGATAGTTATTATCAATAATTTTCAGCAGGTCCATGATCAACACTCAAAGCTAGACAGAGTAATCATCGGTGCGACAAAAACAACCTTACCCATGTTCCTCCTGAAGTCCTACACCGACTCATCACAAAGCAACCTTACCCAGGTTCCCTCTGCAGTTTTACCTAAACTCATATCGAAGTAACCTTACTATCCAGGTTCCTTCTCACAGCCCTACTATCCAGGCTTTCATATCGAAGTAACCCTACTGTCCAGGTTCCTTCTCACAACCCTACTATCCAGGCTTATCGAAGTAACCCTACTATTCAGGTTCCTTCTCAAGCCCTACTATCCAGGCTTTCATCTCGAAGTAACCCTTTTATCCAAGTTCCTTCTCATAGCCCTACTATCCAAGATTTCATATCGAAGTAACCCTACTATCCAAGTTCCTTCTCAAGCCCTAGTATCCAGGATTTCATCTCGAAGTAACCCTACTATCCATGTTCCTTCTCACAGCCCTACTATCCTGGCTTTCATCTCGAAGTAATCCTACTATCCAGGTTCCTTCTCACAACCCTACTATCCAGGCTTTCATCTCGAAGTAACTCTACTGTCCAGGTTCCTTCTCACAACCCTACTATCCAGGCTTTCATATCGAAGTAACCCTACTATCCAGGTTCCTTCTCAAGCCCTACTATCCAGGCTTTCACATCGAAGTAACCCTACTATCCAGGTTCCTTCTCAAGCCCTACTATCCAGGCTTTCATATCGAAGTAACCCTACTATCCATGTTCCTTCTCATAACCTTACTATCCGGATTCTTCCTCTCTTATCCCCAGACAGAAGTCCACAATACTATAAGACCGGGACCCAATCAAACACAATTGATTTCACATTTCCCCATAAAGTTACGGTGCAGCATATACCTCGACCAAACACACAGTTCACTTCTGCTTCCCAAACTGGAATAATTCCCCAGTAGAGTAACAGACAACTTAAGCTCCTAAAACTCTACTTCTCTAAAGACAGAGACCAGCATTCCCCAGCGAAGTTCTCCTCAACAACATGTATACGGATTCTCGCAAAGGAATCTCTTATGCGATCGACACTTCTTCGGATGGCATCTTTAAGCCCATCTCTGACAATTCTCTAACAACTACCAAATGGCATCTATAAGCCCATTCCCGATATCATAAATCAAGTATCACTTCATGCGAGTGCAAATTTATAAGCACTCTAGTGTTCAATCATCTTCCACCTTCAGATCACGAAAGGCAGACGAGCCAATCTACATCTTCAGGTTTAAGAAGATTGAACAGGGGCAGCTGTTGTACCCTAAAATTTTCCCTCTCATATTTCTCAACACATGGCAAGTGAGGTCCCCAAATTGCTCAAGGAAGTTCAAGAGTTGACCAAACAAACTCTCTCCTAAGGCAGTCTATCTCTAATTAGGGTTTCCATCTTCATCAAGATGTATGAAACACAAAGGACTAAAATTCTCACCAGTGTCCTAATATATTCTCAAGATCATCCATGTTAAGTTTCAAGCCTTGCAGAAGAAGTTTGCTCAGTCAATTGCTCAAATGCCTGAAAATCAACTGTGGCCCACATACAGTAAAACTTCAAGATTTTTGGTCAATATCCTCATTTTGAAGTATTATTTATAATTTTATCAAGGGTTGATCATGATTCCTCAAGGATTGCTCACAATTCATCAAAACCCAAAAGTTGCTAAATTAGGGTTTTATAGGAAAAGTCAACTCAACTTTGACCAAGCGTAACTTTCTCATACTTTATCGGAACTGACCCATCAAAAGCTCATTTTTAATAGGATGCAATTCCCTTCAATTCATATTCATCTCCCAAGTTTAGAATATGCACTCACAAAAGATATGAATTTTGACATTATAGTTCATTTTGAAAAGTCAACAAAAACACCTTTTGGGTCAAAGCTTCATACATGAACATGGAAGATTCAATTGAGATGAGAACAAAAGGGTTGCTTAGAGGACATCCTAAGATTTCTAAAAAGTCTAAGAACACCCCTCTAGGGTCAAAATTGAGAGAGTTATGCATTGGCCAAGTTGACCCTTTTTGCAAAATTGCCAAAAGTCAAATGTGTTCAAATTTTCATTTTATGCTAAATGGCCCCAACTTTTTATGCTTGCACTTCAATTATAATGTGGTCCACGACTCAAATACTTATCCACACATTATTTGCTTCATTTTTCAATTTATTTTGATTTTTCATTAATTAAAAAGTGAATTAAATCAAATAAATGATGAAAATTATCAAACATATGATTTGATTTGTTTTTTTATAGATGGGAAATCAAAATATGCTGAGCTTGAATGATAAATTCGAATCAATGGAAATTGGTACAAGAAAGGCATGATTGGCATGCAAATAGAAAGATATCATACAAATTGAAAATCAAATCAAATCTCATCAAAGCTTCAAGATTTAATCTGTTTTGCAACCCTAATTCATTGAGGGATATATAATGAACAAGAACAAAGAAAAAAAGAAGGGTTAGAGTCGTGAGAAGGGCAGAACAAAATTGAAAAATTCCAAGAAAAGTGTGAGACGAATTCACTCTACAGGCCAATTCAAGGTGTACTAGCCATTCCAATCGCTTGCTAGACATCCCAGGAAGCTATTCCAATCATTCCCAGGGCCTGAAATACTCAGAAACTCGTTCTACAACTCACGCGGTTTGGTACATTTTTCAAATTCAATTATTGCAATTTACGCATCATTAGCACTTTTGATTTATATATTCTTGTTTATCATCAGGTTTGCAAGCTAACCATGCCATTTAATTGCATTTTTGATGCCCGTACGTGATATTTCCATTGTTAGGGTTTTATGTTCTTGTTTAGGGGTTTTCAATGCAGGCGAAATTAGGCTTTAATTCTGGTACCATGATGCTTGTGAGGATGAGACAAGTTGATTTGTACCATCACTTTCCATTTATCTTGCTCGTGTGCCATTTTTGAGATGATAAGGTTTGTACATACAGAGAACGTCTGTAGGTAAAAGTCTTGTTGCCTAAGACGACAGTCTGGGGAAGAAGATGAGGCGTGGCAATCATTGGTTGGTTGGTTTGAATTTTCGCGCATTTTCTGAATATAATGTTTGATTTGATTATATTATTTGGCTTCTATTATATGAACAAATAAACAACGCATCATAGCTGGAAAGCAGGTACTGGAAGCGAGCATAAGGACCCAGGTTCGACCCCCAGGTCCCAACATTTGTTTCATGTTATTTTTCTTCATATGATTAGGTGCACTACTGTCCCATATGTCCACCATGCAACTCAATGATCTGACCATCAGACTCATCTCCGTCCAAGATCCAACGTGCCAGCACTGAAGGACCACCATACACCTCAAAGTCAATATTGCATGGGAACCAGCATGGTCAAACAGGCTGAGATTTGTTTGGGCCCAGAAATCAGATTGGCTTCCCCCACAATTGCTAACTATCAGACCCATCTCTACTTATTTTTATTTCTTTTCTTTAATTCTTTTAATATTTTTGTTTAATTATTTTAATTCACCAAAATTAATTACCTTTTTTTCTTCATAAAATCATAAAATCAAGAAATCATAAAAATTAGAATTAGGTTTTTTTTTTATCAAATTTAATTTAATTTAGTTTAGTTCAATTTAGGGAAATTTTAACTTGTTTTTTTTAATTAAAACTAATTAGAAAATTAGGTTTAAACTCTTGATTTATTTTTTCTTTCTTTCTCAAATAAAATATAAAAAAAATACAAAAATAGGGTTTTTTAGAATGAATTAATTTATTTTTCTTAATTTAAAATTAATTAGAACTTAGGATTTTCTTTTTAATTCAATTGTTTCATTATTTTCTCAAATAACAAAACAGGACACAAAAACATCTTTTTTTAATCAATGGCAATTAGGTTTAGTAGAAGGGTCAAAACCCTAATCGTCTCATATTTAATTCGTCGCGCGTTTGTTAATTATTTTGCCTATATTTTTGTAACTGTTCATGGTTTGTAATAGTTAATTTAGGGCTTTTACTTATCGCTTTTCCCCGGTTTTTTTGGCTATGTAATTTATCCCCCTCCCCGAAGCCTTGTAATAGTTAGGTTTATTTTCTCACATTTTTAATTCCTGCAAATATTTAACTGTTTAGATGTATGCTAATAGGATTGTATGGCAAGAATGCATGACAAATTAAAACGGTTAGAAAACCCTAATGTGCAAAGATAAGTAATTGAAACAAATCACTCACACATATCACTCTTAGGGTATGCTCTCACTTTGGTTTCCTTCGGTAAACGATCATTAAGCATAAGGTATCTTAGTGGTTGCCCTCCAGTCCAAAAAGATCAAAATGTCCCATTCAAATGTTGCCTCGGAAAGGTTGCCTCGGAAATGTTGCCTCAAATATGATCTTAAGACTCTAGGGTTATTACTAAGGTGTCCTAATATTGCTTCAGTGATCATACATTCCTTTCGATTTGACCCTTATAATTCCAACGACGGTGCTACCTATTTCTCAATAGTGGGATAGCGCTGTCTAAAGGAAACACGAATAGAAACAATATTTTTTTGAGTAATTAAATGCTAGTAGGTACTTGCTCAAATTAAAACTTTTCACACTTACACTTTTCAAGCATATTTCAAAACAAACTTCGTCACACCCTTGAGGACTGATACAAGGGTTATCACGAAGTAAAACATTTTTCAAAAACAAAGCACACAAACACAAGCAATTTAAAAATGAGCAAGTACCTAAGAGCCCATGGAAAACCATGGATAGAAAGGGTGCTAACACCTTCCCTTTCTATAATCTACCCCCTGTACTCAGAACATCTCGAAAAAGGATTTTTTCTGTACTTTTTTCCTTTCCAGTTGGATGAAATAAAAGTCGGTGGCGACTCTTGCTTACCGCGATATTTTTCAAACAAACAACGCAAAACGCAAACCAGTATTAAAAAGTCGGTTCTGCCACCGTATCACACTACCATTAGTGGTGGAGCCTGTTGCCTAAGGGGATGGTCCTTATACTATTCTCCATCCTGACATGCCTACCAACTTCAAAAAATTGCAAAGATCGTGGATTCAACTCAAGGGGGAACGAGACACCTTTGAATCTCGATTCTATGCAAGCGAGAAGAAAGTGTTGGAGCTCACGAGGCAACTTCACGAGGAGAAAAGCCTGAATGCCTACATTGCACCAAAGAGGAAGCACCCGTGGGAGTCTTGAGTCTTTTATTTTAGAAATTCATTTTGTTGTCTTTTGTAACCCTTTTTCTCTTTTCAATGTAAGCCCAAGGGCCAATTGTAATCTTTGAACTTATTAATGTAATTGTTGTGTTTGTTTCCTTTTTGGATGGAAAATTTAAATCTCTTGAGGTCCTTGAAAATATTGCATTCACATAGCATGCATCATATCATAAGCAGGTTTTCCGATACAGGTTTCCTCATCTTTTACTGTTTATTTCAGTATAAGATGGCTCTAGAGCAAACCGTCAAAGATCTGCAAACTCAACATGCACAATTCCAAGAGACTCTCCTCAACCTATCCAAAGGCCAACAAGAAATGATGGCACTCCTTTTCACCAAGAAGAAGACCAAGAAAAGGGCTGTTATCCTCAACATGGGAAGAAGGTTCAAGGGCCCGTCCGACTGGCTCAAATAGAAGAGGCTTCTTCTGAGGAAGAAGACAATCAAGAAGAGGAAGTTAGAAGTACCAGAGCTAGGGGTGGAAATAACCAGATTACTGAGGATGGAGACTATTCTAAAGAGTAGTACCCACCGGCGGATGAGAAATACAAATAGTTGGAAGATCGACTTAAGGCTGTAGAGATCCAAACAATACTTGGTTTGGACTTTGGAGATTTAGGTTTGGTCCCTGGGGTGGTCATTCCCCACAAATTCAAAGTCCATGTCTTCGCCAAGTATGACGGGGTATCCTGTCCAAAGATGCACCTGAGGTATTATGTCCACAAGATTCAACCACACACCGCCAATAGGAAGTTATGGGTGCACTTTTTCTAAGAAAGCTTATATGGAACACAGTTGGAGTGGTTCTATCAACTTGAGGGGACTAATATCCACATATGGGAGGATCTGGCTACTGCCTTTTACCGATAATAACAATACAATGCTGATTGTGATATGGTGGGAGAACTGACTATGGTTTTGCGTTTGTTTTCGCAAATGTTTCAGTTCAGCAAGAGTCGCCACCGACCTTTTATTTTATCCTAAGGAAAGGTTAAAAAGCACAGCAAAAACCTTTGAGATGTTTTCTTGGGTTCGGGGAGTAGATTATAGAAATGGAAGGTATTAGCACCCTTTCTATCCATGGTTATCCATGGGCTCTTAGTTACTTGCTTAGATCAACTTGCCTTAATTTTCAATTGTTTGAAATGGTGCTTCGTGTGTGTGGGTTTTAAAAAATGTTTTTGAAAAGAGGCCAATGTGGTGGCAACCTTTGTAATGATCCATGTTGGGATGTATACAAAGGTGTATGTCTTTTGAAAAGGTTTTCATTTGTTTTTGAAAGTTGTTTTTGAAAGTGTAGTGATGTGTGGTTTGGAAAATAGGCAAGTGTTTTGTTTTGCAAGTTTGATTCAAGTAACTAAGAGTTTGTCTACTCCTAAATTTCTCAAAGATTTCTACTATGTTTTAACCCTTTTAACAATTTTGTTCCACCATTGCATTTGGTGGACAATCTTGTGTTAGGATGTGAAAGGGACGGGCGCGGGTCATCGTTTAGACCATAATTACAATGGTGCCAAGTATCTTTGGGCAATTTTTCCTTTTGGGACTTGATCATTTTTTAGGCAACTTTCGAAAGCGTCACCGAGGGACTATGATCATTTGATTGTTTTGTTTTGCCCAAAGAGACCTAACATGCAATATGGCCCATTATTGAAGGCAACAAGTGGAATACCCTAGGGGTGCAAGTGTGATTAGTGTTGTCCATTTTCATGCTTGTTTATCTTTGAAATTAGGTCAAACTATTTTTGTTGTTTTTGATTCGCATACAAACCCTAATTCTAACATGGTATATTTAGAAAGCATTAAAGTGCAAAAAATAAAGTTCCTAAGTTATTACAACACAATATATGGGAAGGGGGGTACAAATGTTCAAATGGGGGTATTTTGACAAGGAATTTAAACCTAGACTATTACATCAAATGGGAATTATACAAATTATTTAACATACAATAATTAAATAAAAATGGAATAAATATGCAAAATGCAAAAGATGTTTTTATATGTATGAAAAAAAAGTGTTTTTATGTATCAAATAAACAAAAATAAAAAGTATTATTTTTTGGAGTTTTTATGTATTTAGGGCAAAACCCTAATTTATTAAGTAAAATGTATTAATTATTTAATATATACAATATTTACTAGTTATGTACAAAAATAAAATAAAAATGAAGTATATTTGTCAAAAAGGTATTTTTTAATGTTAAATATTAATAAAAAATAAAATGTATATATCTTGTATTTTTAACCTAAATATACTAATATATATGTAAATATTTATATTATATGATAAATATATTAAATATATACAAAATAATAATATTTAGTATTTATAAAAAAAAGTATATTTTATATAAAATATTTTCAGAAGATAAAATAAAATAAAAATGGAAAATAAAAGGTGTTTGCATTATTTTAGTATTTTTTAAATAAAAGTATGTAAGTATTTATTTATGTACAAAACATCAATTTAAACAAATAAATACCTAATAAATATAAAAATGGTGTGAAAAATATTTTTTATATTTTTAATATTGTGAGGAAAAATAAATAAGTCAGGAATAAAAAACAAAAGTCAAAAAATGATTAAAATAAGCACAATGGGCCAAGGGGGTTTAAAAGTAACAAAAGGGTGCAAATAGGAAACTGAAACAAAGCCCAACCCAAAAAGTCCTTCTTCAACCTCTGAACCTGTATGAACAACAATCAACACGCGTTTTCTATCTCCCAATTCCTGGACTTTCAAGCAAAACTCACAACATGAAAAATGTAGCGCATTAAGAGACGAATCCAGACATATAAAGAACTTGACTTAACTCTCTAAGATGAGAGAGAATTTCTTCTCCCCCAATTCCTGACCTAGTTTTTGTTCTATGTTCAGACATTAAATTCTCACAGCACACATAATATAAATGAAAACTAATTACATGGGCATGTCCAGGGCTATGAATGTGGCATATTTTATTCACAAACCTAAAGCTAACAATGCCTGGATAGAGATATGTGAGTTCATGAACTTACCTGTTCAGTTGGAATCGTATCTGGTGATAGAGGTACTTTCAGTGCAAGGTGATGATTGGTACAACTTCCTTGATGTCCATGGATGCTATTCCAAGTTTTACTTTGCTTTGAAACTAGCTGAATCGAGTTATAGAACTCCACCTGCAAAACAGAAAAATGAAAATGGTGATGTTGATTGGGAGTGTTACAGGTCGTGTTTGAGGTTTGGAATAGCTTCAAGGGATGTTGTGGGATGTGTTTGAGGTGATTTTAGCAAGAATGCATGAAAGGATTGAGCTATGGAACTCAATCTGCAGCAGGTCCCCTGTTTTGGCAGTTTGAGGGTGATTCTGTGTTTGAGAGGGTGTTGGAGATGGTTGGCTCGTGTTCCAGCTCAGGTTTGATGATTAGAAAGTGTTTGACAAGTTTGCTTAAGCCTGTGTTAGCTGAGATGAGAGTTGTGTGATGTTATGCTATGTTTCTTCTTACTTAAGCAACAAAAGGCCAAGTTGAGTTTCTAGCTTGTACAGGCCCCCCTAATGTGCTGCATACCTTGGCCTTGATCAGTGTAATTAGCTCATAAACTTGTGCCAAAGAGATTTGCACTGTACTTGCTTGGATTGCTAATTGACATAAAGTGCAACTTTTCTAAAATGGATATAATGCTTTATCTAAAAATGGCTTAGTTTAACATGTAATGCTTAAACACATAAAACAAGGCCTTGGCACAATGAGTTAGCATTAAATTATTGAGTGCAAATGGGATATAGGACCTTTAATCAAGGAAAGCAAGCTGAATTCAAAATGGCACAAATGTATGAACATGTAACTTGGCCAAATCAAAAGTGAGTTTTTCCCATCTTGCCAAATTCGATTCTCCCTAACCATGAGGTTGTTTGATGAGTTCTTGGACATTTTGGAAATCTTGGAATGTGTACTACAATCCATCTTTGAAATGCAAATTGAAATTCCAAGTGGAAGTATATGAAAAATGGTCTTGAAGTTAGGTAAAAACCTTGCCTAAAATAGGTCAAATTTTCTCTAAGTTAAGAATGGTTTGGTACCCTTGTTCCAAAAATTGTAACTTGAGCTACAAGCTTCTTTTGGGAAAAATTTGTGAATAAAAGTTGTAGATTTTTAAATAGGCTACAACTTTCATGTTTTGACTTTTGCTTGAATCCAAATGAATCTTGGTGAGAAAGTGGGACAAAGTTAGGAAAAAATTAGGGTTTTTCATAACTTAGAAAAATTCTAAGTTATGAAAAATCTTCATTTCAAACCCTAATTTTCAATTCTTGATTTCTTGATGAACAAGCTTCATGATTTGGCATGTTTTGATGAAAAATAAATCTTGACACTTGATTTTGACCAAAAAGTCAAAGTTTGACTTTTCAGTATACAGTCAAAATTGATCAATTGACTGGGAAATTCAACTGTCAATCTTGTGCATTTGGGATCTTTTGAACTTGTTGAGTATGTCAAGACAATTCCATGGGGTCCTTGAGTCCATATGTGAGCTTGATTTGCCATTGGCTAGGTCAAACAGTCAAAAATTGCCTTTGTGCAGTCAAAACCCTAAAAATGACCATTTTGCCCTTTTGGTGATCTGATCAAATTTATTGTGGAATTGTGATCCAAACTTGATCAAATGGTCCATGTGAGTTCATAATGTTGATGTGGGTCAATTTTCATGAGATTTGACTGTCAATTGGCCACAGTTGACTTTTTCCTCAATACAGCTGATTTCTAGGTCAACTGTCCAATTGATTGGGCAAAATTTGGAATCAAGACTTGAAACTTGGTATGGATAAACTTGGAAGTCCAACATGAAGCATGAAAGTCATCTTAGGCTTTTTAGGTCAAAATATCTTTGTGCAAACACAAACCCTAATTTGGGTCAATAGTGCAAGGAGAAGTCTTGAGCAGAGGAAACCCTAACTGGATCTTGAGCTCCAAGGGTCTTGTGATGAGAAAATGTTGAGGAAATGGGAGGGCAAATTTTGGGGTACAACACTGATCTCGCACCAACTCCATGCAATTACAAAAATATGACTATGGGTTCAAATGAAGGATTTACTGAGTATGCTCAAAAATGGAGGGACCTGGCTGGAAGGGTGCAACCCTCTTTAACTGACAGAATTAATGGACATGTTCATAGGCACCTTGATAGGTCCATTCTTTAATTTGTTGATTGGGAGTTCTTCGTTAGGGATTACTGAGTTGATTTTGACTGGTGAAAAAGTTGAAAGTGGAATCAAAAGTGGGAAGATCCCAATGACCTCAACCTCTAGTGATGTGAAAAAACCATTCATTGGTAAGAAAGAAACTAATGTTGTTTATGGACAAATGAGCCATATCAAGAATGATCATCATCAGTCAGTAGGGGCTGTATTGATTTCAAACCCAACCCCAGTTCAACAACCACAATAAGCAAACAATCAGCAAAGGCCAGATGCCCCAAAGAGGCAGTTTACTAGAATCAACATGCCACTGTCTCAAGCTTTACAACATCTTTTGAAGGAGGATTTGGTAACATTGCGAGATCCTCACCCTAATGCCAATACATCCTCTCCCAAATATAATCCGAACGTGAAATGCGCCTATCATTCAAATAGTTCTGGACATGACACAAACAACTATTGGGCGTTGAAGAACAAGATTCAAGATTTGATTGATAACAAAGTGATTGAGTTTGACCCTTCACAAACCCCTAATGTGATTACCGCACCCATGCCTAGTCATGGTAAAGGTGTTAATGCCATTGACGATGCTTCATTTGTCTCCACCATCAATGATTTGACTACTCCATTATCAACCGTTAAGAAGAATCTGCTGAGAGCCAGTTTATTTCCTGGCTTCCTTGAAAATTGTTACCATTGTGCTTCCCAAACCAATGGTTGTATGTGGTTGAAGAAAGGTATCCAACGCCTGATTGATAGCCATGAAATTCTATTCGAGAAAACTCCATCCGTAAAAAGTTTACCTCAAGATGTTTCCATAATCACAATCTCTAACACTCATATTAGGATCACCTCTAAAGGCCCTATAAGGATCCCGGTGAGCCAAGAGTGTCTCCCTTAATCATCACTACACCGGGGCCTATCCCCTATTCCTCCAGCAAAGCTGTGCCTTGGAATTATGGGTAGAAGTTTATTATCATGGCGTCAAGCAAGAGCCATGGATTATTGAAAATAAAGAGCCTAAAATTACAAACATTGCTGGAACTAGTAAGGTCACTAGGACATGAAGAGTCTTCTCTCTAGAGATCTCTCCTCCAACAACTACTACAAAACCTGTTCGCATTCCTGCTGCGGGGCCAACTACCAATTTCCGACGTAAAGAGAAAGTTACTAAGCCTGCCGTGACGGAGGCACCCTCAAAAGAAGTGACAATTGAAGACCCATCAAGATAAGAGATGGAAGAAATTCTAAAGATCGTCTGAAAAAGTGACTACAAAATAGTTGAGCAACTGGGGCAGACGCCCTAAAAAATATCCATGTTGTCCTTGTTATTATGCTTTGAAGTGCATTCCCAAACTTTGTTGAAATTTTTGAAGAATTCCCATGTACCATAAGAGACCATTGCTGATCAATTTGAGAATTGTGTAGCAATCCTAACTACTGATAATGGCTTGGGCTTTTCCGAAGCAGATTTAACTCCGGCGAGAAAGAATCATAACAAGGCCCTTCATATCTCTATTGAATGGAAAGGAACCACCCTGGCGCGTGTGTTAGTAGATACTGGGTCCTCCCTAAATGTTTTGCCCAAAGGTGCTTTGGATAGACTGGACTGTGAAGGGCTGGTGCTGAAACCCAAGGATATTCTGGTAAGAGCCTTCGATGGATCAAAGAGGATGGTCCATGGAGAGGTTGATCTTCCGATCAAGGTGGGATCTCAAGTTTTCAATTCAATATTTAATGTAATGGATATCCGCCCAACCTATTCTTGTTTGCTCAGACGCCCATGGATACATGGGGCAGGTGCGGTTACCTCTACATTACATCAAAAGATGAAGTACCCAGTGAAAGGGACGATTGTCAAAATTTGTAGAGAGGAAGAATTTATGGTCAATCATTTAAATTCTTTCAAATATGTTGAAATGGACGGAGAATTCATTGAAACTCCTTGTCAAGCATTTGAGGTAATTCCCCAAACAATTGTTGTTGCTAAAGCTACCATTCTTGAGATCTCTAAGGGTACACCAAAGATGGCCTCTCTAAAGGATGCTAGAGCTATTGTAGAGGATGAAGGCTACACTATCTGGGGACAACTTCCTGATATCCCTTTCAAATACAACAAATTTGGGTTGGGTTTCACTTCAAAGGCTCAGAAAGAGTTTCGAAGTGCTCGTGCTAGTGGACCAACTCTCAGTATTAGCAACAATAAAGTCAATGCTCTAGAGGACACTAACAGTGACAGTGACTTAGACGAATGGATATTCTCAACTACTGACGATGGACTTAATAGCTGGAAGGTCAAAGACTTAATCTCAATCTCCTTCATCCAAGAGTAATTGCTATTTCCTATTTTTATTGCTTTAAGAAGTTTGTCTGTATCATTTTTGTTTAAAACAATGACTTTAAACCTTGTACCTTGCCCGGGGCACAATCGTCCATTTGTTAAGGGTTTGTCATTTCATATATCATATGCTCATTTAATAAAAACATTGGACGATTTTGCATTCAAATTTTGTGCTCCTTGTCTTTCTTTTACTGCATTTTTAAATAGCCATGTGACCTTACATGCATACACACATTTGCACATCCATATCCACTCCGAATCTCATTGACAACAATTCTGCTATTGCTATTTATAATTTCGAAAATCCAATCTATCAAGATGAAGACGAAGGTGAAGAATATTGTGAGATATCTGGAGAACTCGCCAGACTCCTAATACAATAGGAAAAGGCTATCCAACCTTACGAAGAACTGGTCGAAGTGATAAACTTGGGTACTGAGGCAGATAAGAAAGAAGTCAAGATCAATGCCGACTTGGAAGACAGTGTTAAAAGAAGATTGGTTCAAATGTTGCACGAATATGTTGAAGTATTTTCTTTGTTATACGAGGACATGCCAGGGCTCGATACTGATATCGTGGTTCATCGTCTACCAATGAAAGATGGTTGTTCTCCGATTAAACAAAAGGTTCGTCACATGCGTCCTGATATGTCTGAGAAGATCAAGGATGAGGTAATGAAATAATTTAATGCATGTTTCTTGGCAGTGACGTCGTATCCCCAATGGGTTGAAAATGTTTTTCTAGAGACAAAGAAAGACGGTAAGGTCCATATGTGTGTGGACTACAGGGATTTAAATAGGGAAAGCCCCAAAGATGACTTCCCACCATCATATATTGATGTCTTGGTTGACAACACTGCTCAACACAAGGTATTATCCTTCATGGATGGATTCTCGGGTTACAACCAAATCAAAAAGAAACCTGAAGACATGGAGAAAACAACCTTTGTCACACAGTAGGGCACCTTCTGTTACAAGGTCATGCCTTTTGGGATAAAGAATGCAGCCGCAACTTATTAACGGGCTATGGTGGTTTTATTTCATGATATGATTCATTATGAGATAGAAGTCTATGTTGATGACATGATAGCAAGATTCCAAACTGAGGAAGATCACCTTTATCATCTACACAAGCTATTTGAAAGGCTGAAGAAATATAAGCTGAGGTTGAATCCCAACAAGTGCACCTTCGAGGTAATGCCTCGTAAGCTCCTAGGCTTTATCGTCAGTAGTAAAGGTATTTAAGTCGATCCTGCTAAAGTCAAAGCTATATAAGAAATTCCAGCTCCCTGTACTGAGAAGGAGGTCAGATGTTTCTTGGGACGACTCAACCACATTTCCCGATTCATCTCTCACTCGACTGCTACTTGTGAGCCAATCTTCAAGTTGTTGAAGAAAGATCAAGTAGTCAGATAGAACGACAAATGCCAAATTTCTTTTGACAAGATCAAAGAGTATCCTCAAGAACCTCCAATTTTGATGCCACCAGTTGATGGCATACCTCTAATTATGTACTTAACCATGTTAGAGAATTCAAAGGGGTGTGTACTGGAGAAACATGACGAGTCTGGTCGAAAAGAGCATGCAATATACTACCTTAGAAAAAATTCTACTGATTATGAAACAAGATATTCACTGCTCAAGAAAACTTGCTGTGCTTTGGCATGGGCTGCTCGCCGACTAAGACAATATATGTTGACTCATACTAATCTATTCATCTCTAAGATAGATCCCATCAAGTACATCTTTGATAAGCCAACTCTCTCCGGAAGGATAGCTCAATGGCAAATGATCTTAACCGAATATGACATTCAGTACACTACATAAAAAGCAATCAAAGGGAGTGTACCGACAAATCATTTGGCACATCAAGCTGTTGATGACTACCAATCTATGAACTTTGAGTTCCCGGATGAGAATATCATGATGATTGCGGACTGTGAAAAGCCTGGACCGTATGAAGGACCTGAACAAGGATCCTGATGGACTATGGTTTTTGATGGAGCTTCCAATGCACTGGGTAATGAAATTGGTGTTGTGATCATTTCCCCCGAAGGTTTCCATATGCCTTTCACTTCCAGACTCTGCTTCGACTGTACCAACAATATGGCCAAGTACGAAGCATGCATCTTGAGTCTTAAGGCTGCTATTGACCTACAAATCAAATTCTTAAGTGTATATGGAGACTCAACTTTGGTGGTCAGTCAATTAAAGGAGAGTGGGATACAAAACATCCAAATCTTATCCCATACGAAGAACTTGTCCTATCCCTAATTACATACTTCGAAGAGGTTACCTTTGAGCACATTCTAAGGGAAGAAAGTCAGTTGGTAGATGCTTTAGCTACCATGTCTTCTATGTTCAAGGTCAGATGGGACAATGAAGCTCCCCAAATTACTGCTGCAAGATTTGACAAACCAACGCATGGCTTTGAGATTGACAATGATGGTGTAGAGGAGAAGCCTTGGTTTCATGAGGTAAAAATATATCTCGAAGCTCAAGAGTATCCTGAAGGGGGTCAGTCAACAAAAAGAAATTCCTGTGGAGGTTCTCAGCAAAGTTCTTCCTGAGCAATGAGATCTTATACAAGCGCAACCATGATTCAATTCTACTCCGTTGTATGGACAAGAAGGAAGCAGATAAGATCATGGAGGATATGCATGAAGGTATATTTGGTACTCATTCTAGCGGACATACTATGGCCAAGAAGATTCTGAGAGCTGGTTACTATTGGTCGACCATGGAAACCGATTGTTATCTCCACTCGAGGATTTGCCATAAGTGCCAAATTTATGTTGATAAGGTTCACATACCTCCAGTTCCTTTGAATGTTATGACTTCTCCTTGGCCATTTTCAATGTGGGGCATTGACATGATCGGGGAAATCAAGCCTACTGCCTCTAATGGACATCGTTTCATTCTTGTTTCCATTGTCTACTTTACCAAGTGGGTTGAAGCAACTTCATTTTCCTCAGTTACCAAGAACATCATGGCTCGGCTCATCAAGCATAACCTCATCTACCGGTATGGTATCCATGAGAGGATAATCATTGAAAATGCTACCAACCTTAACAACACCATGATCACTGAACTCTACATGCAGTTCAAGATCAAGCATCACAAATCTTCTCCATACAGACCTAAAATGACTGGCACAGTGGAAGCCGCCAACAAAAATATAAAGAAGATTGTGCAAAATATGGTGGTGACCTATAAATACTGGCATGAGATGTTACCGTTTTCTCTTCATGGCTATCGTACCTCAGCGCGAACATCAACTGGGGCAACCCCTTCTCTTTGGTCTACGACATGGAAGTTATCCTGCCTGTCGAAGTTCAGATTCCTTCTCTACGAATTATGAAAGAAGCAGACTTAGGCAAAGACAAATGGATTCAGACTAGGTTGGATCAGTTGAATTTGATTGACAAAAAGAGGCTGGCTGCTGTCTGTCATGGTCAGATATATCAAAAAAGTATGATCAAGGCATTCAACAAAAAGATCAAGCATTGGGTATATCAGACTGGTGACCTGGTAATAAAGCGCATCATTTTACCATAAGGAAATCCCAGGGGAAAATGGACTCCCACTTACGAAGGGCCGTTTGTTGTCAAGAAGGTATTCTTGGGCGGTGCTATGATATTAACCACTATGGACGGTAAAGATTTCTCGTATCCTGTGAACATGGACATAGTTAAAAAATACTACGCCTAAAAGAGACCCGCTAGGTTGACATACCTAGGAAAAAATAAGGGCATCCCGGCGAACCAAAAGGGTTCGGGAAAAAGTTAGGGATATATACAAAAGATTTTACACCTGGCAAGTTGAAAACCTGAAAAGGCGGCTTAGGCATAAAAGGATATCCTGGTGGGCTGAAAACCTGAAAGGGCGGTTGTTGTACCCTAAAATTTTCCTTCTCATTTATCAAGAAATCTTTCACAAGATTTTCAATTGCCCAAAACTGCATAAGGATTGATTAGCTCAAGGCACTGTGTTGTACCCCAAAATTTCCCCTCTCATTTATCAAGAATTTGCTCATAAGATCTCCTTAACTAAAGACTGCACTAGGTTTTGATCAACTCAAGACACCTCCTTAAGCACTGATAACCAAAATTAGGGTTTGAGTTTGCACAAGTATTTTTGGACATCCAATGCCCCATATGACTTTCATGGATCATTATGGACCCCTAAGATTACTCATGTCAAGTTTCAAGCCTTGGATCACATTTTTGCTCAGTCAATTGAGCAGTTAACCTAAAAGTCAACTTTATTGGGGAAAAAGTCAACTATGGCTAATTCACAGTCAAACTTCATAATTTTTGATCCACATCAACATTTTATATGTATCTGCGATACGGTGGGAGAACTGACTTGATGTTTTGCGTTTCGATCATATTTGTGCGGATGGCAAGAGTCGCCACTGACTTTTCTTTTATCCAAAAGGAAAGGTAAAAAGCACAGGAAAGACCTTTCGAGATTATTTCTCAGATTCGGGGGTTAGATTATGAAAAGGGAAGGTATTAGAATCCTTTTCATCCATGGTTTTCCATGGGATCTTGGTTACTCGTTTAGATCACTTGCTTTCATTTGACAGTGTGCTTGTGATGTGGGCTTTGAAAGTATTTTGAAAAATCTCTTTGTAATGATTCTCGTTTCTATAAGAACGCGTACAAAGTTTTGTTTCGAAAAGTGGTTCAAAGATGTTTTTGTGAATCGTGTTTCAGAAAGTGTTTTGAAAAAGATGTTTTGTAATGGTTCTCGTCTCTATAAGAACGTATACAAAACATTTTATCTTTTTGAAAATGTTTTGACATGAGAGTATAGGTGTAAAAGTTTTTGTCGTGAGCAAGCGAGTAACTAAGAGCGAATCTATCTACTCGAAAGGTCTTAAATTGTTCTTTTCTTCCTCTTTTTAATGGTGCTATCTTACCATTGATTTAGTAAGAAGCCCCACCATTGGATGTGAAGGGACATGCGCGGGTCAATTTCACAATCATCGAAAGCAACTTATGAGATGCTTTAGCAATTTTTTGTAAGGGACTAGATCATTTTAATCGAAGGCAACATTGAGGGTCATCAAGGGACTACGATCTTTTTTATCGAAGGGTCATTTCTAAAGCGTCCCATATTCGAGGGACATGATTGTATTTCCGAGGCAACGAGCGAGGTTACCCTAGAGGTGCGCGTGTGAAAAAGTGTGTTGGTTTCAAGTTATTTTATTCTTTGATTAGGTCATCTAGCGATTGATTTTTGAATCTTGCCATACACGCCTAATTACTATACAGTATATGGAAAACAGTAAATTGCGGGAATTTGAAATTCTACGCTATTACGAAGTATTCGGGAATGGGGGTACAATTTTTACAAATGGGGATGAATCAAATGAGATAGGAAGGTCCAAATAATAACCAATATAACCAAATCGAATTTTGTGCGATTTATTAAAGCTACAATAATCTATGAGATAAAATCAACAAAATATGGAAATGAAATGTTAAGTATTTATTTGAAAAGAGAAAAGTAAAACCTATTCTAGAAAATAAAATAAATGAATAAATTATATTCTTTATTTTGTATTTCATTAATTCAAGTAAAATCTAAAGAAGGAAAACAAACTAAATTATCATCTTTTTGGTGTTTTATTAAGTCAATTAAATCTAAAACAAAATTTATTAAAAAAAATGATAAAAAATTATTTACAAAACCTAAATCAAATTAATAAAAATATATTTAAGTTTTATTAGTATTTTGCATAACAAAAAATTATAAGAAGAAAACAAATTAAAAAAACGCATGGGCTTATGGTGATTTGAGAGGAGGCCCAAAGGAATTAATAGTTATTTGCTGTAACAAAAACAATCCAAAGGGGGGTAGGGCTAGCAAAATAGATTGGGCTTAAGGGGCATAGACGGTGGGTGATCCAACTCATGTCCAACAAACAAAACCTAAGTTCTTAAACTAAGCTTAGTATCTGATTAAGGGGAAAAACAAAATTAGGGTTCTAAGGCCATCTCTCACGCGGCGCCTCTAGCTCATCTTTTTCGTTCATCTTTGTTCAGCTTTAATCATCTCTTACGTTTGTTTAAACCCTCCAAACATCTTCACTACCCATCCCTGCCTAATTTCGCGAACAAGTCGCTCTTTGTCTCTTTGTCTCACCATGATTTGCGTTTTTGAAACCCTAAGTGTTGAATTCGGTCTTAAACCTAAGAGACCTGAAATTGATTCATCCTTGACCTCCCCCCTAACTCTCTGTTGCCAGAACACAACCGTTTCGTCTCCCTAATTAAGCTCTAACGATTTTCTTGAAGGGGTAAGATTTCTGTTCTTTTCAAAGTTTACAAATTTCGTTGATTTTTTTATCTTAGTGTTTTCTGTTAACTACCTTATTATTTTAGATGCAAAGAAATATGTTATGGAATTATGAGAAAGATGAAGAATCCATACCTGTTGGAACTTTATGATTTCTTGTGATTTAGAAAGGGAGAGGCGAGAACAAGGACTGTGTTCAGTGGCGGAAGAAGTTGCGTGAGGGGAAGAGATGTTTTCACTCGTTTGTCAGTAATCTCTTTTGTTTTCTTTGAAAATGGTGATGCTGGTTATTGTTTGAGGCTTTGTTACTGTGTTTGAGTTTTGATGTTTTTTTCTGGTTTTTTCGAATTTGAGGCTTTTTCTGGTTTTTGGTTTGGGACTTGTTCACAGGTTCTTGGTTGTTTGAGGCTTACTGATGATTTTTGGTTTGATAATGGTCACTATATTTGAGATGTTTGAGGCTTACTGATGGTTTTTGGTTTTGATGGCTTACTGGTTTTTGGTTGTTTTAGACTTGTTCCTGGTTTTTGGTTTGATGATTAACAGTTTTTTGAGTTTGTGAAGCTGGGCGCAGGTTTGGAGTTTTGAGGTTTGGTTAGTTTCTTTGGTTTGATGGTGGTGACTGGTTTTTGTTGTTTGTATTATTAACAGTTTTGTGAGTTTGTGAAGCTGGGCGCAGGTTTGGAGTTTTGAGGTTTGGTTACGGTTTCTTTGGTTTGATGGTGGTGACTGGTTTTTGTTGTTTGTATGGTTAACAGTTTTGTGAGATTTTGGTTTTTGATTTGATGATGTTCTCTGGTTTTTAGGCTTGTTACAGGTTTGGTTTTGATGCTTGGTTCAAGTTTTTTTTGGGAGTTTTGATGGTTAACAGGTTTTTGTTGTGATGAGGGTTACTGTGTTTGAGATTTGGTTCAAGTTTGGGATGTTTGGCTTGGTTACAGGTTTTTCGTTTGAAGCTTGTTAACTATCTTTTCAGCTTGAGACTTGTGTGTTCTTTTTTATATTGTCCTGCTTCTGTTATATCCATATGCAAATGGTGGGAAACCAAAAAAATTGAATATTTTGGTATATTGTCCTTATGGCCTTTTTGTTGTAGTTTTGTTTTTTAGCAAATTTGATGATTCTTGGGTTTGCAACAACTCCTCTTTTGTAGCAGGGCTTTTTTGCAGAATGTGCATTTTGGGCAATTCAAATAGCCTAGGTGACTTCTTTCCTCTCTTCTCTCTCAATGACAATAAAAAAGTAATTTGCTCTTTTGCCTTTTTCTAATTCTGAAAGGTTTGCAGCTGGAAAATGATGATATATTACTTCTTGAGCAAGTTTTGCTATTTTGTTTGATTTAGCTATTTGCTTACTTGCTATACTGCTGCCTCATTTTTGTTGATGCTGTTGGTTTGGATTGTTGTGACGCTGCTGTTTGTGATGCTGTTTGGACAGTTTGTAGCATTTTGTTTGGACAGTTTGTAGCATTTTGTTTGGTTCAGTTTGTAGCATTTTGTTTAGACAGTTTGTAGCATTTCTTTGGACAGTTTGTAGCATTTCTTTGGACAATTTGTAGTATTTCTTTGGACAGTTTGTAGCATTTCTTTGGACAGTTTGTAGCATTTTGTTTGGACAGTTTGCTTGCGAATTTCTTTTCTTCTTTCTTTTTGTGAACCAAGAAGGGTAACCTTCTTGTGATTTGCAAATAGGGGAAATAAATTATGATGAAATAAAATGGCATTCTGATTCCACATTGCGAACCTTAATGATGAATATCTTTTGGAAATTTTTTTTGTTCATGCCCAAATAACTTGCACTTACCATGTTGTTCTTTTCTTGTTTTCATGTGAGCAAAATTGGAGATGACAAAGCAAAGACGCAAGAAATCTGTGGCAAGCATGGAAGTCTTAGAGATAAGAAAATGAATTTGATACGACTTCAATCTTCAAACAAACTTAGGCATAGATTAATTCTCCTAGGCCAATCAATCATTTGGATTTTCTTTGTAATTTAGAAAAATCATTCTTGTATTGTATCCAATAATTGTACCAATTCATCTTTAAATACAATAAGTTGTAAAACATAAAGTATTTAAAAGAATAAATTGTTTTGTAACAATGTTTGAAATTGGAGAAAATGTTGAGTTATAGCATGAAATATTTTGGTGTCACTTGAAATCCTTTATCAACAAGAACTTGTAATTTCTCTTCGCATCCTAATTGATTTTTGAAATTCCCAATCAAGATATTTGAAGTAATATGTTCCAGTCTGGTAACTTAAATTCCAAGTAATCCCAATAACTTTGTAACTGCATTTCAAACGAACACGCACTGTATATTCCATTTCCTAACCAAACAAATGTTTTAAGGACGTAAATCATCTGGTCAACCTGGATCTCACAATCATGATTGTCCTAAATGATAGTTAACCTCCATCTCTTGTCCCAAATAAACCATACTCTGAGAAGAAACATTTTTTTTCCAAAAAATTGCGCTTTAAGAAAATTCAAAATCAATCAAATTCCTTGCGATGATTTGATAATTTTAAAGTTTTCCAAACTCAAATTTCTTCCGATTCTTTGAAGATAAACCCGTGAGTGACATCACATCTGACCATGAACAGACAGAATCGTCTCAAAATCTTGTAGCTTGAAGAAATCATAAGTACAACCTTGAGGAAGTATGAAGACCTGTGAAAGCCAATTAGATCTTTGAGAACTCATTTTCTTTTGAGAATTGCAAGAAACCCTAATTGCTGGTTTACTGCCATAAAAGAGAATCTGTCTGGTCGATTTCTGAGACAACTTGAATATCCAAGAAACCCTAGGGTTGTGTCTTCTATGAAAAATGGGAGGGCAAATTTTGGGGTACAACAATATCATTTGATCAAGTTTGGACCATAATTCCTCAAGAAATTTGATCAAATCTCCAAAAGGGCAAAATGGTCAAAATTAGGGTTTTGACTAGGAAAAGGCAATTTCTGATTTTTGACCTAGAAAATGGTAAATTGGTTTAATTAATGATCTCAAGAGTCCAATTATATCATTTTGACCTAATGACATGGTTCAAAACATTGCAAATCCATTGGATTGACAAATGAATTTTTGAGTCAACTGATCAAAAGTCAACTATATACTGAAAAGTGAAACTTTGACTTTTTGGTCAAATTCAAGTGCCAAAGATCACAATTCATAAAAACATGTCAAACTATGAAACTTGTTCATCAAGAAATCAAAAAGTCAAGATTTCATTTTGAAAAGTCAAAATTTCTATAACTTAGAAATTTTTCTAAGTGTTGGAAATTTCATATTTTTTCACAACTTTGAACAAAATTTTCACCATGATGCAAGATGATTCAAGAGAAACTTCCAACATGAAAGTTGTATATATCTATGAAATATACAACTTTTATTTACACAACTTCTTCCAAAAGTTCTTAGATCTCAAGTTATAATTTTAAGAACATGTGGTCATGAAACTAAATACTTAGTGAAAATTTGCCCTAATTTGGTCAGGATTTTGACCCAACTTCATGGCAATTTTTCATATAGTTCCAAGGGGAATACTCAAAATAAATTTAAAGATGGGTTTTAGAGCAAATTTCAAGCTTTCCAAAATATCGAAGAACTCCTTGAGATCATTCTTGAGTAGGGATAATCAAAGAGATGAAGTTAGGGTTTTATCACTTTAATTACAAGTTATTTTAGTGATGAACAAATTCAAATTCAAAGTTGTGCTGCATTAAATCTACTTTGCAGGCCTCAAACTTTTTAGACACTCCATAATTAATGGTTTACACAGCTGTTAGAGGTCTCACTTCAAGCATTCAATGCATGAACATGCTTTATATCAATTTTTGGAAGAAAGGTTACATTGCCATTTTGATAAAGTGACTTTTTGTACAAATCTTGTTCTTGAGCCTTGCACTTGTTCTCTTCTGATTAAACAAGTTCTATAACTCATGAGAAATGGTTTAGATACTTACAATCACCCAGCCCATGCTTGTACCTCCTCTTGAAACTTGTTTCCCTTTTTTTCTTTCAAAATCAAGTAACCTAGCCAAAAGCTAAGAACTTATACTCCTGATTGTCCAAAGCTCTCAAACAATTTTGCCTATACATACACAAACTATTTTCACCAAAGACACAAATTCTTGACCACTGAAAAGAGCTAGAACTCATAATCACACTTCATACTTCCATTTTCACATAAACTGACCAAAAACTTGAAACTGATAATCTACTCGTGCGTTTCTTGGCCTTTTCGTTTCTAAAGTTTCTAACCATCATATAGAAGTGATCCCACACCCTGTTATAGAACTGTAACACCATTAACACCATCCTCCATTTTCAAAAACAGAGCTCTGCACATTGACTTCTCCAGACCATTTCAGCCATCCATTGCTCAAGCTAATCATTGGATTAGCTTCATGGGACCTCAAGGAAGCTAACTTGATCATCACCATCACTTGAAACAAGCTCAAACTCAAAACACGATTTCCAGTTTTGAGGCAAGTTTTCTTAACTTTGAACTCTTCATACATGCATCATCAATGATTTATTTGTGAATAAAACATGTAGATATCATTGCCCTAAAGCTAACCATGTCCATACTTCTATTAATTTTGCTTGAGCTTAGAGAATTTTGAAACTGAAATTTCTGAGATTTTTAGGATTCAGATTAGGGCCATTAAAATTCATGCTTATCTTTGATCTATAGTTTTAATGCTTTACATTTCTGAAACCGTGAGAAAATTTGCTACAAGTTTCATGTTTACGGTTTTCGTTTTTGATGAGAAATGAGCAAGTTACAGTTGGTCTGGCTGGAGGTTGAAGATGAAGTCATCAGGTTGCGTTTTGCCTCACATATTTATTGTTTTGCTTATATTAACAGATGTATAGTTACCCCAGTGGTAGAAGCGCACACATTTAACCTTTGGGACTTGGGTTCGAGCCCTAGTGGTACCCTTTTGTGTTTTTTCATATTTTTTTGCACCATTCTGACTTTTTGCAGGCGCTTGGGCCTTGTTGGGCTTGTATTGTTTTTTATTTTATTTTTGCTTACTAACCCCCTGTAGGCTATTTGCACCTTGGCCCAATTTTATTTTATTTCTTTATTTTCATTTTATTTATTTTCTTAAAATATTTTCCTAATACTAAAAAATCATTAAAAAAATACAAAAATATTAGATTTTCATTTTAACTTAGTTTATTTTATTTTTCTCACAAAAAATATTTTATTTAACTATACATTATTTATTTTTATTAACTAGTCTTGTAAATTTAATTAAAACTAGGTTAGTATTTATTTTTCTTTTTACACCTATTAAAACATATTTATTTTAATATAAAAAAAGGGGCTAAATATATTTTATAATACTATAAATATTTTCAAGACAAAAATACCAAAAATACTTTTTCTAAACTTATTTTCTTTAATCAATTAATGAATTAGGGTTTTATTAATTTATTTTCTTAGAGAATTAGGTTTACTTCTAAGTTTAATTAATTATTTTCTTTAATTAATTATATTAAGACAAAATCCCTTTTCTCTAAAAAATCCAACAAATATCCATTTACTTCACATTTTCTATTTTGGTACATTTATTCATTTTGTACTTTGTATTCATTTAATTTCCTTGTACATTGATACCAATTCAATATGGTTGTAATAGACTAACTAGGTTTACATTCTTGCAATCCCCATTCAATTTGTACACCCCTCCCACAAATGTTGTAATAGCGTAGTAACTTTAAATTCCGTAATTTATCGCTTTTATATACAAGTGATAGTAATTAGGATTTGTATGGAAAGACTAAAACCAATACTTAGAAAACCCTAATTCAAGACAAAAACAAGCATGAAAACAATACACTTGCACACAAGCACCCCTAGGGTTATTCCACTTGGTTTCCTTGTACAAAATGACCATATTATGCATGTAAGGTATCTTAGCAAAAACAAGCAAATACAAGATCATAGTCCCTCGATGATGCTATCTAAGTTGCCTTTCAAATGATCTTAGTCCCTAAAAAAGAATGCTAAGATACCTTGCAACATTGCTAATCATGGTTATACGATGAGCCACACCCATCCCGTTAACATCCAAAGATAGGGTTACTTACCAAATCAATGGTAAGATAACAATGTCAAAGGAAAAGGAAAATGAACAAGAAAGACTTTTGAGTAGGTAGAATACTCCTAATTACTTGCTCAATTTTAAACAAACATCCTTGCTATTTTCAAAACAAACACCTACACTTTCAAACATCTTACAAACTTGAAAATATTTTTAAAAGATCAAACATCTTTGTATACATTCTTATAAACAAGAATCATTACAAAGATTTCCTAAACAATAGCCTCTTTAAAAAATACTTTCAAAAACCACACCAAGCATAATTTAAAACAAAAGCAAGTGTTCTAGAAATTAACTAAGAGCCCATGGAAAACAATGAATGAAAAGGGTGCTAATACCTTCCCTTTTTATAATCTACCCCCCGAACTCAAGAAATAATCTCAAAGGTCTTTCCTGTGCTTTTTCACCTTTCCTTTTGGATAAAAGAAAAGTCGGTGGCAACTCTTGCTAACCGCAAATTTGTGATCAAATGCAAAACCTTCAAGTCAGTTCTCCCACCGTATCGCCAGAAATGGCGACTCTACAAGGGAAAATTCTAAAAGTGGGGTTACCTTAGGGTTAGATCAGATTTACTTGCTTTCATTGTTTAACATGTATGCTTTACATTATGGTTCTTTATTTGGGTTTGAATCCTCTACCTGGATTTGGGATATCTTATAGGTAAGTAGCAATACGTTGTGGAAACTATGCGGGGTATACCAACATGGTCTAAGAAATAGCTACATTAGGGCGACATATTTGTGGGTACCGGTAGCCCTTGAGTTAATCAAGGAGAATACGGGCCCCTGAGTGATGTCATGAAGCACTGATAGACTTTTAGAACCTTTACTTGACCAACTTGGCCATTAGTACGTAGTGAGATGAACGACTTTAGTGCAGTTCAAAGTTGGTAGATACTCGATACTACACTCATTGAGGTTTAGTTTCTTGGGATATTTTGGTTGCCATTAAAGAGGCTTGTGCTGAAACAATGACCAAGGAAATAAACCGCTGATATTGAGCTCCTTAGAACCCGGTTACTATTACTAGGACAGGTTGAGCTAACTAAACTTCAAGAGGGTACTTACCTATAAAACTCCATGCAAGCCTAAACCTAAGGATTTGTTTGCTTTGTTTGTATATACATACTTGTACATAACATCATGAACATCATATCATCATACTCATTCACTAACCATTTCAAGGATCTTAGGATTTATCTTGGTTCTATTTTTTAGGATATATATTATCTTCGCAGGAAAAATATTCATGTCAACCTTGTAAGGATCCCTCCACAACTTAAGGAACTAGCTTCGAGGATTCTAGAAAACTCTCCATTCACCGAGAGACATGGCCGTCTACTCAACTTGGTCACCTCCAACACAGATGAGGACATGATGAAGGTGCTCTTTCAGTTCTTTGATCCTTTACACCATTACTTCACATTTTCCGACTATCAACTTGTGCCTACTTTGGAATAATTATCCCGACTCTTGAGGATTCCCATTCTCAATCAACTACCTTTCAACGGTATGGAAAGAGACCCAAAGCCAGAAGAGATTGCTCAAGCTCTACACTTGCACTCATCTGATGTCACAACTCATTGGGAAACAAGGAGTGATGTCAAGGGTTTCCTACATCGAGAAAGCCCAAAACTGTTGGAATTCTTTAGACCTACAAGCCTTTGAGGAAATTGTGGCTCTCCTCATCTATGGGATGGTTTTATTCCCAAATCCTGACCAACTCATAGATGTGAACACCGTCAAAATCTTCATATCTCGCAACCCAGTGCCTACCTTACTAGGAGACATCCTACACTCCTTTGACACTCGCACAATGAGGAAAATAGGTGTTCTTATGTGTTGTACTCCTCTTTTGGAAAGATGGTTTATTTCACATCTTCCCCAATCTATATTGAAGAACGAGCAAGATTTAAGGTGGTCACAAAGGTTAAGGATACTAAACATTCAGACATTCATTGGTGCTCCCGATCCATAGAGAATGTTACTATTGTCGACCATTGTGGAGAATTTCCTAATGTCCCTTTACTTGGCATTAGGGGAGGTATCACCTACAACCCCTGCTTAGTCTTAAGACAGTTTGGTTACGCCCAAAGGGATGGCCTGCACGAGATACTGATTCAAGGTTTGCTATTTGACTATGAGAACGATGCTCAAGGTCTTCGCCAGAGATTTATCTGAGATTGGAGGATGTTGAACAAGGTAGATAGCAAGACATCGGGGCATAAAAATTCCATCCCTCTTGAGCCTTACCTCAAGTGGGTACGAACTCGTGCTCAAAATCTTATGATGCCTTACCCCTCCATTCTCCAGGTAATCATTGAGCCTGTTATGGAGGGGGATGTCCCATACACTATCCTACATCCTGACATGCCCACCTCTCTTGAAGACCTACGAAGGGATTGGATACAACTCAAGGGGGAGCGAGACACTTTTGAAGCCCAATTCTACACAAGCGAGAAGAAGGTTTTGGAACTCACTAAGCAACTTTATGAGGAGAGGAACTTGAATGCCTACATTGCACCAAAGAGGATGCGCACTACCTTTTTATCTTAGAGTTTTCGTATTTTTTTCCCAAGGAGACACTGATGTACTCACACTTTAATTTATTAATATAACATGTGTTTCCTTTTTGTCTAAAACAAATTTGAATCTTAAAATCCTTGAAATCATTGCATATGCATTTACCATTCATCATAACATAAGAAGGTTTCTTGAAACAAGTCTCCTCATCTCTCTACTTTTTATTTCATTAAGATGGATCTCGAGCAAACAGTGAAGGACCTCTAAGCTCAGAATGCACAGTTTCAATAGTTGTTCTTAACTCTAGCCAAAGGATAAGAAGAGTTAAAGACCTTGCTGGTTGAAGAGAAAAAGAAAAAGACAAAGAAAATAATTGGAGTTCTAAACATGGGAAGAAGATTCTAAGGGAAAACAAGAAGGTCCTTAGACTTTGCAACGACATCCGGTGGGAAAGACAATCAAGATGGGAAGGGAAAAGAAACAGTTGTCCAATCAGAGTTAGAAGAGGAAGAGGAAGAAGAAGATTATTCCGAAGAACAATACCCTCTAGCTGATGACAAGTATAAGCATCTAGAAGAACGGTTAAGTGCAATGGAAATCTAAAAAGTTCCTGGATTAGACTTTGAGGAGTTGGGACTAGTATCGGGAATTGTCATTCCTCCAAAATTCAAGGCACCTGTGTTCGCCAAATATGACAAAGTTTCATGCCCCAAAATGCATCTCCGGTCCTATGTGAGGAAAATCCATCCCCATACTGCTGACAAGGACTTATGGGTACACTTCTTCCAAGACAGCCTGTCTGGAACTTAACTTGATTGGTTTTATTAGTTAGAAAGAGCCAATGTTCATAACTGGGAAGATCTAGCCACTTCCTTTTACAAACAATACCAATACAACACTGATCTTGCTCCTACCCGTACTCAACTCCAGAGTATGGCCATGGTTTCAAGTGAAGGCTTCAAGGACTACGCGCAAAAGTGGAGGGACTTGGCAGGAAGAGTCCAGCCTCCCTTATCTGAAAAAGAATTGGTAGACATATTTTTTGGCACGTTGTCTGGTCCTTTCTTCAATCACTTAATTGGGAGTTCATCGACAGGTTTTACTGAATTGATATTGACCGGAGAAAGGGTGGAAGCCGAGATAAAGAATGGAAAGATTCAAAAATATGCATCCTCTGTTGCTGTAAGGAAACCATTCATCGGAAAGAATGAGGTGGTTGTTGTGTATCCTCAGAGAAATCAAGATAGAGCTGAACACCGTCCTATGGTAGGGGCTGTCATGATTCCTAAACCAACGCCTGCTCAACAAAGAAGCAACAAACCAAGAATGGAAAGGCCAGTCAGATAATTCATTCCAGATGTCATCCTAATGCCCGCTGTGCATACCACTCTGAGAGTCCCAACCATGACACTAACAATTGTTGGACTCTGAAGAACAAAGTACAAGACCTCCTTGAAGCCAAAGAGATTGAATTCGATGCGCCAGAAACTTCTAATGTCATTACTGCCCCTATGCCCAAACACGACCATAATGCCAACGCCGTTGAGGAAGATATGTTTGTTACTTCAGTTGATGAACTTATGACCCCACTCCTGACTATCAAAAAGAACTTGTTAAATGCTGGTGTATTCCCAGGCTGTGATGAAAGATGTCATTTCTGTTTGTCCTCACCAACCAGCTATCCTTTGTTAAAAGTAGGCGTTCAATGCCTAATAGATAACAAGGAAATTTTGTTCGAGAAGGATTCAATTCCAACTGTTTCTTATAATGATGTTTCCATCATGACCATTTCCGACAATTCTTTCAAGGTCTCCACCAAAAGACCCGTTAAAATTACATCAGTTTCTAAAGTAGCTCCTTTGATAATTACAATGCCTGGACCAATCCCGTATTTGTCATACAAAACCGTACCATGGAATTATGGAGGGGATGTCTACTACCATGATATCAAGAAAGATTGGCCAGCTGCTGAAGATTCAAGTTCTAAGAAAGTTGATTCCAATATCAATAATATCGCAGGGACTAGCAAGATTACCCAAAGCGGAAGGGTGTTCTCTCCAGAGATTGCTCACCCAAAAGCTATTTCTGGACCTATAATCATTCCTGTAGTTATTTCTCCTCCAAAGCTTATTCCCATTCCTACAATTATCACTGCTAATGATCCCACTGACAAAACTGTTACAATCCCTACTGACATTCCTGCTGCCGAGTCAACCGAGACTCGAGGTAAAGGTATTCTAATTGAGCCTGTCTGGATGAAGGCACAATCAGTGGCTATCTATTAGACTTCCCGTAAAGAGATGGAGGAAATCCTAAAGATCATAAAAAGAAGCGACTACAATGTAGTCGAGCAACTGGGGCAAACTCCATCCAAAATTTCCATGTTGTCTTTATTATTGTGTTCTGAGGCTAATGCAAAGGCCTTGGTAAAGTTCCTCAAAACTGCCCATGTACCCCAAGAAACATCTGCCGATCAATTCCAAGACTGCATAGCCAGCTTAACTGCAGATAATGGTCTAGGTTTTTCAGATGCTGATTTAACGCCAAGAGGGAGGAAGCATAATGAGGCATTGCGCGTCTCAGTGGAATGCAGGGGCACACCTCTGGCTCATGTCTTGGTTGACACGGGTTCGTCTCTGAATGTGTTGCCTAAAAAGGCTCTTTATAGGCTTGACTGTGAAGGATTGACATTGAAACCAAGCAACATAGTAGTGATGGCCTTTGACGGCTCAAAAAGGATGGTACATGGGGAAGTGGACATCCCCATAAAAAGTTGGAACCCAAACATTTGATTCAAATTTTTATGTAATGGATATTCGCGCTTCATATTCCTGCTTGCTAGGCCGACCATGGATTCACAATGCTGGCGCTGTTACTTCTATGTTGCACCAAATGCTAAAGTATCCAATTCAAGGGAAGATTATCACTGTTCATGGAGAAGAAGAGTATATGGTCAGCCATCTAAATTCCTTCATATATGTAGAGTTAGATGGTGAATTTATGGAAACTCTATTCCAGCACTTTGAAGAAGTTCTGCAAGATGTGGCAGTAACCAAGGCTGTGTCTCAAGTTCCCAAGATCACAAGGTCTCCACTCAGGATGTCATCTTTGAAGGATGCCAAGGCAGTGATAGAAGAAGGTGGGTGCACTATTTGGGGACAACTCCCAGATATCCCATAGAAATCTGACAAATTTGGTCTGGGTTTCACTTCAGATGCCCAGAAGGTTGTACGTCGCGCTCGTGCCAAAGGACCACCCTTGAAGATCAACAACCACCAAGTCAGCACCGTGGAGGATGATGAAGACAACTATGACCTAGAGGATTGGATTTTCCCAACTGTCAGTGGAGGGCTCAGCAACTGGGAGGCTAGAGATTTTGTCTCGATCACTTTTATCCCACAGTAATTTGTCTTTACATTTTGTTAGATCTGTAATATTAAAACAATTCAGACTCTTAAAACCTTGTGTCTTACCCGAGGCACAATGGTCCATTTGTAAGGGTTATTATCTCATTTCCATATGACATCAATGAATCATGGACATTTTTGCATACAAACTTTGTGCTCATTGTTTTTTCTTCTTTTACATTTTCATTTCTTTCAAAGATAGCTATACTCTTACACACACTCACACTCACAATGCAGGTCTACATCCATTCGGGATCCCATGGGTAATGGTTCTGCTATGGCCTTTTGTGGCTCTGAAAATCTAATCTACCAAGCCGAAGACGAAGGTGAGGAAGATTGTGAAGTACCATGAGAACTCACCAGGTTACTGCAACAAGAAGAGAGGACCATTCAGCCCCACGAGGAGCTAGTGGATACAATCAACCTAGGGACCGAAGTAGACAAAAGGGAAGTCAAGGTGGGTACCAATCTGGAACCCAGTATCAAAGAGCGTCTGATTCAGTTGCTACACGAGTATGTTGAGAACTTTGCCTGGTCGTACGAAGACATGCCAGGACTTGATGCATATATCGTGGTACATCGCCTGCCTACAAAAGAGGACTGCTCACCAGTAAAACAAAAGGTTCATCAAATGCGACCAGATATGTCGGAGAAGATTAAAGCTGAAGTCATGAAGCAATTCAATGCTGGATTCTTGGCCGTCACCTCTTATCTGTAATAGGTTGCCAATGTTGCTCCCGTGCCCAAAAAGGACGACAAAGTGAAAATGTGCGTGGACTACAGAGATTTGAATAGGGCAAGCCCTAAAGATAATTTCCCACTTCCCCACATTGATATTATAGTTTACAATAAGACACAGCACAAGGTGTTTTCCTTCATGGACGGTTTCTCAGGTTACAACCAAATAAAAACGGCGCATGAGGACATGGAGAAAATAACCTTTGTCACACAGTGGGGCACATTCTGCTACAAGTTTATTCCATTCAGACTAAAGAATGCTGGGGCAACGTATCAACATGCAATGGTAGCCTTATTTCATGACATGATACATCATGAAATAGAGGTCTATGTGGACGACATGATAGCTAGATCTCAAACAGAAGAAGAGCATCTTGATCATTTACAAAAACTCTTTGAGAGACTAAAGAAGTACAAGCTGAGGTTGAATCTGTCATACCCTAATTTTTGACCTAAGATCCCTGCTTCATTTGCATTATTTTATATATACACCAAGGTCACAAAATATGGTAGGTTCCGAATGTTTCGCTTTTGAGATTTGACTGTGTAGAGATTATCAAGTGTTGTGAGCATTTTATCTTATGAATGACTAACCACTAATCAAGCACGAAGTGTATGTTTTGTTGTTTTTTTTTCATGTGCAGGAGATAGGTCTGAAAGAAGAACATCGAACGTCGTACATCAATCAGGGTTTCGTATCTTGGGGCAGAAATGCAGTCGGTCGTTAATTCCCAAAAGCTGATTCATCAAAATAATTTCAGAGAATTGTGCGTTTATTTCCACACTCTGTCCAACAGATGGTCTCCAGTTTCTCTGAATATTTTTTAGAAAGAACGATCGAAGTTCTACTGTCCTTGGTTCATGTGTGTTTAACATTATTCTAAAATATAAGAAAACCAAACTATGCCCGTCATTTTCGATCACTTTGACCAAAAGTCATCTGCAAATTTTCTCATAACGCGGGGTGAACTTCGTCAAAATGGGATAATTAAATTCAAAACTGTTCTAGAAGAATTTATTCGGAATATTTGGAATTTTCTTTATTTGAATTCAAGTGATAATTAAAGAGGAGCTATCAAGAGATCTCATTCAAGAATAATCATTTATCGCATGAAATATTTATTCAAGATTATTTTTGTGATTATTTTGGTGGATTTACATTATGGTTATTTGAACACACATGAAGCATTTATTCAAGAAGCTATTGGGAAAAGGAATTCGATCCAATTAATCGGTCATCACAAGATTAATTACACGAGGATTTCTATTTGATTACAAAATCAATTCATGTGATTTATTTGGATCTTTATTACAAAATGCAAGATTAAAGTCTAAGACTTGCATTATTATTTATTCATTATTCCACAATTTATTCAAGTATTGTTCAACTCTTTCCCAATTCAAATGGAAGGCCTTGAATTTTTATCAAGACATATGAAGATTCATTTTCATATGAAGATTCAAAGTTATTTATAATTACAAGGGAATTGAGAATATATTGAAGAATACATGTTTATTCATGTTACAATTTATTTGGGTTTATTGTTACAAGGTTACAAAAAAATACAAATTTTGTACATGAAAATCAAACTATTATTCTTGCTACAAAACAGTCCCAATGCTGCCCATTTTCCAGCACTATATTAATCCAATAACAGTCCAATTTTTGAGTGTAATGCTGTCCATTTTCTCCAACCTTGTTTCAAAAAAGACCATGCCAAGCTGCTGTCCAAATCTGCCCTGCAAAACAGTCTAGAATGCAGCCCATAAGACAAAAATCTGCACATTTTGCTGCTATAAAAAACAGTTTACAAAACTCCAAATATTGCATTAAAATGGATACTTCAAAAAGCTATCCCATAAAACATAAAAACATGGCCTAGAATAGTTCAAACTTCTACTGTTTTTCCCCCTAAAACCCCGCACATTTCACTATAAATAGAGGATTTCATCAACACAAAAAGGGGGACAAGAAGAAAAAAATCAAAAATTCAGCAAGAGGGTGAAAACAGAAAAAGAGAGTTTTGTTCCAAAATTCAGCTAGAGGATAAAAAACAGAAAAGATAATTTTGTTCCAAAAAACTCAGTAGAGAGAAAAATCAGAAGAATATAGCAAACTCAAGGAGAAAAACTTACTATCTTTTAGAATCCCCATCGGAGAGGCTCCGATAGGTATTGTTTTCTTCTTCCTCTCTATCTACTTATGCATATATTCATGTTTGAATCATCTTCTACGCCATTTTTCTGCCATACGATGCTTGCTTCATCATGCTTTCTTTGTTGTATTTTCCTTGAGTTGCTACATTTTTTAGCATTTTAATTTGTTTAGAATTCATAGTAATAATAATGTGAAAGAAACGTACGAAAATAACTGTACCGTATTTTATCAGCCCCTTTCAACTTTCTTTGACTTCTTCAACTGTGAACACTTTGCCATCTGTATGTCATATATAAACCAATTATTATCGGAACCATCATTTCCTAATAACTCAGCATACGAAAGTGTCAACTGTAAAATACTTCAGACTAAGAAACGGAAGAAACAGTTCAGAACTTACTAAAATCAGCATGTTTCCCCTTCATCTTCTCAGTCTAACCATCTTGCCATCCAACCATCTATCTTCCCTGCTTCCAGTGACCCATTTTCCCTTTTGATCTCGCTCGCAGAACCTGTCAACCATCAAAACAACTAACCTGCAGATATCAACAGAAAGTACTTCAAACTAAGAAAAAGAAACCAGACCGAAAACTTAAAATGAAGTGAACCCATTCTTCCTTCATCTGCCAACACTACTGTTTTCCCACCCGAGTTTCGTTTCTCTACAGCCAACCCTCTTTAATCCTCGTGCACTCATCTTCCAGCAACACCAATCTTTTGTTATCTGTACCAAAACCGCGAACTATAACTATTTTAAGAAACGGAGCAGGAAACAAAACCAAAAGGAAAGAACCAGATTACTGTACATTTTTTTAGCCGAAACCTCCTCTCTTTATTGAACCAATTAGAGTTATCGAGTTGTTGTTGTAACCGATAAAGTTTCAGGTCGTGAGGAATTGAGCAGAGTCGTGTTTTTTGGTTGAACCTTGAGAACCCCGAAACCGATCGATTTGTAACTGGTGTTTATGTAAACTGTTAGTCGAGAGTTAGAAGCAAGAATCAAAACCAAAATTCATAAGAGAATTAAAAAACATATAAGAAATTCAAAGAATCAAGACAAGAGTTCTGGGAATCGGGGAACTCAGTCGTGAGATTGAAATTCCGTTTGGATATTGTTGTTGTTGATCGATTAAAGCAGGAGGGAACCGCTGGGAGCTTTTGCTTGTTGTTCGATCGAGAGAGAGGAATCCGGCTGGGGGGTTCGATGTTGTTGATTTGATCTGAAGTGAGAAAGATGAAGCTGTTGAAGAATTTACTTGATTAGTGTGAGAACCGAAATAGAGAGAGAGATTCGCTTATGTACAGTTTTCTTGTTAATTGTTTTTTTCTGTTGGAATTAACAACAGTAATCAATCTTTTTTTCTTCTTTCCAATGTTATCGATGACCAGTACCGCCGCGCCCCCTCAAATGCAATTAGGGTTTTCCAACTTTGTTGTCTTGTCCCTTTCAACGGGTTAGCCCATTGGGCCTGTTGGTCCAACATCTTTGTCAATTTTCCCTTTATTTACTAATAGAAGCCTGGTTATAATAGATAAGCAGCATAGTTCATTTGGCAAGGCAGTTAACAATAATTCAGGAGGAACACGGGTTCAAGTCCAGGCTGGGACGTTTTTTTTACAACATTATCTCCTCCTTTTTTTTTTCTAACTTGTTATTATATATTTATAATTATTATAAAACATAAAAAACATGCTTTTATAATTTAATCTTTATTTAATTTGTTATTAATATTTTATTATTTAATCATTCCAAAATATATGTTTTATAATTTAGTTTTTATTTAATTTTTTGTTATTTGTTTAAATTGTTAAAAAATACATGCTATTGTAATTTAGTCTTTATGTAATTTTGGTTATTTACTTAATCGTTTAAAATGCATGCTAGTATAATTTAATTTTCATTATTTAATTGTTCAATTGTTATTTTAATTAATTTTTTCATCGATCGTTAATATCTTTCGTCCGTCTCAAATCTAAGGGAAATGTTTTGACTTTGTTGACTTCACGTCATCAAACACGTCTCGTCTAATTGTGCGAATACCCTCATTCATCATTCGTTTGTTTATTATTTTGTTAAAACTTAAGATAGTTTTCCCAAAGATGCAATTTTCAAACTCACACCTTTTAAGTCAAAACTTCGACATTAGGTCGTCGTATCTTCAAAATCTCATCCGCACCCATTTTTAGCCAAATAAAATATTTTAATCAAACAAACAATTTTAATAAACAGATATTTCAAAAGGTTCCTAAAGCGCGGTGGCGACTCTTGCTTTTGTGAGACGTGTTAATTAATAGCTCGATCTCCGATTTACCCCGCTACATTTTTTATCGCTACAGAAATGGCAACTCTGCTGGGGACAGATTGACCTCTTGCTGGTCCATCCCTAAGTGGGTTAAGCCTAGTTTGTTTTATCTGTTTTATCATTATTTGATTATTTGACTATATGTTTATATTGTGGTTATCTGGGTGTTAATGATATTTACAAAGGAAAAGTCCTATACCCGGACTAAGTTACACTTAAGAATAGGACGGGCGGTATAGTCATTTTAACATTGAGAGAGTAATCCCGAAGAAGGAGGCATGAAATCCCCCACTCAGTGGAAAGCCCCTTTGAACGTAGTATTTTTTTACCGAGTAATCGGGAAGACATTATTGCTTTCGACCTGGGAGCCAGAGAAGCTGATAACCGTAGAACCCTAACCCATCTTAGCCTTTTAGATGTGGCACGGAGACTATAACAGAGTAATCCGGAAGTAGTTGTCACGCGATGCTACGCTCGGATGAATTTCTCTTGAGAATATTGCTAATTATTGAGTAATCAAGACGTTGATAATATCTGAAGGAGGAATGTAGACTCTGGGAACTCTTAGAACCTTGTCTTGCAGGTGTGATTAAACCTTTAGTATATACCCTGGGGGTGGGCTTTACCTTTCACTCCATGCCCGAAGCGTTGAACCTTTGAACCCCATGTTTGTGAACTTATGTGTAACTGTTGCATTATCATTCATCCATACATCCATAAACATTTTTTGTAAAACTTGTTTTTCAAGGAACTTCAGAATGATTTTTGCAGACATCTCAGGTACTGTTATTATGGATTTTGGAAGAAGAAACACTCGAAGTTATAGTTTTAAGGAGCCCGAGATTGAAGAGTTAAAGAGTTTGATTCCTAAGATCGAGAACCCAACGAAGTTTCAAAAGAAATATGGGTCCATTATCCCTCTCATGAAGCACAAGATGAAGGAAGGCATCCTTAGTACGTTGGCCCAATTCTATGATCCATTGTATCGATGCCTCACCTTTCCTGATTACCAATTAATGCCCACTTTAGAAGAGTACTCCTATATATTTGGTTTGCCGATCACCGACTGTGTTCCTTTTTCTGGTTTAGAAGAGGAACCCAAATCTCATGAGATAGAGACTATCACCCACTTGAGGAAGTCAGAGATAGAGGAGAACATGACTACCAAAGGGGGAATCCGAGGCTTTTCTGCACAGTTTTTGTTGAAAAAAGCTCGTCATTTTGCTGAGATAAAAGATATTATTGCCTTTGAAGATGTCTTTGCTTTACTCGCTTATGGTTTGTTCTTGTTCCCTAACATTGATAAGTTCGTGGATATCAACGCCATTAGAATCTTCTTGATTGGAAATCCGGTCCTTACGCTGCTAGGAGATACCTACTACTACATCCATCTTCGAAACTCCTATCAAGGAGGGATGATTATCTGTTGTGCACCGTTGCTATACCAGTGGTATGTTTCTCATTTACCTAGGTCTGATGTTTTCTGGGATCTCGAGAAGGAGCCACAATAGGCGCCAAAAATTATGGCTCTCACTCATTTCGACATAGATTGGTATAATCGAGCTTACTATGACGTGAAGATCATCGATAGTTGTGGTGCTTTTCCCAACGTGCCTCTTCTTGGTACGAAGGGAGGAATTAACTATAATCCTGTTCTCGTGTGCCGCCAGTTTGGATACCCGATGAGGGATAAGCCGAACAACATTCGTGTGAGTGGTTTCTTTCTACAAGAAGGAAAAGATCACCAACCAGCTAAAAAGGAGATTGAAAGAGCTTGGCGTCACATCCATAGAAAGGGGAGAGACATGTTAGGGCATAGAGGTGTTGTTTCTTTAGAGCCTTACCTTCAATGGGTTCGTGCTAGGGCTTGTGCTCTCAAGATGCCTTATAACCCCGAGAAACCTTTATTCCCTGCTGTTGCATCATCATCTATTGATATCCCTATCGAGAACATAAGAGAGCACCAAGAAAATATGGCTAGGATGAAGTCTGAAAGATATGCTTGGAAGGAAAAGTATAATATGTATGAATATGAAAATAGGGTCCTGACTCGACAGATGAAGGAGATGGAGGATTTTCTATTTATTCAAGACGGTTGGTTTATTGATCATGATGAGGAGCTTCATCAAAAGGATGCATTACTTAAGAAATATGCTAATGAAAGGAAGAGTAAGAAGGAATATTTGGTAGGCGTTGCTCCTGCTCCTAATCCACGGAAGGAAATCATCGATCAACTGGTAGCTGAGAAGAAAGAGATGGAGGACTTCTATGAAGAGAAGATTAGGAAGCTCCAGTTACAATTGGCTTTTGGTCCTTCATCTGATGATTCTGAGTGACCTTTAGTTCTTAATTTTTTATTACTTATGTCATTTTGTAAAAACTCTGTAAAAGGGCTTCATGTTCCAAAGTTGTAATTTACTGCTTTTATTATTGGGTTTTGTTGTCCCAAAGTTGTAATTTATTGTTTTTGTTGTCCCAAAGATTGTAATTTACCGCTTTGATTAATGAAATGAGTTTTTGTTGTTCCAAATTCCTTTACCATTGATGTGTGCAAAGTTATCAAAGTTCTAAAGTTCCTTGGAAAAACTATCAAAATAAACGATCATTTGCATCGCATATCATGCATCATCCAACATTCGACTTCACATGTTTTCTAGAGTCTTATTCTTGTTTCTTTTTCCACTCCGATAGATTGTCAAGCTGTCTCACCAGTATGATACCCAAGCCAATCGTCAAAAGAAGATGGAGGATATAGAGCATGAAAATCACGAGCTTCGCGAAGAGGTTACCACTCTTCGTGTGGGGATGGAAAAGTTAACTGCACTAGTGGAAAGCTTGATGGCTGCTCAGAATCAGCCATCGACTTTAACTGCTGAAATTCAAACTTCGACTACTGTGGTTTCAGAGATCGTCACGCTCCAACATCTATGACTCAAGTCAACTCTCCGCTCCAACATCAGATGCCGAAAGGTTTTCCGTGGGGTATGCCTTACAAATTCATGCCAGAAGGGTACTGGCCTGTTGAACAACCCATGATTCAACCTGTTGTGTCCTTTCCTCAACCTGAGACAACTATTGTGCAACCTGTAATCCAGCCTATGGTATCTTTCCCCCCAGCCTGTGATGACTACTGCCGCTCCTGTGGTTCATACTATTCCATACACCAATGAACCCATTTATCATGCTGAACCTGCTGAAAGTTTAGGCCTTTTTGATAGGATGGAGGAGTTCCAAGACCAGTTTCAAGAAATGCAGAGGGAAATTAGAGCACTTAAAGGGAAAGACTTGTTTGGGAAAAATGCTCATGACTTATGTTTAGTTCCAAACGTGAAGATTCCAGCTAAGTTCAAAGTACCTGACTTTGAAAGATACAAAGGTGACTCATGTCCGCAAAGTCACTTGACTATGTATGTGAGAAAGATGTCCACTTATTCTGATGATCATAATTTATTAATTCACTACTTCCAAGATAGTTTAATTGGTGCCGCTCTGAAATGGTACATGGGTTTGGATAACACCCAGATCCGTAACTTCAATGACCTTAGTGAAGCTTTTGTTCGTCAATACAAGTACAATGTTGACATGACCCAGGACCGAGATCAACTCCGGGCTATGTCCCAGAAAGATAGAGAGTCCTTTAAAGAATATGCCCAGAGGTGGCGCGAGATTGCCGCTCAGATTTATCCCCCCCCTTGAAGAGAAAGAAATGACAAAGATCTTCCTGAAAACTTTAGGTTCTTTCTATTATGAAAGAATGATTGCGAGTGCGCCTAGTGATTTCACTGAGATGGTGAATATGGGCATGCGGATTGAAGAAGGAATTCGTGAAGGACGTTTGGTCAAGGAAGGAGGTATATCTAATGGTGTCAAGAAGTTTGGAAGTGTCTTCCCCAAGAGGAAAGAACAAGATGTCAGTGCAATTTTTCCTGGGAGGCCAAGGAGAGGGTATTCACATGTTGCGGAAGTCACTCCTGCTGTTTGCCCCACAATGGTGACCCCAACTAATCAAGCCCCTCCAATTCAGCAACGACAATTTCAACCACAGCCTCGACAGTAGGCTCATTAATTCAACAATCAGAATCGTTCACCGAGGAAACCACAATTTGATTCCATTCCAATGACTTACACTGAGTTCTTCCCCGCTCTGATCCGAAAAAATCTCATAACAACGAAGCCTCCTCCTATTGCACCGAATAATACTTCTCCTTGGTACAAGGCGGATCAATTTTGTGCATATCACCAAGGTTCGCCGGGGCATAATATTGAAAATTGCTTTGCTTTGAAGGAATACGTCCAGAGGTTAATTAAGAACGATATTTTGTCTTTCAAAGATGTTAACCCGAATGTTTGAGATAATCCTTTGCCTCGACATGGGGCAGAGTTGGTGAATATGGTGGAAGGATGTCCGGGAAAGTTTCGAGTTTTCCAAGTTGAGCACATAAGAGACTCATTGATCAGGATACATCAAAGCTTAAGTAGACTCACCTTCTTTAAACATCGACATGATTATGAAGTTTGTGAATTTTGTTCAATAGAGGATGATTGCTCTATTGTGAAACAGGATATTCAGAAGTTGTTAGATCAAAGGGTTATCACTATTACACATGACAGAGATCCAGATGATGAAGTGAATGTTATAGTACCACAGTTCAACATGCCTGAGCCGATAGAGATTGTTTATGATAGTCAGACTTCACCTGCTGCTCCTTTGATTATTTGTCCACCTGGTCTCGTGCCTTACAACTTGGACCAAGCTATACCATACAAATATAATGCCACAATGATTGAGAATGGGGTAGAAGTTCCTATACCTCCAATGCCATTTTTTGTTAATATTGCTGATGTGAGTAGAGTTACAAGGAGTGGACGTATCTTTGCAGCAGTACCATTGAAAAGACCTGAAGTTCAAGTTAGAAGGCCTATACCAGTAGGAATTTCGGCGAGGAATGTTGAACCAAGAGTTGAGGTCGGCCGATCCAATGAACCTATCCCACATCCTGATGATGATGAGATTTTGAAACTCATTAAGAGAAGTGAGTACAAGATTGTGGACCAACTATTGCAAACTCCTTCCAAGATTTCCGTGCTTGCTTTACTAAGAGATTCTTGTGCCCATAGGGAAGCTTTGATGAAGGTCTTGGACCAGACATTCGTAGATCATGATGTGATGGTTGACTAATTTGATGGAATTGTGGGAAATATTACTTCGTGTAACGATCTTGGTTTCAGTGATGAAGAGATTCTGGAGGAGGGAAGGAACCATAATATGGCTTTTCATATCTCAATAAGTTGTGGAAATGATACTTTATCAAGTGTGCTAGTAGATACAGGTTCATCATTAAATGTACTGCCCAAAACTACATTATCTCGACTTTCACATCAAGGTGCTCCCATGAGACCTAGTGGGGTAATTGTCAAAGCGTTTGATGGTTCTAGGAAAACTGTCATTGGTGAAGTGGATCTTCCTATAACAATTGGTCCTCATACCTTTCAGATCACTTTTCAAGTAATGGATATTCGTGCCGCCTATAGTTGCCTATTGGGTCGCCCATGGATCCATGATGCAGGGGCAGTCACTTCCACGCTCCATCAAAGATTGAAGTTTGTAAGGAATGGAAAGCGGGTAATAATCGGTGGAGAGCAGGCTATGGTGGTAAGCCACTTGTTATCTTTCTCTTTTATTGATGCTGATGATGATGTTGGAACCCAATTCCAAGCTCTATCTGTTGCTGATAATAAAGTGAAGAAGCAATGGACATCTATTTCTTCTTTTGAGGATGCACGACGAGTGGTTGAGAGTGGTTCGGCTAAAGGTTGGGTCCAGGTGTTGACTTTGCCTAAGAACAAGTCTGGAGAAGGTCTTGGCTTTCATCTCGTGTCTACAAGAGTTAAGCAGGATACAGTTACCCGTCCGATACAAGAGGTTTTCCTAAGCACAAGTTTTATCCATCCGACTCCGCCTGAAGTTGATGCTATAATAGGAGACGATTCTGAAGAGGATTTACCCGACTTTGTAATGCATGTAGTGGTTTGCCAGAACTGGACTGCTACTGACATTCCTGTTGTGATGCACATTTATGAGTAATGCTTTGTTTTATTTTGAAAAACCTTTCGCTCTGCCCCAAGGCGAAAGAGTATTTGTGTCAGGCTATGTTGAAAATAAATCCTTTTGCTCTGCCCAAGGCAAAAGAGAAGATGTATGGGCTCTTTTGTTTCAAATATTGCCAGTCATGAATAAAAATGTCATTTTGTCCCATATTGTTATTTTTTTTACTTTTTCTGGAAAATGGTAACAAAAATTAATTGGTAATAATAGGAAAATATAATAATCTTTTTTTTACATTTGTACAACATTCACATTAATCGATTTCTAAAATAAAGCATAATCATATGTGTAGATTAATCCATGACTTAACCATTGAAAAGAATGATCCTATGCCCCCTCCCAACTTTGAATTCCATGTGTTCAGAGCCGAGGAAGAAGATAGTGAAGAGATTCTTGATGAGATTTCCCGTTTACTTGAGCACGATGAAAAGACTATTCAGCCGTTTGAAGAGCCTGTAGAGACGATCAATTTGGGTAATGAAAAAGACAAAAAGGAGGTCAAGGTCGGAGCATTGCTTATCCCAGAGGTCAAAGAGAAGATGTTGGAGCTTCTCAGAGAGTATGTGGATGTGTTTGCTTGGTCCTACCAAGACATGCCAGGTTTGGATAACAATATTATGGAGCATCGTTTGCCGTTGAGACCCAAATGTCTGCCGATTAAGCAGAAGTTGAGAAGGACTCGTCCCGATATGGCTGACAAGATCAAAGAAGAAGTTCAAAAACAAATTAATGCGGGTTTCCTCGTTACATCAGTATATCCTCAATGGTTAGCCAATATAGTGCCTGTTGCTAAGAAGGATGGCAAAGTTCGAATGTGTGTAGACTATAGAGATCTGAATAGAGCTAGCCCAAAGGATGATTTTCCATTACCACACATTGACATTTTGGTCGACAACACCGCAAAATTCAAAGTCTTTTCTTTCATGGATGGTTTCTCTGGTTACAATCAAATCAAGATGGAACCTGAAGATATGGAGAAGACATATTTTATTACACCTTGGGGAACATTTTGTTATCGAGTATTGTCATTTGGTTTGAAGAATGCTGGTGCAATGTACCAAAGGGCCATGATTGCCTTGTTCCATGATATGATGCATAAAGAGATAGAAGTTTATGTAGATGACATGATTGCCAAATCACAAACTGAAGAACATCATTTGGAACATTTATTGAAATTATTCCAACATTTGAGAAAGTATAAACTCCGTCTGAATCCTAATAAGTGCACTTTTGGCGTTCATTCTGGAAGACTTATGGGTTTCATTGTCAGCCAAAGAGGTATTGAGGTAGATCCTGATAAAGTCAAAGCTATTCGGTAAATGCCCGCACCCAAGATAGAAAAACAAGTAAGAGGATTCCTTGGAAGGCTGAACTATATTTCTAGATTTATATCTCATATGACTGCTACATGTGGGCCATTTTTCAAGCTTCTCCAAAAGAACCAAGGATGTGTGTGGACAGAAGATTGTCAGAGAGCTTTTGATAGCATCAAAGAATATTTACTTGAACCTCCCATATTTATTCCTCCAGTGGAAGGAAGACCTTTGATTATGTACCTGACTATATTGGAAGATTCCATGGGATGTGTGCTTGGTCAACAAGATGAGACTGGAAGAAAGGAACATGTCATATTTTATTTGAGTAAGAAATTCACAGACTGTGAGTCTCGATACTCAATGCTTGAGAAAACCTGTTGTGATTTAGCTTGGTCTGCTCGCCGTCCGCGTCAATATATGATTAACCACACCACTTGGTTGATCTGCAAAATTGATCCGATCAAGTATATCTTCGAGAAGCCCGCCTTATCTGGAAGAATAACCCATTGGCAGATGTTGTTATCTGAATATGACATTGAGTATCACACTCAGAAAGAAATCAAAGGGATTATTTTATCCGATCATTTTGCTCACCAACCAATTGACGATTATCAATCCATCAAGTTTGACTTCCCAGATGAAGATGTTATGTACTTGAAAGCTAAAGATTGTGAGGAGCCATTACCTGAAAAAGGACCTGATCCCGAATCCCATTGGGGTTTGATATTTGACGGAGCTATAAATGCTTATGGAAATGGAATTGGGGAAATCATCGTCACCCCCCGAGGTGCTCATATCCCGTTCACAGCGAGGTTGAAGTTTGACTATACGAACAACATGGCTGAATATGAGGCATGTATTATGGGTCTCGAAGTAGCAGTGGACCTAAGGATCAAGATTCTTAATATATACGGAGACTCGACATTGGTAATTAATCAAATCAAAGGAGAATGGGAGACTCGTCATCCTGGTTTGATCCCTTACAGAGACTATGCTAGAAGATTGTTAACTTTCTTCAACGAAGTGGAATTGTATCATATTCCTAGAGATGAAAACCAGATGGCTGATGCTTTAGCTACTTTGTCTTCTATGTTCCAAGTGAATGATTAGAACGGTGCTCCTACAATCAGAGTTATGCGCCTTAACAGACTTGCTCATGTGTTCTCAGCAGAGGAAGTCACCGATGATAAACCGTGGTTCTATGACATTAAACGTGTTCTTAAAACTCAAGAGTACCCTCCCGGGGCATCCAATAAAGATAGGAAGACGTTGAGGAGATTTACGAGTAGTTTCTTCCTCAATGAAGAAGTATTATATAAGAGGAATTATGACATGGTCTTGCTCAGATGTGTAGAAAGACATGAAGCAGACACGCTGATGCAAGAAGTACATGAAGGATCCTTTGGCACTCATGCCAATGGGAATGCAATGGCTAAAAATATGTTGAGAGCTGGTTACTATTGGATGAAGATAGAATCTGATTGCTGCAAATATGTGAAGAAATGTCATAAATGCCAAATTTATGCGAACAAGATACATGTGCCACCGACCCTCCTCAATGTTATCTCTTCACCTTGGCCTTTCTCCATGTGGGGTATCGATATGATTGGGATGATTGAACCCAAAGCTTCAAATGGTCATCGTTTCATCTTAGTGGCCATCAACTACTTTACTAAATGGGTGGAAGCAGCATCATATGCTAATGTAACCAGACAAGTGGTAGTCAGATTTATCAAGAATCAGATCATTTGTCGATACGGCATCCCGAGCAAGATCATCACTGATAATGGTTCGAATTTGATTAACAAAATTATGAAAGAGCTTTGTGAAGAGTTCAAGATCGAACATCATAATTCTTCTCCCTACAGGCCAAAGATGAATGGGGTTGTTGAAGCTGCAAATAAGAACATCAAAAAGATTATCCAGAAGATGGTGGTAACTTATAAAGATTGGCATGAAATGCTTCTGTTTGCTCTGCATGGGTACTGTACTTCAGTTCGAACTTCAACAGGCGCAACCCCATTTTCCCTAGTTTATGGCATGGAAGCAGCACTCCCCGTGGAGGTTGAGATCCCGTCTATGAGAGTTTTGATGGAAGCTAAACTTTCTGAGGCTGAATGGTGTCAAAGTAGATATGATCAGTTGAATTTAATTGAAGAAAAGAGATTGACAACATTATGTCACGGTCAACTATATCAGCAAAGAATGAAGAAGGCTTTTGATAAGAAGGTTCGACCACGCGAATTTAGAGAAGGTGACCTCGTGCTCAAGAAGATATTATTTTTCCAACTTGATTCTAGGGGCAAGTGGGCTCCGAATTATGAAAGACCGTATGTCGTTAAGAAGGTTTTTTCTGGAGGCGCCATGATTCTCACAAATATGGATGGCGAAGAACTCCCACACTCCATAAACACCAATGCAGTCAATAAGTATTTCGCCTAGGTTTGAGTTGACAGTTTGCTAAGTTGAAAACCCGAAGGGGTGGCTTAGGCAGGCTTTTGGTCAAACCAGTCTTGGCATTTGAGCACATCTCGGAATTCGAAGTTGTTAGGGAGAATAGTGATCATTGTTTTTGTGTAACCTTTTTCTTTCATGTACTATTTCCCAAACTTTTGTAAACTGTTGGATTCACATTGTTAGCGAACTACCATCTTATTAATGAAATTTGAGCATTTATCTTTTTGTGGGCAAAATTTTAGCTTTTATGGCAATATTTTAAACAAAGTTAAAAGTATTTCTATTTTGAAATGTGTCATGAATTATGGAAGGAATATTAACAGTTGCTCCGAGGATGGTTAAGCCATGAAATGTAAAACAATACACTAATTCATCCTTGTATGATGAACATGTTTTCTTTCAAAATCATCGTGGGGTGTTGGTTGTGTAAACTTGCGCTTCTAGTAGAGTACTAAAATTTGTGACTCCCCAGTAATTCTGATTAAGCTTTGTTTCGGTTATCTCTAATTGAGAAAATTTCTGAAGTGTAGTACATTTTGTATCATGTCAGTGGTCTATTGATGATTAGAAGATTGGATTTGAATACCTTTCTCCCCAGAAGACTTGAGCCTCGTAGTATGATACGCTCTAACGTTGCCTTTTGTTCCAATTCCGGTTATCTTCCGTCTCTTTGAGATTGGCCGAGTATCTAATTATTTTGTGATATCTTATCATCTTCAAGTTATTTACTCTATCTGTTTTGTTAGCATAACATTCATTTACTCATTTACACTTATATCATGCATGCATATTTACATTTGTCAGGTGATATGAGGGTCATATACCTTGTTTATGTTTATTCAAACAACGTACCTGTTCTTTCCAAGTAGAATGTCAACTTAGGCAGAAATTGTGCCTTCCTTTCTAATTCCCCAGCTGAACTAATCCTCGTGGATGAATTTTTGATTTAGCCTTCCTTGTCCATCTCTGGATAGGGTGAATCCCCAATTGGGATTATTTTCTCATTGGGTGGAGTCTTGTTTGACTGTCTTCTCTCTGGCTTATTCCTGGATTGAGTTTTGTCTCTTGCATAGGCTATCTCGTGGTTTTCTCCAGGCTAGGAAACCTAGATGAATGGTGCATTTATTTTGCGCATTTGAGTATCTGATCTCCTTAGGAAAGATCTATTCATGGTTTCCTTCGAAGAAGAATTTTATTCCCTGACAGTGTTATCACAACTTTCTTCTGAATCATCTTTGGAAAACGAAAAGCGGCGGTCTCTTCATGAGCAACTTGTGCGTTATTGACATCTTTGGAAAATGACAAGCGGCGGTCTCTTCAAGAGCAACTTGTGCGTTATTGACATCTTTGGAAAACGACAAGCGGCAGTCTCTTCATGAGCAACTTGTGCGTTATTGACATCTTTGGAAAATGACAAGCGGCGGTATCTTCATGAGCAACTTGTGCGTTATTGATATCTTTGGAAAACGACAAGCGGCAGTCTCTTCATGAGCTACTTATGCGTTATTGACATCTTTGGAAAATGACAAGTGACAGTCTCTTTATTTTAGCAACTTGGGCATTATAGTTTTCTTGGAAGACAGCAAGTGGCGGCTTCTTTATTTGAGCAGCTTGTATGTTATAGACATCCTTTGAAGATAACAAGTGGCGGCCTCTTTATTTGAGCAGCTTGTGCGTTTATTGATATCCTTTGAAGATAGCAAGTGGCAGCTTCTGTATTTGAGCATCTTGTGTATCTACAACCATATATTATTTCAATATATGTTATGGTATCTCTCCAGAAAAATCTCGCAGAGAAGTTTGTTGTCAAACCTTTACCTTCAAAAGTCAGTAGTTCACTATCAGCAAAAGTTGATACATCTTTTGTCTGTCTTTGACCTTGAGTTTTGAACTCACCATCATCTTGGGTCAATAATATGTTTTTTCGTGACCTATGCAAGGCATTTTTCTTTGTTAGGGTCAGAAGTTGTCTTCTCTCAAATTTTATTCTCCGTTAAGAGTCTATCATTCGAAGTCGATGGCTCATTTCCCCATTAGTGTGTAATCTCTGTTCCTGTGGATTATTTGTGATTGGTTTCTCCAACATTATTTTGATTCATACAGTATCATTCTCCATAAAGTTAAATACTACATTCATATCATAAACATAATGGCGGTATCTTAGGGAAAAATTGCGTATTATGTATTTAAGTACCTTCAATCTCGTCGAGATGAAGATTTTAATCTTCATATCTCCGGATAGAAGAAACTTAAATAGGGGCAGCTGTTATACCCCAATTTTTGACCTAATATCCCTTCTTCATTTGCATTATTTTATATATACATCAAGGTCACAGAATATGGTAGGTTCCGAACGTTTCGCTTTCGAGCTTTAACTATGTAGAGATTATCAAGTGTTGTGAGAATTTTATCTTATGAATGACTAACCACTAATCAAGCACGAAATGCATGTTTTGTTGATTTGTTTTCATGTGCAAGAAATAGGTCTAAAAGAAGAACATCAGACATCGTACATCAATCAGGGTTTCGAGTCTCGGGGCAGAAATGCAGTCGGTCGTTAATTCCCAAAAGCTGATTCATCAAAAGAATTTCAAAGAATTGTGCATTTATTTCCACACTCTGTCCAACAGATGGTCTCCAGTTTCTCTGAATATTTTCAGAAAGAACGATCGAAGTTCTACTGTCCTTGGTTCATGTGTGTTTCACATTATTCTAAAATACAAGAAAACCAAACTATGCCCGTCATTTTCGATCACTTTGACCAAAAGTCATCTGCAAATTTTCTCATAACACGGGTTGAATTTCGTCAAAATGGGATAATTAAATTCAAAACCGTTCTAGAAGAATTTATTCGGAATATTTGGAATTTTCTTTATTTGAATTCAAGTTATAATTAAAGAGGAGCTATCAAGAGATCTCATTCAAGAATAATCATTTATCGCATGAAATATTTATTCAAGATTATTTTTGTGATTATTTTGGTGGATTTACATTATGGTTATTTGAACACACATGAAGCATTTATTCAAGAAGCTATTGGGAAAAGGAATTCGATCCAATTAATCGGTCATCACAAGATTAGTTACATGAGGATTTCTATTTGATTACAAAATCAATTCATGTAATTTATTTGGATCTCTATTACAAAATGCAAGATTAAAGTCTAAGACTTGCATTATTATTTATTCATTATTCAACAATTTATTCAAGTATTGTTCAACTCTTTCCCAATTCAAATGGAAGGCCTTGAATTTTTATCAAGACATATCAAGATTTATTTTCATATGAAGTTTCAAAGTTATTTATAATTACAAGGGAATTGAGAATATATTGAAGAATACATGTTTATTCATGTTAAAATTTATTTAGATTTATTATTACAAGGTTACAAAAAAATACAAATTTTGTACATGAAAATCAAATTATTATTCTTGCTAAAAAAGAGTCCCAATGCTGCCCATTTTTCCAGCACTGTATTAATCCAATAACAGCCCAATTTTTGAGTGTAATGCTGTCCATTTTCTCCAACCTTGTTTCAACAAAGACCATGCCAAGCTGCTGTTCAAATTTGCCCTGAAACAGTCCAGAATGCAGCCCATAAGACAAAAATCTGCACCTTTTGCTGCTACAAAAAACAGTTTACAAAACTCCAAATATTGCATTAAAATGAATACTTCAAAAAGCTATCCCATAAAACATCAAAACAGGGCCTAGTTCAAACTTCTACTATTTTCCCCCCCTAAAACCCCACACATTTCACTATAAATAAAGGCTTTCATCAAAACAAAAAGGGGGACAAGAAGCAAAAATTAAAAATTCAGCAAGAGGGTGAAAACAGAAAAAGAGAGTTTTGTTCCAAAATTCAGCTAGAGGATAAAAAACAGAAAAGATAATTTTGTTCCAAAAAACTCAGTAGAGAGAAAAATCAGAAGAACATAGCAAACTCAAGGAGAAAAACTTATTATCTTTTAGAAGCCCCATCGGAGAGGCTCCAATAGGTATTGTTTTCTTCTTCCTCTCTATCTACTTCTGCATATATTCATGTTTGAATCATCTTCTACGCCATTTTTCTGCCATACGATTCTTGCCTCATCATGCTTTCTTTGCTGTATTTTCCTTGAGTTACTGCATTTTTTAGCATTTTAATTTGATTAGAATTCATAGTAATAATAATAATGTGGATGAAACATACGAAAATAACTGTACCGTATTTTATTAGCCCATTTCAACTTTCTTTGACTTCTTCAACTGCGAACACTTTTCCATCTGTATGTCGTATATAAACCAATTATTATCGGAACCATCATTTCCTAATAACTCAGCATACGAAAGTGTCAACTGTAAAATACTTCAGACTAAGAAACGGAAGAAACAGTTCAGAACTTACTAAAATCATCATGTTTCCCCTTCATCTTCTCAGTCTAACCATCTTGTCGTCCAACCATCTATCGTCCCTGCTTCCAATGACCCATTTTTTCCCTTCGATCTCGCTTGCAGAACCTATTAACCATCAAAACAACTAACCTGCAGATATCAACAGAAAGTACTTCAAACTAAGAAAAAGAAACCAGACCGAAAACTTTAAATACAGTGAACCCATTCCTCCTTCATCTGCCAACGCTACTGTTTTCCCACCCGAGTTTTGTTTCTCTACAGCCAACCCTCTTTAATCCCCGTGCACTCATCTTCCAGCAACACCAATCTTTTGTTATCTGTACCAAAACCGCGAACTATAACTATTTTAAGAAACTGAGCAAGAAACAAAACCAAAAGGAAAGAACCAGATTACTGTACTTTTTTATAGCTCAAATCTCCTCTCTTTATTGAACAGATTAGAGTTGTCAAGTTGTTGTTGTAACAGATAGAGTTTCAGGTCGTGAGGAATTGAGCAGAGTCGTGTTTTTTGGTTGAACCTTGAGAACCCCGAAATCGATCGATTTGTAACTGGTGTTTCTGTAAACCGTTAGTCGAGAGTTAGAAGCAAGAATCAAAACCAAAATTCATAAGAGAATTAAAAAACATATAAGAAATTCAAAGAATCAAGACAAGAGTTCTGGGAATCGGGGAACTCAGTCGTGAGATTGAAATTCCGTTTGGATATTGTTGTTGTTGATCGATTAAAGCAGGAGGGAACTGCTGGGAGCTTTTGCTTGTTGTTCGATCGAGAGAGAGGAATCCGGCTGGGGGGTTCGATGTTGTTGATTTGATCTGAAGTGAGAAAGATGAAGCTGTTGAAGAATTTACTTGATTAGTGTGAGAACCGAAATAGAGAGAGAGATTCGCTTATGTACAATTTTCTTGTTAATTGTTTTTTTATGTTGGAATTAACAACAGTAATCAATCTTTTTTTCTTCTTTCCAATGTTATCAATGACCAGTACCGCCGTGCCCCCTCAAATGCAATTAGGGTTTTCCAACTTTGTTGTCTTGTCCCTTTCAACGGGTTGGCCCATTGGGCCTGTTGGTCCAACATCTTTGTCAATTTTCCCTTTATTTACTAATAGAAGCCTGGTTATAATAGATAAGCAGCATAGTTCATTTGGCAAGGTAGTTAACAATAATTCAAGATGAACACGGGTTCAAGTCCAGGCTGGGACGTTTTTTTACAGCATTATCTCCTCCTTTTTTTCTTCTAACTTGTTATTATATATTTATAATTATTATAAAACATAAAAAACATGCTTTTATAATTTAATCTTTATTTAATTTTTTATTAATCTTTTATTATTTAATCGTTCCAAAATATATGTTTTATAATTTAGTTTTTATTTAATTTTTTGTTATTTGTTTAAATTGTTAAAAAATGCATGCTATTGTAATTTAGTCTTTATGTAATTTTGGTTATTTACTTAATCGTTTAAAATGCATGCTAGTATAATTTAATTTTCATTATTTAATTGTTCAATTGTTATTTTAATTAATTTTGTCATCGATTATTAATATCTTTCGTCCGTCTCAAATCCAAGGGAAATGTTTTGACTTTGTTGACTTCACGTCATCAAACACGTCTCGTCTAATTGTGTGAATACCCTCATTTATCATTCGTTTGTTTATTATTTTGTTAAAACTTAAGATAATTTTCCCAAAGATGCAATTTTCAAACTCATACCTTTTAAGTCAAAACTTCGACATTAGGTCGTCGTATCTTCAAAATCTCATCCGCACCCATTTTTAGCCAAACAAAATATTTTAATCAAACACAATTTTTTAATAAACAGATATTTCAAAAGGTTCCTATAGGATACTATAGATGCATTGGGTACTAATACCTTCTCATTGTATAACCAACCCCCGAACTCTAGATCTCTTTTCAAAAAACGCATTGTATTTTCATTACTTTTAAGTATTATTTTACATTGCATATTTTAGGGTCTTATTTTGCTCTTTTCCGTTTTCCCTTGGAAATAATAAAGCGCAATGGCGACTCTTGCTTTTGTGAGATGAGTTAATTAATAGCTCGATCTCCGATTTACCCCGCTACATTTTTTATCGCTACAGAATCCAAATAAGTGCACATTTGGAGTAAGGTCTGGTAAAATCCTAGGCTTTGTTGTCAGCAATAAAGCTATTGAAGTGGATCCCGCAAAGGTGAAAGCGATGCAAGAGATGCCTGCTCCTCGTACTGAGAAGGAAGCCAGAGGATTCTTGGGACGTTTGAACTACATTGCTAGATTCATTTCTCACCTGATAGCTACTTGTGAACCAATTTTCAAATTACTGAAGAAAGATCAAGTAGTCAAATGGAATGATGAGTGCCAAGCTGCTTTCGAAAAAATCAAAGAGTACCTGCAAGAGCCTCCTGTTTTTATGCCACCAGTCGAGGGAAGACCATTGATCATGTATCTGACTGTTTTGGAAAATTTAATGGGGTGTGTGCTAGGGAAGCATGACGAGTCTGGCCGAAAAGAGCGTGCTATTTATTACCTGAGCAAAAAGTTTACCGACTGTGAGACAAGATATTCACTGCTCGAGAAAACATGTTGCGCTCTGGCATGGGATGCTCGCCGGCTAAGACAGTATATGCTAACCTATACTACCTTGTTGATATCTAAAATGGATCCAATAAAATACATCTTCGAGAAACCTGCACTCTCTGGGAGAATAGCAAGGTGGCAGATGATCCTGACAGAATATGACATAAAGTACACTACCCAGAAAGAAATAAAAGGTAGTGTACTAGATGATCACCTTGCTCACCAAGCTGTGGAAGATTACCAGTCCATGAAGTTCAAATTCTCATATGAAGACATCATGATGGTAAAGAACAGTGAAAAATTCAGGCCACATGACGGACCTGAACAAGGATCCCGATGGACCCTGGTTTTTGATGGGGCATCCAACGCACTTGGCAACAATATTGGTGATGTACTCATATCTCCTGAAGGGTTTCATACTCCATTTACTACAAGACTCAGATTTAATTGTACAAATAATATGGCAGAATACGAAGCGTGCATCTTTGGTCTCAAAGCTGCCATAGATTTGGAGATCAAATCCTTAAATGTATTCAGAGACTTAGCTTTGGTCATTATCCAGATCAAAGAGGAATGAGACACCAAACACCCTAACCTTATCCCTTACAAAGAACATGTTTTGAAATTGCTCCCACATTTTGAGAAGATTATCTTCGAGCATTTAATGCGAGAGGAAAACTTGCTAGCAGACGCACTAGCCACAATGTCATATATGTTTAAACTTAAATGGGATAACGAGGCTCCCCAGATCACCATTGAACGAATGGATGAAGCAGGAAACTGTCACGAGATTAATACTGAAGAAGTAGTGGACCAGCCTTGGTTTCACGAAGTCAAGAGGTATCTCGAAGCCCAAGAATATCTGGAAGGAGCTTCAGTCAATGATAAGAAGTTATTAAGGAGATTTTCTGCTAAGTTCTTCCTTAGTAATGGCATCCTCTACAAACGCAACCATGACTCTGTGTTACTCCGGTGCGTAGACAAGGTTGAAGTAGAAAGGATCATGACTGAGTTACATGAAGGCACTTTTGGAACCCATTCCAGTGGGCATCCGATGGCAAAGAAGATCCTATGGGCAGGCTATTACTGGTCTACCATGGAAGCATACTGCTATTAACACTCTCAAACCTGCCATAAGTGTCAAATCTATGCTGACAAGGTGCACGTACCTCCGGTCCCTATGAATGTCTTGACGACTCCTTGGCCCTTTGCTATGTGGGGCATCGATATGATGGGGAAATCAAGCCAACAACCTCCAATGGACATCGCTTCATCTTAGTGGCCATTGACTATTTCACAAAGTGGGTTGAGGCAGCCTCTTTCGCTTCCGTCACCAAGAATGTTGTCGCCCGGTTCATCAAGAAAAATCTCATCTGCCGGTACAGTATCCCAGAGAGGATCATAACAGACAATGGTACGAATAACAACACTATGATCACCGCACTGTATGCGCAATTCAAGATTCAACACCATAATTCTTCCCCTTACCGGCCAAAGATGAATGGTGTTGTTGAAGCCGCAAATAAGAACATTAAAAAGATCATATAGAAAATGATAGTCACATACAAAGACTGGCGTGAGATGCTGCCATTCGCTCTCCACGGGTATCGTACCACAACACACACATCAATCGGGGCAACACCCTACTCTCTGGTTTACGGCATGGAGGTTATCTTGCATATTGAGGTCCAGATCCCCTCTCTAAGAATTATGAAGGATGTAGGGCTGAATGAAGAAGATTGGGTCCAAACTCGACTTGATCAACTAAACTTGATTGATGAGAAAAGGCTTACTGCTGTCTGCCATGGTCAAATGTGTTAAAAATGAATGATTAAGGCTTTCAACAAAAAGGTCAGACGCCAAGTGTATCAAGTTGGGGATTTGGTGATCAAGCGCATCATACTGCCGCAAGGTGATCCCAGGGGCAAATGGAGTCCTACATATGAAGGACCGTTTGTAATCAAAAACATTTTCTCTGGTGGAGAAATGATTCTAACCACCATGGATGGTGACGACCTGCCACACCCTGCAAACGCAGACATAGTCAAAAGATACTACGCATAAGAGACCAACTAGGTTGACACACCTAGGCAAAACAAGGGCATCCCGGCGAACCAAAAAGGTTCAGGAAAAAATTAGGGATAAAACAAAAAAACCTGTACACCCGGCAAGCTGAAAACCCGAAAGGACGGCTTGGGCAAAAAAGGGTATCCCGGTGGACTGAGAACCCGAAAGGGTGGTCCAGGAAAAAGTTAGGGAGTTAAAGCATATGACTATGTCCCGTTGGATCACTTTACGGACAACCTTTGGCTTTAACTGACAAACTCAGAGGTTCTGATCAATTCAATCATCTTCAGACAAGGCAACAAATAGACAAGATGCTCAGAGATACAAAGGCTATAGCAGAATGGGAACCCCATTGGATTATTGCACATAGCTATCTTTTCTTTGTATCAAAATTTTCTTTTTTTACGATAGTATTCTTTTACTGGAATGTTTGTCTCATTGTACAAAAATACTTACTCAAAGTCAATACAAAGATATCTCTTTGAAAGTGCAAAACTATCTATTTTTCTTTACTCTTGTGTTTTGTTTACAAAAACGTCCAATGATTTATTTTTGAACATATACATTTGAACATAATCACTGTTTACAAATTAAAAAAATAGAAAGACAATCACTGATGGCTTTAAGAGGTAGGGAAATCTCTTTATGCTATTTCCATAAATCCCTAGCAGTATACAGTTTTATCCCCAGCGGAACAAAGCTTCCAATTACCACTCCTCAATAGAAGTCGTTCAATTTCTCAGGATTTCCCAACTAGGATTTTACAAGCAGTACACGGCATTTCCCTTACAACATAGTTTATTTCTCTATGCGGAAATTCATCAACACTTCAACTTCACAACATGAAGACTTACACTCCATATCCCCAGCAGTAGGCAGGGATTTATTTTCCCCAATCCAACAGCAGTACAACATATTAACTCACATACGCATACATCGCATCCATATATCATAAACATTGATAACAAGAATATATTATACTATGCATTTCATACAACATGACTAAGCATATTGGCTAACATTTTACCCTTTTCAGGATAAGATTAATCAAAAGCTACCATTAACAACGTTCAAAGTTTTTAGATACAGTTCAGATACGCTCCAGACACGGATGCCATTATGATACTCATTCGGATTCCTTCTCAGATACAATTCAGATACGCTCCAGACACGGATGCCATTTTGATACTCATTCAGATTCCTTCTCAGATACAGTACAAATACACTCCAAACATGAACGACATTATGATACTCATTCAGAGTCCACTTTTCAGATATAGTTCAGATACGCTCCAGACATGAATTCCATTCTGATACTCATTCATATTCCTTCTCAGATACAGTACAAATACGCTCCATACACGGATGACATTCTGATGCTCATTCAAAATTTCAACTTTTAGATACAGTTCAGATATGCTCCAAACATGAATGCAATCCTGATACTCATTCAGATTCCCTCTCAGATACAGTACATATACGCCCCAGACACGAATGCCATTCTGATACTCATTCAGATACAATTTTCAGATATAGTTCAAATACGCTTCAGACACAGACACCATTCTGATACTCATTCAGACTCTCTTTCAGATTCAACAATCACTTTTGGATGGCATCTACAAGCCCATATCCAATAATTTCTATCATCCCTCCAAATGGAATCTTTAAGCCCATTCCCTCTACCATCACATCATCGAGTGCAAATTTCTGGGCACTCTAGTGTCCAATCATCTTCCACCTTCGAGTCACGAATGGCAAAACTCGCCAATATAACTCTTCAGGCTTAAGAATATTGAACAGGGGAAGTTGTTGTACCCCCAAAATTTTCCCTCTCATTTATCAAGAATTTTCTCACAAGATCTCCTTAGCTAAAGACTGCACTAGGTTTTGATCAGCTCAAGACACCTCCTTAAGCATTGATAACCAAAATTAGGGTTTGAGTTTGCACAAGGATTTTTGGACTTCCAATGGCCCATATGACTTTCATGGATCATTATGGACCCATAAAATTACTCATGTCAAGTTTCAAGCCTTGGATCACATTTTTGCTCAGTCAATTGAGCAGTTAACTTAAAAGTCAGATGTATTGGGGAAAAAGTTAACTATGGATAATTTACAGTCAAAACTCATAATTGTTTATCCACAAATCAACATTTTAGACTCATATATATTATTTGATCAAGTTTGGACCATAATTTCTCAAGAAATTTGATCAAATCTCCAAAAGGGCAAAATGGTCAAAATTAGGGTTTTGACTAGGAAAGGGCAATTTTTTGATTTTTGACCTAGAAAATGGTCAATTGGTTTAAGGCATGATATCAAGAGTCCAATTACATCATTTTGACCCAATGAAATGGTTCAAAACATTGCAAGTCCATTGGATTGACAGATGAATTTTTCAGTCAACTGATCAAAAGTCAATTGTATACTGAAAAGTCAAACTTTGACTTTTTGGTCAAATTCAATTGCCAAAAATCACAATTCATCAAAACATGTAAAAATATGAAACTTATTGATCAAGAAATCAAAAAGTCAATATTTCATTTTGAAAAGTCAAAATTTCTAAAACTTAGAAAATTTTCTAAGTGTTGGAAATTTCATATTTTTTCACAACTTTGAACAATTTTTTCACCATGATGCAAGATGATTCAAGAGAAACTTCCAACATGAAAGTTGCATATCTCCATGAAATATACAAATTTTCTTTACACAACTCCTTCGAAAAGTTCTTGGATCTCAAGTTATAATTTTAAGAACATGTGGTCATGAAACTAAACACTTAGTGAAATTTTGCCCTAATTTGGTCAGGATTTTGACCCAACTTCATGGCACTTTTTCATATAGTTCCAAGGGTAATCTTCAAAATCAATTCAAATATGGGTTGTAGAGAACATTACAAGCTTTCCAAAATGTCAAAGAACTCCTTGAGATCATTCTTGAGTAGGGAGAATCGAAGAGATGAAGTTAGGGTTTTATCACTTTAATTACAAGTCATTTTAGTGATGAACAAATTCAAATTCAAAATTATGCTGCATTAACTCTACTTTTCAGGCCTCAAACTTGTTAGGAACTCCATAATTAATGGTTTACACAACTATTAGATGTCTCACTTCAAGCATTCAATGCATGTACATGCTTTATATCCATTTTTGAAAGAAAGGTTACATTGCCATTTTGATAAAGTGACTTTTTGTACAAATCTTGTACTTAAGCCTTACACTTCTTCTCTTCTGATCAAACAAGTCCTATAACTCATGAGAAATGGTTTGGACACTTACAATCACCCATTCCGTGCTTGTACCTCCTCTTGAAACTTGTTTCCCTCTTTTCTTCAAAATGAAGTAACCTAGCCAAAAGCTAAGAACTTGTAGTTCTGATTGTCCAAAGCTCTCAAAACTTTTGCCTATACATACACAAACTATTTGCACCAAATACACGAATGCTTGACCACTGAAAAGAGCTAGAACTCAGAATCACACTTCATACTTCCATTTTCACACAAACTGACCAAAAACTTGAATCTCATAATCTACTCGTGCGTTTCTTGGCCTTTTGGTTTCTAAAGTTTCTAAACATCATATAGAAGTGATCCCACACCCTATTACAAAACTGTAACATCATTAACACCATCCTCCATTTTCTAAAACATAGCTCTGCACATTGACTTCTCCAGACCATTTCAGCCATCCATTGCTCAAGCTAATCATTGCATTAACTTCCTGGGACCTCAAGGAAGCTAACTTGATCATCACCATCACTTGAAACAAGCTCAAACTCAAAACACGATTCCAGTTTTGAGGTAAGTTTTCTTAACTTTTAACTCTTCATACAAGCATCATCAATGATTTATTTGTGAACAAAACATGTAGATATCATTTCCCTAAAACTAACCATGTCCATAGTTTCCATTAATTTTGCTTGAGCTTAGAGAATTTTGAAACTGAAATTCCTGAGATTTTTAGGGTTCAGATTAGGGCCATTGAAGTTCATGCTTATCTTTGATCCATAGTTTTAATGCTTTACATTTCTGAAACCGTGAGAAAATTTGCTACAAGTTTCATGTTTACGGTTTTCATTTTTTATGAGAAATGAGCAAGTTACAGTTGCTCTGGTTGGAGGTTGAAAATGAAGTCATCAGGGTGCATTTTGCCTCATATATTTATTGTTTTGCTTATATTAAAAGATGTATAGCTACCCCAGTGGTAGAAGCGCATGCCTGTAACCTTTGGGACCTGGGTTCGAGCCTTAGTGGTACCCTTTTGTGTTTTTTCATATTTTTTTGCACCATTCTGACTTTTTGCAGGCGCTTGGGCCTTGTTGGGCTTGTATTGTTTTTTATTTTATTTTTGCTTACTAACCCCCTGCAGGCTATTTGCACCCTGGCCCAATTTTATTTATTTTTCTTTATTTTCATTTTATTTATTTTCTTAAAATATTTTCCTAATACTAAAAAATTATAAATAAATACTAAAATATTAGATTTTCATTTTAACTTAGTTTATATTATTTTTCTCACAAACAATATTTTATTTAACTATACATTATTTATTTTTATTAATAAGTCTTGTAAATTTAATTAAAACTAGGTTAGTATTTATTTTTCTTTTTACACCTATTAAAATATATTTATTTTAATATAAAAAAGGGGCCAAAAATATTTTATAATAATATAAATATTTTCAAGACAAAAATACCAAAAATACTTTTTCTAAACTTATTTTCTTTAATCAATTAATGAATTATGGTTTTATTAATTTCTTTTCTTAGAGAATTAGGTTTACTTTTAAGTTTAATTAATTATTTTCTTTAATTAATTATATTAAGACAAAATCCCTTTTCTCTAAAAAATCAAACAAATATCCATTTACTTCACATTTTGAATTTTTGTACATTTATTCATTTTGTACTTTGTATTCATTTAATTTCCTTGTACATTGATACCAATTCAATATGGTTGTAATAGACTAACTAGGTTTACATTCTTGCAATCCCCATTCAATTTGTACACCCCTCCCAAAAATTTTGTAATAGTGTAGTGTTGTACCCCAAAATTTTCCCTTCCATATTTCTCAACACATGGCAAGTGAGGTCCTCAAATTGCTCAAGGAAGTCCAAGAGTTGACCAGACAAACTCTCTCCTAAGGCAGTCTACCTCAAATTAGGGTTTCATTTTGCATCAAGATGCTTGAGTCCAAAGGATCTCAAATGCTCACCATTGTCCTAATATGTTCTCAAGACCATCCATGTCATGTTTCAAGCCTTGCAGAAGAAGTTTGCATAGTCAATTGCTCAAAGGCCTGAAAATTAACTGTGTTAGGTCAAAAGTCAATTGTGGCCCACATACAGTCAAACCTCAAGATTTTTGGTCAACATCCTCACTTTGAAGTATCGTTCATCATTTTATCAAGGTTTGATCATGATTCATCAAGCATTACTCACAATTCATCAAAACCCAAAAGTTGCTAAATTAGGGTTTTATAGGAAAAGTCAACTCAACTTTGACCAAGCATAACTTTCTCATACTTTATCAAAAATGACCCATCCAAAGCTCATTTTTAAGAGGATGCAATTCCCTACAATTAATATTCATATCCCAACTTCAAAATATGCACTCACAAAAAGATATGAATTTTGACATTATAGGTCATTTTGAAAAGTCAACAAAAACACCTTTTGGGGAAAAGCTTCATACATGAACATAGAAGACTCAATTGAGATGAGACCAAAAGGGTTGCTTATAGGACATCCTAATATTCCTAAAAAGTCCAAGAACACCTCTCTAGGGTCAAAATTGAGAGGGTTATGCATTGGCCAAGTTGACCTTTTTTGCAAAATTGCCAAAAGTCAAAAGTGTTTAAATTTGCATTTTTTCCACATAGGCCCATCTTTTCAAGATTGAATCTCATTCCTAGCATAGTCCAAGACCTATGGGACCCTCCATGCTTTATTTATTTAATTTATTTTGATTTTTATTCACTTAAAATCCAAATAAAATCAAATAAATCTAAATAAACCATATAATGTATTTTAGGGATGATTTTTGCATTGAAGGGAGATCTTATGTGCTGTCAATTGAGAATCAATTAATGCAAGGCTAATTTGGGTGGAAAAAGATTGAATTGAAGCAAGTTTGGAAAGATATCATGTGCCATGAAAGACCAAATCAAATCTTCATAATGGGCAAGATTGAATTCGTTTTTGTTAACCTAATATGTTGCATTACATATACAGAAGAGATCCAAGGCAAGAAAGGGGTTGGAACAGTCATGCAGAGCAAGAACAAAACTGAAAAATCTCAAGAAAAGGTGGCGATCCAATTCCAAGTTATAGGCCACCCCAAGCCATCCTCACCTTGCCAATCGATTGTTGGACGTCTCATGATCGTGTTTCAATCATTAGCAAGCCTCCCCACGCCCTGAAACGCATTGTAGCAGTCACACGTTTATCTTAGAAATTCGTTTTTGTTTTTATTGATTTATACATCATTTGCACGTTTCGATTACATATTCTTGTTCCTTATTGAGTTTGCAAGCTAATCACTATATTCAATTGCATTTTTGATGACTGTATGCAAAATTTCCATGGCTAGGGTTTTTTGTTTGGTTTTAGGGCTTTGTAATACAGGTTAAATTGAACGTTGATTCTGGTACCGTGATACTCGTGAGGATGAGACGAGTCGATTGGTACCAGCCATGGTCATTTATCTTGCTTGTGGATGATTTTTGAGACACACATGTTTATAGCTACATCGCAATGTCCGTAAGTAAAAACATATTGGGCTAAAATGACGGTTGGGAGGAAGAACATGATGTGTGGCACTCCCTAGTTGGGCAGTTTGAACTTTAGCGCATTTTTTCCCATTAATCATTGTTTTCCATATATTATATTTTGTTTCTATTATATGTACAATTAAGTGAAATAGCTCAGTTGGCAAGCAGGGATTGGAAGTATGCATAAGGACCTGGGTTCGATCCCCAGGTCCCAACCTTTGTTCATATTTTTCTTCAATAGGTAATCCAGCACGTTACACATCAGGAGGTTCACCGTGTGCCATCAAGATCTAGCCATCCAATTCATCAGCGCTCCAGATCTAACGCCATTCCACTGAAGGCCCACCATGCGCCCCAGGTCAACGTGCACACTGGATCAAGCAAGTCAAACATGCCATCTACCTTGGGCCCATAAATTCATATTCCAACCCCCCCTTTCAGCAACAACACCAGGCCCATTTACTTCTTTTTTATTTCTTTTCTTTATTTTTTTTATTCTTTTAATTTTCATTATTTATTTTAATTCACAAAATAATTATTTTTCATAAAAGTCATGAAATCAATAATTCACAATATTAGGATTAGTATTTTTTTTAATCAAAATTAATTTAATTTAGTTTAACTTAGTAAATTGTAATTTGTTTTCATAAATAAAATCATAATAGAAATTAGGTTAAAACTTTTAATTTAATTTAATTTTTCTCTTTTTTTTCAAATAAATAAAAATACAAAAATAGGTTTTAGAATAAATTAATTTTTTTTATTAATTTAAAATTAATTAGAATTAGGATTTTCTTTTTAATTTATGGATTTATTTATTTTCTTAAAATAAAACAAAACAAAACTCTTTTTAATCAATCGCAATTAGGTTTAAGCGATGGTCAAAACCCTAGTTGTTTCATATTCAATTCATCGCGCGCGTTATTTATTTTTGCCTATATTTTTGTAACTGTTCATGGTTTGTAATAGTTTAATCTAGGGCCTTTTTTACTTATTGCTTTTCCCGGGTTTTTGGCTATGTAATTAATCCCCCTCCCCGAAGCCTTGTAATAGCATAGATTTACTTTCTCGCATTTTAAATTCCCGCAAATATTTGACTGTTTAGATGTATGCTAATAGAATTGTATGACAAGAATGCATGACAAATTTAATACAATTAGAAAAACCTAATGTGAAAAGATAAATAACTGAAACAAATCACCCTCGCATATCACTCTTAGGGTATACTCTCACTTCGGTTGCCTTCGGTAAACAATCATTAAGTATAGGGTGTCTTAGTGGTTGCCCTCCTGTCTAGAAAGATCAAGTGTCCCGTTCGGATGTTGCCTCAGAAATGTTTCCTCGGAAATGTTGCCTCGAATATGATCTTGAGACTCTAGGGTTATTACTAAGGTGTCCTAACATTGCTTTAGTCATTGTACGTCCCTTTCGAGTTGACCCTTACAAACTCCAACGACGATGCTACCTATTTCTCTATAATAGGATAGCGATGTCTAAAGGAAACGAGAATAGAAACAATATTTTTTCGAGTAGGTAGATGCTAGTAGGTACTTGGTCAAGTCAAACTTTTCACACTTACACATTTCAAAACAATTTTCAAAAAAACAACTTCGTCACACCTTTGAGGACTGATACAAGGGTTATCACAAAGTCAAACTTTTCAAAACAAAGCACATACACAAGCAATTTTAAAAAGATGAGCAAGTACCTAAGAGCCCATGGAAAACCATGGATAGAAAGGGTGTTAACATCTTCCCTTTCTATAATCTACCCCCCGTACTCAGAATATCTTGAAAAAGGATTTTTCTGTACTTTTTTCCTTTCCGGTTGGATGAAATAAAAGTCGGTGGCGACTCTTGCTTACCGCGATATTTTGCAAACACAAAACGCAAAATGCAAACCAGCATCAAACCGTCGGTTCTGCCACCATATCACACGTAGTAACTTTAAATTCCGCAATTTATCGCTTTTATATTCAAGTGCTAGTAATTAGGGTTTGTATGGAAAGACTAAAACCAATACCTAGAAAACCCTAATTCAAGACAAAAAAAAGCATGAAAACAATACACCTGCACACAAGCACCCCTAAGGTTATTCCACTTGGTTGCCTTGTACAAAATGGCCATATTATGCATGTAAGGTATCTTAGCAAAAACAAGAAAATACAATATCATAGTCCCTCGATGACGCTATCTAAGTTGCCTTTCAAATGATCTTAGTCCCTAAAAAATAATGCTAAGATACCTTGCAACATTGCTTATCATGGTTATACGATGACCCACGCCCATCCCGTTAACATCCAAAGATAGGGTTACTTACCAAATCAATGGTAAGATAACAATGTCAAAGTAAAAGGAAAATGAACAAGAAAGACTTTTTATTAGGTAGAATTCTCCTAATTACTTGCTCAATTTCAAACAAACATCCTTGCTATTTTCAAAACAAACACCTACACTTTCAAACATCTTACAAACTTGAAAACATTTTCAAAAGATCAAACATCTTTGTATACATTCTTACAAACAAGAATCATTACAAATATTTCCTAAACCATGGCCTATTTACAAAATACTTTCAAAAACCACACCAAGCACAATTTCAAACAAAAGCAAGTGATCTAGCAAGTAACTAAGAGCCCATGGAAAACCATGGATGAAAAGGGTGATAATACCTTCTCTTTTCATAATCTACCCCCCGAACTCAAGAAATAATCTCAAAGGTCTTTCCGTGCTTTTTCACCTTTCCTTTTGGATAAAAGAAAAGTCGGTGGCGACTCTTGCTAACCACAATATTTGCGATCAAACGCAAAATCTTCAAGTCAGTTCTCCCATCGTATCACACACTGCCTCAACACTAATGACTCCAATTAGGGTTTGAGTTTGCACAAAGACAAATGGACTTTTAATGCCTCATATGACTTTCATGGATCATTTTGGACCTTCAATAATTCTCATGTCAAATTTAAAATCTTGCAGTTCAAGTTTGCTCAGCCAATTGATCAGATGACCTAAAATCGGCTGTATTAGATAAAAAGTCAAATATGGCTAACTTACAGTCAAAATTCATGATTTTTGATCCATATCAATATTTTTGAACTCATATGAACCATTTGGTCAAGTTTGGACTACAATTCCTCAAAAAATTTGATCAGGTCACCAAAAGGGCAAAATAGTCAAAATTAGGGTTTTGACTAAGAAGGCATGATTTTTGAATTTTGACCAAATACATGACTTATTGCTTTGAGAAATGATTTCAAGGATTCAAATGCATCATCTTGACCTAATGGCGTGGTTCAAAACACTTATCAAGATCAATTGATTGATAATTGAAATTTGGTCAAATGATGAAAAAGTCAATTGTACACTGAAAAGTCAAACTTTGACTTTTTGATCAAAATCAAGTTTCAAAAATCATATTTCATCAATACATGTCAAAATATGAAGATTATTCATCAATAAATCAAAAATTCAAAATTCACTTTAAAAAGTCAAAATTTCTAAACTTAGAAATTTTTCTAAGTGTTGGAAAGTTTACTTTTTTTCATAACTTTGTGCCAAATTTTCACCATGATGAAAAATGATTAAAAGAAAACTTCCAACATGAAAGTTGTAGATCTTGAGGAAATATACAACTTTACTTCACTAATCAAATTCTAGAAATTATTGGATTTTAAGTTATAAATTCATGAAGACATGTACATGAAACAAAAACACTTAGTGAAAATTTTCCCCAGTTAGGCAGTTTTTTGACCTAATTTCTTGGCCAAGTTTCACATAGTTCCAATTTGATTCTTCAAAAATGTCCAACATGAAGGTTGTATATGATTTTACAAGATTTATAAAATGTCCAAGAACTCATTGAGATCATGCTTGAGTTAAGAGAATCAAAGGAAAGAAGTTAGGGTTTCAAACTTTATTTACAAGCTGCAGATTTTGTGATGAACAAATACCAAATCCATAGCCATGCTGCACAATATTCACTTTGCAGGACTCAAACTTGTGTTTCAATGCATAATTAATGGTTTACACAATTAATTAAGCTCTAATCCAAGTGTTTGAAGCATTGTCCAAACCAATTTTCCATTAATGACATAAAGTTACCATTCACATTTTAGAAAAACAAGCTTTATGCAAACTCCACTCTCCTTGAGCATTGAACTTGTTATTTCTGCATACGCAACCCCTATAAACAAAAAGCAAGCATGTTTAAAGTTCTAACCACTCTATACAGCCTTGTACCATGTCTTGGAACAAGATGTTTCAACATTGCTTCAAAAACAAGTAAAGATGCTACAACTTGAGATTTCAAATTCTGGCTTGTTGTAACACACACGACCTTTTACCTATAAATACATGCATAATTTGCAACCTAACACACGAGATACAAGCCCATGAAACTCCCTAAAACTCCCAAAAGCACAAAATCATCAAGAATACCTCAAAACTTGTCATTTCTGAGTTTGAATCCAATCTTCAAATCTACTAGTGAGTTTCTTAGACTTTTTCTTTCAAAAGCTTCTAAACATCATATAAAAACAATCCCAACACCTTTTATCCAACTGTAACACCATCTTCATCAACCTCCATTTTTAAAAATAGATCTTTGCACTTGGACTTCTCCAGCACGATTCAACCATCCTCAGCCCAGGGCAACTATTGCATTAGCTTCCTAGAAGTTCAAGGAAGCTAACCTGATCATCACCATCACTTGAAACAAGCTTAAACTCATTTCATGATTTCCAGTTTTGAAGGTAATTTTCTGAACTTTCATCTCTTCATTTAGGCATTGTTAGACTTGCATTTTCAAAGATAAAATATAGATATCATAGCCCTGAAGATGACCATGTCCATAGTTTTCATTTATATTGCTTGACCTTAGAGAATTTAGAGTTTTAAATTTATGGAAAAATTAGGGTTCAAATTAGGGCCACCAAAAATTCTCATGCATCTTTGAATTATAGATTTAGTGAGTTTCATTTTTGAAACCGTGATGAAATTTGCCATAACTTTCATGTTTACATTTTCCATTTTGGTTGAGAAATGAACAAGTTACAGTTGGTCTGGCTGGCGTGAGGTTGAAGATGAAGTTCAGTCCATGGAAGCATTTTGTAATATGTATTTATGGTTTTGTTTAAGTTAACAGATGTATAGCCACCCCAATGGTAGAGAGCGCACATATTATTGCTAAGGGCCTGGGTTCGACCCCAGCGCTGCCCTTTTTCATATTTTTTCAACATTTTTCTTCTTTTTTGTTCCTAATAGGCGCGTTGGGCTTGGTACGCCGACCCTTTCATTTTTTACTTCTTCTAACCCCCCTCTTTGCAAGACTACACACAACCCATTTACTTTTATTTTATCCCTTTTTCTGATTTAATAACAAGGGTTAATGGGTTAGGCCTAGTACAAAAAATCTGTTGTTTCTAACAAACACTCAAAACATTTTCATACCCCGTGACCAAAACTCGCATATTCTTTATTTTATTTTTATTTTTCCTTATTATTATTATTATTATTATTATTATTATTATTATTAATTAAAAATACAAAAAAAATATTTTATTTTTTAGGCCTTAATATTTATTTTATTCCTTTTCTAAACTAAAAAGACAAAAACATTTTCCTAAATAAATTCATTTCTTTTTCTTAATTAAACAAATAATTAGACTAGGGTTTAATTTATTTTCTCAATTAAAACTAACTTAGAATTTAGGTTTTTTCTTTTAATTAATTTTATACTAGTGTAATTAATATTAAAATCTTTTCTTCACAAAAACCCTAAAAATTCAAATTAAATCAATTTCTTTCTTTTAACTTAGATTTAACTATTTTCTTGTTTTAGTTAATTATTTTCTTTTTAGATAATTAGGTTAAAACCAAGACTCTTTTCTTAACAAAATCCAAACAAAAATCCACTTCTTTATCCATTTCTATTCTTGTAAATTATCTCACTTTGTACAATTATTTATTTAAATTCAATATGGTTGTAATAAATAAATATGATTTAATTTCTTGGAATCCCTATTTGTATATTTGTACACCCCATCCCCAAATGATGTAATAGCGTAGGATATTTTATTTTTTTCAATTTATCGCTTTCATATAAATGCTAGTAAATTAGGGTTTGTATGGAAAGATAAAATCAATACTTAGAAAACCCTAATTCAAGATACGTCAAGCATGAAATACAAAACACTTGCACACATGCACCTCTAGGTTTAACTCCACTTGTTGCCTTGAGAAAATGGTCATGTTATGTATGTGAGACACCTTAGAAAAAAAAATCAAAAATACAAGATCATAGTCCCTCGATGACGCTACGAATGTTGCCTTACAAATGATCTTATTCCCTTAAGAAAAATGCTAAGGTATCTCACAACATTGTTGTCCATGACTATATGATGACCCATTCATGTCCCTTTACATCCAAAATGGGGCTTCTTACCAATCAATGGTAAGATAGCAATATCAAAGGAAGGAGGAAATGAATAAAAGACATTTGAGTAGGTAGAATGTTCTTAGGTGCTTGCTCACAATCCATCTTCAAAAAACAAACATATTTTCAAACATACCAAACACTTTCAAATCATGAAATATTTTCAAAAGTCCAACACTTTGTATGCATTCTTATAGAGACGAGAATCATTACAAAGTTTTCCTAAATGAAGACGCTTTTCAAAAATACTTTCAAAACCCATCACAAACACATTTCAAACAAAACAATTTCAAAAGTGATGTAGTAAGCAACTAAGAGCTTGTAGATAACTACAGATGAAAAGGGTGCTAACACCTTCCCTTTTCATAACCTACCCCCCGAACTCAAGAAAATATCTCAAAGGTATTTCCTGTTCTTTTTACCCTTTCCTTATTGGATAAAAGAAAAGTCGGTGGCGGCTCTTGCTATCCGCAATAATTGCGATCAAAACGCAAAACATCCAAGTCAGTTCTCCCACCGTATTATAGAACTGGTGACTATGCTGGGGAGATTACTAAAAGTGGGGTTACCTTAGATCTAGATCATGTTTAATTGCTTTCATTTGTTTGGTTTGTTTTCTTTACATTTATGGGTCCTTTTTTGGGTTTATATTGATCCTCTACCCGGATCTGGGAACATCATTAGGTAAGTAGAAATAGATTGTGGAAACTGTACGACGTAGATAGATATGGTTAAAATAATGGCTATGTTAGTGTGATGCATTTGTTGGTACCCATATCCCTTGTGTTGAATCAAGGAGAATACGGGGCCGCTGAGCAGTGTCATGAAGCACTAACTGACCTTAGAACCTTTAATTGAACAACTTGGTCATTAGGAAGTAGTGAGATAGCCGACTTTGGTACAAAGTTGAAGATTGGTTGATACTCGATACTACGCTCATTGAGATCGGACTTTTGGGATATTTTGGCCGTAAGAAAATATTGATTGTGCTAAAATAATGCCCAATGAAGAAAGATCAATGATATTGAGATTCCCTAGAACCCGATTACTTTCTAGGACAGGTTGAGCCAACTAAACTTCAAGAGGATACTTACCTATAAACTCCATGCAAGCCTAAGCCTAAGGACTTGTTTTCTTTGTTTGTATATGTTTACTTGTATATAACATTATAAACATCATAACATCATAAGAATTCTCACTAACCATTTCAAGGATTTAGGAATTTATCTTTGTTTTGTTTTGTAGGTCATGACTTCCACTCGTAGGAATACCATCCGAATCAACTTTGTGAAAGTGCATCCTCAGCTTCAAGAGTTAGCATCAAGAGTGCCTGAAGATTCTCCCTTCACTAAGAAATATGGTCGGCTTCTCAACTTGGCTACCTCAAATTTTCAAGAAGATGTGTGTGCTTTTCCAATTCTTTGATCCTATGCATCATTGCTTCACCTTTCTCGACTACCAATTAGTGCCTACACTAGAATAATTTTCTCAATTGTTAGGAGTGCATGTGCTTGATCAAATTCCATTCACCGATTTAGAAGAGACTCTAAAGCCTGAAATTATTGCCAAAGCTTTGCATTTGAAGAGATCTGACATTGTGGCAAATTGGGAGACAAGAAATGGAGTTAAGGGTTTCTTAGCCAGATTTCTGTTGGAGAAGGCTCGTTTGTTCTGGGAAGATATGGATTTCCAAGATTTTGAGGATGTCTTGGCCCTTCTAATCTATGGTTTGGTTCTATTTCCCAACCCGGACCAACTCATTGATGAGAATGCCATCAAGGTTTTTCTCTCTCGTAATCCCGTACCTAATTTGCTTGGAGACATTCTACATTGTTTCCACATTCGCACCATGAAGAAAAAGGGTACTCTTTTGTGTTTCATTCAATTACGTTCTAGATGGTTTATTTTTGACCTACCTCGATCAACATTGAAGAATGAGCAAGGCTTGATATGGTCTCAAAGGATGATGTCACTCACACATTCTGATATTCATTGGTGTTCTCGATCCTTGGAGGACATTACTATTATTGACCATTGTGGGGAGTTCCCTAATGTCCCACTCTTAGGAATTATGGGAGGCATCACCTATAACCCATCTCTTGCATTAAGGCAGTTTGGGTACGCACGAAGAGATGGTCCCCATGATGCGCTAATCCAAGGTTTGGTATTCGATTACAAGGGAGAAAACCAAGGCTATCATCAAAGGTTCATACGAGCTTGGAGAATGGTAAACAAAGTGGATAGTGAGACATTGGGGCATAAAAATTCCATCCCCCTTGAGCCTTACCTTAAGTGGGTACGAACTCGTGCTCAAAGTCTCGTGATGCCTTACCCCGCCATCTTACCTATCATCATGGAGCCTATTGCCGAGGGAGATGTTCCTTACACTGCTTTCTATCCTAACATGCCGACTACTCTTTAGGAGTTACAAAGATCCTAGATTCAACTCAAAATGGAGCGAGACACCTTCGAAACCCAGTTCTATGCAAGTGAGAAGAAGGTTTTAGAGCTTACGAGGAAACTTCGTAAAGAGCGATGTTTGAATGCCTACATTGCACCAAAGAGGATGCGCTCATGGGAAGACTGATTCTTTTTTGTTTTAGGAGTTCATTTTATGTATTATTTTTGCTTCCTCCATTGTAATCCCAAGGGGCATGTTGTAATCGGTCTGAACTAGTTAATATAATTAATGTTTGTTTCTTCTTTGTCTAGACAAATTTAAATCTTCTAAGTCCTTGAAATCATTTGCATACATATTTCATGCATCATAACATAAGCAAGATTTCCATAACAGTTTTCCTCATCTTTCTACTATTTATTTCAGTAAGATGGATATCGAACAGTCCGTGAAAGATTTGCAAGCACATAATTCCCAGTTCCAAGAGACCTTGTTGACCCTGGCCAAGGGACAACAAGAGTTGATGACACTGTTGGCAACCAAAAAGAAGACTAAAAAGAAGGCCCCTATCAACATGGGAAAAAGGTTTAAAGGCCCAATCCGTCAGGTGCAAAGAGTTGAAGATTCATCAGAGGAAGACGAGAACTATGTAGAAGAGGCAAGGAGCACCCTTACTGGGGGTGCAAATGATCAAGCTTCCGAGGATGAAGACTAGTTTGATGAAAAATACCCACCGACCGAGGATAAATACAAGCAGTTAGAGGATAGACTGAAAGCTGTTGAAATTCAAGTCATATCTGGTTTGAATTTTGCTGATTTGGGCTTAGTACCTAGGGTCGTCATTCCCCATAAGTTCAAAACACCAGTCTTTGCTAAGTATGATGGAGTTTCATGCCCGAAACTTCATCTGAGGTCCTACGTCCGCAAGATACAACCACATACTATTGACAAGAAGCTTTGGGTCCATTTCTTCCAAGATAGTCTGACTGGGACTCATTTAGAATGGTTTTACCAATTGGAGGGTTCCCGCATTCACACATGGGAAGATCTGGCCACTGATTTTTATCATCAATATCAGTACAACACTGATTTAGCACTAACAAGAGTTCAACTTCAAGGAATGACAATGAGTACTAATGAAGGGTTTAAAGAATACGCGCAAAAATGGAGGGATATTGTTGGAAGAGTTCAACCACCACTAACTGATAAGGAGCTGGTGGACATGTTCATGGGAACCCTAACGAGACCCTATTTCAACTTGCTAATGGGTATCTTGTCTTCCGGTTTCACCAAATTAATTCTGACTGGTGAAAGGGTCGAGATTGGAATCAAGAGTGAAAAAATTCCCATGGCATCTGCTTCTATATCAAGCACTATAAAGAAAACCTTTACTGGCAAGAAAGAAGCCAATGATGTTTATGGGTCAAGGGCCCATACCATGAAGGATCATCGTCCATCTGTTAATGCTATTTTGATCTCCAACCCTCCATCTTCTCAAAGACAATCATCCAACCATCAACGATCTGAAGTTCCTCGAAGACAATTCATAAGAATTAGCATGTCACTATCCCAAGCCTTGCAACATATATCGAAGGCCAATTTAGTGACATTGCATGATCCGCCATCAAATCCAAATATTACATCACCGAAGTATAATCCAAATGCCAAGTGCGCGTATCATTCCAACAGCCATGGGCATGAAACTGATCAATGCTGGGCTCTGAAGAATAAGATTCAAGATCTGATAGACAATAAAACTATTGAGTTTGATCCACCTACAACTCCAAATGTGATAACTGCACCAATGCCGAACCATGGCAAAGGTGTCAATGAGATTGATGACACTACTTTTGTTTCCTCCATTGAGGATTTGACCACTCCATTGACTATTGTGAAGGGAAATTTGCTGAGAGCTAGGGTGTTCCCTGGCTCTTTAAAAGACCTTGATTGATGTGCTAAACAATTAAATGGATGCAAGTGGTTGAAAGAAGGTGTTCATAGCTTGATAGATAGTCACGAGATCTTGTTTGAAAAAGTTCCTACCATCAAGAGTTTGACCAACAAGGCTGAAGACCTTTCCATAATAACAATATCCAACAAGCCTCTTAGGATATCCTCAAAGGGTCCTATTAGGATTTTAAATGAATCAACAATTGCTCCTTTAATAATCACTTCCCCTGGGCCGATTCCTTACTCCTCTAACAAAGCAGTTCCATGGAACTATGGTGCAGAAGTTTACTATCATGGAATAAAGAAAGATGCATGGATCAATGAAGACAAGACCAACGATGTTACAAATATTGCAGGTTCTAGTAAGGTAACAAGAATGGGGAGGATCTTATCCCCTGACATCTCACCTCTGACTACTACAACAACTCCTGTTTGCATAACCAATAACAAACCTAGTGCTGACACTAGAGGCAAAGAAAAAGTAAGTGAGCCTGCTGAGATAGAGGAACCTATTAAAGATGTTGATGTTGAAGAACCCTCCACTCGAGATATGGAGGAAATCCTGAAGATTATAAAAAAGAGTGATTTCAAAATAGTCGAACAATTTGGGCAAACCCCCTCCAAAATCTCCATGCCGTCATTACTACTCTGTTCTGATGCTCATGCCTAAGTTTTAATCCAGTTCTTGAAGAAATATCATGTGCCCCAAGAGACTACATATGACCAGTTCAAGAATTATGTGGCGAGTTTAACGACTGACAACAGATTAGGTTTCTCTGAAGCTGACTTGACATCAGTTGGAAGGAATCATAACAAGGCCTTGCATGTCTCTATTGAGTGCAAGGGAACTACCCTGGCTCATGTCCTGATTAATACCAGTTCCTCTCTAAATGTTCTACCCAAAAGAGCTTTAGACCGACTAGATTATGAAGTTCTGGTGTTGAAACCAAGTGATATAGTTGTAAGGGCTTTCGCTGGGGCTAGAAGGATGGTGCATGTAGAGGTGGATCTCCCCATTAAGGTGGGATCAAAAATTTTCAACTCCACTTTTTATATAATGGACATACATCCCGCCTATTCTTGTTTGCTTGGGCGCCCTTGTATCCATGGGGCAGAGGCAGTAACATCTACCCTTCATCAAAAATTAAAATATCCAGTTAAAGGAAAGATCGTTACTATTTGCGGCAAAGAAGGATTTATGGTGAGCCATCTCAATTCCTTCAAGTATGTGGAAATGGATGGTGAATTCATGGAAACTCTGTGCCAAGCTTTCGAAGTTGTTCCTCCTATGGTTTCCGCCACCAAAATCTCCTCTGACATATCAAAAGCTGACAAAGTTGTACCAAGAATGGTTTCACTTAAAGATACCCGTGTCGTGGTCGAAGATGGAGTTTGTACTATCTGGGGACAACTCCATGACATTACGTTTAAAGCAGAAAAATGTAGGTTGGGTTTTACGATCAAAGCTCAGAAAGAGGTCAGGCGCGCTCGTGTGGGAAAGCCACCTCTTCGCATCAGAAATCATGAAGTAAATGCCGTGGAGGACTCTGACGATGAGTGTGCTTTTGAAGAATGGATCCACCCTACTTCCGGAGGAAAGCTCAACAACTGGCACGCAAAATATTTCACTCCCATCTCCTTCATTGAGGAGTAATTACTGTTTACTATTTTCTGTCAATTCAAGAACTTTTGTCTGTAATCTTAAATTCCAAACAATGACTTTTAAGCCATGTGCCTTGCCCGGGGCACCATGGTCCATTTGTTAAGGGTTTTGTTCATGTTCATTTATCATATAATAATTTAATGGAAAATATTGGACCTTTTGCATTCAAATTTGATGCTCATTGTATTTTATTTTTCTTTATTGCATTTTTCAAATAGCCATGTATCTTACATGCATACACACACACACGCACACACACTTGCAGATCCTCATCCACTCCGGATCTCATTGCCAACAACTCTACTATTGCCAGTTATGACTTTGAACATCCAATTAACCAAGCCGAAGACGAAGGTGAGGAAGATTGTGAAATACCATGGGAACTAGCCAGACTTCTAATGCAAGAGGAGAAATTTATTCAACCTCATGAAGAGCCAGTTGAAGTTATCAACTTAGGTACTGAGACAAACAAGAAAGAGGTCAATATCGGCGCCAACTTAGAAGACGGTATCAAGAGCAGGTTGGTTCAGATGCGACATGACTATGTTGAAGTGTTTGCTTGGTCGTATGAAGACATGTCGGGGTTGGATACTGACATTGTGGTTCATTGTCTACCTACAAAGGAAGATTTCCCTCCTGTCAAACAAAAGGTTCGTCGGAGGCGGTCTGACATGTCTGAAAAGATAAAAGCGGAAGTCATGAAGCAATTCAATGTAGGATTTCTGGCTGTCACATCTTATCCTCAATGGGTTGCAAACATGGTCCCCGTGCCGAAGAAAGATGGGAAGGTTCGTATGTGTTTAGACTATAGGGATTTAAATAGGGAAAGCCCAAAAGCTGATTTCCCTCTACCTCATATCGATGTTTTGGTGGATAACACCGCTCAACTTAAAGTCTTCTCCTTCATGGATGGATTTTATGGCTACAACCAAATCAAGATGCCTCCCGAAGACATGGAGAAGACCACCTTTGTTACACAATGGGGCACCTTTTGCTACAAAGTCATGCCGTTCAGATTGAAGAATGCAGGGGCAACATATCGAAGAGCTATGGTAGCTTTATTTCAGGATATAATCCATCATGAAATAAAGGTCTATATAGATGATATGATTGTAAGGTCGCAAACTGAAGAAGAGCATCTCGATCACCTACACAAGCTATTTGAGAGGCTGAAGAAGTACAAACTAAGGCTAAATCCTAACAAGTGTACCTTCGGGGTAAGATCTGGAAACCTCCTAGGTTTTATCGCCAGTGGCTGAGGTATTAAAATGGATCATGTAAAGTCAAAGCCATTCAAGAAATGCCAGTTCCCTGTTCTGAGAAGGAAGTCAGAGGATTCTTGGGTCGTCTTAACTATATTTCCCGCTTCATATCTCACATAGTCAAACGGAACGATGACTGTCAAGCTGCCTTTGACAAGATCAAGGAATATTTATAAGAACCTCCTATCTTGATTCCTCCAGTTGAAGGAAAACCCTTCATCATGTACTTGACTATATTAGAGAATTCCATGGGGTGTGTGTTGGGCCAACATGACGAGTCTGGTCGAAAAGAGCATGCGATATACTACCTGAGCAAAAAGTTTACCGACTATGAAAACAGATATTCACTGCTCGAGAAAACTTGCTGCGCTCTGGCATGGGCTGCTCACCGGCTAAGACAATATATGCTGACTTACACCACTTTATTTATTTCTAAGATGGACCCTATCAAGTACATCTTTGAGAAGCCATCTCTCCCTGGACGAATAGCTAGATGGAAAATGATTCTGACTGAATATGACATCCAGTATACCATACAAAAGGCCATCAAAGGAAGTGTATTAGAAGATCATTTGGCCCATCAAGTTGTTAGTGATTACCTGTCTATGAACTTTGACTTCCTGGATGAGAATATTATGCTAGTAACTGACTGTGAAGAACCGGGACCGTATGACGGACCTGAACAAGGATCCCGATGGACTATGGTTTTTGATGATGCTTCCAACGCTTTCTGTAATAGAATTGGTGTTATGGTTATTTCTCTTGAGGGTTGCCATACTCCTTTCACTGCTGGATTGTGCTTTGTTTGTACGAACAACATGGCTGAGTACGAAGCGCGCATCTTGGGTCTAAAGGATGCCATTGACTTAAGGATCAAGTTCTTGCACGTATTCAGAGATTTTGCTTTAGTGATCAGTCAAGTCAAAGGATAATGGGACACTAAGCATCCTAGCCTTATTCCTTATAAGGATCTTGTGTTAACCCTGATACCATACTTCGAGGAGATCACCTTTGAACATTTTCCTAGAGAAGAAAATCAGTTGGCTGACGCCTTGGCAACAATGTCTTCCATGTTCAAGGTCAAATGGGACAACGAAGCTCCCATGATTACAATCAAAAGATTTAACAAACCTGCACATTGTTATGAGCTTGACACTAACAAAGAGAAACCTTGGTACCATGAAGTAAGGAGGTATCTTGAAGCACAAGAGTATCCTGAAGGAGCTTCCATCAATGATAAGAAGTTCTTTCGAAGATTCTCAGCCAAATTCTTCCTAAGCAATGGAATCCTGTATAAGAGAAATCATGATTCTACTCTACTCCAGTGTGTAGACAAGAAGGAGGCAAAGAAAATTATGGAAGACATGCATGATGGAATCTTTGGGACTCACTCTAGTGGGCACAATATGGCCAAGAAAATCCTGAGGGCTGGTTACTATTGGTCCATAATGGAAACTGATTGTTATCAACACTCAAGGGTTTGTCACAAGTGTCAAATCTATACTGACAAGTTCCATGTACCCCCAATTCCCCTGAATGTCATGACTGCTCCGTGGCCGTTTACAATGTGGGGCACTGACATGATTGGAGAGATCAAACCTACCACTTCCAATGGAAACCGTTTCATCCTTGTTGCCATTGATTATTTTACCAAGTTGGTCGAAGCTTCCTCGTATGCCTCAGTTACCAAGAACGTTGTAGCCAGGTTTATCAAGCATAACCTCACCTGCCATTACAGTATCCCCAAAAGGATCATCACTGACAATAGAACCAACCTCAACAATTCTATGATTACAGAACTTTGTACACAGTTCAAAATCAAGCATCATAACTCTTCTCCGTATATACCCAAGATGAATGGGGCAGTGGAAGCTGCCAATAAAAATATCAAGTAGATTATGCAAAAGATGGTGGTAACATATAAATACTGGCATGAGATGTTACCATTTGCTCTCCATGCCTACCGTACTTCAGCTCTAACATCAATCGGGGCAACCCCGTTCTCATTGGTCTATGGCATGGAAGTTGTCCTACCTGTCGAAGTTCAGATTCCTTTTATAAGGATAATGAAGGAAGCATATTTAGGCGAAGATGAATGGATTTAGAGTAGGTTGGGTCAGTTGAACTTGATTGATGAGAAGAGACCGACTGCTGTTTGTCATGGTCAAATGTATCAAAAACGTATGATCAAGGATTTCAACAAAAAGATCAATCCTCAAGTATACCAGGCTGGAGACTTGGTAATAAAGGCATCATTTTACCACAAAGTGACCCCAGGGGAAAATGGACCCCCACTTACGAAGGGCCATTTATTCTTAAGAAAGTATTCTCTGGCGGTGCCATGATGCTAACCACTATGGACGGTGAAGATTTCCCACATCATGTGAACGAGGACATAGTCAAAAATTACTACGCATAAAGAACGACCCGCTAGGTTGACATACCTAGGAAAAAATAAGGGCATCCTGGTGAACCAAAGAGGTTCAGGAAAAAATTAGGGATATATGCAAAAGATTGTACACCCGGCAAGTTGAAAACCTGAAAGGGCGGCTTGGACAAAAATGGGTATCCTGATGGGATGAAAACCCGAAAGGGCGGCCCAGGAAACAAGGTTAAGTATTAAAGCGTATGATTATGTCCTATAAAACCTCTACAACCAAATTTATTACCAAGGTCCAAGTTCAATGGTACAAGATTAATTCAATCAATTTCTTTCAATGACAAGGGATGATGTTCGAAGACATAGGGGCAATAGCGGAATTGGAACTCTATGAGATCACTTCCACATGGCTATTTATTTTGCTTTTCCTTTGTACTCTTTTCATTTCTTTCAACAATTTCCTCTTACTAGGATATCTGTTTCCTTGTGCAAAAACGCCTACGGGAAAAACATCAATACAACTATATTTTGAAGTGCAAACTTTTTTGTTTTTTATGTTTTGAGTGCAAAAGCGTCCAATGGCAAAAATTGAATGAACATATGCATATGAACATGATTAAATTTTAACAAATATATGAAAATTGTAAATAAGTATCTCCATAAGGATTTGAATTATCCCCTTAGAGTTATTTTTATCCCCATCCAGAGTTTCAATCTCCGAAAAACCCTCTCCCCAGTTGAGTTTGGTCTTAAAATAAAAAGCCTGGTGGAGTTCTTCCTAAAAAAATTCATTCCACCAAGAAGGTCGTCAAATTTTCTTTTCAACAGGGTTTATTTCCCCAACAAAATGCAAATTCCCCAGCTTGAGTTTTCTCCTCAGACTATTACCAATTAACAAACGAAACCTCTGAATCCCCGTTATAGTCATTTCAATCCTCAACAGAGTCGTTACTATCACCGCAAGTTATTGCGAAGCCTGGAATCCGACCAGATAAAAGTTTAACTTTATCCTTTCAAGCAAGTTACTACGAAACCTGGACCCGACCAAATACTATTTCAACTTCATCCCATCCAAACAAATTGCTGTGAAACCTGAACCAGACTAGATAACAGTTGATTCAATTTACTGTAAAGCCTGGACCCGACCAGATAACATTTTAAGTTACTAAAGCCTGAACCTGACCAGATAATAGTTTAACTTCCTCAATTGCTGAAACCTGGACCCGACCAGATAACAGTTCAAATTGCTGAAATATGGACCTTACCAGATACCAGTTAACCTCAAGATCAAGTTGCTAAAACCTAGACCCGACCAGATACCAGTTAACCTCTAGATCAAATTGCTGAATTCTGGACCCGACCAGATAACAATTCAAGTTGCTAAAACCTAGACCCGACCAGATAACAGTTAACCCCAAGTTCAAATTGCTGAAACTTGGACCCGACCAAATAACAGTTAACTTTATTACCCCCAGTAAGTTGTTGTGAAGCCTGGGATCCGACCAGATAACAGCTAAACTTTCTTTCTCTAGATAACTCCCCAGTAGAGAAGTAACTCCTGACCTCTATTCCCCAAACAGAAAATCATTATTCCCCAATGGAGTTCTCCTCAAAATCAAAAATTCCCAACAGGAAGCACTCTAAACAAAGTTTGAAGATACACATACTCTTTATCTCCAGCAGCAGTCCAGGATTTAGTTTCCCTAAGCTCCCCAGCAATTTGTCAAGGATTTATTTTCCAGAAAAATGTACACTTTAATGTTTCGCATTCATAAATCATATCACATACATAACTGTTGTACCCCAAAATTTGCCCTCCCATTTTTTTTTACAGAAATCACAATCCTAGGGTTTCTCAAATATTCAAGGGTGGCTCAAGAATCGATCAGACAAATTTTCTCTTGTGGTAATACACCAGCAATTAGGGTTTTTCTTGCAATTCTCGAAAGAATTGAATTCCCAAAGATCCAATTGACTGTCAGATGTTTTCATGCTTTTTCAAGTTTACTGAAAGGTTACCGTTTGTTCTCAAGGCATGTTTATTTGGGACAAGAGATGGGACCTAAGACTGTCATTTGGGACATTCATATTTTGTTTGATCCAGATTAACCAGTTAATTTGCGTCTTTTAAAACATTTGCTTGTTTATGGAATAAACATTTGCTTGTTTATGGAATAAACAGTGCGTGTTTTGATTGGAACGCAGTTGCAAGATTACAAAATTATTGGATTAATTGGAATTTAAGTTATCTTGATTGGAATTATTGGAATGCAGTTTCAATTATCTTGACCGGGAATCTTAAAGAATTAGTGAAGATGCGAAGATAAAATTGCGAGTTATTGACAGTAATGGATTTTAATGGTCATCAGATTATCTCATAATAATTTCTTCATTTATTTCAAAAAATTGTTACAATACAATTTATTATTTAAATGCTTTAGGTTTTACAACTTATCGTATTTGAAAAATAAATAAGTATAATTGATTGAATGTTTCTCTAAATTACAAAGAAAAATATATGCCTAAGGATGAATGAGCTTCCATTGCTTCCATGCTTGCTACATAATCTCTTGCTTCCTCTACTTTGCCACCATCTAGTTGTGCTCACATAAAAATAAAAGACAGAAAAATAATTAGTACAATTAATTGGACATGAATAGGAATTTCAAAAGAAAAAAATGTGTTCATCAATAAAGTTTGCAATTTGGAATCAGAGGGCTATTTTTAATTCATCACAATTTTATTTTTCTATTTGCAAATCACAAGAAGATTTTTCTCCTTGGTTCACAAAAAGAAAAATAACAAATGCAAGCAAATTTGTCCAAAGGCAAACAACAACATGGCCAAGCAAATATAACAAACAGCAGCGCAATTTGCCCAAAGGCAAACAATAGCATGGCCAAACAAATATTCAAAACAGGGCCAAACAATGCAGCAAATTGGACAAAATACAAACAACAAGAACGAGGTAGCATAGCAGTAGCAAACAAACAACATCAACAAAAAGAAAATATAACATATGGTAAACTAAGTCAACAAGCAAGAGGCTTGTTCAATAAGCCATTATCATCATTTTCCACAATTTGCAAACTTTTCAGAAAAAAACATTTGGCTTAGGGTCATTGCGAGAGAGAGAGAGAGAGAGAGAGAGAGAGAGAGAGAGAGAGAGAGAGAGAGAGAGAGAGAGAGAGGAAAGAAGTCACCTAGGGATGCTGCCCTGCTGTCACAATTGCACCAGAATTGCTAGAAAACAAAACTACAAGGAAAAGAGCATAAGGAGAAAATGCCCAAAGTATTCAAAATTTGGTGGTTTTCCCACCATTTTGAATAAACTGTTAAACAAGAAACCATATGAATATAACATTAGAGAAGGCTCAAGAGAATAAAGAGAACATTTGATCAAAACTCTCAAAAACTGTCAAAAAACCTTCAAGCTGCCCAACCTCTAAAAATTGTTACAAACCATCCTCAAATCACAAAACTCTCAAAAAACTGTCAAAAAACATTCAAACTGTAGCAACCAACCTTCAAGCTGCCCAACCTCAAACAAACTGTGAAACCATTTCAAACCAAAATCCCTAAAACTGTAAAACAGTCCAACATCCACAAACAACCAAACAATCCAACATCCTCAAAACACATAACCAAAAAACTGCATAACCAAAAACAAACTGTCCAACCATCCCAACCTGTTAACTCAACATACAGTAACAACATACCAAGCCAACCTTTTAAACCAAAAATAAAAAAAACAAAGGAAAACAAACTGTCCAACCATCCCAACCACCATCAAAAACTGTAACCATCAAACCTAGTAAACATTCAAAATCCAAAACAATAAAACTATCAAAAGGAAGTCCCAAGCCTAATCTCAAGCCAACAAAACACAACCTTCAAAAATACTGTCAAACTCACAAAGCTTACAAACCATTTTCAAACCACAAAAAAGAACCAAACCTGCAAACCATTTTCAAAACTCAAAAGATTCAAATATCAAAACTGTCAAAACTTCTAAAAACTGTAAAACCATTTCAACAAACATAACCATCAAAAACATCCAAATCCAAATAGTTAAAACTAAACTGTAACAAGCAGAAAAATATAAGTCCCAACAATCATCATCAAGTCAAGATCATCATCAAAACAACGAAAGCTGTCACCTGTCAAAAAGGGATCCAAGCCAGAAAATCAAGGTTTTCAATCCTCATTTCTTCTCCCTCGCCAATTCCGCCACCAAGGAGCATTTCCCTCGATCTCACCGTCCCCGTCCACTTCACAGAAAATCCCTAAGAAGGTATGGCTTCTTCAAACTGTTTACTGCATCTCAAATGAATAGCCAGGAGATTAATAGAAAAACATGAACAAAATATGCAAAACCAATGAAACTGTTAAGCCAAAAAACAGAACTATACCTTTTCAAAGCAAAAGCGTTGAAAATCGTGAGGAAGTGAGAGAAAGAGAGCTCCAAAAACTTGAGGGTAGAGGGAAGATCAGATCAAAACGTTTCAAACCCTTTAGATAAATCCATTTAAGAACCTAGGGTTTCCAGAAAAAACGAGAATCAGTTCGAGTTGGAAAGGCCAAAAAGCGTTTTATTCATGAAATTAGGACGAGAAGAGGGACGTTTAGTGAGAAAGATGAGCGAGAGTGAGAAACGATGGAGACGATCGTAACAGCACCTCTCTAAACAAAGGGGACAAACCCTAATCTATTTGTTTCCCTTAATCAAAAAACATTAAACAGTTAACACTGATTAATGGGCATTGTGCCAGTTTGTTTACAAACCCTTCCCAGGCCCACACGCGCGCTTGCTAACATACCCCCCATCTGGCCTTGTTTTAACAGCAAACATCATTCTTATTTAGGCCCAATACCATTACAACCCTTTAAGCCCATTTCCTTTTTTTTTTTGTAATTTGTTCTTCTTATTTTACAATGTTACTAACATAACTTAAAACCTTTTATTAATTTAATTTAGATTTTAGTCATTTTATTTTTATAAACTTTTTTTTATTTTTTATTTAACAAAACACCAAGAAAAAAAAGAATTAACTTAATTTATTTTATTTCTTTAAAGTTTAGTTTACATAATTAATAAAATACACAAAATATTAATAAAGATTATAATCGATTTCTCCTTTAGAATAGGTTTTATTTTTCTTTTTCAAGTAAATACCTTGCATTTCATACTTTATTGATTTCTTTATTTCATAAATTGTCATAGCTTTATATTAAATCGCGCAACAATTCAATTTGGTTGTATTACTTGATATTTTGATTCATCCCCATTTGTAACAATTGTACCCCCATTCCCGGATACTTTTGCAATAACTTAGAATTTCAATTCCCGCAATTTATTGCTTTCTATATACTGTATAGTAATTAGGCATGTATGGCAAGATTCAAAAATCAATCGCTATATGACGTAATCCAAGAATAAAATAACTTGAAACCAACACACTTATCACACGCGCACCTCTAGGGTAACCTCGCTTGTTGCCTCAGAAATACAATCATGTCCCTCGAATATGAGATATTCTAGCAATGATCCTTCGATAAATAAAGATCGTAGTCCCTCGATGACCCTCGATGTTGCCTTCGATTCAAACGATCTCGTCCCTTACAAAAAATTGCTAGAGCGTCTCACAAGTTTCCTTCAATGATTGTAAAATTGACCCGCGCCTGTCCCTTCACATCCAAGGATGGGGCTTCTTACCAAATCAATGGTAATATAGCACCAATAAAAGGAAGAAGTAAAGAACAACTTAAGACCTTTCGAGTAGATAGATTCGCTCTTAGTTACTCGCTTGCTCACGATAAAAACTTTCACACCTACACTTCCATTTCAAAACACTTTCAAAAGCAAAACATTTTGTATACGTTCTTATAGAGACAAGAACCATTGCAAAAACCCTTTTTCAAAACCCTTTTCAAAACACGATTCACAAACACATCTTTGAACCATTTTTCGAAACAAAACTTTGTATACATTCTTATAGAGACGAGAACCATTACAAAGAAATTTTCCAAAATACTTTCAAAACCCACACCACAAGCACACAATCAAACAAAAGTATGTGATCTAAAACGAGTAACTAAGAGCCCATGAAAAACCATGGATGAAAAGGGTGCTAATACCTTCCCTTTTCATAATCTACCCCCCGAACCTGAGAAAATTCTCGAAAGGTCTTTATGTACTTTTTTTACCTTTCCTTTTGGATAAAAGAAAAGTCGGTGGCGACTCTTGCTAACCGCACAAGTGCGAACGAAACGCAAAACCTCTAGTCATTTCTCCCACCGTATCACAGAACTGGCGACTCTGCTGGGGAGATAAAAGGTGGGGTTACCTTAGGGTTTTAGATCACCTTTACATGCATATCTTGCTTGACTTGTATGCTTTATCTTTTGGTTCTATTGTTTGGGTTTGAATCCTCTACCCGGATTTTGGGCACCTTTTTAGGTAAATAGCAATAGATTGTGGAGACTGTACAGCGTAGACCGATATGGTTGAATCAATAGCTATGTTAGTGTGACACATTTGTGGGTACCGATATCCCTCGTGGTGAATTGAGGAGAATACGGGGCCGCTGAGTGGCGTCATGAAGTACTAATTGACCTTAGAACCTTAATTGAACCAACATGGCCATTAGGACGTAGTGAGGTAACCGATTTCGGTGTAAAGCTGAAAATTGGTTGACACTCGATACTACACTCATTGAGGCTAGACTTTTGGGATATCTCGGTCGCAAGAAAAGATTGATTGTGCTGAGACAATGCCTAAAAGAAAGGTCGGTGATATTGAGATCCTTTAGAACCCGATCATTATTTCTAGGATAGGTTGAGCCAACTAAAACTTCAAGAGGGTACTTACCTAAAAACTCATGCAAGCCTCAAACATAGGCATCTGTTTATTGTGTGTATATATATGTTTTATTGTACATAAACATCATGAACATCATATGCATGCTCACTAACCATTTCAAGGATTTAGAAACTTATCTTTGTTTTTGTTTTGTAGGAAATGAATCCTCTCCGAAGAAACACCATCTGAATCAGCTTTGTAAAAGCACATCCTCAACTTCAAGAGCTATCCTCAAGAGTGCCCTGGGATTCTCCTTTTACCAAGAAGTATGGTCGACTTCTCAGTTTGACTACATCCAACTTCCAAGAAGAAATGATGTGTGTACTTTTCCAGTTCTTTGATCCCGTACATCATTGTTTCACTTTTCCGGATTATCAGTTGGTACCAACATTGGAAGAGTTTTCTCTGATCTTAGGGGTGCCCGTGCTTAATCAGATACTGTTCACCGGTCTAGAAGGGATTCCAAAACCTGAAGTCATCGCCGAAGCTTTACATATGAAGAGGGTCGATGTCACAGCCAATTGGGAGACAAGAAGTGGGGTTAAAGTATTCTTAGCTAAGTTTCTGTTGGAAAAAGCTCGTTCATTCTGGGATGACATAGATTTCCAAGCTTTCGAAGAAGTGCTAGCGCTCCTCATTTATGGTTTGGTTTTGTTTCCTAACTCGGACCAATTCATAGACGTTAATGCCATCAAAGTCTTTCTCTCTCGCAATCTTATACCCACCTTGCTAGGAGATATCTTGCATTGTCTTCATACCTGTACCATGAAGAAAAGAGGTACCCTTTTGTGTTGTATACCTCTACTTGCTAAGTGGTTCACTTCACACCTGCCTCAGTCAGCATTGAAGAACGAGCAAAGATTGACTTGGTCTCAAAGGATGATGCCTCTCACCTACTCTGATATCTGTTGGTGCTCAAGATCCCTAAAAGATATCTCTATCATCGACCGCTGTGGTTAATTCCCCAACGTACCTCTGCTAGGTATTAGAGGAGGTATCACCTACAACCCGTGTTTAGCTCTTCGAAAATTTTGGTAAGCCCGAAGGGACGGCCCTCATGAGATGCTCGTCCGAGGTTTGGTTTTTTACTATGACAAAGAAGACTAAGGTTACCGCCAGAGGTTTACACGTGCTTGGGGAATGGTGAACAAAGTGGACAATAGGACTTTGGGACATAAAAACTCTATCCCTCTCGAGCCTTACCTTAAGTGGGTACGGGCTCGTGCCCAGAGTCTCTTAATGCCTTACCCTTCTATCCTTCCTGTCATCATTGAGCCTATTATTGAAGGAGACGTCCCGTACACCGTCCTTCATCCAGACATACCTACCTCTCTCGAAGACCTGCAGAAAGCTTGAATTCAGTTGAAGGAAGAGAGAGACACCTTTGAAACCCAGTACTACGCCAGTGAGAAGAAGGTTCTGGAGCTCACCAAGCTGCTTCATGAAGAGAAGAATCTGAATACTTACATTGCTCCAAAAAGGATGCGTTCGGTCTTTTTGTCTTGAGAATTTTGCTGTATTTTAGTTTCTTTCTTTGTAAGCCCGAGGAGGCATGATGTATTCAAACTTGGTTTTATTTAATATGACGTGCGTTCTTTTTGGTTTGAATCCAATCTTATAATCTACTCGTGCATTTCTTGGCCTTTTCTTTCAAAAGCTTCTAAACATCATATACAAACAATCCCAACACCTTTTATCCAACTGTAACACCATTTTAATCAACCTCCATTTTCAAAAATAGAGCTTTTCACTTGGACTTCTCTAGCACGATTCAACTATCCTCAACTCAAGGCAACTGTTGCATTAGCTTCCTAGAGGTTAAAGGAAGCTAACCTGATCATCACCATCACTTGAAACAAGCTCAAACTCATTTCATGATTTCCAGTTTTTGAAGCTAATTTTATGAACTTTCATCTCTTCATTTAGGAATTGTTAGGCTTTCATTTTCAAAGATAAAATGTAGATATTATAGCCCTGAAGATGACCATGTCCATAGTTTTCATTTATATTGCTTTAGCTTAGAGAATTTGGAGTTTGAAATTTTTGGAAAAATTAGGATTCATATTAGGGCTAGCAAAATTCTTATATATCTTTGAATTATAGATTTAGTGAGTTACATTTTTGAAACCGTGATAAAATTTTCCATAACTTTCATGTTTACATTTTCCATTTTGGTTGAGAAATGAATAAGTTACAGTTGGTCTGGCGTGCGTGAGGTTGAAGTTGAAGTTCAGGCCATGGAAGCATTTTGTAATATGTATTTGTGGTTTTGTTTAAGTTAACGGATGTATAGCCACCACAGTGATAGAGTTGCGTATTATAGCTAAGGGCCTGGGTTCGAGCCCAAGCACTGCCCTTTTTCATATTTTTTCAACATTTTCCTTCTTTTTTGTTCCTAACAAGCGCGATGGGTTTGATACACCGGGCCTTTCATTTTTTTGCTTCTTCAAACCCCCCTCTTTGCAAGACTACACGCAACCCATTTACATTTATTTTATCCCTTTTTTCTGATTTAATAATAAGGGTTAATGGGCCAGGTCTAGTACAAAAAATCTATTGTTTCTAACAAACACTCAATCATTTTCATACCCCCTGACCAAAACTTCCATATTCTTTATTTTCTTTTTCTTTTTCCTTTTTATTATTATTATTATTATTATTAATATTATTATTATTATTGTTATTATTATTAATATTATTATTATTTTTATTAATTAAAAATACCAAAAAATATTTTATTTTTTAGGCCTTAATAATTATTTTATTCCTTTTCTAAACTAAAAAGACAAAAACATTTTCCTAAATAAATTCATTTCTTTTTCTTAATTAAACAAATAATTAGACTAGGGTTTAATTTATTTTCTTAATTAAAACTAACTTAGAATTTAGGTTTTATCTTTTAATTAATTTTATACTAGTGTAATTAATATTAAAACCTTTTCTTCACAAAAACCCTAAAAAAATTTGCTTTCTTCAAATTAAATCAATTTCTTTCTTTTAACTTAGATTTAACTATTTTCTTGTTTTAGTTAATTATTATCTTTTTAGATAATTAGGTTAAAACCAAGACTCTTTTCTTAACAAAATCCAAACAAAAATTCACTTCTTTATCCATTTCTATTCTTGTAAATTATCTCATTTTGTAAAATTATTCATTTAAATTCAATATGGTTGTAATAGATAATTAAGATTTAATTTCTTGCAATCCTCATTTGTATATTTGTACACCCCATCCCCAAATGATGTAATAGTGTAGGATATTTTATTTCCCGCAATTTATCGCTTTCATATAAATGCTAGTAAATTAGGGTTTGTATGGAAAGATAAAATCAATACTTAGAAAACCCTAATTCAAGATAAATGAAGCATGAAATACAAAACACTTGCACACTTGCACCTCTAACTTTAACTCCACTTGTTTCCTTGAGAAAATTGTCATGTTATGCATGTGATTCGCCTTAGCAAAAACAATAAAAAATACAAGATCATAGTCCCTCGATGATGCTACGAATGTTGCCTTACAAATGATCTTAGTCCCTTAAGAAATATGCTAAGGTATCTTACAACATTGATATCCATGACTATACGTTGACCCATGCCTGTCCCTTTACATCCAAAGATAGGGCTTCTTACCAATCAATGGTAAGATAACAATATTAAAGGAAGGAGGAAATGAACAAAAGACTTTTGAGTAAGTAGAATGTTCTTAGTTGCTTGATCACAATCCATCTTCAAAAAACAAACATCTTTTTAAACATACCAAACACTTTCAAAACATGAAATATTTTCAAAAGTCCAACACTTTGTATGCATTCTTATAGAGACTAGAATCATTACAAAGTTTTCCTAAATTAAGGCGCTTTTCAAAAATACTTTCAAAACCCATCACAAACACATTTCAAACAAAACAGTTTCAAAAGTGATCTAGCAAGCAACTAAGAGCCCGTAGATAACTACGGATGAAAAGGGTGTTAACACCTTCCCTTTTCATAACCTGCCCCCCGAACTCAAGAAAATATCTCAAAGGTCTTTCCTGTTCTTTTCACCCTTTCCTTATTGAATAAAATAAAAGTCGGTGGCGACTCTTGCTATTCGCAACAATTGCGATCAAAATGCAAAACACCCAAGTCAATTCTCCAACCTTATTACAGCGGTCCATGCAAAAAATTAGGGATTAAAGCATATGACTATATCCCTTTGGATCACTACAACCAACTTTATTACCAAAGTCGAATGTTCAAATGGTTCAATCAACTTCTTCCAGTGGCAAGAGACAAGATGCTCGAAGACATAGGGGCAATAAAAGAGTTTGGAACCCAATGAGATCACTTCCACATGGCTATACATATTTGTTTTCACTTTGTACTCTTTCTATTTCATGACGACTTCCTCTTACTAGGATTTCCGCTCTCTTTGTGAAAACTCGCTTGTTTATAGGCAAACTATCAATACAAATATACTTTAATGTCCAAAATTTTTGCTTTTTTTTTCTTTCTATTTTGCTTGCGAAAACGTCCAATGACTAAAATTAAAATAACATATGCATATGAACATGATTAACTGTTAACAAATAAATGCATAAGAACAAGAATAAGCATTTAATCAAAATTCTAGGAGCTGGGATGACAATCAAGTTATCCATAAATCCCCACGGAATCCCTTTCATAAGGTTATCCCCGTGAGTCGCCAAAGCCACCTCTATAAGATTATCCCCACAGAATAATCCTTACAAATAACGGTACATTCCCCACAATCTCCCCGACAGATCACTCCAACAAATAAAGGAGTATAATATCCTCCTTGTTAAATCTCCCCACAGAGTCCCAATCAGTACAATTCAGGGAAATTCTCTTCCCCAGCTGAGTTTGTTCCTCCAAAACTGAAGAAAGAGACCATGCAAAGTTTCTTCTCTTTAACAAATTCAATTTCCCCAAGAGAGTTAGTTTCCTTAGTAGAGCACTACTCCCCAACATAGTTTATTTCCCCAACAAACTACAAATTCCCCAACTCGAGTATATTCATCAGACTACTACAAATCACTGACAACATTTCTTCTCCCCAGTGAAGTTGCCACTATCCCCTGAAAGTTGTTGTAAAACCTGGAATCCGACCAGATACTATTTAATTCTATTCTCCCTAGGCGAGTCAGAAGTTAAACCATCTCTTTTATCCCTAATCAGGGTAAATAAGAAATAAATTCCCTAGTAGAGAAACAGACGACCGAGGTTCATAAACTTTACTCCCCAAACAGAAATCAATACATTCCCTGAAGATCTTCCTAAAAAAAGTAAATAGGAATCCCAACGGAAGCATTCTAGACAAGATTGAAGATATACATACTCTTCATCCCTAACAATAGTCATGGATTTATTTTCCCAGACAAAGATATACTTCAAAAATATTTCACATTTATACATCATAGCATATGCACACAAAACACATATGGCACAATCTCATTTATTTTGAGAACATCATTACGCAATGCATTTCATACATCATTATATTGCATACAACTAAATCTTTATTTTTTCAGGAAATATCAATCAATAGATAAATATCATTGATAATTTTCAACAGTTTTATATTAATTCCTGAAATAAGACAGGGCAACTATCTGTGAACAACAGGTCCAAGATTAATTCTCGAAACAAGACGAGGCAACTGTCTACGAGACCATGTCAGAGATTAATTCCTGAAACAAGACAAGGAAACTATCTCAACGGCCGACAAAAAGAAGGTTCCAGATTAAATCTTGAAACAAGACAGGGCAACTATCTGAATAACCAATCACATATTAATTCCTAAAACAAGACAATGCAACTATCTGTGAACAACAGGTCCAGGATTAATTCCTGAAACAAGATGGGGGAAACTATCTACGAGACCAGGTCAAAGATTAATTTCTGAAATAAGATAAGGTAACTATCTCAATGGCCGACAAAAAGAAGGTTCCCGATTAACTCCTGGAACAAGACATGGCAACTATCTGTATAACCAGTCACTGATTAATTCCTGAAACAAGACAGGGCAACTATTTTTGAAGAATAAAATTGATTGTAGATCAATTCCTGAAATAGGACGGGGAGACTATCTACATGAACTGATCATAAATTAATTCTTGAAACAAGAAAGCGCAACTATTTGTGAAGAACAAAACTGATTGTAGATCAATTCTCGAAACAGGACGGGACGACTATCTACATGAACTGATCACAGATTAATTCCTGAAACAAGACAGAGCAACTATTTATGAAGAAAAAAACTGATTATAGATCAATTCTTGAAATAGGACGGGGCGACTATCTACATGAACTGATCACAAATTAATTCCTAAAACAACACAGGGCAACTATTTGTGAAGAATAAAACTGATTGTAGATTAATTTCCGAAGCAGGACGGGGCGACTATCTATATGAACTGATTGGAGATTAACTCCCAAAACAGGACGAGGGAACTATCTTCCTTTCTTTCTCTTTGATCAAATAAAGATCAATTCCCGAAACAGGATGGGGCGACTATCTTTATCACTAATGGTATGAACTCCCGAAACAAGACGGGTTTACCAACAAACTGATTATAGATCAATTCTCGAAACAGGATGGGGCGACTATCTACATGAAAAGCAGCTACTCAAACATCTTTCCCAGAAATCCACTCTGGAAAGTATTCTTCAGATACAGTCAAACATAGACTCGTTCTAATATTTCTATCAATAATTACTTTGGATGGCATCTTTAAGTCCATCTCCGACGACTCTCCATCACCCCTCCAAATGGAATCTTTAAGCCCATCTCTGACAAATCTACATCATCCCTCCAAATGGAATCTCTAAGCCCATTCCCGATGTAATCAACAAATAGTTTTTACTTCAAGCACAAATGAGTGCAAATTTTTGAGCACTTAGGTGTTCAATCCTCTTCTACCTTCAAATCACGAATAACGGACAAGCCAATCTAACTCTTCAGGTTTAAGAAGATTGAACAGGGGCAGCTGTTGTACCCCAAAATTTGCTCTCTTCTTTTCTCAAGACATTTCTCACCAAATAACTCAAAAAATAATATCTTTACCTAACTTCATGGCTCAAATCATTTCTCAAGATCAATGGATTAATAGTTGAAAATTGATCAACTGATACACAAAAAGTCAAACTTTGACTTTTTGGTCAACATTGAATTTCAAAGATCAAGATTCATCAAGACCTTCAAAAATATCAAACTTGATCATCAAGAATCAAGAGAATCAAGAAAGTCAACAAAAAGTCAAGATTTTCAAGACTTAGAAAAATTCTAAGTGTTTTTTAACCTTGATAACTTCAATACTTCATGACAAATTTTCACCAAGATGCAAGATGATTCAAGGAAAAATTTCAACATGAAATTGTAGATCTTTCTGAACTATACATCTTTGAAGATATCGGCTCATGAAGTCATGGCACTTTTGTATAAACACTTAGAGAAATTTTCAACAAGTTTGGTTAGATTTTTGTCCCAACTTCTTGTCCAATTTTCATCAAGTGCCAACTTGATTTAGCCAAAGTAGTCAACATGAAAGTTGTAGAAAATGGTTCAAGCTTTCCAAAACATATAAGAGCATGAATTTATCATACTTGAGCTAGGAGACTCAAAGGCATGTAGCTGGGCATCCATTCTTGAATTACAAGTCATTTTGGTGAAGAACACATAATCCAATTTGCATGCTATGCTGCATAATCTTGCTTTGCAGGCCTTCTAACATGAAAATCTCACAATAATTTAATGTTTACACAAAAATTTTAGATATGGTCCATTTGATTTAAGCATTGTCCAAAGCATAATTCCATTAGTGGTACAAAGTTAACACTTCCATGTTGGAAAATCATGCTTTTGCAAAATGTCAATGCATTGAGCTTTGTAATGGTTATATTTGATTACAAGAAAGCTAAAAATCATGGAGAAAACCCTCTACATCTAACAACTTCAGAACATCCTTGTACTTGAAACATTAAAATTATGGAAATTCATCCAACTTGGTTTTTGACTTTCAACCAAACCATAGAGGCTATCTTGCAAATATGATTACTTCAACCTCCAAAACCTCTTGCCTATAAATAGAGAGATTAATTGCAAGATAAAAGGAGAGATGAACAAGCCCTCAAAATCCCTTTGCTCTCAAAAAACCAGAATTGTCCATAAAACCTCCATTTTTGAGCTTTGAAGTCTAAATCTTTGAATCTCTTAAACCTTGCAAGTTTTTCCCAAACAAACCATCCAAATATTTCACATACATCATATAGACGTTGTTCAAACACAAGAACAACTTCTATAACATCATTATCACCATCTTCCAAACTCAAAAACAGTACCTTGCAACTTGACTTGGTTGGAGTGATTCAGCAACTTTCAGCACAAAGTGAGGATTGACATAGCTTCAAGAAGGTCCAAGGGAGCTTAATCAATCATAATATTGCACCTGGAAAAATTAGAAGAGGCTTCATACTTTTCTCCAAGAGAGGTATGTTTACTCAAACTTTGATATCTTTATCTATACATCATTTGTTTTCATTTTCAAAAGAATAAAACAGGACAAATCATGCTTAAGAGTGCAAATATCCAAAATTAAAAAATGCTCCAGAAGCCCTGACACGGGAGGTTGTGTCACCTGACACGGGCCGTGTCAAGGGGGAGGACAGACTAAGGAGGCAGGGCAGAAGTTGACACGGGTGCCCGTGTCATACGATACGGCCCGTGTCAATTCAACTGGGACTAAAAAATATGCAAGAATCAATAGCAGATTCTGACACGGGTGCTCGTGTCTGCTAACACGGTCCGTGTCATCTCAGGCATTAAAATTTCAAATTTTGAGATTTTGCTGTAGTTTTAGATCATTAAGGTTACTTTATATATATTACATTACTTGGAGATGGCCTAACACTATACAAAAAAAAATTCTAGATAAAACATTCAAGTTATTTTCTAAAATAATTTAAATCATTAGACTTAGGTTTTATTTTTAACTAATCAACTCCTTTTGCAATTAAATTAACTACAAAACCTTTTTCACCAAAAAACCCACAAAAACAATTTCCTTTCACTTTACATTCTTTGCGCATTTTACCATTTCGCATTACAATTTATGTAATTGTCAAATCCTTGTAATAGCAATTAGGGTTTATTTTACTTCTCATCCCATTTGTAAATTTGTATCCTCATCCCCAAAAGTATTGTAATAGCGTAGGACCTTTAAATTCCGTAATTTATCGCTTCCCTTATTATTGCTAGTAATTAGGTTTTATATGGAAAGAATAAAAATAAAAAATTAGATAACCCTAATACAAGATAAAATAATTGAATCAAACACACTTTGCACACATGCACCTCTAGGGTAACCACACTTGTAGCCTTGGATAAAAACAGTCATGTCCCTCGAACGTAGGATGTTTTAGCAAAGACCATCGATTTAAAAGATCGTAGTCCCTCGATGACCCTTTGATGTATCCTTCGGTAAACGATCTTAGTTCCTTACAAAAATTGCTAAAACATCTTACAAGTTGCCCTCTATGACTGTACAATGACCCACGTCTGTCCCTCACATCCAATGATATGTCTCTTTACCAAGTAATGGTAGGAAAGCATTATTTAAAGGAGGAGGGAACAAACTAAGACTTTTGAGTAGGTGGATTGCTCGTAATTTCTTTCTCACAAACAAAACCATCTTTACACCTTACACTTTTAAAACACTCTTCAAAACAAACATCTTTCTACACGCAAACACTTTCTTGAACTATTTTCAAAACCAACACTTTGTATGCATTCTTAAAGATGCGAGAATCATTACAAACTTTGCCGAACAAAGGCGTTTTCAAAATATTTTCAAACTTACACAAAACACAAACACATTTACAAAGCATTTCAAAGTGAGCTAGAAATTAAGAGCCCATAGATAACTACAGATGAAAATGGTTCTAACACCTTCCCTTTTCATAACCTACCCCCCGAACTCCATAAAAATTCTCAAAAGGTCTTTCCTATTATTTTCACCCTTTCTTTTATTTGATAAAAGAAAAGTCGGTGGCGACTCTTGCTATTTGCAACATTTGCAATAAAACGCAAAATAACCAAGTCAGTTCTCCCATCGTACCACAGATAAGAAGATCCACTTCTCCTGTACCATTCTTTTGGACCCATCAAAGGCTTGAACTATAATGTCAATGGGTTTTGGTAAAACCCCTTCATAATCCAGTCTGTGAAGAGCGCCCTTTGGTAGAACATTCAGAGAAGAGCCAATATCAACTATCACATGAGCCAATGTAGTGCCCCTGCATTCAATGGAGACATACAGGGACCTATTTTGATTTCTCCCCTCCAGAGTCAGGTCAGCATCGGAGAAGCCTAATCCATTATCAGTTGTTAAATTAGCTATGTAACTTCCAAATTGATCAGCCAAAATTTTTCGTGGCACATGAGCACTCTTAAAGAATTTCACTAAAGACTGCACATGGGCTTCAGAACACAGTAGTAAAGATAGCATGGAGATTTTGGACGGGGTCTGCCCCAGCTGTTAAACAATTTTATAGTCGCTCTTGCGGATCATTTTCAAAACCTCTTCCAACTCTTGTCCAGAGGTGTCCTTGACTATAGCTTCTTTTGGTGCCTCTATTTGGGAAGGCTTTATCGTTGGCTCTTTACCCCGAGCCTCAATAATTGTCTTGGTAATTGTGACTTAAACATGTGGAGAGATTTCCGAGGAGAAAATCCTCGCGCTTCTAGTAATTTTGTTGGTCCCTGCAATATTGTCAATATTGGGATCAACCTCTTCATTATCTTCGTTAGACAACTCTTATTTAATGCTGTGATAATAAACGTCATACCCATAATTCCATGGAATAGCCTTCTCCGAAGAATATGGGATGGGCCCAGGTGTTGTAATGATTAAAGGAGCAACTTTTGGATTGGCAGTAATCCTTACAGGACCCATGGAAGTGATCCTGAAGGGAGTACCAGATATGTAAGACAAATCTTGGCACAAATTCTCAGCATACGGAACTTTTTCAATCAAAATTACATGTTCATCCATAAGGCACTGAACGCCTTCCTTCAGTAACCCGCAACCATTAGGTTGAACTGCACATCAATAAAATTCTCTAACACAACCCAGAAATAAATTGTCTCGTAGCAAATTCTCCTTGATTGTTGAGAGGGGAGTAACCACATCACCTACAGTGGTAACATATAAAACGTCTTCAATAGAACTTATTCCTTTGTCATGCTTTGGCATAGGAGCACTAATCACGTTTAGAATCTGTGGAGGATCAAACTCAATTTACTTATTATCGATCATATCCTGAATCTTGCTTTTCAGGGTCCAACATTTGTTGGTGTCGTGCCCAAGACTGTTTGAATGATAGGCATACCTCGCATTTAGATTGTACTTTAGAGAGAATGTGTTGGGATTCTGAGGAGGATCCCGCACTGAAATGAGTTCATCCTTTAACAAATGTTGTAATTCTTGAGATAAAGGCATGTCGATCTTGGTAAACTTCCTTGACGAAGCGTATGGTCTTCGAAGGTTGCCCTGTTGTGATTGTTAAACAGGCGCTGGATTAGAGATTAACACTGCTCCCACTGACTGATGGTGGTCATTTTTACTATGGTCCTTCTGGCCATAGACAACATTGGTTTCTTTTTTACCACCGAATGGCTTCTTCATAACATTAGAAGTTGCAACCATTGGAATCTTACCACTCTTAATACCACTTTCAATTCTTTCTCCTGTCAGAATTAGCTCAGTAAAGCCAGATGAAGAACTCCTAATCAGATGATAAAAGAATGGGCCTATCAGAGTACCCAAGAACATATCAACTAATTCCCTTCCAGACAAGGGAGGTTGGACCCTTCCAGCTAAGTCTCTCCACTTTTGGGCATACTCCTTGAACCCTTTATTCGAGCCCATGGACATGTTTTGCAATTGTGCACGAGTCGGTGCAAGGTCAGCATTATATTGATACTGCTTGTAAAATGCAGCAACCAAGTCTTCCCATGTGTGAATGTTGGTTCCTTCCAGCTGTTAGAACCATTCAAGTTGAGTACCAGATAAAATTTCTTGAAAGAAATGGACCCATAATTTCCTGTTAGCAGTATGAGGTGGAATTTTTTAAACATACGCCCTAAGATGAAGTTTGGGACAAGAGATCCCATCATATTTAGCAAAGATATGGACTTTGATTTTGTGAGGGATGATCACCCCCGGGATCAGACCTAGCTCTCCAAAATCCAATCCAGGCACTTTTTGGGTTTCCATATCTTTGAGACGGTCTTCTAACTGCTTGTACTTGTCATCTACAGGAGGGTACTGTTGTACCCCAAAATTTTCCCTCTCATTTTATTTAAAACATACTCCTAGAGGTCCTCAAATGCTCAAGGTTGACCAATAATTGACCAGACAAATTCTCCTCATAAGCAATGGGCTTCCAACTAGGTTTTCACTTTTCATAAAGAAGTTTGGGTTTCAAAGGACTCAAATGATTTCCATGGCTCCTAATATGTCCTCAAGAATGCTCATGCCAAGTTTAATGCCTTGCATCACAAGTTTGCTCAGTCAATTGCTCAGACGACTGAAAATCAACTGTATTAGGTCAAAAGTTAATTATGGTCAATATGCAGTCAAACTTCAAGATTTTTAGTCAACATCAACATTTTGAAGTGATATTCATCATTTGATCAATCGTTGATCATTATTCCCTAAGGAATTCCCCAAAATCATCAAGAATCAAAAAGTGCTAAATTAGGGTTTCCTAGGAAAAGTCAGTTGAACTTTGACAAGGCATAACTTTCACATGCTTCATCCATTTTCCCCCAACCAAAGCTCATTGTGAATAAAATTCAATTCTATACAAATTTTCTTTTATTATAAAATCCAAAAAAAATGCATCATTAGAAAGATATAAGCCAATACATTACAGGTCTTTTTGAAAGTCAACAAAATGCATTTTTTGTCAAGGCAAGTTACATCAAGATAAATTATCCAAAAGAAAAAATGGTAAACATAGAGATTGTAGAGGACATCTTGGGCTTTCGAAAAAGTCAAAAATAATCTTCAAAGGATAAAAATTTAGCAAGTTATGACCAATGCAAGTTGGGAAATTTTAGTGAAATGCATAAAGTCCATATTGAGCCATTTTGAATTTCTAAACTTGTGGGCTTATTCTTTTAAATCCAAAAATGTTTATGACATGTTAGAAGAATTAAAAACCCATTGGTGCATGATCATGACTTTTATTCTATTTTATTCCAATTTTTATTTAATTTTTGCAAAATAATTAAGTTAAAATATTAAATAAATGGATTAAGATGTAGATGGGCTTCATTTGCATCAGTCAAGGGCCCAAGAAGCTCATGAATAGCTGTCAAAAACGTGCAAAACCATAATGGAGGAGGTTTGAAGCAAAAATGGTATGTTTTGATACAAAATTAAAATCTCATATTTTGTAATCAAGCCATAGAGATTTTGTGTGAATTTTGTTAACCTAGTTGTTATCACATATAAACACAAGGGATCCAGATCAATAGGACATGCGCAACCATCCTCAACAGAACCCTAAAAACTTTTAAAAAATTTCAAAGAATCTTGTAAACACATATCTTGTGTTCCAGCCATTCTCAGACCTGCTCAAGTGCTCATTCATACTCCTGAGGCCTCCAAGAATCGTGTCTAGCCATCACTCAGGCCTGAAGCATCCCAGAACTCACACTAGCTCTTTGGTAAAATTTTGAAATCCAAACTCTCAACTTATACGTTGTTGAATGCTTTGATGTATTAATTTATGTTCACGGAATCCATTAGGACAGGTTAGATGCTTCACGCTAGAGCTTGGAGGCTTAGAACACCGAATGCCATTGTTAGGGCATCCATGGCTGTTGGAGCTCGATCTCTTAACACATGGACTTTTAGACCAATCTAAGGCCAGAATCGAGCTCAAGGCTTGATTTTATGTAGGATAGGTGTTTTATCTTGTCTCAAATCTCATGTTTTCACAGGTTTAGATGTTTGGTCGATCAGAGAAGGTGACCAGAGTGGGACTCCGACACCGTTGACTTTCATTGACTCTGGTGGCCCAAATGTTATCACCCCATTGGTCCGTTTGAATCCTCTAGCGCGCCTTTGAAAATCTGGAAATCTAACTGAGTTCTCAATATATTATTTTTGTTTTGTTATACTCATGATTGATTTGAAAGGCCCAATGGTAGATGCAGCGTGTGTAAAGGTGTTGCTATGGGCAAGGGCAGAGGTTCGATCCCTGGCTCTTTCCTATTATTTTTCTAATTTATGCTTGCAGATCCAGTGTTCCAGGGTTAAGCGCGTGCATCATGCATTGGCCTATCATCACCATTGGGTCTCCTCAACGCCAGATCAAACGATCCAGATCCAGGTGTGCATGATAGATCTTCAAAGGAGCTATGTCACTGGATCACACACAGGGGAGTGGGCTTGTTGTATTTGGGCCCTGACAAATTCCAAACACGCACCCCCTCATTCAGCTTCACACCAGGCCCATTGTATTTTCTATTTTCTTTATTTTAGCTTTATTTATTTAATTTTTTTATATTATTTTTTAAAACCATTTATATTTTTATGATAAAATCTGAAAATCACAAAAAAATAGACTTAGGTTTTTTTCTAATTAATTTTTTTTTTGAAAATTAATTAATTTAATTATTTTGATTTATTTCGATCAATTTAAAACCAATTAGAACGAGTTTAATCATTTCAAATCTTTTTCTCAATAAAATACCAAAAATATTAGAATTAGTTTTCTTTCTTGATTAAATTTAATTTCGATTAATAATCACTTCTTCTTTTTATTTTAATTAAGATTATATTTAGTTTAATTTAAGTATTTTCTTAAAAAATAACAAAAATATTCGAAGTGTTTAGAAGTTTTAGGGTTTTCACTTCGCTTTCCATATTCGCGTGCTTATTTTAAATTTTGCACTTTTTTTCATAATTATGTAACTGCAAAAAGGATGTAATAGCGGTTAAATTTAGGGCTTTACTTTTACTTCCCCGTTATGGTTTGTAATTCCACCTCCCCGAAGCCGTGTAATAGTGTAGCTTTTAAATTCCGCACTTTATTTTTCGCATTGATATTAACTGTTAGATGCATGCTAATAGGCTTGTATGGCAAGATAAAAGCAAATGCTAGCAAAACCTAACACTCAAGATAAATAACTGAAACACAACATGTAACACCCCAAATCTACCCGACAAATATAAATGTAAATCAGAGTTATAAAAATTATACAACTGAATCAGGATGCCACAAATTCAACTTAAAAACCATTTCATTCAACATGGATACATAACACTTTAAAGCTTCGGATGAACCAACAGCAAAATAAATTAATCTTTTAAACCAACAACTTGAACAACTACGCAGCGGAATCATAATAACATCTTTATCCAACATGACAGCAACTTCTGAATAACAAGTACTTAACAACAATCAACTTAAAGTTCAACAACTGAAATAACAAATACTAAAGCAACAAGAATTCATCCGCCCCGTGTGTTAGGTATCAGAGCAATGACACCGACTCAAACTACTGAAGGTAAACCACCTTCACTATGGATTACCTGCACATTACCAACATAAGGGTAACATTCAAACAGAAGGGGTGAGATATTGAACACTATAATAGAACGTATGATAAATATTATATTAGAATCAGTTCATGCAAAAATCACCACTTCACAACTTATAAATAACAACCATCACAACAGGCTATCACCAAAATACAACAACTAATTCATCAACACAACAGCTCAATTATACAACTTAGAATGCGACTCAATACTATGAAAATGCATGTGGTACCATTGGAGCAGAACTCCCATCTTAAAATCTGCCAATAAATAGAGGCATCATCAAGGCATAAGCCTTCTTCGCAGTTTTGCCAATCCAGACCATCACAGAGTATGCAAATGTATATGAATGCACTACCACATACTCATAACAATCATCATTTATCGCAAAGGCATAAGCCCACATCACCATTATTACCAGTAAATAGAGGTAATTAATCATCATCTAAAATTTCCTGCAACTTCGCATTATCAACGAAAATTCGCACATCAATCACAACAATCATCATTATTCCATCATTAACATACTCAAGCAGCAACTTAACAATAATTCATACAACACCATTAACGACTAAGATGCAACATGTACGGGAAAAAGGGATAGGGACCTACGTGCCCCTCGACATGCATAACAACTAGAACAGCCTAACAAAGAATCCATACTCCTCGACGCGCACAGGGGGAAAACAGGGTAACAACTAATCTATGCTCCTCGACATGTCCTGTAACCTAATTCTTCTGAAAATCCAACGCATCATCCCCTGACATGCCTCGCAGCCTAAAATTCCGCTCGGTACCTACTACTTCAGTATCCTCCCCGACCACTAATTCGACCAATAACACAGTCACGATACAACGTCTTAAAGACCACCCCACTATAATTCATAACTTCTGGCCAACCGCTCGGAATAACATAGTAACGGGCAACTCTATTTCCTATCAACAAATTCATCAACATACAAGACAGTCACACATAACCTCCCTAAAACGACCACTTCAACAATTTACCAGTTTTCCTGCCAATCACTCATAATAACCTAACATCCTAACGACCATCACGACCAGTAATCACTACCCTAACCTATCCATCGATCAAACCGGGCAGTCACACAGATAAATCAAAACGTCCACAACACATAACCGGGAAAATCTCTATAACATGTTCATTAAACGGTCATACGTTACTTCCCAATAGCCACAACATGAATAAATGGACAACTTCGATAGCATTTCAGAAACATCCATGCAAAACAATCATAAAACGACCAATTCCCACGTAACATACATCATAAATCCCATTATAAGGTCAGAACCCCACCCTTATCTGGATTGAAGTTCGCTCAACTAAAACCTCTAGCCTACGGCTTTGCTTGGTTTTGCTCGACACCAGGAAGCTTGCTTCTCTCTTCGTGCAACTCTTCCGGGCAATGTACAAGGCTTGTTATTCTCCAACTAAAAACAAACCCTTGTGTCAGCTTAACCTTATATATCATTAACCTATTGGGCTTAGCTTTCACACCCCCACTTTACTACTTCCAAACAATAACATAAGTCCAATATTATATATATTCCCTTAATTCCAACAATATAATTATTATTAATCAACTAATTAGTTAATTAATAATAATACAACAACTTATACCAATAATTCCTAACATCTCGCAACTTCACAAATAATCCAAAATAATTTAATTAAATAATTAATTAATTAAATTATGGGCATTACCCAACACAATCGCACATGCGCACCTCTAGGGTATGTCCCTTTGTTGCCTTCGAAATAAACAGTCGCGACTCTCGAATGTAAGAGATTTTACTGACAACCCTCTGGTTCAAAGATCATAAGTCCCTCGATGACCCTTTCGACATTGCCTGAGTATATGATAAAATCTTAGGGTAGTTACTAGTGTATCTTACTAAGTTGCTCTCATGACTGTATGATGACCCTCGCTTGTCCCTCAAAATATCCAACGATAGAGCTATCTACTGACTAACAGTAGGATATCACTGTCTAAAGGAAAAGAGGAAAAGAACAAACCTTCCTAGTAGGTAGATAGCTCCTAGTTGCTTGCTCAAACAAAACAATTTTTATACAAACATAAACTTTTTCTAAACATTTTCAAAGACATGAAAACACTTTGTATATTTTCTCGCTGAAACGAGAAACATTACAAAGTTCGCCACACTAAGGCGTCTTTTTAAAATATCTTCAAAATACACTTAAAGCATTTTCAAAATGAGCTAGCAACTAAGAGCCCGTAGATAAATACAGATGGAAAGGGTGCTAACACCTTCCCTTTCCATAACCTACCCCCTTACTCATAAAATAATCTCGAAAGGTCTTTCTTGTTATTTTCACCCTTTCCTTTGTTGGATAAAAGGAAAGTCGGTGACGACTCTTGCTAACCGCAACATTTGGGAATAAAAATGAAAAACCAGTAAAGTCAATTCTCCCATCGTATTACAGAACTAGCGAATATGTTGGGGATGACACTAAAAGTGGGGTTACCTTAGAGATAGATCATATTTGAATTGCTTTACTTGTTTTATTTGCATGCTTTATCTTTTGGGTTTATGTTTGGGTTATTGTTAAAGATACTATACCCGGATCTGGGGAACCTTTTAGGTAAGTAGCAATAAATCATGGAGGATGTACAGCGTAGATCGATATCGATGATATGATAGCTACATTAGCATGATACTCAGGCTTGTACTAATGTTCCTTGAGTCAGTCAAGGATAACATTAGGCTTCCACATAGTGTCACTAAACACTAACTAACCTTTAGAACCTTAAATTGACTCATCTTAGCCATTATAAAGTAGTGAGATATCCGACTTTGGTGTAGACTGAAGTTGGTTGATACTCGATCATACACTCATTGAGATTGGACTTTTGGGATATTTCGGCCGCAATTCAGATGCTTGAGCTGAAACAATGCTTGAGAGAAAGGTCAGTGATATGAGATCCCTAGAGCCCGGTTACTACTGCTAGGACAGGTTAAACCAACTGAAACTTCGAAAGGGTACTTACCTATAGACCTCATGCAAGCCTTTAAACCTAAGGTCTTTGTGTGACTTGTTGGTGTTTGTTAATCTTTCTTTTAAGCATGTACATAACATCATGAACATCATAAAATATCATTTGCATTAACCAATTTGAGGATTTGGGGATTTGTCTCTTCTTTGTTTTGTAGGTTATGGAATTCACTCGCAAAAATACCATCCAGATCAACTTTGTAGGGATTCCTTCCAAGCTTAGGGAGTTGGTCTTAGAGGTTCTTGAAAGTTCCCAATTCAATAAAAGACATGGTTACTTGCTCAGTTTTGTTACTACCAGTTTTAACGAGGGTATGATGAGCGTCCTATTCTAGTTCTTTGATCCTAAACACCATTGCTTCACATTCTACGATTATTAGTTGGTGCCCATGTTGGAAGAATTCTATAAACTACTTGGAGTTCCCATATTGGAGCAGATACCCTTCATAGGTTTATAATAGGATCCAAAGTCTGAAGATGTTGCCACAACCTTGCACTTGAAACCATCTGACATTGAATCTAAGTGGGAAAGGAGAAGTGGGGTTAAAGGTCTTCTTGCAAAGTTTATGATAGAGAAAGCTCAGGTATTCCTAGACGCTATGAGTTTCCATGATTTTGAGGATATCTTAGCCCTCCTGGTCTATAGGTTGGTGTTGTTTCCTAATCTGGACCAACTTATAGATGTGAGTGACATCAAGATCTTCCTTACTCGTAATCCAGTGCCTACATTGCTTGGGGATATCCTACATTATCTCCATACCTGCACTATGAATAAACGAGGAACTCTTATGTGTTGTATACCCTTGCTCTATAGGTTGTTTATTTCGCACCTTCCTCGGTCATTAATGAAGAATGAGCTAGGCTTAAGATGGTCTCAAAGATTGATGTCTCTCTCACTCTGATATCTATTGGTGTTCCCTCTCTCAAGAAGACGTCTCTATTATTGATCTTTGTGGAGAATTTCCCAATGTGCCACTCCTTGGCATTAGAGGAGGCATCACTTAGAACCCTTCTTTAGCCTTACATCAGTTTGGTTACGCTCGAAGATACGGTCCTCATGATATGCTCATCCAAGGTATTATGTTCGACTACGACAATGACCTGCAAGGTTATCATTAGAGGTTCATACGTGCTTGGGTCATGGTTAAGAAGACCGATGGTAAGACTTTAGGGCACAAGAATTCCATCCGTTTGGAACCTTATCTCAAATGGGTGCGAGCTCGTGCTCAAAGTATTATGATGCCATATCCCGCCATCTTACCGGTGATCTTAGAGCCTATTACTCAAGGGGACGAGTCTCGCATTATTCTTCATCCTGACATGCCAACAAACTTTGAAGAACTACAAAGGTCTTGGATCCAACTCAAGGAAGAATGAGATACCTTTAAGGCTCAATTCCATGCCAGTGAGAAGAAAGTGTTGGAAATGACAAAGCATCTTCACGAGGAGTAGAGCCTTAATGCCTATATCAACACAAAAAGGAAGCATCCATGGGAAACCTAGAAGTTTTAGAAGTTTTTAATTTTATTTCTTTGTAAACTTTTGTTTCATTTTGAACTTACTAATAAAAGGTCTTTGTTTCTGTTTTGATTAAAAGAGTTTAAATCCTACGAGGTCCTTGAAAACATCGCATAAACATGTCATGCATATCATTACATAAGCAGGTATTTCAAGACAAGTTTCTTATCTTTTCGATGTTTATTTCAGCAAAAAGAAATGGCTCTTGAACAAAACATTAAGGATATTCAAGCACAAAACGCTCAATTCCAACAGATGTTCCTAGCTCTGGCTAAAGGATAGGAAGACCTGAAAGCTCTCATCACTAAAGAGAAGAAGAAGAAGGCAAAGAAATAGGTTGGCATCCTGAACATGGGAAGAAGATTTAGAGGACCAGCCAAGCGAGCTCTAGAATTCGCAACCCCATCAAATGAAGGGGATAATTAAGATGAGGATAACAAAAAGATGAAAGAAGAAGATAACAACCCAGGGCCTGATGAAGAGGAAGCGGATTATTTTGAGGAACAATATCCTCCTGTTGATGACAAGTATAAACAACTGGAGGATCGTATCAATGCCATGGAGATTCAGAGGGTACCTGGTTTAGACTTTGAAGAACTAGGGTAGGTCTCAGGAGTGGTCATCCCGCATAAGTTCAAGGTTCCCACCTTTGCAAAATATGATGGTGTTTCATGTCCCAAGCTTCATCTGAGGTCTTACGTCAAGAAGATCCAACCCATACAACTGATAGGAAGTTATGGGTTCACTTATTTCAGGAAAGTTTATCGGGGATGCAGTTAGAGTGGTTCTATCAATTGAAAGGAACCAAAATCCGTAATTAGGTAGATTTGGCCGCTGATTTTTACAAGCAGTATCAATATAATGCTGACCTCGCTCCAACCCGCATGCAACTTCAAAACATGTCTATGGGTTCCAGTGAGGGTTTCAAAGATTATGCCCAAAAGTGGAGGGATCTTGCAGGTAGAGTCCAGCCTCCCATGTCTGACAAGGAGTTGGTGGGTATGTTCTTAGGTACTCTGACAGGCCCATTTTACAACCATTTGATTGGAAGCTCTTCAGCCGGATCCACCGAGCTGATATTGACAGGAGAATAAGTGGAAACTGGTAATAAGATTGATAAAATCCAAGGGGTTGCATCTTCAAGTACTGTGAAAAAACCGTTTAGTGGAAAGAGGGAGGTCAGTTCTTCCTATAGTCAAAGAAATCATGGTAAAGTTGAACGTCGTCCAACGGTAGGAGCTGTAATGATCTCCAACCCTGCTTCAGTTCAACGAAAAAATAATCAGCATAGGCAGGATGCGCCTAGAATAAAATTCATTAGAATCAACATGCCTTTGTCTCAGGCACTGCAGCATTTGGTGAAGGCTGATTTGGTCACTGTGATAGATCCTCCCCAAAACCCAAACACTTTCTCTCCCCATTACAATCCAAATGCATGTTGTGCTTACCACTCTAACAGTCCGGGGCATGATACAAATGATTGTTGGGCTCTGAAGAATAAAGTTCAAGACCTTATTGATGCAAAGGAGATTTAATTTGACCCTCCCAAGACTCCCAATGTAATAACTGCACCAATTCCCAAGCATGACAAGGGTATCAATGTTGTTGATAATGTTCTGTTTATTTCTTCTTTGGGTGAATTGACTACTCCTCTTTCAGTTGTTAAGAAGAATCTATTATGAGCCGGTTTATTTCCAGGCTGTGATAAAGATTGTCACCTTTGTGCATCCCTGCCCAATGGTTGTTTATTGTTGAAGATAGGTGTTCAGCGCCTGATAGACTACCGAGAGGTCCTCTTTGAGAAGGTTCCCTCTGCAAAAAGTTTGTGTGAAGATGTATCAATTATTACCATCTCTAATAATCTTTCAAGGATCTCCTCTAAAGGTCATGTGAGGATTACTACCACTCCTAAAATTTCTGACTTGATCATTACCTCTCCAGGACCAATACCATATTCCTCTGACAAGGTTGTTCCTTGGAATTATGGAGCTGACGTCTATTACCATGGGCGTCAAGCAAAACCTATTGGCTATCAAGAATGAAATTACTGAAGATATTGATCCTAACATTGACAATATTGTTGGGACTAGTAAAGTTACCAGAAGCAGAAGGTTTTCTCTCCTGAAATCTCTCCAAATATTGTTTCTACTCCTGTTGTTATTCTCGCTGCTAAGTCAACTGAGGCTCGGAGCAAAGAAGTATTGAGCGAGCCTGCCCGGATGGAGGCACCTAAAGAAGCCATTCCTGAGGCCTCCAAGCAAGAAATGGAGGAAATTTTGAAGATCATACGAAAGAGTAATTACAATGTTGTGGAACAATTGGGGGAGACCCCCTCGAAGATTTCAATGTTAGCTTTGTTGTTATGCTCTGAAGAGCATGCTAAAACCTTGGTGAAGTTTCTGAATTCTTCTCATGTGCCACAAGAGACTTCTGCCGACCAATTTGAGAATTGTGTTGCCAGTATGACTACCGACAATGGACTAGGTATCTCCGATGCTGATTTGACTCCTAAGGGAAGAAAACATAAGGATTCCCTGCATGTATCTATTGAGTGCAGGGGCACTACTTTGGCTCACGTGTTAGTTGATACGGGTTCATCTCTGAATTTCCTGCCCAAGGGTGGCTTAGACAGGTTGGATTGTGAAGGACTTACTTTGAAACCCAGCAATATTGTGGTGAGGGATTTTGACGGTTCCAAAAGAATGGTACACGGGGAGGTGGACATTCCAATTAAAGTTTGTTCCCAAACTTTTGACTCCACTTTCTATATGATGGACATTTTCCCGTCTTACTCCTGCTTGCTGGGACGCCCTTGGATTCATGGGGTCGATGTTGTCACTTCCACTTTGCATCAGATGTTAACATATTCGGTTAATGGAAAGATTATTACAGTTTATGGTGAAGAAAAGTATATGGTAAGCCACCTGAATTCTTTCAGATATGTCAAAATGGACGGCGAGTTCATTGAAACCACCTGTCAGAATTTTGAAGAGGTTCATCAAATGATCGTTGTTACCAAAGCTACTATTGTTGTTCCTAAGGTTACTGGGCCCCTACTGAAGATGGCTTCTCTAAAGGACGCCAAGGTTGTGATTGAAGAAGGTGGGCGTACTATTTGAGGCCAACTCCCTGACATCCCCTATAAGTCTGATGAATTTGGTTTGGGTTTCACTTCAGGATCTCAAAAAACTGTTCTTCATGCTCGCACCGGAGGACCACCACTATGCATCAGAAACCATGGAGTCAATGTTGTGGAGGATTCTGCCAGTGACTACGACCTGGACAATTGGATCTTCACTACTATCAACGGTGGACTCAATAATTGGACGACTATAGACTTTGTGCATATCTCTTTTATCCAGGAGTAATTGTTTTTCTGTTTTTGAGGATATGTAATTTTTGAACAAATTAAACTCTAAAACCTCGTGTCTTACTCGAGGCACAACGGTCTATTTGTGAGGTTTATCACACTTCATTTTCATATGTCATTAATAAATCATTGGAAGTTTTGCATTCAAATTTACACTCTCTATCTTTCTTTTTTCTTTATTTTGTCAAAATAGCTATGCGCTCTTACACACACCCACATATCAATTTGCAGATCCACATCCACCTTGGATCCTATTGATAACATTTCTTCTATTTCCAGTTATGACTTTGAAAATATGATCTACCAAGTCGAGGAAGAAGGTGAGGAAGATTGTGAAGTACCAAGAGAACTTGCTAGACTATTACAGCAAGAGGAAAGAGCAATACAGCCTCATGAAGAGTCGATCGAGGAGGTAAACTTGGGTACTAAGGAGAATAAAAAGGAAGTCAAAATAGGTGCCAACTTGGAAGATGGTGTCAAAGAATAGTTAACCCTGATGTTACGTGACTATGTTGAGATCTTTGCTTGGTTATACAAAGACATGCCGGGGCTTGATAATGATATTGTGGTTCATTGTATGCCAACGAAAGAAGACTGCCCTCCAGTGAAGCAGAAAGTTCGTCGTATGCGCCCTGAAATGTCAAAAAGATCAAGGCTGAAGTCATGAAACAGTTCAATGCCAGATTCTTAGCTGTTACTTCTTATCCACAATGGGTTGCGAACATGGTACTGGTACCTAAAAAAGACGGTAAAGTGTGTATGTGTGTGAATTACAGAGATTTGAATAGGGCGATCCCCAAGGATGACTTTCCGCTTCCCCATATTGATGTTCTGGTTGACCATACCGCACAACATAATATTTTCTCCTCCATGGACGGTTTCTCCGGTTATAATTAGATCAAAATGGCACCTGAAGACATGGAGAAGACTACTTTTGTTACACGGTGGGGTACCTTATGTTACAGAGTTATGCCATTTGGGTTGAAAAATGCTGGGGCAACCTATCAGCGTGTTATGGTAGCATTGTTCCATGATATGATCCATCACTAGATAGAGGTCTATGTTGGAGATAGGATAGCCAAGTCTCAGACTGAAGAAGAGCACCTTGATCACTTGCAAAAACTATTCGAAATGCTGAAGAAGTATAAGTTAAGACTGAACCCGAACAAATCCACCTTTGGAGTAAGATCTGGTAAGCTCTTGGGTTTCATTGTCAATGGAAAAGGTATTGAAGTATATCCTATAAAGGTTAAAGCTATTTAATATATGCCAACTCCCCGCATTGAGAAGGAGGTTATAGGTTTTTTGGGACGTCTAAACTAGATTTCCAGATTCATTTCCCACCTAACTGCTACTTGTGAACCAATCTTCAAATTACTGAAGAAAGACCAAGTAGTGAAATGGAATGACGTTTGTCAGATAGTCTTTGACAGAATCAAGGAATATCTTCAAGAACCTCCAATTATGATGCCTCCGGTTGAAGGAAAACCTTTAATTATGTACTTAATAGTGTTAGAAAATTCAACGGGGTGTGTGTTAGGACAACATGACGAGTCTGGTCGAAAAGAGCATGCAATATACTACCTTAGAAAAAAGTTTACCGACTGTGAAACAAGATACTCATTGTTCGAGAAAACTTACTACGCTTTGGCATGGGCTGCTCGCCGACCAAGACAGTACATGTTGACTCACACTACCTTATTGATATCTAAAATGGATCCTATCAAATACATATTCGAGAAGCTCGCTCTCTCCGGAAGAATAACAAGATGGAAAATGGTCCTAACCGAATATGATATTCAACACACTACCCAAAAGGAAATTAAAGGAAGTGTACTAGCTGATCATTTGGCTCATCAGGCCATGGACGACTACCAATCAATGAATTTTGAGTTCTCGGACGAGAATATTATGTTAATAACCAACTGTGAAGAACCTGGATTGGATGAAGAACCTGAAAAAGGATCCTGATGGACTATGGTCTTTGACGGAGCTTCCAACGCGCTCTGCAATGGCATTGGTGCTGCGATTATGTCTATCGAAGACTGCCATACACCCTTCACTGCCATACTATGTTTTAATTGCACCAACAATATGGCCGAGTATGAAGCACGCATTATGGGTATCAAAGTTGCTATTGATATGAGGATCAAGTTCTTACAAGTATATGGAGATTCATCCTTGGTGATCAACCAAGTTAAAGGAGAATGTGACACGAAGCATCCTAATCTCATCCCTTACTGAGAACATGTATTAACTTTGATCCCATATTTTTAAGAGATTACCTTTGAACATGTTCCACGAGAAGAAAATCAGTTAGCGGACGCGCTAGCTACCATGTCATCCATGTTTAAGGTCAGATGGGATAACGAAGCCCCGCATATCACCATTGGAAGATATGACGAACCAATATACTGTTACGAGATTGATATTAAGGGAGTAGAAGAAAATCCTTGGTTCCATGAGGTGAAAAGGTATCTCGAAGCACAAGAGTACCCTAAGGGAGCATCCCTCAATGACAAGAAGTTATTAAGAAGATCCTCTACCAAGTTCTTCCTGAGTAACATAATCCTCTACAAGCGCAACCACGATTCCACTTTACTTCGGTGTGTGGATAAGAGAGAAGATGAGAAGATTATGGAGGATATGCACGAAGGTACATTTTGCGCCCATTCTAGTGGGCACATGATGGCTAAGAATATTCTGAGGGTAGGTTACTATTGGTCCACTATGGAAACAGACTGTCATCATCACTCCCGGACTTGTCACAAATGCCAAATCTATGCTGAAAAAGTACACGTGCCTCCGGTTCCCTTAAATTTCTTGACTTCTCCATGGCTGTTTGCAATGTGGGGCATTCATATGATTAGAGATATTATACCTACCGCTTCCAATGGGCACCGCTTCATCCTTGTTGCCATTGATTACTTCATGAAGTAGGTATAGGCAACCTCATTCGCTTCTGTTACCAAGAACGTTGTGGCACGGTTCATCAGGAATAATCTTATCTGTCGGTATGGTATCCCAGAAATAATTATCATGGATAATGGTACCAACCTCAATAATACTATGATCACCGAGCTCTATATGCAATTTAAGATCCAGCATCATAACTCTTCTCCTTATCGGCCGAAGATGAATGGCGTGTAGAGGTCGCCAATAAGAACATAAAGAAGATTATACAGAAGATGATGGTAACATATAAAGACTGGAACGAGATGTTACCCTTTGCTCTTCATGGTTATTGTACATCGGTGCACACGTCAACAGGAGCAACTCCGTTTTCTCTCATATACAGTATGGAAGCTGTTTTACCCATCGAAGTCCAGATCCCTTCCCTGAGAATCATGAAGGATGCAGGTTTAAGCAAAGACGAGTGGATTCAGACTCGAATTGACCAGTTGAACCTGATTGATGAGAAAAGGCTCGCGGTTGTTTGTCATGGTCATATGTACCAGAAACGTATGATCAAATCTTTTAACAAGAAGGTCAGGCATCAGGTATATCGGTTTTGGCGACCTAGTAATCAAACGCATCATGCTGCCACAAGGTGACCCCAGGACTTACTCCTACATACGAAGGACCATTTGTGGTCAAGAGTATATTTTCTGGTGGAGCTATGATATTAACCACTATGGACGGTGACGACCGTCCGTATCCTGTAAACGAGGACATTGTTAAAAGATACTACGCATGGAAAGAGACCCGCTAGGTTAATTGGCCTAAGCAAAAATAAGGGCATCCCGACGAACCAAAAGGGTTGGAGAAAATATTATGGATATATATATATATATATATATATATATATATATATATATATATATATATATATATATATATATATATATATATATATATATATATATATATATATATATATATATATATATATATATATATATATATACACCTGATAAGTCGAAAACCTGAAAAGGCGGCTTGGGCAAAAAAGGGTTTCCCGATGGACTGAAAACCCGAAAGGGCGGTCCATGCAAAAATTAAGGATTAAAAGCGTATGACTATGTCTCGTTGGATCACCTTACAGCCAGGTTTCGTTATCAAATGTCAAGTTTGAATGGTACAGATCAATCCAGTCAGCTTCAGCCAAGCAGCAAAGTGACGAGACGCTCAAAAATATAAAGGCAATAGCAGAATGGGAACCTAATGGGATTATTTCACATAGTTGTTTTCTCTTTGTGTACCACTTTGTATATTTCTCATTTTTTACGACAACATTCTCTTATTAGGATGCCCGTCTCCATGTACAAAGACGCCTGTTATAGGCAGACTTTCTCAAATTAATACAAAACCATCTCTCTTAAAGTTCAAAACTATCTATTTTTTTTTCCTGTTTTGTTGCAAAAATGTCCAGTGTTTATTTTAAATGAACATATGCATTTGACTGTGGTTACTGTTTACAAATGTATGCATAAAAACGAGAAATACAATTACTAAAGGCTCTAAGAGTTGGGACAATGTCGAAAAGCCATCTGTAAATCCCCATAGAGAAACCACCCCTAGGGGATTATCTTCACAAGATTCATCATCAGCAAGGATACACTCCTCAGTAGGCATAGAGACAGGGGCATCTTCCCGCAATTCATCGCCATATCTTCAGCATATAGCTTAATGATTTCAGATATTCCAACATTTCTAAACAGATAAAGAGGTTCAATCATTTCCCTAGCATCTTGGAGAATTCCCTAGCAAGGTCTATAAATTTCTTGGATTCCCCAACAGGGTTTCATAAAATCCCCAAGCAGTTTATGAAAATTTTTTCCCCAGTAGAATTTATTTCTCTAGTTACGGAAATCCATCCCCCAGCGGAGTTTATTTCTCCAAATTGATAAAAACTTCCAACATAACTCTTTTCTCTAGCAGGATTGATCACAATAACCACCTCCAGAAGAGTAGCCACTCACATCAGAGGACTATTCGTTCTTCCATCCCCAGTTAGAGTACATGTAATCCACTTGTTTTAAGAACCATGACGGGTTATCAACTCTCCTAAAAAGCTTCTATACTCAAGCAGAAATCAAAATCTTCAGTGGAATATCCTCAAACAGAAAATGGGAATCCCCGACGAATTTAACTTTAACAAATAGTGAGGAATTGCATTCTTCATCTCCGACAGTGGTCAAGGATTTATTTTCCCCTGTCTAACGACACTACAAAGAGCAACAGATACACTTACATTCATACATCATTTATAGACGCCATAACATACGCATACAAAGCACATACAACACAATCTCATTTATTTTGAGAACATTGTTTCGAAATGCATTTCACACATCATGACATTGCATACAACTAACTCTTTACCATTTCAGGAAAAGATAAATCAACAAGACCAACATCATCAATTACTGGTTGGACCAATCAGTCTTATCAAGAGGCAACGTCTTCTGGCTTGGAATAAATCAACCAAAGGTTTTATTCTGATACTTCTTCTAGTGGACATTCTTCTGGATCAGCTTAGATCAGGTGTAGATTTATTCTGATACTTTTCCTAGTTGAAGACATTTTATGGCTCAGATTAAATCGACCAATGATTTATTCTGATACTTCTTCTAGTAGACATTTCTGGTTCATATTAAATTGACCCAAGATTTATTCTGATACTTATTCCAGTTAAAGACACAAAGACCTCTTCTGGCTCATATTAAATCAACCAAAGATTTATTCTGATACTTCTTCCACTTGAAGACGATCATAGATAGTTTCTGGCTCAGATTAAATCGACTAATGATTTATTTTGATACTTCTTCCAGAGACCTCTTCTGGCTCAGATTAAATTGACCAAATTTTTATGCTGATACTTCTTCCAATTGAAGGCAGTCGTAGATATGTCGCTGGCTCAGATTAAATCGGCCAATGATTTATTCTGATACTTCTCCGAGTAGACCTTTTTCCGGATCAGATTAAATTGACCAATGATTTATTCTGATACTTCTTCCAGTTGAAGACGATCGTAGATAGTCGCTGGCTCAAATTAAATCGACCAATGATTTATTCTGATACTTCTTCCAATAGACCTTTTTCTGGCTCAGATTAAGTTGACCAATGATTTATTCTGATACTTCTTCCAGTTAAAGACGCAGAGAGCTCTTCTGGCTCAAATTAAATCAACCAAAGATTTTTTTTTATACTTCTTTCAGTTGAAGACAATCATAGATAATTTCCTGGCTCAAATTAAATCGACCAAAGATCTATTCTGATACTTCTTCCAGTTAAAGAAATTTTCTGGCTCAAATAGAACCAACCATAGGTCTATTCTGATACTTCTCCAGTCAAAGTTGAATATATACCTCTTCTGGCTCAGATTAAATCAACCAAAGATTTATTCTGATACTTCTTCCAGTTGAAGACAATCGTAGATAATTTCCTGGCTCAGATTAAATCGACCAATGATCTGTTCTGATATTTCTTCCAGTCAAAGACATTTTCTGGCTCAAATAGAACCAACCATGGGTCTATTTTAATACTTCTCCAGTCAAAGTCGAATATATACCTCTTCTGGCTTAGATAAAAAACGTAGGTTTATTATGTTACTTCTTCAAGTTTGAAGTCAACTATTACTTAGGATGGCATCTATAAGCCCATCTCCGACGACTCTCAGTCACCTCTCCTAATGGAATCTTTTAAGCCCATTCAAGCATACCATCAACTGACAGCGTTACTCCACGCACCAGCGAGCGCAAATTTCTGGGCACTCTAGTGTTCAGTCATCTTCTACCTTCAGATCGCGAAAGGCAGACAAGCCAATCTAAATTATCAAGTTTAAGATGATTGAACAGGGGCAGCTGTTGTACCCCAAAAATTTCCCTCTCATTTTATTCAAAATATACTCCTAGAGGTCCTCAAATGCTCAAGGTTGACCAAGAATTGACCAGACAAATTCTCCTCCTAAGCAATGGACTTCCAACTAGGGCTTCAATTTTCACGAAAAAGTTTAGGTTTCAAAGGCCTCAAATGATTTCCATGGCTCCTAATATGTCCTCAGGAAGGCTCATGTCAAGTTTCATGCCTTGCATCACAAGTTTGCTCAGTCAATTGCTCAAATGATTGAAAATTAACTTTATTAGGTCAAAAGTCAATTGTGGTCAATATGTAGTCAAACTTCAAGATTTTTTGGTCAACATCATCATTTTGAAGTGATATTCATCATTTTATCAAGGGTTGATCATGATTCCCCAAATAATGCCCTCAAATCATCAAGAATAAAAAATTGCTAAATTAGGGTTTCCTAGGAAAAGCCAACTGAATTTTGACCAGGCATAACTTTCACATGCTTCATCCATTTTTCCCCAACCAAAGCTAATTGTGAAGAAAATTCAATTCTCTACAACTTTTCTTTTATTCTCAAATCCAAAAAAAAATGCATCATTGGAAATATATAAGCCAATACATTACAGGTCTTTTTGAAAGTCAACAAAAAGGCATTTTTTGTCAAGGCAAGTTACATCAAGATAAATTCTCCAAAAGAAAAATGGTCAACATATAGATTTTAGAAGACATATTGGGATTTTCGAAAAGTCAAAAATCATCTTCAAAGGATAAAAATTGAACAAGTTATGACCAATGTAAGTTGGGAAATTTTGGTGAAATTCACAAAGTCCATATTGAGCCATTTTGAATTTCTAAGCTTGTGGGCCTATTATTTTAAATCCAAACATGTTTATGACATGTTAGAAGACTTCAAAACCCATTAGTGTATGGCCATAACTTTATTCTATTTTATTCCAATTTTAATTTAATTTTTGCAAAAGAATTAAGTTAAAACATTAAATAAATGGATTAAGATGTAGATGGGCTTCATTTGCATCAGTCAAGGGCCCAAGAAGCTCATGAATAGCTATCAAAAATGTGAAAAATAGAATGGAGGAGGTTTGAAGCAAAAATGGCAAGTTTTGATACAAAATTCAAATCTCATATTTTGTCATCAAGCCATAGAGATTTTGTGCAAATTTTGTTAACCTAGTTGCGATCACATATAAACCCAAGGGATCCAGATCAATAGGACATACACAACCAGCCTCAACAGAACCCTAAAAACTTTTCAAAAATTTCAAAGAATCTTGCAGACACATATCTCGTGTTCCAGCCATTCCCAGACCCGCTTAAGTGCTCAATCATACTCCTGAGGCCTCCAGGAATCGTGTCTAGCCATCACTCAGGCTTGAAGCGTCCCAGAACTCACCCAGTCAACTCACCGGCTCTTTGGTAAAATTTTGAAATTTAAACTCTCAATTAATATGTTGTTGAATGCTTTGATGTATTGATTTGTGTTCAGGGCATCCATTAGGACAGGTTAGATGCTTCGCATGAGAGCTTGGAGGCTTAGAACACCAGATGCCATTGTTAGGGAATCCATGGTTGTTGGAGCTCGATCTCTTAACACATGAACTTTGAGACCAATCTAAGGCCAGATTCGAGCTCAAGGCTTGACTTTATGTAAGATAGGTGTTTTATCTTGTCTCAAATCTCATATTTTTGTAGGTTTAGAGGTTCGGTAAACCGGAGAAGGTGATCGGAGTGAGTCTCTAGCACCGTTGACTTTCATTGACTCCGGTGGTCCAAACGTTATCACCCCATTGATCCATTTGAATCCTCTAGCGCGTGCATTTGAAAATCTAGAAATTTAACCGAGTTCTCATTATATTATTATTTTTTTGTTATACTCACGATTGATTTGAATGACCCAGCAGTAGATGCAGTAGATCCAGTGTTCTAGGGTTAAGCGCGTGCACTATGCATTGGCCTATCATCACCGTTGGATCTCCTCAGTGCTAGATCAAACGATCCAGATCCAGGTGTGCATGATAGATCTTCAAGGGAGCAACATCACTAGATCACACGCAGGGGAGCGAGCTTGCTGTATTTGGGCCCTGACAAATTCCAAACACGCACCCTCCCATTAATCTTTACACCAGACCCATTGCATTTTCTATTTTCTTTATTTTAGCTTTATTTATTTAATTGTTTTATATTATTTTTTAAAACCATTTTTATTTTTATGATAAAATCAGAAAATCACAAAAAAATAGACTTAGGTTTTTTTCTAATTTAATTTAATTTTTTTTAATATTAATTAATTTAATTTTTTTGATTTATTTTGATCAATTTAAAACCAATTAGAACTAGGTTTAATCATTTCAAATCTTTTTCTCAATAAAAGTACCAAAAATATTAGAATTAGTTTTCTTTCTTGATTAGATTTAATTTTAATTAATAATCACTTCTTCTTTTTATTTTACTTAAGATTACATTTAGTTTAATTTAAGTATTTTCTTAAAAAATAACAAAAATATTCTAAGTGTTTAGAAGTTTTAGGGTTTTTACTTCGCTTTCCATATTCGCATGCTTATTTTAAATTTCGCACTTTTTTCATATTGATGTAAATACAAAAGGATGTAATAGCGGTTAAATTTAGGACTTTACTTTTACTTCCCCGTTATGGTTTGTAATTCCCCCTCCCTGAAGCCGTGTAATAGTGTAGCTTTTAAATTCCGCACTTTATTTTTCATATTGATATTAACTGTTAGATGCATGCTAATAGGCTTGTATGGCAAGATAAAAGCAAACTCTAGCAAAACCTAACACTCAAGATAAATAACTGAAACACAACACACTCACACATGCACACCTCTAGGGTATCTCCACTTGTTGCCTTCAGAATACACAGTCGTGACTCTCGAATGTAAGAGATTTTAGTGACGACCCTCTGGTTCAAAGATCATAACTCCCTAGATGACCCTTTCGACGTTTCCTCGGTATATGATCTTAAAATCTTAGGGTAGTTACTAGAGTATCTTACTAAGTTGCTTTCATGACTGTACGATGACCCTCGCTTGTCGCTCAAAACATCCAACAATAGAGCTACCTAATGACTAATAGTAGGATAGCACTATCTAAAGGAAAAGAGGAAAAGAACAAACCTCTCGAGTAGGTAGATAGATCCTAGTTGCTTGCTCAAACAAAACAATTTTTATACAAACACAAACATTTTCTAAACATTTTCAAAGACATGAAAACACTTTGTATATGTTCTCGCCGAAACGAGAAAAATTACAAAGTTCGCCGCACTAAGGCGTCTTTTCAAAATATCTTCAAAATACACTTAAAGCATTTTCAAAATGAGCTAGCAACTAAGAGCCCATAGATAACTACGGATGGAAAAGGTGCTAACACCTTCCCTTTCCATAACCTACTCCCCTTACTCATAAAATAATCTTGAAAGGTCTTTCCTAATCTTTTCACCCTTTCCTTTGTTGGATAAAAGAAAAGTCGGTGGTGACTCTTGCTAAATGCAACATTTGTGAATAAAAATGCAAAACCAGTAAAGTCAGTTCTCCCACCGTATTACATGTACTATTCGTCGAAGTAGTCTACATCTTCAGGAATATTCTCAGAACCTTGATTATTTTTACATTCACCACTACCACTTCTGCCATCCTCCTCTTAGTTGTCGTCTTCCTCAGATGAAACATCATCCGCTTGAACTGGTCGAGCAGGACCTTTGAACCTTCTCCCCATATTGAGGATAATAGCCGGCTTCTTAGTCTTCTTTTTCTTAGTGAGGAGCGCCATCATCTCTTGTTACCCTTTGGCCAGATTCAGAAGAGTCTCTTGAAATTGTGCATGCTGAGTCTGGAGATCCTTGAAAGTTTGTTCGAGGGCCATCTTATATTGAAATAAATAGTAAATAGATGAGGAAACATGTTTATGAAATGATGCATGATATGTGGATGCAATGTTTTTCAAGGACCTTAGGAGATTTAAATTTGCTAACCGAGAGGAAACCAAAACAAAGATTTTTATTAGTAAGTTTAAGATTACAGTTTCCTCTTAGGCTTACAATGAAAACAAAAGGGTCCCAAAGAGACAACAATATGAACTTTTAAAACCTAAGACTCAAGTCTCCGACGAATTCTTCCTCTTTGTGTTGATGTATGAATTAAGGCTTTGCTCCTCGTGAAGTTGCTTTGTGAGCTCCAACACTTTCTTCTCACTTGTATAGAACTAAGTCTCAAAGGTGTCCCGTTCTTCCTTGAGTTGAATCCAGGACTTCTGCAATTATTCAAGGTAAGTAGGCATATCTGGATGGAGTATGGTATAAGGAATATCCCCATCAGCAGTAGGCTCCACAATTACTAGTAAGACAACGGGATATGGCATCATGAGGCTTTGAGCACGAGCTCGAACCCATTTGAGATAGGGCTCCAAAGGGATGGAATTGTTTTGTCCTAAAGTCTTGCTATCAATCTTGTTTACCATGCCCCAAGCACGTATAATCCTTTGATGATAACCTTGAAATTTGTTCTCATAATCAAATACAATACCCTGGATAAGCATGTCATGAGGACCATCTCTTCGAGCATAATCAAATTAGCATAAAGATAGAGAAGGATTGTAAGTATTACCTCCCTTAATGCCCAAAAGTGGAACATTAGGGAATTCCCTATAGCGGTTAATGATGGTAACATCTTCCAGAGATCGGGAACACCAATAAATATCTGAATGAGAAAGTGATATCATCCTTTGAGACCACCTCAAACCTTGTTCATTCTTCACTACTGATTGAGGAAGGTGAGAAAAAAACCACCTGGATAGAAAAGGTATGCAACACATAAGAGTCCCTTGCTTCCTCATAGTACGAGTGTGAAGAGAATGCAGAATATCTCTAAGCAAAGTAGGCATAGGGTTAAGAGTGGGGAAAATTTTGACAACATTCACATCTATGAGTTAGTCCAGAATAGGGATTAGCACCAAACCATAAATCAACAAAGCCAAGATTTCCTCGAGAGCCCAAAAACTCATAGCATCTAGAAACATCTGAGCCTTCTCTAACAGCAATTTAGCATGAAAACCCTTGACTCCACTTCTTGTTTCCCAATTAGATACAATGTCGGATTGCCTTAGATGTAAGGCTGCTGCAATTTCTTCAGGTTGTGGATCTTTCTCTAAACTAGTGAAAGGTGTCTGATCAAGAACATGTACTCCCAGTAGTCTAGAGAACTCTTCCGTTGCGGGTACCAGCTGATAATCCAGAAAGGTGAAACAGTGATGTGCAGGTTCAAAGAACTGGAATAAAACACTTATCATGTCTTCTTCGAAACCCGAGGTAATCAAACTGAGTAAATGACCATTCCTTTTGGTGAATTGATAGTTTTCAGGAAATTTTGAGACTAACTCCTTAAGTTAAAAAGGTATCCTCACAAAACTGATCTAGATAGTATTTCTGCGAGTGGAGGCCATAGCCTACAAAACAGAACAAAGATAAATCTCTTGGTCCTTGAAATGGTTAGTGAAAATGATATGTGTAATGATGTCATGATGTTATGATGTCATGTTCAAACAATTTAATCATACACAAACAAAACACACAAGGCCTTAGGTTTAAGCTTGCAAGGAGTTTATAGGTGAGTACCCTTTTGAAGTTTTTAGTTGGATCAACCTGTCCCAAAAGAAGTAACCAGGTTCTAGGAGTCTTGATATCCCTGATCTTTCTCTTGGGAATTTTTTAAGCACAAGTATCTAATTTGCGACCGAAATATCCCGAGAGTCCAATCTCAATGAGTGTAGCATCGAGTATCAACCAACTTTAGTCTCCACCAAAGCCGACCATCTCACTACTTTCTAATGGCTAAGTTGTGTCAACTAAGGTTCTAAGGTCAATTATTTCTTATGACACCACGCGGCAACCCATCATTCTTCTTGACTGGATCAAGGGACACCGACACCAACCAATGTATCGCACTAACGTAGCCATCGTTTCAACCATATCGGTCTATGCCGTACAGTTTTCGTGATCTATTGCTACTTACCTAAAATTCCCCCAGATCCGGGTATAGGATCTATGCAAGAAATAAACCCAAGCATATCCCGAAATATAAAGCATACAAAGCAAGCAAGTAAAGAAATAAAGGTGATCTAGATCTTAAGGTAAACCCACTTAATTTCATTTTCCAAACAGAGTCGCCAGATCTGTAATAAGGTAGGAGAATTGACTTTTAGGTTTTACGTTTTATCGCAAATGTTGCGGATAGAAAAAGTCACCACCGACTTTTCTTTTATCCAATATAGGAAAGGGTGAAAAGAACATGAAATACCTTTTGAGAATTTTCTAAGTAGGGGGTAGGTTATGAAAATGAAAGGTGTTATCACCCTTTTCATCTGTAGTTATCTACGGGCTCTTAATTGCTGGCTCACTTTTTTGGAAATGCTTTGTGCTTGTGTATGTTTGAAAATATTTTGAAAAATGCCTAGTTGCGGAAATTTTGTAATGATTCTCTTATCGTTGAGAATGTATACAAAATGTTTTCTCTTTGAAAATATTTCAGAAAAGTGTGTGTGTGAAAAGAGATGTTTTTTTTTATGAGCCAGCGACTACGAGCGTTCTACCTACTCAAAAATTCTTTGTTATTTTCCTCCTCTTTTAGATAGTGCTACCCTACTATTAGTTAGTAGAAAGCCCTATCGTTGGATGTGAGGGACGGGCGAGGGTCATCATACAATCATAGAAGGTAACTTGTAGGATGCTTTAGCAATTTTCGTAAGGGGTTAAGATTGTTTACCGAAGGCAGCATCAAAGGGTCATCGAGGGACTACGATCTTTTAATCGAGGGTCTTTGATAAAGCATCCCACATTCGAGGGACATTACTGTTACTTATTCGAGGGAACAAGTAAGGGTCACCTTAGAGGTGCGCGTGTGCGAAGTGTTTTGATTTCAAGTATTTGTCTTGAGATTAGGTTTTCTAATGTTTGTTCTTTTTACGTCTTGCCATGCACGCCTAATTAATCTAATAGTTAAATATATACAAGTGCGAAAAAAATGCGAGAAATAAATCTATGCTATTACATCGCCTTGGGGATGGGGAGTACAAACCATAAATTGGGGAGGAAAAGCAATAAATGCTAATTATATTATTACAAACTATTGCCAATTACAATATTGAAAAATAATACGATAAAGTAAATGAGCGCGCGGAGATGGTGAAGAGGAGAAGATATTTAAGACCTAAAAAATTTTAAGTGTTTAGAAAATATTTTTGGTGATTAAACCTAATTCTAGTTAATTTTTAATTAATAAAATAAATCAAAGTAATTAAATTAATTTTTATTTATCAAAAATTAAATTAATTAATTAAAAAAACTAAATCTGATTTTTTTATGATTTTATGATTTTTTTATGATTAAATAAAAAAATGAAATTGATTAAGAAAGAAAAAAATTAAATTAAAACAAAAAAAAGAAAATCAATGGGCCTCCAAACAAGTAAAATGGGGGTGAGAAAGAATAAAAAATATAGGCCCAAACTGGATAAAGCCCAGGTCTGTGTTGGATCCAGTGAGATTGGTTTTCAGAAGGTGCATCATGGGGCGTGCGTTTGGTGCATTAGATCTGACTCTGGAGAGATCTGATGGTTGTAACATGAGGCGCATGATGAGCGCGTATGCCTGGTTTGTACTTGATCTGCAATGAAAATGTTAGAAAATAAAATGCCCCATGCCTGGATCGAACCCAGGACCAAGCATAGTTAAGCCTTAAGAACACGCGTGTTGCCACCGAGGTGGTTGTTTTATCCGGTTATGAAGCAACACCCAATAAATATATTGTAAACCAAGTCATGAGAATTTGAAAATGCTAGCTCACCCTTCTTCTTCCCCGCGCGCAAGCAATAATAATAACACCATTGTTGATTTTGAAAATCTCCATTTCTCAACAAAATTGAAAACTTCCAAAACCAAACTTGCTTGATTTTTCACAAGGAATTCAACCATATAATTTTCAAAAGCTATTGATTAAATATTGAAACGAATTATGTTTGTTACCAAACTGAAACCCTAACATTTCAGAAAACTTAGTTTCAAAATTTTCATCACGCAGTCAATTAAAATGAGATTTAAGGACATGGTTAGCTTCATAGACATGATATCTACATTTTTCCTTTAGAATGTATGTGCAAATGATCCTTGTATCAAGATTTCACAGTTTGTAAAACTTACCTCTTGAAGTGAAAACTCAGAACGCGTATGGATGCTTCCAGGTGTAAATAAATGATGCCAAAAGCTTCCTTGGACCTTGGTGAGTGTGTTGCAACCTTTACTTTGCCTTGAAAGTGTATGGATTGGTATACTCAAGTCAAGTTGCAAAGTTGTATTTTGAAAATGGTGGACGTTGATAATGGAGTTACAGTGACAAAACAGGTGTTTGGATCACTTATACATGATGTATATGAAATGTTTCAATGATAAAAGGGGAAAATACACGATTGGATTTGAGGTTGGGTGTTGGAAGCTTCAAATGTGAAACAATGGTGTTTTTTGAGAAAATTTTTGTGTCCCTGAGTTATGAATCTTGAAGGCTATTTATAGAGGTTGAATTTGGTCTATGTAACTTGCAGAAATCAGGTTTAGTTCATATGGAAGGTTGGTTTGGCCATTTGGTTTCAAATTGCACAAAATGCAAATTTGCTTCATGATGAAGAAAGGAGTGAATCAAGGGACTTAGCCTCACTTTTCTAATCTTTTAGGGGTTTCTTCTAAGCTTTAGAAATCTTGTGGGATCTTTGGAAGCAAGTTACGAGGCTAAAAGAGAGAGTGGTTGGAAAAGTGGAGCTTTATGCAAATGGAAATGTTGCTTTTGCAAATTCAACCATAAGTGGTATCATATTTGGACAATGCTTCTAATACATGTGTAATACACTTAGGACTTGTGTAAATATCTGGTCAAGGTGAGATTTAGAATTTAAATGGCCTGAAAAGTGAGATCATGTAGCTTAGGTTTGAGATTTGGCCATAAGGTTTTTAAAAGAATGACCTATAATTCAAGTTTGACATGACATTTTCATCTCTTCGAACTTCTAGCTCAAGTATGATAAATTTGTGTTCTTGGATATTTTGGAAAGCTTGAATCAAGATCTACAACTTTCATGTTTGATTTTTTGCTGAATCAATTTGGATCTTAGTAAAAAATGGTCATAAAGTAGTGACTTTGTTAAGAACAAAATACTTAGTAAATTTTCTAAGTGTTGGGTAAAAATATCAGAACTTCATGGGCCCGTATCTCTTAATCCAATCACTTTTTGAGGATCATCCCACATTAACAAAGCTGTAGAATTCATTAATCCTTACAACTTTCATGTTGAAAGTTTTCCTTGAATTAGCTTGTATCTTGAGGAAACTTGATTGTGATGTTAGGGTTTTTTAGACACAAAACACTTGAATTTTTCTAAGTGTTTGAAAATCTTCAATTTTGAATTTTGTTGACTTTCTTAATTCTCTTGATTCTTGATGACAATGTTTTATAGTTTTGAATGTTTTGACGATTATTGATTTTTTGATTCCAATGTTGACCAAAGAAGTCAAAGTTTCACTTTTGCGTGACTGTTGACTTTTCATCAATTGATTCAATTCTTCAACTATCAATCACTTGTATCTTTGGAAATGTCTTGATCCATGTAATTAGGTCAAGATGTTGTATTTGAGCCCTTGAGATCATGCTTTAAGCAATTAGGTCATGCACTAGGCCAAAAGTCAATGACCAGTCATCTTCAATTAAAACCCTAATTTGGCAATTTTTGACCTTTGATGATTTGAGGGATTTCCTTGAAGAATCATGATCAACCCTTGATCAAATAATGAATGTCACCTCAAAATGTTTATTTTGACAAAAAATATTGAAGTTTGACTATATGTTGACCATAGTTGACTTTTTACCTAATACAGTTAACTTTCAATCTTCTGAGCCATTGACTGAGAAAATATATGATGCAAGACTTGAAACTTGACATAAGAATTATTGAGGACTTATCATGAACCACGAAAGTCATTGAGGCCCTTTCAACCCAATCTTCTTTGAGAAGCATCAAACCCTAGTTGTACATCCTTGCTAGGAGGAGGTTTGATCAGTTAACTCTTGAGTAGTTTGAGTATTTGAGACCTTTGTGATCATGTTGTTTTGAAGAAAATGGGAGGGAAAATTTTGGGGTACAACAACGTGGATAACCATTTGTGATATAACTCATCTCATTTCTTCTAGTTACACTATTATATTCGTTACCTTGTCCACAAACCTAAACATCACATTTTCCACTTATATCATCTCCAATCGTGTCATCATGTAGACATAAACTTATTGTAATTGGTTTTGTCAGCAACTGCCATTGGGTTCAATTAAAGTTGAGGATATTTTTTCCATTACAAGAGAGTATGAGATATCATATATGGGTCACATTAGGCATTGTGAATATGAAGTCATAACACACGCACCAAAGAGGTAACATGCAAATCCATAATAAAAAATAGTTGGACTTGGAAATAATTGACACTTTTATATGTACTATATTATAACGACACATTTGTATGGTTGAGATTTTACAGACACTTTTCTATGGTCTGGATGTCACTAATACTTTTGTAAGGACTACATTGCACCATAACTTTTGTAGGTCGAGATTGCATTGACACTTTTTTATGGTATTGGTTGAGATTACAAAGACACTTTTGTGTGGACTACATTACTTTGAATTTTATAAAAATATAGTTTGGGTTTTGTTAGGAAATCATTAAAAAAATCAGTATTTTTCCTTTTAATTTGTCTATTTTAATGGTATGAGCCCTCCATTTGAATTTAGGGTTACTAACAACACTATCCTCGCAGGTCTAATGATTAAACTCGAGATTCTTTTAAACCATAACGAAAATTAAAGAGTGATTAAATTTTATTATCGTTTACCCATTGTTGTACCCCAAACTTTTCCCTCTAACTCAAGAAAAACAATGCATGTAAATCAATACACTTGCATACTTACACCCTTAGGGTAAATCCACTTTGTTGCCTTATGAAAATGGCCATGTTATGCATGTGGGATATCTTAGCAAAAGCAATAAAAAAATACAAGATCATAGTCCCTCGATCACGCTATCAAAGTTGCCTTTCAAAAATGATCTTAGTCCCTCAAAGAGAATTGCTAAGATATTTTCACAACATTGCTATCATGGCTATACGATGACCCATGCCCGTCCCTTTTACATCCAAAGATAGGGTTACTTACCAATCCATGGTAAAATAACAATGTCAAAGGAAAGAGGAAATAAAGAAGAAAGACTTTTGAGTAGGTAGAATGTTCCTAGTTGCTTGCTCAATTTTAAGCCAAAAATATCCTTGCTATTGTCTAAAAAACACCAACACTTTCAAAACATCTTTCAAACTTGAAACATTTTCAAAAGAAAAACACTTTGTACGCATTCTTATAGAAACGAGAGCCATTACAAAGAAGACACCTCTTCAAAATCACTTTCAAAAACACAAATGCCTCTTTGAACTATTTTCGAAACAAACACTTTGTACGCGTTCTTATAGAAACGAGAACCATTACAAAGACATTTTCAAAATATTTTCAAAACCCACACCACAAGCACATTTTCAAACAAAAGTAAGTGATCTAGCAAGCAACTAAGAGCCTGTAGATAACTACGGATGAAAAGGGTGCTAATACCTTCCCTTTTCATAATCTACCCCCCGAACTCAAGAAAACATCTCTAAAGGTCTTTCTTGCTCTTTTCAATATTTCCTTTTAGATAAAAGAAAAGTCGGCAGCGAATCTTGCTATCCGCAACATTTGCGATAAAATGCAAAACAACCAAGTTAGTTCTCCCACCGTATTACAGAACTGGAGACTCTGCTAGGGAAAATTTTAAAACTGGGGTTACCTTAGGGCTAGATCACATTTATTTGCTTTCATTGTTTGATTTGTTTGCTTTACATTTTGGTTCTTTGTTTGGGCTTAAATCCTCTACCCGGATTTGGGATACCTTATAGGTAAGTAGCAATACATTGTGCAAACTGTGTGGGGTATACCAACATGGTCTAAGTAATAGCTATGTTAGTGCGACATATTTGTGGGTACCGGTAGCCCTTGAGTAGTTAAGGAGAATACGGGGCCGCTGAGTGATGTCATGAAGCACTAACTAACTTCTAGAACCTTTACTTGACCAACTTGGACATTAGGACGTAGTGAGATGACCGAATTTGGTGCAGTCCGAAGTTGGTAGATACTCGATACTACACTCATTGAGGTTTGGTTTTTGGGATATTTCGGTCGCCATTAAAGAGGCTTGTGCTAAAACAATTCCCGAGAAGACAAACTAGTGATATTGAGCTCCTTTAGAACCCGATTACTATTTCTAAAACAGGTTTGAGCCAACTAAACTTCAAGAGGGTACTTACCTATGAGACTCTATGCAAGCCTAAACCTAAGGACTTGTTTGTTTTGTTTGTATATATTTACTTTTACATAGCATCATAAACATCATAACATCATACTCATACTCACTAACCATTTCAAGGATTTTTGGGATTTATTTTTGTTCTGTTTTGTAGGGCATGGATTCTACTCGCAGGAAAACCATTCAAGTCAATCTCGTAAGGATCCCTCCTCAACTTAAAGAATTAGCATCAAAGGTTCCTGAGAATTCTCCATTTACCGAAAGATATGATCGTCTCCTAAACTTCGTTACGTCCAACACTGATGAGGATATGATGAAGGTGCTCTTCCGATTATTTGATCCTCTACACCATTGCTTCACATTTCCCGATTATCAACTTGTTCCAACTTTGGAAGAATTCTCCCAACTCTTGAGGATTCCCATTCTCAATCAACTACCCTTCAATGGTACGGAAAGAGATCCAAGACCATAAGAGATTTCTCAAGCCCTACACTTGCAACAATTTAATGTCACAACTAATTGGGAAACAAGGAGTGGTGTCAAAGGTTTCTTAGCCAAGTTCTTGTTTGAGAAAGCTCAAGACTGTTGGAATTCCTTGGACTTGTAAGCCTTTGAGGAAATTGTGGCTCTTCTCATCTTTGGGATGGTTTTGTTTCCAAATCCTGGCCAACTCATAGATGCAAACGCCGTCAAAATCTTTATGTCTCGTAACCCGGTGCCTACTTTGCTAGGAGACATCTTACATTCTTTTCACTCTCGCACTATGAGGAAAATAGGTATCCTCATGTTTTGTACTCCTCTCTTGTCAAGATGGTTTATTTCGCATCTTCCCCAATCTGTATTGAAGAACGAGCAAGGATTAAGGTGGTCACATAGGTTGATGACGCTTAGACATTCAGATATTCATTGATGTTCCCAATTTATGGAGAATGTTACTATCGTGAACCATTGTGGAGAATTCCCTAATGTCCCCTACTTGGCATTAGAGGAGGTATCACTTACAACCCCTGCTTGGCCTTACGACAGTTTGGTTACTCCCGAAGGGATGACCCACATGAGATTATGATTCAAGGGTTGGTATTTGATTACGAGAATGATGATCAAGGTTACTGCCAGAGGTCTATCCGAGCTTGGAGGATGTTGAACAAGGTAGATAGCAAGACGCTAGGGCACAAGAATTCCACCCCCCTTGAGCCTTACCTTAAGTGGGTGCGAGCTCGTGCTCAGAAACTTGTGATGCCTTTTCCTTTCATCTTACCGATTATCGTAGAACCTGTTGTGGAAAGAGATGTCCCATACACTATCCTTCATCCTGACATGCCCACCTCTCTCGAAGACTTGCAAAGGGATTGGGTACAACTTAAGGGGGAACGATATACTTTTGAGGCCTAATTCTACGCCAGTGAGAAGAAAGTTATGGAACTCACCAAGCAGCTTCATGAGGAGCGGAGTCTGAACGCCTACATCGCACCAAAGAGGATGCGTTCAACTTTTTTATCTTAGAGTTTTGTATTTCTTTGTAAGCCCAAAGAGGCATGATGTACTCAAACTTTGATTTATTAATATAACATGTGCTCTTTTTTGTATAAAGAAAATTTAAATCTCTAATTTCCTTGAAATCATTTGCATATACATCTTCACTCATCATGACATAAACAAGTTTCTTACAACAAGTCTCCTTATCTTTCTATTGTTTATTTCAGTGAGATGGATATAGAACAGATAGTAAAAGATCTTCAGGCGCAGAACACTCAGTTTTAGAAAATGTTATTGACTCTGGAAAAAGGACAATAGGATTTGAAAACTTTGTTGATCAAAGAAAAGAAGAAGAAAGCAAAGAAATCAACCAGTGTTTTGAACCTGGGAAGAAGGTTCCTAGGGGTAGCCAGACGGACTCTAGACTTTGCAACATCGTCAGGTGAAAAGGATAATCAAGAAGGGAAAGACAAGGAGGTGACTGACCATCCAAAATTTGAAGAGGAAGAAGAGGTTGATTACTCTAACGAACAATATCCTCCAGCTGATGAGAAGTACAAACATCTGGAAGAACGTCTAAGTGCAATGGAGATTCAGAAAGTACCTAGGATAGACTTTGAAGAGTTGGGTTTGGTCTCTAGGATTGTTATTCCATCAAAGTTCAAGGAACCAACATTTGCTAAGTACGACGGGGTTTCGTGTCCCAAGATGCACCTCCGATCTTATGTGAGGAAGATACAACCTCACACTGCTAACAGAGATTTGTGGGTCCACTTCTTTCAGGATAGTCTATCCGGGACTCAGCTAGATTGGTTCTATCAACTGGAGAGGGCCAATATCCATAATTGGGAAGACCTGGCCACTGCTTTTTATAAACAGTATCAGTATAATGCAGACCTTGCTCCCACCCGTACTCAACTTCAGAGTCTGGCAATGGGTTCGAGCGAGGGTTTGAAAGACTATGCTCAGAAGTGGAGGGACTTAACAGGAAGAGTCCAGTCTCCCCTGTCTGACATGGAGCTAGTGGACATGTTTCTGGGTACCCTGTTCAGTCCGTTCTTTAATCATCTAATTGGAAGCTCCTCAGTAGACTTCACTGAGTTAATCTTGATCGGGGAGAGAGTGGAAGTTGGGATTAAGAGTGGGAAGATCTAAAAGGACGCATCCTCCAGTGCCGTGAGAAAACCATTCACTGGGAAGAAAGAGGTTGGTGTTGTGTACATCAAAGGAATCAGGATAGAACTGAACACCGTCCAACGATAGGGGTCGTCATGATCCCTAAGCCTGCACCAATTCAACAAAGGAACATCTAGCCAAGAACAGAAAGACCGTTAAGACTTTTTACTTAGATAAATATGAAGTTGTATCAAGTCTTTCCGCATTTGTTGAGATATAATCTAGTATTCTTGCGGGAAGCTCCCAAGAATACCAACACTACCTGCCCACGTTACAACCCAAACGCCCGTTGTGTTTACCATTCAGAAAGTCTAGGTCATGATACAAACGACTGCTGGGTTTTGAAAAACAAGGTGCAAGACCTTCTCGGAAAAATAAATTGAATTTGATGCTCCCGAGATCCCAAATGTTATCACCGCTCCTATTCCCAAGCACGACCGTGGTATTAACATTGTTGAATACTATGTGTTTGTTACTGTTGTTAATGAGCTTGTTACTCCTCTCCTAATTGTCAAGAGGAACTTGTTGAAGGCGGGTTTATTTCCAGGTTGTGGTGAAGACTGCCACTTCTGTTTATCCATACCTACTGGTTGTCATTTATTTAAAGAAGGTGTTCAGCGCCTGATGGATGACAAAGAGGTTTTGTTTGAAAAGACTCCCATTCCAACCATTGCTTACAAGGATGTTTCAATAGTAACCATTTCCGCCAATCCTTCCAGGGTCTCCATCAAAAGACCCGTTAGGATTACATCCATTCAGGTGACTCCACTGATAATTACTATGCCATGGGCCAATCCCATACTCCTCAGATAAAACTGTCCCTTGGAACTATGTGGGTGATGTCTACTACCACGGTGTTGTACCCCAAAATTTGCCCTCCCATATTTCTCAAAACATTTCAAGAAAAATTCACAAGTCCAACCCGGCGCGTCATATTCAGGTGTTCTTTCGCCAAGATATCTCTGATAACGTATTCTCAAATTCAGGTTCGGCTCAAGAGTCAATTCTTTAAAGAAGGTATCCGAATGTGTGAGTTTTCTCGAAGAAATATGGTGAAAAAGTGTGCTGAAAGTGCAGTTCTTACGCGCTAAAAAATTCATAACTTGAAGATCGTGGCTCGTTTTGAACCCGTTCCGGTGGCCAAAATTCCGTCTTGACATTATCTACGTTTTCATCTCTCACGGCTGGAAGCCAATTTCGATCAGAAGGTCTTCAAAAATGTGGATTTATCAAGTATTTTCATACAGAAAATTTGTGACAGAAGTTTATTTGCGTCATGTTCAGAAAATCTTAACTTGGTCGATTTTCATCATATCGAGCTGGTTCCGGCGCCAAAATTTCAAAAATTGAGTTGGCTAGATTTTCATAGAAGGTATTGAGTTCAAACGATATTCAAAAGGCCTTCGTTTTTTGCTCAGAATGCATGACACGCTGAAAATCCTGAATGCTGAATAATATTTCATCTGGGTCGAAACTTCGAAAATTCATAACTCGGTCAATTTTTATCGGATTGGGCTCATATTTTTACACAAGGTCACTGACTCATAGATCTACAACTTTTCTTCAAAAGTCGAGACCGGTTTATGCTCCGATCAATACCAGTTTTTTATTGAAGAACGTGTCAGAGTCGACACTGGAGCCCAAAATAAGTTTGTCTGAACTGAAACTTCAAAAATTCATAACTAATTCACCATTTATCCGATTGAGCCGATTTTCGGACAGAAGTTAGTTCTCGATATCGGCTATATTTTGTTTTCACGTTTCAACTTCAAAAATTGCACTTAAGTCCCTGCGATTTAGCCTGGAAACTGACGAACTCAAGTGAACATTGGAGGCCCAATTGCACATTCAAAGCCCATTTTCTTTACCCTAATTTCCATTATATAATCATGTAGTTGTTTAGGTATTGGCTTGCATTTTTGGTAAAACCCAAGTGTATGTGTGAATGTCATGACTGATGTCATAACATTCTAGTTTAGTTTGTACTGATTCATTAGGTACCTTTGCAGAAAAATATTGTCATTCAGGTACTGATGTTTATAAGTGTGTATCTGAGCATTTTGCAAAATGATCACATTTTCCTAAATCAGTAGACAGGTTTCTCAGATGTCATAACAGATGTTATGACATCCTGTTCTGAACTAACAGGTATGCAGGTTGGTTAAATTCTGAGTTTTTTCAGGAAAATAACTCAGTCTTTCCAGAATAGAATCCTGCGTTTTCTTTGGGTTAACCTAGCTCAACCCTAACCTGGTTAATAAAGTCCTGTGACCTAGTCTTAAGGTCAAATGGAATTAACCATAGGTTTTTGTGGAAACCCTAACTGAAGTTGCAGCTGCTATATATTCAACAGAGCTGCTATTCTGCAGTAATCCCTTTTTGGTCAGAAGATCATTTGTAAACTGTATAGGTTTAATTATTGTACTCCAAGCAATTATCATTGTGATAAGTGACTTGGAATAGGTTTTTAATTGTAAGGGTTGTGTAGCACTCAAAGCTTTGAAGCAAGAGTGTTTGAATGTTTCTTGACTAAAGCTGTGAAGCAGAGTCAAGTTAAGTTTGTGTATCACTCAAAGTTGTGAAGCAAGAGTGGTTGTGTTGCTTGATTAAAAAGCTGTGAAGCTTAATCAAGTGTATGTTTTTGAAGAGTGTCTTCATCAATTCATTAGTCAAATTGTTTTATGTATCACTGCTGTGATTGAGGGGAGTGAGTAGGAACTCAGGTTTAAGTTGTACTTAGATTGAAATTGCATTGGGTAGGTCTTAAGTGAAGGAGATAAACTGGTTGGTTTATTCCTGAATTAACATCTCTTATAGTGGATTTCCTCCCTGGCTTGGTAGCCCCCAGAGTAGGTGTTGTTGCACACTGAACTGGGTAAACAATTGATTGTGTTCTTTATTGTTTTTGTATTTACTGTCATATAGTAAGTCAGATACGATGTCATAACATTGAACGTGACATTGAGTATCTGCAGCCAGAATTTCAATTGGCATCAGAGCAGGCACCCTGCCTGTATTACTGGGTGAGATCTATGGATATCACTTTCTGGCACTATGGACAAAGAAGGAGTTTTTGGAAATAGACCACCCATTCTGGATGGAACTAATTATGACTACTGGAAACCTCGTATGATTGCCTTCTTAAAATCTCTGGACAAAAAGGCTTGGAGAGCTGCTGACAAAGGATGGATCCATCCCACCATAACTGAGAAAGATGGGACAATCAGTCTGAAGCCTGAGGAAGATTGGAGTAAAGAAGAAGATGAGTTAGCCCTGGGAAATTCCAAAGCTTTAAATGCCTTGTTCAATGGAATTGATAGAAACATTTTCAGACTAGTACATCAATATGAACTGGCCAAGGAAGTTTGGGACACTCTCAAAACTACTCATGAGGGCACTTCCAAAGTAAAAATGTCAAGGCTTCAGATGTTGACTACCAAGTTTGAGAATCTAAAAATGATGGAAGATGAAACCATTCATGAGTTTCACATGAACATCTTGGAGATTGCCAACACCTCAGGAGCACTGGGAGAAAAGATGTCAGAAGAAAAACTGGTGAGGAAGATTCTCAGATCCTTGCCTAAAAGATTTGCAATGAAGGTAACTGCCATAGAGGAAGCCCAGGACATTAGCAAGTTGAAAGTGGATGAACTTATTGGGTCTCTTCAGACTTTTGAGATGGGGATCACTGATAATGGTGACAAGAAGAACAAAAGCATAGCACTTGTATCCAACACTGATGTTGAAAACAAGGAGGATGAAGAAGAAAATATTTCAGAAGCTATTGCCATGCTTGGAAGACAGTTCAACAAGCTCATCAAAAGAATGGATCCAAAGTCAAGGTCTAATGTTCATAACATTCCCTCTGACATTGACAGTTCCAGCAGAAGACCAAGGTCAGAAGAAAAGGGAAACCAAGGCAGAGGTATTCAATGCCATGGATGTGAAGGATATGGACATATTCGAGCTGAATGTCCTGCCTTTCTTAAGAAACAAAAGAAAGGAATGACTGTTACTTGGTCTGACTATGATTCAGAAAGTAATTCTGAAGAAGAATCTGCCAAACTAGTTACTTCTCTAACTAGTGTTTGTACCTCTGAAAGTGACACTAGTGATGACGAAGTGACATTTAAAGAACTGGCTGATACCTACAAGAAATTGTGTATCAGAAGTGCTGAAGTCTGTGTGCAGAATGAGAAACAATCAAAACTCATTATAAAGCTGGAGGCTGAAAAAAGGGCAGATCTTGAAACTATAAGTCACCTAGAAGGGGAAGTTCAATTACTGAACTCACAACTGAACCAAATGACAAAATCTGTCAAGATGTTGACCAATGGATCAGATAAATTGGAAGAGATCCTTCAAGTTGGACAAAATGTGGGAAACAAATCTGGTCTAGGATTTGTGGAAGCTAAGAAATCTGGTGCAGACAAGAAGATCAGGCATGTCAAACAATTGTCAAAGCAGATGTCTCAACACAATTCTCAACATCAGAAATACATGAAGAAAAAATACCAAAGATGGAGATGTCATCATTGTGGGAGGTATGGACACATAAAGCCCTTCTGCTTCAAATTGCATGGATACCCTAATCAAAACTCAGGTGCTAAAACTAAGCCAAAAAGGGTACCACATACTCCTCATTGGAAGAAAAAGGCTACTGCCCTGATAGCCCATACTTCCCTGAGAGTGTCTGCAAAGGAAGGCTGGTACTTTGACAGTGGATGTTCCAGACACATGACTAGAATCAAAAATCTCCTCAATAATGTTAAGCCTCACACCACCAGTTCTGTGATATTTGGAGATGGTGCTAAAGGTGAAGTCAAAGGAGTTGGTAATTTGGATTGCCCTGGAGTTCCAAGTCTGAATAAAGTACTGCTGGTAAAAGGACTGACTGCTAATCTCATTAGTATCAGTCAATTATGTGATCTAAGATTCAAGGTCAACTTCTCAAAATCTGAATGTCTAGTAATTGATGAAAAACTAGAAGTTGTAATGAGAGGAATCAGATCCAAAGATAACTGCTACTTGTCGCAGCCTGAGAACACTGATAACTCCACCATGTGTCCAATTACCAAAGAAGAAAAAGAGATGAAACTGTGGCAACATAAGCTTGGTCATCTTCATCTAAGAAGAATGAAAAGAGCTATCTCTATGGAAGCAGTCAGAAGGACTCCAAAACTACAGGTTGATAATGGTTGTGATGTGGCAAATAAACTTGAAGAAGGATGTGTTGTCAGAACCATAAGTTATCTTGACAAGGATGTTGGAAATAACAAGTCTGATAAATTCCGTTTCCCTGAAGAAATGAGGCTTGAAGTCTCCTCTCCTATAACTCTCCATCAAAATGGACTGGACAAAAAGAAAATCATTCAAGAATCAACCAGAACTATGATTCATATCAAAAGAATGCCTTCCCAACTCTGTGCGGAAATAGTTGCTGCAAGGAATAACTGTTCTCAAAATATCTGGTCAAAACAGATGCTCACTGAGTATAATGTCTCACAAGATGTTGTGACATTGTGTTGTGACAATCTGAATACAATCAATATTTCCTTAAACCCTATTCAGCACAACAGAAACAAGCACATTGACTTTGTAGAGAAGAAGTCATTTAAACTGGAACATGGTATCTTTAAGCTTCAGCTGACTGATTCTTCTACCAAGGCTCTTGTTGGAAATAAACTTGAAAACTTGAGGGGCAGGTTGGGTATTTACCAACATGAGAAATTATAGCAATTAATTTTGCTTAAAACAAGGGTTGAAGGAGTTAATTTTATTAAGTCTATTCTTAGTGGGTTAATCATATGCTTTCCCAATTCTTTCAAAATCCTTAAGAAGTTGAAAAGACTCTCTTTTGCCTCCTACCTCTCTCGTCTTTGCAATCTGTTCCCTCCTCTCAATCAAAGATTTTTCTCAAATTGCCACTGGTACTCAAAGTCAATCAAAATGTCTCAGACATCATCTTCAACCAAGGCGACTTCATCATCCTCATCATCCTCATCATCTGACCAAGACTCTAGAGCAATCACCACATGCATAGAATCTGAAGTTCTTGAGGTCACTCCTCTCAGAGAGATGGCAACTGACCCAGCCAAAGTCAAAAAGCTAAGAACTAGACATGCAGGAAGAGCTCAAGCTGCAGCCTCTGGTAATCCTTCTCATCCTTCTTCTTTTGTTCCAAATAGAGAAGGATCAGTTCAAGTTCATCAAGCTATTGCTAGGCTTGTTACTAGTATACTAAGCGGAAACAAACCTGTACCGGGGATTTCTGTCCCTTTAAATCAATCAGAAAGCCCAAATGTGGACATCTCTGAGAATGTAGATGTCTCTGAGAATGTTGTGACACAAAAAGACAACATTCAGAACTCCTCAGAAAAGACTGTTGATCCACCTATCATTGATGTGGATGAGGATTACTCAGATAATGATCTGATTGCCAATGTAAACCCTAGCATATCTAGGAGATTGATGAAAAGAAAAGGTAATCAGAATGATAAACCTGCTGTTAAGAAATCCAAGGCTGAAGGCATGGCTGAGAAAAGTATTCAGACAAAAGGGAAGAAGGCCCAGGTGCATACTGCTAGACAACCAATTTCAAAGAAGAGAAAAGAACCTGAATCTTCTGATTCTGATGAGGAATCAGAATTTGAGATTGATGCTGAAGAAATTCCTATCAGAAGGAAGCTCCCCTCCAGCAAAATTGCTAGAGTGCCTGAAGTCCCAACAGACAACATCTCTTTTCATCATCCTGACAATGCAAACAGATGGAAGTATGTTTGCTTAAAGAGAATAGCTTTAGAAAGAGAACTCAACAATGATGCCTTGGAGTGCAAAGACATCATGGACCTGATCAAGAATGCTGGACTGATGAAGGCAGTGATAAAATATAACAAATGTTATGAAAATTTGGTCAAGGAGTTTGTAGTGAACTTGTCTAATGATTGTGCTGATGGAAGGTCATCTGACTTTGAAAGTGTTTTTGTTAGAGGAAGAAGGGTCAAGTTCTCTCCATCAGAAATTAACAAGTTTCTTGGAAGAACAAATGAGGATTGTCCTGATCTGGAGGCCACTGACAATGAAGTTTGTCAAACCATCACAGCCAGGCAAATGAAGTGTTGGCCCTTGAAAGGCAAGCTGAATGCCAGCAAACTCAGCATGAAATTTGCCATCCTGCATAAGATAGGTGCAGCCAACTGGGTGCCTACAAATCATAAATCAACAATCTCCACAGAATTGGGGAGATTTATTTATGCTGTGGGAACCAAGACTGCTTTTGACTATGGCAGGTACATCTTTGAACAAACTTTAAAGCATGCTGGTAGTTATGCTGTCAAAGGACCAATCGCCTTTCCCTCCCTCCTTTGTGGAATTATCCTTGCACAATACCCTGATATCCTGGTGGCAAGAGATACAGCCTGCAAAAGAGCTCCTGCCCTTGGGTTGCACTACAAACTGTTTCAGGGATCTCATGCTCCAGATATTGTCATAACATCAGCTGAGACATTGTTTGTGAAGACCCAGTCCAAGACATCTGATGTCATAGCTGTTTTAAAAGAGACTTGCAAAGAGCTTGATGCTAGGAAAAAGACCCTAGAAATCCTAATTTCCAGGTTAGAAAAGGAGGAAGCTGAAGGAAACAGAAGGGAAGAAGGTGTAGAAGCTGAAGGTCATCTCAACATTGAAGAAACTAACTCCTCTGAGTCTGATGACAGTGCTTAAAGGTTGGTTGTTGTTTGGTGGTGTTGCTGGTTGGTGCTGATATCTGGTGGAGTTTGGAAGTGTGTTCAGTTTTTTTTTCTGCTGCTGCTCTTGTTATTTGTTTTGGATAACTGTATAATCTTTATGAACATGTATCTTTGGCCCATTTGTGGCTAAAGAGGGGGAGAATAGTTTGGTACTTACTTAATTAGTACTTGCTCAATTAGACATTCTATTTTTCTGCAGTCATTTCCTTCTGCTGCTATCTATCTCTGATTGCTTAGGGTCTTTAGCCAAAAATCTGCCAAAGGGGGAGTTTGTAGTTGTTTAGGTATTGGCTTGCATTTTTGGTAAAACCCAAGTGTATGTGTGAATGTCATGACTGATGTCATAACATTCTAGTTTAGTTTGTACTGATTCATTAGGTACCTTTGCAGAAAAATATTATCATTCAGGTACTGATGTTTATAAGTGTGTATCTGAGCATTTTGCAAAATGATCACATTTTCCTAAATCAGTAGACAGGTTTCTCAGATGTCATAACAGATGTTATGACATCCTGTTCTGAACTAACAGGTATGCAGGTTGGTTAAATTCTGAGTTTTTTCAGGAAAATAACTCAGTCTTTCCAGAACAGAATCCTGCGTTTTCTTTGGGTTAACCTAGCTCAACCCTAACCTGGTTAATAAAGTCCTGTGACCTAGTCTTAAGGTCAAACGGAATTAACCCTAGGTTTTTGTGGAAACCCTAACTGAAGTTGCAGCTGATATATATTCAACAGAGCTGCTGTTCTGCAGTAATCCCTTTTTGGTCAGAAGATCATTTGTAAACTGTATAGGTTTAATTATTGTACTCCAAGCAATTATCATTGTGATAAGTGACTTGGAATAGGTTTTTAATTGTAAGGGTTGTGTAGCACTCAAAGCTTTGAAGCAAGAGTGTTTGAATGTTTCTTGACTAAAGCTGTGAAGCAGAGTCAAGTTAAGTTTGTGTATCACTCAAAGCTGTGAAGCAAGAGTGGTTGTGTTGCTTGATTAAAAAGCTGTGAAGCTTAATCGAGTGTATGTTTTTGAAGAGTGTCTTCATCAATTCATTAGTCAAATTGTTTTATGTATCACTGCTGTGATTGAGGGGGAGTGAGTAGGAACTCAGGTTTAAGTTGTACTTAGATTGAAATTGCATTGGGTAGGTCTTAAGTGAAGGAGATAAACTGGTTGGTTTATTCCTGAATTAACATCTCTTATAGTGGATTTCCTCCCTGGCTTGGTAGCCCCTAGAGTAGGTGTTGTTGCACACTGAACTAGGTAAACAATTGACTGTGTTCTTTATTGTTTTTGTATTTACTGTCATATAGTAAGTCAGATACGGTGTCATAACATTGAACGTGACATTGAGTATCTGCAGCCAGAATTTCAAATCACATTCTTTTCACACAAACAAGAGGAGAGAAAAAAAACCTAGCCACAACACTGTCAGAATATCAAATTCTTTCAAGAATCCTAAAACCTTGAAATTCGTATTACAAATCCCTCTCTCACTACAAACAAGCCATCTCAGTTACAAACCAACATCTCACTACTTCTTCAGTAAGAGTAAGGCTGGCTTGATCTCCATGATCAAAAGGGCATAGAAGTATTCATATCACTACTTTTCCAGTAAGGGTAAGGTTGATTTGATCTCCATGATCAAAAGGGTATAATCATTCATACATGTCATATTGGCCTAAACATTAAATTTCTTCATATATTGGCTTTATTTGTATTTTATGATATATAGTAATTTATTTAATGTGTTCATGTGATTCAACACTGCAGATTTAGACAGGATCCCATGCAGGTTCATTAAGGAACGTTGAGGCCAAAACACAAATGGTCAAAAGCCAAAAGCCAAATGGCCAAAACAGAACAGCTTACACATGACACCAATACATGGCGAGACAGACATCCTGAGAAGGTTAAGAAACATTGAGGCCAGAACACAAATGGCCAAAAGCCAGAACACAAATGGCCAAAAGCCAAAACACAAATGGCCAAAACAAAACAGTTTACACATGACGCCAACAGCTGTTTCACCCCTCCAATCAGGCCCGTATACTCCTAAACTCTCTCTATTTGTATTATGTTCCTTTAATTAATTAATCGTTATTATTTTTATTAATCACTAACCAATTAACATTTTTTCCTAATAAAATCAAAAACACAAAAAATATTTTATTTATTAAAATTAGCTTCATCACTTTTATTTTTGTAAATAAATTAATTTAATCAATTTAACTTTAATTAGATTTAACTTTTAATATTTTTTGCAATATTTAAAATCAATTTAGAATATTAGGTTTTTATTAGCATTAATTCAATTTATTTTATTTCTTTAAAAAACTCAAAAATCCAAAAATATTTTTATTTTAATTTAATTGTTCATTTAATTTAATTCCATTTAATTCAAAAATAACCAATACTCATATTTTCTAAAAAAAAAGGGTCAAAACCCTAAGGACGTCCCGATTTAATTTCTTTCGCGCTTTAATTCATATTTTGATTATATTGATGTATCTGTTTCCGGGATGTAATAGTTAATTAGGATTTTACCGCTTTCTTTTACTTTCCGCATTTATTTCCAAACGGGTTTTTGTTTTTTTTGACGATGTATAGACCCGCGCCTTGTAATAGCGTAGATCTACCTTTCCGCAATTTATTTTCCGCACTCTTAACTGTTAATATGCATGAAAGACTTGTATGACAAATAAAATCAATCCGTAGCTCACAGATGCATGTTCAAAGATAAACATAAACTGAAACAACACACATGCACATGCCACTCCTAGGGTACGCCTCACTGGTTGCCTCGAACATGGTCGTCAAGTATAGGGTGTTTTAGAGGTCGCCCTCCTGTCTAAGATCCAGTTGCCTCGAAACGGTTGCCTCGGATAAAAAGGATCTAGGACATTAGGGTTACTTCTAAGGTGTCCTACCATTGCTTTGGTGACCACATATGTCCCTAATAATCGAATTGACCTGAATAACTCCAACGATGGTGCTACCTACCTCTCAATGGTGGGATAGCACTATCTAAAGGACTCTTACACAGCCTAATTCCTTAGAGTAGGTAGATTCTCATAGGTACTTGCTCTCTCAAAAACAAAAATAACTTTTCGCACTGACACTTTCAAAAAGTTTTCAAACAAATTTTTCTTACACTCCTGAGGACAGATACAAGAGTTACTTAGAAATTTTTTCAAATGAAACTTTTTCAAAACCCACACACACTTGAAAAGCAAACAAATTTTGAAAACATAAGAGCAAGTACCTAAGAGCCCGTGGATAACCACAGATAGAAAGGGTGCTAACACCTTCCCTTTCTATAAATCTACCTCCCGAACCGAGAAACATTCTCAAAGAAGGAATTTTGTTGTGCTTTTGTCCTTTCCATGTTGGAGAACATAAAAGACGGTGGCGACTCTTGCTTACTGCTACATTTCGCGAACCAGCTTAAAAAACAGTCAGTTCTATTTCCACCAATCACAGAACTGGCGACTCTGCTGGGGATGCTATAAAGTGAGGTGTACCTTAAGATTAGACCACTCTTGTTTTCAATTGCTTGCTTTGTTTGCTTTAATATTGTGGGTCTCTCTTGGAGTTTCATAGATCCTAACCCGGATCTGGGGGATACCTCTTAGAAAGTAGCAACAAAACTGTGATGGAACTGTGCGGGGTATACCGACACAGTTGAAGCACTTTGCTACGTTGATGTGGCACTTTGGTGAGTACCGGTAACCCTTGAGTCAAGTCAAGGAGAGTACGGGGCCGCCGCATGGTGTCGTGAAGCATCAACTGACCTTAGGAACCTTACTTGACCATCCTGGCCTCTTTAGGGGTAGTGAGATGACCGATTTTGGTGCAGTCCGAAGTTGGTAGATACTCGATACTACACTCATTGAGGGTTGTTTTCTTGGAATATTTTGATCGCCAGTTCAGTGGCTAAATCAAAACAATGAACATAGAAAACAACCCAATGATATTGAGCTCCTTAGAACCCGGTTACTTTTGATAGGACAGGTTTTGAGCCAACCAACTTCAAGAGGGTAGTACCTAAACTTCATGCCGGCCTGAAATCTAAGGGCTCTTTTGTGTGACTTGTGTGCCTTCAAACTTGAAATACTTGCCCATACTTGTTATCTGACAACATTGAGCTACTTGCAGGTTTTGTTTATGGTCCTTAAACTGGACTTATTACAGGGCTAACTTACACCTCACACCTTTGCATCCACGTAGCATAACATCATACCATCATACCATTGCATACATCCTGCATAAGGACTAACCCATTTCAAGGATCTCAAGGGTCTGTGATACAGGTCATGATGAACCAACTGTCTAGCAAGGGGCAAAGGGGATTTATTTTCCTCTAGCCAAGGTTGATAACTTGAGTCAGGGGCTATGACCCACTCGATATGGTGAGCTTTGACTCTTGAAGAAGGACTCTCAACAACATGAAGTTCCTTCAATCAAGCTACCGGATGCAACTTCTAACAATTTTATTGTTTACCCCGCGAGATCCTTAAAAACATTGCATGCATACATACACATTGTTGCATAACAGGTACCTTTATTACAGGTCACTTACCTTCTTCGCTGTTTATTTCAGCAATGGCTTTCCAACAAGACAACCAGGATCTTCATACTCAAGAGACTCAGTTCAGGGAAATCCTCCTAAATCTATCCAAGGGGCAGGAAGAGCTGAGAACACTCCTTATGGGGACTTTGGTCAAGAAGGGTCCTGAAGACAGTAAGGACGAGCGGCTGAAACATCTGCAAGCTGAGGTGGATGCAATGAGAACCCAGATGCTGGGGAAAATGGATCTTATCCAAGGCTTGACTCGGGAGAAAGAAGAGTTGAGAACCATGGTCAACCAGCTTCACCAAGAGGGATACAACATGAAGCAAACAGTCCAAGTTAGGGACTAGGTCATTAATCAACTTCCATGAGGACAAGAGTCTGGTATGGTGAAGAATAGACCTCTCCGAATTGCTACCACTTCACAGGTCCAACCACAACCTCGCCCAGAGCAATGGGTTGATCAGAGTAAGCCCCGAAGGCAATTTACCAAGCTCAACACGTCGCTGTCTCAAGCTTTACAACACCTGTTGAGGTTGAATTTGGTAACTCTAAGGGCTCCTCCCCGGAATCCCAACATCTCTGCTCCTACTTATCATCCCAATAGAAGATGTGCATACCACTCCGATTGTCCGGGACATGACACAAACGACTGCTGGTCTCTTAAGAACAAGATCCAGGACCTGATTGATGAAGGAGCAGTGGAATTCACCCAGGATGGTCAGGCTGAGTTCTTCTACTATCCCCGCAAGATTCACCATTTGAAGTGACAAGTCCTGAGACGAGAAGACTTTTTGTCCATTAGAATTTTCAAGTTGTAACTTTCTGTTGATTGTTCAAACATTTCGTCATGGCAAACGTTTACTTTATCAATGCATCGCATATGTCTGTTTTGAATCAATATATTTGCATTCGCTATATTCAAACTGCTTTCATTTTTTGTGATGTTCAAACTCTCGATTAATAATTCTAAGCCTTTTGAGGGAGGATGACAAAAACGATACCACGATCTTTACAATATGCTTTTGAACAGACCCCGCTGATGAGGTACATGCATTGTTTCAATTCCTAAACACCAGAGTTATAAGGAAGATAATCCCTCGTCAACCCCTTCGAGCCAAAGAAGTAGGAGTTTTTTCTTTTCACAAAAAATTAAAACCCTTAATCATAACCTGGGGCAGGGTAGTCTTCTCAGTTGATCCAGGTGCACAACGAATGGAACAAAAGGAGTCCTTCTAAAGCAAAAGACAGTGATGGTTTCGAATAATCGTCAAGACAAGCAGTCATTACCAAAAAAAAAAAACTAAAGCCCAATAAGTTAAAACCTATGAAGGAGACTTACAAAACTGGGGCATCCCGCTGACTGTAATCACAAAAGAAACAGTTCAGGAAAAAAACAGGGATAATAAAATTAAAAAAAGAAAGAGGTCATACAAAACCTCGACCAAAAAAAAAGGGAAATGACTGCCTATTCAAAATAAACTATCAGTATCCGAACCATCATTGGAACATCAGGAAAAAGACTCAAACAAGGTCTAATGCACGATTAGCTGAGTTTAGGATCGAAGAACATCACGAAGAGCGGGTGGGTACAAATAAAATTTGAGCCTTTATCCTTTGTTTCTTAAACCGTGAACCAGGCCACGCTACAAACCTAAAAAGTCCTAGCTGAAGCATGGGTTAGTTCGAAAGCATACTGTTACGAAAGGTATCCTGACTCCTTAAGGCTTGCGGTAAAATAACGAGTTGACATCACAGTTTACAAAAAATTCACTGGTTTTACTGAAAAACGCATTTTCAAAAACTTCAAGACAGGCATAAGCTTTGCATTTTTAACATAACATTGTTTGCATATGACTATTTGTTTGAACAACAGAGAGATTTGCACGATGAATATCCAGTGAACAAGAATCTTCTCAATAAACAGGATCATATCAAATGGGAAAAACACTTCCAAAAAAGGGGCATGGCATGATCATGGTCTATCATCTGGGGCAGTCCAGTCAAGATTCAGAGAATCTCTCAAAATGCCAAATAGTCAGGGGAAAATCTCCGCCCGAGTCACTTGGGGCATTGTACATGAATTTCGGCAACGAATCTTGCATGATCAAACGAAGATCTTCTGATAGTATGGCAACACAACACTACTGACAGTGACAACTCCCTACATCCTGAGAGAATGGACATAGTCAGAAAATACTACGCATAATCAAAGACCCGCTAGGTCGACTGGCCTAGGAAAAAATAAGGGCTTCCCAGCGAACCAAAAGGGTTCGGGCAAAAATAAGGGATAAAATGAAAAATCTGTACACCCGGCAAGTTGAAAACCTGAAAAGGCGGATTGGGCAAAAATGGGTATCCCGGTGGACTAAAAACCCGAAAGGGCGGTCCAGGCAAAAGTTAGGGATCAAAAGCGTATGACTATGTCCCGTCATCTCGTCATTTGCCTGCCAGAAGAAGATTCGTCAATCGGCAGTTATCAAGCACCTCTACAGGTACCTTCTCCCACAGAAACTGGGGCAATAAGAATTGTCCGAACTGTACAAGCTGCTCTATCCTCCAGGTACAAGGTAGATTCAATTGAAGAATATGGCTAAGATACTTTCACTCCCCGCAGAGTAAGACAAGAATCAGCAATACTCTCCCCAAACAGAGTTGGTCTCCCATCAGTCCTAAACAGGCACAATATCCCTAGCAAGTCAGCAATACTCTCTCCAAGCAGAGTTGACCTACCATCAGTCCCGAACAAGTTGGGTATCCCTAGAAGATCTTAATATTCCCCAGTGGAGTATACATATATTCCTCAGCAAGCATCCCCGGCAGTCTTAATATTCCTCAGCAGAATATGAGATTGTTCCCCAGCGGAATACATGATACCCCCAATGGAGCCACTTCCCAAGTACAGTTCAAAAGTTTCCCCAGGAAAGTTGAACCAATCTCCCCAGTAGATTTCTGGAAGCTTATCCCCTGCAGAGTGCGAAAGCTTCTCCCCGGCTTTATTCAGAAGGTTATTCCCCACCAGAGCTTATAACTGGGTTATCCTCAGCCAATTACCATGAAAAGACCGTCCTCGGCGAAGTTCTTCCTGTCCCCAGCGGAGTTCATCAAATTCCCCAACAAAACTTATCAACGGTATCCCCAGCGGAGTTATCATCAAACCTCAGCGAAGTATCTCTTCCCACAGAGTAATTCCCCACAGAGTAACCTCTCCAACAAGTTTATTCCCCAACGGAGTCATCTTCTCCTACCGGTTTATTCTTGTAACCATCATCCCCAGCGGAAATGAAGAACTCTACTCTTCAGCATCAGCCCAGGATTCAACAAACTCCCGGCATCCGTCAAGGATTTATTTTCCTAGACGAAAATACATTCATAGACATTTCACATTTCATACATCCTGCTTACATGCATGATAAAATGCATAACACACAATCTCATTTATTCTTGAGAACATCATGACATCATGCATTTCATACATCATGACATTGCATACAACTAACGTTTTGCCTTTTCAGGAAAAGGTCAATCCAAAGATGATTACTATCAACTGTCGCAATTCCAGATTTGATACCTGTATCTAGCCAGGGCATATCTGTGAGCGATTAATTGTGGATTCGACACATGTATCCAGCCAGGGCATATCTACATGAAGAGTTTAGAGATTCAATACCTGTATCCAGCCAGGGCATATCTGTAGACGACAAATTCCAGATTCGATACATGTATCTAGCCAGGGCATATCTGTGAGTGATTGATTGTAGATTCGATACCTGTATCCAGCCAGGGCATATCTGCATGAAGAGTTTAGAGATTCGATACCTGTATCCAGCCAGGGCATATCTGTAAACGACCAGTTTCCAGATTTGATACCTGTATCTAGCCAGGGCATATCTGTGAGCGATTGATTGTAGATTCGATACCTGTATCTAGCCAGGGCATATCTGCATAAAGAGTTTAGAGATTCGATACCTGTATCCAGCCAGGGCATATCTGTAGACGACTAATTCCAAATTCGATACCTGTATCTAGCCAGGGCATATCTATGAGTGATTGATTGTAGATTCGATACCTGTATCTAGCCAGGGCATGTCTGCATGAAGAGTTTAGAGATTCGATACCTGTATCCAGCCAGGGCATATCTGTAGACGACCAGTTCCAGATTCGATACCTGTATCTAGCTAGGGCATATTTGTGAGTATCTGATTGTAGATTCGACACCTGTATCTAGCCAGGGCATATCTACATGAAGAGTTTAGAGATTCGACACCTGTATCCAGCCAGGGCATATCTGTAGACGACCAATTCCAGATTCGATTCCTGTATCTAGCCAGGGCATATCTGTGAGTAATTGATTGTAGATTCGACACCTGTATCCAGCCAGGGCATGTCTGCATGAAGAGTTTAGAGATTCGATTCCTGTATCCATCCAGGGCATATCTGTAGACGACCAGTTCCAGATTCGATACCTGTATCTAGCCAGGGCATATCTGTGAGCAATTGATTGAGGATTCGACACCTGTATCTAGCCAGGGCATATCTACATGAAGAGTTTAGAGATTCAATACTTGTATCCATCCAGGGCATATCTGTAGACGACCAGTTCCAGATTCGATACCTGTATCTAGCCAGGGCATATTTGTGAGCATTTGATTATGAATTCGACACCTGTATCTAGCCAGGGCATATCTACATGAAGAGTTTAGAGATTTGATACATGTATCCAGCCAGGGCATATCTGTAGACGACCAGTTCCAGATTCGATACCTGTATCTAGCCAAGGCATATCTGTGAGCATTTGATTATGGATTCGATACCTGTATCCAGCCAGGGCATATCTGCATGAAGAGTTTAGAGATTCGATATCTGTATCCAGCCATGGCATATTTGTAGACGACCAGTTCCAGATTCGATACCTGTATCTAGCCAGGGCATATCTGTGAGCGATTGATTGTAGATTCGATACCTGCATCTAACCAGGACATATTTGCATGAAGAGTTTGAAGATCAACCCCTGTAACAGGCCAGGAAATTATCTTTCTTTCTCAAGTACGCAAGTTCTCGCTAAGGAATATCTTACGCGATCGACACCTTCAGATGGCATCTTTAAGCCTATCTCCACAACTATCCATTACACTTCCAAATGGAATCTATAAGCCCATTCCCGACAAGGTTCTGTCACATCTCCAGATGGCATCTATAAGCCCATTCTCCTATCCACCATCTTTCCAAATGGCATCTGTAAGCCCATTCCCGACATCACATTGCTAATACTACACTATGCGAGTGCAAATTTCTGGGCACTCTAGTGTTCAATCATCTTCCACCTTCGGATCACGAAAGGCACGCAAGCCAATCTACATCCTCAGGTTTAAGAAGATTGAATAGGGGCAACTGTTGTATCCCAAAATTTGCCCTCCCATATTTCTCAAAACATTTCAAGAAAAATTCACAAGTCCAACCCAGCGCGTCATATTCAGGTGTTATTTCGCCAAGATATCTCTGATAACGTATTCTCAAATTCAGGTTCGACTCAAGAGTTAATTCTTTAAAGAAGGTATCCGAATGTGTGAGTTTTCTTGAAGAAATATGGTGAAAAAGTGTGCTGAAAGTGCAGTTCTTACGCGCTAAAAAATTCATAACTTGAAGATCGTGGCTCGTTTTGAACCCGTTCCGGTGGCCAAAATTCTGTCTTGACATTATCTACGTTTTCATCTCTCACGGCTGGAAGCCAATTTCGATCAGAAGGTCTTCAAAAATGTGGATTTATCAAGTATTTTCATACAGAAAATTTGTGACAGAAGTTTATTTGCGTCATGTTCAGAAAATCTTAACTTGGTCGATTTTCATCATATCGAGCTGGTTCCGGCGCCAAAATTTCAAAAAATGAGTTGGCTACATTTTCACAGAAGGTATTGAGTTCAAACGGTATTTAAAAGGCCTTCGTTTTTTGCTCAGAGTGCGTGACACGCTGAAAATCCTGAATGCTGAATAATATTTCATCTGGGCTGAAACTTCGAAAATTCATAACTCGGTCAATTTTTATTGGATTAGGCTCATATTTTTACACAAGGTCACTGACTCATAGATCTACAACTTTGCTTCAAAAGTCGAGACCGGATTATGCTCCGATCAATACCAGTTTTTTATTGAAGAACGTGTCAGAGTCGACACTGGAGCCCAAAATAAGTTTGTCTGAGCTGAAACTTCAAAAATTCATAACTAATTCACCGCTTATCCGATTGAGCCTATTTTCGGACAGGAGTTAATTCTCGATATCGGCTACATTTTATTTTCACATTTCAACTTCAAAAATTGCACTTAAGTCCCTGCGATTTAGCTTGGAAAGTGACGAACTCAAGTGAACATTGGAGGCCCAATTGCACATTCAAAGCCCATTTTCTTTACCCTAATTTCCATTATATAATCACATTCTTTTCACACAAACAAGAGGAGAGAAAAAAAACCTGGCCACAACACTGTCAAAATATCAAATTCTTTCAAGAACCCTAAAACCTTGAAATCCTTATTACAAATCTCTCTCTCACTACAAACAAGCCATCTCAGTTACAAACCAACATCTCACTACTTCTTCAGTAAGAGTAAGGCTGGCTTGATCTCCATGATCAAAAGGGCATAAAAGCATTCATTTCACTACTTTTCCAGTAAGGGTAAGGTTGATTTGATCTACATGATCAAAAGGGTATAATCATTCATACATGTCATATTGGCCTAAACATTAAATTTCATCATATATTGGCTTTATTTGTATTTTATGATATATAGTAATTTATTTAATGTGTTCATGAGATTCAACACTGCAGATTTAGACAGGATCCCATGCAGGTTCATTAAGGAACGTTGAGGCCAAAACACAAATGGTCAAAAGCCAAAAGCCAAATGACCAAAACAGAACAGCTTACACATGACACCAATACATGGCGAGACAGACATCCTGAGAAGGTTAAGGAACATTGAGGCCAGAACACAAATGGCCAAAAGCCAGAACACAAATGGCTAAAAGCCAAAACACAAATAGCCAAAACAAAACAGTTTACACATGACACCAACAGCTGTTTCACCCCTCCAATCAGGCCCGTATACTCCTAAACTCTCTCTTTATTTGTATTATGTTCCTTTAATTAATTAATCATTATTATTTTTATTAATCACTAACCAATTAACATTTTTTCCTAATAAAATCAAAAACACAAAAAAATATTTTATTTATTAAAATTAGCTTCATCACTTTTATTTTTGTAAATAAATTAATTTAATCAATTTAGCTTTAATTAGATTTAACTTTTAATATTTTTTGCAATATTTAAAATCAATTTAGAATATTAGGTTTTTATTAGCATTAATTCAATTTATTTTATTTCTTTAAAAAACTCAAAAATCCAAAAATATTTTTATTTTAATTTAATTGTTCATTTAATTTAATTCCATTTAATTCAAAAATAACCAATACTCATATTTTCTCAAAAAAAAGGGTCAAAACCCTAAGGACGTCCCGATTTAATTTCTTTCGCACTTTAATTCATATTTTGATTATATTGATGTATCTGTTTCCGGGATGTAATAGTTAATTAGGATTTTACCGCTTTCTTTTACTTTCCGCATTTATTTCCAAACGGGTTTTTGTTTTTTTTGGCGATGTATAGACCCGCGCCTTGTAATAGCGTAGATTTACCTTTCCACAATTTATTTTCCGCACTCTTAACTGTTAATATGCATGAAAGACTTGTATGACAAATAAAATCAATCAGTAGCTCACAAATGCATGTTCAAAGATAAACATAAACTGAAACAACACACATGCACATGCCACTCCTAGGGTACGCCTCACTGGTTGCCTCGAACGTGGTCGTCAAGTATAGGGTGTTTTAGAGGTCGCCCTCCTGTCTAAGATCCAGTTGCCTCGAAACGGTTGCCTCGGATAAAAAGTATCTAGGACATTAGGGTTACTTCTAAGGTGTCCTACCATTGCTTTGGTGACCACACATGTCCCTAATAATCGAATTGACCTGAATAACTCCAACGATGGTGCTACCTACCTCTCAATGGTGGGATAGCACTATCTAAAGGACTCTTACACAACCTAATTCCTTAGAGTAGGTAGATTCTTATAGGTACTTGCTCTCTCAAAAACAAAAACAACTTTTCGCACTGACACTTTCAAAAAGTTTTCAAATAAATTTTTCATTCACTCTTGAGGACAGATACAAGAGTTACTTAGAAATTTTTTCAAACGAAACTTTTTCAAAACCCACACACACTTGAAAAGCAAACAAATTTTGAAAACATAAGAGCAAGTACCAAAGAGCCCGTGGATAACCACGGATAGAAAGGGTGCTAACACCTTCCCTTTCTATAAATCTACCTCCCGAACCGAGAAACATTCTCAAAGAAGGAACTTTGCTGTGCTTTTGTCCTTTCCATGTTGGAGAACATAAAAGACGGTGGCGACTCTTGCTTACCGCGACATTTCGTGAACCAGCTTAAAAAACAGTCAGTTCTATTTCCACCGATCACACACGGTGTCAAGCAAGATTAGCTGGATGATGAAGACTCTATTTTTGAGAAGGCTGGCCCTGACATCGGCAACATTGTGGGAACCAGTAAAATAAAGAGAAGTGGAAGAGTGTTCTCCCCTGAGATTGCTTCTCCGAAGATTGTTACCAGTTATGTGATCATCCCCATTTCTGTTCCTATTGATACTACTACTACAGTTCCTATGGTTACTCCCGCTAACACCCCTATCATCGAGTTGACCGAGACTTGGGGCAAAGGCATTTTGGTTGAACCTGTCCGGATGAAGGCGCAATCAGTATCTATCCCAGAGGCCTCCAAGAAGGAGATGGAAAAAATTTTGAACATTATAAAGAGAAGTGACTACAATGTAGTCGAACAGCTAGGGCAGACCCCTTCAAAGATTTCTATGCTAGATTTACTGTTGTGCTCCGAGGCTCATGCGAAGGACTTGGTGAAATTTCTTAAAACTGCCTATGTGCCACAGGAAACCTCTGCTGACCAATTCAAAGATTGTGTGGCCAGTTTGACCGCTGATAATGAGTTAGGCTTTTCTGGTGTTGACTTGACACCTAGAGGGAGAAAACACAACAAGGCGTTGCATGTCTCTGTCGAATGCCGGGCACTACTTTGGCCCATGTCCTAGTTGAAACTGGTTTATCTTTGAATGTGCTGCCTAAGAAAGCTCAGGATAGACTAGATTGTGAAGGTTTGACCTTAAAACCCAGCAACATGGTGGTAAGGGCCTTCAATGGTTCAAAGAGAATGGTGCATGAGGAGGTGGACATCCCCATTAAATTTGGAACTCAAACCTTTGATTCAACTTTCTATGTAATGTACATTCACCCTTCCTATTCCTGCTTATTGGGCTGACCTTGGCTTCATGACGCTGGTGTTGTCACCTCTACATTACATCAAATGCTGAAATACCCAACCAAGGGAAAAATCATCACTGTCCATGGAGAGGAAGAATATATGGTCAGTCACTTGAACTCTTTCAAATACATGGAAATTGATGGTGAATTCATGGAAACTCCGTTTCAACATTTCGAGGAAGTCCCACAAATGGTGGCAGCAGCCAAGACTGTTTCCCAAGTCCCGAAGATTACCAGACCTCCGCTAAAGATGGCTTCCATAAAAGATGCCAAGGCAGTAGTCGAAGAAGGTGGGTGTACTATTTGGGTCCAACTCCCGGATATCCCTTACAAATCTGACATATTTGGGTTGGGTTTCACTTTAGGAGGCCAGAAAGTTGTTCGTCATGCTCGTGCCGCAGGACCACCTTTGAGGATCAGCAATCATGGAGTCAACGCAGTGGAGGATAGTGATGACAGTTGTGACCTGGAAGATTCGATTTTTCTGACTATCAGCGGAGGACTCAACAATTGGGAAGCCAAAGAATTTGTCCCTATTACTTTTATCCAACAGTAATTGTCTTTAAATTTTTGTTGGACTTGTAATAATTAAACAATTCAGACTTTTAAAACCTTGTGTCTTACCCGAGGCACGACAGTCCATTTGTAAGGGTTGTCACTTCATTTTCATATGTCATCAATGAATCATGGGCGTTTTTTCATGCAAATTTTACGCTCTTTGTTTTTCTTCATTTTTATTTTTTCAAAGATAGCTATACTCTTACACCCACTCACATATCAAAATGCAGATCCACAACCACTAAGGATCCCATGGGTAACGATTCTGCTATGGCCTATTGTGACTTTGAAAATCCGATCTACCAAGCCGAAGATGATGGTAAGGAAGATTGTGAAGTTCCAGGGGAACTAGCCAGGTTACTACAACAGGAAGAAAGGACCATACAACCCCACAAAGAACCAATGGAGACAATTAACTTAGGTACCAAAGAGGACAAGAAAGAAGTCAAGGTAGGTGCCAATCTGGAACCTAGTGTCAAGAAGCGCTTAACTCAGTTACTACATGACTATGTTGAAGTCTTTTCCTGGTCATACGAATACATGCCAGGACTTGACGCTGATATCATGGTCCATCGTCTACCGACAAAAGAAGACTGCCCTCCGGTAAAATAGAAAGTCCGTCGCATGCGGCCAGAAATGTCAGAGAAGATCAAGACTGAAGTCATGAAACAATTCAACACCAGATTTTTAGTCATCACCTCCTATCCACAATGGGCCGCCAATGTTATTCCAGTGCCTAAAAAGGATAGTAAAGTACGCACGTGTGTGGATTACAGAGATTTGAATAGGGCAAGCCCTAAGGATGACTTGTTGCTTCCCCATATTGATATTCTGGTTGACAATATCGCACAACATAAAGTGTTCTCATTTATGGATGGTTTCTCAGGCTATAATCAAATCAAAATGGCACCTGAGGACATGGAGAAGATGACCTTCGTCATACAGTGGGGCACGTTCTGTTACAAGGTTATGCCATTCGGGTTGAAAAACACTAGGGCAACTTATCAGCGCGCCATGGTAGCTATGTTTCATGATATGATCCATCACGAAATAGAGGTCTATGTAGATGACATGATATCCAGATCTCAAACTGAAGAGGAACATCTTGACCATTTGCAGAAACTGTTTGAAAGGCTAAAGAAATACAAGCTAAGGCTGAACCCGAGTATATGCACATTTGGAGTAAGGTCTGGTAAACTCCTAGGCTTCATCGTCAATAGTAAAGGTATCAAAGTGGAGCCGGAAAAGGTAAAAGCAATACAAGAAATGCCTGCTCCTCGCACCGAGAAGGAAGTCAGAGGATTCTTAAGAAGGCTAAACTACATCGCCAGATTCATTTCTCACCTAACCGTTAGTTGTGAACCAATCTTCAAATTACTGAAGAAAGATCAAGTTGTCATGTGGAATGATGAATGCCAAGCCGCCTTCGACAAAATCAAAGAGTACCTTCAACAGCCTCCTGTTTTGATGCCGCCAGTCGAGGGAAGACCTCTGGTCATGTATCTAATTGTCTTGTAAAATTCAATGGGGTGTGTGTTGGGGCAGCATGATGAGTCTGGCCGAAAAGAGCATGCTATTTACTACCTGAGCAAAAAGTTTACCGACTATGAAACCAAATATTCACTGCTCGAGAAAACTTGATGCGCTCTGGCATGGGCTGCTCTCCAGATAAGACAGTATATGCTAACCCATACTACCTTATTGATATCCAAGATGGATCCAATTAAATACATATTCGAGAAGCCCGCCCTCTCGGGAAGAATAGCAAGATGGCAAATGATCCTGACAAAATACGACATTCAATACACTACCCAAAAATCAATAAAGGACAGTGTACTAGCCGATCACCTTGTTCATCAGGCTGTGAATGACTAATTATTGTACCCCAAAATTTTCCCTCTCATTTATCAAGTATTTTCTCACAAGATCTCCCTTGGTTCAAGACTACACAAGGGTTGATCAGCTCAAGACACCTCCTTAACTCTGATGACTGAAGTTAGGGTTTGAGATTGAATAAGGATAATTGAACTTTTAATGCCTCGTTTTACTTTAATGGATCATTATGGACCCTAAAGATTACTCATGTCATGTTTCAAGTCTTGGATCACATTTTTGCTCAGTCAATTGATCAGTTGACCTAAAAATCAGTTGTATTGGAGAAAAGGTCAATTGTGGCCAATTTACAGTCAACCTTCATAATTTTTTATCCATATCAATATTATTAACTCATATAAGTCATTTGATCAAGTTTGGACCATAATTCCTCAATAAATTTGATCAGATCATCAAAAGGGCAAAATGGTCAAAATTAGGGTTTTTACTGAGAAAGGGCAATTTCTGATTTTTGACCTAGCAAATGGTTAATTGGATTGAGACATGATCTAAAGGATTCAATTGCATCATTATGACCTAATGGCATGACTCAAAAGCATCCCTCAAGATCAATTGATTGTAGTTGATTTTCAGTCAACTGATCAAAAGTCAATTGTACACTAAAAAGTCAAACTTTGACTTTTTAGTCAAAATCAAATGTCAAAGATCACAATTCATCAAAACATATCAAAATATGAAACTTGTTCATCAAGAAATCAAAAATTCAAGATTTCATTTTGAAAAGTCAAAGTTTCCAAACTTAGAAATTTTTCTAAGTGTTGAAAACTTCATGTTTTTTCATAACTTTGAGCCAATTTTTTACTATGATGCAAGATGATTCAAAAGAAACTTTCAACATGAAAGTTGTAGATCTCCATGAGATCTAAAAAATTTATTTACACAACTTCTCATAGAAATACATAGATTTCAAGTTATGATTTTGTGAATACATGTTCATGAAACTTTGAAACTTAGTGAAATTTTGCCCTAGTTTAGGCAGGATTTTGACCTAACTTCATGGCAATATTTCACATAGTTCCAAGGCGAATTTTCAAAAGTGATTCAAATATGGGTTGTAGAGAACATTTCAAGATTTCTAAAATGTCCAATAACTCCTTGAGATCATGTTTGAGCAAGGAGAATCGAAGGCATGAAGTTGGCATTTCATTCTTGAATTATAGGTCATTTTCATGAAGAACAAGAATTCAAATCCATGCTAGGATGCACAATATTTACTTTGCAGGCCTCAAACTTGTTTGGCACTTGATAATTAATGTTTGGCACAGCTGTTAGAGGCTTCAACTCGAGCATTCAATGCATTGCCCATGATTATTTTTATTTTGGGGAGAAAGTGCACATTGCCATTTTTGAAAAGTAGCTTTATGCACAAAATCTGTTCTTGAGCTTTGCACTTGTTCTCTTCTGATCATACACGACCTATAACCCAAAAGAAACTTGTCTCAAGCCTCTAATAAGTCAGCCCATGCTTGTACTATGCCTTGAAACCATATTCCCAGTTTTCTTCAAAATCAAGTAACATAAAAATCAGTCTATATATTGTACTTCTGACCCTCTCAAGCACTCTAAGCTTCTCCTTACTTATGCACAAGTCATTTGCATCAAAACACACGCATGCTTAAGCCCTAAAACACACAAGAACTCAAAACTGTATCAAAGATCACCATTGTTGCATATTCTGACCAAAAATTTGAAACTCACATCTCCCTCGTGCGTTTCCAAGCCTTTTAGTTCCTAAAGCTTCTAAACATCAAATACAACTCATCCCTGACCTTGTTTCATAATTGTAACTCCATCTTCATCAACCTTCATTTTCAAAAACAGAGCTCTGCAAGTGGACTTCTCCAGAACTCCTCATCCACTTTTAGCTCAAGCCAAGCATCACATTAGCTTCCTGGGAACTTGAGGAAGCTAACCCAATCACTGGAACTCATTAAAAGCTGCTCAAACTCAAAACACGATCTCCATTTGCAAGGTGAGTTTTCTGATTTTTGAACTCCTCATATAGGTATTGTTAAGCTTTCATTTTCAAAGATAAAATGTAGACCTCATTGCCACGAAGCTGTACATATCCATAGTTTGCATTTATATGGATTGAGCTTAGAGAATTTTGGAGTTGAAGTTTCTGAAATTTTTAGGTTCCAGATTAGGACCAATAAAATTCATGTTTGTCTTTGATCTATAGTTTTAATGCTTTACATTTATGAAATAGTGAGGAAATTTGCTACAAGATTCATGTTTACACTTTTGCAAATGGATGAGAAATGAATAAGATGCAGGTGGTCTGGCTAGGCGCGAGGTTGAAGATGAAGTTGTCTTCAGGAAGCAGTTTCTAATATATATTTATGGTTTAATATAAGTAAACGAATGTATAGCCACCTCAGTGGTAAGGCAGCGCGCTGGTAACCAAGAGGGCATGGGTTCAAGACCCAGCGCGCTGCCTTTTGATCTTTTTCACATTTTTACACTTTTTTTGGCAGCTCTTGGGCCCCAAACATTAGGCCTTCATGTTTTTTTCTCTTTCTGTCCCCAGTCTCATTTCAGCACCCCCTGGCCCAAATTCATTTTTATTTTCTTTTTCTTGTTATATTTTATTTCTTTTCCTTTATTATTATTATTATTAGTATTATTATTATTATTATTATTATTATTATTATTATTATTATTATTAATAAAAACCTAAAAAAATATTTTTATTTATTATTTTTACACTTATTTAGTTTATTTTGTTTTATAAAATCAAAAGAGCAAAAACATTTCTTAATAAATTAATTTCTTTCTTAATAATTAATATTTAGGTTTAATTATTATATTATATTATTTTCTTGTAAATTAAAATCAATTTAGAACTTAGGACTTTTATTTAATTAATTTTATTTATTAGTTTAATTAAATTCACAAAAACCCTAAAAAACTTGTTTTCTTTAATAAATTAATTTCTTTTATTAACTTAATTTTAATTTTCTTATTCTAGTCAATTATCTTATTTTAATTTAATTAGGTCAAAACCTTTAATACAAAAAAAATCCGTTCCTTGTCCATTCATGCTTGTACATTATATTCATTTCATTTCTTATACATTTATTCAAATTCAATATGGTTGTAATAGATAATTAGGGTTTTAATTTCTTGCAATTCCCCATTTGTAAGTTGTATATCCCCTCCCCTAAAGATGTAATAGCTTAGTATTTTTATTTTCCGCAATTTAATGCTTTATATGCAAATGCTAGTAATTAAGGTTTGTATGGAAAGATTAAACCAACAAATAGAAAACCCTAATCAAGACAAAACAAATGAATATAAACAATACACTTGCACACTTACACCCTTAGGATAAATCCACTTTGTTGCCTTATAAAATGGCCATATTATGCATGTGAAGTGCTTAGCAAAAACAAATCAAAATACTAGATCATAGTCTCTCGATGACACTATCAAAATTATCTTTCAAAAATGATCTTAGTCGCTTAGAGAAAATGCTAAGATATATTACAACATTGCTAATCATGGCTATACGATGACCCTTACCCTTCCCTTTTACATCCAAAGATAGGGTTACTTACCAAATCAATGGTAAGATAACAATGTCAAAGGAAAGAGGAAATAAACATGAAAGACTTTTGAGTAGGTAGATTGTTCCTAGTTGCTTGCTCAATTTCAAAATCAAAACATCCTTGCTATTTTTAAAGCAAAAACCAACACTTTCAAAACATCTTACAAACTTGAAACATTTTCAAAAGACAAACACTTTGTACGCGTTCTTATAGAAACGAGAGCCATTACAAAGAAGACACCTTTTCAAAATCATTTTCAAAAACACAAACACATCTTTGAACTATTTTTTGAAACAAAAACTTTGTACACGTTCTTAAAGAAACGAGAACCATTACAAAGACATTTCCAAAATACTTTCAAAACCACACAAAGCACATTTTCAAACAAAAGTAAGTGATCTAGCAAGAAACTAAGAGCCCGTAGATAACTACGGACGAAAAGGGTGCTAATACATTCCCTTTTCATAATATACCCCCCCGAACTCAAGAAAACATCTTTAAAGGTCTTTTCTGTTCTTTTCAGCCTTTCCTTTTGGATAAAGAAAAGTTGGTGATGACTCTTGCTAACCGCAACATTTGCGATCAAATGCAAAACAACCAAGTTAGTTCTCCCACCGTGTTACAGAACCGGTGACTGTTGGGGACTACTTAAAAGTGGAGTTACCTTAGGGCTAGATCACATTTACTTGATTTCTTTGTTTGACTTGCATGCTTTACATTATGGTTCCTTGTTTGGGTTTGCTTTGATCCTACACCCGGATTTGGGGAACCTTTTTAGGTAAGTAGCAATAAACTGTGAGGGAATTGTGCGGGGTATACCGACACGGTTGAAATAGTAGCTACATTGATGCGATACTTTGGTGTGTACCGGTAGCCTTTGAGTAATCAAGGAGAATACGAGGCTGCTGCGTGGTGTCATAAAGCGTCAACTGACCTTAGCACCTTAATTGACCAACTTGGCTTTTAGGACATAGTGAGATAGTCGTCTTTGGTGTAAAACCAAAGTCGGTTGATACTCGATGCTACACTCATTGCGGTTTGACCCTTGAGTTTTGTTTGGTGACAAGTCAATTGTCGATCGGAACGAGATTTGGGGGAAAGACCGGTGATATTGAGATCCCTTAGAATCCGGTTACTATATTTAGGATAGGTTGAACCAACCCAACTTCAAGAGGGTATCACCTTAAAATCCATGCAAGCCTTAAACCTAAGGTCTCTGTGTGATTTGCTTGTGCTTGATATATCTTTTATATCTAAGCATAATCATGACATCATAACATAGCATGTCATACAAACCATTTCAAGGATTCTTAGGGTTTATTGTTGTCTTGTTTTGTAGGACATGGCTCTCGCCCGCAGATTAACTATCCAAGTCAGTCTGGTAAAAGTACCTCCTCAGCTTAAGGATTTGGTGTCAAGGGTTCCTGAAAGCTCTCCATTCACTGAAAGACATGGGAGACTTCTCAGCTTGGTCACCTCAAACCCTGATGAAGAAATATTAAAAGTGCTCTTTCAATTCTTTGACCCTCTACATCACTGCTTCACTTTTCCAGATTACCAGTTAGTGCCTACTATGGAGGAGTTTTCTCTGCTGTTGGGGGTGCCTATCCTTAACGAGGTACCTTTCAATGTTATGGAAAGAGACCCTAAACCTGAAGATATTTCCAAAGCTCTATCCTTACAACGGTCTGACGTAGTAGCCAATTGGGAAACAAGGAGAGGTGTCAAGGTTTTTTTTTTGCTAAGTTCCTGTTTGAGAAAGCTCATCATTTTTGGGATACCTTAGACTTATAAGCTTTTGAATAGGTGTTATCCCTTCTCATCTATGGGTTGGTACCATTTCCTAATCTGAACCAGCTCATAGACGTGAATGCAGTTAAGGTTTTCCTGTCACGCAATCCAGTACCTACTATGCTTGGAGATATCCTACATTCGTTGCATACTCGCACTATAAAGCGGAGAGGAAGCCTTCTGTGTTGCACACCTCTTTTGGCTAGGTGGTTTATTTCGCACCTACCCTGATCCGTCTTGAAGAATGAGCAGGGTTTGAGATGGTCTCATAGGCTAATGACTCTTACACATTCATGCGTTCATTGGTGTCCCCGAGTCTCGGAGAATGTTACCATCATTGATCGGTGTAGAGAATTCCCTAATGTCCCTCTTTTAGGCATTAGGGGAGGAATCACTTGCAATCCTTGTTTGGAACTGCGACAGTTTGGATATGCAAGAAGGGACGGTCCTCACGATGCACTTATCCAAGGAATCATCTTTGATTACGAGGATGATGCTCAGGGTTACCGCAAAAGGTTCATGCGAGCTTGGGGCATGGTACATAGAGTTGATAGCAATACACAGGGTACAAGAATTCCATCCCTCTTGAGCCTTATCTCAAATGGGTACGAGCTCGTGCTCAAAGTCTTATGATGCATAACCCTTCTATTCTCCCAGTTATCATAGAGCCTGTTGTGGAAGGAGATGTCCCATACACTATCCTTCATCCTAACATGCCCACCTCTCTCGAAGACTTGCAAAGGGATTGGATAAAACTTAAGGGGGAGCGAGACACTTTCGAGGCCCAATTTTACGCCAGCGAGAAGGTTCTGGAACTCACCAAACAGATTCATGAGGAGCGGAGTCTGAACGCCTACATCGCACCAAAGAGGATGCGCTAAACTTTTTTGTCTTAGAGTTTTGTATTTTTATTTCTTTCATTGTAAAGCCCAAAGAGGAATGATGTACTCAAACTTTGATTTATTAATATAACGGGTGTTCCTTTTTGTCTAAAGCAAATTTAAATCTCTAATTTCCTTGAAATTATTGCATACACATCTTCATTCATCATAACACAAACATGTTTCTTACAACAGGTCTCCTTATCTTTCTACTATTTATTTCAGTAAGATGGATCTTGAGCAGACATTAAAAGATCTCCAGGCGCAGAATGTTAAGTTTCAACAAATGTTCTTAACTCTGGCCAAAGGACAAGAGGATTTGAAAACTTTGCTGATCAAAGAAAAGAAGGAGAAGGCAAAGAATTCAACCGGTGTTTTAAATTTGGGAAGAAGGTTCCAAGGACAAGCCAGATGGACCCTAGACTTCACAACATCATCAGGTGAAAAGTATAATCAAGAAGGGAAAGACAAGGGGGTGACTGACCATCCAAAATCTGAAGAGGAAGAAGAGGATAACTACTATGAAGAGCAATATCCTCCAGTTGATGAGAAGTACAAACATTTGGAAGAACGTCTAAGTGCAATGGAGATTCAGAAAGTGCCCGGGCTGGACTTTGAAGAGTTGGGTTTGGTGTTTGGGACTGTTATTCCACCAAAGTTCAAGGCACCAGTGTTTGCTAAGTACGAACGGGTTTCGTGTCCCAAGATGAACCTCTCATATTATGTGAGGAAGATACAGCCTCACACTACTAACAGAGATTTGCGGGTCCACTTATTTCAAGATAGTCTATCCGAGATTCATCTAGATTGGTTCTATCAACTGGAAAGGGAAAATATCCATAACTGGGAAGACCTTACCGCTGATTTTTTTAAACAATATCAGTACAACGCAAACCTTGCTCCCACCTGTACTCAACTCCAGAGTCTGACTATGGGTTCAAGCGAGGGTTTCAAAGACTACGCTCAGAAATGGAGGGACTTAGCAGGAAGAGTCCAGCCTCCCCTATATGACAGAGAACTAGTGGACATCTTTCTGAGTACCTTGTCCGGTCCTTTCTTTAATCACCTAATTGGAAGCTCCTCAGCTGGTGTCACTGAATTAATCTTGACCGGGGAAAGAGTGGAAGCTGGGATTAAGAGTGGGAAGATCCAAAAGGACACATCCTCCAGTGCCGTGAGAAAACCATTTATTGGGAAGAAAGAGGTTGGTGATGTGTACCCTCAAAGGAATTAGGACAGAACTAAACACCGTCCAACGGTAGGGGCCGCCATGATCTCTAAGCCTGCGCCTACTCAACAAAGGAACAACCAGCCTAGAACAGAAAGACTAGTAAGAAAATTTACCCAGATAAATATGAAGTTGTATCAAGTCTTGCCGCATTTGTTGAGATCTAATATGGTAAAATTACGGGAAGCTCAGAAGAATCCCAACACTGCCTCTCCCCGTTACAACCCAAACGCCTGTTGTGCTTACCATTCTGACAGTTTAGGTCATGATACAAACGACTGCTGGGTTTTGAAAAATAAGGTGCAAGACCTTGTCGAAGCTAAAGAAATTGAATTTGATGCTCCTGAGATCCCAAATGTTATCACCGCTCCCATGCCCAAACACGGCCGTGGTATTAACGATGTTGAAGATGATGTGTTTATTACTGTTGTTGATGAGCTTGTTACTCCTCTCCTGACTAACAAAAGGAACTTGTTGAAGGCTGGTTTATTTTCGGGCTGTGGCGAAGGTTGTCGCCTCTATTTATCTCTACCGACTGGTTGTCATTTGTTGAAAGCATGTGTCCAGCGCCTGATGGATGGCAACGAGATTTTGTTTTAAAAGACCCCCGTTCCAACCATTTCTTACAAAGATGTTTCAATAGTAACCATTTTCGCCAATCCTTCCAGGGTCTCCACCAAAAGACCCGTTAGGATTACATCTGTTCTGAAAGTAACTCCACTGATAATTACTATGTCAGGGCCAATCCCATACTCCTCAGATAAAATTGTCCCTTGGAACTATGGGGGTGACGTCTACTACCATGGAGTCAAGCAAGTTTGGTTGGCTGATGAAGACTCGATTTTTGAGAAGGCTGACCCCGACATCAGCAACATTATGGGAACTAGCAAAATAACCCGAATTGGAAGAGTGGTCTCTCCTAAGATTGCTCCTCCAAAAACATTTATTTGTCCTGTAATCATCCCTGCTTTTGTTCTTGTTGATACTACTACTACTACTGTTCCTATGGATACCCCTGCTGATTCCCCTATCACTGAGTCGACCGAGACTCGGGGAAAAGGTACTTTGGTTGAACCTGTCTAGATGAAGGCGCAATCATTATCTATCCCAGAGGCCTCCAAGAAGGATATGGAAGAAATTTTGAACATTATAAAGAGAAGTGACTACAACGTAGTCAAACAGCTAGGGCAGACTCTGTCAAAGATTTCTATGCTAGCTTTATTGTTGTGCCCCGAGGCTCATGCGAAGGACTTGGTAAATTTTCTTAAAACTGCCCATGTGCCACAAGAAACCTATGCTGACCAATTCAAAGATTGTGTGGTCAGTTTGACCGCTGATAACGGGTTAGGCTTTTCTGGTGCTGACTTGACACCTAGAGGCGTTGCATGTCTCTGTCGAATGCCAGACACTACTTTGGCCCATGTCCTGGTTGACACTGGTTCATCTTTGAATGTGGTGCCTAAGAAAGCTCAGGATAGACTAGACTGTGAAGGTTTGACCTTAAAACCCAGCAACATGGTGGTAAGGGCCTTCGATGGTTCAAAGAGAATGGTGCATGGGGAGGTGGACATCCCCATTAAATTTGGAACTCAAACCTTTGATTCAACTTTCTATGTAATGTACATTCACCCTTCCTATTCCTGCTTATTGGGCTGACCTTGGCTTCATGACGCTGGTGCTGTCACCTCTACATTACATCAAATGCTGAAATACCCAACCAAGGGAAAAATCATCACTGTCCATGGAGAGGAAGAATATATGGTCAGTCACTTGAACTCTTTCAGATACATGGAAATTGATGGTGAATTCATGGAAACTTCGTTTCAACATTTCGAGGAAGTCCCACAAATGGTGGCAACAGCCAAGACTGTTTCACAAGTCCCGAAGATTACCAGACCTCCGCTAAAGATGGCTTCCATAAAAGATGCCAAGGCAGTGGTCGAAGAAGGTGGGTGTGCTATTTGGGTCCAACTCCCGGATATCCCTTACAAATCTGACATATTTGGGTTGGGTTTCACTTTAGGAGGCTAAAAAGTTGTTCGTCATGCTCGTGCCGCGGGACCACCTTTGAGGATCAGCAATCATGGAGTCAACGCAGTGGAGGATAGTGATGACAGTTGTGACCTGGAAGAATGGATTTTCCCAACTATCAACGGAGGACCCAAAAATTGGGAAGCCAAAGAATTTGTCCCTATTACTTTTATCCAATAGTAATTTTCTTTAAATTTTTGTTGGACTTGTAATAATTAAACAATTCAGACTTTTAAAACCTTGTGTCTTACCCGAGGTATAACGGTCCATTTGTAAGGGTTGTTACTTCATTCTCATATGTCATCAATGAATCATGGACGTTTTTGCATGCAAACTTTACGCTCTTTGTTCTTATTTTTCTACATTTTATTTTTTCAATGATAGTTATGCTCTTACACACACTCACATATTAAAATGCAGATCCACATCCACTCGGGATCCCATGGGTAACGATTCTGCTATGGCCTTTTGTGACTTTGAAAATATAATCTACCAAGCCGAAGACGAAGGTGAGGAAGATTGTGAAGTGCCAGGGGAACTAGCCAAGTTACTACAATAGGAAGAAAGGACCATACAGCCCCACGAAGAACAGGTTGACACAGTTAACTTAGGTACCGAAGAGCACAAGAAGGAAGTCAAGGCAGGAACCAATCTGAAACCCAGTGTCAAGAAGCACCTAACTCAGTTACTACATGACTATGTTGAAGTCTTTGCTTGGTCATACAAAGACATGCCAGGACTTGACGCTGATATCATGGTCCATCATCTACCGACAAAAGAAGACTGCCCTCCGGTAAAACAGAAAGTTCGTCGCATGCGGCCAGACATGTCATAGAAGATCAAGACTGATGTCATGAAGCAATTCAATACCGGATTCTTAGCCGTCACCTCCTATCCATAATGGGTCGTCAATGTTGTTCTAGTGCCTAAAAAAGACGGTAAGGTACGTATGTGTGTGGACTACAGAGACTTGAATAGGGAAAGCCCTAAGGATGACTTCCCGCTTCCCCACATCAATATTCTGGTTGACAACACCTCACAACATAAAGTATTTTCCTTCATGGATGGTTTCTCAGGCTATAATGAAATCAAAATGGAACCTGGGGACATGGAGAAAACGACCTTCGTCATACAGTGGGGCATGTTCTGTTACAAGGTTATGCCATTCGGGTTGAAAAATGATGGGGCAACTTATCAGCACGCCATGGTAGCTCTATTTCACGACATGGTCCATCTCGAAATAGAGGTATATATGGACGACATGATAGCCAGATCTCAAACTGAAGAGGAACATCTTGACAATTTGCAGAAACTGTTTGATAGACTGAAGAAATACAAGCTAAGGTTGAAATCGAGTAAATGCACATTTGGAGTGAGGTCCGGTAAACTCCTAGGCTTCATCATTAGCGGTAAAGGTATCAAGGTGGACCCTACCAAGGTAAAAGCAATACAAGAAATGTCTGCTCCTCGTACCGACAAGGGAGATAGAGGATTCTTATGACGGCTAAACTACATTTCCAGATTCATTTATCACTTAACCGCTACTTGTGAACCAATCTTCAAATTACTGAAGAAAGATCAAGTATTTAATTGGAATGATGAATTCCAAGCTGCCTTCGACAAGATCAAAGAGTACCTTCAAGAGCCTCTTGTTTTGATGCCTCCAGTTGAGGGAAGACCTTTAATCATGTATCTAACTGTCTTGGAAAGTTTAATGGGGTGTGTGATGGGGAAGCATGGCGAGTCTGTCCGAAAAGAGCATGCTATTTACTACCTGAGCAAAAAGTTTACCGACTGTGAAACCAAATATTCACTGCTCGAGAAAACTTGTTGTGCTCTGGCATGGGCTGCTCGCTGGCTAAGACAGTATATGTTGTCCCATACTACCTTGTTGATATCCAAGATGGATCCAATAAAATACATATTCGAGAAGCCTGCCCTCTCTGGGAGAATAACAAGATGGCAAATGATCCTGATAGAATACGACATTCAATACACTACCCAAAAAGCAATAAAGGGCAGTGTGTTAGCCGATCACCTTGCTCATCAGGCTGTGGATGACTACCAGTCCATGAAATTCGAGTTCCCAGATGAAGACATCATGATGGTAAAAAACTGTGAAGAATTTAGACCATGTGACGGACCTGAACAAGGATCTCGATGGACCTTGGTTTTTGACGGATCCTCCAACGCACTCGACAATGGCATAAGTACTGTAATCATATCCCCTGAAGGATGTCATACTCCCTTCATTGCAAGACTTTGTTTCAACTGCACCAATAATATTGAGGAATACAAAGCGTGTATTTTGGGTCTCAAATCTGCCATAGATTTGGGAATCAAGTCCTTAAGTGTATTTGGAGATTCAACCTTAGTCATCAGTCAGATCAAAGGAGAGTGGGACACGAAGCACCCTAATCTCATCCCCTACAAAGAACATGTGTTGACATTAATCCCATATTTTGAGGAGATTAACTTCGAGCATTTCTCGCGAGAGGAAAATCAACTAGAGGATGTGCTAGCCACTATGTCATCCATGTTTAAACTCAAGTGGGGCAACGAGCCTCCTCAGATCACCATTGAGCGGATGGATTAACCATCTTACTGTCATGATATTGATACTGAAGAAGTAGTGGACAAGCCTCGGTTCCATGAAGTCAAGAGGTATCTCGAGGCCCAGGAGTATCCAGAGGGAGATTTGGTCAATGATAAGAAGTTCTTGAGAAGATTCTCTGCTAAGTTCTTCCTCAATAATGGAATTCTTTACAAGCGCAACCACGACTCTACTTTGCTTAGTTGCATAGACAAGGTTGAGGCAGACAACATCATGGTTGATCTACATGAAGGCACTTTTGGCACCCATTCTAGTGGGCATACGATGGCTAAAAAGATCCTACGGGGAGGGTATTACTGGTCTACCATGGAAGCAGATTACCATCAGCATTCACAAACCTGTCACAAGTGTTAGATTTATGCTAATAGAGTGCATGTGCCTCCAGTTCCTCTAAACATCCTGACTGCTCCCTGGCTATTCTTGATGTGGGGCATCGATATGATTAGAGAAGTCAAACCTACATCTTCTAATGGACACCACTTCATCTTGGTGGCCATTGACTACTTCACAAAGTGGGTTGAGGCAGCTTCTTTCGCTTCCGTTATCAAGAATCTTGTCGCCCGATTCATCAAATAGACTCTCATCTGTCAGTACAGTATTTCGGAGAGAATCATCATAGATAATGGTACAAATCTCAACAATACTATAATCACCGCACTATACGCGCAATTCAAGATTCAACATCATAACTCTTCCCCTTACCGATCAAAGATGAATGGTGTTGTCAAAGCCACAAATAAAAACATCAAGAAGATCATATAAAAAATGACAGTGACCTTCAAGGAATGGCATGAGATGTTACCATTTTCTCTCCACGGTTACTGTACCACGGCACACACATCAACAGGGGCAACTCCTTTATCCTTGGTATACGGCATGGAAGTTGTTCTACCAATTGAAGTCCAAATACCATCTTTGAGAATCATAAAGGATTCAGGGGTTAATGAGGATGAATGGATTCAAACTCGGCTTGACGAGTTGAACTTGATTTATGAGAAGAGGCTTACGGCTATTTGTCATGGTCAGATGTACCAAAAACGTATGATTAAAGCTTTTAACAAGAAGGTCAGACGTCAGGTATATCATCTTGGTGATTTGGTAATCAAGCGTATCATATTGCCACATGGTGATCCCAGGGGAGAATGGACGCCTACATACGAAGGACCATTTGTGATCAAAAGCATATTCTCTGGTGGAGCAATGATCTTAACCACTATGGATGGCGACGACCTTCCGCATCCTGTGAATGTAAACATAGTTAAAAGATATTACACATGAATAAAGACCCGCTAGGTCAACTGGCCTAGGAAAAAATTAGGGCATCCCGACGAACCAAAAAATAAAGGTTCGAGCAAAAATTAGGGATAAAATACCAAAAAAAATTTGTACACCCGGCAAGCTGAAAAAACCCAAAAGGGCAGCTTGGGCAAAAAAGGGTATCCTGTTGGACTGAAAACCCGAAAGGGTGGTCCAGGCAAAAGTTAGGGAATTAAAGCGTATGACTATGTCTCGTTGGGTCACCTTACCCTTAGTATCGACTGACAAACTCAAACGGTTTTAATCAATCCAATCAACTTCGGACAAGGAAGCAAGTAGACAAGACGCCTAGAGACACAAAGGTTATAGCAGAATGGGAACCCCATGGGATTATTTCACATATCTATCTTTTCTTTGTATCAATTTTCAGTTTTTTACGATGATATTCTCTTACTAGAATGTTCGTCTCATTGTACAAAAATACTTATTCAAGTTAATACAAAGATATCCCTTTGAAAGTGCAAAACTATTTGTTTTTCTTTTTATTTCTGTGTTTTGTTTGCAAAAACGTCCAATGATTATTTTTGAACATATGCATTTGAACAGGACTACTGTTTACAAATGAGAAAAAAAGGGGAACAGAAAATAGAAAGACAATCACTAATGGCTTTAAGAAATAGGATAATATCTTTAGAATATTCCATAAAGTCCCCCGCATGTACTTTTTCCAGCAAGAGCAGAAGCTAGGATATCCCACTACAGGATCTCTATCATATCTCCAGTATGCAACCTAATGGTATCAAGTGCTCTCACATCCCCGACGGAACAAAAATTCTGGTTACCGTTCCAAAGATTCCCCAGTGAAAGTCGCCTAACTTCTTAAGATTCCCCATTAGGATTTCACAAGGTCCACAAGCAATGCACATCGTTTCCCTTCCACAGACAAATGGAAAATCATCAACACTTCAACTTCAAAATATGAAGACTTACATTCCCAGAAGTACTCAGGGATTTATTTTCCTCGACTCTAGCAACACTGCGACATAACATTTAATGTGTCCATACATTACATCCATACGTCATAGCATTGACAACACATATGCATACAACGCGATCTCATTTATTTTGAGAAACAACATTATACCATGCATTTCATACATCATGATATTGCATACAATTATCGTCAAATTTCCAGCAAATCAATTACAGATCAATTCCCAAGAAAGGACTGGTCAACCATTTACATAACAGATTTTCTTTCAGACCCTTGTCAGTTCAGCTTAAATCTCTCAACGGTTTATTCTGATTCTTTTCCATAGATGTTTTCTCTGGTTCAGATAAATCTCTCAATGATTTGTTCTGATTCTTCTCCAGATCCCTGCCAGTTCAGATAGATCTCTCAATGGTTTATTCTGATTCTTTCTCGCAGACATTTTCTCTGATTCGGATAAATCTCTTAATGATTTTTTCTGATTGTTCCCCATATCCCTGCCGGTTCAGTTTAAATCTCTCAACGGTTTATTCTAATTATTTCCTGCAAACATTTCTGGTTCAGATAAATCTCTCAATGATTTGTTCTGATTCTTCTCGAGATCCCTGTCGGTTCAGATAAATCTCTCAATGGCTTATTCTGATTCCTTCCTGCAGACGTCTTCTCTGGTTCAGATAAATACCTCAACGATTTATCCTGTTTCTTCTCCAAATCCCTACTGGTTCAGTTAAATCTCTCAATAATTTATTCTGATTCTTTCCTAGTAGGCACTTTCTATGGTTCAGATAAATCACTCAAAGATCTACTCTGATTCTCTCCAGTTAAAGAATATTCAAGACCACTTTGGTTCAGTTTAAACCTCTCAACGGTTTATCCTGATACTTTCCAAATGAACGTTTCTAGTTTAGAAAAATCGCTCCAAGATTGATTATGATTCTTCCAAGTCAAATAACATACAAAACTTCTACGAGTTTTAGATAAATCACTCCAAAGATTTATTCTGATTCTTTTCCAGTTAAAATCAAGTTCAGACTTAGTCCATTTTCTGTCAACATTCATCTTTGGATGGCATCTACAAGCCCATCTCTGGAAAATCTCCTTCTTTCCTCCAAATGGCATCTATAAGCCCATTCACAATCCATCTTCGAGTGCAAATTTCTGGGCACTCTAGTGTCCAATCATCTTTCACCTTCAAGTCACGAATGGTGGATCCGCCAATCTAACTCTTCAGGTTTAAGAAGATTGAACAGGGGAAGCTGTTGTACCCCAAAATTTTCCATCTCATTTATCAAGTATTTTCTCACAAGATCTCCCTTGGTTCAAGACTGCACAAGGGTTGATCAGCTCAAGACACCTCCTTATGCTCTGATGACTGAAATTAAGGTTTGAGATTGCACAATGATAATTGAACTTTTAATGCCTCATTTGACTTTCATGTATCATTATGGGCCCTCAAGATTTCTCATGTCAAGTTTCAAGTCTTGGATCACATTTTTGCTTAGTTAATTGATCAGTTGACCTAAAAATCAGTTGTATTGGGGAAAAGGTCAACTGTGGCCAATTTATAGTCAACCTTCATAATTTTTATCCATATAAATATTATGAACTCATATAAGTCATTTGATAAAGTCTGGACCATAATTCCTCAAGAAATTTGATCAGATCATCAAAAGGGCAAAATGGTCAAAATTAGGATTTTGATTGAGAAAGGGCAATTTCTGAGTTTTGACCTAGGAAATGGTTAATTGGATTGAGACATGATCTCAAGGATTCAATTGAATCATTTTTACTTAATGGCATGACTCAAAAATATCCCTCAAGATCAATTGATTGATAGTTGATTTTCAGTCAACTGATCAAAAGTCAATTGTACACTAAAAAGTCAAACTTTGACTTTTTGGTCAAATCAAATGTCAAAGATCACAATTTATCAAAACATGTCAAAATATGAAACTTTTTCATCAAGAAATCAAAAAGTCAAGATTTCATTTTGAAAAGTCAAAGTTTCCAAACAGAAATTTTTCTAAGTGTTGAAAACTTCATGTTTTTTCACAACTTTGAGCCAATTTTTCACCATGATGCAAGATGATTCAAAAGAAACTTTCAACATGAAAGTTTTGGATATCCATGAGATCTAAAACATTGCTGTACACAACTTCTCCCAGAAATAAATGGATTTCAAGTTATGATTTTGTGAATACATGTTCATGAAACTTTGAAACTTAGTGAAATTTTGCCCTAGTTTAGGCAGGATTTTGACCTAACTTCATGGCAATTTTTCACATAGTTCCAACGGGGATTTTCAAAAGTGATTCAAAGAGGGGTTGTATAGAAAATTACAAGATTTCTAAAATGTCCAGGAACTCCTTGAGATCATGTTTGATCAAGGAGAATCGAAGGCATGAAGTTTGCATTTCATTCTTGAATTATAGGTCATTTTCATGAAGAACAAGAATTCAAATCCAAGCTAGGTTGCACAATCTTTGCTTTGCAGTCCTCAAACTTGTTTTTCACTCCATAATTGATGTTTGGAACAACTGTTAGAGGCTTCAACTCAAGCATTCAATACATTGCCCATGCTTATTTCCATTTTGAGGAGAAAGTGCACATTGCCATTTTTGAAAAGTAGCTTTATGCACAAAATATGTTCTTGAGCTTTGCACTTGTTCTCTTCTGATCATACATGGCATATAACCAAAAAGAAAATCGTGCCAAGCCTCTAACAAGTCAGCCCATGCTTGTACTATGCCTTGAAACCATACTCACACTTTTCTTCAAAATCAAGTAACATAGCAATCAATCTATATCTTGTACTTCTGACCCTCTCAAGCACTCTAACCTTCTCCTTACTTATGCACAAGTCATTTGCATCAAAACACATACATGCTTAAGCCCTAAAACACACAAGAACTCAGAATTGTATCAAAGATGACCATTGTTGCATATTCTGACCAAAAACTTGAAACTCACATCTCCCTCGTGCGTTTCTAAGCCTTTTAGTTCCTAAAGCTTATAAACATAAAATACAACTCATCCCTGACCCGATTTCATAATTGTAACTCCATCTTCATCAACCTTCATTTTCAAAACCAGAGCTCTACAAGTGGACTTCTCCAAAATTTCCTCATCCATTTTCAGCTCAATCCAAGCATCACATTAGTTTCCTGGGAACTTGAGGAAGCTAACCCAATCACTGGAACTCATCAAAAGTTGCTCAAACTCAAAACATGGTCTCCATTTGCAAGTTGAGTTTTCTGATTTTTGAACTCCTCATATAGGCATTGTTAAGCTTTCATTTTCAAAGATAAAATGTAGACCTCATTGCCACGAAGTTGTACACATCCATAGTTTGCATTTATATGGCTTGAGCTTAGAGAATTTTGGAGTTGAAGTTTCTGAAATTTTTAAGTTTCAGATTAGGGCCAATAAAATTCATGTTTGTATTTGATCTATAGTTTTAATGCTTTACATTTCTGAAATCTTGAGGAAATTTTCCACAAGATTCATGTTTACACTTTTGCAAATGGATGAGAAATGAACAAGATGCATGTGGTCTGGCTAGGCGCGAGGTTGAAGAGGAAGTTGTCTCCAGGAAGCAGTTTCTAATATATATTTATGGTTTGATATAAGTAAACGGATGTATAGCCTCCCCAATGGTAAGGCAGGACGCTGGTAACCAAGAGGGCGTGGGTTCAACACCCAGCGCGCTGCCTTTTGCTCCTTTTCACATTTTTACATTTTTTTTTATTTTTGCAGCGCCTGGGCCCCAAACATTGGGCCTTCATGTTTTTTTCTCTTTCAGTTCCCAGACTCATTTCAGCACCCCTTGGCCCAAATTCATTTTTATTTTCTTTTTCTTATTATATTTTATTTCTTTTCCTTTATTATTATTATTATTAGTATTATTATTAATATTATTTTTTATTGTTATTAATAAAAACCCCAAAAAATATTTTTATTTATTATTTTTACACTTATTTAGTTTATTTTGTTTTATAAAATCAAAAGAACAAAAACATTTCTTAATAAATTAATTTCTTTCTTAATAATTAATATTTAGGTTTAATTATTATATTATATTATTTTCTTGTAAATTAAAATCAATTTAGAACTTAGGACTTTTATTTAATTAATTTTATTTATTAGTTTAATTAAATTCACAAAAACCCTAAAAAACTTGTTTTCTTTAATAAATTAATTTCTTTTATTAACTTAATTTTAATTTTCTTATTCTAGTCAATTATCTTATTTTAATTTAATTAGGTCAAAACCTTTAATAAAAAAAAATTCATTCCTTGTCCATTCATGCTTGTACATTATATTCATTTCATTTCTTGTACGTTTATTCAAATTTAATATGGTTGTAATAGACAACTAGGGTTTTAATTTCTTGCAATTCCCCATTTGTAAGTTGTAATCCCCTCCCCTAAAGATGTAATAGCTTAGTATTTATTTTCTGTAATTTAATGCTTTATATACAAATGCTAGTAATTAGGGTTTGTATAGAAAGATTAAAACCAACAAATAGCAAACCCTAATCAAGACAAAACAAATGCATGTAAATAAATACACTTGCACACTTACACCCTTAGGGTAAATCCACTTTGTTGCCTTATAAAATGGCCATATTATGCATGTGAGGTGCCTTAGTAAAAACAAATCAAAATACAAGATCATAGTCCCTCGATGATGCTATCAAAGTTGCCTTTCAAAAAAGATCTCAGTCCCTTAGAGAAAATGATAAGATATCTTACAACATTGCTAATCATGGCTATACGATGACCCTTTCCCGTCCCTTTTACATCCAAAGATAGGATTACTTACCAAATCAATGGTAAGATAACAATGTCAAAGGAAATAGGAAATAAACATGAAAGACTTTTGAGTAGGTAGATTGTTCCTAGTTGATTGCTCAATTTCAAAACCAAAACATCCTTGCTATTTTCAAAACAAACACCAACACTTTCAAAACATCTTACATTACAAACTTGAAACATTTTCAAAAGACATACACTTTGTACGCGTTCTTACAGAAACAAGAGCCATTATAAAGAAGACTTATTTTCAAAATCATTTTCAAAAACACAAACACATCTTTGAACTATTTTTTGAAACAAATACTTTGTACACGTTCTTAAAGAAACGAGAACCATTACAAAAACATTTCCAAAATACTTTCAAAACCACACAAAGCACATTTTCAAACAAAAGCAAGTGATCTAGCAAGAAACTAAGAGCCCATAGATAAATATGGATGAAAAGGGTGCTAATACCTTCCCTTTTCATAATCTTTCCTGTTCTTTTCAGCCTTTCATTTTGGATAAAAGAAAATTCGATGACGACTCTTGATAACTGGAACATTTGCGATCAAACGCAAAACAACCAAGTCAGTTCTCCCACCGCATTACACTACAAATCCATGATATTCGATTTCCCAGATGAAGATATCATGATGGTAAACAATGGTGAAGAACTCAGACCATATGACATACCTGAACAAGGATCCCAATGGACCTTGGTTTTCGACGGAGCTTCCAACACACTCGGTAACGGCATAGGTGTTGTAATCATATCTCCTGAAGGGTGTCATACTCCCTTCACTGCAAGACTTTGTTTCAACTGTATCAATAATATGGAAGAATATGAAGCGTGTATTTTGGGTCTCAAAGCTGCCATATATTTGGGAATCAAATCCTTAAGTGTATTTGGAGATTTAGCCTTAGTCATCAGTCAGATTAAAGGAGAACGGGACAAGAAGCACCCTAATCTCATCCCTTACAAAGAACATGTGTTGACATTAATCCCACATTTCGAGGAAATTACCTTTGAGCATTTTCCACGAGAGGAAAGTCAACTAGCAGACGCGCTAGCCACTATGTCATCCATGTTAAAACTCAAGTGAGGTAACGAGGCTCCCCATATCATCATTGAGCGGATGGATGAACCAGCTTACTGTCATGAGATCGATACTGAAGAGGTAGTGGACAAGCCTTGGTTCTATGAAGTTAAGAGGTATCTCGAGGCCCAAGAGTATCCGGAGGGAGCTTCAGTCAATGATAAGAAGTTCTTGAGAAGATTCTCTGCTAAGTTCTTCCTCAGTAATGGCATTCTCTACAAGCGCAACCACGACATTACTTTGCTTCGTTGTGTAGACAAGGTTGAGGCAGACAAGATCATGGCTTATCTACATGAAGGCACTTTTGGCACCCATTCTAGTGGGCACGCGATGGCTAAAAAGATCCTACGGGAAGGGTACTTCTGGTCTACCATGCAAGCAAATTGCCATCACCATTCACAAACCTGTCACAAGTGTCAGATTTATGCTGACAAAGTACATGTGCCTCCAGTTTCTCTAAACATCCTGACTGCTCCCTGGCCATTCGCGATGTGGGGCATCAACACGATTGGAGAAGTCAAACCTACAGCTTCTAATGGGCACATTTTCATCTTGGTGGCCATTGACTATTTCACAAAATGGGTTGAGGCAGCTTCTTTCGCTTCTGTTACCAAGAACGTTGTGGCCTGATTCATCAAACAGAATCACATCTGTTGGTACAGTATCTCGGAGAGAATCATCACAGACAATGGTACGAATCTCAACAATACTATGATAACTGCACTATGCGCGAAATTCAAGATCCAGCATCATAACTCTTCCCCTTACCGGCTGAAGATGAATGGCGATGTCGAAGCCGCAAATAAGAACATTAAGAAGATCATACAAAAAATGACAGTGACCTACAAGGACTGGAATGAGATGTTACCATTCGCTCTCCACAATTACCGTACCCCAACGCGCACATCAACAGGGGAAACTCCTTTCTCCTTGGTATACGGCATGGAAGTTGTTCTACCAATTGAAGTCCAAATACCTTCTTTGAGAATCATAAAGGATGTAGGGATGAATGAAGATGAATGTATTCGAACTCGACTTGACCAGTTGAATTTAATTGATGAGAAGAGGCTTACGGTTGTCTATCATGGTCAGATGTACCAAAAACGTATGATCAAAGATTTTAACAAGAAGGTCAAATGTCAGGTATATCAGGTTGGTGATTTGGTAATCAAGCGTATCATATTTCCACAAGGTGATCCCAGGGGTAAATGGAATCCTACATACGAAGGACCATTTGTGATCAAAAACATATTCTCTGGTGGAGCAATGATCTTAACCACTATGGATGGTGACGACCTTCCGCACCAATAAAGACCCGCTAGGTCAACTGGCCTAGGCAAAAATTAGGGCATCCCGACGAACCAAAAAGGTTCGGGCAAAAATTAGGGATAAAACAAAAAAAATATGTACACCTAGCAAGCTGAAAACCAGAAAGGGCGGCTTGGGAAAAAAATGGTATCCCGGTGGACTGAAAACCCGAAAGGGCGGCTTGGGCAAAAAATGGTATCCCGGTGGACTGAAAACCTGAAAAGGCGTCCAGGCAAAAGTTAGGGAATTAAAGCGTATGACTATGTCCCGTTAGATCACCGTACAGACAACCTTTAGGATCGACTGACAAACTCAGACGGTTCTAATCAATCCAATCAGCTCCAGACAAAGCAGCAAGTGGATGGGACACTCAGAGACATAAAGGTTATAGAAAAATGGGAACCTCGTGGGATTATTTCACATAGATATCTTTTCTTTGTATCAATTTTCATTTTTCTATGATTACATTCTCATACTAGAATGTTCGTCTCGTTGCACAAAAATACTTATCCAAGTTAATACAAAGATATCCCTTTGAAAGTGCAAAACTATATGTTTTTCTTTTATTTCCGTATTTTGTTTGCAAAAACGTCCAATGATTATTTTTTAACATATGAATTTGAACGTGATCACTGTTTACAAATGAGCAAAAATGGAACAGAAAATAGAAAGACAATCACTAATGGCTTTAAGAAATAGGATAATATCATTAGACTATTCCATAAAGTCCCCCTCAGGTACTTTTCCCAACAAGAACAGAAATCAGAGCATCCCACTACAGGATCGCTAACACATCTCCAGTATGCAGCCTAAGGGTATCAAGTTCTCTCACGTCCCCGACGAAACAAAACTTCCAGTTACCATTCCAAAGATTCCCCAGTGAAAGTCGCCCAGTTTCTCAGGATTCCCCAGCAGGATTTCAGGAAGTCCACAAGCAATGCACAACGCTTCATTTCCACAACGAAGTTTATTTCTCTAATAAATGGAAACTCATCCATCAGCACTTCAACTTCAAAATATGAAGACTTACATTCCCAACAGTACTCAGGGATTTATTTTCCCCAACTCCAGCAACACTGCGGCATAACAATTAATGTGTCCATACATTACATCCATATGTCATAACATTGACAACACATATGCATAAAGCGCGATCTCATTTATTTTGAGAAACAACATTATACCAAGCATTTCATACATCATGACGTCACATGCAACTAACCTTTCATCTTTTCAGGAAAGATCAATCAACAGAAAATTATCGTCAAATTTTCAACAAGTCAATTACAAATCTTCCCTAGAAAGGACTGGTCAACCATCTACATAACAGATATTTCTTTCAGACCCCTGCCGGTTCAACTTAAATCTCTCAACGGTTTATTTTGATTCTTTCCTGCAGACATTTTCTCTAGTTCAGATAAATTTGTCAATGATTTGTTCTGATTCTTCTCCAGATCCCTGCCGGTTCAGCTTAAATCTCTCAACGGTTTATTCTGATTCTTTCTTGTAGACGTTTTCTCTGGTTTAGATAAATCTCTCAATGATTTGTTCTGATTCTTCTCCAATTTCCTGCCGGTTTAACTTAAATCTCTCAACGGTTTATTCTGATTCTATCCTGCATACATTTTCTCTGGTTCAGATAAATCTCTGAATGATTTGTTCTGATTCTTTTCCAGATCCCTGTCGGTTCAGCTTAAATCTCTTAACGGTTTATTCTGATTCTTTCTTGCATACATTTTCTTTGGTTTAGATAAATCTCTCAATGATTTGTTCTGATTATTCTTCATATCCCTGCCGGTTTAGCTTAAATCTCTCAACGGTTTATTCTGATTCTTTCTTGCAGACGTTTTCTCTAGTTCAGATAAATCTCTCAATTATTTGTTCTGATTCTTCTTCAGATCCCTGTCGGTTCAGCTTAAATCTCTCAACGATTTATTCTAATTCTTACTTGCAGACGTTTTCTCTGGTTCCGATAAATCTTTTAATGATTTGTTCTGATTCTTCTCCAAATCCCTACCGGTTTAACTTAAATTTCTCAACAGTTTATTTTAATTCTTTCTTGCAGACGTTTTCTCTGGTTCAGATAAATCTCTCAATGATTTGTTCTGATTCTTCTCCAGATCCATGCTGGTTTAGCTTAGATATCTCAACGGTTTATTCTGATTCTTTCCCGCAGACGTCTTCTCTAGTTCAGATAAATCTCTCAACAATTTATTATGATTCTTCTCCAGATCCCTGCCGATTCAGCTTAGATCTCTCAACGGTTTATTCTGATTATTTCTCACAGACGTCTTCTCTAGTATAGATAAATCTCTCAGTGATTTATTATGATTCTTCTGCAAATCCCTGTTGGTTCAGATAAATCTCTCAACGATTTATTCTGATTCTTTCTAAGTAGGCACTTTCTCTGGTTCAGATAAATCGCTCAAAGATCTACTCTGATTCTCTCCAGTTAAAGAATATTCAAGACCTCTTTTGGTTTAGTTTAAACCTCTTAACGGTTTACCCTGATTACTTTCCAAATGAACATTTCTGGTTCAGATAAATCGCTCCAATATTTATTCTGATTCTTTCCAGTCAAACAACATACAAGACTTCTGCTAGTTTTAGATAAATCGCTCCAAAGATTTATTCTGATTCTGTTCTAGTTGAAATCAAGTTCAGACTTAATACATTTTCTGTCAACAGTCACCTTTGGATGGAATCTACAAGACCATCCCCGGAAAATGTCCATCATTCCTCCAAATGGAATCTATAAGCCCATTCCCAATTCATCTTCGAGTGCAAATTTCTAGGCACTCTAGTGTTCAGTCATCTTCCACCTTTAAGTCACGAATGAAGGATCCGCCAATTTAACTCTTCAGGTTTAAGAAGATTGAACAGGGGCAGCTGTGTATCCTAAAATTTTCCCTCTCATTTATCAAGTATTTTCTCACAAGATCTCCTTTGGTTCAAGACTACACAAGGGTTGATCAGCTCAAGACACCTCCTTAAGCACCGATGACTGAAATTAGGGTTTGAGATCACAAGGATAATTGAAATTTTAATGCCTCATATGACTTTCATGGATCGTTATTGACCCTAAAGATTTATCATGTCAAGTTCAAGTCTTGGATCACATTTTTGCTCAGTCAATTGATTAGTTGACCTAAAAATCAATTGTATTGGGGAAATAGTCAATTATAGTCAATTTACAGTCAAACTTCATAATTTTTTATCCATATCAATATTGTGAACTAATATATGTCATTTGATCAAGTTTGGACCATAATTCCTCAAGAAATTTGATCAGATCATCAAAAGGGCAAAATGGTCAAAATTAGGGTTTTGATTGAGAAAAGGCAATTTCTGATTTTTGACCTAGAAAATGGTTGATTGGTTGTAAACATGATCTCAGGGATTCAATTGCATCATTTTTGACCTAATGTCATGACCCAAAACTTCCCTCAAGATTAATTGATTGATAGTTGATTTTCAGTCAACTGATTAAAAGTTAACAAATATAGTGAAAAGTCAAACTTTGACTTTTTAGTCAAAATCAAGTGTCAAAGATCAAAATTCATCAAAACATGTCAAAATATGAAACTTGTTCATCAAGAAATCAAAAATTCAAAATTTTATTTTGAAAAGTCAAAGTTTCCAAACTTAGAAATTTTTCTAAGTGTTGAAAACTTCATTTTTTTCACAACTTTGAGCCAATTTTTCACCATGATGCAAGATGATTCAAAGGAAACTTTCGACATGAAAGTTGTAGATCTCAATGAGATCTAAAGCATTTCTTTACAAAACTTCTCCTAGAAATTCATGGATTTCAATATATGATTTTGTGAATACATGTTCATGAAACTTGGAAACTTAGTGAAATTTTGCCCTAGTTTAGGCAGGATTTTGACCTAACTTCATGGCATTTTTTCAAATAGTCCGAAGGGGATTTTTCAAAAGTGATTTAAAGAGGGGTTGTAGGGAACATTACAAGCTTTCTAAAATTTCCAAGAACTCCTTGAGATCATGTTTGAGCAAGGAGAATCGAAGGCATGAAGTTGGCATTTCATTCTTGAATTATAGGTCATTTCCATGATGAATAAAAATTCAAATCCATGATAGGCTGCACAATCTTTGCTTTTCAGGCCTCAAACTTGCTTGGCACTCCATAATTAATGTTTTTCACGGTTGTTAGAGGCCTTAACTCAAGCACTCAATGCATTTCCCATGCTTAATTCCATTTTGGGAAGAAAATGCACATTGCCATTTTGGAAAAGTAGCTTTTATGTACAAAATTAGTTCATGAGCTTTGCAATTGTTTTCTTCTGATCACACACAACCTATAACCCAAAAGAAACTTGTATAAAGCCTCTTGGAACTCAGGCCATACCTGTACTATGCCTTGAAACCATATTCCTACTTTCCTTCATAATCAAGTAACATAGCCATAACTCTACAGCTTGCATTTCTGACTCTCTCAAGTGCTACAACCTTTTCCTAACTTATGCACAAGTTGTTTGCAAGCTAACACACGATTACAAGCACCCTCAAAACCTCCCAAGCACCTTTCTTCACAGAACTTCCCAAACTTGACAGTTTTGAGCCAAAACTCTCCATCTCCATTTCCACTCGTGCGTTTTGATTCTTAACCATCCAGACACCTTACTTACATCATATACAAGTGATCCAAGCCCCTGTTTCAAGACTGTAACTCCTCCATCACTATCCACTATTTCCAAAAATGAAGCTTGCAACTTGACTTGAGTTGGGAGTTTCAGCCATCCTCAAAGCAAAGTAGGAGTTGGAACACATTCAAGAAGGTCTATGTGTAGCGATAAAAAATGTAGCAGGGTAAATCGGAGATCGAATTATTGATTAATTCGTCTCATAAAAGCAAGAGTCGCCACCGCGCTTTATTATTTCCAAGGGAAAAGGGAAAAGGGAAAAGAGCGAAATAAAACCCTAAATATGCAATGTAAATAATACTTTTTAAAAGTAATAAAAATACAAGGCGTTTTTGAAAAGAGATCTATGGTTCGGGGGTTGGTTATACAGTGGGAAGGTATTAGCACCCAATGTATCTATAGTACTCTATAGGAACCTTTTGAAATATCTGTTTATTAAAATGTTCGTTTGATTAAAAATAAATTGTTTTGGCCGAAAAGGGGTACTGACGAGTTTTTGAAGATATGACGACCTAATGTCGAAGTTTTTGCTTAAAAGGTATGAGTTTTGAAAAGATCGATATTTGGGGAAAAAATTGTCTTAAGTTTTAATGAAATGCAAATGTTCGCGTGATTAGACTCGAGGACATGAAGTCAACAAGTTTAATCGTTTTTTCCCTTGGATTTAGACGTAAACGAAATAATCAAATAAAGATGAAATAAATCAAACTGAAAATCAGGTAGATAATGATTAAACCATAACAAAGATTAAATAACATATTAAATGATGTGAACATGCATTTTTATATTTTTGTTTAATATTAATAACGCAAGAGAATTAATTAAATAAAATGTTTTAAAGTTTCTATTTTTATGTTTTTGTTTTTATATGTTTTTAATATTAATATAGAGTATTATTTAAGAATTGTTAAATAATTAAACTAAATTAAAACTTTAAATGGTTATTAGCTTAAATCTAGTAAAAAAAGGGAATACTAAAATAAAATACTAAATTAATCCAAAACTTACTATTAAAAATTGGGTAAAATATTAAAATTTGTCTAATTAAATTATCCTCTTATTTAATTAACTTACCAATTAACTAAGTCAATAAAAATTCTAAAAAAAGAAAAGCTAAAAGAAAGCAAATAGAAAAGGGGGTGGCCAAAAAATAAAAGGGGTAAATAAGCAAATGTATAGGCCTAAGGAGTTCCAAGGGGGCCCAATCAACAACAGCAAAGGGATGGGGGTGTGCTTAAGGAAAACGTGGGCTCTTAGGCAGGAAAGGGTGAGGCCCAATTTCATTAATCTGTTTGGGGTTAAACGCGTTTGTTTAGTTGAGAAAGGGATTAGGGATTTAACAGGGGCGCCGCTTCGTTCATCATTCGTCTTCGTCTTCTTCGTGTGATTCATCTTCTTCGTTCGCTTCTGAAATCTCTCCTCTGTCCATGGCCACCGGTATCCTCCGCCTTCCTCTTCCCTCCAACGAAAGCTATGGCGATCGACGGATTCACGGTACAATCGTTTCCTAATTCGTTTAGGGTTCTGTTACAATTTACATGTTATGATTTTTATATCCATTGATTCTGACTTCGTTTTATTATGTTATTTGAGGGATTTTGAAAGAAAGAGAAAGAGAAAAGTTACCCTTGGAGACGGAGGAGGAAGGTTGGGGGCGAGCTAGGAGGCCAAGGCGAGGGGAAGGCAGTGACGCTGTGAGCTTTGCTTTTTCCTACTTGGTAACCTGGTTTGTCTTCTTTATTGCTTAAGTTTGATGATGACTTGAAAACCTTTTATGCAATATCTTTTCTTCCTCTTCTGTTGGCCTGGGCTTTGCCTACCTCTCTCTGACTGTATACCTTGTGATGCCTTTTTCTTCTTCTCCTTTAATCGCTTCTGTATGTTGGGTTTGGTTGCCTTGATGATTTTTGATGATGATATGCTGGAAATGCTTCTGAATACATTTGATTTTCTCTCTTCTTCTTTTCTGGTCGCCTTGTGTTAGTAGCCCAATGATGAGAAATTCTGAGGGTTTCGTGTTGCCTTGTACATTGCCTTCGTTTGGATGCTTTTGTTGGCGTTTGCTTTTTGTGGCCTTGAGTTTGAATCAGGTGAGGCCTGGACTATTACAGGTTTTAGGCCTGAGGGTTAGGCTGGTATGTTTAAGTGAATTTGCTGTTTTTGGTAAGGCTTGAACAGGTTTGGTGATGATTGAGGTTTCAAGGCTTAAGGCTTTGAAATGGTTTTGCGGGTTGTGTTTGACATGGTTTACAAGTTTGATGGTGTTTATGCTGGTTTGACTCAAGTTTGGCCTTTGAACTGGTTTTTGATATTTAGGCCAAGGTTTTACTGGTTTTGCAGGATTGGTATTTGAACTGGTTTTGCTATGTGGTTCTGGTTTTTTTGGTTGGACAGTAGGTGGAAGGTTTGGTCCTTTAGACCATGGTTTTTGGTTTTAAGGCTTAAGCTGGACAGTTTGGTGCTTTTCTGGTTTTGCTTTGAGACTTTAAGAAATGACTTTGTGTCTTTTGACAGTTTTTGGGTTTTGAAGGCTTGAAGATAGGTTGAACTCATTTTTTCGTTTTTGAAGGGTTTTGTAATGTTATAACAGTTGGTTCTCTTGAGGTTTTATGTTACATGTTGTATATATTTTTATATTTCCTTTGATGCCTCTGCACATTACTGCTTCATACGGTTTGTCTCTATTCCTATTTCATGCTTTCTTTCTTCTTACTGGATGCTGCTGATTTGTTTGTTATCCTTTTCTGCCTAAGACAAAAACCTGTAAACCACACTCTTCCTCTCTTCTCTCTCTTAAGTACAAATAGACATTAAAATGATATGTACTTTATTTGTTCTGAAAAAGCACAATGCTGGAAAATGATGAAAAAGAAAATATATGCTTGCATAAATGGTTTTAAACTGCACATTTGCTTCTCTTTGTCTTGCATGGTACAACATGGGAGCCTTTGATTTTTGGCCTCTTCCTATATTTGTATGTTTACGTTGGAATTGGCTTTGGAAACTTGCAGATGCTGTTTGTATTATGCATTTTATGTTGATTTATGGAATATGCAGTTTTGTGCATATGGTTTTAACTTGTGCAGTGGATTTTGAAAATATTGAATTTATTTTGGAATATGCAGTTTTCAATTAAAATGTGCAATTTTGACCAAAAAATGAATTTGTGCATATTTGAATTTGTGCATTCATTTTTATCAATAAAATTCATCCCTTTTTGTGAACCGGGAGAAATCCTGTGATTTGCAAAAAGGGTAAAAACTGATTCCAGCCGTTTGCTTTTAATGATGAACGCTAATTAATTTTTTTGCTTTTAATTATTTATTCACTTCTGACTTTTCTCTTTTAATTCTTTGCAGGTAAAATCAAATGAGCATTGGATAGAAGATGAAGATTTAGAATTTAGGAAAAAATTAGGATAGTTTTTATTTCATTTTAAACATTGTAAAAATTATCATTGTAAATACGTTGTAAATAAATACGGTATTTAAACAATAATTGTAACAATTAGAATAAAATGAATAAAACTCCAATATTTCCCAATTAATTCTTTCCTTCTTTGCAATTATTTGTTTTATCATTTATGATTCTTTAAATTATATAATAACTGAAAAATCAATTTCAATTATTTAAATTTAGAATGATAAATAATTAACAAACATCATTGACCAATTAACTTCTCTTCAATTAATTATTTCATTATTTATAATTCTTCTAAATTATAATAACTGAAAATAAAATTTCAATCATTTAAACCTAGAACAATAAATAATTAAATAACATCGTTTGATCAATTAATAACCTTCTTTTCAAATATTTATTTTATTATTTATAAATCTTTAAATTATACAATAATTGAAAAGAAAATTCCAATTATTTAAATTTAAGATAATAAATAATTAATAAACATTGCCTGATCAATTAATATACCTCTTTTCAAATATTTACTTTATTATTTATAAATCTTTAAATTATATAATAACTGAAAATAAATTCCAATTATTTAAATTTAAGATAATAAATAATTAATAAACATTGTTTGATCAATTGATAAACTTAGCGTTCAAAAATAAACAGCTCCCAATTTGAAAAAGTTATGAATTTTAAAATCAATAGATCAAAACGCTTGCAATGCAATGATGCAGATGGGAGATGGTATCTTAGGTCAAAATTTGGGGTACAACAGCTGCCCCTATTTAAGTTTCTTCTATCCGGAGATATGAAGATTAAAATCTTCGTTTCGACGAGATTGAAGGTACTTAAATACATAATACGCAAATTTTTGCCCTAAGATACCGCCATTACATTTGATATGAATGCAGTGATTGAATTCACAGAGAAAGATATTGTATGAAACAAGACAATGCTGGAGAAATCAAACACCAACAAAACACAGAGACAAGGATTATACACCACTGGGGAAACGAGCCATCGATTTCAAACGACAGACTCTTGACAGCGAATAAAATTGAGGGAATACGACCTCTGGCCCTAACAAAGAAGGCATCTTGCATAGGCCATAAAACAGATTATCGACCCAAAAACAGTGAGTTCACAACTCAGGGTCAAAGATAGACAGAGAGTATCAAATTTGTTGATGATGGATTACCGACTTCGGAAGGTAATGATTCATGACAAGCTTCTCTGCAAGATTTCTGGAGATATACTCATTAATGCTGAAATAACAATAAGATTGTAGATACACAAGTTGCTCAAATAAAGAAGCTGCCACTTGTTGCCCTCCAAAAAATATTATGACATACAAGCTGCTCAAATAAAGAAGCTGCCACTTGCTGTCTTCCAAAAATACTATGACATACAAGCTGCTCAAATAAAGAGGCTGCCACTTGCTGTCGTCCAGGGGTGTCGATAACATACAAGCTGCTCAAATAAAGAAGTCGCCGCTTGCTGTCTTCCAAAAATACCAATAACATACAAGCTGCTCAAAGAAAGAAGCTGCCACTTGCTGTATTCCAGAAAAATAATAACGTACAAGTTGCTCAAATAAAGAGACTGCCGCTTGCCGTTTTCCAAAATAATAACGCACAAGTTACTCGTGAAGAGCTGCCGCTTGTCGTTTTCCAAAATACTAACGCACAAGTTGCTCGTGAAGAGCTGCCGCTTGTCGTTTTCCAATAATAATAATAACGCACAAGTTGCTCGTGAAGAGCTGCCGCTTGTCGTTTTCCAAAAATAATAATAACGCACAATTTGCTCGTGAAGAGCTGCCGCTTGTCGTTTTCCAAAAATAATAACGCACAAGTTGCTCGTGAAGAGTTGTCGCTTGTCGTTTTCCAAAAATAATAATAACGCACAAGTTGCTCGTGAAGAGCTGCCGCTTGTCGTTTTCCAAAAATAACTCAGAATGAAATTGCGATGACATTGGCAGAGAATAAAATCTTCGTCAAAGAGAACCATGAATCAATCCTTCCCGAGAAGATCACATATTTAAATGTGCAAAATAAATGCCCCATTCGTCTAGGTTGCGACTTCATTGGGGAAAATCAATGAGATAGCCTATGCAAGAGACAACAACTTCATCCAGGAATAAACTAGAGAGAAAACAGTCAAACAAGACTCCAACCAATGAGAAAGTAACTCGATTGGGGAATTCATCCTATCCAGAAATGGACAAGGTAAGCTAAATCAAAAATCATCCATGAGGATTAGCTCAGTTGGGGAATTTAGAAAGGAAGCACATTTTCTGCCTAAGCTAACCTTCTACTTGGAAAGAACGTGTACATTGTATTAAAAACAAAGTACAACCCAAAATCAACGGCAAATGTGAGTATGCATGTGTGATATAAGTGTAAGTGAATAAATGAATGTTATGCTGACAAAACGGACAGATGGAATATCTTGAAGACGATAAGGTGTCACGAAATAAGATACTCGGCCAATCTTAAGAAAGACGGAAGATAACTGGAACTGGAACCACAAAGCAACGTCGAAGCGTAACACGCCACAAGGTTCAAGTCTTCTGAGGAGAAAAGTATTCAAATCCAATCTTCTGACACCAATAGACTACTGGCACGAGACGAAGCGTACCACACTTCAGAAATCTGCTCAAATAAAGGTAGCCAAAACAACGCTTAACTGGAACAACTGGGGAGTCACCAAGCTTAGTACCACGAGAAACGCAAGTTTACACAACCAACACCTCATGACGACTTTGAAATAAAACATGTTCATCATGCAAGGATAAATACTGTCCTGTTTGCATTTCACGGCTTGACCATCCTTAGAACAACTGTTAATATTCCTTTCGTTATTCACGACACATTTTAAAAATAAGAATACTTTAAATAACTTTGTTTCAAATATTTCCGTAAAAATTAAAATTTTGCCCACAAAAGGTAAATGCTCAAATTTCATTAATAAAATGGTAGTTCGCTAACAACGCGACCACAACGGTTTACAAAAGTTTGGGAAATAGTACACGAAAAAAAGAGTTACACAAAAACAATGATCACTATTCTCCCTAACAACTTCGAATTCCGAAATGTGTTCAAATACCAAGACCAAATTGACCAAAAGCTTGCCTTAGCCGCCCTTTCGGGTTTTCAACCTAGCAAACTGTCAACTCAAACCTAAGCGAAATACTTCTTGACTGCATCGGCGTTCATGGAGCGCGGGAGCTCTTCACCGTCCATATTGGTGAGAATCAAAGCGCCTCCAGAGAAAACTTTCTTAACGACATACGGTCCTTCATAATTCGGAGCCCACTTGCTCCTAGAATCAGGTTGGAAAGATAATATCTTCTTGAGCACAAGTTCACCTTCTCTGAACTCGCGTGGATGAACCTTCTTATCAAAAGCCTTCTTCATTCTCTGCTGATACAATTGACTGTGACACAACGCTGTCAATCTCTTCTCTTCAATTAAATTCAACTGATCATATCTACTTTGACACCATTCAGCCTCAGAAAGTTTAGCTTCCATCAACACTCTCAGAGACGGAATCTCGACCTCCACGGGGAGTACTGCTTCCATACCATAAACTAGGGAAAATGGGGTTGCGCCTGTTGAAGTGCGAACTGAAGTACGGTATCCACGTAAAGCAAACGGAAGCATTTCATGCCAATCTTTATAAGTTACCACCATCTTCTAGAAAATCTTTTTGATGTTCTTGTTAGCAGCTTCAACAGCTCCATTCATCTTCGGTCTATAAGGAGAAGAATTATGATGTTCGATCTTGAACTCTTCACAAAGCTCTCTCATCATCTTGTTATTCAAATTCGAACCATTATCAGTGATGATCTTGCTCGGGATACCGTATCGACAAATGATCTGATTCTTGATAAATCTGACTACCACCTGTCTGGTTACATTAGCATAAGATGCTGCTTCCACCCATTTAGTAAAATAATCGATCGCTACCAAGATGAAACGATGACCATTCGAAGCTTTGGGTTCAATCATTCCAATCATATCAATGCCCCACATAGAGAAAGGCCAAGGTGAAGATATAATGTTAAGGAGGGTCAGTGGCACATGTATCTTGTCCGCATAAATCTGGCATTTATGACATTTCTTCACATATTTGCAGAAATCAGATTCCATCGTCATCCAAAAGTAACCAGCTCTCAACATCTTTCTAGCCATTGCATGTCCGTTGGCATGAGTGCCAAAGGATCCTTCATGTACCTCTTGCATCAGCATGTCTGCTTCACGTCTGTCTACACATCTGAGCAAGACCATGTTGTAATTCCTCTTATACAATACTTCTTCATTGAGGAAGAAACTGCTTGCTAATATTCTCAACGTCTTCCTATCTTTATTGGATGCCCCAGGCGGGTACTCTTGAGTTTGAAGAACACGTTTAATGTCGTAGAACCATGGTTTGTCGTTGGTGACCTCTTCTACTGAGAACATATGAGCAGGTCTATCGAGGCGCATAACTCTGATTGTAGGCACATCGTTCCAACCATTCACTTGAAACATTGAAGACAAAGTAGCCAAAGCATCGGCCATTTGGTTCTCATCTCTAGGGATATGATGTAATTCCACTTTGTTGAAGAAAGTTAACAATCTTCTAGCATAGTCTCTGTAAGGGATCAAACCAGGATGACGAGTCTCCCATTCTCCTTTGATTTGATTAATTACCAATGCCGAATCTCCGTAAATATCAAGAATCTTAATCCTTAGATCCACTGCTTCTTCGAGACCCATAATACATGCCTCATACTCAGCCATGTTGTTCGTGCAGTCAAACTTCAATCTTGCTGTGAACGGGATATGAGTACCTCGGGGAGTGACGATGATTGCCCCAATTCCATTTCCATAAGAATTCACAGCTCCGTCAAATATCAAACCCCAATGGGATTCGGGATCAGGTCCTTCTTCGGGTAACGGATCTTCACAATCTTTAGCTTTCAAGTACATAACATCTTCATCTGGGAAATCGAACTTGATGGATTGATAATCGTCAATTGGTTGGTGAGCCAAATGATCGGCTAAAATACTCCCTTTAATTGCTTTCTGAGTGTGATACTCAATGTCGTATTCAGACAACAACATCTGCCAACGGGCTATTCTTCCAGATAAGGCGGGCTTCTCAAAGATATACTTGATCGGATCCATTTTGGAGATCAACCAAGTGGTGTGGTTAATCATATATTGGCGCAGACGACGAGCAGCCCAAGCTAAAGCACAACAGGTTTTCTCAAGCAATGAGTATCGAGACTCACAGTCTGTGAATTTCTTACTCAGATAATATACGGCATGTTCCTTTCTTCCAGTCTCATCTTGTTGACCAAGCACACATCCCATGGAATATTCCAATATAGTCAGGTACATAATCAAAGGTCTTCCTTCCACCGGAGGAATCAAAATGGGAGGTTCAAGCAAATATTCTTTGATGCTATCAAAAGCTCTCTGACAATCTTCTGTCCACACACATCCTTGGTTCTTTCGGAGAAGCTTGAAAATCGGCCCACAGGTAGCAGTCATATGAGATATAAATCTAGAAATGTAGTTCAGTCTCCCAAGGAATCCTCTTACTTGTTTTTCCGTCTTGGGTGCGGGCATTTCTCGAATAGCTTTGACTTTATCAGGGTCTACCTCAATACCTTTCTGACTGACAATGAAACCCAGAAGTCTTCCAGAACGAACACCAAAAGTGCACTTGTTGGGATTCAGACGGAGTTTATATTTTCTCAAACGCTGGAATAACTTCAATAAGTGTTCCAAGTGATCTTCTTCAGTTTGTGATTTGGCAATCATGTCATCTACATACACTTCTATCTCTTTATGCATCATATCATGGAACAAAGCAGTCATGGCCCTTTGGTACGTTGCACCAGCATTCCTCAAACCAAACGGCATAACCCGATAACAAAATGTTCCCCAAGGTGTAATGAAAGCTATCTTCTCCATATCTTCTGGTGCCATCTTGATTTGATTGTAAGCAGAGAAACCATCCATGAAAGAAAAAACTTTGAACCTTGCGGTACTGTCGACCAATACATCAATGTGCGGTAATGGGAAGTCGTCCTTTGGGCTAGCTCTATTCAGATCTCTATAGTCTACACACATTCGAACTTTGCCATCTTTCTTAGCAACAGGCACTATATTGGCTAACCACTGAGGATAGACCGATGTAACAAGGAAACCTGCATTAATCTGTTTCTGAACTTCTTCTTTGATCTTGTCAGCCATATCGGGACGAGTCCTTCTCAACTTCTGCTTAATCGGCGGACATTCAGGTTTCAACGGTAAACGATGCTCCACAATATCGTTGTCCAAACCGGGCATATCTTGGTAGGACCAAGCAAACACATCAACATACTCTTTGAGAAGCTCCAACATTTTCTCTTTGACCTCTGGGATAAGCAATGCTCCGACTTTGACTTCCTTTTTATCTTCTTCATCACCCAAATTGATCAACTCTACAGGTTCTTCAAACGGTTGAATAATATTTTCATCATGCTCAAGCAAACGGGAAATTTCAACCGGAATCTCTTCACTATCCTCTTCTTCGGCTCTGAACACAGGGAATTCAAAGTTGGGAGAGGGCATAGGATCATTGTTTTCAATGGTTAAGTCATGGATTAATCTGCACATGTGATTATGCTTTATTTTATAAATCGATTAATATGAATGTTGTACAAATGAAACAAAATATTATTATATTTTCCTATTACTACCAATTAATTTTCATTACTATTTCCCAGAAAAATGTGAAAAATAAAACAGTAGTGGACAAAATAACATTTTTATTCATTGAAGGGAAATACTTGAAACAAAGAGCCCAGACATTTCTCTTTTGCCTTGGGCAGAGCAAAAGGATTTATTTTCAATCATAGCCCGACACAAATACTTTTCGCCCTGGGGAGAGCGAAAGTTTTCAAAAAACAAAACAAAACATTACTCAGAAATGTGCATCACGACAGGAACATCAACAGCAATCCAGTTCTGGCAAGCCACTCCATGCGTTACAAAATCGGGTAAATCCTCTTCAGAATCGTCTCCTATTATAGCATCAACTTCAGGAGGAGTCGGATGGATAAAACCTGCGCTTCGGAAAACCTCTTGAATCGGACGAGTAACTACTTCCTGCTTGACTCTTGCAGACACGGGGTGAAAACCAAGACCTTCTCCAGACTTGTTCTCGGGCAAAGTCAACACCTGGCCCCAACCTTCAGCCGAACCACTTTCAACCACTCGTCGCGCATCCTCAAAAGAAGAAATGGATGTCCCTTGCTTCTTCACTTCACTATTAGCAACAGATATAGCTCGGAATTGGGTTCCAACATCCTCATCAGCATCAATAAAAGAGAAAGATGACAAATGGCTTACCACCATAGCCTGCTCTCCACCAATCATTACCAGCTTTCCATGCCTTACAAACTTTAATCTCTGATGGAGCGTGGAAGTGACTGCCCCTGCATCATGGATCCATGGACGACCCAATAGGCAACTGTAGGCAGCACGAATATCCATTACTTGAAAAGTGATCTGAAAAGTATGAGGACCAATTACTATAGGAAGATCTACTTCACCAATGACAGTCTTCCTAGAACCATCAAACGCTTTAACAATTACTCCACTAGGTCTCATGGGAGCACCTTGATATGAGAGTCGAGACAATGTAGTTTTGGGCATTACATTTAACGAAGAACCTGTATCTACCAACACACTTGATAAGGTATCATTTCCGCAACTTATTAAGATATGCAAAGCCATATTATGGTTCCTTCCCTCTTCCGGGAGTTCTTCATCACTGAAACCAAGATTGTTACACGAACTAATATTTCCCACAATTCCATCAAATTGGTCAACCGTCACATCATGATCCACGAAAGCCTGGTCCAAGACCTTCATCAAAGCTTCTCTATGGGCACCAGAATCTCTCAATAAAGCAAGCAAAGAAATCTTGGAAGGAGTTTGCAATAGTTGGTCCACAATCTTATATTCACTTCTCTTGATAAGCTTCAGAATCTCATCATCCTCAGGATGAGGGATAGGTTCATTGGATCGGCCTATCTCAACCCTTGGTTCAACATTTCTCGCTGGAATTTCTGCCGGTATGGGCCTCCTGACTTGAACTTCTGGTCTCTTCAAAGGTACTGCTGCAAAGACACGTCCACTTCTCGTAACTCTACTCACATCAGCAATGTTAACAAAAGACGGCCTTGTTGGTATAGGGACTTCTACCCCATTCTCAATCATTGTGGCATTATACTTATACGGTACAGCTTGGTCTGAGTTGTAAGGCACAGGACCAGGTGGATAAATGATTAAAGGAGCAACAGGTGCAGTCTGACTGTCGTAAGCGATCTCTACTGATTCAGGCAAATTAAATTGTGGTATTATAACATTCACTTCATCCTCCGGATTTCTGTCATATGTAATAGTGATAACTCTCTGGTCTAACAACTTTTGAATATCCTCCTTCACAATAGGGAAATCAACCTCTCTTGAACAAAATTCATAAACATCATAATCATGCTGATGCCTGACAAAGGCATGTCTTCTTAAACTCTGATGTAACCTGATCAACGACTCTCTTATGTGTTCAACTTGAAAAACTCGAAACTTTCCCGGACAACCTTCCACCATATTCACTGATGCTGCCCCATGTCGAGGCAAAGGATTATCTCTAACATTTGGATTAACATCCTTGAAAGACAAGATACCATTCTTAATCAATATCTGCACGTCCGCCTTCAGAGCAAAACAATTCTCAAGGTTGTGCCCTGGCGACCCTTGATGATATTCACAAAACTGATCCGCCTTGTACCACGGAGAAGTACTATTTGGTGCGACAGGAGGAGGTTTTGTCGTTATGAGGTTCTTTCTGATAAGAGCAGGGAATAATTCAGTATAAGTCATAGGAATGGCATCGAACTGCGGTTTTCTTGGTGAACGGTTCTGATTGTTGAATGGATAAGCCTGTTGTCGAGGCTGCTGCTGAAATGGCTGTTGTTGAGTTGGTGGGGTTTGATGAGCTGGGGTCATCAAAGCTGGGCGGACAGACGGAGTGACTGCCGCAACGTGTGAGTAACCTCTCCTCGGTCTCCCTGGGAACAGTGCACTGACATCCTGCTCTTTTCTTTTCGGGAAAACACTTCCAAACTTCTTGGTACTGCTAGACGGACTTCCTTCTTTAACCAAACGCCCTTCACGAATCCCTTCCTCCAATCGCATGCCCATGCTTACCATTTCGGTGAAGTCACTGGGTGCGCTGGCGATCATTCTTTCATAGTAAAAGGAACCTAAAGTCTTCAAGAATATCTTCGTCATCTCTTTCTCCTCAAGAGGTGGATAGATTTGAGCAGCAATTTGACGCCACCTCTGGGCGTATTCCTTAAAAGATTCTCTGTCTCTCTGGGACATCACCCGGAGTTGGTCCCTGTCCGGTGGCATGTCAATGTTGTACTTATACTGGTGAACAAAGGCTTCACTAAGATCGTTGAAGTTGCGGATCCGAATACTGTTTAAACCCATATACCACTTTAGAGCAGCACCCGTCAAACTGTCTTGAAAATAGTGAATCAACAAGTCATGATCATCGGAATACGTAGACATCTTTCTCACGTACATAGTCAAATGACTTCGAGGACACGAATCACTCTTATATCTTTCAAAGTCTGGCACTTTGAATTTTGCTGGAATCTTGACATTCGGAACTAAACAAAGGTCATGAGTGTTCTTTCCAAACAAATCCTTCCCCTTCAACGCTCTAAGCTCCTTCTGCATTTATTGGAATTGGTCTTGAAATTCTTCCATTCTATCAAAAAGACCCAAACTTTCAGCAGGCTCGGCAGGATAAGTAGGTTCATTCAAGTAGGGCACGGAGTGAACCACAGGAGCGACAGTTGTCATTACCGGTTGCGGAAAAGGTGTTACAGACGGGATTACCGGCGGCATGGCAGTTGTCTCTGGTTGAGGAAGAGACAAAGCAGGTTGAAACAAAGGTTGTATGACAGGCTGATACCCCTCTGGAACAAAGTTGTAAGGCATTCCCCATGGAAAACCTTTCGGCATCTGATGTTGAAGCGGAGAGTTGATTTGAGTCACAGATGTTGGAACGGTGACAATCTCGGAAACCACAGTAGTTGAAGTCTGAATCTCAGCAGCCGTAGTCGGTGGCTGATTCTGAACAGCCACCAAACTTTCCACTAGTGCGGTTAACTTTTCCATACCGACACGAAGGGTAGCGACCTCCTCACGAAGCTCATGGTTTTCCTGTTCCAGATCTTCCATCTTCCTCTGACGATTGGCTCGAGTATCGTATCGATGAGACAGCTTGACAACCTTTGGAGTGGAAAGAGAAACAAGGATAAGACTCTAGAAAACACGTGAAGTGGAATGTTGAATGATGCATGATATGTGATGCAAATGATAATTCATTTTAATAGCTTTTTCAAGGACCTTCAATAATTTTGCACACATCAATGGTAAAGGAATTTGGAACAACAAAAACTCATCCAATAATCAAAAGCGGTAAATTACAACTTACAACTTGGAACAACAAAACAATAAATTACAACTTTGGGATAACAACCCAATAATAAAGCAGTAAACTACAACTTTGGAACATGAAGCCCATAATAAAGCAGTAAATTACAACTTTGGAACATGAAGCCCATAATAAAAGCAGTAAATTACAACTTTGGAACATGAAGCCCTTTTACAAAGTTTTACAAAATGACATCAGCAAAATAAAACTAAAAGCTAAAGATCACTCAGAATCATCTTCGGGTGTTTCTTCTTCCAAACTCCATAATACCTGAGACGTCTGCAAAAATCATTCTTAAGTTCCTTGAAAAACAAGTTTTTTACGAAAAAATGTTGATGAATGCATGAATGAATGATAATGCTACAGTTACACACAAGTTCACAAACATGGGGTTCAAAGGTTCAACGTTTCAGCATGGAGTCAAGGGTAAAGCCCACCCCAAGGTATGTACTAATGGTTCAATCGCACCTGTAAGACAAGGTTCTAAGAGTTCCCAGAGTCTACATTCCTCCTTCGGATATTACCAACGTCTTGATTACTCAATAATTAGCAATATTTTCAAGAGAAACTCATCCGAGCGTAGCATCGCGTAACAACTACTTCCGAATTACTCCGTTATAGTCTCCGCGCTACACCTAAAAAGGCCAAGATGGGTTAGGGTTCTACGGTTCTCAATTTCTCTGGCTCCTAGGTCGAAAATAATAATGTCTTCCCGATTACTCGGTAAACAAATATTAAGTTCAAGAGGGCCTTCCATCGAGTGGGGGATCTCATGCCTCCTTCTTCGGGATTACTCCCTCAAAGTTAACATGACTATACCGCCCGTCCTATTCCTTAAGTGTAACTTAATCCGGGTATAGGATTCGTCCTTTGCAAAAAACCCAAACAACCCCAAATTTAAACACATACTCAAACAAATCAAATAATAATAAAACAGATAAAACAAACTAGGCTTAACCCACTTAGGGATGGACCAGCAAGAGGTCAATCTATCCCCAGCAGAGTCGCCAAATCTGTAGCGATAAAAAATGTAGCGGGGTAAATCGGAGATCGAATTATTGATTAATTCGTCTCACAAAAGCAAGAGTCGCCACCGCGCTTTATTATTTCCAAGGGAAAAGGGAAAAGAGCGAAATAAAACCCTAAATATGCAATGTAAATAATACTTTTTAAAAGTAATAAAAATACAAGGCGTTTTTGAAAAGAGATCTATGGTTCGGGGGTTGGTTATACAGTGGGAAGGTATTAGAACCCAATGTATCTATAGTACTCTATAGGAACCTTTTGAAATATCTGTTTATTAAAATGTTCGTTTGATTAAAAATAATTTGTTTTGCCCGAAAAGGGGTACTGACGGGTTTTTGAAGATATGACGACCTAATGTCGAAGTTTTTGCTTAAAAGGTATGAGTTTTGAAAAGATCGATATTTGGGGAAAAAATTGTCTTAAGTTTTAAAGAAATGCAAATGTTCGCGTGATTAGACTCGAGGACATGAAGTCAACAAGTTTAATCGTTTTTTCCCTTGGATTTAGATGTAAACGAAATAATCAAATAAAGATGAAATAAATCAAACTGAAAATCAGGTAGATAATGATTAAACCATAACAAAGATTAAATAACATATTAAATGATGTGAACATGCATTTTTATATTTTTGTTTAATATTAATAACGCAAGAGAATTAATTAAATAAAATGTTTTAAAGTTTCTATTTTTATGTTTTTGTTTTTATATGTTTTTAATATTAATATAGAGTATTATTTAAGAATTGTTAAATAATTAAACTAAATTAAAACTTTAAATGGTTATTAGCTTAAATCTAGTAAAAAAAGGGAATACTAAAATAAAATACTAAATTAATCCAAAACTTACTATTAAAAATTGGGTAAAATATTAAAATTTGTCTAATTAAATTATCCTCTTATTTAATTAACTTACCAATTAACTAAGTCAATAAAAATTCTAAAAAAAGAAAAGCTAAAAGAAAGCAAATAGAAAAGGGGGTGGCCAAAAAATAAAAGGGGTAAATAAGCAAATGTATGGGCCTGAGGAGTTCCAAGGGGGCCCAATCAACAACAGCAAAGGGATGAGGGTGTGCTTAAGGAAAACGTGGGCTCTTAGGCAGGAAAGGGTGAGGCCCAATTTCATTAATTTGTTTGGGGTTAAACACGTTTGTTTAGTTGAGAAAGGGATTAGGGATTTAACAGGGGCGTCGCTTCGTTCATCGTTCGTCTTCGTCTTCTTTGCGTGATTCATCTTCTTCGTTCGCTTCTGAAATCTCTCCTCTGTCCATGGCCACCGGTATCCTCCGCCTTCCTCTTCCCTCCAACGAAAGCTATGGCGATCGATGGATTCACGGTACAATCGTTTCCTAATTCGTTTAGGGTTCTGTTACAATTTACATGTTATGATTTTTATATCCATTGATTCTGACTTCGTTTTATTATGTTATTTGAGGGATTTTGAAAGAAAGAGAAAGAGAAAAGTTACCCTTGGAGACGGAGGAGGAAGGTTGGGGGCGAGCTAGGAGGCCAAGGCGAGGGGAAGGCAGTGACGCTGTAAGCTTTGCTTTTGCCTACTTAGTAACCTGGTTTGTCTTCTTTATTGCTTAAGATTGATGATGACTTGAAAACCTTTTATGCAATATCTTTTCTTCCTCTTCTGTTGGCCTGGGCTTTTCCTACCTCTCTCTAACTGTATACCTTGTGATGCCTTTTTCTTCTTCTCCTTTAATCGCTTCTGTATGTTGGGTTTGGTTGCCTTGATGATTTTTGATGATGATATGCTGGAAATGCTTCTGAATACATTTGATTTTCTCTCTTCTTCTTTTCTGGTCGCCTTGTGTTAGTAGCCCAATGATGATAAATTCTGAGGGTTTCGTGTTGCCTTGTACATTGCCTTCGTTTGGATGCTTTTGTTGGCGTTTGCTTTTTGTGGCCTTGAGTTTGAATCAGGTGAGGCCTGGACTATTACAGGTTTTAGGCCTGAGGGTTAGGCTGGTATGTTTAAGTGAATTTGCTGGTTTTGGTAAGGCTTGAACAGGTTTGGTGATGATTGAGGTTTCAAGGCTTAAGGCTTTGAAATGGTTTTGCGGGTTGTGTTTGACATGGTTTACAGGTTTGATGGTGTTTATGCTGGTTTGACTCAAGTTTGGCCTTTGAACTGGTTTTTGATATTTAGGCCAAGGTTTTACTGGTTTTGCAGGATTGGCATTTGAACTGGTTTTGCTATGTGGTTCTGGTTTTTTTGGTTGGACAGTAGGTGGAAGTGTTGGTCCTTTAGACCATGGTTTTTGGTTTTAAGGCTTAAGCTGGACAGTTTGGTGCTTTTCTGGTTTTGCTTTGAGACTTTAAGAAATGACTTTGTGTCTTTTGACAATTTTTGGGTTTTGAAGGCTTGAAGATAGGTTGAACTCTTTTTTTCGTTTTTGAAGGGTTTTGTAATGTTATAACAGTTGGTTCTCTTGAGGTTTTATGTTACAGGTTGTATATATTTTTATATTTCCTTTGATGCCTCTACACATTACTGCTTCATACGGTTTGTCTCTATTCCTATTTCATGCTTTCTTTCTTCTTATTGGATGCTGCTGATTTGTTTGTTATCCTTTTCTGCCTAAGCCAAAAACCTGTAAACCACACTCTTCCTCTCTTCTCTCTCTTAAGTACAAATAGACATTAAAATGATATGTACTTTATTTGTTCTGAAAAAAGCACAATGCTGGAAAATGATGAAAAAGAAAATATATGCTTGCATAAATGGTTTTAAACTGCACATTTGCTTCTCTTTGTCTTGCATGGTACATCATGGGAGCCTTTGATTTTTGGCCTCTTCCTATATTTGCATGTTTACGTTGGAATTGGCTTTGGAAACTTGCAGATGCTGTTTGTATTATGCATTTTATGTTGATTTATGGAATATGCAGTTTTGTGCACATGGTTTTAACTTGTGCAGTGGATTTTGAAAATATTGAATTTATTTTGGAATATGCAGTTTTCAATTAAAATGTGCAATTTTGACCAAAAAATGAATTTGTGCATATTTAAATTTGTGCATTCATTTTTATCAATAAAATTCATCCCTTTTTGTGAACCGGGAGAAATCCCGTGATTTGCAAAAAGGGTAAAAACTGATTCCAGCCGTTTTCTTTTAATGATGAACGCTAATTAATTTTTTTGCTTTTAATTATTTATTCACTTCTGACTTTTCTCTTTTAATTCTTTGCAGGTAAAATCAAATGAGCATTGGATAGAAGATGAAGATTTAGAATTTAGGAAAAAATTAGGATAGTTTTTATTTCATTTTAAACATTGTAAAAATTATCATTGTAAATACGTTGTAAATAAATACGGTATTTAAACAATAATTGTAACAATTATAATAAAATGAATAAAACTCCAATATTTACCAATTAATTCTTTCCTTCTTTGCAATTATTTGTTTTATCATTTATGATTCTTTAAATTATATAATAACTGAAAAATCAATTTCAATTATTTAAATTTAGAATGATAAATAATTAACAAACATCATTGACCAATTAACTTATCTTCAATTAATTATTTCATTATTTATAATTCTTCTAAATTATAATAACTGAAAATAAAATTTCAATCATTTAAACCTAGAACAATAAATAATTAAATAACATCGTTTGATCAATTAATAACCTTCTTTTCAAATATTTATTTTATTATTTATAAATCTTTAAATTATATAATAATTGAAAAGAAAATTCCAATTATTTAAATTTAAGATAATAAATAATTAATAAACATTGCCTGATCAATTAATATACCTCTTTTCAAATATTTACTTTATTATTTATAAATCTTTAAATTATATAATAATTGAAAATAAATTCCAATTATTTAAATTTAAGATAATAAATAATTAATAAACATTGTCTGATCAATTGATAAACTTAGCGTTCAAAAATAAACAGCTCTCAACTTGAAAAAGTTATGAATTTTAAAATCAATAGATCAAAACGCTTGCAATGCAATGATGCAGATGGGAGATGGTATCTTAGGTCAAAATTTGGGGTACAACACTATGCAAGCTACGAAAATCATCAGGCCATCTCAATGGTTGCTCAAACTCCATACACGACTCCAACTGCAAGAGGTAAGTTTTAAAACTTCTATCTCTTTATACAAGCATCATTTGATTCTGATTTGAGAAGATAAAATGTAGATACCATTGCCACAAAGCTGTACATATCCATAGTTTGGATTTATATGGCCTGAGCTTAGAGAATTTTAGAGTTGAAGTTTCTGAAAATTTTAGGTTTAAAATTAGGGCCATAAAAATTCTCACTCATCTTAGATTTATAGCTTTAGTTATTTATATGGTTGGATTCGTGAGAAGAAATGCCACAACTTTCATGTTTGTACTTTCCATTTTTGTTGAGAGATGAAGAAGTTATAGGTACTCTGGCTGGCTGAAGGTTGAAGACGAAGTACAGGCCTTGGAAGCTTTATATGTAATGTATTTATCATTTCATATAAGTAAACGAATATATAGCCACCTCAGTGGTAAGACAACGCGCTTGTAACCAAGAGGGTGTGGGTTCAACACCCAGCGCGCTGCCTTTTGTTCTTTTTTTTTACACTTTTTTTGGTTTCTGCAGCATCTGGGCCCCAAACATTGGGCCTTCATGTTTTGTTTGCTGACTCTAACCCCCCCTAACTATGTTTACACTCCTGACCCATTTTATTCTTTTTATTTATTTTGTTTTTTTATTTTATATTTATTTCTATTTCATATTTTCTTCGTATTTTTTTTATTATTACTATTTTTATTATTATCATTATTATTATTATTTAACTATAAAAAATATTTTTATTTTATTATTCATATTTATTTAGTTTATTTTTCTTTATAAAAAATTAAAAAAGAACAAAAACAATTTTCTTAATAAATTAATTTCTCTTTCTTGACTAATATTTAGATAATTAGGTTTAATTATTATATTATATTATTTTCTTGTAAATTAATATTAATTTAGAACTTAGGTTTATTTTAATTAATTATTTTCCTATAATTTCTACTATTTAAACCCTTTTCATAAAAAAAAACCTAAAAACATTTTTTACTTAATTTCTTTCTTAATTAATTTAGGTTTAAGTTTTGTTAATTTTTTTAATTAATCATTTTCTTTAATTAGGTCAAGATTAAAACTTTTCATGAAAATCAAACAAAAATCATTTCATTTTTTTATTTTAGCATTTGTACATTATTATCTATTAAACTCTTGTACAATATTCAATATGGTTGTAATAATTATTTAGATTTAATTTTCTTGCAATTTCCCCATTTGTCAATTTGTACACCCCCTCCCCTAAATGATGTAATAGCTTAGTATTTTTATTTTTCGCAATTTAATGCTTTATATATAAATGTTAGTAATTAGGGTTTGTATGGGAAGATAAAATCAATGCTTAGAAAACCCTAATTCAAGAAAAAACAATGCATGTAAATCAATACACTTGCACACTTACACCCTTAGGGTAAATCCACTTTGTTGCCTTATGAAAATAGCCATGTTACGCATGTGGGATATCTTAGCAAAAGCAATTAAAAAATACAAGATCATAGTCCCTCGATGACATTATCAAAGTTGCCTTTCAAAAATGATCTCAGTCCCTCAAAGAGAATTGCTAAGATATTTTCACAATATTGCTATCATGGCCCATGTTCATCCCTTTTACATCCAAAGATAGGGTTACTTACCAATCCATGGTAAAATAACAATGTCAAAGGAAAGAGGAAATAAACAAGAAAAACTTTTGAGTAGGTAGAATGTTCCTAGTTGCTTGCTCAATTTCAAACAAAAAATATCCTTGCTATTTTCAAAACAAACACCAACACTTTCAAAACATCTTTCAAACATGAAACATTTTCAAAAGACAAACACTTTGTACGCGTTCTTATAGAAACGAGAACCATTACAAAGAAGACACCTTTTCAAAATCACTTTCAAACACAAACGCCTCTTTGAACTATTTTCAAAACAAACACTTTGTACGCGTTCTTATAGAAACGAGAACCATTACAAAGACATTTTCAAAATACTTTCAAAACCCATACCACAAGCACATTTTCAAACAAAAGCAAGTGATCTAGCAAGCAACTAAGAGCCCGTAGATAACTACGGATGAAAAGGGTGCTAATATCTTCCCTTTTCATAATCTACCTCCGAACTCAAGAAAACATCTCTAAAGGTATTTCTTGTTCTTTTCAACCTTTCCTTTTGGATAAAAGAAAAGTCAGTGGCAACTCTTGCTATCCGCAACATTTGTGATAAAACGCAAAACAACCAAGTCAGTTCTCTCACCGTGTTACAAACTCATAATCAAATCTCATAACCTTATCATTCAATCTCACTTTTCAGTTTATTTTGCTTCTAAATCTCTCCATAATTAAGTAATTACACAGACCTTAAGTGTATTGCACAAGGATTTGATGTTTTGTCCAAGTCTTGATACCATTTATGGTTGAAATTGCAAAAATTAACATATCCATTCTTGTAAAGCAAGCTTTTTCATAATGTCAACCCTTATTGAGCCTCTCAATGGCTCCTTCTGCACACACTCAACCTAGAAACTCAGAATAAGCATGTTTAAAGTGATTCAACCACTCTACATAGCTTGTACCACACATTGGGATTTTAGTTTTCCATTTTGCTTCAAAAACAAGAAAAAATGCCATAACATGTGATCTTGGTAATCTGACCATCTCAAGTCTCCAAACATTTTCCTATATATCAAGACACTATTATGTAACTGAGGACACGAATTTACAAGCCCTTAAACCCTTTCATACACTCTCAAACCCGAATTGGCCAAAAATCACCATTTTAAAGCTTTTGAAACCTTAACTTCGAAACTCATCACTCTTGCAACTATTGTCAAAAAAAATCATTTAAACACTTCATATATATCATATAGAAACTATCCATACCCCTATTTCCTTACTGTAACATCATTTTCATCATCCACCATTTTCAAAATCCACCATTGCAACTTGACTTGAGTAGAGCAATCCAGACACTTTCAAGGCAAAGTAAAAGTGGCAACATACTCACCAAGGTCTCGGGAAGCTAAAACAATCATCATATTTCTTCTGGAAGTCGTGTAGAGGCCATTGAATTTTTGAATCAAGAGTCACCCTAGTGGCAAGCAGCGCGCATTTCATGTCACTTCTTATCCTAAGGACGCGGGTTCGAACCATAGTGAACCCCCCTTTTGCATATTTTATGTTATTTTTGTGATTTTTGTGATTTCAGGAAGTAATATTCTCATATAATATCATGCAAGCACGTGGTTGACAAGCAAACACACCTAGCCTAGTGGTATTCTTTTGAGCCAACAACTTGAATATCATGAGTTCAAGCCTTGGCAAGACCAAAACCTTATTTTTATCACTTGACTCATTTTACATTTTTAACAAACTTCAACAATTTATTTAACCCATCAAGTTAACTCCTTTTAAACTAATTTTTTTCACACTACTAGTTTATTAGGTCTATTTTATGAATATATAAAAATCTCACCAAAAATATTTTTATTTTCATTATTCGTGATTTATTCAAAGTGGCATCTTTTAGGTTTCTTTTCTTTATTAAAAACTATAAAAAAAACATTTTTCTTAACAAATTTCTTTTCTTGATTAAATTAATTTTTAACTTAGTTTTTGCTTTGAATTTCTTTTCTAATTAAATCAAATTAGAATTTAGGGATTTTAATTAATTAAATTCTTCCCTTTTATTAGTTTACTTAAATTAAGACTTTTCATAAACAAAAAAAGAAATTTTCTTTTCCTTTCACATTGTTTTTATATTCTTGCACATTTTATCTTGCAATATTAAATATGGTTGTAATAGAATAATTAGAACTTTATTGATATCATCCCCCATTTGTAAAATGTGTCCCCATCCCAAAATGATGTAATAGCGTAAAATTTTACATTTCCGTAATTTATCGCTTTCAATATAAATGTTAGTAATTAGGGTTTGTATGGAAAGACTAAAATCAACAAGTAGTAAACCCTAATTCAAGATAAACAATGCATGCAAATCAAACACACTTTCACACTTACACCACTAGGGTTAACTCCACTTGTTGCCTAAAAAATGGTCATCTTATGCACGTGGGATGTCTTAGCAAAAACAATCAAAAATACAAGATCATAGTCCCTCGATGACGCTACAAATGTTGCATTTCAAATGATCTTAGTCCCTCAAAGATAAATGCTAAGATATCTCACAACATTGCTATCATGACTATGTGATGACCCACGCCCGTCCTTTTACATCCAAAGATAAGGCTTCTTACCAATCAATGGTGAGATAGTAATATCAAAGGAAAAGAGGTAATGAACAAAAGACTTTTGAGTAGGTAGAAACGTTCTTAGTTGCTTTCTCACTTTTAAAACAAACACACACTCTCAAAATAAACACCAAACACTTTCAAAACATGAAATATTTTCAAAAGTCCAACACTTTGTATACGTTCTTACGAAATGAGAACCATTACAAAGTTTGCCTAAACGAAGGCGCCTTTTCAAAAATACTTTCAAAACCACCACAAAGCACATTTTCAAACAAAGCAAGTGATCTAGCAAGAAATTAAGATTCCATAGATAACTATGGATGAAAAGGGTGCTAACACCTTCCCTTTTCAAATCTACCCCCCGAACTCAAGAAAAATAATCTCAAAGGTCTTTCCTGTTCTTTTCACCCTTTCCTTTATTTGGATAAAAGAAAAGTCGGTGGCGACTCTTGCTAACCGCAACATTTGCGATCAAACGCAAAACATACCAAGTCAGTTCTCCCACCGTATTACACCCATGATTCATGTATATGAGAAGATAAGGTTAAGTAAGTTTAAGATCAATACTGAAGAAGATGTACGATCAATATGGAGTATCGTTGTAGTGCAAATAGAAAGTGCATTATTATCGTATCCATAAAGACTGGTTGTGTTTATAGTTGTTTATTTATGGAAAATTAAATAGTAGAAAATAAATTTAGATTTCAGTGTTAACAATGAGAAAACTTGCTAAGGCAGATTACGTCAATGTTTATTCTCATAAATAACCATTGGTCAGTGATATGATCTTCTACCCAACTATTAATATTACTACATGTTACTCTCATCATATCTCATCTCTAACTCAATGACATGAGATTAGTTGTATTACCTAATAATTGATCTCTCGGTCTTTTAACCAATACAATAATATTAAGTTTGAACAGTTATATAACAACACTTAAGCATTAGAAGTATATGAGGATATTAAACTTAACCCTATCTCTAAGCATTAGCATCTAATAAATGAAAGCTTAAATCTAGTAATGACCAACACTTCTTGTATGTCAAGTCATATCAAGAAAATAAGTTTTAGGTAACTAATCCAAAACAAGCATTACTAATAAAGAATTCATCAATGTTAAAGCTTAAGTAGAATTACATAAAACTCGATGACTATAATTAATATAAGAGTATATAATGACTACATTTACCCTTGTTCTATACCAACTAAAGGCCCAAGTTTCCCAAGACCCAATCCATCTCAAGTCCACTTTACTCAATACAATATATAAAAAACAGTTACATGCTATGAGAATGTACACAATCTCAAATTTCCAATTTCACTATACTCATCTTGAATTTTGAAGTGACTTGGGTGTCGAAGTGATAACCATCCAGGTCCACCCCGCGTCATTGTAATGGAGATCAGAGCCATCATTCAAGATCAATAGTTAGCCAATTCTCTTTATTTTTGGTTCCTTTGCAGATCTAGATTATCCATTTCCAATTCCAAAATAGAACAACAACGCCATACGTGGGAATCGAGTTTTCCACGAAAATCATGTTCGATCAAAAACATCATCATGCAAAATAAGAGCTCTAAGTATGGATTCTCTCAGTTTTAGTTCTTGACCTTCAATTTACCAGTTTATAGCCTCCTTAAATATCTAAATCTAAAATGCATTCAACTTTTGATTCCAACGAATTCTACGGACCTACACTCATTTTGCAATTTCATCATTCACTGCTCCCTTAGATCTAAGAATTGAGAGAAATGAATAACATAAATCTATATCATTCAATTTAGTTAACCATCATTTTGGGCTCTAGGGCTCTACTGGGTTGCAAAAGGAAGAATTTCATATCCATATCTAGGATTGTGTCAGGGTCCGAAGACAATTTCCATGAGAGTCGATCTGAAGTTTTACAATCCATCGCTCAGCCTAGATGCGCTTGCATTTCCTACCGTTACTGAGTTTATCACAAGGGATACCTCTAAAGGATACCACAAGTTTGTAGTTAATGGTGCCCAAATACTACAAGTTCGTAGTTAACACAAGACCCTAATCTAGCTACTGGGTGTATCACTGGATACCAACAGCTAGATAATTAAAATGATAATTACATATTGTTGTGCCCCAAAATTTTCTCTCTCTTTTCTCAAGACATTTCTCACATAAGATCTTCAATAGCTCAAGTTTGCACAAGTGTTGACTAGGTCAAATCACCTCTTAAACACAGGGACCCCAAATTAGGGTTTTGATTTTCATAAGAAAAATTGGAATTCTAATGCCCCAAATGACTTTCATAGTTCATTATAGACCTCCAAGAATACTCATGCCAAGTTTCAAGTCTTGGATCACAATTTTGCTCATTCAATTAATCAAATGACTGAAAATTAACTGTATTGGGTAAAAAGTCAATTGTGATCAACTTATAGTCAAACTTCAATATTTTTTGGCCAATATCAATATTTTGAAGTCATATTCATCAATTTATAAATATTTTATCACAATTCCCCAAGAAAAGTGTTCAAATCATCAAAGGGAAAAATGGTCGAAATTAGGGTTTTGATTGAGAATGACTGATTTTTGACTTTTGACCTAATACATGATCTAATGACTTAAAGCAAAATCTTAAGGGCTCAAACACATATTTACCTAAATTCATGGCTCAAATCATTTCTCAAGATCAATGAATTGATAGTTAAAATTTGATCAACTGATGAAAAGTCAACTGTTACACCAAAAGTCAAACTTTGACTTTTTGGTCAACGTTGAGTTTCAAAGATCAAGATTTATCAAGATAATCAAAAATATAAAACTTGGTCAACAAGAATCAAGAAAGTCCATAAAAATTCTAAGTTTTCAAGACTTAGAAAATTTTCTAAGTACATTTTATACTTGATAAATTCATTACTTCATGACCCTTTTTTCACCAAGATACAAGATGATTCAAAGAAAACTTTCAACATGAAAATTGTAGATCTTGATGAATTCTACAACTTTGTATTAGAGTGTTGATGTTCTAAAAATGCTTGGATTTTAAGATATAGGCTCATAAAGTCATGACATTTTTGTATAAACACTTAGAGAAATTTTCAACAAGTTTTGGTCAGTTTTTTATCTAACTTCTTGACCAATTTTCATCAAGTTCCAATTTGATTTAGCCAAAGTGGTAAACATGAAAGTTGTAGAAAATGTTTCAAGCTTTCCAGAACATCCAAGAGCATGAATTTATTATACTTGAACTAGGAGATTCAAAGGCATGAAGTTAGGCATCCATTACTGAATTACAAGTCATTTTGATGAAGAACACATAATCCAATCTACATGCTATGCTGCATAATCTTGTTTTTCAGGCCTTCTAACTTTAAAATATCACCATAATTTAATTTTTACATAAACTTTTGAGCTATGGACCATTTTATTTAAGCATTGTCCAAAAGATCTTTCCATTTATGACACAAAGGCATCATTGCCATTCTTGAAAAGAATGCTTTAATCACAATGTCAACTCCTTGAGCCTCTCAATGGTTTCTTATGCAAATACACAATGTTAAAGCAAGAAGCAATCATCTACAACCTACAAAGCACTCCTAAAAACATTCCATGCCCACATTGGAACTATGAAAAGTCATGAACTCTCACTTACATCCCAACCTAGCCACAACATGTGATCTTGCAAAATCATATTAACCCTTGTCTTAAAACCTCTTGCCTATAAATATAGAGATCATTTGTAAGACAAAGAAGAGATGAACAAGCCCTCAAAACCCCTATACTCTCAAAAAAACCAGAATTGTCCACAAAACCTCTATTTTTGAGCTTTGAAGTCCAAATCTTTGAACCTCTCACACCTTGCAAGTTTTGTCCAAACAAAATACTTCACATATATCATATAGAAGTTGTTCAAACACAAGAAAAAAAATTTCAACATAATCATCACCATCTTATAAACTCAAAAATAGTACTTTGCAACTTGACTTGGTTGGAGTGATTCAACAACTTTCAGCACAAAGTGAGGATTGGCATAGCTTCGAGAAGGTCCAAAAGAGCTCGATCAATCACCACTTTGCACCGGAAACATTTGTATGTGTTCTAAAGCTTTCACTTCAAGAGGAGAGTTTTCTCAACCTGTGATATCCTTATCCATACATCATTTGCTTTCATTTTCAAAAGAATAAGGCATGAAAAATCGAGGCATAAGAGTGCAAATATTCAGAAATTTCAAAAAAATGTTTCCGGGGCCCTGACACGGGCGGCTGTGTCACTGGACATGTCACGGAGAAAACTTAACAAAAATGCAGGGCAGGGGATTACACGGGTGTCCATATCACACGACACGGCCCGTGTCAATTTAACTGGTTCAGAAACATGCAAAAACAGGCAGGCAGAGGCTGACACGGGCACCCGTGTTGCACGATACAACCCGTGTCATTTTAGCTGGACAAAAAAACATGTGCAAATCCAGGAACAGGTCCTGACACGAGTGCCCGTGTCAGCTCAGGCATCAAATTTCCTAATTTTGAGTTTTTAAGTTTACTTTAGATATATTTCATTGCTTGGAGATGACCTAACACCATAAAACCGTTTTTTTCTAAATGAAACATCAAAAACATTTTTCTAAACCATTAGTTTTTTTTAAGTTAACTTAGACCTAGGTTTTTCTTCAATTAAATGAACTGCAAAAACCTTTTCTATCAAAAAATCCTTAAAAATAGAACAATTTCTCTTCTCTTTTACATTCCTTTGTACATTTTATTATTTTGCATTAAATTATGTAATTAACAAAGCCTTGTAATAGTAATTAGGGTTTATTTTTTACTTGTCATCCCCATTAATAAATTTGTATCCCCATCCCCTAAAGCGATGTAATAGCGTAGGATATTTAAATTCCGCAATTTATTGCTTTCCGTACTATTGTTAGTAATTAGGGTTTGTATGGAAAGACTTAAAATCAAATAAGTAAACAACCTTAATTCAAGACAAATTAAATGAAAACAATAAACTTTGCACACATGCACCTCTAGGGTTAACCCACACTTGTTGCCTCGGATAAAAACAGTCATGTCCCTCGAACGTGGGATACTTTAGCAAAGACCCTCGATTACAAAATCGTAGTCCCTCGATGACCCTTCGATGTTGCCTTCGATAAACGATCTTAGACAAATTGCTAAAGTATCATTCAATGTTGCATTCTATGACTGTACAACGACCCACGCCTATATCTTCACATCCAATGATAAGGTTTTTTACTAACTAATGGTGAGATAACATTGTCTAAAGGAGGAGGAAAAGAACGAAGCCTTTCTTTTGAGTAGGTAGAACGCTCGTGGTTGCTTGCTCACAAACATTTCAAAACAAACATCTTTCAACACTTTCATGAAATATTTTCCAAATTCAACACTTTGTATACATTCTTATAGAGACGAGAATCATTACAAAGTTCGCCTAAACGAAGGAACTTTTCAAAAATACTTTCAAACAAACACATTCACAAAGCATTTCGAAGTGAGCTAGCAACTAAGATCCCATAGATAACTACGGATGAAAAGGGTGATAACACCTTCCCTTTTCATAACCTACCCCTCGAACTCAAGAAAATTCTCAAAAGGTCTTTCCTGTTTTTCCCACCCTTTCCTTTATTGGATAAAAGAAAAGTCGGTGGCGACTCTTGCTATCCGCAACAATTGCAATCAAACACAAAACACCCAAGTCAGTTCTCCCACCGTATTATAGAACCGGCGGCTCTGCTGGGGAATTACTTAAAAATGGGGTTACCTTAGAGATTAGTTCACATTTAAAATGCTTTCTTTGCTTGACTTGCTTGCTTTACTCTTAAAAGGGTTGTTTGGGTTTTGAATAGATCCTCTACCCGGATCTAGGGGCATCATTAGGTAAGTAGCAATAAATTATGGGGACTGTGTGGCGTAATATCGAGATGGTTGAAGTGATGGCTACATTAGTGTGAGATATTTATTGGTACCGGTGTCCCTTGAGTCCAGTCAAGGAGAATACAGGACTGCTGTGTGGTGTCATGAAGCACTAACATACCGTAGAACATTTAGTTGAACAACTTGGCCATTAAGAAGTAGTGACATAGCTAGCTTTGGTGCAGTCCGAAGATGGTTGATACTCGATACTACGCTAATTGAGATGGGACTTTCGGGATATTTCGGTCGCTAATAAAGAAGCTTGTGCTGAAATAATGCCCGATGAAGAAAGATCAATGATATTGAGATTCCCTAGAACCTGTTTACTTTCTAGGACAGGTTGAACCAACTAAACTTCAAGAGGGTACTTACATATAAACCCCATGAAAACCTAAACCTAATACCTTGTGTGCTTGTTTGTGTGTGATTATTCGTTCATAAACATCATCACATCATGCCATAGAATTTTCACTAACCATTTCAAGGACTTAGAGATTTATCTTTGTTCTGTTTCGTAGGATATGACTTCTGCCCACAGAAATACCATCTGTTGTACCCCAAAATTTTCCCTCTCATTTCTCAAAGGATCATCATGGACCCTCAGGTTTACTTCCATCCAATTTCAAGCCTTGAATTACAAATCTTTCAAGAAAGTCATTCACAAGGGCAAAATGGTCATTTGCACACTGAAAAGTCAAACTTTGACTTTTGGACCAAAATCAAGTTTCAATATCATATTTTATCAAGGAATGAGGTTTGTTTCATCAAGAAAATCAGAAGTCAAGATTTATGTTGAAAAAGTCAAAATTCTAAATACTTATAAATTTTGCCAAGTGTTTAAGAAATATGATAAATTCAGAACTTCTGGACAGATTATCACCATGATGCAAGGTGATTCTGAAAGAACTTCTAACACAAGAGTTGTAGATCTCAATGAGATCTCAAACATTGCAGAACAAAACTTCTCCTATAAATGTTGGGATTTCAAGCTACAACTCCTTGAAGACACGTCCATAAAACTGAAGCTTTCAGCAAATTCTGGACCTTTCCAGAACAGGATTTGGTTAGAACTTCTAGGCCAGTTTTCATATAGGTCCAATCAGAATTAGCAAGAGCAATTCAAAGAGGATTTACAAAGAGTGTTACAAGTTTTTGGGAAAGTCTGAGAACTCGCTCAGAACATGTTGGAGCAAAGAGATTAAAGGATCAGAAGTTGGATGTTGGTTCTAAGTTGCGCTGATGCTGAACTTCTGATCCAGAATTAAGCTATGATGCATAATATCATATTGCAGGATTTCTGGTTTGATAAATCTCATCATCATTTAATGCTCACAACCACGTTTGAGTTTTTATCCAAAGGATTTCCCCACGTGTGACAGAGAAACACATTTTTGTCCTTGAAAAAGCAAACTCTTGTACAAAAGTATGTTGGGCCTATGCTTTGCTTTTGCCTCTGAGGGTACTTTTCCTTAATTCATGCTTACAAATTCAGCTTAGGCACGGCTAAAAGCTGCTAACCACCATACTTTTTATCTTGCTTCAAGAACAAGCCAGCACGCTAGCATGATGTTGGTACTTTTAACTTCTCCAAGCTACAAAGTCCTTGCCTATAAATTGAACTTCATTTGCAACTATGAAGGGGGAGGGTGAGAAAAAATTGAAAGGAAAGGCTTTGAAACCTTGCTAAAAATTCCAGAAATCCGAAATTGCAAACACAAATACAAAACCTGGTAGTTTTCAATTCTTGCATTCAAATTCTAACTCCCCTCAAGTGTTTCTTGACCAAATCATCCATACAGCTTCAGAATCTTCCATTCACCATTCATAATCCAAGTTAAAGGTTATTCCAGCCTGCTGAATGCGTGAGGAAGATGATCAAAACATTACAAGCAGTCAGAACTAGACTCCAGCTCACAGAACATTTTTCAGCTGTAAGGTAAGCTTATGCTGACCCTCATCATATTACTTAGGCATTGTTAGATTTGTATGTTCAAAATACAATATAGACATCCTGATTTTTAGGTTGTACATATTCTACAGTTTCATATATTTTCTGCCTAAGTAGGGAGAATATCAGTTCATAACTTCCTAAGGAAATTAGGATTAGCAGATACATGTTTGTTTCTGATTTACAGTCTTGATATTTTTATGTTTATGAAACCATGATGGAAACCTGCCATAATTGTTATGTTTGTGTTTTATGTTCTGTTGAGAAATGACTAAGTTGCAGATGTTCTGATTAGCATGGAGAAAGAGGTGAAGCTCATCATCAGAACCTACCTTGTGTTATATGTTTGTGTTTTTGCTTTTAACACCGAACGTACAGCCACCCCAGTGGTAGAGAGTGCATACATAAAACATTAGTGCCAAGGGTCCTGAGTTCTAGCCCCAGAAACATCTTTTTTTGTGTTTATTTCTTAACCTTTTTACCCCTTTAGATGGATCAGAACTTCTAGGTCAATCCCCTTAGTTTTGTTTTCCAAAACAGTGAGCCTGAACCAGAACTTCTAGACATTCCCATCCAACAACATTAACACCTGACATACTCATTATCAGAACTTCTAGGCAGCCAGTTACATCAGAACTTCTAGGATTTCCCTTGTTCCTAGCAAGCCCAGAATTTTAATGTACCCGGACCCAGAACTTATGACCACCCCCTTTTTGCTAACATTCTCTTTCTTGCAGTGCATCAGAGTCAGAATTTCTGCACCTTACTTCTGCTCTCACTTACATTAGCAATGCGTTGATTCTGACTCCCTTCCTCTTATTATTTTTAATATCACTTTTATTTTCAATAATCAAAAACACCGGAAATATTTTTATGCATCACATACCTTATTTTTATTTCTTCCAAAAGCAAAAGACTAAAAATATTTTCTTAAGCAAACTTATTTTTTTCTCTTAACAAGAACAAAACAAATCCATTTTACATTTCTTGTACATTATTTCAATATGGTTGTAATAGATAATTAGGACTTTAAATTTCTTTCAATCCCCATTTGTAAATTTGTACACCCCATCCCCTTAATGATGTAATAATGTAGGACTATACTTTTTCGCACTTTTATTGCTTTCATATATTGTTAGTAATTAGGGTGTGTATGACAAGACATGAAATCGACAAATAGATAACCCTAATCAAGACTGAATGCATGCAATAAAACACACTTTGCATAGATGCACCCTTAGGGTAATCTCACTTGTTGCCTATTGGAAAAATAGGCAAGTCCCTCGAACATGGGTGTTTTAGCAAAGACCCTCGATAAAAGATCATAGTCCCTCGATGACCCTCAATGTTGCCTTCGGTAAATGATCTAGCCCCTAAACGACATTTCTAAAACATCTCGTAGGTTACCTTCTATGACTATACAAACGTCCCACGCCCGTCCCTTCACATCCAACGATGGGGCTTCTTATCAATCAATGGTAAGATAGCAACACCTAAAGGAGGAAGAAAAGAACATTTAAGACGTTTTGAGTAGGTAGATTCGCTCCTAGTTGCTCGCTTGCTCACAACAAAAAACATTTTACACACCAACACCTCTTTGAAACATTTTTAAAAGACAACACTTTGTACGCGTTCTAATAGAAACGAGAGCCATTACAAAGAAGACACCTTTTCAAAATATCTTTCAAAAAACACATTCCACCAACACCTCTTTGAACTAATTTTGAAATAACACTTTGTACGCGTTCTTATAGAAACGAGAACTATTACAAAGATATTTTCAAAACACTTTCAAAACCCACACCACAAGCACACATTCAAACAAAAGCAAGTGATCTAGCAAGCAACTAAGAGCCCGTAGATAACTACGGATGAAAAGGATGCTAATACCTTCCCTTTTCATAATCTACCCCCCGAACTCAAGGAAACATCTCAAAGTCTTTCCTGTTCTTTTCAGCCTTTCCTTTTGGATAAAAGAAAAGTCGGTGGCGACTCTTGCTATCTGCACAATTGTGATAAAACGCAAAACACCCGAGTCAGTTCTCTCACCGTGTTACACCATCCAAATCAACTTCGTAAGGGTACCTCCTCAACTCAAAGAGTTAGCGTCAAGGGTTCCTAAAAATTATCTGTTCAACAAAAGATATGGTCGACTTATCAACTTCGCTACCTCAAGCTTTGATGAAGACATGTTGAAGGTGATCTTTCAGTTCTTTGATCCTGTACATCATTGTTTCACCTTTCCTGATTATCAATTGGTGCCTACAATGGAGGAATTCTCTCAACTACTAGGAGTGCCCATTCTTGATCAAATACCCTTCACCAGTCTAGAGGAAGTTCTAAGACTTGAGGTTATTGCGAAGGCCTTACATTTGAAGAGTTCTGACATTGTAGCTAATTGGGAGACAAGAAGTGGGGTCAAAGGCTTCTTGACTCAATTCCTGATGGAGAAGGATCTATTATTTTAGGAGGCCACGGATTTGAAAGCTTTTGAATAAGTTTTGGCTCTTCTAATCTATGGTTTGGTATTATTCCCTAACCCGGACCAACTCATAGATGTGAATGTCATCAAAAATTTCCTTACCCGCAACCCTGTGCCTACCTTGCTTAGAGACATTTTGCACTCTCTTCATACTCGCACTTTAAGGAAGAGAGGAACTCTTATGTGTTTCTTGAATTTGCTATCTAGGTGGTTTATTTTTCACCATCCTCGAGAAATATTAAAGAATAAGCAAGGCTTGAGATGGTCTCAAAGGTTGATGTCGCTCTCTCATTCTGATATCCATTGGTGCTCTCGATCTCAAGAAGACATTACTATCATTTATCGTTGTGGGGAGTTCCCTAATGTTTCACTCTTAGGAATTAGTGGAGGTGTCACTTATAACCCTTTTGTAGCCTTACGATAGTTTGGCTATGCTCAAAGAGATGGTCCCCATGACACACTCATTCAAGGAATTGTATTCGACTATGAGAATGATGTTCAAGGTTATCATCAAAGGTTTGTGCATGCTTGGGGCATGGTAAGTGAAGTTGATAGCAAGACTTTGGGGCATAAAAATTCCATCCCTCTTAAGACTTACCTTAAGTGGGTACGAGCTCGTGCTTAAAGTCTAATGATGCCATACCCCGTTATTCTACCAATAATTGTGGAGCCTGTTACCGAAGGGGATGTTCCTCATACCATCTTCCATCCTAACATGCCTACGGACCTGAAAGAATTGCAGAGATCGTGGATTCAACTTAAGGGGGGACGAGATACCTTTGAAGTTCAATTTTATGCAAGCGAGAAGAAAGTGTTGGAGATCACAAGGAAACTTCACGAGGAGCGAAGCCTGAATGCCTACATTGCACCAAAGAGGATGCGTTCGTGGGAGACTTGAGTGTTTTTGTTTTAGGAGTTTATTTTTGTCATCTCTTTAAAGACCATTTTGCTTTTTTCCATTGAAAGCCTAAGAGGCATTTGTAATTCTGGAACTTATTAATGCAATTGGTGTTTTTGACTAGCAAATTTAAATTCCTTAAAGTCCTTGAAAACATGGCATCCGCATAACATGCATCATACTATAAGAAAGATTTCTGACACAAGTTTCCTCATCTTTCTACTGTTTATTTTAGTATAAGATGGATCTTGAGCAAACCGTCAAGGACTTGCAGACTCAACACACTCAATTCCAAGAGACTCTGCTCAACTTAGCAAATGGGGCAGCAAGAAATGATAACGCTCCTCGTCACGAAGAAAAAGACCAAGAAGAAAGTTGTGATCAACATGGGGAAAAGGTTCAAAGGCCCCGCCCGACAAGTTCAAATTGAAGAGGACTCCTCCGAGGAAGATGATAATCAAAATGAAGATGCTAGAAGCACTCATGCTGGGGGTGGAAACAATCAAATTTTTTAGGACAAGGATTATTCCGATGAGCAATACCCGCCCGCCGACGACAAATATAAGCAACTAGAAGATATATTAAAAGTTGTAGAGATCCAAGCAGTGCCTGGATTGGACTTTGATGACTTGGTTTTGGTTCATGGGGTAGTTATTCCCCACAAATTTAAGATCCATATCTTTGCCAAGTATGAAGGTGTCTCATGTCCGAAACTTCATCTCAGATCATACGTCCGTAAGATCCAACCACATACCGCCGATAGGAAACTATGGGTGCAATTTTTCCAAGAGAGTCTATCTGGAACGCAGTTGGAGTGGTTTTACCAATTGGAAGGGACAAAGATCCATACATGGGAGGATCTAGCTGCTTCCTTTTACCGTCAATACCAATATTATGCTGATTTGGCACCGACCTGAGTGCAATTACAAGGCATGACCATGGGTTCAAATGAGGGCTTCAAAGAGTATGCCCAAGAGTGGAGAGACCTGGTTGGTAGTGTACAACCACCCTTAACTGATAGAGAATTGGTAGACATGTTTATAGGAACATTGACTGGTTCAATTTTCAACCAGCTGATTGGGAGTTTATCATCCAAATTTACTGAATTGATCTTAACTGGCGAGAGGGTGGAAAGTGGAATTAAAAGCGGGAAGATACCCATGGGATCCACCTCTAATGCTGTAAAAAAATCATTTATTCGTAAAAAAGAGACTAATGTTGTATATGTATTAAGAAGATGTGCTAATAATGACCATCGTCATTCAGTGGGGGTGAAACAACCGGTTGAAAATCATCAAAACAATGAAGTTGCCATTGAACGTCTTTTATCCCACATGTAGGGAAAGGTAAACATCGAGGAAACCTGAAAAGGGTGAAATCAAGGTCGGACGACCAAGAGATGAGAGTAAGGGAGTCTGTTAAGCGAGGGGAAGGTATTAGCACCCCACACGCCCGTAGTACTCTACGGTATCCACTCTTGTTGTCTATCTTATGGGTGTGTTTAAACTATACTTATTGTACAGGAAATGCATGCAAAATAAAAGAGAAAAGAATGTAGGGAAAATGAAAAGTTGTGCTCGTTCGGGCCCTATCCCGATGCCTACGTATCCCTTTTAAGGAATCAGAGCAGCCGTAGTTCGGCTTATATGTTTTTGTTGGTTTGTATTTTTTTAATGAACAGTATTAATTTCGCCTTCTGCCGCAACTCGGCCTTTGGAGACTTACGCGTCAGCACAGAAGTGAATTAACATGCTCTCTCTGAAAAGTTTGGAAAGAAATGTGCCTGGACGCACAAAAAGGTTTGGACTTGTTTGTTTTTGTAATGAATGATATTAATTTCGCCTTCTGCCGCAACTCGACCTTTGGAGACTTACGCGTCAGCATAGAAGTGAATTAATACGCTCTTTCTGAAAAGGTTTGAAAGGATGGCCCGGAGGCAAAAAGAGTTTTGTATTTGTCGGTGTTTTTGCTTGTAGGTAACAGCTAGTTGATCTCAAGGGAGAGATTTTAGCCATGTCTCTACTTATTCATGAAATGATTCTTTGAGATTTGAACCACACCGAGGCTTAGAATAAGAGAACAATAAGGTCGAGAAGAAACCCACTTATCGTCTCACATACTTAACGAAGATATGATTCCTGTCAGTAAATTTTTTTAAGTATTTTTGAAGTTTGTAAAAAAAGAAGTTTTTGTTTTAAATGCATATGCGAAAAAGGGAAAGAAAAGTCGCAGGGAGACTAGTCTATTTCTAAACCTAATTTTATCATGCGTTAGTAACCCTAAGTCAAGGATGAACGTTAGGGAAACATCCACCTAATGTTAGCATGCACATGAATTATGGTAAAGTACGAAAATGAAGAATAAAATGGGGTTGTGACGATACCGAACGGAGAAGGTCCGTTGCCTCTTCAAAGCCATGCAAGCGATAAAAAAAATTCTATCGAAAGCCTCTTTGAATCCCCTTGATGAAGGTTGTGCTTTAAATTTACTTCGAAGCCTGTCGAAACTCTTCAACAATTATCACACGCAAACATCATATAATCATGCCAACAAGTATCACGGATAAAACACCGTTATCGGATGAAAATTGGATTAAGAATCCATCACAAGGCTTACAAATCAAATGAACATTCAATGAAACAAAACAATCTATTTATCGAGTTTATGAGATTTTTTATGAACCTAACCACAAGCAAACAATTAATCAAGCAATTAAGGATCAGAACCTTGCATTAAACTCTTTATCATGCCAAAGAAATTGTATCAATTGGAAAGAACCAACGAGAACATGTTAAAATCCTAGTTCCAAACATATTCAAAGATCAATTCAATTAAATCCTAAACTAATAGATACATCATGAAAAAAATATCAACAAGTCAGGAATCAATATTTTTAATGTTTACACAAAAAAATTAATCAAAAATTATGAAAGAAACATCAAAAATTAATTGCAAAAAATTCAAAGAAACAAAGTAGAGTGAAGAGAAAAGTTGGGGAGTATAATCAGGATCCAGGGGTATGAATTGAGATATCCAACGCATGGGCCCAGTCCAAATTCTATGTGACCAAGTCTTCAATTTCAACATTATTTTCTGATTTATTAATATATAAAAAAATAATAATAAAAAAGGAATAAAGCTGAGACAAATGTAAAACGGTGTAGTTTAGGGTTCAAAACGCTAGTGATGTACAACTTCAAACGTTCTTCTTCCTTACTCTTTCTCCAGCGGCTCAACCTTTCTCACCCTTTCCTTCTCCGATCAACATCCGGCCGCGAAAGCTTAGTATTGTTCTCATCCTCACTGAATCAGACTCAAACACCCTTGGAATCGGAAGAAAAACCCCGGCGGAGTGACCGAAACAAAACCCAGGTGATTTCTTCCGATTCTCCTCTTCTGTTTAATTGATTCAATTCTTCTTTCCTTCCTCTCCTACTCCATTTCTGTGTTCTTGCGATCTTGTGCGATTCGGTGCGGTGTTTGTTATAGTATGAAGCTTTATGAAAGTAAGGTTGTTGACATTGTTTGTAGTTTGCAGATCCGTGTTGTTGTGGAATTCATTAAGATTCACAGATTATGATGAAGGTGATGTGCGATGATGATGTGAGGTATTCAGAGAGTTTGTTATTCTGTTATTCTGTTATGCATATGTTGTTGTTGATGTTCACAGGATTGGGATAGAGAAAGATGATGATGGGAGCAAAGAACTAGTTTCAAATAGAAAGAGCTTGAGTTTTTGGTGTTCTTCCTCCAATGATTGGAGAACCGATGGAGATGATGCGGTTGCGGGGAGGCTGCTTATGAAGATAGTGATGGTAACCAATCACAAAAAGGTTGAAGATGCAGAAAAAATTATGGAGATCAAGAAGAGAGAAGAGGTAGAGAGTATTTCTTTATAACTGATTTTCCTCTGATATCCCCCCCTCTACATTCTGCTAAATCTGTTATATATCTTCTGTAGAGTTTGTTAGGAGTTTGTGAACTTTAGAATTCAGTTCGAAAAAAAGTTTGGAGGTTAGGTTATATGGCAGTTAGGAATTAGTTATCAAAAAAAAATTCTGTTATAAAAATGAGGAAGTTAGTTATTGGAATTGGTTAGGGATGTTTGTTATGAATATGTTGAACTGTTATGGAATTAGTTAGTAAATTGTTTTCTGTTGGTAACTACCAGTGAAATCTTTGATAACAGTTAGTTATACTAGATGGGCTGACATTAGATTTGAATGAAATTGAAAGTTATTTACTTAATTATTTTGGTTTCTTTTTCTAAGCCAATTTTGTTAATTGATACAGGGCTGAACTGGTTGCTTTAGTATTGGATTCATTTGCTTGGATTCAAGAACTTGTGGTGTAAACAATTAGCTTACTAACTGTATAACTGCATATCTATTTTCCTGTTTTCCTGTGCAGGACTGTTTTGAGAGTTTGTTATGATTTTGGATTAAACTTTCAGCATGTCTTCAAATATTTTAATGGAATTCAGCGGAAAGATTTTAGCTAACAGCCTTCAAAAGCCAAAAGATTTTAACTCAAATTGGACTGTCTATGTCCTCTTGAACCAAGATGAGGAGTTGCAAAGGTTATAAAGTTCAAAACCAGCAATTCGGGCTTCATAGTTCTGTTCGATGCAATTCTTTGTGCATTCTGTCTTCGCTTTGTAGTTTGCAGATTCTTCTGGTAACATCAGCTTCTAATGTTGAAGAGTATTCAAAAAGTCTTGCAATAGCATATCTTGCCACTAAGCCTCCCAAAGAATGTGTGACAAAGGAGATCTTATGCAACCCTTTTCTAGTGCCGCTAGTTGCGAACAAGCTGCTAAAACATTGGTGAAAGTAATAGCATTTGGTTCAACAGATGATTGTTTCATTTTGCTGAAGAGGTTAAGTTCTTCAAAAAGTTTCCCTTCAGTTATATATCCAGAAATCATAACATCCCAAGAAACTGGCGTTGTCTTCGGTATCAATTTAAAGATGTTTTCGGTTGACTCAACCTTTCCACATTTGAAGTATAGATCCATGAGTGAGCTGTTAATAAAATATCAGGTTGTATTCTATTGCATATTATATATCCATGAACAAACTTTCCCTCTAGTAGTTGTACTGAACGTGAATATGGTTTTACCTCAACAGAGTTGCATCATAATATTATTTATCTCAATAGTTGGTACAATCTTATTGAGTAATCTGATGAGTAACGAACATAACTTTATAACAGCCCAGGCAAGAACAAGTTCATGAATATTAATATACTGCTCAAAGTATTCAAAGTTGGTTTGACTCCTTCATTGTACATTCTCTTAAAAAGTTGAACGCATGAAAAGAAATCACCTTTAAAACCATATCCTGTAATCATGGAGTTCCAAGTAACAACAGACTTTTTAGGCATTTGCTCAAAAACTTATATAGACATTTCTAAGTGACCGCATTTTCCATACATGTCAACAAGGGCATAGCTAACAAAAGAATCCAGCCAAAACCCACTATTAATCAACTCCTTATGAATTTCCTTCCCTCTCTCCAAATTAAAAAGCCTAACACAAGACAAAATAGCAGTTGTAATTGTAACTGAATCTGGCTCAAATCCATATCTTCTCATCATGCCAAAGTATCTCAGAGCTTCTTCAAATTTCCCGCTTTGATGATAACAATAAATCACCGTATTCCAGCACGCCATATCCTTATCAGGCATTTCATCAAACAATTGTATAGCATACTCAAACGAATTGCATTTAGCATACATACTCACAAGAGAACTTCTAACTACAATATCCACCATTAAATCAGTTTTTATCAAACAAGTATGTACCATTTGATTATCCTCTAAGAACTTCACTTCATGACTCGGTGAACAAATTCCAACCAACTTGCATATTCAATGAACTAGTCCTGAACTCAAGACATGTCATAACATTCGATCGAATCAACAATATTCATGCATGAACACAGTCTAGAAAATAACCTCTCCATATTGCAATTGCCCAAAATCAAAGCATTTATTCATGTTTGTCTAACTCAATTAGCACTCTCCCGCGTCATATCTTATATTGTGCTTCAACTTTTGTAATTCAAGTCACAAACATGTGTACTTGAAAATGTAAGGCTAAAATCCTTAAGAAATTTCCTTGAAGATGATACTTCCTGTCGCACAATATAAGGTTCTCTGAGAAAGTCCATTGATAAACAAACCCTAATCTCATGATCTTTGACGGAAAAAAAACCCGATTGGACCCCAATTACCGAAAACCTGGCTTTAATCGCATATAGGAAAATAAACCATGATAGCCTCGTGTCTTGATGAAGAAAGAAATTCTCAACTACCCAGGTCACAACCCTAATTCCACTGCTCACTACCTGAATAAGAAATCAGTCTTTATTGGATAAGAACGCCTTAACCATTGTGAAACCCTAATATCGCATAACCACTGAACCTTGAACCAAAGAGCTATATTGAATGAAATGTATGCCATGTTAGTGACCTAATGAAATAGATGCAGATGAATACAAAAGTCTAAGCCAAAATAAAAGAAATTAGGAGGGAAAATTTTGGGGTACAACAGGGGGCAATATTGATTTCCAATCCAACTCCAACTCAACGACCGCATCAATAAAACAATCAACAAAGGCCAGACATCCTGAGGAGGAAGTTCACCACAATCAACATGTCATTGTCTCGAGCTCTACAACATTTGTTGAAAGCAAATTTGGTAACATTACGGGATTCCCCTCCAAATCCCAATATTTATTCTCCAAAGTACAATCTGAATGCCAAATGTGCTTACCACTCCAATAGTCCTGGACATGACACTGATCATTGTTGGGCGTTAAAAATCAAGATCCAAGACTTGATCGATAACAAAACAATTGAATTTGACCCTCCAACAACCCCTAATGTGATCACCGCACCCATGCCTAGTCATGGTAAGGGTGTCAATGTTGTTGAAGAGGCCTTTTTGTTTCCTCCATCAATGATTTGACCACTCCTTTGAAGACTATTAAAAAGAATTTGTTCAAAGTCGGAGTATTCCCAGGCTTTTTTGAAGACTGTTTCCATTGTGCTACACAAATTGATGGTTGCACATGGCTGAAGAAAGGTGTCCAACACCTGATGGACAACAATGAAATTCTATTTGAGAAAACTCCATCTGTAAAATTTTTTGACCCAAAGTGTATCTCATGAGTTTGAAGATGTGTCCATCATTACCATTTCAAACACTCCTGTTAGGATCACCTTCAAAGGTCCTATTAGGATTTCCACTGAACCAAGAATAATTCCACTAATTATCACCACAACGGGGCTAGTCCCCTACTCTTCTGATAAAGCAGTGCCCTAGAATTATGGGATGGAAGTGTATTACCATGGTATCAAACAAGAGCCATGGATCGTCGAGAATAAGAATGTTGAAGTTACAAACATTGTTGGATCAAGTAAAGTTACTAGGATGCAAAGGATCTTCTCTCCGAAGATCTCACCTCCGACAACCACTAATACACCCATTCGTATTACTGTTGTTAAACTTGTTGTTGATACTCGAGGAAAGGAAAAAATGACTAAGCCTGCACGGACGGAGGCGCCCACAAAAGATATTGCAGTTGAGGACCCATCTACCCAAGATATGGAGGAGATTTTAAGAATTATCTGAAAAAGTGACTACAAGATAGTGGAACGGTTGGGGCAGACACCCTCAAAGATTTTCATGATGTCTTTGTTTCTATGCTCTGAGGCACATGCCCAAGCCCTGATAAAATTCCTGAAAAATGCACATGTCCCACAAGAAACTACAGTCGACCAATTTGAAAACTGTGTAGCAAGCCTGACTGCTGACAATGGTTTGGGATTTTTGGATGCAGATTTAACCCTGGCGAGGAAGAATCACAACAAAGCTCTACATGTTTCCATCGAGTGTAAAGGAACCACTTTAGTACATGTGTTAGTGGATATTGGGTCCTCCCTGAATGTCTTACTAAAAGGTGTTATGGATGGTTGGACTGTGAAGGTTTAGTGTTGCAACATAGTGACATCGTGGTGAGAGCATTTGACGGATCAAAGAGAATGGTCCATGGAGAGTTCGGTCTCCCTATCAAGGTTGGGTCTCAAGTCTTCAACTCAACATTCTATATGATGGATATCCACCCGACTTATTCTTTCCTGCTCAGACGCCCGTGGATTCATGGGGAAGGTGCGGTTACCTCTACATTACATCAAAAGTTGAAGTACCCGGTCAAAGGGAAAATTGTCACCGTCTGTGGGAAGGAAGATTTTATGATCATTCATTTGAACTCATTCAAATATGTTGAAATGGATGGAAAATTCATTGAGACTCCTTGTCAAGCTTTTGAAGTGGCCCCTCCAATGATTGTTGTTGCCAAAGCCATTCCTGTCACTCCCAAAGCTGCTAAAGGTACACCAAGGATGGCCTCTCTCAAATATGCTTATGTCGTAGTTGAAGATGGAGGTTGCACCATTTGGGGACAACTTCCTGATATCCCATACAAGTCAAACAAGTTTGGGTTGGGCTTCACTTCCAAGGCTCAAAAGGAGGGTTGGCATGCTCACATTGGGAAACCGTATCTCCGTATTAGCAGCAATGAAGTTAATGCTCTAGGAGACTCGAACGGTGACGGTAACTGGGACAAATGGATCTACCCAATTGTTGATGGAGGACTCAACAACTGGAAAACCAAGGACTTCATCTCAATCTCTTTCATCCAGGAGTAATTTCCATTTCCTGTTTTTATTATTTTGAGAAGTTTGTTTGTAATTAAAACAATGACTTTAAACAATGTGCCTTGCCCGGGGCACAATGGTCCATTTGTTAAGGGTTTGTCATTTCCATATGACATATGCTCATTTTAATGAAAACATTGGACTATTTTGCATTCAAATTTTGCACTCTTTGTCTTTCTTTTACTTTACTGCATTTTCAAATAGCCATGTGACCTTACATGCACACACACACATTTGCAGATCCACATCCACTTCGGATCTCATTGACAATGATTCTACTATTGCAATCTACGTGTGATACTGTGGGAGAACTGACTTGGGATTTGCGTTTGTGTTCGCAAATGTTTCGGTTTAGCAAGAGTTGCCACCGACTTTTTATTTTATCCTAAGGAAAGGTCAAAAAGCACAGGAAAGACCTTTGAGATGTTTTCATGGGTTCGGGGGGTAGATTATGAAAAGGGAAGGTGCTAGCACCCTTTTCATCCATGGTTATCCATGGGCTCTTAGTTACTTGCTTTAGATCACTTTCTTTTGTTTGAATGTGCTTTGTGTGTGTGGTTTTGGAAATGTTTTGAAAAAGATGCCTTGTCTAGGCAACCTTTGTAACAATTCTTGTTTGAATGTTTTACAAAGGTGTTTGTCTTTTTGAAAAGATGTTTCAAGGTTTTTGAAAGTTTGTTTTGAAATTGTGTTGAGATGTGTGTTTGAAAGTAGCAAGGATGTTTTTGTAAGTTTTTTATCAAGTAACTAAGAGTTATCTACCCTATTTTACTCAAAGATATTTCTTATGTTTTAACCCTTTTAACAGTGTTGTTTCACCATTGTATTTGGTGAACAACCTTGTGTTAGGATGTTAACGGGGCAGGCGCGGGTCATCGTATAGACCATGAAAGCAATAGTGTCAAGTATTTTTGGCAATTTTCTTGAGGGACTTTATCATTTTGTTTAGGCAACTCAGATAGCGTCATCGAGGGACTATGATCTTTTTGTTTGTTTTTGTTTTGCCAAAGTACTTGACATGCATAACATGGCCCATTTGTTTAGGCAATCAAGTGGAGATACCCTAAGGGTGCACGTGTGCGAATGTGTTTTATTTACATGCATTTAGTCTTTGATTAGGGTGGCCTATTTGTTGGTTTTATCTTACCATACACACCTAATTACTAGCATTTGTACAAAGTAAATAAAATGCAGAAAGATAAAATCCTACGCTATTACAACCATATCCAAAGGCATAAAAAATATGAAGGAAAAAATAAGATAAAAGTAATAAAAATGAGTGTCTTTCGATTGGGGGGAAGAAGCCTTCGATTTGCATTATGTTGGCCTCCTTCGATTGGGGCTGACAACAGCAAAGTCATGTCTTTCGATTGGGCCTTGGCAGGGGCGAGGTCATGTCCTTCGATTGGGCAAAGGCAGCAGCACGTTGTATCCTTCGACTGGGGCCTGGAAGTCATTGTATGGCGAAGCCTTCTGGTTCTGCCTTGTTGCCTTCTTCGACTGGAGGTTGAAAGCAGTGAGGGAATTCCTTTCGACTGGACATGGTGGGACAACATGTTGTGCCTTTCTATTGGGACCAGTGGGACAACATGTTGTGCCTTTCGTTTGGGACCATTGGGACAGCATGTTGTGCCTTTCGACTGGGCCTGGAACCAGTATAAGATGCAATCTGCCTTTCTTCCTTTTTCGACTGGGGATTGAAAGCAGTGAGGGAGTGGCTTTCGATTTTCCTTTGTCTCCTTCGATTGGGGGTTGGAGTCAGTGGTTCTATCTTTTGTTTGAGGCATGGAAACGTAAAGGTTATGGATTTCGTCTGAGGTCTGGAAATAACAAGGTTCTGGCTTTTCCACAGGCTCTTTGCTGACTCCTTGTAAGCATATTAGGCCCTCAAATTGTGATTCGAAAGGCTTGTGCAGCTAGCTAATCGAAGGGTATAACAAACCTTTCTCAAGTTCTTAAAATGCAACATCCAAACATAACTACAGTCCAGGGGTTAGCACAAAAACAAAACAATGGGTCTCAAAGTCCAAAGTATAACTAATTAAGGTTGAGTTTTCAGCATATGGGCAGTTAGGATCGAATGTTAAAACATGGTCTAGAAATATCTACATTTTTATTTATTAGTATGTGCACATGATGTTTAAATGAAAGAGTTCCAAGTTTAGAGAGAACTTACCTCTAGAAATGCTTAGTCGAAAGAGCTGTAGGTGACCTTTTTTGATGGTGGAGGGAGCCTCGCTGGGATATTCCTGAAGTTAGTTCTGTTACTGTTTGGTTTGGGAAGTCACTGAATCGAAGAGAGTATATGATGGTGATACGTGAATCGAAGGTTGCTTCAGTCTAGGGGAAGTAAAATTGAAAGGTATACTACTGAGACTTTTTTATGAAAAATCTTAGAGTTTTGCAGGTTTGAGAACGTTAGAGAGTTTGAAAATTTGGGAGAGTTTCAGAATATGGGAGAGTTTTAGAATATGGGAGGTATGGAATTTTTTCACACGGTTTGTTTTGATGTCTGGAACTTGTTTGCAAAGTTTGTTTTTTCTCGTGTTAACAGAAAATATCCCTCTTCTGTTTTGCAAATTTTTCTTTTATGAAGCCAAGATGTGTCAGTATTTTGAACAGGCCTGTACCAGCCATCTTGTATGCTGCACACAATCCTCTAGCCCCCCCCCCCCCCCCCCCCCCAATTTGTGGACTTTATTTGCTGCATGAGATATGGACCAATGCTCAAGGGATTCAGTTTTGACATAAAGCACATTTTGACAAAAATGGAAATGTCACTTTTTCTACTTAGGGATTAATCTTGTATGTAATGACCCAATGGCTAAAATAAAACCTTAGTTCAATGGTTAAGCATTAAATTAAGGAGTGTAAGTTGGTTTTGAGGCCTGCAAGCTAGCACCAAACATGCTGATTTGACAATTTGGAAAGCTTGGAACATGTACTACAATCCAACTTTGTAATGAAACTTGAAACTCCAAGTGGAACCATGTGAAAAGTGGCCAAGAAGATGGGTCAAAATCCTGCCTAGATTAGGATAAATTTTGCCTAAGTTAAAAGTTTTAAGCACCCTTGTTCCAAAAATCATAACTTGAGATACAAGCTTCTTCTGAGGAAACTTTGTGAATCAAAGCTGTAGACTTTGTGATGGAATACAACTTTCATGTTGCAAGTTTTGTTTGAATCCATTTGCATCTTGGTGAAAAAATGGGACAAATTTGGGAAAAAATAAGAAAATTTCATAACTTAGAAAAATTCTAAGTTATGAAATTTTTTCATTTTAAACCCTAATTTGCATTTTTAGGTTTCTTGATGAAAAAGTTTCATAATTTGACATTTCTTGATGAAAAATGACCCTTGGCACTTGATTTTGACTAAAAAGTCAAAGTTTGACTTTTCAGTATACAGTCAAATTTTGATCAGTTGACTGAAAAATTCATCTGTCAATCCTATGCATTTGAGGTCTTTTGAACTTGTTGAGTGGGTAAAGACAAAGTCATTTGGTCCTTGAGTCCATATGTGAGCTTGGTTTGCCATTGGTTAGGTCAAACAGTCAAAAATTGCCTTTATACAGTCAAAACCCTAAAAATGACCATTTTGCCCTTTTGGTGATCTGATCAAATTTCTTGTGGAATTGTGGTACAAACTTGATCAAATGGTTCATATGAGTTCATAATGTTGATGTGGATCAAATTTCATGAGGTTTGACTATCAATTGGCCACAGTTGACTTTTTCCCCAATACAGCTGATTTCTAGGTCAATTGTCCAATTGATTGGGCAAAACTTTGAATCAAAGCCTGAAACTTGGTAAGGACAAACTTCTGAGTCCAACATGAAGTATGAAAGTCACTTTGGGAATTTTAGGTCAAAACATCCCTGTGCAAACTCAAACCCTAATTTAGGTCAACAGTGCAAGGAGGGGTCTTGAGCAGAACAAACCCTAGCTTGATCTTGAGTTTCAAGAGTCTTGTGATGAGAAAGTGTTGATGAAATGAGAGGGAAAATTTTGGGGTACAACAGCTGCCCCTGTTCAAACTTCTTACCCCTGAAGAGTTAGATTGGTAATTCTACCATTCGTGACTTGAAGGTGGAAGATGATTGAACACTAGAGTGCCCAGAAAATTTGCACTCGAAGATGTGTTAGTTGATTATGTAGGGAATGGGCTTAAAGATGCCATTTGGAGAGATTATGGATAGTTGTTGGATATGGGCTTAAAGATGCCATCCAGAACTGATTGCTGGACTGTATTTGAATGAGTGACAGAATTACATCCGAATCTGGATCGTATCTGGACTGTATTTGAAGGTCTCTGATTGCCAAAGAAGGTATTTTTTGATAATGATGTGTGATGAAGGAATCTGAGACGATTGCTACTCCAAACAGATGATGAAGGAATCTTGGATGATTACTACCTCAGCAGGATGATGAAGGAATCTTGGATGGCTTCTACCTCAGCAGGATGATGAAGGAATCTTGGATGACTACTACAACAGCAGGATGATGAAGTAATCTTGGATGACTACTACCTCAGCAGGATGATGAAGGAATCTTGGATGACTACTACCTCAGTAGGATGATGAAGGAATCTTGGATGACTACTACCTCATCAGGAAGATGAAGGAATCTTGGATGACTTCTACCTCAGCAGGATGATGAAGGAATCTTGGATGACTTCTACCTCAGCAGGATGATGAAGGAATCTTGGATGACTTCTACCTCAGCAGGATGATAAGGGAATCTTGGATGACTTCTACCTCAGCAGGATGATGAAGGAATCTTGGATGACTACTACCTCAGCAGGATGATAAAGGAATCTTGGATGACTACTACCTCAGCAGGATGATGAAGGAATCTTGGATGACTACTACCTCAGCAGGATGATGAAGGAATCTTGGATGACTTCTACCTCAGTAGGATGATGAAGGAATCTTGGATGACTACTACAACAACAGGATGATGAAGGAATCTTGGATGACTACTACCTCAGCAGGATGATGAAGGAATCTTGGATGACTACTACAACAGCAGGATGATGAAGGAATCTTGGATGACTACTACCTCAGCAGGATGATGAAGGAATCTTGGACGATTACTACCTCAGCAGAATGATGAAGGAATTTTGGATGACTACTACCTCAGCAGGATGATGAAGGAATCTTGGACGATTACTACCTCAACGGGATAATGAAGGAATCTTGGATGACTTCTATCTCAGTAGGATGATGAAGGAATCTTGGACGATTACTACCTCAGCAGGATGATGAAGGAATCTTGGATGACTACTACCTCAGCAGGATGATGAAGGAATCTTGGATGACTACTACCTCAGCAGGATGATGAAGGAATATTGGATGACTACTACCTCAGCAGGATGATGAAGGAATCTTGGACGATTACTACCTCAGCAGGATGATGAAGGAATCTTGGATGACTACTACCTCAGCAGGATGATGAAGGAATCTTGGACGATTACTACCTCAACGGGATAATGAAGGAATCTTGGATGACTTCTACCTCAGTAGGATGATGAAGGAATCTTGGACGATTACTACCTCAGCAGGATGATGAAGGAATCTTGGATGACTACTACCTCAGCAGGATGATGAAGGAATCTTGGATGACTACTACCTCAGCAGGATGATGAAGGAATATTGGATGACTACTACCTCAGCAGGATGATGAAGGAATCTTGGACGATTACTACCTCAGCAGGATGATGAAGGAATCTTGGATGACTACTACCTCAGCAGGATGATGAAGGAATCTTGGATGACTTCTACCTCAGCAGGATGATGAAGGAATCTTGGACGATTACTACCTCAACGGGATGATGAAGGAATCTTGGATGACTTCTACCTCAGTAGGATGATGAAGGAATCTTGGATGACTACTACCTCAGCAGGATGATGAAGGAATCTTGGACGATTACTACCTCAACGGGATGATGAAGGAATCTTGGATGACTTCTACCTCAGCAGGATGATGAAGGAATCTTGGATGATTACTACCTCGGCAGGATGATGAAGGAATATTGGATGACTACTACCTCAGCAGGATGATGAAGGAATCTTGGACGATTACTACCTCAACGGGATGATGAAGGAATCTTGGATGACTTCTACCTCAGCAGGATGATGAAGGAATTTTTGAAGACTGCTACTCCAACGGGATGATGAAGGAATCTTGGATGACTTCTACCTCAGCAGGATGATGAAGGAATCTTGGACGATTACTACCTCAGCAGGATGATGAAGGAATCTTGGATGACTACTACCTCAGTAGGATGATGAAGGAATCTTGGACGATTACTACCTCAACGGGATGATGAAGGAATCTTGGATGACTTCTACCTCAGCAGGATGATGAAGGAATCTTTGACGACTGCTACTCCAAAAGGTAATGACTTTTATTTGTCGATCGATCTTTCCTGAAAAGGTAAAGAGTTAGTTGTATGCAATGTCATGATGTATGCATTGTGTAATGATGTTCTCAAAATAAATGAGATTCATGTTATATGTATTTTGTATGCATATGCTATGAATGTTATTGAAATGTAATTTTGTCTTGGAGAATAAATTCTTGACAAGTGTTAGGGAGTTATTAAATCCTGGACTGCTGTTGAAGAGTAGGTATGTCTTCAAACTTTGCTTAGAATGTTTCCACTGAGGATCCTTGTTTTGTTGAGGAGAACTCCGTTGGGGAAAGTTGTGAACTCTATGGAGAGTATTGATTCATTCTTGGGGAACAAGTTCAGGAGTCTAGGTTGTCCGTTGCTCTACTGAGGAGTCAAAGTTAAACTGACATCTGGCCGGGTCCAGGTTTCACAGTAACTTGCTGGGGATTGTAGAGTAGTCTACTGGGGAAGAGGAGTTGTGGTCCTTTTATTTGTAGTAGTCGGAGAGGCAAACTCAAGCTGGGGAATCCTGGTGTTGTTGGGGAAATAAACCCGGTCATCAGTCCGCTAGAGAGGTGACATCTTCGTTGGGGGAGTCCTCGAGGATTCTTGAGGTTGATTCAGCTGGGGAAAGGGGGTCAGAGATTATACTCTTGCTGTGGAATCATCCTATGAGAAGTATTTTGGGGAGACTTGTCATTTCCCCTAGTAGCGAATGTTTGTGACATTGCCAGAAAATGTTTAATTGTACGTAACCCTTTGTTGGGATTGACGCTCAATGTCCCAAGTGACGGAGATGGAGGCCTGCCCTGGTTACTCTGCACTTCTTTGAGAGATTTCCTGGAATCTTGACTGGACTGCCCCAGGTGTGTTGGATAGCGACATGTTAAGTCCCCCTGTTGATAGGAGATTCGTCAATGGAAGTGTCATCCTTCTTGAAGTGATTTTGTTCACAGAGAGGGCTTTCGTTCATCGGATATTCGTTGTTTGAATTTCTCCGTTGTCAAACAAATAGCCAAATGCAAACAGTGATATTCAAATAATGCAATGTTTATGCTTGTCTCGAAGTTTTGAAAAATGCGTTTTTTAGCAGAAAACTTTTTATAAGACAAATTCAACACAAGATTTAGGGCTAAGCCTTACACGAGTCAGGATACCTTTTGTAACAGTATGCTTTCGAACTAACCCATGCTTCAATTAGGACTTTTTAAGGGTTGTAACGTGGCTTGGTTCACGGTTTAAGAAACAAAGGATAAAGGCTCAAAGTATATTTGTACCCACCCGCTCTTCGTGATGTTCTTCAATCCTAAACTCAGTTAATTATGCATCAAACTCTATTCAAATTTGGAACGACGTTTTGGTGATGGTTCACACGAGTTGAATTTGTTGGAAGGCAGTCATCATTTTTTTTTGCAACATTTTTCATGTTGTTGAGGATTTGTAGCGACCTCGTTCTTTTGATTTGTTATCCCTAACTTTTGCCTGACTGTTCCTGTTTTCGAGATTACAGTCAGTGGGATGCCCCAGCTTTCTTAAGCCTCCTTTATAGTTTTTGGCTCAGTGGGCTTTTCTCCTTTGAGAGATTGACTGCCTATGAGATAAGGAACCACCACTGTCTTTTGATTCCAAAGGAATGTTTTTGATGTCATTCGTTGTATTATGAATTGAGAGTTTTGCGACTTCAATGCACATCTTTTGAATTAACTGAGAGACTACCCTGCCCCAGGTTTTGATTAAAGGTTTCAATTTGTGTTAAAATAGAAAACTTCTACTTCTTTGGCTCGAAGAGGTTGACTAGGGATTATCTTCCTTATAACTCCAGTGTTTAGGATTTGAAAGAAACGCATGTACATCGTCAGCAAGGTCTGTCCAAAAGCATACTGTATGAGATTATGGCATTGTTTCGTCATCCTCCCTCTAAAGGCTTGTAGCTTTTTATCAAGAGTTAAATATCATAAAGAAAGTAGAAAGCATAGTTTAAGAATAGCGAAAACGAATGGATGAATTCAAGACAAACATATGCAATGCATTAATGAAACAGAGTTTGACATCAACAGCTAATTGTTTGAATAACAAAAGAAATTACAACTTGAAAATTCAAATGAAACAAAGACATTCTCAGTGATTTGGCATAGGAGCAGTGATCACATTTGGGGTCTCCGGAGGGTCAAACTTGATCTCCTTGGCTTCAATCAAGTCTTGAATCTTGTTCTTCAAAGTCCAACAACTGTCGGTGTCATGTCCAGGACTGTCAGAATGGTAGGCACATCTCACACTAGGGTTATACTTAGAAGAGGAAGTATTAGGATTTTGGGGAGGATCCTTTAGCGTGATTAGCTTCAACTTCAGCAAATGTTGTAACGCTTGAGACAAAGGCATGTTGATGTTAGTATACTGCCTTTATTGATATCTTACCCTACACCTATTGCTCTGTCTTTGTTGAACAGGCGTGGGATCAGAGATCAGGATTGCCCCTACATGTTGATCATGACGACTCTTTTGACCAGTCACTGCATTGGACTCTTTCTTCCCATTAAAAGGATTTTTCTGATCATTAGAAGGTCTTTCTTCTTGAATCTTCCCACTTCTGATGCCAGCTTCGACCCTTTCGCCGGTCAGTATTAGCTCGGTGAACCCGGCTGAAGAGCTTCCGATCAAGTGTTTGAAGAAAGGCCGTGTCAAAGTTCCCATGAAGATGTCAATCAGCTCCATGTCAGTTAAAGGAGGTTGTACCCTACCAGCCAGATCTCTCCACTTTTGAGCGTATCCCTTGAAGTTCTCGTTGGAACCCATGGTCATGTTCTGCAATTGCACACGAGTTGGTGCAAGATCAGCATTGTACTGATACTGTTTGTAAAAAGCAGCAGCTAAATCCTCCCAAGTGTGGATGTGAGAACTCTCCAATTGATAAAACCACTCGAGCTGAGTCCCTACCAGGCTTTCTTTGAAGAAATGGATCCAAAGCTTTAGATCAGTTGTGTATGGTTGAATTTTGCGGACATAAGACTTTAGATGCATCTTAGGGTAAGAGACTCCATCATACATGGCAAAGATAGGGACTTTGAATTTTGGCGGGATGACCAACCCAGAAACTAAACCCATGTATCCTAAATCCAAGCCAGGTATTTTGTGGATCAAATTTCATGAGGTTTGACTGTCAATTGGCCATAGTTGACTTTTTCCCCAATACAGCTGATTTATAGGTCAATTGTCCAATTGACTGGGCAAAACTTTGAATCAAAGCCTGAAACTTGGTAAGGAAAAACTTGTGAGTCCAACATGAAGTATGAAAGTCACTTTGGGCATTTTAGGTCAAAACATCCCTGTTCAAACTCAAACCCTAATTTAGGTCAACAGTGCAAGGAGGGGTCTTGAGCAGAACAAACCCTAGCTTGATCTTGAGTTTCAAGAGTCTTGTGATGAGAAGGTGTTGATGAAATGAGAGGGAAAATTTTGGGGTACAACACTACGACTTTGAAAATCCAATCTATCAAGCCGAAGATGAAGGTGAATAAGATTATGAAATACCTGGGGAACTCGCCAAACTCCTGATACAAGAAGAAAAGGCCATTCAACCGCACGAAAAATCAGTTGAAGTGATAAACTTGGGTACTGAGGCCGATAAGAAAGAAGTCAAGATTGGCGCTAACCCAAACGACAGTCTCAAGGGCAAATTGATTCAGATGTTGCATAACTATGTTGAGGTGTTTATTTGGTCATACGAAGATATTTCGGGGCTTGATACTGATATCGTAGTTCATCATCTACCAATGAAAGAAGGTTGTTATCCGATCAATAAAAAGGTTTTTTGCATGCGACTAGATATGTCTAAGAAAATCAAAGCTAAGGTAATGAAACATTTCAATGCAGGTTTCTTGGCAGTGACGTCGTATCCCCAATGGGTTGCAAATATGGTCCCAGTTCCTAAGAAAGATGGTAAAGTCCATATGTGCGTAGACTACAGGGATTTAAATCGGGCAAGTCCCAAAGATGATTTCCCACTACCACATATTGATGTCTTGGTTGATAACACTACTCAACATAAGGTGTTTTCCTTCATGGGTTTCTTCGGGTACAACCAAATCAAAATGGCGCCCAAAGACATGGAGAAGACTACTTTTGTCACACAGTGGGGCACCTTCTGCTTTAAGGTCATGCCTTTTGGGCTGAATAACACATGCACATCATATCAACAGGCTATGGTAGCTTTATTTCATGATATGATTCATCATGAGATAGAAGTCTATGTTGATAGCATGATTGCAAGATCGCAAATTTAGGAAGAACAGCTAGATCAATTACACAAGCTATTTGAAAGGTCGAAGAAATACAAGCTGAGGCTGAATCTCGACAAATGCACTTTCAGGGTAAGATCGAGAAAACTCCTAGGATTTATCGTCAGCGGAAAAGATATTGAGGTCGATCCTGCAAAAGTCAAAGTAATACAAGAAATTCCAACTCCCTGTACTGAGAAGGAGGTCAGAGGTTTCTTAGGTCGAGTCAACTACATTGCCTGATTCATCTCTCACTTAACTGCTACTTGTAAGCCAATCTTCAAACTGCTGAAGAAAGATCAAGTAGTCAGATGGAATGACAACTGCCAAACAACTTTTGACAAGATCAAGGAGTATTTACAAGAACCTTCAATCCTAATGCCTCCAGTTGAAGGAAGACCTCTGATTATGTACTTGACCTTATTAGATAATTCAATGGAGTGTGTGTTGGGCCAACATGACGAGTCTGGTCAAAAAGCGCATGCAATATACTATCTTAGCAAAAAGTTTACCGACTGTGAAACAAGATATTCCCTGCTTGAGAAAACTTGTTGCGCTTTGGCATGGGCTACTCTCCGAATAAGACAGTATATGTTTACTCATGCTACTTTATTGATCTCTAAGATGGATCCCATCAAATACATCTTCGAGAAGTCAACTCTCTTTGGACAAATAGCCAGATGGAAAATGATTTTGACTGAATATGACATCCAGTACACTACACAAAAAGCAATCAAAGGAAGTGTGTTGGCGGATCATTTGGCATATCAAGCTGTGGATGACTACTGTTGTACCCCAAAATTTGCCCTCCCATATTCTTCAAGAAATTGCCAAGCCAAGTCACAAAATTCCCCAAGGGTTGTGCAGTGCAAAGGTCCCCTATACAGTCAAAACTAGGGCTTGTGTTCTGATCAAGAAAAGGAAGGTTTCAAAGGCCCAATCAAGTCTCACATGCTTGCAAATGTGGTCAAGTATCCTCATATCAAGTTTCAAGGCATTCAGCTCAAAACTGCACAGTCAAAACCCTAAATTGCACTACAGTCAACTGTAGGGGAAAAATGGTCATTTGACAGTCAAAAGTTCAAATTTTTGGTCAACATATCATTTTGAAGCCACAAACATCATTTGATCAATGCTTGATCATGATTCTCAAAATTTGGCTCAGAAATCATCAAAGATGCAAGAGTTACTATATTTGGATAGCTGAAAAAGTCAACTGAAATTGACCAGGGCATAACTTTCACATGGATTATCAGAAAAAATTCCATCCAAAGCTCATTTTGAAGAGAAAGAAATTTCCTACAACTCATCTTCATACTTCAAGTCCAAGAAATGCTCTCACAAAAAGTTATCAATTTCAACATTATAGGTCATTTTCAAAAGTCAACAAAAAGGGACTTTAAGTCAAAGACCATAACTTGAGATTGGTAAATCAAAATGACATGGGACCAAAGGCATTGGTTAGAGGACTCAAAGACCTTTCCAAAATGTCCAAGAACATGAGAAAAGATTACAACTTGAGCAAGTTATGCCTTGTGGAAGTTGGGAAATTTTTGGATATTTTGAAAAGTCAACAATGGTTCAAATGACCTAAATATGCTAATGGGCCCATTTTTCTTCCATGATTCATCATTCTAAGCATGTGCACGACCACTTGGCCCAAAGGGAAGTATTTTCTCATTTTTTATTTATTTATTTGAATTATTATTAATATTAATTCATTTAAATCATTTAAATATGTAGAAAATATAAAACTTGACCTAAAAAATCTTTTCATGCATGTTTTACCCTCAATATCTCGTGCACATCCCAATATGGCAAGATTTGGTTTGATTTAGGCTAATTGACACAAAAATGCACATGAAAAAAAGATATGGAAGATCTTGGAAAATCAAATATGCAAAATCATCAATGCCATGGATTTTATTCAATTTTCTTAACCTAATAGCTTTACTACATATTCAGAATGATAACCCTAATGCTCATACACTCTAAGCTGCGCAGGAAATACATTTACAAACTTGGAATTTTTTTCAAAAAAAAGCAATTCTGAAAACCACTCTAAAGGACGATTCAAAGCCTAATTCCTTTTCCAATAGCTTCCTCAAGGTTCCCAGAAGCGATTCCAATCCCAAACATCCATCAACACGCAAAGAATTGGTAAAACGAACCTCAACTGTGTCAAGAAATTTTCAGAATCGTGCATCATGATTTGTGCATAATTTGTAATTTTTGTCTATTGATTCATGTTTGTTATGTGTTTCTGAAACTAACCATGCCAGTTAATTTCGTTTTTGTGCTATATATGTGATTTGGCCATTGATGCCGTCTAGGGTTTGCAGAGCTCCCAATTAGGGGTTTCTTAATCACGTAAAATTCGACCACCACAATGCCATGGATGGGTTCAGGAAGCTTGGACGAAGAGATTAATGCACTCGCGCCTAATTTATGTTCAAGAATAGCCTAATCGCTATTTTCTCAAAACATGTCTAAAGCAACGCATCTAAAACCGTTGCAATAGGTTCTTGTTTCAAAAAAAAAAAGAAAATACGTGAGGAAGACGATGCGTTGGCAAATGCTGGTTGGCTCGTTTAAATCAGCGCGCGTTTTTGTGCTTTTTAGTGGCCACTAACCAACTTTTATTTTTGTTATTTATTTGTTGTTGTATATACAAAGTGTGCGTTGAGATCAGCTGGCAAGCGTGAGGTTTGACAAAGCGTGTGACCTGGGTTCGAGTCCCAGGTCTGGATTAGTTTCAATATTATTTTTCCATGTATGTTCGTATGCAGGCTCAGTAAGGTGGTTCACCATACACCTTCATTATCCAGCGTCCACGCGTCCTAGGACATCAGATCAAGGGCATTGATCTCAAGAACACGCTGTACCTTAGTCAGCGCTTCAGCATACTATTCCAAAAGTCAAACGGACTCAGGATATAATGGGCTTGGATTTCTAAAGACACACCTCACAATTGGGGCCTGAACCCCCCCCCCCCCCCCTGGTTTGCAATTTCCTTTTTATTTATTTTGTTTTTTCAATTCTTATTTTTATTGTTTTAATTTAATAAATTATCTTTACCATATATATAAAAGTATCACAAAAATCAGAAAAGATGACAAATATAATAAATATTTAATTTAATTATTTTCATAAATAAATTAACATGTAAATTAACTTAGTTTTAATTTAGGTTGCAACTTTAATTCTTTTCATAAAAATATAAAAAATATAGAATTTAGGTTTAATGAATTTTATTCTTTTTTTCAATTTTTCTTTTTTTCATAATAATAATATTGCTTATTTTATTTTCATAATTAAATTGTACATAAATCAACTTAGGTTTAATTTAGGTTATATTTTAATATTTTCATAACAAACTTAAAAACCATTAGAATTAGGGTTAGTTAATTTCAATTAATTCTTTTTTTCTTTTAAATCTTAAAAAACACAAAAATACTAAAAAAACATTTTCATTTAATCTTAATTTTAATTATTAATTAATTTAATTTGCAAAAGGGTCCAACGCCCTCGTTTCAATAATTCTTATTTAATTGCGCACATTTATTGTATTTCGCTTAATTCATCATGTATCTCTCCCAAAGCGTTGTAACTTAACTTCTCGCACTTTTTAAATTCTTTACTCGCTTTATTTACTTTCCGCTAAATCGGGTCCGGTTTAATTTTGGCGATGTGGACCCGCGCCATTTGTAATAGTTGTAGATTTGTTTTCCTCGCAACTTTTAAACTCTTAAATATGCATGCAAGAATGAATGGACATAATAAAATCAAGCGTAGATCACGTTAACATGACAAGACAAAATATCAATGAAAACGACACACAAATCGCACACACCACCCCTAGGGTACGCCTCACTGTTGCCTTGCCCTTCGAAAGGTGGTCGTCGAGCAGAGGACGTCTTAGTAAGTCCTCATGATCCGGGAACCTGGCATGAGGGTAGCTTCTAAGGTGTCTTCCCATTGCTCTGGTGATCACCATGTCCCTATAAACTCGAATTGACCCGAACACCTCCAACGGTGGTGCTACCTACCTCTCAATGGTGGGATGGCACTACTTTAAAGGACATTTACACAGACGAATTCCTTAGGGTAGGTAGGTTCTCAAGGATACTTGCTCTAAATTTCAAAACAAATCATACTTTTCACCAACACATTTTCAAAAGCTTTCAAAGCAAATTTTTCAAACACTCTGACGTATGAGTCGAACTGAAATTTTCAAAGAAACTTTTTAAAACCCACAGTTGAAAAGCAAACAAACCATTTTTGAAAACACAATGAGCAAGTATCTAAGAGCCCATGGATAACCATGGATAGAAAGGGTGCTAACACCTTCCCTTTCTATAACCTACCTCCCGAACCGAGAGCAATCTCTACAAGGAATTTTTCTGTGCTTTTGTCCTTTCCATTTGGAGAAAATAAAAGACGGTGGCGACTCTTGCTTCCGCGACATTTCACGAACCAGCTTTAAACAGTCAGTTCCAGATCCACCGATCACAGAACTGGCGACTCTGCTGGGGATATCCTATAAAGTGAGGTGTACCTTAGGATTAAGATCACTGTGTTTTCAATTGTCTTCTTTGCTTGCTTTATTATTGTGGGTTGCTTGGGAGTTCTATAGATCCTAACCCGGATCTGGGGGATACCTTCTTAGAAAGTAGCAACAAGGCTGTGAGGGAACTGTGCGGGGTATACCGACATGGTTGAAACAGTCTGCTACGTTGATGTGGCACTTTGGTGTGTACCGGTAACCCTTGAGTTCAGTCAAGGAGAGTACGGGGCCTCCGCGTGGTGTCGTGAAGCATCAACAGACCTTAGGAACCTTAATTGAACTATCTTGGCCTCTTTAGGGTAGTGAGATAACTGACTTTGGTGCAGTCCGAGGTTGGTTGATACTCGATACTACACTCAATTGAGGGTTGCTTTCCTGGAATATTTCGGTCGCCAGTTCAGTGGCTAAATCGAAACGATGAACAATGAAAGCAATCCCGTGATATTGGGACCCTTAGAACCCGGTTACTTCTAATAGGACAGGTTGAACCCACCAACTTCAAGAGGGTAGTACCCCAAACTTCATGCTGGCCTAAACTCTAAGGGCTCTTTTGTGTGACTTGTGTGCCTTCGTACTTGACTACTTGCATGCTTGTTATCTAACACATGAACTACTTGCAGGTTTTGTTTATAGTCCTTAATTGGGACTCATAACAGGGCTTACTAAGTTTCTTGCAGGTTTTGTTTATAGTCCTTAATTAGGACTCATAACGGAGCGTATTGAGTTTCTTGCAGGTTTTGTTTATAGTCCTTAATTAGGGCTTATAACAGAATGTACTGAGTCTCTTGCAGACTAGTTTTTGCAGGTTTTGTTTATGTCCTTAATTGGGACTCATAACAGGGCTACTCACATTACCCCATGCATACCATAACATCATACCATTGCATACATCCTAACTCATTTCAAGGATCTCAAGGGCTTGTGATGCAGGTCATGGTGAATCAACATCTAGCAAGGGGCAAAGAGGATTTATTTTCCTCTAGCCAAGGTTGTCAGGGGCTATGACCCACTGGATATGGTGAGCCTTTGAGCCTTGAAGAAGGACTCTCAACAACATGAAGTACCTTCAATCAAGTTACCGGTTTTCAACTCTGACAAGTTTCTCTGTTTACCCCGCGAGGTCCTTGAAATCATTGCATGCATGTCATACATATCATTGCATAACAGGTACCCTTTCTCTGCAGGTTACTTACCTTCCTCGCTGTTTATTTCAGCCGATCGTCATGAATCCTGAATCATCAGCTGAGCAGTCTATCAAGGCCCTCCAGGCTCAGAATGCCCAATTCCAAGGGCTAATCATGAACTTGACCCAGGGGCAGCAAGATCTGAAGGCTCTGCTCTTGAAGAAGGAAAAGAAGAAGAAGAGGATTGTTTTGTTCAGCCCTAGACGCAGATCTGGGAACACCCTGCAGGACCAAGCTGAGAGGACAACTCCATCTGTGGGGAAAAGTAGTCATCAAGAAGAAAGGATTCCCAGCCCAGTGGTCTCCGACAATGAGACAGATTTCAACGATGAACAGTACCCTCCGGCTGAGGACAGGTACAAACAGTTGGAAGACCGGCTCAGTGCTATGGAGATACAAAAGGTGCCTGGCCTGGACTTCGAGGATCTAGGTCTGTCTTCTGGGGTAGTGATCCCGCGCAAATTCAAGGTACCTGCCTTTGCTAAATATGATGGGGCATCCTGTCCTAAGTTGCATCTCAGGGCTTATACAAGGAGGATCCAGCCCTATACAGCTGACAAAAACTTATGGATCCATTTCTTCCAAGAGAGTCTTTCGGGGACTCAGCTCGAGTGGTTCTATCAACTGAATGGAGCCAACATCCGTACCTGGGAAGACTTAGCCACTGCATTTTACAAGCATTACCAGTACAATGCCGACCTTGCTCCCACACGTACCCAACTCCAGGGTATGTCGTTGGGGTCAAGTGAAGGTTTCAAGGAGTACGCAGAAAGATGGAGAGACCTTGCTGGAAGGGTGCAGCCACCTTTGACTGACCACGAGCTCGTTGACATGTTCTTGGGGACTTTGTCTGGTCCATTCTACAACCATCTGATTGGGAATTCTTCTGCTGGGTTCACAGATCTTATCTTGACTGGGGAGAGAATTGAAGCTGGTATCAGGTCGGGGAAGATTCAAGAAACCGCACTCGCCGATGCTCAGAAAAAGCCCCACAGTGGGAAGAAAGAATCCAATGCTATAAATGGTAAAAAGGGTCGTCATGATGTAGGGGCAATCCAGATTTCTGATCCCACGCCCGTTCAACCAAGAAAGAGCAATAGGCGTAGGATAAAGCATCAAGATAGGAAGTATACTGACATCAACATGTCTTTGTCTCAGGCATTACAGCAATTGCTGAGGGCAAAACTGATCACACTAAAGGATCCTCCTCAAAATCCTGACACTTCCTCTCCCAAGTACAACCCGGGTGTGAGATGTGCCTACCATTCTGACAGTCCTGGACATGACACTGACGATTGTTGGACTCTGAAAAATAAGATCCAGGATTTGATTGACGCCAAGGAGGTCGAGTTTGAACACTGATCCTACACCAAATCATCGAGAATTTCTTTTGTTCATTCAAATGTTCAAGTTGTATTTTTCTTTGATTGTTCAAACATTTATTCACGTAAAACATTGTTATCACATTAATGCATCGCTTATGTCTATTTTGAATCAATATATATTCGCATTCACTATATGCAAATTGTTTTCATATTTTTTCTGATGTCAACTCTCGTTAATTCTAAGCCTCTTGAGGGAGGATGACGAAAACGATACCGCTATCTTTACAGTATGCTTTTGAACAGACCCCGCTGATGAGGTACAGGCATTGTTTCAAATCCTAAACACTGGAGTTATAAGGAAGATAATCCCTCGTCAACCCATCTGAGCCAAAGAAGTAGGAGTTTTATTTTCGAAAATTGAAACCCTTAATCATAACCTGGGGCAGGGTAGTTCCCTCAGTTGATCCAAGTGCATAACGAATGGCACCAAAAGGTCCTTACAAAACAAAAGACAGTGATGGTTCCCTATAATCGTCAAGACAGGCAGTCATTATCAAAAAAAAAAAAAAAAACATAAACGAAAAGCCCAAGAAGTCAAAACCTATAAAAAGGGACTTATGAAACTGGGGCATCCCGCTGACTGTAATTCCAAAAAGGAAACAGTTCAGGCAAAAAAAGATAGGGATAACAAAATCATCAAGAAAGAGGTCTTACAAACCCTCAACAAAAAAGGAAGGACTGCCTATTCAAAATAAGTTATCAATATCCGAATCATCACCGAAAAATCAGAGCAAAGACTCAAACAAGGTCTAACGTATGATCAACTGAGTTTAGGTTTGGTGAACATCACGAAGAGCGGGTGGGTATAAATAATTTGAGCCTTTATCCTTTGTTTCTTGAACCATGAACCAGGCCACGTTATAACCCTCAAAAGTCCTAGCTGAAGCACGGGTTAGTTCGAAAGCATACTGTTACGAAAGGTATCCTGACTCCTTAAGGCTCGCAATAAAATAACGAGTTGACATTACGTTTTACAAACAATCACTTGTTTTATGAAAAGAATGCATTTTCAAAATCTTCAAGACAGACATAGGCTTTGCATTTTTAACATAACTTTGTTTGCATATGACTTTTTGTTTGAACAGCGGGAAAATTCGCACGATGAATGCCTAATGAACGAAAGCACCTCCAATCAAGGGGCACGATATAATCATGGTCTGTAATCTGGGGCAATCCAATCAAGATTCGGAGAATCTCTCAAAGGCCAAAAAGCCTGGGGCAAATCTCCGCCTGAGTCGCTTGGGGCATTTCAACAACGAATCTGGCCTGATCAAACACCTTCTGGTGGCATGACAAAACACTACTGACAGGGGCATCTCCCTGCATTCTAAGAGCGTGGACATAGTCGAAAAGATACTACGCAAAATCAAAGACCCGCTAGGTTGACATACCTAGGCAAAAATAGGGCTTCCTGTCGAACCAAAAGGGTTTGGGCAAAATGAGGGATGAAATAAAAAAAAACCTGTACACCCGGCAAGTCGAAAACCTGAAAAGGCGGCTTGGGCAAAAATGGGTATCCCGGTGGACTGAAAACCCGAAAGGGCGGTCCAGGCAAAAGTTAGGGATCAAAGCGTACGACTATGTCCCGCCATCTGTCTACCAGAAGAAGGTTTGTCCGTCAACAACTATCAAGCACCTCCACAGGTATCCTCCGCTCCCACATCAGAAACAGGGGCAATAATGGGTGGTCTAAGCAATCTGATTGCTCTGTCCTCTAAGGTGTCAAGGTAGGTTCCGTTGAAGAACATAACCAATACAGTTCAATATTTCCCCAGGAGAGTCCAATCCAGATTCCCCAGGAAAGTTAGAATTTATCTCCCCAAGCAATAAGTTTACCCCAGTAAATTCTGGAAGCTTATCCCTCGCAGAGCCCGAACGCGTCTCCCAGTTTGATTTAAAGAGTTATTTCCTTAACAGGATATAACTGGGTTATCCTCAGCCAAAAGCCACGGAAAGAGCGTCCTCGACGTAGTTCTTTCCTATCCCCAGCGAAGTCTATTCACACTTCCAACAACAAGACATCCTCAGCAAGTTACTATCAACATTCAGCAAAGCATCTCTCTCCCCACAGAGTGTTGCTTCCCAGCATGGTCGCTAGAGTATCTTTTCTCCCCGCAGAATCTTCCATTTGCCAAGTTTATTCCGTAACGGAGTCATCTTATCCTACCGGTATTCTTGCAGTTATCATCCCCAGCGGAAGCAAAATCTACTCTTCAACATCAGCCCAGGATACGACTTCCCGGCACCCGTCAAGGATTTACTTTCCTAGACGAAAAACACATTCATAAAACGTCACATACATCATTATGGCATGCATAGACGCATCATATCACCCCAATCTCGTTTTTTTTTGAGAACATCTTAAAACCAGGCAATTCATGCATTATGACATTGCATACAACTAATTCGTTACTTTTTCAGGAAAGAACGATCAACAGATAAAAGTCTTTACCCGTTGAGGTAGTAATCGTCCCAGATTCCTTCATCATCCTGCTGAGGTAGTAATCGTCCCAGATTCCTTCATCACCCGCTGAGGTAGTAATCGTCCCAGATTCCTTCATCATCCTGCTGAGGTAGTAATCGTCCCAGATTCCTTCATCACCCGTTGAGGTAGTAATCGTCCCAGATTCCTTCACCATCCCGCTGAGGTAGTAATCGTCCCAGATTCCTTCATCATCCTGCTGAGGTAGTAATCGTCCCAGATTCCTTCATCATCCTGTTGAGGTAGTAATCGTCCCAGATTCCTTCATCACCCGTTGAGGTAGTAATCGTCCCAGATTCCTTCATCATCCTGCTGAGGTAGTAATCGTCCCAGATTCCTTCATCATCCTGCTGAGGTAGTAATCGTCCCAGATTCCTTCATCATTCTGCTGAGGTAGTAATCGTCCCAGATTCCTTCATCATAGATTTGGAGTAGCAATCGTCTCAGATTCCTTCATCACATCCTTATCAAACAAAAAAGCCTTCTCTAGTCCAGCTAAATCGACTCCCAACAGATTTTTCTGATAAAAACTCAGCAGAACTTATGGTCCCCTCTCCGGCAAGTGCGTGAGGTGGTAAGTCCTTTTCAGATGTTTCCCTCTCCGACGATGAGTGTGAGGTGATAGTCTCTTATGGTTCCCTCTCCGACGGTGTGTGAGGTGGTAAGTCCTTTTCAGATGTTTCCCTCTCTGACGATGAGTGTGAGGTGATAGTCTCTTATGGTTCCCTCTCCAACGGTGTGTGAGGTGGTAAGTCCTTTTCAGATGTTTCCCTCTCCGACGTTGAGTGAGGTGATCATTCCTTTCAGATTATAATTGCCTATGGTTCTCTTCCCAATACTGCGAAGATAATAATTCCCATCAAGATTTTCTCAACGAGCGTTGTTGAAGTTAAAGTCGCCCAAGGTTCTCTTATCATTCATACTAAGGCAGTAACCATACCTGGTTCATTCATCTCTTTTTGAAGCTCCAGACTCAGCTCCTGTAACCAGTCAGGACACATCTATACCAAGCATCTAAAAATCAGCTCCTGCAGCGTGTCAGGTATTCATTTTCTGTTTTGCAGGTATACAGGTTCTCGCCAAGGAATCTCTTACGCGATCAACATCCAGATGGCATCCATAAGCCTATCACCCTATCCAAGCGACCTCTAAATAGCATCTATAAGCCCATTCCACCGCACTGCTACTATGTGAGCGCAAATTTCTGGGCACTCTAGTGTCCAATCATCTTCTACCCTCGGATTACGAAAGGCACGTCAGCCAATCTACATCCTCAGGCCTAAGAAGATTGAACAGGGGCAACTCTTGTACCCCAAAATTTGCCCTCCCATATTCTTCAAGAAATTGCCAAGCCAAGTCACAAAATTCCCCAAGGGTTGTGCAGTGCAAAGGTCCCCTATACAGTCAAAACTAGGGCTTGTGTTCTGATCAAGAAAAGGAAGGTTTCAAAGGCCCAATCAAGTCTCACATGCTTGCAAATGTGGTCAAGTATCCTCATATCAAGTTTCGAGGCATTCAGCTCAAAACTGCACAGTCAAAACCCTAAATTGCACTACAGTCAACTGTAGGGGCAAAATGGTCATTTGACAGTCAAAAGTTCAAATTTTTGGTCAACATATCATTTTGAAGCCACAAACATCATTTGATCAATGCTTGATCATGATTCTCAAAATTTGGCTCAGAAATCATCAAAGATGCAAGAGTTACTATATTTGGATAGCTGAAAAAGTCAACTGAAATTGACCAGGGCATAACTTTCACATGGATTATCAGAAAAAATTCCATCCAAAGCTCATTTTGAAGAGAAAGAAATTTCCTACAACTCATCTTCATACTTCAAGTCCAAGAAATGCTCTCACAAAAAGTTATCAATTTCAACATTATAGGTCATTTTCAAAAGTCAACAAAAAGGGACTTTAAGTCAAAGACCATAACTTGAGATTGGTAAATCAAAATGACATGGGACCAAAGGCATTGGTTAGAGGACTCAAAGACCTTTCCAAAATGTCCAAGAACATGAGAAAAGATTAAAACTTGAGCAAGTTATGCCTTGTGGAAGTTGGGAAATTTTTGGATATTTTGAAAAGTCAACAATGGTTCAAATGACCTAAATATGCTAATGGGCCCATTTTTCTTCCATGATTCATCATTCTAAGCATGTGCACGACCACTGGCCCAAAGGGAAGTATTTTCTCATTTTTTATTTATTTATTTGAATTATTATTAATATTAATTCATTTAAATCATTTAAATATGTAGAAAATATAAAACTTGACCTAAAAAATCTTTTCATGCATGTTTTACCCTCAATATCTCGTGCACATCCCAATATGGCAAGATTTGGTTTGATTTAGGCTAATTGACACAAAAATGCACATGAAAAAAAGATATGGAAGATCTTGGAAAATCAAATATGCAAAATCATCAATGCCATGGATTTTATTCAATTTTCTTAACCTAATAGCTTTACTACATATTCAGAATGATAACCCTAATGCTCATACACTCTAAGCTGCGCAGGAAATACATTTACAAACTTGGAATTTTTTTCAAAAAAAAGCAATTCTGAAAACCACTCTAAAGGACGATTCAAAGCCTAATTCCTTTTCCAATAGCTTCCTCAAGGTTCCCAGAAGCGATTCCAATCCCAAACATCCATCAACACGCAAAGAATTGGTAAAACGAACCTCAACTGTGTCAAGAAATTTTCAGAATCGTGCATCATGATTTGTGCATAATTTGTAATTTTTGTCTATTGATTCATGTTTGTTATGTGTTTCTAAAACTAACCATGCCAGTTAATTTCGTTTTTGTGCTATATATGTGATTTGGCCATTGATGCCGTCTAGGGTTTGCAGAGCTCCCAATTAGGGGTTTCTTAATCACGTAAAATTCGACCACCACAATGCCATGGATGGGTTCAGGAAGCTTGGACGAAGAGATTAATGCACTCGCGCCTAATTTATGTTCAAGAATAGCCTAATCGCTATTTTCTCAAAACATGTCTAAAGCAACGCATCTAAAACCGTTGCAATAGGTTCTTGTTTCAAAAAAAAAAAGAAAATACGTGAGGAAGACGATGCGTTGGCAAATGCTGGTTGGCTCGTTTAAATCAGCGCGCGTTTTTGTGCTTTTTAGTGGCCACTAACCAACTTTTATTTTTGTTATTTATTTGTTGTTGTATATACAAAGTGTGCGTTGAGATCAGCTGGCAAGCGTGAGGTTTGACAAAGCGTGTGACCTGGGTTCGAGTCCCAGGTCTGGATTAGTTTCAATATTATTTTTCCATGTATGTTCGTATGCAGGCTCAGTAAGGTGGTTCACCATACACCTTCATTATCCAGCGTCCACGCGTCCTAGGACATCAGATCAAGGGCATTGATCTCAAGAACACGCTGTACCTTAGTCAGCGCTTCAGCATACTATTCCAAAAGTCAAACGGACTCAGGATATAATGGGCTTGGATTTCTAAAGACACACCTCACAATTGGGGCCTGAACCCCCCCCCCCCCCCCCTGGTTTGCAATTTCCTTTTTATTTATTTTGTTTTTTCAATTCTTATTTTTATTGTTTTAATTTAATAAATTATCTTTACCATATATATAAAAGTATCACAAAAATCAGAAAAGATGACAAATATAATAAATATTTAATTTAATTATTTTCATAAATAAATTAACATGTAAATTAACTTAGTTTTAATTTAGGTTGCAACTTTAATTCTTTTCATAAAAATATAAAAAATATAGAATTTAGGTTTAATGAATTTTATTCTTTTTTTCAATTTTTCTTTTTTTCATAATAATAATATTGCTTATTTTATTTTCATAATTAAATTGTACATAAATCAACTTAGGTTTAATTTAGGTTATATTTTAATATTTTCATAACAAACTTAAAAACCATTAGAATTAGGGTTAGTTAATTTCAATTAATTCTTTTTTTATTTTAAATCTTAAAAAACACAAAAATACTAAAAAAAACATTTTCATTTAATCTTAATTTTAATTATTAATTAATTTAATTTGCAAAAGGGTCCAACGCCCTCGTTTCAATAATTCTTATTTAATTGCGCACATTTATTGTATTTCGCTTAATTCATCATGTATCTCTCCCAAAGCGTTGTAACTTAACTTCTCGCACTTTTTAAATTCTTTACTCGCTTTATTTACTTTCCGTTAAATCGGGTCCGGTTTAATTTTGGCGATGTGGACCCGCGCCATTTGTAATAGTTATAGATTTGTTTTCCTCGCAACTTTTAAACTCTTAAATATGCATGCAAGAATGAATGGACATAATAAAATCAAGCGTAGATCACGTTAACATGACAAGACAAAATATCAATGAAAACGACACACAAATCGCACACACCACCCCTAGGGTACGCCTCACTGTTGCCTTGCCCTTCGAAAGGTGGTCGTCGAGCAGAGGACGTCTTAGTAAGTCCTCATGATCCGGGAACCTGGCATGAGGGTAGCTTCTAAGGTGTCTTCCCATTGCTCTGGTGATCACCATGTCCCTATAAACTCGAATTGACCCGAACACCTCCAACGGTGGTGCTACCTACCTCTCAATGGTGGGATGGCACTACTTTAAAGGACATTTACACAGACGAATTCCTTAGGGTAGGTAGGTTCTCAAGGATACTTGCTCTAAATTTCAAAACAAATCATACTTTTCACCAACACATTTTCAAAAGCTTTCAAAGCAAATTTTTCAAACACTCTGACGTATGAGTCGAACTGAAATTTTCAAAGAAACTTTTTAAAACCCACAGTTGAAAAGCAAACAAACCATTTTTGAAAACACAATGAGCAAGTATCTAAGAGCCCATGGATAACCATGGATAGAAAGGGTGCTAACACCTTCCCTTTCTATAACCTACCTCCCGAACCGAGAGCAATCTCTACAAGGAATTTTTCTGTGCTTTTGTCCTTTCCATTTGGAGAAAATAAAAGACGGTGGCGACTCTTGCTTCCGCGACATTTCGCGAACCAGCTTTAACCAGTCAGTTCCAGATCCACCGATCACAACTACCAATATATGAACATTGAATTCCCGGATGAGACTATCATGCAGATAACTGACTGTGAAAAGCCTGGACTGTATGAAGGACCTGAATAAGGATCCTGATGGACTATGGTTTTTGATGGAGCTTCTAACGCACTGGGTAATGGAATTAGTGTTGTGATTATTTCTCCCGAAGGTTGCCATACACCTTTCACTTCCAGGCTCTTGTTTGACTGTACAAACAACATGGCCGAGTATGAAGCTTGCATCTTGGGCCTTAAGGTTGCCATTGGCCTGAGAATCAAATTCGTAAGCATATACGGAGACTCAGCCCCGGTAATCAATCAAGTTAAGGGAGAGTGGGATACCAAACATCCGAATTTGATCCCATACAAAGAGGTTGTGCTAACCCTGATCCCATACTTTGAAGAGGTCACATTTGAACATATCCCAAGGGAAGAAAATCAATTGGCAGATGCTTTAGCAACTATGTCATCTATGTTCAAGGTCAATTGGGACAGTGAAGCTCCCATAATTACTATCGAAAGATTTGACGAACTAGCACACGGTTGCGAGATTGACAGTCATAAGGACAAGCCTTGGTTCCATGAGGTAAAAAGGTATCTTGAAGCACAAGAATATCCCGAGGGAGCTTCAATCAGCGACAAGAAATTCCTACGGAGATTCTCAGCCAAGTTCTTCCTAAGTAATGGGATTTTGTATAAGCGCAACCATGATTCGACTTTGCTTCATTGTATGGACAAGAAATAAGTAGAGGAGATCATGGAGGATATGCATGAAGGTATCTTCAGAACTCATTCCAGTGGATACACTATGGCCAAGAAGATTTTGAGGGATGGTTACTATTGGTTGACTATGGAAACTGATTGTTATCACCACTCAAGGACTTGCCATAAATGCCAGATTTATGCCGGTAAGGTTCCCATGCCTCCAATACCTTTAAATGTTATGACTGCTCCATGGCCATTTGCAATGTAGGGTATTGACATGATCGGAGAAATCAAGCCCACTTTATCTAATGGACATCGTTTCATCCTCGTCGCCATTGACTACTTCACCAAATGGGTCGAAGCGACTTCATTTTCCTCAGTTACCAAGAATGTTGTAGCCCAGTTCATCAAACATAACCTCATATGTCGATATGACATCCTTGAAAGGATCATCACTAACAACGGTACCAACCTTAACAATACTATGATTACTGAACTCTGCAGCAGTTCAAGATCAAGCATCACAATTCTTCTCCATACAGACCTAAGATGAATGGCGCAGTAGAATCTTCCAACAAAAATATAAAGAATATTATGCAAAAGATGGTGGTGACCTATAAAGACTGGCATGAGATGTTACCTTTTTCTCTTCATGGCTATCGTACCTTGATACGAACATCAACTGGGGAAACCCCATTCTCTTTAGTCTATGGCATGTAAGCCGTCCTGCCTGTCGAAGTTCATATTCCTTCTTTAAGGATTATGAAAGAAGCGGACTTAGGCGAAGACGAATGGATTCAGACTAGATTAGATCAGTTGAATTTTATTGATGAAAAGATACTGACTGCTGTCTATCATGGTCAAATGTATCAAAAGCGTATGATCAAGGCATTAAACAAGAAGATTGAACATCGAGTATACCAAGATGGTGACTTGGTAATAAAACACATCATTCTACCACAAGGAAGTCTCAGGGGAAAATAGACTCCCACCTACGAAGGGCCATTTGTTGTCAAGAAAGTGTTCTCTGGAAGTTCCATGATGTTGACAACTATAGACGGTGAAGATTTCCTGCACCCTATGAACGCGGACATAGTAAAAAATACTATGCATAAGAGCGACCCGCTAGGTCGACATACCTAGGCAACAATAAGGGCATTCTGGTGAACCAAAAGGGTTCAGGCAAATATTAGGGATATACACAAAAGATTGAACACCCGGCAATTCGAAAACTCGTAAGGGCGACTTGGGCAAAAAAAGGTATCCTGATGGACTGAAAACCTGAAAGGGAAGTCGAGGCAAAATTTAAGGATTAAAAGCGTACGACCATGTCCCATTGAATCACTACAACTAGTTTTATTACCAAGGTCAAAAGTTCAAATGGTACAAGATCAGCTCAATCAACTTCTTCCGCCGACAAGGGTTGATTTTTGAAGACATAGGGGCAATAGCAGAGTTGGAACCCAATGAGATCACTTCCACATGGCTATATATAATTTTTTTTTTATTCTTTTCATTTCACGACGACTTCCTCTTACTATTATTTTTGTCTCTTTGTACAAAAATGCCTGTTTATAGGCAAATTATCAATACAAATATACTTTGAAGTGCAAACTTTTTGTTTTTTTTCTTCTGTTTTGATTGCAAAAACGTCCAATGACTAAAATTAAATGAACATATGCATATGAACATGATTAACTATTAACAAATATATACATAAGAACAGGAATAAATATTTTCTCAGAACTCTAGGAATTGATATGACACTCAAGTTGTTCATAAATGCCCACAGAATCCCTTTCATAAGGAGATCCCGAGTAAAGTCACCAGAGCCACTTCTATGAGATTATTCCCCACGGAGTAAATTCATACACAATTTTCTTTCGGAGTTACATTCCGTACATCTCCTGGAAATTCTCTTCCCCAGTCGAGTTTGGTCTTCCAAAAAAAACTGAAAGATAAACCTTGCAATGTTCTTCCATAAAAGATTTCATTTCCCTAATAAGGTCACTAGAATACTTTCTTCAACATGATTTATTTCCCCAACAGATTTTAATCTCCCCAGCATGAGTCTATTCCTTAGACTACAATAAATCATTGAAAAAACTCCTCTTCCCCAATAGAGTTGTCATTATCCTCATAAAGTTACTGCAAATCCTAGATTTCGACCAGATACCAGTCAACTATCCTCCCCAGACAAATCGGAAGTTTAAACATCTCTTTTATCCCCAATCAGGGCATATAAGAACTAAATTCCCAAGTAGAGCAACAAACGACTAATGTTCCTAAACTTTACTCCCCAAACAGAAATCAGTACATCCCCAGCGGAGTTTCTTCAAACAAATCAACAGGAATCCCCAGCGGAAGCCTTCTAGACAAAATTGAACACACACTTACTCTTCATCCTCAACAACAGTCAAGGAGTTATTTTTCCTACACAAACATTTCACATTCATACATCATAGCATATGAATACGAAATGTATGTGGCACAATCTCATTTATTTTGAGAACATCATTACGCAATGCATTTCATACATCATGATATCGTATACAGTTAGCCCTTTTCCTTTGTAGGAAAAATCAATCAACGAACGAAAGACCTCTTCTGGTTTAGATTTACTTCTTCAAGTTAAAGATAGGAGAACGGAAGACCTCTTCTGGTTTAAATTTACTTCTTACAGTTAAAGACGGGCAAACGAAAGACCTCTTCTCATTTAGATTTACTTCTTCCAATTAAATACAGGTGAATGAAATACCTCTTCTAGTTTAGATTTACTTCTTCCAGTAAAATACAGGCGAGCGAAAGACCTCTTCTGGTTTAAATTTACTTCTTCCAATTAAAAATAGGTGAACGAAAGGCCTCTTCTGGTTTAGATTTACTTCTTCCAGTTAAAGACAGACGAACGAAAGACCTCTTCTGGTTTAGATTTACTTCTTCCAGTTAAATACAGGTGAACAAAAGACCTGTTTTGGTTTAGATTTATTTCTTCCAGTTAAAGACAGGCGAACGAAAGACCTCTTTTGGTTTAGATTTACTTCTTCCGGTTAAAGACATGCAAAAAAAAGACCTCTTCTGGTGTTAGATTTACTTCTTCCAGTTAAAGAGGGGCAAACTAAATACCTATTATGGTTTAGATTTATTTCTTCCAGTTAAAAACAGGTAAAGGATATCTACTGTTTCAAAGTAAATCGCCACCAGGTTTGCTCTGATGCTTTTTCCAGTAGAAGTCAAATTTAGATTTTGTCTAAAATATATCAACAGTTACTTTAGATGGAATCTATAAGCCCATCTCCGACAATTCTCCATCATCTCTCCAAATGTCATCTTTAAGCATATTCCCTATAATCAACCAACAGTGTTACTTCGTGCACAAACGAGTGCAAATTTCTGGCCACTTTACTGTTCAATCATCTTCTACCTTCAAGTTACGAATGACGGACACGCCAATCTAAACCTTCAGGTTTAAGAAGATTGAAGAGGGGCAGATGTTGTACCCAAAAATTTTCCCTCTCTTTTCTCAAGACATTTCTCACAAAATATCTTCAATAGCTCAAGTTTGCACAAGTGTCGACTAGGTCAAATCACCTCTTAAGCACTGGGACCCCAAATTAGGGTTTTGACTTTCATAAGAACAATTGGAATTCTAATGCCCCAAATTACTTTCATAGTTCATTATAGCCCTCTAAGAATACTCATTCCAAGTTTCAAGTCTTGGATCACAATTTTGCTCAGTCAATTGATCAGATGACTGAAAATTAGCTGTATTGGGTAAAAAGTCAATTGTGGTCAACTTACAGTCAAACTTCAAGATTGTTTGGCCAATATCAAAATTTTGAAGTCATATTGATCAATTAATCAAGCTTGGATCACAATTCTTCAAGAAAAGTGTTCAAATCATTAAAGGGGCAAAATTATCGAAATTAGGGTTTTGATTGAGAGTGACTGATTTTTTACTTTTGACTTAATACATGATCTAATGAATTGAAGAAAAATCTTAAGGGATTAAACACATATTGACCTAACTTCATGGCTCAAATCATTTCTCAAGATCAATGAATTGATAGTTGAAATTTGATCAACTGATGAAAAGTTAACTATTACACCAAAAGTCAAACTTTGACTTTTTGGTCAACATTGAGTTTCAAAGATAAATATACTCAAAAATATTAAACATGGTCAACAAGAATCAAGAAAATCAATAAAGTCCACAAAAATTCAAATTTTCCAAGACTTAGAAAAGTTTCTAAGTACATTTTAAACTTGATAAATTCATTACTTCATGACCCTTTTTTCACCAAGATACAAGATGATTCAAAGAAAACTTTCAACGTGAAAATTATAGATCTTGATGAATTATACAACTTGGTATTAAAGGTTTGATGTCTAAAAAAATGCTTGGATTTGAAGATATAGGCTCATGAAGTCATGACATTTTTGTATAAACACTTAGAGAAATTTTCAACAGGTTTTGGTCAGTTTTTTATCTAACTCCTTGACCAATTTTCATCAAGTTCCAATTTGATTTAGCCAAAGTGGTCAACATGAAATTTGTAGACAATGTTTCAATATTTCCAGAACATCCAAGAGCATGAATTTATCATACTTGATCTAGGAGATTCAAAGGCATGAAGTTAGGCATCCATTCTTGAATTACAAGTCATTTTGATTAAGAACACATAATCCAACCTACATGCTATGCTGCATAATCTTGTTTTACAGGCCTTCCAACTTGAAAATATCACTATAATTTAATGTTTACACAAACTTTTGAACTATGGTCCATTTGATTTAAGCATTGTCCAAAAGATCTTTCCATTTATGGCACAAAGGCACCATTGTCCTTCTTGAAAAGCATGCTTTAATCACAATATAACCTCCTTGATACTCTCAATGGTTTCTTATACACATACACAATGTCAAAGCAAGAAGCAACCATCTACAACCTGCAAAGCACTCTAAAAATAGGCCATGCCCACATTGGAACTATGAAAAGTTATGAACTCTCACTTACAACCCAACCTAGCCACAACATGTAATCTTGCAAAATCTGATCAACCCTTGTCATAAAACCTCTTGACTATAAATAGAGAAATCATTTTAAAGATAGAGAAGAGATGAACAAGCCCTCAAAACCCCTATACTCTCAAAAAACCAGAATTGTCCATAAAACCTCTATTTTTGAGCTTTGAAGTCCAAGTCTTTGAACCTCTCACACCTTGCAAGTTTTGTCCAAACAATCCATTCAAATACTTCACATATATCATATAGAAGTTGTTCAAACACAAGAACAACTTTTGTAACATCATCATCACCATCTTACAAACTCAACAACAATACTTTGCAACTTGACTTAGTTGGAGTGATTCAGTAACTTTCAGCAGAAAGTGAGGATCGACATCGCTTCGAGAAGGTCCAAAAGAGCTCGATCAATCACCACTTTGCACCCGGAAACATCTGTACGTGTTCTAAAGCTTTCACTTCAAGAGGCAAGTTTTCTCAAACTGTGATATCCTTCTCCATACATCATTTGCATTTATTTTTAAAAGAACAAGGCAGGACAAATTGAGGCATAAGAGTGCAAATATTCAGAAATTTCAAAAGAATGTTTCAGGGGCCTTGACACGGGCGGCCGTGTCACTGGACACAGGCCGTTTCAGGGAAAAAACTTAACAAAAATGCAGTGTGGGGGCTGACCTGGATGCCCGTGTCACATGACACGGCCCATGTCAATTCAACTGGTTCAGAAACATGCAAAAACAGGTAGGCAGGGGCTGACACGGGCGCCCGTGTCGCACGACAAGGCCCGTGTCATTTTAGTTGGACACAAAACATGTGCAAAGCCATGAACAGGTCCTGACAGGGGTGCCCGTGTCTGCTGACACGGACCATGTTAGCTCAGGCATCGAATTTCCTAATTTTGACTTTTTTTAAGTTTACTTTGGGTATATTGCATTGCTTGGAGATGATCTAACACCATAAAACCGTTTTTTCTAAATGAAACATCAAAAACATTTTTCTAAACCATTAGTTTTCTTTTTTTTAAGTTAACTTAGACCTAGGTTTTTCTTCAATTAAATGAACTACAAAAACATTTTCTATCAAAAAAATCCTTTAAAAAAATGAACAATTGCTCTTCTCTTTTACATTCCTTTGGAAATTTTATCATTTCGCATTAAATTATGTAATTGTCAAAGCCTTGTAATAGTAATTAGGGTTTTTTTTACTTGTCATCCCCATTTGTTAATTTGTATCCACATCCCCTAAAGCGATGTAATAGCGTAGGATATTTAAATTCCGCAATTTATCGCTTTCCATATTATAGTTAGTAATTAGGGTTTATATGGAAAGATTTAAAATCAAACAAGTAGACAACCCTAATTCAAGACAAATTAAATGAAAACAATACACTTTGCACACATGCACCTCTAGGGTTAACCCACACTTGTTGCCTTGGATAAAACCAGTCATGTCCCTCGAATGTGGGATACTTTAGCAAAGACCCATGATTACAAGATAGTAGTCCCTCGATGACCCTTCTATGTTGCCTTCGATAAACAATCTTAGACAAATTGCTAAAGTATCCTTCAATGTTGCCTTCTATGACTGTACGACGACCCACGCATGTCCCTTCACATCCAACGATAAGGTTTCTTACTAACTAATGGTGAGATAACATTGTCTAAAGGAGGAGGAAAAGAATGAAGACTTTTTTTAGTAGGTAAAACGCTCGTGGTTGCTTTCTCACAAACATATCAAAACAAACATCTTTCAACACACCAACACTTTCATGAAATATTTTCAAAAGTCAACACTTTGTATACATTCTTATAGAGACGAGAATCATTACAAAGTTCGCCTAAACGAAGGCACTTTTCAAAAATACTTTCAAACAAAAACATTCACAATGAATTTCAAAGTGAGGTAGCAACTAAGAGACCATAGATAACTACGGATGAAAAGGGTGTTAACACCTTCCCTTTTCATAAACTACCCCCGAAACTCAAGAAAATTTTCAAAAGGTTTTTCCTGTTCTTTTCACCCTTTCCTTTATTGGATAAAAAAAGTCGGTGGCGACTCTTGCTATCCACAATAATTGCGATCAAACACAAAACACCCAAGTCAGTTCTCCAACTGTATTACACATATGAGTATATAATGACTACATTTACCCCTATTCTGGATCGGCCAAAAGCCCAAATTGACCAAGGCTCAATTTATCTCAAGTCCATTCTACTCGATCCAATATATAAAAACAGTTTCATACTATGAGAATGTACACAATCTTTGATATCCAACTTCACTAAACAAATCTTGAATCTTGAAGTGACTTGGGCGTTGATGTTCTAAAAATGTAGGTCCACCCCGCATCGCTGTAATGGAGATCGGATCCACCGTTCAAGATCAACAGTTATCCAACTTTCTTCATTTTGGGTTCCTTCGCAAATCTAGATTATCCATTTCTGATTCCTAAACAGAACAATGGCACCGTATATGGGAATCAACTTTTGATTATCGCATTTTCCATGAAAATCATGTTCGATCTAAAACACCATCAAGCAAAATTGGAGCTCTAAGTATGGATTCTCGCAGTTTAGATCCAGATATTTGATTTACCAGTTTGTAACCTCCTTAGATTACTAAATAAAAAATGCATTCAATTTTTGACTCCAATGGTTTCTACAGATCTACACTTGTTCTTCAGTTTCATCCTTCACTGCTCCTTTAGATCTCATAATCGAGAGAAGCAAAAAACGGAAATCGGTAACATTCGATTCGGTTAACCATAGTTTTTGCCTTTATTCTTCGTCGTCAACATCCTCGGTTTCCTCGAGAGCTCTACAGAGTAGCAAAATAAAGAATTTCAAATTCATATCTAGGGTTTTGTCGGGGTTCGAAGATAATTTCTGTGAGAGTCAATCTAAAGCCTCATAATCCATCGCCCCACCTGGTTGCGCCTGCATTTCTCGCCATTACCGAGTTGATCACAAGGGAGACCTATGAAGGATATCCCAAGTTTATAGTTAATGGTGCCCAGATACTACAAATTCCTAGTTAACTCTAGACCCCAATCCAGCTACTAGGTGTATCACGGAGTACACAACTAGATAATTACAATGATATGAGAGTTGGCTAAAATATGATCACATAAATGAAGAAACAACTAAGCATGAGTGAGAAGGTCATAAAGAGAAATAACTAAGTCAGTTGTAGTTATGATGTATTCTTCGATAAAGCTATATCCAATATTAATTACTTGATTGATCAAACAATGATGGATTAGTAAAAACCAATCAATTTGAATAAAGCCTTAAATGATTCAAATTCGTTGACTGGCATGAAAGAAGAGTCAAATAAAATTGAGAAAAATAAGAGTTGGCAGTTGTGGCAAGTTAATCAACAAAAAACCAATTGATATGGAATGAGATTACAAAGTGGAGATGGAGCAAAATAGTGAAACAATTAGAATAATTATATTCATAGAAATACATAAAGGTTGTCCTATGTATCAATTTGATGTGAGGTCAATATTTCTCAATAGACCACTAAAAGAATTTATGTGATAACCACCAAATTTTGAATTCAAAGGTCAATAAATAAGTGGATTAATTTGAAAAAAGCTTTGTATGGTTTTAAGTAACACTTAGAGTATGGAACAAGAGAATCAATAACTTCCCTAATAAACTAGGTTTCACCAAATGCAGACACACAAAATATGTGAAAATTCAAGTGAAAGAATATATGATAACTTGATTGTATATTGATGAGTCTCCTAGTGATAGGACAAATGAATTAGAAGTGTATAAATTCAAAAGAGACACAACACTTGAATTTAAGATACATGATCTCTTCCATATTTTCAACACATCAAACCTTGACTTCTTCCATTTGTTAAGTCAATCTCTTGAATTCAATTTTTTAAGTCAATTACTTGTCGAACAGGTAATTTATTTGTTAGTTTTAAAAGTTTGTTAAGATGGTGTTAGCAAGAATTTCTACAAAGGTAAAATTCAGCTAAAGGAAACAAATATGGCCAAAAGCGATAAGAGAAGTGTTATAAGGAGAGAATGATCAGGAGCGCGAACTCTAAATAAACAACCTATTAAGGAGAAAAGGTCAAGTTGACACAAAACACGGTGGCAACATGAGGACCCTGCTCGCTATAGGCAGTTATGGAAAGACAGGCGCGGGAAAAGACTTCCCCTTAGTGGGTTTGAAACATAGGAACGTGTGAAAGAAAAATTAAGGAGTTAATGGACACGCAACACTTGGACAAGATGAACCCACCAAAACAAAATTTACCTTTGTGTATTATAAATAATTCATTATAAATAGCTTAAGGGATTCAAACTTACTCACATCTTACGCAAACACTCAGAGTACCCAAGCGAAGAGCGAAATAAGTCAAGCAAGAGCAATGTATGTTCGAATCACCAGTTTTTCTTTTCATATTAATGTCAAGCTAAATTACTTTAAACTTTACTAAATCCTTCCAAATCTATTTGTTTTATTTTTCAAATCCTTATTCGTTTTTACCATCTGCAAAACAAATTGATTTCACACCGTGTCAAAGTCACTTGCATCCAAGTCACTCATTATATCTTATCTAAAAAAACATTTTAAATTCGAAGCATTGTCCTGAGATTCACTAGTCGATCTCGCGAAGCAACCTTTAACAAGACATTAGCGTTGTTTACCAATTCCAGAGTAAACTAATTGGCACGCCCAGTGGGATGATGCTAGTTGAATTTAGTTAGTGTTTTTCTCAAGTAAAATATTATATTGGCGTATGTTGGTCGTGTATGAATTTGATAAGTGCGAAACAATTGTCTAAAATTCCGCGTTCTAGCACAAATGCAAACACTTCTGACCCTGCGCGGAATACCTCAATGTTGTACCCCAAAATTTGCCCTCCCATTTTCTTCAAGGAATTCTTCTAAGATTATCAAATACTCAAGGTTTCTCAAGATTTAATCAGACAAACTCACCTCCTAATCAATGGGTCCAAAAATAGGGTTTCATCTTGTTCAAGGAAGATTGGGTTACAAGGGTCTAAAATTACTTTCATGGTTCATCATATGGCTCAAATGATTGAAAATCAGCTTTATTGGGTAAAAAGTCAACTGTGGTCAATATACAGTCAAACTTAAAGATTTTTGGTCAACATCAATATTTTTAAGTGATATTCATCATTTGATCAAGGGTTGACCATGATTCCTTAAGGAAAGTCCTCAAATCATCAAAGATAAAAAATTGTCAAAATTAGGGTTTTGACTGAAGATGACTGATCGTTGACAGTTAGCCTAGTACATGACCTAATGGCTTGAAGCGTGATTTCAAGGTTTCAAATACAACATCTTGACCTAATTAGATGACTCAAGACATTTCCAAAGATACAAGTGATTGATAGTTTAAAATTTGAATCAATTGATGAAAAGTCAACAATCACACAAAAGTCAAACTTTGACATTTTGGTCAACATTGGAATTCAAAAATATAGAATCATCAAGACATTCAAAATTATCAAACTTGATCATAAAGAATCAAGAAAGTCAACAAAAGTCAAAAGTCAATATTTTCAGACACTTAGAAAAATTCAAGTGTTTTGTACCTAAATAACCCTAACTTCACAAGCAAGTTTCCTCAAGATACAAGTTAATTCAAAGAAAATTTTCAACATGAAAGTTGTAGGTATTGATGAATTCTACAACTTTTTCAATGTGGGATGAACCTCAAAAAGTGCTTGGATTAAGAGATATAGGCACATGAAGTTCTGATTATTTTTATCCAACACTTAGAAAAATTTTCAACAAGTTTTGGTCAGTTTTTCATCCCAACTTCTTGGCCAATTTTCACCAAGTTCCCATTTGATTTAACCAAAACTCACAACATGAAAGTTGTAGACAATGTTTCAAGCTTTTCAAAATGTCCAAGAACACAATTTTATCATGCTTGAGCTAGAAGTTTCGAAGAGATGAAGTTGGGTATCTAAGGTTGCATTATAGGTCATTTTTGTGACAAGTTCATAACCAAATCTTCAAGCCATGCTGCATAATCCCACTTTGCAGGCCTCTAACCTCCAAATCTATCCATAATCAGAAGATTACACAATCTTTTGAGCTATGATCCAAGTGATTAAATCTTTGTCCAATCCATTTTGCCATTTAGGGGGAAAAGATAACACTTTCATTCTTGTAAAGCAAGCTTTAATCACAATGTCAACTCCTTGAGCCCCTCAATTGTTTCTTTTGCACACACACAGTGTTAAAGCCTAAAGCAAAATGTCTAGAGCCTCTAACCACTTCATATCCTTTGGTACTATGCATTGGAACAATGTTTCTTCAAAGTTACATCAAATCTAAGCAATCAAAACATAACATGCTATCTTTCAAATCTGATCAGCCCTGGCCCTCAAACACTTTATCTATAAATAGAGATGTAATTTTCAAGCTAAGGCCGAATTCACAAGCCCTATAACCCTCTCAAACTCTCCTAAATCAGAATTGGCCTCAAAAACTCCATTTTTGAGCTTTGAAGTCTAAATCTTCGAATCTCTCAAAACTTGCTACTTTTGTCCAAACCAATCATCCAAACACTTCATATATATATATATATATATATATATATATATATATATATATATATATATATATATATATATATATATATATATATATATATATATATATATATATATATATATATATATATATATATATATATATATATATATATATATATATATATATATATATATATATATATATATATATATATATATATATATATATATATATATATATATATATATATATATATATATATATATATATATATCATATATAAGTGATCCAAACACCTATTTTTCCACTGTAACTCCATTATCGACATCCACCATTTTCAAAATCCAACTTTGCAACTTGACTTGGTTAGAGTGATTCAGCCACTTTCAGCATAAAGTAAGGATTGGAATAGCTTCAGGAAGGTCCAAGGAAGCTTAACCAATCATCACATTGCATCTGTAACAGCTAGAAGAAGCATTAGACTTTCTCCAATTTGGTAAAAAAAAACTCAAACTGTGATATCCTTATCCATGCATCATTTGCTTTCAATTTAAAAAGATAAAATGTAGATATCATGTCTATGAAGCTAACCATGTCCTTAAATCTCATTTTAATTAACTGTGTGATGAGAATTTTAGATTTGAGTTTTCTAAAGTTTTAGGATTTCAGTTTGGTACCAAACAAAATTCGTCCTAACCATCGATCTATAGCTTTTGAAAGTTATATGGTTGGATCAATTGAACATGATTGACGAGAAAAGGCTTGCGGATGTCTATCACAGTCAGATGTATCAAAAGCGTATGGTCAAGGCATTAAACAAGAAAATAAAGTATCAGGTATGTTAGATTGGTGACTTGGTAATAAAGTGCATCATTCTACCGCAAGGTGATCCCAGGGGAAAATGGACTTCCACCTATGAAGGGCCATTTGTTATCAAGATTTTTTCTGGAAGTGCTATGATACTGACCACCATGGATTATGAAAATTTCCCACACCCTGTGAACATGGACATAGTCAAAAGATACTACGCATGAAAACGACCTGCTAGGTTGACTGCCCTAGGCAAAAATAAGGGCATCCTGACTAATCAAAAGGGTTCGGGGGAAACTAGGGATATATATATAAAAGATTGTACACCCGGCAAATCGAAAACCTGAAAAGGCGATTTGGGCAAAAAAAAAGGTATCTTGGTGGACTGGAAACCCAAAAGGGCGGTCCAGGAAAAAATTAAGGAATAAAGCGTACGACTATGTCCCGTTGAATCACTTACAATAAGCTTTATTACCAAAATCAAAGTTCAGTTGGTACAAGTTTAATCAACTTCTTCCGACAGCAAAGGATGAGATGTTCGAAGTCATAGATAGGGGCAATGGCGGAGTTGAACCTAACGGGATCATTTCTATATAACTATATGTTTTGTTTTCACTTTTTACTCTTTTCATTTTATGACGATTTCCTCTTACTAGCATTTATGTCTCTTTGTACAAAATTGCCTGTTATAGGAAAACTATCAATACAAATACACCCTAAAATTCAAACTTTCTGTCTTTTTTATCTTTCTATTTTGTTTGCAAAAACGTCTAATAACTAAAATTGAATGAACATCTGCATATGAACACGATTAACTGTTAACAAATATATGCAGGAATAAGCATTTACTCAAGACTCTAGGAGTTGGGATGACGTTCAAGTAATATACAAATCCCTACAGAGCCACTTCTATGAGATTATCCCTACAAGAGTAATCTTCACAAATTCATCATCAATGAAGATACATTCCCCAGAATTTCCCCGACAGATCGCTCTGGCGGATAAAAGAATATGATCTTCTATCGGCAATATCACCCACCTACGGGGTCCCAATCAGTACAGTTCATGGAAGTTCTTTTCCCCGGCTGAGCTTATTCCTCCAAAACTGTAAAAACCCCTACAAATTTCTTCTCTCCAATAGGTTTTATTTCCCCAACAGGAATTATTTCCCCAACAGATTACAGTTTCCCTAACTTGAATTTATTCCTCATATTGCTACGAATCACCAGCAAAATTCCTCTCCTCAATAAAGTTGCCATTCTCTCCAGAGAGTTGGTATGAAACCTGGAACCAGACCAGATATCAGTCAACTTTAAATTCCCTAGACGAGTCGGAAGTTTATCCATCTCTTTTATCCCAAGTCAGGGTATATAAGAATTAAATTCCCCAAACGAGTCGGAAGGTTATCCATCTCTTTTATCCCCAGTCAGAGTATATAAGAATTAAACTCCTCAGACGATTCGAAAGGTTATCCATCCCTTTTATCCCCAGTCAGGGTATATAAGAACTAAACTCCCCAGTATAGCAATGAACGACTAATGTTCTTAAACACTTCTCCCCAAACAGAAGTCAACATTCCCCAGCGGAGTTTCCTCAAACAGCAAGCAGGAATCCCCAACAGGAGCATTCAAGATAAGGTTGAAGATTACATATGTTCTTCATCCCCAATACCAGTCAGGGATCCATTTTCCCTAACAAGATGTCATACAGAACTATTAATACATTTTCAACAACATTTCAAATTCATACATCATTTACAAACGTTATAGCATATGCATACAAAACGCATATAGCACAGTCTCATTTATTTTGAGAACATCATTACGTAATGCATTTCATACATCATGATGTTGCATACAGCTAACTCTTAGCCTTTTTAGGAAGGATCAATCAACAGACGAATATCATCAATAATTCCCAAATGGGTCCGAGATTAATTCCTGAGACAGGACGGGGCAACTATCTTTATCACAAAGTGGTATGAACTCCCGAAACAGGACGGATTTACCAAGAAAAATAGATTGTAGATCAATTCTCGAAACAGAATGGGGCGACTATCTACATGACAAACACTCCCTTTAGACTTTTTCTGGCTCGGATTAAATTAACCATAGATTTATTTTGATACTTCTTCCAGTTAAAGACAAACAGACATCTTCTGGCTCAGATTAAATCAACCATAGATTTATTTTGATACTTCTTTCAGTAGACTCAGATTAAATCAACCATAGATTTATTCTGATACTTCTTCCAGTTAAAGACAAACAGACATCTTCTGGCTCAGATTAAATCAACCATAGATTTGTTCTGATACTTATTCCAGTAAATACTTTTTCTAGCTCAGATTAAATTAACCATAGATTTATTCTGATACTTCTTCTAGTTAAAGACAAATAGACATCTTCTGGCTCAAATTAAATCAACCATAGATTTATTGTGATACTTCTTCCAGTAGAATTTTTCTGGCTCAGATTAAATCAACCATAGATTTGTTCTAATACTTCTTCTAGTTAAAGACAAATAGACATCTTCTGGCTCAGATTAAATCAACCATAGATTTGTTCTGATGATTCTTCCAGTATATACTTTTTCTAGCTCAGATTAAATTAACCATAGATTTATTCTGATACTTCTTCCAGTTAAAGACAAACATACATCTTCTGGCTCAGATTAAATCAACCATAGATTTATTCTGATACTTCTTTCAATAGATACTTTTTCTGGCTCAGATTAAATCAACCATAGATTTATTCTGATACTTCTTCCAGTTAAAGATGGTTTCAAACATCTTCTGGCTCAGATTAAATCAACCATAGATTTATTCTGATACTTCTTCCAGTAGACCTTTTCTGGCTCATATTAAATCAACCATATATTTATTCTGATACTTCTCCTAGTTAAATACGGGCGTAGACATCCTTTGGCTCAGATTAAATCAAGCGTAGATTTATTCTGATACTTCTTCCAGTCGAAGTCAAGTGTAAACATGGCCTAAGTTCAATCAACTGTTACTTTGGATGGCATCTATAAGCCCATCTCCAACAACTCTCCATCATCTCTCCAAATGGCATCTTTAAGCCCATTCCCGATATATAATCAACCAACAGTGTTACTTTATTCACAAGCGAGTGCAAATTTCTGGGCACTTATGTGTTCAATCATCTTCCACCTTCAAGTCACAAATGGAAGACATGCCAATCTAACTCTTCAGGTTTAAGAAGATTGAACAGGGGAAGTTGTTCTACCTCAAAATTTTCCCTCCCATTTTCTTCAAGGAATTCTTCTAAGATTCTCAAATACTCAAGGTTTCTCAAGTGTTGATCAGACAAATTCACCTCCTAAGCAATGCGTCCAAAACTAGGGTTTCATATTGTTCAAGGAAGATTAGGTTACAAAGGTATCAAATTACTTTAATGGTTCATCATAGGTCCTCAATAATTCTTATGTCAAGTTTCAAGTCTTGCATCACATGTTTGCTTAGTCAATGGCTCGGGTGATTGAAAATCAATTGTATTAGGTAAAAAGTCAATTATGGTCAATATACAATTAAACTTCAAGATTTTTTGTCAAAATCAACATTTTGAAGTGATATTCATCATTTGATCAAGGGTTGACCATGATTCCTCAAGGAAATCCCTCAAATCATCAAAGATCAAAAATTGTCAAAATTAGGGTTTTGACTAAAGATTACTGATCATTGATTGTTGGCCTAGTACATGACCTAATGGCTTGAAGCATGATCTCAAGGTTTCAAATACAACATCTTGACCTAATTACATGGCTCAAGACATTTCCAAAGATACAAGTGATTGATAGTTGAAAATTTGAATCAATTTATGAAAAGTCAACAGTCATACAAAAGTCAAACTTTGACTTTTTGGTCAACATTGGAATTCAAAAATCAAGAATCATCAAGACATTCAAAATTATCAAACTTGATCATCAAGAAACAATAGAGTCAACAAAAGTCAAAAGTCAAGATTTTCAAACACTTAGAAAAACTCAAGTGTTTTGTACCTAAAAAACCTTAACTTCACAAGCAAGTTTCCTCACGATACAAGTTTATTCAAAGAAAACTTTCTACATGAAAGTTGTAGAGATTTATTAATTCTACAACTTTGTCAATGTGGGATGAACCTTAAAAAGTGCTTGGATTAAGAGAAATAAGCCCATGAAGTTCTGATTATTTTTATCCAACACAAAAAATTTCAACAAGTTTTGGTCAGTTTTTCATCCCAACTTCTTGGCCAATTTTCACCAAGTTCCCATTTGATTTAGACAAAACTCATAACATGAAAGTTGTATACAATGTTTCAAGTTTCCAAAATTTCAAAGAACACAATTTTATCATGCTTGAGCTAGAAGTTTCGAAGAGATGAAGTTGGGTATCTAAAGTTGCATTATAGGTCATTTTTTGTGACAAGTTCATAACCAAATCTTCAAGCCATGTTGTATAATCCCACTTTGCAGGCCTCTAAACTCCAAACTATCCATAATCATAAGATTAGACAAGCTTTTGAGCTATGATCCAAGTGATTGAAGCTTTGTCCAATCTATTTTCCCATTTAGGGGAAAAAGATAACACTTCCATTCTTGTAAAGCATGTTGTAATCACAATGTCAACTCCTTGAGCCTCTCAATTGTTTCTTCTGTGCACACACAATGTTAAAGCCTAAAGTAACATGTCTAGAGCCTCTAACCACTTCAGATCCTTTGGGACTATGCATTGGAGCAATGTTTCTTCAAAGTTACTTCAAATCTAAGCAACCAAAACATAACATGCTATCTTTCAAATCTGATCAGCCATGGCCCTCAAACCTTTTCTCTATAAATAGAGAGGTCATTTTCAAGCTAAGGGAGAGTTCACAAGCCCTCTAATCCCCTCAAACTCTCCTAAATCAGAATTGGCCTCAAAAACTCCATTTTTGAGCTTTAAAGTCCAAATCTTCGAATCTCTCAAAACTTGCAACTTTTGTCCAAACCAATCACCCAAATACTTCATATATATCATATATAAGTGACCCAAACACTTGTTTTACCACTGTAACTCTATTATTAACATCCACCATTTTCAAAATACAACTTTGCAACTTGACTTGGTTGGAGTGATTCAGCTACTTTCAGCATAAAGTAAGGATTGGAATAGCTTTAGGAAGGTACAAGGAAGCTTAATCAATCATCACATTGCATCTGTAACAGCTAGAAGAAGCATTGGACTTTCTCAAATTTGGTAAAAAAAACTCAAAATGTGGTATCCTTATCCATACATCATTTGCTTTCGATTTCAAAAGATAAAATGTAGATATCATGTCTATGAAGCTAACCTTGTCCTTAAATCTCATTTTAATTGACTGTGTGGTGAGAATTTTAGAACTGAGTTTTCTAAAGTTTTAGGGTTTCAGTTTGGTACCAAACGGAATTCATCCTAACCATCGATCTATATCTTTTGAAAGTTATATGGTTAGATTCATGGTTAAAATTCAAGCAATTTTGATGTTTACATTTTTCAATTTGGAGGAGAAATGAGCATTTTACAGAATCGACAATGGAGAAGTTATGTTGTTATACAGCGCGAGGAAGAAGAAGGCCATGGCGCTAGAATTCAAAATTTCAAAAAAATGAGTTTATAATATATTTATTGGGTGTTGTTTCATAACCGTATGAAATAGCCACCCCAGGGACAAGCGTGTGTGTGCATAAGGCGTTAGTGTGCCAGGGCAAGGGTTCGATATATGCCTCTGGCATTTTATTTTTCAACATATTCTTTGTTGATCAGGTGCAAGCAACTCCAGCACATAATGATGCACTGCCTCATCAACACCATTAGATCTCATCAAGCCTGATCTGGATGCTTCAAGCACGCCTTTCCACCATGAACCATCAAAGGTTGGCCACACTGGATTACAAACAGGTGCTTGGGCTTAGTTGTTTTGGGCCTTTTCATTTTTGCTTTCTAACACCCCCCCCCCCCCCCAATTGCTTTTACAGTTCAGGCCCATTAAATTCTTTTTTTTTGTTTTATTTTAAATTAACTATTTTCTTTTCTTTAAATAATTTTATTTAAAATCATAAAAATATGATTAAAAAAATTAGATTTAAGTTTTTAATTAGTTAGTTTAATTTTTGACAAATAAAAATTAATTTCATTTAATCACTTTGCTTTATTTTATTAATTAATTTGTAAAATAATTAGAATTAGGTTTTGTTATTTTGTATTATCAAATATTTTTCTAAATAAAACACCAAAATATTTTCTAATACTTAGAATTCTTTAGATTTTAATTAGTTAATTTAATTTTTGATAATAAATATTAATTAATTTAATAACACCTTGTTTTATTTTAAATAATTAATTTGTAAATAAAATTAGAATTAGGTCTAACTTTTTATTTCACATTTCAAACATTTTCTAAACAAAAAAACAACAAAATATTTTCTTAAAAAACTTAGAATTTTTAGGGTTTTTTACATCTTTTCCCTTTCTATCTCCATGCATTTATTTATTTTTTGTATTAATACAATTATGTAACTGTCAAAAGTTTGTAATAGATAATTAGGGTTTATTGTTTTCCTCCCTCATTCATAAACTTGTACCCCCATCCCCGAAGTGTTGTAATAGCGTAGGATATTTCATTTCTGCAATTTACTGCTTTCCTTATTACTGATAGTAATTAGGGTTTGTATGATAAGATTAAAAACAAACAACAGAAAACCTAACCTCAAAACAAATACTTGAAATTAAAACATTTCACACACGCACACCTTTAGGGTGACCCTCACTTGTTGCCTCGGATAAAAATAGTCATGTCCCTCGAACGTGAGATTCTTTAGCAAAGACTCTCAGTTAAAAGATCGTAGTCCCTCGATGACCCCTCAATGCTGCCTTCGGTAAACGATCTTAGTCCCATACAAAAATTGCTAAAGCATAATACAAGTTGCCTTCTATGATTGTACGATGACCCATGTCTATCCGTCTCATCCAATGATAGGGCTTTCTACTAACTAATAGTAGGGTAGAACTATTTAAAGGAGGAGGAAAAGAACAAATACTTTTTGAGTAGGTAGAACGCTCGTAATCGCTTACTCACAAACAAAAATAATTTCCACACTTCACACTTTCCAAAATAACACTTTCTTTCACAAATATTTTCAAAACAAACATTTTGTATACATTCTCAATGATACGAGAATCATTACAAAATTGCCGCACTTAGCCATTTTCAAAATATTTTCAAACATACACAAATACAAAGCATTTTCAATATGAGCTAGTTGTTAAGAGCCGTAGATAACTATGGATGAAAAATATGGTAATACCTTCCCTTTCCATAACCTACCCCCCGAACTCAGAAAATTCTCAAAGGTCTTTCCTGTTCTTTTTACCCTTTCCTTTATTGGATAAAAGAAAAGTCGGTGGCGACTCTTGCTATCTGCGACATTTGCGATAAAAAGCAAAAAACAAAAGTCAGTTCTCCCACTGTATTACACTTACAAAATATGGATATCATACTGGTGGGTGCCACAGTACATGGTGTGACAGTTTTGTACCCTATTAAAACATATGTTATTAGTACAACGAAAACGGTCGCTATAGGACCAGGATTTGTGGAAGGATCACCTTTAACCCCATGAGAGCGTTATTCCAAGTAGGATCATTGCCTTTAGGGAAGTACCAATACGGTATGCCCTAGTTGATGATGGTTAGCCTTTAGTCAAATGTATCAACTTACACTAATAATATGATGGCTACCGAGCCACCATCTTTTCATTATCAAAGTATGCCCGGTGTGACTACGAACACTAGTGGTCGAACATGGGGAATAGGGTATATTCGCTAGATGACGCCATCATTGAATATGACTTTAGTGATGGCATTAAGACAGCAGATGGACAAAAGTAATCTCGAGTTAGTAAATAATCTAACTCAAGAAATGAGAATCATTTTCAACCCAATGGTAGATCAAATAGGCTAACTACTTGAGTCATTTGGTGTCCGACCTGAAGAAGTGAAAAACACAAGAAGGGGGGTTGAATTGTAAAACTTGAAATCAAATGCAGACAACACGTAATTTTTATCCTGGTCCGTTTGATCTCAAACTACTCCAGTCCACCCGTCAAGGTGATTTCGCCTCTCTCCAACGAGGTCTTAATCCACTATATTCAACTGAATATTACAACTGCTTTAACAACTGCTAAAGCCTTCTTGAGTCTAAACCACAGACCGGTTTCTCAAGGAAATTCTTTCTTACAGATAAATGAATACTATGTGTGTTGAATGTTTTCTACAAAAACTTTATATCACAACTGTGATAATACACAGATTAAGCTTATGTGAAACTAGGATGCTATAACTATAGAGTAAGCAATTTTAGAGATATAGCACGCTGTATGAGTGAGGATGAAGATGATTTGCTTTAGGCGTGTAAAGAGTTGTAGAGCATTAGCCAATTCATTTCTCACTGACTTATTTATATAGCCTTGGAAAAGATACGTTGTAGTCAATTATTCCATTTCAATGCCCATTACATTCTTTCCATATTGAGAAGATATTTGTCTTGGAATAAAGCCGTTGGTAATAAAGTGTCTTGAATGCACAGTACCGTTGTCAATTCAGCGTGTTATTGGCTTTGGCTTATTCTGACGCTTCTAGGTGCTGATGATATTGTTTTGGTCTTGATCAGAGTTTAGAGTATGTTAAGCGCAGATCTGTTCATCAAGCTTCAGCGTAAGCACATGCTTTGATCTTCTGATGCTGGCATATGATATTTCATCTTCTGATGCTGGCATATGATATTTCATCTTCTGATGCTGATGTTGACATTCTTATGCTGATATCCATCAGAGTTTCTGTAAATGCACAATATAATTTTTAGGTAGCATATATGTCTCATATGAATTATACAATTTATTTAATCTTGCATTTTGTTATCATCAAAACTTTAACTTAGGGTAGTAGATTCAAACTTTGTTCTAACAATCTCCCCCTTTTTGATGATGACAAAAACCGGATTTTTTTTCAATTGAAATTTAAAGAAAAAAGTATCAGAGATAACCAAATAATAAATTGTATCAGAGATAAACAGAAAGGTATCAAAGATAAGAAGATAGGGAATAAAAAGGTATCAGAGTTATGATCAGAAAAACTCCCCCTGAGTTTATTACTTCCCTTTAATTCCATGAGTCCTTTAGCATCAGATCTTTATTGAACTTTCTTTGAGCATCAGATCTTTCCTTTACCAGAGCAGAGCTTCAGTGTATTAGAGTTCATCATATTCTTGTACATGTAAGCTTATGCAGAACAAAGAAACATTCAAGTATATCAGAGTGTTAGAATGTTTGAGACTTTTGTCTCAGTAATCCGTTATGAAAAAATATCATTCTTTCTCCCCCTTTTTGTCAGCAATCAAAAAGTGCAAATAATTGAAGTTAAAAACGATCAGTGCAGAAAAACGATTGTATTCAGTTCAGAGCTCAGAAAATATTACAGATAACATGTAAAGAAAACAATGAAAACATCAAGAAACAAAATCTAAGGAGGGGGTGGAAGGCGTGTGAATAGATCTTCTAGCATGTTCTTAATCTGATCAGTGGTTTCCTTCTGCTGATGCACCATGCTGGCTACAGAGTCAATCTTACTATCCTGAACATCCATCCTTTCCTTAATTCGTTGATCATTCTCATCCATTCTCTCCTACAGTCGAAGATCATTTTGCTTCATCTCTTCAAGAGTCTGCCTGTCCAATGCAGCTTGAGAGGTGTCAGAATCAGGATGCTTCTGAGAGCTTTCTGCAATAACTTCTTCTTGACTTAAATCTTCAGCTGGAATCGTTTGTTCTTCTGCTGGTTGAACTGTTGAAGCTGGACGCTTTTCAGACCAAGGCTCACTGTCCAGATGAAGAACTTCATCCTTCAGCAGCTGACTCAAAACTGGACCTTCAATTTCTTTCAGCAGATTGCTGAAGTTCTGTTGAGTCTGTCCATAGCTTTGGTCCTGCAGCTTAAAGGTTTCAGCGCATACCCATCTTCTGAAGAGTGTCCAGAGGTGGTCTAAAATAGCGGGATCAATCACTTCCAGACTAGCCTGTTTTAGAGAAGAAATCCACTTCTGCATATCTGTTTCAAAATTCAAGATGTTAGAACCAACATATGGTTGTTTGGGTTTGGGAATGGCAGTTTTATTGATAATGGCAGAAATTCGTTCAAGGACTGTTAGATCAATGAAGGTCTTGCTGTGGTCATCTAGATTTTGCTTGGGTGAGGGAGTAGGAGAATCAGGAGTGATTATTAGACTGGATGGGGTATTAGGTGGAGTAATTTCTGGTGAGGATGGTAGTTGAGGGATATTAACAGTGGTACCACCAGTAAATTGCATGGCTAAGGGTCGTGGTTCAGAGGATTCAGATGATTGAGGTTCAGGGGATTTAGCCTCAGAGTGTTGAGACTCAGGTTGTGGAGATGATTCGTGTTGAGGTGAAGTTGGATTAAGTTCTGGTTGTGGAGATTGAGGTTGTGGAATTTCTGGTTCTGGTGAGTGTGGATCTTCTGGTATTGGTGAGAGTGTAGTTTCTGGTTGTGGTGAATGGGGAGTTTCTGGTTGAGGATTTGGATTTTCTGTATGGGGAGTGGAAGAGTGTTGATCTATTTCAGAAAGAACTTCTTCAAGTTCTGGTTCTGTTGAGGTTGTAGGTTTTAGATTATGTGGTTTGGCGCGGGATCTTCTGAGGGTTAATGACTCAGAAGGGTCAAACTCAAGTTCAGTATCATCAATGATTGGAATGGGAATTGGGATTTCAAATGAAGCTGGGGTTGGAATAAATGTTGGAACAGCAAATGAATTTAAAACATTAACAGAAGACAGATTACCTCTCTTCTTTGGGGTCTATTGAGACGATCCTTCTGATACAGCCTTTCTCTTCTTAGTCTTCTTCAGAGTAACCTCTGGTGTTTGCTGGTGCAGATCTTTAATGTTCAGATTAGGATCTGTGCCATCAGCTTTACAAGCATCCAAGTATCTGAGAACAATGACTGGTTTAGAGTCAATCTCAGAGAATATAGGAAAGTTGTCCAGAGGGACTCTTCTGCTGGTGATTTCAGCATGAGGAGTGACGCTGGGCTCCTTCCTTATGTTCTCTATCAGCTTCATCTTCTTCAGATTCTTGGCATTCAGCTGCTTGCCAACAAAAGGTTCTAGAGAGCTTATTTCATGTGCCTCTGTCAAGTGTTCAATCAGCCTATTCTCCATTAGAATATCTGATATCAATCTGCCAAAGGGTATCCAATCCCTTTTAGTCCTTTCTTCTTCTCTCATTTCCTTGAGCTTGTCTTCAGATGATTGAACAGAAGATGAGCTAGGTTGATCTAGGACTTCTTTACAATAAAATAAATCAGAAATTGATGATCTATGTTTATATAGTCGAGAGCTTGTAGGCTTCCTGTGGTTGAAGCAGCCCAGAATAATCTTTGCCCAAATTCTGTGCTGATCTTTTAAATCTCTTATTTTGCTGGAGGGAACCCCATGTGTGAAAATCTCTCTTGCAACTAGGGCAGAGTTTTCACATCTATCTGCCATGTCAATACAGCGAACACCACCACCATTGTATCCAATCAGCCTTGCAATGTGATCTTCAGTAATCACAATCTTCTTTCCCATGATATACGAAGTAACCTGATGAGTTGAGGAAGACGCATGTATCCAGAATTATTTAACCAAAATGGGGAACGTTGGACCCACCAACCTATCAAAGTACCTTTCCCAACCTTGTGCCTTAATTTCTTCAGACAAATCAAAGCCATTTTCCTTCAAACTGTTGAAATCTACTATCAATTCTGACAGAACTTCCAAGTTCTTGACCGGAGTGAGGAGCGTTCTGAAAGGAATCTGATACTGTTCAGAAGAAGCATCTTGCTGGGAACCTACAGATGGAGTGCTAGAGGATGCCATGTTCACACAAGGGTTTTGAGAAAAATCTTGAAAAGGGTTTCTTTGAGAAAAAAAGATGAACACACAGTAAGAACACAGAAATATTTTGAAGATTGTAATTGACGGTAAAAAGTGAATGAATGATGTTAAGGCGTTTAAATAGGTTTCAAAAAATGTTTTGAAAACATAAACATTTTAAGAGAGAGAATTAAATCATGATTACTCGCATTTAATGTTGGCTGATTTTGGGGGATTTAGAAAGATATTTGGAACGGTTACCCATGACATGTGTCTCAATGCATCCAATCAGTGCTTTGCCTTCTCAGAAGCGTGCACGCGTGTTTTGCCTCAGGAATTAGCTGATGACTGGATGACACTTATTTGATTTAGTGAACAACACATCTATCCTTGAAATGAAACGCTCAGATATTTATGGATAGAATCTGATACAATCTGCATGTCTAAATTTCTGAAAGAAGATTGATCAGAAGTTCACAGTAAAATAAAACAAATTATGAAGGTTAATATATAAAATTAAAACATTTTCACTCTGGGCAGAGCTTCATGCTGAGATGTTTCAGAATGAAGTTGAACCTATCTTCAGAAAGTGGTTTTGTGAAAATATCAGCCCATTGATGGTCTGTATCAATAAATTTTAAGTTTAAAATGCCTTTCTGAATATAGTCCCTACTGAAATGATGTTTTATTTCTATATGCTTAGCCCTAGAATGCAAAATTGTATTTTTACTTAAGCAAATGGCAGAAGTGTTGTCACAGAGTATAGGAATGTTACTCTCAAATATCTAGAAGTCTTCAAGCTGACTTTTCATCCAGAGCATTTGTGTGTTGCATCCTGCTGTTGCTACGTATTCAGCTTCTGTTGTTGATATCGCAATTGTGGATTGCCTTTTGCTGGACCAAGAGATCAGATTTTCTCCCAGAAACTGGCAGCTTCCAGAAGTACTTTTACGCTCTACTCTGTCTCCAGCAAAGTCAGCATCACAGTAACCTACTAAGCTGTAATCACTATATTTTCTATAAAATAAACCCAGATTAGTAGTACCTTTCAGATACTTGAAAATTCGCTTAACAACTGTTAAGTGAGATTCTCTAGGATCAGATTGGAATCTTGCACAAATGCATACACTGAATAAAATATCAGGCCTTGAAGCCGTCAGATAAAGAAGAGAACCTATCATACCTCTGTAGACCTTCTGTTCTACCTTTTTGCTTACCTTTTCTCTTTCCAGAATGCACGTGGGATGCATTGGAATCTTTGATGACTTACATTCTGAGAGATCAAATTTCTATATAAGTTCTCTGACATATTTGCTCTGATGAATGTAAGTTCCCTCTGGAGTTTGATTGATCTGAATTCCCAGAAAGAATTTCAGTTCCCCCATGAGGCTCATCTCAAATTCTGCCTGCATACACTTAGCAAATTTTCTTCCAAGAGAAGGATTAGTAGATCCAAATATAATATCGTCAACATAAATCTGACACACTAAGATGTCATTCTTAACTGTCTTACAGAATAAGGTTGTGTCCACTTTCCCTCTGGTGAATTCCTTTTCTAACAGAAAGTTACTTAGTCTTTCATACCAAGCTCTGGGAGCTTGTTTCAGACCATACAGTGACTTCTTTAGTTTGAAAACATACTCTGGATTTTTCGTACTTTCAAAACCAGGGGGTTGGTGCACATAAACCTCTTCTTCTATATAGCCATTTAAGAATGCACTTTTGACATCCATCTGATATAGAGTGATGCCTTTATTAACAGCAAAAGAAATTAAAAGTCTGATAGATTCTAACCTGGCGACTGGAGCAAAGGTTTCTGTATAGTCTATCCCCTCTTGCTGACTATAACCTTGTGCTACCAGTCGTGCTTTGTTTCTAATGACTTCACCTTGTTCGTTCAGTTTGTTTCTGAACACCCATTTTGTTCCAATGACGTTGAATCCTTTTGGTCTGGGAACTAGATCCCACACGTCATTTCTGGTGAATTGATTCAACTCTTCTTGCATTGCTAGAATCCAGTCGTTGTCCAGAAGTGCTTCATCAATTGAAGAAGGTTCAATTAGAGAAACAAGTCCCATGAGGGATTCTTCAGAGTTTCTGAAGCTGGCTCTTGTTCTGATTGGATCTTCCTTTCTTCCTAAGATTGTTTCTTCTGGGTGATCCATGCTGCTTCTGGGTAGTCTTTTCTGAGGTTGATCAACATATGTTGCTGGATTGCTCGCAGTGCCTCTTTTTGATGTTGAAGGAGTGTCTTTGTTGAGAGTTTCTGATGACTTGTCTTCAGAACCTGTGAATTCAACTTCCATACCTGCAAAGACTTCATTCTGCTTTGACTTTTCAGAGTCAAGCTTATCATCAAAATGAACACTGATTGATACTTCCACAATCTGTGTTTCTGTATTGTATACTCTGTACCCTATTGAGCGTTCATAGTATCTTAACATAATACACTTTTGTGCTTTAGATTCATACTTGTTCAAATAATTTTTTGTATTTAACATAAAACAAGTACATCCAAATGGATGAAAATATGAAATGTTGGACTTTCTGTTCTTCCATAATTCATATGGAGTCTTTTCCAGAATAGGTCTTATGGAGATTCTATTCTGAATATAGCACGCTGTGTTTATTGCCTCTGCCCAGAAGATCTTAGCAACATTTGTCTCATTGATCATGGTTCTGGCCATTTCTTGCAATGTTCTGTTCTTTAGTTCTACAACTCCATTTTGCTGGGGAGTTCTAGGACAAGAGAAATCATGCAGAATGCCTCTGTCATTAAAGAATGACTCAAAATCTTTGTTTTCAAATTCTCCACCATGATCACTTCTGACTTTAACGATTCTAAGATCCTTTTCATTCTGAACTTGGTTACAGAAGGTGACAAACACAGAGTGTGACTCGTCCTTGTGTCTTAAGAACTTTACCCATGTCCATCTTCTATAGTCATCTACGATTACTAACCCGTACTTCTTGCCACTGACTGAAGCAGTTTTAACTGGTCCAAATAAGTCAATGTGCAGAAGTTCTAATGGCTTAGAGGTGGAAACAACGTTTTTAGATTTGAAAGCAGGTTTTGTAAACTTGCCTTTCTGACATGCTTCACACAGAGCATCTGAATTCAACTTCAGATTAGGAAGTCCTCTGACTAGATTGAGTTTGTTAATCTGAGATATTCTTCTCATACTAACATGCCCCAATCTTCTGTGCCAGATCCATTGCTCATTGTTAACAGACAGAAGACACTTTACATTCTGACTTTTTAGTTCAGAAAATTTGATTTTATAAATGTTGTTTTTCCTCTTTCCATTAAATAGGATAGTCACATCTTTCTGACTAATAGCTTTACATGATTTTTGATTAAAGATTATATCATAACCGTTATCACTTAATTGACTTATGGATAACAGATTATGCATTAATCCATCTACTAATAGAACATTATTTATAGAGGGAAGATTTCCATTACCTACTGTTCCAGAGCCAATGATCTTTCCCCTTTGATTGCCTCCAAAGCCTACGTGGCCTCCAGGCTTAAGTTCCAGGCTTTGGAACATATGCCTTCTTCCCGTCATGTGTTGTGAGCAGCCAGAGTCCAGGTACCATGACTGGTGTTTCTGATTTGCTGCTAAAGATATCTGCAACATGTATTATTTTATCCTTAGGTACCCAGATTTTCTTGGGTCCTGATTTGTTAGCTTTACCAAAACTCTGGTTGAATTTTGGTTTCACAGAATAATTACTACTAGTATATTTAATGTCATGTGTGTGACCATACACAAAGTGTGAATTCAGAGGAGTGTGTTTAATACTTAGATCCATGGCATTCTTTCGTGTAGGTACCTTACCTTGGTATCCTATTCCCTTTCTGCCGTTTCTGCTAACTCCATAGATCATTGAAGCCAATTTTCTTCTATTTATACTTTTAGCAAGGAACTTCTGAAAGCTGTGATCATACTCCTTGATGATCTCATCAGCGCTGCTGGGAGTTTCAGAAATTGTTTCCTTCTGAGAGTTTTGTAAAATATTTTCTAATTTTGAAATTTTATTTTTCAACTCAGAATTTTCCAATTTGAGACTCTCAGTTTTATCAGAGTCAGAATCAAGATTCCTTTTCAGGTTTCTGAATTTAACTTTGATCTGCTGATATCTTTCCAGAATTTCGTTAAGGCTTTCAGCAAGTTCAGCCTTAGTAAAATTAATTGCAAAGTCAGGGAATACCTCTTCGGTGTCTGATTCAGAGTCTGATTCAGAAGCTTCACTGTCTTCTGATATGTTAGCCATGAGATCTATGTTTGCTCTCTCATCATCTGATTCTGAGTCAGCTTCAGACGAGTCAGAGTCATCCCATGTAGCCATGAGACTCTTCTTCTTTTCCCTTCCAAACTTCTTTTTGGGCTTTTCCCTCTGAAGCTTTGGACAGTCACTCTTGTAGTGTCCTTGCTCGTTGCATTCATAGCAGATGATGTGCTTGGTGTTTGGCTTTCTGCTTCCTGAAGAGCCTTCATATCTTCTGTATCCAGAGGAGGAGTCTGACCTTCTGTATATGGAGGAGGACTCATTCTGATCGGATCTTCTGGTATTCATGAACTTTCTTTGCCTCTGCTTCCATAGTTGGTTCACTCTTCTGGAGAGGAGGGAAAGTTCGTCTTCTTCTGATGAGGACCCATAAGAGGTTTCTTCAACAGTCTGCAAAACTTTGGAGTTAGATTTTCTGTTAGATTTTAAAGCTAAAGGCTTACCTTGCTTCTGAGGTTCATCAGCTTCTAGCTCTATCTCGTGACTTCTGAGGGAGCTGATAAGTTCCTCCAGAGAGATTTTGTTGAGATCTTTAGCTAGCTTCAGCGCTGTAACCATTGGCCTCCACTGTTTTGGCAAGCTTCTGATGATCTTCTTGACATGATCAGCAGTAGAATACCCTTTGTCCAGAACTTTGAGACCAGCCACCAGAATTTGAAATCTTGAGAACATCGTTTCAATTGATTCACTTTCTTCCATTTTGAATGCCTCATACTTCTGAATGAGCGCAAGAGCTTTAGTTTCTTTGACCTGAATGTTGCCTTCATGCGTCATTCTGAGAGAGTCAAACATAATCTTTCCAGTGTCTCTGTTAGATATCTTTTCATATTCAGCGTAAGAGATGGCGCTGAGAAGAATAGTTTTGGCCTTGTGGTGATTTTTGAAGTCACGCTTTTGTTGATCAGACATTGCCTTCCTGTCAATCTTCTGACCACTTGCATTCACTGGGTGCGTGTATCCATCTGTCACCATGTCCCACAAATCAGCATCATGTGCCAGAAAGAAGCTTTCAATTCTGTCTTTCCAGTAATCAAAATTCTCTCCATCAAAGACTGGAGGTTTGCCGCTGAATCTGTCTCTATCTTCATTGTTGTCATTGCTGGTGTGTTGATATGTTCCTGCCATTGTGTTTTTCTGACGCTGGATCTTGTACTGACACGGTTAAGTGTTTTAGCTCAGAACCAGGCGCTCTGATGCCAATTGAAGAAGTGAAAAACACAAGAAGGGGGGTTGAATTGTAAAACTTGAAATCAAATGCAGACAACACGTAATTTTTATCCTAGTTCGTTTGATCTCAAACTACTCCAGTCCACCCGTCAAGGTGATTTCGCCTCTCTCCAACGAGGTCTTAATCCACTATATTCAACTGAATATTACAACTGCTTTAACAACTGCTAAAGCCTTCTTGAGTCTAAACCACAGACCGGTTTCTCAAGGAAATTCTTTCTTACAAATAAATGAATATTATGTGTGTTGAATGTTTTCTACAAAAACTTTATATCACAACTGTGATAATACACACATTAAGCTTATGTGAAACTAGGATGCTATAACTATAGAGTAAGCGATTTTAGAGATATAGCACGCTGTATGAGTGAGGATGAAGATGATTTGCTTTAGGCGTGTAAAGAGTTGTAGAGCATTAGCCAATTCATTTCTCACTGACTTGTTTATATAGCCTTGGAAAAGATACGTTGTAGTCAATTATTCCATTTCAATGCCCATTACGTTCTTTCCATATTGAGAAGATCTTTGTCTTGGAATAAAGTCGTTGGTAATAAAGTGTCTTGAATGCACAGTACCGTTGTCAATTCAGCGTGTTATTGGCTTTGGCTTATTCTGACGCTTCTAGGTGTTGATGATATTGTTTTGGTCTTGATCAGAGTTTAGAGTATGTTAAGCGCAGATCTGTTCATCAAGCTTCAACGTAAGCACATGCTTTGATCTTCTGATGCTGGCATATGATATTTCATCTTCTGATGCTGGCATATGATATTTCATCTTCTGATGCTGATGTTGACATTCTTATGCTGATATCCATCAGAGTTTCTGTAAATGCACAATATAATTTTTAGGTAGCATATATGTCTCATATGAATTATACAATTTATTTAATCTTGCATTTTGTTATCATCAAAACTTTAACTTAAGGTAGTAGATTCAAACTTTGTTCTAACATGACCAATATAGACGCGCCCAAGGTCTGTGAGGCATGCGAGGCAAGTGGAGGTTGAGGAGGAGAAAATTCCTCCAGTAGTCCATGAACTTCCTGCTAGGTTTAGAGTATGAGAACCTATTCTTGACGAAGAAGGAGAATTTATAGAGTAATACGAACCTAGACCAGTCTTAGTGCGAAGAAACCAAGATGTGGATCGCATCCTTAGGAACGTGAATAACTTTGTAGGTCAAAATAACATAGAGAATATAGTCGAAAAGTGTTGACATAAAGTGGACTTAATGTTGGTCTGCACAGGCCAAATTATACGTCCCATTTGCTTGTTTATATTCGACAAGCGGAATTACCCAAGGGATGTAAAATGCCTAAATTTACTGAGTTCGCTGGTGACACCAACGAGTCGATGATCAAACACATAGCTAGGTTTGAAACTGAAGCTGGAGATATCTCCAATGGTGATGGCATGAAAATGAGATACTTCCCTAGTTCATTGACTAAGAATGCGTTCACATGGTTCACAACTCTTGCCCCAAACTCTATACGGACTTGGGATCAATTAGAGCGCATTTTTCATGAACAATTTTACACGGGTCAATATAAGGTAATTCTGAAAGAGTTGTGTAGTTTGAGGCGAAAAATAACTGAGTCAATATATGATTACTTGAACAGGTTCAAATTACTCAAAGTCGGGTGTTTCACCAGAGTCCCTAAACAGAAACTGGTCAAAATGGAGGCTGGCGGGTTAGATTATTCCATTAGGAAGAAGATAGACAATCAGTACCTTAGGGGTATGGCGCAATTGGTTGATAGGGTTTGGAAAGTCGAACGCTTGAGAGTTGAGAAGGCCAGAGTTTTATAAATTCATTAAAAAAAGAGAAAATTGCGTATGTCGACACTAAAGAGTGCCTTTCAGAGTGGGTGAACGAGTATGTCAGGGAGGGAGAAATTAACGTGGCAGAACTCAAGCCAGACCATCTATATGCCTATAAAGATTTAAAATCCTCGAATGGAAAAAATCCTGAAGAGAATAAAAATAAGAAGTTTGTTGTTAAAACTTATACTTTTGATGTTGCGAAATATGATCAAATATTTGATGTATTAGTGTCATAGACAAATTATAGTACCTCCATGTCTAAAAAATACACCATTAGAGCAAAATCAAAAAAGAGGCTTTTTTAAATATCATAATTTCTTGGGTCATAAAACTTCTCGATGTGTTCTTTTCAGAGATTTGATGCAGAAAGCGCTGAAAGACGACAGGCTGTAGTTTAGTGAAAAGCCAAAAGCATTGATGAAGGTGGACACTGACCCTCTACATGTTGGTGATGCTAACTTTATCGAACATGTAGAGATCATGATGGTCGAGGCTACTAAAGGCCTCGAAGGGGGATGAAATGTCGGAGAGCACTATGGATGAACTGATGAAAGTTGTGTTTCCTCAGCCTGAAGAGGAACTGGTCAATTTTCTAGACAGGTGCAAGCTAGGAAACTCCCGACCCATGATGTGTCCAAAATGAAATTCGGTCTATGATGAAAAGGCTGCAACAAAGACCGAAGAGGTCAAAGAGGAAGAACTGAGGAAAATCTGCATGTTGGGGAGAAATGAGAATTTCATAGCCGACGGGGATGAAATGCCTCACAAGGCCCAGATGCCTCAAGGAAAAACAAAACTCCCCCATTTAAGGAATTTCGTACCACCAAGTGATGGTCACAAGGACAAGTGGGTTCACCCCACATATCAAAGGGGATTAAATCAGAAGTGGAATATGGTCGAAAAGGGGTCAGGATCAAGCCAAAAATGGCAAATGTTTGAAAAAGGATCAAGTTCGTCTCAGCTAAACCAAACGAGAATGACCATAAAGTCTTGGTCCAATAAGAAGTAAATTCAAAGGAAGAGAGCCGACAAAGAGGCCAACAAAAGAAAGATTAACTTTAGCTGCTTCGACTGAAATTTCTCCAACGGATAAGCCTGAAAGTCCTATGATGAATCTTGATGACAAAATGGTTTCTGACAATTTTGACGATAGCTCAAAAGATGATCTTATCATTCACAGTACTATAAAATGCGTAAACAGCAATGCCATGGTCACCACACTTCTTCCCTACACCGTGGTGACATCCCTAAACTAAGGCGCTACCATATTATTTTAGTTTTTTTATTAAAACTTATTTTTATATAACAACGGTTGAGGAGCCAACCATAGTGATACCATCAAGCTTTCATGGGTTTGAACCTCAACTCCCTCATATATATTATTCCTTTAATGTTAAGGCGCGTCTTTTCATTTTTATTTACTTTTAAATAAAAAAAAACTTAAGGGTTATGACTACGGTTGGTATGTTCCACCATTGTGACACATTTATATATATCACCGCGGTTGGTATTGTAAACTGTTGTGAGTATATTTATATATAAGTGAATTAACATTTGCTCTTTGACAGTGGTGTCGTATCTTTCACAACAAAACCCTAGGACCCATTTTTCTCTTCTTCTTCATCATTAGCATTCCTATGCTACAGTATAGTCATCAATCTTGTTCTTCTTACATACATGTATTCTTATTTTTCCTTAATCTCTCATTTTCGTGTATGTTGTTGTTATGTTTCACATTGTTTTCCTATTATTTTCTTCTTGTTAGATAGTTTATGGTTCTTTTATTGTTGTATGTTATTCTATGGTGTTGTTTCATGTTGTATTGTTGACAAATAAGTTTTTGGTTTCACATGTTGATAATTTTCACGGTGTTTGTAGGACTCAAGAAAAGTCAATGAAGAAAAACCAATAGCATCAAACTTCATCTAGTTTGAGAAGTTATGAGAATAAATATAAGAAGTATGACACTATTGTGTTAACTTCATCCACCTTATATTTTTTATGGCTTCACAAACTAGATGAAACTCATATGGTGATGATGATGGTGGTAGAAAGCGTATAATATGAGTTGATAAGGTACATATGGCTTGTGTAGCAATGGAAAAAAATACAAGAAGTGTGAAGTCATTGTGAAAACTTTATCCACCTTGTATTTCTTTTTCATTGTTTCACAAACTATATGAAATTCATAATTCCACGATTATTTTCAATTAAAGGTGCGTTCTATAAACAACTTAATATATTTTGTGATATTGTATGCTATTAATGTTTTGTTGCTAAAATGTATGTTATTATTATTGTATTACATGTATTTGTTATGTTTTTGTATGATGTTTTTGAAGGTATAGAAAATACAAGAAATGGGGGGGTTTGAATTGGGTTTATAGAAAACATTCCCCTTTAGAAATTCTAATCACTCAAATGGTAAAATCCATAAAGACAATAAAGAGTAAAGAATGTAACGCCCGTTAATTTAATTAATTATTTAATTAAATTATTTTGGATTATTTGTGAAGTTGCGAGATGTTGAGAATTATTGGTATAAGTTGTTGGATTATTATTAATTAATTATTTGATTAATAATAATTATAATGTTGGAATTAATGGAATGTATAGTGTGGGACTTATGCTATTGGTTGGAAGTAGTAAAGTAGGGGTGTGTAGGTTAGGCCCAATAAGATTGATATATAAGGTTAAGCTGACACAAGGATTTGTTTTAGTTGGAGAATAAGAAGTTCAGTATGTTGACCAAAAGAGCTGCACAGAAGAGGAGCAAGCTGCCCGGTGTCGAGTAGAACGAATCAAGGATTACAGCCGGAGCTTTGGTTGAGCGACTTTCAATCCAGGTAAGGGTGGAGTTATCACCTTATAATGGGATTTATGATGTGTATTATATGGGAATTGGTCAGATGTAGGCCTGTTGTGCGTTGATGTTTCTGAATTTGCTATTGAAGTTGCCCGTTTATTCGTGTTGTGGTCGTTGGGAACTACCATACGACTGTTTAATGAACATTCTATAGGAAGTTGCCTGGTTGTTATTGTGGATGTTTTGAGTTACCTGTGTGACTGTCTGGTTTAATCGATGGACATGTTAGGATAGTTGATCATTGGTCATTAAGTTCGTTAGGACGCTAGGATATTCAGAGCGGTTGGCAGGAAAATTAGTAAATTGTTAAAGTGGTCATTTTAGGGAGGTTTCTGCATGACAATCTTGTATAATTAATGAATCTGTTGATAGGAAATATAGTTGCCCGTTGTTGTGTTATTTCGAGCGGTTGGATGGAAATTATGAATTTTAGTGGTGTGGTTGTTTAGACGTTGTACTTTGTCTTTACTGTTTGTCGAACTAGTGGTCGAGGAGGAGGCTGATGGTGTTAGGTACTTAGTGGCATTTAGGCAGCAAGGCGTGCCGGGGGTTATATGTTGGATTGCCGAGCAGTGTTAGGTCGCAGGACATGATGAGGAGCATAAGTTGGTCGTTAGTCTCTTTTCTCTATGCGTGTCTAGGAGTATGGATTAGTTGTTAATCTGTCTTAGTTGCTATGCATGTCGAGGGGCTCATTGTTCCCTATCCCCTTTTTGCCCGTACATGCTATGTTTTGGTCGTTACCTTGCTGTGTGATTTATTGTTAAGTTGTTGTTTGATTATGTTAATGATTGAATTGTTGATTGATGTGGTAGACTTATGGCCAATGTTGATTTATGTTGAGTTGTTGTGTTGTTGTGATTGTCACTGTGAATTCTTGTTGATAATGCAAAGTTGCAAGGAATTTTAAATGATGATGAATTACCTCTATTTACTGGTAATAATGGTGATGTGGGATTATGCCTTGCGATGGATGATGGTTGTTGTGAGTATGTGATAGTGCATTCATTGAGTCATATACATTTGCATACTTTGTGACGGCCTGGATTGGAAAACTGCAAAAAAGGCTTATGCCTTGTTGATGCCTCTAATTATTGGCAGATTTTAAGATGGGAGTTATGCTCCATTGGTACCACATGCATTTGCATAAATACCAGTTGCATGTTGTGTTGCATTCTGAGTCATTGTGTGGTTGATCTAATTATGCTTATGTTATTAAGAATTTGAGAAGTGGTGAATATGTATGATCTTATTCTAATGTTTTATTTATCATGCGTTCTATTATAATGTTCGATATATGTTAGCTCCTAAATTCGACACCTACACATGTTGGTCCTACTGGCCAAGAATAGGTTGAAGAAATATAAAGTTAAAGATGCTTCGACAGAAGAGTTCGTGATGTTAGTTGTGTCGAAGCTATGCTAAGAAGAGAATAAATACTTAGATAAATTTTATGTTAAAAGGGGGTGTTCGACCAAGAAGCCTTTTTCCTTCGACCAGGAAACTTCATATCAGCAACAAGTGATTTTGAATCTGAAGAAAGGAGGGAAAAGCAGTTTACCTGGAAGTTGAAGAAAGCAACGTGGCATAAGGACAGAAGTCGAAGTACATGCAGAGGACACTTATCCTCATCTTAGAGCGAGGTAACTCCTCGATGGTTACCTAGTTCTAGTATAAATATAGGGATTCTATGTAGATTTCCGTGTGTTCAACTAATTGTACAAGTCACTCAATATTATTTGAGTACCCGTTGTGTGAGAAAGAATACTGAGAATGTACGTTTGAAACACCACATTTTATAATCAAAGTCTTTTACATTTGTTTTTACATTCCTTTCCATTCTGGCTTATAGCCTTTTATCTTACTTGCAAAGTTTATTTTCCCTTACATTTTACTTGCACTTTTTACCAGATTTCTAAACTTAAACTTATCTCAAACCTCTACCTTTCTCAGTTGAATGTGTTCTTTATTAAAATTAGCATTTTTATCAAAACAACACAAATATTTAACATATGTCCTAGGATCAAACTGATTGATCCTGCAAGTAACCAAAAATTACCCTTTTTGAAAGATCAGCGGTTGTTTACCAATTTTCACAGTAAACAAATTGGCACACCTGGTGAAACCTTGCTAATTTTTGTTTGCTTGTTTATATTAACATAAATGCTTTACATAATTTCTTTTCTTTTACAAAGTGTTGTATGTTATTAAGAAGTGGTAAATTAACCACCAACGAGTGTACAACTAGGAGAAGAAATAGTGAAATGGCTAATCAGCCAAATAATGGAGAAATACCTCCATCAATTACTGTGGAAACAGCGGTTATACCAACCGTTAGTGAAACTATCCCATCAACCGTTGGTTCGGCACCAACATTGACAGTAACACAAACGGGACCAATACTTTCGTATGTAGGTCCCAGAGGTCCATTAGGAACACCCCCATCAAGGGTAAATCCAGGATCTCGACCCTATGTTCCCCCAAGATTTTCGACAGCTTGGATGGGTCGAGACCAACCTTATGGCATGCAAACTTCTGAAATGGCTAGTCTTATTAACGTTGCGTCCATATTTTCAGAACCTTTGGTGAGTGCGCCTTCGCCATTACAGGGATCTGGAACCGGTATGGAGAATTTGAGTAGAAACCAACTCTTAGGAGGGGCATCCCATGCAATACCAAGCCTCACAAATGCTTCTACGGCAATTTTGAGGCAACAAATGGACAAAAGTAACCATGAAATGGTACACAGGTTGGCACAAACTTTGAGTACAGTGTTGAACCCTCTAATACAAAATACCACCCAGTCAAATCAGCAAATGACAGCTCAAATGACACGCATGGCTGAATTTTTTTGGGTTCCCCAACCTATTCGACAACCCCAAAGAGCGCCAATAAGAGGGAATCAGGGTATAGTCTTAGAGGAAGATGTGACCATTAACCAAAATCTACAACCAGTTGGAATGAACCATAGAATGGAGATCGAACAACCTAGGATTAAAATACCAAGAGTTCCCCCACAGAACCCTAGATATGTCGATCAAGGTGTAATTGTGGTAAATTGAAACCAAAATGCTTATGAAGTGATACAGCAGGTTCGACACCATAATTATGGAACAGATAATAATCTGACAGCCATGATTGAAAGAACCGTGATAAAGAATGGAATGAACATTGGATTTTATAGGCCAAACTTTACATCCCCATTGTCAGAGTATATCTTGCAAACAGATTTACCCCCTAGGTGGAAAGTTCCAAAGTTCACCAAATTTTCTGGGGATACAACAAAATCTACGTTCGAACATGTGGTGAGATATATTTGATAGAAGTTGGGGAAATCTCAAATAACGAGAGCCTTAGTATTAAGTAATTCCCAAGTTCCCTAACTAAAAATTCTTTTACTTGGTTTACCACCCTCCCAGCCAATTCGATCCACATTTGGAATCAATTGGAGAGATTGTTCCATGAACAATTTTACATGGGACAAACCAAAATAAGTCTAAAAGAATTGGCTAGTGTGAAAAGGAGATTCACTGAGCCAATAGATGAATATCTAAATAGATTTTGACTGCTCAAAGCCAGATGCTTTACACAAGTTCCTGAGCATGAGTTGGTCGAAATGGCAGCGGAGGGCCTAGATTATTCTATTAGGAAAAAATTAGATACTCAATATCTGAGGGATATGGCCCAATTGGCCGATAGAGTTCGACAGGTAGAACGTCTTAAAGCTGAAAAAGCTAAAGAAACTAAGACTCATCGAAGAGAAAGGGTAGCCTATGTCAAAATTGATGATCACGATCCAGAGACATCTAGTGATCCTATAGTTTTCGAAGAAAGCAAAATAGATTTAGCAGAATTAAAGAAAGGGCCACCGTACTCTTGCAGATTGCTAATGCCCTCAAATGGGAAGAATCCTACTTAGTCTGAAAAGAACAGTGATAGATTCCCAAAGAAAACATATAGTTTCGACGTCAGAAAATTTGCCGAGATATTTGACTTGTTAGTTAAAGATGGCCAAATGATAGTACCCCCAGGGGGAAAAATGCCTCCTTTAGAACAAAGAAAGAAAAGAGGTTTTTATAAGTATCATAATTTTTTGGGCCATAAAACTTCACAATGTTTTCTTTTCAGAGATCTCGTTCAAGGAGCAATCAAAGAAGGAAGACTCTTGTTTGCTGACAAACCTCCAATGAAAATCGATGCAAACCCATTGCAAGCCGATGCCCACTATGTTGAACCATCAGGCATCAACATGGTCGAAGTTTCAGAAGACTTCGTTAATAAGCCTGTGTTTTGCAATTTCATTGGGAACATCTTCAGAAAGACTGTCGAAGGGGTGAGAAAGGCTATTGAAGGCCTAAACAAAGGAGCTACTGAAGGCTCAAACAAAGGGACTACTGCAGGTTCTTGTTTGGCTGTCGTCACGGATTTGACAGAGGACCTAGAAGCCAAGATGCAAAGGCTGAATCTCACTGCCAAGAGCAACGTAGAAGTCAATATGGTTGAAGTATCTGAGGCGAAGGCTTCAAAAGATGCCATCAGATAAGAGGAAGTCAATAAAACTGCATTTCCTAAAGAGAATGAGAATCTGGAAGATTTTCTGCAACGTTGCCAGAAAAAGAAGTCTGAAGTCATGTTGTGTCTAAGATGCAGCTCCATCTTCGACAAAAAGGCTGCAGAACACATACAGGGTGTGATGGAAACAAAGGAGAAATGGGGCACCAATGCCCAACCCAGCATGGATCCTGAGGTCAGATATGATCCCAGAAGAGGATATCAGAAGGCACCAATGAACCTGGTGAAGAGGCCATCAACTTTGAGGCCTCCAACAAATGTCCCTGTGGACACTTGGCTGAAAACAGCAAGCAGGAAAAGGCCCAGTGAGGAGACATGGCGAACATTCTATGTGCCAAGAGGATCCTCCTTGGCCTATAGGAAGGAGTTCCAAACTAAAACAACAAACAAAGTGGCTCATGTGTCAAGCAACTACAAGGGAAAAAACCCCATGTCGCACTCCCAGTGGAGGAGATATCAAAGACGGTGAAAAGCCGAAAGAGAGGCTACAGAGGAGCCTCAACCAGAATCAAGCATTAATGTTTCACAAAGAAATGGTAAAGGAAAACAAAGAAAGCCTTTGAAAAGAAAACCAATTGCTAGAAGATTGGTGTGGCCAGAACAAGGTGAATCAAATGATAAAGGTAATTTTGAATCTAATGCTACTTTGGATATTATGGTTAATATAGTGTCAGTACTACCCAGGGAATACGACCGCCAAGTCGAAGTCAAAGAGACTGACTGGGAGGTCGAACAGGAGATCGCCAAACATAGGCCAGTTTATTATTACGTTATGAACAATGGTTGTGTTGAAGAGCATAATTCTTTCTTCGGGCGCCCCACTGAGGCGATGAAGAATCACCTCAAACCATTGTTAATCAGAGCAAAAGTAGGGGAAGCAGTCATAAAAAAGGTTCTGGTTGATTATGGAGCCACAGTCAACATAATCCCACAATGCATGCTGAGAAAGATGGGCAAAGGGGATGAAGACATCAAACCCCATAACATGGTTTTATCGAACTATGAAGGTGGAGTTGGGACCACCATGGGGGTAATACAGTTGGAACTCAAAGTGGGTTCCATAGTTCGACCAATGATGTTCATGGTCATCTCCGCAAAACCTAACTACAACATGCTCCAAGGAAGGGAACAAATCCATGGAATAGGAGAACTGTCATCATCAATGCATCAGCGTGTCACAATTTGGCGCCAGATGGTATAATGGAGAATATCAAAGATGGCCAGAGTTATTATATGGTCGAAGTCAACAATGTTGGCAAAACAAGCTTCGATAGAAACTTGGCCCACATAGGGTCATGTAATCCTCCAGATTTTGACTTGGCGCAAGCACCCAACACCTTATGTTCCTTATACCTGCATTCAGATCATGGGTTTCAGTGGGATATGGAGGATTTGTCCAACATCGATTTTGGAGGAATTGATGATATACGGCCAACAGGCTGGGGAAGTGAATTCAGTGATTATGACTAAGTCACAAGTGAAGGGTGAGAAAACACTTAGAAGGGGAGGGGGTTGAATAAGTTTTTCCTTTTTCTTTTTCTTACTTGCTCAACAATTATGGAAAGACACGGTTATTTTTATCTGGTTCGTTTGAACTCAAACTATTCCAGTCCACCCGCCAAGGTGATTTCGCCTTTCTCAACAAGGACTTAATTCACTATAATCAAATAGATTACAATCACACAACCAAACTGTTGTGACTAACAATACAAAGCACAAGTAAACTTACAAGTGACTAACACCACTAACACTCAAACTAGTCCTAGACTTCTTGAGAAATCTGACCAAGCTTGGTCTCTCAAGGAACAAATACAAAAATTAAATCTTTACAATAGTGAAACAAATTGCTTCTTAGAAAGCTATATCACAAACTGTGATTTATCACTAAGATAAGTTTTGCACTTGTGAAAATAACAAAATAATTTGTGAGCAGCAGAATAATTTTCACGTAAGATGTTTCTCTTTGGTTTTTGGTGAGTAGTTGGCTTGTAATAAATGATCTTCTATTTATAGCATGAGGAAAACGACAGTTACTGCCTTCAAAAGTGAGGAGCAATTAATGTTTGCGTGTTGGCTTGCATTATTGTTTGTTTCAATGAACTAGCATAGAGACACTTGAGTGCTTTAGCCGTCTTTGCATTAAATGAATGAACGGCACTGTCAGAGCTTGTTTCCTAAAACTTGACAAGACTGTTTGCTTCTTTAATCTTTCAGAATTTGCTTGCAAATAACTTCTCATCAAAGCTTGCTTGCAAAATACTTCTGAACAGAGTTTGCATGGAAACTTGCTAAGATTAGAGGATGCTTTAAATTTATTCTTATCAGAGCTAGTGTCAGAACTTGCGCTAAATAAATAGTTATTTCATCAAAGAACTTCTTCATTTATATTCAACTCAGCACATAAAATGATTTTCACCTTAGAAAATACTTCAGTCAGAACATTATCTGAAACAAAGAAATATTATCATCAGAGTATCAATTATACAAAATATATTTTATTGTTATCATCAAAACTCTGAGATATGATCAGAACCAAACTTGTTCTAACAATCTCCCCTTTTTGATGATGACAAAAATATTCAGGTTTTGAGAAAAAATTGAACAAGAGATAAGAATCTCCCCCTGAAATAAATATTTCTTCTTCTAAAAAAAATAGATGTATAAGAAAAACTTCCTGAGATTTTTCTTCAGAGCTTTGAGATTTTTCTTTTAGGATTTCTTTAGCAAGTCTTTTGAAGATGATGTTCAGATGATTAAACTTCCAGAGTTTAGTGATACTTGCTAAATTCTTTAAACAGAGAAAGAAATATTTGTATTTTGTTAGTAATGTTTGAGACTTAGTCCCATAACTGTTAATCAAATATTAGATCAAAATACTCATTTTCTCCCCCTTTTTGTCATAATCAAAAAGTATAAAAAGAATAAAGAGCGTAAAAGGTTTATATAAAAAGATTCAGAGGTACAAAACAAAACAAAAAACTAGAAACAGAATGACACTTAAGATTTTCTAGAAACAAGAGACAAAAGAAGATTCTTGATTTTAGATGAAGATTCCTCTTACTTCATCATCCAGTTTCTGATTTCCTTGTTTGTCTCATCCTGCTTGTCCAAGCGCTCATGAATAGCTTCATTTTCCTTCTTAAGCTCATTCAGAGTATCCATAACCAGTGAAGTAGGAGCAGAAGATTAAGTAGCTTCAGCAGATATAAACTTTGGTGTAGAAGCAACTGAGTCAGAACGAACAACATTTGAGAGAAGAGTGCCCAGATCAACCATAAGAGTTGGCACACCTTCTGGTGCAGCTTTAGCAGAAGGTTGATTAAACAGAGTTATTTCCAGAGGATTTGAATCTTCATAGGAATCTTCAGACTCATCTTCTAAAATGTCCATTTGATCAGCAGGAGCATTAGAAATTAGCAGAGTAGACTTCTTGTCCCAAGTATCAACAGCTTCTGATTGGAAGGCATGCAGATGTTTGGAGAAATTCTCAAGCACCTGAGAATGACATATGTCTTGCAATTTCAGTGATTCATCTTCTAATGTTCGTTTGAACGTTTCCCACAGAAGATCTGTTGTTGCTGGGTTCACGTTGTTGGTGCAGTCTGCCTTCAACAGGTCTATCCAAGCTTGTACTTCTGTTAAAAAATTCTGAAAACATACATTTACATCTGGCTGGACAGGTTTGGGAACAGCCTTTTTGTAGGTTTTATTTTTCAGAAATTGTAGTGATTCAAAATCAACTATAGTTTTCAGAAAGTCAGATGGTTCATGAATTTCTAATTGTTCAGGTGTTTCTGTTTGGTCGGGATTTTCAGATGGTTCAGGTGTTGCTGATGGTTCAAGTGTTGCTGATGGTTCAAGAGTTTCATATGGTTCATGAGATGGATTGAGGGTATGTTCTGGATATTGAGGAGGTGAAAGCATTGGTGAGTTAGGTGTTGGAAGTTCTGGAGATATGGGTGGTGTGACGTCAGGAGAAATGATGATGGTGTTTTCAACATAGGGGGTAGGATTTTGTGGTTGAGTTCTGTTCAGAGCAAAGATATTCTCAGAGGGTAGGGTGAAAGGTGGCTTGTGCGTGAATCCAAAATTCTTTCACAAGATGTGGAAATACAGGGCCAACAAGACGATCAAAGTAATTTCCCCATCCTTGAAATTCTACTGCAGGAAGAAGGTCAAGCCCATTTGCCTTTAGGTTTTCAAAGTCCACCATCAATTCACAGATTACTTCTAAACTGTCAACAGGAATGAGAGTGGTTCTTTCAGGGATGATGTATTATTCAGCTTGAGTGCTTCCTGAAGGAGTAGAAGATGAAGCCATTAGAGCACTTTGGTTGAGATGAAAGAAAATGGGTTGCAGAAAATACACAGAGACGGTTTTGAAAAATGAAAGAGAAGGTAAAAAGTGAGAAAGGGGTTTTACAAAAGTATTTATAGGTAAACTTTTGAGAGAAAAAAAACGTTTTGAAATAAAACTGTAAAAAAGAATTTAAGACAAAAACAAATAATCATTACTAGCATTTAATGATATTGATAATGAGGGGAAAGCGTGAGATTTTGAATAAATCATAACAGTTACCTAGGAACGACGTCAATAGCATAGCACGTGTGACCTTTCAGAAATACAACACGTGTTCATCTCCTGAAGGTTGCATGAGACAGTTGTTTGATATAATGAACTGCTGAACTATACTTGTAATGAAACGTTAGAACATTTCAGAACTTTATATATAGTTTCTGATGTAAATTCTCTTCTAACTTCTGAAGAGTTGTTAATCAGATCATTCATTTCAGAACATTTTGAAAGCAATCACAGAAGATAAATACAATTTCATTCAGGACAAAGTTCCATACTAATATTTTTCAGAATGAATTTAAATCCATCTTCAGAAAGGGGTTTGGTAAAAATATCAGCCCATTGATGGTCTGTGTTTACAAAGTTTAAATTTAAAATTCCTTTCTGAATGTAGTCCCTTATAAAATGATATTTAATTTCTATGTGTTTTGCTTTAGAATGCAAAATGGGATTTTTAGAAAGACAAATTGCAGGGGTATTGTCACAGAAGATAGGAATCTTACTTTCATAGAGATTAAAATCTTCTAGCTGACTTTTCATCCAGATCATCTGAGAGCTGCATCCAGCATCAGATATGTACTCAGCTTCTGTTGTTGAAAGTGCAATGGTAGCTTGCTTCTTGTTGTACCGTGAGATAAGGTTGTCACCCAGAAACTGACAGCTTCCAGAGGTGCTCTTTCATTCAATTCTACTCCAGCAAAGTCAGCATCACAATAACCTACTAGTCAGAATTCTTTTGATCTTCTGTAACATAGACCCAGATTAGTAATACCTTTCAGATACCTCAGAATTCGCTTAACAGCAATTAAGTGAGATTCTCTAGGATCTGATTGGAATCTAGCACATAAACATACACTGAATAATATATCAAGTCTAGATGCAGTCAGATAGAGAAGCGATCCAATCATACCTCAGTAGAGTTTCTGATCTACCTTCATACTTACCTTATCCTTTCCCAGAATGCATGTAGGATGCATTGGTGTCTTTGCATCTTTACTTTCTGACATCTGGAATTTCTTCAGAAGTTCTTTAACATACTTCGTCTGATGTATGTAAGTACCTTCTGGAGTCTGGTTTATTTGTATTCCCAGAAAGAACTTTAATTCTCCCATCATGCTCATCTCAAATTTAGCCTGCATAGTCTCAGCAAATTCTTTTCCAAGAGAGATATTAGAGGTTCCAAAAATAATATCATCAACATAAATTTGACAAATTAAAATGTCATTTTTAAATGTTTTTCTGAATAAAGTTGTGTCCACTTTCCCTCTGGTAAAATCCTTTTTTAAAATAAAATTACTCAAACGTGCATACCAAGCTCTGAGAGCTTGTTTCAGACCGTATAAAGACTTTTTTACTTTAAAAACATGTTCTGGATATTTTGAGACATTAAAGCCCGGAGGTTGATGGACATAAACTTCTTCTTCTATATAACCATTTAAAAATGCACTTTTAACATCCATTTGATATAATGAAATGTTATTTTGAACAGCAAAAGAAATTAATAATCTAATTGATTCTAACCTGGTGACTGAGGCAAAGGTTTCATTATAATCAATTCCTTCTTGTTGAATATAACCTTGTGCAACCAGTCGTGCTTTGTTTCTGACCACCTCTCCTTGCTCATTTAATTTGTTTCTGAATACCCATTTAGTTCCTGTAATATTGAATCCTTTAGGTTTTGCAACTAGATCCCACATATTGTTTCTGGAAAATTGATTGAGTTCGTCTTGCATAGCTAGGATCCAATCATTGTCTTCTGGAGCTTCATCAATAGAGGTTGGCTCAATCAAAGATACCAATCCAAACAATGATTCTTCATTGATTCTGAGAGAGGATCTTGTTCTGATGGGATCTTCTTTCTTTCCAATAATCACGTCTTCTTTATGAGCTGAAGAGATTCTGGGAAACCTTTTCTGAGAGGGTTGTTCAGAGATTCTGAGATTATCCAGAGCATTATCAAGAGGAGGATCTTCTGAGTTGTCATTTGCTTCTTACTTTTCAGAGTTTGAGAGATGATCTTCTGTACCTACAGAAATATCAATCTGCTTTGGTTGTTGTTGGCCAAGCTTATCATCAAACCTGACTTTGATTGATTCTTCAACAATCAGAGTTTCTGTGTTGTATACTCTATAGCTTTTTGAGCATTCAGAATATCCAAGCAGAAAACACTTTTGTGCCTTAGAATCAAACTTGTTCAGATTATCTTTAGTATTCAGAATATAGCAAGTACATCCAAAAGGATGAAAATATGAAATGTTGGGTTTTCTGTTTTTCCACAATTCATAGGGAGTCTTTTCAAGAATATGTCTTATAGAGATTTTATTCTGAATATAACATGTTGTGTTCACTGCTTCTGCCCAGAAGTGCTTAGCCATATTAGTTTCATTAATCATGGTTCTAGCCATTTCTTGTAAAGTTCTACTCTTTCATTCTACAACTCCATTTTGTTGGGGAGTTCTAAGACAAGAGAAATTATTAACAATACCATTTTCTTTAAAATATTTTTCAAAATAATGGTTTTCAAATTCTCCTCCATGATCAATTCTAACTTTAATAATTATAAAATCTTTTCATTTTGCACTTGGTTACAAAATTCAACGAACACAGAATGTGACTCATCCTTGTATTTTAAAAACTTAACCCATGTCCATCTGCTGTAGTCATCAACAATGACCAATCCATACTTCTTGCCTATGATGGATGCAGTTTTAACTAGCCCAAACAGATCAATTTGAAGTAGTTCTAATGGCCTAGAGGAAGAAACAATGTTTTTTTATTTAAAAGAAGGTTTTGAAAATTTTCCTTTTTGACATGCTTCGCACAGAGCTTCTGAGTTGAACTTCAGATTGGGAAGTCCTCTGACTAAATTCAGTTTATTTATTTGAGAGATTTTTCTCATGCTGACATGTCCCAATCTTCTGTGCCACACCCATTGCTCATCACTAACAGACAAAAGGCATTTTACATTCTGAGTTTTAAGATCTGAAAAATCAATTTTATAGATGTTATTCTTTCTCTTACCAGAAAAGAGGATTGTTCCATCTTTTTGACTAACATCTCTACAGGAATTTTGATTAAAGATAATGTTATAACAATTGTCACTTAATTGACTTATGGACAGCAAGTTATGTGCTAATCCTTCTACTAACAGAACATTAGAGATAGAAGGAAGGTTACTGTTTCCAATGGTTCCAGAACCAATAATCTTTCCTTTCTGATTTCCTCCAAATTTGACGTCTCCTCCAGATTTAAATTCTAGGTTTTGGAACATAGACTTTCTTCCCATCATGTGTCGTGAGCATCCAGAATCCAGGTACCATGACTGGTGTTTCAACTGAGCTGTTAAGGACATCTGCAACATATATTATTTTCTCCTTAGGTACCCATATCTTTTTGGGTCCTTTTTGGTTAGAGTTTCTAAAGTTCTGTTTGAACTTTGGTTTAGCATAAAAAATTTCAGAGTGAGATGTGTATTTAATATCATATGTGTGCCCAAAACTAAATTGTTTGTTCAGAGGTTTATATGTGAAAGTCATCTTAACAACAGGTTTTGGTATATATGTTTCCTTCCCTTTTGGAGTTTCATATCCAATTCCTCTTCTGTTGTTTCCACTAACTACATAGATCATTGAAGCCATCTTGCTTCTATCTATGCTTTTAGCAAGAAAAGTTTGAAAACTAGAGTCATATTCTTTAAGAATGTCTCTTGAACTTGACGCAGAATCTGAAGTAGAAATTTTTTGAACTTTTTGAATTTCCTCTTTAAGTTTAAAATTATTTTCTTTATGTTTAGAGTTTTCTGTTTCAAGTTTCTCAAGATCATATGTAAGACTCTTTTTGAGTTTCTTGTATTTGATTTTGAGTTGACTGTAGTTTTCCAGAAGTTCTGATAAACTTTCTGCAAGTTCAGCTCTAGTAAATTCAGAGAATACCTCTTTTGGTTCTGACTCACAGTCTGAGTCATCTATTGTGGTAGCCATAAGAGCTAGGTTGGCATTCTCATCTTCTGAGTCAGATTCATCTTCAGAAGATTCTGAATCGTCCCAGGTGGCCATCATGCCTTTCTTTATACCAAACTTTTTCTTTGGTCTTTCTCTTTGTAGTTTTGGACAATGACTCTTGTAGTGTCCTGGTTCTTTACATTCATAGCAGATTATATTTCTTCTGTTTGACTTCTTATGTCCAGAAGATTCTGGTTTATCTTCTGACCTCTTGTAGTTCCTGAACTTCTTCTGTCTGTGCTTCCACATCTGGTTGATCCTTTTGGAGAGCAAGGATAGTTCATCTTCTTCTGATGCAGATTCTTCAGAGTTTCCTTCTTCTGCCTGAAAAGCGTTATTTTCACATTTTTTAATAGATTTAAGGGCAACAGACTTACCTTTCTTCTGAGGCTCGTGTTCATCAAGTTCTATCTCATGACTTCTTAAAGTGCTGATGAGTTCTTCAAGAGACACATTGTTCAAATCTTTTGATACTTTGAATGCAGTAACCATAGGTGCCCATCTTCTGGTTAAACTTCTTAAAATCTTCTTAACGTGGTCTTCCTTGGTGTATCCTTTGTTCAGAACTCTCAGGCCAATAATCAGAGTTTGGAACCTTGATAACATAGCTTATATAGATTCACTTTCTTCCATTTTGAAGGCTTCATACTTCTGGATGAGAGACAAAGCTTTAGTCTCTTTTACTTGAGCATTTCCTTCATGAGTCATTTTGAGAGACTCAAACATGTCATGTGTTGTATCTCTATTTGTGATCTTCTCATATTCCATTTTAGAGATAGTGTTCAGAAAGATATTTCTAGCTCTGTGGTGATTTTTGAAATCTGCTTTTTGTTGTCTATCCATATTCTTTCTATCAATCTTGTTTCCTTCTGAATCTATAGGATGTGTGTAACCATCTAAGACCATATCCCATAAATCAGCATCATGACCTAGAAAGAAACTTTCTAGTCTATCTTTCTAATATTCAAAATCCTCTCCATCAAACACAGGAGGTTTGGTGTAGTTATTGTTGTTTTGTTCAGTTGCCATAGTGTTTTCCTTCTGGATCTTTTTCTGACACTGTTAAGTGTTTGCACTCAGAGTCAAGCTCTGATACCAATTTAAGGGTGAGAAAACACTTAGAAGGGGGGGTTGAATAAGTTTTTCCTTTTTCTTTTTCTTACTAGCTCAACAATTATGGAAAGACACGGTTATTTTTATCCTGGTTCATTTAAACTCAAACTACTCTAGTCAATCCGCCAAGGTGATTTCTCCTTTCTCAACAGGGACTTAATTCACTACAATCAAACAGATTACAATCACACAACTAAACTGTTGTGACTAACAATACAAAGCACAAGTAAACTTACAAGTGACTAACACCACTAAGACTCAAACTAGTCTTAGCCTTCTTGAGAAATATGACTAAGCTTGGTCTCTCAAGGAACAAATACAAGAATTAAATCTTTACAATAGTGAAACAAATTGCTTCTTTGAAAGCTATATCACAAACTGTGATTTATCACTAAGATAAGTTTTGCACTTGTGAAAATAAAAAAATAATTTGTGAGCAGCAGAATAATTTTCACGTAAGATGTTTCTCTTTGGTTTTTGGTGAGTATTTGGCTTGCAATAAATGATCTTCTATTTATAGCAAGAGGAAAACGACGGTTACTACCTTCAAAAGTGAGGAGCAATTAATGTTTGCGTGTTGGCTTGCATTATTGTTTCTTTCAATGAACTAGCATATAGATATTTGAGTGCTTTAGCCGTCTTTGCATTAAATGAACAAACGGCACTATCAGAGCTTGTTTCCTGAAACTTGACAAGACTGTTTGCTTCTTTAATCTTTCAGAACTTGCTTCAGATCTTGCTTCAGAATTTGCTTACAAATAACTTCTCATCAGAGCTTGCTTGCAAAATACTTCTGAACGGAGTTTGCATGGAAACTTGCTAAGATTAGAGGATGCTTTAAATTGCTTCTTATCAGAGCTAGCGTCAGAACTTGCGCTAAATAAATAGTTCTTTCATCAAAGAACTTCTTCATTTATATTCAGCTAAGCACGTAAAATGATTTTCACCTTAGAAAATACTTCAGTCAGAACATTATCTGAAACAAAGAAATATGCTCATCAGAGTATCAATTATACAAAATATATTTTATTGTTATCATCAAAACTCTGAGATATGATCAGAACCAAACTTGTTCTAACAACAAGCCATGCAAAATATTTCGGCATATGTATTCTAAAACAGAATGATAGCGGCCCTATAGGCTGAAGTGAAGTATATGGCTATCAAAGCTAATGACCAAGTGCCATCCTCTAAAGGGCCTGGAAAAGACTTCGACCCAGAACCACCCAACTTAAGAAGGGAGGAAGAAAAAATCCAGAGGCTAGATGCCATCTATGATGATGAACCTTTGGGTTTTGAAAAGGATCTGTTGGCAAACAATGTTCAAATTCTAGCGCAAGATCCTCTTGAAGAAATTGACATGGGAAAAGGTTTGGTGAAAAGACCAACATACATCAGTGAGAAGATAGATCCAGAGCTCAGGGTCAAAATAATCCAATTGTTGAAGGAGTTTAGAGACTACTTTGCATGGGATTATGATGAAATTCCTGGTCTCGACAGAGGATTAGTGGAGCTTCAACTGGCAATAAATCCTTGAAAGAAGCCTATCAAGAAAACGCCAAGGTGTTTTGTACTAGAGATCCTGTCGAAGTTCAAGACGATAGTCGAAAGACTGCTGAAATGCAAGTTCATCCGAACGATCAAGGAAGAATCACATAGACCACCTTAGACATTCCTTAAAAAGGATGAAAAGCTATGGTCTAAAGATGAATCCTCTAAAGTGCGCTTTCTACATCAAAGCAGTGGACTTCTTAGGGAATCGAAATAAACCAGAACAAGACCAAAGCCATTTTGGAAGCAAAAGCGCCAACTAGCAAGAAGGATTTGCAATCTCTACTTGGCAAGATAAATTTCTTGAGGAGATTTATATCCAACTTAAGTGGAAAAACGCAAGCCTTCTCACCACTACTTCGACTCAACAAAGGAGGATTCGAGTGGGGAAAGAACAATAAGAGGCCTTCGAAAAGATCAAAGGATACCTCACCAAGCCACCTATTCCGGTACCTCCTTGTAGAAATAAAAGTATGAGATTGTACATAGCTGCATCTGATAAAACCTTAGGAAGCATGTTAGCTCAAGAGAATGAAAATGGTGTCGAAAGACCCATCTATTACCTCAGTAGAGTTATAAATGATGCAGAAACTAGATATAGAGAAGTTCAAAAACTATGTTTATGTCTTTACTTCTCATGTGCAAAACTCAAGCAATATATTAAACAAGTTGATGTTTACGTTTCATCTCATTTTGATGTTTTCAAATATATGTTGTCGAAACCCATTTTACACAGTCGAATAGGCAAATGGACACTTGCATTAATTGAGTATTCATTAACCTTTATGCCACTCAAGGATGTAAAAGGTCAAGTGGTAGCAGACTTTATAGTTGACCACTCAATAAATGAAGAATCATTAAACTACTTGGAGATCGAACCCTGGAAGTTATACTTCGACGGTTCTAGTCATAAAGATGGAACTGGAGTAGGAGTTCTAATTATTTCTCCAATTAAAATTCCAACAACATTCAAGTACAAGATCGAAGGTTCTTGTTCGAATAATGAGGCTGAGTACAAAGCTCTAATCGTAGGCCTTGAAATCTTGTTGGAATTCGGGGCAACTCGAGTCGAAATAATGGGAGACTCAGAGTTAGTCATAAGGCAAGTTACGAAAGAATACAAATGTATAAGAGAAAATCTTATCATGTATTTTGTAATAGCCAATCATTTTTTGAAAAACTTTGAAGTGATCAACATTCGACATATACCAAGATTGGAAAATCAAGTGGCTAATGACTTAGCACAGATTGCATCTGGATATAAAATTTCGAAAGAATACAAATGCATAAGAGAAAATCGTATCATGTATTTTATAATAGCCAATCGTTTGTTGAAAAACTTTGAAGTGATCAACATTTGAAATATACCAAGATTGGAAAATCAAGTGGCTAATGACTTAGCACAGATTGCATATGGATATAAAGTTTCGAAAGAAAAATTACAACAAGCAATCGAATTTAGAGGAAGAGTAACATCAACTAAGTTATTTCTAACAGATTTAGAAACAAAAAAACGGGGGTACGCTGACCAAGAAAACTTCAAAATTTCGTTCATAGACAACCTAACAGAACAAGATTAGAGAAAGCCTATAGTAGATTATTTGCAAAATCCAATGGCTACGATAGAATGAAGAACAAAGTATAGGGTGCTAAGTTATATTCTAATGGGAAGCGAGTTATTTAAAAAGACGAATGAAGGAGTACTACTGAAATGCCTAAGTGAAACAGAGGCATACATAGCCCTTTCAACTACACATGTTGGGGCATGTGGGGCACATCAAGTAGGCCATAATATGAAATGGTTGTTATTTCGACAAGGATTATATTGGCCTACTATGGTGAAAGATTGTGTGGAGTTTGCAAAAGGCTACCAAGAATGTCAAATACATACAGGCATCCAGCATGTACCTCCAAGCGAACTTCACTCAATTGTGAAACCTTGGCCTTTTAGGGGATGGGCTTTGGATCTTATTGGGGAGATTCGACCAGCGTCATCTAAAAACCAGAAATATATATTGGTGGGCATTGACTATGTCACTGAGTGGATTGAAGCAATTCCTTTAGTCAATGTAGACCAAGAGAGTGTCGTTGAATTTATTTAAAAGAACGTTATATATAGGTTTGGAATCCCTGAGACAATAACAACCGACCAAGGATCAGTATTTACTGGTCGTAAAGTGCAAGAATTTACAACAGAAATGGGATTCAAACGGTTAACATATATGCCTTACTATGCGCAAGCTAATGGAAAAGTTGAAGCGACAAATAAGGTAGTAATTGGCTTGATAAAGAAGCATGTAGGAAAAAAGCCAAAGAATTGGCATAAAACATTGGACCAAATCTTATGGGCATGTTGAACTTCTCCTAAGGAAGCTACCAGAACGACACCATTTCGATTAACCTATGTCCATGACGCAGTATTTCCAGTAAAAATTTGTCTACAGTCAACAAGAATTCAGAAACATCAAGATATCCCTTCTGAAGCTTATTGGAATATGATGTTAGACTAATTGGTTGATTTGGACGAAGAAAGACTAAGAGATTTAGATCTCTTAAGGATACAGAAGAAAAGAGTGGAAAAATCTTACAATAAAAGAGTAAAACTCAAGACATTATTGCCTGAGGATCTGGTATGGAAGGTAATTCTCTCATTGGATCGAAAAAGGATTGAAATATGGGAAATGGTCTCCTAAATGGGAAGGACCTTTTAAGATTATCCAAACATTGCCTGGTGGTGCCTATGAGATCGAAGAGTTAAATGAAGATCAAAGGCTTTTGAGAGTAAATGGTAAATACTTGAAAAAGTATAGACCTGTACTTCAAGAGGTTAAAATAACCAATGTTTAATCTCAGTCAAAGTAAAGAGCCAAAATGGAAAATGCATTAAGCATCCAAAATGACTATAAGTCATTACAAAAACTTAATTATACAAATAAAAAGTCAAAATCAAAATGGGCGGTTGGCTTTGATTTGGAGATATTTGATCTTCTGCAACTCCAACTGTCTTTCGCACAAAGCCTTTGACTAATGATGAGCTTCAATTTTAGCATCTAATGCTTGGGCCTGATCATCATATTTTAATCCATCGATGAGTTCCTCTTGGCTCTCAGAATCAGTGTTCATAGCAAGAAGTTCTTCTTTTCGTTTATCATTTGCGACAATCTTAGCCTTCAATTCTATGATTTGAGCCTTCATGCTGGTTGGACTTTGGTCAATTTCTTCAACTTCTTTCTGCCTAGCCTCTTGTTCCTTTGAAAGCTCATTTAGCATTGAAGCTGATTCAGTGGCAGCGCTCCAGGAAGCAGCTACATGGCCATTGGCATCTTCAATCTCGCGATTGAGAATCCTTCGGCGATTGTAATCAGCTGAGACCTGGTCAATGATTGAAGTTAAATCCAAAATAATGTTGGCGATGTCAGGGGAGGCAACAAGAAGGTCGGCAACTCTTAAAGTGGTCTTCATAAAGGAAGGAGCAATAGGCTCTCCCTCTAAGGTCAGCATTAAATCTCTTTTAAAAAGTTGCTCCTTAACTTTCTGAAGTGCCTCCTCAAGAGGAGATGGTGAAGTAGATTTGCTAGATGCAGTCGAAGCATCATGACTTTGATCAGAAGAACTTTCTTTTCCCTCGAGAATAGAATTCAAGTAGCCAAGAGGATTATTTTGTTTTAGTAATGCCAAATCCTCCTTAGTACGGGACCCTGTCGAAGTGACTCTCTCATTGGTGACACGGGCCACATTTTCTCCGACAGATAAATCCTGTATCTGGACATGGGCACCTTCAACATTTGCAGGGTTTCTCGCTCCATCTGCAAAGTTCTCTCTATCTCATCAGCCATCGAAATATCCTTATTTTGATTATATCCCTTTGACATGCCCTCCCTCTCCGGTTTGACTGCATCATCAGTAGCTTCCTCTTCCTCTTCTTGTTCATCATTAGTGGCTAGTGAGGTTCTGAGATTAGTGTATGGCGGGTCAGAATTCTCCTCACTATGGATTTCTTTATTCTGCTCCCCAACAGTTGCAACTTGATGCTCAGAGGTTTGGTTCACCTCGCTGGTTGAGCTCACAAAGGATCCCTTTGCTGAAGAAGGCCTATAAGTGGGATCACCCTCACTGTTTATTAAAGTGACAGATTCTTCTACAGGTATAGGAGCCTGCTTGGAAGTGTCAACAGTGTTTTGAGGATCAAAAGAGTATTATTAGAATTATTGTAAAATAATTCAAAGAAGAGTTTTAGATGGTCGAAGTTGTTACTCGAGGTGGAACTTCAGCACCAGGACTTGAATTATCACTTTCACTGTTCAGCCTAGCATCTATTTCTCATTCTGTTGGCTCTTTGATAATGACGGGAGGAGGCCTCGACTTAGTAGCTGTGATACGGTGGGAGAACTGACTTGAGGTTTTTTGCGTTTATGTTCGCAAATGTTGCGGTTTAGCAAGAGTCTCCACCGACATTTCTTTTATCCAAGAAGGAAAGGTGAAAAAGCACAGGAAAGACCTTTAAAGATGTTTTCTTGAGTTCGGGGGGTAGATTATGAAAAGGGGAGGTATTAGCACCCTTTTCAACCATGGTTTTCCATGGGCTCTTAGTTACTTGCTAGATCACTTGCTTTTGTTTGAATGTACTTGTGGTGTGTGTGAAAGTATTTTGAAAACGTCTTTGTAACGGTTCTCGTCTCTATAAGAACGCGTACAAAGTGTTTGTTTGGAAAATAGTTCAAAGGAGTGTTTGTGAAATGTGTTTTTTGAAAGTGATTTTGAAAAGGTGTCTTTGTAATGGTTCTCGTCTCTATAAGAACGCGTACAAAGTGTTATCTTTTAAAAATGTTTCAAAATGAGAGTGTTGGTGTATAAAATGTTTTTGTTATGAGCAAGCGAGTAACTGAGAGCAAACCTACCTACTCAAAAGGTCTTAGATATGCTTTTCCTCTTCCTTTAGATGTTGCTACCTTACCATTGATTTGGTAGGAAGCCCCATCGTTGGATGTAAAGGGACGGGCCTTTGGGTCATCATGTGACCATGATAGCAATGTTGTGAGATGTCTTAACATTTTTCTTTAGGGACTAAGATCATTTCGAAAGGCAACTTTGATAGCGTCATCGAGGGTCTATGATCTTATATTTCGATTGTTTTTGCTAAGACACCCCACCCCACATGCATAACATGGCCATTTTTAGGCAACAAGTGAGATTACCCTAAGGGTGCATGTGTGCAAGTGTGTTTGATTGCATGTATTTGTATCTTGATTAGGGTTGTCTATTTTGTTGTTTTCATGTCTTGCCATACATCCTATTTACTAGCAATATATGAAAAGCAAGTAAAACGCGAAAAATAGAATCTAAGCTATTACATCGCTTTAGGGGGATGGGAATACATATTTATGAATGGGTTTGCAAGTAAAATTAAATCCTAAGTTATTATTACAACCATATCGAAATGGATCAGAATGTGCAAGAAATGTAAATTGCTTATTTATTTAAGAAAAGAAATAAGTTTTTGTCTAAGGAAATATTTTTTGGCCTTTTGTTTTAAGAAATAAAGTAAAGCATGGAAAAAATGTTTTTGGTGTTTATCGATTAATGAAATAGAAAGTGATAGCAAAGATAGTGAGAAAAAGTAAAAATAGAATCAGCGTGTTGCTGGTTAAGTGAGGTCAGAAGTTCTGACCCTGGAACACTGCAAAACAGAATTCCTATTAGTAAAAAAAAACATAAGTAGAGTCAAAAGTTCTGAGTCCACTAGGAGCACATCAGCCTTCAGAAGTTCTGATACCACCGGCAACAGAGGAGGTTTCAGAAGTTCTGATACCACCAGCAACAAAGTGGATTTCAGAAGTTCTGATACCACTGGCAGAACATGGTCTCTCTTTCCATGCTAGTCAAAACATCTACAACTCAGTCATTTTTTCACAAAACAGAAGATGTGCATATGACAGTTATGGCAAGTGTCATAGTGTTTCAGAAATAAGAAATACCAGAACTACAAATCAGAGGCAAGTATGAATACTAATCCTAATTCTGAGTTCTAATTTCTTCCAGAAGTTCTGAACTGTTTTATTCCATACTTAGGAAGGCATATACGTGAAGCCTCGTTTGATACGGTGGGAGAACTGACTTGTGTTTTGCGTTTGTATTCGCAAATGTTTCGGTTGAGCAAGAGTCGCCACCGACTTTTTATTTTATCCTAAGGAAAGGTTTAAAAAGCACAGCAAAAACCTTTGAGATTTTTCTTGGGTTCGGGGAGTAGATTATAGAAGGGGAAGGTATTAGCACCCCTTCTATCCATGGTTATCCATGGGCTCTTAGGTACTTGCTTAGATCAATCTTGCCTTGGTTTTCAATTGTTTGAAATGGTGCTTTGTGTGTGGTTTTGAAAACGTTTTGAAAAGATGCCTTGTGCTAGGCTAACCTTGTAACAATTCTTTACTCGAATGTTTTACAAAAGGTGTTTTATCTTTTAAAAAGATGTTTCAAGGGTTTGAAAAGTTGATTTTGAAAGTGTTTGTGAAGTGGGTTTTGAAATTAGGCAAGTGTTTTCTTAGAAAGTTGGCAAGTACTTAAGAGTTTATCTACCCTAAAGTTTTCTCAAAGACTTTTGTCATGTTTTAAGCCCTTTTGACAAATTTGTTCCACCATTGCATTTGGTGGGCAATCTTGTCTTAGGAGATGAAAGGGACAGGCGCGGGTCGTCGTTTGGACCATAATTGCAATAGTGTTAAAGATCTTTGGGCAATTTTCTTTAAGGGACTTGATCATTTGTTTTTGTTTGTTTTGAAAAGTTTTATCGAGGGACTATGATCATTCAATTTGTTTGCTTTGCCCAAAGAAGTTCAACATGCAATATGGCCCAATTATTTGAAGGCAACAAAGTGGGGTACCCTAGCGGTGCAAGTGTGAGATGTGTTGTTTATTTTCATGCTCATTTATCTTGTATTAGGTCAAACTATTTTTTATCGTTTTTCGCATGCAAACCCTAATTCTAGCATGGCATAATTAGAAAGCGTATAAAGTGCGAAATTTAAATTCCTACGCTATTACAACATAATAATATAGGGAGGGGGGTACAAATTTACAAATGGGGAATATTTAGACAAGAATTTAAATCTAAATTATTACATCATTTTTGAATATTTGCAAGGTAAATAAATCACATAATTAAATAGAAATTAAATAAATATGCAAAAATGCAAAAAAGAAAGTTTTTATATGTATGAAAAAATGTTGTTTATGTAAAATAAAATAAGAAAATAAAAAGGTATTATTTTTGAGTATTTTCATATTTAGGGCAAAAACCCTAATTTTAATCAAAATGTATATTAATTAACTAATTCACATAATATTTATTATTTACATACAAAAATAAAATAAAATATGGTATATTTATAAAAAAGCCCCTTTTTTAGTATTAAATATTAAAAAAATAAAATATGTACATTATTTGATATTTTATTCTAAGTATATTAACAAATATGTATTTATATATATTATTTTAAATATGTATCATGGATAAATAATAATAATAATTTTTAATATTTTTTAGAAAATAGTATTTTTTGTATGAAATATTTTCAGAGGGGAATACAAAATAAAAATGAAAATGAGAATGTATTTACACTATTTTTCTATTTACCCTAAATAATAATATATATACATATATGTATAAATCAAAAGAAAATCAAATAAATACCAAATAAAATCAAAAAATGATGAGAAAATTATTTTCAAAATTTTAATATGCTGAGAAAAAATAAACAAGTCAAACAAAAAAAGAAAAAAAGTCAAAAAGAATTAAAAATGAGACAAATGGGCTTGGGGGTGCAAAACAGAAAAGATGGTGTGAATAAAAAATGCTCAGGCCCAGCCCAAACCACTTCTTCTTCAACCTCTGAATCACAAAACGCGCGCCTGCAAGCTTGTGTTTGAAATCCTGATTCTTTGATTTTTTGGACAAACTTCCAACACAAAAGATGTTAAGCATGAAATCACGATTCTAACCATATGCATTACTTGATCTAACTCTCTAAGATGAGGGAGAATTTCTCCTCCCCCAATTCCTGACCTAGTTTTTCTGCCATTTTCAAAGCTCAAATTCTCTCTACTCAGACAAAAGAAATGAAAAGTAAAGATATGTACATGTTCAGGGCTATGAGTAGAACCTTGTTTCTTCACAAACTTAAGACTAAAGATGCATAATAAGAGAGATACGAATTCAAACTTTTACCTATTCAGTTGAACTTCTATCTGGAGAATGAGGAACTTTCAGTGCAAGGTGGTGATTGGAAAAGCTTCCTTGAGGTTCAGGGATGCTATTCCAATGTCTACTTTGTCTTGAAAGCTTCTGAATCAAGCTGTAGAACTTCACCTGCAAGTCAAAGATGTGAAAATGGTGGAAGTGGTTAGAGCAACTACAGATCGTGCCTTAGCTTCTGGATAGCTTGCATAGGTTGTAAGGAAGGTAGAGGAACAAGTTTGGACAAAAATGCTTGAAGGGATTGAGAGATAGCACTCAATCTGCAGGGCTTGCTCTGTTTGAGCAGTTTTGTGGTGTTTCTGAGATGGAGAGTGCTTGAGAGGCAAATGGCTCGTGCAAAAGCTTGGTTGGGTAGTTTGGAATGTGTTTGATAAGTTCTTTCTTGTGTGCTAATGTTGGTATGAGAGTTGTTGTGAGATATGCAATGTTACTTGAATTTTAAGCAAAAAAAGCAAGTTGGTGTTTTAGATCAGTAGGGGGCCTCTAATCCTGCTGCAAAGTCTCCCTTGATCAGAGCAACTTGTCCATAATCTTGTGCCAAAAGGATTTAGCTTGTACCTTCTTGATTTGCAATTGGACATAAAGCTAATCTTTTCAAGAATGGAAAGTTTACTTTATCTAAAAATGGATCAATCTTGTGTACAATGCTTGAAATCATGGAACAACACTTTGGCACAATGAACAAGCATTAAATTAAGGAGTGTAATTTGGTGTAAGGACCTGTAAAGTAGCACAAACTATGCTGAGTTCAAATTTGCAAAGTTATGGACATGGAACTTGGTCATGAACAAAGTGGTTTTTTGCTATATTGTGAAATTCGATTCTCTCTAACCATGAGGTTATTTGAGAAGTTCTTGGACATTTTGGAAAGCTTGGAATGTGTACTACAATCCATCTTTGAAATGCAAATTGAAATTCCAAGTGGAAGTGTATGGAAAATGGCCTTGAAGTGGGGTAGAAAACCTTGTCAAAATAGGTTAAAATTCTACTAAGTTAAAAATGGTTTAGTGCCCTTATTCAAAAAATTGTAACTTGAGATACAAGCTTCAAATGAGAAAACTTTGTGAATCAAAGTTGTAGATTATGCAACAAGCTACAACTTTCATGTTTTGACTTTTGTTTGAATCCAAATGGATCTTGGTGAAAAGGTGGGGCAAAGTTGGGAAAAAATTAGGGTTTTTCATAACTTAGAAAAATTCTAAGTTATGAAAAATTCCATTTTCTAACCCTAATTTGCAATTTGTGATTTCTTGGTGAACAAGTTTCATGATTTGGCATATTTTGATGAAAAATGAATCTTGACTCTTGATTTTGACCAAAAAGTCAAAGTTTGACTTTTCAGTATACAGTCAAAACTGATCAATTGACTGGGAAATTCAACTGTCAATCTTGTGTACTTGGGATCTTTTGAACTTGTTGAGCATGTCAAGATAGTTCCATGGGGTCCTTGAGTCTATATGTGAGCTTGGTTTGCCATTGGCTAGGCCAAACAGTCAAAAATTGCCTCTGTACAGTCAAAACCCTAAAAATGACCATTTTACCCTTTTAGTGATCTGATCAAATTTCTTGTGGAATTGTGATCCAAACTTGATCAAATGGTTCATATGAGTTCCTAATGTTGGTGTGGGTTAATTTTCATGAGATTTGACTGTCAATTGGCCACAGTTGACTTTTTTCCCAATACAGTTGATTTCTAGGTCAACTGTCCAATTGACTGGGCAAAACTTGGAATCAAGACTTGAAACTTGGTATGGACAAACTTGGGAGGTCAATATGAAGCAAGAAAGTCATCTTGGGCACTTTAGGCCAAAACATCTTTGTGCAAACATAAACCCTAATTTGGGGTTAGCAGTGCAAGGAGGAGTCTTGAGCAGATGAAACCCTAACTGGATCTTGAACTTCAAAAGTTTTGTGAGGAGAAATCAATGAGAAATGGGAGGGCAAATTTTGGGGTACAACAGTTGCCCCTGTTCAATCTTCTTGAACCTGAAGAGTTAGATTGGCAAGCTTGCCTTTCGTGACTCGAGGGTAAAAGGAGATTGGACACTAGAGTGCCCGGAAATTTGCACTCATCAAAGCACTGGATGCGGGAATGGGCTTAGAGATGCCATTTGGAGATGGGCTTAACGATGCCATCTAGGAGAGTGACAGAAACTTGTCGGGGATGGGCTTAAAGATGCCATCTTGAAGGGAACATTAGGAAAGTGTCCAAGCTTTGGACCATTTCTGAATTGGGGGTCTGAACAAGCAATAGGTTAACATCCGTTGTTGGGAGGAACCTGCAAGCTGTTTTCAGGAAGTTGCATCTAAACAAGTTGATAGATTAACATCCGTTACTTGGGAAGAATCCATGAACCGTTTTCAGAAGTCTGGAAGAAGAAACTGAACAAGTGACAGGTTAACATCCGTTTACTTGGAGAAACCGTGAACTGTTTTTCAGAAATCTTGAGATTGAATCAGCAATAGAGCAGCATCCGTTGTTGGGAAGCTTCCGTAAACTGTCTCTAAGAAGTTGCATCTGAACAAGTTGATGGATTAACATCCGTAACTTGGGAAGAATCCATGAACTGTTTTCAGAAGTCTTGAGAAGAATCTGAACAAGTGATAGGTTAACATCCGTTTACTTGGAGAACCCGTGAACTGTTTTCAGAAATCTTGAGATTGAATCAGCAATAGAGCAGCATCCGTTGTTGGGAAGCTTCCGTAAACTGAATTCAAAGGTGCATCTGAACAAGCTGATAGATTAACATCCGTTACTTGGGAAGAATCCATGAACTGTTTTCAGAAGTCTTGAGAAGAATCTGAACAAGTGATAGGTTAACATCCGTTTACTTGGAGAACCCGTGAACTGTTTTCAGAAATCTTGAGAAGAATCTGAACAAGTGATAGGCTAACATCCGTTTACTTGGAGAACCCGTGAACTGTTTTCAGAAATCTTGAGATTGAATCAGCAATAGAGCAGCATCCGTTGTTGGGAAGCTTCCGTAAACTGAATTCAAAGGTGCATCTGAACAAGCTGATAGATTAACATCCGTTACTTGGGAAGAATCCATGAACTGTTTTCAGAAGTCTTGGGAAGGATCTGAACAAGTGATAGGTTAACATCCGTTTACTTGGAGAACCCGTGAACTGTTTTCAGAAATCTTGAGATTTGAATGATTTTAGTCCGTCGACTGATCTTACCTGAAAAAGGCAAAGAGTTAGTTGGATGCAATGCTATGATGCATGATACAATTTATATTATGGTGTTATGAATGTAAATGGATGTGCATGTAAGCTGGAGAGCTGTCTTGCATAGGATAGATGAATCCGGGACAGCGGAAGATAGAAGTATCCTGACTGCTGCCGGGGAAAATAAGTCCTGGGTCGTTATTGGGGAACCTGGAGCTTGGGTTGTATACCAATCTTCTGGGGAATCCCTGAAGTCTTCTACTGGGGAGTACCAAACTAGTGGGCTTAATGCTGGGGAGGCCAGATTGAGAATCTTCAGCTTGGAGAGAAGTATCTCTGGAGATTTCACTGGGGAACTCAAGATTTTTCTTCTAAAAACTCTGTGGGGAGAAGGTTTAAAAGTCTGACTCCGCTGGGGATTGTCCATTTGAAGCTTTTGATCTGTTGGGGATACTGAAGCTTTAAACTCTGAGGGAAAATGATTTCCGGAAAATTCTATGGCTGGGGATTTGCAAAGATAAACTTCTCCGGGGATAGTATTGATAAGTTATTGTTGGGGGGATTTTGAGGAACTCCGCTGGGGATGGGGAGAACTTTGGCGAGCGTGATCTCCCCTGGTTGTTATCTGAGGATAACCCAGTTATAAGCCTTTGTGAGGAATAACTTTGAATAAAACTCGGGAGGGACGTCCGTACTCTGCGGGGAGATACCCTTGGGAACCTTACTGGGGATAAGCTTCGAGGGTCTGCCGGAGGTAGACCTCAGGGTTTGCCAGGGATGTGGATTACAAATCTCAAGGGATGTCCTTTGAAAGAGTGTCAAAATATCCGTTTGTACCTTCATCCTATCAGTAATCCTCCTTCTTAGGTTCAATTAGGAAGTGATCATGTTTCAAATGCATATGCCTATCTAACAACACATTGGACGTTTCTCAAAATAAAACAAATAGTGCAAGAGAAAAAGAAAAAGAAAAAGGGAAATGACACAAATTTTGGGAAGAGTATTTGTATTGATTTTCTTTGAGTATATTTGTACAAAGGAGACAATCATCCTAGTAAGAGGATCTCGTCGTAAATATTCGAAAAATTTATACAAAATAAAGATGGCTATGTGAAATAATTCCATGGGATTCCGTTCTGCTGTAGCTTTCACAACTCTGAACCTCTGTCCATTCAATGCTTCGTTTGACGATGGCTGGACTGATCAGAAACCTGGAACCGGTTGATGAAGAGACTGTCTTTGAAGTGATCCGATGAGACATAGTCATACGCTTTAATTCCCTAATTTTTTCCTGAATCGCCCTTTCGGGTTTTCGATCCACCGGGAAACCCCTTTTTGCCCAAGCCGCCCTTTCGGGTTTTCGACTTGCCGGGTGTACGGATTTTTTTGTTTTTATCCCTAATTATTGCCTGAACCGCCCTTTCGGGTTTTCGGTTCACCGGGATACCCATTTTTGCCCAAGCCGCCCTTTCGGGTTTTCGACTCGTCGGGTTATTTTATGCGTAGTATCTTTTGACTATGTCTGCGTTCGCAGGGTGCGGCAAATCATCGCCGTCCATGGTGGTCAGAATCATTGCACCACCAGAAAATATGCTCTTGATCACAAATGGTCCTTCATATGTAGGAGTCCATTTGCCCCTGGGATCACTTTGCGGCAAGATAATCCGCTTGACTACTAGATCTCCGACTTGATACGCTTGACGTCTGACTTTCTTATTGAAGGCCTTGATCATCCGTTTTTGATACGTCTGACCATGGCATATAGCAGCAAGTCGCTTTTCGTCGATCAGATTGAGTTGATCAAGTCGGGTCTGCATCCAATCATCTTCATTCAAGCCTGCATCTTTCATAATCCTTAGAGACGGGATCTGAACTTCCATAGGCAAAACAGCTTCCATGCCATAAACCAAAGAAAATGGGGTTGCCCCAGTTGAGGTACGTATCGTCGTACGGTATCCATGCAGCGCAAACGGTAACATCTCATGCCAGTCTTTATAAGTGACTGTCATTTTCTGAATAATCTTCTTAATATTTTTGTTCGCAGCTTCAACAGCACCGTTCATCTTCGGCCGATAGGGAGATGAATTGTGATGATAAATCTTGAACTGTTCGCATAATGCAGTGATCATTGTGTTATTCAGATTTGTACCGTTGTCCGTGATAATCCTGTCTGGAACACCGTACCGACATATGAGATTTTGCTTGATAAACCGGGCAACCACATTTTTGGTGACGGAGGCGAAGGAAGCTGCTTCGACCCATTTAGTGAAGTAGTCAATGGCAACCAGGATGAAGCGATGTCCGTTGGAAGCAGTGGGCTTGAACTCTCTCCAATCATATCAATGCCCCACATTGCAAAGGGCCATGGAGCAGTCAGGATGTTGAGGGGGAACCGGAGGGATATGAACTTTGTCAGCATAGACTTGACACTTGTGACAAGTACGGGAATGTTGATGGCAATCAGTCTCCATGGTAGACCAGTAATAGCCTGCCCTTAGGATCTTCTTAGCCATTGTATGCCCGCTCAAGTGAGTGCCAAATGGGCCGCTGTGTATATCAGTCATGATCAACTCTGCTTCAGCCTTATCCACACATCGGAGTAATACACAATCATGGCTTCGTTTGTACAGGATGCCGTTGCTCAGGAAGAACTTAGCAGCGAATTTCCTTAAGAACTTCTTGTCATTCACGGAAGCTCCTTCAGGATAATCTTGGGTCTCGAGATACCTTTTGATTTCATGGAACCAAGGTTGTTCCACTACTTCTTCGGTATTAATCTCGTGACAATGCGCGGGTTCATCCATTCGCTCGATGGTGATTTGGGGAGCCTCGTTATCCCAGTTGAGTTTAAACATGGAGGACATTGTGGCTAGAGCATCTGCTAGCTGATTCTCTTCTCGCGGAAAGTGCTCGAAGGTAATTTGCTCGAAGTGAGGCAACAATGTCAGAACATGTTCTTTGTATGGGATAAGATTAGGATGTTTGGTATCCCAATCTCCTTTGATCTGGCTGATGACCAAAGCCGAGTCCCCGAATACGATCAAAGATTTGATCCCTAAGTCTATAGCAGCCTTGAGACCAAAGATGCAGGCTTCATATTCAGCCATATTGTTCGTGCAGCTGAAGCAAAGTCGGGCCGTGAAAGGAGTGTGGCATCCTTCCGGAGAAATGAGTACTGCGCCAATGCCATTTCCGAGTGCATTTGAAGCACCATCAAAGTACAGGGTCCATCGGGATCCCTTTTCGGGTCCGTCATACGGTCTGTCACCTTTAATGTTGTCCAAATTCATGATGTCCTCGTCTGGGAAATCAAATCTCATGGGTTGATAGTCTTCGATAGCCTGATGAGCCAGATGGTCAGCTAATACACTCCCTTTTATAGCTTTTTGGGTGGTATACTGGATGTCATACTCGGTCAAGATCATTTGCCATCTGGCTATCCTTCCCGATAAAGCAGGCTTTTCGAAGATATATTTGATAGGGTCCATTTTGGATATCAACAAGGTAGTATGAGTCAGCATATACTGTCTTAGTCGGCGAGCAGCCCATACCAAAGCGCAGCAAGTTTTCTCGAGCAGTGAGTAGCGAGTCTCACAGTCGGTAAACTTTTTGCTAAGGTAATAAATAGCATGCTCTTTTCGACCAGACTCGTCATGCTGGCCCAAAACACACCCCATTGAGTTATCCAAGACGGTCAAATACATGATCAATGGTCTTCCTTCGACGGGTGGCATCAGAATAGGAGGTTCTAACAAATACTCCTTGATTCTATCAAAAGAAGCTTGGCAGTCGTCGTTCCATTCAACTACCTGATCTTTTTTCAAGAGTTTGAAAATTGGCTCACAGGTAGAAGTCAGATGCGAGATGAATCTGGCAATATAGTTTATGCGCCCCAAGAAACCTCTAACTTCCTTTTCAGTATGGGGAGCAAGCATCTCTTGTATTGCTTTTACTTTTGCCGGATCGACTTCAATGCCTTTGTTGCTTACAATGAATCCCAGGAGTTTACCAGACCTAACCCCAAAAGTACACTTGCTTGGATTCAGCCTGAGCTTGTATTCTTTCAATCTGACAAACAGCTTTTCCAAATGTTCAAGGTGCTCTTCCTCTGTTTGTGACCGAGCTATCATATCGTCTACGTAAACTTCGATTTCATGATGTATCATGTCATGGAATAAAGCTACCATGGCGCGTTGATAAGTTGCCCCTGCGTTCTTCAGCCCGAACGGCATCACTTTGTAACAGAAAGTGCCCCATTGTGTGACGAAAGTTGTTTTCTCCATATCCTCGGGGGCCATTTTGATTTGATTGTAGCCCGAGAATCCGTCCATGAAGGAAAACACCTTATGCTGAGCTGTATTGTCAATCAAGATGTCAATATGAGGTAGCGGGAAATCATCTTTAGGGTTGGCCCTATTCAAATCCCGGTAGTCCACGCACATTCTAACTTTGCCATCCTTCTTAGGCACTGGCACAATGTTAGCGACCCATTGAGGATAGGACGTAACAGACAGAAAGCCAGCGTCGAACTGCTTCATTACTTCTGCTTTGATTTTTTCGGACATGTCAGGCCTCATTCGGCGAACCTTTTGCTTGATTGGTGGACAGTCTTCTCTTGTGGGGAGACGGTGAACCACGATGTCTGTGTATAGACCCGGCATGTCTTCATAGGACCAAGCGAAGATCTCAACATACTCATTCAACAACCGTACTAGGCGCTCCTTGACTTCTGGTTCCAGGTTGGCACCCACTTGCACTTCCTTCCGATTCTCCTCGGTTCCCAAGTTGACAACTTCCAATGGCTCTTCATGCGGTAAGATGGCCCTTTCCTCTTGTTGCAGGAGTCTGGCTATTTCCCCGGGTACTTCACAACCTTCGTCATCTTCATACTCGGCTAGATTGACCAGGTCTTCAGAGTTATTGAAAGATACAGCAAAATAGTCACCCATGGAATCCGGAGTGGATGGGTACCTGCATTGGTGAGTGTGGGTGTGTGTAAGGGATAGCCATCCTTAAACAAAAAATGCAAAAGGAAAGAAAATGAACACAAGCAGTTTATCAAATGAAAAACGTCCAATGAATCATTAAACATGGCATATGAATATGAAAAATAGTCAAAACCCTTACAAGTGGACCTACATGCCCCGGGTAAGGCAGGAGGTGGAAAGATAGTGTACGGATTGTTTGAAAGTAAAATATTACAGACCAAATAGGAAATGTTTAATAGATAGATTACTGATGAATAAAAGTGATGGGGACAAAATCTTTAGCCTCCCAATTGCTCAACCCTCCTTTGACAGTTGGATGAATCCACTCTTCAAAGTTGCTTTCTTTGTCTTCATCTTCCAGGGCGTTGATCCGGTAAGGAGAAATTTTGATTGGCGCTTTCTCAATCTTTGACTGGCGCATGGCCTTCTGGCCAGCGGCGGTGAAACCTAATCCAAGCTTATCAGTTTTATGCGGAAAATCGGGTAACTGCCCCCACGCTGACTTCTTCCCTTCTTTAACTGCAGCCCTTGTGTTGCACCCCAAAATTTGCCCTCCCATATTCTCCAAGATTTGTCAAAGTCAAGGTCACAAAATTCCCCAAGGGTTATGCAACTCAACTGTCTCCTATACAGTCAAAACTAGGGTTTGTGTTCTGATCAAGAATTGAAAGGTTTCAAAGGTTCAATCAAGTCTCATATGCCTACAAAGATGGTCAAGTATCCTCATGTCAAGTTTCAAGGCATTCAGCTCAAAAATGCACAGTCAAAACCCTAGATTGCACTACAGTCAACTGTAGGGGCAAAATGGTCATTTGACAGTCAAAAGTTCAAATTTTTGGTCAATATATCATTTTGAAGCCACAAACATCATTTGATCAATGCTTGATCATGATCCTCAAAATTTGGCTCAGAAATCATCAAAGATGCAAAAGTTGCTATATTTGGACAGCTGAAAAAGTCAACTGAAATTGACCAGGGCATAACTTTCACATGGATTATCAGAAAAATTCCACCCAAAGCTCATTTTGAAGAGAACGACATTTCCTACAACTCATCTTCATACTTCAAGTCCAAGAAATGCTCTCACAAAAAGTTATCAATTTCAACATTATAGGTCATTTTCAAAAGTCAACAAAAAGGGACTTTAAGTCAAAGGCCATAACTTGAGATTGGTAAATCAAAATGACATGGGACCAAAGGCATTGGTTAAAGGACTCAAAGACCTTTCCAAAATGTCCAAGAACATGTGAAAAGCTTAAAAATTGAGCAAGTTATGCCTTGTGGAAGTTGGGAAATTTTTGGGAATTTTGAAAAGTCAACATTGATGCAAATGATCCAAAAATGCAAATGGGCCCATTTTTCTTCCAAGTTTCTTCATGCCAAGCCTATGCACGACCATTAGCCCCAAAAGGAAGTTTTTTCTCCATTTTTATTTATTTATTTGGATTTTTATCATTTATAATTCATTTAATTAAATAAATTGCATGAAAAATACAAACCTAATGAAAACAAATCTTTTTATGCATGATTTGGACTTAATATTTCGTGCACATGCTAATATAGAAGGTTTTGGCTTGATTGAAACCTAATTGACACAAAAACCATGAAAAAAAGATTCAAAAAGATATTAAGGAAATCAAATATTGAAAACAATGAATTCATGAGATTTTGTTGATTTTTGTTGACCTAAAAGCCTCACTATATGATCAGGAACACAACCCTAAGCAAAAGAGACTGGAAGCTGCGCAGAAAACCAATACACAAACTTGAAAAAAATTGCCTTAAAGCTCAAATCTGATTTCAAGGTTGGAGGAGGATTCAAGCCCTAAAACTTGGTTCAATAGCTTCCTTGTGATCTCCTGAACGTGTGCCAATCCCTAACATCAACCAAAACGCGAAGAATTGGTATAATGACTCAAAACTGTACAGATGAAAACTTGGAGTCGTGCATCATGATTTAAGCATCTTTCTTAAGTTTTATTTGTTGATTCATGATTGTTGTTTTGTTCTGATGCTAACCATGCCAATGAATTTCGTTTTTGTGCAATACATGTGATTTCACCATTAACGAGCATTAGGTTTTTTCAGTCTTGGAATTAGGGGTTTCCAGGTGCGGCAAAATTGGACGTTCTCAACACCATGGTTGTATTCAGGGCATGGAGACGAAGAAGAATGCATCCTCGCGCCTAATTTATGTTGAGAAACGAGCTAATCGCTATTTTTGTAAACTGGCCTAAGACAACGTTTCTAAAACCGTTGCTGTATGCTTATGTTTCAGAAGAAAAAAAAACTGGGCGAAGACGATGATGCGTTGGCAAGACGTGATTGGCACATTCAAAAATCTCGCGCGCGTTCCAAGCAGGGCTCCACTTTTCCTTTATATTATTTGTATATTAATTATATTACAAATGCGTTGAATTGCTTCAGTGGCACAGGTGTTAAGCTTGCATTGTCTAAGACCTGGGTTCGAGTCCCAGGTCTGTATAATGTTTCATATTATTTTTCACTTCAAGTTTCCATGCAGCGCTAACATTAAGACACATCATATGCCTCCATTCTCAAGACATACACGTGTCCTGGGAGATCCATCAAAGGGCTCAGAATCAAGGCGTATGGTAGATGCCAGTCAACATGCCACACCTGATCCAGAAAGGTCAATGAATTCAAGGTTAATTGGGCCAGAACTCTAAGGCCTGCACCTCCTAAATTGGGGCTACCCCCCCCCTGGTTTGCATTTTTCTATTTTTCTCCTTATATTTTATTTTTGCTATTTCATTTATTTTCTTTGTTTTAACATAATTAATTTATTTTCACAAAAATATAAAAACATTAAAAATACAGAAAAGACAAAAAATATAATTAATTTTGATTACTTTCATAAATAAATAAAAATGTAAATTATTTAGTTTAATTAGGTTTTAATTGTAATTCTTTTTCATAATAAAAATCCAAAAATAGAATTTAGGTTTAATAACTTTTTATATTCTTTTTAATTTTTTCCTTTTTTCAGAATAATAATATTTATCTATTTATTTTTTATAATTAAAATTGTGCATAAAAAAAATTTAGGTTTAATGTAGATTATATTTTAATTCTTTCATAATAAATAAAAATATTAGAATTAGGGTTTGCCTTTTAATTTAATTTCAATTACCTCCTTTTTCTCATTAAATCTAAAAAACACAAAAATACCATTTTCATTTAATTTTAATTTTAAATTCCTTATTAACTTTAATTTTTCGCAAAAGGGTCCAACGCCCATTGTTTTTTTTTTAATTATTTTATTTTGTGCATTTATTTTATATTGCTCATTATAATTTTGTATCTCTCCCAAAGAATTGTAATTTAAATTTCTCGCACTTTTATTTATCGCTTTATTTATTTTCCGCTAAATCGGGTCCGGTTTAATTTTGGCGATGTGGACCCGCGCCTTTGTAATAGCCTTAGATTTATTTTTCGCAAACTTTATAACTCTTAAATATGCATGCAAGAATGAATGGTCCTAATTAAAATCAAGCGTAGAACACAACAAACATGACAAGACAAATAACCGAAACATGACACACAAATCGCACACACCACCTCTAGGGTACGCCTCACTGTTGCCTTTCGAAAGGTGGTCGTCGAGTAGAGGATGTCTTAGTAAGTCCTCATGATCCGGGAACCTGGCATGAGGGTAGCTTCTAAGGTGTCTTCCCATTGCTCTGGTGATCACCATGTCCCGAACCTCGAATTGACCCGAACACCTCCAATGGTGGTGCTACCTACCTCTCAATGGTGGGATGGCACTACTTTTAAGGACATTTACACAGACGAATTCCTTAGGGTAGGTAGGTTCTCAAGGATACTTGCTCTCTTCAAAACAAACTAAAATCTTTTCACACCAACACTTTTCAAAAGCTTTCAAAGCAAATTTTTCAAACACTCTGACGTACGAGTCGATCTGAAATTTTTCAAAGAAACTTTTTTTTAAACCCACATTGAAAAGCAAACAAACAATTTTGAAAACACATTGAGCAAGTATCTAAGAGCCCATGGATAACCATGGATAGAAAGGGTGCTAACACCTTCCCTTTCTATAACCTACCTCCCGAACCGAGAGCAATCTCTTTAAGGAATTTTTCTGTGCTTTTGTCCTTTCCATTTGGAGAAAATAAAAGACGGTGGCGACTCTTGCTTCCGCGACATTTCGCGAACCAGCGTTAAACAGTCAGTTCCAGATCCACCGATCACAGAACTGACGACTCTGCTGGGGATAAACTTAAAGTGAGGTGTACCTTAGGGTTAGTTCATAACTGTGTTTTCAATTGCTTCCCTTGTGTGCTTTAAATTGTGGGACTGTCTCGGGAGTTCTATAGATCCTAACCCGGATCTGGGGATACCTTCTTAGAAAGTAGCAACAAGGCTGTGAGGGAACTGTGCGGGGTATACCGACATGGTTGAAACAGTCTGCTACGTTGATGTGGCACTTTGGTGTGTACCGGTAACCCTTGAGTTCAGTCAAGGAGAGTACGGGGCCTCCGCGTGGTGTCATGAAGCATCAACAGACCTTAGGAACCTTAATTGAACTATCTTGGCCTCTTTAGGGTAGTGAGATAACTGACTTTGGTGCAGTCCGAGGTTGGTTGATACTCGATACTACACTCAATTGAGGGTTGCTTTCCTGGAATATTTCGGTCGCCAGTTCAGTGGCTAAATCGAAACGATGAACAATGAAAGCAATCCCGTGATATTGAGACCCTTAGAACCCGGTTGCTTCTAATAGGACAGGTTGAACCCACCAACTTCAAGAGGGTACTACCTAGACCACATGCTGGCCTAAACTTAAGGGCTCTCTCTTGTGTGACTTGTGTGCATTCGTACTTGACTATCTGCATGCTTGTGATCTAACACTTGTTTCTTGCAGGTTTTGTTTCAGTCCTTAATTAGGACTCATAACAGGGTTCACTCACATTACCCCATGCATAGCATAACATCATACCATTGCATGCATCCTGCATACATCCTAACCCATTTCAAGGATCTCAAGGGCTTGTGATGCAGGTCATGATGAACCAACTGCCTAGCCAGGGGCAAAGAGGATTTATTTTCCTCTAGCCAAGGGTGTCAGGGGCTATGACCCACTGGATATGGTGAGCTTTTGACCCTTGAAGAAGGACTCTCAACAACATGAAGTACCTTCAATCAAGTTACCGGCTTTCAACTCTAACAAGTTTCTCTGTTTACCCCGCGAGGTCCTTGAAATCATTGCATGCATGGCATACATATCATTGCATAACAGGTACCCTTTCTCTGCAGGTTACTTACCTTATTCGCTGTTTATTTCAGCCGATCGTCATGAATCCTGAATCATCAGCCGAGCAGTCCATCAAGGCCCTCCAGGCTCAGAATGCCCAATTCCAAGGGCTAATCATGAACTTGACCCAGGGGCAGCAAGATCTGAAGGCTCTGCTCTTGAAGAAGGAAAAGAAGAAGAAGAGGACTGTCTTGTTCAGCCCTAGACGCAGATCTGGGAATACACCGCAAGTCGAAACTGAGAGGACTACCCCATCTGTGAGGGAAAGCAGTCACCATGAGAGAGAAGTTCCCAGTCCAGTGGTCTCCGACAACGAGACCGATTTTGATGAAGAGCAGTACCCTCCTGCTAATGACAGATATAAGCAACTGGAGGACAGAATGAAAGCTATGGAGGTTCAACAGGTACCTGGGCTGGATTTCGGAGATCTGGGTTTGTCAACTGGTGTGGTTATTCCTCGGAAGTTCAAAGCACCGTCCTTTACTAAGTATGATGGGGCGTCTTGCCCCAAGCTGCATCTAAGGTCCTATGTTCGGAAGATTCAACCATATACGGTGGACAAAAACTTGTGGATCCACTTCTTCCAAGAGAGTCTTTCAGGGACTCATCTCGAATGGTTCTATCAGCTAGATGGGACCAAGGTTCGTAACTGGGAGGAGTTGGCTACTGCTTTCTACAAGCAGTATCAGTATAATGCCGACCTTGCTCCTACGCGTACCCAACTCCAGGGTATGTCGTTAGGATCAAGTGAAGGTTTTAAAGAATATGCGCAGAAATGGAGGGATCTTGCTGGAAGGGTACAACCACCTCTGACTGACCGTGAACTTGTGGACATGTTCTTGGGGACCCTGTCTGGTCCATTCTTCAACCACCTCATTGGTAACTCATCTGCTGGATTTACCGACCTCATCCTGACCGGCGAAAGAATTGAAGCTGGTATCAAGAGCGGGAAAATTCAAGAGGCCACACCTTCTGATATTCATAAAAAGCCTTACACGGGAAAGAAGGAATCTAATGCTGCATACGGTCAAAAGGGTCGCCGTGATCAACATGCAGGGGCAGTCATGATCTCTGGTTCTGCACCACGCCGCCAACCACAGAGGGGAAACCAGCAAAGGCCGGACGGGCCTAAAAGGCAGTTCACCAACATTAACATGCCATGGTCACAAGCACTGCAACATATGTTGAAGATGAACCTGATTGCAGTGATCAACCCTCCTGCCAATCCTAAGACCTCCTCTCCTAGCTACAATCCAGAAGCCAGATGCGCTTATCACTCCGATAGCCCGGGGCACGATACTGAAGACTGTTGGGCACTAAAGTACAAAATTCAGAACATGATCGATGCCAAAGAGATCGAGTTCGAGCCTGCTGAGACTCCCAACGTGATCAATGCTCCATTGCCAAAACATGGCTAGGATTGAGAAACTTTTGTTCATTTGAATTCAAGTTGTATTTTTCCTTTCTTGTTCAGATAAACAATTATTATGTTAAACTCTTTTATTTCATGAATGCATTACACATGTCTGTCTTGATTAACTATGTTTACTATGCTTAAAACTGCTTTCATATTTTTGCAATGGTCAACTCTTAATTGAAAATTCTAAACCTCTTGAGGGAGGATGACGAAAACGATACCACAATCTACAGTATGCTTTTGAACAAACCCCGCTGATGAGGTACAGGCATTGTTTCAACCCCTAAACACTGGAGTTATAAGGACGATAATCCCTCGTCAACCTCTCTGAGCCAAAGAAGTAGGAGTTTTTATTTCCGAAAATTAAAACCCTTAATCATAACCTGGGGCAGGGTAGTCTCTCAGTTGATCCAAGTGCATGACGAATGGCACCGAAGAGATCGTTACAAAGCGAACAAAGACAGTGATGGTTCAAAACAATCAAAAGGATAGGCAGTCATCATCAAACTCATAAATGAAAAGCCCAAAAAGTCTAAACCTACAAAGGGGACTTATGAAACTGGGGCATCCCGCTGACTGTAATTCCGAAAAGGAAACAGTTCAGTCAAAAAAGAAAGGGATAACAAAAATCAAGCAAGAGGTCTCGCAACCAAAGCAAAAATGACTGCCTATTCAAAAGAAATCATCAACATCTGAACCATCATTGGAACATCAGAACAAAGACTCAAACAAGGTCTAACGCACGATCAACTGAGTTTAGGTTTGGAGAACATCACGAAGAGCGGGTGGGTACAAATAATTTGAGCATTTATCCTTTGTTTCTTAAACCGTGAACCAGGCCACGTTATAACCCTTAAAAGTCCTAGCTGAAGCATGGGTTAGTTCGAAAGCATACTGTTACGAAGGTATCCTGACTCCTGAAGGTTTGCTGTAAAATCTTGAGTTGACATCGCACTGTATTACAAAAAATGCATTTTCAAAATTCAAGACAGACATAGACTTTTGCATTCTTAGAATAACCTTGTTTGCATATGACTATTTGTTTGAACAGCAGGGAAATTCGCACGATGAACACCTTGTGAACAGAAGTACCTCCAATCAAGGGGCACAGTAGGAGCATTGCCCATTACCTGGGGCAGGGCAAAATACTTCCAACAGGGGCAACTCCCTACATTCTGAGAGCGTGGACATAGTCGAAAAAACACTGCGCATAATCAAAGACCCGCTAGGTTGACATACCTAGGCAAATAAGGGCTTCCCGGCGAACCAAAAGGGTTCGGGCAAAATGAAGGGATGAAACGAAAAACATGTACACCCGGCAAGTCGAAAACCTGAAAAGGCGGCTTAGGCAAAAATGGGTATCCCGGTGGGCTGAAAACCCAAAAGGGCGGTCCAGGCAAAAGTTAGGGATCAAAGTGTACGACTATGTTCCGGTATCTCGTCACTTGCCTACCCGAAGATTTGTCAATCATCCATACAGGTATCCTCTTCCCTCACCTCCTAAGCAGGGGCAATAATGAGTTATCCAGGCGATCCAATTGCTTTGTCAACCAAAGTACAATGGAAAGATCAATATAAGAATGATTACCATCTACCCCTACAAATTCCAGATCGTGGGTTAACGTCCGAGACCAAACAGGACAATCATCCACTTAATCAAAATCATGCAACCCAACACCGGTTTCTTCTCAACCTTCAGACAAAGTCATACACAGACTCCTCCTCCACAAGATGACCTAACCCCGGTTCATCAAAGTTTTTACACAAACTTATCCAAGTAACCTAACCCCGGTTCCTCTTGAAGTCTTACATGGACCTATCTCAAGATGACCTAACCCCGGTTCATCAAAGTTTTTACACAAACTTATCCAAGTAACCTAACCCCGGTTCCTCCTGAAGTCTTACATGGACCTATCTCAAGATGACCTAACCCCGGTTCATCAAAGTTTTACACAAACTTATCCAAGTAACCTAACCCCGGTTCCACCTGAAGTCTTACATGGACCTATCTCAAGATGACCTAACCCCGGTTCATCAAAGTTTTTACACAAACTTATCCAAGTAACCTTACCCCGGTTCGTCAAAAAATCTCACACAGATCTATCTCAAGGTAACCTGACCCCGGTTCCCCCAGAAGTCTCACATGGACTCGCTTCCAGTAACCTTACCCTGGTTCGTCAAGAAATCTCACATGGATTTACCCCAAGGTAACCTAACCCCGGTTCCTCCAGAAGTCTTACATGGATTTAGTTCAAGATAACCTCACCCCGGTTCATCAGGAAGTTTTACATGAACTTACCTCACCAAGCAACCCTATACCGGTTCCCCCCTCTTCAAAATGCAGTTTTACATGGACTCGTCACCCAGAAACCCTACACAGGTTCTCCCTTTCCAAAAACGAAGTTTTACACGAACTCATCATCAAAGTAATCCTACCCAGGTTCCTTCTCCATTTCAGATGCGGTTTTTACACGAGCTCATCAGTAGGCAACCCTACATAGGTTCCCTCCTTCAACTTATAACATTACAGTTCAAAATCTCCCCAGGAGAGTCCAACCCAAGTTCCCCAGGAAAGTTGGAATTCATATCCCCAAGCAATAAGTTTATCCCCAGTAGATTCTGGAAGCTTATCCCCTCGCAGAGCACGAACGCGTCGTCCGGCTTTATTTAAAGAGTTATTTCCTTAACAGGATATAACTGGGTTATCCTCAGCCAAAAGCCATGGAAAGAGCGTCGTCGACAAAGTCTTCCTATCCCCAGCGAAGTCTATCAACACTTCCTATACAACGGTATCCTCAGCAAGTCATTCTCAATAATTCAAGCAAAGCATCTCTATCCCCACAGAGTACCGCTTCCTAGCATAGTCGCTAGAGTATCTTTTCTCCCCGCCGACTCTTCATTTGCCAAGTTTATTCCTCAACGGAGTTATCTTCTCCTATCGGTATTCTTGCAGTTATCATCCCCAGCGGAAGCAAAATCTATTCTTCAACGTCAGCCCAGGATACAACTTCCCGGCACCCGTCAAGGATTCACTTTCCTAGACGAAAACATACATAAAACATCACATACATCATTATAGCATGCATAACGCATTGCATCATACAAGTCTCATTTATATCGAGAACAGCATTGCTTGATCCATATCATGCATTGCATATGACTGACTTTTACCTTTTAGGAAAGCTGCAGTTTAAAGTCTCAATCACATTTCAAGACCTAGACCGGTTCAGTTAAATCGACCCTAAGATTTCCCTGATGCTTATCCAGTCAAAGGCCTTCTCTTGGTTCAGTCAGATCGACCCTAAGATCTCCCTGATACTTATCCAGTTGAAGATGTTTCAAGACCTAGACCGGTTCAGTTAAATCGACCCTAAGATTTCCCTGATGCTTATCCAGTCAAAGGCCTTCTCTTGGTTCAGTCAGATCGACCCTAAGATCTCCCTGATGCTTATCCAGTTGAAGATATTTCAAGACCTAGACCGGTTCAGTTAAATCGACCCTAAGATTTCCCTGATGCTTATCCAGTCAAAGGCCTTCTCTTGGTTCAGTCAGATCGACCCTAAGATCTCCCTGATGCTTATCCAGTTGAAGATATTTCAAGACCTAGACCGGTTCAGTTAAATCGACCCTAAGATTTCCCTGATGCTTATCCAGTCAAAGGCCTTCTCTGGTTCAGTCGGATCGACCCTAAGATCTCCCTGATGCTTATCCAGTTGAAGATATTTCAAGACCTAGACCGGTTCAGTTAAATCGACCCTAAGATTTCCCTGATGCTTATCCAGTCAAAGGCCTTCTCTGGTTCAGTCAGATCGACCCTAAGATCTCCCTGATGCTTATCCAGTTGAAGATTCCAAGACCTTGTCCGGTTCAGTTAAATCGACCCTAAGATTCTCCTGATTCCTACCCAGTCAAAGGCCTCTCTGGTTCAGTCAGATCGACCCTAAGATCTCCCTGATTCTTATTCCAGTAGAAGACACCCAAGATTTTGCTCAACAAGCGTTGTTGAAGTTAAAGACACCCAAGATTTTTCTCAGCGAGCGTTGTTGAAGTTAAAGTCGCCCGAGGTTCTCTTACCATTCATGCTAAGGTAGTAACCATCCCTGGTTCATTCATCAGCGTTTGAAGCTCCAGACTCAGCTCCTGTAACCAGTCAGGACATATCTATACCAAGCATCTAAAATCAACTCCTGCAACGTGTCAGGTATTCAGTTGTTCTTTTGCAGGTATACAGGTTCTCGCTAAGAAATCTCCTACGTGATCAACATCCAGATGGAATCTATAAGCCCATCACCATATCCAGCAATCTCTAAATGGCATCTATAAGCCCATTCCCCCATCACTGCTACTATGTGAGCGCAAATTTCTGGGCACTTTAGTGTCCAATCATCTTCTACCCTCGGATTACGAAAGGCACGTCCGCCAATCTGCATCCTCAGGTCTAAGAAGATTGAACAGGGGCAACTGTTGCACCCCAAAATTTGCCCTCCCATATTCTCCAAGATTTGTCAAAGTCAAGGTCACAAAATTCCCCAAGGGTTATGCAACTCAACTGTCTCCTATACAGTCAAAACTAGGGTTTGTGTTCTGATCAAGAATTGAAAGGTTTCAAAGGTTCAATCAAGTCTCATATGCCTACAAAGATGGTCAAGTATCCTCATGTCAAGTTTCAAGGCATTCAGCTCAAAAATGCACAGTCAAAACCCTAGATTGCACTACAGTCAACTGTAGGGGCAAAATGGTCATTTGACAGTCAAAAGTTCAAATTTTTGGTCAATATATCATTTTGAAGCCACAAACATCATTTGATCAATGCTTGATCATGATCCTCAAAATTTGGCTCAGAAATCATCAAAGATGCAAAAGTTGCTATATTTGGACAGTTGAAAAAGTCAACTGAAATTGACCAGGGCATAACTTTCACATGGATTATCAGAAAAATTCCACCCAAAGCTCATTTTGAAGAGAAAGACATTTCCTACAACTCATCTTCATACTTCAAGTCCAAGAAATGCTCTCACAAAAAGTTATCAATTTCAACATTATAGGTCATTTTCAAAAGTCAACAAAAAGGGACTTTAAGTCAAAGGCCATAACTTGAGATTGGTAAATCAAAATGACATGGGACCAAAGGCATTGGTTAAAGGACTCAAAGACCTTTCCAAAATGTCCAAGAACATGTGAAAAGCTTAAAAATTGAGCAAGTTATGCCTTGTGGAAGTTGGGAAATTTTTGGGAATTTTGAAAAGTCAACATTGATGCAAATGATCCAAAAATGCAAATGGGCCCATTTTTCTTCCAAGTTTCTTCATGCCAAGCCTATGCACGACCATTAGCCCCAAAAGGAAGTTTTTTCTCCATTTTTATTTATTTATTTGGATTTTTATCATTTATAATTCATTTAATTAAATAAATTGCATGAAAAATACAAACCTAATGAAAACAAATCTTTTTATGCATGATTTGGACTTAATATTTCGTGCACATGCTAATATAGAAGGTTTTGGCTTGATTGAAACCTAATTGACACAAAAACCATGAAAAAAAGATTCAAAAAGATATTAAGGAAATCAAATATTGAAAACAATGAATTCATGAGATTTTGTTGATTTTTGTTGACCTAAAAGCCTCACTATATGATCAGGAACACAACCCTAAGCAAAAGAGACTGGAAGCTGCGCAGAAAACCAATACACAAACTTGAAAAAAATTGCCTTAAAGCTCAAATCTGATTTCAAGGTTGGAGGAGGATTCAAGCCCTAAAACTTGGTTCAATAGCTTCCTTGTGATCTCCTGAACGTGTGCCAATCCCTAACATCAACCAAAACGCGAAGAATTGGTATAATGACTCAAAACTGTACAGATGAAAACTTGGAGTCGTGCATCATGATTTAAGCATCTTTCTTAAGTTTTATTTGTTGATTCATGATTGTTGTTTTGTTCTGATGCTAACCATGCCAATGAATTTCGTTTTTGTGCAATACATGTGATTTCACCATTAACGAGCATTAGGTTTTTTCAGTCTTGGAATTAGGGGTTTCCAGGTGCGGCAAAATTGGACGTTCTCAACACCATGGTTGTATTCAGGGCATGGAGACGAAGAAGAATGCATCCTCGCGCCTAATTTATGTTGAGAAACGAGCTAATCGCTATTTTTGTAAACTGGCCTAAGACAACGTTTCTAAAACCGTTGATGTATGCTTATGTTTCAGAAGAAAAAAAAACTGGGCGAAGACGATGATGCGTTGGCAAGACGTGATTGGCACATTCAAAAATCTCGCGCGCGTTCCAAGCAGGGCTCCACTTTTCCTTTATATTATTTGTATATTAATTATATTACAAATGCGTTGAATTGCTTCAGTGGCACAGGTGTTAAGCTTGCATTGTCTAAGACCTGGGTTCGAGTCCCAGGTCTGTATAATGTTTCATATTATTTTTCACTTCAAGTTTCCATGCAGCGCTAACATTAAGACACATCATATGCCTCCATTCTCAAGACATACACGTGTCCTGGGAGATCCATCAAAGGACTCAGAATCAAGGCGTATGGTAGATGCCAGTCAACATGCCACACCTGATCCAGAAAGGTCAATGAATTCAAGGTTAATTGGGCCAGAACTCTAAGGCCTGCACCTCCTAAATTGGGGCTACCCCCCCCTGGTTTGCATTTTTCTATTTTTCTCCTTATATTTTATTTTTGCTATTTCATTTATTTTCTTTGTTTTAACATAATTAATTTATTTTCACAAAAATATAAAAACATTAAAAATACAGAAAAGACAAAAAATATAATTAATTTTGATTACTTTCATAAATAAATAAAAATGTAAATTATTTAGTTTAATTAGGTTTTAATTGTAATTCTTTTTCATAATAAAAATCCAAAAATAGAATTTAGGTTTAATAACTTTTTATATTCTTTTTAATTTTTTCCTTTTTTCAGAATAATAATATTTATCTATTTATTTTTTATAATTAAAATTGTGCATAAAAAAAATTTAGGTTTAATGTAGATTATATTTTAATTCTTTCATAATAAATAAAAATATTAGAATTAGGGTTTGCCTTTTAATTTAATTTCAATTACCTCCTTTTTCTCATTAAATCTAAAAAACACAAAAATACCATTTTCATTTAATTTTAATTTTAAATTCCTTATTAACTTTAATTTTTCGCAAAAGGGTCCAACGCCCATTGTTTTTTTTTTAATTATTTTATTTTGTGCATTTATTTTATATTGCTCATTATAATTTTGTATCTCTCCCAAAGAATTGTAATTTAAATTTCTCGCACTTTTATTTATCGCTTTATTTATTTTCCGCTAAATCGGGTCCGGTTTAATTTTGGCGATGTGGACCCGCGCCTTTGTAATAGCCTTAGATTTATTTTTCGCAAACTTTATAACTCTTAAATATGCATGCAAGAATGAATGGTCCTAATTAAAATCAAGCGTAGAACACAACAAACATGACAAGACAAATAACCGAAACATGACACACAAATCGCACACACCACCTCTAGGGTACGCCTCACTGTTGCCTTTCGAAAGGTGGTCGTCGAGTAGAGGATGTCTTAGTAAGTCCTCATGATCCGGGAACCTGGCATGAGGGTAGCTTCTAAGGTGTCTTCCCATTGCTCTGGTGATCACCATGTCCCGAACCTCGAATTGACCCGAACACCTCCAATGGTGGTGCTACCTACCTCTCAATGGTGGGATGGCACTACTTTTAAGGACATTTACACAGACGAATTCCTTAGGGTAGGTAGGTTCTCAAGGATACTTGCTCTCTTCAAAACAAACTAAAATCTTTTCACACCAACACTTTTCAAAAGCTTTCAAAGCAAATTTTTCAAACACTCTGACGTACGAGTCGATCTGAAATTTTTCAAAGAAACTTTTTTTTAAACCCACATTGAAAAGCAAACAAACAATTTTGAAAACACATTGAGCAAGTATCTAAGAGCCCATGGATAACCATGGATAGAAAGGGTGCTAACACCTTCCCTTTCTATAACCTACCTCCCGAACCGAGAGCAATCTCTTTAAGGAATTTTTCTGTGCTTTTGTCCTTTCCATTTGGAGAAAATAAAAGACGGTGGCGACTCTTGCTTCCGCGACATTTCGCGAACCAGCGTTAAACAGTCAGTTCCAGATCCACCGATCACAGAACTGACGACTCTGCTGGGGATAAACTTAAAGTGAGGTATACCTTAGGGTTAGTTCATAACTGTGTTTTCAATTGCTTCCCTTGTGTGCTTTAAATTGTGGGACTGTCTCGGGAGTTCTATAGATCCTAACCCGGATCTGGGGATACCTTCTTAGAAAGTAGCAACAAGGCTGTGAGGGAACTGTGCGGGGTATACCGACATGGTTGAAACAGTCTGCTACGTTGATGTGGCACTTTGGTGTGTACCGGTAACCCTTGAGTTCAGTCAAGGAGAGTACGGGGCCTCCGCGTGGTGTCATGAAGCATCAACAGACCTTAGGAACCTTAATTGAACTATCTTGGCCTCTTTAGGGTAGTGAGATAACTGACTTTGGTGCAGTCCGAGGTTGGTTGATACTCGATACTACACTCAATTGAGGGTTGCTTTCCTGGAATATTTCGGTCGCCAGTTCAGTGGCTAAATCGAAACGATGAACAATGAAAGCAATCCCGTGATATTGAGACCCTTAGAACCCGGTTGCTTCTAATAGGACAGGTTGAACCCACCAACTTCAAGAGGGTACTACCTAGACCACATGCTGGCCTAAACTTAAGGGCTCTCTCTTGTGTGACTTGTGTGCATTCGTACTTGACTATCTGCATGCTTGTGATCTAACACTTGTTTCTTGCAGGTTTTGTTTCAGTCCTTAATTAGGACTCATAACAGGGTTCACTCACATTACCCCATGCATAGCATAACATCATACCATTGCATGCATCCTGCATACATCCTAACCCATTTCAAGGATCTCAAGGGCTTGTGATGCAGGTCATGATGAACCAACTGCCTAGCCAGGGGCAAAGAGGATTTATTTTCCTCTAGCCAAGGGTGTCAGGGGCTATGACCCACTGGATATGGTGAGCTTTTGACCCTTGAAGAAGGACTCTCAACAACATGAAGTACCTTCAATCAAGTTACCGGCTTTCAACTCTAACAAGTTTCTCTGTTTACCCCGCGAGGTCCTTGAAATCATTGCATGCATGGCATACATATCATTGCATAACAGGTACCCTTTCTCTGCAGGTTACTTACCTTATTCGCTGTTTATTTCAGCCGATCGTCATGAATCCTGAATCATCAGCCGAGCAGTCCATCAAGGCCCTCCAGGCTCAGAATGCCCAATTCCAAGGGCTAATCATGAACTTGACCCAGGGGCAGCAAGATCTGAAGGCTCTGCTCTTGAAGAAGGAAAAGAAGAAGAAGAGGACTGTCTTGTTCAGCCCTAGACGCAGATCTGGGAATACACCGCAAGTCGAAACTGAGAGGACTACCCCATCTGTGAGGGAAAGCAGTCACCATGAGAGAGAAGTTCCCAGTCCAGTGGTCTCCGACAACGAGACCGATTTTGATGAAGAGCAGTACCCTCCTGCTAATGACAGATATAAGCAACTGGAGGACAGAATGAAAGCTATGGAGGTTCAACAGGTACCTGGGCTGGATTTCGGAGATCTGGGTTTGTCAACTGGTGTGGTTATTCCTCGGAAGTTCAAAGCACCGTCCTTTACTAAGTATGATGGGGCGTCTTGCCCCAAGCTGCATCTAAGGTCCTATGTTCGGAAGATTCAACCATATACGGTGGACAAAAACTTGTGGATCCACTTCTTCCAAGAGAGTCTTTCAGGGACTCATCTCGAATGGTTCTATCAGCTAGATGGGACCAAGGTTCGTAACTGGGAGGAGTTGGCTACTGCTTTCTACAAGCAGTATCAGTATAATGCCGACCTTGCTCCTATGCGTACCCAACTCCAGGGTATGTCGTTAGGATCAAGTGAAGGTTTTAAAGAATATGCGCAGAAATGGAGGGATCTTGCTGGAAGGGTACAACCACCTCTGACTGACCGTGAACTTGTGGACATGTTCTTGGGGACCCTGTCTGGTCCATTCTTCAACCACCTCATTGGTAACTCATCTGCTGGATTTACCGACCTCATCCTGACCGGCGAAAGAATTGAAGCTGGTATCAAGAGCGGGAAAATTCAAGAGGCCACACCTTCTGATATTCATAAAAAGCCTTACACGGGAAAGAAGGAATCTAATGCTGCATACGGTCAAAAGGGTCGCCGTGATCAACATGCAGGGGCAGTCATGATCTCTGGTTCTGCACCACGCCGCCAACCACAGAGGGGAAACCAGCAAAGGCCGGACGGGCCTAAAAGGCAGTTCACCAACATTAACATGCCATGGTCACAAGCACTGCAACATATGTTGAAGATGAACCTGATTGCAGTGATCAACCCTCCTGCCAATCCTAAGACCTCCTCTCCTAGCTACAATCCAGAAGCCAGATGCGCTTATCACTCCGATAGCTCGGGGCACGATACTGAAGACTGTTGGGCACTAAAGTACAAAATTCAGAACATGATCGATGCCAAAGAGATCGAGTTCGAGCCTGCTGAGACTCCCAACGTGATCAATGCTCCATTGCCAAAACATGGCTAGGATTGAGAAACTTTTGTTCATTTGAATTCAAGTTGTATTTTTCCTTTCTTGTTCAGATAAACAATTATTATGTTAAACTCTTTTATTTCATGAATGCATTACACATGTCTGTCTTGATTAACTATGTTTACTATGCTTAAAACTGCTTTCATATTTTTGCAATGGTCAACTCTTAATTGAAAATTCTAAACCTCTTGAGGGAGGATGACGAAAACGATACCACAATCTACAGTATGCTTTTGAACAAACCCCGCTGATGAGGTACAGGCATTGTTTCAACCCCTAAACACTGGAGTTATAAGGACGATAATCCCTCGTCAACCTCTCTGAGCCAAAGAAGTAGGAGTTTTTATTTCCGAAAATTAAAACCCTTAATCATAACCTGGGGCAGGGTAGTCTCTCAGTTGATCCAAGTGCATGACGAATGGCACCGAAGAGATCGTTACAAAGCGAACAAAGACAGTGATGGTTCAAAACAATCAAAAGGATAGGCAGTCATCATCAAACTCATAAATGAAAAGCCCAAAAAGTCTAAACCTACAAAGGGGACTTATGAAACTGGGGCATCCCGCTGACTGTAATTCCGAAAAGGAAACAGTTCAGTCAAAAAAGAAAGGGATAACAAAAATCAAGCAAGAGGTCTCGCAACCAAAGCAAAAATGACTGCCTATTCAAAAGAAATCATCAACATCTGAACCATCATTGGAACATCAGAACAAAGACTCAAACAAGGTCTAACGCACGATCAACTGAGTTTAGGTTTGGAGAACATCACGAAGAGCGGGTGGGTACAAATAATTTGAGCCTTTATCCTTTGTTTCTTAAACCGTGAACCAGGCCACGTTATAACCCTTAAAAGTCCTAGCTGAAGCATGGGTTAGTTCGAAAGCATACTGTTACGAAGGTATCCTGACTCCTGAAGGTTTGCTGTAAAATCTTGAGTTGACATCGCACTGTATTACAAAAAATGCATTTTCAAAATTCAAGACAGACATAGACTTTTGCATTCTTAGAATAACCTTGTTTGCATATGACTATTTGTTTGAACAGCAGGGAAATTCGCACGATGAACACCTTGTGAACAGAAGTACCTCCAATCAAGGGGCACAGTAGGAGCATTGCCCATTACCTGGGGCAGGGCAAAATACTTCCAACAGGGGCAACTCCCTACATTCTGAGAGCGTGGACATAGTCGAAAAAACACTGCGCATAATCAAAGACCCGCTAGGTTGACATACCTAGGCAAATAAGGGCTTCCCGGCGAACCAAAAGGGTTCGGGCAAAATGAAGGGATGAAACGAAAAACATGTACACCCGGCAAGTCGAAAACCTGAAAAGGCGGCTTAGGCAAAAATGGGTATCCCGGTGGGCTGAAAACCCAAAAGGGCGGTCCAGGCAAAAGTTAGGGATCAAAGTGTACGACTATGTTCCGGTATCTCGTCACTTGCCTACCCGAAGATTTGTCAATCATCCATACAGGTATCCTCTTCCCTCACCTCCTAAGCAGGGGCAATAATGAGTTATCCAGGCGATCCAATTGCTTTGTCAACCAAAGTACAATGGAAAGATCAATATAAGAATGATTACCATCTACCCCTACAAATTCCAGATCGTGGGTTAACGTCCGAGACCAAACAGGACAATCATCCACTTAATCAAAATCATGCAACCCAACACCGGTTTCTTCTCAACCTTCAGACAAAGTCATACACAGACTCCTCCTCCACAAGATGACCTAACCCCGGTTCATCAAAGTTTTTACACAAACTTATCCAAGTAACCTAACCCCGGTTCCTCTTGAAGTCTTACATGGACCTATCTCAAGATGACCTAACCCCGGTTCATCAAAGTTTTTACACAAACTTATCCAAGTAACCTAACCCCGGTTCCTCCTGAAGTCTTACATGGACCTATCTCAAGATGACCTAACCCCGGTTCATCAAAGTTTTACACAAACTTATCCAAGTAACCTAACCCCGGTTCCACCTGAAGTCTTACATGGACCTATCTCAAGATGACCTAACCCCGGTTCATCAAAGTTTTTACACAAACTTATCCAAGTAACCTTACCCCGGTTCGTCAAAAAATCTCACACAGATCTATCTCAAGGTAACCTGACCCCGGTTCCCCCAGAAGTCTCACATGGACTCGCTTCCAGTAACCTTACCCTGGTTCGTCAAGAAATCTCACATGGATTTACCCCAAGGTAACCTAACCCCGGTTCCTCCAGAAGTCTTACATGGATTTAGTTCAAGATAACCTCACCCCGGTTCATCAGGAAGTTTTACATGAACTTACCTCACCAAGCAACCCTATACCGGTTCCCCCCTCTTCAAAATGCAGTTTTACATGGACTCGTCACCCAGAAACCCTACACAGGTTCTCCCTTTCCAAAAACGAAGTTTTACACGAACTCATCATCAAAGTAATCCTACCCAGGTTCCTTCTCCATTTCAGATGCGGTTTTTACACGAGCTCATCAGTAGGCAACCCTACATAGGTTCCCTCCTTCAACTTATAACATTACAGTTCAAAATCTCCCCAGGAGAGTCCAACCCAAGTTCCCCAGGAAAGTTGGAATTCATATCCCCAAGCAATAAGTTTATCCCCAGTAGATTCTGGAAGCTTATCCCCTCGCAGAGCACGAACGCGTCGTCCGGCTTTATTTAAAGAGTTATTTCCTTAACAGGATATAACTGGGTTATCCTCAGCCAAAAGCCATGGAAAGAGCGTCGTCGACAAAGTCTTCCTATCCCCAGCGAAGTCTATCAACACTTCCTATACAACGGTATCCTCAGCAAGTCATTCTCAATAATTCAAGCAAAGCATCTCTATCCCCACAGAGTACCGCTTCCTAGCATAGTCGCTAGAGTATCTTTTCTCCCCGCCGACTCTTCATTTGCCAAGTTTATTCCTCAACGGAGTTATCTTCTCCTATCGGTATTCTTGCAGTTATCATCCCCAGCGGAAGCAAAATCTATTCTTCAACGTCAGCCCAGGATACAACTTCCCGGCACCCGTCAAGGATTCACTTTCCTAGACGAAAACATACATAAAACATCACATACATCATTATAGCATGCATAACGCATTGCATCATACAAGTCTCATTTATATCGAGAACAGCATTGCTTGATCCATATCATGCATTGCATATGACTGACTTTTACCTTTCAGGAAAGCTGCAGTTTAAAGTCTCAATCACATTTCAAGACCTAGACCGGTTCAGTTAAATCGACCCTAAGATTTCCCTGATGCTTATCCAGTCAAAGGCCTTCTCTTGGTTCAGTCAGATCGACCCTAAGATCTCCCTGATACTTATCCAGTTGAAGATGTTTCAAGACCTAGACCGGTTCAGTTAAATCGACCCTAAGATTTCCCTGATGCTTATCCAGTCAAAGGCCTTCTCTTGGTTCAGTCAGATCGACCCTAAGATCTCCCTGATGCTTATCCAGTTGAAGATATTTCAAGACCTAGACCGGTTCAGTTAAATCGACCCTAAGATTTCCCTGATGCTTATCCAGTCAAAGGCCTTCTCTTGGTTCAGTCAGATCGACCCTAAGATCTCCCTGATGCTTATCCAGTTGAAGATATTTCAAGACCTAGACCGGTTCAGTTAAATCGACCCTAAGATTTCCCTGATGCTTATCCAGTCAAAGGCCTTCTCTGGTTCAGTCGGATCGACCCTAAGATCTCCCTGATGCTTATCCAGTTGAAGATATTTCAAGACCTAGACCGGTTCAGTTAAATCGACCCTAAGATTTCCCTGATGCTTATCCAGTCAAAGGCCTTCTCTGGTTCAGTCAGATCGACCCTAAGATCTCCCTGATGCTTATCCAGTTGAAGATTCCAAGACCTTGTCCGGTTCAGTTAAATCGACCCTAAGATTCTCCTGATTCCTACCCAGTCAAAGGCCTCTCTGGTTCAGTCAGATCGACCCTAAGATCTCCCTGATTCTTATTCCAGTAGAAGACACCCAAGATTTTGCTCAACAAGCGTTGTTGAAGTTAAAGACACCCAAGATTTTTCTCAGCGAGCGTTGTTGAAGTTAAAGTCGCCCGAGGTTCTCTTACCATTCATGCTAAGGTAGTAACCATCCCTGGTTCATTCATCAGCGTTTGAAGCTCCAGACTCAGCTCCTGTAACCAGTCAGGACATATCTATACCAAGCATCTAAAATCAACTCCTGCAACGTGTCAGGTATTCAGTTGTTCTTTTGCAGGTATACAGGTTCTCGCTAAGGAATCTCCTACGTGATCAACATCCAGATGGCATCTATAAGCCCATCACCCTATCCAGCAATCTCTAAATGGCATCTATAAGCCCATTCCCCCATCACTGCTACTATGTGAGCGCAAATTTCTGGGCACTTTAGTGTCCAATCATCTTCTACCCTCGGATTACGAAAGGCACGTCCGCCAATCTGCATCCTCAGGTCTAAGAAGATTGAACAGGGGCAACTGTTGCACCCCAAAATTTGCCCTCCCATATTCTCCAAGATTTGTCAAAGTCAAGGTCACAAAATTCCCCAAGGGTTATGCAACTCAACTGTCTCCTATACAGTCAAAACTAGGGTTTGTGTTCTGATCAAGAATTGAAAGGTTTCAAAGGTTCAATCAAGTCTCATATGCCTACAAAGATGGTCAAGTATCCTCATGTCAAGTTTCAAGGCATTCAGCTCAAAAATGCACAGTCAAAACCCTAGATTGCACTACAGTCAACTGTAGGGGCAAAATGGTCATTTGACAGTCAAAAGTTCAAATTTTTGGTCAATATATCATTTTGAAGCCACAAACATCATTTGATCAATGCTTGATCATGATCCTCAAAATTTGGCTCAGAAATCATCAAAGATGCAAAAGTTGCTATATTTGGACAGTTGAAAAAGTCAACTGAAATTGACCAGGGCATAACTTTCACATGGATTATCAGAAAAATTCCACCCAAAGCTCATTTTGAAGAGAAAGACATTTCCTACAACTCATCTTCATACTTCAAGTCCAAGAAATGCTCTCACAAAAAGTTATCAATTTCAACATTATAGGTCATTTTCAAAAGTCAACAAAAAGGGACTTTAAGTCAAAGGCCATAACTTGAGATTGGTAAATCAAAATGACATGGGACCAAAGGCATTGGTTAAAGGACTCAAAGACCTTTCCAAAATGTCCAAGAACATGTGAAAAGCTTAAAAATTGAGCAAGTTATGCCTTGTGGAAGTTGGGAAATTTTTGGGAATTTTGAAAAGTCAACATTGATGCAAATGATCCAAAAATGCAAATGGGCCCATTTTTCTTCCAAGTTTCTTCATGCCAAGCCTATGCACGACCATTAGCCCCAAAAGGAAGTTTTTTCTCCATTTTTATTTATTTATTTGGATTTTTATCATTTATAATTCATTTAATTAAATAAATTGCATGAAAAATACAAACCTAATGAAAACAAATCTTTTTATGCATGATTTGGACTTAATATTTCGTGCACATGCTAATATAGAAGGTTTTGGCTTGATTGAAACCTAATTGACACAAAAACCATGAAAAAAAGATTCAAAAAGATATTAAGGAAATCAAATATTGAAAACAATGAATTCATGAGATTTTGTTGATTTTTGTTGACCTAAAAGCCTCACTATATGATCAGGAACACAACCCTAAGCAAAAGAGACTGGAAGCTGCGCAGAAAACCAATACACAAACTTGAAAAAAATTGCCTTAAAGCTCAAATCTGATTTCAAGGTTGGAGGAGGATTCAAGCCCTAAAACTTGGTTCAATAGCTTCCTTGTGATCTCCTGAACGTGTGCCAATCCCTAACATCAACCAAAACGCGAAGAATTGGTATAATGACTCAAAACTGTACAGATGAAAACTTGGAGTCGTGCATCATGATTTAAGCATCTTTCTTAAGTTTTATTTGTTGATTCATGATTGTTGTTTTGTTCTGATGCTAACCATGCCAATGAATTTCGTTTTTGTGCAATACATGTGATTTCACCATTAACGAGCATTAGGTTTTTTCAGTCTTGGAATTAGGGGTTTCCAGGTGCGGCAAAATTGGACGTTCTCAACACCATGGTTGTATTCAGGGCATGGAGACGAAGAAGAATGCATCCTCGCGCCTAATTTATGTTGAGAAACGAGCTAATCGCTATTTTTGTAAACTGGCCTAAGACAACGTTTCTAAAACCGTTGCTGTATGCTTATGTTTCAGAAGAAAAAAAAACTGGGCGAAGACGATGATGCGTTGGCAAGACGTGATTGGCACATTCAAAAATCTCGCGCGCGTTCCAAGCAGGGCTCCACTTTTCCTTTATATTATTTGTATATTAATTATATTACAAATGCGTTGAATTGCTTCAGTGGCACAGGTGTTAAGCTTGCATTGTCTAAGACCTGGGTTCGAGTCCCAGGTCTGTATAATGTTTCATATTATTTTTCACTTCAAGTTTCCATGCAGCGCTAACATTAAGACACATCATATGCCTCCATTCTCAAGACATACACGTGTCCTGGGAGATCCATCAAAGGGCTCAGAATCAAGGCGTATGGTAGATGCCAGTCAACATGCCACACCTGATCCAGAAAGGTCAATGAATTCAAGGTTAATTGGGCCAGAACTCTAAGGCCTGCACCTCCTAAATTGGGGCTACCCCCCCCTGGTTTGCATTTTTCTATTTTTCTCCTTATATTTTATTTTTGCTATTTCATTTATTTTCTTTGTTTTAACATAATTAATTTATTTTCACAAAAATATAAAAACATTAAAAATACAGAAAAGACAAAAAATATAATTAATTTTGATTACTTTCATAAATAAATAAAAATGTAAATTATTTAGTTTAATTAGGTTTTAATTGTAATTCTTTTTCATAATAAAAATCCAAAAATAGAATTTAGGTTTAATAACTTTTTATATTCTTTTTAATTTTTTCCTTTTTTCAGAATAATAATATTTATCTATTTATTTTTTATAATTAAAATTGTGCATAAAAAAAATTTAGGTTTAATGTAGATTATATTTTAATTCTTTCATAATAAATAAAAATATTAGAATTAGGGTTTGCCTTTTAATTTAATTTCAATTACCTCCTTTTTCTCATTAAATCTAAAAAACACAAAAATACCATTTTCATTTAATTTTAATTTTAAATTCCTTATTAACTTTAATTTTTCGCAAAAGGGTCCAACGCCCATTGTTTTTTTTTTAATTATTTTATTTTGTGCATTTATTTTATATTGCTCATTATAATTTTGTATCTCTCCCAAAGAATTGTAATTTAAATTTCTCGCACTTTTATTTATCGCTTTATTTATTTTCCGCTAAATCGGGTCCGGTTTAATTTTGGCGATGTGGACCCGCGCCTTTGTAATAGCCTTAGATTTATTTTTCGCAAACTTTATAACTCTTAAATATGCATGCAAGAATGAATGGTCCTAATTAAAATCAAGCGTAGAACACAACAAACATGACAAGACAAATAACCGAAACATGACACACAAATCGCACACACCACCTCTAGGGTACGCCTCACTGTTGCCTTTCGAAAGGTGGTCGTCGAGTAGAGGATGTCTTAGTAAGTCCTCATGATCCGGGAACCTGGCATGAGGGTAGCTTCTAAGGTGTCTTCCCATTGCTCTGGTGATCACCATGTCCCGAACCTCGAATTGACCCGAACACCTCCAATGGTGGTGCTACCTACCTCTCAATGGTGGGATGGCACTACTTTTAAGGACATTTACACAGACGAATTCCTTAGGGTAGGTAGGTTCTCAAGGATACTTGCTCTCTTCAAAACAAACTAAAATCTTTTCACACCAACACTTTTCAAAAGCTTTCAAAGCAAATTTTTCAAACACTCTGACGTACGAGTCGATCTGAAATTTTTCAAAGAAACTTTTTTTTAAACCCACATTGAAAAGCAAACAAACAATTTTGAAAACACATTGAGCAAGTATCTAAGAGCCCATGGATAACCATGGATAGAAAGGGTGCTAACACCTTCCCTTTCTATAACCTACCTCCCGAACCGAGAGCAATCTCTTTAAGGAATTTTTCTGTGCTTTTGTCCTTTCCATTTGGAGAAAATAAAAGACGGTGGCGACTCTTGCTTCCGCGACATTTCGCGAACCAGCGTTAAACAGTCAGTTCCAGATCCACCGATCACACCTTGCATCCTCCAGAGATGCCATCCTGGCCATCTGTCTTGGTGTCTCAGCTGCCAACTTCGCCACTGCTATCTCAGGAAGTACTTCTTCGAAATGTTGAAACGGTGTCTCAATGAACTCCCCTTCAACCTCCTCATACCGGAAAGAATTTAAATGGCTAATCATGTACTCTTCTTCGCCGTGGACAGTAATGATTTTTCCCTTTGCAGGATACTTCAGCATCTGATGCAAAGAGGAGGTGACTGCCCCAGCATGGTGTATCCAAGGTCTACCCAGCAGACAAGAGTATGATGGACGGATGTCCATTACATAGAAAGTGGATTTAAACACCTCAGTACCTATCTTGACAGGAATTTCAACTTCTCCATGGACCATTCTTTTCGACCCATCGAAAGCTCTGACGACAATATCACTCGGCTTTAATTCCAACCCTTTGCAATCTAGCCGGTCCAGGGCCTTCTTAGGCAAAACATTCAGCGATGAACCGGTATCAACCAAAACATGTGCAAGGGTGGTTCCGCGACACTCGATTGAAATATGCAACGCATCATTGTGATTTCGGCCTTTAGGGGTCAGGTCGGCATCAGAGAAACCTAATCCATTGTCTGCAGTCAGACTAGCCACGCAATGTTGAAATTGATCTGCAGAGGTTTCTTGGGGCACATGAGCTGCCTTTAGAAACTTAATCAAAGCTTGAGCGTGCGCTTCTGAGCAAAGCAATAGTGCCAGCATGGAGATCTTGGAGGGGGTTTGCCCCAACTGTTCCACCACATCATAATCACTTCTCTTGATTATCCTCAAAATCTCGTCCATTTCTTTCTTGGAGGCTTCTGGAATCACCAAAGGTTGAGCCCTCGTCCTGACGGGCTCATCTTGTATTCCTTTTCCTTTATCGGCAATGGTAGGAGAGACAGCACTAGGAACAAAAATTTCTTCAATCAAAGGAGTTCTAGCGGGGAGTTTTACTGGTGCAGGGAGGACTTCTTTAGCTAATGAGGGTCCAAAGACTGCTTTTGGAGGAGCAATCTCTGGAGAAAATATTCTCCCACTTCTGGTGATTTTGCTGGTGCCCGCAATATTACTGATGCTGGCTTCTTCATCGTCTGAATTTTCTTCAATTATCTCAACTTGCTTGATACCATGGTAGTAGATGTCACCACCGTAGTTCCAAGGTATCGACTTCTCAGAAACATAGGGAACAGGCCCCGGCATTGTTATCTTCAAAGGTATAGACTTTGCAGCTGGTGTAATCTTAACTGGCTTTTTGACGGCCTCGGAAAGATTGGCGTGAATGGTTATGATTGAGACATTTTCAACATGAACTGGAACAGCAGGAACTTTTTCGAACAAAATTTGTCGGCTATCCATGAGGCCCTGGATGCCTTTCTTTAATAGCGGGCAATCAAACGGCAGAGAGTGGCAACAGTAGCAGTCTTCTTTACATCCCGGGAAGATCCCGGCCCTTAACAAATTCAACTTAATGGTTAACAGTGGAGTAGTCAGATCACTAACGTCAGCAACATACAGATCCTCTTCAATGGCATTGACATTCCGACCGTGCTTTGGCATAGGTGCAGATATCACATTGGGTTTTTCTGGAGCGTCAAACTCTACCTCCTTAGCCTCTATCAGGTCCTGGATCTTATGTTTGAGTGCCCAACAATCATTGGTGTCGTGTCCAACACTGTCTGAATGATAGGCGCACCTAGCATTGGCATGATAATGCGGAGAGGATGTATTTACATTCTTTGGCGCCTCCTTGATAGTGGCAAGATTCAATTTCAACAGATGGGGAAGCACCTGCGCTGGAGTCATATTAATACGGGTGAACTACCGTTGTGGCCTTTCCACCCGTTGCTGATTTGGTCTGGATTGGTTGTAGCGAGGCTGCTCACTCGGAGTGTTTTGAATCATTACGGCCCCCACATTCGGCCGACGCTCCACCTTCCCTGCTCTTCTCTGAGAATATACCATAGCCGTCTCCTTCTTAAAAGGTTTCTTCTCAACACTTGCAGCAACACCCTTCTGAATCTTCCCTGACTTGATGCCAGCCTCGATTCTTTCACCTGTTAAGATCAAATCGGTAAACCCTGCGGAAGAGTTACCAATTAAATGATTGAAAAATGGCCCAGATAGGGTCCCAAGAAACATATCAACGAGTTCACGATCGGTTAAAGGAGGTTGCACCCTGCCAGCCAAATCCCTCCATTTTTGTGCGTATTCCTTGAATCCCTCACTTGTTCCTAGCGACATACCCTGAAGTTGGGTACGGGTAGGAGCAAGATCAGAATTATACTGGTATTGTTTATAGAAAGCGGTGGCCAAATCTTCCCAATTTCTGACACTGGTTCCTTCTAACTGATAAAACCATTCCAACTGAGCTCCCGACAGGCTGTCTTGAAAGAAATGAATCCAGAGATTTTTATCTGCTGTATAGGGTTGAATCTTTCTCACGTAGGACCTGAGATGCATTTTGGGACAGGATAGCCCGTCGTACCTCAAAAACACTGGCACTTTGAATTTTGGGGGAATCATAATTCCGGCGACCAGGCCCATGTCTTCAAAATCCAAACCCGGTACCCTTTGCAATTCCATAGCAGCCAATCTGTCTTCTAAACCCTTGTACTTATCATCAGCTGGAGGATACTGCTGGTCAGAATAATCTTCATCCTCTTCAACCTCTTCCTCCTCTGCATCAGACTCGGAAGGCACCGCAACTCGATCTCTTTTACTAGTCCCTTCATCAGAAGTAGGAGGAAATTCAAGTACCCTCCGAGCTTCTCTGTCAAATCTTCTCCCCAAAGTAGCCACTCCGACCCTCTTTTTCTTCTTCACTGGGTCTCTACTCTCCAGATGAGCCTTGATATCCTCTTGACTCTTGACCAAGGTCATCAAGAGTTGCTGGAACTGTGCATTCTGGGCTTGTAGGTCTTTGACTGTTTGCTCGAGATCCATCCTACTGAAATAAACAGCAGATAGATAAGGAAACCTGGAGTGAGACCTGCTTATGCATATGATGAATGGTATGCTGATGTATGCAATGCATTCAAGGATTTAGGACATTCAAAATCGTTTCAGACAAAGAAGAACGCACGTCATATTAATAAGAAGAAATTCGTTAGTACATAAATGCCTCGTGGGCAAAATATTACAACATAAACTTCTCAAGGCAGAAAGACATTGCGCATCCTCTTTGGCGCGATGTAGGTATTGAGGGCTTCTTGCTCTTGGAGTCGGCGGGTAAGCTCTAGAACCTTCTTCTCACTGGCGTAGTAGCTAGCTTCAAAAGTGTTCCGTTCCTCCTTGAGCTGAATCCAACTCTTCTGCATTTCCTCCCACGATGTAGGCATGTCTGGATGCAGGATGGTGTAGGGAACCTCTCCTTCGTTGACGGGCTCTTTAATCACTGGGAGTACATGAGGATAAGGCATCATCAGACTTTGGGCTCGGGCTCGTACCCACTTGAGGTAGGGCTCAAGAGGGATGGAGTTCTTGTGTCCCAGAGTCTTGCTATCAACCTTGTTGAGTTTTCCCCAAGCTCTGATGAATCTTTGGCGAAGTCCTTGCGCATCGTTGTCGAAGTCAAAAACTAGGCTAGGAATCAACATGTCATGAGGGCCATCCCTCCGTGCATATCCAAATTGTCTCAAAGCTAGGCAAGGGTTGTAGGTGATACCTCCCCTGATTCCAAGTAAAGGAACATTAGGAAACTCTCCACAACGATCGACGATGATGACATTTTCTCTGGACCGAGAACACCAATGCACATCAGAATGAGTAAGAGTCATCAATCGTTGGGACCACCTTGTACTTTGGTCACTCTTCAGGACAGATTGTGGAAGGTGCGAAATAAACCACCTTGCAAGGAGAGGAGTACAGCACATGAGAACACCCCTCTTTCTCATTGTTCGTGTGTAAAATGAGTGAAGGATGTCCCCAAGCAATGTTGGTATTGGGTTTCTGGACAAGAAGATTTTGACAGCGTTGACATCTACCAATCGGTCAGGATTTGGGAACAAGACCAACCCATAGATAAGGAGTGCCACAATCTCTTCAAAAGCTTGTAGGTCCAATGAGTTCCAACATTCTTGTGCTTTCTCAAACAAGAATTTTGCGAAGAATCCTTTGACGCCGCTTCTGGTTTCCCAGTGCCCCTTGATTTCAGATGGTTGTAGATGTAATGCTCGAGCAACATCTTCAGGCTTTGGTTCCTTCTCCGTACCGTTGGAGGGTAGTTGATTAAGGATAGGGATTCTTAGGAGTTGAGAAAACTCCTCCAAAGTGGGAACCAACTGATAATCAGGGAAGGTGAAGCAGTGGTGAAGAGGGTCAAAGAACTGGAATAGCACTTTCATCATGTCTTCTTCAATGTTGGTGTTGACTAGGCTGAGCAGTCTACCATGTCTTTCACTGAAAGATGAACTTTCCGGAATTCTTGAAGTGATCTCCTTGAGTTGAGGAGAGATTCTCACAAGGTTGACTTGAATGGTATTTCGGCGAGGTATTTCCATGACCTACAAAACAAGAACAATGATGAAGATCCAAACCCTTGAAATGGTTAGTAAATGCATATGATGCTTTATGATGTTCATGATGTATGCACAAGACATATGTACAAGCAAATCACATCAAACCCTAGTTTCAGGCTTGCATGGGGTTTCATAGGTAAGTACCCTCTTGAGTGTAGTTGGCTTAAAAACCTGTCCTATAAATAGTAACCGGGTTCTAAGGAGCTCAATATCACTGGATTGTTTTCATTGTTCATTGTTCTGGTTTAGCCACTTAACTAGCGACCAAAATATTCCAAGAAAACAACCCTCAATGAGTGTAGTATCGAGTATCTACCAACTTCGGACTGCACCAAAGCCGGTCATCTCACTACCCCTAATAAAAGGCCAAGATGGTCAAGTAAGGTTCTAGGTCATTAGTGCTTAGTGACATCACTCAGTGGCCCCGTACTCTCCTTGATTGAACTCAAGGGTTACCGGTACTCACAAATATGTCGCACTAATATAGCTATTGCTTAGACCGTGTCGGTATACCCCGCACAGTTTCCACAACGTATTGCTATCTATGAATGTTTCCCCAAAATCCGGGAGGAGGATTGTAAACCCCAAACAATAGAGCCCAAGTATAAAGCAAGAAAATCAAACAATTAGTCATGCAAGAGGGTGATCTAAGCCCTAAGGTTACTCCACTTAAAGAATTCTCCCCAGCAGAGTCGCCAGTTCTGTGATACGGTGGGAGAACTGACTTGTGTTTTGCGTTTGTATTCGCAAATGTTTCGGTTGAGCAAGAGTCGCCACCGACTTTTTATTTTATCCTAAGGAAAGGTTTAAAAAGCACAGCAAAAACCTTTGAGATTTTTCTTGGGTTCGGGGAGTAGATTATAGAAGGGGAAGGTATTAGCACCCCTTCTATCCATGGTTATCCATGGGCTCTTAGGTACTTGCTTAGATCAATCTTGCCTTGGTTTTCAATTGTTTGAAATGGTGCTTTGTGTGTGGTTTTGAAAACGTTTTGAAAAGATGCCTTGTGCTAGGCTAACCTTGTAACAATTTTTTACTCGAATGTTTTACAAAAGGTGTTTTATCTTTTAAAAAGATGTTTCAAGGGTTTGAAAAGTTGATTTTGAAAGTGTTTGTGAAGTGGGTTTTGAAATTAGGCAAGTGTTTTCTTAGAAAGTTGGCAAGTACTTAAGAGTTTATCTACCCTAAAGTTTTCTCAAAGACTTTTGTCATGTTTTAAGCCCTTTTGACAAATTTGTTCCACCATTGCATTTGGTGGGCAATCTTGTCTTAGGAGATGAAAGGGACAGGCGCGGGTCGTCGTTTGGACCATAATTGCAATAGTGTTAAAGATCTTTGGGCAATTTTCTTTAAGGGACTTGATCATTTATTTTTGTTTGTTTTGAAAAGTTTTATCGAGGGACTATGATCATTCAATTTATTTGCTTTGCCCAAAGAAGTTCAACATGCAATATGGCCCAATTATTTGAAGGCAACAAAGTGGGGTACCCTAGGGGTGCAAGTGTGAGATGTGTTGTTTATTTTCATGCTCATTTATCTTGTATTAGGTCAAACTATTTTTTATCGTTTTTCGCATGCAAACCCTAATTCTAGCATGGCATAATTAGAAAGCGTATAAAGTGCGAAATTTAAATTCCTACGCTATTACAACATAATAATATAGGGAGGGGGTACAAATTTACAAATGGGGAATATTTAGACAAGAATTTAAATCTAAATTATTACATCATTTTTGAATATTTGCAAGGTAAATAAATCACATAATTAAATAGAAATTAAATAAATATGCAAAAATGCAAAAAAGAAAGTTTTTATATGTATGAAAAATGTTGTTTATGTAAAATAAAATAAGAAAATAAAAAGGTATTATTTTTGAGTATTTTCATATTTAGGGCAAAAACCCTAATTTTAATCAAAATGTATATTAATTAACTAATTCACATAATATTTATTATTTACATACAAAAATAAAATAAAATATGGTATATTTATAAAAAAGCCCCTTTTTTAGTATTAAATATTAAAAAAATAAAATATGTACATTATTTGATATTTTATTCTAAGTATATTAACAAATATGTATTTATATATATTATTTTAAATATGTATCATGGATAAATAATAATAATAATTTTTAATATTTTTTAGAAAATAGTATTTTTTGTATGAAATATTTTCAGAGGGGAATACAAAATAAAAATGAAAATGAGAATGTATTTACACTATTTTTCTATTTACCCTAAATAATAATATATATACATATATGTATAAATCAAAAGAAAATCAAATAAATACCAAATAAAATCAAAAAATGATGAGAAAATTATTTTCAAAATTTTAATATGCTGAGAAAAAATAAACAAGTCAAACAAAAAAAGAAAAAAAGTCAAAAAGAATTAAAAATAAGACAAATGGGCTTGGGGGTGCAAAACAGAAAAGATGGTGTGAATAAAAAAATGCTCAGGCCCAGCCCAAACCACTTCTTCTTCAACCTCTGAATCACAAAACGCGCGCCTGCAAGCTTGTGTTTGAAATCCTGATTCTTTGATTTTTTGGACAAACTTCCAACACAAAAGATGTTAAGCATGAAATCACGATTCTAACCATATGCATTACTTGATCTAACTCTCTAAGATGAGGGAGAATTTCTCCTCCCCCAATTCCTGACCTAGTTTTTCTGCCATTTTCAAAGCTCAAATTCTCTCTACTCAGACAAAAGAAATGAAAAGTAAAGATATGTACATGTTCAGGGCTATGAGTAGAACCTTGTTTCTTCACAAACTTAAGACTAAAGATGCATAATAAGAGAGATACGAATTCAAACTTTTACCTATTCAGTTGAACTTCTATCTGGAGAATGAGGAACTTTCAGTGCAAGGTGGTGATTGGAAAAGCTTCCTTGAGGTTCAGGGATGCTATTCCAATGTCTACTTTGTCTTGAAAGCTTCTGAATCAAGCTGTAGAACTTCACCTGCAAGTCAAAGATGTGAAAATGGTGGAAGTGGTTAGAGCAACTACAGATCGTGCCTTAGCTTCTGGATAGCTTGCATAGGTTGTAAGGAAGGTAGAGGAACAAGTTTGGACAAAAATGCTTGAAGGGATTGAGAGATAGCACTCAATCTGCAGGGCTTGCTCTGTTTGAGCAGTTTTGTGGTGTTTCTGAGATGGAGAGTGCTTGAGAGGCAAATGGCTCGTGCAAAAGCTTGGTTGGGTAGTTTGGAATGTGTTTGATAAGTTCTTTCTTGTGTGCTAATGCTGGTATGAGAGTTGTTGTGAGATATGCAATGTTACTTGAATTTTAAGCAAAAAAAGCAAGTTGGTGTTTTAGATCAGTAGGGGGCCTCTAATCCTGCTGCAAAGTCTCCCTTGATCAGAGCAACTTGTCCATAATCTTGTGCCAAAAGGATTTAGCTTGTACCTTCTTGATTTGCAATTGGACATAAAGCTAATCTTTTCAAGAATGGAAAGTTTACTTTATCTAAAAATGGATCAATCTTGTGTACAATGCTTGAACTCATGGAACAACACTTTGGCACAATGAACAAGCATTAAATTAAGGAGTGTAATTTGGTTTAAGGACCTGTAAAGTAGCACAAACTATGCTGAGTTCAAATTTGCAAAGTTATGGACATGGAACTTGGTCATGAACAAAGTGGTTTTTTGCTATATTGTGAAATTCGATTCTCTCTAACCATGAGGTTGTTTGAGAAGTTCTTGGACATTTTGGAAAGCTTGGAATGTGTAATACAATCCATCTTTGAAATGCAAATTGAAATTCCAAGTGGAAGTGTATGTAAAATGGCCTTGAAGTGGGGTAGAAAACCTTGTCAAAATAGGTTAAAATTCTACTAAGTTAAAAATGGTTTAGTGCCCTTATTCAAAAAATTGTAACTTGAGATACAAGCTTCAAATGAGAAAACTTTGTGAATCAAATTTGTAGATTATGCAACAAGCTACAACTTTCATGTTTTGACTTTTGTTTGAATCCAAATGGATCTTGGTGAAAAGGTGGGGCAAAGTTGGGAAAAAATTAGGGTTTTTCATAACTTAGAAAAATTCTAAGTTATGAAAAATTCCATTTTCTAACCCTAATTTGCAATTTGTGATTTCTTGGTGAACAAGTTTCATGATTTGGCATATTTTGATGAAAAATGAATCTTGACTCTTGATTTTGACCAAAAAGTCAAAGTTTGACTTTTCAGTATACAGTCAAAACTGATCAATTGACTGGGAAATTCAACTGTCAATCTTGTGTACTTGGGATCTTTTGAACTTGTTGAGCATGTCAAGATAGTTCCATGGGGTCCTTGAGTCTATATGTGAGCTTGGTTTGCCATTGGCTAGGTCAAACAGTCAAAAATTGCCTCTATACAGTCAAAACCCTAAAAATGACCATTTTACCCTTTTAGTGATCTGATCAAATTTCTTGTGGAATTGTGATCCAAACTTGATCAAATGGTTCATATGAGTTCCTAATGTTGGTGTGGGTTAATTTTCATGAGATTTGACTGTCAATTGGCCACAGTTGACTTTTTTCCCAATACAGTTGATTTCTAGGTCAACTGTCCAATTGACTGGGCAAAACTTGGAATCAAGACTTGAAACTTGGTATGGACAAACTTGGGAGGTCAATATGAAGCAAGAAAGTCATCTTGGGCACTTTAGGCCAAAACATCTTTGTGCAAACATAAACCCTAATTTGGGGTTAGCAGTGCAAGGAGGAGTCTTGAGCAGATGAAACCCTAACTGGATCTTGAACTTTGTGAGGAGAAATCAATGAGAAATGGGAGGGCAAATTTTGGGGTACAACACCTCGGAATATGTATAACATCAGAAACATGATATCTACATTGTGTTTTTTGAACATGCAAATCTGATAATGCTTAAGCAACGTGATAAGAGTCGGTAGAAGCTTACCTTGCAGCTAGAAAATATTCTGTAAACTGGAGGTTGGTCCTGGACCCTAGTGACGTTCTGAGCAACTTCTTCACGTACTCAACAGCTAGAAAAGATTCTGTAAACATTTTTGGCATACTGTCCCTTTGTTTTTAAATCACAGTTCTCGTAGGCTAATTTGGTGCAAGAAAAACAAAGCCGTGGACTGGATCAGCAATACCTTGGAGTGTTGTGGCAACTGCTTGCAGGACTGTGCCATAGCAGGGTAGTAGGTTACTTAAACGAGGTTTTGGTGATGTTCTGATCGCAGAATATCAGAAGCATAACCTCCAAATGTTGAAGGGGTATCTTCTGACCAGAGCGTTGAACATATCCTCCATATGCTAAAGAATCATATCCTGACTGAAGCATTATGTTCTAACCAAAGAGCAACGCTTCTGCATGTTCTGATTGAAGCATTGTGTTCTGACCAAAGAGCAACGCTTCTGCATGTTCTGATTGAAGCGTCATGTTTTGACCAAAGAGCAACACTTCTGCATGTTATCATTGAAGCATCATGTTCTGGACCGTGTTTGCAACTTCTGACGGAACTTGCATAGAGGTTGTCTCAGAAGTTCTGAAGTATCACATTCTCTAGACACTTAAAAAATTTTCTAAATGTTTAAAGAATTTGATTTTTTTTCAAAGTAACTTCTGACTTCTGATTTTTGACGAACCAATTTCATGCCTTAATGTAATATGATTCTTGGAACTTGATTTTGATTTAAAAGTCAAAGTTTTACTTTTTCAATGTACTTTTGACCATTTTGCCCTTATGGATGATTTCCTTAAAAAGTGATGATTCAAGACTTGGAACTTGATAGAAGAAAAACTGAGAGTCCAGGATGAATCTCTAAGAAATGGGAGGGCAAATTTTGGGGTACAACAGTAGCCATAACCATAATCTTGGTTTTTGGATGAGGTTCAGAAAGAGGAGTTGGTTTCTTTAATTTTTGCCTCTTAAGAGGGACAGGAGGATATTCTTCTTCTTCATCACTGGAAATTTCAATTTCTTGAACTTTCCTTTTCTTTGGAGTAGTTTTCTTAATACCCGGAAAAGAAAGGAGTCGAAAGCATAAGCATCAATATTAATATGTTGAAAATAAAGTTATAGTAGAAAGTATTTACCTGTGGTGAAGGCTTTACAGAAAGGTCTCCTCCCTTTGCGCTTTCAGCTACTTTCTTGGTAATGGTTCTCTTGACGGCTAGAAAACAAACAAGTATAAGCCAGATGTCGAATGATTGAATCGAAGAAAATAATTTATTTTCTTTGAAAATAAAGATTACCTTTTTTGATCTTGTCAGAGACCAGTATAAACGCGTCTTAAAGACGGTTAGCAAAGTCTTTTGCATCGAAGAATTCTTTGTCTTAGTACTGCTTCCACCAATCTTCAAAGATAGGTGAACACGGAAAGTTGAGTTTGAAGTTGAACAAAGTTAGTACGGTTCGACCAACGTACCTACCAATATGCTTGGTAGCAGCATCCTCGGAATAGTCTGCATTATAAAACAGTAGAGACTTTTCTTGGGGATAGATTGGAGAAGAGAGTGATTGGATGATGCCAAATTGGTGAGAGACAAGATTCAGTTGATAAGCAATCAAACTGAGTTGATTCTTCAAACTCTTGAATCTCAGTGGCATAATTCTTGGGCGAAGAAACGATTCTTAGATATCCACATACTCCTCCACTTGGTCCTCTTCATCAGATGAGGGATATGGTCGAATAAACCATTCTGGACCAACCTTTCGACTGGCGAAGGGAGCCATAGTCGAAAAGAATTCCTTACGCTTTGCAAACATCATTACAAAGCTAGTAAACACTTTCTGGAATTGTTGACCCTCATCAGTTGGAGTCAACAGGACTAATCTAGTGCCTTCGACCCTTCTGTTTAAGATTTCTGGAGCCTTCTCATTAATCTTGTTCTTCTGAGGAAGAAAAGATTCAAAAATGGCGTTGAGCCAAAGTTGAAGGAGCCAAAAGGGGCCAGAAAGGAGCAAACTTGCCCTATCTATAATAACTTTAAGCTGAGCCACACCATTGTTGATGGACTCATACAGGTTGGCCAAAATCAATTCGGCCAAACAAAGGTTGTAGCCATGATGAAGCTGCATCACAAGGGTGAGCATCTTCTTAGTCACTTGAAGTGACTTGGTGCAGAAAATGAAGTGAGACAACCACAAAGCTAGAAAATATATGTGTTCCACTTCAGAGACAGTGTTTCTAGACTTTTCGTGAAAGTGGTTGATGAATGTAGTGTATGTAGGTTTCATGGCCGAAAACCCAATAGTATCTTCAGATAAATCTTCAGGGTCGAAATAGTCACCAATTGGTCGAAGACCAGTAATGGTTGTTATGTCGAAAAGAGTTGGAGTCACCATTCCACAGGGTAAATGGAAAGTGAAATGCATGTTATCCCAGAAGTACAACAAAGATACCAACATAAGAGGGCAATAAGGTAACCCAGTCTTCGATAACATGACCAAGTCATAAATCCCCATATCTTTCCAGATTTGGGTCTACATTGTTTCCATCTTACTTAGCCATTCTGAATACTCTGAAGTAAGGCTAGGGCAAGACCAAAAGATCATGTTCCCCTTGTTCATAAACTGAAGGTTTATGTCTTCCTTCGTTTGAGAGTATTGTTGGTTAGTAGGAGTAGCATCCTCAGGGTCATTCATGGGTTTCTTCACGCAACCTATAGGCTTGGTCCTAGGGTGAGTTGGGAAGAAGGCATTATTCTGCTTGGGGTTCTCAACGCATACAGATAGTGGACCATACATGGCTTACATGTGCACAGAGTACCTAACGGGAATAAGTACCTAAGAATTGTAAGCTTCACGCCATTCTCTAGTCATGGGTGCAGAAACAACCCTTCGCTCCCCAATCGAAGCAGGAACAGAACTAGTGGAAAAGATTTCTGGTTGTTGTTGTAAGTCAGAAACGTTCTTGGTTTTGGGATTGTTTGGTGCGTTTGAAAGGAAAGCCATGGTTGAGGGTAGTAAAAGAACGAAGAAGATGAAGTTCTGAAGATTTATTTTTTCAAGGAAATAAGGAATATTAGGAGTTGTAAAAATTCCAAAGAAGAGAATTTGTGGCTATTTATAGTGTCCAGGGAAGAGTGTTTTCCCTCAAAACCATTTAATGTTGCAGAGTTAGTGGGGCACGTGGAGAATGTTGAGGCAGTTATCGTACAGGTGATGGAAACGTTTTCCATACTTTCCTAGGTTGTAGGGATAATGGCCATCATTGCAGCGTGCAAACAACTGACTGATAGAGGCATCTTGGGAAAAGGGTAATGATTACTCTGAATACCAGCAGTGGTTGGTAGAAGGTGAAAAGTGCACGATTAACTTTTGTGGCCAAAAAGAAGACAGGTGTCAAATGGGAATATCAAAGAATGACCATTTCTTCTGGCGTCGAAATTGACATTCTTGGGGGGAAATTTGTTAGCTCTTGAATTTGACACCTACACATGTTGGTCCTACTGGACAAGAATAGGTTGAAGAAATATAAAGTTAAAGACGCTTCGACAGAAGAGTTTGTTATGTTAGTTGTGTCGAAGCTATTCTAAGAAGAGAAGAAATACTCAGATAAATTTTCTAAGTTAAAAGGGGGTGTTTGACCAAGAAGCCTTTGCCCTTCGACCAGGAAACTTCGTATCAGCAACAGGTGATTTTGAATCTGAAGAAAGGAGGGAAAAGCAGTTCACCTAGGAGTTGAAGAAAGCAACGTGGCATAAGGACATAAGTCGAAGTGCATGTAGAGGACACTTGTCCTCATCTTAGAGCGAGGCAATTCCTCGACGGTTACCTAGTTCTAGTATAAATATAGGGATTCTATGTAGATTTCAATGTGTTCAACTAATTATACAAGTCACTCAATATTATTCGAGTACCCGCTGCGTGAGAAAGAATACTGAGAATGTATGTTTGAAACACCACATTTTATAATCAAAGTCTTTTACATTCCTTTTTACATTCGTTTCCATTCTTGCTTACAACCTTTTATCTTACTTGCAAAGTTTATTTTCCCTTGCATTTTACTTGCACTTTTTACAAGATTTCTACACTTAAACTTATCTCGAACCTCTACCTTTCTCAGTCAAATGTGTTCTTTATTAAAATTAGCATTTTTATCAAAACAACACAAATATTTAGCATATGTCCTAGGATCAAACTGATCGATCCTGTGAGTAACCAAAAAGTATCCTTTTTGGAAGATCAACGGTTGTTTACCAATTTTTGCAGTAAACAATATCTCACCCTTTTGTTTGAATGTTACCCTGATGTTGGTAACGTGCAGGTAATCCAGAGTGAAGGTGGTTTACCTAAATAAATCGAGTCAGTGTCATTGTTCAGATACGTAACACTCGGGGGGGGTGAATGTTTACTTTTTTATTGTTGTTATTATTTCAATTGATTGAACTTTAAGTTGTTGTTCTTTAAATGATTTTTAATTGAAGTTGTTTTAGTTGGACAAAGATGTTACATTCCTTTAAGTTGAATATTATGACTCTGTTGCGTAGTTATGAAAGTTGATGTTTCTTTTTAAGATTGAATTACGTTTGCTCTTGGTTCCTCCAAGTTTAATGTGTTATGTATCGGTAATGAATGTCGTTGGTTTAAGTTAAATTTGTGGCATCCTAATTCAGTTTTAGAATTTTTATAACTCTGATTTATATATATTATCGGGTGGAATCGTGGTGTTACAAAGTTGGTATCAGAGCAAGTTGGTTCGTCCAACCAAGTTGTCGAGTCGTAGTTTTGTTTAACAATCGAATATTGTTAATTTGAGTTCTAACTATTGTTTATTTTGTAGTGATAAGTTGATATGGTTGGAAGGAATGATGTTGCACTTGTTGCTGCTTTAGAAGCAATGGCGTATGCTATGGAGAATCAGTCGAATGCTGATGGGAATGCTAGATCTCATAGTTTGGCAACTTTCCAGAGGGAAAATCCTCCTACCTTCAAGGGTAAGTATCATCTTGATGGAGCGTTGGATTGGTTGAAAGAGATTGAGAGGATCGTCTGTGTGATGGACTGCACTTCAGTGCAGAAGGTTTGATATGGTACTCATATGCTAGCAGTTAAGGCTGATGACTGGTGGCTAGAGACTTGTCAGAGGTTGGAAGCTGCAGGTGAAAATGTCACTTGGGTTATGTTCCGTAGGGAATTTATGAAGAAGTAGTTTCCGAAAGACATTCATGGTAAGAAGGAAATTGAGTTCCTTGAGTTGGAGCAAGGGAGTATGTTGGTTGTTGAGTATGCTGCAAAATTTGTTGAGTTAGCTAAGTTCTATCCGCACTATAGTGAGGAAAATGCTGAGTTTTCAAAGTGCATCAAGTTTGAGAATGGGTTGCGCCCAGAGATCAAGAAGGCAGTTGGATACCAGAAGATCTATGTCTTTGCTGATTTGATTGATAGTTGTAGAATTTATGAAGAGGATAATAAATCTTATTACAAGATTATCAGTGAGAAGAGGGGTAAGCACCAACAGAATCATGGTAAGACTTATGATGCCTGTTGTACCCCAAAATTTTCCCTCTCATTTTACTCAATACATACTCCTAGAGATCCTCAATTTGCTCAAGTTTGCCCAAGAGTTGACCTGACAAACTCTCTCCTAAGGCAGTGTGTCTCAAATTAGGGTTTCCACTTTCATCAAGATAGGTGGACTCCAAAGACCTCATATTCTCTCCATGGTACTAATGTGTTCTCAAGACCCTCCATGTCAAATTTTAAGCACTTCACAAGAATTTTTCTCAGTCAACTGCTCAGATGCTTGAGAATCGACTGTATTAGGTCAAAAGTCAATTGTGGCCCACATACAGTCAAACTTCAATATTTTTGGTCAACATCAACATTTTGAATTGATATCCATCATTTGATCAAGGGTTTATCATCATTCTTCAAGGAATGCCCTAAATTCATCAAAACCCAAAAGTTGCTAAATTAGGGTTTCTTAGGAAAAGTTAACCACATTTTGACCAAACATAACTTTCACATACTTTATCAAAAAAATTCCATCCAAGTCTCATTTTGAAGAGGATGTAATTCCCTACAACTCGTATTCATCCCCCAAGTTCAAAATATACACTCATAAAAAGATATGAATTTCTACATTATAGGTCCTTTTGAAAAGTCAATAAAAACACCTTTTGGGTCAAAGCTTCTTACATGAACATGGAAGATCCAATTGAAATGAGACTAAAAGGGTTGCTTATGAGACATACTAAGATTTCTAAAAAGTCAAATAAAACCTCTCTAGGGTTAAAATTAGAGGATATATGCCTTGTCAAAGTTGACCTTTTTTGCAAAATTGCCAAAAGTCAAATATGCTCAAAAGTGCATTTTTTACCAAATGGGCTTAGCATTTCATGATTGCACCTCACTTGTAGCATGTTCCACGACCCAAATGTTCACTCACATGTTATTTGCTTGATTATTTTTTTTATTTTTTTTATTAAAAATTGAATAAAATCAAATAATTGGTAAATAATATTGAAGATATGTTTTGATATGATTTTTGGACAGGATCTCAATCAAATTATGCTGAGATATCAAGACCAAATCGAATCAAGCATGATTGGTACAAAAATGGGATAATTTGGCTCAATTTATAAAGTTTGCATATGGCTAAAGAACCAAATCAAATCTTCTCAAAACTTCAAGATTCAATCTATTTTGCAACCCTAATTCACTCAAGGGTATATAATGAACAAGAACAAAGCATAAAAGAAGGGTTGGCATTCGTGGAAATAGAAAACAAAAACTCTTTTTTTTGTCAAAGAGTAGGGATCGGATTTCACTCCACAGGACCTCTCAAAGCAATTTAAGGACAGAAATCTCTTCCTCGGTGTGCACTGAAGCTAACTAGATCATTTGCAAGGCCTGAAGCATCAAGAAACGCAAGCTGTAACTTACACAGTTTCATTTTTTTTTTCAAAATCGATTACTATAATCCTTGCATCATTAGCACATTTAATTGATATATTTGTGATGTTTGAGATGTTTGCAACATGACTGTATGGTTCAATTATATTTTTGATGCCTATATCTGTATTTGCCATTGCTAGGGTTTCCATGTGCGTTTTACGGTTTTTGTTTACAGGAATAAATCAGACCCTGAACAAGGTATCATGTTGATCGTGGCATCAAGACCAATTGAATTTTGGTCTCCAATTTCATTTATCATGCATTTTATGAGTTTTTGAAGGTGACAGGGTTATAGCTACAAACGCTCAACTGTAGGTAAAAGGTATATACCAAATACGACGGTTCCAGGAAGAAGAAGATATGTGGCATGATTCCATTGGGCCATTTGAATTCCGCGCGTGTTTTTTTCTTTCCAACTAACTCACTTTGTTTTAATATATTATGTTTTATTTTCATTACATTAAAAACTAAGCAGGTTGGTCCAGTGGAAGAGCGCGTTGGTGGGAAGCATAAGGACCTGGGTTCGATCCCAGGTCCCAATAATTTCCTTTGTTTTATTTTCTTATACAGGATCAGGTACATCCTCTGCTCAAGCATCTACCATACGCCTTTCACATCCAACCATTAGATCAGTACAGCATCAGATCTAACGCGCTCATGGAGGCAGAGCATGGTGGACCATCAGACGCTGCCACCACTGGATCAGGCGCAGGACTGAGCCATCAACCTTGGGCCCAACAATTTCAACAATACACCCCCCAGATTTACTATTCAACACAGGCCCGTTTTCAATTCTTTCTTTTTATTTTCTTTATTTAATCAATTTGTTTAATTATTTTTTCTACAAAAAATTAATTACTTCTTTTTATTAATCATAAAATCAACAAATCACAAAATCACAAAAAAGATCATTTTTTCATAAAATATTTACTTTAATTTAATTAGAAAATTAGGTTAATTTAATTTACTTTTTTTCATAATTAAAAACAATTAGAAATTAGGATTTAATTAATGTGCAATTAAATTCTTTTCTCAAATAAAAAATGTACAAAAATATTTTTCTCTCAATTAGGGTTTTTAGGTTTTTTTTAACCGTCCTCGCATTTAATTCTCCGCACGCATTTTAATTATTTTTTCATCATTTATGTAACTGCCAATGGTTTGTAATAGCTTTAAAAATTAGGGTTTTTATTTACTGTTTAATCCCTGGTTTTTGGTTATGTAATTAATCCCCCTCCCCGAAGCCTTGTAATAGCTAGGTTTATTTTCTCGCACTTTTAATTTCCCCAATCTTTAACTGTTAGATGCATGGTTAATAGGATTGTATGGAAAGGTTGTTTGAAAATTAAAACGGTAGATCACCTAATGTGCAAAGACTAAATTAATTGAAAAAATCACGTGCACATATTTCACTCCTAGGGTTTGCCTCACTTCGGTTGCCTTCGGTAAAATAGTCATTTAAGCATAAGAGATTTTAGTGGTTGCTCTCCTGTCTAAAATATTGAATGTCCCATTCGAATGTTGCCTCAGAAAGATCTTAAGACTCTAGGGATATTACTAAGGTTTCCTACCCATTGCTCTGGTGACTGTACTTGTCCCTTTCGAACGTCCCTTACAAACTCCAATGACGGGGCTACCTACTCCTTAATAGTAGGATAGCACTGTCTGAAGGAAATGATAATAAACCTTTTATCGAGTAGGTAGAATCTTAAATACTTTCTCAACAAAACTTTTCACACAAACACCTTTCAAAACAAATATTCAAAACAAGCAATTTAAAAAAAGATGAGCAAGTACCTAAGAGCCCATGGAAAACCATGGATAGAAAGGGTGCTAACACCTTCCCTTTCTATAATCTACCCCCCGTACTCAGAAATCTCGAAAAAAGGATTTTTTTTGTTCTTTTTCCTTTTCCATGATTGGATAAAATAAAAGTCAGTGACGAATCTTGCTTACCGCGACATTTGCAAACAAAAAACGCAAACCAGTATTAAGAGTCAGTTCTGCCACCGTATCACAGAACTGGTGACTCTACTGGGGACTAATGTATAAAGTTGGGTTTACCTTAGGATCTAGGTCATTTCAAAAATTGCTTTCTTGTTTGTTTGCTTTATTCTTAAAGGGTTATTGCTTGGGTTACTGTAGATCCTACACCCGGATCTGGGGGAACTTATTAGGTAAACATCAATAGATCGTGGATACTATACGGCGTAGACTGATATGGTTTAAGCGATGGCTGTGTTGGTGTGGCACTTTGGTTGGTACCGGTATCCTTTGTGGGGAAGCGAGGAGAATACGGGGCCGTTGCGTGGTATCCTGAAGCACTAACGGGCCTTAGAACCTTAGTTGAACAAACTTGGCTATTAGAAAGTAGTGAGACAGCCGGCCTCGGTATAGAGTTGAGGGTTGGTTGATACTCGATGCTACACTCATTGAGATCGGACTTTCGGGATATTTCGGTTGCAAGAAAAGATTGCTTCAGCTGAGACAATGCCCGATAAAGGATGGTCAGTGATATTGAGATCCCTTAGAACCCGGTTACTTTTTAAGATATGTTTGAAACCAACTAAACTTCAAGAGGGTATGACCTTTAACCTCATGCAGGCCTTAAACATAAGGACTTTGTGTGATTTAACTGTGTTTGTATTACATGTGGTTTATCGTGACATCATGCATCATAACATAGCATCCATTCTTATTGCACTAACCATTTCAAATACCAAGGGAATTTATTTTTGTTCTGTTTTGCAGATCATGGCTTCCGTTCATAGAAACACTATCTGAGTCAGCTTTGTGAAGATACCTTCCCAACTCAAAGATCGAGTATCAAAGGTTTCCGAAACTTCTGCGTTCACTAAGAGACATGGTCGACTTCTAAACCTGGTTACTTCAAACTTTGATGAAAAGATGATGAGTGTACTCTTTCAGTTCTTTGATCCCAAGCACCACTGTTTCACCTTTCTAGACTATCAGTTGGTGCCTACCTTGGAAGAATTCTCTCAGCTGCTGGATATACCCATTCTTGAACAGTTTCCCTTCACAGGTTTAGAAGAAGTTCCTAAGCCAGAAGTCATTGCCTCAACTTTGCATCTGAAATGGGCCGACGTGGTATCCAATTGGGAAATAAGAAGCAGAGTCAAGGGTTTTCTAGCTAAGTTTCTGATAGACAAGGCCTCGCTGTTTTGGGATGATATGGATTTTCAGGATTTTGAGGAGGTTTTGGCTCTTCTGATCTATGGGTTATTCATATTCCCTAATCCAGACTCATTCATAGATGTGAATGCTATCAAGATCTTCCTCTCCCGCAACCTTGTGCCTACCTTGCTCGGAGATATTTTGCACGCTCTCCATACTCGTACCATGAAGAGAAGAGGGGTTCTTATGTGTTGCATGCCATTATTGTCGAGGTGGTTTATTTCTCACCTCCCTAAGTACGTACTAAAGAAAGAAGAAGGTTTGGGTTGGTCGCAAAGGATAATGTCACTTACTCATATGGATATTCTCTAGTGTTCCCGAGCTATGGAAAACACTGCTATTATTGACTGCTGCGGGGAGTACCCTAATGTCCCATTACTTGGTATCAGAGGGGGTATAACCTATAATACTTGTTTAGCTCTGAGACAATTAGGTTACGCTCGAAGATATGGTCCCCATGAGTTACTTATCGAGGGCATTGTATTCAACTATGAGGATGATGTTCAAGAGTATCGTCGAAGGTTCATACGAGCTTGGGGCATGGTAAATAGATCTGGCGCTAAGGCTTTGGGGCCAAAGGCTTCCATTCCTATGGAACCTTACCTCCAATGGATACGAGCTCGCGCCCAGAAGCTTATGATGCCCTATGTGGCCGTTTTACCAGTGATTGTGGAACCCACTACTGAAGGGGGTATTCCTTACACGGTTCTCTATCCTTATATGCCCACTCATCTTGGGGAATTACAGAGGTCTTGGATTCAGTTGATGAAGGTGCGGGATACTTACAGGGATCAGTTCCATGCTTAGGAGAGGAAGGTTTTAGAGCTCACAAAGCAGCTCCACGAGGAAAAAGGACTCAATGATTATCTCGGCACAAAAAGGAAGCATCCATGGGAATTTTGATTTCTTTTCTAGTTTTAGATTTGTTTTTAATTATAACGCCTAAAAGGCATTTGAACTTTGAATTTAGCTAATAAAGTCTTTGTTTTATTTTGGTTTGCAAATTTAAATTTCCAAAAGTCTTTGAAATCATTGCATGCGCATCCCATTCATAACATCGCATGTACAGGTACCATTACAGGTTTCTCATATTCTTCGTTGTTTATTTCAGCAGAAATGTCTTCCGAACAAAGCATCAAGGACCTTCAGGCACAGAACGCCCAGTTCCAATAAATGTCCATAAGTCTGGAAAAAGGGCAGGAGGATTTGAAAGCCCTCGTCCTGAAAGAGAAAAAGAAAAATAATAAGGTTGCCGGTATTCTGAATATGGGCAGAAGGTTTGGAGAGTGGTTGAAGCGACAAGTCGATCTAACCTCTTCATCTAAGGAATGGGAGAATCAAGAAGAAGAGACAGGGGAGAAGGACCCCAGTCCTGCAGTTTCTGACAATCATACCGACTATAATGATGAGCAGTATCCTCCTGCTGAGGATAGATACAAGTAGTTGGAAGATCGTTTGAGTGCCATGGAAGTTCTGAGGATACCTAGGCTGGATTTTGAAGAATTAGGATTGGTGTAGGGAGTAGTCATCCCGCAGAAGTTCAAAGCTCCAGTGTTTGCTAAGTATGATGGGGTGTCCTGCCCAAAACTCCATCTTCGTTCTTATGTCAGAAAGATCCATCCCTACACTGCTGATAAAAAATTATGGGTTCATTTCTTTCAAGATAGTCTGTCAGGGACTCAGCTTGAATGGTTCTACCAGCTGGAGGGAGCCAATGTCCGAAATTGGGAAGATCTGGTTGCTGCTTTCTACAAGCAGTATCAATATAACGCCGACCTTGCTCCTACTCTACTTAACTCCAGAGTATGTCCATGGGTGCAAGTGAAGGCTTTAAAGACTATGCACAGAAATGGAAAGACTTGGATAGAAGAGTTCAACCCCCGTTGTCTGATAGGGAGTTGGTTAATATGTTTCTAGGGTCGCTATCTGGTCCATTTTTCAATCATTTGATCGGCAGCTCGTCAGCTGGTTTCACCGAGCTGATTCTAACTGGAGAAAGAGTAGAAGCTGGGATTTGGAGTGGAAAGATACAGAAGGATACCTCTTCGAGCTCATTAAAGAAGCATTTTGCTGGTAAGAAGGAAGTGAGTGCCATTTATAGCCCGAGGGGCCAAAACAGGGCTGGACATCGTCAGACAGTAAGTGTCGTAATGATACCTAGGTCTGCAGTTGCTCCACAATGCAACAATCAACAAAGGGTGGAAAGACCACAATGGCAGTTTACACGAATCAACATGACATTGGCTGATGTTCTACCTCATCTGCTGTGATCCATCTTGACAACCTTGAAAGAGGCTCCCAAGAATCCAAATACTACATCTCCCCGATATAATCCAAATGCTCGGTGTGCCTATCATTCTGAGAGCCCTGGCCACAATACCAATGATTGTTGGGCTCTAAGGAATAAGGTACAAGATTTTATTGAAGCCAAGGAAATTGAGTTCGATGCTCCGGAGAAGCCCAATGTCATAATTGCTCCCATGCCTAAGCACGGTCGTGGAATTAATGTTGTTGATACCGACTTGTTGGTGACCTTGGTGGGTGAAGTTTCTACTCCTCTCATGACTGTAAAGAAGAATTTGTTGTTGGCCGGTTTATTTCCGGGTTGTGGTGAAGGTTGCCACGTGTGTTCATTTCTACCCTCTGGTTGCCATTTGCTGAAGTCAGGTGTTCAACGCCTGATGGACAGTAAAGAAATTTTGTTCGAGAAAACTTTGGTTCATGTTGTTCCATCTAAATACATTTCCATTATAACCATTTTCACCAATCCTTCCAAGATCTCCTCGAGAAGACCTGTTAGGATTATATCTGCTCCAAGAATTGCTCCGCTGATAATCACTGTTCATGGTCCTGTCCCGTATGTCTCAGACAAAGCTGTCCCCTGGCATTATGGTGTCGATGTGTACTATCATGGTATCAAACAAGATTTGAAAGATGAAGAGGCTGATCTTGATATTAGTAACATTGTCGGAACCATCAAATTTACCCAAAGTGGAAGGGTCTTCTCCCCCGAGATTTCCCCTAAGACTGTCAACAAGCCTATTGTCATCCCATCTACTGTTCCTTCTAGTACATCAACTACTGCTCCTGTTCTTACTCCAGTTATTACCCCTGTCGGTGAATCATCTGATACCCGCAACAAAGAAATTATAGGTGAGCCTGCTCGGACGGAGGCGCCTAGGAAAATTGTTGTGGAAGCCTCTAAGCAAGAGATAGAGGAAATACTGAAAATAATTAAGAAGAGTGACTACAATCTGGTCGAGCAGTTGGGGCAAACCCCATCAAAGATATCCATGTTGTCTTTGTTATTATTTTTCGAAGCCCATGCAAAGGCTTTGATTGCATTTCTTAAGACTGCGTATGTGCCGCAGGAAACTTCAGCTGATCAGTTCCAAGATTGTGTGGCCAGCCTGACTGCTGATAATGGGCTGGGTTTTTCAGATGCGGACTTGAAACCAAAGGGAAGGAAGCATAATGATGCTCTGCATGTCTCGATTGAATGCAGGGGAACCACTATGGCTCATGTGCTGGTAGATATTGGGTCTTTGTTGAATGTCTTACCTAAGAAGGTGTTGAATCGGCTGGATTGCGAGGGTTTGACATTAAAGCCTAGTAACATTGTGGTAAGGGATTTTGACGGGTCGAAGAGAATGGTGCATGGGGAGGTAGACATCCCTGTCAAAGTAGGTTCTCATACTTTTGGGTCCACCTTCTATGTGATGGACATCAGGCCGTCGTATTCTTGTTTGTTGGGTCGTCCTTGGATCCACGAGGTTGGGGCAGTTACTTCCACACTCCACCAAATGTTGAAGTATCCAGTAAAAGGGAAGATTGTCACAGTGCGGGTGAAGAGGAGTATATGGTGAGCCACCTCAATTCCTTCCAGTACATAGAGATGGACGTGGAATTCATAGAAACTCCTTGTCAGAACTTCGAAGAGGTCCCTCAGATCTTAGCATAGACTGAAACTACTACCAACAACAAACCTCCTCTGAAGATGGCTTCCCTCAAGGACGCCAGGGCCATGGTTGAAGAAGGTGGGTGTGCCAATTGGGGTCAGTTCCATGATTTCACTCACAAAACTGACAAATTTGGTTTGGGCTTAACTATAGGGGCTCAAAGGGTTGTTCGACGTGCTCGGGCTGGAGGACCTCCCCTACACATCAGCAATCGTGGGGTTAATGCCATTGAAGACAGCGAGGAAGACCCAGACATTGACAGTTGGATCTACCCAACTACCAATGGTGGATCGAGTAACTGGACGGCTAGGGACTTTATATCAGTTTCTTTTATTCCATGGTAATTGTCTTACTTGTTTTGAGAGTTGTAATAAACAATTTAAAAGTTTACGGCCTTGTGCCTTGCCCGAGGCACATTGGTTTTGTTTGTGAGGGATATTATTTGTCATTTCATATATCATTAATAAAGCATTGGACGTTTCTTGCATACAAATTTTGCGCTCTCTGTTTTTCTTTTTTGTTTTCCACTTTATCCAAATAGCTATTCTCTTACACACACTCACATATCATAATGCAGATCCATATCCATTATGGATACCATTGATAACAGCTCTGCTATTTCTAGTTATGACTTCAAAAATACGATAAACCAAGCCAAAGACGAAGGTGAGGATGATTGTGAGGTGCCTGGAGAACTTGCTAGACTACTACAGCAGGAAGAGATGGCCATATAGCCTCATGAAGAGTCGGTTGAGATAGTGAACTTGGGTACTGAGGAAGACAGAAAAGAAGTTAAAATAGGTGCAAATCTGGAGTTTAGCCTCAAATAGAGGTTGATACAAATGTTGCACGACTATGTTGAGATCTTCACTTGGTCCTATAAAGACATGCCTGGTTTGGACACTGATATTGTGGTACATCGCCTGCCGACTAAAGAAGATTGTCCTTCGATTAAATAGAAGGTCCGCCGTATGCTCCCTAAAATGTCAGAGAAGATCAAGGCAGAGGTCATGAAACAGTTCGACGTAGGATTCTTAGCTATCACTTTGTATCCATAGTGGGTTGCTAACGTCGTTCCGGTACCTAAGAAGGACGGTAAGGTACGGATGTGTGTGGATTACAGAGATCTGAACAGGGCAAGCCCCAAGGATGACTTCCCACTTCCTCACATTGATGTTCTAGTTGACAACACCGTGCAACACAAAATCTTCTCCTTCATGGATGGTTTCTCTGGCTATAACCAGATCAAGATGGCTCCTGAAGACATGGAGAAGACAACCTTCGTTACACAGTGGGGCACCTTCTGCTACAAGGTAATGCCTTTTGGGTTGAAGAATGCTGGGGCAACTTATCAGCGCGCCATGGTCACTTTGTTCCACGATATGATTCACCATGAGATCGAAGTTTATGTTGATGATATGATAGCCAGGTCTCAGACTGAGGAAGAGCACCTGGACCATCTCCAAAATTTGTTCGACAGGCTAAAGATGTATAGGCTGAGGTTGAATTCGAACAAGTGCACCTTCGGGGTAAGATTTGGTAAACTTCTGGGTTTCATTGTCAGCGACAAAGGCATCCAAGTAGATCATGCAAAGGTAAAAGCTATACAAGAAATTCCAGCTCCCCGTACAGAGAAGGAAGTTAGGGGTTTCTTGGGATGCCTGAATTATATCGCCAGGTTCATTTCACATATGACTGCTACTTGTGAGCCAATCTTCAAGCTTTTGAAGAAAGATCAAGTGGTAAAGTGGAATGATGAATGCCATACCGCTTTTGAAAGAATCAAGGAATACCTTCAAGAACCACCAATTCGGATGCCTCCAGTTGAAGGAAGACCTTTGATATTATACTTAACAGTGCTAGACAATTCAATGGGGTGTGTGCTGGGACAGCATGACGAGTCTGGTCAAAAAGAGCATGCAATATACTACCTTAGCAAAAAGTTTACCGACTGTGAGACACGATACTCATTGCTCGAGAAAACTTGCTGCGCTTTGGCATGGGCTGCTCGCCGACTAAGACAGTATATGCTGGCTCACACTACCTTGTTGATATCAAAGATGGATCTGATCAAGTACATTTTTGAGAAGCCTGCACTCTCCGGAAGGATAGCAAGGTGGCAAATGATCTTAAGTGAGTACGACATACAATATACAACCCAAAAAGCAATAAAGGGGAGTGTATTGGTTGATCATTTGGCTCATCAGGCCGTGGAGAACTACTAGTCCATGAATTTTGAGTTCCTGGATGAGAATATTATGTTGGTAACTGACTACGAAGAACCTGGACCGTGAAGGACCTGAGGAGGGATCCCGATGGTCTATGTATTTTGATGGAGCCTCAAGCGCACTAGGTAACAGCATTGGCGCTGTAATCATATCTCCTGAGGGCTGTCATACTACGTTCACTTCCCGATTATGTTTCAATTGCACCAACAACATGGCGGAATATGAAGCGTGTATCATGGGCCTTCAAGCTGCTATTGACCTAAGGATCAAGTTCTTGAATTTATTTGGGGATTCCGCTTTGGTGATAAGTCAGATCAAAGGCGAGTGGGATACGAAGCACCCGAATCTCATTCCTTACAAAGAGTATGTACTGACATTTCTCCCACACTTTGAGGAGGTAACCTTTGAACATTTCCCACAAGAGGATAACCAGTTAGCGGACGCGCTAGCTACCATGTCTTCTATATTCAAGGTTAGGTGGGACAATGAAGCTTCCCAAATTACCATTGAGAGGTTGGATGAACCAGCACACTGCTGTGAAATCGATACCAAAGAAGTGGCAGACAAACCCTGGTTTTACGAAGTCAAAAGGTATCTCGAGACTCAAGAGTATCCTGAAGGCGCATCTATCAATGATAAGAAGTTTCTGAGAAGGTTCGCTGCAAAGTTCTTCCTCAATAATGGAATCCTCTATAGACGCAACCATGACTCCACACTACTAAGGTGTGTAGACAAGAGCAAAGAAGAGAGGATCATGACAGATCTACATGAAGGCACCTTCAGAACCCATTCCAGTGGACACACCATGGCTAAGAAGATCCTACGGGCAGGATATTACTGGTCCACTATGAAAGCTGATTGTCATCAGCACTCTCGAACTTGTCATAAATGCCAAATCTACGCTGATAAGGTGCATGTGCCTCCGGTCTCCTTAAATGTCTTGACAGCTCTGTGGCCCTTCACGATGTGGGGCATCGACATGATCGGAGAAATCAGGCCCACTTCTTCTAATGGACATCGCTTCATCTTAGTATCCATTGATTACTTCACGAAGTGGGTGGAGGCAGCCTCTTTCGCTACAGAAACCAAGAACGTCATGGCGCGGTTTATCCGACATAATCTGATATGTCGATATGGTGTGCCAGAGAGAATTATTACTGACAATGGTACGAATCTCAACAACACAATGATCACCGAGCTCTGTAAACAGTTCAAGATACAACATCATAATTCTTCTCCCTACCGGCCGAAGATGAATGGCGTTGTTGAAGCAGCTAACAAGAACATCAAGAAGATTGTACAGAAGATGACGGTGACATATAAAGACTGGCATGAGATGTTACCATTTGCTCTTCATGGGTACCGTACCTCAGCTCGGACGTTGACAGGGGAAACACCCTATTCTATGGTATATGGCATGGAGGCAGTCCTACCCATCGAAGTCCAGATACCTTCTCTCAGGATTATGAAGGACACGGGTTTGAACGAAGACGACTGGATCCGAACCTGACTTGATCAGTTAAATTTAATCAATAAAAAGAGACTTACTGCTATCTGCCATGGTCAGACGTACCAAAAGCGAATGATCAAGGCTTTTAACAAGAAAGTCAGGCGTCAAGAATATCAAGTCGGGGACCTAGTGATCAAACGCATCATACTGCCGCAAGGTGATCCCAGGGGCAAATGGACCCCCATGTGCGAAGGGCCATTTGTGGTTAAGAACATTTTCTATGGAGGAGCTATGATTCTAACCACCATGGATGGTGATGACCTTCCTCAACCTGTCAATGCAGACATAGTGAAAAGATATTACACCTAATCAAAGACCCGCTAGGTTGACCGGCCTAGGCAGAAATAAGGGCTTCTCGGCAAACCAAAAGGGTTCAGGCAAAAGTAAGGGATGAAAATGAAAAAAATATGTACACTCGGCAAGTCGAAAACCCAAAAGGGAGGCTTGGACAAAAAAGAGTATCCCGGTGGACTGAAAACCCGAAAGGGTAGTCCAGGAAAAAGTTAGGGATATAAAGCGTACCACTATGTCTCATTAGATCATCTTGCGACCAGACTTCGGCATCGACTATCAAGCTCAGACGGTGCCAACCAATCTGATCAACCTTCGGACAAATAGCAAAGTGATGAGACGCTTGAAGATATAAAGGCAATAGCGGAGTCGGAACCCAATGGGACTGTTTCACATAGCTGTTTTTCTTGCTTTTACACAAATTGTATAATTTCTATTTTTTGGCGGCATTCTATTACTAGAGCGTCAGGCTCTTTGTACAAAAATGCTTATTACAGGCCAACTTCAAAAATCAATACAAGTCATTTTCACAAGAAACTTCAATCTGTTTTTTCTTTTTCTGTTTTATTTTGCATGAACGTCCAATGATTTATTTTTGATATATGCATTTGAAAAAGATTACTGCTCATAAATATTTATATAAGAAACAAAAGACAATTACTCGTAATTCTAGAAACAAGGGAAAAAACAAGAAGTGCCAAACCCTACAGTTACTCTTCCCAGCAGGTACCGGGATAGAGCCAGCTTGGGAACATAATTATTGGTACATACACTCCCCACAGAGTAAAAGTATCCAAAGGAATTGATGTCAGCTTTCCCGAAACAGGATGTAACCACCCCAGCTGAGGTTCATAATCGCAGGCAAGTTAGTAAATTTCATCCCCCAAGCAAAGTTTATTTCTCCAGATACAGAGGCTCAATCCCCGACAAAGTTTATCACTTCAGCTACAAAAATACATTTTTCTAAGTTCATTCCCCGTAGAGTTTATTCTCAAGCAGTATCTCCTCCTGACAGAATATTTACAAATCTCCCGCAACTATCAGGGATTTATTTTTCAAGACGCGAGCATACCCCGATAGCATTTCGTGAACATACAACATGACATACGCATACATATCATATACAGCATAATCTCATTTATTTTAAGAACATCATCTCACCCTGCATTTCATGCATCACATATAACTAACCCTGATATCTTTCCAGGAAAAGAGGATTAGCTTCAACAAATTCAGCAGTTATGCAAGTCACATCTGCAGACGACCAACGGAAACTCAGTTCCCGAAACCAAAAGGGTCAACTAATCTACATTGTCGCTTTGAAGTAACCCTAATATCCAGGTTCCTTCTCACAGCCCTACTATCCAGGATTTCATTTCGAAGAAACCCTACGACCCAGGTTCCTTCTCACAGCCCTACTATCCAGGCTTTCATTTCGAAGAAACCCTACGACCCAGGTTCCTTCTTCAGCCCTACTATCCAGGCTTTCATTTCGAAGAAACTCTACGACCCAGGTTCCTTCTCACAGCCCTACTATTCAGGCTTTCATTTTGAAGAAACCCTACGACCCAGGTTCCTTCTCACAGCCCTATTATCCAGGCTTTAATTTCGAAGTAACCCTACTATCCAGGTTCCTTCTCACAGCCCTACTATCCAGGCTTTCATTTAGAATAAACTCTACGACCCAGGTTCCTTCTCACAGCCCTACCATCCAGGCTTTCATTTTGAAGTAACCCTACTATCCAGGTTCCTTCTCACAGCCCTACTATCATGGCTTTCATATCGAAGTAACCCAACTATCCAGGTTCCTTCTCACAGCCCTACTATCCAGGCTTTCATATCGAAGTAACCCTACTATCCAGGTTCCTTCTCATATCCCTACTATCCAGGCTTTCATATTGAAGTAACCCTACTATCCAGGTTCCTTCTCACAACCCTATTATCTAGGCTTTCATATCGAAGTAACCCTACTATCCAGGTTCCTTCTCATAACCCTACTATACGGGCTTTCACTTTGAAGTAACCCTACTATACAGGTTCCTTCTCATAACCTTACCATCCAGGTTTCTTTTCTCTTACCTCCAGACGACAGTTTACAACACGGTAAAACCTGGACCTGACCAGTTTCAGTCAATTTCACCTTTCCCGAGTAAGTCACGATGCAGCCTGTACACTAACCAGATATGTAGTTCACCGTCGGAGTTAATTCCCCAATAGAGTAATGGATAACTGAAGCTCCTAAAATTCTATTTCTCCCAAGACATATACCAACATTCCTCAGCATATTCCTCCTCAACGACAAGAGCAGGGACTCTCATCAAAGGAATATCTCAGGAAATCAACATCCTTTATATGGCATATTTAAGCCCATCTTTGACGGTACTCTGTCACATCTTGGATGTCATCTTTAAGCCCATCTCCGAAAATTCTCAAGCAACTTCCAAATGGCATCGATAAGCCCATTCCCAATATCACAAATCAAGTATCACTTCATGCGAGTGCAAATTTCTAGGCACTCTAGTGTTCAATCATCTTCCACCTTCAAATCACGAAAGGCAGACGAGACAATCTACATCCTAAGTTTTAAGAAGATTGAACAGTGTACCCCAAAATTTTCCCTCTCATTTTACTCAATACATACTCCTAGAGCACCTCAATTTTCTCAAGTTTGCCCAAGAGTTGACCAGACAAACTCTCTCCTAAGGCAGTGTGTCTCAAATTAGGGTTTCCACTTTCATCAAAATAGGTGGACTCCAAAGACCTCATATGCTACCCATGGTCCTAATATGTTCTCAAGACCCTCCATGTCAAATTTCAAGCACTGCACAAGAAGTTTGCTCAGTCAACTGCTCAGATGCTTGAGAATCGACTCTATTAGGTCAAAAGTCAATTGTGGCTCACATACAGTCAAACTTCAATATTTTTGGTCAACATCAACATTTTGAAGTGATATTTATCATTTGATCAAGGGATGATCATGATTCTTCAAGGAATACCCTAAATTCATCAAAACCCAAAAGTTGCTAAATTTGGGTTTCTCAGGAAAAGTCAACCAAACTTTGACCAAACATAACTTCCACATACTTTATCAGAAATTTTCCATCTAAGGGTCATTTTTAAGGGGATGCAATTCCCTACAACTCATCTTAATCCTATAAGTTCAAAATATGCACTCATAAAAAGATATGAATTTCTACATTATAGGTCCTTTTGAAAAGTCAACAAAAAACACCTTTTGGGTCAAAGATTCTTACATGAACATGGAAGACCCAATTGAAATGAGACCAAAAGGGTTGCTTAGGAGACATCCTAGGCTTTATAAAAAGTCAAAGAACACCTCTCTAGGGTTAAAATTGGAGGAGATATGTCTTGTCAAAGTTGACCTTTTTTGCAAAATTGCCAAAAGTCAAATATGCTCAAAAGTGCATTTTTTACCAAATGGGCTTAGCATTTCATGATTGCACCTCACTTGTAGCATGGTCCACGACCAAAATGTTCACTCACATGTTATTTGCTTCATTATTTATTTTATTTATTAAATATTGAATAAAATCAAATAATTGGTAAATAATATCAAAGATATGTTTTGATATGATTTTTGGACAGGATCTCAATCAAATTATGCTGAGATATCAAGACCAAATCGAATCAAGCATATTGGTACAAAAATGGGATAATTTGGATCAATTTAGAAAGTTTGCATATGGCTAAAGAACCAAATCAAATCTTCTCAAAACTTCAAGATTCAATCTGTTTTGCAACCCTAATTCACTCAAGGGTATATAATGAACAAGAACAAAGCATAAAAGAAGGGTTGGCAGTCGTGGAAATAGAAAACAAAAACTCAAATTTTGTTGTCAAAAAGTAGGGATAGGATTTCACTCCACAGGACCTCTCAAAGAAATTTAAGGCAAGCAATATCTTCCTAGGCGTGCATTGAAGCTAACTGGATCATTTGCAAGGCCTGAAGCATCAAGAAATGCAAGCTGTAACTCACACGGTTTGCATTTTTTTTCAAAATCGATTACTATAATCCCTGCATCATTAGCACATTTATTTGATATATTTGTGATGTTTGAGATGTTTGCAACATGACTGTATGGTTCAATTGTATTTTTGATGCCTATATCTGTATTTTCTATTGCTAGGGTTTCCATGTGCGTTTTAGGGGTTTTTTTCACAGGAAAAATCAGACCATGAACAAGGTATCATGTTGATCGTGACATCAAGACCAATTGAATTTTGGTCTCCAATTTCATTTATCATGCATTTTATGAGTTTTTGAAGGTGGCAGGGCTATAGCTACAAACGCTCAACTGTAGGTAAAAGGTATATACCTAATACGACGGTTCCAGAAAGAAGATATGTGGTGTGATTGCATTGGGCCATTTGAATTTCGCGCATGTTTTTTTCTTTCCAACTAACTCACTTTGTTTTGATATTTTATGTTTTATTTTCATTACATTAACAACTAAGCAGGTTGGTCCAGTGGAAGAACACGTTGGTGGGAAGCATAAGGACCTGGGTTCGCTCCCAGGTCCCAACAATTTCCTTTGTTTTATTTTCTTATACAGGATCAGGTACATCCTCCGTTCAAGCATCTACCATACGCCTTTCACATCCAGCCATTAGATCAGTACAGCATCAGATCTAACGCACTCATGGAGGCAGAGCATGGTGGACCATCAGACGCTGCCACCACTAGATCAGGTGCAGGACAGGGCCACCAACCTTGGGCCCAACAATTTCAACAATACACCCCCCAGATTTACTATTCAACACAGGCCCATTTTCAATTCTTTCTTTTTATTTTATTTATTTAATCAATTTGTTTAATTATTTTTTCTACAAAAAATTAATTACTTTTTTTTATTAATCATAAAATCAACAAATCACAAAATCACAAAAAAGATCATTTTTTTCATAAAATATTTACTTTAATTTAATTATAAAATTAGGTTAATTTAATTTACTTTTTTTTCATAATTAAAAACAATTAGAAATTGGGATTTAATTAATGTGCAATTAAATTCTTTTCTCAAATAAAAAATATACAAAAATATTTTTCTCTCAATTAGGGTTTTTAGGTTATTTTTAGCAGTCCTCGCAATAAATTCACCGCGCGCATTTTAATTATTTTTTTCATCATTTATGTAACTGCCAATGGTTTGTAATAGCTTTAAAAATTACGGTTTTTTTTTACTGTTTAATCCCCGGATTTTTGTTATGTAATTAATCCCCCTCCCCGAAGCCTTGTAATAGCTAGGTTTATTTTCTCGCACTTTTAATTTCCGCAATCTTTAACTGTTAGATGCATGGTTAATAGGATTGTATGGAAATATTGTTTGAAAATTGAAAAGGTAGATCACCTAATGTGCAAAGACTAAATTAATTGAAAAAATCACGTGCACATATTTCACTCCTAGGGTTTGCCTCATTTCGGCTACCTTCGGTAAAATAGTCATTTAAGCATAGGAGATTTTAGTGGTTGCTCTCTTGTCTAAAAGATCGAATGTCCCATTCAAATGTTGCCTAGGAAAGATATTAATACTCTAGGGTTATTACTAAGGTTTCCTACCCATTGCTCTGGTGATTGTACTTGTCCCTTTCGAACGTCCCTTATAAACTCCAACGACGGGGCTACCTACTCCTTAATAGTAGGATAGCACTGTCTATAGGAAATGAGAACAAACAACCTTTTTTCGAGTAGGTAGAATCTTAATTACTTGCTCAACAAAACTTTTCACACAAACACCTTTCAAAACAAACTTCGTCACACCCTTGAGGACTGATACAAGGGTTATCACGAAGTAAAACTTTTTTCAAAACAAGCACACACAAGCAATTTTAAAAAAGATGATAAAGTACCTAAGAGCCCATGGAAAACCATGGATAGAAGGGGTGCTAACACTTTCCCTTTCTATAATCTATCCCACGTACTCAGAAATCTCGAAAAAAGGTTTTTTGTTCTTTTTTCTTTTCCATGATTGAATAAAATAAAAGTCGGTGGCGACTCTTGCTTACCACGACATTTGCGAACAAAAAATGCAAACCAGTATTAATAGTCGGTTCTGCCACCGTATCACAATGCCCCAGCTGGTAAAGGTAAACAAAAAGCTCAGGGTTAGAGGCCTAGTGGGGTAGATGTTCCTGCTGGTGTGGTTTGTTTCAAATATGGAAAACTTGGGCATAAGAGTAATGTGTGTACTGTTGAGTTAAAGAGGTGTTTCCGTTGTGGTAAGACTGGACATGATGTATCTGAGTGCAAGCATAATGAAGCGATTTGTTTCAACTATGGTGAATAAGGACACATTGGTAGTCAGTGTCCGAAACCAAAGAAGATGCCAACCAGTGGTAAAGTGTTTGCTTCAGTTGAGGATCAGGCAGCTACTGAGGACAGACTCATCAGAGATACATGTTTCATTAATAGTACTCATTTAATTACTATTATTGATACCGGTTCTACTCATTGCTTTATTGCTACTGATTGTATTGAAAGATTATGTCTTATGTTGTCTTCTGTGAATGGAGAGATGGTCATCGACACTCCATCCAAGGGGTCAGTGACTACTTCTTTTATGTGTTTAAAGTGTCCTTTGACAATTTTCGACAGAGACTTTGATGTTGATTTGGTTTGTTTGCCTTTGATTCTAGGTATGAACTGGTTAGAGCATAACTATGTTCATATTAACTACTATAACAAGTATGTGGTGTTTTCTACTCCTGAAGAAGAGGAAGTTGGTTTGTTGTCTGCTAGACAGTTGAGGAAGTTGATGCAAGAAGAGGCTCAAATGTTCTTGTTGATGGCGTCGCTATCTGTCGAGAATCTAGGTATAATTGTGGAATTGCAAGTAGTGCATGAATTTCCTGAAGTTTTCCCTGATGAAATTCCTGATGTACCTGGTATTAGACATGTGTCTATGGAACCATACAAGATGTTTGCGTCTGAATTGTCAGAGTTAAAGAAGAAATTGAAAGAGTTACTTGAAAAGAAATTTGTAAGGCCAAGTTTATCACCGTTGGGAGCTCCTGTGTTGCTAGTAAAGAAGAAATATGGAAGTATGAGGCTTTTTGTTGATTATAAACAGTTGAATAAAGTGACGATTAAGAACAAGTATCCACCTCCAAGAATAGATGACTTGATGGATCAATTGGTGGATGCTCGTGTGTTTAGTAAGATTGATTTGAGGTCGGGTTACCATCAGATTAAAGTAAAGTATGAAGATATCCAGAATATGGCTTTCAGAATGTGTTATAGACATTATGAGTATTTAGTGATGCCTTTCGGTGTTACCAATACACCGGGAGTATTCATGGAATACATGAACCGTATCTTTCATACTTATTTGGATCGGTTTATGGTGGTGTTCATTGGTGACATTTTGATTTACTCTAAGTTGGAAGAAGAGCATACAGGACACTTAAGAATAGTATTTCAAGTTTTGAAAGAGAAGAAGTTGTATGCAAAGTTGTCTAAGTGTGAATTTTGGTTAAAGGAGGTTAGTTTTCTTGGTCATGTGATCTCAAGTAGTGGCATTTCTATAGATCCATCGAAGGTAGATGTTGTGTTGCAATGGGAGACTCCAAAGTCGGCTACCGAGATTAGAAGATTTTTGGGATTAGCTGGTTATTATAGAAAGTTTATCGAAGGTTTTTCTAAGTTGGCACTTCCGTTGACTAAGTTGACTTGTAAAGGTAGAGCTTTTGTATGGGACGTTCAATGTGAAGAAAGTTTTACGAAATTAAAGAAGAGATTGACGTCGGCTCCTATTTTGACATTACCTAATCCAAGAGAATCTTTTATGGTATATTGTGATGCTTCTAAGATGGGTTTAGGAGGTGTGCTTATGCAGAATGAAAAGGTAGTTGCTTGTGTGTCAAGGTAGTTGAGGACTCATGAAAAGAACTACCCTATGCATGATTTAGAGCTTGATGCAGTTGTTTTTGTGTTGAAAATTTGGAGGCATTATCTTTATGGTTCTAGATTTGAAGTGTTTAGTGACAATAAGAGCTTAAAGTATTTATTTGATCATATGGAATTGAATATGAGACAACGAAGATGGTTGGAGTTGCTAAAAGATTGTGATTTCGGTTTGAATTATCATCCAGGAAAAGAGAATGTAGTAGCTGATGCGTTAAGTCGAAAGACTTTACATATGCCGGCAATGATGGTTAAAGAGTTGGAACTAATTGAACAATTCCGAGATATGAGATTAGTTTGAAAAGTGACGTCGCGGAGCGTTATGTTGGGAGTGTTGAAGATTAATAATGAATTTCTAGATAACATCAAGGAAACTCAAAAGTTAGATGTGAAACTAGTAGATTCGATGGTTGGAATCGACCAATCTGAGAATAGTGATTTTAATCTAGAAGCACAAGGTGTGTTGAGATTTCGTAATCGGATTTGTATTCCTAATGATGCAGAGATGAAGAAAGTGATTCTCGAGGAAAGTCATAGAAGCAAGTTGAATATTCATCCAGGAGCTACAAAGATGTATCAGGATTTGAAGAATTTGTTTTTGTGGCATGGGATGAAGAGTGATGTGGCTCGGTTTGTGTATGCATGTTTGACTTGTCAGAAGTCAAAAGTTGAACATCAGAAGCCGACAGGGTTGATGCAACCATTAGAAGTTCCAGAATGGAAATAGGATGTCATTTTGATGGACTTTGTGACGGGGTTACCTAATACTTCAAGGGGACATGATTCTATTTGGGTTATTGTTGATAGGCTTACAAAGTCGGCTCATTTTATTCCTATTAACATCAGTTTTTCAGTATCAAAGTTGGCAGAGATTTATACTAGTGTAATTGTGAAGCTTCATGGTATTCCTTTGTGTATTGTTTCGGATAGAGATCTGAGGTTTATGTCTGATTTTTGGAAAAGTTTGCAAGAGGCATTAGGTTCTAAGTTGAGGTTGAGTTTGGCGTATCATCCTCAAATGGATGGTCAGACAGAAAGGACTATTCAATCGCTGGAAGATTTTTTGAGAGCATGTGTTCTTGAGTAGGGAGTTCCGTGGGATACTTATCTTCTGTTAATAGAGTTCACTTATAATAACAGTTACCATTCTAGTATTGAAATGGCACCTTTCAAAGCGTTGTATGGTCGGAGATGTAGAACTCCTTTATGTTGGAATGAATCTGGAGAAAGTGTAGTGTTTGGGCCTGAACTTGTTCGTGAGATTACTGAGAAGGTGAAGTTGATTCGAGAAAATATGAAAGCTTCCCAAAGTAGACAGAAGAGTTATCATGACAAGCGAAGGAAAGACTTAGAATTTCAAGCAGGTGACCATGTGTTTTTGAGAGTTACACATATAACTGGTGTTGGGCGAGCGTTGAAGTCTAAGAAGCTCACTTCTCATTTTATTGGTCCGTATCAGATTTTGGAAAGAGTTGGAAATGTTGCTTATAGAATGGCTTTACCGCCTAATCTTTCGAATTTGCATGATGTGTTTCATGTGTCACAACTCTGAAATTATATTTTAGATCCATCTCATGTGATTCATATGGATGATGTACAAGTACAGGGTAATCTTATTGTGGATACGACACCTGTACGAATCGTGGATCGTGAAATGAAGACTCTGAGAGGCAAAGAGATTGCTTTGGTGAAAGTGGTTTGGCTAGGAGCTGCCAGAGAAAGCATGACTTGGGAGTTGGAAAGCAAGATGTAGGACTCCTATCCTGAATTGTTTGACTGATGTAAATTTTCGAGGACGAAAATATTCTAAGTGGGGGATAGTTGTAACGCCCGTTAATTTAATTAATTATCTAGTTAGATTATTTTTGGATTATTTGTGAAGTTGCGATATATTGAGAATTATTGGTATAAGTTGTTGGATCATTATTAATTAATTAATTAGTTGATTAATAATAATTATAATGTTGGAATTAATGGAATATATAGTTTTGAACTTATGTTATTGATTAGAAGTAGTAAAGTGGGGGTGTGTAGGTTAGGCCCAATAGGATTGATATATAAGGTTAAGTTAACACAAGTATTTTTTTTAGTTGGAGATAAGAAGTTTTGTATGTTGACCAAAAGAGTTGCGCGAAAGAGGAGCAAGTTGTATGGTGTCGAGCAGAGCGAATCAAAGATTACAGCCGAAGCTTTGGTTGAGCAACCTTCAATCTAGTAAAGGGTGGGGTTATAACCTTATAATGGGATTTATGATGTGTATTATGTGTGAATTGGTCAGCTGTAGGCCTGTTGTGAATTGATGTTTCTGAATTTACTATCGAAGTTGCTCGTTTATTCATGTTGTGGTCGTTGGGAAGTACCGTATGACTGTTTAATGGACATGTTATAGGAAGTTACCCGGTTGTTATTATGGATGTTTTGAGTTACTTATGTGACTACTCGGTTTAATCGATGGACAGGTTAGGATAGTTGGTCACTGGTCGTTATGGTCGTTAGGACGCTAGGATATTCCGAGCGGTTGGCAGGAAAATTAGTAAATTGTTAAAGTGTTCATTTTAGGGAGGTTTTTGCGTGACGGTCTTGTATAATTAATGAATCTGTTGATAGGAAATATAGTTGCCCGTTGTTGTGTTATTTCGAGCAGTTGGCCGAAAATTATGAATTGTAGTGGTGTGGTCGTTAAGACGTTGTACTATGTCTGTGTTGTTGGTCGAACTAGTGGTCGAGGAGGAGGCATATGGTGTTAGGTATTGAGCGTAATTTAGGCTGCAAGGTGTGTCAGGGGTTATGTGTTGGATTATCGAGCGGTATTAGGTCGCAGGACGTGCCGAGGAGCATAAGTTGGTCGTTAGTCTATTTTCTCTGTGCGTGTCTAGGAGTATGGATTAGTTGTTAATCTGTCTTAGTTGTTATGCATGTCGAGGGGCTCGTTGTTCTCTATCCCCTTTTTGCCCGTACATGCTATGTTTTGGTCGTTATCGTGTTGTTTGATTTATTGTTAAGTTGTTGTTTGATTATGTTAATGATTGAATCGTTGATCGGTGTGGTAGGCTTATGGCCAATGTTGATTTATGTTGAGTTGTTGTGTTGTTGTGATTGTCACTGTTGATAATGCAAAGTTGCAGGGGATTTTAAATGATGATGAATTACCTTTATTTACTGGTAATAATGGTGATGTAGGCTTATGCCTTGCGATGGATGATGGTTGTTGTGAGTATGTAATAGTGCATTCATTGAGTCATATGCATTTGCATACTCTGTGACTGCTTGTATTGGCAAACTGCGAAGAAGAATTATGCCTTGTTGATGCCTCTAATTATTGGCAGATTTTAAGATGGGAGTTATGCTCCATTGGTACCACATGCATTTGCATAAATACCAATTGCATGTTGTGTTGCATTCTGAGTCTTTTTGTGGTTGATCTAATTATGCTTATGTTATTAAGAATTTGAGAAGTGGTGAATATGTATGATCTGATTCTAATGTTTTATTTATCATGTGTTCTATTATAATGTTTGATATATCATCCCTTCTGTTTGAATGTTACCCCGATGTTGGTAACGTGCAGGTAATCCAGAGTGAAGGCAGTTTACCTTCAGTAGTTCAAGTAGGTGTCATTGCTCTGATACGTAACACTCGGGGGGATGAACGCTTGTTGTTTTATTGTTGTTATTATTTCAATTGATTGAACTTTAAGTTGTTATTCTTTAAATGATTGTTAATTGAAGTTGTTTTAGTTGGACAAAGATGTTACATTCTTTTAAGTTGAATATTATGACTCCGCTGCGTAGTTATGAAAGTTGTTGTTTCTTTTTAAGATTGAATTATGTTTGCTGTTGGTTCCTCCAAGTTTAATGTGTTATGTATCGGTAATGAATACCGTTGGTTTAAGTTGAATTTGTGGCATCCTAATTCAGTTGTAGAATTTTTATAACTCTGATTTATATATATTGTCGGGTAGAATTGGGGTGTTACAAAGAACACAAGTAATTTATCCAGGTTAACCTTATAAAGGTTAATCCTATCCACCCCTAAAGGTGATTTTCCTTTAACGAGGACTTACTCCACTATAACCAAGTTGATTACAAATGCACGAGCAACTGTCGATGACTGACAAACAAAGACATGTCCGGCGATCCAACCAGATATAACATTCATTGACCCAACAGAATCTGATCACTTAAGATCTCCCATTAGGATTTCACAATGACCAACAACCATTGTCTTCTTGAGATCAGACCTTCACTCAATCCCTCAAGGAACCTTTCAATGATATGTTCAGTGATCTGACTTAACAAATATAACAATCATTGACCCAACAAAATCTGATCACTTAAGATCTTCTATTAGAATTTCCTACAATGACAAGAATCCACTATCTTCTTGAGATCAGGCCTTCACTCATTCCCTCAAGGAACCTTACAATGATATGTTCAAAAATACGATTTAACGAATATAACAATCATTGACCCAACAGAATCCGATCACATAAGATCTTCTATTAGGATTTCCTACAATGACCAGCAGCCATTGTCTTCTTGAGATCATGCCTTCACTGAGTCTCTCAAGGAACCAATCAATGAGTTGTTCAGTGATCTGATTTAACGGATATAAAAATCATTGACCCAAAAGAATCTGATTACTTGAGATCTTCTATTAGGATTTCCTACAATAACCAGTAGCCATTGTCTTCTTGAGATCAGACCTTCACTCAGTCTTTCAAGGAATCAATCAACAATAGTTGATGAGGTTTTTTGTTTACATGATTGCTTCTTCTAAGAAGATTACACAAGTGATTTAATCACATATTGTTTAACACATTTTCGAGCAACAACTCTTGTGTTAAAATAGTTTACATGAAGAGATTAGAACTATAACACAATGCGAGCAACAACTCTTGTGTAAATTACAATTTTCTATCAAGATGTATTTGATCAGAAGTTGGGTAGCATCTTGTAGTGTTCTTCTTCTTCTTTATCTTCTTGTTGAGCAAGTCACGAGCAACAACTTCTTCTTCTTTATCTTTCTTTCTTTTCTCTCATTTCTATGTAGTGGTATTCAGCATGTTTAGCATTGTAGCTTTGACAACTCCAACATCCGTGACTTTTTAGCTTGATGGCCAAGAGAACTTTACTTCAAATATTTGATCTTCTTTTATAGCCTTGAGAGAGAGAAATTGTGAGGATTTAAAAAATCCTTTATTGCATCAACGGTTAGTTCCCAACAGATACAATAAGGTGTAAGAGTTTGGATAGTACAGAGTGATACTATTCATTATCTGTCACTTTACAACGTTTAACTTTAACGTTATCTTCAATATATGTTTTTCTACTTAGCTTGTAGACATAGATCTGTTAAGGGTAGAAAGATAGTATGGGAAACAACTGTTTGTTCCCAACTGTCATAATGAGACTAGTACACATTATAGTATGAAAGGATTATCCTTACATCACCCTAAAGGATAGAGGTTACATACACTTTTTGTACCTTTTATAAACCATCACACACCAACCATTTTTAACTTCTTATATTCTTCAGAGGCTTCAGATAATTTGAATGTTTGAAGCTTGTTGTAGAAGAATCACTCTTAAGTCTTAGAACCTAAGTCTTGGAGTCTTTAGAACTTGTCCCATCAGAACCTTGTCTTCAGCACTTGGTCGTAAGAACTTGCCTTTCTTCAGATCATCAGATCTTGTTCAGCAGAACCTCGTCTACATAACCTTTAGAACTTGGAACACACAGAAGCAAGGTTTTAGAAGGCCTCCAAAGCTTAACCACCAAGTCATGATCAGAACCTCTTATACTAACGTTCCTAAGAACCGTTGAATAAGACGAATTCCGGAATATTGACTTCAACTTTAACACGTAACCACGTGTTTTCTTCCAGTAGTGTTTACATTCATAACCTGATGATGTCACACGCCTTGATACCAGAGTTAGAACATTACAGAAGCAACTACACACTAGAACAAAACCATTAGAGTATATGATCGTTCTTTATGATACCATGTAAAGTTATCATCAAAATCTTAAGGTCAGGTGTAGAAACACGTTTTGTTCTTACAATCTCCCCCTTTTTGATGATGACAAAACCCTATATTTTGATAGAACAATTTTATACAAGGTAATCACCGTAACCGACAAATTCATAGTTAAGCTCACCGCTCCCCCTGAATCTATTAATCCCAAAATTTCATTTATGCTTGTTCAGAGTCTCCCCCTGAGCCCAAGACTCACAAAATAAATTTTGAGTTTTCAGAACATAGAAATAGTGAAGGAATACTTTGCTACAACAACTCATCAAAGTCTGGTTAGAACACCTGGTCTTCATCTCATAACCTAGTTACTGTCAGCACTTGATGAAGAATTAAAACTTGATTTTGAGCCTATTGAATAATGCCATGCATCATGTATCAGCACTTCTATTTATTAATTCTAATATCACAACCAAAATACTATACTTCTAGAGATGTTCACTACTTCTTAAGCATCAGCGCTTGACATAATATTTTCTAATATATCACACATTTAGATAGTTCACAACTTTTGAATAGAACATACATTGCATAAAGCACACGTTGCAGAAGCACACGTTACAGAAGCACACGTATCAAAGAAAATATTTTGAGTGGCATCTCTGTATCAGAGAATGCCTCAGAATATTGACTTGACTTCCTTTCAAGAGAGCACAACTTCTAAAGCTTTAAGTCTAAATTCAATATTTTTAGAAAGTTCACAACTTCTGAACACTATGATATTAAGAAAGATTACCTTAATTTCAGTAAGTTTATAACTTCTGAATTATGTTTGGTACACCTGTTTGAATATTCATATATTCACAAAGTGTACAACTTCTTGTATATGAAAATAGAGTTGATTTTATCCATAAGGTTCTCAACCTTAGACATCAGGATCTTCATATTCAATCTGTCTTAGAATACCCAGTGAACTTATTTAAAGTTCCTAGAATGAAACATCAAACAAACAGTTAGTAGCAACAACATTATATATGTTTGAGTTTAAGATTCTGAGAATAAGTATTATCAAAATCATTTTATTTTCTCCCCCTTTGTCAAAAATAAAAAAGGTGATAAAGAGACAGAGAAAAATAAACTTTGAATAAAACTAACAAAAGAAACAGATTTCATTAATTGAAAGAGAAAGAGTACAGACTCGATTCAACACACAAAACAAACAGGCATAAAAGAAACCTAGACAATAAACAGACACCATTTAACCATCAAAGACTTCACACTTTTTCTTTACCAGACCATTAGCAGGACCAGTTCTCTGGATGCATTAAACAATTCCTTCTTTAAAGAAGATCTCAGAGAGAATTCTTCCAAAAGGTATGAAGGACTTAAATTCATTTATGGAGAGTGTGATGGATTTTTGCAGAAAATTGAAGATAATATGTGGCAAATTTATCTTGATATCGTTGACCAGCAAAAATAGAAGCCGACCATCAAGAGAGAAGATATCTTTGTGAACTCTTCTAGGACGAAAATTGGTTAACAGAAACTTGAAACAACTTTTCGAAATGGGAGAAAGAGTTTCAGGATTTTTAGGCTCATAACTATATGTTAAGTAATGGAGGGTAGCAAGTTCTTCATCAAAAAGATATCGAATCTTAACATGTTCAACAGTAAATCCAACATTCTCACAACCAGTAGCAAGGATAAATCAAAAGGGTGGTGATGGTTATGGGAATACCGAAGACATGAGAAGCAATGGAACAACCTTCACTCACAATGTAGGCATGTCTCCATAAGTCTTAGACAAGGTTTCTGTAGATAGGTTTATCCAACATGGTGAAGTAATTAGTCCATTCTTGAAAGTAAGAGACTGAGGTGATAATGAAAGAAATTTGTCTATTACCAAGATTACGAAGCTTGATTTTTTCTTCAGTTATAACTTCAAGAAGACTCTCATCTCCATAGAAGGTAACTAGAGACATGATGAAAGAAGAGAGAAGGCATAAAATTTATATGATAATAAAATAATTCAATGATTCAAGGGAAGAGAAAAGAGATGTATATATATATATATATATATATATATATATATATATATATATATATATATATATATATATATATATATATATATATATATATAGAGAGAGAGAGAGAGAGAGAGAGAGAGAAGATGGAGGACATGACTGACTGGACAAATGACATAGGTTGAGAGGCGTATCACGCATAAGATTTTCTAAGAACATATTGACAAGTTAAGACATAACAACTAAAGCTAGGGTCAGAAGAAGTACTAGAAAACTAGAGAAGGATTCTGACATTGGGTAAAGCAAAAAGATTTTGATCTATTTTCAAGAAAACTATGTCTTTCAAAGTATTATGTTAAGTAAGAAGATTTGGAAGCGACATTCATTAACCCAACAAAATCTGGTCACTTAAGATCTCCCATTAGGATTTCACAATGACCAGCAGCCAATGTTTTCTTGAGATTATACCTTCACTCAGTCACTCAAGGAACCTTTCAATGATATGTTCAATGATTTGATTTAATGAATATAACAATCATTGACCCAACATAATCTGGTAACTTAAGATCTACTATTAGGATTTCCTACAATGACCAGCAACCATTGTCTTCTTGAGATCAGACCTTCACTCAGTCACTCAAGGAACCTTTCAGTGATATATTCAGTGATCTAATTTAATGAATATAACAATCATTGACCTAACAAAATATGATCACTTAAGATATTCTATTAGGATTTCCTACAATGACCAGCAGCCATTGTCTTCTTGAGATCATAACTTCATTTAGTCTCTCAAGGAACCAATCAATGTTATGTTCAGTGATCTGATTTAATGGATATAACAATCATTGACCCAATAGAATCCGATCACTTAATATCTTTTATTAGGATTTCCTACAATGACCAGTAGCCATTATCTTCTTGAGATTAGACCTTCACTCATTCTCTCAAGGAATCAATCAACATCAGTTGATAAGGTCTTGTGTTTACATGATTGCTTCTTATAAGCAAATTACACAAGTGATTTAAGCACATATTGTTTAACACATTTTTGAGCAACAACTCTTATGTTAAAATAATTTACATGAAGATATTAGAACTATAACACAATACAAGCAACAACTCTTATGTAAATTACAATTTTCTATCAAGATGTATTTGATCAGAAGTTGGGTAGCATCTTGTAGTGTACTTCTTCTTCTTCATCTTCTTATTGAGAAAGTTATGGGCAACAACTCCTTGCTTCTTCTGAGATCTAACATGATGTATATGGTGATAGTTTGTATAGCATCTTGTATATTTATTCTTCTTTATCTTTCTTTCTTTTCTCTCATTTTTGTGTAGTGGTCTTCAGCATGTTTAGCATTGCGGCTTTGATAGCTTCAACATCAACGAATTTTTAGCTTGATGGCCAAGAGCTCTTTACTTCAAATCTTTGATCTTATTTTATAGCCTTGAGAGAGAGAGAGACGTTGTGAGGATTTGAAACAATCCTTTCCTGCATCAACGGTTAGTTCCCAATGGATAGAATAAGGTGTATGAGTTTAGACATTACAGAGTGGTACTATTCATTGTCTATCACTTTATAACGTTTAGCTTTAACCTTATCTTTAATAGATGTTTTTCTACTTAGCTTGTAGATATAGATCTGTTAAGGGTAGAAAGATAATATAGGAAACAGTTGTTTGTTCCCAACTGTCATAATGAAAGTAATACATAGTATAGTACGAAAGGAATGTCCTTACTCCACCCTAGAAGATAGATGTCACAAGATAACCATTTTTAACTTCTTCTTTTATTCAAAGGCTTCAGATAATTTGAATGTTTGAAGCTTGTTGTGGAAGAATCACTCTTAAGTCTTAAAACCTAAGTCTTGGAGTCTTCAGAACGTGTCCCATCAGAACATTGTCTTCAGCACTTGGTCGTAAGAACTTGCTTTTCTTCAGATCATCAAAACTTGTTCAGCAGAACCTCATCTTCATAATCTTCAGAACTTGGAACACATAAAAGTCAAGCTTTAGAAGGCCTCCAAAGCTTAACCACCAAGTCGCGATCATAACCTCTTGTACTAACGTTCCTAAGAACCATTTCATAAGACGAATTCCAGAATCTTGACTTTAACTATAACACGTAACCACATGTTTTCTTCCAGTAGTGTTTATGTTCAGAACCTGATGACATCACGTGCCTTGATACCAGAGTTAGAACATTATAGCAGCAACTACACACTAGAACAAAACCATTAGAGTATACAATTATTCTTTATGATACCATGTAAAGTTATCATCAAAGTCTTAAGGCCAGATGTAGAAACACTTCTTGTTCTTATAGTTTTTTTTTACAAATGTTCTCAAAACAAGAACAAAACATTGCTAACTCATATGAAAAAGGCTTCTTGTGACTTAGCAATGTTTTGTTCTTTAAGTTCTTATACAGGTTGAAAGAAGATGAAGTTTAGTTTATTATATACTATGTATATTATTTGTTTCACTAACCTTTAAATGAAAGTTCAATCATTTAAATTGATATAGAAACTTATAATCTGAAAATTAAGATGTATTCGAAAATCAACATATATCAATCAATGTTTTCCGAATTGCATGCATCTCATTCTGCATATTTTATGTTTCTTAACACATAATATATGGTTCAATGGTCTGATTCCTACAATACATCAATATCTACAATTCTACTTTATCTTGTCGTTGTCTCTTATCATCATGATTGTTAAGATTATGATTGTTATGATGATAAGTCATCATAATAATCATGATGATAAGCGACGATGATGAGGTAAACAATAATAAAAGATATCAATGCATTGAAGAAATCCGACCATTGAACCATATATGTGTTAAAGAATATAAAATATGCACAATGAGACGCATGCAATTTGGAATATAGTGGTGTGTTTAACTTGGTTCTCAAGAATATTTTAATTTTCAGATTATATAGTTCTTTATGAATTTTAATGGTTGTATTTCTTTAATGAGGTGTATGGTAAAACAAGCAATATACATTGGTATATAATAAACTATTGTTACGTTCCACAACAATTTTCTATTTTAACTGTGATCTAATGTAATTTATTTGCTACTGCTGGGTTTCGAGTCCAGTACCATATATATCACAATGGTTGATAAGCATAATCGTTGTGATATCACGCGTACTTTCCAGTATACTACAATGATTCCAGGATCGTGATTGTTAGTAACAAATTCACAATAACACTCTAGACAACAACGCCTGGTCCTGCGTAATTATATGTATTTACTAACCGTTGTTAAATGGGTTTTTCGTAGTAGTGTCATTGCAACATTATGTCATTTTTTCTAGCGGAGTATGATTGCTTATTTAAAGTATCTGAAGCCGAAGAAGAAGCTGTTAGGGAAGAGCAGACAAACCAAAAATGGTTATGTTATTATGTCATGAATAAATGTGTCGTTGAGGAGCAACAAGTTGTCTTTGAAAGGCCAGATTCAGGAATGATGTACCACTTGAAACCTTTATTTATCAAGGCTAAGGTAGACAATTTTCCTATCAAAAAGGTGTTTGTTGACGCCGGTGTTGCGGTGAATTTAATGCCACAATCTTTGTTGAGGAAAGTCGACAAATACGACACAGATCTGAGGCCTCATAACATGGTTCTCTCAAACTATGAAGGCAAAACAAGTCACATCCTGGGAGTGCTCGGAGTAAATTTATCCATTGGATCGACAGTTAGGCCAACTTTGTTCATGGTGATTGTGTCCAAGGCTAATTATAACCTAGTGTTAGTGCGTGAATGGATTCATGGAATATGTGCGGTCTCATCTACTTTGCACCCAAGCCTGTCGATTTGGCGCCCAGACGAAATAGTGGAGAATATTAAGGCTGATCGGAGTTACTTTATGGTCAATGTCAATGTAGGAAGAATTTCAATCAAAATTTGGCCAAGATTCCTCCATGTTACCCAACAGATTATGCCTTTGCGTATGATTCATATGCTATGAATTTTTTGACTTTGCACCCAACTCATGGTTTCGTTTGGGACTAGGAGAAGATGGATAATTACCCCATCACAGAGGGACAAGTCGATCCCACAGGTGGGAAAACGAAGATCATGATGATGCTGGAGTCGAGCACTCTAGCAAGGATTTTAGCTTATTTGGTTGAAAATAAGTTAAAATCAACCTTAGAGGATGATAAGCTGCAAAGCATGGCTACTGAAGCCATCTTTGTCGAACAAAAAATTGGCCAACATGGCCAACAAACAGCTTTAGAAAGCCATAGGCTTGATTGTATCTATGATGAAGAGCCTTTGGGGTTCAAAAAAACCCAATGAATTTTGCTTACAAAATGCAGGCACAAGACCCTTTGGAGGAATTCGATTTAGGAGATGGAGCGGTTAAACATCTTACCTACGTGATCGCCAAGATCGACCCAGAATTAAAAAGAAAGGTGGTAGAGGTTCTCAAAGAGTTCAAAATTATTTCATCTGGGATTACATTGAGATGCCAGGGTTGAGTCGATAAATGGTGGAAATGGGGCTACCAATTCTCCCGGGAAAGAGGCCAGTGAAACAGATGTCGATGAAGTTCGCCCCAGAAATATTATCAAAGATAAACATAGAAATCGAGTGACTGCTGAGGAGAAATTTCATAAGAACCCCCAGGTATGTCGAATAGATAGCTAATATAGTGCCTATTATTAAGAAAATAGGAGTCTCAGGGTATATAGATTTTAGAGATTTAAATAATGCAACTCCAAAGGATGAATACCCTATGCATGTGGCATAAATTTTGGCCGATTCAGTCGCGGGACATGAGTACCTTAGCCTTTTGGATGGATATTTTTGTTACAACCAGATCTTTATCGCTGAAGAGGATACTCCTAAGACGTCCTTTTGATGCTCAGGAGCCCTGGGGACTTATGAGTAGGTAGTAATTCCCTTTAGATTAAAAAATGCAGGAGCCATATGCCAAAGAGATATGAATTTGATGTTTCATGATTTCATTGACACATTCATGCAGGTTTACATCGATGATATTGGAAAAGTCCTCATCAAGGGATGGTCATATAGATTATCTTTGACAATCCCTTAAAAGGATTAGGAAATATGGATTGAAGATCAATCCATTAAAGTGTGCTTTTTGTGTTCGTGCATGAGATTTCCTAGGTTTTATTATGCACAAAAAGGCATAGAGATAAATAAGAACAAGACCAAAGTGATCCTAAACACACAGGCGCCAACAACCAAGAAACAACTCTAGTCGCTCTTGGGAAAATAAACTTTCTAAGACGCTTCATATTAAACTTAAGGGGCAAGACGTTAGAGTTTTCGCCATTGCTTCGACTTGGGAAGGAAACAAATTTTCGATGGGATACAAAACACTAGGAGGAATTTGACAACTTAATTAATCTGCCCATTTTGTTGCCTCCTGTTGTATCCCAAAATTTACCCTCTCATTTCTCAAAGGATCATCCAGGACCCTCAGGTTTGCTTCCATCAAGTTTCAAGCTTTGGATTACAGTTTTCCAATAAAGTCATTCACAAGGGCAAAATGGTCAAAAGCACACTGAAAAGTCAAACTTTGACTTTTGGATCAAAATCAAGTTTCAACAATTATATTTCATCAAGACATGAAATTAGTTCATCAAAATCAGAAGTTAGAAAATTACTTTGAAAAAAAATCAAATTTCTAAACATTTGGAAAATTTTCTAAGTGTTGGGAGAATATGATACTTCAGAACTTATGGGTCAGCCTCCACGCGAATGCAATCAGAATTTGCAAACACGGTTCAGAACATGATGCTTCAATCAGAACATATGGAAGCAATGTTCTTCGGTCAAAACATGACTCTTCAGCATATAGAGGTTACGTTTCTGATCTTCTGCAATCAGAACATCACCAAATCCCAAAACCTCGTTTAAGCAGCTTGTTGCCCTGCTATATCACAGTCCTGCAATCAGCTGCTGATCCAGTCCACGCCTGCACTATCTCAAACCCCATATTTGCACCAATTTAGCATACAAAAACTGTGATTAAAAAGCAATGGGACAGTATGCCAAAAAGGTTTAAATCTCATTTGTTTTCCCCCTAAAACACAACAAACTCACCTATAAATAAGTTGCTCTATCACACTTTCAAGGAGCTAGCTTTTGGAAAGGGAGAATTATCAAGGAGAGAAGAGAAAACAGTAATACATTCGTGAACCCTGAATTCCTAAACAAAACCAAAAATCTTTGTTCTTCCCTTTGAATCAAAGAACATATCATTTTTTGTTCCGTTGTTCTTGCTGATTCCAGAACATCTGAAGGCAGCAACTCAAGTTCCAAACACATGTTCCAGATTCTAGGTAAGTCTTTCTGACTTTGAATATTTTCATTTAGAACATCATTAAATATGTAAATATCATAGTATTGATGTTGTCCATATCATTGCATGAGTAGAAAAACTGTGGATCGGAACTTCTTGAATAAAGTTAGGCTCAGAATTAGGATTAGAACTTCTATGAACTGTTGTGCTTTCATCCTTTTGATTTATTTTCGTTAAGAACTGGATAAATTGCAGATGTTCTGACTAATGTAAGGAATGAGGTGAAATGTAATACATAATTTCTGGGTTTTCTTTCTTATTGTTTTAGCATGACACGGAAATTCTGAGTTCCCCTCACTGTTTTTAACACGCACAGAACTTCTGAGTTCTCCTCACTGTTTTTAACACGCACAAAACTTCTGATTTTTACTCACTGTTTAACACAGCACAGAACTTCTGATTTTCACTCACTGTTTAACACAGCACAGAACTTCTGATTTTCACTCACTATTTAACACAGCACAGAACTTCTGGTTTTCATTCACTGTTTGACACAACACATAACTTATAAGATTTTCTTAACACTTAGAACTTCAGCACGTAGCGACCCAGAACTTCTGTTTTTCCCTCTAACATTTATTTCAGGACCTCATAGTGCATCAATACAGAACTTCTGATTTCCTCTGATGTTTCATTATGAACCACAGCGCGCCTGGCATCAAAACTTTTGATCCCCTTTATTTTGCTTTCAGCAACATGCTGATCCTATTCCTCATTGTTTTTCCTTTTTCTCTATTATTTTTATAAAAAAGGACATCAAAAAAATATTTTCTTTCATTAAATAATTATTTTCCTTTTAATTTGTTAAGACCAAAAACCATTTTTCAAAACAAGTCTTTTCCTTTTCTTATATTGTACAATTTAATATGGTTGTAATAGTTAATTAGGATTTAAAATTTTTGCAAACCCTAGTTTGTAATTTGTACCCCCATCCATAAATGATGTAATAGCGTAGAACTTTACATTTCCGCGATTTACCGCTTTTCAAATATAAATGCTAGTAATTAGGGTGTGTATGGCAAGACATGAAATCAACAAATAGATAACCCTAATCAAGACTAAATGCATGTAAATCAAACACACTTGCACACTAGCACCCTTAGGGTAATCCCATTTTGTTGCCTATCGGAAAATAGTCATGTCCCTCGAATATGGTAGTTTTAGCAAAGACCCTCGATAAAAGATCGTAGTCCCTCGATGACCCTCAATGTTCCCTTCGGTAAACGATCTAGTTCCTAAACGACATTGCTAAAACGTCCCATAGGTTGCCTTCTATGACAATACAAAACGTCCCACGCCCGTCCCTTCACATCCAACGACGGGATTTCTTACCAAAACAATGGTAAGATAACAACATCTAAAGGAGGAGGAAAAGAATGTTTAATACGTTTTGAGTAGGTAGGTTACTCCTAGCTGCTTGCTTGCTCACAACAAAACACTTTATACACCTACACTTCACTTTGAAACATTTTTCAAAAGACAAAACACTTTGTATGCGTTCTTATAGAGACGAGAACCATTACAAAGACACCTTTTCAAAATACTTTCAAAATCCACATCACAAACACATTCTCAAACAAAAAGCAAGTGATCTAGCAAGCAACTAAGAGCCCGTAGATAACTACGGATAAAAAGGATGCTAATACCTTCCCTTTTTATAACCTACCCCCTAGACTCAAGAAATAATCTCGAAAGGTCTTTCCTGTTCTTTTCAGCCTTTCCTTTTGGATAAAAGAAAAGTCGGTGGCGACTCTTGCTAACCGCAACAATTGCGATCAAACGCAAAACATCCCAAGTCAGTTCTCCCACCGTGTTACACCTCCCAACAAAAACAAATGTACGAAATTGTATATTTCAGCATCAGATTCGACATTGGCAGTATGTTAGCCCAAGAGGATGAAGATGGCATCGAAAGAGCCATTTACTACCTCAGTAGTGTCATGAATGATGTTGAAACTAGGTATAATGCTATAGAGAAATTATGTCTTTGTTTGTACTTCTCATGTAATAAACTTAAGCATTATATAAAATTAGTGGAAGTTTCTATTTAATCTTATTTTGACGTTGTTAAACACATGTTGTCGAAACCAATTCTACATAGTCGTATTGCTAATAGGCATTAGCCTTAACATAATATTCACTCACATATGTTTCTTTAAAGGCCGGAAGGGTCAGATTGTTGTTGATTTCATTGTCGACCATTCAGTGGTCAAAATGAATGAATGTTACGTAAGTACAAGACCTTGGCAGTTATACTTCGATGGATCCAAACATAAACAAGGAGTAGGAGTAGGTATCTTCATAATGTCGTCAGAACAAACTCATATCCTGTTTATGTTTAAAATTAAAGGAGAATGTTCTAATAATGAGGTCAAGTATGAAGCCCTAATAACAAGACTTCAAATTTTATTAGAGCTGGGAGCAAATGAGATGGAGATAAAAGGCGATTTCGAGTTGATTGTGCGACAAATGAAGAGAGAATACAAGTGCATCAAGGAGAACTTAATGATGTACTTTGCCACTACACTATTGCTATTGACTAAGTTTAATAATGTGTCGATAAGTCATGTCCGTCGAATAGAAAATCAAGAGGCTAGTGAATTAGCCCAAGTAGCCTCAGGGTATAGAGTCTCCAGAGAAAATTTAGAAGAATTAATATAAATAAAATACAAGTTGATTCCTAATTATTTCTCACTAGGAGAAGCGTCAACCTCAAAAACTGGGGGGCAGGAGCAGAAGTAGTCCCATATTTATTAAATTTTGATTACTTCGGAAATTTTGAAATTTTGGAAGTTTTTGCCATTGACGCTTTAGCATAAGGCGATTGGAGAAAACCCATAGTCGATTATCTGAATACCCCAACGGGATTGATGGATCACAAGGTTAAATATAGGGTGTTAAATTATAGAGTCACATGGAATGAATTGTTTAAGAAAACCCCTGAAGGAGTCTTGTTGAAATGTTTGGGGGGAAATGAGGCATACGTGGCAGTATTAGAGGTGCACAGCGGTTCGTGCGACGCTCATCAAACAAGCCAAAAAATGAAATGGTTGCTTTGTCGAACGAGAGTGTATTAGCCAACTATGTTAAAAGATTTCATAGAGTTCGCTAGGGGGTGTCAAGAGTGCCAGAAACATTCAGGGATCCAACATGTGCCTGCAAGTAAATTGTATTATATCGTGAAACTATGGCCTTTCAGAGGATGGGCTTTGGATATCATAGGGGAAATTAAACCCACGTCATCGAAAGGACACAAATATATCTTGCTGGGGATATACTATTTTACCAAATGGATAGAAGCAGTGCCATTAACCAGCGTCGATCAAGAGGAAGTAATGAGTTTCATACAGAACCACATCATGCATAGGTTTAGGGTACCTGAAACTATTACGACTGATCAGGGAACATTATTCACCGGGCGAAAGATGGTGGAGTTCGCTGCAGAAATAGGCTTTAAGTTGTTGATGTTGATGTCGTATTACATCCAAGCTAATGGTTAGATCGAAGCGGCCAACAAAATTGTAATTGGTCTGACTAAGAAACATATTAGGCAAAAGCCCAAGAATTGGAAAAAAAATTTAAGCCAGGTCTTATGGACGTGTCGAAATTCACCCAAAGAATCCACAAATACAACACCATTTAGATTAGTATATGGACAGGATGCGGTATTGCCTTTGGAGATACACTTGCACTTAATAAGAGTCCAGAGGCAGACAAAAATTCCAACTAAATATTATTGGGGGATGATGTTCAACACATTGAGTGATATCGACGAAGAAAGGTTGGATGCGTTGGATGTTCTACTTAGGCAAAAAGAACAAGTGGTCAAAGCTTACAATAAAAAAGTAAAATATAAGTCGTTCATCTTGGGAGACTTAGTTTGGAAAGTTATCTTGCCAATGGATAGAAGAGATATAGTTTTTGGGAAATGGTCCCCTAGTTGGAAAGGACTATTCTGAGTGTCACAAATTTTTACTAATAATGCATATGAAATTGAGAGCTCACACCCGAAGGGAGAGTCCTGTAAATTAATGGGAAATATTTGAAGAAATATAGACCCATGCTGCAAGAAATCACCATTGATAAGGGGTAAAGAGCATAGTCAAGGAGATAAAAAGGCCAATAAAAGGGCCTGAACATTAAGCCAAAAAGAAAAGTAAATTGTTTAAATACAATAACCACAAATTAAAAAGGCACAAACACCTGCATTTTCGAATAGTGTTCCTTCGTTGCAGCAAGGAGTTGATCGGCTAAAAGAATGGAAGATTCAAAGTCAGTCAACTCAACGTCCAAAGCCCTAACCTGCTCAAAATACTGAACCCCGATCGTGGCTTCTACATCAAGGGCTTATTGAGTGGTGTCATCTGCACGAGCTTGAAGCACCCAAGCTTCTTTCACTTTGGCTTGCAACTCCTCAATTTGTTTATTCCATTTGGAGATGTCGACAACCCTGGTCTCAAATTCATATTTTTCATGGTCAAGAGACTTGTGCAATTCCTAAATTTTGGCCAAAGAGATTGTTACCAATTCTAACTCTTGGGATCGAGAATGTTCCTGGGGTGACTTCCTTGTTTAGCCATCATTCTTGCGAGTGATGCCAACCAGAAGTTGATCCAAGAAGGCAGAAAACTCTATCACAAAGCTGACGACAACAGAAGGCGAAGTTAATAGATCAACATGTTTGAGTAAGTCCTTGATGTCGTGGCTAGCCATGACATTAGTGTGCAACAGCACAAAGAGGTCACCATCGAATAAAGTTGTTTTAAGGCGGCAGAGTATTTCTTTTTGAGTTTCAATGGGAGGAATGTTGTTTGAGACCGTTGAGGAACTAGAACTCATGTCGGTCGAAGTACCCCTTGTATTCATCATGAGTTTTAAATATTCCAGGGGCCTGGTTTATTTTAGGGCGACAATTTCTTCAAGAGACATATGAGTGGTTTGAGTATTGTCATGTGTAGGTGGTATGTTGGAGGCAATATGAGCCATTGGTTGATTGACAGAATAGAGGAATGCACCACTTGAAAAGTAGGTGGAGTTTGTTGAGTATGGAAAGTGTTATGGTCATCTTCAGCTAACTCCCTCTCAATGTCGTCATTTGAAGGATGGTTTGGATCGACAAGGGAGTCAGTAGGAGCAAGATGATCATCGACCAAGGTAGAAGCCACATTGTGCAATAATTGGTCTTCCATGTCATTATCGACAAGGGTTTTTCTCACCGGTGAATAGTCTGGAACTTCACTAGCAGTGTAGGAAGAGGTGTTAGAGTGAGGAGATTGTAAGTCACTTTCATCAGAAGGAGTGAGACTTAGAAGCAAAGTCACAGTCATGGAAGGGATTGGTTGAATGATAGCTAGTGGTTTTTGAATAGTAGATTTTGGTGGTGTAACAAGAGGGATCGATTGTTGTTGAACATATGATTTGAATTTTGCAACAGTATTGCGCTACAAAAGGAAAATAACATGCCTCAATGACGACACAGACAAAAAAGAAACTCCGTCTTAAAATTATACATACCTGAAGACCACCCTCAGGTCTTGAATTGGTACTTTCTTGTTGATTAGGGGATATGTTTAGGGTAGCCATAGCTGATCTGGTTTTCAAGCGAATTATTTTTTGCCCCTTTGACGTCTTCGCTGCAGTAGCAGCCTTGGGTTATGGTGAAGCGGTGACTTTGGGGTGAGGAGTTGTTCGAGCGGATTTTCTTTTCTTGGGTTTCTTCATGGAGATGTCTGGAGAAGGCTGACGATTGGCAGAAGGCTCTTTGATATAGATACCTTTGGACCGCTTGGGAAGGAGATTGTCAGAAACTACTTCTACTTGCGCTTGGACAATGCAAGAGAAGAGTGAGGAATATGCAAGCCAGACTGCACATCAGATAAAGAACAAAATAAATCTGGTGTGAAGGTCCTTCATCGGCTGTAGAAAAAGTGCCAGCCCCTCTGGAAGATTCTCCGGGGAGCTTTTTATGCTCAACTGCTGAAAAAAGGGTTAGTAAAAGTGAGAAAACCAAAACTAGAGAAAGTAAAAGAGTGGAGTATGTACAGGAGTTTTCTACACCTTCAAGTATCAGAGTCAAAATCTTAACACATTCAAGGTCGACATGAAGTTGTCCTTTGAAGTCGTCCAAAGAGTGCTTAGTCAGAACTACTTGCTGCGATGGTTTTAAAAATTATTATTTATTACTTTCAAAAAAGACCCACAAGGCCACTAGTCTGGAAATAGGGGGCGAAACGCCAAAGCCAATTTCGATTTTGGTAAAGATGAAAACTTGGGTGGATATCATATGAAAGCAAACTCATACTTGTCTTTGTTCGCCAAGTAAAAAGGGAGTTTCAAACTAGGAAGTTTTTTTAGAAAATTTTCCTTCAAGGTCGCAGCGGCTTCACAAATAAACTGTTGTAAGCACTCTGGATTGTAAACGACTTCAAAGTATTTTTGAAAAGCTTGGATATTCTTAATTTACTAGGATCTACGTTGTAGGAATTTTTTTTGCATGGCTGAAAAATCCTCAGTCAGTCGGTTAGAAAATGCTTTAGCAGTGCCACATTTGACCACATAATATTTGAGCCACCAGTCATGGAACTCTTTGGTGCAAAAGAAAGCGGTATCAAAAGCAAGGGGGTGAGGAAAGGGGTGTTAGGAATGAATTGAGCTAGTCGCTTAACACATTCATTCTCATCAAAATTTACCAACCAAAGACAAAGGTCGCGCTTTTGAGTGTAAAAGCAACGAGGCACTGGTTGACATAAACCAAACTGGCGCGCCACCAAGTTTGGTAGGTGGCAAAGAAGCTTCACACCCTCCTTTGGGCCAAGTCTGGTGACTATAAGCTTGGGGGTGAGGAAAGATTCCCAGATTTCCCTTGATTTAACAAGTAGATCTGGGTTGGAAGGAGGGAATTCCCTGGTAAACCATTCAGGTCCATGGCGCTTGTAAGCAAAAGGTGTTATCTCAGGGGTGAAGGCGCGTTGTCTGGTGATCATCATGATATATTTTGTTAGAGTGTCTTCCATGAAAAGGTCAGAATCATTAGGTTTCGTATGGCCAAGATGAATTCCCTCAATGGGTCGATCATTCAAGGTGGAGTCTGTTTCTTCAGGTTTGTCAAGTTTTAGATCATGCACAAAGGTAGCATTCAACCAGAGCTGAAGCAACCAGAAAGGTCTAGCCAAAAAATAGCTAGCAGTAGGCTTCACGATGGTCATGAGAAGAACCCATTCGCCCAGGGATTCATAAAGAGGCCCTAGGATGAGTTTGTTCAAGCATATGTTGTGACCCGCATGCAGTTGGTTAGTCAAAGCGATAAACCTTTTGGCTACCTTCAGAGACCTACAACAAAAGATGAACTTTGACAGTCATAACACCAGGAAAGCAATATGTTTAGTGTTGGACACATAATCAATAATTTGATCATGATAATGCTTCATGTACTTAGTGAATCTAGCAAAGTCCTTGTCAAAGCCGATACTATTTTCATCGTTGTTGATCGGGTTGAATGACTCACCAGTTGGACGAAGACAAGTGATGGCCGCCACATCAAAAAGAGTGGGAGTCAACATCCCACAGTTGAAATGGAAGGTATGAGTCGAACCATCCCAAAAGTACAGAGAAGAAACCAAAAGATGGAGGCAGTAGGTGGGGCCAACTCTGGACAACTAGATCAAGTCGAAGATCAATCGGTCTTTCCAGAATTGACTTTTCACCTTTTCAACTTTGTCTAACCATGAGAGATAGTTTGAGATAACAGTAGAGGCAGAACGAAAAACCCTAGGAGGTTGATAAAGATGGCTGAAGTCGAGAGGGAGATCGAGGCTGACTTTGGGTTTGGTACAGTGATAAGCAGGAAAAAAAACTCCTCTATGTTTTGAACAGTCCTAGTGGAATTTGGGATAGGTCCTAAAAGAGCATGTGAAGCATCACCAACAAGAAATGGAAGAATTACCTGAGAACAGAAAATGCACAATTTTTCTTTCATCAACGATGGTTCCAAAACATACTCTTACTGATTGACAACAAGTGGCTTGTCTAGCTTCGTGACCAAAGGCACGAAATCTTCTCTTTGTGTTTGATCTAGAGAGTGAGTGAAGGAAGCCATTGATGGAAAATGAAAAGTATTTGGTTTTCAAGGAGGTTTAAGTATAAAGAAAAGAAAAGAAAGAGAGCCCGAGTGTAAAGAAAGCGTAAAGAAAAAGTGGAAATGAAGTTCCTGAGATATTTATACCCTTAAGGTATCAAAGAGAAGTGAAATCATTGAAGGGACATGCAGAGTACAGGTGGAAAACAATGGTAGGGGGAACAAGGAAGTTGTTGAGTGTGTGGGTCACGTTCTATCCTTGGAAGTTGTAGTTACACTAGGATAATTACTACGTTACTGTGGACATGACCTTTGAGAGGAAGTCATGATGATAATGACGTCATCCCATGATGCCAAACAGGAGAAGACGAAAAATGTCCCTCTCTCATTACCAGTCGACAGAGGCATTTTGGGGGACAATTTATTAGCCAAGATTTCTACAAAGGTCAAATCCAGCTAAAGGGAATAAATGTGGCCAGAAGCGACAGGAGAAGTGTTAGAAGGAGAGAATGATCAAGAGCGTGAACTCAAAATAAACAACCTACGAAGGAGAAAAGGTCAATTTGACACAAAACACGGTGGGGACATGAGGACCCTGCTCGCGATAGGCAGTTATGGAAAGACAGACGCGGAAAAAGACTACCCCTTAATGGGTTTGAAACATAGGAACATGTGAAAGACAAACTGAGGAACTAATAGACACACGACACTTGGAGAAGATGAACCCACCAAAGGAGCAATTACCTTTGTGTGTTATAAATAAGTCAATGTAAACAGTTTTAAGGATTCAAACTACTCACATCTTACACAAACACTCAAAGTACCCAAACGAAGAGTGAAATGATTCAAACAAGAGTAATGTATGTTTGAATCACCAGTTTTTTCTTTTCATATTAATGTCAAGCAAATTTACTTCAACTTTACTTAAGCCTTGCAAATTTATTTGTTTTATTTTTCAAAGCCTTTTCGTTTTTACCATCTGCAAAACAAGTTGATTTCACACCGTGTCGAAGTCACTTGCATCCAAGTCACTCATCATATTTTATCTATACAAACACTTTAAATTCGAAGCATTGTCCTGAGATTCACTAGTCGATCTCGCGAAGCAACCTTTAACAAGAGACTAGCGTTGTTTACCAATTTCCAGAGTAAACAAATGGTTATATTTGTTAGTAGTTGGTTGAGTAGTTGGCTATATAAGTAACCAATTAGTCCAATGATTATTATCACCCCATTGTTTATTACATGTTTTCTTGTTGAGTTTCAACTCAACTTAGCCAAGCCTAAACTCTGCGCAATTAGGGATGGCAACGGGTCGGGTCGGGTGCGGGTTTCACACTACCCACACCCGCACCCGAAATCATCACCCGAACCCGAACTCGAAGGCTATTCGGGTGACAAAATCACACCCGCGCCCGCACCCGTTGGGTTCGGGTTTTTTCACCCAAACCCGAACCCGAAGGCTATTCGGGTGACAAAATCACGCCTGCACCCGTTGGGTTCGGGTTTTTTCACCCAAACCCGCACCAAAAATCAAAAAAAAATTACAATTAAAATAAGGTCTCTTTACATTGTCTTCAAGAAAATGCAATCACAATTATCTTAACATAGTCTTCAACATCTTAACATTACAATTAAAATTAAATTCTACAATCAAATTACAACTTTTCAACAACAACAAGCTAATATATTACAACTTTCTTGTGTAAGATTAGATGTTCCTTCCGGCTCCGGAGTTGTGTTCACTTGATCTATTTTACCTATTACAAAGAAAATATATTTCACATGTTAAGAAACACTAATAGATATTATCATCATAATTTTAAATTGTAATAACAAACATGTGAAACTTAAAACATATAAAACATGTAACTTAATTTTTGGTAATGCTGAACTTTTAAATTGTAATAAGAAGAATCCTTTAGACCACTTCTTGATACATACAGAGATGTAATAGCTTACAACACAGATAACATATCGCTTTTAAATTGTAATAATTTTAACATGCCATATTCTTGATAATTTATCATGTTTGCAACTGGAATAAAACTGCCTATAATAATGTTTGTCTACTAACTTTCAGCATGCTTGCATGCGCGTTAAATATCATGTTTTTAAACTGTCTAGAAACATAAGCACAACACTAAAAGAACTGTCTAATATCAAAAGCATTAGTGCAAATTAGTCGGGGCAATAATGGTGGAAGATAGAAACAATAATACTCACCATGTTAACATATAGAAACAACAACTTCTAATCTTCAAAATGGTAACCCAAGCAACCTTCCATCAACTCAGCTGTATTAACAAATAAATTGATGTTAAATAAAACACTAAAGCATAAAACTTCTACACCAAATGAAGTACAAAATACCTTCATCGTCTGACTCCATTTCATTCAACACAATAGCAATTTCTTCTGCAACTCTAAAAATTCCTATATATATTATATAACAAGAAAAATTAGTAATATATTATTTGCCAATGACATACCAAAGTAGTAATACATTATATAACAAAAAAATTAAGGTAGAAAATAAAAATAATTTGACAATGACATACCGTTATTCTCAGCAGCCCATAGCCAACTCCTAGCACACATCAAAGCCTCTACGGTAGTCCAGTTAAGTCGGCTACGATGAGGACTCAATATTCTACCACTATTACTGAAGGCCGATTCAGAAGCTACTGTAGAGATAGGAATAGCTAACACATCTCTTGCAATTGCTTGAAGTGTTGGATACACAACTCCATTTACCTTCCACCAATTCAAAATGTCAAATTCTGGAGTATTTTTTATAACTGGCTCTTTCAAATAATGATCTAACTCATACTTAACACTTGAACTTGAGTCTTCGGCAACGGCAATTGTCTCAACGTATGCATCAAATTCAGCCTCGTCATCAATAATAGCAGTTGTACCAATGGATGGAGCAGTAGGTTGTGCATCTCTAAGTTTAATCTGTTGATAATCATTGAGCAAATCATAACACATGTCTTTGATTCTACTAACTTGTGCACTTGATTCTTCTCCATACAACTTAGGAAACCAGAAATTAAGTACAACCATCTTCTTCCTAGGATCCAAAACTGCAGCAACTCCCATCATATCATGAACACCACTCCAATAATTTTGAAATTTTTCCATCATTCTTGTGGCCATCATCTCAATAATTGAATTGGAGGACTTCTTCCATTCCTCTATTGCCAACTTAATCTTACAAATCTTAGGAAAGTACAAGTTGGCAGTTGGATATTTTGTACCAGAAATCAACTCAGTTACTTCATTAAATAATTTTAAGCACCCACAAACATCTTTAGCAAATTGCCATTGTGAATTAGTTGGAAGACAAGTGTACAAAGACTCACGTTGCTTCAACCGAATAAATACATCCTTGTACTCTATGGCAATATCAAGCATCTTATATGTGCTATTCCATCTTGTTGGACAATCTAGAGCTAACTTTCTAGTGCAAATAATTGTCAATTGTCTAGCGGTATCTTCAAATTTTTCATACCTTTTAGGTGTAGCACTCCAAAATCCTACAATATCCCGAATATTTTCTATGTCATCCTTAATCACTTGTAGCCCCTCCTGAACAATTAAATTTAGGATGTGCGCACAACAACGCATATGTAACGAAGACCCATCCCTTATTAAACATTCCAACGACAACTTATCCTTAATTTTCCTAATCATTGAGTCATTTGTGCTACAATTATCTAAAGTAATCGTAGAAAGCTTTGAATCAATGTTCCAGTCCATTAAACAATTAACAAGTGCTTCAGCAAGTCTTTCACTAGTGTGAGGGGCTGGAACATAAATGAACCTAACATAATATTTACAAAAAACAAGTCTAAGAACAAAAAAAAAATACAATTAAGTTATAAAATATAAACATTGTTACCTCAAGATTCGACTCTGTAAAGTCCACGAGCCATCAATATAGTGAGCCGTAACCGCCATATACCCTTTTTTTTGGTTGCTTGAAGTCCACATATCTGTGATAATTGCCACTCTCCCTTCATGGTTATCTAACATCTTCATAGCACATTTTTTCTCAAAATCATAAACTTTCAATATCTCCTTCTTGATTGTGTTTCGAGTAAGAACTTTAAACAATGGTTGGAGAGAAACAAAGACTCTTCTAAGACCAATATGATCCACAATTGATAGTGGATAATCGTGCATAATAATAGCTTCAGCAATCAACTTCTTCACATATTCTGGATCATAAGTTCCAATTCCCAACTCTTGCTTTCCTTCTGAGATAGTCGGTAGGAGAAATGGTTGTCCTTTGTCATAGTTTCTAGTCTTGATCTTTTTTTGAATACAACTCAAGAGATGTCCTTTCAAGTGATTTGTTTCATTCTTTGAAGCGCCACTAAGTTGTTTTTTACACCAGATGCATTCAGCCTTATCTTTTCCATTCACTTTCATCTTTTTAAATTCTTGCCACACATTACTTCTAAGTTTCTTTGATGCAGGTTCTAAAATTGTATCAATTTCTTCTTGTTGCCCAATATCAGGTTCAGGTGTCGGATTCGGATTAGAAGATACCTCCTGAGTTGGACATGTACTTTCTTGTGTAGGATTAGATGCTCCTTCTGGTTCCGGGGTTGTGTTCACTTGATCCATTTTACCTACTACAAACAATAAGAAATTTCATAAACAATTGTATAAAAGAAAATGAGACTTTAAGAAGGCACGAAAAAACATACCACCACAAGATTCATAATCGCAAACACCTTAACATTCATACAAAGTTTAAAAAAGAAATTAAAATGATAAAAACTATTATTGATAAAAGCTATTATTAAAAGTAATGTTTTTACACGAGACAACATGGTTTTGTTTCAAATATGAAGTTATATCTCTCTTTTTCAACTGTCAAAGATTCACAGTCCAGCAGCAATGGGCTATGATCCGAGTGCGACGCGAGGAGATTCCACAGCTTTGCATTTGAAAATCGACTATCGCTTGACAGAATCCATTACAATCGCTTACCGCTTGACAGAAACCTGGTGCCATCTCAATTGCTAGACAACTTAAACTACCACTGGCCAGTTCACTATTGCTTGTATAACTCAGATATATTTTACATCAACAAAACATTAATAACTTCTCAAAACCTCAACTGCCACACGTTCTATGTTTCACATGTTCAACTGATTAATAGCAATCAATAACTGCACATATATTACATGGTTGGCTTTAACGAAAACAACTCAGCACATATGTAACTGCTTGCAACTTATATTGACTTCCATGTTTGTATTCATTGGTACAACAACTCAAAGCTTTACATTAAATATTAAACCTTCCTTACACTTGGCTCTATCTTGGGTGTTTTTCATCTCTACGTGTAAGTACTGTGTTCACTCCTATTAAAAAATGAGACTATATTAATAATACATGATAATAGTTAACAAAAGTAATATTTTAGAGAAAAGAAACTTGAGGTGAGCACTCCTAAACCATTTTAAAAGGATTACTGCTAAACCATTTCTAAATGTATGCAAAATATAGATTCAAGCTTAATTGTGTTACAAATGTAAAGTATATTTGATTTGAATATTACACAAGCAAGATCGAACTAGCCTAGTGGTAGTTTAAGTTGTTCAGCAATTGTTCTGCCATGGTTTTGCCATTCCTAATAGCTATTACTCTAAGCTCTTATGCCACATAACTTCTCATGGATTCATTGTTGAGAGATATGAGTAGTTAAAATATGTTTATATTCTCATCAATTTTCGTCTGCTACAGCTTTCAAAAACCTGTTGCAGAACTTACAAAAACCTGCTGCAGAACTTACAAAAACATTCACACAGAACTATCAAAAACATTCACAGAAGTTTTATAATGGCAGCTGAAGGAAAAGGAAGAGCTTGTGTAACAGGAGGTACAGGTTGCGTTGGCATATTCCACACAGCTGCGTTGTGCACATTTTATGTAATTCACAAATTTGGAATTTCTATCACATGAAGTTCGCAAAATGAAACTGAACCTACTTTCAAAAAGAGACATAATCTTATTAACTTTATGATTGACGAACGAGCAAAATTTTAAGATAATGTTGTTATGAACCCTCCTCATCAACATTTTAAACAAAAACGTCCTCCTTGGACATATCAATGAAGTCAACCAAGGAGAGCACCAATTTACTAAGCAATTTTTCCTCCCAAACCAGCAAACTAAGTTGCCATTCGAAGTCACTAACCCACACCCCATCAACCGGAGACCCCATCATACCAACCAGTTGAAACTGCTACTGAGACAGGAAACGATTTCCCAAATAACAAAGCTATATGAAATAATTGAAATCAATTACTAGCACTGCTGCGATTAAAAATATAAGTTTCAAATCCATATTCAGGTCTAATTACGAACCCTAATCATATACACATGAAGAAAAGAGGTTCTCCATCGCCATCATAATTTCAATGCAGCTTATATTCAGAACTTGTCCCACAAAACATGGAGGAAACTATTTATTAATAGCTATGGATGAGTGATTCATGTACCTTTGGAGAATGGCGAGAAGAGGATTGTATGAAGAAGATGACTGAGGAGTTTGTAGGCGCCGGTGAAGAGGCGAAGGAGACTGAGAAACGAACTAACGAAGGTGACGGAGGTGACGAAGGTGACGGAGGTGACGAAGGTGACGGAGGTGACGAAGGCGGTGGCCGGTGGGTGAACTGAAGTGAGCGTGAACTTGAAAGTTGAATTCGTGGCGTGGCGTGATGTACTGAACAATAAACCCTACATTTTATTTTTAATTATTGAAATATATATATATATATATTTGGGGATAGTTTTGTAATTTAACATATAAGCGGGTGTGATTTCGGGTTTCGGGTGCAAGCTACCCCAAACCCACACCCGAAATATCGGGTGGCACCCGAACCCGAACCCAAACCCAGTCAATTCGGATTTCACCCGTTGACTCGGGTGCGGGTGGGGCCCGCGGGTTTGGGTCTGCTTGCCATCCCTATGCGCAATGCCAGCCTGAATTTTATATGTGCAAATTACCAAAGAGATATACTACATGTAGTAGTTGTTCAAAGATTACATATTTATGCATAAATACACAAATAGACCCGACGGTGAAGATTTAATAATTTCTCAATTGGTCGCTGTGCAAAAGAAAGAATAGAAATGTCATTTTCCTCCGAGAGTGCAGTTTCAAGCCTTTTTTTTTTCTTTGGCGAAAGAAAACTTTGATCCTTGCCACAAACCTCTCATATTACCTCAAAATGCTCCTATGCTTGCGGCCAGCACTCCCCAAAAGAATGTATAATCACCAAAAATCTGGCAATGACATGTTTAGAGCCATAGGCCACAACTATTCTATTTTACTTGCACATGTCATAATTGCTGACTTCATCGTTTCTTTATCTAAAACAGTTTGAACAATGACCTGCTCAAAAGATGCTTACTGATTAGGGTTAATTATATGCAACGTCGTGTCAAAAAGCAAAATATCATGAAGTGTATATAACTCAAGAAATCGTCTTCAGTAATAAAAAGACAAAAGTTTGTGTTGCTAGCATTTCTAACATGCAACGTCGAGTCAAAAAAGCAAAATATCATGAAGTGTATATAACTCAAGAAATCATCTTCAGTAATAAAAAGAAAAAAAAGGAATACTAGTGACAGAGAAGACATTCTTGAATGACACAACAAAATCTGTTTAACAAGAAGGTAAAACAGATTCTATAACATTACCTCTTGTATTTTGTTTCCTGATCGGGCAAGCAACTTGTACTGATCCTCAAAGATGGATGCCATATAAACCTGGAACAAAATTTGGTTGAATGCAGATAAATTAAGAGACTGAGTTTGCTGATATATATTAAAATGATTCCAGAAATATATGACAAACAAAAACGATAAGAAAGCCACTAAGATCAATAGTAGAACAATAACCAAACATTAAATAGCTTTCCATTCGTTATTTATTATGAACATGTGAGGCTTAGAAGAACTACTCTAAGAGTTGGTCTTTGAGTTAGCCAAAAGTGTATCGAGAATTACAAACAATAAAATGCACTTGATTGACGACAGAAGAAAAAAAGAACTAATATTCTTTCAAGTAAACAAAAAAATGCAAATCCAAGTATGATCTATTATATTATGCAGAGGTTTGAATATGAATATACGTATCCGTACCTGAAATGTGGGAGCTAAACCAGGGCTCCTGAAAAAACGGCCTTTTGAAACAGACTGGACTCCCTCAATTTTTTGCAATTCTTTTATAAGAGATTCAACTTCAGACCACTGTCCAAAAATGAGCATAGTACGATCAGTTGTTCCGAACCACGGGTTAACGAGACAACAAAATAAGTGTTGCATACTTGTCAATGATTCATTGTAGGGCAAGAATAATTATTTCTCTGTTACATCATAGACATCTAAACGTGATGTTCGAAATGAAAATATTATACATGGAATGCTGGCATAACCAAAGGGCCAAAAGTTGAAACTTGAATAGTGGAACAAAATGCAGAAAACAGCTACTGTTTCAAAATCATCTATTCAGGTCACTTCTATTTTCATGTAGAGATTACCTCTGCCTTAGGTTGAGCAGCTTCCAATCTCCCATCAAAGGAGTCATGATCCCATACTACAGACTCTAAGGATTCCATCAATGGATCAGGCTGTAATAGGCAGGCAATGATTTGCTGAATTAGGAGTCAAACGTTGCTTAGTTTACATAGATTATTCAAAATAATGGAAGCACTTCATAGAAAATAACTACATAGACAATTACCGTGACCTCCTTTAATGATAAAAATATGCGCCCAAGAGCAAAGTTTAATTGGATAACTTTTGCCTCTACAACCTGTGCCAAAAAAAAAAGTAGGCATAAAGATAAATACACAAGAACTATAACTAGGTAAATTTCTAGAAGATATTCATGTATCTTATGATATCTCAACATTATCTTTCTTAGAGTGTATTGTATGTTGGTTGGATTCAAAATTGAACCAAATCGATAAAAAAATCATAGTGTGTATCTATTTTGGACACGAATCTCATTGAATCCCGACTCATTATGTTAAATCCTGAATCACTATAATGAATCTTGATTCACTACCTAAACTTAGTGTAGAAAACTATGTAATTTCGTCAAAAGCAAAAACCAAAATAGAAAAAATTGTTTCAATGCTTTTCTCATAAGCAAAAAAGAAAACATACTTACTTCTCCAAAATAAATATAAAAGATCTTAAAATAATTGTAATGCAGAATAACATATTTTGAAGTTTATACATGCAGACTTTAATTTGTCACCCCGTCAAGAAGGAAAATACCTGATCAATCTTAAAAAAATTAGATGGGTCCAGCGCGGGATCCCAAGATATTTCTGACTGAGGAATTAGTGAAGAAACTCCTTCAACCTAGATTAATAACAGGTAAATATTTAGAATTTTCTGTCTCTTCTCTAAACTCGATTCCATGAAATAATATCCAAGCACTAGCTAAACACAGAGGCCGAGGCACAAGCATAGGCTCAACAAGACTGAAGTATACTGCACAATACTGAAACCAAATGTTTTATATACCTCAACAAAAACTCCAAAGTAAGTTATCTTCTGGACGCGACATTTCACTATATCACCAACTTGAAGTCTAGCCTGCCATTGTAAACACAAGGAACCAGAAGACCACTTTGCTGCATTAAATCTAAAACACATGCTCCAGGCTAATTCAAGAATAGTTATGTCACTAAAGCATTTACCATAAGTTTTCTCTTTTTCTCAACTAGTTCTTCATTCTCTTTTGGTTTGAGTGAAAATATGAGCTTTTTCAATTTTCTGTCTGCCAATAACACATATGCTTTGATTTTCTGCAAAACAAAGTATCGGCATCTAAATATTAAGAGTCACGTCACGATATTAAAGTTTCACTTTTGTGGTAAAACTAGATAAATCTATTTGGGTAGTGTACTTATGTTTTTAATACCAAACCTGTCCAATAAATGATGATAAGAAATTGACTTTCTCTTTGTCATAAATCCTTAAAAGATCTTCCAATTTCATATCTGGAGAAATTTTATCTTCAAATTTACTAGCATTCGTATGAGAAGTAGAATCGGCCGACAAATTATTAATTTCAGCATCATTATTTGTTGTAGTGACCAGGTTTTGCTTGTACATTGATGGATCCAAGCCCTTCTTCCTTAACCATGACTCGAAAGCTAAGAATTTCCATTTGGACAAAAGATTACGGTATGGCAGAAACCCTACCAAGGTACCAAAAGAAACCTGCAAAATGGTTTAATCCAGTTCAGAAGAAAAACGGAACTGACAAGGAAAATGTTTTTTTTTTTTGTTTATAAATGAAAGTTGTCTTAACTGCTTTTAAAAGACTTACAACGAAACCCTTGGCGCTGCAGCTTATTAGTTCCACATCATGTCTATCTCCATTCTTAAACAAATCTTCTGCCTTGGTCCAATAAGCGTCTTTGCCTTCCTACAAAATCACAAGGCACAAAGGTAAACATGGAATTTAGGGAAATAGTGTTAATCAGGAAATAATCAAACGCATTTATTGTGAATAATTTACATTCATAGAATAGGAAATTAGTTATTATGAGTTGTAATTAGTCATTATGAATTGTAATTACCTGTAATTACCGACACTATTATATATAGTATCAAATGCAATGAGAAAGGCATCAAGCCAGAATTTGTGACATGGTATCAGAAGTTTCGATCTAACCTATGAATCCTTGTTCTCTTGGCTGAATAGTGACACTCCACTGGGTCACTCTTGAAATCGTGTTTCTTGTTTGTATTTCTCGAAACCGCGTTTCTCAATTGAAATCTTTCAATTGTCGTTTCGTGATTTCTTCATTGTTGTTGCTTTGTGATCTTGATTCCGTGTTTATCGCAAGTTGTTACGGTGATCGTTAATCAATTGGTGCTGCTAGCATACTGTGATTTGCGATTCTGTTTCTCGGCAATTCTACTTCTCGGCGATTCTGCTTGGTGATCGTTATTCTTGGTGATTCTGTTCGGTGATCGTGGTTTCATTGTTGGATTGTTGGCGATTCTCGACCGTGGTTTCATTGTTGTCTTGTTGGTGTTTCTCGATCGTGATTTCATTGTTGATATTTCTCGATCGTGCGTGTTTCTTCACCGTTCGTTGGCTACTAAGTGGGGTTTCCTGGGATTATAATATCATGGCTATGGAAAATGAAAAGAATTTTTGTGTCCGTTTTACCGGCAAGAATTACTCCGCATGGGAATTTCAGTTCAAGTTGTATGTTAAAGGAAAGGGATTATGGAATCATCTAGATGATGTTTCTAAGGCACCGACGGAGAAAACTGCTTTAGATGCGTGGGAAACTAAAGATGCTCAAATCATCACTTGGATTCTCAACAGTATTGATCCTCAGATGATCAATAATTTACGCTCTTTTTCAACTGCTCAAGAAATGTGGAATTATTTGAAGTGCATTTACAACCAGGACAATTCAGCAAAACGTTTTCAGTTGGAGTTGGAAATAGCCAACTACAAACAAGGTGATTTGTCTATTCAAGAATACTATTCTGGTTTTTTAAATCTCTGGGCAGAACACTCTACTATTATACATGCTAATGTTCCCAAGACCTCTCTCGCGGTTATTCAAGAGGTTTACAACACAAGTGGACGAGATCAATTTCTCATGAAATTACGTCCAGAATTTGGAGTTGTCAGAGGTGTCTTGCTGAATAGGAATCTTGTTCCTTCTTTAGATACATGTGTTGGAGAACTTCTAAGGGAGGAACAACATCTTATTACTCAAAGAGCCATGTCTCATGATGCTACCATTTCCGAGCTCATGACGGTTGCATATGCTGCTCAAAGTAAAGGTAAAAGTTGTGATATGAGACAGGTTCAGTGCTTTTCTTGCAAACAATTTGGTCATATTGCTCGTAGCTGCAATAAGAAGTTTTGTAATTACTGCAAGCAACAGGGTCAAATTATCTCTGAGTGTCCCACACGTCCTCCACGACTAACACAACGTTCAGCACAGACATTCCATGCAACTACAAAGCATGTGGTCGGTCTTTCCACTAATGGCGCATCAAACAATAGTGCTATACAACCTGAATTGATTCAACAAATGGTACTTTCCGCTCTTTCGGCCTTGGAAATTCAGGGTAAGTCTTCTAATGTTTCTCGCCCATGGTTTCTTGATTCGGGTGCATCCAATCACATGACAGATTCTTCAGAGTATTTGCACAATTTACACTCTTATCATGGTAATCAGAAAATTCAAATAGCTGATGGTAATACTTTATCTATTACTGATGTTGGCGACATAAATTCTAATTTTCGGGACGTGCTTGTATCGACTGGACTTGCGTCTAATTTATTATCTGTTGGTCAATTGGTAGATAAAAATTATGATGTTGACTTTTCTCGTGATGGTTGTCTTGTGCAGAAGCAGGTATCGGAGAAGGTGATCGCGAAGGGGCCTAAAGTGGGAAGACTTTCCACTCCAGTTTATTTCTAATCATATATCTCTTGCTTGTAATAATGTTTTAAACTCTTATGAGGATTGGCATAGAAAATTAGGTCATCCAAACTCTGTTGTTTTGTCCCATTTATTTAAAATTGGTTTGTTGGGAAATAAAAATGTTTCTAATGCCTCTATTTCATGTTCTGTTTGTAAATTGACTAAGAGCAAAACACTTCCTTTTCCGTCTGGTGCTTATCGTGCTTCCACTTGTTTTGAAATGATTCATAGTGATGTATGGGGTATGTCTCCTGTAGTTTCTCATTCTCACTATAAATATTTTGTCACATTTATTGATGATTATAGTCGTTTTGTTTGGATATATTTCCTTCGGTCTAAATCTGAAGTGGTTTCTATGTTTAAGAAATTTCTGACATATGTTGAAACTCAATTTCAAACAAGTGTGAAAATTTTTTGCTCTGACTCTGGTGGTGAGTACATGTCTCACACGTTTCAGGAATACCTTCAACAAAAAGGCATCTTGTCGCAACGATCTTGTCCCAATACCCCTCAACAAAATGGTATGGCAGAACGTAAGAATCGTCATTTGCTTGATGTAACACGCACATTGCTTCTCCAAGCTTTTGTACCATCCCGATTTTGGGTAGAGGCTCTTTCCACAGTTGTCTTCTTGATCAATCGTCTTTCTTCTACGGTTATTAAACTTGATTCTCCTTTCTTTCGTCTTTTTAAAATTCATCCTGATTATAGTGCTTTACATACTTCTGAGTGTGTGTTTTGTTCACTTACCTCCTTTTGAAAGGCATAAGCTTGGAGCACAATCCGTTCAATGTGCATTTATGGGATATAGTCACTCTCATAAGGGATTTGTGTGTTATGATATCACTAACCATCGTTTTCGTATTTCTAGAAATGTGACATTTTTTGATAATCAATTTATGTTTCCCTGTGTTTCTCCTGCCATTAATGATATTGTTACTCTTCCTAAATTTTCTATTATGCCTCAATCTATAGAACGTTATAAACCAGGTCATGTATATGTCAGAAAACACAGACAGCAGGTTCCCACACCCCTTCCCGACATTGAACCGTCACCTGATCCTGTACCGGCTAACCCACGGCGTTCTGGTCGAATATCTCGCGCACCAGATAGATATTCACCAGACAGGTATGATTCTTCACATACTTCTCTGACTGCCACACTCTCTAGCATATCTATCCCTACTTGTTACTCACAGGCTGTTAAGGAGGTGCGATAGATAAAAGCAATGAATGAAGAGCTTCAAGCTCTTCAAGAGAATTTCACGTGGGATATTGTCTCTTGCCCTCCTGATGTAAAACCTATAGGTTGCAAATGGGTGTATTCTGTGAAATTGAATTCTGATGGGTCTCTCAACCGTTACAAGGCTCGTTTGGTTGCATTAGAAAACAAGCAGGAATATGGAATTGATTATGATGAGACATTTGCACCGGTTGCCAAAATGACAACTGTCCGCACGATCATCTCTATAGCTGCTTCTAACGGGTGGACTCTATACATCAAATGGATGTGAAGAATGCTTTTCTTCATGGTGACCTGACAGAAGATATTTATATGACTCCACCTCAAGGCTTATTCTCTTCATCTAAAGGCGTGTGCAAGCTCAAACGCTCCTTATATGGTTTGAAACAGACACCTAGAGCATGGTACGAGAAACTCCGCTCCACTCTATTTGGATTCTCCTTTACTCAGAGTCAGTATGATTCATCTTTATTTATTCATAGCATATCTGCAGGTATTGTTCTGCTTCTTTTGTATGTTGATGATATGGTTATTACTGGTTCGGATCTTGCTTCCATTCAGCGACTTAAGCAACAATTACATGCCTCATTTCACATGAAAGATCTGGGTAATCTACATTATTTTCTTGGTCTTGAGGTTCATTCTACATCCAAGGGCATCTTTCTCAATCAACACAAGTATGCTACAAATTTGATTTCTATGGCCGATCTCGAATCGGCTAATCCGGTAGATACTCCTCTTGAAGTTAATGTTAAATATCATCGTGATGATGGTGATCTTTTGCCTGATCCCTTATTGTATCGACAACTTGTGGGTAGCCTCAACTACTTGACTATTACTCGCCCTGACATATCTTTTGCTGTTCAACAAGTAAGTCAATTCATGCATTCTCCTCGCCATCTTCACTTGGTTGCGGTTCGTCGTATAATTCACTACTTAAAGGGAACCTCTCACCGCGGATTATTCTTTTCCGTTGGAATTTCTCTTCAGTTGAGTGCTTATAGTGATGCTGATTGGGCAGGGTGTCCTGATACTCGTCGATCTGTTACCGGTTGGTGCATGTTTCTTGGTTCTTCATTGATCTCTTGGAAAAGTAAGAAATAAGCAAGAGTTTCTAAATCTTCTACTGAATCAGAGTATCGTGCCATGTCTGCTGCTTGTTCAGAAATACTTTGGCTTCGTGGTCTGTTGGCTGAACTTGGATTTTCCCAAACAGAGTCAACTTCCCTTTATGCTGACAATACAAGTGTCATTCACATTATTGCAAATCCCGTTTTTCATGAACGCACCAAACATATCGAAGTTGATTGTCATTCAATACGTGACGCCTACGATGATCGAATAATATCACTTCCTCACGTCAGTACTCAGTTGCAGGTTGCAGATATTCTTACCAAGGTTGTTCCACGCCCACGACATCAGTTTCTTGTTAGCAAATTGTTGCTCCTTGACCGGCCGCATCAATTTGAGCGGGGATGTTAATCAGGAAATAATCAAACGCATTTATTGTGAATAATTTACATTCATAGAATAGGAAATTAGTTATTATGAGTTGTAATTAGTCATTATGAATTGTAATTAACTGTAATTACCGACACTATTATATATAGTATCAAATACAATGAGAAAGGCATCAAGCCAGAATTTGTGACAAATAGATGTACAACTAATGTTTCAAACAGACCAGTGTTGTCCATGACGGATGTCGGTCCATGGCGGAAAGCCAAATTCCCGCCATACCGGCCGCTTTGCGGCACCATTATAGCATATTATGGTAGAAAAACCTGCAATATTGGCCGATATTTACCATGGTTGCAAGCCCAAAAACCACCATGTATATCCGCCATAGTGGCCATGGCGCCGCTATATGATAACCCTGATACACTGATACAGAAAAGTAAGTAACTAGGGTAGTCCAAAATCTGACCTGAATATCTGACACATCAACAAAATTGCCTGATTCTTCACTGTTTCCGCGACTTCCGGGATCAAGGGAAACAGTCTTTTGTCCAACAAGTATTGAGGTTTGTTTCACATATTGATCTAATCTATAACAAAAATTATATTTAAGTAATGAAACATATTTGCAACCATAATTTGAAACATACAACTCTGTAACGATTACCATATACCTTTTTGGCTTTCCTTGTGTTGCAGCTTCAACGGACAACTCCGTCTTAGAACCAACGGAATTTAAATCAGACGGTTGATTTAAATCGATCGGCTCCTGACGGACCTCCGACTGTTTCTGCTCATCTTGCTCCGATTCCTAATTAATCAAGCATGAAATCATTTAAAAACTATCCTTACTAACGAACTCCATTACGCAACAAAGATTAGCACCTACATCATTTGGGACTACGACTCTTGCATCTCCAAACTGCTCTTCGTCTTTGTCACTTGATCTGTGTGGCTGTTCCAACAACATCACCTTCTTGACTTCATCACTTGGATCTTCAGACTGCTCTTGTTCTTTTTTGGCGGTTGGTCTGTGTGGCTGTTCCAACAAGTTCAATGTAACGACTTCATCACTTGAATCTTCAAATTCCTCATGTTCTATTTTACTGCTTGGTTTGGGCGGCTGTTCCAACAAGCTCAATTCAGCGACTTCATCACTTGTCTCTTCAAACTTCTCTTGTTCTATTTTTCCGATTGATCTGTGTGGCTGTTCCAACAAGCTCAAATTGGTGACTTCATCACTTTGCTCTACAAACTTCTCTTGTTCTTTTTTGCCGCCTGATCTGTGCGGTTGTTCCAACAAGCTCAAATTAGCGACTTCATCACTTGGCTCGTCAAACTTCTCTTGTTCTATTTTTCCGCTTGGTCTATGTGGATGTTCCAACAAGCTCAATCTACCGACTTCATCACTCGTCTCTACAAACTTCTCTATTTCTTGATTACTACTTGGTCTGTGCGGTTGTTCCAACAAGCTCAAATTAGCGACTTCATCACTTGGCTCGTCAAACTTCTCTTGTTCTATTTTTCCGCTTGGTCTATGTGGATGTTCCAACAAGCTCAATCTACCGACTTCATCACTCGTCTCTACAAACTTCTCTATTTCTTTATTACTACTTGGTCTGTGCGGTTGTTCCAACAACATCAAGTTAGCAACTTCATCCCTCGGCTCCACAAATTTCTCTAGTCCTTTATTACTACCTGGTCTATGCGGTTGTTCCAACAACGTCAACTTAGCAACTTCATAACTTGTCACTTCTTTCGGCATCTTCAACCCACCATCTCTATTCTCGCCAATTGACAATCCCGGCTTCCTCAACAATGTCACGTCACTAAACTTCTCCTTCACTTGTCCACTCAGACTCAAATTTGGTTTTAACATCAACCTCGAAGACACATCCTCCTCTTCATCCTTGTCCGTTTTAAGCAACGACGGCTTCCTCAAAATAACCTTAGGAACACTACTTTTCCTAACATTCCCCGGCTCACTCGGCGTCAAGCTAGGTTTCTTAATCTCCATTGCAACATTCTTATAATCATCATTTGGCTGGAGTTGTGGTTTTGGAGGTGAATTGTTAGCCCAAGGTCTTTCAACTTCAAATGGAAGTTCCTCAATTTCCACAACTTTACCTTTCTTTCTTTTATAAAATGATTTCTCAATATCAAGATAAGAAGCATCAGGGTTTGCCTTTCTTCCCATTATCTAAAACAACAAGCATTATAATGATAGTGATAAATAGATAAACTACAGAAACCAAAATTCAAAAATTGAAATGTGATAATAAATTCATAACATGGAAAATACCTTTGCAAGAGTGAGTTTAGGATCCTCGCCAAGTAAACGACCGAACTTGAGGTCCATGAGGTCTTGATTATCTAAATTAGGTATATTCTGGTCAAGTTCATCGTGTGAGCGTGATGATGAGGCGAAAACCTTGTTGATTTTTCTCTGATTTAGATAAACAGTTCTTCTTGTTATTGTTGTTGTTCTGTTGGAGGATGGAAACCGTGGGAGAAGAGTAGTGGCGGTGAGGAATGAGGTTTTGCTGGTGAGAGGAAGAGACTCCATTTTTGTGTTACCTTAAACAAACTTCATCTCAACGGTTTTTTTTCAGTCTCGCTGTTCTGTTCTCAGGAGGGTTATCCAGCAGCTCGTAGTGACGTGGTTTCTCGGCCTTTTGTTTTTCAATTTTTTTAACTCTTAATACACAAAAATCTTCTTACTTTTTTAATTTAAATGCGGTACCATGGTTTGCCCTAATCCCTTCTCCAACTCATTCATATTTCAATAAAAATATATATTCAACTGGAGAGGTGTTACATTTTGTGTTTTCAAATTAAATAATAATATATAAATATGTATTGTGTTGGCTATGAGACCGGGTGAGTAATAAAATATATGCACTCGCACTCATATCCCACTTATTTTGTTAGGTAATTATGTGGGCATGTAATCATATATGTTTTGCAGATTTTTATTCTATCAGTTCTAGACATGTTTTGCAAGTACCTGTTAGGTATGAGTCAAATTGACATCTCTAATGGTGATAGACGTGTCTGAAGGTAGAATTTTGTGTTCTTGCATGTGGAAGAGGAAAATTCTCAAACAAGAAGAAGAAGAGTAGAAACTTTAAGGAATCGCCAAGCTCCTTCAACAATTCCTCTCTTAGTTCAGAATCAAGCTCAAGGTGGGGTTCTTTTAACTTTAAATCTTGGATAGAAATGATTAGGTTAATTGTATGTGTTAAATTGTTAGTGATTATCCTATGTAGATTCCTTGTTTGTTGTTAAATCACCCCTTAAATTTCTAGTACTAAGATCATGATTTAAATAATTTGTGAGTAATTGGAGGAGGAAGACAACCCTAGGGCTAACTATGGATCGCAACCCTCGTTATGGGCATGCCGTAGTCGTCCCAAGTTTTCATATTAAGGAGTTGGCATGGTGTATAATTATCGTATTAAATCCTATGTCCATGGCAAAGCCGACCCACTTCCTATGTCTTCTTACCATTTTGGCATCACAAACCTCCTAATAGACATGTTATATATAATGGGTTCTGTACGAAATAGAAATACATAAGTAGTGGCGTTCGAGACTCATTTGTATAGTAAGTTAGCAAGTAAATATCCCAGTAGTTAGTAAGGTATGACATAGAAAGAGGAAACATGTGTAGGATAAATTAGAGTAGGAACTCAGGTCTAGGGGGGACATTGTTAAAAGAGTTTAGATGTTAAGGTTATAACTTGAAAAATGTTTAACGGTAGAGCATTTGGTTGTTCTACAAACTACCCATGTCCTATAAAGTAAATGGAGGTAAAAACTAACTAGACACATATAGAGAATTATATTCCTCGCTACATATGTCTGATGTATAAACCGAAATAGAGCACAAGTCTCACCGAGTCATAGTAGTATGTTGATGATTCCATAAACTAGATTCAAACATGGGGTATCATTGTGGTTACGATCTGTGGACTATATAGGTGTATGGGATAACATATCCATGTATATATAGTGTATGAGATTTATTATATACCAAATCCATTTTTGAGGTGTCGAGAATCTCCAATATTCCTATGAATTTCATCGATAGTGGAAACGAGTTACATGTGAAGTAGTTGGTCGCTGAGAGCACTTATGGTCGTAGTAAGAACTCCCTTTAGATTATTTATCTCACCCCAAGTTTACTCTTTTCTTATAGATGAGAAGGTAAGAAGTAAAGTAAAGTAGTTGTCTTTATGTTTTATTAGTTCTTACTAGTTTTTGTTGCATAGTTATTTTTTATGTAATTATGTCATGATATATTTTGACATACTTGTAATGTAACTTCATGTTATTCAATGTATACATAGCAGTTATGTTAATTCCTCACTTTGATATTCTAGATAAATTGAATGTGGAGTATTACAATCATGTATAGATCCGAGTATATGGATTGAGGTGTGTGAACTAGACCATTTAACCTGAGGACCGCACAGGTTTTAGACCACTATTTTATCTTATTTAAATTTTAGTCTGTAAGGGTTTGTGTTATGGGCCAGCCGTATCGACCGGCCGACCACGCTGATGGATTTGTACTACTTCCAGAATTTTCTTAACACAAACATTTTCTTCGTGATGCTAACAAAGATCTCAACTGCAAATATATCCAATGACTCTATGCAATTCACTCTTAAATAACAATGAGTTTGTTATTCTCTCTACTATATATATAAAGAAAACACCAAATTCATGTGACAATCTTCAAATACAATTTCAATTCACTCTTCTTCCTCATATACTGAATTGAGCATTAGAGTATTAACCTTGCATACCCCCCATCTCCGTCGCTCTAGAAGCTCAAATCCACCATCACTTTCGACTATCACTATATTTATGGTTCTAGAACAAAACAATGGTCCATTCCCTCATTTCAAATCATCTAAAACTTTGTTTTGACAAAACTCACACTCTCTTTAAACTTTTATTTTACTTTGTCTCACTAATATTATTGTCGAAGTGCTTCTACAAGAAAGTCCTTTTGTGAGCGGGGATAAGTTGTAATTCTGGAAGAGCAGAATTGTAAAATTCACCAAGGAAATATTTTGTATACACCTTGGTTGAATATTATCCATTTAGGTATTATTTTTGTGTTAGAGGCTAAACCCGTAAAAAAAATGGTTTGAGGATTGTATGATCAAGCCCTTGTTTAGGTTCAAGATGAGCTCGTATAAAAATCTCTTTAGTTCTTTGTTAGCCCATGGTAAAACCAATATTAGGTTCAAACTCAACCCAGTATTAAAAGCTTAATAGGTTCGAGGTTAGTCCGATATTAAAATCTCTCAGGTCATTGGTTAGCCCGGGGTAAAACCAAGGTTTAAAGGTTCGTGAGTTCAGCCCGTGATAAAAGCTTCCAAAGTTTATTTATAAGCTTGAAGACTAACCTCTCCAAGATTATAGTAGAAAGAGGACTAATCGCTTCAATCTATGCTGAAGCGGTAAAGCGGCAAGCAAAAGTAAGTATTTACTTTTATCATATCTTCTCCACAAGGATTAGTGCTACTGAATTGTTGTTCGATAATTTCTCGCGTTTATGAGTTTGGGTTTGAATTGGGTTGGTTTGTATAAAAGGTAAATACGGGAATTATAGTTATTAACAGAAAAAGAATTCATTCTTAGGACAATAGAGAACTCTCGGGTTTGCATTTCATCCACCCTATCAAATACTTAAACTTACTACCTAGTTGTACTCAACCTAAGTCACTCATTAATATTATCATGCATCTCTCACACAGAGGTTATCTCTAACACTGAATGAGACAACGACCGTATTATTTGCGTCAATGATCTTTCAGCGCAACACAAACAACACAGAAGCATTAAGCTCTGATACCTAAATGATATTAAGCCTTAATCTATCTCTAGAATTAAAATCCAATAGATGTTCATCCTAAATTCGGATACGAATTGTCCATTTCTACAATAACCCAAACCCAAATAAAGAAAGCAATCATCAATATTTATTTGTAAAATGAGTTTCATACAACATCATGAGCAATAAATATACATATAATCAAGGTAAACTTACATACAAACTCACAACAAATGGAAACTACAAAGGGAAGAAAGAAGAGGAATCAAAATCTCTCGTGGTGTCAATCACGATCCAAGAACCATCCACCCCCAATCATTGAGTTGCAAACTCCATTGATGATTTTCTAAGCTCTAAAGACCAAAAAAATGTTGGTTGATGAATTAGAAACAAATACCCCAAAACATAACCTAAAAAAATGTGTTTTTGCCCCCCCCCCCCCCCCCCCCCTTTATAATGAAATTCTACCCAGGCAGTCTTACTCGGCGAACCCGGGGTGAGCTGGGGATTAAAATAGTGTTTTTTCAAGCTTTTGGGTGTTCTACCTCGCCTTTGTGTCGCCCGGCGAGCTCGGGGGCGAGCCTTATAGTAAATTGGAAAAAACCAGCATTGTTTTTGCCATAACTTGAGAACCGTAACTCTGATTTGCATACAGTTTGAAGCGTTGGAAAGCTTATTCAATACTCTTTCTAACAATGACTAAATATCAATGCTTGAATACCTATAAATATGAGATAAAAATAATTAAACTCAATGATATTTACACGATAACACAATATATACACTATAACATAAACTATACCTAATATATATTAAAGTTGAGGTTTATTGACAAAAAGAAAATGAACTAAGCTGATGAATGCTAATTATTCACACTTAAATTCAAAACAATTTAGCACTCATCAAACTCTCCCCAACTTATAACATTGTTTATCCTCAAAGAAAGTCAAACAACTTAAAGAAATAAAAGACGATAATCCAAGAATCACGAATCAACAGGTTTTGAAAACGGAAAACAAATGTATGGTTCAAATAAAAAACATACAATCAAAGTAAACCCTTACCACTAAACTACAACGTTAGCATGAAAACAAAATATCTCTTAAATACAAAACACATGTCAAAGATTCTAAAACAATACAAAGTTCAAAAATGAATCACACCTAGCACATAATTCATCGGTAGATGAATAACAAAAAAAATGGGGTGCTTTTACTTTCACCCAAAAATCAAGTTAACAATAAGTTAAATTATGCACTCATCGAGAAAAACTCATATTCAACAATATAAAAGCAAGAATCAAGAGGACTTTTCAAGGTTTGTAATTGGACTCAGTTAACAAAGAAGGGTTGATCCTAAGGCTAACTAAATGAAATTTCCTAAATAGATGGGAGTATTTAATCACACAAATTCAAACAATCAAAAATTATTTTTATTCACCCTCTCAGTTTGCTCATTGGTACAACCTTGATTTTATTCAAAACACATTTTCTTTCTTTTTTTCATTTTCTTTTTCTTTGTCGTTTCTTTCTCTTTTCTTTTCCTTTTTCACATTTTTTTCTTTTCTTTTTCTTTTTCCAACCACTTATTTCTTTTCAATAACAAAGTAAATAACACATGAGCAACCAAACAAGTGCTCTCCCTAAATTGAATACAACCTAACATGAAGTGTGAATTCTCCCTAACTTTCTAAGGCAAGGAAAACAAAACAAACCACAAAGTAAAGTTGAAGGGTCAAGTGTTTCAAGAAACAAATTCAAGATCCATACAAAAATCAATGAAGAACTAGTTAGTTATTTACAAGTTTGACATTTTCTATACAAGTATGGATCATGACATTAAGGCTCAAAGGGTTAACAAATGCGCGTACACTCACGTGGTCAAATACTTTTGGAAGGTAGTTATACTCAAATTCAAAAAATGCCTCGACCCTTTTCATGCTTTCATACATATTCAATACAAATAAATGATTAAACATAATAAAACTGAGTTACCAAGAATATTAGTCTCCTGCATATGGTAAACAATGGAAGCAACCTCACAAAAAGGGTTTAGTCCTAAAGTGATTCAAGAATGAATAAGTATGGTAAAAGAATAAATGACATGAACTTTTGTACAAAAGAAAAGTTTCCTAAATATGCTATGTTCTAGAAAGCGATAAAGGAGTACCTTGCGAGTACCAACTTCAAACAATATCATTACCATACATCCACAAGTTGAAACGACCAAACTTGAAAAATCACCTCAAAATTCCTCAAGATATTGAACCACAATTAGAGTCCAAACAACAAACAAAAGAATTAGTAAATACTACTATGTACTAAAAGACCGGGTGAAATTGAATTAAACAAGTTGAAAAGTAAATATTTGAGAATTTTAAGAACAGATCCAATTTCAACTTTTTTAACCAATTCCCCATACTACCTATACTAATACAATAAAACAACAAAGAAACTAAAAACAATAAAATATGCTTGGTTTACATTGTAAGATCGACGCCTATTATTTATACACACTTCTTTAAATTGCCTCTTTACACGGTTAGTGTTCACCGATGGTGAAACCTAACCAAACACTTAGCAAACGTGAAGAGAAACAAATATATACACTATACTCACAAGTATGAAAAACATGTAAAATTCACAAATATGGTAAACATATAAAAGTATCAATATAAACAAGTTTCTATTTACATATTATAGACAATATGAACATTATGTGCAAAACTCAAAAATAAAGAAACTATCGCGATGTGATTTAATAAAAACATCAATCCCCGGCAACAATGCCATTTTACTAAAGCGGTAAAGCGGAAAGAAAAAGTAAGTATTAGTTTTATCATATCGTCTCCATAAGGATTAGTGCTACTGAATTATTGTTCGATAATTTCTCGCATTTATGAGTTTGGGTTTGAATTGGGTTGGTTTGTATAAAAGGTAAATGCGGGAATTAAAGTTATTAACAAAAAAAGAATTCATTCTTCAGAGAATAGAGAACTCCCGGGTTTGTATTTCATCTACCCTATCAAATACTTAAAATTACTACCCAGTTGTACTCAACCTAAATCACTCGTCAATATTATCACGTATCTCTCACACAGAGGTTATCTCTAACACAGAGTGAGACAACGACCGTATTACTTGCGTCAACAATCTTTCAGTGCCACACAAACAACACAGAAGCATTAAACTCTGATACCCAAATAAATGTCAAGCCTTAATCTATCTCTAGAATTAAAACCCAATAGATGTTCATCCTAAATTCAGATTTGAACTGTCTATTTCTATAAAAACCCAAACCCAAATAAAGAAAGCAAACATCAACATTGATTTGTAAAATGAGTTTCATATAACACCATGAGAAATAAATATACATATAATCAAGGTAAACTTACATACAAACTCACAACAAATGGAAACTACAAAGGGAAGAGAGAAGAAATCAAAATCTCTCGCAGTGTCAATCATGATCCAAGAATCATCCACCTACAATCATTGAGTTGCAACATCCATTGATGATTTTCTAAGCTCTAAAGACAAAAAAAATATTGGTTGATGAATTGGGAATAAATACCCCAAAACATAACCTAAAAAAATGTATTTTTGCCCCTTTATAATAAAATTCTGCCCAGATAGTATCGCTCGGCGAGCCCGGAGAGAGCCTGGGGCTCAAATCAATGTTTTTTCACGCTTCTGGGTGTTCTACTTTGCCTCTGCGATGCTCGACTACCTCGGGGCGAGCCTTACAGTAAATTTGAAAAATCAAAATTATTTTCGCCATAACTTGAGAACCGTAACTCCGATTTATGCACAGTTTGAAGCGTTGGAAAGCTTATTCAATACTTTTTCTAACAATGACTAAATATAAATGCTTGAATACCTATAAAAATGATATAAAAGCAATTAAACTCAATGATATTTACACGATAACACAATATATACACTATAACATAACCTATACCGAATATACATTAAAGTTGAGGTTTATTAACAAAAAGAAAACAAATTAAGCCGATGAGTGCTAAGTACTCACACTCAAATTCAAAACAATTTATCACTCATCAATCTACTGAGATGAAAGGAGACTAACCACTTAGATCCACTGTTTGGAAGAGAAAACTCAAATTGCTAAATACCGGGTCTTATTGTTTGGTTGGAAGTCAACTAATTTCTTTTTATAAGGGGCTCGTGAGTATTACGTACTAAAAGCTCTCAACGTTGATTGGATACTCCAAGATTAATTATTGGGGAGACGGGTAGTTCTTTTTGTTTTGACTGAACCTCTATAATTCTTGGTATTATATATTTTCCCAAAAATCTTTAATTTCTGCAATTTATATTTCGCTACTTAACATTTAAGATGTTTTTAAACTCTGATTTTAATCCGTAATTTTTTTTATGAACCACATAATTCATCCCCACTCTAGTGTATGAAGTCACATGTCCAACAATGAGAATAATTGAAATAAAAAAGAAGAAGTGGAGATTCAATCAAAGAAAAAATGACGGAGCTTAATAACTAATGTCTCACCTAAGGTATATATTCATAGGTGGGAAGGATGAATTTTAAATCATAATTAGTGCCAGTTTGATTATGTTTGAAGCAGAAAACCTATTGAAGATTCTGAAGCAATATTGTGGTTCCATATGGTGGTTCATTTGAAGATCTGAAAATAAGTTTTCCAACTTTATACATGGACAAGATTCAAATGGAAGAGAGACACAAACCAGTGATGCAACCACAAAAGATACCAAATCAAACTATGAAGGAGATGATAAGAAAAGAAAAGGTAAATCTATTGGATTCATGCATAATATATCAGATTTTTAAAAACCTCTGGATGAGTCTTGTTCATGGGGTGCCTAAGAAAGGAGGAACAATTATGGCGATGAACAAGAAGAAAAATTACTTCCAAATCATACTATCATTTGATGGAGAGTTTGTTTTGACTAGAGAACACTTAACCTAACACAACAACCAAGAAAGACCCCTTTCATAAAATAACCATGAATGTTATTGTTTCTTAAATTGATATTCAGCCACCATCAGATAGCTATGAAACCTAGAGACCAAGATACTACAACTTTAATCTACTCCTACATGATATTTGCTTACACAAAGATATTGTTTCAGTTATGCAATTCCCATACAACTTCTCGAAGGTGTACGATGTTTGTATTCTTCGATATGTTTGAAAAACATTGATTAGTCACCATTTTACTAAGTTTTATCCTTTTATTTTCATCAAATTTGATAACCTCTTAGTGTTTCTAATATTAAAATATAATAAGTTTTGAGAGAATAATAAACAAATGGGATTTCTAATGAATTAACGACATTTTCTTAATAATATGCTAGTTTGGAAAGCTTTAACATATTTTGTAGGTCTAAGAAGTCAAGGAAATGGCACAAAAAAAAAGAACACGACAAATTTTTAGAAAGATTCACAAATCCTATTTTTAGTACATTTTATATCATGATGTATGTGCGGTATTTTGACCATATCTAGAGCATCATAACTTCAATTGATGTGAGACCAGTAGAAAATGAAAACTAACATCATGGGTTAAAACTTATATGAAGAAGTCAAAGTATAAATTGTTTTTTTACAATGGCCAAACATGTTCCAAACCCATTTAGTAGCATCCAGACACGGCCTAGCATGCTTGGCAGCATCCACACGCTCATATCTAGTATGGATGTATAGATTTGTATTTAAATGAAGTAAATAAGTTTTTATCAATATTCTTGGTTTTAGATGGCAAAAAAGACACCTTAGAGCAGGAAAATATGTAAAGAGTGACGGGGGCATGTTTCAACAGGTTTTTTCCTCATTATTGATTTATGCGTAATATTTAGGTAACTCTTCATAGGAATATTCTTGCTAGTTATCACCTAGGTCTAGGGATACCACATTGAAATTGTATTGTTCTTGTTAACTAAATGCTTAGTTTTATTTGTAATTCACTAATAGCCATAGGGAACTAATTTAAGACTAAAGTTTTATTCACTAAGGAATTAGGAATAAATATTCTAGGAAAACAATAATCATTGAGAATAATAATTAACTGTTACAAGGTCAATTTGGAATACAAAGGGATTCAAGGTCAATCTCTCATCCCTAATATGTTTTCATCAATTTATTTTCTACTCCATTAAATTTCCTTTTTTTCCTTATAGTTTTAGTTTATAAACATACAATTAAAAAACACCTAAATACCTTTTTTTGTTCAACAGACCCGAATTCAAACTCTAGAATAACAACACACAGTCATTGAGACCGACAATCAAATTTGTTCAATATTAATATATTGCACGATTTAGTACACTTGGTTAATTTACCAATTTATGAAAAATATCAAAATATTTATGAATAGTATTTTCATTTTTGGTTCTTCTTTTGATAAATGACTGAAAATACAAGAGATAAGAGATAGAAAGACCACACCAGAAAATTATCCTGGTTCAATCTAATCACTTGGCCTACTCCAGTCCCTAAGAGTTTTTTCTTGATATTTCCACTAAAATCAAACTTGAGTTTTTTAGAGGACCGGCCCAAACAACCTTTCAAAACAACTTGAGATTTTGCACATGATCAACGCAAAAACCTTCCACAAATAATCCGAGATTTTACATAGACTTATCTAAAAACCTAAAGAGAGTTTTCCATAGGTTCAACTCAATAACCTTCACCATAGCTTTACCAAAAGCTTAGCTCAAAAACTATGCAAGAACTTTTACACAGACATAGTTTAATAACTTACACCTAAGCTTTCATAGGTTAAGCTGGTAACCTTAAAAACTACTACAAATAAATTACAAGAAAATCATGCCCTTGAATAAACCCTTTCAACACAACACTAGTACAACTCTTAGATTAAACTTTTCACTCTCTTTGCACTAAGGAAACTCTAGTGAAAAATACTTTACAAAAGAATGATAGAAATAAAGATAGAAGAAAGTTTCTATTTAGAAACTGAAATTTTGGTATACAGATAACAAGTGTCCTAACACATGTTTAAGACATTGATCTTTTTTTAACAACACAATGACAGGACAAAGCATACTGATATAAAACTTATCAGTCTAAAGTCATGATAGATGTCCCAACATCTTATAAGACACATCAATCAATCAAGAAACAAAATTGAACAATGTAGAATGATAATAACACAAAAATATGATGATCCAGTTTGGTGTACAACAACACCTACTCTGGGGATCCCAAGTCAAGAAGAAGATTACACTATCAGTAGTATTATTTTATGTAAACAACCTCAGGTTTACAAGTAAACAAGCTTCGTTTTACCTACCCATTACCTAATGCAATCTTTATCTCAGAAACCCATCCAAGATAAGAGAAACCCATCTAACTCCCTAATTAACCTCAGTGATATCTAACAGTTGCAACCTCTGGTAACTGCATCGAACTACTTGAAAGATACACCTCTCAAATAAAGTTCAACCAAGACTCGACTAACAAACACACTTGGATTTTATTCAAAGCTTCATCCAACAAAAATATAGAATTCATTACCTAAAGGCTTCTGAATCTGCATAAACAACTATGTCTACCACAATGCATGAATTCGATACAAAGGGTGACTTACAACACAAGAAAGTACACGAATCTCAAAACCCTAAACCCTTACCTTTTTATTTACAAAAGTTTTGCACAAGGATTAGTTACAAAGCCCTAAGTCTAAGTCTTTCTTTTATAATCTTCAGTTGTCCATGGGCTTCGAAATAGCAGCATATCAGTTGCTGAAAATCTGCATAATTTTCTGCATAAAAATAGAGCTCTAATAAGTTATTTCCTAATTTGTGTCTACAAATAGAAACATATAAACCTCCTTGAAATCACCTTGAATCTCTTCAATCTTCAACCTAAGCGCCACATAAGATAGCATAATATTCCCAAATATTCTTCATATGTTAAATTTTAAACCGATCCAACAGCCCAACCCAACACAGTCACAATGTCGAATGATTCTACATAGGATATTTTTATTCGACATGTTTCTTCTAATGATAGAACTACTTTGTTTGACATGTTGTTCTCAGCAAATTAGTTTTACCAAAATTAGTCAAATATTTAGAACTTTTAATCTCCCCCTTTTGGCAATTTTTTACTAAAACTCCTTTTGTACAATAAATCCAGGAACAAGAGTCCTCACATTACTTTTGCACAATAAATCCAAGAACACAGATCCTGAAGGGAAAAAGTCCTGAAGTCATTTCAGTCGGAACCCTTTGTTCTTCTGCACATGAGGAAGAAGATAACTAGAACATATATCTGATCATCCTGTTACTCCCCCTTAATCTAGGAATCGATTCTTGTCACGAAGGGATAAATATTCCTCTCTGGAGGCATAAGAGAACCCTTAAGAAGAAACATAAATTTTACCCTAAGCAACCAAACACCAACCCAGATAACTCAGAACACAGGACACAATTGTGTTCATAACTTAGATCACAAGACACAAAAAACAGAAATTAAGACATGACTCAGACATGATGTTGGACATGATGTTGGACATGATGTTGAGACAACCTGTTAAACATCCTTGCAAAACAACTGCAAGAACAGATGCAATACTCATATGGTGACCAGTACCTTTCTCCCCCTTTTTAGCCAAAAAATGACAAAGATATCCCCCACAAAACCATACCCAGATTATACTCACCCAGACTCGGATAAAAGCCATAAGAGCTTTGATGAAAGCAGACTAATATAAGATGAATGAAAGTGAAGGGAGGACTCCTTTAAATACCCGAGCTGTTACTTAGGGATTAACGACTCTTTACTTTAGCAACGGTCTTGATCAAAAAGAGCGTTATTCGAGGGAAAATAACTACACCAAAAATTAGACGTGCATCGTCTATAAAGCAACCTTCATGCCTTAATTCATTTTGGACTGTTTCTCCTGGAATATAAATTTCGGATGAATACACATGCATGGTCAAACACACATGTCACACTTCCATATGATGTGTACTTGGTTACACCGTCCACAAGCACCACTTGTTGATCTTCATAGATCCAAGTCCTGAACAATGTCCTGACATCCAATCAGACACTGTCTAATTTCTCTTGTCTTTAAAAGAACCAACACCTTTTTCATCCTTCAGCCAGAGATAGTTCAGACTAGGGTCACAATGTAATTCTAGGAAATACTCATAGACATTTGTATTTTGAAGTATTATCATAATGCCTTCCACTGAATTTAACATGTACTCCTTTCAGCTAGACTTAGTGAGATTTGAGCGAGGACACTTCTATTTATCAACTGAGAGCTTCCATTGACCTTGTCTTCAAAATGCAGAGAAAAACAAATTCTCAAAAGCAATTATCAGATCACTCCTAAGAAGCATGACCATAGTTTGATTTAGCCCACTAACTTCCCAATGACATAATCAAACTCTAATTACCAAGTCCTCCACGAACTGCACCAGTAACAAGATGTCTGAATATCTTTCCTGACATCACATCCGCATAAGAGGTAAATAATCTCCCCAAGCTTGAACATCATGCAAGCTTCATAAGGCGTGCACCATTACAATAATAATTTATAGACAAGTACTTAACTCCCCCTATCATGGATAAACAATACTCCTGCTGAATATGAACCCTTGAGCACATGAAGGCTTCATACTCTCAAAGTGAAAGACTATAACTTCACACACCAGCTGAACACATTTACACCCTTGTTAAGATAAACTCAAATTAGATACTCTAGTTTCTTCAGAGCACAACCAAGCCCTCTGACTTCTTCACTTTCACAAGGACATACAAAAACTATTAGTTTTCTTGCTTCACACACTCCAGACTAACATATTCTTTTGAATCAGAAGAAACCCAGTTCATTATAAGCTTCTTGATTAGATAACACTATGTGATACCATTCTTCTGCCCTTACTTGCAATTGCTGGATAGTAGTCAAGCATTCAACAAATATACTACTTTAGACAAGACTAAAGCCTTCTCATTACAGTTAGAAATGCCTCTTATGATATTAATGTTGAGCATTATTCTCTACATCCATAGTACCAGATAACTTCCAATGAACAACCAAAGAAAAACATGATGTTCCAACATCATTTAGGGCATTAACTTCACATCGCAGAACCCATTCACTCTGATTCTTGATACACTATCCAAAGTACTCATCATGCTTGGATGTCCTTCTTTCAAGCTATACACGAATTTCTCAATAAGACACACAACTTCAGCAACTAGCACACACCAGAGAACTACAGAGAGAAATAAACTCTCATACACTTTCTGAACTATAGTGCTCAGATTGATGACTTGCATAAATACGTCAGGAAAATACACAGCTCCCGTCAATGTATTTACCATCAGTCACATGCACATTTGCATCACGGTTTCTCTTAGAGGTCCAAACATCTGATATGACTACCTCTTATCAAGTCTAGAACATTTGGCCTAACATTCTCCTTCTGCACACCACAGATAGTCATGACAGATATTCACTCCACACACTAAGCCAGATCAGGCCAGTGACTTGACACCACCATGAGTTTAAAATCAAACTCCCTTAGCTAGAGAAGCAACCAACTGAAATGGTTTCCAACATCAATTCATAAGTCATGGATTTAATCATTTACTATGGCTTTGTAGACACTACCCATAGTAACCCAAACACAACTTTTGCTGGAAACGCAAGAGAACCACACTTGTACCCATCCGCTGCTGATCAACCTTCAAGACCAGATCATAAATACATGCAGTAGCATGCACACCTCAAGAACCTTCTTCTCATAAGCATAGTGTCCAGACTTCTTGTTTGACCTTGAGGTGTTAGATGCCATCCTTATGCATCAATAGAGGAGATTCCCTCTACCAGGAAACTAGGACAGACCATAACAAACGGAGTATTGAATGATCGTCATACCATAAACAGACTCTTTAGAATAAGTCTACTTCTTCCAATTCTTTAAGACTCAAACTTGGAAAAATCATCTCAAGCCGTTTGTATTACACTCCAAAAATGCAAACAACACTCAACCAATTGAATGATACACACCACAATTGTGAGTTAATCTTTCTAAATAATATTAACTTAACTCTGGTTGATACATATCTATTGCATACAACCCCTTGGATTTCTTTTCTACAACAGAACAAGAGTTCCATGTTATCATAGACTTGGTAATCATATCAAGTTTGAGTAAACAACCTTCATCCAGTTTATTAGAAATATCAGCCAGATATATTGAGAAAAATAAATTCTCAATACACAGATGTCAAGACATTATATCTGACATTTCTTCAAGGCCTTCCAACTATAAATTAGAACTCTCTTTTAACAGCAACATCGCCTGTAATTCGTGTATACACGCACATTACTCCCTCTGTTCCAACTCAATCAGATCATGTTCCATTTGAATAAGCTCACATAAATCTAAACAAAAGGGTCTACTAGATGGCAGAGAGAATGTCCTTGACATTTTAACTTGACCTCTATGCACAAGGAACCTGGTTGATATAATAAGTATCCACTAGGTCTTAGAGCTCACCATCTGCACTCCTGCTTACTTGGATCAAAAATAAATTGACCCAAAGAAAATCCAACAGACTGATCAGACATATTCAAAATCAGATGTTGCACCCTTGTTCAGATGGCCATGCACACACAAATCATATATTTCTTCGTGTTAAGACATTAAGGCTGACATTCTTGACTCAACTTGCCATAAACTATTATGACTTTCTCTTGATGACTTAGTTGATAAAGCCTTATCAACCCTTTCTTGAGAATAAGCGCATTATAACAAAAAGATTAAGCTCTAGAATTGCCTCCATGATAAATCTGAAAACAATCTCTTCAAAAGAAAAAATAAATTTCTCTTGTCTTCCTAGAGTGTCTTCATCATGATTACTTTCTCTTCTGAGCTCTTTTCACAGATAGAAGTGCATTTATGAGTGGATTGAAAGAGATTTCAAGTATCTTTGGCTACTTTATACGTGATAAGAGTGCTTATGGATCATAATGTGAAAGAATCAATATAACCTCTTCTCTTTGTCTTACTCCTAGCTGGTCCTATACTTCTATAAACACTGGCACCATCTTGCATCATTAATCTCAAGCTATTCCAAGAGTAGTTATTCCTTGGACCATAGAAAAATAAACACACACCAGACACATATGCAGCGAAACAAATCACATCCTCCACAACCTCCAGGCAGGATGTTAGAAACACCTTATATGACATCATGCAAAATAGACATCCCCAAAATCAACTAGAAGATAATGATTAGACATAACTCCCTCTGTCAAATCAAAATCCTCCTCCTTCTCAAGAGAAGATCACCAGAAGACAAACCAACCTGAACACCATAGGTTCACACAGCAGAGGCACGTGTAGCAGAAAATTGCCTCATAATTAACACCACAACCATAACAACAACTACAACCAACACTTTGTTCCTTCAAGTCCAATGCACCAGAAAGTATCTTCCCTAGATCTCACCCAGAACAGAACATGATGCATCCTCTGATACCAATTGAAATTCTAGTATACAGATAACAAGTGTCCTAACACATGTTTAAAACATTGATATCTGTTTAACAACACAAGGACATGACAAAACATACTGATATAAAACTTATTAGTCTAAAGTCGTGACAGATGTCCCAACATCTTGTAAGACATGTCAATCAATCAAGAAACAAAACTGCACAATGCAGAATGATAATAACACAAATATATGATGACCCAGTTTGGTGTATAATAACACCTACTGTGGGGGCTACCAAGTCAAAAAGAATATTACACTATCAGTAGTATTATTTTATGTAAACAACCTTAGATTTACAAGTAAACAACCTCTGATTTACCTAATCACTACCCAATGCAATCTTTATCTCAAAAACCCGTCCAAGATAAGAGAAACCCATCTCACTCCCTAAATCACCTCAGTGATATCTAACAGCCGCAACCTCAGGTGACTGCATCAAACTACTTGAAATATACCCCTCTCAAATAAATTTCAGCCAAGACTATTGACTAAAAAATAAACTTGGATTTTCTTCAAAGCTTCATCCAAGAACAATATACAAGTCATTACTTAAAGGGTTCTGAATCTGCATAAACAACTATGTCTACCACAATTCATCAATTCGATACAAATGGTGACTTACAACACAAGAAAGTACACGACTCTTAAAACCCTAAACCCTTATCTTTTTATTTACAAAAGTTTTGCACAAGGAATATTTACAAAGCCCTAGGTCTAAGGGTGCCTTTTATAATCTTCAGTTGTCAATGGGTTTCGAAACACCAGTATATCAATTGCTGAAAATCTGCAGAATCTTCTGCATAAAATAGAGCTCCAATAATTTATTTCCTAATTTGTCTCTACAAATAGAAACATATAAACCTCCTTGAAATCAGCTTAAATCTCTTCAATCTTCAACATGGGCACCACATAGGATATCATAATATTCCCAGAATATTCTGCATCTGTTAATTTTAAACTGATCCAACAACTCAGCCCAACACAGTCACAATATCGAATGATTATGCATAGGACATATTTATTTGACACGTTTATTCTGATGATAGAACTACTTTGTTTTACATGTTGTTCTCAGCAAATTAGTTTTACCAAAATTAGTCAAATCTTTAGAACTTTCAGAAACTGAGTGTGTTTTGAAATGAGAAAAATCTCTTTTATTGAAGAAAAAAAACCACTAAAAAGGAAACAAATCCATTGGTATTTTTAATGAGTTGATCAATTAAAATCATGTACTAATTGATTAACCAATGTAAATTATGAAATATTAATTTTCTACATTACTTAATCGTTTATCACTCCCTTTAATTGATTAAGAGACATTTCACTTTGATTAAATCAATTAGAAGGACCTTTTGATCGATAAGCTACTATATTTTACCTTCCTAATTATTTAAACAAACTTCTAATCAATTAAGCGCTTGCCCAAATTTGTTTTACAAAGTTTTATAAAAAGAGAAGAGGTTGAAAAATATCGTGTGTGTGTGCATGTTTGTATTTCTATGTGTGCGTATTGCCTTAATATCTTAAAATTTACTGTTGTTCCTTTAAAATAAAGCGTTTAAAACTAGGAAAAAACCTAAGTGTAGGATCAGGTGAGACTTTCACATCTTTAACTTCAAGACTTCAAACTCAAGATCACAACTTCAAGATCAAACCTTCAAGGCTTCAAATTATTTTACTTGATTAGACTTTTTCTAGCACCTTCAATTGAAACTCGACACTTTTGACTGCTGAGACTTAAGATATCTCTTTCTTGTTTAGATGTCAAAATCATGAACATTTAGAAAACCACTTGACATATGTCATCAACACCACCATTTACTTGACTGTTGTTATCAACACAAGTTATCAGTTATCATCGTCAAAACCATTTGAGGATATTACCTGCACAACACATAAAACCACACCTAAATAGATGAAGGCAATTGCGAATTAAACAAATGATGTCGTGTGGTGGTATGGTTTCTTAAAAAGAATATTTTCTCACGCTTTAGGGTGCCCCGAGCGTTAATAACTATTGAATGAACCCACTTTCTCTACCAAAAGATGGAAGGCTTATGGAGGAAATATAATGTATAACACATGATTGCTACGTCTTATCACGCTCAGGAGAGCGGTCAAATGAAAGGTTATAATAAACAAATCCTAGAAAAAATAGTTAACGTCTCTAGAAAAGATCAGTCAGCCAAACATGGTGAGGGTTTGTTGACTTACTGGGCTGCACTCAAAACACCATTATATATTTTCACTCATCAACTTGTTTAGTGTAAACTTGTGCCTTATCCCTAGAGCTCAAACACAAAGCATTATGGGTCTCAAAACCCCTCAATATAATATTTCTAAAGTAGGAGAATAGAAAATTCTTTAACTCCATGAGGTGAATGAATTCCTAGGCTTTGCTTAATTCAATGTTAAGGCTATTTTTTGAAAAGTTAAAGTCGAGATGATTAGGGTTGTTTAAGATTGCCAAACGATTTTCAAAAGGAGCAATTGGATTGGAAAATGATGCGATTGGTAGAACATTTAAGGTCAACGGAAAAAGGTTGAAACATTATTATGTAAGAGAATCAATTATTCCTACATAAGTCATTCACTTTCAGACCACTTAAAATGTAGACCGTCAAACTCGTGACATCAATAGAAAACAAGAAAAAGAAGAAGACGAGGAAAAATGAGAAGATTGAAAAAAAATGAAGAAAATAATACTGGAAAAAAAAAACAAGAGAGGGAAGAGAAACAAACTTTAGAAAAAAAATAAAGAATTTCACCTTTGTGAAAATGTAAAGCGTTTTTACATAGAAGTGAGACGTTTCCCCCATCATTCAGGAAACGCATGACATTTAAAATAAATGTCCTCTATTTTTCTAACGGTCAAATTCAATAATAGGAGATGGAGTGGACTATATAGATGAAGGATTTTGATCGATATTATACTCTTGTGTCCATTATCAATTGATGAAGTTTAATGTTTGTACAGTAAAAATAACATAAAATTATAAGTTATAACTAGAATATATACTTAATATAAAGAAACAAGATTTGGGGACACATGAAGAAAGTAAAAATGAAAATGAGTAGGGGCATATTTCTAAAACACTTGTACTACATAACGTAGCATGCCCCAAAGAACATAACATTATTTATCATAATCTAATATCTTTTCACAAACAAATTAATCAAAGAATGAAACACATGATAGCACTTTTGCAGGACAATCCTCCCTAATGACACAAAGCCACCAGAATGTGGAGGCCAACCAACACCATACAAAGATGCAACCTTGTTGAATTACGAGCCTACTACGCCTCTTCTGTGACAGCAGCAGGATCTTGTTCCTCTTCCTTTGTCTCCGCGTCTGATGTTGCTCCTGAATTATCATCTGTTTTCGCTTCTGCAGCCTGTTGCAGCGCTTCGTCATTTTTCTTCAACGAAGCTTGTTTGGAGAGATAACTATAGCTACCTTTAGCCTTAAACAACTGAGAAAAGTGTGGCTTGCAGTATATGTATCCATCAAGAGCAGCATAGGATGAAGGGCTCAGAAAACATCCTGCATGTGTACACCTAAAGCATGATTTGTGGTAAAATTCACCTTCCACTGTCAACTGTCATAAACAAAATTCCACAAATTATGATCAGCAAAAATCTCCCACAAAAAACATTATCCCATCACACATTCACAATTTATTTTTCAAAGGCGTGTCCAACACATCAGTGTCAACATATCAGGGTCACTATCGTATCTGATATTACCTTTTCCAATGGATATACAGTTTTCTTGCATGACGAACATTTTTCTTGAGTCCCCGAGAAGAAAGCAGAAAGTTTGCTTGGGGCCCTAGGCTGTAAATCAAATGAAAAAAAAAAAAGATAATATAAACCGAAGACATATCGAAGAACAATATTGAAACATGAGTGAATAGAATACACACCAGTTCGCTGGGCTTTCCTGCGATTTAAAAATCATGAAACAATTAAACTTAAGTGATTATTTAACATTAAAAATACAATAAATAAGAAACTATAAACATAATTTGATATAGAAAAGTACATGAAAATTGATCTTATTATATACCTGACGGGGATTTCTTGAGTGCAGAATCCTTGAAAAGCTGCTCAGCATGAGTCTTGCAATACAAAACTCCTTCATTTGATGTATAGTTGCTCATCTGCAAATATAAATCATTATTCCAATATATTTGAATCGAACGTAACGTAACTCTTTGTTACAAAACCGATTTATAAGACGAACGATACAATTTTAAAATATATATATATACCGCAAGAAGGCCATTGCATTGGATACATCTGAAGCAGTTTTTGTGATAAACATTACCATCAGCCGATAATGTATCAACCAAATGAACAGTTTTATCGCAAGTTTTGCATTTCTGTTGGGTTCCGCTGAAAGACATGATTAATTATTATTTAATTTTGTTTAGTTTAATTTAATCTTTCCTCTCTCGTACTAGCTATGGTTATTGTAAATTTGCGTGAAGATAATTGAAAGCTAGCTAGCACGCAAAATGGTGAGAGGATAGAGTAAAAAACAAAGAGATTGAATTATATATATATAAGGTTTGATCCATCTTTCAAGTTTAAGAAATGGATGGAGTACATGAAGCTATAATTTTGCAAGTGTTTTTTGTCCTTTGGATTTTGCATGGACATAACACCATTAGTTAATCTTTGACCAGGTCATTTAATCACATTCATGAGTTAATTAGTTTTGATGATTTGTGAATATGCTACACATATCTATTTTAGGGAAATTGTTTTGGGTCTAAACTTGCTTTCATTAACTCCTCACCAAAATTAGCAAAATGTACCACGAAAAAACATCTAATATTACTATGATCAAATGTTTGCCTCCACATATCTTAACTTGATTTCTCCACAATTGTGAAATTTGAAGAATAATGTATAACTTAAAATATTACCGTGGTTGTCTTAATTTTTTTTGTTGAGATTTTATAGGTTAAACAATTAAATAACCTTATTTAACCATGGTTAAACGGTCACAAATATATTATAAAATTCTATTTAATTAAAGTTTAACTATAACAAATTTGAGACTCTATACTATAGTCTTTATTTTGCACACCCTTAAAGACAGTATTGATTATCGCGATAAATCAACAAAGTTGATTGTAATATAAAATATTTTGATATAGTGTCATATTGTAAAAGACTCGGACTGTCTAAAATCAAATTGACGGTCGAGATCATTTTACAGCATGAAATTAAGACATATTTTAATCATTCAATCTAAAATAAACGGCTATGATTAATCATAGTATGAAACTGTATGCAATCTCTATAGGGGAGAATCCTGATCCATGATAATCAGAAGATATAAATCTAAAAAAACAAAAATAAGAAATAGTTTTAAACTTCATTACAACATGAGTAGTATATGTGAACCACTTGAAGCTTTTATTGTAAGGGGCTTCTATGGGGGCTTCCCTTTCTTTTCCTTTTCCTTTTGGAAGGTTCAGAAGTTATCTCCTGTGTTTGCCGGGGAAGAGGACGAGGACGAGGACGAGGACGACTCTCGAGAGAAGGTCCCGAGGAAGACTCAATTATTATTATGCTAGCAGGATCCTCAGGTGCAGGCTTTTTCTCAAGTGCTACAACCTTATGAAAGTTCATTTAAGAAAAGATCAAACACATTAAATATAAGAATAGGAATGAAATAAAATTTAGGACAATAATATATAGTTTATACCTTGCAAGAAATGGAGCAGTAGCTATATAAATGAGGTGCATTAAACTTTTTTTTGCAAACTTTGCATGATTCTTCAACATTTGATGATAACTCAAAGACTTCGAGAGGATTCCGAGAAACAACCAATCGCTTGTTGCATTTGTATGTCTACAACCAGATAAACAAATCAAGGGACATAGTCAAAAACTGGTTCAAAAGGTTGAATTAATTTTTAGGATCTTTGGAAATATAAGTCACATTTAGGTTATAACAGATGAATATGTAACTATACTTTATAAGCTAATTTATCAACTAAGTATTCTATTCTAACTTATCAGCTACCTGATTATTATTTATATAATAGATAAATTATCAGATTGAATTTGTAATCTTTCGGAAAATGAATAGATGAATCAACAATATCAGAGAGAAAATTGAGAGAAAAAAGTAAGCAACAGTATACAAATTATTTGTGAATCACATAAGTTTTATTAGTGATGTGATATGAAAACACATAACCGTCTTTGAGAGTTTACAAGAAGACCCCAAACACATTGTCTCATTCCTTTTTTATAATTAAACTATTCAAAAAGAGTCTCCATGCAAATATTACAAAATTAATATACGGTTTAATAAGCATCTTAAACAAATTCATGTCACAACTAAAGTTAACTTCAACTTCTTATACATAATTTCTTGAAAGTTTGAAACGGCTCTGAGCACTGATTAATTACATGCACACAGAGACATTATATAACACAAATACCCCAACACTAACAATGTAATAAAAATAAGACACCAACAATATAACATATATGATAATATTTGAGTTTCATTTATTCATCTCTTATTAAAAAAATTTGAAAATATTTTAATAAAAATTAATGTTTTTAATTTTTCAATTATAACATTGGTTCAATACATATTTTACTCTTTTAGATGTGTGAAATTTATCAAAAAACGTATAAAGTATGTTGAAATAAAGAAAAAAATATTTTTTTTCTTGAAACACATATCTAAATTGTCTGACGTATTGTATGAGTGTCATACATATGTCACATATCAATTTAAAGATGGACTAGGCCAACATATGTCTTCGCTAGATGGACTAGGCCAACATATATTGCCGGTGGAGTATCGTACTATCCTAAGATACCGCCTTATGATTCCTTTATTTTCTATTGATGAGATTTATTTTGTTTGTCGTAAGGCATGTTTGGGTACATTTGGAGAACACACGATTCATTGTAGGAAACTTAAAGGCTTCAAATACCGACATGACCTTGTTAGGGATGTCTTGTTTGATATATTCCGACGTGCTGGAATATCTGTGAAGAAAGAGGTGTCGATAATTTTTTTGAGTGACCCACTTGAGGGGAGATCGACACTTAGACCAGCATATGTTTTGGTGTACGGATGGATAGGAGAGAAACACGCTTGTGTGGACTTGACGGGAGTTTCTCCACTAGTGGATTTGAGGGATGGTGGTTTTACTATGGGACAGAAAGCTCTCAAAGCTGCTTCCAATAAAGCAATCAAACATGAGAAACCGTGTTCTAAAAATCAACATGTTTTTATACCATCTGTCTTTGATACTTTTGGTTTCCTAGCATCAGAAGCAGTTGATCTTATACAGAGAGTTCAGAGACTTATGAATAACAATATTATATCTCTTAAGTCTATGGATATAGTTTTTAAGAGGATTGGTTTTGCGATCTAAAAAAAAAAATAACGATACAACTTGTTGTCCGCTTGTCTTCTATTTTTGTATTGACATAATTTTTCATGATTATATTCATATTTAAAAGACAAATTTTTTTTAAAGAATGTCAAAACAAAAAAAAAATTTGACAACACTTGTCAAACTTTTATAATACCTGTTTGATTTTTTCGACACATATCGTATATGTGTCATATAAGTGTCAGACACCGACCTACTCTTAGAAGTAGAGGTAACAAACAAGCATGCTCGCCCCGTTCAAGTCCACTTTACAAAATTCCACAAAAATATAGAACGGACCATACATTATACAGAGAACAAACTAAAAACCTAATCCACCCTTAAAAAAATGAGGACAAGGCGAACCCGCAAACATTGCATCTTTAAAATATAAAAATTGCAACACAAAAACATACAAACAAACCTGACATATTAAAAAGTATTAGACTAAAACTTTGATCCATTTCTAAAAATAAAATTTAATTGGTCAGATTTCTTTTGCCACCCTTATTAAACGTGGCCGGGCTTCATAGTTTGATGAAAAATATTTTGTACATAAATTTAAAGTCAAGCTATAAATCATACCTGAATTTGGGAACAATCAAAGTAATTCTCAATTGCACGCAGGGAGACAACATCCTTGTTAACATGTCTAGACACTTTAAGCAACTTATGATGGCGATGGAGACCAAAAGATACACAAAATTGACAGCATAACTTATTGCAATAAATACAATACTTATTTAACTGATTTCTACGAGTCTGGTGAAGAGAACATGAGCCAAAGAATTTTCTCTCTAGAAAATCCTCAAGCCACACTGGCTTTTTAACATTACTTTGGGTCCCATCCTGATCCTACAAGTTAAACCATTTCAGTAAGTTTATAATGAAAATCTACAGAAAATTGAAAATAAATGTTCATCTTTCTTCGATTAATATCATCTCATATGATCTTCAATAAATAAATACCAAAATTCTAAGTGATTTTCTACTATTTTGACAATAAATCATGTGATTTTGTGGCTTAGTTTAATCATGCTTTAAAATGAATGAATTGAAATGATAAATTATTGCAATAATAACACTAATGTGATTAAAGCTCGAAGGTTTTCAAAGATAATTATGGTAGCAACCAACATAGCAAATATTCCATGTAAATATAATTGAGATCAATAATGCAAAAAAACAACATGGAAGATTAAGACGCGTAATTGCAAAGTTATTTCAATTTATGTTCGAGTATTCCATATTTTAATGAAACACTATATATTGTAACAAAAATTAAAGAACTTGTTGATTTCAGAAGAACAGCTAATCACAAAAAAATTAGAATCATTTTTTAAAAATGAAAATGAAACGAGAATATATAACTAAGAGATTAATGCGAGTTAGTTGAATATTGCACTATTTAGCGTACAAGGAAGTACATAGGCAAAAAAAAAAAAACGAAGATCGCATACCATGTTGATTTTTGTAGAAGAAGAAGCACCCCTCGTGATTCCCGCACCTATTAAAATTTAAAACAAGTATAAAATTTGAGAATAATAAGATATTTAATGAAGAATTCAGATTTAATCGCATATGAATCTTACTCGTAGCCCAGAAGTAAAGGAAAGGGAGAGAAAGAGTAACCCTAAGCAGCCGTTTTGATATGAGGCTCACTTTCTGATAAAAACGAGTTCATATATTTGGTGCAGAAAAAAATAAATTTTGGTAAAGGCTAATTCGGTAGTCTCGATATCCAAAAACAAATGTCGTTTGCTGAGTTTTGTTACGACGCTTTATTATTAATCGTGAAAAAGTTCATATACTTTATAAAAAAAATGAAATCCAAATACATTGAACACTAAATAAATGAGGTTGAAGTTTTCTTCTTAACTTCCTTTTTCATATTGACAAACTAGTCTCAATGTAAAAAATGTTATTAGAAAAAGAGACTAGTTTCATCCTTAAGATCATCATATTTACTATTCCTTTATTGAAGACATATTACAAAATCTAGAAAAAGCCAATGCACAAATCTAAATATTTACTAAGACTTAGTGTACAAAAAAACGTTGAGTCTAATACTCCAAGATAATAAGAGAGAGATATTACAACTATATGTTAGTAATTTAAGTAAGTGAGTTAGTTAGTTAGCACATATTTATGCCTAAAAGCTGTAATATAAAAGAGGATAAGACTTTCAATTGTAACCAACTTTTGATCATTTTAATGAATCAAGAGAACAAAGAGGACATTGCTCTCTTTCTATTCTTTTACGTGATGTCAATTTTTCCTATATGTTCTTGTAGGTTCAATATGGTATTAGAAGAATTTTAATCTATTCTTTCATTTTTGATACCGATTGCAAGTTCTGATTTAGGTTTACGCACATCTCTTTTTCTTGATTCAATTTGTCTAATTCACTCTTATGAAAGATCTACAACAAAGTCCTTTCTTCATTCATCACTCTGATCATTATGGCCATGTTCTCGTCTCACACCTATTGATCAAAGAGAATTATCTATGATGGCGTTATGCGATGCTTATAGCTCGTGGTGTAAAGAACAAGACTGAATTCATTGATGGCTCATTTCCCTGCAACTTCCTGATGACGATCCTTAATAAGTGTTTGGCTTAGGATTGAAAGTGTTGTTGCTTCTTGGCTGTTAAATTTGGTTTCCAAAGAACTCACCGCTAACATCATCTACTTATCCAATGCAATGGTGATTTGGAATGATATTCAAAAATGTTTTCTTCAAAACAAAATTCCTCGTTAATTTCAGCTCTGTAAATATTTCATCGCATGTACTCAAGGAACTCTTTCAGTATGTGCTTTCTATTTTAAGATCAAAGTGCTTTGAGAGGAATTGGTTGAGTTTCTCCCAATTCACAATTACGTTTGTGGCGATGTTAATCTCTCGATCGATCACATCAATTATAAGTGTGTTCTAACTTTCTTGCTTGGTTTAATTGAAATTTACAATCAAATTTACAATCATATCCTTCTCATGGATCCATTGCCTTTGTTGAAATTGCTACAATTTCTAGATTATTCTTAAATATAACATGTATGAAAATGGTAGAAGAACCTAGAGATATAATGTGTATAAAAATGGTAGAAGAACCTAGAACTATAATGTGTATGAAAATGGTAGAAGAACCTAGAACTATTATGATACTAATATATCATGAAACATCTAGAAAGAACTAAAATAATATAGATACATTCACCACCATTGAGAAATTGGTGACTTGAGCCTATAAATAGGAAATTGATAGTTTGTAATTTATCATCCAAGAAACCAATGCCACAACCTTATTTCTAAAAATTTTTCTAAAACTACCAAATATAAAATTTTCAAATACCAACAGTGGCATCAAATCTATGTTTGGTCATACATTGTCAGCAGTTATATTACTTACCTATTATTCCAAAATCTTCGTAACCACTTCTAAATTTTTTCCTTGTAGTATTAACCAACTCCAACAATTTTTCTAAGCTATGGATAACATCAGACAATCATCATCTATTTTTCTACCTGTTCTTGCATAGAATAAATATCCAAATGGCTTCTCGTCTATTGTTAGAGAGAGCCACCAGAGTAAGTTTATAGGATGATTGGGGGATTCCGGAGCTACGTCAGTGAAGTGTGTGTCCCAAGATGTGTGTCTTGCTTATCCATCTATCAAGAGCTCCTTTATATAATATGTATCTTTTGAATCATCAAGAGACTTAGTTAATGAGTGACTCTTGGGTTCTATAAGTATATAACCTCTACTGTCTCCATTAATGGAGGAATTAAAGTTGTGTAACGCTGTAATGATTGCGCCACCAGAGGTTACATGCATTAATAAGCCGAGATGATAACTGGTCACAAGCAGGTGCATCTCGGCCACCTACCTTATTCGGGTCGATGATGATAGCGGGTTGCTACTCGGGTACGTGGATGATCTGATACTCCTTGAGCCAAGCGACACCTCAGATACCTTCGTCCCTGAGCCAACTACTGGTTTAACCTTTAGACTTGCCCATTACTCTACCCGATCGGGCCTATTATTTTTGGGATGTACATAAGCCCCCAAAATTCAAGTTCTTTCTTGTAAGAACACTGTATTCGGTCACATAGTCTCATAAGGTAATGCATACGCCACAAGGTTGCTACTCTATTCTGACCCACGTGTCGTGGAGTGAAGAGTCACCACTTTCTATTTCCTAAAGTAATGATGATTTCCACCTAAACCTCTGTTCATTGGATGACATTTCCCTCCCTTAGTGCACTATTCATTGGACTCTATTAAAGCCCTACTTTTCTTCCTTTCCTTTTTATCTCTAATATTGCAGAAGGTGTTACATCTTCAAAGACATTCAATCAACTTCAAGCGTTCTCCATTTTCCAGGTATTTTCTCTTATCCTTTCATTTTCGTTTTGCCTTTTAAATTATTGTTACCCTATGGGGGTGTGATGACGAAGGAAATATCGTGAAACCCTCTAACGTCGAGGAGAGGAAAGAGTTATGGGACCAATGCATGCGAGAGATGCAAGGTTTTCTAGATCAGGAGGGGTTTGATCAAATCACACGGGAAGTTTATGGTTTCACCCTTGCTTCTTTGAGTGATTCTGACCATGATTCTTCCTCCTCAGGTTCCATGGAATTTTTTATGGAAACTTCTGTCCCTTCAACCTTGAAGTCATGGGTTACAAGAATAGCGTGCTCGATGATACATAAATCACTAAACTTCGGTCTTTGATGACGATTTCCTTAACTGGTGAAGAAAGTGATATTATCCTAGAGGCGTGTGTTCCCGGGGATTGCGTATGTATGCTTCGTTGAAAGTGCACATATGAATACTTCTTTTATTTCTATGTTGGGGTCTTGGAAGGTTTCAGAGTCTGTATACCCTTCTCCGAGTTTGAGGCAGGTGTTTTGAAGGCCATGAATGTCGAGCCCTCACGACTTTGCTCCAACAGTCGGGGCTTTATAAAGGCCTTTGAGATAGTCTGTTAGGCGATGTATATCGTTCCCACATTCATTCTATTCTTATCATTTTATGAGGTAAAAGGGGACGAGAAGCTTTTATGGATCCAAGTTAATGGTCTTCCTCACAGAAGTTTCCTTCAGGTGTATACCTCCAACTATAAGGGTTTCAAGGAGCGGTTCTTGAAGGTGAAATATGGGTCGAGGTGCCCCCGAGTATTATACTCTTTGGGAGGGAAACCTTGCTTTCCTTTCTACTGGACCCGAGACCCCTCTCCTATATCTGGGTTTATGAGAAGTTGAGCGATTTGGAAGTCTAAGCTCTGACCGTACTTGATTCTTTCCGTATGATGAAGGTCTAAGATTTCTTATCTCTAACTGTTGAACATATTGCTAAATTCATTGGTAATAGCCTTTGTTTTTGTTTTAGCCATCACATGGTCTTATACAATACTTACACCATCTTTTTCTTTATTTACACACAAGATGACATATCTTTCAGTGGCAGAGCAGAATAAATTGATGATGGAGGTAAGGGCTGCCCGAAGGGGTGTAGGTGGGGCCTCCGCAGTCAAGTTAGACCTGTCTGGGATGGAGATCCGAACTTTATAGAAGCACAAAGGGTTAGGCTCTAAGGCTACCTCCAGCGTGGCTCAGCCCCAAGTTTCTTCTCCAGTCATCCAAGATGAGGTCCGGTAAGGTACCTCCAAAATTATTGTTACCCTCTAACGAGTGATGAGATTTGCCGAGCTAATATGAAAATTACCTCTCTGATGGGAGAACCCAGGGATAGCCATGCTTATGAAGAGTTCAATTTTTGGTCTAACAACTTCGATGGGCTCCACTTTCTCTATGATCATCTCAACTCCACCGAGGATGCCAACGGGGTTAACTCAGTTGGTCGACAGAAAATGACACAAAATATCAATTCTTATCTTATGAGTTGTGCAGCTCTGACCCGCAGTCTCTTTGAATCTTCTGATGATCATGAGGAGACGGAGTTGAAACTGAAGGATGAGATAACCCGGCTGAAGGAGGCTCAGAAGGCTCAGTCTGAGAAGATGTCTGACGTGGAGAAAGCCTTAGTTAAGGAGAACTAGCGCATGGAAACTTTGGAGTCTGAGAGTAAAGTCTCTCTCACTCAACTTGACGAAAGGTTGAAGATGGAGAAAGCCATCAATGATGAGCTGACGACCATCACCGACGAGTTGAGGGAAGCCCTTAAGAAGTCTCGGGTGGACGCTCTTTCTATTGGTGATAACACCTTTGAGCGGGCCAAGGACCATATATTGTGCCTTCATTCCGGCCTGGCCATATCGGAGATGGACTACTTTAAGGTGGTGTAAAATGGCCTCCTAGTATATCTCAAAGACATGGAGAAGACTCCATCTCCTCATCCAAATCTTGAAGATTCTTCCGCCAGGGAGAATGTTAACAACGATGATGCCTGGAAAGAAGACCCTACCGCGTGATGATTTGTTATGTGTTTCTGTTAGTCATCCGATAAGGATGAATCTATGTAATTTTTTGTAAGGAGTGGTTCTCCATCCTGTTTGTTACTTTTTAAACTATTGTAACACCCCATTTTCCCATATGAATATTTATAATGAAATATACGACAAATGCATCAGAGTTCATAATAGGATGCCACATAAATCATAAAATCTGTAAAGTCCTCAAAATACTTTATTACTTCATGTATCCAAAAATGGTTATTCGGCAGCAGAAAATCAACATAAAAGTAGGTCATTGGTATTCTAGCCTTAACAACAATTCAAATTCATAATACGTAGTCCATCATAAGTTTAAAAGAAAATGTGCAACATTTGAAATCATGCAAAACATAATGAAAATCCCAAATCCCATGTTACATATCAGAGCGACTCCTAAGATTCGATCTGGTAACATCACTTCAAGCACTACTCAGATACCTGATTATCTGTACTCTCGAAGAGTATAGATACACCAACACAAAAGGGGTGAGAATTTCATTCAATAATTACACGGTGAAATAAAACATGCTAAGGAGTAGTAAATCACAACATACAAAAAATTCATCACAAATAACCATCATCACATCATACAACATCAATTCAGTGTTTATGTAATGCAATAGTCCTACATCAACATGCATGTGGTACCATCAAGGCACAAGCCTTCAACTCAATGCCAATTGGGCAATAACAGAGCATAAGCCCTCAACACAACGCCAATCCAGGCCAACATCAGGGCATAGGCTCTCATCCATGAATGCATGCAATATGAACATGCAACAACATGAAATCATACAACCACACGGCACAAGCCTTCATCACCATGGCAATTTAATCCATTTGCATCATCCTCATCATAATCACCAACATTGCCTCATACCAACATCATCAACAAAAGAACATGGCAAGAAAACAACCCACCGCTTTGGTGGAACAATGGGGAATAATTCCTATTTTAACTTAGTTACTATAATTATCCTTCTAAATCTTTATTTTATTTTACCTACTTCATGTTTATGGTGTTATCTATCCAACACTTCGAACGACGCATCAAACAGAGTTACAGTTCAAAAGTTATGGCTGTTACGAAAATTGTCAAAAATTAGGCTTCCCTCGGGTTAGGTTGCATCGACCCTTGCGTCAACCTCTCCTGGCTTTTGCATCGACCGCCCCTATTGTTACTGTTTTCCGCTCACTACTGTTGTTATTTGCGTCGACCGCTTCCCTGTTTGTGTCTACACAAACTGTTAAATTTTGAGTTTTTCTGTGATTTCACTAAATTTTGGGTCCTAAAACATCATCTAATCATAATAATTCATCATCCATTATCATCATATGTTTCTACATCAATTATACATCATTTGGGCATTATAATTCATCAAATCCTCAAATCCTAATTCTCATTACTTATAGGTTCTAGATTGGAGTTTTATGCAACAATCATCATAACAACGCAATCACAACAACAATCAAAACATAGCATCACAGATCCATGTATAATCATATACAACACATCAATTCAATCAAACCAAACAAATTATGCATCAATCATATAAAAAAAACTAAGAGGAAAAGGAACCCTCACTATCCTCTCATGTAAGATCACCAATTAGAGAATCCATTCACCTCCTTACCTTATGATTATTGTTAGCTTTCGATTCCTATTCTCATTCTACAAATTCCTCTTTGCCTCCATGTCTCCTTGTGCCCTAGCTTCTCCTTTGCTCTTCTCCTAATATCTCGATCATACCAAATGATTGTACAATTCTCTTTTCCCTTAGTCATCACAAGGACCCCTAATATCTTCCTCAATTTCCCTTGTTGCACCCTAAAATTTACCCTCCCATTTTATTCAGGGCATGCTCATTAAGGTTTCCAATTGCTCAAGGTTGACCAAGAATTGACCAGACAAATTCTCCTCCTAAGAAATGGACTTCCATCTAAGGTTTCATTTCTCACAAAGAATTTTGGTTTGCAAAGGCTTCAAATGATTTCCATGACATCCTATATGCCTTAGCATAATGGCATAGCTGAAAGAAAGAGAAGAATAGTATATGACAAGGTGTAGGTCGAAAGCTGAAAATATGCCTAAGAGATTTTGGGTCGAAGCAGCTTCGACATCATTATGCAGTCAATTTGATGCCCAACAAAGCACTAGGATCAAAGGAGGGATAGTTCGAAGGAAAGTGTGAGGAGGATTTTATGAAGTCTTCGATTGGAAGAGCTAGTAAGGAGCTTCGAAGGGTTCGTTTTCTAACCACTGAAATGTAAGCCATTCGAAGCATTACAAGGAAGACACACTTCGACTGACACATTGTTTGAATTGGCGCTTCGAGAAGAAGAATATTTAGAATTTAAAGGCTTTTATCGTATCCAAAGAAACACGTGAACATCTAATGGTTCGAAGGACATGCAACCTTCAAACATGGCGTGATCGAAGGATAGTTAGAGACGAATCAGCCAAATATGAGTCATCCTAGAGTTTTTGGGATCAATGTGTTTCAGGCATGTACCTGAATAGACAAGGAAGGAAGTTGGGTGATCGAAGGAGCTCATAGGTTATCCTTCGATTGGTGCATACAAGCTGTATTCACCAATCGAAGGTGAACTAGTGATCAGTAAAGATGGTCTTGTAAATGAAAGCCAAAGGTGGGATTGGAGTCAAAACTATGGTCGAAGGAGGTGAGCAAAGCAAACCTTCTACACAGTCACAACGATCAAAACTGTGTTCGAAGGAGGTGAGCAGAACAAACCTTCGACACAGCCACAACTGTCACAGTTGTGTTCAAAAGAGGTGAGCAGAACGAAGCTTCAAGGAAAGGAAATCGAAAGGAATAAGAAATGAGTTCGACTAGGCTGTTTAGATATGAGAATTTTCCATATCGAGCAACCAATGCAGGTGACTCAATCAAAGAATCCATTCAGAGCCATCGAAAGGAACAAAGGCATCCAAGCTTTCGAATCCCATCAAGTTGGAGGCCCAAACAACTCATAGCAAGCTGGCAGAAACGCATGATTAGATCAAATATAGAAAGTTTTCATGCAAAAAAATCAAATCAAATCTCTCCATCACGATGAACAAAGATTTGATACACAATTGTTGACCTAAACCTTTGCCTATATAAACCCAACAATCTCAGATGCAAAAAAAAAAGAGCCTAAAACACACGCAGACCTTGCCTCTCAAAACTACCAAAAAATTCTAAAGTCTTTCAAGAACCCTAAGGTTTTAAAACTCTTATTTGCCTTGCCTTTCACCACGAGCAAATAATCCCAATCAACTTCAATCTCTCCCAGGGTAAGATTGGATCACTTACACTGATCCAAATGGCCAGAAAGTACGCATGCAAGCATCCCTATAACATTCATGTTTGAAATCCTATATTTTTATTTTTTGTTGAATTATAACATTTTAAGATGATTGTAATGTGTTTATAAGATTCATTAGTACAAGTTTGGATCATTAAACAAGTCCCATACGCCCTGGATCATGCTCTACCATTATCACACCGATCAACCTCGTTTTGTTGATAGCGCATGATACATTGATTTAGAGCAAAAAATAAGGCCTCTATTGAATTCCTGGGGTTTAATTTAGGGGGGTAGGGTCCTTTTGATTATCCAATATGGCTTTGTTTTGCATGTTTTAAATATAACTATACCGGAGAAGGCGACAAGAGCTAGGGCTCCGGCGCTTCTCCGATTCTATGGTTTTGGTTTGAAAATATTCTTATTATTATCTCTTGGACCAACAGATAGACATTCTAGTTCAGTTGGTAAAGGTAGCGCATGATAAGGATTTGTTGTGTGCAAGGGAAGGGGTTCGATCCCTGCCTTTTGCACATTTATTTTTCCAAATTGTTCTTGCAGATCCAGTATTCTAGGAGCAAGTGTGCGCACTATAAGCCATCAGATCCACGCCATCAAGTCTCAAATCCAACGCTTTCAACATGCAGTCTTACCATGGACCCTCCAGGCGCCTCCTCACCAGATCCCAACGTGGCTTGGGCTTGCTGAATATTTGGGCCTTACCAATTCCAGATCTCACACCCCCTATTTGTTGTTTACATCAGGCCCAGTTACAATTTTCTTTTGTTTATTTTAATCCTTTTTTTATAACCATATAAAAATAATTGAAATCACAAAATTAGGTTTTAGTTTTTTTTAGTAAAATGATTTTTGTTAATTAATTAATAATTATTTAACCATTTTTCTTTAATTTAAAATTAAGTAGATTTAGGTTAATTTACCGTCTTTGCATAACAAAAATTCCAAAAAAAATTATATTTTTTTCTTCTTCTTTTCTTTCAATCTTAACATTTTTCAAATAAGCAAAAATAAACAAAAAGAGTTTTCTTTTAACTTAGAACTTTTTAGGGTATTATTTTCACTTGCGCGCGTTATTTCCTTTCACACTCTTTTTTCATATTATTGTACCTGCTTCCTGATTGTAATAGTATAACTAAGACTTTTTACTTTACTTCTTTTCTTTATTTTCTCCCATGTTTTTGGATATGTAATTAATCCCCCTCCCCGAAGCCTTGTAATAGCTTAAGATTTACATTTCCGCACTTTTAATTTCTGTAAATTATTAATTGTCTAGATGTATGCTAACTAGGATTGTTTGGCAAGAATAAAGCCAAACGTTAGCAAACCTAAATGCAAAAGATAAATAACTGAATTGAACACACTTCTCATATGCGCACCTCTAGGGTACCCCACTTCAGTTGCCTTTGGAAAAATAGTCACAACTCTCAAAACATAAGAGATTTTAGTGGCTACCCTCCGGTTTAAAGATCATAAGTCCCTCGATGATCCTCTCGACGTTGCCTCGGTAAAAAATGATCTTAAAACCTTAGGGTAGTTACTAAGGTTTCTTGCCCAGTTGCCTTTGTGACTATAAACGTCCCTTCGAATGTCCCTCAAACATCCAACGACTAGGGCTACCTACTCACTAATAGTAGGATAGCACTGTCTAAAGGAAAAGAGGAAAAGAACAACCCTTTCGAGTAGAGTAGATAGCTGTTAGATGCTTGCTCAATTTTTTTTTACACTTACACAAAACAACTTTCAAAAACATTTTCAAAAAATGCTTTATCAACACTCTTGAGGACTGATACAAGAGTTATCATAAAGCGAGTTGTCTTACCATTGGCATTTCAAAATACTTTCAAAAGAACACATATCACAAGGTATTTCAAAATGAGCTAAGCATCTAAGAGCCCGTAGAAAAATACGGATGGAAAGGGTGCTAACACCTTCCCTTTCCATAATCTACCCCTTTACTCAGAAAACTCTCGTAAGGTCTTTTTCTGTTATTTTCACCCTTTTCTTTGTTGGATAAAAGAAAAGTCGGTGGCGACTCTTGCTTACCATAACATTTGTGAATACAAATGCAAAACCAGTATAACAGTCGGTTCTACCACCGTATTACAGCCCTCACTTAGCATTATACCATTTACCATCATGCCCTCACTCTTTCTATTAATTACCATCTTATCCTTATTTTCTCTACACTTTTATTATTCTATTATTCTAATTACTTAAATCCAAATAATTCCAATTAATCATTATTAAATCTAAATAATTCTAAAATAATCATTTAAATTCCAAACCTTCTTACTAACTCATCCTACACCACACAACTCATCATCTTAAACACCTTATTCATCAAATCATCGCTATTTGCATCACGAATACACATCATATACCGTCACAAGGACTCACACAAGGCATCAAAACATCATAAATAAGCATCAAAACATCAAAACATAAAAACACCATCTACTTCACACGGACACATGTAATCATACTAAATTAATTAATTAAATAATTAATCTAAAATTCGGGGTGTTACAACTCTCCTCCACTTAAAAGAATTTTCGTCCTCGAAAATTACCTGACGGAAACAACATTGGATAAGACTATCTCATATAATCCTCGTGTTCCCAAGTCCAACTCTCACCATCTGGTTTACCCCATAACTCCTTCACTAAAGAAATCTCTTTGCCTTGTATTTGCTTCACTTCTTGACCTTCTATTCACATTGGCAACGTCTCAATAGTAAGGTTATCTCTCACCTGTACACCATCCATTTGAATCACATGTGAAGAATCTGGCATATACTTCCTCAATTGAGACACATGAAACACATCATGCAAATTCGCAAGTGAGGTGGATAAGTAACTCGGTAAGCCACCTCATCTACCTTCTATGATATCTGATATAGTCCAACAAATTGCGGCGTAAGTTTCCTCGACTTCAATGCTCTACCGACACCAGTTACTGGAGTAACTCTCAAAAACACATGATTATCTTTCTTGACTCAATGTACTTTCTCCTCTTATCATGGTAACTCTTTTGACGACTTTAAGAAGCATTCATATTCTCTTGGATCATATTTATCTTCTTAGTTGTTTCTTGCACAACCTCAGGTCCAAGCACAACACTCTCGCCTGACTCATACCAACACAATGGAGTTCTACACCTCCACCATACAAGGCTTCATGCGTTGCCATCCCAATACTAGAATAGAAACTATTGTTATAGGTAAACTCAATCAACGGAAAGTTGATGTCCCAAGAACCTCCTTGTTCAAACACACAATCCCTCAATAAATCTTCCAAAGATTGGATAGTCCTCTCCGTCTAACCGTTCGTCTGCGGATGATATGCATAACTCAACCTCAACTTAGTACCAAAAGCATTCTACAACCCGTCCAAAATTTCGAAGTAAACCTTGGATCTCTATCCGACACAATACTTAAAGGTATTCCATGAAATCTTACAATTTCTTCAATATACATCTCAACTAGCTTCTCCACCGGATGCTCGATCTTCATCGGCAGAAAATGCACTAATCTAGTCAACCTGTCAACTATTTCCCAAATCAAATCATTGCCTATAACAGTCTTTGACAATCCCGTCACAAAGTCCATGGAAACAATATCCCACTTCCACTCGGGAATATTCAACGGTTGCATAATACCCATCGGCTTATGATGCTCATATTTCTACTTATGACAAGTCAAACAAGCATAAATAAAATTAACAATTTCCTTTTTCATACCCGACCACCAAAATAAGATCTTCAAGTCTTGACAAATTTTCATAGCACCTAGATGAATACTCAATCCACTTCTATGTCCTTCCTCAAGAATACTTTTCTTAAGTTCTGGAACATCTGGAACATACACTCCATCGCCAAACCTCATCGCACCATTCTCATCAATTCTAAACTTATCTCCTTTACCTTGGTTAATTAAATTCAATTCATCAACCAACTTGAAATCAAACTTCTGACCTTCTCGAATTTCCTATATTATACCACTAGTCAGCTTTAACATACTGAACTTCACACTATCAGGAGTTTCTACACACACCAAGCTCATATCTCGGAATTGTTCGATCATCTCCAATTCTAGAACCATAAGCATCAACACATATAACGACTTCATACTCAATGCATCGATAACTACATTTGCTTTATCAGGATGGTAACTCAAATCAAAGTCATAATTCTTCAGTAATTCAAGCCACCTTCTTTGTCTCATGTTTAATTCCTTCTGTTCAAACAAATACTTCAAACTCTTATGATCACTAAACACCTCAAACTTAGAACCAAAAATATAATGACTCCAAATCTTCAACATAAACACCACCGTTGCTAACTCTAAGTCACGCGTAGGATAATTCCTCTCATCAACTATGAGTTGTCTAGAAGCACAAGCAACAACTTGTCCATTCAGCATTAGCATAACACTAAGTCCCATCTTAGACGCATTCATAGTACACTACAAATGACTCACTCGAATTAGGCAAAACCAATACCGAAGCAGTCGTCAATCTTTTCTTTAGTTCTATAAAATTTTCTTCACATGCAACATCCCATACTTGAAATGATGAATGACTATCCTTTCGATAGAACATCAATCACTTTACACACCATCAAGCTAATAAGACAAGTCTATCCCATCAAACACGATCCCGTCTACTATCAACAAGAGATTAAGGGTGATCAGTTCCTCAATTTGTCAATAGGTAGCCGACAATCATGATGGCGCATAAACCATCGTTACTAAACTAGAATAGTGTTTCTTTAGAACTTATACTCAAAGTTACCTAAAGCACCATGGTCCAATTAATCTCTCCTCAAACCATGATTTACACCTTGAAAACTTAGCATAAAGTCTCTTCCTTTCCAACATTGTAATTCAAATCAGAATGTTCGACATTCCCTTATTCTTACTTAGATTAACTCATAATGACCTCAATAAACACCGCAACAAACTAACTCAAATATTTGTAATGCCTACACAACTTCTAAAATTTGTCCTATAACTATCCTCACCCTTCATCCAAATCTGAAGGTAACCCTCCTTAATTCAATTATACTGTAGACATACTCGTCTAAGAGTTTCTCCATCAAATCGTTAATCCTTTTGAAGTGGATATTTAATCTCAATCATTACCTTACTCAATGGTCGATAATCCATACACGACCTCATTCAATTGTTGTCACAAACATGCAAAAATCTAAGCCTCATATCCCAAGGGTTATCCTACTTGCTTAGTAGATACAAACAAAAGTTCACTACTGTTACTGAACTCATATGCACACTCTGGAGGCAAGTCGCAAATATCTTTAGGAAAAACATCAGGAAACACACAACACTGGCATATCACTAGCTGTCACATTTCTCTCTATTCTCCGAGAAGCAAACATCAAAAATACCTGATCGTTCTCTCTGAAGACATCCCAACTTGACACGCAGACAAAATCATGAATTCATACTCTCTTCAGTTTCCAGAAACAACATAGCTCCAACAATACTTGCGCTCTTTGTAACTTAACAGTGTATTGCACCAACTCCCATACCTGAAACATCTAAGAGAAGCAAAATATTCTACCCCACTTGTTTCAAACCAACCCTTATAGATAAATAGTTAGAAAAAACAAGCAAGTATCGAGAGTGTTTCACACATATGTCGCACACTAAGGAAAAAACAACATTAGACAACCTGTCTGGACGAACCGACCTGATCTGATAACAATTGTAACACCCTATTTTCCCATATGAATATTTATAATGAAATATACGACAAACGAATCAGAGTTCATAATGGGATGCCACATAAATCATAAAATCCACGAAGTTCTCAAAATACTTTATTACTTCGTGTATCCAAAAATGGTTATTCGGCAGCGAAAAATCAACATAAAAGTAGTTCATTGGCATTCTATCCTTAACAACAATTCAAATCTATAATACGTGGTCCATCATAAGTTTAAAAGAAAAATGTTTAACATTTGAAATCATTCAAAACATAATGAAAATGCCATGTTACATATCAGAGCGACTCATAAGACTCGATCTGGTAACATCACTTCAAGCACTACTCGGATACCTAATTATCTGTACTCCCAAAGAGTATAGACATAACAACACAAAAGGGGTGAGAATTTCATTTAATAATTACACTGTGAAATAAAACATGCTAAGGAGTAGTAAATCACAACATACAGAAAATTCATCACAAACAACCATCTTCATATCATACAACATCAATTTAGTGTTTATGCAATGTAATAGTCATACATCAACATGCATGTGGTACCATCAAGGCATAAGCCTTAAACTCAATTCTAATTGGGCAATAACAGAGCATAAGCCCTCAACACAATGCCAATCCAGGCCAACATCAGGGCATAAGCCCTCATCCATGAATGCATGCAATATGAACATGCAACAACGTGAAATCATATAACTACAAGGCATAAGCCTTCATCACCATGGAAATTTAAGCCATCTGCATCATCCTCATCATAATCACCAACATTTCCTCATACCGACATCATCGGTAAAAGAATATCGCAAGAAAACAACCCACCATTTCGGTGTAACAACGGGGAATAATTCCTATTTTTAACTTAGTTACTATAATTATCCTTATAAATCTTTATTTTATTCTACCTACTTCAAGTTTATGGTGTTATCTATCCAATGCTTCAAATGGCGCATCAAACAGAGTTACGGTTCATAATGTTATGGTCGTTACAAAAATTGTCAAAAATTGGGCTTCCCTCAGGTTAGATTGCGTCGACCCTTGCGTCGACCGCTCCTAGCTTTTGAGCCAACATCCCCTGTGTTAGAACATAGTTTGATTCTACAACCCTTGATTAGAGTTTTGATGATAACAAAATACAAAGAATAAATAAATTCAAAGATATATATATATATATATATATATATATATATATATATATATATATATATATATATATATATATATATATATATATATATATATATATATATATAAAACAAATATGCTTCTTAAAATTATGTTTTGTATATACAGAAGTTCTGATGGAATCAGCATCAGAAGATCAGTAACATGTGCTACACGCTGAAGCTACCAGATTATACGCTGAAGCTTGATGACCAGAATCTGCGCATAAACAAATACACTCTGAATCTGATCAAAGACATCTTCACCAAGTCATCAACACTCTGAAGCGTTATCATAAGTTAAAGCAAAGAAGACTCTGAAGCGTTATTAAGTATTCAAGACAGAATTAAATGCTAACGGCTCTCTTCATACAAGATCTTCTTCAAAAGGAAAGTGCGTTATTATCATTAAACTGGCTTTATGGACAACGTATCTCTGCCTTGCCTATATAAACAAGTCTGCTTGAGAAAAGACACACGCATGCACTCACATAATTTGCCAAGCCTTCAAAACCACGCTTATTCAAACGCTTTAGCAAATTCAGTTTATTCCAAGCTTAAGTTGTGTAATTATCACAGTTGTGATATATAGTTTTGTTAGAAAACGTTAACACATTCTTGTTCAATTATCTGTAAAAGATTTCCTTGAGATAAACCGGTCTGTGGTTGTACTCAAGAAGACTTTAACAGTTGTTAAAGTAGCTATTGTAATCCTTTGAAAATAGTGGATTAAGACCTCGTTGGAGAGAGGCGAAATCACCTTGACGGGTGGACTGGAGTAGTTTGAGATCAAACGAACCAGGATAAAAATACTGTGTCTTAAAGCTGTTTATTATTTAATCTAAGTTTTACAATTCAACCCCCCTTCTTATGTTTTTCACATCTTCAATTGGCATCAGAGCGCCTGGTTCTGAGCTTAACACTTAACCGTGTCAATACAAGATCCAGCGTCAGAAAAACACAATGGCAGGACCAAGTCAAAACATCAGTAATGACAACAATGAAGAAAGGGACAGATTCAGTGGCAAACCTCCAGTCTTTGATGGAGAGAACTTTGACTACTGGAAAGACAAAATTGAGAGTTTCTTTCTGGCCCATGATGCTGATCTGTGGGACATGGTGACTGATGGATACACGCACCCAGTGGATGGACGTAGTCAGAAGATTGAAAGGAAAATGATGTCTGATCAGCAAAAGCGTGAGTTCAGAAATCATCACAAGGCCATAATAATTCTTCTCAGCGCCATCTCTTATTCAGAATATGAGAAGATATCAAACAGAGACACTGCAAAGAATATGTTTGACTCTCTGAGAATGACGCATGAAGGAAACATTCAAGTCAAAGAAACCAAAGCCCTTGCACTCATTCAGAAGTATGAGGCTTTCAAGATGGAAAAGAGTGAATCAATAGAAACTATGTTTTCAAGATTTCAAATTCTTGTTGTTGGTATAAAAGTTCTTGACAAAGGGTATTCCATTGCTGATCACGTTAAGAAGATCATCAGAAGCTTGCCAAAACAATGGAGGCCAATGGTCACAGCGCTTAAGCTAGCCAAGGATCTCAACAAAATCTCTCTAGAGGAACTTGTCAGCTCCCTCAGAAGTCACGAGATAGAGCTAGAAGCAGATGAACCTCAAAAGCAAGGTAAGCCATTAGCTTTAAAATCTAACAGAAAATCTGACTCCAAAGTTTTGCAGGCTATGGAAGAAACCTATGATGGATCCTCGTCAGAAGAAGATGAACTGTCTCTCCTCTCCAGAAGGGTGAACCAATTGTGGAAGCAGAGGCAAAGGAAGTTCAGGAATCCCAGAAGATCAGAAAATCAGAATGAATCTTTCTCCAGATACAGAAGGTCAGAATCCTCCTCTGGACACAGAAGATCTGAAGGTTCTTCCGGAAACAGAAAGCCAAACAACAAAGACATCATCTGCTATGAATGTAACGAGCAAGGGCACTACAAAAGTGATTGCCCAAAGCTTCAGAAGGAGAAGCCCAAAAAGAAGTTTGGCAAGGAAAAGAAGAAAAGTCTCATGGCTACATGGGATGATTCTGACACATCTGAAGCTGACTCAGAATCAGATGATGAAAGAGCAAACATAGCTCTCATGGCAAACATAACAGAAGACAGTGAAGCTTCTGAGTCAGACTCTGAATCAGATACAGAAGAGGTATTCCCTGAATTTACTATAAACTTTACTAAGGCTGAACTAGCTGAAAGCCTTAATGAAATTCTGGAAAGATATCAGAAGATCAGAGTCAAGTTTAGAAACCTGAAAAGGAATCTTGCTTCTGACTCTGATAAGACTGAGAGTCTCAAATTGGAGAATTCTGAGTTAAAAGATAAAATTTCAAAATTAGAAAACCAATTGCAAAACTCTCAGAAAGAAACAATCCCTGAAACTCCTAGCAATGCTGATGAGATCATCAAGGAGTATGATCACAGCTTTCAGAAGTTTCTAGCTAAAAACATAGACAGAAGTAAAATGGCTTCAATGATCTATGGAGTTAGCATAACTGGCAGAAAAGGGATAGGATATCAAGGTAAGGTACCTACACCAAAAAATTCCATGGATTTAGTTATAAAACGTACTCCACTTGATTCACACTTTATATATGGGCACACACATGACATAAAATATACAAGTAGTGATTACTCTGTCAAACCAAAATTCAACCAGAGTTTTGGTAAAACTAACAAATCAGGACCCAAGAAAATGTGGGTACCTAAGGATAAAATAATACATGTGGCAGATATCTTTAGCAGCAAAGCAAAAACACCAATCATGATACCTGGACTCTGGCTGCTCACGACACATGACGGGAAGAAGGCATATGTTCCAAAGCCTGGAACTTAAGCCTGGAGGCCACGTAGGCTTTGGAGGCAATCAGAGAGGAAAGATCATTGGCTCGGGAAAAGTAGGTAATGGAAATCTTCCCTCTATAAGTAATGTTTTATTAGTTGATGGATTAATGCATAACCTGTTATCCATAAGTCAATTAAGTGATAACAATTATGATATAATCTTCAATCAAAATTCATGCAAAGCTGTTAGTCAGAAAGATGGGACTATCCTATTTAATGGAAAGAGGAAAAACAACATTTATAAAATAAAACTTTCTGAACTAAAAAGTCAGAATGTAAAATGTCTACTGTCTGTTAACAATGAGCAATGGACCTGGCACAGAAGATTGGGACATGTTAGCATGAGAAGAATATCTCAGATTAACAAACTCAATCTGGTCAGAGGACTTCCCAACCTGAAGTTCAATTCAGATGCTCTGTGTGAAGCATGTCAGAAAGGAAAGTTTGTAAAACCAACTTTCAAATCCAAAAACGATGTTTCCACCTCCAAGCCATTAGAACTTCTGCACATTGACTTATTTGGACCAGTTAAAACTGCTTCAGTCAGTGGCAAGAAGTATGGGTTAGTAATCGTAGATGACTATAGCAGATGGACATGGGTAAAGTTCTTAAGGCACAAGGACGAGTCACACTCTGTGTTTGTTACCTTCCGCAACCAAGTTCAGAATGAAAAGGATCTTAGAATCGTCAAAGTCAGAAGTGATCATGGTGGAGAATTTGAAAACAAAGATTTTGAGTTATTCTTTAATGATAAAGGCATTCTGCATGATTTCTCTTGTCCTAGAACTCCCTAGCAAAATGGAGTTGTAGAACGAAAGAACAGAACATTGCAAGAAATGGCCAGAACCATGATCAACAAGACTAACGTTGCTAAGATCTTCTGGGCAGAGGCAATAAACACAGCGTGTTACATTCAGAATAGAATCTCTATAAGACCTATTCTGGAAAAGACTCCATATGAATTGTGGAAGAACAGAAAGCCCAACATTTCCTATTTTCACCCATTTGGATGTACATGTTTTATTCTGAATACAAAAAATTATTTGAACAAGTTTGACTCTAAAGCACAAAAGTGTATTATGTTAGGATATTATGAACACTCAAGAGGGTACAAAGTATACAATACAGAAACACAGATTGTGGAGGAGTCAATCAGTGTTCGTTTTGATGATAAGCTTGACTCTCAAAAGTCAAAGCAGAATGAATTCCTTGCAGGTATGGAAGTTGAACTCACAGGTACTGAAGACAAGTCATCAGAAGCTCTCAACAGAGACACTCCCTCAACATCAGAAAGAGTAACTGCAAGCAATCCATCACCTTCTATTGATCAACTCTAGAAAAGACCATCCAGAAGCAGCATGGATCACCCAAAAGAAACAATCTTAGGAAGAAAGGAAGATCCAATCAGAACAAGATCTAGCTTCAGAAACTCTAAAGAATCCCTCATGGGACTGGTTTCTCTAATTGAACCAACAACAATTGATGAATCACTTCTGGACAATGACTGGATACTAGAAATGCAAGAGGAGCTAAATCAATTCACAAGAAATGACGTATGGGATCTAGTTCCCAAACCAAAAGGATTCAACGTCATTGGTACAAAATGGGTGTTCAGAAACAAACTGAACAAACAAGGTGAAGTCATCAGAAACAAAGCTCGACTGGTAGCACAAGGTTATAGTCAGCAAGAGGGGATAGACTATACAGAAACCTTTGCTCCAGTTGCCAGGTTAGAATTTATCAGACTCTTAATTTCTTTTGCTGTTAATAAAGGCATCACTCTGTATCAGATGGATGTTAAGAGTGCATTCTTAAATGGCTATATAGAAGAAGAGGTATATGTGCACCAAACCCCTGGTTTTGAAAGTTCCAAAAATCCAGAATATGTTTTCAAACTAAAGAAGTCACTCTATGGTCTGAAACAAGCTCCCAAAGCTTGGTATGAAAGACTAAGTAACTTCCTTCTAGAAAAGTAATTCACCAGAGGGAAAGTGGACACAACCTTGTTCTGTAAGATAGTTAAGAATGACATTTTAGTATGCCAGATTTATGTTGATGACATCATATTTGGATCCACTAAACCCTCTATGGGAAGAAAGTTTGCTAAATGTATGCAGGCAGAATTTGAGATGAGCCTAATGGGGGAACTAAAATTCTTTCTGGGCATTCAGATTAATCAAACCCCAGAAGGAACTTACATTCATCAGAGCAAATATGTCAGAGAACTTCTGAAGAAATTTGATCTCTCAGAATGTAAGCCATCAAAGATTCCAATGCATCCCACGTGCATTCTGGAAAGAGAAGAGGTAAGTAAAAAGGTAGAACAGAAGGTCTACAGAGGTATGATTGGTTCTCTTCTCTATCTGACGGCTTCAAGGCCTGACATTCTATTCAGTGTTTGCATTTGTGCTAGATTCCAATCAGATCCTAGAGAATCTCACTTAACAGCAGTTAAGCAAATTTTCAAGTATCTGAAAGGTACTACTAATCTGGGTTTGTTTTATAGAAAATCAAGTGATTACAGCTTGATAGGATACTGTGATGCTGATTTTGCTGGAGATAGAGTAGAACGAAAAAGCACTTCTAGAAGCTGCCAGTTTCTGGGAGAAAATCTGATCTCATGGTCCAGCAAAAGACAATCCACAATAGCTCTATCAACAGGAGAAGCTGAATACATAGCAGCAGCTGGATGCATCACATAAATGCTCTGGATGAAAAGTCAACTTGAGGACTTCAAGATATTTGAGAGTAACATCCCTATCCTCTGTGACAATACTTCTGCTATTTGTCTCAGTAAAAATCCTATTTTGCATTCTAGGGCTAAGCATATAGAAATAAAACATCATTTTATTAGGGACTATATTCAGAAAGGGATTCTAAATTTAAAATTTATTAACACAGACCATCAATGGGCTGATATCTTTACAAAACCTCTTTCTGAAGATAGGTTCAACTTCATTCTGAAACATCTCAGCATGAAGCTCTTCCCAGAATAAAACTGTTTTGATTCCATATCTTAACCTTCAGAACTTTGTTTATTTCTCCATGAACTACTGATCAATCTTTCTTCAGATATTTAGAAGTACAGATTGTATCAGAATCTATCACAATCAAGGATAGAAATGTGCAGTTCACTCAAGCAAACAAGTGTCATCCAGTCATCAGCTACTTTCTGAGGCTGAACACGCGTTCACGTTTCTGAGAGGTCAAAAGTGCTGATTGGATGCATTGGGACACATGTCATGGGTAACCGTTCCAATATCTTTCTGAATCCCCCAAAATCAGCTATCATTAAATGCTCATAATCATTATAATTTATTTCTCTCTCTTGCCGTTTATGTTTTCAAAATTTTTTAGAAATCTATTTAAACACATTTCTCACTATTTACACTCTTTTACTTTCACTTTCATTTTCTCTACAAACTTATTGTTTTCAGTTTGCATCCTTTCTCAAAACCCTTTCAATTTCTTCACAAAAACTTTGTGTGAACATGGCTTCCTCAAGCAACCCTACCTCCAGTACTCAAATTAGATTCCTCCGAACAATATGAATAACCCTACAGAACTCTTCTCACACCCATCAAAAATCTAGAAGTTCTTTCTAAATTGATTGTGGATTTCAACAGTCTTCAAGAGAACGGGTTTAATCTCTCTGAAGAAGTAAAGGCTCAAGGCTGGGACAAATATTTTGACCAACTGGTGGGTCCAACATTCCCAATCCTTGTGAAGGAATTTTAGATTCATGCTTCATCTTCCAACCATCAAGTTACTTCATACATAATGGGGAAGAAGATAGTTATAACTGAGGACCTCATTGCAAGATTAATAGGCTACAATGGTGGAGGTGTACGATGCATTGACATGGCTGAAAGATGCACTGATGTCGCCCTAATTGCTAGAGAAATCTTCACTCTGGGTCTTCCCTCTAGCAAGATAAGGGATCTAAAAGACCATCACAGAATATGGGCCAAGATTATTCTGGGATGCATAAACCACAGGAAGCCTACCAGCTCTCCTGACTACATCAATATTGATCCGAAATTTTTGATCTACTTCATCTCCCAGAAGATTAAGGTGAATCTGGCTCATCTGCTGTTTAACCATCTAAGGACTAGTGTTAAAGAAACCAGATAAGAGGAGCGCACAAAAAGGGATTGGATACCCCTAGGAAGGCTTATATCAGATATTCTAACAGAGAATAAGCTGATTGATCATCTAACAGAAGCTCAGGAAATCAACTCTTTGGAAGCTACTGTTGGCAAACAGTTGAATGCAAAGAATCTGAAGAAAATGAAGTTAATTGAGAACATCAAGAAGGAACCCAGTGTCACTCCTTTTGCAGCAATCTCCAACAGAAGAATCCCTCTGGATAACTTTCCCCTGTTCTCAGAGATTGATTCTAAACCTGATATAATAGTCAGATATCTGGATGCATGCAAGGCGGATGGTACAACACCAGATTTGAACATTCATGATCTGCAGCAGAAGGCTCCAGAAGTTGTGCTGAAGAAAACCAAGAAAAGGAAAGCTGTAGCAGAAGGATCATCCTAGCGGACTCCTAAAAAGAGAGGTAATCCTTCTTCTGTAATTGTTTTAAACTCAATTTCTGTATCAACATCTATACCAATTCCCACTCAATCAGAAAACCCCACACCACAAACATTTGATGACTTTGACATTGAATTTGACCCCTCAGAAACCTTAACTCTTAGAAGATCTCGCTCCCAACCTCCAAATCCAAATATTGAAGCAACCCAACAAGAACTTGCAAAAGTTCTATCAGATATAGAAACCTTTGACCAACATACTTCTGCTCCCATGCCAGAAAATCCAAACCCTGAAACCACCACAGAAGCACCACAACCAAAAATTTCCCTCTCTCCACAACCAGAAATACCACTACCTCCATCTCCTCAACCAGAAATTCATCCACCTTCTCCACAACCTGAACTACTTCAACCATAAGTTCAAACTTCTGAGGCTCAACCTTCTGAATCCTGTGAACCAGAACCTCATAACGATCAATCAAACCAAACTGTAAATTCTGATACCATTCTCATTCCTGGAATCACTGAACCTTTGGCCATCCGTATGCCCCTAACCATCCTGGATATTCCCCAAATTCCCTCTTCACTAGAATCAACTCCACCAAACTCCCCAACTAGTCCAATAATAATTCCTGACTCTCCCACTCCCTCACCAAAGAACAATCCAGATGACAACATCAAGACTATCATTGATTTAACGGTTTTTGAACGTCTTGCTGCCATAACCCACAAAATAGCTATCCCAAAACCAAAACCATCTGAACCCTCTCCAGATGTTGGTACCAACTTATTGATGTTTGAAACAGAAGTACATAAGTGGATCACTTCTCTGAAGCAAGCTAGTCTTGAGCTGATTGATCCTGCTGCATCAGACTACCTTTGGACAAGGTTCAGAAGATGGGTATGTTCTGAAACTCATAAGATGCAAGAACAGAGCTACGGACAAGTTCAACAGAACTTCAGTAATCTAGTGAAAGTAATTGAAGATCAAGTTCTGAGCCAGCTGCTCAAGGAAGAAGTTCTCCCTCTGGACAATGCTCCCTGGTCTGAACATCGTCCAGCATATAAAGTTCAGCCAGAGTCAGAAGATCTCAATCTGACTGATACTCCAGAGCAGATGATTCCTACTGAAGAATGAGGTCAAAAAGAGGATATTGCAGAATGCTCTGAGAAGCATCCAGTTTCTGAAGATCCTCAAGCTTCCTCCTATGAAAGGCAGACTCTAGAAGACCTAAAAAGATCTGATATGTTGATGAAGGAAAAAATGGATAAACAGGACAACAAAATTGATGAAATCACGAGCATGTTAACCAAGCAACAGGAAACCAACATCCAGATCAAGAGCATGTTGGAAGCTTTGTTCACACGTCTTCCTCCTCCCTCTTAGAATTTCCTCGTTTTTAAAACATGTTTATCTATAATATTCATACACTGCTGCTATTCTGAACTTATCGTTGCTTCTGGTTTTCATATAAACGCTTTTTGGCTCTGATTATATGTTCTTTTTGATAACTGACAAAAAGGGGGAGAAAGAATGATATTTTTCAATAACGGATTACTGAGACATAAGTCTCAAACATTCTGATCTATTTAAATTTCTCTCTTTTGAAAAGCTTGAACAGGTACAAAACTCTGATGAAAGATACAGTAAGGTTCTGATGCTCAAAGACTCATGGAATTAAAGGGAAGTAATCAACTCAGTGGGAGTTTTCTTCTTAATTCTATACTTTTTATTCTTTATTTTTAATTGAAAAATCTGATTTTTGTCATCATCAAAAAGGGGGAGATTGTTAGAACATAGTTTGATTCTACAACCCTTGATTAAAGTTTTGATGATAACAAAATACAAAGAATAAATAAATTCAAAGATATATATATATATATATATATATATATATATATATATATATATATATATATATATATATATATATATATAACAAATATGCTTCTTAAAATTATGTTTTGTATATACAGAAGTTCTGATGGAATCAGCATCAGAAGATCAGTAACATGTGCTACACGCTGAAGCTACCAGATTATACGCCGAAGCTTGATGACCAGAATCTGCGCATAAACAAATACACTCTGAATCTGATCAAAGACATCTTCACCAAGTCATCAACACTCCGAAGTGTTATCATAAGTTAAAGCAAAGAAGACTCTGAAGCGTTATTAAGTATTCAAGACAGAATTAAATGCTAACGGCTCTCTTCAGACAAGATCTTCTTCAAAAGGAAAGTGCGTTATTATCATTAAACTGGCTTTATGGACAACGTATCTCTGCCTTGCCTATATAAACAAGTCTGCTTGAGAAAAGACACACGCATGCACTCACATAATTTTCCAAGCCTTCAAAACCACGCTTATTCAAACGCTTTAGCAAATTCAGTTTATTCCAAGCTTAAGTTGTGTAATTATCACAATTGTGATATATCGTTTTGTTAGAAAATGTTAACACATTCTTGTTCAATTATCTGTAAAAGATTTCCTTGAGATAAACTGGTATGTGGTTGTACTCAAGAAGACTTTAACAGTTGTTAAAGTAGCTGTTGTAATCCTTTGAAAATAGTGGATTAAGACCTCGTTGGAGAGAGGCGAAATCACCTTGACGGGTGGAATGGAGTAGTTTGAGATCAAACGAACCAGGATAAAAATACTGTGTCTTAAAGCTGTTTATTATTTAATCTAAGTTTTACAATTCAACCCCCCTTCTTGTGTTTTTCACATCTTCACCCTGCTATTGCTGTTTTCTGATCGGGACTTTATGAGTCTATCGGGATACTAATTGCAAGTATACAGTTTAGTCATTCTAGTTTTAAATGATTATCGAACCCACATAGACTGAGGATCAATCGCATACGATCAAATGTTACAAATGTTTAACTAAGCGATGAATATTTGGTTTTAGGGAAAAAAGTTTTAATTAATAGTAATAGTTATAGTTATACCGATATGTGAAAGTCGGACTTCGGGAACTCGATGAATCACTTGGCATATAGAGTATTTCGGTAAAAACGAATTGTTTAAAAACCTGAGACATGCACTCTCGTGTTCATGAAATAAGTTATGCTACTAAACCTAGTGGATGCACTTTAAATTTAATAACACTTTTTGAAAACGACTCGAGTTTAATTAATTTGTTAAAACACTCTCGTGTATTTAAAAATTAATGTTTCTTTACCACTATTTGGGTCGAACCCCAGCTCTCGCATGCAGGTTCTTGCCTTAATTAATTTCCCACTCTCGTGGCAAAATCGTGTTAAATATCCTTTCACTCTCGTGACAAGGGTAGTTAAATTAATTATGGAAATTGGAAACCAGAAATTATTATAAAAGATTTTATCCAAGTTATCACTGAATTCCTTCGGTGCTTAAGAGTCACATACCGGTACAAAGGAAATTAGCCAGACATAATGTATTTAGCAGACATGCAACGTAAAACACAGTTCACGAAAATAATCAACATACCATATAAACAATAAAAATTGAATTGCATAAAAAACCTGTAATTATATTGTCGTGGTAATCTTGAATTTGTATAGTAGCTTTGAGATTAATTGAAATATAGAACTAAGTGTGTTAATCCTTCGATGTGAAGAATTAACACTTTTGGAAACTGAACGTTACAGAGGCTATAATGGTTCAAAAGCAAGTAAACAAAAAAATGCAGAAAGGAAAAAGTATGGTTCTGTAGCAAAATCTCCGACCCTTTCAAAGTGAAATCTTCAACATATATATAGGCTCTCTCTTATAACTGTCGTGTTCCATTATTTCGGTACATGCGCTAAATTCTCGACTGATGAAACGAGGTCGTGTGGACTTTGTGTGGCTGCTTCATGGTTTACTGCATAGATTGAGTTTTTAAGGTGTTAGGTTCGTAATGGGACTCATTATGTTCGTAACAGCTTGGCTTTTTGTTCCGTTCGTAACGCGTTACGTTACGTTCGTAACAATGTGCACTAGGTGTTACGTTCGTAAAGCTAGGCGTTGCGCTCATAACGCTCTTCTGGTGTGAACTTCTTAGCAGACTGTCCTTTTTCTTCTTTCTTCTTGCCATTTCCTAGCTTGTTTTGCTCCTTTTAGCTAATTTGCCATCTTATGCCTTGGAAAATATAGTTCACCTGAAAACAAATAAAAATACCTTCGTGATGCATATTATTCGATAAAAACGTACGAATAACTCGTGTAAATTAGGCCTAAAAAGCGATACGTTTTTGTGTTATCAAACTCCCCTACACTTGAACCTTTGCTTGTCCTTAAGCAAAAAGATCAGGCGGTTTAATAAAAACGATGAATTAAACACACGTGACAATGTTCGCAAACTAGCTAGTTTGTAAATTTTTGATTAAGCCAAGAGATTTAGACGCAAAAGAGATACGATGACGACATTAGAGTACTCCAATTGTGCAAACCGTTCCGAGTCATGATGTTATAGCACCAATTAACCCTTTAAACTAGATTTCACCCGTGTTCATTCAGGCGCAATCACATTAAGCCCTTTATCTCCACACGCGCGTAGCAAAGTAACCGGTTAGCGACTATGATCCGTTGATTCTTGGGGTTCTGGCACTTATGAGTGTTAACCCCTTCTTTTATTACTTAATTGTAAAGTGCGGGGGATCGGTCCGTAGTCCTCCCTACCAAGTTCAGTACCAGATACTTCTGAACCAATTTACAATAAGTTTTCTTTTATCTTGTGAGAATTACATCCTTTGGGATAAACGACCGAGTGAGGGTCACCTAACTTACTTTGGGAATTTCACGACAAAGATTGCTATTTTATCATCATTTATTTCGGATCATTCACTTATATTCATCGGTTCCTTGCGTAGTTTGTGTTTTGACGGTGCCGACTGCTAGATAAACTACTAGGGGCTAATTTAAAGTAAAATTCACGGTTGGCGGTATAATAAGTACCCAAAAATGGCATCGCATAAGGTGGAGTTCTAAAATGTCAGAACCATAACGATTTTGTCAAACTTCCTCAAGTGGCCTAAGCTGAATTGAGTATTTGGTTTTAGCTAGCCGTTTGGAAACATCGCGTTGTATGATAATCGTAAAATTTTTGTTATGGCTCAAGAATTGTAAAGTTTGGGGAAATCCAATAATGCACGAAAAAGAACTTAGCAATAAGGATTTAATTGTACATGAAGTTTTTTTGTTGAAGGGAAAGTACAAGAAAGGAAAAACGATGCGAAAAATTAAATATAATCTAGAAAGCGAAATAAAATGATAGAGTTTCCTCCCCCACACTTAAATCTAACATTGTCCTCAATGTTTCGAAATAAGGTAAAGGAGGTAAGGATGGGAGGAGATGTCTTCATTCAGGTCCTCTTCCTCTGGCTCTTCCACGACCTCTTCTCTGTCCATCAAAACCAGGAAATCCAAGATGGCGCAGGATCTCTTGAAAATCGTCCATGCGTACATTGAAACCACCCATTTCTGTCGTCAAAGTATCCATACGGGCCTCATGCCTAGCTCCTTGTTCGATTTGTTGTTGCTGCATCTGTTTCATGAGTTGCATCATTGCAGTTTGCTGAGCTTGGATATCAGTGGCATGTTGGGATTGGCGGGTAAGCTGAGCATTCATATCTATCATCCTTTGATTTTGATCCATCATTGCCTCATAAAGGTCTTCAGTAGTCGGGTTACGAGGCCTTCTTCTGCGCCTAGTAGAAGTGCTTGGTATATCCTATTGAGGTGCTGTCTGCTGCTGTGCATCCATTTCTTCTTCTACCTCATCAGCAGGTTGAGGATTTTGATTCATCGGAGAAGCTAGGTCGGGTTCAGGGGCATCTAAATCATAAATCCACTTATCCATATTCGCCACATTTGTGAGCAACCTATTCGGCATAATCACACTTGGAACAATTTTGTTCTTCACCATCAAATTATATCTGCCATCATCTCGATTCCTAATTAAACGCATGTATTTGCAGTTATCCAAATCCATGAGAAGAGGCGGTAGAGAATCAAGAGTCTTCAGTTGGTTTTGCAAATTAAGCCCATGAGCTAATGTAGTTATCAGTCCTCGATCAAAAATGGTTGCTGCCCCCTTTCACAAAGGGACTCAATATGACGTAGAAGGAACAAAGTAGCATTTACCTTCGTATTCCCAGCTAGGCATCAATGAAGGAAAAATACCTCCTTTGAGTTGACTTTGTTGCTATTAGCTCGTCCAAAAATGGTGTTGGAGAGAATCTTGAAGTAGTATCTAGTGGTGGGGTTGTGAACGTGATATGCCAGACACTCATCCCAATTTCCTGTCGAGACATTGGTGAGTTTCTTCCACAATTCGAACAAAACAACGACCCAATATTCGGTACAGGGACCTTGTGGTGCACCGTTTCAGAGTCGTCTTCCTTGGTTGAAAATTTGAGTAGCTCCGTGATTTTTTCTTGGTTTAACGTATATTCGGTGTTGAACATACAGAAAGATGCGGTGCCCGTGAGGAACATGCCGTCATCACTCGGTGTTGAATATGAGAACAAACTAAGGAACTCGAGCATCAGGTTAGGGTACATCGGGTGATGTTGCATGCATGCGAATAAGAGGCCAGAGAGACAGAGCAGCCAATCCACTCCATCAAATATTCCCAATTTGTGGAGACAATCGTTGTCGGGATATATCGTGGCCAAGACTCCCCTATGGTGAAACTTAAAATATTGCTCCCTTTGGTGTCCGCCGTCTTGATTCCTAAAAACTATTCCACTCATGTCAGCCTCTCTGTTCTCCATTGATAATTTGTTGATTGAAGCAAGGCTCTACTGTGAAAGTGGTGAGGGAGAGGTTTTGCAGAGAGTGTTTGAATAGGATGGGATGAAACTATGTGAAGCTTTTTATAGGATGCAAATGTGGGTTGCTCTTAAATGGGGATGAAGGCAAGTTTGGAAAATGGGAATGGTGGAGAATTTTGAACGTGGGTAGGAGTTTGGGGTTTGCGGCGTGCGTTTGGAAAACTGAGAGGGAAAGAATGAAAAATTGAAACGCCTCTGTTTCTGTCTCGTAACAGGGGGAGCCCCGTTACGTTCGCAACGCAGGAGCGTTACATTCATAACACGGAAGGGGCTGTTACGTTCGTAACAGTGGTGTTGCGTTCGTAACGCCTCTGTTTATAGAAAAAATAACTTAGGATCTGGCAGACTCAATTTTTTTCATATTGTTATTATCGTGCCATTCTTCTCAGCATCATTAGCTGCACTTGTTATTATTTAGGGAAGATAAAACATATAGCAACATAGTTGAATATAGTAACAGTAGTGTAAAGCAGTAATATTAGCACTAACAGTAAAAATAATGCCAGTAATAACAGAAAAAAAATAATGACAGTAAAATTGAAACTTGATGATGAATAAATGAAATATCATTAACTAATAGAATTGTTTAGAATTTGAAACAAACTAAATGCATGGAATAAAAAAGGACTAAAACTAAGGTTCCTCCCCCACACTTAGACGAAACAGTGTCCTCACTGTGTACATAAGTGCAAGAAATGGAACATATTAACATAACTACGGCAAGTTCTAGCCACGATGAGTAGAGAACAAATGTTGGTGAATGAAATCCAATTGTTCAGTTACCAAATCCATAAAACCAAGGAAATCCACATGTAAAGAGGTAAGCTCACCCGCATTCCGGTTATTTTAGTATTTAAAGAGTCGAGTGTGACAGCAGGTGGAGGCAGTGGTGATGCCTCAGGAACTGGGAAGGTAGATTCAATGGACACTACAGGCTGATCCCATGGGTCAGGAAATTGGTGGTATCCCGGTGGTGTTTCAGGATCGGATTCTTCAGCAGCTGGAGAGGTATTTGGGACTTCATAAATTTAAATAGTGGATGGAGTCGAGGGCGGTGTAGGAGGATGGTGGAGATTAAAAAGCCAATTTGCTCTGTTATGGACACTAGTAATAGGATTTGGGAGTACAAACTGGTGAACAGTTTCATGGTTAATCAACAGCTCAAATTCATTCGGGCCAAGGTTTCCTATGAAGCTAGTGTTAAAGCAAAACTCAATATTCATTGGCTTAATCCCATAGTCCAGATTTGTTCCTAACATAGGTCTTCGAAGTCCAATAACATTGGAGATCATAGTAACTAACCCGCCTATAAGGATTGGTGCATTCTCTGTTTGGATAATACGCTCCATATTAGCAATCATGTAGGTGGCACCATTAACTGGACGGTTCTGCGAAGCACAATACATGATGAAAAGCTCATCACGTGACACAAATGTAACATTCTGCTCTTTTCCGAAGAGGGTGTGGGCAATGATTTTGTGGAAGTACCTAATAGCAGGGTTATGGATGGACTCCGAGTAAAGATCATTTGGCTCAGGATGGTTGTTTCTAGCAATACTACCCCAGAAGTAATCAAGGTCATGATCTAGTATTAGGTTTTCTTGGGTCATGGTGATAATATCAGGGCCATTAGGGAATCCTAACAGATGGGCAAACTCCCTATGATTGTAGCGGTAGTCCATATTAAACATTCTGAAGGTGATCAGCCCGCGGTTGAAACCTAACCCATGGTTTAGCAGATAACTTAGTGTGCTAAAAAACTCAAGGGTCAGCTTACGGTAGGTATAATAGCGTCTCCGAATTGGAGCAACGTCCCACCCTATTTGGTTAAGCAGATACATAACGCTCTCACGAATGCCTAAGGCATTCATCGCATGGTCGTCAGCATAAATGGTTGGACACATCTCTCGCTCAGCTAAATCCTCAAAGCGCCTTCTCTGATGCCTACCTCTCAAGGTTATGTTCATGTAGTTCATACGTGCCATGGAGCTAAAAAAATAAAGCTAATGAATTACCCTGAAAATATTTAATAAATGTATGAAAAACTAAGTTAGTATTTTCAGGTTAAAAATGCCGAAGTTAAACGAAAGAAGAAAAAGAAGTTCAAATAAATAAAAATAAGGGATGCAACATAAAAATTTGAAAGATTAAAATAAAGTTAAAAAATAAAAAGCATATCAGAACAAAAATAATTAAAAGTAAACATGGGTTGCCTCCCATGAAGCGCTTTTGTTTTATGTCGATGGCTCGACAGACAATACCTATTCAGTTAGGTATTAGGGTAGCTGGCTCACTTAATTTCAGATAGGCTGAATAGTTTATATTTTCGACGTTAAAATAATGCTTTAAACGCTGGCCATTGACTATAAAGGGTTCTATGGAATTTCCTTTAATTTCTATCGCACCACTAGGGAAAACTTTATTAATTTCGAATGGTCCTGACCACCTAGAACGTAATTTACCCGGGAAGAGTTTCAGTCTAGAGTTGAATAGGAGTACAATGTCTCCTTCCTTGAATTCTTTCCTTGAGATACGCTTATCATGCCATTTTTTTGTTCTTTCCTTATAGATTCTAGCATTTTCATAAGCATCTAAACGCAATTCTTCTAGTTCATGGATATCTAATATTCGTTTCTCGCCAGCAGTCTTGTAATCTAAGTTAAGAGTTTTAATAGCCCAATAAGCTTTATGTTCTAATTCTTCTGGCAAATGACAAGATTTTCCATAAACTAATTTAAACGGCGTTGTTTAAGATTACCAAACGATTTTCAAAAGGAGCAATTGGATTGAAAAATGATGCAATTGGTAGAACATTTAAGGTCAACGGAGATAACATTCTTGAATAATTTAAGTACCACTCATGTGTCATTTGTGGGTGCAGCGACGGCTTCAATCCATTTTGATACGTAGTCAACAACTACCAATATATACTTATTTCCAAAGGATGTGGGGAACGGTCCCATGAAATAAATTCCCCATACATCAAAAATTTCGACTTCGAGAATCCCTTTTTGCGGCATTTCGTCGCGTCTAGATATGTTTCCTGTGCGCTGACATCTATCGCAGTTAATAATTGCTACGTGGACGTCTTTCCATAAAGTAGGCCAAAAAAGACCAGCTTGAAGTATTTTTGCACAAGTTTTTGAAGTGCTAGCATGTCCACCATAAGGGGCGGAATGGAAATGAGCAATGACGTCGTCCACTTCCTCGTTAGGAACACAACGATGGTAGATACCATCGGCGCCTCTTTTAAAGAGTAGTGGTTCATCCCAAAAGTATTGTCTAAGATCATGGAAGAATTTCTTTCGCTGTTGGTACGTTAAATTGGGTGGCAGAACACCGACGGCTAAGTAGTTAACAAAATTAGCGTACCATGGTAATGTGGTGTTGGTACAGATGTCTTCTACTACCGTAGTTGTTAAATGTTCATCGCATTGTTCTAAACTATCGGTAGGAGCTGTCTCTAGTTGAGCAATAAGGTGTTCATATGGGAAATCGTCGTTTATGGGAACACTCTCGGTTTGGATTCCATCCAATCTTGATAAATGGTCTGCTACCACGTTTTCAGTTCCCCTTTTGTCTTTTATTTCCAAGTCAAACTCTTGTAGGAGTAAGATCCATCTGAGTAGTCTTGGCTTGGCATCTTTCTTACTTAGCAAGTATCAGATCACAACATGATCTGTGTAAATAATGATTTTGCCGCCTACTAAGTAGGAACGAAATTTGTCCAACGCGAATACAACAGCTAAGAGTTCCTTTTCCGTAGTGGCGTAATTCATTTGTGCGGGGTCAAGTGTTCTTGCGTATTAAATAACGTGAAACTTTTTATCCTTGCGTTGTCCTAGGACTGCGCCTACAGCATAATCGCTTGCGTCGCACATTATTTCAAATGGTTGGCTCCAATCAGGAGGTTGCATTATAGGTGCTGAAATTAATGCTTCCTTAAGCGTCTCAAATGCGTTTAAGCATTTATCATCGAAAATAAACTCAGTGTCTTTCATCAATAGTTCAGTTAGTGGCTTAGTGATTTTAGAGAAATCTTTTATAAAACATCGGTAAAAACCAACGTGTCCTAGAAAACTTCTTATTTCTCTAACTGTTTTGGGTGGTTGAAGGTTTTTGATAATTTCGATTTTTGCTTCATCGACTTCAATCCCCCTGTTTGATACAATGTGACCCAACACAATTCCTTGTCTCACCATGAAATGACATTTTTCCCAGTTGAGCACTAGGTTGACATTGACACAACGTTTTATTACCAACTCAAGATTTGATAAACATCCGTCAAAACTTTCTCCGCAGACAGAAAAATCGTCCATGAATACTTCCATAATTCCGTCTAAAAAGTATGTGAAAATTGCCATCATGCATCGTTGAAAAGTTGTAGGTGCGTTACATAGTCCAAACGACATTCTTCGATATGCAAAGGTACCATAGGGGCATGTGAACATAGTTTTCTCTTGATCATCAGGATGAATGGGAATTTGAAAGAATCCTGAGTATCCGTCAAGATAGTAGAAATGGGAATGTTTAGCTAAACGCTCCAGCATTTGTTCTATGAATGGTAATAGGAAATGGTCCTTGCACGTAGCTTTGTTTAGTTTTCTGTAATCAATACACATTCTCCATCCTGTTTGGGTATGTTGTGCTACCGATTCGCCTTTTGTGTTTGTTATAACCGTAACACCTCCTTTCTTAGGTACTACGTGAACTGGACTGACCCCGTTGCTATCAGATATCGGGTATATGATGCTTTCCTCTAGTAGTTTCTGCACTTCTTTCTTTACGACTTCACTTAAAATAGGATTTATTCGTCTTTGATGTTCTCTAGAAGTTTTGCAGTCCTCTTCTAGCATAATGTGGTGCATACAGACAGAGGGGCTTATTCCTTTTAGATCTGATATATTATATCCCAATGCAGTTGGATACTTCCTTAACACATTAAGAAGTTTTTCGGTTTCGATCTTCCCTAAGTCGGCGTTGACTATAACTGGCCGTTCGAGTTCTTTATCTAAAAATTCATACCTTAGGTCTTTAGGTAACATTTTAAGTTCTATACCAGTTTTCTTAGCAATTGGGGGAGGATCGGGTGTTAAGGCGAGACATTCGCTTAGGTTGGCATCGTGATATTCCTGTCTCCATTCATCATCCTCGAAAATAGTTAGTGTCGGAATTTTCAATATTCCAGAATAGGTGTCTTCTTGGCTTTCTAGTTCTTTGACACATTCATCGACAATATCTAGGAAACAACATGAGTCATCTATAGCAGGGGCTTTGAAGAATTGGGAAAGAATAAATTCTACTTTTTCTTCTCCTACCTCGAAGGTAAGCTTTCCTTTCTTAACGTCGATAATGGCTCCTGCAGTGGCTAAGAATGGCCTTCCTAATATAATGGGAATATTTGAATCTTCCTTTATGTCCATTATTATAAAGTCAGTAGGTATGTAGAATTGTCCTATTCGGACAGGAATATTTTCTAGCATACTGTGATACGGTGGGAGAACTGACTTGAGGTTTTGCGTTTGTTTTCGCAAATGTTTCGGTTTAGCAAGAGTCGCCACCGGCTTTTTATTTTATCCTAAGGAAAGGTTAAAAAGCATAGCAAAAACCTTTGAGATGTTTTCTTGGGTTCAGGGAGTAGATTATAGAAAGGGAAGGTATTAGCACCCTTTCTATCCATGGTTATCCATGGGCTCTTAGTTACTTGCTTAGATCACTTGCCTTGCATTTTCAATTGTTTGAAATGGTGCTTTGTGTGTGTGGTTTTTGAAAATGTTTTGAAAAAGATGCCTTGTCTAGGCAACCGTTGTAACAATTCTTTACTCGAATGTTTTACAAAGGTGTTTGTCTTTTTGAAAAGATGTTTCAAGGTTTTGAAAGTTTGTTTTGAAAGTTATGTTGTGGAGTGTGTTTTGAAAGTAGGCAAGTGTGTTTTGCAAGTTTGACCAAGTAACTAAGAGTTGTCTACCCCTAAATTTACTCAATGATCTTTCCTATGTTTTAACCCTCTTAACAGTATTGTTCCACCATTGTATTTGGTGGATAATCTTGTGTTAGGATGTTAATGGGACAGGCGCGGGTCATCGTATAGACCATGAATGCAATAGTGCCAAGTGTCTTTGGCAATTTACTTGAGGGACTATGATCATTTTGTTTTGGTAACTTGAGAAAGCGTCATCGAGGGACTATGATCATTTGATTTGTTTTTGTTTTGCCAAAGACACTCAACATGCAACAGGGCCCATTTTTGAAGGCAACAAGTGGAGTAACCCTAAGGGTGCAAATGCGCTCGGTGTTGTCCATTTTCATGCATTTTTGTCTTTGTATTAGTCAAACTATTTGTTATTTGATTTGCATACAAACCCTAAGTCTATCATGGCATAATTTGAAAGCTTTTAAATGCGGAAATTTAAAGTCCTAAATTATTACAACATAATTATGGGGATGGGGGTACAAATGTTTGAATGGGGGGATATTTAGCAAGAAATTAAATCTAAAACTATTACATCCATATTGAATATACAAATATCAAATTGTACAATATTTAAACAAATATAATAAATATGCAAAAATGTATTATGCACAAAAATGATTTTTTATGTATGAGAAAGTATTTTTCAATGTGAAATATAAACAAAAATAAAAAAGTCAAATTTTGAATATTTTTATGGTTTAGGGCAAAACCCTAGTTTTCTAAATAAATAATATTTATTTATTAATTATATACTATATTTGTTAATTATATACAAAAAAATAAAAAAAAGAAGTATATTGTAAAAAAGAGTATTTTTTAGTGTCATATATTAATAAAAATAAAAATGTATTATTTCTATATTTTTGTCCTAAATATCTAATAAAATATACAAGTATTTATATTATATATTAAATATACTAAATATATACCAAAATAAAATATTAATTATTTACAAAAAAAGTATATTTTTAGAAAATGTTTTCAAAAGGTAAATGAAAAATAATAACTGAAAAATAAATATGTTTTTGTATTATTAGTGTTTTAAATAAAAAGGAAATATATTTGTTTATATATATATGCTAAATAAAACAAATAAATGCCAAATAAATGCAAAAATGGGTGGAAAAATATTTTTAATGTTTTTTATGTTTTGACAAAAAATATCAAGTCAGAAGAAAAAATAAAAAGTAAAAAATAATGGATATTTCACACAATGGGCCAGGGGGGTGCAAATGGAAAAAAGGGGTGTGAACAACATGCTGACTCAGGCCCAGCCCAAGCCAGCTTTGTCTTCAACCTCCAGCTCCATTCAAACAGAAAACGCGCGCGCCTCTTATGCAATCATCATCTCCTGATTCTTTGACTTTTAACAAAAACTCATAACACAAACATTATAGAGCATGAAGATACGAATTCATACATATAAAAAACTTGACCTAACTCTAAGAAACGAGGGAGAATTTCTTCATCCCCAATTTCTGACCTAAATTTTCTCTAATGTTCATGGCCAAAATTCTCACAGCATACTCAATATAAATGAAAAGTAAGTATATGGATGGCTTCAGGGCTATGAGGAAAACATGTTTCATTCACAAACCTAAGCCTAATCATGCCTGGATAGAGAGATATAAGTTCGTACTTTTACCTGTTTCAGCTTGAGTCGTGTACAGCAATGGAGGTATCTTCAATGGAGTTTGAGCTTTGGTACAGCTTGCCTGAAGTCCAAGGATGCTTCTCCTATGCTTGGATTTCTCTGAAACTGCCTGTATCGTGCTATGGAAGTCCACCTGCACAGCTTGAAAGCAAAAATGGCAAACGATGTTAAGGATGTTACAGCTTGGATCTAATGCTTGGGATAGTTTGCGTGGATAATATAGAATGTGTTTGAACTGGTTTTAGTCAAAATGCACGAGTGGAATGGATTGTGGAAGTCAATCTGCAGCTGGCACTCTGTTTTGCAGAAAAACTATGATTTTGGATATGAGGATGGATTGAGGATGAAGGAATCATGTTTTAGGTCAGTTAGGGAGTGTGAAAGATGAGAACAAAGTTTGCTTAGGCTTATGCTTGGAGGAATGAAAGATTGGAGTTGTTTTGCAATCTTGCTTGTTTTTGAAGTAAGTAAGCTCAAGTCTTTATGCAGGCCTGTATATCCTCTCTATATATGTTGCACCTTTTGTTCTTGATCAGAGTGATTTCACTACAAGAAAATTGGCAGATTGCGACAGGTATTTTTGTAGATTATGACGGTTAAAACCGTCGCAATTTGCTTTCCACGACGGTTGCTTTACCGTCGCAGAAGTGTGTGTCCCCAACCTATTTCGCGACGGTTACAAAAACTGTCGTTCAAGTTTACAACGGGTTGATACCGTCGTGAGTATCTTTTGAGTTTCTTTTAATTATTGATGGCGACGGTTCGATACTGTCGTGAATATCTTTTGAAATTGATTAAATTGTTTATGGCGACGGTTCGATACCGTCATGACTTTTGTTGATTACGACGGTTCGGTACTGTCACCATGACTTTTGTTTATGTCTTGATTTTTTTTTTATTTTTCTATTATATATATTTTTTATTTAAATTATTATCTATGTAAAAAATTTTAAATATAGTTTTTTTTTGTGTTATTTTTTTCTTTAAATTATTTCTTCTTTAATATATTTATTTATAGTATTATTTTTTGTTTTATTTTCTATCACTTTGTAATATAGTAAAAATAATTTCAATAAAAAATATTTAACATCAAATAAGCATTATAATATCCAAAAAAATGTGTGTTCCATAATCATGTAAAATGCGAGTTCCATAATCATGTCAAGTAGTACAAAAAACCCAAAATATATCAATTCCTAATCTTATAATAATAAGTATCATTATGCCAAAAATACATGAGAAAGTTCACAATCTAATTATCTCGATCATAGCAAAGTCTAATTTGTCCCCCCTGAAGTTCCATTATCTCCAATACGATAGCTAGACTCAGATGAACGTCTACCATCAGCGGGTGATTCCAATCCCTAAAAAAAGGTATTAAAATAATAATCTTTAAAATAATACTCATAAAATTTAACTTTAAATGCGTCAAATTAATATACCTGTCTTCCATTGGAATAGAGTTAGCAGTACCTCATGTAAAGGAAGGTTCAACCCAAGTTCAGACGAAGTTGATCGCAAATTGGCAAATCGTCGTAAATCCCTTTCGACTATACATGGAAGGATATATCCATCTATTTCATGAACCAACAATCAGCATTTCAAACAACTTCCAAATTTTCATCCAAGAGGTAGCATATACCAATTCTTGACTAAGACTAATGACATGACTCGGAGCACAAATTCTTGAGTTACAAGAATAAGCATTTGAAATTAGATAAAGTACCTGTTCTCTCCGAAGGCCATTCGAAGTATACAGCGCATATATGATGGAGCTTAGTACGTTGAAATGGATACTGAGCATGAGCCCTACATAAATTGGAAAATAAATATATCAACTTTACTTGAATGGAGAAAAGAGCCAAAAGAAAATAAAAATTATAAAGATACTTACAATAATAGGAATGAATGCAATCCAGAAATATGCATGCCAACCTGAAACAATAAAAATAAATCTTAGTTTCGATTGGACAATGACATAATTGTTAATTCAACGAGACTGTGGTATAACCAAGATTAAACTACACATCAAAATGGTAGTTCTTGATTCAACTGGTTGAACTGAACGGGTTTCAATGCAGTTTTTAAAGCATTGTTACAGGTAATAATAACCATTATACTTAAGGTAGAAAATATGGTTAGCATGCAGCAGAACTACTGAGAAACAGAACAAAAGTGCCAAGTCTTGTAGCGTACCATGGATATTAAGCAACAAAAATATGACCACAAAGATCCAAAGATACCAACTGCAAACATCAACATAAAATTATAAATTAGTGACAAGAAAGAATCAATAACTTTACACTATAAGTCTACAAAGAAAACCAGGTCGATTAACTACCGATGAAGATTGTGATAATTATAGAAGCTTGGCAGAAACAAATACCTTATACCAACAACTTTCTTGAAGTCTTCTTCAAGTGCACGATTCATGTACTTATGAAAATTAAACGTTCGATTGCCCCTACAATGAGTCTAAAGTAGAGAAAAAAAATTAATAATATGGTTCGAGCATAGATAATAGAAGCAAATGCAGCACACTATAATCTTACCATAATGAAACCTCGCCTTAATGTTACATAATCCAACTTTGTCACAGATCCATAAAATTGCTTGAAAAATGATCTCTGAAATAAAAAACCAAAAATCAGAACTAATCATAAATATAATGTCAATAACAACACGATAAAGCCAGTAAAATATGATTAACTTCATACAATTAACCTACCACCCATCCTGTTATAGCAGAATTTTTGCCAGAACCAAAAACATGATACTGTATAAATTCATGCTCATGAACATGAGTCACCTCCTCCGCCCGCTCCGAAGCTGCACTAGACCAGTAGTATCCATATAAAAAAGATTAATTATGACAGAAAAGTATTAAGATTACATTATAACTGATCAAGTTTGTTAGCTTACCATGTTGTGATTCATTGTCTTCATCTACACCAATAGAGTGTTCCCAGTGCTTCCATTTACGAATCTATAATTGACAACAATTCTTATTAATAGAGAAGAGCTGTAAACAAAAAACAGATTATGATTAAAAAAATCATATGATTAGATACTCACGATTAATCCTCCAAAAACAATAGTCAAAACAGATATGGCCACATGACAAATAGCTAGGACAAAAATAAAGATATGCAGGCGATGCAGTCCTTCCAATGATAACAGAGGAACCTTTCCCTGCAAATAATTTAATGATAATACAAAATATGATTAAAGTGGATAATAGGATAAGTCATCAAATTAAAATTGTTTAAATAACATTTAAGAGAATAAACATGATATATGACTGTGAGTGGATTTTACACTGACTTGCACCCTTATGTAATAGTCATTAAAACCTTGAACAAAATGAAAAAGGCAATAACATATCATACCTTGGCAGCACAGTAGCCATGTTGTCCCTCTTGTGATGGATGATTACCATTATCACTAAGAAGGCGTCTAGCAGTGCCAAAAACATCATTGGAAGAGAAAAAAGTCTGAAAATGTACGATTGGTTTTGGTTTTGATTTTACAACTGATTGTTCATATTCTCTTTCTTCAAGTTTACAAGGAAGCATATGATGCATCATTTTTTCTGGAACACAGATTTCTACAATCACATTTTGTGCTTGAGCCAGAAATATAGAAATAAAACCCAACAACATCAACTCTGCATAGTAATAATATAAATAATAAAAATCTAAAAGAAACCATAAAACTAAACATATCTCAATTTTGAAAATCATTAGTTTAATAACAAGTAGAAGAAGAAGAAAAAAGGAAAACCTTCTTTGATTTTTTGTAAGGCTTGAAAGAGTGATTCTTGATTTTTCGTCTTAAGAAACTTGCCAAGATGATGAAGACCACGTACAAGAGCAAATGAAACGGCGACAAGGATAGTGCAAACAACAGCAACAACCCATGTAGAAGGGTAATGAAACATGCATTAAATCTAAGTCATTTATTTATGGAATATGATTCCTAACAATGGTTGTTGTTGTAACATACTCAGGTGTAGGAAGAGCTATCAACAAATGAAGAAAGAATATGTAGCTTTGAGATAGAAACTTGAAAATTATTAGGAGAGGAAAGGTCAGAACAGCGCCATAAGCACTCTATCTAAGTCTAATCCTCCTAAAAGCTATAAGTACAACCTACCGAGAACCAAAACAAACAACCACATTCACAAGAACCCTCCATATAATCCATTAATTCAACTGGAAGACTAAAAAGCAACACCCCACTTTCTTCCAGATCACTCTACGTCAAACAATATTATAGCAACAACATCACAACATGTCTCAAAAACTGCATCGCTACCAATATCACTGTGGCATTTACCAACAACTTCAACACCTGCTACTTAACTACAATTGAAACTCAAGTAACTTATTAACTATTGATTATATATCTATATCCAATGGCAACCATAAATACGAAGAACACACATTGTGTGGATTGCAATGTAACAAATAGCAATAAACTAGGGTTTTAAAAAGGTCTGCCACCTGCCACTACAATTTCAATTGTGACAGCAAGGTTTTTGATATATGGACTGCAGTGTGCCTCAATTCATGACTATAACCGCATTGAAAAACCAAACTCAATAAATAAATAAATAAAAATTTGAAAAGTGAGGAAAAGATGATTACCGTGATAATCAACCAGCAGGATTAAGAGCCATCATCATGTTGTTTCCACCAGGAAGATAAGTAACATTAGGCGATTTCGCAAGCGTTCCAGCAACTTCCCTGGAAGCTTCAATCCTCCTAAGCTCAACCAACCCCATCCCAGCCGCAGCAGTAGCCTCAGAAATCAATATAGCAGCGTCACTCTCTCCTTCAGCTCGAATACCAAAAATAAGTGAATGCAACAGACATAATACCAATCATTATATCAGTTAACAACCCTACAACACATAAAATCGGTTCAGGAATACCATAAAAAATAGTCCACTCATTCAGAAAATTAAAAAAGGCCAATGCATAGCAAAACTGATTCAGTCAATCACATAGATTCAAGTCAATTTAAATATCCACTTCACAAACCTAATCCCTCACATAACAATTTCTAACAACTTTAAGCTAACAGTTATCCATTTCAATTGATATTCCTAACAGTCAGGCCCTAATAATATTGACGATTTTAACTCTTTTTCACACTAACAATTAGCTAACTCAAATTACAATCAGCAACTAACTCTCAGTTTCATTCAAATCTAAAGCCATCCCATCCTAATAGCCAACTATACACAACCTCTCTACAATATTCTACACAGCTTCGTCAACCTTCATCATCAATGGCATCATCGCGACTTCAAGCTTGAAGCATTCCCTCTATTTCAACACCAATCACAACAACAAACTTCAATAATTGAATTGTACCGAATCAATAGAAAATACGTGTGAATCGGAAATAATAGAAGAATGAGGAATTAAGAATGCATACCTGAATCACGATTGAAGCGTTGGCGGAGTGACTCCGACGTGTAAGTATTCTTTCTTCTCTCATCATTTTTTTTGCATATGTGACATTTTCGTTTTGCTTTGAATCACAGTTGAGGCATGAAACAGAAATTGAGCGGAATTTTTCAGAGCTTCGAATCAAAAACGATGAAACTATGGTTGAGACGATGGAACTAAATTGGAATCGAAGCCACGATGAGTTAAGAAGAGTGAGACGGAGGTAAACAGTACTGAATCTAAATAGAAGAAGGTTGAATCGATTTAAGGTGAAGACAGGCGAATATTGAGAATTTGATATAGAGGAGATAAGGTCGTTGTGTTCTCCGCCGATTTGGTTTTGAACGATGACAGGGAGTTTCGCGGTGTCGGGACGAGAGAGGACTCGGAGAGTTAGGTTAACCATTTGAAGATCTTTGGTGCCGGATATTGATGAGAAAGTATGGGGGCGGGTTTTGATATCGAAGATGTAGGGTTTTTGAACCCATGGGATGAGGAAATGGGTTCCCTCGCCGATTGATTCGTCGAGGATGCCGCGGAAACAGAACTTGTTCAAGGAATTCCAATATACTGTTAAAGAAACATTCTAATCGATGTTTTATGAGCTTTTTAACTTTTTTACTGCGACGGGTGTTTTACCGTCGTGCCCATGAGAATTTTTAAAGGTTTTGGGTGCGACGGTTGTTTTACCGTCGTGAAATTAATTTTAGGACGGATAATTTTACCGTCGTGAAAGGTTTAAGGGTGCGACGGGTGCTTTACCGTCGTGATATGCCTTTTAGGACGGTTAATTTTACCGTCGTGACTAGTTGTTGGTGAAAAATCAATGTTAAAAGTGTTAAATGGGGGCCGACGGTTGTTTTACCGTCGTAATAATAATATTATGATGGTTAAATATACCGTCGCAAAATAAATATTAGGGACGGTTGGTGTCAACTGTCGTAAACACTGTCTCTATATGTCAATTACGACAGTTATCACATAACTGTCGCAATTTTTGTGTCGTTAAACACTAATTTTCTTGTTAGGGAGTGTGAAAGATGAGAACAAAGTTTGCTTAGGCTTATGCTTGCAGGAATGAAAGATTGGAGTTGTTTTGCAATCTTGCTTGTTTTTGAAGTAAGTAAGCTCAAGTCTTTATGCAGGCCTGTATATCCTCTCTATATATGTTGCACCTTTTGTTCTTGATCAGAGTGATTTGTGTACAAATGCTAGCCTCAAAGATCTGGCCCATGCCTCTTGGATTTTGAATTTGACATAAAGCACTACTTTACAAAAATGGCAAAGTTGCTTTTTCTAATTATGGATTAGTTCTTTGTGTAATGACTAAATGCACAAAACATAGCTTGAACACAAGGGTTAGGCATTTAATTATGGAGTGCAAACTTGGTTTAGAGGCCTGCAAACAAGTTCCAAGCATGCTGATTTGAAAATGAGACTTGTATGAACATGCCTTTGGTCATGAACAAAAGTGAATTTTTCCCAACTTTGCAAATTCGATTCTCCCTAACCACAAGGGTGTTTGAGAAGTTCTTGGACAATTTGGAAAGCTTGGAATGTGTAATACAATCCATCTTTGTAATGCAAATTGAAACTCCAAGTGGAAGCATGTGAAAAATGGCCATGAAGTTGGACAAAAATCCTGCCTAGAATAGGTCAAAATTTCTCTAAGTTAAGAATGTTTTGCACCCTTGTTCCAAAAATCATAACTTGAGCTACAAGCTTCCTTTGAGAAAACTTTTTGAATCAAAGTTGTAGATATTTCAATGGACTACAACTCTCATGTTTTGAGTTTTGTTTTAATCCAATTGTATCTTGATAAAAAAATGGGACAAAGTTAGGAAAACATAAGGAAGTTTCATAACTTAGAAAAATTCTAAGTTATGAAATTTTCTCATTCTAAACCCTAATTTGCAATTTTGGGTTTCTTGATGAACAAGTTTCATAATTTGACATGTCTTGATGAAAAATGAATCTTGGCACTTGATTTTGACCAAAAAGTCAAAGTTTGACTTTTCAGTATACAGTCAAATTTTGATCAGTTGACTGGAAAATTCATCTGTCAATCCTATGCATTTGGGATCTTTTGAACTTGTTGGATGGATCAAGACAATGCCATTGAGTTCTTGAGTCCATATGTGAGCTTGGTTTGCCATTGGTTAAGTCAAACAGTCAAAAATTGCGTTTGTGCAGTCAAAACCCTAAAAATGACCATTTTGCCCTTTTGGTGATCTGATCAAATTTCTTGTGGAATTGTGATCCAAACTTGATCAAATGGTTCATATGAGTTCATTATGTTGATGTGGGTCAAATTTCATGAGGTTTGACTGTCAATTGGCCATAGTTGACTTTTTCCCAATTCAATTGATTTCTAAGTCAACTGTCCAATTGACTGGGCAAAGATTGGAATCAAGGCTTGAAACTTGGTATGGATAAACTTGTAAGTCCAACATGAAGCATGAAAGTCACTTTGGGAATTTTGGGTCAAAACATCCTTGTGCAAACTCAAACCCTAATTTGGGTCAACAGTGCAAGGAGGGGTCTTGAGTAGAGCAAACCCTAACTTGATCCTGAGCTCCAAGAGTCTTGTGATGAGAAAATGTTGATGAGAAGGGAGGGAAAATTTTGGGGTACAACAGTTGCCCCTGTTCAATCTTCTTGCACCTGAAGAGTTAGATTGGCAAGTTTGCCTTTCGCGTCTCGAAGGTAAAAGGAGATTGGACACTAGAGTGCCCTTAAATTTGCACTCGTCGAAACAATGGATGCGGGAATGGGATTAGAGATGCCATTTGGAGATGGGCTTAAAGATGCCATCTGGAGATGGGCTTAAAGATGCCATCTGGAGGGGTGACAGAATCTTGTCAGGGATGGGCTTAAAGATGCCATCTGGAAATTGCTGGTAGGAGGATGGGCTTAGAGATGCCATCCGGAAATGTTTGTTGAACTGTATGTCGTTGGTGAATGGGTGAGTATAAAAAAGGTATCCATGTTTTGGAACATCTTTGAACTGGGGGTCTGAATAAGCAATAGATTGACATCCGTGTTTGGAGAATCCGTAAACTGTTTTCAGAGGTCTTGAAGTTGAATAAGCAATAGATCAGCATCCATGTTGGGAAGCATCCGTAAACTGTTTTCAAAAGTTGAGTCTGAACAAGCGATAGATTAACACCCGTGTTTGGAGAATCCGTAAACTGTTTTCAGAAGTCTTGAATCTGAACAAGCGATAGGTTAACATCTGTTTCTGGAGAACCCGTAAACTGTTTTCAGAAATCTTGAAATTGAATAAGCAATAGAGCAGCATCCATGTTGGGAAGCGTCCGTGAACTGTTTTCAAAAGTTGAGTTTGAACAAGCGATAGATTAACATCCGTGTTTGGAGAATCCGTAAACTGTTTTCAGAGGTTGAAGAATCTGAACAAGCGATAGGTTAACATCCGTGTCTGGAGAACCTGTAAACTGTTTTCAGAAGTCTTAAAGTTGAATAAGCAATAGAGCAACATCCATGTTGAGAAGCATCCGTAAACTGTTTTCAAAAGTTGAGTCCGAACAAGCGATAGATTAACATCCGTGTTTGGAGAATCCGTAAACTATTTTCAGATGTTGAAGAATATGAACAAGCGATAGGTTAACATCCGTGTCTAGAGAACCTGTAAACTGTTTTCAGAAGTCTTGAAGTTGAATAAGCAATAGAGCAGCATCCATGTTGGGAAGCGTCCGTAAACTATTTTCAAAAGTTGAGTCTGAACAAGCGATAGATTAACATCCGTGTTTGGAGAATCCGTAAACTGTTTTCAGAGGTTGAAGAATCTGAACAAGCGATAGGTTAACATCCGTGTCTGGAGAACCTGTAAACTGTTTTCAGAAGTCTTGAAGTGGAGAAGGAACCGGTGTAGGGTTTCCTAATGATGAGTCCGTGTAGAACTGCATCTGAATAATTGTTAATGATAGCTTTTTATTCTTATCCTGAAAGGGACAAAAGGTTAGCTAAACACAAAGTTATGTTGCGTGAAATTTATGATGCAATATATGTTATATCAATGTTTATGATATGGATGTAATGAATGCGCATGTAAGCTGATGAGCTGTCTTGCTGAGGATAGATGAATCCTGGATAGCTGGAGATAATAGAATCTTGACTGCTGCCAGGGAAAGTGAATCCTTGACTCCTGCAGGGGATTGCAAGAATTTTTGATTGCTGAGGATGAGACATCCTTGTTGACTACTGACTGCTTGGGGAACAAGATCTTCAATTGTTGAGGGATCTTAGGACCACTGCTAGGGATTGGAACTCCTTGGTGACTTGTAGGGAATGAGAATTCTGATGATCTCTACTGGGGAGTTCAAAACCTGGTAGACTTATGCTGGAGAAGTAAGACTAAGAATCTTCAGTCTGGCGGGAAGTATCTCTGTGGGGAGAAGGTTCACTAGTCTGGTTCCGCTGGGGATTGATAGTTGGAAGTTTTAGCTCTGCTGGTGATTGGTAGTTTTGACTTCAACTGGGGATAGTGTTTCAGATTCTTAAGGCTCCACTAGGGATACTGAAACTTAACTCTGAGGGGAATTGAGTTCTGGGAGGCTCTCTGGCTGGGGAAATCAGTTTTCAGAAAGCTTTTGTTCTGCTGAGGATCCTGAAGTTTAACTCTGTTCAGGGAATTAAGTTATGGATTTTGACTTCGTTGAGGAGTTTTGAGTTTAATTCTGCTAGGGATTCCTTCTGAAAGGTCATCAAGATATCTATCTGTACCTTCAACCTACCAGCAATCATCTTTCTTGATTTGTAAGGAAATGATTATGTTCAAATGCATATGCCTATTTAACAAAACATTGGACGTTTCTCAAATAAAACATAAGTGTAGAAAAGCAAAAAGAAGACAAAGCAAATTTCTGTATTTGGAAAAGTATTTGTATTAACTTTTTATGAGTATCTTTGTACAAATGAGACAGACATCCTAGTAAGAGGATGTTGTCGTAAAAAATTGAAAAATTTATACAAAAGAAAGATGGCTATGTGAAACAATTCCATGGGATTCCATTCTGCTATAGCCTTCACAACTCTGAATATCCGTCCATTCAATGCTTCGTCCGCGGATGACTGGATTGATCAGAAGCTTGGAGCTGGTTGATGAAGAGATTATCCTTAAAGTGATCCGGCGAGACATAGTCATACGCTTTAATTCCCTAACTTTTGCCTGAATCGCCCTTTCGGGTTTTCGATCAACCGGGAAACCCTTTTTTGCCCAAGCCGCCCTTTCGGGTTTTCAACTTGCCGGGTGTACAGGTTTTTTTTTGTTTTATCCCTAATTTTTGCCTGAACCGCCCTTTCGGGTTTTCGGTTCACCGGGATGCCCATTTTTGCCCAAGTCGCCTGTTGTACCCCAAAATTTGCCCTCCCATATTCTTCAAAGTTTTGACAAGCATCACCTCAATTGGTTCAGAGTTTGCTCAAAGGTTGCACAATCAAGCACCCTCCTAAGCCAGTCAAACTAGGGTTTTGGTTCTTGCAAGGAAGTTGAAGTTTTCAAGGGGCTCAATCAAGTCCCATATGCTCATAAACATTGTCAAGCACCTACATGTCAAATTTCAAGGATCACAAGGTCAAGTTGCACAGTCAAAAACCCTAATTGCTCCACAGTCAACTGCAGGGGCAAAATGGTCATTTGGCAGTCAAAAGTCAAAATTTTTGGTCAACATCTTATTTTGAAGGCACAATCATCATTTGGTCAAGTCTTGACCATGATTCCACAAGAATGGCTCAAAAATCATCAAGATGCAAAAGTTTCTATTTTTGGACAGTTGAAAAGTCAACTGTAACTTGACCAAGGCATAACTTTTTCATGGTTCATCAGAAAAATCCCATCCAATTCTCATCTTGAAGGGGAAGACATTTCCAACAACTCATCTTCACACTCCAAGTCCAAGAAATGCTCTCACAAAAAGTTATCAATTTCAACATTATAGGTCATTTTCAAAAGTCAACAAAAAGGCACTTTAAGTCAAAGACCATAACTTGAGATTGGTAAATCAAAATGACATGGGACCAAAGACATTGGTTAGAGGACTTCAAGACCTTTCCAAAATGTCCAAGAAAATGTTCATAGCTTCAAAATTGAGCAAGATATGCATTGGAGAAGTTGGGAAATTTTTGTGAAATGGCCAAAGTCAATTATCCTTGAAATTTCATTTTTGACAAAAGGGCCCCACTTTTTCCACTTGATTCAGCTTGGCCATGCCTCCCACGTGTCCCACAATTTATTTCAAGATTTAAAATTAATTTTTCCATTTTTATTTAATTTTATTTGATTTAATTCATTTTAAATCTTTAAAATTCAAATAAAAATCAAAGAAATTAATGGAGGGATATATTTTGTGTTGATTAGCTTTGATACACCTTGAAATACCTTCCAAATTCGTGCAAGGCCTATTATGGGCATAAAAATTCAAATTTTCACAAATATGGCAAATGGTTCAATGTTGGTTATGGAGGAAATCAAGAACATTATTGCAAGGCTTCAATGACCATTATTTGGATTGATACACTTTTCATTACTATATATACAAGCCTTCCCAACCTCATTCAAAAAAAGAAAAAAGTGCACAAACGGCCAGAGAAAAGTTCAAAATTTGTCAAAAAAAGTGTGAGGTCAAAAGGAGTTTTTGCAAGCATTTTCAGGCCAAGAGGAGAACGTGACTCTCTTCTTTGCCATACCCTGAAGCTAAAGAAACCCTTGCCACGTCCTAAGGTCCATTATCAAGCACTGTAAGTATTCCCAGGCCCCCCATAATTTCCATAATATTTTTCTTCATATAATTGTGTGCAGGCTTGCTAGTGCGTTCCATCATATGCCCTCAAGCATTGAGTTGCCATGTGTCCTTGAGTCTAGATCTGACGACAAAAGATAAAGGACCACAATAGTCCCCAGTCAACGCTCGCACACCTGATCAGGAAGTCAAACATGGCTTTGTGCAAATTGGGCCAGAATTACTTCAGAAAACCTCCATATGGGCCATCTTACCCCCCTTGGGTTTACTTTTTCCTTTTTATTATTTTGTCATTTTATTTTCTTATTTTCTTTATTTCTTACTAACAATTAACATAATTAACTTTTTATATAAAAAAAAAAAATAGAACTAACATCATTATTATTATTATTATTATTATTTTGTAAATAAACATTAACTAAAATAGTTTAATTAGGCCATTTTAATTCCTTTTCTTAAAAAATTAAAATAAATCTAGAATTAGGTAAAAGTTAACTTTTAATTTTATTCCATTTCTTTTATTTCATAAAAACACAAAAACAAAAAATATTTTCTTTTAATTAAATTAATTAATTAGTCATTAGTTAGTTTTAATTTCACTTTAATTACAAAAAAGACAAAAAAATCAATTTCTTTTCTAAAAGGGTCAACACCCTTAAGACATTCCCGATTCTTCTTTCGCGCGCATTTTAATTTTAATTCCTTATTTTGGATTATTATGTAATTGCCTCCGGATGTAATAGTAATTAGGACTTTTACTGTTTTTATTTACTTTCCGTACTTATTTACCAAAAACGGGTCTTTGTAATTTTTGGCGATGTATAGACCCGCGCCTTGTAATAGCGTAGGATTTATGTTTCCACAATTTACTTTCCGCACCCCTTAACTGCTAAACTTGCATGAAAGAATGTATGTAAATAAAAACGACTCGTAGCTCACTAATAACATGTACAAAAACATAACATGAAAACAACACACAATACACACACCACTTCTAGGGTACGCCTCACTCGTTGCCTTCGAAACATGGTCGTCGAGTATAGGACGTTTTAGTAAGTCCTTATGTCCATGAACATGGCATAAGGGTAGCTTCTAAGGTGTCCTACTGTTGCTCTGGTGACCACACTGTCCCTAAACTCGAATTGACCCGAACACCTCCAACGGTGGTGCTACCTACCTCTCAATGGTGGGATGGCACTACCTTAAGGACATTTACACAGCCTAATTCCTTAGGGTAGGTAGACGACTCATAGATACTTGCTCTAATTCAAAACAAATCAAATCAAAACTTCTTTTCACACCGACACTTTCAAAAGTTTTCAAAACAATTTTTCAAACACTCTTAAGGACTGATACAAGAGTCGATTTGAAACTTTCAAAGAAACTTTTTCAAACCCATTCACAATTGAAAAACAAATAAACATTTTTTGAAAACAAAAATGAGCAAGTATCCAAGAGTCCATGGATAACCATGGATAGAAGGGGTGCTAACACCTTCCCTTTCTATAAATCTACCTCCCGAACCGAGAGACAATCTCATAAGGAATTTTTCTGTGCTTTTGTCCTGTCCATGTTGGAGAAAATAAAAGACGGTGGCGACTCTTGCTTCCGCGACATTTCGCGAACCAGCGTTAAACAGTCAGTTCCAGATCCACCGATCACAGAACTGGCGACTCTGCTGGGGACACTATAAAAGTGAGGTGTACCTTAGGACTAAGATCACTTGTGTTTTCAATTGTCTGAATTGTTTGCTTTATTATTGTGGGTACTGTCTTGGGAGTTCTATAGATCCTAACCCGGATCTGGGGGATACCTTCTTAGAAAGTAGCAACAAGACTGTGAGGGAACTGTGCGGGGTATACCGACACGGTTGAAGCAGTCTGCTACGTTGATGTGACACTTTGGTGAGTACCGGTAACCCTTGAGTCAAGTCAAGGAGAGTACGGGGCCGCCGCGTGGTGTCGTGAAGCATCAACTGACTTTAGGAACCTTAATTGAACCATCCTGGCCTCTTTAGGGGTAGTGAGATAAGTACTTTGGTGCAGTCCGAAGATGGTTGATACTCGATACTACACTCAGTTGAGGTTTGTTTTCTTGGGATATTTTGATCGCCAGTTCAGTGGCTAAATCGAAACGATGAACACAGAAAACAACCCAATGATATTGAGCTCCTTAGAACCCGGTTACTTTTGATAGGACAGGTTTTTGAGCCCACCAACTTTAAGAGGGTAGTACCCCGAACTTCATGCTGGCCTAAACTCTAAGGGTTGTCTTGTGTGACTTGTGTGCCTTCATACTTGAACTACTTGCATGCTTGTTATCTAACACGTGAGTTCCTTGCAGGTTTTGTTTACAGTCCTTAATTGGGACTCATTACAGGGCCTACTTACATCATTCCATGCATAGCATAACATCATACCATTGCATGCATCCTACATAAGGACTAATCCATTTCAAGGATCTCAAGGGTTTGCGATGCAGGTCGTGGTGAATCAAAAAGTCTAGCAAGGGGCAAAGGGGATTTATTTTCCTCTAGCCAAGGTTAACAACTTGAGTCAGGGGCTATGACCCACTCGATATGGTGAGCCTTGAATCTTGAAGAAGGACTCTCAACAATATGCAGTTCCTTCAATCAAGCCACCGGATTCAAATTCTAACAAGCTTCTTTGTTTATCTCGCGAGGTCCTTGAAAACATTGCATGCATATCATACATATCATTGCATTATAGGTACACTCGTTGCAGGTCACTTACCTTCTTTGCTGTTTATTTCAGCAGTCATCATGAATCCTGAATCATCCAATGGACAAGCTATCAAGGCCCTCCAGGCCCAGAATGCCCAGTTCCAGGAGTTGATTATGAGCCTAGCCCAGGGTCAAAAGGAATTGAAGACTCTGATTCAGAAGAAGAAGAACAAGAGGACTGTTTTGTTTAACCCTAGACGCAGATCTGGGAACACACTGCAGAATGAAGCTGAGAGGACTACTCCATCTGTGGGGGAAGGCAGTCACCAAGGGAGAGAGGTTCCTAGCCCTGTGGTCTCTGACACCGAGACAGACTTCAATGATGAACAATACCCCCCTACTGAAGACAGGTACAAACAGCTGGAGGACCGGTTAAATGCTATGGATATCCAACGTGTGCCTGGGTTGGACTTTGGGGACCTAGGTTTATCTTCTGGGATGGTGATCCCTCACAAGTTCAAGGCACCTGCCTTTGTAAAGTACGACGGGGTTTCCTGTCCTAAGTTGCACCTCCGTTCATACGCAAGGAAGATCCAGCCCTACACGGCAGACAAGAATCTATGGATCCATTTCTTCCAGGAGAGTCTTTCAGGGACTCAGCTCGATTGGTTCTATCAGTTGGATGGAACCAATATTTGTAACTGGGAGGACTTGGCAACTGTTTTTTATAAGCAGTATCAGTATAATGCCGACCTCGCTCCCACGCGTACCCAACTCCAGGGTATGTCACTTGAGACGAGTGAAGGTTTTAAGGACTATGCGCAAAGGTGGAGAGATCTGGCTGGAAGGGTGCAGCCGCCCTTGACTGACCGTGAGCTCGTTGACATGTTCTTGGGGACCCTGTCTGGTCCCTTCTTCAACCATCTGATTGGAAATTCTTCTGCTGGGTTTACAGATTTGATCTTGACCGGGGAGAGGATCGAAGCTGGCATCAAGGCTGGAAAGATTCAAGAAGCTGCACCTTCTGATACTCACAAAAAGCCTTACACTGGGAAGAAAGAGGCCAATGCTGCGTACAGCCAAAAGGGTCGCCATGATCAACATGTAGGGGCAGTCCAGATCTCTAATCCTAGGCCTGCTCAACAGGGACAGGGGCATCAATGTAAGGAGGTCGCACCCAAGAGACAATTCACTAAAATCAACATGTCACTGGATCAAGCGCTACAGCAAATGTTGAAGGCAGGGCTGATTACCTTGAGGGCTCCTCTCCGGAATCCAAACACCTCTGCTCCCAACTACCATCCTAATGAGAGGTGCGCATACCACTCCAATAGCCCGGGTCATACTACGGACAACTGCTGGCCTTTGAAGAACAAGATTCAAGACATGATCGACGCCGGAGAGATTCAGTTTGAAGCGTCAGAGACTCCAAACATAATCAATGCTCCTTTGCCCAATCATTGAAGGCTTTTGTTTATCTGAATTTCCGAGTTGTAATTTTTTGCTTATACAAACAATTAATGTCATAGCAAACTCTTTTATTTCACTAATGCACTGCATATGTCTGTTTTTGAATTAATCCAATTATTTTCATTATATTCAAATTGCTTTCATTTTTTTGATGATCAACTCTCAATTAATAATTCTAAGCCTCTTGAGGGAGGATGACGAAAACGATACCATAATCTACAGTATGCTTTTGAACAAACCCCGCTGATGAGGTACAGGCATTGTTTCAATTCCTAAACACTGGAGTTATAAGGATGATAATCCTTCGTCAACCCCTTTGAGCCAAAGAAGTCGGAGTTTTTTCTTTTTGAAAATTAAAACCCTTAATCATAACCTGGGGCAGGGTAGTTATCTCAGTTTGATCCAGGTGCACAACGAGTGGCACCGAAGAAGTCCTTACAAAACAAAAGACAGTGATGGTCCTGAATAATCATAAAGGACAAGCAGTCATTACCAAAAAAAAAACTAAAGCCCAATAAGTCAAAACCTATGAAGGAGACTTACAAAAACTGGGGCATCCCGCTGACTGTGATCATGAAAGAAACAGTTCAGGCAAAAAACAGGGATAACAAAATCAAAAAAGAAAGAAGTCCTACAAACCCTCAACCAAAAAAGGAATGACTGCCTATTCCAAATAAATTGTCAACATCCGAACCATCACTGGTATATCAGGACGAAGACTCAAACAAGGTCTAACGCACGATCACCTGAGTTTAGGTTTGAAGGACATTACGAAGAACGGGTGGATACAAATAATTTGAGCCTTTATCCTTTGTTTCTTAAACCGTGAACCAGGCCACGTTATAACCCTTAAAAGTCCTAGCTGAAGCATGGGTTAGTTCGAAAGCATACTGTTACGAAAGGTATCCTGACTCCTTAAGGTTTGCTATAAAATACTGAGTTGACATCACGTTTTACAAAATTCACTGGTTTTACTGAAAAAAACACATTTTCAAAAACTTCAAGACAGACATGAGCTTTGCATTTTAATATAACATTGCTTGCATATGACTATTTCTTTGAACAACATAGAAGTTCGCACGACGAATGTCTAATGAAGAAAAGCACCTCCAATCAAGGGGAATGGCATGATCATTGTCCATCACCTGGGGCAGTTAAGTCAAGATTCAGAGAATCTCTCAAAAGGCCAACCAACTTGGGGCAAATCTCCATCTGGATCACTTGGGGGATTGGACGATCAAACGAAGATCTTCTGGTGGTATGGCAACACGACACTACTAACAGGGGCACCCCCTACATCCTGAGAGCACGGACATAGTCGAAAAAAATACTGCACATAATCAAAGACCCGCTAGGTTGACACACCTAGGCAAAAATGAGGGCTTCCCGGCGAATCAAAAGGGTTCGGGCAAAAATAAGGGATAAAATGAAAATATATGTACACCCGGCAAGTCGAAAACCTGAAAAGGCGGCTTGGGCAAAAATGGGTATCCCGGTGGACTGAAAACCCAAAAGGGCGGTCCAGGCAAAAATTAGGGATCAAAAGCGTACGACTATGTCCCGTCATCTCGTCACTTGCCTACCAAAAGAAGATTTGTCAAATCGGCAGTCATCAAGCGCTTTCACAGGTACCTTCTCCCACAGAAGCTGGGGCAATAAGAATGGTCCAAACTGTACTAGCTGCTCTGTCCACAAGATACAAGGTAGATTCAGATGAAGAACGTAACCAAGATACCTTCACTCCCCTCAGAGTAAGACAAGACTCAGCAATACTCTCCTCAAGCAGAGTTGGTCTCCCATAAGCCCTAACAAGGAACAATATATCCAGCAAGTCAGTGACACTCTCCCCAAGCAGAGTTAGCCTACAATCAGCCTTATGGAAGTTGGATATCCCCATAAGATCTCAACATTCCCCAACGGAGTATACAAACATTCCTAACAAGCATCCCCGGCAATCTTGATCTAAGATTGTTCCCCGGCGGAATACCGAACATCCAGTGGAGCCAGTCCCCAGTCCAGTCCAAGAAGTCTCCCCAGGAGAGTTGAATCCATCTCCCCAGTAGGAAGCTTATCCCCAACAGATTCTGGAAGCTTACCCCTGCAGAGCACGAACACGTCTCCCGGGCTTTATTCAAAGGTTATTCTCCACCAGAGCTTATAACTGGGTTATCCTCAGCCAAAAACCACGGAAAGATCGTCCTCGGCGAAGCTCTTCCTATCCCCCAGCGGAGTTCATCAAATCTTCCAACATAACTCGTCAACGGTATCCCCAGCGGAGTTATCATCAAACCTCAGCGAAGTATCTCTTCCCACAGAGTATTCCCCGCAGAGTATCTCTCCAGCAAGTTTATTCTCCAACGGAGTCATCTTCTCCTACCGGTTTGTTCTTGCAACCATCATCCCCAGCGGAAACGAAGAACTTTGTTCTTTAACATCAGCCCAGGATTCAACTTCCCGGCATTCGTCAAGGATTTATTTTTCTAGACGAAAATACATTCATAAACATATCACATTTCATACATCTTGCTTACATACACAATGCATGCACATACGCATCATATCACACAATCTCATTTCTCCCTGAAAACATCATGACATCATGCATTGCATGACTGATGTTTTGCCTTTTTCAGGAAAAAGGTCAATCCAAAGACAATTACTATCAACCGTTGCAATTCCAGATTCGATACCTGCATCTAGCCAGGACATATATGTGAGCGATTGGTTGTGGATTCGATACCTGTATCTAGCCAGGGCATATCTACATTAAAGAGGTTAAAGAGATAGCTGGGAAATGCTCCAGATATGGATGCTGTTCTTTTGCTTATTCAGAGTTACTTGTTCAGAAATAGTTCAGAGATGCTCCAGATGGACGCTATTCTGTTGCTTATTCAGGGTTTCTTTTCAGGGATAACTTAGAGATGCTCCAACTACGGATACTATTCTATTGTTTATTCAGAGATTCCTTCTAGATATAGTTCAGATGTGACCCAGGCATGGCGACGTTCTGATACTTATTCCAGATTTCCTTTCAGAGATAGCTTGGAAATGCTCCAGATATGGATGCTGTTCTTTTGCTTATTCAGAGATTCCTTCTAGATATAGTTCAGATGTGACCCAGGCATGGCGACGTTCTGATACTCATTCCAGATTTCCTTTCAGAGATAGCTTGGAAATGCTCCAGATATGGATGTTGTTCTTTTGCTTATTCAAGACTCCTGCTAGATATAGTTCAGATGTGACCCAGGCATGGCGACGTTCTGATACTTATTCCAGATTTCCTTTCAGAGATAGCTTGGAAATGCTCCAGATATGGATGCTGTTCTTTTGCTTATTCAGAGATTCCTTCTAGATATAGTTCAGATGTGACCCAGGCATGGCGACATTCTGATACTCATTCCAGATTTCCTTTCAGAGATAGCTTAGAAATGCTCCAGATATGGATGCTGTTCTTTTGCTTATTCAAGACTCCTTCTAGATATAGTTCAGATGTGACCCAGGCATGGCGACGTTCTGATACTCATTCCAGATTTCCTTTCAGAGATAGCTTGGAAATGCTCCAGATATGGATGCTGTTCTTTTGCTTATTCAAGATTCCTTCTAGATATAGTTCAGATATGACCCAGGCATGGCGACGTTCTGATACTCATTCCAGATTTCCTTTCAGAGATAGCTTGGAAATGCTCCAGATATGGATGCTATTCTTTTGCTTATTCAAGACTCCTTCTAGATATAGTTCAGATGTGACCCAGGCATGGTGACGTTCTGATACTCATTCTAGATTTCCTTTCAGAGATAGCTTGGAAATGCTCCAGATATGGATGCTGTTCTTTTGCTTATTCAAAATTCCTTCTAGATATAGTTCAGATGTGACCCAGGCATGGAGACGTTCTGATACTTATTCCAGATTTCCTTTTAGATATAGCTGGGAAATGCTCCAGATATGGATGCTGTTCTTTTGCTTATTCAAGACTCCTTCTAGATATAGTTCAGATGTGACCCAGGCATGGCGATGTTCTGATACTTATTCCATATTTCCTTTCAGAGATAGCTTAGACATGCTCCAGATATGGATGCTGTTCTTTTGCTTATTCAAGACTCTTTCTAGAGATAGTCCAGATGTGACCCAGGCATGACGACGTTCTGATACTCATTCCAGATTTCCTTTCAGATATAGCCTAGAGATGCTCCAGATCTGGACGCCGTTCTATTGCTTATTCAGATTCAAACTTCTAAAAGACAACTTAGAGATGCTCTATCCCGGATGCTCTTCTATTGTTTAGTCCAGATACGATCCAGATTCGGATGACATTCTGTTACTCATGCAGTATGGATATACCCCAGACACGGCAGTCATTTTACCATTTATTCAGACGTCAGCAATCAGGCACAGACTAGATATGCTCCAGACACGGAAGCTATTCTATTTCTTATTCAAATTCACCTATCCACCATCTTTCCAAATGGCATCTATAAGCCCATTCCCGACAAGGTCCTGTCACCTCCAGATGGCATCTATAAGCCCATCCTCCTATCCATCATCTCTCCAAATGGCATTTGTAAGCCCATTCCCGCCATCACACTCTACTATGTGAGTGCAAATTTCTGGGCACTCTAGTGTTCAATCACCTTCCACCTTCGGATCACGAAAGGCACGCAAGCCAATCTACATCCTCAGGTCTAAGAAGATTGAACAGGGGCAACAGTTGTACCCTAAAATTTGCCCTCCCATATTCTTCAAAGTTTTGACAAGCATCACCTCAATTAGTTCAGAGTTTGCTCAAAGGTTGCACAATCAAGCACCCTCCTAAGCCAGTCAAACTACGGTTTTGGTTCTTGCAAGGAAGTTGAAGTTTTCAAGGGGCTCAATCAAGTCCCATATGCTCATAAACATTGTCAAGCACCTACATGTCAAATTTCAAGGATCACAAGGTCAAGTTGCACAGTCAAAAACCCTAATTGCTCCACAGTCAACTGCAGGGGCAAAATGGTCATTTGGCAGTCAAAAGTCAAAATTTTTGGTCAACATCTTATTTTGAAGGCACAATCATCATTTGGTCAAGTCTTGACCATGATTCCACAAGAATGGCTCAAAAATCATCAAGATGCAAAAGTTTCTATTTTTGGACAGCTAAAAAGTCAACTGTAACTTGACCAAGGCATAACTTTTTCATGGTTCATCAGAAAAATCCCCTCCAATGCTCATCTTGAAGGGGAAGACATTTCCTACAACTCATCTTCACACTCCAAGTCCAAGAAATGCTCTCATAAAAAGTTATCAATTTCAACATTATAGGTCATTTTCAAAAGTCAACAAAAAGGCACTTTAAGTCAAAGAAAATAACTTGAGATTGGTAAATCAAAATGACATGGGACCAAAGACATTGGTTAGAGGACTTCAAGAGCTTTCCAAAATGTCCAAGAACATGTTCATAGCTTCAAAATTGAGCAAGATATGCATTGGAGAAGTTGGGAAGTTGGGAAGTTTTTGTGAAATGGCCAAAGTCAATTATCCTTGAAATTTCATTTTTGACAAAAGGGGCCCACTTTTTCCACTTGATTCAGCTTTGCCATGCCTCCCACGTGTCCCACAATTTATTTCAAGATTTAAAATTAATTTTTCCATTTTTATTTAATTTTATTTGATTTAATTCATTTTAAATCTTTAAAATTCAAATAAAAATCAAAGAAATTAATGGAGGGATATATTTTGTGTTGATTAGCTTTGATACACCTTGAAATACCTTCCAAATTCGTGCAAGGCCTATTATGAGCATAAAAATTCAAATTTTCACAAATATGGCAAATGGTTCAATGTTGGTTATGGAGGAAATCAAGAACATTATTGCAAGGCTTCAATGACCATTATTTGGATTGATACACTTTTCATTACTATATATACAAGCCTTCCCAACCTCATTCAAAAAAAGAAAAAAGTGCACAAACGGCCAGAGAAAAGTTCAAAATTTGTCAAAAAAAGTGTGAGATCAAAAGGAGTTTTTGCAAGCATTTTCAGGCCAAGAGGAGAACGTGACTCTCTTCTTTGCCATACCCTAAAGCTAAAGCAACCCTTGCCACGTCCTAAGGTCCATTATCAAGCACTGTAAGTATTCCCAGGCCCCCCATAATTTCCATAATATTTTTCTTCATATAATTGTGTGCAGGCTTGCTAGTGCGTTCCATCATATGCCCTCAAGCATTGAGTTGCCATGTGTCCTTGAGTCTAGATCTGACGACAAAAGATAAAGGACCACAATAGTCCCCAGTCAACGCTCGCACACCTGATCAGGAAGTCAAACATGGCTTTGTGCAAATTGGGCCAGAATTACTTCAGAAAACCTCCATATGGGCCATCTTACCCCCCTTGGGTTTACTTTTTCCTTTTTATTATTTTGTCATTTTATTTTCTTATTTGCTTTATTTCTTACTAACAATTAACATAATTAACTTTTTATAAAAAAAAAAAAAAAAGAACTAACATCATTATTATTATTATTATTATTTTGTAAATAAACAATAACTAAAATAGTTTAATTAGGCCATTTTAATTCCTTTTCTTAAAAAATTAAAATAAATCTAGAATTAGGTAAAAGTTAACTTTTAATTTTATTCCATTTCTTTTATTTCATAAAAACACAAAAACAAAAAATATTTTCTTTTAATTAAATTAATTAATTAGTCATTAGTTAGTTTTAATTTCACTTTAATTACAAAAAAGACAAAAAAATCAATTTCTTTTCTAAAAGGGTCAACACCCTTAAGACATTCCCGATTCTTCTTTCGCGCGCATTTTAATTTTAATTCCTTATTTTGGATTATTATGTAATTGCCTCCTGATGTAATAGTAATTAGGACTTTTACTGTTTTTATTTACTTTCCGTACTTATTTACCAAAAACGGGTCTTTGTAATTTTTGGCGATGTATAGACCCGCGCCTTGTAATAGCGTAGGATTTATGTTTCCGCAATTTACTTTCCGCACCCCTTAACTGCTAAACTTGCATGAAAGAATGTATGTAAATAAAAACGACTTGTAGCTCACTAATAACATGTACAAAAACATAACATGAAAACAACACACAATACACACACCACTTCTAAGGTACGCCTCACTCGTTGCCTTCGAAACATGGTCGTCGAGTATAGGACGTTTTAGTAAGTCCTTATGTCCATGAACATGGCATAAGGGTAGCTTCTAAGGTGTCCTACTGTTGCTCTGGTGACCACACTGTCCCTAAACTCGAATTGACCCGAACACCTCCAACGGTGGTGCTACCTACCTCTCAATGGTGGGATGGCACTACCTTAAGGACATTTACACAGCCTAATTCCTTAGGGTAGGTAGACGACTCATAGATACTTGCTCTAATTCAAAACAAATCAAATCAAAACTTCTTTTCACACCGACACTTTCAAAAGTTTTCAAAACAATTTTTCAAACACTCTTGAGGACTGATACAAGAGTCGATCTGAAACTTTTAAAGAAACTTTTTCAAACCCATTCACAATTGAAAAACAAACAAACAATTTTTGAAAACACAAATGAGCAAGTATCTAAGAGTCCATGGATAACCATGGATAGAAGGGGTGCTAACACCTTCCCTTTCTATAAATCTACCTCCCGAACCGAGAGACAATCTCATAAGGAATTTTTCTGTGCTTTTGTCCTGTCCATATTGGAGAAAATAAAAGACGGTGGAGACTCTTGCTTCCGCGACATTTCGCGAACCAGCGTTAAACAGTCAGTTCCAGATCCACCGATCACATCGCCCTTTCGGGTTTTCGACTTGTCGGGTGATTTTATGCGTAGTATCTTTTGACTACGTCTGCGTTCGCATGGTGAGGAAAATCGTCGCCGTCCATGGTGGTCAGAATCATTGCACCACCAGAAAAGATGCTCTTGATTATAAATGGTCCTTCGTAAGTAGGAGTCCATTTGCCCCTGGGATCACTTTGCGGCAAGATAATCCACTTGATTACGAGATCTCCGACTTGATATACTTGACGTCTGACTTTTTTGTTGAAAGCCTTGATCATCCGTTTTTGGTACGTCTGACCATGGCAAACAGCAGCGAGTCGCTTCTCGTCGATCAAATTGAGTTGATCAAGTCGGGTCTGAATCCAATCGTCTTCATTCAAACCAGCGTCTTTCATAATCCTTAAAGAAGGAATCTGAACTTCCATGGGTAAGACAGCTTCCATGCCATATACCAAAGAAAACGGGGTTGCCCCGGTTGAAGTACGTGCCGTGGTACGATATCCATACAGAGCAAACGGTAACATCTCATGCCAGTCTTTGTAGGTGACTGTCATTTTCTTAATGATCTTCTTAATGTTTTTGTTCGCAGCTTCAACAACACCGTTCATCTTCCGCCGATAGGGAGATGAATTGTGATGATAAATCTTGAACTGTTCGCATAGAGCGGTGATCATAGTATTATTCAAATTTGTACCGTTGTCTGTGATGATCCTGTCGGGGACACCATACCGGCATATGAGGTTCTGCTTGATGAAGCGCGCAACCACATTCTTTGTAACAGAGGCGAAGGAAGCTGCTTCGACCCATTTGGTAAAATAGTCAATGGCGACCTGGATGAAGCGATGTCCATTGGACGCTGTGGGCTTGATCTCTCCAATCATGTCAATGACCCACATTGCGAATGGCCAAGGAGCTGTCAGAACATTGAGAGGATAAGGAGGAATATGAATCTTGTCAGCGTAGACTTGACATTTGTGGCAAGTACGGGAATGTTGATGGCAATCAGCTTCCATAGTAGACCAGTAATAACCTGCCCTTAGAATCTTCTTAGCCATCGTATGCCCACTCAAGTGGGTGCCGAACGTACCACTGTGTATCTCAGTCATGATTAACTCTGCTTCAGCTTTGTCTATACATCGGAGTAAAACACAATCATGGCTGCATTTATAGAGGATGCCGTTGCTCAGGAAGAACTTGGCAGCAAATATCCTTAGGAACTTTTTGTCATTTACGGAAGCTCCTTCGGGATATTCTCTAGTCTGGAGATACCTTTTGATTTCGTGAAACCAAGGTTGTTCCACTACTTCTTCGGTATTAATCTCATGATAATGTGCAGGTTCATCCATTCGCTCGATGGTGATTTGGGGAGCCTTGTTATCCCAGTTGAGTTTAAACATGGAAGACATTGTAGCCAGAGCATCTGCTAGCTGATTCTCTTCTCGCGGGAAATGCTCAAAGGTGATTTGCTCGAAATGAGGCAACAATGTCAGGACATGTTCCTTGTATAGGATAAGATTAGGATGTTTGGTATCCCACTCTCCTTTGATTTGACTGATAACCAAAGCCGAGTCCCCAAATACGATCAAAGATTTGATCCCCAAGTCTATAGCAGCCCTGAGACCAAATATGCAAGCTTCATATTCAGCCATGTTGTTGGTACAGCTGAAGCAAAGTCGGGCCGTGAAAGGTGTGTGGCAACCTTCCGGGGAAATGAGTACCGCACCGATACCGTTTCCAAGTGCATTTGAAGCACCATCAAAATACAGGGTCCATCGGGATCCATTTTCAGGTCCGTCATACGGTCCGTTACCTTCAATGTTGTCCAAAGTCATGATGTCCTCGTCCGGGAAGTCGAATCTCATGGATTGATAATCTTCGATAGCTAGATGAGCTAGATGGTCAGCTAGTACACTCCCTTTTATAGCTTTTTGGGTACTATACTGGATGTCATACTTAGTCAGGATCATCTGCCATCTAGCGATTCTTCCAGATAAAGCAGGCTTCTCGAAGATATACTTGATAAGATCCATTTTGGAAATCAACAAAGTGGTATGAGTCAGCATATACTGCCTTAGTCGGAGAGCAGCCCATACCAAAGCGCATCAAGTTTTCTCCAGCAGTGAGTAGCGAGTCTAACAGTCGGTAAACTTTTTGCTAAGGTAATAAATGGCATGCTCTTTTTGACCAGACTCGTCATGCTGGCCCAGTACGCACCCCATTGAGTTATCCAAAACGGTCAGATACATGATCAGCGGCCTTCCTTCAACGGGTGGCGTCAGAATAGGAGGTTCTAGCAAATACTCCTTGATCTTATCAAAAGCAGCTTGGCAATCGTCGTTCCATTTGACTACCTGATCTTTCTTCAATAGTTTGAAAATTGGCTCACAAGTAGACGTCAGATGAGAGATGAATCTGGCAATATAGTTTAAGCGCCCCAAGAACCCTCTAACCTCCTTTTCAGTACAGGGGGCAGGCATTTCTTGTATAGCCTTCACTTTTGCTGGATCGACCTCAATGCCTTTGTTGCTGACAATAAATCCTAGAAGTTTACCAGACCTAACTCCAAAAGTGCACTTACTTGGATTCAGCCTGAGTTTGTATTCCTTTAACCTGGCAAACAACTTTTGCAGATGTTCAAGGTGTTCCTCCTCTGTTTGTGATCGAGCTATCATGTCGTCTACGTAAACTTCGATCTCATGATGTATCATATCATGAAACAAAGCTACCATGGCGCGCAGATAAGTTGCCCCTGCGTTCTTCAGTCCGAACGGCATCACCTTGTAGCAGAAGGTACCCCACTGTGTAACGAAGGTTGTTTTCTCCATGTCCTCAGGGGCCATTTTGATCTGGTTGTAGCCCGAGAATCCGTCCATGAAGGAAAACACCTTGTGCTGAGCTGTGTTGTCAATTAAAATGTCGATATGCAGTAGCGGAAAATCATCTTTAGGGATAGCCCTGTTCAAATCCCGGTAGTCCACACATATTCTGACCTTGCCGTCTTTTTTGGGAACTGGCACAATGTTAGCAACCCATTGTGGATAGGATGTAATAGCCAGAAAACCAGCATTGAATTGCTTCATTACTTCAGCTTTAATCTTCTCAGACATGTCGGGCCTCATTCGGTGGACTCTTTGCTTGATCGGTGGACAATCTTCTCTTGTAGGGAGACGGTGAACCACGATGTCTGTGTCTAAACCCGACATGTCTTCATAAGACCAGGCGAAGATTTCAACGTACTCATTCAACAGCTGTATCAAGCGCTCCTTGACACTTGGTTCTAGATTGGCACCCACTTGTACTTATTTCCTGTTCTCCTCTGTTCCTAAGTCGACTGTTTCCAACAACTCTTCGTGAGGCAAGATGGCCCTTTCTTCTTGTTGTAGAAGTCTGGCTAGCTCTCCTGGTACTTCACAATCTTCATCATCTTTGTATTCAGCCTGGTTGACCAAATCTTCAGAGTTATTGAAGGATACAGCAGAATAGTCACCCATAGAATCCAGAGTGGATGGGTACCTGCATTTGTGAGTGTGGGTGTGTGTAAGGGATAGCCATCCTTAAACAAACAAAAATGCAAAAGGAAAGAAAATGAACACAGCAGTTTATAAATGAAAAACATCCAATGATTCATTAAACATGGCATATGAATATGAAGAGAATCAATACCCTTACAAATGGACCTACATGCCCCGGGCAAGGCATGAGGTGAAAAAGTAGTGTGAAGATTGTTTAAAAGTAATTATTACAGACCAACAGGAAATGTTCGAAAGATAAGTTACTGATTAATGAAAGTAATGGGGATGAAGTCTTTCGCCTCCCAGTTGTGCAGTCCCCCTTAGATGGTTGGGAAGATCCAATCTTCAATGTTGGCCTCTTCGTCTTCGTCTTCCAAAGCATTGATTCCATGAGGAGAAATCTTGATGGGTGTTCTTTCAATTTTTGAGCGACACATAGCTTTTTGCCCCGCAGCGGTAAATCCTAACCCAAACTTGTCTGTCTTGTGAGGAAAGTCAGGCAACTGACCCCATGTTGAGCTCTTCCCCTCCTTCATTGCAGCCTTTGCGTCTTTTAAAGATGTCATCCTGGCCACCTGCTTGGGTACCTCAGCTACTGCCTTTGCTACTGCAACCTCGGGAGCAATTTCCTCGAAGTGTTGGAACGATGTTTCGATGAATTCACCCTCCACCTCTACATACCGAAAGGAGTTCAGGTGACTGATCATATATTCCTCCTTACCGTGTACAGTTATGATTTTTCCCTTAACAGGGTATTTCAGCATCTGATGTAGGGAGGAAGTGACTGCCCCAACATTATGTATCCATGGTTTCCCTAGCAAGCAAGAGTATGACGGACGGATGTCCATCACATAGAAAGTTGAGTGGAATACTTCAGTGCCCACCTTGATGGGAATGTCGACCTCCCCATGCACCATTCTTTTAGACCCGTCAAAGGCCCTGACAATGATATTACTTGGCTTCAGCTCCAAGCCTTCACAATCCAATCGATCCAGAGCTTTCTTAGGCAGCACGTTCAGAGAAGAACCAGTGTCGACCAAAACATGGGTAAGAGTAGTTCCTCGGCATTCAACTGACACATGCAATGCGTCATTATGCTTTCTTCCTTTCGGAGTCAGGTCAGCATCAGAGAAACCTAGGCCGTTATCGGCGGTAAGGCTGGCTACACAATCCTGAAATTGATCGGCTGAGGTTTCCTGGGGCACATGGGCTGTCTTCAAAAACCTTATCAAGGCCTTGGCATGAGCCTCCGAACAAAGCAGCAAAGCTAACATGGAGATCTCTGAGGGGGTTTGCCCCAGTTGCTCCACCACGTCATAATCACTCTTCTTAATTATTTTCAGAATCTCCTCCATTTCTTTCTTAGAGGTTTCGGGGATGACCAATGGTTGAGCCCTCGTCCTGACGAGCTCATCTTGGATCCCTTTCCCCTTATCAGCAGAAGTAGGAGGGACAACTACATGAGTAACAGCTTCTTCAATCAACGGAGTTCTTGTAGAAAGTTTTATCGGTGCAGGAGTAACTTTGGCAGCAGCTGAGGGTCCAAAGATTACCTTTGGAGGGGCAATCTCTGGAGAGAAAATTCTCCCACTTCGGGTAATCTTGCTCGTACCGGCAATGTTTCCAATGTTGGCATTTTCTTCGTTAGAGCTCTCTTCAGTTATCTCAACTTGTTTAACACCATGGTAGTAGATTTATCCACCATAATTCCATGGTATTGATTTGTCAGATTTGTAGGGGACTGGCCCAAGCATGGTTATTTTCAGAGGTGCAATCTTCGGAACTGATGTAATCTTAACAAGCTTTTTAGGGACCTTGGAAAGATTGGTGGAAATGGTGATTATTGAAACATCTTTGATAGGGGTTGGAGTAGCAGGAATCTTTTCGAAAAGAATTTGTTGGCTGTCCATTAGGCCTTGGATGCCTATCTTCAGCAATGGACAGTCGATTGGTAGGGAGGAACAACAGTAGCAGTCTTCTTTACAACCTGGGAAAATCCCAGCCTTCAACAGATTCAACTTGATTGTCAGTAGTGGGGTTACCAGATCATCAACAGCAGAAACATACAGATCTTCATTAAGATCTTTGAATCCAAATGACCTCATGTGCTCCCCAATGTCCTAATATGCTCTCAAGACCATCCATGCCAAATTTCAAGCCTTGCAGAGGAAGTTTGCTCAGTCAATTGCTCAAAGGGTCCAAAAATCGACTATGCTAGGGGAAAAGTCAACTGTGACCCAAATACAGCCAAACTTCAAGATTTTTTGTCAACATTCTCATTTTGAAGGATATTTCATCATTTGATCAAGGGTTGATCATAATTCATCAAAGATTGCTCAAAATTCATCAAGACTCAAAAGTTGCTAAATTAGGGTTTTGTAGGAAAAGTCAACTCAACTTTGACCAAGCATAACTTTCTCATACTTTATGAGAAATGACCCATCAAAAGCTCATTTTTAAGAGGATGCAATTTCCTAGAATCCATCTTCATACCCCAAGATCAAAAAATGCACTCACAAGAAGTTATAAATTTGGACATTATAGGTCATTTTTGAAGGTCAACAAAAACACCTTTCTTGCCAAAGCTTATAACTTGAGCATGGAATATCAAAATGATATGAGACAAAAAGGGTTGGTTAGAGGACATATTAATATTTCTAAAAAGTCCAAGAACACTTCCAAAAGTTCAAAATTGAAGAAGTTATGCGTTGTTGAAGTTGGATTTTTTTGCAAAATTGCAAAAAGTCAACTATCCCCAAAACTTCAAATTTTGTCAAATGGGCCCATTCTTTTCCACTTGATTTGAGCTTTCATAGCTTCCCACGTGTCCTAGCTTCAGCCATGAGCCCATATCTTATTTTTATTATTTGATTTGATTTTTTATTGAATTTATTCATTTTTAATCAAATTAAATCATAAAAAAATCCAAAGCTTTGATTACATAAGATCTTTTTGCTATTTCAGGTCTTGATTATCATCATTAACATCATCAAAATTCGTATCAAGCAATCCATGTACAAAAAGATTGAAAATTGGCAAATTTGGAAGGTTTAGTAATGGAGGATCAAATCAAATCCCAATGCATTGATTTAGAGAGATTTGAATCAAGTTTGTTACCCTAATACATTCCACACTACATAAACAAGCCAAATGGACGTGAATAAGGGTTGGAGGCTGCAGAAAAAGGCAAGACAAAAGTTGAAAAATTCATTAAAAAGTGTGGAATCGAATTCATAGCTAGGGACATTTTCAGGACTTGGCAAGCATCCCAATCGATTCCTGGACGTTCACTAAGGCGAAACCAATCCAAAGAAAGCTTCCATACACGCCCAAACGCGCTGTAAGCATCACGTTACCTAGCTCTGTACTTGAAATCATAATTCTCTATTCTTGCATCATTTGAACAAATCATTGCCATATTTGTGATCCTTATAACATTTCCAAGCTTTTGGCATTATTTAATTTTGTTTATCTGACTCATACTGAAAAATACCATAGTTAGGGTTTCGTGGATAGTTTTGGGCATTTTTATTTCAGGGATAATTGGCCACCAAGAAGGGCATGGTTAGAATCAGGAGGTTGAGACGAGCATGACTATATCCTTGAAAGGCATTTTTGTGGCTCGTAGCAAGTTTTAGAGATGGCCTGGCTTATAGCTACGAACTGTTGTCAGTTGGTATAGGTCTGGATTTTTTAGCCACGGTTCAACAAAGAAGATGAAGACGTGTCACGCCATCGTTGGCCTATTCAAATCACGCGCGCATATTTTCTTTTCTGACCAATTAATGTTGTTTTGTTATATTATTATTATTATGCAATATACTAACAAATGAAGCAAAGTGGCCTAGTGGTAAACGTGTACATCCAAACTCCTTCAGGACCTGGGTTCGAATCCCAGGTCCCCCATTTTCTTTGATAATTTTGCTTTTCAGGTGATTACGTACATATGCCTAGCTATAACCCATCATACATCCTCGTGCATCCAAGGGACAGATGGCCAATGGCCAGATCTGATGGATGGGGATGGAAGGACCACCAAGGCTTTGGTCAACGCGTGCACACCAGATCACCAAGAGTCAAACGAGGCCAACACAATTGGGCCTTCAGCTTGCTATTCATACACCCAATACAGGCCCAAACCCTTCTTCTCTTTATTTATTTTATTTAGTATTTGTTTTATTGATTTAATTGTTTTATTATTTTCTAACCAATTAAAAAAAATTCTTTTCTTTTCTAAAATAAAATCACCAAAAATGTTTTTTATCAAATTAAACTTTAACTTTTATTTTTTAATAAATACTAATTAAATTAATTTAGGTTTTAATTAGAATAACTTTAACATATTTTTGTAAATAATTAAAATTAAATTAGACTTAATTAGGTTTTTACTAACATTAATTATTTTATTTTTATTTTTTAAAATAACAAAAAAAGCCAAAAATAATTTATTTTCATTAATTAATTAATTTATTTAATTTAGCAATTAATTTAGATTAATTCCTTTCTTAAAATAAAAATAACAAAAAGTTATTTTCTTTAACAAAAAGGGTCAAAACCCTAATTTGCGCTCGATTTAATTTCCCGCACGCGATTTATTTATTTTATCCAATATTGTACTTGCTCCCGGTTTGTAATAGTTAATAGGACCTTTATCTATTTTTTTATCGCTTTATTTATTTTTAAAGGGTTTGTCTTTGGCGATGTAAATACCCGACACCTTGTAATTTAAATTCCGCAATTTATTTTCCGCAAATTATAACTGTTAGATGTGTGATAATAGGGATTGCATGACAAGACTGAATGTTAATCTTAAAATCAACTTAGATCACCCTTAACATGTACAAAGATAAAAATAACTGAAAACGACACACTCGCACATGCGCACTCCTAGGGTACACCCCACTTGGTTGCCTTCGTACGCGGTCATTGAGTATAGGTCACTTTAGAGGTCGTCCTCTTGTCTAAAAGATCATAGTCGCCCCGAAATGGTTGCCTCCGATATTGTTGCCTCAAACAAATGATCTAAGACATTAGGGTTACCGCTAAGGCGTCCTAACATTGCTTTAGTGACCGTAAGTCCCTAATTTGAATTGACCCTCAAACTCCAACGACGGTGCTACCTACTCATCAATAGTAGGATAACATTGTCTAAGGGAAGATATCATAGAATGATTCCTTTTTCGAGTAGGTAGATGGTTCTTAAGTACTTGCTCTTTCAAAACAAAACAAACTTTTCACACTTACACTTTTCGAACAAAGTTTTCAAAAAAACACTTCATACGCTCTTGAGGATAGAAGCAAGAGTTAAATCGAAGTTTAAAATAAAAACTTTTTCAAACCCACAAGCACAAAGAAAGAAAATTTTGAAAATAATATGAGCAAGTACGTAAGATCCCGTGGATAACCACAGATAGAAAGGGTACTAACACCTTCCCTTTCTATAATCTACCCCCCGAACCCGAGAAATATCTTAAAAAATGAATTTTTCTGTGCTTTTTTCCTTTCCTTGTTGGATAAAATAAAAGTCGGTGGCGACTCTTGCTTACCGCGACATTTTGCAAAAACAAACGCAAAACGCAAACCAGCATTCCAAAAAATAGTCAGTTCTTCCCACCGTATCACAGGAGGCAATTGCGAATCAAACAAATGATGTCGTGTGGTGGTATGGTTTCTTAAAAAGAATATTTTCTCACGCTTTAGGGTGCCCCGAGCGTTAATAACTATTGAATGAACCCACTTTCTCTACCAAAAGATGGAAGGCTTATGGAGGAAATATAATGTATAACACATGATTGCTACGTCTCATCACGCTCAGGAGAGCGGTCAAATGAAAGTTTATAATAAACAAATCCTAGAAAAAATAGTTAACGTCTCTAGAAAAGATCAGTCAGCCAAACATGGTGAGGATTTGTTGACTTACTGGGCTGCATTCAAAACACCATTATATATTTTCACTCATCAACTTGTTTAGGGTAAACTTGTGCCTTATCCCTAGAGCTCAAACACAAAGCATTAAAACCCCTCAATATAATATTTCTAAAGTAGGAGAATAGAAAATTCTTTAACTCCATGAGGTGAATGAATTCCTAGGCTTTGCTTAATTCTATGTTAAGGCTATTTTCTGAAAAGTTAAAGTCGAGATGATTAGGGTTGTTTAAGATTACCAAACGATTTTCAAAAGGAGCAATTGGATTGAAAAATGATGCAATTGGTAGAACATTTAAGGTCAACGGAGATAACATTCTTGAATAATTTAAGTACCACTCGTGTGTCATTTGTGGGTGCAGCGACGACTTCAATCCATTTGATACGTAGTCAACAACTACCAATATATACTTATTTCCAAAGGATGTGGGGAACGGTCCCATGAAATAAATTCCCCATACATCGAAAATTTCGACTTCGAGAATCCCTTTTTGCGGCATTTCGTCGCGTCTAGATATATTTTCTGTGCGCTGACATCTATCGCAGTTAATAATTGCTACGTGGACGTCTTTCCATAAAGTAGGCCAAAAAAGACCAGCTTGAAGTATTTTTGCACAAGTTTTCGAAGTGCTAGCATGTCCACCATAAGGGGCGGAATGGAAATGAGCAATGACGTCGTCCACTTCCTCGTTAGGAACACAGCGACGGTAGATACCATCGGCGCCTCTTTTAAAGAGTAGTGGTTCATCCCAAAAGTATTGTCTAAGATCATGGAAAAATTTCTTTCGCTGTTGGTACGTTAAATCGGGTGGCAGAACACCGACGGCTAAGTAGTTAACAAAATCAGCGTACCATGGTAATGTGGTGTTGGTACAGATGTCTTCTACTACCGTAGTTGTTAAATGTTCATCGCATTGTTCTAAACTATCGGTAGGAGCTGTCTCTAGTTGAGCAATAAGGTGTTCATATGGGAAATCGTCGTTTATGGGAACACTCTCGGTTTGGATTCCATCCAATCTTAATAAATGGTCTGCTACCACGTTTTCAGTTCCCCTTTTGTCTTTTATTTCCAAGTCAAACTCTTGTAGGAGTAAGATCCATCTGAGTAGTCTTGGCTTGGCGTCTTTCTTACTTAGCAAGTATCGGATCGCAGCATGGTCCGTGTAAATAATGATTTTGCCGCCTACTAAGTAGGAACGAAATTTGTCCAACGCGAATACAACAGCTAAGAGTTCCTTTTCCGTAGTGGCGTAATTCATTTGTGCGGGGTCAAGTGTTCTTCTTGCGTAGTAAATAGCGTGAAACTTTTTATCCTTGCGTTGTCCTAGGACTGCGCCTACAGCATAATCGCTTGCGTCACACATTATTTCAAATGGTTGGCTCCAATCAGGAGGTTGCATTATAGGTGCTAAAATCAATGCTTCCTTAAGCGTCTCAAATGCGTTTAAGCATTTATCATCGAAAATAAACTCAGCGTCTTTCATCAATAGTTCAGTTAGTGGCTTAGTGATTTTAGAGAAATCTTTTATAAAACGTCGGTAAAAACCAGCGTGTCCTAGAAAACTTCTTATTTCTCTAACTGTTTTGGGTGGTTGAAGGTTTTTGATAATTTCGATTTTTGCTTCATCGACTTCAATCCCCCTGTTTGATACAATGTGACCCAACACAATTCCTTGTCTCACCGTGAAATGACATTTTTCCCAGTTGAGCACTAGGTTGACATTGACACAGCGTTTTACTACCAACTCAAGATTTGATAAACATCCGTCAAAACTTTCTCCGCAGACAGAAAAATTGTCCATGAATACTTCCATAATTCCGTCTAAAAAGTCTGCGAAAATTGCCATCATGCATCGTTGAAAAGTTGTAGGTGCGTTACATAGTCCAAACAACATTCTTCGATATGCAAAGGTACCATAGGGGCATGTGAACATAGTTTTCTCTTGATCATCAGGATGAATGGGAATTTGAAAGAATCCTGAGTATCCGTCAAGATAGTAGAAATGGGAATGTTTAGCTAAACGCTCCAGCATTTGATCTATGAATGGTAATGGGAAATGGTCCTTGCACATAGCTTTGTTTAGTTTTCTGTAATCAATACACATTCTCCATCCTGTTTGGGTATGTTGTGCTACCGATTCGCCTTTTGTGTTTGTTATAACCGTAACACCTCCTTTCTTAGGTACTACGTGAACTGGACTGACCCAGTTGCTATCAGATATCGGGTATATGATGCTTGCCTCTAGTAGTTTCTGCACTTCTTTCTTTACGACTTCACTTAAAATAGGATTTATTCGTCTTTGATGTTCTCTAGAAGTTTTGCAGTCCTCTTCTAGCATAATGTGGTGCATACAGACAGATGGGCTTATTTCTTTTAGATCTGATATATTATATCCCAATGCGGTTGGATACTTCCTTAACACATTAAGAAGTTTTTCAGTTTCGATCTTCCCTAAGTCGGCGTTGACTATAACTGGCCGTTCGAGTTCTTTATCTAAAAATTCATACCTTAGGTCTTTAGGTAACGTTTTAATTTCTATACCAGTTTTCTTAGCAATTAGGGGAGGATCGGGTGTTAAGGCGAGACATTCGCTTAGGTTGGCATCGTGATATTCCTGTCTCCAGTCATCATCCTCGAAAATAGTTGGTGTCAGAATTTTCAATATTCCAGAATAGGTGTCTTCTTGGCTTTCTAGTTCTTTGACACATTCATCGATAATATCTAGGAAACAAAATGAGTCATCTATAGCAGGGGCTTTGAAGAATTGGGAAAGAATAAATTCTACTTTTTCTTCTCCTACCTCGAAGGTAAGCTTTCCTTTCTTAACGTCGATAATGGCTCATGCAGTGGCTAAAAATGGCCTTCCTAATATAATGGGAATATTTGAATCTTCCTTTATGTCCATTATTATAAAGTCAGTAGGTATGTAGAATTGTCCTATTCGGACAGGAATATTTTCTAGCCTACTGTGATACGGTGGGAGAACTAACTTGAGGTTTTGCGTTTGTTTTCACAAATGTTACGGTTTAGCAAGAGTCACCACCGACTTTTTATTTTATCCTAAGGAAAGGTTAAAAAGCATAGCAAAAACCTTTGAGATGTTTTCTTGGGTTCGGGGAGTAGATTATAGAAAGGGAAGGTATTAGCACCCTTTCTATCCATGGTTATCCATGGGCTCTCAGTTACTTGCTTAGATCACTTGCCTTGCATTTTCAATTGTTTGAAATGGTGCTTTGTGTGTGTGGTTTTTGAAAATGTTTTGAAAAAGATGCCTTGTCTAGGCAACCGTTGTAACAATTCTTTACTCGAATGTTTTACAAAGGTGTTTGTCTTTTTGAAAAGATGTTTTAAGGTTTTGAAAGTTTGTTTTAAAAGTTGTGTTGTAGAGTGTGTTTTGAAAGTAGGCAAGTGTGTTTTGCAAGTTTGACCAAGTAACTAAGAGTTGTCTACCCCTAAATTTACTCAATGATCTTTCCTATGTTTTAACCCTCTTAACAGTATTGTTCCACCATTGTATTTGGTGGACAATCTTGTGTTAGGATGTTAACGGGACAGGCGCGGGTCATCGTATAGACCATGAATGCAATAGTGCCAAGTGTCTTTGGCAATTTGCTTGAGGGACTATGATCATTTTGTTTAGGCAACTTGAGAAAGCGTCATCGAGGGACTATGATCATTTGATTTGTTTTTGTTTTGCCAAAGACACTCAACATGCAACAGGGCCCATTTTTGAAGGCAACAAGTGGAGTAACCCTAAGGGTGCAAATGTGCTTGGTGTTGCCCATTTTCATGCATTTTTGTCTTTGTATTAGTCAAACTATTTGTTATTTGATTTGCATACAAACCCTAAGTCTATCATGGCATAATTTGAAAGCTTTTAAATGCGGAAATTTAAAGTCCTAAATTATTACAACATAATTATGGGGATGGGGGTACAAATGTTTGAATGGGGGGATATTTAGCAAGAAATTAAATCTAAAACTATTACATCCATATTGAATATACAAATATCAAATTGTACAATATTTAAACAAGTATAATAAATATGCAAAAATGTATTATGCACAAAAAGGATTTTTTATGTATGAGAAAATATTTTTCAATGTGAAATATAAACAAAAATAAAAAAGTCAAATTTTGAATATTTTTATGGTTTAGGGCAAAACCCTAGTTTTCTAAATAAATAATATTTATTTATTAATTTATACTATATTTGTTAATTATATACAAAAAAATAAAAAAAAGAAGTATATTGTAAAAAAGAGTATTTTTTAGTGTCATATATTAATAAAAATAAAAATGTATTATTTCTATATTTTTGTCCTAAATATCTAATAAAATATACAAGTATTTATATTATATATTAAATATACTAAATATATACCAAAATAAAATATTAATTATTTACAAAAGAAGTATATTTTTAGAAAATGTTTTCAAAAGGTAAATGAAAAATAATAACTGAAAAATAAATATGTTTTTGTATTATTTAGTGTTTTAAATAAAAAGGAAATATATTTGTTTATATATATATGCTAAATAAAACAAATAAATGCCAAATAAATGCAAAAATGGGTGGAAAAATATTTTTAATGTTTTTTATGTTTTGACAAAAAATATCAAGTCAGAAGAAAAAATAAAAAGTCAAAAATAATGGATATTTCACACAATGGGCCAGGGGGGTGCAAATGGAAAAAAGGGGTGTGAACAGCATGCTGACTCAGGCCCAGCCCAAGCCAGCTTTGTCTTCAACCTCCAGCTCCATTCAAACAGAAAACGCGCGCGCCTCTTATGCAATCATCATCTCCTGATTCTTTGACTTTTAACAAAAACTCATAACACAAACATTATAGAGCATGAAGAGACGAATTCATACATATAAAAAACTTGACCTAACTCTAAGAAACGAGGGAGAATTTCTTCATCCCTAATTTCTGACCTAAATTTTCTCCAATGTTCATGGCCAAAATTCTCACAGCATACTCAATATAAATGAAAAGTAAGTATATGGATGGCTTCAGGGCTATGAGGAGAACATATTTCATTCACAAACCTAAGTCTAATCATGCCTGGATAGAGAGATAGAAGTTCATACTTTTACCTGTTTCAGCTTGAGTCGTGTACAGCAATGGAGGTATCTTCAATGGAGTTTGAGCTTTGGTACAGCTTGCCTGAAGTCCAAGGATGCTTCTCCTATGCTTGGCTTGCTCTGAAACTGCCTGTATCGTGCTATGGAAGTCCACCTGCACAGCTTGAAAGCAAAAATGGCAAACGATGTTAAGGATGTTACAGCTTGGATCTAATGCTTGGGATAGTTTGTGTGGATAATATAGAATGTGTTTGAACTGGTTTTAGTCAAAATGCACGAGTGGAATGGATTGTGGAAGTCAATCTGCAGCTGGCACTCTGTTTTGCAGAAAAACTATGATTTTGGATATGAGGATGGATTGAGGATGAAGGAATCGTGTTTTAGGTCAGTTAGGGAGTGTGAAAGATGAGAACAAAGTTTGCTTAGGCTCATGCTTGCAGGAATGAAAGATTGGAGTTGTTTTGCAATCTTGCTTGTTTTTGAAGTAAGTAAGCTCAAGTCCTTATGCAGGCCTGTATATCCTCTCTATCTATGTTGCACCTTTTGTTCTTGATCAGAGTGATTGTTGTACAAATGCTAGCCTCAAAGATCTGGCCCATGCCTCTTGGATTTTGAATTTGACATAAAGCACTACTTTACAAAAATGGCAAAGTTGCTTTTTCTAATTATGGATTAGTTCTTTGTGTAATGACTAAATGCACAAAACAAAGCTTGAACACAAGGGTTAGGCATTTAATTATGGAGTGCAAACTTGGTTTAGAGGCCTGCAAACAAGTTCCAAGCATGCTGATTTGAAAATGAGACTTGTATGAACATGCCTTTGGTCATGAACAAAAGTGAATTTTTCCCAACTTTGCAAATTAGATTCTCCCTAACCACAAGGGTGTTTGAGAAGTTCTTGGACAATTTGGAAAGTTTGGAATGTGTAATACAATCCATCTTTGTAATGAAAATTGAAACTCCAAGTGGAAGCATGTGAAAAATGGCCATGAAGTGGGACAAAAATCCTGCCTAGAATAGGTCAAAATTTCTCTAAGTTAATAATGTTTTGCACCCTTGTTCCAAAAATCATAACTTGAGCTACAAGCTTCCTTTGAGAAAACATTGTGAATCAAAGTTGTATATTTTGCAATGGACTACAACTTTCATGTTTTGAGTTTTGTTTGAATCCAATTGTATCTTGATGAAAAAATGGGACAAAGTTAGGTAAAAATAAGGAAGTTTCATAACTTAGAAAAATTCTAAGTTATGAAATTTTCTCATTCTAAACCCTAATTTGCAATTTTGGGTTTCTTGATGAACAAGTTTCATAATTTGACATGTCTTGATGAAAAATGAATCTTGGCACTTGATTTTGACCAAAAAGTCAAAGTTTGACTTTTCAGTATACAGTCAAATTTTGATCAGTTGACTGGAAAATTCATTTGTCAATCCTATGCATTTGGGATCTTTTGAACTTGTTGGATGGATCAAGACAATGCCATTGAGTTCTAGAGTCCATATGTGAGCTTGGTTTGCCATTGGTTAAGTCAAACAATCAAAAATTGCCTTTGTGCAGTCAAAACCCTAAAAATGACCATTTTGCCCTTTTGGTGATCTGATCAAATTTCTTGTGGAATTGTGATCCAAACTTGATCAAATGGTTCATATGAGTTCATTATGTCGATGTGGGTCAAATTTCATGAGGTTTGACTATCAATTGGCCACAGTTGACTTTTTCCCAATTCAGCTGATTTCTAAGTCAACTGTCCAATTGACTGGGCAAAGATTGGAATCAAGGCTTGAAACTTGGTATGGATAAAATTGTAAGTCCAACATGAAGCATGAAAGTAACTTTGGGAATTTTGGGTCAAAACATCCTTGTGCAAACTCAAACCCTAATTTGGGTCAACAGTGCAAGGAGGGGTCTTGAGCAGAGCAAACCCTAACTTGATCCTGAGCTCCAAGAGTCTTGTGATGAGAAAATGTTGATGAGAAGGGAGGGAAAATTTTAGGGTATAACAATTTCCCCTGTTCAATCTTCTTGCACCTGAAGAGTTAGATTGGCAAGTTTGCCTTTCGCGTCTCGAAGGTAAAAGGAGATTGGACACTAGAGTGCCCTTAAATTTGCACTCGTCGAAACAATGGATGCGGGAATGGGCTTAGAGATGCCATTTGGAGATGGGCTTAAAGATGCCATCTGGAGATGGGCTTAAAGATGCCATCTGGAGGGGTGACAGAATCTTGTCGGGGATGGGCTTAAAGATGCCATCTGGAAATTGCTGGTAGGAGGATGGGCTTAGAGATGCCATCCGGAAATGTTTGTTGAACTGTATGTCGTTGGTGAATGGGTGTGTATCAGAAAGGTATCCATGTTTTGGAACATCTCTGAACTGGGGGTCTGAATAAGCAATAGATTGACATCCGTGTTTGGAGAATCCGTAAACTGTTTTCAGAGGTCTTGAAGTTGAATAAGCAATAGATCAGCATCCATGTTGGGAAGCGTCCGTAAACTGTTTTCAAAAGTTGAGTCTGAACAAGCGATAGATTAACATCCGTGTTTGGAGAATCCGTAAACTGTTTTCAGAAGTCTTGAATCTGAACAAGCGATAGGTTAACATCCGTTTCTGGAGAACCCGTAAACTATTTTCAGAAATCTTGAAATTGAATAAGCAATAGAGCAGCATCCATGTTGGGAAGCGTCCGTGAACTGTTTTCAAAAGTTGAGTCTGAACAAGCGATAGATTAACATCCGTGTTTGGAGAATCCGTAAACTGTTTTCAGAGGTTGAAGAATCTGAACAAGCGATAGGTTAACATCCGTGTCTGGAGAACCTGTAAACTGTTTTCAGAAGTCTTGAAGTTGAATAAGCAATAGAGCAACATCCATGTTGGGAAGCGTCCGTAAACTGTTTTCAAAAGTTGAGTCTGAACAAGCGATAGATTAACATCCGTGTTTGGAGAATCCGTAAACTGTTTTCAGAGGTTGAAGAATCTGAACAAGCGATAGGTTAACATCCGTGTCTGGAGAACCTGTAAACTGTTTTCAGAAGTCTTGAAGTTGAATAAGCAATAGAGCAGCATCCATGTTGGGAAGCGTCCGTAAACTGTTTTCAAAAGTTGAGTCTGAACAAGCGATAGATTAACATCCGTGTTTGGAGAATCCGTAAACTGTTTTCAAAGGTTGAAGAATCTGAACAAGCGATAGGTTAACATCCGTGTCTGGAGAACCTGTAAACTGTTTTCAGAAGTCTTGAAGTGGAGAAGGAACCGGTGTAGGGTTGCCTGATGATGAGTCCGTGTAGAACTGCATCTGAATAATTGTTAATGATAACCCTTTATTCTTATCCTGAAAGGGACAAAAGGTTAGCTAAACACAAAGTTATATTGCGTGAAATGTATGATGCAATATATGTTATATCAATGTTTATGATATGGATGTAATGAATGCGCATGTAAGCTGATGAGCTGTCTTGCTGAGGATAAATGAATCCTGGATAGGTGGAGATAATAGAATCTTGACTGCTGCCAGGGAAAGTGAATCCTTGACTGCTGCAGGGGATTGCAAGAATTTTTGATTGCTGAGGATGAGACATCCTTGTTGACTACTGACTGCTTGGGGAACAAGATCTTTAATTGTTGAGGGATCTTAGGACCACTGCGGGGGATTGGAACTCCTTGGTGACTTGTAGGGAATGAGAATTCTGATGATCTCTACTGGGGAGTTCAGAACCTGGTAGACTTATGCTGGAGAAGTAAGACTGAGAATCTTTAGTCTGGCGGGAAGTATCTCTATGGGGAGAAGGTTCACTAGTCTGGTTCCGCTAGGGATTGATAGTTGGAAGTTTTAGCTCCGCTGGGGATTGGTAGTTTTGACTTCAACTGGGGATAGTGTTTCAGATTCTTAAGGCTCCACTGGGGATACTGAAACTTAACTCTGAGGGGAATTAAGTTCTGGGAGGCTCTCTGGCTGGGGAAATCAGTTTTGAGAAAGCTTTTGTTCTGCTGAGGATCCTGAAGTTTAACTCTGTTCAGGGAATTAAGTTCTGGATTTTGACTTCGTTGAGGAGTTTGGAGTTTAATTCTGCTAGGGATTCCTTCTGAAAGGTCATCAAGTTATCTATCTGTACCTTCAACCTACCAGCAATCATCTTTCTTGATTTGTAAGGAAATGATTATGTTCAAATGCATATGCCTATTTAACAAAACATTGGACGTTTCTCAAATAAAACATAAGTGTAGAAAAGAAAAAAGAAGACAAAGCAAATTTATGTATTTGGAAAAGTATTTGTATTAACTTTTTATGAGTATCTTTGTACAAATGAGACAGACATCCTAGTAAGAGGATGTTGTCGTAAAAAATTGAAAAATTTATACAAAAGAAAGATGGCTATGTGAAACAATTCCATGGGATTCCATTCTGCTATAGCCTTCACAACTCTGAATATCCGTCCATTCAATGCTTCGTCCGCGGATGACTGGATTGATCAGAAGCTTGGAGCTGGTTGATAAAGAGATTGTCCTTAAAGTGATCCGACGAGACATAGTCATACACTTTAATTCCCTAACTTTTGCCTGAATCGCCCTTTCGGGTTTTCGATCCACCGGGAAACCCTTTTTTGCCCAAGCCGCCCTTTCGGGTTTTCAACTTGCCGGGTGTACAGGTTTTTTTTTGTTTTATCCCTAATTTTTGCCTGAACCGCCCTTTCGGGTTTTCGGTTCACCGGGATGCCCATTTTTGCCCAAGTCGCCCTTTCGGGTTTTCGAATTGTCGGGTGATTTTATGTGTAGTATCTTTTGACTAAGTCTGCATTCGCAGGGTGCGGCAAATCGTCGCCGTCCATGGTGGTCAGAATCATTGCACCACCAGAAAAGATGCTCTTGATTATAAATGGTCCTTCGTAAGTAGGAGTCCATTTGCCCCTGGGATCACTTTGCGGCAAGATAATCCGCTTGATTACGAGATCTACGACTTGATATACTTGACGTCTGACTTTTTTGTTGAAAGCCTTGATCATCCGTTTTTGGTACGTATGACCATGGAAAACAGCAGCGAGTCGCTTCTCGTCGATCAAATTGAGTTGATCAAGTCGGGTCTGAATCCAATCGTCTTCATTCAAACCAACGTCTTTCATAATCCTTAAAGAAGGAATCTGAACTTCCATGGGTAAGACAGCTTCCATGCCATATACCAAAGAAAACGGGGTTGCCCCGGTTGAAGTACGTGCCGTGGTACGATATCCATGCAGAGCAAACGGTAACATCTCATGCCAGTCTTTGTAGGTGACTGTCATTTTCTGAATGATCTTCTTAATGTTTTTGTTCGCAGCTTCAACAGCACCGTTCATCTTCGGCCGATAGGGAGATGAATTGTGATGATAAATCTTGAACTGTTCGCATAGAGCGGTGATCATAGTATTATTCAGATTTGTACTGTTGTCTGTGATGATCCTGTCGGGGACACCATACCAGCATATGAGGTTCTGCTTGATGAAGCGCGCAACCACATTCTTTGTAACAGAGGCGAAGGAAGCTGCTTCGACCCATTTGGTAAAATAGTCAATGGCGACCAGGATGAAGCGATGTCCATTTGACGCTGTGGGCTTGATCTCTCCAATCATGTCAATGCCCCACATTGCGAATGGCCAAGGAGCTTTCGGAACGTTGAGAGGAACAGGAGGAATATGAATCTTGTCAATATAGACTTGACATTTGTGGCAAGTACGGGAATGTTGATGGAAATCAGCTTCCATAGTAGACCAGTAATAGCCTGCCCTTAGAATCTTCTTAGCCATCGTATGCCCACTCAAGTGGGTGCCGAACGTACCGCTGTGTATCTCAGTCATGATTAACTCTGCTTCAGCTTTGTCTATACATCAGAGTAAAACACAATCATGGCTGCGTTTATAGAGGATGCCGTTGCTCAGGAAGAACTTGGCAGCAAATGTCCTTAGGAACTTTTTGTCATTTACGGAAGCTCCTTCGGGATATTCTCTAGTCTGGAGATACCTTTTGATTTCGTGAAACCAAGGTTGTTCCACTACTTCTTCGGTATTAATCTCATGACAATGCGCAGGTTCATCCATTCGCTCGATGGTGATTTGGGGAGCCTCGTTATCCCAGTTGAGTTTAAACATGGAAAACATTGTAGCCAGAGCATCTGCTAGCTGATTCTCTTCTCGCGGGAAATGCTCGAAGTTGATTTGCTCGAAATGAGGCAACAATGTCAGGACATGTTCCTTGTATGGGATAAGATTAGGATGTTTGGTATCCCACTCTCCTTTGATTTGACTGATAACCAAAGCCGAGTCCCCAAATACGATCAAAGATTTGACCCCCAAGTCTATAGCAGCCTTGAGACCAAAGATGCAAGCTTCATATTCAGCCATGTTGTAGGTACAGCTGAAGCATAGTCGGGCCGTGAAAGGTGTGTGGCAACCTTCCGTGGAAATGAGTACCGCACCGATACCGTTTCCAAGTGCATTTGAAGCACCATCAAAGTACAGGGTCCATCGGGATCCATTTTCAGGTCCGTCATACGGTCCGTTACCTTCAATGTTGTCCAAAGTCATGATGTCCTCGTCCGGGAAGTCGAATCTCATGGATTGATAATCTTCGATAGCTTGATGAGCTAGATGGTCAGCTAGTACACTCCCTTTTATAGATTTTTGGGTAGTATACTGGATGTCATACTCAGTCAGGATCATCTGCCATCTAGCGATTCTTCCAGATAAAGCAGGCTTCTCGAAGATATACTTGATAGGATCCATTTTGGAAATCAACAAAGTGGTATGAGTCAGCATATACTGCCTTAGTCGGCGAGCAGCCCATACCAAAGCGCAACAAGTTTTCTCGAGCAGTGAGTAGCGAGTCTCACAGTCGGTAAACTTTTTGCTAAGGTAATAAATGGCATGCTCTTTTCGACCAGACTCGTCATACTGGCCCAGTACGCACCCCATTGAGTTATCCAAAACGGCCAGATACATGATCAGCGGCCTTCCTTCGATGGATGGCATCAGAATAAGAGGTTCTAGCAAATACTCCTTGATCTTATCAAAAGCAGCTTGGCAATCGTCGTTCCATTCGACTACCTGATCTTTCTTCAATAGTTTGAAAATTGGCTCACAAGTAGACGTCGGATGAGAGATGAATCTGGCAATATAGTTTAAGCGCCCCAAGAACCCTCTAACCTCCTTTTCAGTACGGGGGGCAGGCATTTCTTGTATAGCCTTCACTTTTGCTGGATCGACCTCAATGCCTTTGTTGCTGACAATAAATCCTAGAAGTTTACCAGACCTAACTCCAAAAGTGCACTTACTTGGATTCAGCCTGAGTTTGTATTCCTTTAACCTGGCAAACAGCTTTTGCAGATGTTCAAGGTGTTCCTCCTCTGTTTGTGATTGAGCTATCATGTCGTCTATGTAAACTTCGATCTCATGATGTATCATATCATGAAACAAAGCTACCATGGCGCGCTGATAAGTTGCCCCTGCGTTCTTCAGTCCGAACGGAATCACCTTGTAGCAGAAGGTACCCCACTGTGTAACAAAGGTTGTTTTCTCCATGTCCTCGGGGGCCATTTTGATCTGGTTGTAGCCCGAGAATCCGTCCATGAAGGAAAACACCTTGTGCTGAGCTGTGTTGTCAATTAAAATGTCGATATGCGGTAGCGGAAAATCATCTTTAGGGCTAGCCCTGTTCAAATCCCGGTAGTCCACACACATTCTGACCTTGCCGTCTTTTTTGGGAACTGGCACAATGTTAGCAACCCATTGTGGATAGGATGTAACAGCCAGAAAACCGGTGTTGAATTGCTTCATTACTTCAGCTTTAATCTTCTCAGACATGTCGGGCCTCATTCGGCGGACTCTTTGCTTGATCGGTGGACAATCCTCTCTTGTAGGGAGACGGTGAACCATGATGTCTGTGTCTAAACCCGACATGTCTTCATAAGACCAGGCGAAGATTTCAACGTAATCATTCAACAGCTGTATCAAGCGCTCCTTGACACTTGGTTCCAGATTGGCACCCATTTGTACTTCTTTCATGTTCTCCTCTGTTCCTAAGTTGACTGTTTCCAACAACTCTTCGTGAGGCAAGATGGCCCTTTCTTCTTGTTGTAGAAGTCTGGCTAGCTCTCCTGGTACTTCACAATCTTCATCATCTTTGTATTCAGCCTGGTTGACCAAATCTTCAGAGTTATTGAAGGATACAGCAGAATAGTCACCCATAGAATCCATAGTGGATGGGTACCTGCATTTGTGAGTGTGGGTGTGTGTAAGGGATAACCATCCTTAAACAAACAAAAATGCAAAAGGAAAGAAAATGAACACAGCAGTTTATAAATGAAAAACGTCCAATGATTCATTAAACATGGCATATGAATATGAAGAGAATCAAAACCCTTACAAATGGACCTACATGCCCCGGGCAAGGCATGAGGTGAAAAAGTAGTGTGCATATTGTTTAAAAGTAATTATTACAGACCAGCAGGAAATGTTCGAAAGATAAGTTACTGATTAATGAAAGTAATGGGGATGAAGTCTTTCGCCTCCCAGTTGTGCAGTCCCCCTTAGATGGTTGGGAAGATCCAATCTTCAATGTTGGCCTCTTCGTCTTCGTCTTCCAAAGCATTGATTCCATGAGGAGAAATCTTGATGGGTGTTCTTTCAATTTTTGAGCGACGCATAGCTTTTTGCCCCACAGCGGTAAATCCTAACCCAAACTTGTCTGTCTTGTGAGGAAAGTCAGGCAACTGACCCCATGTTGAGCTCTTCCCCTCCTTCATTGCAGCCTTTGCGTCTTTTAGAGATGCCATCCTAGCCACCTGCTTGGGTACCTTAGCTACTGCCTTTGCTACTGCAACCTCGGGAGCAATTTCCTCGAAGTGTTGGAACGATGTTTCGATGAATTCACCCTCCACCTCTACATACCGAAAGGAGTTCAGGTGACTGATCATATATTCCTCCTCACCGTGTACAGTTATGATTTTTCCCTTAACAGGGTATTTCAGCATCTGATGTAGGGAGGAAGTGACTGCCCCATCATTATGTATCCATGGTCTCCCTAGCAAGCAAGAGTATGACGGACGGATGTCCATCACATAGAAAGTTAAGTGGAATACTTCAGTGCCCACCTTGATGGGAATGTCGACCTCCCCATGCACCATTCTTTTAGACCCGTCAAAGGCCCTGACAATGATATTACTTGGCTTCAGCTCCAAGCCTTCACAATCCAATCGATCCAGAGCTTTCTTAGGCAGCACGTTCAGAGAAGAACCAGTGTCGACCAAAACATGGGCAAGAGTAGTTCCTCGGCATTCAACTGACACATGCAATGCGTCATTATACTTTCTTCCTTTCGGAGTCAGGTCAACATCAGAGAAACCTAGGCCGTTGTCGGCGGTAAGGCTGGCTACATAATCCTGAAATTGATCGGCTGAGATTTCCTGGGGCACATAGGTTGTCTTCCAAAACCTTATCAAGGCCTTGGAATGAGCCTCCGAACAAAGCAGCAAAGCTAACATGGAGATCTTCGAGGGGGTTTTCCCCAGTTGCTCCACCACGTCATAATCACTCTTCTTAATTATTTTCAGAATCTCCTCCATTTCTTTCTTAGAGGTTTCGGGGATGACCAATGGTTGAGCCCCCATCCTGACGAGCTCATCTTGGTTCCCTTTCCCCTTATCAGCAGAAGTAGGAGGGACAACTACAGGAGTAACAGCTTCTTCAATCAACGGAGTTCTTGTAGAAAGTTTTATCGGTGCAGGAGTAACTTTGGCAGCAGCTGAGGGTCCAAAGATTACCTTTGGAGGGGCAATCTCTGGAGAGAAAATTCTCCCACTTCGGGTAATCTTGCTCGTACCGGCAATGTTTCCAATGTTGGCATTTTCTTCGTCAGAGCTCTCTTCAGTTATCTCAACTTGTTTAACACCATGGTAGTAGATTTCTCCACCATAATTCCATGGTATTGATTTGTCAGATTTGTAGGGGACTGGCCCAAGCATGGTTATTTTCAGAGGTGCAATCTTCGGAGCTGATGTAATCTTAACAGGCTTTTTAGGGACCTTGGAAAGATAGGTGGAAATGGTGATTATTGAAACATCTTTGATAGGGGTTGGAGTAGCAGGAATCTTTTCGAAAAGAAATTGTTGGCTGTCCATTAGGCCTTGGATGCCTATCTTCAGCAATGGACAGTCGATTGGTAGGGAGGAACAACAGTAGCAGTCTTCTTTACAACCTGGGAAAATCCCAGCCTTCAACAAATTCAACTTGATTGTCAGTAGTGGGGTTACCAGATCATCAACAGCAGAAACATACAGATCTTCTTCAATAGCATGGACATTGCGACCATGCTTCAGCATTGGAGCGGATATTACGTTCGGCTTCTCTGGAGCGTCGAACTCAACCTCTTTAGCATCTATCAAGTCTTGAATTTTATTCTTAAGCGCCCAGAAATCGTTGGTGTCATGCCCGACGCTGTCAAAATGATAGGCACATTTAGCATTGGGATGATAGTGTGGGGAAGCGGTATTCACAATCTTTGGCGCTTCTCTAATAGTGGTGAGATTTAGCTTCAACAAATGGGGAAGAACTTGTGCATGTGTCATGTTGATGCGGGTGAACTGCCATTGTGGCCGTTCTACCCGTTGCTGATTTGGTCTGGACTGATTGTTACGAGGCTGATCATTTGATGAATTTTGGATCATCACGACCCCCACATTCGGCCGGCGCTCAGTTCTTCCTGATCTTTTCTGAGAATATATAACAACTGCCTCCTTCTTGGTCGGAAATGATTTCTTAACAGTTGCGGAGGCAGAGGCATCCCTTTGAATCTTCCCACTCTTAATACCAGCTTCCACCCGTTCGCCAGTCAGAATCAATTCAGTAAACCCTGCGGAAGAGATCCCGATCAAATGGTTGAAGAATGGGCCAGATAGGGTCCCTAAGAACATATCAACTAGTTCCCTATCAGAAAGAGGTGGCTGCACTCTTTCGGCCAAGTCGCGCCATTTCTGGGCATATTCTTTGAATCCCTCATTTGAGGCCATCCCCATACTCTGTAGCTGAGTACAGGTTGGCGCCAAGTCAGTGTTATATTGATACTGGCGATAAAAGGCAGCTGCCAAGTCTTCCCAGTTATGCACTTCTGACCTCTCAAGCTGGTAAAACCAGTCTAGCTGCGTACCAGACAAGCTGTCCTGAAAGAAGTGTACCCAAAGATTTCTGTCGGATGTATGAGGTTGAATTCTTCTGACATATGACCTTAGGTGCATTTTCGGGCAAGACAGCCCGTCATATTTCGCAAAAATAGGGACCTTAAACTTTGGAGGGATCACAATTCCAGCAATCAATCCCAATTCTTTAAAATCTAACCCAGGAACCCTTTGCAGCACCATAGCTGCCAGTCTATCCTCCAGGTTTTTGTATTTGTCGTCCGCTGGCGGGTATTGCTGCTCTGAGTAGTCTTCATCTTCCTCAACCTCTTCCTCTCCAGCTTCGGACTCAGAAGGTAGTGCAGCTCCTTTTCCCTTACCGGTTCCCTCATCAGATGTGGAGGGGAATTCAAGAACTCTCCTAGCTTCATTCTCAAATCTTCTTCCCAGTGTAGCTACCCCAACTCTTTTCTTCTTCTTTTTTCCTTTTTCTTGTTCTTTATTCCCCAACAGTGCTTTTAGATCCTCCTGACCCTTTGCCAAGGTCATTAGGAGCTGTTGAAACTGTGAGTTTTGTGACTGCAGATCTTTGACCGTCTGTTCAAGATCCATCTTACTGAAATAAACAGTAGAAAGATAAGGAAACCTGGTGTGAAGACCTGCTTATGCATATGATGAATGATATGTTTATTCATGCAATGTATTCAAGGATTTGGAGATTCAAAATTGTTGCAGACAAAAAGAACACACGTCATATTAATAAGAAGAAATTTTGTCAGTACATAAATGCCCCATGGGCCAAATATTACAAAAACTTCTTAAGGCAAAAAGACGTTGCACATCCTCTTTAGTGCGATGTAAGTGTTGAGGGTCTCCTCCTCGTGGAGTCGGCGGGTAAGCTCCAAAACCTTCTTCTCACTGGCGTAGAAGCTGGATTCAAAAGTATCCCTTTCTTCCTTGAGTTGGATCCAACTCTTCTGCATCTCCTCCCATGATGTTGGCATGTCAGGATGTAGGATGGTGTAAGGAACCTCTCCTTCCTTAATAGGCTCTTTAATCAAAGGGAGAATATGAGGGTAAGGCATCATAAGACTCTGGGCTCGGGTTCTTACCCACTTGAGATAAGGCTCAAGAGGGATGGAGTTCTTGTGCCCCAGTGTCTTGCTATCTACCTTGTTAGGCATCCTCCAAGCTCTGATGAATCTTTGGTGAAGTCCTTGCGCATCGTTGTCGAAGTCAAAAACTAGGTCAGGAATCAACATGTCATGAGGGCCATCCCTCCGTGCATATCCAAATTGTCTCAAAGCTAGACAAGGGTTGTAGGTAATTCCTCCTCTAATGCCAAGTAATGGAACATTAGGGAACTCACCACAATGATCGACGATGATGACATTTTCTCTGGACCGAGAACACCAATGTACATCAGAGTGTGTGAGGGTCATCAATCGTTGTGACCACCTTAAGCCTTAGTCATTCTTCAAAACAGATTGTGGAAGGTGAGAAATAAACCACCTTGCAAGGAGAGGAGTACAGCACATGAGAACACCTCTCTTTCTCATTGTTCGTGTGTAAAATGAGTGGAGGATGTCCCCAAGCAATGTAGGTATGGGATTCCTGGATAGGAAAATCTTGACAGCATTGACATCTATAAGTTGGTCAGGATTTGGGAACAAGACTAACCCATAAATGAGGAGTGCCACAATCTCTTCAAAGGCTTGTAGATCCAAAGAATTCCAACACTCTTGTGCCTTCTCAAACAAGAATTTTGCCAAGAAGCCTTTGACACCACTTCTAGTTTCCCAATGCCCCTTGATGTCAGATGGTTGCAAGTGTAGTGCTTGAGCAACGTCTTCAGGCTTTGGTTCTTTTTCCGTACCATTATAGGGTAGTTGATTAAGAATAGGAATTCTCAGGAGTTGAGAAAATTCCTCCAAAGTGGGCACCAATTGGTAGTCGGGGAATGTGAAAAAGTGGTGAAGGGGGTCAAAGAACTGGAACAATACTTTCACCATATCCTCTTCAATGCTGGTGTTGACTAGGCTGAGCAGTCTACCATGTCTTTCACTGAAGAGAGAGCTTTCTGGAATTCTGGATGTAAGCTCCTTGAGTTGAGGAGGGATTCTCACAAGGTTGACTTGGATAGTTTTCCTGCGAAGAATTTCCATGACCTACAAAACAAGAACAAAGATGAAGATCCAAACCCTTGAAATGGTTAGTGGATGCATATGATGCTTTATGATGTTCATGATGTATGCACAAACACATGTACAAGCAAGTCACACAAAACCCTAGTTTCAGGCTTGCATGAGGTTTCATAGGTAAGTACCCTCTTGAGTGAAGTTGGCTTAAAAACCTGTCCTATAAATAGTAACCGGGTTCTAAGGAGCTCAATATCATTGGATTGTTTTCCATGTTCATTGTTTTGGTTTAGCCACTTAACTAGCGACCAAAATATTCCAAGAAAACAACCCTCAATGAGTGTAGTATCGAGTATCTACCAACTTCGGACTGCACCAAAGCCGGTCATCTCACTACCCCTAATAAATGGCCAAGATGGTCAAGTAAGGTTCTAGGTCATTAGTGCTTAGTGACATCACTCAGCGGCCCTGTACTCTCCTTGATTGAACTCAAGGGTTACCGGTACTCACAAATATGTCACACTAATATAACTATTGCTTCAACCGTGTCAGTATACCCCGCACAGTTTCCACAACGTATTGCTATCTACGAATGTTTCTCAAATCCGGGTGTAGGATTTCAAGCCCAAACAAGAGAACCAAAATGTAAAGCAATCAAAGCAAACAATTAGTCATGCAAAAGGGTGATCTAAGCCCTAAGGTTACTCCACTTTTAAATTTAGTCCCCAGCAGAGTCGCCAGTTCTGTGATACGGTGGGAGAACTGACTTGAGGTTTTGCGTTTGTTTTCGCAAATGTTTCGGTTTAGCAAGAGTCGCCACCGACTTTTTATTTTACCCTAAGGAAAGGTTAAAAAGCACAGCAAAAACCTTTGAGATGTTTTCTTGGGTTCGGGGAGTAGATTATAGAAAGGGAAGGTATTAGCACCCTTTCTATCCATGGTTATCCATGGGCTCTTAGTTACTTGCTTAGATCACTTGCCTTGCATTTTCAATTGTTTGAAATGGTGCTTTGTGTGTGTGGTTTTTGAAAATGTTTTGAAAAAGATGCCTTGTCTAGGCAACCGTTGTAACAATTCTTTACTCGAATGTTTTACAAAGGTGTTTGTCTTTTTGAAAAGATGTTTCAAGGTTTTGAAAGTTTGTTTTGAAAGTTGTGTTGTAGAGTGTGTTTTGAAAGTAGGCAAGTGTGTTTTGCAAGTTTGACCAAGTAACTAAGAGTTGTCTACCCCTAAATTTACTCAATGATCTTTCCTATGTTTTAACCCTCTTAACAGTATTGTTCCACCATTGTATTTGGTGGAAAATCTTGTGTTAGGATGTTAACGGGACAGGCGCGGGTCATCGTATAAACCATGAATGCAATAGTGCCAAGTGTCTTTTGCAATTTGCTTGAGGGACTATGATCATTTTGTTTAGGCAACTTGAGAAAGCGTCATCGAGGGACTATGATCATTTGATTTGTTTTTGTTTTGCCAAAGACACTCAACATGCAACAGGGCCCATATTTGAAGGCAACAAGTGGAGTAACCCTAAGGGTGCAAATGTGCTTGGTGTTGTCCATTTTCATGCATTTTTGTCTTTGTATTAGTCAAACTATTTGTTATTTAATTTGCATACAAACCCTAAGTCTATCATGGCATAATTTGAAAGCTTTTAAATGCGGAAATTTAAAGTCCTAAATTATTACAACATAATTATGGGGATGGGGGTACAAATGTTTGAATGGGGGGATATTTAGCAAGAAATTAAATCTAAAACTATTACATCCATATTGAATATACAAATATCAAATTGTACAATATTTAAACAAATATAATAAATATGCAAAAATGTATTATGCACAAAAAGGATTTTTTATGTATGAGAAAGTATTTTTCAATGTGAAATATAAACAAAAATAAAAAAGTCAAATTTTGAATATTTTTATGGTTTAGGGCAAAACCCTAGTTTTCTAAATAAATAATATTTATTTATTAATTTATATACTATATTTGTTAATTATATACAAAAAAATAAAAAAAAGAAGTATATTGTAAAAAAGAGTATTTTTTAGTGTCATATATTAATAAAAATAAAAATGTATTATTTCTATATTTTTGTCCTAAATATCTAATAAAATATACAAGTATTTATATTATATATTAAATATACTAAATATATACCAAAATAAAATATTAATTATTTACAAAAAAAGTATATTTTTAGAAAATGTTTTCAAAAGGTAAATGAAAAATAATAACTGAAAAATAAATATGTTTTTGTATTATTTAGTGTTTTAAATAAAAAGGAAATATATTTGTTTATATATATATGCTAAATAAAACAAATAAATGCCAAATAAATGCAAAAATGGGTGGAAAAATATTTTTAATGTTTTTAATGTTTTGATAAAAAATATCAAGTCAGAAGAAAAAATAAAAAGTCAAAAATAATGAATATTTCACACAATGGGCCAGGGGGGTGCAAATGGAAAAAAGGGGTGTGAACAACATGCTGACTCAGGCCCAGCCCAAGCCAGCTTTGTCTTCAACCTCCATCTCCATTCAAACAGAAAACGCGCGCGCCTCTTATGCAATCATCATCTCCCGATTCTTTGACTTTTAACAAAAACTCATAACACAAACATTATAGAGCATGAAGAGACGAATTCATACATATAAAAAACTTGACCTAACTCTAAGAAACGAGGGAAAATTTCTTCATCCCCAATTTCTGACCTAAATTTTTTCCAATGTTCATGGCCAAAATTCTCACAGCATACTCAATATAAATGAAAAGTAAGTATATGGATGGCTTCAGGGCTATGAGGAGAACATGTTTCATTCACAAACCTAAGCCTAATCATGCCTGGATAGAGAGATAGAAGTTCATACTTTTACCTGTTTCAGCTTGAGTCGTGTACAGCAATGGAGGTATCTTCAATGGAGTTTGAGCTTTGGTACAACTTGCCTGAAGTCCAAGGATGCTTCTCCTATGCTTGGCTTGCTCTGAAACTGCCTGTATCGTGCTATCGAAGTCCACCTGCACAGCTTGAAAGCAAAAATGGAAAACGATGTTAAGGATGTTACAGCTTGGATCTAATGCTTGGGATAGTTTGTGTGGATAATATAGAATGTGTTTGAACTGGTTTTAGTCAAAATGCACGAGTGGAATGGATTGTGGAAGTCAATCTGCAGCTGGCACTCTGTTGCAGAAAAACTATGATTTTGGATATGAGGATGGATTGAGGATGAAGGAATCGTGTTTTAGGTCAATTAGGGAGTGTGAAAGATGAGAACAAAGTTTGCTTAGGCTTATGCTTGCAGGAATGAAAGATTGGAGTTGTTTTGCAATCTTGCTTGTTTTTGAAGTAAGTAAGCTCAAGTCCTTATGCAGGCCTGTATATCCTCTCTATCTATGCTGCACCTTTTGTTCTTGATCAGAGTGATTTGTATACAAATGCTAGCCTCAAAGATCTGGCCCATGCCTCTTGGATTTTGAATTTGACATAAAGCACTACTTTACAAAAATGGCAAAGTTGCTTTTTCTAATTATGGATTAGTTCTTTGTGTAATGACTAAATGCACAAAAAAAAGCTTGAACACAAGGGTTATGCATTTAATTTTGGAGTGAAAACTTGGTTTAGAGGCCTGCAAACAAGTTCCAAGCATGCTGATTTGAAAATGAGACTTGTATGAACATGCCTTTGGTCATGAACAAAAGTGAATTTTGCCCAACTTTGCAAATTCGATTCTCCCTAACCACAAGGGTGTTTGAGAATTTCTTGGACAATTTGTAAAGCTTGGAATGTGTACTACAATCCATCTTTGTAATGCAAATTGAAACTCCAAGTGGAAGCATGTGAAAAATGGCCATGAAGTTGGACAAAAATCCTGCCTAGAATAGGTCAAAATTTCTCTAAGTTAAGAATGTTTTGCACCCTTGTTCCAAAAATCATAACTTGAGCTACAAGCTTCATTTGAGAAAACTTTGTGAATAAAAGTTTTATATTTTGCAATGGAATACAACTTTCATGTTTTGAGTTTTGTTTGAATCCAATTGTATCTTGATGAAAAAATGGGACAAAGTTAGGAAAAAATAAGGAAGTTTCATAACTTAGAAAAATTCTAAGTTATGAAATTTTCTCATTCTAAACCCTAATTTGCAATTTTGGGTTTCTTGATGAACAAGTTTCATAATTTGACATGTCTTGATGAAAAATGAATCTTGGCACTTGATTTTGACCAAAAAGTCAAAGTTTGACTTTTCAGTATACAGTCAAATTTTGATCAGTTGACTGGAAAATTCATCTGTCAATCCTATGCATTTGGGATCTTTTGAACTTGTTGGATGGATCAAGACAATGCCATTGAGTTCTTGAGTCCATATGTGAGCTTGGTTTGCCATTGGTTAAGTCAAACAGTCAAAAATTGCCTTTGTGCAGTCAAAACCCTAAAAATGACCATTTTGCCCTTTTGGTGATCTGATCAAATTTCTTGTGGAATTGTGATCCAAACTTTATCAAATGGTTCATATGAGTTCATTATGTCGATGTGGGTCAAATTTCATGAGGTTTGACTGTCAATTGACCACGGTTGACTTTTTCCCAATTCAGCTGATTTCTAACTCAACTGTCCAATTGACTGGGCAAAGATTGGAATCAAGGCTTGAAACTTGGTATGGATAAACTTGTAAGTCCAACATGAAGCATGAAAGTCACTTTGGGAATTTTGGGTCAAAACATCCTTGTGCAAACTCAAACCCTAATTTGGGTCAACAGTGCAAGGAGGGGTCTTGAGCAGAGCAAACCCTAACTTGATCCTGAGCTCCAAGAGTCTTGTGATGAGAAAATGTTGATGAGAAGGGAGGGCAAATTTTGGGGTACAACACATACCAACAGGGAATTTGACTGACTTGTCGGCTAGTTGTAAGGACATCTTGGTAGGTCTCATGTCACCTAGTTTGAGCTTCTCGCAAATAGATAAGGGCATTAGACTAACACTCGCTCCTAAATCGCATATAGCTTTGTCTATGACAGATTTTCCAATTACACATGGTATGGAGAAACTACAAGGATCCTTTAGCTTTGGAGGCATGTTATTTTGAATTATGGTGTTACATTCGGCAGTTACCATAACGGTTTCGTTTTCAACAATTTTTTCCTTATTAGACAGTATTTCCTTTAGGAATTTAGCATATGACGACATTTGAGTTATGGCTTCTGTAAACGGGATAGTGACGTTTAGTTGTTTTAGAAGTTCTACGAATTTCTTGAATTGTCCCTCGTTTTTGGATTTTGTAAGTCTTTGAGGGTATGGAATTGGTGGTTTATATGGCAGTGGAGATACGTAAGGTTTATTTTTTTTCTGAAACCTCTCCGCTCTCGTTTGCGTCTTCTTCTTCATTCTCAGATTGTTCCTTCGATTTCTCTGCTTCCTTTTCAGGTTTTTGATACATGGTCCGGTTTTGGAGTCTAGGATCTACCGGTCCATCAAGTGCTGTCCCACTTCGTAATGTGATAGCATTAGCATGTCCTTTAGGATTGGGTTGTGGTTGTCCAGGAAATGTACCAGCAGGTGAGGCATAACTAGCTTGGTGTTGTGCTACTTGGGAGATTTGGGTTTCTAACATTTTATTGTGAGTTGCTAGGGCATCTACCTTATTTGCTAATAGCTTCAATTGTTCACCGGTGTGAACATTTTGATTGAGGAATTCTTTGTTTTGTTGAGCTTGATTAGTGATAAATTTTTCCATTAGGATTTCAAGGTTAGACTTCCGAGGAACGTTAGAAACATTAGTAGCGGGTTTTTGATAGCCTGGAGGTACAGCGGGTGCTTGGCCAGGTGCATATAAAGCGTTATTATTCTTGTACGAGAAGTTAGGATGGTTTTTCCAACCAGGGTTATATGTATTAGCATAAGGATTACCTTGAGCGTAATTCACCTGATCAACTGATATTCCCGCTAGGATTTGACACTCGGTTCCAACATGACCAGGAACTCCACAAACTTCACAGTTTGGGGTTACGGCAGCCACGGTGGCCGCAGGAGGTAAGGCCAAGCTTTCTATCTTTTGGGTAAGAGCATCTACCTTAGCATTAACTTTATCTAGGCTACTAATCTCGTACATCCCACTTTTGGCTGGAGTTTTCTCCACAAGTGTTCTTTCTCCTCCCCACTGATAGTGGTTTTGAGCCATATTTTCAATGAGTTGGTTAGCTTTGGCGTAAGGCTTATCCATCAGTGTACCACCTGCGGCGGCATCTATAGAGAGTCTTGTGTTGTACAAAAGTCCATTGTAAAATGTATGGATAATCAGCCAGTTTTCTAATCCGTGATGTGGGCACATTCGCATCATATCTTTGTAGCGTTCCCATGCATCGAATAGCGATTCAGTATCCTTCTGCCTAAATCTGTTGATTTGAGCTCTTAATGCAGTAGTCTTGCTTGGGGGAAAGTATCGTGCTAAGAATACACTCTTAAGTCCTTCCCACGTAGTGACGGAATTCGACGGCAAGGATTGCAACCAAGCCCAAGCTTTATCTCTTAGCAAAAAAGGAAAAAGACGTAATCTTATTGCATCTTTACTAACACCATTTGCTACAACAATGTCAGCAAATTGAACGAATTTTGTAATATGTTCATTTGGATCCTCGGTAGGATTTCCCGAGAATTAGCGTTGTTGGATAGCTGATATCAACGATGGTTTCAACTCAAAATCGTTTCGATTAATTGCTGGAGCAGAAATGCTATTGTGGGGTTCTTGTTGTGATGGAGCTGCGTACTCCTTCAATGGACGGGTCCTTCGTTCTTCGGCCATGTCTATTTCTAGATTGGTTTCGGTTTCAGAGGAAGAATTAGAATTTGTTTCGGAATCAATCTTGATTTCAGGTTTCGGTAAAGGAATAGCGTGATTTAAAAAGTAATCCCTGACTGCACGTCTTACGGAAAGGATGCGTTCAGGTTCGTCCGTCAATTTGTCAAGAGGTTCTCCTTGTGAGCGAGTCCTTGGCATACAAATCAAAAAAAGGGTTCCTGTTGCCTAGTCTAAACGCGCAACAGAAGAATCGTACTTAATTGACTAATCAGTCCCCGACAACGGCGCCAAAAACTTGGTCGGGACTATATGAGTCTATCGGGATACTAACTGCAAGTATACAGTTTAGTCGTTCTAGTTTTAAATGATTATCAAACCCAGAGACTGAGGATCAATCGCATACGATCAAATGTTACAAATGTTTAACTAAGCGATGAATATTTAGTTTTAGGGAAAAATGGTTTTAATTAATAGTAATAGTTATAGTTATACCGATATCTGAAAGTAGGACTTCGGGAACTCGGTGAATCACTTGGCATATAGAGTATTTCGGTAAAAACGAATTGTTTAAAAACATGAGACATGCACTCTCGTGTTCATGAAATAAGTTATGCTACTAAACCTAGTGGATGCACTTTAAATTTAATAACACTTTTTGAAAACAACTCGAGTTTAATTAATTTGTTAAAACACTCTCGTGTGTTTAAAAATTAATGTTTCTTTACCACTATCTGGGTCGAACCCCAACTCTCGCATGCAGGTTCTTGCCTTAATTAATTTCCCACTCTCGTGGAAAAATCGTGTTAAATATCCTTTCACTCTCGTGACAAGGGTAGTTAAATTAATTATGGAAATTGGAAACCAGAAATTATTATAAAATATTTTAGCCAAGTTATCACCGAATTCCTTCGGTGCTTAAGAGTCACATACCGGTACAAAGGAAATTAGCCATACATAATGTATTTAGCAGACATGCAACGTAAAACACAATTCACGAAAATAATCAACATACCACATAAACAATAAAAATTGAATTGCATAAAAAACCTGTAATTATATTGCCGTGGTAATCTTGAATTCCTACAGTAGCTTTGAGATTAATTGAAATATAGAACTAAGTGTGTTAATCCTTCGATGTGAAGAATTAACACTTTTGGAAACTGAATGTTACAGAGTCTATAATGGTTCAAAAGCAAGTAAACAAAAAAATGCAGAAAGGAAAAAGTATGGTTCTGTAGCAAAATCTCCGACCCTTTCAAAGTGAAATCTTCAACATATATATAGGCTCTCTCTTGTAACTGTCGTGTTCCATTATTTCAGTACGTGCGCTAAATTCTCGACTGATGGAACGAGGTCGTGTGGACTTCGTGTGGCTGCTTCATGGTTTACTGCATAGACTGAGTTTTTAAGGTGTTACGTTCGTAATGGGATTCATTACGTCGTAACAGCTTGGCTTTTTGTTCTGTTTGTAACGCGTTACGTTACGTTCGTAACAGTGTGCGCTAGGTGTTACATTCGTAACGCTAGGCGTTGCGCTCGTAACGCTCTTCTGGTGTGAACTTCTTAGCAGACTGTCCTTTTTCTTCTTTCTTCTTGCCATTTCCTAGCTTGTTTTGCTCCTTTTAGCTAATTTGTCATCTTATGCCTTGGAAAATATAGTTTACCTGAAAGCAAATAAAAATACCTTCGTGATGCATATTATTCGATAAAAACGTACGAATAACTCGTGTAAATTAGGCCAAAAAAGTGATACATTTTCGTGTTATCATTTTCCGCTCACTGTTGTTACTGTTTACATCGACCACTTCCCTGTTTGTGTCGATGCAAACTGTTAAATTCTGAGTTTTTCTGCTATTTCACTAAATTTTGGGTCCTAAAACATCATCTAATCATATGAATTCATCATCCATTATCATCTTGTGTTTCTACATCAATTATACATCATTTTGGAATTATTATTCATCTTATATTTCATCAAATCCTCATCCAAAATCCTCAAATCCTAATTCTCATTACTTATAGGTTCTAGATTATGGTTTTATGCAACAATCATCATAACAACGCAATCACAATAACAATCATAACATAGCATCACAGATCCATGTATAATCATATACAATACATCAATTCAATCAAACCAAACAAATTATGCATCAATCATATAAAACAACCTAAGAGGGAAAGAAACCCTCACTACCCTCTCATGTAAGATCACCAATTAGATAATTCATTCACCCCCTTACCTTATGATTATTGTTAGCTTTCGATTCCTCTTCTTGTTCTACAAATTCCACTTTGCCTCCATGTCTCCTTGTGCCCTAGCTTCTACTTTGCTCTTCTCCCAATATCTCGATTGTACCAAATGATCGTACAATTCTCTTTTCCCTTAGTTATCACAAGGACCCTTAATATCTTCCTCAATTGCCCTCACTTAGCATTATACCATTTACCATCATGCCCTCACTCTTTCTCCTAATTACCATCTTGTCCTTATTTTCTCTACACTTCTATTATTCTATTATTATAATTACTTAAATCCAAATAATTCCAATTAATCACTATTAAATCTAAATAATTCCAAAATAATGATTTAAATTCCAAACCTTCTTACTAAATCATCCTACACTACACAACTCATCATCTTAAACACCTTATTCATCAAATCATCACTATTTGCATCACAATTGCATCACGAATACACATCATATACCATCACAAGGACTCACACAAGGCACCAAAACATCATAAATAAGCATCAAAACATCAAAACACCATCTACTTCACATAGAATCATATAATCATACTAAATTAATTAATTAAATAATTAATCTAAAATTTAGGGTGTTACAACTATCACCTCTGAGCTTTGTACTTCTGACTGTCCTTTTGTGGCTTTATGTAATTGTTGCTTTTCATTTATCTGCATATTAGCTTTTTATGCATTTTTAAAGATAATACGGTATATATAAGCCCCTCATATACACAGTCCATCGGGCTGAACGTGTTTAATCATGTAGTGTCAAGCATTATATTATAAGGCCCTTAGTCATTTCACATGTCGTTTTACGCTGTTCAAGAGTACCTCTTGGCGGTATGTTTGTTTTCTAGGATTTTCTTATTTATCTCTTGGGTTTAATGAGCCTCAGGTGAATTATTTGCATTCTCAGAATCACCTCAGTGGGCTCTATCCGATTAACTTTAAGGTTTCCTTGTTCTGGAACATTCGAGTGTTATCTATAGAGCTTGACCTCGAAGTGGGGAGTATTATTATAGAACTCGACCCTGAGAGGGGAGTGTTGTTATAGAACTAGCCCCTGAGAGGGGAGTGTTGTTATAGAACTCGACCCTGAGAGGGGAGTGTTATTATAGAACTCGACCCTGGGAGGGGAATGTTGTTACAGAACTTGACCCTGAGAAGGGAATGTTGTTATAGAACTCACCCCTGAGAGAGGAGTGTTGTTATAGAACTCGACCCTTATGAGGGAAGTGTTAATGCTACTCGAGCCTTAGGTGGGAAGTTTTTAATGAATCATCCGAATCAAAGCTTCTTGTAAGGGTGGCCGAGTAGGTCCAAGACCTTTGGTGAGGTTGATCGAATTTTGCGAGAGGCATTGAGTGCACTTTGATTTTTTACGGATCTGAGCCCATTGTAAGGATGGCCGAGTAGGTCTAGAGCCTTGGTGAGGGTGACTGAGTTTTGCGAGAGGTGTTGAGTGCACTTCAAATTTTTGCTGGATCAGAGCCCCTTGTAAGGGTGGCCGAGTAGGTCCAGAGCCTTGGCGAGGGTGATCGAGTTTGTGAGAGGCATTAAGTGCGTTTCGACTTTTTTTCCTGATCAAAGCCCCTTGTAAGGGTGGCCAAATAGGTCCCGAGCCTTGGCGAGGGTGACCGAGTTTGCGGGAGGCGTTAAGTGCACTTCGACTTTTTACCAGATCAGAGCCCCTTGTAAGGGTGGCTGAGTAGGTCTAGAGCCTTGGCGAGGGTGACCGAGTTTGCGAGAGGCGTTGAGTGCGCTTCAAATTTTTGCAGGATCAGAGCCCCTTATAATGGTGGCCGAGTAGGTCCAGAGTCTTAGTAAGGTTGACCGAGTCTACTAGAGGTGTTACATTTACAAATATTTGATTTTACTTTGGGTGCCTCATTATAAACCCTTGCCCTTGCAAGGGAAAGGAGTGCATTCCGCACATTTATTAGCGATTTTATTACATAGTTTTTAACTAAAATAAATCATGAGATTGGATACATTCCAAGTCCTAGGGATCTCTACCCCATCCAGAGTTTCCAATTTGTAAGCCCCATTGTTTAGCTTGTGAAGTACCCGATAGGGGCCTTTCCAGTTTGGAGACAACTTTCCTTTTTCTTAGAGTCGATAATATTTTTGAGGACTAGATCTCTTGGTTGAAAACCTCTCTGCCTGACTTTTAAGTTGAGCCTCTTAGATAATCTACTCTTGACTGCAAACTCTCTGACCCTTTCCATTTTTAGGATTTTATTTACCATGTTGGCGGAGATATTCAAGTCGTTCTTGTTGGATTCCTTGTTAAAGTGCTCCCTTCTCCATGTAGGGGTGTTGATCTCGACCAGTATCATGGCATCCGCCTCATATACCATTCAAAGAGGTGTTTCTCGGGTGGTGGAGTGAGGGGTTGTATGGTATGACCAAAGGATCTTTGGAAAGTATTCGTTCCACAACCCTTTTGCATCGTCCAGTTTCTTCTTCAATCATGTTAAGATGATCTTGTTAGCCGCTTCCGCTTGACCATTGGCTTGAGGATGTTCCACTGATTTGAATCTGTTTTGGATACTCAGATCATTGCAGAATTCTACCATGGTCGAGCTCGCAACATGTATCCCGTTGTCGGATACTATGATTCTGGGTAATCCAAACCTGTAAATAATGTTTTTCCGATAGAAGTAACGTACTCTTTCGACGGTGATGCATGCCACGACTTTAGCTTCTACCCATTTCATGAAGTAGTTGACGACCATAATGAGGAATTTTAACTGTTTGAGTGCTGTGGGGAATGGTCCCAGTATGTCTGCTCCCCATTGGTAAAATGAGTACGGGGAAAAGATGGAATGTAGTAACTCAGTCGGGGAATGTATAAGTGTTGAGTATACCTATAATTTATAACACTTTCTCACAAACTCGACACAATCTTGTAACATTCTAGGCCAATAGTACCCGGCCCGAAGAATCTTCTCGGACAGCGCTCTCCTCCGATGTGGCTTCCGCATGCCCCTTCATGGACCTACTAAGATAACCTCTGCTTCTGGCACACATCTCAGCATGGGTGTAGACCTCCCCATTTTATACAGTATGTCTGATACTATTAGATAGCGAGCGTATACCTTTTTTATGCGCCTGGCTTTATTGTTGTCCTAGGGCCGGATCCTCTGTGTCAGATATTGTATTATCAAAACCATCCATCCGATAACGTGCTCAATCGACATGGCTTCTTCCCGCTTAATGCTTGGATTTTCTAGGATCTCCTGTATCACTATTTTATTCAGCCCTGGCCCTTTTGTACTAGCGAGTTGGGCTAGTACATCGGCTCGTACATTCTCTTCTCTAGGGATGTGATTGATCTCCAATTCTGTGATGGTTTTTGATAGCCCCTATTGTAGCGGTAGAAATATTGAGACTAAGCCATTGGATTGACTTGACTCGCACATATCAAAATAAAAATTGCCGCCGCGCTTTATTGTTTCCAAAGGAATGGGAAAAGAGCAAATAACCCAAAAAGAGGGAGAGAGAGTTTAGGTAAGGGGGTTGGTTATGCAAAGGGAAGGTATTAGCACCCTAAACATCTACGGTACTACATATAAACCTCTTTGTAAATCTGTATGTTTTGGCTATAAAATGTTGTATATATAAAATAGATTGTGGAGATGAGAAATAAAGTATTTTTTTAATGATTTTTGCACCCATCGCGGTTGTGAACCTTTAGTGCCTATGTACCACCTTCCGTGCAATATGGAATCATGGTACACGTAGTTCACCTTTAAAATATTTAAAACACAAGTGTGTTAATAAATTTTAAGAGATAAGACGTCATTGTCATTGTCCAAGTGGAAAGCATGCTTACTACCCATAATTATGAGAAATGAGAATTTGCATCATCTCAAAGTGCAGGATATAGCTTGGATTTTAAAATCAACAAAGCTTCACTCAACACCCAAGTGGAAAATATCTCACTTCACTATATATTATAGAAGTATAGTGGTTTGCATCACTACAAAGATTGACAAGAGTCTAATCTTTTGAGAAAATTTTAAAGATAAAAGAAAAAATGGAAAAAATAGTTTGAATGATATTGATTGACTTTTAGTCTTCTCACAAAAATGTCAAAGTATTATTAAGTTGATTAAAGTTTGATTAAGAAAACGATTTTTGAAATTGCATGGAAATCAGTCCAAGTTTATTATGAAAATGGTTCAAGTTTTAAAACAAGAAGAGTTTTCAAAAGGAGGGAGAATATTTTTGAAATTAAAGAAGATGGAAGGAGATGAAGGGGCTATCCTAGAGCATAAGGTAAAATCTAGGGAAAAGAATCGTCTAACCAACAAGAAGCCAACATTTGACACAATGATTCATTATATAATTCCATCATTTGAATTTGAAACCAAACAAACAATTACAATAACCTCTTTAAGAAAACCAAGCTCCATTTGCATTAAGTCTTCACAAGAATTGGGAAGAGTAACAACTGTATACAGATGAATTCCAGATCACAGACAAAGCATGTAATCACAATAACCTGCACACAAATCAAACAAACAACCCAATGTCTTGGAGTAAACCCCAAGAACTATAGATAAAATAACATTTGAGGTCACAAGGTCTCCAACATAGGTCAAGGTCTCTAATCCTAAGTCCAAGAAGTCCATGTCTCCAAAGTGCCAAGGATAGTAACCAAGTAGTCCAAGTAACATTAAATTTTTTTAGGGTTCAAGTTGATTATTAAGTATCTTAAAAAAAATGAAAAGCTCAAGTGAGAAAAATAAAAATGACATAAAAGATAAATGCTCAAATGAGCAAAGATGAAAATAACATGAAATATAAATACTAAAGTAAATGGTACATAAAGTAAAAAGTATAAGGTAAAAGCATAAAGTAAAGTCAATTGTTAAAAAATAGTAGTTTGTTGAATGACCATCTTGAATCTTGCATTTGAAACTCATTACAGGATTGGTAGAACCAAAGCCTCTAAAAAACAAGTTGCATTTGCTTTTTGTGAAGTATATCATCCATTTAAGAATTCTCAAGGAACCATTAAATGATCAATGATGTTTAAGTGATCCACTTTGACCAAAACTGATGAAGATTCATTAGAGGATTGGTAGTACTCAAGCCTCCTAATAATGAATCTCAAGGTTATTGAATCAAAGGGTTCAAATTAACATCCTTGGGCTTACAAACATGGGTTTGGACCATGAATGATCATTTCTCGAATCGGGACAAAATTTAGCGCTATGTTAAGCAATCGTAAGTGAACTTATATAGAAGACACACCTATTTTGAGGCCGGTCAATAGCAATCTATGTACCATATGTTTTGAGACATGATATGAAAATCATACTCCAATAACATTTAGTACAATAAGAATGTGATAAGATGAAGAGGGATAGGGAAATATTTAAAAATAAAAAAAATTAATCAAACTATCATTAAAATCATTCATCCTTTTTGGTGGAGTTAAACTCAACACCCAAGATCCAATGATGTTAATGAAGTCTATGATCAAAATTCAAAATAGTCAGAATATGTACAAAAATAAAATAAAATTTAAAATAAAAGAAAAAGGTTTTTTAAATGATTTTAAAATGAAAATAAGATGGAAAAATGACAATTATATTCAAATTAATCAAGAAAAATTAAATGAGACCATAGAAAAATCAGAAATGAACTCAAATGTTTTTATAAAACTTTGGGTACTTTTTTAAAGTTAGAAACTATTTTTAAAACTAATTTAAATTGCTCAAATAAAGCAAAAAAAGATAAAAAATCGTAAAAATCAAGATAAAATTCCACAAAAAGTTCAGAGGATAAAAAATAATGAAAATGTTTTTTATAAAAAATTTCTTAATTTAAAAATGTCAGAAAGTATTTTTAAAACAATTAAAATAAAGAAAACAAAGCAAAAATCATGAAAAATATCAAACATTAAAATAAGAATATGAAAAATATTCACAAAGTCAGAAATAATTCAAGGTATTTTAGTATATTTTTTATATAATTTTTGGATAAAAAATGAAAGAGTTATGAATTTTTGAAATTAAAATGAAATTAACAAATAAATTTGTAAAAATAAAACAAATCAGAAAAACCACGCACATTGGATCTTTCCTCACTAATACATGCTGGCACATCCAACAGATCAGAGATGAGGGAGCATCATTGACCCAAGGCTGAGCGCGCGCATGAATCACAATAAAATCCCGCCAATAAAATTAAAACAATTGGGCTGATGTCTTTGGTTGAAGGACGACACGTAGGTCGTCTTCACCCTCCAACCTCCTGAAAATAGGGCAAACTTCAAGTCATTGAATCTGTAAATTTAGGCGCTCATAGTGGTACCAACAGACGCGTCTCTTCAAGGCGATCAAAACCATATCCTTGTGACAAATTTATATAAAACACAGCATAGTCGATTTGGAAAAAACCAGGGATGTTTAAAAATGTTAAAATCGAAAATTAGGAGTATCAAATGCATTGTTTCTCCAAAATTTAAATAATAGCAAGCATCAGTGAACATCATAGACCATTCCAGTAATTTGAGTTAGAAGATTTGGTGCCTTAAACCACCTGAACAAAGTCAGATGAAGTTGCTTTGTAAATGGACTTGGCTAGCACGATTCCAGGAACCTCAAGGCTTGATTCTTCTTCTGTTAGCTTCAGAGAAGTTCAAGGATGAAGAATCAAGGACGAAATTGAATTGAAAAGTGGTAGAAATAAGATCTCGGAATCTCAGAAAAGGGTGTTATGGATAGAGTTTGACAGAGTGATTTTGTCTCTTCAAACTTGAGTAAATGAATGAGGGATGATCCTCTATTTATAGGGAAGTGAACGGAATGTTCAAGCGTGTGAAATGATGAAGTTTGGAGGGAATTCATGTGAATATGCATCATGGGAAAAGTGTGACTCATTTTTTTATATCAAAACTCATCCAATCCTTGCGTTTTATGATGCTAAATGCTTTTGGAAAGTTGCTAAACACTATTAGAAGCAAAAACATGCGGGAATTTTGTGATTAGAAGGAAAAACAAAGATTTCAAATTCTGACTTTTGGAGAAACTTCAGTTTCAAGTTGCCAAATTCAAATTAATGACATTCTCAACTCAAGGAGTCTTAGGACATGATTCTTGAAGCTTTAGAAAGATGAGGTTACAAGATTTTCATTGTGTAAAGAATGAGATAAAATGGATGCTTGAGCTGAAAGTTGAAATGAGTCAAAGTTGAGAAAAAGTGGTTGACTTTCTATGCTTAGGAAATTTCTAAGTTTTTCTTCAAATATGACTTGTAATCTCTTGCATCCAAACATGGCCTTCCACTTGAAATTTGCTCTTGATCAAAAAAGATGGCATGAATTAGACCTCTTGAATGGCATTTGGAGACTTGAACCATTCAAAATATCCAAAAATGGAGGAAGTTATGACTTGTTTAAATTGGAAAAAATTCATAAAATGACCTATAATATTTTGCATTCTTAGGGCATCTTCTATCCATTTTAACATTTTACACTTAAAAGAAAGGTTAAAGTTCACATCTCTAAGATCAATATGGAAAAATAATGGGATCAAAGTGATAAAAATTGACCAAGTTATGATCTTTTAAAATCACCTAATGTAATTTGATGGTTCATCTAGAGGGCTTGTAATCTTTCTTCATCATTAAGTTTCTTCCACACAAAATTTTATTGAAACTTTTGAAGTGGTTTATTAATAACCCTTTAAAGAGAAGCATGTTTTTTGAATCACTCAAAAATACCAAAATATGAGCAAGAAATACCCCCTTTGAAATTCTAAACCCTAGCTCCTAGAGCAACAAAATGCTTTGGGAAGCCTTTGTAATTTTGATCAATTTTCTTGCATAAATACTTTTGTCATGTAAATAGAAGTTGTTGAGAATGATAAGGAGAAACCATATCAACTAACACCACTTCCAAATCTTGAGAATTGAAGGAGATATGCACTTGTGATCAATGTAAACAAAGACTTGTCCAACTATGTCAAACTTCTTTAATCAACCCTTGTATCTTTGAACTATTTTTGACAACTGGAGTCATGACGAATCATAATAGACTTTGTCATGATGTTATTTCAAAATATCTTCAATAGTGAAGCTTGAACCTCAATGAAGCTTTGATGAAGAAGGCACATAAATGAACTCATGAACCTATAGATCAACTTGATGGAATGTATTGTGCTTTCACCTATAACATCATCAATTAGGGAAAACATTCCTTGTATATGTTAGTTAAAAGTTAATTACTACAAAAAATAGATGACCACAAAATAAAATTCAAGGTGCTTGGTGATTCCCCATGAGCAAAACTTAAAAGATAAGGAGAAGAGACAAACCCTAGTGTGATCTTGTTGTGATTGAATTGATGTGATGTGATAGAGGGATCTTAGGGGCAAAAATTGGGGTACAACAACTGCCCTTATTTAAGTGTCTTCTATCCGGAGATGCGAAGGTTAAAAATCTTTGTGTCGACGCGATTGAAGATATTTAAATATAAAACAAGCCCTATTTTTGGCCCTAAGATGCCATGCAATACTCATGATTATGGATGCGAATGAACAAATACAAAAGGGACGCAAGACCCCACTGGGGATGTAGTAAATAAAAATAGGCTTAAAAGGAAAACTCGACCGGGAAAATAAATCACTGGTGAGCAAAAGACCAGACTCTTTTTGGGTAAAGCCCAAAGAGGAGATAAAGCGTCCTCACTCAAAAATTGAGGAGAGAAAGTGAAGGATAAAAGTGACTGACAGATGATTACGAACTATCCACTCATTGAGGAGATAACAAAAAGGTAACGTCGACCCCCCGAGGAAAGAAGTGGTAAGGTAATACCAATAAATTTCAATATTAAGGTAAGCAGTCAGTACTCATGACTAAAAACAGATAAACTTCTTCGTAGCAATAGGATCTCAATGACGAACTACCTTCCATAATGACAAGGCTACCATTCATTGGAAAAAGATCTCAACAACGAACTTCCTTCCATAAAGACAAGGCTACCATTCATTGGAGTAAAAAATCTCCATAACAAACTACCTTCTATAATGATAAGGATACCATTCATTAGAGTAACAAATCTCAACAATGAACTGCCTTTCATAATGACAAGGCTACCATTCATCAGAAAAAAGAGTCTCAACAATGAACTACCTTCCATAAAGACAAGGCTACCATTCATTGGAGTAACAAATATCAACAAAACACTACCTTCCATAATGAAAAGGCTACTATTCATTGGAGTAACAAATCTCAGGAACGGACTACCTTCCATAATGACAAGGCTACCATTTATCGGAAAAAAAGAATCTCAACAAAGAACTGCCTTCCATAAAGACAAGGCTACCATTCATTGGAGTAACAAATCTCAGCAACGAACTACCTTCCATAATGACAAGGCTACCATTCATTGGAGTAACAAATCTCAGCAACGAACTACCTTCCATAATGACAAGGCTACCATTAATCGGAAAAAAATTCTCAACAACGAACTACCTTCCATAAAGAAAAGGCTACCATTCATTGGAGTAACAAATCCTAGCAATGAACTACCTTCCATAATGACAAGGCTACTATTCATTGGAGTATCAAATCTGAATCTTCTCGGAGAACTGTCAGACTTATTGGGGAAGTACAAGTTGCTCAAATAAAGAGAGTTGTCACTTGTTACGAGAGAGAATTGCAATAATGATTTCATGGGGAAAGAAACATGGCTTCCTGGGGAAAGAAATATGGTTTCCTGGGGAAATTCCAATATATTTTTGCATAGGAGATAAAGTCTTAACGTGCAAAATAAATGCACATTCTCACACAAGGGATTGAAGCTTGCAGAAATAAAAAATAATAATGTTGCTGCTGGGGACCCCAAATTCACACCAGAAATAAACTGGAATGAAGCAGTCAACCAAAGTAACACCTCATGAGAAATAAACTCAAAAAGGAAACACCTTCTATCCAGACAGAGAGCTGAAAGAAAAGTTAAGAGAAAAATTCTTCCATGAGGGATAGCTCAGTGGGGGGAATTGAAAGGATATACACTTTCTGCTTAAGGTTGATACTATATTGGAGAGAGAATAACACAACTCTGCAAAATAGGGTAATATGCCAACAATAGAAAATGCAAATGAGCAATGAATATCTAAGTTAAGCTATGCATGATGTATGTATGAATGTATGAATGTCATCATGTATATGTTAACAAAGCAAACACATAACACTGGGGATAACCAGATAAAACCAATTGGGTATAATTAATACTCGACTAAATTACATCCAGGATGAAAATTCCATGAGAAAGTAAGCACCAACTGAGGAAACAAATTCCTATTCCACGACTTAACTTCATTGGGAAGGAACAAAATCAAAATAACAAATCAACATAAATATTGTGATAACATCCTCCTACAGGCTTCACCGAGGAATACCATACAGGTTTCAATAGGGAGGGAAACATATTGTCGAGGGGAAAACAAGATACATGCTTCAATACTGAGAGTGAGGATTGCACCAACTTCTCTAGGGAGAAATTATGAAACTTCCACGGGGATAACCTTATCCATGGATTTAAGGAGTCAAACATTACAACAATGAACCAGACTTATGGGGATTTTAAATCAAACCTAGTACTTGGCGAGAGAAAACCCAAAAAGTTGAAAACCGTTTCAATATTTCTTAGAAAAGACATTACCCTTGTCTGGTCGCCTTACTCGGGAAAATGGGATCACAAACCCAACACCGCACCATACATTCATTGGTATCATTTCCAATTATTTGAGGAACACAAGAAAGTCATACTCATACCAGCAAAAGTGACCTGGGAGAGCCTTCCTGGGGAATTCATACTTCAAAAATTTCAGAGTTTGTCGATCCTTGGAGTCACTATTTTTTGTTCTCCTTGAGTCACAAAATCTAAAGCAAGAAGTAATTTGTAAAATTATTTTAAAAACAATGTTGTTGTTTAATCTGTTTGCTTTGAAAATTACTATCAATAATAAATGAAGTCTTTATAAGAAGAATAAAATTAGAATTGCAAAGATTTGGATAAAAGCTCAAACTTTATTAATAAAATGGTAGTCTGCAAATGGCTAGACTCCAAAGGTGATTACAAAGTTTGGAAAATGGTAATATATTGGAAAAGATATATTGAAATATAATGACCACTATTCTCCTTAACAACTTTGAATTCCTGAGCAGCGACTTTGGATGAAGAGTGGTGAGGATCCAAGAAGATTGTTACTTCAATGATCAAGTCTTGTCTGATGTAGTTACTTTCCAAGAAATCCCTAACTTTTGCCTAGGTTGCCCTTGCGGGTTTTCAACCTAGCGGGAAGAATTTATTCTATTTATGTCTCTAATTTTTTCCTAGACCGCCCTTGTGGGTTTTTAGCCTACCGAGACGCTCCTTTTTTGCCTGAGCCACCCTTTCGGATTTTAAACTTATCGAGCTATTCTTTTATTTCTTTAGGCGAAGTATTTGTTGACTACATCAGCATTCACGGGATGTGGGAACTCCTTTCCATCCATAGTTTCAAGAATCAATGTACCGCCAGAGAAGGCTTTCTTGACAACATATGGGCCTTCAAAATTGGGAGTCCACTTACCCCTAGAATCAACATTAAAAGACATGATCTTCCTGAGCACAAGGTCGCCTTCTCTGAATTCACAAGGTTTTACCTTCTTATAAAAAGCTTTCTTCATTCTCTTCTGGTATAACTGACCATGACACAAGGCCGTCATTCTCTTCTCTTCAATCAAATTCAACTGGTCAAACCTGTTATGGACCCATTCAGCCTCTGATAACTTAGTTTCCATTATCACGCGTAAAGAGGGAATCTCAACCTCAACGGGGAGCACTACTTCCATGCCATACACAAGAGAGAATGGGGTTTCCCCTGTTGAAGTGCAGACATATGTGCGATACCCATGCAGAGTAAAAGGGAGCATCTCATGCTAATCTTTATAAGTAACAACCATTTTCTGGATGATCTTCTTGATGTTATTATTAGCAGCTTCAACAACCCCATTCATCTTTGGCCTATAGGGAGATGAGTTATGATGGACAATCTTGAATTATTTACAGAGTTCCATCATCATCTTGTTATTCAGATTTGAGTCGTTGTCGGTGATAATCCTGCTTGGCACACCATGCCAACATATGAGATTATTCTTGATAAAGCGCATTACCACATGCTTAGTGACATTAACATATGAAGCCGCTTCCACCCATTTGGTAAAGTAGTCAATTGCCGCTAAAATGAAACGATGTCCATTCGACGCCTCTGGTTCAATCATTCCAATCACGTCAATACCCCACATAAAGAAAGGCCATGGGGAAGAAATAACATTGAGAAGTGTCAGAGGCACATGAATTTTGTCAGCATACATCTGGCACTTATGGTACTTCTTTGCAAATTTGTAACAGTCAGATTCCATTGTCAGCCAATAATAACCTTCCCTAAGCATCTTCTTTTCCATCGAATGTCCATTGGTATGAGTACCAAAGGAACCTTCATGGACTTCATGCATCAATATGCCTGCTTCATGTCTATCCACGCATCTGAGCAAGATCATGTCATAATTTCTTTTGTATAACACATCTTCGTTGAGGAAAAAGCTGCCTGCGAACCTACTCAATGTCTTTCTATCTTTATTTGACACACCAGCCAGGTATTCCTGAGTCTGGAGAAAATGCTTGATATCAAAATACCAAGGTTTTTCATCCGCTACTCCGTCTGTTGTAAACATGTGAGTTGGTCTATCCAAACGTCGCACAGTGATATGCGGCACATCGTTCCAAGTATTCACTTGATACATAGAAGCCAAAGTCCCCAAAGCATCTGCCATCTGATTTTCATCTCTGGGAATATGATGGAATTCAACTTTGTTAAAGAAGGGTAATAATATTCTAGCATATTCTTTGTAAGGGATAAAGCCAGGGTGACGAGTATCTAATTCTCTTTTCATATGGTTAACTACCAAAGCTGAATCACCATACACATCTAGTACTTTGATTCTGAGATTAATGGCCTCCTTAAGACCCATGATACAAGCCTCATACTCCGCCATATTATTAGTACAGTCAAACGTCAGCCTTGCAGTAAAAGGAATGTGTGACCCATGTGGAGTGATAATCACAACGCCAATTCCTTTTCCATAAGCGATCACAACTCCATCAAATACAATACCCCATCGGGATTCAGGATCAGGACCTTCCTCAGGAAAAGGTTCATTACAATCTTCCGCTTTCAGAAACATAACATCCTCATCAGGAAACTCATATTTAAAAGACTGATAATCATCTACCAATTGATGAGCAAGATAATCTGGAAGCACATTGCTTTTTATGGCCTTTTGAGCGTGGTACTCAATATCGTATTCAGACAATAACATTTGCCAACGAGAAATTCTCCTAGTAAGAGTAGGCTTTTCAAAAATATACTTAATTGGATCCATTTTGGAAATCAACCAAGTAGTATGATTCAACATATATTATCGCAACCGCTTTGCCTCCCAGGCTAGAGCACAACACGTCTTTTCCAGCATAGAATACCGCGAATCACAGTCAGTAAATTTCTTACTGAGATAGTATATGGAATATTCCTTCTTTCCTATTTCATCTTGTTGTCCAAAAATACAGCCCATAGAATTATCTAACACTGTCACATACATGATCAATGGTCTTCCTTCAACGGGAGGGAGCAAGATAGGAGGTTCAAGCAGATATTCTTTGATACTCTCAAATGCCCTTTGGATTTCATCTATCCACACACAACCCTGATCTTTCTTTAGCAACTTATAGATTGGTTCACATTTACGCTCATATGGAAAATGAATATGGAAATGTAATTCAACCGCCCAAGGAAACCTCTGACTTGCTTTTCAGTCCTTGGCACATGCATTTCTTGAATCACTTTGACTTTATCAGGGTCAACTTCGACTCCTTTCTGGTTGACAATGAAACCCAATAACTTCCCTGATCGGAAATCAAAGGTGCATTTGTTTGGATTCAAGCGGAGACGATATTTCCTCAAACGCTGAAGCAACTTCAATAAATCTTCCACATGCCCTTCTTCGGTTAGTGACTTGGAAATCATGTCATCAACATAAACCTCAATTTCCTTGTGCATCCGATCATGTAATAGGGTTATCATAGCCCTCTAGTACGTTGCACCAGCGTTCTTCAACCCGAAGGGCACCACTTTGTAGCAGAATGTTCCCCAGGGTGTGATAAATGTTGTTTTTTCATGTCCTCAGGAGCCATTCTTATTTGATTATATTCGGAAAATCCGTCCATGAACGAGAATACTTTAAATTTCACTGTGCTATCAACCAACATATCAATATGTGGCAATGGGAAATCATCTTTTGGACTAGCTTTATTTATATCTCTGTATTCTATACACATGCGAACTTTTTCGTCTTTCTTTGGTACCGACACAATATTGACAATCCATTGAGGGTACACTGATGTCACGAGAAAACCGGTATTAATCCGCTTTAACACTTCTTATTTGATTTTTACTGGCATATCAGGGTGATTTCTTCTTAACTTTTGCTTGACCGACGGGCACTCTGGCTTCAAAGGCAAACAATGCTCCACAATATCAATATCTAGACCAGGCATATCTTGGTAAGACCAAGCAAATATGTCCACATACTCTTTCAACAGTTCGGTCAACCTGTTCTTCACATCAAGATGCAACAATGCTCCAATTTTGACTTCCTTTGGCTCTTCCTCTGAACCCAAATTGATGGTCTCCAATGGCTCTTTATACGACTGAATGGCACTTTCCTCACGCTCGAGCAACTGTGAAACCTCTTCTAGAATATCATCATATTCTCCTTCTTCGGCCCCATACACAGGATATTCAAAGATGGGAGAGGGTGCAGGGTCATTGTATTCAACATGTTTATTAATTAATCTGAACATGTGATTTATGATTTCTTTTAGAAACTGACACATTAATCAAGTGATTATGCAGATTTATTTACAGTTAATATTTATTCTAAAAAGAGTTTTTTCTGATTACTGTTTTCCAAGAAAAAACAAAAAATAAAGACACAATTTGGGAATCAAAGACAACTTTTATTTATGATTTTAATGAGCAACACAAACAGATAAGCCCATACAATATTAACTTTCACCTTGGGCAGAGTGAAAGCTTTTTGCAAATATAAACAAAAGCAAATTACTTTGAGATATGGATGCAAGTGGGAACATCAATAGTGACCCAGTTCTGGACTCTGACTCCAAGCATCACATAATTCAGCATTTCCTACTCTTCTTCATTCTCCACAATAGCATTAACTCCAGAAACAATTGGATGGAGGTAGCCTCCGCTACGAAAAATATCCTGATAGTTGCTCACAGTAGACTTTGATTTCAAGCTTTCAACTTTGCCATTCCTTGCAGAGAATCCCAAACCAGCCCTGTTCTTGTTCGTCAGAGGATCAACAACCTGTCCCCATACTTTACTTGGACCGTTGCACACAACCTGCTAAGCATCTTTGAATGAAGTTATAGAATTCTCATTCTCTCTTATGTTATCAACGAAAAGAGCTTGGAACTGCATCCAAACAACATCTTCGTCTGCTTCTACAACACTAAAAGATGATCGATAAGAAATTAGCAATGCTTGCTCTCCATTTATAATAACCAACTTGCCTTCACGCACGGACTTCAGCTTTTGGTGAAGAGTTGAAGTGACAGCCCCAGCTTCATGTATCCATGGCCTTCCCAGAAGACAACTGCATGCGGGAATAATATCCATGACTTGGAAAGTAATCTGAAACAAGTGTGGGCTTATGTGAATATGAAGATCCACTTCCCCAATAACACACTTCCTTGATCCATCGAAATATTTTATAATAGTACCACTTGGGCGCATGGGAGCCCCTTGATATTTCAACTTCATCAACACGCTCTTTGGTATAACATTTAAGGCAGACCCATTATCAATCAACACATTTGACAATGAATCATTTTTACAGTTCATGGATATGTGGAGAGCTAGATTGTAATTCCTCCCTTCGTCAGACAATCCATCATCACAAAAGCTTAGTTTATTACAAGATGTAATATTTCTTACCACACTACTAAATTGATCTAACGACATATCATTTTCCACGAAGGCTTGGTCCAACACCCGCATTAAAGACTCTCTATGAGCAACAGAATTCATCAACAATGCTAGGATAGATATTTTTGAAGGAGTCTACAATAGTTGATCTACAATTCTGTAGTCGCTCATTTTGATAATCATTAAAAATATCATCCACATCTTTCTCCAGGGTGGCCCCACTGGACTCCCCTATAACTTTCTTATTCTCAATACTCTCCACAACTTTCTTACCATCACTATCATTTCCCCGAACAATTGGTGCAAATACATGACCAATGTGGGTCACTCTACTAGTCTCAGCAATATTCTCAATACTTGACAAAGGCTGGATGGGAACTTCCACACCACCCTTTAAAATAGTAGCATTGTACTTGTACGTTACAGCTTTGTCTGATTTGTAAGGAACAGGACCCGATACACAAATCACCAATGGAGCAACAACTGGCTTGCTACAATATTCAATCTCAACAGGGGCAAAATCATTGAAACAAGGCACAATTACGTTCACTCCTTCTTCAGAAAAATAGGACATCAAAGAATCATCGTCGGAGAACATATCCTCATCTGAGGAAAAGAACTCATCCGTAGAGGCATATTCATCATCCGATTCACCCTCAACCAAGAAAACTTTAATTTCATTAACCTCATGGTAATAATCTCTTTGGCTTGAAACCTTAATAGTTCCATTATCCAATAATAGCTGAATACCTTTTCTTACAATGGAACACTCGGGAATCCCTGCAGCAAACTCGGTAAGATCCATAGCGGTGTTCTACCTGACCAGCCATGTGGCAGAAAGTAGCATGCAACTGCACGAGATCATCATTCATATGGTCCACATCAAAGATCCGAAACTCTCCAGGACATCCAAAGACCATATTCACTTCCTCCTCATATTTTTCCCTAGGCTTGATTATGTGGATGAGGCCCTCATCCATCATCTCTTGCAAATCAGCCTTTATCTTATCGCAACCTTGTATATCAGTGCTACAAATACCACAACCAACATGATCATGTGTATAGTAACTAAACTCGCAAAGGTCTGCATGCATCTTTACCAAGTCTCCTCTGACCAAGTTAATATCATAAATGCGAAATTCCCCTGGACAACCAGCAACCATGTTAACAACATTCATTCCTCCATGCTTTGACAGAGGATTATCTTTTACATTAGGAATGACATCCTCGAAGGAAAAAAGGCCAAATCTAACCATCTTTTGTACCCCGGACTTCAGAGGATAACAATTTTCCACATTATGCCCTGGTGCACCCTGATGGAAAACACACGTCTGATCTGCCTTGTAGTACCAAGGCAATGGTGATGGTATGGAAAGAGGTGGCCTAGTTTGGACCAACTTTTTCTGGATCAATGCTGGGAGTAACTCTGCATAGCTCATGGGGATAAATTCAAACGACTCTCTCCTTTGATTCTGCCCTTGATTTCCTTGAGGGGCTGGTCTTTGATAAGCGACTGTAGTCAAAGCTACATTTACAATCAGAGTCACCGAGGCAACCTGTTGATGGCGCTGATGATTTCTTCTAGGAGGATTAACCCTTCTCTCTTGAATAACAACATTTGTCTCTCCCTCTTTCTTTTTAGCAAATCCATATGATGCTTTCTTCACACTACCAGAATTTTCTCCTTTTGTTAGACGACCTTCTCTTACAGTTTCTTCCAAACGGACACCCATTCCCACCATCTCAGTAAAATCACTGGGTTCACTCGCCACCATTCTTTCGTAATATAATGCACCTAGTGTCTTCATAAAAATCTTTGTCATCTCTTTTTCTTCCATTGAAGGAATCACCTGGGCGGCTACTTCACGCCATCTCTATGTATATTCTTTAAATGACTCCTTGTCCTTCTGGACCATGGACCTGAGTTATTCCCGATCAGGCGCCATGTCCATATTGTATTTGTACTGTCTAATAAACGCTTCACCCAAGTCGTTGAAAGAATGAATATTGGCACTGTCCAGGCTCATGTACCATTTCAAGGCTGCACCAGTCAAACTATCTTAAAAGAAATGAATTAACAAGCGCTGATCATCTGTATGAGTAGAGATTCTCCTCACATACATCACTAAGTGAGAATGGGGGAAAGTGTTGCCCTTGTACTTTTTGAACTCAGGCACTTTGAACTTTGCAGGTATTTTCACATTTGGAACTAAACACATATCATTCACATTCTGCCCAAACAATTCTTTTCCCATGAGGGCCTTCAACTCTTTCTGCATCTTATCAAATTGGTCCTGAAAATCATCCATTCAATCATAGAAATCCAAACTTTCACTTGGTGGAAGAATAGGACGATACACTTCATCATTAGCAAACGGGACCATATTCACCGAGGGAGGTGCAACATAGTGAATCTCATTTCTAGCATGAGGGGTTATGTGCACCATAGGGGGTGCAGAAGCAGTAGTCTGAGTTTCATACCCCAAAATTTTCCCTCTCATATCTCAAGGCATTTTCTCACAAGGATTTTCAAAAGCTCAATTTGCATAAGCACAAAACAGACAAAAAGGGAAAAACAGATAAAAAATGATTTTTTTGACAAAATTGAAGAAAACAAAGCTTGCTTCGACTCATTCATCTTTCGACAGAACATTCTGATTTCTTCGAGTGAGCCTTAACTCACACGCTTCGATTGAACATTAGGCTTTACTTCAAGTAAGCTTTCCACAAGCTTCGACAAAGCATGTGTCCTCCTGCATGCAAACTTTAATTCAGGGAGCAATGACCTCGTGCATGCGAGCTTCGATTGGGTAAGGATTACCTTCTCACAAAGCTTCGATTGGAGCATGGTTTCCTTTCAAAACAACATACGTCGAATCCAACCTTGGACCCCTTCATGCATCCTTTGGTCCACAAGCTTCATTCAAGAAATTGCCTTCTGCATGCTAGCTTCGACTGGGCATTATGACCTTCTAAAATCTTTCATCGATTTAGAGGGCAATGGCCTTCTGAAGGTTCCATCGACACAAAGCTTGTGGCCTCCTGCATGCTGGTTTCGATTGCACCACTGACTCCTTACGTGTTTGCTTTGATTCACAAGGCAGGGGTTTTCCTCATGTTAGCATGCACAAGGCATTGTCACGTGCATGTTTCCTTCGAATACACCTACATGCTGGCTTCGAATCAATCTTCAGGCTTGTTTAAAATCCATCTTTATGCAACTTTCGAGTCCTCCTACAAACTTGCACGCATAAGGAATGGGTTTCTCTCATGCTAGCACCCACAAAGCAATGATTACCTTTTAAATTTCTTCGAATACACCTTCATATCACCTTCGAATCCACCTTCAGGATTGTTTTGAATTACCTTCATATCACCTTCGAATCAAACTGCAAACCTTTCAACACACATAGTGCTACATTATGACACACAACTTGGTGGCCCATTCGAAGGATTTGCCATGGTTGGGAAACAATTGGTTTTTGTTTACTTTTGAGTTTGTTTGAAGGGTTAGGCCTAAGTGATCAAAATCAAGAAGACTCAGTGGCATATTCAGCTGAAGAGGCCCATTCGAAGAACACACAGTTGGTCCATTCGAAGGATACAATTGGTGGAAATGAATGCTGCTTTGTAAAGTTTAGTTGAAGGCTATGGAAAGATGAAGGATTTGATTCAAACAGTCACGTTATCCATAGGTCAGGCTACATAAGCCTCCAACTTGTGCCTCACTCCATATTTAATTGTTCTGCAAGCCAACTTGCTCTTGATGACATCACTACCTTTTTAGAAAGTTCTTGAGCCTTGTGCCTGCCTCTTCTGCATACTTGCCCCCTATAAACTAGGAGCCACCCATCTTCACCATTGATTTTAGTACTTTTATCTTGGGATTATAAAAAGTTAACACAAGTAGATGTTGGCCTTTCAAAGAAACTATATTTTATTCATTCACAAAGCTGCTCATTCCAATTTTTCTCTCTATAAATAGAGAGTTCATTTGCACATCAAAGGGGTTGAAAAAAGAAAAAGAAAGGGGGAAGAACGCTGAAGAAGATTTTTGGCTGTTTGAAAAGAATCTTCAAAAACTCTCAAAACTCTCAAACATTTAACATAATCCCAAACCCAGAACTTGAAGAAACACCACACTTGTATCTTTAAAATCCAGAAATAAACAAACACAAATCAACTTTTCTTGGTTTTCGAATCTAGCCAAAGAAACACCACATTTGTTTCTTCCCCTTCGAATTCAAGAACGCCCAGGGAAACAACTCAAGTCTAAGACCCACATTCCAGCTTCAAGCAAGGTACGTTCTCTTGACCTTAACCTTTCATTTTAAGTATAACATGTGAATACTCATTTCTTTTCGTTTTAAGCACTATCATTACTTTTTTTGTTTGTCTTTGTTTTCACATTCTTCGTTTGTTTTCTTTGCTAAGTCTTTTGGTTTGTTTTCTTTATTTATCAAACATATTTTTTAAGAATTAATCTGTCCATGAAGAAATATTTGCATGGCCTCACCTCATGCTTCTACTTAGTCCCCAAACGAAAGAAGACAGGAAGAAGGTTGTGTAGGTCGAAGCCTTTTAGGCTTCACCCCATGCTTTTATCTAAAACGAAAGAGGTGTGGTCGAAGGACATATATTCATTTTTCTTTGCAAGTCCAGTCAAAGTAAGCAGAAAAGGGGTATGGTTGAAGGATACATTCATTTTTGTTTTGCAGGTCCAGTCGAAGTAAGCAGAAAAAGGGGTATGGTCGAAGGATACATTCATTTTTGTTTTGCAGGTCCAATCGAAGTAAGCAGAGAAAGAGGGCATGATCAAAGGATACATATTCATGCTTCCTTACAAGCCCAGTCGAAAGAAGTTGAAATAGGGTGAATCGAAGGAGCATACTGTCTGGGTCGAAAGACTCACTTTTCCTATCTTTTATTTTGTTTTTTTTATGGTTGCAATAGCTTCAGATTTATTCTTTGCATTTTTATTGCTTTCATACACTATTAGTAATATGGTTATATGGCAAGATAAAATCAACAAATAGATAACATTTAAATTCAAGACAAAAATGCATGAAATCAAACACACTATTCACACATATGCACCTCTAGGGTAATATCACTTGTTGCCTCGGAAAATAGTCATGTCCCTCGAATATGGGCGTTTTAGAAAAAGTCCCTCGATAAAAAGATCGTAGTCCCTCGATGTCGCTCAATGTTGCCTTCGGTAAACGATCTAGTCCCTAAACGAAAAATTGCTAAAACGTCTCATAGGTTTCCTTCTATGACTATATAATTGACCCATGCCTATCCTTTTACATCCAAAGATAAGGCTTCTTACCAATCAATGGTAAGATAGCAATATCAAAGGAAGAGAGAAATGAACAAAAGACTTTTGAGTAAGGTAGAATGTTCTTAGTTGCTTGCTCACAATATTTTCTCAAAAATAAACATTTTTCAAACACACCAAACACTTTTAAAAATATGAAATATTTTCAAAAAGTCCATCACTTTGTATACATTCTTATAGAGACGAGAATCATTACAAAGCTTGCCTAAACGAAGGCGTTTTTCAAAAATACTTTCAAAAACCACTACAAACACACTTTCAAACAAAGCAAGTGATCTAGAAAGCAACTAAGAGCCCATAGATAACTACGGATGAAAAGGGTGCTAATACCTTCCCTTTTCATAACCTACCCCCCCGAACTCAAGAAAACATCTCAAAGGTCTTTCCTGTTCTTTTCACCCTTTCCTTATTGGATAAAAGAAAAGTCGGTGGCGACTCTTGCTATCTGCAACAATTACGATCAAATGCAAAACATCCCAAGTCAGTTCTCCCACTGTATTACAGAACTGGCGTCTCTGCTGGGGATAACTTAAAAGTGGGGTTACCTTAGGGCTAGATCACCTTTACTTGCTTTCCTTGTTTGACTTGCATGTTTTACATTATGGTTCCTTGTTTGGGTTTTGTTTTTGATCCTCCACCCGGATCTAGGGCACATTTTAGGTAAGTAGAAATAGATTGTGGAAACTGTACGACGTAGACCGATATGGTTGAAGCAATGGCTACGTTAGTGTGACGCATTTGTTATTACCGGTGTCCCTTGTGTTGAATCGAGGAGAATACGGGGCCGCTGAGCGATGTCATGAAGCACTAACTGGCCTTAGAACCTTAATTGAACAACTTGGCCATTAGAAAATAGTGAGATATTCGACTTTGGTGTAAAGCTGAAGATTGGTTGATACTTGATACTACACTCATTGAGATCAGAATTTTGGGATATCTCGGCCGCAAGAAAAGATTGATTGTTTTGAGACAATGCCTAAAAGAAAGGTCAGTGATATTAAGATCCCCTAGAACCTGGTTAATTTCTAGGAAAGGTTGATCCAACTAAACTTCAAGAGGGTACTTACCTATCAAACTCCATGCAATCCTAAACCTAAGGACTTGTCTGCTTTGTGTGTATATGATTGTTTGTACATAACAACTTGCTAGCTTTGCATACTTGTACATAACATCATGACATCATACCATAGCATTTTAAATAACCATTTCAAGGATCTCAAGGGCCTATGATGCAAGGTCATGTTGAACCAGACGCCTATCAAGGGGCAAGTGGATTCATTCTCTAATCAAATGCCGTCAAAGACCAAAGCACGATAACTCGAGTCAAGGGCTATGACCCACTTGTCATGGTGAGCTTGATTCTCGATGAAGGAAATCCACCGATATGAAGTTCTCCAATCAATGTTGTGAGAAAAGTTCAACTTCTAACATCTTCTTGTGTTTACCCTGCGAGATCCTTGAAAACATTGCATCCACATGCATAACAGGTTTCCCCAAATAGGTTTCTCATCTGCTTACTGTTTATTTCAGTTGAGATGGCTCTAGAGCAAATAGTTGAAGATCTCCAAGCTCAAAATGCTCTGTTCTAAAAAATGCTCATGAACTTAGCCAAGGGGCAGGAAGATATGAAAACACTCTTCACCAAAGAGAGTAAGAAGAAGACTAAGAAGAAGGCTGTCACCCCCAAAATAGGAAGAAAGTTTAAGGGACCTGCCCAGCTAGCCCAAAAAGAATATATTTCTTCAGAAGAAGAAGACAATCAAGAAGAATAAGCTAGAAGCACTAGAGCTAACCAAGCTACTGACGACGAAGATTATTCTGAGGAGCAGTATCCATCGGAAGATGAAAAATACAAACAGCTTGAAGACATACTAAAGGCTGTAGAGATCCAAGCTGTGCTTGACTTGGAATTTGGAGACTTGGGTTTGGTTCCTGGGGTGGTCATTCCCTACAAATTCAAGATCCCTACTTTTGCCAAGTATGACGGTGTCTCCTGTCAGAAGCTTCATCTAAGATCCTATGTCCGCAAGATTCAACCACACACCACTGATCAGAAGCTCTGGGTCCATTTCTTCCAAGAGAGTCTAGCTGGGACTCAACTCGATTGGTTCTATCAATTGGGAGGTTCTCGCATCCACACCTGGGAGGATCTAGTTGTTTCTTTCTACAAGAAGTACCAATACAACACTAATCTGGCACCAACTCGCGTGCAGTTGTAGAACATGGCCATGAGTTCCAACGAGGGCTTCAAAGAATATGCCCAAAAGTAGAGATACTTGGATGGAAGGGTGCATCCACCCTTATCTGACAGGGAGATGATTGATATCTTTATGGGAACTTTGACGGGACCTTTCTTCAATCACCTAATCGGAAACTCCTCGGCCGGGTTCACCGAGCTAATACTGACAGGCGAAAGAGTAGAGGCTGGCATCAAAAGCGGAAAGATCCAAGGAGCTACATCCTCTGATACTCAGAAAAAGCCATACAATGGGAAGAAATAGTCCAATGCTGTGTACGGCCAAAAGGGTCATAACAAGAGCAGTTGCGACCAACATGTGGGGGCAGTCCTGATCTCTAGTCCTGCATCGGTGCGATAACAACAACAGGGAAATCATCGAAGGCAAGAAGAGCCCAAGATATAATTTACCAACATCAACATGCCATTGTCACAAGCATTGAAACACATGTTGAGGATAAATCTGATCATATTAATAGGACCTCATAAAAACCCCAAAACTTCTTCCCCTAACTACAATCCTGATGCAATATGTGCTTATCATTCCAACAGTCCCGGGTATGATACTAACGATTATTGGGCGCTGAAATACAAGATTCAGAATAAGATTGACGCTAAGGTGATTGAGTTCGGTCCTCCTGAGACTCCAAAAGTGATCACTGCTCCCATTCCAAATCATTGAGCGTTCCAGTTCATTTTGAATTTTCAATTGGAATTTCTTTTGTTGTTCAAACACTTATCTATTAATGTTAAACTTTGTTTCATTAATGCATTGCATATGTTTGTCTTGAATTCATCCATTCGCTTTCACTATATTTAAACTATGCTTTTTACTCCCTTTATGATAATTAACTCTTGTTAAAAGTTGCAAGCCTTTAGAGGGAGGATGACGAAAACGATATCACAATCTCGTACAGTATGCTTTTGAACAAACCTTGTTGACGATGTACAAGCGTTATTTCAATTCCCAAACAATGGAGTTATAAGGAAGATAATCCCTAATCAACCCCTTTGAGCCAAAGAAATAAGAGTTTTCTTTTTCACACAAATTGAAACCTTTAATCAAACCTGGGGCAGGTTAGTTTCTCCGTTAATTCAAATGCGCGTTCAGTCGCAAGCTTTCACTTCGTACACAACGAATGACATAAAAAACATTCCTCTGGAATCAAAAGATGGTGATAGTTCCCTATCAAATAGGCAGTCGTTCTCTCAAAACAAAAAGCCCATTAATTTAAAACCTACGAAGGAGACTTAATAAAAACTAGGGCATCCCGCTGACTGTAATCTCAAAACAAGAACAGTCAGGCAAAAATCAGGGATGATAAATCAAAAAGAGGTCACTAAAAATCCCCGACGACATGAAAAATATTGCAAACAAAAATGATAACTGCCTTCCGACAAAACTTAACTTGTCCGAACCATCACCAAAACATTATCCCAGATTCAATTGGAATTCAAAAAGGCACAATTAATTGAGTTTAGGACGGGAGAATATCATGAAGAACGGGTTGGGTACAAATACACTTTGAGCCTTATCCTTTGTTTCTTAAACCGTGAACCAAACCACGTTACAACCCTTTAAAAGTCCTAATTGAAGCACGGGTTAGTTCAAAAGTATACTGTTACCAAAGGTATCCTGACTCCAGTAAGGCTTACTATACATCCTGAGTTGAATTCAAATTCTTACCAAAACTCTTTATCTGCTAAAACGCATTTTCAAAACTTCAAGACAAATATAAACTTTGCATCATTTGAATACTGCTGTTTGCATATAGCTATTTGTTTGACAGCGAAGAAATTCACACGACGAATATCCAATGAACAAAAATTCTCAAGAAATAGAACAACTTCCAATTGGAAGACACTCTCAATGATAAATCTCCTATAATAAAGGGGACATGACATGTCACTATCACTCATCTGTGGCAGTCAAGTCAAGATTCCAAGAAATCTCTCAAGAAGTGTTGAATAACCAGGGGCAGGTCCATATCTCCATCACTTGGGGCATTCAACATGAACCCCAACAAAGGGGAACATACGACCAAGCAAACATTTTCTGGCAGTACTGCAACACTTACTACTTGGGGCTGTGACCAAATTCCCCCAAAGTCCTTTTCATAGGGTGATCTCCAGTCAAGTCCCCATGAAGTCATCTCTATAAGGTTATCCCTACAGGATAATCTTCACAAATAAGGGTGCAAACCCCTCCAGGCCAAATTCATAGGATATCCCCACAAAGTTGGATCCAGGCAATCCCCAGCCAGAGTGACAATATCTGGAAAACCTTCTTCCCAATTGAGTTAGTCGTAAGAAGAAGCCTCGAGGGATTTTGTCAAAAGAAGACATCCCCCCCAGCAGCTCGTCAAATATTTCTTAATAGGGTTTATTTCCCCAACAAACAGCAAAATTCCCTAGCTGAGTCTGTCTTCCCCAGCTGAGTCTGTCCTCTCTAGTCTGATTTTGCCTTTCAGACTATTAGAAATTAAGGGACCACAATCCTTACTCCCCAGTGAAGTCACCAACAGAGTCTTTGCTATCTCCGAAAGTTACTGAGAATCCTGAAATCTGACCAGATAACAGTCAACTTCATCCTTTCAAGCAAGTTACTATGAAACCTGGACCCGACCAGATACTAATTCAACTTCACCCTACCCTCAACTTATTGTGAAGACTGGATCCGAACAGATAACAGTAAATCATTTTGCTAAGTTACCGAAGCCTGAACCCGACCAGATAACAGTTAACCACCAATTTTAAATTACTGAAACCCGGATCTGATCGGATAACAGTAAACCACAATTCCAAGTTACTAAATCCTGGACCCGACCAAATAATAGTTTAACTTTTCCATTTGCTGAAGCTCGAATTTGACCGAATAACATTCAATCCCCTTCTAAGTTTCTAAAGCCTGGAACCCGACCAAATAACATTCAACTTCATCCTTTCAAGCAAGTTACTACGAAACTTGGACCCGACCAAATAATAGTTCAACTTCACCCTACCCTCAACTTATTGTGAAGACTGGATCCGACCAGATAACAGTAAATCATTTTGCCAAGTTACTGAAGCCTAGACCCAACCAGATAACAGTTAACCACCAATTTTAAATTACTGAAACCCGAATCCGACCGGATAACAGTAAACCACAATTCCAAGTTACTAAATCCTGGACCCGACCAAATAATAGTTTAAATTATCCATTTGCTGAAGCCCGGATCTGACCGGATAACAGTCAATCCCCTTCTAAGTTTCTAAAGCCTGAAACTCGACTAGATAAGAGTCAACTTCATCCTTTCAAGCAAGTTACTACAAAACATGGACTCGACCGGATACTAGTTCAACTTCACCCTACCCTCAACTTACTTTGAAGACTGGACCCGACCATATAATAGTAAAACCATTTTGCCAAGTTACTGAAGCCTGGACCCGACCAGATAATAGTTAACCACCAGTTTAACTTACTGTGAAACCCGGATCCGACCGGATAACAGTAAACCACAATTCCAAGTTACTAAAGCCTGGACTCGACCAGATAATAATGTAACTTCTCCATTTGCTGAAGCCTGGATCCGACTGGATAACAATCAATCCCCTTTTAAGTTGCTGAAGCATGGACCCGACAAGATAACAGTTAACCTCCAACTCAAGTTACTGAAACCCGAATCCGACCGGATAACAGTAAACCACAATTTTAAGTTGCTGAAGCTTGGACCCAACCATATAATAGTTAACCTCCAGTTCAAGTTGCTGAAACCTGGACCCAACCAGATAACCGTTTGACTTTTACAAATCACTAAACAAAACTCCTCCTCCCCAGTAGACTTTTCTACAATCCTCGATGATTTACTGCAAAACCTGGAAAACAACCAGATAACCGTCAACTTCTTTATCCCCAACAAGTCATTGTGAATCCGAGTCCGACAAGATAACAACTAAGTTTCAAGAGATAACTCCCCAATAGAGCAATAGACAACTAAGACTCCCGAGCTCTCTTCCCTTAGCAGGAGATCAACACTCTCCTCAGAGTCTTCTCAAACAAAATAACATCCCCCCAACGGAAATATCCTAAAACAAAGTCTGAAGAGGAGCGTGCTCTTCATCTCCAGCAGCAATCTGGGATTCAACTTCCCAAGGCTCCCCAACATTTGTCAAGGATTTATTTTCCCAGACAAGGATGAACTTCAATCATATTTCACCTTCATACATCATATAGCATACACATACAACATAATCTCATTTATTGTGAGAACATCATTACACCGTGCATACTTCTGCATGCAACTAACCCTCTTCCTTGCAGGAAAAGACAGGCGAAACGAATATCTTTTCTGTCATTATGGGTGGAATCTATAAGCCCATTCAAAATTCAACACGTCAAGGGAAAATTTCTGGGCACTTTAGTGTTCAATCATATTTCACCTTCATGTCACAAAAGGAAGATCTGCCAATCTCACTCTTCAGGTTCAAGAAGATGGAACAGAGGCAGCTGTCGTACCCCAAAATTTTCCCTCTCATTTCTCAAGGCATTTTCTTACAAGGATTTTCAAAAGCTCAAAGTTTGCACAAGCACAAAACAGACAAAAAGGGAAAAACAGATAAAAAATGATTTTTTTGACAAAATTGAAGAAAAGCAAGCTTGGTTCGACTCATTCATCCTTCGACAGAACATTTTGGCTTCTTCGAGCGAGCCTTGATTCACACGCTTCGATTGAAAATTAGGCTTTCCTTCGAGCAAGCTTTCCACAAGCTTCGACAAAGCATGTGGCCTCCTACATGCAAGCTTCAATTCAGGGAGCAATGACCTCCTGTAGGAGAGCTTCAATTGGGAAAGGATTACCTTCTCACAAAGCTTCAATTGGAGTATGGTTTCCTTTCAAAACAACATACGTCGAATCCAACTCTGGACCCCTTCATGCATCCTTTGGCCAAAAAGCTTCATTCAAGCAATTACCTTCTGCATGCTAGCTTTGACTGGGCATTATGACCTTCTGAAATCTTTCTTTGATTCAGAGGGCAATGGCCTTCTGAAGGTTTTCCATCGACACAAAGCATGTGGCCTCCTGCATGCTGGTTTCGATTGCACCATTGGCTCCTTATGTGTTTACTTTGATTCACAAGGCAGGGGTTTTCCTCATGTTATCATGTGTTGTACCCCAAAATTTGCCCTCCCATATTCTTCAAGATTTGCCAAGATCATGGTTCAAAATCTCTCAAGGGTTGCACAGTCTAATTGCCTCCTAACACAGTCAAAATTAGGGTTTTGGTTCTTGCAAAGAAATTGAGGTTTCCAAGGGTCCAATCAAGTCCCACATGCCTACATACATTGTCAAGCATTCATATGTCAAGTTTCAAGACTCACAGCATCAAATTGCACAGTCAAAAACCCTAAATGCTTCACAGTCAATTGCAGGGGCAAAATGGTCATTTGACAGTCAAAAGTCAAAATTTTTGGTCAACATCTTATTTTGAAGCCACAATCATCATTTGATCAATTCTTGATCATGATTCTCAAAGCATGGCTCAAAAAGTCTCAAGATGCAAAAGTTTCTATTTTTGGACAGTTGAAAAAGTCAACTGCAAATTGACCAAGGCATAACTTCTTCATGGTTTATCAGAAAAATTCCATCCAATGCTCATTTTGAAGAGGATGACATTTCCTACAACTCATCTTCACACTCCAAGTCCAATAAATGCTCTCACAAAAAGTTATCATTTTCAACATTATAGGTCATTTTCAAAAGTCAACAAAAAGGCACTTTAAGTCAAACACCATAATTTGAGATTGATAAATCAAAATGACATGGGACCAAAGGCATTGGTTAGAGGACTTCAAGACCTTTCCAAAATGTCCAAGAACATGTTCATAGCTTCAAAATTGAGCAAGATATGCATTGGAGAAGTTGGGAGATTTTTGGGAATTTTGAAAAGTCAACTTTGCCTAAAACACTTCAAATTTGCTAATGGGCCTCAAATTCTTCCTTGAATCATTACCCAAAGCCTATGAACGACCCATTAAGCTCAAAGGGATTTATTTTCTTATTTTTAATTAATTAATTGAATTTTTATTCTTATTAATTCATTTAATTAGATTTAATTATGAGAAAATATCAAATAATGCTTTTCAAATCTTTTTGTACAGCAAATCATACTATGGAAAGCTGGCAAGTCGTTTCACATTCAAAAAGGGCAGATTTTCCAAAATTGGCAAAGTTTCATTGAAAAAAGATTGGAAATACATAATTGAAAATCAAATATATAAAACATTAATTCATGGACTTATGGGCTTGTTTTTTGACCTAGAATCGTTCATATACTTATGCAAGACCTAACCTAATGGAGACATACACGAAAAAGCTGCTAAAGCCATAGAACAAAGTTGCAACTTTTCATCAAAAACTTGGAAACTGATTTCGTATTTGCAGGGCGATTCAAGACCTAAAAGCTTTTCCAATGCATTACTGACGTTGCTAGGAGTCTATTGCAATCAAGAACAAGTCCCCATACTCCAAGAATCGGTAGAACAGAATCACGCTTGTCACAAAAATGTCCATAATCGATTTTTAATTTTCACGCATCATTCATGTGTTTTGATTATTGATTTATGCTACTAACATCTTTCTGAAGCGATTGGTAACATTTAATTGGACTAACACTGCCTGTAGCCAAATCCACCATTGATGAAACCTAGGGTTTCAGAAGCTTCAAAATAGGGATTTCCTTGTATGGAAAAATTGGACCTTGAGACCTATGCAGTTGAATTCAGGAGCTCCATACGAATTGAATGATGACCTCGCGCTCAATTTATGTTAACGCATCTTCTATTTGCTATTTTTCGTAGATATGCTTAGTGGGGGTTTAAAACCCCCGCTACTTGTTTTGTATTTTACAGGAAGATGAAGAAGAAGGCTAGCGTGTCAGCACATGGTTGGATAATTCAAACCTTGGTGCGGTTTTTCAACGTTTCAGCATAATTATCTTTTTTCATATATTTTGATTCTTTGTTATATTATTTACAAATGCGCACAACAGCTCACTTGGCAAGGGACACGCTTGGTAAACGCTGGGACCTGGGTTCGATTCCCAGGTCCCCCCACTTAATTCTTAATTTTTGTTTCAATGTATTCACATGCAGCACATTCTCAATGGTTCACCATACGTCCTCATACACTGGCTTGCCAGATGGCCTTGACCCACAATCTGAAGGCCACTAAAGGAGGTCTATCATGTACCTCAGTCAACCAAGGCACACACAAGCGTGGAGAGTCAAACAAGGCTCTATGCTAATGGGCCAGATTGCTTCAATTTACCTCCATTTGGGCCTGAAACCCCCCTTGGTTTGCTTCTTTTAAGTTTATTTTCTTTTCAATTCTAATTCTTTTTTTTTAAATTCTTTTAATTGTATTGTTTTTCACCATAAAATAATTTTTCATAATAAAAAAATCAGAAACCAAAAAATGTTTTATATTTAATTACTATTAATTTCACCATTAAAATATTTTTGTAAATAAACTCTAACAATTAATTTAGTTAAATTAGGTTTTAAACTTTAAACTTTTCCTTAATAAATAAAAAATGAATAGAATTAGGGTTTTTGACATTTTCATCTTTTTCTTAATTAAATCATTTTTCTCATTATTTATTATTATTGTTAATTACTATTTATTTTTGTAAATAAATATGTAAATTAATTAATTAGCGTAAATTAGGTTAACTTGGATATTTTCTTTAATAACTAAAAATAATCTAGAATTAGGGTTCCCATTTAATTTTAATTTTCTTTATTTCATAAATACAAAAAACATAAAAAACAATTCTTTTTTTTTCTTTAAATAATTAAATAGACTTTAATTTCATTTAATTTCAAGCAAAGGGTCAAAACCCTCGGACATTCAATTTTTATTCTTTTCGCGCATTATTTTCTTTTCGAATATTATGTAACTGCTTTCTGGATGTAATAGTAATTAGGTTTACCGCATTTATTTACTTTCCGCATCTTTATCAAACGGGTCTTTGTATTTTGGCGATGTATAGACCCGCGCCTTGTAAAAGCGTAGCTTTTATCTTTCCGCTTTTAATTTTCCGCACTCTTAAATTCTAAATTGCATGAAAGAATGTATGTTAATTAAAAACAAGCGTAGCTCACAATGCCATGATCAAAGATAATATAACATGAATACAACACACAAATACACACACCATTTCTAGGGTACGCCTCACCTGTTGCCTTCGAAACGTGGTCGTCAAGTATAAGACGTTTTAGTAAGTCCTTATGTCCATGATCCAGTTGCCTCGAAACAGTTGCCTCGGAACAGTTGCCTCGAAATGGTTGCCTCGGATTAAAAAAGAATCAAGGACATAAGGGTAGCTTTTAAGGTGTCCTGCTGTTGCTTCGGTGACCACACTGTCCCTACACTCGAATTGACCCGAACACCTCCAACGGTGGTGCTACCTACCTCTCAATGGTGGGATGGCACTACCTTAAGGACATTTACACAGCCTAATTCCTTAGGGTAGGTATATGACTCATGGATACTTGCTCTTTTCAAAAACAAATCAAAACTCTTTTCACACCGACACTTTCAAAAAAGCTTTCAAAACAATTTTTCAAACACTCTTGAGGACAGATACAAGAGTTATTCAGGAATCTTCAAACGAAACTTTTTCAAACCCACTCACATTTTGAAAAGCAAACAAACATTTTGAAAACATAAAGAGCAAGTATCTAAGAGCCCATGGATAACCATGGATAGAAAGGGTGCTAACACCTTCCCTTTCTATAAATCTACCTCCCGAACCGAGAGACATTCTCAATAAGGAATTTTGCTGTGCTTTTGTCCTTTCCATGTTGGAGAACATAAAAGACGGTGGCGACTCTTGCTTCCGCGACATTTCGCGAACCAGCGTTAAACAGTCAGTTCTAAATCCACCGATCACAGAACTGGCGACTCTGCTGGGGATAATCATAAAAGTGAGGTGCACCTTAGGACTAAGATCACTTGTGTTTTCAATTGTCTGAATTGTTTGCTTTATTATTGTGGGTACTGTCTTGGGAGTTCTATAGATCCTAACCCGGATCTGGGGGATACCTTCTTAGAAAGTAGCAACAAGACTGTGAGGGAACTGTGCGGGGTATACCGACATGGTTGAAGCAGTCTGCTACTTTGATGTGGCACTTTGGTGAGTACCGGTAACCCTTGAGTTCAGTCAAGGAGAGTACGGGGCCGCCGCGTGGTGTCGTGAAGCATCAACTGACCTTAGGAACCTTAATTGAACCATCTTGGCCTCTTTAGGGTAGTGAGATAACTGACTTTGGTGCAGTCCGAGGTTGGTTGATACTCGATACTACACTCAATTGAGGATTGTTTTCTTGGAATATTTCGGTCGCCAGTTCAGTGGCTAAATCGAAACGATGAACACAAAAAGAAATCCAATGATATTGGGACCCTTAGAACCCGGTTACTTCTGATAGGACAGGTTTTGAGCTCACCAACTTCAAGAGGGTAATACCTAGACCCCATGCTGGCCTAAACTCTAAGGGATGTGGTGTGACTTGTGTGCCTTATCATGTTTGCTTCTTGTGAATATTTGTGGTGTGTTTAATCATAGCATCATAACATCATACAGCATCATACGCATTGACTAACCATTTCAGGGGTTCGAATCTTCATCTTTGTTCTTGTTTTGTAGGACATGGAAACTATCCGCAGAAAGACAATTCAGATCAGCCTTGTAAGGATCCCTCCTCAGCTTAAGGAACTCATATCCAAGATTCCTGAGAGCTCTTCTTTCAGTGAGAAACATGGAAGACTCATTAGCTTGGTCAACACCAACATTGAGGAAGATATGATAAAGGTCCTCTTCCAGTTCTTTGACCCTCTGCACCACTGTTTTACTTTCCTGGATTATCAACTGGTGCCTACATTGGAAGAGTTCTCCCGGCTTCTGAAGATCCCTATTCTTAGTCAACTACCTACAACGGTACGGAAAAGGAACCCAAACTTGAAGAGATTGCTAAAGCATTACCCCTACAACCATCTGACATCAAGGGACATTGGGAAGTTAGAAGTGGTATCAAAGGATTCTTGGCCAGGTTTCTGTTTGAGAAGGCCCAAGAATGTTGGAATTCCCTTGACCTGCAAGCCTTTGAGGAAGTTGTGGCCCTCCTTGTCTATGGGTTGCTATTGTTCCCGAATCCAGATCAACTTATAGATATCAGTGCTGTCTAGATCTTCATGTCCAGAAATCCTATACCTACGTTGCTTGGGGACATCCTTCACTCATGTTACACTCAAACCATGAGAAAAAGAGGTGTTCTTATGTGCTGTACTCCTCTCCTGGGAAGGTGGTTTATTTCGCACCTTCCACAATCAGTTTTGAAGAATGAGCGGGGTTTGAGATGGTCACAACGATTGATGACTCTTACACATGCTGATATACATTGGTGTTCTCGGTCCAGAGAAGACGTCACTATCATTGATCGTTGCAGGGAGTTTCCTAATGTTCCTTTACTTGGAATCAGAGGAGGTATTACTTACAACCCGTGTCTGGCTTGGAGACAGTTTGGTTATGCTCGGAGGGACGACCCTCATGATATGTTAATTCCTGACATAGTTTTTGACTTCGACAACGATGCACAAGGACTTCGCCAGAGATTTATCAGAGCTTGGAGGATGCCCAGCAAGATAGACAGCAAGACACTGGGGCACAAGAAATCCATCCCGTTGGAGCCTTATCTCAAGTGGGTACGAGCCCGCTCCCAGAAGTTAGTGATGCCATATCCTCATGTTCTCCCTGTGATCAAAGAGCCAGTGTTGGAAGGAGAGGTGTCCTACACCATTCAACATCCTGACATGCCTACATCCTGGGAAGAAATGAAGAAGAGCTGGATCCAGCTTAAGGAAGAACGGAATTCTCTTGAGTCCAGTCTACATGCTAGTGAGAAGAAGCTCTTGGAGCTCACTCGCCTACTGCACGAGGAAAAGACTCTCAACACTTACATTGCTCTAAAGAGGATGCGCAGTGTCTTTTGGGATTGATGTACTTTGTAATGTTTGCCCATGAGGCCTTGATGTACTGAACAATTATTTCTTAATGATAACGTGTGTTCCTTTTTGTCTACAACAAATTTGAACTTTCGAACCCTTGAATGCATTGCATAAACAGCATATCATGCATCATGTGCATCACAGGTACTCTTCTTTACAGGTGGTTTAATCTTCTTTGCTGTTTATTTCAGCTCGTCTCATCATGAATTCTGAATCATCTACTGAGAAATCCATCAAGGCCCTCCAGGCTCAGAACGGCCAGTTCCAAGAGCTGATCATGAGTTTAGCCCAAGGTCAAGAGGAATTGAAGGATCTGCTGGTCAAGAAGAAGAAGAAGAGAACTGTACTATTCAACACTGGCCGGAGGTTTGGTAACACACTGCAGAATGAGGTTGATCAAGATGGTTCTTCTGTGGGGAAAGGCAGTCCCCAAGGGGGAAGTGTTCCTAGTCCGGTGGTCTCTGACAACGAGACTGATTTCAATAAGGAGCAGTATCCTCCAGCTGAAGACAAGTACAAGCAGTTAGAGGATCGCCTGAATGCCATGGAAATTCAACAAGTGCCTGGTTTGGATTTCGGAGACTTGGGTCTATCTTCTGGTGTGGTGATCCCACACAAGTTCAAAAATCCATCTTTCGCAAAGTATGACGGGGCGTCCTGCCCTAAGCTACATCTCAGATCTTATGTGCGGAAGATCCAGCCATATACTGTGGACAAGAACTTATGGATCCATTTCTTCCAGGAGAGTCTTTCAGGGACTCATCTCGAATGGTTCTATCAGCTGGATGGAACCAAGGTTCGTAACTGGGAGGAATTGGCTACTGCTTTTTACAAGCAGTATCAGTATAATGCCGACCTCGCTCCTACACGTACCCAACTCCAGGGTATGTTGCTAGGATCGGGAGAAGGTTTTAAAGAGTATGCGCAGAAATGGAGGGACCTGGTTGGCAGGGCGCAACCACCATTAACCGACCGTGAACTAGTAGACATGTTCTTGGGGACCCTATCCGGGCCGTTCTTCAATCATCTCATTGGAAATTCGTCTGCAGGGTTTACAGATCTCATTCTGACTGGGGAAAGGATAGAAGCTGGAATGAAATCAGGGAAGATACAGAAAGGTGTGTCCTCAAGCTCTGAGAAAAAGCCTTTCAAGAAGGAAGCCAGTGCTGTGTATGGGCCTAGGAGGCAAAATAAACCAGAACGCCGCCAAGCTGTCAACACGGTGGTAATTGCAAAGCCTGCTGCCGCTCCCCGGCAACCTAACCAACCAAGGGGTGAGAGACCCAGAAGAGAATATACTCGGCTTAATATGACCTTGTCACAGATCTTGCCGCAACTGCTATCGACCAACTTGGTAACCGTCAGAGAAGCTCTGAAGGTGGTGAACACGACCTCTTCAAAGTATAATCCCAATGCCCGCTGTGCTTATCACTCCGATAGCCCGAGACATTCTACTGATGATTGTTGGGCCCTAAGAAATAAGGTTCAGGACCTTATCGATGCCAAGGAAATACAATTTGAGGCGCCCGAAAGGCCAAACGTTGTGACTGCTCCTATGCCCCAGCATGGAGTAAATGCTATTGAGGAAGACCTGTATGCAGTTTCTGTGGATGATGTCGCTACCCCTTTATTGACTGTTAAGAGGAACCTATTGCTAGCCGGTTTATTTCCGGGTTGTAGCAAGGGTTGCCTGCTGTGTGCCGTTTCCCCTGCTGGTTGTCCGTTGCTGAAGTCAGGCATCCAAAGCCTGATGGATAGCAAAGAAATTTTGTTCAAGAAGACCGTTGTTCCTATTGTTCCTACCGCAGAAGTATCCGTTGTCACCATCTTCAATAATCCTACCAAGGCTCCCCCGAGGAAGCCAGTCAAAATCATGTCTGTTGCACCTATCATCATTACTGTTCCGGGGCCCCTCCCCTATAAGTCTGACAAGGCTGTCCCATGGCACTATGGGGCAGATGTGTATGTACTTGGAGTAAAGCAGGAGTTCAACACTAATACCAGTATCAGTAACATCACCGGTCCTGCTAAAGTTACTCGCAGTGGCAGGCTCTTCTCGCCTGACATTGCGCCACCAGTTATTCGAAGACCTCTTATCATCACACCTACAAATGCGCCTGTTTCCCCTTCTGATCAAGTTTCTACCCCTGCTGCTGAGTCATCTGATACTCGGGGCAAAGGGATTGATGATGTGCCTGCCCGGATGGAGGCACCGAAGACCGTTAATGTTGAAGCCTCCCAGCAAGAGATGGAGGAAATCCTTAAGATCATCAAGAAGAGCGATTTCAACGTTGTTGAACAGCTGGGGCATACCCCCTCTAAGATCTCTATGCTATCATTGTTGCTGTGCTCAGAGGCCCACGCCAAGGCCCTGATTTCATTTCTGAAGACGGCCCATGTGCCACAAGAGACGTCGGCTGATCAATTTACTGACTGTGTGGCCAACTTGACCGCTGACAATGGTTTGGGTTTCTCGGATGCTGATCTGACTGCTAAGGGAAAGAACCACAATGATGCCCTGCATGTCTCCATAGAATGCAGGGGCACTACTCTTGCACACGTGTTGGTGGATACCGGTTCTTCGCTGAATGTATTGCCCAAGAAGGCCTTAGACAGGTTGGATTGTGAGGGTCTGGAGTTGAAGCCTAGTAATATTATTGTCCGAGCCTTTGACGGGTCGAAGAGGATGGTACATGGTGAGGTAGATATTCCGATTCGTGTTGGTTCTCAAGTCTTTGATTCAACGTTCTATGTGATGGACATTCGGCCATCTTATTCCTGTTTGCTGGGTCGACCTTAGATTCACAAGGCTGGGGCTGTGACCTCCACTCTACACCAGAAGCTCAAATACCCTGTCAGAGGGAAGATTGTCACGGTACAGGGGGAGGAAGAATACATGGTTAGTCATCTGAACTCATTCCGGTATATAGAGACGGACGGGGAGTTTATTGAAACCCCCTTTCAACATTTTGAAGAGGTACCTCCAACATTGGCGTCAGCAGAGACGGTGGTTGAAGAAGACTTTCCTTTGAAGATGGCTTGCTTGAAGGACGCCCGGGCTGTAATTGAGAAAGGTGAATGTGCTAACTGGGGCAGGCTCCCTGATTTTACTCCTAAGACTGACAAGTTTGGGCTGGGTTTCACTGCAGAGGCTCAGAGGGCTGTACGCAAAGTAAGGATCGGAAGACCTCCCGTGTTCATCACCAACCCGGGAGTGAATGCTATTGAAGGAGATGCGGAAGAATCAGAGTTTGACAGCTGGATTTACCCGACGACCGACGGTGGACTGAACAATTGGACTGCAAAAGACTACATACCTGTTACTTTTGTTACGCAGTAATGAATTCCTTTGTTTCTTTAATTTGTAATGAACAATAAATTGAAACTTTATGGCCCGGTGTCTTACCCGGGGCACCGTGGCTTCATTTGTGAGGGCTTATTACTTGTCATTTCCATATATCATGAATAAAGACGTTGGACGTTTTTCGCATTTCAAATCTTGTGCTCCCTTTCTTTCTTTCCTTCTTTATATATTGAAAAATAGCTATATTTACACACACTCACCTATACAGGTTTCAATCCACTCTGGATCTCACTGGTAACGACTCTGCTACTGCCAGTTATGACTTCGAAAATCCGATCAACTTAGCCGAAGACAAAGGTGAAGATGATTGCAAAGTACCTGGTGAGTTTGCAAGACTGTTACTCCAGGAAGAGAGGGCCATTCAGCCACATGAAGAGCCAATGGAAACGGTAAATCTGGGTACTGAGGCAGATATAAAGGAAGTTAAGATTGGTGCCAATCTGGAGCTCAGCGTAAAACAACGGTTGATTCAGATGTTGCATGATTATGTAGAGATCTTCGCCTGGTCTTACGAAGACATGCCTGGGTTGGATACCGACATTGTGGTCCATCATCTGCCCACCAAGGAAGACTACCCTCCAGTTAATAAAAAGGTCCGCCGTATGCGTCCAGAGATGTCCGAGAAGATCAAAGCTGAGGTTATGAAACAATTCGATGCCGGTTTTCTAGCAGTGACTTCTTACCCTCAGTGGGTTGCCAACGTGGTTCCGGTACCGAAGAAAGATGGTAAGGTCCGAATGTGTGTTGACTACAGGGATTTGAACAGGGCCAGCCCCAAGGATGACTTCCCTCTGCCTCACATCGATGTTCTAGTTGACAATACTGCTCAGCACAAGGTGTTCTCCTTCATGGACGGCTTTTCAGGTTATAATCAGATCAAGATGGCTCCTGAAGATATGGAAAAGACTACCTTTGTTACTCAGTGGGGCACCTTCTACTACAAGGTCATGCCTTTTGGACTGAAAAATGCTGGGGCAACCTACCAACGTGCCATGGTTGCTTTATTTCATGACATGATCCATCATGAAATCGAAGTATACGTTTACGACATGATTGCAAGGTCTCAAACTGAGGAGGAACACCTTGACCATCTACAGAAGTTGTTTGACCGTCTGAAATTGTACAAGCTGAGGTTGAACCCGAACAAGTGCACCTTTGGGGTAAGATCCGGAAAGTTGCTAGGCTTCGTTGTAAGTGACAATGGTATTCAAGTAGACCCTGCCAAGGTTAAGGCCATACAAGAGATGCCAGTTCCCAAGACAGAGAAAGAAGTTAGAGGCTTTCTAGGACGTCTGAATTACATTGCTCGATTCATCTCGCACCTAACTGCTACCTGTGAACCAATCTTCAAGCTGCTGAAGAAAGATCAGGTAGTACATTGGAATGATGAATGTTAGGCCGCTTTCGACAGAATCAAAGAGTATCTCCAAGAACCACCCATTCTTATGCCACCGGTTGAAGGGAGACCTCTGATACTATACCTGACAGTACTTGACAGCTCAATGGGGTGTGTGCTGGGGCAGCATGACGAGTCTTGCCGAAAAGAGCATACCATTTATTACCTTAGCAAAAAGTTTACCGACTGTGAGACTCGATACTCACTGCTCGAGAAAACTTGCTGTGCTTTGGTATGGGCTGCTCGCCGGCTGAGACAGTATATGCTGACTCACACTACTCTATTGATTTCAAAGATGGATCCAATAAAGTACATATTCGAGAAGCCTGCTCTGTCCGGAAGAATAGCAAGATGGCAGATGATCTTGACAAAATACGACATCCAGTACACGACTCAGAAAGCTATCAAGGGAAGTGTATTGGAAGACCACTTGGCACACCAGGCAGTAGATGACTACCAGTCAATGAACTTTGAATTTCCTGACGAGAGCATCATGGTAGTAACTGATTGTGAAGTACCTGGACCGGATGAAGGACCTGAAGAAGGATCCCGATGGTCTATGCACTTTGACGGAGCCTCCAAGGCTTTGGGTAAAGGTATCGACGCTGTGATCATATCTCCCAAAGGCACTCATACTCCACTCACTGCCCGGCTATGTTTCAACTGCACCAACAACATGGCGGAGTATGAGGCGTGTATCATGGGTCTTCAAGCTGCGATTGACTTAAGGATCAAGTTTCTGAGTGTCTTCGGAGATTCTGCTCTTGTGATCAATCAGATCAAAGGCGAGTGGGATACGAAACACCCAAACCTTATTCCTTACAAAGAGTGTGTGTTGACATTGATCCCCCATTTTACAGAGATAACTTTTGAACACTTCCCGAGAGAGGAGAATCAGCTGGCGGACGTGTTGGCTACGATGTCTTCTATGTTCAAAGTCAAGTGGGACAATGAGGCTCCCCGGATCATTATCTGGAAACTGGACGAACCTGCATATTGTTGGGATCTCGAGGTTGAGACAGTAACTGAAAAACCCTGGTATCACGAGGTAAAAAGGTACTTGGAAGCTCAAGAATACCCTGAAGGTGCATCTGTCAATGACAAAAAGTTTCTGAGAAGGTTCGCAGCGAAGTTCTTCCTCAGCAATGGCATTCTATACAAGCGAAACCATGATTCGACCTTACTGCGTTGTGTGGATAAGACTAAAGCAGAAAGGATCATGGCAGAACTGCATGAAGGTACCTTCGGAACGCATTCCAGTGGACACACCATGGCAAAGAAAATCCTTCGGGCAGGATATTTCTGGTCCACAATGGAAGCTGACTGTTACCAACATTCTCGGACATGTCATAAGTTCCAGATATACACTGATAAGGTGCACATTCCTCCAGTCCCTCTGAATATCCTGACAGCACCTTGGCCTTTTGCAATGTGGGGCATTGATATGATCGGCGAGATTAAACCTACGACATCCAACGGGCATCGCTTCATCCTGGTGGCGATCGATTACTTTACAAAGTGGGTTGAAGCAGCTTCTTATGCTACTGTAACCAAGAATGTCGTGGCATGGTTCATTCGACATAACCTGATCTGTCGATACGGTGTACCTGAGAGGATCATTACAGACAACGGTACCAATCTTAATAACAAGATGATCACTGAGCTCTGCGAGCAATTCAAGATACAGCACCACAACTCTTCTCCCTACCGGCCGAAGATGAATGGGGCTGTCGAAGCAGCTAATAAGAATATCAAGAAGATTGTGCAGAAGATGACAGTGACCTATAAAGATTGGCACGAGATGTTACCGTTTGCTCTTCATGGGTACCGTACCTTAGCAAGAACTTCAACCGGGGCAACTCCCTTTTCCTTAGTCTATGGCATGGAGGCAGTCTTGCCGATAGAAGTCCAGATACCCTCTCTTCGGATAATGAAGGATGCAGGCTTGAGCGAAGATGACTGGATCCAGACTCAACTTGATCAATTAAATCTAATTGACGAAAAGAGACTTACTGCTATATGTCATGGTCAAACGTACCAAAAACGGATGATCAGGGAATTTAACAAGAAAGTCAGACCACAAGAGTATCAAGTTGGGGATCTGGTAATCAAGCGCATCATTCTTCCTCAAAGTGATCCCAGGGGAAAATGGACCCCTACGTACGAAGGGCCATTTGTGGTTAAACATGTGTTCTCAGGAGGAGCCATGATTCTAACCACCATGGATGGTGACGACCTTCCTCACCCCGCTAATGCAGACATAGTAAAAAGATACTACGCATGATAAAAGACCCGCTAGGTTGACATACCTAGGCAAAAATTAGGGCTTCCCGGCAAACCAAAAGGGTTCGAGCAAAATGAGGGATGAAATGAAAAAATCTGTACACCCGGCAAGTCGAAAACCTGAAAAGGCGGCTTGGGCAAAAATGGGTATCCCGGTGGACTGAAAACCCGAAAGGGGAGTCCAGGCAAAAGTTAGGGATAAGCGTAATACTATGTCTCATTGGATCACCTTGCATCCAGAATCCGGTATCAACATCAAGTTCAAACGACATCGATCAATCAGCTTCATCTTCAACTGAGCAGCAAAGTGATGAGACACTCGAAGATATAAAGGCGATAGCAGAGTGGGAACCCAGTGGGATTACTCTTTTCACACAACTGTTTTGTTTCTTTGTAAAATTGTATAAACTCTGTTGTCCGGCGGCGTTCTCTTACTAGGACGTCAGCCTCTTGTACATAAAACGCCTATTTACAGGAAAATTCAAAGATCAATACAAATTCACTTTTCAGACCAATTGCCATTTGTTTTTCCTTTTCTGTTTTGTTTTGCGAAGAACGTCCAATGTTCGATTGTGATATATGCATTTGACACTAATTGCTAACTCATAAATATTTGCATGCGAAACAAAGGATTAATTACAGGTAATATCAGAAACAAGGGCAATAATGAGTTGTCTAAAGCGATCTAATTGCTCTGTCCACCAAGGTACCAAGGTAAGTTCGGCTGAAGAACGTAACCCAGATACCTTCATTCCCCAGAGAGTGAGCCAAGGTTCAACAATTCTCCCCAAGCAGTTGGTCTCCCATCAACCCTAATAAGGCACCGTATCTCCAACAAGTCAGCAATGCTCTCCCCGAGCAGAGTTAACATACTGTCAACCTTAAGGAAGTTGGATTATCTCCAGAAAATCTCAATATTCCTCAATGGAGTACACAAACATTCCTAACAAGCATCCCCGGCAATCTTGATCTAAGATTGTTCCCCGACGGAATACCAGACATCTAGTGGAGCCATTCCCCAGTGCAATCTCAAAAAGTTTCCCCAGGAAAGTGGAATCCATATCCCCAGCAAGTCTTGAAGCTTATCCCCAGTAGATTCTGGAAGCTTGTACCCCTGCAGAGCATGAACGCGTCTCCCGGATTTATTCAAAGGTTATTCCCCACCAGGATATAACTGGGTTATCCTCAGCCAAAAAACCATGGAAAGATCGTCCCCGACGAAGTCTTCTTTTCCCCAGCGGAGTTCATCTTCCAACAGAACTTATCAATGGTATCCCCAGCGGAGTTATCATCAAACCTCAACGAAGTATCTCTTCTCCCACAGAGTATTCCCCGCAGAGTAATCTATTCGCCAAGTTTATTCCCCAACGGAGTCATCTTCTCCTACCGGTATTCTTGCAACCATCATCCCCAGCGGAAACGAAGCTCTACTCCTCAACATCAGCCCAGGATTTAGCTTCCCGGCACCCGTCAAGGATTTATTTTCCTAGACAAAAATACATTTCATAAACATCACATCTTCATACACAATGCATACACATACGCATCATGAACATACAATCTCATTTATTCTGAGAACATCTCGCATGTCATACATCATGACATTGCACACAACTAATGTTTTGTCTTTTCAGGACCAAGATCAATACAGAGATAATTACTATCAACTGTCGTGATTCCAGATCCGATTCCTGTATCTTTCCAGGGTGTATCTGTTGACAACTAATTCCAGACTCGATTCCTGTATCTTGCCAGGGCACGTCTGAAGAGTTTGAAGATCCGATTCCTGTATCTTGCCAGGGTGTATCTGTTGACGACTAATTCCAGACTCGATTCCTGTATCTTTCCAGGGCACGTATGAAGAGTTCGAAGATCCTATTCCTGTATCTTGCCAGGGTGTATCTGTTGACGACTAATTCCAGACTCGATTCCTGTATCTTGCCAGGGCACGTCTGAAGAGTTTGAAGATCCGATTCCTGTATCTTGCCAGGGTGTATCTGTTGACGACTATTCTCCGGACTCGATTCCTGTATCCTGCCAGGGCACGTCTGAAGAGTTAAAGATTCGATTCCTGTATCCAGCCAGGGCACATCTACATAAAGAGTTTGAAGATCAACCCCTGTAACAGGCCAGGTAATTATTTTTCTTTTCTCAGGTACGCAAGTTCTCGCTAAGGAATCTCTTATGCGATCGACACCCGATGGCATCTATAAGCCCATCCACATACCAACAGCTCCAGATGGCATCTATAAGCCAATCCTCCTATCCATCATCTTTCCGAATGGCATCTGTAAGCCCATTCCCACCATTACTCTGCTAATACTCTAACATGTGAGTGCAAATTTCTGGGCACTCTAGTGTTCAATCATCTTCCACCTTGGGATTACGAAAGGCACGCCAGCCAATCTGCATCCTCAGGTCTAAGAAGATTGAACAGGGGCAACTGTTGTACCCCAAAATTTGCCCTCCCATATTCTTCAAGATTTGCCAAGATCATGGTTCAAAATCTCTCAAGGGTTGCATAGTCTAATTGCCTCCTAACACAGTCAAAATTAGGGTTTTGGTTCTTGCAAAGAAATTGAGGTTTCCAAGGGTCCAATCAAGTCCCACATGCCTACATACATTGTCAAGCATTCATATGTCAAGTTTCAAGACTCACAGCATCAAATTGCACAGTCAAAAACCCTAAATGCTTCACAGTCAATTGCAGGGGCAAAATGGTCATTTGACAGTCAAAAATCAAAATTTTTGGTCAACATCTTATTTTGAAGCCACAATCATCATTTGATCAATTCTTGATCATGATTCTCAAAGCATGGCTCAAAAAGTCTCAAGATGCAAAAGTTTCTATTTTTGGACAGTTGAAAAAGTCAACTGCAAATTGACCAAGGCATAACTTCTTCATGGTTTATCAGAAAAATTCCATCCAATTCTCATTTTGAAGAGGATGACATTTCCTACAACTCATCTTCACACTCCAAGTCCAAGAAATGCTCTCACAAAAAGTTATCATTTTCAACATTATAGGTCATTTTCAAAAGTCAACAAAAAGGCACTTTAAGTCAAACACCATAACTTAAGATTGGTAAATCAAAATGACATGGGACCAAAGGCATTGGTTAGAGGACTTCAAGACCTTTCCAAAATGTCCAAGAACATGTTCATAGCTTCAAAATTGAGCAAGATATGCATTGGATAAGTTGGGAAATTTTTGGGAATTTTGAAAAGTCAACTTTGCCTAAAACACTTCAAATTTGCTAATGGGCCTCAAATTCTTCCTTGAATCATTACCCAAAGCCTATGCACGACCCATTAAGCTCAAAGGGATTTATTTTCTTATTTTTAATTAATTAATTGAATTTTTATTCTTATTAATTCATTTAATTAGATTTAATTATGAGAAAATATCAAATAATGTTTTTCAAATCTTTTTGTACAGCAAATCATACTAGGGCAAGCTGGCAAGTCGTTTCACATTCAAAAAGGGAAGATTTTCCAAAATTAGCAAAGTTTCATTGAAAAAATATTGGAAATACATAATTGAAAATCAAATATATAAAACATTAATTCATGGACTTATGGGCTTGTTTTTTGACCTAGAATCGTTCATATACTTATGCAAGACCTAACCTAATGGAGACATACACGAAAAAGCTGCTAAATCCATAGAACAAAGTTGCAACTTTTCATCAAAAACTTGGAAACTGATTTCGTATTTGCAAGGCGATTCAAGACCTAAAAGCTTTTCCATTGCATTACTGACGTTGCTAGGAGTCTATTGCAATCAAGAACAAGTCCCCATACTCCAAGAATCGGTAGAACAGAATCACGCTTGTCACAAAAATGTCCATAATCGATTTTTAATTTTCATGCATCATTCATGTGTTTTGATTATTGATTTATGCTACTAACATCTTTCTGAAGCGATTGGTAACATTTAATTGGACTAACACTGCCTGTAGCCAAATCCACCATTGATGAAACCTAGGGTTTCAGAAGCTTCAAAATAGGGCTTTCCTTGTATGGAAAAATTGGACCTTGAGACCTATGCAGTTGAATTCAGGAGCTCCATACAAATTGAATGATGACCTCGCGCTCAATTTATGTTAACACATCTTCTCTTCGCTATTTTTCGTAGATATGCTTAGTGGGGGTTTAAAACCCCCGCTACTTGTTTTGTATTTTACAGGAAGATAAAGAAGAAGGCTAACGTGTTAGCACATGGTTGGATAATTCAAACCTTGGCGCGGTTTTTCAACGTTTCAGCATAATTATCTTTTTTCATATATTTTGATTCTTTGTTATATTATTTACAAACGCGCACAACAGCTCACTTGGCAAGGGACACGCTTGGTAAACGCTGGGACCTGGGTTCGATTCCCAGGTCCCCCCACTTAATTCTTAATTTTTGTTTCAATGTATTCACATGCAGCACATTCTCAATGGTTCACCATACGTCCTCATACATTGGCTTGCCAGATGGCCTTGACCCACAATCTGAAGGCCACTAAAGGAGGTCTATCATGTACCTCAGTCAACCAAGGCACACACAAGCGTGGAGAGTCAAACAAGGCTCTATGCTAATGGGCCAGATTGGTTCAATTTACCTCCATTTGGGCCTGAAACCCCCCTTGGTTTGCTTCTTTTAAGTTTATTTTCTTTTCAATTCTAATTCTTTTTTTTAAATTGTTTTAATTGTATTGTTTTTCACCATAAAATAATTTTTCATAATAAAAAAATCAGAAACCAAAAAATGTTTTATATTTAATTAATATTAATTTCACCATTAAAATATTTTTGTAAATAAACTCTAACAATTAATTTAGTTAAATTAGGTTTTAAACTTTAAACTTTTCCTTAATAAATAAAAAATGCATAGAATTAGGGTTTTTGACATTTTCATATTTTTCTTAATTAAATCATTTTTCTCATTATTTATTATTATTGTTAATTACTATTTATTTTTGTAAATAAACATGTAAATTAATTAATTAGCGTAAATTAGGTTAACTTGGATATTTTCTTTAATAACTAAAAATAATCTAGAATTAGGGTTCCCATTTAATTTTAATTTTCTTTATTTCATAAATACAAAAAATAAAAAACAATTCTTTTTTTTTTCTTTAAATAATTAAATAGACTTTAATTTCATTTAATTTCAAGCAAAGGGTCAAAACCCTCGGACATTCGATTTTTATTCTTTTCGCGCATTATTTTCTTTTCGAATATTATGTAACTGCTTTCTGGATGTAATAGTAATTAGGTTTACCGCATTTATTTACTTTCCGCATCTTTATCAAACGGGTCTTTGTATTTTGGCGATGTATAGACCCGCGCCTTGTAAAAGCGTAGCTTTTATCTTTCCGCTTTTAATTTTCCGCACTCTTAAATTCTAAATTGCATGAAAGAATGTATGTTAATTAAAAACAAGCGTAGCTCACAATGCCATGATCAAAGATAATATAACATGAATACAACACACAAATACACACACCACTTCTAGGGTACGCCTCACCTGTTGCCTTCGAAACGTGGTCGTCAAGTATAGGACGTTTTAGTAAGTCCTTATGTCCATGATCTAGTTGCCTCGAAACAGTTGCCTCGAAACAGTTGCCTTGGAACAATTGCCTCGAAACGATTGCCTCGGATTAAAAAAGGATCAAGGACATAAGGGTAGCTTCTAAGGTGTCCTGCTGTTGCTTCGGTGACCACACTGTCCCTACACTCGAATTGACCCGAACACCTCCAACGGTGGTGCTACCTACCTCTCAATGGTGGGATGGAACTACCTTAAGGACATTTACACAGCCTAATTCCTTAGGGTAGGTAGATGACTCATGGATACTTGCTCTTTTAAAAAACAAATCAAAACTCTTTTCACACCGACACTTTCAAAAAAGCTTTCAAAACAATTTTTCAAACACTCTTGAGGACAGATACAAGAGTTATTCAGGAATCTTCAAACGAAACTTTTTCAAACCCACTCACATTTTGAAAACATAAAGAGCAAGTATCTAAGAGCCCATGGATAACCATGGATAGAAAGGGTGCTAACACCTTCCCTTTCTATAAATCTACCTCCCGAACTGAGAGACATTCTCAATAAGGAATTTTGCTGTGCTTTTGTCCTTTCCATGTTGGAGAACATAAAAGACGATGGCGACTCTTGCTTCTGCGACATTTCGCGAACCAGCGTTAAACAGTCAGTTCTAAATCCACCGATCACAGCATGCACAAGGCACTATCACCTGCATGTCTCCTTCGAATACACCTACATGCTGGCTTCAAATCAATCTTCAGGCTTGTTTCAAATCCATCCTTATGCAACTTTCGAATCCTCCTAAAAACTTGCACGCACAAGGCATGGGTTTCTCTCACGCTAGCACCCACAAAGCAATGATTCCCTTTTAAATTGCTTCGAATACACCTTCATATCACCGTCAAATCCACCTTCAAGATTGTTTTGAATCACCTTCATATCAACTTTGAATCCAAATGCAGACCTTTCAACATATATAACGCTGAATTATGACACACATCTTGGTGGCCCATTCGAAGGACTTGCCATGGTTGGGAAACAATTGGTTTTTATTTACTTTTGAGTCTGGTCGAAGGGTTAGGCCTAAGTGATCAAAAGTAAGAAGACTCAGTGGTATATTCAATTGAAGAGGCCCATTCGAAGAACACGCAGTTGGTCCATTCGAAGGACACAAATGGTGGAAACGAATGCTGCTTTGTTAAGTTTGGTCGAAGGCTATGGAAAGATGAAGGATTCGATTCAAAGAGTCAAGATGTCTACAGGTCAGGCTACATAGGCCTCCAACTTGTGCCTCACTCCATATTTAATTGTTCTTCAAGCCAACTTGCTCTTGATGACATCACTACCTTTTTAGAAAGTTCTTGAGCCTTGTGCCTGCCTCTTCTGCACACTTGCCCCCTATAAACTAGGAGCCACCCATTTCAACCGTTAATTTTAGTACTTTTATCTTGGGATTATAAAAGGTTAATACAAGCGGATGTTGGCCTTTCTAAGAAACTATATTTTATTCCTTCACAAAGCTGCTTATTCCAAATTCTTCTCTCTATAAATAGAGAGTTCATTTGCACATCAAAGGGGCTGAAAAAAGAAAAAGAAAGGGGAAGAACGCTGAAGAAGATTTTTGGCTGTTTGAAAAGAATCTTCAAAAACTCTTAAAACTCTCAAACATTTAACACCATCCCAAACCCAGAACTTGTAGAAACACCACACTCGTTTCTTTAAAATCCAGAAATAAACAAACACAAATCAACTTTTCTTGGTTTTCGAATCTATCCAAAGAAACACCACATTTGTTTCTTCCCCTTCGAATTCAAGAACGCCCAGGGAAACAACTCAAGTCCAAGACCCACATTCCAGCTTCAAGCAAGGTAAGTGCTCTTGACCTTAACCTTTTGTTTTAAGCATAACATGTGAATACTCATTTCTTTTTGTTTCAAGTACTATCATTACTTTTTTTTGTTTGTCTTTGTTTTTACCTTCTTCGTTTGCTTTCTTTGCTAAGTCTTTTGGTTTGTTTTCTTTATTTATCGAACATATTTTTTAAGAATTAATCTGGCCATGAAGCAATATTAGCATGGCCTCACCTCATGCTGCTACTTAGTCCCCAAACGAAAGAAGACAGGAAGAAGGTTGTGTGGGCCGAAGCCTTTTAGGCTTCACCCCATGCTGTTATATAAAACAAAAGAGCTGTGTTCGAAGGACATATATTCATTTTGCTTTGTAGGTCCAGTAGAAGTAAGCAGAAATAGGGGTATGGTCGAAGGATAGATTCATTTTTGTTTTGCAGGTCCAGTCGAAGTAAGCATAAAATGGGGTATGGTCGAAGGATACATTCATTTTTGTTTTGTAGGTCCAATCGAAGTAAGCAGAGAAAAAGGTCATGATCAAAGGATACATGTTCATGCTGCCTTACAAGCCCAGTCGAAAGAAGCTGAAATAGGGTGAATCGAAGGAGCATACTGCCTGGGTCGAAAGACTCACTTTTCCTCTCTTTTATTTTTAATTTGTATGGTTGCAATAGCTTAAGAATAATTCTTTGCATTTTTATTGCTTTCCTACACTATTAGTAATATGGCTATATGGTAAGATAAAATCAACAAATAGACAACCTTTAAATTCAAGACAAAAATACATGCAATCAAACACACTATTCACACACATGCACCTCTAGGGTAATCTCACTTGTTGCCTCAGAAAATAGTCATGTCCCTCGAATATGGGCGTTTTAGCAAAAGTCCCTCGATAAAAAGATCGTAGTCCCTCGATGTCCCTCAATGTTGCCTTCAATAAACGATCTAGTCCCTAAACGAAAATTTCTAAAACTTCTCATAGGTTTCCTTTTATGACTATATAATTGACCCATGCCTGTTCTTTTACATCCAAAGATAAGGCTTCTTAACAATCAATGGTAAGATAACAATATCAAAGGAAGAGATAAATGAACAAAAGACTTTTTAGTAAGGTAGAACGTTTTTAGTTGCTTGCTCATAATCTATTCTCAAAAACAAACATTTTTCAAACACATCAAACACTTTCAAAAACATGAAATATTTTCAAAAATTCCAACACTTTGTATACATTCTTATAGAGACGAGAATCATTACAAAGTTTGCCTAAACGATGGCGTTTTTCAAAAATACTTTCAAAAACCACCACAAACACATTTTCAAACAAAGCAAGTGATCTAGCAAGCAACTAAGATCCCGTAGATAACTACGGATGAAAAGGGTGCTAATACCTTCCATTTTCATAACCTACCCCCCGAACTCAAGAAAATATCTCAAAGGTCTTTCCTGTTCTTTTCACCCTTTCCTTATTGGATAAAAGAAAAGTCAGTGGTGACTCTTGCTATCCGCAATAATTGCGATCAAACGCAAAACAAACCAAGTCAGTTCTCCCACCGTATTACACTGAGCAACCGGAGAAACTTGAGCCTCCTGATTATAACCTTCTGGCATAAAGTTCTCTGGCATTCCTCAAGGGTATCCCGGAGGTATACGATTCTGAACAACAGTAGCTGGAGTAAAAGAAATAGGAACAATCGGAGCTTCAGTAGTAACTATTGTTTGTTGAGGCTGAGCAATTGGTGGCTGATTCTGAGCAGCCACCAAAGATTCCATTAGAGCAGTGAGATTGGCCATACCCGCCTTTGGAGCAGAAACTTCCTCACACAGATAGCGATTTTCTTGTTCTAGATTATCCATCTTTCTTCCGAAATTAGCTCAAGTATTATACTGATGAGACAACTTGCTAAACGAAGTAAAGAAGCTCAGTAAGACACATGGATATGTATAAAAATTCAAGAAGTATGTATAATAAGATGCATGATATGCAATGCACATGATTTATTTTATTATTAATATTTCAAGGAACTCAAAGATTTATAGACAATTTGAAAATATCAAAGTTTTAGTAACTTCAAAACGGGTTACAACTTTTAGTACAAGTTTCAATAATCCAAAGTACAAGATGAAAATAAAGTCTAAAACCCTATAAAAGCAAAGCTGGTGGAGATAACTCTACACGCTGACGCTTCCCTGTGAGCCTGGCAATCTGAGCCTTTAACTTCTGGTTTTCTTCCGCATACCTGGTGGCGACCTCCTTCCAATCATCAGAGTCAAGAAGTGAGCCACTAAGGTCTGACTGAGGCTTAGAAGAAAATAAATCCTCTTTCCTCTCCATTGTCTCTATAACACGACTCTCAAGCATCTCGATCAAAACGTCTTTCAACTTTAGGTCTTCTCGGTAGGACACCTCTAAAGTCTGACACTTATTCTTCAAGCTTCCTTTTCTTACTGCATCCTGAATAAGGCAAGCTGGAGCTCTTCCACATCCTCCAATAGGGGAGGAGTGGTCTCCACAAACATATCAGGCATGGGTGTTTCGCGGGTGTGATACAGTGGGAAGAACTGACTGTTTTGGAATACTGGTTTGCGTTTTGCGTTTGTTTTCGCAAAATGTCACGGTAAGCAAGAGTCGCCACCGTCTTTTATTTTATCCAACAAGGAAAGGAAAAAAGCACAGAAAAATTCCTTTTTCGAGATGTTTCTCGGGTCCGGGGGGTAGATTATAGAAAGGGAAGGTGTTAGCACCCTTTCTATCCGTGGTTATCCACGGGCTCTTAGGTACTTGCTCAAAGTGTTTTCAAAAATTTGCTTTTTCTTTGTGTTTGTGGGTTTCAAAGAAGTTTTTGTTTGAAAGGTGTAAGTGCGAAAAGTTTTGTTTTGTTTTAGAAAGAGCAAGTACTTAAGAACCATCTACCTACTCGAAAAAGGAATTAATCTATACAAGTGTCCTTTAGACAATGCTATCCCACTATCGAGGAGTAGGTAGCACCGTCGTTGGAGTTTAAGGGTCAATTCGATTAAGGGACGTGTGGTCACTAAAGCAATGTTAGGACGCCTTAGCGGTAACCCTAATGTCTTAGATCATTTTTCCGAGGCAACTGTTTCGAGGCAACTATGATCTTTGGACAAGAGGGCGACCTCTAAAACTTCCTATACTCAATGACCACGTTCGAAGGCAACCAAGTGAGGTGTACCCTAAGAGTGCACATGTGCGAGTGTGTTGTTTCGGTTATATTATCTTTATACATGTCATGGGTGAGCTATGTTGATTTTAAGTTCATACATTTGATCTTGTCATGCATTCCCTATTTATCAAACATCTAACAGTGTATAGTTGCAGAATTTAAATTGCGGAAATTAAATCTAACTATTACAAGGCGTCGGGTATTTACATCGCCAAAAACAACCCTTTAATTTAAATTGCGGAAAATAAAAGAAAGCGATAAAATAAAGTCCTATTCAAAGCTATTACATTCCAGAAGCAATTACAATAATATGGAAATATGGATCGCGTGCGAGAAATTAAAACGACGCATTTTTTAGGGTTTTGACCCCTTTTTGAAAAGAAAACATTTTTTGTTATTTTTTGAATTAGAAAGAAACTAAATCTAAATTAACAATTAAATTAATTAATTAATGAAAATATTTTTGGATTTTTTATATTTTAGGAAATAAAAATAAATTTGGTCAAAATTATTAAAACCTAGTATTCTATATTAATTTTAATTATTGCAAAAATATTGAAATTATACCTAATTAAAGCTAGATCAATTAAATTAATTTATTTACAAAAATAAAGTCATGAATTTAATTTTAATAAATAAAAATAATATTTTTTGTGTTTTCTGATTTTTATGAGAAAAAATTAATTGGCTAATTAAATAATAATGATAATAATTAACAAAACAATTAAATAAAAAGAAGTATAAAAAAAAGAAGAAATAACCCATTGGGGGGTGTTGGGCCCATTCTGGAGGTGAGAATTGCAAATCTTTGGCCCAACAGGTGCAGGCCTGTATTGACTTTGCTGCTTCCATGTGACAACGTTGACTGGGTGTATGGTGAACATCACCTTGGGGCCATCAGATTTGGCCTGAAGGCCATCTGGCGCTTGGGATCTAGAGGCACATGGTAGACCACGCTTTGGACATTGCACGGGAGTACCTATTGAAAAATAATAACAAGCAATTTGGGGGGCCTGGGATTCGAACCCAGGTCCCATGGGACTTTGTACAAGCGCCTCTACCAACTGAGCCAAGGTGTTCAATTGTTAATGGAATGAATAAAGAATATTATATATGAAAAACAATCAATATGCTGGAATTAAAAAAATACGCGCCAAGATTCAAAATCAGCCAATCAAGGGAAGGCACGTCATCGTCTTCTTCAACGAAAAGCCTGGTTATTTACCTGCGGATTTCATCCGCAGCAAAATCCATGGCTTCATCCTAAAACGAACTGTAGGCCATAAAAATGCAAACCAAACTCATGGACATATTCGTCTCTTCCTCCTGAGTACGTCTATACCCATTATTCGTTCCAATTTTTCCTGCAAAGCAAACGCCTAAAAATAAGAAACCCAAACCCTAGTTTCGGGTATGGTTTTACAGGCTACCAAAACAAAATCAAATATTGCAGATAGCTTGGAAATCATTCAAGGATCATGAATATATCAATGTTTTGGCAAAAAGATGCAAGAATCCAAGGTTACGGTTTCATGTACAGGGCGGTATTCAAGAAGACTTACAGCGCGATTCAGGGAGGGAGAGGGCTTGATTTTGATTCTAATAGCTTCAGTGGACGTCAGACAAGAAGATAGCGTTGAGTTTTTGTGTTGAAAACGTCTCTAACCAAGATTTCAGTTCCAAGCTTTTTTAAGTTTTTTTTCAATTTTTGTATTGCAGTTTGTGCAGCCTCTAGGTCGTGTTTTTTGTGCCTTTGCCTTGTGTGAGTATAATAGAGTGAATTAGGTTTAGTTTTGGGCTTTGAATCCATGAGCATTGATGTTTGAAGATTTGATATGAATCACCATTTAAAAGCTTCCAAAATTGTTTCAAATCCAATACTTTGTGCATGATATGGCTTGGCACGAATTTGATCTTGTCCATGATGATAATTGAAAGTTGTATCAATCAAAAAGATCTTATTTCATCAATATTTGGATTTTATTTGGATTTAAATTGATTTAAAATGAATTAATTCAATAAAAATCAAATAAAATAGAAAAATTAATGAATGGACATAAAACTGAAGATAGGACACGTGTGTGGTGTGACAAGATCAAATCAAGTGGAAAAAAGTGGTCCCTTTTGACAAAATTTGAAGTTTTGGGGATAGTTGACTTTTGGCAATTTTGGAAAAATGCCCAACTTCAACAATGCATAACTCCTTCAATTTTGAACTTTTGGAGGTGTTCATGGACTTTTTAGAAACATTGAGATATCCTCTAACCAAAACTTTTGGTCTCATCTCATTTTGATATTCCATGCTAGAGTTATAAGCTTTGGCAAAAAAGGTGTTTTTGTTGACTTTCAAAAATGACCTATAATGTCCAAATTTGTAACTTCTTGTGAGTGCATTTCTTGATCTTTGGGTGTGAAGATGGATTTTAGGAAATTTCATCCTATTCAAAATGAGCTTTGGATGTGTCATTTCGCATAAAGTATGAGAAAGGTATGCTTGGTCAAAGTTGAGTTGACTTTTCCTACAAAACCCTAATTTAGCAACTTTTGAATCTTGATGAACCTTGAGCAATCCTTGATGAATCATGGTCAACCCTTGTTCAAATGGTGAATTATCCTTCAAAATGAGGATGCTTACAAAAAATCTTGAGGTTTGACTATTTGTAGGTCACAATTGACTTTTACCTTAACACAGTCGATTTTTGGGCCTCTTGAGCAATTGACTGACCAAAATTTCTCTGCAAGGCTTGAAATTTGACATGGATGAACTTGCGAACATATTAGGGAATTGGGGAGAATTTGAGGCCATTTGGATGTAAGGACCTTGATGCAACACAAAACCCTAATTTTGAATTGACTGCCTTAGGAGATGATTTGACTGTCCAACTTTTGAGCAATCTTGAGCCACTTGGAGATTATTATTGCAATGTCTTGAGAAATATGGGAGGGAAAATTTTGGGGTACAACAGTTTCCCTTGTTCAATCTTCTTAAACCTGGGGATGTAGATTGGCTTTCGGGCCTTTCGTGATCCGAAGGTGGATGATGATTGAACACTAGAGTGCCCAGAAATTTATACTCGCATGAACTGGTACCAGCATTGTGATGTCGGGAATGGGCTTACAGATGCCATTTGGAGATTGTTGGTAGGTGGTTTTGTCTTCTTTGACGGGATTGGCGTCAGAAAAATATTTAGGAATCGATTTAACTGGAACAGAGGGGGTTTTGTCTTCTTTGACTGGATTGTCTTTTTTTTACTAGATTGTCTCTTTTGACTGAATTTGTCTCCTTTGACTGGATTGTCTCCTTTGACTGGATTGTCTTCTTTGACTGGATTGTCTCTTTTGACTGGATTGTCTCTTTTGACTGAATTTGTCTCCTTTGACTGAATTGTCTCTTTTGACTGGATTGTCTCCTTTGACTGGATTGTCTCCTTTGACTGGATTGTCTTCTTTGACTGGATTGTCTCTTTTGACTGAATTGTCTTCTTTGACTGGATTGTCTCTTTTGACTGGATTGTCTCCTTTGACTGGATTGTCTCTTTTGACGGGTTGTCTCTTTTGACGGGTTGTCTCCTTTGACTGGCTTGGCCTCAGAAAAATCTTTAGGAATCGATTTATCTGGTTTTGTCTCCTTTGACTGGCTTAGCCTCAGAAAAATCTTTGGGAATCAATTTAACTGATTTTGTCTCCTTTGACGGGTTGGCCTCAGAAAAATCTTTAGGAATCGATTTAACTGGTCTTGTCTCCTTTTACGGGTTGTCTCCTTTGACGGGTTGTCTCTTTTGACGGGTTGTCTCTTTTGACGGGTTGTCTCTTTTGACATAGCTGAGAATTTAACTGGATCTTTCCTGAAAGGTAAAGGTCAGTCATATGCAATGCATGATATGGATCAAGCAATGATGTTCTCAACATAAATGAGATTGTATGGTATGATGCGTATATGCATGTATCATGATGTATGGAAATGTGATGTTTTAGCTGGGGAAAATAGATCCCGGAGCTGCTGGAGAATAGAGTTGAATTCTTCGCTTTCGCCGGGGATGGTGAACGAAGATGATTGTGAGAATAAACCTGCAGGAGAAGAGAACTCCATTGGGGAATAAACTGATGAAGAGATTACTCCGAGGGGAATTACTCTGTGGGGAAGAGATGTTCTGCTGAAGATTTTAACGATAAACTCCGCTGGGGGATTCCGCTGATAAACTCCGCTGGGGATTTCAACGATAGACTCCGCTGGGGACGTATTACCGTTGCTGGTGATACTGAATCTGTTGAGGATTGAACTCCTGCTTGGGGAAAGGAAAGAACTTCGCTGAGGATGATCTTTCAGCTGCAACTTGCTGGGGATAAACCTGTTATACTTTTGTGGGGGTTAATCCTTTGAATTTGGCCGGGGAGATTTATTTTTGTACTCCGCTAGGGATAAGCTTCCAGAGTCTACTGAGGAGGATGATTCAACTCCGTTGAGGAAGCTTTTTTCAGACCGTGCTGTGGAAATATCGGCTCCACTAGGGGTATCTTGTATTCTACCGGGGAACATTCTTATACTCTGTTGAGGAATATTAAGGCTGCCGGGGATACTCCTATACTTGTTGGGGAATATCTTTATACTCCACTTGGGGAATATTAAGACCTTCCGGGGATACCAAACCCTTTTTAGCGTTGATGATAGATGAACACTGCTTGGAGAGAGTATTGCTGATTCGTTCACGGTTGCAAGTCTTAGCTAGGAGGGTTACCATTACTATCTTACTCTGAGGGGAGCGAAGGTATCTTAGCCACATTCTTCAGCTGAATTTACCTTGTACCTGGTGGACGAAGTAACTATACAGTTCGGACAATTCTTATTACCCTTGTTTCTGATATTACCAATAATTCATCTTTTCGTTTCGCATGTAAATATTTATGAGCAAAAATTAATGTCAAATGCATATATCAAAAATGAACATTGGACGTTCTTTGCAAAACAAAACAGATAATGGAAAAACAGTTTGAAATTTGTCTGAAAATGAATTTGTATTGATTTTGAAGTTTGGCCTGTAAATAGGCGTTTTTTGTACAAGAGGCTGACGTCCTAGTAAGAGAACGCCGCCGAACAAATAGAATTTACACAATTTGTGAAAAGAAATCAAAACAGCTATGTGGATAATCCCACTAGGTTCCAACTCTGCTATTGCCCTTATGTCCTCGAGCATCTCATCACTTTGCTACTGGTTGAAGATGAATCTGATTGATTTGTGCCGTCCGAGCCTGATAGTTGATACCGAAGTCTGGATGCAAGGTGATCCAATGAGACATAGTGTTATACGTTGATCCCTAACTTTTGCCTGGACCGCCCTTTTGGGTTTTCGGTCCACCGGGATACCCTTTTTTGCCCAAGCCGCCTTTTCAGGTTTTCGACTTGCCGGGTGTACAAATTTTTTCATTTTCATCCCTTATTTTTTCCCGAACCCTTTTGGTTCGCCGGGAAGCCCTTATTTTTGTCTAGGCCAGTCAATCTAGCGGGTCCTTGATTATGTGTAGTATCTTTTCACTATGTCTGCATTAATGGGGTGAGGAAGGTCGTCACCATCCATGGTGGTTAGAATCATAGCTCCTCCTGAGAGAATGTTCTTAACCACAAATGGCCCTTTGTAAGTAGGGGTCCATTTGCCCCTGGGATCACCTTGAGGTAGAATAATGCGCTTGATAACCAGATCCCCAACTTGATACTCCTGTCGTCTGAATTTCTTGTTAAATGCCTTGATCATCTATTTTTGGTGCGTATGACCATGACAAATATCAGTAAGTCTCTTTTCATCGATTAGGTTTAGCTGATCAAGCCGGGTCTGAATCCAGTCATCTTCGCTCAGGCCTGCATCCTTCATGATTCGGAGAGAGGGTATCTGAACTTCAATAGGCAAGATTTCCTCCATTCCATATACCAAGGAATAGGGTGTTGCCCCTGTTGACATCCGCGTTGAGGTACGGTACCCATGAAGAGAAAATGGTAACATCTCGTGCCAATATTTGTATGTCACTGTCATCTTCTGCACAATCTTCTTAATGTTCTTATTAGCTGTTTCTACAACCCCATTCATCTTCGGCCGGTAGGGAGAAGAGTTGTGATGCTGTATCTTGAATTGCTCGCAGAGCTCAGTGATCATCTTGTTGTTGAGATTGGTACCATTGTCTGTAATGATCCTCTCTAGTACACCGTGTTGACAAATCAAATTGTGCCGAATGAACCGTGCCGCGACGTTCTTGGTTACAGTAGCAAAGGAAGCTGCTTCAACCCACTTCGTAAAGTAATCAATTGCTACCAGGATGAAACGATGCCCGTTGGATGCCGTAGGTCTGATCTCGCCGATCATATCAATGGCCCACATTGCAAAAGGCCAAGGTGCTATCAAGACGTTCAGAGGAACTGGAGGTATGTGCACCTTATCAGCATAGACTTGGCACTTGTGACATGTCCAAGAATGCTGATAAAAGTCGGTTTCCATTGTGGACCAATAATATCCTGCCCGAAGGATTTTCTTTGCCATGGTATGTCCACTGGAATGAGTTCCGAAAGTACCTTCATGTAACTCCGTCATGATCCTTTCTGCTTCAGTCTTATCCACACAATGCAGTAAGGTCGAATCATGGTTACGCTTGTAAAGAATGCCATTGCTGATGAAGAACTTTGCTGCGAACCTCCTCAAGATACCTTTTTACCTTATGATACCAGGGTTTTTCTGTTACCTCTTCAGTCTAAAGATCACAGCAATGTGTAGGTTCGTCCAATCTTTCAATGATAATCCGGGGAGCTTCGTTGGCCCAATTGACTTTGAACATAGAAGACATTGTAGCTAGCGCGTCCGCCAATTGATTCTCCTCTCTCGGGAAGTGTTCAAAGGTTATCTCCTCGAAATGGGGAAGCAACGTCAATACATACTCCTTGTAAGGAATAAGATTTGGGTGTTTCGTATCCCACTCGCCTTTGATCTGACTGATCACGAGAGAGGAATCTCCGAAGACACTTAAACTTAATCCTTAGGTCAATTGCTGCTCGAAGACCCATGATGTATGCTTCATACTCCGCCATACTGTTGGTGCAGTTGAAACATAATCGGGCGGTAAATGGAGTATGAGAGCCTTTAGGAGATATGATTATGGCGCCAATGCCATTACCCAAAACGTTCGATGCTCCATCAAAGTACATAGACCATCGGGATCCTTCCTCAGGTCCTTCATCCGGTCCAGGTGTCTCACAATTAGTTATCAACATAATATTCTCGTCCGGGAATTCAAAGTTCATAGACTGGTAATCATCCACTGCCTGATGTGCTAAATGATCCGCCAACACACTTCCCTTGATTTCCTCTTGGGTCGTATATTGTATGTCATACTCAGTCAAGATCATCTGCCATCTTGCTATTCTTCCGGAAAAGGCAGGCTTTTCGAAGATATACTTGATTGGGTCCATCTTTGATATCAAAAAAGTAGTGTGAGTCAACATATACTGTCTCATCTGGCGAGCAGCCCATGCCAAACCGCAACAAGTTTTCTCGAGCAGTGAGTATCGGGTCTCACAGTTGGTAAACTTTTTGCTAAGGTAATAAATAGCATGCTCTTTTCGGCCAGACTCGTCATGTTGACCCATCACACACCCCATTTAGTTGTCAAGTACTGTCAAGTAAAGGATCAGAGGTCTCCCTTCAACTGGTGGCATCAGAATAGGTGGCTCTTGGAGATACTCTTTGATCCTTTCGAAAGCGGCCTGGCATTCATCGTTCCAACGTACTACTTGATCTTTCTTCAGCAGCTTGAAGATTGGCTCACAAGTAGCAGTCAGTTGCAAGATGAATCAGGCAATGTAGTTTAGTTGTCCCAGAAAGCCTCTGACTTCTTTCTCTATTCTGGGAGCTGGCATTTCCTGTATGGCTTTCACCTTGGCAGGATCCACTTGAATACCTTTGTCGCTTACGATGAAACGTAGCAGTTTACCAGACCTTACCCCGAAGGTGCACTTGTTCGGGTTTAACCTCAGCTTGTACAACTTCAACCTGTCAAATAGCTTCTGCAAATGGTCAAGGTGTTCTTCCTCAGTTTGAGATCTCGCGATCATATCATCGACGTATACCTCGATCTCATGATGGATCATGTTATGAAACCAAGCAACCATGGCACGCTGATACGTTGCCCCATCGTTTTTTAATCCAAAAGGCATGACCTTGTAGCAAAAGGTACCCCACTGAATAACAAAGGTTGTCTTCTCCATGTCTTCGGGAGCCATTTTTATCTGATTATAACCGGAGAAGCCATCCATAAAGGAGAAGACTTTATGCTGAGCGGTGTTGTCAACCAGAACGTCAATATGAGGTAGAGGGAAATCATCCTTGGGGCTTGCCCTGTTCAGATCCCTATAGTCAACACACATTCGAACCTTACCATCCTTCTTCGGCACAGGAACCACATTGGCAACCCATTGTGGGTAGGAGGTCACTGCTAGAAAACCGGCGTCAAACGGTTTCATAACTTCAGCCTTGATTTTCTCAGACATCTCTGGGCGCATACGGCGGACCTTCTATTTCACTGGAGGACAGTCTTCCTTGGTAGGCAGGCGATGAACCACAATATCAGTATCCAAACCAGGCATATCTTTGTAAGACCAGGCAAAGATATCAACATAGTTATGCAGCATCTGAATCAACCGTTGCTTCACACTAAGCTCCAGATTTGCACCGATCTTGACTTCCTTCTTGTCTGTCTAAGTACCCAAATTCACTGATTCTACTGGCTCTTCGTGCGGTTGGATAGCCCTCTCTTCTTGAAGTAACAGTCTTGTAAGTTCACCAGGCACTTCGCAATCATCTTCAGCTTCGTCTTCGGCTAAGTTGATCGGATTTTCGAAGTCATAACTGACAGTAGCAGAGTCATTACCAGTGAGATCCAGAGTGGATGTGGACCTGTATATGTGAGTGTGTGTAAAATAGCTGTTTTGCAATATATAATAAAGAAAAACAAGGAGCGCAAAATTTGAAATGCAAGAACATCCAATGCTTTTATTAATGATATATGAAAATGACACACATAAAGCCCTCACAAATGAAGCCACGGTGCCCCGGGTAAGACACCGGGCCATAGAGTTTAAAACATTGTCTGGTACATATTTAAAACAAAAAGTTTCATTAATGGGTAACAAAAGTAATAGGGACGAAGTCCTTTGCTGTCCAGTTGCATTGTCCACCGTCGGTCGTAGGATAGATCCAGCTGTCGAACTCATACTCTTCCACATCGTCTTCAATGGAATTCACTCCCGAGTTGCTGATGAACACGGGAGGTCTTCCGATTCGTGCATTCCGAACAGCTGTTTGAGCTTCTGCAGTGAAACCCAAACCAAACTTGTTAGTCTTCTGTGTAAAATCATGGAGTCGGCCCCAATTTGCACACCCACCTTTCTCAATAATAGCCCGGGCATCCTTGAGGGAAGCCATCTTCATAGGAGAATCTTCAACAACAGTCTCAGCTGACGCCAGTGTCTGGGGAACCTCTTCAAAATGCTGAAATGGGGTCTCAATGAACTCCCCATCCATCTCTACATGTCGGAAAGAGTTGAGGTGGCTAACCATGTACTCCTCCTCCCCTTGTACTGTCACAATCTTCCCTTTGACCGGGTACTTCAGCTTCTGGTGGAGCGTTGAGGTTACGGCCCCAACTTTGTGGATCCATGGGCGACCCAGAAAACAAGAATAAGATAGCCGAATATCCATCACATAGAATGTAGAGTTGAAAACCTGAGAACCAACCTTAATCGGAATATCAACTTCTCCATGCACCATTCTCTTAGACCCATCAAAGGCCCTAACAACAATGTTACTTGGTTTCAGCTCCAAACCTTCACAGTCCAACCGGTCTAGGGCTTTCTTAGGCAAGACGTTCAATGAGGAACCAGTATCCACCAATACATGAGCAAGAGTAGTGCCCCTACATTCAATGGAGACATGCATGTCATCGTTGTGATTCTTCCCTTTAGCAGTCAAGTCGGCATCAGAGAAACCCAACCCATTATTAGCAGTCAAATTGGCCACACAATCTGTAAACTGATCAGCTGATGTCTCTTGTGGTACGTGGGCAGTCTTCAGGAAGGTAATCAGAGCCTTGGCACGGGCCTCTGAGCACAACAAATGTGACAACATAGAAATATTGGACGGGGTTTGCCCCAGCTGTTCAACTACACTATAGTCACTCTTTTTGATGATCTTCAGGATCTCTTCCATCTCTTGTTTAGAAGCTTCAACAGTAATCGTCTTTGGTGCCTCCGTCTGGGCAGGCACATCAGTGGTAATCCCTTTGCCCCGAGCGTCAGATGACTCGGCGACAGGGGTAAGAATAGGAGCTTGAACAGGAATAGCAGCAGGTACACTGGCAGGTGTGATAACAACAGGTTTTCAGGCGGTTGGCAGAGAGATATCAGGTGAGAAAAATCTTCCGCTGCGGGTGACTTTAGTAGGTCCGACAATATTGCTGATGTTAGTATCAGCATCCAACTCTTGCTTAACTCCATGAAAATAAACATCAGCCCCATAGTGCCAAGGGACAACTTTATCAGAGGTGTAGGGGATGGGCCCCAGAACAGTGATGATCACATGTGCGATTCTTGGAACAGATGTAATTCTAACAGGCTTCCTCGAGGGAGCCTTGGAAGAATTGTCGAAAATGGTAATGATGGCAACTTCTTCAGTATAAACTAGAGGAACAACAGTCTTCTCGAACATAATTTCTTTACTATCCATCAGGCGTTGGACACCTGATTTCAAAAGTGGGCAACCAGTAGGTAGAGCAGAAAACTTCCGCAACCTTCTTCACAGCCCGAAAATAAACCGGCTAGCAAAAGGTTCTTCTTCACGGTCATCAAAGGGGTAACAATGTCATTCACAGAAACCACAAACAAGTCTTCGTCTATAGCATTCACTTCATGCTTGGGCATAGGAGCAGTCACGACATTAGGCCTTTCGGGCGCCTCGAACTCAATCTCCTTTGCATCAATTAAGTCCTGTATCTTATTCTTCAAAGTCCAACAGTCATCTGTATTATGCCCCGGGCTATTAGAGTGATAAGCACAGCGGGCATTAGGGTTATACCTGGGTGATGTTGTATTTGAATTCTCTGGGGCTTCCTTTAGAACCACCAGATTAGTCTTCAACAACTGTGGCAGAATCTGAGATAAGGTCATGCTGAGATGAGTGAATTGCCTCTTAGGTCTCTCGTCCTTTTGTTGATTGTTGTATTGAGGAGCACCAGCAGGTTTTGAAATAACAACCGCATTCACAGCTTGGCGGCGTTCAGGTCTATTCTGGTTTCTTGAACTGTAGACAGCGCTTGACTCTTTCTTAAATGGCTTCTTCTCGGTACTCAACGAAGCACCCTTTTGTATCTTCCCAGCCTTAATACCAGCCTCAATCCTTTCACCGGTCAAAATAAGCTCTGTAAACCTAGAGAAGAGCTTCCAATTAGATGGTTGAAGAATGGACCTGACAAGGTCCCTAGAAACATGTCAACTAGCTCCCAATCAGCCAAGGGTGGTTGTACTCTTCCGGAGAGGTCCCTCCACTTCTGAGTATAACCTTTGAATCCTTCACTCGTTCCTATTGACATACCCTGGAGTTGGGTACGCGTAGGAGCGAGGTCGGAGTTGTACTGATACTGCCTGTAGAAAGCAGTGGCCAAATCTTCCTAACTGCGGATGCTGGCTCCGTCCAACTGATAGAACCACTCAAGCTGAGTCCCCGAGAGACTGTCTTAGAAGAAGTGGATCCATAGGTTTTTATCAGCGATGTAAGGCTGAATCTTCCTTACATATGACCAGAGGTGCAACTTTGGACAAGAAACTCCGTCATACTTAGCAAAGGCCGGTGCCTTGAACTTGTGGGGAATCACCACCCCAGATGATAGACCAGGCACCTTCTGAACTTCCATAGCACTCAATCGGTCTTCCAGTTGTTTTTATCTATCCTCAGCTGGAGGATACTGTTCTTCATCGAAGTCCGTCTCGTTATCAGAGACCACAGGGCTAGGAGCCCTCCTTTCCTCTTGACTATCTTTCCCTCCAGATGAGATAGTCAAATCAACTTCATTCTGTAGACTATTTCCAAACCCGTGCCCTGTATTAAACAGGATTGTCCTCTTATTCTTCTTCTTCTTCTCTTTCAGAATCAGGGTCTTCAGGTCTTGCTGACCCTTTTCTAGATTCATGAACAACTCTTGAAATTGGGCATTCTAGGCCTGTAGGGCCTTGATGGCTTGCTCATATGAAGGTTCAGCAGACATGATGAGTGCTGAAATAAACAGCGAAGAAGATAAGAGACCTATAATGGGTACCTGTTTATAAAGTGCATGGGATGAAATGCATATGATTATGATTTCAAAGACAATCGGGAGATTCAAATTTGTAAACAAGAAAGGAAACACACTTTATTAGATTAAACTTTCGAAATTCAAATTGTTCAACTGATGCCCTCAAGGCATTACAAGAATGGAAATACTGAAAAGTAAATAAAAACTGGAAAGGAAATCATCAAAGGCCCATCAATGCTCCCATGGTCTCTTCTTCTTAGTGTGGACATAGTCATTAAGAATCCGCTCGTTCTCCAGTTGCCTAGTCAACTTCTAGATCTTCTGCTCTTGCTCGTTGAACTTTTCTCGGTAAGAATATCGTTCTTCCCTCAACTGCATCCAAGACCTTTTCAGTGCCCTAATGTCAGTGGGCATGTAAGGATGGAGGATGGTTGGAATAACCCCTTCTTCATTAGCAACTTCAAGAGTGACAGGCCGGACGACTTCATACGGCATACCCAGCTTTTGGGCACGGATACGGACCCATCTGAGATATGGCTCCATCGGAAGTGAAGTCTTTGGGCCCAGCTCGTGTGGATCAGATTGGTGAACTCTATCCCAAGCCCTTATGAATCTACGACGTTGCTCGTCTCTATCCCCTTAAAAATCAAAGATGATATTAGGCATTAACAGCTTGTGAGGTCCTTCTCTTCTGGCTCTTCCAAACTGACGGAGAGCTAAGCATGGGTTGTAAGAAATTCCTCCATAGGTTCCTATCAGGGGAACATTGGGGTACTCCCCTCAGCAATCAATAATAGTCACCTCATCCATACCCTTGAGAGTCCAGATAATGTCATTATGAGATAGAGACAAAACCCTATAAGCCCAGCCCATTCCTTCTTTGTTCTCCAGCACTGACTTGGGAAGGTGCGAAATAAACCACCTTGCCAATAAAGGAGCACAACACATCAAGGTTCCCCGCTTTCGGGCAGTACGAGCATAGAGCTGATGAAGAATATCACCCAAGAGAGTGGGTACAGGATTGCGAGAGATGAAGATCTTTACCGCATTAACATCAACAAAAGTGTCAGGATTCAGAAACAATACCAAGCCATAGATCAGAAGAGCCAGAATATCGTCGAATGCCTTGAAGTCTAGACTATCCCAGAAATAGTTAGCTTTACCAACCAAGAACTTAGTCAGAAAGCCCTTTGCTCCACTCCTAGTCTCCCAATTAGCCATTACCTATTCCTTGGTCAAATGAAGGACTGCAACAATCTCTTCGGGTCTAAGGGTCTTCTCCCAACCAGTAAACGGGGTCTTCTCTAGAATAGAGATACCGAGCAGCTCAGAGAACTCTACTAGGGTGGGAACCAGCTGATAGTCTTGAAAAGTAAAATAATGGTACAACGGATCATAGAACTGGACTAGGACACTCATCATCTGCTCGTCCAATTTGGAGGTGACCAAACTGAGAAGAGAACCATGCCTCCTAATGAAGGAAGTAGTGTCAGGCATCTTGGCAACCAACTCTTTAAGCAGGGTGGGAACCTAGACAAAGTTGATCCGGATGGTATTCTTACGCATGGGCATCATGATGACCTACAAAACAGAACAAAGATGGATCCTTCTTGTCTTTGAAATAGGTTAGTCCAATGCAAGATGTATGCAGTGTTATGATGTCATGATGTCATGATAGTAAGTACACCACAAGTATCCACAAATAGCAAACATGGTAAAGGCATACAAGTCACACAAAGAGCCCTTAGATTTCAGGCTGGCAAGGAGCTTAGGTACTACCCTCTTTCAGTTCAGTTGGTTTAAACCTGTCCTAAAAATAGTAACCGGGTTCTAGAGGATCTCAATATCACTGACTACCCTCGATCGGTCATAATTCCAGTTTAGCAACCTTTTCTTGCAGCCGGAATCATCGCGAGAGTTTAGTCTCAATGAGTGTAGCATACTGCTACTGTTCTATGGCCAAGTTGGTCAATTTAAAGGTTCTAAGGTCAGTTGGTGCTTAATGACCCCTTAGAAGACCCATATTCTCCTCGTTCCAACACAAGGGATATCGGTACAGACTAAAGTGCCACACCAACGTAGCTACTGCTTCAACCGTGTCGGTCTACACCGGACAGTTCCCTCACAGTTTATTGCTACTTACCTAAAGGGTATCCCCAGATCCGGGTTAGGATCTATAGTAACTCCGATACAAGCCCACAAAGATAAATCATACAAAGCATACAATTGAAAACACAATGATCTAATCCTAAGGTACACTCCACTTAAGAATTTCCCCCAGCAGAGTCGCCAGTTTTGTGATACGGTGGGAAGAACTGACTGTTTTGGAATGCTGGTTTGCGTTTTGCTTTTGTTTTCGCAAAATGTCGCGGTAAGCAAGAGTCGCCACCTTCTTTTATTTTATCCAACAAGGAAAGGAAAAAAGCACAGAAAAATTCCTTTTTCGAGATGTTTCTCGGGTCCGGGGGGTAGATTATAGAAAGGGAAGGTGTTTGCACCCTTTCTATCCGTGTTTATCCACGGGCTCTTAGGTACTTGCTCAAAGTGTTTTCAAAAATTTGCTTTTTCTTTGTGTTTGTGGGTTTGAAAGAAGTTTTTGTTTGAAAGGTGTAAGTGCGAAAAGTTTTGTTTTGTTTTAGAAAGAGCAAGTACTTAAGAACCATCTACCTACTCGAAAAAGGAATTAATCTATACAAGTGTCCTTTAGACAATGCTATCCCACTATTGAGGAGTAGGTAGCACCGTCGTTGGAGTTTAAGGGTCAATTCGATTAAGGGACGTGTGTTCACTAAAGCAATGTTAGGACGCCTTAGCGGTAACCCTAATGTCTTAGATCATTTTTCCGAGGCAACTGTTTCAAGGCAACTATGATCTTTGGACAAGAGGGCGACCTCTAAAACTTCCTATACTCAATGACCACGTTCGAAGGCAACCAAGTGAGGTGTACCCTAAGAGTGCGCATGTGCGAGTGTGTTGTTTCGGTTATATTAACTTTATACATGTCATGGGTGAGCTATGTTGATTTTAAGTTCATACATTTGATCTTGTCATGCATTCCCTATTTATCAAACATCTAACAATGTATAGTTGCGGAATTTAAATTGCGGAAATTAAATCTAACTATTACAAGGCGTCAGGTATTTACATCGCTAAAAACAACCCTTTAATTTAAATTGCGGAAAATAAAAGAAAGCGATAAAATAAAGTCCTATTCAAAGCTATTAAATTCTGGAAGCAATTATAATAATATGGAAATATGGATTGCGTGCGAGAAATTAAAACGACGCATTTTTTAGGGTTTTGACCCCTTTTTGAAAAGAAAGCATTTTTTGTTATTTTTTGAATTAGAAAGAAACTAAATCTAAATTAACAATTAAATTAATTAATTAATGAAAATATTTTTGGATTTTTTATATTTTAGGAAATAAAAATAAATTTGGTCAAAATTATTAAAACCTAGTATTCTACATTAATTTTAATTATTGCAAAAATATTGAAATTATACCTAATTAAAGCTAGATCAATTAAATTAATTTATTTACAAAAATAAAGTCATGAATTTAATTTTAATAAATAAAAATAATATTTTTTGTGTTTTCTGATTTTTATGAGAAAAAATTAATTAGCTAATTAAATAATAATGATAATAATTAACAAAACAATTAAATAAAAAGAAGTATAAAAAAAAGAAGAAATAACCCATTGGGTGTGTTGGGCCCATTCTGGAGGTGAGAATTGCAAATCTTTGGCCCAACAGGCGCAGACATGTATTGACTTTGCTGCTTCCATGTGACAACATTGACTGGGTGTACGGTGGACATCACCTTGGGGCCATCAGATTTGGCCTGAAGGCCATCTGGCGCTTGGGATCTGGAGGCACATGGTAGACCATGCTTTGGACATTGCATGGGAGTACCTATTGAAAAATAATAACAAGCAATTTAGGGGACCTGGGATTCGAACCCAGGTCCCATGGGACTTTGTACAAGCGCCTCTACCAACTGAGCCAAGGTGTTCAATTGTTAATGGAATGAATAAAGAATATTATATATGAAAAACAATCAATATGCTGGAATTAAAAAAATACGCGCCAAGATTCAAAATCAGCCAATCAAGGGAAGGCACGTAGTCGTCTTCTTCAATGAAAAGCCTGGTTATTTACCTGCGGATTACATCCACAGCAAAATCCATGGCTTCATCCTAAAACGAACTGTAGGCCATAAAAATGCAAACCAAACTCATGGACATGTTCGTCTCTTCCTCCTGAGTACGTCTATACCCATTATTCGTTCCAATTTTTCCTGCAAAGCAAACGCCTAAAAACAAGAAACCCAAACCCTAGTTTCGGGTATGGCTTTACAGGCTACCAAAACAAAATCAAATATTGCAGATAGCTTGGAAATCATTCAAGGATCATGAATATATCAATATTTTGGAAAAAAGATGCAAGAATCCAAGGTTACGATTTCATGTACAGGGCGGTATTCAAGAAAACTTACAGCGCGATTCAGGGAGGGAGAGGGCTTGATTTTGATTCCAATAACTTCAGTGGACGTCAGGCTAGAAGATAGCGTTGAGTTTTTGTGTTGAAAACGTCTCTAACCAAGATTTCAGTTCCAAGATTTTTTGAGTTTTTTTTTCAAGTTTTGTATTGCAGTTTGTGCAGCCTCTAGGTCGTGTTTTTTGTGCCTTCGCCTTGTGTGAGTATAATAGAGTGAATTAGGTTTAGTTTTGGGCTTTGAATCCATGAGCATTGATGTTTGAAGATTTGATATGAATCACCATTAAAAAGCTTCCAAAATTGTCTCAAATCCAATATTTTGTGCATGATATGGCTTGGCACGAATTTGATCTTGTCCATGATGATAATTGAAAGCCGTATCAATCAAAAAGATCTTATTTCATCAATATTTGGATTTTATTTGGATTTAAATTGATTTAAAATGAATTAATTCAATACAAATCAAATAAAATATAAAAATTAATGAATGGACATAAAACTGAAGATAGGACACGTGTGTGGCGTGACAAGATCAAATCAAGTGGAAAAAAGTGGGCCCTTTTGACAAAATTTGAAGTTTTGGGGATAGTTGACTTTTGGCAATTTTGGAAAAATTCCCAACTTCAACAATGCATAACTCCTTCAATTTTGAACTTTTGGAGGTGTTCTTAGACTTTTTAGAAACCTTGAGATGTCCTATAACCAACCCTTTTGGTATCATCGCATTTTGATATTCCATGCTCAAGTTATAAGCTTTGGAAAAAAATGTGTTTTTGTTGACTTTTAAAAATGACCTATAATGTCCAAATTTGTAACTTCTTGTGAGTGCATTTATTGATCTTGGGGGTGTGAATATGGATTGTAGGAAATTGCATCCTCTTCAAAATGAGCTTTTGATGGGTCATTTCTCATAAAGTATGAGAAAGTTAGGCTTGGTCAAAGTTGAGTTGACTTTTCCTACAAAACCCCAATTTAGCAAATTTTGAATCTTGATGAATCTTGAGCAATCCTTGATGAATCATGGTCAACCATTGATAAAATGGTGAATTATCCTTCAAAATGAATATGTTGACAAAAAATCTTTAGGTTTGACTATTTGTAGGTCACAATTGACTTTTGCCCTAACATAGTCAATTTTTGGGCCTCTTGAGCAATTGACTGACCAAACTTTCTCTGCAAGGCTTGAAATTTGACATGGATGAACTTGAGAACATATTAGTACATTGGGTAGAATTTGAGTCCATTTGGATGTAAGTACCTTGATGCAACACAAAACCCTAATTTTGAATTGACTGCCTTAGGAGATGATTTGACTGTCCAACTTTTGAGCAATCTTGAGCCACTTGGAGATTATTATTGCAATGTCTTGAGAAATATGGGAGGGAAAATTTTGGGGTACAACAGCGGGAATACGACATCTTTAACTGGATGGCTCTTGCTTGTACCCACTGAAGATAAGGCTCCAAAGAAACGGCCCCTCTAGGTCTCAAGTCTTTCCTACCCTTCTTGTGAATATGACACAAGCCTTCACAATCTCCTCTTTAGCTTCCTTATGAACCTCTCCCTCTTTAAGGAAGAAACCACTCAGATGAATACTATTTGGCTTATCCCTCATCGGATATCCAAGCTGTCGCCGTGCAAGAACATGGTTGTAGTTAATTCCTCCCTTTGTGCCAAGAAGAGGTACATTGGGAAAACTCCCACAACTGTCAACAATCTATACATCATGGTAAGCCTGATGATACCAAATAATATCTGAATGAGTGAGTTCCATGATCTTTGGAGCCAAACGAGGCTCCTTCCTGATATCCCAAAATGCATCAGACTTAGGCAAGTGAGAAATAAACCATTGATACAACAAAGGCTTGCAATAAATGATCACCCCTCCATGGTAAGAATCTCGAAGATGAATAGAGTAATAAGTATCACCCAATAATGTAGGGACTGGGTTCCCAATCATAAAGACTCTAATGGAACTGATATCCATAAATTTATCTATGTTGGGAAATAAGAACAACCCATAAGCAAGTAGAGAAAAGATGGACTCGAAATAACCGTACTCTTCATCATAGAAAAGTAGCAAGCTTTCTCCAAGAAGAACTGAGCTGGTAATCCTCTAATACCTCCTTTGGTAGTCATGTGGGCTTGAACCTCAGACTTTCCCAAATGGGTCAAAGCAGCAATCTCATGGTATTTTGCCCCCCCTCTAAACCAGTAAAAGGAACACAATCGGTAATAGGTAAACCCAGCAGATAAGAATACTCCTATAATGTAGGCATCAACTGATAATCAGGAAAAGTAAAGCATCGATACATCAGATCATAGAACTAGACCAAAGTTGAGAGAATGCCCTCATTCATCCTGAGCTTCATAAGAGAAATGATGGACCCATACTTCCTCCGAAAATCTGTAGAACTCTCGATCTCGGGAATCAAACTCATCAACTCATCTATCTTGGGATCTTTGAAACTGTATTTCCCAGTCTTCCTCTTTCTGGAATCCATGGTCAAAAAGTACCTGAGATATTCACAAAGAGTCAACTTTTAAGTCCCTTGAAACAAAATGTCTTTAGAAGATGCTCATGGGTGCATTAATGCATAATGCAACAATCACACATAAGATCACAAATATAGGGTTCATAGGTTCAACGTCACGAGCATGAGTTCTAAGGTAGTACCCATAAGGTATGATCTAAGAGTTTATCACCTGCCGCACAAGGTTCTAAGAGGTTCTAAGAGTCTATATCCTTCCTTCGGATATTACCAACTTCCCTATTAACTCGGTAATTAGTAATATTCTCAAGAAAAACTCGTTCGAGCGTAGTATCGCGTGACAAATACTTCCGGATTACTCCGTCATAGTTTCCACACTACACCTAAAAGGCCAAGATGGGTTAGGGGTTCTATGGTCCTCAGTTTTAGCAGGCTCCCAGGTCGAAAGCAGCATGACTTCCCGATTACTCGGTAAACAACACTACAGCCAAAGGGCCCTCCACTGAGTGGGGGATCTCATGTCACCTTTTTTGGGATTACTCCCTCAAAGTTAACATGACTATACCGCCCGTCCTATCTTAAGTTTTCCCAAGTCCTGGTATAGGACTTATGAGAAATCGCCAAGCACCCTGAAAATCAGGAAAATCTAGACAAACACATATACAACATATAATATATAACACATAATAGCACATATACATATATAAACAAAGATAGGCTCAACACACTTAGGGATGGACCAGCAAGAGGTCAATCTTTCCCCAGTGAAGTCGCCATTATTTTTCTGTAGCGGTAGAAATGTTGAGACTAAGCCATTAAATTGACTTAGCTCGTATAGATCAAAATAAAAATTTCCACCGCACTTTATTGTTTCCAAAGGAATGGGAAAATATTGAATAACCCAAAAAGAGGGGGAGAGAATCTAGGTAAGGGGGTTAGTTATGCAAAGGGGAGGTATTAGCACCCTAAACATCTACGATACTCCACACAAACCTCTTTGTAAATCTGTATGTTTTGGCTATAAAATGTTGTATATATAAAATACATTGTGGAGATGAGAAAAAAAGTGTTTTTTTAATGATTTTTGCACCCGCTGCGATTGTGAATCTTTAGTGCCTATGTACCACCTTCCGTGCAATAGGGGATCAAGGTACGCATAGTTCACCTTTAAAATATTTAAAACACAAGTGTGTTAATTAATTTTAAGAGATAAGACGTCATTGTCATTGTCCGAGTGGAAAACATACTTACTACCCACAATTATGAGAAAGAAGAATTTGCATCATCTTAAAGTGGAGGATATAGCTTGGATTTGAAAATCAACAAAGCTTCACTCAACACCCAAGTGAAAAATATCTCACTTCACTACATGTTATAGAAGTATAGTTGTTTGCATCACTACAAGGATTGACAAGAGTCTAATCTTTTGAGAAAATTTTAAAGAGAAAAGCCAAAATGGAAAAAATAGTTTGAATGCGATTGATTGAACTTTAGTATTCTCACAAAAATGTCAAAGTATTATTAAGTTGATTAAAGTTTGATTAAGAAAATTATTTTTGAAAATGAATGGACATCAGTCCAAGTTTATTATGAAAATGGTTCAGGTTTTAAAACAAGAAGAGTTTTCAAAAGGAGGGGGAAGAGTTTTGAAATTAAAGAAGATGGGAGGAGATGAAGGGGCTATTCTAGAGCATAATGTAAAAGCTAGGGAAAAGAACCGTCTAACCAACAAGAAGCCAACACTTGACACAATGAGTTAATGTAGAATTCCATCCTTTAGATTTGAAACCAAACAAACAATTACAATAACCTCTTTAAGAAAACCAAGCTCCATTTGCATTAAGTCTTCACAAAAATTGGGCAGAGTAACAACTGTATACAGATGAATTCCAGATCACAGACAAAGTATGTAATCACAATAACCTGCACACAAATCAAACAAACAACCCAATGTCTTGGGGTAAACCCCAGGAATTCCAGACAAAATAACAGTTGAGGTCACAAGGTCTCAAACATAGGTCAAGGTCCCTAATCCTAAGTCCAAGAAGTCCATGTCTCCAAAGTGCCAAGGATAGTAACCAAGTAGTCCAAGTAACATTAAAGTTTTTTAGGGTTAAAGTTGATTATTAAGTATCTTCAAAAATAAATGAAAAGCTCAAGTGAGCAAAATAAAAATGACATAAAAGATAAATGCTGAAATGAGCAAAAATGAAAATAGCATGAAATGTAAATGCTAAAGTAAATGGTATATAAAGTAAAAAGCATAAATTAAGTCAATTGTTAAAAATTAGTAGTTAGTTGAATGATCATCTTGAATCTTACATTTGAAACTCATTAGAGGATTGGTAGAACCAAAGCCTCTCAACAACAAGTTGTATTTACTTTTTGTCAAGTATATCATCCATTTAAGAATTCTCAAGGCAACATTAAATGATCAATGATGTTTAAATGGTCCACTTTGACCAAAATTGATGAAGATTCATTAGAGGATTGGTAGAACCAAAGCCTCCTAACAATGAATCTCAAGGTTATTGGATCAAAGGATTCAAATTAACATCCTTGGGCTTACAAACATGGGTTTGGGCCACGAATGATCATTTCTCGAATCAAGACAAAATTTAGCGTTATGTTACAATCGTAAGTAGACTTATATAGAAGTCGCACCTATTTTGAGGCCGGTCAATAACAATCTATGTACCATATGTTTTGAGACATGATATGGAAATCATGATCCAATAAAATTTAGTATAATAAGAATGGGATAAGATGAAGAGGGATATGGAAATATTTTATAAAAAAAATAATCAAACTATCATTAAAATCATTTATCCATTTTGATGGAGTTAAACTCGATGCCCAAGATCCAATGATGTTAATGAATTCCATGATCAAAATTCAAAATAGTCAAAATATGTACAAAAATAAAATAATATTTAAAATAAAAGAAACAAGTTTTTTAAATGATTTTAAAAATGAAAATAAAAGGGAAAAATGGGAATTATATTCAAATTAATCAAGAAAAATTAAGTGAGACCATAAAAAAATCAGAAATAAACTCAAATATTTTTATAATTTTTTTGGTAATTTTTTAAAGTCAGAAACTATTTTTAAAAATAATTTAAATTGCTCAAATAAAGGAAAAAAAGATCAAAAATAGTAAAAATTAAGATAAAATTCCACTAAAAATTCAGAGGGTTAGAAATAATGAAAATGTTTTTTATAAAAAGTTTTAGAATTTAAAAATATCAGAAAGTATTTTTAAAACAATAAAAATAAAGCAAACAAAGCAAAAATTATGAAAAATATCAAACTTTAAAATAAAAATATGAAAAACTATTCACAAAGTCAGAAATAATTCAAGGTATTTTTGTATATTTTAAAATAATTTTTGGATAAAAAAATGAAAGAGTTATGAATTTTTGAAATTAAAATGAAATTAACAAATAAATTTGTAAAAAGAAAACAAATCAGAAAAATCACGCGCGTTGGATCATGCCTCACTAATACATGCTGACACATCCAACGGATCAGAGATGAGGGAGTATCGTGGACCCAAGACTGAGCGTGCGCATGAATCACAATAAAATCCAGCTAATAAAATTAAAACAATTGGGCTGATGTCATTAGTTGAAGAACGACATGTAGGTCGTCTTCAACCTCTAGCCTCCTGCAAATAGAGTAAACCTCAAGTCATTGAATCTGTAAATTTAGGCGCTTATAGTGGTACCAATATACGCGTCTATTCAAGACGATCACAACCATATCCTTGCGCCAAATTTATATAAAACACAGCGTAGTCGATTTGGAAAAAACCAGGGATGTTTAAAAATGTCAAAATCGAAAATCAAGAGTATCAAATGCATTGTTTCTCCAAAATTGAGTTAATAGCAAGCATCAGTGAACACCATAGACCATTCTAGTAATTTGAGTTAGAAGATTTTGTGCCTTAAACTACCTGAACAAAGTCATATTAAGTTGCTCTATAAATGGACTTGGCTAACTCACCTACTCTGGGGGCTACCAAGCCAGGAAGGAAATCCACTATTAGTAGTATTAGTTTGAAGCTAAACTATTCCAAAGCTTACAACTTCACGCCTAATCCCTACCCAGTGCAACTTCTACCCAGGTCCTCCCTAGATATGAGAAATCGACATCCCACTTCCAATCACTACAGTGATAAAATAGACCTACCCCAATCCCATTGGTAGTCTGTAATCAAGTCACAATCATAGCAACCTAAAGATAAAAATAGGAAGATCACACTTCAAAATCAAATATTAGGAGTTGCTTAAAAGCTTCCTCCAAGAATAATACTCAACTCTTGCTTCACAACTTCGAGGAGAACAATAGCTTTATAAAGAAGCAACAATCAGTCTACTCAAATGTATCAGAGATACATGAGGGCATACAAAAACAAATGAAGAACCGAAGGAACTATCAAACCTAAACCCTTATTTTTTACAAGGTTTTACAATAAAAATGCTTAAAAACTAGGTCTTGGACGACTCCTTATATAAGCTTCTGCAGTTGGGCTTGGATTGGCTTGGATTCTTCAATCAACTTCAATCTTCAGTTGAAAAATCTTTGCAGAATATTCTCCATAAAAATAGAAACAATCTTCATAAATAGTTTCCTAAAAAGTCTCAATCGATCCTTTTTAATAACCAATCAAATTTGCAATTGTTTCTAAAAAAATCATTGATTGGACTGCGCCTAAAATGAGTACAGAATATTCCCGATACTCATATCTTTAAATTAAATCTTCAAGGATATCCAAAAGCAGCGCCTTCTACATCATCCTCAGAATGTCACAACATCTTCTCTGACATCTGGCGGAAAAAACTCATAACAACAAATCATGTTACGGCAGTTGATAAAGATGCTGCACCATCTTACTCAACACCAACATACACCAACATAGAACCATACTTAGAACCATTCTTAGCCAAAATTTAGCCAACCATAGAACCATGGAACTAACAATCCCCCCTTTGGAAAATGTTGGCTAAAACAACCAAAAACCAAATTCAATTGGAGAGAGAAATAAAACCACGACACAAGCTACATGGTGATCATGTAAGATTTGTAAAAACACAACTAAGAAGCTTATACACATAAACATGAATAAAACTCCCTCTGTAAAACATAATAGGTTCTCCTTCTTAAGGACAAAACCCACACCAGAGCACCTGCAACAGAATAGTAGAAGCAGCATTAGTATCTCCAACATACACAAGCATGAAAAATCATGCTCCCCTTAATGTTTGCATTAGAAACCAAACACACATCCACTCTCTCATAACCAGTAGCACACAATCCTATCACAATGTTAAATCAACATGTTAAGACATGTGACGTAACATCAGGACACAACATTTTACTCCCCCCTTTTTAGCCAAAATATTGACAAAAGGAAACAGAGTAAATGTAAACAATGGAACCATATAAAACACTTCAAAATACATTGCACTCATGCAATAATAATTGAAACACACATTGCACACTAGCAACCTTACAGATGGAAGCACACAGATGGAAACACAACACTTAGTCAGCTTTAGGGGGTCTTCCACCTCTCGCCTCTATCAAAGAGCCTCTTGCCCCTATCAAAAAACCTTCTACATTCCTTGGTGCAGTATCCAACCCAACTGTCTTGCATAATACCTTCCTTCCATCCAATAATGCCAACAATAGGCATATCATGCCTCAGTACATAAAGGCAAAATTTAGTAGGCATTGTATTTCCTCTTTTCTGTAATTGCTATAACTCTTCAATAATACAAGTTCCAATCCCACTGTCTTTGATAACATCAAGTTGATCCTTATTGTCTATAAGCTCCAGAGTGTCTTCCTTTCCTTCAATAAGATGTCTATTAATGGTCTTAGAATAAAGACAAAACAACTAATTGACACAACAACTGGTGGCTCATCTAATTTTTCAACAACCACTAGTATTAAGAAGATAATTGAAGCAATTGCTGCAAACGAGCATTTGGAGCTGTATGACATGGTTGCAAGAAAACCAAAGGGGGTGATTGATTTGAAGTTGGAAGCCAACAAACAACTCAGAATTGAAGAAACAATTACTGGAGAAGTGGAGAAAAAGATGAAGGCATTTAAAGTAGGCACTCAACAGGTAGCTCAGCTTCAACAGGCACAAAAGGCGGTTTATGAAATTTGTAGTGGACCACACATGACTGTACATTATCTTGTAACTCCACAACAAGTTGAAGAGATCAAGTTTTTTAGGCAAAATAAGCCTTACTCAAATACTTACAATCCAGGGTGGAAGAATCATCCAAATTTCTCTAAGAAAGATCAGCAAGGAAATGTCCAAAATTAGCAACAAGCTTCACAGAAGTAAGAGTGAGAGGTGGCTATTGAAAAGATGGATGCCCACAATTATCAATTCCAAGAAGAGACAAGGAGAAAACACAAGAACACCACAACTTCAATCAAAATTTGGAAGTTCAAGTGGGACATATAACACACAATTTATCTCTGCAAGCACAAGGCAATCAGAAAATTCATGAGAAAGTTAATGTTGTCACAACAAGAAGTCAGAAGAGGTCAGAATATGAAGAAGAGAAGGTATCAAAAGATGACCATGTCATAGAGGTAGAACTGGAAGTGAGAGAAAACAAGAAAAAGCCATAAAAAGTTATACCACATGTGAAGCCAACTGAAGAAAAGAGTGCAAATGAGACTAAACCAGTGATTAAGTTATCATATCCCTCTCAAGTAGCAAAGAAAGACCAAAAAGAGAAAGATTTTGAGAAATTTGTCACAATATTAAAAAAGTTAGAGATCAAAATTCCTTTCTTTGAAGCTCTCGAGAAAATGCCTATGTACCAAAAATTCATGAAAGAGGTATTGTCTAAAAAGAGACCACTAGGAGATGGATCAGTACTCAGTGATGAGAAATTGTGTGTAATCTCGCCAGAGATAAGAATCCCACCCAAGAAGAAGGATCCTGGATCGGTTGCAATACATTGCACTATAAAAGACAAAAAATTCAAGATGGTTCTGATTGATTCAGGTGCTAGTGTGAGTTTAATGCCATTATCTATCTTCAAAAAGCTTGGTATTGGAAAGATGAGCAAGATAGGAACAAAGGTAAAATTTACTGATCACACCACCAAGGAGGCATAGGGGGTAGTTGAAGATGTACTGGTGGAAATTGACAGGTTTGTCTTTCCAGTTGATTTTCAGATCATGGACATTCCTGAAGATGAAAAGACTCCTATCATTCTTGGTCAACCACTTTTGCTTAGTAGTCGATGCAATTTTGATATCGAGAAAGGTTCTCTAACGTTAAAATAATTCGATGAGGAGATAAATTTTAAAGTGTTGGAGATCAAGAAGAAGGTACGGGTGGAAATAATGAATCTTCAGTTGGTATGATCAAACTAGAAGGAGGAAGCAAAATTCAAAGCCACTTCTAGAAAAAGTCTCAGGCATAATCTTTCTAGTGGCATCATCTCATGCATCTATCAAAATCCTAAGTTCATTCAAGAAGTCAATAAGAGAAATAAAAAGGAACATCAAGGTGAGGAGATGGAAGTTGGAACTGACATGAAGTAAAAAGGGGTCCATAATTTTGATCCCTATAAGTTATTGGTTGCGGAAAGGACAAGCAACAAGGTGTGGAAGAGGAAGTACCCCCTATAATAAAGGGGAATGAGTTGTCGAGCCATGCGATGTTAAACGAAGCGCTTCGTGGGAGGTAACCCACGCTTTTAATGACTTAACATTTTCTTTGTGTGTTTGTTTTATTTCGTCTGCAGGTAATAAATAAGGCCTTACATGTGTGAAATCGGATGCAACAGTTGGTGTTGCATTACCTTTCACCTCCTCAGTAAGGATCTCTTTGAGTATCCCTTCTCGCTCTTGTTCTAAAACATTGGGGACAATGTTTAGTTGATGTTTGGGGGGGGGGGGTTGTTTCTGTTTTGTTTGTTTTATGCTATTGTGTCAGTTTAAAACCATGCTTCGAAGTTCTCTCTGAATATTGACCAAAATTCTTTGTTTTGTGCAAGAGCTTGTATTTCAAAGAGATCGAGAATAATATATTGAGATAAAGGGATGATTGTTTGAGGGTAGGAAGTTGGAAATAATTTGACAAAAAGGGGTTTTGTTTGAACACCCTATGTTTCCTAAAAAGTGACACGAGTCTAACGTGTAGATTTGTGTCATAGTTCTTGAACCCTGAGAAGTACTTCTTGAGTAGTTTATCTTGATAGTAGGGCATAATCTAGATTCACATGCATGTATGATGGGTTGAGAAATAAATAATTTCATCACCAAATGATGAAAAGGAAGTAAAAGGCAACCGACCACTAAGTTGGGTAACCCTCACTCGATTATTCAGCCCAAATGAGGTTGATCTCCAAACATCGTCCAAATAAGGAAAATATATAAACTGCAAAGTTTTGAAAATTCCATCGATAATTAAAAGTAGCGAGTGTTGCTTATTTGGTGCCTGAACAAAAAAATTTATTGATTAAACTTGTGCATGTGATGATCATCATATTTCTCATTGCCTTAATTTGATTGTCCGAATGAAAAAGGAGGAAAATCGAAAAAAGAATTAAGTACAAAGCATAGTTGGAGAGGTATCTGAAAGGTAAGCTCAGGTTTAAAATTTTCTCACAAAAACTCTTCGCGTCATTTGAATACTGAACGAACTACCTCTTGAGCAATGTGAACAGAAGTCTCACGTATAAGTATCCGTTTGCTGTGAATTTCATAAGCTCTTGTAATTATAGCTTTAGGTCAAGCAACAACTTAAGTTTGGGGGAGTTTGACCAGTGGTTTTTATACAGTTATTTACCGTTGGTTTTAGTTATCCGCTCTTTATATTGTCAAGTGTTTTACTTCATTTCTCCATCTTTTATATGTTGGTTGTGTGTTTTATTGTTGGTAGGCTCAGAGGAATAAATCGAGACAATTTAGTGTGAAAAAGTACAAAACTCAGAGTTTTAGAGGAAGTGAAAAAACCATGATACAGGAGACCTGACACGACCATCCGTGTCACCTAACACATGCCGTGTCAGGAGGAAAGCCTTGGGAAAAACTCAAAAGAGAGGAAAGTCAGGGGGGCTGACACGACCACCCATGTCAGTTGAAATGATCACATGTGTCAGATGACACAACCACTCATGTCAGCTGACACGGGCCGTGTCAGCAAGTCTGGAACTGGAAAAGATTTTGGAAAGCTTAGGGGGCCAACACGGCCACCCGTGTCGGCTAAAAACACTGATTTTTCTTGTTTTTCTGTTATATAAGAGTTTTCACGAAAAGAAGGGGGACTTTTTTGGCGAGCAAAGAATTACACGGTTCAAGATTAGAGAAGACAAGGTTTTTGGAGAGCGGAATTTTTTCATGAGTGGACACAATTGAAGATCAAAGTTCATCTCAATCCTTGTAATGTCTACCCTTTTATTGAAATTATTTTGAACAATATGATTAGCTAAACCCCCAATACTAGGGGATGTCCTTGATTTGATTCTGTAAACAACATTGACTTCAAATTTCAGTAATTTATTTGTTTTTCATATTCAATTTAATCATACAAGGTTTTTCATGCTTTCTTTGTCGGACCAACAAGAATCAAATTATAGTTAGCAATTAGGCTAGACTACCATTGTTAAGGTTTTTTGTGCGATTAAACTATAGTAGATATCACCTAGGACTAGGGATACCCTGTAGTTACCAGTTAAATCTTGATAAAACAAAGGCTTGATTTCATCATAATTCTCTAAGGACTTAGGATTTAGGATGAATGCTCAAAGGTTTTCCCACTAAGAACTTAGGGGAAAATAAACTAAAGATATGGTAACTGAGTATTTTGAACTTGTTGAAGAAATCAGGATTCAAGGTTGTTACAGAGAAAATCATACAGTTTACCCTAGCATGTTTCTCATATTTGTCAAAAAGCCAATTTATTATTCTGCTTATTTTTAGTTATCGTTAAGTGATAATTTCCAAACAAAACCCTAGTTAAGTTTTTGTTTAATTGAACCACGAATTAAACTCGATACTTATATGCAGTCCTTGAGATCGACATTCAGACAATTTCCCTGTTATTACCATAAGAGGCAAAATAGTACACTTGGTATTTTTCTGATCATCTGCCCTCATATTTTCAAATACCAAATCATGAGATTTCATATCTAACTCCTCACACTCTCTCTGAAAATATTTTCTCAGTTTCTATCACTTAGAAATTAGTCGTACTGCTTTCGAGAAAGGTTTTTTGCTTGGTAAAATTTTTTTATTTTGGAAGAGTATAATTGTAAATTCACCAAAGATCATTATCTTGGTTGAATAATTCATCCATTAGGGAATGTTTGTTTGGGTTCAAAGCTAAACCAATTTAAAAGCTTTAGTTTTTGGTATTTATGTTTTAAGTCATAGGCTCATAAGCTTAGCCCGGTTTAAAAGCTTACTTTGTTTCGAGATCACTCTGAATTAAAATCTCAAGTTGGCTTTATGGTTATCCAGTGTAAAATCTCGGTTTGGTTCGTCAGCTCATCCAGGTCAAAAGCTTTCATTGGTTCGTGATCATCCCAAATTAAAATCTCAGTGGTTCATGTCATACCCCAAATTTGTCCTACCCCTTTATAAGGATCATCTGGCTTATGCATTTCATATCCTTCATGTATATACTCTTCATTAAGCCATATAACATTGCATGGATCATTAATCAATAAATGTTCATGGGATAAAGATATTTCTTTTTGGAAGCTACGCATAAAAAAATTGTTCAATCGGGCAGCACAATAAGGCAAAACTCTAGTTTTTCAAGTTTTAAATGTGTTCCACATGTTTCATAAGCTATCAAATCAATAATCAATCGAGACATCATCATGGCAAGCTCTCATGTATTTTAACGCGCTATGAATTGCAGAGAAATCAAGCGTTTCAGTGAATTTGAGACGGTGCGAACCAGACACAACATTTGTATTGGTTTGAGCTTAGAAATTTGAAAATTTCAATTGGGATACTGTTTTAAAATGGTTCCTCAGGAATTGGAACCGTCTCGATATTTTCTTCATTTCATATGTTCAGACCGGAAGCCAATTCTGTGCATAAAGTCTCCAAAGAGTACGATTTTCATGAAATGGTATTTGAATTTAATTGTTGGTAATCTGTTTCTCGAGTGTTCAGAAATTCGTAACTTTCATCCGATTCAGTATTTTCGGCTGATTCTTTAAGAACTGATACCGCCTTAATTTTCTTATCATTTCTCGTGTTCGGATTGGAGGCTAGTTTTGTGAAGAAGATCTCTGGGGATTTTAACTCTTTGAAGACAATGTAATGGATTTAATTGCTGGTCCGCCATTTTGCGGGTACTTAAAAATTCATAACTTCTTATTGAAATACTGTTTTAGAGTGGTTCTTGTGGGGTTAAAATTGTATTAATGTCATCTTCATTTTGTATGTTTGGGTCAAAGGTTGATTCTTTGAGGAAGGTCCCCAGAAAGACGAATTACCATTGATTTTATTATGCTGAATCATATTTTATTTCAGTTTCCCGATATTTTAAAAATCATAACTTCTTCGATTTTTATCGTATCGAGACGATTCTTGTGGCATAATTTCACAAATTATGTTGACTACATGTTTACTTCAGGGCTCGAGTGCAGATTTAGCTCTGAAGATTTCGGTTTATGGATCGTTTCTCAAACCAATCAGTGAAAAAATTTGCATTACCGAAAAAGCACAGCGTCTGTATCAAATATTCTCGCCATTCAAAAATTCATAACTCCTTCAATTTTTAGCGTATGGAGTTGATTCTTTCGGCACGACGTCAGAAATTTAGTCATCTTCATTTTTGCTTCAGGGTTCGCGTCAAAATTTTGCAACAAAAATGATGACCTTGTGGTTTGTTCTCACACTGTGACTAATATAGTGTCTATAAGTTCCCAAACCCCAATCTTCACTCATGTTTTCCCTCACTTTTTTCACACACTCAAATACTCTCTATTTTTCTCTCAAGTCACAAAAGAATTCAAATTACAAGAACTCTAATCTCCCTCCATTTTCTTCACGGGAAACTTCTCTCCACACCACACCGCCACCGCGTGACCACTAACTGGCCTTCTTCTCCGTCAAATCTCCGGCCACATGTCCCTGCTCCTCCGCTGCTCATCATCGTTGCATCCCCTTCGCCGCATGCACGTCCACTCCCTCAGTTCAGTTCTGGTGTGACATCGTCCTCGCGACGTCCATGACAATTTTTTGGCGAACACATCGTCCCTCTGCTCAAGCTTTTCTGGTGAGCATCTTCCTCTATGATTTCCTCTTCAATTTTGGTAAATAATTTTCTTCTTAATTCAATTGATTTAAGTGCTTGCTTATTAATTGATTTTGTGAACAAATGCTTATTTGATTTCATGAGTTGAATCTTACTTGAATCTTGAAATTAATTGTTCTTGAATTGTTAATGATGAATAAATGTGGAGTAGGATATATGTCCATGGAATTAATGTTGATTGTATGGATTTAACGGAAGCTTACGCGTCGAAATTGAATAATTGTTCGTGTTTGTTGATTTATGTGTCGCAATTTAATTCCGATATGTTATTTTGTAAATAATTCTTGATTTCACGTGTCGGAATTGGAACTTGAAACATATGATTGATATCGATGCGTAAATTAATTTGACTCAATGCTTGAAAATATGGTATCGGTACCGTGTTATTGTTTACGATTTACTTGTGAATTCTGAGTAATATTCCATGTATCGATGTTCCACTTTCATGTCCGTTAAATGCTAAATTCTGATTATTTTTTGGGGAACATCGGTAAATTGAAGTTGCTTCCCGGAATATGTAAGGAACTCGTAAATTGTGTTTTAGTTACTATGTGGTATGTGTTTACTCGTAATTGGTCATTTCTTGACTATTGGCATTGAGTTTTATCGATTTAATCCAAGTTTTTGAGCAATTTTGTGGATTGATGTGATGTTGTCCCGAAAATAAAAGTGCAATAAAAATGCGATTTAATTTGTACCGAAGTATATTTTGTTATCATTCGACGTTTGTTTGACATTTGTATCAATTTTGGTGGATTTTAAATTGATTTTTTAGCGTCTTATGTGTAATATAGTGCTGTTCGGAATTTATGTTCACATGTACATGTCATTTCGATTTGCATTTGATGTTTACTTATACATAGTTGTTCATTTCATGAGCATTAATACTGAGTTTTCTTGATTTCGGTACAAGTTTCCGGCTAATTTCACGTTTGAATTTAGTGTTGTTCGGAAATTCATTTCACATGTACATATCACTTTAATTGTCATTTGATGTTTGCTTGTACATAATTGATCATTTCATGAGCATTAATAACGAGTTTTCTTGCATCTGATGCATTTTACCGATTAATTCAATGTATGCATACCATGCTATCCGGATATTCAAGTGAGCCTTAAAGCTTGATTTTATTATTGGTTAACACATCATTCTACTTGCTTTGGTTCACGTATGACATTTGTGACGATTCCAATTGATTTTAAACTGACTTTTCGCACACTTCAAATTATGAAATAATGTTGCCCGGGTATTCTAAATGCATGTACATTCATGTTTCTATTATTGATTGATGCATCCATAATTGCATTTGAGCATTTGGAAGATATTCATGATGATTTGTTGTGGTTTCAACTTGAGATTTTGAGCCATTCCTTGTATGAGCGCGTTGCTGCACGACTTTTAGTTTTCATCTTCTGTTTCTTATTTGTACCTTGTTCCTTTGCATTTCATTGTTATTTTTGAGTTGTAATTCGATACTTGAGTAAAGACGTGATCTTGAATGGGGCTTACATCCAAAGATATTAAATGGTATAAACATGACTTGTCTAGGACTGAAAGTAAAGACGTGATCTTTCATTGCAGAGAATTATTTAATGTACCTCTCATAGGTATAAGGGGTGGTATCAACTATAACCCAACTCTTTCTCGAAGATAATTAGGTTATTCTCTGAGAGGACCACCTAAAGTGGAGCATGTGCAAGAATCCTTATTCTATGATGTGCCTGACGGCATAAGATGGATGGATAGAGCTATCAAGGCTTGGACAAGTATTCATCTTGAAGGAGGACAATATTTTGGTAGGAAGGATCCTATAACTTATGCACCTTACGTTCAGTGGATCCAAGAGAGAAACAAATATTGTCATTGGCCGTTCACCATAGAGAAGCCTTTGTATCCTCAAGAGCCGGATCTTCCCGATGCAGTACAAAAAAGAGATTATGAGCTAGTGAAAGCTCCTAATTGACATTTGCTTGAGGAATGTGAGACCATGAAGGTAAAGTGTCTTGTGGCTACTCAAGAGAAGACTCAGCTATCTCAAGAGCTCAAAAGGTTCAAGGGAGAGATATCGGGTGTTTCAAAGAAGAGATAAAGATTTGATAACAATTTTATTTCTTTAGAAGATCACCAGAAAGTTGTGGCTGAGGTTGAAAAGAAGTACAAACAGAAGTGCCGAGATTGCGTCACCCTCAAAGCATCCAAGTCTGACATGGAGAAGAGATATGAAGCCAAGGTCAAAGAATTAGAGAAGAAACTTCTAGATAACAACTCCCAGATTAAATAAGAGAACACTCAGAGGCTAGCGACATAAACTCAGCTCAAGGGGCGTAGTATGCAACTAGCACATGCCATTGAAGTAATGGCCAGTCTCAAAGGTCAAATGAGAGGACAAGGAGTTTCTAGCTATCTGATGTCGGATGTTTAGATGTTGTTGTACCCCAAAATTTACCCTCCCATTTTCTTCAAAAACATACTCATAAAGGTCTTAAATACTCAAAGCTACTCAAGAGTTGACTGGTCAAACCTCCTCCTAAGCAAGGGTCTACATCCAAGGTTTGGTGCTTCTCAAAGAATATTGGGTTGAAAGGGTCTAAAATGACTTTCACAGTTCATCATAGGTCCTCAATAATGATTATGTCAAGTTTCAAGTCTTGCATCACATGTCTGCTCAGTCAATGACTCAGAAGATTGAAAGTCAACTGTATTGGGTAAAAAGTCAACTATGGTCAACATACAGTCAATCTTCAAGTTTTTTTGTCAACATAAACATTTTGAGGTGATATTAATCATTTTATCAAGGGTTGATCATGATTCCTCAAGGAAATCCTTCAAATCATCAAAGGTCAAAGAATTGCCAAATTAGGGTTTTGATTGAAGATGACTGATCATTGACTTCTGGCCTAGTACACGACCTAATGGCTTAAATCATGATCTCAAGGTCTAAAATAAAACATATTGACCTAATTACATGGCTCAATACATTTCCAAAGATACAAGTGATTGATAGTTAAAGAATTGAATCAATTGATAAAAAGTCAACAGTCACACAAAAGTCAAACTTTGACTTTTTGGTCAACATTGGAATTCAAAAATCAAGAATCATCAAAACATTCAAAACTATAAAGTTTGATCATCAAGAATTAAAAAGATCAAGAAAGTCAACAAAAGTCAAAGTTGGAAGATTTTCAAGTACTTAAAAAACCCCAGGTATTTTGTTCTTAGAAAACCCCAACTTCACAAGCAAGTTTCCTCAAGACACAAGTTGATTCAAGGAAAACTTTCAACATGAAAGTTGTAGGGATTAATGAATTCTATAACTTTGTTAATGTGGGATGATCCTTAAAAATTGCTTGGATTAAGAGATATGGGCCCATGAAGTTCTGATATTTTTACCCAACACTTAGAAATATTTTGGATCATCTTTTTATCTCAATTTCTTGGCCAATTTTCACGAATTTCCCTTTTTAATTAGCCAAAGTGGTCAACATGAAAGTTGCATATGTTGTTATAATATTTTCAAAATGTCCAAGAGCAAGAAAATATCATATTTGAGCCGAGAGTTTAAAAGAATTGAAGTTGGACATTTCTACTTGATTTAGAGGTCATTTCTTTGGTGGATATAAGATCAAATCTCATAATCATGCCTAGATGTCTCACTTTTCAGGCCTCTAAACCCACAAATCTCTCCATAATCAATTGATTTCACTCTTTTTGGATATTATCCAATTGACTTAAGCCTTATCTAAGTGATTATTCCATTAATGGCACAAAGTTGACACTTCCATTTTGGAAAAGCAAGCTTTACAACAAAGTCAATGCATTGAGCTCCTAAATTGTTTCCCTTTGATCACGCTCAATAGGAAAGTGAATAAGCAAAACCTCTGCACCCAACAACTATAGAGCACTCTTGTACTTCTCCATTGGAACCACTATTTCACATGACTTGACATTTGAAATCCAACTAAGCCATAACTTGATAATTTAAGAATTTGTCCATCTAATTACCACTGAGTTTTCTCTATAAATAGAGAGCTCATTTTCAAGCTAAGGGAGGAATTGACAAGCCCTCTAAACCTCTCATACACTCTCAAACCCGAATTGGCCATAAAACTCATTTCTTGAGTTTTCAAAATCGATTTATTTGAAACTCTCAAACCTTGCAACTTTTGTCCAAAAAAATCATCCAAACACTTCATACACATCATGTATAAGTGATCTAAACCCTGTAACTCCATTATCAACATCCACCATTTTCAAAATACATCTTTGCAACTTGACTTGAATATACTAATCCAGACACTCTCAAAGCAAAGTAAGAGTTGCAACATACTTACTAAGGTCTCATGAAGCTAAAGCAATCCTCATATTGCTCCTGGAAGTTGTGTAGAGATCATCAAATTTTTGTATCAAGAGGTAAGTTTTTCAAACTTTGAAATGTCTGTAAAAGAATCATTTGCATTTATTTTTTGAAGATAAAGTGTAGATATTATGTCATTGAATCTAACCATATCTTTAAATTTTGTTTTAATTGATTGTGTGATGAGAATTTCAGGATTGAAGTTTCTGAACCATTAGGGTTTCATTTTGGTACTGAGAAAAATTCGTTTTAATATTTAATTTATAGATTAAATTAATTACATATTTGAAATCTTTCTGAAATTATAAGTAAGTTTCATCTTTACATTTTCGAATTTGGATGAGAAACGAGAAAGTTATGATTTTTTGAGTATTTTGGTTATAGTTACTGTAAGAATCGTGAAACAAGGAAGAAGATGAAGTTCCTGGCCATTTTCAAATTTCTCAAACTTGTTTTATAATATATTTACTGGCGGGCATTTCATAATCGGATGAAAACAGCCACCCCAATGATAAACCATGCACGCGTATAACTTGAAGGACCTGGGTTTGAGCCCTAGTGGTACCCTTTTCCACATTTTCCTCTTTTTTTTTTAACTTCTTTTTTCCACTTAATTTTCATCATATTCAATAATTTCTTTTTGCAACCAAATTTAATGTTTTTGAGCTTATTTTTTACACACTGCTAGTTCACTACCTCTATTTTATGAATACTAAAAAAAATCACAAAAATATTTTATTTCATTATTTTTTTAATAAAATCAAAGTCATCACTTTTTAGGGTTTTTAAGGAGATTTTTGATGATCTTTTGATCAAATTTTCAACCTTGTTCACAAAGCTTGATTTTACCATGATAGGTCTTGATTCTCATGAGATATCTTAACACTTGAGTAAACATTTCATGATAGCTTGATCCTTCTTAGGACTTTTCTCAACTAAATTCACATTAGAACATGAACATGTACAAAAATCAAAAGTTATGCTCCATGACTTTCAAATGTGATTGTGATGCATATACCTGTTTCAAACATCTAAACTCATCTTTTTTCACAATCTTGCTTGATTTTTGTACATATTTCCTTCATAAACTATTTTAAAGCATAAACCACAAAATAACAAAAATATGCTTTCAATTTCAATTCATTTGTCATAACTTTTACCGAATAAACTCATGGATTCTCATCTACTTGTATTTTCTTTTCTATTTTCATCTTTCTTTTTTATTTTCCTAGATAAATTGTATAGGATGCTTTTGCGAATGTAAATAGCTTAGGTTTATTTTTCTTGCATTTATCTTATTATGTATCTGCTTCCGGGATGTAATGGTTGTAGGTTTACTTTCCCACACTCTTTATCCTTATGTAACCGCCCCAAAGCCTTGTAATAGTCTTAGGTTTATATTCCGCTCTTTACATTCTGATTTTATTCTTTTATGCTACTATAAGTAATTAGGGTTTGTATGGCAAGATTAAAATCAACCGATAGCAAAACCCTAATTTCAAGATAAATATAACTAAACCAATCACTTTGCACACGCGCACCTCTAGGGTGATCCTCACTTTTTACCTCGAATTTAAACAGTCATGTCCTTCGGTTGAAAGATCGTAGGCCATCGATGACCCTTCGATGCTGCCTTCAGTAAACGATCTTAGTCCCTTACGAGAATTGATAAATCGTCCTACAAGTTTCCTTCTATGACTGTATGATGACCCGCGCCTGTCCCTCACATCCAATGATAGGGCTTCCTACTAACTAATGGTAGGGTAGAACTATCTAAAGGAGGAGGAAAAGAACCAAGATTTTTTTGAATAGGTAGAACGCTCGTAGTCGCTTGCTCACAAACTTTTCAAAACAAAACATATTTTCACAAAACAACACTTTCTTTCACAAATATTTTCAAAACGAACATTTTGTATACATTCTCAATGATACGAGAGTCATTACAAAATTTCCGCGCTTAGGAATTTTCAAAATATTTTCAAGCATGCACAAGCACAAATCATTTCCAAAAATGAGCTAGTGATTAAGAGCCGGTAGAAAACTACGGATGAAAAGGGTGCTAACACCTTCCCTTTTCATAACCTGGCCCCCATACTCAGAAAATTCTCAAAAGGTATTTCCTATTCTTTTCACCATTTCCTTTATTGGATAAAAGAAAAGTCGATGGTGACTCTTGCTATCTGCAACATTTACGATAAAATGCAAAACCCAAAAGTCAGTTCTCCTACTGTATTACAAAACTGGCGACTCTGTTGGGGAAACTAAAGTAGGGTTACCTTTATAGCTAGATCAACTTTATTTCTTTACTTGTTTGCCTTGTATGCTTTATATTTTGGGATATGCTTGGGTTATTCTTGTAAAGATCCTATATCTAGATCTGGGGCATTTTAGGTGTAACGCGGTGGGAGAACTGACTTGAGATGTATTGTGTTTGATCGCAATTGTTGCAGATAGCAAGAGTCGCCACCGACTTTTCTTTTATCCAATAACGAAAGGCTGAAAATAACAGGAAAGACCTTTGAGATTATTTCTTGAGTTCGGGGGGTAGGCTATGAAAAGGGAAGGTATTAACACCCTTTTCATTCGTAGTTATCTACAGGCTCTTAGTTGCTTGATAGATCAATTGCTTTTTGTTTGAAAATGTGCTTGTGGTGTTGGGTTTGAGAGTATTTTGAAAACATCTTTGTAATGGTTCTCGTCTCTATAAGAATGCGTACAAAAAGCTTTGTCTTTTGAAAATGTTTCAAGATGAAAGTGTTGGTGTAAAAAATGTTTTTTGTCGTGAGCAAGCGAGCAACTAGGAGCAACCTACCTTTTCAAAAGGTCTTAAATGTTCTTTTCCTCCTCCTTTAGATGTTGCTATCTTACCATTGATTTGGTAAGAAGCCCCATCGTTCAATGTGAAGGGACGGGCACAGGACGTTTTGTATAGTCATTGAAGGCAACCTATGGGACGTTTTAGCAATGTCGTTTAGGGACTAGATCGTTTACCGAAGGCAGCATTGAGGGTCATCGAGGGACTACGATCTTTCATCAAGGGTCTTTTCTAAAACGCCCATATTCGAGGGACATGACTATTTTTCGAAAGGCAACAAAGCGGGATTACCCTAAGGGTGCTAGTGTGCAATATGTGTTTAATTTACATGCATTTAGTCTTGATTAGGGTTATCTATTTGTTGATTTCATGTCTTGCCATGTATACCCTAATTACTAGCATTTATATTTGAAAGCGATAAATTGCGGAAATGTAAAGTCCTACACTATTACATCATTTAGGGATGGGGGTACAAATTTACAAATGGGGGGTTTGCAAGAATTTTAAATCCTAATTATCTATTACAACCATATTGAATTATACAACATAAGAAAAGGAAAGGATTTGTTTTTGAAAATGGTTTTTTTCTTAATAAATTAAAAGGAAAATAAGTATTTAATAAAAGAAAATATTTTGATGACTTTTTATGTTTTAATAAAAAAAGATACTGAAAATAATAAGAATAAAAAAATGAAAAACTTGATGAAAATAGGATCAACATATTGCTAAACACGAAAATGAAGGGGACCAGAAGTTCTGACGCTGTGTGTTGTAGCTCAGAAAGAAGTATCAGAGGTGATCAGAAGTTCTAGGTTGATGCCATCGGAATCCTGAAAGAAAAGTCAGAGGGAAAAAATAGAAGTTCTGGGTTGTGTTTGGACAGTGAGCAAAAAGCCAGAAGTTATGTGTTGTGTTAAACAGTGAGTGAAAATCAGAAGTTCTGTGTTGTGTTAAACAGTGCGTGAAAAATCAAAAGTTATGTGTGTTAAAACAGTGAAGAGAACTCAGAAGTTCAGTGTGTGTTAAAACAATAAAAATATTCTAGAAGTTTTATGTCAAAATAGTGAAGAGAACTAAGAAGTTCTATGTTGTGCTAAACAGTGGGAAAGGAAACCCAGAAATTCTGTGTTACACTTTGCCTCATTCCTTACATTAGTCAGAACATCTGCAGCTTGATCAGTTATTAACAACAACAAATCATAAAGATAAAAGCACAACAGTTTATAGAAGTTCTAGTCCTAATTCCGAGCCTAGCTTTATTCAAGAAGTTCTGATCCATAGTTTTTTCTACTTATGCAATGATACAGACATCATCAATACTATGATATTTACATATTTAATGATGTTCTGAATGAAAATATGCAAAGTCAAAAAGACTTACCTTGAATCTGAAGCGTGTGTTTGGGACTTGAGCTGCTGCCTTCAGATGTTCTGGAGTCAGTAAGAGAAATAGAACAAAAAATGCTATGTTCTTTGATTCAAAGGGAAGAACAAAGGTTTTGGTTTTGTTAGGAATTCAGGGTTCACGAATGTTTTACTGTTTTCTTTTCTCTCTTTGATAATTCTCTCTTTCCAAAATCCAGCCCCTTGAAAGTTTGATGGAGCAACTTATTTATAGGTGAGTTTGCTGTGGTTTTGGGGGGAAGAACAAATGGGATTTAAACCATTTTGGAATATTGTTCCATTTCTTTTTAATCATAGTTTTTGTATGCTAATTTGGTGCAAATATGGGGTTTGAGAAAGTGTAGGTGTGGACTGGATCAGCAGGTGATTGCAGGACTATGATACAGCAGGGCAACAGGCTGCTTAAACGAGGTTTTCGGATTTGGTGATGTTCTGATCGCAGAAGATAAGAAACGTAACCTCCATATGCTGAAGAGTCATGTTATGACCAAAGAACATTGCTTCCATATGTTCTGATTGAAGCATCATGTTCTGAACCGTGTTTGCAAATTCTGATTGCACTCGCGTGGAGGCTGGCCCAAAAGTTCTGAAGTATCATATTCTCTTAATAATTAGTAAACTTTCTAAATGTTTAGAAATTTGATTTTTCAAGGCAATTTGTGATTTTAGATTTCTTAATCAACCAACTTCTTGTCTTGATGGAATATGATTGTTGGAACTTGATTTTGATCAAGAAGTCAAAGTTTTACTTTCTAATGTGCTTTTGACCATTTTTCCCTTGTGAATGACTTTCCTTAGAAAATCATGATTTGAGACTTGAAACTTGCCAGAAGCAAACTTGAGGGTCTAGAATGATCCTTTGAGAAATGAGAGGGCAAATTTTGGGGTACAACATCTTCCCCTGTTCAAACTTCTTAAACCTGAGGAGTTATATTGGCGAATCTGCTATTCGTGACTTGAAGGTGGAAGATGATTGAACACTAGAGTGCCTAAAAATTTTCACTTGATGATACTATGGTTAAGGTGTAAGGAATGGGCTTAAAAGATGCCATTTGGAGAAATGATGGAGAGTTGTTGGAGATGGACTTATAGATGCCATCCACAGGTGATTGTTGATAGAAATTAGACTAAGTCTAAGCTTGACTTCAATTGGGGCAAGAATCAGAATAAACCTTAGGTCGATTTAGAACTGAACTCGGTAGAAATCTTGAATAATCTTTAACTGGGAAGAATCAGGATAAATCTTGGATTGATTTATCTGAACCAGAGAATGTGTCTTACTTGGAAAGAATCAGGATAAACCGTTGACAGGTTTAAACTGAACCAAAAGAGGTCTTGGGTATTCTTTAACTGGAGAGAATCAGAATAAATCTTGGAGCGATTTATTTGAACCATAGAAAGTGTCTATTGGGGAAGAATCAGGATAAACTATTGAGATATTTAAACTGAACCGGCAGGGGTCTAGAAAAGAATCAGAATAAATCTTGGAGCAATTTATCTGAACCAGAGAAGACGTCTGCGGGAAAGAATTAGGATAAACTATTGAGAGATTTAAACTGAACCAATAGGGGTCTGGAGAAGAATTAGAACAAGCCTTGGGGTGACTTATCTGAACCAAAGAAGATGTTTGTAGGAAAGAATCAGGATAAACCATTGAGAGATTTAAACTGAACCAACAGGGGTCTGGAGAAGAATCAGAACAAATCTTGGAGTGACTTATCTGAACCAGAGAAGAAGTCTGCGGGAAAGAATCAGGATAAACCATTGAGAGATTTAAACTGAACCAACAGGGGTCTGGAGAAGAATTAGAACAAGCCTTAGGGCGACTTATCTGAACTAGAGAAGATGTTTGCAGGAAAGAATCAGGATAAACCGTTGAGAGATTTAAACTGAACCTAGCAAGGGTCTGGAAAAGAATTAGAATAAATCTTGGAGCAATTTATTTGAACCAGAGGAGATATCTGCGGGTAAGAATCAGGATAAACTGTTGAGAGGTTTACAACTGAACCGACAGGAATCTAAATGAAGTAATTGTCATGTAGATAGTAACCCTGTCTTGTTTCGGGAATTGATCTATGATTGATTTATTCATAGATATTTGCCTTGTCTTGTTGAAAATTTGATAATAATTTTCTATGGTTTGATCTTTCCTGAAAAAGGTGAAGAGTTAGTTATATGTAATGCCATGATGTATGAAATGCATAGTGCATTGAGATTGTGATATATGCATTTGTGCCATTGATGCTCATGATGCATGGATGTGATGTATGCGCATGTAAGCTATTCTGCTGCATTGTTATTGGATTGAGGAAAATAAATTCCTGACTGTCGCTGGGAATGAGGAGTGTAAGTCTTCATATTTTGTTGAAGTTGAAGCGTTGATGGATGAGTTTCCATTATTAGAGAAATAAACTCTATTGGGGAAGGTAAACATCGTGCATTGCTTGTGGACTTCGTGAAATCCTGCCGGGGATTCCTAAGAAGCTGGGCGACTTTCACTGGGGAATCTTTGGAGCGGTAACTGGATTTTTTGCTCCGCCGGGGATGCGAGAGCACCTGATACCATTAGGCCGCATACTGGAGATACGCTAGTGACCCTGTAGTAGGATGTCCTTGCTTCCGCTCCTGCTGGAGAAAGTACTTGCGGGGGTTTTATGGAATGGCCTATAGATATTATCCTATTTCTTAAAGCCATTAGTAACTGTCTTTCTGTTCCCCTCTTTTTTTTTGCTCATTTGTAAACAGTGATCACATTCAAATGCATATGTTCAAAAATAATCATTGGACGTTTTTGCAAACAAATCAGAAAAATAAAAGAAAAACAGATAGTTTTGCACTTTTAAAGGAATATCTTTGTATTAACTTGAATAAGTATTTTTGTACAAAGAGACGAACATCCTAGTAAGAGAATGTCATCATAGAAAATGAAAACTGATACAAAGAAAATATAGCTATGTGAAATAATCCCATGGGGTTTCCACTCTGCTATAGCCTTCGTGTCTCTGAACGTCTCATTCACTTGCTGCTTTGTCCGAAGTTGATTGGATTGATTAGAACTGTTTGAGTTTGTCAGTCGATATTGAAGGTTGTCTAAAAGGTAATCCAACGGGACATAGTCATATGCTTTAAATCCATAACTTTTGCCTGGACCTCCCTTTCGGGTTTTCAGTCCACCAGGATACCCTTTTTTTCCCAAGCCTCGCTTTCAGGTTTTCAGCTTGTCGGGTGTACAAATTTTTTCGTTTTTATCCCTAACTTTTGCCCAAACCCTTTTGGTTCACCGGGATGCTCTAATTTTTGCCTAGGCCAGTCGAACTAGTGGGTCTTTATTTATGTGTAGTATCTTTTAACTATGTCTGCGTTTACAGGGTGCGGAAGGTCGTCGCCATCCATAGTGGTTAAGATCATTGCTCCACCAGAGAATATGTTTTTAATCACAAATGGTCCTTCGTATGTAGGAGTCCATTTGCCCCTGGGATAACCTCATGGCAATATGATATGCTTGATTACCAAGTCACCAACCCGATATACCTGACGTTCGACCTTCTTATTAAAAGCCTTAATCATACATTTTGGTACATCTGGCCATGTCAGACAGCCGTAAGCCTCTTCTCATCAATAAAGTTTAGTTGGTCAAGTCGAGTTTGAATCCATTCATCTTCATTCAACCCTGCATATTTTATGATTCTCATAGAAGGTATTTGGACTTCAATTGGTAGGACAACTTCCATGCCATATACCAAAGAGAAAGGAGTTTCCCATGTTGATGTGCACGTCGTGGTACAGTAACCGTGGAGACCAAATGGTAACATCTCATGCCAGTCCTTGTAGGTCACTGTCAGTTTTTGTATGATCTTCTTGATGTTTTTATTAGCGGCTTCTACAGAGCCATTCATCTTCGGCCGGTAAGGAGAAGAGTTATGATGTTATATCTTGAATTGCGCGCATAGTGCGATAATCATAGTATTATTGAGATTGGTACCATTATCTGTGATGATTCTCTCCGGGATACCATACCGATAGATAAGGTTCTGTTTGATAAATCAGGCCACAATGTTCTTGGTAACAGAAGCGAATGAAGCTGCCTTGACCCACTTCGTGAAGTAATCAATGGCAACCAAGATAAAGCGGTGTCCATTAGAAGCTGTGGGTTTGATCTCTCCAATCATGTCAATGCCCCACATTGAAAAGGGCCAAGGAGAAGTCAGGACGTTTAGGGGAACTAGAGGCACATGTACTTTGTCAGCATAGACCTGGAATTTGTGACAAGTTCGTGAATGTTGATAACAATCCGCTTCCATGATGGACCAATAGTATCCTGCATGTAGGATCTTTTTAGCCATCGTGTGTCCACTAGAATGAGTGCCAAAGGTACCTTCGTGTAAATCAACCATGATCTTTTCTGCCTCACTCTGGTCTATGCAATGAAGCAAAGTAGAGTCGTGGTTGCACTTATAGAGGATTCTGTTACTGAGGAAGAATTTAGCAGAAACCGTCTCAGGAACTTCTTATCATTGATTGAAGCTCCATCTGGATACTCTTGGGCCTCGAGATATCTCTTAATTTCATGGAACCAGGGCTTTTCCACTACTTCTTCAATATCAATCTCGTGACAGTGAGCTGGTTCGTCCATCCTCTCAATGGTGATCTGAGGAGCCTCATTATCTCACCTGATTTTGAACATGGATGACATAGTGGCCAGCACGTCCGCTAGTTGATTTTCCTCTCGTGGAAAATGATCAAAGGTAATTTCCTCAAAATGTTGGATTAATGTAAACACATGTTCTTTGTAAGGGATGAGATTAGGATGCTTCATGTCCCATTCTCCATTGATCTGACTGATGACTAAGGCTGAATCTCCAAATACGCTTAAGGACTTGATTCCCAAATCTATGGCAGCTTTGAGACCCATAATACACGCTTCATATTCCTCCATATTATTGGTACAGTTGAAACACATCCTCGCAATGAAGGGAGTATGAAATCCTTTAGGGGATATGATCGTTGTGCCTATGCTGTTGCCGAGTGCGTTGAAATCTCCATCAAAAACCAAGGTCCATCAGGATCCTTGTTCAGGTTCGTCACATGGTCTGAGTTCTTCAGAATTGTTTACCAACATGATGTCTTCATCTGGGAACTCGAATTTCATGGACTGATAGTCATCCACAGCCTGATGAGCAAGGTGATCGGCTAGCACACTACCCTTTATTGCTTTTTGGGTAGTGTATTGAATGTCGTATTCAGTCAGGATCATCTTTCATCTTGCTATTCTTCCAGAGAGGGCAAGCTTCTCGAATATGTATTTAATTGGATCCATCTTGGATATAAATAAGGTAGTATGGGTCAACATATACTATCTTAGCTGGAGAGCAGCCCATGCCAGAGTGCATCAAGTTTTCTCGAGCAGTGAATATCTGGTTTCACTGTCGGTAAACTTTTTGCTCAGGTAGTATATTGCATTCTCTTTTCGGCCAGACTCGTCATGCTTCCCCAGCACACACCCCATTGAATTTTCCAAGACAGTTAGATACATGACCAAAGGTCTTCCCTCGAATGGAGGCATCAAAACGAGAGTCTCTTAAAGGTACTCTTTGATCCTATCGAAGGCAGCCTGGCAGTCGTTGTTCCAATCCAACACTTGATCTTTCTTCAATAATTTGAAGATTGGTTCACAAATAGCAGTTTGGTGAGAAATGAATCTGGCGATGTAGTTTATCCGTCCTAAGAATCCTATGACTTCCTTCTCGGTGCGAGGAGCAAGCATTTCTTGTATTGCTTTTACCTTTGCAGGGTCCACTTCGATACCTTTACCGCTGACAATAAAGCCTAGGAGTTTATCAAACCTCACTCCAAAAGTGCATTTACTCGGGTTCAACCTTAGTTTGTATTTCTTTAGTCTTTCAAATAGTTTCTGCAAATGGTCAAGGTGTTCCTCTTCAGTTTGAGATCTGGATATCATGTCATCCACGTAGACCCCTATCTCGTGATGGATCATATCATGAAACATGGCTACCATGGCACGCTGATAAGTTTCCCCAACATTCTTCAATCTGAATGGCATAACTTTGTAACAGAGCGTACCCCCACTGTGTGACGAAGGTAGTTTTATCCATGTCCTCAGGTGCCATTTTGATTTGATTATACCCAGAGAAACCATCCATGAAGGAAAATACTTTATGCTGTGCGGTGTTGACAACCAGAATATCGATGTGGGGAAGCAAGAAATTATCCTTAGGGCTTGCCCTATTCAAGTCTCTGTAATCCACACACATGCGTACTTTACTGTCCTTTTTAGGCACTGGAACGACATTGGCGACCCATTGTGGATAGGAGGTGACGGTTAAGAATACGGCATTGAACTGCTTCATGACTTCAGTCTTGATTTTCTCTGAAATTTCTGGCCGTATGTGACAGACTTTCTGTTTTATCGGAGGGTAGTCTTATTTTGTCGGCAGACGATGGACCACGATATTTGTGTCGTGTCCTGGCATGTCTTCGTATAACCAGATAAAGACCTCAACATAGTCATGTAGTAACTGAGTTAAGCGCTTCTTGACACTAGGTTCTAGGTTGGCACCTACCTTGACTTCTTTCTTGTCCTCTTCGGTACCTAAGTTAACTGTTTCAACCGGCTCTTCGTGGGGTTGTATGGTCCTTTCTTCCTATTGTAGTAACCTGGCTAGTTACCCTGGTACCTCACAATCTTCCTCACCCTCGTCTTCGGCTTGGTAGATATGATTTTTAAAGTCACAATAGGCCATAGTAGAATCGTTACCCATGGGATCCTGAGTGGATGTGGATCTACATTTCGATATGTGAGTGTGTGTAAGAGCATAATTATCTTTGAAAAAATAAAAAGGTAGAAAAAGAAGAACAAAGAGTGTAAAATTTGTATGCAAGACGTCCATGATTTATTGATGACATATGAAGATGAAGTAACAACCCTCACAAATGGACCGTTGCGCCTCGGGTAAGACACAAGGTTTTAAAGTCTAAATTGTTTAAATATTACAAGTCCAAAAAATTTAAAATACAATTACTCTTAAATAAAAGTAATAGGGACAAAATCTTTAGCCTCCCAATTGCTGAGTCAATCGCTGATGGTTGAGAATATCCACTTGTCCAGGTCATAATCACTATCATTGTCTTCCAGATCATTGACTCCATGGTTGCTGATCCGTAAAGATGGTCCCCTGACGCGAGCATGACGAACAACTCTCTGGGCTCCTGAAGTAAAACCCAAACCAAAATTTTCAGATTTGTAGGGAATATCTGGAAGTTGGCCCCAAATGGTACACCCACCTTCTTCGACTACTGCCTTGGCATCCTTCAGAGAAGCCATCTTCAGTGGAGGTCTGGTAATCTTCGGGACTTTGGAAGCAGTCTTGGTTGCCGCAACTGTTTGTGGGACCTCTTCAAAATTCTGGCACGGGGTCTATATGAACTCACCATCCATTTCCACATACCTGAAAGAGTTCAGATGGCTAAACATGTATTCCTCCTCCCTATGGACTGTGATGATCTTTCCCTTGATCGGGTACTTCAGCATCTGATGTAGGGTGGAAATGACGGCACCTGCGCCATGGATCCAAGGTCGGCCCAATAGACAAGAATAGGAAGGGCGGATATCCATCACGTAGAAAGTTGAATCAAAAGTGTGAGTTCCAATTTTTATAGGGATGTCAACTTCTCCGTGCATTATCCTCTTAGAACCATCAAAGGCCCTCACTATAATGTTGCTAGGCTTTAAAGTGAGTCCCTCGCAGTCTAACCGGTCAAGAGCATTTTTGGGCAAGACATTCAACGATGAGTCGGTATCCACCAGAACATGGGCTAGTGTAGTGCCCTTGCACTCAATAGAAACATGCAAGGCATCATTGTGTTTCCTTCCTTTGGGAGTTAAATCAGCATCGGAAAATCCCAATCAGTTATCAGCAGTTAAGCTGGCCACACAATTCTCAAATTGATCAATGGAGGTATCTTGGGGCACGTGGGCGGTCTTAAGAAACTTTACCAAGGATTTGGCATGGGCCTCAGAACACAAAAGTAAGGCCAACATTGATATTTTCGAGGGGGTCTTCCCCAACTGTTCCACGACGTTGTAGTCACTTTTCTTGATTATTTTTAGTATCTCTTCTCCTTTCTAGAAGCTTCAGGAATAACCTCTGGATGCGCTTTTGTTTGGACAGGCTCACGCAATACCTCTTTGCCCCTTGTCTCGGTAACAAGGATAACATTAGGACTATCAACGGGATTATCACTGGGAATGCTGGTAGAAGCGGCAACGTGAATGATCACAGGAGTAGTAATGGTCCTTGGAGAGATCTCGGGTGAGAAGATTCTTCCACTTCTTGTTATCTTACTGGTCCCAACGATATTTCCGATGTCAGGATCAGTGTCTTTTACAACTTCATCTTTGATAACCAACTGATCTTTCTTGACGCCATAGTAATAGACGTCAGCCCCATAGTTCTAGGGAACAACTTTATCCGAAGAATATGGTATTGGCCCTGGCATGGTGATGATTAGGGGAGCATACTTTGGAACAGATGTAATCCTGACGGGTCTTTCGGTAGAGACCCTGGGAGGATTGTTAGAAATGGTGATTATTGAGACATCTTCATAGGAATTTCTGGTGAGAGGAACTTTTTAAAACATGATTTCTTTGTTAGCTATCAGGCGCTGGACGCCCATATTCAGTAATAAACAACCATTTGGTCGAGACATACATAATTGACAACTTTCATCATATCCTGGGAATAGATCAGCTTGCAATAGATTCTGTTTAATGGTCAAAAGAGGAGTAGTTAAGTCATTCACGAAGGAAACAAAACAGTCATCATCAACATCGTTGACACCTTGACCATGTTTGGCCATTGGCGCCGTTATTACATTTGGTGTTTCTGAGGGATCAAACTCAATCTCTTTCGCCTCGATAAGGTCTTGCACCTTATTCTTCAGGGCCCAACAATCATTTGTATCATTCCCCGGGCTTTCAGAATGATAGGCACATCGGGCATTCGGGTTGTAGCAAGGAGAAGAAGTATTGGGGTTCTTGGGAGCTTCCTTTAGGGTTACCAGATTGGACTTCAAAAGATATGGAAAAACTTGAGACATGGTCATGTTGATTCGGGTGAATCGTCTCATGGGCGCTTCTGGCCTGCGCTGATAATTTCACTATTGATTTGCTACAGGATTAGAAATCATAACAGCCCCTACCGTTGGACAATGTTCAGTTTTGTTTTGATTCCTATGGTCATATGCAACACTGACCTCCTTCTTTCCGGTAAAGGGTTTCTTCATCGTGCTCGAGGATACATCTCTTTGAATTTTGCCACTTTTTATACTGGCTTCTACCCATTCACCAATCATGATTAATTCAGTAAATCCAATCGAGGAGCTTCCGATCAGGTGGTTGAAGAACGGACCCAATAACGTGCCTAAGAACATATCCACCAATTCTCTGTCAGATAGAGGGGGCTGGACTCTTCCCGCGAAATCCCTCCATTTTTGAGCATACGTTTTGAAACCTTCACCTGCACCCATAGACATGCCTTGCAATTGTGTCCAAGTTGGAGCTAAGTCAGCATTATATTGGTATTGCTTGTAAAAAGCGGCAGCTAAATCTTCCCAATTTTGCATATTGGTCCCTTCTAACTGATAGAACCAATCGAGCTGCGTCCCTGACAAGCTTTCTTGGAAAACATGCACCCATAGGTTCCTATAAGCAGTATGGGGTTGAATTTTTTCTGACGTATGGCCTTAAATGCAGCTTCGGACAAGAGACACCGTCATATTTAGCGAAAGTGGGGACCTTGAATTTCTGCGAAATGACAACCCCTGACACAAGTCCTAACTTTTCAAAATCCAATCCGGGCACCCTCTAGATCTCTATAGCATTTAGGCGATCCTCTAGCTGTTTGTATTTATTATCAGCAAGAGGATACTTCTCCTTAGAGTAGTCAGCTTCTTCCTCTTCTTCAGACGCTGGGTGGTCATTTCCTTCCTTGTTCTTCCCTTCTTGATTATCCCCTTCACCCGATGATGTTGCAAAGTCTAGAGTTCATCTGGCTGGTCCTTTGATCCTTCTTCCCAGATTCAAAACACCGGCCGTTCTCTTCGCTTTCTTCTTTTTTTCTTGGATCAGTAGAGTTTTCAACTCCTCTTGTCCTTTTTCCAGGGTCAAGAACATCTGTTGGAATTGAGCGTTCTGCGCTTGGAGATACTTCACTGTCTGTTCAATATCCATCTCACTGAAATAAACAGTATAAAGATAAGGAGATCTACTGTAAGAAACATGTTAGTGTTATGATGAATGAAAATGCATATGCAAATGATTCCAAGGAAATTAGAGATTTAAATTTGTTTAGACAAAAAGGAAACACACATTATATTAATAAATCCAAGTTCGAGTACATCATGCCTCTTTGGGCTTACAATGGAAGAAATAAAATACAAAAACTCCTAAGATAAAAAAGTTGAACGCATCCTCTTTGGTGCGATGTAGGCATTCAAACTCCGCTCTTCATTAAGCTACTTAGTGAGTTCCAGAACTTTCTTCTCACTGGCATAGAATTGGGCTTCGAAAGTGTCTCATTCTTCCTTAACTTGAATCCAATCCCTTTGTAAGTCTTCGAGAGAGGTACGCATGTTGGGATGAAGGACAGTGTACGAGATATCTCCTTCAACAACCGGCTCTACGATAACTGGGAGAATGGAGGGGTAAGGAATTGCGAGACTCTGAGCGCGAGCCCATACCCACCTAAGGTAAGGATCAAGGGGAATGGAATTCTTGTTCCCCAATATCTTACTGTCCACCTTGCTTACCATCCTCCAAGCTCGTATAAACCTCTGACGGTAGTCTTGATCGTTGCTTTCGTAGTCGAACACCACACCTTGGATGAGCGCATCATGTGGCCATCTCTTCGTGCGTAACCAAAATGTCGCAAAGCTAAGCAAGGGTTATAAGTGATACCTCCTCTAATGCCAAGCAAAGGGACATTAGGGAATTCCCCACAACGGTCAATGATAGTAATGTCATCCAAGGATCGAGAACACCAGTGGATATCCGAATGTCTGAGTGACATCAGCCTATTAGACCACCTCAAACCTTGCTCATTCTTCATAACAGATCGGGGAATATGCGAAACAAACCATTTATCCAATAGAGGAGTACAAAACATGAGGGTTCCTCTTCTCTTCAGGGTGCGAGCGTGGGGAGAATGCAAGATATCTCCCAACAAAGTAGGCACTGGATTGTGAGATAAAAAGATTTTGACAACATTCACATCTATAAGTTGGTCAGGATTTGGAAATAGTACCAACCCATAGATGAGAAAAGCCAAAATTTATTTGAAAGCTTGTAAATCCAGGTTATTCCAACAGTCTTGAGATTTTTCCAATAAGAACTTAGCTAAGAACCCTTTGAAACCACTTCTTGTTTCCCAATTAGTCGTGGCGTTGGATTGTTGCAAATGTAAAGCTCGGGCAACCTCTTCAGGGCTTGGGTCTCTTTCGGTACCGTTGAAAGGTAGTTGATCAAGGATAGGAAGTCCCAAGATCTGAGAGAACTCTTCCATAGTTGGTACAAGCTGGTAATTGGGGAAGGTAAAGCAATGGTCCAAAGGGTCAAAGAACTAGAAAAGCACCTTCATCATATCTTCATCAAAGCTCGGGGTAACCAAGTTGAGAAGTCGTCCATGTCTTTTGGTGAACGGAGAATTCTCAGGGACCCTTGATGCTAACTCTTTGAGTTGAAAAGGTACTCATACAAGGTTGACTTGGATTGTGTTCCCGCGAGTGGGAGTCATACCCTACAAAAAAGAACAAAGATGAATCTCAAAATCCTTGAAATGGTTAGTCTAAGATGTTATGGTATGATGTCATGATGTTATGTATAAGCATATGCACAAGTTAAGTCAAACAAATCCTTAGGTTTAGGCTTGCATGAGGTTTTATAGGTAAGTACCCTCTTGAAGTTTGGTTGGCTCAACCTGTCCTAGTAATAGTAACCGGGTTCTAAGGGATCTCAATATCACTGATCTTTCTTCATCGGGAATTGTTTCAGCGCAAACCTCTTTAATGGCGACCGAAATATCCCAAAAGTCCAATCTTAATGAGTGTAGTATCGAGTATCAACCAACTTCGGACTGCACCAAAGCTGGCTACCTCACTACTTCCTAACGGCCAAGTTGGTCAAGTAAAGGTTCTAAAGTCAGTTGGTGCTTCATGACACCACACATCGGCCCCGTATTCTCCTTGACTACTCAAGGGCTACTGGTACCAACAAATGTGTCACACTAACTTAGATATTGCTTAGACCATGTTGGTATACCCCACACAGTTTCCACAATGTATTGCTACTTACCTATAAGGTATCCCAGATCCGGGTAGAGGATCAAAACAAGCCCAAACAAGGAACCAAAATGTAAAGCAATCAAGTCAAACAATGAAAGCAAATAAAGGTGATCTAACCCAAAGGTAACCCCACTTTTAAGTTCTTCCCAACAGAGTCTCCAGTTTTGTAACGCGGTGGGAGAACTGACTTGGGATGTTTTGCATTTGATCGCAATTGTTGTGGATAGAAAGAGTCACCGCTGATTTTTATTTTATCCAATAAGGAGAGGCTGAAAAGAACAGGAAAGACCTTTGAGATTATTTCTTGAGTTCGGGGGGTAGGTTATGAAAAGGGAAGGTATTAGCACCCTTTTCATCCGTAGTTATCTACGGGCTCTTAGTTTCTTTCTAGATCACTTGCTTTTTGTTTGGAAATGTGCTTGTGGTGTGGCTTTTGAAAGTATTTTGAAAATGTCTTTGTAATGGTTCTCATCTCTATAAGAACGCGTACAAAAAGCTTTGTCTTTTTAAAATGTTTCAAGATGAAAGTGTTGGTGTAAAAAATGTTTTTTTTCGTGAGCAAGCGAGCAACTAGGAGCAACCTACCTACTCAAAAAGTCTTAAATGTTCTTTTCCTCCTCCTTTAGATGTTGCTATCTTACCATTGATTTGGTAAGAAGCCCCATCGTTGGATGTGAAGGGACGGGCACAAGACATTTTGTATAGTTATTGAAGGCAACCTATGGGACGTTTTAGCAATGTCGTTTAGGGACTAGATCATTTACCAAAGGCAACATTGAGGGTCATCGAGGGACTACGATCTTTCATCGAGGGTCTTTGCTAAAATGCCCATATTCGAGGGACATGACTATTTTCTGAAAGGCAACAAAGCGGGATTACCCTAAGGGTGCTAGTGTGCAAGGTGTGTTTGATTTACATGCATTTAGTCTTGATTAGGGTTATCTATTTGTTGATTTCATGTCTTGCCATACATACCCTAATTACTAGCATTTAAATTTGAAAGCGATAAATTGCGGAAATGTAAAGTCCTACGTTATTACATTATTTAGGGATGGGGGTACAAATTTACAAATGGGGTTTTGCAAGAATTTTAAATCCTAATTATCTATTACAACCATATTGAATTATACAACATAAGAAAAGGAAAGGATTTATTTTTGAAAATGGTTTTTATCTTAATAAATTAAAAGGAAAATAAGTATTTAATAAAATAAAATATTTTGATGCCTTTTTTATGTTTTAATAAAAAAAGACACTGAAAATAATAAGAATAAAAAAAAAGGAAAAACTTAATGAAAACAAGATCAACATATTGCTAAACACGAAAATGAAGGGGACCAGAAGTTCTGACGCTGTGTGCTGTAGCTTAGAAAGAAACATCAGAGGTGATCAGAAGTTCTGGGTTGATGCCATCGGAATCCTGAAAGAAATGTTAGAGGGAAAAAACAGAAGTTCTGGGTTGTGTTTGGACAGTGAGCAAAAAGTCAGAAGTTATGTGTTGTGTTAAACAGTGCATGAAAAATCAGAAGTTCTGTGTGTTAAAATAGTGAAGAGAACTCAAAAGTTCTATGTGTGTTAAAATAATAAGAAATATTTTAGAAGTTTTGTGTCAAAATAGTGAAGAGAACTCAGAAGTTCTGTGTTGTGCTAAATAGTGGCAAAGAAAACCCAAAAATTCTGTGTTACACTTCGCCTCATTCCTTACATTAGTCAGAACATCTGCAGCTTGATCAGTTCTTAACAACAGTAAATCAGAAAGATAAAAGCACAACCGTTTATAGAAGTTCTAGTCCTAATTCTAAGCCTAGCTTTATTCAAGAAGTTCTGATCCACAGTTTTTTCTACTTATGCAATGATATGGACAACATCAATGCTATGCTATTTACATATTTAATGATGTTCTGAATGAAAAGATGCAAAGTCAGAAAGACTTAACTTGAATTTGAAGCGTGTGTTTGGGACTTGAGCTGCTGCCTTCAGATGTTCTGGAGTCAGCAAGAGCAACAAAACAAAAAATGTTATGTTCTTTGATTCAAAGGGAAGAACGAAGGTTTTGGTTTTGTTTAGGAATTCAGGGTTCACGAATGTTTTAATGTTTTCTTTTCTCTCTTTGATAATTCTCTCTTTCCAAAAGCCAACCCCATTGAAAGTGTAATGGAGCAACTTATTTATAGGTGAGTTTGTTGTGGTTTTGGGGGGAAAAACAAATGGGATTTAAACCCTTTTGGCATACTGTTCCATTGCTTTTTAATCACAGTTTTTGTATGCTAATTTAGTGTAAATATGGGGTTTGAGAAAGTGCAGGCGTGGACTGGATCAACAGTTTATTACAGGACTGTGATACAGCAGGGCAGCAGGCTCCTTAAACGAAGTTTTGGGATTTGGTGATGCTCTGATCGCAGAAGATCAGACACGTAACCTCCATATGCTGAAGAGTCATGTTCTGACCGAAGAACATTGCTTCCATATGTTCTGATTGAAGCATCATGTTCTGAACCGTGTTTGCAAATTCTGATTGCACTCGCGTGGAGGCTGGCCCATAGGTTCTGAAGTATCATATTCTCTTAATACTTAGAAAATTTTCTAAATGTTTAGAAATTTGATTTTTCAAGGAAATTTCTGATTTTAGATTTCTTAATGAACCAACTTCTTGTCTTGATGGAATACGATTGCTGGAACTTGATTTTGATCAAGAAGTCAAAGTTTGACTTTTCAATGTGCTTTTGACCATTTTGCCCTTGTGAATGACTTTCCTTAGAAAATCATGATTTGAGACTTGAAACTTGCCAGAACAAACCTGAGGGTCTAGAATGATCCTTTGAGAAATGAGAGGGCAAATTTTGGGGTACAACATTAGGTAAGTAGAAATAGATCGTGAAAACTGTACGGCATATACCGATACAGTTAAAATGATGACTATGTTAGTGTGACACATTGGTTGGTACCGGTGTCCATTAAGTTAAGTCAAGGAGAATGTTGGGCTACCACGTGATTTCATAAATCACTAACTGACCGTAGAACCTTAGTTGACACAACTTCGCCATTAGAAAGTAGTGAGATGGCCGACTTTGGTGCATACTAAAGTTTATTGATACTCGATGCTACACTCATTGAGATTGGACTCTCGGGATATTTCGGCCGAAAATCAGATGCTTGAGCTGAAATAATGCATTGGAGAAAAAAAATCAGTGATATGAGATTCCTAGAACCCGGTCACTTCTTTTAGGACAGATTGAGCCAACTAAACTCAAGAGGGTACTTATCTATAAACTCCATACAAGCCTCAACCTAAGGCCTTTTATGTTTTATTTATGTATGATTAAAGTGTTCGAACATGACATCATGATATTGTAAGTACGAAGTGCGCCTAAGAGGGGGGTGAATTAGGTACTTTAAATTTTTTACCATTTTAGTGATGATGAATATTATTTTTCTGGTTTGGTGCATGAGTTTACAAATGTGTTTCTTTCTTTTCTGGTTTATGACTAGTGATGAAAGCGGTAAATGCGGAAAAGTAAAGAACACAAAGACGTATCCTGGTTCCCCTCACAGTCTGAGAGTACTCCAGTCCCCTTTCAACATGAAAGAGATTTCCTTATTGTTAGATCTCTAAATAAGACACCCTAGTCCTTGTACACAAGACTCTAACCAATAAAACCACCAAGAACAATCCTCTTGAACCAAGAAAAATCCTCTTAGATTTTAACTATGTCAACAATGAGAACACTCCTCTCAAGGTTACCTTACTTGTATCCAACAATCCTGGAAAAACAAGATTTTAAAATCACTTGAACTTATTTTCAACAATCCTGCAAAATAAGCAAGTATCGCAATATTTGATTTGAGTGAGTTTGAGTAGCAATGATCACTTTGAGTGATTTAATCAATGAATTGATCTTCTCTTCCAATGATAATCGTATACAATGAATCAAGATATATAATGCTCAAAGTTTTCTGGTTAACAATATGTGAAAGTGTGCAGAAAACTTGTGTATGAAAATGTATAACAGCTTGAGTTTGATTTTTGAAAAATTCAGAGAAAAATGATTGGAAGAGGTACAAAAATGATTTTGAAAATGAGTATTTATATGTTCATAGCACCCTTTTGAAACATCATAAAGTTCTGTAAATGAATCATGAACAATTGCCAAGATTGAGTGAAAGGCTTCCATGAATTGGTGTTATGAACAGGCATGTGTAAAGCTGTTGTTTTTCAAAATCGTTCAGCATGCAATTGATTGCACCCTTTGTGTAAATCGATTGCATGAGGTTTCAACAGCTATAAATTCAAATATTTTGAGTGTGCAATCGATTGCACAAGTGTGTAAATCGATTGAATTTGAAGTCAGTAGCAAAAATTGATTGAGTACAATCGATTGCACAAACATGCAAATCAATTTCACTTAGAAACAGTAGCAGATGTTTTGAAAAATTGAAGCATGCAATCGATTGCACTCAAGTAAAAATTGATTTTTAGCTTAGAAAAACTTGAGTAAGGATTTGGATAAAATAAAATATTTCTTTTGACCATTGAGCATCTATGTCTTAAGTTCAAAGTAAGTATTATCATTATACCTTGAAATTTTGCTAAGTGTTCGAACCAAAGACTTTATCCACAAATGCTTTTAGCTTGATCAATAATCTTTGCCTTCTTTGTCAATCATGATTTGTCTTCATCAAAACAAAAGTGCATTTGAGAAGCTTCATTTTACATTCTCCCCCTTTTTGATGATGACAAACGAACTTGGTTGATGCGTTGTAATTTCCGGAAAGAAGCTTCTCCCCCTAAGATGCATAACTCCCCCTTTGTATGAGAAGGTTGGAATCCTTTGAATTTTTTCATCTTGGTTGAAGAGTACCTTAGAAATTTAAGACAAGGAAATACACAAGCATAAAGTATAACATCCTTCTCCCCCTTTGACATTATCAAAAAGAAGGGAAAGATGCATAAAAGATGGACAATATATATGTAATAATATTGAAAGCTTAACCATAGCCATATTGCTTCATGATGCTTTTTCTCATCCTTTGATAAATGCACATAGTAGTTGTCTTCATTAAAACATAATGTTGAAGATGCTTCACTCTTTTAGACAGAATGACAAACTCTTATGTGAATTCCACCCTATCTTTGATAGCTCCCTCTTGATCAAAGTTCTCCCTTGAATCATAGAGAATTTTCATTTTTCTTTGGGCTGCAATAGTTAGAAACAAGCGCGCACACACACACACACACACACACACACACACACACACACACACACACACACACACACACACACACACACACACACATACACACACACACACACACACACACACACACACACACACACACACACACACACACACACACACACACACATATATATATATATATATATATATATATATATATATATATATATATATATATATATATATATATATATATATATATATATATATATATATATCTTCTCCCCCTTTGTCTTTAGCAAAAAAAGGAATGAGGAAAGACTTAAAATATATAATGAAATTATAAACATAAAAACAATTTTTACCTATGAGTTTTACCTCAAAAGTGACTTCATAAACCATTCATCCTTGATGAATTTGAAGCCTTTTCAACAAAGTTGTCTTTTACTTAGAAGTTGTCTTTTGTTCTTCAACATAAAGTGCATCTTCAATGGATATGAAAGTTAGTGTATCAACTTTGCTAATGCCAAGAATTCTTCCTTTAAGGTATTTCCCATATGTGAAATAATCTTAGACTTAAACTAGATTTGAAAGTTAGTGTGTGTCTTCCATCAAATGCTTAGAGCCACCACTTATCAAAACATCATAGATTTAAAGTGGTCCTCAAGCAAACCTACAAAATAAATTAAGTTTGATTTGGTACCCAATGTGCTTTGGGTCCATCATAGTTAGTTCATTTCTTTACCCACACATAATTCCCACTTGCCACACTAAAGTTTCTAACATAGCAAGCATTAGGCGTGTGACCTTTAATACCATAATAAAAACAAGTAGGTTCAAAGTTACTTCTATATCTAGAAGGGTAAGATTTCTTCTTAGGAAATGTTTTCTTTTTAGGATATTGATGAACTACTTTAGGTTTGTTCACTTTCTCTTTAGATGATTAATCACTAGCCTTAACAAAGATAGTTTTATTAGAACTTGGTTTTGAAAACTTTGAATATCCAAGTCCACTTTTATCATTGGAATATATTTGTTTGCTAAAAACACCTTCCAATCCAATTTGAACTTTTTAATATCTTTCAATAACTCTTTTTAATTGGACAATTTGTAAAGAGAGTGATTCACAATTTTTGCATACAAAATTCTGTTTTTGCTCACTAAATTTTTGTTTTTCATCTTTGAGATCTTTTTACATAGACTCACATTTTTCTTCTAAAGATGAAATTTTCTTCTTTTGAGATGAAATAGTTTTGTACAGAATTTTGCATTCATTTAATAGTTCATCTATAATACCTTGTGCATCACTATCAAAAATAGATAATTCATTACTAACCTCGTCATCTTCACTATCAGAATGGTGTGAGGCCATCAATGTAACATTAACACGTTGATTGTTTTCAGAATCGGAAGATGAACTTTCCCATGCTATATATGCTTTCTTTGACCTCTTATCTTTATTTCTCTTGAAATATTTCTTATTCTTTTCAAGTGTAGGACATTCACTTTTAACATGTCCCTTTTCTCCACATTCAAAGCATATAATCTTCCTTGTTGGTGCTTCCCTTTGTCTTTCCTTTCATAGAACCTTTTCAATCTTCCTGATGAGATCATCATTTCCACTACTAGTGGATTCATCCTCTTGATTTGCTATCATTATTTTTTATCCTTGTATTTAAAGCAATGTCTTTTGAATCTTTTACTTGGATTTCATGCTTTTCAAGTCTTGCAAGTTTCATCTAATATTCTTGAAGTTTTCCGAACAAAGTGGCAGAATTCATTGTGGATAGATTCTTCTTCTTGAATATTGCTGTCACTTTTGGTTACCATTCCCTGGATAAATATCTAAGTACTTTAAGATTAAGTTCATCATTAGTTAAAGTCTTACCGAGTGCTTTCAAATGATTTGTCAAGTGCATACATGTTTTCTGCATGTCGAGGATTGATTCTCAGGGCTGCATTCTGAATAGTTCGTATTCTTGAATCAATGTATTTAATCTCGATCTTTTAACTTCAGTGGTTCCTTCATGAGTTTCTACCAAGGTATCCCATATTTCTTTCGCTGTTTTGCATGCTGAGACACAGAAGAATTCATCCATGCTAAGTGCACCTTGAAGAAGATCTATTGCCTTTTTATCATAGAGAACCTTCTTCTTATCATCTTCGTCCCATGCAGCTTTAGGCTTTGATGAGCCAACACCATTGATTACCGTTATAGGGATAAATGGAACATTCTCGACGGAATCCCATATTTCTTCTCCGTGTGCTTCTAGATGTGCCTTCATGCGTATTTTCCAGAAGTCAACATATTCACCACAAAATAGAGGAGGCTTGTTGTTACTACCACCATCTCTGAGAATAGGATTTTGATTTGTGGAAGCCATTCTGGATCTTTTAGGAGCAGGTTACCTATAATCTGCTCTGATACCAATTGTAAGTACGAAGTGCGCCTAAGAGGGGGAGTGAATTAGGTACTTTAAAATTTTAACCATTTTAGTGATGATGGATATTATTTTTCTGGTTTTGTGCATGAGTTTACAAATGTGTTTCTTTCTTTTCTGGTTTATGACTAGTGATGAAAGTGGTAAATGCGAAAAAGTAAAGAACACAAAGACGTACCCTGCTTCCCCTCACAGTCCGAGAGTACTCCAGTCCCCTTTCAACATGAAAGAGATATCCTTATTGTTAGATCTCTAGACAAGACACCCTAGTCCTTCTATACAAGACTCTAACCAATAAAACTACCAAGAACAATCCTCTTGGACCAAGAACAATCATCTTGGATTTTCACTATGTCAACAATGAGAACAATACTCTCAAGGTTACCTTACTTATATCCAACAATCCTGGAAAAACAAGATTTCAAAATCACTTGAACTTATTTTCAACAATCCTGAAAAATAAGCAAGTATAGCAATATTTGATTTGAGTGAGTTTGAGTAGCAATGATCACTTTGAGTGATTTAATCAATGAATTGATCTTTTCTTCCAATGATAATACTATACAATGACTCAAGATATATAATGGTCAAAGTTTTCTGGTTAACAATATGTGAAAGTGTGCAGAAAACTTGTGTATGAAAATGTATAACAGCTTGAGTTTGATTTTTGAAAAATTCAGAAAAAAATGATTGGAAGAGGTGTACAAAAATGATTTTGAAAATGAGTATTTATATGTTCATACACCCTTTTGAAACAACATAAAGTTATGTAAATGAATCATGAACAATTTCCAAGATTGAGTGAAAGGTTTCCATGAATTGGTGTTATGAACAGGCATGTGTAAAGCTATTGTTTTTCAAAATCGTCCAGCATGCAATCGATTGCACCCTTTGCGTAAATCGATTGCACGGGGTTTCAACAGCTATAAATTCAAATATTTTGAGTGTGCAATCGATTGCACAAGTGTGTAAATCGATTGCATTTGAAGTCAGTAGAAAAAATTGATTGAGTTCAATCGATTGCACAAACATGCAAATCGATTTCACTTAGAAACAGTAGCAGAAGTTTTGAAAAATTAAAGCATGCAATCGATTGGACCAATATGAAAATCGATTGCACTCAAGTAAAAATTGATTTTTAGCTTAGAAAAACTTGAGTAAGGATTTGGAAAAAATAAAATATTTCTTTTGACCATTGAGCATCTATGTCTTAAGTTCAAAGTAAGTATTATCATTATACCTTGAAATTTTACTAAGTTCTTGAACCAAAGATTTTATCCACAAATGCTTTTAGCTTGATCAATAATCTTTGCCTTCTTTGTCAATCATGGTTTGTCTTTATCAAAACAAAAGTGCATTTGCGAAGCTTAATTTTACAGATATCATTACACATATCATTTTCACTAACCATTTCAAGGATCTCAAGGGCCTCTGATGTAAGGTTATATTGAACCAGACATCTATCAAGGTGCAAGGAGATTTATTTTCCTCTAACCAGATGCTGTCAAAGATCAAAGCATGATATCTTGAGTCAATGGCTAGAACCCACTCGACATGGTGAGCTTGATTCTCCTAGAAGGACATTCAACAATACGAAGTTCTTCAATCAAAACTGCAGTCAAATTCAATTTCTAATATTTTCTTTTGTTTACCCCACGAGATCCTTGAAAACATTGCATTTACATATCATGCATGTCATTACATGACAGGTAGTTCTCAAGACAGGTTTCTCATTTTCTCGCTGTTTATTAGAGCAGAAGAATGGCTCTCGAACAGTCTGGAAAATATCTTCAGATCTAAAATGCTCAGTTCGAAGAAATGTTCCTGAACCTATCTAGGGGGCAAGAATAATTGAAAGCACTCCTCACTGAGAGCATGACTAAGAAGAATCCTGAAGACAACAAGGATGACCAGTTGGAACAATTGCAAGCTGAGATGGAAACAATGAGAATCCAGATGATGGGTCAGATGGCTCTTATCCAAAATTTATCTCGGGGGCAAGAAGATTTGAGAATTCTAATCAGCAAGCTTCATCAAGACATATGCAACCGTATGGGAAAAACTGCTAGAATTTGGCGTCTAACCAATGACCAACCTCTCTTGGAAGACATGGAATTGGGTGACATGTTCATGAGGGAACATGTCGAAAATGAAAGTGGTGAAATCCAGAGGACTACATATTCAAGTACTCAAAAGAGATCATACAATGGAAAGAAGGAGTCTAGTACTGTGTGGCCAAAAGGTTCATGATAAGAGGGATCTCAACCAATCTATGGAGGCAGTGTGAATCTCGTATCCCACACAAGTGCAACAATGACAATAGGGTAATCAACATAAGCAGGACACACCCAAAAGAAAATTTACCAAAATCAACATGTCTTCGGCTCAAACATTGCAACACATGTTGAAGGCGGAGATGGTCACATTGAAGGACCCTCCTCAAAACCCCAATACTTCATTTCCCCGTCACAATCCTAATGAAAGGTGTGCATACCATTCCATCAGTCCTGGACACGACACTAATAATTGTTGGGCTTTGAAACATAAGATTCAAGACTTGATCGATGAAGGACTGTTGGAATTTACACAAGATGGTCAACTTGAGTTTTTTTGTCATCCCTTAAAGGCAGACCATCTAAAGTGACAAATTCAGGCAGAGAAGCTTTTTGTTTATTCGAATTTTTCATTTGTAATTTCTTTAGTTGATTCAAACACTTATCTTTATGTAAGACTTTGGTTGTACCCATTAATGTATTGTATTGTACCCCAAAATTTTCCCTCTCTTTTCTAAATACATTTCTCACAAAAGATCTCAAATGCTCAAGGATTCTCAAGAATTGATCAGACAAGCTCACCTCCTAAGCACTGGATCCAAAATTAGGGTTTTGGTTTTGTCAAGGATAAATGGAATTTTAATGCCTCAAGTTACTTTCATGGTTCATTATAGGTCTTCAATATTTCTCATACCAAGTTTCAAGCCTTGCATCACAAATTTGCTCAATCAATTGCTCAGATGACTGAAAATCAATTGTATTGGGTAAAAAGTCAATTGTGGTCAATATACAGTTAAACTTCATGATTTTGGCCAACATCAACATTTTAAGGTCATATTCATCAATTGATTAAGAGTTGATCGCAATGTCTCAAAAAAGTACTCAAATCACCAAAGTGGCAAAATTATCAAAATTAGGGTTATGACTAAGAATGACTGATCAATGACTTTTGACCTAGTACATGATCTAATGGCTTGAAGAATGATCTCAAGGACTCCAACACAATATCTTGACCTAATTTCATGGCTCAAATCATTTCTCAATATCAATGGATTGATAGTAGAAATTTGGATCAACTGATGAAAAATTAACTGATACACAAAAAGTCAAACTTTGACTTTTTGGTCAACATTGAATTTCAAAGATCAAAATTCATAAAGACATTCAAAAATATCAAACTTTTTCATCAATAATCAATAAAGTCAAGAAAGTCCACAAAAAGTCAAAGTTTCTAATACTTAAGAAAATTCCAAGTGTTTTTAACCTTGATAATTTCCCTACTTCATGATAATTTTTCACCAAGATGCAAGACGATTCAAGGAAAACTTCCAACATGAAAGTTGTAGATCTTTATGAATTCTACAACTTTGTCCCTTATTGTTGATGTCCAAAAAATGCTTATATTTGAAGATATATGCTCATGAAGCCATGACCTTTTAACTAAAACACTTAGTGAAATTTTCATCAAGTTAGGCAGATTTTTTGTCCCAACTTCTTGGAAAATTTTCACCGAGCTCCAATTTTATTTAGCCAAAGTGGTCAACATGAAGGTTGTATAAATTTTTTCAAGCTTTCCAAAATGTCTAAGAACTTGAAGAGAACATTCTTGATCTAAGATAATTGAAGAGAAGAAGTTGGGCATCTATGATACAGTGGGAGAACTGACTTGAGGTTTTGCGTTTGTGTTCGCAAATGTTTCAGTTTAGCAAGAGTCGCCACCGACTTTTTATTTTATCCAAAGGAAAGGTCAAAAAGCACAAGAAAGACCTTTGAGATGTTTTCTTGGGTTCGGGGAGTAGATTATGAAAAGGGAAGGTGCAAGCACCCTTTTCATCCATGGTTATCCATGGGCTCTTAGTTACTTGTTTATATCACTTGCTTTTGCTTTTCAATTGTTTGAAATGGTGCTTTGTGTGTGGTTTTGAAAATGTTTTGAAAAGAGGCCATCATTGTGGCAACCTTTGTAATGATTCTTGTTTGAATATATACAAAGGTGTGTTGTCTTTTGAAAAGATTTTTCAATGTTTGAAAGTTTGATTGTGTTGTGGAGTGTGTTTGAAAATAGCAAGGATGTTTTGCAAGTTTTGATCAAGTAACTAAGAGTTATCTACCCTATTTTACTCAAATATCTTTCCTATACGTTTTTAACCCTTTTGACAGTGTTGTTTTACCATTGCATTTGGTAAACAACCTTGTATTCGGATGTTAAACGGGACAGGCGTGGGTCATCGTATTGACCATGATAGAAATTGTGCTAAGTATATTTATCAAATTTTTGAGGGACTAGATCATTTTATTTAGGCAACCAAGATAGCTTCATCGAGGGACTATGATCTTTTGTTTTGTTTTTGTTTTGCCAAGATACCTAGCATGCATACCATGGCCATTTGTTTAGGCAACCAAGTGGAGATACCTTAAGGGTGTTTGTGTGCAAGTGTGTTTTATTGCATGCATGATTTTATCTTGAATTAGGATTTTCTATTTCATTGATTTTATCTTGCCATACATATCCTAATTACTAGCATTTACATTTGAAAGCAATAAAATGCGGAAATGTAAAATCCTACGCTATTACAATATTTAGGGGATGGGGGATACACACTTATACATGGGGGTGGTTCAACGAGAAAAATAGATAAGAAAAGAAAATAACAAGGGGAAGAAAAATATAAAGAGAGAGAGGGCTAGCGCGCTGCTGAGAGAAAGTCAAAAGTTTTGACCCAGGCCTGCCGCAGGATATCAACCTGTTAGTGAAACTGTATGAGTCAGAACTTCTGACTCTGGTGCAATGCAAAACAGAAACCTGTTAGTGGGAAGGTCAGAAGTTCTGACCCCCATGCGCTGCAAGACAAAAGTTTGTTAGTGGGGAAGTCAGAAGTTCTGAACCTGCTGGAAACACAATAATTTTCAGAAGTTTTGATATTATTGACAGCAAAACAGGCCTCAGAAGTGCTGACGTCAAAGTCAGAGCTTGATTTCCCCCTGTGCTAGCCAGAACATCTGCAGTTTTATTATTTTTCCACAAAACAGAAGGCATGTCTAGGATAATATCAGCAAGTGTCAAAGAGTTTCAAAAGACAGAACAAACAAGGTCACAAACAGGTTCTACACTGATTCACTTCCTACTTAAGCATTCAGAGGTATGAAAATCCTCAAAACGCATACAATAGCAACATGATATTCACATTGTGTTTATTGAGCATGTAAAGCTGATGATGCTTAGGAGCGTGATGAGAGTCAGCAGGTGCTTACCTTGCTGTTGGAATAAAATCTGTGAGTTGGAGCTAACTTTAGCTCTGATGGTGTTCTGGACAGGTTCTTTTTAGAATGGGTGGATGAAGGAGATATGTGTATGTATGGAACTGTATGGACGTTCTCTAGTCAGGAAGCAAACTGAGTATCAATGAAGTGTGGAGGTAGGAAGTTCAAAGTTATGAAACACTAGGGATTTTGGCAGAGTTTCACAAGGTTTCCTTCACTAGAGTTTTCTGTTCCTCTTCTAGCAATTTTTCTGGATGATTCTTCACGTCCGTTGTGATGTACAATGGTGTCCTATTTATAGGCAAGGCTTTATGGATTTTTGAACGTTAAATGCCGCCAATATTATGCAGTAGAGGTTAACTTGTTTTTGAAGGAAGTTCATGAAAAGTTGTGATGATGGACAGCTTTTCAGCCTAGGTTGGAACAGTAACCGAGGATTAAGGAGAAGTGACACCTATAGGCGAAAAGTGGCGCATAGACCCATGCCTAAGCCTGCACAAAGGTGTTACCAAGCCACACGTGGAGAGACCCCTTGGATGAATGCTCAAAAGTGGTTGTGAGAATTAATGAGCATTAAATGATGATGAGATTTGTCAAAATCCAAAATCTTGTAACAGGAGATTTTGCATCATTACCTAAAACCTGAGCCAGCAGTTCTGCTTCACCAAAAAGAACAACGTAAACCAAGTTCTGACCTTGGGCTCTTGCTGCCTCAGCAAATTCTGAGAGTTTTCCAGACTTCCCAGCATGCTCCTTTGATCTACCTTTAAAAACTCTAGACTTAGTGATCCTGCTTCAGTATTTTACCCAATCTGCTGATCCCATTACCTTCTGATCTCAGTATGTTCTGAAGGAGTTTCAGGCTTTGTTGCCTTCTTTACACTTCTCCAACAAACTCTCGCTGAACTTTGCATAACTACTGAAAGAGCCATGTTCTGTTTAAAGATCATGTGCTGAACCACGTTTACAATCCCTGACTGAGTTGGTGTAGCTGCTGAAGAGCCACCTTCTGACTGAATGTTATGTGCTGAGCCAAGTTTGCAACTTCTGACCGTTTCTGCCTGGAGGTTGGTTCAGAAGCTCTGAGGTTCCATTTTCTTCTTAAACACTTTTCTTTTTTAGAAAAATTCTAAGTATTTAGAATTTAACTTTTCCAAGGTAAAAGTTTTGACTTTTGAGCTTGCAAATGACCATTTTGCTCTTGTAAACTGTTTACTTAGAAAGGAATGATAATAAATGGCTTGGATTTGTTTAAGAGAAAGTCTAAGAGTTCAGGATGAATTCCTGAAGGATGAGAGGGCAAATTTTAGGGTACAACAGTTGCCCCTATTCAATCTTCTTGAACCTGAAGAGTTAGATTGGCAAGTTTGCCTTTCGTGACTTGAAGGTAAAAGAGGATTGGACACTAGAGTGCCCGTAAATTTGTACTCGTCAAAATGTAACTGAGGGAATGGGCTTAAAGATGCCATTTGGAGATGGTGGAATCTTGCTGGAGATGGGCTTAAAGATGCCATCTAAGAACGTTTGTTGAAAATCAGGAGAATTAACACTAGAATGGTATCCGTATCTGGAACGTATCTGAGTTGTATTTGGAGATTGGATTCGTATGAGCAAAAAGGAATGGCGTCCGTGTCTGGAGCGTATCCGAGCCGTAACCGTATTTGATTCTTGAATGAATATCAGAATGAATGTCGTGTCTGGAGTGTATCTGTATTGTATCCGAAATCTGAAATCTGAATAAGCGACAGAAAGACATCCGTGTCTGGAGTATCTTTGGGCTGGGGAATAGGTTTGAATGAGTGACAAAATGGAAACCGTGTCTGGAGCGTATCTGGACTGTATCTGAAGTTGAGATCTGTATGAGTAGCAAAATGACTTCCGTGTCTGGAATGTATCCGTACTGCAACTAGGATCTGGGAAAGTGACAGAATGATTTCCGTGTCTGGAATGTATATGAACCTGAAGTTGATAGTTGAATCTGAATGAGAAATAGAATGGCTTCCGTGTCTGGAGCGTATCTAGTCTGTATCTGGTTGCTGAAGTCTGAATGAGTAATAGAATGACCGTCGTGCCTGGGGTGTATCCATACTGTATCTGAAATACGAGACATGAATGAGTAGTAGAATGACTTCTATGTCTTGGAGCGTATCTATACTGTATATGAGATCTTTGAACATTTGTTAGAGGTAGCTTTTAATCTTATCCTGAAAAAGGTAAAATGTTAGCTAAAACACACAAACTTATGTTGCATGACATGTATGATGCAATAAAATGTGTTATATTAATGTTTATGATATATGAATGTAATGGATGTGCATATAAGCTGAGTAGTCGTTTTGTTTGAGGAAAATAAATCCTTGATAGCTAGAGATAATGAAATCTTTGACTGCTGTCGGGGGAAATAAACCCTTGACTACTGTTGGAGATTCAAAACCTTTGATTGTTGAGACTGAGGAATCCTTTGGACTACTGCTGGGGATTGAAAATCCTTGGTGACTTGTGGGGATTAACAAGAACTTTGACAACCTCTGCGGGGAATTGAGAGTCCTTCATGACTTTCCTGGCAGATAAGGGAAACTCTGACGATCTCTACTGGGGGATTAAAACCTGGGAGGCTTCAACTGGAGAAAAGAGAACAAAATCTTTGTTCTGTTGGGAAATAACTCTGTGGGGGGAATGTTTACCCTGTTGGAGAATTTTCAAAAGCTTGGGTTGTATGCCAATCTTCTGGGGGAGTAAGAACGAGAATCTTTATTCTGTTAAGGGTATCAGGAGGTTGGGAGTATGCCAATCTTCTGAGGTTTTATCCTTGGTTGGGGATAGAACAAAAGTTAGCTGTTATCTGGTGGATTTCCAGGTTTTAAGATAACTTGCTGGAGGATTTGGAGAAACCGGGTGATCTCCACTGTGGTTTAGAGGTTGAAGTTTTGGACTCCGTTGGGGAAGAAAGTTTCATCTTCACTGGGGGTTTGTAGTTCAAAGTCTTCTGGCTCCGCTGGGCTTTGGGAGTTTAGAAACTTAGCTCTGATGGCGATTTTGAAACTTAATTCCGCTGGGGATATGTATTTTAAAGCTTCAACTCTGTTGAGGACCTGGATGATGTACTGCAGGGGATTTCCTCTGGAATAGCCTAAAGACATTTTCCTATACTTTCAACCTATCAGTAATTATCCTTTCTCATTTCGTTTTATTTGTAAGTAGTGATTCTATTCAAATGCATATGATCATTTAATAAATCATTGGACGTTTTTCAAATAAAAACACAGGTGTAAAAAGAAAGAAAAGGCGAACAAATTTCTGCACTTTGAAGTATCTTTGTATTAACTTTGTATAAGTATTTTGTACAAAGGAGACATACATCCTAGTAAGAGAATGTTGTCATAAAAATGAGAAAATTTTATACAAAGGAAGATAGCTATGTGTGAAAAAATCCCATGGGGTTCCTATTCTGCTATAGCCTTCGTAACTCCGAATATCTTGTCCATTCGTTGCTTTGTCCAAAGATGATTGGATTGATCAGAAGCTCCAGGTTTTTCTGTGAAGAGATTGTCTTTAAAGTGATCCGACGAGACATAGTCATACGCTTTAATTCCCTAACTTTTGCCTGGACCGCCCTTTCGGGTTTTCAGTCCACCGAGAAACCCTTTTTTGCCCAAGTCGCCCTTTCGGGTTTTCAACTTGTCGGGTGTACAAATTTTTTTATTTATCCCTGATTTTTTCCTGAACCTCCCTTTCGGGTTTTCAATTCACCGGGATGCCCATTTTTGCCCAAGTCGCCCTTTCAGGTTTTCAACTTGTCGGGTCGTTTATGCATAGTATCTTTTGACTATGTCTGCGTTCGCAGAGTGCGGCAGGTCATCACCGTCCATGGTGGTCAAGATCATTACCCCACCAGAAAAGATGTTTTTGATCACAAATGGTCCTTCGTAAGTAGGAGTCTACTTGCCCCTGGGATCACTTTGCGGTAAGATGATCCACTTGATTACAAGGTCCCCGACTTGATATACTTGTCTCTTGACTTTCTTGTTGAAGGCCTTGATCATACGTTTCTGATACGTCTGACCATGGCAAACAGCAGTAAGTCGTTTTTCGTCAATCAAGTTAAGTTGATCAAACCAGGTATGAATCCAATCGTCTTCACTCAAACCAGCATCCTTCATGATCCTTAAGGAAGGAATCTGAACTTCCATAGGTAAAACAGCCTCCATGCTGTATACCAAAGAAAAGGGTGTTGCCCCAGTTGAAGTGCGTTCCGTGGTACGGTACCCGTGCAGAGCAAACTGTAACATCTCATGCCACTACTTGTAAGTGAATGTCATCTTTTGAATGATTTTCTTGATGTTTTTGTTCGCAGCTTCGACAACAACGTTCATCTTAGGCTGATAGGGAGATGAATTGTGATGTTGAATCTTATACTGCTCGCACAGAGCGGTGATCATAGTATTGTTCAAATTTGTACCGTTGTCTGTGATGATCCTGTCGGGGATACCGTACCGACAAATGAGGTTCTGCTTGATGAAGCGGGCAACCACGTTCTTCGTAACGGAGGCGAAGGAAGCTGCTTCGACCCACTTGGTAAAGTAATCAATAGCCACCAGGATGAAGTGATGTCCATTGGATGTTGTAAGCTTGATCTCTCCAATCATGTTGATTCCCCACATTGCGAATGGCCAAGGAGCTGTTAGGACATTGAGAGGAACTAGAGGAATATGTACCTTGTCAGCATAGACTTGGCATTTGTGACAAGTACGGGTGTATTGATGACAATCAGCTTCCATGGTAGACCAGTAGTAGCCTGCCCTTAGAATCTTCTTAGCCATCGTATGTCCGCTCAAGTGGGTGCCAAAGGTGCCATTATGTAGTTCAGCCATGATTTGTTCAGCTTCAACCTTGTACACACAACGGAGTAGGACACAATCAAGATTGCGCTTATATAGGATACCATTGCTTAGAAAGAACTTGGCAGCAAATCCCCTTAAGAATTTCTTGTCGTTGACTGAAGCTCCTTCAAGGTATTCTCGAGTCTTGAGATACCTTTTGATTTCATGAAACCAAGGTTGTTCCACTACTTCTTCGGTATCAATCTCATGACAATGTGCAAGTTCGTCCATTCGCTCGACGGTGATTTGGGGAGCCTCAGTATCCCAGTTAAGTTTAAACATGGAAGACATTGTACCTAGAGCATCTGCTAACTAATTTTCTTCTCGCGAGAAGTGCTCGAAGGTAATCTGCTCGAAATGAGGTAACAATGTCAGGACATGTTCTTTGTATGGGATGAGATTAGGATGTTTAGTGTCCGACTCTCCTTTAATTTGACTGATAACCAAAGCTGAGTCCCCAAATACGACCAAAGATTTGATTCCTAGGTCAACTGCGGCCTTGAGACCGAAGATACAAGCTTCATACTCGGCCATGTTGTTGGTGCAACTGAAGCAAAGTATAGCAGTGAAAGGTGTATGGCAACCTTATGAAGAAATAAGTACCGCGCCGATACCGTTGCCAAGTGCATTTGAAGCACCATCAAAGTACAGGGTCCATCGGGATCCTTGTTCAGGTCCGTCATACGGTCCGTTACCTTCAATGTTGTCCAATGTCATAATGTCCTCGTCAGGGAAGTCGAACCTCATAGATTGGTAATCTTCGACAGCTTGATGAGCCAGATGATCGGCTAGCACACTCCCCTTTATGGCTTTTTGGGTTATGTACTGTATATCGTATTTGGTGAGGATCATCTTCCATCTAGCAATTCTTCTGGATAAAGCAGGCTTCTCGAAGATGTACTTGATCAGATACATTTTGGAAATCAGTAGAGTGGTATGTGTCAACATATACTGCCTTAGCCGACGAGCAGCCCATACCAAAGTGCATCAAGTTTTCTCGAGCAGTGAGTAACGAGTCTCACAGTCGGTAATTTTTTTGCTAAGGTAATAAATGGCATGCTCTTTTCGGCCAGACTCGTCATGTTGGCCCAATACGCACCCCATTGAGTTATCCAGAACAGTCATATACATGATTAAAGGCCTTCCTTCGAAGGGTGGCATCAAGATAGGAGGTTCCAGCAAATACTCCTTAATTTTATCAAAAGCAACTTGACAATCATCATTCCATTCAACCACCTTATCTTTCTTCAACAGCTTGAAGATTGGCTCACAGGTAGATGTTATGTGAGAGATGAACCTTGCAATGTAGTTTAAGCGTCCCAAGAAACCTCTAACCTCCTTCTCAGTGCAAGGGGCGGGCATTTCTTGTATAGCTTTGACTTTGGCAGGATCAACCTCGATACCTTTGTTATTGACGATGAATCCCAAAAGTTTACTGGACCTGACTCCGAAAGTGCACTTGCTAGGGTTCAAATAGCTTCTGCAGATGGTCGAGGTGCTCTTCTTCTGTTTATGAACGGGCTATCATTTCGTCTATGTAGACTTCGATCTCATGATGTATCATATCATGAAACAAAGCTACCATGGCTCGCTGATAGGTTTCCCCAACATTCTTCAGTCGGAATGGCATTACTTTATAGCAGAAGGTACCCCACTGCGTAACAAAAGTAGTCTTATCCATGTCTTTGGGGGCCACTTTGATTTGGTTATACCCTGAAAATCCGTCCATGAAAGAGAATACCTAATGTTGAGCTGTGTTGTCAACCAAGATGTCAATGTGTGGTAGTGGAAAATCATCTTTAGGGCTAGCCCTGTTTAAGTCTCTGTAGTCCACACACATTCTGACTTTGCCGTCCTTTTTAGGCACGGGAACAATGTTAGCAACCCATTGTGGATAGGAAGTAACAGCCAGAAAACCAGCGTTGAATTGCTTCATCACTTCAGCTTTGATCTTGTCAGACACATCGGGCCTTATTCGGCGGACTTTCTATTTGATTGGTGGACAATCTTCTCTTGTAAGGAGACAGTGAACCACAATATCCATATCCAATCCCGGCATGTCTTCATAGTACCAGGCGAAGATCTCAACATACTCATTCAACAGCTGAACTAAATGCTCTTTGACATTTGGCTTCAGGTCGGCACCTACTTTAACCTCTCTTCTGTCTTTGGCAGTACCCAAGTTGATAGTCTCTAGCAGTTCTTCATGGGGCAGAATAGCCCTTTCTTCCTGTTGTAGAAGTCTAGCCAACTCTCCAGGCACTTCACAGTCTTCATCACCTTCGTATTCGGCATGATTGACCAGATCTTCAGAGTCACTGAAAGCCAAAGCAGAATAGTCACCCATGGAATCTGGAGTGGATGGGTACCTGCATTTTGTGAGTGTGGGTGTGTGTAAGGGATAGCCACCTTTAAAAAATGTAAAAGGAAAGAAAATGAACACAAAAGTTTAGATATGAAAACGTCCATGATTCATTAAAAATGGCATATGAGAATGAAGAATCAAAAACCCTTACAAGTGGACCTATATGCCCCGGGTAAGACATAAGGAAAAAGAGTGTACGAATGGTTTAAAATTTATTACAGACCAACACAAATGTTCAAAAGATAAATTACTGATTGATGAAAGTAATGGGAACGAAGTCCTTCGCCTCCCAGTTGTTCAGTCCTCCTCCGATGGTCGGGAAAATCCAATCTTCAAAATTGCTTCCTTCTTCATCATCCTCTAAAGCATGAATTCCGTGATGAGTGATTTTTAATGATGGTCCTCCAGCCCAGGAGCGACGCACAGCCTTCTGACTAGCAGCAGTGAAATGTAGACCGAACTTATCTACTTTGAAAGGAAAATCTGGCAGCTGACCCCACACTGTACTTCCTCCTTCCTTGATCACAGCCTCCGCATCTTTAAGGGATGACATCCGGGACACGGGTTTGGTAATGATGGGCACATCAGTCATTGTCTTGGCTTCCGCAACTTCAGGAGAAACCTCTTCAAAGTGTTGGAAAGGTGTTTCTATGAATTCACCATCTAACTCCACATAGCGGAAAGAATTAAGGTGGCTTATCATATACTCCTCCTCACCATGAACTGTTATGATCTTACCCTGGACTAGGTATTTGAGCATCTGCTGTATAGAAGAAGTGACTGCCCCAGTGTTGTGGATCCATGGCCTTCCTAACAAGCATGAATATGAAGGACGGATGTCCATCACATAAAAGGTAGAGTTAAAAATTTCCGTTCCCACCTTAATTGGGATGTCCACCTCTCCGTGAACCATCCACTTAGAACCATCGAAAGCTCTAACAATGATATTATTGGGCTTTAGGGCCAAATCTTCACAGTCTAATATGTCCAATGCTTTCTTTGGTAGGACATTTAAAGATGAAATGGTATCAACCAGAACGTGAGCAAGAGTGGTCCCTCTGCACTCTACCGAGACATGCAGTGCATCATTATGCTTTCTTCCCTTAGACGTTAGATTGGCGTTAGAGAAGCCAAGACCATTATCGGCTGTAAGGCTAGCCACACACTCTTGAAACTGATCCGCTGAAGTCTCTTGAGGCACGTGTGCCGTCTTCAGAAATTTGATCAAGGCTTTGGCATGAGCCTCAAAGCAGAGTAATAGAGCCAGCATAGAGATTTTTGAAGGGGTTTTCCCCAGATGCTCTACGACATCATAGTCGCTCTTCTTAATTATCTTTAAAATCTCCTCCATTTCCTTTTGGGTGGTCTCGGGGATAACCAAAGTCTGAGCCCTCGTCCTGACAGGCGCTCCTTGGATCCCCTTACCTTTATCAGCAGTAACAGCAGAGGATACAACTTCGGGAGTAACAATTTCTTCAATTACTGGACTTTGCACAGATATCTTGACAGGCACGAGAGCAGTTGAGGGTCTGAAGACTGCCCTTGGAGGAGCAATCTCCGGAGAGAAGATTCTTCTGCTATGAGTTATCTTACTCGTTCCCGCAATATTTCCTATATTAGGAGTTTCTTCATCGGAACTTTCTTTGACTGATTCGATATGCTTAACACCATGGTAGAAAATCTCTCCTCCATAATTCCACGGTATCATCTTGTTGGACTTATATGGGATAGGCCCCGACATGGTAATCTTCAACGGTACAAACTTTGGATCGGGTGTAATCTTAACAGGCCTTTTGCAGGTCTTGGAAAGATTGTTGGAAATGGTGATTATAACAACATCATTGATTGGAGTAACAGGAGTAATAGTAGCAACAGGAGTTTTCTGAAAGAGGATCTCTTGAGTATCCATCAGGCGTTGGATGCCTGATTTCAACAGCGGACAGTCGGATTGCAAGGTTGAACAAAAGTAACAATCTTTTTCACAGCCCAGGAAAATCCCGGCATTTAACATATTCATCTTGATCATTGGCAATGCAGTCATTAAGTCATCAATAGTGGTAACATGCAGGTCTTCTACAATAGCATGGACATTATGACCATGTTTTGGCATAAGAGTGGATATCACATTAGGTTTTTCGGGGGCATCAAATTCCACCTCCTTGGCATCTATCAAATCTTGGATCTTATTTTTAAGGGCCCAACAGTTGTTGGTGTCGTTCCCCACACTGTCCGAATGATATGCACATTTTGCATTTGAATGATAATAGGGAGAAGAGGTATTTGGGATTTTCGGTGCTTCTTTCAAGTTGGTAAGGTTTAACTTTAACAGATGAGGGAGGACCTGAGCCAGTGTCATATTGATCCGGGTGAATTACCGTTGTGGCCTTTCTACCATTTGCTGGTTAGCTCTGGGTTGACTGCTTCGAGGTTGATCGGCTGAGGAGTTCTGGATCATCACAGCCCCTACCGCTGGTCGACGCTCCATTCTTCCTTGATTTCTCTGGGTGTGAACAGTAGAAACTTCTTTCTTGGCTGGGAAGGTCTTCTTGATAGCAGTGGAAGCGGAGGCATCCTTCTGAATTTTTCCACTCTTAATGCCAGCTTCGACCCTTTCACTGGTCAGAATTAATTCGGTGAACCCTGCAGATGAGCTCCCGATCAAGTGATTGAAGAATGGACCTGACAGGGTCCCCAAAAACATGCCAACCAGCTCTCTATCCAAAAATGGTGGCTGCACCCTTCCAGCCAAATCCCGCCACTTCTGGGCATACTCCTTAAATCCCTCATTAGAGGCCATACCCATACTCTATAGTTGTCGGTAGAAAGCAGCAGCCAAATCTTCCCAGTTATGAACATCAGATCTCTCAAGTTGATAGAACCAGTCCAATTGCATACCCGACAAACTATCTTGAAAGAAGTGGACCCACAGATCCTTATCAGAAGAGTGAGGTTGGATCTTTATGACGTAGGACCGTAGATGCATCTTCGGATAGGACAAACCGTCATATTTGGCAAATGTAGGCACTTTGAACTTGGGGGGAATGACGATCCCAGCAACCAACCCTAGTTCTTCGAAATCCAGCCCGGGAACCCTTTGTACTTCCATGGCCGCTAGCCGGTCTTCTAGATTTTTATACTTATCGTCCGCAGGAGGATACTTCTGCTCAGAGTAATCTTCCTCCTCTTCTTCTTCTTCCTCTTCAGCTTCAGACTCGGAGGGCATTGCAACTTCTTTACCTTTACCAACCCCTTCGTCAGACGTTGAGGGAAATTCCAGAACTCTCCTAGCCTGATTCTCAAATCTTCTTCCCATAGTGGCCACACCAATCCTTTTCTTATTTTTATCTTTGTCTTTTTCCTTCTCTTTCTCTAACAGTGCTTTAAGATCCTCTTGACCCTTTGCCAAGGTTATGAGGAGTTGTTGGAATTGCGAATTCTGTGCTTGCAGATCTTTGACCATCTGCTCTATATCCATCTTGCTGAAATAAATAGCAGAAAGATAAGGAAACCTGGTGTGAATGCCTATTGATGCATATGATGAATGATATGTATTCATGTAATGCATTCAAGGATTCAGAAATTCAAAGTTGTTGCAAACAAAAAGAACACACGTCATATTAATAAGAAGAAATTTGTTAGTACATAAATGCCCCATGGGCAAAATATTACAAAATTCTTAATGTAAAAAGACATTGCGCATCCTCTTTGGTGCGGTGTAAGTGTTAAGAGTCTCCTCTTCGTGAAGTCGGTGGGTGAGTTCTAAAACCTTCTTCTCACTGGCATAAAAGTTGGCTTCAAAAGTATTCCGTTCTTCCTTGAGCTATATCCAACTCTTTTTCAATTCTTCTAATGATGTTGGCATGTCTAGATGTAGGAGGGTGTATGGAACCTCTCCTTCCATAACAGGCTCTTTGATCATAGGCAGAATGTGAGGGTAAGGCATCATAAGACTATGGGTGCGGGTTCGTACCCACTTGAGATAAGGCTCAAGGGGGATGGAATTCTTGTGTCCCAGTGTCTTACTATCCACTTTGTTGGGCATCCTCCAAGCTCGGATAAACCTTTGTCGAAGTCCTTGAGCATTGTTGTCAAAGTCAAAAACCAAATCTGGAATCAGCATATCATGAGGGCCATCCCTTTGGGCATACCCAAATTGCCTCAAAGCCAAACAGGGGTTGTAGGTAATGCCTCCCCTGATGCCAAGTAGTGGGACATTAGGGAATTCTCTGCAACGATCAATGATGATGACATTTTCTCTGGACCGAGAACACCAATGAACATCAGAATGTGTGAGGGTCATCAACCGTTGTGACCACCTCAAACCCTGCTCATTCTTCAAAATTGATTGGGGAAGGTGAGAAATAAACCACCTTGCTAGAAGAGGAGTACATCACATGAGAACACCTCTTTTCCTCATTGTTCGTGTGTGAAATTAGTGTAGGATGTCCCCAAGCAATGTAGGCACAGGATTTCGAGATATGAAAATCTTGACAGCATTCACATCTATAAGCTGATCAGGGTTTGTGAACAAGACTAACCCATAGATGAGGAGAGCTACAATCTCTTCAAAAGCTTGCAGATCTAGAGAATTCCAGCAGTCTTGTGCCTTCTCAAACAGAAACTTTTCCATGAAACCCTTGACAACACTTCTGGTTTCCCAATGACCTTTGATATCAAATGGTTGCAAGTGTAAGGCTTGAGCAACATCTTCAGGCTTTGGTTCTATTTCCGTAGCGTTGTAGGGTAGTTGATGAAGAATAGGAATCCTCAGGAGTTGAGAAAATTCCTCGAAAGTAGGTACTAGTTGGTAATCAGGAAATGTAAAGAAATGGTGTAGGGGGTCAAAGAACTGGAAGAGAACTTTCACCATGTCTTCTTCAATGTTGGAGTTGACCAGGTTGAGAAGTCTACCATGTTTTTCACTGAAGGGAGAATTCTCTGGAATCTTGGAAGTGAGCTCCTTGAGTTGAGGAGGGATTCTCACAAGGTTGACTTGAATTGTTTTCCTGCGAAGAGATTCCATTACCTACAAAACAAGAACAAAGATGAAGATCCAAACCCTTGAAATGGTTAGTGGATGCATATGATGCTTTATGATGTTCATGATGTATGCACAAGTATATGTACAAGCAAGTCACACAAGATCCTAGTTTCAGGCTTGCATGGGATTTCATAGGTAAGTACCCTCTTGAAGTTAGTTGGCTCAACCTGTCCTATAAATAGTAACCTGGTTCTAAGGAGCTCAATATCACTGGATTATTTTCTGTGTTCATTGTTTCAGTTTAGCCACTTAACTGATGACCGAAATATTCCAAGAAAATAACCCTCAATGAGTGTAGTATCGAGTATCTACCAACTTCGGACTGCACCAAAGGCGGTCATCTCACTACCCCTAATAAGGCCAAGATGGTCAAGTAAGGTTCTAAGAGTTCATTAGTGCTTCATGACATCACTCAGCGGCCCTGTATTCTCTTTGATTGACTCAAAGGCTACCGGTACCCACAAATATATCGCACTAATATAGCTATTGCTTCAACCATGTCGGTATACCCCGCACAGTTTCCACAATGTATTTCTATTTACCTATGAATGTTTCCCAAATCCGGGTAGAGGATTTCAAACCCAAGCAATAGGACCAAATGTAAAGCAATCAAGGCAAACAAGATAAGCATGCAAAATGTGATCTAAAACCCTAAGGTTACTCCACTTTTAAAGTAATCCCCAGCAGAGTCGCCAATTCTATGATACGTGGGAGAACTGACTTGAGGTTTTGCGTTTATGTTCGCAAATGTTTCGGTTTAGCAAGAGTCGCCACCGACTTTATATTTTATCCAAAGGAAAGGTCAAAAAGCACAGGAAAGACCTTTGAGATGTTTTCTTGGATTCGGGGAGTAGATTATGAAAAGGGAAGGTGCAAGCACCCTTTTCATCCATGGTTATCCATGGGCTCTTAGTTACTTGTTTAGATCACTTGCTTTTGCTTTTCAATTGTTTGAAATGGTGTTTTGTGTGTGGTTTTGAAAATATTTTGAAAAGAGGCCATCGTTGTGGCAACCTTTGTAATGATTCTTGTTTGAATATATACAAAGGTGTGTTGTCTTTTGAAAAGATTTTTCAATGTTTGAAAGTTTCATTATGTTGTGGAGTGTGTTTGAAAATAGCAAGGATGTTTTGCAAGTTTTAATCAAGTAACTAAGAGTTATCTACCCTATTTTATTCAAATATCTTTCCTATACGTTTTTAACCCTTTTGATAGTGTTGTTTTACCATTGCATTTGGTAAACAACCTTGTATTCGGATGTTAAACGGGACAGGCGTGGGTCATCGTATTGACCATGATAGCAATTGTGCTAAGTATCTTTAGCAAATTTTTGAGGGACTGTAGCGTAAAAATGTAGCGGGGTAAATCGGAGATCGAATTATTAATTAATTCGTCTCACAAAAGCAAGAGTCGCCAACGCGCTTTATTATTTCCAAGGGAAAAGGGGAAAGAGCGAAATAAAACCCTAAAGTATGCAATGTAAATAATACTTTTAAAAGTAATGAAAATACAAGGCGTTTTTGAAAAGAGGTTTAGAGTTCGGGGGTTGGTTATACAATGGGAAGGTATTAGCACCCAATGTATCTATAGTATTCTATAGGAACCTTTTGAAATATTTGTTTATTAAAATGTTCGTTTGATTAAAAATAAATTGTTTTGGCCGAAGATGGGTATGGATGAGTTTTTGAAGATACGAAGACCTAATGTCGAAGTTTTGACTTAAAAGGTGTGAGTTTTGGAGAAATTGGATATTTTGGAAAATTATCCTATGTTTTTAATGAATGAGGGTATTCGCTCGATCGTGTAAGATATATTTGATGACATGAAGTCAACAAATTTAATTCTTTCCCTTGGAGTTGATCATAAGCAAGTAGCTCTAGTAATCGAGCAAGAATCATATATAAGTAATTAAAAATCCAAAAGAAACAAACAAGGAGAATAGTGACAAGATAAACTATAAGAAACTAAATAAACATACAAAGAAGAATCATGAATAAAAGGAAAATGTAATTAGAGGGTTGTCTAAACTAATTTTGAAATTCTAAGGTTACTAAGTAAACTAAACTTAAATTCTAAAGTTTCTAACTAAACTAAACAAGATTTTTAAAGTTAATAACTAAAACTAAATTAAAATTATAAAATTACTAACTTAAAATTCTAAAGTTAATAAATTAAATCAAAAATAAATTAGAATTCTAAAATTACTAAATTAGATCTAAACCAGATTAATCATATAATTATTAATTTAAATCTAAACTAAACTAATTTAAATCTAAATTAAGTTAATTATAAACTAAAAAATTAAAGTTATAAGACTGAAATAAAGTTATCAAAATATATCTAAACTAATTAGAAGTTCTAGTGTTATAAAATAAATCTAAAGTAGTTAAAACTTCTAAAATTACTATTTAAGTCTAAAACTAATCTAACTAATTAAAATTATCTAGCTAACTAAAATATAGTTATTTGATTAAATCTATAAAAAAAAGCTAAGTTAACTAGACTGATCATTATTTAAAATAAACAAAATGAAATGGTGTAACTAATAATTATTGGGGGGGAGGGGGGAGTAGTAAAAATCGGTTGGGCCTAAGAAAATTAGAAGGAAACTAACCCAGGGTTATACTAAAAAAAACAGTTTATAAAAGAACTAAAAAAAAGGAAGTGGGTCGGACCGGGTCAGGCTGGACCCAGATCCGGCCAACCTAAATGAACAAAAGGGGAAAAGAAAACCCTAATGGCCATATAACTATTTCTATTTTCTCAATTCAAGCTCTATGTTTCTATCGCTAAAAAACCACGGTAAATTTCCTTCATCTTCTTCTCTCAAATTCCCCAATCGTGAAACTCTTATCTCTCGCGATCTATCATCTCTATCTTCCTTTATTAACATGACTCAACAATTTACCTCTAACGGCAGAGGTGGTGGGGCGAAAATAAGCTGTTGGGAAAGCCACAGTGGTTCGACGGGAAGTAACAGAATTTCGTGGGAGTGCGATTTACGATATCTGCAGGGAGACGGCACCGGCGGAGGGTATACACGGTGGTCGAAATTTGTTTCTCCTATTCTGATTTACACAACAACAACAATCGATAGGAGAGCTACTCGATGAAATGATTCCTTGAGGTAATTCTTTCTTCTTTGCGTCAGCTTCTTTGTCTTGTGGTTAAAATTATGTGTTTCTTTTGTGTACATCTATTGAAGCTTTTATGAAACAGTGATGTATTGGTATGTTTGTTGGGTTTATATATACAAGAGATTTTTTTTGGTTTATGAAGAAAGAGGTGAATCGGCTTAGATTAAAGGTGATTATTTATGAGGGTGAGTGTTTGTTGTTGCAAGGGTTAGTGTAATACAAGTTGAGAAGGTATTTTGAATTTTGAGCTGATTTAAGGAATAGTTTCGTTTTGTGTTGATGTAGATTTGAGAAAGGATTATGTAGGATTGAATAAGAAGGTTTGGTTGTGAGTTATGGGTATCGAAAGGGTTTTGACTGAGTGCTCTATTGTTTTTTATGATTGTAAAGGGATGTAATTGATTTATGCAGTAAGAGGTGGGTGGAAGGAAATAGGTTGAAGAGAAAGATGATGAGTGAATGATTTGTGTCCTCCCCTTTTTTTTTTGTGATTTTTCTACCGTCTTATTGCCAAAAAACCTCAGCGAAATTGGATGGAGATTTTGATATGCTTGAATAAATTTGGTGATTTGTTTTATTGCTTTTTTGTTACAGGTTTTGGTCTTGCCAAAATAGTGTAATGTTGACAGATTTTTTGGAGGAGAGTGGACAGATGGACAGGGATGATATCAGGACCACATGGTGCAGAAATGAGGATGATTTGCAGCAAGCCTTTGAGAAAGTATTCAGACTGTTTTCTTTATTTTACATTGTATAGACAACAAGGGCAAGTTTGGGACAACATTGGATAAAAACCAGTGCAATTAGGCATTTTCACAAGGAGACAAATAATACAAATAGAAATAGCATAATAAAAATAATAATAATAATAATAATAACTAAAAATAATAATAACAGTTAGTAATAATAAAAGGAAAAGGATTAAACTAAAATTTCCAAAGAACAAATAAAAGAAATTAAAATTAATTTTAATTTTAATAATAACCCAACTTAAAAAAATTGAATTAAAATTAGAATCAAATCAAGATTAATTTTGAAAGAAAGAAGTAAAAAATTATAATAACTAAAAGAATAAAGATGAAAAGATATTAATTATATTTTGTTTGATTTTTTTTGAATTAAAATAAAATAATGACAACACATATTTTTTTTAGATTTTTTACTAAATTAAAACTAAAAAAATTATAATTTTGGCTTAAATGATACAAGAAAAAAAATCTAAATAAAATTTAAAGAGACTATTTTTTTGAATAACAATGTAAATAAAATGAAGATGACATAAACTAAAAATAATTTTATTTTAAGGATTTTTTTCAGGAAATAAAAATAAGAGAAGAGAAAGTGTAAAATGTATGATCGGACAAAAACATAGTCCAAAATTAAAATCAAATTCGTGAAACGACTTCTAATCGTCAACAATTTTTCGTGGCTTTTCAATGCATAATTTGCCCTTGACTTGTAAAGAAAAATCATAGATGATGTCAAGAAAAAATCATGTGCAAAAACAACCGCTCAAAAATATCGAAATTTGAAGAAGTTATGAATTTTTGAAATCTGACCCGAGAAAATGGCAAAAATAGGTCGAATCGCTTGTGAACGCTTGCTATGTAATAATGCAGATGGGAGGTGGTATCTTAGGTCAAAAATTGGGGTATGACAGCTGCCCCTATTTAAGTTTCTTCTATTCGGAGATATGAAGATTAGAATCTTCGTCTCGACGAGATTGAAGGTACTTAAATACATAATGCGCAATTTTTGCTCTAAGATACCGCCATTATGTTTGTGATATGAATGTAGTATTTAAATTCATGGAGAATGATACTGTATGAGACAGAAACAATGCTGGAGAAGCCAAACACCAACAAATCACAGGAACATAGATTATACACTACTGGGGAAATAAGCCATCGACTTCAAATGATAGACTCTTGACGGCGAACAAAAATTTGAGAGAATACAAACTCTGACCCTAACAAAGAAGGCGTCTTGCATAGGCCACAAAAACAGATTATCGACCCAAAATAACAGTGAGTTCACAACTCAAGGTCAAAGATAGGCAAAAGATGTATCAATTTTGCTGGCGACGGATTACCGACTTCTGAAGGTAAAGATTTCATAACGAGCCTCTCTGCGAGATTTTTTCAGAGGGATACCAATAAATGCTGAAATAATAATATGGTTGTAGATACACAAGCTGCTCAAATAAAGAAGCTGTCACTTGCTGTATTCCAGAAATACTATGACATACAAGTTGTTCAAATAAAGAAACTGCCACTTGCTGTCTTCCAAAAAAAACTATGACATACAAGTTTCTCAAATAAAGAAGCTGCCACTTGTTGTCTTCCAAAATACTATAACATACAAGCTGCTCAAATAAAGAAGCTGCCACTTGCTGTCTTCCAAAAATACTATGACATATAAGCTGCTCAAATAAAGAAGCTTCCACTTGCTGTATTCCAGAAAAATAATAACGTACAAGTTGCTCATGAAGAGACCGCCGCTTGTCGTTTTCCAAAAATAATAACGTACAAGTTGCTCATGAAGAGCCGCCGCTTGTCGTTTTCCAAAAATAATAACGTACAAGTTGCTCATGAAGAGCTGCCGCTTGTCGTTTTCCGAAGAATAACTCAGAAGGAAATTGTGATGACACTATCAGAGAACAAAATATTCATCAAAGGGAAACATGAATAGATCCTTCCCGAGGAGATCAAATACTTAAATGTGCAAAATAAATGCACCATTCGTCTAGGTCGCGACTTCACTGGGGAAAATCATGAGATAGCCTATGCAAGAGACAACAACTTCCTCCAGGAATAAACCAGAGGGAAAACAGTCAAACAAGACTCCACCCAATGAGAAAGTAACTTGATCGGGGGATTCATCCTATCCAGAAATGGACAAGGTAGGCTAAATCAAAAAAATCATCCACGAGGATTAGCTCAGTTGGGGAATTTAGAAAGGAAGCACATTTTCTGCCTAAGCTAACCTTCTACTTGGAAAGAACATGTACATTGTCTTAATAAACAAAGTATACAACCCAAAATCAACGACAAATGGGAATATGCATGCGTGATATAAGTGTAAATGAGTAAATGAATGTTATGCTGACAAAACAAACAGATGGAATATCTTGAAGACGATAAGATGTCACGAAATAACAGATACTCGGCCAATCTTAAAAAAAAGACGGAAAATAACTGGAACTGGAACCACAAAGCAACGTCGGAGCGTATCACGCTACAAGGCTCAAGTCTTCTGAGGAGAAAAGTATTCAACCCCAATCTTCTAATACCAATAGACTACTGGCATGAGACAAAGCGTACCACACTTTAGGAATCGCTCAAATAAAGATAACCAAAACAATGCTTAACTGGAAAAACTGGGGAGTCACCAAACTTAGTACCACGAGAAACGCAAGTTTACACAACCAACACCTCATGACGATTTTGAAATAAAACATGTTCATCATGCGAGGATAAATTACTGTATTGTTTTGCATTTCATGGCTTGACCATCCTCGGAAAAATTGTTAATATTCCTTTCATTATTCACGACACATTTTTAAAATAAGAATACTTTAAATAACTTTGTTTCAAATATTTCCGTAAAAATTAAAATTTTGCCCACAAAAGGTAAATGCTCAAATTTCATTAATAAGATGGTAGTTCACTAACAACGCGACTCCAACGGTTTACAAAAGTTTGGGAAATAGTACATGAAAGAAAAAGGTTACACAAAAACAATGATCACTATTCTCCCTAACAACTTCGAATTCCGAAATGTGCTCAAATACCACATCCGGGATGACCGAAAGCCTGCCTAAGCCTCCCCTTCGGGTTTTCAACTCAGTGAACTGTCAACTCAAACCTAAGCGAAATATTTCTTGACTGCATCGGCGTTCATGGAACGCGGGAGCTCTTCACCGTCCATATTCGTGAGAATCATGGCACCTCCAGAGAAAACTTTCTTAACGACATACGGTCCTTCAAAATTCGGAGCCCACTTGCCCCTAGAATCAGGTTGGAAAGATAATATATTTTTGAGCACAAGGTCACCTTCTCTGAACTCGCGTGGTCGAACCTTCTTATCAAAAGCCTTCTTCATTCTCTGCTGATATAATTGACCGTGACACAAAGCTGTCAATCTCTTTTCTTCAATTAAATTCAACTGATCATATCTACTTTGACACCATTTAGCCTCAGAAAGTTTAGCTTCCATCAACACTCTCATAGACGAATCTCAACCTCCACGGGGAGTACTGCTTCCATACCGTAAACTAGGGAAAATGGGGTTGCACCTGTCGAAGTTCGAACTGAAGTACGGTATCCATGAAAAGCAAACGGAAGCATTTCATGCCAATCTTTATAAGTTACCACCATCTTCTGGACAATCTTTTTGATGTTCTTGTTCGCAGCTTCAACTGCCCCATTCATCTTCGGCCTGTAAGGAGAAGAATTATGATGTTCGATCTTGAACTCTTCACAAAGCTCTCTCATCATCTTTTTATTCAAATTCGAACCATTATCAGTGATGATCTTGCTCGGGATGCCGTAACGACAAATGATCTGATTCTTGATAAATCTTACTACCACCTGTCTGGTTACATTAGCATAAGATGCTGCTTCCACCCATTTAGTAAAATAATCGATCGCTACCAAGATGAAACGATGACCATTCGAAGCTTTGGGTTCAATCATTCCAATCATATCAATTCCCCACATAGAGAAAGGCCAAGGTGAAGAGATAACATTGAGAAGGGTCGGTGGCACATGCATCTTGTCCGCATAAATCTGGCATTTATGACATTTCTTCACATATTTGCAGCAATCAGATTCCATTGTCATCCAATAGTAACCATCTCTCAACATCTTTTTAGCCATCGCATGTCCGTTGGCATGAGTGCCAAAGGATCCTTCATGTACTTCTTGCATCAGCATGTCTGCTTCATGTCTGTCTACACATATGAGCAAGACCATGTCGTAATTCCTCTTATACAATACTTCTTCATTGAGGAAGAAACTGCTTGCCAATCTTCTCAACGTCTTCCTCTCTTTATTGGATGCCCCAGGTGGGTACTCTTGAGTTTCAAGAACACGTTTAATGTCATAGAACCACGGTTTTTCGTTGGTAACCTCTTCTACTGAGAACACATGAGCAGGTCTATCAAGGTGCATAACCCGGATTGTAGGCACATCGTTCCAACCATTCACTTGAAACATTAAAGACAAAGTAGCTAAAGCATCAGCCATTTGGTTTTCATCTCTAGGGATATGATGTAATTCCACTTTGTTGAAGAAAGTTAACAATCTTCTAGCATAGTCTCTGTAAGGGATCAAACCTGGATGACGAGTCTCCCATTCTCCTTTGATTTGATTAATTACCAATGCCGAATCTCCGTAAATATCAAGAATCTTAATCCTTAGGTCCACTGCTTCTTCGAGACCCATAATACATGCCTCATATTCAGCCATGTTGTTCGTGCAGTCAAACTTCAATCTCGCCGTGAACGGGATATAAGTACCTCGGGGAGTGACGATGATTGCCCCAATTCCATTTCCATAAGAGTTCACAGCTCCGTCAAATATTAAACCCCAATGGGATTCGGGATCAGGTCCTTCTTCAGGTAACGGCTCTTCACAATCTTTAGCTTTCAAGTACATAACATCTTCATCTGGGAAATCAAATTTGATGGATTCATAATCGTCAATTGGTTGGTGAGCCAAATGGTCGGCTAAAATACTCCCTTTGATTGCTTTCTGAGTGTGATACTCAATGTCATATTCGGATAACAACATCTGCCAACGGGCTATTCTTCCAGATAAGGCGGACTTCTCAAAGATATACTTGATCGGATCCATTTTGGAGATCAACCAAGTGGTGTGGTTAATCATATACTGGCGCAGACGGCGAGCAGCCCAAGCTAAAGCACAACAGGTTTTCTCAAGCAATGAGTATCGAGACTCACAGTCTGTGAACTTCTTACTCAGATAATATACGGCATGTTCCTTTCTTCCAGTCTCATCTTGTTGACCAAGCACACATCCCATCGAATCTTCCAATATAGTCAGGTACAAAATCAAAGGTCTTCCTTCCACTGGAGGAATCAATATGGGAGGTTCAAGTAAATATTCTTTGATGCTATCAAAAGCTCTCTGACAATCTTCTATCCACACACATCCTTGATTCTTTCGGAGAAGCTTGAAAATCGGCCCACAGGTAGCAGTCATATGAGATATAAATCTAGAAATATAGTTCAGTCTCCCAAGGAATCCTCTTACTTGTTTTTCCGTCTTGGGTGCGGGCATTTCCCGAATAGCTTTGACTTTATCAGGATCTACCTCAATACCTTTCTGACTGACAATGAAACCCAGAAGTCTTCCAGAACGAACACCAAAAGTGCACTTGTTGGGATTCAGACGGAGTTTATACTTTCTCAAACGCTGGAATAACTTCAATAAATGTTCCAAGTGATCTTCTTCAGTTTGTGATTTGGCAATCATGTCATCTACATACACTTTTATCTCTTTATGCATCATATCATGGAACAAAGCAGTCATGGCCCTTTGGTACGTTGCACCAGCATTCCTCAAACCAAACGGCATAACCCGATAACAAAATGTTCCCAAAGGTGAAATGAAAGCTGTCTTCTCCATATCTTCTGGTACCATCTTGATTTGATTGTAACTAGAGAAACCATCCATGAAAGAAAAGACTTTGAACTTTGCGGTATTGTCGACCAATACGTCAATGTGCGGTAATGGGAAGTCATCCTTTGGGCTAGCTCTATTCAGATCTCTATAGTCTACACACATTCGAACTTTGCCATCCTTCTTAGCAACAGGCACTATATTGGCTAACCATTGAGGATAGACCGATGTAACAAGGAAACCTTCATTAATTTGTTTTTTAACTTCTTCTTTGATCTTGTCAGCCATATCGGGACGAGTCCTTCTCAACTTCTGCTTAATCGGCGGACATTCAGGTCTCAACGGTAAACGATGCTCCACAATATTGTTGTCCAAACCTGGCATATCTTGGTAGGACCAAGCAAACACATCAACATACTCTTTGAGAAGCTCCAACATTTTCTCTTTGACCTTTGGGATAAGCAATGCTCCGACTTTGACTTCCTTTTTATCTTCTTCATTACCCAAATTGATCATCTCTATAGGTTCTTCAAACGGCTGAATAGTCTTTTCATCGTGCCCAAGTAAACGGGAAATTTCATCAGGAATCTCTTCACTATCCTCTTCTTCGGCTCTGAACACAGGGAATTCAAAGTTGGGAGGGGGCATAGGATCATTGTTTTCAATGGTTAAGTCATGGATTAATCTGCACATATGATTATGCTTTATTTTAGAAATCGATTTGTACAAATAAAACAAAAGGTTATTATATTTTCCTATTACTACCAATTAATTTTCATTACTATTTCCCATAAAAGTGAAAAATAAAACAGTAGTGGACAAAATAACATTTTTATTCATGAGGGGAAATACTTGAATAAAGAGCCCAGAAATTTTCTCTTTTGCCTTGGGCAGAGCAAAAGGATTTATTTTCAACATAGCCCGTCACAAATACTTTTCGCCTTGGGCAGAGCGAAAGTTTTTTTTTTTTCAAAAATAAAACAAAACATTACTCAGAAATGTGCATCACAACAGGAACATCAACAGCAATCCAGTTCTGGCAAACAACTCCATGCGTTACAAAATCCAGTTTTAGAAAACATGTGAAGTGGAATCGGATAATGCATGATATGCGATGCAAATGATCGTTCATTTTGATAGTTTTTCAAGATACTTCGATAATTTTGCACACATCAATGGTAGAGGAATTTGGAACAACAAAAACTCACTTCATTAATCAAAAGCGGTAATGTTGTACCCCAAATTTTGACCTAAGATACCATCTCCCATCTGCATCATTACATTGCAAGTGTTTTGACCTATTTTTATCAATTTTCAAAGCAGATTTTAAATTCATAACTTTTTCAAATCGAGAGCTGGTTATTTTTTAAACGCCCAGTTCATTAACTGATCAATGCTAAAACAATGTTTATTTAATTATTTATTATTCTGAGTTTAAATAATTGGAATTTATTTTCAGTTATTATATAATTTAAAGAATTATAAATAATAAAGTAAATATTTGAAAAGAAGTTTATTAATTGATCAATGATGTTTATTTAATTATTTATTATTCTGAGTTTAAATAATTGGAATTTATTTTCAGTTATTATATAATTTAAAGAATTATAAATAATAAAGTAAATATTTGAAAAGAAGTTTATTAATTGATCAATGATGTTTATTTAATTATTTATTATTCTGAATTTAAATAGTTGGAATTCATTTTCAATTGTTATAATTTAAAGAATTATAAATGATAAAGTAAATAATTGGAAAGAAGAAAAGAATTAACTGGTAAAATAATAGAGTTTTATTCATCTTTATTCTAATTGTTACAATTGTTGTTTAAATACTGTATTTATTTACAAAGTATTTACAATGACAATTATATAAATGTTTAAAGTGAAGTAAAAACTATTTTAATTTTTCTAAGATTCTAAATCTTCATCTTCTATCCAATACTCCTTTGATGCTCATTTGATTTTACCTGCAAAGAATTAAAAGAAAAAGTCAGAAATAGATATATAATTAAAAGCAGGCAATTAATTTAGAGTTCATCATTAAAAGCAAACGGCTGGAATCAGTTTTTTTACCCTCTTTGCAAATCACGGGATTTCTCCCGGTTCACAAAAAGGGATGAATATTTATTGATAAATATGAATGCACAAGTTAAAAATATGCACAAATTCAATTTTGCCAAAAAAACAACTGCATATTTCAAAACCAATTGCACATTTCAATTGTCAAAACTGCATATTTCAAAACCAACAGCATATGCAAGTCAAAGTTACATTTTCAAAACAAAAGTCCAACGTAAACTATCCAACATATGGGAGGAGGTCAAAATACAAGGCTCCATACTGTAACAATGCAGATGGCAAAGAGGAAGTGTGCAGATCAAAACCATATATGCAAGCCAAATATTTTCTAATTTCATCATTTCCCAGCCTTTGCTTTTTCAGAACACAAAGTACATATAACATTTTAATGTTTCAAACTGTACTAAGGAGAGAGAAGAGAGAAAAGAGTTTGGGTTTACAGGTTTTGGCCTTAGGCAGAAAAGAGATAGAAAACAAAACTGCAGTAACACAGTAAAAAAAGGAAGCATAGAAAAAGGATACAAAGCAAACTGAATGAAACAGTAGAAGTGCAAAGGTATCAAAGGCAAAATAGTTAAAATATACAAGAACCTGAACCATCAAATAGAGGCCAGGCAAACTGATATAATAACAGCACAAACTTTTCAAGAAAGGGCCAGATTTCCAAAACCTGTTTGAAGCCTCAAACGATAACCTGTAACACAAAGCCAAAAACCTTGACCATGTCAAGCCTTCAACCTGCTGAAAGCCATATCCCAAACAACATCAAAGCCATAACCGAAACCATAAACATATAGCCTAACCAGAAAATTATCCCAACATAACCTGCATAAGGCTTAAGCCTAAAACTGATTCAAGCCTGTCAAGTTCAACCTCTTCACACCAACCTGTATAAACATTCAAATACCTGAAAAGAACCCAAAAAAGCACAAAAACCTTACCATTCAAAAACTTGTCCAACTCTAAAGCCTAAGCCACAGAAACCATAACCAGAAAACCATCCAAGTCCATAACCAACAAACAATACCCTGTCAAACCTACTGTCAAGCCATAGTTCCAAATCTCCCATAAACCAACAAATCATGCCAAGTTAAAAACCAATAAACGCAACCTGCTGAAAAGCCATATCCCAAACAGCATCAAGCCTAACTCAAAATCCAACCAAAACACCACGCCCTCAGAGATATTCATCACTGGGCTAAACAACATTAACGTTTCTCAGGGTCAAAGAGAAGAAGAGGAAAAGCATACCAACAAGCAATAATCAGAGCGATAACATCATGTTCAGAGGCAACAGAAGCGATTAAAGGAGAAGAAGATAAAAAAAAGGGCATCACAAGGTATACAGACAAAGAGAAGCACGCAAAGGCAACCAGAAGAAGAATGAAAGGATAAAAGCTAGGCTTTCATCATCATCATCAAACCAAAAAAAAAAACACAAACCAGGGTCTCCATGCGGAGCTAACTCAGCGCCGTCCCTCACCGCTTTGGCCGCCACAGCTCTCCTCAACCCTTTCCTCCTCCGTCTCCAAAGGTAATGTTTCTCCCTCTCTTTCTTTCATGTACCTCAAGTAACCATAACAATAGGAAGTCAGAATCAATAAGGAGCGAGATCATAACATGCAAATAATAAAACCCTAATGAGATTTAAAGTGAAGATTACCTTGAATCTGTCGCCCTAGCGTTTCGTTGGAGGGAAGAGGAAGTTTGAAGATGCCGGTGGCCATGGGCAAAGGAAAACTCAGAGGCGAGGGCATGAGAGCAACGAAGAAGACGAACAAAGGATGAACGAACGGCGCTGTAACCCTAATCCATTTTTCCCCAAACTAAGACAAATGTTTAACCCTAAACAAGTTATGAAATAATGGGCCACAACCCGTTTCCCCTAACCTAAAACCCAAACGAATTCCATTAAAACACCCCACCCCATTTCTGTTTGTTTTTTATTGGGCCCCTTAAAAACCCTTTGGCCCATACGAGTTGCTTATTATTTACCCCCGTTAATTCTTGATACCTCTCTGTCTATTTGATTTCTTTTAGCCTTTTTTTTTAGAATTTTATTAATTTAGTTTAATCAGTAAATTTAATCAAATAGATGTGTAGTTCTAATTAGACAATTTTAATACTTTAACCAATTTTATTAGTTTAAGTTTTGGATTAATTTAGTAATTTTAGTATTCTTTTTTTTTAATTAGATTTAAGTTAATAACTTTTAGAGTTTTAATTTAGTTTAGAATTATTTAATAATTCTTAAAATAATACTTTATATTAATACAAAAAATATATAAAAAATAGAAATTTAAGAAAAAAAACATTTTATTTTATTTAATTAATTCTCTTGCTTTGTACATATTAAACAAAAATATAAAAATGCATGTTCACATCATTTAGTCTGTTATTTAATCATTGTTGTGGTTATATATCACTTAGCTACTTAATCATCATCTATCTAATTTCCGGTTTGATTATTCAGTATTTACTTGGTTATTCTGTTTACGTCTAAATCCAAGGGAATTGTCTAATTTTTTTTTGTCGACTTTATGTCATCAAAAAAACATCGTGCGAATACCCTCATTCATTAAAAACATAGGATAATTTTCCCAAATATCCAATTTCTTCAAAAACTCACACCTTTTAAGTCAAAACTTCGACATTAGGTCTTCGTATCTTCAAAAACTCGTCCATACCCATTTTCGGCCAAAACAATTTATTTTTAATCAAACAAACATTTTAATAAACAGATACTTCAAAAGGTTCCTATAGAATACTATAGATACATTGGGTGCTAATACCTTCCCATTGTATAACCAACCCCCGAACCATAGACCTCTTTTCAAAAAAAATGCCTTGTATTTTCATTACTTTTAAAAGTATTATTTACATTGCATACTTTAGGGTTTTATTTCGCTCTTTCCCCTTTTCCCTTGGAAATAATAAAGCGCGGTGGCGACTCTTGATTTTGTGAGACGAATTAATTAATAGTTCGATCTCCGATTTACCCCGCTACATTTTTTATCGCTACAGAAATGACGACTCTGCTGGGGAAAGATTGACCTCTTGCTGGTCCATCCCTAAGTGGGTTAAGCCTAGTTTGTTCTATCTGTTTTACTATTGTTTGATTTGTTTGATTATGTGTTTAAATTGGGGTTGTTTGGTTTTTTTGCAAAGGACGAATCATATACCCGGATTAAGTTACACTTAAGAATAGGACGGGCGGTATAGTCATGTTAACTTTGAGGGAGTAATCCCGAAGAAGGAGGCATGAGATCCCCCACTCAATAGAAGGCCCTTTTGAACATAATATTTGTTTACCGAGTAATCGGGAAGACATTATTATTTTCGACCTGGGAGCCAGAGAAATTGAGAACCGTAGAACCCTAACCCAACTTGGCCTTTTTAGGTGTAGCGCGGAGACTATAACGGAGTAATTCGAAAGTAGTTGTTACGCGATGCTACGCTCGGATGAGTTTCTCTTGAGAATATTGCTAATTATTGAGTAATCAAGACGTTGGTAATATCCGAAGGAGGAATGTAGACTCTGGGAACTCTTAGAACCTTGTCTTACAAGTGTGATTAAACCGTTAGTACATACCTTGGGGTGGGCTTTACCTTTGACTCCATGCACGAACGTTGGACCTTTGAACCCCATGTTTGTGAACTTGTGTGTAACTGTTGCATTATCATTCATTCATGCATTCATCAACATTTCTTGTAAAAAACTTGTTTTTCTAGGAACTTAAGAATGATTTGTGCATACATCTCAGGTACTATTATTATGGAATTTAGAAGGAGAAACACTCGAAGTTTTAGTTTTAAGGAGCCCGAGATTGAAGAACTGAAGAGTTTAATTCCTAAGATCAAGAACCCGACGGATTTCCAGAGAAAGTATGGGTCCATTATACCTCTCATGAAGCGCAAGATGAAGGAAGGAATCCTTAATACGTTGGTCCAATTCTACGATCCTTTGTACCGATGCTTCACCTTTCCTGATTACCAGTTAATGCCCACCTTAGAAGAGTACTCCTACATACTCGGTTTGCCGATCACCGACTGTGTTCCTTTTTCTGGCTTAGAAGAGGAACCCAAATCTCACGAGATAGCGACCATCACCCACTTGAAGAAGTCAGAGATAGAAGAGAACATGACTACAAAAGGGGGAATCCGAGGCTTGTCTGCGCAGTTTTTGTTGAGGAAAGCTCGTCATTTCGCTGAGATAAAAGATACTATTGCCTTTGAAGACGTCTTTGCTTTACTCGCTTATGGTCTATTCTTGTTCCCTAACGTTGATAAGTTTGTGGATATCAACGCCATCAGAATTTTCTTGATTGGAAATCCGGTCCCTACGCTGCTAGGAGATACCTACTACTCCATCCATCTTCGAAACTCTTGTCAAGGAGGGATGATTATTTGTTGTGCACCGATGCTGTATCAGTGGTATGTTTCTCATCTACCTAGGTCTGATGTTTTCTGGGATCTCGAGAAGGAGCCGCGATGGGCGCCAAAAATTATGGCTCTCACTCATTTCGACATTGATTGGTATAATCGAGCTTACTATGACGTGAAGATCATCGATAGCTGTGGTGATTTTCCTAACGTGCCCCTTCTTGGTACGAAAGGAGGAATTAACTATAATCCTGTTCTCGCGCGCCGTCAGTTTGGATACCCGATGAGGGACAAGCCAAACAACATCCATGTGAGTGGTTTCTTTTTACAAGAAGGACAAGATCACCAGGCAGCTAAGAGGGAGATCGAAGGAGCTTGGAGCCACATCCATAGGAAAGGGAGAGACATTTTAGGACATAGGGGTGCCGTTTCTTTGGAGCCTTACCTACAATGGGTCCGTGCTAGAGCTTGTGCTCTCAAGATGCCCTATAAACCTGAGAAACCTTTATTCCCTACCGTTGCATCATCATCTGTTGATATCCCTATCGAGAATATGGGAGAATACCAAGGAAATCTGGCTAGGATGAAGTCCGAGAGAGATGCTTGTAAAGAAAAGTATAACATGTCTGAATATGAGAATCGGGTCCTGGCTCGACAACTAAAGGAAAAGGAGGATTTTCTATTTATTCAAGACGGCTGGTTCATTGATCATGATGAGAAGCTTCGTCAAAAGGATGCTTTACTGAAGAAGTATGCTAGTGAAAGGAAGAGAAAGAAGGAAGGTTCGGTAAGCGTTGCTCTCGTTCCTAATCCACAAAAGGAAATCATTGATCGACTGGTAGTTGAGAAGAAAGAGATGGAAGACTTTTATGAAGAGAAGATCAGGAAGCTCCGGTTACAGTTGGCATTTGGTCCTTCATCTGATGATTCTGAGTGATCTTTAGTTCTTAGTTTTATTTTACTGATGTCATTTTGTAAAACTCTGTAAAAGGGCTTCATGTTTCGAAGTTGTAATTTACTGCTTTTATTATGGGCTTCATGTTCCAAAGTTGTAATTTACTGCTTTATTATGGGCTTCATGTTCCAAAGTTGTAGTTTACTGCTTTTATTATTGGGTTGTTATCCCAAAGTGTAATTTATTGTTTTGTTGTTCCGAAGTTGTAAGTTGTAATTTACCGCTTTTGATTAATGAAATGAGTTTTTGTTGTTCCAAATTCCTTTACCATTGATGTGTGCAAAATTATTGAAGTTCCTTGGAAAACTATTAAAATGAATTATCATTTGCATCACATATCATGCATCATCCAACATTCCACTTCACATGTTTTCTAGAGTCTTATCCTTGTTTCTTTTTCCACTCCGATAGATTGTCAAGTTGTCTCATCGATACAATACTCGAGCCAATCGTCAGAGGAAGATGGAAGATCTGGAACAGGAAAACCACGAGCTTCGTGAGGAGGTCGCTACCCTTCGTGTCGGTATGGAAAAGTTAACTGCGCTAGTGGAAAGTTTGATGGCTGCTCAGAATCAGCCATCGACTACAGCTGTTGAGGTTCAGACTTCAACTACGGTGGTTTCTGAGATTGTCACCGTTCCAACATCTGTGACTCAAATCAACTCTCCGCTTCAACATCAGATGCCGAAAGGTTTTCCGTGGGGAATGCCTTACAACTTTGTGCCAGAGGGGTATCAGCTTGTCGTACAGCCTTTGTTTCAACCTACTATGTCTTTTCCTCAACCAGAGACAACTGCCATGCCGCCGGTAATCCCGTCTGTGACACCTTTCCCGCAACCGGTGATGACAACTATCGCTCCTGTGGTTCACTCTATTCTATACTTGAATGAACCTACTTATCCTGCCGAGCCTACTGAAAGTCTGGGTCTTTTTGATAGGATGGAAGATTTTTAAGACCAATTCCAAGAAATGCAGAGGGAGCTCAGAGCGTTAAAAGGGAAGGATTTGTTTGGAAAGAACACGCATGACCTTTGTTTAGTTCCGAATGTCAAGATTCCAACAAAATTCAAAGTGCCAGACTTTGAAAGATATAAGGGTGATTCGTGTCCTCGGAGTCACTTGACTATGTACGTGAGAAAGATGTCTACATATTCTGATGATCATGACTTGTTGATTCATTATTTTCAAGACAGTTTGACGGGTGCTGCTCTAAAGTGGTATATGGGTTTGGACAACATTCGGATCCGCAACTTCAACGATCTTAGTGAAGCTTTTGTTCACCAGTATAAGTACAACGTTGACATGGCGCCGGACAGGGATCAACTCCGGGCGATGTCCCAGAGAGACAGAGAGTCTTTTAAGGAATACGCCCAGAGGTGGCACGAAATTGCTGCTCAAATCTATCCTCCTCTTGAGGAGAAAGAGATGACAAAGATATTCTTGAAGACTTTAGGTTCCTTTTACTATGAAAGAATGATTGCCAGCGCACCCAGTGACTTCACCGAAATGGTAAGCATGGGCATGCGGTTGGAGGAAGGGATTCGTGAAGGACGTTTGGTTAAAGAAGGGAGTCCGTCTAGCAGTACCAAGAAGTTTGGAAGTGTTTTCCCAAAAAGAAAAGAACAGGATGCCAGCGTAATCTTCCCAGGGAGACCAAGGAGAGGTTACTCACATGTTGCGGCAGTCACCCCGGCTGTCCGCCCAACGTTGGTGACCCTAACTCATCAAACCCCACCAACTCAACAACGGCCATTTCAGCAGCAGCCTCGACAACAGGCTTATCAATTCAACAACCAGAACCGTTCACCAAGGAAGCCGCAATTCGATGCCATTCCCATGACTTATACTGAATTGTTCCCCGCTTTAATCAGAAAAAACCTCATAACGACGAAGCCTCCTCCTATCGCACCAAATAGTACTTCTCTGTGGTACAATGCAGGTCAGTTTTGTGAATATCATCAAGGGTCGCCGGGGCACAACCTTGAAAATTGTTTTGCTTTAAAGGCGGACGTGCAGAGGTTGATTAAGAACGGTATCTTGTCTTTCAAGGATGTTAACCCAAATGTTAGAGATAATCCTTTGCCTCGACATGGGGCAGCATCAGTGAATATGGTGGAAGGTTGTCCGGGAAAGTTTCGAGTTTTTCAAGTTGAACACATAAGAGATTCGTTGATCAGGTTACATCAGAGCTTAAGAAGACTTGCCTTTGTTAAGCATCAGCATGATTATGATGTCTGTGAATTTTGTTCAAGAGAGGTTGATTGCCCTATTGTGAAGGAGGATATTCAAAAATTGTTAGACCAGAGCGTTATCACTATTACATATGACAGAGATCCGGAGGATGAAGTGAATGTTATAATACCACAATTCAATTTGCCTGAACCAGTAGAGATCGTTTACGACAGTCAGACTGCACCTGTTGCTCCTTTGATCATTTATCCACCTGGTCATGTGCCTTACAACTCATACCAAGCTATACCGTATAAGTATAATGCCACAATGATTGAGAATGGGGTAAAAGTCCCTATACCAACAAGGCCGTCTTTTGTTAACATCGCTGATGTGAGTAGAGTTACGAGAAGTGGACGTGTCTTTGCAGCAGTACCTTTGAAGAAACCAGAAGTTCAAGTCAGGAAGCCTATACCGGCAGAAATTCCAGCGAGAAATGTTGAACCAAGGGTTGAGATAGGCCGATCAAATGAACCTATCCCTCATCCCGATGATGATGAGATTCTGAAGCTCATCAAGAGAAGTGAATATAAGATTGTGGACCAACTATTGCAAACTCCTTCCAAGATTTCTTTGCTTGCTTTACTGAGAGATTCTGGTGCCCATAGAGAAGCTTTGATGAAGGTCTTGGACCAGGCATTCGTGGATCATGATGTGACGGTTGACCAATTTGATGGAATCGTGGGAAATATTACTTCGTGTAACAATCTTGGTTTCAGTGATGAAGAACTTCCGGAGGAGGGAAGGAACCATAATATGGCTTTGCATATCTCAATAAGTTGCGGAAATGATACTTTATCAAGTGTGTTGGTAGATACAGGTTCGTCGTTAAATGTAATGCCCAAAACTACATTATCTCGACTCTCATATCAAGGTGCTCCCATGAGACCTAGTGGGGTAATTGTCAAAGCGTTTGATGGTTCTAGGAAGACTGTCATTGGTGAAGTGGATCTTCCTATAATAATTGGTCCTCATACTTTTCAGATCATTTTTCAAGTAATGGATATTCGTGCCGCCTACAGTTGCCTATTGGGTCGTCCATGGATCCATGATGCAGGGGCAGTCACTTCCACGCTCCATCAAAGATTGAAGTTTGTAAGGCATGGAAAGCTGGTAATGATTGGTGGAGAGCAGGCTATGGTGGTAAGCCATTTGTCATCTTTCTCGTTTATTGATGCTGATGAGGATGTTGGAACCCAATTCCAAGCTCTATCTGTTGCTAATAATGAAGTGAAGAAGAAAGGGACGTCTATTTCTTCTTTTGAGGATGCGCGACAAGTGGTTGAAAGTGGTTCGGCTGAAGGTTGGGGCCAGGTGTTGACTTTGCCCGAGAATAAGTCTGGAGAAGGTCTTGGTTTTCATCCCGTGTCTGCAAGAGTCAAGCAGGAAGTAGTTACTCGTCTGATACAAGAGGTTTTTCGAAGCGCAGGTTTTATCCATCCGACTCCTCCTGAAGTTGATGCTATAATAGGAGACGATTCTGAAGAGGATTTACCCGATTTTGTAACGCATGGAGTGGTTTGCCAGAACTGGATTGCTGTTGATGTTCCTGTTGTGATGCACATTTCTGAGTAATGTTTTGTTTTATTTTTGAAAAAAAATCGCTCTGCCCAAGGCGAAAAGTATTTGTGTCGGGCTATGTTGAAAATAAATCCTTTTGCTCTGCCCAAGGCAAAAGAGAAAATGTCTGGGCTCTTTGTTTCAAGTATTTCCCCTCTTGAATAAAAATGTTATTTTGTCCACTACTGTTTTATTTTTCACCTTTTTCTGGGAAATAGTAATGAAAATTAATTGGTAGTAATAGGAAAATATAATAATATTTTGTTTCATTTGTACAACATTCATATTAATCGATTTCTAAAATAAAGCATAATCATATGTGCAGATTAATCCATGACTTAACCATTGAAAACAATGATCCTATGCCCTCTCCCAACTTTGAATTCCCTGTGTTCAGAGCCGAAGAAGAGGATAGTGAAGAGATTCCTGATGAAATTTCCCGTTTGCTTGAGCATGATGAGAAGACTATTCAGCCGTTTGAAGAACCTATAGAGATGATCAATTTGGGTGATGAAGAAGATAAAAAGGAAGTCAAGGTCGGAGCATTTCTCATCCCAGAGGTCAAAGAGAAAATGTTGGAGCTTCTCAAAGAGTATGTTGATGTGTTTGCTTGGTCCTACCAAGATATGCCAGGTTTGGACAACAGTATTGTGGAGCATCGTTTACTGTTGAGACCTGAATGTCCGCCGATTAAGCAGAAGTTGAGAAGGACTCGTCTCGATATGGCTGACAAGATCAAAGAAGAAGTTCAAAAACAAATTAATGCAGGTTTCCTTGTTACATCGGTCTATCCTCAATGGTTAGCCAACATAGTGCCTGTTGCTAAGAAAGATGGCAAAGTTCGGATGTGTGTAGACTATAGAGATCTGAATAGAGCTAGCCCAAAGGATGACTTCCCATTACCGCACATTGACGTTTTGGTCGACAGTACCGCAAAGTTCAAAGTCTTTTCTTTCATGGATGGTTTCTCTGGTTACAATCAAATCAAGATGGCACCAGAAGATATGGAGAAGACAGCTTTCATTACACCTTGGGGAACTTTTTGTTATCGGGTTATGCCGTTTGGTTTGAGGAATGCTGGTGCAACATACCAAAGGGCCATGACTGCTTTGTTCCATGATATGATGCATAAAGAGATAGAAGTGTATGTAGATGACATGATTGCCAAATCACAAACTTAAGAAGATCATTTGGAACATTTATTGAAGTTATTCCAACGTTTGAGAAAGTATAAACTCCGTCTGAATCCCAACAAGTGCACTTTTGGTGTTTGTTCTGGAAGACTTCTGGGTTTCATTGTCAGTCAGAAAGGTATTGAGGTAGATCCTGATAAAGTCAAAGCTATTCGGGAAATGCCCGCACCCAAGACGGAAAAACAAGTAAGAGGATTCCTTGGGAGACTGAACTATATTTCTAGATTTATATCTCATATGACTGCTACCTGTGGGCCGATTTTCAAGCTTCTCCGAAAGAACCAAGGATGTGTGTGGACAGAAGATTGTCAGAGAGCTTTTGATAGCATCAAAGAATATTTGCTTGAACCTCCCATTTTGATTCCTCCGGTGGAAGGAAGACCTTTGATTATGTACCTGACTATATTGGAAGATTCCATGGGATGTGTGCTTGGTCAACAAGATGAGATTGGAAGAAAGGAACATGCCATATATTATCTGAGTAAGAAATTCACAGACTGTGAGTCTCGATACTCAATGCTTGAGAAAACCTGTTGTGCTTTAGCTTGGGCTGCTCGCCGTCTGTGCCAGTATATGATTAACCACACCCTTGGTTGATCTCCAAAATGGATCCGATCAAGTATATCTTTGAGAAGCCTGCCTTATCTGGAAGAATAGCCCGTTGGCAGATGTTGTTATCCGAATATGACATTGAGTATCACACTCAGAAAGCAATCAAAGGGAGTATTTTAGCCGATCATTTGGCTCACCAACCAATTGACGATTATCAATCCATCAAGTTTGATTTCCCAGATGAAGATGTTATGTACTTGAAAGCTAAAGATTGTGAAGAGCCGTTACCTGAAGAAGGACCTGATCCAGAATCCCATTGGGGTTTAATATTTGACGGAGCTGTGAACTCTTATGGAAATGGAATTGGGTCAATCATCGTCACTCCCCGAGGTACTCATATCCCGTTCACGGCGAGATTGAAGTTTGACTGCACGAATAACATGGCTGAATATGAGGCATGTATTATGGGTCTCGAAGAAGAAGTGGATTTAAGGATTAAGATTCTTGATATTTACGGAGATTCGGCATTGGTAATTAATCAAATCAAAGGAGAATGGGAGACTCGTCATCCTGGTTTGATCCCTTACAGAGACTATGCTAGAAGATTGTTAACTTTCTTCAACAAAGTGGAATTACATCATATCCCTAGAGATGAAAACCAAATGGCTGATGCTTTAGCTACTTTGTCTTCAATGTTTCAAGTGAATGGTTGGAACGATGTGCCTACAATCCGGGTTATGCGCCTCGACAGACCTGCTCATGTGTTCTCAGTAGAAGAGGTTACCGACGACAAACCGTGGTTCTATGACATTAAACGTGTTCTTCAAACTCAAGAGTACCCGCCTGGGGCATCCAATAAAGATAGGAAGACATTGAGAAGATTAGCAAGCAGTTTCTTCCTCAATGAAGAAGTATTGTATAAGAGGAATTACGACATGGTCTTGCTCAGATGCGTAGACAGACATGAAGCAAACATGCTGATGCAAGAATTACATGAAGGATCCTTTGGCACTCATGCCAACGGACATGCAATGGCTAAAAAGATGTTGAGAGCTGGTTACTATTGGATGACGATGGAATCTGATTGCTGCAAATATGTGAAGAAATGTCATAAATGCCAGATTTATGCGGACAAGATACATGTGCCACCGACCCTCCTCAATGTTATCTCTTCACCTTGGCCTTTCTCTATGTGGGGCATTGATATGATTGGAATGATTGAACCCAAAGCTTCAAATGGTCATCGTTTCATCTTGGTAGCAATCGATTATTTTACTAAATGGGTGGAAGCAGCATCTTATGCTAATGTAACCAGACAGGTGGTAGTCAGATTTATCAAGAATCAAATCATTTTTCGATACGGTATCCCGAGCAAGATCATCACTGATAATGGGTCGAATTTGAATAACAAGATGATGAAAGAACTTTATGAAGAGTTCAAGATCGAACATCATAATTCTTCTCCTTACAGACCGAAGATGAATGGGGCTGTTGAAGCTGCTAACAAGAATATCAAGAAGATTGTCCAGAAGATGGTGGTAACTTATAAAGATTGGCATGAAATGCTTCCGTTTGCTTTACATGGATACCGTACTTCAGTTCGAACTTCAACAGGCGCAACCCCATTTTCCCTAGTTTATGGTATGGAAGCAGTACTCCCCGTAAAGGTTGAGATTCCGTCTATGAGAGTTTTGATGGAAGCTAAACTTTCTGAGGCTGAATGGTGTCAAAGTAGATATGATCAGTTGAATTTAATTGAAGAGAAGAGATTGACAGCATTGTGTCACGGTCAATTATATCAGCAGAGAATGAAGAAGGCTTTTGATAAGAAGGTTCGACCACGCGAGTTCAGAGAAGGTGACCTTGTGCTCAAAAAGATATTATCTTTCCAACCTGATTCTAGGGGCAAGTGGACTCCGAATTATGAAGGACCGTATGTCGTTAAGAAAGTTTTCTCTGGAGGTTCCTTGATTCTCACCAATATGGACGGTGAAGAGCTCCCGCGCTCCATGAACGCCGATGCAATCAAGAAGTATTTCGCTTAGGTTTGAGTTGACAGTTTGCTAAGTTGAAAACCCGAAAGGGCGGCTTAGGCAAGCTTTTGGTCAGACCAGTCTTGGCATTTGAGCACATTTCGGAATTCGAAGTTGTTAGGGAGAATAGCGATCATTGTTTTTTGTGTAACCTTTTCTTTCATGTACTATTTCCCAAACTTTTGTAAGCCGTTGGAGTCGCGTTGTTAGTGAACTACCATCTTATTAATGAAATTTGAGCATTTACCTTTTGTGGGCAAAATTTTAATTTTTATGGAAATATTTGAAACAAAATTATTTAAAAGATTCTTATTTTTTTTTTAAAATGTGTCGTGAATAATGAAAGGAATATTAACAGTTATTCCGAGGATGGTCAAGCCATGAAATGCAAAACAATACAGTAATTTTATCCTTGCATGATGAACATGTTTTCTTTCAAAATCGTCACGAGGTGTTGGTTGTGTAAACTTACGTTTCTCGTAGTACTAAGTTTGGTGATTCCCCAGTTGTTCCAGTTAAGCGTTGTTTTGGTTACCTTTATTTGGGCGATTTCTAAAGTGTGGTACGCTTTGTCTCATGCCAGTAGTCTATTGGTATTAGAAGATTGGATTTGAATGCTTTTCTCCTCAGAAGACTTGAGACTTGTAGCATGATACGCTCTGACGTTGCTTTGTGTTTCCAGTTCCAGTTATTTTCCGTCTTTTTTAAGATTGGCCGAGTATCTATTATGTCGTGACATCTTATTGTCTTCAAGTTATTCCATCTGTTTGTTTTGTCAGCATAACATTCATTTACTCATTTACACTTATATCAGCACGCATATTCACATTTGTCGTTGATTTTGGGTTGTATACTTTGTTTATTAAGACAATGTACATGTTTCTTTCCAAGTAGAAGGTTAGCTTAGGTAGAAAATGTGTTTCCTTTCTAAATTCCCCAACTGAGCTAATCCTCGTGGATGATTTTTTATTTAGCCTACCTTGTCCATTTCTGGATAGGATGAATCCCCCAATCAAGTTACTTTCTCATTGGGTGGAGTCTAGTTTGACTGTTTTCTCTCTGGTTTATTCCTGGAGGGAGTTGTTGCCTCTTGCATAGGCTATCTCATGATTTTCCCCAGTGAAGTCGCGACCTAGACGAATGATGCATTTATTTTGCACATTTAAATATGTGATCTCCTCGGGAAGGATTGATTCATGGTTCTGTTTGACGAAGATCTTATTCTCTGCCAGTGTCATCGTAATTTCCTTCTGAGTTTCTTCAGAAAACGACAAGCGGCAGCTCTTCATGAGCAACTTGTACGTTATTCTTTTGGAAAACGACAAGCGGCGGTCTCTTCATGAGCAACTTGTACGTTATTATTTTGGAAAACGACAAGCGGCGGTCTCTTCATGAGCAACTTGTACGTTATAGACATCGTTGGAAAACAGCAAGCGGCGGTCTCTTCATGAGCAACTTGTGCGTTATTATTATTTTGGAAAACGACAAGCGGCGGTCTCTTCATGAGCAACTTGTACGTTATAGACATCGTTGGAAAACGGCAAGCGGCGGTCTCTTCATGAGCAACTTGTGCGTTATTATTATTTTGGAAAACGACAAGCGGCGGTCTCTTCATGAGCAACTTGTACGTTATAGACATCATTGGAAAACGGCAAGCGGCGGTCTCTTCATGAGCAACTTGTGCGTTATTATTATTTTTGGAAACGGCAAGCGGCATTCTCTTCATGAGCAACTTGTACGTTAGTATTTTTTGGAAGACAGCAAGTGGCGGCTTCTTTATTTGAGCGGCTTGTATGTTATTGACATCCCTGGACGACAGCAAGTGGCAGCTTCTTTATTTGAGCAGCTTGTATGTCATAGTATTTTTTGGAAGACAACAAGTGGTGGCTTCTTTATTTGAGCAGCTTGTATGTTATGGACATCTTTGATACAGCAAGTGGCAGCTTCTTTATTTGAGCAGCTTGTGTATCTACAACCATATTATTATCTCAGCATTAATTAGTATATCTCCGGAAATCTCGCAGAGAAGTTTGTTATGAATCTTTGCCCTCAGAAGTGGTAGTCCATCATCAACAAAATTGATACTTTTTGTCTATCGTTGACCTTGAGTTGTGAACTCACTGTTATTTTGGGTCAATAATCTGTTTTATGGCCTATGTAAGATGCCTTCTTTGTTAGGGTCAGAGGTCGTATTCCCTCAAAAAAAATTTATTCGCCGTCAAGAGTCTATCACTTGAAGTCGATGGTTTATTTCCCCAGTATTGTATAATCTATGTCCCTGTGTTTTGTTTGTGTTTGATTTCTCCAGCATTGTCTTGTTTCATACAATATCTTTCTCTATGAATTCAATCACTACATTCATGTCAAACATAATGGCGGTATCTTAGGGCAAAATTTTGCGTATTATGTATTTAAGTACCTTCAATATCGTCGAGACGAAGATTTTAATCTTCATATCTCCGGATAGAAGAAACTTAAATAGGGGCAGCTGTTGTACCCCAAATTTTGACCTAAGATACCATCTCCCATCTGCATCATTACATTGCAAGTGTTTTGACCTATTTTTATCAATTTTCAAAGCAGATTTTAAATTCATAACTTTTTCAAATCGAGAGCTGGTTATTTTTTAAACGCCCAGTTCATTAACTGATCAATGCTAAAACAATGTTTATTTAATTATTTATTATTCTGAGTTTAAATAATTGGAATTTATTTTCAGTTATTATATAATTTAAAGAATTATAAATAATAAAGTAAATATTTGAAAAGAAGTTTATTAATTGATCAATGATGTTTATTTAATTATTTATTATTCTGAGTTTAAATAATTGGAATTTATTTTCAGTTATTATATAATTTAAAGAATTATAAATAATAAAGTAAATATTTGAAAAGAAGTTTATTAATTGATCAATGATGTTTATTTAATTATTTATTATTCTGAATTTAAATAGTTGGAATTCATTTTCAATTGTTATAATTTAAAGAATTATAAATGATAAAGTAAATAATTGGAAAGAAGAAAAGAATTAACTGGTAAAATAATAGAGTTTTATTCATCTTTATTCTAATTGTTACAATTGTTGTTTAAATACTGTATTTATTTACAAAGTATTTACAATGACAATTATATAAATGTTTAAAGTGAAGTAAAAACTATTTTAATTTTTCTAAGATTCTAAATCTTCATCTTCTATCCAATACTCCTTTGATGCTCATTTGATTTTACCTGCAAAGAATTAAAAGAAAAAGTCAGAAATAGATATATAATTAAAAGCAGGCAATTAATTTAGAGTTCATCATTAAAAGCAAACGGTTGGAATCAGTTTTTTTACCCTCTTTGCAAATCACGGGATTTCTCCCGGTTCACAAAAAGGGATGAATATTTATTGATAAATATGAATGCACAAGTTAAAAATATGCACAAATTCAATTTTGCCAAAAAAACAACTGCATATTTCAAAACCAATTGCACATTTCAATTGTCAAAACTGCATATTTCAAAACCAACAGCATATGCAAGTCAAAGTTACATTTTCAAAACAAAAGTCCAACGTAAACTATCCAACATATGGGAGGAGGTCAAAATACAAGGCTCCATACTGTAACAATGCAGATGGCAAAGAGGAAGTGTGCAGATCAAAACCATATATGCAAGCCAAATATTTTCTAATTTCATCATTTCCCAGCCTTTGCTTTTTCAGAACACAAAGTACATATAACATTTTAATGTTTCAAACTGTACTAAGGAGAGAGAAGAGAGAAAAGAGTTTGGGTTTACAGGTTTTGGCCTTAGGCAGAAAAGAGATAGAAAACAAAACTGCAGTAACACAGTAAAAAAAGGAAGCATAGAAAAAGGATACAAAGCAAACTGAATGAAACAGTAGAAGTGCAAAGGTATCAAAGGCAAAATAGTTAAAATATACAAGAACCTGAACCATCAAATAGAGGCCAGGCAAACTGATATAATAACAGCACAAACTTTTCAAGAAAGGGCCAGATTTCCAAAACCTGTTTGAAGCCTCAAACGATAACCTGTAACACAAAGCCAAAAACCTTGACCATGTCAAGCCTTCAACCTGCTGAAAGCCATATCCCAAACAGCATCAAAGCACTAACCGAAACCATAAACACATAGCCTAACCAGAAAATTATCCCAACATAACCTGCATAAGGCTTAAGCCTAAAACTGATTCAAGCCTGTCAAGTTCAACCTCTTCACACCAACCTGTATAAACATTCAAATACCTGAAAAGAACCAAAAAAGCACAAAAACCTTACCATTCAAAAACTTGTCCAGCTCTAAAGCCTAAGCCACAGAAACCATAACCAGAAAACCATCCAAGTCCATAACCAACAAACAATACCCTGTCAAACCTACTGTCAAGCCATAGTTCCAAATCTCCCATAAACCAACAAATCATGCCAAGTTAAAAACCAATAAACGCAACCTGCTGAAAAGCCATATCCCAAACAGCATCAAGCCTAACTCAAAATCCAACCAAAACACCACGCCCTCAGAGATATTCATCACTGGGCTAAACAACATTAATGTTTCTCAGGGTCAAAGAGAAGAAGAGGAAAAGCATACCAACAAGCAATAATCAGAGCGATAACATCATGTTCAGAGGCAACATAAGCGATTAAAGGAGAAGAAGATAAAAAAAAAGGGCATCACAAGGTATACAGACAAAGAGAAACACGCAAAGGCAACCAGAAGAAGAATGAAAGGATAAAAGCTAGGCTTTCATCATCATCATCAAACAAAAAAAAAACACAAACCAGTGTCTCCAAGCGGAGCTAACTCAGCGCCGTCCCTCACCGCTTTGGCCGCCACAACTCTCCTCAACCCTTTCCTCCTCCGTCTCCAAAGGTAATGTTTCTCCCTCTCTTTCTTTCATGTACCTCAAGTAACCATAACAATAGGAAGTCAGAATCAATAAGGAGCGAGATCATAACATGCAAATAATAAAACCCTAATGAGATTTAAAACGAATATTACCTTGAATCTGTCGCCCTAGCGTTTCGTTGGAGGGAAGAGGAAGTTTGAAGATGCTGGTGGCCATGGGCAAAGGAAAACTCAGAGGCGAGGGCATGAGAGCAACGAAGAAGACGAACAAAGGATGAACGAACGGCGCTGTAACCCTAATCCGTTTTTCCCCAAACTAAGACAAATGTTTAACCCTAAACAAGTTATGAAATAATGGGCCACAACCCGTTTCCCCTAACCTAAAACCCAAACGAATTCCATTAAAACAACCCACCCCATTTCTGTTTGTTTTTGATTGGGCCCCTTAAAAACCCTTTGGCCCATGCGAGTTGCTTATTATTTACCCCCGTTAATTCTTGATACCTCTCTGTCTATTTGATTTCTTTTAGCCTTTTTTTTTAGAATTTTATTAATTTAGTTTAATCAGTAAATTTAATCAAATAGATGTGTAGTTCTAATTAGACAATTTTAATACTTTAACCAATTTTATTAGTTTAAGTTTTGGATTAATTTAGTAATTTTAGTATTCTTTTTTTTTAATTAGATTTAAGTTAATAACTTTTAGAGTTTTAATTTAGTTTAGAATTATTTAATAATTCTTAAAATAATACTTTATATTAATACAAAAAATATATAAAAAATAGAAATTTAAGAAGAAAAAAAAACATTTTATTTTCTTTAATTAATTCTCTTGCTTTGTACATATTAAACAAAAATATAAAAATGCATGTTCACATCATTTAGTCTGTTATTTAATCATTGTTGTGGTTATATATCACTTAGTTACTTAATCATCATCTATCTAATTTCCTGTTTGATTATTCAGTATTTACTTGGTTATTCTGTTTACGTCTAAATCCAAGGGAATTGTCTAATTTTTTTTTGTCGACTTTATGTCATCAAAAAAACATCGTGCGAATACCCTCATTCATTAAAAACATAGGATAATTTTCCCAAATATCCAATTTCTTCAAAAACTCACACCTTTTAAGTCAAAACTTCGACATTAGGTCTTCGTATCTTCAAAAACTCGTTCATACCCATTTTCGGCCAAAACAATTTATTTTTAATCAAACAAACATTTTAATAAACAGATATTTCAAAAGGTTCCTATAGAATACTATAGATACATTGGGTGCTAATACCTTCCCATTGTATAACCAACCCCCGAACCATAGACCTCTTTTCAAAAAAAACGCCTTGTATTTTCATTACTTTTAAAAGTATTATTTACATTGCATACTTTAGGGTTTTATTTTGCTCTTTCCCCTTTTCCCTTGGAAATAATAAAGCGCGGTGGCGACTCTTGCTTTTGTGAGACGGATTAATTAATAGTTCGATCTCCGATTTACCCCGCTACATTTTTTATCGCTACAGGTAAATTACAACTTTGGAACATGAAGCCCATAATAAAAGCAGTAAATTACAGCTTTGGAACATTAAGCCCTTTTACAGAGTTTTACAAAATGACAACAGTAAAAATAAAACTAAGAACTAAAGATCACTCAGAATCAACTTCGAGTGTTTCTTCTTCCAAACTCCATAATACCTGAGACGTCTGCAAAAATCATTCTTAAGTTCCTTGAAAAACAAGTTTTTTTTTTTACAAAAATGTTAATGGATGCATGGATGAATGATAATGCAACAGTTATATACAAGTTCACAAACACGGGGTTCAAAGGTTCAACGTTCGTGCATGGAGTCAAAGGTAAAGCCCACCCCAAGGTATGTACTACGGTTTAATCACACCTGTAAGACAAGGTTCTAAGAGTTCCTAGAGTCTACATTCCTCTTTCGGATATTACCAAAGTCTTGATTACTCAATAGTTAGCAATATTCTCAAGAGAAACTCATCCAAGCGTAGCATCGCGTGACAACTACTTCCGGATTACTCCGTTATAGTCTCGGCGCTACACCTAAAAGGCCAAGATGGGTTAGGGTTCTACGGTTCTCAGCTTTTCTGGCTCCCAGGTCGAAAATAATAATGTCTTCCCGATTACTCGGTAAACAAATATTACGTTCAAAAGGGCCTTCCACTGAGTGGGGGATATCATGCCTCCTTCTTCGGGATTACTCCCTCAAAGTTAACATGATTATACCGCCCGTCCTATTCTTAAGTGTAACTTAATCCGGGTATAGGATTCGTCCTTTGCAAAAAAACCCAAACAACCCCAATATAAACACATAATCAAACAAAACAAATAATAATAAAACAGATAAAACAAACTAGGCTTAACCCACTTAGGGATGGACCAGCAAGAGGTCAATTTGTCCCCAGCAGAGTCGCCATTCTGTAGCGTAAAAATGTAGCGGGGTAAATCGGAGATCGAATTATTAATTAATTCGTCTCACAAAAGCAAGAGTCGCCACCGCGCTTTATTATTTTCAAGGGAAAAGGGGAAAGAGTGAAATAAAACCTTAAAGTATGCAATGTAAATAATACTTTTAAAAGTAATGAAAATACAAGGCGTTTTTGAAAAGAGGTCTAGAGTTCGGGGGTTGGTTATACAATGGGAAGGTATTAGCACCCAATGTATCTATAGTATTCTATAGGAACCTTTTGAAATATTTGTTTATTAAAATGTTCGTTTGATTAAAAATAAATTGTTTTGGCCGAAGATGGGTATGGATGAGTTTTTGAAGATACGAAGATCTAATGTCGAAGTTTTGACTTAAAAGGTGTGAGTTTTGGAGAAATTGGATATTTGGGAAAATTATCCTATGTTTTTAATGAATGAGGGTATTCGCTCGATCGTGTAAGATATATTTGATGACATGAAGTCAACAAATTTAATTCTTTCCCTTGGAGTTGATCATAAGCAAGTAGGTCTAGTAATCGAGCAAGAATCATATATAAGTAATTAAAAATCCAAAAGAAACAAACAAGGAGAATAGTGACAAGATAAACTATAAGAAACTAAATAAACGTACAAAGAAGAATCATGAATAAAAGGAAAATGTAATTAGAGGGTTGTCTAAACTAATTTTGAAATTCTAAGGTTACTAAGTAAACTAAAATTAAATTCTAAAGTTTCTAACTAAACTAAACAAGATTTTTAAAGTTAATAACTAAAACTAAATTAAAATTATAAAATTACTAACTTAAAATTCTAAAGTTAATAAATTAAATCTAAAATAAATTAGAATTCTAAAATTACTAAATTAGATCTAAACCAGATTAATCATATAATTATTAATTTAAATCTAAATTAAACCAATTTAAATCTAAATTAAGTTATTTATAAACTAAAAAATTAAAGTTATAAGACTGAAATAAAGTTATCAAAATATATCTAAACTAATTAGAAGTTCTAGTGTTATAAAATAAATCTAAAGTAGTTAAAACTTCTAAAATTACTATTTAAGTCTAAAACTAATCTATCTAATTAAAATTATCTAGCTAACTAAAATATAGTTATTTGATTAAATCTATAAAAAAAAGCTAAGTTAACTAGACTGATTATTATTTAAAATAAATAAAATGAAATGGTGTAACTAATAATTATTGGGGGGAGGGGGGAGTAGTAAAAATTGGTTGGGCCTAAGAAAATTAGAAGGAAACTAGCCCAGGGTTATACTAAAAAAAACAGTTTATAAAAGAACTAAAAAAAGGAAGTGGGTCGGACCGGGTCAGGCTGGACCCAGATCCGGCCAACCTAAATGAACAAAAGGGGAAAAGAAAACCCTAATGGCCATATAACTATTTCTATTTTCTCAATTCAAGCTCTATGTTTCTATCGCTAAAAAACCACGATAAATTTCCTTCACCTTCTTCTCTCAAAATTCCCCAATCGTGAAACTCTTATCTCTCGCGATCTCTCATCTCTATCTTCCTTTATTAACATGACTCAACAATTTACCTCTAACGGCAGCGGTGGTGGGGCGAAAATAAGTTGTTGGGAAAGCCACAGTGGTTCGACGGGAAGTAACAGAATTTCGTGGGAGTGCGATTTACGATATCTGCAGGGAGACGGCACCGGCGGAGGGTATACACGGTGGTCGAAATTTGTTTCTCCTATTCTAATTTACACAACAACAACAATCAATAGGAGAGCTACTCGATGAAATGATTCTTTGAGGTAAGTCTTTCTTCTTTGCGTCAGCTTCTTTGTCTTGTGGTTAAAATTATGTGTTTCTTTTGTGTACATCTATTGAAGCTTTTATGAAACAGTGATGTATTGGTATGTTTGTTGGGTTTATATATACAAGAGATTTTTTTGGGTTTGTGAAGAAAGAGGTGAATCGGATTAGATTAAAGGTGATTATTTATGAGGGTGAGTGTTTGTTGTTGCAAGGGTTAGTGTAATACAAGTTGAGAAGGTATTTTGAATTTTGAGCTGATTTAAGGAATGGTTTCGTTTTGTGTTGATGTAGATTTGAGAAAGGATTATGTAGGATTGAATAAGAAGGTTTGGTTGTGAGTTATGGGTATCGAAAGGGTTTTGACTGAGTGCTCTATTGTTTTTTATGATTGTAAACGGATGTAATTGATTTATGCAGTAAGAGGTGGGTGGAAGGAAATAGGTTGAAGAGAAAGATGATGAGTGAATGATTTGTGTCCTCCCCTTTTTTTTTGTGATTTTTCTACCGTCTTATTGCCAAAAAACCTCAGCGAAATTGGATGGAGATTTTGATAAGCTTGAATAAATTTGGTGATTTGTTTTATTGCTTTTTTGTTACAGGTTTTGGTCTTGCTAAAATAGTGTAATGTTGACAGATTTTTTGGAGAAGAGTGGACAGATGGACAGGGATGATATCAGGACCACATGGTGCAGAAATGAGGATGATTTGCAGCAAGCCTTTGAGAAAGTATTCAGACTGTTTTCTTTATTTTACATTGTATAGACAACAAGGGCAAGTTTGGGACAACATTGGATAAAAACCAGTGCAATTAGGCATTTTCACAAGGAGACAAATAATACAAATAGAAATAGCATAATAAAAATAATAATAATAATAATAATAATAACTAAAAATAATAATAACAGTTAGTAATAATAAAAGGAAAAGGATTAAACTAAAATTTCCAAAGAACAAATAAAAGAAATTAAAATTAATTTTAATTTTAATAATAACCCAACTTAAAAAAATTGAATTAAAATTAGAATCAAATCAAGATTAATTTTGAAAGAAAGAAGTAAAAAATTATAATAACTAAAAGAATAAAGATGAAAAGATATTATTTATATTTTTGTTTGATTTTTTTTGAATTAAAATAAAATAATGACAACACATATTTTTTTTAGATTTTTTACTAAATTAAAACTAAAAATATATAATTTTGGCTTAAATGATACAAGAAAAAAAATCTAAATAAAATTTAAAGAGACTATTTTTTTGAATAACAATGTAAATAAAATGAAGATGACATAAACTAAAAATAATTTTATTTTAAGGATTTTTTTCAGGAAATAAAAATAAGAGAAGAGAAAGTGTAAAATGTATGATCGGACAAAAACATAGTCCAAAATTAAAATCAAATTCGTGAAACGACTTCTAATCGTCAACAATTTTTCGTGGCTTTTCAATGCATAATTTGCCCTTGACTTGTAAAGAAAAATCGTAGATGATGTCAAAAAAAATCATGTGCAAAAACAACCGCTCAAAAATATCGAAATTTGAAGAAGTTATGAATTTTTGAAATCTGACCCGAGAAAATGGCAAAAATAGGTCGAATCGCTTGTGAACGCTTGCTATGTAATAATGCAGATGGGAGGTGGTATCTTAGGTCAAAATTTGGGGTATGACAGGGACTAGATCACTTTATTTAGGCAACCAAGATAGCGTCATCGAGGGACTATGATCTTTTGTTTTGTTTTTGTTTTTCCAAGATACCTAGCATGCATACCATGGCCATTTGTTTAGGAAACCAAGTGGAGATACCTTAAGGGTGTTTGTGTGCAAGTGCGTTTTATTGCATGCATGATTTTATCTTGAATTAGGATTTTCTATTTCATTGATTTTATCTTTCCATACATATCCTAATTACTAGCATTTACATTTGAAAGCAATAAAATGCAGAAATGTAAAATCCTACGCTATTACAATATTTAGGGGATGGGGGATACACACTTATACATGGGGGTGGTTCAACGAGAAAAATAGATAAGAAAAGAAAATAAAAAGGGGAAGAAAAATAGAAAGAGAGAGAGGGCTAGCGCGCTGCTGAGAGGAAGTCAGAAGTTCTGACCCAGGCCTGCTGCAGGATATCGACCTGTTAGTGAAACTGTATGAGTCAGAACTTCTGACTCTGGTGCCCTGCAAAACAGAAACCTGTTAGTGGGAAGGTTAGAAGTTCTGACCCCCATGCGCTGCAAGACAAAAGTTTGTTAGTGGGGAAGTCAGAAGTTCTGACCCTGCTGGAAACACAATAATTTTCAGAAGTTCTGATATTATTGACAGCAAAACAGGCCTCAGAAGTGCTGACGTCAAAGTCAGAGCTTGATTTCCCCCTGTGCTAGCCAGAACATCTGAAGTTTTATTATTTTTCCACAAAACAGAAGGCATGCCTAGGATAATCTCAGCAGGTGTCAAAGTGTTTCAAAAGACAGAACCAACAAGGCCACAAACAGGTTCTACACTAATTCACTTCCCACTTAAGCATTCAGAGGTATGAAAATCCTCAGAATGTATACAGCAGCAACATGATATTTACATTGTGTTTATTGAGCATGCAAAGCTGATGATGCTTAGCAGCGTGATGAGAGTCAGCAGGTGCTTACCTTGCTGTTGGAAGAAAATCTGTGAGTTGGAGCTAACTTTAGCTCTGATGGTGTTCTGGACAGGTTCTTTTTAGAATGGGTGGATGGAGAAGATATGTGTATGTATGGTCAGAAATTGTATGGGCTTTCTCTAGTCAAGAAGCAAACTGAGTATCAATGAAGTGCGGAGGCAGGAAGTTCAAAGTTATGAAACACTAGGGATTTTGGCAGAGTTTCACAAGGTTTCCTTCACTAGAGTTTTCTGTTCCTCTTATAGCAATTTTTCTGGATGTTTCTTCACGTCCGTTGTGATGGAAAATGGTGTCCTATTTATAGGCAAGGCTTTGTGGATTTTTGAACGTTAAATCGCGCCAATATTATACAGTAGAGGTTAACTTATTTTTGAAGGAAGTTCATGAAAAGTTGTGATGATGGACAGCTTTTCAGCCTAGGTTGGAACAGTAAGCGAGGATTAAGAAGAAGTGACACCTATAGGCGAAAAGTGGCACATAGACCCATGCCTAAGCCTACACAAAGGTGTTACCAAGCCACACGTGGAGAGACCTCTTGGATGAATGCTCAAAAGTGGTTGTGAGCATTAATGAGCATTAAATGGTGATGAGATTTGTCAAAATCCAAAATCTTGTAACAGGAGATTTTGCATCATTACCTAAAACCTGAGCCAGCAGTTCTGCTTCACCAAAAAGAACAACGTAAACCAAGTTCTGACCTTGGCCTCTTGCTGCCTCAGCAAATTCTGAGAGTTTTCCAGACTTCCCAGCATGCTCCTTTGATCTACCTTTAAAAACTCTGGACTTAGTGATCCTGCTTCAGTATTTTACCCAATCTGCTGATCCCATTACCTTCTGATCTCAGTATGTTCTGAAGGAGTTTCAAGCTTTGTTGCCTTCTTTACACTTCTCCAACAAACTCTGGCTGAACTTTGTGTAACTGCTGAAAGAGCCATGTTCTGTTTAAAGATCACGTGCTAAACCACGTTTACAATCCCTGACTGAGTTGGTGTAGCTGCTGAAGAGCCACCATCTGACTGAATGTTATATGCTGAGCCAAGTTTGCAACTTTTGACCGTTTCTGCCTGAAGGTTGGTTCAGAAGCTCTGAGGTGCCATTTTCTTCTTAAACACTTTTCTTTTTTAGAAAAATTCTAAGTATTTAGAATTTAACTTTTCCAAGGTAAAAGTTTTGACTTTTGAGCTTGCAAATGACCATTTTGCTCTTGTAAACTGTTTACTTGGAAAGGAATGATAATAAATGGCTTGGATTTGTTTAAGAGAAAGTCTAAGAGTTCAGGATGAATTCCTGAAGGATGAGAGGGCAAATTTTGGGGTACAACAACATTCATTCTTGAATTTTAGGTCATCTTCATGAAGAACACATAACCAAATACGACAACTATGCTGCTTAATCTTGCTTTCCATGCCTCTTGACTTGAAAATCTATCCATAATTATATGTTTACACAACTAATTGAGATATTATCCAAGAGCTTGAGCCATTGTCCAATTGATCATTCCATTGATGGAACAAAGTTCACACTTCCATTTTGGAAAAGTGACTTTAATCACAAAGTCAACTTGTCTTGAGCCTCTAACTTGTTTGTTCTGATCACACTCAACATGTATGCTCAAAAGAAACATTTTTAAAGCCTCTATCCACCCTACAAGCCCTTGTACCATTGCATTGGAACCATGTATGTCAAGCTTGCTTCAAAATCAAGTCACATAACCATAACATGTGATCTCTTGATTCTGATTGTTTCAAGCTCCCAAACCTTTTCTCTATAAATAGACAAGTCATTTTCAACCTAACACACAAGTTGAGAAGCCTTGAAACACCCTCAAATGCTATGAAGTCAGAATTTGCATTTCAAACCTCCATTATTGCACATTCTGACCACAAACTCCAAACTCCTAATTCCATGTTTTCATTTCTAATCAATCACAAAGCTTCCACACTTCATTTAGAACTCATCCCCACCCCTGTTTCATAACTGTAACTCCATATTCATCATCCTCCAAACTCAAAAACTCAACTCTACAACTTGACTTCTCCAAGAAGATTCAACCACTCTCATCACAAAGTAAGAGTTGCATTAGCTTCCTAGGAGTCCAGTAAAGATATTCAGATCATCACCACACCTCCATAAATGCTCAAAATCCACACACGATTTCAAGTTTTGAGGTAAGTTTTCTCAACTTTGAACTTCTTATACAAGCATCATTAATGGTTACTTTGCGAATAAAAAATGTAGGCATCATAGCCCTGAAGCTAACCATGACTTTAGTTTTCATTTATGTTGCCTGAGTGATGTGAATTTTGAGTTTGAATATTCTGATAAAATTAGGTTTTATTTGGTACCAAACAAAATTCATGTTCATATTTGATTTATAGCTTTAGTCATTTATATGGTTGGATTCATTGTGAAAAATGGAACAACTTTCATGTTTACAATTTTGAAAATGGTTGAGAAATGATCAAGATCAGATTTGATAGCAATGGTGTTGTTGCTCTGCACGCACAAGGTTGAAGATGAAGTCATTTTAAACATTTAGGACCAAGTTTATTTTAAGTTTATTGCCTGTTGTATTATGACCAGATGAAACATCCACTTTAGTGGCAGAGGAAGCGCGCGTAAGGCATTGAACTATAGGGACCTGGGTTCGAGCCTCAATGGCACCCTTTTGTATTTTTTCACATATTTTTTTGCAGATTTGGTGCGCCTATCTTCTTTGAGTCCATCATGTACCTTCATTCCTTCACCATAGGATCATCATAAGATCTCATCCAACACACCACAAAGAAAGCGTATGATGCACCTCAGAAGGTTGGTCGTACATGATCCAAAATAGGTGTTGGACTTTGTTCTGGGCCTGAATTGTTTTTAATTTCTCACCCCCCCCTATTTTCTATATCCTATGCAAGTCCACTTTTTTTTTTGATTCAAAACAAAAACATGATTTGGGTCTGTTTGTTATTTTTAACCCCCTGACGACTTCTTAACACCCAACCCAATTATTTTCATTTCTTTTATATTTTCATTTATATATTTATTTTATCTAAACCAAAAATCAAACCAAAAACTTATATTTTTCTTAAATAATTTAATTTAAGCATTTTATTTTATTTTTGTTAAATTGATTTTTATTATTTTTCTTTTACATTGTAAAACATTTTCTTAATTAATATTAATATTTAAATTGTTTTCTAAACAAATCACTTAGACTTAGGTTTTATTTTCTTCTTAATTTTAATTAACTTAGATTTTAGGTTTTGTTAAATAATTAATTAACTTTTCTTGTAATTAAATTTAATTAGGTTAATTATTAAAACCTTTTTTCCATCAAAAACCCTAAAAAACAATTTCCTTCTCCTCCTTTACATTTTGTACATTTTATCATTATTCATGTTCAATGGTTTGTAATAGTAATTAGGGCTTTATTGCTTTTCTCCCCCTATTCGCAAATTGTACCCCCCATTTCCAAAGCATTATAATAGCGTAGGATATTTAAATTCCGCAATTTATCTCTTTCCTTATTATTGCTAGTAATTAGGGTTTGCATGACAAGAACTAAAAAATCAAACATATAGAAAACCCTAATTCAAAGATAATATACATGAAAACAAAACACTTTGCACACTTGCACCTCTAGGGTAACCCATACTTGTTGCCTCAGATAAAAACACTCATGTCCCTCGAACGTGGGATGTTTTAGTAAAAGACCCTCGATTAAAAGATTGTAGTCCCTCGATGACCCTTCAATGTTGCCATAAACAAACGATCTTAGTCCCTTATGACAAATTGCTAAAACATATTACAAGTTGCCTTCTATGACTGTATGATGACCCATGCCTGTCCCTCATATCCAATGGTTTGGATCTCTACCAACTAATGGTAGACAAGCACTATCTAAAGGAGGATGAAAAGAACAAATATTTTTTGAGTAGGTAGATTGCTCGTAATTTCTTGCTCACAAATTAAAACAATCTTCACACCTCACAATTTCAACAACAAACATCTTTTCAAACACTCTCCTTTCAACAAATATTTTCAAAAACCAACACTTTGTATACATTTTCAACGATATGAGAATCATTATAAAGTTTGTCGTACTAAGAAGTTTTCAAAATATTTCCAAACAAACATTTTGTATACATTCTCAAAGATATGAGAATCATTACAAAATTACCATCTTCAAAATATCTTCAAACATACACAAACACAAAGCATTTCAAAGTGAGCTAGAAATTAAGAGCCCGTAGATAACTACAAATGAAAAGGGTTCTAAAACCTTCCCTTTTCATAACCTACCCCCCGAACTCAAGAAAATTTTCAAAAGGTCTTTCCTGTTCTTTTCACCATTTCCTTTATTGGATAAAAGAAAATTCGGTGGCGACTCTTGCTATCTGCAACAATTGCGATAAAACGCAAAACACCAAGTCAGTTCTCCCACCGTATCACACATTGCATATGTTTGTCTTGAATTAATCCATTCATTTTCATTATACTAAAACTATGATTTTACTTCTTTTTGTGATATTCGACTCTCGATTAAAAGCTATAAGCCTTTAGAGGGAGGATGACGAAAAAGATACCGTAATATCTACAATATGCTTTTGAGCAAACATTGCAGATGATGTACATGCGTTGTTTCAAATCCTAAACAGTGGAGTTATAAGGAAGATAATCCCTAGTCAACCCCTTTGATCCTTAGAAGTAGGAGTTTTCTTGTTCGCACAAATTGAAACCTTTAATCATAACCTGGGTTAGGGTAGTTTCTCAGTTAACTCAAATGTATGTTCAGACGCAAGCTTTCACTTCGTACACGGCAGGTGATATCAAAGACATCTTTCCGAATCAAAAGTCAGTGATGGTTCTGCATAATCATTAAAATAAGCAGTCATTATCTCTCAAAAGAAAAACCCGCTAAGTCAAAACCTATGGAGGAGACTTAAGAAAATAACTGGGGCATCCCGCTGACAGTAATCACAAAAGAAATAGTTCAGGCAAAAGGTAGGGATAATAAATTTAAAAAGAGGTCACTACAAATCCTCGACAATAGAAAAATGTTACAAAAAATGACTGCCTTCTCAAATAAACTTCCAGTATCTAAACCATCACAAAAATATCATTCCAGACCCAATTGGAATCTAAACACACAATTGACTGAGTATAGGGCTGAAGAACATCATGGAGAACGGGTTAGGTACAAATAAAGTTTGAGACTTTATCCTTTGTTTCTTAAAATTGTGAACCGAGCCACGTTACAACCCTTAAAAGTCCTAACTGAAGCATAGGTTAGTTTAAAAGCATAATTTTAAAAAGGTATCCTGACTCCTGTAAGGCTTACTATAAATCCAAAGTCGAATTTATATTCTTACGAAATTTTGTTGTTTACTAAAAATGAATTTTCAAAACATCAAGACAGGCATAAGCTTTGCATTTATCATACCACTGTTTGCATATAAATAATTATTCGACAGAAGAGAAATTCACACGATGAATATCCAATGAACGAAAATCCTCTCAATGAATGAAATCACTTCAAATGGAAAGACACTTCCAATAACAAACCTTCCATAACCTAGGGGGCATGACATGTTATTTTCCAACTCACCTGTGGCATTCAAGTCGATATTCAAAGAATCTCTCATAAATTCCTGAATAGCCAGGGGTAGATCTTCATCTGAATCACTTGGGGGGATGTTACATTGATCATGAGCTTTAGCAAAAGCCACTATGAAAATTGAATCTCTGGTATCACCAAATTGCTTGTCTATGTCAACAGTATCAGATGGTGTCATTTTGCCGTGACAGTTCTTAGAAAAATACTGAGGATGGTCAAGACTATCAGAAATTGGAAATATATGGTTGATCAATAACTTCAAACATCGAGTGCACCAGACAACCCCAGGGGCAAACAGACTCCCGCATACGAAGGGTCACATACGATCAAGCAAACATTTTCTAGCAGTTCTACAAAACTTACTACTATAGACAGTGACAATTCTCCGCACCCTATGAATGTGGACATAGTCAAAAGATACTACCCGCTAGGTTGACTGGCCTAGGAAAAAATAAAGGCATCCTGGAGAACCAAAAGGGTTCGGTAAAAAATTAGGGATATATATGAAAAATTGTACACCCGAGAAGTTGAAAACCTGAAATGGCAGCTTGGGCGAAAAAGGGTATCCCGGTGGACTGAAAATCTGAAAAGATGGTCCAGGAAGAAGTTAGGGATTAAAGTTTACAAACATTGTTGTACCCCAAAATTTTCTCTCTCATTTTACTCAATACATACTCCTAGAGATCCTCAATTTGCTCAAGTTTGCCCAAGAGTTCACCAAACAAACTCTCTCCTAAGGCAGTATACCTCAAATTAGGGTTTCCATTTTCATCAAGATGGGTGAACCAAAAAGGCCTCATATGCTCTCCTTGGTCCTAATATGTTCTTAATACCCTCCATGTCAAGTTTTATGCCTTTCACAAGAAGTTTGCTCAGTCAACTGCTCAGATGCTTGAGAATCGACTATATTAGGTCAAAAGTCAACTGTGGCCCACATACAGTCAAACTTCAAGATTTTTGGTCAATATCAACATTTTGAAGTGAATTTCATCATTTTATCAAGGTTTGATCATGATTCCTCAAGGAATTCTCCAAATTCATCAAAACCCAAAAGTTGCTAAATTAGGGTTTCTTAGTAAAAGTCAACCAAACTTTGACCAAGCATAAATTCCACATACTTTATCAAAAAATTTCCATCCAAGGCTCATGTTGAAGAGGATGCAATTCCATACAATTCATCTTTATCCCACAAGTTCAAAATATGCACTCATAAAAAGATATGAATTTATACATTATGGGTCCTTTTGAAAAGTCAACAAAAACAACTTTTGGGTCAAATCTTCTTACATGAACATGGAAGACTCAAATGAGATGATACCAAAAGGGTTTCTTAGGGGACATCCTAAGCTTTCGAAAAGTCCAAGAACACCCTTCTAGGGTTAAAATTGGAGGCGATATACCTTGTCAAAGCTGACCTTTTTTGTAAAATTGCCAAAAGTCAAATGTGCTCAAAAATGCACTTTTTGCCAAATGGCGTAACTTTTATGCTTGCACCTCACTTATAATATGGTCCACGACCCAAATATTCACCCACACATTATTTTATTCATTTTTAAATTTATTTTGATTTTTTATTAATTAAAAATTGAATTAAATCAAATAATTGGTGAATAATAACAAAGATATGTTTTGATTTGATTTTTTGACAGGTTTGCAATCAAAATATGTTGAGATATCAAGACCAAAATGAATCAAGCATAATTGGTACAAGAAAGGGATGATTTGGCTCAATATAGCAAGTTTACATATGGCATGGAAATCAAATCAAATCTTCCATAATTGCAAAGATACAAGCCAATTTTATAACCCTAATTCGTTCTAAGATATATATTGAACATGTACAAGGCATGAGACAAAAGGGTTGTAGTCGTGAAGAGCAAGAACCAAACTCTAAAATTTCCTAGAAAAGTGTGAATCAGATTTCAAGTTACAGGCCAATTCAAGCCATTCAACATTGCCAATCGCATCCTGGAGCATCTCTAAAGCCAACTAGATCATTTGTAAGTCTTATCGCACCCAGAAACGCACGCAATCACTCCCACAATTTTGCTTATTTTTTGAAAACGATTACATCAATTCCTGCATTGTTAGCATATTTGATTGACATATTTGTGATCTTTATCATGTTTGCAAGTTGACTGAATGGTTTAATTGTATTTTTATGCCTATACGCGTATCTGCCATTACTAGGGTTCACCTTGCATTTTTAGGGTTTTTGAATACAGGAACAATTAGCCTAAATGAAGGAAACCATAATGATCAGAGGGCCAAATTCTGTTGATCCATGGTCCTTAATCTTATTTATCTTGCATTGTGTTTATTTTTGAAATTCACAGACTTGTAGTTACAGACACTGTCTGTAGGTATAAGTCATCTACCTAATACGACGGTTCCCTGGAGAAGACGGTGGCATGGCAATCATCCATTCGGCCATTTGAAATTCGCGCGTGTTGGATTCAGCTATTTGTTTTCTTTATATTATATTTTGTTTTCACTTACTAACAACAAGTCACAATAGCGCAGCTGGCAAGGGCATTCAGTGGTAAGCATAAGGACCTGGGTTCGATCCTAAGTCCCAGCAACGCTTATTTTCTTATTTTCTCTCAACAGATCCTATGTATCTCCCACCCAGATGTCTACCATACGTCACCAACATCCAGCCACTTGATCAAGCATAGTATCAGATCCAACGCTCCAGCAATGAGGGACCATGATGCGCCCTCAAGTCAACACCCTATGAGAACAGGCGCGTTGACTGGGCTCAGCAACCTTTGGGCCTGGGAATTTCAACATATACCCCCCAGATTACTCATTATACATGCCCAGTTTGTTATTCTTTCTATCATTTTTTTTAATTTCCTTAATTATTTTCATTAATTGTTTTAATTAGTTAATACAAAAAATATTTTTTTTATTAAACTAAAAATCACAAAATATAGAATTAGGTATTATTTATTCAAATTAATATTTTTGAAAATAAATTAGGTTAATTAGTTTTATTTGGTTACTTGTTAATTAAAATTAACTAGAAACTAGGTTTTAAATTTGCAATTGAATTTTTTTTCCTCAAATGAAAACCACAAAAAATACATAAAATGTTTTTTAAAAAATATTTTATTTTCTTGAATTATTTAACTTAGTTTAAATTAGGTTAATTTCAATTTCTTTTTATAATTAAAAATAATTAGAATTAGGGTTTTAGTTGTACATCACCTAATTAAGTCTTTTCTCAAAAATAATTTAAATATTTTTTCAATTAGATTTTTAGGGTTTTCAATTTCTTCTCGCATTTAATTTTCCGCGCAAATTTTAGTTTGTTTTATTATTATTATAACTGTTTTGAGGTTGTAATAGTAATTAGGTTTTTAAGCTTCCGCATTTTTTATTTTCTGTCAAGATAATTATGTAACTGCAGAAGCATTGTAATAGCTAGGTTTATTTTCTCGCACTTTAAATTCCTGCAAATATTTAACTGTCTAGATGTATGCTAATAGGATTGTATGGGAAGATTACTTGAAATTAAAACGGTAGATCACCTAATGTGCAAAGACTAATTAACTGAAACAGTTCACATGCATATATTCACCCCTAGGGTTTACCTCACTTCGGTTGCCTTCAGTAAAATAGTCATTAAGCATAGGAGATCTTAGTGGTTGCCCTCCAGTCTAAAAGATCAAAATGTCCCATTCGAATGTTGCCTTGGAAATGTTGCCTCGGAAATGTTGCCTCAGAAAGATCTTAAGACTCTAGGGTTACTACTAAAGTTTTCTAATTGTTGCTTTAATGATTGTACTTGTCCCTTTCGAATGTCCCTTACAAACTCCAACGATGGTGATACCTACTCCTTAATAGTAGGATAATGATGTCTAAAGGAAACGAGAACAAATAATCTTTTTTCGAGTAGGTAGAATCTTAAGTACTTGCTCAACAAAACTTTTCACACCAACACCTTTCAAAACAAATTTTCAAAACAACTTAGTCACACCCTTGAGGACTGATACAAGGGTTATCACGAGTTAAAACATTTTCAAAGCAAGCACGCACACAAGTAATTTTAAAAAGATGAGCAAGTACCTAAGAGCCCATGGAAAACCATGGATAGAAAGGGTGCTAACACCTTCCCTTTCTATAATCTACCCCTGTACTCAGAATATCTCGAAAAAAGTTTTTTTCTGTTCTTTTTCCTTTTCCATAATTGGATGAAATAAAATTTGGTGGCGACTCTTGCCTACCGCGACATTTGAGAACAAAAATGCAAAACCAGTATAACAGTCGGTTCTGCCACCGTATCACAGAACTGGCGACTCTGCCGGGGACAAATAAGTGGGGTAAACCTTAGGATCTAGGTCATGTTACAAAACTGCTTTCTTGTTTGTTTACTTTATTTTTAAAGGGTCTTGTTTGGGTTATTATAGATCCTACACCCGGATCTGGGGGCATTTTTAGGTAAACATCAATAGATCGTGAAGATTGTACGGTGTAGACCGATGTGGTTTAAGCGATGGCTGTGTTGGTGTGGCACATTGGTTGGTACTGGTATCCTTTGTGTGGAAACGAGGAGAATACGGGGCCGCCGCGTGGTGTCGTAAAGCACTAACGGACCTTAGAACCTTAGTTGAACAAACTTGGCCATTAGAAAGTAGTGAGATAGCCGGCCTCGGTGTAGAGCTGGGGATTGGTTGATACTCGATGCTACACTTATTGAGATCAGACTTTCGGGATATTTCGGATGCAAGAAAAGATTGCTTGAGCTGAGACAATGCCCGATAAAGGATGGTCAATGATATTGAGATCCCTTAGAACCCAGTTACTTTTTAAGACAGGTTTGAAACCAACTAAACTTCAAGAGGGTATGACCTTTAACCTCATGCAGGCCTTAAACATAAGGACTTTGCGTGATTTACCTGTGTTTGCTATACCTGTGGTTTCTCATGACATCATGCATCATAACATAACATCCATTCTTATTGCACTAACCATTTCAAAGACCAAGGGAATTTATCTTTGTTCTGTTTTGCAGATCATGGCTTCCGTTCGCAGAAACACTATCTGAATCAGCTTTGTGAAGATACCTTCCCAACTCAAAGAGCTAGCATCAAGGGTTTCTGAAACTTCTGCATTCACTAAGAGACATGGTCGACTCTTCAACCTGGTTACTTCAAACTTTGATGAGAAGATGCTGAGTGTACTCTTTCAGTTCTTTGATCCCAAGCACCACTGCTTCACCTTTCCAGACTATCAGTTGGTGCCTACCTTGGAAGAATTCTCTCAACTGTTGGACATACCCATTCTTGAACAGTTTCCCTTCACAGGTCTGGAAGAAGTTCCTAAGCCAGAATTCATTGCCTCAGCTTTGCATCTGAAACAGGGCGATGTGGTATCCAATTAGGAAACAAGAAGCGGAGTCAAGGGTTTTCTAGCCAAGTTCCTGATAGACAAGGCCCAGCTGTTTTGGGATGATATGGATTTTTAGGATTTTAAGGAGGTCTTGGCTCTTCTAATCTATGGGTTAGTCCTATTCCCTAATCCAGACTCATTCATAGATGTGAATGATATCAAGATCTTCCTCTCTCGCAACCCTGTGCCTACCTTGCTCGGAGATATTTTGCACACTCTCTATACTCGTACCATGAAGAGAAGAGGGGTTCTTTTGTGTTGCATGCCATTGCTGTCGAGGTGGTTTATTTCTCACCTCCCTAAGCCCATACTAAAGAATGAAGAAGGTTTGGGTTGGTCACAAAGGATAATATCACTCGCTCACATGGATATTCTTTGGTGTTCTTGAGTTATGGAAAACACTGCTATTATTCACTACTGCGGGGAGTACCCTAATGTCCTGTTGCTTGGTATTAGAGGGGGTATAACCTATAATCCGTGTTTAGCTCTGCGACAATTTGGTTATGCTCGAAGGGATGGTCCCCATGAGTTACTTATCGAGGGAATTATATTTAACTATGAAGATGACGCTCACGAGTATCGCCAGAGGTTCATACGAGCTTGGGGCATGGTAAACAAATTTGGCGTCAAGGCTTTGGGGCCAAAAACTTCCATTCCTATGGAACCTTACCTCCAATGGGTACGAGCTCGTGCCCAGAAGCTTATGATGCCCTATGTGGCCGTTTTACCAGTGATTGTGGAACCCACTACTGAGGGGGGTATTCCTTACACGGTTCTCTATCCTTATATGTCCACTGATCTTGGGGAATTACAGAGGTCTTGGATTCAGTTGATGAAGGAGTGAGATACTTACATGAATCAGTTCCATGCTCAGGAGAGGAAGGTTTTAGAGCTTACAAAGCAACTCCATGAAGAAAGAGGACTCAATGACTATCTCGGCACAAAGAGGAAGCATCCATAGGAATTTTGAAGTCTTTTATAGTTTTAGATTTGTTTTTTAATTGTAATGCCTAAAAGGCATTTTGAACCTTCAAATTCAGCTAATAAAATCTTTGTTTATTTTGGTTTACAAATTTAAATTTCCTAAAGTCTTTGAAATCATTGCATGCACATCCCATTCATAACATTGCATGTATAGGTACCATTACAGGTTTCTCATCTTCTTCGTTGTTTATTTCAGCACGAAATGTCTTCCGAGCAAACCATCAAGGACCTTCAGGCACAAAACGCCCAGTTTCAACAAATGTTCATAAGTCTGGAAAAAGGGCAGGAGGATCTGAAAGCCCTCATCCTGAAAGAGAAAAAGAAAAAGAAGAAGGTTGTCGGTATTCTGAATATGGGCAGAAGGTTTGGAGAGCGTTTGAAGCGACAAGTTAATCTGACCTCTTTATCCAAGGAAGGGGAGAATCAAGAAGAAGATAAGGACCTCAATCCTGTAGTTTCTGACAATGATACCGATTACAATTATGAGCAATATCCTCCTACTGAGGATAGATACAAGCAGTTGGAAGATCGTTTGAGTGCTATGGAAGTTCAGAGGATACCTGGACTAGATTTTGATGAATTGGGATTAGTGTCGGGAGTGGTCATCCCGCAGAAGTTCAAAGCTCCAGTTTTTGCTAAGTATGATGGTGTGTCCTGCCCAAAACTCCATCTCCGTTCTTATGTCAGAAAGATCTAGCCCCACACCGCTGATAGAAATCTGTGGGTTCATTTCTTTCAAGATAGTCTGTCAGGGACTCAGCTTGAATGGTTCTACCAGCTAGAGGGAGCCAATGTCCAAAACTGGGAAGATCTGGCTGCTGCTTTCTACAAGCAGTATCAATACAACGCCGACCTTGCTCCTACTCATACTCAACTTCAGAGTATGTCCATAGGTGCAAGTGAAGGCTTTAAGAACTATGCACAAAAATGGAGAGACTTGGCTGGGAGAGTTCAACCCCCGTTGTCTGATAGGGAGTTGGTTGATATGTTTCTAGGGACGCTATCTGGTCCATTTTTCAATCATTTGATCGGAAGCTCGTCAGCTGGTTTCACCGAGCTAATTCTAACTGGAGAAAGAGTAGAAGCCGGTTTTCGGAGCAGCAAGATACAGAAGGATACCTCTTCTAGTTCGGTAAAGAAGCCTTTTGTTGGTAAGAAGGAAGCCAGTGCCATCTATAGCCCGAGGGGCTAAAACAGGGTTGAGCACCATCAGAAAGTGAGTGCTGTAATGATACATAGGCCTGCAGTTGCTCCACAATGCAACAATCAATAAAGGCTGGAAAGACCACAATGACAGTTTACTCGAATCAATATGACATTGGCTGAATTTCTACCTCATCTGCTGAGATCCAACTTGGCAACCTTGAAAGAGGCTCCCAAGAATCCAAATACTACATCTCCCTGATATAATCCAAATGCTCGGTGTGCTTATCATTCTGAGGGTCCTGGCCATGATACCAATGACTGTTGGGCTCTGAGGAATAAATTACAAGACTTGATTGAAGCCAAGGAAATAGAGTTTGATGCTCCGGAGAAGCCAAATGTCATAACTGCTCCCATGCCTAAACACGGTCGTGGAGTTAATGCTGTTGACATTGATTTGTTCGTTACCTCTGTTGATGAAGTTTCTACTCCTCTCATAATTGTCAAGAAGAATTTTCTTTTGGTCGGTTTATTTCCGGGTTTTGGTAAAGGTTGCCACATGTGTTAATTTCTACCTTCTGGTTGCCGTTTGCTAAAATTAGGCGTTCAACGCCTGATAGACAACAAAGAAATTTTGTTTGAGAAAACTTTGATTCCCGTTGTTCCATCTGAAGACATTTCCATTATAACCATCTCCTCCAATCCTTCCAAGGTCTCCTCGAGAAGACCTGTTAGGATTACATCTGCTCCAAGAATTGCTCCACTGATAATCATTGTTCCTAGTCCTGTCCCGTATGTCTCGGACAAAGCTGTCCCATGGAATTATGGTGCCGATGTGTACTATCATGGCATCAAACAAGATTTGTAAGACGAAGAAGTTGATCCTGATATTGGTAACATTGTCGGAACCAGAAAAGTTACCCAGAGTGGAAGGGTCTTCTCTCCCGAGATTTCCCCTAAGACTGTCGACAAGCCTATGGTCATTCCATCTGCTGTTCCTGCTAGTACATCAACTACTACTCCTGTTCTTACTCCAGTTATTACCCCTGTCGACGAGTCGTCTGATACCCGCGACAAAGAAATTATAGGTGAACCTTCCCAGACGGAGGCGCCTAGAACAATTGTTGTGGAAGCCTCTAAGCAAGAGATGGAGGAAATACTGAAAATAATTAAGAAGAGCGACTACAATGTGTTCGAGCAGCTGGGGCAGACCCCATCAAAGATATCCATGTTTTCTTTGTTGTTGTGTTCCGAAGCCCATGCGAAGGCTTTGATTTCATTCCTCAAGACCGCACATGCACCGCAGGAAACTTTAGCTGATCAGTTCAAAGATTGTGTGGCCAGCCTGACTGTTGATAATGGGCTGGGTTTTTCAGATGCAAACCTGATACCAAAGGGAAGGAAGCATAATGATGCTCTGCATGTCTCGATTGAATGCAGGGGCACCACTATGGCTCATGTGCTGGTAGATATTGGGTCTTCGCTGAATGTTCTACCGAAGAAGGCGTTGGACCGATTGGATTACAAGGGTTTCACTCTAAAGCCTAGTAACATTGTGGTAAGGGCTTTTGACGGGTCAAAGAGAATGGTGCACAGGAAGGTGGACATCCCTGTCAAAGTAGGTTCTCAGACTTTTGGGTCCACCTTCTATGTGATGGACATCAGGCCATCGTATTCTTGTTTGTTGGGTCGTCCTTGGATCCATGAAGCTAGGGTAGTTACTTCCACACTCCACCAAATGCTGAAGTATCCGGTAAAAGGGAAGATTGTCACCGTGCAGGGTGAAGAGGAGTATATGGTGAGCCACCTCAATTCCTTCCGCTACGTAGAGATGGACGGGGGGATTCATAGAAACTCCTTGTCATAACTTCGAAGAGGTCCCTCAGATCTTAGCATCAACTGAAACTACTACCAACGACAAACCTCATCTGAAGATGGCTTCTCTCAAGGACGCCAGGGCCGTGGTTGAAGAAGGTGGGTGTACCAATTGGGGTCAGCTCCCTAATTTCACTCACAAAACTAACAAATTTGGTTTGGGCTTTACTACAGGGGCTCAAAGGGCTGTTCGACGCGCTCGGGCTGGAAGACCTCCCCTACACATCAGCAATCGCGGGGTTAACGCCATTGAAGACAGCGAGGAAGACTCAGACATCGACAGCTAGATCTATCCAACTACCAACGGTGGACCGAGTAACTAGACGGCTAGGGACTTTATACCAGTTTCTTTTATTCCGCAGTAATTGACTTATTTGTTTTAAGATTTGTAATAAACAATTTAAAAATTTACGGCCTTGTGCCTTGCCCGAGGCACATTGGCTTTGCTTGTGAGGGCTATTATTTGTCATTTCATATATCATTAATAAAGCATTGGACGTTTCTTGCATACAAATTTTATGCTCTCTGTTTTTCTTTTCTGTTTTCACTTTATCAAAACAGCTATTCTCTTACACACACTCACATATCATAATGCAGATCCATATCCACTTTGGATCCCATTGATAACAGCTCTGCTATTTCCAGTTATGACTTCAAAAATCTGATCAACCAAATTGAGAACGAAGGTGAGGATGATTGTGAGGAGCCTGGAGAACTTGCTAGACTATTACAGACGGAGGAAAGGGCCATACAACCTCATGAAGAGCCGGTTGAGACAGTGAATTTGGGTACTGAGGAAGACAGAAAAGAGGTTAAAATAGGTGCAAATCTGGATCTTAGCATCAAATAGAGGTTGGTACAGATGATGCACGAATACATTGAGATATTCGCCTGGTCCTATGAAGACATGCCTGGTTTGGACACTGATATTGTGGTACATCGCCTGCCAACTAAAGAAGACTGTCCTCCGGTTAAATAGAAGGTTCGTCGTATGCTCCCTGAAATGTCAGAGAAGATCAATGCAGAGGTCATGAAACAGTTCGACGCAGGGTCCTTAGCTGTCACTTCATACCCACAGTGGGTTGCTAACGTCGTTCCGGTACCTAAGAAGGACGGTAAGGTACGGATGTATGGATTATAGAGATCTGAACAGGGAAAGCCCCAAGGATGACTTCCCACTTTCTCACATTGATGTTCTGGTCGACAACACCGCACAACATAAAATCTTCTCCTTCATGGATGGTTTCTCTGGATACAACCAGATCAAGATGGCTCCTGAAGACATGGAGAAGACAACCTTCGTTACACAGTGGGGCACATTCTGCTACAAGGTGATGCCTTTTGGATTGAAGAATGCTGGGGCAACTTATCAGCGCACCATGGTCGCTTTGTTCCACGATATGATTCACCATGAGATCGAAGTCTATGTGGATGACATGATAGCCAAGTCTCAGACTGAGGAAGAGAACCTTGATCATCTCCAGAAATTGTTTGACAGGTTGAAGACATACAAGTTGAGATTGAATCCGAACAAGTGCACCTTCGGGGTAAGGTTTGGTAAGCTTCCGGGATTCATTGTCAGCGACAAGGGTATTCAGGTAGACCCTGTGAAGGTAAAAGCCATGCAAGAGATGTCAGTTCCCCGCACAGAGAAAGATGTTAGAGGTTTCTTGGGACGCCTGAATTATATTGCCAGGTTCATTTCACATCTGACTGCTACTTGTGAGCCAATCTTCAAGCTTCTGAAGAAAGATCAAGTAATAAAGTAGAATGATGAATGCCAGACCGCTTTCGAAAGAATCAAGGAATACCTTCAAGAACCACCGATTTTGATGCCTCCAGTTGAAGGAAGACCTTTGATATTATACTTGACAGTGCTAGAAAATTCAATGGGGTGTGTGCTGGGGCAGCATGACGAGTCTGGTTGAAAAGAGCACGCAATATACTACCTTAGAAAAATGTTTATCGACTGTGAGACACGATACTCATTGCTCGAGAAAACTTGTTGCGATTTGGCATGGGCTGCTCGCCGACTGAGACAGTATATACTGACTCATACTACCTTGTTGATATCAAAGATGGATCCGATCAAGTACATTTTGGAGAAGCCCGCTCTCTCCGGAAGGATAGCAAGGTGGAAAATGATCTTAACCAAGACGACATACAATATACAACCCAAAAAGAAATCAAGGGGAGTGTATTGGCCGATCATTTGGCTCATCAGGCCGTGGATGATTACCAGTCTATAAATTTCAAGTTCCCGAATGAGAATATTATGCTGGTGAATGACTACGAAGAAACTGGACCGGATGAAGGACCTGAGGAGGGATCCCGATGGTCTATGTATTTTGATGGAGCCTCAAACGCACTAGGTAACGACATTGGCGCTGTAATCATATCTCCCGAGGGCTGTCATACTCCACTCACTGCCCGATTATGTTTCAACTGCACCAACAATATGGCAGAGTATGAAGCATGTATTATGGGTCTTCAAGCTGCTATCGACTTAAGGATCAAGTTCTTGAGTGTATTCGGGGATTCCGCTTTGGTGATAAGTCAGATCAAAGGCGAGTGGGATACGAAGCACCCAAATCTCATTCCTTACAAAGAGTATGTACTGACATTGCTCCCACGCTTTGAGGAGGTAACCTTCGAACATTTCCAACGAGAGGAGAACCAGTTAGCAGACGCGCTAGCTACTATGTCGTCAATGTTCAAGGTCAGGTGGGACAATGAAGCTCCCCAAATCACCATTGAGAGGTTGGATGAACCAGCACACTACTATGAAATCGATACCGAAGAAGTTGCAGACAAACCCTGGTTTCACAAAGTCAAAAGGTATCTCGAGGCTCAAGAGTATCCCGAAGGGGCATCTGTCAACGATAAGAAGTTTCTGAGAAAGTTCGCTGCAAAGTTCTTTCTCACTAATGGAATCCTCTATAAACACAACCATGACTCCACACTGTTATGGTGTGTAGACAAGAGCGAAGCAGAGCGGACCATGACAGATCTACATGAAGGCACCTTCGGAACCCATTCTAGTGGACATACCATGGCTAAGAAGATCCTACGGGCAGGATACTATTGGTCCACTATACAAGCCAATTGTTATCATCACTCTCGAACCTGTCATAAGTGCCAAGTCTACACTGATAAGGTGCATGTACCTCTGGTTCCTCTGAATGTCTTGACGGCTCCTTGGCCCTTTGCGATGTGGGGCATCGACATGATCGGAGAAATCAGGCCCACCGCTTCCAACTGGCATTGTTTCATCCTAGTAGCCATTGATTACTTCACGAAGTGGGTTGAGGCAACCTCTTTTGCTACAATAACCAAGAACGTCGTGGCGCGGTTTATCCGACATAACCTAATCTGTCGATATGGTGTGCCAAAAAGAATTATTACTGACAATGGTATGAATCTCAACAACACGATGATCATCGGGCTCTGTAAACAGTTCAAGATACAACATTATAATTCTCCCCCTACCGGCCGAAGATGAATGGCGCTGTTGAAGCAGCTAACAAGAATATCAAAAAGATTGTACAGAAGATGACAATGACATATAAGGACTGGCATGAGATGTTACCATTCGCTCTTCATGGGTACCGTACCTCAACACGGACGTCGACAGGGGAAACACCATATTCTCTGGTATATGGCATGGAGGCAATCCTACCCATCAAAGTCCAGATACCTTCTCTCAGGATTATGAAGGATGCGGGTTTGAACAAAGACGACTGGATCCAAACCCGACTTGATCAATTAAATCTAATCGATGAAAAGAGACTTACTGCTATCTTCCATAGGCAGACGTACCAAAAGCGAATGATCAAGGCTTTTAACAAGAAAGGCAGGTGCCAAGAATACCAAGTCGGGAATCTAGTGATCAAATGCATCATACTGTCGCAAGGTGATCCCAGGGGAAAATGGACCCCCACGTACGAAGGGCCATTTATGGTTAAGAACATTTTCTTGGGAGGAGCTATGATTCTAACCACCATGGATGGTGACGACCTTCCTCACCCTGTCAATGCAGACGTAGTGAAAAAATACTACGCCTAATCAAAGACCCGCTAGGTTGACCGGCCTAGGAAAAAATAAGGGCTTCCCGGCGAACCAAAAGGGTTCGGGAAAAAGTAAGGGATGAAAATGAAAAAAATTTGTACACCCGACAAGTCAAAAACCCGAAAGGGCGGCTTGGGCAAAAAAGGGTATCCCGGTGGACCGAAAACCAGAAAGGGCGGTCCAGGAAAAATTTAGGGGTTGAAGCGTATCACTGTGTCTCATTGGATCATCTTGCGACCAGACTTCGGTATCGACTATCAAGCTCGGACAACACCAATCAATCTGATCAACCTTCGGCCAAGTAGCAAAGTGATGAGACACTTGAAGATATAAAGGAAATAGCAGAGTTGGAACCCAATGGGGTCGTTTCACATAGCCGTTTTCTTTCTTTTACACAAATTGTATAATTTCTATCTTTCGGCGGTGTTCTCTTACTAGAGCATCAACCTTGTTGTACAAAAACGCCTATTACAGGCCAACTTCAAAAATCAATACAAATCATTTTCACAAGAAACTTCAATCTGTTTTTTTTTTGTTTTTTGTTTTGTTTTGCGAGAACGTCCAATGACTTATTTTTTAATATATGCATTTGAAAATGATTGCTGCTCAAAATACTTACATAAGAAACAAAAGACAATTACTCGTAATTCTAGAAACAGGGGCAAAAATAAGAAGTGCCAAACCCTATAGTTACTCTGCCCAGCAGGTACCGGGATAAAGCCGATTTGGGAACATAATTATTGGTACATACACTCCCCACAAAGTAAAAGTATCCAAAGGCATTGATATCAGCTTTCCCAAAACAGGACATAACCACCCCAGCTGAGGTTCATAATCGCGGGAGATTCGGTAAAACTCATCCCCCAAACAGAGGTTATTTCTCCAAACACAGAGGCTCGATCCCCGACAGAGTTCATCACTTCAGCTACAAGAATACATTTTCTAAGTTCATTCCCCGTAGAGTTTATTCTCAAGTAGCATCTCCTCCCGACAGAATATTTACAAATCTCCAGCAACAGTCAGGGGTTTATTTTCCCAGATGCGAGCATACCCCGATAGCATCTCATAAACATACATCATGATATACGCATACATATCATATGCAGCATAGTCTCATTTATTTAAAGAACATCATCTCATCCAGCATTTTATGTATCGCATATAACTAACCCTGATATCTTTTCAGGAAAAGAGGATTAGCTTCAACAAATTCAGCAGTTATGCAAGTCACATCTGCAGTTGACTAACAGAAACTCAGTTCCCAAAGCCAAACGGGTCAAGTAATCTACGTTATTGCTTCGAAGTAACCCCACTATCCAGGTTCCTTCCCACGGCCCTACTACCCAGGCTTTCATATCGAATTAACCTTACGACCTAGGTTCCATATTAGAGCCCTACTATCCAGGCTTTCATATCGAGGTAACCCTACTATCCAGGTTCCCTCTCACAGCCCTACTATCCAGGCTTTCATATCGAAGTAACCCTACTATCCAGGTTCCTTCTCACAACCCTACTATCCAGGCTTTCATATCGAAGTAACCCTACTATCCAGGTTCCTTCTCACAGGCCTACTATCCAGGATTTCATATCGAAGTAACCCTACGACCCAGTTTCCATCTCACAGCCCTACTATCTAGGCTTTCATATTGAAGTAACCCTACTATCCAGGTTCCTTCTCACAGCCCTACTATCCGGGCTTTCATATCGAAGTAACCCTACTATCCAAGTTCCTTCTCACAGCCCTACTATCCAGGCTTTCATATCTAAGTAATCCTACTATCCAGGTTCCTTCTCATAGCCCTACTATCCAGGCTTTCATATCGAAGTAACCCTACTATCCAGGTTCCTTCTCACGACCCTACTATCCAGGCTTTCATATCGAAGTAACCCTACAACCCAGGTTCCTTCTCATAGCCCTACTATCCAGGCTTTCATTTTGAAGTAACCCTACTATCCAGGTTCCTTCTCATAGCCCTACTATCCAGGCTTTCATATCGAAGTAACCCTACTATCCAGGTTCCTTCTCACAGCCCTACTATCCAGGCTTTCATATCAAAGTAACCCTACTATGCAGGTTCCTTCTCACAGCCCTACCATCCAGGCTATCATTTCGAAGTAAACCTACTATCCAGGTTACTTCTCATAACCTTACTATCCAGGTTCCTTCTCTCTTACCTCTAGACAACAGTTCACAACACTGTAAGACTGGGACCTGATCAAACACGTTGGTTTCGCATTTCCCCAGTAAGTCGCGGTGCAGCTTATACCCTGGCCAAATATGAAGTTCGCTTCCGCTTCCTCAAGTAGGAGTTATCCCCCAGTAGAATAACGGACAACTGAAGCTCCTAAAATTCTATTTCTCCCCAAGACAGATACCAACATTCCTCAGTAGATTCCTCATCAACAACAGGAACAAGAACTCCCATTGAAGGAATGTCTCAGGAAATTAACATCATCTAGATGGCATCTTTAAGCCCATCTCCGACGGCACTCCATCACATCTTGGATGGCATCTTTAAGCCCGTCTCCGACAATTCTCCAGCAACTTCTAAATGGCACCTATAAGCCCATTCCCGATATCACAAATCAAGTGTCACTTCATGCGAGTACAAATTTCTGGGCACTCTAGTGTTCAATCATCTTCCACCTTCGGATCACGAAAGGCAGACGAGCCAATCTACATCCTCAGGTTTAAGAAGATTGAACAGGGGCAGCTGTTGTACCCCAAAATTTTCCCTCTCATTTTACTCAATACATACTCCTAGAGATCCTCAATTTGCTCAAGTTTTCCCAAGAGTTAACCAAACAAACTCTCTCCTAAGGCAGTATACCACAAATTAGGGTTTCCATTTTCATCAAGATGGGTGAACCAAAAAAGGCCTCATATGCTCTCCTTGGTCCTAATATGTTCTCAAGACCCTCCATGTCAAGTTTCATGCCTTGCACAAGAAGTTTGCTCAGTCAACTGCTCAAATGCTTGAGAATCGACTGTATTAGGTCAAAAGTCAACTGTGGCCTACATACAGTCAAACTTCAAGATTTTTGGTCAATATCAACATTTTAAAGTGACTTTCATCATTTTATCAAGGGTTGATCATGATTCCTCAAGGAATGCTCCAAATTCATCAAAACCCAAAAGTTGCTAAATTCGAGTTTCTTAGTAAAAGTCAACCAAACTTTGACCAAGCATAACTTCCACATGCTTTATCAGAAATTTTCCATCCAAAGCTCATGTTTAAGATGATGCAATTACCTACAATTCATCTTCATCCCACAAGTTCAAAATATGCACTCATAAAAAGATATGAATTTCTACATTATGGGTCCTATTGAAAAGTCAACAAAAACACCTTTTGGGTCAAAGCTTCTTACATGAACATGGAAGACTCAATTGATATGAGACCAAAAGGTTTGATTAGGGGACATCCTAAGCTTTCTAAAAAGTTCAAGAACACCCCCTCTAGGGTTAAAATTGGAAGATATATGCCTTGTCAAAGTTGACCTTTTTTGCAAAATTGCCAAAAGTCAAATGTGCTAAAAAATTCACTTTTTGCCAAATGGGCCTAACTTTTATGCTTGCACCTCACTTATAATATGGTCCAAGACCCAAATATTCACCCACACATTATTTGCTTCATTTTTCAATTTATTTTGATTTTTTATTAATTAAAAATTGAATTAAATCAAATAATTGGTGAATAATAGCAAAGATATGTTTTAATTTGATTTTTTGACAAGTTTGAAATCAAAATATGCTGAGATATCAAGACCAAAACGAATCAAGCATAATTGGTACAAGAAAGGGATGATTTGGCTCAATATAGAAAGTTTACATTTGGCATGGAAGTGAAATCAAATCTTCCATAATTGCAAAGATACAAGCCAATTTTATAACCTTAATTCGTTCTAAGATATATATTGAACATGTACATGGCATGAGACAAAAGGGTTGCAATCGTGAAGAGTAAGAACCAAACTCTAAAATTTCCAAGAAAAGTGTGAATCAGATTTCAAGTTACAGGCTAATTCAAGCCATTCCAACATTGCCAATCACATCCTGGAGCATCTCTGAAGCCAACTGGATCATTTGCAAGTCTTATCGCGCCCAGAAACGCACGCAATCACTCCCATGATTTGCCTTATTTTTTGAAAACGATTACATCAATTCCTACATTGTTAGCACATTTGATTGACATATTTGTGATCTTTATCATGTTTGCAAGCTGACTGAATGGTTTAATTGTATTTTTGAAGCCTATACACGTATCTGCCATTGTTAGGGTTCACCTTGCATTTTAGGGTTTTTGAATACATGAACAATTAGCCTAAATGAAGGACAGCATGATGATCAGAGGGCCAAATCCTATTGATCCATGGTCTTTAATCTTATTTATCTTGGGTTGTGTTGATTTTTGAAATTCACAGACTTGTAGTTACATACACTGTCCGTAGGTATAAGTCATCTACCTAATACGACGGTTCCTTGGAGAAGACGGTGGCGTGGCAATCATCCATTCGCCCATTTGAAATTCGCGCGCATTAGATTCAGCTATTTGTTTTCTTTATATTATATTTTTTTCACGGTACTAACAACAAGTCACAATAGCGCAACTGGCAAGGGCATTCAGTGGTAGGCATAAGGATCTGGGTTCGATCCCAGGTCCCAACAACGCTTATTTTCTTATTTTCTCTCAACAAATCCTATGTATCTCCCACCCAGATGTCTACCATACGTCACCAACATCCAGCCACTTGATCAAGCATAGTATCAGATCCAATGCTCCAGCAATGAAGGACCATGATGCGACCTCAAGTCAACACCCTATGGGATCAGGCGCGTTGGCTGGGCTCAGTAACCTTTGGGCCTGGGAATTTCAACATATACCCCCCAGATTACACATTATACAGGCCCAGTTTGTTATTCTTTCTATCATTTTTTTTAATTTCCTTAATTATTTCCTTTAATTGTTTTAATTAATTAATATAAATTTTTTTTATTAAACTAAAAATCACAAAATATAGAATTAGGTCTTATTTATTCAAATTAATATTTTTGAAAATAAATTAGGTTAATTAGTTTTATTTGGTTACTTGTTAATTAAAATTAATTAGAAACTAGGTTTTAAATTTGCAATTAAATTGTTTTTTCTCAAATAAAAACCACAAAAAATACATAAAATATTTTTAAAAAAATATTTTATTTTCTTGAATTATATAATTTAGTTTAAATTAGGTTAATTTCAATTCCTTTTTATAATTAAAAATAATTAGAATTAGGGTTTTAGTTGTACATAACCTAATTAAGTCTTTTCTCAAAAATAATTTAAATATTTTTTCAATCAGATTTTTAGGGTTTTCAATTTCTTCTCGCATTTATTTTCCGCGCACATTTTAGTTCGTTTTATTATTATTATAACTGTTTCGAGGTTGTAATAGTAATTAAGTTTTTAAGCTTCCGCATTTTTTATTTTCTGTCAAGATAATTATGTAACTGCCAAAGCATTGTAATAGCTAGGTTTATTTTCTCTCACTTTAAATTCCTGCAAATATTTAACTGTCTAGATGTATGCTTATAGGATTGTATGGGAAGATTACTTGAAATTAAAACGGTAGATCACCTAATGTGCAAAGACTAATTAATTGAAACAGTCCACATGCACATATTCACCCTTAGGGTTTACCTCACTTCGGTTGCCTTCAGTAAAATAGTCATTAAGTATAGGAGATCTTAGTGGTTTCCCTCCAGTCTAAAAGATCAAAATGTCCCATTCGAATGTTGCCTTGGAAATGTTGTCTCGGAAATGTTGCCTCGGAAAGATCTTAAGACTCTAGGGTTACTACTAAAATTTTCTAACTGTTGCTTTAGTGATTGTACTTATCCCTTTCGAATGTCCCTTACAAACTCCAACGACGGTGCTACCTACTCCTTAATAGTAGGATAGCGGTGTCTAAAGGAAACGAGAACGAATAATCTTTTTTCGAGTAGGTAGAATCTTAAGTAGTTGCTCAATAAAACTTTTCACACTAACACATTTCAAAACAAATTTTAAAAACAACTTTGTCACACCCTTGAGGACTGATACAAGGGTTATCACGAGGTAAAAAAAATTTCAAAGCAAGCACACACACAAGCAATTTTAAAAAGATGAGCAAGTACCTAAGAGCCCATGGAAAACCATGGATAGAAAGGGTGCTAACACCTTCCCTTTCTATAATCTACCCCCGTACTCAGAATATCTCAAAAAAAGGTTTTTTCTGTTCTTTTTCCTTTTCCATAATTGGATGAAATAAAAGTCGATGGCGACTCTTGCTTACCACGACATTTGCAAACAAAAATGCAAAACCAGTATAACAGTCGATTCTGCCACCATATCACAACCATGTCCCGTTATCTCATCACTTGTCTATCAGTAGAAGACTCATCACTCTGATCAGCATTTACCAAGGACTCTAGGAGATAGAACAATGTTTAAGTCATCCACGAATCCCCATAGAAAAATCCTCACAAGATTATCCATACAGAGTCATATTCACAAGCTCATCTTTAATAGAGATACATTTCGCACAAGGATGAATTAACTTAGTCATACTCACCGGCAAATCCCTGTAGCGAATAAAGGGGTATAATCTTTTCCCTAGCAATATCGCTAACCTACGGAGTTCCAACCCTCATCAGGGATTATGACATTAGTACGGTTTATGGAAATTTTCTCCCCCAGCCGAGTTTATTCCTCAAAAACTGTAAAAACCCCTACAAATTTCTTTTCTCCAGTAGAGCTCATTTCCTTAGCAAGAGTATTTCCTCAGCGGAATATTTCCCCGTCCAACAGGGTTTATTTCCCCAACAGACTACCGTCTCCCCAACTTGAGTATGCTTCTACCACAAATCACTGGAAAATTCCTCTCTCTAGCAAATGGCAGTCCAGGCTTCTATCCCCAAAGATTTGCTACTGAATCTAAAACCAGACCAGATATCACTCAATCTTATTCTCCCCAAATGAGTCAGTGTCTATATCAGAAACTCGGTCAGACAACACCTCAATAGGTTATTCGTCTCTTTTGTCCCCAGTCTGGGTATATAAGAACTTAGATCCCCAGTAGATCAGTGAACAACCAATGTTCTTGGACTCTTCTCCCTAAAACAAGGAATCAACATCCCCCAGCAGAGTTTCCTCAAACAGAAAATAGGAATACCCATCAAGATCGAAGATACACATACTCTTCATCCCCAAAAATAATGAGGGATTTATTTTCCCAAACAAAGATACTCCACGATCTTACCAGTACACTTCAACAACATTTCACATTCATACATCACTTATCAATATCATAACATATGCATACGAAACACATATAGCACAGTCTCATTTATTTTGAGAACATCATTATGCAATGAATTTCATACATGATGAAATTTCATACATCTAACTCTTTACCTTTTCAGGAAAGATTAATCAAAATACAAACATCAACTACTTATATGACCCGACAGTCTTCTCAAAGGCTACATCTAACAAAGGGCTATTTAAAGCAATTTCCCTAGAGGGTCATTCTTAAAAAGACCTCTTCTGGCTCAGATTAAATCGAGTGTAGATTTATTCTGATACTTATTCCAGTTAAAGACATGCGTAGACATCTTCTGACTCAGATTAAATCAAGCATAGACTTATTCTGATACTTCTTCCAGTAGACATTTTCTGGCTTAGATTAAATCAACCATAGATTTATTCTGATACTTCTTCCAGTTAATGACAAAAGGACCTCTTCTGGCTCAGATTAAATCAAGTGTATATGTATTCTAATACTTATTCCAGTTAAAGACAGGCGTAGACATCTTCTGGATCAGATTAAATCAAGCGTAGACTTATTCTGATACTTCTTCCAGTAGACATTTTCTGGGTCATATTAAATCAACCATAGGTTTATTCTGATACTTCTTCCAGTTAAAGACAAAAAGACTTCTTCTAGCTTAGATTAAATCGAGTGTAGATTTATTCTGATACTTCTTCCAGTTAAAGACATGCGTAGACATTTTCTGGTTCAGATTAAATCAAGCGTAGACTTATTCTGATACTTCTTCTAGTAGGCATTTCCTGGCTCAGATTAAACCAATCATAGATTTATTCTGATACTTCTTCCAGTTAAAGACAAAAAGACATTTTCTAGCTCAAATTAAATCAACCATGGATTTATTCTGATACTTCTTCGAGTTAAAGACAAAAATACATTTTCTGGCTCAGATTAAATCAACCATAGACTTATTCTAATACTTCTTCCAGTAGACATTTTTTGGCTCAAATTAAATCAACCATAGATTTATTCTGATACTTCTTCTAGTTAAAGATAAAAAGACACTTTCTAGCTCAGATTAAATTAACCATATATTTATTCTGATACTTCTTCCAATTAAAGAAGAAAAAAGACTTCTTTTGGCTCAGATTAAATTGAGTGTAGATTTATTCTGATACTTCTTCTAGTTAAAGACAGGCGTAGACATCTTCTAACTCAGATTAAATCAAGCGTAGATTTATTCTGATACTTCTTCTAGTTAAATACAAAAAGACCTCTTCTAGCTTAGATTAAATCGAGTGTAGATTTATTCTGATACTTCTTCCAGTTAAAGACAGACGTAGACATCTTCTGGATTAGATTAAATCAAGCATAGACTTATTATGATACTTCTTCCAGTAGACATTTACTGGCTCAGATTAAATCAACCATAGATTTATTCTGATACTTCTTCCAGTTAAAGACAAAAAGACATTTTATGGCTCAAATTAAATCAAGCGTAGATTTATTTGGATACTTCTTCAAGTAGACATTTTCTGGCTCATATTAAATTGAGGGTAGATTTATTCTAATACTTCTCCCAGTTAAAGACAGGCGTAGACATCTTCTGGCTCAGATTAAATCAAGTGTGGATCTATAAGCACATCTCCATTGACTCTCCATCACTTCTCCAAATGGCATCTTTAAGCCCATTCCCGGTATAATCAATAAATAGCGTTACTTCGTGCACCGACGAGTGCAAATTTCTGGGCACTTAAGTGTTCAATCATCTTCTACCTTCAAGTCAAGAATGGCGGATATTCCAATCTAACTCTTCAGGTTTAAGAAGATTGAACAGGGGCAGCTCTTGTACCCCAAAATTTTCCCTCCTATTTTCTTCAAAAACATGCTCACAAAGGTCTCAAATACTCAAAGCTACTCAAGAGTTGACTGGTTAAACCTCCTCCTAAGCAAGGGTCTAGCATTAGGGTTTTGTGCTTCTCAAAAAAGATTGGGTTGCAAGGGTCTCAAATGACTTTAATGGTTCATCATAGGTCCTAATAATTCTTATGTCAAGTTTCAAGTCTTGTATCACATGTCTGCTCAGTCAATGGCTCAGAAAATTGAAAGTCAATTGTATTGGGTAAAAAGTCAACTATGGTCAACACACAGTCAATCTTCAAGTTTTTTTGTCAAAATAAACATTTTGAGGTGATATTCATCATTTTATCAAGGGTTGATCATGATTCCTCAAGGAAAGCCTTCAAGTCATCAAAGGTCAAAAAATTGCCAAATTAGGGTTTTGATTGAAGATGATTGATCATTGACTTCTAGCCTAGTGCATGACCTAATGGCTTAAAGCATGATCTCAAGGGCTCAAATACAACATCTTGACCTAATTACATGGGTCAAGACATTTCCAAGGATACAAGTGATTGATATTTGAAGAATTGAATCAATTAATAAAAAGTCAACAGTCACACAAAAGTCAAACTTTGACTTTTTGGTCAACATTGAAATTCAAAAATCAAGAATCATCAAAACATTCAAAATTATAAAGTTTGATCATCAAGAATTACAAATATAAAGAAAGTCAACAAAAGTCAAAGTTGTAAGATTTTCAAGTACTTAGAAAAATTTAAGTATTTTGTGCTTAAAAAACCTTAACTTCACAAACAAGTTTCCTCAAGACACAAGTTGATTCAAGGAAAACTTTCAACATGAAAGTTGTAGGGATTTATGAATTCTACAACTTTGTTAATATGGGATGATCCTCAAAAAGTGCTTGGATTAAGAGATATGGGCCCATGAAGTTCTGATATTTTTACCCAACACTTAGAAATATTTTGGATAAGCTTTTCATCTCAACTTCTTGGCCAATTTTCACCAATTTCCATTTTGAATTAGCCAAAGTGGTCAACATGAAAGTTGTAGATCTTGTTCTAATCTTTTCAAAATGTCCAAGAGAAAGAAATGATCATGTTTGAGCTGAGAGTTTCGAAGAATTGAAGTTGGACATTTCTACTTGATTTAGAGGTCATTTCTTCGGTGGCTATAAGATCAAATCTCATAACCATGCATAGATATATCACTTTGCAGGCCTCTAAACCCATAAATCTCTCCATAATCAGTTGATTTCACTCTTTTTGGCTATTATCCAATTGACTTAAGCCTTAGCTAAGTGATTATTCCATTAATGGCACAAAGTTGACACTTCCATTTTGGAAAATCAAGCTTTACAACAAAGTCAATGCATTGAGCTCCTAAATTGTTTCCCTCTGATCACACTCAATAGGAAAGTGAAGAACCAAACCTGCTGAACCCAATAACTATATAGCACTCTTGTACTTCTCCATTGGAACCACCATTTTCATATAACTTGACATTTGAAATCCAACCGAGCCATAAATTGATAATTTAAGAATTTGTCCATCTCATTACCACTGAGTTTCCTCTATAAATAGAGAGCTCATTTGCAAGCCAAGGGAGGAATTGACAAGCCATCTAAACCTCTCATACACTCTCAAACCCGAATTGGCCATAAAACTCATTTCTTGAGTTTTCAAAATCGAATTCTTTGAAACTCTCAAACCATGCAACTTTTGTCCAAACAAATCATCCAAACACTTCATACATATCATGTATAAGTGATTTAAACCTGTGTTTTGCCCTTGTAACTCCATTATCAACATCCACCATTTTCAAAATACATCTTTGCAACTTGACTTGGATATACTAATCCAGACACTCTCAAAGCAAAGTGAGAGTTGCAACATACTCACTAAGGTCTCGGGAAGCTTAAGCAATCCTCATATTGTTCCTGGAAGCCGTGTAGAGATCATCAAATTTTTGTATCAAGAGGTAAGTTTTTCAAACTTTAATATCTCTGTACAAGCATCATTTGCATTAATTTTTTGAAGATAAAATGTAGATATTATGTCATTCAAGCTAAACATGTCTTTAAATTTTGTTTTAATTGACTGTGTGATGAGAATTTCGGGATTGAAGTTTCTGAACCATTAGGGTTTCATTTTGGTACTGAGCAAAATTCGTTTTAACATTTGATTTATAGATTAAATGAATTACATATTTGAAATCCTTGTGAAATTCTAAGCAAGTTTCATCTTTACAATTTAGAATTTGGATGAGAAACGAGAAAGTTATGATTTTTAGAGTATTTTGGTGATAGTTACTGTAAGAATCGTGAAACAAGGAAGAAGATGAAGTTCCTGGCCATTTTGAAATTTCTCAAAATTGTTTTATGATATATTTACTGGGGGATTTTCATAACCGGATAAAATAACCACCCTAGTGGTATACCATGCGCGTGTAGAACTAGAGAGACCTGTGTTCGAGCCCCAGTGGTACTGTAGCGGTAGGAATGTTGAGACAAATCTATTAGATTGACTTAACTCGCACATATCAAAATAAAAATCACCACCACACTTTATTGTTTCCAAAGGAATGGGAAAAGAGAGAATAACCTAAAAAGAGGGGGAAAGAATCTAGGTAAAGGGGTTGGTTATGCAAAGGGAATGTATTAGTACCCTAAACATCTATGGTGCTCTGTAGGAACCTCTTTGAAAATCTGTATATTTTGGCTATAAAATATTGTATACAAAAATAGATTGTGGGAATGAGAAAAGAAATATTTTTTATAATTTTTGCACCCGCCGCGGTTGCAAACCTTTAGTTCCTACGTACCACCTTCCGTGAAATTGGGGATCAGGATACACGTAGTTCACCTTTTAAAATTTAAAACACAATTGTGTTAATTAAGACGAGATATCATTATTATTGTCTGAGTGGAAAACATACGTACTATCCACGATTATGAGAAAGGAGAATTTGTGTCATCTCAAAGTGGAAGATATGGCTTGGATTTTGAAATCAACAAAAGCCTCACTCAACACCCAAGTGGAAAATATCTCACTTCACTATATATCATAGAAGTATAGTTGTTTGCATCACTACAAAGATTGACAAGAGTCTAATCTTTTGAGAAAGTTTTTAAACATAAAAGCCAAAATGGCAAAATAGTTTGAATTAGATTGATTGACTTTTAGTCTTCTCTCAAAAATGTCCAAGTATTATTAAATTGATTAAAGTTTAATTAAGAAAAGATTTTTGAAAATGCATGGACCTAAGTCCAACTTTATTATGAAAGTGGTTCAAGTTTTAAAAACAAGAAGAATTTTCAAAAGGAGGGAGAAGATTTTGAAATTAAAGAAAATGGGAGGAGATGAAGGGACTATCCTAAAGCATAAGGTAAAAGCTAGGGAAAAGAACCGTCTAAACAAGAAGCTAACACTTGACACAATGAGTCAATGTAGAATTCCCATCCTTTGGATTTGAAACCAAACAAATAATTAAGAAAACCAAACTCCATTTGTATCAAGTCTTCACAAATATTGGGCAGAGTAACGGTTGTATACAGATGAATTCCAGATCACAAGCAAAGCATGTAATCACAATAATCTGCACACAAAATAAATAAACAACCCAATGTCTTGGGGTTAAACCCCAAGAACTCCAGACAAAATAACAGTTGAGGTCACAAGGTCTCCAAGATAGATTAAGGCCCATAATCCTAAGTCCAAGAAGTCCATGTCTCCAAAATGCAAAGGATAGTAACCAAGTAGTCCACGTAACATTAAATTATTTTTATGGTTCAAGTTGATTATTAAGTATCTTCAAAAAAATAAATGAAAAGCTCAAATGAGTACAATAAAAATGACATAAAAGTAAATGCTCAAGTGAACAAAGATGAAAATAGCATGAAATGTAAATGCTAAAGTAAATGGTACATAAAGTAACAAAGCATAAGATAAAAGACATAAAATAAAGTCAATTATTAGAAATTAGTGGTTAGTTGAATGACCATCTTGAAACTTGCATTTGGAACTCATTAGAGGATTGGTAGAACCAATTCCTCTCAATAACAAGTTGCATTTGCTTTTTGTCAAGTATATCATCCATTTAAGAATTCTTAAGGCAACATTAAATGATCAATGATGTTTAAGTGATCCACTTTGACCAAAATTGATGAAGATTCATTAGAGGATTGGTAGAACCAAAATCTCCTAACAATGAATCTCAAGGTTATTATATCAAAGGGTTCAAAACAACATACTTGGGCTTGCAAACATGGGGTTTGGGCCACGAATGATCATTTCTCGAATCAGGACAAAATTTAGCGCTATGTTAAGCAATCGTAAGTGGACTTATATAGAAGTCGCACCTATTTCGAAGCCGGTTAATAGCAATCTATGTACCATATTCTTTGAGACATCATATGGAAATCATGCTCCAATAACATTTAGTACAATTGGGAAAGAGATGAGATGAAGAAGAAATAGGGTAAAAAGTAAACCACATTTGAACCAAAAATTTAATCAAACTATTATTAAAATTATTCATCCATTTTTATGGAGTTAGACGCAACATCATAGATCCAATGATGTTAATAAAGTTCATGATCAAAATTTCATAGTCCAAGGTCAGCCAGAATATGTACAAAAAATAAAATAATTTTTAAAACAAAAGAAAAAAAAGGTTTTAAATGATTTTTAAGTTTGGAAATAAGGGAAAATAGCAATTATATTCAAAACACTCAAGAAAAATTAATTGAGACCATAGAAAAATCATAAATGAACTCAAATATTTTTATGAAATTTTTGGTAATTTTTTAAAGTCAGAAACTATTTTTTAAACTAATTTAAATTTCTCAAATAAAGGGAAAAAGATCAAAAATAGTGAAAAATAAGATAAAATTACACAAAAAATTCAGAAGGTCAGAAATGATGAAAATGATTTTTATAAAAATTTTCAAAATTTAAAAATGTCAGAAAGTATTTTTAAAACAATTAAAATAAAGCAAACAAAGAAAAATTATGAAAAATAACAAACATCAAAATAAAAATATGAAAAGAATTCACAAAGTCAGAAATACTTCAAGGTATTTTTGTATATTTTTTTTATATAATTTTTGGATAAAAAATAAAAGAGTTATGAATTTTTGAAATTTAAAAAAATTAAAATATAAAATCAAAAAATAAAAATAAAACTAAAAAGATGTGGACCATCAGATCATAGTCAAAACGCGTTAGTAAGCTGATCAAGTGGACCATACATGTTGTGCTTGATATGGACCTTATTTAAAAACACATTGGATCAATAAAAAGTCAACCAATAAAAATAAAACAATTGGCGTTTTATCATTGGTTAAGACGAGACATGTGATCGTCTTCAACCTCAAGACACCCTGTAAATAGGGCAAACCTCAAGTCATTGAATCTGTAAATTTAGGCGCTCATAGTGGTACCAATAGACGCGTCTCTTCAAGACGATCACAACCATACCCTCGCACCAAATTTATATAAAACACAGTGTAGTCTATTTGAAAAAACCCAGAGATGTTTAAAAATGTCAAAATCGAAAATCAGAAGTATCAAATGCATTGTTTCTCCAAAATTGAGTTAATAGCAAGCATCAGTGAACATCATAGACCAATCTAGTAATTTGAGTTAGAAGATTTGGTGCCTTAAACTACCTGAACAAAGTCAAATGAAGTTGCTCTACAAATGGACTTGGCTAGCACGACTCCGGGAACCTCAAGGCTTGATTCTTCTTCTGTTAGCTTCAGGGAAGTTTAAGGATGAAGGATTAAGGAAGAAATTAAATTGAAAAGTGGTAGAAATAAGAATTCAAAATCTCAGAAAAGGGTGTTATGGAGAGAGTTTGACAGAGTGATTTTGTCTCTTCAAGCTTGAGAAAATGAATGAGGAATGATCCTCTATTTATAGGAAAGTGAATGGAATGTTCAAGCGTGTGAAATGATTAAGTTTGGAGGGAATTCGTGTGAATCTGCATCATGGGGAAAGTGTGACTCATTTTTGATCAAAACCCATCCAGTCCTTGTGTTTTATGATGCTAAATGCTTTTGGAAAGTTGCTAAACACGATTAGAAGCAAAAATGCATGGGAATTTTATGATTAGAAGCCAAAACAAAGATTTCAAATTCTGACTTTTGGAGAAACTTCAGTTTCAAGTTACCAAATTCAAATCAATGGCATTCTCAACTCAAGGGGTCTTAGGGCATGATTTTTGAAGATTTAGAAAGATGAGGTTGTAATATTTATAATGTGAAAATAATGGGATCAAATGGATGCTTGATCTGAAAGTTGCAATGAGTCAAAGTTGAGAAAAAGAGGTTGACTTTCTATACTTTGAAAATTTCTAAGTTTTTCTTCAAAAATGACTTATAATATCTTGCATCCAAACATGGACTTCCACTTGAAAATTGCTCTTGACAAAAACAGATGGCATGGAGTAGATCTTTTGAAGGACATTTTGAGACTTGAACCATTCAAAATATCCAAAAATTGAGAAAGTTATGGCTTGTTGAAGTTGGAAATAATTCATGAAAGATGGCATGAAGTAGATCTTTTGCATCCTTAGGGCATCTTTCATTCGTTTTCACATGTTGAACTTAAAAGATGGGTTGAATTTCACATCTTTAAGATCATTATGGAAAAATAATAGGCTTAAGGTGATAAAAATTGACCAAGTTATGATCATTTCAAATCACCTAAGGGAATTTGAGGGCTCATCTAGAGGACTTGTAATTTTTCTTCATGATCAAGTTTCTTCCATACAAAATTTCATTGAAACTTTTGAAGTGATTTGTTAATAACCCTTTGAAGAGAAGCATGTATTTGGAATCATTCAAAAATACCAAAAGATGAGAAAGATATGGCCTTTAGAAGTTCAAAACCCTAACTCCTAGAGCAAGAAAATGCCCTGGGAAACCTTTGCAATTTTGACCTACCTCTTTAGACAAATACTTTTATAATGTGAATATGATTTGTTGAGGCTGATAAGGAGAAACCATTGCAACAAAAACCACTTTCAAATCTTGATAATTGAAGGAGATGTGCACTTGTGATCAATGAATCAAGGATTTTCCCAGTTGAGTCAAACTTCTTCAATCAATCCTTGTACCTTTGAACCATCTTTGACAACTTGAAGTATGATGAATCATAACAGACTTTGTCACGATATTGCTTCAAAGTATCTTCAATGTTGAGGCTTGAGTATCAATGAAGCTTTGTTGAGGAAAGCATAGAAATAAGCTCATGAATCTAGATCAATATTGATGGAATGTGTTGTGCTTTCTCCTACAATCATAACCAATTGGGGCAAACACTTATTGTATTCATTAGTTAAAGGATAATCAAAACATAGATGATCAAAAAATACAATTCAAAGTGCTTGGTGATTCCCCATAGAGCAAAGCTAAAGATAGGGAGAAGAATCAAACCCTAGTGTGTGATCTTGTTATGATTAAGTTGATATGATGTGATAGAGGGATCTTAGGGTCAAAAATTGGGGTACAACAGCTGCCCTTATTTAATTGTCTTCTATCCGTAGATGCGGAGGTTAAAAATCTTCGTGTCGACGCGATTGAAGATACTTAAATATATTTAAAAAAAACCCTATTTTTGGCCCTAAGATGCCAAGAAATGCTTATGATTATGAATGTAGATGAACAAATATAAAAAGGGCGCAAAACTCTAATGAGGATGTAGCACATAAAACAGGGATCAAAAGAGAAACCAGACCAGGAAAATAAATCACTGGTGAACAAAAGACAAAACTCTATTGGGGTAGAGCCCCCATAGGAGATAAAGCATCATCAACTCAAAAAATTGAGGAGAGAAAGTGAAGGATAATGGTGACCAACAGATGACTACAAACCATCCACTCACTGAGGAAATAGCAAGAAAGTAACTTCGACCCACCGTGGAAAGAAATTGTAAGATAATACCAGTAATTTTCAATAAGCAGTCAGTACTCATAACTGAAAACAAATGAACTTCTTTGAAGCAATAGATTCTCAACGAAAAACTACCTTCCATAATGACAAGGCTACCATTCATCAGAAAAAGATCTCAACAACAAACTACCTTCCATAATGACAAGGCTACCATTCATTGGATTAACAAATCTCAGCAACAAACTACCTTCCATAATGACAAGGCTACCATTCATTAGAGTAATAAATCTCAACAACAAACTACCTTCCATAATGACAAGGCTACCCTTCATTAGAGTAACAAATCTCAATAATAAACTACCTTCCGTAATGACAAGGCTACCATTCATTAGAGTAACAAATCTCAACAACAAACTATCTTCCATAATGACAAGGCTACCATTCATTGGAGTAACAAATCTCAGCAACAAACTACCTTCCATAATGACAAGGCTACCATTCATTAGAGTAACAAATCTCAACAAAAAAATACCTTCCATAATGACAAGGCTACTATTCATTGGAGTGACAGATCTCAACAACAAACTACCTTCCATAATGACAATGCTACCAATCATTGGAGTAACAAATCTCAGCAACGAACTACCTTCCATAATGACAAGGCTACCATTCATTGGAGTAAAAAATCTGAGTCTTCTCTGGGAGCTATCAGATTCACTGGGGAGATACATGTTGCTCAAATAAAGAGACCTGTTATTTGTTGTTATGAGTAGGAATTGCAATAATGATTCCTTGGGGAAAGAAATATGGCTTCCTAGGGAAATGCCAATACATTCTTGTTGAGGAAGTAAAATCTTCTTATGCAAAATAAATGTACATTCTCAAAATAGGGCTTAAAGCTTGCAGAAATCAAAATAATAATATTCCAGGGGACCACCCATTCAAACCAGAAATAAATTGGAGTGAAACAGTCAACCTAAATAAATCCTCATGAGAAATAAACTCAAGAGGGAACCATATTCTATCCAGACAAAGAGATGAACGGGAAGGCTAAAGCAGAATTCTTCCATGAGAGCTAAACTCAATGGGGAAATTGAAAGGATATACACTTTCTTCTTAAGGGTGACACTCTATTGGAGAGAGGATAACACAACTTTGCAAAACAGAGTAATATACCAACAAGATATTAATGAATGCGAATGAGTGATAACTTGCTAAATTCAGATAGGCATGATGCATGTATGAATTCATAAATGTTGTTATGTATATGCTGACAAGTCATACATATAACACTAGGGACAAACAGGCAAAATAAGTAGGTACGGTCAATACTCGGCTAAATCACATCCAAGATGGAATTTCTATAAGAAAGTAAGCACCAACTAAGAAAACAAATTCCTATTTCACAACTTAACTTTATTGGGAGGGAACAAAATCATAATAGTAAACCAACACAATCATAATGATATAACATCTTCCTCCGGGCTCCACCAGGGAATATCACACAGACTTCAATGGGGAAAAAAAGTTTCAAGGTCTGCATTTCAGCTGAGGATGACATATTGACTTCATTGGGGAGAGAAAAACCACCTCGTCGAGAGGAAACCAGAATGCATCCTTCAAAACTGAGAGTGATGACTGAACCAACCTCTAGGGAGATAATATAAAACCTTAAGGGAAAAACAAATTCCAGGGAAAGATATTGCCTCAACTTCACTTGGGGTTTGCAGAGGTCAAATATTATAACATGAAATTAAACTTATGGGGATTTTAAATCAAACCCAGCACTTGGAAGGAGAAAACCCAAAAGGTCGATGTAATCGGTGGATCTGGAACTGACTGTTTAACGCTGGTTCGCGAAATGTCGCGGAAGCAAGAGTCGCCACCGTCTTTTATTTTCTCCAATTGGAAAGGACAAAAGCACAGAAAAATTCCTTAAAGAGATTGCTCTCGGTTCGGGAGGTAGGTTATAGAAAGGGAAGGTGTTAGCACCCTTTCTATCCATGGTTATCCATGGGCTCTTAGATACTTGCTCATTTGTGTTTTCAAAAATGGTTTGTTTGCTTTTCAACTGTGGGTTTTAAAAAGTTTCTTTGAAAATTCCAGTTCGACTCTTGTATCGGTCCTCAAGAGTGTTTGAAAAATTGCTTTCGAAAGCTTTTTGAAAAGGTGTCGGTGTGAAAAGTATTTTTGATTTGTTTTGAAAGTTAGAGCAAGTATCTAGAGTCGTCTACCTACCCTAAGGAATTCGTCTGTGTAGATGTCCTTTGAAGTAGTGCCATCCCACCATTGAGAGGTAGGTAGCACCACCGTTGGAGGTGTTCGGGTCAATTCGAGGTTCGGGACATGGTGATCACCAGAGCAATGGGAAGACACCTTAGAAGCTACCCTCATGCCAGGTTCCCGGATCATGAGGACTTACTAAGACATCCTCTACTCGACGATCACCTTTCGAGGCAAGGCAACAGTGAGGCGTACCCTAGGGGTGGTGTGTGCGAATTGTGTGTCGTTTTCATTTGCATTTATCTTGTCATATGATTGGTGTTCTACGCTTGTTTTTATTATGGCCATTCATTCTTGCATGCTTTGTTTAACAGTTAAAGAGTTGCGAGGAAAGGTAAATCTAAAGCTATTACAAATGGCGCGGGTCCACATCGCCAAAATTAACCAGGACCCGATTTGACAGAAAATAAATAAAGCAAATAAAGTAAAGTGCGAGAAGATTAGTATTTACAAGGTTTTGGGAGAGGTACAGAATTATTTGAATGTCATAACATAAATATGCGAAATTAAATAGAAATTAAGAACATGGGCGTTGGACCCTTTTGCAAAAATTAAAATTAATGAGGAATTAAAATTAAAATTAAAAGAAAATGTTTTTGGTATTTTTAGTATTTTAAGATTTAATAGAAAAAGAAAGAATTAATTTAAAATTAACTACTAACCCTAATTCTACTTTATTTTAATTTATTAAGAAATATGTTGAATTTTAACCTAATTTAAACCTAAGTTAATTTACATGCAAATTTGATTATAAAAATAAATAAATAATATTATGGTAAAAAGGAAAATTAAAAGGAATAAAAATTATCAATTAAACCTAGTTCTATATTTTAGATTTTTTATTAAAAGAATTAAATATTAACACCCTAATTTAAAGTTAAATTTATTTACATGCAAATATTAAAATAAAATATTCATTATGTTTTTTATCTTTTTCTGAGTTTTTTATGTATTTTATAACTTATGAAAAAAATATTAAATTGATTAAAAGAATAATTAAAAGAAAATAATAAAAAAGGAAATTGAGAAAATTGCAAACCAAGGGGGTGGTAGTCCCAAATTAGGAGGTATGGCCCAAGCAGTTTAAGCCCAATGACCTTCAGATCCATTGACTTTTCCAGGCACTAAGTGGCACTTTTGACCAGGGTCTAGGATACACTTCCAATCTATGCTCTTGATTTAATCTCCAGGACGCGTGGCTGTGGGATTCTTGAAGGCATATGGTAGTCCTTAATGGTGTGCCTGCATAGGAAGATAATTGGAAAAATAATATGGACATTATGCAGACCTGGGGTTCGAACCCAGGTCTTGGACGTTGCAATCACCATCCCCTGCCAGCTGAACTAACTTATGCGCGTTAACATTAAACATCAAACAAATAACATAAAATAAACAACGCATATGGATAATGTTTTAGCGCGAAATTTAAAAGAACCAATTACTTCTTGCCAACACATCGTCTTCTTCGCGTGCCTGAAACAAAAAAAACAAGAGCAACGGTTTTTCGTGCGTTCTATTAGGCCGGCTATGGGAAAATAGCGAATAGCGCTATAGGGTTCATAAATTGATCGCGAGTGTGGTATCCTCTTCGTCCAAGCTTGCTGAGTTGGATGGTGGTGGCCTCAAGGGCTAATTTTGCCTCGTTTCAAAAGCCCCAAATTAAAGCCCTGTAAACCCTAGATTTCAAGCATGGTAAAATCTCATATACAGCATAAAAATCAAATTAAATGCATTGGTTAGCATCACAACATCATAATGAACATGAATCAATGAATAAATTTCACACATAATGCCTGGAATATGATATACGATTATGAAATTTTCTCTGTACAGTTCATGTCTATTTTACCATTTCTTGGCGTGGTGATGGATGTTTGTGATTGGAATGTGTTCTGGGACCTTCAAGGAAGCTATTGAACCAAGTCTTGAGACCTGAATCGCCTTGTAGAGGTGTTTACAGTTTTGACTTTTTGCAAATTTTTTCAAGTTGTCAATGGCTTTCTTGCGCAGTTTTTGTGTCTATCATGATTAGGTTTATGATCAGGTATTTGTATGGAGTCTATTAGGTTAACAAAACTCAATCAAATCCAATGCAATAATGGTTTTTGGAAATTTGATTTTAAGGATCTTTTTCATATCTTTTTCATGTGTTCTTTGTGTCAATTAGGATCCAATCACTCCAAATCTTTCCACATTTAGCTAAGCACGAAATATTGAGTCTAAAACATGTATAAAAAGATTGGTTAGGTCAAGTTAGATATTTTTCATATATTTAAATGATTTAAATGAATTAATATAAATAATAATTCAAATAAATAAATAAAAAATGATAAAATACTTCCCTTTTGGCCAAGTGGTCGTGCACATGCTTGGAATGATGAATTGTGGAAGAAAAATGGGCCCATTAGCAATTTTAAGTCATTTGAATCAATGTTGACTTTTCAAAATATCCAAACATTTTCCAACTTCCACAAGGCATAACTTGCTCAATGTTTAAGATTTTCTCATGTTCTTGGACATTTTGGAAAGGTATTTGAGTCCTCTAACCAATGTCTTTGGTCCCATGTCATTTTGATTTACCAATCTCAAGTTATGGCCTTTGACTTAAAGTCCCTTTTTGTTGACTTTTGAAAATGACCTATAATGTTGAAATTGATAACTTTTTGTGAGAGCATTTCTTGGACTTTAAGTATGAAGATGAGTTGTAGGAAATGTCTTTCTCTTCAAAATGAGCTTTGGATGGAATTTTTCTGATAATCCATGTAAAAGTTATGCCCTGGTCAATTTCAGTTGACTTTTTCAACTGTCCAAATAAAGAAACTTTTGCATCTTGATGATTTCTGCGCCAAATTTTGAGAATCATGATCAAGCATTGATCAAATGATGTTTGTGGCTTCAAAATGATATGTTGACCAAAAATTTGAACTTTTGACTGTCAAATGACCATTTTGCCCCTACAGTTGACTGTAGTGCAATTTAGGGTTTTGACTGTGCAATTTTGAGCTGAATGCCTTGAAACTTGATATGAGGATACTTGACCATATTTGTAAGCATATGAGACTTGATTGGACCTTTGAAAACTTCATTTTCTTGATCAGGACACAAACCCTAGTTTTGACTGTATAGGAGATCTTTGACTGTACAATCCTTGGGGAATTTTGTGACTTGGCTTGGCAATTTCTTGAAGAATGTGGGAGGGCAAATTTTGGGGTGCAAAAGTTGCCCCTGTTCAATCTTCTTAGACCTGAGGATGCAGATTGGCGGACGTGCCTTTCGTAATCCGAGGGTTGAAGATGATTGAACACTAGAGTGCCCAGAAATTTGCTCTCACATAGTAGCAGTGTGATGATGGAATGGGCTTATAGATGCCATTTAGAGGTTGTTGGATAGGATGATGGGCTTATAGATGCCATCTGGATGTTGATCGCGTAAGAGATTCCTTGGCGAGAACCTGCATACCTGCAAAAGAAACATGAGTACCTGACACGTTGCAGGAGTTGGTTTTCAGATGCTTGATATAGAGGTGTCCTGACTGGTTACAGGAGCTGAGTCTGGCGCTTCACAAGATGATGAATGAACCAGGGATGGTTACTACCTTAGCATGAACGGTAAGAGAACCTTGGGTGATTTTAACTTCAACAACGCTCGTTGAGAAAATCTTGGTGGGAAATACCATCTTCGCAGGATCGGGAAGAGAACTATAGGTCATTATAATCTGAAAAGGGAACTGTCACCTCACTCACAGTCGGAGAGGGAACTATCTGGAAAGGAATTATCACCTCACTCACCGTCGGAGAGGGGACCATAAGAGAATATCACCTCACTCACTGTCGGAGAGGGAAACATCTGAAAAGGAATTACCACCTCACTCACCGTCGGAGAGGGGACCATAAGAGAATATCACCTCACTCACCGTCGGAGAGGGAAACATCTGAAAAGGACTTACCACCTCACTCACCGTCGGAGAGGGAACCATAGGAGACTATCACCTCACTCACTGTTGGAGAGGGAAACATCTGAAAAGGAATGATCACCTCACTCACCATCGGAGAGGGAACCATCTGAAAAGGAATGATCACCTCACTCACCGTCGGAGAGGGAACCATCTGGGATAACTTCTACTGAGTCTTTATCCGAAAAATCTGTTGGGAGTCGATTTAGCTGGACTAGAGAAGGCCTTGGACGGGATAACATCAGAGAATCTTAGGGTCGATTAACTGAACCGGTCTAGGTCTTGAAGTGTCTTCAACTGGAATAAGTGTCAGAACGTTGCCATATCTGGTTCATATCTGGACTATATCTGGAAGGAAATCTGGAAGCAGCATCAGAACGTCACCATATCTGGTTTACATCTGAAACTATATCTGGAAGGAAATCTGGAAGCAGTATCAGAACGTCACCATATCTGGTTTACATCTGAAACTATATCTGGAAGAAAATCTGGAAGCAGTATCAGAACGTCACCATATCTGGGTCATATCTGAAACTATATCTGGAAGGAAATCTGGAAGCAGTATCAGAACGTCACCATATCTGGGTCATATCTGAAACTATATCTAGAAGGAAATCTGGAAGCAGCATCAGAACGTCACCATATTTGGTTTACATCTGAAACTATATCTGGAAGGAAATCTGGAAGCAGTATCAGAACGTCACCATATCTAGGTCATATCTGAAACTATATCTAGAAGGAAATCTGGAAGCAGCATCAGAACGTCACCATATCTGGGTCATATCTGAAACTATATCTAGAAGGAAATCTGGAAGCAGCATCAGAACGTCACCATATCTGGGTCATATCTGAAACTATATCTAGAAGGAAATCTGGAAGCAGCATCAGAACGTCACCATATCTGGGTCATATCTGAAACTATATCTAGAAGGAAATCTGGAAGCAGCATCAGAACGTCACCATATCTGGTTTACATCTGAAACTATATCTAGAAGGAAATCTGGAAGCAGCATCAGAACGTCACCATATCTGGGTCATATCTGAAACTATATCTAGAAGGAAATCTGGAAACAGTATCAGAACGTCACCATATCTGGGTCATATCTGAAACTATATCTGGAAGGAAATCTGGAAGCAGTATCAGAACGTCACCATCTCTGGGTCATATCTGAAACTATATCTAGAAGGAAATCTGGAAGCAGCATCAGAACGTCACCATATCTGGGTCATATCTGAAACTATATCTAGAAAGAATTGCGATAGTTGATAGTAATCATTTTGGTATTGATCTTTTTCCTGAAAAGGCAAAACATAATTGTATGCAAAATCATGATGCATGAACTGTATGTCTTCAAAATTAATGAGATTCGTGTAGTATGATGCATATGCATGCTATAATGTATGAAGATGTGATGTTTATGAATGTATTTTTGTCTAAGAAAATAAATCCTTGACGGGTGCCGGGAAGTCACTCCTGGGCTGATGTTGAAGAATAGGTTTTGCTTCCGCTGGGGATAATAGTTGCAAGAATACCGGTAGGAGAAGATAACTCCATTGGGGAATGAACTTGGCGAATGGATTACTCTTCGGGGAGAAAATTATTCTAGCGATCTGGCTGGGGAACAAATACTCTGTGGGGATAGAGATACTTTTGCTGGAATGTTGATGGTAATTTGCTGAGGATATCCTTGTTGTTGGAAGTGTTGATGGACTTCGCTGGGGATACGAAGGCTTCGTTGACGACGCTCTTTCCGTGGCTTTTAGCTGAGGATAACCCAGTTATATCCTGTTAGGGAAATAACTCTTTGAATAAAGCCGGGAGACGCGTTCGTGCTCTGCGAGGACAAGCTTCCAAAATCAACTAGGGATAAGCTTACTGCTTGGGGAGATGGATTCCAACTTTTCCGGGGAAGCTGGATTGGACTCTCCTGGGGAAGTTTTGAACTGCGAGGGGAAGTGATTCCTTTGAATGTTTGATATGCCATCGGGGAACAATCTTTTAGATCAAGACTGCCCAGGGATGCTTGTTAAGAATATGTACTGTTGGGGATGTTGGGATCTGCTGGAGGATACCCTACTTTCTTTAAGATTTGATGATTCTGCTTGGAGAAGAATGCGCTGTTTTGCTGAACCACTCTCTGGGGAATTAAGGTGTACTGGTCGTATTCTCTAGCTGAACCTACCTTGGTACCTTGGAGGATAGAACAATCAGATTGCTTAGACCACTCTTTATTGCCTCTGTTTCTATGGGGGAGGCACTTGTGGGGTGCTGATAGTTGTTGATGGACAAACCTTCTTCTGGTAGACAGATGGCAGGACATAGTCGTACGCTTTAATCCCTAACTTTTTCCTGGACCGCCCTTTCGGGTTTTCAGTCCACCGGGATACCCATTTTTGCTCAAGCCGCCTTTTCAGGTTTTCGACTTGCCGGGTGTACAGATTTTTTCATTTCATCCCTTCATTTTGCCCGAACCTTTTTGGTTCGCCGGGAAGCCCTTATTTTTGCCTAGGTGTGTCAACCTAGCGGGTCTTTGATTTTGCGTAGTATTTTTCGACTATGTCCACGCTCCTAGAATGCAGGTAGGTGCCCCTGGCTGCTTGTGTTGCCATATTACCAGAAGGTGTCTGATCGTGCAAGATTCGTTGCTGGAGTGCCCCAAGTGACTCAGGCAGAGATTTGCCCCAGGCTTTTTGGCCTTTTGAGAGATTCTCTGGATCTTGACTTAACTGCCCCAGATGGTAGACCTTGATCATGCCGTGCCCCTTGATTGGAGATACTCTTGTTCATTAGACTTTCGTCATGCGAATCTCTATGCTGTTCAAACAAAAAGTCATATGCAAACAAAGTTATGTTAAAAATGCAAAGCTTATGTCTGTCTTGAAGATTTTGAAAATGCATTATTTTCATAAAACAAGTGAATGTTTGTAAAACGTGATGTCAACTCCGTATTTACCGTAGGCCTTAAGGAGTCAGGATACCTTTCGTGACAGTATGCTTTCAAACTAACCCATGCTTCAGCTAGGACTTTTGAGGGTTATAACGTGGCCTGGTTCACGGTTTAAGAAACAAAGGATAAAGGCTCAAATTATTTGTACCCACCCGCTCTTCGTGATGTTCTCCAAACCTAAACTCAGTTGATCGTGCGTTAGACCTTGCTTGAGTCTTTGCTTTGATGTTCCAATAATGGTTCAGATGTTGATGATTTCTTTTGAATAGGCAGTCATTTTTTGCTTTGGTTAAGGGTTTGTGAGACCTCTTTCTTGATTTTTGTTATCCCTTTCTTTTTTGCCTGAACTGTTTCCTTTTTTGGAATTACAGTCAGCGGGATGCCCCAGTTTTGTAAGTCTCCTTCATGGGTTTTGACTTATTGGGTTTTTATTTTGAGAAGTAATGACTGCCTGTCTGTATGATTGTTCGGAACCATCACTGTCTTTTGTTTTGCAAGGACCTCTTTGGTGCCCTTTGTTATGCACTTGGATCAACTGAGAGACTACCCTGCCTCAGGTTATGATTAAGGGTTTTAAATTTCGAAAAGAAAAACTCCTACTTCTTTGGCTCAGAGGGGTTGACGAGGGATTATCTTCCTTATAACTCCAGTGTTTAGGAATTGAAACAATGCCTGTACCTCATCAGCGGGGTCTATTCAAAAGCATACTGTAGATTATGGTATCGTTTTCGTCATCCTCCCTCAAGAGGCTTAGAATTATTAATCGAGAGTTAACATCAGAAAAAATATGAAAATAATTTGCATATAGTGAATACGAATATATTGTTTCAAAACAGACATATGCGATGCATTTAATGAAATAACAATGTTTAACAATGAGTAAATGTTTGAACAAACAGAAAATTACAACTTGAACATTCGAATGAACAAAAGTTTTTTCATCTCAGGGCTTGTCACTTCAAATGGTGCCTCCTGTAGGGATGGTAGAAGCACTCAGCCTGGCCATCTTGGGTGAATTCCACAGCTCCTTCCTCAATCAGGTCCTGGATTTTATTTTTCAGAGTCCAACAATCCTCTGTGGCATGCCCCGGACTGCCAGAATGATAAGTGCAGTGAGCGTTGGGGTCATATCTCGAGAGTGTCCTGTTGGGATTCTTAGGAGGATCCTTTAGAGTTACCAGGTTCAACCTCAGCAGTTGTTGTAAGGCTTGAGGCAGCGACACGCTGAGCTTGGTGAATTGCCTTTTGGGCTTGTCTGGCTGAAGCTGGTGAAGTTGATACTGAATTGGTGATACTGGAGCCATATGAGGAGCTTTCTCCTCGCCTCTTTGTCTCAAAGATGGTTGAACGATGATTGGCTTTTTACCCTTAGATGTTTGCCCCAGTCGGTTACCCTGAAGCAGTTGGTTGACGAGAAACCGGAGCTCATCTTGTCTTTGAGCTAAACCTTGAATGGCATTCCTCTGCCCCAGCATCTGGGCTTTCATTGCATCCATCTCCGCTTGTAGGTGTTTCAACCCTTCATCCTCAGCACTGTTCCTGACTAGAGTCTCCATGAGAAGTGTCCTTAGCTCATCCTGCCCCTTGGATAGATTCAGGAGGATCTCCCCGAACCGAGTCTCTTGAGCAAGAAGGTCCTGGTTATCTTGTTGGGAAGCCATTGCTGAAATAAACAGCGAGAAGGGTAAGTGACCCGCAACAAAGATACCTGTTATGTAATGATGTGTATGATATGCATGCAATGTTTTCAAGGACCGCGCGGGGTAAATAAGAAAATTGTTAGCATTTGAATCCGGTAGCTTGATTGAAGGAACTTCATGTTGTTGAGAGTCCTTCTTCCAGGGTCAAGGCTCATCATATCTAGTGGGTCATAGCCCCTTACTACCTTGGCTAGAGGAAAATAAATCCTCTTTGCCCCTTGCTGGGATAGTTGATTCACCATGACCTGCATCACAAGCCCTTGAGATCCTTGAAATGGGTTAGGATGTATGCAATGGTATGATGTCATAATGCATGGGGTAATGTAAGTAACCCTGTTATGAGTCCCAATTAAGGACTATAGACAAACCCTGCAAGAAATTCAGTATACTTTGTTATGAGTCCCAATTAAGGACTATAGACAAACCCTGCAAGAAATTCAGTATACTTTGTTATGAGTCCCAATTAAGGACTATAAACAAAACCTGCAAGAGACCTAGTAAACCCTGTTATGAGTCCCAGTTAAGGACTATAAACAAAACCTGCAAGTAGCTTATGTGTCAGATAACATGCATGCAATTAGTCAAGTACGAAGGCACCCAGGTCACACAAGAGAAGCCCTTAGAGTTTAGGCCAGCATGAGGTCTAGGTATTACCCTCTTTCAGTTTGTTGGTTCATACCTGTCCTATCAAAGTAACCGGGTTCTTAGAGGATCCCAATATCATTGACTACCCTCAATCGGTCATAACTCCAGCATCGCAATCTTTTCTTGCGGCCAGAACCATCACGAGAGTTTAGCCTCAATGGGCGTAGCATACTGCTACAATTCTAAAGGCCAAGTTGTGTCAATTAAGGTTCTAAGGTTGTTGGTGCTTAATGACTCCTTAGAAGACCCATATTCTCCTCGTTGCGACACAAGGGATATCGGTACAGACCAAGGTGCCACACCAACGTAGCCACTGCTTCACCCGTGTGGGTCTACGCCGGACAGGTCCCTCACAGCTTATGCTACCTAAACAGGGTATCCCCAGATCCGGGTTAGGATCTATGTAACTCCGATGCAACCCACAATAGTAAAGCAAGCAAATCAATACAATTGAAAACACAGTTATGAACTAGCCCTAAGGTACACCTCACTTTAAGTTTAAGGGTCCCCAGCAGAGTCGCCAGTTCTGTGATCGGTGGATCTGGAACTGACTGTTTAACGCTGGTTCGCGAAATGTCGCGGAAGCAAGAGTCGACACCGTCTTTTATTTTCTCCAATTGGAAAGGACAAAAGCACAGAAAAATTCCTTAAAGAGATTGCTCTCGGTTCGGGAGGTAGGTTATAGAAAGGGAAGGTGTTAGCACCCTTTCTATCCATGGTTATCCATGGGCTCTTAGATACTTGCTCATTTGTGTTTTCAAAAATGGTTTGTTTGCTTTTCAACTGTGGGTTTTAAAAAGTTTCTTTGAAAATTCCAGTTCGACTCTTGTATCGGTCCTCAAGAGTGTTTGAAAAATTGCTTTCGAAAGCTTTTTGAAAAGGTGTCGGTGTGAAAAGTATTTTTGATTTGTTTTGAAAGTTAGAGCAAGTATCTAGAGTCGTCTACCTACCCTAAGGAATTCGTCTGTGTAGATGTCCTTTGAAGTAGTGCCATCCCACCATTGAGAGGTAGGTAGCACCACCGTTGGAGGTGTTCGGGTCAATTCGAGGTTCGGGACATGGTGATCACCAGAGCAATGGGAAGACACCTTAGAAGCTACCCTCATGCCAGGTTCCCGGATCATGAGGACTTACTAAGACATCCTCTACTCGACGATCACCTTTCGAGGCAAGGCAACAGTGAGGCGTACCCTAGGGGTGGTGTGTGCGAATTGTGTGTCGTTTTCATTTGCATTTATCTTGTCATATGATTGGTGTTCTACGCTTGTTTTTATTATGGCCATTCATTCTTGCATGCTTTGTTTAACAGTTAAAGAGTTGCGAGGAAAGGTAAATCTAAAGCTATTACAAATGGCGCGGGTCCACATCGCCAAAATTAACCAGGACCCGATTTGACAGAAAATAAATAAAGCAAATAAAGTAAAGTGCGAGAAGATTAGTATTTACAAGGTTTTGGGAGAGGTACAGAATTATTTGAATGTCATAACATAAATATGCGAAATTAAATAGAAATTAAGAACATGGGCGTTGGACCCTTTTGCAAAAATTAAAATTAATGAGGAATTAAAATTAAAATTAAAAGAAAATGTTTTTGGTATTTTTAGTATTTTAAGATTTAATAGAAAAAGAAAGAATTAATTTAAAATTAACTACTAACCCTAATTCTACTTTATTTTAATTTATTAAGAAATATGTTGAATTTTAACCTAATTTAAACCTAACTTAATTTACATGCAAATTTGATTATAAAAATAAATAAATAATATTATGGTAAAAAGGAAAATTAAAAGGAATAAAAATTATCAATTAAACCTAGTTCTATATTTTAGATTTTTTATTAAAAGAATTAAATATTAACACCCTAATTTAAAGTTAAATTTATTTACATGCAAATATTAAAATAAAATATTCATTATGTTTTTTATCTTTTTCTGAGTTTTTTATGTATTTTATAACTTATGAAAAAAATATTAAATTGATTAAAAGAATAATTAAAAGAAAATAATAAAAAAGGAAATTGAGAAAATTGCAAACCAAGGGGGTGGTAGTCTCAAATTAGGAGGTATGGCCCAAGCAGTTTAAGCCCAATGACCTTCAGATCCATTGACTTTTCCAGGCACTAAGTGGCACTTTTGACCAGGGTCTAGGATACACTTCCAATCTATGCTCTTGATTTAATCTCCAGGACGCGTGGCTGTGGGATTCTTGAAGGCATATGGTAGTCCTTAATGGTGTGCCTGCATAGGAAGATAATTGGAAAAATAATATGGACATTATGCAGACCTGGGGTTCGAACCCAGGTCTTGGACGTTGCAATCACCATCCCCTGCCAGCTGAACTAACTTATGCGCGTTAACATTAAACATCAAACAAATAACATAAAATAAACAACGCATATGGATAATGTTTTAGCGCGAAATTTAAAAGAACCAATTACTTCTTGCCAACACATCGTCTTCTTCGCGTGCCTGAAACAAAAAAAACAAGAGCAACGGTTTTTCGTGCGTTCTATTAGGCCGGCTATGGGAAAATAGCGAATAGCGCTATAGGGTTCATAAATTGATCGCGAGTGTGGTATCCTCTTCGTCCAAGCTTGCTGAGTTGGATGGTGGTGGCCTCAAGGGCTAATTTTGCCTCGTTTCAAAAGCCCCAAATTAAAGCCCTGTAAACCCTAGATTTCAAGCATGGTGAAATCTCATATACAGCATAAAAATCAAATTAAATGCATTGGTTAGCATCACAACATCATAATGAACATGAATCAATGAATAAATTTCACAAATAATGCCTGGAATATGATATACGATTATGAAATTTTCTCTGTACAGTTCATGTCTATTTTACCAATTCTTGGTGTGGTGATGGATGTTTGTGATTGGAATGTGTTCTGGGACCTTCAAGGAAGCTATTGAACCAAGTCTTGAGACCTGAATCGCCTTGTAGAGGTGTTTACAGTTTTGACTTTTTGCAAATTTTTTCAAGTTGTCAATGGCTTTCTTGCGCAGTTTTTGTGTCTATCATGATTAGGTTTATGATCAGGTATTTGTATGGAGTCTATTAGGTTAACAAAACTCAATCAAATCCAATGCAATAATGGTTTTTGGAAATTTGATTTTAAGGATCTTTTTCATATCTTTTTCATGTGTTCTTTGTGTCAATTAGGATCCAATCACTCCAAATCTTTCCACATTTAGCTAAGCACGAAATATTGAGTCTAAAACATGTATAAAAAGATTGGTTAGGTCAAGTTAGATATTTTTCATATATTTAAATGATTTAAATGAATTAATATAAATAATAATTCAAATAAATAAATAAAAAATGAGAAAATACTTCCCTTTGGGCCAAGTGGTCGTGCACATGCTTGGAATGATGAATTGTGGAAGAAAAATGGGCCCATTAGCAATTTTAAGTCATTTGAATCAATGTTGACTTTTCAAAATATCCAAAAATTTCCCAACTTCCACAAGGCATAACTTGCTCAATTTTTAAGATTTTCTCATGTTCTTGGACATTTTGGAAAGGTCTTTGAGTCCTCTAACCAATGTATTTGGTCCCATGTCATTTTGATTTACCAATCTCAAGTTATGGCCTTTGACTTAAAGTCCCTTTTTGTTGACTTTTGAAAATGACCTATAATGTTGAAATTGATAACTTTTTGTGAGAGCATTTCTTGGACTTTAAGTATGAAGATGAGTTGTAGGAAATGTCTTTCTCTTCAAAATGAGCTTGGGATGGAATTTTTCTGATAATCCATGTAAAAGTTATGCCCTGGTCAATTTCAGTTGACTTTTTCAGCTGTCCAAATAAAGAAACTTTTGCATCTTGATGATTTCTGAGCCAAGCTTTGAGAATCGTGATCAAGCATTGATCAAATGATGTTTGTGGCATCAAAATGATATGTTGACCAAAAATTTGAACTTTTGACTGTCAAATGACCATTTTGCCCCTACAGTTGACTGTAGTGCAATTTAGGTTTTGACTGTGCAATTTTGAGCTGAATGCCTTGAAACTTGATATGAGGATACTTGACCATATTTGTAAGCATATGAGACTTGATTGGACCTTTGAAAACTTCATTTTCTTGATCAGGACACAAACCCTAGTTTTGACTGTATAGGAGATCTTTGACTGTACAATCCTTGGGGAATTTTGTGACTTGGCTTGGCAATTTCTTGAAGAATGTGGGAGGGCAAATTTTGGGGTGCAACAGTCGACAACTGTTTCGACACGTCTTAATAAAGGCATTGCCCTTACCTGGTTACTGGGAAAACAACAAAAAATGCTAGCACTGCAAAAGGGGGATGTTTTGAAAATGATTCCAACTCAGCATGCATAGAGAGAAGAGAATTTCATTACATGAGTGAAGACCTTACTGGGAAATCGGAGATAAAGACTTCATATCAGGTAAACCCAAGATCCCAATGTACCAAGACTTGACTGATGGAGATGGGATCACAAACCCAACATTACAACATACACCAATTGCTCCCATCTTCAAATAAATGGGAAACACATGAAGATCATACTTATTCCAGCAAAAGTTCCTTGGGAGAATTTTCTTGGGGAAATCAGACTTTCAAAAATTTCTGAATTTGTCCATCACTGGAGTCACTATTTTTGTTCTCCTTGAGTCACAAAATCTAAAGCAATAAGCAATTTGTAAATTCTTTTCAAAAAATAATTTTGTTATTTAATATGTTTGCTTTGATCATTACTATCAATAATAAATAAAGTCTTTGTAAGCTGAATAAAATAAGAATTGCAAGGCATTGGATAAAAGCTCAAAATTTATTAATATGATGGTAGTCTGCGAATGGCGAGACTCCATAGATGATTACAAAGTTTGGAAAATGGTAATGCACATTTAAAAATATACATTGAGTTCCAATGACAACTATTCTCCCTAACAACTTTGAATTCCTGAGCAGGGACTTCGGTTGAAGAGTAATGAAAATCCAAGAAGATTGTTGCTTCAATGATCAAGTCTTGTCTGATGTAGTTACTTGCCAAGAAATACCTAACTTTTGCCTAGGTTACCCTTGTGGGTTTTCAACCTACCAGGAAAAATTTATTCTGTTTTATGTCCCTAATTTTTTCCTAGACCGCCCTTTCAGGTTTTCGGCCTACCGAGATGCTCATTTTTGCCTAAGCCGCCCTTTCGAGTTTTCGCCTATTCTTTTATTCTTCTAGGCGAAGTATTTCTTGACTACATCAACATTCATAGGACATGGGAACTCCTCGACATCCACTGTTTCAAGAATCAATGCACCGCCAGAGAAGGCTTTCTTGACAACATATGGGCCTTCAAAATTAGGAGTCCATTTGCCCCTAGAATCAGCGTTAAAGGACATGATCTTCCTGAGCATGAGGTCGCCTTCTCTGAAATCAAGAGGTTTGACCTTCTTATCAAAAGCTTTCTTCATTCTCTTCGGGTATAACTGACCATGACACAATCCCGTCATTCTTTTCTCTTCAATTAGATTCATCTGGTCAAACCTGTTCTAGACCCATTCAGCCTCTGACAACTTGGCTTCCTTTATCATGCGCAAAGAGGGAATCTCAACCTCAATGGGGAGCACTGCTTCCATGCCATACACAAGAGAGAACGGGGTTGCCCTTGTTGAAGTGTATACATATTTTTGATACTCATGCAAAGCGACGGGAAGCATCTCATGCCAGTCTTTATAAGTGACAACCATTTTCTAGATGATCTTCTTGATGTTCTTATTAGCAGCTTCAACAACCCCATTCATCTTTGGCTTGTAGGGAGATGAATTATGGTGGATAGTATTGAATTCTTTGCAAAGTTCCATCATCATCTTGTTATTCAAGTTTGAGTCGTTGTCGGTGATAATTCTGCTGGGCACACCATATTGACAGATTAAATTATTCTTGATAAAGCGCACTATCACTTGCTTAGTGACATTTACATATGAATCTGCTTCCATCCATTTGGTGAAGTAGTCAATTTCCCCAAAAATAAAATGATGTCCATTCGATGCTTTTAGTTCATCATTCCAATCATGTAAATATCCCACATAGAGAAAGGCCACGAGTAAGAAATAACATTAAGAAGCGTATGAGGCACATGAATTTTGTCGGCATAAATCTGACATTTATGGCACTTCTTTGCAAATTTATAACAGTAAGATTCCATTGTCAGCCAATAGAACCTGCCCTAAGTATCTTCTTTTCCATCGAATGTCCATTGGCATGAGTACCGAAGGAACCTTCGTGGACTTCATGCATCAACATGCCTGCTTCTTGTCTATCCATGCATCTGAGAAAGACCATGTCATAATTTATTTTATACATCACATGTTCATTGAGGAAAAAGTTGCTTGCCAACCTTCTCAATGTCTTTCTATCTTTATTTGATGTGCCAGCAGGGTATTCCTAAGTCTGGAGGAAGTGCTTGATATCATAATACCAAGGTTTTTCATCTTTTGTTTCCTCCACTGTAAACACATGAGCCGGTATATCGAAATGTTGCACTATGATATGAGGCACATCGTTCCAAGTATTCACTTGATACATTGAAGCCAGAGTCGCCAAAGCATCTGCCATCTGATTTTCATCTCTGGGAATATGATGGAATTGAACTTTATTAAAGAAGGGTAATAGTCTTCTAGCATAATCTTTGTAAGGGATCAAGCCAGGGTGACGAGTATCCCATTCTCCTTTAATCTGATTCACTACCAAAGCTAAATCACCATAAACATCTAGAACTTTGATTCTGGGATCAATGGCTTCCTCGAGCCCCATGATACAAGCCTCATACTCCGCCATATTATTGGTACAATCAAATGTTAACCTTGCAGTAAAAGGTATATGTGACCCATGGAGAGTGATAACCACAACACCAATTCCTTTTCCGTAAGCATTCACAGCTCCATCAAAAACCATGCCCCAACGAGATTCAAGATCTGGACCTTCCTCAGGCAAAGGTTCATCGCAATCTTTCGCTTTCAAGAACATTACATCCTCACCAGGGAAATCAAAATTGACAGATTGATAGTCATCTACCGGTTGGTGAGCAAGATAATCCGCCAACACACTGCTTTTTATGGCCTTTTGAATACGGTATTCAATGTCATATTCAGACAACATCTGCCAACAGGAAATTCTTCCAGTAAGAGCAGGATTTTCAAAAATATACTTAATCAGATCCATTTTGGAAATCAACCAAGTAGTATGATTCAACATATATTCCTGCAACCGCTTTTCCTCCCAGGCCAGAGCACACATGTCTTTTCCAACATAGAATACCGCGACTCACAGTTATTAAATTTCTTACTGAGATGATAGATGGCATATTCTTTCTTTCCTGTTTCATCCTGCAATCCTAAAATACAGCCCATAGAACTATCCAACATTGTTAGATATATGATCAATGGTCTTCCTTCAACGGGAGGGATCAAGATGGGAGGTTCAAGCAGATATTCTTTGATACATTCAAATTCCCCTTGGAAATCATCTGTCCATATACAACTTGATCTTTCTTTAACAACTTAAAGATCGGTTCACACGTTACAGTCATGTGGGAAATGAATCTGGAAATGTAATTCAAATTCCCAAGGAAGCCTCTAACTTGCTTTTCCGTCCTTGGTGCAGGAATTTCTTAAATTGCTTTGACTTTATCTGGGTCAACTTCAATCCCTTTCTGACTGACAATAAAACCTAACAAGTTCCCTGATTGGACACCAAAGGTGCATTTGTTTGGATTCAAACAGAGACGATACTTTTGCAAATGCTGAAACAACTTCAACAAATCTTCCACATGGCCTTCTTTGGTCTATAATTTGGAAATCATGTCATTAACATATACCTCAATTTCCTTGTGCATCAGATCATGAAATAGGGTTGTCATAGCCCTCTGGTACGTTGCACCAGCGTTCTTCAACCCAAAGGACATCAATCTGTAACAGAATGTTCCCTAGGGTGTGATAAATGTTGTTTTTTCCCATGTCCTCAAGAGCCATTATAATTTGATTATATCCGGAAAATACGTCCATGAACGAGAATACTTTGAATTTTAGAGTTCTATCAACCAACATATTGATATGCGGCAATGGAAAAAACATCTTTTGGACTAGCATTATTTAGATCTCTATAATCTATGCACATGCGAACTTTTCCGCCTTTCTTTTGTACAGGGACAATATTGGCAATCCACTGAGGATACATTGATGTCACAAGAAAACCGACATTAATCTGCTTTAACACTTCATCTTTAATTTTTAATGCCATATCAGGGTGAGTTCTTCTCAACTTCTGCTTGACCGGCGGGCATTCTGGCTTCAAAGGCAAATGATGCTCCATAATATCAGTATCTAAAACATGCATATCTTGGTACAATCAAGCAAGGATGTCCACATACTCTTTCAATAGTTTAGTCAAACTCTTCTTCACATCAGGATGGAACAATGCTCCAATTTTGATTTCCATTATCTCCTCCTCTGAACCCAAATTGATGGTCTCCAACGGCTCTTTATATGGCTGAATGGTATTTTCCTCGCGCTCGAGCAACCGTGAAATCTCTTATGGAATCTCATCATATTATTCTTATTTCATCCCAAACATAGGGTATTCAAAGTTGGTATGTAGGGTCATTGTATTCAACAGGTTTATTAATTAATCTGCACATGTGATTTATGATTGCTAGAAACTGAGACATATATCAAGTGATCATGCAGATTTATTTACAACTATTATTTATTCCAAAAAGGGTTTTTCTGATTACCATTTTCCATGAAAAAGCAGAAAATGAAACACAATTTGAGAATCAAAGACATCTTTTATTAATGATTTTAATGAGCAAAGCAAACAAATAAGCCCATACAATATTAACTTTCACCTTGGGCAGAGTGAAAGATTTTTGAAAAGATAAACAAAAACAAATTACTTTGAGACATGGATGCAAGAGGGAACATCATAAGTGACCCAGTTCTGGATTTTGACTCCAGGCGTCACATAATTTGGCAACTCCTGTTCTTCTCCATCCTACATAATTGCATTAACCCCAAAAGCATTTGGATGGAGGTAGCCTCCGCTGCGGAAAATATCCTGATAGCTACTTTCAGTAGACTTTGACTTCAATCTCTCAACTTTTCCATTCTTTGCAGAGAATCCCAAACCAGCCATGTTCCTGTTTACCAGAGGATCAACAATATGCCCCTATACTTTACTTGGACCTTTGCGCACAACCTGCTGAGAATCTTTGAATGAAGCCATATAGTTCTCATTCTCTCTTATGTTATCAACGGATAGAGCTTGGAACAATGTCCCCACAACAGCTTCATCTGCCTCTACATCACTGAAAGATGATAGATGAGATATATTAATAATGCTTGTTCTCAATTTATAATAACCACTTTGCCTCCGCGCACGAACTTCAGCTTTTGGTGTAGAGTGGAAGTGACAACCCCTGCTTCAGGTATCCATGGCCTTCCCAGAAGACAAATGTATACGGGTACAATATCCATGACTTCGAAAGTAATTTGAAACAAGTGTGGGCCTATGTGAATATGAAAATCGACTTCCCCAATAACTGACTTCCTTGATCCATCAAAAGCTTTGACAATAATACCACTTGGGTGCATGGGAGCCTCTTGATATTTCAACTTCATCAGCGTACTCCTTGGTATAACATTTAAGGCGGACCCATTATTAATCAACACATTTGATAATGAATCATTTTTACAGTTCATGGATATGTGGAGAGCTAGGTTGTGATTCTTCCCTTTGTCGGGAAATTCATCATCACAAAAGCTTAGGTTATTACAAGATGTAATATTACCTACCACACTGCTGAATTGATTTAACGACACATCACACTCCATAAAGGCTTGATCCAACACCCACATTTAAGATTCCCTATGGGTAGCAGAATTCATCAACAATGCTAGGATATATATCTTTGAAGGAGTCTGCAATAGCTGATATACAATTCTATAACCGCTCATCTTGATAACCTTCAAAATATTATCCACATCTTTTTCCAGGGTATCACCATTGGATTCTCCTACATATTTCTTATTCTCAACACCTTCTGTAACTTTCTTCTCAGCACTGGCATTTCCCCTAATAACTGGTGCAAATACATGACCACTGCGGGTCACCCTGCTAGTTTCAGCATTATTCTCAATACTAGACAAAGGATGGATGGGAACTTCCACACCATCCTCTAAAATAGTAGGATTGTACTTATAGGGTACAACTTTATCTGACTTGTAAGGAACGGTCCCTGACAAGCAAATCACCACAGGGGAAACAACTGGCTTACTATAATATTCAATTTCAACAGGGGAAAAATCATTGAAACAAGGCACAATTACGTTCACACCTTCTTCCGAAAATTTGGACATCAAAGAATCACCTCTGGAGAACATATCCTCATTTGAGGAAAATAATTCATCCGCAAAAGCATATTCATCATCCGGTTCATCCTTAACCAAGCAAACCTCAATCATATTAACCTCATGTAATAATATCTTTGGCCTGGCACCTTGATTGTTCCATTATCTAATAACAACTGAATACTTGTTCTTACAATGGAACATCCTTGGGAATCCTTGCAGCAAACCTGGCAAGATCCATAGTGGTGCTCTACCTGACCAGCCATGTGGCAGAAAGTAGCATGCAATTGCACGAGATCATCATTCATATGGTTCACATCAAAGATGACATCCAAAGACCATGTTTACTTCCTCCTCATATTCTGCCCTAGGCCTGATTATATTAATGAGGCCTTCATCCACCATCTCTTGTAAATCAGTTTTTATCTTATCTCAACCTTGTATATCAGTACTACAGATACCACAACCAGCATGGTCATGAGTATAGTAACTAAACTCACAAAGGTCTGCATGCATTTGTACCATGTCTCTTCTGACCAAGGTTATATCATAAATGCAGAAATCCCCTGAACAACTAGCAACCATGTTAACAACATTCGTTCCGCCATGCTTTGGAAGAGGATTATATTTTACATCCGGGTTGACATCTTTGAAGGACAAAAGGCCATATCTCACCATTTTTTGTACCTCGGAGTACAGAGGATAACATTTTTCTACATTATGCCCTGGTGCACCCTAATGGAAAGCACATGTCTGATCTGCCTTATAGTACCAAGGCAAATGGGATGGTATAGCAGGGGGTGGCCTAGTCTGGACCAACTTTTTCTGGATCAATGTTGGGAGTAGCTCTGCATAACTCATAGGGATAGCGTCAAAAGGTTCTCTTCTCTGATTCTGCCCCTGACTTCCTTGAGGGGCTGGTCTTTGATAAGCGACTGTAGTTGGAGTAACATTTACAACCGGAGTTACTGAGGCAACCTTTTGATGGCATTGATGACTTCTTCTAGGAGGATTAACCCTTATTTATTGAATAACAATGTTTGTTTCTCCTTCTTTCTTCTTAACAAACCCAAATGATGGTTTTTCGCATTGCCGAAATTTTCACGTTTTGTCAGACGACCTTCTCTGACAGCTTCTTCTAAACAGACGCCCATTCCCACCATTTCAGTAAAATCACTGGGTGCACTCGCCACCATTCTTTCATAATAGAACACACCCAGTGTCTTCAGAAAAATATTTGTCATCTCTTTTTCTTACATTGAAGGAATCACCTGGGCGGCTACTTCACGCCATCTCTGTGCATATTCCTTAAATGACTTCTTGTCCTTCTAGACCATGGCCCTGAGTTGATCACGGTCAGGTTCCATGTCCATATTATATTTGTACTATCTGATAAACGCTTCACCCAAGTCATTGAAAGAAGGTATATTGGCACTGTCCAAACTCATGTACCATTTTAACACAGCACCAGTCGATCAGTCTTAGAAAAAGTGGACCAACAGACGTTGATCATCGGTATGGGTAGACATTATCCTTACATATATCACTAAGTGAGCATGAGGAAAAGTGTTGCCCTTGTACTTTTCTAACTCTGGAACTTTTAACTTTGCAGGTATATTCACATTTGGCACCAAACACATGTCATTCACATTCTGCCCAAACAACTCTTTTCCTCTGAGGGCCCTCAACTCTTTATGCATCTTATCAAACTGGTCTTTAAAATCTTCCATTTGATCATAGAAACCCAAGCTTTAACTTGGTGGAGGAATAGGGAGATACACTTCATCATTAGCAAATGGGACCACATTCACCGAGGGAGGTGCAACATAGTGAATCTCATTTCTAGAGCAGGGGTAACATGCACCACAGGAGGTGCAGGAGCAGCAGAAGTATGACCAAGTGGAGTAACTTGAGCATCTTGATTATAACCTTCTGGCATAAAGTTCTCTGGCATTCCCCAAGGGTATCCCGGAGGCATACGATTATGAACAACATCAGGTGGAGTAGTAGAAACAGAAACAGTCAGAACTTTAGTAGCAACCATTGTTTGTTGAGGCTAAGCAATTGGTGGCTGATTCTGAGAAACCACTAAAGATTCCATTAGAGCAGTGAGATTGGCCATACCGGCCTTCAGAGCACAAACTTCCTCGCACAGCTCGCGATTTTCTTGTTCTATATTATCCATCTTTCTTCTGAAATTGGCCCGAGTATTGTACTGGTGAGACAACTTGCTAAACGGAGTAAAGAAGCTCAGTAAGACACCTGGATATGTACAAAAAATGCCAGAAGTATGTGCAATATGATACATGATATGCAATGCACATGATTTATTTTATTATTTAACATTTCAAGGGGCTCAAAGATTTATAGAAAATTTTCAAATATCAAAGTAATAACACATCTGAAATACTGAAAAATCTCATTATAATAATCTCAAAAACGGATTACACTTTTTTAGTACAACTTTCAATAATCCCAAGTACAACATGAAAGTCTAAAATCCTAAAAAATAAGTTGATGAAGATCACTCTACACACTGACGCTTCCATATGAGCCTGGCAATCTGAGCCTTCAACCTTTGGTTTTCTTCCGCATACCTGGTGGCGACCTCCTTCCAATCATCTGAGTCAGGAAGTGAACAACTAGGTCCTGATTAAGGATTTGAGGAAAATAAATACTCTTGCCTCTCCATTTCCTCTACAGCACGACTCTCAATAATCTCAATCAAGTCGTATTTCTCCTTCAGATCTGCTCGGTAGTACACCTCTAAAGTCTGGTACTTGTTCTTCCAAGCTTCCTTTTCTTGCTGCATCCTGACTAAAGCGAGTTGAAGCTCTTTTACATCGTCTAATAGGGGAGGAGTCACAAACATGTCAGGATTGGGTGTTTCACGGAAATACGACATCTTTAACTAGATGGCTCTTGCTTGTACCCACTGAAGATAAGGCTCCAAAGAAACACCTCTAGGTCCCAAATCCTTCCTACTTTTCCTGTGAATATGATGCAAAGCCTTTGCAATCTCCTCTTTAGCTTACTTATGAACCTCTCACTCTTAAAAGAAGAAACCACTCAAATGAATACTATTTGGCTTATCCCTCATCGGATATCCAAGCTCTCGTCGTGCAAGAACAAGATTGTAGTTAATTCCTCCATTTGTACCAAGAAGAGGTACATTGGGAAAAATACCACAAATGTTGATAATATCTACATCATAGTATTCCTGATGATACCAAACAATATTTGAATGAGTGGGTGCCATAATCTTTGGAGCCCACCGAGGCTCCTTCCTGACATCCCAGAAAGCATCAGACCGGGGTAAGTGAGAAATAAACCACTGATACAACAAAGGCGTACAGCAAATGATTATCCATCCATGATAAAAATCCCGAAGATGAATGGAGTAATAAGTATCACCCAATAATGTAGGAACTGGGTTTCCAATTATAAAGATCCTAATGGCATTGATTTCAACAAATTTGTCTACATTGGGAAATAAGAACAATCCATAAGCAAGTAGAGAAAATATGGCCTTAAAAGCAACTGTACTCTTCATCCTAGAGAAGTAGCAAGATTTCTCAAATAAGAACTTAGCAGGTAATCCTTTAATCCCTTCTTTGATAGTCATGCAGGCTTCAACCTCAGACTTTCCCAAATGGATCAAAGCAGTAATCTCATGGGATTTTGGATCCCCCTCCAAACCAATAAAAGGAACAAGATCGGTAATAGGTAAACCCAGCAGATAAGAGTATTCCTCTAATGTAGTTTTTGTATCCCAAAATTTTCCCTCTCATATGTCAAGAATTTGCTCACAAGATCTCCCTTGGCTCAAGACTGCACTAGGGTTGAGCAGCTCAAGACACCTCCTTAAGCACTGATGACCAAAATTAGGGTTTGAGATTGCACAGAGATATTTGAACTTCCAATGACCCATATGAATTTCATGGATCATTATGGACCCTCAAGATTACTCATGTCAAGTTTCAAGCTTTGGATCACACTTTTGCTCAGTCAATTGATCAGTTGACCTAAAAATCAGCTGTATTTGGGAAAAAAGTCAATTATGGCCAATTTATAGTCAAACTTCATAATTTTTGACACACATCAACATTTTAAACTAATATGTATCATTTGATCAAGTTTGGACCATAATTCCTCAAGAAAATTGATCAAATCCTCAAAAGGGGAAAATGGTCAAAATTAGGGTTTTGACTAGGAAAGGGCAATTTCTGATTTTTGACCTAGCAATTGATCATTTGGTTTAAGGAATGATCTCAATATTCCAATTGCATTATTTTTACCTAATAACATGGCTCAAAACATTGCTCAAGTCCAAGGGATTGACAGATGAATTTTCAATCAACTGATCAAAAGTCAATTGTATATTGAAAAGTCAAACTTTGACTTTTTGGTCAAAATAAAATGCCAAAGATCAAAATTCATCAAAGCATGTAAAAATATGAAACTTATTCATCAAGAAATCATAAACTCAATATTTCATTTTGAAAAGTTAAAATTTCTAAACTTAGAAATTTTTCTAAGTGTTGGAAATTTATTATTTTTTCACAACTTTGAGCAAAATTTTCACCATGATACAAGATGATTCAAAAGAAACTTCCAACATGAAAGTTGTATATCTCCATGAAATCTACAAAATTTATCTACACAACTCCTTCCAAAAGTGATTGTATCTCAAGTTATAATTTTAAGAACACATGGTCATGAAACAAAACACTTAGTGAAATTTTGCCCTAATTTGGTCAGGATTTTGACCTAACTTCATGGAAATTTTTCATATAGTTCCAAGGGGAATTTTCCAAAGTAATTCAAAGAGGGGTTATAGAGAACATTGCAAGCTTTCCAAAATGTCCAAGAACTCCTTGATATCATTTTTGAGTATGGAGAATCGAAGAGATGAAGTTAGGGTTTTCACACATGAATTACAAGTCATTTTGTGATGAACAAGATTCAAAATTCAAACTTATGCTGCATAACCTCTACTTTGCAGGCCTCAAACTTGTTAGGAACTCCATAATTAATTGCTTGCACAGCTGTTAGAGTTATCAATTCAAGCATTCAATGCAAGGCCATTCTTTATATCCATTTTGGAAAGAAAGTGCACAATGCCATTTTGATAAAGTAGTTTTTTGCATAAAACTTGTTCTTGAGCCTTGCACTTGTTCTCTTTTGATCATACATGTCTTATAACTCAAGAGAAACTTGTTTAGACACTTACAATCTCCCAGCCCTTGCTTGTACTTCCTCTTGAAACCTGTTTTCCCAGTTTTCTTGAAAATCAAGTAACATAGGCATTAGCTTGTAACTTGTACTTATGACTTTCCAAAGCACTCAAACCTTTTTGCTTATACATAAACAAGTGATTTTCCATAAATCCCACACATGCTTAAGCCCTGAAAACACCAAGAACACAGAATCACCAAAAACACTTCAAAACTTGTCATTTTTTAGTTTTGAATCCAATCTCCAAATTTGCTCGTGCGTTCCTTGGCCTTTTTCCTTTAAAAGCTTCTAAACAACATACACAAACAATCCCAACACATGCAACACCACTGTAATAACTCCATCATCAACCACGATTTTCAAAAATAGCACCTTGCACCTTGACATCTCCAGAACTCCTCAGGCACTTTCAACTCAAGTTAAGCATCCCATTAGCTTCCTGGGAACTTGAGGAAGCTAACCCAATCATTAGAACCCACTGAAAGCAACTCAAACTCCAAAAACGATACCCTCTTGCAAGGTAAGTTTTCTGAATTTTGAACTTTTCATACATGCATCTTTAGTAGTTTATTTATGAATGAAAAATGTAGATATCATTGCCCTAAAGCTAACCATGTCCATAGTTTTCATTTATATTGCTTGAGCTTATAGAATTTTAAGATTGAAGTTTCTGAAATTTTTAGGGTTCAGATTAGGGCCATTAAAATTCATTCTTATCTTTGATCTATAATTTTATTGCTTTGCATTTCTGAAATCGTGAGGAAATTTACTACAAGTTTATTGTTTACATTTTTCATTTTTGTTGAAGATTGAATAAGATACAGAGGTTTTGGATGGGCGTGAGGTTGAACATGAAGTTGGCCTCAAGAACGTGTTTACCATATATATTTATGGTTTGATTTATATAAACGGATGTATAGCCACCCCAATGGTAGAAGCGCACGCCTGTGACTATAGGGACCTGGGTTCGAGCCCCAGTGGTACCCTTTTGGATTTTGTTTTGCATATTTCTCACATTTTGACTTTTTTGGACAGGCACCTGGGCCTAACAGTCTTGGGCTTTTATTTTTTTTCTTACCGCTGACCCCCATTGTTGGCTATTCACACCCTGGCCCATTTTTATTTTCTTTTTCTTATTTTTATTTATTTGTTTTCTTAAATATTTTAATTATTATTGGAAAAAAAAACATTAGATTAATATTTTGATAAAGTTTATTTATTTTTTAAACAAAAAAATATTTTATTTTATCATACTTTATTTATTTTATTAATTGTTTTTGTAAATTTAATTAAAAAAACTAGGGTTTTAGTTATTTTCAATTAAAATATATTATTTTAAAACCAAAAAAGGACCAAAGATATTTTATAATACTATAAATTATTTTCAAGACAAAAATACCAAAATTATTCTTCTTGTAAACTTAATTTCTTTTTTTAATCAATTAATAGATTAGGGTTTTATTTGAATTCTTTTCCTAGTAAATTTAGGTTTTTACTTTTGGCTAATTTAATTAATTATTTTCCTTTTAATTAATTAGGTTAAAACAAACCCCCCCCTTTTTTTTCCTAAAAAATTAAACAAAGATTTATTTCCTTTCCATTTACATTCTTGCATATTTATTCATCTTGTACATTATTTATTCAATTCTTGTATATATTCAATATGGTTGTAATAGATAATTAGGTTTATTTTCTTGCAATCCCCATTTGTAATTTGTACACCCCCTCCCACAAAGTATTGTAATAGCATAGTAATTTTAAATTCCATAATTTATCTCTTTATATACAAATGCTAGTAATTAGGGTTTGTATGGAAAGACTAAAACCAATCAATTAGAAAACCCTAATCAAAGACAAAACTAAGCATGAAAAACAATACACTTGCACACAAGAACCCCTAGGGTAAAATCCACTTGGTTGCCTTACAAAATGGTCATATTACGCATGTGAGGTATCTTAGCAAAAACAAACAAAGTATAAGATCATAGTCCTTCGATGATGCTATCTATGTTGCCTTTCAAATGATCTTAGTCCCTAAAAGAGAATTCTAAGATACCTTGCAACATTTATAATCACGGTTATACGATGACCCATGCCCGTCCCGTTTACATCCAAAGATAGGGTTACTTACCAAATAAATGGTAAGATAACCATGTCAAAGGAAAAAGGAAATGAACATGAAAGACTTTTGAGTAGGTATAATGTTCTTAGTTACTTGATCAATTTCAAAACAAAACATCCTTGCCATTTTCCAAACAAACACCTACACTTTCAAAACATCTTACAAACTTGAAAACATTTTCAAAAGATAAATATCTTTGTATACATTCTTATGAACGAGAATCATTACAAAGTTTGCCTAAACAATGGCCTCTTTACAAAATACTTTCAAAAACTACACAAAGCACAATTTCAAATAAAATCAAGTGATCTAGCAAGTAACTAAGAGCCCATGGAAAACCATGGATGAAAAGGGTGCTAATACCTTCCCTTTTCATAATCTACCCTTCGAACTCAAGAAATAAATATCAAAGGTCTTTCCTGTGCTTTTTCATCTTTCCTTTTGGATAAAAGAAAAGTCAGTGGCGACTCTTACTAACCGCAACATTTGCGATAAAACGCAAAACACCCAAGTCAATTCTCCCACCGTATCACAGAACTGGCGACTCTGCTGGGGAATATTCTAAAAGTGGGGTTACCTTAAGGTTAGATCATATTTACTTGCTTTCATTGTTTGACTTGTATGCTTTACATTATGGTTCTTTGTTTGGGTTTGAATCCTCTACCCGGATTTGGGATACCTTATAGGTAAGTAGCAATACGTTGTGGAAACTGTGCAGGGTATACTGACATGGTCTAAGCAATAGCTACGTTAGTGCGACATATTTGTGGGTACCAGTAGCCCTTGAGTTAATCAAGGAGAATACATGGTTGCTGAGTGATGTCATGAAGCACTAATGAACTTTTATAGCCTTTACATGACCAACTTGGCCATTAGGACGTAGTGAGATGACCGACTTTGGTGCAGTCTGAAGTTGGTAGATACTCGATACTACACTCATTAAGGTTTAGTTTTTTGGGATGTTTTGGTCGCCATTAAAGAGGCTTGTGCTGAAAAAATGACCAAAGAAACAAACCAGTGATATTGAGCTCCTTAGAACCCGGTTACTATTGCTAGGACAGGTTTGAGCCAACTAAACTTCAAGAGGGTACTTACCTATAAGACTCTATGCAAGCCTAAACCTAAGGACTTATTTGCTTTGTTTGTGTATATTTACGTGTACATAACATCATGAACATCATAACATCATACTCATATTCACTAACCATTTCAAGGATCATGGGATTTATCTTTGTTCTGTTTTGTAGGACATGGATTTTATTCGCAGGAAAACCATTCAAATCAATCTTGTGAGGATCCCTCCACAACTTAAAGAGCTAGCTTCAAGGATTCCTGAAAATTCTCCACTCACCGAAAGACATGGTCTCCTACTAAACTTGGTCACCTCCAACACTGATGAAGACACGATGAAGGTACTCTTTCAGCTCTTTGATCCTTTACACCATTGCTTCACATTTCCCGATTATCAACTTGTGCCAACTTTGGAAGAATTCTCCCAACTCTTGAGGATTCTCATTCTCAATCAACTACCTTTCAACGGTACGAAAAGAGATCCAAAGCCAGAAGAGATTGCTCAAGCTCTACACTTACAACCATCTGATATCACAACTAATTGGGAAACAAGGAATGGTGTCAAGGGTTTCCTAGCAAAGTTCATGTTTGAGAAAGCTCAAAACTATTGGAACTCTTTGGATTTGCAAGATTTCGAGGAAATTGTGGCTCTCCTCATCTATGGGATAGTTTTGTTTCCAAATCCTGACCAACTCATAGATGTGAACACCATTAAAATCTTCATATGTCTCGTAACCCGGTGCCTACTTTGCTAGGGGACATCCTACATTTCTTTCACACTCGCACTATGAGGAAAAAAGGTATCCTTATATGTTGTACTCCTCTTTTGGAAAGATGGTTTATTTCGCATCTTCCCCGATCTGTATTGAAGAACGAGCAAGGTTCAAGGTGGTCACAAAGGTTGATGACGCTCAAACATTCATACATCTATTGGTGTTCCCAATCTATAGAGAATGTTATCATCATCGACGGTTGTGGAGAGTTCCCTAATGTCCCCTTACCGGGAATTAGGGGAGGTATCACCTATAACCCCTGCTTAGACTTAAGACAATTTTGTTACACCCGAAGGGATGACCCACATGAGATGCTCATTCAAGATTTGGTATTTGACTACGAGAACGACGATCAAGGTCACCGCCAGAGATTTATCCGAGCTTGGAGGATGTTGAACAAGGTAGATAGTAAGACATTGGGGCATAAGAAGTACATCCTTCTTGATCCTTACCTCAAATGGGTACGAGCTCGTGCTCAAAGTCTTATAATGCCTTACCCCTCCACTCTCCCGGTAACCATAGAGCCTGTTGCGGAAGGAGATGTTCCATACACAATCCTGCATCCTGACATGCCCACCTCTCTTGAAGACTTATAAAGGGATTGGATACATCTTAAGAGGGAGCGAGACACTTTCGAGGCCCAATTCTACGCTAGTGAGAAGAAGGTTTTAGAACTCACTAAGCAACTTCATGAGGAGCGGACTCTGAATGCCTACATCGCACCAAAGAGGATGCGTACAACCTTTTTATCTTAGAGTTTTTTGTATTGTTTTTCCCAAAGAGGAATTGGTGTACTCAAGCTTTAATTTATTAATATGACGTGTGTTTCCTTTTTGTCTAAAACAAATTTGAATCCTTAAAATCCTTGAAATCATTGCATATGAATCTACCATTCATCATAACATAAGAACGTTTCTTGCAACAATTATCCTCATCTTTCTACTATTTATTTCAGTAAGATAGATCTCGAGCAGATGGTGAAGGACCTCCAAGCACAAAATTCTCAGTTTCAACAGATGTTCTTAACTCTAGCCAAAGGACAAGAAGAGTTGAAGACCTTGCTGGTTGAAGAGAAAAAGAAGAAAACAAAGAAAATAATCGGAGTTCTGAACATGGGAAGAAGATTACAAGGGCAAGCAAGAAGGACCCTAGACTTTGCAATGTCATCTGGTGAGAAAGAAAATCAAGATGGAAAAGGCAAGGAAGCAGTTGTCCAGCTAGATTCAGAAGAGGAAGAGGAAGAAGAAGATTATTCTGAAGAACAATATCCTCCGGCCAACGACAAGTATAAGCATCTAGAAGAACGGTTAAGTGCAATGGAAATTCAAAAAGTGTCTGGACTGGAATTTGAGGAATTGGGTTTAGTATCTGGGATTGTCATTCCTCCGAAATTCAAAGCATCGGTGTTCGCCAAGTACGATGGAGTTTCATGTCCCAAAATGCATCTCCTGTCCTATGTGAGGAAAATACAACCTCATACTGCTGACAAGGATTTATGGGTACATTTATTTCAAAACAGTCTATCCGGAACTCAACTTGGTTGGTTTTATCAGCTAGAAAGAGCCAATGTTCATAATTCGGAAGACCTTTCGGCTGCCTTTTACAAACAATACCAATACAATACAAACTTTTCTCCCACCCGTACTCAACTCTAGAGTATGGCCATGGTTTCAAGTGAAGGATTCAAAGACTACGCGTAAAAATGGAGGGACTTAGAAGGAAGAGTCTAACCTCCCCTATCTGAAAGAGAGTTAGTAGACATGTTTTTGGGCACCCTGTCTGGTCCTTTCTTTAATCACTTAATTGGGAGTTCCTCGGCAGGTTTTACCGAATTGATATTGACCGGAGAAAGGGTGGAATCTGGGATAAAGAACGGGAAGATTCAAAAGGATGCATCCTCTGCTGCTGTAAGGAAACCATTCATTGGAAAAAAGAAGTTGTTATTGTATATCCTCAGAGAAATCAAGATAGGGCTGAACGTCGTCCAATGGTGGGGGCTGTCATGATTCCTAAACCCACACCTTCTCAGCAAAGAACGGAAAGACCATTCAGACAGTTCACCCGAATTAATATGACAGTATCTCAAGTATTTCCACATTTGTTAAGATTCAATCTAGTGACTTTGAAAGAAACTCCAAAGAATCCTAACACAACCTCTCCTCATTATCATCCTAATTCCTGCTGTGCATACCATTCTGAGAGTCCCGGACACGACACTAACAATTGTTGGGCTCTGAAAAACAAGGTACAAGACCTTCTTGAAGCCAAAGAGATTGAATTCGACGCGCCAAAAATGAACAATGTTATCACTGCCCCTATGCCCAAGCATGGCCATGATGTCAACACCGTTGAGGAAGATATGTGTGTTACTTTGGTTGATGAACTTGTGACCCCACTCCTTACTATCAAAAGGAACTTGTTAAATGCCGGTGTATTCCCAGGCTGTGATGAGAGCTGTTGTTTCTATTTATCCTCACCAACCAGCTGTCATTTGTTAAAAGCAGGCATTCAATGCCTAATAGATGACAAGGAGATTTTGTTCGAGGAGACTTCTATTCCGACTGTTTCTTATAATGATGTTTCCATAGTGACCATTTCCGCCAATTCTTCTGGGGTCTCCACCAAAAGACCCGTTAGAATTACATTAGTTCCTAAAGTAGCTCCATTGATAACTACAATTCCTGGACCAATCCCGTATTTGTCATACAAAACCGTCCCATGGAATTATGGAGGTGATGTCTACTATCACGGTATCAAGCAAGATTGGCCAGCTGCTGAAAGTTCAAGTTCTGAGAAAGTTGACTCCGATATCAGTAATATCGCAGGGACTAGTAAGATAACCCGAAGTGGAAGGGTATTCTCTCTAGAAATTTCTCCTCCAAAAGCTATTTCTGGACCCGTAATCATTCTTGTCGTTGTTGCTCCTCCAAAGGCTATTCCCAGTCCTGCAATCATCTCTGCTAATACTCCTGTTGACAAAACTGTTACAAGCCATGTTATCATCCCTACTGACATTCCTACTGCCGAGTCAACCGAGACTCGAGGCAAAGGTATTCTGGTTGATCCTGTCCGGATGAAGGCACAATCAGTAGCTATCCCTTTGACCTCCCGAAAAAAGATGGAGGAAATTCTAAAGATCATAAAAAGAAACGACTACAACATAGTCGAACAACTGGGGCAAACTCCATAAAACATTTCCATGCTGGCTTTATTGTTATGTTCTGAGGCTCATGCAAAGGCCTTGGTAAAATTCCTTAAAACTGTTCATGTACCCCAAGAAACATCTGCCAATCAGTTCCAAGACTGCGTAGCCAGCTTGACCGTGGATAATGGTTTAGTTTTTTTGGATGCTGATTTAACATCAAGGGGGAGGAATCATAACGAGGAATTACATGTCTCAGTCGAATGAAGGGGCACGACCTTGGCTCATGTCTTGGTTGACACCGGTTCGTCTCTGAATGTGTTGCCTAAAAAGGCTCTTGATAGGCTTGACTGTGAAGGATTGACCTTGAAACCTAGCAACATAGTAGTGTGGGCCTTCGACGGCTCAAAAAGGATGGTGCATGGGAAAGTAGACATCCCCAAAAAAGTTAGAACCCAAACATTTGATTCAACTTTTTAAGTAATGGATATTTGCCCTTCATACTCCTGCTTATTAGGTCGACCATGGATTCACAATGCTAGTGTCGTTACCTCTACGTTGCATCAAATGCTGAAATATCCAATTCATGGGAAAATCATCACTGTTCATGGAGAAGAAGAGTATATGGTCAGCCATCTAAATTCCTTCAGATATGTGGAATTAGATGGTGAATTTATTGAAACTCCATTCCAGCACTTTGAAGAAGTCCTGCAAGTTGTGGCAGTAACCAAGGATGTTTCTCAAGTACCAAAGATTACAAGGCCTCCGTTGAAGATGTCGTCCTTGAAAGATGCCAAGGCAGTGATAGAAGAAGGTGGGTGCACTATTTGGGGCCAACTCCCAGATATCCCATACAAATCTGAAAAATTTGGTTTGGATTTCACTTCAGGAGCCCAGGAAGCTGTACGCCATGCTAGTGCCGGAGGACCACCCTTGAAGATCAGCAACCGCGAAGTCAACACAGTGGAGGATGATGAAGACAGCAATGACCTGGAGGATTGGATTTTCCCAACTGTCAATGGAGGGCTCAACAACTGGGAAGCTAGAGATTTTGTCCCGATCACTTTTATCCAACAGTAATTTGTCTTTAAATTTTGTCAGACTTGTAATATTAAACATTTCAAACTCTTAAAACCTCGTGTCTTACCCGAGGCACAATGGTTCATTTGTAAGGGTCATTATCTCATTTCCATATGACATCAATGAATCATGGACGTTTTTGCATACAAAATTTGTGCTCATTGCTTTTCTTTTTTACATTTTCATTTCTTTCAAAGATAGCTATACTCTTACACACACTTACATTCAAAATGTAGATCTACATCCATTCGAGATCCCATGGGTAACAATTCTGCTATGGCCTTCTGTGATTATGAAAATCTAATCTACCAAGCCGAAGATGAGGAAGATTGTGAAGTACCAGGGGAACTCTCCAGGTTACTACAACCAGAAGAGAGGACCATACAACCTCATGAAGAACTCGTGGACACAATTAACCTAGGTACTGAAGAAGACAAAAGAGAAGTCAAGGTGGGTGCCATTCTAGAACCCAGTGTCAAAGAGCGCCTGATTCAGTTGCTACACGATTATGTTGATGTCTTTGCCTGGTCGTATGAATAAATGCCAGGACTTGATGCAGATATCGTGGTACATCGTCTACCAATAAAAGAAGACTGTCCACCAGTAAAACAAAAGGTCCATCGCATGTGACCAGACATGTCAGAGAAGATCAAGGTGGAATTCATGAAACAATTCAATGTCGGATTCTTGGCCGTCACCTCCTATCCGCAATGGGTTGCCAATGTTTTTCCTATGCCTAAAAAGGACGGAAAAGTACGAATGTGCGTAGACTACAGAGATTTGAATAGGGCAAGCCCTAAGGATGATTTCCCACTTCTTCATATTGATATTCTAGTTAACAATACAACACAACATAAGGTATTTTTCTTCATTAATGGTTTCTCAGGCTACAACCAGATCAAAATGGCGCTTGAGGACATGAAGAAAACAACATTTGTCACATAATGGGGCACATTCTGCTACAAGGTTATGCCATTTGGGTTGAAGAACACTGGGGCAACCTATCAACGTGCCATGGTAGCTTTATTTCACGACATGATACATCACTAAATAGAGGTCTATGTGGACGACATGATATCGAGATCTCAAACAGAAGAAGAGCATCTTGGTCATTTTCAGAAATTATTTGAGAGGCTAAAGAAATATAAGCTGAGGTTGTACCCAAATAAATGTATGTTTGGAGTGAGGTCCGGTAAACTCTTAGGCTTTGTCGTCAGCGATAAAGGTATTGAAGTAGATCCTGCCAAGGTAAAAGCGATACAAGAGATGCCTTCTCCTTGTATCGAGAAGGAAGTCAGAGGATTCTTGGGACGTTTAAACTACATTTCCAGATTCATTTCTCACCTGATAGGTACTTGTGAACCAATCTTTAAATTATTGAAGAAAGATCAAGTAGTCAAATGGAATGATGAGTGCCAAACTTCCTTCGACAAGATCAAAGAGTACCTGCAAGAGCCTCCTATTTTGATGCCACCAGTCAAGGGAAGACCTTTGATCATGTATTTAATTATTTTGGAAAATTCAATGGGGTGTGTGCTGGGGCAGCATGACGAGTCTGGCCGAAAAGAGCATGTTATTTATTACCTGAGCAAAAAGTTTACCGACTGTGAAACAAGATATTCACTGCTCGAGAAAACTTGTTGCGCTATGGCATGGGCTACTCGCCGGCTAAGATAGTATATGCTAACCCATACTACCTTATTGATATCTAAAATGGATCCAATAAAATACATCTTCGAGAAACCTGCCCTCTCTGGGAGAATAGCGAGATGGAAGATGATCCTGACAGAATATGACATACAGTATACTACCCAGAAAGCAATAAAGGGTAGTGTACTAGCTGATCACCTTGCTCATCAAGCTGTGGATGACTACCAATCTATGAAGTTCGAAGCACTCGGCAACGGTATAGGTGTTGTACTCATATCTCCTAAAGGATGCCATACTCCCTTTACGGCAAGACTCTACTTCAATTGTACAAATATCATGGTAGAATATGAAGCATGCATTTTTGGTCTCAAAGCTGCCATAGATTTGGGAATCGAATCCTTAAATGTATTCGGAGATTCAGCTTTGGTCATCAGCCAGATCAAAGGGGAATGGGACACCAAACACCCTAACCTTATCCCCTACAAAGAACATGTGTTGACATTGATCCCACATTTTGAGAAGATTACCTTCGAGCATTTCCTGCGAGAAGAAAATCAGCTAGCAGACGCACTAGCCACAATGTCATCCATGTTTAAACTTAAATGGGATAACGAGGCTCCCCAGATCACCATTGAACGAATGGATGAACCGGCTCACTGTTTGGAGATTAATACTGAAGAAGTGGTGGACCGGCCTTGGTTTCACGAAGTCAAGAGGTATCTCGAGGCTCAAGAATATCCAGAAGGAGCTTCAGTCAATGATAAGAAGTTCTTAAGGATATTCTCTTCTAAATTCTTCCTTAGTAATGGCATTCTCTACAAACACAACCATGACTCTGTGTTACTTCGGTGTGTAGACAAGGTTGAGGTAGAAAAGATCATGGCTGATCTACATGAGGGCACTTTTGGCACCCATTCCAGTGGGCATACGATGGCAAAGAAAATCCTACGGGCAGGTTATTACTGGTCTACCATGGAAGCAGATTGCTATCAACACTCTCGAACTTGCCACAAGTGTCCGATTTATGCTGACAAGGTACACGTACCTTCGGTTCCTCTGAATGTCTTGACAGCTCCTTGGCCCTTTGCTATGTGGGGGCATCGATATGATTGGGGAAATCAAACCAACAGCCTCTAATGGACACCGCTTCATCTTAGTGGCCATTGACTATTTTTCAAAGTGGGTTGAGGAGGCTTCCTTCGCTTCTGTTACCAAGAATGTTATTGCCCGGTTCATTAAACAGGATCTCATCCGTCGGTATGGTATCCCGAAGAGAATCATCACAGACAATGGTATGAATCTAAACAATACTATAATCACCGCCCTATGCGAGCAATTCAAGATCCAGCATCACAATTCTCCCCCTTACCGACCAAAGATGAATGGTGTTGCCGAAGCCGCAAATAAGAACATCAAAAAGATCATACAGAAAATGAAAGTCACGTACAAAGACTGACATGAGATGCTACCATTCACTCTCCACGGGTATCGTACCACAGCGCGCACATCAACCGGGATAACACCCTACTCTCTGGTATACGACATGGAGGATGTCTTACTTATTGAGGTCCAGATCCCCTCTATGAGAATCATGAAGGATGTAGGTCTGAACGAAGACGATTGGATCTAGACTCAACTTGATCAACTGAACTTTATTGATGAGAAAAGGCTTACTGCTGTCTGTCATGGTCAGATGTATCAAAAACAGATGATCAAGGCTTTCAACAAAAAGGTCAGATGCCAAGTATATCAAGTCGGGGACTTGGTGATCAAACGTATCATACTACCGCAGGGTGATTCCAAGGGCAAATGGACTCCTACATATGAAGGGCCATTTGTAATCAAAAGCATATTCTCTGGTGGAGCGATGATCTTAATCACTATGGATGGCGACGACCTACCACACCCTGTGAACACAGACATATTCAAAAGATACTACGCATAAGAGACCCACTAGGTTGACACACGTAGGCAAAATAAGGGCATATCGTGAACCAAAAAGGTTCGGGAAAAAATTAGGGATAAAAAAAAATTTGTACACCCGGCAAGCTGAAAACCCGAAAGGGCGGCTTGGGCAAAAAAGGGTATCCTGGTGGACTGAAAACCCGAAAGGGCGGTCCAGGCAAAAGTTAGGGAATTAAAGCGTGTGACTATGTCCTGTTGGATCACCTTACGGACAACCTGCAAACTCGACGGTTCTGATCAATTCAATCAGCTTCGGACAAGGCAACAAATAGACAAGATGCTCAGAGACACGAAGGCTATAGCAGAATGGGAACCCCATGGGATTATTTCACATAGCTATCTTTTCTTTGTATCAAATTTTTATTTTTTTACGACGGTATTCTCTTACTAGATTGATTGTCTCATTGTACAAAAAATACTTACTCAAAATCAATACAAAGATATCTCTTTGAAAGTGAAAAACTATCTGTTTTTTCTTTACTCTTGTGTTTTGTTTACAAAAACGTCCAATGATTTATTTTTGAACATATGCATTTGAATGTAATTACCGTTTACAAATGAAAAAAATAGAAATACAATCACTTATGGCTTTAAGAAATAGGGAAATCTCTCTAAGCTATTTCCTTAAAATCCCCCGCAGTGTGCAGTTTAATCCCCAGCGGAATAAAGCTCCCAGTTATCAATCCCCAGTAGAAGTCGTCCAATTTCTCAGGATTTCCCAACAGGATTTTACAAGCAGTACACGGCATTTCCCTTACAACAAGGTTTATTTCTCTAAGTGGAAATTCATCAACACTTCAAGACATGAAGACTTGCACTCTATATCCTCAGCAGCAGTCGGGGATTTATTTTCCCCAAATCTAACAAACAATACAACAGATTAGCTTACATACACATACATCACATCCATATATCATAAACATCGATAACACGAATGCATGTATCACAATATCATTACTCCATGCATTTCATACAACATAACATTGCATATTTGCTAACATTTTACCCTTTCCAGGATAAGATTAATTAATAGCTACCATTAACAATGTTCAAAGGTTTTTCAGACACAGTTCAGATACGCTCCAGATACGGATGTCATCCTGATACTCATTCAGATTCAATCTTTAGATACAATTCAGATACGCTCCAGACACAGATGCCATCCTGATACCCATTCAAATTCAACTTTTGATACAGTTCAGATACGCTCCAGACACGAATTCCATTCTGATACTTATTCTGATTCAGCTCTCAGATACAGTTCAGATACGCTCCAAACGCAGATGCCATCCTGATACTCATTCAGATTCAATTTTCAGATACAGTTCATATACGCTCCAGATACGGACTCCATTCTGATACTTATTCAGATTCAATTTTCAGATACAGTTCAGATACGCTCTAGACATGGATGCCATCCTGATACTCATTCAGATTCAACTTTCAGATACAGTTCAGATACGCTCCAAACACGGACGCCATTCTGATACTCATTCAGTTTCAGCTTTCAGATATAGTACAACAATCATTTTGGATGGCATTTGTAAGCCCATCTCCAACAACTTTCCATCATCCCTCCAAATGGCATATTTAAGCCCATTCCCTATACCATCAACCATCACATCCTCGAGTGCAAATTTCTGGGCACTCTAGTGTCCAATCATCTTCCACCTTCGAGTCACGAATGGCAAAACTCGCCAATCTAACTCTTCAGGCTTAAGAAGATTGAACAGGGGAAGCTGTCGTACCCCAAAATTTTCCCTCTCATTTATCAATAATTTTCTCACAAGATCTCCTTTGGCTCAAGACTGCACTAGGGTTGAGCAGCTCAAGACACCTCCTTAAGCACTGATGACCAAAATTAGGGTTTGAGATTGCACATGGATATTTGAACTTCCAATGCCCCATATGACTTTCATGGATCATTATGGACCCTCAAGATTACTCATGTCAATTTTCAAGCTTTGGATCACACTTTTGCTAAGTCAATTGAGCAGTTGACCTAAAAATCAGTTGTATTTGAGAAAAAAATCAATTGTGGCCAGTTTACAGTCAAACTTCATAATTTTTTATCCACATCAACATTTTAAACTCATATGTATCATTTGATCAAGTTTGGACCACAATTCCTCAAGAAATTTGATCAAATCCTCAGAAGGGCAAAATGGTCAAAATTAGGGTTTTTACTAGGAAAGGGAAATTTCTGTTTTTTGACCTAGCAATTGATCATTTGGTTTAAGGCATGCCCTCAAGAGTCCAATTGCATCATTTTACCTAATAACATGGCTCAAAACATTGTCAAGTCCAAGGGATTGAAAGATGAATTTCCAGTCAACTGATCAAAATCTTCACCATGATCCAAGATGATTCAAAAGAAACTTCCAACATGAAAGTTGTAGATCTCCATGAAATCTACAACATTTATTTACATAACTCCTTCCAAAAGTGCTTGGATATCAAGTTATATTTTTAAGAACACATGGTCATGAAACAAAACACATAGTGAAATTTTGCCCTAATTTAGTCAGGATTTTGACCTAACTTCATGACACTTTTTCATATAGTTCCAAAGGGAATTTTAAAAAGTGATTCAAAGAGGGGTTGTAGAGTACATTGCAAGCTTTCCAAAATGTCCAAGAACTCCTTGAGTTCATTTTTGAGTAGGGAGAATCGAAGAGATGAAGTTAGGGTTTTCACACTTGAATTACAAGTCATTTTGTGATGAACAAGATTCAAAATTCAAACTTATGCTGCATAACCTCTACTTTGCAGGCCTCAATCTTGTTAGGCACTCCATAATTAATTGCTTGCATAACTGTTAGAGGTCTCAATTCAAGAATTCAATGCAAGGACATGCTTTATATCCATTTTGGGAAGAAAATGCACAATGCCATTTAGAAAAATTAGCTTTTTGCATAAAACTTGTTCTTGAGCCTTGCACTTGTTCTCTTCTGATCATACATGTCTTATAACTCAAGAGAAACTTGTTTAGACACTTACAATCACCCAGCCCATGCTTGTACTTCCTCTTGAAACTTGTTTTCCCACTTTTCTTGAAAATCAAGTAACATAGCCATTAGCTTGTAACTTATACTTCTTACTTTCCAAAGCACTCAAACCTTTTTTTCTTATACATACGCAAGTGATTTTCCATAAATCTCATGCATGCGTAAGCCCTGAAAACACCAAGAACACAGAATCACCAAAAACACTTCAAAACTTGTCATTTCTGAGTTTTGAATCCAATCTCCAAATTTGCTCATGCCTTTCTTGGCCTTTTACCTTCAAAAGCTTCTAATCAACATACACAAACAATCCCAACACCTGCAACACCACTGTAACACCTCCATTATCATCCACCATTTTCAAAAACAGCACCTTGACTTCTCCAGAACTCCTCAGGCACTTTCAGCTCAAGCTAAGCATCTCATTAGCTTCCTAGGAACATGAGGAAGCTAACCCAATCATTGGAACCCACTGAAATCACCTCAAACTCCAAACACGATACCCTCTTGCAAGGTAAGTTTTCTGACTTTTGAACTTTTCATACAAGCATCATTAGTAGTTCATTTGTGAATGAAAAATGTAGATATCATTGCCCTAAAGCTAACCATATCCATAGTTTTAATTTATGTTACTTGAGCTTAGAGAATTTTAAGATTGAAGTTTCTGAAATTTTTAGGGTTCAGATTAGGGCCATTAAGATTCATGCTTATCTTTGATCTATAATTTTATTGCTTTGCATTTCTGAAATCGTGACGAAATTTGCTACAAGTTTCCTGTTTCCATTTTTCATTTTTGTTGAGGATTGAATAAGATACAGAGGTTCTGGCTGGCCATGAGGTTGAAGATGAAGTTGGCCTCAAGAACATGTTTACCATATATATTTTTGATTTGATTTATATAAACAGATGTATAGCCACCCTAGTGGTAGAAGCGCGCACCTGTGACTATATGGACCTGGGTTCGAGCCCCAGTGATACCCTTTTGGATTTTTTTTGCATATTTCTCACATTCTGACTTTTTTGGACAGGCGCCTGGGCCTAATAGTCTTGGGCTTTTATTTATTTTTCTTACTGCTGACCCCCCTTGCTGGCTATTCACACCCTGGCCCATTTTTATTTTCTTTTTATTATTTTTATTTATTTGTTTTTCTTAAATATTTTATTATATATTAAAAAAATAAAAAAAATAAAAAAACATTAGGTTAATATTTTGATAAAGTTTATTTATTTTTTACACAAAAAAAAAGTTATTTTATTTTATCATACTTTATTTATTTTAATAATTGTTTTTGTAAATTTAATTAAAAAAACTAGGGTTTTAGTTATTTTCAATTAAAATATATTATTTTAAAACCAAAAAAGGACCAAAAATATTTTATAATACTATAAATTATTTTCAAGACAAATATACCAAAATTATTCTTCTTGTAAACTTAATTACTTTTTTTAATCAATTAATAGATTAGGGTTTTATTTGAATTCTTTTCCTAGTAATTTTAGGTTTTTACTTTTGGCTAATTTAATTAATTATTTTCCTTTTAATTAATTAGGTTAAAACACCCCCCCCCCCCCCCTTTTCCTAAAAAATCAAACAAAGACCTATTTCCTTTCCATTTACATTCTTGCATATTTATTCATCTTGTACATTATTTATTCAATTCTTGTATATATTCAATATGGTTGTAATAGATAATTAGGTTTATTTTCTTGCAATCCCCATTTTGTAATTTGTACACCCCTCCCACAAAGTATTCTAATAGCGTAGTAATTTTAAATTCTGCAATTTATCGCTTTATATACAAATACTAGTAATTAGGGTTTGTATGGAAAGATAAAAACCAATCAATTAGAAAACCCTAATAAAAGACAAAACCAAGCATGAAAAACAATACACTTGCACACAATCACCCCTAGGGTAAAATCCACTTGGTTTCCTTACAAAATGATCATATTACGCATGTGAGGTATCTTAGCAAAAACAAACAAAGTATAAGATCATAGTCCCTCGATGATGCTATCTATGTTGCCTTTCAAATGATCTTAGTACCTAAAAGAGAATGCTAAGATACCTTGCAACATTTCTAATCATGGTTATACGATGACCCACACCCGTCCCGTTTACATCCAAAGATAGGGTTACTTACCAAATCAATGGTAAGATAACCATGTCCAAGGAAAAAAGGAAATGAACATGAAAGACTTTTGAGTAGGTAGAATGTTCTTAGTTACTTGCTCAATTTCAAAACAAACCATCCTTGCCATTTTCAAAATAAATACCTACACTTTCAAAACATCTTACAAACTTGAAAACATTTTCAAAAGATCAATATCTTTGTATACATTCTTATGAATGAGAATCATTACAAAGTTTTCCTAAACAATGGCTTCTTTACAAAATACTTTCAAAAACCACACAAAGTACAATTTCAAACAAAAGCAAGCGATCTGGCAAGTAACTAAGAGCCCATGGAAAACCATGGATGAAAAGGGTCCTAATACCTTCCCTTTTCATAATCTACCACCCAAACTCAAGAAATAAATCTCAAAGGTCTTTCCTGTGCTTTTAACACCTTTCCTTTTGGATAAAAGAAAAGTCGGTGGAGACTCTTGCTAACCGCAACATTTGTGATAAAATGCAAAACACCCAAGTCAGTTCTCCCACCGTATCACAATAGGCATCAACTGATAATCAGGAAAAGTAAAGCATCGATACATTGGATCATAGGACTGGACCAAAGTCGAGAGAATACCCTCCTTCATCCTGAGCTTCATAAGAGAAATGATGGACCCATACTTTCTCCAAAAATCTGTAGAACTCTCGATATCGGTGTTGTACCCCAAAATTTGCCCTCCCATTTCTTCAACATTTTCTCATCCCAAGACCCTTGGAGCTCAAGATCCAGTTAGGGTTTGCTCTGCTCAAGACTCCTCTTTGCACTGTTGACCCAAATTAGGGTTTGTGTTTGCACAAAGATGTTTTGACCTAAAAGGCCCAAAGTGACTTTCATGCTTCATGTTGGACTCACAAGTTTATCCATGCCAAGTTTCAAGCCTTGATTCCAATCTTTGCCCAGTCAATTGGACAGTTGACCTAGAAATCAGCTGTATTGGAGAAAAAGTCAACTATGGTCAATTGACAGTCAAACCTCATGATTTTTGACCCACATCAACATTATGAACTCATATGGACCATTTGATCAAGTTTGGATCACAATCCCACAAGAAATTTGATCAGATCACCAAAAGGGCAAAATGGTCATTTTTAGGGTTTTGACTGCACAAAGGCATTTTTTGACTGTTTGACCTAGCCAATGGCAAACCAAGCTCACATATGGACTCAAGGACTCAATGACATGGTCTTGACACATTCAACAAGTTCAAAAGATCCCAAATGCACAAGATTGACAGATGAATTTTCCAATCAACTGATCAAATTTGACTGTATACTGAAAAGTCAAACTTTGACTTTTTGGTCAAAATCAAGGGCCAAGATTCATTTTTCATCAAGACATGTCAAATTATGAAACTTGTTCATCAAGAAATCAAAAATTACAAATTGGGGTTTGAAATGAAGAAATTTCATAACTTAGAAATTTTCTAAGTTATGAAATTTCCTAATTTTTTCCTAACTTTGTCCCATCTTTTCATCAAGATGCAATTGGATACAAGAAAAACTCAAAACATGAAAGTTATAGTCCATTTGAAATCTACAACTTTGATTCACAAAGTTTTCTCAAAAGAAGCTTGTAGCTCAAGTTATGATTTTTGGAACAAGGGTGCAAAACATTCTTAACTTAGAATTTTTTTTGACCTATTTTTAGGCAGGATTTTTGCCTAACTTCATGACCACTTTTCACATGCTTCCACTTGGAATTTCAACTTTCATTACAAAGATGGATTGTAGTATACATTCCAAGCTTTCCAAATTGTCTAAGAACTTCTCAAACACCCTTGTGGTTAGGGAGAATCGAATTTGTCAATATGGGCAAAAGTCACTTTGATTCATGGCCAAATTACATGTTCATAACTTTGCATTTTCAAACTCAGCATGGTTCAAGCTAGGTTACAGGCCTCTAATCCCTTTCTTACTCAATAATTCAATGCTAAACCATTGTGCCAAGATGTTATTTCATTCATTTGGGCAATACATGTTAGATTAATCCATAATTAGAAAAAGCATTTTAGCCATTTTGATAAAGTTACACTTTATGTCAAATACAAATCCAAGAAGCATGGGCAAAATCTTGAGGGCTAGCATTTTGTACACAATTCACTCTGATCAAGAAGAAGAGGTGCAGCATAGTTTAAGGAATTGGACAGGCTGGTTTAGAAACTTGTATTTTCTTACTTATCAAAGAAGCAACTTTGCAAAAGAGGTCCAACATTGAGTTCCTGTCAACACAAGCCTAAAAAAACTTAATGAGCATCTTCCAAACATAAAACCAGACCTAAGGCACGACCTAACCACCTTAAATACCTCCTCAAACACAGAAACACCATCCTCTTGCAAAAACAGGGCACCTGCTGCAGATTGAGGTCCACAACTCAATCCACTTGTGCACTTTGGCTGATAACCTTGCAAACACATTCCATACCATCCCTTGAAACTGTTCCAAGCCCTAAACACCAGCTGTAACACTTCTAACCCCATCTGCCATTTTCATTTTTCAGTTTTGCAGGTGAACTTCCATAGCTCGTTTCAGTCAGTTTCAAAGCAAGCTAGAGGTTGGAGAAGCATCCCTGAACTTCAAGCAAGTTGTACAAGTCCTCACATTGCATTGAAAGTACCTCCATTGTTGAACACGATTCAAGCTGAACAGGTAAAAACATGGACTTCTATCTCTCAATCTAGGAAGAGTTAGGCTTAGGTTTATGAATGAAACATGCTCTACTCATGGCCCTGAAGCTACACATATAATTACTTTGCATTTATGTTGTGTGTACTGAGAGAATTTTGAACCTGAACATTGGAAAAAAGTTAGGTCAGGAATTGGGGGAGAAGAAATTCTCTCTCATTTCTGAGAGATAGATCAAGTTTTTTATATGTATGAATTCGTGGTTTGGTGCTCTATAACATTGATGTTGTATGTTTTTGTTGAAAGTCAAAGAATCAAGAGATAACAGGGATGGAAGAAAGCGCGCGTTTTTGTGTTTGAAAGTGGCTGGAGGTTGAAGACAAAGTCCCTTGGGCTGGGCCTGGCTTTGTTTTTCTGTTTACACCATATTTTTCCACATACACCCCCTTGGCCCATTGTGTGTTTTTTTAATTATTTTTTACTTTTTATTTTTTCTTCTGACTTGTTATTTTTTGACAAAACATAAAAAATATTAAAAATATTTTTTCATACATTTTTGCATTTACTTTGAATTTATTTGCTTTTTGTTTACATTTGTACATATAAATAAATATAATGCTTTTATTTAAAACCTTAGAAATAATGTGAAAACATATACTTTTAATTATTATTTTTATTTGCATTTTCTGAAAACATTTTCTAAAAAAATATACTTTTTTGTAAATAATAAATATTTTTTATTTTTGTGTATATTTAATATATTTAATATATAATATAAATACTTATATATTTATTAGAATATTTAGGATAAAAACATAAAAATAATACATTTTTTCTTTTATTTATATTTAACGTCAAAAATCACTTTTTTTACAATATACTTCCTTTTTATTTATTTTTTGTATATAATTAATAAATATTGTATATAATACATAATAAATACCTTTTATTTGCAAAATTAGGGTTTTGCCCTAAACATTGAAAATATTCAAAATTAATCTTTTTTTATTTCACTTGTAAATAAATCACATACACTTACACAAATACATTTACACATACACATTTACTTATTCCTATACATTGATACATATTACATTTGCGATTGATTCGATTTGGTTGTAAATATTGGGATACTACTCTCCTATTAAGTCTCATCCCCATTTGAACATTTGTACCCCCATCCCCATGATTACTTTGTAATAGCGTAGACTTTAAATTCTCGCAACTTATCGCTTTCAAATATACCATGGTTAGACCTAGGGTTTGTATGTACATAAAATCAAACGCTAGATAACCTAATACAAAGACAAATACATGAAATCAATACACAATCACACTTGCACCCCTAGGGTAATCCCGCTTGTTGCCTTCCAAAATGGGCCATGTTGCATGTTGGGTGTCTTTGGCAAAACAAAACAATTCAAATGATCATAGTCCCTCGATGACGCTTTCGAAAGTTGCCTAAAAATGATCAAGTCCCTTCAAGCAAAATTGCCAAAGACACTTGGCACCATTGCAATCATAGTCTAAACAATGACCCGCGCCCGTCCCGTTAACATCCTAACACAAGATTGTCCACCAAATACAATGGTGGAACAAAATTGTTAAAAGGGTTAAAACATAGAAAAAAACCTTTGAGTAAATTTAGGGGTAGACAACTCTTAGTTACTTGATAAACTTGCAAAAACACTTGCCTACTTTTCAAAACCATACTCCACAACACTTTCAAAACGACTTTCAAAAACATTGAAAACTTTTCAAAAGATAAGTACACCTTTGTATACATTCAAACATGGATCATTACAAAGGTTGCCACCACAAATGGCCTCTTTTCAAAACATTTTCAAACCCACACACAAAGCACCATTTCAAACAATTGAAAACACAAGGCAAGTGATCTAAGCAAGTAACTAAGAGCCCATGGATAACCATGGATAGAAAGGGTGCTAATACCTTCCCTTTCTATAATCTACCCCCCGAACCCAAGAAAACATCTCAAAGGTTTTTGCTGTGCTTTTTAACCTTTCCTTAGGATAAAATAAAGAGTCGGTGGCGACTCTTACTCAATCGAAACATTTGCGAAAACAAACGCAAAACCTCAAGTCAGTTCTCCCACCGTATCACAGAACTGGCGACTCTGCTGGGGAAAACTAAAAGTGGGGTTACCTTAGGATTAGATCACTCTTGTTTTCAATTGCTTGCTTTGATTGCTTTTATATTTGTGGGATTTATTTTCCTCTAGCCAAGGTTAATGACTTGAGTCAGGGGCTATGACCCACTCGATATGGTGAGCTTTGGCTCTTGAAGAAGGACTCTCGGCGACATGAAGTTCCTTCAATCAAGCTACCGGATCCTGATCCTAACAATTTTCTTGTTTACCCCGCGAGATCCTTGAAAACATTGCATGCATACATACATATCATTGCATTACAGGTACCCTTTCTACAGGTCACTTATCTTCTTCGCTGTTTATTTCAGCGATCATCATGAATCCTGAACCATCCACTGAACAAGCTATCAAGGCCCTCCAGGCCCAGAACGCCCAGTTTCAAGAGCTGGTCATGAGCCTAGCCCAGGGTCAACAAGACTTGCAAACTCTGATTCTGAAAGAGAAGAAGAAGAAGAAGAAGATTGTTTTGTTCAACACTAGACGCAGATCTGGGAATGGATTACCGAATGAGGCTGAGCTGACTACCTTATCTGTAGGCAAGGACAGTCCCCAAGAGAGAAGGGTTCCTAGTCCCGTGGTCTCCGACAACGAGACGGATTTCAATGATGAACAGTATCCTCCTGCCGAAGACAGGTACAAACAGCTGGAGGACCGGTTAAGTGCTATGGAGATACAGAAGGTGCCCGGCCTAGACTTCGAAGATCTAGGTCTATCCTCTGGGGTGGTGATCCCACACAAATTCAAGGCACCTGCTTTTGCCAAATATGGCGGAGCTTCCTGTCCTAAGTTGCACCTCCGTTCATACGTAAGGAAGATCCAGCCCTACACGGCTGACAAGAATTTGTGGATTCGCTTCTTTCAGGATAGTCTTTCAGGGACTCAACTCGAATGGTTCTATCAGCTGGACGGAACCAGTATTCGTAACTGGGAGGACTTGGCTACTGCATTTTATAAGCAGTATCAGTATAATTCCGACCTCGCTCCCACGCGTACCCAACTCCAGGGTATGACACTGGGGACGGGTGAAGGATTCAAGGAGTATGCGCAAAAGTGGAGAGACCTTGCTGGAAGGGTGCAGCCACCTTTAACTGACTGTGAACTTGTTGATATGTTCATGGGGACCCTGTCTGGTCCGTTATTCAACCATCTGATTGGGAATTCTTCTGCTGGGTTTACCGACCTTATCTTGATTGGTGAAAGAATAGAAGCTGGTATCAAGTCTGGGAAGATACAAAAGGGTGACTCCTCTAACACTGAGAAGAAACCATTCAAAAAAGAATCTAGTGCTGTCTATGGTTCAAAAGGGCAGAATAGGTCCGAGCACCGCCAAGCTGTCAACGCGGTAGTTATTTCAAAACCGGCCAGTGCTCCTCAACATCGCAACCAACAAAGGGAAGAGATACCTAGAAGGTAATTCACTCCCCTCAGCATGACCTTGTCCCAGATATTGCCACAGTTGCTGGAGACCAATTTGGTAACTCTAAGGGACCCTCCTAAGAATCCCAACAAGACACCTTCGAGGTATAACCCCAACGCCCGCTACGCTTATCATTCTGACAGCCTGGGGCATGCTACAGATGATTGTTGGACTTTGAGGAATAAGGTTCAGGACCTAATCGACGCAAAGCAGGTCCAGTTCGAAGCGGCCGATGCTCCCAGTGTGATCATTCCTCCTATGCCAAATCATTGAGATTGTTTTTGTTTCATTCTAATTTTCAAGTTGTAATTTCTTGTGTTATTCAAACAATTAGATGTTGATGTTAAACTCTGTTTCATTAATGCATTGCATATGTTTGTCTTGAATTCATCCATTCGTTTTCACTACTCTTATGCTTTCTTTATGATATTTGACTCCTGATAAAAAGCTGCAAGCCTTTAGAGGGAGGATGACGAAACAATACCATAATCTCATACAGTATGCTCTTGAACAGACCTTGATGATGATGTACAGGCATTTCTTTCAATTCCCAAACGCTGGAGTTATAAGGAAGATAATCCCTAGTCAACCCCTTCGAGCCAAAGAAGTAGGAGTTTTCTCTTCCGAACAATCAAAACCTTTGATATAAACCTGGGGCAGGGTAGTCTCTCAGTTAATTCAAAAGAAAATGCGCATTGAAGTCGCAAACTCTCAGTTCGTAACACAACGAACGACGTCAACAAAAGAAAGCATTCCTCTGGAATCAAAAGACAAGGGTGGTTCCCTATCACATAGGCAGTCAATCTCTCAAAAGAGAAAAGCCCACCAAGTCAAAACCTATAAAGGAGGCTTAAGAAACCTGGGGCATTCCGCTGACTGTGATCTCGAAAACAGAGACAGTCAGGCAAAAGTTAGGGATAACAAATCAAAATCAAAATAATGAGGTCATTATAAATCCTCAACAACATGAAAAATGTTGCAAAGAAAAAGGAGATGACGACTGTCTCCCAAATTCAATTGGTAAACCATCACCCAAAAGGTCGTTCCAAACTCAAATAGAGTGCGACGCACAATTAACTGAGCTTAGGGTTGAAGAACATCACGAAGAGCGGGTGGGTACAAATATACTTTGAGCCTTTATCCTTTGTTTCTTAAACCGTGAACCAAGCCACGTTACAACCCTTCAAAGTCCTAATTGAAGCATGGTTTAGTTCGAAAGCATACTGTTACAAAAGGTATCCTGACTCCTGTAAGGCTTTGCTCTAAAATCTTGTGTTGAATTTGTCTTATGAAAAGTTTTCTGCTAAAAAACGCATTTTTCAAAACTTCAAGACAAACATAAACTTTGCACTGCTTGAATATCACTGTTTGCATTTGGCTATTTGTTCGACAGCGAAGAAATTCATACAACGAATGTTCGAAGGAACGAAAACTCTCTCAGTGAACAAAATCACTTCAAGAAGGATGACACTTCCATTTCAAAAATCTCCTAGCAACAAGGGGGCACGACATGTCACTATCCAGCACGCCTGGGGGAGTCCAGTCAAGGTTTCAACAGATCTTTCAAAGTTCAGTTAACCTGGGGAAGTCCAGTCAAGGTTTCAACAGATCTTTCAAAGTTCAGTTAACCTGGGGCAGTCCAGTCAAGGTTTCAACAGATCTTTCAAAGTTCAGTTAACCTGGGGCAGTCCAGTCAAGATTTCAACAAAATATCTCAATTACAGATTAAACTGGGGGAAGTTTCCGTCATCATCACTTGGGGCATTCGAATGTCAAATCTCAAGGGTTACGAACAGTCCAAGCTCCCTGGCAATATCACAAAGCATCCGGTGCTAGGGGCAGTGATGAAACCTCTCCGAAATCTTTCTGAAAAGAAATTCAAGCGTCCTCGAGAAGATGTCACCTCTCCAGCAGATCGACGGCAGGGTTTATTTCCCCAACAACATCAGGATTCCCCAGCCAGAGAGCCTTCCAGAAGCTAACTCCCCTCAGAGTCAAGTTTCAAAATCCCCAGTGGAGCCAAAACTGTCAATCCCCAGCGGAGCTCTCATCAAAACCTCAGCGAAGTATCTCTTCCCACAGAGTAATTCCCCGCAGAGTAATCTCTCCAACAAGTTTATTCCCCAACGGAGTCATCTTCTCCTACCGGTTTATTCTTGCGTTCATCATCGCTAGCGGAAATGAAGAACTCTACTCTTCAGCATCAGCCCAGGATTCAACGAACTTCCCGGCATTCGTCAAGGATTTATTTTCCCAGACGAAGATACAGCACATTATCATACATCATGATACATGCATATACGCATCATATCATACAATCTCATTTATGTTGAGAACATCATTGCTTGATCCATATCATGTATTGCATATGACTGACCTTTACCTTTCAGGAAGGATACAGTTAAATGATCAGCTATGTCAAAGTAGACAAATACACTCAAAAGAGACCAATCCAGTCAAAGAAGACAAATCCAGTCAAAGAAGACAAATCCAGTCAAAGAAGACAAGTCCAGTTCCTAAAGATTTTTCTGATACACACCCGTCATTATAGACACCCGTCATTATAGACACCCTTCATTATAGACACCCGTCATTATAGACATCCGTCATTATAGACACTCGTCGTCATAGACACCTGTCATTGAAGACAACCCTTCATTGAAGACAACTCGTCGTCATAGACACCTGTCATTGAAGACAACCCGTCATTGAAGACAACCCGTCGTTGGAGACAACCTGTCATTGAAGACAACCCATCATTGAAGACAACCCGTCGTTGAAGACAACCTGTCATTGAAGACAACCCGTCATTGAAGACAACCCGTCGTTGAAGACAACCTGTCATTGAAGATAACCTGTCATTGAAGACAACTCATCATTGAAGACAACCAGTCGTTAAAGACAATCCGTCATTAAAGACAATCCGTCATTGAAGACAATCGTCATTAAAGACAACTCGTCATTGAAGACAACTCGTCCATGAAGGCAACCCATTAAAAGAGACGACTCGTCAAAGAAGACAAAACCTCATCTGGTTCAGTTAAATCGATCCCTAAAGATTTTTCTGAGATAACCTGTCAGTAGAGACAACACATCAACCTTTTGAAATTTCAGATTCGATACCTGTATCTAGCCAGGGCATATCTGTGAGTGATTTATTGTAGATTCGATACTTGTATCCAGCCAGGGCATATCTGCATGAAGAATTTCCAGATTCGATACCTGTATCCAGCCAGGGCATATCTGTAGACGACTAATTCCAGATTCGACACCTGTATCCAGCCATGGCATATCTGTAGACGACAAATTCCATATTCGACACCTGTATCCAGCCAGGGCATATCTGTAGACGACAATTTCCAGATTCAATACCTGTATCCAGCCAGGGCATATCTGTAGATGACCAATTTCCATATCCGATACCTGTATCTAGCCAGGGCATATCTGTAGACGACAAATTCCAGATTCGATACCTGTATCCAGCCAGGGCATATCTGTAGACGACTAATTCCAGATTCGATTCCTGTATCTAGCCAGGGCATATCTGTGAGCGATTGATTGTAGATTAGATACCTGTATCCAGCCAGGGCACGTCTGTAAGCAACCTTTTGAAATTCCGGATTCGATTCCTGTATCTAGCCAGGGCACATCTGTGAGCAACTAATTGTAGATTCGATACCTGTATCCAGCCAGGTCATATCTGCATGAAGAGTTTAGATATTCGATACCTGTATCCATCCAGGGCACGTCTATAAGCAACCTTTTGAAGTTCCGGATTCGATTCCTGTATCTAGCCAGGGCACATCTCTGAGCAACTAATTGTAGATTCGATACCTGTACCTAGCCAGGGCATATCTGCATGAAGAGACTAAAGATCAACACCTATAGCAAGCCAGGAAACCATCTTTCTTTCTCAAAGTATGCAAGTTCTCGCTAAGGAATCTCTTACGCGATCAACACTTCCAAATGGCATCTATAAGCCCATTCTCGACAAGGTTCTGTCACGTCTCCAGATGGCATCTATAAGCCCATCCTCCTATCCACCATCCTTCCAAATGGCATCTATAAGCCCATTCCTGATATCACATTGCTGATACTCTACTATGCGAGTGCAAATTTCTGGGCACTTTAGTGTTCAATCATTTTCCACCTTCGGATCACGAAAGGCACGCAAGCCAATCTACATCCTCAGGTCTAAGAAGATTGAACAGGGGCAACTTTTGTACCCCAAAATTTGCCCTCCCATTTCTTCAACATTTTCTCATCCCAAGACCCTTGGAGCTCAAGATCCAGTTAGGGTTTGCTCTGCTCAAGACTCATCCTTGCACTGTTGACCCAAATTAGGGTTTGTGTTTGCACAAAGATGTTTTGACCTAAAATGCCCAAAGTGATTTTCATGCTTCATGTTGGACTCACAAGTTTATCCATGCCAAGTTTCAAGCCTTGATTCCAATCTTTGCCCAGTCAATTGGACAGTTGACCTAGAAATCAGATGTATTGGAGAAAAAGTCAACTGTGGTCAATTGACAGTCAAACCTCATGATTTTTGACCCACATCAACATTATGAACTCATATATACCATTTGATCAAGTTTGGATCACAATTCCACAAGAAATTTGATCAGATCACCAAAAGGGCAAAATGGTCATTTTTAGGGTTTTGACTGCACAAAGGCATTTTTTGACTGTTTGACCTAGCCAATGGCAAACCAAGCTCACATATGGACTCAAGGACTCAATGACATGGTCTTGACACATTCAACAAGTTCAAAAGATCCCAAATGCACAAGATTGACACATGAATTTTCCAATCAACTATTCAAATTTGACTGTATACTGAAAAGTCAAACTTTGACTTTTTGGTCAAAATCAAGTGCCAAGATTCATTTTTCATCAATACATGTCAAATTATGAAACTTGTTCATCAAGAAATCAAAAATTACAAATTGGGGTTTGAAATGAAGAAATTTCATAACTTAGAAATTTTCTAAGTTATGAAATTTCCTAATTTTTTCCTAACTTTGTCCCATCTTTTCATCAAGATGCAATTGGATTCAAGCAAAACTCAAAACATGAAAGTTATATTCCATTGCAAAATCTACAACTTTGATTCACAAAGTTTTCTCAAAAGAAGCTTGTATCTCAAGTTATGATTTTTGGAACAAGGGTGCAAAACATTCTTAACTTAGAATTTTTTTGACCTATTTTTAGGCAGGATTTTTGCCTAACTTCATGACCACTTTTCACATGCTTCCACTTAGAATTTCAACTTGCATTACAAAGATGGATTGTAGTACACATTCCAAGCTTTCCAAATTGTCCAAGAACTTCTCAAACACCCTTGTGGTTAGGGAGAATCGAATTTGTCAATATGGGCAAAAGTCACTTTGATTCATGGCCAAATTACATGTTCATAACTTTGCATTTTCAAACTCAGCATGGTTCAAGCTAGGTTACAGGCCTCTAATCCCTTTCTTACTCAATAATTCAATGCTAAACCATTGTGCCAAGATGTTATTTCATTCATTTGGGCAATACATGTTAGATTAATCCATAATTAGAAAAAGCATTTTAGCCATTTTGATAAAGTTACACTTTATGTCAAATACAAATCCAAGAAGCATGGGCAAAATCTTGAGGGCTAGCATTTTGTACACAATTCACTCTGATCAAGAAGAAGAGGTGCAGCATAGTTTAAGGCATTGGACAAGTTGGTTTAAAAACTTGTATTTTCTTACTTATCAAAGAAGCAACTTTGCAAAAGAGGTCCAACATTGAGTTCCTGTCAACACAAGCCTAAAAAACTTAATGAGCATCTTCCAAACATAAAACCAGACCTAAGGCACGACCTAACCACCTTCAATACCTCCTCAAACACAGAAACATAATCCTCTTGCAAAAACAGGGCACCAGCTGCAGATTGAGGTCCACAACTCAATCCACTCGTGCACTTTGGCTGATAACCTTGCAAACACATTCCATACCATCCCTTGAAACTGTTCCAAGCCCTAAACACCAGCTGTAACACTCCTAACCCCATCTGCCATTTTCAGTTTTACAGGTGAACTTCCATAGCTCATTTCAGTCAGTTTCAAAGCAAGCTAGAGGTTGGAGAAGCATCCCTGAACTTCAAGCAAGCTGTACAAGTCCTCACATTGCATTGAAAGTACCTCCATTGTTGAACACGATTCAAGATGAACAGGTAAAAACATGGACTTCTATCTCTCAATCTAGGAAGAGTTAGGCTTAGGTTTATGAATGAAACATGCTCTACTCATGGCCCTGAAGCTACACATATAATTACTTTGCATTTATGTTGTGTGTACTGAGAGAATTTTGAACCTGAACATTGGAAAAAAGTTAGGTCAGGAATTGGGGGAGAAGAAATTCTCTCTCATTTCTGAGAGATAGATCAAGTTTTTTATATGTATGAATTCGTGGTTTGATGCTCTATAACATTGATGTTGTAAGTTTTTGTTGAAAGTCAAAGAATCAAGAGATAACATGGATGGAAGAAAGCGCGCGTTTTTGTGTTTGAAAGTGGCTGGAGGCTGAAGACAAAGTCCCTTGGGCTGGGCCTGGCTTTGTTTTTCTGTTTACACCACATTTTTCCACATACACCCCCTTGGCCCATTGTGTGTTTTTTTAATTATTTTTGACTTTTTATTTTTTCTTCTAACTTGTTATTTTTTTACAAAACATAAAAAATATTAAAAATATTTTTTCATACATTTTTGCATTTACTTTGAATTTATTTGCTTTTTGTTTACATTTGTACATATAAATAAATATAATGCTTTTATTTAAAACCTTAGAAATAATGTGAAAACATATACTTTTAATTATTATTTTTATTTGCATTTTCTGAAAACATTTTCTAAAAAAATATACTTTTTTGTAAATAATAAATATTTTTTATTTTTGTGTATATTTAATATATTTAATATATAATATAAATACTTATATATTTATTAGAATATTTAGGATAAAAACATAAAAATAATACATTTTTTCTTTTATTTATATTTAACGTCAAAAATCACTTTTTTTACAATATACTTCCTTTTTATTTATTTTTTGTATATAATTAATAAATATTGTATATAATACATAATAAATACCTTTTATTTGCAAAATTAGGGTTTCGCCCTAAACATTGAAAATATTCAAAATTAATCTTTTTTTATTTCACTTGTAAATAAATCACATACACTTACACAAATACATTTACACATACACATTTACTTATTCCTATACATTGATACATATTACATTTGCGATTGATTCGATTTGGTTGTAAATATTGGGATACTACTCTCCTATTAAGTCTCATCCCCATTTGAACATTTGTACCCCCATCCCCATGATTACTTTGTAATAGCGTAGACTTTAAATTCTCGCAACTTATCGCTTTCAAATATACCATGGTTAGACCTAGGGTTTGTATGTACATAAAATCAAACGCTAGATAACCTAATACAAAGACAAATACATGAAATCAATACACAATCACACTTGCACCCCTAGGGTAATCCCGCTTGTTGCCTTCCAAAATGGGCCATGTTGCATGTTGGGTGTCTTTGGCAAAACAAAACAATTCAAATGATCATAGTCCCTCGATGACGCTTTCGAAAGTTGCCTAAAAATGATCAAGTCCCTTCAAGCAAAATTGCCAAAGACACTTGGCACCATTGCAATCATGGTCTAAACGATGACCCGCGCCCGTCCCGTTAACATCCTAACACAAGATTGTCCACCAAATACAATGGTGGAACAAAATTGTTAAAAGGGTTAAAACATAGAAAAAAAACCTTTGAGTAAATTTAGGGGTAGACAACTCTTAGTTACTTGATAAACTTGCAAAAACACTTGCCTACTTTTCAAAACCACACTCCACAACACTTTCAAAACGACTTTCAAAAACATTGAAAACTTTTCAAAAGATAAGTACACCTTTGTATACATTCAAACATGGATCATTACAAAGGTTGCCACTACAAATGGCCTCTTTTCAAAACATTTTCAAACCCACACACAAAGCACCATTTCAAACAATTGAAAACACAAGGCAAGTGATCTAAGCAAGTAACTAAGAGCCCATGGATAACCATGGATAGAAAAGGTTCTAATACCTTCCCTTTCTATAATCTACCCCCCGAACCCAAGAAAACATCTCAAAGGTTTTTGCTGTGCTTTTTAACCTTTCCTTAGGATAAAATAAAAAGTCGATGGCGACTCTTGCTCAACCGAAACATTTGCGAAAACAAACGCAAAACCTCAAGTCAGTTCTCCCACCGTATCACACTCGGGAATCAGACTCATCAACTCATCTATCTTGGGATCTTTGAAACTTTACTTCTTAGTCTTTCTTTTTCTAGAATCCATGGCCAAAAGTACCCGAGGTATTCACAAAGAGACAACTTTAAGTCCCTTGAAACAAGATGTTTTAATAGATGTTCATGGGTGCATGAATGCATGATGCAACAATCACACACAAGATCACAAACATGGGGTTCATAGGTTCAACATCACGAGCATGAGGTCGAAGGTACTACCCACAAGGTATGATCTAAAAGTTTATTGCCTGCCGAACAAGGTTCTAAGAGGTTCCCAGAGTCTACATCCTTCCTTCGGATATTACCAACTTTCTGATTAAATCGGTGATTAGTAATATTCTCAAGAAAAACTCGTCCGAGCGTAGTAACGTGTGACAATTATTTCCGGATTACTCTGTTATAGCTTCCGCACTACACTTAAAAAGCCAAGATGGGTTAAAGGTTCTACGATCCTCAGTTTCAGCAGGCTCCCAGGTCGAAAGCAGCACGTCTTCCCAATTACTCGGTAAACGACACTATAGTCAAAGGGGCCTCCACTAAGTGGGGGATCTCATGAGTCATGTCTCCTTTTTTAGGATTACTCCCTCAAAGTTAACATGACTATACCGCCCGTCCTATCTTAAGTTTGCCCGAGTCCGGGTTTAGGACTTATGAGAAATCACCAAGCATCCTGAAAACAAGGAAAATCCATACAAACATATATAGCACATAATATACAACAAAAAATGGAACATATACAAATATAAATAAAGATAGGCTCAACCCACTTAGGGATGTACCAGCAAGAGGTCAATCTTTCCCCAGTGAAGTCGCCAATTTTTTTCTGTAGCGGTAGAAATGTTGAGTGATCAGGAAAATAGAAAGTGTACTATTTTAACCAATGTATTAATAATGGGTTTACCCCAAAGATCGATCTCGAGGAGTGCGTAGTAAATACTAAGTTCCCCAGTAGTTCAATTGAACAAAAATAATTGGTTGGTTTGTTTTGATGAAATCTTTGCACAAAGCAATAACGCGAAAATAACTTGACTTTTCTTTATAAGAACAAACCATGCTAGGGGAAGTGGTTGACATGGATTGCAAATATATGAATTCTAATGTTCTCAACGGTTAAACTTATGTTTTTCAATTACCAACCTCTAGACTGTTTCTCCCTATGTCCGTAGTGAGAAACCCTTAAACATTCACCCTTAATCCATATACCCATGAAGATAAAAAGTGAATTCAAGAAATTATAATAACAAGGTTCTCTGTTGTAATTATAGGGTACTCCTAGTCCTAGGTCGTATCTACTATGATCTAATTATGCATAAACCCTAACAACTACAGTCATGCACTTGTTAGCCATAGATCATTCCCAATTTTACCAAAAGAGAAAGCATAAGTACATTGCATAATTAAATTGAAAACCATGAATTCAAACTTTAATTAACTTAGAAATTCATATCCATTGCATAAACTAATTCAGGACCACCCCCCTAGCATTGGGGGGTTTAGCCTCTCATAATATTCAAGATAGACATAATTAAGAAGTTAATCATTACAAGAATAAAGGTGGACTTTGATCTTCAATGGTGGAAACCCTTGAATCCCTTCGTCTCCAATAACCTTGATGAAGCAATCTTCTCTCTTGTGTGTTCTCTATGGTACGATGCCAAAAAAGTCCCCGCCCCCTCTCAAAAACTCAAATAAATACCTAGGTATAATTCTCAGCAAGCTGGAATGTCTAAAGTGCCCTCAAGGTCAAGATTTAATAAAAAGGGACCAAAATACAATAGCTGACGCGCAGGCCGACACGGGCCATGTTGCTTCACAAAATGGCTTCTCTTTTCTCCTGCTTCAGGTCTTCTGACACGGGCCGTGCTAGGCAGCACGTGAACCCGTGTTGGCCCCCGGGTTATTTTTATGGGCATGGCTTGTTGTGCTGACACGGGTCGTGTCATGGGACACAGACCATGTTGGTCTTCATATGCTTGCAATTTTCCTCTTTGGCCTTTGTACTCTTGTTCCATGCTCTGCACTCTTGCTTTAGACTAACCCTCCTGAACCTGAGATATGCATACTACCAACAAAAAGCATTAAAAGCATCAAAATAAATCAAAGAAAATACAATGCAAGAAAACCAGCTAGACATGAAATACTTAAGAAAACAATAAGACTTAAAATAAAATGTTACTCAATTGACAGACTTTAGACCGTATGCATGATGAAAATTAGATAGAAATGGTGACCGATCACAACCCCAAACTTATCTCATTGCTTTTCCTCAAGTGATGCAAGAGACCAAACGAAGGTCACCCTGGATTTTCTTTTTTCCTCAATACCGCTAATGTTCTTCGCAACCTGCTTTTACCTTCTTGATCAAGCTTTTGGTTTACCAAACCATATCGCCCACCATACTCCATATTAGAGTACCTTTTACCTACAAGCTTTTTCATACCTCTCACCAAATCTCTCAAGGTTAAAGTGTTTTTTTTCACTCACGAAATCAAAGTATGCAATATCAACTCTCAATTTTGAATTAATTCTCCTTTCACTACACAAACAGAATTCACACACTTTTTGAGGTCTTTTTCGGTTGTAACGGGGCTTAGGTGAAAGGTGGGATAAACAAGGAAAGGAATAAGCGAATGGTTTTTGGCTCAGAATTTATGTTATATTTTTCATCTTTGTGCTTATATTGTTGCAAGGGGAACTTATTCACCCAAACTCTTTTGCTTTACTCGTTTTTCTTGGAGTACCTAATAGTGTTCGAGTCTTTCATTTGGGCAAGTGTTTTCTATAACTCTTTTCTCTTTTTCCTTTTCACGCATTCATGTGTTACAAAAAGAATTTTTTTATTTTATCTATTCCTTTCTATTTTATTTTTCAACTTCACACTTGCCCATTTCTTTGCTAATAACTGCCCCAAACTTAGAATTTGCACAAATAAAAAAAATCATAACACATATGCTGAACAAAAGGGTAGGAAGCGTTTGGCCATGGGTTACTGATATGGTTAAAATAAATAAAGGTATAAGGATCAATGGGGTTTAACAAAGGATAAACATATTATTGTGGATGGCTAGAAAGGCTCAGATGGTAAAACAAACAAGTGCCTCAGTGTGTGTTTTCCTATTGTGTTGTGTAGGTAGAACGAACGCAAAATCAGAGTGATAAAGTCATACCTGATTGAACTCTCATGATGATCATCAATTATGTATGGCCTTTTTGTACCTCACTGTGTTGGATAAGCTCAAAGGTTCAAAGCACTCATAGTGTCATGTGGTTTCTTTTCTGGTCCAGGTATACCATCCACATTTTCCATCTAGTAGCACCAAGTCGTGTCCAACCGTTAATTTTCTTTCGGAGGCATCCTCTTACAGGGTGCCTTAGAGAAACAAGTTCAGGTTGTATCGTTCATCCATTCACTTATCATTCCATTTCTCATCCGACATCTGTCATACAATCTGTAACATCTTGGCACAAAGCAAAATAACAAACTACGACAATGAAACCAATGAAAACAATCCAAAATAGATGCAAATGAAAACAAACAATTGAAAGAAACGCAAAACAAATGAAAGAAAACCCCCCACACTTAAACTAAACATTGGCCTCAATGTTTCAGGATAAGCAGGAGAGGGAAGACTCACAGAGGGGGATGCTTCCAAGCTGCTGCTGCTTCCAAGCATTCACCAGTAAGGTCCCTTTTTTATTACCTGACAATAAAAACAAAAAGGAAAAAAAAAAGCTATTAAAAGCATGGGTTTCCTCCCACGAAGCGCTTTGTTTAATGTCGCCTGGCTCTACGGTCCATCCCTATTATGGAGGGTACTTCCTCTTCCACACCTTGTTGTTTGTCTTGCCTGCAACAATAAACTCACCTGGTTCATAGTTATGGGTCACTTTGAGCCTCAAATCACTTCCCTGTTCCATCTTCACACTTTGAATGATCTTGGGAATTTTCATAATAGCCTGAGGTGATGCCAACCGAGAGCTTATACTTGAGACTTTTGCAATATTTTTGGCTTCCTCTAGCTTGATCATCCCCATTGAAGAGTTCTTCTTTCCACTTACCCCTTGTTTCTTGATCTCTAACACTTTCAAAGTTATATTTTCATCAAATGATTTTAGTGTCAGATTACCTGTCTCAATATCAAAGTTGCATCGACTAGTCAGCATAAATGGTCGACCAAGCATGATAGGAGTATTTTTATCTTCAGGTATGCCCATGATTTGGAAATCAACTTGAAAAATAAAATCCTCAATTCCCACCATTACATTTTCAGCTACCCCATATGATAGCTTGACCGTGTGATCTGCAAATTTTAACTTTGTCCTACTCTCACTTAACTCTCCAATACCAATCCTTTTGAAGGTGGACAATGGAATTAGGCTCACACTAGAGCCAGAGTCAATTAGAACCTTCTTGAATATCCTTTCATTTATAGTGCGCGGGATACCAACTGACCCCGGATCCTTCTGCTTGGTTGGAATCCTTCTCTCAGGTAAATTCTTCCACACTTTTCAATCACCCCAGTCTGCTCATCTCCTGTTGGTCTTTTCTTGGCAATCACCTATTTCATGAATTTTTTGTATAAAGGAATTTGCTCAAGTGCTTCAAATAAAGGTATGTTGACTTCCAACTTCTTGAACAAACTTGCAAATTTCTCAAAATCTTTTTCTTTTGAGTATTTCTTTGCCATTATAGCAGGGAATGGCAACTTGATCACCGACTTCCCCTCCTTGTGATTTTTCTCTTCAGTTGGCTTTGCTAGTGGCACAACTTCTTCGGCCTTTTTCTTGTTTTCGCTCACTTCCAAGTCCACCTCTATGACCACGTTTCCATCTGTTACCTCTTCTTCTTCATGTCCCCTAACTTTCTGGCTTCTTGTAGTGACAACATTTATATTCTCTTGATTCTTTGGATTATTCACAGTTGAGCTTGAAAGGGAACCTTGTGCTCGCAAAGATAGTTGTTGTGCTATATGTCCCGCTTGCACTTCCAGATTTTTGATTGAAGTTGTGGTTCTCCTGTGGTTACTCTGTGTTTCTTCTTGGAATTGATAATTATATGCAACCATCTTTTCAAATGCTACCTCCCAATCTGCTTTTTGTGGAGCTTGTTGTTGTTGTTGATCTTTCCATGAGAAAATAGGATGATTTTTCTAACCAGGATTGTAAGTATTCGAGTACGGATTATTTTGCTTCATAAATTTTATCTCTTCAATTTGCTGAGGAGTAGCAAAATAGAACACCGTTTGATGGCGTCCGTTACAGATCTCACAACTAACAGTTTGAGCTTGTTGAACTTGAGCGGCCTGTTGAGTTCCAAGGTTTAATGCTTTCATCTTCTTCCCCACCTCTGCCGCTATTGTATCTTCTATCCGGACTTTATTGGCTTCCAGATTCAGATCAATAACTCCTCCCGGTGTAGTTACACATTGATCATATAACTCCAAATGTTTGTTGGCAGCAATGGCTTCGATAATCTTCTTCACACCAGTGGCTGTTGTAAAATTAGATGAGCCACCAGCAGCAGTATCAATGAGTTGTTTAGTCTTCATCTTTAAGCCATTCACAAACATCTGCATTTGCTCAGTTTGATCCATGTTGTAAGTTGGGCATGCTACCAAACATCTTTTGAATCTCTTGTATGCATCACCTAGATACTCTCCCTCTTTCTGCTTGAAGTTCAAAATATCATATCGCTTGCGGATATACACAGAAGCTGGGATGTACTCGTCTAGAAAGGTATTCTCCATTTTTTTCCATGTGGTAATACTCCCAACTGGTAATGAGTAAAACTATTCTTCGGCTTCTTCAGACAGTGTGAAAGGGAACATTCTTAATTTTTTTACTTCTTCAGAATGTCCCTTAATCTTCAGAGTGGTGCTGATGGTGAGAAATCTCTGAAGATTCTTATTTACATCTTCGTTGATCTTTCCTGTGAACAGTCTATTTTCCAGCTGTCTGATTGTTGAAGGATGCATTTGAAAATTTTCCATATTTACTGGTTGACTAACGATAGTCAATCGGCCAGCCGGAGCATTTACTCCTCCATAGTCTCCAAGCAATCTTTCTGGAGATGGAATTTCACCCATGGTTGAATTGTCTAACTCTAACTCGAACTCTGATTCAGAGTGAATTGAAGGAACTTCTTCTTCTTCTTGTAGTGTTGACCTTTCTCCTTCAGTCTCCAGTCTGGCTAATCTAGCTTGTATGAGTCTTTTGTGCAAACTTATTTCTGGTTCAGTATCAAAAAGAAAATCAGTTGAGGCTTTACCTCGCATACATAGATTAGACAAGAATTAGCACAATTATAAAATTAAAAAAAATAAAATTTTAATTGTAGAGCAATAAAACTTCAAATGAACTATACTTAAAACTTTGTATTTTTGGCACTCCCCGGCAACAGCGCCAAAAACTTGACCGGGAAATAGCAAGTGTGCTATTTTAACTGATGTAGTAATAATGGGTTTACCCCAAAGATCGATCTCGAGGAGTGCGTAGTAAATAATAAGTTCCCCAGTAGTTCAATTGAACAAAAATAATTGGTTGGTTTGTTTTGATGAAATCTTTGCACAAAGCAATAACGCGAAAATAACTTGACTTTTCTTTATAAGAACAAAACATGCTAGGGGAAGTGGTTGACCTGGATTTCAAAGATATGAATTCTAATGTTCTCAATGGTTAAACTTATGTTTTCTAATTACCAACCTCTAGATTGTTTCTCCCTATGTCCGTAGTGAGAAACCCTTGAACATTCACCCTTAATCCCAATACCCATGAAGATAAAAAGTGAATTCAAGCAATTATAATAACAACGTTATCTGTGGTAATTATAGCGTACCCCTAGTCCTAGGTCGTATCTACTATGATCTAATTATGGAAAAACCCTAACAATTACAGTCATGCACTTGTTAGCCATAGATCATTCCCAATTTTACCAAAAGAGAAAGCATAAATACATTGCATAATTAAATTGAAAACCATGAATTCAAACTTTGACTAACTTAGAAATTCATATCCGTTGCATAAACTAATTCAGGACCACCCCCTAGTATTGGGTGGTTTAGCCTCTCATAATATTCAAGATATACATAATTAAGAAGTTAAACATTACAAGAATAAAGGTGGACTTTGATCTTCAATGGTGGAAACCCTTGAATCCCTCTATCTCCAATAACCTTGATGAAGCAATCTTCTCTCTTGTGTGTTCTCTATTGTACGATGCTAAAAAAAGTCCCCGCCCCCTCTCAAAAACTTAAATAAATACCTAGGCATAATTCTCAGCAAGCTGGAATGTCTAAAGTGCCCTCAAGGTCAAGATTTAATAAAAAGGGACCAAAATACAATAGCTGATGCACAGGGCGACACGGGCCGTGTTGAGCTCACATGGGACATGTTGCTTCATAAAATGGCTTCTCTTTTCTCCTGCTTCAGGCCTTCTGACACGGGCCGTGCTAGGAAGCACGGGCACCCGTGTTGGCCCCTGGGTTATTTGTATGGGCATGGCTTGCTGTGCTGACACGGGTCGTGTCATGGGACAAGGACTGTGTTGGTCTTCATAGGCTTTCACTTTTCCTCTTTGTCCTTTGTACTCTTGTTTCATGCTCTGCACTCTTGCTTTAGACTAACCCTCCTGAACTTGAGATATGCATACTACCAACAAAAAGGCATTAAAAGCATCAAAATAACTCAAAGAAAATATAATGCAAGAAAATTATCTAGACATGAAATACTTAAGAAAAAAATAAGACTTAACATAAAATGTTACTCAATTGACAAACTTTAGACCGTATGCATGATGAAAATTAGATAGAAAAGGTGACCGATCATTGAGACAAGCCATTAGATTTAATTAACTCGCACAGATCAAAATAAAAATTGCCAACACGCTTTATTATTTCCAAAGGAATGGGAAAAGAGCTAATAACCCAAAAAGAGGGGGAAAATAATCTAGGTAAGGGGGTTGGTTATGAAAAGGGGAGGTATTAGCACCCTGAACATCTACGGTACTCCGTAGGAACCTCTTTGAAAATCTGTATATTTTGGCTATAAAATGTTGTATACAAAAATAGATTGTGGGGATGAGAAAATAAATATTTTTTATAATTTTTGCACCCGCCGCGGTTGTGAACCTTTAGTGCCTATGTACCATCTTCCATGCAATAGGGGATCAGGGTATACGTAGTTCACCTTTTGAAATTTAAAACATAAGTGTGTTGATTAATTTTAAGAGACGAGACATCATTATTATCGGCCAAGTGGAAAACATACTTACTACCCACAATTATGAGAAAGGAGAATTTGTGTCATCTCAAAGTGGAGGATACGACTTGGATTTTGAAATCAACAAAATCCTCACTCAACATCCAAGTGGAAAATATCTCACTTCACTACATATCATAGAAGTATAGTTGTTTGCATCACTACAAGGATTGACAAGAGTCTAATCTTTTGAGAAAAATTATAAAGATAAAACCTAAAATGGAAAAATAGTTTGAATGAGATTGATTGATTTTAGTCTTCTCTAAAAAATGTCCAAGTATTATTAAATTGATTAAATTTTGATTAAGAAAATATTTTTGAAAATGCATAGACCTAAGTCCAAGTTTATTATGAAAGTGGTTCAAGTTTTAAAAACAAGAAGAATTTTCAAAAGGATGGAGAAGATTTTGAAATTAAAGAAGATGGGAGGAGATGAAGGGACTATCCTAAAGCATAAGATAAAAGCTATGGAAAAAAACGTCTAACCAACAAGAAGCCAACACTTGACACAATGATTCAATATAGAATTCTCATCCTTTGGATTTGAAACCAAACAAACAATTAAGAAAAACAAACTCCATTTGTATCAAGTCTTCACAAAAACTGGGCAGAGTAACGACTGTATATAAATGAATTCCAGATCACAGACAAAGCATGTAATCATAATGACATGCACACAAAACAAACACACAACCCAAAACAGACAAACCCCAAGAACTCCAGACAAAATAACAGTTGAAGTCACAAGGTCTCCAAGATAGGTTAAGGCCCCTAATCCTAAGTCCAAGAAGTCCATGTCTCCAAAATGCAAAGGATAGTATCCAAGTAGTCCAAGTAACATTAAATTTTTTTTATAGTTCAAGTTGATTATTAAGTATCTTAAAAAAATAGAAATGAAAATCTCAAATGAGCAAAATAAAAATTACGTAAAAGTAAATGCTCAAGTGAGCAAAGATAAAAATAGCATGAAACATAAATGCTAAAGTAAATGGTACATAACGTAAAAAAGCATAAGGTAAAAGACATAAAATAAAGTCAATTGTTAGAAATTAGTGGTTAGTTGAATGACCATCTTGAAATTTGTATTTGGAACTCATTAGAGGATTGGTAGAACCAAAGCTTCTCAACAACAAGTTGCATTTGCTTTTTGTCAAGTATATCATCCATTTAAGAATTCTTAAGGAAACATGAAATGATCAATGATATTTAAGTGATCCACTTTGACCAAAATTGATGAAGGGTTATTGAATTAAAGGGTTCAAATCAACATACTTGGGCTTGCAAACATGGGTTTGGACCACAAATGATCATTTTTCGAATCAGGACAAAATTTAGCACTATGTTAAGCAATCGTAAGTGGACTTATATAGAAGTCACACTTATTTTGAGACCGGTCAATCGCAATCTATTTACCATATGCTTTAAGATATGATATGGAAATCATGCTCCAATAACATTTAGTACAAGTGAGAAAGAGATGAGATGAAGAATAAATAGGGTAAAAAGTAAACCATATTTGAACCAAAAATTTAATCAAACTATTATTAAAATTATTCGTCGATTTTTATGGAGTTAGACTCAACACCATATATCCAATGATGTTAATAAAGTTCATGATCAAAATTTCATTGTCTAAGATCACTCAGAATATGTACAAAAAATAAAATAAAATTTAAAATAAAAGAAAAAAGGTTTTAAATGACTTTTAAATTTAGAAATAAGGGAAAGTAGCAATTATATTCAAAACACTCAAGAAAAATTAAGTGAGACCATAGAAAAATTAGAAATAAACTCAACTATTTTTATGAAATTTTTGGTAATTTTTTAAAGTCATGAACTATTTTTTAAACTAATTTAAATTGCTCAAATAAAGGAAAAGATCAAAAATAGTGAAAAGCAAGATAAAATTCCACAAAAAATTCAGAAGGTCAGAAATGATGAAAATGATTTTTATAAAACATTTCAGAATTTAAAAATGTCAAAAAGTATTTTTAAAACAATTAAAATAAAGCAAACAAAGCAAAAATTATGAAAAAGATCAAACATCAAAATAAAAATATGAAGAAAAAAAATTCACAAAGTCAGAAATAATTCAAGGTAATTAGTATATTTTTTTTAAAAAAATTTGGATAAAAAAAAGAGTGATGAATTTTTAAAATTTAAAATAATTAAAATATAAAATCAGATAATAAAAAATAAAACTAAAAATATGTGGACCATCAGATCATAGTCAAAACGCGTTAGTAAGGTGATCAAGTGGACTAGACGCGTTGTGCTTGATATGAACTTTATTTAAAAACACACTGGATCAATAAAAAGCCAACCAATAAAAATAAAACAATTGGTGTGTTATCATTGGTTGAGACGAGACATGTCATCGTATTTAACTTCCAGACGCCTTGCAAATAGAGAAAACCTCAAGTCAATGAATATGTAAATTTAGGTGCTCATAATGGTACCAATAGACGCGTCTCTTCAAGATGATCACAACCATATCCTCGCGCCAAATTTATATAAAACACAGCATAGTCAATTTGAAAAAAACTAGGGATGTTTAAAAATGTCAAAATCGAAAATCAGAAGTATCAAATGCATTGTTTCTCCAAAATTAAGTTAATAGAAAGCATCAGTGAACATCATAGACCATTCCAGTAATTTGAGTTAGAAGATTTGGTGCCTTAAACTACCTGAATGAAGTTAGATGAAGTTGCTCTGCAAATGGACTTGGCTAGCACAATTTCGGGCACCTCAAGACTTGACTCTTCTTATGTTAGCCTCAGTGAAGTTCAAGGATGAAGGATTAAGGAAGAAATTAAATTGAAAAGTGGTAAAAATAAGAATTAAAAATCTCAGAAAAGGGTGTTATGGAGAGAGTTTAACAAAGTGATTTTGGCTCTTCAAGCTTGAGCAAATGAATGAGGGATGATTCTCTATTTATTGGGAAGTGAATGGAATGTTCAAGCATGTGAAATGGTGAAGTTTGGAGGGAATTCGTATGAATCTGCATCATGGGAAAAGTGTGGCTCATTTTTTATCAAAACTCATCCAATCCTCGTGTTTTATGATGCTAAATTCTTTTGGGAATTTTATGATTAGAAGCCAAAACAAAGATTTCAAATTCTGACTTTTGGAGAAACTTCAGTTTCAAGTTACCAAATTCAAATTAATGGAATTCTCAACTCAAGGGGTCTCATGGGAAAGAAAATTAAACTGTGCCTATGCCATTAAAAACCTGCATTGAGAATATCCAAAAAAAATGGGAAAATTGGAATAATCAGGCTAAATAAATCAATCAACAGTTCAACCGCCAATTCAAAGTCAGAACCAAATTGATCAAACCTGCACAAAAACAACTGCTGACACAATATCTATCATTCCATCGGTTAGCAGCTTGCACCCATTTTCCAAAGTCCAATAAAGCTAAAGAAAATGCCAGAAGTGAATATTAAATCTGGAATAAGCTCATGAGTATTTGCTGACCTGCATATATTCAAACAGAGTAATAACGGGAAAATTTTCAAATGAAACGCCTTGTATTCATGCATAAAATTAAGCCAATTTCATTACAAAAAGGAAGATACCTCAGGGGAGTACTACTGCCATATCTGTTGTTTCTTCAATCTGTTATGCTCACTTGGTTGTTTCTCAAATTGGACAGTTCATGAAGTTGCAAGACAGGTTTAAAACAGTGGCAGTTCCCAATGGAATAAGTAGATCTCCTATCTTATGGCCTCCAAAACACTCGTTGACATGCTAATAGATGTGAACCAGATGGCAGAAGCTACATCTAGAGTTGGGCAGGTGTTATCACCATTTGAAAATAAGTTGATCATAACAATGTACTAACAATTAGCAGCTTGTAAAATAATTTCGAGTTATCTAACTAACTCCCTAACCTTTTAACCAATTCATAACAGATTCTAACTAATTCAGTTTCAAATTAGCTGCAATATAAACTAACCATAACAGAAAAATGGTTAGCCAAGTTCTAACTAACTACCACCTCCAATCTCATCCATCAAAATCCCTAACTAATATTCACATTAACGATTCAAATTTATTCAGATTTAACTAACTTCCTAACCATAACAGAATTATATAAGATAAAAACTCACCTTTGATAATGACCATTCAATATTCTGCAAAATCAAAAAAATACCATAAAATTTTCTCTGAAATTCTCTCTTCTTCCTCTCCCTACACCCATTCTCCAATTCTGAAAAGAATCATAAAAGCTCTCTCTTCACTCTGATCTTCCTTCTTCTTTATCTGCAGAACTTCCATCACCACAGTCGTTCTTCACTGTAACTTCACTCTTCAACAATTTCTTGTTGTTCCTCAATTGTCATCATCATCCTCGCGACTTTGCAACAGAACATAGATACTACAACTCCTTTAATCTTCTTGAATCAATTCATCATCCTCCAAGGACTTCGTCGTCAATCTTCAACAATAGCCTATAACCATAAGGAATCGCAAGAAATCAACAACAATTTGCAGAATTAAATTAAGAGAAGAAGAAAAATGTAACTGAGTTCTTGAGGAGTAGTTTTCTCATCAATTTCCTCACAATCAAAGAAGCACCAAACATTTCTCCGGCCAGTAAGCTTCTTCCTGATCTGCAATGTTTTTTACTGTGCGGTTCATGTTAGACGTAACGTGTTTGTGTTTAATCGGAAGCGAATCTTTGAGAACAAAGGATGAATCGCACGAAGAAGAAGAGAGATGAAGACAGTCAGACAGTGAGAACCGTATTGGTTATGGTAGAGGTTGTTGTATATGCAGCGGTGAGATGAAGAGAATGAACGGAAGCGAAACGGGAGTGAAGAGAGAAGTACAGGCTGAGATGGTGGTGACGGTATGTTTTAATAATAAGGCTTTGAGCGGTGGTGTTGTGACGGAGTAGAAGAAGCACAACAACAGAAGGTGAGGAGAGAATGTGAGCAGCGTGAGAGAGAGAGAGAAGTTGTTCAATAGTCACAATTTGAACCCTAGAAATCCAAAATGATACCGTATCCTTTTTCTCTCATGTTTCAATTTTATTCTTTTAATTTCATCAATAATTTGCCCATAATAATCTGAACAAAAATATAACAAATCTGGCGGGCTAAGTTGTGTTGTTGAAAAACCCCTTGGGCCTTACAATTGTACCGCTCACACCTTTGCATGATGAGCCCATTTGTACAACTTTTTTTGTACATTTGAAGTGCTGCGAATAAAAAACTACTGGTGGACCAAAAATCCCCTGGGCCTAGCTGCTATTTCGATCTACACACCTGTTTCAGGCTCACACCCCCTGGGCTCATTCTATTGCACTTCCCTTTTTTATTGATTTTGTAATTTGTTTAGATTTGTTTGAACCTTTTTTTACATGATAAAAATAATAAAATCAAATATAGAAATTTGTTAGATTTTTATTTGGTTTTTTAGGAATTGAATTAGGATTATCCGATTATTTGATATTTGCAATTCACCTTTGCTTGTTGAGATCTGAATCTTATACATGTTTATTATGCGATATGCGGATATGTTTGAGATTTCAATTGTAATTTATTTTCACACCGATGATGCTTCGACACTTATTTTGGGCATTTGATCTCTTACTCTTTTCCATTGTTTGGTGAAGCTTACTCTAAGTTTTCCGGATTTCTCTGTTTTTGCTCACAGCACTACGAACTTTTGTTCGTTTTGTATTTTCCTCTCTTTTATCTTATTTCGCACTTTACCGCTTTCTAGATATCATGAGAAGTAGGAAATAAAGAGCGTGCACTCAAAGTCTCTATTTAAAGACCTGTAGAAGGCATTCCACACTTCATTTGCTATGTGTGTTGTGCTCGTGTTTGTTTCCTTGGTTGTTGATTAATGAGTCACTCAATTTAGAAATTGAAATCACGACTTCGCTCTCAGTGCAGCTCCCTATAGGATTTTATCGCTTTCCTTGATTTATGGTTGATCGATGAGTCACTCAATTTAGAAATTGAAATCACGACTTTGCTCTCATGGCATGTACCCCGTAGGATAGTTTTTGTTAGACTTTCTTTGGTATGCTAGCTTAGATAGGATCTCTCCAGGTGTGCTCTCTTGAGTTTATTGGCTTGCTTGTTTGATTTAATCTTTGTATGCATGTTTTGAGATGATATACCCTCGGCATGTTCCCTTAAGAGCTCTTGATTCAACTATAGATGATGATTCGAGATAGACATAGTTTTAGGTGATAGACCCTTGCTATGCTCCTTTAGGACTTCTTGATTCATCTATAGATGATGAGTCGAGATAGACATTAGGATTGTTATCCAAGCATGTCAACTTAGGATAGAGATTTCCCTTCAAAGCTCAACTTTAGGATCAATCATTGTATGATAACATTAGAGATAGATTTAGGTTAGTCTCCCCTTATACTTTTCTTTTCCCTTTTGCATTTGCATTAAAAAAAAACTTCTTTTTCTTGCAAACTTCAAAACACTTAAAAATTACTGATGAAAATCATACCTTTGTTGAGCATGGGAGATGATAAGCGGGTTTCTTCTTGATCTTATTGTTCTCATATTCTAAGCTTAGGTATGGTTCAAGTCTCAAAGACTTATTTCATGAATAAGTGGAGAAATGGTTAAAATATCTCTCTTGAGATCCATTAGTCATTATCCACAAGCAAAAACACCAACAAATACAAACTCTTTTTGCCTACGGGATTTTTCTTTCAAAACCTTTTCCAAAGAACATGTTAATTCACTTCTGTACTGACGCGTAAGTCTCCAGAGGTCGAGTTGCGGCAGAAGGCGAAATTAATAATGTTCATTAAAAAATACAAACCAACAAAAACACGTGAGCCGAACTACGGCTGCTCTGATTCAAAAGGGATACGTAGGCATCGGGGTAGGGCCCGGACGAGCACAAATTTTATTTTCCCTACATTATTTTCTCCTTTCTTTTTCATGCATTCCCTGTTCAACTTAGATAAAGATTATTACACACCCATTTGATTACAACAACAAGAATGGATACCGTAGAGTACTACAGGCTTGTTGGATGCTAATACCTTCCCCTCGCGTAATAGAATCCCTTACCCGATCTCTCACTCGTTTTCCCTTGATTTCACCCTTCTCAGGTTTACTCGATGTTTACCTTTCCCCTCTTGTAGGATAAAAAAACATTCAATGGCGACTTCATTGATTTCATTATCAGTTGATGGTTCAGCCGATTGTTTCAATAATGAACCACTACTTATGCATTTTTTTTAGGACAACCTAGCTGAGGCTCCTCTAGAGTGGTATATGCAACTTGAGAGGACTCATGTTAACACTTGGGGAGAACTTGCTGATGCTTTCCTAAAGCATTACCACTACAACACTACTATGGCACCTAGCCGTGCTCAGCTTCAGAGCATGTCATAGAAGACTAGTGAATCTTTTAAGGAATATGCCCAGAGGTGGCGCAGACTAGCTGGGAGAGTCCAACCTCCCTTCTTGGATCGTGAGTTGGATGATCTGTTCATGAATACCCTACAAGGTCCTTATCTTCAAATATGACTGGAAGTACTTCAGATTCTTTCTCAGACATGGTTATTATTAGGGAACATGTTGATATGTGTGTTAAGGCTGGTATGGTTTTGGGTGCATCTAGCACTAATAACAATAATTCTGGTAATGGTAAGAAAAGATATTCTAGTTTTGTTAAGAAGAAAGAAGGTGAGTTGAGTAATGCATCTAGCGACAAAGGGGAGGTTGATGTTCAGTTTCCATATTATTCAACTCCTGTTGTTGTTCGGTAACAATAGTATGCACCTCCTCGGAATTACCAACAATGGAAACAGAGACCTCAAGGGTAAAGGGGTCAACAGAGACAACAGAGGTACCCAAAAAGAAAGTTGGATCCAGTTCCTATGACATATGCTCAACTTCTTCCAAAGTTACTTCCTAGCTAGTTGGTTCAGCTACGTGAACTTGGCCCCCAACCAAAGAATCTCCCAAGGGGATATGATGCAAATATGCACTGTGAATTTCATTCGGGGGCCCTAAGCCACTCGATTGAGAATTGTAAAGCATTAAAATACAAGGTTAAATAGCTTCTGGATGCTAAGGAGATAAGCTTTACCCCTGTCAGTCCGAACGTTCAAAATAATCCCATGCCTCCCCATAATGGGGCAACGGCCAATTCTATTGGGTTCAACTACGTGAACTTGGCCCTCCACCAGAGAATCTCCCAAGGGGATATGATGCAAATATGCGCTATGAATTTCATTCGGGGGCCCTAGGCCACTCGATTGAGAATTATAGAGCATTAAAATACAAGGTTCAAGACCTTCTGGATGCTAAGGAGATAAGCTTTACCCCTGTCAGTTCGTACGTTCAGAATAATCCCACGCCTCCCCACAATGCGGCAGCAGCCAATTCTATTGGGTTTGATGATGGGAAAGATTTGATGACTCATGTGGATGAGATTCAGATTCCACTAGCGTTTGTGAGAGAACATTTGTTGCAACATAGGGTTTTGCAAGAACTTCATAGTTTCTGTTAACAGTGTTCGTCTAATCCAGAAGAGTGTGTTAAGCTGAAAAGTGCTATTCAGAAATTGATGTATGAAGGTGTTCTCCAGGTGGAGAAGGTAATTCCTAAGAATGATATTGCTATATTGGAAATTCCTTATTACCCGGTGTAACGTGGGGGGAGAACTGACTTGGGTATTTTGTGTTTGATCGCAAATGTTGCGGTTAACAACAGTCGCCACTGACTTTTCTTTTATCCAAAAGGAAAGGTTGAAAAGAATAGGAAAGACCTTTGAGATGTTTTCTTGAGTTCGGGGGGTAGATTATGAATAGGGAAGGTATTAGCACTCTTTTCATCCGTAGTTATCTACGGGCTCTTAGTTGCTTGCTAGATCACTTGCTTTTGTTTGAATGTGTGCTTGTGGTGTGGGTTTTTGAAAGTATTTTGAAAGTGTCACTTTGTAATGGCTCTCGTTCTATAAGAACGCGTACAAAGTGTTATTTTGAAAATAGTTCAAAGAAGTGTTTGTGGAATGTGTTTTTTGAAAGTGATTTTGAAAAGGTGTCTTTGCAATGGTTCTTGTCTCTATAAGAACGCGTACAAAGTGTTTGTCTTTTAAAAATGTTTCAAATTTGTAAGATGTCTTGAAAGTGTTGGTGTTTGTTTTAAAAATAGCAAGGATGTTTTGGTTTGAAAATGAGAAAGCAACTAGGAACATTCTACCTACTCAAAAGCCTTTCTTGTTTATTTCCTCTTTCCTTTGACATTGTTATCTTACCATTGATTTGGTAAGAAACACTATCTTTGGATGTAAAGGGACTGGCGTGGGTCATCGTATAGCCATGATTAGCAACTTTGTAAGATATCTTAGCATTTTCTTTAAGGGACTAGGATCATTTTTGAAAGGCAACTTTGATAGCGTCATCGAGGGACTATGATCTTGTATTTTTTATTGCTTTTTCTAAGATACCCAACATGCATAATATGGCCATTTATTTATCAAGGCAACAAGTGGATTTACCCTAGAGGTGCAAAGTGTGCAAGTGTGTCTTTTTCATATTTAATTTATCTTGTATTAGGGTTTTCTAAGCATTGATTTTATCTTTTCATACAAACCCTAATTTACTAGCATTTATATATAAAGCATTAAATTGCGGAAAATAAAAATACTAAGCTATTACATCATTAGGGAAGGGGGTGTACAAATTTACAAATGGGGAAGTTGCAAGAAAATTAAATCTAAATAATTATTACAAACATATTGAATATTATACAATAATTGAATAAATAATGTACAAGAATATAAATGGAAAAAAAAGAAATGATTTTGTTTGGATTTTTATGAAAGGGTTCAAATCTTGACCTAATTAAAAAAATGATTAAGGAAAATTAAATAAAATTAACTTAAACTAAATAAGAAAAGAAATTAACTAAAAAAAAGATTTTTAGGGTTTTATTTATGAAAAGGTTTTAAATAAAAGAAATAATAGGAAAATTAATTAATTGGAAGAAACCTAAGTTCTAAATTAATTTTAATTGCAAGAAAATAATATAATAGTTAAACCTAAACCTAAATATTAATTATTAAGAAAGAAATGAATTTATTAAGAAAATGTTTTTGTTCTTTTAGTTTTATACATAAATAAACAAAATAAGTGTAAAAATAATAAATAATATATTTTTGGATTTTTATTAATAACAATAAAAATGATATTAATACTACTACTACTACTACTAATAATAATAATAATAATAATAATAATAATAATAATAAAATATAAAGAAATAAAATATGATAAGAAAAAGAAAATAAAAACAAAATTGGGCCAGGGATGCTGAAGTAAGTCAGGGGTTAGTAAAAGAAAAAAATCCCCGGGGCCAAGTTGGAGGCCCCACCTGTTCAAAAAAAAAACAAGGAAAACAGAAAATATGTAAAAAAAATGGTAAAACAGACGTTGGGGCTCGAACCCAAGTCCAAGGGGTGACAGGCGCGCGCTTTAACCACTGGGGTGGTGATACATCCGTTAACATTGACAAAAAAATAAATACATAGCATAAAACTTGCCCTGGTTGTACTTCATCTTCAACCTCCAGCCAAAGGATCTGTAACTTGCTCATTCCTTAACCATTTCTAAAAATATAAACATGAAACTTGTGGCAAATTTACTCACTATTTCAGAAATGTAAAGCATTAAAACTATAGATCAAAGACAAGCATGAACTTTATTGGCCCTAATCTGAAACCTAAAAAATTTAGAAACTTTAACTCTAAAATTCTCTAAGCTCAAACCATATAAATGCAAACTATGGATATGTACAACTTCGTGGCAATGAGGTCTACATTTTATCTTTGAAAATGGAAGCCTAACAATGCCTATATGAATAGTTCAAAAGTCAGAAAATTCACCTTGCTAGAGGGTATCGCGTTTTGAGTTTGAGCACCTTTTGATGAGTTCTAGTGATTGGGTTAGCTTCCTCAAGTTCCCAGGAAGCTAATGTGATGCTGGGTTTGAGATGAGAGTGGCTGAGGAGTTCTGGAGAAGTCCACTTGCAAAGCTCTAATTTTGAAAATGGAACTTGATGATGGAGGTGTTACAGTTAGGCAAAAGGACTTTGGATGGTTTGTATTTGATGTTTAGAAGCTTTAGGAACCAAAAGGCTTGGAAACGCACGAGGGAGATGTGAGTTTCATGTTTTTGGTCAGATTATGCAACAATGGAGTTTTGTGATATAATTCTGAGTTTTTATGTGTTTAGAGCTTGTGTATTCGTCTGTTTTGATGTAAACAACTTGTGCATAAGTAAGGAAAAGGTTCCAACACTTGAGAGGGACATAAGTGCAAGATCTAGAGTTATGGCTATGTTACTTGATTTTGAAGAAAAGTGGGAATATGGTTTCAAGGCATAGTACAAGCATGGCCTAAGTTCCAAGAGGCTTTAGACAAGTTTCTTTAGGGTTATAGGTTGTGTGTGATCAGAAGAAAACAATTGCAAAGCTCAATAACTGATTTTGTGCACAAAAGCTACTTTTCAAAAATGGCAATGTGCATTTTCTTCCTAAAATGGTATTAAGCATGGGCAATGCATTGAATGCTTGAGTTGAAGCCTCTAACAGCTGTGCTAAACATTAATTATGGAGTGCCAAGCAAGTTTGAGGCCTTCAAAGAAAAGATTGTGCAGCCTAGCATGGATTTGAATTCTTGTTCATCATGAAATTGACCTATAATTCAAGAATGAAATGCCAACTTCATGCTTTCGATTCTCCTTCCTCAAACATGATCTCAAGGAGTTATTGGACATTATAGAAAGCATGTAATTTTCTCTACAACCCCTCTTTGAATTTTGAAAATTCCCCTTGGAACTATGTGAAAAATTGCAATGAAATTAGGTCAAAATCCTGCCTAAACTAGGGCAAAATTTCACTAAGTTTCCAAGTTTCATGAACATGTATTCACAAAATCATAACTTGAAATCCATGAATATATAGGAGAAGTTGTGTAAATAAAAGTTTTATATCTCATTGATATCTACAACTTTCATGTTGAAAGTTTCCTTTGAATCATCTTGCATCATGGTGAAAAATTGGCTCAAAGTTGTGAAAAAATATGAAGTTTTCAACACTTAGAAAAATTTCTAAGTTTGGAAACTTTGACTTTTCAAAATGAAATCTTGACTTTTTTATTTCTTGATGAACAAGTTTCATATTTTGACAAGTTTTGATGAATTGTGATCTTTGACACTTGATTTTGACCAAAAAGTCAAAGTTTGACTTTTCAGTGTACAGTTGACTTTTGATCAGTTGACTGAAAATCAACTATTAATCAATTGATCTTGAGGTAAGTTTTGAGTCATGCCATTAGGTCAAATGATGTAATTGAATCCTTGAGATCATGTTTCCAACCAATCAACCATTTTCTAGGTAAAAAAATAAGAAATTGCCTTTTCTCAATCAAATCCCTAATTTTAACCATTTTGCCCTTTTGATGATCTGATCAAATTTCTTGAGGAATTATGGTACAAACTTGATCAAATGATATATATGAGTTCACAATATTGATATGAATAAAAAATTATGAATTTTGATTGTAAATTGACCACAGTTGACTTTTTCCCGAATACAGTTGATTTTTAGGTCAACTGATCAATTGACTGAGCAAAAATGTGATCCAAGACTTGAAAATTGAATGAACAAACTTGAGGGTCCATAATTATCCATGAAAGTCATATGAGGCATTAAAATTTCAATTATCCTTTTGCAATCTCAAACCTAATTTCAGTCATCAGTGCTTAAGGAGGTGTCTTGAGTTGATCAACCTTTGTGCAGTCTTGAACCAAGGGAGATCTTGTGAGAAAATACTTGATAAATGAGAGGAAAAATTTTGGGGTACAACAGCTGCCCCTGTTCAATCTTCTTAAACCTGAAGAGTTAGATTGGCGGATCCGCCATTCGTGACTTGAAGGTGGAAGATGATTGGGCACTAGAGTGCCCAGAAATTTACGCTCGAAGATGAATTGCGAATGGGCTTATAGATGCCATTTGGAGGAATGATGGAGATTTGTCGGAGATGGGCTTGTAGATGCCACCCAAAGGTGATTGTTGACAGAAAATAGACTAAATCTGAACTTGATTTCAACTGGGAAAGAATTAGAACAAATCTTTGAAGTGATTTATCTAAAACCAGCAGAAGTCTTGTATGTTATTTGACTAGGAAGAATCAGAATAAATCTTAGAGAGATTTATCTGAACCAAAAATGTTCAGTTGGAAAGCATTAGGATAAACCATTGAGAGGTTTAAACTGAACCAAAAGAGATCTTGAATATTCTTTAACTAGAGAGAATCAGAGTAGATCTTTGAGCGATTTATCTGAACCAGAGAAAGTGCCTACGGGAAAGAATCAGAATAAATCATTGAGAGATTTAAACTGAAATGGCAGGGATCTGGAGAAGAAACAGAACAAATCATTGAGAAATTTATCTGAACCAGCAAGGATTTGGTGAAGAATCAGAATAAATCATTGAGAGATTTATCTGAACTAGAGAAAATGTCTGCGGGAAAGAATCAGAATAAACTGTTGAGAGATTTAAACTGAATCGACAGGGGTATGAATATTCTTCAATTTATGATGGGCCTGTGTAGGTCTGCTGCATGATGAGTCCGTGTAAAACTGCATCTAGAATTAGGAGGAACCTGTGTAGGGTTGCTTCATGAAGAGTCAGTTTAAAGCTTCATCTTGGAAATAGGAGGAACCTGTATAGGGTTGCTTCATGATGAGTCCGTGTAAAACTTCATCTTGGAAATAAGAGGAACCTATGTGGGGTTGCTTCATGACGAGTCCGTGTAAAACTTCATCTTGGAAATAGGAGGAACCTGTGTAGGGTTGCTTCATGACGAGTCCGTGTAAAGCTTCATCTTGGAAATAGGAGGAACCTGTGTAGGATTGCTTCATGACGAGTCCGTGTAAAACTTCATCTTGGAAATAGGAGGAACCTGTGTAGGGTTTCCTCATGACGAGTCCGTGTAAAACTTCATCTTGGAAATAGGAGGAACCTGCATAGGGTTGCTTCATGACGAGTCTGTGTAAAACTTCATCTTGGAAATAGGAGGAACATGTGTAGGGTTGCTTCATGATGAATCTGTGTAAAACTGCATCTTGGAAATGGGAGGAACTTGTGTAGGGTTACTTCAATCGGTCGTATAGATAAATGCCCTGACTTGTTACAGGTATTAATCTGGAACTTGAAAATGGTTGATGGTAGTCATCTGTTGATTGACTTTTTCCTGAAAAAGGTAAAACGTTAGTTGTATGCAATGTCATGATGTATGAAATGCATGGTGTCATGATGTTCTCAAAATAAATGAGATTGTGTCGTATGCACTTATCATGTGTGAAATGTTAATGAATGTATTTTTGTTTGGGAAAATAAATCCTTGACAAATTCTAGGGAGTCAATAAATCTCGGACTGCTGTTGAAGAGTAGGTGTGTCTTTAAACTGTGCTTAGAATGTTTCCACCGGGGATTCCTATTTTGTTGTTTTGAGGAAAACTCTGCAGGGGAATATTGAAAACTTTGTGGAGAGTGTTGATTCTTGCTTGGGGAAAAGTGTTCAGGAGCCTTGGTTGTTCGTTGCTCTACTGGGGAGTCGAAGTTGAACTAATGTTTTGTTGGGTCCAGGCTTCAGAGTAACTTGTTGGGGATCGTAGAGTAGTCTACTGGGGAGATGAAGTTGAACTAATGTTTGGTCGGGTCCAGGCTTACAGTAATTTGTTGGGAACTGTAGAGTAGTCTACTGGGAAAGAGGAGTTGTGGTCCTCTAATTTGTAGTAGTCGGAGATGCCACCTCAAGCTGGGGAACCCTGTCATTTGTTGGGGAAATAAACCTTGTTTCTTACTCTATTGGAGAGGCGGCAACTTCACTGGCAGAAATCCTCGAGGATTCTTGAGGACTACTTAGCTGGGGAAAAGGTTTTCAGAGATTGAAACTCTAGCTGGGGTCATCCTATGAGAGGGATTTTCGGGAGATTTGTCACTTCCCGTAGTAGTGAGTGCTTGTGGCACTGCCAGGAGATGTTGGACTGTACGTAACCCATTTGATGCCCCAAGTAATGGAGATGGTGACCTGCCCCTGGTTATTCTGCATTTGTTGAGAGATTTCTGGGAATCTTGACTTGACTGCCCCAGGTGTGCTAGATAGTTATATGGCATGCCCCCTTTTTTTATAGGAGATTTGTCATTGGAAGTGTCATCCCATTTGAAGTGATTTTGTTCACCGAGAGAGCTTTCGTTCATCGGATATTCGTTGTGTGAATTTCTCTGTTGTCAAACAAATAGCCATATGCAAATGGTGATATTCAAGTAATGTAAAGTTTATGTCTGTCCTGAAGTTTTGAAAATGCGTTTTAGCAAGTAAAGAAATTTCGTAAGAAAAATTCAACTCAGGATTTAGAGTGATGCCTTACAAGAGTCAGGATACCTTTTTGTAACAGTGTGCTTTCGAACTAACCCATGCTTCAATTAGGACTTTTAAAGGATTGTAATGTGGCTTTGTTCATGGTTTAAGAAACAAAGGATTAAGGCTCAAAGTGTATTTGTACCCACCCGTTCTTTGTGATGTTCTTCAGCCGTAAACTCAGTTAATTGTACGTTTGAACTCCAATTGAGTCTGGAATGACGTTTTGGTGATGGTTCAGACAAGTTTAGTTCATTGGAAAGCAGACATTTTTGCAACATTTTTCATGTTGTCGAGGATTTGTAGTGTCCTCTTTCTTTTGATTTGTTATCCCTAATTTTTGCCTGACAGTTCTTGTTTTGAGATTATAGTCAGCGGGATGCCCCAGTTTTTCTTAAGTCCCCTTTGTAGTTTTTTGACTTAGTGGGCTTTTCTTTTTTTGAGAGATAATGACTGCCGTTGTGATATGGAGCTATCATCACCTTTTGATTCCAGAGGAATGTTTTTGATGTCACTCGTTGTATACGAAGTGAACGCGCATTTGAATTAACTGAGAGACTACCCCGCCCCAGTTTTTGATTAAAGGTTTCAATTTGTGTAAAAAAAGGAAAATTTTTACTTCTTTGGCTCGAAGGGGTTAACTAGGGATTATCCTCCTTATAACTCCAGTGTTTGGGATTTGAAATAATGCATGTACATCGTCAGCAAGGTCTGTTCAAAAGCATATTGTATGAGATTATGGCATTGTTTTCGTAATCCTCCCTCTAAAGGCTTGTCACTTTTAGCAAGAGTTGGATGTCATAAAGAGAGCAAAAAACATAGCTTAAATATAGTGAAAACGAATGGATAATTGTTTGAATAACAAAAGAAATTACAATTGAAAATTCAAAATGAACGCTCTCAATTATTCGACATAGGAGCAGTGATCACGTTTGGAGTCTCCGGAGGGTCAAACTCGATCTCCTTGGCATCAATCAAATTCTGAATCTTGTACTTCAACGCCCAACAATTGTTAGTATCATGCCCGGGACTATCAGAATGATAAGCACGTGTTGCATTAGGATTGTAGTTAGGAGAAGAAGTTTTGGGGTTTGGATGAGGTCCTATCAACGTAATCAGATTCATCCTTAACAAGTGTTGTGATGCTTGAGACAGTGGCATGTTGATGTTGGTAAACTGTCTTTTGGGCTCGTCTGGCCTTCGTTGATTTACCCTTTACTGTTGTCGGTGCAACGCTGAACCAAAGATCAGGACTGCCCCCACGTGTTGGTCACGATGACTCTTTTAACCATACACAACATTGGACTCTTTCTTCCCACTGTATGGCTTTTTCTGGGCATTAGAGGGTGTAGCTCCTTGAATCTTTCTGCTTTTGATGCCAACTTCGACTCTTTCGCCACTCAGTATTAGCTCAGTGAACCCGGGCGAGGAACTTTCGATTATGTGTTTCAAGAAAGGTCTTGTCAAAGTTCCTATGAAGATTTCAATCAACTCCCTGTCAGTTAAAGCGGGCTGCACCCTACCAGCCAGATCTCTCCACTTTTGGGCGTATCCTTTGAAGCTCTTGTTGGAACCCATGGTCATGTTCTGCAATTGCACACGAGTTGGTGCAAGATCAACGTTGTACTGGTACTTCTTATAGAAAGCAACAGCTAAATCTTTCCAGATGTGGATGCGAGAACTCTCCAATTGATAGAACCATTCAAGTTGAGTCCCTACCAGACTCTCTTGAAAGAAATGGATCCACAGCTTCGGATCAGTTGCGTATGGCTGAATCTTGCGGACATAAGACTTTAAGTGAATCTTAGGGCAAGAAACTCCATCGTATAGGGCAAAGGTAGGGATTTTGAAATTTGGCGGGATGACCACTCCAGAAACCAAGCCCATGTCTCCTAAATCAAAACCAGGTATCTGCTAAATCTCCATAGCATTGAGGCGACCCTCCAACTGTTTGTACTTGTCATCAGCGAGAGGATATTGTTCCTTAGAGTAGTCAGCTTCGACTTCATCAATCTCTAGACTGTTGTCTTCTTCATGACTATCCCCCATGTTGGATGGAGTTGGAAGATCTAGAGCTCCCTTGAGTGGTCCTTTAAGTCTCCTTCCCAAGTTCAGGATGCCTACTGACTTCTTGGACCTTTTCTTCTTGTTTTTGAGAAGGAGAGTCTTCGGGTCCTCTTGCCCCTTAGCCAAAGTCAGGAACATTTGTTGGAATTGAACGTTTTGAGCTTGGAGATATTTCACCGCTTGTTCCATATCCATCTTACTGAAATAAACAGTAGGAAGATAAGGAGGCCTGTATGGGAGAAACCTATCATGATATGATGCATGATATGTGGATGCATGTTTTCAAGGATCTCGCGGGGTAAATGTTAGTAGCTACTTACAGCTTTTATTGGATAACCTTGTATCGATGGATGTCCTTCCATGAGGATTAAGCTCACCATATCAAGTGGGTTGTATCCCTTGACTCAAGTTGTTGTACTTGATTTTTGACGGCGTTTGGTTAGAAGAAAATAAATCCTCTTGTCCTTTGATAGACATCTGGTTCAACGTGACCCTGCATCATAGGCCCTTGAGATCCTTGAAACGGTTATTGAAAATTTTATGGTATGATGTCATGTATAAGTATGCAAAGTAAGCAAGTTTATATACAAATAATCATATACACACAAAGCAGACAAGTCCTTTGGTTTAGGCTTGTATGGAGTTTGTAGGTAAGTACCCTCTTGAAGTTTAGTTGGCTCAACCTGTCCTAGTTAATAGTAATCGGGTTCTAAAGGATCTCAATGTCACTGACCTTTCTCTTAGACATTGTCTCAGCTCAATCAATCTTTTCTTGCGGCCGAGATATCCCAAAAGTCCGATCTCAATGAGTGTAGAATCGAGTATCAGCCAACTTCGGACTGCACCAAAGTCAGCTATCTCACTACTTCCTAATAGCCAAGTTGTTCAATTGAGATTCTAAGGTCAATTAGTGCTTCATGACACTGCTCAGCGGCCCCGTATTCTCCCCGTTTCAACACAAGGGTTACCGGTACCAACAAATGCGTCACACTAACGAAGCTATTTCTTAGACCATGTCGGTATATCCCATATAATTTCTACGATCTATTTCTACTTACCTAAAAGGTGCCCCAGATCCGGGTAGAGGATCCAAACAAACCCAAACAAAAGAACCATAATGTAAAGCAAGCAAGTCAAACAAAGAAAGCGAGTAAATGTGATCTATCCCTAAGGTAACCCCACTTTTAAAGATCCCCAGCAGAGTCGCCAGTTCTGTAACACAGTGGGAGAACTGACTTGGGTGTTTTGTGTTTGATTGCAAATGTTACGGTTAGCAAGAGTCGCCACCTACTTTTCTTTTATCCGAAAGGAAAGGTTGAAAAGAACATGAAAGATCTTTGAGATGTTTTCTTGAGTTCGGGAGGTAGATTATGAAAAGGGAAGGTATTAACACCCTTTTCATCCGTAGTTATCTACGGGCTCTTAGTTGCTTGCTAGATCACTTGCTTTTGTTTGAATGTGTGCTTATGGTGTGGGTTTTTGAACGTATTTTGAAAATGTTACTTTGTAATGGCTCTCGTTTTTATAAGAACGCATACAAAGTATTGTTTTGAAAATATTTCAAAGAAGTGTTTGTGGAATGTGTTTTTTGAAAGTGATTTTGAAAAGGTGTCTTTGCAATGGTTCTCGTCTCTATAAGAACGCGTACAAAGTGTTTGTCTTTTGAAAATGTTTCAAATTTGTAAGACGTCTTGAAAGTGTTGGTGTTTGTTTTGAAAATAGCAAGGATGTTTTGGTTTGAAAATTAGCAAGCAACTAGGAACATTACCTACCAAAAAGTCTTTCTTGTTTATTTCCTCTTTCCTTTGACATTGTTATCTTACCATTGATTTGATAAGAAACCCTATCTTTGGATGTAAGGGGACGAGCATGGGTCATCGTATAGCCATGATTAACAACATTGTAAGATATCTTAGCATTTTCTTTAAGGGACTAAGATCATTTTTGAAAGGTAACTTTGATAGCGTCATCGAGGGACTATGATCTTGTATTTTTTATTGTTTTTGCTAAGAAACCCCACATGCATAATATGGCCATTTATTTTTCAAGGCAACAAGTGGATTTACCCTAAAGGTGCAAAGTGTGCAATTTGTCTTTTTCATGCTTGATTTATCTTGTATTAGGGTTTTCTAAGCATTGATTTTATCTTTCCATTCAAACCCTAATTTACTAGCATTGATATATAAAGCATTAAATTGCGGAAAATAAAAATACTAAGCAATTACATCAATAGGGTAGGGGTGTACAAATTTACAAATGGGGAAGTTGCAAGAAAATTAAATCTAAATAATTATTACAACCATATTGAATATTATACAATAATTGAATAAATAATGTACAAAATTATAAATGGAAAAAATAAATGATTTTGTTTGGATTTTTATGAAAGGGTTCTAATCTTGACCTAATTAAAAAAATGATTAAGGAAAATTAAATAAAATTAACTTAAACTTAATATAAAAAGAAATTAACTAAAAAAAAGATTTTTTAGGGTTTTATTTATGAAAAGGTTTTAAATAATAGAAATAATAGAAAAATTAATTAATTAAAAGAAACCTAAGTTCTAAACTAATTTTTATTTGCAAGAAAATAATATAATAGTTAAACTTAAACGTGAATATTAATTATTAAGAAAGAAATTAATTTATTAAGAAAATGTTTTTGTTCTTTTAGTTTTATAAATAAATAAACTAAATAAGTGTAAAAATAATAAATAAAATATTTTTGGATTTTTATTAATAACAATAAAAAATAATATTAATAATAATAAAAAAATATAAAGAAATAAAATATAATAAGAAAAAGAAAATAAAAATGAAATTGGGCCAGGGGTGCTGAAAAATGGAGTTAGTAAAAGAAAAAAATCCTAAAAATGGTAAAACGGACGTTGGGGCTCGAACCCAGGTCCAAGGGGTGACAGGCGCGCGCTTTAACCACTGAGGTGGTGATACATCCGTTAACATTGGCACAAAAATAAATACATAGCATAAAACTTGCCCTGGCTGTACTTCATCTTCAACCTCCAGCCAAAGGATCTGTAACTTGCTCATTCCTTAACCATTTCCAAAAATATAAACATGAAACTTGTGGAAAATTTACTCACTATTTCAGAAATGTAAGGCATTAAAACCATAAATCAAAGACAAGCATGAATTTTATTGGCCCTAATCTGAAACTTAAAAAATTTAGAAACTTCAACTCTAAAATTCTCTAAGCTCAAACCATATAAATGCAAACTATGGATATGTACAACTTCGTGGCAATGAGGTCTACATTTTATCTTTGAAAATGGAAGCCGAACAATGCCTATATGAATAGTTCAAAAGTCATAAAACTCACCTTGCAAGAGGGTATCGTGTTTTGAGTTTGAGCAACTTTTGATGAGTTCCAGTGATTGGGTTAGCTTCCTCAAGTTCCCAGGAAGCTAATGTGATGTTGGGTTTGAGCTAAGAGTGGCTGAGGAGTTATGGAGAAGTCCACTTGCAAAGCTCTGTTTTTGAAAATGGAACTTGATGATGGAGGTGTTACAGTTAGGCAAAAGGACTTTGGATGGTTTGTATTTGATGTTTAGAAGCTTTAGCAACTAAAAGGCTTGGAAACGCACGAGGGAGATGTTAGTTTCAAGTTTTTGGTCAGATTATGCAACAATGGAGTTTTGTGATACAATTCTGAGTTTTTATATGTTTTGGAGCTTGTGTATTCGTCTTTTTTGATGCAAATAACTTGTGCATAAGTAAGGAAAAGGTTCCAGCACTTGAGAGGGTCAGAAGTGCAAGATCTAAAGTTATGGCTATGTTACTTGATTTTGAAGAAAAGTGGGAATATGGTTTCAAGGCATAGTACAAGCATGGCCTGAGTTCCAAGAGGCTTTAGAAAAGTTTCTTTTGGGTTATAGGTTGTGTGTGATCAGAAGAAAACAATTACAAAGCTCAAGAACTTATTTTTTGCATAAGAGCTACTTTTCCAAAATGGCAATGTGCACTTTCTTCCTAAAATGACATTAAGCATGGGCAATGTATTGAATGCTTGAGTTGAAGCCTATAACAGCTGTGGTAAACATTAATTATGGAGTGCCAAGCAAGTTTGAGGCCTGCAAAGCAAAGATTGTGCAGCCTAGCATGGATTTGAATTCTTGTTCATCATGAAATTGACCTATAATTCAAGAATGAAATGCCAACTTCATGCCTTCGATTCTCCTTGCTCAAACATGATCTCAAGGAGTTATTAGAAATTTTAGAAAGCTTATAATGTGCTCTACAACCCCTATTTGAATCACTTTTGAAAACTCCCCTTGGAACTATGTGAAAAATTGCCATGAAGTCAGGTCAAAATCCTGCCTAAATTAGGGGGAAATTTCACTAAGTTTCCAAGTTTCATGAACATGTATTCACAAAATCATAACTTGAAATCCATGCATTTATAGGAGAAGTTGTGTAAACAAAAGTTTTAGATCTCATTGAGATCTACAACCTTCATGTTGAAAGTTTCCTTTGAATCATCTTGCATCATAGTGAAAAATTGGCTCAAAGTTGTGAAAAAATATGAAGTTTTCAACACTTCGAAAAATTTCTAAGTTTGGAAACTTTGACTTTTCAAAATGAAATCTTGACTTTTTTATTTCTTGATGAACAAGTTTCATATTTTGACAAGTTTTGATGAATTGTGATCTTTGACACTTGATTTTGACCAAAAAGTCAAAGTTTGACTTTTCAGTGTACAGTTGACTTTGATCAGTTGACTGAAAATCAACTATCAATCAATTGATCTTGAGGGAAGTTTTGAGTCATGCCATTAGGTCAAAATGATGTAATTTAATCCTTGAGATCATGTTTCCAACCAATCAACCATTTTCTAGGTAAAAAAATCAGAAATTGCCTTTTCTCAATGAAAACCCTAATTTAAACCATTTTGCCCTTTTGATCATCTGATCAAATTTCTTGAGGAATTATGGTCCAAACATGATAAAATGATATATATGAGTTCACAATGTTGATATGGATAAAAAGTTATTAAGCTTGACCGTAAATTGACCACAATTGACTTTTTCCCCAATATAGTTGATTTTTAGGTCAACTGATCAATTAACTTAGCAAAAATGTGATCCAAGACTTGAGACTTGACATGAACAAACTTGAGGGTCCATAAAGATCCATGAAATTCATATGAGGCATTAAAAGTTCAATTATCCTTTTGCAATCTCAAACCCTAATTTCAGTCATCTGTGCTTAAGGAGGTGTCTTGAGTTGATCAAGCTTTGTGCAGTCTTGAACCAAGGGAGATCTTGTGAGAAAATACTTGATAAACGAAAGGGAAAATTTTGGGGTACAACACCCGGAAAATGTTCCAAGATTTCCTTTGGTAACCCCGGTCCCTGCGCTTCCTGTGCCAAATCAGGCTCCAACCACTTCTTCATTGATTCAGGCACCAACTCCTCCAAATCCGGTTTCTATTCTGATTGATAATCCAAAAGCAGTTTTGTGGTATTATAATGCAGTGTATATCCGTCGGAAGAAGGTTATTTACCCTCCGGTGGAAAACAAAGAAATTATCAACATCGCGGGAACCAGTGTGTTGTATCCCAAAATTTTCCCTCTCCTTTCTAAAGACATTTCTCACAAGATCTCCAAAAGCACAAGTTTACACAATCGTTGACTAAGTCAAACCATCTCCTAAACACTGATGCCTCAAATTAGGGTTTTGATTTTCACAAGGATAATTTGATTTCTAATCCCTCAAATGACCTTCATGGATCATTATATACCTCTAAGAACACTCATGTCAAGTTTCAAGTCTTGAATCACAAATTTGCTCAGTCAATTGACCAGATGACTGAAAATCAATTGTATTGGGTAAAAAGTCAACTATAGTCAACCCACAGTCAAACTTAATGATTTTTTACCAACATAAACATTTTAAAGTCCTACTCATCATTTGATCAAGTATTGATCACAATCCCTCAAGAAAAGCACTCAATTTACCAAAGGGGCAAAATGGTTAAATTTAGCGTTTTGACTATAATTGATTGATCAGTGACTTTTGACCTAATACATGATATAATGGCTTGAAGCATAATATCAAGGAATCAAACACAACATGTTGAACTAATTTCATGGTTCAAATCATTTCTCAAGATCAATGCATTGATAGTTAAAATTTGATCAACTGATGAAAAGTCAACTAATACAAAAAAGTCAAACTTTGACTTTTTGATCAAAATTTAATTTCAAAGATCACAAATCATTAAGATATTCAAAAATATCAAACTTTATCATCAAGAATCAAGAAAGTCAAGAAAGTCCATTGAAAAGTCAAACTTTTCAATACTTAGAATTTTTCTAAGTGTTTTAAACCTTATTAATTTCACAACTTCACGATATTTTTTCACCAAGATACAAGATGATTCAAAATAAAATTTCAACATGAAAGTTGTAGATCTTGATGATATATAAAACTTTGTATTAGAGAACTCATATCCAAAAAATGCTTATATTTTGAGTTATAAGCCCATAAAGTCATACACTTTTTCTAAAACACAGTGAAAATTTGACCTAGTTTAGGCATATTTTTGACCTAACTTCTTGGCCAATTTTCATCAAGCTCCAAGAGGACTTTTCAAAATGGTCAACATTAAAGTTGTAGATGATTTTTCAAGCTTTCCAAAGTGTCTAAGAACTTGAAGAGATCATGCTTGAGCTTGAAGTTTCAAAGACAAGAAGTTGGACATTCATTCTTGAATTATAGGTCATTTCTATGATGAACAAGAATTCAAATATCTTAGCCATGCCGCATAATATTTCTTTGCAGGCTTCTAACTTGTGTTTCACTCCATAATTGATTTATTACACAACTGATAGAGCCATTTCCAAGCATTTTAGCCATTGTCCAAGTGATTAATCCATTTTTGAGACAAAGGTAACATTGCCATTTTGGAAAAGCCAACATTAATCACAATGTCAACTCCTTGAGCTTTGCACTTGTTCCTTCTGAACGAACATAATTCAAATAAAGAAGCTACTTGTCTAAATCCTCTAGCCATTTCAGATCATGCTTGTACTATGCATTGGAACAAGGTTATCTCAATGTTGCTTCAAAACTAAGTCATCTAGCCATAACTTTGTAACTTACAAACTTGATGATATCCATCCCTCCAACCCTTCTCTATAAATAGAGACACACATTGCAACATAACACACAAATTAACAACCCCTGAAACTCTCCCAAGCTCCCTCTATCCAGAAATTGTACACAATCTCCATTTTTGTGTATATTCTGACCTTGAACTTGTATCTTCCATTTCCATCGTGTGTTTTCCCTCAAAATAATTTTCAAAGCTTCTTTACTTCAAATACAACTCATCCATATCCTTGTTTCCCAACTGTAACACCATCTTCCTCATCTTCCATAACCAAAAACAAAGGTCTGCAACTTGACTTCTCCAGACCATTTCAGCCACTCTCAACTCAAGCTAAGCATTGCATTAGCTTCCTAGAGGCCCAAGGAAGCTAACCTGATCATTGAAGCATCTTGAAACAAGCTCATTTTCAAAACACGAATTCCATTTTCAAGGTAATTTTTCTGACTTTTGAACTCTTCATATAGGCATTGTTAGCTTTCCATTTTCAAAGATAAAATGTAAACATCATAGCCCTGAAACTGACCATCTCCTTAGAATTCATTTATATTTCCTGAGTAGTGAGAGTTTTAGAGTTGAACTTTCTGGAAAAATTAGGTTAGTTTTGGTACCATTCAAAATTCATACTCATCTTTGATTTATAGCTTAAGTTATTTACATTTCTGAAATCGTGATGAAATTTGGAGCAAGTTTGATGTTTACATTTTTGCAAATGATTGAGAAATGAAGAAGTTATAGTTTTGATAATGTTGGTGTTCATTCTTGCGCGCGCGAAGGTTGGAGATGAAGATGAATTTCAAATTTTGGAAACTTGGTTATTTTAAATTTATTGCATTATATTTTATAACCGGATGAAACAACCACCCTAGTGGTGGGAGGAGTGCGCATAAGGCATTGGTACTAAGGATCCTGGATTCGAGCCCAAGGGACGCCTTTTGTTATTTTTCTCAACATTTTTTCCTTGTTTCTTTTTGCTGGCTAGCGCGTTGGGCTTCCTCATATTGGGCTTGTCTATTTTTGCTCCCTTTCACCCCCATAATTACTAAACGTATATGCAGGCCCCTATTTTATATTATTTGATTATTTTTCTGGTTATAACAAAATACAAACTTGGGCCTAACAAACAAAACTTTTTTTTCTATCAAACCTCATTCTTACTTTCAAATCCCCTGACCCAACTTTTATTTTTTCTTTTTTTTTCTTTTCTTTTCTTTCATTATTTTTATTATTAGTTATTATTATTATTTTTATTAATACCAAAAATATTTTCTTAATAAATTAATTTCTTAATTAAATTAATTTAAACTTAGTCTTTATTTTAATTTTCTTTTTTCTCTTTTTTTAATTAAATCAACTTAGACTAATTTTTTTTAGTTTAATTAGGATTAAAACCTTACATATAAAAACTCAAACAAAAACAATTTTCTTTTTCTTTCACATTTCCTTTACATTCTTGTATATTTTATTTTGCAATATTCGATATGCTTGTAATAGTAATTAGGTTTTAATTGCTTTCATTTCCATTTGTAATTTGTATCCCCATCCCCCAAATCATGTAATAGCGTAGAACTTTAAATTTCCGCAATTTACCGCTTGCAAATATTATTGCTAGTAATTAGGGTTTGTATGGCAAGACTTAAAATCAAACAAGTAGACAATCCTAATTCAAGACAAATTAAATGAAAACAATACACTTTGCACACATACACCTCTAGGGTAACCCGCACTTGTTGCCTCGGATAAAATAGTCATGTCCCTCGAACGTGGGATGTTTTAGCAAAGACCCTCGATGATAAGATCGTAGTCCCTCGATGACCCTTCGATGTTGCCTTCGGTAAACGATCTTAGTCCCTTACGACGATTGTTAAAAAATTCTTACAAGTTGCCTTCTATGACTATACGATGACCCACACCCGTCCCTTTACATCCAATGGTATGGTTTCTTACTAACTAATGGTAAGATAACACTATCTAAAGGAGGAGGAAAAGAACTAAGACTTTCTGAGTAGGTAGATTGCTCGTAATTTCTTGCTCACAAACTAAAACCATTTTCACACTCAGACTTTCAAACATATTTCCAAACACAAACATCTCTTTGAAATATTTTCAAAACCAAGACTTTGTATACATTCTTATAGAGACGAGAATCATTACAAAGTTTGCCGAAACAAAGGTGTTTGCAAAATATTTTCAAACTTACAAAAAACACAAACACATTTACAAAGCATTTCAAAGTGATCTAGCAACTAAGAGCCCGTACATAACTACAGATGAAAATGGTGCTAACACCTTCCCTTTTCATAACCTACCCCCCGAACTCAAGAAAATTCTCAAAAGGTCTTTCCTGTTCTTTTCACTCTTTCCTTTATTGGATAAAAGAAAAGTCGATGGCGAATCTTGCTATTTGCAACAATTGCGATAAAATGAAAAACACCCAAGTCAGTTCTCCCACTGTATTACACAATGTTATAACTCGCAGTGGTAAGATCTTTAATCCTCCTCCACCTGCTCTCGAGGACACTATTGAAGAGATTCCAGTAAAATATAAAGGTAAGAAAGTGGTCAGCGAAGCTCTTGGACCGTCTTTCAATCACCAGGTGGAACAGTTGATAAGAATCATCAAGAAAAGTGACTTTAAAGTGGTAGATCAGCTTAATCAGACACCAACTAAAATTTCCATCTTGTGTCTTCTCTTGTATTTGAGGCACACCGTACTGCCTTGATGAAGATTTCTCATGGATCCCATGTTAATCCTTATATTTTTGTTGCTCAGTTTGAAGGGGTGGTCACCAATATTTCTGCAGGAAACTGTTTGGGGTTCAGTGATGATGAACTTCCTCCTGAGGGAAGAGCCCATAATAAGGCTTTACACATCTCTATAAGGTGTTTGGACACTCTGTTATCCCGAGTCTTGGTAGACACAAGGTTTTCTCTTAATGTGATGACCAAACATACTTTATTCAAGCTGAATATGGATGGAGTTATGATAAAGCCCAACAGTTTAACGATCATAACATTCAATAGTTCGAGAAGGTCTGTTGAGGAGGAAGTTGATTTTCCCATCAAAATGGTCCTCATGTTTTCTATATCTCCTTCTACATCATGAATATCCTTCCTTCATACACATGTATCTTGGGTCACCCATGGATCCATGTGGCAGGAGCTGTAACTTCGACTATTCACCAGTGCTTGAAGTTCATTGTGAAAGACAAGGTCATTGTCGTTGGAGGTGAAGAATACGTTGTGGTAAATAATGTTACCTCTTTTCGTTATGTCGAGGTGGATGGGGAAGTGTGTGAGACCCTATTCCAGGCATTGGAGATTGTTTCAGTCGACAGGTTCCCTGTTGTTATGGAGAATAAGAAGAAATATGAAACTTATATGGCCTCCTTGAATGATGCTAGAGCCATTGTGGAGTTTGGGGTCCCTAATAAAGATTGGGGTAAAGTGATTGAAGTGCGTGAGAAGTGAGACAAGTTTGGTCTCAGATATCAGCCCTCCTCCTCTGTTCAAGCTAGTTTGGCCTTATCTAAAGGAAGACATGTCCCCATAATTTCAAAAGTGTTCACCAGTGCTGGCACAAGTAGATAAGTACAGGTTCATGCAGTGGAGGATGAAGATGAAGATACAAATATATATCAGATTGCACCTGACCAAGAGCTCAAAAATTGGAGTGCTATAGACATTCCTAAAGTTGTTTTCTTTGACATGTAATGTTCTATTTCAAATAAGTTGTATGCTCTCCCCAAGGCATATTGACATCTTGTAGAAAAGGGCCTCGTGAGTTTCAATTTCTGTTTAACATTGAATAAAATTTCATTTTCGCATACAATTTTTAGTTCTCTACCTTTTCTCTTTATTTTTACAAAAAAAAAATAGCAATACTTTTCCTTTATGCTTTAAATATTTTCCTTTGCGTTCACATTCTAAATAGAGCATGATTCATCAATCATGCAGGTCTGCCTCATATTCCATTAAAAACAATAATGATATGGTTCCTAACATCAATATTCTTGGGAATCTGAATGACCAAGCTGATGAAGATAGTAGGGAAGTGTTGTACCCCAAAATTTGTCCTCCCATATTTCTCAAAACATTTCAAGAAAAATTCACAAGTCCAACCCGGCGCGTCATATTCAGGTGTTCTTTCACCAAGATATCTCTGATAACGTATTCTCAAATTCAGGTTCGGCTCAAGAGTCAATTCTTTAAAGAAGGTATCCGAATGTGTGAGTTTTCTCGAAAAAATATGGTGAAAAAAGTGTGCTGAAAGTACAGTTTTTATGCGCTAAAAAATTCATTACTTGAAGATCGTGGCTCGTTTTGAACCCATTCCAGTGGCCAAAATTCCGTCTTGACATTATCTATATTTTCATCTCTCACGGCTGGAAGTCAATTTCAATCAGAAAGTCTTCAAAAATGTGGATTTATCAAGTATTTTCGTACAGAACATTTGTGACAGAAGTTTATTTGCGTCATGTTCAGAAAATCATAACTTGGTCGATTTTCATCATATCGAGCTGGTTCCGGCGCCAAAATTTCACAAATTAAGTTGGTTACATTTTCACAGAAGGTATTGAGTTCAAATGGTATTCAAAAGACTTTCGTTTTTTGCTCAGAGTGCGCAACGCGCCGAAAATCCTGAATGCTGAATATTATTTCATCTGGGCTGAAACTTCGAAAATTCATAACTCGGTCAATTTTTATCGGATTGGGCTCATATTTTTACACAAGGTCAATGACTCAGAGATCTACAACTTTGCTTCAAAAGTCGAGACCGGATTATGCTCCGATCAATACCAGTTTTTTATTGAAGAACGTGTCAGAGCCGACACTGGAGCCCAAAATAAGTTTGTCTGAGCTGAAACTTCAAAAATTCATAATTAATTCACCGTTTATCCGATTGAGCCGATTTTCGGACAGGAGTTAGTTATCGATATCGGCTACATTTTGTTTTCACATTTCAACTTCAAAAATTGTACTTAAGTCCCTGAGATTTAGCCTGGAAAGTGACGAACTCAAGTGAACATTGGAGGCCCAATTGCACATTCAAAGCCCATTTTCTTTACCCTAATTTCCATTATATAATCACATTCTTTTCACACAAATCAGGAGAGAAAAAAAAACCTTGCCACAACACTGTCAGAATATCAAATTCTTTCAAGAACCCTAAAACCTTGAAATCCTTATTACAAATCCCTCTCTCACTACAAACAAGTCATCCCAGTTACAAACTAACATCTCACTACAAACAAGTCATCTCAGTTACAAACCAACATCTCACTACTTCTTCAGTAAGGGTAAGGCTGGCTTGATCTCCATGATCAAAAGGGCATAAAAGCATTCATGTCACTATTTTTCCAGTAAGGGTAAGGTTGATTTGATCTCCATGATCAAAAGGGTATAATCATTCATACATGCCATATTGGTCTAAACATTAAATTTCTTCATATATTGGCTTTATTTGTATTTTATGATATATAATAATTTATTTAATGTGTTCATGAGATTCAACACTGCAGATTTAGACAGGATCTCATGCAGGCTCATTAAGGAACGTTGAGGCCAAAACACAAATGGTCAAAAGCCAAAAGCCAAATGGCCAAAACAGAACAGCTTACATATGACACCAATACATGGCGAGACAGACATCCTGAGAAGGTTAAGGAACATTGAGGCCAGAACACAAATGGCCAAAAGACAGAATACAAATGGCCAAAAGACAGAACACAAATGGCCAAAAGTCAAAACACAAATGGCCAAAACAAAACAGTTTACACATGACGCCAACAGCTGTTTCACCCCTCCAATCAGGCCCGTATACTCCTAAACTCTCTCTCTATTTTTATTATTTTCCTTTAATTAATTAATCGTTATTCTTTTTATTAATCACTAACCAATTAACATTTTTTCCTAATAAAATCAAAAACACAAAAAATATTTTATTTATTAAAATTAACTTCATCACTTTTAATTTTTGTAAATAAATTAATTTAATTAATTTAACTTTAATTAGATTTAACTTTTAATATTTTTTGCAATATTTAAAATCAATTTAGAATATTAGGTTTTTATTAGCATTAATTCAATTTATTTTATTTCTTTAAAAAACTCAAAAATCCAAAAATATTTTCATTATTTAATTTAATTTAATTGTTCATTTAATTTAATTCCATTTAATTCAAAAATAAACAAGAATCCTTTCTTTAATAAAAAAGGGTCAAAACCCAAAAAAACTCGCATCCAATTTAATTTCCCGCACGCGATCCATTTTATCATATTATTGTATCTATTTCCCGGAATGTAATAGCTTTTAATTAGGACTTTATTTATTTATTGCTTTATTTTACTTTCCGCAATTTAAATTAAAGGGTTTGTTTTTGGCGATGTAAATACCCGACGCCTTGTAATAGTTTAGATTTAATTTCCCGCAATTTAATTTCCATACAATATTAACTGTTAGATGTATGTTAACTAGGCTATGCATGACAAGATCTCTCTGAAATTAAAATCAACCCGTAGCTCACCATAACATGTACAAAGATAACTTAACATGAAACCTGACACACTCGCACATGCCACTCTTAGGGTACGCCTCACTTGGTTGCCTCGACGTGGTCATTGAGTATAGGGTGTTTTAGAGGTCGCCCTCTTGTCTAAAGATCCAAGTTGCCTCGAAACGGTTGCCTCGGATAAAAAGGATCTAGGACACTAGGGTTACCGCTAAGGCGTCCTACTATTTCTTTGGTGACAACATGTCCCATATAATCGAATTGACCCGAAAAACTCCAACGACGGTGCTACCTACTTCTCAATAGTGGGATAGTACTGTCTAAAGGACATTTACACAGCTTAATTTCTTTTGAGTAGGTAGAGGTTCTTAGATACTTGCTCTTTCAAAACAAAAACAACTTTTCGCACTTACACTTTTCTGACAAAAGTTTTCAAACAACACTTCATACACTCTTGAGGACAGATACAAGAGTTAAATCAAAGTTCTCAAAACAAACTTTTTCAAAACCCACAAACACAAGAAAAGCAAAACTTTTTGAAAACATAGTGAGCAAGTACCTAAGAGCCCGTGGATAACCACAGATAGAAAGGGTGCTAACACCTTCCCTTTCTATAATCTACCTCCCGAACCCGAGAAACATCTCGAAAAGGAATTTTGCTGTGCTTTTGTCCTTTCCTTGTTGGAGAAAATAAAAGACGGTGGCGACTCTTGCTTACCGCGACATTTTGCGAATACAAACGCAAACGCAAACCAGCATTCCAAAACAGTCAGTTCTATTCCCACCGATCACAGGAAGATTGTGAAATTCCTGAGGAATTGGCAAGATTCTTGAGACAAGAAGAGAAAGCAATCTTGCCTCATCAAGAAGTTATAGAGATTATTAACCTCGTTGCCGATAAAGTGAAAATAGAAATCAAGATCGGGGCTGCCTTGCGAGACGCAGAAAAGAAGAGGTTTATTGAGCTACTTAGAGAGTATGTAGACATCTTTGCCTGGTTATACAAAGACATACTTGGTTTGGACACTAACATAGTTGTGCACCGATTTCCACTCAAGCCATAAGTCCTTCAGTAAAGCAAAAGCTGCACAGAACTCGTCCATATATGTTTCTCAAGATCAAAGAAGAGGTTAAAAAGCATTTCAATGCGAGTTTCTTAGTAGTGTGTGAATATCCAGATTGGATTACAAACATAATACCCATTCCTAAGAAGGATGGAAAGGTGCGTATGTATGGACTATCGAGATCTGAATAAAGCAAGCTCGAAAGATGACTTCCCATTACCTCACATTGACGTGTTGGTTGATAATACGACTAAATTCTCGGTATTTTCTTTCATGGATTGTTTTTTCGAGGTACAATCAAATAAAGATGGCTCCGGAAGACATGACAAAGACAACATTCACCACTCCTTGGGGTACTTACTGCTACAAGGTCATGCCTTTTGGTCACAAAAATGCTGGTGCAACATATCAACATGCTATGGTGACGCTCTTTCATGATATGGTTCATAAAAGAGATTGAAGTATATGTTGATGATATAATTGCAAAATCACAAATTGATAAGGAACATCTGGTCCATCTACAAAAGTTGTTTGCTCGCCTGTGAAAGTTTAGGCTAAGGCTTAATCCGAACAAGTGCACCTCTGGGGTGAAATCTAGTAAACTATTTGGTTTCATCGTGAGTCAACGAGGAATTGAAGTAGATCCCAACAAAGTACAAGCAATACAAAATATGCCAACACCAAGAAATGAAAAAGAAGTAAGAGGGCTCATTGGGAGATTAAACTACATAGCTAGGTTCATCTCTCATCTCACAGCTACTAGTAAACTTGTCTTTAAATTGCTGCGCAAAAATCAAAATGTTCAATGGGATAACAATTTCCAGGAAGCCTTTGAAAAGATCAAACAGCATCTTCAGGAGCCACCAATCCTTGTTCCTCCAGTGCCTGGTAGGCCACTCATCAAGTACTTGACATTGCTGGAAGGATCTATGGGGTGTTGTGATACGGTGGCAGAACCGACTGTTAATACTGGTTTGCGTTTTTTGTTCGCAAATGTCGCGGTAAGTGATAACACTTACTTTACACTTGTTTTTGACTCTGATTTCACATGTTATTTAGGTTTTTTATTTTTGTTTTCTCGTATTATGCATATCTTTTGTTTCCTTTTCAGGTATTTCAAATATCCAGAGCTCCCCTAAAGAAATGAAGGAAAACAGGCTGAAAAACAGGAGTTTAGGTCAAATTTGCACTCATGGCGTCCACCATGGCGCCAACCATAGGGTAGGCCATGACGTGGACCACCTCCTGCTGACCTCAATTGCCACGTTCCCCACTTCCTTTCATTTACACTCATGGCAGGCGCCATGGCCTCCATGGCGGGCGCCACCTTTGGACGATTTCCCCCCCCCCCCCTAAAAGGAGTTGGGGGGCATTCCTGTGATTACCTGCATTCCTCATCCTCTATAAATAGAAGTTCCTAATTTCATTTCAATTCACCCAAGCTTAGTTGCAAACTTGATCCAACCATAGTTGCGAACTTAAGCCATATAACTTCACCATTGTAAAGCGATAATTCTTCACATCGGGGAATTATTGCATTGTTGATTGAGTTTGTGATCGAGTTCGTAGATTGAGTCTGTAATCGAGTTTGGAGCACTTCGGCATAAGTTTATCTTGCCACATTTATTTTCAACTGCTGTTTATTTCCAGTCGCATTTTACTTCCAGTTTGTACCAGATTTAAAACCTCCCCGTTTGGAGCAGGTTTCTATTTATATTTCCCGCACCTGCTTTTACTTTGTTTATTTCCCGCACTGCTTTTACTTTGTTTATTTCCCGCACCTGCTTTTACTTTGTTTATTTCCCGCACCTGCTTTTAATTTGTTTATTTCCCGCACCACACTTTAAATTATTTACTTTCTCGCATGATTTATTTTAACATGTCTGTTTACATTCCCATGTCAGGCTGAACCTTACTGGGCTAGAATGTAAGGAATCTAGTTAGATCGATATTCCAAATAATGTGTCAATAGAAATTCTTATGGGCTATTTTGGTTTTTAATACGAGTTTTCTGTACTTTATTGTTATTGGGCAAGATCGAAAGCCGTCCAACCCTTTGTTAAACTCTGTTAGTTCTAACTGGTCAAAGGAAGCGAAAGCCCTTTGTCCGGTTAGTTAGGGATTTTTATTATCAAAGAAATCAATTTTGAAACTATTTTCGGACGCATTTATAGGGTTAAAGTTAGGTTCCCTTTTTATTATAAATTCCAGATCAAAATACTTTTCAACTTGGTCAAGTACTCTATTTCTTAAAAATAGGTTTATTACTTTAACGCAATGCGCGCCTTTTTATAAGTGACAATAAGAAGGTCTGATTAGAGAGTAAACTCCGTTCTGATTACACGAAAGTGACAATTCCTATTAAATTAGTTCTTTTCTTTAGTAGAAAATATTTCCCTATAAGTAGTTCTATTCCGAAGCATTGGGAATATCATCTGACTACGTGAATTACATTCGACCCTGCTTTTATATCTGAAGTTTATTTCGCTGCACTTTACTTTCTTGCATGCTAAATTCCCTGTTTAATATTGACTTAGCTAAACACCATAACAATAGGAAACGATAGATTGACGATTGGTCTCTGTGGATCGATAATCTTTTATATTACTTTGACGTGATTCGTACACTTGCGAATACACCGCATTAAGTTTTTGGCGCCATTGCCTGGGAGTAATTTCGTCAAATTTCGCACCCTATAGTCGCACCTTCTATACTAAGTTTTACAATCCGGGTAATGCAAAGATCTCGCAGCACCGGAACCTTATTCAATCCTTTAGCAGAACTTGAACGTTACATCCATTTTCTCCGTAGAATTAGAAAAACTATGGCCGAGAATCGTAACCAAAGACTCCTTAAGGAATTTTCCCAACTGTCAGATGAGGAACCTAGTTCAAGTATCATAAACCCAACTATAACCATAAATAATTTAGAACTAAAACCCTCATTGCTACAATTGGTGCAACAAAACCAATTCGGTGGTCTCGCTACTGAGAACCCGAATCAACACTTAAAAACTTTTATACAATTAGCAGACACTTTAAAATGCAATGGTGCTTCGCCTGAGGCAATACGAATAAGATTATTCCCTTTTTCCCTTAGAGATAAAGCATGAGATTGGTTAGATTCCCTTCCACCCAATTCAATAACAACCTGGGAAGACCTGAGGAGAGTTTCTCGTAAGATATTTTCCGCCCAACAAAACTGCTGCCCTTAGAAACCAAATCACTAGATTTAACCAAAACCTCGGAGAATCACTTTTTGAAGCATTGGAGAGATACAAGGACCTGTTAAGAGCATGTCCACACCATGGCCTAGAATAATGGCTAATCATCCACACTGTGATACGGTGGGAGAACTGACTTGGGATTTTGCGTTTGTGTTCGCAAATGTTTCGGTTTAGCAAGAGTCGCCACCGACTTTTTATATTATCCTAAGGAAAGGTCAAAAAGCACAGGAAAGACCTTTGAGATGTTTTCTTGGGTTCGGGGAGTAGATTATGAAAAGGGAAGGTGCAAGCACCCTTTTCATCCATGGTTATCCATGGGCTCTTAGTTACTTGTTTAGATCACTTGCTTTGCTTTTCCAATTCTTTAAAATGGTGCTTTGTGTGTGTGGTTTTTGAAAATGCTTTTGAAAAAGAGGCCTTATCTAGGCAACCTTTGTAATGATTCTTGTTTGAATATATACAAAGGTGTTTGTCTTTTAAAAAGATATTTCAATGTTTTGAAAGTTTGATTTGGGAAATGTTTTGAAATGTGTTGTGAAGTGTGTTTGAAAATAGCAAGGATGTTTTGCAAGCTTTTGATCAAGTAACTAAGAGTTGTCTACCCTATTTTTCCCAAAGATCTTTCCTAATGTTTTTAACCCTTTTGACAGTGTTATTTCACCATTGTATTTGGTGAACAACCTTGTGTTAGGATGTTAAACGGGACAGGCGCGGGTCATCGTATAGACCATGATAGCAATTGTGTTGGGTGTCTTTGGCAAGTTTTTAAGGGACTTGATCATTTTGTTTAGGCAACCAAGATAGCGTCATCGAGGGACTATGATCTTTTGTTTTGTTTTTGTTTTGCCAAAATACCCAACATGCATACCATGGTCCATTTTTGAAGGCAACAAGTGGATTGTAACCCTAGGGGTGCAAGTGTGCATTGTGTATTGATTTTCATGTATTTTTGTCTTTGATTAGGTCAAGCTATTTGTTGATTGATTTTGCATACAAACCCTAATTCTCTAATCATGGCATAATTGAAAGCGTAAAATGCGAGAATTTAAAATTCTAAGCTATTACAACATGATTATGGGGATGGGGGTACAATTTTTAAATAAGGGGTATTTGACAAGAAATATAAACCCTAGTTTACTATTACATCCAAATTGAATCATGATGCATAAATATTAAATGTACGATATTTAAATAAACAAGATAAACGAATATTAAATAATATGTATTATGCAAAAAGGTTTTTGTTTACCTATTTATGTAAAAGTATTTTCAATGTAAAAGAAAAAGGTATAAATAAAGAAAAATTAATTTTATTTGTTTAAGGGATGAAACCCTAATTTCTTTTAAAAATAAATATTATATATTATTTATATACAAAAAATGTATTAATATGTGTAAAAATGAAATATACTTAAAAAAGGTATTTTTTTTAGTATAAATAATAATAAATATAAAAATGTAATATTTTTGTATTTTTATTCTAAGTATTTAATAAAATAAAAGTATATATGTTTATTATATATATTAAATATATTAAATATGTATAATATAAAATAAAATATGTACAAAAATAAATTATATTTTTAATAATATTTTCAGTGTGAATAAAATAAGAAATAAAAAATAAAAGTATAATTTACATATTATTTTCAAATTTAAATAAATAATATAAAAGTATTCAAAATGTTCTCTATATTAGAAAAAATAAAATAAAATTCCAAATAAATGTAAAAAAATATGAAAATAATTTTTTAAGCATTTTTTATAATTGGAAATAAATAAAGAAAATCAGAAATGAGAACAAAAATGCAAAAATATGAAAATACAAGAAATTGGGCCAAGGGGTGTGAAAATTAAAATGGGAGGTGCCAAGAGTGAGCCAGGCCAAGCCCAGCCCACGACTTCATCTTCTTCCTCCAGCATTTTAAAAATACGCGCGCGCCTGTACAAATTGGGATATCCTGTATACGTGATCTATTGCAAAAACATACAACATCAAACTTGTAGAGAATTTCAAGACGATTCCAACCATATAAACAACTAATCCTAACTCTCAAAGACCAGAGAGAATTTCTCTGGCCCTAAAATCTAACCTAATTTTTCAGTATGTTCATAGACCAAATTCTCTTAGCATGCCTAATATAAATGAAAATTGAGCATATGTACAGCTTCATGGCAATGAATACTACATTTCTTATTCATAAACCTAAGGCTAAATGTTCCTAAATAGAGAGATAGGAAGTTGATAAAAACCTGTTTCAGCTGACTTCGTGTATGGCAATGTGGAGCTTTTCAACAAGGCTTGAGGTGTCTGGGAGCTTGCTTGAACTTCACTTGACCTTCTCCAATAGCCCGCTTGCCTTGAATATGCTTGAATTAGCCTACAGAACTCAACCTGCACAAGCTCAAAATAAAAATGGAAAACCCTGTAAATGGAGTTACAGTTGGTGTTTAAGGGTTGGGATAGTTTGTATATGTTGTATGGAATGTGTTTGAACCAATTTGGGATAAAACGCACGAGGGATTTGAGTTGTGGGAATCAAACTGCAGGGAGTGCCCTGTTTTGCCAATGGAAGGTGATTTCTGGCTATGGGAGGTTAGAGGGCTCAAATGGTCGTGTTTTTGGCTCAAGGGGATATGAGAAAGATGTTTCAAAAGCTTGCACAAGTTAGTTTTGGCTGATGTCCAAGTTGTAAGGATTTGGACAAGTTTCTTTCTCTTGAAGTAAGAAAGGGGAAGTGATATGTAAAGGGTTTATGCAGGCTATATAACATCCTCTAACCTCTGCTCTTGGCCCCCCTAATCAGTGGATTTGTTTAGCTGCAAGAGATTTGGACCAATGCTCAAGGATTGTGGTTTTGACATAAAGCATACTTTTGCAAAAATGGTAATGTACCTTTTACCATTTAGGGATTAATCTTGTGTACAATGCCCTAATGACCAAAACAATGCCTTAGACCAATGGATTTGAATTTAATTATTAAGTGTGAAATGGTTTAGAGACCTGTAATCTAGTGTAAAACAAGCTGATTTGAAAATGCCACTTGAGTGAACATGTATTGGCCATGGATACAAAGTGAGTTTTTGCCAACTTCAAGCATTCGATTCTCCCTAACCACAAATGCTTTTGAGGAGTTCTTGGACAATTTGGAAAGCTTGCAACATGAACTATAATCCATATTTGAAATGCAACTTGATATTACAAGTGGAAGTATGTGAAAAATGGCCAAGAAGATGGGTCAAAATGCTGCCTAAACTAGGGCAAAATTTCTCTAAGTTAAAAGTTTTAGGGACCCTTGTTCCAAAAATAATAACTTGAGATCCAAGCTTCTTTTGTGAAAACTTTCTAAATAAAAGTTGTTGACTTTGTGGAGGACTACAACTTTCATGTTATAAGTTTTGTTTGAATCCATTTGCATCATGGTGTAAATGTGGGACAAAGTTGGGAAAATTTAAGAAAATTTCATAACTTAGAAAAATTCTAAGTTATGAAAATTTTCAATTTCAAACCCTAATTTGCAATTTTGGGTTTCTTGATGAACAAGTTTCATAATTTGACACATCTTGATGAAAAATGACCCTTGGCACTTGATTTTGACCAAAAAGTCAAAGTTTGACTTTTTAGTGTACAGTCAAATTTTGATTAGTTGACTGAAAGATTCATCTGTCAATCCCATGCATTTGAGATCTTTTGAACTTGTTGAATAGGTCAAGATGATGCCATTGAGTCCTTGAGTCCATGGTTGAGCCTAATTTGCCATTTTCTAGGTTAAAAAGTCAGAAATTGCCTTTGTACAGTCAAAACCCTAAAAATGACCATTTTGCCCTTTTTGGTGATCTGATCAAATTTCTTGTGGAGTTGTGGTCCAAAGTTGATCAAATGGTTCATACGATTTCATAATTTTGATGTGGGTCAAAATTCATGAGGTTTGACTGTAAATTGGCCACAGTTGACTTTTTCCCCAATACAGCTGATTTCTAGGTCAACTGTCCAATTGACTGGGCAAAAATTTGATTCAAGACTTGAAACTTGTTATGGACAAACTTATGGGTCCAACATGAAGTATGAAAGTAACTTTGAGCGTTGAAGGTCCAAAAATCCTTGTGCAAACTCAAACCCTAATTTGGATCATCAGTGTAAGGAGATGTCTTGAGCAGTGCAAAACCCTAATCGTGTCTGGTGTTCAAAGAGTCTTGTGATGAGAAATGTTGATAAAATGAGAGGGAAAATTTTGGGGTACATCAGCTGCCCCTGTTCAATCTTCTTGAATCTGAAGAGTTAGATTGCCGGGTTTGCCTTTCGTGACTCGAAGGTAAAAGATGATTGGACACTAGAGTGCCCGTAAATTTGCACTTGTCAAAATGTAGTTGAGGGAATGGGATTAAAGATGCCATTTGGAGATGTGTCAGAATCTTATTGGAGATGGGCTTAAAGATTCCATCCAGGACTGTCTGTTGAACTGTATGTTGTAGGTCAGACAATATGAGTGTTAGAATGGTATCCGTGTCTGGAACGTATCTGAACTCGATCTGGAGATTGAATCTGTACGAGCAAGGGTATAGCTTCTGTGGCGAGCGTTTCCAAGTAAAGGAACATCAGCATGAGTGATCAGCATGGCTACAGTATTTGGAGCGTATCTGGAATGTATCTGAATCTGTAAAAGCAAGGGTATAGCTGTCGTGGCGAGCGTTTCCAAGCTAAGGAACATCAGCATGAGTGATCAGCATGGCTATCGTATTTGGAGCGTATCTGGATTGTATTTGAATCTGTAAAAGCAAGGGTATAGCTGTCGTGGCGAGCGTTTCTAAGCTAAGGAACATCAGCATGGCTACCGTATTTGGAGCGTATGTGGACTGTATCTGAATATGTAAAAGCAAGGGTATAGCTGTCGTGGCGAGCGTTTCCAAGCTAAGGAATATCAGCATGAGTGATCAGCATGGCTACCGTATTTGGAGCGTATCTGGACTGTATCTGAATCTTGTAAAAGCAAGGGTATAGCTTCCGTGGCGAGCGTTTCCAAGCTAAGGAACATTAGCATGAGTGATCAGCATGGCTACCGTATTTGGAGCGTATCTGGACTGTATCTGAATCTGTAAAAGCAAGGGTATAGCTGCCGTGGAGAGCGTTTCCAAGCTAAGGAATATCAGCATGAGTGATCAGCATGGCTACCATATTTGGAGCATATTTGGACTGTATCTAAATCCTTTGAATATTGGTTAAAGATAGCTTTTGATCTTATCTTGAAAAGGGTAAAACATTAGCTGAAACACAAAGTTATGTTGCATGATATGTATGATGCAATAGAACGTGTTTTATCTATGTTTATGATATATGACTGTAATGTATGCGCATGTAAGCTGATTAGCTGTCTCGCTGAGGAAAATAAATCCTGGATAGTTGGAGATAATAAAATCTTTGACTGCAGGGGAAAATAAACCCTTGACTGTTGCTGGGGATTCAAAACCTTTGATTGTTGAGAACTGAGGAATCCTTTAGACTACTGTTGGGGATTAACAGGAGCTTTGACAACTTCTGCGGGGAATTGAGAATCCTTCATGACTTTCCTGGGAAATAAGGAAAATTCGGACGATCTCTTCTGGGGAATTAAAACCTGGGAGGCTTCACCTAGAGAAATGAGAACAAGAATCTTCGTTCCGCTGGGAAATAACTCAGTGGGGAGAATACTTTAACAACTTGGGTTATATGCCAATCTACTGGGGATTTAAGAATGAGACTCTTCATTCTGTTAACGGTTAACTATTATCTGGTCTAATCCAGGCTTTAAGATAACTTGCTGGGGAATTTTGGAGAAACTAGACAATTTCCACTGTGGTTTAAAGGTTGAAGTCTTGGACTCCGCTGGGGAAGAAAGCTTCATCTTCACTGGGGATTTGTAGTTCAAAGTTTTTATGGCTCTGCTGGGGATATGGAGTTTGGAAACTTAGTTCTGATGGCGATATGTATTTAACACCGCTGGGGATCTTGAACCTTAACTCCGCTGGAGATATGTATTAGATCCGAATGACATACTGTAGGGGATTTCTTCTGGAATAGCCTAAAGACGTGTCCCTATACTTTCAACCTATCAGTAATTATCCTTTCTCATTTCATTTTATTTGTAAGCAGTGATTATATTCAAATGCATATGCTCATTTAACAAATCATTGGACGTTTTCAAATAAAACATAAGTGTAAAAAGAAAGAAGAGGCAAGCAAATTTCTACACTTTGAAGTATCTTTGTATTAACTTTGTGAGTATTTTGTACAAATGAGACAGAAATCCTAGTAAGAGAATGTTGTCATAAAATAAATAAATAAAAATGAGAAAAATTTTATACTAAGAAATATGGCTATGTGTAACAATTCCATGGGGTTCCCATTCTGCTATAGCCTTCACAACTCTGAGTATCTTGTCCATTCGTTGCTTCGTCCGCAGATGATTGGATTGATCAGAAGCCTGGAGGTTGTCTGTGAAGAGATTGTCCTTAAAGTGATCCAATGAGACATAATCATACGCTTTAATTCCCTAACTTTTGCCTGGACCGCCCTTTCGGGTTTTCAGTCCACCGGGAAACCCTTTTTTGCCCAAGTCGCCCTTTCTGGTTTTCAACTTGCCGGGTGTACAGACTTTTTTATTTATCCCTAATTTTTGCCTGAACCGCCCTTTCGGGTTTTCGATTCACCGGGATGCCCATTTTTGCCCAAGTCGCCCTTTCGGGTTTTCAACTTGTCGGGTCGTTTATGCGTAGTATCTTTTGACTATGTCTGCGTTTGCAGGGTGCGGCAGGTCGTTGCCGTCCATGGTGGTCAGGATCATTGCCCCACTAGAAAAGATGTTTTTGATCACAAATGGTCCTTCGTAAGTAGGAGTCCACTTTCCCCTGGGATCACTTTGCAGCAACATGATCTGCTTGATTACAAGGTCCCCGACTTGATATACTTGTCTCTTAACTTTCTTGTTGAAAGCCTTGATCATACGTTTTTGATACGCCTGACCATGACAAACAGCAGTAAGTCATTTTTCGTCAATCAAGTTAAGTTGATCAAGTCGGGTCTGAATTCAATCGTCTTCATTCAAACCAGCATCCCTCATGATTCTCAAGGAGGGAATCTGAACCTCAATAGGTAAAACAACTTCCATGCCGTATACCAAAGAATAGAGGGTTTCCCCAATTGAAGTGCGCGCCGTGGTACGGTACCCGTGCAGAGCAAACGGTAACATCTCATGCCAGTCCTTGTAGGTGACTGTCATCTTTTGGATGATCTTCTTGATATTCTTGTTCGCAGCTTCAACAGCATCGTTCATCTTAGGCCGATAGGGAGATGAATTGTGATGTTGAATTTTGAACTGCTCGCATAGAGCGGTGATCATAGTATTGTTCAAATTTGTACCGTTGTCCGTAATAATCCTGTCGGGGATACCATACCGGCATATGAGATTCTGCTTGATGAAGCGGGCAACCACATTCTTTGTGACGGAGGCGAAGGAAGCTGCTTCGACCCACTTGGTAGAGTAATCAATGGCCACCAGATGAAACGGTGTCCATTGGATGCTGTTGACTTGATCTCTCCAATCATGTTGATGCCCCACATCGCGAATGGCCAAGGAGCTGTTAGGACATTGAGAGGGACTAGAGGAATATGTACTTTGTCAGTGTATACTTGGCATTTGTGACAAGTACGGGAATGTTGATGACAATCAGCTTCTATGGTAGACCAATAGTAGCCTGCCCGTAGAATCTTCTTAGCCATCGTATGACCACTTGAGTGGGTGCCAGAGGTGCCATTATGTAGTTCAACCATAATCTGCTCAGCTTCAACCTTGTCCACACAACGGAGTAGGACACAATCAAGATTGCGCTTGTATAGGATACCATTGCTCAGAAAGAACTTGGCCTCGAACCTCCTTAAGAACTTTTTGTCGTTGACTGAAACTCCTTCAGGGTATTCTTATGCTTCGAGATACTTTTTGACGTCGTGAAACCAAGGTCGGTCCACCACTTCTTCGGTATTAATCTCGTGACAATGTGCAGGTTCGTCCATCCTTTCAATGGTGATTTAAGGTGCCTCATTATCCCAGTTAAGTTTAAACATGGATGACATTGTAGCTAGCGCATCTGCTAGCTGATTCTCTTCTCGCGGGAAGTGCTAGAAGGTAATCTGCTCAAAGTGTGGTAACAATGTCAGGACATGTTCTTTGTAAGGGATGAGGTTAGGGTGTTTAGTATCCCACTCTCCTTTGATTTGACTGATAACCAATTCTGAGTCCCCAAATACAACCAAAGATTTGATTCCCAAGTCAATAGCAGCCTTGAGACCAAAGATACACGCTTCATACTCGGCCATGTTGTTGGTGCAGCTGAAGCAGAGTCTAGCGGTGAAAGGTGTATGGAAACCTTCTGGAGAAACAAGTACCGTGCCGATACCGTTGCCAAGTGCATTTGAAGCACCATCAAAGTACAGGGTCCATCAGGATCCTTGTTCAGGTCCGTCATACGGTCCGTTACCTTCAATGTTGTCCAATGTCATGATGTCCTCGTTAGGGAAGTAGAACCTCATAGATTGGTAATCTTTAACGGCTTGATGAGCTAGATGGTCAGCTAGTACACTCCCCTTTATAGATTTTTGGGTTGTGTACTGGATATCATATTCGGTGAGGATCATCTGCCATATAGCGATTCTTCCGGATAAAGCAGGCTTCTCGAAGATGTACTTAATCGGATCCATTTTAGAAATCAACAAAGTGGTATGTGTCAACATATACTGCCTTAGCCGGCGAGCAGCCCATACCAAAGCGCATCAAGTTTTCTCGAGCAGTGAGTAGCGAGTCTCACAGTCGGTAAACTTTTTGCTAAGGTGATAAATGGCATGCTCTTTTCAGCCAGACTCGTCATGTTGGCCCAGTACGCACCCCATTGAATTATCTAAGACAGTCAGATACATGATTAAAGGCCTTCCTTCGACGGGCGATATCAAGATAAGAGGTTCCAACAAATACTCCTTGATTCTATCGAAAGCAGCTTGACAGTCATCATTCCATTCAACCACCTGATCTTTCTTTAACAGCTTGAAGATTGTCTCACAGGTAGATGTTAGGTGAGAGATGAACCTTGCAATGTAGTTTAGGCGTCCCAAGAAACCTCTAACCTCCTTCTCAGTGCGGGGGGCAGACATTTCTCGTATAGCTTTAACCTTAGCAGGATCAACCTCGATGCCTTTGTTACTGACGATGAATCCCAAAAGTTTATCGGACCTGACTCCGAAAGTGCACTTGCTAGGGTTCAGTCTGAGCTTATATTCCTTCAACCTGACAAATAGCTTTTGCAGATGGTCGAGATGTTCTTCTTGTGTTTTTGAACGGGATATCATATCATCTACGTAGACTTCGATCTCATGATGTATCATGTCATGAAACAAAGCTACCATGACTCGCTAATAGGTTTCCCCGACATTCTTCAGTCCGAATGGCATCACTTTATAGCAGAAGGTACCCCACTGCATAACAAAAGTAGTCTTCTCCATGTCTTCGGGGGCCATTTTGATCTGGTTGTACCCTGAAAATCCGTCCATGAAGGAAAATACCTTGTGTTGAGTTGTGTTGTCAACCAAGATGTCAATGTGTGGTAGAGGAAAATCATCTTTAGGGCTATCCCTATTCAAGTCTCTGTAGTCTACACACATTCTGACTTTGCCGTCTTTCTTAGGCACAGGTACTATGTTAGCAACCTATTGTGGATAGGAAGTAACAGCCAGAAAGCCATCATTGAATTGTTTTATCACCTCGGATTTGATCTTTTCAGACATATCGGGCCTCATCCGGCAGACTTTCTGCTTGATTGGTGGATAGTCTTCTCTTGTAGGGAGACGATGAACCATAATATCTGTATCTAGTCCTGGCATGTCTTCATAGGACCAGGCGAAGATCTCAACATATTCATTCAACAACTGAACTAAGCGCTCTTTGACATTTGGCTCCAGGTTGGAACCCACTTTAACCTCTTTCTTGTCCTCCTCAGTTCCCAAATTGATAGTCTCTAACAACTCTTCATGGGGCAGAATAGCCCTTTCTTCTTGTTGCAAAAGTACAGCTAACTCTCCAGGCACTTCACAGTCTTCATCACCTTCGTACTCAGCATGATTGACCAGATCTTCAAAGTCACTGAAGGCCATAGCAGAATTGTTACCCATGGAATCCGGAGTGGATGGGTACCTGCATTTTATGAGTGTGTGTGTGTGTAAGGGATAGCCATCCTTAAACAAAATAAAATGTAAAAGGAAAGAAAATGAACACAACAGTTTATAGATGAAAACATCCAATGATTCATTAAACATGGCATATGAAAATGAAGAATCAAAACCCTTACAAATGGACCTATATGCCCCAGGTAAGGCATAAGGCGAAAATAGTGTACGAATTGTTTAATTATTATAGACCAAACATGAAATTGTTCAAAGATAAATTACTGATTGATGAAAGTGATGGGAACGAAGTCTTTCGCCTCCCAGTTGTTCAGTCCTCCTTCAATGGTTTGAAAGATCCAATCTTCAAAGTTGCCTTCTTCATCATCATCTTCTAAAGCATGAATTCCATGGTGAGTGATTTTCAGTGGCGGTCCTCCAGCCCGGGAGCGACGCACAGCTTTCTGGCTAGCAGTAGTGAAACCCAATCCGAATTTGTCTGTCTTGACAGGAAAATATGGTAGCTGACCCCATACTGTACTTCCTCCTTCCTTGATCACAGCCTCCTCATCTTTAAGGGATGACATCCGGGACACAGGTTTGGTAATGATGGACACATCAGTCATTGTTTTTGCTACGACAACCTCAGGGGAAACCTCTTCAAAGTGTTGGAAAAGTGTTTCTATGAATTCACCATCCAACTCTACGTAGCAGAAAGAGTTAAGGTGGCTTATCATATACTCCTCCTCACCATGAACTGTTATGATCTTACCCTGCACTGGATATTTTAGTATCTGGTGTAGAGAAGAAGTGACTGCCCCAGCGTTATGGATCCATGGCCTTCCCAAAAAGCACGAATATGAAGGACGGATGTCCATCACATAAAAAGTAGAGTTGAAAATTTCTGTACCCACTTTGATTGGAATGTCCACTTCTCAGTGAACCATCCGCTTAGAACCGTCGAAGCCTCTAACAACAATATTACTGGGCTTTAGGGTCAAACCTTCACAGTCCAATCTGTCTAACGCCTTTTTTGGTAGAACATTTAAGGATGAACCGGTATCAACCAAAACATGAGCAAGCGTGGTCCCTCTGCACTCTATCGAGACATGCAGCGCATCATTATGATTTCTTCCCTTAGGGGTCAAATCAGCATCAGAAAAGCCAAGACCATTATCGGCTGTAAGGCTAGCCACGTACTCTTGAAATTGGTCCGCAGAAGTTTCTTGAGGCACGTGTGCCGTCTTCAGAAATTTGATCAAGGCTTTGGCATGAGCCTCGAAGCAAAGTAAGAGAGCTAACATGGAGATTTTCGAAGGGGTTTGCCCTAGCTTCTCCACGACATCATAGTCTCTCTTCTTAATTATCTTTAAAATCTCCTCCATCTCCTTTTGGGTGGTCTCGGGGATAATCAAAGTCTGAGCCTTCGTCCCGACAGGCGCTTCTTGGATCCCCTTACCTTTATCAGCAGTAACAACAGAGGGTACAACTTCGGGTACATCAATTTCTTCAATAACCGGACTTCGCACAGATATCTTGACAGGCACAGGAGCACTTGAGGGTCCGAAGACTGCCCTTGGAGGAGCAATCTCCGGAGAGAAGATTCTTCCGCTACGAGTGATCTTACTCGTCCCTGCAATATTTCCCACATAAGGAGTCTCTTCATCGGAACTTTCTTTGACTGATTCAATCTCTTTCACACCGTGATAGAAGATCTCTCCTCCATAATTCCATGGTATCGTCTTGTTGGACTTATATGGGATAAGCCCCAGCATGGTAATCTTCAGCGGTACAAACTTAGGATCAAGCGTAATCTTAACAGGCCTTTTGCAGGTCTTGGAAAGATTGTCGGAAATGGTGATAATAGAAATGTCATTGATTGGAGTAACAAAGGTAGCAGGAGTAACAGGAATAATAGCAGCAACAGAATTTTTCTGAAAGAGGATCTCTTGAGTATCCATCAAGCATTGGATGCCTGATTTCAACAGCGGACAGTCGGATAGCAAGGTTGAACAGAAGTAACAATCTTTTTCACAGCCCGGGAAAATCCCGGCTTTCAACAGATTCATCTTGATCATCGACAACTGAGTCATTAATTCATCAACAGTGGTGACATGAAGATCTTCCACAATTGCATGGACATTATGACCATGTTTTGTCATAGGAGCAGATATCACATTAGGTTTTTCGGGCGCATCAAACTCTACCTCTTTGGCATCTATTAAATCTTGGATCCTATTTTTAAGGGCCCAACAGTTGTTGGTGTCGTGCCCTATGCTGTCTGAATGGTAGGCACATTTTGCATTGGCATGGTAAAAGGGAGAAGTTGTATTTGGATTTTGTGGTGGCTCCTTCAAGGTTGCAAGGTTCAGCTTCAAGAGATGAGGGAGGACCTGAGCCAGTGTCATATTGATTTTGGTGAACTTCCTAGGGGGCCTTCCTCCTCTTTGTTTGTTGGCTCTTGGTTGATCATTTCTAGATTGATCTGCCGCAGTCTCTTCGATCATTACAGCCCCCACCGTTGACCGACACTCTACTCGACCTTGATTCCTCTGGGTGTGAACAGTAGAAACTTCCTTCTTGGCTAGGAAGGTCTTCTTGATGGCAGTGGAAGCGGAGGCATCCTTCTGAATTTTACCACTCTTAATGCCAGCTTCGACCCTTTCACCGTTCAGAATTAATTCGGTGAACCCTGCAGATGAGCTCCCGATCAAGTGATTGAAGAATGGACCTGACAGGGTGCCCAAAAACATATCAACAAGTTCTCTATCCGACAATGGTGGCTGCACCCTTCCACCCAAATCTCGCCACTTTTGGGCATACTCCTTAAATCCTTCATTAGAAACCATACCCATACTCTGTAGTTGAGTACAAGTAGGTGCTAAATCTGTGTTGTATTGGTATTGTCGGTAGAAAGCAGCAGCTAAATCCTCCCAGTTATGAACATCAGATCTCTCAAGTTGATAGAACCAGTCCAATTGTGTACCTGACAAACTATCTTGAAAAAAGTGGACCCAAAGATCCTTATCAGAAGAGTGAGGTTGGATCTTTCTGACGTAAGACCTCAGATGCATCTTCGGACATGACAAACCGTCGTATTTAGAAAATGTAGGCACCTTGAATTTAGGGGGAATCACAATCCCAGCAACCAACCCTAGTTCCTCGAAATCCAAACCAGGTACCCTTTGTACCTCCATGGCGGCCAAACGCTCCTCCAGATTCTTATACTCGTCATCTGCAGGTGGATACTTCTGCTCGGAGTAATCTTCATCCTCTTCTTCTTCCTCTTCCTCAGACTCAGGTTGTACAACAACTCCCTTTCCTGCCCCTTCTTCAGATGATGAGGCGAATTCAAGGGTCCTTCTAGTCTGACCTTCAAATCTCATACCCAAAGTAGCCACACCACCTCTTTTACTCTTTTTTTCTTCTTTTTCCTTCTCTTTCTCTAACAATGCTTTAAGGTCCTCTTGACCCTTTGCCAAGGTCATGAGGAGTTGTTGGAATTACGAATTATGTGCTTGTAGATCTTTGACCGTCTGCTCTATATCCATCTTGCTGAAATAAACAGCAGAGAGATAAGGAAACCTGGTGTGAAGACCTGTTTATGCATATGATGAATGATATGTTATTCATTTAATGCATTCAAGGGTTCAAAAATTCAAATTTGTTGCAAACAAAAAGAATGCACGTCATATTAATAAGAAGAAAATTGTTAGTACATAAATGTCCCATGGGCAAAACACTACAAAATTCTTAATGTAAAAAGACATTGTGCATCCTCTTTGGCGCGATGTAAGTGTTGAGAGTCTCCTCTTCATGAAGTCGACGGGTAAGCTCCAGAACCTTCTTCTCACTAGCGTAGAAGCTGACTTCAAAAGTATTTCGTTCTTCTTTGAGATGTATCCAATTTTTTGTAATTCTTCCAATGATGTTGGCATGTCTGGATGTAGGAGGGTGTATGGAACCTCTCCTTCCATAACAGACTCTTTGATCATAGGCAGAATGTGAGGGTAAGGCATCATAAGACTCTGGGCGCGGGTTCGTACCCACTTGAGATAGGGTTCAAGAGGGATTGAATTCTTGTGTCCCAGTGTCTTACTATCCACTTTGTTTGGCATCCTCCAAGCTCGGATAAACCTTTGTTGAAGTCCTTGAGCGTCATTGTCGAAGTCAAAAACCAAGTCTGGAATCAGCATGTCATGTGGGCCATTCCTTCGGGCATACCCAAATTGTCTCAGAGCTAAACAGGGGTTGTAGGTAATGCCTCCCCTAATGTCAAGTAATGGGACATTAAGGAATTCCCCACAACGATCAATGATGATGACATTTTCTCTGGACCGAGAACACCAATGAACATCAGAACGTGTGAGAGTCATCAATCGTTGCGACCACCTCAAGCCTTGTTCATTCTTCAAGAATGACTAGGGAAGGTGAGAAATAAACCACCTTGCTAGAAGAGGAGTACAACACATGAGAACACCTCTTTTCCTCATTGTTCGTGTGTGAAATGAGTGTAGGATGTCCCCAAGCAATGTAGGCACAAGATTCCGAGATATGAAAATCTTGACAGCATTCACATCTATAAGCTGATCAGGGTTTGGGAACAAGACCAACCCATAAATGAGAAGTGCTACAATCTCTTCAAAAGCTTACAGATCTAGAGAATTCCAGCAGTCTTGTGCCTTCTCAAACAGAAACTTTGCCAAGAAACCCTTGACACCTCTTCTGGTTTCCCAATGACCTTTGATATCAGATGGTTGCAAGTGTAGGGCTTGAGCAACATCTTCAGGCTTTGGTTCTCTTTCCGTACCGTTGTAGGGTAGTTGATGGAGAATAGGAATCCTCAGGAGTTGAGAAAATTCCTACAAAGTAGGTACTAGTTGGTAATCAGGGAATGTGAAACAGTGGTGTAGGGGGTCAAAGAACTGGAAGAGAACTTTCACCATGTCTTCTGCAATGTTGGAGTTGACCAAGTTGAGAAGTCTGCCATGTCTTTCACTAAAGAGAGAATTCTCTGGAATCTTGGAAGTAAGCTTCTTGAGTTGAGGAGGGATTCTCACAAGGTTGACTTGAATTGTTTTCCTGCGAAGAGATTCCATGACCTACAAAACAAGAACAAAGATGAAGATCCAAACCCTTGAAATGGTTAGTGGATGCATATGATGCTTTATGATGCTCATGATGTATGCACAGACATATGTACAAACAAGTCACACAAGGTCCTAGTTTCAGGCTTGCATGAGGTTTCATAGGTAAGTACCCTCTTGAAGTTAGTTGGCTCAACCTGTCCTATAAATAGTAACCGGGTTCTAAGGAGCTCAATATCACTGGATTATTTTTTGTGTTCATTGTTTCAATTTGGCCACTTAACTGGCGACCGAAATATTCCAAGAAAATAACCCTCAAGGAGTGTAGTATCGAGTATCTACCAACTTCGGACTGCAGCAAAGCCGATCATCTCATTACCCCTAAAAAAGGCAAAGATGGTCAAGTAAGGTTCTAAGAGTTCATTAGTGCTTCATGACATCACTCAGCGGCCCTGTATTCTCTCTGATTGACTCAAAGGCTACCGGTACCCACAAATATGTCGCACTAATATAGCTATTGCTTCAACCATGTCAGTATACCCCGCACAGTTTCCACAACGTATTGCTATTTACCTATAAATGTTTCCCCAAATCCAGATAGAGGATTTCAAGCCCAAACAATAGAACCAAATGTAAAGCAATCAAAGCAAACAAGATAAGCATGCAAAAGGTGATCTAAACCCTAAGGTTACTCCACTTTTAGATATCTCCCCAGCAGAGTTGCCAGTTCTGTGATACGGTGGGAGAACTGACTTGGGATTTTGCGTTTGTGTTTGCAAATGTTTCGGTTTAGCAAGAGTCGCCACCGACTTTTTATTTTATCCTAAGGAAAGGTCAAAAAGCACAGGAAAGACTTTTGAGATATTTTCTTGGGTTCTGGGAGTAGATTATGAAAAGGGAAGGTGCAAGTACCCTTTTCATCCATGGTTATCCATGGGCTCTTAGTTACTTGTTTAGATCACTTGCTTTGTTTTTCCAATTGTTTGAAATGGTGCTTTGTGTGTGTGGTTTTTGAAAATGCTTTTGAAAAAGAGGCCTTGTCTAGGCAACCTTTGTAATGATTCTTGTTTGAATATATACAAAGGTGTTTGTCTTTTAAAAAGATATTTCAATGTTTTGAAAGTTTGATTTGGGAAATGTTTTGAAATGTGTTGTGAAGTGTGTTTGAAAATAGCAAGGATGTTTTGCAAGCTTTTGATCAAGTAACTAAGAGTTGTCTACCCTATTTTACCCAAAGATCTTTCCTAATGTTTTTAACCCTTTTGACAGTGTTATTTCACCATTGTATTTGGTGAACAACCTTGTGTTAGGGTGTTAAACGGGACAGGCGTGGGTCATCGTATAGACCATGATAGCAATTGTGTTGGGTGTCTTTGGCAAGTTTTAAGGGAATTGATCATTTTGTTTAGGCAACCAAGATAGCGTCATCGAGGGACTATGATCTTTTGTTTTGTTTTTGTTTTGCCAAAATACCCAACATGCATACCATGGTCCATTTTTGAAGGCAACAAGTGGATTGTAACCCTAGGGGTGCAAGTGTGCATTGTGTATTGATTTTCATTCATTTTTGTCTTTGATTAGGTCAAGCTATTTGTTGATTGATTTTGCATACAAACCCTAATTCTCTAATCATGGCATAATTGAAAGCGTAAAATGCGAGAATTTAAAATTATAAGCTATTACAACATGATTATGGGGATGGGGGTACAATTTTTGAATAGGGGGTATTTGACAAGAAATATAAACCCTAGTTTACTATTACATCCAAATTGAATCATAATGCATAAATATTAAATGTACGATATTTAAATAAACAAGATAAACGAATATTAAATAATATGTATTATGCAAAAAAGTTTTTGTTTACCTATGTATGTAAAAGTATTTTCAATGTAAAAGAAAAAGGTATAAATAAATAAATAAAGAAAAATTAATTTTATTTGTTTAAGGGATGAAACCCTAATTTCTTTTAAAAATAAATGTTATATATTATTTATATACAAAAAATGTATTAATATGTGTAAAAATGAAATATACTTAAAAAAGGTATTTTTTTAGTATAAATTATAATAAATATAAAAATGTAATATTTTTGTATTTTTATTCTAAGTATTTAGTAAAATAAAAGTATATATGTTTATATTATATATATTAAATATATTAAATATATTAAATATGTATAATATAAAATAAAATATGTACAAAAATAAATTATATTTTTAATAATATTTTCAGTGTGAATAAAATAAGAAATAAAAAATAAAATTATAATTTACATATTATTTTCAAATTTAAATAAATAATATAAAAGTATTCAAAATGTTTTCTATATTAGAAAAAATAAAATAAAATGCCAAATAAATGTAAAAAAATATGAAAATATTTTTTTAAGCATTTTTTATAATTGGAAATAAATAAAGAAAATCAGAAATGAGAACAAAAATGCAAAAATATGAAAATACAAGAAATTGGGCCAGGGGGTGTGAAAATTAAAATGGGACGTGCCAAGAGTGAGCCAGGCCAAGCCCAGACCACCACTTCATCTTCTTCCTCCAGCATCTTGAAAATACGTGCGCGCCTGTACAAACTGGGATATCCTGTATACGTGATCTATTGCAAAAACATACAACATTAAACTTGTAGAGAATTTCAAAACGATTCCAACCATATAAACAACTAATCCTAACTCTCAAAGACCAGAGAGAATTTCTCTGGCCCTAAAATCTAACCTAATTTTTTCAGTATGTTCATGGACCAAATTCTCTTAGCATGCTTAATATAAATGAAAACTGAGCATATGTACATCTTCATGGCAATGAATACTACATTTCTTATTCACAAACCTAAGGCTAAATGTTCCTAAATAGAGAGATTGGAAGTTGATAAAAACCTGTTTCAGCTAACTTCGTGTATGGCAATGTGGAGCTTTTCAACAAGGCTTGAGGTGTCTGGGTGCTTGCTTGAACTTCAGTTGACCTTCTCCAGTAGCCTACTTTCCTTGAATATGCTTGAATCAGCCTACAGAACTCAACCTGCACAATCTCAAAATGAAAATGGCAAACCCTGTAAATGGAGTTACAGTTGGTGTTTAAGGGTTGGGATAGTTTGGATATGTTGTATGGAATGTGTTTGAACCAATTTGGGACAAAACGCACGAGGGATTTGAGTTGTGGGAATCAAACTGCAGGGAGTGCCCTGTTTTGCCAATGGAAGGTGATTTCTGGCTATGGGAGGTTAGAGGGCTCAAATGGTCATGTTTTTGGCTCAAGGGGATATGAGAAAGATATTTCAAAAGCTTGCACAAGTTAGTTTTGGCTGATGTCCAAGTTGTAAGGATTTGGACAAGTTTCTTTCTCTTGAAGTAAGAAAGGGGAAGTGATACGTAACAGGCTTATGCAGGCTATACAACATCCTCTAACCTCTGCTCTTGGCCCCCTTAATCAGTGGATTTGTTTAGCTGCAACAGATTTGGACCAATGCTCAAGGATTGTGGTTTTGACATAAAGCATACATTTGCAAAAATGGTAATGTACCTTTTACCATTTAGGGATTAATCTCGTGTACAATGCCCTAATGACCAAAACAATGCCTTAGACCAATGTATTTGCATTTAATTATTGAGTTTGAAATGGTTTAGAGGCCTGTAATCTAGTGCAAATCAAGCTGATTTGAAAATGCCACTTGAGTGAACATGTATTGGCCATGGATACAAAGTGAGTTTTTGCCAACTTCAAGCATTCAATTCTCCCTAACCACAAATGTGTTTGAGGAGTTCTTGGACAATTTGGAAATCTTGCAACATTCCCTATAATCCATATTTGAAATGAAACTTGAGATTCCAAGTGGAAGTATCTGAAAAATGGCCAAGAAGATGGGTCAAAATCCTGCCTAAACTAGGGCAAAATTTCTCTAAGTTAAAAGTTTTAGGGACCCTTGTTCCAAAAATCATAACTTGAGATCCAAGCTTATTTTGAGAAAACTTTGTGAATCAAATTTGTAGACTTTGGGGAGGACTACAAATTTCATGTTATAAGTTTTGTTTGAATCCATTTGCATCATGGTGAAAATGTGGGACAAAATTGGGAAAAATTAAGAAAATTTCATAACTTAGAAAAATTCTAAGTTATGAAAATTTTCAATTTCAAACCCTAATTTGCAATTTTGGGTTTCTTGATGAACAAGTTACATAATTTGACACATCTTGATGAAAAATGACCCTTGGCACTTGATTTTGACCAAAAAGTCAAAGTTTGACTTTTCAGTGTACAATCAAATTTTGATCAGTTGACTGAAAGATTCATCTGTCAATCCCATGCATTTGAGATCTTTTGAACTTGTTGAATAGGTCAAGATGATTCTATTGAGTCCTTGAGTCCATGGTTGAGCCTAATTTGCCATTGGCTAGGTCAAAAAGTCAGAAATTGCCTTTGTACAGTCAAAACCCTAAAAATGACCATTTTGCCCTTTTTGGTGATCTGATCAAATTTCTTGTGGAGTTGTGGTCCAAACTTGATCAAATAGTTCATACGAGTTCATAGTGTTGATGTGGGTCAAAATTCATGAGGTTTGACTGTAAATTGGCCACAGTTGACTTTTTCCTCAATACAACTGATTTCTAGGTCAATTGTCCAATTGACTGGGCAAAAATTTGATTCAAGACTTGAAACTTGTTATGGACAAACTTATGGGTCCAACATGAAGTATGAAAGTAACTTTGAGCATTGAAGGTCCAAAAATCCTTGTGCAAACTCAAACCCTAATTTGGATCATCAGTGTAAGGAGATGTCTTGAGCAGTGCAAAACCCTAATCCTGTCTGGAGTTCAAAGAGTCTTGTGATGAGAAATGTTGATAAAATGAGAGGACAAATTTTGGGGTACAATACACACCTTCTAAAATGGACTTCATTACAACACAAAGATGTCTATCGATGTTGCCGCTGGTGGCGCATTGATGAATAAACCTTACCTATAAGCCTGCGCTCTGATTGAGGACATGGCCCAAAACCATTACCAATGGGGAACAGAATGAGCTACGGTGGAGAAAAAGGAGACCCAAGGAGGAAAACATGAGATAAGTTCTCTAGACATGATGCAAGTTAAAATGGACGCTCTTGCCTTAAAAGTTCAAAACATGTCTCAAAACCCTAATACTGTAGCCGCAGTAGCTTCCGAATGCGAACTCTGTGGGACCCAAGGACATCAACCTGTGGAATGTAACTTGTTGAATGAACCTTGCTCAGACCAAGTAAATTACACCCAAGTAAACCCATTTTCAAACACTTACAACCCCGGATAGAGGAATCACTTTAACTTTTCTTATAAAAACAATAGCCCAATATAAAACTCAGCACCTCCGAGACCTACAGGTTTCCAAGCCCAAAGACCAAATCAACCTATGCAAGTTGTGGCACCAAAACCAAACCTTGAGAAAATCATGGAAAATTTCATTTCAGCTCAAACCCAGCAAAACAAAGAGTTCCTAAATCATAATATTCACGTAAACGAACTAATCACGCAATTAGGAACTAAGGTTGATCAGATAATTATGCATAACAAGATGCTTGAAACCCAGATCTCGCAGATAGCCCAAACACAGGCCCCACAAACTACACCTGGAGGACAATTCCCTGGACAACCTCAACCAAATCCTAAAGGGAAAGCTAATTCCATTTCCTTACGAAGTGGGACTACTTACGATGGACCCAAGAATCCAGCCATGAGTACACCCTCACAACCTAAGACAAATGTTTTGCCTACAGACCAAGTGGAGGAACTAGAGGAACCCGAAAAGAAAAAAGAACCAGAATTAAAAGATAAAACTAATAAATCACCACCCCCGTACAAACCCCCAGTCCCATTTCCGCAAAGATTTAAACAAACCAAACTTGACAATCAATACCAGAGATTCGTTAAAGTTATAGAAAAACTCCATGTAGAGATTCCTTTCACCGAAGCCATCACTCAGATACCATCTTATGCTAAATTCCTAAAAGACATCCTGACCAACAAGCGTAGACTTGATGATCCCAAACTTATCGAATGCAATTTTATTTCAGAAAATAAACTTGCCAAGAAAGAAAAGGATCCAGGAAGTTTTTCCATTCCTTGTATCTTAGGAAATCATACTATTGACAAAGCCTTCTTAGATCTAGGAGCTAGTGTCAGCCTAATGCCTTTAGCAGTTTGTACAAGGTTAAACTTAGGAGAATTGCAGCCAACTAAAATGTCTCTCCAGCTAGCTGATAGATCAGTTAAGTATCTTATAGGCATACTTGAAGACATACCAGTTAAGATCGGTCAGCTATATATCCCAACTGATTTCGTGGTTATGGATATTAAAGAAGATAAAGAAATCCCAATCCTCTTAGGTAGACCATTCCTATCAACTACCTAGCTGCAGATATCATACCCCCTGATCTAAATTACCAACAGAAAAAGAAGTTCTTCAAAGATGTTAAACATTTCTACTGGGATGAACCGCTCCTATTCAAGAGAGGAATATATAATATTTTCAGGCGTTGCGTCCCAGAAGAGGTAATAGAAGACATCATCAGACACTGTCATTCTGCACCTTATGGTGGACATGCAGGTATATCTAAAACGCACGCCAAGATTCTTCAAGCAAGCCTCTATTGGCCAACTTTATGGCGCGATGTTCATGCTTACATTGTCAAGTGCGACCGATGCCAACACACTGGGAACATATCGAGATGCCAATGAGGAATATCCAGGAAGTTGAACTCTTTGATGTTTGGGTGTTGTACCCCAATTTTTGCCCCTAAGATCCCTTCATCATACCACATTGTTTCAATCACCACAAAATCACATTAGGTATTTTGGTTCTTCTCCCTATCTTTAGCTTTACTCTTTGAGAAGTTACCTAGCACCTTGATTTGAATGCTTTTGTGATCATAGAAATTGTATTTTGATTTTTCTCTCTAATTAATAAAATGCAATGTTGGTTTGTCTTACTTGTTGATAATGTAGGCAATGAGGTTGTCTTACTTCAAACCTCACCATTTAAGTTGTTTTGAAGTTGATATGAAATTGGTTTTGGTGGCTATAGGTCCTCATCATCATCCTCAACAATTTCTATTCACAAAGGAAGAATATTGGCACAAAAAGTTTGTTCAAACTTGGCAAAGTTCCACCAAGCATTCTCTTGATCTAGAGGCTAGGGTTTTGGACTTCAAAGAGGCATATCTTGCTCATCTTTTGTCATTTTTGAGTGATTCCAAAAACATTATTCTCTTAAAAGAGTTAACAACAATTAAATTCAAAAGTTCCAAGGATTTTTCATAAGGAAGAGACTTGATGAAGAAGAAAGATTACAAGGCATCCAGTTGAATCCCTAATTTTCCATATGTGACTTCAAATTGTCATAACTTGGCCAATTTTTATCACCTTGAGCCCATTCTTTTTCCATGATGATCTTAAGGATGTCTACTTCATGCCTTATTTTATCTTAAAAGTAAGAAAATGTATGGAAGTTTCCTTAAGAATGCAAAAGATTATAGGTCATTTTATGATTTTTGGCTAACTTCAACAAGTCATAACTTGCTCAATTTTTAGAGATTTTGAGTGGTTCAAATTGCAAAATGTCATTCAAGAGATCTACTTCATTCCATCTTTTTGGGTCAAGAGCAAATTCTAAGTGGAAAGCCATGTTTGGATGCAAGAGATTATAGGTCATTTTTTTAAGAAGAATTTGAAATATTTCTAAGTATGGAAAGTCAACTCTTTTTCTCCAACTTTGACTCCATGTAATTTTCAGCTCAAGCCTCCAATTGATTCCATTATTTTTCCATTGCAAAGTTTGTTACCTCATCTTTCTAAAGCATCAAGAATCATGCCTTAAGACTCCCTGGGATGGAAATGCCATTGTTTAAAAAATGGTAACTTGGAATTGAAGTTTCCCTGCAAGTCAGATTTTGAATTTCATGTTACAACCTCTAAACCTCAAATTAGCACGCGTTTTGGGTCGAAACATGATTAGCCAACTTTCCCAAGTGGATTAGTGCATCAAAACGCAAGAATTGGATGAGTTTTGGTGAAGTTTGGATCACACTTCACTCGTGCATCAGGTTTGCACGAATTCCCTCCAAAATGCATCATTCACTCTTCCTTTTGATCCCATTTGCTTCTTCTATAAATACATGTACTATCCCATTCATTTTCTCAAGCTTAGATAACCAGAATCACCCTGCCAAACTTGCTTCACAACTCAGAATTCAGCTACTTCGAATCCTATTCTCAAGCCTTTTTCAATCCATTTTCTTTATCAATTCACCTTCCTTGATCTTCCCTGAAGCTAACCATACCATTACATTAAAGAATCATGCTCTATATTGCTCCGTAGAAGTCCAGTTTCAGAGCTTTGCAACTCAACTTCAATAGGTAGATTCCTTCATCAATTCTTCAAAACTTTGGTACCATTGTGTTGCTCTCATTACCCTGGTTCTAGTTGCAACACTTACTTTTATCTGGAAACGCGTTTTGACCATGAATTTTCAAATCCCCTTTCAAAACTTTCTTTCCAAATTGCTTGAGTTACAGTTTATATAAAAATGGCGTGAGGGTATGGTTATCTTCGTCTTGAAGAGACGAAACAAATGGCATAGGTCTGAGCTTCTGATTTTACAGTTTGAGAGACCTGCAATTCGTGAGGCTGGAGGTTGAAGATGACCAACGTGTCACCTTCTAATCAATGAAAGCGTGCCATTTGTATTTTTTGAATTTCTGATTTTACATTTGATTCAGTGCTTTATTCAGTAAAGACCATGATATACACAGCGCGCCAGATCCCTTGGATTTGATTACTAATGCGTTGTGACTCTCATCCAATGGTCCACATCTTTTTCTTTTATTTTCTTTTTCTGATTTTTATATTTTAATTGTTTTAAATTTCAAAAAATCATAGAAAATTCATTTTTAGTCAAAAAAATCCAAAATAATTATGAAAAATATTTTTGATTATTCTCTTTCTAATTTTTATTTTTTTACAATTTAATTTTGTGTTTTGGTATTTTTTATGAATTTTGCACTTATGTGATTTATTTAAAATGTTTAAAAATACTTTTACACATTTTTAAATTCTGAAAAAATTATGGAATGATCCAATGACATTCTGACAAATATTGGTAACTTTATTTTTTTTATGACTTTACTATTTTTTACTATTTTTGTTTATTTTACCCATTTATTTAAATTTTTAAAAATAGTTTCTGACTTTTAAAAATTCCCAAAAAATTTATATAATTACTTGACCTATTTTCTGATTTTTATATGGTTTTATCTTTTATTTCTTGATTAATTTGAACATAATTGATATTTTTTTCTCATTATTTTCTATTTTTAACTTTATTTTTTTAACCCTTTAAATGTATATATTAAATATATTATTATTTTGTGATTATTTTCTGGCTGTCTTGAGTTGATCTTTTGATCATGACTTTATTAACATCATTGGATCTTGGGTGTTGAGTTCAACTTCACCAAAATGGATGAATGATTTTAATAATAGTTTGATTAAATTTTTAATTCAAAAGTGGTTTATTCATCTTTTACCCTAATTCCCCTTCATCTCATCCCCTTCTCATTGCACTAAGTGTTGTTGGAGCATGATCTCTATATCATGTCTCAAAACAAATGGTGCATAGATTGCTATTGATCAACCTCAAAATAGGTGCTACTTCTATATAAGTCCACTTACGATTGCTTAACATAGCGCTAAATTTTGTCCCGATTCGAATAAATGATCATTCGTGGCCCAAACTTATGATTGCAAGCCCACGTATGTTAATTTGATCTCTTTGTCCAATAACCTTGAGATTAATTGTGTGGAGGCTTTGGTTCTACCAATCCTCTAATAGATCTACAACACCTTTGGTCAACGCGGATCACTTAAACATCGTTGATCATTAAATAGTACTTGTGAGAATTCCAAATGAATGATATACTTAACAAAAAGCAAATGCAACTTATTGTGTAGAGGCTTTGGTTCTACCAAACCTCTAATGAGTTCCAAATGCAAGTTTCAAGATGGTCATCCAACTAACCACTAATTATTGACTTGTTTATTTTGTGCTTTATTCTTTTTATGCTTTATGTACTATTTATTTTTTTAGCATTTTACATTTCATGCCATTTTTTATCTTTGCTCGTTTGAGCATTTATTTATTCTTGTCATTTTTACTTTGCTCACTTGAGCTTTTATTTTCTTTTCTTTTCCTAAGATACTTAATAATCAACATAAACCCTAAAAAACTCTTAATGGTACTTGGACTATTTGGTTACTATCCTTGGCATCATGGAGCAGTGGACTTTTCTGAACTTAGGATTAGAAACCTTGGTCTATCTTGGAGACCTTGTGATATTATATGATTATTTTTTCTGGAGCTCTTGAGGTTTACCTCAAGACATTGGGTTGCTTGTTTGTTTTTGTGTGCAGGTTTTTGTGATTGCATCCTTGATTTGTAATCTGGAATTCACCCGTATACGGCCGTTACTCTGCCCAATTTTTGTGAAGACTTAACACATTTGAAGAGGTCTAGTATCTTTGCTTGCTTGGTTTCAATCCAAAGAATGGGAATTCTATCTTGACTCATAATGTCAAGTTTTTGGCTTCTTGTTGGTTAGATGGTCCTTATCCTTAGATTTTACCTTATGCTTTAGGATAGTCTCTTCTTCTCCTCCCATCTTCTTTAATTTCAAAAATCTTCTCCCTCCTTTTGAAAACTCTTCTTGTTTTGAAACTTAAACACTTTAATAATAAACTTGGACTTAGGTCCATGCATTTTCAAAACATTTTCATAAATAAACCTCAATCAATTTAATAATACTTTGACATTTTTTTGATGAGAAGACTAAAAGTCAACCAATCTCATTTCAAACCATTTTGCCACTTTAGCTTTTACCCTTAAACTTTTTCTTAAAAGATTAGACTCTTGTCAATCCTTGTAGTGATGCAAACAACTATACTTCTACAATATGTAGTGAAGAGAGACATTTTCCACTTGGGTGTTGAGTGAAGCATTATTAATTTTAAAATCCAAGCCATATCCTCCACTTTGAGATGATGCAAATTCTCCTTTCTCATAATTGTGGGTAGTAAGTATGTTTTCCACATGGACAATGACGATGATGCCTTATCTCTTAAAATTAACCAACACACTTATGTTTCAAATTTTTTAAAAGAGGAACTACGTGTACCCTGATCCCCTATTGCACGAAAGGTGGTACGTAGGAACTAAAGGTTCGCAACCGCGGCGGGTGCAAAAATCATAAAAATATATTTCTTTTCTCACCTCCACCATCCATTTTATATACAACACTTTTTTTATAGCCAAAATATACATATTTTACAAAGAGGCTCGTGCGGAGTACCGTAGATGTTTAGGGTTCTAATACCTTCCCTTTGCATAACCAACCCCCTTACCTTGAATCTTTCCCCCCTTTTTTGGGTTATTCGCTCTTTTCCCATTCCTTTGGAAACAATAAAGCGCGGTGGAGATTTTTATTTTGATTTGTATAAAGTCTAGTCAATCCAATGGCTTAGTCTTGAACATTTCTACTGCTACAGAAAAATGGCCACTTCACTGGGGAAAGATTGACCTCTTGCTGGTCTATCCCTAAGTGGGTTAATCCTATCTTTGTTTATATCTGTATATGTTCTATTGTTGTTTATGTGTTATAATTTTTATATATGTTTGTCTGGATTTTTCCTGATTTTCAGGGTGCTTGGTGATTACTCATAAGTCCTATACCCGAACTTGGGAAAACTTTAAGATAGTACAGGAGGTATAGTCATGTTAACTTTGAGGGAGTAATCCCAAAAAAGGAGGCTTGAGATCCCCCACTCAGTGGAGCCCCCTTTGACTGTAGTGTCGCTTACCGAGTAATTGGGAAGACGTACTACTTTCGACTTGGGAGCCTGCTGAAACTGAGGACCGTAGAATACCAAACCCATCTTAGCCTTTTAGGTGTAGTACGGAAGCTATGACGGAGTAATCCGGAAATAGTTGTCACGCAATACTTCGCTCGGACGAGTCTTTCTTGAGAATATTACTAATTACCGAGTTAATCGGGAAGTTGGTAATATCCGAAGGAAGGATGTAGACTCTAGGAACCTCTAGAACCTTGTTCGGTAGGTGATAACTCTTAGACCAATACCTTATAGGTAGTACCTTTGACCTCATGCTCGTGACGTTGAACCTATGAACCCTATATGTGTGATTTTGTGTGTGATTGTTGCATCATGCATCCATGCACTCATAAGCATCTTTTGAAGAAAACAATATTTCAAGGGATTTACAGGTTGACTATTTGTGAATATCTCAGGTACTTTTAACCATGGATTTTGGAAAGAGAAAGACCGGGAAATACAGTTTCAAGGATCCCAAGATAGATGAGCTGATCAGTCTGATTCCATAGATTGAGTGTCCTGCAGACTTTCGAAAGAAGTATGTATCCATTATTCCTCTCATGAAGCTGAAGATGAAGGAGGGTATTCTCTCGACCTTGGTCCAATTCTATGATCCGGTGTATCACTACTTTACTTTTCCCGATTATCAGCCGATACCTACACTGGAGGAGTATTCTTATCTATTGGATTTACCTGTTACCGATCGTGTTCCTTTTACTAGTTTGGAGGGTGAGCCAAAACCACATGAGATTACTGCTTTGATTCATCTGAGGAAGTCTGAGGTGGAAGCCCATATGACTACTAAAGGAGGGATTAGAGGATTACCAGCCCAGTTCTTGTTGGAGAAAGCTTATTACTTTGCCAGAATGAAGAGTACGGTTGCTTTTGAGGCCATCTTTGCTTTACTTTCTTATGGTTTGTTCTTATTTCCTAATGTGGACAAGTTTGTCGACATTAACGCTATCAGGATTTTCATGATTGGAAACCCGGTTCCTACACTGTTAGGTGATGCTTATTACTCTATTCATCTTCGGAGTTCTTATCATGGAGGAATGATTATCTGTTGCATGCCTTTGTTGTACCGATGGTTCATCTCTCATATGCCTCAGTCTGATTCCTTTTGGGATGTCAAGAAGGAACCCTGTTGGGCTCCTAAGATCATGGCACTTACTCACTCGGATATTGATTGGTATCATCGAGCTTATCATGATATAGAGATTGTTGACAGTTGTGTTAGTTTCCCCAATGTACCTCTTCTTGGTACAAAGGGAGGAATTAACTATAACCTTGTTCTTGCACGACGACAACTTGGATATCCGATGAGAGATAAATCGAACAATATTCATTTGAGTAGTTTCTTTCTGAAGGAGGGAGAAGACCACAAGGAAGCTAGGGAGCAGATTGTGAAGGCCTGGCATCACATTCATAAGAAGAGTAGGAAGGATTTGGGGCCTAGGGGTGTTGTTTCTTTAAAGCCATATCTTCAGTGGGTCCGATCGAGAGCCATTCCATTGAAGATGTCGTATACTCGGGAGACACCCATGCCTGAGCTGTTTGTAAAGACCACTCATCCTTTATTAGATGATCTGGAAGAGCTGCAGCTCGCTTTGGTTAGGATGCAACAAGAAAGGGATGCTTGGAAGAACAAGTTCCAGACTTTAGAGAATTCCTATAGAGCAGACTTGAAGGAGAAAGATGATTTGATCGAGATCCTTGAGAGTCGAGCGGTGGAGTCTATGGAGAGGCAAGGGGATTTATTTTCCCCTAAGCCTCAAACAGGTGCTGATTACTCACTTCCTGCTTCAGATGATTGGAAGGAGGTTGCCATCAGACAGGTGGAAGAAAACCAGAGGTTGAGGGCTCAGATTGCCAGACTCACAAGGAAGTGCCAGTGTACAGATTGATCTATATCAGTTTATTTCTCTCAGGATTTTTAGATTGTATCTTCATCTTTTACTTGGGATCATTGAAACTTGTAATCCATTTTGGGAGTTATTATAATAAAATTTTCTCAGTATTTCAAATGCGTTATTGTTTTGATGTTTGCGATATGTCTATAAATCTTAAATCCCTTGAAATATTAAAATGATGGAATAAAAATAATCATGTGCATTGCATGACATACATCATATTGCACATATTTCTTGCATTTATTATGCATACCCAGGTGCCTTACCCAGCTTCTTTGCTTCATTCAGCAAACTGACTCATCACTACAACACTCGGGCTAACTTCAAAAAGAAGATGGACAATTTGGAACAGGAGAATCACGAGCTGCGCGAAGAAGTTTCTACTCTGAAGGCTGGCTTGGCCAATTTGACTACTCTGATTGAAGCTCTGGTGGCTGCTCAGAATCAGCCACCGAGTGTTCAACCTCAACCAACATGGGCAAATGCTGAAGTTCCTGCTGTTCCCGTATCTGCTACTTCGACTGTTGTTCAGAACCGTATGCCTCAGGGTTATCCATGGGGAATGCCGGAGAATTTTGCACCTGAAGGTTTCAATTTGGGCCCCCAAGATGCTCCAGTGGTTCCAAATGTTGTTACTCCAGCACCTCCTGTGGTGCATATTATTCCTGCTGCACCTCCTTCGGTGAATTTGGTTCCGTTTGAAGATGTGTGTCGTCCTTTCCCTCCACCGAGTGAAGATTTGGGTCTTTATGACAGAATGGATGATTTCCAGGAGTTGTTTGATAGAATGCAAAGAGAGATGAAGGCTCTTAGGGGAAAAGAGTTATTTGGGTAGAATGTGAATGAGCTGTGTTTGGTCCCAAATGTTAAAGTGCCTACTAAGTTCAAGGTCCCTGAGTTTGAGAAGTACAAGGGCAACACTTAGCCTCGTGCTTATTTGGTGATGTATGTAAGGAGAATGTCAACCCACACCAATGATCAGCGTCTGCTGATTCACTTTTTCCAGGATAGTCTAACCGACGCAACATTGAAATGGCACATGAGTTTAGATAGCGCCAATATCCATACCTTTAATGATTTGGGAGAAGCATTCATAAAACAATACGAGTACAATGTGGACATGGCACCCGATCGTGACCAGCTTAGGGACATGGTTCAGAAAGATAGAGAATCGTTTAAAGAGTATGCGCAGAGATGGCGCGAAGCGGCTGCACAAGTGATTCCTCCCATGGAGGAAAAAGAAATGACCAAAATTTTTCTAAAGACGCTGAGGGCCTTCTACTACGAAAGAATGGTAGCAAGTGCCCCGAGTGATTTTACAGAGATGGTAGGAATGGGTGTACGCCTAGAAGAGGCAGTAAGAGAAGGCCGTTTGACAAAGGGTGAAGGATCTGGAGGTATGAAAAAGTCAGCTTATGGGTTTACAAAGAAGAAAGAGGGGGATACCAATGTTGTCATATAAGAGAGGAGAGTGAATGCTCCTAGAAGGAATTTTCAGCGTCACCAGCAAGTTGCTTCAGTGGCTCCTGTTATGAATGCCGCTCCAACTACCGTTGCTTATCAAAGACAATCCCATCAGGGGAACCAAGGGAATAATCAGAGAAGGGAGAACTATGACCCTATTCCCATGAGTTATGCAAAACTACTACCAGCATTGATTCAGAAGAAGTTGGTCCAGACACAACCACCTCCAGCAGTACCATCACCTTTGCCTTGGTATTACAAAGTAGACCAGACATGCGCCTTTCATCAGGGAGCACCAGGGCATAGTGTTGAGAATTGTTATCCTTTGAGGACTGAAGTGCAAAGGTTGGTAAAGTCTGGAATTTTATCTTTCAAAGACATGGGACCTAATGTGAAATACAATCCTCTACCCAAGCACGGGGGAGTGAATGCTGTGAATATGGTGGCCGGTTGTCCCGGTGATTTCCGGATTTTTGACAATAATCTGGTTAGAGGGGATATGGTAAAGATGCATGCAGATCTATGTGAATTCAGTTATTATATGCATGACCATGCCAGTTGTGTTGTTTGCGGTGCAAACATCCAGGGTTGCGAGAAGATAAAGGCTGATTTGCAGGAGATGATGGATGAAGGTTTAATCCATATAATCAGGCGTAGGGCAGAATGTGAGGAGGAAGTGAATATAGTTTCTGGATGTCCTGGTGAATTCAGAATTTTCGATGTGGAGTATTTGAATGAAGATCTCGTACAGTTGCATGCTACCTTTTGCCGTACTGCTGGTCAGGTGGAACACCAATATGGGTCTTGCATAGTTTGCTGTCGAGACCCCCGAGGATGTTCTATTGTGAGAAAGGGTGTTCAGCTGCTGTTAGACAATGGGACTATCAAGATCACAGGTTAGAGAGATGATTATCACGAGATTAATATGGTTAAAGTTTGTTTGATGAAAGAAGAGTCATAGGAAGAATATGCCTCCGCGGATGAGTATTTTTCTTCAGACGAAGATTTGTTTGCCGGAAATGACCTTTTTAGGGCTGATTGTGTTGAGGAAGGTGTAAGCGTCATTGTACCTTATTTTGGTGCACCCGCTCATCTTGAGGTGGGGTACCATAGCAAACCAGCTGTCACCCTATTGGTAATTAGTCTGCCAGGACCTGTTCCCTATAAATCAGATAAGGCTGTGCCTTACAAATACAACGCTACAATCTTAGAAGATGGGGTGGAGGTTCCCATCCAACCAATTCCAGATGTTGGGAATATAGCTGATAATAGCAGGGTGACCCGTAGTGGTCGTGTGTTTGTGCCGGTTATTCGAAAATATGTTGTTGCTGGAAAGAAAATTGCTGAGAACGATGAGTCTAAGAAGGCTGTAGGAGAGACTAGTGGAGCCACATTAGAGAAATAAGTGGATGATATCCTGAAGGTAATTAAGATGAGCGACTATAAAATTGTAGATCAGCTATTGCAGACTCCTTCAAAGATATCCATCCTGGCATTACTGATGAATTCCTCCGCTCATAGGGAATCATTGATGAGAGTACTAGACCAAGATTTTGTAGAGAATGACATGCCGTTGGATCAATTCAGCAGCGTAATTGGAAACATTACGTCATGTAACAACTTGAGTTTCTGCGATGATGAGTTACCAGATGAAGGGAGGAATCACAACCTGGCCCTCCATATATCCATGAACTGCAAGAATGACTCGCTATCTAATGTGCTAATTGATAACGGATATGCGTTGAATGTTATACCAAGAAGTACCCTCATGAAGTTAAAGTATCAGGGAACACCTATGCGCCCGAGTGGCATCATTGTGAAGGCTTTTGATGGGTTGAGGAAATCTGTCATCGGTGAAGTGGACTTGCCCATCCATATAGGACCACATTTGTTCTTGATAACTTTCCAGGTAATGGATATTATTCCCGCGTATAGTTGTTTGCTTGGAAGGCCATGGATACACGAAGCAGGGGCTGTCCCTTCAACTCTGCATCAGAAGCTAAAGTTTGTGCGTGAAGGGAAGGTAGTGATCATAAATGGGGAGCAGGCATTGTTGATATCCCATCTATCCTCTTTCAGTATTGTAGAAGCGGATGAGGCTGCTATTGGAACCCAGTTCCAAGCCCTATCCATTGACAACATAAGGAAGAATGAGAATTATGTGGTTTCTTTGAAGGATGCGCACCAGGTTGTGCGCAATGGTCATAATGCAGTTTGGGGACGACTTGTGGATCCACCCGTGAACAAAAACAGAGTTGGTTTAGGTTTCTCTTCGAGGAATGGTAAAGGCGAAAGTTGGAAATCAAAGTCTTCTATGAACAGTCATCATGATGTTTTCCGCAGTGGAGGCTACCTCCATCCGATTGGTTCTAGAATTAATGTTGTTGAAGAGGATGAAGCAGAGCAGGAAGCACCTAATTATGTGACGCATGGAGTCCGAGTTCAGAACTGGGTCACCATTGATGTTCCTTCTTGCATACATGTTTCAAAGTAATTTGTTTTGTTAATCTGTTTCTTTCTTTTGAAAAGCTTTCACTCTGCCCAAGGTGGAAGTATTAATGTTGTAGGGCTTATCTATTTGCTATAATTGATAAGATCATTAATAAAAGTTTTCTTTGCTTCTAAAATATGTCTTTTATTTTCTGAATTTTTTCTTGGGAAATGGTAATAAATAAAAAACCCCTTTCAAAATAAGTAATAACTGAAAATTAATGTGCATGATCACTTGTTATATGTGTCAGTTTCTAAAAGCAATCACAAATCACATGTGCAGATTAATTAAAAAACCCGTTGAATACAATGACCATGCACCCTCTCCCAACTTTGATTGTCCTATGTTTGGGGCTGAAGAAGAAGATTATGATGAGATTCCAGAAGAGGTCTCACGGTTGCTTGAGCACGAGGAAAATACCATTCAGCCATATAAGGAGCCTTTGGAAGTGATTAATGTGGGTTCAGAAGAAGATCCGAAGGAAGTTAAGATTGGAGCATCGTTGCATCCTGCTGTAAAAAGCGGGTTGATTGAGCTGTTGAAAGAGTATGTGGATATTTTTGCTTGGTCTTATCAAGATATGCCTGGTCTAGATAAAGACATTGTCGAGCATCGTTTGCCATTGAAGCCAGAGTGTCCGCCAGTTAAACAAAAGTTAAGAAGAACCCATCCAGATATGGCAGTAAAGATCAAGGAGGAGGTCCTAAAGCAGATTAATGCTGGTTTTATTGTGACATCAGTGTATCCTCAGTGGATTGCCAATATTGTCCCTGTACTGAAAAAAGATGGAAAAGTCCGCATGTGCGTAGATTACAAAGATCTAAATAAAGCTAGTCCAAAAGATGATTTTCCATTGCCTCACATTGACATGTTAGTGGATAGCACAGAAAAATTCAAGGTATTCTCGTTCATGGACGGATTTTCTGGGTATAATCAAATAAGAATGGCTCCAGAGGAAATGGAAAAAACAACGTTTATCACACCCTGGGGAACATTCTGTTATAGAGTATGCCCTTCGGGTTGAAGAACGCTGGTGCAACGCACTAGAGGGCTATGACAACCTTATTCCATGATCTGATGCACAAGGAAATTGAAGTATATGTTGATGATATAATTTCCAAATCCCAAACTGAAGAAAGGCATATAGAAGATTTGTTGAAGTTGTTTCAGCGTTTGAGGAAATATCGTCTCCGCCTGAATCCAAATAAATGCATTTTCGGAGTTAGATCAGGGAAATTGTTTGGTTTTATTGTTAGCCGGAAAGGAATTGAAGTTGACCCTGACAAAGTCAAAGCAATTCAAGAAATGCCAGCACCAAGAACTGAAAAGCAAGTCAGGGGTTTCCTCGGGCGTTTGAATTATATCTCCAAATTTATTTCCCACATGACTGCAACATGTGAACCAATCTTTAAGTTGTTAAAGAAAGATCAAGGTTGTGTGTGGACAGATGACTTCCAAAGGGCATTTGAAAGTATTAAAGAGTATCTGCTTGAACCTCCTATCTTGCTCCCTCCTATAGAAGGAAGACCGTTGATCATGTATCTGACAGTGTTAGATAAATCCATGGGTTGTATTCTGGGACAACAGGATGAAACAGGAAAGAAAGAGTTCGCCATTTATTATCTCAGCAAAAATTTCACTGATTGTGAGTCGCGGTATTCCATGTTAGAAAAAACATGTTGTGCTTTGGCCTGGGCGGCAAAGCATTTGCGGCAGTATATGTTGAATCATACTACTTGGTTGATCTCCAAAATGGATCCAATCAAGTATATTTTTGAAAAGCCTGCTCTTACTGAGAGAATTGCCCGCTGGAAGGTGTTGTTATCTGAATATGATATTGAATACCGCACTCAAAAATCTATCAAAAGTAGTGTGTTGGCAAATTATCTTTCTCACAAGCCAGTGGAAGATCACCAGTCTGCAGGATATGAATTCCCCGATAAAGATATGATGTTCTTAAAAGTGAAAGATTGTGATGAACCATTGCCTGAGGAGGGCCCCAACCCTGAATCTCGTTGGAGTATGGTATTTGATGGAGTTGTGAAAGCTTATGGTAAAGGAATTGGTGTTGTGATTGTCACTCCTCATGGATCGCATATTCCTTTTACCGCGAGGTTAACATTTGATTGCACTAATAATATGGCGGAATATGAGGCTTGCATCATGGGTCTTGAGGAAGCTATTGATCTCAGAATCAAGATTTTAGATGTGTATGGTGATTCAGCTTTGGTAATAAATCAGATTAAAGGAGAATGGGACACTCGTCACCCTGGCTTGATCCCTTACAAAGATTATGCTAGAAGATTACTACCCTTCTTCAATAAATTTGAATTCCATCACATTCCTAGAGATGAAAACCAAATGGCAGATGCTCTGGAAACTTTGGCTTCCATGTACCAAGTAAATGCTTGGAATGATATACCCTGAATTATAGTTAGACAGCTAGATAGGCCCGCTCATGTGTTTGCGACAGAGGAGGTAGCAGATGAAAAACCTTGGTATTATAATATCTAACATTTTCTTCAGACTCAGGAATACCCATTTGGTGCGTCAAAGAAAGATAGAAAGACACTGAGAAGATTGGCAGGAAGTTTCTTCCTCAGTGAAAATGTGCTATACAAGAGAAATTTTGACATGGTCTTGCTCAGATGTGTGGATAGAAACGGATCAGACATGTTGATGCATGAGATTCATGAAGGTTCATTTGGCACTCATGCTAATGGACATTCAATGGCTAAAAAGATGCTAAGGGCGGGGTATTATTGGTTGACAATGGAATCCGATTGTTACAAATTTTCAAAGAAGTGCCATAAATGCCAGATTTATGCAGATAAGATCCATGTGCCTCTGAAACTTCTCAATGTGATTTCCTCCCCATGGCCTTTCTCTATGTGGGGTATTGACATGATCAGGATGATAGAACCCAAAGCTTCGAATGGACACCATTTCATCTTGGTAGCAATTGACTACTTTACCAAATGGGTAGAGGCTGCTTCATATGCCAATGTTACCAAACAGGTGGTGGTGCGTTTCATGAAAAACAATCTTATATGCCGATACGGTGTGCCAAGTAGAATCATCACTGACAATGACTCAAATTTGAATAACAAAATGATTACGAAACTGTGTGAAAAATTCAAGATTGTCCATCATAATTCATCTCCATACAGGCCAAAGATGAATGGGGATCTTGAAGCTGCTAATAAGAATATCAACAGAACTATCCAGAAAATGGTTTTCACTTATAAGGATAGGCATGAAATGCTCCCTTTTGCTCTGCATGGATATCGAACATCTGTCTGCACTTCAACAGGAGCGACCCCGTTTTCCCTCGTATATGGAATGGAAGTTGTACTCCCTGTCGAGGTAGAGATTCCCTCACTGCGTGTGATAATGGAAACCAAATTGACAGAGGCTGAATGGGTTCAGAACATTTTTGACCAATTAAATTTGATTGAAGAGAAGAGAGTGACAACTTTGTGTCATGGGCAGTTATATCAGAAAAGAATGAAGAAAGCATTTGATAAAAAGGTCAAACCTCGTGAATTCAGAGGAGGCGACCTCGTGCTCAGAAAGATCATGTCTTTCAATGTTGATTCTAGGGGCAAGTGGACTCCCAATTTTGAAGGCCCGTATGTTGTCAAGAAAGCCTTCTCTGGTGGTGCATTAATTCTTGAAACTATGGATGGCGAGGAGTTCCCACATTCCATGAATGCTGACGCAATCAAGAAATACTTCGCCTAAAGAAATAAAAGGACATCTCGCTAAGTTGAAAACTCGAAAGGGCGGCTTAGGCAAAAAGGAGCGTCTCGGTAGGCCGAAAACCCGAAAGGGCGGTCTAGGCAAAAATTAGAGACATAAATAGAATAAATTTCTCGCTAAGTTGAAAACCCGCAAGGGCAACTTAGGCAAAAGTTAGGGATTTTCTTGGCAAGTAACTACGCCAGGCGAAACTTGATCACCAAAGCAACAATCTTCTCAGATCCTCACCATACTTCAACGGAGGCTGCTGCTCAGGATTTCAAAAGTTGTTAGGGGGGCTAGTGGTCATTGTATCTCAATGTATCTTTTCCATTATGTATTACCATTTCCCAAATTTTGTAATCATCCATGGAGTCTCGCCATTCGCAGAGTACCATTCTATTAATGAAATTCGAGCTTTTTCCCAATTCTTTGTATTCTTAATTTTATTTAGCTTGCAAAGACTTCATTTATTATTGATAATAACTTTTAAAGCAAATAGATTAAAAAGCAAAATTGACTTTTAAAAAAAAGAGATCTTTACAATTCAATTTACTTTGGGATTTGTGATGAAACAATGACAACAAAAATGGTGATGCCAGGGATGAACAAATTCCGGTTGCTTCAAGAAGATTTACTTCCTTCATAAAGGTTTTATCAGGTCATTTTGCTGGTATATACGCAATCTTGGTGTGTTTCCCAGATAGTTAAAGACGATATCAGTGGGTACAAAGTACGGTATTTGGGTTGGTGATCCCATTATCCCCAGTCAAGTCTTGATTCGCTTTTGATTTTGGGTTTGCATGGTCAGAAGCCTTCGTCCCGGCTTCCCCAGCAAAGTCTTCCCTCATATGATGAAAGGTTTTATTCCCTTGGTGTGCTGAGGTGATGCTCTTTTTACAGTATCAGCACTAGTGTTGACTTCTTGATCTCCCGGGAGGGTTATCCCAGGGCATCTCTTGTTGGAATGAGGGTTCGTGGTGAAAATTATCAACCCGCAGTTTCTTTTCTCTTGGGAGGTAGGCTTGAATTCCCCAGTGAGTTTTGGTTGTTTCGACGTCAGTTTGGCTTATTTAAGGTTGATCTTGCAATCTCCAATAGGCATGTTACTTTTGGAAAATTGTTTCTCCGATGAACCCAGAAGCAGGGTGTTCTATCCCGGTGTCTGTTTGATTTAAGTTACAGTCGGATTATGTTCTCCTCAGTGAAGTTAATGCAATAGGTTTGGTTTCCGCAGTCGCTTTCACCTTTCCTGGATTGATCTTTCTGATTGAAGTTTAGCCCAATGTTGTTAGTAACTGAGGAAGTTTCGTTTGTCTGCACTGATTATCGCTCTTTGTTTGGTTGAATTTGGTCTTCCCTCTTGAGTTTATTTCTCAAAGGATGAATCCGCTTTGGCCGTCTTGTTCTGATATTTTTTTCTGAATTGGATTTGTGGTTGCATGAAGATGTCGTGTGTGATGCGGTGGGAGAACTGACTTGAGGTTTTGCGTTTGTGTTCGCAAATGTCGCGGTTAGCAAGAGTCGCCACCGACTTTTCTTTTATCCAAAAGGAAAGTTAAAAAAGCACAGGAAAGACCTTTGAGGTGTTTTCTTGGGTTCGGGGGGTAGATTATGAAAAGGGAAGGTGCTAGCACCCTTTTCATCCATGGTTTTCCATGGGCTCTTAGTTACTTGCTTAGATCACTTGCTTTGCTTTTGAAATTGTTTGAAATGGTTCTTTGTGTAGTTTTGAAAGTATTTTGAAAAGATGCCATCGTTTAGGCAATCTTTGTAATGATTCTCGTTCGTAAGAATGTATACAAAGATGTTTGTCTTTTGAAAAATGTTTCAATGTTTTTGAAAGTTGTTTGGAAATGTTTTGAAATGTGTGTGTTTGTTTGAAAATAGCAAGGATTTGTTTTGAATTTGATCAAGTAACTAGAAGCATTCTACCTACTCAAAAGTCTTTCTTGTGTATTTTTATTCCTTTGACATTGTTGATTTACCATTGATTTGGTAAACAGCCCTATCTTTGGATGTTAAAACGGGACAGGCGTGGGTCATCGTATGACCATGATATAAATGGTGCCAATTATCTTAGCATGTTTGAGTGACCAAGATAATTTTGTTTTAGGCAACCTTTTGATAGCGTCATCGAGGGACTATGATCTTTTGTTTTGCTTTGTTTTGTTTTGTTTTGCCAAGATACTTTGCATGCATACCATGGCCATTTTCTTTTAGGCAACCAAGTGGGTGAAACCCTAAGGGTGCTTGTGTGCAAGGTGTGTCATTTTACATGCATTTTATTTGTCTTGGATTAGGTCATTTCTACTTGTTTGTTTTTGGTCTTATCATGCAAAACCCTAATTTACTAACATGGTATAAAATGCGATAAATTGCGTAAAAGTAAACTAAGCTATTACAACAATTATTATGGGAGGGGGGATACAAGTTTTTGAAAATGGGGATATTGCACCAAATAAACCCTAAAATACTATTACAACCCAATTGAATTATGTGCAAATTAAATAAATAAACAAATAATTAAAGTGCAATGCAAATGTATTTATGCAAAAATGTTTTGTATTTGATTTTTTGTATGAGAAAATAAATTATTTAACCCTAGAAATAAGAGAAAAATATTAGTATTATTTTTGAAAGGGGAAACCCTAATTTTTGATTAAAAGAAAATATAGGTTCTATATTTATTTTATTTTGTATACAAGAAAATAATAACTAATATTATGTACAAATATTAAAAATTAAAATATGTATGAAAATAATATTTTATGTGTATGAATAATAAAAATAAAAATGTATGATATTTTTAAATGTATTTACAATTTTTTATAAGAAAATAGATTCGATTTATTAAAATAAAACTATTTTTTATATGTGGAAAAAATAATAGAAATAAAATAAAATTGCAAAAAATTAAGAAAATATTTTTTCATGATTTTTATGATTCAGAAAAATAAATAAAAACAATAAATATAAAAATGAAAAGAAAATATGAAAAATAAACAAAATAAAGTCAGGGGGTGTGGATATCAAGCCAGGGGGTGTGAGAAACAAAAACAGAAGGCCCAAGGTGCCCAAGGTCGAAGCCAGTAATCGTCCCTGTCCTTCGTCCACTTTGCGCGCGTGTACTCAATTCAACCTGCAACTCTCAAACGCTTGCACAAAAACAAAAACTTGCAACATAGAAAATGTAGCATTTCATCTCACGATTCCAATGATATAAATTATGTGACCTAACTCTAAAAGATCAGAGAGAATTTTAATGGCCCTAAATCGTGACCTAACTTTTTCAGCATTTTCAGACTTCAAATTCTCTCAGCTCAGTTAATATAAATGGAAAGTATGCATATGTACAACTTCACCATGCTAGAGACTACATTTTTGCTTCACAAATCGTGGCTTGAGGATGCCTAAATAGAGAGATAAAGTTTTGAAAAATACCTCCTTCAGCTGGATTTGGATATGGCAATGTGAGGACTTTGAGTGAGGCCTGAGGATCGTGTGATCTTCCTTGAAGTTCCCTCAAGCTATTCCAATGCTCAGTTGGCTTTGTGGATGGCTGAAACTCTCTATAGAAGTCAAGCTACAACCTTCTCAAGTGGAAATGGTGATGGATGAAACACAGCTCACAGTGCAGGATGAATGCTTGGATAGCTTTGATATGATGTGGATGAAGTGTTTCAGAGGTTAAAAGGCAAAACGCACGAGCCAAAATGAAGTTGGCAAGGATTTTGCAGAAGCTGGAAGTTTGGGAAGAAAAATGAAGTTTTTCAGTTTCAGAGTGTTTTGGATGCTAGACAATCGTGTTTTTTCTTGTGATAAGTTTGTCAAGATGTCTAGAATGATACCAAGTCCTCCCTTTATCAGCTTGTACAAGTTTTTTACTTTTGGCCAACTTTCTTGCATTTTAAGAAAAGTTGAAGTGACTTGTGCAACAGGCCTGTACTGGCTAGTTCTTGAGATGATGAGAGTTGGTATGCTTTGCTTAATTCCTATGGAAATTTTTTGTACCAAAGAAACAAGTCTAAGGCTGATAAAGTTGGAAAAGCTTGCTTTATGAAAATGGCAATGTGCCCTTTATGCCATTAATGGATTAATTTCTTGTACAATATTCCAAAAGTGAAAACAAAGCCTTTATCCATTGTGTTAGCATTTAATTATGGAGTGTAGAAGGAGTTTAGGACCTGTAATGCAAGGTACAAGCATGCAAGGATCTGATTTGCAACTTGATCTCATGTAAAAATGGCTTTAACAAAAGTGACAAAATGCCAACTTCTCTTCTTCGATTCTCCCTAACCACAAATGATCTTGGAGAGTTCTCTGAGATTTTGGAAAGTTTGCAACATTCTTTACAATCCATCTTTGAAATGAATTTTGAGATACCTCTTGGAACTAGGTGAAAAATGTCCATGAAGTTGGGTCAAAAACCTTCCTAAACTAGGGCAAATTTTCACTAAGTCATTTAGTTCATGGACCCCTATTCACAAATTCATAACTTGAGATCCAAGCATCTTTTGGGAAAACTTTGTAAATTAAAGTTGTAGATTTCTTGGAGAACTACAACTTTAATGTTGGAAGTTTTATTTGAATCCAATTGCATCATGGTGAAAAAGTTGTGAAAAGTTGGGAAAAAATAAGAAAATTTCCATACTTAGAAAAATTCTAAGTTATGAAAAATTTCAAATTAAAACCCTAATTTTCAAAATTGGTTTTCTTGGTCAACAAGTTTCATGTTTTTACATATCTTGATGAATTATGACCCTTGGAACTTGATTTTGACCAAAAAGTCAAAGTTTGACTTTTCAGTGTACAGTTGACTTTGATCAGTTGACTGGAAAATTCATCTGTCAATCCAATGAACTTGAGATCTTTTGAACTATGTAATTAGGTAAAGATTATGCCATTGAATCCTTGAAATCATGTTTGAAACCAATTGGTCATTGGCTAGGTTAAAAATCAGAAATTGTCCTTTCTCAGTCAAAACCCTAATTTTGACCATTTTGCCCTTTTGATGATTTGATCAAATTTCTTGAGGAGTTCTGATCATATTAGCATTAGAAGATAAGCTATAAGTGCTACACGGTGAAGCAATTAGAACATACGCTGAAGATTGATAACCAGAACCTGCGCTTAATCAAAGTAAACTCTGACTCTGAACAAGAACATATCAAACCAAGTCATCAATATTCTGAAGCGTCATCACCAGTAAAGGAGAAAAGATTTTGAAGCGTTACTGAACATTCAAGACAACATCAATTCCAACGGCTTCCTTCAGACAAGATCTTCTCCAAAAGGAAAGTGTGTTAATGACATTAAACATGCTTTATGATCAACGTCATTACACTGCCTATATAAACAAGCCTGCTTTCAAAATGAAGCACGTACGTACACACAACGATTTTGCTAGATCACCACTAAGGCATATTCAAGCTGCAAGCAACTTCATTATTTATCCCAAGCTATAAACTTGTGTAATTTATCACAGTTGTGATAAACCGTTTTTGTTAGAAAAACAACAACACATACTGTATAATCATATGGAAAAAGAGATCCTTGAGATTAACCGGATTGTGGTTGTACTCAAGAAGACTTTAACAGTTGTTAAAGTAGCTTTTGTAATCTTGTTGAGATTAGTGGATTAAGACCTCGTTGGAGAGAGGCGAAATCACATTGATGGGTGGACTTGAGTAGTTTGAGATCAAACGAACCAGGATAAAAATACTGTGTCATTAAGATTTTTAGATCCAAGTTTTCAATTAAACCCCCCCTTCTTGTGTTTTTCACATCTTCAATTGGCATCAGAGCACCTGGTTCTGAGTGTAAACACTTAACCGTGTCAGTACAAGATCCAAGCTTCAGAAAAACACTATGGTGGGACCAAGCCAAAACATCAGCAATGACAACAATGAAGACAAGGACACATTCAGTGGTAAACCTCCAGTCTTTGATGGAGAAAACTTTGACTACTGGAAAGACAAAATTGAGAGTTTCTTTCTGGCCCATGATGCTGATCTGTGGGACATGGTGACTAATGGATACACGCATCCTGTGGATGGACGTGGTTAGAAGATAGACAGGAAAATGATGTCTGATCAGCAAAAGCGTGAATTCAGAAACCACCACAAGGCCAGAACAATTCTCCTCAGCGCCATCTCATACTCAGAATATAAGAAAATATCAAACAGAGAAACTGCCAAGAATATGTTTGACTCTCTGAGAATGACGCATGAGGGCAACATTCAAGTCAAAGAAACCAAGGCCCTTACGCTCATTCAGAAGTATGAGGCATTCAAGATGGAAGATAGTGAATCAATAGAAACTATGTTTTCAAGATTTCAAATTCTTGTTGTTGGACTAAAAGTTCTTGACAAAGGGTATTCTACTGCTGATCACGTTAAAAAGATCATCAGAAGCTTGCCCAAACAATGGAGGCCAATGGTCACAGTACTTAAGCTAGCCAAAGATCTCAACAAAATCTCTCTGGAGGAACTTGTTAGCTCCCTCAGAAGTCACGAGATAGAGCTAAAAGAAGACGAACCTCAAAAGCAAGGTAAGCCATTAGCTTTAAAATCTAACAGAAAATATGACTCCAAAGTTTTGCAGGTTGTGGAAGAAACTTCTGATGGATCCTCATCAGAAGAAGATGAACTGTCTCTCCTCTCCAGAAGGGTGAACCAACTGTGGAAGCAGAGACAAAGGAAGTTCAGAAATCCCAGAAGATCATAGAATCAGAATGAATCCTCCTCCAGATACAGAAAGTCTGAGTCCTCCTCTGGACACCGAAGATCTGAAGGTTCTTCAGGATACAGAAAGCCAAACAACAATGACATCATCTGCTATGAATGTAATGAGCAAGGACACTACAAAAGTGACTGCCCAAATCTTCAGAAGGAAAAGCCTAAAAAGAAGTTTCTCAAGGAAAAGAACAAAAGCCTCATGGCTACATGGGATGATTCTGACACATCTGAAGCTGACTCAAAATCAGATGATGAAAGATCAAATATAGCTCTCATGGCAAACATATCAGAAGACAGTTAAGCTTCTAGTCCAGATTCAGAATCATACACTGAAGAGGTATTCCCTGACTTTACCATAAACTTTACTAAGGCTGAACTTGCTGAAAGCCTAAATGAAATTCTGGAAAGGTATCAGCAGATCAGAGTCAAATTTAGAAACCTGAAAAGGAATCTTGTCTCTAACTCTGAAAAGACTGAGAGTCTCAGATTGGAGAATTCTGAGTTAAGAGAAAAATTTCAAAATTAGAAAATCATTTGCAAAACTCTCATAAGGAAACAATCTTTAAAACTCCCAACAATGCGGATGAGATCATCAAAGAGTATGATCACAACTTTCAGAAGTTTCTAGCTAAAAACATAGACAAAAGCAAAATGGCTTCAATGATCTATGGAGTTAGCAGAAATGGCAGAAAAGGGATAGGATATCAAGGTAAGGTACCTACAGCAAAAAATGCCATGGACTTAGTTATAAAACGCACACCACTTAATTCACATTTTATATATGGGCACACACATGACATAAAATACACAAGTAGTGATTATTCTGTCAAACAAAAATTCAATCAGAATTTTGGTAAAACTAACAAATCAGGACCCAAGAAAATGTGGGTACCTAAGGATAAAATCATACATGTGGCAAATATCTTTAGCAGCAAGGCTAAGACACCAATCATGGTACCTGGACTCTGACTGCTCACGACACATGACGGGAAGAAGGCATATGTTCCAAAGCCTGGAACTTAAGCCTGGAGGCCACGTGGGCTTTGGAGGCAATCAGAGAGGAATGATCATTGGCTCTGGAACAGTAGGTAATGGAAATCTTCACTCTATAAGTAATGTTTTATTAGTTGATAGATTAATGCATAACCTGTTATCCATAAGTCAATTAAGTGATAATGGTTATGATATAATCTTCAATCAAAATTCTTGCAAAGCTGTTAGTCAGAAAGATGGGACTATCCTATTTAATGGAAAGAAGAAAAACAACATTTATAAAATAAAACTTTCTGAACTAAAGAGTCAGAATGTAAAATGTCTATTGTCTATTAACAACGAGCAATGGATCTGGCACAAAAGATTGGGACATGTTAGTATGAGAAGAATATCTCAGATTAACAAACTCAATCTGGTCAGAGGACTTCCTAACTTGAAGTTCAATTCAGATGCTCTGTGTGAAGCTTGTCAGAAAGGCAAATTTGCAAAACCTGCTTTCAAATCCAAAAATGTTGTTTCCACCTCTAAGCCATTAGAACTTCTGCATATTGACTTATTTGGACCAGTAAAAACTGCTTCAGTCAGTGGCAAGAAGTATGGGTTAGTAATCGTAGATGACTATAGCATATGGACATGGGTAAAGTTCTTAAGACACAAGGACGAGTCACACTCTGTGTTTGTTACCTTCTGCAACCAAGTTCAGAATGAAAAGGATCTTAGAATTGTCAAAGTCGGAAGTGATCATGGTGGAGAATTTGAAAATAAAGATTTTGAATTATTCTTTAATGAAAAAGGCATTCTGCATGATTTCTCTTGTCCTAGAACTCCCCAGCAAAATGGAGTTGTAGAACGAAAGAACAAAACATTGCAAGAAATGGCCAGAACCATGATCAACGAGACTAACGTTGCTAAGATCTTCTGGGCAGAGGCAATTAACACAGCGTGTTACATTCAGAATAGAATCTCCATAAGACCTATTCTGGAAAAGACTCCATATGAATTGTGGAAGAACAGAAAGCCCAACATTTATTATTTTCACCCATTTGGATGCACATGTTTTATTCTGAATACAAAAAATTATTTAAACAAGTTTGACTCTAAAGCACAAAAGTGTATTATGTTAGGATACTCTGAACGCTCGAGAGGGTATGGAGTATACAATACAAAAACACAGATTGTTGAAGAGTCAATCAGTGTTAGGTTTGATGATAAGCTTGACTCTCAAAAGTCAAAGTAGAACGAACTCTTTGCAGGTATGGAAGTTGAACTCACAGGTACTGAAGACAACTCATCAGAGGTTCTCAACATATACACTCCCTCAATAACAGAAAGAGTCACTACAAGCAATCCAGCACCTTCTGTTGATCAACTCCAGAAAAGACTATCCAGAAGCAGCATTGATCATCTAGAAGATACAATACTGGGAAAGAAGGAAGATCCAATCAGAACAAGATCAACATTCAAAAACTCTGAAGAATCCCTCATGGGACTGGTTTCTCTGATTGAACCAACAACAATTGATGAAGCCCTTATGGACAATGACTGGATTCTGGAAATGCAAGAGGAACTAAATCAATTCACCAGAAATAACGTATGGGATCTGGTTCCTAAACCAAAAGGATTCAACGTCATTGGTACAAAATGGGTGTTCAGAAACAAACTGAACGAGCAAGGAGAAGTCATCAGAAACAAAGCACGACTGGTGGCACAAGGTTATAGTCAGCAAGAGGGGATAAACTATACAGAAACCTTTTCTCCAGTCTCCAGGTTAGAATCTATCAGACTCTTAATATCATTTGTTGTTAATAAAGGCATCACTCTGTATCAGATGGATGTCAAAAGTGCATTCTTAAATGGCTATATAGATGAAGAGGTATATGTGCACCAACCCCCTGATTTTGAGAGTTCCAAAAATCCAGAATATGTTTTCAAACTAAAGAAGTCACTTTATGGTCTGAAACAAGCTCCTAGAGCTTGGTATGAAAGACTAAGTAACTTCCTGTTAGAAAAGGAATTCACCAGAGGGAAAGTGGACACAACCTTGTTCTGTAAGACATTTAAGAATGATATGTTAGTTTGTCAGATTTATGTTGATGACATCATATTTGGATCTACTAAACCTTCTCTGGGAAGAGAGTTTGCTAAATGTATGCAGGCAGAATTTGAGATGAGCCTAATGGGGGAACTCAAATTCTTTCTGGGCATTAAGATAAATCAAACTCCAGAAGGAACTTACATTCATCAGAGCAAATATGTCAGAGAACTTCTGAAGAAATTTGATCTCTCAGAATGTAAGCCCTCAAAGATTCCAATGCATCCCACGTGCATTCTGGAAAAGGAAGAGGTAAGTAAAAAGGTAGAACAGAAGGTCTACAGAGGTACGATTGGTTCTCTTCTCTATCTGATGGCTTCAAGGCCTGACATTCTATTCAGTGTTTGCATTTGTGCTAGATTCCAATAAGATCCTAGAGAATCTCATTTAACAATAGTTAAGCGAATTTTCAAGTATCTGAAAGGTACTGCTAATCTGGGTTTGTTTTATAGAAAATCAAGTGATTACAGCTTAGTAGGATACTGTGATGCTGACTTTGCTGTAGACAGAATAGAACGTAAAAGAACTTCTGGAAGCTTCCAGTTTCTGGGAGAAAATCTAATCTCATGGTCCAGAAAAAGACAATCCACAATAGCACTATCAATAGCAGAAGTTGAATACATAGCAGCTGCTGGATGTAGTACGCAAATGCTCTGGATGAAAAGTCAACTTGAAGACTTCAATATATTTGAGAGTAACATTCCTATCCTCTGTGACAATACTTCTTCTATTTGTCTCAGTAAAAATCCTATTTTGCATTCTAGGGCTAAGCATATAGAAATAAAACATCATTTTATTAGGGACTATATTCAGAAAGGGATTCTTAACTTAAAATTCATTGACACAGACCATCAATGGGCTGATGTCTTTACAAAACCTCTTTCTGAAGATAGGTTTAACTTCATTCTGAAACATCTCAGCATGAAGCTTTGCCCAGAATAAATTGTTTTATTTACATATCTTAACCTTCAGAACTTAGTTATTTTCTGTGAACTACTGATCAACCTGCCTTCAGAGTTTTAGAAGTACAGATTGCATCAGAATCTATCCATGAAGATCTGAGCGTTTCATTTCAAGGATAGAAGTGTGTTGTTCACGTAAGAAAACAGTTGTCATCCATTCATCAGGTACCTTCTGAGGCTGAACACGCGTTCACTTTTCTGAAAGGTCAAAAGCACTGATTGGGTGCATTGAGACACACGTCATGGGTAACCGTTCCAATATCTTTCTGAATCCCCTAAAATCAGCTATCATTAATGCTTATAATCATGATTAATTGTTTCTCTCTCTTACTGTTTATGCTTTCAAGAAAATCTATTTAAACTCAAGTTTCACTCTTTACATTCTTTCACTTTTACTCTCTCAATACCTTCTATTGTTTTCAGTTCGTACTTTAAAAAAAAACCCTTTCATCTTTCTTAAAATTTCTTGTGTGAACATGGCTTCTTCAAGCGTCCAAAACATCAATACTCAGGAAACTGCTTCTCTGGAATAGTACGAAGAACCATACAGAACGCTACTCACTCCCATTGACAATCTGGAAGTTATTTCAGAACTGATTGTTGACTTTGAAAGCCTTCAAGAAAACGGCTTCAATCTGCATGAAGACGTCAATGCTCAAGGTTGGAACAAATATTTTGACCGTCTTCTAGGGCCAACGTTTCCAATTCTTATCAAAGAATTCTGGATACATGCTTCCTCCTCAAACCATCAAGTTACCTCGTATGTCATGGGGAAGAAGATTGTCATTACAGAAGACCTAATTTCAAGGCTTATTGGCTACAATGGTGGAGGTGTCAGATGTATTGACATGGCTGAAAGATGTTCTGATGTAGCTTCAATTGCAAGGGAAATATTTACTCTGGGCCTACCCTCCAGCAAGATTAGGGATCTGAAGGATCATCACAGAATTTGGGCTAAAATAATTATGGGATGCATCAACCACAGGAAGCCAACTAGCTCTCTTGACTACATAAACATTGATCAGCAGTTTCTGATCTACTTTATCTCCAAGAAGACTAAGGTAAACCTCCCTCACTTGCTATTTAATCATCTGAGGACCAGTGTAAAGGAAACAAGAGAAGATGAGCGTACCAAAAGGGACTGGATACCCCTGGGAAGACTCATATCAGATATTCTGACAGAGAATAGGCTGATAGAGCATTTGACTGAAGCACAGGAAATCAGCTCACTAGAAGAAACTGCTGGGAAGCCTCTGAACGCAAAAAATCTGAAAAAGATGAAAATCATTGAGAACATAAAGAAGGAACCCAACGTTACTTCTTTTGCAACCATCACTTCCAGAAGAATTCCTCTGGATGATTTTCCTCTTTTCTCTAAGATTGACTCCAAGCCTGAGATAATTGTCAGATATATGGATGCGTGTAAGGCAGATGGCACTGCACCAGAAATAAACATCCAGGACTTGCATCAAGCTGCTCTAGAAGTTATTCTAAAGAAGACCAAGAAAAGGAAAGCAACAGCAGAAGGACCATCTCAGAAGACTCCAAAAGCTGCAAGAAAGAAAGGTAATCTTTCCTCTGTTACTGTTTTAGAATCAATAACTATATCAACATCTAAAACCATAACTACCCAATCAGAACATCCAACTCCACAAACTTTTGATGACTTTGACATAGGGTTTGATCCATCAGAAACTCTAAGTCTAAGAGAAATTCACTCCCTTCCTATCAATCCAAATCCTGAACAAACTCAACCAGAACTTGCCAAAGTTCTGTCTGATATTGACTCTTTTGACCAAGACATTTCAGCTCCCACACCACAAAATCCAAATCCTCAAATCCCTGATAATCCAAACTCCGAAACTAAAACAGATGTTCCAAAATGAGATATTCCACTACCTCTCTCTCCACAACAAGATATTCCTCATCCACCATCACCTCAACCTGAACAACCAGAAGCTCAAACTTCTGAGAATCAACCATCTGAGACCCATGAACCAGAACCTCACAATGTTTCATCCAACCAATCTGAAGAACATACTTCAGATTCAGATACTATACCAATCCCAGGAATCACTGAACCACTTGCCATTCGCATGCCTCTCACCATCCTGGACATTCCACAAATTCCTTCTTCTCTGGAATCCACACCACCAAATTCCCTTACCAGTCCAATCATCATACCAGACTCTCCCACTCCTTCACCCAAGAGCAATCCAGCTGACAACGTAAGACTTGTCATTGATCCAATTGCATTGGAAAGACTAGCTGCTATATCTCACAAAACTGCCATTCCCAAACAAAAACCAACTGAAACCACACCAGATGTTGGTACAAGTTTGTTGATGTTTGAAACAAGAATACAAGAATGGATAACCTCCTTGAAGCATGCTAGTCTAGAGACGATTAATCCTGCTGCTTCTGATTATCTATGGACAAGTTTCAGAAACTGGCTAAGTTCTGAAACACTAAAGCTAAAAGAACAGAGCTATGAACAGGTTCAACGGAATTTCAGTGATATGCTAAAGGTTTTTGAAGACCAAGTTCTGAGCCATCTGCTCAAGGAGGAGATTCTCCCTCTAGATAATGCTCCCTGGTCAGAACATCGTCCCTCAGATGACGGTCAACCAAAATCAGAAGGTCTCTCCCTGACTGCTGCTCCAGAAGAGATAATCTCAGTAGAGGAAATTGTTCAATGTGATCAAGCTGCAGAATGCTTTGAGAAGCGTCCAGATACTGAAGAATCTCCAGCTCCTTCCTATGTCATGCAAACTCTGGAAGAATTGAAGAGAGCAAATGTTGTTATCCAGGAAAGGTTGGATAAGCAGGAGGATACAAACAAAGAAATCAATAGCATCTTGGGCAAACAAGAAGAATCTAACACCCAGATCAAGGGCTTGCTGGAAGCTTTGTTCACACGCCTTCCTCCTCCCTCTTAGATTCTTTTCTGTTTTAAATTTGTTTACATGTAACGTTTGTTTTACATTGCTTCTGTTCTGGACTACTTTTCATTGCTTCTTGTTTTTTTAATGTAAATCAACATTTTAGCTCTGATTATATTGCCTTTTTGATAACTGACAAAAAGGGGGAGAAAGTAAGATATTTTCAATAACGGTTTACTGAGACAGAAGTCTCAAACATTCTGGACTACTTAACCTCTATCTTCTAAAAAGCTTGAACAGGTACAAACTCTGATGAAAGACGCAGTTAAACTCTGATGCTCAAAGACTCAAGGAACTTAAGGGAAGTAGTCAACTCAGGGGGAGTTTTTCTTCTTAATTCTAAACTTTTTATTCTTTATTTTTTAATTGAAAAATCTGGTTTTTGTCATCATCAAAAAGGGGGAGATTGTTAGAACATAGTTTGATTCTACAACCCTTGGTTAGAGTTTTGATGATAACAAATACAAAGAATAAATAAGTACAAAGAACAAATATGTACCTTAAAAATATGTTTTACGTATGCAGAAGTTCTGATCATATCAGCATCAGAAGATAAGCCATAAGTGTTACACGCTGAAGCAATCAGAACATATGCTGAAGATTGATGACCAGAACCTGCGCTTAATCAAATTAAACTCTGACTCTGAACAAGAACATATAAAACCAAGTCATCAATATTCTGAAGCATCATCAGCAGTAAAGGAGAAAAGATTCTGAAGCGTTACTGAACATTTAAGACAACATCAATTCCAACGGCTTCCTTCAGACAGGATCTTCTCCAAAAGGAAAGTGTGTTAATGACATTAAACATGCTTTATGATCAACGTCATTACACTGCCTATATAAACAAGTCTGCTTTCAAAATGAAGCACGTACGTACACACAACGATTTTGCTAGATCACCACTCACGCATATTCAAGCTGCAAGCAATTTCATTCTTTATCCCAAGCTATAAACTTGTGTAATTTATCACAGTTGTGATAAACTGTTTTTGTTAGAAAAACAACAACACATACTGTATAATCATATTGAAAAAGAGATCCTTGAGATTAACCGGATTGTGGTTGTACTCAAGAAGACTTTAACAGTTGTTAAAGTAGCTTTTGTAATCTTGTTAAGATTAGTGGATTAAGACCTCATTGGAGAGAGGCGAAATCACCTTGACGGGTGGACTGGAGTAGTTTGAGATAAAACGAACCCGGATAAAAATACTGTGTCGTTAAGATTTTTAGATCCAAGTTTTCAATTCAACCCCCCCTTCTTGTGTTTTTCACATCTTCAAACTTTATCTCCTCAGCAGGAATATCATGGAATTTCTCCAGGAAGTCATATTTCATTCCTTGGAAAGCCATTTTTCTTTGCAGCTCCCTTTTGGTAATAAGTGGTAGTCTCTTTATTTGAGACAAGTTACATAGTACCCTTTCCAGGAAGATCTCCTTGGTTAAAGAAGAAGTCGAGACCCGTTCTTGAAAGAACACCAAAATTCTGGAAAACTTGATATTTTCTCTTTCTACCTTCAGTGAACGTTGGTAGTACATCGGCAATGAACATTGGTGTTTGTTATCTTTTTGCTATCTTCTGTGAACGTTGATAGTTCATCGTCAGTGAACGGCGGTAGTATGATATTTTCTCTTTCTACCTTCAGTGAACGTTGGTAGTACATCGGCAGTGAACGTCGGTGTTTGTTATCTTTTTTCTATCTTCAGTGAACGTTGATAGTTCATCGTCAGTGAACGGCAGTGGTATGATATTTTCTCTTTCTACCTTCAGTGAATGTTAGTAGTACATCGGCAGTGAACGTTGGTGTTTGTTATCTTTTTGCTATCTTCAGTGAACATTGATAGCTCATCGTCAGTGAACGGCGGTGGTATAATATTTTCTCTTTCTACCTTCAGTGAACGTTGGTAGTACATCGGCAATGAACGTCGATGTTTGTTATCTTTTTGATATCTTCAGTGAACGTTGATAGTTCATCGTCAATGAACGACGGTGGTATGATATTTTCTCTTTCTACCTTCAGTGAATGTTGGTAGTACATCGGCAGTGAACGTCGGTGTTTGTTATCTTTTTGCTATCTTCAGTGAATGTTGATAGTTCATCGTCAGTGAACGGCGGTGGTATGATATTTTCTCTTTCTACCTTCAGTGAATGTTGGTAGTACATCGGCAGTGAACGTCGGTGTTTGTTATCTTTTTGCTATCTTCAGTGAACGTTGATAGTTCATCGTTAGTGAACGGCGGTGGTATGATATTTTCTCTTTCTACCTTCCGTGAACATTGGTAGTACATCGGCAGTGAACGTCAGTGTTTGTTATCTTTTTGCTATCTTCAATGAACGTTGATATTTCATCATCAGTGAACGGCAGTGGTATGATATTTTCTCTTTCTACCTTCAGTGAATGTTGGTAGTACATCGGCAGTGAACGTCAGTGTTTGTTATCTTTTTGCTATCTTCAGTGAACGTTGATAGTTCATCGTCAATGAACGGCGGAGGTATGATATTTTCTCTTTCTACCTTCAGTGAATGTTGGTAGTACATCGGTAGTGAACATCAGTGTTTATTATCTTTTTGCTATCTTCAACGAACTTTGATAGTTCATCGTCAGTGAACGGCGGTGGTATGATATTTCCTCTTTATAACTTCAGTGAACGTTGGTAGTACATCGGTAGTGAACATCGGTGTTTGTTATCTTTTTTCTATCTTTAGTGAATGTTGATAGTTCATCGTCAGTGAACGGCAGTGGTATGATATTTTCTCTTTCTATCTTCAGAGAACGACGATAGTACATCGGTAGTGAACGTCGATGCTTGTTGTCCTCCTCTCTGATTCTATTCTCGTGGTTTACCAGTTATTTATTTTCCTTGTGGAATGCTCTTTTGCTTCTGCATTTTGTGTTGCCTCCCCAATGCTACTTTGTGTCTCTTCTGTTCATATGCATTCATATGCATAAACATTTGCATGGCATCTTAGGGCCAAAAACAGGGTTTGTTTTATATTTAAGTGTCTTCGATCACGTCGACACGAAGATTTTTAACCTTCGTATCTCTGGATAGAAGAAACTTAAAAAAGGGCAGTTGTTGTACCCTAATTTTTGCCCCTAAGATCCCTTCATCATACCGCATTGTTTCAATCACCACAAAATCACATTATGGATTTTGGTTCTTCTCCCTATCTTTAGCTTTGCTCTTTGAGAAGTTACCTAGCACCTTGATTTGTTTGCTTTTGTGATCATAGATATTGTACTTTGATTTTTCTCTCTAATTAATAAAATGCAATGTTGGTTTGTCTTACTTGTTGATAATGTAGGTAAAAGCAATGAGGTTTAGCAAGTTGCTTCATGGGTTCATGAGTTTATTTCCATGCCCTAGTCAAAAGCTTGAGAGATTCAAACCTCACCATTTAAGTTGTTTTCAAGTTGATATGAAATTGGTTTTGGTGGCCATATGTCCTCATCATGATCCTCAATAATTTCTATTCACAAAGGAAGAATATTGGTACAAAAAGTTTGTTCAAACTTGGCAAAGTTCCACCAAGCATTCTCTTGATCTAGAGGCTAGGGTTTTGGACTTCAAAGAGGAATATATTTCCCATCTTTTGTCATTTTTGAGTGATTCCAAAAACATTCTTCTCTTAAAAGAGTTACCAACAATTCACTTCAAAAGTTCCAAGGAGTTTTCATAAGGAAGAGACTTGATGAAGAAGAAAGATTACAAGGCATCTAGTTGAATCCCTAATTTTCCATATGTGACTTCAAATTGTCATAACTTGGCCAATTTTTATCACCTTGAACCCATTCTTTTTTCATGATGATCTTAAGGATGTGTACTTCATTCCTTCTTTTATGTGCAAAGTAAGAAAATGAATGGAAGTTGCCTTAAGAATGCAAAAGATTATAGGTCATTTCATGATTTTTGGCCAACTTCAACAAGTCATAACATGCTCAATTTTTAGAGATTTTGAGTGGTTCAAATGGAAAAATTTCATTTAAGAGATCTACTTCATTCCATCTTTTTGGGTCAAGAGCAAATTCTAAGTGGAAAGCCATGTTTGAGTGGTTCAAATTTTAACGTTGTATGATGTCTATATTTGCAGATTACCTAGATGGAATAATGGAAGTTTTCATGGACGATTTCTCGGTGTGTGGATTCAATTTTAAAGATTGTCTCTCCAACCTCGAAAAAATCCTTGAAAGATGCGTAGAGGTGAACCTAGTGCTAAACTGGGAAAAATGCCATTTTATGGTTAATGAAGGTTTAGTATTAGGACACATTGTCTCCGAAAGAGGCATTGGGGTCGATAGAGCCAAAATTGAAGTTAAAGAAAACCTCAGCCCACCTAAAAACATTAGGGACATTAGAAGTTTTCTTGGACATGCTGGTTTTTATCGGCGTTTTATAAAAGACTTCTCTAAAATAACAAAACCTTTGACTAATCTTCTAATAAAGGATGTTGAATTTGTTTTTGACGAGAAATGTCTCGAAGCTTTTAAAGTTTTGAAACAAGCACTGATTTCAACTCCGATCATGCAACCCCCAGATTGGACACAACCTTTTGAAATCATGTGCGATACCAGCGATTATGCAGTTGGTGCTGTTCCAGGACAATGAAAAGACAAGAAATTACATGTTATATATTATGCTAGTAGAACCCTAGATACTGCCCAACTCAACTTTGCAACAATAGAGAAAGAATTACTGTCAGTAATTTTTGCGATAAATAAGTTTAGGTCCTACCTAGTTGGAGCAAAGATCATTGTTTACACTGATCATGCTGCCATACGTTATCTATTAAATAAAAAGGACACTAAACGTAGATTACTTAGATGGATCCTGCTACTCCAAGAGTTTAATCTGGACATTAAGGATAAGAAAGGCACAGAGAATGTTGTCGCTGACCACCTCTCTAGATTAGAACACTTAAAACCTGACTTATTGCCTATAAATGATGATTTCACCTATGACAGACTTATAGCTAAGGCTAATGATTTCGAGCCTTACAGAGATAAAGATTTTGAAAAAATTTGAGTAATGAAGAGCATACCTTGGTACGGTGATTTTGTAAACTACCTAGCTGCAGATATCATACCCCCTGATCTAAATTACCAACAGAAAAAGAAGTTCTTCAAAGATGTTAAACATTTCTACTGGGATGAACCGCTCTTATTCAAGAGAGGAATATATAATATATTTAGGCGTTGCGTCCCAGAAGAGGAAATAGAAGACATCATCAGACACTGTCATTCTGCACCTTATGGTGGACATGCATGTATATCTAAAATGCACGCCAAGATTCTTCAAGCAGGCCTCTATTGGCCAACTATATGGCGCGATGTTCATGCCTACATTGTCAAGTGCGACCGATGCCAATGCACCGGGAACATATCGAGACATGACGAGATGCCAGTGAGGAATATCTAGGAAGTTGAACTCTTTGATGTTTGGGTGTTGTACCCCAATTTTTTCCCCTAAGATCCCTTCATCATACCATATTGTTTCAATCACAACAAAATCACATTAGGTATTTTGGTTCTTCTCCCTATCTTTAGCTTTGCTCTTTGAGAAGTTACCTAGCACCTTGATTTGTTTGCTTTTGTGATCATAGATATTGTACTTTGATTTTTCTCTCTAATTAATAAAATGCAATGTTGGTTTTCCTTACTTGTTGATAATGTAGGTAAAAGCAATGAGGTTTAGCAAGTTGCTTCATGGGTTCATGAGTTTATTTCCATGCCCTCGTCAAAAGCTTGAGAGATTCAAACCTCACCATTTAAGTTGTTTTCAAGTTGATATGAAATTGGTTTTGGTGGCCATAGGTCCTCATCATCATCCTCAACAATTTCTATTCACAAAGGAAGAATATTGGTACAAAAAGTTTGTTCAAACTTGGCAAAGTTCCACCAAGCATTCTCTTGATCTAGAGGCTAGGGTTTTGGACTTCAAAGAGGAATATATTTCCCCATCTTTTGTCATTTTTGAGTGATTCCAAAAACATTCTTCTCTTAAAAGAGTTACCAACAATTCACTTCAAAAGTTCCAAGTAGGTTTCATAAGGAAGAGACTTGATGAAGAAGAAAGATTACAAGGCATCTAGTTGAATCCCTAATTTTCCACACGTGACTTCAAATTGTCATAACTTGGCCAATTTTTATCACCTTGAACCCATTCTTTTTTCATGATGATCTTAAGGATGTGTACTTCATTCCTACTTTTATGTGCAAAGTAAGAAAATGAATGGAGGTTGCCTTAAGAATGCAAAAGATTATAGGTCATTTCATGATTTTTGGCCAACTTCAACAAGTCATAACTTCCTCAATTTTTAGAGATTTTGAGTGGTTCAAATTGCAAAATTTCATTCAAGAGATCTACTTCATTCCATTATTTTTGGGTCAAGAGCAAATTCTAAGTGAAAAGCCATGTTTGAGTAGTTCAAATTTTAACGTTGTATGATGTCTATATTTGCAGATTACCTAGATGGAATAATGGAAGTTTTAATGGACGATTTCTCGGTGTGTGGATTCAATTTTAAAGATTGTCTCTCCAACCTCGAAAAAATCCTTGAAAGATGCGTAGAGGTGAACCTAGTGCTAAACTGGGAAAAATGCCATTTTATGGTTAATGAAGGTTTAGTATTAGGACACATTGTCTCCGAAAGAGGCATTGGGGTCGATAGAGCCAAAATTAAAGTTATAGAAAACCTCAGCCCACCTAAAAATATTAGGGAGATTAGAAGTTTTCTTGGACATGCTGGTTTTTATCGACGTTTTATAAAAGACTTCTCTAAAATAACAAAACCTTTGACTAATCTTCTAATAAAGGATGTTGAATATATTTTTGACGAGAAATGTCTCGAAGCTTTTAAAGTTTTTAAACAAGCACTGATTTCAGCTCCGATCATGCAACCCCCAGATTGGACACAACCTTTTGAAATCATGTGCGATACCAGCGATTATGCAGTTGGTGCTGTTCCAGGACAATGAAAAGACAAGAAATTACATGTTATATATTATGCTAGTAGAACCCTAGATACTTCCCAACTCAACTTTGCAACAATAGAGAAAGAATTACTGTCAGTAATTTTTGCGATAAATAAGTTTAGGTCCTACCTAGTTGGAGCAAAGATCATTGTTTACACTGATCATGCTGCCATACGTTATCTATTAAATAAAAAGGACATTAAACGTAGATTACTTAGATGGATCCTGTTACTCCAAGAGTTTAATCTGGACATTAAGGATAAGAAAGGCACAGAGAATGTTGTCGCTGACCACCTCTCTAGATTAGAACACTTAAAACCTGACTTATTGCTTATAAATGATGATTTCACCTATGACAGACTTATAGCTAAGACTAATGATTTCGAGCCTTACAGAGATAAAGATTTTGAAAAAATTTGAGTAATGAAGAGCATACCTTGGTACGGTGATTTTGTAAACTACCTAGCTGCAGATATCATACCCCCTGATCTAAATTACCAACAGAAAAAGAAGTTCTTCAAAGATGTTAAACATTTCTACTGGGATGAACCGCTCCTATTCAAGAGAGGAATATATAATATTTTTAGGCGTTGCGTCCCAGAAGAGGAAATAGAAGACATCATCAGACACTGTCATTCTGCACCTTATGGTGGACATGCAGGTATATCTAAAATGCACGCCAAGATTCTTCAAGCAGGCCTCTATTGGCCAACTATATGGCGCGATGTTCATGCCTACATTGTCAAGTGCGACCGATGCCAACGCACCGGGAACATATCGAGACATGACGAGATGCCAGTGAGGAATATCTAGGAAGTTGAACTCTTTGATGTTTGGGTGTTGTACCCCAATTTTTTCCCCAAAGATCCCTTCATCATACCACATTGTTTCAATCACAACAAAATCACATTAGGTATTTTGGTTCTTCTCCCTATCTTTAGCTTTGCTCTTTGAGAAGTTACCTAGCACCTTGATTTGTTTGCTTTTGTGATCATAGATATTGTACTTTGATTTTTCTCTCTAATTAATAAAATGCAATGTTGGTTTGCCTTACTTGTTGATAATGTAGGTAAAAGCAATGAGGTTTAGCAAGTTGCTTCATGGGTTCATGAGTTTATTTCCATGCCCTAGTCAAAAGCTTGAGATATTCAAACCTCACCATTTAAGTTGTTTTCAAGTTGATATGAAATTGGTTTTGGTGGCCATAGGTCCTCATCATCATCCTCAACAATTTCTATTCACAAAGGAAGAATATTGGTACAAAAAGTTTGTTCAAACTTGGCAAAGTTCCACCAAGCATTCTCTTGATCTAGAGGCTAGGGTTTTGGACTTCAAAGAGGAATATATTTCCCATATTTTGTCATTTTTGAGTGATTCCAAAAACATTCTTCTCTTAAAAGAGTTACCAACAATTCACTTCAAAAGTTCGAAGGAGTTTTCATAAGGAAGAGACTTGATGAAGAAGAAAGATTACAAGGCATCTAGTTGAATCCCTAATTTTCCACATGTGACTTCAAATTGTCATAACTTGGCCAATTTTTATCACCTTGAACCCATTCTTTTTTCATGATGATCTTAAGGATGTGTACTTCATTCCTTCTTTTATGTGCAAAGTAATAAAATGAATGGTGGTTGCCTTAAGAATGCAAAAGATTATAGGTCATTTCATGATTTTTGGCCAACTTCAACAAGTCATAACTTCCTCAATTTTTAGAGATTTTGAGTGGTTCAAATTGCAAAATTTCATTCAAGAGATCTACTTCATTCCATTATTTTTGGGTCAAGAGCAAATTCTAAGTGAAAAGCCATGTTTGAGTAGTTCAAATTTTAACGTTGTATGATGTCTATATTTGCAGATTACCTAGATGGAATAATGGAAGTTTTAATGGACGATTTCTCGGTGTGTGGATTCAATTTTAAAGATTGTCTCTCCAACCTCGAAAAAATCCTTGAAAGATGCGTAGAGGTGAACCTAGTGCTAAACTGGGAAAAATGCCATTTTATGGTTAATGAAGGTTTAGTATTAGGACACATTGTCTCCGAAAGAGGCATTGGGGTCGATAGAGCCAAAATTAAAGTTATAGAAAACCTCAGCCCACCTAAAAATATTAGGGAGATTAGAGTTTTCTTGGACATGCTGGTTTTTATCGACGTTTTATAAAAGACTTCTCTAAAATAACAAAACCTTTGACTAATCTTCTAATAAAGGATGTTGAATATATTTTTGACGAGAAATGTCTCGAAGCTTTTAAAGTTTTTAAACAAGCACTGATTTCAGCTCCGATCATGCAACCCCCAGATTGGACACAACCTTTTGAAATCATGTGCGATACCAGCGATTATGCAGTTGGTGCTGTTCCAGGACAATGAAAAGACAAGAAATTACATGTTATATATTATGCTAGTAGAACCCTAGATACTTCCCAACTCAACTTTGCAACAATAGAGAAAGAATTACTGTCAGTAATTTTTGCGATAAATAAGTTTAGGTCCTACCTAGTTGGAGCAAAGATCATTGTTTACACTGATCATGCTGCCATACGTTATCTATTAAATAAAAAGGACATTAAACGTAGATTACTTAGATGGATCCTGTTACTCCAAGAGTTTAATCTGGACATTAAGGATAAGAAAGGCACAGAGAATGTTGTCGCTGACCACCTCTCTAGATTAGAACACTTAAAACCTGACTTATTGCTTATAAATGATGATTTCACCTATGACAGACTTATAGCTAAGACTAATGATTTCGAGCCTTACAGAGATAAAGATTTTGAAAAAATTTGAGTAATGAAGAGCATACCTTGGTACGGTGATTTTGTAAACTACCTAGCTGCAGATATCATACCCCCTGATCTAAATTACCAACAGAAAAAGAAGTTCTTCAAAGATGTTAAACATTTCTACTGGGATGAACCGCTCCTATTCAAGAGAGGAATATATAATATTTTTAGGCGTTGCGTCCCAGAAGAGGAAATAGAAGACATCATCAGACACTGTCATTCTGCACCTTATGGTGGACATGCAGGTATATCTAAAATGCACGCCAAGATTCTTCAAGCAGGCCTCTATTGGCCAACTATATGGCGCGATGTTCATGCCTACATTGTCAAGTGCGACCGATGCCAACGCACCGGGAACATATCGAGACATGACGAGATGCCAGTGAGGAATATCTAGGAAGTTGAACTCTTTGATGTTTGGGTGTTGTACCCCAATTTTTTCCCCAAAGATCCCTTCATCATACCACATTGTTTCAATCACAACAAAATCACATTAGGTATTTTGGTTCTTCTCCCTATCTTTAGCTTTGCTCTTTGAGAAGTTACCTAGCACCTTGATTTGTTTGCTTTTGTGATCATAGATATTGTACTTTGATTTTTCTCTCTAATTAATAAAATGCAATGTTGGTTTGCCTTACTTGTTGATAATGTAGGTAAAAGCAATGAGGTTTAGCAAGTTGCTTCATGGGTTCATGAGTTTATTTCCATGCCCTAGTCAAAAGCTTGAGATATTCAAACCTCACCATTTAAGTTGTTTTCAAGTTGATATGAAATTGGTTTTGGTGGCCATAGGTCCTCATCATCATCCTCAACAATTTCTATTCACAAAGGAAGAATATTGGTACAAAAAGTTTGTTCAAACTTGGCAAAGTTCCACCAAGCATTCTCTTGATCTAGAGGCTAGGGTTTTGGACTTCAAAGAGGAATATATTTCCCATATTTTGTCATTTTTGAGTGATTCCAAAAACATTCTTCTCTTAAAAGAGTTACCAACAATTCACTTCAAAAGTTCGAAGGAGTTTTCATAAGGAAGAGACTTGATGAAGAAGAAAGATTACAAGGCATCTAGTTGAATCCCTAATTTTCCACATGTGACTTCAAATTGTCATAACTTGGCCAATTTTTATCACCTTGAACCCATTCTTTTTTCATGATGATCTTAAGGATGTGTACTTCATTCCTTCTTTTATGTGCAAAGTAATAAAATGAATGGTGGTTGCCTTAAGAATGCAAAAGATTATAGGTCATTTCATGATTTTTGGCCAACTTCAACAAGTCATAACTTGCTCAATTTTTAGAGATTTTGAGTGGTTCAAATTGCAAAATTTCATTCAATAGATCTACTTCATTCCATCTTTTTGGGTCAAGAGCAAATTCTAAGTGGAAAGCCATGTTTGAGTGGTTCAAATTTTAACGTTGTATGATGTCTATATTTGCAGATTACCTAGATGGAATAATGGAAGTTTTCATGGACGATTTCTCGGTGTGTGGATTCAATTTTAAAGATTGTCTCTCAAACCTCGAAAAAATCCTTGAAAGATGCATAGAGGTGAACCTAGTGCTAAACTGGGAAAAATGCCATTTTATGGTTAATGAAGGTTTATTATTAGGACACATTGTCTCCGAAAGAGGCATTGGGGTCGATAGAGCCAAAATTGAAGTTATAGAAAACCTCAGCCCACCTAAAAACATTAGGGAGATTAGAAGTTTTCTTGGACATGCTGGTTTTTATCGGTGTTTTATAAAAGACTTCTCTAAAATAAAAAAACCTTTGACTAATCTTCTAATAAAGGATGTTAAATTTGTTTTCGACGAGAAATGTCTCGAAGCTTTTAAAGTTTTGAAACAAGCACTGATTTCAGCTCCGATCATGCAACCCCCAGATTGGACACAACCTTTTGAAATCATGTGCGATACCAGTGATTATGCAGTTACTGCTGTTCAAGGATAATGAAAAGACAAGAAATTACATGTTATATATTATGCTAGTAGAACCCTAGATACTGCCCAACTCAACTTTGCAACAATAGAGAAAGAATTACTGACAGTAATTTTTGCGATAGATAAGTTTAGGTCCTACCTAGTTGGAGCAAAGATCATTGTTTACACTGATAATGCTGCCATACGTTATCTATTAAATAAAAAGGACAATAAACGTAGATTACTTAGATGGATCCTGTTACTCCAAGAGTTTAATCTGGACATTAAGGATAAGAAAGGCACAGAGAATGTTGTCGCTGACCACCTCTCTAGATTAGAACACTTAAAACCTGACTTATTGCCTATAAATGATGATTTCACCTATGACAGACTTATAGCTAAGACTAATGATTTCGAGCCTTACAGAGATAAAGATTTTGAAAAAATTTCAGTAATGAAGAGCATACCTTGGTACGGTGATTTTGTAAACTACCTAGCTGCAGATATCATACCCCCTGATCTAAATTACCAACAGAAAAAGAAGTTCTTCAAAGATGTTAAACATTTCTACTGGGATGAACCGCTCCTATTCAAGAGAGGAATATATAATATTTTTAGGCGTTGCGTCCCAGAAGAGGAAATAGAAGACATCATCAGACACTGTCATTCTGCACCTTATGGTGGACATGCAGGTATATCTAAAATGCACGCCAAGATTCTTCAAGCAGGCCTCTATTGGCCAACTATATGGCGCGATGTTCATGCCTACATTGTCAAGTGCGACCGATGCCAACGCACCGGGAACATATCGAGACATGACGAGATGCCAGTGAGGAATATCTAGGAAGTTGAACTCTTTGATGTTTGGGTGTTGTACCCCAATTTTTTCCCCAAAGATCCCTTCATCATACCACATTGTTTCAATCACAACAAAATCACATTAGGTATTTTGGTTCTTCTCCCTATCTTTAGCTTTGCTCTTTGAGAAGTTACCTAGCACCTTGATTTGTTTGCTTTTGTGATCATAGATATTGTACTTTGATTTTTCTCTCTAATTAATAAAATGCAATGTTGGTTTGCCTTACTTGTTGATAATGTAGGTAAAAGCAATGAGGTTTAGCAAGTTGCTTCATGGGTTCATGAGTTTATTTCCATGCCCTAGTCAAAAGCTTGAGATATTCAAACCTCACCATTTAAGTTGTTTTCAAGTTGATATGAAATTGGTTTTGGTGGCCATAGGTCCTCATCATCATCCTCAACAATTTCTATACACAAAGGAAGAATATTGGTACAAAAAGTTTGTTCAAACTTGGCAAAGTTCCACCAAGCATTCTCTTGATCTAGAGGCTAGGGTTTTGGACTTCAAAGAGGAATATATTTCCCATATTTTGTCATTTTTGAGTGATTCCAAAAACATTCTTCTCTTAAAAGAGTTACCAACAATTCACTTCAAAAGTTCGAAGGAGTTTTCATAAGGAAGAGACTTGATGAAGAAGAAAGATTACAAGGCATCTAGTTGAATCCCTAATTTTCCACATGTGACTTCAAATTGTCATAACTTGGCCAATTTTTATCACCTTGAACCCATTCTTTTTTCATGATGATCTTAAGGATGTGTACTTCATTCCTTCTTTTATGTGCAAAGTAATAAAATGAATGGTGGTTGCCTTAAGAATGCAAAAGATTATAGGTCATTTCATGATTTTTGGCCAACTTCAACAAGTCATAACTTGCTCAATTTTTAGAGATTTTGAGTGGTTCAAATTGCAAAATTTCATTCAATAGATCTACTTCATTCCATCTTTTTGGGTCAAGAGCAAATTCTAAGTGGAAAGCCATGTTTGAGTGGTTCAAATTTTAACGTTGTATGATGTCTATATTTGCAGATTACCTAGATGGAATAATGGAAGTTTTCATGGACGATTTCTCGGTGTGTGGATTCAATTTTAAAGATTGTCTCTCAAACCTCGAAAAAATCCTTGAAAGATGCATAGAGGTGAACCTAGTGCTAAACTGGGAAAAATGCCATTTTATGGTTAATGAAGGTTTATTATTAGGACACATTGTCTCCGAAAGAGGCATTGGGGTCGATAGAGCCAAAATTGAAGTTATAGAAAACCTCAGCCCACCTAAAAACATTAGGGAGATTAGAAGTTTTCTTGGACATGCTGGTTTTTATCGGTGTTTTATAAAAGACTTCTCTAAAATAAAAAAACCTTTGACTAATCTTCTAATAAAGGATGTTAAATTTGTTTTCGACGAGAAATGTCTCGAAGCTTTTAAAGTTTTGAAACAAGCACTGATTTCAGCTCCGATCATGCAACCCCCAGATTGGACACAACCTTTTGAAATCATGTGCGATACCAGTGATTATGCAGTTACTGCTGTTCAAGGATAATGAAAAGACAAGAAATTACATGTTATATATTATGCTAGTAGAACCCTAGATACTGCCCAACTCAACTTTGCAACAATAGAGAAAGAATTACTGACAGTAATTTTTGTGATAGATAAGTTTAGGTCCTACCTAGTTGGAGCAAAGATCATTGTTTACACTGATAATGCTGCCATACGTTATCTATTAAATAAAAAGGACAATAAACGTAGATTACTTAGATGGATCCTGTTACTCCAAGAGTTTAATCTGGACATTAAGGATAAGAAAGGCACAGAGAATGTTGTCGCTGACCACCTCTCTAGATTAGAACACTTAAAACCTGACTTATTGCCTATAAATGATGATTTCACCTATGACAGACTTATAGCTAAGACTAATGATTTCGAGCCTTACAGAGATAAAGATTTTGAAAAAATTTCAGTAATGAAGAGCATACCTTGGTACGGTGATTTTGTAAACTACCTAGCTGCAGATATCATACCCCCTGATCTAAATTACCAACAGAAAAAGAAGTTCTTCAAAGATGTTAAACATTTCTACTGGGATGAACTGCTCCTATTCAAGAGAGGAATTTATAATATTTTTAGGCGTTGCGTCCCAGAAGAGGAAATAGAAGACATCATCAGACACTGTCATTCTGCACCTTATGGTGGACATGCAGGTATATCTAAAATGCACGCCAAGATTCTTCAAGCAGGCCTCTATTGGCCAACTATATGGCGCGATGTTCATGCCTACATTGTCAAGTGCGACCGATGCCAACACACCGGGAACATATCGAGACATGACGAGATGCCAGTGAGGAATATCTAGGAAGTTGAACTCTTTGATGTTTGGGTGTTGTACCCCAATTTTTTCCCCTAAGATCCCTTCATCATACCACATTGTTTCAATCACAACAAAATCACATTAGGTATTTTGGTTCTTCTCCCTATCTTTAGCTTTTCTCTTTGAGAAGTTACCTAGCACCTTGATTTGTTTGCTTTTGTGATCATAGATATTGTACTTTGATTTTTCTCTCTAATTAATAAAATGCAATGTTGGTTTGCCTTACTTGTTGATAATGTAGGTAAAAGCAATGAGGTTTAGCAAGTTGCTTCATGGGTTCATGAATTTATTTCCATGCCCTAGTCAAAAGCTTGAGATATTCAAACCTCACCATTTAAGTTGTTTTCAAGTTGATATGAAATTGGTTTTGGTGGCCATAGGTCCTCATCATCATCCTCAACAATTTCTATTCACAAAGGAAGAATATTGGTACAAAAAGTTTGTTCAAACTTGGCAAAGTTCCACCAAGCATTCTCTTGATGTAGAGGCTAGGGTTTTGGACTTCAAAGGGGAATATATTTCCCATATTTTGTCATTTTTGAGTGATTCCAAAAACATTCTTCTCTTAAAAGAGTTACCAACAATTCACTTCAAAAGTTCCAAGGAGTTTTCATAAGGAAGAGACTTGATGAAGAAGAAAGATTACAAGGCATCTAGTTGAATCCCTAATTTTCCACATGTGACTTCAAATTGTCATAACTTGGCCAATTTTTATCACCTTGAACCCATTCTTTTTTCATGATGATCTTAAGGATGTGTACTTCATTCCTTCTTTTATGTGCAAAGTAATAAAATGAATGGTGGTTGCCTTAAGAATGCAAAAGATTATAGGTCATTTCATGATTTTTGGCCAACTTCAACAAGTCATAACTTGCTCAATTTTTAGAGATTTTGAGTGTTTCAAATTGCAAAATTTCATTCAATAGATCTACTTCATTCCATCTTTTTGGGTCAAGAGCAAATTCTAAGTGGAAAGCCATGTTTGAGTGGTTCAAATTTTAACGTTGTATGATGTCTATATTTGCAGATTACCTAGATGGAATAATGGAAGTTTTCATGGACGATTTCTCGGTGTGTGGATTCAATTTTAAAGATTGTCTCTCCAACCTCGAAAAAATCCTTGAAAGATGCATAGAGGTGAACCTAGTGCTAAACTGGGAAAAATGCCATTTTATGGTTAATGAAGGTTTATTATTAGGACACATTGTCTCCGAAAGAGGCATTGGGGTCGATAGAGCCAAAATTGAAGTTATAGAAAACCTCAGCCCACCTAAAAACATTAGGGAGATTAGAAGTTTTCTTGGACATGCTGGTTTTTATCGGCGTTTTATAAAAGACTTCTCTAAAATAAAAAACCTTTGACTAATCTTCTAATAAAGGATGTTAAATTTGTTTTCGACGAGAAATGTCTCGAAGCTTTTAAAGTTTTGAAACAAGCACTGATTTCAGCTCCGATCATGCAACCCCCAGATTGGACACAACCTTTTGAAATCATGTGCGATACCAGTGATTATGCAGTTAGTGCTGTTCAAGGATAATGAAAAGACAAGAAATTACATGTTATATATTATGCTAGTAGAACCCTAGATACTGCCCAACTCAACTTTGCAACAATAGAGAAAGAATTACTGACAGTAATTTTTGCGATAGATAAGTTTAGGTCCTACCTAGTTGGAGCAAAGATCATTGTTTACACTGATCATGCTGCCATATGTTATCTATTAAATAAAAAGGACACTAAACGTAGATTACTTAGATGGATCCTGTTACTCCAAGAGTTTAATCTGGACATTAAGGATAAGAAAGGCACAGAGAATGTTGTCGCTGACCACCTCTCTAGATTAGAACACTTAAAACCTGACTTATTGCCTATAAATGATGATTTCACCTATGACAGACTTATAGCTAAGACTAATGATTTCGAGCCTTACAGAGATAAAGATTTTGAAAAAATTTCAGTAATGAAGAGCATACCTTGGTACGGTGATTTTGTAAACTACCTAGCTGCAGATATCATACCCCCTGATCTAAATTACCAACAGAAAAAGAAGTTCTTCAAAGATGTTAAACATTTCTACTGGGATGAACTGCTCCTATTCAAGAGAGGAATTTATAATATTTTTAGGCGTTGCGTCCCAGAAGAGGAAATAGAAGACATCATCAGACACTGTCATTCTGCACCTTATGGTGGACATGCAGGTATATCTAAAATGCACGCCAAGATTCTTCAAGCAGGCCTCTATTGGCCAACTATATGGCGCGATGTTCATGCCTACATTGTCAAGTGCGACCGATGCCAACACACCGGGAACATATCGAGACATGACGAGATGCCAGTGAGGAATATCTAGGAAGTTGAACTCTTTGATGTTTGGGTGTTGTACCCCAATTTTTTCCCCTAAGATCCCTTCATCATACCACATTGTTTCAATCACAACAAAATCACATTAGGTATTTTGGTTCTTCTCCCTATCTTTAGCTTTGCTCTTTGAGAAGTTACCTAGCACCTTGATTTGTTTGCTTTTGTGATCATAGATATTGTACTTTGATTTTTCTCTCTAATTAATAAAATGCAATGTTGGTTTGCCTTACTTGTTGATAATGTAGGTAAAAGCAATGAGGTTTAGCAAGTTGCTTCATGGGTTCATGAGTTTATTTCCATGCCCTAGTCAAAAGCTTGAGATATTCAAACCTCACCATTTAAGTTGTTTTCAAGTTGATATGAAATTGGTTTTGGTGGCCATAGGTCCTCATCATCATCCTCAACAATTTCTATTCACAAAGGAAGAATATTGGTACAAAAAGTTTGTTCAAACTTGGCAAAGTTCCACCAAGCATTCTCTTGATCTAGAGGCTAGGGTTTTGGACTTCAAAGAGGAATATATTTCCCATATTTTGTCATTTTTGAGTGATTCCAAAAACATTCTTCTCTTAAAAGAGTTACCAACAATTCACTTCAAAAGTTCCAAGGAGTTTTCATAAGGAAGAGACTTGATGAAGAAGAAAGATTACAAGGCATCTAGTTGAATCCCTAATTTTCCATATGTGACTTCAAATTGTCATAACTTGGCCAATTTTTATCACCTTGAACCCATTCTTTTTTCATGATGATCTTAAGGATGTGTACTTCATTCCTTCTTTTATGTGCAAAGTAAGAAAATGAATGGAAGTTGCCTTAAGAATGCAAAAGATTATAGGTCATTTCATGATTTTTGGCCAACTTCAACAAGTCATAACTTGCTCAATTTTTAGAGATTTTGAATGGTTCAAATGGAAAAATTTCATTCAAGAGATCTACTTCATTCCATCTTTTTGGGTCAAGAGCAAATTCTAAGTGGAAAGCCATGTTTGAGTGGTTCAAATTTTAACGTTGTATGATGTCTATATTTGCAGATTACCTAGATGGAATAATGGAAGTTTTCATGGACGATTTCTCGGTGTGTGGATTCAATTTTAAAGATTGTCTCTCCAACCTCGAAAAAATCCTTGAAAGATGCATAGAGGTGAACCTAGTGCTAAACTGGGAAAAATGCCATTTTATGGTTAATGAAGGTTTATTATTAGGACACATTGTCTCCGAAAGAGGCATTGGGGTCGATAGAGCCAAAATTGAAGTTATAGAAAACCTCAGCCCACCTAAAAACATTAGGGAGATTAGAAGTTTTCTTGGACATGCTGGTTTTTATCGGCGTTTTATAAAAGACTTCTCTAAAATAAAAAACCTTTGACTAATCTTCTAATAAAGGATGTTAAATTTGTTTTCGACGAGAAATGTCTCGAAGCTTTTAAAGTTTTGAAACAAGCACTGATTTCAGCTCCGATCATGCAACCCCCAGATTGGACACAACCTTTTGAAATCATGTGTGATACCAGTGATTATGCAGTTAGTGCTGTTCAAGGATAATGAAAAGACAAGAAATTACATGTTATATATTATGCTAGTAGAACCCTAGATACTGCCCAACTCAACTTTGCAACAATAGAGAAAGAATTACTGACAGTAATTTTTGCGATAGATAAGTTTAGGTCCTACCTAGTTGGAGCAAAGATCATTGTTTACACTGATCATGCTGCCATACGTTATCTATTAAATAAGAAGGACACTAAACGTAGATTACTTAGATGGATCCTGTTACTCCAAGAGTTTAATCTGGACATTAAGGATAAGAAAGGCACAGAGAATGTTGTCGCTGACCACCTCTCTAGATTAGAACACTTAAAACCTGACTTATTGCCTATAAATGATGATTTCACCTATGACAGACTTATAGCTAAGACTAATGATTTCGAGCCTTACAGAGATAAAGATTTTGAAAAAATTTCAGTAATGAAGAGCATACCTTGGTACGGTGATTTTGTAAACTACCTAGCTGCAGATATCATACCCCCTGATCTAAATTACCAACAGAAAAAGAAGTTCTTCAAAGATGTTAAACATTTCTACTGGGATGAACTGCTCCTATTCAAGAGAGGAATTTATAATATTTTTAGGCGTTGCGTCCCAGAAGAGGAAATAGAAGACATCATCAGACACTGTCATTCTGCACCTTATGGTGGACATGCAGGTATATCTAAAATGCACGCCAAGATTCTTCAAGCAGGCCTCTATTGGCCAACTATATGGCGCGATGTTCATGCCTACATTGTCAAGTGCGACCGATGCCAACACACCGGGAACATATCGAGACATGACGAGATGCCAGTGAGGAATATCTAGGAAGTTGAACTCTTTGATGTTTGGGTGTTGTACCCCAATTTTTTCCCCTAAGATCCCTTCATCATACCACATTGTTTCAATCACAACAAAATCACATTAGGTATTTTGGTTCTTCTCCCTATCTTTAGCTTTGCTCTTTGAGAAGTTACCTAGCACCTTGATTTGTTTGCTTTTGTGATCATAGATATTGTACTTTGATTTTTCTCTCTAATTAATAAAATGCAATGTTGGTTTGCCTTACTTGTTGATAATGTAGGTAAAAGCAATGAGGTTTAGCAAGTTGCTTCATGGGTTCATGAGTTTATTTCCATGCCCTAGTCAAAAGCTTGAGATATTCAAACCTCACCATTTAAGTTGTTTTCAAGTTGATATGAAATTGGTTTTGGTGGCCATAGGTCCTCATCATCATCCTCAACAATTTCTATTCACAAAGGAAGAATATTGGTACAAAAAGTTTGTTCAAACTTGGCAAAGTTCCACCAAGCATTCTCTTGATCCAGAGGCTAGGGTTTTGGACTTCAAAGAGGAATATATTTCCCATATTTTGTCATTTTTGAGTGATTCCAAAAACATTCTTCTCTTAAAAGAGTTACCAACAATTCACTTCAAAAGTTCCAAGGAGTTTTCATAAGGAAGAGACTTGATGAAGAAGAAAGATTACAAGGCATCTAGTTGAATCCCTAATTTTCCATATGTGACTTCAAATTGTCATAACTTGGCCAATTTTTATCACCTTGAACCCATTCTTTTTTCATGATGATCTTAAGGATGTGTACTTCATTCCTTCTTTTATGTGCAAAGTAAGAAAATGAATGGAAGTTGCCTTAAGAATGCAAAAGATTATAGGTCATTTCATGATTTTTGGCCAACTTCAACAAGTCATAACTTGCTCAATTTTTAGAGATTTTGAATGGTTCAAATGGAAAAATTTCATTCAAGAGATCTACTTCATTCCATCTTTTTGGGTCAAGAGCAAATTCTAAGTGGAAAGCCATGTTTGAGTGGTTCAAATTTTAACGTTGTATGATGTCTATATTTGCAGATTACCTAGATGGAATAATGGAAGTTTTCATGGACGATTTCTCGGTGTGTCGATTCAATTTTAAAGATTGTCTCTCCAACCTCGAAAAAATCCTTGAAAGATGCATAGAGGTGAACCTAGTGCTAAACTGGGAAAAATGCCATTTTATGGTTAATGAAGGTTTATTATTAGGACACATTGTCTCCGAAAGAGGCATTGGGGTCGATAGAGCCAAAATTGAAGTTATAGAAAACCTCAGCCCACCTAAAAACATTAGGGAGATTAGAAGTTTTCTTGGACATGCTGGTTTTTATCGGCGTTTTATAAAAGACTTCTCTAAAATAAAAAACCTTTGACTAATCTTCTAATAAAGGATGTTAAATTTGTTTTCGACGAGAAATGTCTCGAAGCTTTTAAAGTTTTGAAACAAGCACTGATTTCAGCTCCGATCATGCAACCCCCAGATTGGACACAACCTTTTGAAATCATGTGCGATACCAGTGATTATGCAGTTAGTGTTGTTCAAGGATAATGAAAAGACAAGAAATTACATGTTATATATTATGCTAGTAGAACCCTAGATACTGCCCAACTCAACTTTGCAACAATAGAGAAAGAATTACTGACAGTAATTTTTGCGATAGATAAGTTTAGGTCCTACCTAGTTGGAGCAAAGATCATTGTTTACACTGATCATGCTGCCATACGTTATCTATTAAATAAAAAGGACACTAAACGTAGATTACTTAGATGGATCCTGTTACTCCAAGAGTTTAATCTGGACATTAAGGATAAGAAAGGCACAGAGAATGTTGTCGCTGACCACCTCTCTAGATTAGAACACTTAAAACCTGACTTATTGCCTATAAATGATGATTTCACCTATGACAGACTTATAGCTAAGACTAATGATTTCGAGCCTTACAGAGATAAAGATTTTGAAAAAATTTCAGTAATGAAGAGCATACCTTGGTACGGTGATTTTGTAAACTACCTAGCTGCAGATATCATACCCCCTGATCTAAATTACCAACAGAAAAAGAAGTTCTTCAAAGATGTTAAACATTTCTACTGGGATGAACTGCTCCTATTCAAGAGAGGAATTTATAATATTTTTAGGCGTTGCGTCCCAGAAGAGGAAATAGAAGACATCATCAGACACTGTCATTCTGCACCTTATGGTGGACATGCAGGTATATCTAAAATGCACGCCAAGATTCTTCAAGCAGGCCTCTATTGGCCAACTATATGGCGCGATGTTCATGCCTACATTGTCAAGTGCGACCGATGCCAACACACCGGGAACATATCGAGACATGACGAGATGCCAGTGAGGAATATCTAGGAAGTTGAACTCTTTGATGTTTGGGTGTTGTACCCCAATTTTTTCCCCTAAGATCCCTTCATCATACCACATTGTTTCAATCACAACAAAATCACATTAGGTATTTTGGTTCTTCTCCCTATCTTTAGCTTTGCTCTTTGAGAAGTTACCTAGCACCTTGATTTGTTTGCTTTTGTGATCATAGATATTGTACTTTGATTTTTCTCTCTAATTAATAAAATGCAATGTTGGTTTGCCTTACTTGTTGATAATGTAGGTAAAAGCAATGAGGTTTAGCAAGTTGCTTCATGGGTTCATGAGTTTATTTCCATGCCCTAGTCAAAAGCTTGAGATATTCAAACCTCACCATTTAAGTTGTTTTCAAGTTGATATGAAATTGGTTTTGGTGGCCATAGGTCCTCATCATCATCCTCAACAATTTCTATTCACAAAGGAAGAATATTGGTACAAAAAGTTTGTTCAAACTTGGCAAAGTTCCACCAAGCATTCTCTTGATCTAGAGGCTAGGGTTTTGGACTTCAAAGAGGAATATATTTCCCATATTTTGTCATTTTTGAGTGATTCCAAAAACATTCTTCTCTTAAAAGAGTTACCAACAATTCACTTCAAAAGTTCCAAGGAGTTTTCATAAGGAAGAGACTTGATGAAGAAGAAAGATTACAAGGCATCTAGTTGAATCCCTAATTTTCCATATGTGACTTCAAATTGTCATAACTTGGCCAATTTTTATCACCTTGAACCCATTCTTTTTTCATGATGATCTTAAGGATGTGTACTTCATTCCTTCTTTTATGTGCAAAGTAAGAAAATGAATGGAAGTTGCCTTAAGAATGCAAAAGATTATAGGTCATTTCATGATTTTTGGCCAACTTCAACAAGTCATAACTTGCTCAATTTTTAGAGATTTTGAATGGTTCAAATGGAAAAATTTCATTCAAGAGATCTACTTCATTCCATCTTTTTGGGTCAAGAGCAAATTCTAAGTGGAAAGCCATGTTTGAGTGGTTCAAATTTTAACGTTGTATGATGTCTATATTTGCAGATTACCTAGATGGAATAATGGAAGTTTTCATGGACGATTTCTCGGTGTGTCGATTCAATTTTAAAGATTGTCTCTCCAACCTCGAAAAAATACTTGAAAGATGCGTAGAGGTGAACCTAGTGCTAAACTGGGAAAAATGCCATTTTATGGTTAATGAAGGTTTAGTATTAGGACACATTGTCTCCGAAAGAGGCATTGGGGTCGATAGAGCCAAAATTGAAGTTATAGAAAACCTCAGCCCACCTAAAAGCATTAGGGAGATTAGAAGTTTTCTTGGACATGCTGGTTTTTATCGGCGTTTTATAAAAGACTTCTCTAAAATAACAAAACCTTTGACTAATCTTCTAATAAAGGATGTTGAATTTGTTTTCAAAGAGAAATGTCTCGAAGCTTTTAAAGTTTTGAAACAAGCACTGATTTCAACTCCGATCATGCAACCCCCAGATTGGACACAACTTTTTGAAATCATGTGCGATACCAGCGATTATGCAGTTGGTGCTGTTCCAGGACAATGAAAAGACAAGAAATTACATGTTATATATTATGCTAGTAGAACCCTAGATACTGCCCAACTCAACTTTGCAACAATAGAGAAAGAATTACTGGCAGTAATTTTTGCGATAGATAAGTTTAGGTCCTACATAGTTGGAGCAAAGATCATTGTTTACACTGATCATGCTTCCATACGTTATCTATTAAATAAAAAGGACACTAAACGTAGATTACTTAGATGGATCCTGTTACTCCAAGAGTTTAATCTGGACATTAAGGATAAGAAAGGCACAGAGAATGTTGTCGCTGACCACCTCTCTAGATTAGAACACTTAAAACCTGACTTATTGCCTATAAATGATGATTTCACCTATGACAGACTTATAGCTAAGACTAATGATTTCGAGCCTTAAAGAGATAAATATTTTGAAAAAATTTCAGTAATGAAGAGCATACCTTGGTACGGTGATTTTGTAAACTACCTAGCTGCAGATATCATAACCCCTGATCTAAATTACCAACAGAAAAAGAAGCTCTTCAAAGATGTTAAACATTTCTACTGGGATGAACCGCTCCTATTCAAGAGAGGAATATATAATATTTTTAGGCGTTGCGTCCCAGAAGAGGAAATAGAAGACATCATCAGACACTGTCATTCTGCACCTTATGGTGGACATGCAGGTATATCTAAAATGCACGCCAAGATTCTTCAAGCAGGCCTCTATTGGCCAACTATATGGCGCGATGTTCATGCCTACATTGTCAAGTGCGACCGATGCCAACGCACCGGGAACATATCGAGACATGACGAGATGCTAGTGAGGAATATCTACGAAGTTGAACTCTTTGATGTTTGGGTGTTGTACCCCAATTTTTCCCCCTAAGATCCCTTCATCATACCACATTGTTTCAATCACAACAAAATCACATTAGGTATTTTGGTTCTTCTCCCTATCTTTAGCTTTGCTCTTTGAGAAGTTACCTAGCACCTTGATTTGTTTGCTTTTGTGATCATAGATATTGTACTTTGATTTTTCTCTCTAATTAATAAAATGCAATGTTGGTTTGTCTTACTTGTTGATAATGTAGGTAAAAGCAATGAGGTTTAGCAAGTTGCTTCATGGGTTCATGAGTTTATTTCCATGCCCTAGTCAAAAGCTTGAGAGATTCAAACCTCACCATTTAAGTTGTTTTCAAGTTGATATGAAATTGGTTTTGGTGGCCATAGGTCCCATCATCATCCTCAACAATTTCTATTCACAAAGGAAGAATACTGGTACAAAAAGTTTGTTCAAACTTGGCAAAGTTCCACCAAGCATTCTCTTGATCTAGAGGCTAGGGTTTTGGACTTCAAAGAGGAATATATTTCCCATCTTTTTTTATTTTTGAGTGATTCCAAAAACATTATTCTCTTAAAATAGTTACCAACAATTCACTTCAAAAGTTCCAAGGAGTTTTCATAAGGAAGAGACTTGATGAAGAAGAAAGATTACAAGGCATCTAGTTGAATCCCTAATTTTCCATATGTGACTTCAAATTGTCATAACTTGGCCAATTTTTATCACCTTGAACCCATTCTTTTTTCATGATGATCTTAAGGATGTGTACTTCATTCCTTCTTTTATGTGCAAAGTAAGAAAATGAATGGAAGTTGCCTTAAGAATGCAAAAGATTATAGGTCATTTCATGATTTTTGGCCAACTTTAACAAGTCATAAATTGCTCAATTTTTAGAGATTTTGAGTGGTTCAAATTGCAAAATTTCATTCAAGAGATCTACTTCATTCCATCTTTTTGGTTCAAGAGCAAATTCTAAGTGGAAAGCCATGTTTGAGTGGTTCAAATTTTAACGTTGTATGATGTCTATATTTGCAGATTACCTAGATGGAATAATGGAAGTTTTCATGGACGATTTCTCGGTGCGTGGATTCAATTTTGAAGATTGTCTCTCCAACCTCGAAAAAATCCTTGAAAGATGCGTAGAGGTGAACCTAGTGCTAAACTGGGAAATATGCCCATTTATGGTTAATGAAGGTTTAGTATTAGGACACATTGTCTCCGAAAGAGGCATTGAGGTCGATAGAGCCAAATTGTAGTTATAGAAAACCTCAGCCCACCTAAAAGAATTAGGGAGATTAGAAGTTTTCTTGGACATGCTGGTTTTTATCGGCGTTTTATAAAAGACTTCTCTAAAATAACAAAACCTTTGACTAATCTTCTAATAAAGGATGTTGAATTTGTTTTCGACAAGAAATGTCTCGAAGCTTTTAAAGTTTTGAAACAAGCACTGATTTTAGCTCCGATCATGCAACCCCCAGATTGGACACAACCTTTTGAAATCATGTGCGATACCAGCGATTATGCAGTTGGTGCTGTTCCAGGACAATGAAAAGACAAGAAATTACATGTTATATATTATGCTAGTAGAACCCTAGATACTGCCCAACTCAACTTTGCAACAATAGAGAAAGAATTACTGTCAGTAATTTTTGCGATAGATAAGTTTAGGTCCTACCTAGTTGGAGCAAAGATCATTGTTTACACTGATCATGCTGCCATACGTTATCTATTAAATAAAAAGGACACTAAACGTAGATTACTTAGATGGATCCTGTTACTCCAAGAGTTTAATCTGGACATTAAGGATAAGAAAGGCACAGAGAATGTTGTCGCTGACCACCTCTCTAGATTAGAACACTTAAAACCTGACTTATTGCCTATAAATGATGATTTCACCTATGACAGACTTATAGCTAAGACTAATGATTTCGAGCCTTAAAGAGATAAATATTTTGAAAAAATTTCAGTAATGAAGAGCATACCTTGGTACGGTGATTTTGTAAACTACCTAGCTGCAGATATCATAACCCCTGATCTAAATTACCAACAGAAAAAGAAGCTCTTCAAAGATGTTAAACATTTCTACTGGGATGAACCGCTCATATTCAAGAGAGGAATATATAATATTTTTAGGCGTTGCGTCCCAGAAGAGGAAATAGAAGACATCATCAGACACTGTCATTCTGCACCTTATGGTGGACATGCAGGTATATCTAAAATGCACGCCAAGATTCTTCAAGCAGGCCTCTATTGGCCAACTATATGGCGCGATGTTCATGCCTACATTGTCAAGTGCGACCGATGCCAACGCACCGGGAACATATCGAGACATGACGAGATGCCAGTGAGGAATATCCAGGAAGTTGAACTCTTTGATGTTTGGGTGTTGTACCCCAATTTTTCCCCCTAAGATCCCTTCATCATACCACATTGTTTCAATCACAACAAAATCACATTAGGTATTTTGGTTCTTCTCCCTATCTTTAGCTTTGCTCTTTGAGAAGTTACCTAGCACCTTGATTTGTTTGCTTTTGTGATCATAGATATTGTACTTTGATTTTTCTCTCTAATTAATAAAATGCAATGTTGGTTTGTCTTACTTGTTGATAATGTAGGTAAAAGCAATGAGGTTTAGCAAGTTGCTTCATGGGTTCATGAGTTTATTTCCATGCCCTAGTCAAAAGCTTGAGAGATTCAAACCTCACCATTTAAGTTTTTTTCAAGTTGATATGAAATTGGTTTTGGTGGCCATAGGTCCTCATCATCATCCTCAACAATTTCTATTCACAAAGGAAGAATACTGGTACAAAAAGTTTGTTCAAACTTGGCAAAGTTCCACCAAGCATTCTCTTGATCAAGAGGCTAGGGTTTTGGACTTCAAAGAGGAATATATTTCCCATCTTTTTTTATTTTTGAGTGATTCCAAAAACATTCTTCTCTTAAAATAGTTACCAACAATTCACTTCAAAAGTTCCAAGGAGTTTTCATAAGGAAGAGACTTGATGAAGAAGAAAGATTACAAGGCATCTAGTTGAATCCCTAATTTTCCATATGTGACTTCAAATTGTCATAACTTGGCCAATTTTTATCACCTTGAACCCATTCTTTTTTCATGATGATCTTAAGGATGTGTACTTCATTCCTTCTTTTATGTGCAAAGTAAGAAAATGAATGGAAGTTGCCTTAAGAATGCAAAAGATTATAGGTCATTTCATGATTTTTGGCCAACTTCAACAAGTCATAAATTGCTCAATTTTTAGAGATTTTGAGTGGTTCAAATTGCAAAATTTCATTCAAGAGATCTACTTCATTCCATCTTTTTGGTTCAAGAGCAAATTCTAAGTGGAAAGCCATGTTTGAGTGGTTCAAATTTTAACGTTGTATGATGTCTATATTTGCAGATTACCTAGATGGAATAATGGAAGTTTTCATGGACGATTTCTCGGTGCGTGGATTCAATTTTGAAGATTGTCTCTCCAACCTCGAAAAAATCCTTGAAAGATGCGTAGAGGTGAACCTAGTGCTAAACTGGGAAATATGCCCATTTATGGTTAATGAAGGTTTAGTATTAGGACACATTGTCTCCGAAAGAGGCATTGAGGTCGATAGAGCCAAATTGAAGTTATAGAAAACCTCAGCCCACCTAAAAGAATTAGGGAGATTAGAAGTTTTCTTGGACATGCTGGTTTTTATCGGCGTTTTATAAAAGACTTCTCTAAAATAACAAAACCTTTGACTAATCTTCTAATAAAGGATGTTGAATTTGTTTTCGACAAGAAATGTCTCGAAGCTTTTAAAGTTTTGAAACAAGCACTGATTTTAGCTCCGATCATGCAACCCCCAGATTGGACACAACCTTTTGAAATCATGTGCGATACCAGCGATTATGCAGTTGGTGCTGTTCCAGGACAATGAAAAGACAAGAAATTACATGTTATATATTATGCTAGTAGAACCCTAGATACTGCCCAACTCAACTTTGCAACAATAGAGAAAGAATTACTGTCAGTAATTTTTGCGATAGATAAGTTTAGGTCCTACCTAGTTGGAGCAAAGATCATTGTTTACACTGATCATGCTGCCATACGTTATCTATTAAATAAAAAGGACACTAAACGTAGATTACTTAGATGGATCCTGTTACTCCAAGAGTTTAATCTGGACATTAAGGATAAGAAAGGCACAGAGAATGTTGTCGCTGACCACCTCTCTAGATTAGAACACTTAAAACCTGACTTATTGCCTATAAATGATGATTTCACCTATGACAGACTTATAGCTAAGACTAATGATTTCGAGCCTTACAGAGATAAAGATTTTCAAAAAATTTCAGTAATGAAGAGCATACCTTGGTACGGTGATTTTGTAAACTACCTAGCTGCAGATATCATACCCCCTGATCTAAATTACCAACAGAAAAAGAAGTTCTTCAAAGATGTTAAACATTTCTACTGGGATGAACCGCTCCTATTCAAGAGAGGAATATATAATATTTTTAGGCGTTGCGTCCCAGAAGAGGAAATAGAAGACATCATCAGACACTGTCATTCTGCACCTTATGGTGGACATGCAGGTATATCTAAAATGCACGCCAAGATTCTTCAAGCAGGCCTCTATTGGCCAACTATATGGCGCGATGTTCATGCCTACATTGTCAAGTGCGACCGATGCCAATGCATCGGGAACATATCGAGACATGACGAGATGCCAGTGAGGAATATCCAGGAAGTTGAACTCTTTGATGTTTGGGTGTTGTACCCCAATTTTTCCCCCTAAGATCCCTTCATCATACCACATTGTTTCAATCACAACAAAATCACATTAGGTATTTTGGTTCTTCTCCCTATCTTTAGCTTTGCTCTTTGAGAAGTTACCTAGCAGCTTGATTTGTTTGCTTTTGTGATCATAGATATTGTACTTTGATTTTTCTCTCTAATTAATAAAATGCAATGTTGGTTTGTCTTACTTGTTGATAATGTAGGTAAAAGCAATGAGGTTTAGCAAGTTGCTTCATGGGTTCATGAGTTTATTTCCAAGCCCTAGTCAAAAGCTTGAGAGATTCAAACCTCACCATTGAAGTTGTTTTGAAGTTGATATGAAATTGGTTTTGGTGGCCATAGGTCCTCATCATCATCCTCAACAATTTCTATTCACAAAGGAAGAATATTGGCACAAAAAGTTTGTTCAAACTTGGCAAAGTTCCACCAAGCATTCTCTTGATCTAGAGGCTAGGGTTTTGGACTTCAAAGAGGCATATCTTGCTCATCTTTTGTAATTTTTGAGTGATTACAAAAACATTCTTCTCTTCAAAGAGTTACCAACAATTCACTTCAAAAGTTACAAGGAGTTTTCATAAGGAAGAGACTTGATGAAGAAGAAAGATTACAAGGCATCCAGTTGAATCCCTAATTTTCCATATGTGACTTCAAATTGTCATAACTTGGCCAATTTTTATCACCTTGAGCCCATTATTTTTCCATGATGATCTTAAGGATGTCTACTTCATGCCTTCTTTTATGTTCAAAGTAAGAAAATTGATGGAAGTTTCCTTAAGAATGCAAAAGATTACAGGTCATTTCATGATTTTTGGCCAACTTCAACAAGTCATAACTTGCTCAATTTTTGGATCTTTTGAGTGGTTCAAATTCCAAAATGTAATTCAAGAGATCTACTTCATTCTATCTTTTTGGGTCAAGAGAAAATTCTAAGTGGAAAGCCATGTTTGGATGCAAGAGATTATAGGTCATTTTTTAAGAAGAATTTGAAATATTTCTAAGTATGGAAAGTCAACTCTTTTTCTCCAACTTTGACTCCATGTAATTTTCAGCTCAAGCCTCCAATTGATTCCATTCTTTTTCCATTGCAAAGTTTGTTACCTCATCTTTCCAAAGCATCAAGAATCATGCCTTAAGACTCCCTGAGATGGAAATGCCATTGTTTCAAAAATGGTAACTTGGAATTGAAGTTTCCCTGCAAGTCAGACTTTGAATTTCATGTTACAACCTCTAAACCTCAAATTAGCACGCGTTTTGGGTCTAAACATGATTAGCCAACTTTTCCAAGTGGATTAGTGCATCAAAACGCAAGAATTGGATGAGTTTTGGTGAAGGTTGGATCACACTTCACCCGTGCATCAGATTTGCATGAATTCCCTCCAAAACGCATCATTCACTCTTACTTTTGATCCCATTTTCTTCTTCTATAAATACATGTACTATCCCATTCATTTTCTCAAGCTTAGATAGCCAGAATCACCCTGCCAAACTTGCTTCACAACTCATAATTTAGCTACTTCGAATCCTTTTCTCAAGCCTTTTTCAATCCTTTTTCTTTATCAATTCACCTTCCTTGATCTTCCATGAAGCTAACCATACCATTACATTAAAGAATCGTGCCCTATATTGCTCCATAGAAGTCCAGTTTCAGAGCTCTGCAACTCAACTTCAATAGGTAGATTCCTTCATCAATTCTTCAAAACTTTGGTACCATTGTATTGCTCTCATTACCCTGGTTCTAGTTGCAACACATACTTTTATCTGGAAACACATTTTGACCATGAATTTTCAAATCCCCTTTCAAAAATTTCTTTCCAAATTGCTTGAGTTACAATTTATATAAAAATGGCGCGAGGGTATGGTTATCTTCGTCTTGAAGAGACGAAACGAATGGCATAGGTCTGAGCTTCTGATTTTACAATTTGAGAGACCTGCAATTCGTGAGGCTGGAGGTTGAAGATGACCAACGTGTCACATTCTAACCAATGAAAGCGTGCCATTTGTATTTTTTGAATTTTTGATTTTACATTTGATTCAGTGCTTTATTCAGTAAAGACCATGGTATGCACAGCACGCCAGATCCCTTGGATTTGATTACTAACGCGTTTTGACTCTCATCCAATGGTCCACATCTTTTTCTTTTATTTTCTTTTTCTGATTTTTATATTTTTATTGTTTTAAATTTCAAAAAATCATCGAAAATTCATTTTTAGTCAAAAAAATCTAAAATAATTATGAAAAATATTTTTGATTATTCGCTTTCTGATTTTTATTTTTTCACAATTTAATTTTGTATTTTGGTATTTTTTATGAATTTTGCACTTATGTGATTTATTTAAAATGTTTAAAAATACTTTTACACATTTTTAAATTCTGAAAAAATTACGGAATGATCCAATGATATTGTGACAAATATTGGTGACTTTATTTTATTTTTGTTTCTGACTTTACTATTTTTTACTATTTTTTTTATTTTACCCATTTATTTTAGTTTTTAAAAATAGTTTCTGACTTTTAAAAATTCCCAAAAAATTTGTATAACTACTTGACCTATTTTCTGATATTTCTATGGTTTTATCTTTTATTTCTTGATTAATTTGAACATAGTTGATATTTTTTCTCATTATTTTCTATTTTTAACTTTCTTTTTTTTAACCCTTTAAATGTATATATATTAAATATATTATTATTTTGTGATTATTTTCTGGCTGTCTTGAGTTGATCTTTTGATCATGACTTTATTAACATCATTGAATCTTGGGTGTTGAGTTCAACTCCACCAAAATGAATGAATGATTTTAATAATAGTTTGATTAAATTTTTAATTCAAAAGTGGTTTATTCATCTTTTACCCTAATTCCTCTTCATCTCATCCCCTTCTCATTGCACTAAGTGTTGTTGGAGCGTGATCTCTATATCATGTCTCAAAACAAATGGTGCATAGATTGCTATTGACCGGCCTTAAAATAGGTTCGGCTTCTATATAAGTCCACTTACGATTGCTTAACATAGCGCTAAATTTTGTCCCGATTCGAATAAATGATCATTTTTGGCCCAAACTTATGATTGCAAGCCCAAGTATGTTAATTTGATCTCTTTGATCCAATAACCTTGAGATTCATTGTGTGGAGGCTTTGGTTCTACCAATCCTCTAATGGATCTACAACACCTTTGGTCAACGCGGATCACTTAAACATCGTTGATCATTAAATAGTACTTGTGAGAATTCCAAATGGATGATATACTTGACAAAAAGAAAATGCAACTTGTTGTGTGGAGGCTTTGGTTCTACCAATCCTCTAATGAGTTCCAAATGCAAGTTTCAAGATGGTCATCCAACTAACCACTAATTATTGACTTGTTTATTTTATGCTTTATTCTTTTTATGCTTTATGTACTATTTATTTTTTTAGCATTTTACATTTCATGCCATTTTTTATCTTTGCTCATTTGAGCATTTATTTATTCTTGTCATTTTTACTTTGCTCACTTGATCTTTTCTTTTCTTTTCCTAAGATACTTAATAATCAACATAAACCCTAAAAAACTCTTAATGGTACTTGGACTATTTGGTTACTATCCTTGGCATCATGGAGCAGTGGACTTTTCTGGACTTAGGATTAGAAACCTTGGCCTATCTTGGAGACCTTGTGATCTTATATGATTATTTTTTCTGGAGCTCTTGAGGTTTACCTCAAGACATTGGGTTGCTTATTTGCTTTTATGTACAGGTTTTTGTGATTGCATCCTTGATTTGTAATCTGGAATTCACCCGTATACGGCCGTTACTCTACCCAATTTTTGTGAAGACTTAACACATTTTAAGAGGTCTAGTATCTTTGCTTGGTTTCAATCCAAAGAATGGGAATTCTATCTTGACTCATAATGTCAAGTTTTTGGATTCTTGTTGGTTATATGGTCCTTATCCTTAGCTTTTACCATATGCTTTAGGATAGTCTCTTCTTCTCCTCCCATCTTCTTTAATTTTAAAAATCTTCTCCCTCCTTTTGAAAACTCTTCTAGTTTTGAAACTTAAACACTTTCATAATAAACTTGGACTTAGGTCCATGCATTTTCAAAACATTTTCATAAATAAACCTCAATCAATTTAATAATACTTTGACATTTTTTTGATGAGAAGACTAAAAGTCAACCAATCTCATTTCAAACCATTTTGCCACTTTGGCTTTTACCCTTAAACTTTTTCTTAGAAGATTAGACTCTTGTCAACCCTTGTAGTGATGCAAACAACTATACTTCTACAATATGTAGTGAAGAGAGACATTTTTCACTTGGGTGTTGAGTGAGACATTGTTGATTTTAAAATCCAAGCCATATCCTCCACTTTGAGATGATGCAAATTCTCCTTTCTCATAATTGTGGGTAGTAAGTATGTTTTCCACACAGACAATGACGATGATGCCTTATCTCTTAAAATTAACCAACACACTTATGTTTCAAATTTTTTAAAAGAGGAACTACGTGTACCCTGATCTCCTATTGCATGAAAGGTGGTACGTAGGCACTAAAGGTTCGCAACTGCGGCTGGTGCAAAAATCATAAAAATATATTTCTTTTCTCACCTCCACCATCCATTTTATATACAACACATTTTTATAGCCAAAATATACAAATTTTACAAAGAGGCTCCTGCGGAGTACCGTAGATGTTTAGGGTGCTAATACCTTCCCTTTGCATAACTAACCCCCTTACCTTGAATCTTTCCCCCTTTTTTGGGTTATTCGCTCTTTTCCCATTCCTTTGGAAACAATAAAGTGCGGTGGCGATTCTTATTTTGATTTGTATAAAGTGTAGTCAATCCAATGGCTTAGTCTTGAACATTTCTACCGCTACATTGGGGTATAGACTTTATGGGACCATTTCCACCTTCAATGGGAAATAGGTACATTTTGGCATCTGTGGACTACGTGTCTAAATGGATTGAATGTATTGCATCACCCAAAAACGACACAAGAGTGGTAGTCAAGTTATTTAAGAATATCATTTTTCCGAGGTTTGGAACACCCCGTCTCGTTATAAGTGATGGAGGATCACATTTCATATCCAGAATCTTTGATAAGCTCTTGAGTAAGTATGGAGTAAAGCACAGAGTAGCAACACCTTATCACCCATAGACTAACGGCCAAGTAGAAGTGTCTAACAGGGAGATTAAACAAATCTTAGAAAAAAACCGTTTCAATTTCCAGAAAAGATTAGTCTCAGAAGCTGCATGAAGCACTATGGGCCTACAGAACAGCTTTTAAAACCCCTATTGGAACAAGCCCTTACCAATTAGTGTATGGAAAATCTTGTCATTTACCCTTCGAGTTAGAGCATAAAGCCTATTGGGACATTAAGACCCTGAATTTGGAATATTTGACTGCTGGTGAAAAGCGCATCCTTGACATTCATAAATTGGAGGAATTCCGCCAGTATGCCTATGAGAATGCTATAATATATAAAGAAAGAACCAAAACTTGGCATGACAGAAGAATTGTAAAGAAAGATTTCAATATAGGCGACCTTGTTCTCCTTTTCAATTCCAGGTTGCGACTTTTTCCTGGCAAGCTACGTTCAAGATGGACTTGTCCTTTTGAGGTCTCTAGAATCCTAAGATCTGGAGCAGTCGAGATCAAGAACAATTCTTGTAGCCCATTCATCGTCAATGGGCAGAGGTTGAAGCACTACGAAGGAGGTGACATTTCCACCAACTATTCCAGCCACATTCTGATTGATCCACCATTACCAGTTTCCGATATATGAAGCTTACTCGTCAAGCTAACGACGTTAAACAAGCGCTGCATGGGAGGTAACCCATGAGTTTATTTTTATTTTTTGCAATTATTTACTTTTTACTTTACAAATTTTATTTTTATCTTTATACTAACAGTTGCAAAATTTATGATTTCAGGCATCACCTGCTAGCCGTCTTTTCTAACTACATTTTTCAGGATGGAGCATTTTGATGACATGCATGTTTCCTTCCGAGATGACACTCAGAGACAACGCTATGCGGTCCTCTCACAGCGACCCATGGCACCGACCAGATATCCAGACCAGATTTGCATGGAAGCTCTTGGCTTTGAAACCAGTATCAAGTATATACGTAACCAGCTAAAATGGGACGAGTATGTAGATGACCTAAATGTGAACTACAGGAACCTCACCTTAGAATTCCTCAGTTCATTCGAGTTTGAGCCCTATAATGGCCAGGATGGATATCTCACTTTCAGACTATTCGGGATAGAATATTGTTTTACCCAGAGGGAGTTTGGCAACTTGCTAGGCTTCCAGACCACACCCGATGCTATACATGAGCTACCTGTTGGCTATTTCATGACTAGGGACATAGAGAAATTCTGGAGAGATATTACTGCTGGAGGGAGCCTTGATCCTTCCACTAAGCTATCCCCTGTTATTCACAACCCCGCTTTCAGGTATTTTCAGATGGTTATTGCTCACACTTTCCTAGGGAAGGCCGAAACTAATACCCATGTTAGCGAGGAGGAGATCTTTTTCCTCTATTGTGCGACCCAGTCTCGCCCTGTAGCCTGTGGAAATTTTCTACTGTGGAATCTCATGATGACTTCTAAGTCTGCTGAAGGTATCCTCCATGTGGGAGGGACAGTGACTCAGATTGCTTCTGCTTTGGGTCATACAAGTAAGTTATCTCACCTTACCTCCTATTGTGGATATACTACAATGGACATTGATTTCTGTTTGGATCGTGGGTTGATGAGAAGAGTCTACTTTAATCTCAACCAGTATAGACTCCTGATTGATAATGAAACCGTTCACTATTTTACCTTGCCTGATCCCATGATGACCAATGTCCATAACCCTTCCAATTGGACATATGCCTTAGAAGGTCTTGGAGAGACCGTGGACGAGCGAAAATCACCTCCGGTACTTGAGTATCATCCATGTCCATCGCTAGAAAGGACCACTGTATTCTCTAATAATTTCTCTTTGAAGCAACCTGACATCTATGCACAGGTTGCTGAGCTGCGTAGAGAGGTAGCCCAACTTCATCAGACAGTTGAAGACCTGTCTCTTCAGGTTATGGTTTCCGATGCTACTCACTCTACTGAGGCAGACCTCCTAAAGCAGTAAATTAATGATCTTCGCATTATAAACATAAAAGAAAAAAAATTCAATACACCAATCCTTGGAAGCACCAAATGAAGAATTGTTGTTTGCACCTACGAGAAGAAATTGAAATAAGAAGCCCAAACCAACAAAACAAAGAAATTTGAGCCCAACCTAATTTTCGAACATGGGCCCCGTCACCAAGACCATGGCGCCCGCCATGGGGTTTGGGATTATAACGGGCAGATTTTCAAAAAACCTTCCACTTTCTCCATTTTCAACCCCAAAACCTCTCATTTTCTCAACCACCTACTACCCCATTAACCACCCAACAACTCTCAATTTCTCAACCACCTACTACCCCATTAACCACTCCAACACCCATTTTTGAAACCAATTTTTTCAATTTTCTTCCAAAGGAGAAACAATGGAGTTCAACGGATATGTTCTTCGTGAAGGAAAACCCGGAGATCGATAACGGAAAATCCTTGAAAAATTGCAAGGACGAGAAATTGACTCAACCAGATATGTCGATGAAGACTGTCTATATACTTTAGGACTTTATCATAGTTTTTTTCATTTAGCTGACATCCTAGGATTGCATGACACTTTTACTAGAAAAGAGCCCACCTTTGAGAGGCTAACTCGGGAATTCTTAAGTTCCCTAATTTATTTGGTTCACCCCGACACTACTAGTACCGTCGGTACGGTTAAATTCCGTCTGTTTAATGTTAAATATGAATATAGCCCCGACGAACTAGCAGCTCTGTTGGGGATTCCTCATGGAGATGGCGCTATTTGTGAGACCCATTTGGATTCTGAATGGTCCACTGATGCATTTTCCTTCTGGCGTCAATTTTCAAACTCTTCTATAAATTCTTTTGAAGGAGTTTTAGCATCATTGATCCATAACCCGGCTATTCAAATTTTTTGATATATGCTCGCCTGTACTATTTTTGGCCGGGAGAATCCAAACAAGGTAAATGCTAGAGAACTTCTATTTTTGCAGAGTAGTCTCACTAATAGAAGAATTAATTCAGTCCCGTTTATGATTTCTCACATGATTGTTGTCCTGAGACACACAGGGACCATAGCTTTTGGAGGACTAGTTACATTTATTTCTAGAGCTCTGCACCTTGATGCTGAGATAGCTACCCTTACACCCCTGCCTCCTCGCACAATTAATTTGAAATTTCTATAAGATATGAAATTGTGCAAGGTGAGGAGAGAATGTGGCTTTGAACTTATGGTTCGGGGTATCGCTATCCCATCAGTCGTTCTGCCTTACACTAGACGTACTGATGTACAAATTGCGAGGAACTATACCTACGATCTAGATGCTCCGCCTTTTACAGGTTCATTACCTCCTAATGTTCCACTTGGGGACGAACACGAGACTGATGAAGAATACGAGAAGAGGGATGAACCTCATGCCCCACCTGTGTCCCCCCACCATGCTTCACCCGCACACACTGCACCTTCTACTTCTAACACTTTTGCAGGTACGACTCCTGGCTTCTACATCACTGAAGAGATGTGGCGTGACCGGCTGGCCCGGGAGGAGAGAAGAGATGGTTTACTTTCTTCCATCCAACAACAGCTGGCAGATAACATGAATTTCATGGAGGCGTCACGACAGCAGTCAGACCGCTCTTTTCAAAGTCTTATGGAGTCTCAATTGGCGATATCTCGCGAGCAACATAGGCAACAAGCCCATTTTCAGAGGCACTCCGCCCTAATGGAGGCCACTCAAGGTTCCCTTTTTGGCAACCTTTGCGAGATTCAGAGTTCACAGATTGCCTTGTCCGCGATATTCGACCAGTTTGAGGCTTCTCAAAGTAGTCGTCGTCGCAGCCGATCCCGTCATCCTAGACATTCACCGTAGGATGGTGAGGGACCCAGCCAGCCTTAGTACTTTACCAGGTGACTCTTTCCTATTCTTATTTTGTAACATTTGGGCCAATGTTCGATTTAAGTGTGGGAGGAGATTTACTCGCTTTCTCGCTTTATTTTTTCTCTCGCTTTACTTTTTTTTCCTTTTCCTGCATTTTCCTTCTCGTTATTTTACTTCTTTATTTGCTTTAGTTTGCTTGTTTGCTTTCTTTTCAAAATAATACATGTGTTTGACGAGTCATCTATATCTGTATGGTCTAGTGTATGTCCACTCCCCCATTTCTTGAGCCTAACCAAAATTTTTTTCCTAAGAAAAACACTATGTTTTGAACTTAGTTGGGCTATAAGACCTGGTTCAGATAGGATGTAGTATGACTTGGGAAAGCCCTTTCGAAGCATCGGCATCGTTTTTACACCTTAAGCTTCGTAAATTTAGGAATTTTATCCCGATACCCCCTATGTCATGGCCTTAAAATTTTCATTCTTAAATCCTTGAATAGTTTATCCTAGCAGTCAGCTCCGGTCTAAGCATGCTCCACGTAGGGGACCGAAGAGAAGTGAATGATCTATATGCTATGTTCTTATTATAAACTACAACCCCGGGATAGGTGACCCTCACAAATTCATTTAACTCAAAAAATGTTGTATGTTGAAAAATAAAGCAAAAGCAAAAGCAAAAGAAGAAGAAAAAATAAAAAGAATTTTTTTTTACCCATCTTTAGTTGGTTCAGAGGTATCTGGTGCTGAACATGGTAGGACGGATTACGACCCAATCCCCCGCAACTATAAATGGGTCAATAAAAGGGGTTACACCAACTTTTTGTACCAGAGCCCTGCGTTTTATGATCAGAATCACTACCCGGTCACTTTACTATGAGCATGTACGAATAACATGCTTAATGTGATTGCGCCTGAATGAAAAAGGATTTGAAAAAAAAAGGAAAAATATAGGCCTAAGCATAGTGGCATGATATGGATTGGTTCGTAAAAGAACGAAGCCTATGTCCGTTTTACGGAAGAGTGTCACTACAATATCCTTGGTTTGAATCAGTCAGTACCTATCAATACATCCCTTTTTTAATTCCAGAGGCCCCTTGCAGCCCAACTTGTTCACTAACACCGTTTTTCTTCTTAATCTATTTAGAGTTCTTGCTTGAGGACAAGCAAAGGTTTAAGTGTGGGAGAATTTGATAACACTTACTTTACACTTGTTTTTGACTCTGATTTCACATGTTATTTAGGTTTTTTATTATTGTTTTCTCGTATTATGCCTATCTTTTGTTTCCTTTTCAGGCATTTCAAATATCCAGAGCTCCCCTGAAGAAATGAAGGAAAACAGGCTGAAAAACAGGAGTTTAGGTTAAATTTGCACTCATGGCGTCCACCATGGTGCCAGCCATAGGGTAGGCCATGACGTGGACCACCTCCTACTGACCTCAACTTCCACGTTCCCCACTTCCTTTCATTTACACTCATGGTGGGCGCCACCTTTGGACAATTCCCCCCCCCCCAAAAGGAGTTGGGGGGGCATTCCTGTGATTTCCTGCATTCCTCATCCTCTATAAATAGAAGTTCCTGATTTCATTTCAATTCACTCAAGCTTAGTTGCAAACTTAATCCAACCATAGTTGCGAACTTAAGCCATATAACTTCACCATTGTAAAGTTATAATTCTTCACATCGGGGAATTATTGCATTGTTGATTGATTATGTGATCGAGTTCGTAGATTGAGTCTGTAATCGAGTTTGGAGCACTTCGGCAGAAGTTTATCTTGCCACATTTATTTTCAACTGCTGTTTATTTCCAGTCACATTTTACTTCCTGTTTGTACCAGATTTAAAACCTCCCCGTTTGGAGCATATTTCTATTTATATTTTCTGCACCTGCTTTTACTTTGTTTATTTCCCGCACTGCTTTTACTTTGTTTATTTCTCGCACCTGCTTTTACTTTGTTTATTTCCCGCACATGCTTTTACTTTGTTTATTTCCCGCACCACACTTTAAATTATTTACTTTCTCGCATGATTTATTTTAACATGTATGTTTACATTCCCATGTCAGGCTGAACCTTACTGGGCTAGAATGTAAGGAATCTAGTTAGATCGATATTCCAAATAATGTGTCAATAGAAATGCTTCTGGGCTATTTTGGTTTTTAATACGAGTTTTTTGTACTTTATTGTTGTTGGGTAAGATCGAAAGTCGTCCAACCCTTTGTTAAACTCGGTTAGTTCTAACTGGTCAAAGGAAGCGAAAGCGCTTTGTCCAGTTAGTTAGGGATTTTTATTATCAAAGAAATCAATTTTGAAACTATTTTCGGACGCGTTTATAGGGTTAAAGTTAGGTTCACTTTTTATTAGAAATTCCAGATCAAAATACTTTTCAACATGGTCAAGTACTCTATTTCTTAAAAAATAGGTTTATTACTTTAACGCAATGCGCACCTTTTTATAAGTGACAATAAGAAGGTCTGATTAAAGAGTAAACTCGGTTCTGATTACGCGAAAGCGACAATTCCTGTTAAATTAGTTCTTTTCTTTAGTAGAAAATATTGCCCTATAAGTAGTTCTATTCCGAAGCATTGCAAATATCATCTGACTACGTGAATTACATTCGACCCTGCTTTTATATCTGAAGTTTATTTCTCTGCACTTTACTTTCTTGCATGCTAAATTCCCTGTTTAATATTGACTTAGCTAAACACTGTAACAATAGGAAACGATAGATTGATGATTGGTCTTTGTGGATCGATAAAATTTTATATTACTCTGACGCGATTCGTACACTTGTGAATACACCGCATCAGTAAGCAAGAGTCGCCACCGAATTTTATTTTATCCAATCAGGAAAAGGAAAATGAACATAAAAAACCTTTTTCGAGATGTTTTTGAGTACGACGGGTAGATTATATAAAGGGAAGGTGTTAGAACCCTTTCTATCAGTGGTTTTCCATGAGCTCTTAGGTACTTGCTCATTTTGAAAACTGCTTGTGTGTACTTGTTTTGAAAAAATTTGTTTTACTTCGTATTAACCCTTGCTTATGTACTCAAGAGTGTTACGAAGTTGTTTTTGAAAAATTTGTTTGGAAAGTGTTGGTGTGAAAAAGTTTTTGTTTGTTTGAGCAAGTACCTAGGTTCTAATCTACCTACTCGAAAAAGGTCTGTTCATTTTCCTTTTAGACAATGTTATCCCATTATTGAGAAATAGGTAGCATCGTCGTTAGAGTTTTTTAGGGACATTCAAAAGGATAAATACGATCACAAAAGCAATGTTAGGAAATGTTAGTAATCATCCTAAAGCCTTAAAGATCTTTTTCCGAGGCAACATCTGAATGGGTCATTTTAGATCTTTCGAGACTAGAGGACGACCACTTACAAATCCTATACTTCATGACCGTTTACCGAAGGCAACCGGAATGGGGCAAACACTAGGAGTGAGCATGTGTGAGTGTATGTTTTCAGTTTATTTATCTTTGCACATTTAGGGTTTTCTACTGTATTAATTTCCAGTTAGTCTTTCCATACAATCCTATTAACATTCATCTAAGCAGTTTATAGTTTGCGAAAATTAAAGCGAGAAAGTTAAAGTCCTAGCTATTACAGGGCTTTTGCAGATACATAATTATTTTGACCGAAAATAAAGATGTGGAATTTAAAACCCTAATTACTATTAAAAACTCGAAGCAGCTACAATAATAGAAAAAAGAATTAAAAGCGTACGGCGAATTAAACGCGAGAATAATTGGAGAACCCTAAGAAATCTAATTGAAAAAGATTTAGGTTATTTTTTGAGAAAAATTAGATTATGTACAAAATTAAACCCTAATTCTAATTATTTTTAATTATGAAAAGAATTAAATTGCCATAATTCTAATTAAACTAATTAATTAAAGAAATAGAATATTTTATGAAAAAAATAATTTTTGATGTTTTTGTGATTTTTTATTTAATAAAAAATGATTTTTGTGTTATTTTGTAAAAAAGAAAATAATTAACAAAATAATTAAAATAAGAAAATAAAATAGAAAGGAAAGAGATTTGGGCCTGTGTTGTGAGTAATCCAGGGGGTATATTGCTGAATTGTTTAGGCCCAAGAAGGTTGAGCCCAATCCTACGCCTGATTCTGTGTTGCTCCCTTCTAATGGTGTACCGTAGTCTTTGATGTGTGGGACGTTGGATCTGATTGGAGACGAATCCAATGGCTGGATGGTGGTAGCACATGATGGACATCTTGTAGCGTAATGCATGGAACCTGCGTTCAAATGTTAAGAAAATAAAGAAAATTGCTGGGACCTGGGATCGAACCCAGGTCCTCCCACTCAATACAACGCGCGCCTTGCCATCTGGGCTATCATGATTAGTTGTTAATATGATAAGACTAATATATATTATATAAAAAAAAGTGAATGAACTGAAAAATGCGTGAAATTTGAATTTCCCAATCAGGCTGGGACACGCCATCGTCTTCCCCACAGATCCGTCGCTTTAAGTTAGGGACTTTTACCTACGGCCAAACTCCATGGCTATAGCACTGCAAGTTTCAAAAATCAACAGCAAGCATGATAAATTAACTCTAAGCACATGGATCAACTCATCTTGATGCCACGAGCATCATGATACCCTTTTCTTGGGCCAATTTAACCTGTGCAAGGAAACCCTAAAACGGCCAAACAAACCCTAGCCATGGCATTCATCAATATATGCATCAAAACGCAAAATTAAATAAACCAAAACATTCCAAATGATGATACAAACACAATGCTATTCTTAAAAGTGAACAACTATGCGTAAACTGTAAAATCAAAATCAAGTTTGGATATGCAAACCGTGGGTCTACAGGGAGTGATTATGGGCTTCTCAGGACGTGCAAATGGTGCTGTTAGCTTCAGGAGATATCTAGGAATGGATTTGTGGCTTTGAATTGCTTTGAATCGTCCTCTAAGCTTGAAACCGATCCACACTTTTTCTTCAAAAATTTGAGTTTTGTTTGGGGTTCTCACGACTACAACCCTTCTCCTTTTGGCTTGGGTATGTTCTATTTATATGCTTGAGTGAATAAGGGTAATAAAAACATATTCAATCTCTTGGAATCATGAAGATTGGATTTGATTTTTTTCTTGTATCATATCTTTCTAAATGCCTCCAAATCATGCCAATTTTGATTCAATTTGCCTTGATTTGATTTGGTCTGATTAATCCAACTTGAATAGATTTGATTCCTACAAAAAAATCAAATCAAATTCAATCTTTTGTATTTTTTCCATTTATTTGATTTAATTTGAATTTTAAATAATAAAAAATCAAAACAAAATAAATAATGAAGCAAATAATGTCTGGATGCTGATTTGGGTCATGGACCATATTTCCAACAAGATACAATCATGAAATGCTAGGCCCATTTGACAAAAAATGTATTTTTGAGCACATTTAACTTTTGGCAATTTTGCAAAAATGGTCAACTTTGACTAGGCATATCTCCTCCAATTTTAACCCTAGAGGGGTGTTCTATGACATTTTAGAAAGCTTAGGATTTCTCCTAAACAACCCATTTAGTTTCATCTCAATTGGGTCTTCCATGTTCATGTAAGAAGCTTTGACCCAAAAGGTGTTTTTGTTGACTTTTCAAAAGGACCTATAATGTAGAAATTCATATCTTTTGATGAGTGCATATCTTGAACTTGAGGGATGAATGAATTGTATGGAATTACATCCTCTTCAAGATGATCCTTTGATGGAAAATTTATGATAAAGTATGAAGAATTTATGCATGGTCAAAGTTTGGTTGACTTTTCCTGTGAAACCCTAATTTAGCAACTTTTGGGTTTTGATGAATTTGGGAGCATTCCTTGAGGAATCATGATCAACCCTTGATCAAATGATGGATATCTCTTCAAAATGTTGATGTTGACCAAAAATCTTGAAGTTTGACTGTATATGGGCCACAGTTGACTTTTGACCCAGTATAGTTGATTTTCAGGCATCTAGGCAATTGACTGAGCAAAATTCTTGTGCAAGGCATGAAACTTGACATGGATGATATTGAGAACATATTGGGACCATGGAAAGAATTTGGGACCCTTGGACTTCAACCATCTTGATGAGGAGTGAAACCCTAGTTTGAAGCTTGTTGCCTTAGGAGGAGGATTTGTCTGGTCAATCCTTAGTCATCCTTGAGCAATTGAGGACCTCTAGAGGCATGTCTTGAGTGAAATGAGAGGGAAAATATTGGGGTACAACAGCTGCCCCTGTTCAATCTTCTTAAACCTAAGGATGTAGATTGGTTGTCTTCCTTTCGTAATCTGAAGGTGGAAGATGATTGAACACTAGAGTGCCCAGAAATTTGCACTCGTATGAGATGGTGCTGGACTGTTGCCCCTATTCAAATATCTTCAACATGATAAGTGAGAAAAGTGATAACTTTCGAGCGTTCAGGGTTGAAGATATTTGAATACGAAAGAACCCGAAAATTTACACTCTTGAAAGAAACAGAGACAAAACTCCCAAGACATGTGTCAGAATGGAGCTGTAACACAGGTTGAAAGAAAACAAGAACAAAGAAGAGTAGACGCTACTAAACTTCCGAACAAATGTGCCAGGGAGAAACTGGGCTTCAAAAGGAAGGGGTGAGACAAAACTCAACCAATAGAGTATATACGAAACTAAGCTCCGTAACAGAAAACGTACGCGGGTGAGGAGACGAAACTCTGAGCTCGACCCAAGGCAAAGTGGCTAGAGTGCGTGATTCTAGGGACACTTGCCATCCTCAACTAAGATAGACAATATGAAGGAACTGACAGAATCTCATAAATGAGGAACAACAGTGAGACGAAACCCGACTCAAAGACCAGTTAGACGAAACTAAACTTAGATGAGTATCAGGACGAAACTGGATTCCACGCACGGGTAACGAGGCGAAGCTCGACCCAAAGCGAAGTGATGAGAGTGCATGTTTCTCAGAGCACCTGCTGGTCTCAGATCAATGGATAAACAGCGACAAAAACTGATAGGAGAATCCAAGGAACAAAGGAAATTGAGTTCAAACCAGGGACGCAGCACGAACGCTGCACTCGGTAAACGAACACCATCAAAGAGTCCAGGGTAGGAAAGTAAGAATGAGACAAAACTAGACTCAACAACTAGTTAGACAAAACTAAACTAGATGAGTACCAGGACGAAACTGGATTTCATGCACAGGCGACGAGGCGAAACTCGACCCAAAGCAAGGAGATTAGGGCGTACACATAAAAAACCTACAAAAAGCGAATATCAGGACGAAACTGGTATTTGAAAGGTGCATCAATAGACATTGGAATCAACTAGAGAGGGTAGTAAAGACTAAACCCGAGAAGACTGTGCCAGGGCGAAACTGAGCTATAGTCAAAAGTAGACACTCAAACAAACAGATGACTGACGTCAAAAAGATATTGGTATAGGGAGGAAACTGAGACAGTGAGGACGGAGACCTCGCTGGGGATTTAACCCGAAGTTTTAGTAAAATCACTGGGGATGACGGAAACAATAATGGCTTATGTTCCGATGCATGTTTTGAATTCTTTTTTATAGCGCAATGCTCCATATAAAGGAAATGCTACGCGTTTTGGTAGATGCAATGTGATGATGTATGTTCAAAAGTCTCACTGGGGAATGGCCAAATGAGAAGCCCAAAACCAAGAAGTCCGAAACTGACATGACTTGCAAAAATAAATTGCAAAAATCCAAAGGAGAGGAGAAAAAACGGGGAACCGCTAGAGAGGGAACCTCGAAGTGATGGGGCTCCATGGAGAAACAAATGAGCAACCAGCAGAAACGGGCCACAAACAAAGAGAGAATTTGCAAAAATAAATTGCGAATTCCCGGGGGAGATCAGGTCGACACTGCAACTTCCGGAAAAGGGACGAAAACTTTTTACCGGGGGAACAAAACTCTGCTGAAGAGGTGGGACTTCACTGGAGAGATAGAACTTTGTTGAAGATTATCTTGCTGGAGAGATATTCTTGGAATGCAACCAAAGGACGAACCCCGCAGATAGTCACACGGTATCAGAACCTTACTGGGGAATAAGAGAAGATCCTAGACATAAGGATGCCCCGGTCAACAGATCTCCTGGGAGATGAGAGGTCAAAGCGAGGGATCTCTATTGGCAATCTAAAAGGGGAGTTGAAACTTCTTTAGAATGTGGGTTCCAACCTAAAGACTCCATTGGGGATAGGCGACATATCCAAACTTGAAGTTTTGGAACAAGGCTTTTTGAAAGAAAATCCCTGGAGTAACAAAACCTTGCTGCTGAAACGAAACTTCACCTGGGAAAGGAAACTTCACCGGGGAAATGAAACTTCACAGGGGAAACGAAACTTCACAAGGGATAGGTAGAAAAAGAAATCCGAACATTCCCTTTTTGACCATCATTAAGCTCTTTACAGGTATTCAACGTGTAAACTTTTTTGATGTCAAACAACTGTTTTGCATACAGAAAAATGTTTATTGAGAATGGTAGACGTGATGCGATAAATATTTAAGCCTTGAAGTCAAAAACTTTAACAAAATTTCGCCTCTCTGTTGTGAACGAATCACTGGCTAGAGTGCAAAAAAGGTTTTTAAAACTTTTCTTCCCCTTTTTTAAAAACGAGTCAAGATGCGGGTGATAAGATACCAACATGGATATGCAACACATATTTGGGGAGTTTAGGAAATGTTATCCCGGTGTAGTATGCTTTTGAGTTAAACCACTGTTTCAGTTAGGACTTTTAGAGGTTGTAACGTGGCCTGGTTCAAGGTTCTTTTGAAAAAAAGTTTTTCAAGGCTCAAGTTATTTGGTGCCCACCCCCTTCGTGATATTCTCCTGTCCTAAGTTCAGCTGATTTATCACAAACGTTCATCTTTCAAAAAGATTTATGATGGTTGAGTGATCACGACAAATCCTCCAACATGATCGTCGAAAATTTTGCTGCTTTTGCTATCATTATTCCTCTTCTTTTGATGAAAATTTTATTGAATAATCTTTTTTTTGGCCTTTTAGGTTCTCTTTTCCCTAACTTTTTCCTAGACAAAATCTCTTCTTTTTTTTTGAATTTCAATTTGGAAGTCCAGCGGGATGCCCTAACTTTTGCCTAAGCGACTTGTTTTCAAGTTTCGACTTAGCGGGGCTTTTTGTTTCTTTCTTATTCATACTTTCCACTTTGAACAGGCCTTTATGACTTTAGGTCTTTGGAACTTTTTCTTCTTCTTTTTTTCTTCTTCTCTTTTTTTTTAAAACAAATGCCTCATTCCTTGGTCGGCGAGGGATAGCCATTATTGTATCGGTTCGATCTCGACCTCAGGACTTTGTGAGGAGATGAACATCGTGGTTTAGACACGCATTTACCCCTTTTTCATGATGTGAAAGACAAAATGTAGCGATCCTCAGAGGGGTCATTCCTTTTGAAATTTGAATGCTTGGGCAAATCAACTGAACATCTACCCTGCCCCTGGTTAAAAAAGGTTTACTTTTCTTTGAATGGAAAAGAAACTCCTACTTCGAAGGCTCAGAGGGGTTAACGAGGGTCTAACTCCCTTATATCTCCTGTGTTTGGGGATTGAAACAATGCATGTACATCGTCAACAGGGTTCTACTCAAAAGCATACCACTACAGTCACTATTCTTTTTTAGAATCCTTCCTCCAAATTCTTGGTCATGCAAAAGAATTGGCACAATTGGTATCAAACTGCCCGAAAAAACGATTAAAGAGTGATACTGGATGGATTAAATAAAATGAAACAATTTTTCAAGGCAAAAATATTCAACGCATCAGGACTGACATTTGGCTATAAACAAAATCCTATATGCAGACAATGCTGAAACAATCAATCAGGATAACACATGAAAGTGCGGCAAAGAAACATAATAAAAGCCATTATGGGGAAGAAGTATCTCCAACCAGGTTCACCGGTCCCACTGACTTGCCGTATCCTTGATATTACCCTGGCCTATGATTGTTAACAACGGCCCGGAGCTGTGAAATAAAACTGCAAGGCAAAAATGCCTAAAAGAGTGAAAGAGAAGTCCACCAATCAGAGAAACAAACATGCCCCTTGCACAGTAGTAGTGGTATTTGTTATCCGTATTTCAAGCGATCAGCCAACCATGACTTGTATTACCATATTCGTGTAAGGTCCACGAAGTTTATATGCACATGCTTATAAAAAATATTGGACATTTTTGCAGACAAAATAAAAAAAGAAAAGAAAAGCATACGTATACTTGAAAGAAGATATTCTATTGATTTTGAGAAATTAGCCTGTGAAAAAGGCATTTACATTGGGAAACAAGAAATTGCAAAATTAAAACAAACAAGTGTTTACAGATGGCAATGTGAATGTGAATATCCATCAAGTCCCGACTCTGCTATGACTCTTATGACCTTCACCTTCCTGCTTTCAGATAGATCAAACTTGAATTAGCTTCGAGCTTATGCTATGTGACGAAATGAAGGAAGGAAAAAAAGGGGCTCATGCTGAGCGTAGTTATTTGCTTTAAGTCCCTAACTTTTGCCTGAATTGCCCTTTCGAGTTTTCGATTTACCAAGACACCCTCTTTTTCCCTAAACTGCCCTTTCGGGTTTTCAGTTTAGCATTTTTTTTATGCAAAGTATTTTTTAACTACGTCAACATTCACAGGGAGAGGGAAGTACTCTCCATCCATAGTTGTGAGCATCATCGCTCCTTCAGAGAAAACTTTTCTGACCGTGAAAGGACCTTCATAAGTCGGAATCCACTTGCCTCTGGGATCTCCCTGGGGAAGAATTATCCTCTTGAGCACAAGGTCCCCTGGTTTGTAACACTGAGGTCGTACCCTCTTGTCAAAAGCTTTTCTCATCCTTTGATGATATACCTGACCATGACATACGACCGTTAATCTTTTTTCGTCAATAAGTTCCAGCTGATCCATCCGATTCTGTACCCATTCACTTTCATCCAGCTCAACATCTCTCATGACCCTAAGAGAAGGAATCTCAACTTCTACCGGCAATACTGCCTCCATGCCGTAAACCAATGAAAATGGGGTTGCCCTAGTCGAAGTATGCACAGTAGTGCGATATCCATGCAAAGCGAAAGGCAGCATCTCATGCCAATCTTTATAGGTTACCACCATCTTCTGCATGATTTTCTTGATATTTTTATTGGCCGCTTCGACAGCGCCATTCACCTTTGGTCTATATGGGGAAGAGTTATGATGCTTGATTTTGAAGGACTCACAAAGCTCCTTCATCATCTTGTTGTTCAGATTAGACCCATTATCGGTAATGATCTTCTTGGGCACTTTGTAGCGACAGATAATGTTGTGCTTAATGAACCGAGTTACCACTTGCTTGGTGAAATTGGCATAGGATGCAGCTTCGACCCATTTTGTAAAATAATCGATGGCAACCAGAATGAAATGGTGCCCGTTGGACGCAGTCAGTTCAATTTTTCCGATCATATCAATTCCCCACATTGCAAACAGCCAAGGGGAGGTCAAGACATTCAAAGGTACTGGCGGCACATGCACTTTATCAGCATAGACTTGACATTTGTGGCAAACCCGCACATGATTGTAATAATCAGTCTCCATGGTGGACCAATAATAACCTGCTCGCAAAATCTTTTTAGCCATAGTGTGCCCGTTGGAATGGGTCCCGAAATCACCTTCATGTATCTCCTCAATAATTCTAGCCGCTTCTTTCTTGTCAACACATCTGAGTATTAAACCGTCATGATGCCTTCTATACAACACACCGCCGCTGAGAAAGAACTTAGCTGAGAATCTTCTCAAAAACTTCTTATTTGTGACAGATGCCTCTTCAGGGTACTCTTGTGTTTCGAGATATCGCTTGACTTCATAAAACCAAGGGTTACCATCTGGTTCCAAACTGGCCTCAAAACATAAAGCTGGCTCACTCAAACTTCTGATAGTAATAGAAGGTGCCACGTTAGCCCACTTAACCTTGAACATGGAGGACAAAGTTGCCAGTGCATCAGCTAGATTGTTTTCTTCTCTGGGAATATGCTCAAACGTGATCTCTTCGAACTACAGAATCAGCTTCATAACATGCTCACGGTAGGGAATTAGGTTCTGGTGGCGAGTCTCCCAATCTCCATTAATCTGACTGATAACAAGATTGGAATCTCCGTAAACTTTCAAAAATTTGATGCGCAGGTCGATCGCCGCTTCAATACCATAAATGCAAGCTTCATATTCGGCCATGTTGTTAGTGTAATCAAAACAAATACGAGCCGTGAAAGGAATGTGGTATCCCTCAGGGGAAGTGATAATAGCTCCGACGCCGTTGCCTATGGCATTGGAGGCGCCATCAAAAACAAGCATCCAACGTGATCCCGAATCGGGTCCTTCGTCTGGGTATGGCATATTACAATCCTGAATATACACAATTTCCTCATCTGGAAAATCAAACTTCATCGGTTCATAATCGTTCATGGGCTGATAAGCAAGATGGTCGGCCAGTACACTACCCTTAATTGCCTTTTGAGTAGTGTATTGGATGTCATATTCAGTGAGTATCATATGCCAATGGGCTACCCTGCCTGTAAGAGCTGGTTTCTCAAAAATGTACTTGATTGGATCCATTTTGGATATCAAGTAGGTGGTGTGAGTTAACATGTATTTCCTCAGACGTTTGGCGGCCCAGGCAAGCGCACAACAAGTATTTTCCAACAATGAGTATCTCGACTCACATTCCGTAAACTTCTTGCTCAAGTAGTAAATAGCCTATTCTTTCTTCCCTGTCTCGTCGTGCTGACCAAGGACACAACCCATTGAGGACTCCAACACAGTTAGGTACATGATTAGTGGCCTTCCTTCCACTGGTGGCATGAGTATCGGAGGTTCCTGCAAATATTCTTTTATTTTGTCAAAGGCCTTCTGACAATCCTCATTCCATTTCACTGTCTGACTTTTCTTCAACAACTTGAACATAGGTTCACAGGTGGCTGTGAGATGAGAAATAAATCTGGAAATATAGTTTAATCTCCCCAAGAAACCACGTACTTCCTTCTCTGTCCTTGGCTCAGGCATTTCCTATATCGCTTTGACTTTAGCTGGGTCCACCTCGATACCTTTTTCACTTACAATAAAACCCAACAGCTTGCCGGATCTCACCCCGAAGGTGCACTTATTCGGATTCAACCTTAGCAAGAACTACCTCAGCCTCTCAAATAATTTTTCCAAATGAACAAGATGTTCCTCCTCTGTGTCAGACTTAGCAATCATATCGTCTACATATACCTCAATCTCTTTGTGAATCAAATCATGAAAGAGAGTGACCATGGCGCGCTGATATGTTGCCCCGGCGTTTTTCAAACCAAACGGCATCACTTTGTAGCAAAAAGTTCTCCAAGGCGGGATGAATGTTGTCTTCTCCATATCCTCCGGGGCCATTTTAATTTGATTGTAACCCGAAAAGCCATCCATGAATGAGAACACCTTGGAATGAGCAGTATTATCAACCAACACATCAATATACGGAAGAGGGAAATCGTCTTTAGGGCTGGCCCTGTTTAAATCCCTATAATCCACACACATCTTGACTTTACCATCTTTCTTGGGCACAGGCACAATATTTGCAATCCATGGCGAATAATTAACAACCTTTAAGAAGTTTGCGTCCAACTGCTTCTGGACCTCCTCCTTGATCTTCTTGGACATCTCATGATGGGTTCTTCGGAGCTTCTGCTTGACAGGAGAACAACCTTCTTTAAGCGACAGTCGATGCATCACTATGTTTGTATCCAACCCAGGCATATCCTCATAAGACCATGCAAAGATATCAGAATACTCGCGGAGTAGCTCAATCAACCTGGCTTTTACACTTTCTTCGAGATTGGCCCCTATCTTGACTTCTCTTCTTACCTCCTCTGTACCAATATTTACCATCTCAATTGAATCCTGATTTGGATGGATAACTTTCTCCTCTTGTTTTAACAATCTTGCTAATTCCTCAGGAAGATCACACTCCTCATATGCTTCTTCTTCAGCTTGATAAATAGGGGTATCAAATTCATAATGAGCCATAGCAGAGTCGTTATCGATAGAATCCGTGGTGGAAGTGCATTTGCATGAATGACATTTTTTGCGTTTTTTAATGGCAGTGTGTGGAAAGAGAAACATTTCCATTTAAAAATAAAAAGGAAAAGAAGCAAAATTTTGAATGCAAAAACGTCCTTTATTTCATGATAAACTTGCAAAATAAACATGGTGGCCCTACACAAATGATCCCCTACGCCTTGGGCAGAGCGTAGGAATTATGATATGATAATAGAAGAAACAAGAAAATTACTCCTCAGCGCTTGAAACTTGGATAACATCCACAACAGTCCAATTGTTGAGCGTCTGGCCTGGAATACTCGGACGGATCTAATCTTCAATATTGTAGCCATCAACCCTAACGTCGCCAACTACATTGACGTGTCCTTCCTGAGTAGCACAAGAACGGGAAATCGGTGAAGCCCAAAACATTCCCGGCAGATATATTAGCACAGACATTTTCAAACTGATTGATTGTTATCTCATGTGGCACAGACGCATTCTTTAACAACTTCACCAAAGCATTTCTGTGAGGTTTTGAATAAATCAACAGAGACAAGATAGACATCTTAGAAGGAGTATGACTCAGATGATCAATTATGCTATAATCACTCTTTCTGATAATTCGCATCAAGTCTTCAACCTCATCGGGAACTGAAGAAGCTTCTGGTATCGGAATTGGTTGAGTCACATTGGTTGGCATAACCATGGGATTACCAATCATTACCTGTTGTTTTCCTTTTTCCCTTGCAGAAGCATCAGCCGCATCTTGCACATTGGAAGGACCAAATACTCTCCCACTTCTAGTCATTCGACCCACACCAAAAAAGTTACGGACTTCCTCTTCATCTCCTTCAGCATGTTCTTCCTCAAACAAACGAGCATTAACCTCCTGCTTTACCCCATGGTAATAAACATCAGCACCATAATGCCACAGGACCGCCTTCTCACTGGTATACGGCATGGGACCAGGTACTGTAATCAACAGAGGGGGCGCCCTTGATGGGGCAGAATGCGTGCAGGGGTGTAAGGAATAGATATCACAACAATATCTTCTTCGGTAACATTGTGGTAGCTCGGTTTTCTATCAAACTGCAGGGAGCCTTCCTTCATCAACAATTGGATGCCGACTTTTAAATCATCACAGCCCTTCGATTGTTCTCTACACTTGGCACACTCTGAAGCACAACCCGGGAAAATAGAATTGTCTAGCAAATACTTCTTAACACAGCCTAGCGGAGTAGTTACTTGTTCCACATCCATGATTAAATTCAACATTTCACCACTATCATTAATCATATTAACAACACCCCCTCCATGCCTAGGCATTGGGTTCTGAGTAACATCCGGACCAGTTACTGGAGTAAACTCAATCGCCTTTGCATCCAACAAGTCTTGTACTTTGCACTTCAATGCAAAGAAATTGTCAGTAGAATGACCAACTCCGCATGAATGGAATTCACACCTTGCATTAGCATCATAGTTAACAGGGAGCCTTGCGGGTGGCAGTGGCATATTTCTCAAGCTGATCAACTACAAGTCAAGCAGGTGGTGGAGCGCTTCAGTAAGAGTTACTGGCAAGGGATCAAACTTTATGGGTTGTCTCTGCTGTTGATTATTATACTGACGGGGAGCATCTGGTTGTCTTTGTTGTTGATGCATTGTATTTGGTCTCTAATGCGGAGGAGCATTAACCGGAATAGAAACAACATTGATTTGTTGGTGCTGATGATCCTCTCTTCATCCTCTATGAGAGTAAACTGCACTCGCGTTGCCTTCCCTTTTCTTAGGGTAAGCGTTGAATGGTTTCTTACTGCCCCCGGATGGGCCACTGGAACCTCCAATCTAAATTTTTCCCAATTTCAAACCCACTTCGATTCTTTCACCAGCCATAACCAAGTCTGCAAATCCTGCCGAAGTACTTCATATCATGTGCTCATAGAATGGCCCTTGCAGGGTACTCATAAACATATCAATAAGTTCTCTCTCCATGAGTGGAGGTTGAACCCTCGCAGCCAACTCACGCCATTTTTGAGTGTACTCCTTGAAAGATTCTCTTGGTCCCTGCGACATATTCTGTAACTGAGTGCGATTAGGCGCCATATCCATATTGTACTGATAATGTTTGACAAAAGCCCAAGCGAGATCATTCCAGCAACGAATATGGGTTTTCTCCAACTTCATGTACCACTCCAGAGATGCCCCAGATAGGCTATCCTGGAAAAAGTGAATCAAGAGCCCTTGATCCTCGGTATGAACCGACATCTTCCAGAAATAAGCAGTTGCATGAGTAATAGGACACGATGTTTCGTTGTACTTTTCAAATGTAGGAGGCTTAAACTTTGGAGGGAATTTCACCCCAGAAACCAACCCAAGATCATTAGCATCCATGCCAAGGACTCCTTCCCCTTCCACAGCCTTCAGACGCTCTTCCAACAAATGATACTTCATATCCTCAATCTGAACCCCCGGCTCTGAACACCGCACAGAAAACTAATCTTCATCCTGGTCAAAGTCATAATCCTGATCATGATAATTCCTTACACCGCCCTGATTAGCTCTTCTGTTTCCCACAAGACGAGGTCCAGGAGACGGGGGAAATTTCCCTATATTGCGCACAAAAGGGTTTCCCGGCATCCCGTGAAAATTTCCAGCAGGCTGATCTTGCACATCCCCTAATCCTACAGAAACATCCTGATAGAGCCCTTGATTTCCACCATCGCCTGGATGGCGATGCTGGTTGTTGACGATAGCAGCCAGTTCTTCCTGTCGGCGATTCACGTTGGTGATGACCTCCATGAACTGAGTCATTTGAGTAGCCATTTGGGCCCTCATTTCAGCGAGTTCAGCTTGAACCTGTTCCATCTGTCTCAACAACTTATTTCTGGTGGAATACCGATGAGTAGTCATCTTGAATTCTGAATAAGAAAAGCAGCAGAATAAGAAAACCGTCTTGGGATAACCTGTAATGTTATGAAATGCATGATGTGCATGATATGTTTGTCATTTCCAGGTATCCAAGATTCCTTTTACTCATCAGTCACGGCGTGAAAACACACAATCAAAAGAGGAAATATAAAAAGATGGACACTTCAAATTATTTACAAACAAAAGAAACGGTGTCTAAGTGACTTCGGACAATTAAGGGTAAAATGATAAATAACTAAATACATGTCTTAATAAAAAGTAAAAAGAACTGAGTAATAACAACAATCAATTGGCCCCTTCCAACAATTCTGGGGGTGACCAAATACACCAAAAGAAAATAACAGAACTAAATCTCCTGAACTAAACATGCTTCAAGATGTTGATAGTACTCTTCAAGTCTGGCTTTCTCTTTCAAAAGTTGAGATGCGACTATTTTACTTTCTTGGGACCGATCTTCTACGACACGCTTCTGGGCTACTTCCTTCCCAAGCTGAGCGTCCTTGTCTTTGAGATGTTTTTCTAAGTTCTGAATCTTCTTCCTGTAACAATTTTCTGAGGCCTGAAGCTTCCGACACTCTTGCTGAGTATTACTCAATTCTTCTTCCATTTTAGCATGAGACCTTTTCCTAAAACCAGTTGCATCAGAAGTTTCCCTTTGAGCTTCCTTGAGTTTACGAGCTAAGTCGTCCCTTTCTTGATCTGCCCAATAGAGTTTCATCCCCGCCTCGCGGTCTTTTGCACGGAGCTGAATATTCTCAACATGAATCTGGGTGAACATCTCGGTAGGCACCGTGTTACTTGGAACAGCAGGAGGTTGCTCGTATAAAGGAGCCTACCTTGCAAATGGTAACCGTAAGATCTTAACTCTGGCTTTAACCCACTCCATGTAAGGAACCCTAGCAATAGGAACCTTCTTGCCCAAAGTAGTTCTATCCTTCTTGTGAACTTCCTTCCAAGTACTTGTTACTCTTTTCAACATCTCAAGGTCACTTCCTCTGGAGAAATACACTGATTCAGACACCTCCTCAACCTTTGGCGATCCATCCATTGCATATCCCAATTGTCGATAAGCAAGCACAGGATTATAGTTGATACACCCCTTAGTTCCTATGAGGGGAACATTAGATAAATCTCCGCAACTAGTGACAACACTTTGCACTTCCCCCATATCATAATTCCACCGGATATCGAAAGAAGTAAGGTTGACAAGTCTTGATGACCATCGGAGAGAATGTCTGGTATCCACGAAACGACCACTTACTGGGAGGTGCAACATAAGCCATTGATACAACATCGAATTACATAAACCTACATTACCACCTTTTCTGTGCCTGGAATGGATGGTATAGAGAGTATCTGCCAAGAGTGTCGGTATCGGGTTCCTGTTTCTGAAAACACAAATGGCGGCCAAATCCACGAAATTTCTCTTGTGAGGGAAGAGGATAATCCCGTATATCATGAGAGCGAACAGAGAACTGAAGTCACCCCAATTGCCTTTCTTTTCCCAATCTTCAGCTTTCTTCACTAAGAAATCCAAATAAAACCCTGCAATACCCTCATTGAACTTCCAATTGTCTTTCACCTCTTTCCAACTCAAATGGAGAAGTTCAGGAATGACTTCGAACTTTGGCTTTTTCGGCACTTGGACAAAAGAAACTTCATCGGTCAATCTGATATTAAGCAGGTACGCGTACTCTTCTAGGGTAGGAACCAGTTGATAATCTTGGAAAGTAAAGCACCGTAACTCTTTGTCATAGAACTGGAAGAGGGTGATCAAAACCATTGGGTCAACTGGAGTGTTAAGGACTAGTAACAAGTTGCCATAATTCTTGCTGAAACCGTTCAGAACATCACCCGCCAAATAAGAACTCAACCTCTTCAACTCGGCCACATCAATGGTAGGAATCTGATAAGAGAAAGTATGACTGGTGAGCTCTTTAACACGAACTGAATCGGACACAACTAGGGGGAGATCAACCATTTCTGACGGAAAGCAGACTCTTGAATGTCCCTGGAAAATGACATGCGCATGCTAGTTATTTTTTTTACATCATTTTTTTTAGAAATAAATATGCTATGATGCAATATGACAGGATCAAGGTTCACACTAGATCGTGGCTGGACCATTACAGAACAACACCACTCAAGATCAAAAGAGAATCTCGAAGCTTTAAAACTAACACGGGAACCTAAGTCACCTTCGCAACACAAAGTCACCAACAGTACCTGTACCTGTAAGAAAAGTTTTCCCGCCCCTCTCACGGGTGTATTCTAGGTCAAGGTAAGGTTAAAATCAAAATCAGAGTACGAGAGTTCGAATGTCGGTATTATCATACGATAACACCTATCCGAACTACCTCCGAAGTCATGGGTCTCATGGTCAGGTCTACAAAGCATCTGCCTCATAGCTGTCATGGCCACTATATTCCTAGTTCCTATGGAATTCACTCATAGCCTGGGTATGAGGCCTTTTACCTCATGGAACAACCCACCCACCAAGAAAATCCAGAAACCAAACAGTTTAGCCAAATCCAGTATGTAGAAAGTAAAGCGCACATAAGATGCAATGCAAACAGGTAAATATGCAAAGCGGTAAAAATAAACACCCAAGAAGAAAACAAACAAGAGCTAGGATCGACTCTAGGATGGACCAGCAAAAGGTCAATCTGTCCCCAGTGAAGTCGCCAGCTGAAACTACGCAGCTGAGACCTGTCATCTGGATGTTAATGAAACATCAATGAAGTCGCCACCAAACATCTTTTATCCCACCGAGAGGGAAAGGTAAACATCGAGAAAACCTGAAAAGGGAGAAATCATGGTCTTTCGACCGAGAGATCGGGTAAGGGAGTCTGTTACGTGCGGGGAAGGTGTTAGCACCCCACACGCCTGTAGTACTCTACAGTATCCACTCTTGTTATCTAATCTAAATGGGTGTGGTCAAATCCTATGTCTATGGCTTAAAACTAAAAAGGGAATGCACGCGAAAGTAAAAGAAAATAATGTAGGGAAAATAAAATTCGTGCTCGGTTGGGCCCTACCCCAATGCCTACGTATCCCTCTTAAGGAATCAGAGCAGCCGTAGTTCGACTTATGTGTTTTGGTTGGTTTGTGTTTTTTAATTAAGACAAACAAAGATAGTCAAGATGGTAAAACATCAAGTAAAACAATCAAAAAAATGAAGTGATCAAACATCGACTAAGTAACAACAAAGTAATATGTCAAAGATGGCAAGATATCAAATGATAAAACGGATGACAAAACATCACACCTAGCAATGATATTGAGAATCAAAGCAGGACAACAACAAATGCGATGACGAAACATCGGCTTCAAACAAATGTGCGATGGCGAAACATTGACCAAAGATAACATGGCAAATATGGTGAAACATCAATAAAACAGATAGCAAAATATCACACCTAACAAATATATTATGAATCAAAGTAGGATAACAAACATGTGCGACGGTGAAACGTCGACTTCAAACAAATGTGCAATGGCGAAACATTGGCAAAAAGATAACAAAGATATCATGGTAGAGATGGAAAAACATCACACCTATCAATGATATTGAGAATCAAAGTAGGATGACAAACATGTGCGATGGCGAAACACCGGCTTCAAACAAATGTGCGATGGCGAAACATCGGCAAAAAGATAACAAAGATATCATAGTAGAGATGGCAAAACATCACACTTATCAATGATATTGAGAATCAAAGTAGGATGACAAACATGTGAGATGGAGAAACACCGGCTTCGAACAAATGTGCGATGGCGAAACATCGGCAAAAAGATAACAAAGATATCATAGTAGAGATGGAAAAACATCAATAAGACGGATGGCAAAACATAACACCTAACAATGATATTGAGAATCAAAGTAGGATAACAAACATGTACGATGGTGAAACACCGGCTTCAAGATAACACAGACAAAGTAAGATTGGTTTGTGTTGTACCCAAAAATTTTCCCTCCCATATTCCTCAAGATTTGTCAAGAATAATCTTCAAATTACTCAAGATTGCTTAAGGATTGCACAGTCAAACCATCTCCTAAGACAACTGAAATTAGGGTTTTGGTTCTTTCAAGGAATTTGAGGTTTTCAATGGTTCAATCAAGTCTCATGGGCCTATATACATTCTCAAGCATCTACATGCCAAGTTTCAAGACTCACAGTGCCAGTTTGCACAGTCAAAAGCCTCATTTGACCCACAGTCAACTATAAGGCCAAAATGGTCATTTTGCAGTCAAAAGTCAGAATTTTTGGTCAACATCTTATTTTGAGTTCACAATCATCATTTGATCAAGTCTTGATCATGATTCCACAAGAGTAGCTCAAAAATCATCAAGATGCAAAAAGTTACTATTTTTGGACATTAGAAAAGTCAATTGTATCTTGACCAGGGCATAACTTTTTCATGGTTCATCAGAAAAATCCCATCTAATGCTCATTTTGAAGGGGATGACATTTACTACAATCCATCTTCACATTCCAAGCCCAAGAAATGCTCTCACAAAAAGTTATTAATTTCTACATTATAGGTCAAATTCAAAAGTCAACAAAAATGCACTTTAAGTCAAAGGCCATAAGTTGAGATTGGTAAATCCAAATGACATGGGACTAAAGGCATTGGTTATAGGACTTCAAGACCTTTCCAAAATGTCCAAGAACATGGTCATATGATCAAAATTGAGCAAGATATGCATTGGAGAAGTTGGGAAATTTTCATGAATTTGCAAAAGTCAACTTTGCCCAAAACACCTTGTTTTTGCTAATGGGCCTCAAATCTCTTCTTGAAACTTTATCCATGGCTTATGCACGACCCATCAAGCTTAATTGAATTTATTTTCTTATTTTTATTAATTAATTGGATTTTTAATCAATATTAATTCATTTAATTAATTTAAATTGTAGGAAAATACAAAGATATGGTTTTTCAATCTTTTTGTGAAGCAAAGATGGTCAAGATATGCTGGCAATTTCGTGTACAAATCAAAGAGGCAAAAATCTCCAAAATTGGCAACTTTTTCCAATCATGAAGATTAAAAAATATATGATTTCCAATCAAATATTCCATCATCAATTCCATGGATTTTTGCTCAAGATTGTAACCTAATCTCATTCTCCTATATATACACAAGCAAACCCTGATCATGCACACGTGAAAGAACTGCAGAAAAGAGGCCATAGCAAATTTAAAATTTCCAAGAAAATTGAAATCCTAATCTTGCGTTCCAGGACGATTCAAGAACTTTTGTTGATTCTAACACCTTGCAGGGGTTCCCAGGAACGTGTAGCAATTGAATTCACACGCTAAAGCTCACAGAATCACCCTATACAGAGTCACGGTTTGCTTCTTATTTTCAGAATCGTATTGACTATTTCATGCGCATTTAACATGATTTATTGTTTGTTTTGCATTGCTTGAATCCATATGAAACTAATGGTACAAGTTAATTGAATTATAGTGTACATAATCAAAAGTTTCCATGGTTGAATTTTAGGGTTCCTGAGCTTTGGATTTGGGGCTTTCTAAACCCAGAAAAATCAAGACTTGTAAGGCACATGGTTGGATTCGTGAGAACCAGACAAATCCAAAGCAACCATCGCGAAATATTTATGTAGCCTGTAGCTCTATTCGCTATTTTTCGTAACACTGTTTAGTGGGGGTTAAAAACCCCCGCTATCTAATGTTATAATTGCAGGTACAAGGAAGAAGACGAGGACGTGTAAACGTATGATTGGTCAGTTCAAAAAAAGGCGCGCGTGTTTTTGTTTTTACAGCACATGAATTGATTTTTCTATATTACATTTACTTGTTATTTCAATGACAATTAATGCAACGTGGTGGAGTGGTTGGCCAGACGTCCAATAAGCTTTGGGACCTGGGTTCGAACCCCAGGTCCCCCAAGATAATTATTTGTTCTTTTTCTTAACATATTCCTGTGCAGTTGTCCAAAAGGGTACCCACCATGCATTTCAAACATCCATGCGCCATGTGGCTTCAGGCGTAAATCTAAGGGTCATGAGATGATGACTACCATGCGCTCAGTCAACGAACACACAGCTAATCCAGAAAGTCAAAGCAGGCTTGAGGTTAATGGGCCACAAATTGCCAGGAACACCTCCTTAATGGGCCAACACCCCCCTGGGTTCTTTTTCTTTCTTTCTTTATATTTTTTTATTTCTTTCATTAATTATTTATTATAATAATTATTATTACTATTTAATTAACCAAATTAATTATTTTCATAATAAAATCAGAAAACTAAAATATTTCTATTGTTATTATTATTATTTATTAATTTCACCTTTAATTATTATTTTTGTAAATAAATATTAACAAATTAATTTAGTTTAATTAGGGTTAATTTTAACTTTTTCTCAATAGTTTAAAATCAACATAGAATTAGGGTTTTCTTGACAATTTTAATTTCTTTTCTTTTATTTCATTAAAACATTAAAAAACTCAAAAAATATTTCTTTTAATTAATTAATTAGTTTTAGGTTTAATTTAATGCAAAATAACCCAAACTTCATTCTTTCTCAAAAAGGGTCAAAACCCTAAGGACTTCTCCGATTTAATTTCTTTTCGCGCATATTATTTTTGATCATATTTATGTAATTGCTCCGAGGATGTAATAGCGTTAATTAGGACTTTTTATCGCCTTTCTTTAATTTTCTCGCATTTACTTTTCAAGGGTTGCTTTTGGCGATGTAAATACCCGACGCCTTGTAATAGCGTAGATTTACATTCCGCAATTTACTTTCCGCAAACTATTAACTGTACGATGTATGTTAAGTATGCATGACAAGATTTCTCTGAAATTAAAATCAACCCGTAGCTCACCATAACATGTTCAAAGATAACTTAACTGAATCCTGACACACTCGCACATGCCACTCCTAGGGTACGCCTCACTTGGTTGCCTCGACGTGGTCATTGAGTATAGGGTGTTTTAGAGGTCGCCCTCCTGTCTAAAGATCAAAGTTGCCTCGAAACGGTTGCCTCAGATAAAAATGATCTAGGACATTAGGGTTACCGCTAAGGCGTCCTACTATTGCTTTGGTGACCACATGTCCCTATAATCGAATTGACCTGAAAAACTCCAACGACGGTGCTACCTACTTCTCAATAGTGGGATAGTACTGTCTAAAGGACATTTACACAGCTTAATTTCTTTTGAGTAGGTAGAGGTTCTCAGGTACTTTCTCTTTCAAAACAAAAACAACTTTTCGCACTTACACTTTTCTGACAAAAGTTTTCAAACAAACACTTCATACACTCTTGAGGACAGATACAAGAGTTAAAACGAAGTTTTCAAACGAACTTTTTCAAAACCCACAAACACAAGAAAAGAAAACTCTTTTGAAAACATAGTGAGCAAGTACCTAAGAGCCTGTGGATAATCACGGATAGAAAGGGTGCTAACACCTTCCCATTCTATAATCTACCTCCCGAACCGAGAAACATCTCGAAAAGGAATTTTGCTGTGCTTTTGTCCTTTCCTTGTTGGAGAAAATAAAAGACGATGGAGACTCTTGCTTACCGCGACATTTCGCGAACCAGCATTCCAAAACAATCAGTTCTATTTCCACCGATCACAGAACTGGCGACTCTGCTGGGGACAAATTAATAAGTGAGGTGTACCTTAGGATTAGATCACTCTATGTTTTCAATTGTATGCATTGAATGCTTTAATATTGCGGGCTTGTATTGGAGTTTCATAGATCCTAACCCGGATCTGAGGGATACCCTTTAGGTAAGTAGCAGTAAACTGTGAGGGACCTGTCCGGCGTAGACCGACACGGGTGAAGCAGTAGCTACGTTGGTGTGACACCTTGGTCTGTACCGATATCCCTTGTGTTGGAACGAGGAGAATATGGGTCTTCTGAGGAGTCGTTAAGCACCAACTGACCTTAGCACCTTAAATTGACCCAACTTGGCCATAGAACAGTAGCAGTATGCTACACTCATTGAGGCTAAACTCTCGCGATGGTTCCGGCCGCAAGAAAAGATTGCTAAGCCGGAGTTATGACCGATTGATGGTAGTCAGTGATATTGAGATCCTCTAGAACCCGGTTACTATTTTTAGGACAGTTCTTAACCAACTGAAACTGAAAGAGGATAGTACCTAAACTTCATGCCAGCCTGAAATCTAAGGGCTCTTTGTGTGACTTGTGTGCTTTCAAACTTGAACTACTTGCACATTCTTGTTATCTGACAACATGAGTTCCTTGCAGGTTTTGTTTATAGTCCTTATCCAACAAATTGGATTTATTGCAGGGCTTACTTACACCTCACACTTTTGCATACCTGTACATAACATCATAACATCATACCATAGCATTTTCCTTAACCATTTCAAGGATCTCAAGGGCTTGTGATGCAGGTTATGATAAATCAATTGTCCGGCAAGGGGAAAAGGGGATTTATTTTCCTCTAGCCAAAGCTGTCTAGAAATCTAAGCAGGATAACTTGAGTCAGGGGCTATGACCCACTCGATATGGTGAGCTTGACTCTTGAAGAAGGACTCTCAACAACATGAAGCTCCTTCAATCAAGCTACCAGATTCAAATTCTTACAAGTTTCTTTGTTTACCCCACGAGATCCTTGAAAACATTGCACATAAATCATACGCATTTCATGTCATCATATGCATCACAGGTACCCTTTTTACAGGTCACTTATCTTCTTCGCTGTTTATTTTAGCAATCATCATGTCTTCTAAACCTACTGCTGAACAAGCTATCAAGGCCCTCCAGGCCCAGAATGCCCAGTTCCAAGAGTTGGTTATGAGCCTAGCCCAGGGTCAACAGGAGTTGAAGACTCTAATTCTGAAGAAGAAGAAGAAGAGGACCGTCTTGTTCAACACTAGACGCAGATTTGGGAATGGACTGCATAATAAGGATGAGCTGACTACCTCATCTGTAGGAAAAGACATCCCACAAGAGAGAAGGGTTCCTAGTCCTGTGGTCTCCAACAACGAGACGGATTATAATGATGAATAGTACCCTCCTGCTGAGGACAGGTACAAACAGCTGGAGGACTGCTTAAGTGTTATGGAGATACAGAATGTGCCCGGGTTGGATTTTGGAGATCTAGGCTTATACTTTGGGGTGGTGATTCCACATAAATTCAAGGCACCTGCCTTTGCCAAATATGACGGAGCTTCCTGTCCAAAGATGCACCTCCGATCGTATGTAAGGAAGATCCAACCTTACACTGCTGACAAGAATTTGTGGATCCATTTCTTTCAGGACAGTCTTTCAGGGACTCAACTCGAGTGGTTCTATCAGCTGGATGGAGCCAGTATCCGCAACTGGGAAGACTTGGCTACTGCGTTCTATAAGCAGTATCAGTATAATTCCGACCTCGCTCCTACGCGTACCCAACTCCAGGGTATGTCACTAGGGACAGGCGAAGGATTTAAAGAGTACGCCCAAAAGTGGACAGACCTTGCTGGAAGGGTGCAGCCACCTCTAACTGACCGTGAGCTTGTTGATATATTTCTGGGGACCCTGTCTGCTCCGTTCTTCAACCACTTGATTGGAAACTCTTCTGCCGGGTTTATAGACCTTATCTTGACTGGTGAGAGAGTTGAAGCTGGTATCAAGGCTGGGAAGATTCAAGAGGCCACACCTTTTGATGCTCATAAAAAACCTTACAGTGGGAAGAAAGAGTCCAATGCTGCGTACAGTCAAAAGAGTCATCGTGACCAACACGTAGGGGCAGTCATGATCTCTGGTTCTGCGACACGCCGACAACAGCAAAAGGGAAATCAGCGAAGGCCAGACGAGCCTAAAATACAGTTCACCAACATCAATATGCCACTGTCACAAGCATTGCAACACATGTTGAAGATGAACCTGATTGCGGTGATAAACCCTCCTTCGAACCCCAAGACTTCTTCTCCAAACTACAACCCAGATGCGAGGTGTGTTTATCATTCCGGTAGCCCGGGGCACGATACTGACGATTGTTGGGCGCTGAAATACAAGATTCAGAATATGATTGATGCTAAGGAGATCGAATTCGAGCCTTCTGAAACTCCCAATGTGATCACTGCTCCCTTGCCAAAACATGGCTAGGATTGAGAGATTTTTGTTCATTTGAATTCTGATATTGTGTTTTTCTTTGCCTATTCAAACAATTATCATGTCAAACTCTCTTATTTCATTAATGCATTACACGTGTCTGTTTTGAAGTAATTGTGTCCACTATGCTTAAAATTGCTTTCATTTCTTGTGATGTTCAACTCTTGATTAAAAATTCTAAGCCTTTTGAGGGAGGATGACGAAAACGATACCACGATATTTACAGTATGCTTTTGAACAGACCCCGTTGATGAGGTACATGCATTGTTTCAAATCCTAAACAATGGAGTGATAAGGAAGATAATCCCTAGTCAACCCCTTTGAGCCAAAGAAGTCGGAATTTTTCTTTTCAAAAATTAAAACCCTTAATCATAACCTGGGGCAGGGTAGTTTTCTCAGTTGATCCAGGTGCACAATGAATGGCATCAAAGGAGTCCTTCCGAAACAAAAGACAGTGATGGTTCCGAATAATCGTAAAGACAGGCAGTCATTATCTCGCAAAATAAAAGCCCAACAAGTCAAAACCTATAAAGGAGACTTACAAAACTGGGGCACCCCGCTGACTGTAATTACAAAAGAAACAGTTCAGGAAAAAAGACAGGGATAATAAAATCAAAAAGAGGTCCTACAGACTCTCAACAAAATGACTGCCTGTTCAAAATAAATTGTCAATATTCGAACCATCACCGGAATATCAGAGCAAAGATTCAAACAGGATCTAAATGCACGATTAGCTGAGTTTAGGATCGAAGAACATCACGAAGAGCGGGTGGGTACAAATAAATTTTGAGCCTTTATCCTTTGTTTCTTAAACCGTGAACCAGGCCACGTTATAACCCTTAAAAGTCCCAGCTGAAGCATGGGTTAGTTCGAAAGCATACTGTTACAAAAGGTATCCTGACTCCTGTAGGGCTCGCTGTAAAATCTTGAGTTGACATCACATTTTACAAAATTTCACTTGTTTTATTAAAATCTGCATTTTTGAAAACTTCAAGATAGACATAAGCTTTTCATTCTTAAAATAACATTGTTTGCATATGACTATTTGTTTAAACAGCAGAGAAATTCGCACGACGAATATTTAGTGAACAAAAATCTTCTCAAGGATCACATCCAGTGGGAAAAACACCTCCAACCAAGGGGCAGACATGATTTTTGTCCATCATCTGGGGCAGTCAAGTCAAGATTCAAGGAATCTCTCAAAATGCCAAATAGCCAGGGGCAAATCTCCGCATGAATCAATTGGGGCATTGAACATGAATTCCAGCAACGAATCTGGCCTGATCAAGTATCTTCTGGTAGTATGGCAACACTACTGATAGTGACAACTCCCTACATCCTGAGAGCATGGACATAGTAAAAAAAATACTACACATAATCAAAGACCCGCTAGGTCAACTGGCCTAGGCAAAAATAAGGGTTTCCCGACGAACCAAAAGGGTTCGGGCAAAAATAAGGGATGAAAAAAAATTTTTAAAAAAATATGTACACCCGGCAAGTCGAAAACCTGAAAAGGCGGCTTGGGCAAAAATGGGTATCCCGGTGGACTGAAAACCCGAAAGGGCGGTCCAGGCAAAAGTTAGGGATCAAAAGCGTGCGACTATGTCCCGTCATCTCGTCACTTACCTTCCAGAAGAAGATTTGTCAAATGGTAGTTATCAAGCATCTCCATAGATACCTTCTCCCACAGAAGCTAGGGCAATAAGAATTCCGAACTGTACAAGCTGCGCTGTCCTCCAGGTACAAGGTAGACTCGGCTGAAGAATGTGACCAAGATACTTTCACTCCCCGCAGAGTAAGACAAGATTCAGCAATACTCTCTCCCCAAGCAGAGTTGGCCTCCCATCAGCCCTAAAAAGGCACAGTATCCCCAGCAAGTCAGCAATACTCTCCCCCGAGTAGAGTTGGTCTACCATCAGTTCTGAAAAAAGTTGGATATCCCCAGAAGATCTTAATATTCCCCAGCGGAGTATACAGATATTCCTCAACAAGCATCCCCGGCGTTCTTAATATTCCTCAGCAGAATATAAGAATGTTCCCCGACGGAATACAAGATACCCCCGGTGGAGCCATTTCCTCAAAAGTTTCCCCAGGAGAGTTGAATCATCTCCCCAGTAGATTCTGGAAGCTTGTCCCCTGCAGAGTACAAAAATCTCTCCCCAGCCATATTCAGAAGGTTATCCCCCACCAGAGTCTAACTGGGTTATCCTCAGCAAGTTGCAACGGAAAGATCATCCCCAGCGAAATTCTTTCTATCCCCTAGCGGAGTTCATCATCGAAATCCCCCAACAGAGCTTATCAACGGAATCCCCAGCGGAGTTATCGTCAAAATCTCAGTAAAGCATCTCTTCCCACAGAGTATTTCCCGCAGAGTAATCTCTTCATCAAGTTTATTCCCCCAATGGAGTTATCTTCTCCTACGAGTTTTTTCTTGCAACCATCTTCGTTCATCATCCCCAGCAGAAACGAAGAACTCAACACTATCCTCCAGCAGCTCCGGGATTTATTTTCCCCAGCTAAAAACATCACATCTTCATACATCATGACATGCATATGCATCATACAACACAAATCTCATTTATTCTTGAGAACATCTTGACATCATGCAGTTCATGCATCATGACATTGCATACAGCTAACGTTTCGCCTTTTCAGGAAAAGGTCAATCAAAAGATGATTACCATCTACCTTTGCAGTTCCAGATCAACACCTGTAACTAGCCAGGAAAATTCTGTGGACGACTGATCGTGGGTTAATACCTGAAACCAGACAGGACAATTATCTACTTGATCACCATGAGGCGACCCTACACCGGTTCCTTCTCATTTCCAAGATGCAGTTTTACACGGACTCATCATCAGGAAACCCTACACCGGTTCCTTCTCATTTCTAAGATGATGTTTTACACGGACTCATCATCAGGAAACCCTACACCAGTTCCTCCTCTCTTCCAAGATGAAGTTTTACACGGACTCATCATCAAAGTAACCCTACACAGGTTCCTTCCTTTCAGATGAAGTTTTACACGGACTCATCATCAGGAAACCCTACACCGGTTCCTCCTCTCTTCCAAGATGAAGTTTTACACGGACTCATCATCAAAGTAACCATACACAGGTTCCTTCCTTTCAGATGAAGTTTTACACGGACTCATCATCAGGAAACCCTACACCGGTTCCTCCTCTCTTCCAATATGAAGTTTTACACAGACTCATCGTCAAAGTAACCTTACCCCGGTTCATCCAGAAGTTTTACACGAACTTATCTCGCAGTAACCTTACCCCGGTTCATCCAGAAGTTTTACATGAACTTATCTCGCAGTAACCTTACCCCGGTTCATCCTGAAGTTTTACACAAACTTATCTCAAAGTAACCTTACCCCGGTTCATCCTGAAGTTTTACACGAACTTATCTCAAAGTAACCTTACCCCGGTTCATCCTGAAGTTTTACACGAACTTATCTCAAAGTAACCTTACCCCAGTTCATCCAGAAGTTTTACACGAACATATCTCAAAGTAACCTTACCCCGGTTCATCCAGAAGTTTTACACGAACTTATCCCGAAGTAACCTCACCCCGGTTCATCCAGAAGTTTTACACGAACTTATCCCGAAGTAACCTCACCCCGGTTCATCCTGAAGTTTTACACGAACTTATCTCACAATAACCCTACACAGGTTCTCTCTTTCCAAAGACGTAGTTTTACACGGACTCGTCATCAAGAAACCCTACACAGGTTTCCTTCCTTCAAGATGAAATTTCACACAGGCTCATCATCAGTCAACCCTACACAGTTTTCCTTCCTTCAAAGATGCAATTTACATGGACTCACCGTTAGGCAACCCTACACAGGTTCCTTCTTTCAACTTACAAAGTTACAATTCAACCAACAATCTCCAGATGGCATCTATAAGCCCATCCCCGACAAGATTATGTCACCTCTCCAGATGGCTTCTATAAGCCCATCCTCCTATCCATCATCTCTCCAAATGGCATCCGTAAGCCTATTCCCGACATCACATTGCTGATACTACACCATGCGAGTGCAAATTTCTGGGCACTTTAGTGTTCAATCATCTTCCACCTTCGGATCACGAAAGACACGCAAGCCAATCTACATCCTCAGGTCTAAGAAGATTGAACAGGGGCAACTGTTGTACCCCAAAATTTGCCCTCCCATATTCCTCAAGATTTGTCAAGAATAATCTTCAAATTACTCAAGATTGCTCAAGGATTGCACAGTCAAACCATCTCCTAAGACAGCTGAAATTAGGGTTTTGGTTCTTTCAAGGAATTTGAGGTTTTCAATGGTTCAATCAAGTCTCATTGGCCTATATACATTCTCAAGCATCTACATGCCAAGCTTCAAGACTCACAGTGCCAGTTTGCACAGTCAAAAGCCTCATTTGACCCACAGTCAACTGCAAGGGCAAAATGGTCATTTTGTAGTCAAAAGTCAGAATTTTTGGCAACATCTTATTTTGAGTTCACAATCATCATTTGATCAAGTCTTGATCATGATTCCACAAGAGTAGCTCAAAAATCATCAAGATGCAAAAAGTTACTATTTTTGGACAGTAGAAAAGTCAACTGTATCTTGACCAGGGCATAACGTTTTCATGGTTCATCATAAAAATCCCATCCAATGCTCATTTTGAAGGGGATGACATTTCCTACAATCCATCTTCACATTCCAAGTCCAAGAAATGCTCTCACAAAAAGTTATCAATTTCTATATTATAGGTCAAATTCAAAAGTCAACAAAAATGCACTTTAAGTCAAAGGCCATAACTTGAGATTGGTAAATCCAAATGACATGGGACCAAAGGCATTGGTTAGAGGACTTCAAGACCTTTTCAAAATGTCCAAGAACATGTTCATATGATCAAAATTGAGCAAGATATGCATTGGAGAAGTTGGGAAATTTTCATGAATTTGCAAAAGTCAACTTTGCCCAAAACACCTTGTTTTTGCTAATGGGCCTCAAATCTCTTCTTGAAACTTTATCCATGGCTTATGCACGACCCATCAAGCTTAATTGAATTTATTTTATTATTTTTATTAATTAATTGGATTTTTAATCAATATTAATTCATTTAATTAATTTAAATTGTAGGAAAATACAAAGATATGGTTTTTCAATCTTTTTGTGAAGCAAAGATGGTCAAGATATGCTGGTAATTTCGTGTACAAATCAAAGAGGCAAAAATATCCAAAATTGGAAACTTTTTCAAATCATGAAGATTAAAAAATATATGATTTCCAATCAAATATTCCATCATCAATTCCATGGATTTTTGCTCAAGATTGTAACCTAATCTCATTCTCCTATATATACACAAGCAAACCCTGATCATGCACACGTGAAAGAACTGCAGAAAATAGGCCATAGCATATTTAAAATTTCCAAGAAAATTGAAATCCTAATCTTGCGTTCCAGGACGATTCAAGAACTTTTGTTGATTCTAACACCTTGCAGGGGTTCCCAGGAACGTGTAGCAATTGAATTCACACGCTAAAGCTCACAGAATCACCCTATACAGAGTCACGGTTTGCTTCTTATTTTCAGAATTGTATTGACTATTTCATGCGCATTTAACATGATTTATTGTTTGTTTTGCATTGCTTGAATCCATATGAAACTAATGGTATAAGTTAATTGAATTATAGTGTACAGAATCAAAAGTTGCCATGGTTGAATTTTAGGGTTCCTGAGCTTTGGATTTGGGGCTTTCTAAACCCAGAAAAATCAAGACTTGTAAGGCACATGGTTGGATTCATGAGAACCAGACGAATCTAAAGCAACCATCGCGAAATATTTATGTAGCCTGTAGCTCTATTCGCTATTTTTCGTCACACTGTTTAGTGGGGGTTAAAAACCCCCGCTATCTAATGTTATAATTGCAGGTACAAGGAAGAAGACGAGGACGTGTAAACGTATGATTGGTCAGTTCAAAAAAAGGCGCGCGTGTTTTTGTTTTTACAGCACATGAATTGATTTTTCTATATTACATTTACTTGTTAATTCAATGACAATTGATGCAATGTGGTGGAGTGGTTGGCCAGACGTCCAATAAGCTTTGGGACCTGGGTTTGAACCCCAGGTCCCCCAAGATAATTATTTGTTCTTTTTCTTAACATATTCCTGTGCAGTTGTCCAAAAGGGTACCCACCATGCATTTCAAACATCCATGCGCCATGTGGCTTCAGGCGTAAATCCAAGGGTCATGAGATGATGACTACCATGCGCTCAGTCAACGAACACACAGCTAATCCAGAAAGTTAAAGCAGGCTTGAGGTTAATGGGCCACAAATTGCCAGGCACACCTTCTAAATGGGCCAACACCCCCCTGGGTTCTTTTTCTTTCTTTCTTTATATTTTTTTATTTCTTTCATTAATTATTTATTATAATTATTATTATTACTATTTAATTAACCAAATTAATTATTTTCATAATAAAATCAAAAAACTAAAATATTTCTATTGTTATTATTATTATTTATTAATTTCACCTTTAATTATTATTTTTGAAAATAAATATTAACAAATTAATTTAGTTTAATTAGGGTTAATTTTAACTTTTTCTCAATAGTTTAAAATCAACATAGAATTAGGGTTTTCTTGACAATTTTAATTTCTTTTCTTTTATTTCATTAAAACATTAAAAACTCAAAAAATATTTCTTTTAATTAATTAATTAATTAGTTTTAGGTTTAATTTAATGCAAAATAACCCAAACTTCATTCTTTCTCAAAAAGGGTCAAAACCCTAAGGACTTCTCCGATTTAATTTCTTTTCGCGCATATTATTTTTGATCATATTTATGTAGTTGCTCTGAGGATGTAATAGCGTTAATTAGGACTTTTTATCGCCTTTCTTTAATTTTCTCGCATTTACTTTTCAAGGGTTGCTTTTGGCGATGTAAATACCCGACGCCTTGTAATAGCGTAGATTTACTTTCTGTAATTTACTTTCCTCAAACTATTAACTGTTTGATGTATGTTAACTATGCATGACAAGACTTCTCTGAAATTAAAATCAACCCGTAGCTCACCATAACATGTTCAAAGATAACTTAACTGAATCCTGACACACTCGCACATGCCACTCCTAGGGTACGCCTCACTTGGTTGCCTTGACGTGGTCATTGAGTATAGGGTGTTTTAGAGGTCGCCCTCCTGTCTAAAGATTAAAGTTGCCTCGAAACAGTTGCCTCGGATAAAAATGATCTAGGACATTAGGGTTACCGCTAAGGCGTCCTACTATTGCTTTGGTGACCACATGTCCCTATAATCGAATTGAGCCGAAAAACTCCAACGACGGTGCTACCTACTTCTCAATAGTGGGATAGTACTGTCTAAATGACATTTACACAGCTTAATTTCTTTTGAGTAGGTAGAGGTTTTCAGGTACTTGATCTTTCAAAACAAAAACAACTTTTCGCACTTACACTTTTCTGACAAAAGTTTTCAAATAAACACTTCATACACTCTTGAGGACAGATACAAGAGTTAAAACGAAGTTTTCAAACGAACTTTTTCAAAACCCACAAACACAAGAAAAGCAAACTCTTTTGAAAACATAGTGAGCAAGTACCTAAGAGCCCGTGTATAACCACAGATAGAAAGGGTGCTAACACCTTCCCTTTCTATAATCTACCTCCCGAACCGAGAAACATCTCGAAAAGGAATTTTGCTGTGCTTTTGTCCTTTCCTTGTTGGAGAAAATAAAAGACAGTGGCGACTCTTGCTTACCGCGACATTTCGTGAACCAACATTCCAAAACAGTCAGTTATATTTCCACCGATCACAATTTGTATCTTTTACTTTGATGAAGAGTTTGAGTTTATTAGAAGTGTTTTATGATTTACCAAGAAAACGAGTTTTGTTTTAAGATGCAAAAGTGCAAAGAAAGAAAACAACTAAGGGAAACTAGCCTAGCACTATCCCTAGTGTTATCATGCAATGATTGACCCTAAGGTTGAGGATAAAGGAAAGTTTATCCTATGTTTGTATGTTAAAGGGAACTCAACAAAACTATCCTATAGGGAACATGCAATGAGAGCGAAGTTGTGATCTCAATATCTAAATTGAGTGACTCATCGATCAACAATTAAAGAGGAAAAGCAATAAACATCCTATAGGGAACATGCAATGAGAGCAAAGTCGTGATCTAAATATCTAAATTGAGTGACTCATCGATCAACAATTAAAGAGGAAAAGCAATAAACATCCTATGGGTAACATGCAATGAGAGCGAAGTCGTGATCTCAATATCTAAATTGAGTGACTCATCGATCAACAATCACAACACATACATCAGATAAAAACCAGAGGGCCTCCTGACATATATCATCAATAGAGGTCCCATCATGCAATCAGAGAATTATGCAAAATGAAAATGGGAGAAAGGAGGTAGTACAATACCAAACAGATAACTATCTGTAGCAATCAAGCAAGAATAAAAGAAACCCAGAGAAACTTCAAGCAAGCTGGCATCAGTAGACAAATTGAGTCAGCAATTGCACCATCAAGATGTAAGTAATTTATCAGATATGAACAAATCCCATGGGCAATATATGGCATTCACAATCATAGATATGTATATCCTGCATAAACCATCAAGCATGCCAAACACAAAAAATAATGCCAATATAATAAACAGTGTTCCACAAATAAAGTGGAACACAAAAGCCTCAAGCCAAAAGTGGAAACTTTCTTAGAGTACCTCGTATATTCAACAACCAAGTTAGTATTCCAAAAGGTGAAGAAGTGAGAATAATCATGGTGGCAATTATCAAATATTAGACATCATAAGCAAGAGGAGATAAGCATATGCACAGATTAGGTCAAAAGAATCAAAGGAATTTTGCTCTTTCCTATCACCATGTTGAATTGACAATTGAGTGTCAATCAAGGATCATAAGAGCTTGATAATAATATGAACAAGAACCATGGAGGTCAGTAGCAAACATATTTTCATCATGCATAGCTAACTCAATCACAACTTCATGAATACAAAAGGAAATGGAACCTTCATAATGCATTAGATGGTTCAAAATATTCAAACATGAGGCTTCTAAGTGAAATGGCTTGAGCTAACATGGACAAGTCAGAACCAACATGATCATTAGGTTCCCAATTATAGGCCTCACTCAAGTTCATTGGCCAACAAACAAATTGCAACAAAACATGCAAACATAATTGGATACCTTCACTTCAAAATTACACCAAAAATAGAAACAAGGATCCATAATTCAAACCAAAAATATCTTAACATCTTGGAAGTGTTTAGAAGTCAGAATGAAAGCCCTAAGTTCATGAATGATTGGGGAGGAGGTCAAATGAAGTGCAAAGTTTAAGACTAGTTGGTAAAACCACCAAACTAGACAAGTTTTCAAAATTATTTGTGGAAAAATGTTAAACCAAATCAAATAATCCAAGAAAAATTGTTTTCAAATTCCAAACACATTCATGAACCATGATCAAGACCTGAAATCCAACAAAAGCCCAAGGCACAAGGGTATTGAACATGAGACTTGCACCATAAGCAACAAAACCCTAGATTTTTAGTTTTAATCCTAAATATTAATTAGATAGGATCAAAACCCAAAAAAATCAAACCAAAGTCATGCAAAATATCAAGAAACCCTAAATGTCAGAAAATACATTTTTTCATTTTTTTTGAATTAAGAAAAGTCAAGCAAGAAATTAAAATTCAAACAATTAGGTAATTAAAATTCAGGATAAAAGGAAATTAATATTCACATATCAAAATGATATTTAGATCAAAAAGTCAGGAGAATGGCCAAACAAAATTATATTCAAATATTAGGACTAAAAACATACATCCCTAAATTTTTGTGAATTTCTGGATAAAAGGAAAATATAAAAAAAAAACAAAAAAAAACAATTAATAATGAAATTATTATTTAAGAGCAAGAAAATGCAAAACATAACCAAAAATTACAAAAAGGGCAAAACAAAAATATGATCAGGTTCTATGATTAAAAACTAGATTACATGATTTTTTTTGGAATTTTTGAATTAATAGAAGTATCAAAAATAAAAATAAAAACAAACAAATATTACAAATATCCTTTGAAATTAAATTTAAAATAAAAAATAAGAAAAATGATGAACCAAAGTCAGAATCAATTTTCACATTATTTTGGGAGTCTCAAATAATTTTTGTGGATTTTTTAGGTCAAAGGAACTATTAAAATAAAAATTATCTTTGATCATTTAATTAATTAAACCTAACCAATTTTTTTAACCAATCAGATAATTCCAAAAAAATACACAAAGTCAGAAATATTATTATGAATTTATGATAATTTTTTCAGAATTTTCCAATCATTTTTGAGCAAGAAATAAAATTATGGAAATCAATTTATAAAATAAAAATTCAAATAATCCAAAAATTTCAAACGGACCAATCATGATGTGCCACCACATCATCTTTAACCTCTGGATGTTCAAAAACACGCGCATATCTCAGGATTAGGGCTCACTTTCAGATCAGTGTAACTCACTCAACTTTGCATCATTTTTGATGAAATCAAAGGCAAATTAAAGCTAGCATGGCAAGGAATCCATAACAATTCGAATCAAATCAAATCTTCAACCACATTATCCATAATCAAGTCATGAACATGAACAAAAACCTTCTGAATTGTTGGTTTCAGAACATTCAAACATGCATAATTCATCAAATTAAATGCTATAAAGCTTCAGAATCATTCCATTAACATCATTGAACATGAATTCAAGCTCAAACATCTCAATAAACAAGTGCATCTCAAGAATCGAAGTTTGGAATCATTACCTCAAGGTGAAAAGTGATCTACTGTCTCCTTCACCCCAGATGCAAACAAATGGTGCTGGCTTGATCTACTTGCTTTGCTGAAGCAGAATCCACAAGAATTTTGAAGAAAACACCAAGGAATTGAGAGAATCGAATCAAGTTGCAGAAGATGGAAGAAAATTTTAGATCTGGAATTCTTGCAAATGGCGCATTCTCTTTCTCTCTCTTTGCTTGCTTTCACTTATATAGAGCTTGTTGAGAAGGTTAGAAGTGGAAGTTTGTCCTTAAATCCGTTGGAGGGCAGGATTGGGAATTTTGGCCAAAAATGAGGTGCATAGTGTATCATGTGTTTTTCTCGTGCATTCTTCTGCCTTTTATGCTTTTTGTGAGCCAAATGAAGTCAGAAATGCATGCTCAACATGCCAGCCCAAGATTACTTGAAATGAGAGAGTGTTGGTGAATTGGCCATTTTGAGCAAGTTTTGCATTTTTTGATTCCAACATGTGCAATACCATATGGGGCACGAAATAGTGAGTATGATGGTCCTCAGCATGTCACAAATTACCAATGGGCTTGATTAGAAACAATAAGAATGGCTAAAACTTGAGTTTGCAAGAAATGGCCATTTTGCACATTTGCCAAATTTCAATGAAATGCCTCAAATTTCCAAAACTCATAACTTGCTCATACTTTTGAATTTTGGCACAAATGAACACAATTTGGAAAGGTATTGAAAATATTTACAAACCCTTAGTTTATAGTTTTCGCAAATTAATCCATTAAAGTTCCCAAAATTTTGCTTGAAATTCACTAATTTTGAAAAATGACCTATAATTTTGTAACTTCAAAAGGCCATAACTCTTGATTCCTTGCTGTTGTACCCCAAAATTTGCCCTCACATTTCCTCAATATTTTCCCATCACAAAACCTTGGAGCTCAAGATTCAGTTAGGGTTTCCTCTGTTCAAGACTTCTCCTTGCCCTGTTGACCCAAATTAGGGTTTGTGTTTGCACAAAGATGTTTTGACTTAAAATGCCTAAGATGACTTTCATGCTTCATGTTGGACGCCCAAGTTTATCCTCATCAAGTTTCAAGTCCTGATTCCAAGTTTTGCCCAGTCAATTGGGTAGTTGACCTAGAAATCAGCTGTATTGAGGAAAAAGTCAACTGTGGCCAATTGACAGTCAAACCTCATGAAAATTGACCCCCATCAACATTATGAACTCACATGAACCATTTGATCAAGTTTGGATCACAATTCCACAAGAAATTTGATCAGATCACCAAAAGGGCAAAATGGTCATTTTTAGGGTTTTGACTGCACAAAGGTAATTTTTGACTGTTTGACCCAACCAATGGCAAACCAAGCTCACATATGGACTCAAGGACCCAATGGAATTATCTTTACATGCTCAACAAGTTCAAAAGATCCCAAGTACACAAGATTGACAGTTGAATTTCCCAGTCAATTTGATCAATTTTGACTGTGTACTGAAAAGTCAAACTTTGACTTTTTGGTCAAAATCAAGAGTCAAGATTCATTTTTCATCAAAACATGCCAAATCATGAAACTTGTTCACCAAGAAATCACAAAATGCAAATTAGGGTTAGAAATTAGAATTTTTCATAACTTAGAATTTTTCTAAGTTATGAAAAACCCTAATTTTTTCCCAACTTTGCCCCACTTTCTCACCATGATTAATTTGGATTCAAACAAAAGTCAAAACATGAAAGTTGTAGCTTGTTTCATAATCTACAACTTTGATTCACAAAGTTTTCCCAAATAAGGCTTGTATCTCAAGTTACAAATTTTTGAATAAGGGCACTAAACCATTCTTAACTTAGTGAATTTTTGACCTATTTTGACAAGGTTTTCTACCCAACTTCAAGGCCATTTTCCATACACTTCCACTTGGAATTTCAATTTTCATTTCAAAGATGGATTGTAGTACACATTCCAAGATTTCCAAAATGTCCAAGAACTTCTCAAACAACCTCATAACTTGAGAGAATCGAATTTCACAATATGGCAAAAACTCACTTTTGAATTGGCTATTTTTCATGTTCATAATTTATGCAAACTTCTCAAACCAGCATGCCCCTTGATTACAGGTCCTTAAACCATCCAACACTCAATAATTTAATGCATGTTCATTGTGCTAAGGCATTGTTCTTTGAGTTCAAGCATTACATACAAGTTTAATCCATTTATGGAAAAAGCAAAATAACCATTTTTGAAAAGTTAAGCTTTATGTCCAATTGAAAATCCAAGAGGTACAGATGAGATCTAATTGGCACAAGATTATGAGCAAAACACTCTGATCAAGGAGAGATTATGCAGCTCATTAGGGGGCCTCTACTGACCTAGAACACAACTTGGGCATTTGTTGCTTAAAGTGTAAGTAACTTGGCATTTTGTAAGACAACTCTCATATCAGCTTGCAAACACTTAAGTAAACTTGTGAAACAGATCCAAGACATCCCAACCAAGCTAGTACACGACCCTAACAACCCTCATACACTCCCAATCCCAGAATCACCTTCAAACTGCAAGAACAGGGCCAGGCCTGCAGTTTGAGTGCCATCTCCCATTTCTCTCAAGCTTTCTTGCCCAAACCAGTTCACACACATTCCCTAGCATCTATGCAAGCTAACCATAACTTGAAACATGACCTGTAATTCCTCTAAAAAGTTCCACCATTTTCACTTTTTCATTTTGCAGTTGAAGTTCTACAGCTCAATTCAAGGTGTCTCAAGGCAAAGTAAATATTGGAACAACATCACCACACCTCAAGGAAGCTATACCAACCATTATCTTGCACTGAAAGCTCCCCCATTGCCAGATAGAACTTCAACTGAACAGGTATTTTGGTGAAGTTTTATCTCTCTTATTAGGCATCATTAGCTCTAAGTTTGTGAATAAGTAATGTTCTACTCATGCCACTGAACCTGTACATGCTTTTACTTTTCATTTCTTTTGCCTGAGCTGTGAGAATTTAAGGTTTGAAAATGGCAGAAAATCTAGGTCAGGATTTGGGGGAGAAGAAATTCTCTCTCATCTTAGAGAGTTAGATCAAGTTCTGCATATGGTTGGATTCGTCTCTTGATGCTGAACATTTTTTATGTTATGAGTTTTCATTAATAAGCCAGGAATCAGGATGTTTGGATGGAAGAACAGGGCACGCGCTTTTTTGAATAATGTTGTTCAGAGGTTGAAGAAGGTGCCTCATGGGCTGGGCCAGCTTTTGTTTTGCTTCTTACACCATACTTTTTGATTCATACCCCCCTGAGCCCATTTGCTTGATTTAATGTTTTTTTTATTTTTCTTTTTTCATTTTGACTCATTTATTTTTTCTAATAATATCTAAAACCTGAAAAATCATTTTTACACCATTTTTGCATTTTTAAAGTATTTATTTGTTTATATATACTATTATACATAAATATATATATACTATTATTTAGAAATATTATTAATAATGTAAACATATTGTATTTCTGATTTTTATTTCATTTTTCCCTTTTGAAACATTTTTGTATAAAAAATACTTTTTTTTTATAAAATTAAATATTATTATTTTGTGCATATTTAATATATTTTGCAAATATATATATATATATATATATTAATGCACTTAGGGTAAAATACCAAAAATATACATATTTTTATTATTATTAATATTCAACACTAAAAATACATTTTTATAAATATACTATATTTTATTTTATTTTTGTATGTAAATAGTAAATATTATATATATTAAATAATTAATACCCTTTTGATTAAAATTAGGGTTTTGCCCTAAATATGAAAATATTCCAAAAAATAATACCTTTTTATTTCTCTTTTTATTTTACATAAATAATACTTTTTTTCATACACATAAAAATTCTTTTTACATTTTGCATATTTATTTCATTTCCATTTAATTATGCAATTATTTGTCTTGTAAATATTCAAAGAAAATGATGTAATAGCTAGGTTTAATTTCTTGTCTAAATAACCCCCATTTGAACATTTGTACCCCCCTCCCCATATTATTGTGTTGTAATAGTGTAGGAATTTAAATTTCGCACTTTAATGCTTTCTAAACATGCCATGCTAGAATTAGGGTTTGTATGCGAATAAAAAGAACAAAATAGTTTTGACCTAATTTCAAGATAATCAAGCATGAAAATGGACAACACATTTCACACTTGCACCCCTAGGGTATTCCACTTTGTTGCCTTCAAATAATTGGGCCATATTGCATGTTAGGTTTCTTTGGGTAAAACAAACAATCAAATGATCATAGTCCCTCGATGACGCTTTCGAAAAGTTGCCTAAAATGATCAAGTCCCTTTCAAAGAGAAATTGCCCAAAGACATTTAACACTATTGCAATTATGGTCTAAACGATGACCCACGCCCGTCCCTTTCACCTCCTAATACAAGATTGTCCACCAAATGCAATGGTGGAACAAAATTGTCAAAAAGGTTTAAAACATAACAAGAATCTTTGAGAAAATTTTAGGGTAGATAACTCTTAGGTACTTGTCAATTTGCAAAGAAAACACTTGCCTATTTTTCAAACCACACTTCACAAACACTTTTAAAACAAAACCTTGAAACATCTTTTCAAAAGACAAACACCTCTTGTAAAACATTCGAGTAAAGAATTGTTACAAGGGTAAGCCTATACAAGGCATCTTTTTAAAACATTTTCAAAACCACACACAAAGCACCATTTTCAAACAATTGAAAACCAAGGCAAGTTGATCTAAGCAAGTACCTAAGAGCCCATGGATAACCATGGATAGAAAGGGTGCTAATACCTTCCCTTTCTATAATCTACTCCCCGAACCCAAGAAAATAATCTCAAAGGTTTTTGCTGTGCTTTTTAAACCTTTCCTCAGGATAAAATAAAAAGTCGGTGGCGACTCTTGCTCAACCGAAACATTTGCGAAAACAAACGCAAAACCACAGTCAGTTCTCCCACCGTATCACACTTGCCAATTTGGACATGAGACCAAAAGGAGATGAAAGATCAGTATCTTAGATTTCCAAGCATATTTCATTTGCATCTTCTTGATCAAGAATGAATAAAATATGATTTTTTTTTGAAATTAAGTCCTCACCTTCCAAAATTAGAAACTTTTAGGGTTTCTTCAAGAACAAGTTTCAATCCAAACTTCAATCTCTTTAATCTAATGACCAAAATGGACTTGAAATATGAAAATTTCATCCTTGAAATGATGGTTGGCCAAAAATTCACTTGGTCAATCTTGACTTTGACTGATTTTGACCAAAATGACCATTTTGCCCCTCTGACTCAATTGATCCACTTCTCTTCAAAATTGATGATCAAAACTTCAAACATATGATCTTCCAAACATATAAAGGCCATGTACCAAGTTTCACTTCAAAATTCTCAAGAAATCTTGATGATGAAATCCCAAACCCTAATTTTGGTTAACACATTAGGAGACTGATGAATCATCTTCAAAACTTCAAATCTTCTGGGCATCTTGACCAATTCCTTGTACAAGGACCTATTAGATACCAATGAGATGTTATAGATTCCCGAAATCAAGTCTTGTACATTGGCCAACAACCTTGCTCAAACAAACCCTAATTTGGCTGGTGAATCCAAAGAGTGATTTCACTTCTGATCAAACACCGGCTCCAATCTTCTAGGGGTCCAAAGAGATGGATAAAATATCTTGAGATATGTAAAAACATTTGAGCTCAAAAGATTCATAGGTTTAGATTATAAGATTCTTCTTGAGCAACTTGTCAATGTAATCAACCTTCAAAGCTTTGAGGAAAACTTGGTAACCAAAGTACTTTGATCCTATCACAATGTATGAATGCAATGCACTATGATGTTCATGATGAAACATAAGCCTAAATCAAGATGGTAAATTTTGGGGTGCAACAGCTGTGTAGGTAGTATCGAGAATGGGCTTACAGATGCCATTTGGAGGAGATGACAGAAGGTAACCAGAGATGGGCTTAAAGATTCCATCCGGAAGATATGACGGAGATTCGTCGGAGATGGGCTTAAAGATGCCATCTAGACGATGTTGATTTCCCGAGATATTCCTTTGATGAGAATTCCTGTTCCTGTCGTTGAGGAGGAATCTACTGAGGAATGTTGGTCTTTGTCTTTGGAGAAATGGAATTTTAGGAACTTCAGTTGTCCATTACTCTACTGGGGAATCATCTCGTAGTCGAGGAGATGAAAATGAACTGCTATCTGGTCGTGCTCCAGGCCTTACAGTGATTTGCTGAGGATAATAAGACTGACTGCTATCTGGTCGTGTTCCAGGTTTTACAGTGACTTACTGGGGAGATGAGATTAAACTTGCTATCTAGTCGTGCTCCAAGCTTTGCAATCTCAAAAACTGTTATCTGGTTGTGCTCCAGGCTTCAGAAGGAATTAAGTGGTTATCCGGTCGCATTCGGGTTTCAACTTGAATTTAAGGTATACTAACATCTGATCGTTTCCAAGCTTCAATAGTAATTGGCCGAGTAAACTGCTATCTGGTCAAATTCAAAGCGTGCAGTACCTCATACTATTATCTGGTCGTGCTCCAGGTTTTACAGTGTCTCTTGCCGCTATCTGGTCGTGCTCCATACTTCACAGCGTCTTATACCGTTATCTGGTCGTGCTCCAGGCTTCAGTAATTTAGGGAAATTAAGTTGTTTTCTGGTCAGTTTCCGGGATTCATAGCTTTTTTAACTGGAATAGAAATCTTAGTATCGATTTGACTGAACCAGGGAAAGGTCTCGAGTTGTCTTCAACCGGGAAAGAAATCTTAGCATCGATTTGACTGAACCGGGGGAAGGTCTCGGATTGACTTTGACTGGAATAGAAATCAGGAGAATCTTAGCGGCAATTCGGCTGACCCAGATGAAAGTCTTTGAACATCTTCAACTAGAATAGAAACCTTAATTTCGGTTTGACTGAACCAGAGAAAATCTTGAAAAGTGTTGGAATATCTTCAACTGGAATAGAAACCTTGGTGTCGGTTTGACTGAACCAGAGAGAACTTGTGAGAACTTGATTGCATCTTTCCCTAAAAGGTAAAGAGTTAGTCGTATGTAATGTCATGATGTATAAAATGTATTGAGTAATGATGTTCTCAAAATAAATGAGATTGTGCTGTATAATATGTATGCACATGCCATGATGTATGGATATGCAATGCGATTGTGATATTCTCTAGCTGGGGAAAATAAATCCTGGACTGCTGCTGGAGAGTATAAGGAGTTGAGTTCTTCGTTTCCGCTGGGGATAGTGACCGAAGATGATTAGTTGGGGATTTACATCCATTCTGCTTGAGAATATTCTGTCGGAGGAGACTTTGTCTGAGAATAATCCTATTGGGGAATGACTCTGTGGGGAAGAGAGATACTCTGTTGGAAGATCTGTTGATTTGGAGAAATAAACTCAGCTGGGGATGAACTTCCATTGCTGGAGAGAAGAGCTTTGTTGGAGTTTGAGCTTCCGCTGTCATAGAAATAAACTCTGCTCGGGAGATGGCTTTATAAACTTCTCATGGTTATAAAACTCGGTTGGGGAATGCAGATATCAGCTTTCTGAAGGAACCTGCTGGGGAAGAAATTCCTGCTTGGGGATACGGAGGTCGGACCTTGGTTGTCTCAGCATTGTGGGGAATATAGGTATCACTGGCTTGCAAGTGATAGTGACTTCGCTTCCAACTGTCTCTTTCCCTTGTACCATGATGGACGGGGTAACTGTCGATATTTAGGTTTTGTATCAGTTTCTTTGAGTTCTTAGTAACTGTCTTTCTGTTTTATATGCAGATATTTGTGAACAATAATCATATTCAAATGCATATCTCAAGAATAAAACATTGGAAGTTTTTTTGCAAAACAAAACAGAAAACGGAAAAAACAAACACAGAGTTTTGTACTCAAAAGACGCTTTGTATTGATTTAAAATTTGCCTATAACAAGCGTTTTTTACAAGGAGGCTGACGCTCTAGTAAGAGAACGCCGCCGTAAAAATGGAAATTATTACAGAAATTGTGTACAAAAAGAAAACAGCTATATGTAGTGATCCCATTGGGTTTCAATTATGCTATTGCCCCTATGTCTTCGAGCATCTCATCACTTTGCTGCTTGTCCGAAGCTGACTGGATTGATCAGTACCGTTTGAGCTTGATATCTGATTACTGAGGTCTGATTGCAAGGTGATCCAATGGGATATAGTGATACGCTTTAATCCCTAATTTTTGCCTTGACTGCCCTTTCGGGTTTTCAGTCCATCGGGATACCCTTTTTTGCCCAAGCCGCCCTTTTGGGTTTTTTACTTGCCGGGTGTACAGATTTTTTTCATCTTTTATCCCTAATTTTTGCCCGAACCCTTTTGGTTCACCGGGATGCCCTTATTTTTGCCTAGGTATGTTAACCTAGCGGATCTTTATTATGCGTAGTATCTTTTCACTATGTCCGCATTGAGAGGGTGTGGAAGGTCGTCAGCATCCATGGTGGTCAGAATCATGGCTCCACCCGAAAATATGTTCTTAATTAAAAATGGTCCCTCATAGGTGGGAGTCCATTTGCCCCTGGGATCACCTTGCGGCAGTATGATGCGATTGATTACCAGATCCCCTACTTGATACACTTGTTGTCTGACTTTCTTATTGAAGGCCTTGATCATCCGTTTCTGATACATTTGACCATGGCAGATAGCAGTAAGTCTTTTCTCGTTGATTAAGTTCAATTGATCAAGTCAAGTCTGGATCCAATCATCTTCGCTCAAACCCGCATCCTTCATAATCCATAGATAAGGGATATGGACCTCCATGGGTAGGACAACCTTTATGCCATATACCAGAGAATAGGGTGTTGCCCCTATCAACGTACGTGCTGAAGTATGGTACCCTTGAAGAGCAAACAGTAACATCTCGTGCCAGTCTTTGTATGTCACCGTCATCTTCTGTATGATCTTTTTAATATTCTTATTAGCAGCTTCGACAACCCCATTCATCTTCGGCCGGTAAGGAGAAGAGTTGTGATGCTGAATCTTGAACTGTTTACAGAGTTCAGTGATCATCGAGTTGTTGAGATTAGTACCATTATCCGTGATGATTCTCTCAGGGATACCATAATGACAAACCAAGTTATGCTTGATGAACAGTGCCACCACATTCTTGGTAACCATAGCAAAGGAGGCAGCCCCAACCCACTTCGTGAAGTAATCAATGGCCACTAGGATGAAGCGATGCCCGTTGGACGCGGTAGGTTTGATCTCGCCGATCATGTAAATACCCTACATTGCAAAGGGCCAGGGAGCAGTCAAGACATTCAAGGGAACTGGAGGTACACGCACCTTACCATCATAGATTTGGAACTTGTGACAGGTTCGAGAATGCTGATAACAATCAGCTTCCATAGTGGACCAATAGTATCCTGCCCGTAGGATCTTCTTTACCATCGTATGTCCACTGAAATGAGTGCCAAAGGTACATTCGTGTAGGTCTTCCATGATCCTCTCTGCTTTGCTCATGTCTACACACCGCAGTAATGTAGATTCATGATTGCGCTTATAAAGGATTCCATTGTTGAGGAAGAACTTTGCAGCAAACCTTCTCAGAAGTTTCTTGTCATTGACAGATGCCCCTTCGGGGTATTCTTGAGCCTCGAGATACCTTTTCACCTCATGAAACCAAGGTTTGTCAGCTACCTCCTCAGTATCGATATTACAGCAGTATGTCGGTTCATCCAACGTCTCAATAGTGATTCGGGGAGCTTCATTGTCCCACCTGACCTTGAACATTGACGACATAGTAGCTAGCGCGTCCGCTAACTGATTCTCTTCTCGTGGGAAATGTTCAAAGGTGATCTCTTCAAAATGCGGCAGCAATGTCAGCACATGTTCTCTGTAAGGGATAAGGTTCGGGTGTTTCGTATCCCACTCGCCTTTGATCTGACTTATCACCAAAGAGGAATCCCCGAATACACTTAAGAACTTGATCCTTAGGTTAATAGCAACTCTAAGACCCATGATACACGCTTTATACTCTGCCATGTTGTTGGTACAGTTGAAACATAATCGGGTAGTGAATGGAGTATGACAACCCTCGGGAGATATAATTACAGTGCCAATGTTGTTACCCAGTGCATTTGAGGCTCCATCAAAAAACATAGACCATTGGGATCCTTCCTCAGGTCCTTCATCCGGTCCAGGTTCTTCACAGTTGGTTACTAACATGATGTTCTCATCCGGGAACTCAAAATTCATGGACTGGTAGTCATCCACGGCTTGATGTGCCAAATGATCAGCTAACACACTTCCCTTGATTGCTTTTTGGGTTGTGTATTAGATGTCGTACTCAGTTAAGATCATTTTCCATCTTGCTATTCTTCCGGAGAGAGTGGGATTCTCGAAAATGTACTTGATCGGATCCATCTTAGATATCAATAAAGTAGTGTGGGTCTGTTTACCGTGAAAAATGGTAAACAACCGCTGATCTTCCAAAAGGTTACTTATTTGGTGACTCGCAGGATCAATCAGATTGATCCTAAGACATGGTTGATTTTTGGAGTTTAAAGGCTTTGAAATAAAGAGTTTCGATTAATCCTAATGGTGATTAATGCAAGTAAAGTAGAGACACTTTAAATAAATTGCATGGAGAAAAGCTTGATCAAGTAAATAAAAAGCATTAAAGAATTGCTAAATAAGTGACTTCGACTGAAGTAAATGGGTGAAAGCGATAAATTGCTTGAATGTAAAAGACTTTGATTAAGGTAAATGGTGTTTCACACATACATTCTCAATGATTCTTTCTCTCACGCTGGGTACTTGAATCTAAATGAGTGACTTGTATACAATGATGAACACCCTTAATAACTTCGTGAACACTTAGTATTTATACTAAAAAAAACCTAAGTAACTGCTGGGCAGTCACACCGCTTTGTGATGACACCACATGGCACACTCACGACCTTCGACGCCTACGTGTATGACACGTTGCGCTTTGGTAACTACTGGGAATCGTCTTCCCTCCAATTTGTTTAAAATTCAAACCGTTCGATCTCGGGCATCAGGGACCTTAGTCGTGAGGTTGCTCCTTCGACGTCGAAGACAACAAGATTCCAACTTAAAGGAATTTCTCTAAGTATCTTGTCATTCTTTGATGAGCCTTCGACGTGATCAACTGGTCGAAGCCTTATTGTGTAGGAAACTCTTCTGACTCATAATTAATGATCTATATGATAATAAAACGTGGGTGTCGAATTTAGGAGCCAACAAATTCCCCCCAAGAATGTCTTATTTTGACGCTTAAAAGAAAAAGGCATTCTTTGATATTCCATTCGACACCTGTCCTTCACTCTCAGCCACAAATTAGTTTGTGTGCTTTTCATCTACCAACCAACTGAAAAACTAAAAAATTCATCATTTCACCTTTTCCCAAGACGTCACTTCAGTAAGGCACTTTGCACGCACGATGGCCTTTCATATGCTGTCATCATGACTATTCCCCGAAATCGAGGAAGCACGCTGCAACATTTCCGTTTTTCAGAATGGTTACAGCGCCAAATGCGGGCCACGTGCCCCACTCTTGTCTGTGGCATTAAACGACCTCGAGCCCTGTGATTTCTCAATCACTATAAATAGCACTAAGTGCCTTAGTTGGACTCTTTATGCTTTCTTGCATCCAAAACTTCAATCGAACAAAATTTTCTGCAAGCAACCTTTTTCTTCTTCCTCTCCAATCCCAGTAATCTTTATTCTTCATCCACCCTCATCTCAAACCAAAAAATGGCTTCACGCACTCGTGCTCCCAATGCCCCAAGAGTTAGCAATCCCTCCAAAACTGCTCAACCAGAAATCTTCTCAACCGCTCCGATAGTTAATTCCATGGGGATGCGAAGGGTTTCTGAACCCATGGGTGAGGCTGAATGTGAAACCTATGGCTCTCAACTGCTGATTCCCGTTGGATATTCCAACCAGGTTTTTGCCATGTCAGGCCCCCTTTCAACATGCATCACTGACCCCACAAAAATTGAGGGTTTCTTCCCCGCGCATGCGGCACTCAAACCTATTGGATGCTCAAAGAAAGCAAAAGATGATACTGAAGATCATGCGAAGGAGAAAATAGATCTTCGGTTCTTTAACAGGGGGGTTAGGGCTTTTCGATCCAGCCCTAGTCTTACTCCAGAATATACTGCTTGGCTCCTTAAGATGGAGAAGTTCCAGGCATCGATTTGGAAAGGCATGGGCATTTATGACCTGGCCATGTTGTCCAAAACTGGCCTTAACTACTATCCCGACATGCTGGTAGCTTCATTGCTGTTTTGGGACTACACTCATTATACCTTCCACTTGCCTTGTGGAATGGTTACGCCCACCCTCTTCGATGTGGCCGCCATTACTGGTCTTCGACCAACTGGGGACTACTTCGACCCAAAGGAAATGTCTGAAGACCAGATTGGGTTTTCTGCTACCAAACCCACCTACACCACTTACACCAACCATTACCACGACAAATCGACGACTGTGGTGACTGATGTGGAGCACATCGCGTTTATAGCCCTATGGATGTCGCGCTTCGTGTTCTGCACGAAATCCCTGCAGGTGACAAAGAAGATGGTTACCCTTGCTACTCAACTTCATCACAGCCAAAACATCTGTTTGGCCGAATTAATATTGGCGAATTTGTATGAGTCGATAAGTAGTGGAGCGGCTCAATTGAAAGTAATCGAAAATAGAGCCAGCCTGTTGCTTGTTGGTCCCTTCTGGCTACTTCAACTCTGGTTGAATGCCACTTTCGAGTCTTTTCTTCCCCAGAAGCCTCAAATAAATGAACAGGCTCTTGAGATAGCTAGAAGGCGCGTCGAAGGAACCAGGCTTGCCTTATTGACTCCTATTGAGGATGGGCTGGAACTACAAAAGACCTTCGCAAACTTCGTTCAGATGTTTGCAGGGAGGAAGGAATTTACCTCGACCATGGCCCCTTTTGCCGGTCGAAAGTGTGGTACAGGATGGTTTACCAGGCCCCATCCTAAATCATCAGAGGATCCTCACTTTGAAGAGCATACAACAATGTGGGAAGCGTTTCTCACTCCAAGGATAATGCCGTTGCGTTTCAAGAGTTCAAAGAATCAGCTGAGCCTGATTGCCTACCAGCCGAATCTTGTCTCTCGATAATGTGGCATTATCCAATCGCTTCCTTCTCCAATTTATCCTCGGGAGAAATCATTGTTGTTCTTTTCTAATGACTACTCTGAAGAAGTCGCTACTATGCATATTAGTAGGTACGTTGGTCGGACCGTACTATCATTGTTCGACTACCAACTCAACTTCCTCTGTTCACCAGCTTTTGAAGACTGGTGGAAGAGATATTACGTCGAAGAGTTCCTCGACGAGAAAGACTTTGCAGACGAACTCAAGAAGTCCTTCGTCATGGTCCTTGATAAAATAAAGAAATGTACGTTCCCTCAAATTATATTTGTCTTTCCATTTCGACCTACATCTGTCAATTATAATTTGTGAATGTTTTTCTTTCAGTTGTTCGAAAACCTTTGGCTACGAAGGCCACAGACAGTAATCAGGGTGGAGGTCCCTCTACAAAACCTCCAGTACAGGTAACAAATTTTTTTTCTTGTTTCCTTCTTTGGTTTTAAACATTCTGGTTCCCGATGCTGTGTTTTAAATCGACTCCATTTAGGATTTTCAGGAACCTGCGCCTAAGAAGCGACCTATATTAACGGTCGAAACTTCGAGTGGCGACAAGGAGGAATCTCCTCCTATTCCTCTCAAACAGAGAAAGCTGCAAAAGGCTGCTCCTGCCCCTGAACCTCGACCTGTGATGAGAACTAAAGTCACAGGGAATAAACCCAGGCCTCCCCCTGTGATCATCAAAGAACCCACGGTGGAGGAGCTAAATGTCTTGCTCAGTAATCCTATTGAGAACGACAACTCCAGCCCCGGGGCTGAGGTTCCTGTACATGTAATGCCTCTGACCACTTTTAACTTAAGTGTCGATGATCACCTTCGATTGTACATCTCTTTAATCAGAATATTTTTCCTTTTCTATTTTCAAGAAACGGCTGGAACTTCAGCGCCAACTGGGCATCCTGTCGAAGGTTCTGATACCTTCGTCAACAGCGCAGGGGAACCCACTTACAATCCTTCTTCTTTCGTCAGTTCTGCTAACGAAGTGAACCAAACTTCAGAGCCGCAGGGCTCTGCTAACCATAGCAGACAACGCGAAGAGGAACTGGTGGATGATGAGTTTCTTGCTGAAACAGAGGATGTCCCTGAGAAGCATCACTAGGAGGAAGCTCACGTGGTCAACGAGACAGAAGAGCAACATGATGAAGAGGGTCATGTTGACGCCAATGCTTCTGAAAATGCTCAGCCTCAAGCCACCATTGCCACATAAAAGGTTACCTCGACAAAGCCCAGGTCTAAAGAGGACTTGGCCCTCTTGAAGCAAAATGATCCAATTGGCTATCTGAACGCCATCGTCGAGAGCAGGGAAAATTCATCTGACCCTAGTCATGATGCTTCTACTGTCTCAGGGAAGTCTACTTCGACTTCTCCTATCGATGATGTCTTAAAGAAAGTTAAGGCTCAACTATTTAAGAGGGATCTAATGAAGGATTTGGAGGGGGATCCTACTGCCCAGTCTTGTTTGGGGGCTGTCTTGGGTGCAGTCAATTTGCTTGCTGTTTCTCCAGAGATTTCCAGCTTCATCTTGGAGTTATACTCCCTTATTGACCAAGTCTCTGCGGACTACAATCGTCGAAGGGGGTTCAACAGCCAACTCGAAACGCTGCATGGCAAGAGTTCTTCTACTTGGACTGAAGTAGCTGAATCGACTTCTCGAATTGCAGAATTGTCGAAACAGAGAACGTCCAAGCAACAGGAAATCGAAGCCATAGATCAGGATAATGCCTATATACGGGCGCAAATCGAGGAGTTGGAATCCATGTTAAATGCTAATACTAAGCGTAAGGAAGAACTTCTTTCGACTGTTTTAGAAGCAGAGAGCCAAGACGAAGTTGCTCGAGGCCTAGAGTTCGCTGAAAGGGCCCAGGATCTAGATGACCAGATTGCCAAAATATCTCAGGCGAATGCCTTGTGTAACAAACGGCTGGAGTTACAGCGAGCCAAATATCTTTGTCTCAAAGCTTCCGTCCCTTTTTAACTTGATATGTACTTCATTGACCATGTACTGTAATTTTTATAATACAATGTAGCCATTTTCGTTAATCAATGTTATTTTCCATTTTGGCCTTATGGTTAACTTAGTCATTAATTGTTATTTATTTTGATCTCTTGGAGCATAGGTTTATATTTTTTCAAATATTTGCCGTTTACCCTCAAGAGTCTTTTATCTTCGCTTAACTCTTTGACCTCATACGCTCCACCAGAAAAAGTTTGAATAATTTTGAAGGGTCCTTCCCACTTGGGTGACCATTTTCCCATGCTTCGATCTTTTCGATCCATGGGGAGAATTACCTTCCAAACTAATTCTCCAGGCGAGAATGCCTTAGGTTTTACTTTCTTATTGTAAGAGTCTTCCACTCTTTTCTTCTGAATTCTCAGTAGGTCGAGAGCTCATAGTCTTTCTTCATCTAAATCTACCAATTCGTCTAACATCATATCCCAATAAACCTCAGAGGGAATATCTTGATGTCTCTGAACCCTTGCTGATTGAAGACAAATTTCTACTTGCAGTACTGCGTCATGACCGTAAGTTAGCCGATATGGTGTTGTACCTGTGACTTCCTTTGGGGACGTTCGACAGGCCCACAAGATCTGGTCTAACGTTTTATGCCAATTTTTTGGCTTCTTTCCTACATGCTTTTTTATCAGGACAATCACTATTTTATTCGCCACTTCGACTTGACCATTAGTCTGCGCGTAATAAGGTGTTGATGTTAGGAGTCTAAAGCCTGTTTCGGTCGCGAATTCCTGCATCTTTCGACCAGTGAACACTGACCCTTGATCATTTGTTATAGTCTCAGGGATTCCAAATCTGTAGATAATGTTCTTTTGAATAAATTCAATGACATTTTCTTGGTCTGCGTTGACTAAAGGGATAGCTTTGATCCATTTAGTGAAATAATCAATGCCTACCAGTATATACTTCTGGCTCTTTGATGATGTTGGTCGAATCTCTCCAATAAGATCCAACGCCCATCCTCTAAAAGGCCAAGGTTTCACTATTGAGTGAAGCTCGCTTGCTGGTACATGTTGGATACCAGTATGGACTTGGCATTCCTGGCAACCCTTTGCGAACTCGACACAATCTTTCAAGATAGTAGGCCAATATAGTCCTTGTCGAAACAACAACCATTTCATCTTATGACCTACTTGGTGAGCTCCGCATGCTCCAGCATGCGTAGTCGAAAGGGCTATGTATGCTTCGGTTTCGCTTAAGCACTTTAATAATACCCCTTCAGGCGTCTTTTTGAACAACTCATTCCCCATGAGTACATAACTTAACACCCTATATTTTATTTTTCGTTCTGTCAAAGCTGTTGGATTTTGTAGGTAATCTACAATGGGTTTCCTCCAATCTTGCTCCGATAAATTGTCTATGAACGAAATTTCGAAATTCCTTTGATCGGCATATCCTAGTCTTGTCGATTCCAAATCGGTTGGAGACAAGCTGGTTGCTGTTATTTTTTCTCGGACTTCGATTGCTCTTTGTAATCTCGTTTTTGAAATCTTATACCCAGATGCAATTTGTGCCAAATCATTGGCTACTTGGTTTTCCAATCTAGGTATGTGTTGAATATTAACCACTTCGAATTTTTTCAATAAACGATTTGCTATCACAAAGTACATAATGAGATTTTCCCTTATACATTTGTACTCTTTTGTAACTTGCTTAATGACTAACTCTGAGTCTCCCATTATTTCGACTCGAGTTGCCCCCAATTCGAACAATATTTCAAGGCCAGTAATTAGAGCTTTGTATTCAGCCTCATTGTTCGAACAAGTACCTTGTACTTGAATGTTGTTGGAATTTTTTCTGGAGAAATAATTAAGATCCCTACTCCCGTTCCATTTTTATGGCTGGAACCATCGAAGTAAAATTTCCAGGGTTCTATATCCAAGTAATTTATATTTTCAACCTGAATTGAGTGATCGACTATAAAGTCTACTACCACTTGTCCTTTTACTGCCTTAAGAGGCATAAAGGTCAACGAATACTCAGTTAATGCTAGCGCCCACTTGCCAATTCGACTGTGCAAGATGGGTTTCGACAACATGTATTTGAAAACATCAAAATGGGACGAAACATACACATCAACTAGTTTTATATATTGTTTGAGCTCTGTACAAGAGAAATAAAGACATAGACATAATTTTTCAACTTCGCTATATCTAGTTTCTGCATCGTTCAAAACTCTGCTAAGGTAGTAAATGGGTCTTTCGACTCCATTTTCATCTTCTTGGGCTAACATGCTTCCCAAAGTTTTGTCAGATGCAGCTATGTACAATCTCATACTCCTATTGCTACAAGGAGGCACCAAAATAGGTGGCTTGGTGAGGTACCCTTTGATCTTGTCGAAGGCATCTTGTTGCTCTTTCCCCCACTCGAATCTTTCCTTATTCAATCGAAGTAAGGGTGAGAAGGCTTGAGCTTTTCCACTTAGGTTAGATATAAATCTCCTCAAGAAGTTTATCTTGCCCAGCAGAGATTGCAGTTCCTTCTTGTTCGTTGGCGCTTTCACTTCCAAGATTGCCTTCGTTTTGTTCTAGTTGATTTCGATTCCTTTCTTGTGGACGACGAAGCCCAAGAAATCTCCAGCTTTCACACAGAACGCACACTTTAAAGGGTTCATTTTCAGACCATGCTTTCTCATTCTTTCAAATGATTGTCGAAGGTGGTCTATATGGTTCTTCCTGGAAACAGATTTTACAACAATATCGTTAATATATACCTGCATGAAAGTGTTAATAAAATCATGGAAGATAGAGTTCATCGCTCGCTGATATGTTGCCCCAACGTTTTTTAGGACAAAAGGCATTACTACCCATTCGTAAGTGCCTAAGGCCCCGGGGCATCGAAAAGCTGTTTTCGACACATCTTCTTCAGCAATGAAAATTTGATTGTATCCTGAGTAACCGTCGAGCATGCTCAGGTACTCATGACCAACGGCAGAGTCGACTAGCTTTTCCGCCACAGGCATAGGATATTCATCTTTGGGTGTTGCAGCATTCAGATCTCTTAAATCTATGCACACCCTCAATGTACCATTTTTCTTAATCACTGGCACAATGTTTGCAATCCATTCGACGTACCTCGTAGTTCGTATGAATTTGCACTTCAGCAGTCTCTCGACTTCCATTTTGATCTTCGACAGTATTTCTGGAGCGAAGCGTCTTGGAGTCTGTTTGACAGGCTTTTCCCAGATTTGATTGGCAACTGAAGTTCTACCAATCCTCTGTCGAGTCCAGGCATTTCGTCGTAATCCCATGCAAAGCAGTCCTTGAACTCCTTTAGTAATCAGATCACTTCAACCCTGAGCTCTGGGTCTATTTTGGCGCTGATGTAAGTGGGCATTTTATCTAACCCTTCGCCCAAGTCGATTTCTTCTAAAGGATCCTGTGCTAACATTTTGATGTTGTTCGCCAGGGGGTCCTTTTCGAAACCCAAAGGCCCATCGTCGTAGATGGCGTCGAGCCTCTGTTCCTGCATTCCCTCTGTCATGATATCGGGAGGTTCTGGGTCGAAATCTTTTCCAGGACCTATACCTGGTGGCTCCTGGTCATTGCCCTTGGTGGCCATATATTTTACTTCGGCTTCAAGAGCCGCTATCATTCTTGTTTCGGCTACGTAAGCCGAAATTCGCTGTAACGCTTGTGACTCAGTCATTATCACTGAATTCGCTTCCCCAACCAGTTGGCTGGATGTCAGTTAGCCCACTGAAATCAATGTGGGACAAGTCTTCTTTATCCCATTGAAACCCATGATATGGATGCATGTACAAGGAACAAAAAGCATTTGGCGCTGGCGCCATATCGAAGTCAGGTGCTGGACATGGCCCAATGTGAGCCAAATTTTTGTCAAAGTCAGCTCTCCCTAGGTGATTAACTTCGCCTAAGTAGTAGCTCTGATCTGCTTCTACATTCTCAACAATCCCATCAGGACGCCATAATATCAACCTTTGGTGCATCGATGATGGTACTGCTCCGACACCATGTATCCATTCTCGGCCTAACAATAGGTTGTAATTTGGTTTCGCCGATATGACCATGAACACGGTTGGTCGAAGGATGGATCCCACTTTGAGGTCTAGTTGAATCACACCCATGGTGGTCCCTATTCCGCCTTTGTAATTCGATCGGACCATATTATGAAGCTTAATGTCTTCATCATTCTTGCCTACTTTTCTTAGCATGAAGTGGGGGATTATGTTGATAGTCGCCCCACAGTCCACCAAGATCTTGTTTACAGTGGCTTCTTCGAGCTTTGCCCTTATGAATAAAGGCTTGAGGTGACTCTTCATCTCCTCAGTTGGTGGTTCGAAGAAACCATTTTGCTCTTCAGTGCAGCCATTACCCATGACAAAGTAGCATACTGGCCTATGCTTGGCCATCTCTTGTTTGATTTCCCAGTCGTTTGATTCGACTTCCATTTGGCGGTCGAATTCTCTTGGAAAGACCGAAACTATATTTACCATGATGTCTAATGTGTCGTCGGACTCAGAGCCATCTTCGTCACCAGCTTCGTCTTGGTCAGGCCATACCAATCTAATGGTTATTGGTTCCCTCTCCAAAGGCTTTCTTTGCTTTCGCTGGGGGACATTTGAACTCGACTCTGGTTTTGGTTCTTTGACAACCTCTCTCTCAGCCTTGTGCCACCCTTGGTACCTTCTCCACTGGGATCGAGACATTGGGTTCTTTCCCTTGTAGTTACTCGATACTTGAGCAACTTTGGTGTCACCTACATGAGGTTCTTTCTTGAGTATCAAAGATGAACCTCTTGGCACTTCAAAGGGATGCCACCTTCCTTCGTTGGGTCTCTTTCGACCCGATGTTTTGAGCCATGTATCGACTGGCACATTGGTTGGAGGCCTGAAAGTTAGTGACCTCTTTTCCTGACTTGAACCCTTTTGGTAGGTTCTTCTAGGATCATGTCGAACATCAGAGCCTGCACTTTTTTGGGCATTTCTGCTCCATTTTTTGTTTGCTGCTCTCGTACCTTCGATGTGTTCAGCAGCTTTCTTGTCAAAAATAGAGCTGCATCGAGGACACAACATTACTTCTGATTTCTTCTTCTGGCATCGTTGCAAGAATTCTGCCAGATTTTCGTTCTCTAGGGAGAACGCTGTCCTGTTTGCTTGCTCTTGCCTGATGGCTTCCTCTGAGACTTTTGATTCATAAATTTCGACCATGTTGACATTCATGTTGTCTTTAGTAGCAAGAGTCATTTGCTTCATTTGAGCCTCCAAGTCTTTTGTCTGGCCTTGCACCGTAGCCAAGTAGGAAGTGGGTTTAGTTCTAGATTTTGAGACTCCACCTGTTTCTAGTTTTGGGCCATCAGCGACCTTTTGGACTGCCTCGATTGTTTTTCTAGAAAGGTTCCCAAAAAAACTGCCAAATATTGGCATATTGATATGATCTTTGGTGACTTCAACCATAGTTATCCTTGGCCTTTTCACCTGACTCCTGGAAGCTTCGATCACATTGACCTCGGAAGGTTCAGCATAGTGGGCCTCCGCCTATAAAGGGTTCGAATCCACATTCACGAGGGCCTTATCAGCGAACTTCAACCTCCCTTCTTCGATAGCATTTTGCACAAGATCCCTGAAAAGAAAATATTGAGATGTTTTATGGCCCAAAAATTTATGATATTTACAATAGCCTCTTTTCTTTATTTGATCAAGAGGAGGCACTTTTACCCCTGGGGGTATTATCATTTGGCCATCTTTTACAAGTAAATCAAAAATTTCATCACATTTCGTAATATCGAAACTGTAAGTCTTTTTAGGGAACCTATCATTGGCCTTTTCAGACCCAATGGGGTTTTTTCCACTTGAGGGGACTAGTAATTTGCAAGAGTACGGTGGACCTTGTTTTAACTCAGCCAAATCGACCTCACTTTCTTCGACGGTTATAAGTTCATCAAATGTTTCTGGATCTTCTTCGTCCATTTCGACATATGCTATCTTTTCTCTTTTATGAGTTTTCATCGCCCTGGCTTTTTCAGCTTTAAGGCGTTCTACCTGTCGAACCCTATCGGCCAATTGGGCCATGTCCCTCAGATACTGAGTGTCTAATTTCTTCCTAATGGAGTAACTAGACCTCATGCGGCTATTTCGACTAACTCGTGCTCTGGTACTTGCGTAAAGCATCTTGCCTTGAGCAATCTAAACCTATTTAAGTATTCGTCTATAGGCTCAGTGAATCTCCTCTTTACACTAGCCAACTCTTTCAGGCTTATCTTGGTTTGTCCCATGTAGAATTGCTCATGGAACAATCTCTCCAACTGAGTCCAATGGTGGATCGAATTGGGAGGGAGAGTTGTGAACCAAGTGAACGCATTCTTTGTTAGGGAACTTGGGAAATACTTAATCCTTAGGTTCTCATTGTTTGAGATTTCTCCCGCTTCGATTAAATATCTTGCTACATGTTCGACAGTGGATTCTGTCGTGTCCCCTGAAAACTTAGTGAACTTAGGGACTTTGCATCTAGGAGGCAAGTCCGTTTGTAACACATATTCCGACAGCGGGGATGTGAAGTTGGGCCTACGGAAGCCCGTATTCATCCCGTTTTGCATCATGATTCTTTCGATCATGGCTGTCAAGTTATTCTCCTAACCAACATTCTGGTATTGGATCTGCTGAACTACTTTGTTAGTGTTTTGGTTTCTATTAACCATCCTTATTTCTGGGGCTACGACTCTCAGCTCTTCGACCCCGGGTTGTTCCAGTTGTACCCTAAAGTTCTCTTCGACATGCTGCTGGACTTGGTTAATAGTGGTTTCTTCCTCTAGAAGTATGCCTTGGTTTCCCCTTAACTGCGCCCTTTGGGGCTGCCGAATTTGTTGGGGTACCCCGAAAAAATCAGCCAGACGCGACATTTGCGCTGTCATTTGCTGATTCGACTGGGTGGTATTCTGTATTAGAGGATTTAGCACTGTACTCAAAGTTTGTGCCAACATTTGAACCATGTCGTGGTTTCTTTCGTCCATTTGCTGCCTCAAGACTGCTGTCGAAGCATTCGTAAGGCCAGGCATTACGTGGGACGTTCCTCCTAAGATTTGGTTCCTACCCCTGTTCTCCATACCAACCCCAGAGCCTTGGAGTGGCGAAGAGGCGCTCACTAAAGGGTCTGAAAAGGTGGACGTAGTGTTCGTCAGACTAGCCAATTCAGAAGTTGGCATGCCGTAGGGTGGTTCTCGATTTAACCCGACTGTCGAAAAACCTGGGGGAACATATGGTATGGTTCCTTGGTGTCCCCTAGGTGGGGGAGTTCCCTTGGGCATTCTGGGGCCTGTAAATGGAGGTAATGGCCCCGTTTGTGTAATCGTTACTGCTGGCGTCGAACCAGCGGTTACCACTTCACTTACGGTTGGGATAACCGTTGCTCCCACGTTTGTTTGTGGGATTTCTCCATTGTTTGGCGGATTCTCCATCTCTCTAACTCTTCTCCTAGTATTGGTTTCGTTGGTGTATATTCTACCACTTCTCAATAACATGCAATACTCTCGAAAAAGAAGGATATTTTATACAAGACGATAAAACATGGAAAAAATCAACACAAGGTCCCACCAGGTGTGCCAATTTGTTTACCGTGAAAAATGGTAAACAACCGCTGATCTTCCAAAAGGTTACTTATTTGGTGACTCGCAGGATCGATCAGATTGATTCTAAGACATGGTTGATTTTTGGAGTTTAAAGGCTTTGAAATAAAGAGTTTCGATTAATCCTAATGGTGATTAATGCAAGTAAAGTAGAGACACTTTAAATAAATTGCATGGAAAAAAGCTTGATAAAGTAAATAAAAAGCATTAAAGAATTGTTAAATAAGTGACTTCGACTGAAGTAAATGGGTGAAAGCGATAAATTGCTTGAATGTAAAAGACTTTGATTAAGGTAAATGGTGTTTCACACATACATTCTCAATGATTCTTTCTCTCACGCTGGGTACTTGAATCTAAATGAGTGACTTGTATACAATGATGAACACCCTTAATAACTTCGTGAACACTTAGTATTTATACTAAAAAAAAACCTAAGTAACTGCTGGGCAGTCACACCGCTTTGTGATGACACCACATGGCACACTCACGACCTTCGACGCCTACGTGTATGACACGCTGTGCTTTGGTAACTGCTGGGAACCGTCTTCCCTCCAATTTGTTTAAAATTCAAACTGTTCGATCTCGGGCATCAGGGACCTTGGTCGAGAGGTTTCTCCTTCGACATTGAAGACAACAAGATTCAAACTTAAAGGAATTTCTCTAAGTATCTTGTCATTCTTTGATGAGCCTTCGACGTGATCAACTGGTCGAAGCCTTCTTGTGTAGGAAACTCTTTTGACTCATAATTAATGATCGATATGATAATAAAATGTGGGTGTCGAATTTAGGAGCCAACAGGGTCAACATATACTGTCTCAGTCGGCGAGCAGCCCATGCCAAAGAGCAGCAAGTTTTCTCGAGCAGTGAGTATCGTGTTTCACAGTCGGTAAAATTTTTGATAAGGTAGTATATTGCATGCTCTTTTCGACCAGACTCGTCATGCTGCCCCAACACACACCCCATTGAATTATCTAGCACTGTTAAGTACAATATCAAAGGTCTTCCTACAGTCGGAGGCATCAGAATAGGAGGTTCTTGGAGGTATTGCTTGATTTTGTCAAAGGCGACCTGAAATTCGTCATTCCACTTTACCACTTGATCTTTCTTCAGAAGATTGAAGATTGGCTCACAAGTAGCAGTTATATGTGAAATGAATCGGGCAATGTAATTTAGGCGACCCAAGAAACCTCTAACTTCCTTCTCATTACGGGGAGCCGGCATATCTTGTATGGCCTTCACCTTTGCATGGTCTACTTGAATACCTTTGTCACTGACGATGAATCCCAGAAGCTTACCAGACCTTACCCCGAAGGTGCACTTGTTCGGATTTAACCTCAGCTTGTACGTCTTCAATCTATCAAACAGCTTTTGTAGATGATCAAGATGTTCTTCCTCAGTTTGAGACATGGCTATCATGTCATCAACGTAAACCTCTATCTCATGGTGAATCATGTCATGGAACAGAGCTACCATAGCTTGCTGATAAGTTGCCCCAGCATTCTTCAATCCAAACGACATCACCTTGTAGCAGAAAGTGCCCCACTGTGTAACAAAAGTTGTCTTCTCCATGTCTTCAGGTGCCATATTGATCTGATTGTAGCCAGAGAAACCGTCCATGAAGGAAAAGACTTTGTGTTGTGCGGTGTTGTCAACCAGAACATCGATGTGGGGAAGCGGGAAGCCATCCTTGGGGCTTGCCCTGTTCAGGTCTCTGTAATCCACACACATTCGTACTTTACCATCTTTCTTAGGTACCATAACCACATTAGCAACCCACTGCGGATAGGAGGTGACAGCTAAGAACCCTGTGTTGAACTACTTCATAACCTCAGCTTTAATCTTCTCTGACATCTCAGGGCGCATACGGTGGACCTTTTGCTTTACCGGAGGGCAGTTTTATTTAGTCGGCAGACGATGAACCACTATATCCATGTCTAGTCCCAACGTGTCTTCATATGACCAGGCGAAGATTTCAACATACTCATGCAGCATCTGTACCAACCGCTGTTTGACACTAAACTCCAGATTTGCACCTATCTTAACCTCTTTTCTGTCTTCCTCTGTACCCAAGTTCACTGTCTCAACCGGCTCTTCATGAGGCTATATGGCCCTTTCTTCCTGCTGTAATAGTCTAGCAAGTTCTCCGTGTACCTCACAATCTTCCTCACCTTCGTCCTCAGCTTGGTTGATCGAATATTCAAAGTCATAATGAGCAGTAGCAAAACTGTTATCAATGGGATCCAGAGTTGATATGGATCTGCATTTAGATACATGAGTGTGTGTAAGAGCATACCTGTATAGACAAAATAAAAGAAAAGAAAGACAGAGAACGCAAAATTTTTATGCAAACGTCTAATGCTTTATTGATGTCATATGAAAATAAAAAATGATAACCCTCACAAATAGAACCATTGTGCCCCGGGTAAGACACATGGCTATAGAGTTTATATTGTTTTTTAAATTACATATCTGAAAAATCATAAAGACAATTACTCCTGAACAAAAGTAATCGGTACAAAGTCTTTGGCAGTCCAGTTACTGGTCCACCGTTGCTAGTCGGGAAGATCCAGCTGTCAATGTCGGAATCACCATCACTTTCTTCAAGCGCATTGACCCCATGATTGTTGATGCGTAGGGGAGGTCCTCCAGCCCGAGCGTGACGAACAACCTTTTGAGCACCTTCTTCAACCACTGCTCGTGCATCCTTGAGAGAATCCATCTTCGAGGGAGATTTGGTGACCTTTGGAGGATTGTCGGTAGTTTTTGCTGTAGCTATAATCTGAGGTACCTCTTCAAAGTTCTGGCAAGGAGTCTCGATGAACTTGCCATCCATTTCCACGTACCTGAAGGATTTCAAGTGACTGATCATATACTCCTCTTCACCATGCACATTGACAATCTTTCCTCTTACTGGGTACTTCAACATTTGGTGGAGGGTAGAAGTAACATCCCCAGCCCCATGTATCCAAGGGCGTCCCAACAAGAAAGAATATGATGGTTTGATATCCATTACGTAGAAAGTGGAGTCGAAGGTCTGGGAACCAACTTTGATAGGGACATCCACTTCCCCGTGCACCATCCTCTTCGAACCATCGAAAGCTCTCACTACTATATTGCTAGGCTTTAAGGTCAAGCCTTCACAGTCCAATCTGTCCAAAGCTTTTTTAGGTAGCACATTCAACGAGGAGCCAGTATCTACCAAAACATGGGCCAGAGTCGTGCCCCTGCATTCAACGGAAACATGAAGAGCATCATCATGCTTCCTCCCCTTTGGTGTCAGATCCGCATTGGAAAAACCCAAACCATTATCGGTAGTCAGACTAGCCATACAATCTTCAAACTGATCAGCAGATGTCTCTTGTGGCACGTGAGCCATCTTCAGAAACTTAACCAAAGCCTTCACATGGGCCTCGGAACACAACAACAAAGCCAACATAGAAATTTTGGATGGGGTCTGCCCCAGCTGCTCGACCACGTTGTAGTCGCTCTTCTTTATTATCTTCAAAATTTCTTCCATTTCTTTTTTGGAAGCTTTTGGTATGGTTACTGAATTGGCCTTTGTCAGGACAGGATCAATCAGTATGTCTTTGCCTCGAGTCTCGGCCGACTCAGTGATGAGAGGGTCAACAGGAGTGATTACTGGAATTGCAGTAGTAGTCTTGGGTGGAACCACAACAGGAATGATCACAGGTCCAGTAACAGTCTTCGGGGGAGAAATTTTAGGGGATAACACTCTTCCACTTCTTGTTATTTTACTGGTTCCGGCAATATTGACGATGTCGGAATCAACATTTTTAGCAATCTTGTCTTCAATGGCTAGCATGTCCTTCTTTACCCCGTGGTAATAGACGTCGGCCCCATAGTTCCAAGGAACAGCTTTGTCCGAGGAGTATGGGTTGGCCCTGGCATGGTTATAATCAACGGAGTCACCTTCAGAATTGATGTAATCCTGACGGGTCTCTTAGCAGAGGCCCTGGGAGGATTGGCGGAAATGGTTATGGTAGCAATGTCTTTACAAGAAACAGTCGGAGCAGGGGTCTTCTCAAGCAGAATCTCTTTGTCATCCATCAGGCGCTGAACACCTGCCTTCAACAAAGGGCAACCAGCCAGTAGAAATGAACAAAGGTGGCAGCCTTCATCACATCCTAGAAATAAACCGGCCTTCAGCAAATTCCCTTTGATAGTCATGAGTGGGGTCACCAATTCTTCCACAGAAGTCACAAACACATCTTCTTCAATGGTATTAACACCCCGACCATGTTTCGGCATAGGGGCAGTGATAACGTTGGGAGTCTCTGGGGGATTAAATTCAATCTCCTTAGCATCAATCAGATCATGTACTTTGTTCTTCAAAGCCCAGCAGTCATTGGTATCATGGCCTGGACTTTCCGAATGGTAAGCACAACGAGCATTCGGTTTATAGTAGGGAGAGGTGGTGTTCGGATTCTTCGGAGTTTCCCTCAGAGTAACCATATTGGACTTCATCAAATGAGGTAAAACCTGAGACAACATCATGTTGATTTGAGTGAATTGTCTAGCTGGTCTTTCTGCTCTTGGCTGATTGTTTCTTTGCTGAGCAGGTGCAGGTTTGGGAATCACAACAACCCCTACCGCCGGATGGCGCTCGGTTCGATTCTGATTCTTTTGGTTATAGATGAAACTGACTTCCTTTTTACCTGCAAACGGCTTCCTTGCAGCACTAGAAGAGGCATCCTTCTGAATTTTTCCACTTCGAATTCCAACTTCCACTCTTTCTCTAGTTAAGATCAGTTCAGTAAAACCCGCCGATGAACTTCCAATCAGATGGTTGAAGAATGGCCCAGCCAAAGTTCCCAGAAACATATCCATGAGCTCCCTGTCAGCCAAGGAAGGTTGAATTCTTCCATCCAAATCTCTCCACTTCTGAGCATAATCCTTGAAACCCTCGTTCGAACCCATAGACAGATTTTGGAGTTGTGTATGGGTGGGAGCGAGGTATACATTATACTGATATTGCTTATAAAATGCAGCAGCAAGGTCTTCCCAGTTACGAACATTGGCTCTTTCCAGCTGATAGAACCAATCCAGTTGTGTTCCAGACAGACTGTCTTAGAAGAAGTGAACCCACAAGTCTTTGTCAGCAATATGAGGTTGTATCTTCCTCAAGTATGAACGAAGATGCATTTTAGGACAAGAGACCCCATCATACTTAGCAAATATTTGTGCCTTGAATTTTGGGGGATGACAACCCCGGAGACCAGACCCAACTCTTCAAAATCCAGCCCAGGAACCTTCTGGATTTCCATAGCACTCAGACGCTCTTCTAACTGCTTATACTTTTCATCAGCCGAAGGGTACTGCTCCTCATTGTTACACCCCAAAATTTACCCTCTTAATTTCAGAATTTTTTATGGCTTATGTTTCATCATACATATTCATGCATTGTGACGGGATCAATGTATTCTTATTCTCTAGATTTCTTCAAGTTGTGGAAAATGGTCGTATTGTAAATCAGTCTAAGAAGGATTTCATATCCTCATTATTTTGATCATTTAGGTTACCAAGGGTTCCATTGCATTCAAAGCATTTTAGGTTGTTTCTTTGTCTCATCGGAGGGTTCGGAATGGCAAGGGTTTCAAAGTAAATCTCATTCTTCTCTTATCCACTGGCCCTTGTGCATGGTTTTTGGTCACAAAAATATATGATGCATTTCTTGTTCAAATTCTTAGTCTCATCTTCATGAGCTTCTTTTTATTATTACACAAAGCACCCAGGATCTGTGATTCAGTGCAATATTAGGGTTTACAGTTGAGGTTATCTGGAGTCAGGGTCTGATTTATGATAAAAGCTGTTAAGCTTGAGAGCTGTCTAAGGATACATTGATTATTTAGGAAGAAATTTAACAAGAGAGTTGATCTTGAGATTGCAGTTTTCTCATCTTTTGGGAAGGTATTTGCTGATAATTATTAATGGTGTTTTGGTATGTGGATGTTATTGCAGAGATGTTCTTTCGGAGGATTTTTGAATGCCATAGGATTAAGTGGTTTCAATTTGGTATTCTGAAATTTATATAGTTTCATGAGGATATTTCGTTCAAAAATTCAACTTGTTTTTACAGGCACCATGGCAAAGAAGTTTAAATTGCAAGTTTCAAATTGGAATCTATATGAGTTTACAAGTATGTTTACAAATACAAGTTTGAACCCCCTTCTGTTTCAAATTCATTACTAATTGCAATTTATCAATTCTCAAAGTTCTAGTTACAACATGAAATTGCAATGTTACATTGTTTAATAAACACATGTTTGTTCTAAATCTACAAAAAAGACTTTTTTTTCTTCGAGTATTTAAGCTTTCCAAGGCCATTGATTTAGCTTCATCTTCAACACCTTTCTCTTCATCTCCCTCTCATCCATAACATGAAACATAAGAGAGAACAGTTAGCAAAGAAAAAGAAACTCAAACATAAATAAGAACAAGGTGATTTCAAGCAATTTTCTCAAAGGTTCATTCATCATTAGGGTTGTGTAAAGGAATCAGAATAGTGTGGTTCTCAAATCATGTTCGAAGCCCAATACAAAGCCTCATAAACAATTCCGTTTCATAATAAATCAGGTTTCTAATGTAATCATTGGCTTAAGGGTATTCCCTTTGAAAATCACAAAAAACCATTGGTTGTTGGTTCACAAAGGGAGGTGCTAAGGAAAACAAACTCCGAATTTCATCATAGTTAGCAGTACAAAAGTGCATTTTCAAGTCCAGTATAGCATCATGGTTCAGCAAAGGAAAACAAACTCAGAATAGAAAAATTTCAGCCCAATACGCAACAAAAGCATATCAGAAAATCAGGAAAAAAAATCATCACAAGACAGAAATAAGTCCAGCCCAACATCAAAAGTTCTGATAACAGAAGCTCCAACATATCAGTGAAAAATCACATCTCAAATGATATCAGATATAAAAAAAATAAGATCAGATGAATCAACCCACGTCAAAAAAAAATTCATTCAAAGCCTAATTAGCAATCAAATCAATAAGCCTGTTATACAAAGTCTCAGAAGCTCACAAACAAAAAACCCTAAAATGGTATCAGTATTTAAACATTCAATTACACTGAAGTTAAGGGGGGATCAACTGTTCACCAAATCCAGAAAGTTGCGCAGCAGCAATACGAAAAAACCCTAAAAAATATTTTCATCATCTTCCTCCCACAACCCTTCCGGATCTCAAAACAAGAGAACAAAAATACATCACAAATCTCAGAAAAAAGATATATAAGAAATCATAGCGAGGTTTCAAACGAACAAAAACCCAAGCCGATCATCATTTTCCTATAACACAAAACCCTTCATATTTCGAATCCGAGAGAGAAGAAGAAGAAAAGAGTGAACAAACAGAAAGTTCTCACCGGAGTAAGCTCGAAAGCCGCGTTATCATCACTGATCGCACATCATCATCGTCGATTTTCACGAATCTATAGCTAGGGTTCCAAAACCCTCTTTCAAGATCTAGGCGAGATCTCTCATTTCTGGAAAAAAAGAGTCATAAATTAGATAAGAGGAGAGAAAGGCGAAGCGATTGGTGTAAGAAAGTTGAAGATCGGAGCAAGTTCGCTGCTCGCCGCCGTCATGTCCGCCGCGAGGCGATTTCCGGCACGACTGATCTTCCTTCTCAGGCGAGGCACTATGAAGAGAGAGAACAGAGGAATAATGAGAAAACAAGAGTGAAGAAAGATAAATGAATGTCTTTGTGGTTAAACTGAGGTTATGTCCTAATTTTGTTTAATTATATATTTTTTTTAATTAACACATTAATCCGACGATGACACTTGTCACCGTCCTTGTGGTCTTTTGTTAGTTCTGTGCAGATATTCCCATGCTAGCAATCATGCTCCCTCGCCTCACAACCATCAGATCGTCTCTGATCCAAATCCTACGATTCAGTAACACTTCACCATGGTACTCCCTCATTAGGCATCACACTGGATCTCCATGGACAACTCTAGATCATATGTGATACTCTTCCTCAGCCTTATTGTACATCTCATTCTATCAGCCTTCAGATCTTCTTCGTCAAGATCAGACGCTCCAGATTCGCTTACCCACGATGCTCCCTCAGAAGCTTCCCACACTGGATCAGCGAATTCAGCTTGGGCTTAGGGAGTTGCTTTTCCACACCCCCTGTTTTTTTATTCAGTTTAGGCCCAATTTCTCTCTTTTTAATTATACTCCTTTTTGTATTGCTTTGTTTATTTGTTTTATCAAAATGTTAAAATACAAAATATATTTTCTTATCCTAAATAAATAACTAAACTAAAAAATATTATTTAGATATTATTAATTATTTTTGTTTTAATAATTAATTTTAGTTAATAGATTGTTTTATTTTAATTATTTGTTTAATAATTTGTTTAGATTGTATTGTTTTGATTATTTAGGATTTCTAAAAATAAAAAAATATATAACTTTGTTTTTTTTTTAAATAATTAAACAAAAAATATATGATATTATTATTTTTTTAATTTTTTAATTAATTTTGTTAGATAGATTGTTTTAATTTAATTAGTTATTTATTTATTCGATTGGGTTGTGTTGATTGTTTATTTGGACTTTTAATCGCATTATCGTTTGATACATCCCCACTCATAAACCTGTACTCCCATTCCCTTATATTTTGTAATAGCTTATAATTTTATTTCTTTGTTATTTCTTTGTATGATTAAATATTTTTATTATGCATAATCGTTCAATTAGAACACATGGCCTCTACTTGGGCTCATCACCATTGAGCAGGTATCCACCTACAGATGCACACTTGCACACAATTCATAGTTTGGTCCTGGGCTATTCTACAGCGACAACTATTCGATCGATTGTTCCAATTGGTCGTTTAGAATACTAGTGCCACGCTAGTCCCACCTTCCAGAAGCATGCATATAGCCACCTTGTATGGGCTTTTGATTTTTATCTTATGCAATGAAGCAACTCTCTTCTCTCCTCTTGGTCCACATACCAAGCATCTTCATAAAGGGTCTCATAGTTGAGTTTGGGTATGGCCATTCTCACGAGGTTAATCAAGTTTTGCCCTTGGTTAACTATAACCCGAATCAACCACTTTGGTCCATATACCAAGTGTTTCCATGCATAAAGGGTCTCATGGTTGAGGGTAGGAGCACCTACTCTCACGAGATTAATCAAGTACACCCCTTGGTTAATCATAACCCAATTCAACGTCCATACCCCAAGCATTCCCTTTATCTTGTGGACATTTGTGTTATGACCTTGCGATTGATCGTTGATGCAACCCGGGTATGCCTGATTAGTGATTGATTAAAGAAGTTCATGGAGTCGTTCTGAATATTTGTCTTATCTCACGCGCTTCGAAGAGGCAACGGACCTACTCCGTTAGGTATCATTTTGAGCTCATTCTTATCTCTGCATTTTAATGTTTTCTAAAGATCGTGTCAAGCAAGAATAGAGATGCATGAAAGGGACTTCCATTGCTGATGTCTGTCAGGAATCCCTCTGGTTTATTTAAAGACCTGTTTAAGGCGATTCCACATATGTGCCTTGCCTGCTACTCATGTTTGTATGCTTTTTCCAATTCACTTGTGTGCTCGCTTGTTTGATGATCACCATGCTCCCTTAGGATCGCATGTGTAGGTTTAGTTCTCGAGCTAGACATTAGGATTGATATCCATGCATGCTAACATAGGATAGAAATTCCCTCTTTCATCCTTAACGTTAGGATTAACTATTGTATGATAACATTAGGGATAGTGCTAGGCTAGTCTCCCTTAGTTGTTTTTTCCTTTCTTTAGAATATTGCATCTTAAAACTAAAACCTTTTCTTGGAAAATCATAAACCATTTCTAATAAACTCAAACCCTTCTTCAAGGTAAAAGATATAAACCAATCTTACTTGGTTGGTGTGCCTCTTGGCTTTGCTTTTAAACCTGGTTAGCCGATGTTTCGCCATCGCACATGTTTGTTATCCTACTTTGATTTTCAATATCATTGTTAGGTGTGATGTTTTGCCATCCGGTTTAATTATGTTTTTCCATCTTTACCATGATATCTTTATCATCTCTTAGCCGATGTTTCGCCATCGCACATTTGTTTGAAGCCGATGTTTCGCCATCGCGCATGTTTGTTATCCTACTTTTATTCTCAATATCATTGTTAGGTGTGATGTTTTATCATCCGATTTATTGATGTTTCGCCATCTTTACCATGATATCTTTATTATCTTTTAGTCGATGTTTCGCCATCGCACATTTGTTTGAAGCCAATGTTTCGCCATCACGCATGTTTGTTATCCTACTTTGATTATCAATATCATTGTTAGGTGTGATGTTTTACCATCCGGTTTATTCATGTTTTTCCATCTTTACCATGATATCTTTATTATCTCTTAGCCGATGTTTCGCCATCGCACATTTGTTTGAAGCCGATGTTTCGCCATCGCGCATGTTTGTTATCCTACTTTGATTCTCAATATCATTGTTAGGTGTGATGTTTTATCATCCGATTTATTGATGTTTCGCCATCTTTACCATGATATCTTTATTATCATTTAGCCGATGTTTCGCCATCGCACATTTGTTTGAAGCTGATGTTTCGCCATCGCACATGTATGTTATCCTACTTTGATTCTAAATATCATTATTAGGTGTGATGTTTTATCATCCGATTTATTGATGTTTCGCAATCTTTACCATGATATCTTTATTATCTTATAGTCGATGTTTCGCCATCGCACATTTGTTTGAAGCCGATGTTTTGCCATCGCGCATGTTTGTTATCCTACTTTGATTCTTAATATCATTGTTAGGTGTGATGTTTTATCATCCGATTTATTGATGTTTCGCCATCTTTACCATGATATATTTATTATCTTTTAGTCGATGTTTCGCCATCGCACATTTGTTTGAAGCCGATGTTTCGCCATCGCGCATGTTCGTTATCCTACTTTGATTCTCAATATCATTGTTAGGTGTGATGTTTTATCATCGTATTTATTGATGTTTCGCCATCTTTACCATGATATCTTTATTATCTATTACCCGATGTTTCGCCATTTCACATTTGTTTGAAGTCGATGTTCCGCCATCGCACATGTTTGTTGTCCTACTTTGATTCTCAATATCACTGTTAGGTGTGATGTTTTGTCATCCATTTTATTGATGTTTCGCATCTTTGCCATGATACCTTTTTATCTTTTAGCCGATGTTTCACCATCGCACATTTGTTTGAAGCCGATGTTTCTCCATCGCGCATGTTTGTTATCCTACTTTGATTCTAAATATCATTGTTATGTGTGATGTTTTGTCATCCGTTTTATTGATGTTTTGCCATCTTTGCCATGATACCTTGTTATCTTTTAGCCGATGTTTCGCCATCACACATTTGTTTGAAGCCGATGTTTCACCATCGCATATGTTGGTTATCCTACTTTGACCCTCAATGTCATTGTTAGGTGTGATGCTTTATCATTTGATGTTTTGCCATCTTTGACATGTTACTTTGTTAATTATTTAGTCAATGTTTGACCATCTCATTTGTTTGTTGTTTCATTCGATGTTTTGCCATCTTGTTTATTTTTTGTCGTCTTAACTAAAAAAAAACACAAACCAACCAAAACATATAAGCCGAACTACGGCTGCTCTGATTCCTTAAAAGGGATACGTAGGCATTGGGGCAGGGGCCAACCGAGCACAACTTTTATTTTCCCTTCATTATTTTCTTTTTCTTTCGCATGCATTCCCTTTTCAGTTTTAAGCCATAGACATAGGATTTGACCACACCCATTAGATTAGACAACAAGAGTGGATACCGTAGAGTACTACGGGCGTGTGGGGTGCTAATACCTTCCCCTCGCGTAACAGACTCCCTTATCCGATCTCTCGGTCGAAAGACCGTGATTTCTCCCTTTCCAGGTTTTCTCGATGTTTACCTTTCCCTTTCAGCGGGATAAAAGACGTTCGGTGGCGACTTCATTGTTCGATGATTTTCGGCCGGTTGTTTCAGCTGGCGACTTCACTGGGGACAGATTGACCTCTTGCTGGTCCATCCCGGTGTCGATCCTAGCGCTTGTTTGTTTTCTTTTTGGGTGTTTATTTTACCGCTTTGCATATTTATCTATTTGCATTGCATCCTATGTGCGCTTTACTTTCTGCATATTAGATTTGGCTGGACTGTTTGGATTCTGGATTTTTTGGTGGGTGGATTGTTCCATGAGGTAAAAGGCCTCATACCCAGGCTACAAGTGAATTCCATAGGAACTAGGAATAGAGTGGCCACGACAGCTATGAGGCAGATGCTTTGTAGACTTGACCATGAGACCCATGACTTCAGAGGTAGTTCGGATAGGTGTTATCGTATGATGATACCGACATTCGAGCTCTTGTACTCTGATTTGGCTTTTAACCTTACCTTGACCTAGACTACACCCGTGAGAGGGGTGGGAAAACTTTTCTTACAGGTACAGGTACTGTTGGTGACTTTGTGTTGTGACGGTGACTCTAGTTCTGACGGTGACTTTGGTTATGTTGCTAACTTGAGTTCTGTTGGTGACCATGTTCTGATAGTTAATGTGTGTTTTTGATGGTGACTTGATATTGTCGGTGACTGTGTGTTCTCTCAGTTTTTCTCTGGACTTTTCACCTTGGAATGGCCGTTTACTTCGGCAGTTCAACAGCTACCTTTTGTGACAGGGAGATTTTGATCTCATACAGTTGCTGATCTACTTGGTACTTGGCTCTTTTTTGTTCCAGGGTGGTGTCATACCTTTGATCCGGTGATGTTCATCATTCAGTCTAGAGACAGTGCAGTCATTTTCCATGTTTATGGAACCTTGATCTCGTGTTCTTGCACACATAATTTGTTAACTTCATTTTAACACACGTGTTCTTTTCATTTCCAAGGAACCATGCTTGTGAACTTTGTGCTGCACTTTTTCATCTTTTACTGGTTTAAAATCAAAATTAAAAGCATGTGAGTTCCTTGGAAATGATCGAACATGGAATTGCATCCACTCACGCGCTTCATGCATATTCATGCATTCATAACAGGTACTGAGAGTTGGAGATTCTTATTCAGACCTGGTATTCTCTTCATATATACAAACTTGAACTCTTGTTGTCACGTGTTCGGAGGTCAGTTATGGAAAAACTTCATGGGGTATTCGCTGGGATGAAGATTTAGATGGAGTTCTTTGGGATACATGCAAGCCATGGCCCGTGATTGGGAACTCTTTGAGAAAGAAGACATTCAGTTGAAGACCCAATTGAGTCAGGTCATGGGAGTCTTGATAATAGCGTTAACAATCCCACACCGACGGTTGCAGCATGAGTTATTCTCTTCTGCTCATCTTTTGGGATTTCTTTCAAACCATGGAGTGCCTTGTGGATTTTATCCACTACCTTAAGCGCTTGGAACTTCTTATCAGTAGATGGTTCCTATTTTCCAGTTGAATTCAAGAGGTTTATTTTATCAACAAGGGCAGAATAGGTTTGGAGAGTGATTTTGATCCCATCCCAGTGCTTTATTCTCGTTTGTTTCCACGCTTGTTTGAGCTTCAGTGGGTTGGGCTCTGTACTTTAGTACCGTCTAAAAATTCCTTTCCTGATCATGATACCAACAACAGATATGGTTACCACACTGGGGCACCCAATTATTCAATCAGGCACACTCTCTACAACTTTGGGCCACCTGATCTTCTCTTTAGCAGTCAGTGTTTGTTCCCCAAGTGAATCCATGGGGCAAAGCTTTTAAGAAGAAAAGATAGTAGAAGATTGAGAATTATGTTGATACCATCTCAATCCTTGCATCCTGGAACTTCCTCGTCAGTTGGGAATTCATCTGATTAAGCTCCGTGCTTTGAGACTATTCAATTGATTATTCTCTCTTCCAATGCAAATATGCTAGACGTGTCACTCATTCTAGGGAATTTAGTCGTGATGTTGAAGATTGCAAGAGGTTTGAGTAAAGTCCAGCTCTAGCCTGGCGTCTTTTCCAAAATCCAAATTCTAATGTGGCTGACAATTTCGAACTTTTCGCTTGGTACAACGTTCACCCTCGCTTTTAAGAAATCTTTGGTGAGTATATTCTAGGGCACTCAGATATTCAGTTGAAGACAGTTTATCACCCAGGAATAAAATCCAAGCTTGGATTAATTCAGAGACTCTTGTGTCCATATCAAATGGGGAATCTCTTATCCAAGTGAGCCTCGAGGTTGCGGAAGATCGTTTGAAGCAATCAGTCCATATGGAGACTAGTCTCCTCAACATGGAAATTTCAAATTTCATTTACATTCTCATTTGCAATCTTAATTGTTTTGTTCGGAACTTTCTTGTATGCAAACTTGCTCATCCTTTTGAATGTTAATCATAATGCATTGAATATGTTTGTCTTGAATTAATCCATTCGTTATCACTCTTATTTGTTTTACTATGTTTTTGATATTCAACTCTTGTTTAAAAATAATAACTCTGGAGGGAGGATGATGAAAATTTACCTGAAATCTCAAATGGTTTGCTTTCAAGTAAAAACGTTGTTGACGATGTACAGGCCTTGTTTCAATCCCCAAACACCGGAGATATAAGGGAGTTAGACCCTCGTTAACCCCTCTGAGCCTTCGAAGTAGGAGTTTCTTTTCTGTTCAAGAAAAAACCCTTATTTTTAACCCGGGGCAGGGTAGATGTTCAGTTAATCTGATCGAACATTCAAATTTCAGAAGGAGTGTACCATCTGAGGATCAACACACCTTATCCCTCGCATTATGAGGTCGGGAAAAGATCAAAACAACAATGGTTATTTCCTCACAAAATCCCGAGCTCGAGATTGAACCGATACAATAATGGTTATCCCTCGCCGACCAAAGAATGAGATAGTCACTTTCCTCCAAAAAGTTCAAAGACTTAAGGTCACACGACTTGTTCAAAAGGTAAATTATGAATAAGAAAGAAACAAAAATCCCCGCTAAGTCGAAACTTGAAAACAAGTCGCTTAGGAAAAAGTTAGGGCATCCCGCTGGACTTCCAAATTGAAATTCAAAAAAAAAGAGAAGGAATTTGTCCAGGAAAAATTTAGGAAAAAAATTTTAAGGCAAAAAAAAAAAGGGATTATCCAATAGAAAATCCTCATAAAAAGAAAAGTCGTGTGATCGAACACCCAAAAACCAAAGGTTAAGTGATTGTCGTGTCCAAAAAATTGTTGTGGTTTCTCAACCATATCAAAGTTCCTTTTGAGAGATGAATGATCGTGTCAAGTTAACTGAATTTAGGACTGGAGAACATCATGGAGAATGGGTGGGAACCAAAAAAAAATTTGAGCCTTAAATCCTTTTTTTCTATAAAAAACATGAACCAGGCCATGTTACAACCCTTAAAAGTCCTAATTGAAGCATGGGTTAATTCGAAAGAAAAACTGTTACGAGAATACAGTAACCTGACTGCTAGGAGACTTGCTTAAAACTTTTGAGTTGGTATCACTCCCTCTTTTATTTTCTTTGTATAGAAAAATTTCGATGTTTCAACATATTTTCAATAAAAAGTTTTCTAACTTCAAGACAACTATATGATTTGCATTAGATTTATCATTCATAGGATAAAACATTCTTTGCATATGAAAAAGTGCTTAAACATCAAGCGAGCTTGCATAATGAGCATCAGATAAAGAGTTTGATTATCCCGAGGGATGAATTGCTTCATGGATTTGTTGAAAAGAATGATCTTAATCTGAGGCATGCTTTCTAGCTACTCTTTTAAATTGAAGAAGACTGGTGTGAGAGATTGATAAGAGCTTTTTGTTTGATGATTGTGTGGAAGTTTTGTCTGCCCCCAAATCTCTGATTGAGCAATGGTATATCGTTCCCAGTTGGTCCCAAAGGACAATTTTCGTTAAGCATCTGCTTGCACGTAAAGCAGTTCGAGTTGAGAAGTATGATTGCGTACTAGCTTGTTTTGAAGACGTAAGTCAATCATTCTGAGAAGGTGTTATCTTTCAAACTCCGTGAACTTCTCACTCCTCTGTGAGCATGAGGTAAAGAATTGGTTTGCCAAGATTCTGTTAATTTGGAGAAATCAAGTCAAGACCCATTGACTCTCAAAACTTCGTCAATCTGGGGATAGTGATGTTGAGATTCGATGAATCTCTCAAAGTGCCGAGTGATCAGGGTCCGTTACCTAAGACTTATTGATGCCACTTCTAATTTTGATTAGTCAGAAGCCGTGTTTCAAAGTTTGGAACATTGTGGCAGTTTATCTGGGTGGTACAAATTTCAGGAAGTCCTTTCAAGGCAAGTTCTTTAACAACCCTATAGACTGGGGCAAGGCATTATAGATGGGCATTTCTCCACCTCAGAGTTGATCAGGTTAAGTCCAGTCGCAGGCTAAACAACTTCTGAATTTGAAGAGCATGACAAGAAGTCGGGATTGTTATCCTTAGCACATCAGAATTTTTAAGTCTCGGTATTGTTGTTCCTTCATCAAAAGTTGAGATCTTTATCTCCAATTGAAGTCAGGAGTGCTATTCTCAGCACAGCGAGAAGTCCTCTCTAGGAGAATCTCTTCAAAGGTTAGTCAACTTAAAGAAGTTACGTCGAAATTCAACGAATCTCTCCATGGACCTGTTATGTCAGAAAATTATCCAGAGCTCGAATAATCTGAGGCAGATTGTGATACAGTGGGAGAACTGACTTGAGTTTTGCGTTTGTTTTCGCAAATGTTTCGGTTGAGCAAGAGTCGCCACCGACTTTTTATTTTATCCTAAGGAAAGGTTAAAAAGCACAGCAAAAACCTTTGAGATGTTTTCTTGGGTTCGGGGAGTAGATTATAGAAAGGGAAGGTATTAGCACCCTTTCTATCCATTGTTATCCATGGGCTCTTAGTTACTTGCTTAGATCACTTGCCTTGATTTTTAATTGTTTGAAATGGTGCTTTGTGTGTAGGTTTGAAAATGTTTTGAAAAGAGGCCATTTGTTGTGGCAACCTTTGTAATGATCCATGTTTGAATGTATACAAAGGTGTATTCTTTTGAAAAGTTTTCAATGTTTTTGAGAGTTGTTTTTTGAAAGTGTGTTGTGATGTGTGTTTTGAAAAAATGGCAAGGATTGTTTTGCAAAATTGGTCAAGTAACCAAGAGCTATCTGCCCTAAATTTCTCAAAGATCTTTCCTATGTTTTAACCCTTTTAATAGTATTGTTCCACCATTGTATTTGGTGGACAATCTTGTGTTAGGATGTTTAACGGGACGGACGCGGGTCATCGTTTAGACCATGATTGCAATAGTGCCAAGTGTCTTTGGCAATTTTTCCTTTAAGGGACCTGATCATTTTTAGGCAACTTTCGAAAGCGTCATCGAGGGACTATGATCATTTGATATTGTTTTGTTTTTCCAAAAACACTCAACATGCAACATGGCCCATTTATTGAAGGCAACAAGTGGAGTAACCCTATGGGTGCAAGTGTGATTGGTGTTGTCCATTTTCATACTTTTTTTGTCTTTGAATTAGGTCAAGCTATTTGTTATTTGATTTTTGCATACAAACCCTAAGTCTATCATGGCATAATTGGAAAGCTTTTTAAAATGCGAAAAATAAAATCCTAAATTATTACAACATAATTATGGGATGGGGGGTACAAATGTTCAAATGGGGATATTTAGCAAGAAATTTAAATCTAAGCTATTACAATCCAAATTGGATATACAAGTTATTTAATTGTACAATAATTGAATAAATACAATAAATATGCAAGATGCACAAAAATGATTTTTATATGTATGTAAAAAGTATTTTTCATGTGACAAATAAACAAAAATAAAAAAAGGTTAATTTTTGGGTATTTTCATGGTTTAGGGCAAAACCCTAATTTGCTAAATAAAAAGTATTTATTATGTATTATATACAATATTTATTAATTATATACAAAAAAATAAATAAAAAGGAAGTATATTGTAAAAAAGTAATTTTTGAGGTTAAATATTAATAAAATGAAAAATGTATTATTTTTGCATTTTTATCCTAAATATTCTAATAAATATATAAGTATTTATATTATATATTAAATATATTAAATATACACAAAAATAAAAACATTTATTATTTACAAAAAAAAGTATATTTTTTAGAAAATGTTTTCAAAAGATAAAATAAAATAAAATCAGAAAATAAAATGTATTTGTATTATTTTCTAGGGTTTAAATAAAAGTATATATATATATATATATATATATATATATATATATATATATATATATATATATATATATATATATATATATATATATATATATATATATATATATATATATATATATATATATATATATATATATATATATATATATATATATATATATATATATATATATATATATATATATATATATATATATATATATATATATATATATATATATATATATATATATATATATATACCTAACAAAATAAATAAATGCCAAATAAATATATAAAAAAAAATGTGAAAAATATTTTTAGTGTTTTTTCATGTTTGAGCAAAAATATAAAATCAGAATCAAAAAGAAAAAATCAAAAATGACAAATGTATCACATAATGGGCCAGGGGGGTGCAAAATGAAATAAGGGGTGCAAAAAGCAGGTTGACTCAGGCCCAGCCCAAGTCAACTCTGTCTTCAACCTCTAGCCAGATTCAAACAAAAAACGCGCGCCCTTCCTCCATCTCGGTAATCTCTTGATTCTTTGACTTTTAACAAAAACTCACAACACAAACATTATAGAGCATCATGTCACGATATCAAACATATAAAAAAGTTGTTCTAACTCTCAGAAATGAGAGAGAATTTCTTCTCCCCCAATTTCTGACCTAACTTTTCTTCCATGTTCAGGTTCAAAATTCTCTTAGCACACACAATATAAATGAAAAGTAATTATATGGGTAGCTTCAGGGCCATGAGTAGAACACACTTTCTTCACAAACTTAAGCCTAAATATGCTTGGATAGAGAGATAGAGGTTCAAAATTTTACCTGTTCAGCTTGAATCGTGTGCAACAATGGAGGCACTTTCAATGGAATTTGAAGATTTGTACAGCTTGCCTGAGGTCCAGGGATGCTTCCTCTATGCTTGGCTTGCTTTGAATCTTACTGAATCAAGCTATAGAAGTCAACCTGCAAGAGAGAAAAGTGAAAATGGCAAACTTGGTTAGAGGTGTTACAGTCTGTTTCCAAGGCTTGGGATAGTTTGTATGGATGTTATGGAGTGTGTATGAAGTGGTTTTGGCCAAGGCGCACGAATGGATTGAGCTGACCAAATCAAAATGCAGAATGCCCTGTTTTGTGCAGCAAAATGGTGATTTTATGTATGAGGAGGGATCAAAGGTACTTTGGTCTTGTTTTAGGTCTGTTAGGGAGTATGCAATGTGTGGAGAAAGTTTGTTTTAGTTGGTTCTTGCAGGAATGTATGTTGTGGTTCAATATGCAAGTTTTCTTCTTTGATAAGTAAGAAAATGTGTCTTGACAATGCAGGCCCCTACTACCCTCAATCTGTTCTGCATAAATCACTCTTGATCAGTGGAATTTGTTCATGAATCTTGTGCCCAAAGATCTGCTTTGTACTTCTTAGATTGTGAACTTGACATAAAGTGCTTCTTTTCCAAAATGGCAAAAATGCTTTATCCATTTAAAGGTTAATCTTTCATGTAAAGACCAAATGAACAAAATAACATCTTGGCACAATGGTTTAGCATTGAATTATTGAGTGAGAATGGAATTAGAGGCCTGTAATCTAGCTTGGAACATGCTGACTTGAAAATGGCAATGTTATGAACATGTAATTGGCTTATGAACAAAGTGACTTTTGCCCATCTTCACAAATTCGATTCTCCCTAACCACAAGGGTGTTTGAGAAGTTCTTGGACAATTTGGAAAGCTTGGAATGTGTACTACAATCCATCTTTGTAATGTAAATTGAAATTCCAAGTGGAAGCATGTGAAAAGTGGCCATGAAGTTAGGCAAAAATCCTGCCTAAAATAGGTCAAAAAAAATTCTAAGTTAGGAATGTTTTGAACCCTTGTTCCAAAAATCATAACTTGAGCTACAAGCTTCTTTTGAGGAAACTTTGTTAATCAAAGTTGTAGATTTTGCAATGGAATACAACTTTCATGTTTTGAGTTTTGCTTGAATCAAAATATATCTTGATGAAAAAATGGGACAAAGTTAGGAATTTTCATAACTTAGAAAATTTCTAAGTTATGAAAATTCTTCATTTCAAACCCTAATTTGTAATTTTTGGTTTCTTGATGAACAAGTTTCATAATTTGACATGTCTTGATAAAAAATGAATCTTGGCACTTGATTTTGACCAAAAAGTCAAAGTTTGACTTTTCAGTACACAGTCAAATTTTGATCAGTTGACTGGAAAATTCATCTGTCAATCTTGTGCATTTGGAATCTTTTGAACTTGTTGAATGTGTCAAGACCATTTCATTGAGTCCTTGAGTCCATATGTGATCTTGGTTTGCCATTGGTTAGGTTAAACAGTCAAAAATTGCCTTTGTGCAGTCAAAACCCTAAAAATGACCATTTTGCCCTTTTGGTGATCTGATCAAATTTCTTGTGGAATTATGATCCAAACTTGATAAAATGGTCCATATGAGTTCATAATGTTGATGTGGGTCAAAAATCATGAGGTTTGACTGTCAATTGACCACAGTTGACTTTTTCCCCAATACAGTTGATTTCTAGGTCAACTGTCCAATTGACTGGGCAAAGATTGGAATCAAGGCTTGAAACTTGGTATGGATAAACTTGTGAGTCCAACATGAAGCATGAAAGTCATTTTGGGCATTTTAGGTCAAAACATCTTTGTGCAAACTCAAACCCTAATTTGGGTCAATAGTGCAAGGAGGAGTCTTGAGCAGAGTAAACCCTAACTGGATCTTGAGCTCCAAGGGTCTTGTGGTGAGAAAAATATTGATGAAATGGGAGGGCAAATTTTGGGGTACAACACAGATTATCTCAAGATAAAAGGACCCTCTCCAGCAAAGTTGTCACACTAACTGGGGCACGTTCAGTGATCTGTTTCGCTTAAAATTATCACGTGCTTTGCTTATCTGCGTAATTCTCTGTTACCAGAGCAACATCTTTCAAGAGGATTAAAGTAACCCTAACCTGGATCGTTTCCCCCGAAGCGACACTGAAGTTTCTACTTCTCCCAAGAGAATATCTATTTCTCGGAGTACAGCATCATTACCCTGACTGAAGATTTGATTGAATATCTTCTTATTCACCGATAACGTCATTTCAGGAAGATCAAATTTATTTGAGATTAATTAAGGGTTTCTACGGAGATCTGAAGTTTCTATTGCTCCCCAGGGAATCTCCCAAAGCATATAGTTTTAAAGAACGACTAGTTGGGATTTCAGACTAAGAGAGTCGTATTCTCCAAGTGCTTGAAGTTTCGTCTTCCCGGTCGCCCAGTAAAAGTGGAGCGTTCTCATCCCCAACTGAAGTCGAGAGTTCCTTCAGAAATTTCTCTTGTTCCCCGATGAAGTCACTTCATAAATATTTCTTGTTCAAGAATTCTCTAATCTCCCCATGGCAGAAGCATGGTTTGAAGTTAGAATCTTCTGTTATCCCCAGTAAAGACTATTCAAGTCTGTTCTGTTTCCTAGAAAAGTCATGGGAGCATCATCTCACTCCCTCAGAGGAGGCTGTTCATGAAGATCTCTTGTCCAAGATTTCTCATTCCCCATTGAAGCTGCCTTATTGGAGATCTCTTTCTCAGGAATTTTCATTCCCCCAATTGATTTGTGTTGAGGTTTATTTTATCTCTCCAGTGAAGACCATTGGCTGAGATCTCTTATGCAAAGTTTCTCTTTTCCCCCAGCGGAGCTACCTTTAGAAATCCCTTACTCGGAAATCCTCATCTCCCCTGTGAAGTTTCCTTGTCAAGAAATCTACTATTCAGGAATGCTCATTTCTCCAATAGAGTCGTTTCATCGAAAGTGTTATTTACAGATGCTCTCTTTTCCCAGTATATCTCAATCCTGGATGTTGATAAGTGTTGCTTCCCCAAAAGAGTACACTATTGTGATTCCTAGCCCCAGGATAAAGCATTATAGCAGGGTTTTTGTTTTGATTGAAGCGTATCTTTATTTCCCAGTGGAGATGAAGATTCTCTTACTTCCAGCAATAGCATATCTTGTTGAGTCTCTCCTACAAAAGCGTCTTATTCTTGAACATAGTTCTTTTTGTAAGGACCCGACTTCCAGCAATGTTCTCTTTATCCATGAAAGGAGATACTGAATCTTTTCCCCATAAGGATAAGAGGTGAGACATAGGTCAAGATTTCGTCAGCAGTGCAATTTATTTTTGCATTTTTCTCCCCAGGAAGTTATCCTCAGTGATAAATTGACAACTTATCAAACAAAGGTCAGTTTTGATATGATCTTCTCTAGCAGAATTTGCAATTTATTTTGCGAGTTTTTATCAAGGTTCGGCCTGTGGTTACTGGTCTTTTCATTTCTCCATGCTGGGACAGACAAGTTGAGGATCGATCTCTCAAAATTCCACTATTCTGGGGCAGCGTGTCAATGATGGAAATCCCCCGTAGGGTTGCTTCTGCTCTGCATTGTCATGTGAGGGATTCTTGAGGCGGATAAGGTTCTGGATACCTTCATTCTCCAACCAAGTCTGGATAAGCATTATCTCGTTTCTTAACAGAGACTATTCCTAGTTGAGTTTATCTTCCGATTTGAATTATCATTGAAGTTCGCTTTCTGAAGTTCTCATTTTTCCCATCTGATTTGTGACTTGGGGCTTTTCAATATCAAAAATCTTTTATTATCCTTGGTAGCGTTGATGTTGGCTGAGATTTCCATTTCCCCAGTAAAGTGATATTGTTTGACTATCTTCATAGTCTATATTACGGTTGAATACCGAAGGTTCTAGGATCTTTTCCATATCCCCAGTGGAGTTTCATTTCTGCAGCAGAGCTTTGCTTCCCCAGAAATCTTTTTCAAGAGAAAGGCTTCGTTCTGAGGCTTCAAGTTTGGATATGTCTCACATCCCTAGCGGAGTTGTTTAAATGGGCACTCACATTCTGAAGATATTTTATCCTCGGTAGCGTTGATGTTGGCTGAGATTTCCGTTCCCCCAACAAAGGTTTTCACCTCTCACGTCGGGTTTTGTTGTCTTGATGTTATCCTCAACACAGTCGCGCGCTGTCTTTTCCAGAGATTACCTTCTTACCCTGATCTTCTCTCTCAAATGCCTGATCTTTAGATAGCGCCCTTCTTCAGAAGCTACAGTGTCGATCTGATCTTCTATAGGAGTTTGTAATTTATTTTTGCAGCTCCTCTCAATTTTTGTGGCCCGTTTCTACTGGTTTCCCGTTTGTTATTCTCCGTGAAGCTTTATCTCTTCGAATTTCCCTCTCTAGTGGATCCCCATATTTTCTCCTCTCGTTTTGATTTTGACATTTATTTTTGCAAGTCATGTCAGATTCCGATTTCCTTGTTTTTTGGCTTCTCAATTGGCCATTCCCCAGTGAAACTTTTAAACATGCATCATTACATTGCATCTACCTAAACGCGTAGCATTTCCATTATATGGAGCATTGCGCTATAAAAAACAAATTTCAAACATACACCGGAACATAAGCCATTATTATTTCCGTCATCCCCAGTGATTTGACTAATACTTCGGGTTATATCCCCAGCGAGGTCTTCGTCCTCATTATCTCAGTTTCCTCCCCATACCAATATCCTTCTGACGTCAATCTTTTGTTTGTTTGAGTGTCTACTTTTGACTATAGTTCAGTTTCGCCATGACACGGTCTTCTCGGGTTTAGTCTTCACTACCCTCTCCGGTTCTTTCCATATCTATTGATGCACCTTTCGAATACCAGTTTCGTCCTGATATTCGCTTTCAGCAGGTTTTTAGGTGTACGCCTTAATCTCCTCGCTTTGGGTCGAGTTTCGCCTTGTCGCCTGTGCATGAAATCCAGTTTCGTCCTGGTGCTTATCTAGTTTAGTTTCGCCTAACTAGTTATTAAGTCGAGTTTCGTCTCGTCTTTGCTTTTGTACCTTGGACCCTTTGACAGTGTTCGTTTACCGAGTGCGGTGTTTGTACTGCGTCCCTAGTTTGAAATCGGTCTCTTTTGTTTCTTGGATTCTTCTATCATTTTTCGTCACTGTCTATCCATTGGTCTGAGACAAGCAGGTGCTCTAAGAAACATGCACTCTCATCACTTTGCTATGGGTCGAGTTTCTCCTCGTTACCCGTGCTTGAAATCCAGTTTCGTCCTGGTACCCACCTGGTTTAGTTTCGTCTAACTGGTTTTTGATTCGAGTTTCGTCTCGCTTTTGTTCCTCATTTATGAATTCTTTCATTTCCTTCATACTGTCTATCTTAGTTGAGATTAGCAAGTGCTCCTAGAATCACGCACCCTAGCCACTTTCACCTTGGGTCGAGCTCAGAGTTTCGCCTCCTCACCCGCGTACATTTTCTTTTCCAGGGCTTAGTTTCGCCTATACTATGTAGTTTGAGTTTTGTCTCACCCCTTTTGAAGCCCAGTTTTGCCCTGGCACATTTGTCCGGAAGTTTAGTTGCGTCTACTCTTCTTTATTTTCGTTCTGTTTCAACCAACGTTACAGCTTCATTCTGACGCATGTCTTGGGAGTTTTGTTTTTTTGTTTTTTTCTCCTTCAAGAGTGTAAATTTTTGGGTTCTTTTGTATTCAATCATCTTCAACTCTGAACGCTCGAAAGTTGTCACTTTTCTCACTTATCATATTGAAGATAATTGAATAGGGGCAGCTGTTGCACTCCAAAATTTACCCTCTTGATTTCAAAATTTTTATGGCTTATGTTTCATCATACATATTCATGCATTGTGACGGGATCAATGTATTCTTAATCTCTAGCTTTCTTCAAGTTGTGGAAAATGGTCGTATTGTCAATCAGTCTAAGAAGGATTTCATATCCTCATTATTTTGATCATTTAGGTTACCAAGGGTTCCATTGCATTCAAAGCATTTCAGGTTGTTTCTTTGTCTCATCGAAGGGTTCGGAATGGCAAGGGTTTCAAAGTAAATCTCATTCTTCTCTTATCCACTGGCCCTTGTGCATGGTTTTTGGTCACCAAAATATATGATGCATTTCTTGTTAAAATTCTTAGTTTCATCTTCATGAGCTTCTTTTTATTATTACACAAAGCACCCAAGATCCGTGATTCAGTGCAATATTAGGGTTTACAGTTGAGGTTATCTGGAGTCAGGGTTTGATTTATGATAAAAGATGTTAAGCTTGAGAGCTGTCTAAGGATACATTGATTATTTAGGAAGAAATTTAACAAGAGAGTTGATCTTGAGATTGCAGTTTTCTCGTCTTTTGGGAAGGTATTTGTTGATAATTATTAATGGTGTTTTGTTATGTGGATGTTATTGCATAGATTTTCTTTCAGAGGATTTTTGAATGCCATAGGATTAAGTGGTTTCAATTTGGAAAAGGTGAGTTAATCTTTTACGGCACAATTGTGTAGACACTCTTGGTATTCTGAAATTTATCTAGGTTCATGAAGATATTTCATTCAAAAATTCAACTTGTATTTACAACCACCATGGCAAAGAAGTTTGAATTGCGAGTTTCAAATTGGAATCTATACGAGTTTACAAGTATGTTTACAAGTACAAGTTTGAACCCCCTTCTGTTTGAAATTCATTACTAATTGCAATTTATCAATTCTCAAAGTTCAAGTTACAACATGAAATTGCAATGTTACATTGTTTAATAAACACATGTTTGTTCTAAATCTACAAAAAAAGACTTTTTTTTCTTCAAGTCTTTAAGCTTTCCAAGGCCATTGATTTAGCTTCATCTTCAACACCTTTCTCTTGATCTCCCTCTCATCCATCACATGAAACATAAGAGAGAACAGTTAGCAAAGAAAAAGAAACTCAAACATAAATAAGAACAAGGTGATTTCAAGCAAGTTTCTCAAAGGTTCATTCATCATTAGGGTTGTGTAAAGGAATAGGAATAGGGTGGTTCTTAAATCATGTTCGAAGCCCAATACAAAGCCTCATAAACAATTATGTTTCATGATAAATCAGGTTTCTAATGTAATCATTGGCTTAAGGGTATTCCCTTTGCAAATCACAAAAAACCATTAGTTGTTGGTTCACAAAGCGAGGTGCTAAGGAAAGCAAACTCAAAATTTCATCATAGTCAGCAGTACAAAAGTCCATTTTCAAGTCCAGTATAGCATCATGGTTCAGCAAAGGAAAACAAACTCAGAATAGAAAAATTTCATCCCAATACGCAACAAAAGCATATTAGAAAAAAATCATCACAAGACAGAAATAAGTCCAGCCCAACATCAAAAGTTCTGATAACAGAAGCTCCAACATATCAGTGAAAAATCACAACTCAAATGATATAAGATATCAGAAAAAATAAACAGATCAGATGGATCAGCCCACGTCAAAAAAAATTCATTCAAAGCCTGATTAGAAAACAAATCAACAAGCCTGTTAAACAAAGTATCAGAAGCTCACAAACAAAAAACCCTAAAATGGTATCAGTATTTAAGCATTCAATTACACTGAAGTTAAGGGGGGATCAACTGTTCACCAAATCCAGAAAGTTGCGCAGCAGCAATACGAAAAAACCCTAAAAAAGATTTTCATCATCTTCCTCCCACAACCCTTTCGAATCTCAAAATAAGAGAACAAAAATACATCACAAATCTCAGAAAAAAGATATATACGAAATCGTAGTGAGGTTTCAAACGAACAAAAACCCAAGCCGATCATCATTTTCCTATAACACAAAACCCTTCATATTTCAAATCCGAGAGAGAAGAAGAAGAAAAGAGTGAATAAACAGAAAGATCTCACCGGAGTAAGCTCGGAAGCCATGTTATCATCACCGATCGCACATCATCATCGTCGATTTTCACGAATCTGAAGCTAGGGTTCCAAAACCCTCTTTGAAGATCTAGGCGAGATCTCTCGTTTCTGGAAAAAAAGAGTCATAGATTAGATAAGAGGAGAGAAAGGAGAAGTGATTGGTGTAAGAAAGTTGAAGATCGGAGCAAGTTCGCCGCTCGCAGCCGTCATGTCCTCCGCGAGGCGATTTTCGGCACGACTGATCTTCCTTCTCAGGCGAGGCACTATGAAGAGAGAGAACAGAGGAATAATGAGAAAACAAGAGTGAAGAAAGATAAATGAGTGTCTTTGTGGTTAAACTGAGGTTATGTCCTAATTTTGTTTAATTATTTTTTTTTAATTAACACACTAATCTGACGGTGACACTTGTCACCGTCCTTGTGGTCTTTTGTTAGTTCTGTGCAGATATTCCCATGCTAGCAATCATGCTCCCTCGCCTCACAACCATCAGATCGTCTCTGATCCAGATCCAACGATTCAGTAACGCTTCACCATGGTACTCCCTCATTAGGCATCACAATGGATCTCCATGGACCACTCCGGATCATACGTGATACTCTTCCTCAGCCTTATTGTGCATCTCATTCTATCAGCCTTCAGATCTTCTTCGTCAAGATCAGACGCTCCAGATTCGCTTACCCATGATGCTCCCTCAAAAGCTTCCCACACTGGATCAGTGAATTCAGCTTGGGCTTAGGGAGTTGCTTTTCCACACCCCGTGTTTTTTTTATTCTGTTTGGGCCCAATTTCTCTCTTTTTAATTATACTCCTTTTTGTATTGCTTTGTTTATTTGTTTTATCAAAATGTTAAAATACAACATATATTTTCTTATCCTAAATAAATAACTAAACTAAAAAATATTATTTATATATTATTAATTATTTTTGTTTTGATAATTAATTTTAGTTAATAGATTGTTTTATTTTATTTATTTGTTTAATAATTTGTTTAGATTGTATTGTTTTGATTATTTAGGATTTCTAAAAATACAAAAATATATAACTTTGTTTTTTTTTAAAATAATTAAACAAAAAATATATGATATTATTATTTTTAAATTTTTTAATTAATTTTATTAGATAAATTGTTTTAATTTAATTAGTTATTTATTTATTCGATTGGGTTGTATTGATTATTTATTTGGACTTTTAATCGCATTATCGTTTGATACATCCCCACTCATAAACCTGTACCCCCATTCTCTTATGTTTTGTAATAGCTTAGAATTTTATTTCTTTGTTATTTCTTTGTATGATTAAATATTGTTATTATGCATAATCGTTCAATTAAAACACATGGCCTCCACTTGGGCTCATCATCACTGAGCAGGTATCACCCTACAGATGCACACTTGCACACAATTCATAGTTTGGTCTTGGGCTATTCTACAGTGACAACTATTCGATCGATTGTTCCAATTGGTCGTTTAGAATACTAGTGCCACGCTAGTCCCACCTTCCAGAAGCATGCATATAGCCACCTTGTATGGGCTTTTGATTTTTATCTTATGCAATGAAGCAACTCTCTTCTCTCCTCTTGGTCCACATACCAATCATCTTCATAAAGGGTCTCATAGTTGAGTTTGGACATGGCCATTCTCACGAAGTTAATCAAGTTTTGCCCTTGGTTAACTATAACCCGAATCAACCACTTTGATCCATATACCAAGTGTTTCCATGCATAAAGGGTCTCATGGTTGAGGGTAGGAGCACCTACTCTCACGATATTAATCAAGTACACCCCTTAGTTAATCATAACACGATTCAACGTCCATACCCCAAGCATTCCCTTTATCTTTTGGACATTTGTGTTATGACCTTGCGATCGATCGTTGACGCAACCCGGTATGCCTGATTAGTGATTGATTAAAGAGGTTCAAGGAGTCGTTCTGAAGATTTTTCTTATCTCACGCGCTTCGAAGAGGCAACAGACCTACTCCTTTAGGTATCATTGTGACCTCATTCTTATCTCTGCATTTTAATGTTTTCTAAAGATCGTGTCAAGCAGGAATAGAGATGCATGAAAGGGACTTCCATTACTGATGTCTCACAGGAATCCCTCTGGTTTATTTAAAGACTTGTTTAAGGCAATTCCACATATGTGCCTTGCCTGCTACTCATGTTTGTATGCTTTTGCTAATTCACTTGTGTGCTCGCTTGTTCGATGATCACCATGCTCCCTTAGGATCGCCTGTGTAGGTTTAGTTCTCGAGCTAGACATTAGATTGATATCCATGCATGCTAACATAGGATAGAAATTTCCTCTTTCATCCTTAACGTTAGGATTAACTATTGTATGATAACATTAGGGATAGTGCTATGCTAGTCTCCCTTAGTTGTTTTTTCCTTTCTTTAACATATTGAATCTTAAAACTAAAACCTTTTCTTGGCAAATCATAAAACATTTCTAATAAACTCAAACCCTTCTTCATGGTAAAAGATACAAACCAATCTTACTTGGTCGGTGTGCCTCTTGGCTTTGCTTTTAAACCTGGTTAGTCGATGTTTCGCCATCGCATATGTTTGTTATCCAACTTTGATTTTCAATATCATTGTTAGGTGTGATGTTTTGCCATCCGGTTTATTGATGTTTTGCCATCTTTACCATGATATCTTTATTATCTCTTAGCCGATGTTTCGCCATCGCACATTTGTTTGAAGCCGATGTTTCGCCATCGCGCATGTTTGTTATCCTACTTTGATTCTCAATATCATTGTTAGGTGTGATGTTTTATCATCCGATTTATTGATGTTTCGCCATCTTTACCATGATATCTTTATTATCTTTTAGCCGATGTTTCGCCATCGCACATTTGTTTGAAGCCAATGTTTCGCCATCGTGCATGTTTATTATCCTACTTTGATTGTCAATATCATTGTTAGGTGTGATGTTTTTCCATCTGGTTTATTCATGTTTTGCCATCTTTACCATGATATCTTTAGTATCTCTTAGCCGATGTTTCACCATCACACATTTGTTTGAAGCCGATGTTTCGCCATCGCGCATGTTTGTTATCCTACTTTTATTCTTAATATCATTGTTAAGTGTGATGTTTTATCATCCGATTTATTGATGTTTCGCCATCTTTACCATGATATCTTTATTATCTTTTAGCCGATGTTTCGCCATCGCACATTTGTTTGAAGCTGATGTTTCGCCATTGTGCATGTTTGTTATCCTACTTTGATTCTCAATACCATTGTTAGGTGTGATGTTTTATCATCCGATTTATTGATGTTTCACCATCTTTACCATGATATCTTTATTATCTTTTAGCCGATGTTTCGCCATCGCACATTTGTTTGAAGCTGATGTTTCGCCATCGCGCATGTTTGTTATCCTACTTTGATTCTCAATATCATTGTTAGGTGTGATATTTTATAATGAGATTTATTGATGTTTCTCCATCTTTACCATGATATCTTTATTATCTTTTAACCGATGTTTCGCCATCGCACATTTGTTTGAAGCCGATGTTTAGCCATCGCGCATGTTTGTTATCCTACTTTGATTCTCAATATCATTGTTAGGTGTGATGTTTTATCATCCGATTTATTTATGTTTCGCCATCTTTACCATGATATCTTTATTATCTCTTAGTCGATGTTTCGCCATCGCACATTTGTTTGAAGCCGATGTTCCGCCGTCGCACATGTTTGTTATCCTACTTTGATTCTCAATATCATTGTTAGGTGTGATGTTTTGTCATCTGTTTTATTGATATTTCGCCATCTTTGCCATGATACCCTTTTATCTTTTAGCCGATGTTTCGCCATCGCGCATGTTTGTTATCCTACTTTGATTCTCAATATCATTGTTAGGTGTGATGTTTTGTCATCCATTTTATTGATGTTTCGCCATCTTTGCCATGATACTTTGTTATCTTTTAGCCGGTGTTTCGCCATTGCACATTTGTTTGAAGCCGATGTTTCGCCATCGCATATGTTTGTTATCCTACTTTGACCCTCAATGTCATTGTTAGGTGTGATTCCTTATCATTTGATGTTTCGCCATCTTTTACATGTTACTTTGTTAATTATTTAGTCAATGTTTGACCATCTCATTTGTTTTTTGTTTCATTCGATGTTTTGCCATCTTGTTTATTTTTTGTCGTCTTAGCTAAAAAAAACACAAACCAACCAAAACATATAAGCCGAACTACGGCTGCTCTGATTCCTTAAAAGGGATACGTAGGCATTGGGGTAGGGCCCAACCGAGCACAACTTTTATTTTCCCTACATTATTTTCTTTTTCTTTCGCATGCATTCCCTTTTCAGTTTTAAGCCATAGATATAGGATTTGACCACACCCATTTGATTAGACAACAAGAGCGGATACCGTAGAGTACTACGGGCGTGTGGGGTGCTAATACCTTCCCCTCGCGTAACAGACTCCCTTACTCGATCTCTCGGTCAAAAGACCGTGATTTCTCCCTTTCCAGGTTTTCTCGATGTTTACCTTTCCCTTTCAGCGGGATAAAATACGTTCGGTGGCGACTTCATTGTTCGATGATTTTCGGCCGGTTGTTTCACTCATTATAATTAGTTTCATTTTCAGAATCTTTATGACTAGGGTCTTCTTCTCTGGCTTCACCCTTTTGATTCTCTCCCTCTTTAGATGAAGAAGCTAAATCAACAACCCGTCTTGGCGGCCCTCTGAACCTTCTGCTCATATGTGCCACATCGGCTATCCTCTTGGTCTTCTTAGTGTTCTTCTTAACAATCAGAGCCTTCAGCTCTTCCTGTCCTTTGGCCAGAGCCACAATCATTTGCTGGAACTGCGTGTTCTGAGTCTGAAGATCTTTCACAGTTTGTTCAAGAGCCATTGCTGAAATAAACAGCGGAGGAGATGAGAAACCTATTATGAATCATGTTATGCAATGATATGTCTGATATGTATGCAACGTTTGCAAGGGTTCTTAAAGGCTCAAATTTTCTTAAACAAAAAGGAACAAACGCGAATTGTATTAGTAAACTTGAATTGTTACAAAGAATGTATTTTGAGAGTACAATTAAGCAAAATAAAACAAAAAGAAGACTAGGTTTCCCATTAGCGCACCCTCTTTGGCGCGATGTAGGCGTTGATATTCCTATCTTCATGAAGTAGCCTAGTGAGTTCCAAGACCTTCTTCTCGCTGGCGTAGAATTGGGCTTCAAACGTATCCTTCTCCTCTTTAAGCTGAACCCAGGACTTTTGTAACTCTTCGTGATCAGTTGGCATGTCTGGATGAAGAACTAGATGAGGAGTGTCTCCCTCGACAACTGGTTCCATAATCATAGGTCAGATATCGGGATAAGACATCATAAGAGTTTGAGCGCGGGCTCGTACCCATCTAAGATAAGGCTCGAGAGGTATGGTATTCTTATGCCCAAGTGTCTTGTTGTCAACCCTATGTACCATACTCCAAGCTTGTATTTTGCGGTAACCCTGAACATCATTCTCATAGTTGAAGGCGATTCCTTGAATAAGTGTATCATGAGGACCATCCCTTCTTGCGTAACCAAATGGTCGCAATACTAAGCAAGGGTTATAAGTGATTCCCCCCCTAATGCCTAAGAGAGGGACATTAGGGAATTCACCACAGCGATCGATAATAGTAACATCTTCAGAGAACCGTGAACACCAATGAATGTCTGAATGCGTAAGGGACATCAGTTGATGAGACCATCTTTTACCTTGTTCATTCTTCAAAGTAGATCTGGGTAGGTGCAAAATAAACCACCTATCCAATAGAGGAGTGCAACACTGGAGGGTCCCCGTTCTTTTTAGAGTGCGAGCATGCAGAGAGTGTAGAATATCCCCGAGTAATGTAGGTACCGAATTCCAAGACAGAAAAACCTGGATTGTGCTCACATCTACGATTTAATCCACATTAGGGAACAGTACCATCCCGTAGACAAGGAGCACCAAAACCTCTTCAAAAGCTTGTAGATCCAGGGTATCCCAAAGATAGTAAGCCTTCTCGAACATAAATTTAACCAGAATTCCTTGAACACTCTCTCTGGTTTCCCAATTTGTCACTATGTCGGACCGTTGTAAGGATAAAGCTTTAGCAATTTCTTCAGGTTTGGGATGTCTTTCCGTACCACTGAAAGGTAGCTGATCAAGAATGGGTATCCCTAATAACTGAAAAAATTCCTCCATAGTAGGCACTAACTGGTAATCCGGGAATGTGAAACAGTGATGCAGAGGATCGAAGAACTGAAACAGCACTTTCAACATTTCTTCATCAAGTTTTGCAGTGACCAAGTTGAGCAACCGACCATGCTTTTCAGTGAAAGGAGAGCTTTCGGGAATCCTTACTGCCAAGTCCCTTAATTGGTGAGATACTTTCACTAGGTTAATCTGAATAGTGTTCCTGCGGGCGGATGCCATATCCTATAAAATAGAGCAAAGATGAGCCCTAGAAATCCTTGAAACAATTAGTATGATATGCTATGGTATAATGTTTATGATGTCATGATAAATCACTGGTATAGCAAACACAGAAAATCACACCAAGTCCTTAGGTTTAAGGCCTGCTTGAGTTTTAAGGTCATACCCTCTTGAAGCTGGATTGGTTCAACCTGTCATATAAATATGTAACCGGGTTCTAAAGGGATCTCAATATCACTGATCTTTCCCCCAAGCCTTTTCCAATCGACGATTAACTCGTAATCAAACAAAACTCAAAATTCAAACCTTAATGAGTATAGCATCGAGTATCTGTCGACCTTGGGCATACACCAAAGCCCGCCATCTCGCTATGTCCTACTGGCCAAGTTGTGCAATTAAAGGTTCTAAGGTCAGTTGATGCATTATGACACCACGCGGCGGCCCCGTACATCTCCCTGATTGACTCAAGGATTACGGGTACCAACCAAAGTGCCACATCAATGTAGCTACTGCTTTAACCGTGTCGGTATACCCTAGCACAGCTCCCTCGCAGTTTATTGCTACTTACCTAAAAGGTGTTTCCCGATCCGGGTGTAGGATCAAATAACCCAAACAGTTCCCATAAATATAAAGCAAGCAAGACAATCAAGAGAAAGCAATTAAATATGACCTAGATCCTAAGGTTTACCCCACTTTAGATTTTATCTCCCCAGTAGAGTCGCTAGTTTTGTGATACGGTGGCAGAACCGACTGTTAATATTGGTTTACGTTTTTTGTTCGCAAATGTCGTGGTAAGAAAGAGTCGCCATCGACTTTTATTTTATCCAATCAGGAAAAGGAAAAAGAACAGAAAAAACCTTTTTCGAGATGTTTCTGAGTACGGGGGGTATATTATAGAAAGGGAAGGTGTTAGCACCCTTTCTATCTGTGGTTTTCCACGGGCTCTTAGGTACTTGCTCATTTTGAAAACTGCTTGTGTGTGCTTATTTTGAAAAGTTTTGTTTTACTTCGTATTAACCCTTGTTTTTGTCCTCAAGAGTGTTACGAAGTTGTTTTTGAAAACTTTGTTTGGAAAGTGTTGGTGTGAAAAAGTTTTTGTTTGTTTGAGCAAGTACCTAGGAACTAATCTACCTACTCGAAAAAGGTCTGTTCGTTTTCCTTTTAGACAATGCTATCCCATTATTGAGAAATAGGTAGCATCGTCGTTGGAGTTTTTTAGGGACATTCGAAGGGACAAATACGATCACAAAAGCAATGTTAGGAAATGTTAGTAATCATCCTAAAGCCTTAAAGATATTTTTCCGAGGCAACGTCTGAATGGGTCATTTTAGATATTTCAGGACTAGAGGACGACCACTAACAAACCCTATACTTCATGACCGTTTACCGAAGGCAACCAGAGTGGGGAAAACCCTAGGAGTGAGCATGTGCGGGTGTATGTTTTCAGTTAATTTATCTTTGCATATTTAGGGTTTTCTACTGTATTAATTTTCAGTTAGTCTTTCCATACAATCCTATTAACATTCATCTAAGCAGTTTATACTTTGCGGAAATTAAAGCGAGAAAGTTAAAGTCCTAGCTATTACAGGGCTTTTGCAGATACATAATTATTTTGACCGAAATTAAAGATGCGGAATTTAAAATCCTAATTACTATTACAAACTCGAAGCAGCTACAATAATAGAAAAAAGAATTAAAAGCGCGCGGCGAATTAAATGCGAGAATAATTGGAGAACCCTAAGAAATCTAATTGAAAAAGATTTAGGTTTTTTTTGAGAAAAATTAGATTATGTACAAAATTAAATCCTAATTCTAATTATTTTTAATTATGAAAAGAATTAAATTGCCCTAATTTTAATTAAACTAATTAATTAAAGAAATAGAATATTTTATGAGAAAAAATAATTTTTGATGTTTTTGTGATTTTTGATTTAATAAAAAGAACTGATTTTTGTGTTATTTTGTAAAAAAGAAAATAATTAACAAAATAATTAAAATAAGAAAATGAAATAGAAAGGAAAGAGATTTGGGCATGTGTTGTGAGTAATCCAGGGGGTATGTTGCTGAATTGTTTAGGCCTAAGAAGACCGAGCCCAATCCTATGCCTGATTCTGTACTGCTCCCTTATGATGGTGTACCATGGTCTTTGATGTGTGGGACGTTGGATCTGATTGGAGACGAATCCAATGGCTGGATGGTGGTAGCGCATGATGGACGTCTTGTAGCGTAATGCATGGAACCTGTGTTCAAATGTTAAGAAAATAAAGAAATTTGTTGGGACCTGGGATCGAACCTAGGTCCTCCTACTCAATACAACGCGCGCCTTGCCATCTGGGCTATCATGTTTAGTTATTAATATGATAAGACTAATATATATTATATAAAACAAAGTAAATGAACTGAAAAACACGCGAAATTTGAATTTCCCAATCAGGCTGGGACACGCCATCGTCTTCCCCGCAGATCCGTCGCTTCAGGTTAGGGACTTTTACCTACGGCCAAACTCCATGGCTATAGCACTACAAGTTTCAAAAATCAACAGCAAGCATGATAAATTAATTCTAAGCACATGGATCAACTCGTCTTGATGCCACGAGCATCATGATACTCTTTTCTTGGGCCAATTTAACTTATGCAAGGAAACCCTAAAACGGCCAAACAAACCCTAGCCATGGAATTCATCAATATATGCATCAAAACGTAAAATTAAATAAACCAAAACATTCCAAATGATGATACAAACACAATGCTATGCTTAAAAGTAAACAACTAGGCGTAAACTGTAAAATCAAAATTAAGTTTGGATATGCAAACCATGGGTCTACAGGGAGTGATTCTGGGCTTCTCAAGACGTGCAAATGGTGTTGTTAGCTTCAGGAGATATCCAGGAATGGATTTGTATCTTTGAATTGCTTTGAATCGTCTTCTAAGCTTGAAACTGATCCATACTTTTTCTTCAAAAATTTGAGTTTTGTTTGGGGTTCTCACGACTGCAATCCTTCTCCTTTTGGCTTGGGTATGTTCTATATATATGCTTGAGTGAATTAGGGTAACAAAAACATATTCAATCTCTTGGAATCGTGAAGATTGGATTTGATTTTTCTCTTGTATTATATCTTTCTAAATGCCTCTAAATCATGCCAATTTTGATTCAATTTGCCTTGATTTGATTTGGTATGATTAATCCAACTTGAATAGATTTGATTCCTACAAAAAAATCAAATCAAATTCAATCTTTTGTATTTTTTGCCATTTATTTGATTTAATTTGAATTTAAATAATAAAAAATCAAAACAAAATAAATAATGAAGCAAATAATGTGTGGATGCTGATTTGGGTCGTGGACCATGTTTCCAACAAGATACAATCATTAAATGCTAGGCCCATTTGACAAAAAATGTATTTTTGATCACATTTGACTTTTGGCAATTTTGCAAAAATGGTCAACTTTGACAAGGCATATCTCCTCCAATTTTAACCCTAGAGGGGTGTTCTTGGACTTTTTAGAAATCTTAAGATGTCCCCTAAACAACCCATTTTGTTTCATCTCAATTGGGTCTTCCATCTTCATGTAAGAAGCTTTGACCCAAAAGGTGTTTTTGTTGACTTTTCAAAAGGACCTATAATGTAGAAATTCATATCTTTTGATGAGTGCATATTTTGAACTTGAGGGCTGAATATGAATTGTAGGTAATTGCATCCTCTTCAAGATGAGACTTGGATGGAAAATTTATGATAAAGTATGAAGAAGTTATGCCTGGTCAAAGTTTGGTTGACTTTTCCTGTGAAACCCTAATTTAGCAACTTTTGGGTTTTGATTAATTTGGGGGCATTCCTTGAGGAATCATGATCAACCCTTGATCAAATGATGGATATCTCTTCAAAATGTTGATGTTGACCAAAAAAATTGAAGTTTGACTGTATGTGGGCCACAGTTGACTTTTGACCTAGTATAGTTAATTTTCAGGCATCTGGGCAATTGACTGAGCAAACTTCTTGTGCAAGGCATGAAACTTGACATGGATGATCTTGAGAACATATTGGGACCATGGAAAGCATTTGGAACCCTTGGAGTTCAACCATCTTTATGAGGAGTGAAACCCTAGTTTGAAGCTTGTTGCCTTAGGAGGAGGATTTGTCTGGTCAATCCTTAATCATCTTTGAGCAATTGAGGACCTCTAGAGGCATGTCTTGAGTGAAATGAGAGGGAAAATTTTGGGGTACAACAGGTGTGTACTTGGACATCTTGAATAAACATGACATAAAGAGTATGTCATTTATTATCTGAGTAAAAAGTTTACCAATTGTGAATCCAGGTATTCTTTACTTGAAAAACTTGTTGTACACTTGCTTGGGTAGCTCGACGTCTAAGGAAATACATGCCAATGTACACTACACTTCTGATATCGAATATGGACCGTTAAAGTACATCTTTGAGAAACTAGCACTTACAGGAAGACTTTCCCGGTGGCAGATGCTTCTGCATGAGTATGACATATAGTATGTTACACAAAAGGCTATCTAGGGTAGCATTCTTGCAGATCAACTCTCCCATCAGCCATTGGAAGAGTATCAGTCAATGAAATTTGATTTTCCTGACAAAGATATTATGAGACTTGATGATGTTGAAAGGTTCGATCCAAAAGGACGATGGACTCTTACATTCGATGTTGCAATAAATGTTGTAGGTCATGGCATTTGGGCAATACTTACTTCCCCTCGTAATACTCACCTTCCATTTACAGCCAGGTTATGTTTTGATTCTATGATCAATATGGAGGAATATGAAGCATGTGTGATGGGTCTTGAGGCAGTCATTGATATTAAAATCAAAATTCTTGAAGTCTTCGGAGACTCTGCTTTGGTTATACACAAAGTACGAGGTGATTGGGATACCAGGAACCCCAATTTGATTCCATACAGGGATTATATACTGCAGTTGATACACACTTTTGATGAGATAACCTTTGGGCATATTCCAAGAGAAGAAAATCAGTTAGCAGATGGTTTAGCAACTTTAGCAACAATGTTCAAAGTGAGCTTTCTGAATCATGTGCCTGATATACATATTCTCCATTACAAGGAGCCAACACATGTCTTTCCCGCTCATTGTCTCTCAACCAAAGATATGTCTGATGAAAAGTCATGGTATTACGATATCAAAAAGTACCTTGAGAAGCAAGAGAATCCTGAAGGTGCTACGATTTGTGATAAGCATACGCTTAGAAGGTTAGTATCCAAGTTCTTCTTATCAGGAGACGTCCTGTATAAGAGAAACTATGATTCGGTTCTTCTCATATGCATGGATAGACACGAAGCAGAGTCGATCATAAAGGAAAACCATGAGGGTTATTTCGGGACCCATTCAAGCGGACATTCTATGGCTAAGAAAATCCTATGTGCAGGGTATTTCTGGATGACAATGGAAAGTGACTATTGTGTATATGCAAAGTTGTGTCACAAATGCCAAGTGTATGCAGACAGAATCCACGTCCCTCAAACTCCTTTGAATGTTATCACTTTACCATGGCCATTTGCAATGTGGGGAATTGACATGATTGGACGGATTAAGCAGAGCGCTTCAAATGACCATAGGTTCATTCTCGTTGCTATTGACTATTTCACCAAATGTGTGGAAGCATCTTCTTACAAGAATGTAACCAAGCAGGTCTTTACCAACTTCCTCAAAGGAAATCATATTCCGTTATAGAGTTCCTAACATATTCATCACTAATAATGTTTCAAACCTCAACAACAAAATGATGAAGGAATTGTGTGAGGAATTCAAGATTGAACACCATAATTCATTGCCTTACCGACCAAAGATGAATGACGCGATCGAAGCTGCTAACAAGAACATAAAGAAGATCGTCTAGAAAATGGTGAGAATATGCAAGGATTGACATGAAATGTTTCCTTTTACGCTACATGGCTACATGACTTTTGTGCATACTTCAACTGAGGAAACCCACTTTTCTCTTGTGTACGGTACAGACGCAGTGCTTCCAGTCAAGGTAGAGATTCCTTTGTTAAGGGTTCTGATGGATACTAAGCTTGATGAGGCAGAGTGGGTTCAGACAAGACTTAACCAACTCAATCTGATTGAGGAGAAGCGCTTGACAGTCATCTCTCATGGTCAGTTGTACCAAAAAAGGATGAAGAGAGCGTTCGACAAGAAAATATGCCCTCAGAAGTTTTATCCTGGGGATCTGGTTGTAAGGAAGATTATTGTGCAAAGCCATTCCGATCTAAGGGGAAAATGGACTCCCAACTATGATGGACCATAGATCGTGAAGAAAGTCTTTTCAGGAGGTGCGAAATGTGGTTTAATTCCTTATTAAACATTGCATTGAAAACATTGGGGAATAGTAATTTTAATCTAAAATGAAACAGGACTTTACATTGATACGAAATCATCCTAAAGGAGTGTCGTAGCATTCCAAGTGTTGTTTCTTCATGCAGTTAGCAACCCATGACAGTCACCTTCACCCAGCCAACGTTGCAAAAGTTGTCCTCATCCCCTGCAGATGTTCCAAGTATACTCCCCAACAGTAGAGTAAACCGAGGCACCCGAGGTTTTTATACGGCTCAACGCACATATTCAATAGGATTTCCCAACAGCAATGTAAAATTAGGGCACTCAGAGTCTTCATGTGATTCAGCACATGCATAAACAATCCCCCAGTAGAGTAAGCTTTACATCACATTGCATCCTTAAAACGCGTAGCATGTCCATTAAAATGGATCATTACGCTATACAAAATCCAAAACATGCATACGACGCATAAACCAGATCGGGTACCTTGCACGAAAGACTTGAATAATTCAAAACAACAATACATCCCCATAAAGAATACTACTCCAAAATCCCCAACTAACGTCCTTCGTCACATCATGATACCCAGCTAACGGTGCCAATACTTTATACTCCCAAACACTTTTTTGTGTTAGTTTTCTAAACACTCGTCTGTGTCAGCTTTTCAAACACTCGTTTGTGTCAACTTTTATTGTTCCAAACACTAGTAAGTGTCAACTTTTAAAACACTCGCTTGTGTCTATCTTTCCCTCAAATCCTAGTAAAATCAATACACTTGGTCATTCCCATACCTCCAATCACCGTGTTGTAATTGATATTCCCTTCTCCTTAGAATTGTAGGTCACGCATAGGCCTAATTCTCTTGGTAGATTGCCCATAGGTATCACATTAGGATTTCAGATCGCCCGTAGATATAGATTTCCATCTGTAGATCTCCCATAGGTCTCACCTTAGGATTTCAGATTACCCATAGATCTAGATTTCCATCCGTAGGTCTCACCTTAGGATCATAGGTCGCCCGTAGATCTAACTTTCCTTGCATATCGCCCGTAGGTCTCACTCTTTTAGGATTGTAGTTCGTCTGTAGATCTTGATCTCTTGTAGATCGCTCGTAGGCCTCACCTCTTAGGATCATAGGTCACCCTTAGATCTATCCTTCCTTATAGGTTGTATGTAGGCCTAGTTCCCCAAGCAGATCGCCCGTAGGTCTCACCTTAGGATCGTAGGTCACCCGTAAATCTAGCTTTCCTTGCAGATCACCCATTGGTCTCACTCTTTTATGATTGTAGGTCTTCCGTATATCTTTCTCTCCTATAGATCGCTCGTAGGTCTCTTTCTCTTAGGACCATAGGTCACTCGTAGATCTAGTTTTCCTTATAGGTCGTCCGTAGGCCTAATTCTCCTAGCAGATCACCCGTAGGTCTCGTTTCCTTAGGATCGCAGGTCATTCATAGATCTTTTCGGTTGTCTCTTCATGCTTACTTTGTCAGTCACTATTTCACATAACAACCATTCTTTTTGAGAATCTCGTGTTGGCATCGTTACCATGTTACGAGTAATCACTACTCAAAATTCATCCATGAACCATTTTTCACCAAAAAAACCGAAAAATTCTTTCCCCGGCAGATATCACAAAAATAAAAAACCCGCTCACGCTGTCTTTTCAAAACAAATTTTCAGCATTAAAATTTAATCATCTTCTACCTCGAACGTTTAAAAGGATCGCGTCAATCACACTTCCAGGTTTAAGACGATTAAATAGGGACAATTGTCATACCCGAAATTTGTTCCACCCCTTTATAAGGATCATCTAGATTATGCATCTCGTATACTTCATGTACATACTCTTCATTAGGTCATCTAACATCGCATGCATCATTAATCGGTAAATGGTCATGGGATCATGGTATTTCTTTTCGGAAGCTACACATAAAAAAAAGATTGTTCCGTCGGGCAGCACAATAAGGCAAAACTCTGGTTTTTCAAGGTTTAAATGTGTTTTGCATGTTTCACAAGCTATCAAATCAAAAATAAATTGAGCCATCATCATGGCTAGATTTCATGTATTTCAACACGCTCTGAATTGCGGAGAAATCGGGTGTTTCGGTGCATTTGAGACGGTGCAAACTAGAAACATCATTTTTGTTCGTTTGAGCTTAGAAATCCGCAACTTTCAATCGGGATACTGTTTTGAAATGGTTCCTCAAGAATTGGAACCGTATCGGTATTTTCTTCATTTCATATGTTTAGACCGGAAGCCAATTCTATGCAGAAAGTCTCCAAAGAGTACGATTTCCATGAAATGGTATTTGAATTTAATTGTTGGTTATTTGTTTCTCGGGTATTTGTAAATTCCTAACTTTCATCCAATTCAGTATTTTTGGTTGATTCTTTGAGCATTGAGACCGTCTTGATTTTCTTATCATTTCTCGTGTTCAGACCAGAGGCTAATTTTGTGAAGAAGATCTGAGAATTTTAACTCTTTGAAGACAGTGCACTGAATTTAATTGTTGGTCCGCCGTTTTGTGGGTAATTAAAAATTCATAACTTCTGATTGGAATTCTATTTTGGAGCGGTTCTTGAGGAGTTAAAGACATCTTAATTTCATATTCATTTCTTATGTTCAGGTCGAAAGTTGACTCTTTGAGGAAGGCCCCCGAAAAAACGAATTACCAGAGATTTTATTGTGCTGAATCAAATTTTATTCCACTGTTTCCCGATATTGTAAAAATCACAACTTCTTCTATTTTTATCGTATCGAGACGATTCTCGCGGCATAATTTTAAAAATTATGTTGACTACAAGTTTGCTTCAGGACTCGAGTGCAGATTTAGCTCCGAAGATTTTGGTTTATGGCTCGTTTCTCAGACCGATCAGTGAAAAAAATTTCATTACCAAAAAAGGACATCGTCAGTGTCAAATTTTCTCGCCATTCAAAAATTCATAAGTCCTTCGATTTTTATCGTATCAAGTTGATTCTTTCGGTACGACGTCACAAATTTCATTATCTTCATTTTTGCTTCAGGGTTCGCATTGAAACTTTGCACCAAAAACGATGACCTTGTGGTTTGTTCTCACACTGTGCCTAAAATGAGTAAAAAATTCTGCAAGATTCAAATAAAGCCCATATTAAATCCAAAGCAAGCAAGGCCCAATAGAGTGTCTATAAGTTCTCAAAACCCAATCTTCACTCACTTTTTTCACTCACTTTTTTTCACACACTCAAATAATCAATTTTTCTCTCATGTCACAAAATAATTCAAATTGCAAGAACTCTCATCTCCCTCCATTTTCTTCGCCGAGAACTCCTCTCTACACCACACCGCCACACCGCGTGACCACCAACTGGCCTCCGTATCTGTCAAATCTTCGTCCATTCTTCTCTACTCTGCCGTTAATTATCATTGGTGCATCCTTTTCGCCGCGTGCACGCCTACTCCATTCGTTCAGTTCTGACGCGACATCATCCTCCTGCCGTCCATAGTGATTTGTTGGCGAACACATCGTCCCTCCGCTCAAGCTTTTTCGTCCAGTATCTTCCTCTCTGATTTCCTCTTTGATTTTGGTAAATAATTTGTTTCTTGATTCAATTGATTTAAGTGCTTGCTTATTAATTGATTTTGTGAACAAATGCTTATTTGATTTCATGAGTTTAATCTTACTTGAATCTTGAAATTAATTGTTCTTGAATTATTAATGATGAATAGATGTGGAGTAGGATATGTGTTCATGGAATTAATGTTGATTGTGTGGATTTAATGGAAGCTTACACGTCGAAATTAAATAACTGTTCGTGTTTGTTGATTTACGCGTTGAAATTTAATTCTGATCCGTTATTATGTAAATAATTCTTGATTTCACGTGTTGGAATTGGAACTTGAAGCATATGATTGATATCGACGCGTAAATTAATTTGATTCGATGCTTGAAATTATGGTATCGGTACCGTGTTATTGAAGGGGAAGAAGATGACTCTGAATATTCTGACTTTGAAGGAGTGTTTGAATATGAGTTAGAATCAGAAGATGACGCTGAAGATTTTAGAGATAAGTCAGAATATGAGGTTTTTGAAGACAAGTCAGAGTTAGAAGATGACTCTGAAGCTGAAGACAAGTCAGAATCCGGAGGTGATTATGAGTTTGAAGAAGAATCAGAAGATGAATCATAACCTAAAGGTTATGAAGATGAGTCAGAACTTGAAATTTTTGAAGGAAAGTCAGAGTCAGAAGATGAAGAGTCTTCTAGAGACTATGAATATGAGTTAAATGATGAATCTGATTTTGATGATGATCTAGAATCTGGTGGTGGTCATGCTTCTGGAAGGGAAAAATCTAAAGACGTAAATTTTGGAGGACAAGCTTCTGAAGACGATCATGTTTCTAGTAAAGGTCATAATTCTGAAGGTGGAACTTCTGAAGGTAGAGGTTTTGAAGGTGGCCAAGTATCTGATACTGTTCTAGAACCGGAAAGAGTTTCTGAACAAGTTCAGAGGCTACAACGAATTAGACAAATACCAAGAAGGTTTGTAGAGTTTAACATGTTGCAAGACACTGAAGTAGATTCAGAAGGAGAAATTGTTAAGTATGTCATGTTAGTAGACTCTGAACCCATGAGTATTGAAGAAGCTCTCAAGCAGAAAGTATGGTTGAATGCCATGAAAGAAGAACTTGAGGCTATAGAAAAAAAACAAGACTTGGAAGCTGAATAAGCTTCCAGATAAGAAGAAAGCCACCAGCATCACATGGGTTTTTAATGTCAAATATAAGCCAGATGGATCAATTGGAAAGCACAAAGTGAGGCTAGTGGCTAGAGGTTTTCTTTAGAAACTTGGGCTAGATTATTTTGAGGTGTTTGCGCCTGTAGCTAGACATGAAACAATCAAATTGGTGATTGCTTTAGATGCAAATAGAAATTTGCCTTTGATGCATCTGGATGTGATTTCTGCATTTCTGAATATTCCGTTAGAAGAAGAGGTATACGTGGCACAACCTCTTGGTTTCTTGAAAAAGAATCAGGAAGGTATGGTCTACAAGTTACATAAATCTCTGTATGGATTGAAGCAAGCGCCCAAAGCTTGAAATTTGAAGATTGATTCATAAGCAAGTGCCCAGAGCTGGGAATTTGAAGATTGGTTCATTTTTCAAGAAGCAGGGGTTTTAGAAGTGTGAGATGGAATATGGAGTTTATGTGCAGCATTCTGGAGGCCATATGATTATGGTATATCTTTATGTTGATGACATATTGCTAACGGGAAGTTGTCCAGAAAGTATAATCAAGTTCAAGGAGATGTTAATGAATGAATTTGAGACAATTGATCTTGGAAATATAGTATATTTTTTAGGGGTGGAGATTATGTACTCGAAGAAAGGTATCATTTTGCATCAGCTGAAGTATGAACTTGAGCTTCTGAAGAGATTTAAGCTGAAGAATTGTAAGTTTGCTGTCACGCCATCAGAAACCAAATATAAATTGGATTCTGACTCTGATGGCGAATATGTGGATGCTACAACCTTCAAACAGTTGGTTGGTTCTCTAAGGTATTTGTGTAATACCAGACCTGATATTTGCTATGTAGTTGAAATGGTTAGTAGGTTCATGAATAAACCTAAGTGGTCCCATTATCAAGATGTTGTCAGGATTCTGAGGTATATCAAGAGAACTCTGAAGTTTGGAGTACTATTCCCTTTTAGAAGAAAGACAGACTCAGAGTTGATGAGTTACTCTGATTCTGATTGATGTGGAGATAGAGTTGATAGAAGAAGTACTTCTGGATACTTGTTTAAGTTCCTGGGAGGTTCTATTTCTTGGTGTTCCAAGAAGCAATGCGTTGTTGCTCTACCAACGTGTGAAGCTGAGTATATTGCAGGTGTTGTAGCTGCATGTCAAGCTGTGTGGCTTCTGAATCTATTGCAAGATCTGAAGATCGATGTAGATAAGCCTCTGAAACTGATGATTTATAACAAGTATGCAATTAATCTTGCCAAGAACCCAGTACTACATGGGAGAAGCAATCATATTGAGACAAAATATCATTTTCTCAGAAGTCAAGTCCAGAACGAAGTACTAGAAGTGGTGCACTGTAGCACCCAAAAGCAGCTGGCAGATATCATGACAAAGAGAATCAAGATGGATCAATTTCTCCGCTTAAGGGATAAAATTGGTGTAGTTAGTTTTAATTAGAAATCCTAAATTAAGGGATGATATTAAAGGGTATTTTAGTAGTTCTAATTGTTTTTTATAACTTAGTTATTAAGTCTATTCTATTAGGGCCTATGTGTCATTCCTTTTTTTTATAAATAGACTAATTGTAAATGTCATAAATACAACAACAATAACATTTTATTCATATTGCAACTTTACAGTCGTCATTCTCTACTCTCTTAAATATATTCATTCATCATTGATTCTTGTGCACTAACAAATCAAAAATTCCAACACTATACAAAATGTTTTACTCCTAGAGTTGTATCAAAACCAGTTGTTGAGATTAACCTACTCCCTAATCAGGAAAATTGAAGGGTTGAGATCAATTTTGTTCCACCTCCAATGAAATTTACACTAGAAAGAATTTTTCCCACATTATGTATAATATTCTAGGGAAAAGATTCCCTCCAATGTAGACTTCACTGGAGGTGGAGCTATGTTGATCTCAACCCTTCAATTTTTACCTCTTAAATTATTTATATTTTTTATATTTTATTAGATGGTCTTGATTTCACTTAAAAGGTAAAGTGAATGGTGAGAATCCACTCCCCGAGCCTATCACTTCTATTTCCAACCCTTAACATATTGCACAAAATGGGATCCTTATAAAATCTACTACAGCTCATATACCACCATCATACCTTCAATATTACCAATGTCATGTTAGATATCCTATCCAAAATTACTTGTTTTATGACAAAATTCAACCTACCTATCAACAATTCATGTGTAACGCGGCTACAATTTATGAGCCTTCATTTTATCACCAAGTTGTTTCTAGACCATAATGGAAAAAATCCATAACAAAAAAAATGATGCTTTACCAATAACACATGTCAGTTCAGTCTTTACCTCAGGGAAAGAAAGTAGTCATTTGTAGGTGGATTACAAGGTTAAATAAAGATTAAATATTTCATTGGATAAGCACAAGGAAATATTAGTTGATCAAGTATTCACTTAACAAGAAGGTGTTGATTTCTTAGACACTTTTTCTCCTGTGGAAAAGTTGATCACTGTGATAATTCTCTTCTATATTGCTGCAAAAGAAAGTTGGCACTTTGCTTAGTTAGACATAAATAATAGTTTTTTGTTGGTGATTTTAGTATCACCAATGTATTTTAGTAGTAATGTGATTTACTAAAGGCTGATGCAATTATGCGTTAAGTTCGGAAACGAGTTAGGGAAGTGCAGAGTGCACGCTCGTCGAGCCAATGCATAATTGAATATGAATAATTGAAACGGGGTTCCAAGGGGCGAAGCCCCTGGAGGGATACGGGGCAGCGCCCCGTTGGGGTTCCAAGTGGCGAAGCCCCTGGCGGGGTGCGGGGCAGCGCCCCGTTGGGGTCCAAGGGGCGGAGCCCCTGGCTGGGGTCCCGCTAACAATCATGGCTGGGTGCGGGGCAGCGCCCCGTTCGAAAATTTTGAATCCTTTTTCCCAACCTACATAACCGTTTTCCGAACTGGTGTGTCTTTCCGGTTTCAGTTATTGATCTCCTATATAAGGAATCATTTGGCCTCGATTTCAATAACGGAAAAACGTCACTTTCTCTCTATATTAGTAATCAGTTTCTTTTGCCAGAAACAGATTATTCTTCGAGAATTATCCCCACAAAGATTTCGTGAACCCGGGCAAGAATAGGGTCGAAATACTTTGTTCGGAAAGTGTACGAACACGATTCTTCGAAGTTATCCATGATTATCATACCCAAATCTCTAACAAACGAACAAAGTATTTTTTGATAATCATGGCTGGAGGAAGCACCATCAAGGAGATGACTACAAACTTCGGAAAATTGGACAAGTTTCAAGGACAAGACTTCAGGCGTTGGCAGAAGAAGATGCATTTCATGTTGACAACGTTGAAGGTGGTACACGTCCTGTCTACACCGATTCCAGAATCTCTAGAGAATGAATCAGTCGAAAATATGAGACGCAAATCAAAGTGGGAGAACGACGACTACATATGCAGAGGGCACATTCTAAACGGTATGTATGATCCCTTATTTGATATTTACCAAAACGTGGAATCTGCAAAAGAATTGTGGGATTGTCTCGAATCCAAGTACATGGAAGAGGACTCATCCAGTAAAAAGTTTCTGGTAACCGATTTCAACAATTAAAAATTGGTTGAATCGAGGTCTGTCATGGAACAATTCAATGAACTCCTCTGAATCCTTGGACAGTTCACACAACACGGATTGAAGATGGATTAAACAATATCTGTCTCAAGCATCATAGACAAGTTGCCTCCTTCGTGGAAGGATTTCAAACACAATCTGAAACATGGAAAAGACGAATTGTCTTTGATCCAACTTGGAAGTCATTTGCGTATAGAATAATCTCTAAGAGCGCAGGAAGATGACAAAGGAAAGGGCAAAGGAATTGCTGGACCCTCAGTTAATATGGTCGAAGAGGGTGGTAAGAACGATTACAACAAAAACAAAGGAAAGAAACGTGCCTTCAAGAACAAAAAGGGCAGTTTCGGTGCTAACAAGAAATCGAAACTAGAATGCTGGAAGTGTGGCAAAACATGCCACTTCAAGAAGGACTGCTATTTCGGAAAAAAACACGACAACGCGAATGCAAGTGGTTCAGGAAAGGGGTCTAAGGACCACTCCGAAAACCAAGGTCAGAAATCAATTCGTGATTTGAATAGTTTGATTAAACATTCGGTTTCACTAAATTCTGAAGCATTTTATGTGCAAGATGATGCTGTCGCGTGGTGGATTGATTCTGGTGCCACAAAACATGTTTGCAAGGATCATTTCTGGTTCAAGACTCTTGTTCCAGTGGAAGATGGTTCTGTCCTCTACATGGGAGATGATCACTTCGCTCCCGTTAAAGGAAAAGGAAACGTGGTGCTAGAATTCAGTTTTGGAAAGACTATTACTTTGTTTAATGTTTTGTATGTTCCTAAATTACGTAAGAATTTAATTTCTGGTCCTGTATTAAATAAGCTTGGATACAAGCAAGTGTGTGAATCCGATAAATATGTTTTATCAAAGTCTGGTGTATTTGTAGGATTTGGATATTATAATAATGGTATGTTTATGATGAATTTGAATGGAGTTCCTAATGATTCTAGTTCTGTATTTATGTCCTCGTCGAATGTCATCAATTTTTCGTTATGGCATGCTCGTATATGACATGTACATTATAAAAGAATGCATGAAATGTCTAAAGATGATTTAATTCCTAGTTTTAATGAAAATGTAGAAAAGTGTAAAACTTGCATGTTAACAAAGATCACTAGGCAACCTTTTAAAAGTATAACAAGGAAATCTATCATTCTTGAGTTGATACATAGTGATTTATGTGATTTGCATGCTACTCCATCATTAGGGCATAAAAAATATTTTATCACTTTCATAGATGATGCGTCTAGATTCTGCTATGTTTATTTGTTGCACGCTAAGGATGAAGCCTTAGATAAATTTAAAATCTATAAAACTGAAGTTGAAGTGCAACAGAATGTGCTGATTAAAACATTACGTACAGATAGAGGTGGTGAATATTATGATCCTGTGTTTTTCCAGTTCGTAGGAATCATTCATGAAACTACGGCACCTTATACACCTCAACAAAATGGTGTGGCTGAAAGGAAAAATAGAGTTCTTAAAGAAATGGTGAACGCCATGTTATCCTACTCTGGTCTGAGTGAAGGGTTTTGGGGAGAAGCTATGTTAACGGCTTGCTATTTGTTAAATAGGGTTCCTAATAAAAGGAACAAGACTACCCCATATGAACTTTGGTATAAGAAATGACCCAACTTAACATTTCTACGTGTTTGGGGTTGTAGGGATGTGGTTAGACTCCCGGACCCAAAAAGGAAAACTTTGGGTGAAAAGGGTATAGCTTGCATCTTTGTTGGATATGCTGAGCACTCCAAGGCCTATAGGTTTTATGTTATAGAGCCTAATGACTCGATTTCTATTAACACGATAATAGAATCAAGATATGTCATATTGGATGAGAATTGTTTCTCTTCTATACCTAGACCAAAGATTTCTATACCTAATTCAGATGAATCTCTAAGGGATGATCATTCAAATGATGTGCCAAGTGAGACACTTGAACCTCGTAGGAGCAAAATAGCTAGAAAATCTAGAACTTATGGATCTGATTTTCAATTATATTTGGTTGAGGGATCAAAGTATCAGATTGATACTCAATACTATTATTGCTATAGTATAGAAGAGGATCCAAGAACATATGATGAAGCTGTGAAATCTCGAGACTCTGGTTTTTGGAAAGAAGCAATTGATGAAGAGATTGGTTCTATCATGGAAAATAATACTTGGGTATTGTCTGATTTACCACCAGGTTGCAAACCATTGGTTTGCAAATGGATATTCAAAAAGAAGATGAAAGTCGATGGTATAATTGACAAGTTTAAAGCTAGATTAGTTATCCAAGGCTTCAGACAAAAGGAAGGGATCGATTATTTCGATACCTATGCTCCGGTTGCCCGTATCACTACTATTAGATTGTTGATTTCCTTGGCGGCTATTCATAATCTAGTGATTCATCAAACGGATGTCAAAACAGCATTTCTGAATGGTGATTTGGAAGAAGAAGTGTATATGAAGCAATATGAAGGATTTGTAATGCCTGGTGTTGTACCCCAAAATTTGCCCTCCCATATTCTTCAAGATTTGCAAAGAGCAGGTTCAAAATCTCTCAAAGGTTGCACAGTCCAATTGCCTCCTAACAGTCAAAAATTAGGGTTTTGGTTCTGGCAAAGAAGTTGAAGTTTCCAAGGGTCCAAACAAGTCCCACATGCCTACAAACATGGTCAAGCATCCATATGCCAAGTTTCAAGACTCCCAGCACAAAATTGCACAGTCAAAAACCCTAATTGCTTAACAGTCAACTGCAGGGGCAAAATGGTCATTTGACAGTCAAAAGTCAAAAAATTTGGTCAACATCTTATTTTGAAGCCACAAACATCATTTGATCAATTCTTGATCATGATTCTCAAAGCATGGCTCAAAAAGTCTCAAGATGCAAAAGTTTCTATATTTGGACAGTTGAAAAAGTCAACTGCAAATTGACCAGGGCATAACTTCCACATGGTTTATCAGAAAAATTACATCCAAAGCTCATTTTGAAGAGAATGACATTTCCTACAACTCCTCTTCACACTTCAAGTCCAAGGAATGCTCTCACAAAAAGTTATCAATCTCAACATTATAGGTTATTTTCAAAAGTCAACAAAAAGGCACTTTAAGTCAAAGACCATAACTTGAGATTGGTAAATCAAAATGACATAGGACCAAAGGCATTGGTTAGAGGACTTCAAGACCTTTCCAAAATGTCCAAGAACATGATCAAAGCTTACAAATTGAGCAAGATATGCCTTGTAGAAGTTGGGAAATTTTGGGAATTTTGAAAAGTCAACTTTGCTTCAAATGCCTCAAAATTGCTAATGGGCCTCAATTTCTTCCAAGAATCATCACCCAAAAGCTATGCACGACCCATTGACCCAAAGGGGAGTTATTTTCTTATTTTTAATTAATTAATTGAGTTTTTAATCCTATTAATTCATTTAATTAAAATTAAATATGAGAAAAATACTAAAATAAAGGTTTTGAATCTTTTTATGCAGCATTTTCATCCATCATGACCTCAAGATTTCGTGCACAATCAAAAGGGAAAGATTCTATGCAAATAGGCAAGTTTTCATGGCAAAGAGATTTGGAAAAGATCATGGAAAATCAAATATTGAAAAGCATTAAAACTTGGATTTTGGGCTTGTTTTGTTTGACCTAATCATGCTACATACATATGTAAACATAACCTAAGGCATAAGGACAAGAAAGCTGCGCAGGAATTAAGAGAACAACTTTGCATTTTTCCAAGAAAAACCTTGAAACTGTTTTGACAGCTAGAGCATAATTCAAGACTGCAAAAGCATTCCAATAGACTCCTGACACTACCAGGAATCTTTTCCAATCAATGACAAGCCTCCATACTCGAAGAAGTGGTAGAACACAGTCGCCCTGTTCATGAAAATTTCCTTAATCGTATTTGAATTTACATGCATTTTCCATATGTTTTAATGTTTGATTTATACTAATATGATGATTCTGAAGCTAATGGCACAATTTAATTGAAGAATGCTTGCACGTATGGAAAGTTACCATGAACGATGCTTAGGGTTTCAAAGCTCCAGATTTGGGGTTTTACGCATAAGGCAAAATTAGTCAATCAAACCTATGCCATTGGACTCAAGACCTCAAAACGAATTGAACTCACTATTCGCGCCCAATTTATATTGCTCCATAGCCTAATCGCTATTTTTGCAAGTTTGACTTAGTGGGGGTTTAAAACCCCCGCTATCCATTTGTATTTTCAGGAAAAACGAAGAATCCATGAGGAAGACGCTGAGCTGTAGGCATGTGATTGGCAGATTTGAAAGTTAGCGCATTTTTATTTGGCTTCAGTATAGTGCTTGCTTATCATATATTTTATTTCTATTCTATTATATTAACAAATAAACGCACTAGCTCAATTGGTTAGCACGCTGGCATGCAGGTATTGGGACCTGGGTTCGATTCCCAGGTCCCCCATATTCTTCATAATTTTGTTTATAATGCGTTCAGGTATAATTCCCTTCCAGTGGTCCACCAAACTCCCCAACGCTTGTGCCTGCCAAGTGGCCAGGGGTCCCAATCCAAAGGTCAGAATTTGCAGATCACCATGGACACCAGTCAACCACTCCTCACACGCGCCAGAAAAGTCCACAAAGGCTTTGAATCTGTTGGGCCTAATTCCTTACACATACCTCCTAATTGGGCAGAAACCCCCCTCTTGTTTGTATTTCTTTCTCTCATTCTTTTTCTCTTTTTTATTTGTTTTAATTTAATTATTTTCTTTTAATTCCCCAAATTAATTTTAATAACACAAAAATACAAAAAAAATCAGAAATCACAAAAAATAAAAATATGTTTTATTTAATATTATTTTGTAAATAAATATTGTTAATCAATTTAGTTTAATTTAGGGTTCTTTTTTTAATTTTAATATTTTCTTAAATAAACTAAAAAATGTAGAAATTAGGGTTTTTAATATTTTTATTCTTTTTCTTAATAAATAGTTTTTTTTTTCCTATCATTAGTTATTACTAATTATCTTTGTAAATAAACTTGCAATTAAATAATTTGAGTAAATTAGGTTTAAACTTTAATTTTTTTCCTTAAATAATTAAAAACATGTAGAATTAGGGTTTCTTTTCCTTTTAATTTTCTTTATTTCCATTAAATACAAAAATATTAAAAATAACTTCTTTTCTTTAATCATTAATTAATTTAGTAATTTCAATTTAATTTCTTTAAAGGGTCCAACGCCCTCGCACTTTCGATTTCAATTTCCTTTCGCACGTTTACTTTTATTTCCTTTTTAGATATAATGTATTTGCCCCGAAGCCTTGTAATAGATAATTAGGACATTTACTTTCCGCACTTTTATTCAAATCGGGTCTTTGTTTAATTTGGCGATGTATAGACCCGCGCCTTGTAATAGCGTAGGACCTTTATTTTTCCGCATTTTAATTTCCGCACCCTTTAAACTGCTAATCACATGAAAGAATGTATGCCCAAATAAAATCAAAGCGTAGATCACCAAAAGCATGACAAGACAAACATAATTGAAAATGACACACAATTCACACACCACTCTTAGGGTACGCCTCACTGTTGCCTTGCCCCTCGAAACGTGGTCGTCAAGTATAGGACGTTTTAGTAAGTCCTCATGTCCATGAACATGGCATGGGGGTAGCTTCTAAGGTGTCCTACTATTGCTCTGGTGACCACACTGTCCCTAAACTCGAATTGACCCGAACACCTCCAACGGTGGTGCTACCTACCTCTCAATGGTGGGATGGCACTACCTTAAGGACATTTACACAGACTAATTCCTTAGGGTAGGTAGACGACTCGTAGATACTTGCTCTAATTCAAAACAAATCAAAAACTTCTTTTCACACCTACACTTTTCAAAAAGCTTTCAAAAACAACTTTTCAAACACTCTTGAGGACTGATACAAGAGTCGAACTGAAATTTTAAACGAAACTTTTTCAAACCCACTCACCTTGAAAAGCAAACAAACATTTTGAAAACACAATGAGGAAGTATCTAAGAGCCCATGGATAACCATGGATAGAAAGGGTGCTAACACCTTCCATTTCTATAAATCTACCTCCCGAACCGAGAACTAATCTCAATAAGGAATTTTTCTGTGCTTTTGTCCTTTCCATGTTGGAGAAAATAAAAGACGGTGGCGACTCTTGCTTCCGCGACATTTCGTGAACAAGCGTTAAACAGTCAGTTCCAGATCCACCGGTCACAGAACTGGCGACTCTGCTGGGGAATGATCTTGTGAGGTGTACCTTAGGATAGTTCATAACTATGTTTTCAATTGTTTTGACTTGTTTGCTTTAAATTGTGGGTTGCATCGGAGTTACATAGATCCTAACCCGGATCTGGGGATACCCTGTTTAGGTAGCATAAGCTGTGAGGGACCTGTCCGACGTAGACCGACATGGGTGAAGCAGTGGCTACGTTGGTGTGGCACCTTGGTCTGTACCGATATCCCTTGTGTTGCAACGAGGAGAATATGGGTCTTCGGAGGAGTCATTAAGCACCAACCGACCTTAGAACCTTAAATGACCCGACTTGGCCAATAGAACAGTAGCAGTATGCTACGCCCATTGAGGCTAAACTCTCGTGATGGTTCTGGCCGCAAGAAAAGATTGCGATGCTGGAGTTATGACCGATTGAGGGTAGTAAATGATATTGGGATCCTCTAAGAACTCGGTTACTTTTGATAGGACAGGTATGAACCAACAAACTGAAAGAGGGTAATACCTAGACCTCATGCTGGCCTAAACTCTAAGGGCTTGTCTTGTGTGACTTGTGTGCCTTATCTTGTTGGCCCTTGTAAATATTTGTGGTGTGCTTTATCATAACATCATACCATCATAACATTGCATGCATCCTGCATAAGGACTGACCATTTCAAAGACAAGAGGGTTTCACCTTTGCTCTGTTTTGTAGGACATCATGATGCCTATGCGAAGGAATACTATCCGGTTTAACTTTGTTCACCCACCTGAGTTTCTTGAAGAGTTGGTCAGTAGAATTCCAAATACTACTTCCTTCATCCAGAGGCATGGTTCTCTTCTCAGTTTAGTCACGGCAAAGTGGGACCAACAGCTGATGAGTGTCCTGACCCAGTTCTATGACCCTCTGTACCAGTGCTTCACCTTTCAAGACTTCCAGCTGGTCCCTACCCTGGAAGAGTTCTCTGATTTGCTTGGCATCCCTATCTTGGATCAGACTCCCTACACTGGTTGGGAAAAGACTCTCAGGCTTGAGGAGGTTGTTGCAGCTCTCCCCTTGACCCACCAAGAAGTAATGGACAACTGGGTGACTAGAAGCGGAGTCAAGGGTTTCTTGGATAAGTTTCTGATTGGTAAAGCTAACAGTTTCTGGAATGACTTGGACTTTAGGGCATATGAAGACATCCTGGCTCTCTTAACCTATGGTCTAGTCTTGTTCCCTAATCCTGATAACTTCATTAACGTCACTGCCATAAGGATCTTCATGTCTCAGAATCCCGTGCCCACTCTCTTGGGTGATATCCTGCAACAACTTTATGCTCGTACTGCCCGAAGACGAGGAACTCTGTGGTGTTGTATCCCTTTGTTGGTGAGGTGGTTTATTTCGCACCTCCCTAAGTTCGTGTTGAAGAACCAAGAAGGAAGAGGTTGGGCTCATAGGTTAATGTCTCTCACTGATAAGGACATCATTTGGACTCTCAGAGGTTTGGATGAGATAGCTGTTATTGATCGTTGCGGAGAATACCCTAATGTTCCTTTGATTGGTACTCAAGGAGGAATCTCTTACAATCCATGTCTAGCTCTCCGTCAGTTTGGAAGAGCCAGAAGAACAGGGCCTCATGAGATGTTGGTGCCTCACATCAGTTTTGAGTTTCAGGTGGATAGTGACGAGATGCGTCGTAGGTTCATCAAAGCTTGGGACAGAGTTCATAAAGCTGACCCACAAGAGTTGGGGCCAAAGACTTCTCTACCTATGGAAGCCTACTACAAATGGGTCCGCATCCGTGCTCAGAAGTTAGGTATGCCACACGAAGCTGTCAGACCCGTCATTCTTGAGCATCCTGACAAAGATGGGGCTCCTCCAACTGTCCTCCCTCCTCAGATACCTACTGATTATGAGACATTGAAGAGGTCTTGGTCGCAATTGCGAGAAGAACGGGATTCTTATCGGGAAAAGTTCAACGAGCAGGAATTGAAGATCCAGAAGCTGACAAAGCAGTTGGAGAATGAGCGAGCTCTGAATGACTACATCTGTACTGAGAAGAGGAGACCCTGGGATCAATGATGAGCTTTGGATGTTCTTTTACAGTTTTATTTCCCTTTTCAGTATTTCCATTTTATGTAACGCCTAAGGGCAATCTGTTGAACAATTTAAATTTCAAAGTTGAATCTAATGAAGTGTGTTCCTTTTGTTTACAAAGTTGATTCCCGATTGTCTTTGAAAACATAAATCATACGCATTCCATTCATCATGTGCATAGCAGGTACTCTTCTTTTCAGGTTGCTTACTGTTCTTCGCTGTTTATTTCAGCATCATGAACCCTGAATCATCAACCGAGATGTCTATCAAGGCCCTTCAGGCGCAGAACGCACAATTTCAGGAGTTGATCATGGGTTTGGCTCAAGGTCAAGAAGAGCTGAAGGCTTTGCTCCCGAAGAAGGAGAAGAAGAAGAAGAGAACTGTTCTTTTCAACTCGGGCCGGAGGTTTGGTAACACTCTGCAGAATGAGGAAGCTGGTTCTTCTGCAGGTAAAGACAGTCCCCAGGGGGGAAGGGTTCCAAGTCCGGTAGTCTCTGACAACGAGACTGATTTTAATGAGGAACAGTATCCTCCAGCTGAAGACCGGTACAAGCAGTTGGAAGATCGTCTGAACGCCATGGAGATTCAACAAGTGCCTGGTTTGGATTTCGGAGACCTGGGTTTATCTACTGGTGTGATCATCCCTCACAAGTTTAAAGCACCATCTTTCACCAAGTATGAAGGGGCGTCCTGCCCTAAGCTACACCTCAGATCTTATGTGCGGAAGATTCAGCCGTACACAATGGATAAGAACTTGTGGATCCACTTCTTCCAGGAGAGTCTTTCAGGGACTCATCTCGAATGGTTCTATCAGCTGGATGGAACCAAGGTTCGTAACTGGGAGGAGTTGGCTACTGCTTTTTACAAGCAGTATCAATATAATGCCGACCTTGCTCCTACACGTACCCAACTCCAGGGTATGTCGCTAGGATCAGGCGAAGGTTTTAAAGAATATGCACAGAAGTGGAGGGATCTGGCTGGCAGGGTGCAGCCTCCGTTAACAGACCGGGAGTTGGTAGATATGTTCTTGGGGACCCTCTCCGGGCCATTTTTCAATCATCTTATTGGCAATTCATCTGCAGGGTTCACTGACCTTATTCTGACTGGGGAAAGGATAGAGGCTGGAATGAAGTCCGGTAAAATTCAGAAAGGTGCGTCTTCAAGTTCTGAGAAGAAACCTTTTAAGAAGGAGGCCAGTGCTGTGTATGGGCCTAGAAGGAAAGATAAACCAGAGCGCCGCCAATCTGTCAACGCGGTAATGATTTCTAAACCTGCTGCCGCTCCTCGGCAAACCAATCAACAAAGGGCTGAGAGACCCAGAAGAGAATTTACCCGGATGAGTATGACCTTGTCACAAATCTTGCCGCAGTTGCTATCCACCAACTTGGTGACTGTCAGAGAGGCTCCAAAGGTTGTGAATACTGCCTCTCCTAAGTATAATCCAAATGCCCGCTGTGCTTATCATTCCGATAGCCCGGGGCATTCTACTGATGATTGCTGGGCCCTAAGGAACAAGGTGCAAGACCTTATTGATGCAAAGGAGGTACAATTTGAGGCACCTGAGAAGCCCAATGTAGTGACAGCTCCCCTGCCTGCTCATAGGGTGAATGCTATCAGGGATGATGACGAGGTGGAAGAATCTGAGTTCGACAGCTGGATTTATCCGACGGCCGACAGTGGACCTAGAAATTGGAGTGCAAAAGACAACCTACCTGTTACTTTTGTTACGCAGTAATGAATTCCTTTGTTTTGTTATTTGTAATAAACAATGAATTGAAACTCTATGGCCCGGTGTCTTACCCGGGGTACCGTGGCTTCATTTGTGAGGGCATATTAATTGTCATTTCATATATCATGAATAAAGACCTTGGACGTTTTCTTGCATTTCAAATCTTATGCTCCTTTTCTTTCTTTCCTTTCTTTATATATTGCAAAACAGCTGTATTTACACACACTCACTCATACAGGTTTCAATCCACTCTGGATCTCACTGGTAACGACTCTGCTACTGCCAGTTATGACTTCGAAAATCCGATCAACTTAGCTGAAGACGAAGGTGAAGAGGATTGCGAAGTGCCTGGCAAGCTTGCAAGACTGTTACTCCAGGAAGAGAGGGCAATTCAACCACATGAAGAGCCGGTGGAAACGATAAATCTGGGTACTGAGACAGACAGAAAGGAGGTTAAGATTGGTGCTAATCTGGAGCTCAGCGTGAAGCAACGGTTGACTCAGATGCTACATGATTATGGGGAGATATTTGCCTGGTCCTACGAAGACATGCCTGGTTTGGATACCGACATTGTGGTCCATCATTTGCCTACCAAGGAAGACTGCCCTCCAGTTAAGCAAAAGGTCCGCCGTATGCGTCCAGAGATGTCTGAGAAGATCAAAGCTGAGGTTATGAAGCAATTCGATGTCGGGTTTCTTGCAGTAACTTCTTACCCTCAGTGGTTTGCTAATGTGGTGCCAGTACCAAAGAAAGATGGAAAGGTCAGAATGTGTGTCGACTACAGGGATCTGAACAGGGCAAGCCCCAAGGATGACTTCCCCCTGCCACACATTGATGTTCTGGTTGACAATACGGCTCAGCACAAGGTGTTCTCTTTCATGGATGGTTTTTCAGGGTTTAATCAGATCAAGATGGCTCCTGAAGACATGGAAAAGACTACCTTTGTTACTCAGTGGGGCACCTTCTGCTACAAGTTCATGCCTTTTGGACTGAAAAATGCTGGGGCAACCTACCAGCGTGCCATGGTTGCTTTATTTCATGATATGATCCATCATGAGATTGAAGTGTATGTCGACGACATGATTGCAAGGTCCCAAACTGAGGAAGAACACCTTGATCATCTGCAGAAACTGTTTGACCGGTTGAAATTGTACAAGCTGAGGTTGAACCCAAACAAGTGCACCTTCGGGGTAAGATCTGGAAAGTTGTTAGGCTTCGTTGTAAGTGATAAGGGTATTCAAGTGGACCCTGCCAAGGTTAAAGCCATTCAAGAGATGCCAGTTCTTAAGACAGAAAAGGAGGTCAGAGGCTTTTTAGGACGCCTGAATTACATTGCCCGATTCATCTCACACCTAACTGCTACCTGTGAGCCAATCTTCAAGTTGTTGAAGAAAGATCAGGTAGTACGTTGGAATGATGAATGTCAGGCCGCTTTTGACAGAATCAAAGAGTATCTCCAAGAACCACCCATCCTCATGCCACCGGTTGAAGGGAGACCTCTGATATTATACCTGACAGTACTTGACAACTCAATGGGGTGTGTGATGGGGCAACATGACGAGTCTGGCCGAAAAGAGCATGCCATTTATTACCTTAGCAAAACGTTTACCGACTGTGAGACCCGATACTCACTGCTTGAGAAAACTTGTTGCGCTTTGGTATGGGCTGCTCGCCGGCTGAGACAGTATATGCTGACTTACACTACCTTGTTGATCTCAAAGATGGATCCAATAAAGTACATATTTGAAAAGCCTGCTCTGTCCGGGAGAATAGCAAGATGGCAGATGATCTTGACAGAATACGACATCCAGTACACAACTCAGAAAGCCATCAAAGGAAGTGTATTGGCAGACCACTTGGCACATCAGGCAGTAGACGACTATCAGTCAATGAACTTCGAGTTTCCAGACGAGAGTATCATGATAGTGACTGATTGTGAAGTACCTGGACCGGATGAAGGACCTGAGGAAGGATCCCGATGGTCTATGCACTTTGACGGAGCCTCCAACGCTTTGGGTAACGGTATCGGCGCTGTGATCATATCCCCTCAAGGCACTCATACTCCACTCACTGCCCGGCTATGTTTCAACTGCACCAACAACATGCCAGAGTATGAGGCATGCATCATGGGTCTCCAAGCGGCAATCGACTTAAGAATCAAGTTTCTGAGTGTCTTCGGAGATTCCTCTCTCGTGATCAATCAGATCAGTAGCGAGTGGGATACGAAACATCTGAATCTTATTCCTTACAGAGAATGTGTGTTGACCTTGATCCCCCACTTCACAGAGATAACTTTTGAACATTTCCCAAGAGAGGAGAATCAGCTGGCGGACGCGTTAGCTACGATGTCTTCCATGTTCAAAGTCAAATGGGACAATGAGGCTCCCCGGGTCATCATCTGGAAACTGGACGAACCGGCATACTGTTGTGATCTCGAGGCTGAGGTAGTGACTGAGAAACCTTGGTACCATGAGGTGAAGAGATACTTGGAAGCTCAGGAATACCCTGAAGGTGCATCTGTCAACGACAACAAGTTTCTGAGAAGGTTCGCTGCAAAGTTCTTTCTTAGCAATGGCATCCTGTACAAGCGAAACCATGATTCGACCTTACTGCGTTGTGTGGATAAGACTGAAGCAGAAAGGATCATGGCGGAGCTACATGAGGGTACCTTCGGAACACATTCCAATGGACACACTATGGCAAAGAAAATCCTTCGGGCAGGGTATTTCTTGTCCACAATGGAAGCCGACTGTTACCAACATTCTCGGACATGTCACAAATTCCAGATTTATGCAGACAAGGTGCACGTTCCTCCAGTTCCTCTGAATGTCCTGACTGCACCTTGGCCTTTTGCAATGTGGGGCATAGATATGATCGGCGAGATTAAACCTACGGCATCCAACGGGCATCGCTTCATCCTGGTAGCGATCGATTATTTTACAAAGTGGGTTGAAGCAGCTTCCTATGCTACTGTAACCAAGAATGTTGTGGCACGGTTCATTCGGCATAACTTGATCTGTCGATACGGCGTCCCTGAAAGAATCATTACAGACAACGGTACCAATCTCAATAACAAGATGATCACTGAGCTCTGCGAGCAATTTAAAATACAGCACCACAACTCTTCTCCCTACCGGCCGAAGATGAATGGGGCTGTCGAAGTGGCTAATAAGAATATCAAGAAAATTGTGCAGAAGATGACAGTGACTTATAAAGATTGGCACGAGATGTTACCGTTTTCTCTACATGGGTACCGTACCTCAGCAAGGACGTCAACCGGGGCAACTCCCTTCTCCTTGGTCTACGGCATGGAGGCAGTCTTACCAATTTAAGTGCAAATACCCTCTCTCCGGATAATGAAGGATGCAGATCTGAGCGAAGATGATTGGATCCAGACACGACTTGATCAATTAAACCTGATTGACGAAAAGAGACTTGCTGCTATTTGTCATGGTCAGACGTACCAAAAACGGATGATCAGGGCATTTAACAAAAAAGTCAAACCACAAGAATATCAAGTTGGGGATCTGGTAATCAAGCGTATCATCCTTCCTCAGAGTGATCCAAGGGGAAAATGGACCCCTACGTACGAAGGGCCATTTGTGGTTAAACATGTGTTCTCAGGAGGAGCCATGATTCTAACCAACATGGATGGTGACGACCTTCCTCACCCCGCCAATGCAGACATAGTAAAAAGATACTACGCATAATAAAGACCTGATAGGTTGACATACCTAGGCAAAAATTAGGGCTTCCCGGCGAACCAAAAGGGTTCGGGCAAAATGAAGGGATGAAATGAAAAAATCTATACACCCGGCAAGTCGAAAACCTGAAAAGGCGGCTTGGGCAAAAATGGGTATCCCGGTGGACTGAAAACCCGAAAGGGCGGTCCATGCCAAAGTTAGGGATTGAAGCGTAATACTATGTCTCATTGGATCACTTTGCATCCAGAATCTGGTATCAACTGTCAAGCTCAAAAGGCATCAATCAATCAGCTTCATCTTCAGCTAGGTCATCAAGTGATGAGATGCTCGAAGATATAAAGGCGATAGCAGAGTTGGAACCTAGTGGGATCATTCTTTTCACACAGCTGTTTTGTTTTCCCTTTGTACAAATTGTATAAATTCTTTTGTTCGGCGGCGTTCTCTTACTAGGACGTCAGCCTCTTGTACATAAACGCCTATTTACAGGCAAATTCAAAAATCAATATAAAATCACTTTTCAGTTAAAATTGCCATTTGTTTTTCCTTTTCTATTTTGTTTTGCGAAGAACGTCCAAGGTTCAATTTGTGATATATGCATTTGACAATAATTGCTAACTCATAAATGGTTGCATACGAAACAAAGGAGTAATTACAGGTAACATTAGAAACAGGGGCAATAATGAGTGGTCTAAGCGATCTAATTGTTCTGTCCACCAAGGTACCAAGGTAAGTTCAGCTGAAGAACATAACCTGTATATCTTAATTCCCCAGAGAGTAATTCAGCGAGTCAATGCACTCTCCCCAAGCAAAGCTATATTATCAGCCTTAAGGAAGTTGGGTATCCCCAGCAAATCTCAACATTCCTCAGCAAATTATACCGACGTTCTTAACAAGCATCCCCGGCAATCTTGATCTAAGATTGTTCCCCGGCGGTACACCAGAAATTCAGTGGAGTCACTTCCAGTACATCTCAAAATTTCCCCAGGAGATCCCAGCATAGTTCAAGATTTCCCCAGGAAAGTTTGAATCCATCTCCCCAGCAGGAAGCTTATCCCCAGTAGATTCTGGAAGCTTATCCCCTACAGAGCACGAACGCGTCTCCCGGCTTTTATTCAAAGGTTATTTCCCTACCAGGATATAACTGGGTTATCCTCAGCCAAAAGCCACGGAAAGATCGTCCTTGGCAAAGTCTTCTTATCTCCAGCGGAGTCTATTAACACTTCCAACATAACAACGGTATCCTCAGCGAAGTTATCATCAACATCTCAACAAAGTACCTCTCCTCCCACAGAGTATTGTTCCCCAGCAAGGTAGCTAGAGTAATTTTCTCCCCGCAGAGTAATCTATTCATCAATTTTATCCCCCAACGGAGTTATCTTCTCCTACCGGTTCATTCTTGCAATCTTCATCCCCAGCGGAAACGAAGAACTCTCTTCAACCATCAGCCCAGGATTTTAACTCCTGGCATTCGTCAAGGATATATTTTCCTAGACAAACATACATTCATAAACATCGCATTTCCATACATCATAATACATGCATAAACGCATCATATCTTACAATCTCGTTTATGTTGAGAACATCATTGCTTGATCCATATCATGCATTGCATATGACTGACCTTTACCTTTCAGGAAAGATCCAGTTAAGTTCTCAGCTATATTCCAAGACTTTAGTCTGGTTCAGTTAAATCAATTCTAAGATTTCTCTGATTCTTATCCAGTCAAAGTTATTCCAAGACTTTAGTCTGGTTCAGTTAAATCAATTCTAAGATTTCTCTGATTCTTATCCAGTCAAAGTTATTCCAAGACTTTAGTCTGGTTCAGTTAAATCAACTCCTAAAGATTTCTCTGATTCTTGTCCAGTCAAAGTTAATCCAAGACCTTCTCTGGTTCAGTCAGATCGACGCTAAGATCTCCCTGATTCTTATTCCAGTTGAAGATTCCAAGACCTTGCCTGGTTCAGTTAAATCGACTCCTAAAGATTTTTCTGATGCCAATCCAATCAAAGGCCTTCTCTGGTTCAGTCAGATCGACCCTAAGATCTCCCTGATTCTTATTCCAGTTGAAGATATTCCAAGACCTTGCCTGGTTCAGTTAAATCGACTCCTAAAGATTTTTCTGATTCTTATCCAGTCAAAGGCCTTCTCTGGTTCAGTCAGATCGACCCTAAGATCTCCCTGATTCTTATTCCAGTTGAAGATTCCAAGACCTTGCCTGGTCCAGTTAAATCGACTCCTAAAATTTTTCTGATTCTTATCCAGTCAAAGGCCTTCTCTGGTTCAGTCAGATCGACCCTAAGATCTCCCTGATTCTTATCCAGTTGAAGTTATTTCAAGACCTTGCCTGGTTCAGTTAAATCGACTCCTAATGATTTTTTTGATGTCGATCCAGTCAAAGGCCTTCTCTGGTCCAGTCAAATCGATTCCTAAAGATTTTCCTGATGAAGACTCAGTAGAAGACATCCAGATTCTCTCACCGTTACTGTTGAGGTAGTAATCTCCCCAGGTTCTCTCATCATTACTGTTGAGGTAGTAATCGCCCCAGATTCTCTCATCGTTACTGTTGAGGTAGTAATCGCCCCAGGTTCTCTCATTGTTACTGTTGAGGTAGTAATCGCCCCAGGTTCTCTCATCGTTACTGATGAGGTAGTAATCACCTAAGGTTTTCTCAGCGTTACTGTTGAGGTAATAATCATCCAAGGTTCTCTCACCGTCCCGTTGAGAGCACGTCTGAAGAGTTCAAAGATTCGATACCTGTATCCAGCCAGGGCGCGTCTACAAAAAGAATTTTAAAGTCAACTCCTGTAACAGGCCAGTTAATTATCTTTCTTCTTTTCAGGTACGCAAGTCCTCGCTAAGGAATCTCTTACGCGACCGACGCCCAGATGGAATCTATAAGCCCATCCACCTATCCATCACCTCTCAACATGGCATCTATAAGCCCATCCTCCTATCCACTAATCTCCAAATGGCATCTGTAAGCCCATTCCCACCACCACACTACTATGTGAGCGCAAATTTCTGGGCACTCTAGTGTTCAATCATCTTCCACCTTCGGATTACGAAAGGCACGCCAGCCAATCTACATCCTCAGGTTTAAGAAGATTGAACAGGGGCAACTGTTGTACCCCAAAATTTTCCCTCCCATATTCTTCAAGATTTGCAAAGAGCAGGTTCAAAATCTCTCAAAGGTTGCACAGTCCAATTGCCTCATAACAGTCAAAAATTAGGGTTTTGGTTCTGGCAAAGAAGTTGAAGTTTCCAAGGGTCCAAACAAGTCCCGCATGCCTACAAACATGGTCAAGCATCCATATGCCAAGTTTCAAGACTCCCAGCACAAAATTGCATAATCAAAAACCCTAATTGCTCAACAGTCAACTGCAGGGGCAAAATGGTCATTTGACAGTCAAAAGTCAAAAAATTTGGTCAACATCTTATTTTGAAGCCACAAACATCATTTTATCAATTCTTGATCATGATTCTCAAAGCATGGCTCAAAAAGTCTCAAGATGCAAAAGTTTCTATATTTGGACAGTTGAAAAAGTCAACTGCAAATTGACCAGGGCATAACTTCCACATGCTTTATCAGAAAAATTCCATCCAAAGCTCATTTTGAAGAGAATGACATTTCCTACAACTCCTCTTCACACTTCAAGTCCAAGGAATGCTCTCACAAAAAGTTATCAATCTCAACATTATAGGTCATTTTCAAAAGTCAACAAAAAGGCACTTTAAGTCAAAGACCATAACTTGATATTGGTAAATCAAAATTACATGGGACCAAAGGCATTGGTTAGAGGACTTCAAGACCTTTCCAAAATGTCAAAGAACATGATCAAAGCTTAAAAATTGAGCAAGATATGCCTTGTGGAAGGTGGGAAATATTTGGGAATTTTGAAAAGTAAACTTTGCTTCAAATGCCTCAAAATTGCTAATGGGCCTCAATTTCTTCCAAGAATCATCACCCAAAAGCTATGCACGACCCATTGACCCAAAGGGGAGTTATTTTCTAATTTTTAATTAATTAATTGAGTTTTAAATCCTATTAATTCATTTAATTAAAATTAAATATGAGAAAAATACTAAAATAAAGGTTTTGAATCTTTTTATGCAGCATTTTCATCCATCATGACCTCAAGATTTCGTGCACAATCAAAAGGGAAAGATTCTATGCAAATAGGCAAGTTTTCATGGCAAAGAGATTTGGAAAAGATCATGGAAAATCAAATATTGAAAAGCATTAAAACTTGGATTTTGGGCATGTTTTGTTTGACCTAATCATGCTACATACATATGCAAACATAACCTAAGGCATAAGGACAAGAAAGCTGCGCAGGAATTGAGAGAACAACTTTGCATTTTTCCAAGAAAAACCTTGAAACTGTTTTGACAGCTAGAGCATAATTCAAGACTGCAAAAACATTCCAATAGACTCCTGACACTACCAGGAATCTTTTCCAATCAAAGACAAGCCTCCATACTCGAAGAAGTGGTAGAACACAGTCGCCCTGTTCATGAAAATTTCCTTAATCATATTTGAATTTACATGCATTTTCCATATGTTTTAATGTTTGATTTATACTAATATGATGATTCTAAAGCTAATGGCACAATTTAATTGAAGAATGCTTGCACGTATGGAAAGTTACCATGAACGATGCTTAGGGTTTCAAAGCTCCAGATTTGGGGTTTTACGCATAAGACAAAATTAGTCAATCAAACCTATGCCATTGGACTCAAGACCTCAAAACGAATTGAACTCACTATTCGCGCCCAATTTATATTGCTCCATAGCCTAATCGCTATTTTTGCAAGTTTGACTTAGTGGGGGTTTAAAACCCCCGCTATCCATTTGTATTTTCAGGCAAAACGAAGAATCCATGAGGAAGACGCTGAGCTGTAGGCATGTGATTGGCAGATTTGAAAGTTAGCGCGTTTTTATTTGGCTTCAGTATAGTGCTTGCTTATCACATATTTTATTTCTATTCTATTATATTAACAAATAAACGCACTAGCTCAATTGGTTAGCACGCTGGCATGCAGGTATTGGGACCTGGTTTCGATTCCCAGGTCCCCCATATTCTTCATAATTTTGTTTATAATGCGTTCAGGTATAATTCCCTTCCAGTGGTCCACCAAACTCCCCAACGCTTGTGCCTGCCAAGTGGCCAGGGGTCCCAATCCAAAGGTCAGAATTTGCAGATCACCATGGACACCAGTCAACCACTCCTCACACGCTCCAGAAAAGTCCACAAAGGCTTTGAATCTGTTGGGCCTAATTCCTTACACATACCTCCTAATTGGGCAGAAACCCCCCTCTTGTTTGTATTTCTTTCTCTCATTCTTTTTCTCTTTTTTATTTGTTTTAATTTAATTATTTTCTTTTAATTCCCCAAATTAATTTTAATAACACAAAAATACAAAAAAAATCAGAAATCACAAAAAATAAAAATATGTTTTATTTAATATTATTTTGTAAATAAATATTGTTAATCAATTTAGTTTAATTTAGGGTTCTTTTTTTAATTTTAATATTTTCTTAAATAAACTAAAAAATGTAGAAATTAGGGTTTTTAATATTTTTATTCTTTTTCTTAATAAATAGTTTTTTTTCCTATCATTAGTTATTACTAATTATCTTTGTAAATAAACTTGCAATTAAATAATTTGAGTAAATTAGGTTTAAACTTTAATTTTTTTCCTTAAATAATTAAAAACATGTAGAATTAGGGTTTCTTTTCCTTTTAATTTTCTTTATTACCATTAAATACAAAAATATTAAAAATAACTTCTTTTCTTTAATCATTAATTAATTTAGTAATTTCAATTTAATTTCTTTAAAGGGTCCAACGCCCTCGCACTTTCGATTTCAATTTCCTTTCGCACGTTTACTTTTATTTCCTTTTTAGATATAATGTATTTGCCCCGAAGCCTTGTAATAGATAATTAGGACATTTACTTTCCGCACTTTTATTCAAATCGGGTCTTTGTTTAATTTGGCGATGTATAGACCCGCGCCTTGTAATAGCGTAGGACCTTTATTTTTCCGCATTTTAATTTCCGCACCCTTTAAACTGCTAATCACATGAAAGAATGTATGCCCAAATAAAATCAAAGCGTAGATCACCAAAAGCATGACAAGACAAACATAATTGAAAATGACACACAATTCACACACCACTCTTAGGGTACGCCTCACTGTTGCCTTGCCCCTCGAAACGTGGTCGTCAAGTATAGGACGTTTTAGTAAGTCCTCATGTCCATGAACATGGCATGGGGGTAGCTTCTAAGGTGTCCTACTATTGCTCTGGTGACCACACTGTCCCTAAACTCGAATTGACCCGAACACCTCCAACGGTGGTGCTACCTACCTCTCAATGGTGGGATGGCACTACCTTAAGGACATTTACACAGACTAATTCCTTAGGGTAGGTAGACGACTCGTAGATACTTGCTCTAATTCAAAACAAATCAAAAACTTCTTTTCACACCTACACTTTTCAAAAAGCTTTCAAAAACAACTTTTCAAACACTCTTGAGGACTGATACAAGAGTCGAACTGAAATTTTAAACGAAACTTTTTCAAACCCACTCACCTTGAAAAGCAAACAAACATTTTGAAAACACAATGAGCAAGTATCTAAGAGCCCATGGATAACCATGGATAGAAAGGGTGCTAACACCTTCCCTTTCCATAAATCTACCTCCCGAACCGAGAACTAATCTCAATAAGGAATTTTTCTGTGCTTTTGTCCTTTCCATGTTGGAGAAAATAAAAGACGGTGGCGACTCTTGCTTCCGCGACATTTCGCGAACCAGCGTTAAACAGTCAGTTCCAGATCCACCGATCACACCTGGTAATGAGCATAAAGTGTGTAAGCTAGTTAAGTCGTTGTATGGGCTGAAACAAGCTCCGAAGCAGTGGCATAAAAAGTTTGATGAGGACGTTTTGTCTAATGGTTTCATTCTAAACCAAGCTGACAAATGTGTATATAGCAAATTTGATACATCCGGTAAAGGAGTTTTCATTTGTCTGTATGTTGATGACATGTTGATCTTTGGCACCGACCAAAATAAAATTGATAAAACGAAGAACTTTCTGTCATCAAAGTTCTCCATGAAGGATATGGGAGAAGCGGACGTTATTCTTGGTATTAAGATTAAATGGGAGAATAAGGGGATTGTAATTACTCAATCCCATTACATTGAGAAAATACTCAAGAAGTTCAACTATGAAAGTTGTTCTCTAGTAAGTACTCCCATGGATCCGGGAGAAAAACTCATGCCAAATACAGGTAAACCTGTGGATCAACTCGAATACTCAAGAGCTATAGGCTCTTTGATGTATGCTATGATTAGCACTAGACCGGATATTGCTTATGTAGTTGGAAAGTTGAGCAGATTTACTAGTAATCCTAGTAGACACCATTGGCATGCGATAACTAGGGTATTCAAGTACTTGAAGGGTACTATGAATTATGGATTGTCATATATGGGATTTCCTTCGGTGTTAGAAGGTTATTCAGATGCTAGTTGGATAAATAATGTTGAAGATTCATCCTCTACAAGTGGATGGGTGTTCTTGCTTGGGGGAGGTGCCATTTCATGGGCTTCCAAGAAGCAAACATGTATAACTAGTTCCACGATGGAATCTGAGTTTGTGGCATTAGTTGTTGCTGGTAAAGCTGAGGAATGGCTAAGGAACTTGGTATATGAGATTCCGAGTGGCCTAAACCAATATCATCAATTTCTATCCGTTGTGATAGTACTGCCACACTGGCTAAAGCTTATAGTCAAATATACAATGGGAAGTCTAGACATTTGGGTGTTCGACATAGTATGATTAGGGAACTAATCATGAATGGGGTGATATCTATTGATTTTGTTCGGTCGTAACAAAACTTAGCTAACCACTTGACGAAGGGGTTAGCTAGAGACTTAGTGAAGAAGTCGGTAATTAGGATGGGATTAAAGTCCATTTAAATCTATTAGCTATGGTATACCCAATTCCCTTCTAATACAACGTTAGAAGCAAAATTCAATGTGGAAAGATCATAGTTAGAGATTGGAGCAATCGTGTTTATCTTCCCAAGGTATGTGCTCAGACTTGCAAGTAATGGCTAGGTTGAAGTATATCTTCTTAATGGTTCTCTTTGAAAAATTGCAAATGCAGGTGCAAGATTAAAAGGATCACCTATGTGAGCATGAAGTTTTGCCGCTTCAGGAAGCTTGGACTTGGCTTCCTATATGCTTATTAATGGATAAGGACACATGGCTTGTAAAAGTGTCAAGAATGAATAGTAGAGTATTGTAAGAAACATATGTGTACTGTATCTTCAGATATTCAAATGGATTGACGAGTTCAATCGTTATGACACCCCGATTTTCGAGTATTTGGAAAGTGAAGGTAGGTTATGGAAAGGGAAGGTGTTAGCACCCTTTCCATCTGTGGTTTTCCACGGGCTCTTAAGTACTTGCTCATTTTTGAAAACTGTTTGTGTGTGTGTGTTTTGAAAGTTTTTATTTGCTTTATGGTAACTCTTGTATCAGTCCTCAAGAGTGTGATAAAACATTTTTAAAAGTAGTTTTTGTAAGTGCGTAAGTGTAAAAATTTCAGGTTGGAGCAAGTACTTAAGAGTCATCTACCTACTCGAAGAAGGGTGTTCTTTTCCTCCTAACCTTTAGATAGTGCTATCCTACTATTAGTGAATAGGTAGCCCTATCATAGGATGTTGAGGGACTATCGAAAGGGACGCTATGGTCATTGAAGGCAACTTGTAAGGATATCTTAGAATTTTGAAGGGACTGTCATCATATATTTATAGACAACATCGAGGGACAAGATCATTTCTCGTAGGCAACACGAGGGGCGTTTAGGGACCATGATCTTTTATGATGTCTTTAGAATTGAGGTTCTTTGTTAAGATACCCCTACGTTCGAGGGACATGACCATTATTTTCCGAGGCAACCAAGTGAGGTATACCCTAAGGGTGCAAGTGTGCAACAATGTCTTTTTTCAGTTATGTTTATCTTACAATTAGTGATCTATGATTAATTGATTCTTGTCATGCACGCCTAAGTTACTAACAATTATATACAAGCATGTAATGAAAAAGCAAGAAATAAAGTCCTACGCTATTACAGGGCTTTGGTGTAGATACACGAGTAATGAACGAAAAGTAAACGTGCGAAGATAGAAAACCCTAGTTAACTATTACAAACCAGGCGCAGTTACACAAGTGGTAAAAAAATCGTATGCAAAAGATAATAGCGCACAAGATTAAGACGGGAAAAAATTTCTAAACCCTAAAGAAAAAACCTAATTGCTCATTAAAAATATTTTTGTATTTTATGAAAAAATATTTGAATTTTAACCTAATTCTCTAGTTAAATTTAATTAATGAAATAAGGTTAAAATTTAATTAAATTAATTAAATTGAAAAATATGTTTTTATTTAAAATAACTCTAAATCCTAATTTATGATTTTCTGACTTTTTTATGATTTTTATGAAAAAATAATTTTTGAAATAATTAAAAATAACAAAGAAATTAAATTAAAAAAAAGAAAGAAGAATGGGCCTGAATGGGGGTGTGAACCCAATCTGGATTCAAATAAATAAAAACAAATCTCATAAAAATAAAATAATGGATTTAAATATCCTAAATAAGTTCATGGATATGCTTGAGATCCAAAACCCACACCCATTAGTCCAAAAGATCTAATTTGCTCACATTGACTTTTGTGCATTTTCATAAAATTGGTCAACTTTAGCAATGCATATCTTTCTCAATTTTAACCCTATGAGTGTGTTCTTAGACTTTCTAGAGAGCTTAGGATGTCCTCTAAACAACCCTTTTGGTTTCACCTCAATTGGATCTTCCATGTTCATGTAAATAGCTTTGACCCAAAAGGTGTTTTTGTTGACTTTTTGAAAGGGCCTATAATGTCTGAGCTTGTATCTTTTGATTGAGGAATTTCATGAACTTGAGGGATGAAGAGAAGTTGTAGGGAATTCTATTCTCTTAAAAATGAGCCTTGGAGGAAATTTTTTGATAAAGTATGAGAAAGTTATGCCAGGTCAAAGTTTAGTTGACTTTTCCTATAGAAACCCTAATTTGCCATTTTTTACTTTTGATGGGTTATGAGCATTTCTTAAGAAATCATGATCAACCCTTGATCAAATGATGTATAATACTTCAAAATATTGATGTTGACCAAAAATATTGAAGTTTGACTATATTTGGGCCATATTTTACTTTTGACCTAGTACAGTTGATTCCCAAGCATTTGAGCAGTTGACTGAGTAAACTTGTTGCTCAAGGCATGAAATTTGGCATGGATGATCTTGAGGATATATTAAGATAATGGATAACATTTTGGATCCTTGGGACTCACACATATTGCTTAAAATTGAAACCCTAGTTGAGGCTTGTTGTCTTAGGGAGAGAATTTGTCTGGTCCATTCTTGGTCATCCTTGAGAAATTGAGGACCTCTAGAGGCATGTCTTGAGTGACAATGGAAGGGAAAATTTTGGGATACAAAAATTTCATTCTCAAAGGATTTGATGCAAGCTGAATAGCTGACATGCTATCACAAAACACCATGACATATTGTAAATTGACTTTAAACATGCGCGTTGTCGGATCCATAGTAACTCAGAAGTGAGAAAAGCTAAAGCCCGATACTCTGCTTCTGCAGATGATCTAGCAACTGTAGGTTGCTTATTTGATTTTCATGAAATGAAGGCATCTCCTAAAAAACACAAAAACTAGTCGTCAATTTGCGTGTCACTTTACAACTGCCCCAGTCAGCATCAGCAAAGGCAGTGATACGAAACGAGGATTTAGTATGAAAAAACAATCCTTTGCCCTGAATGCCCTTAAGGTATTGCAAGACATGCTGAATTCCTGTCAAGTGAGTGGTACGAGGCTGCTGCATCAACTGGCTCAATTTATTTATAGCATAGGCAATATCAGGCCTCAAAATTGTCAAGTACATAAGCTTACCTATGAGTCTTCGATAGGCAGAGGCATCTTCAAGAATCTCCTTATCAGTATCATGGAATGATACTGCAGAATATAATGGAACATTCATAGGTTTTGAGGCAAGGTAATATGTATCTTGGAGAAGTTGCAAAGTATACTTTCTTTGACAAAGATGAATTCCTCTTTGAGATGTGGAAATTTCTAATCCCAAAAAGTAGTGCAAATCTCCAAGTACTTTCAGCTTGAAATGTTATTGCATGAGGATTCCCACTTGTTTTAATCTTTGTGAATCAAGTCCTACAAGAACAATATTATCGACATAGACAAGTAAGATAATCAGAGATGAGTCTTTTCCACAAGAAAACAAAGAGTGATCGGCTGGGGATTGTGCATATCCTAGATAGGTGAGAGTGGAACTGAATTTTTTATACCACTGTCTGGATGCTTGTCTTAATCCATATAGAGACTTGTTCAGTTTACAAACAAGACTCTCCACCTTTATTGGATAACCCTTAGTAAGTTACATAAAAACTTCTTCAGTGAGGTCTCCATTTAGGAACACATTATTTATGTCCAAATGAATGAACTGTCATTGTTTTTGTGCAGCAATAGAAAGCAAAACTCTCACAGTTGTGAGTTTTGCTACAGGAGAAAAAGTATCCAAGAAATCAACCCCAATCTGTTGTGTGAACCCTCGAGCCACCAATCGTGCCTTGTATCTATCCAGAGATCCATCAGCTTTGTATTTAACTTTGTAAATTCATCTACAACATATATCTCTTTTGCCTCGAGGGAGACCTTGCACGGTTCGTGTTTTATTTGCCTCTAAAGCGGAAATTTCCTCAACCATGGCCTGTCTCCATTCAGGACTAGAAACAACTTGATGATAAAAGGAAGGTTCATAAATGTTGGATACTTCACCTATAAATTGTTTGTAAGTTGGATAAACCTTGTCACAAGACAAGTGATTTTTTATGGGGTACCTAACATTGCATTGATAATCCTGAAGGTACACTGGGTGTCTACGAGTTCTAGTTGGCCTTGGAAGAGGTGCATTTTGATCAACCGAAAATACTTGGTTGTTTTGAGTTATGACAAGGACATCCATGTCAGGCCATGGATCATGGATCTCATTATTAACCAAAGGGTTTAGTTCATTTGGAGAAAAATAATATGTTATGGCTTTTGGCAATACAGTGTCAGAAAAAAATGTGATTGGACTGTGTCATATGTAATAGACTGAAAAGGAAAAACTGATTCCTGAAATGTGACATCCCTAGTGACCAAAATCTTTATATTTTCTAGGTTCATAATTTTATAACCTTTGACACCTTGAGGATAGCCAAGAAAAATACAGGGTGAGGCACGGGGAATGAATTTTGATCTATAAGCAGGTATGGTAGAAGCAAAACACAAACAACCAAATACCCTTAGGGATTCATAACCCGCTAGCTTACCTTGTAACACTTCAAAAGGTGACTTGTTATCTAATCCAGGAGAGGGAACTCTATTGATCAAGTAAGCACTTATGTTGACACAATCACCCTAGAATCGTATTGAAACTTTTGACTGAAACATCAATGCCCTTGCAACATTAAGCAGATGTTGGTGTTTTCTCTCCACAACTGAATTCTGTTGAGGTCTATAAGGACATGAAAATTGATGTGTAGCTCCTCCAGCTTGTAAAACCTCAGTCAGTTACAGTTATTTGGCATTATCATTGCGATTTCCCTTTATTATAGTGTGAAATTGTGTTTTGATGAACTAGAAAAACAATTTGATCAAAAAAGTTACTTCAGATTTGTGCTTCATTAAATGAATCCACGTGTATCTAGAGTTATCATCAACAATGGTTAAAAAATAATGAAAGCAATCATATGTAGATTTAGAAAAAGGACCCCACACATCACAATGAATTAGATCAAAAGGTGAACTTTGATGATTATTGTGCGAAATAAAAGGCAAACGATGAAATTTAGCAAGAAGACAAACTTTGCAAAATTCATGATTATCTTTATTGAGAACAAATAAAGCTGGAACAATTTTTTGAATAGCTTGTAAAACATGGTCAGATAAATGCCCTAATCTAGCATGCCAACTAGAAAAAGAAACATTTCCAACAAAATTACAGTTTGGTATACTTGAGGAACTATTATTAACATGTCCAGTAAACGTATTAGGGGAAACATCAAGTGTGCTCTTGAGGAAGTAGGGACCATGAGTGTAATCACCTGAACCAGTCACCTTCCCCTGCTGATTGTCCTGAATAATGAATCCAGATTTAGAAAAAATAACAGATAAATGGGATTGTTGTAGCAACTGACTAACAGACAAAAGATTGATGCAAAAAGCAGGAATATATAACACATGTGTAATGTGAGATGAGAATTGAGAACAAGTGTGCCTATGGCAGAAACATAGACTTTTCTATTTTTAGTTAATATCACAAATTTGTGAGATAGAAGTTTATATGAAGTAAACATGCTAAAAGAATGTACAATATGTGATGTGGCTCCTGAATTAACTATCCATATATTGCTAGCAGAATATTCATTGTGATGTGATGAAGTAAAAACCATACCAACGAAGTCACCTGGTAAAGAGTCTGAGTTTGATTTCCTAGCCATCTGACCTTGAATGTATGCTATGAGCCGTTTATACTGTTTTGTGTTCAAAGGAGTGTCTTCCTCCATGGTTTATGTGTTGACTGCATTAGCAGTAGGTTGAGAAGAGTTGAATACTTTCCCTTTTTGAATCCAGGCGGATAGCCATGAAGCTTGAAGCACTTGTCTTTGATGTGACCAAGAACACCACAATGTGAACATGAGGGTCTATCCTTCCTCCCATTTCGAGACTTTGAACCATGGGAATCATTGACAGCATAAGCAAGATTTTCATTGTTTTCAGTGGTAATAGCATTAACAACATGTTGCTTTTCTTCTGGAATTACCAATGAGAACACATGACTAACCGATGGTAAGGGATCCATGAGCAGGATCTGACGGCAAATTAAATTTAAGCTTTCATTTAATCCAAGAAAGAATGTGAGAACATACTCACGATTGATGTGATCGATCAGAGGATTGACCCCACCACAGACACACTGATGAATAGGGAAAAATTCAGTAAGTTCTTCACAAAGACCTTTGATCTTGGAGTAGTAGGCACCGACTAAGAGAGTACCTTTAGTGCAAGTGATGAGTTCCTTATGAAGCTGAAACAATCATGGACCATTGTTCTACAGTAAGCGTTCATGAAGATCGTTCCAAATCGCCGGCGCAGTGGAGGCGTAGATGATACTGGCGGTGAGCTCTTTTGAAACTGAGTTCAAAAGCCACGATACAATGATGTTTTCATTGTGTTGCCAAAGCTGAAACTGAGTATCACAGTCTGGAGGTTGTGCAATCGAGCCACCAACGAATCCAATCTTATTCTTTGCATGAAGCACGATGAGCATGGAACAGCCACTACAAATAGTTTTCTTCCGTCAAGATATGTGATACAAGAACGAGATTGAGATGATCTAAATGATGGATGAAGAATGGATTCTTCTGTTGATCTTCCATGGAAATGCTGATAGAGAAGACGAGCTTAACAAAATAATCTGGAAGTGAAGACAAAATCAAACCTTGCTGAAGCAAGATCTACAGAGAAAATCTAATGATACCATATCGAATGTGTCAAGCATGGTGGAACTGAAACCTGTAACTAGCATAATATGATGGAAAAACCAGAGAAAAGGATGAAGATGAAGTATTTCATTATCTGAATCTGTTACAATGTGTTACAGTTAGTTACACCAATAAACTAACTCTTATCTATATATAGCCATTAAGAAAACAAAACTAGGGGTTCTAAACCTCTAATATGCTGAGACCTCACGACTATCCTATACCTCCAATATTAGTTAGCATCGATTTATGTGTCAAAGTTGTAATTTAATAGAGGGAAATAGGCATGGAAATCGGATGGTTTTTACCACCACAAACCCAAACCCGAATTCTCAAACAATCCTCGTTCTCCATCCCAAATCCAAATAGGGATGGATAATTAAAACTCGAACCCATCCTAAATGGGTTCAGGTTGGGTTTAGGTATCTCCACCCACCACCATCTATTTAATAAAATCAAATTTTTAATATTTTTTCCAAAATTAAATTAAATTATAAATAATAACATAAAATAATCTCAAAAAATTCCATACATACATTTCAAATATTTTAAATAATAAACACAAATCAAATTATCTAAACATTGGCCCAATATTTAATATTCTAAATTATCAAAAATAAATAATAATGTACATAATGAAATAAATGAGGCAGGTTCGGGGTAGGTACTCGCGGATACGAGTTTTTTTGCCATGCCTAGAGGGAAATACTCCTAATTGTAACCGACTTTTGATCATTTTGATGATTCAAGAGAACATATATGACATTGCTCAATTTCTACTAATCTTATTTTTTTTCTACACGATTTTAACTTTGGAGTTGCATGTCCTTAATACATTTGGGGGAGAACCCCAATACAGTTTTGTTGCTTGTCTTCTAATCTTTTGTTTCACTTATCTTTGTTTATTGAGTATCCTCATCGATTGCACATCTTTTAATTGAGTGTTGAACCAATTCATTTTTTAGCATGAATAATTCAATTGTTTGTATTTGAGTTTGATCATGATGTTAAAAGTAAATTTCTTGAGTTCATGGAAGAAAAATCATATTTGATATTGGTTTAAGTCATGTGGGATGTGAAATCTCAAACTATTTTGAAAAACTTGAAAATTGAGATTTATTGTGTGTAACTCAAGTATCTCGCAATCTATGACTCGAATCAAATCAAATAGAGGAGAACAAGAACTTTTTTTGTGCCTGTGATTCGAATCACAGTTTACACGTGATTCGAGTCATGTAACACTGTGACTCGAATCACAAGTTGCAATGATTTTGAAATCACACATCTCTTGTTAGCCACAACCCAGTTTGATTCAAATCAAGCTTTCTACATGACTCGAATCACAAAGTTATTCATGTTTTCATGTTTGGCTCTATTAATTTTGATGCGAATCAAGCTTACAAGGTGACTTGAATCATGGGGAAATGGGTAGCTTTTCTTTATGATATCTTGTTTACTCTACTTGCTTATTTGACTCAAATCCATTGCAAAATTCTTACCATAAATAGTCAACGGGCAACTCAAACATATCGACGTAGTAGTAACAGAACCATTAGTTGGGGTATCGATAATCATATTCCCAATAATAGAAGATAATTTTAAACCCAGCCTCTTAGCACACTCAAGCAAAATAAACCAATGAGTAACACAAGTATCAATAATAATAATCAACTCAACATTGTTAATGAAACAAGTACCTCAGATCAAGTTATCTTTCTTGGAGGCTTCTGAACCACTCAAGGCAAACACTCTAACATTAGTATGTGCAACAATAGATGTCGTCTTCTTTGTCTTCTGGCATTGCATGTTGATATGACCTTGTTCACCATAATTGAAACAAGTTGGACCGTCGTTCTTGCACTCAGAAACACAGTGACTTATCTTCACACATTTGAAACATCTCAGAACTTTATTGTTGCAATCATTAGCATGGTTTCCCTATTCCCCGCACTTAAATCACTTTAGAGAAGCAGGTGCTTCTCCCCCACTTGTCTTCTTACCATATGAAGCCTTCTATCTCCCTTTGTCAGCTGGAGCACTATGCAGTTTTCCACGATCTTGGTTCTTCCATATCTTATCACTAAGATTCTTATAATAAGAATATTTGGCTCTACTATCTTCATCAAATATTTTTCACTTGTTCACTAGCACATGATACTGGAGAACCTTTTGATACCCAATATCTTGCTTAATCTCCTGAAGAAATCCATTTTCAAACTTGACGCACTTAAACACTCCAACCGCCAAATTATTATAATGTAGATAAAACTTCACTAATTCCTCAAACTTGGCAGCATATTTAGCAATAGTCAAATTCCCTTGTTTTATCTTGAGGAACTTAATCTCTTTCTTACCACACACATCCTCAGGAAAGTACTTCTCTAGAAAAGTACTCTGAACACAGACCAAGTGATCTCTATATCCAAAATCACCATCCTCTAGTGTGCATTATCCCAACGATCCTCAACCTCCTCTTCTAGCATATGAATACCGAATTGTACCTTCTGCTCCTTTGAGCAAGCCATCACCATGAATATCCTCTTAATCCCTTTGAGCCACTTATGTGCACCATCAAAATCATGTTTTCCCTTGAAGATCAGCGCATTGTTTCCCTGAAATCTCCCCAAAGCACAAAACTCATCATTCTCTCTAGCATTCTGAATGTTCTGCTGATTCTGAGTTATTGCCTGAGCCAACGACTCTAAATCTTTGAAAATTGCATCATTGTTTCTTCCTCCAGCCATAACTTTTTACATAGGAAACCAACATTAGAGGAAACAAAACATCGACTGTGTTTGCACACTAATTGACCAACAGGGAATATACCTCATATAAAAACATGTCCGGACGAACCAACCTGCTTTGATATCACTAATGTAACACCCTAAACCCCACACATGAAAATCACATAATTTTATTGCAAATACAACCACATAGGGTGTCACACACATATAAAAAATATATATTGCTCCATAACATGGGTTTCAATATAATAGTTCCAAGACACACATTTGTAATTGGGATGTTTACACATCATCTAACTCATCTAAATCGTACATGGGATCTTTACACGACATCCAACTCATCCAATCAGTATTACATATTCATATAATAAGATATTCATAACTTGTCATTGCATGCTCACTTCCATTTTAAAGTATCATCGTAGCAGAATCATCATCAACAACTGACTCAATATGCATGTGGTACCAAAATATGAACACTTAAGTTCACTTCACTCCACGATCCCCGCCATATGATTGATCGCCTCTTAGAATTAGAGAACACCAAATCTCCTCCATCACCATAGGTAACACTCCACTAATTCCTCGTAATAGGAATTAGCTACTCGCAATCGACCCATCACTATAGGATCGAGACTCATTATAAAGAACCAAAGCTTTGACAACATGAATGCATGGAATCTCAATATACAACAACAACACATACACATTAGCCCCTCTTTTGACCGTATATGCCACCAACAACATATCATATATATTCATATAAGAAAGTAACATCCTTCATAACAACACTACAACAAATAGTCACTCTTAATCCACCAATATCGACAACATATAAGCATTCTCTATCATAACACAACAATCTCATTTAACAACCTCATCAATATCATCATGAAAATCATAAGATTGGTTAAGAAACGTCATTTTTCACATTGAGTTCAGTAATCATATAAAATATAACTCAAATACTGACATTAATCAATAGTTTTATGTATCTTTCTAACACTTCGAACGACACTCGATTTGGACTTACGGAGCCAAAGTTACGTCCATTATGTCGTCACTTACGCCCTCTTCACTAACTTCCTCTTAGAAAACTCTCGCTTCCTGTTTGCTTATCGAAATCTCTCTTCCTGCTCACTAACCCTTGCTCAGTGACCATGCACAGGACAACTGTTCCACCCCAAAATTTTCCCTCTCTTTTCTCAAGGCATTTCTCACAAAGATTTCCAAAAGCTCAAGTTTGCACAAGTACAATTGGACTTTTTAATGCCCCATATAGTTTCCATGGATAATATTGGACTTTCAAGCATCAGGTCGAAAGTTGGAATTTCTGAATCTTCGAAAGAAGGAAGAGGAAACTGTTGAAAGGGGAAAGCAGATAAAAGAAAAAGTGTGCAGCTGCAGATAACTGTGTCGAATTCAAAATCTGGTTCAGGTTGTTCGAATCACATGACTGATCGAAAAGAGTGGTTGGCAGATTTTGACAAGTTGAAGAAGATCAAGCTTGTTTCTATTTCCCAAGTTTCGACAAGGCAATGGTTTCCTTCATGCTTGCTTTGATCCACAAGGCAATGGCTTCCTTCATGCTTGCTTCGATCCACAAGGCAATGGCTTCCTTCATGCTTGCTTCGATCCATAAGGAAATGGTTTCCTTAATTCTTGCTTCGATCCACCTCTAAACCCTTCGACACACATAGTTTCTACACTATGAATTACAATTTGAGGTTTGAACATTTGAACTTTCGACCACTTAATCAACTGATGATTACTGGTAGGAAAGAAATCCAGTAATTCTTTTGTTTTGACTATGCCAATGAGATCATCTTGCATTCTCATAGTGGTACATTCAGATGAATGTGGTCTATTTGAAGAACACACAATTGGTAGAAATTAATATTGTTTTGTCTATTTATGAGTTTGGTCGAAGGTTGTGCGGTCCATTAGAAGAAAATACATTTGGTGGAAACAAATATTGTTTCGTATGTTGTTGAGTTTGGTCGAAGGTTGTGTGGTCCATTCGAAGGACATAAAATTGGTGGTCCATTCGAAGAACATACAATTGGTGGTCCATTCGAAGAACATACAATTGGTGGTCCATTTGAAGAACATACTATTGGTGGATTCGAAGAACGTACATTTGGTGGTCCATTCGAAGAACATACATTTGGTGGTCCATTTGAAGAACATACATTTGGTTGTCCATTCGAAGAACATACATTTGGTGGATTCGAAGAACATACAATTGGTGGATTAGAAGGACATACAATTGGTGGTCCATTTGAAGAACATACAATTGGTGGATTTGAAGGACATACAATTGGTGGTCCATTCGAAGAACATACAATTGGTGGATTCGAAGAACATATAATTGGTGGATTCAAAGAACATACAATTGGTGGTCCATTCGAAGAACATACAATTTTTGGTCCATTCGAAGAACACACAATTGGTGGAAACAAATATTGTCTTGTCTTTTGATGAGTTTGGTCGAAGGCTGCTGAACAAAGTCATATATGCTGACAAGCCCAAGTTTGTTGTATTGTCCATATAACAACCTAAAACCATGTCAAAAACAGTCTGTTGTACTGCTATGAAACAGCTCTGCACCAAGTTGCCCCAACACTCCAAAACTGCTGCAAAATAGTCCTGCTATGTTGCTCCTAAACCAGTCCCATATTTGCACCAAACTAGCATATAAGAGTTGCACCTTGAAAGCTATGAAAAGAACATACCCAAACGGTTCAAATTTCTTTTTTTCCCCCAAAAACTCCAGAAAATTTCATTTGTTTTTCCCCCCAAAACTCCAACAATTTATATTAAAGCGGTAAATTGTGGAAATTAAAATCCTAAGCTATTACATCATTTGGGGATGGGGTATACAAATTTACAAATGGGGGTGGAAAACAATAAAACTCCTAATTATTACAACCATATTTAATAGCAATGAAATAAAATATATAGAAAATATAAAATAAAAAAAAATAAAAACAACGCAAAAGAGAGAAAGAACAAATCTTTCGATTCATGCCGAAAACCCTAACTTCAAAGACAAAAATGCACGCAATCAAACACACTATTCACACACGTGCACCTCTAGGGTAACTGTGATCGGTGGATCTGGAACTGACTGTTTAACGCTGGTTCGCGAAATGTCGCGGTAAGCAAGAGTCGCCACCGTCTTTTATTTTCTCCAAATGGAAAGGACAAAAGCACAGAAAAATTCCTTAAAGAGATTGCTCTCGGTTCGGGAGGTAGGTTATAGAAAGGGAAGGTGTTAGCACCCTTTCTATCCATGGTTATCCATGGGCTCTTAGATACTTGCTCATTGTGTTTTCAAAATTGTTTGTTTGCTTTTCAACTGTGGGTTTTTAAAAGGTTTCTTTGAAAATTCCAGTTCGACTCTTGTATCGGTCCTCAAGAGAGTTTGAAAAATTGCTTTCGAAAGCTTTTTGAAAAGGTGTCGGTGTGAAAAGTATTTTTGATTTGTTTTGAAATTAGAGCAAGTATCTAGAGTCGTCTACCTACCCTAAGGAATTCGTCTGTGTAGATGTCCTTAAAGTAGTGCCATCCCACCATTGAGAGGTAGGTAGCACCACCGTTGGAGGTGTTCGGGTCAATTCGAGGTTCGGGACATGGTGATCACCGGAGCAATAGGAAGACACCTTAGAAGCTACCCTCATGCCAGGTTCCCGGATCATGAGGACTTACTAAGATACCCTCTACTCGACGATCACCTTTCGAGGCAAGGCAACAGTGAGGCGTACCCTAGGGGTGGTGTGTGATTTGTGTGTCGTTTTCATGTATTTTTGTCTTTTGTCATGTTATTGGTGATCTAGCGTTTGTTTTTATTTTTGTCCATACATTCTTTCATGCCATTATTTAACAGTCAAAGATTGCGAAAAGTAAAAAATTCTAAGTTATTACAAAAGGCGCGGGTCCACATCGCCAAAATTTCTTGAACCCTGATTTGACAGAAAAATAAAGAAGTAAAGAAAATAAAATGCGAGCAATTAGTTACACGGCTTTGGGAGAGATACAATAAATATTAAAAAGAATAAAAATAAACATGCGAATAAGAATTAAAAACGAGGGCGTTGGACCCTTTTGCACAATTAAATTAATGATGGAATTAATTAATCAAAAGAAAAAGAAATTATTTTTGGTATTTTTTGGTACTTTGTGATTTTAATGAAAAAAGAATAAAATGCAATTAAACCTAATTCTAGTTGTTTTTAACTTATTAAGAAAAGAAGATTAAGACCTAATATTAACCCTAATTAATTTACATGCAAATTTAATTATAAAAATAAATATCTAATATTTTAATTATTATGAAAGAAAAATAAAAAGGAATAAAAAATTAATTAAACCCTAATTCTACAATTTTTGTTTTATTATGAAAAATGTTGAAGTTTTTAACCTTAATTAATTTACTAAATGAATTAATATAACTTATTTATGAAAATACTAAAAATAAAAATGTTTATTATTTTCTAGCTTTTTCTGATTTTTTTTGTGTTTTATGTATTACTGTAAAAAATAATTAAATTAAAAGAATTAATTGAAATAAAAAAATATAAAAAAAGAAAAGAGATGCAAACCTAAGGGGGTCTGCCCCTGATTTGGAGGTGTATTGTTTAGCAATTTGGCCCAAGATTCTAAGGCCTCATTTGACTTTTCCTGGGAGCATGCTGGCGTGTTGACTGGGGCTCACCATAGTCTTCAACTCATGGCCTTCTGATCATTCCCTTGGGCACGTGGAGGGTTTGATTTTTGAGGATGTATGATAGTCTTCAGCGTTGACACTGCATAGGAAGATTGATTGAAAAATAATATGGACAAAGGTGAGGACCTGGGGCTCGAACCCAGGTCATGTACGTTACCAGCACACACGTATGCCACTAAGCCATCCCAAGCGCGTTTAACCTATAATAACTAACAAACATTATAAAAGAAAAAATAGTCAGTGGTTCAAAACGCGCGAAAAATTTGAATCTTCCAATCAGCGCCTTCCACCTAATCATCTTCCTCGTTGGTGTTTTCTTTTTCTGAAATACAAAAACAATAAGCAACGATTTTCAAACGTTGCTATAGATAACATTACAGAAAATAACGATTAGCCCTTGGGGCTTCATAAATTGAGCGCGATGATGCCATTGTTTTCGTCCAAACCCCCTGAATCCATTCCTGGCATCGTGGTGGTCTAATTTTACTGTATTCAAAAACCCCCAATTTGAAGGTTGAAGAACCCTAAAAAAGAAACATGGTAGATTCGCGTACAATGCCCAAAACTTCAATCAAGTTATGTAGTTAGCTTCAGAACAAAGTAATTAGTACAAATCCATGAATAAAATGCAATGATATGGTCTCAATAATAGAATACGATTATGCAAAAAGAGTGATACAGTTCACCCTCGAATTACCAATTCTTTGAGTATGGGGTTAAGTTTTTGACTGGAATCGTTTACTGGCAACCCTGGCAAGCTAATGGAATAAATTTTGAGGCTTGAATCGACCTGCAAGTAGGTTTTCAGAATTTGAGTTTTCAAAGAAAATTTCAAGTTTGGTTTTCTATGTTCTTGCGCAGCTTAGTGGTCTTTGAGCACAAGGGTTTGATCAGGCTTATGTATTGAGTGAATTAGGTTAAAGAAATCAAACAAAAAGCTTGGCATTCATGACTTGAGAGATTTGATTTTCAAAGATCTTTTTTTCAATATTTTCCATGCTTTTTTGTACCAATCATGATCAATTCTCTTCAAATCTTTCCATATTTGATTATGCACGAATTATTGAGTATATTTCATGCACAAAAAGATTGAAAAACTTAGGTTAAATATTTTTCATGTATTTAATTGATTTAAATGAATTATTATTAATAAAAATTCAAATAAATAAATAAAAAATGAAGAAATACTTCCCTTTGGGCCAAGTGGTCGTGCACATGCCTTGGATAATGAATTGTGGAAGAAAAATAGGCCCATTAGCAATTTTAGGTCATTTGAATCAATGTTGACTTTTCAAAATATCCAAAAATTTCCCAACTTCCACAAGGCATAACTTGCTCAATTTTTAAGCTTTGCTCATGTTCTTGGACATTTTGGAAAGGTATTTGAGTCCTCTAACCAATGTCTTTGGTCCCATGTCATTTTGATTTACCAATCTCAAGTTATGGCCTTTGACTTAAAGTCCCTTTTTGTTGACTTTTGAAAATGACCTATAATGTTGAAATTGATAACTTTTTGTGAGAGCATTTCTTGGACTTGGAATATGAAGATGAGTTGTAGGAAATGTCTTTCTCTTCAAAATGAGCTTTGGATGGAATTTTTCTGATAATCCATGTGAAAGTTATGCCCTGGTCAATTTACAGTTGACTTTTTCAACTGTCCAAATAAGGAAACTTTTGCATCTTGATGATTTTTGAGCCAAGCTTTGAGAATCATGATCAAGCATTGATCAAATGATGTTTGTGGCTTCAAAATGAGATGTTGACCAAAAATTTGAACTTTTGACTGTCAAATGACCATTTTGCCCCTACAGTTGACTGTAGTGCAATTAGGGTTTTTGACTGTGCAATTTTATGCTGAAAGTCTTGAAACTTTGTATGAGGATGCTTGACCATATTTGTAGGCATGTGGGACTTGATTGGACCTTTGGAAACTTCATTTTCTTGATCAGAACCAAAACCCTAATTGTTGACTGTTCAGGAGGCTCTTACACTGTGCAACCCTTGGAGAATTTTGCAGCTTGACTTGGCAATTTCTTGAAGAATATGGGAGGGCAAATTTTGGGGTACAACAGTTGCCCCTGTTCAATCTTCTTAGACCTGAGGATGCAGATTGGCTGACGTGCCTTTCGTAATCCGAGGGTAGAAGATGATTGGACACTAGAGTGCCCAGAAGTTTGCGCTCACATAGTAGCAGTGTGATGGAAATGGGCTTATAGATGCCATTTAGAGATTGATGGATAGGATGATGGGCTTATAGATTCCATCTGGATGTTGATCGCGTAAGAGATTCCTTAGCGAGAACCTGCATACCTGCAAAAGAAAAAATGAGTACCTGACATGTTGCAGGAGTTGGTTTTCAGATGCTTGGTATAGATATGTCCTGACTGGTTACAGGAGCTGGATCTGGAGCTTCAAACGGCGATGAATGAACCAGGGATAGTTACTACCTCAACAGGAACGGTGAGAGAACCTTGGGTGACCTTAACTTCAACAACAATGGTTGAGAAAAACTTGGGATTACCACCTCCGCAGGATCGGGAAGAGAACCATAGGCAATTATAATCTCAAAAGCGGACGTTTGAGAAAAACCTGGAATGGAATTATCGTCTCCGCAACATTGGGGAGAGAACCATAGGAAATTATAATCTCAAAAGCGGACGTTTGAGAAAAACCTAGAATGGAATTATCATCTCCGCACCGTTGGGGAGAGAACCATAGGAAATTATAATCTCAACAGCGGACGTTTGAGAAAAACCTGGGATGGAATTATCATCTCCGCACCGTTGGGGAGAGAACCATAGGAAATTATAATCTCAAAAGCGGACGTTTGAGAAAAACCTGGGTTGGAATTATCATCTCCGCACCGTTGGGGAGAGAACCATAGGAAATTATAATCTCAAAAGCGGACGTTTGAGAAAAACCTGGGATGGAATTATCATCTCCGCACCGTTGGGGAGAGAACCATAGGAAATTATAATCTCAAAAGCGGACGTTTGAGAAAAACCTGGAATGGAATTATCATCTCCGCAACATCGGGGAGAGAACCATAGGAAATTATAATCTCAAAAGCGGACGTTTGAGAAAAACCTGGAATGGAATTATCATCTCCGCAACATTGGGGAGAGAACCATAGGAAATTATAATCTCAAAAACGGACGTTTGAGAAAAACCTGGAATGGAATTATCATCTCCGCAACATTGGGGAGAGAACCATAGGAAATTATAATCTCAAAAGCGGACGTTTGAGAAAAACCTGGAATGGAATTATCATCTCCGCAACATTGGGGAGAGAACCATAGGAAATTATAATCTCAAAAGCGGACGTTTGAGAAAAACCTTTGATAACTTCTACTGAGTCTTCATCAGAAAAATCTGTTTGGGGTCGATTTAGCTGGACTAGAGAAGGCCTTGGACTGGATAAGAAATCTTTGGAGTCGATTAACTGAACCAGATAAGGTCTTAGAGTCTTGAAATATGATTGAGAATTTAGCTGAAACTTTCCTGAAAGGTAAAGGTTAGTCATATGCGATGCATGATATGGATCAAGCAATGATGTTCTCAACATAAATGAGATTGGTAAGATATGATGCGTATATGCATGCTATAATGATGTATGAGAATGTTTAGGAATGTATGTTTTCGTCTAGGAAAGTAAATCCTTGACGGGTGCCGGGAAGTCGTATCCTGGGCTGATGTTGAAGAATAAGCTTTTACTTCCGCTGGGGATGATGGTTGCAAGAATACCGGTAGGAGAAGATAACTCCGTTGGGGAATAAACTTGGCGAATGGTTACTCTGCAGGGAGAAAAGTACTCTAGAGATCTTGCTGGGAAGCAATACTCTGTGGGGAGAGGGATGCTTTGCTGAGTGTTGATGGTTACTTGCTGGGTATACCCTTGTTGTGTTGGAAGTGCTGATAGACTTCGCTGGGGGTAAGAGGACTGTGTTGACGACGACCTTTCCGTGGCTTTTGGCTGAGGATAACCCAGTTATATCCTGTTAAGAAAATAACTCTTTGAATAAAGCCGGACGACGCGTTCGTGCTTTGTGAGGATAAGCTTCCAGAATCTACTGGGGATAAGCTTACTACTTGGGGAGATGGATTCCAACTTTCCTGGGGAATCTGGGTTGGATTCTCTTGGGGAAGTTTTGAATTGCGGGGGAAGTGATTCCTTTGAATGTTTGATATGCCGCCGGGGAACAATCTTTAGACCAATATTGCCGGGGATGCTTGTTAAGAATATGTATATATGCTGCTGGGGAACGTTGAGATCTATTGGAGGATACTCAACTTCCTTAAGGTTTGATAAACTTTGCTCGGGGAGAGTGTACTGACTTGCTGACTCACTCTCTGGGGAATTAAGATATGCCGGTTATGTTCTTTAGCTGAACCTACCTTGGTACCTTGGAGGACAGAACGATTAGATTGCTCAGACAACTCTTTATTGCCCCTGTTTCTAATGTTACCTGTAATTAATTCTTTGTTTCGTATGCAAATATTCATGAGTTTAGCAAATTATTGTCAATGCATATATCACAAATTGAACCTTGGACGTTCTTCGCAAAACAAAACAGAAAAAGAAAAACAATTGGCACTTTTAACTGAGAAGTATATTTGTATTGATTTTGAATGGTCTGTAAATAGGCGTTTTGTGTACAAGAGGCTGACGTCCTAGTAAGAGAACACCGCCGAACATAAGAGTTTATACAAATTTTGTACAAAAGAAAATAAAACAGCTGTGTGAAATGAATGATCCCACTGGGTTTCAACTCTGCTATTGCCTTTATAACTTCGAGCGTCTCATCACTTGATGACCTAAACGAAGATGAAGCTGACTGATCGATGTCGTTTGAACTTGATGCCGATACCGGATTCTGGCTGCAAAGTGATCCAATGAGACATTGTATTACGCTTTTATCCCTAACTTTTGCCTGGACTGCCCTTTCGGGTTTTCAGTCCACCGGGATACCCATTTTTGCCCAAGCCGCCTTTTCAGGTTTTCGACTTGCCGGGTGTACAGATTTTTTTCATTTCATCCCTTCATTTTGCCCGAACCCTTTTGGTTCGACGGGAAGCCCTAATTTTTGCCTAGGCATGTCAGCCTAGCGGGTATTTTTTCATGCGTAGTATCTTTTTACTATGTCTGCATTGGCGGGGTGAGGAAGGCCGTCACCATCCATGTTGGTTAGAATCATGGCTCCTCCTGAGAACACATGCTTAACCACAAATGGCCCTTCGTACGTAGGAGTCCATTTGCCCCTTGGATCACTCTGAGGAAGGATGATTCTCTTGATTACCAGATCCCCAACTTGATATTCCTGTGGTCTGACCTTTTTGTTAAATGCCCTGATCATCCGTTTCTGATACGTCTGACCATGGCAGATAGCAGCAAGTCTTTTTTCATCAACAAGGTGGAGCTGATCAAGTCGTGTCTGGATCCAATCATCTTCGTTCAGATTTGCATCCTTCATTATCCGGAGAGAGGGTATCTGTACTTCGATCGGTAAGACTGCCTCCATACCATAAACCAGAGAGAAAGGAGTTGCCCCGGTTGACGTCCTAGCTGAGGTGCGGTACCCATGTAGGGCGAACGGTAACATCTCGTGCCAATCTTTATAAGTCACTGTCATCTTCTGCACGATTTTCTTGATGTTCTTATTTGCTGCTTCTACAGCCCCATTCATCTTCGGTCTGTAAGGAGAAGAATTGTGGTGCTGTATTTTGAACTGCCCGCAGAGCTCAGCGATCATCTTGTTATTCAGATTGGTACCGTTGTCTGTAATGATCCTCTCTGGGACGCCGTACCGACAGATCAGGTTATGCCGAATGAACCGTGCCACAACAGTCTTGGTTACCGTGGCATAGGATGCTGCTTCGACCCACTTTGTAAAATAATCAATCGCCACTAGGATGAAGCGATGCCCGTTAGATGCCGTAGGTTTAATCTCGCCGATCATGTCTATGCCCCACATTGCAAACGGCCAAGGCGCTGTCAGAACATTCAGAGGAACTGGAGGAACATGCACCTTGTCTGCATAAATCTGGCACTTATGGCATGTCCTGGAATGTTGGTAGCAGTCAGCTTCCATTGTGGACCAGTAATACCCTGCCCATAGGATTTTCTTAGCCATAGTGTGTCCACTGGAATGTGTACCAAAGGTCCCTTCATGTAGCTCTTCCATGATCCTTTCTGCTTCAGTCTTATCCACACAACGCAGTAAGGTCGAATCATGGTTTCGCTTGTACAAGATGCCGTTGCTAAGGAAGAACTTTGCTGCGAACCTTCTCAGGAACTTCTTATCATTGATAGAGGCACCTTCAGGGTATTCCTGAGCTTCCAAATATCTCTTCACCTCATGGTACCAAGGCTTCTCAGTCACCAATTCAGTCTCGAGATCGCAACAGTATGCCGGTTCGTCCAGTTTCCAGATGATGATCCGGGGAGCCTCATTATCCCATTTGACCTTGAACATAGAAGACACTGTAGCTAACGCGTCCGCCAGCTGATTCTCTTCTCTTGGAAAGTGCTCAAAGGTTATCTCTGTGAAGTGGGGGATCAAGGTCAACACACATTCTCTGTAAGGAATCAGGTTTGGATGTTTTGTATCCCACTCTCCTTTGATCTGATTGATCACGAGAGCGGAATCTCCGAAGACGCTTAGAAACTTGATCCTTAAGTCGATCGCAGCTTGAAGACCCATGATGCACGCCTCATACTCCGCCATGTTGTTGGTACAGTTGAAACATAGCCGGGCAGTGAGTGGAGTATGAGTACCTTGAGGTGATATGATTATGGCGCCGATACCGTTTCCCAAAGCATTGGAGGCTCCGTCAAAGTGCATAGACCATCGGGATCCTTCCTCAGGTCCTTCATCCGGTCCAGGTACTTCACAATCTGTTACTATCATGATGCTTTCATCCGGAAACTCGAAGTTCATTGACTGATAATCATCTACGGCCTAATGTGCCAAGTGGTCTGCCAATACACTTCCCTTGATGGCTTTCTGGGTCGTGTACTGAATGTCGTATTCCGTCAAGATCATTTGCCATCTTGCAATTCTCCCAGACAGAGCAGGTTTTTCAAATATGTACTTTATAGGATCCATCTTTGAGATCAACAAGGTAGTGTGAGTCAGCATATACTGTCTCAGCCGGCGAGCAGCCCATACCAAAGCGCAGCAAGTTTTCTCAAGCAGTGAGTATCGGGTCTCACAGTCGGTAAACTTTTTGCTAAGGTAATAAATGGCATGCTCTTTTCGGCCAGACTCGTCATGCTGCCCCAGCACGCACCCCATTGAGTTGTCAAGCACTGTTAGGTATAATATCAGAGGTCTCCCTTCAACCGGTGGCATAAGGATGGGTGGTTCTTGGAGATACTCTTTGATTCTGTCAAAAGCAGCCTGACATTCATCGTTCCAACGTACTACCTGATCTTTCTTCAGCAGCTTGAAGATTGGCTCACAGGTAGCAGTTAGGTGTGAGATGAACCGAGCAATGTAATTCAGGCGTCCTAAAAAGCCTCTGACTTCCTTCTCTGTCTTAGGGACTGGCATCTCTTGAATAGCTTTGACCTTAGCAGGATCCACTTGAATGCCCTTGTCACTTACCATAAAGCCTAGCAACTTCCCAGATCTTACCCCGAAGGTGCACTTGTTCGGGTTCAATCTCAGCTTGTATAGTTTCAACCGGTCAAACAACTTCTGCAGATGATCTAGGTGCTCTTCCTCAGTCTGGGACCTTGCGATCATGTCGTCAACATACACTTCTATCTCATGATGGATCATGTCATGAAATAGAGCAACCATGGCACGTTGGTAGGTTGCCCCAGCGTTCTTTAGTCCAAAAGGCATGACCTTGTAGCAGAAGGTGCCCCACTGAGTAACAAATGTAGTCTTTTCCATGTCTTCAGGTGCCATCTTAATCTTATTGTAACCTGAAAAGCCATCCATGAAAGAGAACACCTTATGCTGAGCTGTATTATCCACAAGGACATCAATGTGAGGTAAGGGGAAGTCATCTTTGGGGCTGGCCCTGTTCAGATCCCTGTAGTCGACACACATTCTGACCTTACTGTCCTTCTTTGGTACCGGCACCACAATAGCAACCCACTGAGGGTAAGAAGTCACTGCAAGGAACCCAGCGTCAAACTGTTTCATAACCTCGGCTTTGATCTTCTCAGACATTTCTGGACGCATACGGCAGACCTTTTGCTTAACTGGAGGGCAATCTTCCTTGGTTGGCAAGTGATGGACCACAATATCGGTATCCAACCCGGGCATGTCTTCGTAGGACCAGGCAAAGATCTCCATATAATCATGCAGCATTTGAGTCAACCGTTGCTTCACGCTGAGCTCTAGGTTGGCACCAATCTTTACCTCTTTCCTGTCTTCTTCAGTACCCAGGTTTATTGTTTCCACTGGCTCTTCATGGGGTTGAATTGCCCTCTCCTCCTGAAGTAACAGTCTTGCAAGCTCTCCAGGCACTTCGCAATCATCTTCACCTTCATCTTCGGCTAAGTTGATCGGATTTTCGAAGTCATAACTGGCAGTAGCAGGGTCGTTATCAGTGAGATCCAGAGTGGATTGAAACCTGTATGAGTGAGTGTGTGTGTAAATACAGCTGTTTTGAAATATAATGTAAAAGAAAGAAAGACAGAAAAGGAGCATAAAATATGCAATGCGAGAAAACGTCCAAGATTTTCATTCATGATATATGAAATGACAATTTATATGCCCTCACAAATGAAACCACGGTGCCTCGGGTAAGACACCGGGCCATAGAGTTTATTTTATTGTTTATTACAGATACCAAAAACATAGGAATTCATTACTTAGTAACAAGAGAAACAGATAGATTGTCCTTTGCACTCCAATTGCTAAGTCCACTGTCGGTTTCCGGGTAGATCCAGCTATCAAACTCAGCCTCATCCACTTCGTCTTCATCCCCAATAGCATTTACTCCATGAGCAGGCAGGGGAGCTGTCACTACATTAGGCTTCTCAGATGCCTCAAACTGTACCTCCTTGGCGTCGATAAGGTCCTGCAGCTTGCTCCTTAAGGCCCAACAGTCGTCAGTGGAATGCCCCGGGCTATCAGAATGATAAGCACAACGAGCATTTGGGTTGTACTTAGGAGATGTAGTATTTGGAAACTTCGGAGCCTCTCTGACAGTCACTAAGTTGGTTGAGAGCAACTGTGGTAAGATCTGCGATAAGGTCATGCTTAACCGGGTAAACTCTCTCCGGGGTCTTTCAGCCCTTTGAGGATTGGTCGGCCGAGGAGCGGCAGCAGGCTTAGCAATCATTACCGCACTGACAGATTGGCGGCGCTCAGATCTCTCTGATCTCTTGGAACCATATACAGCACTAGCCTCCTTCTTGAAGGGTTTCTTCTCAGAACTAGACGATGCACCCTTCGGAATCTTACCAGACTTTAACCCAGCCTCAATTCTTTCTCCAGTCAGAATCAGATCAGTGAACCCTGCAGACGAATTCCCGATAAGATGGTTGAAAAATGGCCCAGATAGGGTCCCCAAGAACATGTCTACCAATTCCCGATCAGTCAACGGTGGCTGCACCCTGCCAGCCAGGTCTCTCCACTTCTGAGCGTACTCTTTAAAACCTTCACTTGAACCTAACGACATACCCTGGAGTTGGGTACGTGTAGGGGCAAGGTCGGCATTATATTGATACTGCTTATAGAAAGCAGTAGCCAACTCCTCCCAGTTACGAACCTTGGTCCCATCCAGCTGATAGAACCATTCGAGATGAGTCCCTGAAAGACTCTCCTGGAAGAAGTGGATCCACAAATTCTTATCCGCTGAGTACGGTTGGATTTTCCGAACGTAGGACCTGAGATGTAGCTTGGGACAAGACGCCCCGTCATATTTAGTGAAAGATGGTGCTTTGAACTTCCGAGGAATAATCACACCAGTAGACAAACCCAGATCTCCAAAATCCAGCCCAGGTACCTGTTGTATTTCCATAGCATTCAGCCTATCCTCCAGCTGCTTGTAACGGTCTTCTGCAGGAGGATATTGCTCTTCATCAAAATCAGTCTCGTTGTCGGAGACTACCGGACTAGGACCCTTTGCTTCTTGAGGAGTACCCTTGCCAACAGAAGAACCAGCCTCTTCATGCTACAGAGTATTGCCGAACCTTCGGCCCGAGTTGAACAGAACAGTCCTTCTCTTCTTCTTCTTCTCCTTCTTCAGGAGCATAGCCTTCAGCTCTTCTTGGCCTTGAGCCAAACCCTTGATTAACTCTTGAAATTGCGCATTCTGCGCCTGAAGAGCTTTGATGGATGTCTCAGTTGATGACGAGTCGGGATTCATGATGCTGAAATAAACAGCGAAGAACTGTAAGCAACCTGAAAAGAGGAAAAACCTGCTATGCACATGATGAATGATATGTGTTTATGCAATGCATTCAAAGGTTCGAAAGTTCAAATTTGTTGTAGACAAAAAGGAACACATATTATCATTAAGGAAATAACTGTTTAGTACATCAAAGGCCTTATGGGCAAAATAATACAAAAGCAAATCAATCCCAAAATACACTGCGCATCCTCTTTGGAGCTATGTAAGTGTTGAGATTCCTCTCCTCATGCAACAGGCGGGTGAGCTCCAAGACCTTCTTTTTACTGGCATGTAGACTAGTCTCAAGAGAATTCCGTTCTTCTTTAAGCTGGATCCAGCTCTTCTGCATCTCTTCCCAGGATGTGGGCATATCAGGGTGCTGAATAGTGTAGGACACTTCTCCTTCCAAGACTGGCTCTTTGATCACAGGGAACATATGAGGATAAGGCATTACCAACTTCTGGGAGCGGGCGCGTACCCACTTGAGATAAGGTTCCAATGGGATGGAGTTCCTGTGCCCCAGTGTCTTGCTGTCTATCCTACTTGGCATCCTCCAGGCTCTGATAAATCTCTGGCGAAGTCCTTGAGTATCGTTGTCGAAGTCAAAAACTATGTCAGGAATTAACATGTCATGAGGACCATCCCTCCGAGCATAACCAAACTGTCTCCAAGCCAGGCATGGGTTGTAAGTAATACCTCCTCTGATTCCAAGTAAAGGAACATTGGGGTACTCCCCGCAACGATCAATGATAGTGACATCTTCTCTGGACCGAGGGCACCAATGTATATCCGCATGTGTAAGAGTCATCAACCGTTGTGACCATCTCAAACCCCGCTCATTCTTCAAGACTGATTGTGGAAGGTGCGAAATAAACCACCTTCCCAGGAGAGGAGTGCAACACATAAGGACACCTCTTTTTCTCATGGTTCGAGTGTAACATGAGTGAAGGATGTCCCCCAACAACGTAGGTATAGGATTCCTGGACATAAAGATCAGGACAGCACTGACATCAATAAGCTGATATGGGTTAGGAAACAACACCAAACCATAGACAAGGAGGGCCACAACTTCTTCAAAAGCTTGCAAGTCAAGGGAGTTCCAACATTCCTGGGCCTTTTCAAACAGAAACCTGGCTAAGAACCCTTTGATACCACTTCTAACTTCCCAATGTCCCTTGAGGTCAGATGACTGTAGGTGCAAGGCTTTAGCAATCTCTTCAAGCTTAGGTTCCTTTTCTGTACCGTTGAAGGGTAGCTGACCAAGGATAGGGATCTTCAGGAGCCGGGAGAACTCCTCCAATGTAGGTACTAACTGATAGTCCAAGAAGGTGAAACAGTGATGCAGAGGGTCAAAGAATTGGAACAGGACCTTGATCATGTCTTCCTCAATGTTTGTATTGACCAAGCTGATGAGGCTTCCATGTCTTTCACTGAATGAAGAGTTCTCGGGAATCCTGGATATAAGCTCGTTAAGCTGAGGAGGGATCCTTACAAGACTGTGAATTGTCTTTCTACGAACAGTTTCCATGTCCTACAAAACAAGAACAAAGATGAAAATTCGAACCCCTGAAATGGTTAGTCAATGCATATGATGCTGGATGATGTCATGATGCTATGATTAAACACACCACAGATATTTACAGAGACAAACATGTAAGGCACACAAGGCACACAAGACAAGCCCTTAGGGTTTAAGGCCAGCATGGGGTCTGGGTAGTACCCTCTTGAAGTTGGTGGGTTCAACCTGTCCTATCAAAGTAATCGGGTTCTAAGGGTCCCAATATCACTGGATTGCTTTCATTGTTCATCGTTTCGATTTAGCCACTGAACTGGCGACCGAAATATTCCAGGAAAGCAACCCTCAATTGAGTGTAGTATCGAGTATCAACCAACCTCGGACTGCACCAAAGTCAGTTATCTCACTACCCTAAAGAGGCCAAGATGGTTCAATTAAGGTTCCTAAGGTCTGTTGATGCTTCATGACACCACGCGGAGGCCCCGTACTCTCCTTGACTGAACTCAAGGGTTACCGGTACACACCAAAGTGCCACATCAATGCAGCAGACTGCTTCAACCATGTCGGTATACCCCGCACAGTTCCCTCACAGCCTTGTTGCTACTTTCTAAGAAGGTATCCCCCAGATCCGGGTTAGGATCTATAGAACTCCCAAGCAACCCACAATTTAAAGCACACAATGAAAACAATTGAAAACACAGTTATGAACTAGCCCTAAGGTACACCTCACTTTATAAGAGTCCCCAGCAGAGTCGCCAGTTCTGTGATCGGTGGATCTGGAACTGACTGTTTAACGCTGGTTCGCGAAATGTCGCGGTAAGCAAGAGTCGCCACCGTCTTTTATTTTCTCCAAATGGAAAGGACAAAAGCACAGAAAAATTCCTTAAAGAGATTGCTCTCGGTTCGGGAGGTAGGTTATAGAAAGGGAAGGTGTTAGCACCCTTTCTATCCATGGTTATCCATGGGCTCTTAGATACTTGCTCATTGTGTTTTTAAAATTGTTTGTTTGCTTTTCAACTGTGGGTTTTTAAAAGGTTTCTTTGAAAGTTCCAGTTCGACTCTTGTATCGGTCCTCAAGAGTGTTTGAAAAATTGCTTTCGAAAGCTTTTTGAAAAGGTGTCGGTGTGAAAAGTATTTTTGATTTGTTTTGAAATTAGAGCAAGTATCTAGAGTCGTCTACCTACCCTAAGGAATTCGTCTGTGTAGATGTCCTTAAAGTAGTGCCATCCCACCATTGAGAGGTAGGTAGCACCACCGTTGGAGGTGTTCGGGTCAATTCGAGGTTCGGGACATGGTGATCACCGGAGCAATAGGAAGACACCTTAGAAGCTACCCTCATGCCAGGTTCCCGGATCATGAGGACTTACTAAGACACCCTCTACTCGACGATCACCTTTCGAGGCAAGGCAACAGTGAGGCGTACCCTAGGGGTGGTGTGTGATTTGTGTGTCGTTTTCATGTATTTTTGTCTTTTGTCATGTTATTGGTGATCTAGCGTTTGTTTTTATTTTTGTCCATACATTCTTTCATGCCATTATTTAACAGTCAAAGATTGCGAAAAGTAAAAAATTCTAAGCTATTACAAAAGGCGCGGGTCCACATCGCCAAAATTTCTTGAACCCTGATTTGACAGAAAAATAAAGAAGTAAAGAAAATAAAATGCGAGCAATTAGTTACACGGCTTTGGGAGAGATACAATAAATATTAAAAAGAATAAAAATAAACATGCGAATAAGAATTAAAAACGAGGGCGTTGGACCCTTTTGCACAATTAAATTAATGATGGAATTAATTAATCAAAAGAAAAAGAAATTATTTTTGGTATTTTTTGGTACTTTGTGATTTTAATGAAAAAAGAATAAAATGCAATTAAACCTAATTCTAGTTGTTTTTAACTTATTAAGAAAAGAAGATTAAGACCTAATATTAACCCTAATTAATTTACATGCAAATTTAATTATAAAAATAAATATCTAATATTTTAATTATTATGAAAGAAAAATAAAAAGGAATAAAAAATTAATTAAACCCTAATTCTACAATTTTTGTTTTATTATGAAAAATGTTGAAGTTTTTAACCTTAATTAATTTACTAAATGAATTAATATAACTTATTTATGAAAATACTAAAAATAAAAATGTTTATTATTTTCTAGCTTTTTCTGATTTTTTTTGTGTTTTATGTATTACTGTAAAAAATAATTAAATTAAAAGAATTAATTGAAATAAAAAAATATAAAAAAAGAAAAGAGATGCAAACCTAAGGGGGTCTGCCCCTGATTTGGAGGTGTATTGTTTAGCAATTTGGCCCAAGATTCTAAGGCCTCATTTGACTTTTCCTGGGAGCATGCTGGCGTGTTGACTGGGGCTCACCATAGTCTTCAACTCATGGCCTTCTGATCATTCCCTTGGGCACGTGGAGGGTTTGATTTTTGAGGATGTATGATAGTCTTCAGCGTTGACACTGCATAGGAAGATTGATTGAAAAATAATATGGACAAAGGTGAGGACCTGGGGCTCGAACCCAGGTCATGTACGTTACCAGCACACACGTATGCCACTAAGCCATCCCAAGCGCGTTTAACCTATAATAACTAACAAACATTATAAAAGAAAAAATAGTCAGTGGTTCAAAACGCGCGAAAAATTTGAATCTTCCAATCAGCGCCTTCCACCTAATCATCTTCCTCGTTGGTGTTTTCTTTTTCTGAAATACAAAAACAATAAGCAACGATTTTCAAACGTTGCTATAGATAACATTACAGAAAATAACGATTAGCCCTTGGGGCTTCATAAATTGAGCGCGATGATGCCATTGTTTTCGTCCAAACCCCCTGAATCCATTCCTGGCATCGTGGTGGTCTAATTTTACTGTATTCAAAAACCCCCAATTTGAAGGTTGAAGAACCCTAAAAAAGAAACATGGTAGATTCGCGTACAATGCCCAAAACTTCAATCAAGTTATGTAGTTAGCTTCAGAACAAAGTAATTAGTACAAATCCATGAATAAAATGCAATGATATGGTCTCAATAATAGAATACGATTATGCAAAAAGAGTGATACAGTTCACCCTCGAATTACCAATTCTTTGAGTATGGGGTTAAGTTTTTGACTGGAATCGTTTACTGGCAACCCTGGCAAGCTAATGGAATAAGTTTTGAGGCTTGAATCGACCTGCAAGTAGGTTTTCAGAATTTGAGTTTTCAAAGAAAATTTCAAGTTTGGTTTTCTATGTTCTTGTGCAGCTTAGTGGTCTTTGAGCACAAGGGTTTGATCAGGCTTATGTATTGAGTGAATTAGGTTAAAGAAATCAAACAAAAAGCTTGGCATTCATGACTTGAGAGATTTGATTTTCAAAGATCTTTTTTTCAATATTTTCCATGCTTTTTTGTACCAATCATGATCAATTCTCTTCAAATCTTTCCATATTTGATTATGCACGAATTATTGAGTATATTTCATGCACAAAAAGATTGAAAAACTTAGGTTAAATATTTTTCATGTATTTAATTGATTTAAATGAATTATTATTAATAAAAATTCAAATAAATAAATAAAAAATGAAGAAATACTTCCCTTTGGGCCAAGTGGTCGTGCACATGCCTTGGATAATGAATTGTGGAAGAAAAATAGGCCCATTAGCAATTTTAGGTCATTTGAATCAATGTTGACTTTTCAAAATATCCAAACATTTCCCAACTTCCACAAGGCATAACTTGCTCAATTTTTAAGCTTTGCTCATATTCTTGGACATTTTGGAAAGTTCTTTGAGTCCTCTAACCAATGCCTTTGGTCCCATGTCATTTTGATTTACCAATATCAAGTTATGGCCTTTGACTTAAAGTCCCTTTTTGTTGACTTTTGAAAATGACCTATAATGTTGAAATTGATAACTTTTTGTGAGAGCATTTCTTGGACTTGGAATATGAAGATGAGTTGTAGGAAATGTCTTTATCTTCAAAATGAGCTTTGGATGGAATTTTTCTGATAATCCATGTGAAAGTTATGCCCTGGTCAATTTACAGTTGACTTTTTCAACTGTCCAAATAAGGAAACTTTTGCATCTTGATGATTTTTGAGCCAAGCTTTGAGAATCATGATCAAGCATTGATCAAATGATGTTTGTGGCTTCAAAATGAGATGTTGACCAAAAATTTGAACTTTTGACTGTCAAATGACCATTTTGCCCCTACAGTTGACTGTAGTGCAATTAGGGTTTTTGACTGTGCAATTTTGTGCTGAAAGTCTTGAAACTTTGTATGAGGATGCTTGACCATATTTGTAGGCATGTGGGACTTGATTGGACCTTTGGAAACTTCATTTTCTTGATCAGAACCAAAACCCTAATTTTGACTGTTCAGGAGGCTCTTACACTGTGCAACCCTTGGAGAATTTTGCAGCTTGACTTGGCAATTTCTTGAAGAATATGGGAGGGCAAATTTTGGGGTACAACAGTAACCTTGCTTGTTTCCACGGAAAATAGTCATGTCCCTCGAATATGGGCGTTTTAGCAAAGACCCTTGATAAAAAAGATCGTAGTCCCTCGGTGTTGCCTCCGGTAAACGATCTAGTCGCTTACGAATATTGCTAAAACGTCTCATAAGTTTCCTTTTATGACTATACGATTGACCCACACCCGTCCCTTCACATCCAATGATGGGGATTCTTACCAATCAATGGTAAGATAGCAACATCTAAAGGGGGGGGGGGGGGGGGGGGGGGAAGAACAAAGACCTTTTGAGTAGGTAGGGCGCTCGTAGTTGCTTGCTCACAAACTAAAAGCATTTCCACACTCACACTTTCAAAAACATCTTCAAAAACAAACATCTCTTTGAACTATTTTCAAAAACCAACACTTTGTATAAATTCTTATAGAAACGAGAATCATTACAAAGGTAGCCGTAACAAAGGCATTTTTTCAAAATATTTTCAAACTTACACCCATCACAAAACACATTTTCAAACAAAGCATTTTTCCAAGTGATCTGGCAAGCAACTAAGAGCCCATAGATAACTACGGATGAAAAGGGTGCTAACACCTTCCCTTTTCATAACCTACCCCCTAAACTCAAGAAAATATCTCAAAGGTCTTTCCTATTCTTTTCACCCTTTCCTTTATTGGATAAAAGAAAACTCAGTGGCGACTCTTGCTATCCGCAACAATTGCGATAAAATGCAAAATACCAAGTCAATTCTCCCACCGTATTACAGAACTGGCGACTCTGCTGGGGAAATACTTAAAAGTAGGGTTACCTTAGAGCTAGATCACCTTTAAAATACTTTCCTTATTTGACTTGATTGCTTTACATTTTGGGTCCTTGTTTGGGTATTTGATCCTCTACCCAGATCTGGAAACACCATTAAGTAAGTAGCAATAGATTGTGGAAACTGTACAACATAGACCAATATGGTTGAAGAAATGGCTACGTTAGTGTAACACATTTGTTGGTACCGGTATCCCTTGTGTTGAATCAAGGAGAATGCGAGGCCGCTGAGCGGTGTCATTAAGCACTAACTGACCATAGATCCTTAATTGAACAACTTGGCCATTAGGAAGTAGTGAGATAGTCGAATTTGGTGTAAAGCAGAAGATTAGTTGATACTCGATACTACACTCATTGGGATCAGAATTTTGGGATATTTCGGCCGCAAGAAAAGATTGATTATGCTGAGACAATGCCCAATGAAGAAAGATCAATGATATTGAGATTCCCTAGAACCCAATTACTTTCTAGGACAGTTTGAGCCAACTAAACTTTAAGAGGGTACTTACCTATGACTCCATACAAGCCTAAACCTAAGGACTTGTCTGCTTTGTTTGTATATGATTATTTGTACATAAAGACTTGTTTGCTTTGTACATAACATCATAACATCATACCATATCATTTCCACTGACCATTTCAAGGATCTCAAGGGCCTGTGATGCAGGGACATGATAAACCATACGTCTATCAAGGGGCAAGGGGATTTATTTTCATCTAACCAAACGCCATCAAAGACCAAAGCACGATAACTTGAGTCAAGGGCTATGACCCATTTGACATGGTGAGCTTGATTCTCGTGGAAGGACATCCAACGATACGAAGTTCTCCAATAAAAGTTGTGATCAAAGTTCAACTTCTAACATATTCTTGTGTTTACCCCGCGAGATCCTTGAAAGCATTGCATCCACATACCATACATCATATCATAAAAGGTTTTCCCCACACAGGTTCCTCATCTGCTTACTGTTTATTTCAGTAGAGATGGCTCTAGAACAGACTGTCATAGATCTTCAGGCCTAAAATGATCAACTTCAAGAATTTTTCCTGAACCTATCCAAGGGGAAAGAAGAAGTGAAAGCACTCCTCATTGAGAGCATGACCAAGAAGAATCCTGAGGACAACAGGGATGACCAGTTAAAACAGTTACAAACTGAAATGGCAACCATGAAAATCCAGATGATGGGACTGATGGTAGGTCAGAGGGATCTTATCCAAAACTTAGCTCAGGGACAAGAAAAGCTAAGAGCCCTCGTCAACAAGCTTCATCAAGACGGATGCAACCATATGGGATAAACAGTTAGAATTGGGGATCGAGTCATTAATTAGCCTCCGATGAGACAAGAAGTTGGTTTGGTTGAGAGAACACCCTTCAAAATGGCTACTATACCAAGAGTCCAACAACAACCTCGCCAACCACGACAAGGTGGTCGACGTAAGCAAGGAAGACAATTTGCTAAGATCAACATGCCCTTGGCTCAAGCATTGCATCATATGTTGGAAGCCAAGCTGGTTACATTGAGGGAGCCTCCTCAAAAACACTTTACTGCTTCTCCCTGTTACAATCATGAAAAAAGGTGTGCGTACCATTCCAACAGTCCTGGACACGACACTAACCACAATTGGACATTGAAAAACAATATTCAAGACCTGATCGACGAAGAGGCGTTAGAATTCACACAAGATGGTCAACTTAAGTTTTTCTGTCATCTTTCAAAGGCACATCATCTGAAGTGACAAAGTTTAGGCGGAGAAATTTTTGTTTAATCGAATTTTCAATTGTAATTTCTTTGTTTGCTTAAACAATTTTCCTTATGGACTTTGGTTATTCTCGTTAATTCATTGCATATGTTTGTCTTGAGTTAATCCATTCGTTTTCACTATACTAAAATTATGCTTTTACCTCTTTTTGTATGATATTCAACTCTCAACTACAAGTCTAAAGCCTTTAGAGGGAGGATGACGAAAATAATGCTATAATCTCATACAGTATGCTTTTAGACAGACCTTGCTGAAGATGTACATGCATTTTTTCAATACTTAAACACTGGAGTTATAAGGAAGATGATCCCTAGTCAACCCCTTTGAGCCAAAGAAGTAGGAGTTTTCTTTTTCACACAAATTGAAACCTTTAATCATAACCTGGGGCAGGGTAGTTTCTCAGTTAATCCAAATGTGCATTCAGTCGCAAGCTTTCACTTCGTACACAACAAATGACATCCAAAATATCCTTCTGAGTCAAAAGACGACGATGGTTCCCCATAAAATGGGCAGTCATTGTCTCTCAAAAGAAAAGCCCACTAAGTCAGGGCAACTATCTATGAATAACTGATTGTAGATTAATACCTGAAATAAGACATGACAACTATCTACATGACCAACTGAAGCATCCCTACCCAGGTTCCTTCTCATACATTTCCAGATGAAGTTTCACACGGACTCATCCTGAAGCAACCCTACCCAGATTCCTTCTCATACATTTCCAGATGAATTTTCACCTGAATTCATCATGAAGCAGCCCTATCCAGGTTCCTTCTCATACATTTCAAGATGAATTTTCACACGGACTCATCCCGAAGCAGCCCTACCCAGGCTCCTTCTCATAAATTTCCAGATGAAGTTTCACACGGACTCATCCTGAAGCAGCCCTATCCAGGCTCCTTCTCATAAATTTCCAGATGAAGTTTCACACAGACTCATCCTGAAGCAGGCCTACCCAGGCTCCTTCTCATAAATTTCCAGATGAAGTTTCACACAAACTCATCATGAAGCAGCCCTACCCAGGTTCTATCTCATACATTTCCAAATGAAATTTCACACGCACTCATCCCGAAGCAGCCCTACCCAGGCTCCTTCTCATAAATTTCCAGATGAAGTTTCACACGGACTCATCATGAAGCAGCCCTACCCAGGTTCCTTCTCATACATTTCCATATGAAGTTTCACACTGACTTACATGAAACAGCCCTGCCTATATGCAGTTTCACACGGACTCACCCCGAAGCAACCTTACACAAATTTCTTCTCATACATTTCCAGATAAAGTTTCACACGAACTCATCCAGAAGAAGCCCTACACATGTTCCTTCTCATGAATTTCTAGATATAGTCCCACATGGATTCATCCTGGAGCAGTCTTACACAGATTCCTTCTAATACATTTCCAAACACGGCTTAACGTGGGTCCATTCCAACATGTCATTCAGAATTAAATCGACCAAAGATTTATTCTGATACTTCTCCCAGTTATAGTCAAGCTTAGACTTAGTCTAATTTCTATCAACAATCACCTTTGTATGGCATCTATAAGCCCGTCTCTGACAACTCTCCATCTCCAAATGGCATCTTTAAGCCCATTCTCTGCACAATCAACTAACACATGGTCGAGTGCAAATTTCTGGGCACTCTAGTGTTCAATCATCTTTTACCTTCAAGTCACGAATGGCGGACTCGCCAATCTAACTCTTCAGGTTTAAGAAGATTGAACAGGGGCAGTTGTTGCACCCCAAAATTTTCCCTCTCTTTTGTCAAGGAATTCCTCACAAAGATTTCCAAAAGTTCAAGTTTGCACAAGTACAATTGGACTTTTTAATGCCCCATATAGTTTCCATGGATACATTAGACTTTCAAGCATCAGGTCGAAATTTGGAACTTCTGAATCTTCGAAAGGAGGAAGAGGAAACTGTCGAAAGGGGAAAACAGATAAAAGAAAAAGTGTGCAGCTGTAGATAACTGTGTGGAATTTAAAATTTGGTTCAGGCTGTTCGAATCACATGACCGGTTGAAAGGAGTGGTTGGCAGATTTTGACAAGTAGAAGAAGAGAAAGCTTGCTTCAATTTCCCAAGTTTCGACAAGGAAATGGCTTCCTTCATGCTTGCTTCGACCCACAAGGCAATGGCTTTCTTCATGCTTGCTTCGATCCACAAGGAAATGGCTTCCTTCATGCTTGCTTCGATCTACAAGGAAATGGCTTCCTTCATGCTTTCTTCGATCCACCTCTAAACCCTTAGACACACATAATTTCTACATTATGAATTACAATTTGAGGTTTGGACATTTGAACTTTCAACCACATAATAAACTGATGGTTACTGGTAGGAAAGCAATCCAGAAATTCTTTTGTTTTGACTATGCCAATGAGATCATCTTGCATGCTCAAAGTGGTACATTCATATGAATGTGGTCCATTCGAAGAACACACAATTGGTAGAAACAAATATTGTTTTGTCTATTGATGAGTTTGGTCGAAGGTTGTGTGGTCCAATCAAAGGACACACATTTGGTGGAAATAAATATTGTTTCGTCTGTTGTTGAGTTTGGTCTAAGGTTGTGTGGTCCATTCGAAGGACATACAATTAGTGGTCCATTTGAAGAACATACAATTAGTGTTCAATTCGAACACCATTCGAAGAACATACAATTGGTGGTCCATTCGAAGAACATAGAATTGGTGGATTCGAGGAACGTACATTTGGTGGTCCATTCGAAGAACATACATTTGGTGGTCCATTCGAAGAACATACATTTAGTGGATTCAAATAACATACAATTAGTGGATTTGAAGGACATACAATTGGTGGTCCATTCGAAGAACGTATAATTGGTGGATTCGAAGGACATATAATTGGTGGTCTATTCGAAGAACATACAATTTGTGGATTCGAAGAACATATAATTGGTGGATTCGAAGAACATATAATTGGTGGTCCATTCGAAGAATATACAATTGACGGATTCGAAGAACATACAATTGTTGGTCCATTCGAAGAACACACAATTGGTGGAAACAAATATTGTCTTATCTTTTGATGATTTTGGTCGAAGGCTGCTGAACAAAGTCATATATATTGCCAAGCCCAAGTTTGTTGTATTGTCCATATAACAACCTGAAATTATGTCAAAAACAGTCTGTTGACTGCTATGAAATAGCCCTGCACCAAGCTGTCACAACACTCCAAAACTGCTGCAAAATAGTCCTGATATGCTGCTGCTAAACCAGTCCCATATTTGCACCAAACTAGCATATAAGAGCTGCACCTCGAAAGCTATGAAAAGAACATACCCAAACTGTTCAAATTTCATTTGTTTCCCCCCCCAAAACTCCAACAAGACTCTTCTATAAATAAGTTGTTTCCACAACACACAAATGAGGATTTGGACAAGGAAAAAGGAGAAGAAAAAAAGAGAGGGGAGAGAACACAACACCTCTGTTCTTTTCTTTCGAACCCAAGAGCATTCAAGGCAGCAACTCAAATTCGAAGCACACATTCAAACTTCAAGGTAAGTCTTCTTGACTTTAAACCTTTAGTTTCAAGAATCATTAATCATTGTCTTTGAAGCCACCCTTTTGTTGTTTTATTTTCTTGTCAATTATGTTAAGAACTAACTTGTACAGACCATAAAATAATGTTGGAGTGAGAAATTACAGCATGATTCGACACAAAGCCTTAGGCTTCGACACATACTGCTTTACATGGCCAAACAGAAGAAAAAAGGGTGTGTGAATTTAAGGGTGCATGCTTCGAATATACTGCATGAATCGAAAGATTTGTTTTTTCTCTCTTTTGTGTTGTTTTTGTTTTTTTATATATTTTCTATATATTTTCTTTCATCTGTATTCAATATGGTTGTAATAATTAGGACTTTTATTTCTTTCCATCCCCCATTTGTAAATTTGTATACCCCATCCCCAAATGATGTAATAACTTAAGATTTTAATTTCCGCAATTTACCGCTTTAATATAAATTGTTAGTAATTAGGGTGTGTGTGGCAAGATAAAATAAACCGTTAGAAAACCCTAATTTCAAAGACAAAAATGCATGCAATCAAACACACTACTCACACACGTGAACCTCTAGGGTAACCTTGCTTGTTGCCTTAGAAAATAGTCATGTCCCTCGAATATGGGTGTTTTAGCAAAGACCCTCGATAAAAAAGATCATAGTCCCTCGATGTTGCCTTTGGTAAACGATCTAGTCCCTTACGAAAATTGCTAAAACGTCTCATAAGTTGCCTTCTATGACTCTATGATTGACCCACATTTGTCCCTTCTGTGAGCAACCCCTTCATAATTGGTTTTAAATGATTGCAAATATATGTGAAATAATAAATACATGTGTGCATTACAAAAATATAATATAACATGTTTAAAATAAGTTAAAAATGTGTTTTACTCATAATGCATCATTATGAGTCGACACAACAGGTTTTGCAACAATCCATAACATACTGAAGTCCCTGGAATACTATCTCAAACTATTATGCATCGATACAAAATATTATGCATCGACACAAAACACTTTGATGCTCCTGTAATGCAAACTTAAACTTGTATGCATTGATACAAAATCTTATGCATCGACACATAACACTTTGATGCCCCTGTAATGCAAACTTAAACTTGTATGCATCGATACAAAACCTCATGCATCGACACATGACATTCTGATGCTCCTAGAAAACCTTTTTGAATTTATATGCATCGATACATAATATCATGCGTCAACTCATACCACATTTTCTGTTCAAAAATTAAAATTACAATCATTATACATTGACACATACGTGTTATGCATCGACGGATATAAAATTGTTGGTTCTGTAAAATGTTATGATATGATCTTGCATCGACTCAAAACAACATGTGTCGACCCATCCTATAACTCATAACTAACATGAGTCGACTCATGACAAACATGCATCGTCTCATAATATTTTCTTTTTCCTAACTGTTTTCTGTTACATATATAAGCAAGTATTTTCTCAGCAGCAAGGCATTGCAACATATCAGAATTGTGTGCAAACATTTGTGAGTAGCTAGAAGCCTGAAATAAACTTCATCTTCATCACCTTCTCAATCATCTTCATTCAACAACATCGAAAATCAAACATCCTTATTGAAGTGGATCAATAGGTCAGAGATAACGTTCAGCTGTGTATTGAAAGAATCTTAGCCGAGTTAAAGATTGTAAAGGAGGCTTTAAGAAATAAATCAAGGGGTTTATCCTTCAAGAGCGAGTGTGTTCTTGAGGGTTTGTTAGTCACGGTCGCACAATTTGGATTCAGCCGTAGCGAGGGGTTTGGAAATCAGAGGGATTTTTACAAACAGGTCGTGGAAGCGGAGGATCGATTATGGATCTTGCAGGGAATCTTGATACAACTCATATCAAGTGGTGGTTCTTACAAGAAGAAGAAGAAGATCATAAAGATTTCTATCTGTCTGTGTAGTGTAACCTTGTTATCAAACATTCAACATATTGTTATAAAAGTTCTCAGTTTCAATTGTGAAATTGAGATGGATACGTACCCACACGCGAGGATGACAATGGAGAACTTCCTTACCAAACTGCCTGTGTATCGTTTTTTTTTCTTTCTCTTTATCTTTTTACACATTCCATAATTTTGTAATTCAATTGGATTACTGAGTTTTTCTGTCTAATGATAAAAATAATGGTTCAAATACTTTCATCAAACCACCACTATTAAATTATTAAACAAGCATATGCCAAGTGTTTGACAAAATTCCTAAAAATTTCTTAATTCATTAGAAATACTGCTTTAATGATAAGTGCATTGAAACGTTAAGAAATTTGAGTTGTATATTCATCAATTTCATCTAATAAAATCCAACAAGTTTTTCACATGTCCGGTTTTCTAGTAGTCGGTTCAAAGTAGACGGAATTGATTCAGGAAATTAATTTTCCGCTGCTTTTAACACGCTTGATAAAATAATTTTAAATCCTTGAAAAAGTAAGAGGTGATCTATTCACCCCCCCATCTCGATGACTTGCCACACCGTCTAACAAGTGGTATCAGAGCACCGGTTAGCTGGTGCTTTGTGTCTACTAGTAACGTTATGGCCTTTGAACCAAATGGGGCGTATAATAGAGCTCCTGTTTTCATTGGTGAAAATTATGGCTACTGGAAAGACTGCATGCGAGTACACATAAATTCCATTGACAGGAATGTATGGACTGCCATTCAAAATGGTCCCTTTCAAATTACCATGAGGAATGATGCAGGTGCAATAGTACCTAAACCTGAGGATCAATGGAATGAAATGGATGAAAAGAAATGGTCGTGCGATTGGAGAGGCAGAAATATGATAATCTCAGCACTTGGTGTTGATGAGTATTATAGGATGTCTCAATGAACGTCCGCTAAAGAAATGTGGGATGCTTTAGAAATTTCCCATGAAGGCACTACTGAAGTTAAAAAGTCCCGCATCAACACACTCAATCAAGAGTTCGAGCTCTTTCGCATGAAACAAGGAGAATCTGTCTCTGACATGCAGAAGAGATTCGTTCATCTTGTGAGCCGTTTAAATGCACTTGGAAAACCTGTTTCCGATGAAATTGCTACTAATAAATTTCTGAGATGTCTTAGCAGGGAATGGCAACCTAATGTAACAGCTATCAAGGAAGCAAATGACCTCACTACGCTTACCATTACAACTCTGTTTGGAAAGCTGGAAGAACATCAACAAGAATTGCAAAGTCTTGAAAAATATGAAAACAAGAGTAAGAAGGAGAGGAACAAAGATAGGGAGGGTGAGAAGAAGTCAATATCTCTAATGACTTATAGCTATAAGTCCTCAACCAAAGAGCAAGATGATAATGACTCAACTAGTGATGAAAATTCTGATGATGAAAAAATGGGACTTTTTGTTCGGAGATACAATAGGTTTATTCGAAAGAATGGAATCAAGCACTCCAATACGAATCTCATAAGCTTTCGAAAACAATCTAAAGAGCCAAGGCAAGAAGAAAATAAAAAGAAAAGAGGTAAAGGACCTTGTTACAATTGTGGTAAAGTTGGACACTATAAACCAGACTGTCCAAAGATGAAAAAGGATAAAGGAAAAGCTCCACCAAAGAAGTTCAACAAACAAAGAAGAGCTTACATTGCGTGGGAAAGCGATAGTGATTCATCAAACGATGATAGTTCAAGTGATAGTGATGAGAGTGCAAATTTATGTCTTATGGCACATACCAATAATCAGTCCTACCACAAGAAAGACAACCACAACAAGCAAGTAAGACAAGCATATCCTAACAACTTTTCTTCTATGTCTTTTTCTGAACTAAAAACAGCTTTTGAAAAACTGCAATACAAAGTCGAAGATGCTTTTAAGATATTATCCTCCAATAAAAAATATTTTCATTTTTGGAGAGTAAAGTCTATAAAGTTGAAAAAGACTTAAAAACTCTAAAAGCTAGTATTGCAGAAAGTTCAAAGGATAAGGATGTTACAGGATGTATTCCCAGAAGGGAATGTGAAGTTTTTCATATTTGGCAACAAGAGGTTAGAACTCTTAATGCCAAATTAGAAAAATATTTATAGCCCAAGGTTACTTTTGCAGTCGATCCTAGAGTTTTTAAGAAAACATTGAATCCACCATATTCAAAATATTCTTTTGTTGAAAAGATACCAAAGGATTCAATGAGCAGAAGTAAAACAATACATCATCATCATCATGGTTTATGCCATTTTTGTTGTCGTTTTGATCATACCATTGAAAAATGTAAGTTTAGGAGGTTCCTTGTTCCTAAAGTAATTTACCAATGGAGGCCTAAAGGAAACCATGTTACCACTTACCCACATGGACCCAATAAAAATTGGGTACCTACCTCTCTCTTTTGATATTGCAGGAAAAGGGTCTTACATCCATGGATAGGAGATGGTTTCTAGACAGTGGGTGTTCAAGGCACATGACCGGTGACATATCGCTCTTCATTGACTTCAAAGCAAAGAATAAAGGATTTGTCACTTATGGAGATAATAACAAAGGAGCTATACTCGGTAAAGGTAGTGTAGGTAATCCCTCTACCACTACTATTTCTGATGTCCATTTAGTAGAGGGGCTTAAACATAATTTACTGAGTATTAGTCAATTGTGTGACAAGGTTTATAAAGTTACCTTCACAAACACTTGTTGCATAATTAAAAATACTGAAAAAGGATATTGTGTTTAAGGGAACTAGAGTAAAAAAAGTCTATATGCTTGACCATTTTGGTGTATCTTTAACAAGCACTAAGTGTCTAGTCACCTTGAATGATGATTCTTGGCTTTGGCATAGACGTCTAGTGCATGATAACTCTGATTTGCTTAATAAGGTTGTATCCAAGGATCTAGTAGTAGGTCTTCCAAAGATAAAATTTACAAAGGATCACCTATGTGATGCGTGCCAAAATGGGAAAGCAAACGAGGGTCTCTTTCAAATCTAAAATTATGATTTCCACTTCACGACCCCTTGAGCTTCTCGATATAGACCTCTTTGGACCTTATAGAACAAAAAGTCTAGGAGGAAATTATTATGGTTTTGTGATCGTTGACGACTACTCTAGATTTACTTGGACTATATTCCTTCATAGCAAAAATGAAACTTTTTCTGCTTTTAAGAGTTTTGCAAAACTATCTCAAAACATAATGGAATTGAAAATAATTGAAATTCGAAGCGATCATGGAGGTGAATTTCAAAACCATCTCTTTGATAAGTATTGTGACAAGCATGGTATTGAGCATAACTTTTCATCACCTCGAACTCCACAGCATAATTGATTTGTGGAGCGCAAAAATCGCGTCTTAGAGGAGTTGGCGAGAACAATGCTCAATGAAGGTGGATTACCAAATTATTTTTAGGCTGATGCAATTAGCACAGCCTATTATGTTTTAAACAGAATATTAATTCGTTCCATTTTGGATAAAACACCTTATGAAATTTTAAAAGGGAGAAAGCCAAACTTGTCACATCTTCATGTATTCAGTTGCAAATGTTTTGTTTTGAATAATGGAAAAGAAAATCTTGGAAAATTTGATGCAAAAGAAGATGAAGGTATCTTTCTCGGATACGCACAATCAAGCAAAGCATATAGGGTATACAATAAACGTTTACTTACGGTTGAGGAGTCAGTTCATGTCTCTTTTGATGAATATTATCCGAAACATGTCGGAAAAGGTATTTCTCTTGATGGTGCAGGTGTATCTAATGAAGATATACTCAAAGAAACTGTTGAGGAAATTGTTCAGTCCAAAACAGTTGACGATGAGGAAGAAAAAGATACAAGCCTTTCAAAAGATGAGGAAGAAGAGCCAATGGAAGCTAATGATCTTCCACTAGCTTGGAAGTCCTCTAAAGACTATCCCATTGATAACATATTGGGAGATATCTCAAAAGGAGTAATAACTCGCTCCAAGATAAGTAATTTTTGTTATCATTTTGCTTTCGTTTCACAAGTAGAACCTAAAAATGCTAAAGAGGCCTTGATTGATGATTTTTGGCTAATGGCCATGCAAGAAGATCTAAACCAGTTTAAAAGAAATAACGTTTGGGAACTTGTCCCTCATCAGCGAGACCATTATATCATAGGCACTAAGTGGGTTTTTAGAAATAAACTTGATGAAAATGGAATGATAACCCGCAATAAAGCACGCTTAATAGCACATGGGTATAACCAAGAGGAGGGCATTGATTATGAGGAGACTTATGCTCCAGTTGCTCGCCTTGAGGATATATGTCTCTTGCTCGCTTATGCGTGTGCAAAAGATTTTAAGCTTTATCAAATGGACGTAAATAGTGCCTTTCTTAACGGAGTCATAAATGAAGAGGTGTATGTCTCACAACCACTAGGTTTTGAGAATAACGAATATCCAGATCATGTCTTCAAATTAAAACGAGCTTTATACGGTCTTAAACAGGCCCCTCGGGTCTGGTATGAAAGACTTAGTAAATTTCTACTTGATCATGGTTATTCAAGAGGTAAAGTGGATACTACTCTTTTCATTAAACGTAAAGGAAAGCACATCCTTTTAGTTCAAATATATGTAGATGATATTATTTTTTATTCAACTAATCTGCACTTGGTCGAAGAATTTTCCAAAGTCATACATGGTGAATTTGAGATGAGTCTCATGGGGGAGCTAAACTACTTCCTCGGTCTCCAAATAAAGCATCTCAATGAAGGCACAATTATATGTCAAACAAAATACTGCCAAGAGTTTCTTAAACGATTTGGAATAAACAACTCAAAACCAATTGACACCCCCATGGCTACCAACGGGAATTTAGACAAGGATGAACATGGTAATAGTGTTGATGTCAAAAAATATAGAGGTATGATCGGATCCCTCTTGTATCTTACAACATCTAGGCCTGACATCATGTTTAGTGTTTGCATGTGTGCACGATATCAATCGGATCCTAAGGAATCCCACTTGAAAGTTGTCAAGCGTATACTTAGGTATCTCAATAATACATATAAGTATGGGATATGGTATTCCAAGGGAAGCGATTGCAGTTTAGTAGGTTACTCCAATTCTGATTTTGCTGGATGCAAATCAGATAGGAAAAGCACTAGTGGAACATGTCACTTGTTTTCAAACTCTCTAGTAAGTTGGCATAGCAAAAAGCAAGTTTTTGTTGCTTTGTCAACTGCTGAGGCTGAATACGTTGCAGCCGGTAGTTGTTGTGCTCAGGTCTTATGGCTGAAGCAACAATTACAAGACTATGATATTCAATTAAAACGTATTCCAATAAAATGTGACAACACAAGTGCTATAAATCTCACTAAGAATCTAGTCTTACACTTACACACTAAACACATAGAGATTATGCATCACTTTCTTCACGATCATGTTGAAAAGTGTGATACAGTGGGAGAACTGACTATGGTTTTGCGTTTGTTTTCGCAAATGTTTCGGTTGAGCAAGAGTCGCCACCGACTTTTTATTTTATCCTAAGGAAAGGTTAAAAAGCACAGCAAAAACCTTTGAGATGTTTTCTTGGGTTCGGGGAGTAGATTATAGAAAGGGAAGGTATTAGCACCCTTTCTATCCATGGTTATCCATGGGCTCTTAGTTACTTGCTTAGATCAACTTGTCTTAATTTTCAATTGTTTGAAATGGTGCTTTGTGTGTGTGGGTTTGAAAAATGTTTTGAAAAGAGGCCAATGTGGTGGCAACCTTTGTAATGATCCATGTTGGGATGTATAACAAGGTGTATGTCTTTTGAACAAGTTTTCAATGTTTTTGAAAGTTTGTTTTGAGAGTGTATTGTGATGTGTTGTTTTGAAAAAAATAGGCAAGTGTTTTGTTTTGTAAATTGGCAAGTAACCAAGAGTTTGTCTACTCCTAAATTTTCTCAAAGATTATTGCTATGTTTTAACCCTTTTAACAATTTTGTTCCACCATTGTATTTGGTGGACAATCTTGTGTTAGGACGTGAGAGGGACGGGAGCGGGTCATCGTTTAGACCATAATTGCAATGGTGCCAAGTATCTTTGGGCAATTTTTTTCTTTAAGGGACTTGATCATTTTTAGGCAACTTTCGAAAGCGTCATCGAGGGACTATGATCATTTGAATTGTTCGTTTTGCCCAAAGAGACCTAACATGCAATATGGCCCAATTTTGAAAGGCAACAAGTGGATGTAACCCTAGGGGTGTTAGTGTGCAAGTGTGTTTTATTGCATACAAGAGTTTTTTCTTTGAATTAGGATTTTCTATTTCATTGATTTTATCTTGCCATACACGTCCTAATTACTAGCAATAAGAAGCGGAAATATAAAATCCTACGCTATTACAACAATTAGGGGATGGGGATACACATTTGTACATGGGGGGTTCAACGAGAAAAATAGACAAAAAATAAAATAGCAAAAAACAAGATATAAAGAGAGAGAGAGGGAGCCAGCGCGCTGCTGAGAGGTCATCAGAAGTTCTGACTCAGATCCGCTGCCAGATGATCAACCTCTTGGTTAAACTGTATGAGTCAGAACTTCTGACTCTGGCACCTGCAAAACAGAACCCTGTTAGTGGGGAAATCAGAAGTTCTGACCCCCCTGCGCTGCAAGACAGAAGTTTGTTAGTGGAGAAACCAGAAGTTCTGATTCTGCTGGAAAGGCAATAACTCTCAGAGGTTCTGATATCATTGACAGCAAAACAGGCTTCAGATGTGCTAACGTCAAAGTCAGCACTTGGCTTTTCCCTGTACTAATCAGAACATCTGCAATTTTGTTGTTATTCCACAAAACAGGAAACATATTTGGAACAGATCCAGCAAATGTCAAAATGTTTCAGAGGGCAGAACCAACAAGGTCACAGGCAAGTCCTACACTGGCTCAGAACGTTCTGAGGTATGAAAATCCTCAGAATATAAACAGCAACAACATGATATTTACATTATGTTTATTTGAGTATGCACAGCTGATGATGCTTAGCAGCGTGATGAAGGTCAGTAGGTGCTTACCTGGCTGTTGGAAAAGTTTGTGGGTGAAAGCTAGCTTTTGGCTCTGGTGGTGTTTTGTACAGATTCTTTTTTGGAAAAAAGGCAGGTGAAGGTGTATGCGTATGTAGGGTCAGAAGTTTGAAAAGAGGTTTTTTAGCTCACACAGAAAACTGGGTATTGGATAAAGTTTGAAGATGAGAAATTCAAAGTTATGAAACAAACTGGAGATTTTGGCAGAGTTTTAGAACACTATTTTGCTAAGGGTTTCTGTTTCTCTCTTAGCAATTTTTCTATTTCTTGAACGCCCTTTTGCAGTGGACAATGACTCTCTATTTATAGGCAAAGTTCTTGTGGGTGCCTTGAACATTAAAGCGCCAACAGAGTTTGAATTGTTCTTTGACAAAAATTCCTAGGAAGTTGTGATAACAGATAGCCTTCAGCCTAGGCTGCAGCAGCAGGCGTGGATTGGAGAGAAGTGACCTCTTAAGTGGGCGGTGGCGTGTAGACCCATGCCAGAATCTGCATAAAGGCGTTTTCCAAGCCACACGTGAAGGGATTACTTGGATGAATGTTCAGGAGTGGTTGGAAGCATTAATGAGCATTAAATGGTGATAAGACCTATCAACATCAATATTATGGTAATGGAAACCAACGTTGAATCAGCAGTTCTGTTTTAAAAAGAACAGCGTGAACCATGCTCTGGCCTTGGCTTCCTGTTGTCTTAGTAAGTTCTGGGGATTCTCCTGATTTTCTGATACGTTCCTTGGATTTGCTTCTGGACCTCCTGGGCTTAGAGATTCTGTATCAGTGTAACACTCATTCTTCTGACCTTTTCATCTTCTGATTTCAGCATGTTCTGAAAGAGCCTTCAGACTTCCCTGCTTCTTTTGCATCCCTTTAGCAAATTCTGACTGAGCTTGCGTAACTGCTGAAAGAGTCATGTTCTGTTTGAGGCTTACATACTGAACCACGTTTACAACTTCTGATTGAGCTGATGTAGCTGCTGAAGAGCCAGCTTCTGACTACGCTGAGCCAAGCTTGCAACTTCTGACCGTTTTTATCCGGAATTGGTCCAGAAGTTCTAAAACGCTGATTTTTTCTTAAACACTCATTTTTTTTAAAGAAACATTTCAAGTGTTTAGAATTTAATTTTTTTTCTCAAGATAAAAGCGTTGTCTTTAGAGCTTGTGTGATCATCTTGCTCTTGTAAATGGTCTGCTTGGGCAAAAAATGATAACTCAGGACTTGGATTTGTTTCAGAGGGACCTTGAAAATCCAAGATGATTTCCTGAAGAAAGAGAGGGCAAATTTCGGGGTACAACAAAAAGGAAGATGTTATGTTTGAGCATGTTGATACTAAAAATTAACTTGCTGACATCTTTACAAAACCACTAGCAACAGAACTCTTCTTCAACATTCATCGTGAGCTAGGGATTTTAGATCTCTCTTACATGATATTTTAAGCATATATGTATTTTAAATATATCTATGTCTCACCATACTGTTGAGATGTTTTTTCCAGCTTTAGTACATGTGTCTTATGATCTCATCAAAAGAGGTAATACCCTTCCTATCTACTTTCTCTATAAGAACTCTCAATTACTTATAAGTTGACCGTAATGTTCCATTGATAATGTCTATACGTATATCTCTTTTACATAAATTGTTTGAACTTGACATATGCAAATTGCATTACATCATTATACATGCATAATACTCTTCATAGGATTCATTTTTCATAATCATTTAAATTGGAATTGGGTACCATATCCATCTATTAACAAGAACTTGTGAAAAACTGCATTTCTGTCAAAATTTGTGTTAGGAGTCGATACATACAGTTATGAGTCGATTCATATAAAAAAATTATAAAAATAGAAATTAAGAATTGGTTTCAGGTCGACATATCAAGATTTGCATCGACACATATTACTTCCCGTCGACTCATAGAATTCTTGAGTCGATGCAAAACATTTAAAATAAAAAAAATTGTTCTTTAATACAGGATGTGTCAACACATACGAATTTCGTGTCGACACATAAGAATAATAAATGTCATTAATTTGAATTGGGCCAACCCATCTACCCAATTATTTACTCAGTTATTGATAAAATTATGCCAAGACATTCTTCGTGAATGCCAAGACAATATTTGCTGAAATTGCATATCAATTTTCTTATGTGCTGAGATTGCTGAAAATATTGCTTATTCTCTTTTTGATGTGGTCAAAGGAGGAGAAGAAGATTGTGTTAGTGTTAGAAAGAAGATGCAAAAACTCAGGGGGAGCAAGCTTATTCATCTACACTATATCACCACACATCATCAGATATTTGCCATCATAAAAAAGGGGGAGTTTATGAGCAACCCCTTCATAATTGGTTTTGAATGATTGCAAATATATGTGAAATAATAAATATATGTATGCATTACAAAAATATAATATAACATGTTTAAAATAAGTTAAAAATGTGTTTTACTCATAATGCATCATTATGAGTCGACACAACAGGTTTTGCATCGATCCATAATATACTGAAGTCCCTGGAATACTATCTCAAAATATTATGCATCGATACAAAATCTTATGCATCGACGCATAACACTTTGATGCCCCTGTAATGCATACTTAAACTTGTATGCATCAATACAAAATCTTATGCATCGACACATAACACTTTGATGCCCCTATAATGCAAACTTAAACTTGTATGCATCGACACATGACATTTTGATGCTCCTGGAAAACATTTTTGAATTTATATGCATCGACACATAATATCATGCGTTGACTCATACCACATTTTATATTCAAAAACTAAAATTACAATCAGTATGCATCGACACATACGTGCTATGTATCGACGGATATAAAATTGTCGGTTCTGTAAAATGTTATGATATGATCTTGCATCGACTCAAAACAACATGTGTCGACCCATCCTGTAACTCATAACTAACATGAGTTGACTCATGACCAACATGCATCGACTCATAATATTTTCTTTTGCCTAACCGTTTTCTGTTGCATATATAAGTAAGTATTTTTTTCAGCAGCAAGGCATTGTAATATATCAGAATTGTGTGCAAACATTTGTGAGCAGCTAGAAGCTCGAAAGAAAATTCATCTTCATCACCTTCTCATTCATCTTCATTCAACAACAACAACGAAAATCAAACATCCTTGTTGAATTGGATCAAGAGGTCAGAGATAACGTTCAGCTGTGTATTGAAAGAATCTCAGTTGAGTTGAAGATTATAAATGAGGCTTCAAGAAATAAACCAAGGGGTTTGTCCTTCAAGAACGGGTGTGTTCTTGAGGGTTTGTTAGTCACGGTCGCGCAAGTCAGATTCAGCCGTAGCGAGTGGTTTGGAAATCAAAGGGATTTTTGCAAACAGGTCGTGGAAGCGGGGGATCGATTGTGGATCTTGCAGGGAATCTTTATACAACTCATATCAAGTGGTGGTTCTTACAAGAAGAAGAAGATCATAGGGATTTCTATCTTTCTGTGTAGTGTAACCTTGTTATTAAACATTCAGCATATTGTTATAAAAGTTCTCAGTTTTAATTATGAAATTGAGAGGGAGACATACCCACACGCGACGACGACAGTTGGTAACTTCCTTACCAAACTGCATGCGTATCTTTTGTACCCCAAAATTTTCCCTCTCATTTCATCAACATTTCTCATCACAAGACTCTTGGAAATCAAGGTCAAGCTAGGGTTTGCTATGCTCAAGACACCTCCTTGCACTGTTGACCTAAATTAGGGTTTGAGTTTGCACAGTGATGTTTTGACCTACAATGCCCAAATTGACTTTCATACTTCATGTTGTACTCATAAGTTTGTCCATACCAAGTTTCAAGCTTTGATTCAAATTTTTGCCCAGTCAATTGGACAGTTGACCTAGAATTCAGCTGTATTGGGGAAAGAGTCAACTGTGGCCAATTAACAGTCAAACCTCAGGAAATTTGACCCACATCAACATTATGAACTCATATGAACCATTTGATCAAGTTTGGATCAAAATTCCACAAGAAATTTGATCAGATCATCAAAAGGGCAAAATGGTCACTTTTAGGGTTTTGACTGTACAAAGGCAATTTTTGACTGTTTGACCTAGCCAATGGCAAATCAAGCTCAACCATGGACTCAAGGACTCAATGACATTGTCTTGACCCATTCAACAAGTTCAAAAGATCTCAAATGCATAGGATTGACATATGAATTTTTCAATAAACTGATCAAAATGTAACTGTATACTGAAAAGTCAAACTTTGACTTTTTTGTCAAAATCAAGTGCCAAAGGTCATTTTTCATCAAGACATGTCAAATTATGAAACTTGTTCATCAAGAAACCCAAAAATGCAAATTAGGGTTTAAAATGGAAAATTTTCATAACTTAGAAATTTTCTAAGTTATAAAATTTTCTTATTTTTTCCTAACTTTGTCACATTTTTTCACCAAGATGCAAATGGATTCAAACAAAACTTACAACATGAAAGTTGTATTACATCACAACATCTACAACTTTGATTCACAAAGTTTTCTCAAAAGAAGCTTGGATCTCAAGTTATGATTTTTGGAACAAGGGTACCTAAAACTTTTAACTTAGAGAAATTTTACCCTAGTTTAGGCAGGATTTTGACCCATCTTCTTGGCCATTTTTCACATAGTTCCACTTGGATTTTAAAGTTTCATTTCATAGATGTATTGTAGTACATGTTGCAAGCTTTCCAAATTGTGCAAGAACTCCTCAAACACCTTTGTGGTTAGGGAGAATCGAATGCTTGAAGTTGGCAAAAACTCACTTTGCAACCATGGCCAATACATGTTCATACCACTTGCCAAATCTGATCTAGCTAACTTGGTTCACAATTACAGGCCTCTAAACCAGTTTGTACTCCATAATTTAATGCAAATCCATTGAGTCAAGGCATTATCTTGGTCATTAGGGTATTGTACACTAGATTAAGCCTTAAATGGAAAAAGCAACATTGCCATTTTTGCTTGAATTTTGCTTAATGCCAAAACAACATCCTAGAGCCTTGAACCATATCTTATGCTGCAAACAAAATACACTAATTAGATGGGCCAAGAGTGTTGTATGCAGGGTGATAAGATGGCCTGTACAATCCTATAACCTCACTTCCACTCTCTTGCTTCAAGGAGAAGAAAACTTGTCAAACACAAGGCATCTCACACATCTGATAAAACCAACTAAAAAAAAGTTGTCAAAAAAGTTTTGCATATCCTCACAAGTCAGAAGCACGAGCCTTTCACCCATAAAGCACCCTCATACTCCAAAACCCCATTTTCTTGCAAAACAGGGTCAGTTCTGCATTTTGTAAGCCACCATCAAATTCCCTCGTGCGTTTTGTCCAAAGCTACTTCAAACACATTCCAATCAACCTACCGGAGCTATCCAGACCATCCATAAGTTGCTGTAACTCCATTAACACACATTGCCATTTTTGTTTGGAAGCTTTTCAGGTTGAATTTTGTAGCACGATTCAGGCCACCTCAAAACAAACTAAGCATTGGGGAAGCTTCAGTGGACATCAGGCAAGCTCAAAAGAACCTCAAACACCCTTGGAAGTTGCTGCATTGTCCAGCTCGAAGTCAACTGAAACAGGTATTTCATGAACTTCTATCTCTCTATTTAGGAATAGTTAGACTTAGGTTTGTGAATGAAATATGTTGTATTCATAGCCTTGAAACCATACATGTGCTTAGTTTTCATTTATATTAATCGTGCTAGGAGAATTTCATCCATGAACTTTCTGAAAAAACTAGGTTAGAAATTAGGGCCAGAGAAATTCTCTTTGGTCTTTGAGAGTTAGCTTAAGTTTTTTATATGGTTAGATTCGTTGTTTGATGCTCTACACCTTTCATGTTTTGAGTTTTGTCAAAGGATCACTGGAACAGGAGATACAAGTTTGTATGGAAAACGCGCGTTTTTCAAACTTCTGGAGGTTGAAGATGAAGTCTGGGTTGGGCCTGGATTTCTTTGCTTTCGACACCTCCCAGTTCACTTTCAGCACCCCGTGGCCCATTGCTTTGTTTTTTCATTATTTTTGCGTTTTTATTTTTTCTCTGACTTTGATATTTTATTTTCAAGCATACAAAATATTCTAAAAATATTTTCACTTTTTTTTTCATTTATTAGATATTTTATTCTAATTTTTCCTAATGTAAACATGTTTAAATATTTTATATTCTTTTGCTAAAACTTAAAAATAATACAAATAATACTTTTATTTACATTTATTATTTTTTATACACATTTGAAAATATTTTCTTGAAATATATACATTTTTTGTAAATAATTTATTTTATTTTTATACACTTAATATATTTAATACATATATATTCATATATTTTATTAAATAATTAGAACAAAAAACACAAAAATAATACATTTTTATTTTTATTAATATTTTATACTAAAAATACCTTTTTTTAATATACTTTTATTTTTGTACAAATTGATGCATTATTGTATATAAATAATAAATAATACTATTTATTTAAGAAATTAGGGTTTTTGCCCTATAAAACAAAAATAATTGAAATTGACTTTTATTTATTTATTTACATTTCACATTAAAAATACTTTTTACATACATAAAAACTTTTTTTGCATAACACATTTTATCTAACATTTATTTATTGTATTTTATTTAATTATTGTAAATTTAAATATTATGTCTTACACATTCAATTTGGTTGTAATAATTTAGGATTTAATTTCTTGGAAAATAATCCCCAATTCAAATTTGTATCCCCCTACCTATATCATGGTGTAATAGTGTAGAATTTAAATTCTCGCACCTTTAAGCTTTCCCATGATTAGACTTAGGGTTTTGTATGCCAAAATCAAATTAACAAATAGTTTGACCTAATCCAAGATAAAAGTGCATGAAAAACAAACACAATGCACACTTGCACCCCTAGGGTTACAATCCACTTGTTGCCTTCAAAAATGGGCCATGGTATGCATGTCAAGTACTTTGGCAAAACAAAAACAAAACAAAAGATCATAGTCCCTCGATGACGCTATCTGAGTTGCCTAAACAAAATGATCAAGTCCCTTAAGAAAATTGCCAAAAATATTTGACACCATTGCTATCATGGTCTATACGATGACCCGCGCCTGTCCCGTTTAACATCCTAACACAAGGTTGTTCATCAAACACAATGGTGAAAACAACACTGTTAAAAGGGTTAAAAACATAAGAAAGATCTTTGAGTAAATTAGGATAGACAACTCTTAGTTACTTGATCAAAACTTGCAAAAACATCCTTGCTATTTTCAAAACACACTTCACAACACAATTTCAAAACCCTACTTTCAAACATTGAAAACTTTTCAAAAGACAAAAACACCTTTGTATACATTCAAACAAGAATTATTACAAAGGTTGCCACAACGATGGCCTCTTTTCAAAACATCTTTCAAAACCACACACAAAGTACCATTTCAAACAATTGAAGAGCACCATTTCAAACAATTGAAAAACAAAGCAAGTGATTTAAGCAAGTAACTAAGAGCCCATGGATAACCATGGATAGAAAGGGTGCTAATACCTTCCCTTTCTATAATCTACTCCCCGAACCCAAGAAAACATCTCAAAGGTATTTCCTATGCTTTTTTGACCTTTCCTTAGGATAAAATAAAAAGTCGGTGGCGACTCTTGCTAAACCGAAACATTTGCGAACACAAATGCAAAATCCCAAGTCAGTTCTCCCACCGTATCACAGAACTGGAGACTCTGTTGGAGACAACTTTAAAAGTGGAGTAACCTTAGGGATTAGATCACCCTTTGCATGATTGTTGTTTGCTTTGATTACTTTACATTTGGTTCTCTTGTTTGGGCTTGAAATCATCTACCCAGATTTGGGAAACATTCATAGGTAAATAGAAATACGTTGTGGAAACTATGCGGGGTATACCGACATGGTTGAAGCAATAGCTATATTAGTGCGACATATTTGTGAGTACCGGTAGCCTTTGAGTCAATCAAAGAGAATACAGGGCCGCTGAGTGATGTCATAAAGCACTAATGAACTCTTAGAACCTTACTTGACCATCTTGGCCTTTTTTAGGGGTAGTGAGATGACCGACTTTGGTGCAGTCCGAAGTTGGTAGATACTCGATACTAAACTCATTGAGGGTTATTTTATTGGAATATTTTGGTCGCTAGTTAAGTGGCTAAACCAAAACAATGAACATAGAAAACAATCCAATGATATTGAGCTCCTTAGAACCCGATTACTATTTATAGGACAGGTTTGAGCCAACTAAACTCAAGAGGGTATTTACCTATGAAACCCCATGCAAGCCTGAAACTAGGGTTTTGTGTGACTTGCTTGTGCATGTACTTATGCATACATCATGAACATCATAAAGCATCATATGCATCCACTAACCATTTCAAGGGTTTGGATCTTCATCTTTGTTCTTGTTTTGTAGGTCATGGAATCTCTTAGCAGGAAAACAATTCAAGTCAACCTTTTGAGAATCCCTCCTCAACTCAAGGAGCTTACTTCCATGATTCCAGAGAATTCTCTCTTCAGTGAAAGACATGGTAGACTCGTCAACTTGGTCAACACCAACATTGAAGAAGACATGGTGAAAGTTCTCTTCCAGTTCTTTGACCCCCTACACCACTGTTTCACATTCCCTGATTACCAGTTAGTACCCACTTTGGAGGAATTTTCTCAACTCCTGAGGATTCCTGTTCTTCATCAACTACCCTACAACGGTACGGAAAAAGAACCAAAGCCTGAAGATGTTGCTCAAGCATTACACTTGCAACCATCTGACATCAAGGGACATTGGGAAACCAGAAGTGGTGTCAAGGGTTTCTTGGCAAAGTTTCTGTTTGAGAGGGCACAAGATTGCTGGAATTCTCTTGATCTACAAGACTTTGAAGAGATTGTGGCACTCCTCATCTATGGGTTGGTCCTGTTCCCAAACCCTGATCAGCTTATAGATGTGAATGCTGTTAAGATTTTCATATCCAGAAATCCTATACCTATATTGCTTAGGGACATCCTACACTCATTTTACACACGAACAATGAGGAAAAGAGGTGTTCTCATGTGTTGTACTCCTCTCCTAGAAAGGTGGTTTATTTCTCACCTTCCATAATCAGTTTTGAAGAATGAGCAGGGTTTAAGGTGGTCACAACGGTTGATGACCCTAACACATTCTGATGTACATTGGTGTTCTCGGTCCAGAGAAAATGTCATCATCATTGATCGTTGTGGGGAATTCCCTAATGTCCCACTACTTGGCATTAGGGGAGGCATTACCTACAACCCCTGTTTAGCTCTAAGACAGTTTGGATATGCTCGGAGGGATGACCCTCATGACACGCTGATTCCTGACCTAGTTTTTGACTTCGACAACGATGCGCAAGGATTTCGACAAAGGTTCATCAGAGCTTGGAGGATGCCCAACAAGGTGGATAGTAAGACACTGGGGCACAAGAATTCCATCCCCCTTGAGCCTTATCTCAAGTGGGTACGAACCCGCGCCCAGAATCTTATGATGCCATATCCTCACATTCTCCCCTTGATCAAAGAGCCTGTCATGGAAGGAGAGATTCCATACACCATCCTACATCCTCACATGCCAACATCATGGGAAGAAATGCAAAAGAGTTAGATCCAACTCAAGGAAGAACATAATACTTTTGAAGCCAGCTTCTACGCCAGTGAGAAGAAGGTTTTGGAGCTTACCCGCCGACTTCATGAGGAGGAAACTCTCAACACTTACATTGCACCAAAGAGGATGCGCAATGTCTTTTTACATTAAGAATTTTGTAATATTTTGCCCATGGGGCACTTATGTACTAACAATTTCTTCTTAATATGACGTGTGTTCCTTTTTGTTTGCAACAAATTTGAATTTCTGGATCCTTGAATGCATTACATGAATAACATACCATTCATCATATGCATAAACAAGTCTTCACATCAGGTTTCCTTATCTTTCTGCTGTTTATTTCAGCAAGATGGATTTGGAGCAGGCGGTTAAGGATCTGCAGGCACAAAATTCTCAATTCCAACAACTCCTTATGACCTTAGCAAAGGGTCAAGAGGATCTGAAAGCACCGTTGGAGAAGAATAAAGAGAAAAAGAAGAAGAGGCCCGGAGTAGCCACTTTTGGAAGAAGGTTTGAAAGCAATGCCAGAAAGGTTCTCGAGTTCCCCTCAACGTCTGACGAAGGGTCTGGTAAAGGGAAAGGGGTTGTTGTACCATCTGAATCTGAAGTTGAAGAGGAGGAGGAAGAAGAAGACGAAGACTACTCCGAACAATAATATCCTCCAGCGGATGATAAATATAAGAACCTTGAGGATAGATTGGCAGCCATGGAGTTGCAGAGGGTACCCGGTTTGGATTTTGAAGAACTAGGGCTGGTAGCTGGGATCGTTATCCCTCCCAAGTACAAGGTACCGACATTTGCTAAGTACGAAGGCCTGTCTTGCCCAAATATGCACCTGAGGTCGTATGTCAGAAAGATCCAACCCCACTCGTCTGATAAAGACCTTTGGGTACACTTTTTTCAAGACAGCTTGTCAGGCACACAGTTGGATTGGTTTTATCAACTGGAGAGATCAGAAGTTCACAATTGGGAAGACTTAGCTGCTGCTTTTTACCGTCAATACCAATACAATGCTGATTTGGCGCCCACTCGTACTCAGCTACAAAGTATGGGGATGGATTCCAATGAAGGATTTAAAGAGTATGCCCAGAAGTGGCGTGATCTGGCTGGAAGGGTGCAACCACCGTTGTCAGATAGGGAGTTAGTTGACATGTTTCTGGGGACCATGTCTGTCCCTTTCTTCAATCATCTAATCGGGAGTTCCTCCGCGGGATTCACTGAACTAATTTTGACTAGCGAAAGGGTTGAGGCCGGTATTAAGAGTGGAAAGATTCAAAAAGATACCTCCGTGTCCGCTGCTGTTAAGAAAGTCTTCCCAGCTAAGAAGGAAGAATCTGTTGTGTATTCTCAGAAGGGTCAGGGAAGAACTGAGCGCCGGCCAATTGTAGGGGCTGTGATGATTCAAAACTCGTCAAATGATCAACCTCGTAACAATCAGTCGATACCTAATCAACAACAGGTAGAAAGGCCACAACGGCAGTTCACCCGAATCAACATGACGCCAGCTCAAGTACTCCCTCATTTGTTGAAGCTGAATCTTATCAGTTTGAAGGAAGCGCCAAAGAACCCTAACACCTCCTCTCCATCCTACCACCCCAATGCCAAGTGTGCTTACCATTCTGACAGTGTTGGGCACGATACCAATAATTGTTGGGCGCTTAAGTACAAAATCCAGGACCTGATTGACGCCAAGGAAATAGAATTTGATGCTCTTGAGAAGCCCAATGTGATATCTGCTCCGATGCCCAAGCACGACCATAATGTTCATGCCGTTGTAGAAGACCTCCATGTTACTGATGTTGTCGATCTTTTGACTCTGTTATTAGTGATTAAAGAGAAGTTGATGAGAGCCGGGATATTCCCAGGCTGTGGGAAGGACTGTTATTTTTGTTTGAACATACGAGCTGGCTTCCCAATGTTGAAATCAGGTATCCAACGCCTAATGGATACCCAAGAGATACTTTTCCAGAAAACCCCTGTTGATACCTTCACTACTCCTACTACTTTTGCTACTTCAACCAACGATATTGCAATCATAACCATTTCCGACAATCCTCCCAAGGTTTGCAAAAAGCCTGTCAGGATTACGCCCGACCCTAAATTTGTACCTTTAAAGATCACCATGTCGGGACCTGTCCCGTATCAATCAAGCAAAACGATACCATGGAACTATGGGGGAGAAATCTTCTATCATGGTATCAAACAAATCGAAGCAGTCCAAGAGAATTCTGAAGAAGAAAACCCTGATATAGGGAACATTGCGGGTACAAGCAAGATAACCCACAGCAGCCGGATTTTTTCTACGGAGATTGCTCCCCCTCGAGCAGTTTTCGGACCCTCGAAAGCTTCCGTACCTGTTAGGCCATCTATGCAAGGCCCGATGATTGAAGAATTGGATACTCCTGAAGTAAGACCATCTGTTGATACTACCGACAAGGGTAAGGGGATACTAGAGGCGCCTGTCAGGACGAAGGCTCATGCTGTGGTTATCCCCGAAACCACCCAGAAAGAAATGGATGAAATTTTGAAAATAATCAGAAAGAGTGACTACGACGTTGTGGAACAGCTAGGGCAGACCTCTTCTAAGATTTCAATGTTGGCTCTTCTACTCTGCTCTGAGGCCCATGCTAAGGCCCTGATCAAATTTTTGAAGGCGGCACATGTACCCCAAGAGACTTCGGCTGACCAGTTTCAGGAGTGTGTGGCCAGTCTTACTGCTGATAATGGCCTTGGTTTCTCCGATGCTGACTTGACTCCCAAAGGAAGGAAACACAACGACGCGCTACATGTCTCAGTTGAATGCAGGGGAACCACCCTCACCCATGTCTTAGTTGATACTGGTTCTTCCTTGAATGTGCTGTCGCAGAAAGCCTTAAACCGTTTGGACTGCGAAGGATTGACCCTCAAACCTAGTAACATCGTTGTTAGGGCCTTTGATGGGTCCAAAAGAATGGTTCATGGAGAGGTTGACATTCCTATCAAAGTAGGCATAAAAGTTTTCAACTCCACCTTCTATGTGATGGACATTCGTCCATCATATTCATGTTTGTTAGGAAGACCGTGGATCCATTATGTCGGGGCAGTTACCTCCTATTTGCACCAAATGCTGAAATATCCTGTTAAGGGTAAGATTATAACGATGCACGGCGAGGAAGAGTACATGATAAGTCATCTCAATTCCTTCCGCTACGTGGAGTTGGATGGAGAGTTCATCGAAACGCTTTTCCAACATTTTGAGGAAGTTTCTCCTGAGGTAGCAGTTGCAAAGACTATGGTTGAGGTGCCTATCATTCCCAAGCATGTGCCTAGGATGGCATCTCTCAAGGATGCAGAGGCAATGATCAAAGAAGGGAAGAGTACAGTGTGGGGACAATTGCCTGATTTTCCCCATAAGACGGACAAATTTGGACTAGGGTTTACAGCTGCAGGACAAAAAGCTATGCGTCGCTCCAAGACTGGAAGGCCACCTGTAAGGATCACTCACCATGAAGTTATTGCTGTTGAAGATGAAGATGAAGAGGGTCACTTTGAGGATTGGATATTTCCAACCGTAGAAGGGGGTTTAAGCAACTGGGAAGCAAAGGATTTTATTCACATCACCTTTACCAACCAGTAATTTTATCTTTGAACAATTTCTTATTTCGGTCTGTAATAACTAAAACAATTCATACACTATTTTCACCTCATGCCTTGCCCGGGGCATGTAGGTCCATTTGTAAGGGCTTGATTTTCTTCATAATCATATGCCATGTTTTAATGAATCATTGGACACTTTCATTTACAAACTATTGTGTTCATTTTTCTTTCCTTTTGCATTTTTGTTTTGTTTAAGGATGGCCATCTCTTACACACACCCACACTCACAAATGCAGGTACCCATCTACTCTGGATTCCATGGGTGACTATTCTGTTTTAGCCTTCGATAACTCTGAGGATTTGGTCAATCATGTTGAGTACGAAGTTGACAAAGACTGTGAAGTGTCGGGAGAGTTAGCCAGACTTCTACAACAAGAAGAGAGGGTTATTCTGCCTCACGAAGAGTTGCTAGAAATCATCAACTTGGGGACAGAGGAAGACAAGAAAGAAGTAAAAGTGGGTGCCAACCTAGAACCAAGTGTCAAGGAGCGCTTAGTGCAGTTGTTGAACGAATATGTTGAAATCTTCTCCTGGTCTTATGAAGACATGTCGGGACTAGACACAGATATCGTGGTTCACTGTCTCCCTACAAGAGAAGATTGTCCACCGATCAAGCAAAAGGTCCGCCGAATGAGGCCCGACATGTCTGAGAAGATCAAAGCTGAGGTAATGAAGCAATTCAACGCTGGCTTTCTGGCTGTTACTTCCTATCCACAATGGGTTGCTAACGTTGTGCCCGAGCCTAAGAAGGACGGCAAAGTCAGAATGTGTGTGGACTATCAGGATTTGAACAGGGCTAGCCCTAAGGATGATTTTCCACTGCCACATATCGACATCTTGGTTGACAACACAGCTCAACACAAGGTTTTTTCCTTCATGGATGGATTCTCAGGATACAACCAGATCAAAATGGCCCCCGAGGACATGGAGAAAACTACTTTTGTCACGTAATGGGTTACCTTCTGCTACAAAGTGATGCCATTCGTACTGAAGAATGCAGGGGCAACCTATCAACGCGCCATGGTAGTTTTGTTTCATGATATGATACATCATGAGATCGAAGTTTACGTAGACGACATGATAGCTCGATCACAGACAGAAGAAGAACACCTTGGTCATTTACAAAAGCTGTTTGCCAGGTTGAAGGAGTATAAGCTCAGATTGAACCCAAGCAAGTGCACTTTTGGGGTTAGGTCTGGTAAAATTTTGGGATTTATTTTAAGCAACAAAGGCATTGAGGTTGATCCAGCTAAAGTAAAGGCTATACAAGAAATGCCTGCCCCCCGCACTGAAAAGGAGGTTAGAGGATTCTTGGGACGCTTAAACTATATCGCCAGGTTCATCTCTCACCTGACGTCTACCTGTGAGCCAATCTTCAAGCTGTTGAAGAAAGATCAGGTGGTTGAATGGAACAATCATTGTCAACTTGCTTTTGATAAGATCAAGGAGTATTTACTAGAACCTCCTATTCTGATGCCACCCGTTGAAGGAAGGCCGTTAATCATGTATCTGACTGTTTTGGATAACTCAATGGGGTGCGTACTGGGCCAACATGACGAGTCTGGCCGAAAAGAGCATGCCATTTATTACCTTAGCAAAAAGTTTACCGACTGTGAGACTCGCTACTCACTGCTCGAGAAAACTTGTTGCGCTTTGGTATGGGCTGCTCGCCGGCTAAGGCAGTATATGTTGACTCATACCACTTTGCTGATTTCCAAAATGGATCCGATCAAGTATATCTTCGAGAAGCCTGCTTTATCTGGAAGAATCCCTAGATGGAAAATGATTTTGACTGAGTATGATATCCAGTATACTACCCAAAAAGTTATAAAGGGGAGTGTACTAGCTGACCATCTAGCTCATCAAGCCGTCGAAGATTACCAATCTATGAGATTTGACTTCCCTGACGAGGACATCATGACATTGGACAACATTGAAGGTAACAGACCGTATGACGGACCTGAACAAGGATCCCGATGGACCCTGTACTTTGATGGTGCTTCAAATGCACTTGGCAACGGTATCAGTGCGGTACTCATTTCTCCGGAAGGTTGCCATACACCCTTCACTGCCCGACTTTGCTTCAACTGTACCAACAACATGGATGAATATGAAGCTTGCATCTTTGGTCTCAAGGCTACTATAGACTTGGGAATCAAATCTTTGGTCGTATTTGGGGACTCGGCTTTGGTTATCATTCAAGTCAAAGGAGAGTGGGATACCAAACATCCTAATCTTATCCCATACAAGGAACATGTCTTGACGTTGTTGCCTCATTTCGAGCAGATTAATTTCGAGCACTTCCCGCGAGAAGAAAATCAGCTAGCAAATGCTCTGGCTACAATGTCTTCCATGTTTAAACTCAAATGGGATAACGAGGCTCCCCAAATCACCATCGAGCAAATGGACGAACCTGCGCACTGTCATGAGATTAATACCGAAGAAGTAGTGGAACAACCCTGGTTTCATGAAATCAAAAGGTATCTCCAGACTAGAGAATACCCTGAAGGAGCTTCCGTCAATGACAAAAAGTTCTTGAGGAGATTTTCTGCCAAGTTCTTCCTAAGCAATGGCATCCTTTATAAGCGCATACATGATTATGTTCTACTTCGTTGTGTGGACAAAGCTGAAGCAGAGTTGATCATGACTGAGATACACAGTGGCACATTTGGCACCCACTTGAGCGGACATACGATGGCTAAGAAGATTCTAAGGGCAGGCTACTACTGGTCTACCATGGAAGCTGATTGCCATCAACATTCCCCTACCTGCCACAAATTCCAAGTCTATGCCGACAAGGTACATATTCCTCCTGTTCCTCTCAACGTTCTGACAGCTCCTTGGCCATTCTCAATGTGGGGCATTGACATGATTGGAGAGATCAAGCCTACGGCATCCAATGGACATTGCTTCATCCTGGTGGCTATTGACTATTTTACCAAGTGGGTCGAGGCAGCTTCTTATGCCTCAGTTACAAAGAATGTGGTTTCCCGCTTCATCAAGCAAAACCTCATATTCTGGTATGGTATCCATGACAGGATCATCACGGACAACGGAACAAATTTGAACAACACCATGATCACCGCTCTATGCGAGCAGTTCAAGATTTATCATCACAATTCATCTCCCTATAGGTCGAAGATGAACGGTGTTGTTGAAGCCGCGAACAAAAATATCAAAAAAGATCATTCAAAAGATGACAGTCACCTACAAGGACTAGCATGAGATGTTACCGTTTGCTATGCATGGATATCGTACCACGGCACGTACTTCAACAGGGGCAACCCAATTTTCTTTGGTGTATGGCATGGAAGCTGTTCTACCCATGGAAGTTCAGATTCCTTCCTTAAGGATTATGAAGGACGCTGGTTTTAGTGAAGACGATTGGATTCAGACCCGACTTGATCAACTTAACTTGATCGACGAGAAGCGACTTACTACTGTTTGTCATGGTCAGACGTATCAAAAACGGATGATCAAGACTTTCAACAAGAAAGTCAGACGTCAGGTATATCAAGTCAGAGATCTTGTAATCAAGTGGATCATCTTACCGCAAAGTGATCCTAGGGGCAAGTGGACTCCTACTTACAAAGGACCATTTGTGATCAAGAGCATCTTTTCTGTTGGGGCAATGATTCTGACCACTATCGACGGTGACGACTTGTTGCACCCTGCAAACGCAGACATAGTCAAAAGATACTACGCATAAAATAACCCGACAAGTTGAAAACCCGAAAGGGAGACTTGGGAAAAAATGGGCATCCTGGTGAATCGAAAACCCAAAAGGGCGGTCCAGGAAAAAGTTAGGGAATTAAAGCGTATGACTATGTCTCGTCGGATCACTTTAAGAACAATCTCTTCACCAACAAGCTCCAAGCTTCTGATCAATACAGTCATCGGCGGACGAAGCAGCGAATGGACAAGATATTCAGAGTTGTGAAGGCTATAGCAGAATGGGAATCCCATGGAATTGTTACACATAGCCATCTTTCTTTTGTATATAAGTTTTTTCAATTTTTACGACAACATTCTCTTACTAGGATGTCTGTCTCCTTTGTACAAAGATACTCACGAAAGTTAAATACAAAGATACTTCAAAGTGCAGAAATTTGCTTGCCTTTCTTTTCTTTTTACACTTATGTTTTATTTGAAAACGTCCAATGTTTTGTTAAATACGCATATGCATTTGAATATAATCACTGCTTACAGATAAAACAAAATTGAAAAAGGATAATTACTGATAGGTTGAAGGTGTAGGAAGATATCTTTGTGCCATTTCAGGAGAAATCCCCTACGATACATCATTCAGATCCTCAACAAAGCTAAAATTTGGAGTATATTTCCCCAGCGGAGTTAAGCTTCAAGATCCTCAGCGGAGCCAGTGCATTATAAAAACTTGATTCCCCAGCTGAGTTAAGTTTCAAAATTCCCATCAGAGTTAAGCTTCAAGATCCCTAGTGGAGCCCGAAAACCCTGAAAATCCTATCCCCAGCGGAGCCAGAATAGTGAACATTTCCCCCACAGAGTCATCTCCAAGCAAGATCGGAGATTCTCGGTCTCATTTCTCCAAGCAGAAGCCTCCTAGGTTTTAACTCCCAGTAGAGAATTTTAGAGTTTTCCCTATATCCCAGGAAAGTCATGAAGGATTCTCATTCCCTGCAGAAGTCGTCAAAGGCCTTGTTAATCCCCACAAATCGCCGAGGATTTTCAATCTCCAGCAGTGGTCCCAAGATTTCTCATTCTCAACAATCAAAGATCTTTAATCCCCAAGCAGCCAACAAGGAGTTCTCATCTCCAATATTCAAAGATTTTTGGAATCCCCAGCATCGGTCAAGGATTTACTTTCCCCGACAGCAGTCAAAGATTTCATTACCTCCAGTTATCAAGGATTTATTTTCCTCAGCAAGACAGCTACTCAGCTTACATGCACATTCATTACATTCATATATCATAAACATTGATGAAATACAGTTCATTGCATCATACATATCATGCAACATAACTTTGTGTTTAGCTAACATTTTACCCTTTTCAGGATAAAATTAAAAGGCTATCGTTAACAATTTTTCTGATACAGTATGGGTAACCCCAGACACGGCGGTCATTCTATTACTCATTCACAATTTCAAGTCAAAATACAGTACAGATACACCCCATACACGGATGTCATTCTACTACTCATTCAGGCTTCAGCAATCCGATACAGACTAGATACGCTCCAGACACGACGACCATTCTATCTCTCATTCAGATTCAACTATCAACTTCAAGATCAGATGCACTCCAAACACGGATGCCATTCTAGCCTTTACACCAGCAGTTTGATTCTCCCCAGTGATGTCGCCACGGAAGTCCTTCTGTCACTTATTCAGATCCCAGTTACAGTCTCAGATACAATCCAGACACGGAAGTCATTCTGCTACTCATATAGATCTCAACTTCAGATACAGTCTCAGATACGCTCCAGACACGGTTTCCATTCTGTCACTCATTTGGAATTTATCCCCAGCCCAGAGATGCTTCATACACAGATGTTTCTCTGACGCCCATTCAGAATTCAGATACAATACAGATACACTCCAGACACGGCAGTCATTCTGATATTCATTCAAAGTTCAAATACAGTTACAACTCAGATACTCTCCAGACATGGACGCCATTCTTTTGCTCATACAGACTCCGTCTCCAGATACAATTCAAATGCATTCCAGACACGGATACCATTTTAACGCTCATTCTTCTGACCTACAACATTGCAATTCAACAAACATTCTTGGATGGCATCTTTAAGCCCATCTCCAGCAAGATTCTACCATCTCTAAATGGCATCTTTAAGCCCATTTCCTCAGCCATATTTTGACAAGTGCAAATTTACGGGCACTCTAGTGTCCAATCCTCTTTTACCTTCGAGTCGCGAAAACCAAACTTGCCAATCTAACTCTTCAGGTTCAAGAAGATTGAACAGGGGCAACTGTTGTACCCCAAAATTTGCCCTCTCATTTCATCAACATTTCTCATCACAAGACTCTTGGAATTCAAGGTCAAGCTAGGGTTTGCTCTACTCAAGACACCTCCTTGCATTGTTGACCTAAATTAGGGTTTGAGTTTGCACAATGATGTTTTGACCTACAATTCCCAAATTGACTTTCATACTTTATGTTGGACTCATAATTTTGTCCATACCAAGTTTCAAGCCTTGATTCAAATTTTTGCCCAGTCAATTGGACAGTTGACCTAAAAATCAGCTGTATTGGGGAAAAAGTCAATTGTGGCCAATTAACAGTCAAACCTCATGAAATTTGACCCACATCAACATTATGAACTCATATGAACCATTTTATCAAGTTTGTATCACAATTCCAGAAGAAATTTGATCAGATCATCAAAAGGGCAAAATGGTCATTTTTAGGGTTTTGACTGTACAAAGGCAATTTTTGACTGTTTGACCTAGCCAATGGCAAATCAAGCTCAACCATGGACTCAAGTACTCAATGAAATTGTCTTGACCCATTCAACAAGTTCAAAAGATCTCAAATGCATATGATTGACAGATGAATTTTTCAGTCAACTGATCAAAATTTAACTGTATACTGAAAAGTCAAACTTTGACTTTTTGGTCAAAATCAAGTGCCAAAGGTCATTTTTCATCAAGACATGTCAAATTATGAAACTTGTTCATCAAGAAACCCAAAAATGCAAATTAGGGTTTAAAATGGAAAATTTTCATAACTTAGAAATTTTCTAAGTTATAAAATATTCTTATTTTTTCCTAACTTTGTCCCGTTTTTTCACCAAGATGCAAATGGATTCAAACAAAACTTACAACATGAAAGTTGTAGTCCATCACAAAGTATACAACTTTTATTCACAAAGTTTTCTAAAAATAATATTGGATCTCAAGTTATGATTTTTGGAACAAGGGTACCTAAAACTTTTAACTTAGAGAAATTTTGCCCTAGTTTAGGCAAGATTTTGACCCATCTTCTTGGCCATTTTTCACATAGTTACACTTGGAGTTTCAAGTTGTATTTCAAATATGGATTGTAGTACATGTTGCAAGCTTTCCAAATTGTTCAAGAACTCCTCAAACACCTTTGTGGTTAGGGAGAATCGAATGCTTGAAGTTGGCAAAAACTCACTTTGCAACCATGGCCAATACATGTTCATACCACTTGCCAAATCTGATCTAGCTAGCTTGGTTCACAATTACAGGCCTCTAAACCAGTTTGTACTCCATAGTTTAATGCAAATCCATTGAGCCAAGGCATTGTCTTGGTCATTAGGGTATTGTACACTAGATTAATCCTTAAATGGAAAAAGCAACATTGCCATTTTTGCTTGAATTTTGCTTTATGTCAAAACAGCATCCTAGAGCCTTGAACCATATCTTATGCTGCAAACAAAATCCACTAATTAGAGGGGCCAAGAGGGTTGTATGCAGGGTGATAAGATGGCTTGTACAAGCCTATAACCTCACTTCCACTCTCTTGCTTCAAGGAGAAGAAAACTTGTCAAACACAAGGCATCTCACACATCTGATAAAACCAACTAAAAAAAGTTATCAAACAAGTTTTGCATATCCTCACAAGTCAGAAGCATGAGCCTTTAACCCCTAAAGCACCCTCATACTCCAAAACCCCATTTTCTTGCAAAACATGGCCAGTTCTGCATTTTGCAAGCCACCAACAAATTCCCTCGTTGCGTTTTGTCCAAAGCTACTTCAAACACATTCCAATCAACCTACCTGAGCTATCCAGACCATCCACAAGTCGATGTAACTCCATTAACACACATTGCCATTTTTGTTTGGAAGCTTTGCAGGTTGAGTTCTGTAGCACGATTCAGGCCACCTCAAAACAAACTAAGCATTGGGGAAGCTTCAGTGGACATCAGGCAAGCTCAAAAGAACCTCAAACACCCTTGGAAGTTGTTGTATTGTCCAGCTCGAAGTCAACTAAAACAGGTATTTCATGAACTTTTATCTCTCTATTTAGGAATAGTTAGACTTAGGTTTATGAATGAAAGATGTTGTATTCATAGCCCTGAAACCATACATGTGCTTAGTTTTCATTTATATTAATCGTGCTAGGAGAATTTCATTCATGAACTTTCTGAAAAAACTAAGTTAGAAATTAGGGCCAGAGAAATTCTCTCTGGTCTTTGAGAGTTAGCTTAAGTTTTTTATATGGTTAGATTCGTTGTTTGATGCTCTACACCTTTCATGTTTTGAGTTTTGTCAAAGGATCACTGGAACAAGAGATGCAAGTTTGTGTGGAAAACGCGCGTTTTTCAAACTTCTGGAGGTTGAAGATGAAGTTTGGGCTGGGCCTGGATTTCTTTGCTTTTGACACCTCCCAGTTCACTTTCAGCACCCCCTGGCCCATTGCTTTGTATTTTCATTATTTATGCGTTTTTATTTTTTCTCTGACATTGATATTTTATTTTCAAGCATAAAAAATATTCTAAAAATATTTTCACTTTTTTTTCATTTATTAGATATTTTATTCTAATTTTTCCTAATGTAAACATGTTTAAATATTTTATATTCTTTTGCTAAAACTTAAAAATAATATAAATAATACTTTTATTTTCATTTATTATTTTTTATACACATTTGAAAATATTTTCTTGAAATATATACATTTTTTGTAAATAATTTGTTTTATTTTTATACACTTAATATATTTAATACATATATATACATATATTTTATTAAATAATTAGAACAAAAAATACAAAAATAATACATTTTTATTTTTATTAATATTTTATATTAAAAATACCTGTTTTTAATATACTTTTATTTTTGTACAAATTGATGCGTTGTTGTATATAAATAATAAATAATACTATTTATTTAAGAAATTAGGGTTTTTGCCCTAAAAAACAAAAATAATTGAAATTAACTTTTATTTATTTATTTACATTTCACATTAAAAATACTTTTTACATACATAAAAACTTTTTTTTGCATAACACATTTTATCTAACATTTATTTATTGTATTTTATTTAATTATTGTACATTTAAATATTATGTCTTACACATTCAATTTAGTTGTAATAATTTAGGATTTAATTTCTTGCAAAATAATCCCCAATTCAAATTTGTACCCCCTCCCTATATCATGGTGTAATAGTGTAGAATTTAAATTCTCGCACCTTTAAGCTTTCAATTATGTCATGATTAGACTTAGGGTTTTGTATGCCAAAATTAAATTAACAAATAGTTTGACCTAATCCAAGATAAAAGTGCATGAAAAACAAACACAATGCACACTTGCACCCCTAGGGTTACAATCCACTTGTTGCCTTCAAAAATGGGCCATGGTATGCATGTCAAGTACTTTGGCAAAACAAAAACAAAACAAAAGATCATAGTCCCTCGATGACGCTATCTGAGTTGTCTAAACAAAATGATCAAGTCCCTTAAGAAAATTGCCAAAAATATTTGACACCATTGCTATCATGGTCTATACGATGACCCGCGCCTGTCCCGTTTAACATCCTAACACAAGGTTGTTCATCAAACACAATGGTGAAAACAACACTGTTAAAAGGGTTAAAAACATAAGAAAGATCTTTGAGTAAATTAGGATAGACAACTCTTAGTTACTTGATCAAAACTTGCAAAAACATCCTTGCTATTTTCAAAACATACTTCACAACACAATTTCAAAACCCTACTTTCAAACATTGAAAACTTTTCAAAAGACAAAAACACCTTTGTATACATTCAAACAAGAATCATTACAAAGGTTGCCACAACGATGGCCTCTTTTCAAAACATCTTTCAAAACCACACACAAAGCACCGTTTCAAACAATTGAAGAGCACCATTTCAAACAATTGAAAAACAAAGCAAGTGATCTAAGCAAGTAACTAAGAGCCCATGGATAACCATGGATAGAAAGGGTGCTAATACTTTCCCTTTCTATAATCTACTCCCCAAACTCAAGAAAACATCTCAAAGGTCTTTCCTGTGCTTTTTTGACCTTTCCTTAGGATAAAATAAAAAGTCGGCGGCGACTCTTGGTAAACCGAAATATTTGCAAACACAAACGCAAAATCCCAAGTCAGTTCTCCCACTGTATCACAGTATCGTTCTTTCTTTCTTTCTCTTTATATTTTTACACATTCCATAATTTTGTAATTCAATTGGCTTGCTGAGTTTTTCTGTCTAATGATAAAAATAGTGGTTCAAATACTTTCATCAAACCACCACTATTAAATCATTAAACAAGCATATGCCAAGTGTTTGACAAAATTCCTAATAGATTTTTTAATTCATTGGAAATACTGCTTTAATGATAAGTGCATTGAAACATTAAGAAATATGAGTTGTATATTCATCAATTTCATCTAATAAAATCCAACAAGTTTTTCACATGTCTGATTTTCTAGTAGTCGGTTCAAAGTAGACGGAATTGATTCAGGAAATTAATTTTCCCCTGCTTTCAACACGCTTAATAAAATAATTTTAAATCCTTGAAAAAGTAAGAGGTGATCTATTCACCCTCCTCTCGATCACTTGCCACACCGTCTAACACCTTCACATCCAATGATGGGGCTTCTTACCAATCAATGGTAAGATAGCAACATCTAAAGGAGGAGGAAAATAACAAAGACCTTTTGAGTAGGTAGGACGCTCGTAGTTGCTTGCTCATAAACTAAAACCATTTTCCCACTTACACTTTCAAAAACATCTTCAAAAACAAACATCTCTTTGAACTATTTTCAAAAACCAACACGTTGTATAAATTCTTATAGAGACGAGAATCATTACAAAGTTAGCCGCAACAAAGGCATTTTTTCAAAATATTTTCAAACTTACACCCATCACAAAACACATTTTCAAACAAAGCATTTTTTTCAAGTGATCTAGCAAGCAACTAAGAGCCCGTAGATAACTACGGATGAAAAGGGTGCTAACACCTTCCCTTTTCATAACCTACCCTCTGAACTCAAGAAAATATCTCAAAGGTTTTTCCTGTTCTTTTCACCCTTTCCTTTATTGGATAAAAGAAAAGTCGGTGGAGACTCTTGCTATCCGCAACAATTGCGATAAAACGCAAAACACCAAGTCAGTTCTCCCACAGTATCACAACAACAAAACCATAAAACACGATTTTCACCGTTGGAGAACTTTTAGACCTCTAATTTCGATTGCGTAAAAACCAAAGCGCTCAAAAAATAATAACATATGCAATAATCTAATTATCTCAAGTTAATTCCTAATTTTAACACCATAAGAACATCAAATAATTAATTTAAGGCTATGCCTAAAACCTTTGAAATTTCAACAATGGTGAATACGAGTTCAATCATAAAAATAGAAAATTACACACATACAAGGCACACAAAATTCATCATATAATCATCATATAACAACCATCATAGAATCACAATTCATAATTAAGAATCAAAATATCCAATTCTAAGAAGGTTAAGGGTTCCTCCATCTACCCCTCATGCTTTATTACTCATTAGAGAAACACATCGCCCCCTTACCTGAATTCCTAACAAGTGATGCAATTCTATCTTGAATTCCTCTTCTTCTACCTCTAGCCATTTTATCTCTTTTTCTCAAACTCTCTAAAATATGTACTGACACTTTCAGGTTCTCTAAATACCTTATTTTATTCCAAACATAATTCATTCTAATTAGACTCTTCCCTTTTTACCCTCAACTTATTCCCACATAACCCCTAATACACTCACTCCTCTTATTAACTCCAATTCTATTTTATTTATTGATAATTCTCATTATTTTCTATTATTTAAAATAGACTAATTATATAACTATTAAATTAACTAATTAAGTTCTATTCTACTAACTCCCTTTACTTTTTATTTATCTTAATATTATTCTCTTATTTTATATATTTAAAATCAACTAAAATCTAATAATGTCTATATTATCTATACTCCCACCAACACCCACTAATAACATATAATACACGCATGTTCACCAATTTATATAATTAAAAGCATATAAGTATTTACAGTGATTTCTGGTAAACAACCGCTAGTCCTCCAAACTATCGAATAATCTTAATGATTGTTATTCAATCTCTCTGGTAACTCGCAGGATCGACTAGATTGATCCTAGGATGTATTGGTCATTTGGATAACTCTCATTATAGAACTGGTATTCATGGTTGGTATTTAGAATGTTGTGTAGGTGTTTAACTTACTTCGATTACTCTATTAAAGATCTAATAACATGATCAAGTAAATGCGCGCGAAACTAAATTGCATGAATAAAGTTCAATTGTAAAGACATGTAAAACTGCAGAAAAGACAAGTAAATGACTTCGAAACATAAAAACATGTAATGTAAAAGATTCTCTGGAATGTAAAAGATTCGAAATATGAAGAAAGCGTTTAAATGCAAGAAAACAGTAAAATGACCTTAAGTGAAAAATGTGTTCGAATGATAAAAGCTTGAAGATAAAGGCATGAAATATACAGAAGTTTCTGAAATGTAAAGTACTTGAAATGGAAAGAAAGCATTTAAATGTAAGGCATCAGTAAAAAGATTTCGAATGAAAATGTTTTAATGCAAAGGCTTTTGAATGGTATTGACATGAAGATAGAGGAAAATACTGGAAATGATAAAGAGTTTTATTAAATGATAAACACTTGGTGTTATCATACGTACATTGCTCGTGCATTCGTTTCCCTAGCCATGTGGTATTTTGAATGTTTACTGAGTTTTTTTGTACAATAGATATGACACACGAAATCCTAATGCTAAGACTTCTATTTATACTACTTCGACCATAACGGTCTTGCTATAAGATTCTGCCACGTTCAGAACATGCAGAGCAATGCCTCTCTCTAGCTTCCACGCGTCTTCGAACGCTCCAGCGCATATATTTTAAATTTCGAACATCCCGCTTGCATTTGAATTTCAAATGTTTTGGCACTTCTTCGCTTCGAACGCATTTCTTGGACACAGCCTTGTTATCACTTCGAGACTACTTTTGAAGATATCCTCATAACTGTCACTCGAAGCTCCAAGCTTTGATATGCCCATTCGATGCACTGCTTCTACCATTTCGAAACATGACATTTTGCTTTATTTCAATCGAAACATCCAACTTGCTTTGCTTCGAATAATATCATCAAAATCTTCAGCCAACAAAATGCCCCTTTAAAATACGTATTTCGATTCCTTTGAGAAATACTTATTTTAAACATATACACAAGATTTAGATGCGACCTTCGAATCATCGTAACATTTATTGCATATGACTCCAGTCACGTCAATCATGACGCTTTTCAGATTCCTTAACTGCCTTGAACCATTTCACAGCATGGTGCAGTTACAAAACAATGATTATCATTTAATCACGCCTATTACCAATATTAACTTTACGCCACCTCCTTCTCAAACCAACCCACGACTACCACGTATCACAATCTTACTCAGTGGATGTTTAAACTTCCACACTATAAAAACCCATCAACTTAGTCTTTTTCTTTTCTTCCCACATTCTAAATATTTTCTTCCTCTTTTCTCACTGAAACCCTAAAAAACTTCCAACACTCTTCAAACAATGTCTTCTTCAACTTCATCTCAACTGAAAAAAGCTTCTAAAAAGAAAGGAAAGAACACAGGAACCATAATGGAAAGCAAGGTTGGCACCTACCAAGGTCAATCGGTTCTTATTCCTCAGATGATCTCAAAAGAGAAGGAAATGCTTTATGCATCCCAGGTACTAATTCCTACTAACGCCGCTGGCAAGAGGTTAGCTTTAATGGGCCCTCTTACAGTCTTTGAAATCTTAAAAGACACCAGAAATTTTTTCCCTGTTTGTTATAATTTTAAACCTCTATTTAATAAAATGGATACCCCTAAGACAGTAGAGTCTTCTGATTCGACCACCGTGGAAAATCCAATCATTCCCCCTAAGGACCCTTTTGTGCTATATTATGTAAAGAGTAACTTCAAACCATTCCGATCTTGCCCCACCTCCGACACAGCTTATCACAACTGGTTTACTAAAGTAGAAGTTAAGAAATCCCAGCAATGGGAAGAATTAGGTATTTACAACTTGATTAAACTATCGAAACCAGGCTTTACCTATAGCCACCCATTATTATTCGCGTCCTTATATTTCTGGGACAGTACTTACAATACTTTCCATCTCCCTGGTGGAATGATTACACCCACCTTTTTTGACATAGCAGCCATTACTGGGTTATCACCAATAGGAGAAACCTATATTCCTGACAATGAAGAGCATTCGAGTATTATTGACTTCGAAGTCAAACTAGCTAGCTTTTCAAAGTTCATCAGCCACTATCACACTGAAGGTGACAGTGTGTCAGATGTAGAACACATTGCTTTCCTTACCTTATGGTTGTCAAGGTATGTCTTTTGCAGCAGATCCCTATAGGTAGCCAGTAGGTTTATTCCTCTAGCTAGAGATTTGCATGAGAATCGGAGGGTGTGTTTAAGCGAACTGCTATTAGTTGATCTTTACGAAAGTCTAAGGTCAGCTGTTTCGAGTTTGAAATCCCACACCTCCAAAAAAATCCTGCTAGCTGGCCCTTTCTGGTTACTCCAGTTATGGCTTAACGCCATGTTCGAACCTTCACTATCAACTGCCAACACTATTGCTGAACAAGACCCAGAAATAGCAGATAGAATCATCGAAGGCACTAGGCTGCAAAGACTTACCCCAAACGATGATAAGGATGACTTCAAACTTCTCTTCTCAAAATATATCATGATTTTCTCCAAGAGGCATAAATTCGAAGAGACCATGGCGCCTTTTGCTTCAAGGACTCATGGACCCTCATGGTTCACCATGGCTCTCTCAGAAGCAGTCAAAAGCAAAGAAATTCAAGATGTATGGAGAGCCTTTTTGCTACCCAGACTAATCTCTTCACGAATTACTCCTGCTAAGAATTAAATCTTCCTTTTTGCTTATCAACCCAACTTCGTTTCGAGACAATTTGGCTTGTGCCAACTAATTCCTGAACCCCTATTCCAAACAGAAAATGCCATCACCTCTGGGCGAACCTTCAAGGCAAGAGAAGCCAAACTACAGCAGGAACAATACCAAGGCTTCGCCCACTTTGAACTAATAACTTTCGAACCTACACACCTTACAGCAAAGGGGTTTCTGGATTGGTGGAAAAAGTTCTATCAGACTTATATGTTCGATACTCTTACTATTCAGCAGAAACTAACTGATGCATTCGATGTGCAGGTACAATCCAAGAAAGGTATGTTAACTCATGCCAAAGAGATTAAGGCTTTTCAAAATTATTTCGAAACTACTTATGATCCCACACACTTGGAATCTACTGTGCATCAAGCGGCTGAGACCTTGAAGGAAAAATTCAAAGAAAAAATTTCTAAGTTAAAACTTCCTTCAGGGTTGTCACCTGAGGATAGGTATAGGTTGGCATTCGAAATGCATCCACCTAAATTTCCTAGATTACCTACCTCAGAACTGGCTCTGGCTTGGTTTCCTCCATACCCTTGGTGGTTCACTTGCAAAGAAATGTTCAAATATCTTCAAAAGAAACCAAAGCCATCTGAGACTGTGACATGGGCTCGACATTGGCTCCACGATTTCCCAGGACATCTTCGCTATGACCTTTCTGCCATGTCGATTAAATCTGATCAAGGCACAGGTGCGAATGCTTGGGAAAATCCCAAATGTTTCTCATTTTCTACATTTTTAACTTTTGCCTTAATTGTTTCGATTTTCAGCCATCAGGATAAAGACTGCTGCTTCAAAGTCAAAAGAAGGGAGCGCCTCTCAGGCCTCTGTCGAAACCATTGATACTGTGACTCTATCCAAACCAACAACAACAACAACAACACCAGTAATAACCAGTGCTCCAACTCCACAGGTAATCACTTAGCCTTGATGTTTCAAATACACTAATGTTTCATGATTTGCATCTAACTTATTGTTTAAATCTTTTCAGACTAACAAACTCCCGCCAACCACTCCAAAGAAACGAAAAACAAACACTATTGGGGAAGACCCCAATGATGGAGGGAATTTACCAGCTGCTTCGAAGAAGAAGCAGAAGAAGGAAATTTCCAAAAGTGTTGTACCAACTAGTGTCTCTGGACTCGATTCCAGGGATGCTGCTCCCTCACCTAAATCCAAAATTCCATCTTCGACCTCCAACGTAATGTTGGAACGCATAGCTAGCAACCTCTCTTCTGAGAGTCCACAGGTAAATTGAACTTTAAATCTTTGACAAAATAATTATTCATTACCTTGGTGCATGCTTTTAATATTCTTTTGCTTCTGCAGGACATTTTGAATCCAGCTCTTACCACTTCGACTTCACCATCAAAAACTGCTGCTCCGATCAACTGCTCTTCTCAAGGGGATTCCAGCAACCTTGTGCAGAACAAAGGTTCCTCCAATATGGCGGTTCTGGCTGGGGCTTCAGAGCAGCAAGATGACCAGAGTACTTTTCCTCCTCTAAAAGAAACAAATGAAGCAACGCTTCATGAATCTGCAGAGACTTTACAAAGAACTTCTCTTCAAAAGTCCCCTCTTGAAACCCTTCAAGAGGATCCAAAGGACATTCACGCTGAAGGAGAGAAAGCTGATTCTGACCAAAGAAACGAAGAATCTGCAAAGGAAGGGTCTGAGGAAGAAGATGCCAACGATGGTTCGACTGCTGGGACAGAGTCAGATGCAAATAGCAGCGAGAACGAAGATATCGAAGTGGTGGATTTGGATGATAATGAAGAAGATAATGAGCATGAAACGAATGAAGGTGACGGTGACGCGACCAATAAACCCATGGAAGTCAAAATGGATGTGACTCCCCTGCGCGTGGAACTCCCTCAACCGTCTCTATCCCGAATGACTGAAGAGGAGCTTGCTCTCCTGAGACGAAATGACCCTATTGGGTACATGAAGGCGAAGCTGGCTCAAAGGGATATTCCACCTGCTAGGGCTGGAACAATTTCGACTAGCCATCTGTTGCCCACAGATGATAGAATTGTACTTCTTAACAGGATTAGGAGAACAATTCTTGATGTGGATTTGTTCGAAGTACTCAAACAGGATAGCACAGCTTGCTACACTATGAAGGAGTTACTTACAAAAGTCAACCTCGCTACCTGCTCCTTGCCAGTTAGCACTATCTTGTTCGATCTTCAATCTCTGCTAGACAACGTGACTGGGTACCTTCTCCAAGATGAATTTGCTGCCAGAAAGGTTCAAGAAAAATGAACTGCAATGGATGCTGCTTATGAGCATGCTTCGAAACTCTCTCAAGAAGCTGAGGATCAAGCCATGCATCTAAAGCAAGCAAAAACTGATTATGAGGCTCGAGCTGAGTCCATCCTTCTCTGGGAAAGGCAAATTCAGGAACTTCAACAGAAGGTTAAAGAGGCTCAAGAACAACAATTAGCCTACGAAACCAATACTGCTGGCAACCAATTCGAAGAGCTCCTCAACAAAGGGCTTGCAGAAATGGAAACTGCAGAACAACTCAAAGGAGAAGTGGCTACCTTAGAGGGAGCTAGACGTTTTGCTCAACAAAGGCTTGAGTCTTTTCGAAGTACCTTTAACAGATTGAAGAATAATGCCTATTTCTAAATCTTAGTGTTGATTTGGTTAAAATATGGTTTTTTGTATGTAACATCTGAACAACGCCATTTTGGCAATCCCATATTACCATTTTGGCATTTTTATGATATTTTGATTACGTTGTTACTATTCGAATCTCCTGCAGGCGTGGCTTATAGGTCTTTAAATATTTCCCATTAACCTTTAGGATACGTTTATCATCCATCAGCTCTTCGATTTCATATGCATTATTTGAAAATACCTTTATTATTCGAAAAGGCCCTTCCCAATGAGGTGACCATTTACCTAACGTTTTATTTTTCTTGTCCATGGGCAATATGACTTTCCAGACTAAGTCATTAATAGTGAATGCTTTTCCCTTCACCCTTTTGTTATATGCCCTGGCCACTCTTTCCTTTTGTCTCATCAGGATTTCCAATGCATGCAATCTAACTTCGTCCAATTCTACTAACTCATTCATCATCATCTCCCAATATAATGCAGCTGGAATTTCGTTTTGTCTTTGAATTCGAACTGATTGTAGATGAATTTCTACTGGCAGAACTGCATCATGGCCAAATGTGAGTTGGAAAGGCATGGTGTTAGTAGCTTCTTTAGGAGATGTTCTACAGGCCCATAGTATTTGGTCCAAAGTTTTGTGCCAGTTCCTTGGCTTTTTACCAATATGTTTCTTGATTAACCCTATTATCACTTTATTAGCTGCTTCGACCTGGCCATTTGCTTGAGCATAATATGGCGTTGATGTTAATAATCTAAACCCCATTTCTTGAGCAAATTCTTGCATCTTTCTACCAGTAAACACGGAGCCTTGGTCTGTGGTTATGCTCTCTGGCAATCCGAACCTATAGATAATTTGTTTCTGTATAAACTCAATAATAGCCTCTTGATCAACAACTATTAATGGTATTGCTTCGATCCACTTGGTAAAATAATCTATTCCTACCAATATATATTTCTGTCCTTTAGACGAAGCAGGATTTATTTCTCCTATTAAATCCAATGCCCATCCTCTAAATGGCCATGGTTTAATGATTGAATGCAACTCACTTACAGGGGTATGTTGAATCCCTGCATGTTTCTGACATTCTTCACAACTTTTAGCAAAGTCTATACAATCTTTGAGCATGCTGGGCCAATACATGCCATATCAAAATAACAGCCATTTCATTTTATGACCTGCTTGATGTGCCCCACATGCCCCATTGTGGACTTCTGACAATGCTAAGTATGCCTCACTTTCTCCTAGGCATTTCAGTAATACGCCTTCTTGGGTCTTTTTGAACAATTCGTTTCCCAAGAGGACATATGACAATGCTCTATATTTTATCTTCCTATCAACATTCAGCGTTGGGTTTGTCAAATAACTCACAAGTGGACTTCGCCAATCTGCATCTGATAAAGTGTTTATGGCTAATATTTCGAATCCCTGTTTCTCAGCATAACCCAATTTCATACTCTCTAGATCTGATGGTGTGAATCTAATAGCCATAACTCTACCCCTTAATTCAACTAAATCCTCAAAGTTTCTGGCAGAAACTTTATACCCTGAAGCCAACTGTGCTAAGTCATTTGCTTCTTGGTTTTCTATTCTTGGTATATGTTGAATATCCATGTATTCAAATTTTCTAAGTAGCCTGTTAACTATGATGAAGTATATCATCAGGTTTTCCTTTATGCATTTATACTCCTTTGTTATTTGCTTGACCACTAATTTCGAGTCTCCTTTAATTTCGACTCTAGTTGCCCCCAATTCCAACAAAGCTTCAAGTCCAACAATGAGCGCTTCATACTCAGCTTCGTTGTTCGAGCAACGAGGACCATCTAATTTATACTTGAATTTTGTTGGAATTCCTTCAGGAGAAATTATAAGGACTCCAACACCACTTCCATTCCTGTGGGTCGAACCATCAAAGTATAATTTCCATGGTTGCATTTCGACGTGACTCATGATAGTCTGTTCAACCAATGAATGGTCCATAATGAAATCAGAAATCACTTGGCCTTTCACAGCTTTTAAAGGCATGAAAGTCAAAGAATATTATGTTAAGGCTAAAGCCCATTTGCCAACTCTGCTATGCATTATTGGTTTTGAAAGCATGTGTTTAATGACATCGAAATGAGATGAAACATAAACATCAGCAGGCTTTATATAATACTTGAGTTTCATACAAGAGAAGTACAGACAGAGACATAGCTTTTCTAAATTTCTATATCTGGTCTCTGTATCATTCAATACTCTACTTAAATAGTATATGGCTCTTTCGATGCCATTGCTATCTTCTTGTGCTAACATAATACCTATACTAACTTCAGAGGCAGATATGTACAATCTCATGGGCTTTCCCCATGAAGGTGGAGACAAGATGGGAGGCTGAGAGAGATATCTTTTTATCTTGTCAAATGCCTCCTGATGGGCTTCGTTCCACTCGAAGGCTTGGCCTTGCTTTAAACGAAGCAACGGAGAGAAAGCTTGGGTTCTTCCACTCAGATTCGAAATGAACCTTCTGAGAAAGTTAATCTTCCCTAGCAAAGATTGCAGCTCCCTTTTTGACGTAGGTGCTTTCGTCTCCATTATGGCCATGGTTTTGTTTTGGTTGATCTCAATTCCTTTCTTGTGAACCACAAAGCCAAGGAAATCTCCAGCCTGCACAAAAAATGCACATTTAAGGGGATTCATCTTTAAGCCATGTTTTCTCATTCGTTCAAATGATTGGCTCAAATGATGCAAATGGGTTTCTGCAGATATAAATTTGATGACTATATCATCAATATATACCTGCATAAAGGTTTCAATGAAATCATGGAAAATCGAATTCATTGCCCTTTGATAAGTTGCCCCGGCGTTTTTCAAACCAAAAGGCATCACCACCCATTCGTAGGTGCCTAAGGCTCCTGGGCAACGAAATGTTGTCTTGGCAACATCTTCTTCAGCAATAAAAATCTGATTATACCCAGAGTATCCATCTAACATACTTAAATATTCAAATCCTGCAGCAGAGTCTACTAACATTTCTGCCACAGGCATGGAGTACTCATCTTTAGGGGTTGTAGTATTTAAATCCCTAAAATCTATGCAGATTCTCAAAGAACCATTTTTCTTAATAACAGGCACTATATTTGCTAACCATTCGACATACCTTGTGGTTCTGATGAATCTGCAACGCAGCAACCTTTCGATCTCAGCTTTGATCTTTGTGAGAACCGCTGGTGCGAATCTTCTAGGAGTTTGCTTGATGGGCTTCTTGCCATCTTTGATTGGAAGTCTGTGTTCGACTAACTCCCTCTTTAAACCAGGCATTTCGTCATAATCCCACGCGAAGCAATATTTGTTTTTCTTGAGGACTTCGATCACTTCCTGCTTGAGGCCTGGGCTAAGTTTTGCACTTATATAGGTTATTCTTTTCGTGTTCTCATCCCCTAAGTTTACTTTTTCGAGTGGATCCTGCGCCAACATTTTGGATTCTGAGTCTATGGGGTCCCTTTCGAAGCCTAAGGGTTCTTTATCATAGATGGCGTCCAGCCTTTGATCTATCTCAAGTTCTTTAAAGGGTGAGCCTTTCGAGCTATCCCCATTTATTTTGTTCACCTTTACAGCCAGTTTATTCATTTCAGCCTCCAAGGCTGCCTTTGATTCGTTCTCAGCCATATAGGCCGAAATCCTTTCGAAAAAGGAGGACTCAGTCATGAGTAAGGTTGTCAAATTCCCAGCCTGTTGGCCGTCTTTGTATAGTACTTTCGACTCCTTCGTCTTGACTGATTATTCTTCTATCCCAATATATGCCATCATGGCGAAGGGTCGTATAGTAGTGGGTGTTTCTGGTTTCGTTGATTTCATCATTTGGGATACAAGGAGCAATCTTTGCCAGATGTTTGTCATAATTCCTCTTGTCAACTAAGTTGACTGTTGACATGAAGTAACTCTGGTCCGCTTCAATGTTTTCCACGATCCCATCTTCTCTCCATAAAACTAATCGCTGGTGCATTGACGAAGGAACTACCCCTATGCCATGGATCCACTCCCTTCCCAGCAACAAGTTGTAGTTGGCCTTAGCTTCGATCACCATGAACATGGTGGGCCTACAACTTGAGCCTATTGTCAAGTCCAATTGAACCACCCCCAGTGTTTTGCCTACTTTCCCTTCATAATTGGATAGAACCATGTTGTGTGGCTTGATGTCTCCTTCGCGTATTTCTAACCTTTTCAGCATGAAGTGGGATATTAAGTTGACTGCAGCGCCCCCATCCACTAGAACCTTATTTACGCTATGGGCACCAACCTTTGCCCGAATAAATAATGGCTTAAGATGGTTCTTCATAGCTGGTTCTGGACGCTCGAAGAACGCATTCTACTCCTCGACAGCTCCATTATCCATCACATAGTAGCACACAGGCCTATGCTTCATCAGATCTATGGTATCTTCTTCCTCATACTCGTCAATTTCGGTTTCCTGTCCAAACTCACAAGGAAGCACAGATACCACGTTGCAATTGAGATTGAACGAAGACTCCCCCTCTGATTCGAAGTTGTCCGTTAGCATATCTTCGTCTTCCTCTGGACCTGGAGTGTATTCCTTTGGTTCATTTAGCTGCAGTTCAGAGAAGAGCCTCCTGCTAACTGGGGGTTTGTCTTCAGTTTGATTTTTTGGTGTGGGTTTGTTGGTGCTAGATTCACCTTGGTTCTTTATTGAAGTTGCCCCTTTATTTGCCACAGCTTCCCTTTCAGCCTTTCGAATTCTCTGTTGCCTTCACCACTGAGATCTTAACAGGGGGTTTCTTCCTTTGTAGTTCTCTAATCTCGCCTCTTCCCTCTTCGCTATGTTGAATTGCCTTCTATATGTCACAGCATGGCGTGCGTTTCGTTCAGTGTTTCTCCATTTATCTTTGCCTTTGTCATTTCTGACTTGCAACCATCTGTCTGTTGGCACTTCAGCAGGGATTTTGAACGTCACTCTTCGAGCGCCCTTGGGGTGAGGACTATCAGGCCTTCGTTGTTTGTATTTGCTATCGAAACGTGGGCCCATCTGAACAGTTTCTTGGTGGTTCCAGCAAGGGGCGAAAGGGATTGTTTCGAAGGCTCTGGCCATGCTTTGATCATACACAGCAGAACACCTTGGGCATATCAAGCATTTGGTTGCCCCTTTGTAGCAGCGAAGCACAAATTCCAGCAAACTTTCTCCAGCTTTAGGATAACACCTGAATAGCTGGTTATCCTGGCGCCAGTTGTTTCCAGTTCGCGCCCTTTGTACCCTCTCGAAGTTTGCAGCGATTCTCTGATTGTAGAGGATGCTGCACCTAGGGCATAGTATCATTCATGTATCTCCTTTGTGGCACATCATGAGGTAATCCTTGAGACCAGCATCTCCAGCATGATTATCCTCCATTTTATACTTCTCTTTTTCTAAGTATCTCTCTACCTCCTCCATCTCAGAGCGAGGTCTCTCCATATCCACCATGTTTACCTCAACATCCTCCCCCTTAGCGTCATCATCTCCCCATCCTGTGGGTTTTATATCTTCAATATGGACCTTTGAACTCTCTGGGGCAGAATATTTGACCAAGTAGTCAAACTTTCCACTGGGTTCCCCTAAAGTATCCCATATTTCTTTTTGATGGGAGGTTGGCTTCGTGATTTGGACTTTCTCCAATTCTAGCCTCAGGCCTTCAGTGACCTGTGTCAATTCTTGGTTTTAGTTTTCCTGACCTTCAGTAGCCTGGATTTCTTTTGTAACAGCTAAAGGTGCTGCTTCAATCGAAGTCTCTGGTTGCTTGTGGACGTCTTCAGTGACCCCCTCATTGACTTCGACTATCACCCAGCTTTCATTTTCAGTGCCTTTCTCTCCTACTGGAGCGCCACTTTGGTCAGCTTCCACCATGTTAATTTCTCCAATGCATGCAGGCTCGGAGTAATTGGTGTCTGCGACGTCTAAAGGGTCTTCGTCCACTTTCATTTTTGCTTTATCAGCAAACTTCAGTCTGCCATCTTTAATTGCATTCTGAATTAGGTCCCTGAAAAGAAAACACTGTGAGGTTTTGTGGCCTAGGAAACTGTGATACTTGCAAAATCCTCTTTTCTTTCTTTGATCTAAAGGAGGTATTTTGACATTTAATGGCACAATGAGTTGGCCATCTTTGACAAGTAAATCAAAAATCTCGTCACACTTAGTGACATCGAAGGTATAAACCTTCTTTGGGAATTTGTCACTTTTCTCATTTTCAACAATTTCTTTCCCTTTTGTGGGAACTAATAATTTGCAGGAGTAAGGTGGTGCCTGTTTTAATTCAGCGAGGTCGATTTCGACCTCTTCGAATTCGAATTCAGGATAATCTTCTGTTTCCTCAGTTCCGACATATGAGATCCTTTCCTTCTTGTTATTTTTAAAGACTCTGGCCTTTTCGGCCTTTAGCCTTTCGACCTGTCGAACCCTATCGGCTAATTGAGCCATATCCCTCAAGTATTGAGTGTCTAATTTCTTTCGAATAGAGTAATCCAGGCCGCCAACAGCCATTTCGACTAACTCATGTTCAGGCACTATTGTAAAGCATCTAGATTTCAAGAGCCTGAATCTATTCAGATAATCATCTATGGGTTCAGTGAACTTCCTCTTGACACTGGCTAGTTCCTTCAGACTTATTTTTGATTGTCCCATGTAGAACTGTTCATGGAATAATCTCTCCAAAAGAGCCCAAGTATCAATGGACCCAGGAGGCAAAGTGGTGAACCATGTGAAAGCGTTCTTAGTCATGGAACTTGGGAAATATTTGATCCTGAGGTCTTCATTATTGGCTATATCTCCTGCTTCGGTTAGATACCTGGCTATATGTTCGACTGTTGACTCATTGGTATCCCCAGCAAACTTTGTAAACTTAGGGACTTTATATCCCCTTGGTAAATCAGTGTGCATTATATAATCTAATATAGGGGAGGCATAATTTGGCCTTCTAATTCCTGTGTTGAGGCCATTCTGGGCCATGATTCTCTCTATCATGGTGGTTAAATTATTTTCTGCCAAGATGTTATCGTTTCGAATTCTATGAACGACTGCATCAGCATCTTGATTTCGACCCACCATGACAACCCCTCTAGGTTGTTCTTCTCGAAACTCTGGGACTTCTAGCCTTTCGACCCTTGCCCCTGGTTCCATAATTTCCCTTTGTGGGCCTTGGATCATTGGGGCTTCTAGCCTTTGTGCCCTTGCCCCCAAATTAACCTCCTCTTTGGCTGGTCTATAGGGTGGGTCGTTAGCAACTTGTTCTATAATAGGTACGTTCGCTCGAACTCCCGCCTGATTCTGCCTACGCCTCTCTGGGGGAGCAAAGAAATCTGCTATTCGACTCATGTTATCTGCGTTTTCTCTGTTTGTCACAGTCATATTTTGTACTATTGGGGCAAATATTTCCTGCATAGTTTGTGCTAATACTCCTATCATATTATGGTTACTGTCATCCATTAATTTCCTAAAAGCCAACTGGTTTTCTGTGGTTAAAATAGGCATTGCACTATAACCCACTGATCCTTGGTTATTTGTCATAAACTGATTTGCCCCAGACCCAGACCCTAATTGTGGTGATGAATTCGATGTGGAATTGTGTAAGCCTGCCATAAAAGATGTTGCCATTCCATAAGAGGAATTTCTGGTTCTATAACCATCGAAACCGGGTGGTCTAGTTAGTGGGGTGGCGAAATGGGTTTGTGTCCCTGATGGTGGGACGAATCCCCCAGGATAACCAATGGTTCCAGTATTTCCTAGGATCGAACTGTTGGTTGATATGCCACTTATTCCATTAGTGGCTATATTACTGATAGAGGATGCAACAGACTGTGCATTCGAAGGGATCACATTAGATGTTCCCATCGAAGCGGACATATTAGTGCCTGTTGTATGTGGGACATTTTGTTCCCCTTGTTGATTGTCAGAATTAGACATCTTGTTTAAACGTTTTCTTCTGGATAAGGGTTGGTTACTATTGGTTATTCTACCACTTCTAAGGTTCATAAAACAACAAACTTATCACTCAGAGGGTATTTTTACAATGGTTACGCCTCAACAATTTTTTACTTTGTTCTAAATTTCGTAATGGCCAATGACGCGTCCCACCGGGTGTGCCAATTTGTTTACAGTGATTTCTGGTAAACAACCACTAGTCCTCCAAACTATCGAATAATCTTAATGACTGTTATTCAATCTCTCTGGTAACTCGCAGGATCGACTAGATTGATCCTAGGATGTATTGGTCATTTGGATAACTCTCATTATAGAACTGGTATTCATGGTTGGTATTTAGAATGTTGTGTAGGTGTTTAACTTACTTCGATTACTCTATTAAAGATCTAATAACATGATCAAGTAAATGCGCGCGAAACTAAATTGCATGAATAAAGTTCAATTGTAAAGACATATAAAACTGCAGAAAAGACAAGTAAATGACTTCGAAACATAAAAACATGTAATGTAAAAGATTCTCTGGAATGTAAAAGATTCGAAATATGAAGAAAGCGTTTAAATGCAAGAAAACAGTAAAATGACCTTAAGTGAAAAAATGTGTTCGAATGATAAAAGCTTGAAGATAAAGGCATGAAATATACAGAAGTTTCTGAAATGTAAAGTACTTGAAATGGAAAGAAAGCATTTAAATGTAAGGCATCAGTAAAAAGATTTCGAATGAAAATGTTTTAATGCAAAGGCTTTTGAATGGTATTGACATGAAGATAGAGGAAAATACTGGAAATGATAAAGAGTTTTATTAAATCATAAACACTTGGTGTTATCATACGTACATTGCTCGTGCATTCGTTTCCCTAGCCATGTGGTATTTTGAATGTTTACTGAGTTTTTTTGTACAATAGATATGACACACGAAATCCTAATGCTAAGACTTCTATTTATACTACTTCGACCATAACGATCTTGCTATAAGATTCTGCCACGTTCAGAACATGCAGAGCAATGCCTCTCTCTAGCTTTCACGCGTCTTCGAATGCTCCAGCGCATATATTTTAAATTTCGAACATCCCGCTTGCATTTGAATTTCAAATGTTTTGGCACTTCTTCGCTTCGAACGTATTTCTTGGACACAGCCTTGTTATCACTTCGAGACTACTTTTGAAGATATCCTCATAACTGTCACTCGAAGCTCCAAGCTTTGATATGCCCATTCGATGCACTGCTTCTACCATTTCAAAACATGACATTTTGCTTTATTCCAATCGAAACATCCAACTTGCTTTGCTTCGAATAATATCATCAAAATCTTCAGTCAACAATAAGATACTTAATAAAAAAATAAAATGTAATTAAATTCAGGGTGTTACACATGCCACTAGATGAAGGGCTAGATATTCACATCCAGGAAGTCTTTAAGAGTACGATTGGAGGATCGATGTGTTGATTGTAGATGATGTCATTTGGACATCCTACATATAGCATAGATTGCATTGAGACTTTGATGACACCATCCTATATTTGGGTTATCTGCGACGAAAGAGTTTAGTGATTAGATATTTTCCTGAGAAGTGTCTGCGCAAATTAGAGTATGTTCAGGGTATCCCTCGACCAATCTCTGTTGTGCCATTTGAGGGCATTGATTAATGGTTTATGTATAACATTGTCAACAATTTAATTGTTATTAGAGATTGTGAAGTGGAGATGCAGTTTCTTATGCAGTATGAGGATGGTTACTTAGAGTGGTATATTTAGTATCACACCCTCGCATTATTCCACCTACTTACCTTATTGATGATGCTAGACCTTCCCATGATGAATGACATTCAGATCATACTTATTTCATATAACCTCATGGATTTGGCAAACCCCGATGATGGGTATGTGTTTTGGTATCGCATATAGCACTCACTGCACGTGGTGGACCTATATATGTAGATTTTATTAGTTTTTTCATTATTTATTGTCGTTGCATTATTTTGAGTTCGTACTATTTTTTTAAGATATTATTGACACTTAAGTTTAACATTTCATTAGATGAAAATAAGTATTACATTACTGCAAGATGAACATAACTTAACATAAAAATTACCGAACATGACTTAATATGAAAATAACATGATATAACCTGAACACCAATATATGATTCAAGACATTTCAACACCTTGATAATATCATCGATTGATCTAACAAGTGTCGCATCCATCTTGATTGGACCCTTTGTTTCATATCAGTGATATGTGCACCACATGACTTTTAAATCTTCATCGATCTTTAACTCAAACTTATTAAACATAATCTTCCATTCATTACCGATTGATGGAAAACAATACTCAATCTTAACCATGTTTTTATTATCGGTATGGTGCAGAAGATTATCCAATTTGGATTTGAGAATAGCGAGAGGGGGTGTCTACTGTGAGCCAAAAACCAATCAGAGGTTTCACTCTATTAAAGTACACAAACGCGAGATACCAATATTGAGACATTCGATTGTGCTTTTTTAACAACATATCATGCATATTTATATAAGTTTGGAGTCAATATGGATAACCTAAAACTATCGGTGTAGTCACAACTCCACGAAAATATCGGCGAAATCTCAATCATTGAAAATTAACGCTATAAGATTTTTCAGTAGTATGGAAAAAATATGATAATCATTGAAGGTTTTTAAAAATATACGGTAATTTTTTGTTTTTGGAAAAACCGATCAGTAAAATAGCACTACTAGAATTTTGAGCTTTATGGAAAAAATCTGGTTATTGCTAGTGGTTTTGAAATACACCGCTAAATTTTGACACACCCCGTTTTTTTTAAAAAATCAGTAAAAATACATATTAGATTTCTTTATTGAATTATCATAATTTTTTGTGTGTTTAGTACATTTTTTCCACGATTTTTTTAATTGGAGTATTTTTTTATATTATGAAAAATCAAAGGTGCCATGTCAAAATTGAAGGTGTCATGTAAAAATCTCAATAAATTTTTAAAATTAATTTTTTCTGTAGTGATGCAATCAAAGCATTTATGATTGTCTAATTTAGATCTAATGATTAAAAAATGCATGATTAATACTTAATAATAATTTAAAATAATGAGATTAAATCTAAATCATCGGATCTAAATCGAACGTCTTATAATCCCTGATAGCGTGACCACGCTGATATTTTACTGTTATGATCCTAGTCAAGTTCACATATTGAGAGAAATATATAAACAGTTTGATTTATTTCCAAATGCAAATTTCATGGTCCAGCTTTCATTACCAACAACTGTAAGAAGAAAAAAAAAAAACGATACAAGAAGCAAATTTAAAGTTAAAAAAATATCGAAATAACAAGTAAGCTAGTAAAAGTGTTTGTTTTACATCTTGTGAATTAACGAAAAAGCCTTAAACCAAAACATCCAAGAAGTCTTCTTGGCTCATATCCACGAGTACGAAACTTTGCAGCTGTTTCTTCAACTTTCAGAATTTCTTCACCTTTTTGAGCTTCAATCATTGCCTTTTTCTCTTCTGCTGATTTATGAATTTCAGCTATTTTGTTTTGCATATCTTCAACATATTCACTCTTTTTTTGGTCCAATTTTACCTGTTCATTCATTATATACAAATTTTCATTTAACATTTTCTTCATGTTATGTAACTAATATTGAAAAATAATTATGCAAAAATTGAACATTTATTGTTACCTCAATTCCTTTGAATTTTGCTTCAGTTGATGATTTCTTATTATCCTCCCACAAATCAACTGCAGATTGCATCTTATATGCCCTGCTTAGACATATCATTTAACTAGTCAAAATAAGATATGGATTTGGTGAAAATTTCTTATAATATCTCATCTGTAACACTGACACCTCTAAACAAAGATACAGTAACCAACATGTGTCATTGACAAGACATTAATAGATAATTTTGATATATTTTTTTAACTTTTTAAATTATTATCGGTATCGATGTATTAGTATAAGTGTCGTGTCTGATATTTATTTTTCTTCGTATAAATACAATATATAGCATGTTACCTATTCTCTACTTTTGTCTTCTCATTTTCTTCCCATGCTTTAATTAAAGCCAATCTTTTCTGTGATTCAACCCTTGCTAGAACAGCATCTGAAGGAACTAAAAATTGAGTCAATTAATCATCTCTCAAAACATCCAATGACTAAATACAAAAATCTCGAAAACAACCTCTATCAGCCGAGTCCTTTGTATCTGTTCCACAACCAGGAACTGCAACACCACGATAAAAAACATATATCAGATAAAATATTTTTCTAAACAAAATAAAAATGCGCGATACATACTTTGATCGAGCGCGTGATCGCGCTCGTTGCGCTCTTGTTTAAGGACACTGTTTGAAGTGCCTTCATTCTCTGGTTGATTTTCTTTGAGAAAATAGGAAAGTTCTTGAGATTGAGGTGGTGGACTTGGGGTGTCATCATCGGACTCTAGTTGTTCCTTCTTTGATTCTTCCATGGTTTATGTCTAACGTTGAGGTTATGTTAAGGTGGCAGAATTTATATTCGACTTAGGATATCTTTTTAACAAGAGTTAAATATAGATGAAAACGAAGTTGTTTGTTGTTGCTTAGAACATGCCAAGGTGTTTGGTGAAGTTACCACTCCACACACCGAAGGCCTCATAGGTTTGTGTAAGAGACAATGTGAACATTAATTATCTAAATAAAGAAAATGTTTCATGTTTAATAAATCGAATACAAAACATTAATTTATTTATATTTTCAATACGTTAAATGTATATTAGAAATGTATCTTTTTAATCTCTTAATAAATGTTCAACTTATTTTTTTAATTTCTTAACCAGTACCGCGATGTCGCTCGTTAGCATTTCATTTATTTTGAGTCTAATATTTTTATCATATTTTCTATATTTATTTTTTTACCTATTTGTGCGGGCACCAATAGGGATGTTCAAATCCAAATTAATCCAAATAAAAAACCGAAAACCGATTCAAAAAACCGAAAATCATAAAAAACTGAAAGTTATTGGTTGCGTTTGGATGTTATTTTATGAAAACCGATCGGTTCGGATTGAATTTCGGATGAATTTTTCAAAACCGATCCAAACCAAACTGAACCGCATAAATATATTTTGATACTTATTTATTTTTAATTAGTATGATATGTTATGTGAATTTATTATTAGACGATAATAATTTTTTTAATAATATTTATTAGTTTGGTATAATCTATTTATTTTTATTATTTCAAGCATAATCAATCACTCTCATTTTGTAATATTAACTTTTAATATACTATATGTTATATATTATATCAAATCTATGATTTATTACTAGTTTTATAATATTAATAAAAATATAATGTGTAATTTAGATATTCAAAAACCGATCCAAATTAAACCGCATAAAATTGGATCGGATCAGATTGGATTTTTTTAAATATATGATCCAAAACCGAACCTTAAGTGAATTAATCTTTGGATCGGATGAATTTTTGCTTTAAAACCGATTCAAACCGAACCGCGAACACCCCTACTTTTTAATCTCTTAATAAATGTTCAACTTATTTTTTTAATTTCTTAATCAGTACCGCGATGTCGCTCGTTAGCATTTCATTTATTTTGAGTCTAATATTTTTATCATATTTTCTATATTTATTTTTTTACCTATTTGTGCGGACACCAATATACTTTTGTCATGCCTATATATCCGACTCTATAGGCACCAATATTTATACTAGGACCTGTTCCCTCGTGATACTTAAGTACTCATTTTTATATTTATTTATTTGTATTTTTAATAAAAAAATCAATCAATTATAATTTATGATATCATTTTAAATTTTTAACAATATTTTAAAAACAAAATTAAATATGTTATTACTGAGTTAAAAAATTAATAAACATTTAAATTGAAATGTGTACAAGTTTAATAATAATATATTTAATAAAAAAGTTAAATATATTATTAATTCTTATAAATATCTTAATTTTAATTTTTAGCCTTTATAAAAAAATTGAGTTTTAATCTATATAAAATTATTTTTGTATGTAGTTTTAATCCATGTAGAAGGTCTAAAACAACGTACAGAAGTAATTTTATTGAGATTAAAACTCGACTTTTTTTTATAGGGATTAAAAATCATTTTTAATAATTTTATAAGAATTAAAAACATATTTAACCCTTAATAAAATTGATAAACGTACATATGCATATAATAAAAATATAAAACTATATGAATATATAATGTGTGAGTATGAGACGAATAGATACTAAAATACTCGTATCTACTAATTAATTGATAATTATTCATATTTATTTTGCGAATTTTTACTCTATTATTATAGATAATTTTTGTATGTATCCATTAAAAAAAAATCAAATTGTCATTCTGAATTTCAATAACAATAGAAGGTTAAATTTTTTTTTTTGAAGTTATAGAACTATAGGATGAATCAAAATAAAATAATAAAATGCATATAGAAAAGTTATATACTATCAAAAAAACAAAAAATGGACCTTCCATTTAACCACTAGATTTTGACCAAACACATATGACATTTTTGTCAAATTCACCTCCGAAATTTATTGACGCGTTGCAAGTATATCTTGAGCCACTAAACTATTTTCTTAAAGCCATGCCTATATGTTTTTAAAAAAAAATGATAAAGTATGAAAAAGTTGCATATTGGTTATAGATAATGTGACTTAAATATTTATAAGTTGGAAAATATATTATCTATTATCTTAAAATATTACGTGAGTATGTGGTGTGTATGTCATAAAAAGTAATATTAAAAAGGAAAATCTCAGTTAAAATGCTCTCTCGTGTTGATCTCTCGAATTATGTCAATAAATAGTATCACGAGCATTTGGTTCAAGTGAATGGATCAACTTACTTGTATCGAAATATCGTAGGAGGTGCTCCGTTGAAACAATATCAACGATGGCGGTACAAGTGTATATGGATAAAAGAGCTTCCACTTGAGTGACAACATTGTAAATAGACTCACATTTGAGAAGAGTATTGAAAAAGAACTATAAGTGTGAGTAGGATGAGGAAGTCTCACATTAGTTAGGAATACGGTGACTTGAATATTTATAAATAGGAGAACTCATACACCTATCACCTTAAAGTTTTGAGTGAGTATGATGTGTCTCTCAAAAAGGTGTGTTGCTCCAAAAAAAAGCCCCAAAATTAAAATGCTCCCTCATGTTGACCCCCGAATTATCTCAATAAATGGTATTACGAGCCTTTGGTGTGAGTGAAGGGATCAGTCTACTTGTATAAAAATTCAGTAGGAGGTGTTGCGTTGAAAGAGTATCAACGGCAGTACACGTGTATGTGGATAAAAGATTCTATTTGATGGATATGAATAGACTCACATGTGAGAGAGTATTAAAAAAGAATTACAAGTGTTAGTAGTATGGAGAAGTTCCACATTGGTTAAAAATGTGGTGATTTATTGAGCATTTATAAGTGAGAGAACCTCTAAACCTATTACTTTAAAATTTTGAGTGAATATGTGATGTGTCTCTTACAAATATATGTTGCTCAAAAGAAAAATATTAAAGTTAAAATTCTCCCTCATATTGATCTCTCAAATTGTCCAAATATTTTTAACATGTCAAGCTTATGAAAATAACATTGTCTTTATTCTTTCTACATGGTTCTTTTAAAATTATTTTTTGATATGTTTTATCATGTTTTAGTTGTTTTAAATTTTTGTTTTCGTTGGTTTATGAATGCATGTAACCTCAACTCATTTTCCATCTATTTAATCTATTTGTATATGAATGCTTGTTTGAGTTTGATCTTTTGTTTGTTTGTTTTGTAATTCTATAATGTTTGGAAAAGTTGCAAAATTTTCGATAAGTTAGTTGATAACAGACCATAATATCATTTTTTTAGTATTAAGTTATTTTGTTTTAAGTACTTTTACTACGTTTCTGTTTTTGTTGTTTGTCATAAAGATTCCAAAGAACTGTTGAAAAGATCAATCTAAATCAAAATCATTTCAATCAGACAAATTCCATGATATTTGCTATTGAAGTTACAATGACAAAGTAAAAAGAAGACTATCACAAAAAAAATAGAGGAAAAAGAGGAGAATTATTGCAAGGTGTATTCTTATTTATCCATTTCAAAAAATTGGATAAAGTTATTTATAGAGTAAAATATATTGAAAATCTCTAAAAATTTAATTATTAAATAAATAATTAAAGATAATAAAATAATATATTATTAATTGATTGGTTAAATAAATATTATCTAACTTTTTATTTCCCTTATTACGAACCATCAATATTTTTACTATATGTTAAAATTGTTTAGTCATTTGGCTTCTGAATTTTCATTAAGAAAAAAAAAGCATATTAAGGGAATAGGAGAAATATAATCCATCATTAGAGAATCATATATAATCGTTGTAAGTTTAACTTCTTACTTAAATTTAATAGCCATGTATCCCTTATAGATGATTGACTAGTTCTCTAATATTAGGTCCCTCTAGATGAACTTTCTCCAATAATATGAATTGTGTGATTTGTTATTTCTTTGTAAATGAATCTTCTCTTATAATTATTAAATTTTGGTTGAGCTTAATCCTTTTCTTTGTTCTACGAAATTGACAAAAACAACTTAGGTAGAAATTAAAGTTATTCATAGATTTTCATATCAAACTCAAATAGGATTGTGGGACTATTTATGAATATTCATATATTACATGAGATATTTTAGGTACAAAAAAACCTTCGTGTGATTTTGTTAGGGTCACTTGGGTGATTGTAATAAACAAGAGGGTTATTCAACAATTATATTGTTGGTAATTAATTGTAGATTAGTCGTGATCAAAGATGGATAATTACATGTTCAAGAAGAGATACACCACAAGGGGAAAAAGGATTCAAAAGAGATACTTAATCGTTTTTCTCATATATATTTAAATTGTAAGCTTGGTGTTGCTATTTTGATAGTTATAGAAAAACTCAATCAATTGCACTTTTGTTGGCTCTTAAATTCGACACCCTTGTTTCATTAATGTCAGCCATTAAAGCTGAAGGTTGTTTTCGATCAGCTGGGTCTGTCGAAATGCCCATCGAAAGATGACACTGCGCTTAGAAGATTTCTTCCAAGGGAGAAGTTGGTTGCCTTCGACGTCGAAGGTGTTTCTCGTCGAAGATGCTTCTCGACGAAGGTGTTCGATGATTCAGAGTGGAACGGTTTGAAATTCAAGCATTTGGAGGGAAAACGGTTTCCAGCGGTTACCAAGTGCAACATGCAAAGATCTGGAGCGTCGAACGTTGAGAACGTACCAAGTGGGATCATCTCGAAGCAGTGTAACTGCCCGACGGTTACTTGGGATGTTTTAGTATAAATAGTAGTAGTTCACGCAGTTTCTCGCGTGTGTTCACAATTATATACAAAGTCACTCATATAGATTCGAGTACCCAGCGTGCGAGAAAGAATTGTTGAGAATGTATGTGTGAAACACCAACTTTATTAATCAAAGTCATTTACTTTTCCAGAAACTTTACTTGCTTTCTTCTTTACTTTTCTATCGAAACCCCTTTATTTAAAGCCTTCATTTACTTTACCAAGCCTATTTCTTCATGCAATTTACTTGAAGATCCTTTGTTTTATTGTCATTTAATCATTATCCAATTCAATCAAAACCTCAAAATCAACCTATGTCCTAGGATCAATCTGATCGATCCTGCGAGTAACCAAATAAGTAACCATTTGGAGGATCAGCGGTTGTTTACCAATAACCACGGTAAACAAATTGGCACACCCGGTGGGACTGTGTGTTGATTTTTGAAAATAATCTCATCTTTTCGAGGAGTGTTGCATGTTATTGAGAAGTGGTAGAATATACACTAACGATACCAATACTACCAGAAGAAGGGAAGAGATGGCGAATCCGCCAAACAATAACGAAATCCCACAAATGAATGTGGGAGCAACGGTTATCCCGACCGTAAGTGAAGCGATAACCGCTGGTTCGACACCAGCAGTAACGGTCACAACAACGGGGCCATTACCTACGTTCACAGGCCCCAGAGTGCCTTTGGGAACTCCCCCACCAAGGGGAAATTTAGGCACAAGGCCTTTTGTTCCCCCAGGATTTATGACAGGCGGTCATAATCGAGAACCACTCTATGGCATGCCAACTTCTGACTTGGCTAGCCTGACGAATGCTGCGTCCACTTTTTCAGACCCTTTAGTGAGTGCCTCTTCGCCACTCCAAGGTTCTGGAGTAGGTATAGCGAATAGAAATAGGACCCAACTCTTAGGAGGAACGTCCCAAGTAGCCCATGGCCTTACAAATGCCTCAACAGCAGTCTTGAGGCAACAAATGGACGAAAGCAACCATGATATGGTGCAAATGTTGGCACAAACTTTAAGTACAGTGCTGAACCCTCTAATACAAAACACTACTCAATCGAATCAGCAGATGACAGCGCAAATGACGCGTTTGGCTGATTTCTTTGGAGTACCCCAACCTATTCGACAGCCCCAAAGGGCGCAAATAAGGGGAAACCAGGGTATATTTTTAGAGGAAGAAACCACCATCAACCAAGTCCAACAGCCTGTCGAAGAAAACCTTAGGGCACGATTGGAGCAACCTGTCGAGGAACCTAGGGTAATAAACCCAGAGGTAAGGTTAGTTAACAGAAACCAAAATGCTGACGAAGTAGTTCAGCATATCCAATACCAAAACATGGGTTTGGAAAATAATCTGGCAACCATGATCGAAAGGATCATGACTCAAAATGGGATGAACATGGGCTTTCGAAGGCCCAACTTTACATCCCCATTGTCAGAATACGTGTTACAAACAGACTTACCTCCTAGATGTAAAGTCCCCAAATTCACTAAGTTCTCTGGGGACACGACAGAATCTACTGTCGAACATGTGGCGAGATACTTGATCGAAGCAGGAGATATTTCGAATAACGAAAACCTGAGGATTAAGTACTTCCCAAGTTCTTTAACAAAGAACGCTTTTACTTGGTTTACAACTCTCCCCCCCCAATTCGATCCATCATTGGACCCAGTTGGAAAGATTGTTCCATGAACAATTCTACATGTGGCAAACCAAGATAAGCCTGAAAGAATTGGCCAGTGTAAAGAGACGTTTCACTGAACCTATAGACGAATATCTAAATAGGTTTAGGTTGCTCAAAGCGAGATGTTTTACACAAGTGCCAGAACATGAGTTAGTCGAAATAGCCGCAGGCAGTTTAGATTATTCCATTAGGAAGAAGTTAGACACCCAATACCTGAGAGACATGGCCCAACTGGCCGATAGAGTTCGACAGGTAGAACGCCTCAAAGCTGAAAAAGCAAAGGCAACGAAAGCTCATAAGAGAGAGAGGATAGCGTATGTTGAGATGGATGACGAAGATCCAGAATCCTTCGACGATACTATAACTGTCGAAGAAGGAGAAGTCGATTTAGCGGAACTAAAACAAGGGCCACCATACTCTTGCAAACTGTTAGTCCCCTCAAGTGGGAAAAATCCCATTGGTCCAGAAAGGACCAACGATAGGTTCCCCAAAAAGACTTATAGTTTTGACATCACAAAATGTGATGAAATATTTGACTTGCTTGTAAAAGATGGCCAAATGATAGTACCCCCAGGGGTAAAAGTGCCTCCTCTTGATCAAAGAAAGAAGAGAGGCTTTTGCAAATATCATAATTTTTTGGGCCATAAAACTTCTCAATGTTTTCTTTTCAGGAATCTTGTGCAAGACGCTATCGAAGAAGGGAGGTTGAAGTTTGCTGACAAAACCCCCATGGCTGTCCACTCAAATCCATTGCAGGCTGAAGCCCACTATGCTGAGCCTTCTGAGGTGAACGTGATCGAGACAACCAGGAGCCAGTCGAAGAGGCCAGGAATCACAATGGTCGAAGTCTCAAAGGACCATATCAACATGCCAATCTTTGGCAGTTTTCTGGGAATTTATCCAGAAAGACAATTGAAGCAGTTCAGAAAGCGGTCGAAAGCCCAAAGCTGGAGACCGTTGAAGCACAAAAAACTGGACCAAAACCCAGTTCTCACTTGGCCATAGTTCAAGGCCAGACGAAGAATTTGGAGATACAAATGAAGTAGTTAACTCTTGCCAACAAAGATACAATGAATATCAACATGGTCGAACTCTCTGACCCAAAAGCATCAGAAGAGGCCATGAGGCAAGAACAAGCTAATAAGACTGCTTTCCCTCGGGAAAATGAAAATCTGGCAGATTTCCTGCAAAGATGCCAGAAAAAGAAATCAGAGGTGATGCTGTGTCCAAGATGCAGTTCGATCTTTGACAAAAAAGCTGCTGAGCATATTCAAGGCGTAAGAGCAGCAAATAAGAGAAGGGAAAATGTTGATCTTCGACATGACCCCAGAAGAGCCTCCCAAAGAGGTTCAAACCCAGAAAAGAGGCCATTGACTTTCAGGCCTCCAACCAATGTGCCAGTGGATACCTGGTACAAAACCTCTGGTCGAAAGAGGCCAAGTGAGGAGAGATGGCACTCTTTCGACGTGCCAAGGGGTTCATCTTTAACGCAAAAGAAAGAGCCTCAAGTTGCTGCACCTAAAGTTGCACAAGTGTCAAGCAACTACAAAGGGAAAAATCCCATGTCTCGATCTCAATGGAGGAATTACCAAAGGAGACGAAAAGCTGAGAGGGAGGCTGCCAATGAACCAAAGGCAGAAACCAGTTCAAATGTTCCTCTAAGGAAGCAAAGGAAACCTCTGGAAAGAGAGCCAGTAACCAACAGGCTAGTTTGGCCTAACCAAGGTGAGATCGAGGACAAAGACGGTTCTGAGTCTGATGATACTTTGGACATAATGGTGAATATAGTCTCAGTGCTCCCCAGAGAATTCAACCGACAGGTGGAAGTCGAAACAAGTGACTGGGAAGTGGAGCAAGAAATGGCCAAACATAGGCCAGTGTGCTATTTCGTCATGGACAATGGCACTACTGAGGAACAAAATGGGTTCTTCGAACCACCTACAGAGGCGATGAAAAACCACCTCAAGCCTTTATTTATAAGGGCTAAACTCGAAGAAACTACAGTGAATAAAATCTTGGTGGATTGTGGGGCAACCATCAACATTATTCCTCACTCTATGCTAAGGAAAATTGGCAAAAGGGATGAGGACATTAAGCCTCACAACATGGTCCTGTCGAACTATGAGGGCGGCATAGGGACCACTATGGGAGTGATCCAACTAGATATTAAGGTAGGATCTATCCTTCGACCAACAATGTTTATGGTCATATCGGCCAAACCTAACTACAATCTTTTGTTGGGCCGTGAATGGATTCATGGTGTTGGAGCTGTGCCATCATCAATGCACCAGAGGCTGCTGCTATGGCGTCCAGATGGGATGGTCGAAAACATAGAGGCAGATCAAAGCTATTACCTGGGCGAAGTGAATCACCTAGGGCTGGCAGATTTTGACAAGAACTTGGCTCACATAGGGCCATGTCCAACACCTGACTTCGACTTGGCGCCAGCGCCAAACACTTTTTGTTCCCTATACCTGCATCCTGAGCATGGTTTCCAATGGGACAGAGAAGACTTGTCCCACATAGACTTCAGTGGGTTAACTGATATCCAACCAACTGGTTGGGGAAGTGAATTCAGTGATAATGACTGAGTCCCAATCATTGAAGCGAATTTCGGCTTATGTAGCCGAAACAAAGATGATAACGGCTCTCGAAGCCGAAGTAAAGTACATGGCCACACAGGCCAATGATCAACAATTATCTGCTGCAGGTCCAGGAAAGGATTTCGATCCAGAACCCCCTGATATCATGCCTGAAGGAATGCAGGAACAGAGGCTCGACGCCATCTATGACGATGAGCCTTTGGGCTTCGAAAAGGACCCCTTGGCGAACAACATTAAAATGTTAGCACAAGATCCTTTAGAAGAAATCAACTTAGGCGAAAGGTCAGAGAAAAAGCCAACTTACATCAGCGCCAAAATTGACCCAGAACTTAGGTTGGAAGTAATCCAATTGTTGAAAGAGTTCAAGGACTGTTTTGCATGGGATTACGACGAAATGCCTGGTCTCGACAGAGGATTGGTAGAACTTCAGTTGCCAATCAAACCTGGGAAGAAGCCAATCAAGCAAAGTCCAAGACGCTTCGCCCCAGAAATACTGTCGAAGATAAAAACGGAAGTCGAAAGACTTCTGAAGTGCAAATTCATACGCGTTACAAGGTATGTCGAATGGATTGCAAACATTGTGCCAGTAATTAAGAAAAATGGTACATTAAGGGTGTGCATAGATTTCAGAGATTTGAATGCTGCTACGCCCAAAGATGAATATCCTATGCCTGTGGCGGAAATGCTAGTCGATTCTGCCGCTGGCTATGAATACCTGAGTATGCTCGATGGTTATTCAGGATATAATCAAATATTCATTGCTGAAGAGGATGTGTCGAAAACAGCTTTTTGATGCCCTGGGGCCCTAGGCACTTACGAATGGGTAGTGATGCCTTTTGGCCTAAAGAACGCTGGGGCAACATACCAGCGAGCGATGAATTCTATCTTCCATGATTTTATTAACACTTTTATGCAAGTATATATTGATGACATTGTTATAAAATCTGTTTCCAGGAAGAATCATATTGACCACCTTCGACAATCATTCGAAAGAATGAGAGAACATGGTCTGAAGATGAACCCTTTGAAGTGTGCATTCTGTGTGAAAGCTGGAGATTTCTTGGGCTTCGTTGTCCACAAGAAAGGAATCAAAATCAACCAGAACAAGACGAAGGCAATTCTGGAAGCGAAAGCGCCATCGAATAAGAAGGAACTGCAGTCTCTGTTAGGCAAGATAAATTTCTTAAGGAGATTTATATCTAACCTAAGTGGGAAAGCTCAGGCCTTTTCTCCCTTACTTCGACTGAATAAAGAGGGGTTCGAATGGGGGCAAGAGCAACAAGAAGCCTTCGACAAAATCAAAGGGTACCTCACTAAGCCACCTATTTTGGTGCCTCCTTGTAGCAATAGGAGTATGAGATTGTACATAGCTGCATCCGACAAAACTTTGGGAAGCATGTTAGCCCAAGAAGATGAGAATGGAGTCGAAAGACCCATTTACTATCTTAGTAGAGTTTTAAATGATGCAGAAACTAGATATAGCGAAGTTGAAAAATTGTGTCTATGTCTGTATTTCTCTTGTACAAAACTCAAGCAATATATAAAACCAGTTGATGTGTATGTTTCGTCTCATTTTGATGTTTTCAAGTACATGTTGTCGAAACCTATCTTGCACAGTCGAATTGGCAAGTGGGCATTAGCATTAACTGAATACTCCTTAACCTTTATGCCTCTTAAGGCAGTGAAAGGACAAGTGGTTGCAGACTTTATAGTCGACCACTCAATTCAAGTTGAGGATATTAATTATGTGGAGATAGAACCTTGGAAATTCTACTTCGATGGTTCCAGCCATAAAGATGGAACGGGAGTAGGAGTCTTGATCATTTCTCCAGAAAAAATTCCAACAACATTCAAGTACAAGATATCAGGTTCTTGTTCGAACAATGAGGTTGAGTATGAAGCTCTAATTACTGGCCTTGAAATATTGTTGGAATTGGGGGCAACTCGAGTCGAAATAATGGGAGACTCAGAGTTAGTCATTAAGCAAGTCACAAAGGAATATAAATGCATAAGAGAAAGTCTCATTATGTACTTTGTGATAGCAAATCGTTTATTGAAAAAATTTGAAATGGTCAATATTCGACACATACCCAGAGTGGAAAATCAAATAGCCAACGACTTGGCACAAATTGCATCTGGGTATAAGATTTCAAAAACGAGATTACAAAGAGCAATCGAAGTTCGAGAAAAGATAAAAGCAACTTGTCTATCACCAACAGACTTGGGATCGACAAGACTAGGATATGCTGATCAAAGTAACTTCGAAATTTCGTTCATAGATAATTTGTCAGAACAAGATTGGAGGAAGCCCATTGTGGATTATCTTCAAAATCGAGGAGCTTCGACAGAACGAAAAACAAAGTACAGGGTGTTGAGTTATGTACTCATGGGTAATGAGTTATTCAAGAAGACGCCTGAAGGGGTATTGCTAAAATGTTTAAGTGAAACTGAGGCATACATAGCCCTTTCGACTACGCACGCTGGAGCATGCAGGGCTCACCAAGTAGGCCATAAGATGAAATGGTTGTTGTTTCGACAAGGACTATACTGGCCCACTATGCTGAAAGATTGTGTTGAGTTCGCCAAAGGTTGCCAAGAATGTCAAGTCCATACAGGCATCCAACATGTACCAGCAAGCGAACTTCACTCGATAGTGAAACCTTGGCCCTTTAGAGGATGGGCGTTGGACCTCATTGGAGAGATTCGACCAGCATCATCAAAGAGTCAGAAGTATATACTGGTAGGCATTGATTATTTTACTAAGTGGATCGAAGCTATCCCTTTAGTCAATGTAGACCAAGAAAATGTCATTGAATTTATTCAAAAGAACATTATCTTTAGGTATGGAATCCCTGAGACTATAACTACTGATCAAGGGTCAGTTTTCACTGGTCGGAAGATGCAGGAATTCGCTCAGGAAATAGGTTTCAAACTCCTAACATCAACGCCTTATTATGCACAGGCAAATGGTCAAGTCGAAGCAGCGAACAAAGTAGTGACTGGCTTGATAAAAAAGCATGTTGGGAAGAAACCAAAAAATTGGCATAAGACGTTAGACCAGATTTTGTGGGCTTGTCGAACGTCCCCAAAAGAAGCCATAGGTACAACACCATATAGGCTAACTTTTGGCCATGATGCAGTGTTGCCAGCAGAAATTTGTCTTCAATCTGCAAGGGTTCAGAGACATTATGATATTCCCTCTGAAATTTATTGGGATATGATGTTAGACGAACTAGTGGATTTAGACGAAGAAAGATTGCGCGCTCTTGACCTACTCAGGCTTCAGAAGAAAAGAGTAGAAGACTCTTATAATAAAAAGGTGAAACCTAAAGTATTTTCGCCTGAAGAACTAGTTTGGAAGGTGATTCTTCCCATGGATCGAAGGGATCGAAGCATGGGAAAATGGTCACCCAAATGGGAAGGACCATTCAGAGTTATCCAGACTTTTTCTGGTGGAGCCTATGAAGTCGAAGAGCTAGGTGAAGATAAAAGGCTCTTGAGAGTAAATGGTAAATATTTGAAAAAGTACAAACCTACACTCCAAGAGATAAAAATAAAATAACAAGTAATGACTAAATTAACCATAAAAAAGCCAAAATGGAAATTTTTTATAATTTAGCCAAAATGGCAATGTTGTCGAATACATATTACAAAATATGGTTAAAAGGCTGAATCAATCAGAAGGGAATGGAGTCCTTGAGTCGAAGGTATTTGGTTTGCTGCAGCTCCAATCTTTTGTTGCACAAGGCATTCGCCTGCACAAGCTTGGCAATCTGATCGTCGAAGCCTTGAGCTTTCTCAGCAAATTCTAGGCCCTGTGTGATTTCAGTTTGACTTTCGGTGTCTGGAACAGTCGAGAGAAGTTCCTCCTTGCGCTTAGTATTGGCATTTATCTTAGCCTCTATTTCTTCGATTTGCGCCTGGAGGGAAGCATTCTCTCGATCGATGGTATCCACCTCTTCTTGTTTAGATGCTTTTTGCTTCGACAACTCCGCAATTCGAGAAGTTGTCTCTGCTACAGCAGTCCATGCAGAAGAGCTTTTGCCATATAACACTTCAAGCTGGCTATTAAAGCCCCTTTGTCGTCGATAATCTGCTGAGACTTGATCAATAATGGAGTGTAACTCCATGATAAAGCCTGAGACTTCTGGAGGCACAGCTAACAAGTCTACGGCATTCAAAACAGCCCCCAAATATGATGGAGCAGTAGGGTCCCCCTCCAAAGCTTTCATCAAGTCCTTCTTGAAAAACTGAGCCTTAACCTTCGTCAAAGCCTCATCGAGAGGAGAAGTTTCAGTGGACTTCCCCGACAGAGTAGGAACCTCCTGGCTAGCGTCAGACGAACTTTTGCTCTCGATGATGGCGTTCAGATAGCTAACAGGATCAGTTTGCTTCAAGAGTTCTAAGTCCTCTTTCGACCTATGCTTTGTTGAGGTAACAACCTTTGCAACAGCATTGTATTGGGTTTGAGGCTGTTGAGTAGCATTTGTCTCGACTTGACTTTCTTCGACTCGGACTGCGGCAGTACCAGCGTCATCATGGTTCCCTTCGCCAGCGTCATCTTGGTTCCCTTCGCCAGCGTCATCTTGGTTCCCTTCGCCAGCGACACCTTGATCCTCTTCGCCAGCGTTGCCGTGGTCCCCTTCGTCACGATTCTCTTCCGACAGATCCACCACCTGAATCTCTTTTGGCTGTTGCTCTTCTGTTTGTGGATCTTCTGCTGGTTTTTCTGCCGTCTCAGCATTGGCCTCATTTATTTCAGTATGGGCTTCATCGTTCGCCAAGTCTTTTTCTTGTGGCCTGCTGAGTTCAGCAGACTCCAATGTTTCAGAAGTCCTTGGCACTGAGCTTTCAGTGGTGTCCTGAAAAAAGAAGAAGAAGAATCTTCTAAGAGACATAATCGAATGCAGGTATCGACACCTGGGTTACAAAGGGATCAAAGAGATTACCTGTAAAGTAGTTTCAGCCCCAGGGCTGGAATTGTCGCTTTCGACAGGCTTATTGAGAAGAACGTTTAATTCCTCCTCCGTTGGCTCCTCAATGATTACTGGAGGTGGCCTGAGCTTTCTCCCAGCGACCTTTATTCTAATTGTTCGACCAGCAGCCTCAGGAAGAGGAACGTCCTTCTTCAGCTTTCGCCTTTTTAGAGGAGCAGGGGGAGAATCATCTTCTTCATCGCTCCCGGATTCGACCGTCAGTGCTGGCCGTTTCTTGGGCGAAGGTGCCTAAAAAACCAATTGGAATTCGATTTAGCAGTTGCATCGAAAGTCAAAAAATTAAAGCCAGAAGAAAATAATGAAAGTCTTGTTACTGATGCAGAAGGCTTTTTCGAAGGGCCTTCCCCCTGTTGGTTTGTTGGGGTCTTCGCCGGCGCTATAGTCTTCGCCGGTGGTGGAGGTTTTGTTAAGGGGCCTCCTCCCTGTTGGCCTTCTGCAGCCTTCTTGGCTGCAGGCTTTCGAACAACTGAAAGTAGATAAAATAATTAACAGGCTAGCAGTCGAAAGAGAAAGACAAAGTAATTTGAAAGGATGAACTTACATTTCTTTATTTTGTCCAAGACAAGGACAAAAGATTTCTGAAGCTCATCCATGAAGTCCTTCTCGTCGAAAAACTCCTCAGCGTAGTAACTTTTCCACCACTCCTCGAAGGATGGTGAGCAAAGAAAGTTAAGCTGGTAGTTAAACAACGAAAGAACTGTTCGACCAGCATATCTGCTGATATGCTTAGTGGCAGCTTCTTCAGTGTAGTCGTTGCAGAAGTATAACATAGACTTCTCCCTTGGAAAAATTGGAGAAGGTAGTGTTTGAATAATACCAAACTGGCGAGACACCAAGTTTGGTTGATATGCAATCAGACTCAAGTGAGTCTTAGAGCTCCTGAATCGAAGGGGCATTATTCTTGGTGTGAGGAATGCCTCCCACATTGTTGTATGTTCGTCAACCTGAGGACCACTCGACGTCCTAGGATGTGGCCTTGTGAACCACTCTGGGCCAACCCTCCGTCGAGCAAACGGAGCCATAGTCGAAGCAAACTCTTTCCTTCTAGCAAACATCAGAACGAAGTTTGTAAAAGTTTGTTGAAGCTCCAGCCCATCTTTCGTTGGAGTCAACAAGGCCAATCTGGTGCCTTCGACGCGTCTGTTTGCTATTTCTGGAGCCTGCTCATTTATTTGAATCTTCTTAGGCAAGAAAGACTCGAAGGTGGCATTGAGCCACAGTTGAAGCAGCCAAAAAGGTCCAGCAAGCAGCAGGCTGGCTCTGTTCTCGATAATCTTCAGAAGAGTCGCTCCGTTGCTAATCGACTCATACAGACTAGCCAAAATCAATTCTTCCAAACAGATATTTTGGCCATGATGGAGTTGAGTGGCGGGAGTGACCATCTTCTTGGTCACCTGTAAGGACTTGGAACAAAACACAAAGCGTGTCAGCCATAAGGCTAGAAACGCAATATGTTCGACATCCGACACAACATCTGTCGACCTATCGTGGTAGTGATTGATGAAGGTGGTGTAGGTTGGTTTTGTGGCAGAGAATCCAATCTGATCCTCCGACATTTCCTCCAGGTCGAAGTAGTCCCCAGTGGGTCGAAGGCCAGTGATGACGGCCACGTCGAAGAGCGTCGGAGTCAGCATTCCACAGGGAAGATGGAAGGTGAAATGGGTGTAGTCCCAGAAGAGTAAAGAAGCTATCAACATCTCTGGGGAATAGTTAAGACCTGTCTTCGACAGCATAACCAGGTCGAAAATCCCCATGTCTTTCCAGATCGAAGCCTGGCGTTTCTCCATTTTTTCCAGCCAAGCACTATAATCAGGAGTAAGGCTAGGGCCAGACCTGAAAGCCCTAACACCTTTGTTGAAGAAATGGAGGTCGATTTTCTCTTTAGCAGGATCTTCATTATCCTCTGCATCTTTCTTGGAGCATCCAACTGGTTTGAGTCTCTCAAGTACCGGAAAGTAACTTTTGATCTTCATGGCCTCAGCAATGCTTGGGTACAATGGGCCAGACATAGCAAAGATCTGGTTGGAATATCCAACCGGAATCATGAGGTGGCGTGAATAAGCATCACGTACAGCAATGTCCAAAGGCTCAGGGACCCTTCGTTGACCCGTGGGGGTCACTACGGGAGCGGTCGAGAAAACCCTAGGTTTAACGTTTCCAGATGGTGCGTTGGCGCAAGGAGCGTTGGAAGAACCAGATGCCATTGTTGGTAGTGAGGTTGAAGACGAAGTGAAGAAAAAGAGGTTTGCAAAGTTGACAAGAGTTTGTATGCAAATGAGGAATTCTGAAAGCAAGGTAGCGTAAAAAGTCCCACAATGGGTACTTACTGCTATTTATAGTAGTGGGGGAAATCCCCAAATTCAAGGACATTAAATGCCATTTAATGTTGCAGAAGATAATGGGACACGTGGCGTCTCCCTGTTGTTTTAGCCGTTCTGCAGAAATGGAAGGGTGCAGCGTGCGCCCTCGTTTTTGGGAATTGTCATGATGACAATTTGTGAAATGACGTTTGGCACACTGCACGCCGTACTGAGGTGACGTCTTAGGTACGGATAAATGATGGTTTTTCTTGGGATTGTCAGTGGTTGGTAGAAGACAACAAAAAGTGCACAATTTAATTTGTGACTAAGAATGAAAAGACAGGTGTCGAATGGTATTTCAAAGAATGCCTTTTTCTTTCAGAGTGTAAATAAGGCATTCTTGGGGGGCAATTTGTTGGCTCTTAAATTCGACACCCTTGTTTCATTAATGTCAGCCATTAAAGCTGAAGGTTGTTTTCGATCAGCTGGGTCTGTCGAAATGCCCATCGAAAGATGACACTGCACTTAGAAGATTTCTTCCAAGGGAGAAGTTGGTTGCCTTCGACGTCGAAGGTGTTTCTCGTCGAAGATGCTTCTCGACGAAGGTGTTCGATGGTTCAGAGTGGAACGGTTTGAAATTCAAGCATTTGGAGGGAAAACGGTTTCCAGCGGTTACCAAGTGCAACATGCAAAGATCTGGAGCATCGAACGTTGAGAACGTGCCAAGTGGGATCATCTCGAAGCAGTGTAACTGCCCGACGGTTACTTGGGATGTTTTAGTATAAATAGTAGTAGTTCACGCAGTTTCTCGCGTGTGTTCACAATTATATACAAAGTCACTCATATAGATTCGAGTACCCAGCGTGCGAGAAAGAATTGTTGAGAATGTATGTGTGAAACACCAACTTTATTAATCAAAGTCATTTACTTTTCCAGAAACTTTACTTGCTTTCTTCTTTATTTTTCTGTCGAAACCCCTTTATTTAAAGCCTTCATTTACTTTACCAAGCCTATTTCTTCATGCAATTTACTTGAAGCTCCTTTGTTTTATTGTCATTTAATCATTATCCAATTCAATCAAAACCTCAAAATCAACCTATGTCCTAGGATCAATCTGATCGATCCTGCGAGTAACCAAATAAGTAACCATTTGGAGGATCAGCGGTTGTTTACCAATAACCACGGTAAACAACTTTACGTACTTTTTATTACAGTTACATGTTTTACATATTTAAATAATAAGTACAATCTCTCTAGTCTTGTCTAATTAACAAAATTTCATGTGGACACGATATAAATTTATTCACACTTTGTGGTTTTTGTTGTCACAAAATAATTATGCAATCGAACACAAGTTTTACAACCAACAAATTTGAGGTGTACCGAGGATTGTTGATAACTTCAACAAGTCAACAATAGGCAATTGTACTTAATATTAGGAGCATTTAAATTCTATTTATTTTCTTTTCTTTTTCTTTTATTTTATATTTAATTTATTTTCAATTTAGATTTTTTTAGTTTGCTAGATACCACCAAAGGTATCTGTTGTTTAGTTTCGTGCAACACATGCTTTACGATGTGAAACCAATTTGATTAGATGCAAACTCGATATTAGAACAAACAATAAGATCTTATGTGTGACTATTATGGTGGTGGTTATGTGAGTGATAAATGCAATTTAGAAGGATTTCTTGTAGAAGAAACAAATCATGCGGGAAGTTATTAAGAAAATGATTACTTCTCAAATCCTTACCCTCCTACATTTAAGAGTGAATTGTAAAAGGAGCCTTCCTCCCTTGAGGAGACTTTATCAAAAATTGTAAAATTTTCGAGGGACAACTATAATGGTCCTAAGATGCCAAAATATGGAGTTAGGAATAGGAAAATTCTTATGAAAGTTAGTGTGCTAAAAAAAGAGAGAAACATGAATCTTGAAAAAACTACAATAAGAAGATTAAAGATATAGTCGAAAAAGAGAGATTCAAGTGTTCGAGAAGAGAAGAAAAAGTAGAAGAAAGCATGAAATAAGAGAGAAAAGAGGAATAAAATAAAATCAAAAAATCATATACAAGATTACATTACCCCCACCTTAAGAAGAAAGACGAAAAAGAAAAAAAATTCACGAAACTATTAAAATGTTTACTAGACTAACCTTCATTTGCTACCCGAATATGGATTCATCATAATTGAGCCTTAGATTGTTTTTTAGTAATAACTTAGATTATATTTAAATGTAAATAAATGAATAAAATATATTGGTTTCTTTATATAAGCCATTATCAACTAATAAGATTATCAACTAATAAGAAAATAATTGAAGAAGAAATAGGAAGTTAGTTAAGATGTTAGTTAGATAATTAGTTAGTTGATTATATTGAGATACAAGCTATTATCACATGTATTAGCTACACACTTAGACATTGTGTACCATCACTCTCATGTATATATTGTAATGCTCACTTCATGAATGAAAATAAAAACTTTTCATCTTCATTACTTCGTGTTCATCCATTATACATGAACCCGAATGATGATAAAATGGTATCGAGAACAAAATACCATAGTTTCTCTTCAATTCCTCATTGTTTATTACATATCTTGCGCATCTTCTTCAACCTTATTTGGTTGTTCTTATCATTTTTTATCCTTTAACTATGTATCAGCTTGTTAATCAACTTCCAATTTGAGTCTCCAATAGCGATATTGATTCAGTTTATTACATTCATCCAAGTGAAGGTCCTAGTTTTGTGAACTCACACCTCCTTTGAATGGTTCTAACTATATTTCTTGATCACACTCGATACAAACAAATCTTGGTGCTAAAAACAAATTTCTTTAATTAATGGATCCATTGAAGCTCCTAAATCCTTGATCTCAATAGAGTTGCATGAGAGCGTTTTAAATATATGATTCATTCATGGATTCTAAACTGAATCGCTAAACTGATTGTTCTAACTATTGTATTTTTAGAAAACGCGTTCGATGTCTAAATATATTTCAAAGAACAATTTGATGAAGTTGACAAAATTCACATTTCTAAACTTCAAGATGAGATCAATATTCTTAATCAAGGTAAAAAAGTCATTACTTGATTATTTTTACTTAGATGCGTGTATTGTGGGAAAGAACTTAATTCACATAGACTAATTCTAGTTTGTACATGTATTCACCAATGTTGATGTGAAGCAATGTGCTGTGCAATTTTCACATAGAAGAACAAAGCATTCAATTTTTAACATGTTTGAGTGATAAATTTTATATTATAAAGACTCAAGTTCTTCTCATGGAATCTTTACCTTCAATCATTAAAATTTACTCCATGATGGTTCAAGAAGAAAGTTGAAATTATGGCACTTGCAATACAAATGTCAAAACTAATATCTCAACAACACACAATCTCAAGACAAATATTAGAACATCTTTTGATAGAACATTTGCTAAATTTGGAGATTGTGCAGAAAAATAAATTGCAGAAAATTAAATAACACAATCAATTATTAATCCAGTTCGATGCAACGTCACCTACTCTGGAGGTTACCATGCCAGGAAGGAAATTCACTATGATAGTATTAGTTTAAAGCCTAAATAACCTTAGTTTACAACTTCTCTCCTAATCACTACCTTGTAAAACTTCTATCTAGACACCTCTAGATATGAGATCCCCCTCTCACTTTCAATCACCTCAGTGATACCTACAGTCACAACATGTGACTAAAGAACCAAATAGAATATTACACTTACAATAAACAATATTTAGTTTTGCTTAAAAGCTTAACTAATAACAATACTCAACTCTTTTATTAAAAGCTCGTGAGTGAGAACAATCAGTCAGCCTCAATGTATCAAAAGATACATGAGTGACATACAAAGAACAAAAACACAAAAAACTAAAAAGACTCCCAAAACCCTAATACTTATGTTGCACCCACAGTTTGTTCAATGTGAATTCTTGCTATTTTAGGTTTAGCAAGTCCTTATTTATAGGCTCTTATAGTATGGGCTTGGACTCTTCAAATAAAATCCAATCTTCACTTTTTAAATCAGCTGCAAGATCTTCACATAAAAATAGGAACAAATCTTTTAAAGTTTGCTAAAAAGTCTCCAAGATCCTTTTTAATGAAACCAATTCAAATATGCACTTGTTCCTAATAAATATCCTTGAATAGCGAAGAATAATGAGATATATCCAAAATGATCTCTCAAAAACAAATAAAATGTATCAAGAGATATAATAGTAGTTCCTGCTATATAAATGGCCAAGGTGTTAAGACATCTGGCTCATTATCTGTCTAATAAGCATGACAGCAGAACCTGTCATAACAGTTGGTGAAGATGTTATGACATCTTGCTCAACATCAGTCCAGAACCATGTTTTAGCAAAATTTATGTCAAAACTAAAGCCATGGATATAATAATCTTCCCCTTTGAATTTTTTTGGCTAAAATAAACAATGCACTATAAACTTTTAGCGAGGAATAAAACTATAACACAAGCTACATGCAAACATATAAACTTTGTACAAACTGCAATAGAAACATATATCAGAGATTACACGCAGTTACAGATCACCATCTTCAATACTCCAGAAGACAAATATTTAAACATGTGGTCTGACATCACACAGACAGAACCAAACTCCCCCTATCACACATGACCAAGACTCTCCCTCAAAGAGAAAACCCAAATCACCAGAAAATCCAGTATACCAAATATGAACTGCCCAAGTTCACACATCACAGACACATGCATGAGAAGATAAATCGGCCTCACATTAGGATTTTCCACATCAGGCAAGATGTCAGAACATCATAAAATAAAATATGCACACAAACTCCACCAACAAAAGTAGCAGTAAAAGCAAACAAGTATGAAAAACTATCATGCTTGCCCAAAATAGTTGCACACAACAAGCAACCGCAATAACTACTCTCCCCTTAGAAGTAGCAGAATCCTATCGGCATGCTAGTTAATATGTCAAGACATTTTTCATAACATCATGACATATAAAACAAACATAACACTTTACTCCTCCTCTTTAGCCAAAAATTGACAAAACATGGAGTAAATGTAAAAACATAAATTAGAAGCAGATAATGCACATAAGCATAAAACATAGATGGAAGCACACATTCATGGCATATCTCACAAATGGAAGAGATACAAAAGCATATAAAGCTTTTCACTTTTATAAATCATTATAGGTATCCTTCAGTTCCACAATGATTCCTTTCCTTGAAGTTGAGCTAGTGATAAATGCTTAATTCATGTTAAAATGTCCTATTAAAACATAGCATTTATCTTACTTAAATGACAAGATTATAACATAAAAAACTCAACTATTGAATATTAATGTTATTAGGCAAGTCTACTTGGTTTGGTTTGTTTTGTGTGGGATTTGGTCCCTAAAGAAAAAAAACAGCTATCAAACACTTCGCTAAGCGAGCTATAGCGAACTCCCGGTGAAGTCAAGTCATAAGGATAAAAATCCAACAGACAGACACTTCGTTAAGAGACTATGTAGTGAAAAGAACAATTCACTTAGAGAGTCACAGTTCGCGTAGAAAAACTAAGACAGAAGCAAATCAACAAATTTCGCCAGCAGCAGGGAGAAGCGAGGCATTTCGCTTAGCGAATAGAGCGTTCGCTTAGCGAAACAGGGCGGTTAAAGAAAGATATTTTGAGAAGACTTTAGGCTGAAGAAAGAAACTTCATTAAGAGAGTTTCACCTCACTTAGAGAACTTTGGCGGTTTCCAGAAGATAAGTTGATTTGAAATCTTAATGAAGAAGTAAGAGTTTTCTCAGCGAAGTATAGTTCTCTTAGCGAACTAAGGAGTTCAGAACTTATATAAATAGACCAGAACTCATCACAATCAATTAGTTCCACTTTTATCACTTGTAATAACATTATACAATGTAATATATAAATATAATAGGAAAATAAGTGGTTGTAAGGAGAAGGAACTGGATTCACATCAAGAGTCGGTAAATCGTCATTAATGTTGGTTCAACTCAATTCTCCATTTGTGCTTCAAGCTACCATGAGTAGCTAAATCCTTATCTTGTTGGGATTGATAGTAGTTCACCGAAACAATATGTATTTACTTTGATCATGGCGTTGTATGCAATTTACGTTTGAACCATTATTTTTTTAATCTTTGCTTTACCGTTTATTTCATGGATTAAATCGATATTAACAAATACGGTTCTAATCTCGATCCAAGATAACAACTATTAAACTCTAAATTCTAGACATAGATTTAGGTTTAATATTCACTAAAAGTATCGAATCGTAATGCTAACGTATTTTTAATAGGCTGAGAAATCATTGATTAAACTATAAGGTAGAATTCTCAATTAAAGTTTAGACTTAAACTTTGTTTATGTGAGATACGTGATGATAATGAGATGAGCTTAAATTGTGTATAACTGATTTGAGAAGTACATATTATATCGATGGATGAAAACCAATTCCTAACAAGTTTATTCATCTGAATTTCATCTTTCTTTAGTTTATGCATTTACTTTTCGTACTTACAAACCAAATAAATCTTGAGACTTATGCTTAGAATTGTAGAAATTATTGAACGATTTTGATATCGATCCAATCCCCGCGGATACGATAAAACAATACTTTCATTTGTTTTTACACAACATCAAACTGACTCCATTGTCGGGTGTTGTACCCTAAAATTTTCCCTCCCATTTTTGAAGATAATTGATTTAAGACACCTCCTCATGCTCTTAGGTTTCTCAATCGCTCAAGAATACTCGAGGGTTTGAGCATGTAAGCCCCTCTCCTAATCAATTGACCTACAACTAGGGTTTTGTGTTTCTCAAAGGAAATTGAGCTTCCAATGCCTCAAGTGATTTCATAGTTTCTCAAATGTCTCAAAGAACCTTCATGCCAAACTCCAAGCCTTGCATCACAAGTTTGCTCAGTCAATTAGTCAGGTGTTTGAAAATCAACTGTATTGGATAAAAATTCAACTGTGGTCAACAAACAGTCAAAACTCAAGATATTTGGTCAAAATCAAGATTTTGAAGTCACATTCATCATTTGATCAAGGGTTGATCAAGATTCATCAAGAAAACTCAAGATTCATCAAAAGTCAAAAGTTACTAAATTAGGATTTTCTTAAGGAAAAGTAAATTGAACTTTGACCAAGCATAACTTTCACATGATTCATCATATTTTTCTTAACCAAATCTCATTTTGAAGGAATTTCAATTCTCTACAACTTGGTCTCTCTAAGCGCAAGTCTAAAAAATGATTCATTTGAGAGATATGGGCGAAAACATTATAGGTCATTTCAAAAGTCAACAAAAAGACACTTTTTGTCAAAGCAATTTACATCAATATAAAGTATTCAAATTAAAAATGACCAACATATAGATTGTAGAGGAAATCTTGAGATTTCCAAAAAGTTTAAGATCACCTTCATATGATAAAAATTGAGAGAGTTATGATTGGTGCAAGTTGGGTAATTTTGAGAAAATGCATGAAACCTAAATTGATCAAACTTGAATTTTTGGGCTAGTGGGATTATCTTGTAAGGTCCAAACGTGTTTTATACCTCATAGTGAACCTATGAACCTATTGCTACACCCTTTTTCTTTTTATTCCATTTATTTTGATTTTATTTATTTAAATTCAAAATTAAATTAAATAAAATCAAAGTTTTCATACAAAGGTCCAAACCCATTCTTCTTGACCTAATTTTCCTCTATATATTCTCATTATTCAGACAATAGAGAGACGCAAAACCTTGCAAGACTATTATATTCCAAAACTTCAAAATTTGTGAAAACTAGGGCAAATCGAAACCCTTCTTTTCATCATTCCTCAAGGACAAACAACCATTCCATTCCACTTCAGGGACATTGTAGGTGTGATACGGTGGCAGAACTGACGGTTATATACTGGTTTGCATTTTTTGTTTGCATATATCACGGTAAGCAAGAGCCTCCACCGACTTTTCTTTTATCCAACAAAGGAAAGGGTGAAAAGAACACAAAAAGACCTTTTTCGAGATTTTCTGAGTAAGGGGGATAGATTATGGAAAGGGAAGGTGTTAGCACCCTTTCCATCTTTGGTTTTCAACGGGCTCTTAGGTACTTGCTCATTTTTAAAAGTGTTTGTGTGTTTGTGTGTTTTGAAAGTTTTTGTTTGCTTTATGGTAACTCTTGTATCAGTCCTCAAGAGTGTGATAAATCATTTTTTAAAATAGTTTTTGAAAAGTGTGTAAGTGTGAAAGATTCAGATTTGAGCAAGTACTTAAGAAACAATCTACCTACTCAAAAAAGGATATTATTTTCCTCTCACCCTTTAGATAGTTCTATCAAACTATTAGTGAGTAGGTAGCCCTATCGTTGGATGTTGAGGGACTATCAAAAGGGACGTTTTACAATCACGAAGGAAACTTGTGGAGACACTTTAGCAATTTTATTTTAGGGACTAGATCATTTACCGAAAGGCAACTGTAGGGTCATCGAGGGACTATGATCTTTTTTGATTTATGGGTCTTTACTAAAGCGTTTCTGCCTCATGACTGTTTTATTTAAAGGCAACCAAAGTAAGAGATACCTTAGAGGTGCGCATGTGCAAGTGTGTTGAGATTCAGTTATTTATCTTGCATTATTAAGTTTGCTAACGTTTTAATTTTCAGTCTTATCATGCACGCCTAGTTACTAACAGTTAATATTTACAGAAATTTAAAGTGCGAAAATTTAAATCCTAGGCTATTACAACGCTTTGGGACAATTACATAAAAAGTGCAAGAAAATAAAATGCAGAATTTTAAATCTAGACTATTACATCCCATAATCAGTTACATTATTTATAAAAAATGTGAGAGTAAAAATAACGCGCGCGAAATAAATATTACGTCTAAAAATCCTATGAAAATTTTTAAGTAAACAAGAAAAATATTTTTGGTTTTATTTTTATTTATTTCAAGAAAAATAATTAAACTAAATCTAAATTTAATTTAAGAAAATAAATATTGAATGAAATTAATCTAATTCTAATATTTTTGCATTTTTTATTAAGAAAACATTTGAAACATAAATTAAACCCTAAATTCTAGTTCATTTTAAAATAAGAAAGTAGTTAAAATTTGATTAATTAATTAAAGAATTTCATTATTTTAATTTAAAAAAATTCTAAGCCTATTTTTTTTGTGAGTTTTTTTTATTATTTGCTTAATTAAGTAAAGAAGATAAAAGAAATTAAAATATTACAAAAAAAACTAGATGGGCCTGAGATAGTAAAAAAAAAAGGGGTGTGGTTGTTGAATTCGTTGGCCCATGAAGGGAGAGACCTAGATTTACTTTTGGATCCAATGTGGATAGGTCTTGATGGCACATGGTGAGCTCGCAGATGGAGTGCGCTAGATCTGATCAGATGGACATCTTATGGCACATGTCTGTTGGTGTATAATGCACATCTAGCTACGAGGAGCACCGGATCTTCAAGAAACAAGTTAGAAAATATAAAAATGAAGCTTACTGAGGCGTTTTGTGATGTTTCAGGGCTTTGTAATGATTGCAAAAGCTTCAAGGAGCCTCCATGAATGTATTTGGATCTTTTGTTTGGACTGAGAAAGGTTGGAATCTAAAATTCAAATTTTTACAACTTTTATAACTTTTGCAAAATTTGTAGAGCTTTTACATGCTGTATATCATGTTTTAAAGCTTGCTAATGTATCCTTTATATAGAGATGATGGAGGAGACAAGAGAACAAAGATAATAACAACCATAAACATGTGTTTTTAAAGCCATGAATGATGTTTTGTAACTTTGCCAAAGACATGGAGTCTTGTACTTTTTAAATTTGAATGAATGTGGACACCTTTGCACGGAATTTTATGGGCCTAGCCTGTCCAAAACATCAACCGAAAGCTCAAAGCCCATTTCCAATTATTTTATACATTTTTTTATATTTATTTGAAATAAATTAAAATAAATATGAATAAAATAGTTAGCAAATGCAAGGCATGGCAAGAATAATTTTAGAGGTCCTCTATAAACTTAGGAAAATGCTTGAAGTCCAATAAATTGAGCCCTTGCCTTAAAACTTAAAATTTGCTCAATGCATAATTCTTGAAAATTCCCAAATTTTCCCAACTTGGGCAAGCCATGACTTACTCAATATTTATCTCATGATAATGATCTTAGAATTTTTGGAAAGCTCAAGATGTCTACTTAAATCTCTCTTTTGAACAATTTTGCATTTGAAGATGTTATCTTGATGTAAAAGGTTTTGGAAAAAAATGGCTTTTGTTGACTTTCTGAAAATGACCTGTAATGTATGAGCTTGTATCTTTCAAATGGTGCATTTCTTGGACTTGAGGGATGAAGATAAGTTATATGTAATGATATTATCTTCAATATGAGCTTTGGCTGGGGAAAATGGATGAAGTGTGTGAAAGTTATGACTGATCAAAGTTCAGTTGACTTTTCCTTTAGAAATCCTACTTTGCCATTTTTGACTTCTAATGGGTTAGGAGCATTTCTTGAGGAATCATGATCAACCCTTGACCAAATGATGGATATCTCTTCAAAATGTTTAAGTTGACTAAATATCTTGAAGTTTGACTATACATAGGCCACAATTGACTTTTGACCTAGCACAATTGATTTTCCAATACTTGAGCAATTGATTGAGCAAACTTCTTGAGCAAGGCATGAAACATGGCATGGATGATCTTGAGGAAATATTAGGACAATGGAGAACATTTGGGATCCTTGGAGCTCAACTATCTTGGTGAAAATTGAAACCCTAGTTGGGGGCTCATTGCCTTAGGAGGAAAATTGTCTGGTCAAATCTTGGTCAACCTAGGGCAATTGAGAACCTCTAGGAGTATGTCTTGTGTGAAAATGGGAGGAAAATTTTTGGGGTACAACAGCAGGGTAAGACTGGATCAATCTTAATGATCCAAAGGCTTGAAACGCATAACCATTCATCACCATTTTTTATTCTTGCATGTAATTCGTATTTTAATTTCTATCATGCGTTAATCGAAATTAACATCACTAATGTTCTTCTGAGATGTCAATATGCAGGTTTGAACCATCGCATGGCCCCCATGATGCCAGAATCATGTGTTGCCATGTTTGCACCGTTTGACCTTGTTTACTTCGTATCTCTTTATACAGGGAGAATTAGCCAAAACCATAACCACCATTGAATTTGCAAGGTCCAAAGTAGGGGGTAGGGTCCCTTTGAATCACTAATGTTTGTTATTTTGCAGGAGCAAAAAACGTGATCGCCGAAGAAGACGACCGAAGTTAGGGCTTCAGATCCTTCTCGTCCCAGCCATTTCTTTTTATTATATATTTATTGGTTTTCATAATATGACCAGATGACACAACCACCCCAGTGGCAAGCGCGCGCATGTTAAGGCATTGGTACAGGAGGGCAAGGGTTTAATCCCTGCCTTTTGTATTTTTTCCATATTTTCTAATTTTTATAGGTTTTGTTATGTTTTGTGCAGCGTGCAGGTTACAAACACCAACCAGCGCTTGGCCTTGTGGTAAGCTATGCTACTCAGAAGGCAAAGGGCATGGGTTCAACACCCATCCTTGGCATTTTTCTTGTTTTCTTTGTTTCTAACCTTGTTTGTCATTGTTTTTCTTCCAACCCTAATTCTTTTTAACCTAATTTATTTTTTACTAACCTAAAAATAAACCCTTTTTAAAAACCCTAATTAATTAGGTTTTAGTTTTTTTAATTAACCTTTTTTAATAATTTAATTAATTAACCTTTTCTTTTCAATTTTAAAATTAATTAGATTTTTAGGTTTTATTTAATTAATCATCATCAAAACTATTTTCTTCATAAAAATATTTTTCACATTCTTTTTTCTATTTTTATTTTTATTTTCCTTTTTCTTATTCTTAGATCAAATTGTATAGGTCGCGCTTTCCTATGTAATAGCTTAGATCTTTATTTTCCGCTCTCTTCTTTTCATTATCATGTAATTGCTTCATGGATGTAATAGTATAGGATTTTATTTCTCGCACTCTTTATTATTATGTAATTTCCCCAAAGCCTTGTAATGTTTTAGGTTTACATTTCCGCCTTTATCTTCTGCTACTATATTTTTTTATGCAATTGCTAGTAATTAGGGTTTGTATGGCAAGACTAATAATTGAACTTAGAAAACCCTAATTTTCAAAGATAAATAACTGAAAAAACAATACACTTTCACACTTGCACCTCTAGGGTAACCTCTCTTCGTTGCATTTGAAATAGCTGTCATGTCCCTCGAAAGTAGGGATTCTTTAGCCAAAGTCCCTTGATACAAAAGATCAGAGTCCCCTAATGACTTTTCGACGTTGCCTTTCAAAAAATGATCTAGTCCCTTACAAAACTTCTAAAGCATCCTTACGTGTTGCCTTCGATGACCGAACGATGACCCTCCGCCCGTCCCTTCACATCCAACAAATAGGGCTACCTACCAACTAATGGTACAGATAACACTATCTCTAGAGGAGAAGGAAAAGAACAAGAACGACCTTAAGTGGGTAGAATACTTTTAATCGCTTGCTCACAAATATTTCAAAAACAAAACACTTTTCACACAACACTTTCAAAAATATTTTCAAACAAACACTTGGTATACATTCTTGAGGACTGATACAAGAATTATTACAAAGTTAGCCTTTGGCTTTTCAAAAATACTTTCAAATCACACACACAAAAAGCAAATTTCAAAAGTGAGCTAAGTGATTAAGAGGCCATAGATAACTATGGATGAAAAGGGTGTTAACACCTTCCCTTTTCATAACTTACCCCCCGAACTCAAAATCTATCAAGGTCTTTCCTGTTCCTTCCACCCTTTCCTTAATGAAAACAAGGCTGCTACAAATTATATATGCCAATCCTTTTTCAGGTTTTGACCATGAAGATCCATACACCCACCTCACCAAATTCAATGAGCTTGCTGGTATGTTAGGTGCACCCGAAGCTGGAGAAGAGGTTGTCTTCATGAGATTGTTTCCGCATTCCTCGATCAGCAAAGGAAAAGATTAGTATCTTGACCAACCCAAAGAAACTATGACAAATTGGAATGTCTTGGAAGAAAACTTTCTTAACAGGTTCTTCCCGCACAATTGATTCATGAATGCAAAAACAACAATAGCCACATTTAAGCAAAGTACAATAGAAACTCTTTGTGAAGCTTGGGAACATTACAAATCCATGTTGCGTAAATGTCCAAATCATGGCTTTGATAATCTCACATAGATTCATGTTTTCTGCAATGGATTGCAGCCCCAGCCAAAGCTCCTACTTGAGGCAACAGTCGGTGGTTCGTTACTTTCTAAGAGTGCATAGGTTAACAATTGCTATTATCAACCGTATGGATATCAGTGATCACAAGGTCCAGTACAACAGAGGTGCAACACAAAATAAATATGGTATTCTTGAGATGGATACGAATGATGCACTCTTGGCACAAAACAAGCTTCTCACGCAGACTGTGGAAGAATTGACCAAGAAGATTTCCAAACTTCCACAATAACTCAAACAAATGCATGAGACACCTAAACCGCAACAAGTAGCATCGTGTGAGCTGTGTAGAGGAGACCATCCAAACAATTTCTATCCCCCGATCAATGAAGAATTCAATCATATGGGAAATTAGCAGCAAAAAGGAAGGTACCGTATCAAAGCAATCAAAGTTATCCATATAACAATAACGCAAGCTATGGCCAAAACAGGCAGAATCAGTACCAAAGTTAAACTCAGCCTAACAAGCTTTCAAAATTAGAGGATACCTTGAATCAATTTATGCAGTTGTCCATGGCAAATAAGAAGAAAGCAGACGTGTCAATCATAAATTTAGAAACGTAAGTTGGGCAAATTGCAAAAAAGTTGAGTGAGCAACAAATGAGAACTTTCACCGCCACTAGTCAAGCCAATCCAAAAGAAACTTGCAATGCTGTCACAACAAGAATTGAAGAAGTAATTGAAACCTAAGTTGGGGAGAATAGAAAAGGAAAGAGAATTGAAACTGAGAAAAATGAAGAAAACATCAAAGTTGATCCTGAGAGCGTTACATTACCAGTCATCATTGAAAATATCAAGTTTGACACAACTTTGGTGGATCTTGGATCAAGCACCAACCTTCTTCTACTGGCTATTCTCAAGAAGATTAGTGAGCTTGATTTGCAACCAACAACAATGAAATTATAACTTGTCAACAAATCAATCGTACAACCAGTTGGCATAGTGAATAACGTAATGGTGAAGTTTTAAAGTTTTCTATTTCCAAATGATTTCATTGTGGGAATATGGATGAAGATGACAACATACCTCTGATCTTGGTTCATTCATTTATAAAAACAACTCGAATGATGATCGATGTTGATGAAGGAACGTTGAAAGTAAGATGCAAAAATGAAGAAGTAGACTTCAAATTGTTTCAAGCCTTTCATAACAAAGAAGAAGACTATTCCAAAGTCAAAGATCCTGATGAAATAGGCATGGTATTAAAAAATGACCAAGAAAGGCCAAATCATGGTGGCAAGGACACTTTGAAAAATTCATACAATCACCTTGATTTTTTGCGAAAACAAGCGTCGAGCTAATGACGTTAAACAAGAATTTATTGGGAGGTAACGCAATGCTTTACATATTTATTTCCCTGCATAATTAGTTTTGAATAGGAAGAAAATGGCATGACATAGCACAAAGAAAATTCTGCAGAAAAACTGAATTCTGCAGAGTTTGCTAAGCGAGCCCTATTTCGCTAAGCGAACATAGCAAAATCAGCAAAAATGCTAATCATGCCAGTTTCTTCACTTTTAAGGTTTTATGTGTTTAGTTTAAGTATTTAGCTGTAAGTGTCCTATGTCCAAATCCTAAAGCCTTTTTTATTCTTTTGTCCTCTGAAATGAGATGTAAAGGTAAGGAGTGGAAGATCAAAATTCACATGAAACAAAGGAACAAGGGTAAAACAACACAACTTTGAAAGAGTTACACAAAACAAAATAAGTGTTTATTGCTTTCTTAAAGCCTTTAGAATGAGCGTGACATGAGTAATCTGCACAAAATCAGTTCATTCAATCATATGCCATGACATGTTTCTTTATGAATCACTTAGTTCTAAACTAGAAAAGTGAGGTAACCTTTCATTATTCACCATATGCTTAGGAAACTGACAAATACTTGTTTTAACTCGTTTGACTCTTACTTAATCTTGCATTTATGTTGATCATTGCAAATACATAGAAGGAATCACTACATTTTTTTTTGAATTTGAGCATAACTAGTAGACCAAAATATAGTATCATTAGTCCTTGTGAGTAAGTGATCATTTGTAACCACTTTTTGAGCCATGTGACATGAATACATCAGTTATGAACTGAATAATGCATTAAGTAAACCACTTAGTGAATATTATTCCATATCTTTGAAAAATTGCAAAAGTTCATAATTGATAGATTCTATTTTTCTTGTATTGAACCTTGAAACCATTAATATCTTGTGCAAAATTTTGAAGAGCATTCAAAGAGAACTAAAGTTTTGTTCAAGTTGGAGAGGAAAAGAAAGAAGTTTAGTTCAAAAGAAAAAAATGGAAAGTGGTAAGACTCAAAAGAAAATGAAAGAAAAATAAAAGTGAGAAAAGAAAAAACAAGGAATAGCAAAGATGAATATGTTCAAAAAGAAAGAAACAATAAAAGGTTTGGATAAGTAATTTGAGACAAAAGAATCAAAAGTTCATGAATTACCTTCAAAGAAAAATCAAACAAACCCTTTGTTTCCATTAGCCATAGGAAATAACACTTCTTTGGTACCTTGGCCACATTACAACCATGAAAAGACCTTAGTGATCTTTGTCTTTACAAGTCAACATATTTTTCTTAGATGAATGCATGAATCAATCAAGATGTTAGCAAGTTTTGTTATGTGAGAGATCAAAATACCTCATAATTTTTACTTATACAAAAAGTGTTATAGTTGTTATTCATGACTAACATGTTTATTACTTTGGATTGCTTGACATGAATTTCATGTGGAAGACTTGTTTCATGAATATGTATAAAATGCTAAAGAAAGTAATAATGCATCAACACTTGGATGTGCAACCTAAAAAACCAGGTGGCTTGACTACTTCTTTGAAAAAAATTGTTGATCATGTGAAAGTTGATATATAAACTCTTGCTTTTGTTTTATTTTGATTAAGGACAAACAAATATTCAAGTTGTGGAGAGTTTAATAAATGCTTAATTCATGTTAAAATATCCTATTAAAATATAGCATTTATCTTACTTAAATGACAAGATTATAACATAAAAACCTCAACTATTGAATATTAATGTTATTAGGCAAGTCTACTTGGTTGGTTTGTTTTGTGCATGATTTGATCCATAAAGCAAAAACCAGCTATTAGACACTTTGCTAAGCAAGCGGTAGCAAACTCCCAGCAAAGTCAAGACATAAGGATAAAACTCCAGCAGACAGACACTTTGCTAAGCGACGATGTAGCGAAAAGAAAAATTCGCTTAGCGAGTCATAGTTCACGTAGAAAAACCAAGACAAAATCAAATAAATCAATTTCGCCAGCAGAAAGGAGAAGTGAGGCATTTCGCTTAGAGAGTCGAACCTTCGCTTAGCGAAATAGGGAGGTCAAAGAAAGATATTTTAAGAAGACCTCAGGATGAAGAAAGCAACTTTGCTAAGAGAGCCTCACCTTGCTTAGGGAACTTTGGCGGTTTCCGAAAGACAATTTTATTTGAAATATTAATGAATAAGTAAGAGTTTGCTTAGCTAAGTATAGTTCTCTTAGCAAACTCAGTCGGCCATAATTGCTATAAATAGACCAGAACTCAACACAATCAATTCCTTCCAGTTTTATCACTTGTAATAGCATAATATAGTGTAGTATAGTAGTAGAATAGGAAAACAAGTGGTTTTAAGGAAAATGAACTGGATTCGCATCAAGGGGTAGGAAATCATCGTTGATGTTGGTTTAACTCAACTCTCCATTTGTGCTTCAAGCTACCATGAGTAGATAAATCCTTCTCTTGTTGGGATTGGTCGTAGTTCACCGAAACAATATGTATTTACTTTGATCATAGCGTTATATGCAATTTATGTTTGAATCATTATTGTTGTTATCTTTGCTTTACCATTTATTTCATATATTAAATCGATATTGACAAATACAGTTCTAATCTCGATCCAAGATAACAACTATTAAACTCTAAATTCTAGAAATAGATTTTGATTTAATATTCACTAAAAGTATCGAATTGTAATGCTACCGTATTTTTTAATAGTCTGAGAAATCGTCAATTAAACTATAAGGTAGAATTCTCATCAAAGTTTAGACACAAACTTTATTTGTGTGCGATATGTGATGATAATGAAACGAGCTTTAATTGTGTATAACTGATTTGAAATGTACATATTAAATTGGTGGATAAAAACTAATTCCCAACAAGTCTATTCATATGAATTTCATCTTTTATTAGTTTACGCATTTACTTTTCGTACTTACAAACCAAACAAATCTTGAAACTTATGCTTAGAATTGTAGACATTATTGAACGCTTTTGATATCTCTCTAAACCTTATGGATGCGATAAAGCAATGCTTTCATTTTATTTTACACAACATTCTCTAGCATCTTCTTTACCATATGTCACAACAATGTCTAGGACATATGTTCCTGCAAATAACCCAAACATGTAACAATGGTAGAGGTATAATTGGTGGGAACCAAATTGACAGCCCCAAAACTGGGAAGTACAACATACTTCACACTCAACATACTAGCAGACATTTTGTCCTTATTTGGGCATTGTTTGACTTGTTCAGTCATGATCTCCTTGCAAACAGTATTATCAAAATCATCTTCCTCATCATCAACAAATTTACCTTCAGACACAACCTCTTGATATTTTTCAGTTGACTCTATTGGCATAAACTCATTGTTAGACTCATAGTCTACCTTATTTTTTAGAGCATCGGTCTGCTGAGATGATGTTATAACATATTTGTCGATATCAGTCCCTTTCTTAATGATCAAGTCATCAACCACAAAATAAGTACGGGCTATAAAACTAGTATCAACAATCTTAGGTTTCCACTCCTTTCTAGTTTTAATCCTTACATGATTAGCCCTAGGTTGAGGTGAATACTTTGGATAACCATACAATATATAGAAGAATGGTTTTATGTGACCATATTTACCATAATAATGATATTTACAAGGTTGAAACTTGGCTCTGGTCTGAGTTTTATGAAGTATGACAGGACGTTGTAACATTTGATCCGACATTATGAGCTCATTCTTCACTTCAGCAGGAATAAATTTTAACATTCTTATGGATTTGGTCATGTTTTCAACTTTGGAGGTTAATAGAGTTACCTTATCTTGAAGCTCAGAGTTTGTGGATAAAAGTTTTTCTTTTTCATCCTGAAGTTGAGTTATAATCTTCTTCTATGTTTCACTTAACTCATACATGTCTTCACTTCCGACATAAATCTCTTTGTAGGAAGCAACTAATTCTTCATAAGAAATATCCTTATTACATAAATGTTCATCAGATTCATACCTACCAGTGAAGACTGTAACATTCATGGCACTGCATGCCTCTATCTTGATTTGGCTTCTCCCTTGTTCTTCCTTTTCTATGAAACTCACTATTCTTGCTGATGTCAGATGAGATGTTCTTGACATTTGGTATTGACTTCCTATCTATACTCTTCAGTACCTTATTGAATTTCCTATCAAGAAGCACAATAGCACTAGAAATCCCTTCATCGGTATCCCAGTCAAATTGATCCTCTTCATCTTCAGTGTTGGATACAAAAGCTATGCTCTTGTTCTTCTTTTCAGATCTATCATTAATAGCCAATTCAAATGTTTGAAGTGACCCAACAAGTTCATCCACTCTCATGTTGCTAATATATTGGGCTTCTTCAATGGATGTTACCTTCATGTCAAATCTTTTAGGTAGAGACCCGATAATTTTTATAACCAACGATTCTTTTGACATTGTAACGCGGTGGGAGAACTGACTTGGTTGTTTTATGTTTGATCGCAAATGTTGCGGTTAGCAAGAGTCGCCACCGACTTTTCTTTTATCCAAAAGGAAAGGCTGAAAAGAATAGGAAATACCTTTAGAGATGTTTTCTTGAGTTCGGGGGGTAGATTATGAAAAGGGAAGGTATTAGCACCCTTTTCATCCGTAGTTGTCTATGGGCTCTTAGTTGCTTGCTAGATCACTTGCTTTTGTTTGAATGTGTGCTTGTGGTATGGGTTTTGAAAGTATTTTGAAAATGTCTTTGTAATGGTTCTTATTTCTATAAGAACGCGTACAAAGTGTTGTTTTGAAAATAGTTCAAAGAGGTGTTTGTGGAATGTGTTTTAGAAAGAGATTTTAAAAAGGTGTATTTTTTGTAATGGCTCTCGTTTCTATAAGAACGCGTACAAAGTGTTTGTCTTTTGAAAATGTTTCAAATGAGTGTGTTGGTGTATGTTTTGAAAATAACAAGGATGTTTTAGTTTGAAAATGAGCAAGCAACTAGGAACATTCTACCTACTCAAAAGTCTTTCTTGTTTATTTCCTCCTTCCTTTAACATTGTTATCTTACCATTGATTTGGTAAGAAACCCCATCTTTGGGTGTAAAAGGGATGGGCAAGGGTCATCGTGTAGTCATGAATAGCAATGTTGTAAGATATCTTAGCATTTTCTTTGAGGGACTAAGATCATTTGTAAGGCAACATTTGTAGCGTCATCGAGGGACTATGATCTTGTATTTTGTTCGTTTTTGCCAAGACATATTACATGCGTATTATGACCATTTTCATAAGTCAACAAAGTGGATTTACCCTAAGGGTGTAAGTGTGCAAGTGTGTCTTTTTCATGCTTGATTTTTCTAAGCATTGGTTTTATCTTTCCATACAAACCCTAATTTACTAGCATTTATATAAAGCGTTAAATTGCGGAAAATAAAAATACTAAGCTATTACATCATTAGGGGAGGGGGTGTACAAATTTACAAATGGGGAAATTGCAAGAAAATTAAATCTAAATAATTATTACAACCATATTGAATATTATACAAAATTGAAGATAAAAATGCAAGAATATAAATGGACAAAGAAAATGGATTTTGTTTGGATTTTTATGAAAGGGTTTTAATCTGACCTAATTAAGAAAATAATTAATGGAAGTTAACTAAAATTAAAACCTAAATTAATTAACAAAGAATAATAAGTTAAAAATGATTTTTTAGGGTTTTTCATGAAAAGGCTTTGAATAATAAAAATAAAAGGAAAATTAATTAATTAAAAGAAACCTAAGTTTTAAATTAATTTTAATTACAAGAAAATAATATAATAGTTAAACCTAAACCTAAATATTAATTATTAAAAAAGAAATTAATTTATTAAGAAAATGTTTTTGTTCTTTTAGTTTTATAAAACAAATAAACTAAATAAGTGTAAAAATAATAAATAAAATATTTTTTGGATTTTTATTAATAACAATAAAAAAAAATAATGAAGGAAAAAGAAATAAAATAAAAAAATAAAAAGAAAATAATAATGAAAATTTGGGCCAGGGGGTGCTGAAGTAAGGCAGGGGTTAGAAAGTTAGCAAAAAAGAAGAAGGCCCAATGTTGGGGCCCAGGCGCTGCAAAGAAACCAAAAAAATGTAAAAAAGTGTGAAAAAGAACAAAAGGCAGCGCACTGGGTGTTGAATCCACGCCCTCTTGGTTACCAGCACGCTGCCTTACCACTGAGGTGGCTATACATCCGTTTACTTATGTCAAACCATAAATATATATTACAAATCAAGTCCATGGCCTAAACTTCATCTTCAACCTCACGCCCAGCCAGAGTATCTGTAACTTCTTCATCTCTCAACAAAAATGAAAAGTACAAACATGAAAGTTGTGGTATATCTTCCCACGAATCCAACCATATAAATAACTAAAACTAAAAGTCAAAGATGAGTGAGAATTTTCCTGGACCTAATTTAAAACCTAAAGATTTCAGAAACTTCAACTCTAAAATTCTCTAAGCTTAGGCCATATAAATGCAAACTATGGATATGTACAACTTCGTGGCAATGGTATCTACATTTTATCTTCACAAATTAGAATCAAATGATGCTTGTATGAAGAGATAGAAGTTTGAAAACTTACCTCTTGCAGCTGGAGTCGTGTATGGAGTTTAAGCAACCTTTGAGATGGCCTGATGATTTTTGTAGCTTGCCTGGACCTCCTTGAATATGCTCCAACTCCTACTTTGCTTTGAGGATGGATGAAACTCCCAACTCAAGTCAAGTTGCAAGCTTCAGTTTTGGAAATGGTGGATAATGATGGAGGAGTTACAGTCTTGAAACAGGGGATTGGATCACTTGTATATGATGTAAGTAAGGTGTCTGGATGGTTAAGAATCAAAATGCACGAGTGGAAATGGAGATGGAGAGTTTTGGCTCAAAATTGTCAAGTGGGACAGTTCTGTGCAACAAAGGTGTTTGAGAGAGTTCTTGGGGGCTTGAAATTGTGTGTTAGCTTGCGAACAACTTGTGCATAAGTAAGGAAAAGGTTAGAGTACTTGAGAGGGTCAGAAGTACAAGATATCGACTTATGGCTATGTTACTTGATTTTGAAGAAAAGTGAAAACATGGTTTCAAGGCAAAGTACAAGCATGGGATGAGTTGTTTAGAGGCTTTAGAAAAGTTTCTTTTGGGTTATAGATTGTGTATGATCAGAAGAGAACAAGTACAAAGCTCAAGAATTAATTTTGTGCATAAAGCTACTTTTCCAAAATGGCAATGTGCACTTTCTTCCCAAAATGGAAATAAGCATGGGAAATGCATTGAATGCTTGAGTTGAAGCTTCTTACAGCTGTGAAAACATTTAATTATGGATTGCCAAGCAAGTTTGAGGCCTGCAAAGCAAATATTGTGCAGCCTAGAATGGATTTGAATTCTTGTTCATCATGAAATTCTGCCTTGTAAAACAACTTGAAACCCTAACTTCTGGCCTTTGATTCTCCTTGCTCAAAAATGATCACAAGGAGTTATTGGACATTTTAGAAAGCTTGCAATATTCTCTATAACCCCTCTTTGAATCACTTTTGCAAAATCCAAATGGAACTATGTGAAACTTGGCCCAGAAGTTAGGTAAAAATCCTGACCAAGAATGCTCAAAATTTCACTAAGTGTTTTAGTTTCATGACCATGATTTCATGGATTAATAACTTGAAATCCAAGAATTTATAGGAGGAGTTGTGTAAAGAAATTTTTTAGATCTCATTGAGATCTACAACTTTCATGTTGAAAGGTTCGTTTGAATCATCTTGCATCATGGTGAAAAATTGGCTCAAAGTTGTGAAAAAATATGAAGTTTTCAACACTTAGAAAAATTTTTAAGTTTGGAAACTTAGACTTTTCAAAATGAAATCTTGACTTTTTGATTTCTTGATGAACAAGTTTCATATTTTAACATGTTTTGATGAATTGTGATTTTTGACACTTGATTTTGACTCGAAAGTCAAAATTTTACTTTTCACTGTATCAATTGACTTTTGATCAGTTGACTGAAAATCAACTATCAATCAATTGATCTTGAGGGAAGTTTTGAGTCATACCATTAGGTCAAAATGATTCATTTAAAACCTTGAGATCATGTCTCAAAACAAATAACCATTTGCTAGGTCAAAAATCAGAAATTGCCCTTTCTCAATCAAAACCCTAATTTTGACCATTTTGCCCTTTTGATGATTTGATCCAATTTCTTGAGGAATTATGGTCCAAACTTGATCAAATGACATATATGAGTTCACAATGTTGATATGGATAAAAAATTATGAAGTTTTGACTGTAAATTGGTCATAGTTGACTTTTCCCCAATACAACTGATTTTTAGGTCAATGGATCAATTGACTGAGCAAATATGTGATCCAAGACTTGAAACTTGACATGAGCAATCTTTAGGGTCCAAAATGATCCATGAAAGTCATATTAGTCATTAAAAGTTAAATTATCCTTGTGCAATCTCAAACCCTAATTTTAGTCATCTGTGCTTATGGAGGTGTCTTGAGCTGATCAACCCTTGTGCAGTCTTGAACGAAAGGAGATCTTGTGAGAAATACTTGATAAATGAGAGGGAAAATTTTGGGGTAAAACAAACATCTTCTCTCCCAAGGCACTAGATGAATTATAAATATCAAGAATATTCATGTGAAAATCATGAATACACTCATCATCCTTCATTATGAGATTCTCAAATTTGGTTGTGAGCAACTGAAGTCTAGACATTTTCACCTTAGATGTGCCTTTATGAGTGGTATTGAGAATTTCCCAAGCATCTTTGGCCTCAATACATGTAGTTATCAGTCTGAACATAATTTTATCAACTCTATTGAATATGGCATTCAAATCTTTGGAGTTTCCAAGAGCACGTTCATCTTCTACATTAGACCAGTCCTCTTTTGACTTTAATTTAGTTTTACCCTTCACCATAGGGTGTTCCCAACCTTTGATAACTACTTTCCAGGTTTTGCTATCCATAGATTTTAGAAAAGCCATCATATAAGCCTTCTAATAATCATAGTTGGTGCCCTCTAAAATAGGTAGTCTGTTAATAACTCCTCCTTCCATAGTACTAGAAAATATCTTCCATGTAGCTCACCCAAAATAGAAAAGGGTGCTTGTTCTGATGCCAATTGAAATTCTGGAACTTGCAATAAAGATGTCAAGACTGATGTCCGAACACCACATGATATCAAGACAGAAGTTAAGACATATGTTGACAAAACACTTATTAAATATGGAGATTATGCAAAAAAATAAATTGCAAAAAATTAAACAACACATTCAGTTGTTAACCAAGTTCGGTGCAACGTCACCTACCCTAGGGCTACCGGGTGTTGACAACTGCAGTAAAGTATCTCTTAAGAAAAAAAACGAGTAAGTATCTTTTATCGTCTCCACATGGATTAATGTTATTGATGTCATTAATCGTTACTACGTTTCTAAGCTTGTTTGTAAAAGTATATTTAAAGCGAAAGGAAAAAGAAATAAACAACGAAAAATTATAGATCTTAGTGAGGGGCGAGAACATGCTAGAATTGGTTTTCATAACTCGAAAATATGCCTTATATCAGTCAATTATACACAGTTTATTTATTCCTCAATACCATCATGTATCTCTCATGTTGGAATTCATTTCCAAATGCCAACGAGGTCTCAACCATATCGTTCATGTCCAAAATAATATGGTAGCATTTAGAATCGATACAAAAGTGAACATTAAGCCTAAAGTTATGTCTAGAGTTCTGGATCTAACAAATGCTAAAACATCAATATCGATTCCTAAATAGATTGGCCGTTACCAATATACACAAATATACAACATACATATCAAATTGATCTATTGCGTGTGAACTTCTCAATCATTCGCTATTATCATGAATCCCTCTTCGACATCGATCGTGTCCAACCAAATGAGAAGGAATTTACCGTAACTAACTAAATTGTGTCCAACCAAGTTTTATGGTAACATTAACAAAAAGATACTAATGAATATCAAATCCCACACCTGTTTCAAGAGTATGATATTCGATAGTCGAAAACATTGGGTCATAAGTTTGAAAGGGTTTTGTCAAAAGATTCCTGAAACCTAGGTTTACATAAACACAAATGAAATAAAAAAAATCAAATAATCAACCGGTTCACATACAATAGAATTAGATTAAATACATATGAGTATGAGTTATTACAACCAAAACCAACAGGAAGGATATCCTAACCACTCATGGTCTCTAACCACGACGAGGGGAAAGTGAAAAGGGAGAAGAATCAACCAAGGTGTCCCACCAGGTAACTCAGATCCGACTATAATCTATAATAATCAGCTTATATGTTTTTTGTAGCACTTCTCTCTCTCCAAAATGTTTCTCAGCTTCCTCTAGGTTGCCACCATGAAGAAAGATGATGGAATCACCCAAAAAAGTGTGAAAATCACTTAAATAGAGCTGTTGATGAAATGTTAAAGCGGTAAAGCGGAAACAAAAAGTAAGTATTTATTTAATTTTATCATATCGTCTCCACATGGATTAGTGGTTACTGAATAGTCTTTTGACAAGTCTCCCGTTAATGAGTTTGGATTAGAATGTGTTTGAAATGGTAAATGCGGGAATTAAAGTTATGAACAGAAAACGAATTCATTCTTCAGAAAGGAGAGAACTCTCGAAACTGAATTTCACATACCCGTTAAATACTTAAACTTACTACCCAGATGCAATCAACCTAAATTACTCGTCAACATCATCACATATTGCTCACACAGAGGTTATCTCTAACGCGAGCGAGATATCAACTGTATCGCTCGCGGGGGAAATTTCACGTGCAACTCAAACAACCCAGAGGCATTAAAAGTAGATACTAAAGTGAATACTAAGTCCTAATATATTTCTATAATTAAAACCCAATATATGTTCTCCCTAAATCCGAATTCAAACCATACATGTCTGCAACAATCCGAACCCAAATAAAGCAAGCAATCACCAACATTAATTTGTAAAGAAAGCTTCATACAACACCATGACTAATAAATATACATATAAACAAGCATATTTACAATCAAAATCCCAACAAATAATGGTTGCAAAGAGAATAAAATGGAGAAGAAACCAAATATTTTGCGTTGTCAATCACGATCAACCAAACTCCCGGCCGCGAATCATCCGATTACAAGCCACAAATGTTATTTTCTAAGTTGTCTAGACCAAAAAAATGAAGTTGATGGTGTTGGGACTCAAAAATACCAAACTCATAACCTAAAAATGTGTTTTATTGCCCTATTTAATGAGTTTTGAAGTAGCAGGGCGCATACAGAGGGCACTTAGCACCAAACCTATTGTGGCGAAAAAATTCAGCACTTGTTTTCATCATAACTTGAGAGTCGTAACTCCGATTTACATCTAGTTTAAAGTGTTGGAAAACTTATTCAATGGTCTATCTAAAAAATCCTAAATATTATATAAATTTATGATTTTTATCTTCTTTAATTTGAGCCTTATTCATTGATAAATTGCTCAAAACCGCCTCTTTGAAGCTATGCATTTGGCTCTTATTACTCGATGCTCCAATTATGAATGAATACTTACAAAAGAGATGAAAAACTATTAAACGATATCATATTTACACAAAAACACGATTATACTCAATATGTAAAAATACACACACAATTTGAGGTTTATTCAAAGGATTACAACAAAATGAGTCGATAAGTACCACTAAAATATACACAAATATAACAAGTATTTTTCACTTATCAAACTCTCCCCAACTTAAAATATTGTATATCCTTAAACAAAGTCAAACAACCTAAACAACAAATAGTCAACAATCAAATAATCATGAATCAACAGGTTTTGAAAACAAAAAACAAATGTATTGTTCAACAGAAATCTACAAGCAAAGTAAACTTAACTCTATCCTACAATGACAATATGAGAGCGAAATGAATCATAAGTACAAAAATCATACTAAACATTCTAAAACAACGCATGCGTAATCATGAATCACACCTAGAAAAAATTCATCGAGGGATGAAAAACACACAAAGGTGAGGATTTGACACTCAACCATAATATTGCAAATAATAGACTAAATTATGCATTCATCCAAAAATTCACAGTGAACATACAAAGGCAAGAATCATAAGGGCTTTTAAGGTTGTAATATAGCTTGGTTAACAAACAAGGGGAAATTTCTAAAGCTAATCGTAACTAAAACTTGCCTAAACCTAAGGGAGTGATCAACTCATAAAGTTTCAAACACAAAATTTCAATCACAGTTCTTCTGTCATCCCAAGTATTACACCAAAGACACCTTACTTATTAGTACAATTATTTGATACTATTTTTGTTTTTCCTTTTCAAAACTTTTCTCTTTTTTTCTTTCTTTTTCTTTTATTTTTCACAACCGCATAGCAACCAACAACATAAGTGAGCAAACATTCCTCTCCCCAACTTGAATTCAACCAACATCAATGTGTGAATACTCCCTACTTTATAAGACAAGGCAAAAATTCAAACCATAAATCTTGATTGAGAGTTCAAGAAAACAAAGAATCAACATCCATCCAAAAAGGTGAACTAAAAGCTCATAGACAAGCATCAAGTTAAAAAACAACATGAACATTGACAAAAAGGCTCAAAAGGGGTTAACAAAAGTTCACACACTCACAAGGTGAATTAACTATTTGGTTAGGTAGTTATGCTTAAAATCAAACAAAATGCCTTAATCATTTTCATGCTTTCATACAATCAACACAAAAAAATATTAAAAATAATGACATCCAGTTAAAACAAGAATTGTGGCCTCCAGTATATATGAACAATGGAAAGCTTGCTCACATTTGGGGGTAAAAAGGGAACTAAAGTGATTCAATCAATAAGCAAGCAATGTAAAAGAATGAATGGAATGAAATTTGTACAAATGAAAAGTTTTCTAAACATGTTATACTATAGAAAGTGATAAACGAGTACGTGGCGTGTACTAACTTCAAGAACTATCATTACTATACATCCGCAAGTTGAAACAATCAAACTCAGAAAATCACCTCAAAATTTCTCAAGATATCATACCAAAATTGGAGTCCAAATAACAAACAAAAAAATTAGTAAATACTACTATTATGTACTCTAAATATCCTGGGCGAAAGTGGAAAAAAGGGGGAAAGTGAAACAAAAATTTCACAAGCAAGCAGCAGGGCGCTTAGCCCCACAGACCGTGCTGAGCGTGCTACACTAGAAAACACGCGCTTAGCAAGCACAGATTGTGCTTAGCGCGAGCAAGTCTGTGTAGAAAAATTAGAATCGCAACTGATTCTTCTATGCTACACATCCATTATGCCATACACAACTCAATTACTAGACGCATAGAGTTACAATATATTATAACAACTAAACAACCATGTGAAAGTGAATTAAACAAGTTGAAAAGCGCGGATTTACAAATTTTAAGAACTGGTTCAATTGCAACTTGTTTAACCAACATTCACCACACTTCCTATACTGCTACAAAAAACACTACGCAAACAAAAATAAAACAAACATGCTTGTTTTACCTCGTTAGCTCGACGCCTTTATTGTGCTAGCTAGTAACTTCCTCAAATTATACATGGTGTTGTCACACTGCACAAACCTAAAGAAAGTGTCTGAACCAAACACTTGAACAACATTACAAAAACAAGAAAATTCATAATAATACTTGAACAACATTTATACACAACACATTTTTACAGACACTTGAACACAAAAAACATGCATACATAACAAGTATGAAAAAAAAAACATCAAACAAGTATGAAACAAACATAATCAAATATTGACAAGTAAGAAAAACATGTACAATTCACAAGTATAATAAACATATATAAGTAAATGCAAAACTCAAAAACAAATAAATTATCGCAATGCATTGTTGCACCCCAAAATCCGCCCTCTTCATTTTAACCCTAATTGACTTACATTTTATCATCATCTGCATACATATAGGTCATTGGGTTGATACTCATGGAATCAAGACATTTCTGTGCAAGAAAGAGTTGTGAAAAATGACTGTTCCGTTAAGCAGCACTATGAAGCAGAACTCAGGGTTTTCAAAGTTTGAGTGCACTCCGCACGTGTTCCAAGCTATCCAATAAAAAAACAAGAAAGTCATCATCATATCAAGCTCTTATGCATTCAAACATCCTCTGAATTATGCAGAAAGTCAAGCGTTTCAGTTAATTTGAGTGGTTTGCTGGTTTTCGGATGCTTAAAAATTCGTAACTTCTGACCGGAAAATCATCTTTGAGTGGTTCTTGGAGAATTTGTACCATCTTTTTATTTAATTCAATTTTTGTGTTTGGCTCAAAAGCTGATTCATTAAGGAAGATCACCGAATGCGCGAGTACTCTGAAGATATATAGTGGAAATACCGTGAAAATAGTGTGCTGAACCATTATTTTTGGGATGTTCAAAAATTCATAACTTTCGCCCGGTTAAACATTTTTGGATGGTTCTTTGGGAAAAAATCCATCTTGATTTTATCTTTGATTTGTATGTTCAGACCAAGAGTTAATTCTTTGCAGAAGATTTTTGAAAGTGCAAATTACCAGAGAAAATTGCATGCCGTAATGGTTTTCTAACAGACTGTTTCTCGATATTATAAAAATCATAACTTTCTCGATTTTTATCATATCGAGATGATTCTTGAAGCCTGAGATTAAAATTTTTGTTAGCTCCATCTTTGTTTAAGGGGCCGAATTCAGATTATGCTCCGAAGGCTTCGGTTTATGGCTCGATTCCTAAAGTGAACACGGAAATAAGCTAAAATTTTCAATACGGTGAAATAAGTCCACCGTTTCTCGCCATTCAAAAAAATAATAACTTGTTCGATTTTTATCGTATCACGGTGATTATTTCAGCACGGCGTCATAAATTTCATTGCTGATAATTTTGCTTCAGGGTTCGCATCAAGATTCTGCACCGAAAGGCATGATCTTCTAGTTTGTTCGTGCGCCTTACATAAAATGAGCTGTAAAAATCTACACTGTGAATTTTTATACCGATTTCTCACTGCTCAGAGCATCATAACTTGCTCAATTTTTATTTTATCGAGACGATTCTTTTAGCATCGCGTCATAAATTTTGTCATCAATATCTTTGTTTTAAGTCCTGCTAGGATTTCACACCGATTGTTATGAGCTTGAGGTTTCGATATCGACTGTGCATGAAATAACTTGAAAATTCTGTTTTGGAGCCAAACTATATATACTTTAAATTCAAATTCCAAACACAATAACACTCATAATTTCCAATCTCATAAATTAAACTCATTTTTTCTCTCAAACTCTCAACTTTCTCCAAAATTCTTCAAGAACATTCAACACAAAAAATCAAAATCAAAATCTTCCGCTACTAAAACTACCTCCATGTAAACACATCCTCCAACACAAGCAACCATACGCGTTGCTGCTAACTACAGGTCTGCACTGTGCGATTCTGGCCAACACTGATCCTCTTTCCGACGCGAACTCCCCTACATTTCTAGGTTCATCTCTCATATTACAACCACTTGTGAACCAATATTCAAACTGTTGAGAAAAGATCAAACAACCAAGTGGAATGACAATTACCAAGCGACATTTGATAAAATAAAAGAGTATTTGCAGGAACCTCCAATTCTCTCGCCTCCAGTGGAAGGCATGCCCTTGATAATGTATCTAAGTGTGTTAGAAAACTCCACGGGATGTGTACTCGGTCAACATGACGAGACTAGTAGGAAAGAACATGCTATCTTCTACTTGAGCAATAAATTTACTAACTGTGAGTCGAGATATTCATTTTTGGAAAAGACTTGTTGTGCACTCGCGTGAGAAATGAAGCATCTCATATAATACATGTTGACTCATACTACTCTCTTGATATCTAAGATAGGTCCAATCAAGTACATTTTCAAAAAGCCAGCTCTCACGAGAAGAGTAGCCCGTTGGCAGATGATTTTGACAGAATATGATATCCAATATACTACCCAAAAAGATATCAAAGCTAGTGTGTTGGAGAATTACCTTGCTCACCAGCCTATGGAAGATGACTATCAGTCGATGAAGTTTGAATTTACAAATGAGGACATCATGTACATATGGGACTATAACAACCTGGCCCAGAAGAAGGACCTGAACCAGGATTGAGATGGACATTGGTGTTCGATGGTGCCTCAAATGCATTGGGTAATGGTGTCAGTGCTGTAATTACTTCTCCTGAAGGTTTCCATACTCCTTTCACTGCCATAATTTCCTTTGATTGTACCAATAACATGGCTGAGTATGAAGCTTATATCTTTGGGTTACAAGCTGCTATTGATTTACGAATCAAGATTTTGGAAATATATGGGGATTCTGCTCTGGTAATCAGTCAGATTAATGGAGATCCAGAGACTCGTCACCCGAATTTGATTTCATACCGTGAGCATGTCATGAAGTTGATCTCGTATTTTGATGATATTAATTTAAATCATATCCTAAGAGAGGAGAAAAACTTGGCAGGCGCTTTGGCTACTCTATCATCCATGTTTAAAGTCATATGGGAAAATGAAGCCCCCTCTTTCACCATTTTGAGGTTGGATGAGTCGGTGTTCTGTTATGAAATAGAAGAAAAGGCTGATGAGAAACCTTGGTTTTATGATATCAAAAGGTATCTTGAAACGAAAGAATATTCAGAGGATGCTTCTGTTACTGATAAGAAGACTCTGCAGAAGTATACAACCAAGTTTTTCCTCAATGGAGGAGTTTTGTACAAGAGAAACTATGACTCTGTTTTGCTCATATGCAAGGATAAACACGAAGAAAACAAGACCATAGAAGAAATCTATGAAGGTTCCTTTGGGACGCATTCCTGTGGGCATACCATGGCCAAGAAAATATTGAGAGCAGGTTATTATTGGTCTACAATGGAAAATGATTGTTACAATCACTCTAGAATCTATTACAAATGTCAGATTTATGCCGACAAAATGCATGTGCCTCCCAATCCGTTGAATGTTTTGACTTCTCCTTGGTCCTTCACAATATAGGGTATCGATATGATTGTCCAAATTGAACCGAATGCTTCCAATGGACATCACTTTATTCTGGTGGCTATCGACTACTTCACCAAGTTGGTTGAAGCAGCATCTTATGCCAATGCCACCAAACAAGTGGTTGCTCATTTCATCAAGCATAATATCATTTGTCGTTATGGAATTCTCGAAAATATCATTAGTGAAAATGGGTCGAATCTCAAAAATAAGATGATGAAAGAGTTGTGTGAAAGCTTCAAGATAAAGCATCACAATTCTTCTCCATATCGTCCAAAGATGAATGGTGTCATTGAGGCAGCAAATAATAATATTAAAAAGATTGTGCAGAAGATGGTTATCACCTATAAATATTGGCATGAGATATAGCCATTTTCTTTGCATAGTTATCGCACTTCAGTGCACACTTCAACTGGGGCAACCTCATTCTCTCTGGTATATGGCATGGAAGTAGTCCTTCCTATGGAAGTAAAGATTCCTTCTTTAAGAATAATGACAGATATACAACTGGACGAAGCCGAATGGGTTCAAAATATACTTGATCAATTGAATCTCATCGACAAGAAGAGACTGACAACTATTTTTCACGGGCAGATGTAAAAGAAGAGAATGAAGAAAGCTTTTGATAATAAGGTGCGTGCTCGAAATTTCCAAGCTGGTGACCTCGTTCTGAAGAGGATCTTGCCTCCCAACAATACATATGCTAGAGGCAAATGGGCTCCTAATTATGAAGGACCATACATTGTGAATAAATTCTTCTCAGGAGGATCCATGATTCTCTTAACTATGGATGGAGAGGATTTCCCTCACCCTGTCAATTCAAACATAGTTAAAAATACTTCGCATGAGCAGACCCGTTAAGTCGACGACTCAGGTAAAAGACGTCCAACATTTTTGATAAATTTTTTTTAAAAACATTGAAGCTTTACAACACATGATATAAATATCTGAAACTGCTTAAATTTTAGGTGTCTGGGATGATGGCTAAGGTTTCCATTTCATACCCGGGACATGTTGTTGTAATTTCCCTTTTTGCAAGTACTGTCGGTCTTTTATGAAAAGGAGCGTACCAGCAAGTGAACAAAGAAATGTATGATTGTGATTGATATGATATTTTTGATGGAAAGGATTATGTTTCTTAAAACATAATCCCTTATCCCCAGTGAAGGCGTTCCCTCGCCCGAGTATAATCCGTCTCCCCAACACAATCTGCTAATTTCGAAGTTTTTTTGGAAGAATCATTTAACTGATCAGAGATTCTTGGTATATCCCTGTGAAGTTGACATCTACTTCCCCAATGAGGTTAGCACTCGTCTTCTCGATCAAGTTTGCATCTTCCTCCATAGGGCAGTTTGCTAGTGTCAGGTTTGCTTGAAGATATTTTTGTTTACCTATGGGAGATCCTAGTTTGTATCCCTATAAAGATGACTATCATGCCTGGTGAAGCATTTCTTCTCCCTAATACAAGTCTTTATTGGCATGAGTCCTACAAAGATGGCTTCCCCCAATGTAGTTTGTACTGGTGATATTGCTATCAAGAGCTTTTCTTTTCCCTAGTGGAAGATGTAGTTTTCTCCCCAGGTGGAGCCGAATTTCGAGGATTTTCTTGATAAGTTTTTCCTCTTATACATAGAGGATCAAGTTTCCTTTTCCATAAAAAAGCATGGTGATAATGGAAATCATACAAAATCTAATTTCCCCAGTGTGGTGTATACATGGGAGTGCTGATCAGAACTCTTTTCATCCCCAGTGATAGAAGATTGTTGAAATATACCCCAGTTTAGTTTTGGAACCTCAAGTTTCTATTTCAAAGATTCTTTATTCTTCCCCAAATGAAGATTTTACCCCCAACGATAAAGTCCCCAGTGTGGTCTAGTATTGGTTTTCTTTTGATCCAAGAAATCTCATTATTCCCAGTATAAGTTATATTCGTCAAGAAATTCTACACGAGAAAGATTCCATTCCCAGCGAAGTTCTCCTCATCCTGATAGGAGGCAAGGGATCTGTTCCCTAAGAAGTCAAGGTTTAACCAGATTTCAAGATTTTCTCTGGACAGTAATTTATTTTTGCAGTTTTCTCCTCAAGAATTTACTTCTCCGGTGATTTCGATCCTTAGAAGTTGATGTTTCAGATTTTCAATCTCCCAACGATGTTCAGATTGATTATTCTTGTTAGAAGATTAGATGTGCAAAGATAATCGTTCATAAGTTCCTTGTCTTCCCAACAATCAATTATTGATGGGTTTCCCCTAGTGAAACACTAAACATGCATCTTTGAACATGCATCATTACATTGTATCAACCAAAATGTGTAGCATTTCCATTGTGTGGAGCATTACGCTGCAAAAAATTAATATTCAAACATGCATTGAGGTATAAGCCAATAATGTTTACCTGAAATAACCAAATTGTTATGTGCTTAAATTTGAACTACCTCAGCAGCTTGCCTCTAGGGTGATTCTATCTCATTTCCCCAATGGAGTTTATTTTTGGTTTTCCACCAGTCGGGTCTTTGGTATTACCTTCTTCCCCAATGAGTCATAGACTTTCCTTGCTCCCTGCAAGTCTTTAGTTATTTTATCTGTGTTTTCTTTGTCATTAGAGTGCGAGTAAGAGTCAGTGTATAACCTTTCTTATTTCTCAAGTATTTGAGTATCCATACTTGGTGTGTGGTAATTCAAATAGTTTCCACTCTTGGAGAATTACACCCTGTTGTTGGCCTGAGGGATATTGTAGTTCTTACATATTTGCAACCTCTTAAAGTTCAACGTGTTTTGGCAATCTTGGTCTAGAGTCCTTACAGTTGGTCTCTTTTCCATTTTCAAGTTCGCCTTCGACCGACATTCTATCCAGGTTCAATACCTATACGAATCCCCAGGTAAGTTCGCTTCCGATCAGCATTCTTTCCTCAAGAGTGTATCTTCAGCTCATCTCCTTGTCATTGTAGGTTCTCCTTTATTCAGGCGTCCTTTGTTAGAGTCTGGTTTGGTCGGTCTCTCTCATGTATATGTCTAACTCTAACCAGACATGTATATTTTATCCCCAGTAAGTTCGCCTTTGATCAGTGTTCTTTCTCCAGGAGTCTATCTGCGTTTAGTATTCCTTGTTGGAGCCTTCTTCAATTGGTCTCTTCCTTGTTTGTCTATGTATAATTTTACCTGGCATATACGCAACATCTTTCTTGTTATGTGTCTTCTTCCAACTCCAGACATGTATTCATGATATCTCTAGTAAGAGTCTTTTCCTCCAGCCTCTTTCCTATTATATGTTCTTTCCTCCGAACATATAGTTGTAATATCTTTGGTTAGATTCCTTTCCTCCAGCCTCTTTCCGGTTATATGTCATTTTCTAAGGACATGTATTCCTGATATCTTTGTAAAGAGTCCTTTCATCTGATCTCTTTTGTATGTGTCCTTTCCTTCGGACATGTTTATTCGATATCTTTCATAAGTGTCCTTTCCTCCGAACATGTATTGTTGATATCTTTGATAGGGCTTTCTTCGGTTAGTCTCTGTCTTATGTTCGCTACCAACTTCGAACATACGTTTGTGGTATCTTGGATAGAGTCCTTTCTTCCAGTCTCTTTCAAATATGTCCTTTCCTCCGGACATATAGTTATGATATCCTTTGAAAGAGTCCTTTCATCCGGTCTCTTTTGTATGTGTTCTTTCCTCCGGACATGTATTTTCGATATTTCTGATGAAGTCCTTTTTTCTGGTCTCCTTCATGTATGTCATTTCTTCCAGACATGTATTTGTGATATCTTTGCAAAGAGTCCTTTCCTCCAGTCTCTTTCTTGTTATATGTTTGCTACCAACTCCGAACATATAGTTGTGATATCTTTGTTAAGAGTCCTTGTTTTTGGCCTCTTTCTTATGTGTCTACTAATAACTCCAAACATGTTGATATCCTTGTTAGAGCTTTCTTCGATCTGTCTCTTTCTTATATGTCTGCTACCAGCTTTGGACATGTATATTCGGTATCTCTGATAGAGTCATTTCATTCGGTCTCTTTTGTATATGTCCTTTCCTATGGACATATAGTTGTGATATCCTTTGTAAGAGTCCTTTCATTCGGTCTCTTTCTTATGTCCGCTACCAACTCCGGACATGTTTATTCGATATCTTTTGTATATGTCCTTTCCTTCGGACATGTATTGTTGGTATCTTTGATATGTCTTTCTTCGGTTAGTCTCTTTCGTATATGTTCGCTACCAACTCCGAACATATGCTTCTTGATATCCAATCTCTCATTTGTGTGTCTAATCTTGACCTGACATGCATCTACCTTTGATAACCACTATTCGCAAAAGAAGGAAAAAATAGAAATATAGAAAACTGAGAAAACCAAAAAATAAATAAATACCCGATTGGCTCCAGAGTGAAAATTTTACGGTTCTTTTAAGTATTCAATCCTTTTTTACCTTGATTGTTCAAAAGGCTACCACTAATCTCACCCTTTGGTTAAAGAAGATTGAATAGGGACAACTCTTGCACCCCGAAATTCTCCCTTTTAATTTTAACCCTAGCTGGCTTATATTTTATCATCATATGCATACATACATGTCATTGGGTTGATAATCATGGAATCAGGGCATTTCTCTGTAAGAAAGAGTTATGAAAAATGATTGTTCCATTAAGCAACACTATGAAGAAGACTCAGGGTTTTCAAAGTTTGAGTGCACTCTGCACGTGTTCCAAGTTATCCAATCAAAAACCAAACAAGTCATCATCATATCAAGCTCTTATGTGTTCAAACACACTCTGAACTATGCAGAAAGTCAAGCGTTTCAATCAATTTGAGACAATGCAGACTGAAATTCAGTATTGGGCGTTTCAAGCTCATAAATTCGTAACTTGAGATTAGGAAGTGGTTTGTGAATGGTCCTTCAGTCTTTAGAAATGTCTCAGAATTTTTTTCAATTCATTTTTTCATGTCAAAGGCTAATTTTGTAAGGAATATTTTCTAAAGCGCAAAATACCTTAAATGCGTTATACAATAGACTTACCGGTTCGCTGGTTTTTGGATGCTTAAAAATTTGTAACTTCTGACCAAAAATCATTTTTGAGTGGTTCTTGGAGCATTTGAACCGTCTTGTTATTTCCTTCAATTTTCGTGTTCGCCTTGAAAGCTGATTCACTAAGGAAGATCTCCGAATGCGCGAGTATTCTGAAGATATACAGTGGAAATACCGTGAAAATAATGTGCTGGACCGTTGTTTTTTGGATGTTCAAAAACTCATACATTTTTCTTGGTTCAACATTTTTGGATGGTTCTTTGGGTGAAAAATCCATCTCGATTTTATCTTTGATTCGTATGTTCGGGTTAGGAGCTAATTCTTTGCAGAAGATTTCCGAAAGTGTGAATTACCAAAGAAAATTGCACGCCGTAGTGGTTTTCTACCGAACTATTTCTCGATATTATAAAAATCCTTACTCTCAATTTTTAGAGTATCAGAATGATTCTTGAAGCGTGAGATCACAAATTTTGTTAGCTTCAACTTTGCTTCAGAACCCGAATTCAGATTGTGCTCCAAAGGCTTCGGTTTATGGCTCGCTTCCTAAAGTGCGCATGGAAATAATCTGAAATTTTCAATATGGTGAAGTAAGTCCACTGTTACTCGCCATTCAAAAAATTACAACTTGTTCGGTTTTTATCGTATCGGGGTAATTCTTTTGTCACGGCGTCACAAATTTCGTTGCCAATAATTTTGCTTCAGGGTTTACTTCGAGATTCTGCACCGAAAGGCATGAGCTTGTGGTTTGTTCGCCCGCCGTACACAAAATTAGCTTTATAAATCTGCACTGTGAATTTTTATACCAATTTCTCGCTGCTCAGAGGATTGTAACTTGCTCAATTTTTATCGTATCGAGACGATTCTTTCGGTGCCGCATCATAAATTTCATCATCGACATCTTTGTTTCAAGTCACGTGTCAGGATTTCGCACTGATTGTTATGAGCTTGGGGTTTCGATATCGATTGTGCATGAAATAAGTTGAAAAATTCAGTTTTGGAGCCAAACTGTATATATTTAAAATTCAAATTTCAAACACAATAACGCTCATAATTTCCAATATCACAAAAATCAAACTCATTTTTCTGTCAAACTCTCTCAACTTTCTCCAAATTTCTTCAATAAAATTCAACACAAAAAATAAAAATCTTCCTCTACTCAAACTACTGTCGCACAAACAACTCCTTCTTTGCAAGCAACCGTATGCGCCGCCGCTAGCTACCGATCAGTACCTCGTGATTCCGGCCAGCACCGATCCTCTCTCCGACACAGACACCACTCTATGCTCCTTTCGTCTTTGCTTCCTTCTTCTGGTGGTCTCCCTCTGTCGCTTTTCTGTTTTCAGCGAAGAATCCCTCTGTTCGATAGCTTCATCTTCTTCGATCTCCATTTAGGTACTAATTCTTGAATTCTCTTTATTTAATTGCTTATTTGAGATACTTGATTTTGTGACAGTCAGGTGCCATAATCATATTGTATTTTTACTGCTTGATAAAAGCATCGCCCAAATCATTGAAGGTACGGATACTACTATTGTCTAAACCCATATACCACTTCAATGCAACACCAGTTAAGCTATCCTGGAAGAAATGAATAAGCAAACACTGATCATCAGTATGAGTGGACATCTTCCTGATATACATCACTAGGTGGTCACAAGGATAAGAGTTTCCCTTGCATCTCTCAAATTCTGGCACCTTAAACTTCGCTGGTACTTTTATGTTAGGAACTAAACAGAGTTCACTGACGTTCTGCCCGAATAGTTCTTTCCCTCGAAGAGCCTTCATTTCCTTCTGCATCTCATTGAATTGGTCCTGAAATTCATCCAGTCGATCATAGAAATCCACACTTTCACTTGGTGTAGGAATAGGACGATAAACTTCACCATTAATAAACGACACAACATTCACCAAGGGAGGCACATCATAATGAATCTCATTTCTAGCAGCAGGAGCAGCATGCACCACAAGAGGCGCAGTAACAACAGCTTCTTGAGAAAATGAAGCAACTTGAGAATCAGGGTTATAACCTTCTGGCATGAAATTTTCAGGAATTCCCCACGGGTAACCTTGAGGCATACAGTTTTGAGTAGCGATAACTGGAGTAACAGAAAGGGGAACCAATGGTACTTCAGAAACAATTGTTGTTTGTTGTGGCTGAGCAATATGAGGAGACAGATGAGCAAGTGGTGGTTGATTCTGAGCACTCACGAATGATTCCAACAAAGCATTCAGATTAGCCATACCAGCCTTTAAAATAATAACTTTTTCATGCATCTCACGATTCTCTTGTTCAAGATTCTTCATTTTCTTCCTAGAATTAGCCTGAGTATTGTATTAATGAGATAACTTGCTTGATTGAATGGAGTAGAGAAACATAGTAATACACCTAAGTATGAATAAAAATGAAAAGAATATGTGCAAAATGATGCATCATATGCGGTGCATATGATTTATTCATCATTATTATCATTATTTCAAGGAACTCAAAGAATTATAAACAATTGCAAATATTAAAGTACTAATACATTTTGAGATACTGAAAATTTTATTATAATAACTTTGGAATGGATTACACCTTTTAGTATAAGTTTCAATAATCATAAGCACAAGAGGATAAAGATGAAATCTAAAAGCCTAAGGAGACAAAACTGATAAAGATCTCTCCATGCACTGACGCTTTCCCATAAGTCTTGCAATTTGAGCCTTCAACTGCTTGTTCTCTTCTGCATACATGTCGGCGACTTCTTTCCAACCACCAGAGCCAGGAAGTGAGCCACTAGGTCTTGGCTGAGCTTTAGAGAAAAATAAATCCTCCATATCTCAATTTTCAAGAATCTCGATCAAGTCATCCTTCTCTTTCAATTCTATTTGGTAGAATGTCTCTAAAGTCTGACACTTGTTTTTCCGTGCTTCCTTCTCTTGCTGCATCCTAACCAGGGCAAGCTGAAGTTCTTCCACATCGTCTAAAAGGGGAGGAGTAGTGCTCATAAACATATCATATTTAGGATCTTAACGAGAATATGGCATCTTCAATTGAATTACCCTTGTTTGTACCCAATGAAGATGAGGTTCCATAGAAATAACTCCTCTTGGTCCCTAATGATCTTCTCCTTCTTTGAGAAATAAACCACTCAGATGAATACTATTTGGTTTGTCTCTCATCGGATATCCAAGTTGACGACGCGCAATAACGAGATTGTAGTTAATTCCTCCATTTGTACCAAGAAGAGGTACATTGGGGAAACTACCACAACTATCAATAATCTCCACATCATAATAAGCCTGATGATACCAAACAATATCAGAATGAGTGAGAGCCATAATCTTTGGTGCCCAACGAGGTTCCTTCTTGATATCCCAAAAAGAAACAGACCGAGGTAAGTGAGAAATAAACCACTTATATAGCCAAGAGGTGCAACAAATGATCATCCCTCCATGATAAAGATCCCGAAGATGGATGGAATAATAAGTATCTCCTAATAGTGTAGGGATTGGATTCCCAATCAAAAAGATCCTAATGGAGTTGACATCCACAAATTTGTCGACGTTAGGAAATAAGAACAACCCATAGGCAAGTAAAGTAAATATAGCCTCAAAAGAAAATGTACTCTTCATCTCAGCAAAGTAGCGGGCTTTCTCCAATAAAAACTAAGAGGGTAAACCTCTGATTCCTGCTTTAGTAGTCATAATAGCCTCAATCTCATACTTTCCTAAATGTGTCATGGTAGCAATCTCATGAGACTTTAGCTCTCCCTCTAAACTGGTGAAAGGAATACGACCGGTGATAGGTAAACCAAGTAGGTAAGAATAATCCTCCAATGTGGGCATCAACTGATAATTAGGAAAAGTAAAACAACATCACAAATGATCATAGAAATGGACTAATGTAGAAAGAATACCCTCCTTCATCTTGATTTTCATAAGAGGCACGATGGATCCATACTTCTTCCGGAAACATGTAGAGCTCTCAATCTCAGGAATCAAACTCATCGGCTCCTCTATCTTAGGATATTTAAAACTGTACTTCCGAGTCTTTTTTTTCCAGAACCCATGGTCAAAAAGTACTTGAGATATTGGAAAAAGGTCAACTTTGAGTTCCTTGAAACAATTGTCTTAAAGAATGCTTATGGGGGCATGAAAGCATGATGAAACAATCACACACAAGATCACAAACATGGGGGGTTCATAGGTTCTACGTCATGATCATGAAGTCAAAGGTACTACCCACAAGGTAAGGACTAATAGTTCATCACCTTCGGAACAAGTTTCTAAAAGGTTCCCAAAGTCTGCATCCTTCCTTCGGATATTACTAACGTCCCGATTAACTCGGTAATTAGTAATATTCTCAAGAAAAACTCATCTGAGTGTAGTATCACGTGATAACCATTTCTGGATTACTCCTTCATAGTTTCCGCACTACACCTAAAAGGCCAAGATGGTTTAAGGGTTCTACGGTTCACAACTTCAGCAGGCTCCCAGGTCGAAAGCAACACGTCTTCCCGATTACTCGGCAAATGACACTACAATTAAAGGAGCCTCCACTGAGTGGGGGGGGGGTCTCATGCCTCATTTTTTTGGATTACTCCCTCAAAGTTAACATGACTATACCATCCGTCCTATCTTAAGTTTTCCCAAGTCCGGGTAGAGGACTTATGAGAAATCACCAAGCACCCCTGAAAACCAAGAAAATCCAGACAAACATATATACGACACATAATATATAATAAATAATAACACATACACAAATAAATAAAGATAAGATCAACCCACATAGAGATGGACCAACATTTGGTCAATCTGTCCCCAGTGAAGTCGCCATTTTTTCTGTGGCGGTAGAAATATTGAGACTAAGGCACTGGATTGACTTGACTCGCACAGATCAAATAAAAATTGTCACCGCGCTTTATTGTTTCCAGAGGAATGGGAAAAGAGTGAATAACCCAAAAAAATAGGGGGAGAGAATCTATGTACAAGGGTTGGTTATGCAAAGGGAAGGTATTAGCACCCTAAACATCTACGGTACTCTGCAGGAATCTCTTTGAAAATTTGTGTATTTTGGCTATAAATGTTGTATATAAAAATATATGGTGGAGGTGAGAAGAGAAATATTTTTTTTCTTCAATTTTTTCACCCATCGTGGTTGCGAACCTTTAGTGCCTATGTACCACCATCCGTGTAATAGGGGGTCAGGGTACTCGTAGTTCACCTTTAAAATTTTTTAAAACACAAGTGTGTTGGTTAATTTTAAGAGAAGAGACATCATTGTCTTATTCGAGTGGAAGAAAATACTTACTACTCACGATTATGAGAAAGGAGAATTTTCATCATCTCAAAGTGGAGGATATAGCTTGGATTTTAAAATCAAAAAAGCCTCACTCAACACCCAAGTGGAAAATATCTCGTTTCACTACATATCTTAGAAGTATAGTAGCTCGCATCACTACAAGGATTGACCAGAATCTAATCTTTTGAGAAAATTTTAAAGTAAAAAAGCCAAAGTGGCAAAATGGTTTGAATGGGATTAATTGACTTTTAGTATTCTCACAAAAAATAAAAGTATAATTAATTTGGTTAAAATTTGATTAAGAAAATATTTTTTTGAAAATTGCATGGACCTAAGTCCAAGTTTATTGTGAAAGCGATTCAAGTTAGAAAAAAAGAAGAGTTTTGAAAAGGAGGAAGAAGTTTTTTTAAATTAAAGAAGATAGGAGGAGATGAAGGGACTATCCTACAACATAAGGTGAAAGTTAGGGAAAAGAACTATCTAACTAATAAGAAGCCAACACTTGACATAAAGAGTCAATGTAGAATTCTCACCCTTCAGATTGAAACCAAGCAAGCAAAGATACTAAAACTATTAAGAATACCAAGCTTCAGATGCATTAGGTCTTCACAAAAAGTGGGCAAAGTAACGGCTGTAAACAGATGAATTTCCAATCACAAATAAAACACATAATCAGAATAACCTGCACACAAAGAAAATCAACCCAATGTCTTGGGGTAAACCCCAATAACTCCATACAAAATAACAAATAAAGTCACAAGGTCCCAATGGTATCAAGGCTTCTAATCCTAATTCCAAGAGGTCCACAACTCCATTATGCCAGGGATAGTAACCAAATAGTCCAAGTAACCTTAAAGTTTTTTATTGTTCAAGTTGATTATTAAGTGTATTAAAAAAGAAAATTAAAAGCTCATGTGAGCAAAAAACAAAATGGCATAAAGATAAATGCTCAAGTGAGAAATGATAAAAATTACATGAAATGTAAATGACAAAATAAATGGTACATAAAATTAAAGGCATAAAGTAAAAGTATAAAGTAAAAGTAAATTGTTAGTGAGTTAGAAATTAGAGGTTATTTGAATGACCATCTTAAAACTTTCATTTGAAAACTCATTATAATATTGATAAAATCAAAGCTTCTCAACAACAAGTTTCATTTGCTTTTTGTCAAGTATATCATTCATTTCAAGTTCTCAAGGTGACAACATATGATCAACGATGTTTAAATGATTCTCTTAAACCAAAGTTTATGATGGTTCATTAGAGGATTGATAAGACCAAATCCTACTAACAATGAACCCTAAGGTTATTGGATCAAAGGTTTCAAATTAAACATACTTGGACTTGCAAACATAGGTTTGGGCCACGAATGATCATTTCTCAAATCGGGACAAAATTTAGCGCTATGTTAAGCAATCGTAAGTGGACTTATATAGAAGTCGCATCTATTTTGAGGCCGGTCAATAGAAATAAATGTCCCATATATTTAGAGAAATGATATGTAGATTATTCTCCAATAACATGTATCACAAGTAAGAAAGGGATAAGATGAAGAGGGATGGGATGTATTAGATGAAATTAGGGTTTCAAATATCATCAACATCATTCATCCATTTTGGTGGATTTGTTTTTTCAACCTATCAACACCCAAGATCCAATGAGATTGAGGAACTTATCCTAAAATAAAACCCTAATCAGGACCAAACAAAAATGATAAAATAATATATAATAAAATAATATTTAAATGGTTAATAAAAGGGAAATAATTGGTAAAATACACAAAGTATATTAAATCATCAAATAAAACTCAAAAAAATAGTCAGAAGTTAAACAAAAATCAATAAGTGTTGACAAATTTTTTTGGAATTTTTTAAAACCAGAAACTAATTTTTAAATTTAAAGAAATAAGAAAAATAAACCAAAAATTGTGAAAAATAGCAAAATCAGAAATAAAAATGAGATGAAGTCACCAATATTTGTCAAGAGGTCATTGGATCCTTCCATGATTTTTCCAGAATTTAAAAAGACCAGAAATTATTTTTAAAACAATTAAAATAAGGCAAACAATACAAAAATTATGAAAAATATCAAACTTCAAAATAAAAACATGAAAAAATATTCACAAAGTCGAAAATAATTCAAAGTATTTTTGTATATTTTTTTCATAATTTTTGGATAAAAAATAAGAGAGTTCTAAATTTTTTAAATTAAAATAAATTTTAAACAAATTTTGTAAAAATAAAATAAATCAGAAATAATTTGAGGCGTTGGATCCAGTTCATTAAAACACGCTAGCACATCTAATGGCTCAATATTGATGATGTATGGTGATCCACGATCAACAAGCGCACACTGAAGTCACGATAGTTAGACCAATCACAACATTTCAATTGTCCTGCTCTCAATGGTTGAAGAAGCCACATAGGTCATCTTCAACCTCCAGCTACCCTTCAACTAGGGTGAGATCATGATTCTTAAATCTGTAAATTAAGACGCTCACAGTGGTATCATTAGATACGTCTCAATTGGTTAATTGGTTTGAAACACGATCTCAAGGTTTCAAATGCATCATTTTTACCTAATGGCATGACTCAAAACTTCCCTCAAGATCAATTGATTGATAGTTGATTTTCAGTCAACTGATCAAAGGTCAACTGCACACTGAAAAGTCAAACTTTGACTTTTTGGTCAAAATCAAGTGTCAAAGATCATAATTCATCAAAACATGTAAAAATATGAAATTTGTTCATCAAGAAATCAAAAAGTCAAGATTCCATTTTGAAAAGTCAAAATTTCCAAACTTAAAATTTTTTCTAAGTGTTGAAAACTTCATATTTTTTAACAACTTTGAGCCAATTTTTCACCATGATACAAGATGATTCAAAGGAAACTTTCAACATGAAAGTTGTAAATATCAATGAGATCTATAACATTTCTAAACACAATTCCTCTTAGAAATTTATGGATTTCAAGTAATGATTTTGTGAATACATGTTCATGAAACTTGGAAACTTAGTGAAATTTTGCCCTAGTTTAGGCAGGATTTTGACCTAACTTCATGGCAATTTTTGACATAGTTCCAAGGGGAATTTTTAAAAGTGACCAACATAGAGGTTATAGAGTATGTTACAAGCTTTCCAAAATTTCCAAGAACTCATTGAGATCATGTTTGAGCAAGGAGAATCGAAGGCATGAAGTTGGCATTTCATTCTTGAATTATAGGTCATTTCCATGATGAATAAGAATTCAAATCCATGCTAGGATGTACAATCTTTGCTTTGCAGGCCTTAAACTTGTTGGGATCTCCATAATTAATGTTTTTTCATAGCTGTTAGAAGCTTCAATTCAAGCATTCAATGCATTGCCCATGCTTAATACCATTTTGGGAAGGAAGTGTACATTGCCATTTTGGAAAGGTAGCTTTTGTGCACAAAACTAGTTTTTGAGCTTTGCACTTGTTCCTTCTAATCATACACAACTTAAAAGCCAGAAGAAACTTGTCTAAAGCCTCAAAACAACTCAGGCCATACTTGTACTTTGTCTTGAAACCATATTTCCACTTTTCTTCAAAATCAAGCAACATAGCCATACGTCTATATCTTGTGCTTCTGACTCTCTCAAGTGCTAAAATCTTTTCCATACATATGCACAAGTTTTTTGAAAGCTAACCCATGAATACACAAGCTCTAAAACTCACCAAAACTCAGAACTGCATCTCAGATCTCCATTGTTGCATATTTTGGCCAGAAATCCCAAAATCAAAAACAACTCCTGCGTTTCATGGCCTTTTGCTTCCAAAAGCTTCCAAACAACATGCCTAAACCATCCCTGTCCCTGTTACACGACTGTAACACCATCTTCACCCACTTCCAAGTTCAAAAATAGAGCATCACAATTGGACTTCTCCAGACTATTCCAACCAACTCCAGTTCAAGCCAGCCATTGCATTAGCTTCCTATAGGTCCAAGGAAGATAACCTGATCACCACCATCACTTAAAACAAGCCCAAACTCATTTCACGATTTCAGTTTTTAAGATATTTTCTTGAACTTCTATCTCATTATTTAGGCATTGTTAGGCTTGCATTTGTGAAGATAGAATGTAGATATCATTGCCCTGAAACTTTACATGTCCATAGATTTCATTTATGTTGCTTAAGCATGGAGAATGTTCAGTTTAAAATTGTTGAAACGCTTAGGTTAGAATTTGGTACTTTCATAAATTCATCCTTATCTTTGAATGTTAGCTTAAATTAGTTACATGATTGGATTCGTGGTGAAAAAATGCACAAGTTTCATGTTTACATTTTTGAAAATGGTTGAGAAATGAGCAAGTTTGAAATCCTTTGGCTGGAGGTTGAAGATGAAGTACAGTCAGGGCAAAATTTGTGTTATGTATTTATTATTGTGCACAAGTTAACGGATGTATTACCACTCCAGTGGTTAAAGAGCGCGCCTGTAACCAGAGGGACCTGGGTTCGAGCCCCAGTGGTACCCTTTTGCTGGTTTTTTTTCCATATTTTTCTCCTTTTGTTTTTTTTTTTGCAGCGTTGGGCGTCCAACTTGGGCCTGGTTATCTTTTTCCATTTGCTAACTCCTGACTATGTTCAGCACCCCCTGGCCCATTTATTTCTTTATTTCAATTTCATTTTTATTTTGTTTTATTTTACTTTCATATTTTATTGTTATTATTTTTATTACTAATGCTATATTTTTATTATTATTAGAAAAATCCAAAAATATTTATTTTATTATTTTTACACTCATATTTTATTTTTCTTTATAAAAAAAACTAAAGAGAACAAAAACATTTTCTTTTAACAAATTAATTTCTTTTTTTATGAATTAATATTTAGGCTTAGGATTAATTAATACATTATTTTCTTTTTTTTCAAATTAAAATTAATTTAGAACTTAAGTTTGTTTTAATTAATTAATTTTCTTATTTTTTTATTATTTAAAACCTTTTCATAAAAAAACCCAAAAAAATCATTTTTGACTTATTATCTTTGTTAATTAATTTAGGTTTTAGCCAATTTTAATTAACCATTTTCTTGATTAGGTCAAGATTAAAACCCTTCATAAAAAATCAAATAAAAAATCATTTCTTTTTTCCATTTTGCATTCTTGCAATTTTATCTTCAATTTTGTATATTTATTCAATATGGTTGTAATAGTTAATTAGATTTAATTTTCTTGCAAAATCCCCATTTGGAAATTTGTATACCCCCTCCCCTAATGATGTAATAGCTTAGTATTTTTATTTTTCCGCAATTTATTTCTTTATATATAAATGCTAGTAAATTAGGGTTTGTATGGAAAGATAAAACCAACAAGTTAGCAAACCCTAATTTAAGACAAAACAAAGCATATAAATCAACACACTTGCACACTTACACCCTTAAGGGAAATCCACTTTGTTGCCTTATAAAATGGCCATGTTATGCATGTGGGGTATCTTAGCAAAAGCAAATCAAAAATACAAGATCATAGTCCCTCGATGACGCTATCAATGTTTCCTTTCAAAAATGATCTTAGTCCCTCAAATAAAATTGCTAAGATATCTCACAACATTGCTATCATGGCTATACGATGACCCACGCCCGTCCCTTTACATCTAGAGATATGGTTTATTACCAAATCAATGGTAAGATAACAATATCAAAGGAAAGGAAGAAATGAACTAAGACTTTTTAGTAGGTAGATTGTTCCTAGTTGCTTGCTCATTTTCAAATTAAAACATCCTTGCTATTTTTAAAATCAAACACCAACACTTTTAAAACATCTTTCAAACTTGAAACATTTTCAAAAGATCAACACTTTGTATACGTTCTTACGAACGAGAACTATTACAAATTTTGCCTAAACGATGGCGCCTTTTCAAAATACTGTCAAAAACCACACAAAGCACATTTTCAAACAAAAGCAAGTGATCTAGAAAGCAACTAAGAGCCCTGAGAATTCTCCATTCACCAAAAGACATGGTCGCCTCCTAAACTTGGTTACCTCCAACACCGATGAAGATATGATGAAGGTGTTTTTCCAATTCTTTGATCCTCTACACCGTTGCTTCATATTTCCCGATTATCAACTTGTGCCAACTTTGGAAGAATTCTCCCAACTCTTGAGGATTCCCATTCTCAATCAACTACCCTTCAACGGTACAGAAAGAGATCCAAAACCAGAAGAGATTTCTCAAGCCCTACACTTGCAACAATCTGATATCACAACTAATTGGGAAACAAGGAGTGGTGTCAAAGGTTTCTTAGCCAAGTTCTTGTTTGAGAAATATCAAGATTGTTGGAACTCCTTAGACTTACAAGCTTTTGAGGAAATTGTGACCCTTCTCATCTATGGGATGGTTTTGTTTCCAAATCCTGACCAACTCATAGATGTAAACAACGTCAAAATCTTTATGTCTCGTAACCCGATGCCTACTTTGTTAGGAGACATCCTACATTCTTTTCACTCTCGCACTATGAGAATGAGAGGTATCCTCATGTGTTATACTCCTCTCTTGGAAAGATAGTTTATTTTGCATCTTCCCCAATTTGTATTAAAGAATGAGCAAGGTTCAAGGTGGTCCCATAGGTTGATGAAGCTCAGACATTCAGATATTCATTGGTGTTCCCGATCTTTGGAAAATGTTACTATCGTCGACTGTTGTGGAGAATTACCTAATGTCCCCTTACTTGGCATTAGAGGAGGTATCACTTACAACCCCTGCTTGGCCTTACGACAGTTTGGTTACGCCCGAAGGGATGGTCCACATGAGATGCTTATCCAAGTAGTGGTATTTGACTACAATAATGACAATCAAGGTTACCGTCATAGGTTTATCCGAGCTTGGAGGATGTTGAACAAAGTGGATAGCAAGACACTAGGACACAAGAATTCCATTCCCCTCGAGCCTTACCTTAAATGGGTGCGAGCTCATTCTCAGAAACTTGTGATGCCTTATCCCTCTGTTTTACCAGTTATCATGGAGCCTGTGTTTGAAGGAGATGTTCCCTACACTATCCTCCATCCCGACATGCCTACCTCTCTCGAAGACTTGCAAAAGGGTTGGATTCAGCTAAGGGAATAGCGTGATACTTTGAGGCTCAATTCTATGCTAGTGGGAAGAGGGTCTTGGATCTTACGAAGCAGCTACAAGAAGAGCAAAGTGTGAACGCCTACCTTGCACCGAAGAGGATGCGTTCAGTCTTTTTATCTTAGAAAGTTATTTTGTAAGCCCAAGAGGCATGATGTAATCTTTCTTGTTTTGTTTAATGAAAATTGACGTTTGTTCATTTCTTTTGTCTATACAAATTTAAATCTCATTAATCCTTGAAATCATTTACATATACATATTCCATGCATCATAACATGCCAGGTTTTCACATAACAGGTTTCCTTATCTTTCAGTTGTTTATTTCAGCAAGATGGATCTAGAGAAAACTGTAAAGGATCTCCAGGAACAAAATTCTGAGTTCCAGGGAACTCTACTAGCCATAGCCAAGGGGCAGCAAGATATGATGGATTTGCTGGCCGTTAAGAAGAAGCCCAAGAAGAAAGCTCTACTTAACATGGGTAGAAGATTCAAGGAGACAATCCGTTAAATCCCAGTAGGAGGAGATTCATCTGAAGAGGACGAGAACCAGATTGGTGAGGTCAAGAGTACTCAGGCTGACTGTGTTAATGATCAATTATCGGATGATAATTATTTTGATGAGTAATATCCACCCCCCGATATCAAATATAAGTAGTTAGAAGACATATTGAAAGCTGTTGAAATCCAAGCCGTCCCCAATTTAGATTTTGATGATTTGGGTTTGATCTCTGGGGTAGTCATCCCCCACAAATTCAAAATACCAATCTTCGTAAAATATGACGGAGTTTCTTGGCCAAAACTCCATTTAAAATCTTATATGCGCAAGATACAACCTCACACTGCCGATAAAAAGCTTTGGGTTCACTTTTTCCAAGAGAGTTTGGCTGGAACGCAACTTGAATGGTTTTATCAGTTGGATGGATCTCGTATCAATACTTGGGAGGATTTAGCTACCGCATTCTACCATCAGTATCAGTACAATGCCGACTTGGCTCCAACGAGGGTTCAATTACAAGATATGACCATGGGGAAGAATGAAGGATTTAAGGAATATGCGCAAAAGTGGAGAGACCTTGCTAGTAGGGTCCAACCACCATTAATTGATAGGGAGCACATAGATATGTTCATGGGAACCTTATCTGGGCCTTTCTTTAATCTGTTGGTTGGCTGCTCTTCTTCTGGTTTCACCGAATTAATCTTAACCGGTGAAAGAGTTGAAAGTGGCATAAAAAGTGGGAAGATCTCTGTGGCGTCTACCTCCACTTCCAATCCTATCAAGAAACCTTTTGCTACAAAAAAGGAAGTCAATGTTGTGTACGGGGCAAGAGCCCATACCAAGAAGAATAACCATCCGTCTGTAAATGTCGTATGAATCTCCAATCCAACTCCTACTCCAAGACCATCTGCAAATCATCAATGTTTTGAAACTCCAAGAAGACAATTTACAAGGTTAGGCGTGTCACTGTCTCAAGCCTTACAACATTTTCTCAAGGTTAATTTAGTGACATTGCACGATCCTGCCGCCAACCCTGATACCTCGTCACTAAAATATAATCCAAACGCTAAGCGTGCTTACCACTCGAGCAGCCCCGGGCATGAAACTGACCAGTGTTGGGCCTTGAAGAACAAAATCCGGGATTTGATTGACAACAAGACTTTTGAGTTTGATCCTCCTCCACGCCGAATGTAATTAGCGCTCTGATGTCGAAGCATGACAAGAGTGTTAATGTTGTTAAAGATACAATTTTTGTTGCCTCTGTTGAAGAATTGACTACTCCGCTGAATATAATCAAGAACAATCTGTTGAAAGCTGGGATCTTCCCTGGCTGTGTAAAAGACTGTGTGTGTTGTACAAGACAACTCAATGGATGTGAAGGACTGAAGAAAGGCATTCAACGCTTGATGGAAAGCCTCGAAATTCTATTTGAGAAAACCCCACTTTCCAAAAGTTTGATTGACAAATGTGAAGACCTCTCCATTATTACCATCTCAAACAAGCCTTTTAGGATCACCTCCAAAGGTCCTATTAGGATTTCAAATGAACCCACTGTTTCTCCCTTAATAATTACCAATCCTGGACTGATTCTGTACTCTTCAAACAAAGCAGTACCATGGAATTATGGTGCTGAAGTGTTCTATCATGGGATTAAACAAGATGCCTGGATCGAAGAAGAAAAAGATGACAATGTCGGTAACATAGCTGGCTCAAGTAAAGTAACTAGGACTGGGATAATATTTTCACCCAATATCTCCCCACCAGCCATTACAAGGACGCCCATTCGCATTACTGCTGCCAAGCCAAGTACCGATACAAGAGGGAAGGAAAAGGTTGTTGAGCCTGATGTGATTGAAGTACCCTCCAAGGATGTTTCTAATTAAGAACCCTCCGCTCGTGAGATGAACGAGATCTTGAAGATAATAAACAGAAGTGACTTCAAGATTGTGGAACAGTTGGGGCAAACCCCTTCTAAGATTTCAATGTTGTCATTGCTGCTTTATTCCGACGCCCATGCTCAAAAATTAATCAAATTCCTGAAAAAAGCTCATGTCCCCCATGAGACAACAATGGACATATTTGAGAATTGCATGGCTAGCCTAACAACTGATAATGATCTGGGATTTTCAGATGCTGACTTAACACCTCTTGGGAAGAATCATAATAAAGCTTTACATGTTTCTGTCGAGTGCAAAGGGACTACCTTAGCACATGTGCTAGTCGACACTGGTTCTTCCCTGAATGTATTATCCAAGGGAGCCTTAGACCGTCTAGACCGTGAAGGTTTAGTCTTGAAGCCAAGCGATTTCATTGTAAGGGCATTCGACGGATCAAAGAGGACTGTTCATGGGGAAGTGGATCTTCCAATCAAAGTGGGCTCTCAATTCTTCAACTCAACCTTCTATATTATGGATATTCGTCCTGCCTATTCTTGTCTGTTAGGTCGCCCGTGGATCCATAAAACTGGGGCAGTAACCTTAACTCTCCATCATAAACTCAAATATCCAGTCAAGGGGAGAATAGTCACCGTCTGTGGAGAAGAAGAGTTTATGGTAAGCCACCTTAACTCGTTCAAATACGTAGAGATGGATGGAGAATTCATTGAAACTCCTTGTCAAGCCTTTGAAGTCGTGCCACCGATGATTGCTGCTACCAAATGTTCTGCTGATGAGTCTAAAGCTGTTAAGGCCGTGCCAAAGATAGTTTCCGTCAAGGATGCCCATGCGGCAATTGAAGAAGGAAACTGTGATACTTGGGGAAAACTCCTCAATATCCCGTTTAAAGCAGAAAAGTTTGGTTTGTGCTTCACCGTCAAAGCTCAAAAGGAAGTAAGGCGTGCTTGTGCTGGAAAGCCACCTCTCCGCATTGGAAGCCATGAAGTCAACGCCGTAGGTGATTCTGATGAAGAAGCTGCATTTGGAGATTAGGTGTACCCAAATACAACGGAGCTGAAGAATTGGCACGCAAAGGACATTGTGCCCATCTCCTTCATTGAGGAGTAATCTACTTGTTATTACTTTTCTTTCAATTCAAAAATATTTTGTCTGTAATATTCAAACAATAACTTTTAAGCAAGGTGCCTGGCCCGGGGAACTTTGGTTCATTTGTCGAGGGTTTTATTTATGTTCATCTAATCATATGATCATTCAGTACATTGGACTCTTTTGCATTCAAATATTTGTGTTCATTGTCTTTCCTTTATTTCAAATACATTTTCAAAAATAGCCATGTATCTTACATGCGCACACACACACACACACACACACACACATTCTTGCAGGTCCTCATCCACTATGGATCCTATTGTCAATGACTCTACTATTGCCGACTATGACTTCGAATGTCCAATCAACCAAGTCGAAGACAAAGGTGAGGAAGATTGTGAAATACCAGGAGAACTAGCCAGACTTTTATTACAAGAGGAAAAAGTTATTCAACCGCATAAAGAGTCAATTGAAGTCATCAACCTGAGTATTGAGGCAGATAAGAAGGAAATCAAGATCAATGCTAACTTAGAAGACAGTGTCAAGAGCCGCTTGGTTCAGATGTTACATGGTTCTGTGGAAGTATTTACTTGGTCTTATGAAGATATGTCTGGGTTGGATACCGACATCGTAGTTCATCGCCTGCCAACAAAAGAAGACTGCCCTCCTGTTAAATAAAAGGTTCATCGCATGAGGCCTAATATGCTTGAGAAGATCAAGGCTGAAGTAATGAAACAGTTTGATGCAGGGTTCCTAGCTGTGACATCATATCCCAAATGGGTTGCCAATGTGGTGCCAGTGCCAAAGAAGGACGGGAAAGTTCGCATGTGCGTAGACTATAGGGATCTGAATAGGGCAAGCCCCAAGGATGACTTCCCTCTACCACACATTGACGTTTTGGTCAATAATACTGCTCAACATAAAGTATTGTCATTCATGGATGGCTTCTCAGGCTATAATAAAATAAGGATGGCTCCCGAAGACATGGAAAAGACTACTTTCGTCACGTAATGGGGCACCTTTTGTTACAAGGTCATGCCATTCGGATTGAAGAATGCAGGGGCGACATATCAAAGGGCTATGGTAGCTTTGTTTCATGACATGATACATCATGAGATAGAGGTATATGTGGACGATATGATTGCCTGATCTCAAATTGAAGAAGAACATCTCGATCACTTGTACAAACTATTCAAAAGACTGAGAAAGTACAAGTTGGGGTTAAACCCTAATAAATGCACATTTGGAGTATGATCTGGAAAGCTTCTAGGTTTTGTTGTCAGCAATAAAGGCATTGAAGTTGATCCTGCCAAGGTAAAGGTCATCCAAGAAATGCCAGTTCCCCACTCTGAAAAAGAAGTCAAGATTCTTGGGTCGTCTCAATTACATTGCTTGCTTCATATCACACTTGACTGCTACTTGTGAGCCAATCTTCAAACTCTTGAAGAAAGATCAGGTAGTAAGATGGAATGATGAGTGCCAGGCTGATTTCGACAAAATCAAAGAATATCTACAAGAACCTCCTATTCTCATGCCTCCAGTTGAAGGAAGACCTTTGATCATGTACTTGACAGTACTAGAGAATTCTATGGGGTGTGTGTTGGGCCAACATGACGAGTCTGGCCGAAAAGAGCATGCTATTTATTACTTGAGCAAAACGTTTACTGACTGTAAAACCAAATATTCATTGCTCGAGAAAACTTGCTGCGCTCTGGCATGGTCTACTCGCCGACTAAGACAGTATATGTTAACTCATACCACTTTGTTGATTTCTAAAATGGACCCAATCAAGTACATTTTCGAGAAACCTTCCCTTTCCGGAAGGATAGCCAGATGGCAAATGATCTTGACTGAGTATGACATTCAATACACTACTCAAGAGGACATCAAAGGAAGCATACTAGAAGATCATTTGGCCCATCAAGATGTAGATGATAATCAGTCAATGAACTTCGACTTCCCTGATGAGAACATCATGCTGGTAACCGATTGCACAAAACCTGGACCGTATGATGGACCTGAACAAGGATCCTGATGGACTATGGTCTTCGATGGGGCTTCCAACGCCTTAGGTAATGGAATTGGTGTTGTGATCATCTCTCCTGAAGGTTTACACACTCCTTTCACTGCCAGACTATGCTTCGATTGCACGAACAATATGGCCGAATATGAAGCGTGCATCTTGGGTTTGAAAGCTGCCATTGACTTGAGGATCAAGCATTTGAATATGTTTGGGGATTCCACTCTAGTGATTAGCCAAGTAAAAGGAGATTGGGACACTAAGCACCCTAACCTCATCCCTTACAAGGAACTTGTGCTATCCATGATCCCTTACTTTGAAGAGATCACCTTTGAGCACTTCCCTAGGGAAGAAAATCAGCTGGTTGATACTTTGGCGACCATGTCTTCAATGTTCAAGGTCAGATGGGACAATGAAGCCCCTACGATTACGATCGAAAGATTCGACGAACCTGTACATTGCTGTGAGCTTGACACTGACGCAGAAAAGCCATAGTACCATGAGGTGATGAGGTATCTTGAAGCACAAGAGTATCCAGAGGGAGAATCCATCAATTACAGAAAATTCTTACGAAGATTTGCAGCCAAATTCTTCCTAAGAAACGAAATATTGTACAAGCGCAACCATGATTCCACTTTACTCCGATGTATGGACAAGAAGGAGGCAGAGGAAATCATAGAAGACATACACGATGGTATCTTTGGTACTCACTCAATTGGATATACGATGGCTAAGAAAATCTTAAGAGCTGGCTATTATTGGTCAACAATGGAGACTGATTGCCATCAACACTCGAGGACTTGTCACAAATGTCAAATATATGCTAACAAGATCCATGTGCCTCATATCCCTCTGAATGTCATGACCGCTCCATGGCCATTTGCAATGTGGGGAATTGATATGATTGGAGAAATCAAGCCAACCACTTCCAACAGACATCGCTTCATTTTGGTCGCTATCGACTATTTCACCAAGTGGGTCGAAGCCGCTTCTTTTGCCTCAGTCATAAAGAATGTGGTAGCCAGATTAATCAAACACAACCTCATCTGCCGATATGGTATCCCCGAAAGGATTATCACCGACAATGGGACTAACCTCAACAATGCTATGATTACTGAGCTTTGCACTCAGTTTAAGATTAAGCATCACAATTCTTCTCCATATAGACCGAAAATGAATGGCGCAATTGAAGCGGCCAACAAAAATATCAAGAAGATTATGAAAAAAATGGTGGTAACCTATAAGGATTGGCATGAGATGTTACCATTTTCTCTGCATGGCTACCACACTTCAGCTAGAACATCAACTGGGACAACTCCCTTTTCTCTAGTCTATGGCATGGAAGCTGTTTTGCCAGTGGTAGTTCAGATTCCCTCACTAAGGATCATGAATGAAGCAGGCTTAGGCGAAGACGAGTGAATTCAGATGAGATTGGATCAGCTGAACTTGATCGGTGAAAAATGATTGGCTGCTATTTGTCATGGTCAGACGTACCAAAAATGTATGATCAAGGCTTTCAACAAAAAGATCAAGCCTCGAGTATATCAAGCTGGTGACTTGGTGATAAAGCGCATCATTCTGCCACAAGGAGACCCTAGAGGCAAATGGACTCCCGCCTACAAAGGACCATTTGTTGTCAAGAAAGTGTTCTCTGGCGGTGCCATGATGCTGACTACCATGGATGGTGAAGACTTCCCACATCCTATCAACACGGACATAGTTAAAAAATACTACGCATAAGAGACCCCTAGGTTGACACACCTAGGCAAAATAAGGGCATCCCAGAAAACCAAAAGGTTTGGGCAAAAATTAGGGATATATGCAAAAGATCATACACCCGGAAAGTTAAAAACCAGAAAGGGAGACTTGGGCAAAAATGGGTATCCTGGTGGACTGAAAACCCGAAAGGGCGGTCCATGCAAAAGTTAAGGATTAAAAGCGTATGACTATGTCCCGTGGATTCACCACAATCAACTTTATCACCAAGGTCCGAGTTCAAATGGTCCAAGATCAATCCAATCAATTTCTGTCAACGGCAAGGGGCATTCGAAGACATTGGGGCAATAGTATAGTTGGAAGGAAATGATATCATTTCACATGGCTATTTGTTTTTGTTTTCAATTTTGTTTTCCTTTTGATGATTTCCTCTTATTAGGACCTCCGTATCTTTGTACAAAAAACACCTATTCATGGGCAAAATATCAATTAAAATATACTTTGAAGTGCAAACTTCCTGTCTTTGTTTTGAATGCAAATTTGTCAAATAACTAAAATTGAATGAACACATGCATATGAACATAATTAAAACTGTTTGGCACATATGACCTAAGCAGTAACAAGAACCTCTTTAATGTATATGGAATACCCCCCACAGAGTTATTCCATTAACATCCTCCTCAACACAATTACTCACAAAGTCTCTTTGCATAGTGTAGCGGTAGAAATGTGCAAGACTAAGCCATTGGATTGACTAGACTTTATACAAATTAAAATAAAAATCGCCACCGCGCTTTATTGTTTCCAAAGGAATGGGAAAAGAGCGAATAACCCAAAAAGAGGGGGAAAGATTCAAGGTAAGGGGGTTGGTTAGGCAAAGGGAAGGTATTAGCACCCTAAACATCTACGGTACTCCGCAGGAACCTCTTTGAAAAAATCTGTATATTTTGGCTATAAAAATGTGTTGTATATAAAATGGATGGTGGAGGTGAGGAAAGAAATATTTTTATGATTTTTGCACCCGCCGCGGTTGCGAACCTTTAGTGCCTACATACCACCTTTAGTGCAATAGGGGATCAGGGTACACGTAGTTCATCTTTAAAAAATTTGAAACACAATTGTGTTGGTTTATTTTATGAGATAAGACATCATCGCAATTGTCCGTGTGGAAAACATACTTACTACCCACAATCATGAGAAAGGAGAATTTGCATCATCTCAAAGTGGAGGATATGGCTTGGATTTTAAAATCAACAATGCCTCACTCAACACCCAAGTGGAAAATATCTCACTTCACTACATATTGTAGAAGTATAGTTGTTTGCATCACTACAAGGATTGACAAGAGTCTAATCTTTTGAGAAAAGTTTAAAGATAAAAGCCAAAGTGGCAAAATGGTTTGAAATGAGATTGATTGACTTTTAGTCTTCTCACAAAAAAAGGTCAAGGTATTATTAAATTGATTGAAATTTATTTATGAAAATGTTTCGAAGATGCATGGACCTAAGTCCAAGTTTATTATGAAAATGTTTCAAGTTTCAAAACAAGAAGAGTTTTTTTTTAAAGGAGGGAGAAGATTTTTGAAATTAAAGAAGATGGGGGAGAAGAAGAGGCTATCCTAAAGCATAAGGTAAAAGCTAGGGATAAGAACCATCTAACCAACAAGAAGCCAATACTTGACATTATGAGTCAATATAGAATTCCCATTCTTCGAATTGAAACCAAGCAAGCAAAGATACTAGACCTCTTGAGAGAACCAAACTTCAAGTGTTTTAAGTCTTCGCAAAAATTGGGCAGAGTAACGGCTGTATGCGGATGAATTCCAGATTACAAACAAAGTATGTAATCACAATAATCTGCACACAAAACAAACAAACAACCCAATGTCTTGAGGTAAACCTCAAGAACTCCAGACAAAATATCAAATAAAGTTACAAAATCTCCAAGATAGGCCAAGGTCTCTAATCCTAAGTCCAAGAAGTCCATCACTCCATAATGCAAAGGATAGTAACCATGTAGTCCAAGTACCATTAATGATTTTTATGGTTCATGTTGATTATTAGGTGTCTTTAAAAAGAAAGAAATGGTACATAAAGTAAATGCTCAAGTGAGCAAAGATGAAAATTGCATAAAAGTAAATGCTCAAGTGAGCAAAGATGAAAATAACATGAAATGTAAAAATGCTAAAAGTAAATGGTACATAAAGCATAAAAATAAAAGCATAAAGTAAAGTTAATTGTTAGTAATTAGTGGTTAGTTGGATGAACATCTTGAAACTTGCATTTGGAACTCATAAGGGGATTGGTAGAACCAAAGCCTCTACACAACAAGTTGCATTTGCTTTTTGTCAAGTATATCATCCATTTTGGAATTCTCACAAGGCAACATGTAATGATCAACGATGTTTAAGTGATCCGCATTGACCAAAGGTGTTGTAGATCCATCAGAGGATTGGTAGAACCAAAGCCTCTACACAATGAATCTCAAGGTTATTGGATCAAAGAGATCAAATTAACATACTTGGGCTTGCAATCATAAGTTTGGGCCACGAATGATCATTTATTCGAATCAGGACAAAATTTAGCGCTATGTTAAGCAATCGTAAGTGGACTTATGTAGAAGTCACACCTATTTTGAGGTTGGTCAATAACAATCTATGTACTTCATGTTTGGATAAATGATATAGAGATCACCATCCCTTAACATGTAGCACAATTAAAAAAGAAAGGGATAAGATGAAGAGGGAGGGAAATGATAAGCTAATTTGGATCACCATTTCAAAATTCTTTCATCTTTAAATTCAACCACTCCTCTAGATGGATTAAAGCACTAAACATATCATTAATCCAAAGCACCAAAAATGAAATAAATAATTCACTACTATGTAAATCGATTTACACAGTATAATTTTCAAAAAATTGTGCAAAATTGTGCTGTGTAAATCGATTTACACTACTATGTAAATCGATTGCACACAGAAGCAGTAGCAAAAACAACATTTTAAAAGGGAAATTTCTTGTTCAAACTTTCCATCAAACACCTTATGATCATGGATCCACTTGAGCAAGAAAATTCCATCAAATTATGAGAAAATAACACCATTAAAATCACAAAATAATGCTCAAAGAATCAATCCCAAATATCACCAAGAGATCACATTGTGAAAGATGAATTATCCAACTTACCAAAGGTAGATCTAGAGAATTATCAAAACAACTTCAAGAATTTGCTTTAATTCAACCACAAGAATCAATTGACCAAGCTTGGATGTAGAGAATTGATGGAGAAAAAGTGTTTGGATGAAGGTTTAGCTCAAAGATTAGTAAGCTTCAATGCAAAGCTTACTAACTTTTTGAAAATGGAGCTTTGAGTGAATTTGGTAGATGGAAAGAATTGAGAGATTTTTTAGCAAGGTGGATTTGGCTATCAAAAGCTTGAAATTTGAATGAAATGAGGGCTTTATTTATAGAGTTTTAGGATTGGGATTAGTGGTAATTTAGTAATTGATTCTTGGAGCCAAAATTTGAATTAATGATAACTCTTTCAAAAATTAGAGCCAAAATTTGAATTAATGATAATTCTTTCAAATATTAGAGCCAAAATTTGAATTAATGATAATTCTTTTTAAAAATAAAAGATTGGCACTAAAGTTTGAATTAATTATACATCTTTCAAAAGTGAAGGAAAATTGGAGCCAAAATTTGACAATTTTAAAATGTTGATTTTTTTAAAATTTTCACACTGTGCAATCGATTGCACTACAGTGCAAATCGATTGCACAGTGTATTTTTTTTCAAAAATGGCGCAAAATACACTATGTGCAATCGATTACACTTTAAGAGGAATCGATTGCATCAGTGAAAAAAAATGAAAAATTTTAATTCTTTTTTTCTTTGCAAAATAGAGATTTTAGGAAAATAATACCAGAAATCCTTATTTGTCAGATGCTTCGACTTGGTACCTACAAAACAAAAATATACAAAGACAAAGACAAATATTTTTTTGTATTTTGATTAGAAGTTAGTCAACAACACATATACAAAATACACAACCAAGGTGCTTGGAGATTCCTCAAGAGCAAACTTAAAGATAGGAAAAAGAGGAAGAACCAACCCTAATGTGATCTTGTTATGATCGAGTTGATATGATATGATAGAGGAATCTTAGGGGCAAAAATTGGGGTACAACAACTGCCCTTATTTAAGTGTCTTCTATCCGGAGATACGAAGGTTACAAATCTTCGTGTCGACGCGATTGAAGATACTTAAATATAAAACAAGCCCTATTTTTGTCTCTAAGATGCCATGCAATGCTTATGATTATGGATGCATATGAACAGAACAAAAGAGACGCAAAGTAACACTGGGGATGCCACAAAAATGAAGAAACAAAGGACCAACCCCACCAGGAAAATAAATCACTGGTGAACCAAAAGAATAGAACCAGAGAGGAGGATAACAAGCATCGACGTTCACTGCCGATGGCCTACCAACGTTCACTGAAGGTAGAAAGAGAAAATATACCGACTCACAGATGACTGTAAACTACCAACTCAAAATTTGAAGGTAGAAGAGAAAATATATCATGCCATCGCCGTTCACTGACGAGGAACCATCACCATTCACTGATGATAGAAAAAAAGATAAGAAACACCGACGTTCACTGCCAATGCACTACCAACGTTCACTGAAGGTAGAGAGAAAATATCATACCATCGCTGTTCACTGACGAGGAACCACCACCGTCCACTGATGATAGCAAAAGGATAAGAAACACTAACGTTCACTGCTGATGCACTACCAACGTTCACTGAAGGTAGAGAGAAAATATCATACTATCACTGTTCACTGATGAGGAACCACCACCGTTCACTGATGATAGAAAAAGGATAAGAAACACTGTCGTTCACTGCCGATGCACTACCAACGTTCACTGAAGGTATATTTTGAAAATATCATACCATCGCCGTTCACTGACGAGGAACCACCACCGTTTACTGATGATAGCAAAAGGATAACAAACACCAACATTCACTGCCGATATCCTACCAACGTTCACTGAAGGTAGAGAGAAAATATATCATATCACCACCGTTCACTGACGATGAACTATCGACGTTCACTGAAGATAGCAAAAAGATAACAAAAACCAACGTTCACTGCCGATGTACTACCAACGTTCACTGAAGGTAGAGAGAAAATATCATATCAGCGCCGTTCACTGACGATGAACTATCAACGTTCACTAAAGATAGCAAAAAGATAACAAACACCAACGTTCACTGCCGATGTACTACCAACGTTCACTGAAGGTAGAGAGAAAATATCATATCACCGCCGTTCACTGACGATGAACTATCAACGTTCACTGATGATAGCAAAAAGATAACAAACACCAACGTTCACTGCTGATGTACTACCAACGTTCACTGAAGGTAGAGAGAAAATATCATATCACCGCCTCTCACTGACGATGAACTATCGACGTTCACTGAAGATAGCAAAAAGATAACAAACACCAACGTTCACTGCCGATGTACTACCAACGTTCACTGAAGGTAGAGAGAAAATATCATACCATCGCCGTTCACTGACGATGAACTATCAACATTCACTGATGATAGGAAAAAGATAACAAACACCAACGTTCACTGTTGATGTACTACCAACGTTCACTGAAGGTAAAGAGAAAATATATCATATCACCACCGTTCACTGACGATGAACTATCAATGTTCACTGAAGATAGAAAAAAGAGAATAAACATCGACGTTCACTGCCGATGTACTACCAACGTTCACTGAAGGTAGAGAGAAAATATCATATCACCGCCGTTCACTGACGATGAACTATCGACGTTCACTGAAGATAGCAAAAAGATAACAAACACCAACGTTCACTGCCGATGTACTACCAACGTTTACTGAAGGTAGAGAGAAAATATCATACCATCGCCGTTCACTGACGATGAACTATCAACGTTCACTGATGATAGCAAAAAGATAACAAACACCAACGTTCACTGCCGATGTACTACCAACGTTCACTGAAGGTAGAGAGAAAATATATCATATCACTGCCGTTCACTGACAATGAACTATCAACGTTCACTGAAGATAGAAAAAAAAGAATAAACACCAACGTTCACTGTCGATGTACTACCAACGTTCACTGAAGGTAGAGAGAAAATATCATATCACCGCCGTTCACTGACGATGAACTATCAACGTTCACTGATGATAGCAAAAAGATAACAAACACCAACGTTCACTGTCGATGTACTACCAATGTTCATTGAAGGTAGAGAGAAAATATATCATATCACCGCCGTTCACTGACGATGAACTATCGACGTTCATTGAAGATAGAAAAAAGAGAATAAACACCGACGTTCACTGCCGATGTACTACCAACGTTCACTGAAGGTAGAGATAAAATATTATATGTTACCCAAACTTCTGGTGTTTCACCTAGAACGTGTCTCAACTTCTTCCTTAACCAAGGAAATCCGCCTAGAAAGTGTAATATGTAAGCTGTCTCAAATAAAGAGACTTCCACTTGCAAAGATTTCACAACGAGCAATTTCTGTGAATTTGAAAGTCTTGCCATCCACTGGTGTAAACTGACGACGGACTTCAAGCTAACCACTCATAGAGGAAATAGAAAAAAAAAGTTACGTCAACTTGTACAGGGAAGCACGAGTTGCTCAAACAAAGATACCTGTTGCTTGTTATCATGGAGGATTGCAAAAAGAAACGACTTTCTGAGGATGGAAATGTGGCTTCCTGGGGAAATAGATATGACTTCCTGGGGAAATGAGATATGACTTCCTGGGGAAATCAGATATGACTTCCTGGGGAAATGAGATATGACTTCCTGGGGAAATGAGATATGACTTCCTGGGGAAATGAGATATGACTTCCTGGGGAAATGCCACATTATTCCTGTTGAAGAGATAAAGTCTTCTCGTGCAAAATAAATGCACAAAACAAAGCTCAAAGTCCTCAGAATTCCAGAGTAAATAATATTGTCATGCAACCACGAATCCAATTAGAAACAAACTGGAGCAAGACGGCCAAAGAAGATACATCCTTTGAGAAATAAACTCAAGAGGGAAAACCAAATCCAACTAAGCAAGGAGCGCTCCAGGAAGGTTTGAACACAATGTCAATAAAAAATGATTTGTAACAATGCATGATGCATGTATGAATGTATGAGTGATATCGTGCATATGCTGGTAAAAGGATACATAATCGAACAAAACTGCCTCAGGTACTAACAACATTGGTCTAAAATTCAACCAGAAAGAACAATCCAAGAAAGGTAAAAGCAACTGCGGAAACCAAACCTATTGTCTATCCTAACTTCACTGAGGAGAAACATAATCCGGATGTAGCTAAATCAAACAGATACTGGGATATTACATCTTTCTTTCGGTTTCATCGGAGGAACCAGTTTTTCAAAAGCAACATGCCTACTGAAGATTGCAAGATCAACCTCAAATAAAGCAGACTGACGCCGAGACAACCAAACCTCACTGGGGAATTCAAACCCACTTCCCTGGAGAAAAACTGCGGATTGAAAACTTTTCATCATGAATACTCATTCCAACAAGAGATGCCCTGGGATAACCTTCCCAGGGAATAACACACAGACTTCCATGGGGAAAACAAATGTTTCACAGTCCGTACTCCTACTGGGGATTTCGATACTGATTGTGAATAAGGCAAATGGAAACCAAATTGTCAAAACATTCACTGGGGAAATCAGGCCCACTTTAAAGGAAGAAAAACATACGGACTTCACTAAGGCAGACAATACTTCATCATCGAGACCTCTACCGGGGACTTCATGCTGACTTCATTAGGGAGGTCGACACCACATCATCGAGGGGAAACCAAGATATGTTCTTCACTTGGGAAACCGGAGATACGTGCTCCACTGGGGAAACCAGAGATACGTTCTTGACTGGGGAAAACGGAGATACGTTCTTCACTGGGGAAAACAGAGATACGTTCTTCGAGAGTAATCATTGCACCAACTTCTTTGGGGAGAAAGGACTTTTATCAATTAAACGAGGCCTTCACTGGAGAATATTGGATTGAGTCTTCATATCATACAAACCTATTCCAACAAAAGATGCCCTGGTGTAGTCTTCCTGGGAAATCAAGAAGTCAACACTAATGCCAATACTGCAAAAAAGAGCGATATCTTAGCACACCGAGGGAATAAAATCTTTCATCATATGAGGGAAAAATTCGCTGGGGAATCTGGGACAAAGGCTTCTGACCATGCAAACCCAAAATCAAAAGTGAACCGAGACTTGGCCGGGGATAATAGGAATCACAAACCAAATATTGTACCTTGCACCCACTGGTATCATTTTTAATTATACAACAAATCACGCGCATTCCAACAAAAATGACCTGAGAAAACCTTCATGGGGAACCAAGAAGTTAATAGTACAGCAAGAAGTCAAAGTTATGGGGATTTTAAATCGAACTCAACACTTGGTGAGAGAAAACCCAAAAACTTCACAGTTGTATCAACACCTCTTAGAAAATATACTGCCCTTGTCTAACTACTTGGGAAGCACATAACAACAGTAATGTCGTAACAAGAGAAAGCACTGCTCTACAAGAGATTCCATATCAATAAAAAGGGAGAAAGAACTCCATCAAATGAGAAAAGGCTTCATAGCTCTTTTTAATCTCCATTTGATCACCACCTGGCTGGGTAAAGAATCACACTCAGCTGGAGAAGTCTGCAGTAAGACTGGAAAAAATGGGATTATGAACCCAACATCATAACACAACTTGAGGAAGGTTCTCAGCTTGGGGTAGACATAGTAACTATCTTGACAAAATCTGGATATGCCCTTGGAAACCAATCTGGTGTCCCAAGCTTACCGGGCTGATCAAGGTAACTTTCATAATTTGCCCTTGGCTGCATGCTTTTAGGATAACCTTTATGATCAAATGGCTTTCATAGATTTGTCGAATCTTGACGTAATTGCCCTAGATTGGCTGAATGTTACATCCTCTTTGCTCCATAACTCTTCTCGGCGACATGCCTTTTACTGATACTCAAATGTAAGCTTTCATGATATCAAGCAGTTGTTTTACAAGCAAAAAATGTTTATTCTAAGAATGAAAATTCTAATGCAACAATTATGTAAGTCTTGAAGATTTTATTTGAAAAGATGTCGCAAAACCCTGTGAACGAATCACTAGCCAGGATGTGACATGGATTTTTTGTACAAAAGATAACAAAAGCAATATGATACCAATCTCAATAATTTAGCAAAATTAATGGGAGTCAGGAAACACTATCTCAATGGAGTATGCTTTCGAAATAAACCATGTTTCAATTAGGACTTTTGAGGGTTGTAACGTGGCCTGGTTCACGGTTTTAGAAAAAAAGATTTAAGGCTCAAAAATATTTGGTGCCCACCCCCTTCATGATGTTCTTCAGTCCTAAGTCCAGTTAACTTGACACGAACATTCATCTCTCAAAAGAAGTTTCGAGATGGTTGAGGAATCAAACAAGGTTTTCTTTGGACATGCAAGTCACTCATTCCTGCTTCTTTTGGGTTTCTTGTTACGTGACTCTGTTCTTTGCCGAGGATTTCACATTGTAATCCTTTATCGCATTTCAGGCTTTCCATTTCTTTCTTGCCTTCTGGACAAATTCCTTTTGATTTTGACTTTGAAGTGCAACAGGATGCCCTGACTTTTGCCTAAGCGACTTGTTTTTTCAAGTTCCGACTTAGCGGGGCTTTTTGTCTCTTTATTTTTCATCATAATTTTTTTATTCATATTATCTTTTTTTCCTTTTTTTTGAACATGTCGCATGACTTCGAGTCATTTGTGACTAGTTTGAAGAATTGTGACTGCCCTATTTCTGGGTAGATGAAAGATAACCATTGTTGTATCGTCATCTGTTGATCACCTGATATGTAAGATATACCCATTGGGATAACATCTTCTTTTGAAGCACACTACTGATATACGGAGATTTAAACATTGCAATTTTGAATTCCCTCAAACTTTTGAAGGATAACCATTATTGTATCCTTAGATGCGCACTCCTGATGAGTTCTGAATGCTCGATCAAATTAACTAAACACTACCCTACCCCAGGTTAAAAAATGAGGGTTTTTTTTAATAGAAAAAGAAACTCCTACTTCAAGGCTCAAAGGGGTTAACGAGGGGTTCACTCCCTTATATCTCCAGTGTTTGAGGATTTGAAACAATGGCTGTACATCGTCAACAGGGTTTTATCCAAAAGCATACAACCAGAAAATTTGCATTTTAATATCATCCTCCTCCTCCCAATCTCTACCTAGGCAAGAGAATGAGTAACAAGTTGGTATCATAAATAAATTTAAAATTGAAAACAAATACGAGTGAAACGAATGAATTTCTTCAAGACCAACATACTCATTGTATTAAGATTAAACATTCAAATGAAAACAAGTTCTTACATGCAAACATGCAATGATAAACAAGAAAAATTACAAATGAGAAAGCAGTAAAAATGATAAAAAACTGAGAAGGATAATCATCCTTAAACTCCAAGGCATTCTTAAATCAAGTTTATTCTTTGGCAAAGATTTGACTTGAACCTCAAGAAAAATATCCTTAAATGACAAGATACCACTTTGGACCAACCTCTGAACTTCAACCTTCAAAGCAAAGCAATCTTCCAAACCGTGCCCAGGAGCATCCTGATGAAAGGCACAAGAAGCGTCAGCCTTATATCCTCTTGGTAGATTTTTGGGAACAACTGGTTGAGCTCGAGTTTGAACCAGATTCTTCTTCAACAAAGAAGGATACAACTCTGTGTATGTCATTGGAATTGGATCAAATCTAATTTTCCACTGATGACATTGCCCTTGATTTCCTTGTTGAGGTTCCCCCTGATATGCAACAACAGTCAGAGTCTCATTGATGAATGGAGTCACAGAAGCAACTTTCTGATTCCTATTATGAGATCCTCCTCGCCTACCACGAAGTATAGCGTAGGAGTCTTGCTCTTTCTTCTTGGAACAATTATCACCATACTTCTTAACACCATTTGAAGAGTCCCCGTCTTTGAAAGATAAAGTTCCAGACTTCAACAACCTTTGCACTTCATTCCTCAAAGGATAACAACTCTCAACACTATGCCCTGGTGCTCCCTGATGAAAGGCACACGTCTGGTCTGCTTTGTAATACCACGACAATGGTGATGGTATAGCGGGAGGTGGTCGTGTCTGGACCAACTTCTTATGAACCAATGCTGGTAATAGCTCTGCATAGCTCATGGGAATAGGATCATAGTTCTCCCTTCTCTGATTATACCCTTGATTCCCCTGCTGGGATGGTCTCTGATAAACAACGGTAGTTGGAGCGACATTCATAACAGGAGTAACTGAGGCGACTTACTGATGACGCTGATAATTCTTTATAGGAGCTTTTACCCTTCTCCTTTGCACAACAACATTTGCCCTTGTTGGTTGAGGTTGAACACTCGGTGGCTGATTCTGAGCAACCACCAGAGTTTCCATCAGAGTAGTCAAGTTGGCCAAGCCAGCCTTCAAAGCAGAAACTTCTTCGCGCAGCTCGCGATTCTCCTGTTCTAAGTTGTCCATCTTCTTTTTGAAATTAGCCCGAGTGTTGTAGTGATGAGTCAGCTTGCAAAGGTGAAGTAAAGAAGCTGGGTAAGACACCTGGATATGCATAACAAATGCAAAAACATGTGCAATATGATGCATGATATGCAATGTATATGATTATTATTATTTTATCATTTAATATTTCAAGGGATTTAAGATATACAAACATATTGCAAACATCAAAATAACAATGCATTTGAAATACTGAAAACTTTTATTATAATAACTTCGAAATGGGTTACAAGTTTCAATGATCCCAAGTACAAGATGGAATTACAATCTAAAATCCTGAGAAAAGGAACTGATAGAGATCAATCTGTACGAATGCGCTTCCCTGTGAGCCTGGCAATCTGAGCTCTCAACCTCTGGTTTTCTTCCACATGTCTGATGGCAACCTCCTTCAAATCATCTGAATCAGGAGGTGAACAAACAGCACCTGTTTGAGGCTTAGGATAAAATAAATCTCTCTGCCTCTCCATAGACTCTACTGTTCGACTCTCAAGGATCTCGATTAAATCATCTCTCTCCTTTAGGTCTGCTCTATAGGAACTCTCTAAAGTCTGGAACTTGTTCTTCCAAGCATCCCTTTCCTGTTGCATCCTAACCAAAGCAAGCTAAGAACTGAGCTGGTAATCCTCTAATCCCTCCTTTGGTAGTCATATGAGCTTCCACCTCAGACTTCCCCAGATGAATCAAAGCGGCAATCTCATGTGGTTTTGGCTCACCCTCCAAACCAGTAAAAGGAACGCGATCGGTAACAGGTAAATCCAATAGATAGGAGTACTCTTCCAATGTTGGCATTAACTGATAATCGAGAAAAGTAAAGCAGTGATACACCGGATCATAGAACTGGACCAAAGTTGAGAGAAAACCCTCCTTCATCTTCAGCTTCATGAGAGGAATAATGGATCCATACTTCTTCCGAAAGTCTGTAGAACACTCGATCTCGGGAATTAGACTGATCAACTCATCTATCTTAGGATCCTTGAAACTGTATTTCTCGGTCTTTCTCTTTCCAGAATCCATGGTTTAAAAGTACTTGAGATATTCACCAATAGTCAACCTTTAAATCCCTTGAAATATTGTTTTTTCAAAAGATGCTTATGAGTGCATGGATGCATGATGCAACAATCACACACAAGATCACACATATAGGGTTCATAGGTTCAATTTCACGAGCATGAGGTCGAAGGTACTACCCATAAGGTATTGGTCTAAAAAGTTATCACCTGCCGAACAAGGTTCTAGAGGTTCTCAGAGTCTACATCCTTCCTTTGGATATTACCAACTTCCCGATTAACTTTGTAATTAGTAATATTCTCAAGAAAGACTCGTCCGAGCGTAGTATCGCGTGACAACTACTTCTGGATTACTCCGTCATAGCTTCCGCACTACACCTAAAAGGCCAAGATGGGTTAGGTAATCTACGGTCCTCAGCTTCAGCAGGCTCCCAGGTCGAAAGCAGTACGTCTTCCCGATTACTCGGTAAACGATACTACAGTCAAAGGGGCCTCCACTGAGTGGGGGATCTCATGCCTCCTTGTTTGGGATTACTCCCTCAAAGTTAACATGACTATACCGCCCGTCCTATCTTAAAGTTTGCCCAAGTCCGGGTATAGGACTTATGAGTAATCACCAAGCACCCTGAAAACTAGGAAAATCCAGACAAACATATATACAAAATATAACACATAAACAAAAATAGCACATATACAGATATAAACAAAGATAGTCTCAACCCACTTAGGGATGGACCATCAAGAGGTTAATATTTCCCCAGTGAAGTCGCCATTTTTTCTGTAGCGGTAGAAATGTGTAAGACTAAGCCATTAGATTGACTAGACTTTATATAAATCAAAATAAAAATCGCCACCGCGCTTTATTTTTTCCAAAAGAATGGGAAAAGAGAGAATAACCCAAAAAGAGGGGGAAAGATTCAAGGTAAGGGGGTTGGTTATGCAAAGGGAAGGTATTAGCACCCTAAACATCTACGGTACTCCGCAGGAACCTCTTTGAAAAAATCTGTATATTTTGGCTTTAAAAATGTGTTGTATATAAAATGGATGGTGGAGGTGAGGAAAGAAATATTTTTATGATTTTTGCACCCACCGCAATTGCGAACCTTTAGTGCCTACGTACCACCTTTCATGCAATAGGGGATCAGGGTACACGTAGTTCATCTTTAAAAAATTTGAAACACAAGTATGTTGGTTTATTTTATGAGATAAGACATCATCGCAATTGTCCGTGTGGAAAACATACTTACTACCCACAATCATGAGAAAGGAGAATTTGCATAATCTCAAAGTGGAGGATATGGCTTGGATTTTAAAATCAACAATGCCTCACTCAACACCCAAGTGGAAAATATCTCACTTCACTACATATTGTAGAAGTATAGTTGTTTGCATCACTACAAGGATTGACAAGAGTCTAATATTTTGAGAAAAGTTTAAAGATAAAAGCCAAAGTGGTAAAATGGTTTGAAATGAGATTGATTGACTTTTAGTCTTCTAAAAAAAAAGGTCAAGGTATTATTAAATTGATTGAAATTTATTTATGAAAATGTTTCGAAGATGCATGGACCTAAGTCCAAGTTTATTATGAAAATGTTTCAAGTTTCAAAACAAGAAGAGTTTTTTTTAAAGGAGGGAGAAGATTTTTGTTATTAAAGAAGATGGGAGGAGAAGAAGAGGCTATCCTAAAGCATAAGGTCAAATCTAGGGATAAGAACCATCTAACCAACAAGAAGCCAATACTTGACATTATGAGTCAATATAGAATTCCCATTCTTCGGATTGAAACCAAGCAAGCAAAGATACTAGACCTCTTGAGAGAACCAAACTTCAAGTGTTTTAAGTCTTCACAAAAATTGGGCAGAGTAACGGCTGTATGCGGATGAATTCCAGATTACAAACAAAGTATGTAATCACAATAACCTGCACACAAAACAAACAAACAACCCAATGTCTTGAGGTAAACCTCAAGAACTCCAGACAAAATATCAAATAAAGTCACAAAATCTCCAAGATAGGCCAATGTCTCTAATCCTAAGTCCAAGAAGTCCATCACACCATAATGCAAAGGATAGTAACCATGTAGTCCAAGTATCATTAATGATTTTTATGGTTCATGTTGATTATTAGGTGTCTTTAAAAAGAAAGAAAAGCTCAAGTGAGCAAAATAAAAATTGCATAAAAGTAAATGCTCAAGTGAGCAAAGATGAAAATAACATGAAATGTAAAAATGCTAAAAGTAAATGGTACATAAAGCATAAAAATAAAAGCATAAAGTAAAGTTAATTGTTAGTAATTAGTGGTTAGTTGGATGACCATCTTGAAACTTGCATTTGGAACTCATTAGGGGATTGGTAGAACCAAAGCCTCTACACAACAAGTTGCATTTTCTTTTTGTCAAGTATATCATCCATTTTGGAATTCTCACAAGGCAACATGTAATGATCAACGATGTTTAAATGATCCGCGTTGACCAAAAGTGTTGTAGATCCATCAGAGGATTGGTAGAACCAAAGCCTCTACACAATGAATCTCAAGGTTATTGGATCAAAGAGATCAAATTAACATACTTGGGCTTGCAATCATAAGTTTGGGCCACGAATGATCATTTATTCGAATCGGGACAAAATTTAGCGCTATGTTAAGCAATCATAAGTGGACTTATGTAGAAGTCACACCTATTTTGAGGCCGGTCAATAGCAATCAATGTACTTCATATTTGGATAAATGATATAGAGATCACCATCCCTTAACATGTAGCACAATTAAAAAAGAAAGGGATAAGATGAAGAGGGGGGGAAATGATAAGCTAATTTGGATCACCATTTCAAAATTCTTTCATCTTTAAATTTAACCACTCCTCTAGATGGATTAAAGCACTAAACATATCATTAATCCAAAGCACCAAAAATGAATTAAATAATTCACTATTAGGTAGATTTGAATTGATGAACATTTATCCAACTTCATCTACATCACAAAGTCCATTGAGTTTAAAGACAAATTGGACATTTAAAATTGCAATCCAAACCAACAATCAAAAGGAGTGAGTAGAAAAAGCATTTTGGATCAAAGCTACCCCAAAACAAGGTAAAAAATACATTTTGTTCAGGTGTAAATCGATTTACACTACTATGTAAATCGATTTACACAGTATAATTTTCAAAAAATTGTGCAAAATTGTGTTGTGTAAATCGATTTACACTACTATGTAAATCGATTGCACACAGAAGCAGTAGCAAAAACAGCATTTTAAAAGGGAAATTTCTTGTTCAAACTTTCCATCAAACACCTTATGATCATGGATCCACTTGAGCACGAAAATTCCATCAAATTATGAGAAAATAACACCATTGAAATCACAAAATAATGCTCAAAGAATCAATCCCAAATATCACCAAGAGATCACATTGTGAAAGATGAATTATCCAACTTACCAAAGGTAGATCTAGAGAATTATCAAAACAACTTCAAGAATTTGTTTTAATTCAACCACAAGAATCAATTGACCAAGCTTGGATGTAGAGAATTGATGGAGAAAAAGTGTTTGGATGAAGGTTTAGCTCAAAGATTAGTAAGCTTCAATGCAAAGCTTACTAACTTTTTGAAAATGGAGCTTTGAGTGAATTTGGTAGATGGAGAGAATTGAGAGATTTTTTAGCAAGGTGGATTTGGCTATCAAAAGCTTGAAATTTGAATGAAATGAGGGCTTTATTTATAGAGTTTTAGGATTGGGATTAGTGGTAATTTGGTAATTGATTTTTGGAGCCAAAATTTGAATTAATGATAACTCTTTCAAAAATTAGAGCCAAAATTTGAATTAATGATAATTCTTTCAAAAAATAGAGCCAAAATTTGAATTAATGATAATTCTTTTTAAAAATGAAAGATTGGCACTAAAATTTGAATTAATTATACATCTTTCAAAAGTGAAGGAAAATTGGAGCCAAAATTTGACAATTTTAAAATGCTGATTTTTTTTTAATAAATTTTCACACTGTGCAATCGATTGCACTACAATGCAAATCGATTGCACAATGTATTTTTTTTCAAAAATGGCGCAAAATACACTATGTGCAATTGATTGCACTTTAAGAGCAATCGATTGCATCAGTGAAAAAAAATGAAAATTTTTAATTCTTTTTTTCTTTGCAAAATAGAGATTTTAGGAAAATAATACCAGAAATCCTTATTTGTCAGATGCTTCGACTTGGTACCTACAAAACAAAAATATACAAAGACAAAGACAAATATTTTTTTGTATTTTGATTAGAAGTTAGTCAACAACACATATACAAAATACACAACCAAGGTGCTTGGAGATTTCTCAAGAGCAAACTTAAAGATAGGAAAAAGAGGAAGAACCAACCCTAATGTGATCTTGTTATGATCGAGTTGATATGATATGATAGAGGAATCTTAGGGGCAAAAATTGGGGTACAACACATAGGATAATCTCCAACCAGAGTCTCAATCTCTTGGCAGCTATCTCCCCAACTAAGCTGAATTCTACAAGTAGAAGCCTTGTGAATCTCTTCCTAAAAAATAACTCACCCCTTCAATAGTTTATCAACCGAATTTATTTCCCCAATAGGGTTTATTTTCCCAACAAACAATGAGTAGCATAACTACCCAGCCAAGTACAAGATTCCCCAACTTTGGTCTATTTTCCCCAGCTGAGCCTGTTACCCCCAGTTGAGTGTATTCTCCCCAAGCTGAGCCTGTCCTCTCCGACTGAGTCTACATTCCCCAGCTTAAGTTTTCCTTTCAGACTATTGCAAATTGTGATCGGTGGAAATAGAACTGAAGAGTCGCCACCGTCTTTTATTTTCTCCAACATGGACAGGACAAAAGCACAGCAAAATTCCTTATGAGATAGTTTCTCGGTTCGGGAGGTAGATTTATAGAAAGGGAAGGTGTTAGCACCCTTTCTATCCATGGTTATCCATGGGCTCTTAGATACTTGCTCATTGTGTTTTCAAAAGATGTTTGCTTTTCAAAGTGTGAGTGGGTTTGAAAATGTTTCGTTTAAATATTTCTGAATGACTCTTGTATCTGTCCTCAAGAGTGTTTGAAAAATTGTTTTGAAAGATTTTTGAAAGTGTCGGTGTGAAAAGAGTTTTGATTTGTTTTTTTTTTAGAGAGCAAGTATCTACGAGTCATCTACCTACCCTAAGGAATTAGGCTGTGTAAATGTCCTTAAGGTAGTGCCATCCCACCATTGAGAGGTAGGTAGCACCACCATTAAAGGTGTTCGGGTCAATTCGAGTTTAGGGACAGTGTGGTCATCGAAGCAACAGTAGGACACCTTAGAAGCTACCCTTATGTCCTTGATCCTTTTTTATTTATTCCGAGGCAACCGTTTCGAGGCAACTTGTTCCGAGGCAACCGTTCCGAGGCAACTATTTCGAGGCAACTGGATCATGGACACAAGGACTTACTAAAACGTCCTATACTTGACGACCACGTTTCGAAGGCAACAAGTGAGGCGTACCCTAGAAGTGGTGTGTGAATTTGTGTGTTATTTTCATGTCAATATTCATCTTTGATCAGGGCATTGTGAGCTACGCTTGTTTTTAATTAGCCATACATTCTTTCATGCGATTTAGAATTTAGGAGTGCGGAAAGTAAAAAAAAACGGAAACATAAATCCTACGCTATTACAAGGCGCGGGTCTATACATCGCCAAAATACAAAGACCCGTTTGATAAAAGATGCGGAAAGTAAAAATACCTAATTACTATTATAAGCCTTGAGCAGTTACATAATATTCGAAAGAAAATAATACGCGAAATAGAATAAAAGTTGAACGTCCGAGGGTTTTGACCCTTTTGAAATTAAACGAAATGCATAATAATTATTTAATTAAAGAAAATGTTTTTTATGTTTTTGGTATTTATGAAAATAAAGAAAATTAAAATTAAATGGAAACCCTAATTCTAGATTATTTTAATTATTAATAAAAAGAAATATTAAAGTTATTCTAATTTACTAATTAATTAATATACATGTTTATTTACAAAAATAAATAGTAATTATAATAATAAATAATGAGAAAAATAATTAATTAAGAAAAGGATGAAAAATGCCAAAAAACCCAAAGTCTAGATATTTTTTATTTATTAAGAAAAAGATTAAAGTTTAAAACCTAAATTAACTAAATTAATTATTAAAATTTATTTACAAAAATATTTAAATGGTGAAGTTAATAATAATTAAACATATTTTACATTTTTCTGTTTTTTTATATTATGAAAATTAATTATTTGTGAATTGATAAAACAATTAAAAAGGATTAAAAAGAATTATAATTAGAAAAGAAAAGAAAATTGAAAAGATGCAAACCAGGGGGTATCAGGCCCAATGGGAGGTTTTTTTGAAGTAATTTTGGCCCATGAAACAAAGGCCTAGTTTGACTTTCTACGCCTGCATGTACATTGGTTGACTAGGGTGCGCTCTGGAATTCATTCAGTGGCCCTTGGATGGAAGCTCATGGCCATGTGGCAAGCTTGGACGTGAGGCTGCATGATGGACCTTGGGGCGTGTACTGCATAGGAATGGATTAGAACAAAAATCATGAATTAAGTGGGGGGACCTGGGAATCGAACCCAGGTCCCTATGCCTGTAAGACACCTCATCAACCAACTGGGCTATTGCGTTTGTTTGTTAACATAATGGAGAGTGATTATTATATAAAAAAACAAGTGTTAGTGGTATGAACAAAAAAATCACGCGCCAAATTTGAATGCTCCTATCATATGATGACACGCTAGCTTTCTTCTTCGTTTATCTGCAAATAGAAAACAAGTAGCGGGGGTTTTAAACCCCCACTAAGCACAGCCATGAATAATAGCGAATAGAAGATGCCTTAATATAAAAAGGGCGCGAGGTCATCATTTAATTCGTATGGAGCTCCTGAATTCAATGGCATAGGTCTCAAGGTCCAATTTTTCCATACAAGGAAAGCCCTATTTTGGAGCTTCTGAAACCCTAGGTTTCATCAATGGTGGATTTGGCTACAGGCAGTGTTAGTCCAATTAAATGTTACCAAAAGCTTCAGAAGATCATTATTAGTGTAAATCAACAATCAAAATATAACAATGATGCATAGAATGCAGAATTCGATTATGAATTTTTTTTGTGAATAACACGATTCTGTTCTACCGTTTCTTTGGACGTGGAAGCTTGTTCTTGGTTGCTATAGATTCCCAGCAATGTCAGCAAGGTGTTGGAATAGGTTTTAGGCCTTGAATGATCCTGCAAATACAAAATCAGTTTTCAAATTTTTGATGAAAAGTTGCAACTTTGTTCTCTGTTTGCGAGCAGCTTTTCGTCCCTTCTTGAATTAGGTTAGGTTGTGCATATGTAAGTGAAGCATTCTAGGTCAAAAACAAGGCCCAAAAGTCCAAGAATTTATGATTCATATCTTTGATTTTCAATCATGAAATTTCAATCTTTTTTCCATGCAAATCTTGCCAAATATGGATGATCTTATCTTGTTGATTGGTGCACGAAATCTTTAGCCTATAATGAGAATATTTGCTGCACAAAAAGATTTGAAAACCATTATTTGATATTTTTCTCATAATTAAATCTAATTAAATGAATTAATAATAATAAAAATTCAATTAGTTAATTAAAAATAAGAAAATAAATCATTTTTAGCTCAATGGGTCGTGCATATGCTTTGGGTAATGATTCAAGGAAGAATTTGAGGCCCATTAGCATTTTTGAAGCTTTTGAAGCAAAATTGACTTTTCAAAGTTCCCAAAAATTTCCCAACTTCTCCAATGCATATCTTGCTCAATTTTGAAGCTATGATCATGTTCTTGGACATTTTGGAAAGGTATTGAAGTCATCTAACCAATGCCTTTGGTCCCATGTCATTTTGATTTACCAATCTCAAGTTATGGTCTTTGACTTAAAGTGCCTTTTTGTTGACTTTTGAAAATGACCTATAATGTTGAAATTGATAACTTTTTGTGAGAGCATTTCATGGAATTGAAGTTTGAAGATGAGTTGTAGGAAATGTCATCCCCTTCAAAATGAGTATTGGATGGAATTTTTCTGATAAACCATGAAGAAGTTATGCCTTGGTCAATTTGCAGTTGACTTTTTCAACTGTCCAAAAATGGAAACTTTTGCATCTTGAGACTTTTTGAGCCATGCTTGTGGAATCATGATCAAGAATTGATCAAATGATGTTTGTGGCTTCAAAATAAGATGTTGACCAAAATTTTTTACTTTTGACTGTTAAATGACCATTTTGCCCCTGCAGTTGACTGTGAAGCATTTAGGGTTTTTGACTGTGCAATTTGATGCTGTGAGTCTTGAAACTTGACATATGAATGCTTGAAAATGTTTATAGGCATGTGGGACTTGATTGGACCCTTGGGAACCTCATTTCCTTTGCAAGAACCAAAACCCTAATTTTGACTGTGTTAGGAGGCAATTGGACTGTGCAACCCTTGAGAGATTTTGGATCATGATCTTGCCAAATCTTGAAGAATATGGGAGGGAAAATTTTGGGGTACAACAGTTGCCCCTGTTCAATCTTCTTAGACCTGAGGATGTAGATTGGCTGGCGTGCCTTTCGTAATCCGAAGGTGGAAGATGATTGAACACTAGAGTGCCCAGAAATTTGCACACACATAGTATGGTATCAGCAGTGTGATGTAGGGAATGAGCTTATAGATGCCATTTGGAGAGATGATGGATGGGAGGATGGGCTTATAGATGCCATCTGGAGCTGTGATAGAACCTTGTGGGGAATGGGCTTATGGACGCCATTTGGAGACTGTTGGTATGTGGATGGGCTTATAAATGCCATCTGGAGGTTGTCTATTGAATTTGTAATTTTTGTAAGTTGAAAGAAGGAACCTGTGTAGGGTTGCCTGATGATGAGCTTGTGTAAAACTGCATCTTGGAAAGAGGGACACCTGTGTAGGGTTGACTGATGATGAGCTCGTGTAAAACTGCATCTTTGAAGGAAGGAAACCTGTGTAGGGTTTACTGATAATGAGTCCGTATAAGACTGCATCTGAAGTTGAGAAGGAGCCTGCGTAGGGTTACTTTGATGACGAGTCCGTGTAAAACCGCATCTAGAGCTGAGAAGGAAACATGTGTAGGGTTTACTGATGACGAGTCCGTGTAAAACTGCATCCTGGAAGAAGTAAAACCTGGGTAGGGTTTCTGATGACGAGTCCGTGTAAAACAACGTCTAGAGAGAGAGAGAACCTGTGTAGGGTTTCTTTGACGACGAGCCCGTGTAAAACAACGTCTGGAGAGAGAGAACCTGTGTAGGGTTTCTTCGGGATAAGTTTGTGTAAAACTTCTGGAGGAACCGGGGTAAGGTTACTTCGGGATAAGTCCGTGTAAGACTTATGGAGGAACCGGGGTAAGGTTACTGCAGGATAAGTTCGTGTAAAACTTATTGATGAACCGGGGTAAGGTCATCTTGAGATAAGTTCGTGTAAGACTTCTTGATGAAAGAAAAGGAAGGAACCGGTGTAGGGTTGCCTGATGATGAGTTCGTGTAAAACTACATCTAAGGTTGAGGAGGAACCGGTGTAGGGTTGCCTGTTGATGAGCCTGTGTAAGACTTCTTCTGAAGGAACCGGTGTAGGGTTTCCTTAGGATGATCAAGTAGATAATTGTCCTGTTTGGTTTCAGATATTAACCCACGATCAGTCGTCTACAGAATTTTCCTGGCTTGTTACCGGTATTGATCTGGAACTTGTAAAGGTAGATGGTAATCATCTTTGTATTGATCTTGGTCCTGAAAAGACAAAACGTTAGTTGTATTCAATGTTATGATGTATGACATGCATTATGTTCTCAGAAGAAATGAGATTGTATGTCCATGATGCGTATGTGCATGCTATAATGTATGAAGATGTGATGTTTATGACTATATTTTTGTCTAGGAAAGTAAATCCTTGACGGGCGCCGGGAGGTCAAATCCTGGACTGATGTGGAAGAGTAGAGCTTTTGTTTCCACTGGGGAGTGATGGTTGCAAGAATACCGGTAGGAGAAGATGACTCCGTTGGGGAATAAACTTGGCGAATAGATTACTCTGCGGGGAATGCTCTGTGGGGAGAGAAATACTTTGCTGAGATGCTGATGATAACTCCACTGGGGATACCATTGTTGAGCTATGTTAGAAGATTGGGTGAACTCCGCTGGGGATAGGAAGACTTCACCGGGGACGGTCTTTCCGTGGTTTTCAGCTGAGGATAACCCAATTATATCCTGGTGGGGAAATAACCTTTGAATAGAGCCGGGGGAGCGTTCGTGCTCTACGGGTGACAAGCTTCCAGAATCTACTGGGGATAAGCTTCAAGACCTGATGGGGAAATCGGTTGAACTCTCCTGGGGAGACTTTGGACTAGACTGGGGAATGGCTCCACTGGTTGTTCTGTATACCACCGGGGAACAATCTTAGACCAAGACTTCCGGGGATGCTTGTTAAGAATGTCTGTATACTCCGTTGGGGAATGTTGAGATCTTCGGGGGAAAATCCAACTTCCTTAAGGCTGACTGCAGGCTAACTCTGCTTGGGGAGAGTGTCACTGACTTGCTGGAGATATTGTGCCTTGTAGGGCTTATGGGAGACCAACTGCTTGGGAGAGAATTGTTGAATCTTGGCTTACTCTCTGGGGAATTAAGATATCTTGGTTGCACTCTTCAGCCGAACTTACCTTGGTACCTTGGTGGACAGAGCAATTGGATTGCTCAGACAACTCATTATTGCCCCTGTTTCTGCGGGAGAAGGCACCTGTGGAGGTCTTGATAACTGCCATTTTGACAAATCTTCTTCTGGTAGACAAGTGACGAGATGTAGGAACATAGTCATACGTTGTGATCCCTAACTTTTTCCTGAACCGCCCTTTCGGGTTTTCAGTCCATCGGGATACCCATTTTGCCTAGGTGTGTCAACCTAGCGGGTAGTATTTTGCGTAGTATTTTTCGACTATGTCCACGCTCTCAGAATGTAGGGAGGTGCCCCTGTCAGAAGTGTTGTCATACCACCAGAAGGTCTTTGTTGATCATGCAAGATTCGTTACGGGGATTCATGTCTAATTCCCCAAGTGACTCAGACGGAGATTTGCCCCTGCTGGTTGGCCTTTTGAGAGATTCTCCGAATCTTGACTTAATTGCCCCAGATGATAGACTATGATCATGCCATGCCCCTTGATTGGAGGTGCTTTTGTTCATTAGACATTCGTCGCGCGAAATTCTATGTTGTTCAAACAAATAGTCATATGCAGACAATGTTATATCAGGAATGCAAAGCTTATGTCTGTCTTGACGTTTTTGAAAATGCATTTTTTCATAAAAACAAGTGAATTTTTTGTGTAAACTGTGATGTCAACTCGTTATTTTACCGCAAGCCTTAAGGAGTCAGGATACCTTTTCGTAACAGTATGCTTTCGAACTAACCCATGCTTCGGCTAGGACTTTTGAGGGTTGTAGCGTGGCCTGGTTCACGGTTTAAGAAACAAAGGATAAAGGCTCAAAGTATTTGTACCCACCCACTCTTCGTGATGTTCTTCAATCCTAAACTCAGCTAATCGTGCCTTAGACTTTGTTTGAGTCCTTGCTTTGATATTCCGGTGATGGTCCGGATATTGACAGTTTATTTTGAATAGGCAGTCATTCCTTTTTCGGTTGAGGGTTTGTAGGACCTCTTTCTTTTTTTTATATTCTATTATCCCTGTTTTTTGCCTGAACTGTTTCTTTTGTGATTACAGTCAACGGGATGCCCCAGTTTTGTAAGTCTCCTTCATAGGTTTTGACTTATCGGGTTTTTATTTTTGAAAGATAATGACTGCCTGTCTTTATGGTTATTCGGAACCATCACTGTCTTTTGTTTTGGAAGGACTCCTTTGGTGCCATTCGTTGTGCACCTGGATCAACTGAGAGAACTACCCTGCCCCAGGTTATGATTAAGGGTTTAATTTTTTTGTGAAAAGAAAAACTCCTACTTCTTTGGCTCGAAGGGGTTGACGAGGGATTATCTTCCTTATAACTCTAGTGTTTAGGAATTGAAACAATGCATGTACCTCATTAGAGGGGTCTGTTCAAAAGCATACTGTAGATTGTGGTATCGTTTTCGTCATCCTCCCTCAAGAGGCTTAGAATTATTAATCGAGAGTTGAACATCAAAAATAAAAGCAATTTTGAATATAATGAACACAATAACTTCAAAACAGACACGTGTAATGCATTAATGAAATAACCAAGTTTGACATGAAATAAAATGTTTGAACAATCAAAAAGAAAATTACAACTTGAACATTCGAATGAACAAAAAATTCCAATCCTAGCCATGTTTTGGCAAGGGAGTAGTGATCACATTGGGAGTCTCAGCAGGCTCGAATTTGATCTCCTTAGCGTCGATCATGTTCTGGATATTGTATTTTAGCGCCCAACAATCCTCAGTATCGTGCCCCGGGCTATCAGAATGATAAGCACACCTCGCTTCTGGGTTGTAATTTGGAGACGAGGTCTTGGGATTTGCAGGAGGGTTGATCACCGTAATCAGATTCATTTTCAACATGTGTTCCAGTGCTTGTGATAACGGCATATTGATGTTGGTGAACTGTCTTCTAGGCTCGTCCGGCCTTCGCTGATTTCCCTTTTGTGGTTGTCGACATGGTGCAGAACCAGAGATCATGACTGCCCCTGCATGTTGGTCACATCGACTCTTTTGACTGTATGCAGCATTAGACTCTTTCTTCCCCATGTAAGGCTTTTTGTGAGTATCAGAAGGTGCGGCCTCTTGAATCTTCCCAGCCTTGATGCCAACTTCAATTCTTTCCCCAGTCAAGATCAAATCTGTAAACCCAGCAGAAGAATTCCCAATCAGATGGTTGAAGAAAGGTCCAGACAGGGTCCCCAAGAACATGTCGACAAGTTCACGGTCAGTTAGAGGTGGCTGCACCCTTCCAGCAAGGTCTCTCCACTTTTGCGCATATTCTTTGAAGCCTTCGCCTGCACCCATAGACATTCCCTGAAGCTGAGTGCGCGTGGGGGCAAGGTCGGCATTGTACTGGTACTGCTTGTAGAATGCAGTGGCCAAGTCCTCCCAGCTGCGGATGTTGGCTCCATTCAGTTGATAGAACCAGTCGAGTTGAGTTCCTGACAGACTATCCTGAAAGAAGTGAATCCACAAATTCTTGTCAGCCGTGTAGGGCTGGATCCTCCTTGTGTAAGACCTGAGATGCAGCTTGGGACAGGATGCCCCGTCGTACTTTACAAAGGCATGTGCCTTGAATTTGTGCGGGATTACTATCCCAGATGACAGACCTAGATCTTCGAAGTCCAGGCCGGGAACTTTTTGTATCTCCATAGCATTTAGCCGGTCTTCCAACTGTTTATACCTGTCCTCAGCTGGAGGGTACTGACATCATTGAACTCTGTCTCGTTGTCGGAGACCACTGGACTAGGAACCTCTCTCTCATGGGGGCTGGCCTTTCCAACAGACGGGGTAGTCTACTCAACCTCATTTAGTGATCCATTCCCAGATTTGCGTCTCGGGTTGAACAACACCGTCCTCTTCTTCTTCTTCTTCAAGAGCAGAGTCTTCAAATCCTGTTGACCCAGGGCTAGGCTCATAACCAACTCCTGGAACTGGGCGTTCTGAGCCTGGAGGGCCTTGATGGATTGCTCAGTAGATGATTCAGGATTCATAATGAGACTGCTGAAATAAACAGCGAAGAAGGTAAGTGACCTGAAAACAGTAGTACCTGTCATGCCATGATATGTATGATATGCATGCAATGTTTTCACGGATCTTGCGGGGTAAACAGAGAAATTGGTTAGAATTTTGTAGCTTGATTGAAGGAACTTCATGTTGTTGAGAGTCCTTCTTCACGAGTCAAGGCTCACCATATCGAGTGGGTCATAGCCCCTGACAACCTTGGCTAGAGGAAAATAAACCCTCTTTGCCCCTTGCTAGACATTTGATTCCTCATGACCTGCATCACAAGCCCTTGAGATCCTTGAAATGGGTTAGTCCTTATGCAGGATGCATGCAATGGTATGATGTTATGCTATGCATGGGGTAATGTAGGTAAACCCTGTTATGAGTCCCAATTAAGGACTGTAAACAAAACCTGCAAGAAACTCATGTGTTAGATAACAAGCATGCAAGTAGTCAAGTTTGAAAGCACACAAGTCACACAAAAGAGCCCTTAGAGTTTAGGCCAGCATGAAGTTTGGGGTACTACCCTCTTGAAGTTGGTGGGCTCAAAACCTGTCCTATCAGAAGTAACCGGGTTCTAAGGGTCCCAATATCATTGGATTGTTTTCTATGTTCATCATTTCGATTTAGCCACTGAACTGGCGACCGAAATATTCCAAGAAAACAACCCTCAACTGAGTGTAGTATTGAGTATCAACCAACCTCGGATTGCACCAAAGTCAGTTATCTCACTACCCTAAAGAGGCCAAGATGGTTCAATTAAGGTTCCTAAGATCAGTTGATGCTTCACGACACCACGCGGCGGCCCCGTACTCTCCTTGACTGGACTCAAGGGTTACCGGTACTCACCAAAGTGCCACATCAACATAGCAGACTGCTTCAACCGTGTCGGTATACCCCGCACAGTTCCCTCACAGTCTTGTTGCTACTTTCTACGAAGGTATCCCCCAGATCCGGGTTAGGATCTATAGAACTCCCAAAACAGTACCCACAATAATAAAGCAAACAATTCATACAATTGAAAACACAAGTGATCTTAGTCCTAAGGTACACCTCACTTTTATATATCCCTAGCAGAGTCGCCAGTTTGGTGATCGGTGGAAATAGAACTGACTGTTTTTTAAGCTGGTTCGCGAAATGTCGCGGAAGCAAGAGTCGCCACCGTCTTTTATTTTCTCCAACATGGACAGGACAAAAGCACAGCAAAATTCCTTATGAGATAGTTTCTCGGTTCAGGAGGTAGATTTATAGAAAGGGAAGGTGTTAGCACCCTTTCTATCCATGGTTATCCATGGGCTCTTAGATACTTGCTCATTGTGTTTTCAAAAGATGTTTGCTTTTCAAAGTGTGAGTGGGTTTGAAAATGTTTCGTTTAAAGATTTCTGAATGACTCTTGTATCTGTCCTCAAGAGTGTTTGAAAAATTGTTTTGAAAGCTTTTTGAAAGTGTCGGTGTGAAAAGAGTTTTGATTTGTTTTTTTTAGAGAGCAAGTATCTACGAGTCATCTACCTACCCTAAGGAATTAGGCTGTGTAAATGTCCTTAAGGTAGTGCCATCCCACCATTGAGAGGTAGGTAGCACCACCGTTGGAGGTGTTTGGGTCAATTCGAGTTTAGGGACAGTGTGGTCATCGAAGCAACAGTAGGACACCTTAGAAGCTACCCTTATATCCTTGATCCTTTTTTTTTATTCCGAGGCAACCGTTTCGAGGCAACTTGTTCCGAGGCAACTGTTCCGAGGTAACTATTTCGAGGCAACTGGATCATGGACACAAGGACTTACTAAAACGTCATATACCCGACGACCACGTTTCGAAGGCAACAAGTGAGGCGTACTCTAGAAGTGGTGTGTGAATTTGTGTGTTATTTTCATGTCAATATTCATCTTTGACCAGGGCATTGTGAGCTACGCTTGTTTTTAATTAGCCATACATTCTTTCATGCGATTTAGAATTTAGGAGTGCAGAAAGTAAAAAAAAACGGAAACATAAATCCTACGCTATTACAAGGCGCGGGTCTATACATCGCCAAAATACAAAGACCCGTTTGATAAAAGATGCGGAAAGTAAAAAGACCTAATTACTATTACAAGCCTTGAGCAGTTACATAATATTCGAAAGAAAATAATACGCGAAATAGAATAAAAGTTGAACGTCCGAGGGTTTTGACCCTTTTGAAATTAAACGAAATGCATAATAATTATTTAATTAAAGAAAATGTTTTTTTATGTTTTTGGTATTTATGAAAATAAAGAAAATTAAAATTAAATGGAAACCCTAATTCTAGATTATTTTAATTATTAATAAAAAGAAATATTAAAGTTATTCTAATTTACTAATTAATTAATATACATGTTTATTTACAAAAATAAATAGTAATTATAATAATAAATAATGAGAAAAATAATTAATTAAGAAAAGGATGAAAAATGCCAAAAAACCCTAAGTCTAGATATTTTTTATTTATTAAGAAAAGGATTAAAGTTTAAAACCTAAATTAACTAAATTAATTATTAAAATTTATTTACAAAAATATTTAAATGGTGAAGTTAATAATAATTAAATATATTTTACATTTTTCGGTTTTTTTATATTATGAAAATTAATTATTTGTGAATTGATAAAACAATTAAAAAGGATTAAAAAGAATTATAAATAGAAAAGAAAATAAAATTGAAAAGATGCAAACCAGGGGGTATCAGGCCCAATGGGAGGTTTTTTTGAAGTAATTTTGGCCCATGAAACAAAGGCCTAGTTTGACTTTCTACGCCTGCGTGTACATTGGTTGACTAGGGTGCGCTCTGGAATTCATTCAGTGGCCCTTGGATGGAAGCTCATGGCCATGTGGCAAGCTTGGATGTGAGGCTGCATGATGGACCTTGGGGCATGTACTGCATAGGAATGGATTAGAACAAAAATCATGAATTAAGTGGGGGGACCTGGGAATCGAACCCAGGTCCCTATGCCTGCAAGACACCTCATCAACCAACTGGGCTATTGCGTTTGTTTGTTAACATAATGGAGAGTGATTATTATATAAAAAAACAAGTGTTAGTGGTATGAACAAAATAATCACGCGCAAAATTTGAATGCTCCTATCATATGATGACACGCTAGCTTTCTTCTTTGTTTATCTGCAAATAGAAAACAAGTAGCGGGGGTTTTAAACCCCCACTAAGCACAGCCATGAAAAATAGCGAATAGAAGATGCCTTAATATAAAAAGGGCGTGAGGTCATCATTTAATTCGTATGGAGCTCCTGAATTCAATGGCATAGGTCTCAAGGTCCAATTTTTCCATACAAGGAAAGCCCTATTTTGGAGCTTCTGAAACCCTAGGTTTCATCAATGGTGGATTTGGCTACAGGCAGTGTTAGTCCAATTAAATGTTACCAAAAGCTTCAGAAGATCATTATTAGTGTAAATCAACAATCAAAATATAACAATGATGCATAGAATGCAGAATTCGATTATGAATTTTTTTTGTGAATAACACGATTCTGTTCTACCGTTTCTTTGGACGTGGAAGCTTGTTCTTGGTTGCTATAGATTCCCAGCAATGTCAGCAAGGTGTTGGAATAGGTTTTAGGCCTTGAATGATCCTGCAAATACAAAATCAGTTTTCAAATTTTTGATGAAAAGTTGCAACTTTGTTCTCTGTTTGCGAGCAGCTTTTCGTCCCTTCTTGAATTAGGTTAAGTTGTGCATATGTAAGTGAAGCATTCTAGGTCAAAAACAAGGCCCAAAAGTCCAAGAATTTATGATTCATATCTTTGATTTTCAATCATGAAATTTCAATCTTTTTTCCATGCAAATATTGCCAAATATGGATGATCTTATCTTGTTGATTGGTGCACGAAATCTTTAGCCTATAATGAGAATATTTGCTGCACAAAAAGATTTGAAAACCATTATTTGATATTTTTCTCATAATTAAATCTAATTAAATGAATTAATAATAATAAAAATTCAATTAATTAATTAAAAATAAGAAAATAAATCATTTTTAGCTCAATGGGTCGTGCATATGCTTTGGGTAATGATTCAAGGAAGAATTTGAGGCCCATTAGCATTTTTGAAGCTTTTGAAGCAAAGTTGACTTTTCAAAGTTCCCAAAAATTTCCCAACTTCTCGAATGCATATCTTGCTCAATTTTGAAGCTATGATCATGTTCTTGGACATTTTGGAAAGGTCTTGAAGTCCTCTAACCAATTCCTTTGGTCCCATGTCATTTTCATTTACCAATCCCAAGTTATGGTCTTTGACTTAAAGTGCCTTTTTGTTGACTTTTGAAAATGACCTATAATGTTGAAATTGATAACTTTATGTGAGAGCATTTCTTGGACTTGAAGTGTGAAGATGAGTTGCAGGAAATGTCATCCCCTTCAAAATGAGCTTTGGATGGAATTTTTCTGATAAACCATGAAGAAGTTATGCCTTGGTCAATTTGCAGTTGACTTTTTCAACTGTCCAAAAATGGAAACTTTTGCATCTTGATACTTTTTGAGCCATGCTTGTGGAATCATGATCAAGAATTGATCAAATGATGTTTGTGGCTTCAAAATAAGATGTTGACCAAATTTTTTGACTTTTGACTGTCAAATGACCATTTTGCCCCTGCAGTTGACTGTGAAGCATTTAGGGTTTTTGACTGTGCAATTTGATGCTATGAGTCTTGAAACTTGACATATGAATGCTTGACAATGTTTATAGGCATGTGGGACTTGATTGGACCCTTGGGAACCTCATTTCCTTTGCAAGAACCAAAACCCTAATTTTGACTGTGTTAGGAGGCAATTGGACTGTGCAACCCTTGAGAGATTTTGGATCATGATCTTGCCAAATCTTGAAGAATATGGGAGGGCAAATTTTGGGGTACAACACAAATCATAGGGCCACAACCATTAATCCCCAGTAAAAGTCATCAACCGAACCTTAACTATCTCCAAAAGATACTATGAAGCCTGGACCCGACCAGATAATAGTCAACTTCTCAAGTCACTATAGATCCTAGATCCGACCAGATAATAGTGTAAACTTTCAAACTACTATAAAGCCTAGACCCGACCAGATAATGGTTTGACTTCGTCAATTGCTGAAACTTGGACCCGACCAGATAACAGTTTGAGTTTCTGAAACCTGGATCCGACTAGATAACAGATAATCTCAATTTCAAGTTACTAAAAGCCTGGACCCGACCAGATAATAGTTTAAATCTTCAAAGTATAGAAGAACCTGGACTCAACCGGACCAAGGTTTAACTTCTTCTCCCCGGTAGAGTTGCCTCTCCCCCAACGAGTTTTTGTAAAGCCTGGATCCGAACAGATACCAATCACCCTCAGAGATTTGTTGTGAAACCTGGAAACCAACCAGATAACAACTAAATTCCCAAACAGTTTATTATGAAACCTGGACCCGACCAGATAACAATTAACTTCATCCACCTCAGAAATATGCAAAGCCTGGACCTGACCATATATCAATTTTCCAGCAAGTTATTGAGAAAACTGGAGCCCGACCAGATAACAATCAACAGTGATCCCCAGAAAGACATTGTGAATCCTGGACCCGACCAGATAATAGTACAAATTTCCAAAAACCATGAAACCTGGACCCGACCAGATAGTAGTTACCACTCCAAGTTACTGCAAAGCCTGCATACGACCAGATAATAGTTAACTTCTTTATCCCTAGCTAGTTGTTGTGAAGCCTGGATCCGACCAGATAACAGTTCAATTTCAAGAAATTCTCTGCAAAGCCTAGAATCCGACTAGATAATAGTTAATTTATTTCTTCCCCAGTAAGTTACCGTGAAGCCTAGATTCTACCTGATAGCAGTTGACTTCCTCATCCTCAGCAAATTGTGAAGCCTGGATCTGACCAGATAACAGCTAACGTTCAAGAGATATTCCCCAACGGAAGCATCCTTTCAACAAAGTTTAAAGATATGTATATTCTTCATCCCCAACAGAAATCCGGGAATCAAATTCCCAAAACTCTTCAGCAACAGTCAGGGATTTATTTTCCGGGATAAAAACATACATCTCACATTCATACATCATAACATGTATATACATGATGCATTTAGCATAATGTTGCATCTGATGAACATCATGCATACATCTGCATTTTACTAACTCTTTTTTCTCACAGGAAAAGCATCAAGTTTTAGTATAAATCAACAAGAGATTTGTGATGATACTCCTTCCAGTATTTACCAACATTCCTCCAAATGGCATCTATAAGCCCATTCACAATCCATCTCCGAGTGCAAATTTCTGGGCACTCTAGTGTTCAATCATCTTTCACCTTCAAGTCACGAATGATAGATCCGCCAACCTAACTCTTCAGGTTTAAGAATATTGAATATGGGCAGCTGTTGTACCCCAAAATTTTCCCTCTCATTTATCAATTATTCTCTCACAAGATCTCCTTTGGTTCAAGACTGCATTAGGGTTAATCAGCTCAAGACACCTCCTTAAGCACTTATGACTAAAGATTAGGGCTTGAGATTACACAAGGATAAATGGAATTTTAATACCCCATTTGAATTTCATGGATCATTTTGGACTCTCAAGTTTGCTCATGTCAAGTTTTAAGTCTTGGATCACCTTTTTGCTCAATCAATTGATTAGTTGACCTAAAAATCAATTGTATTGGGGAAAAAGTCAACTGTGGTCAATTTACAGTCAAACTTCATAATTTTTTATCCATATCAACATCATGAACCTATATATGTCATTTTATCAAGTTTGGACCATAATTCCTCAAGAAATTTGATCAAATCATCAAAAGGGCAAAATGGTCAAAATTAGGGTTTTGATTGAGAAAGGGCAATTTCTGATTTTTGACCTAGAAAATGGTTAATTGATTTGAGACATGATATCAAGGTTTCAAATGCATCATTTTAACCTAATGGCACGACTCAAAACTTCCCTCAAGATCAATTGATTGATAGTTCATTTTCAGTCAACTGATCAAAAGTCAATTGCACACTGAAAAGTTAAACTTTGACTTTTTGGTCAAAATCAAGTGTCAAAGATCACAATTCATCAAAAAATGTCAAAATATGAAACTTGTTCATTAAGAAATCAAAAAGTCAAGATTCCATTTTGAAAAGTCAAAATTTCCAAACTTAGAAGTTTTTCTAAGTGTTGAAAACTTCATATTTTATCACAACTTTGAGCCAATTTTTCACCATGATACAAGATGATTCAAAGGAAACTTTCAACATGAAAGTTTTAGATCTCAATGAAATCTAAGACATTTCTGAACACAAATCCTCCTAGAAATGTGTGGATTTCAAGTTATAATTTTGTGAATACATGTTCATGAAACTTGGAAACTTAGTGAAATTTTGCCCTAGTTTAGGCAGGATTTTAACCAAACATCATGGCAATTTTTCACATAGTTCTAAGGGGAATTTTCAAAAATTACCACATAGAGGTTGTAGAGGACGTTACAAGATTTCCAAAATGTCCAAGAACTCATTGATATCATGTTTGAGCAAGGAGAATCAAAGGCATGAAGTTGGCATTTCATTCTTGAATTATAGGTCATTTCCATGATGAACAAGAATTCAAATCCATGGTATGCTGTACAATTTTTGCTTTTCAGGCCTTAAACTTTTTTGGCACTCCATAATTAATGTTTTGCACATCTGTTAGAAGCTTCAATTCAAGCATTCAATGCATTGCCCATGCTTAATACCATTTTGGGAAGAAAGTGCACATTGCCATTTTGGAAAAGTAGCTTTTGAGCACAAAACCAGTTTTTAAGCTTTGCACTTGTTCCTTCTGATCACACACAACCTAAAAGCCAGAAGAAACTTGTCTAAAGCCTCAAAACAACTCAGGCCATGCTTGTACTTTGTCTTGAAACCATATTTCCACTTTTCTTCAAAATCAAGCAACATAGCCATAAGTCTATATCTTGTGCTTCTGACTCTCTCAAGTGCTACAATCTTTTCCATACATATGCACAAGTTGTTTGCAAGCTAACCCACAGATACACAAGCTCTAAAACATACCAAAACTAAGAACTGCATCTCAGACCTCCATTATTGCATATTTTGGCCTGAAATCCCAAAATAAAAAACTACTCGTGCGTTTCTTGGCCTTTTGCTTCCAAAAGCTTCCAAACATCATACCTAAGCCATCCCTGTCTCTGTTACACGACTGTAACACCATCTTCACCCACTTCCAAACTCAAAAATAGAGCATCACAGTTGGACTTCTCCAGACCATTCCATCCACCTCCAGTTCAAGCTAGCCATTGCATTAGCTTCCTAGAGGTCCAAGGAAGATAACCTAATCACCACCATCACTTGAAACAAGCCCAAACTCATTTCACGATTTTAGTTTTTGAGGTATTTTTCTTGAACTTCTATCTCATTATTTAGGCATTGTTAGGCTTGCATTTGTGAAGATAGAATGTAGATGTCATTGCCCTGAAACTATACATGTCCATAGATTTCATTTATGTTGCTTATGCATGGAGAATTTTGAGTTTGAACTTGCTGAAACGCTTAGGTCAGAATTTGGTACTTTCATAAATTCATCCTTATCTTTGAATGTTAACTTAAATTAGTTACATGGTTGGATTCGTGGTGAAAAAAGGCACAAGTTTCATGTTTACATTTTTGAAAATGGTTGAGGAATGAGCAATTTTGAAATCCTTTGGCTGGAGGTTGAAGATGAAGTACAGTCAGGGCAAAATTTGTGTTATGTATTTATTATTGTGTATAAGTTAACAAATGTATCACCACCCTAGTGGTTAAAGCGTGCGCTTGTAACCAGAGGGACCTGGGTTCGAGCCCCGATGGTACCCTTTTGCTTGTTTTTTTTTTCATATTTTTCTCCTTCTTTTATTTTTTTTGCAGCGTTGGGCCTTCAACTTGGGCCTGGTTATCTTTTTCCTTTTGCTAACTCCTGACTATGTTCAGCACCCCCTGGCCCATTTATTTGTTTATTTCATTTTCATTTTTATTTTAGTTTATTTTACTTTCATATTTTCTTGTTATCATTTTTATTACTAATGTTATATTTTATTATTATTAGAAAAATCCAAAAATATTTATTTTATTATTTTTACACTCATATTTTATTTTTCTTTATAAAAAAAACTAAAGAGAACAAAAAAATTTTCTTTTAACAAATTAATTTCTTTTTTTATGAATTAATATTTAGGCTTAGGATTAATTACTACATTATTTTCTTTTTTTTTAATTAAAATTAATTTAGAACTTAGGTTTGTTTTAATTAATTAATTTTCCTATTATTTTTATTATTTAACACCTTTTCATAAAAAAACCCTAAAAAAAATCATTTTTGACTTATTATCTTTGTTAATTAATTTAGGTTTTAGCCAATTTTAATTAACCATTTTCTTGATTAGGTTAAGATTAAAACCCTTCATAAAAAATCAAATAAAAAATCATTTCTTTTTTCCATTTTGCATTCTTGCATTTTTATCTTCAATTTTGTATATTTATTCAATATGGTTGTAATAGTTAATTAGATTTAATTTTCTTGCAAAATCCTCATTTGTAAATTTGTATACCCCCTCCCCTAATGATGTAATAACTTAGTATTTTTATTTTTCCGCAATTTATTTCTTTATATATAAATGCTAGTAAATTAGGGTTTGTATGGAAAGATAAAATCAACAAGTTAGCAAACCCTAATTCAAGACAAAACAAAGCATGTAAATCAACACACTTGGACACTTACACCCTTAAGGGAAATCTACTTTGTTGCCTTATAAAATGGCCATATTATGCATGTCGGCTATCTTAGCAAAAGCAAATAAAAAATACAAGATCATAGTCCCTCGATGACGCTATCAATGTTGCCTTTCAAAAATGATCTTAGTCCCTCAAAGAAAATTGCTAAGATATCTCACAACATAGCTATCATGGCTATACGATGACCCACGCCCGTCCCTTTACATCCAAAGATAGGGTTTCTTACCAAATCAATGGTAAGATAACAATATCAAAGGAAAGGAAGAAATGAACTAAGACTTTTGAGTAGGTAGATTGTTCCTAGTTGCTTGCTCATTTTCAAATCAAAACATCCTTGCTATTTTCAAAAACAAACACCAACACTTTCAAACTTTAAACATTTTCAAAAGATCAACACTTTGTATATGTTCTTACGAACGAGAACTATTACAAATTTTGCCTAATCGATGGCGCCTTTTCAAAATACTTTCAAAAACCACACAAAGCACATTTTCAAACAAAAGCAAGTGATATAGCAAGCAACTAAGAGCCCATAGATAACTATGGATGAAAAGGGTGCTAACACCTTCCTTTTATATAATCTACCCCCCCCCCCCCAAACTCAAGAAACAATCTCAAAGGTCTTTCCTGTTCTTTTCTGCCTTTCCTTTTGGATAAAAGAAAAGTCGGTGGAGACTCTTGCTAAATGCAGCTTTTGCGATAAAACGCAAAACAACTAAGTAAGTTCTCCCACCGTATCACAACAAGCATCATTGAACATCATAAACCATTCCATTAATTTGAGTCAGAAGATTTGGTTCCTTAAACTACCTGAACAAATTCAAACGTATTTTCTCTAAAATTGGACTTGGCTAGCAAGATTTAGGAAGCCTTAGGACTTGGTTCTTCTTCTGTTAGTGTGATACGGTGGGAGAATTGACTTGAAGGTTTTGCGTTTGATCATAAATGTTGCGGTTAGCAAGAGTCGCCATCGCCTTTTCTTTTATCCAAAAGGAATGGTAAAAAAGCACAGGAAAGACCTTTGAGATTGTTTCTTGAGTTCGGGGGGTAGATTATGAAAAGGGAAGGTATTAGCACCCTTTTCATCCATGGTTTTCCATGGGCTCTTAGTTACTTTATAGATCACTTTATTTTGTTTTAAATTATTCTTAGTGTGGTTTTTTGAAAGTATTTTGTAAAGAGGCCTTTGTTTAGGCAATCTTTGTAATGATTCTTGTTCGTAAGAATATATACAAAGATGTTGATCTTTTGAAAAATTTTTCAAGTTTTTGTAAGATGTTTTGAAAGTGTATGTGATAGTTTTGAAAATAGCAAGTATGTTTGTTTTGAAATGGAGCAAGTAATTAAGAGCATTCTACCTACTCAAAAATCTTTCATGTTCATTTTCTTTTCCTTTGACATTGTTGTCTTACCATTGATTTGGTAAGCAACCCTATCTTTGGATGTTAACGGGACGGGCGTGGGTCATCGTATAACCATGATTAGCAATGTTGTAAGGTATCTTAGCATTATTTTTAAGGGACTAAGATCATTTGTAAGGCAACTTAGATAGCGTCATCGAGGGACTATGATCTTGTATTTGTTTGTTTTTGCTAAGATACCTCACATGCGTAATATGGCCATTTTTGTATAAGGAAACCAAGTGGGATAACCCTAGGGGTGCTTGTGTGCAAGTGTATTATTTCCATGCTTGATTTTGTCTTAGATTAGGGTTTGCTATTTCATTGATTTTATTTTTTCCATACAAACCTTAATTACTAGCATATTATGTAAAAGCGATAAATTGCGAAATTTAAAGTTACTACGCTGTTACTACCCTAATTAATCTATTACAACCAAATTGAATTTGTACAAGAATTACATAAATGCAAAGTATAATGATGGATAAATGTATAAGGATGAAAATGTAAAGAAAATGAATTTTGTTTGATTTTCATAAAAAAAAAGATTTTTTTGTCTTAACCTAATTTAAATAAAGAAAATAATTAATTGAGTTTGAATTTATTAAGAAAAAGATTTTAAAAGAAAACCCTAATTCTATTAATTAAAAGAAAATAAGTTTAAGAAAAGTATTTTTGTTTTTTTTTATCTAAAATATTTTTATAGTATTATAAAATACTTTTAGTCCCTTTTTATATTAAAATAATGCATTTTAAATGGTGTAAAGAAAAATAAATGAACAATATAATATTAATTAAGTTCATAAGGTTTACTTAATAAATAAATAAAGTCTAAAAATATTTTTGTTTATGGAGAAAATAAAATAAAATATGTCAAAATATAAATATATCATTTTTTTTGTATTTTTATGATTTTTAATATTTTAGAAAAGAAATATTTAAGAAAAATAAAAATGAAATAAATAAACTGGGCCAGGGTGCAAATATGAAGCAAGGGGGGAGTTAGAAAAAAAAAAGGCAAGCCTAGGATGAGGGAGGCCCATGCGCTACAAGGAACCAAAAAAGACAGAAAAATGTAAAAAAAACAATTGCAAAAGGCAACGCTGAGGTTCGAACCCACGACCTCTAGCAATAACGCGCGCTGCCTTACCACTGGGGTGGATGTACATACGTTAATTTAAATGAAAGAATAAATACATAATGTAAAACGTTTCCATGGCCTGTACTTAGTCTTCAACCTTCAGCCAGACAGACCACCTGTATCTCATTCATTTCTCAACAAAAATGGAAAATGAAAACATGAAAGTTGTGCTATTTTTCCTCACGAAGCTAACCATATAACTTATGTAAGCTAAAAGTCAAAGATGAAGATTAATTTTCCTGGCCCTAAATTGAAACCTAATTTTCTCAGAAATTTCAAATCCAAAATTCTCTATACACAGTCAATATAGATGGGAACTATGAACATGGTCAGTTTTAGAGCAATGATATTTACATTTTATCTTCACAAATCAGAAACAAATGATGCCTGTATGAAGAGATGGAAGTTAGAAAACTTACCTCTTTCCGCTGGAGTCTTGAATGGAGTTTGAGAAACTTTTGAGATGGCCTGAGGATCTGTTTAGCTTGCCTGGACTTCCTTGAGCATATTCCAATTCCTACTTTGCCTTGAAAGTCCATGAATCTCTCTACTCAAGTCAACCTACAAGCTTGATGTTTGAAAATGGTGGATAGTGATGGAGGAGTTACAGTCTTGAAACAGGTGCCTGGATTACTTTGGTATGATGTATAGAAGGTGTTTGAATGATTGGTTTTCAAAACGCACAAGTGGAAATAAAGCTGATGAGTTTTGGCTCAAAATTGTCAAGTTAGGCAGTTTTGTGAAGCAATGGTGTTTTGGAGAGTTTTAGGGTCTTCAAGCTTGTGTGTTAGATTGCAAATAGTGTATGTACTTATAGGTAAGAGGTTTTGAGGCTTGAAACAACTCAGAAATTGAAATCACATGTTATGGCTTGGTTACTTGATTTTGAAGCAAAATTGACAAACATGGTTTCAATGTGAAGTACAAGGATTTGTAGGGTGGTTAGCTGGCTGTAGATATGTTTCTTCTTGCTTTTAAATGTTTTTGAGTCAAAAACAACAATGTATGGGATCAAGAAGAGTTGACATTGTGATTAAAGTCACTTTTCCAAAATGGAAGTGGTGACTTTCTTCCCAAAATGGAAATGCAACTTGGATAATGGCTCAAATGCTTGGATAATGGCTCTATCAGTTGTGTAAACATTAAATTATTGAGTGATTAGCAAGTTTGAAGCCTGAAAAGCAATATTTGTACAACATTCTTGAAGATTGGATCAAGTGTTATTCACAAAATGGCTTGTAATTTAAGTTTGAAAACCCTAACTTCTTGCCTTCGATTCTCCTTGCTCAAGAATGATCTCAAGGAGTACTTGGACATTTTGGAAATCTTGAAATGTGCTATTTAACCCATATTTGAATTTATTTAGAAGATTCCCCTTTTAACTATGTGAAAAATTTCCATGAAGTTAGGTCAAAAATCTACCTAACTAGGGCAAAATTTCACTAAGTCTTTTTTAGTTCATGAGCAAGTATTCACAAAATTATGACTTGAGATCCAAGCACTTTTGGAAGAAGTTGTGTAAAACAAATTTGTAGATTTCATGGATATCTATAACTTTCATGTTGGAAGTTTCCTTTGAATCACCTTGTATCATAATGAAAAAATTGCTCAAAGTTATGAAAAAATAAGAAATTTTCAACACTTAGAAAAAATTTCTAAGTTTAGAAATTTTGACTTTTCAAAATTAAATCTTGATTTCTTGATTTCTTGATGAATAGGTTTCAAATTTTGACATGTTTTGATGAATTGTGATCTTTGGCACTTGAATTTGACCAAAAAGTCAAAGTTTGACTTTTCAGTATACAGTTGACTTTTGATCAGTTGACTGCAAAATTCATCTTTCAATCCAAAGGATTTGCAATGTTTTGAATCATGTAATTAGGTCAAAAGGATGGAATTATACTCTTGAGATCATGCCTTAAACCAATTGACCATTTGCTATGTCAAAAATCAAAAATTGCCCTTTCCCAGTCAAAACCCTAATTTTGACCATTTTGCCCTTTTGGAGATTTGATCAAATTTCTTGAGGAATTATGGTCCAAACTTGATCAAATGATACATATGAGTTTAAAATATTAATGTGGATCAAAAATTATGAAGTTTGACTGTAAATTGGCCATGGTTGATTTTTTCCCCAATTCAGTTGATTTTTAAGTCAACTGCTCAATTGACTGAGCAACATTGTGATCCAAGGCTTGAAACTTGACATGAGTAATCTTGGGGGTCCATAATGATCCATGAAAGTCATATGGGGCATTGATAGTTCAAAAATACTTGTGAAAAATCAAACCCTAATTTTTGTCATCAGTGCATGAGGAGGTGTCTTGTGCTGATCAAACCCTAGTGCAGTCTTGAGCCCAAGGAGATCTTGTGAGTAAATCCTTGATAAGTGAGAGGGAAAATTTTGGGGTACACCAGCTTCCCCTGTTCAATCTTCTTAAGCCTGAAGAGTTAGATTGGCGTGTTTTTCCAGTCGTGACTCGAAGGTGGAAGATGATTGGACACTAGAGTGCCCAGAAATTTGCACTCGGTGATGTGATGGTTGAAGGAATGGGATTAAAGATGCCATTTGGAGAGGTGGTAGAAAGCTGTAGGAAATGGGCTTAAAGATGCCATCCAAAAGTGATTGTTTGTAATTTGTAAGCTGAAAGAATGAGCATCAGAATGGCGTCCGTGTCTGGAGCGTACCTGAACTGTATATGAAAGATAGTTTTGACTGATTATCAGAATGGAATCCGTGTCTAGAGCGTATCTGAACTGTATCTGAAATCTAGTTTTGAATGAGTGTCAGAATGGCATCCGTCTCTAGAGCGTATCCGAACTGTATCTGAGAGTTAAATTTTGAATGAGTGTTAAAACGAAATTCGTGTCTGGAGCATATCCGAACTGTATCTGAGAGTTGAATTTGAATGATTATCAGAATGGCATCCGTGTCTGGAGCGTATCTGAGTTGTATCTGAGAAGTCGAATCTGAATGAGTATCAGAATGGGATCTGTGTCTGGAGCGTATCTGAACTGTATCTGAGAAGTTGAATTTTGAATGAGTATCAGAATGGCATTCGTGTCTGGAGCATATCTGAACTGTATCTGAGAAGTTGAATCTGAATGAGTATCAGAATGGCATCCGTGTCTGGAGCGTATCTGTATTGTATCTGAAAACTTTTGAACATTGCTAATGATAGATGTTAATCTTATCCTGAAAAGGGCAAAATGTTAGCTAAGATGCAAATCCATGTTGTATGAAATGTATGATATAATGCATTCGTGTTATCAATGTTTATGATATATGGATGCAATGTATGCGTATGTGGGCCAGTTTTCTGAACTGCTGTTGGATTGGGGAAAATAAATCCATGACTGCTGCTAAGGATATGGAGTATAAGTCTTCATGTTTTGAAGTCTAAGTGTTGATGAATTTCTTCTTAGAGAAATAAACTTTGTAGTAAGGAAAATGCCATGTACTGCTTGTAAAATCCTATTGCAAAATCCTGAGAAAATGAGCGACTTCTACTGGGGATTGATAATTGGAAACTCGTTCCGCTGGAAATTAAATTGCAAACTATGGGGATTTATGGAAATAGCATAGGGAGATTTCCCTACCTTTTAAAGCCATCGATGATTGTCTTTTATTTTGTTTATTTGTAAACAGTAATTATGTTCAAATGCATATGTTCATCAATGAATCGTTGGACGCTTTCGTAAACAAAACACAAGAGTAAGAAAAAAAACAGATAGTTTTTGCACTTTCAAAGGGATATCTTTGTATTGACTTTGAGTAAGTATTTTTGTACAATGAGACAAACATTCTAGTAAGAGAATGTCGTCGTAAGAAAAATGAAAATTTTAATACAAAGAAAAGATAGCTATGTGTATTTATCCCATGGGGTTCCCATTCTGGTATAGACTTTGTACCTCTGAGCATCTTGTCTATTTGTTGACTCGTCCGAAGATGATAGAATTGATCATAACCTCTGAGTTTGCAGGTTGTCCGTAAGGTGATCCAAAGAGACATAGTCATACGCTTTAATTCCCTAACTTTTGCCTGGACCGCCCTTTCGGGTTTTCGGTCCACCAGGAAACCCTTTTTTGCCCAAGTCTCCCTTTCGGGTTTTCAACTTGCCGGGTGTACAAGTTTTTTTGTTTTTGTCCCTAATTTTTGCCCGAACCTTTTTGGGTCGCCCGAATGCCCTTGTTTTTCCTAGGCATGTCAACCTAGCGGGTCTCTTATGCGTAGTATCTTTTGACTATGTCCGTGTTTGCAGGATGTGGCAGGTCGTCACCATCCATGTTGGTTAAGATCATTGCCCCACCAAAGAAAATGTTTTTGATTATAAATGGTCCTTCATAGGTAGGAGTCCATTTTCCCCTAGCATCACCTTGTGGAAGTATGATGCGTTTGATCACCAGAACTCCAACTTGATACACTTGGCATCTGACCTTCTTGTTGAAAGCCTTGATCATCCATTTTTTATACATTTGACCATTGAAAACAACAGTAAGTCTCTTCTCATCAATCAAGTTCAACTGATGAAGTCGAGTCTGGATCCAATCTTCTTCATTCATCCCTGCATCCTTCATAATTCTTAGAGAGGGGATCTGAACCTCAATAGGCAAGACGGCTTCCATGCCGTATACCAAAGAATAGGGTGTTTCCCCAGTTGATGTGCGAGCTGTGGTACGATACCCGTGGAGAGCGAACGACAACATCTCATGCCAGTCTTTGTATGTGACTATCATTTTTTGTATGATCTTTTTAATGTTCTTATTTGCAGCTTAGATAACACCATTCATATTTGGCTGGTAAGGGGAAGAATTATGATACCAGTGATCATAGTGTTGTTGAGATTCGTACCATTGTCAGTGATGATCCTTTATGGGATACCATACCGGTAAATGAGATTTTGCTTGATGAAACGGGCAACAACATTCTTGGTAACAGAGGCGAAAGAGGCTGCTTCAACCCACTTTGTAAATTAGTCAATGACCACTAGGATGAAGCGGTGTCCATTGGAGGCTGTTGGCTTGATTTCCCCAATCATATCTATTCCCCACATAGCAAAGGGCCAAGGAGCTGTCAAGGCATTCAAAGGAACCGGAGGTACGTGCACCTTGTCAGCATAAATCTGACACTTATAGAAAGTTCGAGAGTGTTGATAGCAATCTGCTTCCATGGTAGACCAGTAATAGCCTTCCCGTAGGATTTTATTTTCCATCGTATGCCCACTGGAGTGGGTGCCAAAAGTTCCTTCATGTAACTCAATCATGATCCTTTCTGCTTTAACCTTATCTACGCATCAAAGTAACACAGAGTCATGGTTGCTTTTCTAAAGAATGTCGTTACTAAGGAAAAATTTAGCAGCGAATCTCCTTAAGAACTTCTTATCATTGATTGAAGCTCCTTTTGGATATTCTTGAGCCTCGAGATACTTCTTGACTTTGTGAAACCAAGGCTGGTTCACTACTTCTTCAATATTAATCTCGTGATAATATGTTGATTCCTCCATTCGTTCGATGGTGATCTGGGGAGCCTCGTTATCCCAATTAAGTTTAAACATAGTTGACATTGTGGCTAGAGCGTCTACTAGCTGATTTTCTTCTCACCGGAAATGCTCGAAGGTGATCTTCTCAAAATGTGGTAGCAACGTCAAAAATGTTCTTTGTAAGAGATAAGGTTTGGGTGTTTGGTGTCCCATTCCCCTTTGATCTGACTGATGACCAAAGCTAAGTCTCTGAATACATTTAAGAAATTGATCCCCAAGTCTATGACAACTCTGAGACCAAAGACGCATGCTTCGTATTCCTCCATGTTGTTTGTACAATTGAAGCAGAGTCTTGCGATAAATGGAGTATGACAGTGTTCCGGAGATATGAGTACAACACCGATACCATTGCAAAGTGCATTAGATTCCCCATAAAAGAACATGGTCCATTGGGATCCTTGTTCAGGTCCGTCATATAGCCTGAATTATTTACAGTTGTCTAACGTCATGATGTCTTAAACTGGAAATTCGAACTTCATTGATTGGTAGTCTTCTACAGCTTGGTGAGCAAGGTGATCAACTAGTACACTTCCCTTTATAACTTTCTGGGTAGTATATTGTATGTCGTACTCTATTAGGATCATCTGCCATCTCGCTATTCTCCAAGAAAGAACAGGCTTCTCAAAGATGTATTTTATCGGATCCATTTTAGATATCAACAAGTTAGTATGAGTTAACATATACTGTCTTAGCCGGCGAGTAGCCCATGCCAGAGCGCAACAAGTTTTCTCGAGCAGTGAATATCTAGTTTCACATTCGGTAAACTTTTTCCTCAGGTAGTAAATAGCATGCTCTTTTCGGCCAGACTCGTCATGCTTCCCCAATACACACCTGTGATACGGTGGGAAGAACTGACTGTTTTTTGGAATGTTGGTTTGCGTATTGTATTTTGTTTTCGCAAAATGTCGCGGTAAGCAAGAGTCGCCACCGAATTTTATTTTATCCAACAAGGAAAGGAAAAAAGCACATAAAAAAAAATACTTTTTTGAGATTTTCTAGGCACGGGGGGTAGATTATAGAAAGGGAAGGTATTAGCACCCTTTCTATCCGCAGTTATCTACGGGCTCTTAGGTACTTTCTCATCATTTTCAAAATGTTTTCTTTGTGCTTGTGGGTTTTGAAAAGTTTGTTTTAACTTCGATTTAACTCTTGCTTCTGTCCTCAAGAGTGTAATGAAGTGTTTTGAAAACTTTGTTTATAAAAGGAGTGTAAGTGTGAAAAAGTTTTGTTTTTGGATGAGCAAGTATCTAAGGGCTATCTACCTACTCGAAAAAGGAATTGTTCTATGCTAATTTCTTTTAGACAATGCTATCCCACTATTAGTGAGTAGGTAGCACCGTTGTTGGAGTTTGAGGGTCAATTGGAATGAGGGACATACGGTCACCAAAGCAATGTTAGGACACCTTAGCGGTAACCCTAATGTCTTAGATCATTTATTTTAGGCAACAATATCTGAGGCAACCGTTTTGAGGCAACTATGATCTTTTAGACAAGAGGACGACCTCTAAAACGACCTATACTCAATGACCGTGCACGAAGGCAACCAAGTGGGGTGTACCCTAGGAGTGCGCATGTGTGAGTGTTTCGTTTTCAGTTATTTTTATCTTTGCACATGTTAAGGGTGATCTAATTTGATTTTAAGATTAAACATTCAGTCTTGTCATGCAAACCCTATTATCAAACATCTAGCAGTTATAATTAGCAGAAATTAAAGGTGCGAAAATTAAATTACAAGGCGTCGGGTATTTACATCGCCAAAAGGAACCCTTTGAAAATAAAATAAAATAAAGCGGTAAATAAAAATGTCCTAATTATCTATTACATACCAGAAACAGATACATAAATTGGATAAAGAAAAGTAAGTCGCGACGCAAAATTAAATCGGATGCACAATTAGGGTTTTGACCCCCTTTTTTAAAAGAAAAAAGCATTTTTGTTGTTTTTTTATTTAAGAAAAGAAATTAATCCTAAAATTAAATACTAAATTAATTAATTGGTGAAAAATAATAAATGACATATTTTCGGAGTTTTTCTTTTATTTTTTAAGAAAGAAAAATAAAAATAATTAAATGAATTAAAACCTAATGATTTCTAATTAATTTTAAATATTTACAAAAATAAATTAAAGTTTCCTAGAATTAAAAACATAATTAATTAGTTAGTATTTATTAATAAAAATAAAATTTTGAATTAAAAAAGCATTTTTGGTGATTTTTTTGATAAAAAGGAAAATATGTGATTGGTTAGTAATTAATTAGAATAAAATAACATAACTAAATTAATAAAAAGAAAATATAATAGAAAGAAAGAAATGGGCCTTTTTTGGAGGTGTTGGAAGTTATTTTTGTAGGCCCAATTGTTGCTGGTTCGTTTGGACCTTTGGGATTCCATGCTCATGCGTTGACTAGCTCTTTGGTGGACCTTCAATATCTGACCACCAGATCTGGCCCTTTGGCCATCTGGCGCTTGGATAGTGAGGGAGTATGGTGGATTGCAGACTGGCATGCACATTGGAATACCTGAAAACAAATAATATTGAGAAAGGGGGGGACCTGGGATTCGAACCCAGGTCCTGAAGGGATAACCAATGCCAAGCTTGCCACCACGCCATGTTGTTTTTCTTGCTAGTATAATATGTATTAATAATAATATAATAAAACAAAATCAAATGGTCAGAAAATAAAAAAATAGCGCAATTATTTGAATGGTCCAATGGGAACGTGACACGGATCGTCCCTGACCTCCCAACCGTGGCTAAAAATGCAAAGACTTATACCAACGGACAGGGGTCCGTCGCTACAAGCCTGGTCATCTCCAAAATCTTGCACATGCCACAAAAATGGACTCTAAGACCATGGTTGGATTCGTGACAAACTCCTGATCACAACCATGTCCTTCATGTGGACCAATTGCACCTGAAACGAAAACCCCTAAAACCAAACATAAAACCAGTGCTTTAGAATGCTTGAAAACTCGTGGTTGTGATTCGTTTAGCTTCTGGAGATGGCCAACAATCGATTGGGACAAGTCTCAAGCCCTGAAAATGTCTCCAACCTTGATTTCAATCTCAAGCTTTTTTGTGATTTTTTCAACTTTTGTTCTGCCTCCACAAGTGTTCTCTAACCCTCATTCTCGTGCCTTTTTCTTGCTTATGTAATGTGCATTGTATTAGGGTAGCATTTGTGGTTCAAATCTTGCTCTATTAATGCCCTTGAATTTGATTTGATTCCTCTATTAAAACTTTCCAAATTTGCTTGATTTCAATCTTTTTTGCACATAATTCATTTGATACGAGTTTGATGAGGTACTAGTTGTCCATTAGAACCTGAAATCATTAAAAAATCTTTGGTTATCAATATCTTTGATTTTATGTGATTTTATTTGATTTAAAATGAATTATTTCAAATAAAAATCAAATTAAATAATAAAAATAAGATATGGACACATGGCCAAAGCTAGAGCATGTGGGAAATAGGGAAAACTCAAAACAAGTGAAAAAGAATGGGCCCATTTGGCATAATTTGAAGTTTTGGGGATAGTTGACTTTTGGCAATTTTGCAAAAAGGTCCAACTTCAACAATGCATAACTTCTTCAATTTTGAACTTTTGGAGGTGTTCTTTGACTTTTTATAAAGCTTGAGATGTCCTCTAATGAACCCTTTTGGTCTCGTCTCATTTATATATTCCATTATCAGGTTATAAGCTTTTACAAAAAAGGTGTTTTTGTTGACATTCAAAAATGACCTATAATGTCCAAATTCATAACTTCTTGTGAGTGAATGTTTTGATCTTGGGATATGAAGATGGATTGTATAGGATTGCATCCTCTTAAAAATGAGATTTGGATGGGTCATTTATCATAAAGTATGAGAAAGTTATGCTTGGTCAAAGTTGAGTTGACTTTTCCTACAAAACCCTAATTTAGCAACTTTTGAATCTTGATGAATTGTGAGCAATCCTTGATGAATCATGGTCAACCCTTGATCAAATGATGAAATATCCTTCAAAATGAGAATGTTGACAAAAAATCTTGAAGTTTGACTGTATATAGGTCACAATTGACTTTTTCCGTAACACAATCGATTTTTGGACCTTTGAGCAATTGACTGAGCAAACTTCCTCTGCAAGGCTTTAAATTTGACATGGATGACTTTGATAAAATATTAGGAAATTGGGGGGAAATTGAGGTCATTTGGATTCAAGGATCTTGATGTAACACAAAAACCTAATTTGGGGTAGACTGCCTTAGGAGAGAGCTTATCTGACCAACTCTTGAGCAACCTTGGGTAACTTGGAGATTTTTCTTGCAATGTTTTGAGAAATATGGGAGGGTAAATTTTGGGGTACAACAGCTGCCCCTATTCAATCTTCTTAAACCTGAGGATGTAGATTGGATTTCATGCCTTTCGTGATCCGAAGGTGGAAGATGGTTGAACACTAGAGTGCCCAGAAATTTGCACTCGCATGAAGTGTAGTTGCTTTGTGATGTCGGGAATGGGCTTACAGATGCCATTTGGAGGAGTGTCGATCGCATAAGAGATTCCTTAGAGAAAGCTTGCATAACTTTTGTTGTAACCCAAAATTTTCCCTCTCATTTCATCAACATTTCTCATCACAAGACTCTTGGAACTCAAGATCAAGCTAGGGTTCGCTCTGCTCAAGACACCTCCTTGCACTGTTGACCAAAATTAGGGTTTGAGTTTGCACATGGATATTTTGACCTACAATGCCCAAAGTGACTTTAATACTTCATGTTGGACTCACAAGTTTGTCCATACCAAGTTTCAAGCCTTGATTCAAATTTTTGCCCAGTCAATTGGACAGTTGACCTAGAAATCAGTTGTATTGGGGAAAAAGTCAATTATGGCCAATTGACAGTCAAACCTCATGAAATTTGACCCACATCAACATTATGAACTCATATGAACCATTTGATCAAGTTTGGATCACAATTCCACAAGAAATTTGATCAGATCACCAAAACGGCAAAATGGTCATTTTTAGGGTTTTGACTGCACAAAGGCAATTTTTGACTGTTTGACCTAGCCAATGGCAAATCAAGCTCACACATGGACTCAAGGACTCAATGAAATTGTCTTGACCCATTCAACAAGTTCAAAAGATCTCAAATGCATAGGATTGACAGATGAATTTTTTAGTCAACTGATCAAAATTTGACTGTACACTGAAAAGTCAAACTTTGACTCTTTGGTCAAAATCAAGTGCCAGGAGTTATTTTTCATCAAGACATGTCAAATTATGAAACTTGTTCATCAAGAAATCCAAAAATGCAAATTAGGGTTTAAAATGGAAAAATTTCATAACTTACAAATTTTCTAAGTTATGAAATTTTCTTATTTTTTCCTAACTTTGTCCCATTTTTTCACCAAAATGCAAATGGATTAAAACAAAACTTGCAACATGAAAGTTGTAGTCCATCACAAATTATAAAACTTTTATTCACAAAGTTTTCTCAAAAGAGGCTTGTATCTCAAGTTATGATTTTTGGAACAAGGGTACCTAAAACTTTTAACTTAGCGAAATTTTGCCCTAATTTAGGCAGGATTTTGACCCATCTTCTTGGCCATTTTTCACATAGTTCCACTTGGAGTTTCAAGTTGAATTTCAAAGATGGATTATAGTACATGTTCCAAGCTTTCCAAATTTTCTAAGAACTCCTCAAACACCCTTGTGGTTAGAGATAATCGAATGCTTGAAGTTGACAAAAACTCACTTTGATCCATGGCCAATACATGTTCATACCAATTTGCAAATCTGATCTAGCTAGCTTGGTTCATAATTACAGGCCTCAAAACCAGTTTGTACTCCATAATTTAATGCATAACCATTGAGCTAAGGTATTATCTTGGTCATTTGGATATTGCATACAAGATTAAGCCCTAAATGGTAAAAGGTATATTGCCATTTTTGCAAAAGGTTACTTTATGTCAAAACACTAAGCCTTGAGCCTTGAACAAAATCTGATACTGCAAACCAAATCCATGAATTAGAGGGGCCAAGAGTGTTGTGTGCAGGGTGATAAGAGGACCTGTACAAAGCTATAACATCACTTCCACTCTTTTGCTTCAAGTAGAAGAAACTTACAAAATAGAAGCAATCTCTCACATCTGAAAAAACCAACTTACACAAACATTGTAAACAAGTTTGATACCTCCCAACAAGCCAGAAACACGACCCCTTTGCCTCTCAAAACTCCTAGTGCACAAATTCCCCATTTTCTTGCAAAACAGAGTCAGTTATGCAAACTTCAAGCCATAATCGAATTCCATCGTGCGTTTTGTCCAAAGATACTTCAAACACCTTCCAACCAACATACCTAAGCTATCCAGATCATTCATTGCTAGCTGTAACACCCTTAACACACATTTCCATTTTTGTTTCAAAGCTTTGCAGGTTGAGTTCTTTGGCACGATTCAAGCTGTTTCAGAACAAACCAAGCATTGGAAAAGCTTCCTTGGACCTCAGGCAAGCTCAAAAGAAGCTCAAGCACCCTTGAAAGTTGCTGCATTATCCAGCTCGAAGTCAACTGAAACAGGTATTTCATGAACTTCTATCTCTCTATTTAGGAATAGTTAGACTTAGGTTTGTGAATGAAAGATGTTGTATTCATAGCCCTGAAGCCATACATATGCTTAGTTTTCATTTACATTAATCGTGCTAGGAGAATTTCATCCATGAACGTTCTGAAAAAATCTAGGTTAGAAATTAGGGCCAGAGAAATTATCTCTGGTCTTTGAGAGTTAGCTCAAGTTTTTTATATGGTTGGATTCGTTGTTTGATGCTCTACAAATTTCATGTTATGAGTTTTGTCAAAAAATCAAAGAATTAGGAGATAGCATTTGTGTACAGAAGCGCGCGTGTTTCAGTTCAGAGGAAGAAGATGAAGTGAGTTTGGGCTGGGCCTGGTCATTTTTGTTTCTAACACCCCATTTTTCAGTTTACACCCCCTGGCACATTTATTTGTATATTTGTCATTTTTGATATTTTTATTTTTTATTCTGACTTTATTATTTTTGTCCAAATATAAAAAATGCCAAAAATTTATTTTTATATTTTTTCATATTTATTTGATATTTATTTTCATTTTTACTAGTATAAATATATAAATAATTTATTCCCTTTTTATCAAAACCTAAAGAATAATGTAAAATATGTTTATTTTCATTTATTATTTTTTATTTACACTTGAAAACATTTTCTTGAATATACACTTTTTTTGTAAATAATTAATTTTTATTTTTTTTATATATTTAATATGTTTAATATATATATATATATATATATATATATATATATATATATATATATATATATATATATATATATATATATATATATATATATATATATATATATATATATATATATTTATTTTATTAAATAATTAAGACAAAAATACAAAAATATTACATTTTCACTTTTATTAATATTTTACACTAAAAATACCTTTTTTACAATATACTTTTATTTTTTGTATAAATTAATATATTATTGTATATAATTAATAAATTATACTATTTATTTAAAAATTAGGGTTTTTGCCCTAAATAATAAAACAATTAAAATTGACCCTTTTTATTGTTATTTACATTTTATATTAAAAAAAAAATACTTTTTACATACATAAAAACATTTTGCATAATACATTTTATTTAACATTTATTTGTTGTATTTTATTTAATTATTCACATTTAAATATTGTCTTATACATTCGGTTTGGTTGTAATAATTTAGAATTTAATTTCTTGTCTAATACCCCCAATTCAAATTTGTACCCCCTCCCTATATCATGTTGTAATAGTGTAGGCTTTAAATTCTTGCACCTTTAAATGCTTTCAATCATGACATGGTTAGACCTAGGGATTGTATGCAAATAAAATCAACAACTAGCTTGACCTAATCCAAGATAATCATGCATGAAAATCAATACACAATTCACACTTGCACCTCTAGGGTAACCTCGCTTGTTGCCTCGAAAAATACAATCATGTCCCTCGAGTATGAGACACTCTAGAAAATGTCCCTTCAATAAACAAATATCGTAGTCCCTCGATGACCCTCAATGTTGCCTTCGATAAAACGATCTCGTCCCTTACAAAAATTGCTAGAGCTTCTCGCAAGTTGCCTTTAATGATTGTATACGATGACCCCCGCCTGTCCCGTTTAACATCCTAACGCAAGGTTGTTCACCAAATACAATGGTGAAACAACACTGTTAAAAGGGTTAAAAACATAAGAAAGATCTTTGAGTAAAATAGGGTAGACAACTCTTAGTTACTTAATAAAAAATCTTGCAAAACATCCTTGCCATTTTTCAAACACATTTCACAACACAACTTCAAAAAAACTTTCAAAACATTGAAATATCTTTTCAAAAAGACACACACCTTTGTATATATTCAAACAAGAATCATTACAAAGGTTTCCTAGACAAGGCATCTTTTTTCAAAACATTTTCAAATCCACACACACAAAGCACCATTTCAAACAATTGGAAAGAAAAGGCAAGTGATCTAAAACAAGTAACTAAGAGCCCATGGATTACCATGGATGAAAAGGGTGCTAGAACCATCCCTTTTCATAATCTACCCCCCGAACCCAAGAAAACATCTCAAAGGTCTTTCCTGTGCTTTTTGACCTTTCCTTTGGATAAAATAAAAGTCGGTGGCGACTCTTGCTAAACCGAACAAGTGCGAACACCAAACGCAAAATCCCAAGTCAGTTCTCCCACCGTATCACACCTGTTGTTGTAGAAGATTCCGCTGTGGGGAGTCTGATCTTTTGTTGAGATTTATGAACTTGCATGTACTTCAACTGAGAGAACATCTCTGCTGAGTTTTAAGAACTTGCCCGTAATTCAACCGGGGGGAAACATCTTCATCAAGATTTAAGAACTCACCCATAATTCAACTGAGAAAACTTCTCTGCTGAGATTTAGGAACTTGTCTGTAATTCGACGGAGGAACTTTGTTGAGATTTAGGACCTTGTCTGTAATTCAACTGAGAAAAAATCTGTCGAGATTTAAGAACTTGTCAGTAATTCGACCGAGGGAAACATCTTCATCGAGATTTAAGAACTCGCCCGTAATTCAACTGAGGGAACTCTGCTGAGATTTAGGAACTGTCTGTAATTCAATGGAGGAACTTCGTCGAGATTTAGGACCTTGTCTGTAATTCAACTGAGAAAACTATGTTGAGATTTAAGAACTTGTCAGTAATTCGACTTTGGGAAACATCTTCATCGAGATTTAAGAACTCGCCCGTAATTCAACTGAAAAAACTCTGCTGAGATTTAGGAACTCGTCTGTAATTCGACGGAGGAACTTTGTCGAGATTTAGGACCTTGTCTGTAATTCAACTGAGAAAAACTCTGTTGAGATTTAAGAACTTGTCAGTAATTCGACTGGAGGGAAACATCTTCATCGAGATTTAAGAACTCACCCGTAATTCAACTGAGAAAACTTCTCTACTGAGATTTAGGAACCTGTCTGTAATTCAACGGAGTAACTTTGACGAGATTTAGGACCTTGTCTGTAATTCAACTGAGAAAAACTCTGTTGAGATTTAAGAACTTGTCAGTAATTCGACCGGGGGAAACATCTTCATCGAGATTTAAGAACTCGCCCGTAATTCAACTGAGAAAACTCTGTTGAGATTTAGGAACTCGTCTATAATTCGACGGAGGAACTTTGTCGAGATTTAGGACTTCGTTTGTACTTCAACTGAGGAAAACTCTGTTGAGATTTAAGAACTCGTTAGTAATTCGACTTTAGGGAAACATCTTCATCGAGATTTAAGAACTCGCCCGTAATTCAACTGAGAAAACTTTGCTGAGATTTAGGAACTTGTCTGTAATTCGACGGAGGATCTTTGTCTAGATTTAGGACTTCGTCTGTGCTTCAACTGAGGAAAACTCTGTTGATATTTAAGAACTCGTCAGTAATTCGACTTGAGGGAAACATCTTCATCGAGATTTAAGAACTCGCCCGTAATTCAACTGAGAAAACTCTGCTGAGATTTAGGAACTCGTCTGTAATTCAATGGAGGAACTTCATCGAGATTTAGGACCTTGTCTGTAATTCAACTGAGAAAAACTCTGTTGAGATTTAAGAACTTGTCTGTAATTCGACTGAGATAAAAGCTTCATAACTTTTTATGAGAATTTAACCGCATCCTTCCTGAAAGGTAAAGGTTAGCTGTATTTAATGCATGATATGTATCAAGCAATGATGTTCTCAAAATAAATGAGATTGTGTTATACGATGCATATATGCATGTATCATGATGCATGGAAATGTAATGTTTTTAGCTGGGGAAAATAAATCCCGGGTAGCTGCTGGAGAAAAAGAGTTGAATTCTTCGTTTTCCGCTGGGAATGGAGAATAAGGATGATTATGAGAATAAACCTACAAGAGAGGATAATCCGTTGGGGAATAAACTGATGAGGAGATTACTCTGTGGGGAAGAGATGCTCTGTAGAGGATTCCACTGATAAATTCTGCTGGGGATGAATTAACGTTGCTGGTGATACTGAATCCTGTTAGGGATTTGAGTTTCTATTTATGAATGGAATGAACTCCGCTGGGGATTATTTTTTTCAATAGCGACCTTACTGGGGATAACCTTTTAGGCTCTACTGGGGACAATCTTCCAAAGTCTACTGGGGATGATTCTCCGCACTCCACTGGGGAAGCTTTCTCAGACTGCGCTGGGAAAAAATTTCAAACTCCACTGGGGATCTGTTGTACTCCGCCGAGGATGATAAGACCTTTTTAGTGCTGATGGTAGATAAACTCTGCTTGGGGAGAATATTACAGATTCATTCGCGATTGTAAATCTCAGCTGGGGAGAGCTAACATTACTGCCTTTTCTTACTCTACGGGGAGTGAATGCACCTCAGCCATATTCTTCAGCTGAATCTACCTTTGTACCCGGTGGACAGAGCAACTGTACAGTTTGGACATTTCTCATTTGCCCCTGTTTCTGTTATTACCAGTAATCGTCTTTTGTTTCGCATGTAAATATTTATGAGCAGCAATTAATGTCAAATGCATATATCAAAAATGAACATTAGACATTCTTTGCAAAACAAAACAGAAAAAGGAAAAAACATTTTGAAATTTCTTTGAAGATGAATTGTATTGATTTTGAAGTTTGGCCTGTAAATAGGCATTTTTGTACAAGAGGCTGACGTCCTGGTAAGAGAATACCACCGAATAATAGAATTTACACAATTCGTGAAAAACTAAATAAAACAGCTATGTGAATAATCCCACTGGGTTCCAACTCTGCTATTGCCTTTATGTTCTCGAGCATCTCATCACTTTTCTAGTTGGTTAAAGCTAGATCAGATTGCTTAGTGCCGTCCGAGCTTGATAGTCGATACCGAAGTCTGGTTGCAAGGTGATCCAATGAGACATAGTGTTACACTTTGATCCCTAATTTTTTCCTGGACCGCCCTTTCTGGTTTTCAGTCCACCGGGATACCCTTTTTTGCTAAAGCCGCCTTTTCAGGTTTTCGACTTATCGGGTGTACATTTTTTTTCATTTTCATCCCTTATTTTTGCCCGAACCCTTTTGGTTCGCCGGGAAGCCCTTATTTTTGCCTAGGCCAATCAACCTAGCGGGTCTTTGATTATGCGTAGTATCTTTTCACTATGTTTGCATTGACGGGGTGAGGAAGGTTGTCACCATCCATGGTGGTTAGAATCATAGCTCCTCCTGAGAAAATGTTCTTAACCACAAATGGCCCTTCGTAAGTAGGCGTCCATTTTCCCCTGGGATCACCTTGAGGTAAGATAATGCGCTTGATTACCAGGTCCCCAACTTGATACTCTTATCGTGTGACTTTCTTGTTAAATGCCTTGATCATACGTTTTTGATACGTCTAACCATGACAAATAGCAGTAAGTCTCTTTTCGTCGATTAAGTTCAGTTGATCAAGTCGGGTCTGAATCCAGTCATCTTCGCTCAAACCTGCGTCCTTCATAATCCAAAGAGAGGGTATCTGGACTTCAATGGGCAATACGACCTCCATACCATAAACTAAGGAATATGGTGTTGCCCCTATTGATGTCCGTGCTGAGGTACGGTACCCATGAAGAGCAAAAGGTAACATCTCGTGCCAATCTTTGTATGTCACTGTCATCTTCTGCACAATCTTCTTAATGTTCTTATTAGCCTCTTCAACAGCCCCATTCATCTTCGGCCGGTAGGGAGAAGAGTTGTTATGTTGTATCTTGAACTGCTTGCAGAGCTCGGTGATCATCTTGTTGTTGAGATTTGTACCATTGTCCGTAATGATCCTCTCTGGTACACCGTATCGACAAATCAGATTATGCCGAATAAACCGTGCCACGACGTTCTTGGTTACTGTATCTAAGGAAGCTGCTTCAACCCACTTTATAAAGTAATCAATTGCTACCAGGATGAAACGATGCCCATTGGACGTTGTAGGTATGATCTCCCCAATCATTTCAATGCCCCACATCGCAAAAGGCCACGGAGCTGTCAAGACATTCAGAGGAACTGGAGGTATGTGCATCTTATCAGCATAGACTTGGAACTTGTGACAGGTCCGAGAATGCTGATAACAATCGGCTTCCATTGTGGACCAAAAGTATCCTGCCCGAAGGATTTTCTTTGCCATGGTGTGTCCACTGGAATGAGTTCCGAAAGTACCTTCATGTAACTCTATCACGATTCTTTCTGCTTCGTTCTTATCCACACAACGCAGTAAGGTCGAATTATGGTTATGCTTGTAAAGAATGCCATTGCTGATGAAGAACTTCGCCGCGAACCTCCTCAGAAACTTCTTATCATTAACAGATGCACCCTAGGGATATTCCTGAGCCTCAAGATACCTTTTCACCTCATGAAACCAGGGTTTATCCGTTGCCTCTTCAGTCTCAATATCACAGCAATGTGCAGGTTCGTCCAACCTTTCAATGGTAATCCGGGGAACTTCGTTGTCCCAATTGACTTTGAACATAGAAGACATCGTAGCCAGTGCATCCGCCAACTGATTCTCCTCTCTAGGGAAGTGTTCAAAGGTTATCTCCTCGAAGTGCGGAAGCAATGTCAATACATACTCCTTGTAAGGAATAAGATTAGGGTGTTTCGTATCCCACTCGCCTTTGATCTGACTGATCACGAGGGCGGAATCTCCGAATACATTTAAGAACTTAATCCTTAGGTTAATTGCTGCTCGAAGACCCATGATGCATGCTTCATACTCCGCCATATTGTTGGTGCAGTTGAAACATAATCGAGCGGTGAATGGAGTATGAGAGCCTTTAGGGGATATGATCACGGTGCCAATGCCATTACCCAAAGCATTCAAAGCTCCATCAAAGTACATAGACCATCGGGATCCCTCCTCAGGTCCTTCATTCGGTCCAGGTGTCTCACAGTCAGTTACCAACATGATGTTTTCATCTGGGAATTCAAAGTTCATAGACTGGTAATCATCCACTGCCTGATGTGCCAAATGGTCTGCCAACACACTTCCCTTGATTGCCTTTTGATTCGTGTATTGGATGTCATACTCAGTCAAGATCATCTGCCATCTTGCTATTCTTCCGGACAAGGTAGGCTTCTCGAAGATATACTTGATTGGATCCATCTTTGATATCAATAGAGTAGTGTGAGTCAGCATATACTGTCTCAGCCGGAGAGCAGCCCATGCCAAAGCGCAACAAGTTTTCTCAAGCAACGAGTATCGGGTCTCGCAGTCGGTAAACTTTTTGCTAATGTAATAAATAGCATGCTCTTTTCGGCCAGACTCGTCATGCTGACCCAGAACACACCCCATTGAATTGTCGAGTACTGTCAAGTATAAGATCAAAGGTCTCTCTTCAACTGGCGGCATCAGAATGGGTGGCTCTTGGAATTATTCTTAGATCCTTTCGAAAGCGGCCTGACATTCATCGTTCTATCTTACCACTTGACCTTTCTTCAGTAACTTGAAGATTGGCTCACAAGTAGCAGTCAGGTGTGAGATGAATCGGGTAATATAGTTCAACCGTCCCAAAAAGCCTCTGACTTCTTTTTCTATTCGAGGAGCTGGAATTTCCTGTATAGCCTTCACCTTTGCAGGGTCCAGTTGAGTACCTTTATCACTTACGACGAAACCCAGCAGCTTACCAAATCTCACCCTGAAGGTGCACTTGTTTGGGTTTAACCTCAACTTGTACAACTTCAACCTGTCAAATAACTTCTGAAAATGGTCAAGGTGTTCCTCCTCAGTCTGGGACCTTGCAATCATGTCGTCGACGTATACCTCAATCTCATGATGGATCATGTCGTGGAACAAAGCGACCATGGCACACTGATACGTTGCCCCAACATTCTTCAATCTGAATGGCATGGCCTTGTAGCAAAAGGTACCCCGTTGAGTAACAAAGGTTGTCTTCTCCATATCTTCGGGAGCCATCTTAATCTGATTATAACTGGAGAAACCATCCATGAAGGAGAAAACCTTATGCTGAGTGGTGTTATCAACCAGAACGTCGATATGAGGCAGAGGGAAATCGTCCTTGGGACTCGCCCTGTTCAGATCCCTATAGTCAACACACATCCGAACTTTACCATCCTTCTTCGGCACAGGAACCACGTTGGCCACCCACTGTGGGTAAGAAGTAACTACTAGAAAACCGGCATCAAACTGTTTCATCACTTCAACCTTGATTTTCTCAGACATCTCTGGGCGTATTCAACGGACCTTCTGTTTCACTGGAGGACAGTCTTCCATGGTAGGCAGGCGGTGAACCACGATATCAGTATCCAACCCAGGCATATCTTCATAAGACCAGGCAAAGATCTCAACATAGTCATGCAGCATCAGAATCAACCGTTGCTTAACACTAGATTCCAGGATTGTACCGATCTTGACCTCTTTCTTGTCTATCTTTGTACCCATATTTATTGTTTCCACTGGTTCTTCATGCGGCTGTATGACCCTCTCTTCCTGAAGTAACAGTCTAGCAAGTTCACCAGGCACTTCGCAATCATCTTCACCTTCGTCTTCGGCTAAGTTGATCGGACTTTCGAAGTCATAACTGGCAGTAGCAGAGTCGTTATCAGTGGGATCTAGAGTGGATGTAGACCTGTATATGTGAGTGTGTGTAAAATAGATGTTTTGCAATATATAATAAAAGAAAAACAAGGAGCGCAAAATTTGAAATGCAAGAAACGTCCAATGCTTTTATTAATGATATATGGAGATGACAAATATCAAGCCCTCACAAACAAAGCCACGGTGCCCCGGGTAAGACACTGGGCCGTAAAGTTTAAAACATTGTCTGTTACAAATACAAAACAAAAGTCTCATTACTGGGTAATAAAAGAAATTGGGACGAAGTCCTTTGCCGTCCAATTTCTTAGTCCACCATCGGCAGTTGGGTAAATCCAGCTGTCAAATTCAGATTCTTCAACATCATCTTCAATGGCATTCACTCCTGAATTGCTGATAAACAGGGGAGGTCTTCCAGTCCGCGCACTCCAAACAGCCTTTTGATCTTCTGCAGTGAAACCCAAAAAAAACTTGTTAGTTTTATGTGCAAAATCAGGGAGTTTGCCCTAATTCGCACACCCACCTTTCTCAACAACAGCCCGGGCATCCTTGAAGGAGGCCATCTTCATTGGAGGATCTTCAACAACAGTTTCATCTGATGCCAGCGTCTGGGGAACTTCTTCAAAATGTTGAAATGGGGTCTCAATGAACTCCCCATCCATCTCTACATATTGGAAAGAGTTGAGGTGACTCACCATGTACTCCTCTTCTCCTCGTACCGTAACAATTTTCCCCTTGACTGGGTATTTCAGCATCTGATGGAGCGTATACGTCACTGCCCCAGCTTTATGGATCCACGGGCGACCCAGCAAACAAGAATAAGATGGCCGAATGTCCATCACATAGAATGTAGATTCAAAAATCTGAGAACCAACCTTAACCGGAATATCCACTTCTCCATGTACCATCCTCTTGGACCCATCAAAGGTCCTGACTACAATGTTACTCGGCTTCAGCTCCAACCCTTCACAGTCTAACCAGTCCAAAGCTTTCTTGGGTAATATATTCAACGAAGATCCAGTATCCACCAGCATGTGAGCTAAGGTAGTGCCCCTTCACTCAATGGAGACATGCAGGGTGTCATTGTGATTCTTCCCCTTAGCAGTCAAGTCAGCGTCAGAGAAACCCAACCCGTTATCTGCTGTCAAACTAGCCACACAATCTTTAAACTGATCAGCTGATGTCTCTTGCGACACATGCACAGTCTTCAGGAAAGCAATCAGAGCCTTGGCATGGGCCTCTGAACACAACAATAAGGACAACATAGAGATCTTCGATGGGGTTTTCCCCAGTTGTTCGACTACATTGTAGTCGCTTTTCTTGATGATCTTTAAAATCTCCTCTATCTCCTGTCTAGAGGCTTCAACAGTAATCTTCTTCGGTGCCTCCGTCCGGGCAGGCTCATCGGTGATCCCTTTGCTCCGAGTGTTACATGACTCGACGACAGGTGTAAGAATTGGAACATGAATAGGAATAGTAGCAGATGTACTGGCAAGTATAACAATAACAGGCTTCCGAACAGTTGGTGGAGAGATCTCAGGGGAGAAAAGTCTTCCGCTACGGGTGACTTTGGCAGGTCCAACAATATTGCTGACATCAATATCAACCTCTTCATCCTTCAAATCCTGTTTAACCCCGTGATAATACACGTCAGCCCCATAATGCCACGAGACAACCTTATCTGATGTATAGGGGATATGCCCAGGAACAATAATGATCAAGGGAGCAGTTCTTGGAACAAATGTAATTCTAACAGGCTTTCTCGAGGAAGCCTTGGAAGAATTGTCGAAAATTGTGATTATAACAACTTCTTCAGTAGGAACCAAAGGAACAAAAGTCTTCTCAAACATAATTTCTTTATTATCCATCAGGCGTTGGACACCTGACTTCAAAAGATGGCCACCAGTAGGTAGGACGGAACACAGACAAAAACCTTCGCCACAACCCAGAAACAAACCGGCCAATAGAAGGTTCTTCTTCACAGTCATCAATGGAGTAGCAATGTCTTTCACAGAAACCACAAACAGGTCTTCATCTATAGCATTCACTCCATGCTTGGGCATAGGAGCAGTCATAACATTAGGCCTTTCAGGCGCTTCGAACTCAATCTCCTTAGCATCAATCAAGTCTTGTACCTTATTCTTCAAAACCCAACAATCATTCGTATCATGCCCCGGGCTATTAGAATGAAAAGCACAGCAGGCGTTCGGATTATACAGCGGTGATGTTGTACTGGGATTCTTCGGGGCTTCCTTCGGAATCACCAAGTTGGTCTTTAGTAACTGTGGCAGAATCTGAGATAGGGTCATGTTGAGCTGAGTGAATTGTCTTTGCGGTCTCTCGGCCCTTGGCTGATTGTTGCACTGAGGAGCAACAATAGGTCTTGATATAACAAGCGCATTAACAGCTTGGCGGCATTCAGGTCTATTATGGCTCTTAGCGCTGTAAACTGCACTGGGTTCCTTCTTAAAAGGCTTCTTTTCGGTACTTGATGAAGCACCCTTCTGTATTTTGCCGCTCTTGATACCGGCCTCAACTCTTTCCCCAGTCATTATTAACTCAGTAAAATCGGACGATGAACTTCCAATCAGATGGTTGAAATACGGACCAGACAAGGTCCCCAGAAACATATCCACTAGCTCCCTGTCAGCCAGCGGGTGGTGTACTCTTCCAGCAAGGTCCCTCCACTTCTGAGCGTAGTCTTTGAAACCTTCGCTCACACCCATAGACATACCCTGAAGTTGGGTACGCGTGGGAGCGAGATCGGCATTATATTGGTACTGCTTGTAGAAAGCAACAGCCAAGTCCTCCCAATTACAGACACTAGCTCCTTCCAGTTGGTAAAACCATTCAAGTTGAGTCCCTGAAAGACTGTCTTGAAAGAAGTGGATCCAGAGGTTCTTATCAGCAGTATATGGCTGAATCTTTCTAACATACGAACGGAGGTGTAGCTTTGGGCAGGAGACCCCGTCGTATTTAGCAAATACTGGTGCTTCAAATTTATGGGGAATCACCACCCCAGATGACACACCCAAATCTCCAAAGTCCAGACTAGGGACCTTCTGGATCTCCATCGTGCTTAACCGATCTTCAAGCTGTTTATACCTATCCTCCGTCGGAGGATACTGGTCTTCGTCAAAGTCAGTCTCATGGTCAGATACCACAGGGCTAGGAACCCTCCTTTCTTCTTGGTTCTCTCCCCCTCCAGATGAGTGAGATAAATTGACTTCATCTCGCAAATTGTTTCCGAATCTGCGACCCATATTCACGAAGACTGCCTTCTTCTTCTTCTTCTTCTTCTTCTTCTTCTTCTTATCCTTCAAGATAAGAGTCTTCAGATCTTGCTGACCCTTGGCCAAATTCATGAACATTTCCTGAAACTGGGCATTTTGAACTTACAGAGCTGTGATAGCTTGATCAGTTGATGTTTCAGCAGACATGATGCTGAAATAAACAGCAAAGAAGATGAGAAAACCTGTACGGGTACCTGTTATGAGGTGCATGGGAATGATATGCGTATGATATGATTTCAAAAACCTTGGAGATTCAAATTCGTAAACCAAAATGAAACACACTTTTATTAGATAAATCTGAAATAATGTTTGACAAATGCCTTTAAGGCGTTACAAGAAAGAAAAATTAATAAGTAAATAAAGACTAGAAATAATCAAAAGACATCAGCGCTCCCATGGTCTTTTCCCTTTGGTGCTGACATAGTTGTTGAGGATCTGCTCATTCTCCAGCTGTCTTGTAAGCTTTAGAATCTTCCGCTCCTGCTCGTGATACTTTTCTCTGTAAGTATCCCGCTCTTCTCTTAACTGCATCCACGACCTCTTTAATGCCCCAATGTCAATAGGCATGTAAGGGTGGAGGATGGTAGGAGGAACCCCTTCTTCATCAGGAAGTTCAACTATCACAGGAAAGACAACTTCATAGGGCATCCCTAGCTTCTGAGCACGTGTGCGAACCCAACGGAGATATGGTTCCATTGGAAGAGAAGTCTTCGCACCTAGCTCGTGCAGATCAGACCTATGCACCCTATCCCAGGCTCGTATGAATTTGCGGCGATGCTCGTCACTATCCCCTTGGAAGTCAAAGACAATGCTTGGCATCAGCAACTCACGAGGTCCTTCTTTCCTAGCTCGCCCAAATTGACGTAAGGCCAAACACGGATTATAGGTGATCCGTCCATTGATTCCTAGTAGTGGAACATTGGGGTATTCCCCACAGCGATCAATAATGGCTACGTCTTCCATGTCCTTATTAGTACAAACGATGTCCGTGTGAGAAAGAGACATAATCATATGGGCCCAACCCATGCCTTCCTTGTTCTTTAAAACTGATTTGGGGAGGTGAGAAATAAACCACCTTGCCAGCAATGGTGCAGAACACATAAGGGTTCCCTGTTTCCGAGCAGTACGGGCATAAAGAGAGTGCAGAATGTCACCCAAGTAAGTGGGCACAGCATTACGAGAAATGAAGATCTTCACCGCATTCACGTCGACAAAAGAATCTTAGTTAGGGAACAACACCAAACCATAAATGAGAAGAGCCAGAATGTCTTCAACTGCCTGAAAGTCTAGACTGTCCAAAAACTGATTAGCCCGATCAACCAAGAATTTAGCCAAGAAGCCCTTTGTCCCACTTCGAGTCTCCCAGTTTGACATTACCTCAGCCTTTGTCAGATGGAGGGCTGAAGCAATCTCTTCCAGCCTAAGGACTTTCTCCCAACCTGTAAATGGGGTCTGCTCCAGAATGGAAATACCAAGTAGATCAGAGAACTCCTCCAGAGTAGGGACCAACTGATAGTCCGGGAAAGTGAAGCAATGGTATAGTGCATCAAAGAACTGGCACAAGACAATCATCTTCTGTTCATCCAATCTGGAAATGACCAAACCAGGGAGGTGCCCATGTATTCTGATAAAGGAGGAAGTATCTGGAACCTTTGCAACCAACTCTTTAAGCTGAGTGGGAACTTGTACAAAGTTGATGCGAATAGTGTTTCTACGCATGGGTTCCATGACCTACAAAACAGAACAAAGATGAATCCCCTCTATCTTTGAAATGGGTTAGTCCAATGCAATATTCATGCAATATCATGATGCATGATGTCATGATAGAAACACATCACAAGTATTCACAGATGGCAAACATGGTAAGGGCAAACAAGTCACACAGATAACCCTTAGATTTCAGGCTGGCATGAAGCTTAGGTATTATCCTCTTTCAATTTAGTTGGTTCAAACCTGTCCTAGTAATAGTAACCGGGTTATAGAGGATCTCAATATCACTGACCACCCTCGATCGATCATAATTCTAGTTTGGCAACCTTTTCTTGCGGCCGAAATCATCGTGAGAGTTTGGTCTCAATGAGTGTAGCATACTGCTACTGTTCTATGGCCAAGTTAGTCAATTATAGGTTCTAAGGTCAATTGGTGCTTAATGACCCCTTAGCAGACCCATATTCTCCTCATTGTGCCACAAGGGATATCGGTACATACTAAAGTGTCACACCAACGTAGCTACTGCTTCAACTGTATCGGTCTACGCCGTACAGTTCCTTCACAGTTTATTGCTACTTACCTAAAGGGTGTCCCCCAGATCCGGGTTAGGATCTATAATAACTCCGATTCAAACCCACAAAGATAAAGCATACAAGTCAAGCAATTGAAAACATTATGAACTATTCCTAAGGTACACCCCACTTATAAGCGTCCCCAGAAGAGTCGCCAATTCTGTGATACAGTGGGAAGAACTGACTGTTTTTGGAATGCTGGTTTGCATTTTGCGTTTTGTTTTTGCAAAATGTCGCGGTAAGCAAGAGTCGCCACCGACTTTTATTTTATCCAACAAGGAAAGGAAAAAAGCACAGAAAAATTCCTTTTTCGAGATTTTCTAGGCACGGGGGGTAGATTATAGAAAGGGAAGGTATTAACACCCTTTCTATCCGTAGTTATCAACGGGCTCTTAGGTACTTGCTCATCATTTTCAAAATGTTTTCTTTGTGCTTGTGGGTTTTGAAAAGTTTGTTTTAACTTCGATTTAACTCTTGCTTCTGTCCTCAAGAGTGTAATGAAGTGTTTTGAAAACTTTGTTTGGAAAAGGAGTGTAAGTGTGAAAAAGTTTTGTTTTTGGATGAGAAAGTATCTAAGGGCTATCTACCTACTCGAAAAAGGAATTGTTCTATACTAATTTCTTTTAGACAATGTTATCCCACTATTAGTGAGTAGGTAGAACCGTTGTTGGAGTTTGAGGGTCAATTTGAATGAGGGACATACGGTCATCAAAGCAATGTTAGGACACCTTAGCGGTAACCCTAATGTCTTAGATAATTTGTTTGAGGCAACAATATCCGAGGCAACTGTTTCGAGGCAACTATGATCTTTTAGACAAGAGGACGACCTCTAAAACGACCTATACTCAATGACCGTGTACAAAGGCAACCAACTGGGGTGTACCCTAGAAGTGCGCATGTGCGATTGTGTTGTTTTCAGTTATTTTCATCTTTGCACATGTTAAGGGTGATCTAATTTGATTTTAAGATTAAGCATTCAGTCTTGGCATGCAAACCCTATTATCAAACATCTAACAGTTATAATTTGCAAAAATTAAAAGTGCGGAAATTAAATTACAAGGCTTTGGGTATTTACATCACCAAAAGCAACCCTTTGAAAATAAAATAAAATTAAGCGGTAAATAAAAATGTCCTAATTATCTATTACATACCGAAACAGATACATAAATTGGATAAAGAAAAGTAAGTCGCGACGCAAAATTAAATCGGATGCACAATTAGGGTTTTGACCCCCTTTTTTAAAAGAAAAAAGCTTTTTTGTTGTTTTTTTATTTAAGAAAAGAAATTAATCCTAAAATTAAATACTAAATTAATTAATTGGTGAAAAATAATAAATGACATATTTTTGGAGTTTTTTTTTTAATTTTTTAAGAAAGAAAAATAAAAATAATTAAATGAATTAAAACCTAATGATTTCTAATTAATTTTAAATATTTACAAAAATAAATTAAAGTTTCCTAGAATTAAAAACCTAATTAATTAGTTAGTATTTATTAATAAAAATAAAATTCTGAATTAAAAAAGTATTTTTGGTGATTTTTTTGATAAAAAGGAAAATATGTGATTGGTTAGTAATTAATTAGAATAAAATAACATAACTAAATTAATAAAAAGAAAATATAATAGAAAGAAAGAAATGGGCCTTTTTTGGAGGTGTTGGAAGTCATTTTTGTAGGCCCAATTGTTGCTGGTCCGTTTGGACCTTTGGGATTCCATGCTCATGCGTTGACTAGCTCTTTGGTGGACCTTCAATATCTGACCACCAGATCTGGCCCTTTGGCCATCTGGCGCTTGGATAGTGAGGGAGTATGGTGGATTGCAGACTGGCATGCGCACTGGAATACCTGAAAACAAATAATATTGAGAAAGGGAGGGACCTGGGATTCGAACCCAGGTCCTGAAGGGATAACCAATGCCAAGCTTGCCACCACTTCATGTTGTTTTTCTTGTTAGTATAATATGTATTAATAATAATATAATAAAATAAAATCAAATGGTCAGAAAATAAAAAAAAGCGCAATTATTTGAATGGTTCAATGGGAACGTGACACACATCGTCCCTGACCTCCCAACCGTGGCTAAAAATGCAAAGACTTATACCAACGGACAGGGGTCTGTCGCTACAAGCCTGGTCATCTCCAAAATCTTGCACATTACACAAAAATGGACTATAAGACCATAGTTGGATTCGTGACAAACTCCTGATCACAACCATGTCCTTCATGTGGACCAATTGCACCTGAAACGAAAACCCCTAAAACCAAACGTAAAACCAGTGCTTTAGAATGCTTGAAAACACGTGGTTGTGATTTGTTTAGCTTCTGGAGATGGCCAGCAATCGATTGGGACAAGTCTCAAGCCCTGAAAATGTCTCCAACCTTGATTTCGATCTCAAGCTTTTTTGTGATTTTTTCAACTTTTGTTCTGCCTCCACAAGTGTTCTCTAACCCTCATTCTCGTGGCTTTTGCTTTCTTATGTAATGTGCATTGTATTTGGGTAGCATTTGTGGTTCAAATCTTGCTCTATCAATGCCCTTGAATTTGATTTGATTCCTCCATTAAAACTTTCCAAATTTGCTTGATTTCAATCTTTTTTGCACATAATTCATTTGATACGAGTTTGATGAGGTACTAGCTATCCATTGGAACCTGAAATCATTAAAAAATCTTTGGTTATCAATATCTTTGATTTTATGTGATTTTATTTGATTTAAAATGAATTAATTCAAATAAAAATAAAATTAAATAATAAAAATAAGATATTGACACATGGCCAAAGCTAGAGCACGTGGGAAATAGGTCAAACTCAAAACAAGTGAAAAAGAATGGACCCATTTGGCAAAATTTGAAGTTTTAGGGATATTTGACTTTTGACAATTTTGCAAAAAGGTCCAACTTCAACAATGCATAACTTCTTCAATTTTGAACTTTTGAAGGTGTTATTTGACTTTTTATAAAGCTTGAGATGTCCTCTAATCAACCCTTTTGGTCTCATATCATTTTGATATTACATGCTCAAGTTATAAGCTTTGACAAAAAAGTGTTTTTGTTGACATTAAAAAATGACCTATAATGTCCAAATTCATAACTTCTTGTGAGTGCATTTTTTGATCTTGGGATATGAAGATGGATTGTATAGGATTGCATCATATTAAAAATGAGCTTTAGATGGGTCATTTCTCATAAATTATGAGAAAGTTATGCTTGGTCAAAGTTGAGTTGACTTTTCCTACAAAACCCTAATTTAGCAACTTTTGAATCTTGATGAATTGTGAGAAATCCTTGATGAATCATGATAAACCCATGATCAAATGATTAAATATCCTTCAAAATGAGAATGTTGACAAAAAAATCTTGAAGTTTGACTGTATATAGGTCATAGTTAACTTTTTCCCTAGCACGGTCGATTTTTGGACCTTTGAGCAATTGACTGAGCAAACTTCCTCTGCAAGGCTTGAAATTTGACATGGATGATCTTGAGAACATATTAGGAGATTTGGGGGAACTTGAGGTCATTTGGATTCAAGGATCTTGATGCAACACAAAAACATAATTTGGGGTAGACTGCCTTAGGAGAGAGCTTGTCTGACCAACTCTTGAGCAACCTTGGGTAACTTGGAGATTTTTCTTGCAATGTTTTGAGAAATATGGGAGGGCAAATTTTGGGGTACAACAAAACCCCATTGAGTTTTCTAAAACAATCAGATACATGATCAACGGTCTTCCATCGACTGGTGGCATCAACACAGGAGGCTCTTGTAAGTATTCTTTGAATTTGTCAAAAGCAACTTGGCACTCGTCATTCCATTTGACTACTTGATCTTTCTTCAACAATTTGAAGATTTGTTTACAAGTAGCTGTCAGGTGAGAGATGAATCTGGCAATGTAGTTCAAACGCCCTAAGAATCCTCTGACTTCCTTCTCAGTACGAGGAGCAGACATCTCTTATATTGCTTTTACCTTGGCAGGATCTACTTCAATACCTTTGTTGCTAACGATAAAGCCTAGGAGTTTACCAGACCGTACCCCGAATGTGCATTTGTTTGGATTCAACCTCAGCTTGTACTTCTTCAGTCTCTCAAACAGTTTTTGTAAGTGATCAAGATGCTCTTCTTCTGTTTGAGATCTGGATATCATGTCGTCCACATAGACCTCTATTTCTTGATGTATCATGTCGTGAAATAAAGCTACCATGGCATGTTGATAGGTTGCCCCAACATTCTTTAGTCCGAATGGCATCACCTTATAGCAGAAATTGCCCCACTGTGTGACAAAGGTTATTTTCTCCATGTCATTAGGCTCCATTTTGATTTGGTTGTAACCTGAGAATCCGTCCATGAAGGAAAATACTTTGTGTTGTGTCGTATTGTCAACTAGAATATCAATGCGGGGGATTGGAAAATTATCCTTAGGGCTTGCCCTATTCAAATCTCTGTAGTCCTCACACATTCACACTTTTCTGTCCTTTTTGGGTACGGGAACAACATTGGAAACCCATTGGGGATAAGAGGTGACAGCCAAAAATCCAGCGTTGAATTGCTTCATGACTTCTGCTTTAATCTTTTCTGACATATTAGGCCTCATGCGGCGAACCTTTTGCTTTACTGGCGGATAATCCTCTCTTGTAGGTAGACGATGTAACACAATGTCTGCATCAAGTCCCAGCATGTCTTCATACAACCAGGAAAAGACTTCAACATAATCGTGTAACAACTGAATCAGACGCTCCTTGATACTGGGTTCCAGATTGGCACCCACTTTAACCTCTTTTTTGTCTTCTTCGATACCTAGATTAATTGTATCCACGGGTTCCTCGTGAGGCTGAATGGTTCTCTCTTCTTGTTGTAGTAGTCTGGCAAGTTCTCCTAGTACTTCACAATCTTCCTCATCTTCGTCTTCGGCTTGGTAGATTAGATTTTCAGAGTCACAAAAGGCCATAACAGTATCGTTACCCATGGGATCCCGAATGGATGTATACCTGCATTGTGAGTGTGAGTGTGTGTAAGGGTATAACTATCTTTGAAATAAATGTAAAAAGAAAAACAATGAGCGCAAAAGTTTGTATTCAAAAACGTCCATGATTCATTGATGTCATATGAAAATGAGATAATAACCCTTACAAATGGACCATTGTGCCTCGGGTAAGACACAAGGTTTTAAGAGTGCGAATTGTTTTAATATTACATATCCAACAAAATGTAAAGACAAATTACTGTGGAATAAAAGTGATCGGGATAAAGTCTTTAGCCTCCCAGTTGCTGAGCCCTCCACTGACAGTCAGGAATATCCAATCCTCCAAGTCACAATTATCTTCATCATCTTCTACGGTGTTGACCTCGCGGTTGCTGATCCTCAGGGGTGGTCCTCTTGCACGAGCGCGACGTACATCCTTCTGAGCACTTGAAGTGAAACTTAGGCCAAAATTGTCAGACTTATATGAGATATCTAGGAGTTATCCCCAGATAGTGCACCCACCTTCTTCTACCACTGCTTTGGCATCCTTTAGAGATGACATCCGGAGTGGAGGCCTTGTGATCTTGGGAACAACCTTGGTTACTGCCACATCTTGCAGGACTTCTTAAAAATGTTGGAATGGAGTTTCAATAAATTCACCATCTAATTCCACATATCTGAAGGAATTGAGATGGCTGATCATATACTCTTATTCTCCATGAACGGTGATAATATTTCCTTGAATCAGATATTTCAGCATTTGGTGCAACATAGAAGTGACAGCGCCAACATTGTGAATCCATGGTCGACCTAGCAAGCAGGAATATGAGGGACGGATATCCATTACGTAAAAAGTTGAATCAAATGTTTGTGTTCCAACTTTTATGGGAATGTCTACCTCCCCATGTACCATCCTTTTCGAGCCGTCAAAATCCCTTACCACTATGTTACTTGGCTTCAATGTTAATCCCTCGCAGTCAAGCCTATCAAGAGCTTTTTTAGGCAATACATTCAGAGATGAGCCAGTGTCCACCAGAACATGGGCCAAGGTTGTGCCCCTACATTCAACTGAGACATGCAATGCCTCATTATGCTTCCTTCCTCTTGGTGTTAAATCAGCATCCGAAAAACCTAGACCATTATCTGCAGTCAAGCTGGCTACGCAGTCTTGAAACTGATCGGCAGATGTCTCTTAGGGTACATGGGCAGTTTTCAGGAATTTTACCAAGGCTTTTGCATGCACCTCGGAAAATAGCAGTAATGCTAGCATGGAAATTTTAGAGGGGGTTTACCCTAGTTGTTCAACTACATCGTAGTCGCTTCTTTTTATGATTTTCAAAATTTCCTCCATTTCTTTCTGGGAGGTCTCAGGGATAGCCAATGACTGAGCCTTCGTATGGACAAGCTCAATCAGAATACTTTTACCTCGAGTCTTAGTTAACTCGGTAGCAGGAGTGCCAGTAGGAATGATAACAGGGGTTGCAACGACTTTGTCAGTTGGAGTATTGGTGGAGATGATTGCAGGACCGGGAATAACCTTCGAAGGGGTAACAAAAACAGGAATGATTACGGGTCTAGAAACAGCATTTGGGGGAGCAATTTCTGGAGAGAAGATCCAATCACTTTGGGTAATCTTACTAGTCCCTGCAATATTACTGACATCGGAATCCACTTTCTCAGAAGTTGAATCTTCGGCGGCTGGCCAGTCCTGCTTGATACCATGGTAGTAGACATCCCCTCCATAATTCCATGGTACGGTCTTGTCTGACGAATATGGGACTGGTCCAGGCTTTGTAATTATTAAAGGAGTTACTTTAGGAATTGATGTAATTCTAACGGGTCTTTTAGTGGAGAGCCTGGAAGAATTGGTGGAAATGGTAATGATAGAAACATCTTCAAAAGGAATAGGTGGAACATGAGTCTTTTCAAACAAAATTTCTTTGTTATCTATTAGGCACTGAACGCCTGCTTTCAACAAAGGACAACTGGTTGGTGAGGACAAACAGAAATGGAAAACTTTATCACAGCCCGGGAACACACCGACATTCAACAAGTTCATTTTAATAGTCAGAAGTGGGGTCATAAGTTCATCAACTGAAGTAACAAACAGTCCTTCTTCAATGACATTGGTATTATGGCCATGTCTGGGCATAGGGGCAGAAATGACATTTGGCTTTTCGGGCGCATCGAATTCAATCTATTTTGCTTCAATGAGGTCTTGTATTTTGTTCTTTAGAGCCCAACAATTATTAGTGTCATGGCCGGGACTTTCAGAGTGGTATACACAACGGGCATTGGGATGATAGTGAGGAGATGTTGTGTTGGGGCTTTTTGGAGCTTCTTTCAAGGTTGCCAAATTGGATCTTAGTAGATGCGGTAATACCTGAGATGGGGTCATGTTAATTCTGGTGAACTTCCTGACCGGTCTTTCCATCCTCGGTTGGTTGTTTCTTTGCTGATCAGGAGCAGGTTTAGGAATCATAACAACCCCCACCATTGGACGGTGTTCGGCCCTATCTTGATTTCTCTGAGGATAAACGACAACCACTTCTTTCTTTCCGATAAATGGCTTCCTTATTGCAGCAGAGGAGGATGTATCTTTCAGAATCTTTCCACTTTTTATACCGGCTTCTACCCTTTCTCTGGTCAATATCAGTTCAGTAAAACCTGCAGATGAACTTCCAATTAAATGATTGAAGAAGGGACCAGACAAGGTGCCCAAGAACATGTCTACTAACTCTATCTATGATAGAGGGGGTTGAACTCTTCCAGCCAAGTCTCTCCATTTTTGCGCATAGTCCTTGAAACCTTCATTGGAAACCATGGCCATACTCTGGAGTTAAGTACGGGTAGGCGCAAGATCAGCATTGTATTAATATTATTTGTAGAAGGTTGCATCAAGATCTTCCTAATTTTGAACGTTGGCTCTTTCTAGTTGGTAAAACCAGTCAAGTTGAGTTCCATACAGACTATCTTGGAAGAAATGTACCCATAAGTCTTTGTCAGTGGTATGGGGTTGGATTTTTCTCACATATGACCAGAGATGCATTTTAGTGCATGAAAATCCGTCATATTTGGAAAACACGGGTGCTTTGAATTTCGGAGGAATAACAATCCCCGACACTAAACCCAATTCCTCAAAGTCCAAGCCAAGCACTTTTTTTGATTTCCATCGCACTCAACCGCTCTTCGAGATGTTTATACTTGTTATCAGCTGGAGGGTATTGTTCTTCAGAATAGTCTTCTTCTTCCTTTTCCTCTTCTGATTCTGACGGGACAACTGTTTCCTTTCCTTTCCCATCTTGGTTGTCTCTTTCACCGGATGTCGTTGCAAAGTCTAAGGTCCTTCTTGTCTGCCCATGAAATCTTCTTCCCATGTTTAGGACTCCGGTTACCTTTTTTGTTTTCTTTTTCCTCTCCTCGGCTAGCAAAGTCTTCAACTCTTCTTGTCCCTTGGCTAGGGTCAAGAGCAACTATTGAAACTGTATATTCTGAGCTTGGAGGTCCTTCACTATTTGTTCGAGATCCATCTTACTGAAAAAAAAACAGTAGAAAGATGAGGAGACTTGTTGCAAAAGACTTGCTTATGTTATGATGAATGGTATATGCATATGTAATGATTTCAAGGATTTTAAGATTCAAATTTGTTTTAGACAAAAAGGAAACACACGTTATATTAATAAGTTAAAGCTTGAGTACATCAATGCCTTTTCGGGAAAAATAATATAAAAACTCTAAGATAAAAAGGTAGTACGCATCCTCTTTGGTGCAATGTAGGCATTGAGAGTCTGGTCCTCATGAAGTAGCCTAGTGAGTTCCAAATTCTTCTTCTCGCTTGCATAGAATTGGGCTTTGAAAGTATCTCGCTCCCCCTTGAGTTGTATCCAATCTCTTTGTAAATCTTCAAGAGAGGTGGGCATATCAGGATGTAGGATAGTGTATGGAACATCTCCTTCCATGATAGGCTCAATGATTACCGGGAGAATGAAGGGGTAAGGCATCATAAGACTCTGAGCATGAGTTCGTACCCATTTGAGGTAAGGCTCAAGAGGGATGGAATTTTTATGCCCCAAATTATTGCTATTCACCTTGTTTAACATCCTCCAAGCTCGGATAAATCTCTGGCGAAGACCTTGATCGTCGTTGTCGTAGTCAAATACCAAACCTTGAATCAGCATCTCGTGCAGGCCATCTCTTTGGGCGTAACCAAACTGTCTTAAGGCTAAGCATTGGTTGTAGGTGATACCTTCCCTAATGCCAAGTAAAGGGACATTATGGTACTCTCCACAATGGTCGACAATGATAACATTCTCTTTGGATCGGGAGCACCAATGAATGTCCAAATGTTTGAGCGTCAACAACCTTTGTGACCACCTTAAACCTTGATCATTCTTTAATACAGATTGGGGAAGATGAGAAATAAACCATCTTGCCAAGAGAGGAGTACAACACATAAGAACACCTCGTTTCCTCATTGTGCGAGTGTGAAAAGAGTATAGGATATCCCCTAGCAATGTAGGCACCGGGTTGCGAGATATGAAGATTTTGACGGCATTGACATCTATGAGTTGGTCAGGATTTGGAAACAAAACCATCCCATAGATGAGGAGAGCCACAACTTTCTCAAAGGCTTGCAAGTCCAAGGAGTTCCAACAGCTTTGGGCTTTCTCAAACAGGAACTTTGCTAAGAAACCTTTGACACCACTCCTTGTTTCCCAATGATTTGTGATATCATATGAGTGCAAGTGTAGAGCATGAGCAATCTCTTCTGGCTTTGGATCTCTTTCTGTACCGTTGAAAGGTAGTTGATTGATAATGGGAATCCTCAAGAGTTGGGAGAATTCTTCCAAAGTAGGCACAAGTTAATAGTCGGTAAATGTGAAGCAATGGTGTAACGGATCACAGAACTGAAAGAGCACCTTCATCATGTCCTCATCTGTGTTGGAGGTGACCAAGTTGAGTAGGCGAACATGTCTCTCGGTAAATGGAGAGTTTTCAGGAATCCTTGAAGCTACCTCCTTGAGTTGTGGAGGGATCCTTACAAGTTTGACTTGAATAGTTTTACTGCAAAGTGAATCCATATCCTACAAAACAAGAACAAAGATGAATCCCAAAATCCTTGAAATGGTTAGTGGATGTATATGATGTTCATGATGTTATGTACAAGTATGCATATACAAACAAAGCAAACAAGTCCTTAAGTTTAGGCTTGCATGGAGTTTTATAGGTAAGTACTCTCTTGAAGTTTAGTTGGCTCAAACCTGTCCTAATAATAGTAACCCAGTTCTAAGGAGCTCAATATCACTTGTTTGTTTCCTTGGTCATTGTTTCAGCACAAGCCTCTTTAATGGAGACCGAAATATCCCAAGAAACCAAACCTCAATGATTGTAGTATCGAGTATCTACCAACTTCGGACTGCACCAAAGCCGATCATCTCACTACATCCTAAAGGCCAAGTTGGTCAAGTAAAGGTTCTAAATGTTCATTAGTGCTTCATGGCATCACTCAGCGGGCCTGTATTCTCTTTGATTAACTCAAAGGCTACCAGTGCCCACAAATATGTCGCACTAACGTAGCTATTGCTTAGACCATGTCGATATACCCCGCACAGTTTCCACAATGTATTGCTACTTACCTATAATGTATCCCAAATCCGGGTAGAGGATTCAAACATAAATAAAGAACCATAATGTAAATCACACAAGTCAAACAATGTAAGCAAATCAATGTGATATATCCCTAAGGTAACCCCACTTTTAGAATTTTCCCCATCAGAGTCGCCAGTTCTGTGATACGGTGGGATAACTGACTTGAAGGTTTTGTGTTTGATCGCAAACATTGCGGTTAGAAAGAGTCACCACCGACTTTTCTTTTATCCAAAAAGAAAGGTAAAAAAGCACAGGAAAGACCTTTGGGATTGTTTCTTGAGTTCGGGGGGTAGATTATGAAAAGGGAAGGTATTAGCACCCTTTTCATCCATGGTTTTCCATGGGCTCTTAGTTACTTGCTACATCACTTGGTTTTGTTTAAAATTGTGCTTAGTGTGGTTTTTTGAAAGTATTTTGTAAAGAGGCCTTTGTTTAGGCAATCTTTGTAATGATTCTCGTTCGTAAGAATGTATACAAAGATGTTGATCTTTTGAAAATGTTTTCAAGTTTTTGTAAGATGTTTTGAAAGTGTATGTGATTAATTTGAAAATATCAAGGATGTTTGTTTTGAAATGGAGCAAGCAATTAGGAGCATTCTACCTACTCAAAATTCTTTCTTGTTCATTTTCTTTTCCTTTGACATTATTGTCTTACCATTAATTTGGTAAGCAACCCTATCTTTGGATGTTAACAGGACGGGCGTGGGTCATCGTATAAACATGATTAGCAATGTTGCAAGGTATCTTAGAATTATTTTTGAGGGACTAATATCATTTGTAAGGCAACTTAGATAGTGTCATCGAGGGACTATGATCTTGTATTTGTTTGTTTTTACTAAGATACCGCACATGCGCAATATGACCATTTTTGTATAAGGCAACCAAGTGGGATAACACTAGGGGTTCTTGTGTGTAAGTGTATTATTTTCATGCTTGATTTTGTCTTGGATTAGGGTTTTCTATTTCATTGATTTTATTCTTTCCATACAAACCCTAATTACTAGCATATTATGTAAAAGCGATAAATTGTGAAATTTAAAGTTACTACGCTATTACAACATTTGTGGGGAGGGGGTGTACAATTGGTAAATGGGGATTGCAAGAATATAAACCTAATTAATATATTACAACCAAATTGAATTTGTACAAGAATTACATAAATGCAAAGTATAATGATGGATAAATGTATAAGGATGAAAAATGTAAAGAAAATGAATTTTGTTTGATTTTCATAAAAAAAAAAGATTGTTTTTGTCTTAACCTAATTTAAATAAAGAAAATAATTAATTAAGTTTGAATTTATTAAGAAAAAGATTTTAAAAGAAAACCCTAATTCTATTAATTAAAAGAAAATAAGTTTAAGAAAAGTATTTTTGGTTTTTTTATCTAAAATATTTTTATAGTATTATAAAATATTTTTATTCCCTTTTTTATATTAAAATAATTCATTTTAAATGGTGTAAAGAAAAATAAATGAACAGTATAATATTAATTAAGTTCATAAGGTTTACTTAATTAATAAAGAAAGTCTAAAAAAAAATTTGTTTATGGAGAAAATAAAATAAAATATGTCAAAATATAAATATATCATTTTTTTGTATTTTTATGATTTTTAGTATTTTTGAAAAGAAATATTTAATAAAAATAAAAATAAAATAAAAAACTGGGCCAGGGTGCAAATATGAAGCAGGGGGGAGTTAGAAAAAAGGCAGGCCCAAGATGAGGGAGGCCCATGCGCTGGAAGGAACCAAAAAAGACAGAAAAATGTAAAAAAACAACTGCAAAACGCAGCGCTGAGGTTCGAACCCACGACCCCTAGCAATAACGCACGCTGCCTTACCACTGGGGTGGTTGTACATCCGTTAATTTAAATGAAAGAATAAATATATAATGTAAAACATTTCCATGCCCTGTACTTCGTCTTTAACCTTCAGCCAACCGGACCACCTGTATCTCATTCATTTCTCAACAAAAATGGAAAATGAAAACATGAAAGTTGTGCTATTTTTCCTCACGAATCTAACCATATAACTTATGTAAGCTACAAGTCAAAGATGAAGATTAACTTTGTTGGCCCTAAATTGAAACCTAATTTTCTCAGAAATTTCAAATCCAAAATTCTCTATACACAGTCAATATAAATGGGAACTATGAACATGGTCAGTTTTAGAGCAATGATATCTACATTTTATCTTCACAAATCAGAAACAAATGATGCTTGTATGAAGAGATTGAAGTTTTAAAACTTACCTCTTACAAATGGAGTTGTGAATGGAGTTTGAGCAACTTTTGAGATGGCCCGAGGATCTGTTTAGCTTGCCTGGACTTCCTTGAGCGTATTCCAACTCCTAATCTACCTTGAAAGTCCCTGAATCTCTCTACTCAAGTTAACTTGTAAGCTTGATGTTTGAAAATGGTGGATAGTGATGGAGGAGTTACAATCTTGAAACAGGGGTCTGGATTACTTTGGTATTATGTATAGAAGGTGTTTGAATGATTGGTTTTCAAAACGCACGAGTGGAAATGAAGATGATGAGTTTTGGCTCAAAACTGTCAAGTTAGGCAGTTTTGTGCAACAATGGTGTTTTAGAGAGTTTTAGGGTATTCAAGCTCATGTTTTAGCTTGCAAATAGTGCATGTACTTATAAGCAAGAGGTTTTGATGCTTGAAACAACTCAAAAATTGAAATCATATGTTATGGCTTGGTTACTTGATTTTGAAGCAAAGTTGATAAACATGGTTTCAATGTGAAGTACAAGGATTTGTAGGGTGGTTAGCAGGCTGTAGATATGTTACTTCTTGCTTTTAAATGTTTTTGAGTCATAAACAACAATGTATGGGCTCAAGAAGAGTTGACATTGTGATTAAAGTCACTTTTCCAAAATGGAAGTGGTGACTTTCTTCCCAAAATGGAAATGCAACTTAGATAATGGCTCAAATGCTTGGACAATGGCTCTATCAGTTGTGTAAACATTAAATTATTGAGTTATTAGCAAGTTTGAAGCCTGAAAAGAAAGATTTGTACAACATGCTTGAAGATTGGATCAAGTGTTCTTCACAAAATGGCTTGTAATTTAAGTTTGAAAACCCTAACTTCTTGCCTTCGATTCTCCTTGCTCAAGAATGATCTCAACGAGTACTGGGACATTTTGGAAAGCTTAAAATGTGCTCTTCAACCCATATTTGAATTTATTTTTAAGATTTCCCTTGGAACTATGTGAAAAATTTCTATGAAGTTAGGTCAAAAATCTGCCTAACTAGGGCAAAATTTCACTAAGTCTTTTTTAGTTCATGAGCAAGTATTCACAAAATTATAACTTGAGATACAAGCACTTTTGGAATAAGTTGTGTGAATAAAAGTTGTAGATTTCATGGATATCTTCAACTTTCATGTTGGAAGTTTCCTTTGAATCATCTTGTATCATAATGAAAAAATTGCTCAAAGTTATGAAAAAATAAGAAATTTTCAACACTTAGAAAAAATTTAAGTTTAGAAATTTTGACTTTTCAAAATGAAATCTTGATTTCTTGATGAATAGGTTTCCTATTTTGACATGTTTTGATGAATTGTGATCTTTGGCACTTGAATTTGACCAAAAAGTCAAAGTTTGACTTTTAAGTATACAGTTGACTTTTGATCAGTTGACTGCAAAATTCACCTGTCAATCCAAAGGATTTGCAATGTTTTGAATCATTTCATTAGGTAAAAAAGATGCAATTGGACTATTGAGATAATTCCTTAAACCAATTGACCATTTTCTAGGTCAAAAATCAGAAATTGCCCTTTCCCAATTAAAACCCTAATTTTGACAATTTTGCCCTTTTGGAGATTTGATCAAATTTCTTGAGGAATTGTGGTCCAAACTTGATCAAATGATACATATGAGTTTAAAATATTTATGTGGATAAAAAATTATGAAGTTTGACTGTAAATTGGCCATGGTTGATTTTCCCCCAATTCAACTAATTTTTAGGTCAACTGCTCAATTGACTGAGCAACAGTGTGATCAAAGGCTTGAAACTTGACATGAGTAATCTTGGGGGTCCATGAGGATACATTAAATTTGTATGGGGCATTGATAGTTCAAAAATCCTTGTTCAAACTCAAACCCTAATTTTGGTCATCAGTGCATAAAGAGGTGTCTTGTGCTGATTAAACCCTAGTGCAGTCTTGAGCCCAAGAAGATCTTGTGAGAAAATCCTTGATAAGTGAGAGGTAAAATTTTGGGGTACAACAGTTAGCTTCAGTGAAATTCAAGGATGAATAATCAGCAAAGAAATTGTATTGAAAAGTGGAGAAAAGATGAATTCGAAAACTCATAAAAGTGAGTTATGGAGAGAGTTTGGCAGGGTAATTTTGGTTGTCCAAGCTTGAGAAAATGAGAGGAGTGAGGTCTACTATTTACATGGAAGTTAATGGTGCAAATAATTGAGAGGAAAATTAAAGTTTGGGTAGAGCCCGAAAGTGGAAAATGTGTGACTTCATGTGCATCAAAACTCAGCCAATTCCTGCATTTTAATCCTTAATTAAACTTTGGAACTTTTTTAAACATGTTTTAATTAAAAATGAGTGCTAATTTGGCATTTAGAAGTTGGATTATGGATTTCAAAATATGACTTGAAGGAAAAATGCAGTTTCAAGTAGCTGACTTTGAACTCATGGTGTGCATGATTTAGAAAGCCTTGGGAGATGATTCTTGATGCATTGGAAAGATCATGTAACACTATTTATAATTTTCCAAGAAATAATTAATTTGGATGCTTGAGCTAGAAGTTGTGGTTGGTCAAAATCAGGAAAAATGTGCTGACTTTTATACTTAGAAAAATTCTATGTTTTTTCTTCAAAATTGACCTATAATGTTTTGATTCCAAACAAGGCCTTTCTTAAAAATTAAGCTTTTATCATTGATGCTATATTGAAGTATAATATCTTAAGATTATTGTGAAACTTATATCACTAAAAAATTCCAAATATTGAACAAGTTATGATCTTGTGAAATTGGTGAAAATCCATGAGTTATTGTATAATATTTTGATCTAAAAAATAATCTTGCAATCATTTACAAGCTTAGAACCAAAAAGAGAGTTAAATTTAACATCCTTAATATCATTTTGAAAAAATAATGAGCTCAAGATGATAAAATTTAAACAAGTTATGATCTTTTTAAGTCACACAAAAGAATTTGATGATCTATCTAGAGGACTTGTAATCTTTTCAATAATTAGTGATCTTCCATATAAAATTTGCTTGAAACTATTGAAGTAATTTGGTAATAATCCTTTAAAGAGAAACATATATTTGGAATCACTCAAAAATCTCAAAAGATGAACACGATACAGTCCTCAGAAGTTCAAAACCCTAGCTCTTAAATCATCAAAATGACTTGGAACCCCTTTCAACTTTTGACAATATTTCTTGCACAATTGCTTTTTCTATGTGAAGAGAAGTTGTTTTGGATGATATTAAGAACCCTTAGCAACAATAATCACTTCCAAATATTGAAAATTGAGAAAATTATACACTTATAATCAAGGAATCAAGAACTTGTCAAATTAGGTCAAACTTCTTGAATCAATCTTGCATCTCTTCACTTTCGTTAGAAAAGTAGAGCATGATGATACATAGTAGGCTTTGAAATAATGTTATATTAAAACACACACAAAGATGAAGCTTAAATCTCAATGAAGCTTTGTTTAAGAAGGCTTGGAAATAAACTCATGAACCTATGAATCAACCTGATGAAATGTGTTGTGCCATCACCTATAATGTCAATATCCATAGAGAAAATATACATTATATTTGTTAGTTAAAATTCAATCAATCATAAAGACACATGTACAAAATCATACAAATCAAATTTCTTGGTGATCTCCTAACAACAAACCTAAAGATAAGAAGAAGAACCAAACCCTAGTGTGTGATCTTGATATGATTGGGTTGACATTGAAATGATGAGAGATATTAGGGGGAAAAGTTGGGGTATAACAGAGCCCCTATTCTTTTTTAATTGTAAAAATCTATACTCTTAAAAACAAACCTAGGAGATACAACATTGTTAAGTTCATTGATGTTATCGTGTCAGTACCATTCAAGCCGCAAAGTTCATTTAATTACATTTTTCCACAATTTATTACAAGATAATAGGAACAAACCAAAATTTGTGAATTCACGTGCTTATCATAAAACCACTTTTAGTAACCGATTTTTCTGTCATTAAATCGACCAATAAATGTCAATGTTGCACATCATCTACATAATCGAAAATTAACGACGTTACTGTCATTTAGACGGGAAGGACCAGCTTGATATGTTTTGAATAGTTATATTGAAGTATTTTCAGTTATGCATATGAAGGCTAAAATCAAGAAAGGAAAATATTGAAGAAGATAATGTTCTTTATTATTGGAGGAAAAAACTCTACCTCACAAATGGAGAGGGAGGAAGTTTATATACACAATTCCTAAATAAAAGAGGCGGGAAAAATATTTATTAGAACTAATTAAATAATTAGTTAATCTTATACCCCATTTCCCCCCTAATATCCTACATCCCTCCATATCATCACAATGCACCAAGATCACACATTAGGGTTGGTTCTCCCGTCTACTCTCTCCCATCTGTAAGTTTTCCCTTAAGGGATCACCAAGCATCTTGAATTGTGTATCTTGTATATGTGTATCTTATGGTTACTAATCCTTAACTAACATAAAAATATGTATATATGTTTCCTTGGATGTTTAAGTTGTAGGTAAAAATACAATTACATCCATCTCACCACCTAACCTAGGGTTTTGAAGGTTGATCCTCAACCAAATGATTATTCAATGGATTTTAAAATCTTGAGCTTCAAAGCTATGATTATAGTATCAAATTTCTATGGTTGTAGAACTCTCTCAATCTCATTTAGACCAAACTTGTCTCAAAGAGAGTGGTTGGATTCATCAAGAAGATTCATATGTTCATGTGTTTATTTCCATGTCTTCTTCAACAAGTTTCATTTAGATATAATTTCCTTCATTAAGTGTTTTTCAAAATAACATCATGGCAAGGTCTAATGTGATCCATCATGCCTTAGTTTGCAAGGAAAGTTAAAAATATGCAAAGTTGATTAAAGTAGTTTGATCTAATTTGAACAAGTCCTCGAATATATGATCACAAGTGTATAATCATCTCAATTTTCAATATTTTGAAGTGGTTCTTTTTTATATGGATTCTTATCATCATCTACAACAACTTCTCTTCACATGACAAGATCTAATTGTGCAAGGAAAATCATCAAAAGTTTAAAGGGGGTTACAAGTCACTTTTGTACTTTCTGAGTAAGGTTTGGTTGACTTTCAAAGACTAAATCTTGTTTAATTATTAAGATTTTTAGTTGATTCCAAAGCCATTATTATATTTAAAGAGTCCTTAACAACTTCTCTTCAAGGATCTAAGGTCTATTTTGAGTGGAATTTTATTTTAATTTGAAGAAGATTTCAAGTCCTTTGAAAAAGCTATTGAATTCCTTGATTTGACTTCAAAGGACCATAACTTGGTCATTTTTTATCCACTTGAGCTCACTAATTTTCCAAAATAAACTTGAGGGTGTCTAATACAATTCTGTTTCAAGGTGCAAGGTTTGAAAATGCTGGGAAAGTCCCTAAAGATTGGAAAAGATTATAGGTCATCTATGGATTCCTCAAGAAAATATCATCATCTTCCAAATGCCATAACTCTTTTAATTTTTATGTTTCTTGAGTGATTTCAATTCCACAATTCAATTTGATGAGTATACTTCATTTCGTCTTCAAGGATCAAGAGCTAATTTTGAGTGGAAGGGATTGTAAGCTTGCAAAACATTATATGACATTTTCGAAACATATACTTAGAAATACTTCTAAGTGTAAGAATTCGTGTGTTTTTCACAAATTCAAATGATCATACCTTTTTCCTCATATGTCCAAATTCAAACTTTCTTGGCACATTACAAATATTGTGAGAAGATCTTTCCATTGCAAAAAGATTAAGATCATAAAGCTCCCTATATTGTTGGCACCATGGTTGTAAAGTTGGCATTTTGAAATTAATTTTTTGCTTGAAGTTAGAGTTTATTTTGATTAGTGTGTCTTCTAAAAAAAATTGATGTGTGATTTTCACTTAAACATGATTAGCAAATATGTCTGAATCATTTAGAGTATCAAAATGCATCGATTGGCTGAGTTTTGATGCACCTGTGATCACACTTTCTTCATGACATTAGGTGTGCATGATTTCCACTCAAATTACATTATTCACCCCTCCTCTTGATTCCATTCACTTCTCTTATAAATAAAGACCATATTTCACTCACTTGGGCAAGCTTTTGATAGTCAATTAAGCCTTTCCAAGATCCCATATGAACTCTTGATCTTGAACTTCGTTTTCTTCTTTCCACCCTTCAAACACTCAAAATCTCTACTCAGATAGCTTCATCATCATTTAGTGAAGCTAACCAACTCAAGAACAAAGAGAACCATGCACTGAATCAAGTTATTGAGCTCCATTTTTAGAGCTGTGAAGTTGAACTTCAACAGGTATAATTCTCCATCAATTTGTTCCAATTTTTTTCTACAAAGTAGCATTTGACTCTCTGATGCTCACTGCATCATTTGTTTTCAACTGTAACTGAGTCTTGATCACCTGTTTTCAAATTCCTTTTTCAAATATTCTTCTGGTTTTCTTGAAATCGAGTGAGTTACAGGTTAAATAAATTTGGCGCGAGGGCACAGTTGTTTTCGTCTTGATGAGATGAAGCAAATGGCACCAGTATGAGTTCCTAATTTTTCCATTTTGGAGACCTACAATTCACGTGTGGCTGGAGGTTGAAGATGACCAGCGTGTCATCTTCAGCCAATGAGAGCGTGCCACCTATTTTTTTCAAATCTGTTATTAATTAATGATTATGTGTGATATTCACTAAAGACCATAACATGCACAACACGCAAGTTCCTTTAGATCTGATTACTAACACGTTTTAACATTGATCACATGGTCCATATTTTTTTTCTGATTTATTCTCTTTTATAAATTTGTTTTTTATTTTCAAAGATTAATAACTCTTTCATTTTAATTCTGAAAGCGCCAAAGTTTTTGCTAAAATTTCATTTTAATTTTTTTATTCGGATTTATATTTTTTCATTTTTTTATTTTTTATTTTGATATTTTTTTATAATTTTTGCTTGTTTTGCTGAGTTTTAATTGGTTTAAAATTGTTTTTAATACTTTTAAAAATTTGAAAAAATTATGGATGGATCTAATGACATTTTGACAAATATTGGTTACCTCATTTAACTTTTATTTTTATTTTAGTTTTTTTTTATGATTTTTGGTTTATTCTACTTAATTCTTTACATTTTAAAAAATAGTTTCTGATTTTTAAAAATTCTAAAAAAAATTGTCAACACTTGTTAACCTCTATTTGACCATTGGTAATTTTCTAGGATTTTTATTTGGTGTTTTGATACCTTTTGTGTATTTCATCAATAAATTCCAATTAAATAACCATTTTTAAATCATCTTTATATTTTATTTTAATGGTTTTTTATTTTATTTGATTTGGTTCTGACTTGGTGATACATGAATATTTCTTGAGTCATAAATTTCCTCAACATCAATGGAACTTGGAAGTTGATAGGTCAAAAGACCAAATCCACCAAGATGATTGATTGATTTTGATAAAGTTATACCTAGTTGTGATTCATCTGAGGCATTGGTTACACTGTGAATTCCCCATTTCCCCTTCATCTTATCCCCTTTCTTCTTTTCCTATTGATTGGTTCTTAGTGGCCCAAACTTTATGTTTGCAAGCCCATGTATGATTAAGTGTTGAGCTATGGCCAATAACCTTGAAAGCTCATTGTTAGGAGGCTTTGTTTCTATCAATCCTCTAATAAGTCTTCATCAACTTTGACCTAGGCTCAAGGCTCAAATCATCATGGATCATATCACTTGGATTTCTCTCATTTATTTTTTATTTGATTGATTCTTAGTGGCTCAAACTTTGTGTTTGTAAGTCCAAGTATGATTAAATATTGAGCTATGGGCAATAACTTTGAAAGCTTCTTGTTAAGAGGCTTTGATTCTATCAATCATATAATGAGTCTTCATCAATTTTGACCTATTCTAAATGTTCAAATCATTATGGATCACTCATCTAAAAATTCCCAACCATTAACTATTAACTACTAACTAGTAACCATTCACTATTAATCTCTAAATTTACTTTATGCTTTTACTTTATGCATTTATTTATGTCTTTACTTTACGTCATTTAAATTTAAGCATTTACATCTCATGTTATTTGCCTTTTTCTTACTTTAGCATTTACTTTTGGATATTTTATATTTGCTCATTTGAGCATTTACTTTCTGTCTTTTTATCTTTGCTCACTTGAGCTTTCTTTCCTCTTTTTAATATACTTAATAATCAACTTGAACATTAAAATCTTTAAGGTTACTTGGACTATTTGGTTACTATCCCTAGAACTTTGGAGTTGTGGATTCTTGAGACTTAGGATTAGAAACCCTGAGATCTCTGATATTCTTGTGAAGTTATTCTGAAGTCCTTGGGATTTACTCCAAGGCATTGGCTTAAATTTTTTCTGTGTGTGGGTTATTCTGATTTTCATGCTTTGTCTGTGATTGGGAATTCCTATGTATATTATTATTACTCTGGCCAATTTTTGCCAATAAGGACTTTGCTTGGTTCTTAATTCATATGAAGCTTGATATTCATCTGATGTTTAGTATTATGCTTGCTTGGTTTTAATCCAAAGGATGGGAATTCTATATTGACTTCTTTATGTCAAGTGTTGACTTCTTGTTGTTTAGGTCGTTCTTTTCCCTAACTTTTATTTTGTGTAAATAGGATAGTCCCTTCATCTCCTCATATCTTCTTTAATTTCAAAAATCTTCTCCCTCATTTTCAAAACTCTTCTTGTTTTTCAAACTTGAACCGCTTTGATAATAAACTTGGACTTAGGTCCATGCATTTTCAAAACCTTTTTTTAATCAAACATTTAATCAATTTAATCATACTTTGACATCTTTTTTAGAATACTAAAAGTCATTAACCTCATTCAAACCATTTTTCCACTTTGACTTTTCATTTTAAAACGTTTCTTAAAGATTAGACTCTGGTTGATTCTTGTAGTGATGCATGCTACTATACTTCTACGATATATAGTGAAGTGAGCCATTTTCCACTTGGGTGTTAAGTTATGTCTTGTTGATTTTAAATCCAAGTTATGCCCTCCACTTTGAGATGATGAAATGCTCATTTCTCATAATTATGAGTAGTAAGTATGTTTTCCACTCGGATATGACGAGACGTCTCTTCTCTTAAAATTAACCAACACATAAACTTTCAAAAAAATTTATGTGAACTACGAGTACCTTGGTCCCCTATTTCTCGGAAGGTGATACATAGGCACTAAAGGTTCACAACCGCAGTAGGTGCAAAAATTGTAAAAATAATACTTCTTTTCTCATCTTCACCATCTTATTTTATACACCTTTTATAGCCAAATACATAGATTTTCAAAGAGGTTGTTGCAGAGTATCACAAAATGTTTAGGGTGATAATACCTTCCATTTTCATAACCAACCCTCATACATAGATTCTCTCTTTACTTTAGGTTTTATTCGCTCTTTTCGTAGTCCTTTGGATAAAATAAAAGTGCGGTGGTGACTTCATTGATATTTTATGAGTTAAGTCAATCCAATGGCTTAGTCTCAACATTTCTGCCGCTACAAAAAACTGGCGACTTCACTGGGGACTACTAATATTTAAGGGGGTTGAACCTACCTTTGTTTATTTGTGTATGTGATATATCTGTTGTACATTTGCATATATTTTTGTCTAGATTTTTCTGGTTTTCAGGGTGCTTGGTGATCTCTTATAAGTATTATACCCGGACTTGGGAAAACATAGGATAGGATGGGTGGTATATTCATGTTAACTTTGAGGGAGTAATCCTAAAAAAGGAGACATGAGATCCCCCACTCAGTGGAGGCCCATTTGACAGTAGTATTTGTTTACCGAGAAATCAAGAAGACATTGTTGCTTTCGACCTGGGAGCCCGAGAAGCTGAGAAGCCGTAGAACCCTTAACTCATCTTAGCCTTTTAGATATAGTGCGGAGACTATGACGGAGAAATCTAAAAGTAGTTGTTACATAATATTGTACTCATATGAGTTTCTCTTGAGAATATTGCTAATTACCAAGTAAATTGGGATGTTGGTAATATCCAAAGGAGGAATATAGACTATGGGATTTCCTTAGAACCTTGTTTTACAGGTGATAAACCATTAGTCTTTACCTCTTGGGTAATACCTTTGACTTTATGTTCATGATGTCGAACCTATAAACCCCATGTGTGCGACCTTGTGTGTGATTGTTGCATCATCATGCATTCATGCACCCATGAGCATTCTTTGAACAGTTTTTCAAGGAACTTAAGGTTGATCTTTGCAAATATCTCATTTACTCTTTTGACCATGGATTTTGGAAATAAAAAGACTCGTAAGTACAGTTTCAAGGATCCTAAGATAGAGGATCTGAGGAGTTTGATTTCTGAGATTGTGAGTCCTACAGATTTTCGAAAGAAGTATTGAGCCATCGTGCCTCTTATGAAGCTCAAGATGAAGGAGGTTATTCTTACTATGTTTGTCCAATTCTATGATTCGTTATACCAGTGTTTCACTTTTCTTGACTATCAGTTGACGCCCATCTTGGAAGAGTACTCTTATTTACTGGTTTACCTATTACTGATCATGTTCCTTTCTACGGTTTGGAAGTATAACCTAAATCTCATGAGATTGCAACAGTTACTCACTTGAAGAAGTCTAACATTCAGGCTAACATGACTACCAAAGATGGAATCAGAGGTTTACCTGCTCAATTTTTGTTGGAGAAAGCTCGTTAGTTTGCCAAGATGAAGAGTATTGTTGCTTTAGAAGCTATCTTTGCTTTGCTTGCCTATGGGTTGTTCTTGTTTCCTAACTGAAACAACGCGGTCGGAACCTGTCATCTGGATGTTAATGAAACATCAATGAAGTCGCCACCGAACATTTTTTATCCCGCCGAAAGGGAAAGGTAAACATCGAGAAAACCTGAAAAGGGAGAAATCGTGGTCTTTCGACCGAGAGATCGGGTAAGGGAGTCTGTTACGCGAGGGGAAGGTGTTAGCACCCCATGCACCCATAGTACTCTACGGTATCCACTCTTATTGTCTAATATAATGGGTGTGGTCAAATCCTATGTCTATGGCTTACAACTGAAAAGGGAATGCATGCGAAAGGAAAAAGAAAATAATGTAGGGAAAATAAAAATTGTTATGCTCGATTGGGCCCTACCCCAATGCCTATGTATCCCTTTTAAGGAATCATAGCAGTTGTAGTTCGGCTTATGTGTTTTGGTTGGTTTGTATTTTTTAATTAAGACAAACAAAGATAGTCAAGATGGCAAAACATCGAATGAAACAACAAACAAATGAGGTGATCAAACATCGACTAAATAATAACAAAGTAACATGTCAAAAAGATGGCGAAACATCAAATGATAAAACGAATGACAAAACATCACACCTAGCAACGATATTGAGAATCAAAGCAGGATAACAAACAGATGCGATGGTGAAACATCAACTTCAAACAAAAGATATCATGGCAAAGATGGCGAAACATCAATAAAACGGATGACAAAACAAGACACCTAACAAACAATGATATTGAGAATCAAAGTAGGATAACAAACATGTGCGATGGCGAAACATCATCTCCAAAATAACAAGATATCATGGCAAAGATGGCGAAACATCAATAAACCGGATGACAAAACATCACACCTAACAATGATATTAAGAATCAAAGTAGGATAACAAACATGTGCGATGGCGAAAAATCGTCTCCAAAATAATAAGATATCATGGCAAAGATGGCGAAACATCAATAAACCGGATGACAAAATATCACACCTAACAATGATATTGAGAATCAAAGTAGGATAACAAACATGTGCAATGGCGAAACATCGTCTCCAAAATAACAAGATATCATGGCAAAGATGGCAAAACATCAATAAACCGGATGAAAAAACATCAGACCTAACAATGATATTGAGAATCAAAGTAGGATAACAAACATGTGCGATGGCGAAACATCGTCTCCAAAATAACAAGATATCATGGAAAAGATGGCGAAACATCAATAAACCGGATGACAAAACATCACACCTAACAATGATATTGAGAATCAAAGTAGGATAACAAACATGTGCGATGGCGAAACATCGTCTCCAAACAAATGTGCGATGGCGAAACATCGACTAAGAGATAATAAGGCATCATAGTAAAGATGGTGAAACATCTATAAAATAGATGACGAAACATCACACCTAGCAATGATATTGAGAATCAAAGTAGGATAACAAATATGTGCGATGGCGAAACATCGGCTTCAAACAAATGTGCGATGGCGAAACATCAATATAACAGGTTTAAAAGCAAAGCCAAGAGGCACACAAACTTATAGGATTGGTTTGTATCTTTTACTTTGAAGAACGATTTGAGTTTAATAGAGGTGTTCTTATGATTTGCCAAGAAAAAAAATTTTGTTTTAAGATGCAAAATGCAAAGAAAGGAAAAACAACTAAGGGAAACTAGCCTAGCACTGTCCCTAGTGTTATCATACAATGGTTGACCCTAAGGTTGAGGATAAAGGAAAATCCTACCCTATGTTAGCATACATGGATTCCTACTTTAATCAACATGTTAAAGGAAGCTTAACAGAACTATCCTATAGGGAGCATGCAATGAGAGCGAAGTCGTGATCTCAATTTCTAAATTGAGTGACTCATCGATCAACAATTAAAGAAGAAAAGCAATAAACATCCTATAGGGAACATGCAATAAGAGCGAAGTCGTGATCTCAATTTCTAAATTGAGTGACTCATCGATCAATAATTAAAGAAGAAAAACAATAAACATCCTATAGGGAACATGCAATGAGAGCGAAGTCGTGATCTCAATTTCTAAATTGAGTCACTCATCGATCAAAAGCAAACACAACACATGTATCAGACAAAAAAAACCAGAGGGCCTCCTGACATATATCAGCAACAGAGGTCCCATCATGCAATCAGAGAACTATGCAAAATGAAAATGGGAGAAAGGAGATAGTGCAATACCAAACGGATAAATATCCGTTGCAACTGAGCAAGAATAAAAGAAACCCAGAGAACTTTGAGCAAGCTGGCATCAGTAGACAAATCAAGTAAGGAATTACACCATCAGGATATAAGTAATTTATCAGATATGAACAAATCCCAGGGGCAATGTGTAACATTCACAATCAAATTCATATATCCTTCATGGAATATCAAATATGACAAACACAATAGCAGTGCCAACATAATAAGTTGTGTTTCACAAATAAAGTGAAACACAAAAGCCTCAGGTCAAAAGTGGAAACTTTCTCAAAGTACCTCGCACATTCAACAACCAAGTTAGTATTCCATAAGGTGAATGATGACTCATACAAGGGATGGATGCAACATGATGAAGTGAGAATAACATAATAACAATTATCAAACATTAGACATGATAGACAAAAAGGAAACAGACATATGCACAATTTGGCCAAAAGAACAAAAGGATGTTGCTCCTTTCTATCACCATATTGAATTGAAAATTAAATATCAATCAAGGATCATGAGAGCTTGGAAAGAATACAATTAAATATCATGGAGGTCAGGGGGAAACACATTTCAATCATGCACAATTAATTCAATCACAACTTCATGAACAAAATAGAAGATGAAACCTACATAATGCATTAGAAGGTTCAAACATTCAAACATGAGGCATTTAAATGAAATGGATTGATATAACATGGACAATAAGAATCAACATGATCATTAGGTTCCCAATTATAGGCCTCACTCAAGTTCATTGGCCATCAAACAAATTGCAACAAGATATGCAAACATTAATTGGGTACCTTCACTTCAAAATTACATCAAAAATGGAAATAAGGGTCCATAATTCACACCCAAAAAATATTAGCATATTTGAAAGGTATAAAAGTCAGAATGTAAGCCCTAAGTTCATGAATGATTGAGGAGGAGACCAAATGAAGTCCAAAGTTCAAGACTAGTTGGCAAAACTACCAAACTAGACAAGTTTTCAAAATAATTTGTGAAAAAAGGTCAAACCAAGTTGAAAAAATCAAGATAGATGGTTTTCAAATCCTCAATACATTCATGAACTCTAATCAAGACTTGAATTCTATTGAAAATCCAGGGCATAGTGGTTTTGAAAATGAAACTTGCACCATAAGCAACAAAACCCTAAATTTTGACTTTTAATCTTAAATATCGATTAAGTAAGATCAAAATTCAAACAAATTAAACCAAAATCACACAAATCACCAAGAAACCCTTAATGTCAGAAAATATTTTTTTTACATTTTTTTGAATTAATGAAAAGTCAAAAATGAAATTAAATTCAAACAATTAGCCAATTAACAAATATTCACATATCAAAATAATATTTAAATCAAAAAATCAGAAATATTCCCAACCAAAATTATATTCAAATACTAGAACTAAAAACACACATCCCTGATTTTTTGTGGAATTTTTGAATTAAAGGAAATACTAAAATAAAAAATAAGCAAACAATTAATAATTGAACTACTATTTAAGGGCAAAAATGCAAACCCTAGCCAAAAATCACAAAAAGTAAAAAATGAAAATATTTTAAGATCATATGATTAAAAATAAGCTTACATGATATTTTTGAGAATTTTTGAACCAATGGAAGTATTAAAGTAAAATTTAAACAAAACAATTAATGATTTAACTCTTGAAATTACATTCAATTATCAAAAATGAAAAAAAAAACTAAACAAATTTTAGAATCAAGTTCCACATGATTTTATGAGTCAAAAATATTTTTTGTGGAATTTTCCAAATCAAATAAATATTAAAACAAAAATAAATACTAAACAAATAATTAATTAAACTCATCAATTTTTGATCCAGTCAAAACATTTTCAAAAATTATCAAACAAATACACAAGGTCATAAATATTATTTTGAATTTGTGATAATTTTTTCATAATTTTTCAATCATTTTTGAGTAAGAAATAAAATTAGGGAAATCAATTTATAAAACAAAATTCAAATTAATTAAAGAAATAAGCCAGCCAACCAGAGGGGGCCACGTAATCATCTTCAACCTCTGGCTAGGGCAAAAACGCGTGCATGATCCAGTTCATCATCTCATTTTCCAATCAACATAACATGCTCAATTCTACACCATTTTCCATGAAATTTCGTGCAAATTCAAGCCAGCATTTCATACTTCAATATGCAATTCGAATCACAACAAATAATGAACCATGGATCAAGAACAGATCGTGCAAAAATGTCAAAAACTCACTTGAACAGAAAAATTCAGATGCATCATTCATGCATATCTCATCAAATTAAAAGCTCTGAAGCTTCAAAAACACTTAATGGACTTCAAACAACATGATTATGAACTTAAATCACACAATGCACAGATAGAAATCAAAATCCAAAGTTGAGAATTCAAACCTTCGAGAAAAAATGGATCTACTGTCTCCTTCACTCCAGTTGCAAACCAAGCCTCGATCTTCAATCCTTATCACTTGGAGAAGAGAATGCAAGAAGAATTGACCAAAACGCGCAAGGAAGATGGAAGAATCGAAGAAAAATGCAGAGCAACAAGCTATGGAGTTTTCTGATTTCAGGGATGAAATGAAGCACAAACCACACTCACTGAGGCTTGCTTCTCAATATATAGAGCATCAGGAGGAGGGTAGGATAGGTTTTTCGCGCTGAAAGCTCTTGGAAATAATGAAATCTTCTTTTTTCCAAAATCAATTATGCATATGTATCCCTCCAATCCCTCGTGCGTGGGCTTGCTTTTTACGTGCATTTCAGTCCATTTTACCTCAGGAAGATATTAGCAACAAAATTAAGACTTAAATCCTTGTATTAAGCTAGTGTTGGTGATTAGGTAACTTCATGCCACTTTTTGCAAAATCACGAATTCCCTTTGCATTTGCCCATGTGCAGCTCAAGCTTTGGCATGTTGGGCCTTGGTACATTGCATATTGGTCATGGGCCAAGTTTGAAGTGAAACAAAAGGCCACAAATCAAGTTATCAAGAATTTGCAATTTGTATGGCATGCATGAACTCAATGAAAAGCCTCAAAATTCCAAGGTCCACAACTTGCTCATACTTTTGAATTTTGATAAACATAAGCACAATTTGGAAAGGTATTGAAAATATCTACAATCCCTTAGTTATGAGTTTTTGCAATTGAGTTCATTAAGTTTCTCAAAATTGAGCTTGAAACTAACTAATTTTGGAAAATGACCTATAATTTTGTGATTTCAAAAGACCATAATTCTTGATTCCTTGCCAATTTGGACATGAGACCAAAAGGAGATGAAATATCATCCTCTTAGATTTCCAAGCATACTTCATTTGCATTTTCTTGATCAAAGGTGAATAAAATATGAATTTTTGAAATTAAGTCCTTATTTTCCAAAATTAGAAACTTTTAGAGTTTCTTCAAGAACAAGTTTCAACCCAAACTTCAATCTCTTTGATCCAATGACCAAAATGGACTTGAAATATGAAAAGTATATCCTTGAATTGATGGTTGGCCAAAAATTCACTTGGTCAACCTTGACTTTGACTGATTTTAACCAAAATGACCATTTTGCCCCTCTGAATCAAATGATCCACTTCCCTTCAAAATTGATGATCAAAACTTCAGACATATGATCTTCCAAATGTATAGAGGCCATGTGCAAAGTTTCACTTCAAAATTCTCAAGAAATCCTGATAAAAACTCAAACCCTAATTTAGGTCAACACCTTAGGAAACTTGATGAATCATCTTCAAAACTTCAAATCCTCTGGGCATCATGACCAATTCCTTGTGCAATGACTTTTCAAATACCAATGAGATGTTGTATCTCCCCAAATCAAGACTTGTACATTGGTCAATAGCCTTGCTCAAACAAAACCCTAATTTGACTGTTGAATCCAAAGAGTGATTCCCCTTGTAATCAAACACAAACTTCAATCCTCTGATGATTCAAAGAGATGGATAAAATATCTTGAGATATGCAATAAATTTTGAGCTTGAAAGATCCAGAGGATTAGATAATAAGATTCTACTTGAGCAACTTTTCAATGCAACCAACCTTTAAAGCTTGAGGAAGACTAGATAACCAAAGTACTTTGATCCCATCACAAAGTATGAATGCAATGCAATATGATATTCATGATGAAACATAAGCCTAAATCAAGAGGGTAAATTTTGGGGTGCAACAGCTGCCCCTATTCAAACATCTTCAACATGGTAAGTGAGAAAAGTGACAACTTCGAGCGTACAAGGTTGAAGATGTTTGAATACGAAAGAACCCGAAAATTTACACTCTTGAAGAAGAAAACCCCCAAGTCAGGCGTCAGAATGAAGCTGTAACGTAGGTTGAAATAGAACAAAAACAAAAAAGGAGTAGACGTAACTAGACTTCCGGACAAACGTGCCAGGGCAAAACTGGGCTTCCAAAGGGGTGAGATAAAACTCAAACTACAGAGTAGGTGAAACTAAACTCTAGAAAAGAAAGCGTACGCGGGTGAGGAGGCGAAACTTTGAGCTCGACCCAAGGTGAAAGTGGCTAGAGTGCGTGATTCTAGGGGCACTTGCTAATCTCAACTAAGATAGAGAGTATGAAGGAACTGAAAGAATCTCAGAAATGTGGAACAAAAGCGAGACTCGACTCGACTCAATAACCAGTTAGACGAAACTAAACCAGATGAGTACCAAGACGAGACTGGATTTCACGCACAGGTAACAAGGAGAAACTCGACCCAAAGCAAAGTGATGAGAGTGCATGTTTCTCATAGCACCTGCTGGTCTCAGATCGATGGATAAATAGTGACGAAAACTGATGAAAGAATCTAAGGAACAAAAGAGATTGATTTCAAACCAGGGACGCAGTACAAACACCGCACTCGGTAAAAGAACACCGTCAAAGGGTCCAAGGTATGAAAACAAAGACGAGATGAAACTCGAATCAAAAACTAGTTAGGCGAAACTAATATATATGAGTACCAGGAAAAAACTGGATTTCATGCACAGGCGACGAGGCGAAACTCGACCCAAAGAAAGGAGATTAGGGCATACACCTAAAAACCTGCTAAAACCGAATATCAGGACGAAACTGGTATTCGAAAAGGTGCATCAATAGACATTGGAATGAACTAGAGAGGGTAGTGAAGACTAAACCCGAGAAGACCGTGCCAGGGCGAAACTGAACTATAGTCAAAAGTGGACACTCAAACAAACAAAAGATTGACGTCAGAAGGATATTGGTATGGGGAGTAAACTGATATAATGAGGACGAAGACCTTGCTGGAGATTTGATCCGAAGTAATAGGAAAATCACTGGGGATGACGGAGACAAAAATGGCTTATGTTCCGATGCATGTTTGAATTCTTTGTATATAGCGCAATGCTCCACATGATGGAAATGCTACACGTTTTGGTAGATGCAATGTAATGATGCATGTTTAAGAGTTTCACTGGGGAATGGCCAACTGAGAAGCCAATAACCAAGAAGTCAGAATCCGACAAAACTTGCAAAAATAAATTGCAAAATCCAAAGGAGAGGAGAAAAAACAGGGAACCTTAGAGAGGGAACCTCGAAGAGATGAAGCTTTGCGGGGAATAACAACCGAGCAACCAGTAGAAACGGGCCATAAACATTGAGAGGAGCTGCAAAAATAAATTGCAAACTCCTAGAGAAGATCAGATCGACATTGTAGCTTCTGGAGAGGGACGCCATCCGAAGATTAGATATTGAGAGAGAAGATCAGGGCAAGACCGTAATCTCTCGGAAAAGACAGCACACGGCCGTGTTGAGGATGACACCAAGACAACAAACCCGACGTGAGAGGTGAAAACCTTTTCTAGGGGAACAAAGCTCTGCTGAGGAAGTGGGACTTCATCGGGGATACAAAACTTTGTTGAATATTTTTGTTGGAGAGAGCTTTTCTTGGAATGCAACCCTTGGATGGATCATGTAGATAGTCATACAATACCTACCTTACTGGGGATAAGGAAAGATCTTAACATAAAGATGCCCTAGTCAGCAAATCAACTGGGAAGTGAGAGGTCATGGCGAGGGATCTCTGTTGGCACTTCTGTTGGGGAGTTAAATTTTTTTCCAGAATATGAGTTCCCATTTAAAAGACTCCACGGGGGATGTGTGACATATCCAAACTTGAAGTCTCAGAATGAAGCTTTTTGAAAAAGAAGATTCTCGGGGCAATAAAACTTCACTGCGGAGACGAAACTTCACTGGGGATAAGAAACTTCACAAGGGACAAGTAGAGTTCTAATCATACATGGGCTTTGTCCAAATAGAAGAAAGCCAAACATTCCCTTCCTTACAATCATTAAGCTCTTTACAGGTGTTCAACGTGTAAACTCTTTTTGATGTCAAGCAATTGTTTTGCATGCAGAAAGATGTTTATTTTGGGAATGACATACCTGATGCGATGATTATTTAAGCCTTGAAGTTGAAAACTTTAACAAAATGTTGCATCTCTGTTGTGAGCGAATCACTGGCTAGAGTGCAAAAATTTCAAAACTTTTCTTCCCTTTTGAAAAAACGAGTCAAGACGTGGGTGATAAGATACCAACACGGCTATACAACACATATTTTGGAGTTTAGGAAATGTTATCCTGTTGTAGTATGCTTTCGATTTAAACCCTTGTTTCAGTTAGGACTTTTAGAGGTTCTAACGTGGCCTGGTTTAAGGGTTTTTTAGAAAAAAGTTCTTTTTCAAGGCTCAAGTTATTTGGTGCCCACCCCCTTCGTGATATTCTCCTGTCCTAAGTTCAGTTGACTTATCACAAGTATTCATCTTTCAAAAGGATTTATAATGGTAGAGTAATCACGACACATTCTCCAACACGATTGTCACTTAACTTCTGCTGCTTTTGTTGTTTTTTTTATTGTTCCTCTTCTTTTGATGAAAATTTTAGTGGATAATCTTTTTTTCCGGCCTTTTAGGATCTCTTTTCCCTAATTTTTGCCTGGACAAAATCTTTTCAATTTTGGGAGTCCAGCGGGATGCCCTAACTTTTTCCTAAGAGACTTGTTTTCATGTTTTGACTTAGCGGGGCTTTTTGTTTCTTTCTTATTCATACTTTCCACTTCGAACAATTCAATGTGACTTTAGGTCTTTGAAATTTTTCTTTATTTCTCTCTCTTTTTTTTTAAGAAAACAAATGTCGCAGTCCTTCGTCAGCGAGGGATATCCATTATTGTATCGATTCGATCTCGACCTCAGGGCTTTGTGAGGAAATTAATATTGTGGTTTAGACACGCATTTCTTTTTTTTATCTCATGATGTGAAAGATAAAATGTAGTGATCCTCAGATGGGACATTCCTTCTGAAATTTGAATGCTTGGGCAAATCAAATGAACGTCTACCCTGCCCCTGGTTAAAAAAGTTTTTTTTTATTTTTTCTTTTGAACGGAAAAGAAACTTCCACTTCGAAGGCTCAGAGGGGTTAACGAGGGTCTAACTCCCTTATATCTCCGGTGTTTAGGGATTGAAATAATGCCTGTACATCATCAACAAGGTTCTACTCAAAAGCATACCACTACAATCATTGTTTTTAGCTAAACTCCTTCCTCGAAACTCTTGGCTAAGCAAAAGAAATGGCACAATTGGTGTCAAAATTCCCAAAGGATCAATTAAAGAGTGATACTGGATAGATTAAGTAAAATGAAACAATTTTTTTCAAGGTAAAAATATTCAATGCATCCCGACGAAAATTCGGCTATAAACAAAATCCTATATGCAGACAAAGCTTAAAACAATCAATCAAGATAAAACACATGAAAGTGTGGCAAAGAAACGTAATAAAAGCCATTATGGGGAAGAAAAAACTTCAACTAGGTTTGCCGATCTCGCCGACCTACCGTAACCTTGATATTACCCTGACCCATGACCTTTACCAACAGTCCGGAGCTGTGAAACAAAAGGGCAAGGCATCCACCAGCAAAATGAAAGAGAAATCCAATCAGTCATATATCCAAACATGCCCCTTGCACAAGTAGTAGAAATTGTGTTTGTTATCTGTATTTCAAGCGATCAACTAACCATGATTTGTATTACCATTTCCGTATAAGGCCCATGAAGTTTATATGCACATGCTTATCAATAATATTAGATGTTTTTGCAAACAAAATAGTAAAAAGGGAGAAAAGAAAAGTGTACGTATACTTTAAAGGAGATATTCTATTGATTTTGAGAAATCAGCCTGTGAAAAAGGCATTTACATTTAGAAGCAAGTAATTACAAAATCGAAGCAAACAAGTGTTTACAAATGGCAATGTGAAATGTGAATATCCATCAAGTCCCGACTCTACTATGTCTCTTATGACTCTCATCTTCCTGCTTTCAGACAGACCATTCTTGGATTAGCCTTGAGCTTATGCCAGGCGATGGATCAAAGGAAAGAAGCAAAGGAACTCATGCTGAGCGTAGTTATTAGCTTTAAGTCCCTAACTTTTTCCTGAATCGCCCTTTCGGGTTTTCAATTTAGCGGGTTTTTATTATTTTTTATGCAAAGTATTTTTTAACTACGTCGGTATTCATAGGGAGAGGGAAGTACTCTCCATCCATAGTCGTGAGCATCATCACCCCTCCAGAGAAAACTTTTCTGACCATGAAAGGACCTCCATAAGTTGGAACCCACTTGCCCCTGGGATCTCCCTGGGGAAGAATTATCCTTTTTAGCACAAGGTCACCTGGCTTGTAACACTGAGGTCGTACCTTCTTATCAAAAGCTTTCCTTATCCTTTGCTGATATACCTGACCATGACATACAGCCGTCAACCTCTTCTCGTCAATAAGTTCCAACTGATCCAACCGATTCTGTACCCATTCACTTTCATCCAACTCAACATCCCTCATGATCCTAAGAGAAGGAATCTCGACTTCTACTGGCAATACCTCTTCCATACCATAAACCAATGAAAATGGGGTTGCCCAGTCGAAGTACGCACAGTGGTGCGATAACCATGCAAAGCGAAAGGCAGCATCTTATGCCAATCTTTATAGGTTACCACCATCTTCTGTACAATCTTTTTGATATTCTTATAGGCCGCTTCGACAGCGTCGTTCATCTTTGGTCGGTATGGGGAAGAGTTATGATGCTTGATTTTGAAGGACTCACAAAGCTCCTTCATCATCTTGTTGTTCAAATTAGACCCATTATCAGTAATGATCTTTTCAGGCACTCCTTAGCGACAGATAATATTGTGCTTAATGAACGGAGTTACCACTTGCTTGGTGACATTGGCATAGGATGCAGCTTTGACCCACTTTGTAAAATAATCAATGGCAACCAGAATGAAATGGTGCCCATTGGACGCAGTCGGTTCAATCTTGTCGATCATATCAATTCCCCACATCGCAAACGGCCAAGGGGAAGTCAAGACATTCAAAGGTACTGGCGGTACATGCACTTTATCAGCATAGACTTGACATTTGTGGCAAACTCGTGCATGATTGTAACAGTCAGTCTCCATGATGGACCAATAATAACCTGCTCGCAAGATCTTTTTAGCCATGGTATGCCCGTTGGAATGGGTCCCGAAACCACCTTCATGTACCTTCTCAATGATTCTAGCGGCTTCTTTCTTGTCAACACATCTGAGCAGTAGACCATCATGATGCCTTCTGTACAACACACCACCGCTGAGAAAGAACTTGGCTGAAAATCTTCTCAAGAACTTGTTATCTGTGACGGATGCCTCTTTAGGGTACTCTTGTGTTTCAAGATATCGCTTAACATCATAAAACCAAGGGTTACCATCTAGTTCCAAACTGGCCTCAAAACAGAAAGCTGGCTCACTCAAACTTCTGATAGTAATGGAAGGTGCGTCATTAGACCACTTAACCTTGAACATGGAGGACAAAGTTTCCAGCGCATCAGCTAGATTGTTTTCTTCTCTGGGAATGTGCTCAAACATGATCTCTTCGAAGTACGAAATCAGCTTCATAACATGCTCACGATAGGGAATTAGGTTCTGATGGCGAGCCTCCCAATCTCCATTAATCTGGCTGATAACAAGATTGGAATCCCCGTAAACTTTCAAGAATTTGATGCGCAGGTCTATCGCTGCTTCAATGCCATAAATGCAAGCCTCATACTCGACCATGTTGTTAGTGCAATCGAAAAAAATACGAGCCGTGAAAGGAATGTGGTATCCCTCAGGAGAAGTGATAATAGCTCTGATGTCGTTACCCATGGCATTAGAGGCACCATCAAAAACAAGCGTCCAACGTGATCCCGGCTCGGGTCCTTCGTCTGGGTCTGGTATGTTACAATCCCGAATATACACAATTTCCTCATCCGGAAAATCAAACTTCATCGATTCATAATCGTTCATGGGCTGATGAGCAAGATGGTCGTCCAGTACACTACCCTTAATTGCTTTTTGAGTAGTGTATTGGATATCATATTCAGTGAGTATCATCTGCCAACGGGCTACCCTGCCTGTAAGAGTTGGCTTCTCAAAAATGTACTTGATTGGATCCATTTCGGATATCAAGTAGGTGTTGTGAGTTAACATGTACTACCTCAAACGTTTGGCGGCCCAGGTAAGCACACAACAAGTCTTTTCCAGCAATGAGTACCTCGACTCGCATTCCGTAAACTTCTTACTCAATTAGTAAATAGCCTTCTCTTTCTTCCCTGTCTCGTCGTGCTGACCGAGGAAACAACCCATTGAAGTTTCCAACACAGTTAGATACATGATGAGTGGCCTTCCTTCCACTGGCGGCATGAGTATCAGAGGTTCCTGCAAATACTCATTTATTTTGTCAAAGGCCTTCTGACAATCCTCATTCCATTTCACTGTCTGACTCTTCTTCAACAACTTGAACAAAGGTTCACAGGTGGCTGTGAGATGAGAAATAAATCTAGAAATGTGGTTTAACCTTCCCAAGAAACCACATACTTCCTTTTCTGTCTTTGGCTCAGGCAATTCCTGTATCGCTTTTACTTTGGTCGGGTCCACCTCGATACCTTTTTCACTTATAATAAAGCCCAATAGCTTGTTGGATCTCACCCTGAAGGTGCACTTATTTGGGTTCAACCTTAGCAAGAACTGCCCCAGCCTCTCGAACAATTTTTCCAAATGAACAAGGTGTTCCTCTTCCGTGTCAGACTTAGCAATCATATCATCCACATATACCTCAATCTTTTTGTGAATCAAATCATGAAAGAGAGTGACCATAGCGCGCTGATATGTTGCCCCGACATTTTTCAAACCAAACGGAATCACTTTATAACAGAAAGTTCCCCAAGGCGTGATGAATGTTGTCTTCTCCATATCCTCCAGAGCCATATTAATTTGATTTAACCCGAAAAACCATCCATGAAGGGAAACACTTTGGAATGAGCGGTATTATCGACCAACACATTAATATGCAGGAAAGGGAAATCATATTTAGGGCTGGCCCTGTTCAAATCCCTATAATCCACACACATTCTGACCTTATCATCCTTCTTGGGCACAGGCACAATATTTGCAATCCATGGCGAATAATTGATGACCTTCAAGAAATTCGCGTCCAACTGCTTCTGGACCTCCTCCTTGATCTTCTCGGACATCTCAGGATGAGTTCTTCGGAGCTTTTTCTTGACAGGGGAACAACCTTCTTTGAGCGGTACTCGATGCACCACTATGTCCGTATCCAACCCAGGCATATCCTCATAAGACCAAGCAAAGATATCAGAATACTCACGAAGTAGCTCAATCAATCTGACCTTTATACTTTCCTCGAGATCTGCCCCTATCTTGACTTCTCTTCTTACCTCTTCTGTGCCAATATTCACCACCTCAATCAAATCCTAATTCGGCTGGATAACCTTCTCCTCTTGTTTCAACAGTCTTTCTAATTCCTCAGGAAGATCATAATCCTCATATGCTTCTTCTTCAGCTTGATAAATAGGAGTATCAAAGTTATAATGAGCCATAGCAGAGTTGTTATCAATAGAATCAGTGGTGGAAGTGCATCTGCATGAATGACATTTTGGCGTTTTTTAGTGACAGTGTGTGAAAAGAGAAACATTACCATTAAAATAAAAAGAAAAAGAAGCAAAACTTTGAATGCAAAAATGTCCTTTATTTCATGATAAACTTGAAAAATAAACACGGTGGCCCTACACAAATGATCCACTACACCTTGGGCGGAGCGTAGGAATTATGATATGATTAATAAAAGAAACAAGAAAATTACTCCTCAGCGCTTGAAACTTGGATAACATCCACAGAAGTCCAATTGTTGAGTGTCTGGCCTGGAATACTCGGACGAATCCAATCTTTGATATTATAGCCATCAACCCTATCATCGCCAACTTCATTGACGTGTCCTTCTTGAGTAGCACAAGGGCGGGAAAACTTCAAAGGAGTAGATAAACTAGATGCTCTGGGAGTTGAACTCTGCTGACCTGGGCTAAAACCAAGACCAAATTTATCAAACTTTGGAGTAACGTCCAGCACCTGACCCCATCCTTCAGAGTTACCACCTTCCACCATAGCTCTCACATCCTTGAGGGAAGACATAACACTTTCCGGTTTCCTTTTCTGCTCTGGAGGAGGAAGATTGACAACATGAACTGTCTTAAACGCCTGAAACAGAGTCTCATGTATCTCTCCTTTAAATTCAACATAGCGGAATGACGTCAAATGACTCACGATGTACTCTTCCTTGCCACACACAGTTATCACCTTTCCCTCTACAAGATACTTGAGTTTCTGATGAAGAGTAGAAGTGACTGCCCTTGCTCTATGAATCCACGACCTCCCCATTAAACAACAATACGCTGGTTGTATATCCATCACGAAAAAGGTATCCGCGAAGGTGCGAGGACTGACCTTGATTGGTAACTCCACCTACCCAAATACTGACCTTCGAGACCCATCAAACGCCTTCACCATCAAGTCACTAGGGTGCAGCTCCAGTCCAGAATAATCAATCTTCATCAATCCTGATTTGGGAAATACATATAAATACGATCCGGTATCTACCAAAACCTGGGATAAAGTAGTGCCCCTGCACTCCATTGAAATATGCAACGCTTTGTTATGGTATGGTCCCTCCGGAGGAAGATCAAAATATGTGAAGCCCAGACCGTTCCCGGTAGATATGTTAGCACAAACATTCTCAAGTTGATTGACTTTTATCTCACGTGGCACGAATGCATTTTTTAACAACTCCATCAAAGCATTTTTGTGAGGTTCTGAATAAATCAACAGAGATAAGATAGACATATTAGAAGGAGTGTGGCTCAGATTATCAATTATGCTATAATCACTCTTTCTGATCATTCGCATCAACTCTTCAACCTCATCGGGAACTGAAGAAGCCTCTGGTACCAGAATTGATTGAGTCACATTGGCTGGCATAACCTTGGGATTACCAATTGTTACCTGTTGTTTTACTTTTTCTCTTGCAGAAACGTCTACCGCATCTTGCACATTGAAAGGACCAAATACTCTTCCGCTTCTAGTCATTCGACTCACACCAGAAAGTTATGAACTTCCTCTTTATTATCTTTAGCGCGTTCTTCCCTAGACGCACGGGTACTTACCTTCTGCTTCACCCCATGGTACTAGACATCGGCACCGTAATGCCATGGGATGGCCTTCTCACTGGCATACGACATGGGGCCAGATACCGTAATCATCAAAGGAGGTGCCCTAGATGGGGCAGGAATGCCCACAGGGGTGTAAGAAATAGATACCACAGCAACGTCTTCTTCGGTAACATTGCGGTAGCTCGGTTTTCTATCAAATTACAGGGTACCCTCCTTCATCAACAACTAGATGTCGGCTTTTAAATCATCACAGCCCTTCGGTTTCTCTCTACACTTGGCACACTCTGAAATGCAACCGGGGAAAATAACATTGTCAAGAAAATACCTCTTAACATACCATAATGGAGTAGTTACTTGTTCCACATCCATGATTAAATTCAACATTTCACCATTATCATCAATCATATTAACGACACCCCCTCCATGCCTAGGCATTGGGTTCTGAGTAACATTCAGACCAGTCACTGGGGTAAACTCAATTGCCTTAGCGTCTAACAAGTCTTGTACTTTTCATTTCAACGCAAAGCAATTGTCAGTAGAATGGCCCACTCCGTCTGAATGGAATTCACATCTTGCATTAGCATCATAGTTAACAGGAAGTCTCGCGGGTGTTGGTGGCATATTTCTCAAACTGATCAACTTCAAATCAAGCAGGTGGTGGATTGCTTCAGTAAGAGTTACTGGCAAGAGATCAAATTTCCTCGGCTGTCTCTGTTGTTGATTATTATACTGACGGGGGGCATCTTGCTGCCTTTGTTGCTGCACTATATTCAGTCTTTGATGCGGAGGAGTATTAACAGGAATAGAAACAACATTGATTTGTTGGTGCTGACGATCCTCTCTTCTTCCTCTATGAGATTAAACCGCGCTTGCGTCGCCTTCCCTTTTCTTAGGGTAAGTGTTGAATGGTTTCTTACTGCCCCTTGATGAGCCACTAGAACCTCCAATCTGAATCTTCCCCAATTTCAAACCTACCTCAATTCTTTCACCAGCCATAACCAAGTCTGCAAATCCTGCCGAAGTACTCCCTATCATGTGTTCATAAAACGACACTTGCAGGGTAATCATAAACATATCAATGAGTTCTCTCTCCATGAGTGGAGGTTGAACCCTCGCAGCCAACTCACGCCACTTCTGAGCGTATTCCTTGAAAGATTCTTTCAGTCCCTGTGACAGATTCTGTAACTGAGTGTGATTAGGCTCCATATCCACATTGTACTGATAATGTTTGACAAAATCCCGAGAAAGATCATTCCAGCAGCGAATGTGGGTTTTCTCCAACTTCATGTACCACTCTAGGGATGCCCCAGACAGGCTATCCTGGAAAAAGTGAATCAAAAGCCCCTGATCCTCAGTATGCACCGACATCTTTCGGAAATAAGTAGTTGCGTGAGTAACAGGACATGACATTCCATTGTACTTTTCAAATGTTGGAGGTTTGAACTTCGGAGGAACTTTCACCCCAGACACTAACCTGAGATCATTAGCATCCATACCAAGGACTCCTTGCCCTTCCACAGCCTTCAAACGCTCTTCCAATAAACGATACTTCATATCCTCAATCTGAACCTCCGACTCTGAACGCCGAACAGAAAACTGGTCTTTATCCTGATCAAAGTCATAATCCTGCTCCTGATAATTCCTGACACCTCCTTGGTTTATTCTTATATTCCCCACAAGACGAGGTCCAGGAGACGGGGGAAACTGCCCTACGTTGCGCACAAAAGGGTTTCCGGGCATCCCGTGAAAATTTCCAGCAGGCTGATCTTGCACATCCCCCAATCCTACAGAAATGTCTTGATAGAGCCCTTGATTTCCACCATCCCCTGGATAGAGGCGTTGGTTGTTGACAATGGCAGCTAGTTCCTCCTGTCAGCGATTCACATTGGTGATGACCTCCATGAACTGAGTCATCTGAGTAGCCATCTGGGCCCTCATTTTAGCGAGTTTAGCTTGAACCTGTTCCATCTGTCTTGGCAAATTGTTTCTGGTGGAATACCGATGGTTAGTCGTCTTGAATTCTGAATAAGAAAAGCAGCAGAATAAGAAAACCGTCTTGAGATAACCTGTAATGTTATGAAATGCATGATGTGCATGATATGTTTGTCATTTTCAGGTATTCAAGAGCCCTTTTATTCATTAGTCACGGCGTGCGACCATATAATCAAAAGAGAAAGGACAATAAGATGAACACTTCAATTATTTACAAACAAAAGAAACGATGTTCGAGTGACTTCAGATATTTTAAGAGTGTAGTGATAAACAACAAAATACATGTCTTAACAAAAAGCAAAAAAAAACTGAATAATAACAACAATCAAATGGTCCCTTCCAACAATTCTGGGGGTGACCAAATACACCAAAAGTAAATAACAGAACTAAATCTCCGGAACTAGACATGCTTCAAGATGTTGACAATACTCTTCAAGTCTGGATTTCTCCTTCAAAAGTTAAGATACGACTATTTTACTTTCTTGTAACCGATCTTCTGCGACACGCTTCTGGGCTACTTCTTTCTTAAGCTGAGCATCTTTGTCTTTGAGTTGTTTCTCCAAGTTTTGAATCTTCTTCCTGTAGCTGTTTTCAGATACTTGAAGCTTCTGACACTCTTGTTGAGTCTTACTTAATTCTTCTTCCATTTCAGCATGAGACCTCTTTCTAAAACTGGTTGCATCAGAAGTTTACCCTTGAGCTTCTTTGAGTTTGCGAGCTAAGTCGGCCCTTTCTTGATCTGCCCAATAAAGTTTCATCCCTGCCTCACGGTCTTTTGCACGAAGCTGAATGTTCTCAACATGAACCTGGGTGAACATCTCGGTTGATACCATGTTACTCAGAACAATAGGAGGTTGCTCATATAGAGGAGCCGACCTTGCAAATGGTAATCGCAAAATCTTAACCCTGGCTCTAATCCAATCCAGGTAAGAAACCCTAGCAATAGGAACCTTCTTGCCCAAAGTAGTTCTATCCTTCTTGTGAATTCCTTTCCAAGCACTTGTCACTCTTTTCAATAACACAGGATCACTTCCTCTAGCAAAATACACTGATTCAGACACCTCCTCAACCTTTGGCGGTCCATCCATTGCATATCCCAATTGACGATAAGAAAGCACAGGATTATAGTTGATACACCCCTTAGTTCCTATGAGGGGAACATTAGGGAAATCTCCGCAGCTAGTGATAACACTTCGTATTTCCCCCATGTCATAATTCCACCGGATATCAAATGAAGTAAGGTTGACAAGCCTTGATGACCATCAGAGGGAATGCCTGGTATCCACGAAAGGGCCACTTACAGGTAGATGCAACTTAAGCCATTGATACAACATTGAATGACATAAACTTACATTACCACCTTTTCCATGCTTGAAATGAATGGTATAAAGAGTATCTGCCAAGAGTGTCGGTATCGGGTTCTTGTTTCTAAAAACACAAATAGCCGTCAAATCCACAAAATTTCTCTCGTGAGGGAAGAGGACAATCCCATATATCATGAGAGCAAACAGAGAGCTGAAGTCATTCCAATTCCCTTCCTTTGCCCAGTCTTCAGCTTTCTTCACTAAGAAATCCAAATAAAACCCTGTAGTACCCTCACTTGACTTCCAATTGTCTTTCACCTCTTTCCAACTCAAATGAAGAATTTCAGCAATAACTTCAAACTTCGGCTTCTCCGACACTTGGACAAAAGGAACTTCATCGGACAACTTAATATTAAGTAGGTACGCGTACTCTTCTAGTGTGGGAACCAGTTGATAATCTTGAAAAGTAAAACACCGTAATTCCTTGTCATAGAACTGGAAGAGAGTGATCAAGTCCATTGGGTCAACTGGAGTGTTAAGGATTAGTAACAAATTGCCATAATTTTTGTTAAAATTATTCAGAACATCACCCTTCAGATAAGAACTAAGCTCTTCAATTCGGCCACATCAATGGTAGGAATCTGATAAGAGAAAGTACGTCTGGTTGGCTCTTTAACACGAACTGAATCAAACTCATTTGAAGGGAGGCCAACCATTTCTTATAGAAAGAATACTCTTGAATGTCCCTGGAAAATGACATGCATATGCTAGTTATTTTTTATACATCACTTTTTAGAAATAAATATGCTATGATGCAACATGACAGGATCAAAGTTTCACACTGGATCATGGTCGGACCATTACAGAACAACATTACTTAAGATCAAAAGAAAATCCCAAAGCTTCAAAATTATCATGGGAACCTGAGTCACCTTCGCAACACAAAGTCACCAACAGTACCTGTACCTGTAAGAAAAGTTTTTCCGCCCCTCTCACGGGTGTAGTCCAGGTCAAGGTAAGGTTAAAAGCCAAATCAGAGTACGAGAGCTCGAATGTCGGTATCATCATACAATAACACCTATCTGAACTACCTCTGAAGTCATGGGTCTCATGGTCAGGTCTACAAAGCATCCGCCTCATAGCTGCCATGGCCACTCTATTCCTAGTTCCTATGGAATTCACTCATAGCCTGGGTACGAGGCCTTTTACCTCATGGAACAACCCACCCACCAAGAAATCCATAATCCAAACAGTCCAGCCAAATCCAGTATGCAGAAAGTAAAGTGCACATGGGATGCAAAGCAAACAGATAAATATGCAAAGCGGTAAAAATAAACACCCAAAAAGAAAACAAACAAGAGCTAGGATCGACTCCGGGATGGACTAGCAAAAGGTCAACTTGTCCCCAGTGAAGTCGCCAGTTGAAACAACGCGGCTGAAACATGTCATCTTGATGTTAATGAAACATCAATGAAGTTGCCACCGAACGTTTTTTATCCCGCCGAAAGGGAAAGGTAAACATCGAGAAAACCTGAAAAAAGGGAGAAATCGAGGTCTTTCGACTGAGAGATCGGGTAAGGGAGTCTGTTACGCGAGGGGAAGGTGTTAGCACCCCACGCGCCCGTAGTACTCTACGGTATCCACTCTTGTTGTCTAATCTAATGGGTGTGGTCAAATCCTATGTTTATGGCTTACAATTGAAAAGGGAATGCATGCGAAAGGAAAAAGAAAATAATGTAGGGAAAATAAAAATTGTTATGCTTGATTGGGCCTTACCCCAATGCCTAAGTATCCCTTTTAAGGAATCAGAGCAGCCGTAGTTCGGCTTATGTGTTTTGGTTGGTTTGAATTTTTTAATTAAGACAAACAAAGATAGTCAAGATGGCAAAACATTGAATGAAACAACAAACAAATGAGGTGATCAAACATCGACTAAATAATAACAAAGTAACATGTCAAAAAGATGGAGAAACATCAAATGATAAAACGGATGACAAAACTTCACACCTAGCAACGATATTGAGAATCAAAGCAAGATAACAAACAGATGCGGTGGCTAAACATCAGATTCAAACAAAAGATATCATGGAAAAGATGGCGAAACATCAATAAAACGGATGACAAAACATCACACCTAACAAACAATGATATTGAGAATCAAAGTAGGATAACAAACATGTGCGATGGTTAAACACTGTATCCAAAATAACAAGATATCATGGCAAAGATGGCGAAACATCAATAAACCGGATGACAAAACATCATACCTAACAATGATATTGAGAATCAAAGTAGGATAACAAACTTGTGCGATGGCGAAACATCGTCTCCAAAATATCAAGATATCATGGCAAAGATGGAGAAACATCAATAAACTGGATGACAAAACATCACACCTGAAAATGATATTGAGAATCAAAGTAGGATAACAAACATGTGCGATGGAGAAACATCGTCTCCAAAATAACAAGATATCATGGCAAAGATGGTGAAACATCAATAAACCGGATGACAAAACATCACACCTAACAATGATATTGAGAATCAAAGCACGATAACAAACATGTGCGATGGCAAAACATCGTCTCCAAAATAAGAAGATATCATGGCAAAGATGGCGAAACATCAATAAACCATATGACAAAACATCACACCTAACAATGATATTGAGAATCAAAGTAGGATAACAAACATGTTCGATGGAGAAACATTGTCTCCAAACAAATGTGCGATGGCGAAACATCGGCTAAGAGATAATAAGGCATCATGGTAAAGATGGTGAAACATATATAAAATAGATGACGAAACATCACACCTAGCAATGATATTGAGAATCAAAGTAGGATAACAAACATGTGCGATGGCAAAACACCGGCTTCAAACAAATGTGCGATGGCGAAACATCAATAGAACAGGTTTAAAAGCAAAGCCAAGAGGCACATAAACTAATAGATTGGTTTGTATCTCTTACTTTGAAGAAGGGTTTGAGTTTATTAGAGGTGTTCTTATGATTTTCCAAGAAAACAATTTTTGTTTTATGATGCTAAATGCAAAGAAAGGAAAAACAACTAAGGGAAACTAGCCTAGCACTATCCCTAGTGTTATAATACAATGGTTGACCCTAAGGTTGAGGATAAAGAAAAATCCTACCCTATGTTAGCATACATGGATTCCTACTTTAATCAACATGTTAAAGGAAGCTTAACAGAACTATCTTATAGGGAACATGCAATGAGAGCGAAGTCGTGATCTCAATTTCTAAATTGAGTGACTCATCGATCAACAATTAAAGAAGAAAAGAAATAAACATCCTATAGGGAACATGCAATGAGAGTGAAGTCGTGATCTCAATTTCTAAATTGAGTGACTCATCGATCAACAATTAAAGAAGAAAAACAATAAACATCCTATAGGGAACATGCAATGAGAGCGAAGTCGTGATCTCAATTTCTAAATTGAGTGACTCATCGATCAAAAGCAAACACAATACATGTATCAGACAAAAAAAACCAGAGGGCCTCCTGACATATATCAGCAACAAAGGTCCCATCATGCAATCAGAGAACTATGCAAAATGAAAATGGGAGAAAGGAGATAGTGCAATACCAAACGGATAAATATTCGTTGCAACTGAGCAAGAATAAAAGAATCCCAAATAACTTCGAGCAAGCTGGCATCAGTAGACAAATCAAGTCAGGAATTACACCATCAGGATGTAAGTAATTTATCAGATATGAACAAATCCCAGGGGCAATGTGTAACATTCACAATCAAATGCATATATCCTGCATGGAATATCAAATGTTGAATTGACAATTGAATATCAATCAAGGATCATGGGAGCTTGGAAAGAATACAATTAAAGATCATGGAGGTCAGGGGCAAACACATTTTAATCATGCACAATTAATTCAATCACAACTTCATGAACAAAATAGAAGATGAAACCTACATAATGCATTAGAAGGTTCAAACATTCAAACATGAGGCATTTAAATGAAATGGATTGATATAACATGGACAATAAGAATCAACATGATCATTAGGTTCCCAATTATAGGCCTCACTCAAGTTCATTGGCCATCAAACAAATTGCAACAAGATATGCAAATATTAATTGGGTACCTTCACTTCAAAATTACATCAAAAATGGAAATAAGGATCCATAATTCACACCAAAAAAATATTAGCATCTTTGAAAGGTATAAAAGTCAGAATGTAAGCCCTAAGTTCATGAATGATTGAGGAGGAGACAAAATGAAGTCCAAAGTCCAAGACTACTTGGCAAAACTACCAAACTAGACAAGTTTTCAAAATAATTTGTGAAAAAAGGTCAAACCAAGTTGAAAAAATCAAGATAGATGGTTTTCAAATCCTCAATACATTCATGAACTCTAATCAAGACTTGAATTCTATTGAAAATCCAGGCATAGTGGTTTTGAAAATAAAACTTGCACCATAAGCAACAAAACCCTAAATTTTGACTTTTAATCTTAAATATCGATTAAGTAAGATCAAAATTAAAACAAATTAAACCAAAACCACACAAATCACCAAGAAACCATAAATGTCAGAAAATATATTTTTTTACATTTTTTTGAATTAAAAAAAAGTCAAAAATGAAATTAAATTAAAACAATTAGCCAATTAACAAATATTCACATATAAAAATAATATTTAAATAAAAAATTAGAAAAATGCCCAACCAGAATTATATTCAAATATTAGAACTAAAAACACACATCCCTGATTTTTTGTGGAATTTTTGAATTAAAGGAAATACTAAAATAAAAAATAAGCAAACAATTAATAATTGAACTACTATTTAAGGGGAAAAATGCAAACCCTAGCCAAATATCACAAAAAGTCAAAAATGAAAATATGTTCATATCATATGATTAAAAACAAGCTGACATGATATTTTTGAGAATTTTCGAACCAATGGAAGTATTAAAGTAAAATTTAAACAAAACAATTAATAATTTAACTCTTGAAATTACATTCAATTATCAAAAATGAAAAAAAAAACTAAACAAATTTCAGAATCAAATTCCACATGATTTTATGAGTCAAAAATATTTTTTGTGGAATTTTCCAAATCAAAGAAATATTAAAACAAAAATAAATACTAAACAAATAATTAATTAAACTCATCAATTTTTGATCCAGTCAAAACATTTTCAAAAATTATCAAACAAATACACAATGTCATAAATATTATTTTGAATTTGTGATAATTTTTTCATAAGTTTTCAATCATTTTTGAGTAAGAAATAAAATTAGGGAAATCAATTTATAAAACAAAATTCAAATTAATTAAAGAAATAAGCCAGCAAACCAGAGGGGGCCACGTAATCATCTTCAACCTCTGGCTAGGGAAAAAACGCGTGCATGATCTAGTTCATCATCTCATTTTCCAGTCAACATAACATGCTCAATTCTACACCATTTTCCATGAAATTTCGTGCAAATTCAAGCCAGCATTTCATACTTCAATATGCAATTCGAATCACAACAAATAATGAACCATGGATCAAGAACAGATCGTGCAAAAATGTCAAAAACTCACTTGAACAGAAAAATTCAGATGCATCATTCATGCATATCTCATCAAATTAAAAGCTCTGAAGCTTCAAAAACACTTAATGGACTTCAAACAACATGATTATGAACTTAAATCACACAATGCACGGCTAGAAATCAAAATCCAAAGTTGAGAATTCAAACCTTTGAGAAAAAATGGATCTACTGTCTCCTTCACTCCAGTTGCAAACCAAGCCACGATCTTCAATCCTTATCACTTGGAGAAGAGAATGCAAGAAGAATTGACCAAAACGCGCAAGGGAGATGGAAGAATCGAAGAAAAATGCAGAGCAACAAGCTATGGAGTTTTCTGATTTCAGGGATGAATGAAGCACGAACCACGCTCACTGAGGCTTGCTTCTCAATATATAGAGCATCAGGAGGAGGGTAGGATAGGTTTTTCGCGCTGAAAGCTCATGGAAAGAATGAAATCTTTTTGGCAAAATCAAGTATGCATATGCAACCCTCCAATCCCTCATGCGTGGGCTTGCTTTTTACGTGCATTTCAGTCCATTTTACCTCAGGAAGAGATTAGCAACAAAATTAAGACTTAAATCCTTGTATTAAGCTAGTGTTGGTGATTAGGCAACTTCATGCCACTTTTTGCAAAATCACGAATTCCCTTTGCATTTGCCCATGTGCAGCTCAAGCTTTGGCATGTTGGGCCTTGGTACATTGCATATTGGTCATGGGCCAAGTTTGAAGTGAAACAAAAGGCCACAAATCAAGTTATCAAGAATTTGCAATTTGCATGGCATGCATGAATTCAATGAAAAGCCTCAAAATTCCAAGGTCCACAACTTGCTCATACTTTTGAATTTTGATAAAAATAAGCACAATTTGGAAAGGTATTGAAAATATCTACAATCCCTTAGTTATGAGTTTTTGCAATTGAGTTCATTAAGTTTCTCAAAATTGAGCTTGGAACTAACTAATTTTGAAAAATGACCTATAATTTTGTGATTTCAAAAGACCATAATTCTTGATTCCTTGCCAATTTGGACATGATACCAAAAGGAGATGAAATATCATCCTCTTAGTTTTCCAAGCATACTTCATTTGCATTTTCTTGATCAAAGGTGAATAGAATATGAATTTTTGAAATTAAGTCCTTATTTTCCAAAATTAGAAACTTTTAGAGTTTCTTCAAGAACAAGTTTTAACCCAAACTTCAATCTCTTTGATCCAATGACCAAAATGGACTTGAAATATGAAAAGTATATCCTTGAATTGATGGTTGGTCGAAAATTCACTTGGTCAACCTTGACTTTGACTGATTTTAACCAAAATGACCATTTTGCCCCTCTGAATCAAATGATCCACTTCCCTTCAAAATTGATGATCAAAACTTCAGACATATGATATTCCAAATGTATAGAGGCCATGTGCAAAGTTTCACTTCAAAATTATCAAGAAATCCTGATAAAAACTCAAACACTAATTTTGGTCAACACCTTAGGAAACTTGATGAATCATCTTCAAAACTTCAAATCCTCTGGGCATCATGACCAATTCCTTGTGCAAAGACTTTTCAAATACCAATGAGATGTTGTATCTCCCCAAATCAAGACTTGTACATTGGCCAATAGCCTTTCTCAAACAAAACCCTAATTTGACTGGTGAATCCAAAGAGTGATTCCCCTTGTAATCAAACACAAACTTCAATCCTCTGATGATTCAAAGAGATGGATAAAATATCTTGAGATATGCAATAACTTTTGAGCTTGAAAGATCCTGAGGTTTAGATGATAAGATTCTACTTGAGCAACTTTTCAATGCAACCAACCTTCAAAGCTTGAGGAAGACTAGATAACCAAAGTACTTTGATCCCATCATAAAGTATGAATGCAATGCAATATGATATTCATGATGAAACATAAGCCTAAATCAAGAGGGTAAATTTTGGGTTGCAACAACTGCCCCTATTCAAATATCTTCAACATGGTAAGTGAGAAAAGTGACAACTTCGAGCGTACAAGGTTGAAGATGTTTGAATACGAAAGAACCCGGAAATTTACACTCTTAAAGAAGAAAACCCCCAAGTCAGGCGTCAGAATGAAGCTGTAACGTAGGTTGAAATAGAACAAAAACAAAAAAAGAGTAGACGTAACTAGACTTCCGGAAAAACGTGCCAGGGCAAAACTGGGCTTCCAAAGGGGTGAGATAAAACTCAAACTACAGAGTAGGTGAAACTAAACTCTGGAAAAGAAAGCGTACGCGTGTGAGGAGGCGAAACTCTGAGCTCGACCCAAGGTGAAAGTGGATAGAGTGCGTGATTCTAGGGGAACTTGCTAATATCAACTAAGATAGACAGTATGAAGGAACTGAAAGAATCTCAAAAATGAGGAACAAAAGCGAGACGAGACGAGACTCAATAACCAGTTAGACGAAACTAAACCAGATGAGTACAAGGACAAGATTGGATTTCACGCACGGGTAACAAGGAGAAACTCGACCCAAAGCAAAGTGATGAGAGTGCATGTTTCTCTAAGCCATTGGATTGGCTAGACTTATACATATCAAAATAAAAATTGCCACCGTGCTTTATTGTTTCCAAAGGAATGGGAAAAGAGCGAGTAGCCCAAAAGAGGGGGAAAGATTCAAGGTAAGGGGGTTGGTTATGCAAAGGGAAGGTATTATCACCCTAAACATCTATGGTACTCCGTAGGAACCTCTTTGTAAAATCTGTATATTTTGGCTATAAAATGTTGTATAAAAAAATAGATGGTGGAGGTGAGAAAAGAAGTATATATTTTTTATGATTTTTTTTTGCACCCGCCGTGGTTGCGAACCTTTCATGCATACGTACCACCTTTCGTGCAATAGGTGATCAGGGTACACGTAGTTCCTCTTTGAAATTTTTTAAAAAAACACAAGTGTGTTGGTTAATTTTATGAGATAAGACATCATCGTCATTGTCCGTGTGGAAAAAATACTTACTACCCACAATCATGAGAAAGGAGAAGTTGGATCATCTCAAAGTGGAGGATATGGCTTGGATTTTAAAATCAACAATGCCTCACTCAACACCAAAGTGGAAAATATCTCTCTTCACTACATATTATATAAATATAGTTGTTTGCATCACTACAAGGATTGACAAGAGTCTAACCTTTTTGAGAAAGGTTTTAAAATAAAAGGCTAAAGTGGAAAAATGGTTTGAAATGAGATTGATTGACTTTTAATCTTACAAAAAATGCCAATGTATTATCACATTGATTGAAGTTTATTTGTGAAGAGGTTTTTGAAAATGCATGGACCTAAGTCCAAGGTTATTATGAAAGTGGTTCAAGTTTCAAAACAAGAAGGGTTTTCAAAAGGAGGAAGAATATTTTTGAAATTAAAGAAGAAGGGAATATCCTAAAACATAAGGTAAAAGCTAGGGATAAGAACCATCTAACCAACAAGAAGCCAATACTTGACATTATGAGTCAAGATATAATTCCCATTCTTTGGATTGAAACCAAGCAAGCAAAGATATTAGACCTCTTGAGAGAACCAAACTTCAAATGTATTAAGTCTTCACAAAAATTGGACAGAGTAACGGCTGTATACGAGTGAATTGCAGATTAAAAACAAAATATGTAATTACAATAACCTACACACAAAACAAACAAACAACCCAATGTCTTAAGGTAAACCTCAAGAAATCTAGACAAAATATCAATTAAGGCAACAAGGTCTCCAACATAGGCCAAGGTCTCTAATCCTAAGTCCAAGAAGTCCAATACTCCATAATGCCAAGGATAGTAACCAAATAATCCAAATATCATTAAAGCTTTTTATGGTTCATGTTGATTATTAGGTGTCTTAAAAAGAAAATCTCAAGTGATCAAAAAATTACAAAATGACAAGAATATAAATGCTCAAGTGAGCAAAGATGAAAAATAGCATGAAATATAAATGCTAAAGTAAATGGTACATAAAGCATAAAAAAATAAATGTATAAGGTAAAATCAATTGTTAATAATTAGTGGTTAGTTGGATGACCATCTTGAAGCTTGCATTTGGAACTCATTAGAGGATTGGTAGAACCAAAGCCTCCACACAATAAGTTGCATTTGCTTTTTGTCAAGTATATCATCCATTTTGGAATCCTCAAAAGTACCATTTAATGATCAACGATGTTTAAGTGTTCCGCGTTGACCAAAAGTAATGTAGATCCATTAGAGGATTGGTAGAACCAAAGCCTCCACACAATGAATCTCAAGGTTATTGGATCAAAGAGATAAAATTAACATACTTGGGCTTGCAAACATAGGTTTGGGCCACGAATGATCATTTATTCGAATCGGGACAAAATTTAGCGCTATGTTAAGCAATCGTAAGTGGCCTTATATAAAAGTCGCACCTATTTTGAGACCAGTCAATAGAAATCTATGCATTATTTGTTTTGAGACATGATATAGAGATCATGCTCCAATAATACTTAGTGCAATAAGAAAGGGATAAGATGATGAGGGGTGGGAAAGAATATACAAACCACATTTGAATTAAAATTTAATCAAACTATTATTAAAATTATTCATCCATTTTTGTGTAGTTAGACTCAACACCATGGATCCAATGATGTTAACAAAGTTCATGATCAAAAATTCAACCCAAGATCAGCCAGAAAATAATCACAAAACAATATTATATTTGATATATAGATTAAAAAGGGTTTTAAAATGTTTTAAAATAGAAATAAGAGAGAAAAATATTAACTATATTCAAATTTATCAAGAAATATTAAGTAAGACCATAGAAAAATCAGAAATGAACTCAAATATTTTTATAAATGTTTTGGTAATTTTTTAAAATCAGAAACTATTTTTAAAATTAAAAGAAATGAGTAAAATAAACCAAAAATGATAAAAATATAACAAAATTAGAAATAAATAATAAACGAGGTCACCAATATTTGTCACAAACTCATTGGATCTGTAGGTGTTTAGGTATTGGCTTGCATTTTTGGTAAATCTCAAGTGTATGTGTGAATGTCATGACTGATGTCATAACATTCTAGTTCAGGTTGTACTAACTCATTAGGTACACGTGCAGAAAAATATTGTAATTCAAATACTGATGTTTATAAGTGTGTATCTGAGCATGTTTGCAAATGATCACATTTTGCTAAATCAGTAGACAGGTTTTCTCAGATGTCATAACAGATGTTATGACATCCTGTTCTGAACTAACAGGATTGCAGGATTGGATAAGTCTGAGTTTTTTCAGGAAATAACTCAGTCCCTTCTGAACAGAATCCTGCGTTTTCTGAGGAGTAACCTAGCTCAACCCTAACCTAGTTAATAAAGTCCTATGACCTGGTCTTTAGGTTAAACGGAATTAACCCTAGGTTTTTGGAAACCCTAACCGAAGTTGTAGCTGCTATATATTCAACAGAGCTGCTGTTTTTGAAGATATCCCTGCTGATTGATTAGAAGATCAATTTTGTAATCTGTATAGATTTGTTTATTGTACTCCAAGCAATTATCATTGTGATAAGTGCCTTGGAATATGTTTCAATTGTAAGGGTTGTGTAGCACTCAAAGCTTTGAAGCAAGAGTGTTTGAATGTCCCTTGACTAAAGCTGTGAAGCAGAGTCAAGTTAGTTGTGTACATCACTCAAAGCTGTGAAGCACGAGTGATTGTGTTGCTTGATTAAAAAGCTGTGAAGCTTAATCAAGTGTGTGTTTTTTGAAGAGTGTCTTCATCAATTCTTAAGTCAAATTGGTTTATGTATCACTGCTGTGATTGAGGGGGAGTGAGTAGGAACTCAGGTTTAAGTTGTACTTAGATTAGAATTGCATTGGGTAGGTCTTAAGTGAAGGAGATAAACTGGTTGGTTTATTCCTGAATTAACGTCTCTTATAGTGGATTCTCTCCCTGGCTTGGTAGCCCCCAGAGTAGGTGTTGTTGCACACTGAACTGGGTAAACAATTGACTGTGTTCTTTACTGCTTTTGTATTTACTGTCATATAGTAAGTCAGATACGGTGTCATAACATTGGACGTGACATTGAGTATCTGCAGCCAGAATTTTCAATTGGCATCAGAGCAGGCACCCTGCCTGTATTACTGGGTGAGATCTAGGGATATCACTTTCTGGCACTATGGACAAAGAAGGAGTCTTTGGAAATAGACCACCCATTCTGGATGGAACCAATTATGACTACTGGAAACCTCGTATGATTGCCTTCCTAAAATCTCTGGACAAAAAGGCTTGGAGAGCTGCTGACAAAGGATGGATTCATCCCACCATAACTGAGATAGATGGGATAATCAGTCTGAAGCCTGAGGAAGATTGGAGTAAAGAAGAAGATGAGTTGGCTCTGGGAAATTCAAAAGCTTTAAATGCCTTGTTCAATGGAATTGATAGAAACATTTTCAGACTAGTGCATCAATATGAACTGGCCAAGGAAGTTTGGGACACTCTCAAAACTACTCATGAGGGCACTTCCAAAGTAAAAATGTCAAGGCTTCAGATGCTGACCACTAAGTTTGAGAATCTAAAAATGATGGAAGATGAAACCATTCATGAGTTTCACATGAACATCCTGGAGATTGCCAACACCTCAGGAGCACTGGGAGAAAAAATGTCAGAAGAAAAACTGGTGAGGAAGATTCTCAGATCCTTGCCTAAAAGATTTGCAATGAAGGTAACTGCCATAGAGGAAGCCCAGGACATTAGCAAGTTGAAAGTGGATGAACTTATTGGGTCTCTTCAGACTTTTGAGATGGGGATCACTGATAATGGAGACAAGAAGAACAAAATCATAGCACTTGTATCCAATACTGATGTTAAATACAAGGAGGATGAAGAAGAAAACATATCTGAAGCTATTGCCATGCTTGGAAGACAGTTCAACAGGCTCATCAAAAGAATGGACCCAAAGTCAAGGTCTAATGTTCATAACATTCCCTCTGACATTGACAGTTCCAGCAGAAGACCAAGGTCAGAAGATAAGGGAAACCAAGGCAGAGGTATTCAATGCCATGGATGTGAAGGATATGGACATATTCGAGCTGAATGTCCTACGTTTCTTAAGAAGCAAAAGAAAGGAATGACTGTCACTTGGTCTGACTATGATTCAGAAAGTAATTCTGAAGAAGAATCTGCTAAACTAGTTACTGCCCTAACTAGTGTTTGTACTTCTGAAAGTGATACTAGTGATGAAGAAGTAACATTTGAAGAACTGGCTGATACCTACAAGAAATTGTGTATCAGAAGTGCTGAAGTCTGTGTGTAGAATGAGAAACAATCAAAACTCATTATCAAACCGGAGACTGAAAAAAGGGCGAATCTTGAAACTATAAGTCATCTAGAAGGAGAAGTTTAATTGCTGAACTCACAACTGAATCAAATGACCAAATCTGTCAAGATGTTGACCAATGGAACAGACAAATTGGAAGAGATCCTTCAGGCTGGACAAAATATGGGAAATAAATCTGGCCTAGGATTTGTGGAAACAAAGAAATCTGGTACTGGTAAGAAAATGTCAAAACGGATGTCTCAACATTACTCTCAACATCAGGGACAGAGACATATGAAGAAGAGGTACCAAAGATGGAAATGTCATCATTGTGGGAGACATGGTCACATAAAGCCCTTCTGCTTCAGACTACATGGATATCCTAATCAGAACTCAGATGTCAAACCTAAGTCTAAAAAGGTACCACATGCTCCTCAATGGAAGAAAAAGGCTACTGCACTGATAGCTCACACTTCCCTGAGGGTCTCTGCAAAGGAAGATTGGTACTTTGATAGTGGATGTTCCAGACACATGACTGGATTCAAAAATCTCCTCAATAATGTTATGCCTCACACCACCAGTTGTGTGACCTTTGGAGATGATGCTAAAGGTGAAGTCAAAGGAGTTGGTAATTTGGACTTCCCTGGAGTTCCAAGTCTGAATAAGGTACTGCTGGTAAAAGGGTTGACTACTAATCTCATTAGCATCAGTCAATTATGTGATCTAGGATTCATGGTCAACTTCTCAAGATCTGAATGTCTAGTATTTAATGAAAAACTAGATGTTGTAATGAGAGGAATCAAATCCAAAGATAACTGTTATGTGTGGCAGCCTGAGAACACTGATATCTCCACTATGAGTCAAATCATCAAAGAAGAATGTGTTGTCAGAACCTTAAGTCATCTTGACAAGGATGTTGGAAATAACAAGTCTCATAAATTCTGTTCTCAAAACATCTGGTCAAAACAGATGCTCCCTGAGTACAATGTTACACAAGATGTTGTGACATTGTGTTGTGACAATCTGAAAACATTCAACATTTCCCTGAACCCTATTGACTTTGAAGAGAAGAAGTCATTTAAACTAGAACACAGTTTCTCTAAGCTTCAGCTGACTGATTCTTCTACCAAGGCGCTTGTTGGAAATAAACTTGAAAATTTGAGGGGCAGGTTGGGTATTCACCAACATGAGAAATTATAGCAATTAGTTTTGCTGAAAACAAGGGTTGAAGGGATTAATTTTATTAAGTCTATATTTAGTGGGTTAATCATATTCATTCACAATTCCTTCAAAAGCCTTAAGAAGTTGAAGAGACTCCCTTTTATCCCCTACCTCTCTCATCATTGCAACCTGTTTCCTCCTCCCAATCAAAGATTTTTCTCAAACTGCTACTATTACTCAAAGTTAAACAAAATGTCTCAGACATCGTCTTCCACCATGGCGGCTTCGTCTTCCTCATCATCGTCATCATCTGATCAAGATTCTAGGGCAATCACTACATGCATAGAATCTGAAGTTCTTGAGGTCACTCCTCTCAGGGAGATGGCAACTGACCCATCCAGAGTCAAAAAGCTCAGAACCAGACATGCAGGAAGAGCTCAAGCTACAGCCTCTGGTAATTCTTCTCATCCTTCGTCTTCTGTACCTAATAGAGAAGGATCAGTTCAAGTACACCAAGCTATTGCTAGGCTGGTTACTAGCATTCTGAGTGGCAACCAATCTGTACCGGGGATTTCTATCCCGTTGAATCAATCAGAAAGTCCAAATGTGGAAGGTTCTGAAAATGTAGATGTCACTGAGGATGTTGTGACACCAAAAGACAACATTCAGAATCCCTCTGAAAAGGCTGCTGATCCACCTATCATTGATGTGGATGAAGATTACTCAGATAATGAACTGATTGCTAATGTGAACCCTAGCATTGCTAGGAGATTGATGAAAAGAAAGAGTAGTCAGAATGTTAAACCTGATGCTAAGAAATCCAAGGCTGAAGGGATGACTGAGAAAAGTATTCAGACAAAAGGGAAGAAGGCACAGGTGCAGACTGCTAGACAACCAATCTCTAAGAAAAGTAAAGAACCTGAAACTTCTGATTCTGATGATGAATCAGAATTTGAGATTGATATTGAAGAAACTCCCATCAGAAGGAAGCTCCCCTCCAGCAAGATTGCTAGAGTGCCTGAAGTGCCAACAGACAACATATCCTTTCATCATCCTGACAATGCAAACAGATGGAAGTATGTTTGCTTAAAAAGAATAGCCTTGGAGAGAGAGCTCAACAATGATGCCTTGGAGTGCAAAGACATCATGGATCTGATCAAGAATGCTGGGCTAATGAAGACAGTGACAAAGTTTAACAAATGCTATGAAAATCTGGTTAAGGAGTTTGTAGTGAACTTGTCAAATGATTGTGCTGATGGAAGGTCAGCTGACTTTGAAAGTGTCTTTGTTAGAGGAAGAAGGGTCAAGTTCTCTCCATCAGAAATCAACAAGTTTCTTGGAAGAACAAATAAGGACTGTCCTGATCTAGAGGCAACTGACAATGAAGTTTGTTTAACCATCACAGCCAGGCAAGTAAGGTGCTGGCCATTGAAAGGGAAGCTGAATGCTAGTAAACTCAGCATGAAATTTGCCATCTTGCATAAAATAGGTGCAGCAAACTGGGTGCCTACAAATCACAAATCAACCATCTCCACAGGATTGGGGAGATTTATCTATGCTGTAGGAACCAAGACTGCCTTTGACTATGGAAGGTACATCTTTGAACAAACTTTGAAGCATGCTGGCAGTTATGCTGTCAAAGGACCAATTGCCTTTCCCTCCCTCCTTTGTGGAATCATCCTTGCACAATACCCTGACATCCTTGTAGCAAGAGATACAGTCTGCAAAAGAGCTCCTGCCCTTGGCCTGCACTACAAACTGTTTCAGGGATCTCATGCTCCAGACATTGTCATAACATCAGCTGAGACATCGTCTGCAAAGACCCAGTCCAAGACATCAGATGTCATAGCTGTTTTAAAAGAAACTTGCAAAGATCTGGATGCTAGAAAAAGGACCCTAGAAGTTCTAATTGCCAGGCTAGAAAAGGAGGAAGCTGAAGAAAGCAGAAAGGAAGAAGGTATAGAAACTGAAGGACAGCTCAACATTGAAGAAACTAGCTCCTCTGAGTCTGATGACAGTGCTTGAAGGTTGATTGCTGCTTGGTGGTGTTGCTGGTGGAGTTTGGAAGTGTGTTCTGCTGTTGTCTGCTACTGATCTCATTATTTTGTTTTGGATAACTGTATAATTTTATGAACATGTAACTTTGGCCCATTTGTGGCTAAAGAGGGGGAGAATATTTTGGTACTTGCTTAATTAGTACTTAACATTATATTTTTCTGCTGTCACTTATTTCTGCTGCTATCTATCTCTGATTGTTTAGGGACTTTAGCCAAAAATCTGCCAAAGGGGGAGTTTGTAGGTGTTTAGGTATTGGCTTGCATTTTTGGTAAATCCCAAGTGTATGTGTGAATGTCATGACTGATGTCATAACATTCTAGTTCAGGTTGTACTAACTCATTAGGTACACGTGCAGAAAAATATTGTAATTCAAATACTGATGTTTATAAGTGTGTATCTGAGCATGTTTGCAAAATGATCACATTTTGCTAAATCAGTAGACAGGTTTTCTCAGATGTCATAACAGATGTTATGACATCCTGTTCTGAACTAACAGGATTGCAGGATTGGATAAGTCTGAGTTTTTTCAGGAAATAACTCAGTCCCTTCTGAACAGAATCCTGCGTTTTCTGAGGAGTAACCTAGCTCAACCCTAACCTGGTTAATAAAGTCCTGTGACCTGGTCTTTAGGTCAAACGGAATTAACCCTAGGTTTTTGGAAACCCTAACCGAAGTTGCAGCTGCTATATATTCAACAGAGCTGCTGTTTTTGAAGATATCCCTGCTGATTGATTAGAAGATCAATTTTGTAATCTGTATAGATTTGTTTATTGTACTCCAAGCAATTATCATTGTGATAAGTGCCTTGGAATAGGTTTCAATTGTAAGGGTTGTGTAGCACTCAAAGCTTTGAAGCAAGAGTGTTTGAATGTCCCTTGACTAAAGCTGTGAAGCAGAGTCAAGTTAGTTGTGTACATCACTCAAAGCTGTAAAGCACGAGTGATTGTGTTGCTTGATTAAAAAGCTGTGAAGCTTAATCAAGTGTGTGTTTTTTGAAGAGTGTCTTCATCAATTCTTAAGTCAAATTGGTTTATGTATCACTGCTGTGATTGAGGGGGAGTGAGTAGGAACTCAGGTTTAAGTTGTACTTAGATTAGAATTGCATTGGGTAGGTCTTAAGTGAAGGAGATAAACTGGTTGGTTTATTCCTGAATTAACATCTCTTATAGTGGATTCTCTCCCTGGCTTGGTAGCCCCCAGAGTAGGTGTTGTTGCACACTGAACTGGGTAAACAATTGACTGTGTTCTTTACTGCTTTTGTATTTACTGTCATATAGTAAGTCAGATACGGTGTCATAACATTGGACGTGACATTGAGTATCTGCAGCCAGAATTTTCAGGATCATTCCATATTTTTTTTCAGAATTTAAAAATGCATAAAAGTATTTTTAAATATTTAAAACAATTCAAATAAAGTGAAAATTTATAAAAAATATCAAAACACAATAAAAATGTGAAAAAAATAAAAATCAGAAAGAGAAAAATCATAAATATTTTTCATAATTTTTTCAGATTTTTTAGACTAAAAATAAATTTTCTAGGATTTTTTGAAATTTAAATCAATTAAAATAAAAATCAGAAAATAAAATATCAAACCAAAAAAATATGGACCATCTGATCATTGTCAAAACGCGTTAGTAAACAGATCAAGCGGACCTGGCGCGCTGTGCATGTTATGGACTTTAGTGAATAAAGCACTGAATCAAATGTAAAATCAGATTTTCAAAAAAAATAAATGGCACGCCATCATTGGTTGGAAGATTACACATTGGTCATCTTCAACCTCCAGCCAATACCAAAACCAGGTCAGCTAAACTGTAAAATTAGAGCACAAGACCTATGAAATTCGCTTCTTCTCTTCAAGAGGAAGACAACCACAAATTCGCGACAAATTTATATAAACTATAACTCAAGCAATTTGGAAGGAATGTTTTGAAAGGGAATTTGAAAATTCATGGTCAAAATGTGTTTCCAGATAAAAGCAAGTTTTGCGACTAGAACTAGGGCAATGAGAGCTTCACAATGATATCAATGTTGAGTTGTAGAGCTTTGAAACTGGACTTCTATGGATCAATATAGGTCACGATTCTTGAAGGTAATTGTATGGTTAGCTTCAGGGAAGATCAAGGAAGGTGAATTGATAGAAAAATTGGATTGAAAATGGCCTGAACACTAATTTCGAAGTTGCATAAAAATGAGTTATGGAATGAGTTTGGCAGGGTGATTTTGGTTGTTCAAGCTTTTGGAAATGAATGAGGGATGACCCTTTATTCATAGGGAATCAAATGGAATGTTCAAGCGTGTGAAATGATGAAGTTTGGAGGGAAATCATGTGAAATTGCAAACAAGAAATGTGTGACTTCTACTTTGATAAAAACTCATCCAAAATGTGAGTTTTGCTATGCTAATCACTTTTGGAAGTTCACTAAACATGTTTATAAGCAAAAACGCGCAGAAAAAAATGTGTTTAGAAGCTAAATCAAGGATTTCAAAATTTGACTTTTGAAGAAACTTCAGTTTCAAGTTACCAAGTTCAAATCAATGGCATTCTCAGCTCAAGGAATCTTAGGGCCTGATTCTTGAAGCTTTAGAAATATGAGATTACAAGCTTTGCAATGGGAAAATAATGGAATCAAATGGATGTTTGATCTGAAAGATGCAATGAGTCAAAGTTGGGAAAAAGAAGTTGACTTTCCATACATAGAAATATTTCAAGTTTTTCTTCAAAAGTGACCTATAATGTTTTGCATCCAAACATGAAGTTCCACTTGGAATTTGTTCTTGACCAAAAAACATGGCATGAAATAGATATCTTAAGTGTCATTTTGAGACTTGAACCATTCAAAATCTCCAAAAATTGAGAAAGTTATGACTTGTTGAAGTTGGAAAAAAAATCATGAAATGACCTATAAACTTTTGTATCCTTAGGGAATCTTCCATCCATTTTCTCACTTTTCACATAAAATAAAGAATAAATTTCACATCCTAAAGATTATTATGGAAAAAAAAGTGGGCTAAAGGTGATAAAAATTGACCAAGTTATGATCATTTGAAGTCACGCATGGAAAATTGGGGGTTCATCTGGAGGACTTGTAATCTTTCTTCATCATCAGGTTTATTCCACATGAAAATTCCTTGAAACTTTTGAAGTGATTTGTTAATAACCCTTTTAATAGAAGGATGTTTATGGAATCAATCAAAAATACCAAAATATGAGCAAGATATACTTCTTTGAAGTTCAAAACGCTAGCTCCTAGATCAAGAAAATTCTTTGAGGAACTTTGACAATTTTGAACAACCTTCTTGTACCAACACTTTTGCTTTGTAGATAGGAGTTGTTGAGGATGATAATGAGAACTCATAGAAACCAAAACCACTTACATATCTTGAGAATTGAGAAAAAATATGCACTTGTGACCAATGGGAGCAAGACATTGTCCAACCATGACAACTTCTTCAATCAACCCCTCGTACTTTTGAATCAATCTCGGTAACTTTGAAATATGGTGAACCAAAATAAACCTTGCCATGCAATTTCTTCCCAAATAAATTTAATGGTGAGGTTTGAATTTCTCAAAATTTATTGACTAGGGCATGGAAATAAACTCATGAACCCATGGATCAACTTGCTAAGCCACATTTCCTTTACCTACATTATTAACAAGTAAGACAAAACAACATTGCATTTTATTAGTTAAAAGGAAAATCAAAACAAAACATGCATGATCACAAAATAAAAACAAGTCAAGGTGCTTGGTGATTCCTCAAAGAGCAAAGCTAAAGATAGGGAGGAGAACCAAAAGCCCTAATGTGATCTTGTTGTGATTGAATCAATATGGTATGATGAAGGGATATTAGGGTCAAATATTGGGGTACAACAACTTCCCTTATTTAAGTTTCTTCTATCCGGATATACAAAGGTTAAAAATCTTCGTGTTGACGTGATCGAAGATACTTAAATATAAAACAAACCCTATTTTTTGCCCTGAGATGCCATGCAATGCTTATGAGTATGAATGCATATGAACAACTTCAAAGGGACGTAAAACACCACTGGTGATGTAGCAAAGGAAATAAGGATCAAAAGAGAAACCCGATCAGGAAAATAAATCACTGGTGAATCAAAAAGACCTGACTCATAGAGGATGGTAAAAGGCCAAAGGATACACCAACTTTTAATGAAGGCGAAACTACCGACGTTCACTAAAGGTAGAAAGAGAAAAGAATAACAACACCAACGTTAACTGATGGTGAGCTACCAACGTTGACTGAAGGTAGAGAGACAAACATCAACATTCACTGACGATGAACTACCAACTTTCACTGAAGGTAGGGAAAAAAATATCATAGCACCGACGTTCACTGACGATGAACTAGCAACGTTCACTGAAGGTAGCAAAAATATAACAATCACCAACATTCATTGATGGTGACCTACCAACTTTCATTGAAGGTAGAGGGAAAAGGAATATCATAGCATCGACGTTCATTGACGGTGAACTACCAACATTCATTAAAGGTAGCAAAAAGATAACAATCACTAACATTAATTGATGGTGACCTACCAAGTTTCACTGAAGGTAGAGAGAAAATATATCATAGCACCGAAATTCACTGACGGTGAACTACCAACGTTAACTAAAGGTAGCAAAAAGATGACAATCACCAACTTTACCTGATGGTGACCTACCAACTTTCACTGAAGGTAGAGAGAAAATATATCATAGCACCGACATTCACTGACGGTGAACTACCAACGTTCACTGAAGGCAGCAAAAAGATGACAATCACCAATTTCATTGATGGTGACCTACCAACTTTCACTGAAGGTAGAGAGAAAATATATCATAACACTGACGTTCACTAGCGGTGAACTACCAACGTTCACTGAAGGCATCAAAAAGATAACAATCACCAACTTTCACTGATGGTGACCTACCAACTTTCAATGAAGGTAGAGAGAAAATATATCATAGGACCAACGTTCACTAACGGTGAACTACCAACGTTCACTGAAGGTAGCAAAAAGATAACAAGTTTCCCCAAAATCATGGCGTTTCACCTAGAAAGGGTCTCAACGTCTTCTTTAACCAAGGCACTCTGCCTGGAAAGGGTAATATATAAGTTGTCTCAAATAAAGAGACTACCACTTGAAAAGCTTTAAAAATGAGTTATCTCTGCCATATTGAAAGACTTGCCATCCACTGGAGTAATTTGACAACAAACTGCAAACTATCCACTCATAGAGAAGATAGCAAAAGTGACGCCAACTTTTACAAGGAAGTATCAGTTTCTCAAATAAAGAGACCTGCTACTTGCTGTTATAGGAAGGATTGTAAAAATGACTTTCTAGGGAAAACAATATGTCTTCCCGGGGAAAGAGATATGACTTCCTGGGGAATGAATCATGACTTCCTGGGGAGTGAATCATGACTTCCTGGGGATATGCCAACATATTCCTGTTGAGGAGATAAAGTCTTCTCGTGCAAAAATAAATGCACATTCTCAAACCAAGGCTCGAAGCTTGCAGAAATCCAAAGTAATAATATTTATGGGAAGCAAAGATCCAAACCAGAAATAAACTGGAGTAAAACAATCAACTAAAATACATCTTTTGAGAAATAAACTCAAGAGAGAAATCCAAATCATTCGGACAAAGAGTTGTACAGGAAGGCTAAAGAAAAAATCTTCCACGAGGGATAAATCAGTGGGGAAATTGAAAGAATATACACTCTCTACTTAAGGTTGACACTCTATTGGAGAGAGGACAACACAACTCTGCAAAACAAGGTAATATGTCAACAAAATATCAACAAATGTGAATGATCAATGATTTGCTAAGTTTAACTATGTATGATGTATGTATGAATGTATGAGTATTATCATGTATATACAGACAAAACAGACATATAACACTGGGAGTAACCAGGCAAAACCAACTTGAGAACCAACAAAACTCGGCTAAATCTCATCCAAGATGAACATTCCATAAGAAAATAAGCACCAACTGAGGAAAAAATCCTATTTCACGGCTTAACTTCACTGGGAAGGAACATAATCTGGAAGTAATCAAATCATAGTGACAAAACAGTACAAATACAAGGATATAACATCCTTCTCCAGGCTTCACCGGGGAATAGAACTCAGACTGCAATGGGAAAATAAATGTTTCACGGTCCGTACTCCTACTGGGGATTGCAATACTGATTTCAAATAAGGTAGATAGAAACCATATTGGTAGAAAATCAACTGAGAATTTCAAGCTGACTTCATTGGGGAAACATCATACAGACTTCACTAGGGGAGATAGTGCCTTATCATCAAGACATCAACTGGGGACCTCGTGCTGACTTTATTGGGGAGACCAACACCACACCGAAGAGAGGAAACCAAGATACGTTTTTCACTGGGGAAATCAGAGATACGTTCTTCAATATTGAGAGTAAGTATTGCACCAACTTCTCTGGGGAAAAAGTATGAAACCTCATGGGGACAACAACTTGGAGAGTTAAGAAGTGAAACATTATAGCAAGAAATCAATCTTATGTGGATTTTAAATCAAACCCAACACTTGGCAAGTGAAAACCCAAAAAGTTGATAACCATTTCAACACTTCTTAAATAAAACATTGCCCTTGCCTGATTGTCGGGCAATCAAACAAAATGCAAGTACTGTCGAGAGGGAGATGCTTCGTAAATAAGTCAAATGTCAGCATGCACAGGGAGAAAAGACTTCTATTAAATAAGCGAGGCCTTCACTGGGAAATCTCGGGTTGAGTCTTCATATCATGCAAACTTATTCCAACAAACGATGCCCTGGGATAGCCTTCCCGGGGAATCAAGAAGTCAACATTATAGAAAAAGGTCAAACTCTTGGGGATTTTAAATCAAACCTAGCACTTGGCGGGTGAAAACCCAAAGGGTTGAAAACTCTCTCAACACTTCTCAGAAAAAAAAACTGCCTTGGTCTAGCTGCCTGGGAAATAAATACCAACAAAAATGCCAATACTGCAGAAAGAGCGACATTTCGCAAATAGTTCCATCTCAGCACACCAAGGGAACAAGATCTTCCGTCATATGAGGGAAAACTTTGTTGGGGAATCTGGGATAGAGGCCTCAGACCATGCATACCCAAAAATCATAAAAAATGAACCAAGACTTGACTGGGAACACTGGAACACTGGGATCACAAACCTGATACTGCACCTTACACCAATTGGTATCGTCTTAAATATACAAGAATCATAAGCATACCAACAAAAATGACCTGAGAAAACCTTCCCGGGGGGAACAAAACTTCTCAAATTTACTGGAGTTCGTCCATTCCTCGGATCACCACTTTTGTTTTCCTCTTGAATCACAAAATCTAAAGTAAAAGTAAGTTGTAAATTCTTTTTGAAAAATAATTATTATTTAATATTTTTGCTTTGAAAATTATTATCAATAATAAATGGAGTCTTTGTAAGCTAAATAAAATAAGAATTACAAAGAATTGGGTAAAAGCTCAAATTTTATTGATAGAATGGTAGTCTGCGAATGGCGAGACTCCTTGGATAATTACAAAGTTCGAAAAATGGTAATATATAATGGAAAAGATACATTGAGATACAATGACCACTATTCCCTCTAACAACTTTGAAATTCTAAGCACCAACTTCTGTTGAAGTATGATGAGCATCCAAGAAGATTGTTGCTTCAATGATTAAGTCTTGTCTGATGCAATTACTTGCCAAGAAAGTCCCTTACTTTGGCCTAAGTTGCCCTTGCGGTTTTCAACTTAGCGGGAAATTTTATTCTGTTTATGTCTCTAATTTTTGCCTAGACCGCCCTTTTGGGTTTTCGGCCTACCGAGACGCTCTTTTTTGCCTAAGTCGCCCTTTCGAGTTTTCAACTTAGCGAGCTGTTCTTTTATTTCTTTAGGCGAAGTATTTCTTGACTGCATCAACATTCATGGGACGTGGGAACTCCTCGCCATCCATAGTTTCAAGAATTAATGCACCGCCTAAGAAGGCGTTCTTGACAACATATGGACCTTCAAAATTGGGAGTCCACTTGCCCCTAGAATTAGCGTTAAAAGACATGATTTTCCTGAGCACGAGGTCGCCTTCTCTGAATTCACGAGGTTTGACCTTCTTATCAAAAGCTTTCTTCACTCTCTTCTGATATAACTTCCCATGACACAAAGTCGTCGTTCTCTTCTCTTCGATCAAATTCAATTTGTCAAACCTGTTCTGGACCCATGCAGCCTCTGACAACTTGGTATCCATTATCACACGCAAAGAGGGAATCTCAACCTCGATTAGGAGTACTACTTCCATTCCATACACAAGGGAGAACGAGGTTTCTCCTGTTGAAGTGCGGACAGATGTACGATATCCATGTAAAGCAAAAGGGAGCATTTCATGCCAATCTTTATAAGTAACAACCATCTTCTAGATGATCTTCTTGATATTCTTATTAGCAGCTTCAACAGCCCCATTCATCTTCGGCCTGTATGGAGATGAATTGTGATGGACAATCTTGAATTCTTCACAAAGTTTTGTCATCATCTCGTTGTTCAGATTCGAGCCATTGACAATGATAATTCTGCTCGACACACCATACCGACATATGAGATTATTCTTAATGAAGCGCACAACCACTTGCTTAGTAACATTAGCATATGAACCAGCTTCCACCCATTTCGTGAAGTGATCAATTGCTACCAAGATAAAGCGGTGTCCATTCGAAGCTTTGGGTTCTATCATTCCAATCATGTCAATACCCCACATAGAGAAAGGCCACGAGGAAGAAATAACATTGAGAAGTATCGGAGGCACATGAACTTTGTCTGCATAAATATGATATTTATGGAACTTCTTTGCAAATTTGTAACAGTCAGATTCCATTGTCAACCAATAGTAACATGCCCTAAGCATCTTTTTAGCCATCGAATGTCCATTGGCATGAGTGCCAAATGAACCTTCATGAATCTTATGCATCAACATGTCTGCTTCGTGTCTATCCATGCATCTGAGTAAGACCATGTCATAATTTCTCTTGTACAACACATTTTCACTGAAGAAGAATCTGCCAGCCAATCTTCTCAATGTCTTTCTATCTTTATTCAATGCACCAATCGGGTATTCCCGAGTCTGAAGAAAATGCTTGATATCATAATACCAAGGTTTCTCATCTGCTACCTCTTCTGTTGTAAACAGATGAGCGGGCCTATCCAGTCGCCGAACTATAATTCAAGGTACATCATTCCAAGTATTCATTTGATACATAGAAGCCAGAGTTTCCAGAGCATCTGCCATTTGATTTTCGTCTATGGGGATCTAATGGAATTCAACTTTATTAAAGAAGGGTAACAATCTTCTAGCATAATCTTTGTAAGGGATCAAGCCGGGGTGACGAGTATCCCACTCTCCTGTAATCTGATTTATTACCAAAGCTGAATTGCCATACACATCTAGAATTTTAATTCTGAGATCAATAGGTTCCTCGAGACCCATGATGCAAGCCTCATATTCTGCCATATTATTAGTACAATCAAATGTCAACCTTACAGTCAAAGGAATGTGTGATCCATGTGGAGTGACAATCACAGCAGCAAATCCTTTACCATAAGCATTCACAGCTCCATCAAATATCATACTCCAACGGAATTCAAGACCAGGACCTTCCTCAAGCAATGGTTCATCACAATCTTTCACTTTCAGAAACGTCACATCCTCATCGGGGAAATCATACCTCACAGACTGATAATCATCAACTGGTTGGTGAGCAAGATAATCTTCCAACACACTACTTTTAATAGCTTTTTGAGTGCGATATTCGATGTCATATTCAGATAACAACATCTGTCAGCGGGCAATTCTCCCAGTAAGAGCTGGATTTTCAAAAATGTACTTGATTGGATCCATTTTAGAGATCAATCAAGTAGTGTAATTCAACATATATTGCCGCAATCGTTTTGCCTCCCAAGTCAGAGCACAACATGTCTTTTCTAGCATGTAATACCGCGATTCACAATCAGTAAACTTTTTATAGAGATAATAAATGGCATACTCTTTCTTTCCTATTTCATCTTGTTGTCCCAGAATACAGCCCATGGAATTATCTAATACTGTCAGATACATAATCAATGGTCTTCCTTCAACGGGAGGGAGCAAGATAGAAGGTTCAAGCAGATATTCTTTAATACTTTCAAATTCCCTTTGGAAGTCATCTGTCCACACATAACCTTGATCTTTATTTAATAACATAAAGATCAGTTCACACGTTGTAGTCATATGGGAAATGAATATGGAAATATAATTCAAACGCCAGAGGAACCCTCTGACTTTCTTTTCAGTTCTCGGAGTTGGCATTTCTTGAATTTCTTTGACTTTATCAGGGTCAACATCAATGCCTCTCAAGTTAACAATGAAACCCAACAATTTTCCTGACCGAACACTAAAGGTACATTTATTTGGATTCAAGCGGAGATGATACTTCCTCAAATGCTGAAATAACTTCAACAAATCTTTTACATGCCCTTCTTCAAACTGGGATTTAGCAATCATATCATCAACATATACCTCAATTTCCTTGTGCATCAGATCATGAAATAGGGTTGTCATAGCCCTCTATTACGTTGCACCAGCGGTCTTCAACCCGAAGGGCATCACTCTGTAACAGAATGTTCTCGAGGGTGTGATAAACGTTTTTTTTCCATGTCCTCAGGAGCCACCCTTATTTGATTATACCCGGAAAATCCATCCATGAACGATAAAACTTTGAATTTTGCTGTGCTATCCACTAACATATCAATGTGTGGTAATGGAAAATCATCTTTTGGACTAGCTTTATTTAGATCTCTGTAATCTATGCACATGCGAACTTTTCCGTCTTTCTTCGGTACTGGGACAATATTGGAAATCCACAGAGGGTACACTGATGTCACAAGAAAACCAACATTAATCTACTTTAGAACTTCTTCTTTGATCTTCACCGCCATATCTGAGTGAGTTCTTCGTAACTTCTGTTTGATTGGTGGACACTCTAGCTTCAGCGGCAAACGGTGATCTACAATATATGTATCTAGTCCAGGCATATCTTGGTAAGACCAGGAAAAAATATCCACATACTCTTTCAACATCTCAATCAACCTGCTCTTCACATCAGGATGCAGTAATGCTCCAATCTCGACCTCTTTTGGATCTTCTTCTGAACCCAAATTGATTACTTCCAATGGCTCTTTACACGGATGAATGGCATTCTCCTCACGCTCAAGCAACCATGAGACCTCTTTTGGAATCTCATCATAGTCTTCTTCTTTGGCCCCATACACAGTACATTCAAAGTTGGGAGAGGGTGCAGGGTCATTGTATTCAACGAGTTTTTTAATTAATCTGCACATATGATTTATGATTGCTTTTAGAAGCTGACACATATAACAAGTGATCATACAGATTAAATTTCAGTTATTATTTATTTTGAAAGGTTTTTTCTGATTACCATTTTCCAAGAAAAAAGCAAAAAATAAAAACACAATTTGGGAAACAAAGACAACTTTTATTATTGATTTTAAAAAATCAAAGTAAACAGATAAGCCCATACAATATTACTACTTTCACCTAGGGAAGAGTGAAAGCTTTTTCAAAAAGATTAACAAAAAATGAATTAATTCGAAACATGTATGCAAGAGGGAACATCAATGGTGATCCAATTCTGAACCCTAACTCCGTGCGTCATATAATTTGGCATTTCTGGCTCTGCTTCATCTTCCACAATGGCATTAATTTCAGAAATTGTTGGATGAAGATAACCCCCGCTACAAAAGATGTCTCGATACCTGCCTGCAACAGACTTTAGCTTCAAGCTCTTACCTTTATCATTCTTCACAAAGAACCCCAAGCCAACTCTATTCTTGTTTACAGGTGGATCAACAATTTGTCCCCATACTTCACTATGGCCATTACGCACAACCTACTGAGCATCCTTAAACGAAGCCATCGAATTCTCATTTCCTCTTATATTATCAATGGATAAAGCTTCGAACTGGGTTCCAACAGCAGCTTCATCCGCCTCCACAATACTGAAAGAGGACAAATGAGATATCAATAATGTTTGTTCTTCGTTTATAATTACCACTTTCCCTTCACGAACAAACTTCAACTTCTGGTGTAAAGTCAAAGTGACAACCCCTGCCTCATGTATCCACGACCGTCCCAACAAGCAACTATAAGCGGGTACAATATCCATGACCTAGAAAGTAATCTGAAACAAATGTGGTCCTATATGAATAGGCAAGTCCACTTCACCAATAACTGATTTCCTTGATCCATCAAATGCTTTCAAATTAATGCCACTTGGGCGCATGGGCGTTCCTTGATATTTTAACTTCATAAGCGTTCTCCTTGTTATAACGTCCAATGCGAATCCATTATCAATCAGCACATTGGATAGTGAATCATTCTTGCAGTTCATAGAGATGTGGAGGGCCAGATTGTGATTCCTTTCTTCATTGGGAAGTTCATTGTCGCAGAAACTCAGGTTATTACATGATGTAATGTTCCCTGCTACACTGTTGAATTGGTCTACTAGCATATCACTTTCCGCGAAAGTTTGGTCCAATACCCTCATCAAAGATTCTCTGTGAGCAAATGAGTTCATCAATAAAGCCAAGATAGATATTTTTGAAGGAGTCTGCAGTAGCTGATCTACAATTATGTAGTCACTCATCTTGATTATCTTCAAATTATCATCCATCTCTTTTTCTAACTTAGCTCCACTAGACTCACCCATGCCTTCTTGGGTTTAACACTTTCAACAATTTTCTTTCCAGTACTAACATCTCCACGAACAACTGATGCAAATACACGACCGATGCGGGTCACTCTGCTAGTCTCAGCAATATTTGCAACATTAGGCATTGGCTGGATAGGAACTTCCACACCATCCTCTAGCATTATATTTGTAGGGTACAAACTTATCTGACTTGTAGGGGACATGACCCGGCAAACTAATCACCAATGGAGTAATAGCTGACTTGCTATGACATTCAACTTCAAAATGGGTAGGTGAACCAAAACAAGGCACAATAACATTTACTCCCTCTTCAACACAATCAGTCATTACAGAGTTATCTCTGGAAAACATATCTTCGTCTGAGGAGAATAACTCATCCGCAGAGGCATATTCATCATTTGTCTCTTCTTCAGCCAAACAAACCTCAATCACATCAACTTCATGGTAATCATCCCTTTGGCCTATAACCTTAATAGATCCATTATCCAACAACAACTGTTCACCTTTCCTTACAATTGAACATCCTCAGGAGTCCCGACAACAAATTCAGCAAGATCCATACTGATGTTCTACCTGACCAGCCATGTGGTAGAAAGTAGCATGAAATTGTACAAGATCCTCATTCATATATTCCATATCAAAGATTTTGAAATCTCTAGGACATCCAGAAACCATGTTTACTTCCTCTTCATACTCTGCCCTTGGCCTGATTATATGGATGAGGCCCTCATCCATCATCTTCTGCAAATCAGCCTTTATCTAGTCACAACCCTGTATATCCGTACTGCAAATAGCACAACCAGCATGGTCATGCGTATAGCAGCTAAATTCACATAGGTCTGCATGCATTTTTACCAAATATCCTCTAACCAGGTTAACATCAAAAATCTGAAAGTCACCTGGACAACCGGGCACCATGTTCACAGCATTTGCTCCTCCATGCTTTGGCAAAGGATTATCTTTCACATTAGGGCCAACATCCTTGAAAGATAAGATACCAGACGTCACCAATTTTTGTACTTCAATCTTAAAAGGATAGTAGTTCTCAAGATTGTGCCCTGGTGCTCCCTTATGAAAAGCACATGTTTGGTCAGCCTTGTAATACCAAGGCAACGGTGATGGTATATCGGGAGGTGGTCGCGTCTAAACCAACTTGTTTTGAATTAACGTCGGGGGTAATTATGTATAGCTCATAGGGGTAGGGTCATAACTCTCCCTTATCCGATTATACCCTTTATTCCCCCGATGGGATGGCCTCTGATAAGCAACGAAGGTTGGAGCAACACCAACAACTGGAGTTACTGATGCAACTTGTTGATGATGCTGATAATTTCTTCTAGGAGGATTAACCCTCCTCTCTTGCATAACAGAATTTGTATCTCCTTCCTTCTTTTTGGAAAACCCATAGGATGTCTTCTTCGTATTTCCAGAACTTTCACTTTTTGTTAAACGACCCTCTCTTACAGCCTCTTCCAAACGGATACCCATGCCCATCATTTCAGTAAAGTCACTTGGCGCACTCGCTACCATCCTCTCATAGTAGAAAGCACGCAGAGTCTTCAAGGAAATCTTAGCCATATCCTTCTCTTCCATGGGAGGAATCACTTGGGTGGCTACCTCACGTCATCTCTATGTATATTCTTTGAATGATTCCATGTCCTTCTGGACCATGGCCCTGAGTTGATCATGGTCAGGCGCCATGTCCATGTTGTATTTGTATTGTCTGATAAATGTTTCTCCCAAGTCATTGAAAGTATGGATATTGACATTGTCCAAACTTATATACCACTTCAACGCAGCACCATACAAACTATCCTGAAAAAAGTGAATTAACAAACGTTGATCATCAGTGTGGGTAGACATTCTTCTTACATACATCACAAGATGAGCACGAGGACAGGTGTTGCCCTTGTACTTCTCGAATTCTGGGACTTTAAAATTCGCAGGTATAAGAGATTCCATCAGAGTAGTGAGATTGGCCATGTCGGCCTTCAAAGAAGAAACCTCCTCGTGCAGCTCGTGATTCTCTTGTTCTAAGTTGTCCATCTTCCTTCTGAAATTAGCTCGAGTATTATAGTGGTGAGACAGCTTGCTGAACGAAGTAAAGAAGCTTGGTAAGACACCTGGATATGCATAAAAAATTCAAGAAATATGTGCAATATCATGCATGATATGTAATGCACATGATTTATTTTATTATTAATATTTCAAGGGACTTAAAGATTTATAGACACATTGCAAATATCAAAGTAATAACACGTTTGAAATACTGATATTTTTTATTATAATAACTTCAAAATGGATTAAAAGTTTCAATAATCCTAAGTACAAAATGAACATAAAGTCTAAAACCCTAAGAAGTAAAGCTAATGGAGATCACTCTATACGTTGGTGCTTCCCTGTAAGCCCGGAAATCTGAACTTTCAACCTCTGGTTTTCTTTCACATATCTGGTGGCAACCTCCTTCCATTCACCTGAATCAGGAAATGAGCAACTAGAATCTGACTGCGGCATAGAGGAAAATAAATCCCCTTGCCTCTCCATGGTCTCTACAGCCCGATTCTCAAGAATCTCAATCAAGTCGTCTTTCTCCTTCAAGTCTTCTCTATAGGAAATATCTAAAGTTTGGCACTTATTCTTCCAAGCATCCTTTTATTGTTGCATCCGGACCAAAGCAAGCTTTAGCTCTTCTATATCATCCAATAGGGGAGGAGTGGTCTTCACAAACAAGTCAGGCATAGGTGCATCCCGGGAATACGACATCTTCAATTCAATAGCTCTCGTTTGGACCCACTGAAGATAAGACTCCAAAGAAACAGCCCTCCTAGGTCCCAAGTCTTTCCTACTCTTCCTAATAATGTGACACAAGGCCTTCACAATCTGCTCCCTAGCTTCCTTATGGTGTTCTCCCTCCTTCAGGAAGAAACTACTCAAGTGAATACTATTTGGTTTATCCCTCATCGAATAACCAAGTTGTCATCGTGCAAGAACAGGGTTATAGTTAATTCCTCCCTTTGTACCAAGAAGAGGTACATTAGGGAAACTACCATAAATGTCGACAATCTCTACATCCTGGTAAGCCCGATGATACCAATCAATATCTGAGTGAGTAAGTGCCATGATCTTAGGAGCCCAATGGGGTTCCTTCCTGACATCCTAGAAAGCATCAGACTGAGGCATATGAGAAATAAACCACCGGTACAACAGAGGCGTGCAACAGACAATCATCCCCCTATGATAAGAATTCCGAAGATGAATAGAGAAATAAGCATCACCCAACAATGCGGGAACTGGGTCTCCAATCATAAAGATCCTGATAGCAATAATGTCAACTAACTTGTCCATATTAGGAAATAAAAACAACTCGTAAGCAAGTAGAGAAAAGATGGCCTCAAAAGCAACTGTACTCTTCGTCCTATAAATGTAATGAGCTTTCTCCAATAAGAACTGAGCTGGTAATCCTCTAATCCCTCCTTTAGTAGTCATATCGGCTTCAACCTCAGACTTCCCCAAATGGATTAAAGCAGCAATCTCGTGTGGTTTTGGCTCACCCTCCAAACCATTAAAAGGAACACGATCGGTAATTTATAAATCCAACATATAAGAATACTCCTCTAGTGTAGGCATCAACTAATAATCAGGGAAAGTAAAGCAATGATACATCAGATCATAGAACTGGACCAAGGTCGAGAGAATACCCTCCTTCATCTTGAGCTTCATGAGAGGAATGATGGATCCATACTTCTTCAAAAAATCAGCAGAGCACTCAATCTCGGTAATTAGACTGATCAACTCATCTATCTTGGGATCTTTGAAATTGTATTTTCCAGTCTTTCTTTTTCCAGAATCCATGGTCAAAAGGTACAGGAGATATTCATAAATGGTCAACTTTGAAGTCTCTTGAAATGAAATTTCTTCAAAAGATGCTTATGAGTGCATGTATGCATGATGCAATAATCACCCACAAGATCACAAACATAGGGTTCATAGGTTCAACGTCACGAGCATGAGGTCAAAGGTACTACCCATAAGGTATGGTCTAAGAGTTATCACCTTCTGAACAAGGTTCTAGAGGTTCCCAGAGTCTACATCCTTCCTTCGGATATTACCAACTTCCCGATTAACTTGGTAATTAGTAATATTCTCAAGGAAAAATCGTCCGAGCAAAGTATCGTGTGACAGTTATTTCTGGATTAATCTGTCATAGCTTCCGCACTACACCTAAAAGGCCAAGATGGGTTAGGTATTCTACGGTCCTCAGCTTCATCAGGCTCCCAGGTCAAAAGAAATACGTCTTCCTGATTACTCGGTAAACGAAACTACAGTCAAAGGGGCCTCCACTGAGTGGGGGATCTCATGCCTCCTTTTTTGGGATTACTCCCTCAAAGTTAACATGACTATATCGCCCGTCCTATCTTAAAGTTTGCCCAAGTCCGGGTATAGGACTTATAAGTAATCACCAAGCACCCTGAAAACCAGGAAAATCCAGGCAAACATATATACAACTATTTTACCCCAAAATTTTCCCTCCCATATTCTTCAAGATTTGCCAAGAATCATCTTCAAATGGTTCAAGATTGCTTAAAGGATTGCACAATCAAACATCTCCTAAGGCAGTCAAAATTAGGGTTTTGGTTCTTTCAAGGAATTTGGGGTTTTCAATGGCTCAATCAAGTCTCATATGCCTATACACATTGTCAAGCACCTACATGACAAGTTTCAAGACTCACAGTGCCAATTTGCACAGTCAAAAGCCCTATTTGACCTATAGTCAACTGCAAGGGCAAAATGGTCATTTTACAGTCAAATGTCAGAATTTTTGGTCAACATATTATTTTGAGTCCACAATCATCATTTGATCAAGTCTTTATCATGATTCCACAAGAATGGCTCAAAATCATCAAGATGCAAAAAGTTATTATTTTTGGATAGTAGAAAAGTCAATTGTATCTTGACCAGGGCATAACTTTTTCATGTTTCATCAGAAAAATCCCATCCAATGCTCATTTTGAAGGGGATGACATTTCCTAAAACTCATCTTCACACTCCAAGTCCAAGAAATGCTCTCACAAAAAGTTATCAATTTCTACATTATAGGTCAAATTCAAAAGTCAACAAAAATGCACTTTAAGTCAAAGACCATAACTTGAGATTGGTAAATCCAAATGACATGGGACCAAAGGCATTGGTTAGAGGACTTCAAGACCTTTCCAAAATGTCCAAGAACATGTTTATATGATCAAAATTGAGCAAGATATGCATTGGAGAAGTTGGGAAATGTTTATGAATTTGCAAAAGTCAACTTTGCTCAAAACACTTTGTTTTTGCTAATGGGCCTCAAATTTCTTCTTGAAACTTTATCCAAGGCCTATGCACGAACCATTAAGCTTATTTGAATTTTTTATTTTATTAATTAATTGGATTTTTAATCAATATTAATTCATTAAATTAATTTAAATTGTAGGAAATACAAAGATTTGATTTTTCAATCTTTTTGTGAAGCAAGAATGACCTAATCATGCTGGCAATTTCGTGTACCAATCAAGGATATCAAAAGCTCCCAATTTAGCAACTTTCTTCAATAAAAAAGATTCAAAAATATTTGATTTTCAATCAAATATTCCATCATTATTCCATGGATTTTTTGTGCAAGATTTAACCTAGTTTCATTCTCCTATAAGTACACAAGCTAATCCTACTCATGCATACGTGAATTTGCTGCAAGAAAGCCATAACCACATTTAAAAAAATCCAAGAAAAGTCAAAATTGTTTTCTGCATTCTAGCACGATTCAAAGCAATTTGTGGATTCAAACACGTTGCTGGGAGTGTGAGGAACGTTTTGCAATCAAAACCACACGCTAAGGCTCAAGAAATCATCATTTACAGTCACACGGTTTGATGCTTTTTTCTCATAATCGAAACTCATGATTCATAAGCATTTAACATGATTTATGGTTCGTTTTGCATTGCTTGAATCCTTGTGAAACTAATGGTATAAATTAATTGACTTATAGTGTGCAAAATCATAAGTTGCCATTGACAAAATCTAGGGTTCTTGAGCTTCCAAATTGGGGCTTTACAGTACAAGAAAAATCAAGCCTCGAGAGACCTATGGTTGAAATCGTTGAGACCAGACGAACACAGTGACACCATCGCGAAATATTTATGTAAACTGTAGAGCTAATCGCTATTATTGGTCGTTACAGGTTGTGGGGGTTAAAAACCCCCGCTATCTATTTGTTTTTTACAGGTACAAAGAAGGACGATGATGAGGTGTAAGCGTATGGTTGGGTGGTTTAAAATAGCGCGCGTTTTTATTTGTTTTCCAGCATAGTTGTTGTTTTTATATATTATATTCATTGTCCATTATAAGTACAAACGCGTGCAGATGGCTTGGTGGTTGATGAGCTGGCTGGTAATCATTGGGACCTGGGTTCGAATCCTAGGTCCACCCCAAACGCTTATGTTATTTTGTTTAACATGTTCACATGCAGGCAGTCCAAGAGCGTTCCACCATATGCTTCAATTATCAACACGCCCAGTGGCCACAGTCACAAATCCAATGGTCAAAAGATGAAGACCATCATGCTCCTGGTCAACCCACACGTAGACCATCAAAAAAGGTCAAATGAACTGGAAACAAATGGGCCTGAGAATTGCTAGCATACCTCCAAAGCTGGCCCATCACCCCTCTGGTTTATTATTACTTTTTATTTCCTTTTCCTTTAAATTATTTTATTTTAATAACTATTATTATTATTATTTAATTAACTCACAAATTATTATTTTCATAATAAAATCAGAAATATAATTATTATTATTATTAATTTCATCTTAATTTAATTATTTTTGTAAATAAATTCTAACAAATTAATTTAGTTTAATTAGGTTTAATTTTGACTTTTTCATAATAAATAAAATAAATTAGAATTAGGGTTTTTACTAACTTTTGACTTAATTTCTTTTATTTTATTTTCATTAAAAACATAAAAAACTAAAAAATACTTTTTTCTTTTAATTAATTAGTTAATTAGTTAATTAGGTTTAATTAAATGCAAAGGACCAAAATTCATTCTTTTCTCAAAAAGGGTCAAAACCCTAAGGACTTCTCCGATGCAATATTATTTCACGCATATTATTTTTGATCATATTTATGTAATTGTTCCGAGGATGTAATAGATAATTAGGACCTTTTATCGCTTTATTTATTTTCTCGCATTTACTTTTCAAGGGTTGCTTTTGGCGATGTAAATACCTGACGCCTTGTAATAGCGTAGATTCACTTTCCGCAATTTATTGTCCGCAAATTATTAACTATTAACTACGCATGACAAGACTTGCCTGAAAATTAAAATCAAAACGTAGCTCACCATAATAGATGTGCAAAGATGATTTAACATGAAACCTGACACACTCGCACATGCCACTCCTAGGGTACACCTCACTTGGTTGCCTCGACGTGGTCATTGAGTATAAGGTGTTTTAGAGGTCGCCCCTCTTGTCTAAAGATCCAGTTGCCTCGAAACGGTTGCCTCGGATAAAAAGGATCTAGGACATTAGGGTTACCGCTAAGGCGTCCTACTATTGCTTTGGTGACCACACCTGTCCCTATAATCGAATTGACCTGAAAAACTCCAACGACGGTGCTACCTACTTCTCAATAGTGGGATAGTACTGTCTAAAGCATATTTACACATCTTAATTTCTTTTGAGTAGGTAGAGGTTCTAAGGTACTTGCTCTTTCAAAACAAAAACAACTTTTCGCACTTACACTTTTCTGACAAAAGTTTTCAAACAAACACTTCATGACACTCTTGAGGACTGATACAAGAGTCAAAACAAAGTTTTCAAACAAACTTTTTTCAAAACCCACAAACACAAGAAAAGCAAACAATTTTTGAAAACATAGTGAGCAAGTACCTAAGAGCCCGTGGATAACCACAGATAGAAAGGGTGCTAACACCTTCCCTTTCTATAATCTACCTCCCGAACCGAGAAACATCTCGAAAAGGAATTTTGCTGTGCTTTTGTCATTTCCTTGTTGGAGAAAATAAAAGACGGTGGCGACTCTTGCTTACCGCGACATTTCGCGAACCAGCATTCCAAAACAGTCAGTTCTATTTCCACCGATCACAGAACTGGCGACTCTGCTGGGGACATATTATAAGTGAGGTGTACCTTAGGATTAGATCATTATATGTTTTCAATTGAATGCTTTGTTTGCTTTAATATTGTGGGCTTGCATCGGAGTTTCATAGATCCTAACCCGGATCTGGGGAATACCCTTTAGGTAGCAATAAACTGTGAGGGACCTGTCCGGCGTAGACCGACACGGGTGAAGCAGTAGCTACGTTGGTGTGACACCTTGGTCTGTACCGATATCCCTTGTGTTGGAACGAGGAGAATATGGGTCTTCTGAGGAGTCATTAAGCACCAACTGACCTTAGAACCTTAAATTGACCCAACTTGGCCATAGAACAGTAGCAGTATGCTACACTCATTGAGGCTAAACTCTCGTGATGGTTCCGGCCGCAAGAAAAGATTGCGAAGCTGGAGTTATGACCGATTGAGAGTAGTCAGTGATATTGAGATCCTCTAGAACCCGGTTACTATTTTTAGGACAGGTCTTAACCAACTGAAACTGAAAGAGGGTAGTACCTAAACTTCATGCCGGCCTGAAATCTAAGGGCTCTTTTGTGTGACTTGTGTTCCTTCAAACTTGAACTACTTGCACATCTGACAACATGAGTTCCTTGAAGGTTTTGTTTACAGTCCTTAATCTGGGCTTATAACAGGGTTTACTTACATCACTTCATGCATAGCATATCCATCATAACATTGCATACATCCTACATAAGTACTAACCCATTTCAAGGATCTCAAGGGTTTGTGATGCAGGTCATGATGAACCAACTATCTAGCAAGGGGAAAAGGGGATTTATTTTCCTCTAGCCAAGGTTGATAACTTGAGTCAGGGGCTATGACCCACTTGATATGGTGAGCCTTGACCCTTGAAGAAGGACTCTCAACAACATGAAGTTCCTTCAATCAAGCTACCGGATTCAAATTCTAACAAGTTTCTTTGTTTACCCCGCGAGATCCTTGAAAACATTGCATACATATATCATACATATCATTGCATAACAGGTCATCCGATACAGGTCTCTCATGTTCTCGCTATTTATTTCAGCAATGGCTTTCCAACAAGACAACCAGGATCTTCATACTCAAGAGACCCAATTCAGGGAAATCTTCCTAAACCTATCTAAGGGGCAGGAAGAGTTGAGAACACTCCTCATGGGGAATTTGATCAAGAAGAGTCCTGAAGACAGCAAGGACGAACGGCTGAAACATCTGCAAGCTGAGGTAGATGCAATGAAAACTCAGATGCTGGGGAAGATGGCTCTTATCCAAGGCTTAGCTCGGGAGCAAGAAGAGTTGAGAACCATGATCAACCAGCTTCAGCAAGACAGATACAACAGTAGAAAGAAAATAGTCAGGGCTGAGGATCAAGTCATTAATCAACTTCCGAGAAGTCAAGAGTTTGGTATGGTGAAGAATAGACCTCTCCCAATTGCTACTACCTCACAGGTCCAACAACAACCTGACCATAAGCAACGGGTTACTCCGAGGCCGTTTACCAAGCTCAACATGCCGTTGTCCCAAGCTTTGCAACACCTGTTGAATTTGAATCTGGTGACGTTGATAGGACCTCACCCGAATCCTAAGACTTCTTCACCCAACTACAATACTAATGCCAGGTGTGCATACCATTCTAACAGCCCGGGGCATGATACTGACGACTGTTGGAAGTTGAGGTACAAAATCCAAAATCTGATTGATGAAAGAGCATTGGAGTTCGCACAAGATGGGCAGGCAGAGTTATTCTACTATCCCTCCAAGGTTCACCATTTGAAGTGACAAGTCCTGAGACGAGAAGACTTTTTGTTCATTTGAATTTTCAAGTTGTACTTTTATTTGCTTATTCAAACAATTATTGTCATGTCAAACTTTATTAGTTTATCAATGCATCGCATATGTCTGTTTTGAATCAATCCATTCGTATCCACTATATTCAAATTGCTTTCATTTTTTGTGATGATCAGCTCTCAATTAAAAAATTCCAAACCCTTGAGGGAGGATGACGAAAACGATACCACGATCTTTATAGTATGCTTTTGAACAGACCCCGCTGATGAAGTACAGGCATTGTTTCAAATCCTAAACAGTGGAGTTATAAGGAAGATAATCCTTCGTCAACCCCTTTGAGCCCAAGAAGTTGGAGTTTTTCTTTTCGCAGAAATTAAAAACCCTTAATCATAACCTGGGGCAGGGTAGTTCTCTCAGTTGATCCAGGTGCACAATGAATGGCACCAAAGGAGTCCTTCCAAAACAAAAGACAGTGATGGTTCCGAATAATCATAAAGACAGGCAGTCATTATCTCTCAGAAATAAAAGCCCATTAAGTCAAAACCTATGAAGGAGACTTACAAAACTGGGGCATCCCGCTGACTGTAATCACAAAAGAAACAGTTCAGGCAAAAAACAGGGATAATAAAATCGAAAAGAAAGAGGTCCTACTAACCCTCGACAAAAAAAGAAATGACTGCCTATTCAAAATAAACTGTCAATATCCGAACCATCACCGGAACATCAGAGCAAAGACTCAAACAAGGTCTAATGCACGATTAGCTGAGTTTAGGATTGAAGAACATCACGAAGAGCGGGTGGGTACAAATAAAATTTGAGCCTTTATCCTTTGTTTCTTAAACCGTGAACTAGGCCACGTTATAACCCTTAAAAGTCCTAGCTGAAGCATGGGTTAGTTCGAAAGCATACTGTTACAAAAGGTATCCTGACTCCTGTAGGGCTCGCCGTAAAATCTTGAGTTGAAATCACATTTTACAAAAATTGCTTGTTTTACTGAAAATGCATTTTCAAAAACTTCAAAACAGACATAAGCTTTGCATTCTTAAAATAACATTGTTTGCATATGACTATTTGTTCGAACAGCAGAGAAATTTGCACGATGAATATCTAGTGAACAAAAATCTCAAGTGGAAAAATACTTCCAATCAAGGGGCAGACATGATCATTGTCCATCATCTGGGGCAGTCCAGTCAAGATTCAAGGAATCTCTCAAAATGCCAAATAGCCAGGGGCAAATCTCCGCCTGAGTCACTTGAGGCATTGGACATGAATTCCAGCAACGAATCTTGCACGATCAAACATCTTCTGGTAGTATGACAACACGGCACTACCGACAGTGACACTCCCTGCATTCTGAGAGCGTGGACATAGTCGAAAAAATACTACGCATAATCAAAGACCCGCTAGGTTGACTGGCCTAGGCAAAAACAAGGGCTTCCCGGCGAACCAAAAGGGTTCGGGCAAAAATAAGGGATGAAAATGAAAAAAATTGTACACCCGGCAAGTCGAAAACTTGAAAAGGCGGCTTGGGCAAAAAAGGGTATCCCGGTGGACTGAAAACCCGAAAGGGTGGTCCAGGCAAAAATTAGGGATCAAAAGCATACGACTATGTCCCGTCATTTCGTCATTTGCCTACCATAAGAAGATTTGTCAATCGGCAGTTATCAAGCTCCTCATAGGCTTTCTTCTCCAGCAGAAACTGGGGCAATAAGAATTGTCCGAACTGTACAAGCTGCTCTGTCCTCCAGGTACAAGGTAGACTCGGCTGAAGAATTAACCAAGACACCTTCACTCCCCGCAGGGTAAGACAAGATTCAGCGATACTCTCCCCAAGCAGAGTTGGTCTCCTATAAGCCCTAAAAAGGCACAGTATCTCCAGCAAGTCAGCATTACTCTCCCCCGAGCAGAGTCGGTCTACCATCAGTCCTGGAAAAGTTGGGTGTCCCCAGAAGATCTTAATATTCCCCAGCTAAGTATACAGATGTTCCCTAGCAATCATCCCCGACAGTCTTAATATTCCTCGACAGAAGTATAAGATTGTTCCCCGGCGGAATACAAGATACCCCCAGTGGAGCCATTTCCCCAGTGTAGCCTGAAAAGTTTCCCCAGGAGAGTTGAACCATCTCCCCATTAGATTCTGGAAGCTTGTCCCTTGCAGAGTACATACATCTCTCCCCAGCCATATGCAAAGGTTATCCCCACCAGAGTCTAACTGGGTTATCCTCAGCAAATTGCAACGGAAAGATCGTTCTCAGCGAAGTTCTTCCTATCCCCAGCGGAGTTCATCAAATTCCCCAACAAAGCTTATTAACGGAGTCCCCCAGCGGAGTTAATCTTAAAACCTCAGCAAAGCATCTCTTCCCACAGAGTAATTCCCCGCAGAGTAATCTCTCCATCAGGTTTATTCCCCAACGGAGTCATCTTCTCCTACCAGTTTATTCTTGCAACCATCTTCGTTCATCATCCCCAGCGGAAACGAAGGACTCTACTCTTCAACATCAGCACAGGATTTAACAAGCTCCCGACATTCATCAAGGATTTAGTTTCCCAGACAAAGATACATTCATAAACATCACACTGTCATACATGCATATACGCATCACATCACACGATCTCATTTATTTTTGAGAACATCATGCATTTCATACATCATGACATTGCATGCAACTAATATTTTGCCTTTTCAGGAAAAAGTCAATCAAAAGATATTACCATCAACTTTTGAAGTTCCAGATTCGATACCTGTATCTAGCCAGGGCATATCTGTGAGCGATTGATTATAGATCTATACGTGTAACTAGCCAGGAAAGTATCTGCATGAAGAGATTGAAGATCAACACCTGTATCTAGCCAGGAAATTATCTTTCATTCTCAGGTCAGAGGTCTACACCTGTATCCAGCCAGGAAAGCTATCTCGACCAACCTGTTGAAGTTCCAGATTTGATACTTGTATCTAGCCAGGGCATATCTGTGAGCGATTGATTGTAGATCTATACCTGTATCTAGCCAGGAAAGTATCTGCATGAAGAGATTGAAGATCAACACCTGTATCTAGCCAGGAAATTATCTTTCATTCTCAGGTCAGAGGTCTACACCTGTATCCAGCCAGGAAAGCTATCTCGACCAACCTTTTGAAGTTCCAGATTTGATACCTGTATCTAGCCAGGGCATATCTGTGAGCAATCGATTGTAGATCTATACCTGTATCTAGCCAGGAAAATATCTGCATGAAGAGATTGAAGATCAACACCTGTATCTAACCAGGAAATTATCTTTCATTCTCAGGTCAGAGGTCTACACCTGTATCCAGCCAGGAAAGCTATCTCGACCAACCTTTTGAAGTTCCAGATTCGATACATGTATCTAGCCAGGGCATATCTGTGAGCGATCGATTGTAGATCTATACCTGTATCTAGCCAGGAAAGTATCTGCATGAAGAGATTGAAGATCAACACCTGTAACAGGCCAGGAAATTATCTTTCATTCTCAGGTCAGAGATCTACACATGTATCCAGCCAGGAAAGCTCTCTCGACCAACCTTTTGAAGTTCCAGATTTGATACTTGTATCTAGCCAGGGCATATCTATGAGCGATTGATTGTAGATCTATACCTGTATCTATCCAGGAAAGTATCTGCATGAAGAGATTGAAGATCAACACCTGTATCTAGCCAGGAAATTATCTTTCATTCTCAGGTCAGAGGTCTACACCTGTATCCAGCTAGGAAAGCTATCTCGACCAACCTGTTAAAGTTCCAGATTCGATACCTGTATCTAGCCAGGGCATATCTGTGAGCGATTGATTGTAGATCTATACCTGTATCTAGCCAGGAAAGTATCTGCATGAAGAGATTGAAGATTAACACCTGTATCTAGCCAGGAAATTATCTTTCATTCTCAGGTCAGAGGTATACACCTGTATCCAGCCAGGAAAGCTATCTCGACCAACCTTTTGAAGTTCCAGATTCGATACCTGTATCTAGCCAGGGCATATCTGTGAGCGATCGATTGTAGATCTATACCTGTATCTAGCCAGGAAAGTATCTGCATGAAGAGATTGAAGATCAACACCTGTAACAGGCCAGGAAATTATCTTTCATTCTCAGGTCAGAGATCTACACCTGTATCCAGCCAGGAAAGCTATCTCGACCAACCTTTTGAAGTTCCAGATTTGATACTTGTATCTAGCCAGGGCATATCTGTGAGCGATTGATTGTAGATCTATACCTGTATCTAGCCAGGAAAGTTATCTACATGAAGAGTTTGAAGATCAACACCTGTAACAGGCTAGGAAATTATCTTTCATTCTCAAGTCAGAGGTCTACACCTGTATCCATCCAGGAAAGCTATCTCGACCAACCTTTTGAAGTTCCAGATTCGATGCCTGTATCTAGCCAGGGCATATCTGTGAGCGATTGATTGTAGATCTATACCTGTAACTAGCCAGGAAAGTATCTGCATGAAGAGTTTGAAGATCAACACCTGTATCTAGCCAGGAAATTATCTTTCATTCTCAGATTGAAGATCTACACCTGTATCCAGCCAGGAAAGCTATCTCGACCAACCTTTTGAAGTTCCAGATCAACACCTGTAACTAGCCAGGCAATATCTACAGACGGTTCATTGTAGATCTATACCTGAAACCAGATAGGAAAGTTATCTACATTGAAGAGATTGAGGATTAATACCTGAAATCAGACAGGAAACTATCTTTCTTTCTCAAATCAAGATTAATACCTGAAGCCAGACAGGAAAACTATCTTTCTTTCTCAGGTATGCAAGTTCTCTCTAAGGAATCTCTTACGCGATCGACACCTCCGAATGGCATCTTTAAGCATATCTCCACAACTATCCATCATATCTCCAAATGGCATCTGTAAGCCCATTCCCGACATCACATTGCTGATACTCCACTATGCGAGTGCAAATTTCTGGGCACTATAGTGTTCAATCACCTTCCACCTTCGGATCACGAAAGGCACGCAAGCCAATCTACATCCTCAGGTTTAAGAAGATTGAACAGGGGCAACTGTTGTACCCCAAAATTTTCCCTCCCATATTCTTCAATATTTTCCAAGAATCATCTTCAAATGGTTCAAGATTGCTTAAAGGATTGCACAGTCAAACATCTCCTAAGGAAGTCAAAATTAGGGTTTTGGTTCTTTCAAGGAATTTGGGGTTTTCAATGGCTCAATCAAGTCTCATATGCCTATACACATTGTCAAGCACCTACATGCCAAGTTTCAAGACTCACAGTGCCAATTTGCACAGTCAAAAGCCCTATTTGACCTACAGTCAACTGCAAGGGCAAAATGGTCATTTTACAGTCAAATGTCAGAATTTTTGGTCAACATCTTATTTTGAGTCCACAATCATCATTTTATCAAGTCTTGATCATGATTCCACAAGAATGGCTCAAAATCATCAAGATGCAAAAGTTACTATTTTTGGACAGTAGAAAAGTCAACTGTATCTTGACCAGGGCATAACTTTTTCATGGTTCATCAGAAAAAATCCCATCCAATGCTCATTTTTAAGGGGATGACATTTCCTACAACTCATCTTCACACTCCAAGTCCAAGAAATTCTCTCACAAAAGTTATCAATTTCTATATTATAGGTCAAATTCAAAAGTCAACAAAAATGCACTTTAAGTCAAAGACCATAACTTGAGATTGGTAAATCCAAATGACATGGGACCAAAGGCATTGGTTATAGGACTTTAAGACCTTTCCAAAATGTCCAAGAACATGTTCATATGATCAAAATTGAGCAAGATATGCATTGTAGAAGTTGGGAAATTTTTATGAATTTGCAAAAGTCAACTTTGCTCAAAACACTTTGTTTTTGATAATGGGCCTCAAATTTCTTCTTGAAACTTTATCCAAGGCCTATGCACGACCCATTAAGCTTATTTGAATTATTTTCTTTTATTTATTTATTAATTAATTGGATTTTTAATCAATATTAATTCATTTAATTAATTTAAATTTTAGGAAATACAAAGATTTGATTTTTCAATCTTTTTGTGAAGCAAGAATGATCTAATCATGCTGGCAATTTCGTGTACCAATCAAGGATATCAAAATCTCCCAATTTAGCAACTTTCTTCAATCAAAAAGATTCAAAAATATTTGATTTTCAATCAAATATTCCATCATTATTCCATGGATTTTTTGTGCAAGATTTAACCTAGTTTCATTCTCCTCTAAGTACACACGCTAATCCTACTCATGCATACGTGAATTTGCTGCAAGAAAGCCATAACCACATTCAAAAAAATCCAAGAAAAGTCAAAACTGTTTTCTGCATTCTAGCACGATTCAAAGCAATTTGTGGATTCAAACACGTTGCTGGGAGTGTGAGGAACGTTTTGCAATCAAAACCACACACTAAGGCTCAAGAAATCATCATTTACAGTCACACGGTTTGATGCTTTTTTCTCATAATCGAAACTCATGATTCATAAGCATTTAACATGATTTATGGTTCGTTTTACATTTCTTGAATCCTTGTGAAACTAATGGTATAAATTAATTGACTTATAGTGTGCAGAATCATAAGTTGCCATTGACAAAATCTAGGGTTCTTGAGCTTACAAATTGGGGCTTTACAGTACAGGAAAAATCAAGCCTCGAGAGACCTATGGTTGAAATCGTTGAGACCAGACGAACACAGTGACACCATCGCGAAATATTTATGTAAGTTGTAGAGCTAATCGCTATTATTGGTCGTTACAGGTTGTGGGGGTTAAAAACCCCCACTATCTATTTGTTTTTTACAGGTACAAAGAAGGACGATGATGAGGTGTAAGCGTATGGTTGGGTGGTTTAAAATAGCACGCGTTTTTATTTGTTTTCCAGCATAGTTGTTGTTTTTATATATTATATTCATTGTCCATTATAAGTACAAACGCGTGCAGATGGCTTGGTGGTTGATGCGCTGGCTGGTAATCATTGGGACCTGGGTTCGAATCCCAGGTCCACCCCAAACGCTTATGTTATTTTGTTTAACATGTTCACATGCAGGCAGTCCAAGAGCGTTCCACTATATGCTTCAATTATCAACACGCCCAGTGGCCACAGTTACAAATCCAAAGGTCAAAAGATGAAGACCATCATGCTCCTGGTCAACCCACACGTAGACCATCAAAAAAGGTCAAACAAACTGGAAACAAATGGGCCTGAGAATTGCTAGCATACCTCCAAAGCTGGCCCATCACCCCCCTGGTTTATTATTACTTTTTATTTCCTTTTCCTTTAAATTATTTTATTTTAATAACTATTATTATTATTATTTAATTAACTCACAAATTATTATTTTCATAATAAAATCAGAAATATAATTATTATTATTATTATTAATTTCATCTTAATTTAATTATTTTTGTAAATAAATTCTAACAAATAAATTTAGTTTAATTAGGTTTAATTTTGACTTTTTCATAATAAATAAAATAAATTAGAATTAGGGTTTTTACTAACTTTTGACTTAATTTCTTTTATTTTATTTTCATTAAAAACATAAAAAACTAAAAAATACTTTTTTCTTTTAATTAATTAGTTAATTAGTTAATTAGGTTTAATTAAATGCAAAGGACCAAAATTCATTCTTTTCTCAAAAAGGGTCAAAACCCTAAGGACTTCTCCGATGCAATTTTATTTCACGCATATTATTTTTGATCATATTTATGTAACTGTTCCGAGGATGTAATAGATAATTAGGATCTTTTATCGCTTTATTTATTTTCTCGCATTTACTTTTCAAGCGTTGCTTTTGGCGATGTAAATACCTGACGCCTTGTAATAGCGTAGATTCACTTTCCACAATTTATTGTCCGCAAATTATTAACTGTTAACTATGCATGACAAGACTTGCCTGAAAATTAAAATCAAAACGTAGCTCACCATAATACATGTGCAAAGATAATTTAACATGAAACCTGACACACTCGCACATGCCACTCATAGGGTACGCCTCACTTGGTTGCCTCGACGTGGTCATTGAGTATAGGGTGTTTTAGAGGTCGCCCTCCTGTCTAAAGATCCAGTTTCCTCGAAACGGTTGCCTCAGATAAAAAGGATCTAGGACATTAGGGTTACCGCTAAGGCGTCCTACTATTGCTTTGGTGACCACACATATCCCTATAATCGAATTGACCCGAAAAACTCCAACGACGGTGCTACCTACTTCTCAATAGTGGGATAGTACTATCTAAAGGATATTTACACAGCTTAATTTCTTTTAAGTAGGTAGAGGTTCTAAGGTACTTGCTCTTTCAAAACAAAAACAACTTTTCGCACTTACACTTTTCTGACAAAAGTTTTCAAACAAACACTTCATGACACTCTTGAGGACTGATATAAGAGTCAAAACAAAGTTTTCAAACAAACTTTTTCAAAACCCACAAACACAAGAAAAGCAAACAATTTTTGAAAACATAGTGAGTAAGTACCTAAGAGCCCGTGGATAACCACTGATAGAAAGGGTGCTAACACCTTCCCTTTCTATAATCTACCTCCCGAACCGAGAAACATCTCGAAAAGGAATTTTGTTGTGCTTTTGTCCTTTCCTTGTTGGAGAAAATAAAAGACGGTGGCGACTCTTGCTTACCGCGACATTTCGCGAACCAGCATTCCAAAACAGTCAGTTCTATTTCCACCGATCACAACAACATATAACACATAAACAACAATAAAAAATATACAGATATAAACAAAGATATACTCAACCCACTTAGGGATGGACCCGCAAGAGGTCAATATGTACCAAGTGAAGTTTCCATTTTTTCTGTAGCGGTAGAAATGTTTAAGACTAAGCCATTGGATTGACTAGACTTATACAGATCAAAATGAAAATTTCCACCGCGCTTTATTGTTTCCAAAGGAATGGGAAAAGAGCGAGTAACCCAAAAGAGGGGGAAAGATTCAAGGTAAGGGGTTTGTTATGCAAAGGGAAGGTATTAGCACCCTAAACATCTAAGATACTCCGCAGGAAACTCTTTGTAAAATCTGTATATTTTGGCTATAAAATGTTGTATGAAAAAAAATAGATGGTGGAGGTGAGAAAAGAAGTATATATTTTATGATTTTTTTGCACCCTCCGCGGTTGTGAACCTTTAGTGCCTACGTACCACCTTTCATGCAATAGGGGATCAGGGTACACGTAGTTCCTCTTTGAAAAATTTAAAAAAAAAAGACAAGTGTGTTGGTTAATTTTATGAGATAAGACATCATTGTCATTGTCCGTGTGGAAAACATACTTACTACCCACAATCATGAGAAAGGAGAATTTGCATCATCTCAAAGTGGAGGATATGGCTTGGATTTTAAAATCAACAATGCCTCACTCAACACCCAAGTGGAAAATATCTCTCTTCACTATATATTGTAGAAGTATAGTTGTTTGCATCACTACAAGGATTGACAAAAGTCTAATCTTTTTGAGAAAATTTTTAAAATAAAAGGCCAAAGTGGCAAAATGGTTTGAAATGAGATTGATTTACTTTTAATCTTCTCACAAAAAATGCCAAGGTATTATTACATTTATTGAATTTTATTTATGAAGAGGTTTTTGAAAATGAATGGACCTAAGTCTAAGTTTATTATGAAAGTGGTTCAAGTTTCAAAACAAGAAGGGTTTTCAAAAGGAGGAAGAAGATTTTTGAAATTAAAGAAGATGGGAGGAGAGGAAGGGACTATCCTAAAGCATAAGGTAAAAGCTAGGGATAAGAACCATCTAAACAACAAGAAGCCAATACTTGACATTATGAGTCAAGATAGAATTCTTATTCTTTGGACTGAAACCAAGCAATCAAAGATACTAGACCTCTTGAGAGAACCAAACTTCAAATGTATTAAGTCTTCACAAAAATTGGGCAGAGTAACGGCTGTATACGGGTGAATTCCATATTACAAACAAAATATGTAATCACAATAACTTGCACACAAAACAAATAAATAACTCAATGTCTTGAGGTAAACCTCAAGAACTCCAGACAAAATATCAATTAAGGTAACAAGGTCTCCAACATAGGCCAAGGTCTGTAAACCTAAGTCCAAGAAGTCCAATACTCCATAATAGCAAGGATAGTAACCAAATAGTCCAAATATCATTAAAGCTTTTTATGGTTCATGTTGATTATTATGTGTCTTAAAAAGAAAAGCTCAAGTGAGCAAAAACCTACAAAATGACAAGAACGTAAATGCTCAAGTGAGCAAAGATGAAAAATAGCATGAAATGTATATGCTAAAGTAAATGGTACATAAAGCATAAAAAAATTAAAGCATAAAGTAAAATCAATTGTTAATAATTAGTGGTTAGTTGGATGACCATATTGAAGCTTGCATTTGGAACTCATTAGAGGATTGGTAGAACCAAAGCCTCCACACAACAAGTTTCATTTGCTTTTTGTCAAGTATATCATCCATTTTAGAATCCTCAAAAATACCATTTAATGATCAATGATATTTAAGTGATCCTCGTTGACCAAAAGTAATGTAGATCCATTAGAGGATTGGTAGAACCAAAGCCTCCACACAATGAATCTCAAGGTTATTGGATCAAAGGGATCAAATTAACATACTTTGGCTTGCAAACATAGGTTTGGGTCACGAATGATCATTTATTCGGATCGGGACAAAATTTAGCACTATGTTAAGCAATCGTAAGTGGACTCATATAAAAGTCGCACCTATTTTGAGGCCGGTCAATAGCAATCTATGTACTATTTGTTTTGAGACATGATATAGAGATCATGCTCCAATAACACTTAGTGATATAAGAAAGGGATAAGATGAAGAGGGGTGGGAAAGAATATACAAACCACATTTAAAATAAAATTTAATCAAACTATTATTAAAATCATTCATCCATTTTTGTGGAGTTAGACTCAACAACATGGATCTAATGATGTTAACAAAGTTCATGATCAAAAATTCAACTCAAGATCAGCCAGAAAATAATCACAAAATAATATTATATTTGATATATACATTAAAAAGGGTTTTAAAATATTTTAAAATAGAAATAAGAGAGAAAAATATTAATTATATTCAAATTTATCAAGAAATATTAAGTAAGACCATAGAAAAATCAGAAATGAACTCAAATATTTTTATAAAATTTTTGGTAATTTTTTAAAATCAGAAATTATTTTTAAAATTAAAAGAAATGAGTAAAAAAAACCAAAAATGAAAAAAAAAATAACAAAATCTGAAATAAAAAATAAATGAGGTCACCAATATTTGTCACAAACTCATTGGATCATTCCATATTTTTTTCAGAATTTAAAAATGCATAAAAGTATTTTTAAACATTTAAAACAATTCAAATAAAGTGAAAATTCATAAAAATATCAAAACACAAAATAAAAATGTGAAAAAATAAAAATCAGAAAGAGAAAAATCAAAAATATTTTTCCTAATTTATTCAGATTTTTTGGATTAAAAATGAATTTTCTAGGATTTTTTGAAATTTAAATCAATTAAAATAAAAATCAGAAAATAAAATATCAAACCAAAAAAATATGGATCATCTGATCATTGTCAAAACGCGTTAGTAAACAGATCAAGTGGACCTGGCGCGTTGTGCATGTTATGGACTTTAGTGAATAAAGCACTGAATCAAATGTAAAATCAGATTTTCAAAAAAAAAAAACAAATGGCACGCCATCATTGGCTGGAAGATGACACGTTGGTCATCTCCAACCTTCGCGACAAATTTATATAAACTATAACTCAAGCAATTTGGAAGGAAAGTTTTGAAAGGGAATTTGAAAATTCATGGTCAAAACGTGTTTCCAGATAAAAGCAAGTGTTGCAACTAGAACCAGGGCAATGAGAACTTCACAATGATATCAAAGTTTGGAAGAATTGATGGAGAAATCTACCTATTGAAGTTAAGTTGAAGAGCTCTGAAACTGGACTTCTATGGATCAATATAGGTCACGATTCTTGAAGGTAATTGTATGGTTAGCTTCAGGGAAGATCAGGGAAGGTGAATTGATAGAAAAATTAGATTGAAAAAGGCTAGAACACTGATTTCGAAGTTACAGAAAAGTGAATTATGAAATGAGTTTGGCGGGGTGATTTTGGTTGTTCAAACTTTTGGAAATTATGGTACGGTGAGAGAACTGACTTGAAGGTTTTGCGTTTAATCACAAATGTTGCAGTTAGCAAGAGTCGCCACCGACTTTTCTTTTATCCAAAAGGAAAGGTGAAAAAAAGCTCAAGAAAGACCTTTGAGATTATTTCTTGAGTTCAAGGGGTAGATTATGAAAAGGGAAGGTATTAACACCATTTTCATCCATGGTTTTCCATGGGCTCTTAGTTACTTGCTAGATCACTTGCTTTTTTGTTTAAAATTGTGCTTCGTGTGGTTTTTTGGAAGTATTTTGTAAAGAGGCCATTATTTAGGCAATCTTTGTAATGATTCTCGTTCGTAAGAATGTATACAAAGATGTTTAATATTTTGAAAATGTTTTCAATTTTGTAAGATGTTTGAAAGTGTATGTGATTGTTTTGAAAATAGCAAGGATGTTTGTTTTGAAATGGATCAAGTAATTAGGAGCATTCTACCTACTCAAAAGTCTTTCTTGTACATTTCCTTTTCCTTTGACATTGTTATCTTACCATTGATTTGGTAAGTAACCCTATCTTTGGATGTAAACGGGACGGGCGTGGTTCATCGTATAACCATGATTAGCAATGTTGCAAGGCATCTTAGCATTCTCTTTTAGGGACTAAGATCATTTGTAAGGCAACTTAGATAGCGTTATCGAGGGACTATGATCTTGTATTCGTTTGTTTTTGCTAAGATACCTCACATGTGTAATATGGCTATTTTATAAGGCAACCACGTGGATTTTACCCTAGGGGTGCTTGTGTGTAAGTGTATTATTTTCATGCTTGTTTTTATCTTGAATTATGGTTTTCTATTTGATTGATTTTATTCTTTCCATACAAACCCTAATTACTAGCATGTGAATATGAAGCATTTAAATTGCGGAAGATAAAAATACTAAGCTATTACATGATTTGTGGGAAGGGGGTGTACAAAGTATAAATGAGGACTGCAAGAAATTAAATCCTAATTAATATATTACAACCATATTGAATTGAATAAATAAATGTACAAAATATGAAAAGGAATAATGTATAAAGTAATGAATAAAAAAAGAATGGATTTTATTTGGTTTTGTCCTTGTTAAAAAAAGTTTTTATTTCTTAACCTAATGAACTAAAAAAAATGCTTAATAAGAAAAAAAACTAATTTAATTTAAAAGAGAAAATATTTTTAAGTTTTATGAAGAAGATTTTAACATTAAACTAAATAGTATGAAAATTAATTAAATTAGGAAAAGTATAAATTCTATGTTTATTTTAAGAAAATAAAATAAGCCTAAATCTATTTAATTAAAAAAATTTAAGTTTGTAACAAAATTTTTTTTGATGTTTTAGTCTACAAAAAAAATGTATATAGTATAAATAAAAATATCTTTTTTTATCTTTTTTTTTTCAATAAAATAAATACTAATATTAATAAATAAAAAGAAAAAGAAAATAAAATAAATAAAAAGTCAGGGGATTCATTATTAAACAAAAGAGTATTCATGAGAAAATATAAACTAAGCCCAATGAAGAGTGCAAATGCTGCCAAAAAAGAACAAAAAAAAGAGTCAGAAAATGTAAAAATAACAAAATGGTCACGCTGGGGCTTGAACCCAGAACCATGGGGTGAACAGGCGCGCACTTTACCATTGGGGTGGCTATACATCTGTTAACTTGTATGAAGTGATAAATACATAACACAAAACACGCCCTGACTGTACTTCATCTTCAACCTCCAGCCAAAGGATCTGTAACTTGCTTATTTCTCAACCATTTGCAAAAATGTAAACATGAAAATTGCTCCATTTTGTCACACGAATCCAACCATATAAATATCATAAACTATAAATCAAAGATGAATGAGAATTTTTAAAAGTACCAAATTATAACCTAAATATTTCAGAAAATTTAGACTCAAAATTCTCCTAGCTCAATCAAAATAAATGAAATCTATGGACATGTACAGCTTCAGGGCAATAATGTCTACATTTTATGTTCACAAATGCAAGCCTAACAATGCCTAAGTAATGAGATAGAAGTTCAAGAGAAATACCTCATAACTGGAAATCGTGAAATGGATTTGAGCTTATTTCAGGCAGTGTTGATGATCAGGTTAGCTTCCTTGGACCTCTAGGAAGCTAATGCAATGGCTAGCTTGAGCTGAGGGTGGCTGGAATGGTCTGGAGAAGTCCAATTGTGATTCTCTATTTTTGGTTATGGAAGACAGGGAAAATGGTGTTACAGAAGTGAAACAGGTACTGGGATGAGTTACCCTTGATGCAAGGAAGCTTTAGAAACTAAAACGCCAAGAAACGCACGAGGGAAATGTGTGTTTGAGGTTCAAGGTCAAAAACTGTGCAACAATGGAGTTTTTGGGAAATTTCTGATTTGAGAGAGTTTTGGTGTATTTCAGGGTGCTCAAGCTCGTCCTCTAGCTCACAAATAGTGCATCTATTTATAAGCAACAAGTTTGGAGACTTATTGTTGATCATAATTCAAAATCACAAGTTTATGCATAACATGTGATTTTTGAGAATTTCAAGTTTCCAATCATTGTGTACTTGCTAAGATAGAGTGGTTATGCTTTAAACAAGCTTGCTTCAGACTTTGTGGATGGAGTGTGATCAGAGGGAACAAGTTAAAGGCTCAAGAATTGACTTTACACAAAAGCTTGCTTTTCAAAAATGGAAGTGTTCACTTTGTGCCATTAATGGAAATATGGATTTAATAAAGCTTAAACCACTTGGATTAAAGCTCAAAAGTTTTGGTAATACATTAATGATGGATAGATACACAAGTTAGGAGGCCTTCAAAGCAATATTATGCAGCCTAGGTTTGAAATTGGATTCTTGTTCATCACAAAATGCCTTGTAATTCAAGTGACAAAACACCAACTTCATCTCTTCGATTCTCCCTACTCAAGAATGATCTCAAGGAGTTCTTGGACATTTTGGAAATCTTGAAATGTTTTCTACAACCCATCTTTGAATTGCTTTTGAAGATTCACCATGGAACTATATGAAAAAGTGCCATGAATTTGAGTCAAAATCCTGACCAAATTAGGGCAAAATTTCACTAAGTGTTTAGTTTTATGATCCTATGTTCTTGAAATTATAAATTGAGATCCAAGCACTTTTGGAAGAAGTTGTGCGAAGAAAATTTTTAGATTTCATGGAGATCATCAACTTTCATGTTGGGAGTTTCTCTTGAATCATCTTGCATCATGGTAAAAATTTGGCTCAAAGTTATGAAAAAACATGAAATTTCCAACACTTAAAAATTTATAAGTTTAGAAATTTTGACTTTTCAAAATGAAATCTTGAATTTTTGATTTCTTGATGAATAAGTTTCATATTTTGACATGTTTTGATGAATTATGATCTTTGGCACTTGAATTTGATCAAAAAGTCAAAGTTTGACTTTTCAGTATATAGTTGACTTTTGATCAATTGACTGCAAAAATCATCTGTCAACCCAATGGATTTGCAATGTTTTGAACCATGTCAATAGTTCAATGATGAAATTTGAATTTTGAGATCATTCCTTAACCCAATTGACCATTTGCTGGGTAAAAAATCAAAAATTGCCCTTTCCCAGTCAAAACCCTAATTTTGACCATTTTGCCCTTTTGGAGATTTAATCAAATTTCTTGAGGGATTATGGTACAAACTTGATCAAATGATACATATGAGTTTAAAATGTTGATGTGGATAAAATATTATGAGATTTGACTGTAAATTGGCCATGGTTGACTTTTCCCCCAATACAGTTGATTTTTAGGTCCACTGTTCAATTGACTGATCAAAATTGTGATCCAAGGCTTGAAACTTGACATGAGTAATCTTGGGGGTCCATAATGGTCCATGAAAGTCATATGAGGCGTAGAAAGTTCAAAAATACCTATTTAAACTCAAACCCTAATTTTGGTCATCAGTGCTTGAGGAGGTGTCTTGAGCTGATCAAACCTTAGTGCAGTCTTGAGCCCAAGGAGATATTGTGAGAAAATTCTTGATAAGTGAGAGGGAAAATTTTGGTGTACAACAACTGCCCCTGTTCAATCTTATTAAGCCTGAAGAGTTAGATTGGCATGTCTTGCCATTCGTGACTCGAAGGTGGAAGATGATTGGACACTAGAGTGCCCAGAAATTTGCACTCGAAGATGTGATGGTAGAGGGAATGGACTTAAAGATGCCATTTGGAGAGGTGATAGAAAGTTGTAGGAGATGGGCTTAAATATGCCATCTAAAAGTGATTGTTTGTGTTGTGATTTGTAAGCTGAAAGAATGAGTATCAGAATGGCATCCGTGTCTGAAGTGTATCTAAACTGTATCTGGGAGCTAATTTTGAATGATTATCAGAATGGCATCTGTGTCTGGAGCGTATCTGAACTGTATCTGAAAAATGGTTTTGAATGAGTGTCAGAATGGCATGTGTCTGGAGCGTATCTGAACTGTATCTGAGAGTTGAATTTGAGTGAGTATCAGAATGACATTTGTGTTTGGAGCGTATCTGAACTGTATCTGAGAGTTAAATCTGAATGAGTATCAGAATGGCATCCGTGTCTGGAGCGTATCTGAACTGTATCTGAGAGTTGAATCTGAATGAGTATCAGAATGGCATCCGTGTGTGAAGCGTATCTGAACTGTATCTGAGAACTCTGAACATTGTTAATGATAAATGTTAATCTTATCCTGAAAAGGGTCAAATGTTAGCTAAAATGTAGGGTCATGTTGTATGAAATGTATGATATAATGCATTCGTTTTATCGATGTTTATGATATACATATGCAATGTATGCGTATGTGAGCTAGTCTATTGTGTTGTTTGTTGGATTGGGGAAAATAAATCCCCGAATGTTGCTGAGGATATGTAAGTCTTCATATCTTGAAGTCGAAGTGTTGATGAATTTCTGTTTAGAGAAATAAACTCTGTTGTAAGGGAAATGCCAGGTACTGCTTGAAAAATCTGTTTGGGGAATCTAGAGAAATTGGATGATTTCTACCGGGGATTGATAGTTGGAAGTTTTGTTCTGCTGGGGATTAAACTGTACACTGTGGGGAATTTTTTTTTATGGAAAATAACTTGGAGAGATTTCCCTATCCCTTAAAGCCATCAGTAATTGTCTTTTATTTTATTTATTTGTAAACAGTAATTATGTTCAAATGTATATGTTCAACAATGAATCATTGGACGTTTTTGTAAACAAAACACAAGAGTAAAGAAACACAAATAGTTTTTCACTTTCAAAGGAATATATTTGTATTGACTTTGAGTAAGCATTTTTGTACAGTGAGACAAACATTCTAGTAGGAGAACGCCGTCGTAAAAAATGAAAATTTTAATACAAAGAAAAGATAGCTATGTGTAATCATCCCACGAGGTTCCCATTATGCTATAGCCTTTGTATCTCTGAGCATCTTGTCTATTTGTTGCCTTGTCTGAAGATGATTGAATTGGTCAGAAATTTCAAGTTTGCAAGTTGTCCGTAAGGTGATCCAACGGGACATAGTCATACGCTTTAATTCCCTAACTTTTTCCTGGACTGCCCTTTCGGGTTTTTAGTCCACCGGGATTCCCTTTTTTGCCCAAGTCTCCCTTGCGGGTTTTCAACTTGCCGGGTGTACAAATTTTTTTGTTTTATCCCTAATTTTTTCCCGAACCTTTTTGGTTCGCCGGGATTCCCTTGTTTTGCCTAGGTATGTCAACCTAGCGGGTCTCTTATGTGTAGTATCTTTTGACTATGTCCGCATTCGCAGGGGTGCGGCAGGTCGTCGCCATCCATGGTGGTCAAGATCATTGCCCCACCAGAGAATATGTTTTTGATCACAAATGGTCCTTCATAGATCCCTGGGATCACCTTGTGGCAGTATGATGCGTTTGATCACTAGATTCCCAACTTGATACACTTGGCGTCTGACTTTCTTGTTGAAAGCCTTGATCATCCGTTTTTGATACATTTGACCATGGCAAACAGCACTAAGTCTCTTCTCATCAATCAAGTTCAGTTGATCAAGTCGGGTCTGGATCCAATCGTCTTCGTTCAACCCTACATCCTTCATAATCCTCGGAGAGGGGATCTGGACCTCGATAGGTAAGACAACCTCCATGCCGTAAACCAGAGAATAGGGTGTTTCCCCGGTTGATGTGTGAGCTGTGGTATGATACCCGTGGAGAGCGAATGGTAGCATCTCATGCCAGTATTTGTATGTGAATGTCATTTTCTGTATGATATTTTTAATGTTCTTATTTGCAGCTTCGACAACACCATTCATCTTCAGCTGGTAAGGAGAAGAATTATGATGTTGAATCTTGAACTTCTCGCACAAGGCGGTGATCATAGTGTTGCTGAGATTTGTACCATTGTTAGTGATGATCCTTTCCGGGATACCATATCGGAAAATGAGATTTTGCTTGATGAAACGGGAAACAACATTCTTGGTAACGGAGGCGAAGGAGGCTGCTTCATCCCACTTTGTAAAATAGTCAATGGCCACTAGGATGAAGCAGTGTCCATTGGAGGCTGTTGGCTTGATTTCCACAATCATATCAATTCCCCACATAGCAAAGGGCCAAGGAGCCGTTAAGACATTCAGAGGAACCAGAGGTACATGCATCTTATCAACATAAATCTGACACTTATGGCAGGTTCAAGAGTGTTGATAACAATCTGCTTCCATGGTAGACCAGTAATAGCCTGCCCGTAGAATTTTCTTTGCCATCGTATGCCCACTGGAATGGGTGCCAAAAGTGCCTTCATGCAATTCATCCATGATCCTTTCAGCTTCAACCTTATCTACGCACCGAAGTAACACAGAGTCAGGATTGCGTTTATATAGGATGTCGTTAAGAACTTCTTGTCATTAACTAAAGCTCCTTCCGGATATTCTTGAGCCTCGAGATACCTCTTGACTTCGTGAAATTAGGGATGGTCCCCTACTTCTTCAGTATTAATCTCGTGATAGTGTGCTAGTTCATCCATTCGTTCGAGGGTGATTTGCGGAGCCTCGTTATCCCATTTAAGTTTAAACATGGATGACATTGTGGCTAGTGCGTCTGCTAGCTGATTTTCTTCTCGCGGGAAATGCTCAAAGGTAATCTTCTCAAAATGTGGTAGCTACGTCAAAACATGTTCTTTGTAAGGGATAAGGTTAGGGTGTTTGGTGTCCAATTCCCCTTTGATCTGACTGATGACCAAAGCTGAATCTCTGAACACACTCAAAGATCTGATCCCTAAGTATATGGCAGCTCTAAGACCAAAGATGCATACTTCGTATTTCGCCATGTTGTTTTTACAATTGAAGCAGAGTCTGGAAGTAAAGGGAGTATGACACCCTTCCATAGATATGAGTACCGATACCATTTCCAAGTGCATTGGATGCCCCATCAAAGAATAGGGTCCATCGGGATCCTTTTTCAGGTCCATCATGTGGCTTGAATTCTTTACAGTTGTCTAACGTCATGATGTCTTCATCCGGAAATTCGAACTTCACGGATTGGTAGTCTTCCACGACTTGGTGAGCAAGGTGATCAGCTAATACACTGCCCTTTATTGCCTTCTGGGTGGTATACTGTATGTCATGCTCTGTTAGGATCATCTGCTATCTCGCTATTCTCCTGGAGAGAGCAGGTTTCTCGGATCCATTTTAGATATCAATAAAGTAGTATGAGTCAACATATATTGTCTTAGCCGGCAAGCAGCCCATGCCAGAGCGCAACAAGTTTTCTCAAGCAGTGAATATCTGGTTTCACAGTCGGTAAACTTTTTGCTCAGGTAGTAAATAGCATGCTCTTTTCAGCCAGACTCGTCATGCTACCCCAATACACACCCCATTGAGTTTTCTAAAACAATCAGATACATGATCAATGGTCTTCCCTCGACTGGTGGCATTAACACAGGAGGCTCTTGTAAGTATTCTTTGATTTTTTCAAAAGCAACTTGGCACTCGTCATTCCATTTGACTACTTGATCTTTCTTCAACAATTTGAAGATTGGCTCACAAGTAGCTAACATGTGAGAGATGAATATGGCAATGTAGTTCAAACGCCCCAAGAATCCTCTGACTTCCTTCTCAGTGCGAGGAGCAGGCATCTCTTGTATCGCTTTAACTTTGGTAGGATCGACCTCGATACCTTTGTTGCTGACGACAAAGCCTGGGAGTTTACCAGACCTTACTCCAAATATGCACTTGTTTGGATTCAACCTCAGCTTGTACTTCTTTAGTCTCTCAAACAGTTTTTGTAAGTGATCAAGATGCTCTTCTTCTGTTTGAGATCTGGATATCATATCGTCCACGTAGACCTCTATTTCGTGATGTATCATGTCATGAAATAAAGCTACCATGGCACGCTGATAGGTTGCCCCAGCATTCTTTAGTCCGAATGGCATCACCTTATAGCAGAAAGTACCCCACTGCGTGACAAACGTTGTTTTCTCCATGTCCTCAGGCGCCATTTTGATTTGGTTGTAACCTGAGAATCCATCCATGAAGGAAAACACTTGTGTTGTGTCGTATTGTCAACTAGGATGTCAATGTGGGGAAGTGGGAAATCATCCTTAGGGCTTGCCCTGTTCAAATATCTGTAGTCCACGCACATTCGTACCTTTCCGTCTTTCTTGGGTACGCGAACAACATTGGCAACCCATTACGGATAGGAGGTGACGGCCAAGAATCCAGCGTTGAATTGTTTTATGACTTCTGCTTTATTCTTCTTTGACATATCTGGTCGCATTCGACGGACCTTTTGTTTTACTGGTGGGAAATCCTCTTTTGTAGGCAGACGATGTACCACAATATCTGCATCAAGTCCCGACATGTCTTGATATGACCAGGCAAAGGCCTCAACATACTCGTGTAGCAACTGAATCAGACGCTCCTTGACACTCGGTTCCAGATTGGCACCCACCTTGACTTCTTTTTTGTCTTCTTCGGTACCCAGGTTGATTGTGTCCACGGGTTCCTCGTGAGGCTGAATGGTTCTCTATTTTTGTTGTAGTAATCTGGAAAGTTCCCCTGGTACTTCACAATCTTCCTCACCTTTGTCTTCGGCTTGGTAGATTTGATTTTTAGAGTCACAGAAATCCATAGCAGAACCGTTACCCATGGGATCCCGAATGGATGTAGACCTGCATTGTGAGTGTGAGTGCGTGTAAGGGTATAACTATCTTTGAAAGAAATGAAAATGTAAAAAGAAAAAACAATGAGCACAAAGTTTGTATGCAAAACGTCCATGATTCATTGATGTCATATGGAAATGAGATAATAACCCTTACAAATGGACCATTGTGCCTCGGGTAAGACACAAGGTTTTAAGAGTTTGAATTGTTTTAATATTACAGATCCAACAAAATGTAAAGACAAATTAGTGTGGGATAAAAGTGATCGGGACAAAATCTCTAGCCTCCCAATTGTTGAGCCCTCCACTGACAGTTGGGAAGATCCAACCCTCCAGGTTGCAACCATCTTCATCATCCTCTACCGCGTTGACTTCACGGTTGCTGATCTTCAGGGGTGGTCCTCCAGCACGAGCGCGACGTACAGCCTTCTGAGCACTTGAAGAGAAACCCAAACCGAACTTATCTGACTTGTATGGGATACCCGGGAGTTGTCCCCAGATAGTGCACCCACCTTCTTCTATTACTACCTTTGCATCCTTCAAAGATGACATCCTGAGTGGAGGCCTTGTGATCTTGGGAACAACTTTGGTTACTGCCACATCTTGCGAGACTTCTTCAAAGTGTTGGAATGGAGTTTCACTAAATTCACCATCTAATTCCACATATATTAAGGAATTAAGATGGCTGATCATATACTCTTCTTCTCCATGAACGGTGATAATCTTCCCTTGAATTGGATACTTCAGCATTTGGTGCAACGTAGAAGTGACAGCGCCAGCATTGTGAATCCATGGTCGGCCTAGCAAGAAGGAATATGAGGGACGAATATCCATTACATAAAAAGTTGAATCAAATGTTTGGGTTCCAACCTTTATGGGGATATCCACTTCCCCATGTACCATTCTTTTCGAGCCGTCAAAAGCCCTTACTACTATGTTACTTGGCTTCAATGTCAATCCCTCACAGTCAAGCCTATCAAGAGCTTTTTTAGGCAATACATTCTGAGATGAGCCAGTGTCCACCAAAACATGAGCCAAGGTTGTGCCCCTTCATTCAACTGAGACATGAAATGTCTCATTATGCTTCCTTCCTCTTGGCATTAAATCATCATCTGAAAAACCTAGACCATTATTTGCAGTTAAGCTAGCTACGCAGTCTTGGAACTGATCGGCAGATGTCTCTTGGGGTACATGGGAAGTTTTCAGGAATTTTACCAAGGCTTTTGCATACGCCTAGGAACATAGTAGTAAATCTAGAATGGAAATTTTAGATGGTGTTTTCCCCAGTTGCTCAACTACATCGTAGTCACTTTCTTTTTATGATTTTTAGAATTTCCTCCATCTCTTTCTGAGAGGTCTCAGGGATAGCCAATGATTGTGTCTCCGTCTTGACAGACTCAACCAGAACACCTTTTCCTCGAGTCTCAGTTAACTCGGCATCGGGAGTGTCAGTAGGAATGATAACAGGGATTGTAACAGCTTTGTCAGTTGGAGTATTAGTGGAGACGATTGTAGGACTAGGAATAGCCTTCGGGGGAGAAACAAAAGAATTGATTACGGGTCCAGAAACTGCTTTTGGGGGAGCAATTTCTGGAGAGAATATCCTTCGGCTTCGGGTAATCTTGCTAGTTCCTGCAATATTACTGATGTCGAAGTTAACTTTCTCGGAACTCGAATATTTGGAGGCTGGCCAATCCTGCTTGATATCGTGGTAGTAGACATCCCCTCCATAATTCCATGGTATGGTTTTGTCTGACGAATATGGGACTGTTCTTGGCATTGTAATTATCAAAGGAGTTGCTTTTGGAATTGATGTAATTGTAACGGGTCTTTTGGTGGAGACCCTGGAATAATTGGCGAAAATGGTAATGATAGAAACATCTTTAAAAGGAACGGGTGGAACAGAAGTCTTTTCAAACAAAATTTCTTTGTTATCTATTAGGAACTGAATGCCTATTTTCAACAAAGGACAGCTGGTTGGTGAGGACAAATAGAAATGACAACCTTCATCACAGCCCAGGAACACACTGACATTCAACAAGTTCACTTTAATAGTCAGGAGTGGGGTCATAAGTTCATCAACTGTAGTAACAAACATTTCTTCTTTAATGGCATTGGTATTATGGCCATGTTTGGGCATAGGGGCAGAAATGACATTTGGCTTTTCGGGTGCATCGAATTCAATCTCTTTTGCTTCAATGAGGTCTTGCATTTTGTTATTTAGAGCCCAACAGTTATTAGTGTCATGGTCGGGACTCTCAGAATGGTATGCACAACGGGCATTAGGATGATAGTGAGGAGATGATGTATTAGGATTCTTTGGAGCTTCTTTCAAGGTCACCAGGCTGGATCTTAACAGATGTGGAAATACTTGAGATAAGGTCATGTTAATTCTGGTGAATTGTCTGACTGGCCTTTCCATCCTTGGTTGGTTGTTTCTCTGCTGATCAGGCGCAGGTGTAGGAATCATAACATCCCCCACCATTGGACGCCGTTCGGCCCTAACTTGATTTCATTGAGGATAAACAGCAACCAATTCCTTCTTTCTGATAAATGGCTTTCTTATAGCAGCAGAGGATGTATCCTTTTGAATATTTCCACTCTTTATCCTGGCTTCTACCCTTTCTCCGGTCAATATCAGTTCAGTAAAATTTGCTGATGAACTCCCAATTAGGTGATTGAAGAAGGGATCAGACAAGGTGCCCAAAAACATGTATACTAATTCTCTTTCAGATAGGGGAGGTTGAACTCTTCCAGCCAAGTCTCTCCATTTTTACGTATAGTCCTTGAAACCTTCATTGGAAACCATGGCCATACTCTGGAGTTGAGTACGGGTAGGCGCAAGGTCAACATTGTATTGGTATTGTTTGTAAAAGGTTGCAGTAAGATCTTCCCAGTTATGAACATTGGCTCTTTCTAGCTGATAAAACCAATATAGTTGAGTTCCAGACAGACTGTCTTGGAAGAAGTGTACCCATAAATCTTTGTCAGCAGTATGGGACTGGATTTTCCTCACGTAGGACCGGAGATGCATTTTGGGGCATGAGACTCTGTCATATTTGGCGAACACAGGTGCTTTGAATTTGGGAGGAATGACAATCCCCGACACTAACCCTAATTCCTCAAAGTCCAAGCCAGGAACTTTTTGGATTTCCATCGCACTCAACCTCTCTTCGAGATGTTTATACTTGTCATCAGCTGGAGGGTATTGTTCTTCAGAATAGTCTTCTTCTTCCTCTTCCTCTTCTGATTCTGACGGGACAACTGTTTCCTTGCCTTTCCCATCCTGATTGTCTCTCTCACCGGATGTCGTTGCAAAGTCTAGGGTCCTTCTTGTCTGCCCATGAAATCTTCTTCCCATGTTTAGGACTCCGGTTACCTTCTTTGTCTTCTTTTTCTTTTCCTCAGCTAGCAAAGTTTTTAACTCTTCTTGTCCTTTGGCCAGAGTTAAGAATAATTGTTGAAACTGTGCATTCTGAGCTTGGAGGTCCTTCACTATTTGCTCGAGATCCATCTTACTGAAATAAACAGTAGAGAGATGAGAAGACTTGTTGCAAGAAACCTGCTTATGTTATGATGAATGATAAATTCGTATGCAATGATTTCAAGGATTTTAAGATTCAAATTCGTTTTAGACAAAAAAGGAAACACATGTTATATTAATAAATTAAAGCTTTTGAGTACATCAATGCCTTCTTGGGAAAAACAAATACAAGAAACTCTAAGATAAAAAGGTAGTGCACATCCTCTTTGGTGCAATGTAGGCATTCATAGTCTTCTCCTCATGAAGTAGCCTAGTGATTTCCAAAACGTTTTTCTCGCTTGTGTAGAATTGGGCTTCGAAGGTATCTCTCTCTCCCTTGAGTTGTATCTAATCCATTTGTAGGTATTCAAGAGAGGTAGGCATGTCAGGATGTAGCATAGTGTATGGAACATCTCCTTCCATGACAGGCTCAATGATTACTGGGAGAATGGAGGGGTAAGGTATCATAAGACTCTGAGCACGAGTTCATACCCATTTGAGGTAAGGCTCAAGAGGGATGGAATTTTTATGCCCCAAAGTCTTGCTATCTACCTTCTTTAACATCCTCCAAGCTCAGATAAATCTCTGGCGAAGACCTTGATCGTCGTTGTTGTAGTCAAATACCAAACGCTGAATCAGCATCTCGTGTAGGCCATCCCTTCCGGCGTAACCAAACTGTCTTAAGGCTAAGCAGGGGTTGTATGTGATACCTCACCTAATTCCAAGTAAAGGGATATTAGGAAATTCTCTACAATGGTCGACAATAGTAACATTCTCTATGAATCGGGAGCACCAATGAATGTCTGAATGTTTGAGCGTCATCAACCTTTGTGATCACCTTGAACCTTGCTCATTCTTTAATACAGTTTGGGGAAGATGCGAAATAAACCATATTTCCAAAAGAGGAGTGCAACACATAAGGACACCTCTTTTCCTCATTGTGCGAGTGTGAAAAGAGTGTAGGATTTCCCCTAGTAATGTAGGCACCGGGTTGCGGGATATGAAGATTTTGACAGTGTTCACATCTATGAGTTGATCAGGATTTGGAAATAACACCATCCCATAGATGAGGAGAGCCACAATTTCCTCAAAGGCTTGCATATCCAAGGAATTCCAACAACTTTGGGCTTTCTCAAACAGGAACTTTGCTAGGAAACCCTTAACACCACTCCTTATTTCCCAATGAGTTGTGACATCAGATGAGTGCAAGTGTAGAGCTTGAGCAATCTCTTCTATCTTTGGGTCTCTTTCTGTACCGTTGAAAGGTAGTTGGTTGAGAATGGGAATCCTCAAGAGTCGAGAGAATTCTTCCAAAGTAGGCACAAGTTGATAGTCAGGAAATGTGAAGCAATGGTGTAAAGGATCAAAGAACTGAAAGAGCACCTTCATCACGTCCTCATCTGTGTTGGAGGTGACCAAGTTGAGTAGGCGACCATGTCTCTCGGTGAATGGAGAGTTTTCAAGAATCCTTGAAGCTAGATCCCTGAGTTGTGGAGGGATCCTTACAAGATTGACGTGAATAGTTTTCCCGCGAAGTGAATCCATATCCTACAAAACAAGAACAAAGATGAATCCCAAAATCCTTGAAATGGTTAGTGGATGTATATAATGTTCATGATGTTCATGATGTTATGTACAAGTATGTATATACAAACAAAACAAATAAATACTTAGGTTTAGGATTGCATGGAGTTTTATAGGTAAGTACCCTCTTGAAGTTTAGTTGGCTTAAAATTGTCCTAGTAATAGTAACCGGGTTCTAAGGAGCTAAATATCACTGGTTTGTTTCCTTGCTCATTGTTTCAGCACAAGCCTCTTTAATGGCGACCAAAATATCCCAAGAAACAAAACCTCAATGAGTGTAGTATCGAGTATCTACCAACTTCGGACTGCACCAAAGTCGGTCATCTCACTACATCCTAAAGGCCAAGTTGGTCAAGTAAAGGCTCTAAAAGTTCATTAGTGCTTCATGACATCACTCAGCGGCCCCGTATTCTCTTTGATTAACTCAAAGGCTACCGGTACCCACAAATATGTCGCACTAACGTAGCTATTGCTTAGACCATGTCGGTATACCCCGCACAGTTTCCACAATGTATTGCTACTTACCTATAATGTATCCCAAATCCGGGTAGAGGATTCAAACCCAAACAAAGAACCATAATGTAAAGCATACAAGTCAAACGATGTAAGCAAGTAAATGTGATCTAACCCTAAGGTAACCCCACTTTTAGAATTTTCCCCAGCAGAGTTGCCAGTTCTGTGGTACGGTGGGAGAACTGACTTGAAGGTTTTGCGTTTGATCACAAATGTTGCGGTTAGCAAGAGTCGCCACCGACTTTTCTTTTATACAAAAGGAAAGGTGAAAAAAAGCACAATAAATACCTTTGAGATTATTTCTTGAGTTCGGGGGGTAGATTATAAAAAGGAAAGGTATTAGCACCCTTTTCATCCATGGTTTTCCATGGGCTCTTAGTTACTTGCTAGATCACTTGCTTTTTTGTTTGAAATTGTGCTTCATGTGGTTTTTTGGAAGTATTTTGTAAAGAGGCCATTCTTTAGGCAATCTTTGTAATGATTCTTGTTCGTAAGAATGTATACAAAGATGTTTGATCTTTTGAAAATGTTTTCAATTTTGTTAGATGTTTGAAAGTGTATGTGATTGTTTTGAAAATAGCAAGGATGTTTGTTTTAAAATGGAGCAAGTAATTAGGAGCATTCTATCTACTCAAAAGTCTTTCTTGTACATTTCCTTTTCCTTTAACATTGTTATCTTACCATTGATTTGGTAAGTAACCCTATCTTTGGATGTAAACGGGATGGGCGTGGGTCATCGTATAACCATGATTAGTAATGTTGCAAGGCATCCTAGCATTCTCTTTTAGGGACTAAGATCATTTGTAAGGAAACTTAGATAGCGTCATCGAGGGACTATGATCTTGTATTCGTTTGTTTTTGCTAAGATACCTCACATGCGTAATATGACCATTTTGTAAGGAAACCAAGTGGATTTTACTCTAGGGGTGCTTGTGTGCAAGTGTATTGTTTTCATGCTTGTTTTTGTCTTGAATTAGGGTTTTCTATTTGATTGATTTTATTCTTTCCATACAAACCCTAATTACTAGCATGTGAATATGAAGCATTTAAATTGCGGAAGATAAAAATACTAAGCTATTACATGATTTGTGGGAAGGGGGTGTACAAAGTATAAATGGGGATTGCAAGAAATTAAACCCTAATTAATCTATTACAACCATATTGAATTGAATAAATAAATGTATAAAATATGAAAAGCAATAATGTATAAAGTAATGAATAAAAAAAGAATGGATTTTATTTGGTTTTGTCCTTGTTAAAAAAAGTTTTTATTTCTTAACCTAATGAACTAAAAAAAATGCTTAATGAAAAAAAACTAATTTAATTTAAAAGAGAAAATATTTTTAAGTTTTATGAAGAAGATTTTAACATTAAAATAAATAGTATGAAAATTAATTAAATTAGGAAAAGTATAAATTCTATGTTTATTTTAAGAAAATAAAATAAGCCTAAATCTATTTAATTAGAAAAAGTTAAGTTTGTAACAAAAATATTTTTGATGTTTTAGTCTAGAAAATAAAATAAATGTATATAGTGTAAATAAAAATTTATCTTTTTTATCTTTTTTTTTTCAATAAAATAAATATTAATATTAATATTAATAAATAAAAAGAAAAAGAAAATAAAATAAATAAAAAGTCAAGTGGGTTCATTAGTAAACAAAAGAGTATTCATGAGCAAAAATAAACTAAGCCCAATGATAAGCCCAAATGCTGCCAAAAAAGAACAAAAAAAAGAGTCAGAAAATATGAAAATGACAAAATGGTCACGCTGGGGCTTGAACCCAGGACCATGGGGTGAACAGGCGCGCGTTTTACCACTGGGGTGGCTATACATCCGTTAACTTGTATGAAATGATAAATACATAACACAAAACACGCCCTGGCTGTACTTTATCTTCAACCTCCAGCCAAAGGATCTGTAAGTTGCTCTTTTCTCAACCATTTGCAAAAATGTAAACATGAAAATTGCTCTATTTTGTCACACGAGTCCAACTATATAAATATCATAAACTATAAATCAAAGATGAATGAGAATTTTTAAAAGTACCAAATTCTGACCTAAATATTTCAGAAAGTTCATAATCAAAATTCTCCTAGCTCAATCAAAATAAATGAAATCTATGGACATGTACAACTTCAGGGCAATGATGTCTACATTTTATCTTCACAAATGCAAGCCTAACAATGCCTAAGTAATGAGATAGAAGTTCAAGAAAAATACCTCAAAACTGGAAATCGTGAAATGGATTTGAGCTTGTTTCAGGCAGTGTTGATGATCAGGTTAGCTTCCTTGGACCTCTAGATAGCTAATGCAATGGCTGGCTTGAGCTGAGGGTGGCTGGAATGGTCTAGAGAAGTCCAATTGTGATGCTCTGTTTTTGGTTATGGAAGACAGGGAAAATGGTGTTACAGAAGTGAAACAGGTACAAGGACGAGTTACCCTTGATGCAAGGAAGCTTTAGAAACTAAAAGGCCAAGAAATGCACGAGGGAAATGTGAGTTTGAGGTTCAAGGTCAGAAACTATGCAACAATGGAGTTTTTAGGGAATTTCTGATTTGAGAGACTTTTGGTGTATTTCAGGGTGCTCAAGCTCGTCCTGTAGCTCACATATAGTGCCTCTATTTATAAGCAACAAGTTTGGAGACTTGTTGTTGATCAAAATTCAAAATCACAAGTTTATGCATAACATGTGATTTTTTAGAATTTCAAGTTTCCAAGCATTATGTACTTGCTAAGATATAGTGGTTATGCTTTAAAAAAGTTTGCTTATGACTTTGTGGATGGAGTGTGATCAGAGGGAACAAGTTAGAGGCTCAAGAATTGACTTTACACAAAAGCTTGCTTTTCTAAAATGGAAGTGTTCACTTTGTGCCATTAATGGAAATGTGGATTGGATAAAGCTTAAACAACTTGGATTAAAGCTCAAAAGTTTTGGTAATCCATTAATGATGGATAGATACACAAGTTAGGAGGTCTTAAAAGCAAGATTATGCAGCCTAGGTTTGAAATTGGATTCTTGTTCATCACAAAATGCCTTGTAATTCAAGTGACAAAACACCAACTTCATCTCTTCGATTTTCCCTGCTCAAGAATGATCTCAAGGAGTTCTTGGACATTTTGGAAATCTTGAAATATGATATAAAACCCATCTTTGAATTTCTTTTGAAGATTAACCTTGGAATTATATGAAAAAGTTCCATGAAGTTGAGTCAAAATCTTGACCAAATTAGGGCAAAATTTCACTAAGTGTTTAGTTTTATGATCCTATGTTCTTGAAATTATAACTTGAGATCCAAGAAGTTTTGGTAGAAGTTGTGTGAAGAAAATTTGTAGATTTCATGGAGATATTCAACTTTCATGTTGGAAGTTTATCTTGAATCATCTTGCATAATGGTGAAAAATTGGCTCAAAGTTATGAAAAAACATGAAATTTCCAACACTTTGAAAAATTTCCAAGTTTAGAAATTTTGACTTTTCAAAATGAAATCTTGACTTTTTAATTTCTTGATGACTAAGTTTCATATTTTGACATGTTTTGATGAATTATGATCTTTGGCACTTGAATTTGACCTAAAAGTCAAAGTTTGACTTTTCAGTATACAGTTGACTTTTGATCAATTGACTACAAAATTCATCTGTCAACCCAATGGATTTGCAATGTTTTGAATCATGTCAATAGGTAAAAAGGATGAAATTGGACTCTTTAGATCATTCCTTAAACCAATTGACCATTTTATGTGTAAAAAAAATCAGAAATTTCCCTTTCCCAGTCAAAACCCTAATTTTGACCATTTTGCCCTTTTGGAGATTTGATCAAATTTCTTGAGAGATTGTTGTCCAAACTTGATCAAATCATACATATGAGTTTAAAATGTTGATGTGGATAAAAAATTATCAAATTTGACTGTAAATTGGCCGTGGTTGACTTTTTCCCCAATACAACTGATTTTTAGGTCCACTATTCAATTGACTGATCAAAAGTGTGATCCAAGGCTTGATACTTGACATGAGTAATCTTGGGGGTCCATAATGGTCAATGAAAGTCATATGAGGAATAGAAAGTTCAAAAATCCTTGTGAAAACTCAAACCCTAATTTTGGTCATCCGTGCTTGAGGAGGTGTCTCGAGCTGATCAAACCTTAGTGCAGTCTTGCGCCCAATGAGATCTTGTGAGAAAATTTTTGATAGGTGAGAGGGAAAATTTTGGGGTACAACAGAAATGAATGAGGGATGACCCTCTATTTATAGAGAATCAAATGGAACTTTCAAGCGTGTGAAATGATGAAGTTTGGAGGGAAATCGTGGGAAGTAGCAAACAAGAAAAGTGTGACTTCTACTTTGATCAAAACATATCCAAAATGCGCATTTTGCTATGCTAATCACTTCTGGAAGTTCACTAAACATGTTTAGAAGAAAAAATGCACAAAAAAAATGTGTTTAGAATCTAAATCAAGGATTTCAAATTCTGACTTTTGAAGAAACTTCAGCTTTAAGTTACCAAGTTCAAATCAATGGCATTCTCAACTCAAGGAGTCTTAGGGCCTGGTTCTTGGAGATTTAGAAAGATGAGGTTACAAGCTTTGCAATGGGAAAATAATGGAATCAAATGGATGTTTTATCTGAAAGTTGCAATGAGTCAAAGTTGGGAAAAAGAAGTCGACTTTCCATACTTATAAATATTTCAAGTTTTTCTTCAAAAGTGACCTATAATGTTTTGCATCCAAACATGGCCTTCCACTTGGAATTTGTTCTTGACCAAAAAAGATGGCATGAAGAAGATACGTTGAGTGTCCTTTTGAGACTTGAACCATTCAAAGTCTCTAAAAATTGAGAAAGTTATGACTTGTTGAAGTTGGCAAAAAATCATGAAATGACCTATTATATTTTGTATCCTTAGGGCATCTTCCATCCATTTTCTCACTTTTCACATAAAAGAAGGAATAAATTTCACATAATCAAGACCATTGTGGAAAAAGAGTGGGCTCAAGGTGATACAAATTAACCAAGGTATGATTATTTGAAGTCACACATGGAAAATTGGGAGTTCATCTGGAGGACTTGTAATCTTTCTTCATCATCAAATTTCTTCCACATGAAAATTCCTTGAAACTTTTGAAGTGATTTGTTAATAACCCTTTGAAGAGAATGATGTTTTTAGAATCACTCAAAAATACCAAAAGATGAGCAAGATATAATTCTTTTAAGTTCAAAACCCTAGCTCCTAGATCAAGAAAATGCTTTGAGGAACTTTGACAATTTTGAACAACCTTCTTGTACCAACACTTTTGCTTTGTAGATAGGAGTTGCTGCAGATGATAATGAGAACTCGTAGCAACCAAAACCACTACCATATCTTGAGAATTAAGAAAAATATACACTTGTGACCAATAGGAGCAAGACCTTGTCCAACCATGACAACTTCTTCAATCAACCCCTTGTACTTTTGAATCAATCTTGGTAACTTTGAAATATGGTGAACCAAAATAAAACTTGCCATGCAATTTCTTCCGAAATAACTTCAATGGTGAGGTTTAAATTTCTCAAACTTTATTGACTAGGGCATGGAAATAAACTCATGAACCCATGGATCAACTTGCTAAGCCACATTGCCTTTACCTACATTATTAACAAGTAAGACAAAACAAAATTGCATTTTATTAGTTAAAAGGAAAATAAAAACAAAACATGCATGATCACAAAAGAAAAACAAGTCAAGGTGCTTGGTGATTCCTCAAAGAGCAAAGCTAAAGATAGGGAGGAGAACCAAAATCCCTAATGTGATCTTGTTGTGATTGAATCAATATGGTATGATGAAGGGATCTTAGGGGAAAAAGTTGGGGTACAACAGTTGGGCACCGAAGATTATGGCTCTTACTCATTATGACATTAATTTGTATCATCAAGCCTACTATGATGTGAAGATTATTGACAGTTGTGGAAGTTTTCCCAATGTATCTCTTCTTGGTACGAATGGAGGTATTAACTACAACCCTCTTCTTGCATGCCTGCAACTTGGATATCCGATGAGAGATAAGCCAAGTAACATTCATCTGAGTGGTTTCTTTATCAAGGAAGAAGAAGATAACAAAGCACAAAAAAAGAGAGATTGAAAAGGCTTGGCGTCATATTCATAGAAAGGGAAGAAAGGATTTGGGACCAAGAGGAGTTGTTTCCTTAGAGCCTCATCTTCGGTGGGTACAAGCAAGGGCGATTTAGTTGAAGATGCCTTATCCTCACGAAGAACCTTCTGCCAATATGTTTATGATGACTCCTCCTTCTATATTAGATGATATGGAAGAACTTCAACTTTCCTTGGCCAAGATGCAACAATAGAAAGAAGCATGGAAGAATAAGTACCAGAATTTGGAAGTATCATTCTCAACAGAATTGAAGGAGAAGGATGACTTTATTGAGATTCTCGAGTGACATGATGTGGAGATGATGGAGAATCAAGGGGATTTATTTTCCTCTAGCATTCATCAAGGCCCCAACAAGCAAGATCACTCTCATTTGTTCCTGAGTCTGGTAGATGGAAAGAAGTCGTCGACAAGTATGTAGAGGAGAACAAGCAGTTGAAGGCTCAGATTACAAGACTCAAAGGAAAGTGTTAGAGTATGGAGAGATCTTCATCTACTTTTTCTCCTTAGGACCTTTTAGATTCTATGTTTATTCTCTTGTACTTAGGATTATTGAAACTTGTACTAAAAGTTGTAATCCCTTCCAAAGTTGTTATTATAATGAGATTATGCAGTATTTTCAAATGTGTTTCTTGTTTGATATTTGTGTCATACCCAAAATTTGTCCTACCCCTTTATAAGGATCATCTGGCTTATGCATCTCGCATCCTTCATGTACATACCTTCCATTAGGTCATCTAACATTGCATGTGTTCACTAACAACGAAACTTGGCATTGGATCAAGGGTCTGGGGAAATTAGGGTTTATATTGCTTTGAGGCTTTTCTACTTCATTCAAGATGAATTCAATTAGTTGCTTTATCAAATATGGTTGAACTAGGGTTTTGACATTCTTCAACATGTTAAGCCATATTCTTTATCATTAAGCTTTTAAGCCAATTCTCAGGGTTTCATCAAGGGACTAATTGAGGAGCTAGGGTTTGGTTTCTTTCCATAACCTTAAGGGTTTCATGTCAAAGAAAAATCTTGGTGGTCATATTATTTATACACTTCAAGTCGTACCTCCATCTTTGAGGATTCAAGACACTGATATTTTGTTGCTCATTAAAGTCAAGGCATGATACGAGATATGATTTGTGGAGTCACTGTGATTATGACATAGGTGTTTTCCCCCAATTCCTTATAGTTGGTTGCTTGAATGACAAGTTAATGGGGATTTAGATTGCGTTATTTATTCAAATGTGCCAAGAATTCATTAGGACTAAGTCAATGTGTTGGTTTAGGGATTCCTTGTGGCATCAACATTGATTTGTCAAAATGTTAATTCAAGAGTGCAATATTAGAGAATCACGTGGACTTCATGAAATGCAATTAACAAGGCTTATTGAGCAAGCTAAGATTTCATTGAGGTGAATATTGGTTCAAGTTATTCCAAGATACGAGGTTTATTCGAGTTCATCAAAAATTCATTCAGTTAAAAAATGCAAAGGCAAATTTAAGGTATCAAGGTTCCCAAAGTTCAATCATCATTAATCACACATTCAAGTTCACAAAATAATATCCATATTAACATTTTCACAATCAAAAGGCCTAAAAATTCATTTCTATCTTCATGAATACACTTCACACCAAGGACCACAAGCTTTTGCTCAATACCCTTGCCTTGAAACCAATTTTGTCCATATAATTCAATATCCAAAATCAATACAATTTGTTTATTCTATGATTAACACAAAACCTGTCTGGATATAAACTACAAAAGTTAATCCAATCAATGCCAAACAGTTCCATGGATATGAACCAATTTATTCTCAAAAACTAGTGCTAAACTACTTGCTACAAAATCATTCACAAACTAGAAAGAAAATTACAACACAAAACACCTAATGATCTAAGCATCCGAAGACATTCATGTCCTCTCCATGCTAAGACCTCCATGATTTACCACCCTCCTGTCCACAATTCATGCTTCTTGTCTTAGAGAGAATTCTCCATGCTGCCTCCATGAGTTCAATTACCTTGAATCACGCTCCCATATGATACCATGATCGATCTGCAACAATTCCAACCATACATCATTCTAGCATTCATATGCGATACAAGGTCAGACAGCTTTCAAGTTCAAAACAACTCCAAAAATATAAACATGCTATTTGTACCAAGATTTTGCAGCGATCACAAACATAAGCAGACCGGTCGCATCATCACATACGCCTAAACCTGCAACATTAATTCACAAACTCATAAGTTCAGTTACACACCATATATACCCTTGACCATTGACATTAACACATACACAACCTGACTGAAGAAAAACTTAAATCTAAATGTCGGCCCGTAAATTCTCGCAATTAATGGAAGCCCTATTCTGACAGGTTCTAGTATTAATCACAGCCTGAGCTACTTAAGCAATTTGGGGATACAAATATATGGTTCTCGCATCAATATACGTGTTCGATAAAAGTGACCTTCGGCCATTTGGATTAATGTATGTTAGTGCAAGAAATGATTCATCTTTGTTGAACATGACAAATATATTAGGTCTCTTAATTGGAGTCTTGGTATCAAAGGATCCATATGTATTGACACCCGCCTTGCATAGTGCTGATTACTGATGGAAAGGCTGCCTAAGGCATTCTTCAATCTGTTTATCTGAGAAGACGTCGTTCATGCAGCATACTTACTTACTCCGACTGAAAAATTCAGCCAATGTCTCAATACAAGCATCGATTACAGAAAATATAAACTCAAGTAGAACCAATCTAACTTCAACATATTCCAACAATTACTGGACTGAAGCACTCAAAAATATTGTGCCCTACACATGTCAAAACCAGAAGAGAAAAACAGAAAGGGAGGAACCGTAAGTTAGAAACTCAGAAAATACGTTCACCATTCTCACTCTCTTATTTCGTTAATTTCTCTATGTTTATTTGTTAATTCTTGCTAATGTTGCTTATTAGATAGATAATGCTGAATATAATACAGATAAGATTTAGATTGAGACTATAGGGCTCATGGATTGAAACTGCATGGCATTATACCCGTTTTTGTTGAAACTAAGCATTAAACAAAAATGCTAGATCATGGACTCTAATCTGGGCCATATTCCTGGGCTTGTTGGTTACACTCCAGTATTAAGCTTGCACTCCTATATTGGTGGCTTTGATTTATTTTCAATAGTTTTCATTCAATTTTTATTATTGTGATAGGAATGCCATGAAAATAGTAGAGATATGTTAATTCACTTTTGGATTTCTCTTTAGAAATTTAGTTAGATTTATTTTACGATCAATTATTGTGATAATTTTTGCCATCTTTGTTTGACATATCTTGATGCAATTTTCACATGATGATGGTGCTTGAGCCGTAATACTTATTGGCATGGTTTTATGATACATTTTTTGGAAAGTTGTAAGGAGTTTCGAAGTGAATTAAGTGTGGATCCTCCTCAAGAAATTCAATGAAGCTTGGTGTAGAGTTTTCTGGTTGCTTGTGTGGCTTCGGAGAGACAATGAACCTTCTCTGTTAGGTATCATCGAGACTTTGTTTTATTCCTCATTTCTGCATTGTCTTTTCGATTTCATTGCCATGAGAAGTAGGACTAGAGGTGCATGATTGTGAGTCCCTACTTTAGGTGGGCAATGCTATTTTAAAAGACCTTTAGAAGGTAATTCTTACTTGTGCTTGTTTGTTTACCATTATGTGTGTTTACATTTGTGCCAGAGACCTCTATGAAGGCGTCTCATTACCATTCCCCATTGATAAGTCCTCAAAGAAGGCAAGTGGAAAATGGTCCGCAACCGACCCCCACAATTTCTAGTCCACATGTCATTCATAGCTTCAACGTACATCGATGCTACGAAGCGTGCTACTCTTGATCGAGTCAGTAAAGTGGATAAGGGTTCATAATCAACCCACACGATTTTTCATTATCTCTCATACCATGCACGTTGATTCTCCGATGTGATCTCATTACTTACTTCTATCTCCTACCTTGATGATACAATATCTTAGTTAGGTGTTTAATCGCTTATGACAATTCACTTTCGTTCTTCTCTTGCCTAGATAACGTGATATCTTGGTTAAGAGTTGACATCCCTTACTCTTCTTGCCACGATGATGCGATATCATGATTAAGAATTTCCTATTCCCCCATTCTTGCTTGCCTCGATAAGTCGATATCTTGGTTAAGCCTCCCTTTATCCTACCTTACCCTTTCCTTCCTTGGTGACATGATACCTCGCTTAGGCGTGTGCTGTAACGCCCATATTTCATTAATTATTTAATTAAATTATTTTTGGAATATTTGTGAATATGTATGGTGATTAGTTGGATTTAATTATTTTATTAAGTGGTGAAATAATATTAAAAGTATAACATTATTTGGTGTGGGCTTGTTTTAAAGGAATAGAAGTAGTAAAAATGGGGTGTATTAGTTCTAAGCCCATTAAGGTATTAAGAAAATAATAGGTTATTCTATTATTGTTAGAAGCAATAAGAAAGAAGAAGCAGTAGAAGAATAAGGGTTAGAGGAAGAACATGAAAGCTGTTGGAAAAGAAGAAAGAGGAAGAACGGAAATTCAACCGGAAAAGTTATAGAGAAACCTTCAATCCAAGGTAAGGGTGGGGTTCTGACTCTATAATAGGGTTCATGATAATTGATATGTGGGGTTAGAGGTGAATATTGTCTTGTTCATGATTGAATTATATGTTGTTATATGACGAGAATTAATGATTGAAAGATGAATGATGATGTCCCAATGCTGTTTATTTGATGTAGAATTATAGGATAAATGTAATTTATGATTATCTACGATTAGAAGATGTTTTTAGGGCCTAAAATGTAGAACCCGTAGTGAAAACGCAGAGAAATCGCAGAAAATATCAATAGCAGAGCAGTATGTGTCGACCCCAAATGGTATGTGTCGATACAAGAATGCTGCTAGACTCAGTATGAGTTGACACGAAGGAGTCATGTATCGATACATGGGGGCTTTCAGACTCAGGATGAGTCGATACGTAAGGGCATGTGTCGATACATGCAGTATGGAAGACTCAGTATGAGTCGATACAAGAGAGGATGCATCGACTCGTGTGACATGTTTAGTTCAGTATGCGTCGACCCAAGACGTTACGCATTGACCCATGTTGTCTGGTTTTTGGCAGAATCAGTTTGAGAATGCTGTAACTTGAGTTTTCAGATTCCGTTTGAGGTGCCGTTTGAAGCGTTGAATAGCTAACACAATAAAATTCATTCTTAAGGATTAAAATGAATAATAGGAAGTATAACCATAGTATCCAAATTAGGATTCAAATTAGTTCCCGTGTTAATCGTTATGTTGATATTTGTGAAGAATGATGAGGATGAGATGATTATAGATTACTGTTTGGTTTGTAACAGTAGGATTAATAATGATAATGATATAGTATTACAAAATAGTAATATGTAGAGGTTTGGTGATTTAGAAGTAAGCCTTAGATGATTAATTAATTATAGGAGATATCATGTTGTAGGCCTATGGCCAACGTTGCGAGATTGATGAATTGTTGTTGTAATGTTGTTGTGGCTGAATTGCTGTGAACTATGATGAAATGTGATGTTTGATGAATTGTGATGGTACATGATGTTTGATGATTTATGATGATATATGATGTTGATGAAAGATGTTGATATGCCTCTAATAATTGGTAGCTTTTAAGATGTAGGATTATGGCCAACAGTGATGTTTGTGTTGAGATATTGTTAATTATGGTGTTGTCATTACATTCATGATTGTGTCGCATACATTGCATTTCAAGATGGAGATTATGCTCGTTAAGATGGCATGTATTGGCGAATATTAAGATGAGGCTTATGCCTTGTTGATGCCTCTATTTATTGGCAGATTTTTAAGATGGGAGTTCTGCTCCAATGGTACCACATGCATTTGCATAGTATTGAGTCGCATTATACGATTGCATAAAGAAGTTGTGAATTAATGTGATGCATGTGTGTTAAAGTTGGTACTTATGTTGCAATTATTGTTGATTATGAGATGAGAAGTGGTGTTATTATGTAATCTAATTCAATATATTAATTATCATACGCTTTATTATATTGTTAGATATCTCACCTCTTCTGTTTGAATGTTACCCTTGCGTTGGTAACGTGCAGGTAATCGATAGTGAAGGTTGTATACCTTCAGTAGTTCAAGTCAATGTCATTTCTCTGATATGTAACACTCGGGGGGGGGGGGGGGGGGGGTGAACGCTTGTTGCTTTTAATTGTTGATTATTTTAGTTGTTGAACTTTACTTTGATTGTTATTAAGCACGTGTTGTTTTGATGTTGCTGTAACGATGATAAAGTTGTTATTAAGAATTCCGCTGCATAGATGTTTAAATTGCTGAATTAAGAGATTAAATTGTTACGATGATGGTTCATCTGATGTTTTAAAGTGTTACGTATCCATGATGAATGCAATGAGTATTTAATGATGAATTTGTGGCATCCTGATTCGTTTGCATGAATGATTATAACTCTGATTTGCATATATAATTGTCGGGTAGAATTGGGGTGTTACAAAGTTGGTATCAGAGTAAAAGGTTGGTCCGACCTTGTCGTCGAGTCGTAGTTGTCTAACAATCGAGCATTGATAATTTGAGTTCTAACCGTTGTTTATGTTGTAGTGATAAGTTGAGATGGATGGATGGAATGATGCTACACTTGCTGCTGCTTTAGAAGCAATGGCTCATGCGATGGAGAATCAGCCGAATGATGACGAGAATGCTGGATCTCGTAGCTTGGTGACTTTTCAGAGAGAGAATCCGCCTACGTTAAAGGGAAAGTATGATCCTGACAGAGCATTGGATTGGTTAAAAGAGATTGAGAGAATCTTCTGTGTGATGGACTGCACTCCAGCGCAGAAGGTTCGATATGGTACTCATATGCTAGCAGTCGAGGCTGATGACTGGTGGCTAGAGACTTGTCAGAGATTGGAAGATACAGGTGAGAATGTCACTTAGGCTGTATTCCGTAGGGAATTCTTGAGGAAGTACTTTACTGAAGATATTCGGGGTAAAAAGGAAATTGAATTCCTTGAGTTGAAGCAAGGGAATATGTTGGTTGTTAAGTATGCAACCAAGTTTTCTGAGTTGGCTAAGTTTTATCCGCACTACGGTGAGGCGAATGCTGAGTTTTCAAAGTGTATCAAGTTTGAGAACGGGTTGCGCCCGGAGATCAAGAAGGCAGTTGGATACCAGAAGATCTGTGTCTTTGCTGATTTGATTAACAGTTGCAGGATTTATGAGGAGGATAATAATGCTCATTACAAGATTATCAGTGAGAAGAGGGGTAAGCACCAACAGAATCATGGTAAGCCTTATGATACCCCAGCTGGTAAAGGTAAACAGAAAGTTGCTCAGGGTCAGAGGACTAGTGGAAAAGATGCTCCTGCTGGTGTGGTTTGTTTTAAATGCAGGAAACCTGGGAATAAGAGTAATGTGTGTACTACTGAAGTAAAGAGGTGTTTCCGTTGTGGTAAGAACGGACATGTTGTATCTAAGTGCAAGCATAAAGATGTGATTTGTTTCAACCACAGTGAAGAAGGGCACATTGGTAGTCAGTGTCAGAAACCAAAGAGGGTGCATACTAGTGGTAAAGTGTTCGCTTTGGTTGAGGATCAGACAGCTGTTGAGGACAGACTTATCAGAGGTACATGTTTCATTAATAGTACTCCTTTAATTACTATTATTGATACTGGTGCTACTCATTGTTTTATTGCTGCTGATTGTGTTGAAAGATTGGGTCTTATGTTGTCTTTTTTGAATGGAGAAATGGTCGTCGATACTCCATCCAAGGGGTCAGTAACTACTTCTTTTGTGTGTTTGAAGTTTCCCTTGTCGATCTTCGACAGAGACTTTGCTGTTGATTTGGTTTGTTTACCGTTAAGAGGTTTGGATGTGATTTTGGGTATGAACTGGTTAGAGCATAACTGTGTTCATCATAACTGTTATGACAAGTCTGTGAGGTTTTCTACTCCTGAAGAAGAGGAAGGTAGTCTTTTGTATGCTAGACAGTTGAGGAAGTTGATGCAAGAGGAAGCATAGATGTTCTCGTTGATGGCGTCGCTATCTGTAGAGACTCAAGCCATAATTGAGGAATTGCAGGTGGTGTGTGAATTTCCTGAAGTATTCCCCGATGAGATTCCTGATGTACTGCCGGAGAGGGAAGTTGAATTTGCTATTGATCTTGTACCTGGTACCAGAATTGTTTCTATGGCACCTTACAGGATGTTTGCATATGAATTGTCAGAGTTAAAGAAGCAATTGGAAGAGTTACTTGAAAAGAAGTTTGTGAGACCAAGTGTATCGCCGTGGGGAGCTCCAGTGTTGTTGGTAAAGAAGAAAGATGGAAGTATGAGGCTTTGTGTTGATTATAGACAGTTGAATAAAGTGACGATTAAGAACAAGTATCCGCTTCCGAGGATAGATGACTTGATGGACCAACTGGTGGATGCTCGTGTGTTTAGTAAGATCGATTTGAGGTCGGGTTACCATCAGATTAAAGTGAAGGATGAATATATCCAGAAGACGGCTTTTAGAATACGTTATGGACATTACGAATATTCGGTGATTCCTTTCGGTGTTACTAATGCGCCAAGAGTATTGATGGAATATATGAATCGTATCTTTCATACTTATTTGGATCGGTTCGTGGTGGTGTTCATTGATGATATTTTGATTTACTCTAAGTCAGAAGAAGAGCATGTGAAACACTTAAGAGTAGTATTGCAAGTTTTAAAAGAGAAGAAGTTGTATGCGAAGCTGTCCAAGTGTGAATTCTAGTTAAAGGAGGTTAGTTTTCTTGTTCATGTGATCTCAAGTAGTGGCATTGTTGTAGACCCATCGAAGGTTGAAGTTGTGTTGCAATGGAAAACTCCGAGGTCAGCTACTGAGATTAGAAGCTTTTTGGGATTAATTGGTTATTATAGAAGGTTTATCAAAGTTTTTTCTAAGTTGGCACTTCCGTTGACAAAGTTGACTTGTAAAGGTAGAGCTTTTGTGTGGGATGTTCAGTGCGAAGAAAGTTTTACAGAATTGAAGAAGAGGTTGACGTCGGCTCCGATTTTGATGTTGCCTAATCCAGGAAAGCCTTTTATGGTGTATTGTGATGCTTCTAAGATGGGTTTAGGAGGTGTTCTTATTCAGAATGGTAAGGTAGTTGCTTATGCATCAAGGCAGTTGAGGACTCATGAAAAGAACTATCCTACGCATGATTTAGAGCTTGCTGCAGTTGTCTTTGTGTTGAAGATTTGGAGACATTATCTTTATGGTTATAGATTTGAAGTGTTTAGTGACCATAAGAGTTTGAAGTATTTCTTTGATCAGAAGGAGTTAATTATGAGGCAACGGAGATGGTTTGAATTGTTAAAGGATTATGATTTAGGTTTGAATTATCATCCATGAAAAGCGAATGTAGTAGCTGATGCATTGAGTCGAAATACTTTACATATGTCGGCAATGATGGTTAAAGAGTTAGAATTAATCGAGCAGTTCAGAGATATGAGTTTAGTTTGCGAGGTTACGCCGCGAAGTGTTATGTTGGGTATATTGAAGATTAATAATGAATTTCTAGACAATATCAGAGAAGCTCAGAAGTTGGATGTGAAACTGGTACATTTGATGGTTGGGATCGATCAGTCTGAGAATAATGATTTTAAGCTAGATGCGTAAGGTGTGTTGAAGTTTCATAACCGGACTTGTATTCCTGATGATGTGGAGATGAAGAAGGTGATACTTGAAGAGAGTCATAGAAGTAAGTTAAGTATTCATCCAGGAGCTACAAAGATGTATCAAGATTTGAAAGGTTTGTTTTGGTGGCTTGGAATGAAGAGTTATGTGGCTCGGTTTGTGTATGCATGTTTGACTTGTCAGAAGTCGAAAGTTGAACATCAAAAGCCTGCAGGATTGATGCAACCGTTGGAAGTTTCAGAATGGAAATGGGATATCATTTCAATGGACTTTGTGACGGGTTGCCTAATACTTTAAGAGGACATGATTTGATTTGGGTGATTGTTGATAGGCTTACGAAGTAGGCTCATTTTATTCCTATTAACATCAGTTTTCCAGTGTCGAAGTTGGATGAGATTTACACTAGTGTGATTGTGAAGATAGATGGTGTTCCTTTGTGCATTGTGTCAGATAGAGATTCGATGTTTACTTCTGATTTTTGGAAGAGTTTGCAAGAAGCGTTGGGTTCTAAGTTGAGGTTGGGTTCAACATATCATCCTCAGACAAATGGTCAGACTGAACGAACTATTCAATCGTTGGAAGACTTGCTGAGGGCATGTGTTCTTGAGCAGGGAGGTTCGTGGGATACTTATCTTCTGTGATAGAGTTCACTTATAATAACAGTTACCATTCTAGTATTGGGATGGCACCTTTTGAAGCATTGTATGGTCGAAGATGTAGAACTCCTTTATGTTGGCATGAATCTGGTGAAAGTGTAGTACTTGGACCTGAACTTGTTCGTGAGACTACTGAGAAGGTGAAGTTGATTCGAGAAAAGATGAAAGCTTCCCAAAGTAGACAAAAGAGTTATCATGACAAGCGAAGGAAATATTTAGAATTTCAAGCGGGTGACCATGTGTTTTTGAGAGTTACACCTGTGACCGGTGTCGGGCAAGCATTGAAGTCTAAGAAGCTCACTTCTCGTTTTATTGGACCATATCAGATTTCAGAGAGAGTTGGGAATGTTTCTTATAGAGTGGCTTTACCGCCTAATATTTCAAATTTTCATGATGTGTTTTATGTGTCGCAACTCCAGAAGTATATTTCAGATCTGTCTCATGTAATTCATATGGATGATGTGCAAGTACGGGATAATCTTACAGTGGAGACGATGCATGTACGGATCGTGGATCATGAAATAAAGACGTTGAGGGGTAAAGAGATTGCTTTGGTTAATGTGGTTTGGCTAGGAGCTGCCGGAGAAAGCATGACTTAGGAGTTGGAGAGAAAGATGCGAGACTCCTATCCTGAGTTATTTGATTAAGGTAAATTTTCGAGGACGAAAATATTCTAAGTGGGAGAGATTTGTAACGCACGTAATTTAATTAATTATTTAATTAAATTATTTTTGGAATATTTGTGAAGATGTGTGGTGATTAGTTGGATTTAATTATTTTATTAAGTGGTGAAATAATATTATAAGTATAATATTATTTGGTGTGGGTTTGATTTAAAGGAATATAAGTAGTAAAAAAGGGGTGTATTAGTTCTAAGCCCATTAAGGTATTAAGAGAAAAATAGGTTATTCTATCATTGTTAGAAGAAATAAGAAAGAAGAAGCAGCAGAAGAATAAGGGTTAAAGGAAGAACATGAAAGTTGTTGGAAAAGAGGAAAGAGGAAGAACGGAAATTCAACCGGAAAAGTTATAGAGCAACCTTCAATCCAAGGTAATGGTGGGGTTCTGACTCTATAATAGGGTTCATGATAATTGGTATGTGGGGTTAGAGGTGAATGTTGTCTTGTTCATGATTGAATTATATGTTGTTATATGATGAGAATTAATGATTGAAAGATGAATGATGATGTCCCAATCCTGTTTATTTGATGTAGAATTATAGGATAATTGTAATTGATGATTATATATGATTAGAAGATGTTTTTAGGGCCTAAAGTGTGGAACCCGTAGTGAAAGTGTAGATAAATCGCAGAAAATATCCATAGCAGAGCAGTATGTGTCGATACAAGAATGCTGCTAGACTCAGTTTTAGTCGACACGAAGGAGTCATGTGTCAATACACGAGGGCTTTCAGACTCAGGATGAGTCGATACATAAGGGTATGTGTCGATACATGCAGTATGGAAGACTCAGTATGAGTCGATACAAGAGAGGATGCGTAGACTTATGTGACATGTTCAGTTCAGTATGCGTCGACCCAAGACGTTACGCGTCAACCCATGTTGTCTGGTTTTTGGCTGAATCAGTTTGAGAATGTTGTAACTTGAGTTTTCGGATTCCGTTTGGGTGTCGTTCGAAGCGTTGAATAGATAACGCAATGAACTTCATTCTTAAGGATTAAAATGAAGAATAGGAAGGATAACCATAGTATCCAAATTAGGATTCGAATTAGTTCCCGTGTTAATCGTTATGTTGATATTTGTGAAGAATGATGAGGATGAGATGATTATAGATTACTGTTTGGTTTGTAACAATAGGATTAATGATGATAATGATGTAGTATTACAGAATAGTAATATGTTGAGGTTTGGTGATTTAGAAGTAATCCTTAGATGATTAATTAATTATAGGCGATATCATGTTGTAGGCCTATGGCCAACGTTGCGAGATTGACGAATTGCTGTTGTAATGTTGTTGTGGCTAAATTGCTGCAAACTATGATGATATGTGATGTTTGATGAATTGCGATGATACATGATGTTTGATGATTTATGATGATATATGATGTTGATTAAAGATGTTGAGATGCCTATAATAATTGGCACCTTTTAAGATGTAGGCTTATGGACAACGATGATGTTTGTGTTGAGATGTTGTTAATTATGGTGTTGTCATTACATTCATGATTGTGTCGCATACATTAAATTTCAATATGGAGCTTATGCTCGTTAAGATGGCTTGTATTGGAGAATATTAAGATGAAGGCTTATGCCTTGTTGATGCCTCTATTTATTGGCATATTTTTAAGATGAGAGTTCTGCTCCAATGGTACCACATGCATTTGCATAGTATTGAGTCGCATTATACGATTTCATAAATAAGTTGGGAATTGATGTGATGCATGTGTGTTAAAGTTGGTATTTCTGTTGCAATTATTTTTTATTATGAGATGAGAAGTGGTGTTATTATGTAATCTAATTCAATATATTAATTATCACACACTTTATTATATTGTTAGATATCTCACCCCTTCTGTTTGAATGTTACCCTTGCGTTGGTAACATGCAGATAATTGAGAGTGAAGGTTGTATGCCTTCAGTAGTTCAAGTCGGTGTCATTGCTCTGATACATAACACTCGGGGGGATGGATGGTTGTTGCTTTTAATTGTTGATTATTTCAGTTGTTGAACTTTACTTTGATTGTTATTAAGCATGTGTTGTTTTGAAGTTGTTGTAACGATGATAAAGTTGTTATTAAGAATTCCGATGCGTAGATGTTTAAATTGCTGAATTGAGAGATTAAATTGTTACGATGATAGTTCATACGATGTTTTAAAGTGTTACGTATCCATGATGAATGCAATGAGTTTTTAATGATGAATTTGTGGCATCCTGATTCATTTTCATGAATAATTATAACTCTGATTTGCATATATAATTGCTGGGTAGAATTGGGGTGTTACATGTGCTACTTGAGTGAGTGGATACTCCTAAAACTTTGTGTGTTTACCTTTTATTGCATGATTACATGCTCCCGAAGAATTTCTCGATTCAATCTTAGGAAGATATTTAAGATAGATCTTAGGTTGCAAACCATACATGCTAGCATAGGTAGATTTCCCTTTTTCCTCAACTATAGGATCAACTTTGCATGACAACTTTAGGCTTACTTTGCTAGTTTCCCTTAGAAATTTTTCCTTCTCTTTTGAATTTGCATTAAAAATAAAACTCTTTTTTCTTTTAAACTCATAAAAACACTCTAATACTACAAAAACCCTTTTCAAGGTAAAAAACACCAATCAATTCAAACTTCATTTTTCCGCTTGGCTTTTCTTTTAAAACCATTTTTTCAAGGTAAAAACATACAACAAACCGAAACATGTGAGCTGAACCATGACACTCTGATTCCTTGAAAGGGATACGTAGGTATCCGGTCGCAGGGCCTAGGCGAGCAAAACTTTGTAAATATTCCTTATTTTCCTCATGTTTTCTTTTGCATGCATTCCCTCTTAGCATTAAGCTTTAGACATAGATTTTCACACTCCCTTAGATTAGAGCAAACTTAAGTGGATCTTGTGGGGTATCATATATGCGTGGGGTGCTAATACCCTCCCCTCGCGTAACCGACTCTCTTACCCTTTCTCTTGTTTACAAGACCATCTTATCCATTTCTTTGGGGTTCTTTGGACTTCCTTTGGGATAAATAGAGTTCGGTGGCGACTTTGTGTTTTTTTCGCAGCGCGATAATTTGTAAATGTTTACAATTCTTTAAGTTCCTTAAAAAAATAAAATAAAATAAATAAATCATGTGCATTGCATATCATGCATCATTGCACACATGTTTTTATATTCTTGTTCCTTCCTAGGTGTCTTACTTATTTCTCTGCCTTAACAGTCTGCAAGTTGTCGCATCACTATAACACTCGGACTAATTCTAGAAAGAAGATGGAGAACCTTGAACAAGATAATTGCGAGCTTCACGAGGAAGTGATTTATTTGAGAACTGATATAGCCAACCTTACTGATTTGGTGGAATCATTGGTGGCTGCTTAGAATCAACCACCAACTCCTCCTCATCCTCATACTACACAACCGCAACAGACGACTGTCATTTCCGAAGTTTTATCAGTTCCCGTTTCTGTTACTCCGGTTTCTACTACTGCTCAATACCGTGTGCCTCCTAGTTATCCGTAGGGAATGACTGAAGGTTACATGCCAGAAGGATACAACTCTACTGCTCAAGTTGCTCCACTTGTTCAACTTGTTGCTAATTTTGCACCCCCTGTGGTGCATGTTGTCTCTGTTATTAATGATGAGGTTTGTCATGCTGCTCCTTCACCAAGTGAAGCTTGGGCTTTTATGATAGAATGGATGATTTTTAGGATCAGTTCAATGAAATGCAAAAAGAAACTAAGGCCCTTAGAGGGAATGAGTTATTCAGACAGAATGTCAGTGATCTCTGCTTAATTCCTAATGTGAAAGTTCCAACAACGTTTAAAGTTCCAGAATTTGAGAAGTACAAGGGCAAATCTAGTCCCCGTGATCATCTGGTGATGCATATCATAAGGATGTCCACCCATATTGATGATCAACGTTTTCTTATCCCTTTCTTCCAAGATAATTTGATTGGGTGCTGCCTTGAAATGGTATATGGGATTGGACAGTAGCAACATCCATACATTCAATGACTTGGGTGAATATTTTTTGAAGCAATATAAGTACAACATGTTTATGGCACCTAATCGTGACCAGCTGAGGGCAATGACTCAAAAAGATAAGGAATCATTTAAAGAGTATGTGCAGCATTGGCGCGAGGTTACTGCCCAAGTGGTACCCCCAATTGGAGAGCAAGAAATGACTTGGTCTTCCTGAAAACCCTTGGATCATTTTACTATGAAAATGGTGGAAAGTGCACCAAGTGATTTCACTGAGATGGTGAGTATGTGTGTTCGTTTGGAGGAAGTCGTTAGGGAAGGACGACTGTCAAAAGATGAAGGTTCAAGTGCAACCAAGAAGCCATCACATGGTTTCTCTAGAAATAAATAAGGAGAGAAAATGTTGTTATTCAAGAAAGAAGAATCAGGCCTCTGAGAAGACGTCATCATCACCAACAACATATTACTTCAATAACTATGGTTTTCAATGTAGCTCTGATTGTTTTTGCCTAACCAAAATCACCTCCTCAAGGTAATCAAGGGAAAATTCAGAATAGAGAAGCTTTTGGTCCTATCTCGATGAGTTATACATAATTGTTTCCCGCCTTGATTCAGAAGAACCTGGTGCAAACTAGGTCTCCTCCTTCTATATCTGTAACTTTGCCATGGTATTATAAAGGTGATCAGGCTTGTGCTTTTCATCAAGGAACCCTTGGGCACAATATTGAAAACTACTATCCATTGAAGGATGGAGTGCAGAAGATGGTTAGATCTGGTCTTTTATCTTTTAAAGATATAAGTCCCTATGTAAAAGCTAATCCACTACCCAAGCATGGAGGTGGAGGTGTTGTGAATATGGTTCAGGGATGTCCTGGGGATTTTCAAAATTTATGATATAAACATGGTGAGAGGTAATTTGGTAAATATGCATGCTTTGCTTTGTGAATATAGTCATTATAAACATGACCATAAGGCTTGTCGGGTGTGTAGAGAAAGCATTCACATATGTTCTGTGGTAGAGGGAAACCTCCAAGAAATGTTGAATCAAGGCATTATCCATATCATCAGGCCAAGGACTGAGTATGAGGAGGGAGAGAACATGATTTATGGATGTCCAGGTGAATTCTAGATTTATGTTGTAAACTGGATGAATTATGTTTTGGTACAGCTGCACGCCACATTTTGTCACATGGATGGTCAAGAAAGGCATAATTATTATTCCTATCAGATCTATTATAGGGATTCCCGGGGTTGTTCTATTGTAAGAAGATGTATTCATTTTTTGTTAGATAAAGATACTATTCGAGTCACAGGGAAACATATATGATTATAATGGAGTTAATATGATTGAAGACTATTCTGATGAGTCCATGTCTGACGATGAATATGCTTCTCTGGTGATTTCTTTCCTTCTGATGAGGGTGACTATTCTGATAATGATTATATGATTCCGGAGTATGCTGAAGAGGCAGGGGTGAATGTCATCATACCATATTTTGATATTCCCGCTTATGTAGAGATTGCGTACTGCAGTAAGCCTGTTGTAGCTCCTATGGTTATCTGTCTACCTGGTTATATCCCATACGAATCAGATAAAGATTTAACTTACAAGTACAATGCAACTATCCAGGAAGACAGTGTGGAAGTTCAAATCCATCCTTTAGCCCATGTTGAGAATATTGTTGAGACCATTCGAGTGACCCGCAATGGTTGTGTCTTTGCTCCTACCTTTTGAGGAGGTGTTGACCCTAGTAAGAAGATTGTTGAGACTAAGTTTGAGCCTAAGAAGGTTGTAGGAGAATCTAGTGGCGCTTCTCTGGAGAAATATGTTGATGACCTTTTAAAGATCATTAAGATAAGTGATTATAATATTGTGGACCAATTGTTAGAGACTCCATCCAAAATCTCCATTTTAGCCCTGCTAATGAACTCCCCTGCTCATTGAGAATCTTTGATGAGGGTGTTGGATCAGGCTTTTGTTGAATGGGATGTGTCTCTTGATCAACTTAATAGTGTTGTAGGAAATATCATGTCTTGTAACAATCTGAGCTTTTGTGGTGATGAATTTCCCAATGAGGGAAGAAACAATAATCTGGCTTTGCATATAACTATGAATTGAAAAAATGATTCCTTGGCTAATGTGTTGATATACAATGTGTTGTACCCCAAAATTTTCCCTCTCATTTCTCAAGGCATTTCTCACAAGAATTCTCAATATTCAAGCTTGAACAAGTACAATTGGATTTTCCAGCATCAAGTTAAAGAGGAAACTGTTAAAAAAGGGGGAAACAGATAAAAATAATCTTTTTGACAAAATTAAAGGAAAAAATAAGTTTCCGTCGATTCACATCCTTCGATTGGACTTCTGGCCTCTTTTGATGCAAGCTTGGCTTGCATCCTTCGATTGAGTGTTGGCCTCTGACACGCTGACTTTGATTCACAAAGCAGGAGCTTCCTGCATGCGACCTTCGATTCCATCATTGGACTCACATGGTTCCCAATGTAATGGTAGCCTACATATCTATTTTGATTGGACATTTGATGCTTGTATGCTTGTGCTGATTGGAAAAATAATTCCCTTCATGCTTGCTTTGATTCACAAAGTGATGGCTAGCTGCATGAAGCCTTCGATTAAGCCATAGCTTCCTTCTTGCACGCAAGAGGCTCCCACCAGGCCAGCAGGCATAAAGCAAAGAGCCTCCTATAGCCTCCTTCGATTCAAAGAGGAAAATCCTCCTGCACGCAAGCTTCGGTTGCACCATTGGCCCCTTACATGTTTGCCTTGAGTCACAAAGCAGTGACCCCCTGCATACGGGCTTCGACAGGGTATTGACTCTTCATGCAAACCTTCATTTGAGAAATGGCCTCTTGTATGCTTTCTTGGAGTAAAAAAGTAGTGACCTCCTGCATGTAGGCTTCGACATGGCATTGGCTATGTTTACACTAGCTTCGATTTGACAACATTTCCCTTTGAAATAGTTTACTTCAATTACACACTTGAAAACCTCCAACACACATGGTTGGTGCCCCCTTCAAAGGACATGTATTGGTGTATTTGAAGGGCATACATAAGAGTCCCTTTCGAAGGATATACCTTACTAGCACATTCGAAGAATTACATTTGATCCCTTCAAAGGACACACATATAGTCCAATCAAAAGGTACATATTTGACCCATTCAAAAGAAACGTCTGGGTGTCCCATTCGAAGGACATGTTTGATGGTCCATTCAAAGGACTTGCAAGACATATCTTCAGACATACTTTGGTGACCCATTCAAGGGGCACACATTTGGCTCCTTCGAAGGATGCACAAAAGTGACTCATTCAAAAGACACTTGTTGGATGAAAATCAAATAATGTTGCTGGAAGAGGGATCTGGTCGAAGGTGGTCAAAACGAAAGATGAAATATTCAAAAGATGCTTGCTGCCTAGTTCAGACCTGATACACTGTCCATAACACTCCAAAACTACTGCACAGCAGTCCTGAAACACTGCCCTATTCTTGCACCAAAATTGCATACGAACACTGCCCCTCGAAAGCTACAAAAACAAAGTTTACTCAATTTGTTCATTTTTTTTTGTTTTCCCTCCTAAATCTCATCCAGCTTCGCCTATAAATAAGAGGCTCCATAGCATGTATAAGGGGCTGGAGAACACATCTAAAGACTTAGGGTGATGTGAAAAGAATCTTCAAAAATCATCAAACTCTCAAAACTTTCAAAACTCTTAAACTCTTAAGATTCTCAAATACTAAACACAAACCCTTCGAATCCAGAAGAAACACCACACCTATTTCCTTGGCCCTTCAAATCTAGAAGAAACACCACACTTGTTTCTTTGGCCCTTCGAATCCAGAAGAAACGCCACACCCGTTTCCTTTTCCCTTAGAATCCAGGAGCATCTGGGCAGCCACTCAAGGTCCAGCACACACGTTCCGGCTTCAAACAAGGTAAGTGTCTCTTAACCTTGAACCTTTCATTTATAGCATAAAATGTGAATAGTCATTCCTTTCATTTCAAGCATGTACATAAAATTTGTTTACTTTTCGTTTCTTCCCTTTTCGTTTGTTTTCTTGTCAAATATATGGTAGAACTAACCAGTATAGGCCCCAAACGAAAGAAGGAGTTTTTGTGTGAAACGAAGCCTCAGGATTCACCCCCCTTACTGCTTCACATTCCAAACAAAGGAGCAAGATGGGAGAAATAAAAGGTGTCTATACTGATTCCTTGGCCCAATCGAAAGTAGCAGCCAGAAGGAGGAATCAAAGGCTGCTTCTCACACTGATTGCTAAGCACAATCGAAGAAGGCAGCAAGGAGCTTGGGGTGAAGAGTGCACCTCATGCTGATTCCATGCCCCAGTCGAAGGAAGAAGAAAGGCAGAATCGAAGGCTGCATCTCATGCTTTAGGATAAGCCCAAATCGAAAGGCGCGTCCTCACTACTACCAGGCCAAATCAAAGGAAGTCAGGAATAGTAGAATCGAAGGATTCTGCTTCCCAAATCCAAGCACTCAATTTTTCCTTTCTTTATTTTGTTTTGTATTTACATTTTCTTGCTATTCAATATGGTTGTAATAGTGTAGGATTTATTTTCTGCATTTTTATTGCTGTTGTACAAATGTTAGTAATTAGGATGTATGGTAAGATAAAACCAACAAGTAAACAACCCTAAAATTTAAAGACAAAATGCATGCAATCAAACACATTATTCACACATGCACCCTTAGGGTAATCCCACTTGTTGCCTCAGAAAATAGTCATGTCCCTCGAATATGGGCGTTTTAGCAAAGACCCTCGATAAAAGATCGTAGTCCCTCAATGACCCTCAATGTTGCCTTCGGTAAACGATGTAGTCCCTAAAACGACATTGCTAAAACGTCTCATAAGTTGTCTTTTATGACTATACAAACGACCCACGCCCGTCCCTTCACATCCAACGATGGGGCTTCTTACCAAATCAATGGTAAGATAGCAATATCTAAAGGAGGAGGAAAAGAACATTAGTCCTTTTGAGTAGGTAGGATGCTCATAGTTGCTCGCTTGCTCACAACAAAAACATTTTTCCACACCAACACTTTCAATTGAAACATTTTCAAAAGACAAAGCTCTTTGTACGCATTCTTATAGAAACGAGAGTCATTACAAAGACAGTTTTCAAAATCACTTTCAAAAACACATTCCACAAACACCTCTTTGAATTATTTTTCAAAACCAACACTTTGTACGCATTCTTATAGAAACGAGAATCATTACAAAGACGTTTTCAAAATACTTTCAAAACTCACATCACAAACAAAAGCAAGTGGTCTAGAAAGCAACTAAGAGCCCGTAGATAACTACGGAAGAAAAGGGTGCTAACACCTTCCCTTTTCATAACCTACCCCCTGAACTCAAGAAATAATCTCGAAAGGTCTTTCAAGTTCTTTTCAGCCTTTCCTTATTAGATAAAAGAAAAGTCAGTGGCGACTCTTGCTACCGTAACAATTGCGATTAAATGCAAAACACCAAGTCAGTTCTCCCACCGTGTTACAGAACTGGCGGCTCTGCTGGGGAGAATACTTAGAAGTGGGATTACCTTAGGGATAGATCACCTTTACTTTCTTTTCTTGTTTGACTTGCTTTCTTTACATTATGGTTCCTTGTTTGGGCTTTATATTGATCCTCCACCCAGATCTAGGGAACCTTTTAGGTAAGTAGCAATAGATTGTGGAAACTGTACTGCGTTCATTCTGGGAAGATATAGACTTTCAAGATTTTGAAGATGCCTTGTCCCTTCTAATATATGGTTTTGTTATATTTCCCAATCCGGATCAATTCATAGATGTGAATTCCATCAAGGTCTTCCCCTCTTGTAATCTTATACCTACCTTTCTTGGAGACATTTTACATTGTTTCCACACTCGCACCATGAAGAAAAGAGTAACTCTCTTGTGTTGCATTCCCCTACTTGCCATGTGGTTTACTTTACACCTACCTCAATCAACATTGAAGAACGAGCATGGTTTGACATGGTCTCAAAGGTTGATGTCCCTCACACACTCTGACATTTATTAGTGTTCTCGATATTTGGAGGATACTACTACCATTGTCTGTTGTGGGAAATTCCCTAATGTCCCACTCCTAGGCATTAGGGGAGGTGTCACTTATAACCCTTCTCCTGCATTACGGTAATTTAGTTATGCACGCAGAGATGGTCCTCATGATTCACTCATCCAAGGTTTGGTATTCAACTATGACGGCGACGACCAAGGCTACCGTCAAAGGTTCATACGAGCTTGGAGAATGGTAAACAAAGTGGATAGCAAGACATTGGGGCGTAAGAACTCCATTCCTTTGGAACCTTATCTTAAGTGGGTATGAACTCGTGCTCAAAGAATCGGTATGCCATACCCTGCCATTTTGCCTATCATCATGGAGCCATTAGTTGAAGGAGATGTTCCGTATGATGTCCTTCATCCTACCATGCTTACTTATCTTGAGGACTTACAAAGAGCTTGGATCCAGCTGAAGGAATAATGAGACACCTTCAAAGCCTTTTCTACGTGAGTGAAAAGAAGGTTCTGGAGCTTACAAGACAACTTCATGAGGAGTGAAATCTGAAGGCATACATTACGCCAAAGAGGATGCGTTCGACCTTTTTATCTTAGGAGTTTATTTTTCTTTATTTCCTCCATTGTAAGTTCATGGGGAATGGCTGTAATCAATTTAAACTTATTAATACAATTGATGTTTGCTCCTTTTTTGTCTAAAACAAATTTAAATTTTCTAAGTCCTTGAAAACATTGCATCCACATACCATGTATCATATCACGATAGGCTTTTCCCACACAGGTCTCTCATCTGCTTGCTGTTTATTTCAGTAGAGATGGATCTAGAACAAACTATCAAGGACATTCACACTCAAAATGCTTAACTTCAGGAAATGTTCTTGAACCTATCCAAGGGGCAAGAAGAAGTGAAAGCACTCATCACTAGGGGCATGACCACGGAGAATCCTGAGGATGACAGGGATGGCCAGTTGGAGCGGCTACAAACTAAGATAGCCATAATGAAAGTCCAGATGATGGGACAACTGGTGGGCCAGATGGCTCTTATCCAAAATATAGCTCGGGGACAAGAGGAGCTAATGACCCTTGTCAACAAACTTCTTCAAGACGGTTGCAACCGTATGAAACAAACAGTCAAGATTGGGGATCAAGTCATTAGTTAGCCTCCGATGAGACAAGAAGTTGGTTTGATGAACAGTAGACCTTTCCAATTTGCTGCCACGTCACGAGCCCAACAACGACCTCGCGAATGTCAGCGGGGAAATCAACAAAGGAAAAACGAGCCCGAGAGACAGTTTACTAACATCAACATGTCACTGTATCAAGCATTACAACACATGTTGAGGATGAATCTGATTACGTTGATAGGACCTCATCCAAACCCCAATACTGCTTCTCCCCGCTATAATCCTAATGCAAGGTGTGCCTATCATTCTGACAGTCCTGGGTATGATACAAATGATTGTTGGGCGCTGAAGTACAAGATTCAAAACCTGATCGACGGAGGAGCATTGGAGTTCACACAAGACGGTCAACTGGAGCTCTTCTACCACCCCTCAAGGGCATCCAAATGAAGTGACGGTCTGGGCGAGGAAATTTTCTGTTTATTCAAATTTTCAGTTGTAATTTCTTTTTTTGCTTAAACACTTATCTTTATGTCAGACTTTGGTTACTCTCATTAATTCATTAAATATGTTTGTCTTGAATTAATCCATTCATTTTCAATCTATTTAAACTATGATTTTTACTCCCTTTATGATATTCAACTCTTGTTTCAAAAAAGTTGCAAACATTTAGAGGGAGGATGACGAAAACAATGCCATAATCTCATACAGTATGCTTTTGGACAGACCTTGCTGACGATGTACATGCGTTTGTTTCAATTCCTAAACACTAGAGTTATAAGGAAGATAATCCCTAGTCAAACCCTTCGAGCCAAAGAAGTAGGAGTTTCCTTTTTTACACAAATTGAAACCTTTAACCAAAACCTGGGGCAGGGTAGTCTCTTAGTTAATTCAAATGCACATTCAGTCGCCAACTTTCACTTCGTATACAACGAATGACATCAAAAAATTCCCTATGGAATCAAAAGATGGAGATGGTTCCTTATCACATAGGAAAACATTATCTCTCAAAATAAAAGCCCACTAAGTTTAAACCTGCGAAGGAGACTTAAGAAAAACTGGGGCATCCCGCTGACTTTAATCTCAAAACAAGAACAACCAGGCAAAAAAAAATCAGGGATAATAAATCAAGAAGAGGTCGCTACAAATCCTCGACAACATGAAAAGTGTTACAAAAATGACTTCCTTCTCAAATAAACTTCCAAATATTTGAACCATCATTCTAGATTCAATAGGAGTTCAAACACACAATTAACTGAGTTTATGACTGAAGAACATCACGAAGAACAGGCAGGTACAAATACACGTTGAGCCTTATCCTTTGTTTCTTAAACCGTGAACCAAACCACGATACAACCTTTAAAAGTCCTAATTGAAGCATGGGTTAGTTCGAAAGCATACTATTACAAAAGGTATCCTGACTTCTGTAAGGCTTTACTCTAAATCCTGAGTTGAATTCACATTCTTACAAAAATTCTTTTACTTTCTAAAACTGCATTCTCAAAATTTCAAGACAAGCATAAACTTTGCATTATTTGAATATCGTTATTTTCATATGGCTAATTGTTTGACAGCGGAGAAATTCACACGACGAATATCCAGTGAACAAAAACTCTCTCAATGAACAGAATTACTTCAATGGGAAGACACTTCCAATGGAAAATCTCCTATAAGCAAGGGGGTGCGACATGTCACTATCCAACACATATGGGGCAGTCAAGGCAAGATTCCAAGAAATCTCTCAAGAGGTGCTGAATAACGAGGGGCAAGTCTGCATCTCAATCATTTGGGGTATTAAGCTTGAATTCCAGCATACGACCAAGAAAACACTTTCTAGAAGTGCTACAACACTTACTACTAGGGGAAATGACAAATTATTACAAAGTCTTTTTCATAGGGTGACCCCCAGTCAAGTCCACACAAAGTCATCTCTACAAGGTTGTCCCCACGAAGTCATAATCTTCACGGACGAGGGTCCAAAACCCTTCAAGGAAAAATTCATGGATATCCCCACAAAGTTGGATCCAGGCAATCGCCATCCAGAGTTTCAGTCTCTGGAAAACCTTTCTTCCCAGCTAAGTTTGGTCTCAAGAAGAATCTTCGAGGAGTTTTTCCAAAGGAAAATACCTCTCCAGCAGATTGGCAACAGGGTTTATTTATCCAACAAACTACAAATACCCCAACTTGAGTTTGCCTCTCTGACTACTACAAATCAAGATACCACAACCCCTCTTCCCCAGTAGGTTGTCCTACAATACCTAGTGAGTTATTGCAAAGCATGGGAACCCAACCAGATAACAATTAACTTCTTTATCCCAAACAAGTTGTTAACCCCATTTCTCTTCCATCAAGAGATAACTCCACAATAGAGCAACAGACAACTAAGACTCCTAAACTCTTTTCCCCAAGAAGGAATCAACACTCTCCGCAAAGTTTTTTCTCAAAAAAAGTCAACATCCCCCAGCGGAGTTCTCCTCAAAAAACAAAAACAGGAATCCCCAGCGGGAACATTCTAAAACAAGGTCCGGAGAGGTGCATACTCTTCATGCCCAATGACAGTCCGAGATTTAGCCTCTCAAAACTCCCCAACATTTGTCAAGGATTTATTTTCCAAGACAAAAATACATTCCAACATTTGACATTTCATGCATCATATTACATACATGATAAACGCATGCAGCATAATCTCATTTATTTTGATAACATCATCAAGCTATGCATACATCTGCGTGCAACTAACCCTCTTCCTTCCAGGGAAAAGTTAATCAACAAAAGTCCTTTTTGGAAAATACCACAACCATTTTCAAAAGGTCAGAGATTAATACCTAAAACTAGGATAACTATCTCAACGACCAACAAAAGTGAGTTCCAGATTGATACATGTAACAAGCCAGGAAAACTATCTGTGGATTACTGATTATAGATTAATACCTATAACAAGCCAGGAAAACTATCTATATGAAGAGATTGAAGATTAATACCTATAATAAGCCAGGAAAACTATCTTTCTTACTCAGGTCAGAGATTAATACCCGAAACCAGACGGGGAACTATCTATGTGACCAATATTTTCATGTTCCAGATTAATACCTGTAACAAGCCAGGAAAACTATTTGTGGATGACTGATTGTAGATTAATACCTGTAACAAGCCAAGAAAACTATTTACATTAAGAGATTATAGATTAATACCTGTAATAAGCCAGAAAAACTATCTACATAAAGAGATTGAAGATTAATACATGTAACAAGCCAGGGAAACTATATTTCTTTCTCAGGTCAAAGATTAATAACCGAAACCAGATGGGGAACTATCTACTTGACCAACATTTAAAGTTCCAAATTAATACCTATAACAAGCCAGGAAAACTATCCGTGGACGACTGATTGTAGATACCTGTAACAAGCCAGGAAAACTATCTACATGAAGAGATTATAGATTAATACCTGTAACAAGCCAGGAAAACTATCTACACGAAGAGATTGAAGGTTAATACCTGTAACAAGCTAGGAAAACTATCTTTCTTTCTCAGGTGAGATATTAATACTAGAAACCAGACAGGGAACTATCTATGTGACCAACATTTCAAATATCTAGATTAATACCTGTAACAAGCCAGGAAAACTATCTGAGGATGAACGGTTGTATATTAATACATGTAACAAGCCAGGAAAACTATCTACATGAAGAGATTGAAGATTAATACATGTAATAAGCCAGGAAAACTATCTCTCTTTCTCAGGTCACAAATTAATACCTGAAACTAGACATGACAACTATCTCAACGACCGACAAAAACAAGTTCCAGATTAATACCTGAAACCAGACAGGAAAACTATCTGTGAGCGACTATTTGTAGATTAATTCCTGAAACAAGCCAGGACAATTATCTACACGACTAGCTGAAGTAATCCTACACGGGCTCTTTCTCATACACTCTTTTAGAAACAGTTCAGATGCGATCCAGATACGCCTGACATTATGATACTTACTCTAGATTCTCTTCTAGAAACAGTTCAGATGCGATCCAGATACGGATGTCATTCTGACACTCATTCAGTACATCTTTCAGATGCGAGTCAGATACAATCCATTTATTGATATTATTCTTATACTCATCCCACTACACCTATTGTTTCAATATAAATAGTCTAGGGATTTATTCTGATACTTCTTCCAATTTTCATCAACAATCACCTTTGGATGGCATCTATAAGCCCATCTCCGACAACTCTCCATCATCTCTCCAAATGGAATCTTTAAGCCCATTCCCTACACAATCAAACACCACATCATCAAGTGCAAATTTTTGAGCACTCTAGTGTTCAATCATCTTCCACCTTCAAGTTACAAATGGCAGACTCGCCAATCTAACTCTTCATGTTTAAGAAGATTGAACAGGGGCAGCTGTTGTACCCCAAAATTTTCCCTCTCATTTATCAAGGAATTTCTCACAAGGATTCTCAAAATTCAAGCTTGCACAAGTACAATTGGATTTTCCAGCATCAAGTTAAAGAGGAAACTGTTAAAAAAAGGGGAAAACAAATAAAAATAATCTTTTTGACAAAATTGAAGGAAAAAATAAGTTTCCTTAGATTCACATCCTTCGATTAGACTTTTGGCCTATTTCGATGCAAGCTTGGATTACATCCTTCAATTGGGCGTTGGCCTCTGACACGCTGGCTTTGATTCACAAAGCAGGAGCTTCCTGCATGCAACCTTCGATTGCATCATTGGCCTCACATGGTTCCCAATGTAATAGTGGCCTGCATATCTGTTTCGATTGGACATTTGATGCTTGCATGCATGTGCTGATTGGACAAATAATTCCCTCCATGCTTGCTTTGATTCACAAAGTGATGGTTGGCTGCATGCAGCCTTCGATTAAGCCATAACTTCCTTCTTGCACACAAGAGGCTCCTACCAGGCCAGCAGGCACAAGGCAAAGAGCCTCATGTAGCCTCCTTAAATTCAAAGAGGAAAAGCCTCCTGCATGTAAGCTTTGATTGCACCATTGGCCCCTTACATGTTTTCCTTGAGTCACAAAGCAGTGACCTCCTGCATGCAGGCTTCGACAGGGCATTGACTCTTCATGCAAACCTTCATTTGAGTAATGGCCTCTTGTATGCTTGCTTGGAGTCATAAAGTAGTGACCTCCTGCATGCAAGCTTCGACAAGACATTGGCTATGTTTACACTAGCTTCGACTGGACAACATTTCCCTTTGAAATAGTTTGCTTCAATTACACCCTTGAAAACCTCCAACACACATGGTTGGTGCCCCCTTCAAAGGACATGTGTTAGTGGATTTGAAAGGCATACATAGGAGTCCCTTTAGAAGGATATACCTTACTAGGCCATTCAAAGAATTACACTTGATCCCTTCGAAGGACACACATATAGTCCAATCAAAGGGTACATATTTGACCCATTCAAAAGACACGTCTGGGTGTCCCATTCAAAGAACATGTTTGATGGCCCATTCGAAGGACTTGAAAGACATATATTAAGACATACTTTGGTGACGCATTCAAAGGGCTCACATTTGGCTCCTTTGAAGGATGCACAAAAGTGACTCATTCGAAAGACACTTGTTGGATGAAAATCAAATAATGTTGCTGGAAGAGGGATCTGGTCGAAGATGGTCAAAACAAAAGATGAAATATTCAAAAGATACTTGCTGCCAAGTTCAGGCCTGATACACTAGCCATAACGCTCCAAAACTGCTGCACAACAGTCCTGAAACACTGCCAAATTCTTGCACCAAAGTGGCATACGAAAACTGTCCCTCGAAAGCTACAAAAAACAGTTTACTCAATTTGTTCAAATTGTTTTGTTTTCCCTCCTAAATCTCATCCAGCTTCGCCTATAAATAAGAGGCTCCATAACAAGTATAAGGAGCTAGAGAACATATCCAGAGACTTGGGGTGGTGTGAAAAGAATTTTCAAAAATCATCAAACTCTCAAAACTCTTAAACTATTAAGATTCTGAAATACTAAACACAAACCCTTCGAATCCAGAAGAAATACCACACCTGTTTCCTTAGCCCTTCGAATGCAGAAGAAACACCACACCTGTTTCCTTGGCCCTTCGAATCCAGAATAAACACCACACCTATTTCCTTTTTCCTTCGAATCCAGGAGCATCTAGGCAGCCACTCAAGGTCCAGCACACACGTTCTGACTTCAAACAAGGTAAGTTTCTCTTAACCTTGAACCTTTCGTTTCTAGCATAACATGTGAATAGTCATTCCTTTCGTTTCAAGTATGTACATGACATTTGTTTACTTTTTGTTTTTTCCCTTTTCGTTTGTTTTCTTGTCAAATATATGGTAAAACTAACCAGTATAGGCCCCAAACGAAAGAAGGAGTTTTTGTGTGAAACGAAGCCTCAGGATTCACCCCCCTTACTACTTCACAGTCCAAACGAAGGAGCAAGAAGGGAGAAACAAAAGGTGTTTACACTGATTTCTTAGCCCAGTTGAAAGCAGGAGCCAGAAGGTGGAATCGAAGGTTGCCTCTCACACTGACTGCCAAGCCCAATCGAAGAAGGAAGCAAGGAGCTTGGGGTGAAGAGTGCACCTCATGCTAATTCCAGGCCCCGGTCAAAGGAAGAAAAAAGGCAGAATCGAAGGCTGCATCTCATGCTTCAGGCTAAGCCCAAATCGAAAGGTGCATCCTCACTACTTCCAGGCTAAATCGAAGGAATTCAGGAAGAGTAGAATCAAAGGATTCTGCTACCCAAATTGAAGTACTCATTTTTCCTTTCTTTATTTTGTTTTGTCTTTACATTTTCTTGCTATTCAATATGGTTGTAATAGTGTATGATTTATTTTCTGCATTTTTATTGCTTTTGTACAAATATTAGTAATTAGGATGTATGGTAAGATAAAACCAACAAGTAGACAACCCTAAAATTAAAAGATAAAATGCATGCAATCAAACACATTATTCACACATACACCCTTAGGGTAATCCCACTTGTTGCCTCGGAAAATAGTCATGCCCCTCGAATATGGGCGTTTTAGCAAAGACCCTCGATAAAAGACCGTAGTCCCTCGATGACCCTCAATGTTGCCTTCGGTAAACGATCTAGTCCCTAAAACGACATTGCTAAAACGTCTCATAAGTTGCCTTCTATGACTATACAAACGACCCACGCCCGTGCCTTCACATTCAACGATGGGGCTTCTTATCAAATCAATGGTAAGATAGCAGTATCTAAAGGATGAGGAAAAGAACATTAGACCTTTTGAGTATATAGGATGCTCATAGTTGCTCGCTTGCTCACAACAAAAACATTTTTCCACACCAACACTTTCAATTTAAACATTTTCAAAAGACAAAGCTCTTTGTACACATTCTTATAGAAACGAGATTCATTACAAAGACACTTTTCAAAACCACTTTCAAAAACACATTCCACAAACACCTCTTTGAACTATTTTCAAAACCAACACTTTATACGCATTCTTATAGAGACGAGAATCATTACAAAGAAGTTTTCAAAATATCTTCAAACCCACAATACAAGCACATTTTCAAACAAAAGCAATAGGAATGGTTTGGGTTTCTCCCTGAAGAATATTAAATATGCGCAATAAGTTATGCAGAAGGGCCCTATCAATGTGTGGTTGTAGGTTATTGATCCACCTGTGTAGAAGAATAGGACCGGTTTGGGTTTCCCCATTAAGAATATTAAAAGTGAAGTTGTGAAGCCAAAGTCTGCTTTTAGAAAGTATCATGACATCTTTCATAGTGTAGGATATCTCTATCCAACTACTCCAGAGGTTGGCGCTATCATTGAAGATGAGCTAGAGCTAGAGATGCCAAACTTTATGATGCATGGAGTGAGGGTCCATAATTGGATCACTGGTGATGTTCCTAATTGTATTCACATTTTGAAGTAATTTGTCTTTGCTTGTCTTTTCAAAATCCTTTCACTATGCCTAAGGTGAAAGCGATGTTGTATGGGCGTGTCTTTTGTTTTAAAATTTCAAATCATTAATAAAAGTTGTTTTTGATTTCCAAATTGTGTTTTTATTTTTTTGCTTTATCTTGGAAAATGCTAATAAGAAAAAAACCTTTCGCAATAAATAATAACTGTAAATAAGTCTACATAATCACTTGTTACATTTGTTAGTTTCTAAAATCAAGCACAATCATATTTACAGATTAATTATAAAACTCGTTGAATACAATGACCCTGCACCCTCTCCCAACTTTGAATGTCCTGTATATGTGGCTAAAGAAGAAGAGTTTGATGAGATCCCAGAAGAGGTTTCTCGGTTTCTTGAGCGTGAGGAGAATACCATTCATCCATATAAAGAGTCGTTGGAGACTATTAATTTAGGTTCTGAAGAAGATTTGAAAGAAGTCAAGATTGGGGAACTGCTTCATCCCAATGTGAAGAGCAGGTTAATTTAACTTTTGAAATAGTATGTGGATGTATTTGATCGGTCTTACCAAGACATGCCTGGGTTGGATACCGATTTTGTGGAGCATCACTTACGATTGAAGTTAGAATATCCGCCAATCAAGCAGAAGTTAAGAAAAACTCATTATGACATGGCATTGAAGATTAAAGAGGAGGTCTTGAAACAAATTGATGTTAGTTTTATTGTGTCACTAGTATACCCTCAGTGGATTGCCAATATTGTTCCAGTACCTAAGAAAGGCAGAAAAGTTTGCATGTGCGTTGATTATTGGGATCTGAATAAAGCGAGTCTAACAAATGATTTCCCGTTACCACACATTGATATGTTGGTAGATAGCACAGAAAAATTTCAAGTGTTCTCGTTCATGGACGAATTTTCCGGATACAATCAAATTAAGATGGCTCCTAAGGACATGGAAAAAAGTTTATCACACCCTGGGGAACATTCTATTACAGAGTGATGCCCTTCGGGTTGAAGAACGCTGGTGCAACGTACTGGAGGGCTATGACAACCCTATTCCATGATTTGATGCATAAGGAAATTGAAGTATATGTTGATCATATGATTGCCAAATCTCAGACTGAGGAAGGGAACTTGGAAGATTTACTTGTTTCAGTGTTTAAGGAAGTACCGTCTCCGCTTGAATCTAAATAAATGTACCTTTGGTGTCTGCTCGGGAAAGTTAATGGATTTCATTGTTAGTCAGAAAGGAATTGAAGTTGATCCTGATAAAGTAAGGGAAATTCAAGAAATGCCTGCACCAAGAAATGAAAAGAAAGTAAGAGGTTTCCTTGGACGTCTGAATTACATCTCCCAGTTTATTTCCCATATGACTGCAACATATGAATCAATCTTCAAGCTTATGAAGAAAGATCAGGGTTGTGTATGGACAGATGATTTCCAAAGGGAATTTGAAAGCATTAAAGTGTATCTGCTTAAACCTCCTATTTAGATCCCTCCTGTTGAAGGAAGACCATTTATTATGTATCTGACGGTGTTAGATAATTCTATGGGTTTCATTTTGGGACAACAAGATGAAACATGAAGAAAAGAGTATGCCATTTATTATCTGAGTAAGAATTTTAATGACTATGAGTCACAATATTCTATTCTTGAAAAGACATGTTGTATGTTGGCTTAGGCCACAAAGCGTGTGCGACAATATATGATGAATCATACTACTTGGTTGATATCCAAAATGGATCCAATTAAGTATATATATATTTGAAAAACATGCTCTTACTGGAAGAAATACCTGTTGGTAGATGTTGTTGTCTGAATAAGATATTGAATACCGAACTCAGAAAGCTATTAAATGCAATGTGTTAGCAAAATACCTCTCTTACCAATCGGTTGATGATTATCAGTCTGTCAAGTATGATTTCCCTGATGAGGATGTGATGTGCTTAAAAGTTAAAGATTGTTATGAGCCTTTTCCCGAGGAAGGTCCTCATCCCGAATCCCGATGAGGTATGGTATTTGATGGAGTTGTGAATGCTTATGGAAAAGGAATTGGTGTTGTGATCATCACTCCTCATGGGTCTCATATCACTTTCACTGCGAGGTTGACCTTTTATTGTACCAATAACATTGTGAAGTATGAAGCTTGTATCATGGGTCTTGAAGAAGCTATGGACCTCAAAATCAAAATTCTTGATATGTATGATAATTGAACTTTGGAAATAAATCAGATCAAAGGAGAATGGTAAACTCGTCATCTTGGCTTGATTCCCTATAAAGTTTATGCAATGAGATTATTTCCTTTCTTCAATAAAGTTGAATTCCATCATATTCATCAAGATGAGAATCATATGGCTTATGTGTTAGCCACATGGCCATCTATGTATAAAGTAAATACTTAGAATGATGTACCTAAGATTACAATCCAGTGTCTTGATAGACCAATTCATGTGTTTGCTGCAGAGGTGACATCAGATGATAAACCTTAGTATCATGATATCAATAATTTCCTTCAAACTCAAGAATACCCACTTGGTGCATCATATAAAGATAGGAATACATTGAGAAGGTTGGAAAGTAGCTTCTTCCTCAAAGAAGATGTGTTATACAAGATAAATTATGACATTGTCTTGCTTAGATGCATGGATAGATACAAAGCATACACGTTAGCGCATGAGATCCATGAAGGTTCATTTGGTACCCATGCCAATGGATATTCAATGGCAAAGAAAATTCTAAGGGCAGGTTATAATTGGCTGACAATGGAATCTGACTGTTACGAATTTGTAAAGAAGTGTCAGATTTACACTGATAAAATTCATGTGCCTCCAACTCTTCTCAATGTTATTTCTTTCTCATGGCCTTTCTATATGTGGGGTATTGATATAATTGGGATGATTGAACCCAAGACGTTGAATGGACATGGCTTCATCTTAGTGGAAATTGACTACTTCACCAAATGGGTAGAAGTAGCTTCTTATGCTAATGTGACCAAGCAAGTGGTAGTACGGTTTATTAAGAACAATCTTATATGTTGGTATGGTATGCCAAACAGGATTATCACTGCCAACAATTCTAATTTAAATAATAAGATGATGACAGAACTTTGTGAAGAATTCAAGATTGTCCATCACAAATCGTCTCCCTACAAGCCTAAGATGAATGAGGTTGTTGAAGCTGCTAACAAAAACATTAAGAAGATTATCCAGAAGATGGTTGTTACCTATAAGGATTGGAATGAGATGCTTCATTTTGCGTTACATGGATATCGTACCTTCATCCTTACTTTAACAGAGTCAACCCCCTTCTCTCTTGTGTATGGTATGGAAGCAGTGCTCCCCGTTGAGGTTGAAATTCCCTCTTTACGTGTTATCATGGAACATAAGTTGACAGAGGCTGAATGGGTCCAGAACAAGTTTGATCAGTTGAATCTAATTGAGGAAAAGAGAATGACGGCCTTGTGTCATGGTCAGTTATATCAAAAAAGAATGAAGAAAGCTTTTGATAAGAAGGTAAAACCTCGTGAATTCAGATAAGGCGACCTCGTGCTCAGAAATACCGTGTCTTTCAATGTTGATTCCATGGGAAAGTGGACTCCTAATCATGAAGGCCCATATGTTATCAAGAAAGCCTTCTCTGGAGGTGTTTTAATTCTTGAAACTATGGATGGTGAGGAGTTTCTATGTTCCGTGAGTGCTGATGAGTGAAGAAATACTTTGCCTAAAGAAATAAAAGAACAACTTGCTAAGTTGAAAACATGAAAGGGAGGCTTAGGAAAAAATGAGCGTCTCGGTAGGCTGAAAACCCAAAAGGGCTGTCTAGGCAAAAGTTAGAGACATAAACAAAATGAATTTTCGCGATAGGTTGAAAACCCGCAAGGGAAATCTAGGCAAAAGTTAGGGATTTCTTGGCAAGTGATTGCATCAGATAAGACTTGATCATTGAAGCAACAATATTCTTAGATTCTCATCACTTTTCAGCTGAAGCCTATACACAGGAATTCAAAGTGGTTAGGGAGAATAGTAGTCATTGTACTTCAATGCACCTTTTCCATGTATTTACCATTTTCTAAACCTTGTAATCATTTATGGAGTCACGACACTTGCATACTACCATTCTATTAATAAAGTTTGAGCCTTTAACCAATTCTTTGCAATTTTATTTTATTTTTTTTACAAAAATTTCATTTATTATTGATAGTAACTTTCAAAACAAAGAGACTTAAAGAAATTAATGGTAAAACTTTTTTTGAAAAGAATTTATAAAATTTTTACTACAATTTTGTGGATAAAGGGAACAAAAGTAGTGGTCCCAAGGAGGGACGATTTCCGAAATTTTGAAAATTTTCCCCAAGAAGTATTCTCTGGTTACTCTTGTTGACATGCACTTAGTTTCCCTACTGTTGTTCTTTGGATAGTTGGATTCCTCAGAATTATTTGTGAGGATATTGGATTGGTAATCTCATATTCCCCAGTTAAGTCTTGATTCAGATTTCTCCAGCTGAGTGTGATTCATCTTCCCCAGCAAGATTGTGATTAAGAAGAGATTTTAAAGTTGTGTAACATTTGCTTAGTTGTTGGATTCTTTATCCCTTTGTGTGGAGAATTGATGTAGAATATCTTTCAAAGTATCACCCTCTCCTGTTATGACATTTTTGTTGCTATGTGATTCTCAAGTAGCCAGACAAGGGTAGTATATCTTTTAAGAAGTGTTGTGACAGTTGTCAACTTTTGAGTTTTCTCTTGCCATGTGTTGAGTTTGATTAAAAATCCCCATAAGCTGACATCTTTCTATGATGTTAACTTCTTAACTTCCACAAATAAACCGAGAATGATGTTTCCCTCTAAGGTTGTTATCCCTGTGAGGTTTCTTTGATCTTCTCCAGAGAAGTTTGTTCAACCACTATTAGAGGATATTTGTGGTCCCCCTCGGCAGTTATGATATCATCTTCCCTAGTGAAGCCTGTTCTCTATCTTCAAAGGAAGTCTAGATGAATTTTGTTGTATCTCTGAAGCTTTATGGTTTATTATTATCATATTGTGCTTTGATCACTTTCGAGCCATGATTACTCTCTTATAGAAACTCCATCTTGGATACGTTTTTAGCCGGGTGTTGTATATCCTCAAGTGGTGTTTTGTCTGGTTACCCTAGTGGAGTATGTTTGTTTTGTAAACATATACATGACACCATTCATGCATTATTCATACATACATCATGCATAGATAAATTCAAGTTCATTGCTTATTTACATTCATTGATGTTTCTGTTAATATTTTAATCTCTTTGCAAAGTTGTGTATCCTCTCTCCAATAGAGTGTCAACCTTAAGCAGAAAGCATATGTTCTTCCAATGTCCCCACTGAATTCATTTCTCATGGAAGATGTTTTTTTTCTCAGTTTATTTACCTAGATGGAACAACTCCCCAGTGGAGCTCATTTTCTCGTTGGGTAAGGTTTTGGTTGACTATTTCTCTTTGATCCGTTTCGGGTTCGAACTTTGGTTCCTAGAAATATTATTTTTTATTTATCTAGGCTGTGAAACCTAGGTTGAGGATGTGAATTTATTTTGCACGTGATGATTTTAGCTCCTCAGTAGGAATGTGTTGGACTTCCCCCAGGAAGTTAAAATTCATTTCCCAACAATGTTATTACAATCTTCTCATAACGGCAAGTGGCGGTCTCTTTATTTGAGCAACTTTATTGTACCCCAAAATTTACCCTCTCTTTTCTCAAGGCATTTCCCAACATCAAATTAAAGAGGAAACTGTTAAAAAAGGGGAAAGCAGATAAAATGATTTTTTTAAAGAAAAAAAACAAGTTTACTTTAATTCACAAGGCTTCGATTGTACTTTGGTCTCCTTCAAGCCTTCTTCGATTTCCCTTGTTTCGTTTGGACTTTAGTCTCTTTCAAGACTGCTTCGATTGGACTATGGCATCCTTCATTCCTCATTCGATCCATAAGAGAATAAAATCCTTTGTGCCTCCTTCGATCCATAAGGCATCTCTTTCCTTCTGCATGCCTCAATCCACAAGGAAAAAGGTTTCCTTCGAAGCAACTATCTTCGATCCGCAGGGCAGGCAACACCCATGTTCAACTAGCTTCGACTGGGCATTTGAAACAGCCTCCTTCAATTCAAAAAGTGAAGGGCCTCCTATTGGTGTCATTCGATTCAGAAGGTAGTGACTTCATACTGGCTTCCTTCGATTTAGAAGGAATTGACCTTCTGAAAGCTTCCTTCGATTCAGAAGGCAATGGCCTTCTGAAGGTTTCCTTTGATTCACAAAGCAGGGACCTCCTGCATGCAAGTCTTTTGTTTGGGCATTTAGGCCTCCTGCGTGCAAGCTTCAATTACACCAATGACCCCTTACAAGCTGGCTTTTGGTGCACATGGAAATGGCCTCCTGAAGCTTTCCTTCGATTCAGAAGCCATTTTCCCTTTGCATGATTCCTTCGATTCACAAAAGCCAAGACTCCCTTCAGGCCAGTATGCACAAGGCAAAAGTTTCTCCATGGCTAGCATTCACAAGGAAATGGCGCCCACAAAGCATTGGCTACTTTCACGTCAGTTTCTACGGGGTAGTATCTCCCTTGGAAACAGTTTGTTTCGACACACACAGTTTTTACGCTACGACACTCACAACTGGCCCCTTCGAAGGATGCATAAAAAGGGCCCATTCGAAAGATAATTTGATTGGAAATAAATATTGTTGTCTGAAGAGGAGTCTGGTCGAAGGTTGGACCTATGAGGTCAAAACAAAAAGATAAATATTCAAAGATGCTTGCGGCAAGTCCAAGCCTGGTGCACTGGCCACAACGCTCCAAAACTGCTGCGCAGCAGTCCTGCTACACTGCTCCTGTATTTGCACCAATTTGGCATACAAATACTGCCCCTTGAAAGATACAAAAATAGTATACCCAATTTGTTCAAATTCTTTTGTTTTCCCTCCTAAACCTTAGCCAACTTCATCTATAAATAAGAGGCTCCATGACACGTCTAAGGGGGCTGGATAACACATCCATAAGACTTTAGGGCGTGAAAAAAATCACCAAACTATCAAACTCTCAATCTCTCAAACTATCAAACACTCTCAACTACTTAACACACATTCAATCCCAAAATTAAACGAAACAACACACTTGTTTCTTCCCTTCGAATCCATAACCCAGGGAAACACAAACCCAACACTTGGTTCCTTCTTTCGAACCCAGCACTAGAAAAATTACCCTTGTTTCTTTCCTTCGAATCCATGGACACTCAGGGCAGCCACTCAAGGTCCAACACACACATTCCAACTTCAAGCAAGGTAAGTTCTCTTAAACTTGAATCTTTCGTTTCTAGCATAACATGTGAATAGTCATTTCCTCTCGTTTCAAGCATGTACATGACATTTGTTTACCTTTCGTTTCTTCCCCTTTTCGTTTGTTTTTCTTGTCCAAGTGTATGGTAGAACTAACTTGTATAGGCCCTAAATGAAAGAAAACTTTTGTATGAAACGAAGCCTTAGGCTTCGCCCCTAGTTGTTTCACAGTCCAAATGAAGGAGCAAGAAGGGAGAAACGAAGGGTGTTCACACTGACTTCCAGGCCCAAATCGAAAGAAGCAGCAAGAAGGGTGAATCGAAGGTTGCTTGCTCACTCTAATATTCCTGCAATCGAAAGAAGCAAAAAGGAAGGATCGAAGGGACGCTGCGTCCTGGATCAAAAGGCTTATTTTCCCTTATTTTATTTTGTTTTGTCTTTACATTTTCTTGTTATTCAATATGGTTGTAATAGTGTAGGATATTTATTTTCTGCATTTTTATTGCTATATTAAATGTTAGTAATTAGGATGTATGGCAAGATAAAAACAACAAGTAGACCACTGATACGGTGGGAGAACTGACTTAGGTGTTTTGCGTTTGATCGTAATTGTTGAGGATAGCAAAAGTCGCCACCGACTTTTATTTTATCCAATGAAGGAAAGGGTCAAAAGAACAGGAAAGACCTTTGAGATTATTTTCTTGAGTTCGGGGGGTAGATTATAAAAAGGGAAGGTATTAATATCCTTTTTATCCATAGTTATCTATGGGCTCTTAGTTTCTTGCTAGATCATTGCTTTTGTTTGAAAGTATGCTTTGTGGTGTGGTTTTGAAAGTATTTTGAAAAGTGCCTTCATTTAGGCAAAACTTTGTAATGATTCTCGTCTCTATAAGAATGTATACAAAGTGTTGAAATTTTTGAAAATATTTCAATGGAAAGTGTTGGTGTATTTGAAAAAAGTGTTTGTGTTTTGAAGATAAGCAAGCAAATAGGAACATTCTACCTTACAAAAAAGTCTTTTATTCATTTCTCTCTTCCTTTGATATTTCTATCTTACCATTGATTGGTAAGAAGCCTTATCTTTGGATATAAAAGGGACGGGCGTGGGTCATCGTATAGTCATGATAGCAATGTTGTGAGATATCTTAGCATTTCTTTTGAGGGACTAATATCATTTGTAAGTAAACATTCGAAGCGTCATCGAGGGACTATGATCTTGTATTTTTGATTGTTTTTGCTAAGATGTCTCACATGCATAACATGACTATTTTTCATAAGGAAACAAGTGGAGTTAACCCTAGAGGTGCATGTGTGCAAAGTGTGTTTGATTGCATGAATTTTTTTCTTTTAATCAGGGTGATCTACTTGTTGATTTTATCTTGCCATACACCCTAATTACTATCATTTTACATAAATTCAAAAGTGAAGAAAGATAAAATCCTACACTATTACAACCATATTGAATTGCATGAAAATATAAAGGCAAAAATAAGGTAAAAGCAAGAAAAATGGATCTTTCGATTTAGGGCAGCAAACCCTTCGATTCTACACTTTCTAGCTCTCTTCGATCTGACCTGAAAAGGGGTGAAGGTATGACTTTTGATTGGGGCCTGAAGACCAGCATGTTGTGTCTTTCGATTGGGTCCTGAAGGCCAGCATGTTGTGCCTTTCGTTTGGGGCCTGGAGGCCAGCATGTTATGCATTCTGGATGCCTCTTTAGTTTGGCCTAAAGGTTAGTATGGAAGCCAGAGGCTTCGTTTCTAACTTTCTGTCTCCTGTTTCTTTCGTTTGAGTTTGAATAGAAACATGGCCCAAGGCCATGCCAACATCACCTTAAGGCTAAATTAGTGCTTAAAACATGTTTAAATGTACAAAGAGCAAAATCCAAGAATATTATGAACTATGACACCCATTAAAAGAGTGTAAATGAAGAGAAGAAAATAATATGTACATGTTTGAAACGAAAAGAAAACTTATTTACAAGTTATGCTGGAAAGGAAGGGTCAAAGTTTAAGAATGACTTACCTTGCTGGAGGCTGGAACGTGTGCTGGACCTTGAAGTGGTTGCCATGAATGCCTCTGAATTCCAAGGAAAAGACCAATGGTGGGCCTTTGACACTGGACTCGAAAGAAGTAAAACAAGTGAAATGTCTTTCTTTCCTGAATTCGAAGGACAATAAGATGTAAGGATATTTTTTTTTATAGATTTGAGAGGGACAAGTACTTGGATTCTGGGTTTGGATTTGCAAAAGTGTTTAAGTGTTTGAGAATTTTATCGTGTGTAAGAATTTTGAAGATACCTTCCCTTCTTTTTCTTCTCTTTCTTGAATTGAAAATTAACTCTCTATTTATAGAAGAAAAATTTGAAATGTTTGGGAGTAAAAATAATAAAATAAAGGCTCAGCTGGAAAGTAAGCATCCACTTGTGTCATGATAGCAATATGGATGGTTCAGATGGATTGCTTCCTTAGAAGGAAAACATGCGCAAGGCTCAAGAAAAACTTTTTCTAAAAAGTAGTATTATACTATTAAAGGCAGGTGGTCTTTGGACAACAAATGGGTAAAAGCCTATTTCAACTTGCATAAACAATTAAATATATAGTAAGTCATAGGTTTGAGGCCTGAAAAGGGGAAACACGTAGCCTAGCCTATGGGTCTAATGTTCAACTTGATCTTTTATGTTGAATCATCCCTCTTTCTACACCTTTCGACCATACCAGGACATCATTCGTTCCCACCAGTTATTTGTCCTTCAAATGGACCAATTGTATGTTCTTCGAATGTCCCTCTTCAATTGAATATGCCGTTTTGAGTCCTCTTGATTTTGATCACTCAGGACCAAACCTTCGAACATACTCCAAAGTAAGCAAAACAATTATTCCCCAACTATGGCATGTCCTTCGAATGGGCCACCAAGTTGTGTGTCATAATGCATCACTATGGCGTATTGAAGGGTTTGCAGATGGATTCAAATGTGATATGAAGGCGCATTCGAAGAAAACATGAAGATGAAATTGAAAGTCCCAGGAAGGTAGCCATTCATCCAATCGAAAACTTGTGAATCCAAGGCAAAGCGGTGAGGGGCCAATGGTGCAATCGGAGCTTGAAGGCAGGATCCATTGTCCAAATGAAGCTTGAATATAAGAGCTATTTTAGTGCATCAAAGCAAACCTACAAGAGGTCAAATGCCCAAATGAAACTTATGGACCAAAGCTTGATCAAATATGCCAGATTCTCAATCGAAGGATGTGAATCAAAACTTTCATCGAAGGAGATTTCCTGCCCAGATGAAGTACGTAACCCCAATTTTCATTCGAAGGAGGCCACAAAGCCAAACAAAAGATACATGCAGGAAGTTTAAATGTGCAATCGAATGATGCCAAAAGGAGGCTTTTTGCCTTGGAATCAAAGGAGACTACATGTGGGTTTGTGCCTTATGAATCCAAACCAACGTGCTAGAGGCACACACCCAGTCAAAGGATGCAAGCCAAAATTGCATCGAAAGAGGCCAGAAGGCTAATCGAAGGAGTTGAATCGAAGAACACTTGTTTTTCTCTAAATTTTGTCAAAATATTATTTTTATTTGTTTTCTCCCTTTTTGATAGTTTCCTTTTAATCTTGGTACTGGAAAATCCCAATGTACTTGTGAAAGCTTGAACCTTGGGAATCCTTGTTAGAAAGGCCTTGAAAAATTAGAGGATAAATTTTGGGATACAACAGCTGCCCCTGTTCAATCTTCTTAAACCTGAAGAGTTAGATTGGCAAGCCTACCATTCGTGACTTGAAGGTGTAAGATGATTGAACACTAAAGTGCCCAAAAATGTATGCTCGATGATATGTTAGCTTACTATGTATGGAATGGGTTTAAAGATACCATTTGGAGGGATGATGGATGGTATCAAGATAAATATTTTGGTTGATTTATACTAAAATGGTAGATGTCTTTTGCCTAATGATTTTACTGTAAGGAAAAAGGATTAGTTGCATGCAGATGTATGTATGGCGTAATGATGTTCTCAAAATAAATGAGCTTATGCTGTATGAATTTGTCATGTATGTGTTATGGTTTATGAATGTGATGCGTTCATTGCAACATGTATTTTTCTAGGAAAATAAATCCTTGACAATATGTTGGGGAGCCTTGGGAGGTTGAGACTTGAACGGTTGTTTAGACTGTTTCTGCTGGGAATTCCTGTTGTGTTGTTTGAGGAGAAACTCCACTGGGGAATACTGGCTTGTTTAAGGAGACTCTATGGAGAGTGTTGATATCGGCTTAGGGAAAAGAGTTTAGGAGTTTTGATTGTTTAATGCTCTTACTGGGGAATTATTCCTGACTAGAGAGCATCGAAAGTTAGCTGTTATCTGGTCGAAATCCAGGCTTGGCCATAATTTTTTGGGGATAATGAAGTTAACTGATATCTAGTCATATTCCAGGCTTCGCAGTGACTTGTAGGGGAAGATCTGAATTAACTATTATCTGGTCAAAATCCAGGCTTCGCAGAAAATTGCTTGAAGTTGAACTGTTATCTGGTCGGGTTCCAGACTTCATAGTGAGTTACTAGGGAAGATTAAATTAACTGTTATCTGGTCGGATTCTAAGATTCGCAGAAAATTTCTTGGGAGGATGAAGTTAAACTATTATCTAGACGGGTTCTAGGCTTCGCAGCAAGTTACTAACATTAAACTACTATCTGGTCGGACTCCAGGTTTCGCAGATTTCTGAGGTGGATGAAGTTAATTGCTATCTGGTTGGACTCCAGGCTTCATAATAACATGTTTGAATATATGAAGTTGAACTGATATCTGGTCGGATCCAGGCTTCAAAGTAACTTGCTTAAAATTAGTTGTTATCTGGTTAGATTTCAGGCTTCACAACAAATTTCTGAGGGAATAAAGTTAATTGCTATCTGGTCAGATTCTAGGCTTCACAATAACTCGCTTGAAAAGATAAAGTTAAACTAATATCTGGCCGGGTCCAGGCTTCACAGTAACTTGCTTGAAAAGATAAAGTTGAACTGATATCTGGTCGGGTCCAGGATTCACAGTAACTTGCTTGAAATTAGTTGTTTTCTGGTCAGATTCCAGGCTTCACAACAAATTTATGAGGGAATAAAGTTAATTGTTATCTGGTAGGATTCCAGGCTTCACAATAACTCGCTTGAAAAGATAAATTTGAACTAATATCTGGTCGGGTCTAGGCTTCACAGTAACTTGCTTGAAAAGATAAAGTTGAACTGATATCTGGCCGGGTCCAGGCTTAACAGTAACTTGCTTGATATTAGTTGTTATCTGGTCGGATTCCAGGCTTCACAACAAATTTCTGAGGGAATAAAGTTAATTACTATCTGGTCGGATTCCAGGCTTAAAAATAACTCGCTTGAAAAAATAAAGTTGAATTGATATCTGGCCGGGTCCAGGCTTTACAGTAACTTGTTGGGAGTAGAGGCAAACTCTACCGGGGAATAGAAGTTAAACCCTTGTCTGGTTGAGTTTAGGTTTTTCAATATCTCGAAGAGTTAAACTATTATCTGGTCGGGTCCAGGCTTCATAGTGTCATTGAGAAGTTAACTATTATCTGGTCGGGTCCAGGCTTCATAGTATTTGAAAGTTGTACTATTATCTGGTCAGGCTCAGGCTTCATAGTAACTTATTTGAAAGAATGAAATTGACTGTTATCTTGTCGGGCTCCAGTCTTCATAATAACTTTCGAATATAGCAATGACTTTGTTGGCGGCTTCACTGGGGAAAAGAGGTCATGATCCTATGATCTGTGATGGTCTGAGAGGCAAACTCAAGCTGGAGAGGATAGACTCAGCCGGGGAAGACAAACTTAGTTGGGGAAATAAACATTGTTGAGGAATATTTGACGAACTGCTGACAAGGTGAGTTCTTTTAGGAAGAGATCCACAAGGATTCTTCTTTTAGGACCAACTCAGCTGGGGAGAGGGTTGTTAAGAGATTGAGACTCTAGCTGGGGACTACCCTATGAAAAGGACTTTGTGGCGATAATGTTAATGAAATAACTCTATAGGGACATCCCAAATGTATAAAGAGATGCTTGTTTCTGCTTGGCAGGACACATGTGCTAAATAGTTTTAATTATGTTCACATGCATATGTTCGTTCAATTTTAGTCATTGGACGCCTTTTCATTCAAAATAAAGAACAGAAAGTTTGCACTTCAAAGTATATTTGTATTGATATTTTGCCCATGAATAGCCATTTTTGTACAAAGAGCCGAAGATCCTAGTAAGAGGAAATCGTCGAAAGGAAAACAAAATTGAAAACAAATATAATAGCCATGTGGAAGTGATCTCATTGCGTTCCAACTCTACTATTGCCCCAATGTCTTCAAACGTCCCTTGCAATCGACAGAAGCTGATTGGATTGATCTTTGACCGTTTAAACACGGACCTTGGTAATAAAGTCGACTGTAGTGATTCCATAAAGACATAGTCATACGCTTTCAATCCTTAATTTTTGCCTGGACCGCCCTTTTGGGTTTTCAACCCACCAGGATACCCATTTTTTCCCAAGTCGCCCTTTCGGGTTTTCAACTTGCTGGGTGTACAATCTTTTGCATATATCCCTAATTTTGCCCAAACCTTTGGTTTGTCAGGATGCCCTTATCTTTCCTAGGTGTGTCATCCTAGCGGGTCTCTTAAGCGTAGTATTTTTTAACTATTTCCACATTCACGGGATGTGGGAAATCTTCACCGTCCATGGTAGTCAGCATCATGGCACCACCAGAGAAGACTTTCTTGACAACAAATGGCCCTTCGTAAGTGGGAGTCCATTTTCCCCTGGGGTCGCCTTTGGAAGAATGATGCACTTTATTACCAAGTCACCAGCTTGATATACTCGAGGCCTGATCTTTTTGTTGAAAACCTTGATCATACGCTTTTGGTACATCTGACCATGACAAATGACAGTCAGTCACTTTTCATCGATCAAGTTCAACTGATCCAATCTTTTTTGAATCCATTTGTCTTTGCTTAAGCCTGCTTCATTCATAATCCTAATGAGGGAATCTAAACTTCCACTGGCAGAACAACTTCCATGCCATAGACCAAAGAAAATGGAGTTGCCCCAGTTGATGTCCGAGCTGAAGTACAGTAGCCATGAAGAGAAAACGGTAATATCTCATTCCAGTATTTGTAGGTCACTACCATCTTCTACACAATCTTAATGTTTTTGTTGGTTGGTGTCACTGCACCATTCATTTTAGGTCTATAAGGAGAAGAATTGTGATGCCTGATTTTGAATTGAGTATAAAGTTCAGTAATCATAGCATTGTTAAGTTTGGTTAGTTGTCATTGATGATCCTTTCGGGGACACCATAGCGGCATATGAGGTTATGTTTGATGAATCTGGCTACCACGTTCTTGGTGACTGACGTAAATGAGGCAGCTTCGACCCATTTGGTGAAATAATAGACAACGACTAGAATGAAGCGATGTCCATTGGAAGCAGTAGGTTTGATCTCTCCAATCATGTCAATTTGCCACATTGCAAATGACCACATAGCGCTCATGACGTTCAGAGGAATATGAGGCAGATGGACCTTATCAACATATACTTGGCATTTGGGGAAAGTCCTTGAGTGTTGATGGAAATCAACCTCTGTTATACCCCAAAATATTCCCTCTCATTTATCAAATATTTTCTCACAAGATCTCCTTGGGTTCAAGACTGCAGTAGGATTGATCAGCTCAAGACACCTCCTTAAGCACTGATGATTGAAATTAGGGTTTGAAATTAGGGTTTGGACTTTTATTTAATTATTTTTATTTACTAATTTAATTAAATTTACAAGAAACCCTAAAAAACTTGTTTTCTTTAAATAAATTTATTTTACTAACTTAATCTTAATTTTCTTATTTTTAGTTAATTATTTTATTTTAATTAATTTAGTCAAAAACCATTTTCATGAAAAAAAAACCAAACAAAAATCACATTTCTTTTTACATTTACATTATTGCATTTTTACTTATTCAATTTTGTACATTTATTCAAATTCAATATGGTTGTAATAATTATTTAGATTTAATTTCTTGCAATTCCCCATTTGTAATTTGTACACCCCTCCTCTAAATGATATAATAGCTTAGTATTTTTATTTCCCGCAATTTAAATGCTAGTAATTAGGGTTTATATGGAAAGATAAAAATCAATGCTTAGCAAACCCTAATCAAGACAAATCAAGCATGTAAACTAATACACTTGCACAGATGTATCCTTAGGGTAAACCCACTTTGTTGCCTTACAAAAATGGCCATATTATGCATGTGAGGTATCTTAGAAAAAACAAGCAAAATACAAGATCATAGTCCCTCAGTGACGCTATCCATGTTGCCTTTGAAAATAATCTTAGTCCCTAAAGAAAATGCTAAGATATCTTACAACATTGCTAATCATGGCTATACGATGACCCATGCCCGTCCCTTTTACATCCAAAGATAGGGTTACTTACCAAATTAATGATAAGATGACAATGTCAAAGGAAAGAGGAAATAAACATGAAAGACATTTGAGTAGGTAGAATGTTCCTAGTTACTTGCTCAATTTTAAAACCAAAACATCCTTGCTATTTTCAAAACACCAACATTTTCAAAACATCTTTCAAACTTGAAAATATTTTCAAAAGATCAACACTTTGTATACATTCTTATGAACAAGAATCATTACAAAGTTTTCCTAAACGATGGCGCCTTTACAAAATACTTTTAAAAACCACACAAAGCACATTTACAAACAAAACAAGTGATCTAGCAAGTAACTAAGAGCCCATTGAAAACCATGGATGAAAAGGGTGCTAATACCTTCCCTTTTCATAATCTATCCCCCTAACTCAAGAAAACATCTCAAAGTTTTTTCATGTGCTTTTTCACCTTTCCTTTTGGATAAAAGAAAAGTCGGTGGCGACTCTTGCTAACCGCAACATTTACGATCAAACACAAAACAAACAAGTCAGTTCTCCCACTGTATCACAACCTCCATTGTTGACCAATAATAACCAGCTCTCAGGATTTTCTTGGCCATAGTATGTCTTCTAGAGGGAGTCCCAAAGAGACCATCATGCATGTCTTCCATAATTTCCTCTGCTTCCTTCTTGTCCACACATCGGAGTAGAGTAGAATCATGGTTGTGTTTGTACAAGATTCCATTACTTAGGAAGAATTTGGTTGAGAATCTTTGTAAAAACTTTCTGTCATTGATGGAAACTCCTTCGAGATACTCTTGTGCTTCAAGGTATCTCTTCACCTCATGGTACCATGGCTTTTCTATGTCAGTGTCAAGCTCATAGTAGTGCGCAGGTTCGTCAAATCTCTCAATTATAATCATAGGAGCCTCATTGTCCCATTTGACCTTGAACATAGAAGACATCATGGCCAAAACATCGGTTAACTGATTTTCTTCCCTAAGTATTCAAAGGTGATCTCTTCGAAGTAAGGAATCAGATATAGAACAAGCTCTTTGTAAGGAATAAGGTTAGGGTGTTTAGTGTCCCAATCTCCTTTTACTTGGATAATCACTATAGAGGAATCCCCGAAAACATTCAAATGCTTGATCCTCAAATCACTGGCAGCCTTCAGACCTAAAATGCATGCTTCGTACTCAGCCATGTTGTTCGTACAATCAAAGCACATTCTGGAAGTGAAAGGAGTGTGGAAACCTTTAGGGGAGATTATCACAACACCAATTCCGTTACCCAAAGCATTGGAATCCCCATCGAAGATCATAGTCCATTGGGATCCTTGTTCAGGTCCGTCATACGGTCTAGGTTTCGCGCAGTCGGTCACTAATAGGATATTCTCATCCGAGAAGTCAAAATTCATAGAATGATAATCATCAATAGCTTGATGGGCCAAATGATCTGCTAATATACTTCCTTTGATGGCCTTTTGCATTGTGTATTGAATATCGTACTCAGCAAGATCATTTTCCATCTAGCTATCCGTTCGGAAAGAGCGGGTTTCTCGAAGATGTACTTGATAGGGTCCATCTTGGAAATAAATAGAGTGGTATGAGTCAACATATACTGTATTATACAGAGAGTAGCCCATGCCAGAGCGGAACAAGTTTTCTCGAGCAGTGAATATCTAATTTCACAGTCGGTAAACTTTTTGCCCAGGTAGTATATTGCATGCTCTTTTTAGCCAAACTCGTCATGTTGGCCCAACACACACCCCATAGAATTCTATAGCACCGTCAAGTACATGATCAAGGGGCTTCCTTCAACTGGAGGCATGAGGATATGGGGTTCTTGCATTATTATTTTGATTTTGTCGAAGGCAGCCTGGCATTCATCATTCCATTCGACTACTTGATCTTTCTTCAAAAGTTTGAAGATTGGCTCACAAGTAGCAGTTAAGTGAGATATGAAGCGGGTGATGTAATTAAGACGACCCAAGAATCCTCTAACCTCCTTTTCAGAGTGGGGAACTAGAATTTCTTGGATGGCATTTACCTTTGTAGGACCGACTTAGATGCCTTTACCACTGACAACAAAACCTAGAAGTTTTCCAGATCTTACTCTGAATGTGCACTTATTAGAGTTTAACCTCAACTTGTAATTTTTCAGCCTCTTGAATATCTTGTATAAGTGATTGAGATGTTCTTCCTCGGTCTGTGATCTTGCAATCATATCGTCCCCAACACCTTTATTTCATGATGGATCATATCATGAAACAAAGCTACCATAGCCCTTTGATATGTTTCCCCTGCATTCTTTAATCTGAATGGCATGACCATTAACAAAAGGTTCCCCACTGTGTAATGAAAGTGGTCTTCTCCATGTCATCGGGAGCCATCCTAATTTGATTATAGCCTAAGAAACCATCCATTAAAGAGAAGACTTTATGCTGAGCAGTGTTATCAGCCAAGACATTAATATGTGGTAGAGGGAAGTCATCCTTGGGACTTGCCCTATTCATATCCCTATAATCTACGCACATACGAAATTTTTTGTCTTCCTTCGATACTGGCACCACATTTGCAACCCATTGGGGATAATACGTCACAGCTAGGAATCCTGCATCAAATTGTTTCATCACTTCAACTTTTATCTTTTCAGCCATGTCAGGCCTCATGCGATGGAATTTTTGTTTGACAGGAGGACAATCTTCCTTTGTCGGCAGATGATGAACTATAATGTTGGTATCCAACCCTGGCATATCTTCATACGACCAAGCAATCACTTCCACATAGTCATGCAACATCTGAACCAATCTTCTTTTGACACTGCTTCCTAGGTTAGCGCCGATCTTAACCTCTTTCTTGTCTATCTTGGTACCTAGATTGATGACTTCAACTGACTCTTCATGTGATTCAATAGCTTTTTCCTCTTGCAATAGAAGTATGGCTAGTTCTCCCAGTATCTCATAATCTTCCCCGCCTTCGTCTTCGGCTTGGTTAATTGGATGTTCGAAATTATAGGTGGCAATAGTAGAGTCGTTGGCAATAAAATCCGGAGTGGACGAGGACCTGGAAGAGTGTGTGTGTGTGCATGTAAGATACATGGCTATTTTGAAAAATGCATTAAAGAAAAAGAAAGACAATAAGCACAAAAGTTTGAATGCAAAAAGTCCAATGGTTTGTATTGAATGATCATATGATAAAATGAACATAAATAAAACCCTTAACAAACGGACCATAGTGCCTCGGGTCAGGCATATGGCTTAAAAGTCATTATTTAATATTACAGACGGAAGGTTCTTGAGTTGATAGAAAGAAATAAACAAGTAATTACTCCTCAATGAAGGAGATGGGAACGAAGTCCTTTGCGTGCCAATTATTGAGCTCTGTTGTAGTAGGGTATACCCATTCTTCAAATGCACACTCAGCATCACAATCCTCCACAACTTTTATTTCATGATTTCCAATATAGAGATGGGGCTTCCCTGCATGAGCGCACCTCACTTATTTCTGGGCCTTGATAGTGAAACCCAAACCACATTTGTCTGCTTTGGATGGGATCTCGGGGAGTTGCCTCCATGTATCACAACTTCCTTCTTCAACTGCGGCATGAGAATCTTTAAATGAAACCATCTTTGGCACGAACTTATCAGCTTTGGGCATGTCGGAGGAAATTTTGGTAGTAGCAATCATAGGCAGAACAACTTCAAAATCCTGACACGGGGTTTCTATAAATTCGCCATCCATCTCCACATATTTGAAAGAATTGAGGTGGCTTACCATGAACTCGTCATCACCACAAACTGTGACGATCCTTCCCTTGATCGGGTACTTGAGTTTTTGATGAAGGGTTGACGTTACTGCCCCTGCTCCGTGGATCCAAGGGCGACCCAGCAAACAAGAGTAAGCAGGACGGATATCCATGATGTATACAGTAGAGTTGAAAATATGTGAGCCCACCTTGATCGGGAGATCCACCTCTCCATGAACCATCTTTTTAGACCCATCAAAAGCCCTCACAATAATATCACTCGGCTTCAACACCAGACCTTCGCAGTCTAACCGGTCCAAAGCGCCCTTAGGTAGTACGTTTAAGGAAGAGGTAGTGTCAACCAGAAGATGTGCTAGGGTAGTCCCCTTACATTCAACAGAAACATGCAGAGCTTTGTTGTGATTTCTTCCAAGTGGTGTCAGATGAACATCCAAAAACCCCAAACCATTATTGGCCGTCAAGCTTGCCACACAATTTTCAAACTGGTCAGTTGTGGTCTCATGAGGGACATGAGCCTTCTTCATAAATTTGATTAATGCCCGGGAATGAGCATCGGAACAAAGTAGTAAAGATAACATGGAAATCTTGGAATGGGTTTGCCTCAGCTGCTCCACTATCTTGAAATCACTCCTCTTTATAATTTTCAAGATCTCATCCATTTCTTGAGCAGAAGGTTCCTCAGCAGCAATCTCTTTTGTGGGTATTTCTGTCTCCGCAGACTCAAATACTTTCTCCTTTCCCCTTGTGTCAGCACCAGGCTTAGCAGTGGTGATGCAGTCAGGTGCCTTTGTAGCGGTTGATGGTGAGATGTTGGGTGAAAATATTCTCCCAGTACCGGTCACCTTACTAGATCCAGTAATGTTACCAATGTCATCAGATTTTCCTTCTTTAATCCAAGCATCTTACTTTATTCCATGGTAAAACACCTTAGCATCATAGTTCCATGGCACTGCTTTGTTGGAAGAGTACAAAATTGTCTCGGGGGCGGTAATTATCAGAGGAGCAACAGTCGGTTCATTTGAAATCCTGATAGGACCCTTGGAGGAGATCCTAAGAGGCTTGTTTGGAATTGTTATGATGGAGAGGTCTTAAATCTTATTAATCAGATTTTTGGTGGACGGGGTTCTTTCAAATAGGATCTCATGACTATTCATCAGGCGTTGAACACCTTCCTTCAGCCATTTGCATCCATTAATTTGTGTGGTGCAACAATCACAATCCTTCAAACAGCCACGGAAAACCCCGGCTTTTAGAAAATTCTTTTTTATAGTGGTTAACAGAGTGGTCAAGTATTCGACGGAGGAAACAAAAATGGTGTCTTCAACAACATTGACACCCTTGCCATGGTTTGGCATTGGTGCCGTTATCAAATTAGGAATTGGAGGCAAATCAAATTCGATGGTCTTGTTGTCTATTAAGTCTTGAATTTTATTCTTCAATGCCCAACATTGGTCGGTCTCATGCCCGGGACTATTCGAGTGATATGCGCACTTGGTATTCAGATTGTATTTAGGTGAGGAGCTATCTAGATTGGACGGAGGATCATTCAGTGTCACCAAATTATCCTGTAACAGGTTTTGTAAGGCTTGAGATAGCGACATGCCTATTATTATGTATTGTCTTCGTGGAGCCTCAAAATGTTGATGATTGGAACATTGTATTTGAACAGGAGTTGGGTTGGAAATCCGAACAACGTTAACGGATGGGCGGTCATCCTTCTTGGTACGAAACCTTTCCCAATACACAACATTCGTTTCTTTCTTACCAGTGAAGGGTTTCTTTACGGGATTGGAGGTGGAAGCAGATGCTATGGGAATCTTCCCGCCCTTGATACCACTTTCAACTCTTTCACCGGTTAAGATCAGCTCGGTGAAACTGGATGAAGAACAACCAACAATAAGTTGAAAAAAGGACCAGATAAAGTGCCCATAAACATATCAATGTGTTCCCTATCAGTTAATGGTGGTTGAACCCTACTGGCAAGATCCCTCCACTTTTGGGCGTACTCTTTGAACCCTTCGTTTTTACCCATTGTCATGTATTGTAGTTGAACCCTAGTCGGTGCCACGTCGGCATTGTATTGGTATTGGTGATAGAAAGCGGTGGCCAAGTATTTCCATATATGGATACGGGAATCCTCCAATTGGTAAAACCACTCTAGTTGAGTCCCAGCCAAACTTTCTTGAAAGAAGTGGACCCAAAGTTTCTTGTCAGCGGTGTGCGGTTGTATTTTGTGCACATAAGACTTCAGATGAAGTTTTGGGCAGGAAACCCCATCATATTTAACGAAGACTGGTATCTTGAATTTTTGGGGAATGACAACCCCAGATATTAAACCCAAATCGTCAAAATCCAAACCAGGGATAGCTTGAATCTCAACGGCCTTCAATCTATCCTCTAGCCGCTTGTACTTAACATTGGAAGGAGGATACTGCTCTTCAAAATAGTCTTCATCATCGGAAATTTGATCATTGATACACCCAACCTGGGTACTCCTTGCTTCTCCAATTTTATTTTCGTCTTCCTCAGACGAATCTTCAACTACTGGTATTTGGCGGATCGGATCTCTGAATCTTTTACCCGTGTTGACTAGGGATTTTCTCTTTGGTTTCTTTTTGGACTCCAGCAACATCATTAACTCTTGTTGCCTCTTGGCCAAGGTCAGTAGAGTTTCTTGAAACTGGGAGTTTTGTGCTTGCAGATCCTTCACTATTTTATTGATATCCATCTTACTGAAATAAATAGCAGAAAGATAAGGAAACCTATTATGGAAAACCTGTTATGTTATGATGCATGAAAAATGTGCATGCAAATGATTTCAAGGATTCATGAAATTTAAATTTGTCTAAACAAAGAATGAACAAACGTCAAATTTCATTAATCAGTTCAAAATGGTTACAAAGTGCCTCTTGGGCTTACAAAATACATTCCTAAGACAAAAAGGTTGAATGCATCCTCTTTGGTGCTAGGTAGGCGTTCAAGCTCTGTTCTTCATGAAGTTTCTTTGTAAGCTCTAAAACCCTTTTCTCGCTCGCGTAGAACTGAGATTCGAAGGTGTCTCGATCTTCCTTTAGATGAATCCAACCCTTTTGCAAGTCTTCGAGAGAAGTAGGCATGTTGGTATAGAGAACAGTATACGGGACATCTCCTTCAGCAACAGGCTCCACGATAACAGGTAGGATGGAGGGGTAAGGCATTATGAGCTTCTAAGCACGAGCTCGTACCCACCTAAGGTAAGGCTCAATGGGAATAGAATTCTTGTGTCCCAGTGTCTTACTATCCACTCTATTTACCATCCTCCAAGCTCGTACAAACCTATGACGGTAGCCTTGATCGCTGCTTTCGTAATCGAACACCACTCCTTGGTTGAGCATATCATGAGAACCATCTCTTCGGGCATACCCAAACTGCCGTAAAGCTAAACAAGGGTTGTAAGTGATACCTCCCCTAATTTCAAGCAAAGGGACATTAGGGAATTCCCCACAATGGTCGATGATAGTAATGTTTTCCAAGGACCGAGAACACCAATGAATATCAGAGTGTCTGAGTGACATCAAGCTATTGGACCACCTCAAACCTTTCTCATTCTTCAACATGGATGGGGGGAGATTCAAAACAAACCACCTAGCCAAAATAGGAGTACAACACATGAGGGTTCCTCTCTTCCTCATGGTGAGAGAGTGGAGAGAATATAGGATATCTCCCAACAATGTAGGCACCAGATTGCGAGACATGAAGATTTTGACAGCATTTATATCTATAAGTTGGTCAGGATTTGGAAATAGTACCATCCCGTATATGATAAGGGCCAAGATTTCTTCAAAATCTTGTAAATCCAGAGTGTTCCAACAATCTTGAGCTTTCTCAAACAAGAACTTGGCTAAGAACCCTTTGACACCACTTCTTGTTTCCCAATTAGTCGTGATATCGGATCTTTGCAAGTGTAAAGCCCAAGCAATCTCTTCAGGGCTCGAGTCTCTTTCGATACCGTTGAAAGGTAGTTGATTGAGAATAGGAATCACCAATATTTGAGAAAATTCTTCCATAGTAGGCACAAGCTGGTAATAAGGGAAGGTAAAGCAATGGTGCAAAGGGTCGAAGAACTGGAAAAACACCTTCATCATGCCTTCATCAATGCTCGAGGTAATCAAGTTTAGGAGTCGACCATGTCTTTTGGTAAATGAAGAACTCTCAGGAACCCTCGATGCTAACTCTTTGAGTTGAGAAGGAATTCTTACCAGATTGACTTGGATAGTATTCCTGCCGGTGGAAGCCATGTCCTACAAAACAGAACAAAGATAAATCTCAAAAAACCCTTGAAATGATTAGTTCGAAATGCAATGGTATGATGTTATGATGTTATGTACAAGTAAGCATATACACACAAAAGAAAACAAATCCTTAGGTTTAGGCTTGCATGGAGTTTGTAGGTAAGTACCCTCTTGAAGTTTAGTTGGCTCAACCTGTCCTAGTAATAGTAACCAGGTTCTAGGGGATCTCAATATCACTGATCTTTCCTCATCGGGCATTGTTTCAGCGTAAGCCTCTTTAACAACGACCGAAATATCCCTAGAAGTCCGATCTCAATGAGCATAGTACCGAGTATCAACCAACTTCGGACTGCACCAAAGCCGGCTACCTCACTACTTCCTAAAGTCCAAGTTGTTCAACTAAAGGTTCTAAAGTCAGTTAGTGCTTCATGACACCACACAGCGGCCCCGTATTCTCCTTGACTACTCAATGGCTACCAGTACCAACAAATGTGTCACACTAATGTAGCTATTGCTTAGACCATGTCGGTATACCCCGCACAGTTTTCACAACTTATTGCTACTTACCTAAAAGGTGTCCCAGATCAGGGTAGAGGATCAAAACAAGCCAAAACAAAGAACCATATTATAAAGCAAATAAGTCAAACAAAGAAAAGCAAGTAAAGGTGATCTAGCCCTAAGGTAACCCCACTTTTAAGAATTAGATTCCCCAGCAGAGTCGCCAGTTCTGTAATACAGTGGGAGAACTGACTTGGGTGTTTTACATTTGATCGCAATTGTTGCGGATAGCAAGAGTCGCCACCGACTTTTCTTTTATCCAATGAAGGAAAGGGTGAAAAGAACAGGAAATACCTTTGAGATTATTTTCTTGCGTTTGTGTGGTAGATTATGAAAAGGGAAGGTATTAGAACCCTTTTCATCCATAATTATCTATGGGCTCTTAGTTTCTTGCTAGATCTTTGCTTTTGTTTGAATGTATGCTTTGTGGTGTGGTTTTGAAAGTATTTTGAAAAGCGCCTTCGTTTAGGAAAAACTTTGTAATGATTCTCGTCTCTGGAAGAATGTATACAAAGTGTTGAACTTTTTGAAAATATTTCAATGGAAAGTGTTGGTGTATTTGAAAAAAGTGTTTGTGTTTTGAAGATGAGCAAGCAACTAGGAACATTCTACCTTACTCAAAAAGTCTTTTGTTTATTTCTCTCTTCCTTTAATATTGCATCTTACCATTGATTGGTAATAAGCCTTATCTTTGGATATAAAAAGGACCGGCGTGGGTCATCGTGTAGTCATGATAGCAATGTTGTAAGATATCTTAGCATTTCTTTTGAGGTACTAAGATCATTTGTAAGGAAACATTCGAAGCATCATCGACGGACTATGATCTTGTATTTTTTATTGTTTTTGCTAAGACGTCTCACATGCATAACATGACTATTTTTCATAAGGAAACAAGTGGAGTTAACCCTAGAGGTGCATGTGTGCAAAGTGTGTTTTATTGCATGCATTTTTGTCTTTTAATAATGGTGATCTACTTGTTGATTTTATCTTGCCATACACCCTATTACTAACATTTTGCATAAAGTCAAAAGTGCAGAAAGATAAAATCCTACACTATTACAACCATATTGAATTGCATGAAAATATAAAAGCAAAAATAAGGTAAAAGCAAGAAAAATGGATCTTTCGATTTAGGGCAGCAAACCCTTCGATTCTGCACTTTCTGGCTCTCTTCGATCTGACCTGAAAAGGGGTGAAGGCATGAATTTCAATTGGGGCCTGATGGCCAGCATGTTGTATCTTTCGATTGGGGCCTGGAGGCTAGCATGTTGTGCCTTTCGTTTGGGGCCTGGAGGCCAGCATGTTATACCTTCTAGATGCATCTTTCGTTTGGCCTGAAGGTTAATATCGAAGCCAGAGGCTTCATTTCTAACTTTCTGTCTCCTGTTTCTTTCGTTTGAGTTTGAATAGAAACATGGCCCAAGGCCATGCCAACATCACCTTAAGGCTAGGTTAGTGCTTAAAACATGTTTAAATGTGCAAAGAGAAAAAGCCAAGAAGATTGTTAACCATGACACCCATTAAAAGAGTGTAAACAAAAAGAAGAAAATAGTATGTACATATTTGAAACGAAAAGAAACTTATTTACATGTTATGCTGGAAACAAAGGGTCAAAGGTTAAGAATGACTTACCTTGCTGGAGGCTGGAATGTGTGCTGGACCTTGAAGTGGTTGCCTTGAATGCCTCTAAATTCGAAGGAAAAGACCAAGGGTAGGCCTTTGACACTGGATTCGAAAGAAGCAAAACAAGTTAAATGTCCTTCTTTGCTGGATTTGAAGGACAGTAAGATGTAAGGATTTCTTTTTTAGATTTGAGAGGGACAAGTACTTGGATTCTGGGTTTGGATTTGCAAAAGTGTTTATGTGTTTGAGAATTTTATGGTGTGTAATAATTTTGAAGATACCTTCCCCTCTTTTTTCTTCTCTTTCTTGATGTGCAAATGAACTCTCTATTTATAGAGGAAAAATTTGAAATGTTTGGGAGTAAAAATAATAAAATAAAGGCTCAGCTGGAAAGTAATCATTCACTTGTGTCATGATAGAAAGATGGATGGTTTAGATAGATTGCTTCCTTAGTAGTAAAATAGGCGCAAGGCTCAAGAAAAACTTTTTCTAAAAAGTAGTATTATACTATTAAGGGCAAGTGGTCTTTGGACAACAAATGGGTAAAAGGCTATTTCAACTTGCACAAACAATTAAAAATAGAGTGAGTCATAAGTTTGAGGCCTAAAAAGGGGAAACACGTAGCCTAGCCTATGTGTGGTGCGGTGGGAGAACTGACTTGAGGTTTCGCGTTTGTGTTTGCACTTGTGCGGTTTAGTAAGAGTCGCCACTGACTTTTTATTTTATCCAAAGGAAAGGTCAAAAAGCACAGGAAAGACCATTTGAGATGTTTTCTCGGGTTCGGGGGGTAGATTATGAAAAGGGAAGGTGCTAGCACCCTTTTCATCCATGGTTATCCATGGGCTCTTAGTTACTTGTTTTAGATCACTTGCCTTTGCTTTTCAATTGTTTGAGATGGTGCTTTGTGTGTGGTTTTGAAAATGTTTTGAAAAGAGGCCATCGTTGTGGCAACCTTTGTAATGATTCTTGTTTGAATGTATACAAAGGTGTTTTTGTCTTTTAAAAAGTTTTTCATGTTTGAAAGTAGGGTTTTGAAATTGTGTTGTGAAGTGTGTTTTGAAAATAGCAAGGATGTTTTTGCAAGCTTTTGATCAAGTAACTAAGAGCTATCTACCCTATTTTACTCAATGATCCTTCTTTTGTTTTTAACCCTTTTAACAGTGTTGTTTCACCATTGTAATTGGTGAACAACCTTGTGTTAGGATGTTGAATGGGAAAGGCGCGGGTCGTCGCATACAATCATCGAAAGAAACTTGTGAGACACTCTAGCAATTTTGTAAGGGACGAGATCGTTTTATCGAAGGCAACATCGAGGGTCATCGAGGGACTACGATCTTTATTTATCGAAGGGGAATTTGCTAGAGTGTCTCATACTCGAGGGACATGATTGTATTTTCCGAGGCAACAAGCGAGGTTACCTTAGAGGTGCAAGTGTGAATTGTGTGTTGATTTTCATACATTTGTCTTGTATTAGGTTATCTAGCGATTGATTTTAGATTGTTCGCATACAAACCCTAATTACTATACAGTATATTGAAAGTGATAAATTGCGGGAATTTAAAGTCTAACTTATTACAAAAGAGTATCCGGGGATGGGGGTACAATTATTTACAAATGGGGATGAGTCTCATAAGAATAATAATGTCCAAATATTATGCGTTACAACCAAATCGAACTGTCGCCATTCAACACAAGATTATAACAATTTATAAGATAAAGAAAATAAATAAAATTATGAGATGCATGTATTTATTTACAAATAAACAAATAAAATTTAACCTAATAAAGATTAAGTATTTATTATTATTTTTGTGTTTTTTATGAATTATGTAAACAAAGAGTTTTAAAGAAAGAAAGATTATTTAAATTAAATCTTCCATTATTTGCATATTTTTATTAATCAATAACTAGTTTTAAAGAAAACCAAGAATTATTTAAATTAAACTAAATGTTCTTTTTTTGTATTTTATTAAATGTAACAAATATTAAAGAAAACTATATTAAGAAAATTTAAACAAAATTTTAATATCATTTTTAGTTTTATTATTGAACAAAAGAAAAAAGAATCAAATTATTAAAAATGAAAATAAATAGAAGTATTAGTTCAAAAATTAAAAAGAAAAAGATGATGGGCCTAGGATTTGTGGCCCAAATAAAAAATGAAGAAGAACAAATTGCAAGTCAGAATGAGCAAGGGGGGGGGGGGGGGCGTGTTTAGCAAGGAAATTGTGGGCTTTAGGAAAGGGTTAGGAGCGGGTTAGGCCCAAGGCAGAGTTGTACAATGTTTTGTTAGGGTTCTGTCATTCTTTAGGGTTTGCAAGCTTTGGCCACAGCGGCGCCGTTTCTCTCATCTCTTCTTCTTCTTCTCCGTTTCATATTTCTCTTCTCATGCCATAACGCTGATCCTTCCTCAAACCTCCAGGTTGCCGGAGCGCCACCCTAGCCCTCTCCTCTTCACGACGGTACAAGGCAATTGTTTTGAATGATACAGTTTCGTTTCAAACGCGTTTTTTACAGTTTTTTCATTTTTGTGATTCTTGTATGCATGTTTTAATCTATGGGTTTTGTGTTTGATATACAGTAAAAGGAGTTGAGAAAAAGCTTACCTTGAGCGTTTTGCTTATGAAAAGTGAGAGAGGGGGAAATGGGTTGGACCGGTGACGCTCTTGGTGGCCAGAGGCGGAAGAAGACGAGATGAATGCGTTTCTGGTATTTTTTTGTTGTTCATTTGATTATGTTGTTTGATGATGATGTGATTCTGAAAACTCTATTGTTGGCTCTGAAAACCCTTTGTGGATTGCCTCTGATGTTCTCTTCCTCTTCTCTTGGCTACTGATGTTTTGATGATGAATGATTCTGAAAAAAACTTATGTTGTTTTCTTTTTTCGTTGTTGATGATGAATATACTTCTGAAACTATGCTTGTTGATGCTTCTGAATGCTCTTCTTCTCTCTTTAGTACTGATGTTTTGATGATGAATGATTCTGAAAAACTAGCTTTTTTTGCTTTGAGTTTGTTGCTTCGTTTTTGTTGATGATGAAATAAACTCTGAAACTACTGTGTTTTTCTATCACTTCTGAACCTCTCTTCTGTACATTGATGAAGAATATGAAACTTGTTGGTTAGCTTCTAATTGTTGATGTTTAATGGCTAGCTTTGACAAGCTTGCAAATTTTTGAGTTTTGGCCAGCTTGTGGTTCTTTTTGAAACTATTTGGCAAAGCTTGTTTTGAGTTTGGTACAGGTTTGAAACTATTTGATTGTTTTCTGCAGCTTTGGCTATCTTGTGTTTTATTTGTTTTGAAGATTAATGTTTGCGGGTTATTTTTGTTTGGCCCGTGAGCAGGTTTTGCTATAGCTTGCAGTTTGGAATGCATGCTTGGTTTGGGCTAGCTTGGCCTTTGTTCTGTTATGCAAGGTTTTTGGTGTTTGGATTTTTGAGTTTTGAGATACAGGATTGTGGTTTGGCCTATGTGTTTTGAGCTGGCTTAGCTATGCAGGTTGTTGTTTTTTCAAGCAGGGTTGCAAGCTTGCTGTTATTATGCAGGTTGCTTGAGCTTGCAAGTTTTTGACTTGCAGTTTGGGTCAGTTGCAGTTGTCTTAGTTTGGCCTTTGTGCAGGCTTGACAACAGGTTTTGCTACAGCTTGCAGTTTGAAAATGAAGGCTTGGTTTGGGCTAGCTTGGCCTTTTTTCTATTTGTGTTTTGATAACGGTTTATGCAGGTTGTGGAGCTTTTGTATTTTTCCTCCCTCTTGGACTGTTATACAGTCTCCTCTCTTTATATCTTTTGTTTTCTTTGATAACTTGAAAACAGTCTGCCTTAGCCAAAACTGCAAACCTCTTCACTAGGTCCTCTCTTTCTCTCTCTCTCATAAGCACTTTTGCTTATTTTAATATATCTTTCTGAAAAGTTTTCTGGCTAGAAAGTGATGATGGCTAGGACAAGCTCTTGCTTGTGAATTGGTTTTTCTCTGCATTGTGTACTTTGTTTACATATTTTCTATATTGTGTACTTTGTTGCTTTTTCTAGTTGCTATGCTTCTTGTAACTCAGTTTGACATGCCTGGCCCCTTGTTGCATTTGGTTTGATTACTGCAGTTTGAAACTCAGTTTGCAGTACAGTTTACTTTGTATGCAGCCTTGTACCTTTGTATTTGAACCATGTTTTTGCATCTAGTTTGACATGCTTGCATTTGTTATTTGTTTTTATTTTTCTCTTTGTGAACCAAGAAGAGTAATCTTCTTGTGATTTGCAAAGAGGAAAATAAAACATGATGAACAAATAACATTCTGATTCCGGCCGACAAACTTTAGTGATGATTTCTTTTTATCTGCTTGAAAATTCTTTTCAGTTAATTGTGCTAATTTCTTTCCTTTCTTGTTTTTTAGGTGAATGCATCCCGGGCAATAGAGGAAGCAGTAGAAGTAGAAGTCAAAGATCTTAGGAGATTAGGCTTAGAGATAGATAGATTTTTCATTTGTTGTAAACCATATTATTGTAAATACTGTAAGTTGTAAACTTACAATATTCAGATAAATTTTGTAACAACATTTGAAACGAATAAAAAAGTCTTTATCCAAAAGAAATTTCTACTGTCAAATATCTTCCAATCTTTCCTTGCATTGTTTATTTAATTATTTAAGACTCTCAAATCAAAATAATTGGAACTGTATCCCAATAATTTTAATCCAGATAAAATAAATAATCGACAAACTTTGCAGTCTCGTAACCTTGCATTAATCACAATACGCATGGTATTCCAATTAACACACGCATTGTACAGTTAAACAAACAAAGCATTCCATTAAACGGTAAACCTTTCACTCCACTTAATCAAGCAGATGCCTTAATGTTCTAAACAAAAGTCTCAGCTTTTATCCCAGATAATCAGGCCTTGAGAAACAACCAGTAAACTTGAACAAGCGTGAAAACAATATAACAGTTAACTGAATTTATGAGGATTCAGTTTCTTCTGAGAAATGCGAGCGAAAACCCTAATTCCGGATTTGTTGCCAAAGAAAAGTCTACTTGATCAATTCCTGAGCCAGTCTCAAAAAATCAGAAAAAACCCTAATTCTAGATTGACTGATAAAGAAAAGTCTGTTTGACCGATTCTTGAGCCAATCTAAAAAATCAGAGAAAACCCTGGGGTTGTGATTTCTTGTGAAAAAGGGAGGGCAAATTTTGGGGTACAACAGTTGCCCTTGTTCAATCTTCTTGAACTTGAAGAGTTAGATTGGCAATTTTGCCGTTCTTGACTCGAAGGTAAAAGATGATTGGACACTAGAGTGCCCATAAATTTGCACTCGTCAAAGCATAGTTGTGGGAATGGGCTTAAAGATCACATTGGGAGATGTGACAGAATCTTGTCGGAGATGGGCTTAAAGATGCCATCCAAGAATGTTTGTTGAACTGTATGAAAGAATGAGTATCAGAAAGGTATCCGTGTTTGGAACATCTCCGAGCTGGGGGTCTGAATAAGCAATAGATTAGCATCCGTGTCGGGAGGAATCTGTAAACTGTTTTCATAAATCCTTGAAGTTTGAAACTTGCTAAACTTATCCTTCGACGGGTAAAATATTAGCTGAAACACTAAGTTACGTTGTATGATGCAATGTATGTGTTATATCAATGCTTATGATATATGAATGTAATGAATGCGCATGTGATCTTGATTAGCCGTCTTATTGAGGAAGATAAATCCTGGATAGCTGGAGATAATAAAATCTTTGACCGCTGTCGGGGAAAATAAATCCTTGACTGCTACTGGGGATTGAAAATCCTTTGATCGTTGAAAATGAGAAGTCCTGGGACCACTGTTAAAGAGTATGTGTGTCCTCAAGATTTTTGACAACCTCTGTGGGGAGAAGTTATATTGCTGGGGAAAGTCAGGAGTTTGGGTTGTATGCCAATCTACTGGGGATTCCTGTTTTGAGGAGATCTTCGTCGGGGAATATCTGAAAACTCTGTGCGGAATTGAGAATGAGAGTCTTCATTCTTCTTGGGGAATTGGTGTTGAGGAGCGAAGAACGAGAATCTTCGATCTGCAGGGGATTTGAAATTCTGACAAATTCATGCTGAGAGTAAAGAAAGCTCCGGAGAATCCAGGATGAGAGTCTTGATTTTGTTGGGGAGTAAGAACTCTGTGGGGAATAGCCATACTGTTGCAGAGTGGCTATCCTGTTGGGGAGTAAAACTCAGGACTCTGGGAAAAGCTTATTCCAGTTTGGAAGAAGTTTGGGAGTTAAGATCATGCGCCACTTTGAGAATGAGAATCTTCATTCTGTCGGGAATATCAGGAATTCAGGTTATATACCACTTTGAGAATGAGAATCTTCATTCTGTTGGGAATATCAGGAGGTTGGGAGTATGCCAATCTACCGGGGAAGCAAAAATGAGAATCTTCATTCAGGAGTTTGGATCAAAAGGTTGGGTGTATGCCAATCTACTAGGGAAGCGAGAAATGAGAATCTTCATTCAGTTAAGGGTATCAGGAATCTGGGAGTATACCAATCTTCTGAGGTTTCAAGGATGATAATCTTCATTCAGTTAAGGGTATCAGGAATCTGGGAGTATGCCAATCTTCTGAGGTTTCAAGGATGAGAATCTTCATTCTGTTAAGGGTATCAGGAGCTTGGGAGTATACCAATCTTCTGAGGTTCAAGGATGAGAATCTTCATTCTGTTAAGGGTATCAGGAGCTTAGGAGTATACCAATCTTCTGAGGTTTCAAGGATGATAATCTTCATTCTGTTAAGGGTATCAGGAGCTTGGGAGTATACCAATCTTCTGAGGTTTCAAGGATGAGAATCTTCGTTCTGTTAAGGGTATCAGGAGCTTGGGAGTATACCAATCTTCTGAGGTTTCAAGGATGAGAATCTTCATTCTGTTAAGGGTATCAGGAGCTTGGGAGTATACCAATCTTCTGAGGTTTCAAGGATGAGAATCTTCATTCTGTTAAGGGTATCAGGAGCTTGGGAGTATACCAATCTTCTGAGGTTTCAAGGATGAGAATCTTCATTTTGTTAAGGATATCAGGAGCTTGGGAGTATACCAATCTTCTGAGGTTTCAAGGATGAGAATCTTCATTCTGTTAAGGGTATCAGGAGCTTGGGAGTATACCAATCTTCTGAGGTTTCAAGGATGAGAATCTTCATTCTGTTAAGGGTATCAGGAGCTTGGGAGTATACCAATCTTCTGAGGTTTCAAGGATGATAATCTTCATTCTGTTAAGGGTATCAGAAGCTTGGGAGTATACCAATCTTCTGAGGTTTCAAGGATGAGAATCTTCATTCTGTTAAGGGTATTAGGAGCTTGGGAGTATACCAATATTCTGAGGTTTCAAGGATGAGAATCTTCATTCTGTTAAGGGTATCAGGAGCTTGGGAGTATACCAATCTCTTGAGGTTCCAAGGATGAGAATCTTCATTCTTGAGAGAAACAAAATTTTAGGAGCTTCATTTGTCCATTATTCTGTTGGTGGGTTGTTTCTGTTGAGATTTAGGAATTCGTCCATAATTCAACTAAAGTGAAAACTTTATCGCTTGAATTTGATTGTACCTTCCCTGAAAGGAAAAGGTTAGTGGCATATATCAAATAATGATGTTCTCAAAATAAATGAGATTGCGTCATATGAAGGCCTGATGTACGGAGGTGTAATGTTTTTCAAGACGACCTTTCGCTGGGGAAAATAAATCCCAAACTGTTGAAGGAGAAAGGAGTTGGATTCTTCATCAGAATAATTCGCTGAGAGATATATCGGAAATATCAAAACCCGAAATAACTTCCACTGGCATAAGAATCAGGGAGATCTTAGTGTCGATCTGACTGAACTAGAGAGGGTCTTGGGTTAACTCTGATTCAACCGAATGATGGAGGAATCTCTGACGACTGTAACTTTCAACAGGTGATGAAGGAATCTTCGACAACCGTAACTTCCAATAGGTGATGAAGGAATCTTTACCGACCGTAACTCTAACAGGTGATGAAGGAATCTTCGACGACCGTAACTTCCAACAGGTGATGAAGGAATCTTTTCTTGCTGATCAATCTGCATATGTCATGAACATTATTGAAATGTAATTTTGTTTTGGAGAATAAATCCGTGACAAGTGCCAAGGAAATAAACCCATGACTACTGGTCTACTAGAGAGGTGATGAACTTCTCGAGGACGCTTGAATTTATTTTCAGAAAGATTTCGGAGAGATTCGTCACTGCCCCTAGTATCAAATGTTTGTGGCATTTCCAGGAAACTTGGATTGTACGTAACCCTATGATGAGATTGACGTTTTAAATGCCCCAAGTGATGGTGAGGGAGACTTGCCCCAGGTTAATCTGCAATTGAGAGATTTCTTGAAATCTTGACTGGACTGCCCCAATTTTACTGGATCTTGAATGATTTGTTAAAATCTTGACTGGACTGCCCCATGTTTACTGGACAATATCATATCAAGTCCCCTTTTGTTGATGGGAGATTTTTGCAACGGGAGTGTCATCCCACTTGAAGCGATTTTATTCACTGAGAGAGCTTTCGTTCAACCGAACATTCACTGTGCGAATCTCTTCGCTGTCAAACAAATAAACATGTGCAAACAACGATATTCAAATAATGCAAAGTTCATGCTTGTCTCGAAGTTTTGAAAAAAATGCGTTTTTTAGCAGAAAACTTTTTATAAGACAAATTCAACACAAGATTTAGAGCAAAGCCTTACAGGAGTCAGGATACCTTTTGTAATAGTGTGCTTTCGAAATAACCCATGCTTCAATTAGGACTTTTGAAGGGTTGTAACGTGGCTTGGTTCACGGTTTAAGAAACAAAGGATAAAGGCCCAAAGTATATTTGTACCCACCCGCTCTTCGTGATGTTCTTCAATCCTAAACTTAATTAATTGTGCGTCGAACTCTATTCGAGTTTGGAACAACGTTTTTTTGGTGATGGTTCACACAAGTTGAATTTGTTGGAAGGCAGTCATTTTGCAACATTTTTCATGTTGTTGAGGATTTGCAATGACCTCTTTCCTTTGATTCATTATCCCTAACTTTTGCCTGACTATTCCTGTTTTCGAGATTACAGTCAGCGGGATGCCCCAGCTTTCTTAAGCCTCCTTTATAGGTTTTGGCTCAGTGGGCTTTTATCTTTTGAGAGATAATGACTTCCTATGAGATAAGGAGCCATCACTGTCTTTTGGTTCTAAAGGAATGTTTTATGATGTCATTCATTGTATTACGAACTGAGAGTTTGCGACTTCAATGCGCATCTTTTGAATTAACTGAGAGACTACCCTGCCCCCGGTTTGATTAAAGGTTTCAATTTGTGTTTAAAACAGAAAACTTCTACTTCTTTGGCTTGAATGGGTTGACTAGGGATTATCTTCCTTATAACTCCAGTGTTTAGGATTTGAAAGAAACGCTTGTACATCATCAGCAAGGTCTGTTCAAAAGCATACTGTATGAGATTATGGCATTGTTTTCGTCATCCTCCCTCTAAAGACTTGTAACTTTTATCAAGAGTTAAATATAAAAAAGAAAGTAGATAGCATAATTCAAGAATAGTGAAAACGAATGGATGAATTTAAGACAAACATATGCAATGCATTAATGAAACATAGTTTGACATCAACAGATAATTGTTTGAATAACAAAAGAAATTACAACTTGAAAATTCAAATGAAATAAAATTCTCTCAGTTCGAACTTTGTCATTTCAGGTGGAGAACCCTCAGTGGAAGATTTTCATCTCGCCATCCGCATGAATTTCAGCACTCCTCTGTCAATCAAGTCTTGAATTTTGTTTTTCAAAGCCCAACAGTCGTCGGTGTCATGTCCAGGACTATAGGAGTGGTATACACAAAATGCATCGGGGTGATAGCCAGGAGCAGAGGTATTGGGATTCCGAAGAGGATCCTTTAAAGCAAGCAGATAGACCTCCAACAAGCGTTTCAGTATTAGAGATGATGGTATGTTAGTCTCAGTGAAATGTCTTCCAGATGTATTTTGCTTACGCCGATTACCCCATTGATGCTGACGAGGTTGTTGCTGGGATTGTGACCCTGAAGCAAGTTGGGGAGCCTTTCCCTTGTCTTCTTGTCTCAAAGGAGGTTGAATGATGACTTGATCTTCAACCTTAGTTGTTTGCCCCAATTGGTTATCTTGAAGTAGTTTGTTGACGAGGACCCTGAGCTCCTCTTGTCTTTGAGCCAGGTCTTGAATGAGATCCATCTGGCCCACCAGTTGTCCCATCATCTGGATTTTCATTATTGCCAACTCAATCTGTAGCCCTTCCAACTGATCATTCCTGATGCCGCCCGGATTCCCTAGGACCATGCCTCCTGTGAGGAGATCTTTCACTTCTTCTTGCCCCTGGGACAGGTTCAAGAACATTTCTTGAAGTTAAGTGTTTTGAGCCTGGATATCTTCGACAGTCCTCTCTAGAGCCATCTCTACTGAAATAAACAGTAGGAGAATAAGGAAACCTGAAAAGGAAAACCTGTTATGATACAATGCATGATATGTGGATGCATGTTTTCGAGGATCTCGCGAGGTAAACACAAAAAAAATGTTAGAGGTTGAACTTTGATCAACAATTTTGACTGGAGAACTTTGTATCGGTGGATGTCTTTCCACGAGAATCAAGCTCACCATGTCGAGTGGGTCATAGCCCTTGATTCAAGTTGTTTCACTTGACTTTGACGGTGTTTGTTTAGAGGAAGATGAATCCTCTTGCCCTTTGGTAGACGTCTGGTTCAACATGATCCTGCATTAAAGACCCTTGAGATCCTTGAAATGGTTATTGAAAATGCTATGGTATGATTTTATGATGTTATGTACAAGTATGCAAAAGTAAGCAAGTTATATACAGGTAATCACATTCACACAAAGCAAACAAGTCCTTAGGTTTAGGCTTGCATGGGGTTTGTAGGTAAGTACCCTCTTGAAGTTAGTTGGCTCAACCTGTACTAGAAATAGTAACCGGGTTCTAAGAAGCTCAATATCACTGGATTATTTATTGTGTTCATTGTTTTGGTTTAGCCACTTAACTGGCGACCAAAATATTCCAAGAAAACAACCCTCAATGAGTGTAGTATCGAGTGTCTACCAACTTCGAACTGCACCAAAGCCGGTCATCTCACTACCCCTAATAAGGCCAAGATGGTCAAGTAAGGTTCTAAAGTCAATTGATGCTTCACGACACCACGCGGCGGCCCCGTACTCTCCTTGATTCAACTCAAGGGTTACCGGTACCAACCAATGTGCCACATCAATGTAGCTACTGTTTCAACCATGTCGGTATACCCCACACAGTTCCCTCACAGTTTATTGCTACTTACCTAAAGGGTGCCCCCAAATTCGGGTGTAGGATTTAAAACAAACCCAAGCAAGGACCCAAAAAAGTAAAGCAATCAAGGAAAACAAGATAAGCATGTAAAGGTGATCTAAAACCCTAAGGTAACCCCACTTTTAAAGAATAGTCTCCAGCAGAGTCACCACTTCTGTGGTGCGGTGGGAGAACTGACTTGAGGTTTCACGTTTGTGTTCGCACTTGTGCGGTTTAGCAAGAGTCGCCACCGACTTTTTATTTTATCCAAAGGAAAGGTCAAAAAGCACAGGAAAGACCTTTTGAGATGTTTTCTCGGGTTACGGGGGTAGATTATGAAAAGGGAAGGTGATAGCACCCTTTTCATCCATGGTTATCCATGGGCTCTTAGTTACTTGTTTTATATCAGTTGCCTTTGCTTTTCAATTGTTTGAGATGGTGCTTTGTGTGTGGTTTTGAAAATGTTTTGAAAAGAGGCCAACGATGTGGCAACCTTTGTAATGATTCTTGTTTGAATGTATACAAAGGTGTTTTTGTCTTTTGAAAAGTTTTTCATGTTTGAAAGTAGGGTTTTGAAATTGTGTTGTGAAGTATGTTTTGAAAATAGCAAGGATGTTTTTGCAAGCTTTTGATCAAGTAACTAAGAGCTATCTACCCTATTTTACTCAATGATCCTTCTTTTGTTTTTAACCCTTTTAACAGTGTTGTTTCACCATTGTATTTGGTGAACAACCTTGTGTTAGGATGTTAAACGGGACAGGCGCGGATCGTCGCATTCCATCATTGAAAGCAACTTGTGAGACGCTCTAGCAATTTTGTAAGGGACGAGATCATTTTATCAAAGGCAACATCGAGGGTCATCGAAGGACTACGATCTTTGTTTATCGAAGGGGCATTTGCTAGAGCGTCTCATACTCGAGGGACATGATTGTATTTTCCGAGGCAACAAGCGAGGTTACCTTGAAGGTGCAAGTGTGAATTGTGTGTTGATTTTCATACATTTGTCTTGTATTAGGTTATCTAGCGATTGATTTTAGATTGTTCGTATACAAACCCTAATTACTATACGGTATATTGAAAGCGATAAATTGCGGGAATTTAAAGTCTAAGTTATTACAAAAGAGTATCCGGGGATGGGGGTACAATTATTTACAAATGGGGATGAGTCTCATAAGAATAATAATGTCCAAATATTATGCGTTACAACCAAATCGAACTGTCGCCATTAAACACAAGATTATAATAATTTATAAGATAAAGAAAATCAAAGAATTATGAGATGCGTGTATTTATTTACAAATAAACAAATAAAATTTAACCTAATAAAGATTAAGTATTTATTATTATTTTTGTGTTTTTTATGAATTATGTAAACAAAGAGTTTTAAAGAAAGAAAGATTATTTAAATTAAATCTTCCATTATTTGCATATTTTTATTAATCAATAACTAGTTTTAAAGAAAACCAAGAATTATTTAAATTAAACTAAATGTTCTTTTTTTGTATTTTATTAAATATAACAAATATTAAAGAAAACTATATTAAGAAAATTTAAACAAAATTTTAATATACTTTTTAGTTTTATTATTGAACAAAAGAAAAAAGAATCAAATTATTAAAAATGAAAATAAAGAGAAGTATTAGTTCAAAAATTAAAAAGAAAAAGATGATGGGCCTAGGATTTGTGGCCCAAATAAAAAATGAAGAAGAACAAATTGCAAGTCAGAATGAGCAAGGGGGGGGGGGGGGGGGGGCGTGTTTAGCAAGGAAATTGTGGGCTTTAGGAAAGGGTTAGGAGCAGGTTAGGCCCAAGGCAGAGTTGTACAATGTTTTGTTAGGGTTCTGTCATTCTTTAGGGTTTGCAAGCTTTGGCCACAGCGGCGCCGTTTCTCTCATCTCTTCTTCTTATTCTCCGTTTCATATTTCTCTTCTCATGCCATAACGCTGATCCTTCCTCAAACCTCCAGGTTGCCGGAGCGCCACCCTAGCCCTCTCCTCTTCACGACGGTCCAAGGCAATTGTTTTGAACGGTACAGTTACGTTTTAAACGCGTTTTTTACAGTTTTGTTCATTTGTGTGATTCTTGCATGCATGTTTTAATCTATGGGTTTTGTGTTTGATATACATTAAAAGGAGTTTAGAAAAAGCTTACCTTGAGCGTTTTGCTTATGAAAAGTGAGAGAGGGGGAAATGGGTTAGACCGGCGGCGCTCTTGGTGGCCAGAGGCGGAAGAAGACGAGATGAACGCGTTTCTGTTATTTTTTTGTTGTTCTTTTGATTATGGTGTTTGATGATGATGTGATTCTGAAAACTCTATTATTGGTTCTGAAAACCCTTTATGGATTGCCTTGATTTTCTCTTCCTCTTCTCTTGGCTATTGATGTTTTGATGATGAATGATTCTGAAAAAAACTTATGTTGTTTTCTTTTTTCGTTGTTGATGATGAATATACTTATGAAACTATGCTTGTTGATGCTTCTGAATGCTCTTCCTCTCTCTTTGTTACTGATGTTTTGATGATGAATGATTCTAAAAAACTAGCTTTGTTTTGCTTTGAGTTTGTTGCTTCGTTTCTGTTGATGATGAAATAAACTCTGAAACTACTGTGTTTTTCTATCACTTCTGAACCTCTCTTCTGTACATTGATGAAGAATATGAAACTGGTTGGTTAGCTTCTAACTGTTGATGTTTAATGGCTAGCTTTGACAAGCTTGCAAATTTTTGAGTTTTGGCCAGCTTGTGGTTCTTTTTGAAACTGTTTGGCAAAGCTTGTTTTGAGTTTGGTACAGGTTTGACAACTATTTGATTGTTTTCTGCAGCTTTGGCTATCTTGTGTTTTGTTTGTTTTGAAGATTAATGTTTGCAGGTTATTTTTGTTTGGCCTGTGAGTAGGTTTTGCTATAGCTTGCGGTTTGGAATGCAGGCTTGGTTTGGGCTAGCTTGGCCTTTGTTCTGTTATGCAGGGTTTTTGGTGTTTGGATTTTGGAGTTTTGAGATACAGGATTGTGGTTTGGCCTATGTGTTTTGAGATGGCTTAGCTATGCATGTTGTTGTTTTTGCAAGCAGGTTTGCAAGCTTGCTATTGTTATACATGTTGCTTGAGCTTGCAAGTTTTTGACTTGAAGTTTGGGTCAGTTGCAGTTGTCTTGGTTTGGCCTTTGTGTAGGCTTGACAACAGGTTTTTCTACAGCTCGCAGTTTGAAAATGCAGGCTTGGTTTGGGATAGCTTGGCCTTTGTTCTGTTTGTGTTTTGATAGCAGTTTATGCAGGTTGTGGAGCTTTTGTATTTTTCCTCCCTCTTGGACTGTTATACAGTCTCCTCTCTTTATATCTTTTGTTTTCTTTGATAACTTGAAAACAACCTGCCTTAGCCAAAACTACAAACCTCTTCACTAGGTCCTCTCTTTCTATCTCTCATAAGCACTTTTGCTTATTTTAATATTCTTTCTAAAACGTTTTCTGGCTAGAAAGTGATGATGGCTAGGACAAGCTCTTGCTTGTGAATTGGTTTTTCTCTACATTGCGTACTTTGTTTATATATTTTCTGCATTGTGTACTTTGTTGATTTTGCTAGTTGCTATGATTATTGTAACTCAATTTGACATGCTTGGCCCCTTGTTGCATTTGGTTTGATTACTGCAGTTTGAAACTCAGTTTGCAGTACAGTTTACTTTGTATGAAGCCTTGTACCTTTGTATTTGAACCATGTTTTTGCATCTAGTTTGACATGCTTTCATTTATTATTTGTTTTTATTTTTCTCTTTGTGAACCAAGAAGAGTAATATTCTTGTGATTTTCAAAGAGGAAAATAAAACATGATGAACAAATAGCATTCTGATTCCGACCGGCAAACTTTAGTGATGATTTCTTTTTATCTGCTTGAAAATTCTTTTCAGTTAATTGTGCTAATTTCTTTCCTTTCTTCTTTTTCAGGTGAATGCATCCTGGGAAATAGAGGAAGCAGTAGAAGTAGAAGTCAAAGATCTTAGGAGATTAGGCTTAGAGATAGATAGATTTTTCATTTGTTGTAAACCAATATTATTGTAAATACTGTAAGTTGTAAATTTACAATATTCAGATAAATTTTGTAACAACATTTGAAACGAATAAAAAAGTTTTTATCCAAAAGAAATTTCTACTGTCAAATATCTTCCAATCTTTCCTTGCATTGTTTATTTAATTATTTAAGACTCTCAAATCAAAATAATTGGAACTGTATCCCAATAATTTTAATCCAGATAAAATAAATAATCGACAAACTTTGCAGTCTCGTAACCTTGCATTAATCACAATACGCATGGTATTCCAATTAACACACACATTGTACAGTTAAACAAACAAAGCATTCCATTAAACTGTAAACCTTTCACTCCACTGAATCAAGCAGACGCCTTAATGTTCCAAACAAAAGTCTCAGCTTTTATCCTAGATAATCAGGCCTTGAGAAACAACCAGTAAACTTGAACAAGCGTGAAAACAATGTAACCGTTAACTGAATTTCTGAGGATTCAGTTTCTTCTGAGAAATGCGAGCGAAAACCCTAATTCCGGATTTGTTGCCAAAGAAAAGTCCAATTGATCAATTCCTGAGCCAGTCTAAAAAAATCAGAAAAAACCCTAATTTTGGATTGACTGATAAAGAAAAGTCTGTTTGACAGATTCTTGAGCCAATCTCAAAAATCAGAGAAAACCCTGGGGTTGTGATTTCTTGTGAAAAAGGGAGGGCAAATTTTGGGGTACAACACTATGGGTCTAATGTTCAACTTGATATTTTGAGTCGAATCCTCCCTCTTTCTACACCTATCGACCAGACCAGAATAGCGTTGGTTCCCACCAGTTATGTGTCCTTCGAAAGGACCAATTGTGTGTTCTTTGAATGTCCCTCTTCAGCTGAATATGCCATTTTGAGTCCTCTTTCTTTTGATCACTTAGGCCCAAACCTTCGACCAGACTCCAAAGTAAGCAAAAATAACTATTCCCCAACTATGGCAAGTCCTTCGAATGGGCCACCAAGTTGTGTGTCATAATGCAGCACTATGGCATATTGAAGGGTTTGCATATGGATTCAAAGGTGATATGAAGGCGCATTCGAAGAAAACATGAATATGAAATCAAAAGTCATAGGAAGGTAGCCATTCATCCAATTGAAAACTTGTGAATCCAACGCAAACAGTTGAGGGGCCAAAGGTGCAATCGAAGCTTGCAGGAAGGAGCCATTCTCCAAATGAAGCTTGCATGCAGGAGCTATTTTAGTGCATCAAAGAAAACCTGCAGGAGGTCAAATGCCCAAATGAAACTTTTGGACCAAAGCTTGATCAAAGAAGCCAGATTCTCAATTGAAGGATGTTAATCAAAGCTTTCATCGAAGGAGATTTCCTGCCCAAATGAAGTACGTAACCCCAATTTTCATTCGAAGGAGGCCACAAAGCCAAATGAAAGATACATGTAGGAAGTTTAAATGTGCAATCGAAGGATGCCATAAGGAGGCTTTTTGCCTTGGAATCGAAGGAGACTACAGGGGGATTTGTGCCTTGTGAATCCAAACCAATGTGCCAGAGGCCCATGCCCAATCGAAAGATGCAAGCTAAACTTGCATCGAAAGAGGCCAGAAGGCCAAACTTGCATCAAAATATTATTTTTATCTGTTTTCTCCCTTTTTGACAGTTTCCTTTTAATCTTGGTACTGGAAAACCCCAATGTACTTGTGCAAGCTTGAACCTTGAGAATCATTGTGAGAAAGGCCTTGAAAAATGAGAGGACAAATTTTGGGGTACAACATGCAATCAAACACACCATGCACATAAATGAACCTCTAGGGTAATCTCACTTGTTGCCTTGGAAAATAGTCATGTCCCTCGAATATGGGTGTTTTAGAAAAGACCCTCGATAAAAGATTTTAGTCCCTAGATGTCCCTCAATGTTGCCTTCAGTAAACAATCCAGTCCCTATATGACATTGCTAAAACTTCCCATAGGTTGCTTTCTATGACTATACAAACGACCCACGCCCGTCCCTTCACATTAAACGACGGGGCTTCTTACCAAATCAATGGTAAGATAGCAACATCTAAAGGAGGAGGAAAAGAACTTAGACCTTTTGAGTAGGTAGGATGCTCATAGTTTCTCTCTTGCTGACAACAAAAAAACATTTTCACACTAACACTTTCAAATTGAAATATTTTCGAAAGATAAAGCTATTTGTACGCATTCTTATAGAAACGAGAATCATTACAAAGATACTTTTCAAAATCACTTTCAAAAACACCCACAACAAACACCTTTTTGAACTATTTTCAAAACCAACACTTTGTATGCATTCTTATAGAGACGAGAATCATTATAAAGGCACTTTTAAAAATCCCTTTCAAAAACATCTTCCATAAACACGTTTATGAACTATTTTCAAAACCAACACTTTGTACGCGTTCTTACAGAGACGAGAATCATTACAAAGATGTTTTCAAAATATTTTCAAACCCACACCATAAAGCATATTTTCAAACAAAGCAAGTGATCTAGCAAGCAACTAAGAGCCCGCTGATAACTACGGATGAAAAGGGTGCTAACGCCTTCCCTTTTCATAACCTACCCCCCCCCCCCTCTCCCCCGAACTCAAGAAATAATCTCGAAAGGTTTTTCCTATTCTTTTCACCCTTTCCTTATTGGATTAAAGAAAAGCCGGTGGAGACTCTTGTTGTCCGCAACAATTGCGATCAAACATAAAACACCCAAGTCAGTTCTCCCACCGTATTACAGAACTGGCGACTCTGCTGGGGACTTTAAAAGTGGGGTTACCTTAGGGATAGATCACCTTTACTTGCTTTCCTTGTTTTACTTGCTTGCTTTACATTATGGTTCCTTGTTTGGGTTTATTTTGATCCTCTACTCGGATCTGGGGCACCTTTTAGGTAAGTAGAAATAGATTGTGGAAACTGTACAGCATAGACCGATATGGTTGAAGCAATGGCTACATTAGTGTGACACATTTGTTGGTACTGGTATCCCTTGTGTTGAATCAAGTAGAATATGGTGCCGCTGAGCAGCGTCGTAAAGCACTAACTAACCTTAGAACCTTAATTGAACAATTTTGCCATTAAGAAGTAGTGAGATAGCTGACTCTGGTGTAAAGCTGAAGATTAGTTGATACTCGATACTACACTCATTGAGATCGGACTTTTGGGATATCTCGGCCGTAAGAAAATATTGATTGTGCTGAGACAATGCCTAAAAGAAAGGTCAATGATATTGAGATCCCTTAGAACCCGGTTACTATTACTAGGACAGGTTGAGCCAACTAAACTTCAAGAGGGTACTCACCTACAAACTCCATGCAAGCCTAAACCTAAGAACTTGTCTACTTTGTGTGTATATGATTATTTATACATAACAACTTTCTTGCTTTGCATACTTGTACATAACATCGTGACATCATAACATCATAAGCATTCTAACTAACCATTTCAAGGATTTAGGAATTTATCTTTGTTTTGTTTTGTAGGCCATGACTCCCATTCGAAGGAATACCATTCGAATCAACTTCGTGAAAGCACATCCTCAACTCTAAGAGTTAGCATCAAGGGTGTTTAGAGACTTTCCCTTCACCAAGAAATATGGTCGACTTCTCAACTTGGCTACCTCAAACTTCCAAGAAGAAATGATGTGTGTACTCTTCCAATTCTTTGATCCCATGCATCATTGCTTCACCTTTCCGACTATCAGTTGGTGCCTACATTATAAGAGTTCTCTCAACTATTAGGAGTGCTCGTGCTCGATCAAATACCATTCACCAGTTTAGAGGAGACTCCAAAGCCTGAAGTCATCGTCGAAGCTTTACATTTGAAGAGAGCCGACATTATTACAAATTGGGAAACAAGAACTGGAGTTGAGGGTTTCCTAGACAAGTTTCTGTTGGAGAAGGCTCGTTCTTTCTGGGAGGATATGGATTTTCAAGATTTTGAAGATGTCTTGGCCCTCCTAATCTGTGGTTGGTTCTATTTCCCAATCCAGACTAATTCATAGATGTGAATACCATCAAGGTCTTCCTCTCTCGTAATCCTATACCTACTTTACTTAGAGACATTTTACATTGTTTCCACACTCGCACCATGAAGAAAAGAGGTAATATTTTGTGTTGCATTCCCTTACTCTCTAAGTGGTTCACTTTGCACCTACCTCGATTAACGTTAAAGAACGAGCAAGGTTTGACATGGTCTCAAAGTATGATGTCACTCACACACTCTGACATTTATTGGTGTTCTCGATCCTTGGAGGACACTACCATCATTGATCGTTGTTGGAAATTCCCTAATGTCCCACTCTTAGGCATTAGGGGAGGTATCACCTATAACCCTTCTCTTGCATTATGACAATTTGGGTATGCACGAAGAGATGGTCCTCACGATGCACTCATCCATGGTTTGGTATTCGACTATGAGGGCGACAACCAAGGCTACCGTTAAAGGTTGGTACAAGCTTGGAGAATGATAAACAAAGTGGATAGCAAGAGATTGGGGCATAAGAACTCCATTCCTTTGGATCCTTATCTTAAGTGGGTATGAACTCATGCTCAAAGACTCAGTATGCCATACCCTGCCATTTTACCTATCATCATGGAACCAATTGTTGAAGGAGATGTTCTGTATACTGTCCTTCATCCTACCATGCGTACTTCTCTTGAAGATTTGAAAAGAGCTTGGATCCAGCTGAAAGAAGAGCGAGACACCTTCAAAGCCCAGTTCCATGCGAGTGAAAAGAAGGTTTTGTATCTTACGAGACAACTTCATGAAGAGCGAAATCTGAACGCCTACATAGCGCCAAAGAGGATGTGTTCGACCTTTTTGTCTTAGGAGTTAATTTTACTTTATTTTCTCCATTGTAAGCCTAAGAGGAATGTTTGTAACCAATTTGAACTCATTAATGAAATTAATGTTTGTTCCTTTTGTCTAAAAAAATTTAAATCTTCTAAGTCCTTGAAAACATTGCATCCACATACCATGCATCATATCATGACAGGTTTTCCTCACACGGGTTTCTTATATGCTTACTGTTTATTTCAGTAGAGATGGCTCTTGAACAGACTATCAAGGACATTCATACTCAAAATACTCAACTTCAAGAAATGTTCTTGAGCCAATCCAAGGGGCAAGAAGAAGTGAAAGCACTCCTCACCAGGGGCATGACCATGGGGAATCCTGAGGATAACAAGGATGACCAGTTGTAATGACTAAAAACTGAGATAGCCACAATGAAGATCCAGATGATGGGACAGATGGTGGGCCAGATGGATCTTATCCAAAACTTGGCTCATGGACAAGAATATCTGAGAGCCCTCGTTAACAAGCTTCATCAAGATGGATGCAACCATATGGGGAAAACAACTACAATTGAGGATTGAGTCGTTAATCAGCCTCCGATGAGACAAGAAGTTGGTTTGGTGGAGAGAAGACCTTTCCAAATTTCTGCCACGTCACGAGCCCAACAACAAACTCGCCAACGTCAACAGGGAAATCAACAAAGGCAAAACGATCCCGAGAGACAGTTTACCAAAATCAACATGTCACCGTCTCGAGCATTACAACACATGTTGGGGATGAATCTGATTACGTTGATAGGACCTCATCTAAACCAAATTTTTTTTCCTCCTAACTATAATCCAGATGCAAGTGTGCCTATCATTACGCAGTTCTGGGCATGATACAAATGATTGTTGGGCGCTGAAGTATAAGATTCAAAACCTGATCAATGAAGGAGCATTGGAATTCACACAAGATGGTCAACTGGAGTTCTTCTGTCATCCTCAAAAACATACCATCTGAAGTGACCAATTTAGGCGGAGAAACTTTTGTTATTCGAATTTTCAATTATAATTTCTTTTGTTTGTTCAAACACTTATCTATTAATGTCAAACTCCATTTCATTAATGCATTTCATATGTTTGTCTTGAATTAATCCATTCGTTTTCATTTAAACTATGCTTTATACTCCCTTATGATATTCAACTCTTGTTTCAAAAAGTTGCAAGCTTTTAGAGGGAGGATGATGAAACAATTCCATAATCTCATACAGTATGCTTTTGAACAGACCTTGTTGAGGATGTACATGCGTTTTTTCAATTCCTAAACACTGGAGTTATAAGGAGGTTAATCCCTATTCAACCCCTTTGAGCCTAAGAAGTAGGAGTTTTCTTTTTCACACAAATTGAAACCTTTAATCAAAACCTGGGGCAGGGTAGTCTCTTAGTTAATTCAAACGCGCGTTCATTCAAAAGCTTTCACTTCATACACAATGAATGACACCAAAAACATCCTTCTAAATTCGAAGACGGTCATGGTGTCGTACCCCAAATTTTCCCTACCGCGGCGATTATATTTTTTGAGATTGAAATAAAGGAAATACTTAATTAAAGATGATACATCAATATCTGATGGTCCGTCTTTATCCAAGACTAGTGGGTGTATTTTAACAAGGGGGATTTTTGAATCAGAAAGACCCATGAACTTATTCGTAAAGCATGTTGGCCTATGGCCCATGAGATTCGAAAACGGGAATTCGTTTCAAAATTAATAATTACTTACTAAGTTAGTTTAAGTTGTCTGAAATTAAGTTAATTTAAAGTAAGCCCATTCAAAAGTTGTTATTATGAGAGGTTGAATTTTAGTACAGTTAAGCCCATTCAAACGTATGTGGTGTTAAGCGGAGAATAGGGGGTGTGATCAAATTACAAGCCCATTAAGATTTGGTTAAAACAAATATACTAGTTGTTTTACTTTTTATTGTTAAGCTCTTATAATAATAGCTTCATAAAAGAAATTTATTAAATATTATTTGATATTTATTAAAATATATAAGAAAAAATATAAACCAGAATTGGGCCAGTTGGGCCTGGTTTTAATGAAAAAACAGGTTGCTGTAATGTTGCTACCCGGGAAAAAAATCATTTAAAAAAAACAGTTTGTATAGAAAATTATTTTGGAAAAAAGAGGGATTTGATATTAAAAACAATTTAGGCCCAGTTTTCTCAAAAGAAATATGTTTGCTGTAATGGATTAACGGGCCTATAATATTTTACTGCAGTTTAAGGGGGCCATGTTTAAGTAACAGGCACTGCAGAGATTGAACAAATCCAATCTTTCTTGGTTACAACCGAATCTCAGATCTATATTACAGCAATCAAATCCTAAAAATAATATAAAATATAAAAGAATCTTACACAAAATGAATACTTGACAGAATCAAATCTGGTATAATCCCAAGTATTACAGTAACCAATTAAGCCCTATTACGTAATCAAATCTAAAATTACAATCTTGAACCAGATCTTAAGTTGCAAGAATGGGACTAAAATTACTAAAATCAAATATGCAAGGACGATTAAACACGATAGAAGGACCAAAAGTAACAAAATTGAATCCAATCTCCAGAATAACAGTAAATCAGAACAAATTTACAGCACAATCAATATCCAATCAATTACAATCTTTAATCCCTAAATCGAAACAATTTATAACGGAAATCTAAAAAACCCTAAGAAAATACTAACTATATAAAGAAACAGAAGAAAAAACGAAGGAGGGTCGTTTACAGAGGGTTTTTTTGGGACAACATACAGAGAGGATGATTTCTTCTACAGAACAAAAACAGAGCTGGCAGAAGAGAGGAAACGGTGAGGCTTTCCTGAACCCACTGCTTACCGCTAAAGATTGAAGGAGAGCGGTTAGAGTTTCAATTTCTGATACCCTAACCGCGAGCCACCGCTAAGCGCCGCTGTTCACTCGCACCACCATCCCCAAACGCCTATCCTCGCTGTTGATAGCCCTTGGACAACCATGATCCACCGCTAAGCGTCACCATTGACCACCATCTTCAACCTCTCGTTCCACTGTCATCTATCAAACATGGGTAAAAGAAGGTTATAAAAGCCGGAAACTAGAATCAAGAGGTGTAAAAACCCGACTTGGCTCCCTAATTATGGTCGTATGTTTTGATTGTTGGGAGGGGTCATGATGAAGATGGGTTAGGCGTCGCTGGGTTTTATTATTCTTAGGGTTATAAGGGGGAAGTGGGATGCGTGGAAGAGGATTTATGGAAAAAAACCTAGGTGATTTATAAAAATGAATAAAACAATTTATGATCTCTGTTTAGATCCCATGCAACGCGTCCGTCTGGGCTATCCTATTCCCTCGCGTGTTATCCACCTGATGTTAATCAAACGACCATAAGGCTAGGCTGCACCATAACTCCCGTACACCTTGCTACATGCAATCAACATGCCCTCTTTCAAAAACGTGCTGGGCCTGAGCCCAATGCTATGCACGCCCCCTTCCAACGGTTTACTAACTGGCCAAATGACATACACCCCCTGTCTAGAATGGATAATGGGCTTAGCCAGTATACTTTCAGCACCCCTCATTATTTACTTTACAACTGAAAGTACTCCCCCAGGTTTTTCTTGAATAATTATTTAATTATTTGTTTATTTTTTTTATATTATATTTTATTCATGTTATATTAATTATTTATTCCTTCTTATTAATAATTATAATTATAATTATTAATTTTTATTACCATATTTTAAATATTAATAATTATTTATTTACTATTTAAATATTACTATATGATAAAATAAATTATTTTCATGTAAAAATTGCATATATTATTTTCTATACTATTTGCATTAAATATATTTCAATCATGCATTAATTAAGATATTTTCGCAATTAATATTATTAAAAAACACAAACAAATATCAAACTATTTTGGAGAACAAATTAAGCTAATCAACAATCTTTTTCGCAAATGGGTTTCAAACTAATTTTGGGTTACTGCGTTCTCAGTCCAAATATCTGCAATCACTACTCCCGACCGAGTGCGAAGTGATTCAAAATAGGTTTCCAAACCCCTAAAAGACACCAACCCATACGAACTATGAATTGGGGCTCTGATTCCTCGTAAGATGGGCATATGATCCAAAATTGTAGCGAGTTCCCCTATTAAAAAATTAGGACACTTTTCTTTCTAATTAAAACTTAAATCCAGTTTACCCCAAACCTATATCTAGAGTCTAATATCCTTGTGAACAAGGTGGATGAAAGGTGCCTAACACCTTCCTTTCGTCTAATAGAGTCTGAAACCCAGAATCTCTGTCTGCGAATTAGGGTTTTCTGTTAGATTCCCTTCCCTAGGATAAAAACTAATAGTGGCAACTCTTGATTTAAAAAACCAGTTGCTACAGCTGGAGACTCTGCTGGGGGCTCTCCTTAACCCTAGGTTTAGGTATTTTTAGGTTTTCTTATTTTTTATCTGCTTTATTTATTTATTACATTTATCTATTTTATCGCATTTATTAATTTAATGTCAAATTCTCTTATCATCATATATTTACTGCGTGGCGGGATTTTTCTATCTCAAAAATATTTTCAATATAACCCTTAGAAAAAGGTTCTTCTATTAACTTAGGGGGTACATCATCCCTGCGAGTTTATGTGACGACTTTGCCTAGAGTCGGTGAACTTCCAAAAAAGGAATACTTATCGAGAGATATCCTCTTGACGAGTAGGTGGAAGGTCACCCATGACTCTTTGTAACGGCCTTAACCTAAAATCTCATGACGAGACCTTTCACGACTTTGAGACGAAAGTTTCAGTCTGTAAAGAGGCTCCGCCTTAGGGAGGCCCTTGTGCCTTTTCCCTCTGGTGTTATTCATGACACCCTTAAGGAAGCCACCTTTTGGGAGGGTAGATCAACTGTAGGTCAAGATTAAGGAACCTACCCTATAAGGGTAGTTATTACAAAAAGTCTTGTCACTCAACCTTACACCCACGCATTCATACATTTCACGTATTCGTCATGCATTTCATATATTCACCACCCTACATTTTTCTTATTCACAGGGGGTATAAAAGATGATAATAAACTCAGGATCTTGGTGACTATCTTTAAAAATGGATACTGAAGGAAATAACTTATCCACATCAGCACGCCAAACATGTCTAAATCAAAGCCACAAAAGGGAAATAATGTGCTAAAGACTTTCCCAAGCTTTCTCAAGCAAAGGTGGATAGTTTCAAGATCAGATATCCGCAGGTGCACCTAGAAGACTTATTTCCTTTTGCTTGATTTCACGCAAATAAAGTTTTGGTTTAAGATTGTAATATTTTTCAACATCTGAATTGTGTTACCTTCAATAAAGGCATTTTGTTTCCACATCTCGTTTGCGTATATATTTTAAAGATAGTCGCTAATTAAAAAGAAAAAGACAAATACATACCCAAGAGGAATAAGACATTTAAAACAGTAACCATTTCATATTCATACACATTTATTTGTAAGCATGCATTCACGAACAACCGCATATCATGTTAAAAGTCATTTTTCGAAAATGTCTCTCCAGTTGAACCATTGGTAAAAGGAGATATCTACCTCCTTGGCCTCCATATCAAACAAGGACCTATCAACAAAAAGAAATGGAGAAAATAGAGGAAACTCAGGATGCGTTCAAAGAGGATATCGACCAAGTAAAGGGTGATGTCCCTTCAATGAAAGGAGATTTAAGTCAAGTTCTTCTGGAATTGAAGAACATTATTGACAGACAAGACCAAATTCCCAAGGTAGCTTTCGAGGAAGTAGCTCAAACTATTGGTGCATCAAGCCGTCACCAACCAAAGAAAGAGCCAGAAGCAGGACCCCAAAAGTATGTCATGGCCCAACAAGAAGCTGAATCTGAAGGGTTTATCCCACCGCCTCCAAAATCAGGGGCATCTCGTACTCTACAGATTTCGACCAATGATGCAGAAAATTACTTGGACCCGCAATATGGAGACCACGACCTAGAGGATGCAAACCAAGTTCCTTTGAAGACGACTAGTACTCATTTCGTTGATAATCCATTAGTGATGAATAAATACCAAGCCTTGGAAGAAAGATTAAAGGCTAACAATAAATGCAATCGAATTAGCCACTGACTATGGGGTAAGCAGGCAAGCAAAGACCCCGATAGACTCATTGAAAGAATATCGGTTGGGATATGGACTTCCACTAGGACATAAATGAAGCTTTCGAGGGAGCTCTAAAAAGGCTAGGGGACCAGGGGATAGTCTAGTTCGGACAATACCCTGAAGAATAATATAAAGCTACTCTGAAGGGCGAAGCACATTTTCCTCCAATCCAAGATACTTTTGTCAACAATGGAGTAGTGCATGGCAGACATGGGAAAAAAATATTCAGCTAAGCCGACACCAAAGGGGCAACTGAATTCATCCAATAATGCTCCCCAGGAAAAAATCAAAAGATGGACGACCGTGGAGATTCCTGAGATATTTTCCTTTCCTAATCATTTTTTTTTTGTTTTTGAAAGAACCTATGTCAAGCACGAGACATAGGGGTTGCTTGTAAGGGTTTCCCTGTTTTGTTTCAGACAATATTTACGATTAATAAAAGTGATATTTTATTTTCAATCAATATCCCTTTCTTTCTCTTGCATTTACATCTCAAATTTAAAAATGGCAATACTTTCTCTGCATATGCATTTTCAAATATTCAAATTCTAAAGATGCACCAAAACATGATCAAGGTGAAAATTCATGCCCAAAACAACCGATAATGTTATTGCTACGATCCGATATAATTCTGATTCTCCTATCAACCAAGCTAAAGAGGAAGATGACAAAGATCTTGAACTCTCTGAACATGGCGAGGGAAATAAAAAGTCTAACAATATGAAACCGTATCTAGAGGTTATCAAGACCATTAATCTGAGTACAGGAGAAGACCTGGAAGAAACCAAGCTAAGGGGAAATGTTAGAGCGGAGCCACAAAGAAGCTGATCAAGTTATTGCGCATATCTACGAAAACAGGCCAAAATCAAATACAGACAGTGCCGTAAAAATAAACAACCGCGAAAAACCAAGATCTGACGAAGAACCCGAGCCAGGGGCATGTTGGGTATCCACGTTCGAAGAGGCTTCAAATAAACTGGGGCAAGATATAGGGGCAGTATTGACTCCCCCAAAGAATGCTCACAAGCCATATACCAATTGAAGGGTTAACGGGAAACTAAAAATCCAAAACTGATTCCCTATCAAGATCATGTTTTAAAACCGACTACGGAATTCACGAAGATTATTTTCAGTCACGTCCTATGAAAAGGAGATCAAATGATAAACGCCCTGGCAACTATATCGTCTATGTTCGAAGTAACTTGTTCAAACCACGAATCGCGCATCTCAAAAAGACGCTTCTATGAGCCCGCACCTTGCCTTGCAATATAACAAAGCCTTGGTTTCACAACATCCGGAAAATGCCTCTAACATTGGCAAGCAAACCCTACGAGAATTATCCGCAAAAAGATTTCCAAGTAACAGTATATTGTACAAGATGAACCACGACATGGTCTAGTACTCAAGAAAATTCTGCTACCTCACCTCCACTCACGTGGTAAATGGACACCTTATTACGAAGGTCCATACGTAGTCAAAACAACATTCTTCGGTGGTGGTCTTATTTCCACAACAATGGATGGGGAAGAATTACCGCACCCGACAAGTTTAGATGCAGTGAAAAACACTATGTACAAGAAGCTAGCTAAGCTCGAACCTTAAACAAGCGACTTAGGCAAAAAAGGAGCGCTCCGGTGGATCGAAAACCCTAAAGGGTGATCCAGGAAAAAGTTAGGGGCATATAACAAAAAAACTATCTCGGTGGATTGAAAACCCGAAAGAGAAATCCAGGAAAAAATTAGGGATCATTAAAAAAGGAAATAAAGAAAAAAAAGGCTACGATCTAAGAACCGCGACTACGAACCACTTCCTAGGAATTATCATTCTTCATTGCCATTTACAGTTTTAAAACGTTTTCTAATTACCTCTTCCTAGGAATTGCATCTTATACTCTTGCATATTCAGAGGCCTATTAATAAAACAATTACTTTCTTTGCATCTTTCAAATCACATTTTTATTTTCTCAGACTTGTTTACAAAATATTACGATCATTACTTGAGAATATGGTTTTGAAATCATTTCGGGGGATTAACAAAATAAAAGAATTTGACAAAACATCAAAAAAAACTATTTTGGTTAGAAAAATATCAAAAGAAAATCCACGTCTACATCCACGCACATGGCTACTACTACATCTTGCAAATCTATACATATGTTTACGCTTGTATCTATGCATATCTGCACTCACGATGCAAAAAAAGACTACGTCTACATCCACGCCTATGCTTGCACTCGACAATACAAAATCTATGCATATCTACTCCTACGTCTATAATACAAAAGTCTATACACGGGTCTATGCCTATGTTTATGCTCACGATGCAAAATAAGACTACGCCCGCACCTGCGCCTATGCTTGCACTCGACAATACCAAGTCTATACATATACCTACGCGTCCGTGCAAAGTCTACGTCCATGTCAGCGCATATGCCTATGCTTGTAACACAAAGTCTACGTCCACACACGCGTCCATGCACATTTGTACTCCTGCCAATTCTATGTACGTGTACGCTTACGCCTGTGCTTATGACATACGAATCTACGTACATCTACGCTTACGCCTGTGCCTACAATGTGCGGATCTACAAAAATCTATGATTACGCATGCGCTCATAAAGACCGCACATGCACCCACACACATGTGTACTCCGGACAATTCTATACATACGTCTACACCGGCATACAAATCTACGCATAGGCCATTACCTACATCTACGTCTGCGTCTACGCGCTCATACAAATCTACGCATATGCTGTTATCTATGCCTACGTCTATGTCTACGCTTGCAATACAAAATCAATTTTCGAATTTTGCTAACTTTGTCCAATGTGTTCAAAGTTCAACAACGCTACGACAACATAAAACTTCAGGAGTTGGTAACTCTAATCCAATGGTTTAAAGGAGAGAATTCCGGAAATTGTCTGCATAACATTTGGAGGCATACGCGCATCTTACACACATTTTCATACAGACACACATTTTGCATATCTCAAGCATACATACACTATGCATTCTTGCATACAATACGCATATGTTCAGGGTTTCATACCAATGTCAAACATCGTACATTTTGCATACATCTCAACATTCAATACGTATGCATACACATATATCGCCTGGCAAGCAAACAAATAATTTCACCCTCGATTCAACTATATAAGGGTCAACCAACACAACGCTTCTCCTACGATTCAATCTGTCACTTTAGTCTTCATGCCGTGACACATTCAGCCCATCACCTAAGTCTTCCCGCAGTGATGAGTTCCTTACAAACTCATTATGTTGCCTCTAAGTCGTAACGTATTTGCGAAAACTCATTACATTGCTTGTAAGCTACAATGTATTTGTAAAACTCAGTACGTTGCCTCTAAGCCGTAACGTATTCGGAAAAACCCATTACATTGCCTCCAAGCTGCAATGTATTTGCAAAACTCAGTGTGTTTCCTCAAAGCCGCATCATATTTCAAAACCCATTATATTGCCTCTAAGCGGCAACATATCCGCAAAACCCATTACATTGCCTCTAAGCCGCAGTGTATCTTTCCATATCAGTATATTTCCTGTAAGCCGCAATATATCGTCCGACTCAAACACATTGCCTCTAAGCTGTAATGTATTTGAAAAACTCACCACATTTCCTCTAAGCCTCAATGTATTCACAAAACTCAGCATGTTGCCTCTAAATCACAACATATTCTCAAAGACCCATTACATTGCCTCTAAGCCGCAATGAATTCTCCAAACTCATTACATTGCCTCTAAGCCGTAATGTTTTCACAAAACCTAGCTTATCACCTCAGACTTCACGCAACGATTTGCGAACCTAATCCATTGCCTCAGACTTCATGCAACAGTGTATTTCGTTATGCCAAGTTCCAAAATATCGTCTCAGACTTCATGCAATGATATTCGAAACAAATTTAGCTTATCACATCGGACTTCATGCAGTGATTTGCAAACCTAACCCATTACCTCAGACTTCATGCAACAATGTGTTTCCTATTCTGCGACATAGATCATTGCCTCAGACTTCATGCAACAATGTGTTCTAGACTCCAGACCATCATCTCAGACTTCATGCAACGATGTTTGAAACCAAATTTAGCTTATCACATCATACTTCACATAGTGGTTTGTGAACCTAACCCATTGCCTTAGTCTTCTTGCATCGATGTGTTTCTTATTCCGCAAAATCCAGCCTATCACATCAGACTTCATGCAACGATTCGCGAACCAAACTCATTGCTTCAAACTTCATGCAGCAATGTATATCTCATTACTCCATAACACAAGCCTATCATGTCAGACTTCATGCAGCGATGTTCGAAAACCAAACTTAAATTATCGCCTAAGACTACACACAGTGATTCGCAAAAAAAACGTAACTTATTGCATCAGAATTCATGCAGTAATACGTTCCTTTATTCCATAGCGCAGATCATCACTTCATGCTTCATGCAGCAATACTCAAAAGAAAGCAAAACTCAACATATTGCCTCTAAGCCGCAATGTATTCACAAACTCAACACATTACCTCTAAGCTGCAATGTATTCGCAAATTCAACACATTGCCTCTAAGCCGCAATGCATCCTCAGAACTCAGAACATTGGCTCTAAGCCGCAATGTACCCTCAAACCTCACAACATTGCCTCTAAGCCGCAATGTATTATCTAAATCAACAGATTGCCTCTAAGCCACAATGTATTCACAAACTAAACAGATTGCCTCTAAGCCGCAATGTATTTGCAAATTCAGAACATTGCCTCTAAGCTGCAATGCATCCTCAGATCTCATAACATTGCCTCTAAGCTACAATGTACCCTCAAAACTCAGCATATTTCCTCTAAGCCGTAATGTATTATCCAAATCAACACATTTCCTCTAAGCCGAAATGTATTCACAAACTCAACACATTGCCTTTAAGCCGCAATGTATTCACAAATTCAACACATTGCCTCTAAGCGGCAATGCATCCTCAGAACTCAGAACATTGCCTCTAAGCCGCAATGCATCCTCAGAACTCAGAACATTGCCTCTAAGCCACAATTTACCCTCAAAACTCATCACATTCCCTCTAAGCCGCAATGTATTATCCAAATTAACACATTGCCTCTAAGCCGCAATGTAATCACAAACTCAACACATTGCCTCTAAGCTACAATGTATTCGCAAATTCAACACATTTCCTCAAAGCTGCAATGCATCCTCAGAACTCAGAACATTGCCTCTAAGTCGCAATGCATCCTTAGAACTCAAAACGTTGCCTCTAAGCTGCAATGTACACTCAAAACTCAGCACATCTCCTCTAAGCCGCAACGTATTATCCAAATCAACACATTGCCTCTAAGCCACGATGCGTTCTTCCAACTCAAACACATTGCATCTAAGCCGCAATGCGTTTATTCCAACTCAAACACATTGTCTCTAAGCCGCAATGTGTTCTTCCAACTCAAACACATTACCTCTAAGCCGTAATGCGTTCTTCCAACTCAAACACCTTGCCTCTAAGCCACAATGCGTTCTTCAGACTAAAATACATAACCTCTGAGCCGCAATGTATTTATACTCAAAACATCGCCTCAGGCATCACGCAGCGATTCACAAATGTAGTGCATGGCCTCAGTCTTCAAGCAGACATGCATCTTCAATCATTGCTATACTCACCCTCCAAATGGGTGAATAAGCCAAGACATACAGAATTACGCTATCTTCCTTGTTATCAAACCTGGGTGTTGTACCCCAAAATATTCCCTCCCATTTTACTCAATCAATGGCAATTGAGGTCCCCAAGTTGCTCAAGGAAGTCCAAGAGTTGACCAGACAAACTCTCTCCTAAGGCAGTATACCTCAAATTATGGTTTCCCTTTTCATCAAGATGTGTGAACCACAAAGGACTCAAATACTTCCCAAGGTCCTAATATGTTCCCAAGATCATCCATGTCAAGTTTCATGCCTTGCACAAGAAGTTTGCCCAGCCAACTGCTCAGATGCTTAAGAATCGATTGTACTAGGTCAAAAGCCAATTGTGGCCCACATACAGTCAAACTTCAAGATTTTTGGTCAACATCATCATTTTGAAGTGTTATCCATAATTTGATCAAGGTTTGATCATGATTCCTCTAGGGATGCTCCAAATTCATCAAAACCCAAAAGTTGCAAAATTAAGGTTTTGTAGGAAAAGTCAACCCAACTTTGACCAAGCATAACTTCTTCATACTTTATCAGAAATTTTCCATCCAAAGCTCATTTTGAAGAGGATGCAATTCCCTACAAATCATCTTCAACTCACAAGTTAAAAATATGCACTCATCAAAAGATATGAATTTTGACATTATAGGTCCTTTTGAAAAGTCAACAAAAACATCTTTTGGGTCAAAGCTTCATACATGAACATGGAAGACTCAATTGAGATGAGACCAAAAGGGCTGCTTATAGGACATCCTAAGCTTTCCAAAAAGTCCAAGAACACCTCTATAAGGTTAAAATTGGAGGAGATATGCCTTGTCAAAGTTGACCTTTTTTTGCCAAATGGCCAAAAGTCAAATGTGCTCACAAATGCATTTTTTGCTAAATGGGCCTAACTTTCTATGCTTGCACCTCACTTATAATGTGGTCCACGACTCAAACATTCACCCATACATTATTTGCTTCATTATTCAATTTATTTTGATTTTTTGATAATTAAAAAATGAATTAAATCAAATAATTGATGAATAATAGCAAAGATATGATTTGACTTGGGTTTTGGACAGGTGGGCAATCAGAATATACTGAATTATCAAGGCCAAAATGAACCAAGCATGATTGGTACAAGAAAGGGAAGATTTGGCTCAAAATAGCAAGTTTGCATATGGTTAAAGAATCAAATCAAATCTCATCAAATTTCAAGGTTTAATCCAAATTTTTAGACCTAATTCAGTCTACTATAAGGGCATAACAATTCCAGATCAAAAAAACAAGGATTGGAGGCGTGAAATTGTCAGAAGAAAACTGAAACATTGGACAAAAAGTGTGAGATCGAAATCCATCTTAGATCCGTCCTCAAGGAGTTTCAAGGCTAGCAATACATTCCTGGACATCTCAGGAAGCTTCTCAAATCGATTGCACGCCTCTACACGTCCAGAATCGCTCCCTATCACTCTCACGGTTTACAAAATTATTAAAATTTGATTATTATAATTCTTGCATCTTTAGCATGTGTAAGTTACATATTTGTGTTCATCATCATGTTTGCAATGTTTCTGGATAGTTTGATTTAAGTTACAGTACAAGAATAAGCTTTTGGCATTACTAGGGTTTCATGCTCCAATTTGGGGTTTTGTGATTTAAGCAAAATTAGGCCTGATAATGGGTACCATGATGATCAGAGCTTCAAACCCAGTTGATTCATGGTCCTCAATTAAATTTATATTGCGTGTGCTTGATTATTGAATAATACAGGTTTTTAGCAACAGACTTGCGTCTGTAGGTAAAGGTTCAGAAACCTAAAACGGCGGTCAGGGAAGAAGACAGCAACGTGTCACAACCTGACTGTCTGGTTTGAATTCTGGCGCATTTTTGGCATAATCATTATTTTACACTTTTTGTTTTATCTTTTGATTATATGTATGAGTTAACATCCAGCGCAGTTGGTCAGAGGAAGGAAGTCAGAAGCTCATGTCCTGGGTTCGATCCTAGGCGTGAGCTTTTGGCATTTTCTCCATTATTTTCACCAGATCCAGCACACCTTCTGAGGATCATCAACCACCCTATGATCTCATCCTCTGATCCAACGCCAGCATATGTAAGTCCACCGTGAGTCCCCAGAAGATGGTCTCATTGGATCAGGTTCCAGACTCTGGGCCATCCTTCTGGGTTTCAGAAGTTCAACCCCCAGAATTGCTTAAACATGCCCTTTTCTCATCTTTTAATTTTAATTCCTTTTTAATTATTTTCTAACTATTCTTTTTTAAAAAAACACATAAATCAATTTTTTCCTTGAATTAATTAATTTAATTAAATTAGGGCAATTAAATCTTATTTTTGTAATTAAAATAAAATAGAAATTAGGGTTTACTTTTGTATGATAATTAATTTCTTCTTCAAAAATAACTTACATATTTTCCAATTAGATTTTTAGGGTTTTCAATTTCTTCTCGCATTTAATTCGTCGCACGTATTTTATTTACCCTTTTTCTGTTATTTTGTAATTGTTTCGAGTTTGTAATAGTTTTAATTAGGGTTTTAAATTCCACACTTTAATTTTCCGTCGAGACAATTATGTAACTGTCAAAGCCTTGTAATAACTAGGTTTATTCTTTTCCGCACTTTTAATTTCCGCAATATTTAACTGTCTAGATGTATGCTAATAGGATTGTATGGAAAGAATGTTTGAAAAAATTAAAACGGTAGATCACCTAATGTGCAAAGACTAAATTAACTGAAAAATTCACATGTACATGTTAACTCCTAGGGTTTACCTCACTTCCGTTGCCTTCGGTAAACAGTCATTAAGCATAGGAAATTTTAGTGGTCTCCCTCCTGTCTAAAAGATCAATTGTCCCATTCGAATGTTTCCTCAGAAACGTTGCCTCGAAAAGATCTTAAGACTCTAGGGTTACTACTAAAGTTTTCTAACTATTGCTTTAGTGATTGTACTTGTCCCTTTCGAATGTCCGTTACAAACTCCAACGACCGTGCTACCTACTCCTTAATAGTGGGATAGCGGTGTCTAAAGGAACTAGAACAGAAACGATGTTTTTTCGAGTAGATAGATGCTAGTAGGTACTTGCTCAAAACAAATCTTTTCACACTAACACTTTTCAAAAACAATTTTCAAAACAACTTCGTCACACCCTTGAGGACTGATACAAGGGTTATCATGAAGTAAAATATTTTCAAAGCAAGCACACACACAACCAATTTTAAAAATATGAGCAAGTACCTAAGAGCTCGTAGATAACTACGGATAGAAAGGGTGCTAACACCTTCCCTTTATATAATCTACCCCCCGTACTCATAATATCTCGAAAAAAGGTTTTCTCTGTTCTTTTTCCTTTTCCATGATTGGATGAAATAAAAGTCGATGGTGACTCTTGCTTACCGCGACATTTTGCGAACACAAAACGCAAAATGCAAACCAGTATTAAACAGTCGGTTCTGCCACTGTATCACAGAACTGCAGACTCTGATGGGGAATCTATAAAGTGGGGTATACCTTAGGATTTAGATCATTTTAAAATTGCTTCTCTTGATTGTCTTGATTGCTTTACTTTTGAGGGTTTGTTCGGGGTTACTATAGATCCTACACCCGGATCTGGGAAACACCATTTAGGTAAGTAGCAATAAACTGTCAGGGAACTATGCTGGGGTATATCGGCATGGTTGAAGAAGTAGCTACATTTATGTGGCACTTTGGTTGGTACCGGTAACCCTTGAGTCAATCAGGGAGAGTACATGGCCGCCGCGTGGTGTTGTAAAGAATCAGCTGACCTTAGAACCTTTAATTTCCCAACTTGGCCATTAGAAAGTAGTGAGATAGCCAGCCTCAGTGTAGAGCTGAGAGCTGGTTGATACTCAATGCTACACTCATTGGGATCAGACTTTCAGGATATTTCACCCGCAAGAAAAGATTGCGTGGGTTGAGACAATGCCGATAAAGGATGGTCAGTGATATTGAGATCCTCTAGAACCCGGTTACTATTTCTAAGACAGGTTGAAACCAACTAACTTCAAGAGTGTATTACCTTTAACCTCATGCAAGCCTTAAACTTAAGGGCATTGGGTGATATGACTGTGCTTGCTATACCAGTGTTTGCTATACCTATGTTTTATCATGACATCATGCATCATAACATAACACCCATTCTTATTGCACTAACCACTTCAAGGATTCCATAGGGCTCATTTTTGCTCTGTTTTGTAGGACATGGCATCTGCCTGTAGGAACACTATACAAATCAACCTTGTGAAAGTGTCTCTCCAACTAAAGGATCTAGCATTAAGGGTTCTTGAAGATTCTCATTTCACTAGAAAACATGGTCAGTTGCTTAATCTGGTCACTGCAAAACCTGATGAAGAGTTGTTAATGGTGCTGTTTCAGTTCTTCGACCTGGTGCACCACCATTTCACCTTCCCGGATTATCAGCTAGTACCTACTATGGAGAAGTTTTCTCAGTTGTTAGGGGTACCTATTCTGGACCAGTTGCCTTTCTATGGTACCGAAGAACATCCAAAGCCTGAAGAAATTGCTAGAGCTATGTCTTTACATCGGTCTGACATAGTGGAAAATTTGGATACTAGAGGGGGTGTCCAAGGAATTCCGGTTAAGTTTCTATTTGAGAAGGCCTATCAGTTTTGGGATACCTTAGATTTACAAGCTTTCGAAGAGGTAATGACACTTCTCGTTTATGGGACGATACTTTTCCATAATGCTGGTCAACTCGTAGATGTGAGCACTATCAAGGTTTTCCTGTCTCATAATCCAGTACCTACATTACTCGGGGATATTCTGCATTCTCTGCATGCTCGCACTCTAAAGAGAAGGGGAACCCTCCTGTGTTGCACTCCTCTATTTGCTAGGTGGTTTATTTTGCACCTACCCAGGGTTATTTTGAAGAATTAATAGGGTTTGAAATGGTCTCGCAGGTTGATGTCCCTTAAGCATTCAGACATTCATTGGTGTTCACGGTTCTCGGAAAATATTACCATCATTGATCGTTGTGGTGAATTCCTTAATGTCCCTCTCTTAGGCATTAGGGGAGGAATCACTTACAATCCTTGTTTGTCCTTACGTCAGTTTGGTTATGTGAGAAGAGAGGGTCCTCATGATACGGTTATCCAAGGAATCACCTTCAATTATGAGAACAACGTTCAAGGCTACCGCAAAAGGTTCATAAAGGCTTGGGGGCATGGTGCATAAAATTGATAGCAAGACGCTAGGGCACAAGAATTCCATTCCCCTTGAGCCTTATCTCTGATGGGTACGAGCTCGCGCCCAAAGTCTTAGGATGCCTTACCCAGCTGCCCTACCAATAACCGTGGAGCCAGCTACTGAAGGAGACACTACTTCACTTGGTCATCATCCCGACATGCTAATTGATCGTGAAGAGTTATAGAAATCTTGGGTTCAACTCAAAGAGGAGTGGGACACATTTGAAGCTCAGTTCTATGCCAGCGGGAAGAAGGTCCAGGAGCTCACTAGGCTACTTCATGAAGAAAGGAACGTAAATGCTTACATCACACCAAAGAGGATGCGCTCCTGGGAGACCTAGTTTCTTTTTGCTTTTAGTTTTGTTCATTTATAAGCCTAAAAGGCATTCTTTGTAACAATTTTGAACTTATTAATACAAATGACATGTGCTTATTTTGGTTAAACAAATCTGAGCCTTTAAGAATCCTTGAAATCAATACATACGCATATCATTCATAACATTGCATAAACAGGTACCATTACAGGTTTCTCATCTTCTTCGTTGTTTATTTCAGCATAAATGTCGTCTGAACAAAGCATCAAGGACCTCCAGGTACAAAATGCCCAGTTCCAACAAATGTTCACCAGTCTGGCAAAAGGGCAAGAGGATCTGAAAGCCCTCATACTGAAAGAGAAGAAGAAGAAGAAGAAGGTTATCAGTAATCTGAATATGGGCCGATGGTTTGGAGAGCGGTTGAAGCGTCAAACTGATTTGACCTCTTCATCCAAGGAAGATGAGAACCAAGAAGGAGAGAGAGACCCTAGTGCTACAGTCTCTGATAATGATACTGATTACAATGATGAACAATATCTTCCTGCTGAGGATAGATACAAACAACTGGAAGATCGTCTGAGTTCCATGGAAGTTCAGAGGATACCTGGATTGGATTTTGAAGTATTCGGTTTGGTGTCGGGAGTGGTCATCCCACAGAAGTTCAAAGCTTCAGTTTTTGCCAAGTATGATGGGGTGTCCTGCCCAAAGCTCCATCTCCGCTCTTATGTCAGAAAAATCCAGCCCCACACAGCTGATAGAAATCTGTGGGTTCACTTCTTTCAAGATAATCTGTCAGGGACTCAACTTGAATGGTTCTACCAGCTAGAAGGAGCAAACATCCGAAACTGGGAAGATATGGCTGCTGCTTTCTACAAGCAGTATCAGTACAATATCGACCTTGCTCCCACTCATACTCAACTCCAGAGTATGTCCATGGGTGCAGGTAAAGATTTTAAAGATTACGCACAAAAATGGGGAGACGTGGTTGGGAGAGTTCAACCCTCGTTGTCTGATAGGGAGTTGGTTGATATGTTTCTGGGGATGCTGTCAGGTCCGTTTTTCAATCATTTGATCAACAGTTCATCAGCTAGTTTCACCGAGTTGATCCTAATTGGGGAAAGAGGAGAAGCTGGGATTGGAAGCGACAAAATACAAAAGGATGCCTCTTCAAGTTCAGTAAAGAAGCCTTTTCCTGGTAAGAAGGAGGCCAGTTCCATCTACAGCCCGAGGGGCCAAAACAGGGCTGAACATTGTCAGACAGTAAGTGTCATGATGATACCTAGACCTGTAGTTGCTCCACAATGCAACAATCAACAAAGGGCGGAAAGACCACAATAGAAGTTTACCCGCATCAATGTGACATTGGATGAAGTTCTGCCTCATCTGCTGAAATCTAACTTGGTAACCTTGAGAGAGGCTCCCATGAATCCAAATACTACATCTCCCCAATATAATCCGAATGCCCGATGTGCCTATCATTCTGAGAGTCATGGCCACAATAAAAATGACTGTTGGGCTATGAGAAATAGAATACAAGTCTCTATTGAATCTAAGGAGATAGATTTTGATGCTCCGGAGAAGCCCAACGTCATAACTGCACCCATGCCCAAGAATGGCTCGAGAATCAATGCTATTGAGGTTTCTCTGCCACAGAAGATGTTGATGATGAGAACTTAGACATTGGAAGCTGGATCTACCCAACTACCAATGGTGGACCGAGTAACTGGATGGCTAGGGTCTTCATACCTGTTTCTTTTATTCTGTAGTAATTGACTTATTTGTTTTAAGATTTATAACAAACAATTTGAAACTTTACGGCCCAGTGCCTTGCTCGAGGCACCTTGGCTTTGCTTGTGAGGGATATTATTTGTCATTTCATAATCATTAATAAAGCATTATACGTTTCTTGCATACAAATTTTGCGCTCCCTGTTTTTCCTTTATGTTTTTCACTTTATCAAAATAGCTATTCTCTTACACACACTCACGTATCACAATGCAGATCCACATCCACTCTGGATCCCATTGATAACAGCTCTGTTATTTCCAGTTATAAATTCAAAAATCCGATTAACCAAGCCGAGGACGGAGGTGAGGATGATTGTGAAGTGCCTGGAGAACTTGCTAGACTACTACAGCATGAAGAAAGGTCCATACAACCTCATGAAGAGCCGTTTGAGACAGTGAGTTTGGGTACTGAGGAAGACAGAAAAGAGGTTAAAATAGGTGAAAATCTGGAACTTATCGTCAAACAGAGATTGATACAGATGTTGCACGATTATGTTGAGATCTTCGCCTGGTCCTATGAAGACATGCCTGGTTTGGACACTGATATTGTGGTACATCGCCTGCCGACTAAAGAGGACTGTCCTCCAGTTAAATAGAAGGTCTATCATATGCACTCTGAAATGTCAGAGAAGATCAAGGAAGAGGTCATGAAACAGTTCGATGCGGGATTCTTAGATGTCACTTCGTATCCACAATGGGTTTCTAACGTTGTTCTGGTACCTAAGAAGGACGGTAAGGTACGAATGTGCGTTGATTACAGAGATCTGAATAGGGCAAGCCCTAAGGATGACTTCCCACTTCCTCACATTGATGTTCTGGTCGACAACACCGCGCAACACAAAATCTTCTCCTTCATGGATTTTTTCTCTGGCTACAACCAGATCAAGATGGCTCTTAAACACATGGAGAAGACAACCTTCGTCACATAGTGGGTTGAAGAATGCTGGGGCAACCTATCAGCACGCCATGGTCGCTTTGTTCCACGATATGATTCACCATGAGATCGAGGTTTATGTTGATGACATGATAGCCAAGTCTCAGACTTAGGAAGAGCACCTTGATCATCTCCATAAATTGTTTAACAGGTTGAAGACATACAAGCTGAGGTTGAATCCGAACAACTGTACCTTCGGGGTAAGATCAGGTAAACTTCTGGGTTTTGTCGTCAGTGATAAGGGTATTCAGGTGGACCCTGTGAAGGTAAAGGCCATACAAGAGATGCCTGTTCCCCGCACAGAGAAAGAGGTTAGAGGTTTCTTGGGACGTCTGAATTACATCGCCAAGTTTATTTCACATCTGACTGCTACTTGTGAGCCAATCTTCAAGCTGCTGAAGAAAGATTAAGTGGTAAAGTGGAATGATGAATGCCAGACCTCTTTCAAAAGAATCAAGGAATACCTTAAAGAACCACCCATTCTGATGCCTCCAGTTGAAGGAAGACCTTTGATATTATAATTGACAGTACTAGACAACTCAATGGGGTGTGTGCTGGGGAAGCATGACGAGTATGGTCGAAAAGAGCACGCCATTTATTACCTTAAAAAAAGTTTACTGACTGTGAGACCCAATACTCATTGCTCGAGAAAACTTACTGCGCTTTAGCATGGGCTGCCCGCTGACTGAGACAGTATATGCTGACTCACACTACCTTGTTGATATCAAAGATGGATCCGATCAAGTATATTTTCGTGAAGCCCGCTCTCTCCGGAAGGATAGCAAGGTGGAAAATGATCTTAACTGAGTATGACATACAATATACAACCCAAAAAGCAATAAAGGGGAGTGTACTGGCAGATCATTTGGCTCATCAAGCCGTGGACGACTACCAGTCCATGAATTTCGAGTTCCCGAATGAGAATATCATGTTAGTGACTGACTACGAAGAGCCTGGACTGGATGAAGGACCTGAAGAAGGATCCCGATGGTCTATGTACTTTGATGGAGCCTCAAACGCACTGGGAAACATCATTGGTGATGTAATTGTATCTCCAGAGGGCTGTCATACTCCGTTCACCGCCCGATTATGTTTCAACTGCACCAATAACATGACGGAGTATGAAGCATGTATTATGGGTCTTCGAGCTGCTATTGACCTAAGGATCAAGTTCTTGAATGTATTAGGGGATTCTGCTTTGATGATAAGTCAGATCAAGGGCGAGTGAGATACGAAACACCCGAATCTCATTCCTTACAAAGAGTATGTACTAACATTGCTCCCACACTTTGAGGAGGTAACCTTTGAACATTTCCCACGAGAAGAGAACCAGTTGGCGGACGTGCTAGCTACCATGTCTTCTATGTTCAAAGTTAGGTGGGACAATGAAGCTCCCAAAATTACCATTGAGAGGTTGGATGAACCCGCACACTGCTGTGAGATCGATACCGAAGAAGTGGCAGGCAAACCCTGGTTTCACAAAGTTAAAAGGTATCTCGAGGTTCAGGAGTATCCCGAAGGGGAATCTGTCAATGATAAGAATTTTCTGAGAAGGTTCGCTGCAAAGTTTTTTCTTAGCAATGGGATCCTCTATAAACGCAACCATGACTCCACACTACTATGATGTGTAGACAAGAGCGAAGCGGAAAGGATCATGACAGATCTACATGAAGGTACTTTTGGAACCCATTCTAGTGGACACACCATGGATAAGAAGATCCTAGGGGCAGGATATTACTGGTCCACTATGGAAGCCGATTGTTATCAGCACTCTCGAACTTGTCATAAGTGCCAAATCTATTCTGGTAAGGTGCATGTGCCTCCAGTCCCTCTGAATGTCTTGACAGCTCCTTGGCCCTTTGCAATGTGGGGCATCGACATGATCGGCGAGACCAGACCTACTGCGTCTAATGGGCATCGCTTCATTCTGGTAGCAATTGATTACTTCACAACGTGGGTTAAGGGAGCTTCCTTTGCTACAATAACCAAGAACGTCATGGCGCAGTTTATCCGACACAATTTGATCTGTCGATACGATATACTAGAGAGGATTATTACTGAAAATGGTACAAATCTCAACAACACAATGATCACCGAGCTCTGTAAGCAGTTCAAGATACAGCATCATAATTCTTATCCCTACCAGCCGAAAATGAATGGCGTTGTTGAAGCATCTAACAAGAACATCAAGAAGATTGTACAGAAGATGACGGTGACGTATAAAGACTGGCACGAGATGTTACCATTCGCTCTATATGGGTACCGTACCTCAGCACGAACTTCGAAAGGGGAAACACCCTACTCTCTGGTGTATGGCATGGAAGCAGTTCTACCATCAAAGTCCAGATTCCTTCATGTAATCTCAAGCCTCAACTCAACTTTAGTTTTGATGAAAGACAAACAAGAACTATGGCAAGAAGGAAAAGAAGTAGAATTAGCTTAAAGCATCATTCACTCAAAGCTTCAAGGATCATGGCAAGAAAACAAGTATATCAATTCTCATTTGAACTAAATTGATTAGAAATGCTCAAAAATGATATACACACTTGCCACAACACTTCACTTAAATTTTAAAGCAAATTCTAAGTTTTTCACTAATGTAAATCAATTAACACATCATGTAAATCGATTTACACATGTTTTTTTTCAAAAACTGATTGCCCCTGGCAACAATCGATTTACATGGATTGTAAATCGATTGATTACTGAACTGAGTTAATTTTTTAACACTAGTAAATCGATTAACACATCATGTAAATTGATTTACACTTCAAAATTTTTGAAAACAAGAACGTTACAAACCCGTGCAATCAATTTACATCTAATGCTAATCGGTTTACACGTTGTAATTTTTGAAAAATCTGAACTTGATTCAAGATATCCTTCACACCTTTTCTCCAATGGTTGCATGGTCATACATTGCATCATCTCAAGTTTTACAAACAGAAAAGTGGTATCCATTTGGAAAGGTATCTTGATTGCTTTAAATACTAAATCTTTCAAATTATAAAACAACTCTTCTCTCATGCAATAATTCTGAACTTTGTAAAATATTCAAACTTCATATTTCTTATTTTTTAAGAACAAAGATTTTCTTCACTTTCACACATATAAGAACAGAAATCTTTGAGCATTTTCTAACCATTGTTTTACAGTTTGAATTGCTTACAAGAGAATAAAGAAGAAACTTCATTGAAGTCACTCTATGTGATCAACATCTTTCAAGAAATCATATTTCATAGAGTTATACTAAGTGTAACTTATTTCCAGGATTGTTGGAATTAAGTATTAGAATACTTTTGTACCTTGTTGTCCATTGTTGGAAACAAGAGGTATCATTTGAGAGGATTGTTCTCAAGAGACTTATTGGAAATCCAAGAGGGTGTTCTTTGTATTTGTTAGTATCTTTAGTTGATAAGACTAGGAAGAGTCTTGTAAAAGTTCTAACAAAATAGTGAAATCTCTTGCGCGTTTGCAAGGGGACTGGACATACTTCCGGGGTGTGGAAGGAACCAGGATAAATCTCTGTGTCTCTTTACTTTCTGCACTTTACCGTTTTCCATAGCACTAAAATAAAACCAGAAAGTGTAAAATAAATCAAAAATCGACCACCACCTAATTCACCCCCCCCCTCTTAGGCGCAATCTTAAACTTACGATTGGTATCAGAGTAGGTTATAGGTAACCTGCTCCTAGAGATCCAGAATGGCTTCCGCAAATCAACAACCCGTTTTCAAAGATGGTGGTAGTAACAACAAGCCTCCTCTATTTTGTGGCGAATACTTTGATTTTTGGAAAATACGCATGAGGGTGCATCTAGAATCACAAGGAGAAGAAATCTGGGATGCCGTAGAAAATGGTCCATTCGTTCCTATAACAGTTATCAACGGTGTCGGCACGGCTAAACCCTAAACTGCATGGGATGATGACGACAAGAAAAAAGTCCTCTATGATAAAAAGGCCGTAAATCTACTTCAATGTGCACTATGAATGGATGAGTTCTTTCGTGTATCTGCATGTAAATCGGCGAAAGAAATATGGGACACCTTGGTACAAACACATGAAGGAACCATTGAAGTTAAGAGATCAAGGCTGAATACTTTAAGTCAAGAATACGAGTTATTCCGAATGCAGCCCGGAGAAACCATTCTCTACCTACAAAAGAGATTCATCCACTTAACAAATCACTTAAGTTCTCTTGGTAAAACCTTGACAAATGATGAACTCAAATTGAAAGTCCTTAGATCATTGACTAGGGAATGGAAACCAAAGGTAACGGCAATCTCGGAAAAGAAGAGTCTCTCTGCAATGACTTCCGCTACATTATTTGGAAAACTTCAAGAATACGAAACGGAACTCGGTAGACTTGAAAAACATGAGAATCTAGAAAAGAAATCCAAAAACATTGCCTTAAAAATTGATTTAAAGGAAGTAGTAAAAGAAGACAATCCGGAAGAAGATGATAATTTCATGCTTCTTGTTAAAAGACTTGGGAAGTTTTTTGGCAGAAATGACAAGGGCGGATCTCATGCAAATAAGAGAAAGCACTTTAAGAAAAGAGAAGCCTCCACATCAACACAAGATGTCTCATGTTATGAATGTGGAAAGCAAGGACATATCAAGCCAAACTGTCCAAATCTACCAAAGAAAAACAGATTCAAAGGAAAGGACTCAAAACACAAGAAAGCCTACATAGCATGGGAAGATAATGATATGAGTAGTACATCGGAATCAGAAAGCGACGAATGTGCAAATTTAGCCTTAATGGCATCGCATCACTCTGACGACGAAGAACAGGTTAGTAATGAATTTAATCTTTTTGATGATGATGTTCAAGGTGCCATTGATGAACTCTTGAAAGAATGCAAAAGTTTATACAAAAAGGTGTCAAGCCAAGAAAAAGAACTTCTAATTTGTCACGAAAAAATTGACACCATGACTAAAGATTTTGATCTTCAAAAACAGAATTTTATAAAAGAAAAGGAAAACTTTGCATGCACCAAGTGTGAATCAAATGTCTTTCAAATTGTTCAATTGAAAAGAGCCATTGGACGATATGAAAAAGTACAAATAAGATTGGAAGGATTACTAAGCCAACAACATTATCCAAGTGATAAAAGAGGTCTTGGTTATGTGAATACTAAGAAACCAAGTAACAATCCCACTGTTTTTGTAAAGGCTAGTAATAGTTCCAATCCCAAGATAGTAGAAAATAAGCAAGTTGTTCATAATCATCAAAAGAAAAATCCTAATGTATCTAAAAGAAAACAAATTCCTAGATACAAGAGCAAATTTGTTCCAAACTATTTTTACTGTGGTATTGTTGGACACACACCTAATGCATGCTATATTAGAAATTTCAGTATGGCTAGTGGACACTATGCATGGGTGAAATAGGGAACTAACTATGAAGGACCCAAGGCCACTTGGGTACCTAACAAGAAATAATTTGTTTTTGTAGGTATGCTTGAAATCCACATCAAACCTTTGGTATCTTGACAGTGGATGTTCAAAGCATATGACAGGAGATGTACACCAATTTTCATATCTAGTACATAAAGCCAAAGGGTATGTCACCTATGGAGACAACACCAAAGGAAAGATTCTTGGCGTTGGAATAGTTGGCACACCTCCATCCATTAAAATTGAGGATGTTCTCTATGTTGAAGGATTAAAGCACAACCTTCTTAGCATAAGTCAACTTTGCGATAAAGGGTTCAAAATCAAATTCAACAAAGAAGAATGCCTAATTATGGATGAGGCAACCAATGAGGTAAAACTCAAAGGTATAAGATCTAATAATATTTTTATGATTAATTTAGATGATTTGTCTATGAAGGTAGAATGTCTCATGGTAAACAACAATGACGCTTGGTTATGGCACAAGAGGATTGCTCACATACACATGGAGCACTTGAACAAATTAGTTAAGCATGACTTAATTATTGGACTACCAAAGATGAAATTCATCAAAGACAAATTATGCAGTGCATGCCAAAAGGGCAAACAAACCAAATCACCTTTCAAACCAAAGAATATGGTTTCAACATCAAGACCACTTCAATTGTTGCACATGGATCTTTTTGGTCCATCTAGAACAAAAAGCTTCGGAGGTAACATTTATGCTTTAGTTATTGTAGATGATTTTTCCCGTTTTACTTGGACTTTGTTTTTAGTGCACAAAAATGACGCATTCAAGGCATTCAAGAGATATGCAAAACAAGTTCAAAATGAGAAGTCATTAAAGATAACATCAATCCGAAGTGATCATGGTGGAGAGTTCCAAAACAGTTTGTTTGAAGAATTTTGTGAAGGGATCTTCCACAATTTTTCAGCACTAAGAACTCCACAACAAAATGGAGTAGTTGAAAGGAAAAATAGGTCTTTGATAGAACTTGCAAGAACCATGCTAAGTGACTCAAGTTTGCCTAAATATTTTTGGGCGGATGCGGTAAGCACGGCATGTTACGTAAGCAATCGCGTGATCATAAGACCTATACTAAAGAAAACTCCATATGAGATTTACAAAGGAAGAAAACCAAATATCTCTCACTTTCACATTTTCAGGTGCAAATGTTTTGTCCTTAACAACGACAAAGACAATCTCGGTAAGTTCGATGAAAAATCGGATGAAGGTATTTTTCTTGGTTACTCCCTTTCTAGCAAACTTTTTAGAATTTAAAATAAAAGAACTTTAACTATAGAAGAATCAATGCATGTTTCTTTTGATGAATCTAACACCTCCAAGGAGGGAGTTGTTATTTGTGATAATGATGATTCTATAGATTTACCTCATGAGAATTCATGCGAAGGTGGCAAAATTGTCAACCCGGAACAAACACATGAACTTTCACATCAAAATGGAAATGATGATGGTCTTCTTCAAGAATGGAGAACTCATCGTGATCATCCAATTGACAACAAAATTGGAGATATTAGCAAAGGGGTATCTACACAGCTAAATCTTAAGGATGCATGCTTAAATATGGATTTTGTATCTCAAGTTGAACCTACCAAAGTGGCTCAAGCACTAGAAGATGATCAATGGATCCTTGCCATGCAAAAGGAGATCAACCAATTCGAGCGGAACGAAGTTTGGGAACTTGTTCCTAATCCAGGAAATAAACGTATCATTGGAACCAAATGGGTATTCAAAAACAAGATGGATGAAAATGATATAATCACTCGAAACAATGCAAGACTAGTTGCTCAAGGATACAACCAAGAGGAAGGAATTGATTTTGAAGAAACTTTTGCTCCGGTAGCACGTTTGGAAGCAATAAGACTATTACTCGCATATGCATGCTCATTGGACTTTGAACTTTTTCAAATGGATGTAAAAAGCGCATTTCTCAACGGCTTCTTAAAATGAAGAAGTCTATGTAAAGCAACCTCCCGGATTTGAATACTTCAAACATCCTAATCGTGTCTTCAAATTGAAGAAAGCTCTCCATGGGTTGAAACAAGCACCAAGGGCATGGTATGAGAGACTAAGCGCATTCCTATGTGAAAAAGGGTTTGTAAAGGGTAAAGTTGATACCACTCTCTTCATAAAAAATGTTAATCATCATACTTTACTTGTACAAATCTATGTAGATGATATTGTTTTCGGTTCAACTAACCAAAATATGTGCAAGGAATTTTCATCTATGATGCAAGGAGAGTTTGAGATGTCTATGATGGGAAGATTGAATTTCTTTCTCGGTCTTCAAATTAAGCAACTCAAATACAGTATCTTCATAAACCAATCAAAATATTGCAAAGATCTTATAAAGAAGTTTGAGATGGAAAGCAGCAAAGAAAGTGCAATTCCTATGGGATTCGGCACCTATCTTGATCCAGATGAATCAGGGAACTCTATTGACATAACTAAGTATCTTGGAATGATTGGCTCTCTTCTCTATTTAACAGCAAGTAGACCTGACATCATGTTCAGTGTTTGCCTATGTGCAAGATATCAAGCCAATTCTAAAGAGTCTCACCTTGCAGCAGTCAAGCGCATAATAAAATATCTCAAAGGAACAACCAACGTCGGATTATGGTATCCAAAAAGTAGTATGTGCAATCTAGTTGGTTATTCTGATGCTGACTATGCAGGTTGTAAGACTGATCGCAAAAGTACAAGTGGAACATGTCACATTCTCGGAAATGCCTTGGTTTCATGGTCATGCAAAAAGCAAGCAAGCGTCGCTCTCAGCACTGCCGAAGCAGAATACATTGCGGCTGGAAGTGGATGCGCTCAAATTCTTTGGCTAAAACAACAGTTACTTGACTATGGAGTAAACCTTGGATGCATTCCACTTCGATGTGATAACACAAGCGCGATCAACATTACAAAAAATCCAGTTATGCATTCCCGGACAAAACACATTGACATTAGACACCATTTCATCAGAGATCACGTACTCAAAGGAGCTTTCAAGATTACTTTTGTGGACACTCAAAATCAACTCGCAGACATTTTTACAAAACCACTTGCAAAGGATGCATTCTTTAAAATTCGTCGTGAACTCGGAATCCTAGATGAACAAGATATATAAGGTGCACTCTATCCTTAACTATACATTAATGTACATATATATGGGCTTAGAAAATGTTTCAAATGTTAAAAATATTTTTTTAAAATTTTTTTTAGAAGTAAATCGATTTACCAAGTGTGTAAATCGATTTACCACTGAAGCAAAACTCTTTTTTAATAAAATCTTTTTGAGTAAATCGATTTACCAAGTATGTAAATCGATTTACCACTGAACCAAAATCAATTTTAATAAAATATTTTTTGTGTAAATCGATTTATAAAATGGGCAAATCGATTTATCACTGAAACTGAAGCGTTTTTATTTAATTTTTCACTATGCAAATCGATTGATCCTACACACCAATCGATTTACACCTGTTCAGCATGTGATATTTTTATGAGTCTTTAATATATTGGTCAACCTTACCTTGCCTCTCAACCTCCCACCTTCTTTTTGACCAATCATGTAACCTTGACCAACCCCACTCAATTAAGTCTCATAAAGACCTCACTTACCCTACTCTACTATTTAATCTCACCAAAACTCCCTCACTATCTCATAACACCAAAACTCACCCACTATCTCATAACAACACCAAAAAATCTCTATCTTCCTTACTCAAAACCCTAACCATCGCCATGGCTCCCAAAAGAAAAGCAACAGCCTCAGAAAAAGGAAAGAAGAAAACTGTTGCAGCCTCTGAAAACTCATTGCTTGAGTACCTCTCGGATACACAACGTGAAAGATTCATCAAGCACTTTCAAAGGAAAATAATTTCAGCTCCCAAATTCGGTATGTTATCTACCTTTCCCGATGAATGCTTCACTTTTCATAGGGATTTGATTGCTTATGGGTTAGAACCGTTAATATCATCACGTGGTTACTATTATTCGGATCTAGTTCGAGTATTTTACAGCAACATGCATTATGATAATAATAAATGCTATACCCATGGGCTCGAAACAAGAATTTCTCTGCATTCAAAAACAATAGGCAGAATTTTGAACATCCCATATATTGGAAGTTCTCTCTATGACCCAGAGGATGTTGACTGGGAAAATTATAGGAAGAGAGAATTCTTCTACAACATTGGCCGGTTGTCAGAAGCAGAATACCGTGCAAAGCGGATCCGTAGTCTTGGCGGTGTTATTCCGGCTCGGGACACTTGGAGTGCCGGTAATTTTCACATTGATGATAGATTGTTCCATTATTTTCTGGTATATATTTTATTTCCTAGAGCAGGAAATCATTGTACTGTAACCGATCTAGAATTGCAAATTCTCTATGCAAGGAAAAATGGCATTTCGGTAAACTGGGCTAAATTGATTGTGCTGTATATGCTAAGAGTTGCCACAAGGGCTACTTTTCTTCCATATGCATACTTCATCACAAGGATCTTGGAAGCATTTGATATTGATTTTACTGGGTTTGAGAGGGTTGAAATGGATCCAATCAGCAATAGGATCTCCATCAAAAATGTTTATTCTCGGATGGGTGTTCATTTCGATTCTGAAGCAAAAACATCACATATATTGGAGAGGATGTTGTAGGTGATGAAGGCAATAATACGGATGAAGAAGAAAATGAAGTTCCTCCTCCTACTGCCTCTTCTGGTCCAACCAACCAAGATGTTATGGATTATATGACTCAACATTTTTCATACCTCTACTCACATCTCCATATTCCTCCATACGATCCAAACAATCCAGCACCTCCGCCTCATCAATACACCGAACCACCTCTACAACAACAGTTTCCATATCAAGGACCCTTCTAATATTTTCCTGGCCAATATTATTAAATTCCTGTTCTTTATCATAATGTTTTTTGTTTGATAATTGCTTCAAGTTTTAGTTTTGTATTATGTATATTTGAACTTCGTACGATATTTTTAGAAATTTGCGTTTTAGTTTATGTTCATATCTGTTTCAAATTGTTATAAGTATCATCTTATGTTACATATTTCCCTTCTTTTTGATAATGTCAAAGGGGAGAAGGATGTGATAGCACTTTATGGTTGTTTGTTTCAGTTTTCTTTTTAGGGAAAGTTTTCAAATCTTCTTCTCCATAGGGGGAGAAATCTATGTTAGGGGGAGAAAACTCCTTTTTCTCCAATTCTGAACAACTCATAAAGAAAGATGGTTTGTCATCATCAAAAAGGGGGAGAATGTAATCTCAAGCCTCAACTCAACTTTAGTTTTGATGAAAGACAAACAAGCACTATGACAAGAAGGAAAAGAAGTGGAATTAGCTTAAAGCATCATTCACTCGAAGCTTCAAGGATCATGGCAAGCAAACAAGTATATCAATTCTCATTTGAACTAAATTGATTAGAAATGCTCAAAAATGATATACACACTTTCTACAACACTTCACTTAAAGTTTAAAGCAAATTCTAGGTTTTTCACTAATGTAAATCGATTAACACATCATGTAAATCGATTTACACATGTTTTTTCCAAAAACTGATTGCCCCTGGCAACAATCGATTTACATGGAGTGTAAATCGATTGATTGCTGAACTGAGTTAATTTTTTAACACTAGTAAATCGATTAACACATCATGTAAATTGATTTACACTTCAAATTTTTTGAAAACAAGAACGTTACAAACTCGTGCAATCGATTTACATCTAATGCTAATAGATTTACACGTTGTAATTTTTGAAAAATCTGAACTTGATTCAAGATATCCTTCACACCTTTTCTCCAATGGTTGCATGGTCATACATTGCATCTTCTCAAGTTTTACAAACAGAAAAGTGGTATCCATTTGGAAAGGTATCTTGTTGCTTTAAATACTAAATCTTTCAAATTATAAAACAACTCTTCTCTCATGCAATAATTCTGAACTTTGTAAAATATTCAAACTTCATATTTCTTATTTTTTAAGAACAAAGATTTCCTGCACTTTCACACATATAAGAACAAAAATCTTTGAGCATTTTCTAACCATTGTGTTACAGTTTGAATTGCTTACAAGAGAAGAAAGAAGAAACTTCATTGAAGTCACTCTATGTGATCAACATCTTTCAAGAAATCATATTTCATAGAATTATACTAAGTATAACTTATTTCCAGGATTGTTGGAATTAAGTATTAGAATACTTTTGTACCTTGTTGTCCATTGTTGGAAACAAGAGGTATCTTTTGAGAGGATTGTTCTCAAGAGACTTATTGGAAATCCAAGAGGGTGTTCTTGGTATTTGTTAGTATCTTTAGTTGATAAGACTAGGAAGAGTCTTGTAAAAGTTATAACAAAATAGTGAAATCTCTTGCGTGTTTTCAAGGGGACTGGACGTACTTCCAGGGTGTGGAAGGAACCAGGATAAATCTCCGTGTCTCTTTACTTTCTTCACTTTACCGTTTTCCATAGCACTAAAACAAAACCAGAAAGTGTAAAATAAATCAAAAATCGACCACCACCTAATTCACCCCCCCTCTTAGGCACAATCTTAAACTTACACTTCGCTCAGGATTATGAAGGATGCGGGTTAGGACGGAGACGACCAAATCCAAACCCGACTTGATCAGCTAAATCTAATCGATGAAAAGAGGCTTACTGCTATCTACCATGGTCAGGCATATCAAAAGCGAATGATCAAGGCTTTTAACAAGAAAGTCAGGCGTCAAGAATATCAAGTCGGGGATCTGGTGATCAAACGCATCATACTGCCGCAAGGTGATCCCAGGGGAAAATGGACTCCCATGTACGAAGGGCCATTTGTGGTTAAGAACATTTTCTCGGGCGGAGCTATGATTCTAACCAACATGGATGGTGACGAACTTCCTCACCCCGTCATTGCAGACATAGTGAAAAGATACTACGCATAATCAAAGACCCGCTAGGTCGACTTGCCTAGGAAAAAATAAGGGCTTCCCGGCGAATCAAAAGGATTCAGGGAAAAGTAAGGGATGAAAATGAAAAAATTTATACACCCGGCAAGTCGAAAAACCGAAAGGGAGACTTGGGCAAAAAAGGGTATCCCGGTGGACTGAAAACCTGAAAGGGCGGTCCAGGCAAAAGTTAGGGATTGGAGTGTAACACTATGTCTCATCGGATCACCTTATCACCAGACTTCGATATCGACTATCAAGATAAGACGACACCAATCAATCTGATCAACCTTCGGCGAAGTAGCAAAGTGATGAGACGCTTGAAGATATAAAGGTGTGATATGGTGGGAGAACTGACTTGAGGGTTTTGCGTTTTATCGTAAATGTTGCGGTTAGCAAAAGTCGCCACCGACTTTTCTTTTATCCAAAAGGAAAGGGGAAAAAGCACAGGAAAGACCTTTGAGATGTTTTCTTGAGTTCGGGGGGTAGATTATGAAAAGGGAAGGTATTAGCACCCTTTTCATCCATGGTTTTCCATGGGCTCTTAGTTACTTGCTTAGATCACTTGCTTTTGTTTGTTTGAAATTTTGTTTGGTGTGGTTTTTGAAAGTATTTTGTAAAAGAGGCCATTGTTAGGCACTCTTTGCAATGATTCTCGTTCGTAAGAATGTATAAAAAGATGTTTGTCTTTTTTTAAAATGTTTTCGATGTTTTTTAAGATGTTTTTGAAATGTGTGTGTTTGTTTTGAAAATAGCAAGGATAGTTGTTTGAAATGGAGCAAGTAACTAGAAGCAATCTACCTACTCAAATATCTTTCTTATGTATTTCTTATTCCTTTGACATTGTTGTCTTACCATTGATTTGGTAAGCAACCCTATCTTTGAATGTTAACGGGACGGGCGTGGGTCATCGTATAACCATGATTAGCAATGTTTGCAAAGTATCTTAGCATTTTGAGGGACCAAGATCATTTTGTAAGGAAACTTTTGAATAGCGTCATCGAGGGACTATGATCTTTATATTTGTTTTGTTTTGCCAAGATACTTCACATGCGCAATATGGCCATTTTTGTTTTAGGCAACCAAGTGGAGATACCCTAAGGATGCTTGTGTGCAAGTGTATCATTTTCATGCTTTGATTTTGTCTTGTATTTAGGGTTTTCTATTTTGCTTTGTTTTGATCTTGTCATACAAACCCTAATTACTAATCATGACATGTAAAGTGATAAATTGCGTAATATAAATATTTCTAAGCTATTACAACAATTTATGGAGGAGGGAATACAAATTTAAATGGGGATTTGCAAAAATGTAAACCTAAATAAATTATTACAACCAAATCGAATTTTGTACGAATTAGAACAAATAATACAATATTTAAAGATGCAATACATGTAAGGAAAATATTTTTTGTTTTGTCTTTATGTAAAAGAAATTTAATCTAAACCTAAAATTATAAGGAAAATAAATTAATTTTTAAAAGGGAGGTTTTAACCCTAATTTCTATTTTAAAAGAAAATGAAGTTCATATGTATTATTTTTTATGTATTTTTTGTATTAAAATAATTAATAATATTGTATAAAAAATATAAAATTTTTATATATGCAAAAATAAATATTTATAAGTATGAAATGAAAAAATGAATTAAACTAAATATATTTTAACTATATTTTACAAATTTATTAAGAAAATATATGATATCTATTAAAATAAAATATATTTTTATGTGAAAAATAAACTAAAATAAAATAAAATGCAATATTATGAAATTTACGTTTTTTATGTATCAAAGAAAATATTTAATATATTAAAAATGAAAATAAAACAAATAAAATAAAAATATAAAAAGTTGGTAAAGGGGGTGATGTAGGAAAGCTGGTAGTAAGGTGTTAGTAAAAAAAAACTAGGCCCAAGACTGAGCCCAAACCTGCAAAAAAATGACAAAAACTGGAAAATGGAAAAATATGGAAAACCAAAAGTAGCGCCCAGGTTCGAACCCAGGACATGGGTCTTACCAGCGCGCTACTTTGCCACTAGGGTGGCTATACATCCATTGTCTTAAGGAAAACAAAAATAATATAACATAAGACAAGTCCTTGCCCTGTACTTCATCATCTTCCTCAAGCTTTGCCAGACATCCTGTAACTCTCTCATACTTCCATGAAAATGAAAACTCATAACATGAAACTTGTAGTATTTGAACTCACGATTCCAACCATATAAGTTATGTGAACTAACAATCAAAGGTCAGAAAGAATTTTAACAACCCTAAATTTAAACCTAATATTTTCAGAAACTTCAAGTTCTAAATCCTCTCAACTCAAGTAAAATAAATGCAAGATAAAGATATGTACAATTTCGTTGCAATGAGGGCTACATTTTTTATTCACAAATCGTGGCCAATGGTTGCCTGTATAAGGAGATAGAAGTTGAGATTTTACCTCCTTCAGTTGAAATCGTGTATGGAACTGGAGTGAGTTTGATGGAGGCCTGATGCTTGCTTGAGCTTCCTTGAACTTCCCTGAATGTATTCCAACCCTTGCCTTGTTCTGAAAGTGCCTAAAACTCTTTGGCCAAGTCAAACTGCAAGCTTTGAAAGCAACAATGGCAGATGATGGAAAAGTGATTACAGAACAGGGATGAAGGTCTGGATTGGTTTGATATCAAGTAGGTAAGATATTTTAATGATCAAGACTTGAAACGCACGAGCCAAATGGAAGATGGGTATGATTATGCCAAAACTGCAAGTTTGGACAGATTTTTGGTGTTTTTCTTCTTGGGAGTGTTTCAGGCCTTTACTAATCGTTTCCTAAGTTGTATTATGTTTGTATATTAGTATGGAATTGGTTTCATGTCAACCCTCTAACAGTTGTGCCAGTTCTAGCCTTTTTGCAACTTTTCTTGCATTTGAAGTAAAGTGAAGGGACAATGCTTGCCATGCTTGTACTTGCTCTCTTAGGGTAGGTATCAGCTTGTACAATTTTCTTTAGACCTGTGAGACTTGTATGTACAATGGAGACAGGTGCAATGCTTAAGAATTGGAAAGTGGCAAAAGTTGTGCTTTTCCAAAATGGCAATGGTCACTTTATGCCATTTATGGAATTGCAACTTGGATAATGGTTCTAAGGCATGGATCAAAACTTTTTCAACTGAGTAAGCATTTAATTAAGGAGTGAGTAACAAGTTTGGGTCATTTAAAGCATGTATTAGGAAGCATAGGTACTGATTGCAACTTTGTTCTTCATGAAATGGCTTGGACAAAAAGTGAGAAATTGCCAACTTCATCTCTTCGATTCTCCCTACTCAAAAATGATCTTGAGGAGTTCTTTGACATTTTGAAAAGCTTTCAATGTGCTCTATAACTCATATTTGAAATGAATTTTGAGATACCTCTTGGAACTAGGTGAAAATTTTCCATGAAGTTGGGTCCAAAACCTGCATAAATTAGGGCAAAATTTCACTAAGTTATTTAGTTCATGACCATGTATTCATAAATTTATATCTTGAGATCCAAGCATCTTTAGGGAAAAGTGTGTGAATAAAAGTTGTAGATTTCATGGAGGTCTACAACTTTCATGTTGGGAACATTCCTTGAATCATTATGAATCATGGTGAAAAAGTGGTCTAAAGTTGAGAAAAAATAAGAAATTTTATATACTTAGAAAAATTTCTAAGTTAAGAAAAATTTCAAATTCAAACCCTAATCTTCAAACTTGGATTTCTTGATGAACAAGTTTCACATTTTGACATGTTTTGATGAATTGTGATCTTTGGCACTTGACTTTGACCAAAAAGTCAAAGTTTGACTTTTCAGTATACAGTTGACTTTTGATCAGTTGACTGCAAATTTCATCTGTCAATCCAATGAAATTGCAATGTTTTGAACCATGCCATTAGGTAAAGATGATGCCATTTAATCCTTGGAATCATGATTTAACTCAATTGGTCATTTTCTAGGTTACAAATAAGAAATTGCCCTTCCTTAGTCAAAACCCTAATTTTGACCATTTTGCCCTTTTGATGATTTGATCAAATTTCTTGAAGAATTGTGATCCAAACTTGACCAAATGATACATATAAGTTTAAAATGTTGATGTTGATCAAAAATTATGAAGTTTAACTGTAAATTGGCCATGGTTAACTTTTTCCCCAATACAGCTGATTTTTAGGTCAACTGTCCAATTGACTGATCAAAAATGTGGTTCAAGGCTTGAAACTTGTCATGAGTGATCTTAGGGATCCATAATGATGTTTGAAAGTCATATGAAGCATTGATAGTCCAAAAATACTTGTGCAAACTCAAACCCTAATTTTGGGTTATCAGTGCAAGATGAGATGTCTTGAGCTGATCAAACCCTAATCCAGTCTTGAGTCAGAGAGATCTTGTGAGAAAAGTCTTGATAAATGAGAGGGCAAATTTTGGGGTACAACAAAAGGAAATAGCAGAGTTGGAACCCAATGGGGTCATTTCACATAGCTGTTTTTCTTTCTTTTACACAAATTGTAATTTCTATCTTTCGACGGTGTTCTCTTACTAGGACGTCAGCCTCCTTGTACAAAACGCCTATTACAGGCCAACTTCAAAAATCAATACAAGTCATTTTCAAAAGAAACTTCAATTTGTTTTTTCTTTTTCTGTTTTGTTTTGCAAGAACGTCCAATGATTTATTTTTAATATATGCATTTGAAAATGATTGCTGCTCATAAATATTTACATGAGAAACAAAAACAATTACTCGTAATTCTAGAAACAAGGAAAAAACAAGAAGTACCAAACCCGACGGTTCCTCTGCCCAGTAGATATCGGGATAGAGTCAGCTTTGGAACATGATTATTGGTATATACACACCCCACAGAGTAAAAGTATCCAAGGGTATTGATGTTAGTTTCCCCGAAGCAGGACATAGCTATCCCCAGCCGAGGATCATAATCGCGGGCTAGTCAGTAAAATTCATCCTCCAAGCGGAGTTTATTTCTACAGATACAGAAGCTCCATCTCTAACAGAACTCATCACTTCCAGCAACGAAATTTCATCCCCAGCTAAATTTATTCCTCCAAGTCAGCAGGTCTACCAACAGAGTATCTCTTCCCTCAAAGTTTGGTCCCCACCGAGTTTATTCTCCAGCATCTTATTCCCGACAGAATATTCATAACTCTCCAGCAATAATCAGGGATTTATTTTCCAAGACGCGAGCATACCGTGATAGCTTTTCATAAACATACATCATGACATACGCATACATGACATATACCGCATAATCTCATTTATTTTGAGAACATCATCTCACCCTGCATTTCATGCATCGCATATAACTAACCCTGATATATTTTCAGGAAAAGTGGATTAGCTTCAGCAAATTCAGTAGTTATACAGATCATATCTATAGAAGACTAATGGAAACTCAGTTCTCGAAATCAAACGGGTCAACTAACCTACCTTATCGCTTCGAAGTAACCCTACTATCCTGGTTCCTTCTCACAACCCGGCCATCCAGGCTTTCATATCGAAGTAACCCTATGATCCAGGTTCCTTCTCACAGCCCTACTATCCAGGCTTTCATCTTGAAGTATCCCTACTATCTAGGTTCCTTCCCATAAGCCATACTATCCAGGCTTTCATATCGAAGTAACTCTACTATCAAGGTTCCTTCTCACAGCCCTACTATCCAGGCTTTCATCTTCAAGTAACCCTACTATCCAGGTTCCTTCCCATTAGCCCTACTATCCAGGCTTTCATATCGAAGTAACCCTACTATCCAGGTTCCTTCTTGCATCCCTACTATCCAGGCTTTCATATCGAAGTAATCCTATTATCCAGGTTCCTTCTCACAGCCCTACTATCCAGGCTTTCATATCGAAATAACCCTACTATCCAGGTTCCTTCTTACAACCCTACTATCCATGCTTTCATATCGAAGTAACCCTACTATCAAGGTTCCTTCTCACAGCCCTACTATCCAGGCTTTCATATCGAAGTAACCCTACTATCCAGGTTCCATCTCAAAGCCCTACTATTTAGGCTTTTATATCGAAGTAACCCTACTATCCAGGTTCCTTCTCACAGCCCTACTATCCAGGCTTTCATATCGAAGTAACCCTACTATCCAGGTTACTTCTCACAGCCTTACTGTCCAGGCATTCATATCGAAGTAACCCTACTATCCAGGTTCCTTTTCACAGCCCTACCATCCAGGCTTTCATATCGAAGTAACCCTACTATCCAGGTTCCTTCTCACAGCCCTACTATCCAAGCTTTCATCTTGAAGTAACCCTCCTATCCAAGTTCCTTCCCATAAGCCCTATTATCCAGGCTTTCATATCAAAGTAACCCTACTATCCAGGTTCCTTCTCAAGCCCTACTATCCAGGTTCCTTCCGATAAGCCCTACTATCTAGGCTTTCATATCGAAGTAGCCCTACTATCCAGGTTCATTCTTACAGCCCTACTATCTAGGCTTTCATATCGAAGTAACCCTACTATCTAGGTTCCTTCTCACAGCCCTACTATCCAGGCTTTCATATCGAAGTAACCCTACTATCCAAGTTCCTTCTCAAAGCCCTACCATCCAAGCTTTCATATCGAAGTAACCCTACTATCCAGGTTCCTTCTCACAGCCCTATTATCCAGGCTTTCATATCAAAGTAACCCTACTATCCAGGTTCCTTCTCACAGCCCTACTATCCAGGCTTTCATATTGAAGTAACCCTCCTATCTAGGTTCCTTCTCACAGCCCTACTATCCAGACTTTCATATCGAAGTAACCCTACTATCCAGGTTCCTTCTCACAACCCTACTATCTAGGCTTTCATATCGAAGTAACCCTACTATCCAGGTTCCTTCTCACAGCCCTACTATCCAGACTTTCATATCGAAGTAACCCTACTATCTAGGTTCCTTCTCACATCCCTACCATCCAGGATTTCATAGAAGTAACCCTACTATCCAGGTTCCTTCTCACAGCCCTACTATCCAGGCTTTCATCTTGAAGTAACCCTACTATCCAGGTTCCTTCCCATAAGCCCTACTATCCAGGATTTCTTATCGAAGTAACCCTACTATCCAGGTTCTTTCTCACAGCCCTACTATCCAGGCTTTCATCTTGAAGTAAACCTACTATCCAGATTCCTTCCCATAATCACTACTATCCAGGATTTCATATCGAAGTAACCCTACTATCCAGGTTCTTTCTCACAACCCTACTATCCAGGCTTTCATCTTGAAGTAAACCTACTATCCAGGTTCCTTCCCATAATCACTACTATCCAGGCTTTCATATCGAAGTAACCCTACTATCTAGGTTCCTTCTCGTAGCCATACTATTCAGGCTTTCATATCGAAGTAACCCTATTATCCAAGTTCCTTTTTGCAGCCCTACTATCCAGGCTGTCATATCGAAGTAACCCTACTATCCAGGTTCCTTCTCACAACCCTACAATCCAACCTTTCATATCAAAGTAACCCTACTATCCAGGTTCCTTCTCACAACCCTACTATTTAGGCTTTCAAATCAAAGTAACCCTACTATCCAGGTTCCTTCTCACAGCCCTACTATCCAGGCTTTCATATCGAAGTAACCCTACTATCCAGTTTCCTTCTCACAGCCCTACTATCCAGGCTTTCATGTCGAAGTAACCCTACTATCTAGGTTCCTTCTAATAGCCATACTATCCAGGCTTTCATATCGAAGTAACCCTACTATCCAGGTTCCTCTCACAGCCCTACTATTCAGGCTTTCATATTGAAGTAACCCTACTATCCAGGTTCCTTCTCACATCCCTACCTTCTAGGCTTTCATATCGAAGTAACCTTACTATCCAGGTTCTTTCTCACAGCCCTACTATCCAGGTTCCTTCCCATAAGCCCTACTATCTAGGGTTTCATATCGAAGTAACCCTACTATCCAGGTTCCTTCTTATAACCCTACTATCGAGGCTTTCATATCGAAGTACCCTACTATCCAGTTTCCTTCTCACAGCCCTACTATCCAAGCTTTCATGTCGAAGTAACCCTACAATCCAGGTTCCTTCTCATAGCCCTACTATCCAGGCTTTCATATCGAAGTAACCCTACTATCCAGGTTCCTCTCACAGCCCTACTATTCAGGCTTTCATATTGAAGTAACCTTACTATCCAGGTTCCTTCTCACATCCCTACCATCTAGGCTTTCATATCGAAGTAACCCTACTATCCAGGTTCCTTCTCACAGCCCTACTATCCAGATTCCTTCCCATAAGCCCTACTATCTAGGGTTTCATATCGAAGTAACCTTACTATCCAGGTTCCTTCTTACAGCCCTACTATCCCGACTTTCATATCGAAGTAACCCAACTATCCAGGTTCCTTCTCACAGCCCTACTATCCAGGCCTTCATATCGAAGTAACCCTACTATCCAGGTTCCTTCTTACAACCATACCATCTAGGCTTTCATATTGAAGTAACCTTATTATCCAGGTTCCTTCTTGCAACCATATTATCCATGCTTTCATATCGAAGTAACCCTACTATCTAGGTTCCTTCTCACAGCCTTACTATTCAGGCTTTCATATCGAACTAACCCTACTATCCAGGTTCCTTCTCACAACCCTATTATCCAGACTTTCATATCGAAGTAACCCTACTATCAGGGTTCCTTCTCACAGCCCTACATTCCAGGTTTTCATATCGAAGTAACCCTACTATCCAGGTTCCTTCTCACAGCCCTACTATACAAGCTTTCATATCGAAGTAACCCTACTATCCAGGTTCCTACTCACATCCCTACTATTCAGGCTTTCATATCGAAGTAACCCTACTATCCAGGTTCCTTCTCACAGCTCTACCATCCAGGCTTTCATATCGAAGTAACCCTACAATCCAGGTTCCTTCTCACAACCATACTATCCAGGATTTCATCTTGAAGTAACCCCACTATCTAGGTTCCTTCCCATTAGCCCTACTATCCAGGCTTTCTTATCGAAGTATCCCTACTATCCAGGTTCTTTCTCACAGCTCTACTATCCAGGCTTTCATCTTGAAGTAAACATACTATCCAGGTTCTTTCCCATAAGCCCTACTATCCAGGCTTTCATATCGAAGTAACCCTACTATCCAGGTTCCTTCTTGTAGCCCTACTATCAAGGCTTTCATATCAAAGTAACCCTATAATCCAGGTTCCTTTTCACAGCTCTACTATCCAGGCTTTCATATCGAAGTAACCCTACTATCCAGGTTCCTTCTCACAGCCCTACTATCCAGGGTTTCATATGGAAGTAACCCGACTATCCAGGTTCGTTCTCACAACCCCACAATCCAGGCTTTCATATCGAAGTAACCCTACTATCCAGGTTCCTTCTCACAACCCTACTATTCAGCCTTTCATATCAAAGTAACCCTACTATCTAGGTTCCTTCTCACAGCCCTATTATCCAGGCTTTCATCTTGAAGTAACCCTACTATCCAGGTTCCTTCCCATAAGCCCTACTATCCAGGCTTTCATATCGAAGTAACCCTACTATCCAGGTTCCTTCTCAAGCCCTACCATCCAGGTTCCTTCCCATAAGCCCTACTATCTAGGCTTTCATATCGAAGTAACCCTACTATACAGGTTCCTTCTTATAGCCTTACTATCCAGGCTTTCATATTGAAGTAACCCTAATATCCAGGTTCCTTCTCACAGCCCTACTATCCTGGCTTTCATATTGAAGTAACCCTACTATCCAGGTTCCTCTCACAGCCCTACTATTCAGGCTTTCATATTGAAGTAACCCTACTATCCAGGTTCCTTCTCACAGCCCTACCATCCAGGCTTTCATATCGAAGTAACCCTACTATCCAAGTTCCTTCTCATAGCCTTACTATCCAAGTTCCTTCCCATAAGTCCTACTATCTAGGCTTTCATATCGAAGTAACCCTACTATCCAGGTTCCTTCTTACAGCCCTACTATCTAGGCTTTCATATCGAAGTAACCCAACTATCCAGGTTCCTTCTCACAGCCCTACTATCCAGGCTTTCATATCGAAGTAACCCTACTATCCAAGTTCCTTCTCACAACCCTACTATCCAGGCTTTCATATCGAAGTAACCCTACTATCCAGGTTTCTTCTCGCAACCCTATTATCCAGGCTTTCATATCGAAGTAACCCTACTATCCAGGTTCCTTCTCACAGCCTTACTATCGAGGATTTCATATCGAAGTAACCCTACTATCCATGTTCCTTCTCACAACCCTATTATCCAGACTTTCAATTCGAAGTAACCCTACTATCAGGGTTCCTTCTCACAGCCCTACAATCAAGGTTTTCATATCGAAGTAACCCTACTATCTAGGTTACTTCTCACAGTCCTACTATCCAAGCTTTCTTATCGAAGTAACCCTACTATCCAAGTTCTTTCTCACAGCCCTACTATCCAGGCTTTCATCTTAAAGTTAACCTACTATCCAGGTTCCTTCCCATAATCACTACTATCCAGGATTTCTTATCGAAGTAACCCTACTATCCAGGTTCTTTCTCACAGCCCTACTATCCAAGCTTTCATCTTGAAGTAAACCTACTATCCAGGTTCCTTCCCATAATCACTACTATCCAGGCTTTCATATCGAAGTAACCCTACTATCTAGGTTCCTTCTCGTAGCCATACTATCCAGGCTTTCATATCGAAGTAACCCTATTATCCAAGTTCCTTTTTGCAGCCCTACTATCCAGGATTTCTTATCGAAGTAACCCTACTATCCAGGTTCCTTCTCACAACCCTACAATACAACCTTTCATATCGAAGTAACCCTACTATCCAGGTTCCTTCTCACAACCCTACTATTTAGGCTTTCAAATCAAAGTAACCCTACTATCCAGGTTCCTTCTCACAGCCCTACTATCCAGGCTTTCATATCGAAGTAACCCTACTATCCAGTTTCCTTCTCACAGCCCTACTATCTAGGCTTTCATGTCGAAGTAACCCTACTATCCAGGTTCCTTCTAATAGCCATAATATCCAGGCTTTCATATCGAAGTAACCCTACTATCCAGGTTCCTCTCACAGCCCTACTATTCAGGCTTTCATATTGAAGTAACCCTACGATCCAGGTTCCTTCTCACAGCCCTACCATCTAGGCTTTCATATCGAAGTAACCCTACTATCCAGGTTCTTTCTCACAGCCCTACTATCCAGGTTCCTTCCCATAAGCCCTACTATCTAGGGTTTCATATCGAAGTAACCCTACTATCCAGGTTCCTTCTTATAACCCTACTATCCAGGCTTTCATATCGAAGTAACCCTACTATCCAGTTTCCTTCTCACAGCCCTACTATCCAGGCTTTCATGTCGAAGTAACCCTACAATCCAGGTTCCTTCTCATAGCCCTACTATCCAGGCTTTCATATCGAAGTAAACCTACTATCCAAGTTCCTCTCACAGCCCTACTACTCAGGCTTTCATATTGAAGTAACCCTACTATCCAGGTTCCTTCTCACAGCCCTACCATCTAGGCTTTCATATCGAAGTAATCCTACTATCCAGGTTCCTTCTCACAGCCCTACTATCCAGGTTCCTTCCCACAAGCCCTACTATCTAGGGTTTCATATCGAAGTAACCTTACTATCTAGGTTCCTTCTTACAGCCATACTATCCAGGCTTTCATATCGAAGTAACCCAACTATCCAGGTTCCTTCTCACAACCCTACTATCCAGGCCTTCATATCGAAGTAACCCTACTATCCAGGTTCCTTCTCACAACCATACCATCCAGGCTTTCATATTGAAGTAACCTTATTATCCAGGTTCCTTCTCGCAACCCTATTATCCACGCTTTCATATCGAAGTAACCCTACTATCTAGGTTCCTTCTCACAGCCTTACTATCCAGGCTTTCATATCGAACTAACCCTACTATCCAGGTTCCTTCTCACAACCCTATTATCCAGACTTTCATATCGAAGTAACCCTACTATCAGGGTTCCTTCTCACAGCCCTACAATCCAGGTTTTCATATCGAAGTAACCCTACTATCCAGGTTCCTTCTCACAACCCTACTATACAAGCTTTCATATCGAAGTAACCCTACTATCCAGGTTCCTTCTCACATCCCTACTATTCAGGCTTTCATATCGAAGTAACCCTACTATCCAGGTTCCTTCTCACAGCTCTACCATCCAGGCTTTCATATCGAAGTAACCCTACTATCCAGGTTCCTTCTCACAACCCTACTATCCAGGATTTCATCTTGAAGTAACCCCACTATCTAGGTTCCTTCCCATAAGCCCTACTATCCAGGCTTTCTTATCGAAGTATCCCTACTATCCAGGTTCTTTCTCACAGCTCTACTATCCAGGCTTTCATCTTGAAGTAAACATACTATCCAGGTTCTTTCCCATAAGCCCTACTATCCAGGCTTTCATATCGAAGTAACCCTACTATCCAGGTTCCTTCTCACAACCCTACTATATAGGATTTCATCTTGAAGTAACCCCACTATCTAGGTTCCTTCCCATTAGCCCTACTATCCAGGCTTTCGTATCGAAGTATCCCTACTATCCAGGTTCTTTCTCACAGCTCTACTATCCAGGCTTTCATCTTGAAGTAAACATACTATCCAGGTTCTTTCCCATAAGCCCTACTATCCAGGCTTTCATATCGAAGTAACCCTACTATCCAGGTTCCTTCTTGTAGCCCTACTATCAAGGCTTTCATATCAAAGTAACCCTATAATCCAGGTTCCTTTTCACAGCTCTACTATCCAGGCTTTCATATCGAAGTAACCCTACTATCCAGGTTCCTTCTCACAGCCCTACTATCCAGGCTTTCATATGGAAGTAACCCGACTATCCAGGTTCGTTCTCACAACCCCACAATCCAGGCTTTCATATCGAAGTAACCCTACTATCCAGGTTCCTTCTCACAACCCTACTATTCAGCCTTTCATATCAAAGTAACCCTACTATCTAGGTTCCTTCTCACAGCCCTATTATCCAGGCTTTCATCTTGAAGTAACCCTACTATCCAGGTTCCTTCCCATAAGCCCTACTATCCAGGCTTTCATATCGAAGTAACCCTACTATCCAGGTTCCTTCTCAAGCCCTACTATCCAGGTTCCTTCCCATAAGCCCTACTATCTAGGCTTTCATATCGAAGTAACCCTACTATACAGGTTCCTTCTTACAGCCTTACTATCCAGGCTTTCATATTGAAGTAACCCTAATATCCAGGTTCCTTCTCACAGCCCTACTATCCTGGCTTTCATATTGAAGTAACCCTACTATCCAGGTTCCTCTCACAGCCCTACTATTCAGGCTTTCATATTGAAGTAACCCTACTATCCAGGTTCCTTCTCACAGCCCTACCATCCAGGCTTTCATATCGAAGTAACCCTACTATCCAGGTTCCTTCTCATAGCCTTATTATCCAAGTTCCTTCCCATAAGCCCTACTATCTAGGCTTTCATATCGAAGTAACCCTACTATCCAGGTTCCTTCTTACAGCCCTAATATCTAGGCTTTCATATCGAAGTAACCCAACTATCCAGGTTCCTTCTCACAGCCCTACTATCCAGGCTTTCATATCGAAGTAACCCTACTATCCAAGTTCCTTCTCACAACCCTACTATCCAGGCTTTCATATCGAAGTAACCCTACTATCCAGGTTTCTTCTCGCAACCCTATTATCCAGGCTTTCATATCGAAGTAACCCTACTATCCAGGTTCCTTCTCACAGCCTTACTATCCAGGATTTCATATCGAAGTAACCCTACTATCCATGTTCCTTCTCACAACCCTATTATCCAGACTTTCAATTCGAAGTAACCCTACTATCAGGGTTCCTTCTCACAGCCCTACAATCAAGGTTTTCATATCGAAGTAACCCTACTATCTAGGTTACTTCTCACAGTCCTACTATCCAAGCTTTCTTATCGAAGTAACCCTACTATCCAGGTTCTTTATCACAGCCCTACTATCCAGGCTTTCATCTTAAAGTAAACCTACTATCCAGGTTCCTTCCCATAATCACTACTATCCAGGATTTCTTATCGAAGTAACCCTACTATCCAGGTTCTTTCTCACAGCCCTACTATCCAGGCTTTCATCTTGAAGTAAACCTACTATCCAGGTTCCTTCCCATAATCACTACTATCCAGGCTTTCATATCGAAGTAACCCTACTATCTAGGTTCCTTCTCGTAGCCATACTATTCAGGCTTTCATATCGAAGTAACCCTATTATCCAAGTTCCTTTTTGCAGCCCTACTATCCAGGCTTTCATATCGAAGTAACCCTACTATCCAGGTTCCTTCTCACAACCCTACAATCCAACCTTTCATATCGAAGTAACCCTACTATCCGGGTTCCTTCTCACAACCCTACTATTTAGGCTTTCAAATCAAAGTAACCCTACTATCCAGGTTCCTTCTCACAGCCCTACTATCCAGGCTTTCATATCGAAGTAACCCTACTATCCAGTTTCCTTCTCACAGCCCTACTATCTAGGCTTTCATGTCGAAGTAACCCTACTATCCAGGTTCCTTCTAATAGCCATACTATCCAGGCTTTCATATCGAAGTAACCCTACTATCCAAGTTCCTCTCACAGCCCTACTATTCAGGCTTTCATATTGAATTAACCCTACTATCCAGGTTCCTTCTCACAGCCCTACCATCTAGGCTTTCATATCGAAGTAACCCTACTATCCAGGTTCTTTCTCACAGCCCTACTATCCAGGTTCCTTCCCATAAGCCCTACTATCTAGGGTTTCATATCGAAGTAACCCTACTATCCAGGTTCCTTCTTATAACCCTACTATCCAGGCTTTCATATCGAAGTAACCCTACTATCCAGTTTCCTTCTCACAGCCCTACTATCCAGGCTTTCATGTCGAAGTAACCCTACAATCCAGGTTCCTTCTCATAGCCCTACTATCCAGGCTTTCATATCGAAGTAACCCTACTATCCAGGTTCCTCTCACAGCCCTACTACTCAGGCTTTCATATTGAAGTAACCCTACTATCCAGGTTCCTTCTCACAGACCTACCATCTAGGCTTTCATATCGAAGTAATCCTACTATCCAGGTTCCTTCTCACATCCCTACTATCCAGGTTCCTTCCCACAAGCCCTACTATCTAGGGTTTCATATCGAAGTAACCTTACTATCCAGGTTCCTTCTTACAGCCATACTATCCAGGCTTTCATATCGAAGTAACCCAACTATCCAGGTTCCTTCTCACAGCCCTACTATCCAGGCCTTCATATCGAAGTAACCCTACTATCCAGGTTCCTTCTCACAACCATACCATCCAGGCTTTCATATTGAAGTAACCTTATTATCCAGGTTCCTTCTTGCAACCCTATTATCCACGCTTTCATATCGAAGTAACCCTACTATCTAGGTTCCTTCTCACAGCCTTACTATCCAGGCTTTCATATCGAACTAACCCTACTATCCAGGTTCCTTCTCACAACCCTATTATCCAGACTTTCATATCGAAGTAACCCTACTATCAGGGTTCCTTCTCACAGCCCTACAATCCAGGTTTTCATATCGAAGTAACCCTACTATCCAGGTTCCTTCTCACAACCCTACTATACAAGCTTTCATATCGAAGTAACCCTACTATCCAGGTTCCTTCTCACATCCCTACTATTCAGGCTTTCATATCGAAGTAACCCTACTATCCAGGTTCCTTCTCACAGCTCTACCATCCAGGCTTTCATATCGAAGTAACCCTACTATCCAGGTTCCTTCTCACAACCCTACTATCCAGGATTTCATCTTGAAGTAACCCCACTATCTAGGTTCCTTCCCATAAGCCCTACTATCCAGGCTTTCTTATCGAAGTATCCCTACTATCCAGGTTCTTTCTCACAGCTCTACTATCCAGGCTTTCATCTTGAAGTAAACATACTATCCAGGTTCTTTCCCATAAGCCCTACTATCCAGGCTTTCATATCGAAGTAACCCTACTATCCAGGTTCCTTCTCACAACCCTACTATCCAGGATTTCATCTTGAAGTAACTCCACTATCTAGGTTCCTTCCCATTAGCCCTACTATCCAGGCTTTCTTATCGAAGTATCCCTACTATCCAGGTTCTTTCTCACAGCTCTACTATCCAGGCTTTCATCTTGAAGTAAACATACTATCCAGGTTCTTTCCCATAAGCCCTACTATCCAGGCTTTCATATCGAAGTAACCCTACTATCCAGGTTCCTTCTTGTAGCCCTACTATCAAGGCTTTCATATCAAAGTAACCCTATAATCCAGGTTCCTTTTCACAGCTCTACTATCCAGGCTTTCATATCGAAGTAACCCTACTATCCAGGTTCCTTCTCACAGCCCTACTATCCAGGCTTTCATATGGAAGTAACCCGTCTATCCAGGTTCGTTCTCACAACCCCACAATCCAGGCTTTCATATCGAAGTAACCCTACTATCCAGGTTCCTTCTCACAACCCTACTATTCAGCCTTTCATATCAAAGTAACCCTACTATCTAGGTTCCTTCTCACAGCCCTATTATCCAGGCTTTCATCTTGAAGTAACCCTACTATCCAGGTTCCTTCCCATAAGCCCTACTATCCAGGCTTTCATATCAAAGTAACCCTACTATCCAGGTTCCTTCTCAAGCCCTACTATCCAGGTTCCTTCCCATAAGCCCTACTATCTAGGCTTTCATATCGAAGTAACCCTACTATACAGGTTCCTTCTTACAGCCTTACTATCCAGGCTTTCATATTGAAGTAACCCTAATATCCAGGTTCCTTCTCACAGCCCTACTATCCTGGCTTTCATATTGAAGTAACCCAACTATCCAGGTTCCTCTCACAGCCCTACTATTCGGGCTTTCATATTGAAGTAACCCTACTATCCAGGTTCCTTCTCACAGCCCTACCATCCAGGCTTTCATATCGAAGTAACCCTACTATCCAGGTTCCTTCTCATAGCCTTACTATCCAAGTTCCTTCCCATAAGCCCTACTATCTAGGCTTTCATATCGAAGTAACCCTACTATCCAGGTTCCTTCTTACAGCCCTAATATCTAGGCTTTCATATCGAAGTAACCCAACTATCCAGGTTCCTTCTCACAGCCCTACTATCCAGGCTTTCATATCGAAGTAACCCTACTATCCAAGTTCCTTCTCACAACCCTACTATCCAGGCTTTCATATCGAAGTAACCCTACTATCCAGGTTTCTTCTCGCAACCCTATTATCCAGGCTTTCATATCGAAGTAACCCTACTATCCAGGTTCCTTCTCACAGCCTTACTATCCAGGATTTCATATCAAAGTAACCCTACTATCCATGTTCCTTCTCACAACCCTATTATCCAGACTTTCAATTCGAAGTAACCCTACTATCAGGGTTCCTTCTCACAGCCCTACAATCAAGGTTTTCATATCGAAGTAACCCTACTATCTAGGTTACTTCTCACAGTCCTACTATCCAAACTTTCTTATCGAAGTAACCCTACTATCCAGGTTCTTTCTCACAGCCCTACTATCCAGGCTTTCATCTTAAAGTAAACCTACTATCCAGGTTCCTTCCCATAATCACTACTATCCAGGATTTCTTATCGAAGTAACCCTACTATCCAGGTTCTTTCTCACAGCCCTACTATCCAGGCTTTCATCTTGAAGTAAACCTACTATCCAGGTTCCTTCCCATAATCACTACTATCCAGGCTTTCATATCGAAGTAACCCTACTATCTAGGTTCCTTCTCGTAGCCATACTATTCAGGCTTTCATATCGAAGTAACCCTATTATCCAAGTTCCTTTTTGCAGCCCTACTATCCAGGCTTTCATATCGAAGTAACCCTACTATCCAGGTTCCTTCTCACAACCCTACAATCCAACCTTTCATATCGAAGTAACCCTACTATCCAGGTTCCTTCTCACAACCCTACTATTTAGGCTTTCAAATCAAAGTAACCCTACTATCCAGGTTCCTTCTCACAGCCCTACTATCCATGCTTTCATATCGAAGTAACCCTACTATCCAGTTTCCTTCTCACAGCCCTACTATCTAGGCTTTCATGTCGAAGTAACCCTACTATCCAGGTTCCTTCTAATAGCCATATTATCCAGGCTTTCATATCGAAGTAACCCTACTATCCAAGTTCCTCTCACAGCCCTACTATTCAGGCTTTCATATTGAATTAACCCTACTATCCAGGTTCCTTCTCACAGCCCTAACATCTAGGCTTTCATATCGAAGTAACCCTACTATCCAGGTTCTTTCTCACAGCCCTACTATCCAGGTTCCTTCCCATAAGCCCTACTATCTAGGGTTTCATATCGAAGTAACCCTACTATCCAGGTTCCTTCTTATAACCCTACTATCCAGGCTTTCATATCGAAGTAACCCTACTATCCAGTTTCCTTCTCACAGCCCTACTATCCAGGCTTTCATGTCGAAGTAACCCTACAATCCAGGTTCCTTCTCATAGCCCTACTATCTAGGCTTTCATATCGAAGTAACCCTACTATCCAGGTTCCTCTCACAGCCCTACTACTCAGGCTTTCATATTGAAGTAACCCTACTATCCAGGTTCCTTCTCACAGACCTACCATCTAGGCTTTCATATCGAAGTAATCCTACTATCCAGGTTCCTTCTCACAGCCCTACTATCCAGGTTCCTTCCCATAAGCCCTACTATCTAGGGTTTCATATCGAAGTAACCTTACTATCCAGGTTCCTTCTTACAGCCATACTATTCAGGCTTTCATATCGAAGTAACCCAACTATCCAGGTTCCTTCTCACAGCCCTACTATCCAGGCCTTCATATCGAAGTAACCATACTATCCAGGTTCCTTCTCACAACCATACCATCCAGGCTTTCATATTGAAGTAACCTTATTATCCAGGTTCCTTCTCGCAACCCTATTATCCACGCTTTCATATCGAAGTAACCCTACTATCTAGGTTCCTTCTCACAGCCTTACTATCCAGGCTTTCATATCGAACTAACCCTACTATCCAGGTTCCTTCTCACAACCCTATTATCCAGACTTTCATATCGAAGTAACCCTACTATCAGGGTTCCTTCTCACAGCCCTACAATCCAGGTTTTCATATCGAAGTAACCCTACTATCCAGGTTCCTTCTCGCAACCCTACTATACAAGCTTTCATATCGAAGTAACCCTACTATCCAGGTTCCTTCTCACATCCCTACTATTCAGGCTTTCATATCGAAGTAACCCTACTATCCAGGTTCCTTCTCACAGCTCTACCATCCAGGCTTTCATATCGAAGTAACCCTACTATCCAGGTTCCTTCTCACAACCCTACTATCCAGGATTTCATCTTGAAGTAACCCCACTATCTAGGTTCCTTCCCATAAGCCCTACTATCCAGGCTTTCTTATCGAAGTATCCCTACTATCCAGGTTCTTTCTCACAGCCCTACTATCCAGGCTTTCATCTTGAAGTAAACATACTATCCAGGTTCTTTCCCATAAGCCCTACTATTCAGGCTTTCATATCGAAGTAACCCTACTATCCAGGTTCCTTCTTGTAGCCCTACTATCAAGGCTTTCATATCAAAGTAACCCTATAATCCAGGTTCCTTTTCACAGCTCTACTATCCAGGCTTTCATATCGAAGTAACCATACTATCCAGGTTCCTTCTCACAGCCCTACTATCCAGGCTTTCATATGGAAGTAACCCGACTATCCAGGTTCGTTCTCACCCCACAATCCAGGCTTTCATATCGAAGTAACCCTACTATCCAGGTTCCTTCTCACAGCCCTATTATTCAGCCTTTCATATCAAAGTAACCCTACTATCTAGGTTCCTTCTCATAGCCCTATTATCCAGGCTTTCATCTTGAAGTAACCCTACTATCCAGGTTACTTCCCATAAGCCCTACTATCCAGGCTTTCATATCGAAGTAACCCTACTATCCAGGTTACTTCTCAAGCCCTAATATCCAGGTTCCTTCCCATAAGCCCTACTATCTAGGCTTTCATATCGAAGTAACCCTACTATACAGGTTCCTTCTTACAGCCCTACTATCCAGGCTTTCATATTGAAGTAACCCTACTATCCAGGTTCCTTCTCATAGCCCTACTATCCTGGCTTTCATATTGAAGTAACCCTACTATGCAGGTTCCTCTCACAGCCCTACTATTCAGGCTTTCATATTGAAGTAACCCTACTATCCAGGTTCCTTCTCACAGCCCTACCATCCAGGCTTTCATATCGAAGTAACCCAACTATCCAGGTTTCTTCTCATAGCCTTACAATCCAAGTTCCTTCCCATAAGCCCTACTATCTAGGCTTTCATATCGAAGTAACCCTACTATCCAGGTTCCTTCTTACAGCCCTACTATCCAGGCTTTCATATCGAAGTAACCCAACTATCCAGGTTCCTTCTCACAGCCCTACTATCCAGGCTTTCATATCGAAGTAACCCTACTATCCAAGTTCCTTCTCACAACCCTACCATCCAGGCTTTCATATCGAAGTAACCCTACTATCCAGGTTTCTTCTCGCAACCCTATTATCCAGGCTTTCATATCGAAGTAACCCTACTATCCAGGTTCCTTCTCACAGCCTTACTATCCAGGATTTCATATCGAAGTAACCCTACTATCCATGTTCCTTCTCACAACCCTATTATCCAGACTTTCAATTCGAAGTAACCCTACTATCAGGGTTCCTTCTCACAACCCTACAATCAAGGTTTTCATATCAAAGTAACCCTACTATCTAGGTTACTTCTCACAGTCCTACTATCCAAGCTTTCATATCGAAGTTACCCTACTATCCAGGTTGCTTCTCACATCCCTACTATTCAAGCTTTCATATCGAAGTAACCCTACTATCCAGGTTCCTTCTCACAGCTCTACCATTCAGGCTTTCATATCAAAGTAACCCTACTATCCAGGTTCCTTCTCACAGCCCTACTATCCAGGATTTCATCTTGAAATAACCCTACTATCTAGGTTCCTTCCCATAAGCTCTACTATCCAGGCTTTCTTATCGAAGTATCCCTACTATCCAGGCTTTCATATCAAAGTAACCCTACTATCCAGGTTCCTTCTCACAGCCCTACTATCCAGGATTTCATCTTGAAATAACCCTACTATCTAGGTTCCTTCCCATAAGCCCTACTATCCAGGCTTTCTTATCGAAGTATCCCTACTATCCAGGTTCTTTCTCACGGCCCTACTATCAAGGCTTTCATCTTGAAGTAAACCTACTATCCAGGTTCTTTCCCATAAGCCCTACTATTCAGGCTTTCATATCGAAGTAACCCTACTATCCAAGTTCCTTCTAGTAGCCCTACTATCAAGGCTTTCATATCAAAGTAACCATATAATCCAGGTTCCTTTTCACAGCTCTACTATCATGGCTTTCATATCAAAGTAACCCTACTATCCAGGTTCCTTATCACAACCCTACTATCCAGGCTTTCATATCGAAGTAACCCGACTATCCAGGTTCCTTCTCACAGCCCTACACTCCAGGCTTTCATATCGAAGTAACCCTACTATCCAGGTTCCTTCTCACAGCCCTACTATTCAGCCTTTCATATAAAAGTATCCCTACTATCCAGGTTCCTTCTCACAACCCTACTATCCAAGCTTTCATCTTGAAGTAACCCTACTATCCAGGTTCCTTCCCATAAGCCCTACTATCCAGGCTTTCATATCGAAGTAACCCTACTATCCAGGTTCCTTCTCAAGCCCTACTATCTAGGCTTTCATATCGAAGTAACCCTACTATACAGGTTCCTTCTTACAGCCCTACTATCCAGGCTTTCATATCCAAGTAACCCTACTATCCAGGTTCCTTCTCACAGCCCTACTATCCTGGCTTTCATATCAAAGTAACCCTACTATCCAGGTTCCTCTCACAGCCCAACTATTCAGGCTTTCATATTGAAGTAACCCTACTATCCAGGTTCCTTCTCACATCCCTACCATCCAGGATTTCATATCGAAATAACCCTACTATCCAGGTTCCTTCTCACAGCCTTACTATCTAAGTTCCTTCCCATAAGCCCTACTATCTAGGATTTCATATCGAAGTAACCCTACTATCTAGGTTCCTTCTTACAGCCCTACTATCCAGGCTTTCATATCGAAGTAACCAAACTATCTAGGTTCCTTCTCACAGCCCTACTATCCAGGCTTTCATATTGAAGTAACCCTATTATCGAAGTTCCTTCTCACAACCCTACCATTCAGGCTTTCATATCGAAGTAACCCTACTATCCAGGTTTCTTCTCGCAACCCTATTATCCAAGCTTTCATATCGAAGTAACCCTACTATCCAGGTTCCTTCTCACAGCCTTACTATCCAGGATTTCATATCGAAGTAACCGTACTATCCAGGTTCCTTCTCACAACCCTATTATCCAGACTTTCAATTCGAAGTAACCCTACTATCAGGGTTCCTTCTCACAGCCCTATAATCAAGGTTTTCATATCGAAGTAACCCTACTATCTAGGTTACTTCTCACAGTCCTACTATCCAAGCTTTCATATCGAAGTAACCCTACTATCCAGATTCCTTCTCACATCCCTACTATTCAAGCTTTCATATCGAAGTAACCCTACTATCCAGCTTCCTTCTCACAGCTCTACCATCCAGGCTTTCATATCAAAGTAACCCTACTATCCAGGTTCCTTCTCACAGCCCTACTATCCAGGATTTCATCTTGAAATAACCCTACTATCTAGGTTCCTTCCCATAAGCCCTACTATCCAGGCTTTCTTATCGAAGTATCCCTACTATCCAGGTTCTTTCTCACAGCCCTACTATCAAGGCTTTCATATTGAAATAAACCTACTATCCAGGTTCTTTCCCATAAGCCCTATTATTCAGGCTTTCATATCGAAGTAACCCTACTATCCAAGTTCCTTCTAGTAGCCCTACTATCAAGGCTTTCATATCAAAGTAACCATATAATCCAGGTTCCTTTTCACAGCTCTACTATCAAGGCTTTCATATCAAAGTAACCCTACTATCCAGGTTCCTTATCACAGCCCTACTATCCAGGCTTTCATATCGAAGTAACCCGACTATCCAGGTTCCTTCTCACAGCCCTACACTCCAGGCTCTCATATCGAAGTAACCATACTATCCAGGTTCCTTCTCACAGCCCTACTATTCATCCTGTCATATCAAAGTAACCCTACTATCCAGGTTCCTTCTCACAGCCCTATTATCCAGGCTTTCATCTTGAAGTAACCCTACTATCCAGGTTCCTTCCCATAAGCCCTACTATCCAGGCTTTCATATCGAAGTAACCCTACTATCCAGGTTCCTTCTCAAGCCCTACTATCCAGGTTCCTTCCCATAAGCCCTACTATCTAGGCTTTCATATAGAAGTAACCCTACTATACAGGTTCCTTCTTACAGCCCTACTATCCAGACTTTCATATCCAAGTAACCCTACTATCCAGTTTCCTCCTCACAACCCTACTATCCTGGCTTTCATATCGAAGTAACCCTACTATCCAGGTTCCTCTCACAGCCCAACTATTCAGGCTTTCATATTGAAGTAACCCTACTATCCAGGTTCCTTCTCACATCCCTACCATCCAGGATTTCATATCGAAGTAACCCTACTATCCAGGTTCCTTCTCAAAGCCTTACTATCCAAGTTCCTTTCCATAAGCCCTACTATCTAGGCTTTCATATCGAAGTAACCCTACTATCCAGGTTCCTTCTTACAGGCCTACTATCCAGGCTTTCATATCGAAGTAACCCAACTATCTAGGTTCCTTCTCACAACCCTACTATCCAGGCTTTCATATCGAAGTAACCCTATTATCCAGGTTCCTTCTCACAACACTACCATCCAGGCTTTCATAACGAAGTAAATCTACTATCCAGGTTCCTTCTCGCAACCTTATTGTTCAGGCTTTCATATCGAAGTAACCCTACTATCCAGGTTCCTTCTCACAGCCTTACTATCTAAGATTTCATATCGAAGTAACCTTACTATCCAGGTTCCTTCTCACAGCCCTATTATCCAGACTTTCATTTCGAAGTAACCCTACTATCAGGGTTCCTTCTCACAGCCCTACAATCCAAGTTTTCATATCGAAGTAAACCTACTATCAAGGTTCCTTCTCACAACCCTACTATCCAGGCTTTCATATCGAAGTAACCCTACTATCCAGGTTCCTTCTCACATCCCTACTCTTCAGACTTCATATCAAAGTAACCCTACTATCCAGGTTCCTTCTCACAGCTCTATCATCCAGGCTTTTATATCGAAGTAACCCTACTATCCAGGTTTCTTCTCGCAACCCTATTATCCAAGCTTTCATATCGAAGTAACCCTACTATCCAGGTTCCTTCTCACAGCCTTACTATCCAGGATTTCATATCGAAGTAACCCTACTATCCAGGTTCCTTCTCACAACCCTATTATCCAGACTTTCAATTCGAAGTAACCCTACTATCAGGGTTCCTTCTCACAGCCCTATAATCAAGGTTTTCATATCGAAGTAACCCTACTATCTAGGTTACTTCTCACAGTCCTACTATCCAAGCTTTCATATCGAAGTAACCCTACTATCCAGATTCCTTCTCACATCCCTACTATTCAAGCTTTCATATCGAAGTAACCCTACTATCCAGCTTCCTTCTCACAGCTCTACCATCCAGGCTTTCATATCAAAGTAACCCTACTATCCAGGTTCCTTCTCACAGCCCTACTATCCAGGATTTCATCTTGAAATAACCCTACTATCTAGGTTCCTTCCCATAAGCCCTACTATCCAGGCTTTCTTATCGAAGTATCCCTACTATCCAGGTTCTTTCTCACAGCCCTACTATCAAGGCTTTCATATTGAAATAAACCTACTATCCAGGTTCTTTCCCATAAGCCCTTTTATTCAGGCTTTCATATCAAAGTAACCCTACTATCCAGGTTCCTTATCACAGCCCTACTATCCAGGCTTTCATATCGAAGTAACCCGACTATCCAGGTTCCTTCTCACAGCCCTACACTCCAGGCTTTCATATCGAAGTAACCATACTATCCAGGTTCCTTCTCACAGCCCTACTATTCATCCTTTCATATCAAAGTAACCCTACTATCCAGGTTCCTTCTCACAGCCCTACTATCCAGGCTTTCATCTTGAAGTAACCCTACTATCCAGGTTCCTTCCCACAAGCCCTACTATCCAGGCTTTCATATCGAAGTAACCCTACTATCCAGGTTCCTTCTCAAGCCCTACTATCCAGGTTCCTTCCCATAAGCCCTACTATCTAGGCTTTCATATAGAAGTAACCCTACTATACAGGTTCCTTCTTACAGCCCTACTATCCAGACTTTCATATCCAAGTAACCCTACTATCCAGTTTCCTTCTCACAACCCTACTATCCTGGCTTTCATATCGAAGTAACCCTACTATCCAGGTTCCTCTCACAGCCCAACTATTCAGGCTTTCATATTGAAGTAACCCTACTATCCAGGTTCCTTCTCACATCCCTACCATCCAGGATTTCATATCGAAGTAACCCTACTATCCAGGTTCCTTCTCAAAGCCTTACTATCCAAGTTCCTTTCCATAAGCCCTACTATCTAGGCTTTCATATCGAAGTAACCCTACTATCCAGGTTCCTTCTTACAGGCCTACTATCCAGGCTTTCATATCGAAGTAACCCAACTATCTAGGTTCCTTCTCACAACCCTACTATCCAGGCTTTCATATCGAAGTAACCCTATTATCCAGGTTCCTTCTCACAACACTACCATCCAGGCTTTCATAACGAAGTAAATCTACTATCCAGGTTCCTTCTCGCAACCTTATTGTTCAGGCTTTCATATCGAAGTAACCCTACTATCCAGGTTCCTTCTCACAGCCTTACTATCTAAGATTTCATATCTAAGTAACCTTACTATCCAGGTTCCTTCTCACAGCCCTATTATCCAGACTTTCATTTCGAAGTAACCCTACTATCAGGGTTCCTTCTCACAGCCCTACAATCCAAGTTTTCATATCGAAGTAAACCTACTATCAAGGTTCCTTCTCACAACCCTACTATCCAGGCTTTCATATCGAAGTAACCCTACTATCCAGGTTCCTTCTCACATCCCTACTCTTCAGACTTCATATCAAAGTAACCCTACTATCCAGGTTCCTTCTCACAGCTCTACCATCCAGGCTTTCATATCGAAGTAACCCTACTATCCAGGTTCCTTCTCACAGCCCTACTATCCAGGATTTCATCTTGAAGTAACCCTACTATCTAGGTTCCTTCCCATAAGCCCTACTATCCAGGCTTTCTTATCGAAGTATCCCTAGTATCCAGGTTCTTTCTCACAACCCTACTATCCGGGCTTTCATCTTGAAGTAAACCTACTATCCAGGTTCCTTCCCATAAGCCCTACTATCCAAGCTTTCATATCGAAGTAACCCTACTATCCAGGTTCCTTCTTGTAGCCCTACTATCAAGGCTTTCATATCAAAGTAACCCTATTATCCAGGTTCCTTTTCGCAACTCTACTATCCAGGCTTTCATATCGAAGTAACCCTACTATCCAGGTTCCTTTTCACAACCCTACTATCCAGGCTTTCATATCGAAGTAACCCTACTATCCAGGTTCCTTCTCATAGCCCTACACTCCAGGCTTTCATATCGAAGTAACCCTACTATCCAGGTTCCTTCTCACAGCCCTACTATTCAGCCTTTCATATCAAAGTAACCCTACTATCCAGGTTCCTTCTCACAACCCTACTATCCAAGCTTTCATCTTGAAGTAACCCTACTATCCAGGTTCCTTCCCATAAGCCCTACTATCCAGGCTTTCATATCGAAGTAACCCTACTATCCAGGTTCCTTCTCAAGCCCTACTATCCAGGTTCCTTCCCATAAGCCCTACTATCTAGGCTTTCATATCGAAGTAACCCTACTATACAGGTTCCTTCTTACAGCCCTACTATCCAGGCTTTCATATCCAAGTAACCCTACTATCCAGGTTCCTTCTAACAGCCCTACTATCCTGGCTTTCATATCGAAGTAACCCTACTATCCAGGTTCCTCTCACAGCCCAACTATTCAGGCTTTCATATTGAAGTAACCCTACTATCCAGGTTCCATCTCACATCCCTACCATCCAGGCTTTCATATCGAAGTAACCCTACTATCCAGGTTCCTTCTCACAGCCTTACTATCCAAGTTCCTTCCCATAAGCCCTACTATCTAGGCTTTCATATCGAAGTAACCCTACTATCCAGGTTCCTTCTTACAGCCCTACTATCCAGGCTTTCATATCGAAGTAACCCAACTATCTAGGTTCCTTCTCACAACCCTACTATCTAGGCTTTCATATCGAAGTAACCCTATTATCCAGGTTCCTTCTCACAACCCTACCATCCAGGCTTTCATATCGAAGTAACTCTACTATCCAGGTTCCTTCTCGCAACCCTATTATCCAGGCTTTCATATCGAAGTAACCCTACTATCCAGGTTCCTTCTCACAGCCTTACTATCTAAGATTTCATATCGAAGTAACCTTACTATCCAGGTTCCTTCTCACAGCCCTATTATCCAGACTTTCATTTCGAAGTAACCCTACTATCAGGGTTCATTCTCACAACCCTACAATCCAAGTTTTCATATCGAAGTAACCCTACTATCAAGGTTCCTTCTCACAACCCTACTATCCAGGCTTTCATATCGAAGTAACCCTACTATCCAGGTTCCTTCTCACATCCCTACTCTTCAGACTTCATATCAAAGTAACCCTACTATCCAGGTTCCTTCTCACAGCTCTACCATCCAGGCTTTCATATCGAAGTAACCCTACTATCCAGGTTCCTTCTCACAACCCTACTATCCAGGATTTCATCTTGAAGTAACCCTACTATCTAGGTTCCTTCCCATAAGCCCTACTATCCAGGCTTTCTTATCGAAGTATCCCTAGTATCCAGGTTCTTTCTCACAACCCTACTATCCGGGCTTTCATCTTGAAGTAAACCTACTATCCAGGTTCCTTCCCATAAGCCCTACTATCCAAGCTTTCATATCGAAGTAACCCTACTATCCAGGTTCCTTCTTGTAGCCCTACTATCAAGGCTTTCATATCAAAGTAACCCTATTATCCAGGTTCCTTTTCGCAGCTCTACTATCCAGGCTTTCATATCGAAGTAACCCTACTATCCAGGTTCCTTTTCACAACCCTACTATCCAGGCTTTCATATCGAAGTAACCCTACTATCCAGGTTCCTTCTCATAGCCCTACACTCCAGGCTTTCATATCGAAGTAACTCTACTATCCAGGTTCCTTCTCACAGCCCTACTATTCAGCCTTTCATATCAAAGTAACCCTACTATCCAGGTTCCTTCTCACAACCCTACTATCCAAGCTTTCATCTTGAAGTAACCCTACTATCCAGGTTCCTTCCCATAAGCCCTACTATCCAGGCTTTCATATCGAAGTAACCCTACTATCCAGGTTCCTTCTCAAGCCCTACTATCCAGGTTCCTTCCCATAAGCCCTACTATCTAGGCTTTCATATCGAAGTAACCCTACTATACAGGTTCCTTCTTACAGCCCTACTATCCAGGCTTTCATATCCAAGTAACCCTACTATCCAGGTTGCTTCTAACAGCCCTTATATCCTGGCTTTCATATCGAAGTAACCCTACTATCCAGGTTCCTCTCACAGCCCAACTATTCAGGCTTTCATATTGAAGTAACCCTACTATCCAGGTTCCATCTCACATCCCTACCATCCAGGCTTTCATATCGAAGTAACCCTACTATCCAGGTTCCTTCTCACAGCCTTACTATCCAAGTTCCTTCCCATAAGCCCTACTATCTAGGCTTTCATATCGAAGTAACCCTACTATCCAGGTTCCTTCTTACAGCCCTACTATCCAGGCTTTCATATCGAAGTAACCCAACTATCTAGGTTCCTTCTCACAGCCCTACTATTTAGGCTTTCATATCGAAGTAACCCTATTATCCAGGTTCCTTCTCACAACCCTACCATCCAGGCTTTCATATCGAAGTAACTCTACTATCCAGGTTCCTTCTCGCAACCCTATTATCCAGGCTTTCATATCGAAGTAACCCTACTATCCAGGTTCCTTCTCACAGCCTTACTATCTAAGATTTCATATCGAAGTAACCTTACTATCCAGGTTCCTTCTCACATCCCTATTATCCAGACTTTCATTTCGAAGTAACCCTACTATCAGGGTTCATTCTCACAACCCTACAATCCAAGTTTTCATATCGAAGTAACCCTACTATCAAGGTTCCTTCTCACAACCCTACTATCCAGGCTTTCATATCGAAGTAACCCTACTATCCAGGTTCCTTCTCACATCCCTACTATTCAGACTTCATATCAAAGTAACCCTCCTATCCAGGTTCCTTCTCACAGCTCTACCATCCAGGCTTTCATATCGAAGTAACCCTACTATCCAGGTTCCTTCTCACAGCCCTACTATTCAGGATTTCATCTTGAAGTAACCCTACTATCTAGGTTCCTTCCCATAAGCCCTACTATCCAGGATTTCTTATCGAAGTATCCCTAGTATCTAGGTTCTTTCTCGCAACCCTACTATCTGGGCTTTCATCTTGAAGTAAACCTACTATCCAGGTTCCTTCCCATAAGCCCTACTATCCAAGCTTTCATATCGAAGTAACCCTACTATCCACGTTCCTTCTTGTAGCCCTACTATCAAGGCTTTCATATCAAAGTAACCCTATTATCCAGGTTCCTTATCGCAGCTCTACTATCCAGACTTTCATATCGAAGTAACCCTACTATCCAGGTTCCTTTTCACAACCCTACTATCCAGGCTTTCATATCGAAGTAACCCTACTATCCAGGTTCCTTCTCATAGCCCTACAATCCAGGCTTTCATATCTAAGTAACCCTACTATCCAGGTTCCTTCTCACAGCCCAACTATTCAGCCTTTCATATCAAAGTAACCCTACTATTCAGCCTTTCATATCAAAGTAACCCTACTATCTAGGTTCCTTCTCACAACCCTACTATCCAAGCTTTCATCTTGAAGTAACCCTAATATTCAGGTTCTTTCCCATAAGCCAACCTATCCAGGCTTTCATATCGAAGTAACCCTATTATCCAGGTTCTTTCTCACAACCCTACCATCCAGGCTTTCATATCGAAGTAACTCTACTATCCAGGTTCCTTCTCGCAACCCTATTATCCAGGCTTTCATATCGAAGTAACCCTACTATCCAGGTTCCTTCTCACAGCCTTACTATCTAAGATTTCATATCGAAGTAACTTTACTATCCAGGTTCCTTCTCACAGCCCTATTATCCAGACTTTCATTTCGAAGTAACCCTACTATCAGGGTTCCTTCTCACAGCCCTACAATCCATGTTTTCATATCGAAGTAACCCTACTATCAAGGTTCCTTCTCACAACCCTACTATTCAGGCTTTCATATCGAAGTAACCCTACTATCCAGGTTCCTTCTCACATCCCTACTATTCAGACTTCATATCAAAGTAACCCTACTATCCAGGTTCCTTCTCACAGCTCTACCATCCAGGCTTTCATATCGAAGTAACCCTACTATCCAGGTTCCTTCTCACAGCCCTACTATCCAGGATTTCATCTTGAAGTAACCCTACTATCTAGGTTCCTTCCCATAAGCCCTACTATCCAGGATTTCTTATCGAAGTATCCCTAGTATCTAGGTTCTTTCTCACAACCCTACTATCCGGGCTTTCATCTTGAAGTAAACCTACTATCCAGGTTCCTTCCCATAAGCCCTACTATCCAAGCTTTCATATCGAAGTAACCCTACTATCCAGGTTCCTTCTTGTAGCCCTACTATCAAGGCTTTCATATCAAAGTAACCCTATTATCCAGGTTCCTTTTCGCAGCTCTACTATCCAGGCTTTCTTATCGAAGTAACCCTACTATCCAGGTTCTTTCTCACAGCCCTACTATCCAGGCTTTCATCTTGAAGTAAACCTACTATCTAGGTTCCTTCCCATAATCCATACTATCCAGGCTTTCATATCGAAGTAACCCTACTATCCAGGTTTTCATATCGAAGTAACCCTACTATCCAGGTTCCTTCTCACAGCCCTATTATCCAGACTTTCATATCGAAGTAACCCTACTATCCAGGTTCCTTCTCACAGCCCTACAATCCAAGCTTTCATATCGAAGTAACCCGACTATCCAGGTTCCTTCTCACAGACCTATTATTTAGGGATTCATATCAAAGTAACCCTACTATCCAGGTTCCTTCTCACAGCCCTACTATCCAGGCTTTCATATCGAAGTAACCCTACTATCCAGGTTCCTTCTCACAGCCCTACTATCCAGACTTTCATATCAAAGTAACCCTACTATCCAGGTTCCTTCTCACAACCCTACTATCCAGGCTTTCATATCGAAGTAACCCTACTATCCAGGTTCCTTCTCACATCCTTACTATCCAGGCTTTCATATCGAAGTAACCCTACTATCCAGGTTCCTTCTCACAGCCCTACTATCCAGACTTTCATATCAAAGTAACCTTACTATCCAGGTTCCTTCTCACAACCCTACTATCCAGGCTTTCATATCGAAGTAAACCTACTATCCAGGTACCTTCTCACATCCCAACTATCCAGGCTTTCATATCGAAGTAACCCTACTATCCAGTTTCCTTCTCAGAGCCCTACCATCTAGGCTTTCATATTGAAGTAACCCTACTATCCAGGTTCCTTCTCACAGCCCTACTATCCAGCCTTTCATCTTGAATTATCCCTACTATCCAGGTTCCTTCCCAAAAGCCCTTCTATCCAGGTTTCTTATCAAAGTAACCCTACTATCCAGGTTCTTTCTCACAACCCTGCTATCTAGGCTTTCATCTTGAAGTAAACCTACTATCCAGTTTCCTTCCCATAAGCCCTACTATCCAGGCTTTCATATCGAAGTAACCTTACTATCCAAGTTCCTTCTCGTAGCCATACTATCCAGGCTTTTATATCGAAGTAACCCTATTATCCAAGTTCCTTTTCACAGCCCTACTATCCAGGCTTTCATATCGAAGTAACCCTACTATCCAAGTTCCTTCTCACAGCCCTACTATCCATGATTTCATATCGAAGTAACCCTACTATCCAGGTTCCTTCTCACAGCCCTATATTCCAAGCTTTCATATCGAAGTAAACCTACTATCTAGGTTCCTTCTCACAACCATACTATTCAGACTTTCATATCAAAGTAACCCTATTTTCCTGGTTCCTTCTCACAGCTCTACTATCTAGGCTTTCATATCGAAGTAACCTTACTATCCAGTTTCCTTCTCACAACCCTACTATCCAGGCTTTCATGTCGAAGTAACCCTACTATCCAGGTTCCTTCTCATAGCCCTACTATCCAGGCTTTCACATCGAAGTAACTCTACTATCCAGGTTCCTCTCACAACCATACCATCCAGGCTTTCATATCGAAGTAACCCTACTATCCAGGTTCCTTCTCACAGCCCTACTATCCAGCCTTTCATGTTGAAGTATCCCTACTATCCAGGTTCCTTCCCATAAGCCCTACTATCCAGGTTTCTTATCGAAGTGACCCTACTATCCAGGTTCCTTCCCATAAGCCCTACTATCCAGGCTTTCTTATCGAAGTAACCCTACTATCCAGGTTCTTTCTCATAGCCCTACTATCCAGGCTTTCATCTTGAAGTAAACCTATTATCTAGGTTCCTTTCCATAATCCATACTATCCAGGCTTTCATATCGAAGTAACCCTACTATCCAGGTTCCTTCTCACAGCCCTACTATCCAGGTTTTCATATCGAAGTAACCCTACTATCCAGGTTCCTTCTCACAGCCCTATTATCCAGACTTTCATATCGAAGTAACCCTACTATCCAGGTTCCTTCTCACAGCCCTACAATCCAAGCTTTCATATCGAAGTAACCCTACTATCCAGGTTCCTTCTCACAGACCTACTATTTAGGGATTCATATCAAAGTAACCCTACTATCCAGGTTCCTTCTCACAACCCTACTATCCAGGATTTCATATCGAAGTAACCCTACTATCCATTTTCCTTCTCACAGCCCTATTATCCAGGCTTTCATATCGAAGTAACCCTACTATCCAGGTTCCTTATCATAGCCCTACTATCCAGGCTTTCATATCGAAGTAACCCTACTATCCAGGTTCCTCTCACAGCCCTACTATTCAGGCTTTCATATTGAAGTAACCCTACTATCAAGGTTCCTTCTCACAGCCCTACCATCCAGGCTTTCATATCAAAGTAACCCTACTATCCAGGTTCCTTCTCACAGCCCTACTATCCAGGTTCCTTCCCATAAGCCCTACTATCTAACCTTTCATATCGAAGTAACCTTACTATCCAGGTTCCTTCTTACAGCCCTACTATCCAGGCTTTCATATCGAAGTAACCCAACTATCCAGGTTCCTCCTCACAACCCTACTATCCAGGCTTTCATATCGAAGTAACCCTACTATCTAGGTTCCTTCTCACAACCCTACCATCCAGGCTTTCATATAGAAGTAACCTTACTATCCAGGTTCCTTCTCGTAACCCTATTACCCAGGCTTTAATATCGAAGTAACCCTACTATCCAGGTTCCTTCTCAAAGCCCTACTATCCAGGCTTTCATATCGAAGTAACCCCACTATCCACGTTCCTTCTCACAGCCCTACTATCCAGGCTTTCATATCGAAGTAACCCTACTATCCAGGTTGCTTCTCACATCCCTACTATTTAGGCTTTCATATCGAAGTAACCCTACTATCCAGGTTCCTTCTCACAGCCCTACTATCCAGGATTTCATCTTGAACTAACCCTACTATCTAGGTTCCTTCCCATAAGCCCTACGATCCATGATTTCTTATCAAAGTATCCCTACTATCCAGGTTCTTTCTCACAGCCCTACTATCCAGGCTTTCATCTTGAAGTAAACCTACTATCCAGGTTCCTTCCCATAAGCCCTACTATCCAGGCTTTCATATCGAAGTAACCCTACTATCCAGGTTCCTTCTTGTAGCCCTACTATCAAGGCTTTCATATTGAAGTAACCCTATTATCCAGGTTCCTTTTCACAGATCTACTATCCAGGCTTTCATATCGAAGTAACCCTACTATCCAGGTTCCTTCTCACAGCCCTACTATCCAGGCTTTCATATCGAAGTAACCCTACTATTCAGGTTCCTTCTTACAACCCTACATTCCAAGCTTTCATATCAAAGTAACCCTACTATCCAGGTTCCTTCTCACAGCCCTACAATCCAAGCTTTCATCTTGAAGTAACCCTACTATCCAGGTTCCGTCCCATAAGCCCTACTATCCAGGCTTTCATATCAAAGTAACCCTACTATCCAGGTTCCTTCTCAAGCCCTACTATCCAGGTTCCTTCCCAAAAGCCCTACTATCAAGGCTTTCATATCGAAGTAACCCTACTATCCAGGTTCCTTCTTACAACCCTACTATCTAGGCTTTCATATCGAAGTAACCCTACTATCCAGGTTCCTTCTCACAGCCCTACTATCCAGGCTTTCATATCGAAGTAACCCTACTATCCAGGTTCCTTCTCACAGCCCTACCATCCAGGCTTTCATATCGAAGTAACCCTACTATCTAGGTTCCTTCTTGTAGCCCTATTATCCAGGATTTCATATCGAAGTAACCCTACTATCCAGGTTCCTTCTCAACGCCCTACTATCCAGGCTTTCATATCGAAGTAACCCTACTATTCAGGTTCCTTCCCACAACCCTACTATCCAGGCTTTCATCTTGAAGTAACCCTACTATCTAGGTTACTTCCCATAAGCCCTACTATCCATTCTTTCTTATCGAAGTATCCCTACTATCAAGGTTCTTTCTCACAGCCCTACTATCCAGGCTTTCATCTTGAAGAAAACATACTCTCCAGGTTCCTTCCCATAAGCCCTACTATCCAGGCTTTCATATCGAAGTAACTCTACTATCCAGGTTCCTTCTTGTAGCCCTACTATCAAGGCTATCATATTGAAGTAACCCTATTATCCAGGTTCCTTTTCGCATATCTACTAACCAGGATTTCATATCGAAGTAACCCTACTATCCAGGTTCCTTCTCACAGCCCTCCTATCCAGGCTTTCATATCGAAGTAACCCTACTATTCAGGTTCCTTCTCACAACCTTACAATCCAGGCTTTCATATCGAAGTAACCCTACTTTCCAGGTTCATTCTCACAGCCATACTATTCAGCCTTTCATATCAAAGTAACCCTACTATCCAGGTTCCTTCTCACAACCCTACTATCCAAGCTTTCATCTTGAAGTAACCCTACTATCCAGGTTCCTTCCCATAAGCCCTACTATCCAGGCTTTCATATCGAAGTAATCCTACTATCCAGGTTCCTTCTCAAGCCCTACTATCCAGGTTCCTTCCCATAAGCCCTACTATCTAGGCTTTCATATCGAAGTAACCCTACTATCCAGGTTCCTTCTTACAGCCCTACTATCTAGGCTTTCATATCGAAGTAACCCTACTATCCAGGTTCCTTCTCACAACCCTACTATCCAGGCTTTCATATCGAAGTAACCCTACTATCCAAGTTCCTTCTTGCAGCCCTATTATCCAGGCTTTCATATCGAAGTAACCCTACTATCTAGGTTCCTTCTCACAGCCCTACTATCCAGGCTTTCATATCGAAGTAACCCTACTATCCAGGTTCCTTCTCACAGCCATACAATCCAAGCTTTCATGTCGAAGTAACCCTACTATCCAGGTTCCTTCTCACAGACCTACTATTTTGGATTTCATATCAAAGTAACCCTACTATCCAGGTTCCTTCTCACAACCCTACTATCTGGAATTTCATATCGAAGTAACCATACTATCCAGATTCCTTCTCACAGCCCTACTATCCAGGCTTTCATATCGAAGTAACCCTACTATCCAGGTTCCTTATCATAACACTACTATCCAGGCTTTCATATCGAAGTAACCCTACTATCCAGGTTCCTCTCACAGCCCTACTATTCAGGCTTTCATATTGAAGTAACCCTACTATCCAGGTTCCTTCTCACAGCCCTACCATCCAGGCTTTCATATCGAAGTAACCCTACTATCCAGGTTCCTTCTCACAGCCCTACTATCCAGGTTCCTTCCCATAAGCCCTACTATCTAAGCTTTCATATCGAAGTAACCCTACTATTCGGGTTCCTTCTTACAACCCTACTATCCAGGCTTTCATATCGAAGTAACCCAACTATCCAGGTTCCTTCTCACAGCCCTACTATCCAGGCTTTCATATCGAAGTAACCCTACTATCCAGGTTCCTTCTCACAACCCTACCATCCAGGCTTTCATATAGAAGTAACCCTACTATACAGGTTCCTTCTCGCAACCCTATTACCCAGGATTTAATATCGAAGTAACCCTACTATCCAGGTTCCTTCTCACAGCCCTACTATCCAAGCTTTCATATCGAAGTAACCCTACTATCCAGGTTCCTTCTCACAACCCTATTATCCAGACTTTCATATCGAAGTAACCCTACTATCAGGGTTCCTTCTCACAGCCCTACAATCCAGGCTTTCATATCAAAGTAACCCTACAATCCAGGTTCCTTCTCACAGCCCTCCTATCCAGGCTTTCATATCGAAGTAACCCTACTATCCAGTTTGCTTCTCACATCCCTACTATTCAGGCTTTCATATCGAAGTAACCCTACTATCCAGGTTCCTTCTCACAGCTCTACCATCCAGGCTTTCATATCGAAGTAACGCTACTATCTAGGTTCCTTCTCATAGCCCTACTATCCAGGCTTTCATCTTGAAGTAACCCTACTATCTAGGTTCCTTCCCATAAGCCCTACTATCTAGGCTTTCTTATCAAAGTATCCCTACTATCCAGGTTCTTTCTCACAGCCCTACTATCCAGACTTTCATCTTGAAGTAAACCTACTATCCAGGTTCCTTCCCATAAGCCCTACTATCCAGGCTTTCGTATCGAAGTAACCCTACTATCCAGGTTCCTTCTTGTAGCCCTACTATCAAGGCTTTCATATTGAAGTAACCCTATGATCCAGGTTCCTTTTCACAGATCTACTATTCAGGCTTTCATATCGAAGAAACCCTACTATCCAGGTTCCTTCTCACAGCCCTACTATCCAGGCTTTCATATCGAAGTAACCCTACTATTCAGGTTCCTTCTCACAACCCTACATTCCAGGCTTTCATATCAAACTAACCCTACTATCCAGGTTCCTTCTCACAGACCTACTATCCAAGCTTTCATCTTGAAGTAACCCTACTATCCAGGTTCCTTCCCATAAGCCCTACTATTCAGGCTTTCATATCAAAGTAACCCTACTATCCAGGTTCCTTCTCAAGCCCTACTATCCAGGTTCCTTCCCAAAAGCCCTACTATCTAGGCTTTCATATCGAAGTAACCCTACTATCCAGGTTCCTTCTTACAGCCCTACTATCTAGGCTTTCATATCGAAGAAACCCTACTATCCAGGTTCCTTCTCACAGCCCTACTATCCAGGCTTTCATATCGAAGTAACCCTACTATCCAAGTTCCTTCTCACAGCCCTACCATCCAGGCTTTCATATAGAAGTAACCCTACTATCCAGGTTCCTTCTCACTACCTTACTATACAGGCTTTCATATCGAAGTAACCCTACTATCCAGGTTCCTTCTCACAGCCCTACTATCCAGGCCTTCATATCGAAGTAACCCTACTATCCAGGTTCCTTCTCACATCCCTACTATCCAGGCTTTCATATCAAAGTAACCCTACTATCCAGGTTCCTTCTCACAGCCCTACCATCCAAGATTTCATATCGAAGTAACCCTACTATCCAGGTTCCTTCTCACAGCCTTATTATCCAGCCTTTCATCTTAAAGTATCCCTACTATCCAGGTTCCTTCCCATAAGCCCTACTATCCAGGTTTCTTATCGAAGTAACCCTACTATCCAGGTTCTTTCTCACAGCCCTACTATCCAGGATTTCATCTTGAACTAAACCTACTATCCAGGTTCCTTCCCATAAGCCCTACTATCTAGGCTTTCATATCGAAGTAACCCTACTATCCAGGTTCCTTCTCGTAGCCCTAATATCCAGGCTTTTATATCGAAGTAACCCTATTATCCAAGTTCCTTTTTGCAGCCCTATTATCCAGGCTTTCATATCGAAGTAACCCTACTATCCAGGTTCCTTCTCACAGCCCTATTATCCAGGATTTCATGTCGAAGTAACCCTACTATCCAAGTTCCTTCTCACAGCCCTACATTCCAAAATTTCATATCGAAGTAACCCTACTATCCAGGTTCCTTCTCACAGCCCTACTATTCAGGCTTTCATATCAAAGTAACCCTACTATCCAGTTTCCTTCTCACAACCCTACTATCCAGGCTTTCATATCGAAGTAACCCTACTATCCAGGTTCCTCTCACAGCCCTACTATTCAGGATTTTATATTGAAGTAACCCTACCATCCAGGTTCCTTCTCACAGCCTTACTATCCAGTTTCCTTCCCATAAGCCCTACTATCTAGGCTTTCATATCAAAGTAACCCAACTATCCAGGTTCCTTCTTACAACCCTACTATCAAGGCTTTCATATCGAAGTAACCCAACTATCCAGGTTCCTTCTCACAGCCCTACTATCTAGGCTTTCATATCGAAGTAACCCTACTATCAAGGTTCCTTCTCACAACCCTACCGTTCAGGCTTTCATAATGAAGTAACCCTACTATCCAGGTTCCTTCTCGCAACCCTATTATCCAGGCTTTCATATCGAAGTAACTCTACTATCTAGGTTCCTCTCACAGCCCTACTATTCGGGATTTCATATTGAAGTAACCCTACTATCCAGGTTCCCTCTCACAGCCATACCATCCGGGCTTTCATATCGAAGTAACCCTACTATCCAGGTTCCTTATCACAACCCTACTATCCAGGTTCCTTCCCATAAGCCCTACTATCTAGGCTTTCATATTGAAGTAACCCTACTATCAAGGTTCCTTCTCACAACCCTACCATCCAGGATTTTATAACGAAGTAACCCTACTATCCAGGTTCCTTCTCGCAACCCTATTATCCAGGCTTTCATATCGAAGTAACCCTACTATCCAGGTTCCTTCTCACAGCCCTACTATCCAGGCTTTCATATCGAAATAACCCTACTATCCAGGTTCCTTCTCACATCCTTACTATCCAGACTTTCATATCGAAGTAACCCTACTATCAGGGTTCCTTCTCACAACCGTACTATCTAGGCTTTCATATCGAACTAACCCTACTATCCAGGTTCCTTCTCACAACCCTACTATCCAGGCTTTCATATCGAAGTAACCCTACTATCCAGGTTCCTTCTCACATCCCTACTATTCAGGATTTTATATCGAAGTAACCCTACTATCCAGGTTCCTTCTCACACCTCTACCATCCAGGCTTTCATATCGAAGTAACCCTACTATCCAGGTTCCTTCTCACAGCCCTACTATCTAGGCTTTCATCTTGAAGTAACCCTACTATCTAGGTTCCTTCCCATAAGACCTATTATCCAGGCTTTCTTATCGAAGTATCCCTACTATCCAGGTTCATTCTTACAGCCCTACTATCCAGGCTTTCATCTTGAAGTAAACCTACTATCCAGGTTCCTTCCCATTATCCCTACTATCCAGGATTTCATATCGAAGTTACCCTACTATCCAGGTTCCTACTTGTAGCCCTACTATCTAGGCTTTCATATCGAAGTAACCCTATTATCCAGGTTCCTTTTCGCAGCTCTACTATCCAAGCTTTCATATCGAAGTAACCCTACTATCCAGGTTCCTTCTTACAGCCCTACTATCCAGGCTTTCATATCGAAGTAAACCTACTATCCAAGTTCCTTCTCAACCCCCTACAATCCAAGCTTTCATATCGAAGTTACCCTACTATCCAGGTTCCTTCTCACAGCCCTACTATTCAGCCTTTCATATCAAAGTAACCCTACTATTCAGGTTCCTTCTCACAGCCCTACTATCCAGGCTTCCATATCGAAGTAACCCTACTATCCAGGTTCCTTCTCACAGCCCTACTATCCAAGCTTTCATATCGAAGTAACCCTACTATCCAGTTTCCTTCTCACAACCCTACTATCCAGGCTTTCATGTTGAAGTAACCCTACTATCCAGGTTCATTCTCATAGCCCTATTATCCAGGCTTTCATATCAAAGTAACCCTACTATCCAGGTTCCTCTCACAACCCTACTATTCAGGATTTCATATTGAAGTAACCCTACTATCCAGGTTCGTTCTCACAGGCCCAGAATCCAGGTTCCTTCCCATAAGCCCTACTATCTAGGCTTTCATATCGAAGTAACCCTACTATCCAGGTTCCTTCTCACAACCCTACCATCCAGGCTTTCATATCGAAGTAACCCTACTATCAAGGTTCATTCTCGCAACCCTATTATCCAGGCTTTCATATCGAAGTAACCCTACTATCCAGGTTCCTTGTCACAGCCCTACAATCCAGGCTTTCATATCGAAGTAACCCTACTATCTAGATTTCATCTCACAACCCTACCATCCAGGCTTTCATATCGAAGTAACCCTACTATCCAGGTTCCTTCTCGCAACCATATTATCCAGGCTTTCATATCGAAGTAACCCTACTATCTAGGTTCCTCCTCACAACCTTACTATCCAGGCTTTCATATCGAACTAACCCTACTATCCAGGTTCCTTCTCACATCCCTATTATCCAGACTTTCATTTCGAAGTAACCCTACTATCAGGGTTCCTTCTCACAGCCCTACAATCCAGGTTTTCATATCGAAGTAACCCTATTATCCAGGTTCCTTTTCGCAGCTCTACTATCCAAGCTTTCATATCGAAGTAAGCCTACTATCCAGGTTCCTTCTCACAGCCCTACTATTCAGGCTTTCATATCGAAGTAACCCTACTATCCAGGTCCGTTCTCACAGCCCTACAATCCAGGCTTTCATATTGAAGTAACCCTACTATCCAGGTTCCTTCTCACAGCCCTACTATTCAGCCTTTCTGTAAGTTTAAGAATGCGCCTAAGAGGGGGGTGAATTAGGTGGTGGTCGATTTTTGACTTATTTTATAATTTCTGGTTTTGATTTAGTGCTTTGAAAACTGTAAAGTGCAGAAAGTAAAGAGACACGAAGACTTATCCTGGTTCCTTCCACATCCCGGAAGTACGTCCAGTCCCCTTGCAAACACGCAAGAGATTTCACTATTTTGTTAGAACTTTTACAAGACTCTTCCTAGTCTTATCAACTAAAGAACCTAACAAATACCAAGAACACCCTCTTGGATTTCCAATAAGTCTCTTGAGAACAATCCTCTCAAAAGATACCTCTTGTTTCCAACAATGGACAACAAGGAACAAAAGTAATCTAATACTTAATTCCAACAATCCTGGAAATAAGTTACACTTTGTATATTTTTATGAAGTATGATTTCTTGAAAGATGTTGATCACATAGAGTGACTTCTTTGAAGTTTCTTCTTTCTTCTCTTGTAAGCAATTCAAACTGTAACACAATGGTTAGATAATGCTCAAAGATTTCTATTCTTTATATGTGTGAAAGTGCAAAAAATCTTTGTTCTTAAAAGTTAAGAAATATGAAGCTTGAATATTTTACAAAGTTCAGAATTATTGCATAACAGAAGAGTTGTTTATGATTTAAAAGATTTTGTATTTTAAGTAATCAAGATACCTTTCCAAATGGACACTTTTCTGTTTGAAAAACTTGAGAGGATGCAATGTATGACCATGCATCTATTGGAGAAAAGGTGTGAAGGATATCTTGAAACCAGTTCAGATTTTTCAAAATTTACAATGTGTAAATCGATTAACATAAGATGTAAATCGATTGCACGGGTTTGTAACGTTCAAGTTTTCAAAAAAATTGAAGTGTAAATCGGTTAGCATGATGTGTAACTCGATTTACAAGAGTTAAAAATTCACATTGTTCTATGATCAATCGATTTACACTTCATGTAAATCGATTGCTGGCAGAGACAATCAGTTTTTGAAAAAGCATGTGTAAATCGATTTACACAAGATGTCAATCAATTTACAGCGGAGAAAAACTTAGAATTTGTTTCGAAATTTAAGTGAAGTGTTGTGGCAAGTGTGTATATCATTTTTGAGCATTTCTAATCAATGTAGTTCAAATGAGAATTGATATACTTGATTGCTTGCCATGATCCTTGAAGCTTTGAGTGAATGATGCTTTAAGCTAATTTCCACTTCTTTTCCTTCTTGCCATAGAGTTTGTTTGTCTTTCATCAAACTACCTTGTTTGTCTTTCATCAAAACTAAAGTTGAGTTGAGGCTTGAGATTACACTTTCATATCAAAGTAACCCTACTATCCAGGTTCCTTCTCACAGCCCTACTATCCAGGCTTCCATATCGAAGTAACCCTACTATCCAGGTTCCTTCTCACAACCCTACTATCCAGGCTTTCATATCGAAGTAACCCTACTATCCAGTTTCCTTCTCACAGCCCTACTATCAAGGCTTTCATGTCGAAGTAACCCTACTATCTAGGTTCCTTCTCATAGCCCTACTATCCAGGCTTTCATATCAAAGTAACCCTACTATCCAGGTTCCTCTCACAGCCCTACTGTTCAGGATTTCATATTGAAGTAACCCTACTATCCAGGTTCCTTCTCACAGCCATACCATTCAGGCTTTCATATCGAAGTAACCCTACTAACCAAGTTCCTTCTCACAAGCCTAGTGTCCAGGTTCCTTCCCATAAGCCCTATTATCTAGGCTTTCATATCGAAGTAACCCTACTATCCAGGTTCCTTCTTACAGCCCTACTATCCAGGCTTTCATATCGAAGTAACCCAATTATCCAGGTTCCATCTCACAGCCCTACTATCTAGGCTTTCATATCGAAGTAAACCTAATATCACGATTCCTTCTCACAACCCTACCATCCAGGCTTTCATATTGAAGTAACCTTACTATCCAGGTTCCTTCTCGCAACCCTATTATCCAGGCTTTCATAACGAAGTAACCCTACTATCCAGGTTCCTTCTTACAGCCCTACTATCTAGGCTTTCATATCGAAGTAACCCTACTATCCAGGTTCCTTCTCACATCCCTACTATCAAGACTTTCATATTAAAGTAACCTTACTATCAGGGTTCCTTCTCACAACCCTACTATCTAGGCTTTCATATCTAAGTAACCCTACTATCCAGGTTCCTTCTCACAACCCTACTATCCAGGCTTTCATATCGATGTAACCCTACTATCCAGGTTCCTTCTCACATCCCTACTATTCAGGCTTTCATATCGAAGTAACCCTACTATCCAGGTTCCTTCTCACACCTCTACCATCCAGGATTTCATATCGAAGTAACCCTACTATCCAGGTTCCTTCTCACAGCCCTACTATCCAGGCTTTCATCTTGAAGTAACCCTACTATCTAGGTTCCTTCCCATAAGCCCTACTATCCAGGCTTTCTTATCGAAGTAACCCTACTATCAGGGTTCTTTCTCACAACCCTACTATCCAGGCTTTCATCTTGAAGTAAACCTACTATCCAAGTTCCTTCCCATTATCCCTACTATCCAGGCTTTCATATCGAAGTAACCCTGCTATCTAGGTTCCTTCTTGTAGCCCTACTATCTAGGCTTTCATATCGAAGTAACCCTACTATCAAGGTTCCTTCTCACAACCCTACCATCCAGGCTTTCATATCGAAGTAACCCTACTATCAAGGTTCATTCTCGCAACCCTATTATCCAGGCTTTCATATCGAAGTAACCCTACTATCCAGGTTCCTTGTCACAGCCCTACAATCCAGGCTTTCATATCGAAGTAACCCTACTATCTAGATTTCATCTCACAACCCTACCATCCAGGCTTTCATATCGAAGTAACCCTACTATCCAGGTTCCTTCTCGCAACCATATTATCCAGGCTTTCATATCGAAGTAACCCTACTATCTAGGTTCCTCCTCACAACCTTACTATCCAGGCTTTCATATCGAACTAACCCTACTATCCAGGTTCCTTCTCACATCCCTATTATCCAGACTTTCATTTCGAAGTAACCCTACTATCAGGGTTCCTTCTCACAGCCCTACAATCCAGGTTTTCATATCGAAGTAACCCTATTATCCAGGTTCCTTTTCGCAGCTCTACTATCCAAGCTTTCATATCGAAGTAAGCCTACTATCCAGGTTCCTTCTCACAGCCCTACTATTCAGGCTTTCATATCGAAGTAACCCTACTATCCAGGTCCGTTCTCACAGCCCTACAATCCAGGCTTTCATATTGAAGTAACCCTACTATCCAGGTTCCTTCTCACAGCCCTACTATTCAGCCTTTCTGTAAGTTTAAGAATGCGCCTAAGAGGGGGGTGAATTAGGTGGTGGTCGATTTTTGACTTATTTTATAATTTCTGGTTTTGATTTAGTGCTTTGAAAACTGTAAAGTGCAGAAAGTAAAGAGACACGAAGACTTATCCTGGTTCCTTCCACATCCCGGAAGTACGTCCAGTCCCCTTGCAAACACGCAAGAGATTTCACTATTTTGTTAGAACTTTTACAAGACTCTTCCTAGTCTTATCAACTAAAGAACCTAACAAATACCAAGAACACCCTCTTGGATTTCCAATAAGTCTCTTGAGAACAATCCTCTCAAAAGATACCTCTTGTTTCCAACAATGGACAACAAGGAACAAAAGTAATCTAATACTTAATTCCAACAATCCTGGAAATAAGTTACACTTTGTATATTTTTATGAAGTATGATTTCTTGAAAGATGTTGATCACATAGAGTGACTTCTTTGAAGTTTCTTCTTTCTTCTCTTGTAAGCAATTCAAACTGTAACACAATGGTTAGATAATGCTCAAAGATTTCTATTCTTTATATGTGTGAAAGTGCAAAAAATCTTTGTTCTTAAAAGTTAAGAAATATGAAGCTTGAATATTTTACAAAGTTCAGAATTATTGCATAACAGAAGAGTTGTTTATGATTTAAAAGATTTTGTATTTTAAGTAATCAAGATACCTTTCCAAATGGACACTTTTCTGTTTGAAAAACTTGAGAGGATGCAATGTATGACCATGCATCTATTGGAGAAAAGGTGTGAAGGATATCTTGAAACCAGTTCAGATTTTTCAAAATTTACAATGTGTAAATCGATTAACATAAGATGTAAATCGATTGCACGGGTTTGTAACGTTCAAGTTTTCAAAAAAATTGAAGTGTAAATCGGTTAGCATGATGTGTAACTCGATTTACAAGAGTTAAAAATTCACATTGTTCTATGATCAATCGATTTACACTTCATGTAAATCGATTGCTGGCAGAGACAATCAGTTTTTGAAAAAGCATGTGTAAATCGATTTACACAAGATGTCAATCAATTTACAGCGGAGAAAAACTTAGAATTTGTTTCGAAATTTAAGTGAAGTGTTGTGGCAAGTGTGTATATCATTTTTGAGCATTTCTAATCAATGTAGTTCAAATGAGAATTGATATACTTGATTGCTTGCCATGATCCTTGAAGCTTTGAGTGAATGATGCTTTAAGCTAATTTCCACTTCTTTTCCTTCTTGCCATAGAGTTTGTTTGTCTTTCATCAAACTACCTTGTTTGTCTTTCATCAAAACTAAAGTTGAGTTGAGGCTTGAGATTACACTTTCATATCAAAGTAACCCTACTATCCAGGTTCCTTCTCACAGCCCTACTATCCAGGCTTCCATATCGAAGTAACCCTACTATCCAGGTTCCTTCTCACAACCCTACTATCCAGGCTTTCATATCGAAGTAACCCTACTATCCAGTTTCCTTCTCACAGCCCTACTATCAAGGCTTTCATGTCGAAGTAACCCTACTATCTAGGTTCCTTCTCATAGCCCTACTATCCAGGCTTTCATATCAAAGTAACCCTACTATCCAGGTTCCTCTCACAGCCCTACTGTTCAGGATTTCATATTGAAGTAACCCTACTATCCAGGTTCCTTCTCACAGCCATACCATTCAGGCTTTCATATCGAAGTAACCCTACTAACCAAGTTCCTTCTCACAAGCCTAGTGTCCAGGTTCCTTCCCATAAGCCCTATTATCTAGGCTTTCATATCGAAGTAACCCTACTATCCAGGTTCCTTCTTACAGCCCTACTATCCAGGCTTTCATATCGAAGTAACCCAATTATCCAGGTTCCTTCTCACAGCCCTACTATCTAGGCTTTCATATCGAAGTAAACCTAATATCACGATTCCTTCTCACAACCCTACCATCCAGGCTTTCATATTGAAGTAACCTTACTATCCAGGTTCCTTCTCGCAACCCTATTATCCAGGCTTTCATAACGAAGTAACCCTACTATCCAGGTTCCTTCTTACAGCCCTACTATCTAGGCTTTCATATCGAAGTAACCCTACTATCCAGGTTCCTTCTCACATCCCTACTATCAAGACTTTCATATTAAAGTAACCTTACTATCAGGGTTCCTTCTCACAGCCCTACTATCTAGGCTTTCATATCTAAGTAACCCTACTATCCAGGTTCCTTCTCACAACCCTACTATCCAGGCTTTCATATCGATGTAACCCTACTATCCAGGTTCCTTCTCACATCCCTACTATTCAGGCTTTCATATCGAAGTAACCCTACTATCCAGGTTCCTTCTCACACCTCTACCATCCAGGATTTCATATCGAAGTAACCCTACTATCCAGGTTCCTTCTCACAGCCCTACTATCCAGGCTTTCATCTTGAAGTAACCCTACTATCTAGGTTCCTTCCCATAAGCCCTACTATCCAGGCTTTCTTATCGAAGTAACCCTACTATCAGGGTTCTTTCTCACAACCCTACTATCCAGGCTTTCATCTTGAAGTAAACCTACTATCCAGGTTCCTTCCCATTATCCCTACTATCCAGGCTTTCATATCGAAGTAACCCTGCTATCTAGGTTCCTTCTTGTAGCCCTACTATCTAGGCTTTCATATCGAAGTAACCCTATTATCCAGGTTCCTTTTCGCAGCTCTACTATCCAAGCTTTCATATCGAAGTAACCCTACTATCCAAGTTCCTTCTTACAGCCCTACTATCCAGGCTTTCATATCGAAGTAACCCTACTATCCAGGTTCCTTCTCACAGCCCTACAATCCAGGCATTCATATCGAAGTAACCCTACTATCCAGGTTCCTTCTCACAGTCGTACTATTTAGCCTTTCATATCAAAGTAACCCTACTATCCAGGTTCCTTCTCACAGCCCTACTATCCAGGCTTCCATATCGAAGTAACCCTACAATCCAGTTTCCTTCTCACAGCCCTACTATGCAGGCTTTTATGTCAAAGTAACCCTACTATCCAGGTTCCTTCTCATAGCCCTACTATCCAGGCTTTCATATCGAAGTAACCCTACTATCCAGGTTCCTCTCACATCCCTACTATCCAGGCTTTCATATCGAAGTAACCCTACTATCCAGGTTCCTTCTCACAACCCTACTATCCAAGGTTTCATATTGAAGTAACCCTACTATCAAGGTTCCTTCTCAAAGCCCTACTATCCAGGATTTCATATCGAAGTAACCCTACTATCTAGGTTCCTTCTTACAGCCCTACTATCCAAGCTTTCATATCGAAGTAACCCTAATATCCAGGTTCCTTCTCACAACCCTACTATCTAGGCTTTCATATCAAAGTAACCCTACTATTCAGGTTCCTTTTCACAGCCCTACTATCCAGGCTTTCATATCTAAGTAACCCTACTATCCAGGTTCCTTCTCACAAGCCTACTATCCAGGCTTTCCTATCGAAGCAACCCTACTATCCGGGTTCCTTCTCATAACCTTACTATCCAGGTTCCTCCTCTCTTATCCCCAAACAACGGTCCACAACACTGTAAGACCAGGACCCGATCAAACATAATTGGTTTCGCATTTCCCCAGTAAATCATGGTGCAGCATATACCCCGACCAGATACGCAGTACACTTCCACGTCCTTAAGCCGGAGTTATTCCCCAGTAGAGTAATATACAACTGAAGCTCCTAAAACTCTAGTTCTCCCAAGACAGGAAATCAACATCCCCTAGATGGAATCTTTAAGCCCATCTCATGCAATTCTCCGTCGCATCCAGGATGGCATCTTTAAGCCAATCTCCGACAATCGTCAATCTTCGACCTCCAAATGGCATCTGTAAGCCCATTCCAAATATTACAAATTAAGTGTCACTTCACGCGAGCACAAATTTCTGGGCACTCTAGTGTTCAATCATCTTCCACCTTCAGATCACAAAAGGCAGAGCAGCCAATATACATCCTCAGGTTTAAGAAGATTGAACAGGGGCAGCTGTAGCACCCCAAAATTTTCCCTCCCATTTTACTCAATCAATGGCAATTGAGGTCCCCAAGTTGCTCAAGGAAGTCTAAGAGTTGACCAGATAAACTCTCTCATAAGGCAGTATACCTCAAATTAGGGTTTCCCTTTTCATCAAGATGTGTGAACCACAAAGAACTCAAATACTTCCCAAGGTCCTAATATGTTCCCAAGATCATCCATGTCAAGTTTCATTCCTTGCACAAGAAGTTTTCCCAGCCAACTGCTCAGATGCTTAAGAATCGACTATACTAGGTCAAAAGTCAATTGTGGCCCACATACAGTCAAACTTCAAGATTTTTGGTCAACATCATCATTTTGAAGTGTTATCCATCATTTGATCAAGGGTTGATCATGATTCCTTAAGGGATGCTCCAAATTCATCAAAACCCAAAAGTTGCTAAATTAGGGTTTTGTAGGAAAAGTCAACCCAACTTTGACCAAGCATAACTTCTTCATACTTTATCAGAAATTTTCCATCCAAAGCTCATTTTTAAGAGGATGCAATTACCTACAACTCATCTTCAGCTCACAAGTTCAAAATATGCAGTCATCAAAAGATATGAATTTTGACATTATTGGTCCTTTTGAAAAGTCAACAAAAACACCTTTTAGGTCAAAGCATCATACATGAACATGGAAGACTCAATTGAGATGAGACAAAAAGGGCTGCTTATAAGACAAACTAAGCTTTCTAAAAAGTCCAAGAACACCTATCTAGGGTTAAAATTGGAGGAGATATGCCTTGTCAAAGTTGACCTTTTTTGCAAAATGGCCAAAAGTCAAATGTGCTCACAAATGCATTTTTTGCTAAATGGGCCTAACTTTCTATGCTTGCACCTCACTTATAATGTGGTCCACGACTCAAAAATTCACCCACACATTATTTGCTTCATTTTTCAATTTATTTTGATTTTTTGTTAATTAAAAAATGAATTAAATCAAATAATTGATGAATAATAGAAAATATATGATTTGATTTGGTTTTTGGACAGGTGGGCAATCAGAATATGTTGAATTATCAAGCCCAAAACGAATCAAGCATAATTGGTACAAGAAAGGGAAGATTTGGCTCAAAATAGCAAGTTTTCATATGGTTAAAGAATCAAATCAAATCTCAACAAATTTCAAATTTAATCTAAATTTGTTTACCTAATTCAGTCTACTATAAGGGCATAAAAATTCCAGATAAAAAAAACAAGGATTGGAGGCGTGAAATTGTCAGAAGAAAACTGAAACTTTGGACAAAATGTGTGAGATCAAAATCCATCTTAGAGCCGTCCTCAAGGAGTTTCAAGGCTAGCAATACATTCCTGGACATCTCAGGAAGCTTCTCCAATCGATTGCACGCCTCTACACGTCCAAAATCGCTCCCTATCACTCTCACGGTTTGCAAAATTATCCAAATTCGATTACTATAATTCTTGCATCTTTAGTATGTTTAAGTTACATATTTGTGTTCATCTTCATGTTTGCAATGTTTCTGGATAGTTTGATTTAAGTTACTGTGCAGGAATAAGCTTTTGCAATTACTAGGGTTTCGTGCTCTAATTTGGGGTTTTGTGATTTAAGCAAAATTAGGCCTGATAATGGGTACCATGATGATCAGAGCTTCAAACCCAGTTGATTCATGGTCCCCAATTGAATTTATATTGTGTGTGCTTGATTATTAAATAACACAAGTTTTTAGCAACAGACTTGCGTCTGTAGGTAAAGGTTCAGAAACCTAAAACGATAGACAGGGAAGAAGACAACAATGTGTCACAACCTGACTGACTGGTTTGAATTCTGGCGCGTTTTTGGTATAATCATTATTTTACACTTTTTGTTTTATATTTTGATTATATGTATGAGTTAATATCCAACACAATTGGTCAGAGGAAGGAAGTCAGAAGCTCGTGTCCTGGGTTCGATCCCAGGCGTGAGCTTTTGGCATTTTCTCCATTATTTTCACCAGATCCAGCACACCTTCTGAGGATCATCAAGCACCCTCTGATCTCATCCTCTTATCCAACGCCAGCATACGCAAGTCCACCATGAGTCCCCAGAAGATGGTCTCATTTGATCAGGCGCCAGACTCTGGGCCATCCTTCTGGATTTCAGAAGTTCAACCCCCAAAATTGTTTAAACAGGCTCTTTTCTCATCTTTTAATTTTAATTCCTTTTCAATTATTTTCTAGCTATTCTTTTTTTAAAATAACACATAAATCATTTTTTCCTTGAATTAATTAATTTTATTAAATTAGGGCAATTAAATCTTATTTTTGTAATTAAAACCAATTAGAAATTAGGGTTTACTTTTCTATGATAATTAATTTCTTCTTCAAAAATAACTTAAATATTTTCCAATTAGATTTTTAGGGTTTTCAATTTCTTCTCGCATTTAATTCATCGCGCTTATTTTATTTACCCTTTTTCTGTTATTTTGTAACTGTTTCGAGTTTATAATAGTTTTAATTAGGGTTTTAAGTTCCGAACTTTAATTTTCCGTCGAGACAATCATGTAACTGTCAAAGCCTTATAATAGCTAGGTTTATTATTTAACGCACTTTTAATTTCCGCAATCTTTAACTGTCTAGATGTATGCTAATAGGATTGTATGGCAAGAATGTCTGGAAAAATTAAACGGTAGATCACCTAATATGCAAAGACTAAATTAACTGAAAAATTCACATGCACATGTTCACTCGTAGGGTTTACCTCACTCATAGGAAATTTTAGTGGTCGCCCTCCTGTCTAAAAGATCAATTGTCCCATTCTAATGTTGCCTCAGAAACGTTGCCTCGAAAAGATCTTAAGACTCTAGGGTTACTACTAAAGTTTTCTAACTATTGCTTTAGTGATTGTACTTGTCCCTTTCGAATTTCCCTTACAAACTCCAACGATGGTGCTACCTACTCCTTAATAGTGGGATAGCGCTGTCTAAAGGAACTAGAATAGAAATGATCTTTTTTCGAGTAGGTAGATGCTAGTAGGTAGTTGCTCAAAACAAATCTTTTCACACTAACACTTTTCAAAAACAGTTTTCAAAACAACTTCGTCACACCCTTGAGGACTGATACAAGGGTTATCACGAAGTAAAATATTTCAAAGCAAGCACACACACAAGAAATTTTAAAAATATGAGCACGTACCTAAGAGCCCGTAGATAACTACAAATAGAAAGGGTGCTAACACCTTCCCTTTCTATAATCTACCCCCCCCCCCCCCCCCCCCCCCCCCCCCCCCCCCCCGTACTCAGAATATCTCGAAAAAAGGTTTTTTCTGTTCTTTTTCCTTTTCTATGATTGGATGAAATAAAAGTCGGTGGCGACTCTTGCTTACCGCGACATTTTGAGAACACAAAATGCAAAACGCAAACCAGTATTAAACAGTCGGTTCTACCACCGTATCACACCGGGTAAGCAATATATCATAAACTTTACTTACTTCATTGAGACTTATAAGGGTGTGCTACATCTGTATAACCTTATATTTGTCAGACAAATTTTGGGATACTTCGAGTATTCAATAAACTTTCAATCAAAATGCATAAGATTCGAGTTTTCTTACGCTATTTGATTGAAAGATAATTGAATAGAGGCACCCGTCGTACCCCAAATTTGTCCTACCGCGGAGATTATATTTCTTGAGATTGAAATACATGAAATACTTAATTAAAGATGGTACAACAATATCTGATGGCCCGTCTTTATCCAAGACCGGGGGTGTATTTTAACATGGGGGCTTTTTGAATCAGAAAGACCCATGAACTTATTCGTAAAGCATGTTGGCCTATGGCCCATGAGATTCGAAAACGGGAATTCATTTCAAAATTAATAATTACTTACTAAGTTAGTTTAAGTTGTCTGAAATTAAGTTAATTTAAAGTCAGCCCATTCAAAAGTTGTTATTAGGAGAGGTTGAATTTTAGTATAGTTTAGCCCATTCAAATGTATGTGGTGTTAAGCGGAGAATAGGGGGTGTGATCAAATTACAAGCCCATTAAGATTTAGTTAAAACAAATATACTTGTTGTTTTCCTTTTTATTGTTAAGCTCTTATAATAGTAGCTTCATAAAAGAAATTTATTAAATATTATTTGATATTTATTAAAATATATAAGAAAAAATATAAACCAGAATTGGGCTAGTTGGGCCTGGTTTTACTGAAAAAATAGGTTTCTGTAATGTTGCTACCCGGGAAAAAAATCATTTAAAAAAAACGGTTTGTATAGCGAATTATTTTGGAAAAAAAGGGATTTGTTATTAAAAACAGTCTAGGCCCAGTTTTCTCAAAAGAAATATGTTTGCTGTAATGGATTAATGGGCCTATACTATTTTACTACAGTTTAAGGAGCCCATGTTTGAGTAACAGGCACTGTAGAGATTGAACAAATCCAATCTTTCTTGGTTACAACTGAATCCCAAATCTATATTACAGCAATCAAATCTAAAAACATAATATAAAATCTAAAAGAATCTTACACAAAATCAATACTTGACAGAATCAAATCTGGTATAATCCAAAGTATTACAATAACCAATTAAGCCCTATTACGTAATCAAATCTAAAATTACAATCTTGAACCAAATCTTAAGTTGCAACAATGGGACTAAAATTACTAAAATCAAATCTACAAGGACGATTAAACATGACAGAAGGACCAAAAGTAATAAAACTGAATCCAATCTCCAGAGTAACAGTAAATCAGAACAAATTTACAGCACAATCAATATTCAATCAATTACAATCTTTAATCCCTAAATCGAAACAATTTCTAATAGAAATCTAAAAAACCCTAAGAAAATACTAACTATATAAAGAAACAGAAGAAAGAACGAAGGGGAGTCATTTACAAAGGGTTTTTTTTTTGGGACAACACACAGAGGGGACGGTTTCTTCTACAGAACAAAAATAGAGCCGACATAAGAGAGGCAACGGTGAGGCTTTCCTGGACCCACTGCTTATCGCTGAAGATTGAAGGAGAGCGGTTACAGTTTCAATTTCTAAAACCCTAACCCCGAGCCACCGCTAAGCATCGCTGTTGACTCGCACCACCATCCCCAAACGCCCATCCTCGCTGTTGATAGCCCTTGGACCACCGCGAGCCACAACTAAGCGTCACCATTGACCACCATCTTCAATCTCTCATTCCACTGTCACCTATCAAACATGGGTAAAAGAAGGTTAGAAAAGCCGGAAACTAGAATCAAGAGGTGTAAAAACCCGACTTGGTTCCCTAATTGTGGTCATATGTTCTGTTTATTGGGAGGGGTCATGATGAAGATGGGTTAGGCGCCGCTGGGTTTTTTTGTTCTTAGGGTTAGAAGGGGGAAGTGGGATGCGTGGAAGAGGATTGCTGGAAAAAAACCTAGGTGATTTGTAAAAATGAATAAAATAATTTATGATCCATGTTTGGATCCCATGCAGTGCGCCCGTCTGAGCTATCTTATTCCCCCGCGTGTCATCCACCTGATGTTAATCAAATGGCCATAAGGCCAGGTTGCACCATAATTCTCGTACGCCTTGCTACACGCAATCAACATGCCCTCTTTCAAAAATGTGTTGGGTCTGAGCCCAATGCTATGAACGCCCCCTTCCAACGGTTTACTAACTGGCCAAATGACATACACCCCCTGTCAAGAATGGATAATGGGCTTAGCCAGTCCACTTTCAGCACCCCCCATTATTTACTTCACAACTGAAAGTACACCCCCAGGTTTTGCTTGAATAATTATTTAATTATTTTTTTATTTTTTTTATATTATATTTTATTCATGTTATATTAATTATTTATTCCTTCTTATTAATAATTATAATTATTATTATTAATTTTTATTACCATATTTTAAATATTAATAATTATTTATTTACTATTTAAATATTACTATATGATAAAATAAATTATTTTCATGTAAAAATTGCATATATTATTTTCTATACTATTTGCATTAAATCTTTTTCAATCATGCATTAATTAAGATATTTTCGCAATTAATATTATTAAAAAACACAAACAAATCTCAAACTATTTTCGCGAACAAATTAAGCTAATCAACAGTCTTTATTGCAAATGGGTTTCAAACTAATTTTGGCTTACTATATTCTCAGTCAAAATCTCCGCAATCACTACTCCCGACCGAGTAAGTGATTCAAAATAGGTTGGCAAACCCCTAAAAGACACCAACCCATACGAACTACGAATTGAGACTCTGATTCCACATAAGAGGATACGTATGCATACAATCCAAAATCGTAGCGAGTTACCCTATTAAAAAATTAGGACACTTTTCTTTCTAATTAAAACGTAAATCCAGTTTACCCCAAACCGAAACCTAGAGTCTAATATCCTTGTGAACAAGGTGGATGAAAGGTGCATAACACCTTCCTTTCGTCTAATAGAGTCTGAAACCCAGAATCTCTGTCTGTGAATTAGGGTTTTCTGTTAGATTCCCTTCCCTAGGATAAAAACTAATAGTGGCGACTCTTGATTTAAAAAACCAGTTGCTACACATGGTTCCCTATCAAATAGGAAGTCATTATCCCTCAAAAGAAAAACCCACTAAGTCAAAACCTACGAAGGAGACTTAAGAAAACTGGGGGCATCCCGCTGACTGCAATCTCAAAACAAGAACAGTCAGGCAAAAATTAGGCCGTAAATCAAAATGAGGTCACTACAGATCCTCAACAAACACGAAAAATGTTGCAAAAATGACTGCCTTCCGACAAACTTAAAACGTCATTTTAGACTCAATTAGAATTCAAATGCACAATTAACTGAATTTAGGACTGAAGAGCATCACGAAGAAAAAGCGGGTACAAATACACTTTGAGCCTTATCCTTTGTTTCATAAACCGTGAACCAAGCCACGCTACAACCCTTCAAAAGTCCTAATTGAAGCATGGGTTAGTTCGAAATCATACTGTTACAAAAGGTATCCTGACTCTTGTAAGGCTTTATTCTAAATCCTGAGTTGAATTCATATTCCTACAAAAATCTTTACTTGCTAAAATTGCATTCTCAAAACTTCAAGACAAACATAAACTTTGCATTATTTGAATATCGTTGTTTGCATATGGCTAATTGTTTGACAGCGGAGAAATTCACACGAAGAATATCCAGTAAACAAAATCTCTCTCAGTGAACAAAATCACTTCAAATGGGATGACACTTCCAATGACAAATCTCCTATAAGCAAGGGGACATGACATGTCACTGTCTAATTCGTCTGGGACAGTCAAGTCAAGATTCCAAGAAATATCTCAAGAAATGCTGAATAACCAGGGGCTGATCTGCATCTGAGTCACTTGGAGCATTAAACATGAATCCCAATAAAGGGTTACGTACGGTCAAGCAAACATTTTATGGAAGTACTACAACACTTACTACTTGGGGCAGTGAAGAATCTCCCCAAAGTCCTTTTCATAAAGTGATCCTTAGTTAAGTCCCCATAGAGTCATATCTATAAGGTTATCCCCACAGAATAATCTTCACGGATAAGGGTACAAACCCCTCCAGGCTAAATTCATGTATATCCCGACAAAGTTGGATCTAGGAAATTCCCCAGCCAGAGCTTCAACCCCTGGAAAAATTCTCCCCAATTGAGTTAATCTCAAGAATCTTCAAGGAGTTCTGCCAAAAGAAAATACCTCTCCAGCAGATTGGCAACATGGTTTATTTCCCAAACAAACTACAAATTCCCCAGCTTGAATTTGCCCCTCAGGCTATCACAAATCAAGGGAGCACAATCTCTCTTCCCCAACAGAATTTCCAACAATCCCCAGTAAGTTGCTGCAAAACTTGGGAGACAACCAGATAACAATTAACTTCTTGATCCATAACAAGTTATTAATTTCCTTCCTTTTCCATCAAGAGATAACTCTTGAGTAGAGCAACAAAAAACTAAAACTCTTGAACTCCTTTCCCTAAGCAGGAGTCTACACTCTCCACAAAGTTTTCTTCTCAAGCCAAATCAATATTCCCCAATAGAGTTCTCCTCAAACAACAAAACAGGAATCCCCAGCGGAAACATTCTAAAACAAGGCAGTTCGAGATTTAACTTCCCAAAACTCCCCAACATTTGTCAAGGATTTATTTTACAAGACAAAGATACATTCCAACAACATTTCACATTTCATGCATCATATTACATACATGATAAATGCATACAGCATAATCTCAGTTATTTTGAGAATATCATCAAGCCATGCATACATCTGCATGCAACTAACCCTCTTCCTTGCAGGGAAAAGTCAATCAACAAAAGTCCTTTTAGGAAAATACCACAAGCATTTTCAAAAGGTCAGAGATTAATAACAGAAACCAGACAGGACAATTATCTCTATGGCCAATAAAAAGAAAGTTCTAGATTAATACTTGAAACAACACAGGAAAACTATTTGTGGACGACCGATTGTAGATTAATACCTGTAACAAGCCAGGAAAGCTATCTACGTGAGCAGATTGAAGATTAATACTTGTAACAAGCTAGGAAAACTATATTTCTTTCTAAGGTCATAGATTAATACTTGAAACTAGACAGGACAACTATCTCAACGACCAACATAAAAAACAAGTTCCAGATTAATACCTGAAACAAGACAGGAAAACTATCTGTGGACGACCGATTGTAGATTAATACCTATAATAAGCCAGGAAAGCTATCTACGTGAGTAGATTGAAGATTAATATATGTAACAATCTAGGAAAACTATCTTTCTTTCTAAGGTCATAGATTAATACCTGAAACTAGACAAGACAACTATCTCAACGACCAACACAGAAAACAAGTTCCATATTAATACCTGAAACAAGACAGGAAAACTATTTGTGGATGATCAATTATAAATTAATACCTGTAACAAGCCACGAAAGCTATGTACTGAGCAGATTGAAGATTAATACATGTAACAAGTCAGGAAAACTATCTTTCTTTCTAAGTATATAGATTAATACCTGAAACCAGACATGATAATTATCTCAACAACCAACACAAAAAACAAGTTCCAGATTAATACCTGAAACAAGACAGGAAAACTATCTGTGAATGACTGATTAATACCTGAAATAAGACAGGGCAATTATCTACTTGACCAGCTGAAGAAACCCTACCCAAGTTGCTTCTCATTTCCAGATGAAGTTTTACACTGACTCATCATGAATAAATCCTACCCGAATTCCTTCTCATTTCCATATTAATACTTGAAACAAGACAAGACAACCATCTGTAAACAAATTGATTGTAGATCAATTTACGAAACAGGACGGGGTGACTATCTACATGACGAATAATTCCTTCAGACCTCTGCTGGTTCAATTTAAATCGATCAATGGTTTATCCTGATTCTGTTCCGGTAGACACTTTTTCTGGTTCTGATAAATTGCTCCAAAGATTTATTCTGATTCTTTTCCAATGAAAGATATATTCAAGTTCTCTGTTGGTTCAGTTTAAATTGATCAATGGTTTATCCTGATCTGTTCCGGTAGACACTTTCTCTGGTTCAGTTAAATCATTCCAAAGATTTATTCTGATTTTTTCCAGTGAAAGATATCTTCAAGACCTTTTCTGGTTCAGTTTAAATTGATCAATGGTTTATCCAGATTCCGTTCAGGTAGACACTTTCTTTGGTTCAGTTAAATCACTCTGAAGATTTATTCTGATTCTTTTCCAGTTAAAGATTATTCAAGACCTCGGCTGGTTCAATTTAAATTGATCAATGGTTTATCCTGATTACGTCCCGGTAGACCCTTTCTCTGGTTCAGTTAAATCGCTCCAAAGATTTATTCTGATTCTTTTCCAGTTAAATAATATTCAAGACTTCTGATGGTTCAGTTTAAATCGATTAATGGTTTATCCTAATTCTGTTCCGCTAGACACTTTCTCTTGTTCAGATAAATCGATCCAAAGATTTATTCTGATTCTTTTACAGTTAAATAATATTCAAGACCTTTGCTGGTTCAGTTTAAATCAATCAATGGTTTATCCTGATTTCGTTCCGGTAGACACTTTCTCTGGTTCAGTTAAATCTCTCCGAAGATTTATTTTGATTCTTTTCCAGTTAAAGATTATTCAAGACCTCTGCTGGTTCAGTTTAAATCGATCAATGGTTTATCCTGATTCTGTCCCGGTAGACACTTCTTCTGGGTCAGTCTAAATCAATCAAAGATTTATTCTGATTCTTTTCCAGTTACAGTCAAGCTTAGACTTAATCTAATTTCTGTGAACAATCACTTTTGGATGGCATCCGTAAGCCCATCTCTGACAAGTCTCCAAATGGAATCTTTAAGCCCATTCCCTACATAATCAACCACCATATCATCGAGTGCAAATTTCTGGGCACTCTAGGGTTCAATCATCTTCTACCTTCAAGCTACGAACGATAAAGTGTCATACTTTCTTTTCAGGTTTAAGAATATTGAACAGGGGCAGTTATTGTACCCCAAAACATGCTCTCTCTTTTCTGAATGCATTTCCTCACAAGGATTCTAAAAAATTCAAGCTCGTACAAGTACAATTAGGTTTGCCAGCATCAAGTTAAAGAGGAAACTATTAAAAAAGGGGAAAGCAGGTAAAATTATTTTTTTGAAGAAAAAAAACAAGTTTACTTCGACTCACAAGGCTTCGATTGGACTTTGGTCTCCTTCAAGCCTTCTTTGATTTCCCTTGTTTCGTTTGGACTTTAGTCTCTTTCAAGACTACTTCAATTGGACTATGGAATCCTTCATGCCTCCTTCGATCCATAAGACAATAGCATCCATTGTGCCTCCTTCGATCCATAAGGAAACTCCTTCCTTCTGCATGCCTCGATCCACAAGGAATAAGGTTTCCTTTGAAGCAACTAGCTTTAATCCGCAGGGAAGGCAACGCCTATCTTCAACTAGCTTCGACTGGACATTTGAAACAACCTCCTTTGATTAAAAAGGGAAGGGCCTCCTGTTGGTGTCCTTCGATTCAGAAGGTAGTGACTTCATACTGACTTCCTTTTATTCAGAAGGAATTGACCTTCTGAAAGCTTCCTTCGATTCAGAAGGAAATGGCCTTCTGAAGGTTTCCTTTAATTCACAAAGTATGGACCTCCTGCATGCAAGTATCGTTTGGGAATTTAGGCCTCCTGCATGCAAGCTTTGATTACACCAATGACCCCTTACAAGCTGGCTTTTGGTGCACATGGCAATGGCCTCCTGCAACTTTCCTTCAATTCAGAAGCCATTTTTCCTTTGCATGATTCCTTCAATTCACAAAAGCCAAGACTCCCTTCAGACCAGTATGCACAAGGCAAAAGTTTCTCCATGGATAGAATTCACAAGGAAATGGCATCCACAAAGCATTGTCTACTTTCACGCCAATTTTGATTGGGTAGTATCTCCCTTGGAAACAGTTTGTTTCGACACACACAGTTTTTGCGCTATGACACGCACAACTGGTACCTTCGAAGGATGCACAAAAAGGGCTCATTCGAAAGAAAATTTGATTGGAAATAAATATTGCTATCTGAAGAGGAGTCTGGTAGAAGGTTAGACTTATGAGGTCAAAACGAAAAGATGAAATATTCAAAGATGCTTGCTGCAAGTCTAAGCCCGATGCACTGGCCACAACGCTCCAAAACTACTGCACAGAAGTCCTGCTACACTGCTCTTGTATTTGCACCAATTTGGCATACGAATACTACCCCTTGAAATGTACAAAAATAGTCTACCCAATTTGTTTAAATTCTTTTGTTTTCCCTCCTAAACCTCAGCCAACTTCATCTATAATAAGAGGCTCCATAACACGTCTAAGGGGGATGGACAACACATCCAGAAGACTTTGGGGATTGAAAAAAAATCATCAAACTATTAAACTCTCAAACTATCAAACACTCTTAAATACTTAAAAAAACATTCAAACCCAGAATCAAATGAAACAACACACTTGTTTATTCCCTTCAAATCCAGAACCTAGTGAAACACAAACCCAACACTTGGTTCCTTCTTTCAAACCCAGCACCAGAAACATTACCCTTGTTTCTTTCCTTCAAATCCATGGACACTCAGGGCAGCCACTCAAGGTCCAACATACACATTCCAGCTTCAAGCAAGGTAAGTTCTCTTAACCTTGAACCTTTCGTTTCTAGCATAACATGTGAATAGTCATTTCCTTTCGTTTCAAGCATGTACATGACATTTGTTTAACTTTCATTTCTGCCCCTTTTCATTTATTTTTCTTGTCCAAGTGTATGGTAGAACTAGCCTATATAGGCCCCAAACGAAAGAAAAGTTTTGTATGAAGCAAAGCCTTAGGCTTCTCCCCTGGCTGTTTCACAGTCCAAACGAAGGATCAAGAAGGGAGAAACAAAGGGTGTTCACACTGACTTCCAGGCCCAAATCGAAAGAAGCAACAAGAAGGGTAAATCGAAGGTTGGTTTATCACACTAACATTCCTGCAATCGAAAGAAGAAAAAAGGCATACTCGAAGGGACACAGTTGCCTGGATCAAAAGGCTTATTTTCCCTTCTTTTATTTTGTTTTGTCTTTACATTTTCTTGCTATTCAATATGGTTGTAATAGTGTAGGATATTTATTATCTACATTTTTATTGCTTTATTAAATGTTAGTAATTAGGATGTATGGCAATATAAAAACAACAAGTAGACAACCTTAATCAAAGACAAAAATGCATGCAATCAAACACACCATGCACATACATGCACCTCTAGGGTAATCTCACTTGTTGCCTCAAAAAATAGTCATGTCCCTCGAATATGGGCATTTTAGAAAAGACCCTCGATAAAAGATTATAGTCACTCAATGTCCCTCGATGTTGCATTTGGTAAATGATCTAGTCCATATACGACATTGCTAAAACGTCGTATAGGTTGCTTTCTATGACTATACAAATGATCCATGCCCGTCCATTCACATCCAACGATGGGGCTTCTTACCAAATCAATGGTACGATAGCAACATCTAAAGGAGGAGAAAAAGAACTTAGACCTTTTGAGTAGGTAGGATGCTGATAGTTGCTCGCTTGCTCACAACAAAAAAACATTTTCACACCAACACTTTCAAATTGAAATATTTTCAAAAGACAAATTTCTTTGTACGCATTCTTATAGAAAAGAGAATCATTACAAAGACACTGTTGTACCCAAAATTTTTCCCTCCCATATTTCTCAATACATTTCAAGTGAGGTCCTCAAATTGCTCAAGAAAGTCCAAGAGTTGACACGACAAGCTCTCTCCTAAGGCAGTCTACCTCAAATTAGGGTTTCAGTTTGCATCAAGATATTTGAGTCTAAAGGATCCCAAATTCTCACCATTGTCCTAATATTTTCTCAAGATCATCCATACCAAGTTCCAAGCCTTGCAGAGGAAATTTGCTTAGTCAATTGCTCAAAGGCCTGAAAATTGATTGTGTTAGGGCAAAAGTCAACGGTGGCCCACATACAGTCAAACTTCAAGATTTTTGGTCAAAATCATTATTTTGAAGTATTATTCATCATTTGATCAAGGGTTGATCATGTTTCCTCAAGGATTGCTCACAATTCATCAAAACCCAAAAGTTGCTAAATTAGGGTTTTGTAGGAAAAGTCAACTCAACTTTGACCAAGCATAACTTTCTCATACTTTATCAAAAATGACCCACCCAAAGATCATTTTGAAGAGGATGCAATTACCTACAATTCATCTTCATCTCCCAAGTTCAAAATATGCACTCACAAGAAGATATAAATTTGGACATTATAGGTCATTTTGGAATGTCAACAAAAATACCTTTTAGGTCAAAGCTTCATACATGAACATGGAAGACTAGTTTGAGATGAGACTAAAAGGATTGCTTAGAGGACATATTAATCTTTCTAAAAAGTCCAATAACACATCGCTAGGGTCAAAATTGAAAGAGTTATGCATTGGAAAAGTTGACCCTTTTTGCAAAATTGCCAAAAGTCAAATATGTCCAAAATTGCATTTTTTTTGTCAAACGGGCCAAACTTTTTATGCTTGCATTGATTTTTTAATGTGACCCACGACCCATGAGCTCTTCCACTTGTCATTATTTTATTTTTGTTATTTATTTTGATTTTATTTCAATTAAATCAAATAAAATAAAAATGAAATAGTAAAAATATCAAAAGCTAATCAAATCTTGAGATTTTGTGCTTGTTTAGGTCTATTATACAGCTGGAAGTGAGATCAAATCGTGCAAGGTTCATTTGGACACAAAAAGATTGCATTTTGCTTGATTTGGAAAGATTTGCACAAGGATCAAATTATGAATCAATGATCATAATTGAAGAAGATTTGAAACAAGTTTGCAACCCTAATTCATTCTAGGGTACATAAGGAACATTGGCAGACCAAAAACAAACAGGTTGGAGGCGTGCAAGAGAGTGAGCAAGTTTCAAAAAATTCAAGAAAAATGGAAAACTGGTTTCCACGTTACAACTCACTTTAAGGCGTTTTAACCATCCCAACCGCTTACTGGACATTCCTGGACCGTGTTGCAATCATTAACAAGCTTCCTCACACTCAAAATCGCGCTGTAAGTACCACACGGTTTTCATATTTTCTTGAAATCGAATACCATCACTCTAGCATCTTTAACATGATTTGTTAGCATATTCTTAATCTATGAGTTATTTGCTAGCTACTGGTTGTACTTAATTTCATTTTTATTGACTATACAACAAGTTGCCATGGCTAGGGTTCTAGTTTCATTTTTAGGGGTTTTGTGTACAGGAACAATTAGGCGTGGATAGTGGTACCATTATGCTCGTGAGGTTGCAACGAGTTGATTGGTACCACTGGTTGTGATTTATCATGCAAGGGCAAGATTTTAGAGTGAACAAGGGTTGTACCTACACCCAGTGTCCGTAGGTAATGGGTTTTGTCTAAAACGACAGAGGCAAGGAAGAAGAAGGATCATGTGGCGCTCCATGACTTGTCCATTTGAATCTGCGCGCATTTTAGAATTTGCTTTTTGTTTTTATCATATTATATTTCTTTGTTATCAATTATATAACTAACCAAGCCAGCTCAGCTGGTAAGCGCGCAATGTGATTATGTTCAAGGACCTGGGTTCGATCCCTAGGTCCCAACTTTGCTTCCTATTTTTTTTCTAGCATAATCAGGTACACTAGCCCCCCATGAGTCTACCATACACCATCAGCATTTACCCATTAAATCATCAACCAGTCAGATCCAAGGCTTCTGCAATGAGGGTCCACCATGTGCATATGTCAAGCGTACACACAGGATCTGCAAAAAGTCAATAGGGCCGGGATTTGTTGGGCCCAGTTTTTTCATCAACGCCCACTCCTTTGTTATTCAAACATCATGCCCATTCTTATTCATTCTTTTTTATTTTCTTTTATTTAATTTAATTTGTTTAAATTATTTTCTAACACAAATAATTTCTTTTTTTCACAAAAAATCATAAAATCAAATTTCAAAAATTTAGAATTAGGTTTTATTTTATTTTACCAAATTTAATTTAATGTTAGTTTAATTTAATTTAGGATTAATTCTAACTTTTTCATATATTTAAAATCAATTAGAAAAATTAGGTTTAGCAGGTGATTTAATTTTTATTTCTTTCTCAAATAAAACAAAAAATACAAAATAGGTTAATTTAATTATCTTTCTTAATTTAAATTAATTAGTAATTAGGTTTTTATTTGTTCAATTAAACTTTGTTTTTTCTCAAAATAATCAAAAAACCACAAAAAATGATTTTTCTTTTAAAACAACAATTAAGTAGTTGGGATCAAAACCCTAAGTCTCTCGTTTTCGATTCATCGCGCGCGTTTATTTTTGAAATATTAATGTAACTCCTTACAGTATGTAATAGTTTAATTAGGATTTTCTTTATTTGTCGCTTTTACGGGTTATTTTGGCTATGTAATTAATCCCCACCCCGAAGCCTTGTAATAGTGTAGGTTTTATTTTCTCGCATTTCAATTCTCGCAAATATTAACTGTTAGATGTATGTTAATAGGATTGTATGACAAGATTGCATGACAATTTTGAAACGGCTAGAAAACCCTAATGTGAAAAGAGAATAACTGAAATCAAATCACTCACACATGCGCACTCTTAGGGTATACTCTCACTTCGGTTGCCTTCGGTAAACAGTCATTAAGGTGTTTTAGTGGTGGCTCTCTTGTCTAAACAAAGATCAAATGTCCCGTTCGGAAATGTTGCCTCACAAAGGTTGCCTCGAATATGATCTTAAGACATTAGGGTTATCACTAAGATGTCCTAACATTGCTTTAGTGATTGTACGTCCCTTGCGAATTGACCCTTATAACTCCAACGACGGTGCTACCTATTTCTCAATAGTAGGATAACACTGTCTAAAGGAAACAAGAATAGAAATAATCTTTTTTCGAGTAGGTAGATGCTAGTAGGTACTTGCTCATAATCAAACTTTTCACACTTACACTCTTTTCAAACAAAGTTTTCAAAAGACTTCGTAACACTCTTGAGGACAGAAGCAAGGGTTAAAACGAAGTAAAACAAAACTTTTCAAAACAAACACACAAAAGAAATTTTAAAAGATGAGAAAGTACCTAAGAGCCAATGGAAAACCATGGATAGAAAGGGTGCTAACACCTTCCCTTTCTATAATCTACCCCCCATGCTCAAAATCTCGAAAAAGGAATTTTTATGTGCTTTTTTCCTTTTCAGTTGGATAAAATAAGAGTCGGTGATGACTCTTGCTTACCGCGACATTTTGTGAACACAAACGCAAAACGCAAACCAGCATTTTCCAAAACAGTCGGTTCTGCCACCATATCACAAAATTGGCGACTATGATGGGGATTTTATAAGTGGGGTATACCTTAGGATCTAGCTCATCATAATTTCTTCTCTTGTTTGTTTTAGTTGCTTCACTTTTAAGGGTTTTTGTTTCGGAGTTACTATAGATCCTAACCCGGATCTGGGGACACCTTTTAGATAAGTAGCAATAAACTGTGAGGGAACTGTAGGGCGTAGACCGATACGGTTGAAGCAGTAGCTACATTGATGTGGCACAATGGTTGGTACCGATATCCCTTGTGGAGAAACGAGGAGACTACGGGGCCGCTATGTGTTTCGTTAAGCATCAGTTGACCTTAGAACCTTTAATCAACCAACTTGGCTAATAGAAAGTAGTGATATGGCCGGCCTCGTTATAAAGCCGAGAACTGGTTGATACTCGATGCTACATTCATTGAGACCATACTCTCGAGATAGTTTCGGCTGCAAGAAAAGATTGCGTGAGCTGAATCCATGGCCGATGGAGAATGGTCAGTGATATTGAGAACCTCTAGAACCCAATTACTTTTGCTAGGACAAGTTGAAATCAACTGAACTTCAAGAGGGTAATACCTTTGACCCCATGCAAGCCTTAAACTTAAGGGCTTCTGTGTGACTTGTTTGCCTTTTTCATGCCTGTTATCTTCTATACCTGTTGATTTTATCATGACATCATGCATCATAACAGAGAATGCATACTTCATTATACTAACCATTTCAAAGACTGATGGGATTTATCTTTGTTCTGTTTTGCAGATTATGGCTTCCGTGTGCTGAAATACCATCTGAGTTAACTTTTTGCAAATACCTTCTCAACTCAAAGAGTTAGCCTCAAGAGTTTTCGAGACTTCTTCATTCATTAAGAGACATGGTCAGCTTCTTAGCCTTGTCACCTCAAAGTTTGATGAGCAGATGATGAGTGTGCTTTTCCAGTTCTTCGATCCTGTGCATCATTGCTTCCCCTTTCCATATTATCAGCTGGTTCCCAATTTGGAAGAGTTTTCTCACTTATTGGGCATATCCATCCTTGAAAAAATTCCCTTCACAGGTATGGAAGAGACTCCTAGACCAGAAGACATTGCTTCAGCTCTACATCTGAAAAGGGCTGATGTAGTATCCAATTGGGAAACACGAAGCGGGGTTGAAGGTTTCTTAGCCAAGTTTCTGATAGATCAAGCTCATCTATTCTGGGATAGTTTGGACTTTCAGGATTTTGAAGATATCTTGGCTCTCCTTATCTACGGTTTAGTTCTCTTCCCGAATCCAGATTCCTTTATAGATGTGTATGCGGTTAAGATCTTCCTTTCTCGCAATCCTGTGCCTACTCTACTGGGTGATATCTTGCATGCCCTCTACACTCGTACTGTGCGAAGAAGAGGGACTCTTATGTGTTGTATGTCGTTGCTGTCGAGGTGGTTTATTTCGCACCTCCCTAAGTCCGTGTTGAAGAATGAAGAAGGTTTGGGATGGTCTTACAGGATAATGTCACTTGCCCATACAGACATTCTTTGGAGCTCCCGGGTTATGGAAAGCACTGCTATCATTAATCGTTGTGGGGGATACCCTAATGTACCGTTGCTTGGAATCAGAGGGGGTATAGCCTATAATCCTTGTCTAGCTTTGCGACAGTTTTGTCGTGCTCGGAGAGACAGTCCTCATGAGTTACTTCTTACGGATATTGCATTTGACTACAAGGAGGACGTCAATGAGCATCGCTGGAGGTTTATACGAGCTTGGGGCATGGTGAACAGATCTGACCCCCAAGAGCTAGGACCAAGGACTTCCCTTCCTATGCAGCCTTATCTCCAATGGGTCTGAGCTCGCGCCCTGAAGCTTGGGATGCCCTATGAAGCAGTATTGCCAGTGATTATGGAGCCCACCAATGAAGAAGGCATTCCTTATACAGTTCTTTACCCTTACATGCCCACTGATCCTGGGGCATTGTAGAGGTCCTGGATTCAACTGAAAGAGGAAAGGGATACTTACCGGGAGAAGTACCATGAGCAAGAAAGGAAGATTTTGAAGCTCACCAGGCAGCTCGAAGAAGAAAGAACGATCAATGACTACGTCAGCACAAAGAGGAAGCATACATGGGATTTTTGAGTTTGCTTTTCTAGTTTAGATTTGTTTTCCATTTATTTCTTTGTAACGCCTGAAAGACATTGTTGAACCTTTTTACAAGTTAATCTCATAATGTTTGTTTATTTTTGGTTAGCAAATTTAAATCTCCCGAAGTCTTTGAAATTATTACATACGCATCTCATTATCATGCACACCATTACAGGTACCATTATAGGTTTCTCATCTTCTTCGCTGTTTATTTCAGCACGGAATGTCTTCTGATCAAGCCATCAAAGATCTTTAGGCGCAAAACACCCATTTCCAAGAGATGTTCTTGAGCTTGGCTAAAGGGCAAGATAATTTGAAGACTCTCATTCTGAAAGAGAAGAAAAAGAAGAAGAAGAAGAAGAAGAAGGTCGTTCTTCTGAATATGGGTAAAAGGTTTGGCGATAGGTTGAAACATCAAGCTAATCTGACCTCTTTATCCAAGGAAGGGGAGAACCAAGAAGAAGAAAAGGGCCCCAGTCCTGCCATCTTCGATGATGTTACAAATTATGATGAGGAGTAATATCCTCCTGTCGAGGATAGGTACAAGTAGTTAGAAGACCGTCTGAGTGCCATGGAAATTCAGAAGATCCCTGGTTTGGATTTTGGAGAACTAGTACTGGTATCAGGAGTGGTGATCCCTCATAAGTTCAAAGCTCCGATTTTTGCCAAGTACGATGGAGTATCCTGTCCAAAACTCCATCTCCGCTCGTATGTCAGGAAAATCCAACCCCACACTGCTGATAGAAAATTGTGGGTGCACTTCTTTCAAGATAGTCTGTCAGGGACTCAACTTGAATGGTTTTATCAATTGGAAGGAGCCAATGTCCGAAACTGGGAGGACCTTGTTGCTGCTTTCTACAGGTAGTATCAGTATAACACCGACCTTGCTCCCACTCGTACTCAGCTTCAGGGTATGTCTATGGGTGCAAGTGAAGGTTTTAAGGACTATGCTCAAAAGTGGAGAGATTTGGCTGGAAGAGTCCAAACCCCTTTGTTTGATAGGGAGTTGGTTGACATGTTTCTAGGGACGCTATCTGGTCCATTTTTCAACCATCTGATCGTAAGTTCATCATCTGGGTTTACTGAGTTGATCTTGACTGGAGAGAGAGTAGAAGCTGGTATCCGAAGTGGTAGGACACAGAAGGATACTTCATTAAGTGCAGTAAAGAAACCTTTCACCGGTAAGAAAGAAGCTAGTGCAGTCTATGGCCTGAGGGGCTAAAGCAGACCTGAACACTGTCAAGCAGTAAATGCGGTAGTGATATCAAGACTCACAGTTGCTCCACAATGAAATAATCAACAAAGGGTGGAAAGACACAAGAGGCAGTACACTCGACTCAATACGACCTTGTCTCAAATTCTACAACAATTAGTAAAGACCAATCTGGTAACTCTGAGGGAAGCCCCGAAGAACCCCAACACCACTTCTCCTCACTATAACCCGAATGCCCGCTGCGCCTATCACTTTGAAAGTCCAGGTCATGATACAAACAACTGTTGGGCCTTGAAGAACAAGGTGCAAGACCTTATCGAAGCCAAAGAGATTGAGTTTGATGCTCCAAAGAAGCCCAACATCATAATTGCACCCATGCCCAAGCATGGCTCGGGAATCAATGCTATTGAGGTTGTCTCTGCCACAGAAGATGCTGATGATGAGAATCCAGACGTTGACAGTTGGATCTACCCAACAACCAATGGTGGATTGAACAACTAGACGGTGAGGGACTTCATACCTGTTTCTTTTATTCCACAGTAATTGACTTTTGTTTTAAGAGTTGTAATAAATAGTTTGAGACTTTACGGCTGGGTGCCTTGGCCAAGGCACTTTGGCTTTGCTTGTGAGGGTTTGTTATTTGTCATTTTCATATATCATCAATAAAGCATTGGACGTTTCTTGCATTACAAATTTTGTGCTCCTTGTTTTTCTTTTCCTGTCTCTCGCTTTATCAAAAACAACTATTCTCTTACACATACTCACGTATCATAATACAGATCCATATCCACTATGGATCCTATTGATAACAACTCTGCTACTGCCAGTTATGACTTCGAAAATCCGATCAACCAAGCCGAAGACGAAGGGGAGGATGATTGTGAGGTGCTTGGAGAACTTGCTAGACTGTTACTGCAGGAAGAAAGGGCCATATAGCTTCATGAAGAGCCGGTTGAATCAATAAATTTGGGTACCGAAGAAGACATGAAAGAGGTCAAGATAGGTGCGAATCTGGAGCCTAGTGTCAAATAATGGTTGATACAGATGCTACGCGACTATGATGAGATCTTCGCTTGGTCTTATGAAGATATGCCTGGTTTGGACACTGACATTGTGGTACACCGCCTGCCAACTAAAGAGGATTGTCCTCTGGTAAAGCAGAAGGTTCGCCGTATGTTCCCTGAGATGTCTGAGAAAATCAAAGCTGAGGTCATGAAACAGTTTAACGCAGGATTCCTAGCTGTTACTTCTTACCCACAGTGGGTTGCCAACTTTGTTCCGGTGCCTAAGAAGGATGGTAAGGTACGGATGTGTGTGGACTATTGATATCTGAATAGGGCAAGCCCCAAGGATGACTTCCCACTTCCTCACATCGATGTTCTGGTCGACAACACCGCGCAACATAAGATCTTCTCCTTAATGGATGGGTTTTATGGTTACAATCAGATTAAGATGGCTCCCGATGACATGGAGAAGACAACCTTTGTTACAAAGTGGGGCACCTTCTGTTACAAGGTAATGCCTTTTGGGTTAAAGAATGTTGGGGCAACTTATCAGCGCGCCATGGTCTCTTTGTTCCACGACATGATTCACTATGAGATTGAGGTTTATGTTGACGACATGATCGCAAGGTCCCAGACTGAGTAAGAGCACCTAGATCATCTCCAGAAACAGTTTGACAGGTTGAAAACATATAAGCTGAGGTTGAACCCAAACAAGTGCACCTTCGGGGTAAGGTCTGGTAAGCTGCTGGGTTTCTTCGTCAGTGATAAGGGTATTCAGGTGGACCCTGCCAAGGTAAAATCCATACAGGAGATGCGGCTCCCCGCGCAAAAAATGAAGTTAGAGGATTTTTGGAACGTCTAAATTACATTGCAAGATTATTTCACATCTGCTACTACTTGTGAGCCAATCTTCAAGCTGCTAAAGAAAGATCAAGTGGTAAAATGGAATGATGAATGTCATACCTCTTTCGAAAGGATCAAGGAATACTTCCAAGAGCCACCTATTCTGATGCCTCCAGTTGAAGGAAGACCTTTGATCTTATACTTGATAGTAATGGATAATTCAATGGGGTGCGTGTTGGGGCAGCATGACGAGTCTGGCCGAAAAGAGCACGCTATTTACTACCTTAGCAAAAAGTTTATCGACTGTGAGACCCGATACTCACTGCTCGAGAAAACTTGTTGCACTTTGGCATGGGCTGCTCGCCGGCTGAGACAGTATATGCTGACTCACACCACCTTATTGATATCAAAGATGGATCCAATCAAGTATATCTTCGAAAAGCCTGCCTTGTCCTGAAGAATAGCAAGATGGCAGATGATCTTAACCGAGTATGACATCCAATACACAACCCAAAAAGTAATCAAAAGGAGTGTATCGGCAGATCATTTGGCGCATCAGGCCGGGGATGACTACCAATTCATGAATTTCGAGTTCCTGGATGAGAACATCATGTTGGTGACCGACTGTGAAGAGCCTGGACCAGATGAAGGACCTGAGGAAGGATCCCGATGGTCTTTGTTTTTTGATGGAGCGTCAAACACGTTGGGTAATGGCATTGAAACTGTGATCATATCTCCTGAGGGCTGTCATACTCCGTTCACCGCCCGATTATGTTTCAACTGCACCAACAATATAGCGGAGTATGAAGCGTGTATCCTGGGTCTTCGATATGCTATTGACCTGAGGATTAAATTCTTTAGTATGTTAGGAGATTCTGCTCTGGTGATCAGTCAGATCAAAGGCGAGTGGGATACGAAGCACCCAAATCATATTCCTTACAAAGAGTATGTATTGACGTTGCTCCCACACTTCGAGGAGATAACCTTTGAACATTTCCCCAGAGAAGACAACCAATTAACGGACGCGCTAGCTACCATGTCTTCTATGTTCAAGGTCAGGTGGGAAAATGAAGCTCCCCAGATTACCATCAAGAGGTTAGACGAACCCGCACATTGATGTGACATTGAGACTGAAGAGGTAGCAGATAAACCCTGGTTCCACGAAGTGAAGAGAAATCTTGAGGCTCAAGAGTACCCAGAGGGTGCATCTGTTAATGATAATAAGTTTCTGAGAAGGTTTGCTGCGAAGTTCTTCATTAGTAATGATGTCCTTTATAAGCGTAACCATGATTCGACCTTATTGCGATGTGTGGACAAAAGCGAGGAAGAAAGGATCATGGCCGAGTTACATGAAGGTACTTTTGGAACTCATTCTAGTGGACATACCATGGCAAAGAAAATCCTACAGGCAGGATATTATTGGTCCACTATGGAAGCTGATTGTTATCAGCATTCTCGAACCTGTCATAATAGCCAAGTCTATGCTGATAAGGTGCATGTACCCCCAGTTCCTCTAAATTTTTTGATAGCTCCTTGGCCTTTTGCAATGTGGGGCATCGACATGATCAGCAAGATCATACCTACTGCGTCCAACCGGCATCGCTTTATTATGGTAGCTATTGATTACTTTACGAAGTGGGTCGAGGAAACTTCCTTTGCTATAGTAACCAAGAATGTTGTGGCGCGGTTTATCCGACACAATTTGATCTGTCGATATGGTGTACCCGAGAGGATCATTACGGACAATGGTACAAATATCAACAATACGATGATCACCGAGCTCTGCAAACAATTCAAGATACAGCATCACAACTCTTCTCCCTACCGGACGAAGATGAATGGGGTTGTTGAGGTGGCTAACAAGAACATCAAGAATATTGTGCCGAAGATGACGGTGACATACAAAGACTAGCATGAGATGTTACCATTCTCTCTTCATGGGTACCGTACCTCAGCGCGGACATCAACAGGGGAAACACCCTACTCTCTGGTGTATGGCATGGAGGCAGTCCTACCCATCGAAGTCCAGATACCCTCTCTCCGAATTATGAAGGATGCAGGTTTGAGCGAGGACGATTGGATCCAGACCCGGCTTGATCAGCTGAACCTAATCGACGAGAAGAGGCTTACTGCTATTTGTCATGGTCAGACGTATCAAAAGCGAATGATCAAGGCTTTTAACAAGAAAGTCAGACGTCAGGAATATCAAGTCAGGGATCTGGTAATCAAACGGATCATACTACCGCAAGGTGATCCCAGGTGCAAATGGACCCCCACATACGAAGGACCATTTGTGATTAAGAACATTTTCTCCGGATGAGCTATGATTCTAACCACCATAGATGGTGATGTCCTTCCTCACCCCGTCAATGCAGACATAGTGAAAAGATACTACGCCTAATCAAAGACCCGCTAGGTTGACTGGCCTAGGAAAAAATAAGGGCTTCCCGGCGAACCAAAAGGGTTCGGGAAAAAGTAAGGGATGAAAATGAAAAAAAAACTGTACACCCGGCAAGTCGAAAACCTGAAAAGGCGACTTGGGCAAAAAAGGGTATCCCGGTGGACTGAAAACCCGAAAGGGCGGTCCAGGAAAAAATTAGGGATTGAAGCGTAACACTATGTCTCATTGGATCATCTTGCGACAAAACTTCGTTATTGACTATCAAGCTCGGACGACACCAATCAATCTTATCTACCTTTGACCAAGTAGAAAAGTGATGAGACGCTCGAAGATATAAAGGCAATAGCAGTGTTGGAACCCGGTGGCATTGTTTCATATAGTTGTTTTTCTTTCTTTTTCATAAATTGTAATCTCTATCCTTCGGCAGTGTTTCCTTACTAGGACGTCAGCCTCCTGTACAAAACGCCTATTACAGGTCAACTTCAAAAATCAATACAATTCATTTTTCACAAGAAATTTAAACTTATTTTTCTTTTTCTATTTTGTTTTGCAAGAACGTCCAATGATTCATTTTTGATATATGCATTTGAAAATAATTGTTGCTCATAAATATTTACATAAGAAACAAAGGACAAATACTCGTAATTCCAGGAACATGGGCAAACAAGAAATATTCAATCCCCAACAGAGTTCATCATCACCAGCAATGGTAATTCATCCCCAATGGAGTGGTTTCTCCAAATCAGCAGATCATCCAGCAGAATATCTTTCTTCCCCATAGAGTCTCTCCCGGCGGAATATTCGCAAGCAGAACAGACGCAAGTCTTCGGCTGATCATCTTCGGCCACTATCCCTAGCAAGAACAGAGAACTCAACTCCTTATACTCTCCAGCAGCAGTCCAGGGTTTATTCTCCCCAGTTGGAGAATATCACAAGAACATTGCTTATCCATACATCATGGCATGCGCATATGCATCATACAGCATAATCTCATTTATTTTGAGAACGTCATTAATCAATACATTTCATACATCATGACATTACATACGACTAACTCTTTACCTTTCAAGGAAAGATACAATCAAATTCTCACAAGTTTTCTCTGGTTCAGTCAAATCGATACTAAGATTTCTATTCCAGTTCAAGTTATGAAGCCCGGAAATCGACCGGATAATATCTTGATCTCTCCAAAATACTATGAAGCCTGGAATCGACTAGATAGTGGTATATCTTAAATACAAGCTATGAAGCCCGAAAATCGACCGAAAAATAGCTTAACCCCTCAGTAAGTTATTGTGAAGCCTGGAAATCGACCAGATAATAATACCAGATACCATGAAGCCTAGAGATTGACCAGATAATGGTATAAAATGCTGTGAAGCCTGGATCAAGACCAGATAGCGGAAAAAGACACTGAAGCCTGGGACACGACCAGATAATAGTGTAAGGTAATGTAAAGCTTAGAGCACGACCAAATAGCAGTTTACCTGGCCAATTACTAAAAATCCCGGAAATCAGCCAGATATTAGTATGCCTTAAATTCAAGTTGAAAGCCCGGATGCGACTGGATAACCACTTGATTCCTTCTGAAGCCTGGAGCACGACCAGATAAGAATTGAGAAATTGCAAAGCCTGGAGAACAACCAGATATCAATTTTAATCTCATCTCCCCAGTAAGTCACTGTAAAGCCTGGAGCACGACCAGATAGTAGTCGATCTTATTTTCCTCAGCAAATCACTGTGAAGCCTGGAGCACGACCAGATAACAGTTCATTTTCACCTCCTCGACTAAGAGATAATTCCCCAGTAGAGTAACGGACAACTTAAGTTCCTAAAACTCTATCTCTCTCAAGACAAAGAATAACGTTCCCCAGCGAAGTCCTCCTCAACAACAGGTATACGGGTTCTCGCAAAGAAATCTCTTATGCGATCGACACTTCTTCTGATGACATCTTTAAGCCCATCTTTCGTCATTGACTTCCAAATGGAATCTATAAGCCCATTCCCGACATTGCAAGACGAGTACCACTTCATGCGAGTGCAAATTTCTGGGCACTCTAATGTTTAATCATCTTATACCTTCGGATCACGAAAGGCAAACAAGTCAATCTACATCCTCAGGTTTAAGAAGATTGAACAGGGGCAGATGTTGTACCCAAAAATTTTCCCTCCCATATTTCTCAATACATTTCAAGTGAGGTCCTCAAATTGCTCAAGGAAGTCCAAGAGTTGACCAGACAAGCTCTCTCCTAAGGCAGTCTACCTCAAATTAGGGTTTCAGTTTGCATCAAGATATTTGAGTCCAAAGGATCCCAAATGCTCACCATTGTCCTAATATGTTCTCAAGATCATCCATACCATGTTTCAAGCCTTGCAGAGGAAATTTGCTCAGTCAATTACTCAAAGGCCTGAAAATCGATTGTGTTAGGGCAAAAGTCAATTGTGGCCGACATACAGTCAAACTTCAAGATTTTTGGTCAAAATCCTCATTTTGAAGTATTATTCACCATTTGATCAAGGGTTAATAATTTTTCCTCAAGGATTGCTCACAATTCATCAAAACCCAAAAGTTGCTAAATTAGGGTTTTGTAGGAAAAGTCAACTCAACTTTGACCAAGCATAACTTTCTCATACTTTATCAAAAATGGACCATCCAAAGCTCATTTTGAAGAGGATGAAATTCCCTACAATTAATATTCATCTCCCAAGTTCAAAATATGCACTTACAAGAAGATATAAATTTGGACATTATAGGTCATTTTGGAATGTCAACAAAAACACCTTTTGGGTCAAAGCTTCATAAATGAACATGGAAGATTAATTTGAGATGAGACTAAAAGGATTGCTTATAGGACATCTTAAGCTTTCTAAAAAGTCGAAGAAAACATCTCTAGGGTCAAAATTGAAAGAGTTATGCATTGGCAAAGTTGACCCTTTTTGCAAAATTGCTAAAAGTCAAATATGTCTAAAATTGACCCTTACATTGAGTTTGTAATGTGACCCACGAACCATGAGCTCTTCCACTTGTCATTATTTTATTTTTGTTATTTATTTTGATTTTATTTCAATTAAATCAAATAAAATAAAAATGAAATAGTAAAAATATCAAAAGCTAATCAAATCTTGAGATTTTGTGCATGTTTAGGTCTATTATACAGCTGGAAGTGAGATCAAATCGTGCAAGGTTCATTTGGACACAAAAAGATTGCATTTTGCTTGATTTGGAAAGATTTGCACAAGGATCAAATTATGAATCAATGATCATAATTGAAGAAGATTTGAAACAAGTTTGCAACCCTAATTCATTCTAGGGTACATAAGGAACATTGGCAGACCAAAAACAAACAGGTTGGAGGCGTGCAAGAGAGTGAGCAAGTTTCAAAAAATTCAAGAAAAATGGAAAACTGGTTTCCACGTTACAACTCACTTTAAGGCGTTTTAACCATCCCAACCGCTTACTGGACATTCCTCGACCGTGTTGCAATCATTAACAAGCTTCCTCACACTCAGAATCACGCTATAAGTACCACACGGTTTTCATATTTTTCTTGAAATCGAATACCATCATTTTGGCATCTTTAACATGATTTGTTAGCATATTCTTAATCCATGAGTTATTCGCAAGCTAATGGTTGTACTTAATTGCATTTTATTGACTATACAGCAAGTTGCCATGGCTAGGGTTCTAGTTTCGTTTTTAGGGGTTTTGTGTACAGGAACAATTAGGCGTGGATAGTGGTACCATGATGCTCGTGAGGTTGCAACGAGTTGATTGGTACCAATGGTTGTGATTTATCATGCAGGGACAAGATTTTGGAGTCGAGAAGGGTTGTACCTACACCCAGTGTCCGTAGGTAAAGGGTTTTGTCTAAAAAGACATAGGCAAGGAAGAAGAAGGATAACGTGGCGCTCCATGACTCGTCAATTTGAATCTGCGCGCATTTCAGAATTTGCTTTTTGTTTTTATCATATTTTATTTCTTTGTTATCAATTATACAACTAACTAAGCCAGCTTAGCTGGTAAGCGTGCAGTGTGATTATGTTCAAGGACCTGAGTTCGATCCCCAGGTCCCAACTTTGCTTCCTATTATTTTTTCTGGCATAATCAGGTACACTAGCCCCCCATGAGTCCACCATACACCATCATCATTCACCCATCAGATCATCAACCAGTCGGATCCAAGGCTTCTGCAATGAGTTTCCACCATGTGCATAGGTCAAGCGTACACACAGGATCTGTAAAAAGTCAATAGTGCCAGGATTTGTTGGGCCCAAATTTTCCATAAACACCCCCTCCTTTGCTATTCAAACATCTGGCCCATTCTTATTCATTCTTTTTTATTTTCTTTTATTTAATTTAATTTGTTTAAATTATTTTCTAACACAAATAATTTATTTTTTTAACAAAAAATCATAAAATCAAATTTCACAAATTTATAATTAGGTTTTATTTTATTTTACCAAATTTAATTTAATGTTAGTTTAATTTAATTTAGGATTAATTCTAACTTTTTAATATATTTAAAATCAATTAGAAAAATTAGGTTTAGCATGTGATTTAATTTTTATTTCGTTCTCAAATAAAAAAAAATACAAAATAGGTTAATTTAATTATCTTTCTTAATTTAAATTAATTAGTAATTAGGTTTTTATTTGTTCAATTAAACTTTGTTTTTTCTCAAAATAATCAAAAAACCACAAAAAAATGAGTTTTCTTTTAAAACAACAATTAAGTAGTTGGGGTCAAAACCCTAAATCTCTCGTTTTCGATTCATCGCGCACGTTTATTTTTGCAATATTAATGTAACTGCTTACAGTATGTAATAGTTTAATTAGGATTTTCTTTATTTGTCGCTTTTACGGGTTTTTTTGGCTATCTAATTAATCCCCACCCCGAAGCCTTGTAATAGCGTAGGTTTTATTTTCTCGCATTTCAATTCTCACAAATATTAACTGTTAGATGTATGTTAATAGGATTGTATGACAAGATTTCATGACAATTTTAAAACGCCTAGAAAACCCTAATGTGCAAAGATAATAACTGAAATCAAATCACTCGCACATGCGCACTCTTAGAGTATACTCTCACTTCGGTTGCCTTCGGTAAATGGTCATTAAGTATAGGATTTATTAGTGATGGCTCTCTTGTCTAAACAAAGATCAAATGTCCCGTTCGAAAATGTTGCCTCAGAAAGGTTTCCTCGGAAATGTTGCCTCGAATATGATCTTAAGACATAAGGGTTATCACTAAGACGTCCTAACATTGCTTTAGTGATCGTACGTCCCTTGCGAATTGACCCTTACAACTCCAACAACGGTGCTACCTATTTCTAAATAGTAGGATAGTGCTGTCTAAAGGAAACAAGAACATAAACAATCTTTTTTCGAGTAGGTAGATGCTAGTAGGTACTTGCTCATAATCAAACTTTTCACACTTACACTCTTTTAAAACAAAGTTTTCAAAAACACTTTGTAACACTCTTGAAGACAGAAGCAAGGGTTAAAATGAAGTAAAACAAAAACTTTTCAAAACAAACACACACAAGAAATTTTAAAAGATGAGCAAGTACCTAAGAGCCCATGGAAAACCATGGATAGAAAGGGTGCTAACACGTTCCCTTTCTATAATCTACCCCCCGTACTTAAAATTTCGAAAAAGGAATTTTTCTGTGCTTTTTTCCTTTTCAGTTTGATAAAATAAAAGTTGGTGGCGACTCTTGCTTACCGCGACATTTTGCGAACACAAACGCAAAACGCAAACCAGCATTTTTGAAAATAGTCGGTTCTGCCACCGTATCACAGACACTTTTCAAAAACACCCACAACAAACACCTTTTTGAAATATTTTCAAAACCAACACTTTATATGCATTCTTATAAAGACGAGAATCATTACAAAGGTACTTTTCAAAATCCCTTTCAAAAACATCTCCCACAAACACCTTTTTGAACTATTTTCAAAACCAACACCTTATACACGTTCTTATAGAGACGAGAGTCATTACAAAGACGTTTTCAAAATATTTTCAAACCCACACCACAAAGCATATTTTCAAACAAAGCAAGTGATCTAGCAAGCAACTAAGAGCCCGTAGATGACTACGGATGAAAAGGGTTCTAACACATTCCCTTTTCAGAACCTACCCCCCCCCCCCCCCCCCCCTCCGAACTCAAGAAATAATCTCGAAAGGTCTTTCCTGTTCTTTTCACCCTTTCCTTATTGGATAAAATAAAATTCAGTGGAGACTCTTGCTATCCGCAACAATTGCGATCAAACGCAAAACACCCAAGTCAGTTCTCCCACCGTATTACAAACTTGTACTTCCACAGTAAATTTGTTAGTTCCCAAAGTTTTTTTATACTCTAATGGATGGTGGTCTCTTTGTTATCGGAGATAGTTCATTGTTGAGATTTGATGTACTCTGATGGATGGTGGTCTCTTAGTTATGGGAGATAATTTATTGTTGAGATTTGATTTACTCTAATGGATGATGGTCTCCTTGTTATGGGAGATAGTTAATTGTTTAGATTTAATGTACTCTGATGGATGGTGGTCTCTTTGTTATAGGAGATAGTTCATTGTTGAGATCTGATGTACTCTGATGGATGGTGGTCTCTTTGTTATGGGAGATAGTTCATTGTTGAGAATGGTTTTACACCAATGGATGATTGGTCTTTTTCATATGACCACGATAGTTGTTTGAAATAATCTTACAGAAGTTCATTACCATTTCCAGGTATGCCTTGGTTAAAGAAGAAGTTGAGACTTGTTCTAGGTGAAGCACCAGAACTTTGGGAAACTTGTTATTATGATACATATTTTTTACTTATATTGAGTCGATGGTTATTACTCCCTATAATCTAGTATTATTCTATTGTTTTCTACCTTCATACTCCAGGTTAATAGTTTACTATCCCCTGTGAGTCGATATTGCTCTCTTTTTGCTACCTCCTATGTGAGAGGGTAGTTCGACGTTACATGTTAATCATTGTTATCCATTGCTTTTTCCTCATTCATTGAGTTGGTGTTACATTGTATCCTCTTATGGCCTTACCCCAATAGAGTTGAGTCCTCTTTTCCCCAGCGGAGTTGATTTTCCTCCCATGGAGTCAAATTTCTTTCCTCAGTCAAGTTGGTAACCCTTTCTTAAAAGATTACCTCTTTGTCAGCTTGCTGCTTGCGTTGTTAAGAATTTCCCCATTGAACTCTTACTTTTCATTTTGTCTCCTTAACTATGATGTTGGCTTTTCCTATTCATAGTTACCATCCAGAGTCATGTTGTTCTTCAGTGATTTATTTTCTTGGTCGAACTCTTGTTTTTAGTCTATCTGTATCTTTTTTTTGCTTCCCCGATGGTGTCTTGTTCGTCCGTGGATTTTGTCTTTTACATTCATAATCATAAGCATTGCACGACATCTTAGGGCCAAAAATATGCTTTATTTTGTATTTAAGTATTTTCAATTGCGTCGAGAAGAAGTTTCCAACATTCGTGTATCCGTACATAAGACACTTAAATAAGGACAACTATAATACCCCAAAAAAATTTCCCCTAAGATCCTACATCACTCCATATCATCATAATTTACCAAGATCACACACTAGGGTTGGTTCTCCCTTATACTATCTCCTATTTATAAGTTTACCCTTGAGGGATGACCAAGTACCTTGAACTATGTATCTAGTATATATGTATCTTATGGTTACTAATCCTTAACTAACATCAAAATATGTTTATATGTTTCTTTGGATGTTTATATTGTAGGCGCTAACATAGTTACATCCATCTCACCACCTAACCTAGGGTTTTAAAGGTTTATCCTCATCCAAATGGTTATTCAATGGATTTTAAAATCTTAAGCTTCAAAGGTCTATGGTTGGAAAACTCTCTCAGTCTCATTTAGGCCAAACTAGTCTCAAAGAGAGTGGTTGGATTCATCAAGAAGATACATAGGTTCATGTGTTTATTTCCAGACCTTCTTCAACAAGTTTCATTGAGATATAATTTCCATCATTAAGTGTGCTTCAAAATAACATCTTGGCAAGGTCTAATGTGATTTATAATGCATTAGTTTACAAGGAAAGTTCAAAAGATGCAAAGTTGATTCAAGTAGTTTGACCTAATTTGAACAAGTCCTTGACTCTATGATCACAAGTGCATAATTCTCTCAATTTTCAATATTTTGAAGTGGTTATTTTTTATATGGATTCTTATCATCATCTAAAACAACTTCTCCTCACATGACAAGATCCAATTATGTAAAGTAAATCATCAAAAGTTGAAAGGGGTTACAAGTCACTTTTGTACTTTCTGAGTAAGGTTTGGTTGACTTCCAAAAACCATATCTTGTTCAATTTTTGAGATTTTAAGGTTATTCCAAAGCCATGATTCCCTTTAATGATTTCTTAACAACTTATCTTCAAGGATATAAGGTCAATTTTGAGTGGAAGATGATTTAAATTTGAAGAAGATTACAAGTCCTTTCAAAAAGATATTGAATTCCTTGATTTAACTTCAAAGGACCATAACTTGGTCATTTTTATCCCCTTGAGCTCACTCTTTTTCCATAATAAACTTGAGGGTGTCTAATATAACTCTGTTTCAAGGTACAAGGTTTAAAAATACTTGTAAATTCCCTAAAGATTGGAAAATATTATAGGTCATCTATGGATTCTTCAAGAAAATTTCATCATCTTTCAAAGGCCATAACTCTTTCAATTTTTATGATTCTTGAGTGATCTCAATTCCACAATTCAATTTCATGAGTCCACTACATTTCATCTTCAAGGATGAAGAGATAATTTTAAGTGGAAGGTATTGTAAGCTTGCAAAACATTATAGGCCATTTTAGAAACCTATACTTAGAAATATTTCTAAGTGTAAGAATCCATGTGTTTTTCCCAAATTCAAATGATCGTAACTTTTAGCTCGGATGGCCAAATGTAAAATTTCTTGGCACAATACAAACATTGTGAGAAGGTCTTTCCATTGTGTTGAACCCCAAAATTTCCCTCCCTTTATTTCAAGACATTTCCCACAAAAGATCTCAAATGCTCAATGTGATACGGTGGGAGAGAACTGACTGTTTTTGGAATGTTGGTTTGCGTTTTGCGTTTGTTTTCGCAAACTTTTGCGGTAAGAAAGAGTCGCCATCGTCTTTTATTTTATCCAACAAGGAAAGGAAAAAAGTACAGAACAATTCCTTTTTCGAGATGTTTCTCGGGTCCGGGGGTAGATTGTAGAAAGGGAAGGTGTTAGCACCCTTTCTATCCATGGTTATCCATGGGCTCTTAGGTACTTGCTCAAAGTGTTTTCAAAATTTGCTTTTCTTTGTGTTTGTGGGTTTGAAAGAAGTTTTTGTTTGAAAGGAGTGTAAGTGCGGAAAGATTTGTTCTGTTTTAGAATGAGCAAGTACTTAAGAACCATCTACCTACTCGAAAAAGGAATCAATCTGTACAAATGTCCTTTAGACAATGCTATCCCACTATTGAGGAGTAGGTAGCACCATCGTTGGAGTTTTAAGGGTCAATTCGATTAAGGGACGTGTGGTCACTAAAGCAACGTTAGGATGCCTTAGCGGTAACCCTAATGTCTTAGATCATTTTTCCGAGGCAACCGTTTCGAGGCAACTATGATCTTTGGACAAGAGGACGACCTCTAAAACTTCCTATACTCAATGACCACGTTCGAAGGCAACCAAGTGAGGTGTACCCTAAGAGTGCGCATGTGCGAGTGTGTTACTTCGGTTAATTTTATCTTTGTACATGTCATGGGTGAGCTATGTTAATTTTAGGTTAAAGAGTTGATCTTGTCATGCATTCCCTATTATCAAACATCTAACAGTTTATAGTTGCGGAATTTAAATTTGCGGAAATTAAATCTAAACTATTACAAGGCGTCGGGTATTTACATCGCCAAAAACAACCCTTTAATTTAAATTGCGGAAAATAAAAGAAAGCGATAAATAATGTCCTAATTAAAACCTATTACATACTGGAAACAATTACATCAATATGGAAATATGGATCGCGTGCGAGGAAATTAAATCGGCACATTTTTTTAGGGTTTTGACCCTTTTTGAAAAGAAAACATTTTTTTGTTATTTTTTGAATTAAAAGGAATTAGATCTAAATTAACAATTAAATTAATTAATTAATGAAAAAATATTTTTGGATTTTTGAGTATTTAAGGAAATAAAATAAATTAGTCCAAGTTAATAAAAACCTAATTTTCTACATTAGTTTTTAATTATTGCAAAATTGTTAATGTTATTTCCTAATTAAAACTAAATCAATTAAATTAACTTATTTACAAAATTAAAATGATGAATTTAATTTTAATAAATAAAAACAATATTTTTTGTGTTTTCTGATTTTATGAGAAAAAATTAATTGGCTAATTAAATAATAATGATAATAATTAACAAAAACAATTAAATAAAAAGAAGTAAAAAAAAAGAAAAGAAATAACCCATTGGGGGGTGTTGGGCCCATTCTGGAGGTGAGAATTGCAAATATTTGGCCCAAAAGGCGCAGGGCTGTATTGACTTTGCTGCTTCCATGTGACAACGTTGACTGAGTGTATGTTAGACATCACCTTGGGGTCATCAGATTTGGCCTGAAGGCCATCTAGCGCTTGGGATCTGGAGGAACATGGTAGACCACGCTTTGGACATTGCATGGGAGTACCTATTGAAAAATAATAAAAAGCAATTTGGGGGACCTGGGATTCGAACCCAGGTCCCATGGGATTTTGACACGCTTCCCTTACGAACTCAACCACTGCATCTTTTTGTTAAATGAATAAATAACAATTATTATAAAGAACAAACAATTAATATGCTTGAATAAAAAACAAAAGCGCGCGAGATTTGAAACAGCCAACGAGGGAAGGACACGTGATCATCTTCTTCGTTGAAACACTGGTTTTCTTACCTGCGGATTTTTATCCGCAACAAGATCTGTGGGTTCATCCTAAAACAAATTCCAGGCCATGGAAATTAATTCCAAGACCACGGTTGTGTTCGTCTTCACCTCCTGAACCCATTCATGTCCACTATTGGTCCTAATTTTTCTTGTAAAACGAACGCCCAAATACAAGTCTCCAAAACCCTAGGTTCGGGTATGGCGATATAGCTCATGAAAACAAAATCAAGTGATACGGAAAGTTTAGAAGTTGAATGACAAGCATGATTATACCAACGATTTGTCCAAAAGATGCCAAAATATGGAGTGACGATTTCATGTACAGGGTCGTGTTTCAGGCGACTTATAGTGCGTTGGAGAGGGCCTAGGACCTTGCTTTTGATTCCTACAGATTCAGTGAATGTCAGGCAAGAAGTCTATGTTGAGTTTCTGCCTTGAATTGGACTTTAAGGCTGATTTTGATTTCCAACTTTTCAAGCTTTTTTCAAGTTTTGGTATTGCAGTTTGTGCATCCTCTAGGTCGTGCCCTTTGTGACTTTGCATTGTACAAGTATAAGGGAAGCAATTAGGTTTAATTTTGGGCCTTGAATCCATGAGCATTGATGTTTGAAGATTTGATATGAATTACCATTAAAAAGCTTCTAAAATTGTCTCAAATCAAATATTTTGTTCATAACATGGCATGGTACGAATTTGATCTTGTCCATAATGATATTAAAGACCTGTATCAATCAAAAAGATTCCATTTGATCAAGATTTGGATTTTATTTGATTTTAAATTGATTTAAAATGAATTAAATTAATAAAAATCAAATAAAATAGAAAAATCAATGAATTGGCACAAGACTAAAGATATGACACGTGTGTGGTGTGACAAAATCAAATCAAGTGGAAAAAAGTGGGCCCATTTGGCAAAATTTGAAGTTTTGGGGATAGTTGACTTTTGGCAATTTTGGAAAAATGCCCAACTTCAACAATGCATAACTTCTTCAATTTTGAACTTTTGGAAGTGTTATTGGACTTTTTATAAACCTTGATATGTCCTATAACCAACCCTTTTGGTCTCATCTCATGTTGATATTCCATGCTTAAGTTATAAGCTTTTGAAAAAAAGGTATTTTTGTTGACTTTCAAAAATGACCTATAATGTCCAAATTTGTAACTTTTTGTGAGTGAATTTCTAGATCTTGGGGTGTGAATATGGATTGTAGGAAATTTCAGCCTATTCAAAATGAGCTTTGGATGGGTCATTTCTCATAAAGTGTGAGAAAGTTATGCTTGGTCAAAGTTGAGTTGACTTTTCCTACAAAACCCTAATTTAGCAACTTTTGAATCATGATGAATTTTGAGCAATCCTTGATGAATAATGATCAACCCTTGATCAAATGATGAATTATCCTTCAAAATTAGAATGTTGACAAAAAATCTTGAGGTTTGACTATTTGTAGGTCACAGTTGACTTTTTCCCTAACACAGTTGATTTTTGGACCTCTTGAGCAATTGACTGACCAAACTTCTTCTGCTAGGCTTGACATTTGACATGGATGAACATGAGAATATATTAGGACATTGGGGAGCACTTGAGGTCATTTGGATGTAAGGACCTTGATGCAAACCAAAACCCTAATTTGAGATTGACTGCCTTAGGAGATGACTTGACTATCCAACTCTTGAGCAACCTTGAGCCACTTGGAGATTATTCTTGAAGTGTCTTGAGAAATATGGGATGGAAAATTTTGGGGTACAACAGTTGCCCATGTTCAATCTTCTTAAACCTGAGGATATAGATTGGCTTTCGGGCCTTTCGTGATCCGAAGGTGGAAGATGATTGAACACTAGAGTGCCCAGAAATTTGCACTCGCATGAACTGGTATCAGCATTGTGATGTCAGGAATGGGCTTATAGATGCCATTTGGAGATTGTTGGTAGGTGTTTTTGTCTTCTTTGACGGGATTGGCATCAGAAAAATCTTTAGGAATCGATTTAACTGGACCAGAGGGGGTCTTGTCTCCTTTGACTGGATTTGTCTCCTTTGACTGGATTTGTCTCCTTTGACTGGATTTGTCTCCTTTGACGGGTTGTCTCTTTTGACGGGTTGTCTCCTTTGACTGGATTATCCTCAGAAAAATCTTTAGGAATCGATTTAACTGGTTTTGTCTCCTTTGACGGGTTGGCCTCAGAAAAATCTTTAGGAATCGACTTAACTGGTTTTTGTCTCCTTTGACTGGCTTTGCCTCAGAAAAATCTTTTGGAATCGATTTAACTGGTTTTTTCTCCTTTGACTGGCTTGTCCTCAGAAAAATCTTTAGGAATCGATTTAACTGATTTTGTTTCCTTTGACATAGCTGAGAATTTAACTGCATCATTCCTGAAAGGTAAAGGTCAGTCATATGCAATGCATGATATGGATCAAGCAATGATGTTCTCAACATAAATGAGATTGTATTTGTATGATGCGTATATGCATGTATCATGATGTATGGGAATGTAATGCTTTAGCTGGGGAAAATAAATCCCGGATAGTTGCTGGAGAGTAGAGTTGAATTCTTCATTTCCGCTGAGGATGATGAATGAAGATGACTGTGAGAATAATCTTGTATGAGAAGATAACTCTGTTGGGGAATAAACTGATGAGGAGATTACTCCGAGGGGAATTACTCTGTGGGGAAGATATGCTCTACTGAGGATTTTAACGATAAACTCCGCTGGGGATTCCGCTGATAAACTCGGCTGGGGATGGATTGCCGTTGCTGGTGATATTGAATCTGTTGAGGATTGAATTCATGTTTATGGAAGGAAAGAACTTTGCGGGGGATGATCTTCAGTTGCAACTTGCTGGGGATAATCCTGTTAGACGCTTGTGGGGATATTCCTCTAAATTTTGCTGGGAATAATCTTTTGAACTCGATTGGGGAGATTTATTTTTGTACTCCGCTGGGGATAAACTTCCAGAGTCTACTGGGGATGATGATTCAACTCCGTTGGGGATAAACTTCCAGAGTCTACTAGGGATGATGATTCAACTCCGTTGGGGAAGTTTTTTCAGACCGTGCTGGGAAATATTGACTCCACTGGGGGTATCTTGTATTCTACCGGGGAAAATTCTTATACTCCATTGAGGAATATTAAGACTGCCAGGGATAATCTTATACTTGCGGGAGAATATTCTTTATACTCCGCTGGGGAATATTAAGACCTTCCGGGGATACCAAGCCTTTTTACTGTTGATGATGGATGAACTCTGCTTGGGGAGAGTATTGCTGATTTGTTCATGGTTGTAAGTCTCAGCTGAGAGAGCTATCATTACTGTCTTACTCTGCGGGGAGTGAAAGTATCCTAGCCATATTCTTCAGCTGAATCTACCTTTGTACCTGGTGGACAGAGCGACTAGACAGTTCAGACAATTCTTATTGCCCCTGTTTCTGATGTTACCCGTAATCATCTTTTTGTTTCACATGTAAATATTTATGAGCAGCAATTAATGTCAAATGCATATATCAAAAATGAACATTTGGACGTTCTTTACAAAACAAAACGGATAAAGAAAAAACAGTCTGAAATTTGTCTTAAAATGAATTTGTATTGATTTTGAAATTTGGCCTGTAAATAGGCGTTTTTGTACAAGAGGATGACGTCCTAGTAAGAGAATGCCGCTAAACAAATAGAATTTATACAATTTGTGAAAAGAAAACAAAACAGCTATGTGAATGATCCCACTGGGTTCCAACTCCGCTATTGCCCTTATGTCCTTGAGTATCTCATCACTTTGCTACTTGGTTGAAGGTAGATCAGATTGATTAGTGTCGTCCGAGCTTGATAGTTGATACCGAAGTCTGGATGCAAGGTGATCCAATGAGACATAGTGTTACTCTTTAATCCCTAATTTTTTCCTGGACCACCCTTTCGGGTTTTCGGTCCACCGGGATACCCTTTTATGCCCAAGTCTCCCTTTCAGGTTTTGGACTTGTCGGGTGTACATATTTTTTCATTTTCATCCCTTATTTTTGCCCGAACCCTTTTGGTTCGCCGGGAAGCCCTTATTTTTTCCTAGGCCAGTCAACCTAGCGGGTCTTTGATTATGTGCAGTATCTTTTTACTATGTCTGCATTGATGGGGTGAGGAAGGTCCTCACCATCCATGGTGGTTAGAATCATAGCTCCTCATGAGAAGATGTTCTTAACCACAAATGGCCCTTTGTTAGTAGGGGTCCATTTGCCCCTGGGATCACCTTGAGGTAAGATAATGCGTTTGATTACTAGATCCCCAACTTGATACTCTTGTCATCTGACTTTCTTGTTAAATGCCTTGATCATCCGTTTTTGGTACATCTGACCATGACAAATAGCCGTAAGTCTCTTTTCGTCGATTAATTTCAACTGATCAAGCCGGGTCTGAATCCAGTCATCTTCACTCAAACCTGCATCCTTCATGATCCGAAGAGAGGGTATCTGAACTTCAATGGGCAAGACTGCCTCCATGCCATATACCAAGGAATAGGGTGTTGCCCCTGTTGATGTCTGTGCTGAGGTACGGTACCCATAAAGAGAAAATGGTAACATCTCGTGCCAATCTTTGTATGTCACTGTCATCTTCTGCACAATCTACTTAATGTCCTTATTAGCCGCTTCGACATCCCCATTCATCTTCGGCCGGTAGGGAGAAGAGTTATGATGCTGTATTTTGAATTGCTCGCAGAGTTTAGTGATCATCTTGTTGTTAAGATTGGTACCATTGTCAGTAATGATCCTCTCTAGTACGCCGTATCGATAAATTAGATTGTGCCGAACGAAACGTGCCACGACGTTCTTGGTTACTGTAGCAAAGGAAGCTGCTTCAACCCACTTCGTAAAGTAATCAATTTCTACAAGGATGAAACGATGGCCGTTGGATGCTGTATGTCCGATCTCGCTGATCATATCAATGCCCCACATTGCAAAAGGCCAAGGTGCCGTCAAGACGTTCAGATGCACTGGAGGTATGTGCACCTTATCAGCATAGACTTGGAACTTGTGACATGTCCGAGAATGTTGATAACATTCGGCTTCCATTGTGGACCAATAGTATCCTGCCTGAAGGATTTTCCTTGCCATGGTGTGTCCACTGGAATGAGTCTCGAAAGTACCTTCATGTATCTCCGCCATAATCCTTTCTTCTTCAGTCTTATCCATATAACGCAGTAAGGTTGAATCATGGTTACGCTTGTAAAGGATGCCATTGCTGATGAAGAACTTCGCCGCGAACCTCCTCAGAAACTTTTTGTCATTAACAGATGCACCCTCGGGGTACTCCTGAGCTTCAATATACCTCTTCACCTCATGAAACCAGGGTTTTTCTGTTACCTCTTCAACCTCAATGTCCCAGCAATGTGCAGGTTCGTCCAATCTTTCAATGACAATCCGGGGAGCTTCGTTGTCCCAATTGACTTTGAACATAGAAGACATCGTAGCCAACGCATCCGCCAACTGATTCTCCTCTTTAGGGAAGTGTTCAAAGGTTATCTGCTCGAAATGGGGAAGCAATGTCAACACATACTCCTTGTAAGGAATAAGGTTCGTGTGTTTCGTATCCCACTCCCCTTTGATCTTACTGATCACGAGAGCGGAATCTCCGAAGACACTTAGAAACCTAATCCTTAAGTCAATTGCTGCTGGAAGACCCATAATGCACGCTTCATACTCCGCCATGTTGTTGGTGTAGTTGAAACATAGTCGGGCGGTGAACGGAGTATGAGAGCCTTTAGGAGATATGATCACGGCGCCAATGCCATTACCCAAAGCGTTTGAAGCTCCATCAAAGTACATGGACCATCGAGATCCTTCTTCAAGTCCTTCATCCGGTCCAGGTGTCTCACAATCAGTTATCAACATGACATTCTCGTCCGGGAATTCAAAGTTCATAGACTAGTAATAATCCACTTCCTGATGTGCCAAGTGGTCTGCCAACACACTTCCCTTGATTGCCTTTTGGGTTGTATACTAGATGTCATACTCAGTCAAGATCATCTTCCATCTCGCTATTCTTCCAGGCAAGGCAGGCTTTTCGAAGATATACTTGATTGGATCCATCTTTGATATCAACAGAGTAGTGTGAGTCAACATATACTGTCTCAGCCGGCGAGCAGCCCATGCCAAAGCGCAACAAGTTTTCTCGAGCAGTGAGTATCGGGTCTCACAGTCGGTAAACTTTTTGCTAAGGTAATAAATAGCATGCTCTTTTCGGCCAGACTCGTCATGCTGACCCAGCACACACCCCATTGAGTTGTCGAGTACTGTCAAGTATAAGATCAGAGGTCTCCCTTCAACTGGAGGCATCAGAATAGGTGGCTCTTGGAGATACTCTTTGATTCTTTCGAAAGCGGCCCGGAATTCATCGTTCTAACGTACTACTTGATCTTTCTTCAGCAGCTTGAAGATTGGCTTACAAGTAGCAGTCAGGTGCGAGATGAATCGGGCAATGCAGTTTAGACGTCCTAGAAAGCCTCTGACTTCTTTCTCTGTTCTGGGAGCTGGCATCTCCTGTATAGCTTTCACTTTTGTGGGATCCACCTTAATACCTTTATCGCCCACGACGAAACCCAGCAGTTTACCAGACCTCACCCCGAAGGTGCACTTGTTCGGGTTTAACCTCAGCTTGTACAACTTCAGCCTGTCAAATAACTTCTGCAGATGGTCAAGGTGTTCTTCCTCAGTTTGAGACCTTGCAATCATATCGTTGATGTATACTTCAATCTCATGATGGATCATGTCATGAAACAAAGCAACCATGGCACGCTGATATGTTGCCCCAGCATTCTTCAGTCCAAAAGGCATGACCTTGTAGCAAAAGGTACCCCACTGAGTAACAAAGGTTGTCTTCTCCATGTCTTCAGGAGCCATCTTGATCTGATTATAACCGGAGAAACCGTCCATAAAGGAGAATAACTTGTGTTGAGCGGTGTTGTCAACCAGAACGTCGACATGAGGTAGAGGGAAATCGTCTTTGGGGCTCGCCCTGTTCAGATCCCTGTAGTCAACACATATTCGAACCTTACCATCCTTCTTAGGCACAGGAACCACATTGGCCACCCACTGAGGGTAAGAAGTAACTACTAGAAAACCAGCGTCAAACTGTTTCATAACTTCAGCCTTGATTTTCTCAGACATTTCTGGGCGCATTCGGCGGACCTTCTGTTTCACTGGAGGACAATCTTCCTTGGTAGGCAAGCGATGAACCACAATATCAGTATCCAACCCCGGCATATCTTCATAAGACCAGGCAAAGATCTCAACATAGTCATGCAACATCTGAATCAACCGTTGTTTCACACTAAGTTCCAGATTTGCACCGACCTTGACTTCCTTCTTATCTGTCTCAGTACACAGATTCACTGATTCCACTGGCTCTTCGTGCAGCTGCATTGCCCTCTCTTCCTGGAGTAACAGTCTTGCAAGTTCACCAGGCACTTCGCAATCATCTTCACCTTTGTCTTCGGCTAAGTTGATCGGATTTTCAAAGTCATAACCGGCAGTAGCAGAGTCGTTACCAGTGAGATCCAGAGTGGATGTGGACCTGTATATGTGAGTGCGTGTAAAATAATTGTTTTGCAATATATAATAAAAGAAAAACAAGGAACGCAATATTTGAAATGCAAGAAAACGTCCAATGCTTTTATTAATGATATATGAAAATGACACACATAAAACCCTCACAAATGAAACCACGGTGCCCCGGGTAAGACAACGGGCCATAGAGTTTAAAACATTGTCTGGTACATATTCAAAACAAAAAGTTTCATTACTGGGTAACAAAAGTAATAGGGATGAAGTCCTTTGCTGTCCAATTGCTTGGTCCACCGTCGGTCGTAGGATAGATCCAGTTGTCAAACTCAGACTCCTCAACATCGTATTCAATGGCATTCACTCCCTAGTTGCTGATGAACACGGGAGGTCTTCTGATTCGTGCATTCCGAACAGCCCTTTGAGCTTCTGCAGTGAAACCCAAACCAAACTTGTTAGTCTTCTGTGTAAAATCAGGGAGTTGTCCCCAATTTGCACACCTACCTTTCTCAACAACAGCCCGGGCATCCTTGAGGGAAGCCATCTTCATAGGAGAATTTTCAACCATAGTCTCAGCTGATGCCAGTGTCTGAGGAACCTCTTCAAAATGCTGAAATGGGGTCTCAATGAACTCCCCATCCATTTCTACATATCAGAACGAGTTGAGGTGGCTAACCATGTACTCTTCCTCTCCTTGCACTGTCACAATCTTCCCTTTGACCGGGTACTTCAGCTTCTGATGAAGTGTTGAGGTTACGGCCCCAGCTTTGTGGATCCATGGACGACCCAGCAAACAAGAATAAGATGGCTGGATGTCCATCACATAGAATGTAGAATTGAAAACCTGAGAATCAACCTTGATCGGTATATCAACTTCACCATGTACCATTCTTTTAGACCCATCAAAGGCCCTAACAACGATGTTGCTTGGTTTCAGCTCCAACCCTTCACAGTCCAACTGATCTAAAGCTTTCTTCGGCAAAACATTTAATGAGGACCCAGTATCCACCAATACATGTGCAAGAGTAGTGCCCCTGCATTCAATGGAGACATGCAGGGCATCATTGTGATTCTTCCCTTTAGCAGTCAAGTCGGCGTCAGAGAAACCCAACCCATTATCAGCAGTCAAATTGGCCACGTAATCTGTAAACTGATGTCTCTTGTGGTACATGCGCGGTCTTCAGAAATGTAATCAGAGCCTTGGCGTGGGCCTCTGAGCACAGCAACAGTGACAACATAGAAATCTTGGATGGGGTTTGCCCCAGCTGTTCAACTACATTATAATCACTCTTTTTGATGATCTTCAGGATCTCTTCCATCTCTTGTTTAGAAGCTTCAACAGTAATTGTTTTCGTTGCCTCCATCTGGGCAGGCACATCAGTGGTGATCCCTTTGCCCCGAGTGTCAGATGACTCGGCGACAGGGGTAAGAATAGGAACTTGAACAGGAATAGAAACAGGTACACTAGTAGGTGTAATAACAACAGGTTTTCGGGCAGTTGGCGGAGAGACATCAGGTGAGAAAAGTCTTCCGCTGCGGGTGACTTTAGCAGGTCCAACAATATTGTTGACGTCAGTATCAACATCCAACTCTTGCTTAACTCCATGAAAATAAACATCAGCCCCATAGTGCCAAGGGACAACTTTATCAGAGGTGTAGGGGATGGGCCCCGAAACAGTGATGATCACAGGTGCGATTCTCGGAACAGATGTAATTCTAACAGGCTTCCTCGAGGGAGCCTTGGAAGAATTGTAGAAAATGGTAATGATGGCAACTTCTTTAGAAGGCACTAAGGGAACAACAGTCTTCTCGAACAGAATTTCTTTACTATCCATCAGGCGCTGGACACCTGACTTCAAAAGCGGACAACCGGCAGGTAGAATAGAACACATATGGCAACCTTTGTCACAGCTCGGAAATAAACCGGCTAGCAAAAGGTTCTTCTTGACAGTCATCAGAGGGGTAACAATATCATCCACAGAAACCACAAACAAGTCTTCTTCTATAGCATTTACTCCATGCTTGGGCATAGGAGCAGTCACAACATTAGGCCTCTCGGGCGCCTCAAACTCAATCTCCTTCGCATCAATTAAGTCATGTATCTTATTTTCCAAAGTCCAACAATCATCTGTATTATGCCCCGGGCTATTGGAGTGATAAGCACAGCGGGCATTAGGGTTATACCTTGGTGACTTTGTATTTGAATTCTTTGGGGCTTCCTTTAGAATCACCAGATTAGTCTTCAGCAACTGTGGCAGAATCTGAGATAAGGTCATGCTGAGAAGAGTGAATTTCCTCTTAGGTCTCTCGTCCTTTTGTTGATTGTTGTATTGAGGAGCACCAACAGGTTTTGAAATAACAACCGCATTCACAACTTGGCGGTGTTCAGGTCTATTCTGTCTTTTCGAACTGTAGACAACACTGAACTCTTTCTTAAACGGCTTCTTCTTGGTGCTCGATGAGGCACCCTTCTGTATCTTACCAGCCTTAATACCAGCCTCAATCCTCTCACCGGTCAAAATTAGCTCTGTAAACCCAGATGAAGAGCTTCCGATCAAGTGGTTGAAAAATTGACAAGACAGGGTCCCCAGAAACATGTCCACAAGCTCCCAATTAGCCAAAGGGGGTTGTACTCTTCCGGCGAGGTCCCTCCACTTATGAGCATAATCTTTGAATCCTTCACCCATTCCGATTGACATGCCCTAGAGCTGGGTACGCGTGGGAGCAAGGTCGGAGTTGTATTGATACTGCCTGTAGAAAGCAGTAGCCAAATCTTCCCAACTGTGGATACTGGCTCCGTACAACTGGTAGAACCACTCAAGCTGAGTCCCTGAGAGACTGTCTTGAAAGAAATGGATCCATAGGTTCTTATCAGCAGTGTACGGCTGAATCTTACTCACATATGACCGGAGGTGCAGCTTCGGACAAGAAACTCCGTCATACATGGAAAAGGCTGGTGCCTTGAACTTATGGGGAATCACTACACCAGATGATAGACCTAGATCAGCAAAGTCCAGACCAGACACCTTCTGAACTTCCATAGCACTCAACTGGTCTTCTAGTTACTTGTATCTGTCCTCAGCTGGAGGATACTGCTCTTCGTCGAAGTCCGTCTCGTTGTCGGAGACCACAGGGCTAGGAGCCCTCCTATCTTCCTGACTATCTTTCCCTCCAGATGAGGTAGTCAAATCAACTTCATTCTGAAGCCTGTTCCCAAACCTGTGCCCTGTGTTAAACAGGACTGTCCTCTTCTTCTTCTTCTTCTCTTTTAGAATCAGGGTCTTCAGATCCTGCTGACCCTTAGCTAGATTCATGAACAGCTCTTGGTTTTGGGCATTCTGGGCCTGGAGGGCCTTGATGGCTTGCTCAGTTGAAGGTTCAGCAGACATGATGAGTGCTGAAATAAACAGCGAATAAGATAAGAGACATGTAATGGGTACCTGTTATGGAGTGCATGGGATGAAATGCGTATGACATGATTTCAAAGACAGTCGAGAGATTCAAATTTGTAAACCAGAAAGGAAACACACTTTATTAGATAAACTTCAAAATTCAAATTGTCCAACTGATGCCATTAAGGCGTTACATGAATGGAAACACTGAAAAGTAAATAAAACTGAAATGGAAATCCACAAAGGTCAATCAATGCTCCCATGGTCTCTTCTTGTCGGTGCAGACATAGTCATTAAGAATCCACTCATTCTCCAGCTGCCTAGTCAACTTCTGGATCTTCTGCTCTTGCTCGTTGAACTTCTCTCGGTAAGAATCCCGTTCTTCCCTCAGCTGCATCCAAGACCTTTTCAGTGCCCCAATGTTAGTGGGCATATAAGGATGGAGGATGGTTGGAAGAACCCCTTCTTCATTAGCAACTTCAAGAGTGACAGGCCGGACGGCTTCATAAGGCATACCCAACTTTTGGCCACGAATGCAGACCCATCTGAGATAAGGCTCCATCAGAAGTGAAGTCTTTGGACCCAGCTCATGTGGATCAGACTGGTGAACTCTATCCTAAGCCCTTATGAATCTACGACGTTGCTCGTCGCTATCCCCTTGAAAATCAAAGATGATATTAGGCATTAGCAGCTCGTGAGGTCCTTCTCTTCTGGCTCATCCAAACTGACGGAGAGCTAAGCATGGGTTGTAAGAAATTCCTCCATAACTTCCTATCAGGGGAACATTGGGGTACTCCCCACATTGATCAATAATAGTCACCTCATCCATACCCTTGAGAGTCCAGATAATGTCATTGTGAGATAAAGACATAACCCTATAGGCCCAGCCCATGCCTTCTTTGTTCTTCAGCACTGACTTAGGGAGGTGCGAAATAAACCACCTCGACAATAATGGAGCACAACACATTAAGGTTCCCCGCTTTCGGGCAGTACGAGCATAAAGCTGATGAAGAATGTCACCCAAGAGAGTGGGTGCATGATTCTGAGAGATGAAAATCTTTACCGCATTAACATCAACAAAAGTGTCAGGATTCAGAAACAATACCAAGCCATAGATCAGAAGAGATAGAATATCCTCGAATGCCTTGAAGTCTAGACTACCCCAGAAGTAGTTAGCCTTACCAACCAAAAACTTAGTCAGAAAGCCCTTTGCTCTACTTCTAGTCTCCCAATTAGCTATTACCTCCTCTTTGGTGAAATGAAGGGTTGCAGCAATCTCTTCGGGCCTAAGGGTCTTTTCCCAACCAGTAAAGGGGTCTGCTCCAGAATAGAGATATCGAGCAGCTCAGAGAACTCTTCTAGGGTGGGAACTAACTGGTAGTCCTGAAAAGTAAATCAATGGTACAGCGGATCATAGAACTGGACTAGGACACCCATCATCTGCTCGTCCAATTTGGAGGTGACCAAATTGAGAAGAGAACCATGCCTCTTGATGAAGGAAGTAGTATCAGGCATCTTGGTAACCAACTCTTTAAGCAAGGTGGGGACTTGGACAAAGTTGATCCGGATGGTATTCTTACGCATGGGCATCATGATAACCTACAAAATAGAACAAAGATGAATCTCTCTTGTCTTTGAAATAGGTTAGTCCAATGCAAGATGTATGAAATGTTATGATGTCATGATGTCATGATAGAAGGCACACCACAAGTATCGACAAAAAGTAAACATGGTAAGGGCACACAAGTCACACAGCGAGCCCTTAAATTTAAGGCTGGTAAGGAACTTAGGTACTACCCTCTTTCAGTTCAGTTGGTTTAAACCTGTCCTAAAAATAGTAACCGGGTTCTAGAGGATCTCAATATCACTGACTACCCTCGATCGGTTATAATTCCAATTTAGCAACCTTTTCTTGCAACCGGAATCATCGCGAGAGTTTAGTCTCAATGAGTGTAGCATACTGCTACTGTTCTATGGCCAAGTTGGTCAATTTAAAGGTTCTAAGGTCAATTGGTGCTTAACGACCCCTTAGAAATCCCATATTCTCCTCGTTCCAACACAAGGGATATCGGTACAGACTAAAGTGCCACACCAACATAGCTACTACTTCAACCATGTCGGTCTACGCTGGACAGTTCCCTCACAGTTTATTGCTACTTACCTAAAGGGTATCCCCAGATCTGGGTTAGGATCTATAGTAACTCCGATACAAGCCCACAAATATAAATCATACACAACAAACAATTGAAAAAAAATGATCTAATCCTAAGGTACACCTCACTTATTAATATTCCCCAGCAGAGTCGCCAGTTCTGTGATACGGTGGGAGAGAACTGACTGTTTTTGGAATGCTGGTTTGCGTTTTGCGTTGTTTTCGCAAAATGTCGTGGTAAGCAAGAGTTGCCACCGTCTTTTATTTTATCCAACAAGGAAAGGAAAAAAGCATAGAAAAATTCCTTTTTCGAGATGTTTCTCGGGTCCGGGGGGTAGATTATAGAAAGGGAAGGTGTTAGCACCCTTTCTATCTGTGGTTATCGACGGGCTCTTAGGTACTTGCTCAAAGTGTTTTCAAAATTTGCTTTTCTTTGTGTTTGTGGGTTTGAAAGAAGTTTTTTGTTTGAAAGGAGTGTAAGTGCGAAAAGTTTTGTTCTGTTTTAGAATGAGCAAGTACTTAAGAACCATCTACCTACTCGAAAAAGGAATCAATTTGTACAAATGTCCTTTAGACAATGCTATCCCACTATTGAGGAGTAGGTAGCACTGTCGTTAGAGTTTTAAGGGTCAATTCGATTAAGGGACGTGTGGTAACTAAATCAACGTTAGGATGCCTTAGCGGTAACCCTAATGTCTTAGATCATTTTTCCGAGGCAACCGTTTCGAGGCAACTATGATCTTTGGACAAGAGGACGACCTCTAAAACTTCTTATACTCAATGACCACGTTCGAAGGCAACCAAGTGAGGTGCACCCTAAGAGTGCACATGTGCGAGTGTGTTACTTCGGTTAATTTTATCTTTGTACATGTCATGGGTGAGCTATGTTGATTTTAGGTTAAAGAGTTGATCTTGTCATGCATTCCCTATTATCAAACATCTAACAGTTTATAGTTGCGGAATTTAAATTTGCGGAAATTAAATCTAAACTATTACAAGGCGTCGGGTATTTACATCGCCAAAAACAACCCTTTAATTTAAATTGCGGAAAATAAAATAAAGCGATAAATAATGTCCTAATTAAAACCTATTACATACCGGAAACAATTACATCAATATGGAAATATGGATCGCGTGCGAGAAAATTAAATTGGCGCATTTTTTAGGGTTTTGACCCTTTTTGAAAAGAAAACATGTTTTTGTTATTTTTTGAATTAAAAGGAATTAGATCTAAATTAACAATTAAATTAATTAATTAATGAACAAATATTTTTGGATTTTTGAGTATTTAAGGAAATAAAATAAATTAGTCCAAGTTAATAAAAACCTAATTTTCTACATTAGATTTTAATTATTGCAAAATTGTTAATGTTATTTCCTAATTAAAACTAAATCAATTAAATTAACTTATTTACAAAAATAAAATGATGAATTTAATTTTAATAAATAAAAATAATATTTTTTGTGTTTTCTGATTTTATGAGAAAAAATTAATTGGCTAATTAAATAATAATGACAATAATTAACAAAAATAATTAAATAAAAAGAAGTAAAAAAAAGAAAAGAAATAACCCATTGGGGGGTGCTGGGCCCATTCTGGATGTGAGAATTGCAAATCTTTGGGCCAACAGGCGCATGCCTGTATTGACTTTGCTGCTTCCATGTGACAACGTTGACTGAGTGTATGGTAGACATCACCTTGGGGCCATCAGATTTTGCCTGAAGGCCATCTGGCGCTTGGGATCTGGAGGAACATGGTATACTACACTTTGGACATTGCATGGGAGTACCTATTGAAAAATAATAACAAGCAATTTGGGGGACCTGGGATTCGAACCCAGGTCCCATGGGATTTTGACACGCTTCCCTTACCAACTCAACCACTGCATCTTTTTGTTAAATGAATAAATAACAATTATTATAAAGAACAAACAATTAATATGATGGAATAAAAAACAAAAGCACGCGAGATTTGAAACAGCCAACGGGGGAAGGACACGTGATCATCTTCTTCGTTGAAACACTGGTTTTCTTACCTATGGATTTTTATCCAGAACAAGATCCGTGGGTTCATCCTAAAACAAATTCCAGGCCATGGAAATTAATTCCAAGACCACAGTTGTGTTTGTCTTCACCTCCTGAACCCATTCATGTCCACTATTGGTCCTAATTTTTCCTGTAAAACGAACGCCCAAATACAAGTCTCCAAAACCCTAAGTTCGGGTATGGAGATATAGCTCATGAAAACAAAATCAAATGATGCAGAAAGTTTAGAAATTGAATGACAAGCATGATTATACCACCGATTTGTCCAAAAGATGCCAAAATATGGAGTCACGATTTCATGTATAGGGTCGTGTTTCAGGCGACTTACAGTGCGTTGGAGAGGGCCTGGGACCTTGCTTTTGATTCCTATAGCTTCAGTGAATGTCAGGCAAGAAGTCTATGTTGAGCTTCTGCCTTGAATTAGACTCTAAGGCTGATTTCGATTTCCAACTTTTCAAGCTATTTTCAAGTTTTGGTATTGCAATTTGTGCAGCCTCTAGGTCGTGTCCTTTGTGCCTTTGCATTGTACAAGTATAAGGGAAGAAATTAGGTTTAATTTTGGGCCTTGAATCCATGAGCATCGATGTTTGAAGATTTGATATGAATCACCATTAAAAAGCTTCTAAAATTGTCTCAAATCAAATATTTTGTTCATAACATGGCATGGTACAAATTTGATCTTGTCCATAATGATATTAAAGACCTGTATCAATCAAAAAGATTCCATTTGATCAAGATTTGGATTTTATTTGATTTTAAATTGATTTAAAATGAATTAAATTAATAAAAATCAAATAAAATAGAAAAATCAATGAATTGGCACAAGACTAAAGATATGACACGTGTGTGGTGTGACAAAATCAAATCAAGTTGAAAAAAGTTGGGCCATTTGGCAAAATTTGAAGTTTGGGGGATAGTTGACTTTTGGCAATTTTGGAGAAATGCCCAACTTCAACAATGCATAACTTCTTCAATTTTGAACTTTTGGAAGTGTTCTTGGAATTTTTAGAAACCTTGATATGTCCTATAACCAACCCTTTTGGTATCATCTCATGTTGATATTCCATGCTTAAGTTATAAGCTTTTGCAAAAAAGGTATTTTTGTTGACTTTCAAAAATGACCTATAATGTCCAAATTTGTAACTTTTTGTGAGTGAATTTCTTGATCTTGCGGTTGTGAAGATGGACTGTAGGAAATTGCATCCTCTTCAAAATTAGATTTGGATGGGTCATTTCTCATAAAGTATGAGAAAGTTATGCTTGGTCAAAGTTGAGTTGACTTTTCCTACAAAACCCTAATTTAGCAACTTTTGAATCTTGATGAATTTTGAGCAATCCTTGATGAATCATGATCAACCCTTGATCAAATGATGAATTATCCTTCAAAATGATAATGTTGACAAAAAATCTTGAGGTTTGACTATTTGTAGGTCACAGTTGACTTTTGCCCTAGCATAGTCGATTTTTGGACCTCTTGAGCAATTGACTGACCAAACTTCTTCTGCAAGGCTTGAAATTTGACATGGATGAACTTGAGAACATATTAGGACATTGGGTAGCACTTGAGGTCATTTGGATGTAAGGACCTTGATGCAACCCAAAACCCTAATTTGAGATTGACTGCCTTAGGAGATGACTTGACTATCCAACTCTTGAGTAACCTTGAGCCACTTGGAGATTATTCTTGAAGTGTCTTCAGAAATATGGGAGGGCAAATTTTGGGGTACAACACTCAAGGATGCTCAAGAGTTGATCAGACAAGCTCACCTCATAAGTATCGAGGCCACAAACTAGGGTTTTGGTTTTCTCAAGGATAATTTGACTCCTAATGCCTCAAGTGAATTTCATGGTTCATTATAATTCTTAAAGAATGCTCATACCTTGTTTCAAGTCTTGCACCACAAATTTGCTCAGTCAATTGCTCAGATGACTGAAAATCTGTTGTATTGGGTAAAAAGTCAATTATGGTCAACATACAGTCAAACTTCATGATTTGTATCCAGCATAAACATTTTTAAGTCATATTCATAAATTAATCAAGGGTTGATCACGATTCTTCAATAAAAGCATTCAAATCATCAAAGGGGCAAAATTGTTAAAATTAGGGTTTTGATTGAGAATGACTGATCAGTGACTTTTGACCTAGTTCATGACCTAATGGATTGAAGCATGACCTCAAAGGCTCAAACACAATATCTTGACCTAATTTCATGGCTCAAATCATTTCTCAATATCAATGGATTGATAGTTGAAATTTGATCAACTGATGAAAATTCAACTGATACACAAAAAGTCAAACTTTGACTTTTTGGACAAATTTGAATTTCAAAGATCAAGAATCATCAAGGCAATAAAAAATATCAAACTTTGTCAACAATAATCAACAAAGTCAAAAAGTCAAAAAAAAGTCAAGATTTAAAAGACTTGGAAAAATTCTAAGTGTTTTTTAACCTTGATAATTTCACTACTTCATGACAATTTTTCACCAAGATGCAAGAGGATTCAAAGAAAATTTTCAACATGAAAGTTGTAGATCTTGATGAATTCTACAACTTTGACGCTTAGGGTTGATGTTCAAAAAATGCTTGGATTTGATGATATAGGCCCATGAAGTCATGACTTTTTATCAAAAACACTTAGTGAAATTTTCATCAAGTTAGACAGGTTTTTTGTCCCAACTTCTTGGCAATTTTTCACAAAGTTCCAAGATGATTTATCCAAAATGGTAAACATTACGGTTGTATACAATGTTTCAAGCTTTTCAAAATGTCCATGAGCTTGAATATATCATGCTTGATCTAGGATAATCGAAGAGAAGAAGTTGAGCATCCATTCTTGAATTACAAGGCATTTTCATGAAGAACACTTGATCAAATCTCAAGCCATGCTACATAAATCTAGCTTTGGAGGCTTCTAACTTGAAAATCACTCCATAATTAATTGTTTACACAATTGATTGAGGTATGACCCAAGTGATTAAGCCATTGTCCAAAGCAACTTTCCATTTTTGGAAGAAAGGCACCATTGTCATTCTTGAAAAGCAAGCTTTATCACAATTGTCAACTCCTTGAGCCTATCAATTGTTTTCTTCTACAAACACTTAACCTACAAGATCAGAAGAAGTATGTTTAAAGTGTTCAACCAATTTAGAAGGCATAATACAAGCATTGGAACTATGTTCTTCAATGTTGCTTCAAAATTAGGTAACCTAGCCATAAAATGTGATCTCTTGAATATGATGTTCTCCTTCCCTCAAACCTTTCCTCTATAAATAGAGAGCTTATTTACAAGCCAATAAACGAGTTTACAAGCCTTGAAACACCCTCAAACTCTCTGAAACTCAGAACTTGCATCAAAACCACCATTTCTTGTCATTTCTGACTTTGAACACCAAATCCAAAATCCACTCGTGTGTTTTCTATTTTAATCAATCAAACATCATCTATACATCATATAACAGTGATCCAAACCCTTGAAACACTTTTTTAATCCCTCCATCACCATCCATCATTTTCAAAACTCAGCTCTGCAACTTGACTTCTCTAGAAAAATCCAGCCACTCTCAGCTCAAAGTAAGCATTGCAATAGCTTCCTAGGAGTTCAGTGAAGCTATCTAGATCATCATAATATTTCCAAGGGTGCTCAAACTCCATAAACAATTTCCAGTTTTGAGGTAAGTTCTCTCAACTTTGAACTCTCTATACAAGCATCATTAAATGTTACTTTGTGAAAGAAAAATGTAGACATCATTGCCCTAAAGTTAACCATGCATTTAGTTTTCCCGAAAATATCACCAACCTACGGAGTTTCCAATCAGTACACTTCCTGGAAATTTTCTTCCCCAACTGAGTTTGGTCATCCAAAATTGAAAAAGAAACCTTGCAGATTTCTTCCCTGTAGCAAAATTAAATTCCCCCAAGAGAATTTGTCTCCTCAGTAGAGTACTACTCCGACAAAAGAGTTTATTTCCCCAACAAGGTTTATTTCCCCAACAGTCTACAAATTCCCCAGCTCGAGTCTATTTCTCATACTACTACAAATCACTGACAAAATTCTTCTCCCCAGTGAAGTCATCATTATCCCCAGAAAGTTACTGCGAAACCTGGAATCCGACCAAATATTAGTTAACTTTATTCTCCCCGGATGAGTCCAAAGATTATCCCTTTCTTTTATCCCCAATTAGGGTGTATAAAGATTATCCTTCCCAGACAAGTCAGAAGTTTAAACATCTCTTGTATCCCCAGTCAGGGTATATAAGAAATAAACTCCCCAGTAGAGCAACGGATGACCAAGGTTCCTAAACTTTACTCCCCAAGCAAAAATCAATACATCCCCTGTAGAGTTTCCTCAAATAAGTAAGCAGGAATCCCTAGCGGAAGCATTCTAGACAAGATTGAAGATACACATACTCTTCATCCCAGCAATAGTCAGGGTTTTATTTTCCCAAGACAAAAAAAATATTGCACGAGCTTACAAATACATTTCAACAACATTTTACATTCATCATAGCATATGAATACGAAACGCATATAGCACAGTCTCATTTATTTTAAGAACATCATTATGCAATGCATTTCATACATCATGACATTGCATACAACTAACTTTTTATCTTTTCACGAAAGATCAATCGACAGACCGATATCATCAATAAATCCTCAAAACAGATTGTAGGTCATTCCTTGAAAAAAGACAGGGCAAATACCTACATGATGGATGCTCCCTTAAAGCATCTGTTGGCTCAGATTAAATCGACCAAAGATTTATCTTGATACTTCTCTCAGTAGACTTTTTCTGGCTCAGATTAAATCGGCCAAAGATTTATTCTGATACTTCTCCCAGTTAAAGACTTAAAGACATCTGCTGGCTCAGATTAAATTGACCAAAACTTTATTATGATACTTCTTTAAGTAGACCTTTTCTGGCTCTAATTAAATCTACCAAAGATTTATTCTGATACTTCTCCCAGTTAAAGATTTAAAGACATCTGCTGCCTCAGATTAAATCAACCAAAGATTTATTCTGATACTTCTCTCAGTAGACCTTTTCTGGCTCAGATTAAATCGACCAAAGATTTATTTTGATACTTCTCCCAGTTAAAAAAATTTGAAGACATTTGTTGGCTCAGATTAAATCGGCCAAAGATTTATTCCGATACTTCTCTCAGTAGACCTTTTCTGGCTCAGATTAAATCGACCAAATATTTATTCTGATACTTCCCCTAGTTAAAGACATAAAGACAGAAATACATATGTTGGCTCAGATTAAATCAATCAAACATTTATTCTGATACTTCTCTCAGTAGACTTTTTTTGGCTCAGATTAAATCGACCAAAGATTTATTCTAATACTTCTCCCAGTTAAAAATTTAAAGACATCCGCTGGTTTAGATAAAATGGACCAAAGATTTATTCTGATACTTGTCTCAGTAGATCTTTCCTGGCTCAAATTAAATTGACCAAAGATTTATTCTGATACTTCCTCCAGTTAAAGACGGACACAGACATCTTCTGGCTCATATTAAATCGACCAAAGGTTTATTCTGATAGTTCTTCTAGTAGACATTTTTTGCCCAGATTAAAGTCGAGCGTAGACTTAGTCTAATTTCTCTATCAACAGTTACTTTGGATGGCATCTATAATCCCATCTCCGACAACTCTTCATTGCTTCCCCAAATGGAATCTTTAAGCCCATTCTCGGTATAAGCAACAAACAATTTTACTTCATGCACAAGCGAGTGAAAATTTTTGGGCACTTAAGTGTTCAATCATCTTCCACCTTCAAGTCGCGAATGGCGAACATGCCAACCTAACTCTTCAGGTTTAATAAGATTGAACAGGGGAAGCTGTTGTACCCTAAAATTTTCTCTCCCTTTTCTTTAATACATTTCCCACAAAAGATCTCAAATGCTCAAGGATGCTTAAGAGTTGACCAAACAAGCTCACCACCTAAGCATCGAGGCCACAAACTAGGGTTTTGGTTTTCTCAAGGATAATTTGACTCCTAATGCCTCAAGTTGCTTTCATGGTCCATTATAATTCTTAAAGAATGCTCATACCAAGTTTCAAGTCTTGCACCACAAATTTGCTCAGTCAATTGTTCAGATGACTATAAATTAACTGTATTGGGCAAAAAGTCAATTGTGGTCAACATACAGTCAAACTTCATGATTTTTGGCAAACAAAAACATTTTGAAGTCATATTCATCAATTAATCAAGTTTTGATCACAACTCCTCAATAAAAGCATTCAAATCATCAAAGGGGCAAAATTGTCAAAATTAGGGTTTTGACTAAGAATGACTGATCAGTTACTTTTGACTTAGTACATGACCTAATGGCTTGAAGCATGATCTCATGGGCTAAAACATAATATATTTACCTAATTTTATGCCTCAAATCATTTCTCAAGATCAATGGATTGATAGTTGAAATTTGACCAACTGATGAAAAGTCAACTGATACACAAAAAGTCAAACTTTGACTTTTTGGACAAATTTGAATTTCAAAGATCAAGACATTAAAAAATATCAAACTTGGTCAACAATAATAAACAAAGTAAAAAAAGTCACAAAAATTCAAGATTTAAAAGACTTAGAAAAATTCTAAGTGTTTTTTAACCTAGATAATTTCACTACTTTATGACAATTTTTCACCAAGATGCAAGAGGATTTGAGGAAAACTTTCAACATGAAAGTTGAAGATCTTTATGAATTATAAAAATTTTACCCATAGGGTTAATGTCCAAAAAATTATTTCATTTGAAGATATAGACCCACGAAGTCATGACTTTTTATAAAAAACACTTAGTGAAATTTTCATCAAGTTAGGCAGATTTTTTGTCCCAACTTCTTGGCAATTTTTCACCAAGTTCCAAGATGATTTAGATAAAATGGTCAACATGAAGGTTGTAGACAATGTTTCAAGATTTCCAAAATTTCCCATAACTTGAAGAGATCATGCTTAAGCTATGAGAATCAAAGAGAAGAAGTTGAGCATCCATTCTTGAATTACATGGCATTTTCATGAAGAACACTTGATCAAATCTAAACCCATGCTACATAAATCATGCTTTGAAGGCTTCTAACTTGCAAATAACTCCATAATTAATTGTTTACACAATTGTTTAAGGTATGATCCAAGTGATTAAGCCATTGTCCAAAGCAATTTTTCATTTTTAGAAGAGAGACACCATTGTCATTCATGAAAAGCAAGCTTTATCACAATTGTCAACTCCTTAAGCCTCTCAATTGTTTGCTTACACACACATTTAACCTACAAGATCAGAAGAAGTATGTTTAAAGTGTTAAACCACTTTAGAAGGCATAGTACAAGCATTGGAACTATATTCTTCAATGTTGCTTCAAAATTAAGTCACCTAACCATAACATGTGATATCTTTAATCTGATGTTCTCCTTCCCTCAAAACTTTTCTCTATAAATAGAGAGCTTATTTACAAGCCAAGACACGAGTTTACAAGCCTTGAAACACCCTCAAACTCTATGAAACTCAGAATTTGCATCAAAACCTCCATTTCTTATCATGTCTAACTTTGAACACCAAATCCAAAACCCACTCGTGCATTTTTCCATTTTAATTAATCAAATATCATCTATACATCATATAGAAGTGATCCAAACCCGTGAACCACTTCTATAATCCATCCATCACCATCCACCATTTTTAAAACTCAGCTCTGCAACTTGACTTCTCTATAAGAGTCCAACCACTCTCGGCTCAAAGTAAGCATTACAATAGCTTCTTAGGAGTTCAGTGAAGCTATCCAGATCATCACAACACTTCTAGGGGTGCTCAAAATCCATACACGATTTCCAGTTTTGAGGTAAGTTCTCTCAACTTTAAACTCTCTATACAAGCATCATTAATAGTTACTTTGTGAATGAGAAATGTAGACATCATTGCCTTGGAGCTAACCATGCCTTTAGTTTTCATTTATATTGTCGGAGTGATATGAATTTTGAAGTTGAACTTTCTGAAAAAATTAGGTTTTTATTTGGTACCAGTAAAAATCTCATTCATCTTTGATTTATAGATTATGAAATTTATATGGTTGGATTCGTGGTGAAATTTCAAGCAAGTTTCATGTTTACATTTTTTAATTTGGTTGAGAAATGAAGATTTGGCAAAAATTTGGATAATGGTGTTGTTGGTTCTGATACGCGCGCAAGGAAGAAGATGAAGTTGCCATGTTCAAATTTCTAGATTTTAGTTTATTTTAAGTTTATTGCAACATGTATTATGACCAGATGAAACAACCACCCCAGTGGCAGAGGAAGCACTCATAAGGCATTAGTGTATAGGGACCTGGGTTCGAGCTCCAATGGTACCCTTTTGTTTTTTTCACATTGTTTTCTTGCAGATTCAATACATGTTAGCATACCGTGCATATTATACACCATCATGACCAGACTATCAGATCACTATGCCAACGCATCCAACACTTCAAGTGTGCTTGTCCACCATGAGCCATCAAGAGCTAACCACATAGAATCATGCAGCGCCTGGGCCTTGCTCATCTAGGCTTGATATTTTGCTATCCTTTCACCCCAAAACTACTTTCAACAATCAGACCCATTTTGTTTTATTTTCTCACTTAAACAAAAAATATATATTTGGGCCTAGCGCCCCATTTAATTTTCAACCCCCATTTCACTTTTTAACACCCAGCCCAATATTTTTTATGTTCTTTATATTTTTTCTATATTTTATTTATTTATTTATTTTATTTTACAAAAAAATACCAAAATATATTTTCTTAAATAATTGAATTATTAAATATTTAAATTTCAACACTTCTTTTATTTTTGTTAATATTTAGAACTAGCTTTTGTTTATTTTTCATATTTTAAAATATTTTTCTAAATTAACATTAACCTTCAAATTATTTTTTAAATAATTATTTAGACTTAGGTTTTAATTTCTTCTTAATTTCAAATTAACTTAGATTTTAGGTTTTGATTAAATAATTAATTAACCTCTTTGTAATTAAAATTAATTAGTTTAATTAGGTTAATCTTTAAACCTTTCTATCAAAAACCCTAAAAAACAATTTTGCTTCTTCATCTTTACATTTTGTGCATTTTCTTATTATTAATGTTCAATGGTTTGTAATAGATAACTAGACCTTATTCATTTCTTCCCCCTATTCACAAACATGTACTCCCCCCCCCCATTCCCAAAGCGTTGTAATAGCGTAGGAAATTTAAATTCAGAAATTTATCGATTTCCTTATTATTGTTAGTAATTAGGGTTTGCATGATATGATCTAAAATCAAATATTAGACAACCATAATTCAAGATAAGATATTTGAAAACAAAACACTTTGCACACATGTACCTCTAGGGTAACCCACACTTATTGCCTCGAATAAAAACAGTCATGTCCCTCGAATGTGGGATGTCTTACCAAAGACCCTCGACTTAAAGATCGTAGTCCCTCGATGACCCTTCGATGTTGCCTTCGATAAAACGATCTTAGTCCCTTACGACGATTGCTAAAACATATTACAAGTTGCCTTCTATGATTGTACAATGACCCACGCTTATCCCTCACATCCAATGATATGGCTCACCAACCAATGGTAAAGTAGCACTATCTAAAGGAGGAGGAAAAGAACATAGAATTTTTGAGTAGGTAGATTACTCGTAATTTATTGCTCACAAATTAAAACCATTTTCACACCTCACACTTTCAAAAACAAACATCTTTTCAAAACACTCTCTTTCCAAACAAATATTTTCAAAACAAACATTTTTTATACATTCTCAACGATATGAGAATCATTACAAAGTTTTATGTACTAAGGCGTTTTCAAAATATTTCTAAAACAAACATTTTGTATACATTATCAATGATATGGAATCATTACAAAATCACCACTTTCAAAAAATCTTCAAAAATATTTTTCAACATATACAAACACAAGGCATTTTTAAGTGATCGAGCAATTAAGATCCCATAGATAACTACGGATGAAAAGGGTGCTAACACCTTCCCTTTTCATAACCTACCCCACGAACTCAAGAAAAATTCTCAAAAGATCTTTCTTGTTCTTTTCACCCTTTCCTTTATTGGAGAAAAGAAAAGTCGGTGGCGACTCTTGCTATCCGCAACATCTTGCGATAAAATGCAAAACACCAAAGTTAGTTCTCCCACCGTATTACACATTGCAAAGAGATTGATATCATAAAGTTTCCTACATTGTTGGCACCATGGTTTTAAACTTGGCATTTTGAAATTGAATTTTTGCTTGAAGTCAAAATTTATTTTGATTAGTGTGGCTTCTAAACACAAAATTGATGTGCGATTTTAACTTAAACATTATTATCAAAGATGTCTGAATAATTTAAAGTGTCAAAACACATCCTTTGGCTGAGTTTTGATACACATGTGATCACACTTTCTTCATGACCACATATGTGCATGATTTCCACTCAAATTAAATCATTCACCCCTCCTCTTGATTCTATTCACTTCTCTTATAAATACAGACCATATTTCACTCATTTGAGCAAACTTTTAATTGCCAATTAAGCTCTGCCAAGATCCCATATGAACTCTTGAGCTTGAACTTTGTTTTGTTCTTTCCACCATTCAAACACTCAAAAGTTTCACTCAGTTAGCTTCATCATTATTCAGTGAAGCTAACCAACTCAAGAACAAAGAGAATCATACACTGAATCAAGTTATTGAGCTCCATTATCAGAGTTGTGAAGTTAAACTTCAACAAGTATAATTCTCAAGCAATTCGTTCCAAATTTGTTGCTAAAAAGTAGCATTTGACTCTCTAATGCTTATTGCATCATTTGTTTTCAACTGTAACTGAGTTTTGATCACCTGTTTTCAAATTCCTTTTTCAAATTTTCTTCTGGTTTTCTTCAAATCGAGTGAGTTACAAGTTAAATAAATTTGATGCAAGAGTACTATTTTTTTTTCGTCTTGATGAGACGAAGCGAATGACACTATTCTGATTTCTTAATTTTTCCATTTTGGAGACATGCAATTCGCGTGAGGCTGGAGGTTGAAGATGACCAGCATGTCATTTTCTGCCAATGAGAGTGTGCCACCTATTTTTTCCAAATCTATTTTTAATTGATGATTTTGTATGATATTTACTAAAGAACATAGCATGCACAGTGTGCCAGGTCCTTTGGATCTGGTTACTAATGCATTTTTACATTGATTAGATGATCCATATTTTTTCTGATTTATTCTCTTTTATAAATTTGTTTTTATTTTAAAAAATTAATAACTATTTCATTTTAATTCTGAAAAATACCAAAGTTTTTGCTAAAATTTCATTTTAAATTTTTTATTCGAATTTATATTTTTTTCATATTTATATATTTGATTTTGATATTTTTTATAATTTTTGCTTGTTTTGTTGAATTTTAATTGGTGACCTCATTCAATTTTATATTTTTGATTTTAGTTTTTTTTTTGTGATTTTTGGTTTATTCTACTTAATTCTTTACATTTTAAAAAATAGTTTCTGATTTTTAAAAATTCTAAAAAAAAATTGTCAACACTTGTTGACCTCTATTTGACCATTGGTAATTTTCTTGGAATTTTATTTGGTGTTTTGATACTTTTATGTATTTCATCAATAAATTCCAATTAAATAACCATTTTTAAATCATATTTATATTTTATTTCAATGGATTTTTATTTGATTTGATTTGGTTCTGAATTTGTGATACATGAACATTTCTTGAGTCATAAATTTCCTCAACATCAAGGGAACTTGGGTGTTGATAGGTCAAATGACCAAATCTACCAAAATGGTTGATTGATTTTGATGAAGTTATACCTAGTTATGATTCATCTGAGGCATTGATTACATTGTGACTTCCCCTTTTCCCCTTCATCTTATCCCATTTCTTATTTTCTTATTGATTGGTTCTTAGTGGCCCAAACTTTATGTTTGCAAGCACAAGTATGATTAAGTGTTGAGCTATGGTCAATAACCTTGAAAGCTCATTGTTAGGAGGCTTTGATTCTACCAATCCTTTAATGAGTCTTCACCAACTTTGACCTAGGCTCAAGGCTCAAATCATCATGGATCACATCACTTAGATTTCTCCCCTATCTTTTTTATTTGATTGAATCTTAGTGGCTCAAACTTTGTGTTTGTAAGCCCAAGGATGATTAAGAGTTGAGCTATGGACAATAACTTTGAAAGATCATTGTTAGGAGACTTTGATTCTATCAATCCTCTAATGAGTATTCATTAATTTTGACATAGGCTCAATGTTCAAATAATTATGGTCATTCATCTAAAAATTCCCAACCATCAACTATTAATTACTAACTTCTAACCATTCAGAATTAACCTCTAACTTTATTTTACGCTTTTACTTTATGCATTTATTTTATGTATTTACTTTACGCCATTTACCTTTAAGCATTTACATCTCATGCTATTTGCCTTTTGCTCACTTGAGCATTTACTTTTGGATATTTTATCTTTTATCATTTAAGAATTTACTTTATGTCATTTTTATCTTTTCTCACTTGAGCTTTCTTTCCTCTTTTTAATACACTTAATAATCAAATTGAACATTAAAAGCTTTAAGGTTACTTGGACTATTTGGTTACTATCCCTAGCCCTTTGGAGTTGTGGATTCCTAAGACTTAGGATTAGAATCCCTGAGGCCTTGAAACCCCTTGATCTCTGTAATATTCTTGTGAAGTTATTCTGAAGTCCTTGGGGTTTACTCCAAGACATTGGCTTGAATTTTTTATGTGTTCAGGTTATTCAGATTTTCATGCTTTATCTATGATTGGAAATTCCTTTGTATACAATTGTTACTCTGGCCAATTTTTGCCAATGAAGACTTTGCTTGGTTCTTAATTCATCTAAAGCTTGGTATTCATATGAGGTTTAGTATTATGCTTTCTTGGTTTTAATCCAAATGATGGGAATTCTACATTGACTTCTTTATGTCAAGTGTTGGCTTTTTGTTGGTTAGACCATTTTTTTCCCCAGCTTTTATTTTGTGTATATAGGATAGTCCCTTCATCTCCTCCTATCTTCTTTAATTTCAAAAATCTTCTCCCTCCTTTTCAAAACTCTTTTTGTTTTTCAAACTTGAACCGCTTTCATTATAAACATGGACTTAGGTCCATGCATTTTCAAAACATGTTTCTTAATCAAACCTTTAATCATACTTTGACATCTTTTTTAGAAGACTAAAAGTCATTAACCTCATTCAAACCATTTTTGCTACTTTGGCTTTTCATTTTTTAAAACCTTTCTCAAAGATTAGACTCTGGTTGATTCTTGTAGTGATGCAGGCTACTTACTTCTATGATATGTAGTGAAGTGAGCCATTTTCCACTTGGGTGTTGAGTTATGTCTTGTTGATTTTAAATCCAAGTTATCCCCTCCACTTTGAGATGATGCAAATTCTTCTTTCTCATAATTGTGTGTAGTAATTATGTTTTCCACTCGGATATGACGAGACGTCACTTCTCTTAAAATTAACCAACACATAAACTTTCAAAAAAGTTAAGGTGAACTACGAGTACCCTGATCCCCTATTGCATGAAAGGTGGTACGTAGGCACTAAAGGTTCACAACCGTGGTGGGTGCAAAAATTGTAAAAAAATATACTTCTTTTCTCATCTCCACCATCTTGTTTTGTATACACCTTTTATAGCTAAATACACAAATTTTCAAAGAGGTTCCTGTGGAGTACCATAGATGTTAAGGGGTCTAATACATTCCCTTTGCATAACCAACCCCTGTACCTAGATTCTCTCTTTTACTTTAGGTTTTATTCCCTCTTTTACTAGTCCTTTGGATAAAATAAAAGTCTGGTGGCGACTTCATTGATATTTTGTGAGCTAAGTCAATCCAATGACTTAGTCATAACATTTTTGCCACTACAATTAAAATTTAACTAACTAGTTAACAAATCTTAACAACCCCTCTCAACCTAAGCATGGTAGATGTTGATCATGCCAAGCTTGGAAACAAACTTGTTGAAAGTAGCAACAGGTAAGGCCTTAGTGAGAAAATCTGCGAGTTGTTCACGTGTGAAATTATGAAGTAGCCGGAGTAATTCTTGTTGAAAAACTAGATTAGAGGCAGTGTGAAGAGCGCTTTGGCGGTTCCAGTACAAAACAAAAAGTTTGGAAGATGAGAGTTGAAGTTCTTTCAATAATAATGTTAGCCAAAGTGACTCACAAGTAGCAAAAAAAAGTGCTTTGTATTCAGCTTCAGATGAGGATCCTAATACAGTTTGTTGCTTATTTGCCCACCATGAGATGAGAGAGGTACCTAATAAGAAACAATAACCAGAAATAGACTTACATGAGTCAAGACAACCTACCCAGTCAGTATCTGAATAACCAAGGATCTATAGTTCAGAATTTCTGGAAAACAAGAGACCTCACCCAAGACTTCAGTTGAAATAGTACAGGACACGACAAGCAGCTTTATAATGAACCATGGTTGGGCTATGAAGGAACTGGTTGACTTGCTGGGTAGCATAGGTAATGTCGGGTCTTATGGTATTCAGATATAGGAGATGACCAATTAACCTTCTGTAGGTACCAATGTCATCAAACAACTTACCACCATGAACATGTAACTAGATTGAAGAATCAAGGGGTGTAGTTGCAGGTCTAGATCCAATGAGCCCATATTCTTGTAAAAGATCAATAAAATACTTTATTTGAGATAAATAAATTCCTTCCTTTGAATGAGCAACTTCCAAACCCAAGAAATGATTTAGCAGTCCTAGATCCTTAATGTTAAAAGTATTACCCATACAAGTTATAATTTTGGAAAACTCTTCAACAGAATCACCAGCCAGAATTATGTCATCAACATGGACCAAAATAGTTGTAAAATTATTATAAGTTTTGAGAGTAAATAAAGAGTAATCAGAGTTGGATTGTTTGTATCTTATTAGAGAAATAAAGAAGTTAGTTTCTCATACCACTTGCGAGTGGCCTGCTTTAAACCATACAAAATTTTCATCAATTTACAGACTTGATTATGTTTTTCATAAGGAACACCTTTTTGTATGGTCATGTATACATATTCTTGTAAATCACCATGCAAAAAGGCATTATTCACATCAAACTGATGCAAAAAACCAACCATGTATGAAAGCAGCAGCAAGAAGAGTTCTCATTATGGTCAATTTAGCTACAGGAGAAAAGGTGTCAAAATAATCCAATCCCTCTATTTGATTGTAACCTTTAGCCACCAACATGGCTTTATGTCTCTCTATTCTTCCATCAGCCTTGTGTTTAACCTTAAACACCCATCTACTTCCAATAAGTTTAACATGGGGGTAAATAAAATATGTTCCAAGTCTTATTCTTATGTAATACCTCTAACTCATATGACATATTCTTAAGCCAATGTTCAAATAAACAAGCTTCTTTGTAATTCTTTGGTTCAATGTTATGTGAAATAGAAATGGTGAAGACACAATGAGACTCAGATAAATGGGACAAAGAATCAAAAAAGTAGATAGGTAAAAGATGTTATTATCAGTAGGATATGTTCTGTCAGCAGAGTTAAGAGAAGAGCTACAAACATAATCTGAAAGATAAGCAGGTGTACTTAGTTCTAAAAGGTTTGTTATGAATGGGAAATTCACTAACAGGTTCATCTACATGTTCAACATTGTTAGTGTTGTCAGAATTTTGTTCAGTTTATTCAACATTATTAGTAATGTCTTAGTTTTGATGAAAATTGTCATAATTATGATGTCTGTCCTGGAGAGGAGAGACTGGGACAGTAGTATTGTGGTTTTTATTTAAGTCATCAAAATGATAATTATTAGGTGAGGATTTTGATTTAGTGTGGATATGATAATCCCAAGAAGGATGATGTTCCCTTAAATAAGGAAATATATGTTCATAATGTGTGACATTTATGGAAATAAAAACATCATGGTTATGCATATCATACAAAATAACACCCTTCATACCATTTTTGTATCCAAGAAAAATACATTTTCTACTACGTGGCTCAAGTTTGGTTCTGTGTATTTGAAGGTTAGAGGCATAAGCTAATGAGCCAAAAATTTTAAGGGAGTGTATATTAGGAATTTCATTATGTAGAACAAAATGGGGTGATTGAGTATTGAGAACAAGGGTAGGTATCTTATTGGTGATGAAAGTAGCTTGTAAAAGAGCATAACATCAAAATCTCTTAGGGAGTCTAGACTGGAAAAGCAAGCTCTACCAATATTTAATAGATGTTGATATTTCCTCTCCACTCTACCATTTTTTATGGATATTCAACACAACTGGTTTGATGAACAATACCATTAGTGGCATAAAATTCGGGAATATTAAACTCAAGGCCATTATCTATTCTAATAGTTTTGACCTTAGCAACGTGTTGTTTTTCAATGAGTTTAACAAAATTAATAACATGTTTCCTTGCCTCAGATTTGGTTTTCATGAGAGTTATCCAAGTATATCTACTGTAGTCATCAATTGTAGTGAGAAAATAAGAGTGACCATATAAAGATTTGACAAGTAATAGTCCCTAAATATCAAAGTGAATCATATCATAGGGATGTAAGGCTCTATTTAAACTAACAGTGTAAGGAAGCTTTCTTTGCCTAGCATAGTGACAAACATATTTTTATTAATAACAATGAATGGATACATGGAATGTAAAGCATATAACCTATTTTGAGATGAATTTCCTAACCTAAAATGCCACAGGGATTTATCAGGTAAAGTAGGATTGGTAGAAACATTATTAGTATGAGTATGGAAAATCTTATCTCCTGAAATTAAGTAATACAAGACATCCCTCCTTTCAGCTGAACCAGTCATCTTCAATGATGTGGCGTCCTGAAATAACAATATGAACTAGAAAACTTGACATTACAATTTGAGTTTTTCACACAACTTTGATACAGACAAGAAATTCAAAGAAAATTCAGGAATAAGAAGAACATTAGACACAAAAAATTCAGGGGAAATTTTGACGGTACCAAAAAATTTGACGTCCTGAATATAACTTTTAGATCGCTTTAAAAACATTTGGATTCTGCTTCAGAAAACATTAACTTAAAACCTACGGTAATGATTTTCTAGTTGAAAAATATCAAACTATAATTGAAGGAGAATTTTAATGAATTTCTTTCCACACCTAGTACACTTTTTCTAGACCTATGGCGAAAAACCCAAAATATCCACAAAATTCGGAAGTGTATATCCGAACACACCACCAACGTGATTTATTAAATTTACTTCAGATATACATATCCGAATTTATATTTGGTTAGAACAATCAACATTATTCAACATAATTCGTAATATTCATTCAACATAATTTGAAGAAATTACATAAATAGTTCTGCATAAAATAAAGTTACATATTATTATAAATGGGCAGTTAATGACGTTGCAACATCTTGATAATATCTTATGTTAATATTTGAAGCTTCATATCCATATCAATCAGAACCTTAGAAGAGTATCATTAAAAGGTACCCCCACATAACCTCTAAATCGTTGTCGTTCTTAAGTTGAAATGGGGTGAACTTTACATTTCCTTCAGTGTCAAGTGAAGGTGAACGATACTCAAGCTTGACCACCTTTCTATTCTCTAGATATTTTAAGAGAGAATGTAGTATCGTAATGATTTCGGCGAACGACATGTCTTGCGAGAACTTGAATTGAAGTGGTGATTGCATACCACTGAAGTAGATAAAAGAAAGGTGTGGATATCTTTGAGTCATTTCAGATTGTGATTTGTGATGGGGAATGAAATGGTTTGGAGACTTAATTTATAGCTTTTTTGGAGAAATATTGACCAAAGAAATCTTATCATGACATATTTCGGAATTGCACATCCGAATTAACCTTATTTTTACCAAAATAAAGGGTTTTCGGATTTGCATATTGGAAAACACCACATTTTTTTTATAAAAATAGGATGTGAATTCAGAAGTTCATATCTGAAATAAGTCATGAGTTATTTTTTTTAAATTGAAGGTTAATTCGGAAGTGCACTTCTGAAATTTTGCTAACCGAATAAGCATTATTATTTGTACCAAAGAGACATGGAAAACATAAATAATTTGTTGCACCCCAAAATTTACCATCTTGATTTAGGCTTATGTTTCATCATAAACATCATATTGTATTGCATTCATACATTGTGATGGGATCAAAGTGAAGAAGTGAAAAACACAAGAAGGGGGGTTGAATTGTAAAACTTGAAATCAAATGTAGACAACACATTATTTTTATCCTGGTTCGTTTGATCTCAAACTACTCCAGTTCACCTGTCAAGGTGATTTCGCCTCTCTCCAATGAGGTCTTAATCCACTATATTCAACTGAATATTACAACTGCTTTAACAACTGCTAAAGCCTTCTTGAGTCTAAACCACAAACCGGTTTCTCAAGGAAATTCTTTCTTACAGAAAAATGAATACTATGTGTTGAATGTTTTCTATAAAATCTTTATATCACAACTGTGATAATACACAATTTAAGCTTATCTAAAACTAGGATGCTATAACTATAGAGAAGTAATTTGATAGATATAGCAAACTGTATGAGTGAGGATGAAGATGATTTTCTTTATGCGTGTGAAGAGTTGTAGAGCATTAGCCAATTCATTTCTCACTGACTTGTTTATATAGCCTTGGAAAAGATACGTTGTAGTCAATTATTCCATTTCAATGCCCATTACGTTCTTTCCATATTGAGAAGATCTTTGTCTTGGAATACAGCCGTTGGTAATAAAGTGTCTTGAATGCACAGTACCGTTGTCAATTAAGCGTGTCATTGGCTTTGGCTTATTCTGACGCTTCTAGGTGCTGATGATATTGTTTTGGTCTTGATCAGAGTTTAGAGTATGTTACGCGTAGATCTGTTCATCAAGCTTCAGCATAAGCACATGTTTTGATCTTCTGATGTTGGCATATGATATTTCATCTTTTGATGCTGGCATATGATAATTCATCTTCTGATGCTGATGTTGACATTCTTATGCTGATATCCATCAGAGTTTCTGTAAATGCACAATATAATTTTTAGGTAGCATATATGTCTCATATGAATTATACAATTTATTTAATCTAGCATTTTGTTATCATCAAAACTTTAACTTAGGGTAGTAGATTCAAACTTAGTTCTAACAATCTCCTCCTTTTTGATGATGACAAAAACCAGATATTTTCAATTGAAATTTAAAGAGAAATATCAGAGATAACCAAATAATAAATTTGTATCAGCGATAAACAGAAAGGTATCAAAGATAAGAAGATAGGGAATAGAAGGGTATCAGAGTTATGATCAGAAAAACTCCCCCTGAGTTTATTACTTCCCTTTTAATTTCACGAGTCCTTTAGCATCAGATCTTTATTGAACTATCTTTGAGCATCAGATATTTCCTTTACTAGAGAAGAGCTTTAGTGTATCAGAGATAATCAAATTCTTGTACCTGTAAGCTTATGCAGAACAAAGAACATTCAATTATATCAGAGTGTTAGAATGTTTGAGACTTTTGTCTAAGTAATCCGTTATTGAAAAATATCATTCTTTCTCCCCCTTTTTGTCAGCAATCAAAAAGTGCAAATAATTGAAGTTAAAAACGATCAGTGCAGAAAAACGATTGTATTCAGTTCAGAGCTCAGAAAATATTACAGATAACATGTAAAGAGAATAGTGAAAACATCAGGAATCAAAATCTAAGAATGGGGAGGAAGGCGTGTGAACAGAGCTTCTAGCATGTTCTTAATCTGATCAGTGGTTTCCTTCTACTGATGCACCATGCTGACTACTGAGTCAATCTTACTATCCTGAACATCCATCCTTTCCTTCATTCGTTGATCATTCTCATCCATTCTCTCCTGTAGTCTAAGATCATTTTGCTTTAGCTCTTCAAGAGTCTGCTTGTCCAATGCAGCTTGAGAGATGTCAGAATCAGGATGCTTCTGAGAGATTTCTGCAATAACTTCTTCTTGACTTAAATCTTCAGCTGGAATCGTCTGTTCTTCTGCTGGTTGAACTGTTGAAGCTGGACGCTTTTCAGACCAAGGCTCACTGTCCAGATGAAGCACTTCCTCCTTCAGCAGCTGACTCAAAACTGGACCTTCAATTTCTTTCAGCAGATTTCTGAAGTTCTGTTGAGCCTGTTCATAACTTAGGTCTTGCAGCTTAAAGGTTTCAGCGCATACCCATCCTCTAAATTGTGTCCAGAGTTGGTCTGAAACAGCAGGATCAATCACTCCCGGACTAGCCTGTTTCAGAGAAGAAATCCACTTCTGCATGTCTGTTTCAAAATTCAAGATGCTAGAACCAACATCTGGTTGTTTAGGTTTGGGAATGGCGGTTTTATTTTTAAGGGCAGCAAGGCGGTCAAGGACTGTTAGATCAATGAAGGTCTTGCTGTGGTCATCTGGATTTTGCTTGGGTGAGGGTGTAGAAGAATCAGGAATGATTATTGGAGTGGATGGGGGTATTAGGTGGAGTAATTTCTGGTGAGGATGGTAGTTGAGGGATATTAACAGTGGTACCACCAGGAAATTGTAAGGCTAAGGGTTGTGGTTCAGAGGATTCAGATGATTGGGGTTCAGGGGTTTGAGCCTCAGAGTGTTGAGACTCGGGTTGTGGAGATGATTCGTGTTGAGGTGAAGGTGGATTAAGTTCTGGTTGTGGAGATGGAGGTTGTGGAATTTCTGGTTGTGGTGAATGTGGATCTTCTGGTATTGGTGAGAGTGTTGTTTCTGGTTGAGGTGAGTGGGGAGTTTCTGGTTGAAGATTTGGATTTTCTGTATGGGGAGAGGAAGAGTGTTGATCTATTTCTGAAAGAACTTTTTCAAGTTCTGGTTCTGTTGTGGTTGTAGGTTTTGGATTGTGAGATTTGGCGCGGGATCTTCTGAGGGTTAATGACTCAGAAGGGTCAAACTCAGGTTCAGTATCATCAATGGTTGGAATGGGAATTGAGATTTCAAATGAAGCTGGGGTTGGAATAAATGTTGGAACAGCAGGTGAATTTAAAACATTAACAGAAGACAAATTACCTCTCTTCTTTGGGGTCTGCTGAGACGGTCCTTCTGATGCAGCCTTTCTCTTCTTAGTTTTCTTCAGAGTAACCTCTGGTGTTTGCTAGTGTAGATCTTTAATGTTTAGATCAGGATCTGTGCCATCAGCTTTACAAGCATCCAAGTATCTGAGAACAATTACTGGTTTAGAGTCAATCTCAGAGAACATAGGAAAGTCATCCAGAGGGACTCTTCTGCTGGTGATTTCAGCCTGAGGAGTGACGCTGGGCTCCTTCCTTATATTCTCTATCAGCTTCATCTTCTTCAGATTCTTGGCATTCAGCTGCTTGCCAACAGAAGGTTCTAGAGAGCTTATTTCATGTGCCTCTGTCAAGTGTTCAATCAGCCTATTCTCCGTTAGAATATCTGATATCAATCTGCCGAAGGGTATCCAATCCCTTTTAGTCCTTTCTTCTTCTCTCGTTTCCTTGACGCTTGTCTTCAGATGATTGAACAGAAGATAAGCTAGGTTGATCTTGGACTTCTTTGCAATAAAATAAATCAAAAATTGCTGATCTATGTTTATATAGTCAGGAGAGCTTGTAGGCTTCCTGTGGTTGAAGCAGCCCAGAATAATCTTCGCCCAAATTCTGTGTTGATCTTTCAAATCTCTGATTTTGCTAGAGGGAACCCCATGTGTGAAAATATATCTTGCAATTAGGGTAGAGTTTGCACATCTACCTGCCATGTCAATACAACGGATACCACCACCAGTGTATCCAATCAGCCTTGCAATGTGATCTTCAGTAATCACTATCTTCTTTCCCATGATATACGAAGTAACCTGATGAGTTGATGAAGACGCGTGTATCCAGAATTCTTTAACCAAAATTGGGAACGTTGGACCCACCAACCTATCAAAGTACCTTTCCCAACCTTGTGCCTTAATTTCTTTAGACAAATCAAAGCCATTTTCCTTCAAACTGTTGAAATCTACTATCAATTCTGACAGAACTTCAAAGTTCTTGACCGGAGTTAGGAGCGTTCTGAAAGGAATCTGATGCTGTTCAGAAGAAGCATCTTGCTTGGAACCTGCAGAAGGAGTGCTAGAGGATGCCATGTTCACACAAGGGTTTTTGAGAAAAAGCTTGAAAAGGGTTTCTTTGAGAAAAAAAGCTTGAAAACACAGTAAGAACACATAAAATATTTTGAGGATTGTAAGTGACGGTAAAAAGTGAATGAATGATGTTTAAGGCGTTTAAATAGGTTTCAAAAAGTGTTTTGAAAATATAAACGTTTTAAGAGAGAGAATTAAATCATGATTACTAGCATTTAATGTTGGCTGATTTTGGGGGATTTAGAAAGATATTTGGAACGGTTACCCATGACATGTGTCTCAATGCATCCAATCAGCGTTTTGCCTTCTCAAAAGCGTGCACGCGTGTTCTGTTTCAGGAATTAGCTGATGACTGGATGACACTTGTTTGATTTAGTGAACAGCACATCTATCCTTGAAATGAACTGCTCAGATCTTTATGGATATACTCTGATACAATCTGCATGTCTAAATTTCTGAAAGAAGATTGATCAGAAGTTCACAGTAAAATAAAACAAATTATGAAGGTTAATATATAAAATTAAAACATTTTCACTCTGGGCAGAGCTTCATGCTGAGATGTTTCAGAATGAAATTGAACCTATCTTCAGAAAGTGGTTTTGTGAAAATATCAGCCCTATGATGGTCTGTATCAATAAATTTTAAGTTTAAAATGCCTTTCTAAATATAGTCCCTAATGAAATTATGTTTTATTTCTATATGCTTAGCCCTAGAATGCAAAATTGGATTTTTACTTAAGCAAATGGCATAAGTGTTGTCACAGAGTATAGGAATGTTACTCTCAAATATCTGGAAGTCTTCAAGCTGACTTTTCATCCAGAGCATTTGTGTGCTGCATCCTGCTGCTGCTATGTATTCAGCTTCTTCTGTTGATAGCGCAATTGTGGATTTCCTTTTGCTGGACCAAGAGATCAGATTTTCTCCCAGAAACTGGCAGCTTCCAGAAGTACTTTTACGCTCTACTCTGTCTCCAACAAATTCAGCATCACAGTAACCTACTAAGCTGTAATCACTAGATTTTCTATAAAATAAACCCAGATTAGTAGTACCTTTCAGATACTTGAAAATTCGCTTAACAGCTGTTAAGTGAGATTCTCTAGGATCTGATTGGAATCTTGCACAAATGCGTACACTGAATAAAATATCAGGCCTTGAAGCTGTCAAATAAAGAAGAGAACCAATCATACCTCTGTAGACCTTCTGATCTACCTTTTTGCTTACCTCTTCTCTTTCCAGAATGCACGTGGGATGCATTGGAATCTTTGATGACTTACATTCTGAGAGATCAAATTTCTTCAGAAGTTCTCTGACATATTTGCTCTGATAAATGTAAGTTCCCTCTGGAGTATGATTGATCTGAATTCCCAGAAAGAATTCCAGTTCCCCCATGAGGCTCATCTCAAATTCTGCCTGCATACACTTAGCAAATTTTCTTCCAAGAGAAGGATTAGTAGATCCAAATATAATATCGTCAACATAAATCTGACACACTAAGATGTCATTCTTAACTGTCTTACAAAATAAGGTTGTGTCCACTTTCCCTCTGGTGAATTCTTTTTCTAACAGAAAGTTACTTAGTCTTTCATACCAAGCTCTGGGAGCTTGTTTCAGACCATACAGTGACTTCTTTAGTTTGAAAACATATTCAGGATTTTTTGTACTTTCAAAACCAGGGGGTTGGTGCACATAAACCTCTTCTTCTATATAGCCATTTAAGAATGCACTCTTGACATCCATCTGATAAAGAGTGATGCCTTTATTAACAGCAAAAGAAATTAAAAGTCTGATAGATTCTAACCTGGCGACTGGAGCAAAGGTTTCTGTATAGTCTATCCCCTCTTGCTTACTATAACCTTGTGCTACCAGTCGTGCCTTGTTTCTGATGACTTCACCTTGTTCGTTCAGTTTGTTTCTGAACACCCATTTTGTTCCAATGACGTTGAATCCTTTTGGTCTGGGAACTAGATCCCACACGTCATTTCTGGTGAATTGATTCAGCTCTTCTTGCATTGCTAGAATCCAGTCGTTGTCCAGAAGTGCTTCATAAATTGAACAAGGTTCAATCAGAGAAACAAGTCCCATGAGGGGTTCTTCAGAGTTTCTGAAGCTGGCTCTTGTTCTGATTGGATCTTCCTTTCTTTCTAAGATTGTTTCTTCTGGGTGATCCATGCTGCTTCTGGATAGTCTTTTTTGAGGTTGATCAACAGATGTTGCTGGATTGCTCGCAGTGCCTCTTTATGATGTTGACGGAGTATCTTTGTTGAGAGCTTCTGATGACTTGTCTTTAGAACCTGTGAATTCAACTTCCATACCTGCAAAGACTTCATTCTGCTTTGACTTTTCAGAGTCAAGCTTATCATCAAAATGAACACTGATTGATTCTTCCACAATTTGTGTTTCTGTATTGTATACTCTGTACCCTCTTGAGCGTTCAGAGTATCCTAACATAATACACTTTTGTGCTTTAGAGTCAAACTTGTTCAAATAATTTTTTGTATTTAACATAAAACAAGTACATCCAAATGGATGAAAATATGAAATGTTGGGCTTTCTGTTCTTCCATAATTCATATGGAGTCTTTTCCAGAATAGGTCTTATGGAGATTCTATTCTGAATGTAGCACGTTGTGTTTATTGCCTCTGCCCAGAAGATCTTAGCAACGTTTGTCTCATTGATCATGGTTCTGGCCATTTCTTGCAATGTTCTGTTCTTTCGTTCTACAACTCCATTTTGCTGGGGAGTTCTAGGACAAGAGAAATCATGCAGAATGCCTCTGTCATTAAAGAATGACTCAAAATCTTTGTTTTCAAATTCTCCACCATGATCACTTCTGACTTTAACGATTCTAAGATCCTTTTCATTCTGAACTTGGTTACAGAAGGTGACAAACACAGAGTGTGACTCGTCCTTGTGTCTTAAGAACTTTACCCATGTCCATCTGCTATAGTCATCTACGATTACTAACCCGTACTTCTTGCCACTGACTGAAGCAGTTTTAACTGGTCCAAATAAGTCAATGTGCAGAAGTTCTAATGGCTTAGAGGTGGAAACAACGTTTTTAGATTTGAAAGCAGGTTTTGAAAACATGCCTTTCTGACATGCTTCACACAGAGCATCTGAATTGAACTTCAGATTAGGAAGTCCTCTGACCAGATTGAGTTTGTTAATCTGAGATATTCTTCTCATACTAACATGCCCCAATCTTCTGTGCCAGATCCATTGCTCGTTGTTAACAGACAGAAGACACTTTACATTCTGACTTTTCAGTTCAGAAAGTTTGATTTTATAAATGTTGTTTTTCCTCTTTCCATTAAATAGGATAGTCCCATGTTTCTGACTAACAGCTTTACATGATTTTTGATTAAAGATTATATCATAACCGTTATCACTTAATTGACTTATGGATAACATATTATGCATTAATCCATCTACTAATAGAACATTATTTATAGAGGGAATATTTCCATTACCTACTGTTCCAGAGCCAATGATCTTTCCCCTCTGATTGCCTCCAAAGCCTACGTGGCCTCCAGGCTTAAGTTCCAGGCTTTGGAACATATGCCTTCTTCCCGTCATGTGTCGTGAGCAGCCAGAGTCCAGGTACCATGACTGGTGTTTCTGATTTGCTGCTAAAGATATCTGCAACATGTATTATTTTATCCTTAGGTACCCATATTTTCTTGGGTCCTGATTTGTTAGCTTTACCAAAACTCTGGTTGAATTTTGGTTTCACAGAATAATTATTACTAGTATATTTAATGTCATGTGTGTGACCATACACAAAGTGAGAATTCATAGGAGTGCGTTTAATAACTAGATCCATGGCATTCTTTGGTGTAGGTACCTTACCTTGGTATCCTATTCCCTTTCTGTCGTTTCTGCTAACTCCATAGATCATTGAAGCCATTTTGCTTTTATCTACGCTTTTAGCAAGGAACTTCTGAAAGTTGTGATCATACTCCTTGATGATCTCATCAGCGCTGCTGGGAGTTTCAGAAATTGTTTCCTTCTAAGAGTTTTGTAAAAGATTTTCTAATTTTGAAATTTTATTTTTCAACTAAGAATTTTCCAATTTAAGACTCTCAGTTTTATCAGAGTCAGAATCAAGATTCCTTTTCAGGTTTCTGAATTTAACTCTGATTTGCTGATATCTTTCCAGAATTTCGTTAAGGCTTTCAGCAAGTTCAGCCTTAGTAAAATTAATTGCAAAGTCAGGGAATACCTCTTCGGTGTCTGATTCAGAGTCTAATTCAGAAGCTTCACTATCTTCTGATATGTTAGCCATGAGAGCTATGTTTGCTCTCTCATCATCTGATTCTGAGTCAGCTTCAGACGAGTCAGAGTCATCCCATGTAGCCATGAGACTCTTCTTCTTTTCCCTTCCAAACTTATTTTTGGGCTTTTCCCTCTGAAGCTTTGGACAGTCACTCTTGTAGTGTCCTTGCTCGTTGCACTCATAGCAGATGATGTCCTTGGTGTTTGGCTTTCTTCTTCCTGAGGAGCCTTCAGATCTTCTGAATCCAGAGGAGGAGTCTGATCTTCTGTATCTGGAGGAGGACTCATTCTGATATGATCTTCTGGTATTCCTGAACTTTCTTTGCCTCTGCTTCCATAGTTGGTTCACTCTTCTAGAGAGGAGGGAAAGTTCGTCTTCTTCTGATGAGGACCCATCAGAGGTTTCTTCAATAGCCTACAAAACTTTGGAGTCAGATTTTCTGTTAGACTTTAAAGCTAAAGGCTTACCTTGCTTCTAAGGTTCATCAGCTTCTAGCTCTATCTCGTGACTTCTGAGGGAGCTGATAAGTTCCTCCAGAGAGATTTTGTTGAGATCTTTAGCTAGCTTCAGCGCTGTAACCATTGGCCTCCACTGTTTTGGCAAGCTTCTGATGATCTTCTTGATATGATCAGCAGTAGAATACCCTTTGTCCAGAACTTTGAGACCAGCCACCAGAATTTGAAATCTTGAGAACATAGTTTCAATAGATTCACTTTCTTCCATTTTGAATGCCTCATACTTCTGAATGAGCGCAAGAGCTTTAGTTTCTTTGACCTGAATGTTGCCTTCATGCGTCATTATGAGAGAGTCAAACATACTATTTGCAGTGTCTCTGTTAGATATCTTTTCATATTCAGCGTAAGAGATGGCGCTGAGAAGAATAGTTATGGCCTTGTGGTGATTTTTGAAGTCACGCTTTTGTTGATCAGACATTGCCTTCCTGTCAATCTTCTGACCACTTGCATTCACTAGGTGCGTGTATCCATCTGTCACCATGTCCCACAGATCAGCATCATATGCCAGAAAGAAGCTTTCTATCTGTCTTTACAGTAATCAAAATTCTCTCCATCAAAGACTGGAGGTTTGCCGCTGAATCTGTCTCTATCTTCATTGTTGTCATTGCTGGTGTGTTGATATGTTCCTGCCATTGTGTTTTTCTGACGCTGGATCTTGTACTGACACGGTTAAGTGTTTTAGCTCAGAACCAGGCGCTCTGATGCCAATTGAATAAGTGAAAAACACAAGAAGGGGGGTTGAATTGTAAAACTTGAAATCAAATGCAGACAACACGTTATTTTTATCCTGGTTCGTTTGATCTCAAACTACTCCAGTCCACCCGTCAAGGTGATTTCGCCTCTCTCCAACGAGGTCTTAATCCACTATATTCAACTGAATATTACAACTGCTTTAACAACTTCTAAAGCCTTCTTGAGTCTAAACCACAAACCGGTTTCTCAAGGAAATTCTTTCTTACAGAAAAATGAATACTATATGTTGAATGTTTTCTATAAAAACTTTATATCACAACTGTGATAATACACAATTTAAGCTTATGTGAAACTAGGATGCTATAACTATAGAGAAGCAATTTGAGAGATATAGCAAACTGTATGAGTGAGGATGAAGATGATTTTCTTTATGCGTGTGAAGAGTTGTAGAGCATTAGCCAATTCATTTCTCACTGACTTGTTTATATAGCCTTGGAAAAGATACGTTGTAGTCAATTATTCCATTTCAATGCCCATTACGTTCTTTCCATATTGAGAAGATCTTTGTCTTGGAATACAACCGTTGGTAATAAAGTGTCTTGAATGCACACTATCGTTGTCAATTAAGCGTGTCATTGGCTTTGCCTTATTCTGACGCTTCTAGGTGCTGATGATATTGTTTTGGTCTTGATCAGAGTTTAGAGTATGTTACGCGTAGATCTGTTCATCAAGCTTCAGCGTAAGCACATGTTTTGATCTTCTGATGCTGGCATATGATATTTCATCTTCTGATGCTGGCATATGATAATTCATCTTCTGATGCTGATGTTGACATTCTTATGCTGATATCCATCAGAGTTTCTGTAAATGCACAATATAATTTTTAGGTATCATATATGTCTCATATGAATTATACAATTTATTTAATCTAGCATTTTGTTATCATCAAAACTTTAACTTAGGGTAGTAGATTCAAACTTTGTTCTAACACAAAGTATTTTTGTTATCAAGTCTTCCTCAAGCTTTTGAAGATTGATTATGTTGACAAGTTGCTCAAGTAGAGCCTTATCATCTAAACCTTTGGATCTTTCAAGCCCAAAGTTATCACATATCTCAAGATATCTTATCCACCCCATTGGATCATTAGAAGATTGAGTATTGTGCTATTTATAAGGAAAATCGCATCCTTTGGATTCATCAGTCAAAATTAGGGTTTTGCCCAAGTTGGAGTTATTGGGGTCTAGATGAGCCAAGTATTGAAGCATCATTCTTTCATCATCATTGGAATCAATTTTGTTTAAAAAGCCTCTCTTGATGCCCAGAGGAATTAGGGATTTGAAACTTGACCAGTTATCTCCTAGTGCAGAGTGCAAAACTAGGGTTCAAGTATCTATCATTGGAATTTTGATCATTAACTTTGGCTTGAAAGGGTTCAATTGATAAAAAAAAAGGGGTAAATTGGTCATTTTGTCAGAAGACAGTTAAAATCAACTGTTGACCAAGTGGACTTTTGGTCAACCATCCATTCAATATCCCTATTCATATTTCATGGTAAATATTGGCAAAAATATCAAGAGGAAGTGTGAATTGGGGATAACTTTGTCAAGGAAGTTATTTGAAGTTTTGAAATTTTTTGAAGTATCCATAGGGCTGAATTTTGATTGGCTACAACTTTCTCAATTTTTATTGAAAATGTGCAAACATTATATGCCTAGAAAGAGGATGGAAAATTCTCCAACTTTGTAGGAGTAGCCACAAGTCCAAAAAATGAAAGGAAAGAAAGTTATGAAGCTTGGAAAAATTTGACACTTAGTGAAATTTTGGTTAAAAATGCAAAAATTTGACTTCATGTCCATTTTTGAATGACCATTTGGACTCAAATTAAAAAGTTAGCAACATGAAAGTTGTATATTGGAGTTTTCTCTTCATTTTTCATTCAAGAACAATCTCAAATGGTTAAGTGTAGAGAAAGATATGATGATTAGGATTTTGAACAGAAAACTGAATTTTTGCCCAGTGCAAGGCAAGGCACGCTCGCTAGGCAGTCATTTCATCAAACATGTTGTGGGCGTACATTCATCATCACTTTTCTATGTGATATATTAATTATTTTGAAAAATGTCCAACATCAAAGTTCAAGCCCTAAATGTGAGGAACAACTTTGCTTCGGAAAGTTTCTCCAAATTCTTCCTACATTTTGAGATATAATTGTGAGAAGTAGGCACCATGCATGCTGAATTTTCTACCCAGCAAGCCATCACGCACACGCAGCCAGCCCAACCAGGCCTGGCATTTTATCAAATTGTTTGTAAGTACGTGATCATGGCCAAATATCTCATTGATTCAAGCCTCATTTTGAAATATTTTGAACATGAAAGTTGGAGTATGAAGTGTCCTCTACATTTTTGATTCAAAGTTTGTCACATTTCATGCATTGTAGAGAGAGAGATAAGGAGGTAAAGAGGTGATCTTGAAATAGCAAAGTTGCATGAAAATGCATGAAATTTTTTGTGCCAATACAAACTCCATTTGCCAGCTCACACTCCAGCCCTTGTTCATGTTAGAACATAGTTTGATTCTACAACCCTTAGTTATAGTTTTGATGATAACAAATACAAAGTACAAATATGCACCCTAAAAATTATGTTATTGTGTATGCAGAAGTTCTGACCAAAGAAGCATCAGAATTTAAGCTATAGAAGCTACACGCTGAAGCAATTAGAATTTGCGCTGAAGATTGATGACCAGAACCTGCGCTTAAGTGAAGAAAACTCCGATTCTGAACAGAAGCATAATAATCTAAGTCATCAATGTTTTGAAGCATCAGCAGCAGGCAAGGATGTAAGATTCTGAAGTGTTACTACTCATTCAAGACAAGATCAATTACAATGACTTCATTCAGACAGGATCTTCACCAAATGGAAACTGAGTTAATGACATTTATCACGCTTAATGATCAACAGGAATTCATTGCCTATATAAACAAGCTCAGTGATCAAATCATTCACGATTTGCCAATACCACTGTATGAGAATTAAAAATGCTGCAAGCTTACTCATCTTTATTCCACGCTCTAAATTTGTGTAAACTATCACAATTGTGATATCTGTTTTTGTAACAAAAAACATCTGTACATGCATTCTTGTATCTTTGTTTAAGACAGTGTTCCTTGAGATTAACCAGATTGTGGTTGTACTCAAGAAGACTTTGACAATTGTCAAAGTAGTGATTATAATTTGTTTGTGATTAGTGAATTAAGTCATCGTTGGAGAGAGGCAAAATCACCTTGACGGGTGGACTGGAGTAGTTTGAGATCAAACGAACCAGGATAAAAATACTGTGTCATTGCGCATTTGATTTCAACTTTTAAATTCAACCCCCCCTTCTTATGTTTTTCACTTCTTCAATTGGCATCAGAGCGCCTGGTTCTGAGCTAAAACACTTAACCGTGTCAGTACAAGATTCAAGCTTCTGAAAAACACTATGGTGGGACCAAGCCAAAACATCAGCAATGACTACCATGAAGACAAGGATAGAATCAGTGGCAAACCTCCAGTCTTTGATGGAGAAAATTTTGACTACTAGAAAGATAGAATTGAGAGTTTCTTTCTGGCCCATGATGTTGATTTGTGGGACATGGTAACTGATGGATACACACATCCAGTGGATGGAAGTGGTCAGAAGATAGACAGAAAAATGATGTCTGACCAGCAAAAGCGTGATTTCAGAAACCACCATAAAGCCAGGACAATACTCCTCGGTGTTATCTCATACTCAGAATATGAGAAAATCTCAAACAAAGAGACAACCAAGAACATGTTTGACTCTCTGAGAATGACGCATGAAGGCAACATTCAAGTCAAAGAAGCTAAGGCCCTTGCGCTCATTCAGAAGTATGAGGCATTCAAGATGGAAGATAGTGAATCCATAGAAGCTATGTTCTCAAGATTCCAAATCATTGTTGTTGGGTTGAAGGTTCTTGACAAAGGATATTCTACTGCTGATCACATTAAGAAGATCATCAGAAGCCTACCAAAGCAATGGAGGCCAATGGTCACAACACTTAAGCTAGCCAAAGATCTCAACAAGATATCTCTGGAGGAACTTGTCAGCTCCCTCAGAAGTCACGAGATAGAGCTAGAAGAAGATGAGCCTCAAAATCAAGGTAAGCCACTAGCTTTAAAATCTAACAAAAAATCTTATTCTAAGGTTTTGCAGGCTATGGAAGAAACTTCTGATGGATCCTCATCAGAAGAAGATGAACTGTCTCTCCTCTCCAGAAGGGTGAACCAACTGTGGAAGCAGAGACAAAGGAAATTCAGAAATCCTAGAAAATCAGAGAATCAAAATGAATCCTCCTCCAGATACAGAAAGTCTGAGTCTTCCTCTGGACACAGAAGATCTGAAGGTTCTTCAGGATACAGAAAGCCAAGTAACTAGGACATCATCTGCTATGAGTGTAATGAGCAAGGGCACTACAAAAGTGACTACCGAAGGCTTCAGAAGGAGAATCCCAAAAAGAAGTTCTTCAAGGAAAATAAGAAAAGCCTTATGGCAACATGGGACGATTCAGACAACTTTGAAGCTGACTCAGAGTCAGATGATGAAAGAGAAAACATAGCTCTCATGGCAAACGTGTTAGAAGAAAGTGAAGCTTCTAGTTCAGACTCAGAATCAGACACTGAAGAGGTATTCCTTGATTTCACTTTAAACTTTACTAAGGCTGAACTTGTAGAAAGTCTAAATGAAATTCTGGAAAAGTATCAGCAAATTAGAGTCAAATTCAGGAACCTGAAAATGGATCTTGCCTCTGACTTTGAATAGACTGAGAGTCTCATATTAGAAAACTCTGATTTGAAAGAAAACGTCTCAAAATTAAAAAATGATTTGCAAAACTCTCAGAAGGAAATAATCTGAGAGACTCCAAGTAATGCTGATGAGATCATCAAAGAGTATGATCACAGCTTTCAGAAGTTTCTTGCTAAAAACGTAGATAGAAGCAAGATGGCTTTAATGATCTATGGAGTTAGCAGAAATGGCAGAAAAGGGATAGGATATCAAGGTAAGGTATCTACACCTAAACAGGCCATGGACTTAGTCATAAAACGCACACCACTTAAATCACATTTTATATATGGGCACACACATGACATAAAATACACTAGTAGTGATTATTTTTTCAAACCAAAATTCAATCATAATTTTGGTAAAACTAACAAACCAGGACCCAAGAAGATATGGGTACCTAAGGACAAAATTATATATGTAGAAGATATCTTTAGCAGCAAGGCTAAAACACCAGTCATGGTACCTGGACTCTGGCTGCGCTCGACACATGACGGGAAGAAGGCATATGTTCCAAAGCCTGGAACTTAAACCTAGAGGCTACGTGGGCTTTGGAGGCAACCAAAGAGGAAAGATCATTGGCTCTGGAACAGTAGGTAATGGAAATCTTCCCTCTATAAATAATGTGTTGTTAGTTGATGGATTAATGCATAACCTGTTATCCATAAGTCAATTAAGTGATAACGGTTATGATATAATCTTTAATCAAAATTCATGCAAAGCTATTAGTCATAAAGATGGAACTATCTTATTTAATGGAAAGAGGAAAAACAACATTTATAAAATAAAACTTTCTGAACTAAAAAGTCAGAATGTAAAATGCCTTCTTTCTGTTAACAACGAGCAATGGGTCTGGCACAGAAGATTGGGGCATTTTAGTATGAGAAGAATATCTCAGATTAACAAACTCAATCTGGTCAGAGGACTTCCTAATTTGAAGTTCAGCTCAGATGCTCTGTGTGAAGCATGTCAGAAAGGAAAATTTGCTAAACCTGCTTTTAAATCTAAAAATGTTGTTTCCACCTCTAAGCCATTAGAACTTCTGCACATAGATTTATTTGGACCAGTAAAAACTGCGTCTGTCAGTGGCAAGAAGTATGGGTTTGTGATCGTAGATGACTATAGCAGATGGACATGGGTAAAGTTCTTAAGACACAAGGACGAGTCACACTCTGTGTTCATTACCTTCTGTAACCAAGTTCAGGGTGAAAGGGATCTTAGAATTGTCAAAGTCAGAAGTGATCATGGTGGGGAATTTGAAAATAAAAATTTTGAATCATTTTTTAATGAAAAAGGAATCTTGCATGACTTCTCTTGTCCTAGATCTCCTCAAAAAAATGGAGTTGTAGAACGAAAGAGCAGAACATTGCAAGAAATGGCCAGAACCATGATCAATGAGACTAACACTTCTAAGATCTTCTGGGCAGAGGCAATCAACACAGCGTGTTACATTCAGAATAAAATCTCTATAAGACCTATTCTGGAAAAGACTCCATATGAATTGTGGAAGAACAGAAAGCCCAACATTTCTTATTTCCATCCTTTTGGATGCACTTGCTTTATTCTAAATACAAAAAATTATCTGAACAAGTTTGACTCTAAAGCAAAAACGTGTATCATGTTAGGATACTCTGAACGCTTAAGAGGGTACAGAGTATACAATACAGAAAAACAGATTGTTGAAGAGTCAATCAGTGTTAGATTTGATGATAAGCTTGACCCTCAAAAGTCAAAGCAGCATGAATTCCTTGCAGATATAGAAGTTGAATTCCCAGGTACTGAAGACAACTCGTCAGAAGTTCTCAACAGAGACGCTACCACAACATCAGGAAGAATTATTGCAAGCAATCCATCACCTTCAGTTGATCAACTTCAGAAAAGGCTATCCAGAAGCAGCATAGCTCACATAGAAGATAAAATACTAGGAAAGAAGGATGATCCAATCAGGACAAGATCAACATTCAAAAACTCTGAAGAATCTCTCATGGGACTGGTCTCTCTGATTGAACCAACAACAATTGATGAAGCGCTTTTGGACAATAAATGGATTCTGGCAATGCAGGAGGAATTGAATCAGTTCACCAAAAATGACGTATGGGATCTGGTTCCCAAACCAAAAGGATTCACCGTCATTGAAACAAAGTGGGTGTTCAGAAACAAACTGAACGAGCAAGGAGAAGTCATCAGAAATAAAGCAAGACTGGTAGCACAAGGTTATAGTCAGCAAGAGGGGATAGACTATACAAAAACATTTGCTCCAATCGCCAGGTTAGAATCTATTAGACTCTTAATCTCATTTTCTGTACACAATGGCATCACTCTATATCAGATGGATGTCAAAAGTGCATTCCTAAATGGCTATATAGATGAAGAGGTATATGTGCACCAACCCCCTAGGTTTGAGAATTCCAAACACCCAGAATATGTTTTCAAATTAAAGAAGTCACTCTATGGTCTAAAACAAGCTTACAGAGCTTGGTATGAAAGACTAAGTAACTTCTTGTTAGAAAAGGAATTCACCAGAGGGAAAGTGGACACAACTATGTTCTGTAAGACATTTAAGAATGACATTTTAGTATGTCAGATTTATGTTGATAATATCATCTTTGGATCTACTAAAACCTCTCTGGGAAGAGAGTTTTCTAAATGCATGCAGGCAGAGTTTGAGATGAGCTTAATGGGGGAACTCAGATTCTTTCTGGGCATTCAGATAAACCAAACTCCAGAAGGAACTTACATTCATCAGAGAAAATATGTCAGACAACTTCTGAAGAAATTTGATCTCCCAGAAGGTAAGCCCTCAAAGACTCCAATGCACCCCACGTGCATTCTAGAAAAGGAAGAGGTAAGTAAAAAGGTAGAACAGAAAGTCTACAGAGGTATGATTGGTTCTCTTCTTTATCTGACGGCTTCAAGGCCTGACATTTTATTTAGTGTTTTCTTATGTGCTAGATTCCAATCAGATCCTAGAGAATCTCACTTAACAGCAGTTAAGTGAATTTTCAAGTATCTGAGAGGTACTACTAATCTGGGTTTGTTTTATAGAAAATCAAATGATTATAACTTAGTAGGATATTGCGACGCTGATTTTGCTGGAGATAGAGTAGAACGTAAAAGCACTTCTGGAAGCTGCCAGTTTCTGGGAGAAAATATGATCTCATGGACCAGCAAGAGACAGTCCACAATAGCACTATCAACAGCAGAAGCTGAATACATAGCAGCTGCTGGATGTAGCATGCAAATGCTCTGGATGAAAAGTCAACTTGAAGACTTCAACATATTTGAGAGTAACATTCTTATCTTCTGTAACAACACTTCTGCTATATGTCTCAGTAAGAATCCTATTTTGCATTCTAGGGCTAAGCATATAGAAATAAAACATCATTTTATTAGGGACTATATTCAGAAATGAATTCTTACCTTAAAATTTATTGACACAGACCATTAATAGGCTGATGTATTTACAAAACCTCTTTCTGAAGATAGGTTCAACTTCATTCTGAAACATCTCGTCGTGAAGCTATGCCCAGAATAAAATGTTTTATTTATATATCTTAACCCTAAGAACTTTATTATTTTCTGTGAACAACTGATCAACCTATCTTCATAGTTTAGAAGTACAGATTGCATCAGAATCTATCAATGAAGATCTGAACGTTTCATTTCAAGGATAGAGGCGTGCAGTTCACATCATCAAACACTTGTCATCCTCTCACCAGCTACCTTCTGAGGCTGAACATGCGTTCAATTTCTGAAGGGTGCAAGGCGCTGATTGGATGCATTGAGACACTTTTGTCAACGGTAACCGTTCAATATCTTTCTAAATCCCCTAAATTCAAATGTCATTAATGCATATAATCATTACTATTTTTTTTACTTACTGTTTAAGTTTCCAAGAAACCTATTTAAACTCAAAATTACTATTTCATTCATTCACTTTTACTCTCCTCAATATTTTCTCTTGTTTCAAGTTCTTGCTTTCAAAAACCCTTTTCATCTTCCTCAAAAACCCGTGTGAACAATGGCATCATCATCAAGTCTCAAAAATCCCAGTGCTCCTGATTCTTCATCAACGAAACAATATGAAGAACCCTTTAGAACGCTTCTCACTCCTGTTGACAACCTGGAAGTTCTCTCTGAACTAATTACTGATTTTGAGAGCTTGCAAGAAAATGATTTCAACCTCTATGTAGACGTTACTACACAGGGTTGGAACAAGTATTTTGACCGTCTGTTGGGTCCAACGTTTCCCATTCTCGTCAAAGAATTCTGGATACATGCTTCCTCATCCAATCACCAGGTTACTTCTTATGTCATGGGGAAGAAAATTGTGATAACAGAAGATCTTATTGGGAAGTTTCTTGGATACAATGGTGGTGGAGTCAGATGCATTGATATGGCTAAGAGATGCTCTAACCTAAGATCAATTGCAAAGGAAATCTTCACTTCTGGACAACCCTCCAGTAAAATCACAGATTTGAAGGATCATCACAGAATCTGGGCCAGAATCATTCTGGGGTGTATCCACCATAGGAAACCTACAAGCTCTCCTGATTACCTCAATATTGATCAACAATTTCTGATTTTTTTCATTCGTAAGAAGCCAAAGGTAAATCTTCCACACTTACTCTTCAACCATATCAGAATAAGCTTGAAGGAAACCAGAGAAGACGAAAGGACTAAGAGGGATTGGATTCCCTTAGGAAGGCTGATATTAAATATTCTAACAGAGAACAGGCCGATAGAACATCTGACGGAGGCTCAGGAAATAAGCACATTGGAAGCCACTGCTGGGAAGCCCTTGAACGCTAAGAATCTGAAGAAAATGAAGATCATTGAGAATATCAAGAAGGAACCAACTGTTACTTCTCATGAGACCATTACTTCAAGAAGGATAGATCTGAAGGATTTTCCTTTATTTTCTGAGATAGACTCCAAACCCGAAATAATAGTCAGATACCTTGAAGCTTGCAAGGCTGATGGGACTGCTCCAGAAATCAACATTCAGGATTTGCATAAGGCTGCTCCAGAGGTTGAGTTAAAGAAATCAAAGAAGAGGAAAGAAACAGGAGAAGGATCCTCTCAAAGGACACCTAAAGCTGCCAAAAATAAAGGTAATCCATCTTATGTTTCTGTTATAGAATCAATAACTATTTCAATATCTGAAGCCAAGCCTTCTCAAACAGAAAATCCATCACCCCAAACCTTTGAAGATTTTGACATAGAGTTTGATCCATATGTAACTCTAGGTAATTTTTTGAATGAACCTCACTTCCCTTCTCAAAATTCAAACCCAGAACATCATCAACCAGAACTTGCCAATGTTCCGTCTGACATTGAACTATTTGATCAAGATTTTTCCTCTCCTATACCAGAAAATTCAAACTCTCAACACCCATAAAATCCAAACACTCAACAACCACCAGAAATTCCTCAACCAGAACTCCCACAATATCCTCAACCAGAAAATCCACATCAACAATTACCTCAACAAGAAATTCCACAACCACACTCACCTCAACCAGAAATTCCACAACCAAAAAATACTCAACCACAATCTCCTCAACCATAAGATTTGAACCCCGACTCACCACAACCAAAAACCCAACATGTTGCCACAAACCAATCTGAAGACTCTCCTTCAGATTCTGATACCACAATCCCAATCCCTGGAATAACAAAACCTCTTGCGGTTCGCATGCCTCTCACTATTCATGATATTCCGTAAATCCCTTCATCCCTTGAATCCACACCACCAAACACCCCTACCATACCAATTAATATTCCTAACTCTCCCACTCCATCACCCACTAACCGTCCAGCTGACAACTTCAGACTTGTCATTGATCCACTTGTGCTGGAAAGACTAGCCTCCACCTCACACAAAACATCCATTCCCAAACCTAAACCAACTGCAACCACATCAGATGTTGGTACAAGTTTGTAGATTTTTGAAACAGGAATGCAGGAATGGATAAATTCTTTGAAGCATGCAAGTCAAGAGATTTCTAATCCTGCTGCTTCTGATTATATGTGGGAAATATTCAGAAACTGGCTCAATTCTGAAACTCTGAAGCTGAAGGAATCGGGTTATGAAAAGGCTCAATAGAACTTCAGTGATCAGCTGAAGGCTTTCCAAGACCAAGTTATGAGCCAAATTTTCAATAAAGATATCCTCTCGCTGGATAATGCTCCTTGCAAAGAGCATCATCCTTTAGAATTAGTTGAACCAGAATCAGAGAGTCTCTCTCTGACTACTGCTCCAGAAGATATGATTGAAGCAGAAGAAATGGTTCACTCATAAGAGGCTGTAGAATGCTCTAAGCAACATTCAACCCCTGAGGAGACACCAGCTTCCTCCTTAGTCATGCAAACTCTGGAAGAGTTGAAGAAAGAGAATTCTTTAATCCATGCAAGACTGGATAAGCAAGAGGATATGAACAAAGAGATTAAAAGTATTATGGGTAAACAAGAAGACACTAAAAATGAAATCAAAGGCATTCTGGGCAAGCAAGAAGAGTCAAATACTCAGATCAAGAGCTTGTTGGAAGCGTTGTTCACACGTCTTCCCCCTCCTTCTTAGATTTTCTTTTAAAATTGTTTATCTATAACTTTTATCTTTACCTCGTTGCTTCTGAAACTTGTCATTGCATTATGTTTTAAATATAATTCATCTATTTTGGCTCTGATTATATTGCCTTTTTGATACCTGACAAAAATGGGGAGAAAGTAAGATATTTTCAATAATGGTATACTGGGACAAAAGTCTCAAACATTCTGAATTATTTAACCTCTTTTTTCTGAAATGTTTAAACAAGAACAAATTCTGATAGGAGATGCAGCAAAAGCTCTGATGAGAAGGAACTTCAGGGAACTACTCAACTCAGGGGGAGTTTCTCTTAAACCTTTTGTTCTTTATTTTTCATTGAAAATTCTAGTTTTTGTCATCATCAAAATGGGGAGATTGTTAGAACATAGTTTGATTCTACAACCCTTAGTTAGAGTTTTGATGATAACAAATATAAAGAACAAATATGCACCCTAAAAATTATGTTATTGTGTATGCAGAAATTCTGACCAAAGCAGCATTAGAAGTTAAGCTATAGAAGCTACACGCTGAAGCAATCAGAATTTGTGCTAAAGATTAATGACCAAAACCTGCGCTTAAGTGAAGAAAACTCTGATTATGAACAGAAGCATAATAATCTAAGTCATCAATGTTCTGAAGCATCAGCAGCAGGCAAGGATGTAAGATTCTGAAGCGTTACTACTCATTCAAAACAGCATCAATTACAACAGCTTCATTCAGACAGGATCTTCTCCAAATGGAAACTGAGTTAATGACATTTATCATGCTTAATGATCAACAGGAATCCATTTCCTATATAAATAAGCTCAGTGATCAAATATTTCACGATTTTCCAATACCACTGTACGAGAATTAAAAACGGTGCAAGCTTACTCATCTCTATTCCACGCTCTAAATTTGTGTAAACTATCAAAGTTGTGATAAGTGTTTTTGTAACGAAAAACATCTGTACACGCATTCTTGTATCTTTGTTTAAGATAGTGTTCCTTGATATTAACCATATTGTGGTTGTACTCAAGAAGACTTTGACAGTTAACAAAGTAGTGATTGTAATCTGTTTGTGATTAGTGAATTAAATCTTCGTTGGAGAGAGGCGAAATCACATTGACGGGTGGACTGGAGTAGTTTGAGATCAATCTAACCAGGATAAAAATACTATGTCATTGCGTATTTGATTTCAAGTTTTCAATTTAACCCCCCCCCCCCCTCTTGTGTTTTTCACTTCTTCAGTTCACTTATCCAAAGGCACGTGATTTGCACTCTCACTCACTCAAAAATGAAGTACATCACTCCCTCTCTCATTCTTTCCATTTCTCTCACTCTCTCTTTCCACATTCTATATAAAGCATTGCACTCAACATTCAAAAGGGTTTTTTTAGGGAAGATTGAAAGTTAGTAGCAAGATATTCTCTCCTTCTCTCACACGAAATCCTCTCTCTCTCTTGGAATTTCAAACTTCTGTCATTGTTAAGCAACCTTCTATAACTTTCAAATATCCTCGTATCTCTCTCTACTCATAATCTCTGCATATTCAAGCAAGCTTCTCTCAAGTTTTCTTGCTTCTTATTTGAGCCTTAGCTTCATCCAAATTCATTGCAAGGTAGATAATCCATTTTCTCTCTCTACTGCAACTTGCATTTTATTTTTAAATCCATGAACCTTTTGAAAAATCAAATTACATATTCATAATCCTTGCATTTTTCTAGTCAATTTACATTCTTGGATCGTTTAATTTGGTGGAGAATTGAAGGAGAAAAGTGAATCACAAAATTATTTGATGTAATGTGTAAATAAAAAAAAGTGTTCATGTAACATTCTTCACGCGCGATCTTCTCACTCATCAAGGTATCATTTCATAAACTTTTTGATCCTAACATGTTCTATTAATTTCAATCTTGAATTTTGGTGTTGGAATTTTTGGATTTCATCAAGAAATAAGTGAATTATGGTGATCAGAAAATGAGATTTCTAAACTGAAAAAATTGGAACAACCTGGCTTTGGTAGGGATGATAAGGTGTCTTGTTTTAATTGAACATGGTTCCAGTTCCTTTTACAGTGCATTTTGGTAAAAACAGGTATAATAGCCATTGAATATTAATTCTTCTTTTGTTTTCTCAAATTTTATTTTAATATTTTATTCACTTCAAAAATTATGAAAAAATTATTTTAGACTTTTTTTTCAATATATTTTCATATTTTTATTTTTATTTCATTTTTATATCATTTTTCTTGATTAAAAAAATCATGTAAATAATTAGAGTTTTAATATTTCTTTTAAATCTTGAATTTTATTTTCCTATTTCTATTAAGTTAAAAAATCCATAAAAAATATTTTTAGACTCCTCTTTGAGTTTATTACTTGAAAATATTTTTCATCCAATTTTATAAAAATTTTGTTTACATTTTAAAAATCATTTGGACATAATATCTTTTATTTGCATTAATTTTGTTAGTTTGCGTAAATACTTTTCTATTTCTTTTTTCCTTTTGAGATGAAATTCAAGAAAAATATTCTTTCTGATCCTTTTAATTTTCTTAACATTTAAGTTATTTTACATCAAATTCATTTTGCATTTGGATCTAATGGATTAATTTGTGAACTTAATTTCCTTTTTTAGTGTTTTTGCTTGATCATGCACATTAATTGATTAAAAGTTCTAACTTCCTATGCCTATAAAATTATAGATGAAGTTGTTTGGAGTTATTGAACATGTAGAAGTCATAAAAATCATTTTTCTAGAATTTTACAATGTGATTTCATATTTTTCACAAATTATTTCCCAAAACCATCTAGTTTAAGGCTTATACTTGCTAGTTTCCAAGTTTTCATTTCTAAAGCAAATTTTCACCTCAATCCAGGGACTTCAAATTTTATTTCTGACTTTTGTAGAACCTTAGAAAGTTAGGTTTTTAATTTCATAATTTCTCAAGTTATTTTCCTATTTTAAAACTAATTTTTAATCTAAGATTGCATTTAGGGTTTTACCTTTGATTAATGTTTGTAAATTGAAAACTTTTGTACATGATTCTTGTTTGATTCTTGAAATAGCATGTGGTACTAACTTGAGGCATATTGTGAGACAAATTCTTCAATCTCATTTGGTCTTGGGTGTTGATAGGTTGATAAACCAAATCCACTAAAATGGACGAATGATATTGATTATATTTGAAACTCTAGTTCCTTCCCTCTTCATCTTATCCCCCTTTCTTATTGTATTACATGTTATGGGATGATGATCTATATATCATTTATCCAAACATGAATTATATAGATTGCTATTGATCGGCCTCAAAATAGGTGTGACTTCTACATAAGTCCACTTACGATTGCTTAACATAACGCTAAATTTTGTCCCGATTTTAGAAAATTGTCATTCATGGCCCAAAACTAAGTTTGCAAGCCCAAGTATGTTAATTTGATCTCTTTGATCCAATTACCTTGAGATTCATTGTTATGAGGCTTTGGTTCTACCAATCCTCCAATGGATCTTCATCAATTTTGGTCAACGAGGATCACTTAAACATTGTTGATCATTAAATGTTGCCTTGAGGATTCTAAAAATGGATGATATACTTAACAAAAAGAAAATGCAACTTGTTTTTGAGAGACTTTGGTTCTATCAATCCTATAATGAGTTCCAAATGCAAGTTTAAATATGGTCATCCAACTAACCATTAACTTCTAACAATTGACTTTATTTTTTATGCTTTTATTTTATGCTTTTACTTTATGTATCATTTACTTTAGCATTTGCATTTCAAGCTATTTTCATCTATGCTCACTTGAGAATTTAATTTTATTTCATTTTTTATTTTGCTCACTTGAGCTTTTCTTTTCTTTTTTAAGATACTTAATAATCAACATAAACCATAAAAAAAACTTTAATGATACTTGGACTATTTGGTTACTATCTTTGGCATTATGGAGTATTGGACTTCTTGGACTTAGGAATAGAAACCTTGGCCTATATTGGAGACCTTGTGACCTTAATTGATATTTTTTATGGAGTTCTTGAGGTTTACATCAATACATTGGGTTGTTTGTTTGTTTTGTGTGCAGGTTATTGTGACTACATACTTTGTTTGTAATCAGGAATTCACCCGTATACAACCGTTACTCTGCCCAATTTTTGTGAAGACTTAATACACTTGAAGTTTAGTTCTCTCAAGAGCTTTTTTTAATTTCTCTAGGCTTCTTTTTCTTGCTCATTTTCTACGGATAGTTATCCATTTGGTATTGTACTATTTCCCTTTTACTGTTTCCGCTCTTTATTGCTTTCTATTGTATGATGGGACCTCCGTTGTCGATATATGTCAGGAGTCCCTCAGGTTTATTTGAAGGCATGTTTAAGGAAATTATGTCAGTGTGCTAATTGTGATTGTTTAAAATCCTAACTTTGAAGTAGGTATTATGCATGCATGTTTATATTTGTGCCTACATTGTATTACAGGTGAAAAGTCCTCAAAAGGAGGCGAGCGGAAAGGGTTCATAATCCACCCCAGCACATTCCATTCCATGTTTTTCCTATGCTCACTTTCTACAAGTAGATTCTCTAAACATGTGCACAAGATCTGAATGAATTTAAGTCCTTTAAAGGCAAGTGAAAAGGGTTTCCGCAATCGGATCCCCACGCTTTATTTAGCTCGCGTTAACAAACACTGATGCTTAGTGTATGCATGCACTATGTCTTTTCCCCCAGATCTTTCTTTCCCTGGTAATTGATACCACGGTTAAGGAACCTTTTGCATTCCTATAATTCTAGAGCTTGTTGACTCGGGTGATACGCTCCCCTTGGCTGTGGCTTGACCCCTGGTCTGATTCTTAGTTTCTTGTCTATGGAGGGACTTCCATTTCTACTACTAGGCATGCGCCTTATATGTGTTTTATATTCGAGTGATAATCGAGCTGTTGTTTGTCCAGATGTTTCACCATCTGCTTACTTGTTTAGTATTTACCATGCTCCCTTAGGATTGCTCGTGTAGGGTTAGTCCTCGAGCTAGAAACTATGATAGGTATCCAAGCATGCTAACATAGGGTAGGAATTCCCATTTTCATCCTCAACCTTAGGATCAATCATTGCATGATAGTATTAGGGATATTGTTAGTTCAGTCTCCCTTAGTTATTTTTCCTTTCATTGCATATTTCGTCTTAAAACTAAAACTTCTTGGAAAATCATAAAATATCTCTAATGAACTTAAACCCTTCTTTAAGGTAAAAAATACAAACCAATCTTAATTGCTTGTGTGCCTTCCTATTTTATTTTAAATCTTGTCAGATTGATGTTTTTCCATCCTTGCCATGACTTTTTCTTATCTTTTAGCCGATATTTCGCCATCAGACATTCTTTTAGCCGGTGTTTCGCCATCGCCCATGTTTGTTATGCTACCTTGATTCTCAATATCATATTAGGTGTGATTTTTTATCATTTACTTTATTAATATTTCGCCATCTTTTCCATGATACCCTATTATCTTTTAGCCGATGTTTCGCCATCGCATATTTGTTTGAAGTCGATGTTTCGCCATCGCACATGTTTGTTATCCTACTTTCATTCTCAATATCATTGTTAGGTGTGATGTATTATTCTCTAGTTTATTGATGTTTCACCATCTTTGCCGTGTTATCTTCCTATCTCTTAGTCGATGTTTCACCATCGCACATTCTCTTAGCCGATGTTTCGCCATCACACATTCTCTTAGTTGGTGTTTCGCTATCGCACATGTTTTTTATCCTACCTTGATTCTCTCAATATCATTGTTAGGTGTGATGTTTTTTTCCCTGGTTTATTGATGTTTCGCAATCTTTTCCATGCCATCTTCCTATCTCTTAGTCGATGTTTCACCATTGCACATTCTTTTAGCCGGTGTTTCACCATCACACATGTTTGTTATCCTACTTTGATTTTAAATATCATCGTTAGGTGTAATATTTCATCATCTTTTCTTATATTTTTGCTATCATGCTGGCGTTTTACCGCCTTATCTGAATTTGTGTTGCCATGCGATGTCTTGTCATATATTTTTGCTATTCTATCATCATTGTTGACATTTTGTTGTTCTATCTGTTGTTTTGCCATTTTGTCTGTTGCTTTTATTCCCTTAACTAAAAAACACAAACCAACCAAAATATATGAGCCAAAGTACGACTGCTCTGATTCCTTAAAAGGGATATGTAGGCATTGGGGTAGGGCCCATGAGAGCACAACTTTTATTTTCCCTACATTCTTTTCTCCTTTCTTTTGCATGAATTCCCTGTACATCTTAGATATATATTTTTACACATCCATTAGATTAGACAACAAGAGTGGATACCATAGAGTACTACGAACGTGTGGGGTGCTAATACCTTCCCATTGCGTAACAGACTCCCTTACCTGATCTCTCGGTTATTTGATCGTGATTTCACCCTTCTCAGGTTTTCTCGATGTTTACCTTTCCCTTCTTGCGGGATAAAATACGTTCGATGGCGACTTCATTGATTTTATTATCAGATGACGGTTCGGCCGGTTGTTTCAACTGGTGACTTCACTGGGGAAAGATTAACCTATTTTTGGTCCATCCCGGAGTCGATCCTAGCACTTTTTTGTTGTTTTCTTTGGGTTTTTATTTATTTCCAGTTTTGTATATACTGTTTGAATATGTTTGTGCATGCATTTTACTGCTTTCCATATATTTGGTTATCTATTGTATTGGCTCTGTTTTCATGATTGGGTGGGTGTCACAAGAGGTAAAAGGCCCAATACCCAGGCCAAGTGACAACCATAAGAACCCTAGGAATATAGTGTAACATAAACTACTAGTCGACTTTGGTTTACTGGTGCGCTCATGTAGTCTATGCTCAAATGAGATTACAAATGGGGTGATATAGTTTCACATCGATGTTTCGACGATAGTGGCTTCATGCGTACCCATGATTCTGAGTTACCCTTGATTTACCATGACCTAGTTTCACCCGTGAGTGGGGAGGGATGATTGATTATTACAGGTACATATGGTGACTCTAGTTCTGACGGTGACTTTGGTTATGTTGCTAACTTGAGCTCTATTGATGACCATGTTCTGATACCTACTGTGTGCTTTTGCTGGTAACTTGATACTGTCGGTGACTGTATGTTCTCTCGGTTTTGCTCCAGACTTCTCACCTTGTGATGGCTGTTTATTTCGGTAGTTCAACATTTATCTTTTATGACAAAGATATTTTGGTCTCATACGATTGTTGATCTACTTGGTACTTGGCTCTTTTATATTCCAAGGTGGTGTCGTACCTTTGATCCGGTGATGTTCATCATTCAGTTTAGAGACAGTGCAACCATTTTCCATGTTTATGGAACCTTGATCTTGTGTTCTTGCACACATAATCTGTTAACATCATTTTAACACACATGTTCTTTCCATTTCCGAGGAACCATGCTTGTGAGCTTTATGTTGTGCTTCTCCACCTCTTACTGGTTTAAAATCAAAATTAAAAGCACGTGGGTTCCTTGGAAATGATCGAACATGGCATTGCATCCACTCATGCACCTCATTCATATTCATGCATTCATCATAGGTACTCAGAGTTGGGGATTTCGTATTCAAACTTGGTAATCTCTTCAGAATCAGACTTGACTCAACATTGTTGCATGTTCATAAATCAGGTATGGAATAACTTCATGGGGGTATTGGTCGGGATGAAAATTCATATGAGGTTGGTTGTGGTGTACATGCAAGCCTTGGCCCGTCATTAGGAGCTCTTAGAGAAGGAAGATAATCAGTTGGAGACCCAACAGAGTTAGGTCATGGAAGCCTTGATAACAGTGTCAACAATCCTACATTGGTCGTTGCAACAGGAGTTATTCTATTCTCGCCATCTTTTGGGATCTCTTTCAAACCATGGAGTTCCTTGTGGGTCTCATCTATTATCTTGAGTACCTTGAATGTTTTATTAGCAGATGGTTCCTATTCTCCACTGGAATTCAAGAGGATATCTTTTATCAGCAAGGGCATAATAGGTCTGGAGAGCGGTTGTGATCCCATCTCAGTGCTTTATTCTCATTTGTTTCCACGCTTGTTTGAGCTGCAGTGGGTTAGGCTCTGTACTTCAGCACTTCTATTCCCAAATCTTGTTATCAACACCATATATGGTTACCACACCAGGGTACCAGATTATTCAATCAGGGGCACTCTCCACAGCTTTGAGCTCTCTGATCTTCTCGTCAGCAATCAGTGTCTATTCCCCCAAGTGAATCCACGGGGTAAAGCTTTTAAGAAAAGATAGAAGAAGCCCGGGAAGTATGTTATTACCATCTCAATTCCTTATATCCATACACTTCCTTGTCTGTTGGGAAATCATTTGATTAAGCTTCATGCTTTGGATACTTTTCAGTTGATTAATCTCTCTACTAAAGCAAATGCTAAGCGTGTCTCCCATTCTAGGGCATTTGGTTGTAATGTTAAAGATTTCAAGAGAAGATGGATTGCGCCTTTCCCGTGTGGTAGAAGATACTTTGTGATTCGAGATATGCAACTTCGCTTGGTATATCATTCACCTTCTGTTTTAAGAGAATCTTTAAGAGAATCTTCTGTAAGTATATTCTGGGGCATTCGGCTATTCAGTCGAAGACGGTTTGTCATACAGAGATAAATTCCAAGCTTTGATCAATTTATGGATTGTTGTGTTTGTATTAGAGGGGAATCTCTTAACCAATTGAGCCTCGAGGCTGCTGAAGATCGTTTGAAGCAATCATTCCATACGGAGTCAAGTCTCCTCAACATGGAAATTTCAAATTTCATTTGCATTTTCATTTGCAATCTTAATTGTTTTGTTCAGTACTTTCTTATATAAAAACTTGCTCATCTTTTTGAATTATTAATCATAAGAATTGAATATTTTTGTCTTGAGTTAATCCATTCATTATCCCTCTTATTTGTTTTACTATGCTTTTGATACCTAATTTTTGTTAATAAAGCAATGACTCTTGAGGGAGGATGACGAAAATTTACTTGGAATTCTAAATGGTATGCTTTCGAATAAAAACCTTGATGACGATGTACAAACCTTGTTTCAATATCCAAATACCGGAGATATAAGGGAGATAGACCCTTGTTAACCCCTCTGAGCCTTCAAAGTATGAGTTTCTTTTTTGTTCGAAAAAACCCTTATTTTTAACCCGAGGCAGGGTAGATATTCAGTTAATTTGATCGAACCTTCAAAATATCAGAATGGGCGTCCCCTCTGAGGATCACCACATTTTATCCCTCGCATTATGAGCTCGAGAAAATATCAAAACAATAATAGTTATTTCCCCAGTGAAAAAAAACAACAAAAAAATCCTGAGGTCGAGATCGAACCGATACAACAAAGGTTATCTCTTGCCGACCAAGGAATGAGGCAGTCACTTTCTTCCCAAAAGTTCAAAGACTTAGGGTCACATGACTCGTTCAAAATGGAAAGTATGCATAAGAAAGGAACAAAAAGCCCCGCTAAATCGAAACATGAAAACAAGTTGCGTAGGCAAAAGTTAGGGCATCCCGCTGGACTTCCAAATTAAAATTTAAAAAAAAAGAATTGGTCCAGGAAAAAATTAGGGAAATCGAAAAGAAATTTGAAGATCCCGAAAGGCACAAAAGGATTATCCAATAAAAATCCTCGTCAAGAGAAAATTCGTGTGATTGAACACCCAAAAATCAAAGGTTAAGTGATTGTCGTGTCCAAGAAATCGTTGTGGTTCCTCAACCATCATAAAATCTTTTGAGAGATGAGTGCTCATATCGAGTTAACTGAATGTAGGACTGGAGAACATCATGGAGAATGGGTGGGCACCAAATAACATGAGCCTTAAAAACACTTTTCTTAAAAAAAACCATGAACCAGGCCATGTTACAACCCTTAAAAGTCCTAATTGAAGCATGAGTTAATTCGAAAGCAAAATTGTTACGAGAATACGGTAACCTGACTCCTAGGAGACTTTTTAGAAACTTTTGAGTTGGTATAACTTCCTCTTTTATTCTCTTTGTACAGAAAAAAATTTCAATGTTTCGACATCTTTTCAATAAAAGTTTTCTAACTTCAAGACAAGTATATGATTTGCATGAGATTTATCATTCATAGGATAAAACATTCTGTGCATGTGAAAAGGTGCTTAAACATCAAGCGAGTTTGCATAATGAGCATCAAATGAAGAGTTTGATTATCCCGAGGGACGAATTGCTTCAGGAATCTGTTGAAAAGAATGATTTTGATCGGGGGCATGCTTTCTAGCTACTCCTTTAAATTGAAGAAGATTGGTTTGAGAGTTTGATCAAGAGCTCTTTGTCTGATGATTGTATGGAAGTTTTGTTTACCCTCAATTCTCTGATTGAGTAATGACGTATCTTTTCCAGTTGGTCCCGAAGGAAAATTTTCTTCAAGCATCTGCTCGCGCGTGAAGCAGTTTGAGTTCAGAAGTATGGTTGTGTACTAGCTTGTTATAAGACGTAAGTCAATTATCCTGAGGAGGTGTTATCTTCCAAACTTCGTGAACTTCTCATTCCTCTGTAAGCTTGAGGTAAGGGAATGGTTTGCCAAGATTTTGCTAATCTGGGGAAATCAAGTAAAGATCCATTGACTCCCAAAGTTTTGTCAATTTGGGGCAGTTATTTCAAGATTTGACAAATCTCTCTAAAAATTCGTTGGTTAGGGGAGAATATTTTCAGAATCTTAAGATGCACGAGCATTCACTAAGGAATGGTTGAAACCACTTCTAATGTTGATTAGTCAGAAGCTGTGTTTCAAAGTTTGTAACACTGGGGCAGTTTATCTTAATGGTACAGACCTCAAGAAGTCCTTTCAAGGCACGTTCTTTAACAACCATATAAACTGGGGCATGGAATTATGTAGGGGGATTTCTCCCATTTCATAGTTGATCAGTTTAAGTCCAGTCGCAGGCTAAACAACTTGTGAATTTGAAGAGCATGACCAGAAGTCAAGAGTGTTATCCTCAACACAATTCTCAAGAAGTCCTCTCGAGGCGAATCTCTTAAAAATCTAGTCAACCTGAGGCTGTTATGTCGAAATTCGACGAATCTCTTCGTGGACTTGTTGTGTCAGAGAATTACCCAGAGGTCAAATAATCTGAGGCAAATTATCTCAAGTCAAAAAGACCTTTTCTAACAAAGTTGTCACACTATGCCTGGGGCACGTTCATTGATCAGTTTCGCATGAGTTTTCATGTGCTTTGCTTATCCGCGTAATTCACCATTACCAGAGCAACATCTTTCAAGATGATTAAAGTGTCCCTAACTTGGGTCGTTTCTTCTGAGAAACATTGCAGTTTCTATTGCTCCTCATTGAATCTCCTAAAGCGGAGGAATTGTAAAGATTTACTAATTGGAATTTAGGATTAAGAGAGTCCTATCTTCCAAGTGCTTTAAGTTTCGTCTTCCCAGGATCACCTAGTAAAAGAATGTTTATTCCATGAAGTGGAGTGTTCTCATCCCCTGCTGAATTCGAGAGTTCCCTTGGAAATTTCTCCTATTCCCCAGCAAAGTCACATCATAAATATTTCTTGTTCAATAATTCTTTAATCCCCATAGCAGAAGTAAGGTTTGAAGTTCATTGTGCTGAGAATTTTTTCTCATCCCCAGTAAAGACTGTTCAAGTCTGTTCTGTTTCTTAGCAAAGTCATGGGAGCATCATCTCACTTCCTCAGAGGAGGATGTTTATGAGGATTTCTTGTCCAAGATTTCCCATTCCCCAATGGAGCTTCCTTATTGGAGATCTCGTTCTCAGGAATTTTCATTCCCCTAGTTGATTTGTGTTAAGGTTTATTTCATCTCTCCAGTGAAGACCTTTGTCTGAGACCTCTTATTCAAAATTTCTCCTTTCTCTAGAAGAGATGCCTTCAGAAATTTCTTATTCAGAAATCCTCATCTCCCCTGTGAAGTTTCCTTATCAAGAAATCTCCTACTCAGGAATTCTCATTTCTCCAATGGAGTTGTTTCATCGAAAGAACTTATTCACAGATTCTCTCTTTTTCCAGTAGATCTCAATCCTGGATATTTATAAGTGTTACTTATCCAAAAGAGTATGCCATTGTGGTTGCTAGCCCCAGGATCGAGCATCATAACAAGATTTCATTTGGATTAAAGCACATCCTTATTCCCCGGTGGAGCCGAAGATTCTCGTATTTCCAACAGTAGCATATGTTGTTGAGTTTCTCATACGAAGACTATTTCATTCCTGACAAGAGTTATTTTTGTAAGTTCATTTACCCCAGCATGGATCTTTATATCCTTGGCAGTATAAGGGATCTTTATCCCTAGTAATAGAGTATGGCTGAAATATTTCCTCAGGAGAGTTCTGAACCTCAAGCTTAGGGTTCAAAGATACCCTCATTTTCCTCATGTGAATATTGGTACTCCCATGTGGTAGTATCCTCGGGTTAGTCTGGTTAGAATTCTTTTGTCTAAGAACTTCTATAATTCCTTAGTCGAAGTCGCTTTCATTGAAAACTTACATCAGAAGGTCCCAGCTCCCAGCAATGTTCCCTTTATCCGCGGAAGGTGATATTGGATATTTTCCCGAGAAGGTCAAGAGGTGGAACATAGGTCAAGATTTCTTCTGCATTGTAATTTATTTTTGCAGTTTTCTCCCCAGGAAGTTATCCCTAGTGAGAAATTGACAATTTATCAAACAAAAGTCAGTTTTGATCTAATCTTCTCTAGCAGAATTTGGAATTTATTTTTGCAAGTCTTATCAGGGTTCGGCCTGTGGTTATTGGTCTTTTCGTTTCACCAATCTAGGGCAGTTAAGTGGAGGATCGATCTCTCAAACTTCCACTACTCTAGGGAAGAATATCAATGATGTTACAAATCCCATGAAGTCCTCTTAAGGAATTGTCGTTCACTCTGTAAGTTGAAGCTTGTCAGCACCTAAGCAAGAGTCTTACCTCTAACTTTCAAATGCTGGAACAGGGAATTTCCCGCAAAGTTATTTCTCATTAGCATTGTCATGTGAGGGATTCTTGAGGCGGATAAAGTTCTTGGATACCTTCATTCCCCAACCAAGTCTTGATGAGTATTATCTCATTTCTTAACAGAGACTATTCTTAACAGATTTTATCTTCCGATTTGAATTATTGTTGAAGTTCGCATTCAGAAGTTCTTATCTGAGTTGTGACTTGGGGAATTTCTTTATCAAAAGAATATGTTATCATCAGCAGGGTTGATGTTGGCTGAGATTTCCATATCCCTGATAAAGTCAATATTGTTTGACTATCTTCATGGTCTATTTTACGGTTGCATGTCGAAGGTTCTGGAGTCCCCAGAAAAACACTCCCCGACAGAGTTTGGTATCCCCGGTGGAGTTTTGTATCCTCAACAGAGTTTTATTTCCCAAAAATATTTTTCAAGAGAAAGGCTTCATTCTGAGACTTCAAGTTTAAAGACGTTTCATGCCCCCAATGGAGTTTCTTAGATAAGAATTCGCAGTCTGAAGAAGTTTCAATTCCCTAGCAGAGTTGCCAATCAGAGATTCCTCGTCCTGATCTATCATTTCCTGACAAATTTGTTGCTTGGGGCATTCTTATTTAAGGATCTTTCCTTATCTTCAGTGTAGTCGTGTTGGTCGATTAGTTGAGATTTTGTTAATCTATGGCAAACAATAGAAGACTTTTCAAAGGAAGTTACCCCAGTGAGGGTTTTGATTCCCACATCTGGTTCGTTATCTTGGTAACATCCTCAACACGACTGCATGTCGTCTTTTCCAGATATTACAGTCTTACCCTGATCTTCTCTAACACCAGCCGATTTCTATTTGGCATTCTCCTTCAGAAGCTAGTCTCACCATGATCTTCTCACACAACTCCCAATCTTCATTTGGATTTTCTTCTTGAAGTTGATCAATTTCGACTCGATCTTCTCTAGTAGAATTTGCAATTTATTTTTGCAACTCCTCTAGGTGTTTGTAGCCTATTTTTAGTGGTCACTCAGTTGTTATTCCCCACGAAGTTTCAGCTCTTCAAGGGTTCATCTCTAGCGGTTCCTTATATCTTCTTTTCTCCAACAGATTTTGCAATTTATTTTTGCAAGTCCTGTCAGATTCTGATTTCTTGATTGTTGGATTTTCATTCGGCCATTTCCCATTGAAACATTTAAACATGCATCATTACATTGTATCTACTAAAGCGCGTAGCATTCCCATTATAGGGAGCATTACGCTACATTAAAAAAAATTCAAACATGCATCGGAACATAATCCCTTACTGTTTCTGTTTTCCCCAATGATTTTCTGACTCTTCAGATTATATCCTCAGCGAGGTCTTCACCCTCATTATCTCAGTTTCACCCCATATAAATATCCTCTTGATGTTAATCATTTGATTGGTTGAGTGTCCACTCTTGATTGTAGTTCATTTTTTCCCTGGCACAGTCTTCTCTGGTTTAGTCTGCACTACCCCCCACCAGTTCATTCCAATGTCTATTGATCTACCTTTCAAATACCAGTTTCGTCCTAATATTCGCTTTCAGCTGGTTTTTAGGTGTACGCCCTAATCTCCTTGCTTTGGTTCGAGCTCAGAGTTTCTTCTCCTCACCTTGCGCATGAAATCCGGGTTCGTTCTGGTACTCATCTATTTTAGTGTCGCCTAACTAGTTATAATGAGCCAAGTTTCATCTATTTTTTTTGTTTTCATACCTTGGACTTTATCAGTTGTCGTTTACTGAACCCTTTTTCGGTTATCGTTTACCGAGTCTCTTTGCGGTGTTTATACTGCATCCCTGGTTGAATTCAGTCTCTTTTCTTCCTTGGATTCTTCTATCAGTTTTCGTCACTGTTTATCCATTGATCTGAGACCCGCAGGTGCTCTACAAAATATTCGCTCTCATCACTTTGCTTGGGATCGAGTTTCGATCTTGTCGCATGTGCATGAAATCCAGTTTCGTTCTGGTACTCATCTAGTTTAGTGTCGCCTAACTAGTTATAATGAGTCGAGTTTTGTCTCATTTTTTGTTTTCATACCTTGGGCTTTATCAGTTATCATTTACTGAACCCTTTTTTGGTTATCATTTACCGAGTCTCTTTGCGGTGGTCGTACTGCGTCCCTGGTTAAATTCAGTCCCTTTTGTTCCTTGGATTCTTCTATCCATTTTCTTCATTGTTTATCAATTGATCTGAGACCAGCAGGTGCTCTGAGAAACATGCACTCTTCTCACTTCGCTATGGGTTGAGTTTCGCCTTGTCACCCGTGCGTGAAATCCAATTTTGTCCTGGTACTCATCTAGGTTAGTTTCGTCTAACTGGTTATTTGGGTCGAGTTTCATCTTGCTTTTGTACCTCACTCCTGGGATTCTTTCAGTTCTTGCATACTGGCTATCTTAGTTTGAGATTAGCAGGTGCTCCTAGAATCATGCACTCTAGTCACTTTGCTTTGGGTCGAACTCAGAGTTTTGTCTCCTCACCCGCGTACGTTTTCTTTTCCAGAGTTTAGTTTCGCCTATTCTCTTTAGTTTGACTCTTATCTCACCCTTTTGTGGTCTGGTTTTGTCCTGACACGTTTTTGCGGAGGTTTAGTTTCGTCTATTCTTCTAAGCTTTGGTTTTGTCTCATTTTTATTAAAATCTGCATTACAGCTTCATTCTGACGCGTGTCTTGGGGTTTTTTTCCTGCTTTTTCTTCAAGAGTGTAAATTTTCGGGTTCTTTTATATTCAGTTATCTTCAACTCTGCACGCTCGAAAGCTTTCGCTTTTCTCACTTATCCAGTTAAAGATGATTGAATAGGGGCAACTGTTACACCCTAAAATTTACCCTCTTGATTTAGGCTTATGTTATCATAAACATCATATTACATTGCATTCATACATTATGATGGGATCAAAGTATTTTGGTTATCAAGTCTACCTCAAGCTTTTGAAGATTGATTATGTTGACAAGTTGCTCAAGTAGAGCCTTATCATCTAAACCTCTGTATCTTTCAATCCCAAAGGTATCACATATCTCAAGATATCTTATCCACCTCATTCAATCATTAAAAGATTGAGTATTGTGTTGTTTATAAGGAAAATCGCATCCTTTGGATTCATCAGTCAAAATTAGGGTTTTGCCCAAGTTGGAGTTATTGGGGTCTAGATGAGCCAAGTATTGAAGCATCATTCTTTTATCATCATTGGAATCAATTTTGTTTAAAAAACCTCTCTTGATGCCCAGAGGAATTATGGGTTTGAAACTTGACCAGTTATCTCCTAGTGCAGAGTGCAAAACTAGGGTTTGAGTTTTAATCAGGAGATCTTTGGGTTTTTGGGCAATTCTTGATCCCATACTTCTCTACATAGTCATGATAATGTATCATTGGAAGTTTGATCATCAACTTTGGCTTGAAAGGGTTCAATTGATAAAAAGGGGTAAATTGGAAACCATCAATTTAATATACCTATTATCATATTTCATGGTCAATATTGGCAAAAATATCAAGAGTAAGTGTTAATTGGAGATAACTTGTCAAGGAAAATATCAAGAGTAAGAGTAAGTATCCATAGAGCTGAATTTTGAATGGCTACAACTTTCTCAATTTTTATTGAAATTGTGCAAACTTTATATGCCTAGAAAGAGGATGAAAAATTCTACAACTTTGTAGGATTGGCCACAAGTCTAAAAAATGAAAGGAAAAAATTTATGAAGCTTGGAAGATTTTGACACTTGGTGAAATTTTGGTTAAAAATGCAAAAATTTGACTTCTTCATGTCCATTTTTGAATGACCATTTGGACTCAAATTAAAAAGTTGGCAACATGAAAGTTGTATATTGGATATTTCTCTTCATTTTTCATTCAAGAATCATCTCAAATGGTTAAGTTTAGAGAAAGATATGATGATTAGGATTTTGAGTTGAAAACTGAATTTTTGCCCAGCACTCGGCATGGCACGCGCGCTAGGCAGTCATTTCATCAAACATGTTGTGGGAGTACATTCATCATCACTTTTCTATGTGAAATATTTATTATTTTAAAAAATGTCCAACATCAAAATTCAAGCCCTAAATGTGAGGAACAACTTTGCTTCAGAAAGTTTCTCCAAATTCTTCCTACATTTTGAGATATAATTGTGAGAAGTAGGCACCATGTGTAACGCCCCGTTTTATTTAATATTATATTATATTAATATTTTAGAATTACTGTTTGACATTTATTTTTGAGACGAGAATATTTATATTATCCAGTATATCAGTTAATATATTCAGCAACGTTTTATTCGGACTGATAATTATTTTATTCGGTCCGGTATTTATTTTGAGGGACCGGTAATTATTTTATTCGGTCCAGTATTTATTTTGAGGGACCAGTAATTATTTTATTCGGTCCGGTAATTATTTTATTCGGTCGGGTATTTGTTTTGAGGGACCAGTAATTATTTTATTCGGTCCAGTATTTATTTTGGGGGACCAATAATTATTTTATTCGGTCCGGTATTTATTTTGAGGGACCAATAATTATTTTGTTCGGTCTGATTTTTATTCCGTCCAGTTCGGTAAAATATTATTCAGACCGATATTTAATTATTCGGAGTTATTTTAATCATTTGGGGTAATAATATTATTTAGTATTATTTAGTGTTATTTAGTAGTGATATTTTAAGATCAAGGGCTTTTTGGTATTTTGCTAGCTTAAGTCTTGTACCTAAACCAAACACAACACTACTTGTTTTACGACAGAACACATAAAAACACCCTTTGAGAGAGTTAGAGAGAGCTAGAGGTCTTGGAAGAGAAGAAGAGGAGCAAGAACAAAGCTTGGGTTTTGGGTTGGTTGGAACATCAAGAATCATTTCAAACATTTAAGGTAAGGGGTTTGATTTTCCAATGCTTATAGTTAGGGTTTGATTTGGTATATTTTGATTGGGATAAAATTGATGTTAGGGTTCTTGAGATTTATTGAGATAAATTAGGAGAGTTAATTTAGGTGTTAGTGTTGTGGGATTATTGTTATGTTAATAGAAATTAAATTAGAAAAATTAAATTATATTAATTAAGATTAGTTTTATAAAATAAAGAAATAGCAATATCTAAACTAAGAGTATATTTATTAATTAAGTTTAGTTATAACTAAAAGATATAGCAGTATATTTATTGAAATAAGTTAATTATGCTAGCAGGATATTCACGTTTACATAAGCTAGCAGTATATCACATATTCAAGTAGTAGAACATGCTAATTGAATTCACGTTTACATAAGCTAGCAGTATATCACATATTCAAGTAGTAGAACATGCTAATTGAAAATACAATTCACATGCACAGTAAAAGAAATAGTTTTTGCTGAAAACTAAAGAACTTGTAGTGGAAATGAAAACTAAGTTTAGAATTAATTAAACTATGTTTTGTTTTTCTTTTTTATTTATTTAATATATTAATAATTTATATTAATTAAATACATATGACATAATTTAGCTGATTTAATTTGGAACTCGAATATATCCGATTTCCTGATTTCGGCAATTTTCAGCGACAGAGCTAGTTGCTCTGAGTTTAACGAAAATTGACGTGCTAGCTAATTTCGACGTGTAGAACGTCGTGGTGAGGTTAGTTTTTCGATATTACGAGTTTTTAATGGAGCGACCCGAAATAAGACAATTTACGGTTAAGTTGAAATGGGTTGCGTTTTAGTCGGTTTAAGTCGTGTATGGACAATCCTATTGCGACGTTAATGATTATGATTGATGCCGATTATTATGAATGAATTTCGTGACGATTATTGATGTTTGACTATTTTCCTGTGTTTGAAATTTAGTGAATTATTTGATAATGATGTGGTGTGATTAAATATGATGTTTTCGACGATTTATTTATAATGAATACTTGATGATATGCGATGCAATGATATGTTTATCTTGATGTGGATAAATACGGCGACGTAGGTTTTATACCAATTTTGATGTGTGATGATGATGTTTTGTTGTGTCGTGTTTGTGATGTCGTGTTGTCGAGTCACATACATTGCATTAGCGACGAGGGTGTTTATGCCAAGCGACGAGGGCTTTTATGCCAAAGCGACGATGGGCTTTTATGCCGAATGTCCCTAATTATGGAAAAAGCGACGGGTACCACATGCATAACATAGTCGTGTCTCATGGAGTCGGTTATATTTATTTTTGAGTCTTTTGGTGTTGATTTTTATTTGATGGCTTATAATGAATTGCGATGATATATGATACTTTATTTTGTGATGATTTTTGTGTTGAACATAAAGTGATTATGATGTGATAATTTCATGGAAATTATGCGATGAATATAACATGACGGTAAAGCGACAATATGAGTTTATGGCGATGGAGTTTATGTCTTGTTTTGACATGATTATGGTGATTGTGTGATGATATTAAAGTGTTGATCTTATACACTAAATGATGATTTTAAAGTATGTGAGATTTGATATTTGTTGACATATTCTTATTAATCTATATCATTTATGATTCCAAAATAATTTATATATTTTATGATGCCTTTAATTATATGTTTCGGAGTATCTCACCCTTTACTTGTTTCGTTGTTGCCTTTATATTGGTAACGTGCAGGTGATCCGCGAGGATGATGAGGATTAGCTCGAGTATCTTTATTTTGAGCCGCTCTGCTCTGATAGTAGTAACACTTAGGATTTGGGAGACGTTATTATTTTGATAGGATAGTTTATGTATACTATCCTATGACTTTATGTATTGATGATAACATGATGATATGTACATTTTGTGAACACATCCGCTGTGTTGTGATTAGTCATATGTTTATATGATGATTTATTTTATGAATCGGTATATCCGACTTTTGATTTTGTGATGTGCATTATAATGCAAAGTGATGAAATACATAAATATGTGATACCTCAATTTATGTTTGGATGAAATTTTGAAACTATGATTTTATTATTAATTACGAGGGGTAGAATTGGGGTGTTACATTAGTGGTATCAGTGCAGGTCGGTCTGTCCGGCCAAGTTGTTGAGTTTGTTGTTGTCTAACAATCAAGTATTGTTATTTGTTGATTCTAATCCTTGTTTTGTTGTGAGAAGAAGTTGTTATAGCTGGAAGGAACGCTGGTAGGAATGATGAGGCTCTTGCTGCTGCTATGCATGAAATGGCTCAGGCTTTCCAAAATCCGCTGAATGCTGACGAGAACGTTGGGTCTCATAGTTTGGCAACCTTCCAAAGAGAGAATCCTCCTACTTTCCAAGGAAAGTATGATCCCGAAGGTGCTTTGGCGTGGCTGAGGGAGATTGAAAGAATCTTCCATGTAATGGATTATACTCCTGTGCAAAGGATCCGTTATGGTACTCATAAACTAAGTGCTGAAGCGGATGACTGGTGGGTTGAAACCCGTCAGAGGCTTGAGATTGCTGGTGAGGAAGTGACATGGGAATTTTTCCGAAGGGAATTCATGAGGAAGTATTACCCGGAAGATGTTCGAGGAAAGAAGGAGATAGAGTTCCTTGAATTAAATCAAGGAAGCATGTCTATCACTGATTATGCTGCAAGGGTCACTATGTTGGCCAAGTTCTATCCGCATTATGATGGGCCGAATGGCGAGTTCTCTAAATGCATCAAGTTTGAAAATGGTTTGTGTCCTGAGATTAAGAAAGTTGTTGGTTATCAGAAAATCCGTGTCTTTTCGGATTTGATTGATAGTTGTAGGATCTTTGAGGAGGACAGTAATGCTCATTATAAGATTATGTCTGATAAGAGAAACAAAGGTCAGCAAAGCCGTGGAAAACCGTATGATGCTCCAGCTGGTAAAGGGAAACAGAAAGCGTTTCAAGGGTGAAGAACTAGTGGGGGGAGATGCTCCTACTAGTATTGTTTGTTACAAGTGTGGGAAACCTGGCCACAAAAGTAATGTTTGTCGAAGCGATGTTAGAGCTAAGGAGAATGAGGTGAGATGTTTCCGATGTGGAGAAGTGGGCCATATGACTCGCGATTGTAGACATAAGGATGTGGTCTGTTTTAATTATGGCGAGGGAGGTCACATTAGTGCTCAATGTAAGAAGCCTAAGAAGACTCAAGGAGCAGGAAAGGTGTTTGCTTTGTCGGGTGCTTCGACGGTAAACTAGGATGGTCTTGTTCGAGGTACTAGTTTCATTAATAGCTTTCCTCTTATTACTATTATTGATACGGGTGCTACTCATTGTTTTATTGCTGTTGATTGTGTAAAGAGATTGGGTCTCACTTTTTCGTCTTTGGATAGAGATATGGTGGTAGAAGTTCCGGCTAAGGGAACGATAACTACTTCTTTTGTGTGTGCAAGTTGACCTTTATCAGTCTTTGATAGAGACTTTGTGGTGGATCTTGTTTGTTTACTGCTTGTCGGGTTGGACGTGGTTTTAGGTATGGACTGGTTAAAAGCTAATTATGTCCATATCAATTGCTATGACAACACTGTGAGGTTTTCTTCCTTAGTAGAAGAAGAACAATCTATGTTGGTGTCGACAAAGCAGTTGAATGAGTTCATGAAGGATGAGGCATTGGTTTTCTTATTGATGGCGACTTTTTTTATGGAGAGTCAAGTTGTGATAGCAAACTTTCTGGTGGGTTGCGATTTTCCTGAAGTATTCCCTGATGAGATTCCTAGCGCACCTCCAGAAAGAGAAGTTGAATTTTCTATGGATCTTGTCCCTTGTACCAGACCTATCTCTATGGCACCATACTGGATGTCCACATCTGAGTTAGCATAATTGAAGAGCAAATTAGAAGATTTGCTCGAGAAGAAGTTTGTTAGACCAAGTGTGTCACCGTGGGGAGCTCCTGTGTTATTGGTGAAGAAGAAAGACGGTAGCATGAGACTTTGTATTGATTATCGTTAGTTGAATAAAGTGAATATCAAGAATAGGTATCCACTTCCTAGAATTGATGATTTGATGGACCGATTGGTTGGCGCTCACATGTTTAGTAAGATTGATTTGAGATCGGGTTACCATCAAATAAGGGTAAAAGAAGAAGATGTTTAAAAAACTTCTTTCAGGACGAGGTAGGGACATTACGAATATTCGGTGATGCCTTTCAGTGTCACTAATGCACCGGGAGTATTCATGGAGTACATGAATCATATTTTCCATCCTTACTTGGATCGTTTCGTGGTTGTTTTCATTGATGATATTCTGGTTTATTCTAAATTGGAAGAAGAGCACGCAGAACATTTGCGCATCGTGTTGGAAGTTATGAAAGAGAAGAAGCTTTATGCTAAGTTGTCAAAGTGTGAGTTCTGGTTAAGTGAAGTGAGCTTTTTGGGGCATGTCATTTCTGGTGATAGCATTGTAGTTGATCCTTCTAAAGTTGATGTTGTGTTGAGATGGAAAACTCCTAAGTCTGTTACTGAGATTAGAAGTTTCTTAGGACTGGCTGGTTACTATAGAAGGTTCATTAAAGGTTTTTCTAAGTTCGTGCTTCCTTTGACAAAGTTGACTTGTAAAGGAGATGCATTTGTATGGGATGTCAAGTGTGAAGAAAGTTTTGTTGAATTGAAGAAAAGGTTGACAACGACTTCGGTCTTGATTCTGCCTAATCCTGAAGAACCTTTGGTTGTTTATTGTGATGCTTCTAAGATGGGTTTAGGTGGTGTGCTTATGCAAAATGGAAAAGTGGTTGCTTATGCTTCTAGGCAATTGAAGATTCATGAGAAGAATCATCCTACGCATGATTTGGAGCTTGCAGTAGTTGTTTTTGTGCTTAAGATTTGGAGGCATTATCTTTATGGTTATAGATTTGAAGTATTTAGTGACCATAAAAGTTTGAAGTACTTGTTCGATCAGAAAGAGCTTAATATGAGGCAAAAACGGTGGCTTGAATTGTTGAAAGATTATGATTTTGGATTGAATTACCATCCTGGTAAAGCTAATGTGGTGGCCGATGCTTTAAGTCGAAAGACTTTGCATATGTCACTTTTGATGGTGAAAGAGTTGGAATTGATTGAGAAATTTAGATATATGAGTCTTGTAGTAGAAGTGACGCCGAAGAGTGTTATCTTGGGAATGTTAAAGATCAATAATGATTTCCTTGATAGTGTTAGAGAAGCTCAGAAGCTTGATGTGAAACTTGTTGATTTGTTGGTTGGTATTTGACAAACTGAAAATGAAGATTTCAAGTTGAATGCTCAGAGTGTATTGAAGTTCCGAGATAGGATTTGTATTCCCGATGATGTGGATTTGAAGAGAATGATTTTGGAATAAAGTCATAGAAGCAATTTGAGTATTCATCCCGAAGCGACCAAAATGTATCAAGATTAAAAGAAACTATTTTGGTGGTCGGGCATGAAAAGAGAGGTGGCTCAATTTGTTTATGCTTGTTTGACTTGTCAGAAGTCTAAAGTGGAGCATCAGAAACCTGCAGGGTTGATGCAACCGTTAGAGATTCCAGAATGGAAATGGGATAGAATTTCTATGGATTTCGTAACGGGATTACCGAATACACCAAGAGGACACGATGAGATTTAGGTGATCGTTGATAGGCTTACTGTTGTACCCCAAAATTTTCCCTCCCATTTCTCATTAATTTCTCATCACAAAGTCCTTGGAACTCAAGATCAAGTTAGGGTTAGCTCTGCTCAAGACTCCTCCTTGCACTGTTGACCCAAATTAGAGTTTGTGTTTGCACAAAGATGTTTTGACCAAAAATGCCTAAGATGACTTGCATGCTTCATATTGGACTCCCAAGTTTATCCACATCAAGTTTCAAGTCTTGATTCCAAGTTTTGCCCAGTCAATTGGACAGTTAACCTAGAAATCAGCTGTATTTGGGAAAAAGTCAACTGTGGCCAATTGACAGTAAAACCTCATGAAAATTGACCCACATCAACATCATGAACTCACATGGACCATTTGATCAAGTTTGGATCACAACTCCACAAGAAATTTGATCAGATCACCAAAAGGGCAAAATGGTTATTTTTAGGGTTTTGACTGCACAAAGGCAATTTTTGACTGTTTGACCTAGCCAATGGCAAGCCAAGCTCACATATGGACTCAAGGACCCCATGGAATTGTCTTGACATGCTCAAAAAGTTCAAAAGATCCCAAATGCACAAGATTGACAGTTGAATTTCCCAGTCAATTGATCAATTTTGACTGTATACTGAAAGGTCAAACTTTGACTTTTTGGTCAAAATCAAGAGTCAAGATTCATTTTTCATCAAAACATGCCAAATCATGAAACTTGTTCATCAAGAAATCAAAATTTGCAAATTAGGGTTTAAAATGAAAATTTTTCATAACTTAGAATTTTTCTAAGTTATGAAAAACCCTAATTTTTTCCTAACTTTGCCCCACTTTCTCACCAAGATTCATTTGGATTCAATAAAAAGTCAAAACATGAACGTTGTATCTTATTGCATAATCTACAACTTTGATTCACAAAGTTTTCCCAAAAGAGGCTTGTATCTCAAGTTACAATTTTTGGAATAAGGGTACTAAACCATTCTTAACTTTGTGAAATTTTGACCTTTTTAGGCAAGGTTTTTTACCTAACTTCAAGACCATTTTTCACATACTTCCCCTTTGAATTTAAATTTTCATTTCAAAGATGGATTGTAGTACACATTCCAAGCTTTCCAAAATGTCCAAAAACTCATCAAACAACCTCATGACTTGAGAGAATCGAATTTTGCAATATGGCAAAAACTCACTTTGTGAAGTGGCCAATTTCCATGTTCATAACTTGTGCAAATTTGTTCAAATCAGCATGCAACTTGATTACAGGCCTCTAAACCATCCAACACTCATAAATTTAATGCAAACTCTTTGTGCCAAGACCATGTTCTATGTGTTCAAGCATTGCATGATGGATTAATCCCAAAATAGATAAAGCACTTTAACCATTTTTGCAAAAGTAAGCTTTATGTCAAAATGAAAATCCAAGAAGTACAGATCAAATCCCCTTGGCACAAGTTTAGGGACTAATCACACTGATCAATGCCAAGGTTTGCAGCATGTTATGGGGGCCTCTACCTGTCTAAACACCAACTTGGCTTTTGGTTGCTTAAAGTGTAAGAAATAGAGCATATCACAACACAACTTTGATCTCAGCAATAGAACCCTTAAGCAAATACTTTGTACACATTCAAGACATCCTAACTGAGCTAGCACACGACTCCAATACCTCCATTGCCCTCTAGAATACAGAACCACCCTCAAACTGCCCAAACAGAGCTCCTACTGCAGTTTGAGTGCCAACTCTCATTCCTTTCATGCATTCTTGCTAAAAGCTCATCAAACACATTCCCTAGCATCACTTGAAGCTAACCAAAACATAAAACACGACCTGTAACTCCTCTAATCAGTTCCACCATTTTCACTATCTTGTTTTGCAGTTGGAGGTCCATAGCTCGATTCAAAGTGTTTCAAAGCAAAGTAAGCATTGGAATAGCATCACTACACTTCAGGCAAGCTGTAAAGATCATCATCTTGCCCTGGAAGCTCCCCCATTGCCAGATACAACTTCAACTGAACAGGTATCTTCTTGAACTTCTAACTCTTAATGTAGGCATTGTTAGCTCTAGGTTTGTGAATAAGAAGTGTTCTACTCATGCCCCTGAATCTATACATACTTTTACTTTTCATTTATTTTGCCTGAGCTATGAGAATTTAAGGTCTGAATATGGAATAAAAGTTAGGTCAAGATTTGGGAATGTTAAAATTCTCTCATTTCTGAGAGTTAGGATGATTTCTTTACATATTTAGAATCGTGATTCAATGCTTAACATTTCTTATGTTGAAAGTTTGTGCAAAAGATTAAGGAATCCAGATGTTTGAATTGATGTTCAGGCGCGCGTTTTTGAACATCTTTCTGGCTGGAGGTTGAAGAAAGGCTTGGTGGGCTGGGCCTGTTGTGCTATTTCTCTTCACACCCTATTTTTGCTTTTATACCCCCTGAGCCCATTTTGTTTGTTTTATTGATTTTTTGACTTTTCTCTTTTCATTCTGATTTATTTATTTTTGCTAGTAATATTAAAAACATGAAAAATTATTTTTACACCATTTTTATATTTTTTAAGTATTTATTTGTTTATATGAACCATTTGTACATAAATAATATATATATATACTATTATTTAGAAAAACTAGAAAAAAATAATGCAAATATATTTTATTTCTGATTTTTATTTCATTTTCTCTTTTGAAAACATTTTGTATCAAAAAAATATATTTTTTTTAATATTATTATTTTGTATATATAATATTTATTTAGTAAATAATAAAGATATTTATATATATTAGTATATTTAGGTAAATAATACAAAAAATATATACATTTTTTATTTTATTAATATTTGACATGAAAAATACTTTTTTATGAATATACTTCATTTTTATTTTATTTTGTACATAATTATTAAATATTGTACACTTTAAATAATTATTACCTTTTACTTAATGAAATTAGGGTTTTACCCTTAAAACACAAAAACTCCAAAAATGTTACTTTTTTTATTTTATTCATTTTATTTATTTGACTTATAAAAAACACCCCTTTTTCCATACATATAAAAAACCCTTTTTGCATTTTGCATCTTTATTTTATTTTCCATTTAATTTATGCAATTAATTATCTTGTAAATAATTCAATATTGATGTAATAGCTAGGTTTAAATTCCTTGTCAATATCCCCCATTTGAACATTTGTACCCCCCTTCCCATATTGTGTTGTAATAGTGTAGGAATTTTACTTTTCTCACTTTAACGCTTTCTAAATATACCATGCTAGAATTAGGGTTTGTATGCAAATAAAAAGAAAAAAATAGTTTGACCTAATTTCAAGATAAACAAGTATGAAAATGGACAACACATATCACACTTGCACCCATAGGGTATTCCACTTGTTGCCTTCAATAAATGGGCCATATTGCATGTTAGGTCTCTTTGGGCAAAAACAAAACAAATAATTCAAATGATCATAGTCCCTCGATGACGCTTTCGAAAAGTTGCCTAAAATGATCAAGTCCCTTTCAAGGAAAAATTGCCCAAAGATACTTAGCACCATTGCAACTATGGTCTAAACGATGACCCGCGCCCGTCCCTTTCACATCCTAACACAAGATTGTCCACCAAATGAAATGGTGGAACAAAATTGTTAAAAGGGTTAAAACATAGCAATAATCTTTGAGAACTTTAGGGTAGATAGCTCTTAAGTACTTGTCAACTTGCAAAACAAAACGCTTACCTATTTTTCAAACCACACTTCACAAACACTTTCAAAACAAACTTTCAAAAAACCTTGAAACATCTTTTCAAAAAGACAAACACCTTTTGTAAAACATTCGAGTAAAGAATTGTTACAAGGGTAGCCTAGACAAGGCATCTTTTTCAAAATCTTCTCAAAAGCCACACACAAAGCACAATTTCAAACAATTGAAAACCAAGGCAAGTTGATCTAAGCAAGTACCTAAGAGCCCATGGATAACCATGGATAGAAAGGGTGCTAATACCTTCCCTTTCTATAATCTACTCCCCGAACCCAAGAAAAATCTCAAAGGTTTTTGCTGTGCTTTTTAAACCTTTCCTTAGGATAAAATAAAAAGTCGGTGGCGACTCTTGCTCAACCGAAACATTTGCGGAAACAAACGCAAAACCATAGTCAGTTCTCCCACCGTATCACAAAACTGGCGACTCTGCTAGGGATAATTTAAAAGTGGAGTAACCTTAGGGCTTAGATCACCCTCTTGCATGACTAATTGTTTGATTTGATTGCTTTTATATTTTGGCTCTCTTGTTTGGGTTTGCAAATCCTACACCCGGATTTTGGGAAACATTTCATAGATAGAAATACGTTGTGGAAACTGTGCGGGCTATACCGACACGGTCGAAGCAATAGCTATATTAGTGCGACATATTTGTGAGTACCGGTAACCCTTGAGTTCAATCAAGGAGAGTACGGGGCCGCTGAGTGATGTCACTAAGCACTAATGACCTAGAACCTTACTTGACCATCTTGGCCTTTTATTAGGGGTAGTGAGATGACCGGCTTTGGTGCAGTCCGAAGTTGGTAGATACTCGATACTACACTCATTGAGGGTTGTTTTCTTGGAATATTTTGGTCGCTAGTTAAGTGGCTAAACCGAAACAATGAACAATGAAAACAATCCAATGATATTGAGCTCCTTAGAACCCGGTTACTATTTATAGGACAGGTTTTTAAGCGAACTACACTCAAGAGGGTACTTACCTATGAAACCCCATGCAAGCCTGAAACTAGGGTTTGGTGTGATTTGCTTGTACATATGTTTTGTGCATACATCATAAACATCATAAAACATCATATGCATTCACTAACCATTTCAAGGGTTTGGATCTTCATCTTTGTTTTTGTTTTGTAGGTCATGGAAATTCCTCGCAGAAAGACCATCCAAGTCAACCTTGTGAGAATCTCTCCTCAACTCAAGGAGCTCACCTCAAGAATTCCGGAAAGCTCATCCTTCAGTGAAAGACATGGCAGACTGCTCAGCCTAGTCAACACCAACATTGAAGAAGACATGATGAAAGTGCTATTCCAGTTCTTTGACCCTCTTCACCACTGTTTCACTTTCCCTGATTACCAGTTGGTGCCCACTTTGGAGGAGTTTTCTCAACTCTTGAGAATTCCTATCCTTAATCAACTACCCTTCAACGGTACGGAAAAGGAACCAAAGCCGGAAGATGTTGCTCGAGCATTACATCTACAACCATCTGACATCAAGGGGCATTGGGAAACCAGAAGCGGCGTCAAGGGATTCTTAGTAAAATTCTTGTTTGAGAAGGCACAAGAATGTTGGAACTCATTGGACCTACAAGCCTTTGAAGAGATTGTGGCACTCCTTATCTATGGGTTGGTCTTGTTCCCAAATTCTGACCAGCTGGTAGATGTCAATGCCGTCAAAATCTTCTTATCCAGAAATCCAATACCAACATTGCTTGGGGACATTCTTCACTCATTTTACACACGAACAATGAGAAAGAGGGGTGTTCTCATGTGCTGTACTCCTCTCCTTTCAAGGTGGTTTATTTCGCACCTTCCACAATCTGTCTTGAAGAATGACCAAGGCTCAAGGTGGTCCCAACGGTTGATGACTCTTACTCACTCTGATGTACGTTGGTGTTCTCGGTCCAGAGAAAATGTCATCATCGTCGATCGTTATGGAGAGTTTCCTAATGTTCCTTTACTTGGAATCAGAGGAGGTATCACCTACAACCCTTGCCTAGCTTTGAGGCAATTTGGATATGCACGGAGGGATGGCCCTCACGACATGTTGATTCCTGACCTAGTTTTTGACTTCGACAACAATGCGCAAGGACTTCGCCAAAGATTCATCAGAGCTTGGGGGAGGCCCAACAAGGTTGATAGCAAGACTCTGGGACATAAGAACTCCATCCCTCTTGAGCCTTATCTCAGGTGGGTACGAGCTCAAGCCCAAAGTTTAATGATGCCTTATCCTCATGTACTCCCGGTGATTAAAGAGCCCGTCAAGGAAGGAGAGGTTCCCTATACCATCCTACATCCTGACATGCCTACATCGTGGGAGGAAATGCAGAAAAGTTGGATTCAGCTCAAGGAGGAACGGAACACTTTTGAAGCCAGCTTCTACGCCAGTGAGAAGATGGTTCTAGAGCTTACCCGCGGACTCCATGAGCAAGAGGCCCTCAACACCTACATTGCGCCAAAGAGGATGCGCAATGTCTTTTTACCTTGAGAAGTTATTTTTGTAATATTTGGCCCATGGGGCATTTATGTACTAACAAATTTCTTCTTATTAATATGACGTGCGTTCTTCTTTGTCTGAAACAATTTTGAATGTCCTAAATCCTTGAATGCATTGCATACATAAGCATACCATTCATCATGTGCATAAGCAGGTCTCACCCTAGGTTTCCTTATCTGTCTGCTGTTTATTTCAGTAGGATGGATCTCGAGCAAACAGTCAAAGACCTACAAGCTCAAAATGCACAGTTTCAGCAACTCCTGACAACCTTGGCTAAAGGTCAGGAGGATCTCAAGACCTTGCTGGGGAATAAAGACCCAGTGAAAAAGAAGAAAAAGAGACTCGGGTGGCTACTTTGGGGAGAAGATTTGACGGAGAAGCTCGGAGAGTGCTTGAATTTCCTCCTATTTCTGATGAAGGAACCAGCAAAGGAGGTGGGGCTGCGGTACCTTCCGAGTCCGATGTGGAAGAAGAAGAGGTCGAAGAGGATGAAGACTATTCTGATCAGCAATACCCTCCAGCTGATGATAAATACAAAGGACTAGAAGACAGGTTGGCCGCCATGGAGCTACAAAGAGTACCGAGTTTGGATTTTGAAGACTTGGGTTTGGTCGCCGGGATTGTGATTCCCCCAAAATTCAAAGTGCCAGTGTTTGTGGGGTATGATGGGATGTCCTGTCCAAAAATGAATCTCAGGTCCTACGTGAGAAAGATCCAACCCTATACGGCAGATAAAAACCTTTGGATCCATTTCTTTCAAGACAGCCTTTCTAGAGCTCAATTGGAGTGGTTTTATCAGCTAGAGGGAACCAGCGTCCGAAATTGGGAAGACTTGACCACTGCCTTTTACAAACAATATCAGTATAATTCTGACCTTGCTCCTACTCGTACCCAACTTCAGGGAATGTCATTGGGAATAGGCGAAGGATTCAAAGAATATGCACAAAAATGGAGGGATTTGGCTGGCAGGGTGCAGCCTCCTTTAACTGACCGCGAACTTGTTGATATGTTTCTTGGGACCCTATCTGGGCCATTTTTCAATCATCTGATTGGTAACTCCTCCGCGGGGTTTACCGATTTGATCTTAACAGGCGAAAGAATAGAAGCTGGCATCAAGTCAGGAAAAATTCAGAAGGGTGTTGCTGCAAGTGTTGAGAAGAAGCCTTTTAAGAAGGAAACGGCTGTTGTATACTCCCAAAGAAGAGCAGGGAAGATTGAGCGTCGGCCGACAGTGGGGGCCGTAATGATTCAAAACCCTTCAAGTGAGCAGCCTCGCTATAACCAATCCAAACCAAATCAACAACGGGTGGAACGGCCACAACGGCAGTTCACCCGCATTAATATGACTCCAGCGCAAGTGCTTCCCCATCTGTTGAAGTTGAATCTCGCCACTATCAAGGAGGCACCAAAAAATGTGAATACGTCCTCTCCACATTATCATCCTAATGCTAAATGCGCCTACCATTCTGACAGTGTCGGGCACGACACCAATGATTGTTGGGCACTCAAGCATAAAATCCAAGACTTGATAGAGGCGAAGGAAGTGGAGTTTGACGCTCCGGAGAAGTCTAATGTGATATCTGCTCCCATGCTGAAGCACGGCTGAAATGTCAATGCCATTGAAGAAGATTTGTATGTTGCTGATGTCAATGATCTGATTACTCCATTATTAACCATCAAGTTGAATTTGTTAAGGGCCGGGATCTTCCCAGGATGTAAAGAAGACTGCTATTGTTGTTACTCTCTTCCATTTGATTGTCCGTTACTGAAGAAAGGCATCCAAGGCCTTATGGATAGTCGACAAATTTTGCTTGAAAAAGTTTCTGCTACTCCAACCCATACTGAAGATGTCTCAATCATAACCATTCACGCCAATCTTTCCAAGGCCGTCAAAAAGCCTGTTAAGATTACACCAGTTACGAAATCTGTTCCTTTGAAGATAACAATGCCAGGGCCTGTCCCCTATGTTTCTGAGAAGTCAATACCATGGAACTATGGCGGTGACGTCTACTACCATGGTATTAAGCAAATCGAAATAACTGAAGAAAGTTCGGATGATGAAGAAGCCATCATTGGTAACATTGCAGGCACGAGCAAAATCACCCGGAGCGGGAGAAATTTTTCTCCAGAGATTGCCCCTCCAAGAGCAATCTTTGGACCCTCATCTGCCGACAAGGTCATCCCTGCACCAATAAAACTCTCTGCTAGAACCCCTTTGATTGAAGATGTTGTTGTTCCTAGTACTGTCCCTCCTACCACTACTGACAAAGGTAAGGGAATCCAAGATGAGCTCGTCAGGACGAGGGCTCAACCCTTGGTCATCCCGGAAACCTCCAAGAAGGAAATGGATTAGATTTTGAGGATAATCAAAAGGAGTGATTACGATGTGGTAGAACAACTGGGGCAAACTCCCTCAAAGATCTCCATGCTGGCACTACTACTTTGCTCGGAAGCGCACGCTAAAGCTCTGATAAAATTCCTGAAGGCAGCCCATGTGCCCCAGGAAACCTCTGCGGATCAATTTCAAAATTGCGTGGCTAGCCTGACTGCGGACAATGGATTAGGTTTCTCTGATGCCGACCTAACTCCTAAAGGTAGAAACTACAATGATGCTCTGCACATTTCAGTCGAGTGCCGAGGAACTACTCTCGCACATGTCTTGGTCGACACTGGTTCGTCGCTGAATGTACTGCCTAAGAAGGCCTTGGACCGACTAGATTGTGAAGGGTTGGAGTTAAAACCGAGTGATATCGTTGTCAGAGCTTTCGATGGTTCGAAGAGAATGGTCCATGGGGAGGTTGAAATTCCCATCAAGATAGGCACTGAGGTGTTTAAATCTACTTTCTATGTGATGGACATTCATCCGTCATACTCTTGCTTGCTGGATAGGCCTTGGATACATCATGCTGGGGCAGACACCTCCTCCTTACATCAGATGTTGAAGTATCATGTCAAGGGAAAGATCATTACTGTCCATGGCGAAGAGGAATACATGATTAGCCACTTGAACTCCTTCCGGTATGTGGAGGTAGAAGGGGAGTTCATTGAGACGCCTTTCCAGCATTTCGAAGAAGTCCTTCCTGAAATAACAGTAGCAAAATTGGCAGTTGAGACACCGAGGCAGATGGCCAGGATGGCATCTCTGGAGGACGCAAGGGCCGCAATAAAGGAGGGGAAGAACTCAGCATGGGGGCAGTTGCCTGATATTCCGCATAAGACCGACAAATTTCGATTAGGGTTCACTACCGCAGGCCAGAAAGCTATGCGCCGTTCGAAGATTGAAAGAGCGCCAATCAAAATTTATCCCTACGGAATCAACGCTTTGGAGGACGAAGACAAAGAGAGAAACATCGAAGAGTGGATTTACCCAACTGTCAAAGGAGGATTGTGCAACTGGGAGGCAAAAGACTTTGTCCCCATCACTTTTATTCATCAGTAATTTATCTGTCAAACATTTCCGATTGGTCTGTAATATTTATTTTCAAACAATCCATACACTATCTTTTCACCTCATGCCTTGCCCGGGGCATGTAGGTCCATTTGTAAGGGTTTTGATTATTTTTCACATCCATATGCCATGTTTAATGATTCATTGGACGTTTTTCATTTGATAAACTGCTTATGATCATTTTCTTTCCTTTTGCATTTTTTGTTTAAGGATGGCTATCCCTTACACACACCCACACTCACAATTGCAGGTACCCATCCACTCCGGATTCCATGGGTGACTATTCCGCTATATCCTTCAATAACTCTGAAGATCTGGTCAATCAAGCCGAGTATGAAGATGACGAAGGTTGTGAAGTACCAGGGGAACTAGCCAGACTTCTACAACAAGAGGAAAGTGCCATCTTACCGCACGAAGAGTCATTGGAAACTGTCAACTTAGGAACCGAGGAAGACCGGAAGGAGGTGCAAGTGGGCGCCAATCTGGAAGCAAGTGTCAAGGAACGTCTGATACAGTTGTTGAATGAGTATGTTGAGATCTTCGCTTGGTCTTATGAAGACATGCCGGGTTTAGACACAGACATTGTGGTTCACCGTCTCCCCACAAGAGAGGATTGTCCACCGATCAAGCAAAAAGTCCGCCGAATGAGGCCTGGCATGTCTGAAAAGATCAAAGCAGAAGTGATGAAGCAATTCGACGCTGGCTTTCTGGCTGTTACGTCCTATCCTCAACGGGTCGCTAACATCGTGCCAGTACCTAAGAAAGATGGCAAAGTCAGGATGTGTGTGGACTACCGGGATTTGAATAGGGCCAGCCCCAAAGATGATTTTCCACTTCTACACATTGACATTTTGATCGACAATACAGCTCAGCATAAAGTGTTTTCCTTCATGGATGGATTCTCGGGCTACAATCAAATCAAAATGGCCCCCGAGGATATGGAGAAAACAACTTTTGTCACACAATGGGGCACTTTCTGTTACAAGGTGATGTCGTTCGGGCTGAAGAACGCAGGGGCAACTTATCAACGCGCCATGGTAGCTTTATTTCATGATATGATACATCATGAGATCTAAGTTTACGTAGACGATATGATAGCTCGGTCACAAACAGAGGAAGAGCACCTTGAACATCTAGAAAAGCTGTTTGCCAGGTTGAAAGAATACAAACTCAGGCTGAATCCAAGTAAGTGCACTTTTGGAGTTAGGTCTGGTAAGCTTCTAGGATTCATCGTAAGCAACAAAGGAATTAAAGTTGATCCAGCAAAAGTGAAAGCAATACAAGAGATGCCTGCTCCCCGTACTGAAAAGGAGGTTAGAGGGTTCTTGGGGCGCTTGAACTATATTGCCAAATTCATCTCTCATCTGACTTCTACCTGTGAGCCAATTTTCAAACTCTTGAAGAAAGACCAGGTAGTCGAATGGAACGACAATTGCCAAGCTTCTTTTGATAAGATCAAGGAGTATTTGCTAGAACCTCCTATTCTGATGCCACCCGTCGAAGGAAGACCATTGATCATGTATTTGACCGTCTTGGATAACTCAATGGGGTGTGTTTTGGGCCAGCATGACGAGTCTGGTCGAAAAGAGCATGCTATTTATTACCTTAGCAAAAAGTTTACCGACTGTGAGACTCGCTACTCACTGCTCGAGAAAACTTGTTGCACTTTGGTATGGGCTGCTCGCCGACTAAGGCAGTATATGTTGACTCATACTACCTTGTTGATTTCCAAAATGGATCCTATCAAGTATATCTTCGAAAAGCCCGCTTTATCTGGAAGAATAGCCAGATGGCAAATGATCCTAACTGAGTATGACATCCAGTACACCACCCAAAAAGCTATAAAAGGGAGTGTACTAGCTGACCATCTGGCTCATCAAGCTATCGAAGATTATCAACCCATGAGATTTGACTTCCCAGACGAGGACATCATGAATTTGGACAACATTGAAGGTAACGGACCGTATGACGGACCCGAAAAGGGATCCCGATGGACCCTGTACTTTGATGGTGCTTCAAATGCACTTGGAAATGGTATTGGCGCAGTACTCATTTCTCCAGAAGGCTATCACACTCCTTTCACGGCCCGACTTTGCTTCAGCTGCACAAATAACATGACTGAGTATGAAGCTTGCATCTTTGGTCTCAGGGCTGCTATAGACTTGGGAATCAAATCTTTGATCGTATTTGGGGACTCGGCTTTGGTTATCAGTCAAATCAAAGGAGAGTGGGATACCAAACATCCTAATCTTATCCCATACAAAGAACATGTTCTGACATTGTTGCCTCATTTCGAGCAAATTACCTTCGAGCATTTCCCGCGAGAAGAGAATCAGCTAGCAGATGCTCTAGCTACAATGTCTTCCATGTTTAAACTCAACTGGGATAACGAGGCTCCCCAAATCACCATCGAGCGAATGGATGAACCTGCGCATTGTCACGAGATTAATACCGAAGAAGCAGTGGAACAACCTTGGTTCCATGAAATCAAAAGGTATCTCGAGACCAGAGATTATCCCGAAGGAGCTTCCGTAAATGACAAGAAGTTCTTAAGGAAATTTGCTGCCAAATTCTTCCTGAGCAACAGCATCCTTTACAAATGAAGCCATGATTGTGTATTACTCCGATGTGTAGACAAAGCTGAAGCAGAGTTGATCATGACTGATATACACAACGGCACATTTGGCACTCACTTGAGCGGGCATACAATGGCTAAGAAGATCCTAAGGGCAGGCTATTACTGGTCTACCATGGAAGCTGACTGCCATCAATATTCCCGTACTTGCCACAAATGCCAAGTCTATGCTGATAAAGTTCATATCCCTCCGGTTCCTCTCAATGTTCTGACTGCTCCTTGGCCCTTTGCAATGTGGGGCATTGACATGATTGGAGAGATCAAGCCCACGGCTTCCAACGGACATCGCTTCATCCTGGTTGCCATTGACTATTTCACCAAATGGGTCGAAGCCGCTTCCTTCGCCTCTGTTACTAAAAATGTGGTTGCCTGCTTTATCAAGCAAAATCTCATATGTCGGTATGGTGTTCCAGACAGGATCATCATAGACAACGGTACAAATCTGAATAACACGATGATCACCGCATTATGCGAACAATTCAAGATTTATCATCACAATTCATCTCCCTATCGGCCGAAGATGAATGGTGCTGTTGAAGCTGCGAACAAAAACATTAAAAAGATCATTCAGAAAATGACAGTCACTTACAAAGACTGGCATGAAATGTTACCGTTTGCTCTACATGGATACCGAACGACGGCACGTACTTCAACCGGGGCAACCCCATTTTCTTTGGTATATGGCATGGAAGCTGTCCTGCCTATGGAAGTTCAGATTCCTTCTCTAAGGATTATGAAGGACACAGGTTTGAATGAAGATGATTGGATGCAGACCCGACTTGACCAACTCAATCTGATCGACGAGAAGCGACTCGCTGCTATATGCCATGGTCAGGCGTATCAAAAACGGATGATCAAGGCCTTCAATAAGAAAGTCAGACGTCAAGTGTATCGAGTCAGAGATCTTGTAATCAAGCGGATTATCTTGCCGCAAAGTGATCCCAGGGGCAAATGGACTCCTACATATGAAGGACCATTTGTGATCAAGAGCATATTTTCTGGTGGTGCAATGATTCTGACCACCATGGACGGCGACGATTTGCCGCACCCTGCGAACGCAGATATAGTCAAAAGATACTACGCATAAAATAACCCGACAAGTCGAAAACCCGAAAGGGCGGCTTTGGCAAAAATGGGCATCCCGGTGAACCGAAAACCCGAAAGGGCGGTTCAGGAAAAAATTAGGGATAAATACAAAAAAAAATCTGTACACCCGGCAAGTTGAAAACCCGAAAGGGCGGCTTGGGCAAAAAGGGGTTTCCCGGTGGATCAAAAACCCGAAAGGGCGATTCAGGCAAAAGTTAGGGAATTAAAGCGTATGACTATGTCTCGTCGGATCAATTCAAAGACAATCTCTTCATCAACCAGTTCCAGGCTTCTGATCAATCCAGTCATCGGCAAACGAAGCATTGAATGGACAGATATTCAGAGTTGTGAAAGCTATAGCGGAATGGAATCCCATGGAATTATTTCACATAGCCATCTTTATTTTGTATAAATCTTTCAATATTTATGACAAAATCCTCTTATTAGGATGATTGTCTCCTTTGTACAAATATACTCATAGAAAGTCAATACAAATACTTTTCCCAGAAATTTGTGTCATTTCCTTTTCTTTTCTCTTGCACTATTTGTTTGATTTTGAGAAACGTCCAATGTTTTGTTAAAAAGGCATATGCATTTGAACATAATCATTTCCTTATGAATCAAGAAAGAGGATTACCGATAGGTCAAAGATGCAGTTGGATATCTTGATACCCTTCAAAGGAAATCCCCAGGAGATTTGGAATCCATATCCCCAGCAAACCCTGAAGCTTATCCCCAGTAGATTTTGGAAGCTTATCCCCTGCAGAGTACGGAAGGCTCTCCCGAGTTTTATTCAAAGTTATTCCTCACAAGGGCTTATAACTGGGTTATCCTCAGCTTATTGCCACGGAAGATCGCACTCGCCAAAATTCTTCCTACCTCCAGCAGAGTTCATCAGAGTTCCCCAACATAGCTTATCAATACAATCCCCAGCCAGAGAATCCTCCGGAACTCAATTCCCCTCAAATGTAAGTTTCAGTATCCCCAGCCGAGCTAAAGCTTCAAATTATCAAATCCCCAGCGGAGCCAGACTAATGAACCTTCTCCCCACAGAATTTTGGGAGGGCAAATCTTGAGTTCCCCAGTGAAGTCGCCAGAGATACTTCCCACCAAACTGAAGATTCTCAGTCTTACATCCCCAGCATGAGTCTATTAGATTGGAACTCCCCAGTAGAAGTCATCAGGAATTCCCCAGAAGAATGGTATACAACCCAAGCTCCTTATTCTCCAGCAACAACCAGGAATTATTCTTCCCGGCAGCAGTCAAGATACTTTTATCTTCAGCCATCTCAGATTCATCTATCCTTTGCAAGACAGCTCTCCAGCTTACATGCGCATCCATTTACATTCATATCATATAACATACGTTGTATCATGCATCATGACATTGCATATAACTAACTCTTTACCTTTTCAGGTAAGATCTGTCGAAAGACTAAAATCATTATCTTCCGAGATTTCTTTCCAGGAATAGTTCAGATATGACCCAGACATGGCAACATTCTAATGCTTATTCCAGATTTATCCAGATGCAGTTTTACACGAGCTCATCATCAGGGAACCCTACACCGGTTCTTCCTCCAAATCCAAAGATTTCTGAAAACAGTTCACGGGTTCTCCAAGTAATGGGTGTTAACCTATCGCTTGTTCAGACTCTTCTCAAGACTTCTGAAAACAGTTTATGGATTCTTCCCAACAACGGATGTTAATCTATCGCTTGTTCAGATGCAACTTTTGAAAACGGTTTACGGACGCTTCCCAACAACGGATGCTGCTCTATTGCTTATTCAACTTCGAGACTTCTGAAAACAGTTTTTGGATTCTTCCCCACAACGGATGTTAATCTATCGCTTGTTCAGACTCTTCTCAATTTTTGAAAACAGTTTACGGACGCTTCCCAACAACGGATGCTGCTCTATTGCTTATTCAACTTCGAGATTTCTGAAAACAGTTCACGGGTTCTCCAAGTAACGAATGTTAACCTATCACTTGTTAAGTTTCTTCTCAAGACTTTTGAAAACAGTTTACGGACGCTTCCCAACAACGGATGCTGCTCTATTGCTTATTCAACTTCAAGACTTCTGAAAACAGTTTATGGATTCCTCCCAACAACGGATGTTAATCTATCGCTTGTTCAGTCTCTTCTCAAGATTTTTGAAAACAGTTTACGGATTCCTCCCAACAACGGATGTCAATCTATTGCTTATTCAAACCCCCAGTTCAGAGATGGTCCAAAACATGGACACCTTTCTGATACTCATTCCATATGGCATCTTTAAGCCCATCCCCGACAAATTTCTGTCACTCTTCTAGATGGCATCGTTAATCCCATCTCCAAATGGCATCTCTAAGCCCATTCTCGCATCCATTGCTTTGACGAGTGCAAATTTCCGGGCACTCTAGTGTCCAATCTCCTTTTACCCTCGAGTCACGAAAGGCAAACTTGCCAATCTAACTCTTCGGATTCAAGAAGATTGAACATGGGCAACTGTTGTACCCCAAAATTTGCCCTCCCATTTCTCATTAATTTCTCATCACAAAGTCCTTGGAACTCAAGATCAAGTTAGGGTTAGCTCTGCTCAAGACTCCTCCTTGCACTGTTGACCCAAATTAGGGTTTGTGTTTGCACAAAGATGTTTTGACCAAAAATGCCTAAGATGACTTTCATGCTTCATATTGGACTCCCAAGTTTATCCACGTCAAGTTTCAAGTCTTGATTCCAAGTTTTGCCCAGTCAATTGGACAGTTGACCTAGAAATCAGCTGTATTGGGGAAAAAGTCAACTGTGGCCAATTGACAGTCAAACCTCATGAAAATTGACCCACATCAACATCATGAACTCACATGGACCATTTGATCAATTTTGGATCACAACTCCACAAGAAATTTGATCAGATCACCAAAAGGGCAAAATGGTCATTTTTAGGGTTTTGACTGCACAAAGGCAATTTTTGACTGTTTGACCTAGCCAATGGCAAGCCAAGCTCACATATGGACTCAAGGACCCCATGGAATTGTCTTGACATGCTCAAAAAGTTCAAAAGATCCCAAATGCACAAGATTGACAGTTGAATTTCCCAATCAATTGATCAATTTTGACTGTATACTGAAAGGTCAAACTTTGACTTTTTGGTCAAAATCAAGAGTCAAAATTCATTTTTCATCAAAACATGCCAAATCATGAAACTTGTTCACCAAGAAATCAAAATTTGCAAATTAGTGTTTAAAATGAAAATTTTTCATAACTTAGAATTTTTCTAAGTTATGAAAAACCCTAATTTTTTCCTAACTTTGCCCCACTTTCTCACCAAGATTCATTTGGATTCAAGAAAAAGTCAAAACATGAAAGTTGTAGCTTATTGCATAATCTACAACTTTGATTCACAAAGTTTTCCCAAAAGAGGCTTGTATCTCAAGTTACAATTTTTGGAATAAGGGTACTAAACCATTCTTAACTTAGTGAAATTTTGACCTTTTTAGGCAAGGTTTTTTACCTAACTTCAAGACCATTTTTCACATACTTCCCCTTGGAATTTCAATTTTCATTTCAAAGATGGATTGTAGCACACATTCCAAGATTTCCAAAATGTCCAAAAACTCATCAAACAACCTCATGACTTGAGAGAATCGAATTTTGCAATATGGCAAAAACTCACTTTGTGAAGTGGCCAATTTCCATGTTCATAACTTGTGCAAATTTGTTCAAATCAGCATGCAACTTGATTACAGGCCTCTAAACCATCCAACACTCATAAATTTAATGCAAACTCTTTGTGCCAAGACCATGTTCTATGTGTTCAAGCATTGCATGATGGATTAATCCCAAAATAGATAAAGCACTTTAACCATTTTTGCAAAAGTAAGCTTTATGTCAAAATGAAAATCCAAGAAGTACAGATCAAATCCCCTTGGCACAAGTTTAGGGACTAATCACACTGATCAATGCCAAGGTTTGCAGCATGTTATGGGGGCCTCTACCTGTCTAAACACCAACTTGGCTTTTGGTTGCTTAAAGTGTAAGAAATAGAGCATATCACAACACAACTTTGATCTCAGCAATAGAACCCTTAAGCAAATACTTTGTACACATTCAAGACATCCTAACTGAGCTAGCACACGACTCCAACACCTCCATTGCCCTCTAGAATACAGAACCACCCTCAAACTGCCCGAACTGAGCTCCTATTGCAGTTTGAGTGCCAACTCTCATTCCTTTCATGCATTCTTGCTAAAATCTCATCAAACACATTCCCTAGCATCACTTGAAGCTAACCAAAACATAAAACACGACCTGTAACTCCTCTAATCAGTTCCACCATTTTCACTTTCTTGATTTGCAGTTGAAGGTCCATAGCTCGATTCAAAGTGTTTCAAAGCAAAGTAAGCATTGGAATAGCATCACTACACTTCAGGCAAGCTGTACAGATCATCATCTTGCCCTGGAAGCTCCCCCATTGCCAGATACAACTTCAACTGAACAGGTATCTTCTTGAACTTCTAACTCTTAATGTAGGCATTTTTAGCTCTAGGTTTGTGAATAAGAAGTGTTCTACTCATGCCCCTGAATCTATACATACTTTTACTTTTCATTTATTTTGCCTGAGCTATGAGAATTTAAGGTCTGAATATGGAAGAAAAGTTAGGTCAAGATTTAGGAATGTTAAAATTCTCTCTCATTTCTGAGAGTTAGGATGATTTCTTTACATATTTAGAATCGTGATTCAATGCTTAACATTTCTTATGTTGAAAGTTTATGCAAAAGATCAAGGAATCCAGATGTTTGAATTGATGTTCAGGCGCGCGTTTTTGAACATCTTTCTGGCTGGAGGTTGAAGAAAGGCTTGGTGGGCTGGGCCTGTTGTGCTATTTCTCTTCACACCCTATTTTTGCTTTCATACCCCCTGAGCCCATTTTGTTTGTTTTATTGATTTTTTGACTTTTCTCTTTTCATTCTGATTTATTTATTTTTGCTAGTAATATTAAAAACATGAAAAATTATTTTTACACCATTTTTATATTTTTTAAGTATTTATTTGTTTATATGAACCATTTGTACATAAATAATATATATATACTATTATTTAGAAAAACTAGAAAAAAATAATGCAAATATATTTTATTTCTGATTTTTATTTCATTTTCTCTTTTGAAAACATTTTGTATCAAAAAAAATATATTTTTTTTTTAATATTATTATTTTGTATATATAATATTTATTTAGTAAATAATAAAGATATTTATATATATATATATTAATATATTTAGGTAAATAATACAAAAAATATATACATTTTTTATTTTATTAATATTTGACATGAAAAATACTTTTTTATGAATATACTTCATTTTTATTTTATTTTGTACATAATTATTAAATATTGTACACTTTAAATAAATATTACCTTTTACTTAATGAAATTAGGGTTTTACCCTTAAAACACAAAAACTCCAAAAATATTACTTTTTTTATTTTATTCATTTTATTTATTTGACATATAAAAAACACCCCTTTTTCCATACATATAAAAAACCCTTTTTGCATTTTGCATCTTTATTTTATTTTCCATTTTATTTATGCAATTAATTATCTTGTAAATAATTCAATATTGATGTAATAGCTAGGTTTAAATTCCTTGTCAATATCCCCCATTTGAACATTTGTACCCCCCTTCCCATATTATGTTGTAATAGTGTAGGAATTTTACTTTTCGCACTTTAACGCTTTCTAAATATACCATGCTAGAATTAGGGTTTGTATGCAAATAAAAAGAACAAAATAGTTTGACCTAATTTCAAGATAAACAAGCATGAAAATGGACAACACATATCACACTTGCACCCCTAGGGTATTCCACTTGTTGCCTTCAATAAATGGGTCATATTGCATGTTAGGTCTCTTTGGGCAAAAACAAAACAAATAATTCAAATGATCATAGTCCCTCGATGACGCTTTCGAAAAGTTGCCTAAAATGATCAAGTCCCTTTCAAGGAAAAATTGCCCAAAGATACTTAGCACCATTGCAACTATGGTCTAAACGATGACCCGCGCCCGTCCCTTTCACATCCTAACACAAGATTGTCCACCAAATGAAATGGTGGAACAAAATTGTTAAAAGGGTTAAAACATAGCAATAATCTTTGAGAACTTTAGGGTAGATAGCTCTTAAGTACTTGTCAACTTGAAAAACAAAACGCTTGCCTATTTTTCAAACCACACTTCACAAACACTTTCAAAACAAACTTTCAAAAAACCTTGAAACATCTTTTCAAAAAGACAAACACATTTTGTAAAACATTCGAGTAAAGAATTGTTACAAGGGTAGCCTAGACAAGGCATCTTTTTCAAAATCTTCTCAAAAGCCACACACAAAGCACCATTTCAAACAATTGAAAACCAAGGCAAGTTGATCTAAGCAAGTACCTAAGAGCCCATGGATAACCATTGATAGAAAGGGTGCTAATACCTTCCCTTTCTATAATCTACTCCACGAACCCAAGAAAAATCTCAAAGGTTTTTGCTGTGCTTTTTAAACCTTTCCTTAGGATAAAATAAAAAGTCGGTGGCGACTCTTGCTCAACCGAAACATTTGCGAAAACAAACGCAAAACCATAGTCAGTTCTCCCACCGTATCACACTTACGAAGTCGACTCACCTTATTCCTATTAACATCACTTATCCCGTATCGAAGTTGGCGGAAATTTATACGCATGTGATTATAACATTACATGGTATTCTTTTGTGTATTGTTTCGGATAGAGATCCAAGGTTTACTTCTGAATTTTGGAAGAGCTTGCAAGAGGCTTTGGGTTCAAAGTTAAGGTTAAGTTCGGTTTATCATCCTCAAACTGATGGTTAGACGGAAAGGACGATTCAATCGTTGGAAAACTTGTTACGTGCTTGTATTCTTGAACATGGTGGTTCATGGAATACATATCTTCCTTTGATTAAGTTTACTTATAACAATAGTTTTCATGCTAGTATTGGAAGTGGCACCGTTTGAGGCTTTGTATGGTCGGAGGTGTAAAACTCCTTTGTGTTGGCATGAGTCGGGTGAAAATGTGGTGCTTAGACCAGAATTGGTTAGAGAGACTACTGAGATGGTGAAGATGATTAGAGAAAAGATGAGAATTTCTCAAAATCGACAAAAGAGTTATCATGATAAAAGGAGAAAAGACTTGAAATTTCAAGATGGTGATCATGTATTTTTGCGAGTTACTCCTACAACCGGCGTTGGGCGAGCATTGAAGTCGAAGAAGCTAACTCCTCGCTTTATTGGTCCTTATCAAATTACTATTAAAGTGGTAAAAGTGGCTTATAGAGTGGCGTTACCGCCAAATCTTTCGAACTTGAATGATGTGTTCCATGTGTCGCAACTTCGAAAGTATGTTCTGGATCCTTCACATGTGATTGAGATGGATGATATTTAAGTACAAGAAAATCTTACGGTGGAGACGATGCCATTAAGGATCGAAGATCGTGAGATAAAGTCTCTTCGTGAGATCTCCTTGGTTAAAGTTGTTTGTATAGGAGCAGCTGGTGAAAGTGCGACGTGGGAGTTAGAAAGAAAGATGCAGGATTCCTACCCCGAGCTTTTCGAGTCAGGTAATTTCGAGGTCGAAACTTTTTTTAAGTGGGGGAGAGTTGTAATGCCCCGTTTTATTTAATATTATATTATATTAATATTTTCGAGTTACCGTTTGACGTTTATTTTTGCGACGAGAATATTTATATTAACCGGTATATCTGTTAATATATTTGGCGACGTTTTATTCGGAACGATAATTATTTTATTCGGTCCGGTATTTATTTTGAGGGACCGGTAATTATTTTATTCGGTACGGTATTTATTTTGAGGGACCTGTAATTATTTTATTCGGTCCGGTATTTGTTTTGAGGGACCGATAATTATTTTATTTGGTCCGGTATTTGTTTTGAGGGACCGGTAATTATTTTATTCGGTCCGGTATTTATTTTGAGGGACCGATAATTATTTTATTCGGTCCGATATTTATTTTGAGGGACCAGTAATTATTTTGTTCGGTCTGGTTTTTATTCCGTTCGGTTCGGTAAAATATTATTCAGACCGATATTTAATTATTCGGAGTTATTTTAATTATTTGGGGTAATAATATTATTTAGTATTATTTAGTGTTATTTAGTAGTGATATTTTAAGACCAAGAGCTTTTTGGTATTTTGCTAGCTTAAGTCTTGTACCTAAACCAAACACAACACTACTTGTTTTATGACAGAACACATAAAAACACCCTTTGAGAGAGTTAGAGAGAGCTAGAGGTCTTGGAAGAGAAGAAGAGGTGCAAGAACAAAGCTTAGGTTTTGAGTTGGTTGGAACATCGAGAATCATTTCAAACATTTAAGGTAAGGGGTTTGATTTTCCAATGCTTATAGTTAGGGTTTGATTTGGTATATTTTGATTTGGGATAAAATTGATGTTAGGGTTCTTGAGATTTGTTGAGATAAATTAGGAGAGTTAATTTAGGTGTTAGTGTTGTGGGATTATTGTTATGTTAATAGAAATTAAATTATAAAAACTAAATTATATTAATTAAGTTTAGTTTTATAAAAAAAAGAAAAAGAAATAGTAGTATCTAAACTAACAGTATGTTTATTAATTAAGTTTAATTATAACTAAAAGATATAGCAGTATATTTATTGAAATAATTTAATTATGCTAGAAGGATATTCACGTTTATATAAGCTAGCAGGATATCACATATTCAAGTAGTAGAACATGCTAATTGAAAATACAATTCACATGCACAGTAAGAAACAGTTTTCGCTGAAAACTAAAGAACTTACAGTTGAAATGAAAACTAAGTTTAGAATTAATTAAACTATGTTTTGTTTTTCTTTTTTTATTTAATATATTAAACGTTTATATTAATTAAATACATATGACATAAGTTAACTGATTTAATTTGGAATCCGTTATTTCCGATTTCGGCAATTTTCGACAACGGAGCTAGTTGCTCTGAATTTAACGAAAATTGACGTGCTAGCTAATTTCGATGTGTAGAACATCATGGTGAGGTTAGTTTTTCGAGATTACGAGTTTTTAACGGAGCGACCCGAAATAAGACAATTTACGGTTAAGTTGAAATGGGTTGCGTTTTAGTCGGTTTAAGTCTCGTATGGACAATCTGATTGCGACGTTAATGATTATGATTGATGTCGATTATTATGAAAGACTTTCATGACGATTATTGATGTTTGACTATTTTCCCGTGTTTGAAATTTAGTGAATTATTTGATAACGATATGGTGTGATTAAATATGATGTTTGCGACGGTTTATTTATAATGAATACTTGATGATATGCGATGCGATGATATGTTTATCTTGATGTGGATAAATACAGCGACGTGGGCTTTATACCAATTTTGATGTGTGATGATGATGTTTTGTTGTGTCGTGTTTGTGATGTCGTGTTGTCGAGTCACATACATTGCATTGGCGACGAGGGCTTTTATGCCAAGCGACGAGGGCTTCTATGCCAAAGCGACGATGGGCTTTTATGATGAATGTCCCTAATTATGGAAAAAGTGACGGGTACCATATGCATAACATAGTCGTGTCTCATGGAGTCGGTTATGTTTATTTTTGAGTCTTTTGGTGTTGAATTTTATTTGATGGCTTATAATGAATTGCGATGATATATGATACTTTATTTTGTGATTATTTTTGTGTTGAACATAAAGTGATTATGATGTGATAATTTAATGGAAATTATGCGATGGATATAACATGACGGTAAAGCGACGATATGAGTTTATGGCAATGGAGTTTATGTATTGTTTTGACATGATTATGGTGATTATGTGATGATATTAAAGTGTTGATCTTATACACAAAATGATGATTTTAAAGTATGTGAGATTTGATATTTGTTGACATATTCTTATTAATCTATATCATTTATGATTCCAAAACTATTTATATATTTTAGCATGCCTTTAATTATATGTTTTGGAGTATCTCACCCTTTACTTGTTTCGCTGTTGCCTTTATATTGGTAACGTGCAGGTGATCCGCGAGGATGATGAGGATTACCTCGAGTCTCTTTATTTTGAGTCGCTCTGCTCTGATAGTAGTAACACTCGGGATTTGGGAGACGTTATTATTTTGATAGGATAGTTTATGTATACTATCCTATGACTTTATATATTGATGATAACATGATGATACGTACATTTTGTGAACACATCCGCTGTGTTGTGATTAGTCATATGTTTATATGATGATTTATGTTATGAATCGGTATATCCGACTTTTGATTTTGTGATGTGCATTATAATGTAAAGTGGTGAAATACACGAATATGTGATACCTCAATTTATGTTTGGATGAAATTTTGAAACTCTGATTTTATTATTAATTACGAGGGGTAGAATTGGGGTGTTACACCATGCATGCTGAATTTTCTTCCCAGCAACCCATCACGCGCGCGCAACCAGCCCTGGAATTTTATCAAACAGTTTGTAAGCACGTGTTCATGGACGAATATATCATTGATTCAAGCCTCATTTTGAAATATTTTGAACATGAAAGTTCGAGTATGAAGTGTCCTCTACACTTTTGATTCAAAGTTTGTCACATTTCATGCATTGTGGAGAGAGATATAAGGAGGTAAAGAGGTGATCTTGAAATAGTAAAGTTGCATGAAAATGCATGAAATTGTTTGTGCCAATACAAACTCCATTTGCCAGCTCACACTTCAGCCCTTGTTCACTTATCCAAAGGCACATGATTTGCACTCTCACTCACTCAAAAATGTAGCACATCACTCCATCTCGCATTCTTTCCATTTCTCTCACTCTCTTTCCATATTCTATATAAAGCATTTCACTCAACATTCAAAAGCGTTTTTTTAGGGAAGATTGCAAGTCAATAGCAAGCTATTCTCTCCTTCTCTAACACTAAATCCTCTCTCTCTCTCTCTTGGAATTTCAAACATCCACCATTGTTAAGCAAGCTTCTAAAACTTTCAAACATCTTCGCATCTCTCTCTCTACTTATTATCTCTGCACATTCAAGCAAGCTTCTCTCAAGTTTTATTGCTCTTTATTTGAGCTCAAGCTTCATCCAAATTCATTGCAAGGTAGATAGTTCATTTTCTCTCTCTACTGCAACTTGCATTTTATTTTTAAATCCATGAACCTTTTGAAAAATCCAATTACATATTCATAATCCTTGCATTTTTCTGGTCAATTTTCATTCTTGGATCGTTTAATTTGGTGGAGAATTGAAGGAGAAAAGTGAATCACAAAACTGTTCGATGTAATGTGTAAATAAAAAAAAAAGTGTTCATGTAGAATTCTTCACGCGAGATTTTCTCACTCATCAAGACATCATTTCATAAACTTTTTGATCCTAACATGTTCTACTAATTTCAATCTTGAACTTTGTTGTTGGAATTTTTGGATTTCATCAAGAAATGAGTGACTTATGGTGATCTGAAAATGAGGTTTCAAAACTGAAAAAATGTGAACAACATGGCTTTGGTAGGGATGATTAGGTGTCTTGTTTTAATTGAACATGGTTTCAGTTCCTTTTACATCGCATTTTGGCAAAAACAGGTGTAATAGCCTTTGAATATTAATTCTTGATTTGTTTTCTCAAATTTTATTTTAATATTTCCTTCACTTCAAAAATTATGAAAAAATTATTTTAGACTTCTTTTTCAATATATTTTCATATTTTGATTTTTTTTTATCATTTTTATTGATTAAATAAAATCATGTAAATAATTAGGGTTTTAATATTTCTTTTAAATCTTGAATTTTGTTTTTCTATTTCTGTTAAGTAAAAAATTCTATAAAAAATATTTTTGGACTCCTCTCTGAGTTTATTACTTGAAAATATTTTCTATCCAATTTTATAAAAATTTTGGTTACATTTTAAAAATCATTTGGACATAATATATTTTATTTGCATTAGTTTTGTTAGTTTGTTTAAATAATTTTATATTTGTTTTTTTTCCTTTTGAGATAAAATTCAAGAAATATATTCTTTCTGATCCTTTTAATTTTATTGACATTTAGGTTATTTTACATCAAATTTATTTGGCCTTTGGATCTAATTGATTAATTTGTGAACTTAATTTCTTTTTTTTAGTGTTTTTGTTTGATCATGCACATTAATTGATTAAAAGTTCGAACTTCTTATGCCTATAAAATCAGAGATGAAGTTGTTTGGTGTGCTTGAACATGTTGAGGTCATAAAAATAATTTTTCTGGAATTTTACAATGTGATTTCATATTTTTCACATTATTTCCCAAAACCATATAGTTTAAGGCTTATACTTGCTAGTTTCCAAGTTTGCATTTCTAAAGAAAATTTCAACCTCAATCTAGGGACTCCAAATTTTATTTCTGACTTTTTAAGAACCTTAGGAAGTTAAGGTTTTAATTTAATAAATTTTAAAGTTATTTTCCTATTTTAAAACTAATTTTTAATCTAGGATTGCATTTAGGGTTTTACCTTTGATTAATGTTTGTAAATTGAAAACTTTTGTACATGATTCTTGTTTGATTCTTAAAATAGCATGTGGTACTAACTTGAGGAATATTGTGAGACAAATTCTTCAATCTCATTTGGTCTTGGGTGTTGATAGGTTGATAAACCAAATCCACTAAAATGGACGAATGATATTGATGATATTTGAAACTCTTGTCCCTTCCCTCTTCATCTTATCCCCCTTTCTTATTGTATTACATTTTATGGGATAATGATCTCTATATCATTTATCCAAACATGAAGTACATAGATTGCTATTGACCGGCCTCAAAATAGGTGCGACTTCTACATTAGTCCACTTACGATTGCTTAACTTAGCGCTAAATTTTGTCCTGATTTGAGAAAAGATCATTCGTGGCCCAAACCTATGTTTGCAAGCCCGAGTATGTTAATTTGATCTCTTTGATCTAATAACCTTGAGATTCATTGTTAGGAGGATTTGGTTCTACCAATCCTCCAATGGATCTTCATCAATTTTGGTCAACGCGAATCACTTAAACATCGTTGATCATTAAATGTTGCCTTGAGGATTTTAAAAATGGATAATATACTTGACAAAACGCAAATGCAACTTGTTGTTGAGAGGATTTGGTTATACCAATCCTCTAATGAGTTCCAAATGCAAGTTTCAAGATGGTCATCCAACTAACCATTAACTTCTAACAATTGACTTTATTTTTTATGCTTTTATTTTATGCTTTTACTTTATGTACCATTTACTTTAGCATTTACATTTCATGCTATTTTCATCTTTGCTCACTCGAGCATTTACTTTTATGTCATTTTTTATTTTGCTCACTTGAGCTTTTCTTTTCTTTTTGAAGATACTTAATAGTCAACATAAACCATAAAAAAAAACTTTAATGATACTTGAACTATTTGGTTACTATCCTTGGCATTGTGGAGTATTGGACTTCTTGGGCTTAAGAATAGAAACCTTGGCCTATATTGGAGACCTTGTAACCTTAATTGATATTTTGCTACAGAAAGTTATCCGTTTGGTATTGTACTATTTCCCTTTTACTGTTTCCGCTCTTTATTGCTTTCTATTGTATGATGGAACCTCCGTTGCCGATATATGTCAGGAGTCCCTCTGGTTTATTTAAATACCTATTTAAGGCAATTCTGTCTGTGTGCTAATTTTGATTGTTTAAAATCCTATCTTTGAAGTAGGTATTATGCATGCATGTTTATATTTGTGCCCACATTGTATTACAGGTGAAAATTCCTCAAAAGAAGGTGAGCGGAAAGGGTTTGTAATCGACCCCTGCACATTCCAGTCCATGTCGTTCCTATGCTCACTTTCTACATGTAGATGCTCTGAACACGTGCCCAAGATCTGAATGAATTTAAGTCCTTTAAAGGCAAGTGAAAAGGGTTCATGCAATTTGATCTCCACGCTTTCTTTAACTTGTGTTGACCAACACTTATGCTTAGTGTATGCATGCACTATGTCTTTTCCCCCAGATCTTTCCTTCCCTGGTAATTGATATCACGATTAAGGACCCTTTTGCATTTCTATAATTCTAGAGCTTGTTGACTCGGGTGATACGTTTCCCTTGGCTGTAGCTTGACCCCTGGTCTGATGCTTGGTTGCTTGTCTATGGCGGGACCTCCCTTTCCACTACTAGGTCTGCGCCTTGTAGGTGTTTGATATTTGAGTGGTACTCGAGTTGTTGTTTATCCAGATGTTTCGCCATATACTTACTTGTTTGGTATTTACCATGCTCCCTTAGGATTGCTCGTGTAGGGTTAGTCCTCGAGCTAGACACTAGGATAGGTATCCAGGCATGTTAACATAGGGTAGGAATTCCCCTTTTCATCCTCAAACTTACGATCTATTATTGTATGATAATATTAGGGATAACGTTAGGCTAGTCTGCCTTAGTTATTTTTCCTTTATTTGCATATTGTGTCTTAAAACTAAAACTTCTTCTTGGCAAATCATAAAATATCTCTAATGAACTTAAACCCTTCTTTAAGGTATAAAGTACAAACCAATCTTAATTGCTTGTGCACCTTCCTATTTTATTTAAATCTTGTTATATTGATGTTTTGCCATCCTTTCCATGACTTTTTGTTATCTTTTAGCCGATGTTTCGCCATCGCACATTCTTTTAGCCGGTGTTTCGCCATCGCACATGTTTGCTATCTGTTGTACCCCAAAATTTTCCCTCTTATTTTACTCAAAGATATGTGAACCCCAAAGGTCTCAAATATTTTCCATGCTCCTAATATGTTCTCAAAACCATCCATGTTAATTTTCATGCCTTGCGCAAGAAGTTTGCTCAGTCAACTGCTCAAAAGCCTAAAAATCAACTATATTAGGTCAAAAGTCAACTATGACCCTCATGCAGTCAAACTTCTAGATTTTTAATCAACATCAACATTTTGAAGTAACATCCCTAATTTGATCAAGGGTTGATCATGATTCCTCAAGGAATTCCCCAAATTCATCAAAACTCAAAAGTTGCTAAATTAGGGTTTCTATAGGAAAAGTCAACCAAACTTTGACCAGGCATAACTTTCTCATGCTTTATCAGAAATTTCTCATTAAAGGCTCATTTTGAAGAGGATTAAATTCGATACAACTCATCTTCATCCCTTAAGTTCAAGAAATGCACTCATAAAAAGATATAAATTCAGACGTTATAGGTCCTTTTCAAAAGTCAACAAAAACTCATTTTGGGTCAAAGCTTCTTATATGAACATGGAAGACCCAATGGAGATGAAACCAAAAGGGTTGTTTATAGAACATCCTAAGATTTCTAAAAAGTTAAAGAACACCATCTTAGGGTCAAAATTGAGAGAGATGTGCATTGTCAAAGTTGGCCATTTTTGGAAATTTGCACAAAGTCAACCATGCCCAAAATGCATTTTTTCTTCAAATGAGCCTAACTTTTTATGCTTGCATCTTACTCCTAACCTCGTCCACGATCCATGAACCACTCCATGTCTCATTTACTTATTTATTTAATTTATTTTGATTTTATTTATTTAAAATTCAAATAAAATCAAATTAAATCAAAAATAAATCAAATAAATGGGATAAGATTTGTTTTGGCATTGACTGAATATCTCATGAACTGTCCAATGAAGAGAAAATCGCATTAAGCCATAGAAGGGAGGAAATCTCCAAATTTGGAAAGATTTGAAGAGATCTGAAATGCATTCATATCTTTGGATTCTTGCCTAAACTATTAACCTAGTTGATTCACATACATATAGAAGATCATTGTGAACCCTAAGAAGGAGAATTGAGACGCACAGTCTGCCTCAAGGAGTCAAACAAAGTTCCAAATTTTCAAAGAAAAGTGAGAATCGGATTTCATTATATAGGGCGATTCAAAGTGTTTCAAGGCAAGCAATCTATTCCTGGCAGTCTCCTGAAGCTAATAACACCATTTGCACACGTTAAAGCACCCAGAATCACATCTTGACACTCACAGTTTTTTCACGTTTTCTTTAATCTCGATTTCGCTCATTCATACCTTATAAATACTATTTGAATGTATTTTTGTGTTCATGATCATCACATGAATGTTTCTGGATAGTCCAATTTAGGGTTGAGTGCAGGTATAATCATCTGCCATTGTTAGGGTTCAAAAGCTTCAAATTGGGGAACCCTAGCTAGAGGCAAAATTGGACAAAATTAAGGACCCCTTGGTGTTCAGGGGATGATATGCAGTCAATCCATGTATTTGGAGGGTATTTATTATGCTTGAATCATATTTTAGAATGTTACAGGTTTACAGCTACGAACAAAATTCGTCACTATAACCTATAGTGACGGAAACGATTGTAGGTAAAAGTCCATCATCTAAAATGATGGATCAGTGAAGAAGGTGATGGCATGGTGTTCAGGGATTGGTTCATTCAAACAGAGGGACCCACCAGGAAGCGCGTGTGTGGCAAGCTGGGCATAACACTTTATTTACTTTATGTTTATTTTTTGTTATTATATTAATGAATTGTTAGATAGCGCAGATGGTTAAGGAATGGAGGTGTAATGCAAATGTCCTGGGTTCGATCCCAGGTGTGTGCTTTTGTGTTTTTTCTTGGTATTTCTTAGCAGATTCCATACGCCACACAACCAAGTGCCTATCATACACCACAACACCTCATCATTGGATCATCTTCATCCCCGATCTAACGCCTCAAGCATGCAGGCACGTGGTGGACCTTCTTGGCCAATGTCTCAATGGATCAAACGTCAGTTTTGGGCCAGCTATGTTGGGCCTGGAAATTTCAAACAATGCACCTCCCAGATTAATACTTCACCAGGCCCACTATTTCTTTTTTTACTTTCTTTTATTTGTTTTAATTATTTGTTTAAATATTTTTAAAAAACAAAAATCATTTTTTTTATTAAATCATAAAATTAAGAAATTCACAAAAAATTAGAATTAGGTTTTTTTCACTAAATTTAATTTAATTAATTAAGTAGATTAATTTAATTTAGGGTAAGTTGGTTTATTTTTCATAATTAAAATTAATTAGACAAATTAGGTTTAATTCATAAATACTTTATTTACTTAAATAAAAATACAAAAATATTTCCTTTAATTAATTAAATTCATTACGATATTTAATTCCCGTGTTAATCCTCGCGCGCGTTTTTTTTTTTTTTTTTCAATTATTGTAACTGCCAAGGGTTGTAATAGTTTTTTTATTATGTTTTATTACTGTTTTTACTTATTATTTTTCCCCTATTTTGGCTATGTAACCCCCTTCCCAAGGCTTTGTAATAGCGTAGATTTACTTTTCCGCTTTTAATTTCCGCAACTATAAACTGTCTAGATGTATGGATAATAGGCTTGCATGCAAAAGATAAATGAAATTAAAACAGTAGAAAACCCTAATTATGCAAAGATAATCAACTGAAATCAAACACTTGCACATGCTCACTCCTAGGGTATATCCCCCACTCCGGTTGCCTTCGGTAAACGGTCATGAAGCATAGGGAATTTTAGTGGTCGCCCTCTAGTCCCAAAAGATAAAAAATGACCCATTCGAATGTTGCCTCGGAAATATCTTTAAGACTCTAGGGTAACTAGTAAGGTTTCCTAACCATTGCTTTTGCAACCATAATTGTCCCTTCGAATGTCCCTTAAACTCCAACGATGGGGCTACCTACTCTTTAATAGTATGATAGCGCTGTCTAAAGGAAACAAGAACGAACAATCTTTTTCGAGTAGGTAGAAACTCCTAAGTACTTGCTCAAAATAACAAAAAACTCTTTCACACCAACACTTTCAAAACAGTTTTCAAAAACAACTTCGTCACACTCTTGAGAACAGATACAAGGGTTACCATGAAGTTAAACAAAAACTTTTTTCAAAATACACACAAGCAATTTCAAAATGAGCAAGTACCTAGGAGCCCATGGAAAACCATGGATAGAAAAGGTTCTAACACCTTCCCTTTCTATAATCTACCCGTACTCAGAAACATCTCGAAAAAGGTTTTTTCTGTTCTTTTCCCTTTTCCTTTTGTTGGATGAAATAAAAGTCGGTGGCGACTCTTGCTTACCACAACATTTGCAAACAAAAAATGCAAACCAGTATAACAGTCGGTTCTGCCACCGTATCACAGAACTGGCAACTCTGCTGGGGAAAATATATAAAGTGGGGTATACCTTAGGATCTAGGTCATTTTTAAAATTTATTTCTTGTTTGTTTTGACTGCTTTATCCTTAAGGGTTTTGTTTGGGTATTGTTAAAGATCCTACACCCGGATCTGGGGGCACTTTTTAGGTAAATAACAATAGATCTTGGAGACTGTATGGCTTAGACCGATATGGTTTAAGCGATGGTTGTGTTGGTTTGACACTTCGGTTGGTACCAGTATCCTTCGTGTGGAAACGAAGAGAATACGGGGCCGCCGCATGGTGTCGTGAAGCACTAACGGACCTTAGAACCTTAGTTGAACAAACTTGGCCATTAGAAAGTAGTGAGATATCCGGCCTCGGTATAAAGTTGAGGATTGGTTGATACTCGATGCTACACTCATTGAGATCAGACTTTAGGGATATTTCGGCCACAAAAAAAGATTACCTGAGCTGAAACAATGACCGATAAAGGATGATCAGTGATATTGAGAATCCTTAGACCCAGTTACTTTTCTAAGACAGGTTTGAAACCAACTAAACTTCAAGAGGGTACTGACCTTTAACCTCATGCAAGCCTTTGAACCTAAGGTCTATTGTGTGCTTTGCTTGTGTGTGATTTACTCCGTTTGAATATAACATCATGCATCATAACATAGCATCCCTTCTCATTACACTAACCATTTCAAGGACCAAGGGAATTTATCTTTGTTCTGTTTTGCAGATCATGGCTTCCGCTCGTAGAAACACTATCTGAATCAGCTTTATGAGAATACCTCTCCAACTCAAGGAACTAGTATCAAGGGTTCCGGAAACTTCTTCGTTCATTAAAAGACATGGTCGACTTCTCAATCTGGTTACTTCGAGCTTTGATGAAAAGATGATGGGTGTACTCTTTCAGTTCATTGATCCCAAGCACCACTGCTTCACCTTTCCAGTCTATCAGTTGGTGTCTACCATGGAAGAGTTCTCCCAGTTATTGAATCTACCTATTCTTGACAATGTGCCTTTCACAGGTTTAGAATAAGTTCCTAATCCTGAAGTCATTACCTCAGCTTTGCATCTGAAACGGGCCGACGTGGTATCCAATTGGGAAACTAGAAGCGGAGTCAAGGGCTTTCTAGCCAAGTTCCTAATAGAGAAGGCCCAACTGTTTTGGAATTATTTGGACTTTCAGGCTTTTGAGGAGGTTTTGGCCCTTCTAATTTATGAGTTAGTATTGTTTCCTAATCTAGTCTTGCTCATAGACGTGAATGATATCAAGATCTTCCTCTCTCGCAACCTGATGCCTACTTTGCTCGGAGACATCTTGCACGCTCTCCACACTCGTACCATGAAGAGAAGAGGGGTGTTGTACCCCAAACTTTTCCCTCCCATATTCCTCAAAACATTTCAAGAAAGATCCTCAAGTTGCTCAAGGTAGTCCAGGGGTTGGCCAGACAAGCTCTCTCCTAAGGCAGTCTACCTCAAATTAGGGTTTCATGTTTCATCAAGATACCTGAGTCCAAGGGACCCCAAATGCTCACCATTGTCCTAATATGTTCTCAAGATCATCCATGTCAAGTTTCAAGCCCTACAGAGAAAATTTGCTCAGTCAATTGCTCAAAGGCCTGAAAATCGACTGTGCTAGGGCAAAAGTCAATTGTGGCCCACATACAGTCAAACATCAAGATTTTTTGTCAAAATCCTCATTTTGAAGTATATTTCATCATTTGATCAAGGGTTGATCATGATTCATCAAGGATTGCTCATAATTCATCAAGAACCAAAAGTTGCTAAATTAGGGTTTTGTAGGAAAAGTCAACTCAACTTTGACCAAGCATAACTATCTCATAATTTATGAGAAATGACCCATCCAAAGATCATTTTGAAGAGGATGAAATTCCCTACAATCTGTCTTCAGCTCCCAAGTTCAAAATATGCACTCACAAGAAGTTATGTATTTGGACATTATAGGTCATTTTGAAAAGTCAACAAAAATACCTTTTTTGTCAAAAATTCATACATGAACATGGAATATCAAATTATTATGATACAAACAGGGTTGATTAAAGGACATCTCAAACTTTCTAAAAAGTCCAAGAACACCTCCAAAGAGTCAAAATTGAGGAAGTTATGCATTGGTGGAGTTGACCCTTTTTGCAAAATTGCCAAAAGTCAACTATGCCTAAAACTTCAATTTTTGCCAAATGGGCCCAATCTTTTTCACTTGTTTTGAGTTGGAAACATAGTCCACGAGTTCTAGTCCTTGACACTTGTCCTTATCATGTTTTTATTATTTATTTTTATTTTTATTTGAATTGATTCAATTTAAATCAAAACAAATCATATAAAATCCAAAATATTGAAAACAAAAGATTTTGTGCTTGTTTCAGGTTTTAAATTACAGCTAGCAAATATTCAAATTCGTATCAAGGCATGGTGTGTACAAAAAGATTGAATTAAGCCATTTTTGGAAAGATTTTCAAGGTGTATCAAATCAAGATCCAATTCATTGATGGAGGAAGATTGAGATCAGTTATCAACCCTAATACATTCCTTGATACATATAGAAGCGAGGCAGACCTAAAACTAGGTCAGAAGGAGGCACAACATCAAGAACACAAACTTGAAAAATACCAAGAAAGTGAAAACACGAATTCCTAGTTGCAGGCCAATTCAAGACTCCTTGACCATTCCATTTGCTTCCTGGGATCCTCAGCAAGCTAAAGCAATCCAAAGCAAGCTTTTTCAAGCCCTACATCTCACTGTAAGTCAATCACAATACCCAACTTTTCTTGAATTCGAATTCCATGATTTAGGCATTGATAACATGAATTGACCATATATTATTGATCTATAGAACATTTGCAAACTTTCTGCATCGTTTAATTTCATTTATATGCCCTGTACAAGATTTCACCATGGCTAGGTTTTCTTGCTTCGATTTGAGAACTCTGTGTGCAGGCAAAATTAGGCCATGAAAAGGCCACCAATGTGTTCAGCAAGACTAGACGAAGATATCCATGGCCTTCATTGTTATTTAACATGCTTGTGTTGAGTTTTGAGAATGTGCAGGCCTATAGCTACGGACATATGTCCGTAGGTAAAAGTGTCCCAACTTTTACCAACGGTGCAGGGAGGGAGACAAAGACGTGGCCAGCCATCATTCGCTCATTTGAAAATTCGCGCTAATATCTGGTTATTTCGCTTGTTTAATTTATATTATTTCTTGTTTATGTTACATACAACAAAAATAATTGGCCCAGTGGTAGCCAGGCGAGCTTTAAGGCGTTAGGAGGCTTAAGGTCAGGGGTTCGACCCCTGCCTCCAACATTTGTGTTTTTTCTTAATTCCTTTCAAGTGATCTCATGCGTATACAAACCCAATGACCACCATACGTCCTTATAATCCAGCGTGCCAAGTGTCTTGAGCCCCAGATCTGATGGCCAGCAAGGGAGGAGTATCATACTCCAAGTCAAACGCAGAGCATGTGATCTGGGAAGTCAAACATGGACATTCTTCTTGGGCCTAGAAAATGCTTCTCACCCCCCCCCATAAACTCAGGCCCAAACTTTTTTATTATTTTATTTATTTGTCTTGATTAATTTATTTATTTTACTAACCAATTAAATTATTTTCTTTTTTATCAAAAAATCACAAAAATATTACTTTTCATAAATTTGGTCTAGATTTTATTTTTATTAAAAAATTAATTAATTTAATTAGGTTTGTTAATTTTAGGTAAACTTTAATTTCTTTTTTGTACATAATTAAAAATAATTAGAATAATTAGGTTTTTATTCCAAATTTTATTTTATTTTCTTTTCTTAAAAATAACAAAAACATAAAAAATAGGTCATGTAATTATTTTTATTAATTAATTTAATCACTAATTATTTGTACATTTATTTTTAAAAAACTTAATTATTTTCTTTAAAAATTATTAAAAACAACAAAAAACAATTTTTCTCTTTTAATTAGGATAGAATGGTCAAAACCCTAATTTCTTCCCGATCTTAATTTTTCTTCGCGCGTGCTTTATTTTATTATTTATCGTATTGATGTAACTGCCTACAGTTTGTAATAGTTTAATTATGACGTTTATTTCAATTTGTTGCTTTATTTTCAAAGGGTTTGTTTTTGGCTATGTAAATACCTGAAGCCTTGTAATAGCGTAGTTTATTTTTCACATTTTAAATTCTGCAAACTATTAACTCTTAGATGTATGATATTAGGATGCATGACAAGAAAGTATGGTTAATTTTAAAACAATTACATCACCATAAATGTGCAAAGATAACTAATCTGAAATTGAATCACTCGCACATGCGCACTCCTAGGGTACACTCCCACTTGGTTGCCTTCGGTAAACGGTCATTGAGTAGAGGATGCTTTAGTGGTCGTCCTTTTGTCTAAACAAAGATCAAAGTCCCGATTCAGAAAAGTGGCATCGGAATGGCTGCCTCAGAATTGTTGCCTCGAATAATTGATCTAAGACATTAGGGTTATTACTAAGACATCCTTACATTGTTTTAGTGACCGTAGGTCCCTTTCGAATTGACCCTTAAAACTCCAACGACGGTGCTACCTACTCACTAATAGTGGAGTAGAATTGTCTAAAGGAAACAAGCATATAACGATTCATTTTTCGAGTAGGTAGATTAGCTCTTAAGTACTTTCTCAAACAAAACAAACTTTTCCACACTTACACTCCTTTACAAACAAAGTTTTCAAAACACTTCATTACACTCTTGAAGACAGAATCAAGAGTTAAATCAAAGTCAAAACAAAAACTTTTCAAACCACGCAAACACAAAGAAAACAATTTTGAAAATGATGAGCAAGTACCTAAGAGCCCGTAGATAACTACGGATAGAAAGGGTGCTAATACCTTCCCTTTCTATAATCTACCCCCCGTACTTAGAAATATCTCGAAAAAGGAATTTTTCTGTGCTTTTTTCCTTTCCTTGTTGGATAAAATAAAAGTCGGTGACGACTCTTGCTTACCGCGACATTTTGCAAACACAAACGCAAAACGCAAACCAGCAAATTCCTTAAAAAAAGGGAAACACATCCCGGTTCTGGCCACCGTATCACAGAGCTGGTGACTCTGCTGGGGAATTTTTAATAAGTGGGGTGTAACTTAGGATTAGTTCATCATATTGTTTTCAATTGTTTGATTTGTTTGCTTTATTTTGTGGGCTTTGTATCGGAGTTACTATAGATCCTAAACTGGATTTGGGGATACCTTTTAGGTAAGTAGAAATAGACTATGATGGAACTGTACAACGTAGACTGATACAGTTGAAGCAGTAGCTACGTTGGTGTGACACATTAGTTAGTACAGATATCCCTTGTGGAGGAACAAGGAGAGTATGGGGCTGCTAATGGGTCATTAAGCATCAACTGAACTTAGAACCTATAATTGACCAACTTGGCCATAGAAAGTAGCAATATGCTACACTCATTAAGACCATACTCTCGAGATGGTTCCGGCTGCGAGAAAAGATTGTGTATCTGGAATTATGACCGATGGAGGATGGTCAGTGATATTGAGAACCTCTAGAACCCGGTTACTATTACTAGGACTGGTTGAACCAACTAAACTGCAAGAGGGTAATACCTAAACTCCATGCCAACATGAAATTTAAGGGTTATTGTGTGACTTGTTTGCCCTTGCCATATTTGCTATCTGTGATACCTGTGGTGTTTTTTATTATAACATCATGCATCATGACATCGCATGCATATTTCATTAGACTAACCATTTCAAAGGCCGAGGGGATTCATCTTTGTTCTGTTTTGCAGATCATGGCTTCTATGCGCAGAAATACCATTCGAATCAGCTTCGTGCAAATCTCAGCTCAGCTCAGAGAGTTAGTTTCAAAAGTTCCTGATACTTCTTCCTTTGTTAGAAGACATGGTCACCTCCTTAGCTTTGTCACTTCTAAGTTGGATGAGAAAATGATGAGTGTCTTGTTCCAGTTCTTTGACCCGTTGCATCACTGTTTCACCTTCCTGGACTATCAGTTAGTCCCTACTTTGGAGGAGTTTTCTGATTTACTTGGCATATCTATTCTAGAGCAGACACCCTTTATAGATTTGGAGATAGCTCCTACGCCAGAGGATATTGCTTCAACCCTACATCTAAAAATGGCTGACGTAGTGTCTAACTGGGAGATTCAGAGTGGGGATAAAGGTTTCTTGGCTAAGTTCTTGATCGATCAAGCTCAACAGTTCTGGGACAACTTAGACTTTCAAGATTTTTAAGACATCCTGGCTCTCCTCATCTACGACTTGGTCTTTTTCCCGAATCCAGATGCCTTCATAGATGTGAACGCACTAAAGGTCTTCATGACTCGTAACCCAGTGCATACTCTCTTAGGTGATATCCTGTATACTCTTTATACCCGTATTATTCGGAGAAGGGGAACTCTCATGTGTTGTACACCGCTGCTAGGTGAGGTGGTTTATTTCTCACCTCCCCAAATTTGTATTGAAGAATGAGGAAGGTATGGGTTGGGCTTACAGAATCATGTCCCTTGCTCATACGGACATCCTTTGGAGTACTAAGGATATGGAAAGGATAGCTGTCATTGATCTGTGTGTGGAATACCCCAATGTTCCATTGCTTGGAATTAGAGGAGGAATAACCTATAATCCTTGTTTGGCCTTACGACAGTTTGGACGAGCTCGGAGGGATGGTCCTCATGAGCTGCTACTTACAGGCATTGTCTTTAACTTCAAGGGGGATGTTGAGGGACATCGTCGCAGGTTTATACGAGCTTGGGATAGGGTTAACAGGTCTGATCCACATGAGCTAGGAATGAAGACTTCTCTCCCAATGCAACTGTACCTCTAGTGGGTTCAGGCCCGCACTCAAAAGATGGGGATGCCATATGAAGTTATTTCCGGTGATTGTAGAGCATGCTGATGAAGAAGGGGTTCCTTATACGGTCATCCATCCATATATGCCTACTGATATTGGGGAATTGAAGAGATCTTGGATCCAGCTAAGGGAAGAAAGGGATACTTACAGATAGAAATATCATGAGCAGGAATGGAAGATCTTGAAGCTTACAAGGCAGCTTGAGAATGAGAGGATAATCAATGATTATGTCAGCACGAATGGAAGGCGACCATGGGATTTTTGATTTCTTTGTTGTTTTTCTAGTTTAGATTTGCTTTTCAGTATTTCTTTTGTAACGCCTTAAAAGGCATTTGTTAAACATTGTTACCAGTTTAAACTAATAAAGTGTGTTTTATTTTGGTTTACAAATTTGAATCTCCCTAAGTATTTGAAATCATTTCATATGCATTCCATTCCCATGCACCTCGTCACAGGTACCCTTACAGGTTTCTCATCTTCTTCGCTGTTTATTTCAGCACAACATGTCTTCTGAAACACCTACTGATCAAGCCATCAAGGCTCTGCAAGCTCAGAATGCTCAGTTCCAGGAGATGTTCTTGAACTTGGCCAAGAGTCAACAAGATTTGAAGACTCTTATCTTGAAGGACAAGAAGAAGAAGAAGAAGAAGAAGAAGAAGAAGAAGAAGGTGGTCCTCCTGAATATGGGTCACAGATTTGGGAACAGGTTTCGAGAAGAAGTTGATTTGTCTCATTCATCTGGAGGAGGAGAGAATCAAGAAGAAAGGAAGGCTCTTAGCCCTGTTGTTTCTGACAATGACACTGACATTGATGAACACCAGTATCCTCCTGGCGAGGATAGGTATAAGCAACTCGAAGACCGGTTGAGCGCAATGGAGATCTAGAAGATACCTGGGTTGGACTTCATAGAATTTGGTTTGGCATCCGGGGTGGTGATCCCACACAAGTTTAAAGCTCCTGTCTTTGCTAAGTACGATGGGGTCTCCTGCCCAAAGCTACACCTCCGCTCATACGTCAGAAAGATTCAACCATATACTACTGATAGGAACCTTTGGGTTCATTTCTTTCAAGATAGTCTATCAGGGACTCAACTTGAATGGTTCTATCAACTAGAAAGAGCTAATGTCTGCAACTGGGAGGACCTTGCTGCTGCTTTTTACAAGCAATACCAGTATAATGCCGACCTTGCTCCCACGCGTACCCAACTTCAGGGTATGTCTATGGGTGCGAGCGAAGGTTTTAAGGACTACGCTTAGAAGTGGAGAGATCTTGCTGGAAGAGTACAACCCCCTCTGGATGATACGGAGTTGGTGGATATGTTTCTTGGGACTTTGTCTGGTCCGTATTGAAATCATTTGATCGGTACTTCATCGTCTGGGTTTACTGAATTGATTATGACTGGGGAGAGAGTTGAAGTCGGTATCAAGAGTGGCAAGATACAGAAAGTTGCTTCGTCAAGTACAGAGAAGAAGCCTTTCAAGAAGGAATCTAGTGCAGTTTACAGCTCGAGGAGCCAAAATCGACCCGAACGCCGCCAAGCAGTTAATGCGGTAGTAATATCAAGACGTACTATTTCCCCATAATACAACAATCAGCAAAGAGTAGAGAGACCGCAAAGGCAGTATACTCGACTCAGTATGACTCTATCTCAAAATCTATCGCAGTTATTGAAAACCAACTTGGTGACTCTGAGGGAAGCTCCGAAGAATCCCAGTACCACATCTCTGTTGTACAATCTGAATGCCCACTATGCTTATCACACTGATAGCCCAAGGCATGATACGAACAACTGCTGGGCTTTGAAGAATAAAGTGCAGGATCTGATTGATGCTAATGAGATTGAGTTTGACACGCCCAAAAAGCCCAACGTCATAACTGCTCCTATGCCTAAACATGACCAGGGAGTGAATGCAATTGAAGATGATGATGAAGAGTCTGAGTTTGACAGCTAGATTTACCCGACTACCCACGGTGGATTAAGCAATTGGACGGCAAAGGACTTCGTGCCCATTTCTTTTATTACACAGTAATAAGACTTTTGTTTTGAGATTTGTAACAGACAATTTGAAATATTTACGGCCTGGTGCCTTGCCCGAGACACCATGGCTTTGTTTGTGAGGGCTTATTATGTGTCATTTCCATATATCATTAATTAAAGCATTGGACGTTTTCTTGCATTACGAATTTTACGCTCCTTGTTTTTCTTTTCTATCTTGCAAAACATCTATTTGTATTACACACACTCACATATACAGGTCCACATCCACTCTGGATCCCACTGATAACGACTCTGCTACTGCCAGTTATGACTTCGAAAGTCCGATCAACCAAGCCAAGGAAGAAGGTGAGGATGATTGTGAAGTGCCTGGGGAACTTGCTAGACTGTTACTTCAGGAAGAGAGGGCTATACAGCCGCATCAAGAGCCAGTGGAAACAGTAAATCTGGGTAGAGAGGAAGACAAGAAAGAGGTCAAGATAGGTGCAAATTTGGAGTCTAGCATCAAGCAACAATTGATACAGATGCTGCATGATTATGTTGAGATCTTTGCCTGGTCTTATGAAGATATGCCTAGGTTGGATACCGATATTGTGGTTCACCGCTTGCCAACTAAGGAAGACTGTCCTCCAGTGAAACAGAAAGTTTGTCGAATGCGCCCAGAGATGTCTGAGAAAATCAAGGCTGAGATTATGAAACAGTTTGATGTCGGTTTTCTAGCAGTTACTTCTTACCTGCAGTGGGTCGCTAATGTGGTTGCGGTGCCGACGAAAGATGGTAAAGTCCCAATGTGTGTTGACTATAGGGATCTGAATAGGGCAAGCCCCAAGGATGATTTCCCTCTATCTCATATCGATGTTCTGGTTGACAACACCGCACAACATAAGGTCTTCTCCTTTATGGATGGTTTCTCTGGTTATAATCAGATTAAGATGGCTCCCGAGGATATGGAAAAGACAATCTTTGTTACGCAATGGGGTACCTTTTGCTACAAGGTCATGCCGTTCGGATTAAAGAATGCTGGGGCAACGTATCAGCGCGCCATGGTCGCTTTGTTCCATGACATGATTCACCATGAGATTGAGGTATACGTTGACGACATGATTGCAAGATCCCAGACTGAAGAGGAACACCTCGACCATCTTCAGAAGCTATTTGACAGGTTAAAGTTGTACAAGCTAAGGTTAAACCCAAACAAGTGCACCTTCGGAGTGAGTTCTAGTAAGCTGTTGGGTTTCGTCGTTAGTGATAAAGGTATCCAGGTGGATCCTGCAAAGGTGAAGGCTATACAGGAAATGCCAGCTCCCCGAACAGAAAAAGAAATCAGAGGCTTTTTGGGACGTTTAAATTACATTGCCCGGTTCATCTCACACCTAACTGCTACTTGTGAACCAATCTTTAAGTTACTGAAGAAAGATCAAGTGGTAAGATGGAACGATGAATGTCAAGCCGCTTTCGAAAGGATCAAAGAATATCTCCAAGAGCCACATATTCTGATGCCTCCAGTTGAAGGGAGACCTCTAATCTTATACTTGACAATACTCGACAATTTGATGGGGTGCGTGCTGGGGAAGCATGACGAGTCTGGCCGAAATGAGCATGCTATTTACTACCTTAGCAAAAAGTTTACCGACTGCGAGACCTGATACTCGTTGCTTGAGAAAACTTGTTGCGCTTTGGCATGGGCTGCTCACCGATTGAGACAGTATATGCTGACTCACACTACTCTATTGATATCAAAAATGGATCCAATCAAGTATATCTTCAAAAAGCCTGCCTTGTCCAGAAGAATAGCAAGATGGCAGATGATCTTGACTGAGTATGACATCCAATACACGACCCTAAAGGAAATCAAGGGGAGTGTGTTGGCAGATCATTTGGCACATCAGGCAATGGATGATTACTAGTCTATGAACTTTGAATTCCCAGATGAGAACATCATGTTGGTGACTGACTGTGAAACACCTGGACCGGATGAAGGACCTGAGGAAGGATCCCGATGGTCTATGTATTTTGATGGAGCCTCAAACGCTTTGGGTAATGGCATTTGCACCGTGATCATATCTCCTGAAGGTTGTCATACTCTGTTCACCGCCTGATTATGTTTTAACTGCACCAACAACATGGCAGAGTATGAAGCGTGCATTCTGGGTCTTCGAGCAGCTATTGACCTAAGGGTTAAGTTCTTAAGTGTATTCGGAGATTCCGCTCTCATGATCAGTCTGATCAAAGACGAGTGGGATATGAAACACCCAAATCTTATTCCTTACAAGGAATATGTATTGACGTTGCTCCCACACTTCGAGGAGATAACCTTTGAACACTTCCCCATAGAGGAGAATCAGTTGGCGGACGCGCTAGCTACGATGTCTTCTATGTTCAAGGTCAGATGGGACAATGAGGCTCCCCAAATTACCATTGATAGGTTGGACGAACCTGCACATTGCTGTGATATTGAGACTGAAGAGGTAGCAGATAAACCCTTGTTCCACGAGGTAAAAAGGTATCTTGAGGCTCAAGAATACCCTGAGGGTGCATCTGTTAATGATAAGAAGTTTCTAAGAAGGTTCACGGCGAAGTTCTTCATCAGTAATGGTATCCTTTACAAGCGTAACCATGATTCAACCTTACTGCGATGTGTGGATAAAAACGAGGCAGAAAGGATTATGGCGGAGTTACATGAAGGTACCTTCAGGACTCATTCCAAAGGACATACCATGGCAAAGAAAATCCTTCGGGTAGGATATTATTGGTCTACTATGGAAGCCAACTGTTATCAGCATTCTCGGGCCTGTCATAAGTGCCAAGTCTATGCTGATAAGGTGCACATACCTCTAGTTCCTCTGAACGTCTTGACAGCTCCTTGGCCTTTTGCAATGTGGGGCATCAATATGATTGGTGAGATCAGACCTACTGCGTTCAACGGGCATCGTTTCATCTTGGTAGCGATTGATTACTTTACAAAGTGGGTTGAAGCAGCTTCATTTGCTACAGTGACCAAGAACGTCGTGGCACGGTTTATTCGGCACAATCTGATCTGTTGATATGGTGTACCAAAGAGGATTATTACAGACAATGGTACAAATCTCAACAATACGATGATCACCGAGCTCTGCAAGCAGTTCAAGATACAGCATCACAACTCTTATCCTTACCGGTCGAAGATGATTGGGGATGTTGAAGCGGCTAATAAGAATATCAAGAAGATTGTGTAGAAGATGACGGTGACATATAAAGAATGGCACAAGATGTTACCGTTTTCTCTTCATGGGTATCGTACCTTAGCGCGGACGTCAATAGGGGAAACACCCTATTCCTTGGTATATGGCATGGAGGTCGTCTTGCCCATTGAAGTTCAGATACCCTCTCTTCAGATTATGAAGAATGTAAGTTTAAGCGAAGATGACTGGATTCAGACCCGGCTTGATCAGCTGAACTTAATCGATGAAAAGAGACTTACTGCTATTTGTCATGGTCAAATGTATCAAAAACGGATGATCAAGGCATTTAACAAGAAAGTCAAACGACAAGAGTATCAAGTTGGGGATCTGGTGATCAAACGCATAATACTGCCGTAAGGTGATCCCAAGGGCAAATGGACCCTTACGTACGAAGGGCCAATTGTGGTTAAGAATATTTTCTCAAGAGGAGCCATGATTCTAACCACCATGGATGGTGACGACCTTCCTCACCCCGTCAATGCAGACATAGTGAAAAAATACTACGCATAATCAAAGACCCGCTAGGTTGACTAGCCTAGGAAAAAATAAGGGCTTCCCGACGAACCAAAAGGGTTTGGGCAAAAATAAGGGATGAAAATGAAAAAAATATGTACACTCGGCAAGTCGAAAACCTGAAAAGGAGGCTTGGGCAAAAAAGGGTATCCCGGTGGACTAAAAACCCGAAAGGGAGGTCCAGGCAAAAATTAGGGATCAAAGCGTAACACTATGTCTCGTTGGATCATCTTACAACCAGATTTCGGTATCAACTATCAAGCTCGGACGACACTAATCAATCTGATCTACCTTCAACCAAGTAGCGAAGTGATGAGATGCTCGAGGACATGAGGGAAATAGAAGAGTTGGAACCCAGTGGGATTATTCACATACCTGTTTTTCTTTGTTTTTCACAAATTGTATAAACTCTATTGTTCGGAGGCGTTCTCTTACTAGGACGTCAGCCTCTTGTACAAAAAATGCCTATTTACAGGCAAAACTTCAAAATCAATACGATTCATTTTCACAAAGAAATTTCAAATTGTTTTCCTTTTTCTGTTTTGTTTTGCAAGAACATCCAGTGTTCATTTTTGATATATGCATTTGACATTAATTGCTGCTCATAAATATTTACATGCGAAACAAAAGACGATTACTCGTAATATCAGAAACAGGGGCAAACAAGAAATGTCCAAGCCTTCCAGTTGCTTTATTCACTAGGTATAGGGATATACCTAGTTGGAGAAATCCGTTAAATGTGTATTCACTCCCCACATAGTAAGAGAAAGATAGTGGTGTTAACTCTCCCCAGCTGAGGCTCACAACCGTGAATGAGTCGGTGATATTCTCCCCCAAGCAGCATTTATCTATCACCAGCACTGGAAAATTATCCCTAGTAGACTCTGGAAAACTGTCCCAGTAGAGTCTAAAAGATTATTCCCCGTGAAGTCGCAATTGGAAAATCATCCCCAGCGAAGTTCATTCCTTTTCACAAACGGAAACTCAATCCCCAACAGAGTTTATCATCGCCGGCAATGATGAATCATCCCTAACCGAGGTTATTTCTCCAAATCAACAGGTTCTCTAGCAGTATATGTCCTCCCCACAGATTCATTTCCTCATCAGTTTATTCCCCAGCGGAGTTATCCTCTCCTGCAGGTTTATTCTCAGAATCATCTTCATTCGCTATCCCCAGCGGAAACGAAGAATTCAACTCTTTTCTCCAACAGCAATCTGGGATTTATTTTCCCCAGCTAAAAACATCACATTTCCATACATCACGACACATGCATATATGCATCATCCAAACACAATCTCATTTATTTTGAGAACATCATTGCTTGATACATATCATGCATTACATACAACTAACCTTTACCTTTCAGGAAGGATACAATCAAATTCTCACAAAATTCAAGCTGTGAAGCCCGGGTACGACTGGATAATAGTTTAATCCCCAGTTGAATAACGGATGATCGAAGCTCCTGAAATTCAATAGAGATGTTTCCTCAGTCGAATACGGATGACCGAAGTTCCTAAAATTCAACATAGATGTTTTCTCAGTAGAATACGGACGACCAAAGTTCCTAAAATTCAACAGAAATGATTCCTCATTAGAATACAGACGACCGAAGTTCCTAAAATTTAACGGAGATGATTCCTCAGTAGAATACGGATGACTGAAGTTCCTAAAATTCAACAGAGATGTATCCTCAGTCAAATACGGACGACCGAAGTTCCTAAAATTCAACAGATATGTTTCCTCAGTCGAATACGGATGACCGAAGTTCCTAAAATTTAACAGAGATGTTTCCTCAGTCAAATACGGACGACCGGAGTTCCTAAAATTCAACAGAGATGATTCCTCAGTAGAATACGGACGACCGAAGTTCCTAAAATTCAACAGAGATGATTCCTCAGTCGAATACGGATGACTGAAGTTCCTAAAATTCAACAGAGATGATTCCTCAGTAGAATACGGACGACCGAAGTTCCTAAAATTCAACAGAGATGTTTCCTCAGTCGAATACGGACGACCGAAGTTCCTAAAATTCAACAGAGATGATTCCTCGGTGGAATAATGGACGACCGAAGTTCTTAAAATTCAAACAGAGACGACTCACCAACAGAATAACGGATGACCGAAGCTCCTAAAATTCTATTTCTCTCAAGACAGAGATCATCCTTCCCCAGCAGAATCTTCCTCAACAACAGGTGTACAAGCTCTCGCTAAGGAATCTCTTATGCGACCGAAACTCCTTCAGGTGGCATCTTTAAGCCCATCCCCTCGTCATCAATTTCCAAATGGCATCTGTAAGCCCATTCCCGACATCACAAGACAAGTACCACTTCATGCGAGTGCAAATTTCTGGGCACTCTAGTGTTCAATCATCTTCCACCTCCAGATCACGAAAGGAAGACAAGCTAATCTAAATCTTCAGGTTTAAGAAAATTGAACAAGGGCAGTTGTTGTACCCCAAAATTTTCCCTCCCATATTCCTCAAAACATTTCAAGAAAGATCCTCAAGTTGCTCAAGGTAGTCCAAGGGTTGGCCAGACAAGCTCTCTCCTAAGGCAGTCTACCTCAAATTAGGGTTTCATGTTGTATCAAGATACCTGAGTCCAAGGGACCCAAAATGCTCACCATTGTCCTAATATGTTCTCAAGATCATCCATGTCAAGTTTCAAGCCCTACAGAGAAAATTTGCTCAATCAATCGACTATGCTAGGGCAAAAGTCAACTGTGACCCACATACAGTCAAACTTAAAGATTTTTGGTCAACATCATCATTTTGAAGTATATTTCCTCATTTGATCAAGGGTTGATCATGATTCATTAAGGATTGCTCATAATTCAACAAGAACCAAAAGTTGCTAAATTAGGGTTTTGTAGGAAAAGTCAACTCAACTTTGACCAAGCATAACTTTCTCATACTTTATGAGAAATGACCCATCCAAAGCGAATTTTTAATAGGATGGAATTCCCTACAATACATCTTCAGCTCCCAAGTTAAAAATATGCACTCACAAGAAGTTATGAATTTGGACATTATAGGTCATTTTGAAAAATCAACAAAAACATTTTTTTTGTCAAAGCTTCATACATGAACATGGAATATCAAATTGAGATGAGACCAAAAGGGTTGATTAGAGGACATCTCAAGCTTTCTTAAAAGTCCAATAACATTTCCAAAGAGTCAAAATTGAGGAAGTTATGCATTGGTGGAGTTGATCCTTTTTGCAAAATTGCCAAAAGTCAACTATGCCTAAAACTTCAATTTTTGCCAAATGGGCCCAATCTTTTTCACTTGTTTTGAGTTGGCAACATAGTCCACGAGTTCTAGCCCTTGGCACTTGTCCTTATCATGTTTTTGTTATTTATTTTGATTTTTATTTGAATTAACTCAATTTAAATCAAAACAAATCATATATAATCCAAAATATTGAAAACAAAAGATTTTGTGCTTGTTTCAGGTTTTAAATTACAGCTAGCAAATATTCAAATTCGTATCAAGGCATGGTGTGTACAAAAATATTGAATTAAGCCATTTTTGGAAAGATTTTCAAGGTGTATCAAATCAAGATCCAATTCATTGATGGAGGAAGATTGAGATCAGTTATCAACCCTAATACATTCCTTGATACATATAGAAGCGAGGCAGACCTAAAACTAGGTCGAAAGGAGGCGCAGCATCAAGAACACAAACTTGAAAAATACCAAGAAAGTGAAAACATGAATTGCTAGTTGCAGGCCAATTCAAGACTCCTTGACCATTCCATTTGCTTCATGGGATCCTCAGCAAGCTAAAGCAATCCAAAGTAAGCATTTCAAGCCCTACATCTCACTGTAAATCAGTCACGATACCCAACGTTTTTTGAATTCGAATTCCATGATTTAGGCATTGGTAGCATGAATTGACCATATATTATTGATCCATAGAACATTTGCAAACTTTCTGCATCGTTTAATATCATTTATATGCCCTGTACAAGATTTCACCATGGCTAGGGTTTCTTGCTTTGATTTGGGAACTCTGTGTGCAGGCAAAATTAGGCCATGAAAAGGCCACCAATGTGTTCAGCGAGACTAGACAAAGCTATCCCTGGCCTTCATTGTTATTTAACATGCTTGTGTTGAGTTTTGAGAATGTGCAGGCCTATAGCTACAGACATATGTCCGTAGGTAAAAGTGTCCAAACTTTTACCAACGGTTCAGGGAGGGAGACGGAGACGTGGACAACCATCATTCGCTCATTTGAAAATTTGTGCTAATATCAGGTTATTTCGCATGTTTATTTTATATTATTTCTTGTTTATGTTACATACAACAAAAATAATTGGCCCAGTGGTAAACAGACGAGCTTTAAGGCATTAGGAGGCTTGAGGTCAGGGGTTTGACCCCTGCCTCCAACATTTGTGTTTTTTCTTAATTCCTTTCAGGTGATCTCATGCGTATACAAACCCAATGACCACCATACGTCCTCATAATCCAGCGTGCCAAGTGTCTTGAGACCCAGATCTGATGGTCGGCATGGGAGGAGTATCATAAGCCAAGTCAAACGCAGAGCATGTGATCTGGGAAGTCAAACGTGGACATTCTTCTTGGGCCCAGAAAATGCTTCTCACACCCCCCATAAACTCAGGCCCAAACCTCTTTCCCTATATTTTTTTATTATTTTATTTATTTGTCTTGATTAATTTATTTATTTTACTAAACAATTAAATTATTTTCTTTTTTATCAAAAAATCACAACAATATTACTTTTCATAAATTAGATCTAGATTTTATTTTTATTAAAAAATTAATTAATTTAATTAGGTTTGTTAAATTTAGGTAAACTCTAATTTCTTTTTTGTACATAATTAAAAATAATTAGAATAATTAGGTTTTTATTCCAAATTTTATTTTATTTTATTTTCTTAAAAATAACAAAAACATAAAAAATAGTCATGTAATTATTTTTATTAATTAATTTAATCACTAATTTATTTGTACATTTATTTTTAAAAAACTTAATTCTTTTCTTTAAAAAATATTAAAAACAACAAAAACAATATTTCTCTTTTAATTAGGATAGAAGGGTCAAAACCCTAATTTCTTCCCGATCTTAATTTTTCTTCGCGCGCGCTTTATTTTTATTATTTATCGTATTGATGTAACTGCCTACAGTTTGTAATAGTTTAATTATGACATTTATTTCCATTTGTCGCTTTATTTTCAAAGGGTTTGTTTTTGGCTATGTAAATACTCGAAGCCTTGTAATAGCGTAGTTTAATTTCCGCATTTTAAATTCTGCAAAATATTAACTGTTAGATGTATGATATTAGGATGCATGACAAGAATGTATGGTTAATTTTAAAACAGTTAGACCACCCTAAATATGCAAAGATAAATAATCTGAAATTGAATCACTCGCACATGCGCACTCCTAGGGTACACTCTCACTTAGTTTCCTTCGGTAAACGGTCATTAAGTATAGGATGCTTTAGTGGTCGTCCTTTTGTCTAAATAAAGATCAAAGTCCCGATTCGGAAAAGTTACCTCAGAATGGTTGCCTCAGAATTGTTGCCTCGAATAATTGATCTAAGACATTGGGTTTATTACTAAGACGTCCTAATATTGCTTTAGTGACCGTACGTCCCTTTCGAATTGACCCATAAAAATCCAACGACGGTGCTACCTAATCACTAATAGTGGAATAGCATTGTCTAAAGGAAACAAGCATAGAACGATTCTTTTTTCGAGTAGGTAGATTAGCTCTTAAGTACTTGCTCAAACAAAACAAACTTTTTCACACTTACACTCCTTTACAAACAAAGTTTTCAAAACACTTCATTACACTCTTGAAGATAGAAGCAAGAGTTAAATCGAACTCAAAACAAAAGCTTTTCAAACCACGCAAACACAAAGAAAACAATTTTGAAAATGATGAGCAAGTACCTAAGAGCCCGTAGATAACTATGGATAGAAAGGGTGCTAATACCTTCCCTTTCTATAATATACCCCCCGTACTCAGAAATATATCAAAAAAGGAATTTTTCTGTGCTTTTTTCCTTTCCTTGTTGGATAAAATAAAAGCCGGTGGCAACTCTTGCTTACCGCAACATTTTGCAAACACAAACGCAAACCAGCAAATTCCTTAAAAAAAGGGAAACACGTCTCGGTTCTGGCCACCGTAAAACAAGGGGTTATTATGTGTTGCATGCCATTACTGTTGAGGTTCTTTATTTCTCACCTACCTAAGTCAGTACTGAAGAATGAAGAAGGTTTGGGTTGGTCGCAAAGGATAATGTCACTTTCTCACACGGATATCCTCTGGTACTCCCGATCTATGGGAGATACTTCTATTATTGACCGTTGCGGGGAATTCCCTAATTTCCCACTACTTGGCATTAGGGGAGGCATAACTTACAATCCTTATTTGGCTCTGCGACAGTTTGGTTACGCTCGAAGGGATGGTCCTCATGAGATGCTTATTCAGGGCTTTATGTTTAACTATGAGGATGATGTTCAAGGGTATCGCCAGAGGTTCATACGAGCCCGGGGCATGGTAAACATATCTGACGCCAAGACTTTGGGGGCGAATAATTTCATTCCTATGGAACCTTATCTCCAATGGGTACGAGCTCGTGCTCAGAAACTGATGATGACGTACATAGCTGTCTTGCCAGTGATTGTGGAGCCCATTACTGAAGGGGATATTCCCTACACGGTTCTTCATCCTGATATGGCCACTGATCTTGAAGAATTACAGAGGTTCTGGATTCAGTTAAAGAAGGAGCGAGATACTGATAGGGACTAGTTCTATGCCCAGGAGAAGAAAGTCTTAGAGCTCACAAAGCAGCTTCATGAGGAAAGAAGCCTTAGCCTTAATGTCTATCTCGGCACGAAGAGGAAGCATCCATGAGAAATTTGATTTTCTTTTAGTTTTTAGAATTTTCAATTGTAACACTTAAAAGACAATTGTATTTTGAATTCTACAATTAAAATCTTTATTTCACTTTGGTTTGCAAATTTAAATTTCCCAAAGTCCTTGAAATCATTCCATACGCATATCATCCATGATATTTGCATAAACAGATACCATAATAAGTTTATCATCTTCTTTGCTGTTTATTTCAGCAATAATGTCTTCTGAACAAAGCATCAAGGACCTCCAAGCACAAAATTCCCAATTTCAGTAAATGTTCGTAGCCTCAGGAAGATGTGAAGGGGCAGGAAGATCTGAAGGCCCTTATTCTAAAAGAGAACAAGAAGAAAAAGAAGACCGCTGGTGTCCTGAATCTGGGCAGAAGATTCAAGGGACCGCTGAAGCAACCGGTTGACTTGACCTCCTCGTCCAAAGAAGGGGAGAATCAAGGAGGAGAGACAAGGGAGGAGGACCATAGCCCTGAAGTTTCTGATAATGACACAAATTACAATGATGAACAGTATCCTCCCACTGAGGATAGATACAAACAGTTAGAGGATCGTTTGAGCGCGATGGATATCCAAAGAATACCAGGGATGGATTTTGAAGAGCTGGGTTTGGTATCTGGGGTAGTCATCCCACAGAAGTTCAAGGCTCTGGTATTTGCGAAGTATGATGGGGTGTCTTGTCCCAAGCTTCACCTCCGTTCTATGTGTGGAAGATTCAACCTCACACTGCTGATAGGAACTTGTGGGTTCACTTCTTTCAGGACAGTCTATCCGGGACTCAGCCTGAATGGTTCTATCAACTGGAGAAAACCAATGTCCCCAACTGGGAGGATCTGGCTGCTGCTTTTTATAAGCAGTATCAATATAATGCTGACCTTTCCCCTACCCGTACTCAACTCCAGAGTATGTCCATGGGCGCAAGCGAAGGGTTCGAGGACTATGCGCAGAACTGGAGAGATTTTGCAGGGAGAGTCTAACCCCCTTTGTCTGATAGGGAGTTGGTCGACATGTTTCTTGGTACACTGTCTGGTCCATTCTTCAATCACTTGATTGGTAGCTCCGCAGCTGGTTTCACCGAGCTGATATTGACTTGAGAAAGGGTAGAAGCTAGGATCCAGAGTGGCAAGATACAAAAAGATACTTCGTCGAGTACAGTGAGGAAGCCATTCACGGGTAAGAAGGAGGTCAGTTCCATTTATAACTTAAGAGGTCAGAGTATAGTCGAGCGCCATCCAATGGTAGGGGCTGTGATGATACCTAGGCATGCGGCTACTCAACAATGAAGTAATCAGCAAAGGGTAGAAAGACGGCAAAGGCAGTTCACCCGGATTAATATGATGTTGACTGAGGTTTTACCCCATCTGTTAAGATCTAACTTAGAAACCTTAAAGTAGGCTCCCAAGAATCCTAACACCACGTCTCCTCGGTACAATCCAAACGCTTGATGTGCTTACCATTCTGAGAGTCCATGCCACAATACAAAAGACTGTTGGGCTCTGAGAAATAAGATACATGATCTGATTGAAGCCAAGGAGATTGAGTTTGATGCTCCGGAGAAGCCTAATGTCATAACTGCTCCCATGCCCAAGCACAACCGTGGTATTAATGCCATTGGTACTGATCTGTTTATTACCTTTGTTGATGAAGTGTCCACTCCCCTCATGATTGTCAAGAAGAATTTGTTGCTAGCCGGTTTATTTCCAGGATGTGGTGAAGGTTGCCACATGTGCTCATCTCTGCCCTCTGGTTGTTATTTTCTGAAAGTAGGTGTTCAACGCCTGATAGACAGCAGAGAGATTTTGTTTGAAAAGACTCCAATTCCGACTGTTCCGCATGAAGATGTTGCTATCATAACCATTTCCGCCAATCCTTCCAAGGTCTCCTCTAAAATACCTATTAGGATTACACTTGCTCCAAGAATTTCTCCACTGATAATCACTTTTCCTGGTCCTGTACCGTACTCCTCGGACAAAGATGTCCCTTGGAATTATGGTGCCGACGTTTACTATCATGGCGTCAAATATGATTTGAAGACTGAAGAGGTTGATCCCGATATCAGTAACATTGTCAGGACCAACAAAGTTACTTGAAGTGGAAGGGTTTTCTCTTCTGAGATCTCTCCGAAGATCGTCACTAAGCCCATTGTTATTCCATATGTTGTTCCTATCAATACTTTTCTTACTACTCCTATCCTTACCCCAGTCGTTACCCCTACCGATGAGTCATCTGGGACTCGGGGCAAAGAAGCTATAGGTGAGCCTTCCTGGACGGAGGCACCTAGAAAGGTTGTCGTGGAATCCTCTAAGCAAGAAATGGAGGAAATTTTAAAAATAATCAAGAAGCGCGACTATAATGTGGTCGAGAAGCTGGGGCAGACCCCTTCGAAGATATCAATGTTGTCTCTGCTGTTATGTTCTGAGGCCTATGCAAAGGCTTTGATTGCATTTCTCAAGACTGCGCATGTGCCGCAAGAAACTTCCACCGACCAATTCAAGGACTGTGTGGCCAGTTTGACTGCTGGCAATGGGTTGGGTTTTCAGACTCCGATCTGACACCAAAGGGGAGAAAGCATAATGATGCTCTGCATGTCTCGATCGAATGCAGGGGAACTACTATGGCTCATGTGCTGGTGGACACTGGATGGTCACTGAACGTTCTGCCTAAGAAGGCTCATGATCGGCTAGATTGTGAAGGCTTAACCTTAAAGCCCAGTAACATTGGGGTGAGGACTTTTGAAGGGTAAAAAATAATGGTGCATGGGGAGGTGGACATCCCTGTCAAAGTGGGTTCCTAGACCTTTGAATCCACCTTTTATATGATGGACATCAGGCTATCATACTCTTGTTTGTTGGGTAGCCCTTGGATCCATGAAGCTGGAGTTGTTACTTCTACGCTGCACCAAACGCTGAAGTATCCTGTGAAGGGGAAGATTGTCATTGTGCATGGTGAAGAGGAGTATATGGTAAGCCACCTAAACTCTTTTAGGTATGTGGAGATGGACGGGGAATTCATAGAGACCCCTTGTCAAAATTTTGAAGACCGAGACTATCACCAGCACCAAACCTCCTTTAAAGATGGCTTCTCCCAAGGAAGCCAGAGCAGTAGTTGAGGAACCTTGGTGTACCATTTAGGGACAACTCCCTGATTTTCCTTATAAAACTGACAAATTTGGTTTGGGCTTTACTTCAGGAGCTCAAAGGGCTGTTCGACGCACTCGGGCCGGAGGACCTCCCCTACGCATCAGTAATCTTGGCGTCAACGTTATTGAAGACAGTGATGATAATTCTGATATTGACAGCTGGATCTACCCTACTACCAACAGTGGACCTAGTAACTGGAAGGCTAGAGATTTTGTGCTAATTTATTTTGTTCAACAGTAACTATCTTACTTGTTTTTCAAATTTATAATAAATAATTTAAACTCTATGGCCTTGTGTCTTACCCGAGGCACAATGGTTTTATTTGTGAGCGTTATTATATGTCATTTTCATATGTCATCAATAAAACATTGGACGTTTCTTGCATACAAGTTTTACGCTCTCTGTTTTTCTTTTTTGCTTTTCAATACAGCTATACTCTTACACACACTCACATATCAACCTGCAGATCCATATCCACTCTGGATCCCATTGATAACGGTTCTGCTATTTCCAGTTATAACTTCGAAAATCCGATCAACCAAGCCGAGGACGAAGGTGAGGAAGATTGTGAGGTGCCTGGAGAACTTGCTAGACTGTTACAACAGGAAGAGAGGGCTATACATCCTCATGAAGAGTCATTTGAGACGATAAACTTGGGCACAGAGGTAGACAGAAAAGAAGTCAAGATCGGCATAAATCTGGAGGCTAATGTCAAACAGCGGTTGATGCAGATGTTGCATGACTATGTTGAGATCTTCGCCTGGTCATATGAAGACATGCCTGGTTTAGACACTGATATTATGGTACATCGTCCGCTGACTAAAGAAGATTGTCCCCTGGTTAAGCAAAAGGTCCTCTGTATGCACCCTGAAATGTCAGAGAAGATTAAAGGAGAGGTCATGAAACAGTTTAATGTTGAGTTCCTAGCTGTCACCTCCTATCCGCAGTGGGTTGCTAATGTCGTTTCGATACCTAAGAAGGACGGTAAGGTACGGATGTGTATGGACTACAGAGACCTGAACAGGAAAAGCCCCAAGGATGACTTCCCACTTCCTCATATTGATGTTCTGGTTGACAACACAGAACATCACAAAATATTCTTCTTCATGGATGATTTCTCTGGCTACAACCAAATCAAGATGGCTCATAAAGACATGGAGAAGACAACCTTCGTCACACAGTGGGCTACCTTCTGTTACAAGGTGATGCCTTTTGGGTTAAAGAATGCTGGGGAAACTTATCAGCGAGCCATGGTTTCCTTATTTCATGACATGATTCACCATGAGATAGAGGTATGCGTGGATGACATGATAGCCAGGTCAAAAACCGAGGAAGAACATCTGGATCATCTACAAAAGCTATATTACAGGTTGAAGACATACAAGCAAAGGTTGAATCCGAACAAGTGTACCTTCGGGGTAAGGTCTGGTAAGCTTCTGGGATTCATCGTCAGTGACAAATGTATTCAGGTAGACCCTGCAAAAGTAAAGGACATACAAGAGATGTCGGCTCCCCGTATTGAGAAGGAGGTTAGAGGTTTTTTGGGACGCCTAAATTATATCGCCAGGTTCGTTTCACATCTGACTGCTACTTGTGAGCCAATCTTCAAGCTCCTGAAGAAAGATCAAGTGGTAAAGTGGAATGATGAATGCCAGTCTTCTTTTGAAAGAATCAAGGAATACCTTCAAGAACCACCAATTCTAATGCCTCCGGTTGAAGGAAGACCTTTGATATTATACTTAACAGTGCTAGACAATTCAATGGGGTGTGTGTTGTGGCAGCATGACGAGTCTGGTAGAAAAGAGCATGCAATATACTACCTTAGCAAAAAATTTACTGACCATGAAACACGATACTTATTGCTCGAGAAAACTTGTTGCGCTTTGGCATAGGCTGCTCGTCGACTAAGACAGTATATGTTAACCCAAACTACTTTGTTGATATCTAAGATGAATCCAATCAAGTACATCTTCGAGAAGCCCGCTCTCTCCGGAAGAATAGCAAGATGGAAAATGATCTTAACCGAATACGATATCCAATATACAACCAAGAAATCAACCAAGGGAAGTGTATTAGCTGATCATTTGGCTCATCATGTCGTGGATGACTACCAGTCCATGAATTTTGAATTCCCGGACGAGAATATTATGCTAGTGACTGATTATGAAGAACCTGGACCGGATGAAGGACCTGAAGAAGGATCCCAATGGACTATGGTTTTTGATGGAGTCTCGAACGCACTCGGTAATGGCATTAGCACTGTAATCATATCTCCTGAGGGCTTTCATACTCCTTTCACTGCCCGATTATGCTTTAACTGTACTAACAACATGGTGGAGTATGAAGCCTGTATCATGGGTCGAAAAGCTGCTATCGACCTGAGGATCAAGTTCTTAAATGTTTTCGGGGATTCAGCCTTGGTGATAAGTCAGATCAAAGGAGAATGGGATAGGAAGCATCCAAATCTCATCCCATATAAAGAGCACATGCTGACATTGCTCCCACTCTTTGAGGAGCTAACCTTTGAACATTTGCCACGAGAGGAGAACCAGTTAGCGGACGCGCTAGCTACCATGTCTTCTATGTTCAAGGTCAGGTGGGACAACGAAGCTCCCCGAATCACCATTGAGAGGTTGGATGAACCAGCGCACTGCTATGAGATTGATCCTGAAGAGGTAGCAGATAAACCCTGGTTTCATAAAGTAAAAAGGTATCTCAAGGCTCAAGAGTATCCCGAGGGGACATCTGTCAATGATAAAAAATTTCTGAGAAGGTTCGTCGCGAAATTCTTCCTCAGTAATGGAATCCTCTACAAGCGCAACCATGACTCTACCTTACTGCGGTGTGTAGATAAGAGCGAAGCAGAGAGGATTATGACAAATTTACATGAAGGTACCTTCGGAACCCATTCAAGTGGACATACCATGGCTAAGAAAATCCTACGGGCAGGATACTATTGGTCCACCATGGAAGTTGATTGTTATCAGCACTCCCGAACTTGTCATAAGTGCCGAATATATGCTAATAAGGTGCACGTTCCTCCGTTTCCTTTGAATGTCTTGACGGCTCCCTGGCCCTTTGCAATGTGGGGCATTGACATGATCGGAGAGATTATACTTTTCGCTTCCAAAGGGCATTGCTTCATCCTGGTAGCCATTGATTACTTCACGAAGTGGGTTGAAGCTGCCTCCTTTGCTACTGTTACCAAGAACATTATGGCGCGGTTTATCAAGCATAACCTGGTTTATCGTTACATTGTGCCAGAGAGAATCATCATGGATAATGGTACCAATCTCAACAACACGATGATCACCAAACGCTGTAGGCAATTCAAGATACAACATCATAACTCTTCTCCATACCGACCAAAGATGAATGGCGATGTTAAAGCTGCTAACAAGAACATCAAAAAGATTATATAAAAGATGACGGTGACATACAAAGACAGGAATGAGATGTTACCATTTGCTCTTCATGGGTACCGCACCTCAGCACGGACGTCAACACGGGCAACACCCTACTCGCTGGTATATGGCATGGAGGCAGTCCTACCTATTGAGGTCTAGATCCCTTCTCTGAGGATTATGAAGGATACGGGTTTGAACGAAGACGACTGGATCCAGACTCGACTTAATCAACTGAATTTGATCGATGAGAAGAGACTTACTACTGTCTGCCATGGTCAAATGTAACAAAAACAGATGATCAAGGCTTTCAACAAAAAAGTAAGGCGTCAAGAATATCAAGTCGGGGATCTAGTGATCAAGCGCATCATATTGCTGCAAGGTGATCCCAGGGGCAAATGGACTCCCACATACGAAGGGCCAGTTGTGATCAAAAACATTTTCTCGGGTGGAGCCATGATTCTGACCACCATGGACGGTGACGACCTTTCTCACCCTGTCAATGCAGACATATTGAAAAGATACTACGCATGATTAAAGACCCGCTAGGTTGACTTGCCTAGGCAAAAATAAGGGTTTCCCGGTGAACCAAAAGGGTTCGGGCAAAAATAAGGGATGAAAACGAAAAAATCTGTACACCCGACAAGTTGAAAACTTGAAAAGGCGGCTTGTGCAAAAAGGGGTATCCCGGTGGACTGAAAACCCGAAAGGGCAGTCCAGGAAAAAGTTAGGGATGTAAAGCGTATCACTATGTCCCATTGGATCACCTTATGATCAGACCTCAGTATCAACTGTCAAGATCGAATGGCACCGATCAATCTAATCACCTTTGGACAAGTAGTAAAGTGATGAGACGCTCGAAGACATAGCCGCAGTAGCAGAATTAAAACTTAAATGGGATTATTGCACATAGCTGTTTTCTTTTCCTTGTACATAATATTGTATACTTCCATTTTTACGGCGGTGTTATCTTACTATAGCGTCAGCTTCCTTGTACAAAAACGCCTGTTATAGGCCAACTTCGAAAATTAATACAGGTCATTTTTACAAAACCATTTGTTTTTCTTTTTCTATTTTGTTTTGCAAAAACGTCCAATGATTTATTCTTGACATATGCATTTGAATATGATTGTTGTTCATAACTATTTGTATAGGAAACAGAAAGACAATTGCTCGTAACTTAAGAAACAGGGGGAAAAACTAAAAAATGTCAAACCCGACAATTACTCTGTCCAGCAGGTACCAGGGCAGAGACAACTTTGAAACAAAGTCACCAGTACATACGACCCCGTGACGTCTGTACTCCCCACATGGTAGAAGTAATCAAAGAATTGATATCAGGTTCCCTGAGTAGGAGTTACTATCCCCAGCCAAGTTCCTTCAGAAAACTGGCATCTATTCCCCAACCAAATTTCATAATCGCAAGCGGGTCAAAAAGTTTTCTCCCGAACGGAGTTTATTTCTCTAAATACAGAAGCTTAATCCTTGACAAAGTATATCCCTTCAGCTATAGAAGCTCCTCTCTCAAACAGAGTTATTCCCCCGCAGAGTTATTCTCAAGCAGAGTCTCTCCCCGGAAGGATATCCATAAACAAGGAGCAAATCTCCAACATAGTCATCTCCGTTCACCATCCCCAGCGGAAGTAGAAGAACCACGGTTTTCTACAACATTCAGGAATTCAACTTCCAATACTCTCCAGCAGCAGCTAGGGATATATTTTCCCAAACACGGATATGTCACAATAGCATCTCGTGTTCATACATCATGACATGCACATACATATCGCATACAACATAATCTCATTTATTTTGAGAACATCATCCCACAATGCATTTCATGCATCGCATATAATTAACGCTATTATCTTTTATGGAAAGACAATTATCATCAATAATCCCAACAGTTATACATGTCACGTCTGTAGATAACTAATGGAAAATCAGTTCCTGAAACTAAACGGGTCAACCAACCCACATGATTAAATGAAGCAACCTTACCCAGGTTCCTTCCCGGTTCATATGCAGTTTTACCCAGACTCCTCACGAAGCAACCTTATCCAGGTTCCTTCCTGGTTCAGATGGAGTTTTACCCAAACTCCTCACAAAGCAACCTTACCCAGGTTCCTTCCCGGTTCAGATGCAGTTTTACCCAAACTCCTCACAAAGCAACCTTACTCAAGTTCCTTCCCGGCTCAGATGCAGTTTTACCCAAACTCCTCACGAAGAAACCTTACCCAGGTTCATTCCTGGTTCAGATGTAGTTTTTACCAAACTCATCACGAAGTAACCCTACTATCCAGGTTCCTTCTCATAAGTCCTACTATCCAGGCTTTCACTTTAAAGTAACCCTACGATCCAGGTTCCTTCTCATAGCCCTACTATTCAGGCTTCCGTCTCAAAGTAACCCTACGACCAAGGTTCCTGCCTGAAGGGATGGCCCGCACGAGATGCTTATTCAAGGTTTGGTATTCGACTACGACAACAACGGTCAAGGTCTTTGCCAGAGATTCATCCGAGCTTGGAGGATGCTAAACAAGGTGGATAGTAAGAGTTTGGGACACAAGAATTCCATCCCTCTTGAGACTTACCTAAAATGGGTACTGTTGTACCCCAAAATTTTCCCTCCCTTTTTCACAAGAAATCACAACCCTAGGGTTTTCTCAGATTTTCAAGATTGGCTCAAGAATCGCTCAAACAAACTTTTCTATGGCATAAAATCAAGAATTAGGGTTTCTCTCGCATTTCTCAGAAGAAACTGAATTCTCAGAAATTCAATTAACTGTCACATGTTTTCACACTTTTTAAGCCTACTGAAAGATTGCTGGTTGTTCTCAAGGCTTGTTTATCTGGGATAAGAGATAGGAGCTGAGATGGTCATTTGAAATATTCAGGTTTTGTCTGATCCAGGTTAACCATACAATGTGCGTCTGTTAAAGACGTTTTCTTGTTAATGGAATGAAATGCTTGCTTGTTTATTGGAATACACAATGCGTATTTTGATTGGAATGTTGTTGCAAGGTTACGAGATTGCAAAGTTATTGGATTACTTAAAGTTTAAGTTATCTGTATTAGAATTGTTGGAATGCAATTCCAATTATTTTGATGTGAGAATCTTAAAGGATTAAGTGAAGACTTGAAGAAAGAATTGCAAGATATTGGAAAGTAGAAGATTTTATTGGATGTCAGATTGCCTCACAAATATTTTTCAGATGTTGATACAAAAATAATTTATCATTTGAATACTGTAGGTTTTATAACTTATAGTACTTGGAAAAATAAATTATTACAATAAATGGAAAATCTATCTAAGTTAAAAATCTAAGTCTAAGCCATTGCTCCATTGCTCCCATGCTCAAAGTCTTCTGCTGCTTTGTCATCACCCAAGTTGCACTCACATGAAAGAAAGACAAAAGAAAAGGGATTAGTACAGTTAGTTGAATATGAAAAGAATTTTCAAACAAAAGAAAAGAAAATATTCATCATTAAAGTTTGTCGTCTGGAATCAGAAGTGCTATTGTTCATCACGTTTTTTATTTTCCTATTTGCAAATCACAAGAAGATTTCTCTTCTTGGTTCACAAAGATAAAAATAAAGAATGCAAAAGTAAAAATGCAAGCATACAAAAGCAATTGGTTCAAATGCAAACATAGGCCAAAAAACACAAGGAAAACTGTCAAGCAAAATTATTCAAAGGCAAAGCATTAAGGCGCCAAACTGCATTACAAAACAAGGCCAAATTGGATGTAAAACTGTACAAGGCAAGTTTCAAAGGCAAACTGTACTAAGCAACTAAAACATTGCATCAAGTCACAAAGGCAAACTGAAACATTGCAGCTAACTGAACAAAGCAAACTGGATGCAGCATACAAAGCAACCAAGTACAATGCAGAAAATACAATGCAGCAAGTACAATGCAGAAAGTACAATGCAACAGGTAAACCAAATCACAAGTTAATGACTTGTTACAGCTTTTCATCATTTTCTAGATTTTAGGCAAAACTTTTCAGAAAAAAAGGTGGAAAAGCAAAAGTGCTTTGTCATTGAGAGAGAAATAGAGAAAGATATCACCTTTTTAGATTATAGAGTTGGGCAAGGCTGTCACAAGATTACAAAAAGACAGGCAAGGATATAACTACCTAAAAACTGCATAACAGTTAAGAAAAAAGAGAGGAGAGAACATTTTGTGTCAAAAACTGGAAATTGTTAAGAGGTTCACCAAAACTCCTAACCTGCATAACAAGTATAAGCCAACAACTATAACAAAAAACTCCCAGACCTGTGCAAACATAACAAAATTTCCAAAACCTGCAACAGTTCTCAAACAGAACCAAGCCTGCTAACCATAAACTGAAAAAACTGTTATCAAACTCAAAGCCTGCCAAACTGCTCAAAACAAAACATCATAACAACTCAAACTGCAAAACAAGCAGAAACCACAACTCTCCCAACACAAAAACCTGTACAAACAGTTTCAAACAAAGAGCCAAGGATATCAGTTTCAAACAAACTCTAAGCCAAGCCTGAAACTGCCTAACAGTTTTCAACCAGTTGCAAAACATACCAAAGAAACTACACAACATCAAAAACCTGTGTAACAGTCAAACAGAAAATCACCAAACCTGCAGTTTCAAACTGCACAACCAAACAAACTTCCAAAACCTGCCAAAATGTAAAACCCACAACAATACCCTATGAACCATAAACTTGCAGTTCTCAAACAAAGCAAATTTTCCAAAACTGTAAAGCTTGCCAAACTGCATAGCCTGAAACCACAAATTCCCAAAACTGTATAATAGTTTCCAACCACAAAATTTCCAAACAACAAAGTCCAAACAGCACAACACTTTCTCCACAATCCACAAACCTGTTAACAAACAGTCCAATAACTTATGCAAGCATTGCGCAAACCAGAAAAAGCATATCAGTTTCAAACTTGCAAAAGCCTACCAAATCTGCAATTCCCAAACCACAAAGAAACTTACAAGCATATCAATCATCATACAAGTTTCAGAATAAACCATCATTCAAGTTCAAGTTCAACAAATCAATAACAAAGTTTCAGAACATAAAAAATCAGCAACAAACCATTATCAGAGTTTCAGAGATCATCATCATCAACATTCAAAATCAAGAGAGAGGAAGGAGTTTCAGAAACATTTGGCAGCGCCATCATTCAAATTCAAAGAGAGAGGAAACAAAGTTTTCAGAAGTGAAATAATCAAAACAAGTTCAAATCAGAAGCAATCATCCTCAACATTCAAGTTTCAGAACAATCATCAACCAACCAAAACAGAGTTTCAGAGTATCAAAATTCAACATTCAAGAGAGAGAAAAAGGTTTCAGAACAAGTATCATCATCAACAAAACCTAAGCATATCAACAAAGTTTCAGATAATCATCATCAACAAAAAAGCCACCATTATCAAAGTTTCAGTTTAATTATCATCAACATTCAAGAGAGAGGAAAGAGTTTCAGAAGCAATAACCAACAAAGAATTTCAGAAGCATTCAACGACATCATCATTCAAAGGCAAGAGAGAGGAAAGAAGTTACCAAAAAGCGCGCTTGGTCGTCATCCCTCCCCTCCGCCTCTAGCCACCAAGGAACACCACCAGATCTGTCTCACCTTTCCTCTCCTCTTCATAGAGAAAACCCTAAGGTACGTTTCTTCTCAAACCCTTTTCTGCACCTCAATAAGCCATGCAATACAATAGATTAACGAAACTGGACAAAACATGTGAAGCAAACATGAACGAAAACTGCTAAATCAAAATAAAATGAACCATACCGTTTTACAATAAAGCCATGGATCATTGTGAGGAGATGAGAGAGTGAAGGACAGTGTTCCGGCGGCTAGGGCTTAGGGGAAGGTCATAACGTTTTTTTTGAGTGAGAGAGATGAAGAGGAAGAACGAAGCAACGACGCCGATATAAAGGGGTACACAAACCCTAATCAACAAACCCTAACAAAACGTTGCAACATTGGAATTGGGCCTGTCCGCCTCAAGCCCTCTTAAGCCCATAACGAATTGTTGATACCCCCCCCCTCTATTTCTGACCTAATTTTTTTTACCACCTCAATTGGGCCTCAAACACACTTCAAACTCTTAAGCCCATTGTCCTTTTGTTCTAATTTACTTCTTCCTTTTTTTTAATAGATTCAAACTCAATATTTTTATTTATTATCAAATTAAAATTAGCTTAGTTCATTTTCTTTTTCTTAACTTATCTTGTTATTTCTTTTGTTAATAATAACACTAATAATATTAAAACTTTGATTTTCTTAATTTAGTTTTAATTTTCTTCTGTTATTAATTAGTAATTGTTTCATTTGATAGAATACCAAGAAACATTTAATTTGATTTAATTAATTTTGTTTTCTTTAAACTCTTTTTTTTATTAATAAAAGTACAAAATAATGGAGGTTTTGTTTAATTGAATTTTCTTTCTTTAAAACTTTTTCTTTGTAAACATTAATAAAATACAAAAAGAATAATGATAATAATTCTTAATTTTTTAGAATAGATTTTTATTTGTTTATTTTCAAGTAAATACATGCATTTTGAACTTTATTGATTTCTTCATTTTTTATAGCTTTATATCAAATTGCGACAATTCGATTTGGTTGTAATACTTGATATTTGGACATTATTATTCTTGTGAGACTCATCCCCATTTGTAATAATTTGTACCCCCATTCCTGGATACTTTTGTAATAACTTAGACTTTTAATTCCCGCAATTTATTGCTTTCTATATACTGTGTAGTAATTAGGCGTGTATGGCAAGATTCAAAATTAATCGCTAGATGACCTAATCCAAGATCTAAATGCATGAAAATGACAACACAATACACACATGCACCCCTAGGGTTTCATCCACTTGTTGCCTTAAAAATGGACATGTTAAGCATGTTGAGTATCTTTGGCAAAACAAAAACAAAACAAAAGATCATAGTCCCTCGATGATGCTATCTTGGTTGCCTACACAAAATGATCTAGTCCCTTGGAAAATTTGCTAAAAATACTTAACACAATTTCTATCATGGTCTATACGATGACTCGCGCCTGTCCCGTTTAACATCCTGATACAAGGTTGTTTACCAAATGCAATGGTAAAATAACATTGTCAAAAGGGTTAAAAATGTGTAGGAAATACCTTTGAGTAAAAAAGGGTAGATCACTCTTAGTTACTTGATCAAAACTTGCAAAACATCCTTGCTATTTTTAAACACACCTCACAACACAATTTCCCAAAATCAAAACTTTCAAAAACATTGAAACACCTTTGTATACATTCAAACAAGAATCATTACAAAGGTTGCCACGACGATGGCCTCTTTTCAAAACCTTTTGCAAAACCACACACAAAACACCATTTCAAACAATTGAAAGGCAAAAGTAAGTGATCTAAACAAGTAACTAAGAGCCCATGGATAACCATGGATGAAAAGGGTGCTTGCACCTTCCCTTTTCATAATCTACTCCCCGAACCTAAGAAAACATCTCAAATGTCTTTCCTGTGCTTTTTGACCTTTCCTTTGGATAAAATAAAAAGTCGGTGGAGACTCTTGCTAAACCGAAACATTTGCGAACACAAACAAAAACCTCAAGTCAGTTCTCCCATCGTATCATAGAACTAGCGACTCTATTGGGGAATAAATTTAAAAGTGGGGTTACCTTAGGGTTTTAGATCACCTTTACATGCTTACCTTGTTTTCTTTGATTACTTTACTTTTTGGTTCTTTGTTTGGGTTTGTTTTAAATCCTACACCCGGATTTGGGTGCACCTTTTAGGTAAGTAGAAATGAACTGCGAGGGAACTGTGCGGGGTATACCAACATGGTTGAAGCATTGGCTACGTTAGTGCGACATATTTGTGGGTACCGGTAACCTTTGAGTCAATCAAAGAGAATACGGGGCCGCTGAGTAATGTCATGAAGCACTAATGAACTCTTAGAACCTTACTTGACCATCTTGGCCTTTTAGGGGTAGTGAGATGACCGACTTTGGTGCAGTCCGAAGTTGGTAGATACTCGATACTACACTCATTGAGGATTGTTTTCTTGGAATATTTCAGTTGCCAGTAAAGTGGCTAAACTGAAACAATGAACACAGAAAATAATCTGGTGATATTGAGCTTCTTGGAACCCAATTACTATTTATAGGACAGGTTGAGCCAACTAACTTCAAGAGGGTACTTACCTACAAACTCCATGCATGCCTAAAACTTAAGGACTTGTCTGCTTTGTGTGAATATGACTGTCTGTATATACACTTGCTTACTTTTGCATACTTATACATAACATCATAACATCATACCATAGCATTTTCAATAACCATTTCAAGGATCTCAAGGGTCTTTGATGTAGGGTCACGTTGAACTAGACGTCTACCAAAGGGCAAGAGGATTCATTTTCCTCTAAACAAACATCGTTAAAGATCAAGTACAACAACTTGAGTCGAGGGCTATGACCCACTTGACATGGTGAGCTTGATTCTCGTGGAAAGACATCCACCAGTATAAAGTTCTACAATCAAAGATGTTGATCGAAGTTCAACCTCTAACATTTTCTTGTGTTTATCCCGCGAGATCCTTGAAAACATGCATCCACATATCATGCATTGTATCATGACAGGTTTTCCCCTTTCAGGTCTCCTTACCTTCCTACTGTTTATTTCAATAGAGATGGCTCTAGAGAGGACTGTCAAAGATATCCAGGCTCAAAATGCTCAGCTTCAAGAGATGTTCTTGAACCTATCCAAGGGGCAGGAATAAGTGAAAGCTCTCCTCACAAGGGGCATGGTCCTAGGGAATCCAGGGGGCATCAGGAATGATCAATTGTAAGGACTACAGATTGAGATGGAAACAATGAAAATCCAAATGATGGGACAACTGGTGGGCCAGATGGCTCTCATTCAAAACCTGGCTCAAGGACAAGAGGAGCTAAAGGTCCTCATCAACAAACTGCATCAAGATGGATGTAACCAAATGGGGCAAACAACTATGGTTGAGGATCAAGTCATCATTCAGCCTCCTTTGAGACAAGAAGTCAAGGGAAAGTCTCCCCAGTTTGCTTCAGGGTCACAAGCCCAACAACAACCTCACCAGTATCAACAGGGTAATCGGCGTAAGCAAAATACATCTGAAAAGCACTTCACCGATATTAACATGACATTATCCCAAGTGCTGCAACGCTTGTTGGAAGTCCAACTGATTGTACTAAGGGACCCCCCTCAGCGTCTCAACACAGCCGCTCCAGGGTACAATCCAAATGCGAGATGTGCGTATCATTCCAACAGTTCTGGACATGACACTGATGGCTGTTGGACATTGAGAAACAAAATTCAAGATCAGGTTAAAGAAACAACACTGGAGTTCACACAAGATGGTCAGATGAAAATCTTCCGCTGAGGGTTCTCCACCTAAAGTGACAAGTTCAGACTAAGAGGCTTTGGTTTCATTTGAATTTTCAAGTTGTAATTTCTTTTGTTATTCAAACAATTGTCTGTTAATGTCAAACTCTGTTTCATTAATGCGTTGCATATGTTTGTCTTGAATTCATCCATTCGTTTTCACTATACTTGAACTATGCTTTCTACTTTCTTTATGACATTTAACTCTTGCTAAAAGTTACGAGCCTTTAGAGGGAGGATGACGAAAACAATGCCATAATCTCATATAATATGCTTTTGGACAGACATTGCTAACGATGTAAAGGCGTTTCTTTCAAATCTTAAACACTGGAGTTATAAGGAAGATAATCCCTATTCAACCCCTTCGAGCCAAAGAAGTATAAGTTTTCTGTTTTAAACGCAAATTGAAACCTTTAATCAAACCTGGGGCAGGGTAGTCTCTCAGTTAATTCAAAATGTGCGTTTAGCCACAAACTCGCAGTTCATAATACATCGAATGACATCAAAATTTCCTTTGGAACCAAAAGACAATGATGGTTCCTTATCTCATAGGCGGTCATTATCTCTCAAAAAGAAAAGCCCACTAAGCCAAAACCTACAAAGGAGGCTTAAGAAAGTTGGGGCATCACGCTGACTGTAATCTCGAAAATAAGAACAGTTAGGCAAAAATTAGGGATAATGAATCAAAAGAAAGAGGTCACTACAAATCCTCAACAACATGAAAAATGTTGCAAAAATGACTGCCTTCCAATAAATTCAACTTGTGTGAGCCATCACAAAAACGTTGTTCCAGACTCATTTGGAGTTCAAATGCACAATTAACTGAGTTTAGGATTGAAGAACATCACGAAGAGCGGGTGGGTACAAATATACTTTGAGCCTTTATCCTTTGTTTCTTAAACCGTGAACCAAGCCACGTTACAACCCTTCAAAATTCCTAATTGAACCATGGGTTAGTTCGAAAGTATATTGTTACAAAAGGTATCCTGACTCCTGTAAGGCTTTGCTCTAAATCTTGTGTTGAATTTGTCTTATAAAAGTTTTCTGCTAAAAAACGCATTTTTCAAAATTTCAAGACGATCATAAACTTTGCATTATTTGAATATCATTGTTTTCATATGGCTATTTGTTTGACAATGAAGAAATTCACACAGTGAATGTTCCGATGAATGAAAGCTCTCTCAATGAACAAAATCACTTCAAGTGGGATGACACTTATGTTGCAAAAATATCCTATCAACAAAAGGGGACCTGACATGGCATTGTCCAATAAACCTGGGGCACTCCAGTAAAGATTTCAAGAAATCTCTTATTGTCCAATAAACCTGGGGCAGTCCAGTCAAGATTTCAAGAAATCTCTCAATTGTAGAGTAACCTGGGGCAAGTCTCCATCTCCATCACTTGGGGAATTAAACGTCAATCTCATCAAAGGGTTACGTCCAGTCCAAATTTCCTGGCAGTGCCACAAACATTTGATACTAGGGGCAATGACGAATCTCTCCAAAATCCTTCTGAAAAGAAATTCAAGAATCCTCGAGAAGTTCATCACCTCTCTAGCAGACCAGCGATCATGGGTTTATTTCCCTAACACTTGTCAAGGATTTATTCTCCAAAACAAAATTACATTTCAACAACATTCATAACATATGCAGATTGATCGGCAGGTAAAGGTTATCATCACCTTTTGGAGTAGTAATCGTCAAAGATTCCTTCATCACCTTTTAGAGTAGCAGTCGTCAAATATTCCTTCGTCACCTTTTGGAGTAACAGTCGTCAAAGATTCCTTCATCATCCGGTTAAGTCAAAGTTAATCCAAGACCTTCTCTGGTTCAGTCAGATCGATACTAAGATCTCCCTGATTCTTATTCCAGTGGAAGATATTCTGGGTTTTGCTGTTTCAGATAAATCTCTCAACGATTTATTCTGATTCACTTCCATATTTTTCACTATCAGAGACGAAGAATCCAACTCTTTTCTCCATCACCAGTTCGGGATTTATTTTCCCCAGCGAAAGGTCGTCTTGAAAAACATTACACATCCGTACATCAGGACATCATACAACGCAATCTCATTTATTTTGAGAACGTCATTGTTTGATATATGTCATTCCACTAACTTTTACCTTGCAGGAAAGATGCAATCAATTTCTCATAAAATTCGTATCGTGAAGCATGGACGTTGACCAGATAACAATACAAGACTGTGAAACCTGGACGTTGACCTGATAACAGTAAGGTATACTATGAAACTTGGATGTTGACCAAATAACAGTTTACTCGGCCAATTACTTTGAAGCCCGGATTCAACCGGATATTAGTAGGCCTCGAAATCAAAGGGAAAACCGGAAGCGATCGGATAACCATTTGATTTCCCTATGAAACCTGGATGTTGACCAGATAACAATAAGGTGTACTATGAAACTTGGATGTTGACCAAATAACAGTTTACTCGGCCAATTACTTTGAAACCCGAATTCAACCGGATATTAGTAGGCCCCGAAATCAAAGGGAAAACTGGAAGCGACCGGATAACCATTTGATTTCCTTGTGAAGCCTGGATGTTGACCAAATAGCAATACAACACTGTGAAACCTGGATGTTGACCAGATAACAGTTAACCGTTAACAGAATGAAGATTCTCATCCTTGAAACCTCAGAAGATTGGCATACTCCCAAGCTCCTGATACCGTTAAAAGAATGAAGATTCTCATCCTTAAAACCTTAGAAGATTGGAATACTCCCAAGCTCCTGATACCGTTAACAGAATGAAGATTCTCATCCTTGAAACCTCAGAAGATTGGCATACTCCCAAGCTCCTGATATCGTTAACAGAATGAAGATTCTCATCCTTGAAACCTCAGAAGATTGGCACACCCCCAAGCTCCTGATATTGTTAACAGAATGGAGATTCTCATCCTTAAAACCTTAGAAGATTGGCATACTCCCAAGCTCGTGATACCGTTAATAGAATGAAGATTCTCATCCTTAAAACCTCAGAAGATTGGCATACTCCCAAGCTCCTGATACCGTTAACTGAATGAAGATTCTCATTCTTGAAACCCCAGAAGATTGGCATACACCCAACCTCCTGACCCAAACGCCTGAATGAAGATTCTCATTCTTGTTCCCCCAGTAGATTGGCATACAACCAACCTCCTGACCCAAATGCTAGAATGAAGATTCTCATTCCCGAAGTGGCATATAACCCGAATTCCTGATATTCCCGACAAAATGAAGATTCTCATTCTCAAAGTGGCATACAACCTAAACTCCTGAACTTCTTCCAAATAGGAAAAAGCTTATCCCCAGAGTCCTGAGCTTACTCTCCAGCAGGATAGCTACTCCCCAACAAATCAAGATTCTCATCCTTGATTCTTCAGTGAAGTTACCAGAGCCTTCTTTACTCTCAGCATAAATTTGTCAGAGTTTTTAATCCCCTGCAGATCGAAGATTTTCGTTCTTGACTCCTCAGCACAAATTCCCCTAGCAGAATGAAGATTCTGATTCTCAATTCCCCACAGAGTTTTCAAAGATTCCCCAACGGAGTTCTCCTCAAACAACAAAACAGGAATCCCTGGTAGAAGTATTCTAAGAAAAGCTTGAAGACACACATACTCTTCAACAGTGGTCCAGGATTTATTTTCCCCGACAGCAGTCAAAGATTTTATCATCTCCAGCTATCTAGGATTTATCTTCCTCAGCAAGACGGTTAATCAGCTTACATGCGCATACATTACATTCATAAATCATGAGCATTGACAAAACACATATATTTCATCATACATTTCATGCAACATAAATTTTTGTTTCAGCTAATATTTTACCCTTTTCAGGATAAGATTATCAAGCTACCAATATACAATCTGAAAACAGTTTACGGATGCTTCCAGACACGGATGTTAATCTATCGCTTGTTCAAATTCAGGATCATGAAAATAGTTTATGGGTGCTTCCAAACACAGATGCTAATCTATTTCTTATTCAACTTCAAGGATCATGAAAACAGTTTATGGATGCTTCCAAACATGGATGTTAATCTATCGCTTGTTCAGATTCAGCTCATTGAAAACAGTTTACGGATGCTCCAAACACGGATGCTAATCTATTGCTTGTTCAAATTCAAGGATCATGAAAACAGTTTACGGATGCTTCCAGACACGGATGCTAATCTATCGCTTGTTCAGATTCAGCTCATGAAAATAGTTTACGGATGCTCCAAACACGGATGCTAATCTATTGCTTATTCAGGCCCCCAGCTCAGAGACGTTCCAGACATGGATACCTTTCTGATACTCATTCTTTCACCTACAACATACAACTCAATAAACATTCTTGGATGGCATCTTCAAGCCCATCTCCGACAAGATTATGTCACATCTCCAAATGGCATCTGTAAGCTCACACCCTCAAACTTTGCTTTGACGAGTGCAAATTTATGGGCACTCTAGTGTCCAATCATCTTTTACCTTCGAGTCGCGAACGACAAACTCGCCGATCTAACTCTTCAGGTTCAAGAAGATTGAACATGGGCAGCTGTTGTACCCTAAAATTTTCCCTCCCTTTTTCACAAGAAATCACAACCCTATGGTTTTCTCATATTTTCAAGATTGGCTCAGGAATCGATCAAACAGACTCTTCTATGGCAGAAAATCAACAATTAGGGTTTCTCTCGCATTTCTCAGAAGAAACTGAATTCTCAGAAATTCAATTAACTGTCACATGTTTTCACACTTTTTAAGCCTACTGAAAGATTGCTGGTTGTTCTCAAGGCTTGTTTATCTGGGATAAGAGATAGGGGCTGAGATGGTCATTTGAAATATTCAGGTTTTGTCTGATCCAGGTTAACCAGACAATGTGCATCTGTTAAAGACGTTTGCTTGTTAATGGAATGAAATGCTTGCTTTTTTATTGGAATACACAATGCGTATTTTGATTGGAATGTTGTTGCAAGGTTACGAGATTGCAAAGTTATTAGATTACTTAAAGTTTAAGTTATCTGTATTAGAATTGTTGGAATGCAATTTCAATTATTTTGATCTGAGAATCTTAAAGGATTAAGTGAAGAATTGAAGAAAGAATTGCAAGATATTGGACAGTAGAAGATTTTATTGGATGTCAGATTGCCTCACAAATATTTTTCAGATGTTGATACAAAAATAATTTATTATTTGAATACTGTAGGTTTTACAACTTATAGTACTTGGAAAAATAAATTATTACAATAAATGGAAAATCTATCTAAGTTAAAAATCTAAGTCTAAGCCATTGCTCCATTGCTCCAGTGCTTAAAGTCTTCTGCTGCTTTGTCATCACCCAAGTTGCACTCACATGAAAGAAAGACAAAAGAAAAGGTATTAGTACAGTTAGTTCAATATGAAAAGAATTTTCGAACAAAAGAAAAGAAAATATTCATCATTAAAGTTTGCCGTCTGGAATCAGAAGTGTTATTGTTCATCACGTTTTTTATTTTCCTCTTTGCAAATCACAAGAAGATTTCTCTTCTTGGTTCACAAAGAGAAAAATAAAAAATGCAAAAGGAAAAATGCAAGTATACAAAAGCAATTGGTTCAAATGCAAACATAGGCCAACAAACACAAGGCAAACTGTCAAGCAAAATTATTCAAAGGCAAAGCATTAAGGCGCCAAACTGCATTACAAAACAAGGCCAAATTGGATGCAAAACTGTACAAGGCAAGTTTCAAAGGAAAACTGTACTAAGCAATTGAAACATTGCAGCAAGTCAGAAAGGCAAACTGAAACATTGCAGCTAACTGAACAAAGCAAACTGGATGCAGCATACAAAACAACCAAGTGCAATGTGGAAAGTACAATGCAGAAAGTACAATGCAGCAGGTAAACCAAATCACAAGTCAAAGACTTGTCACAGCTTTTAATCATTTTCCATATTTTAGGCAAAACATTTCAGAAAAAAAAGGTGGAAAAGAAAAAGTGCTTTTTCATTGAGAGAGAAAGAGAGAAAGATATCACCTTTTTAGATTATACAGTTGGGCAAGGCTATCACAAGATTACAAAAACACAGGAAAGGATATAACTACCTAAAAACTGCATAACAGTTAAGAAAAAAGAGAGGAGAGAATATTTTGTGTCAAAAACTGCAAACTGTTAAGAGGTTCACCAAAACATCCAAACTGCATAACAAGTATAAGCCAACAACTATAACAAAAAACTCCCAGACCTGTGCAAACATAACAAAATTTCCAAAACCTGCAACAGTTCTCAAACAGAACCAAGCCTGCTAACCACAAACTGAAAAAACTGTTATCAAACTCAAAGCCTTCCAAGCTGCTCAAAACAAAACAGCATAACAACTCAAACTGCAAAACAAGCAGAAACCACAACTCTCCCAACACAAAAACCTGTACAAACAGTTTCAAACAAAGAGCCAAGCATATCAGTTTCAAACAAACTCTAAGCCAAGCCTGAAACTGCCTAACAGTTTTCAACCAGTTGCAAAACATACCAAAGAAACTGCACAACATCAAAAACCTGTGTAACAATCAAACAGAAAATCACCAAACCAGCAGTTTCAAACTGCACAACCAAATAAACTTCCAAAACCTGCCAAACTGTAAACCTGCATAGCCAAACTGTAATGCCCACAACAAAACCCTATGAACCATAAACTTGCAGTTCTCAAACAAAGCAAGTTTGCCAAAATTGTAAAGCTTGCCAAACTGCACATCCTGAAACCACAAATTCGCAAAACTGTATAACAGTTTCCAACCACAAAACTGCCAAACAACAAAGTCCAAACAGCACAACAATTTCTCCATAATCCACAAACATGTTAACAAACAATCCAACAACTTATGCAAGCATTGCACAAACCAGAAAAAGCATATCAGTTTCAAACCGGCAAAAGCCTACCAAATCTGCAATTCCCAAACCACAAAGAAACTTGCAAGCATATCAATCATCATACAAGTTTCAGAATAAACCATCATTCAAGTTCAAGTTCAGCAAATCAACAACAAAGTTTCAGAACATAAACAATCACCAACAAACCATTATCAGAGTTTCAGAGATCATCATCATCAACATTCAAAATCAAGAGAGAGGAAGGAGTTTCAGAAACATTTGGCAGCGCCATCATTCAAATTCAAAGAGAGAGGAAACAAAGTTTTCAGAAGTGAAATAATCAAAACAAGTTCAAATCATAAGCAATCATCCTCAACATTCAAGTTTCAGAATAATCATCAACCAACCAAAATAGAGTTTCAGAGTATCAACATTCAACATTCAAGAGAGAGGAAAAGGTTTCAGAATAATTATCATCATCAACAAAATCTAAGCATATCAACAAAGTTTCAGATAATCATCATCAACAAAAAATCCACCATTATCAAAGTTTCAATTTAATCATCATCAACATTCAAGAGAGAGGAAAGAGTTTCAGAAGCAATAACCAACAAAGAATTTCAGAAGCATTCAACGCCATCATCATTCAAAGGCAAGAGAGAGGAAAGAAGTTATCAAAAAGCGCACTTGGTCGTCATCATCCCTCCCCTCCGCCTCTAGCCACCAAGGAACACCACCAGCTCTGTGTCACCTTTCCTCTCCTCTTCATAGAGAAAACCCTAAGGTACGTTTCTTCTCAAACCCTTTTCTGCACCTCAATAAGCCATGCAATACAATAGATTAACGAAACTGGACAAAACATGTGAAGCAAACATGAACGAAAACTGCTAAATCAAAATAAAATGAACCATACCGTTTTACAATAAAGCCATGGATCATTGTGAGGAGATGAGAGAGTGAAGGACAGTGTTCTGGCGGCTAGGGCTTAGGGGAAGGTCATAACGTTTTTTTTGAGTGAGAGAGATGAAGAGGAAGAACGAAGCAACGACGCCGATGTAAAGGGGTACATAAACCCTAATCAACAAACCCTAACAAAATGTTGCAACATTGGAATTGGGCCTGTCCGCCTCAAGCCCTCTTAAGCCCATAACGAATTGTTGAGACCCCCCCCCCCTCTCTATTTCTGACCTAATTTTTTTTACCACCTCAATTGGGCCTCAAACACACTTCAAACTCTTAAGCCCATTGTCCTTTTGTTCTAATTTACTTCTTCCTTTTTTTTAATAGATTCAAACTCAATATTTTTTATTTATTATCAAATTAAAATTAGCTTAGTTCATTTTCTTTTTCTTAACTTATCTTGTTATTTCCTTTGTTAATAATAACACTAATAATATTAAAACTTTGATTTTCTTAATTTAGTTTTAATTTTCTTCTGTTATTAATTAGTAATTGTTTCATTTGATAGAATACCAAGAAAAATTTAATTTGATTTAATTATGTTAGAACAATGTTTGAATCTAGTACCCTATATTTAAGTTTTGATGATAACAAAGTGAAAAGATATAGTATTTATATGTTTCATGTTTGAACTATATGCTGCCTAAAATTACTATGCTCTGACTTGCAGATACGCTGATTAAAATAAGCAAGATCACTTCTTCAGCATCAGAATTTGATTTGATACACCAGCATCAGAAGTTGCTGAATCAGAACGTGAAGATCAGATGATCAACTCACGAACATGCTGAAGCTTGATGAACAGAACTGCGCGTAAAACACTCTGATACAGAAACAATAGTTCATCAGCAGCGAAGCAGAATCAGAATGAGCCAAGCCAGAACGTGCATTGAAGAAGCAACGGTACTGTGCATTGAACGCTAATTAATTCCAACGGCTTCATTCCAGACAAGATCTGCTCAAAAAGGAAAGCTTGTTATTAGCATTGAATCAAGAATATTGCATTCAACGTTCATCTTCTCAAGTGCTATATAAACAAGGCTTCGAAGATTATAATGGCTAATGCTTCCAAACTCTCTACACGCACAAAGCTGAACAATAATCTTCATCTACCAGTTTTGCTAAACCAACAAACTCTGATACTCCATTAGTGTTTAGCAATCTAAGTTTCTAAGCTTAATTTGTGTATACATCACAGTTGTGATAAAGTTTTGTAGAAAACATTCACACACATTTGTTTTATACCTTTGTAAGAAAGTGTTGCCTTGACAAACCGGATTGTGGTTTGAATCAAGAAGGCTTTAGCAGTTGTTAAAGCAGATTTGTATTCAGTTGAATATAGTGAATTAAGACCTCGTTGGAGAGAGGTGAAATCACCTTGACGGGTGGACTGGAGTAGTTTGAGATCAAACGAACCAGGATAAAAATATCTTGTCAATTGCTTTAAGATTCCAGTTTTACAATTCAACCCCCCTTCTTGTGTTTTTCACCCCTTCAATTGGCATCAGAGCGCCTGGTTCTGAGCTAAAACACTTAACCGTGTCAGTACAAGATCCAGCGTCAGAAAAACACAATGGCAGGAAACAACTCTCATTTCAGCAATGACAACAATGAGGACAGAGACAGATTCAGCGGCAAACCTCCAGTCTTTGATGGAGAAAACTTTGATTACTGGAAAGACAGAATTGAAAGCTTCTTTCTAGCACATGATGCTGATCTGTGGGATATGGTGACAGATGGATACACGCACCCTGTGAATGCAACTGGTCAGAAGATTGAAAGAAAATCAATGACTGATCAACAAAAGCGTGATTTCAAGAATCACCATAAGGCCAGAACCATCCTCCTCAGTGCCATCTCCTATACTGAGTATGAAAAGATCTCCAACAGAGACACAGCTAAGAACATCTTTGATTCTCTCAGAATGACGCATGAGGGCAACGTTCAAGTCAAAGAAACAAAAGCTCTGGCGCTCATTCAGAAGTATGAGGCGTTCAAAATGGAAGAATCTGAATCCATTGAAACTATGTTCTCTAGATTCCAGATTCTGGTAGCTGGTCTCAAAGTTCTGGACAAAGGATACTCTACTGCTGACCATGTCAAGAAGATAATCAGAAGTTTACCCAAGCAGTGGAGGCCTATGGTTACTGCTCTGAAGCTAGCGAAGGATCTCAACAAAATCACTCTGGAGGAACTTATAAGCTCCCTCAGAAGTCATGAGATAGAGCTAGAAGTTGATGAGCCTCAGAAGCAAGGTAAGCCTTTAGCTTTAAAATCTAACAGAAAATCTGAATCTAAAGTTTTGCAGGCAGTTGAAGAAACATCTGATGGATCCTCATCAGAAGAAGACGAACTTTCCCTTCTCTCCAGAAGAGTAAATCAACTGTGGAAGCAAAGACAAAGGAAGTTCAGGAATCCCAGAAGATCTGATCAGAACGAGTCTTCTTCCAGATACAGAAGGACAGATTCTTCCTCTGGATACAGAAGATCTGAAGGCTCCTCCGGTAGCAAGAAGCCAAACACAAAAGACATCATCTGCTACGAGTGCAATGAGCAAGGACACTACAAGAGTGACTGCCCAAAGCTTCAGAGGGAAAAGCCCAAAAAGAAGTTTGGAAGAGAGAAGAAGAAAAGTCTCATGGCCACATGGGATGACTCTGACTCGTCTGAAGCTGACTCAGAATCAGATGATGAAAGGGCTAACATAGCGCTCATGGCTAACATTCCAGATGACAGTGAAGCTTCTGAATCAGACTCAGAATCAGACACAGAAGAGGTATTCCCTAACTTCGCTGTTAATTTTACAAAGGCTGAACTTGCTGAAAGCCTCAATGAAATTCTGGAACGTTATCAGCAGATTAGAGCTAAATTCAGAGACCTGAAAAGGACTCTTGAATCTGACTCTAATAAGTCTGAGAGTCTCAAATTGGAAAACTCTGAGCTGAGAGAAAAAATTTTAAAATTAGAAAACTCTTTACAAAACTCTCAGAAGGTACCAATTTCTGAAACTCCCAGCAACGCTGATGAGATCATCAAGGAGTATGATCATAGTTTCCAGAAGTTCCTTGCTAAAAGCATAGATAGAAGCAGAATGGCTTCAATGATCTATGGAGTTAGCGGAAACGGCAGGAAAGGAATAGGATACCAAGGTAAGGTTCCTACACCTAAGAATGTCATGGATTTAGTTATTAAACACACTCCTCTAAATTCACACTTTGTGTATGGTCACACACACGACATCAAATACACTAGCAGTAAGCACTCTGTGAAACCAAAATTCAACCAGAGTTTTGGTAAAACTAACAAGTCAGGACCCAAGAAAATCTGGGTACCTAAGGATAAAATAATACATGTTGCAGATATCTTTAGCAGCAAGTCAGAAACACCAGTCATGGTACCTGGACTCTGGCTGCTCACGACACATGACGGGAAGAAGGCATATGTTCCAAAGCCTGGAACTTAAGCCTGGAGGCCACGTTGGCTTTGGAGGCAATCAGAGGGGAAAGATTATTGGCTCTGGAACTGTAGGTAACGGAAATCTTCCCTCTATTAATAATGTTCTGCTAGTTGATGGATTGATGCATAATCTGTTATCCATAAGTCAATTAAGTGATAACGGTTATGATATAATCTTTAATCAAAAATCATGTAAAGCTGTTAGTCAGAAAGATGGGACTATCCTGTTTAATGGAAAGAGGAAAAACAACATTTACAAAATCAAACTTTCTGAACTAAAGAGTCAGAATGTAAAATGTCTTCTGTCTGTTAACAACGAGCAGTGGATCTGGCACAGAAGATTGGGGCATGTTAGTATGAGAAGAATATCTCAGATTAACAAACTCAATCTGGTCAGAGGACTTCCTAATTTGAAGTTCAATTCAGATGCTCTGTGTGAAGCATGTCAGAAAGGCAAATTTGCAAAACCTTCTTTTAAATCCAAAAATGTTGTTTCTACCTCTAAGCCATTAGAACTTCTGCACATTGACTTATTTGGACCAGTTAAAACTGCTTCAGTCAGTGGCAAGAAGTATGGGTTAGTAATCGTAGATGACTATAGCAGATGGACATGGGTAAAGTTCTTAAGACACAAGGACGAGTCACACTCTGTGTTTGTTACCTTCTGTAACCAAGTTCAGAATGAAAAAGATCTTAGAATCGTTAAAGTCAGAAGTGATCATGGTGGAGAATTTGAAAATAAAGATTTTGAGTCATTCTTTAATGACAAAGGCATTCTGCATGATTTCTCTTGTCCTAGAACTCCCCAACAAAATGGAGTTGTAGAACGAAAGAACAGAACATTGCAAGAAATGGCCAGAACCATGATCAATGAGACAAACGTTGCTAAGACTTTCTGGGCAGAGGCAATAAACACAGCGTGCTACATTCAGAATAGAATCTCAATAAGACCTATTCTGGAAAAGACTCCATATGAATTGTGGAAGAACAGAAAGCCCAACATTTCGTATTTTCATCCATTTGGATGTACTTGCTATATGTTAAATACAAAGAATTATCTGAACAAGTTTGATTCTAAGGCACAGAAGTGTATTATGTTAGGATACTCTGAACGCTCAAGAGGGTACAGAGTATACAATACAGAAACACAGATTGTGGAAGAATCAATCAGTGTTCGTTTTGATGACAAGCTTGACTCTGAAAAGTCAAAGCAGAATGAAAATCTTGCAGGTATAGAAATTGAATTTGCAGGTTCTGAAGACAAGTCATCAGAAGCTCTCAACACAGACATTCCTTCAACGTCTGAAAGAAGCAATGCTAGAAATCCTACAACTGCTGCTGATCAACCTCAGAAGAGATTACCCAGAAGCAGTTTGGATCACCCAGAAGAGACTATCCTAGGAAGAAAGGAAGATCCAATCAGAACAAGAGCAAGCTTCAGAAACTCTGAAGAAACTCTTATGGGACTTGTGTCTCTGATTGAACCTTCTTCTATTGATGAAGCACTTCTGGACAACGACTGGATTCTGGCAATGCAAGAAGAGCTGAATCAATTCACCAGAAACGACGTATGGGATCTCGTTCCCAGACCAAAAGGATTCAACGTCATTGGAACAAGATGGGTGTTCAGAAACAAGCTTAATGAACAAGGTGAAGTCGTCAGAAACAAGGCACGACTGGTTGCACAAGGTTATAGTCAGCAAGAGGGGATAGACTATACAGAAACCTTTGCCCCAGTCGCCAGGTTAGAATCTATCAGACTTTTAATCTCATTTGCTGTTAATAGAGGCATCACTCTGTATCAGATGGATGTCAAAAGTGCATTCTTAAATGGTTATATAGAAGAAGAAGTTTATGTTCACCAACCCCCAGGTTTTGAAAATACAAAACATCCAGAACATGTTTTCAAACTGAAAAAGTCACTGTATGGTCTGAAACAAGCTCCCAGAGCTTGGTATGAAAGGCTAAGTAACTTTCTGCTTGAAAATGAATTCACCAGAGGGAAAGTGGACACTACTCTATTCTGTAAAACAGTTAAGAGTGACATTTTAGTCTGTCAAATTTATGTTGATGATATTATTTTTGGTTCTACTAATCCTTCTCTTGGAAGAAAATTTGCTAAGTGTATGCAGGCAGAATTTGAGATGAGCCTCATGGGGGAACTGAAATTCTTTCTAGGAATTCAGATTAATCAAACTCCAGAGGGAACTTACATTCATCAGAGCAAATACATCAGAGATCTTCTGAAGAAATTTGACCTCTCAGAATGTAAGCCATCAAAGATTCCAATGCATCCCACGTGCATTCTGGAAAGAGAAGAGGTAAGCAAAAGTGTAGAACAGAAGGTCTACAGAGGTATGATTGGTTCTCTCCTTTATCTGACAGCTTCAAGACCTGATATCTTATTCAGCGTATGTATTTGTGCTAGATTCCAATCAGATCCTAGAGAATCTCACTTAACAGCTGTTAAGCGAATTTTCAAGTATCTGAAAGGTACTACTAATCTGGGTTTGTTTTATAGAAAATCTAGTGATTACAGCTTAGTAGGCTACTGTGATGCTGATTTTGCTGGAGACAGAGTGGAACGTAAAAGTACTTCTGGAAGCTGCCAGTTTCTGGGAGAAAATATGATCTCGTGGTCCAGCAAAAGGCAATCAACAATTGCTCTGTCAACAGCAGAAGCTGAGTACATAGCAGCAGCAGGATGTAGCACACAAATGCTCTAGATGAAAAGTCAGCTTGAAGACTTCCAGATTTTTGAAAGTAACATTCCTATTCTTTGTGATAATACTTCTGCTATTTGCTTAAGTAAGAATCCTATTTTACATTCTAGAGCTAAGCATATAGAAATAAAACATCATTTCATTAGGGACTATATTCAGAAAGGTATTTTAAACTTGAAATTTATAGATACAGACCATCAATGAGCTGATATCTTTACTAAACCCCTTTCAGAAGATAGGTTTAATTTCATTCTGAAACATCTCAGCATGAAAGTATGCCCAGAATGAAAATGTTTTAATTCCATGTATTTATCTTCAGAATGTAATTATATTACTGTGAACTTCTGATCAATCTTCTTTCAGAAAGATAGAACATGCAGATTGTATCAGATGCAAGTCTAAAGATCTGAGAGTCTAATCTCAAAGACAGACGTGCTGATCACTACATCAAACAAGTGTCATCCAATCATCAGCAAATCCCTGAAGCAGAACGCGTGCACGCTTCTGAGAAGGCAAAGCGCTGATTGGGTGCATTGAGACACATGTCTGGTAACCGTTTTTAAGTATCTTTCTCAAATCCCCCAAAATCAGCAAGCATTTAATGAAAAGTAATCACGCTTGTTAATGGCAATCATTATTTTTTTCTCTCTCTTAAAAAACGTTTAATTTTTCAAAATAATTTTTGAAAACCCTATTTAAGCACACTAATTCCTCATTCTTATTCTTTACGCTTTCTCATAATCATTCAAATATTCTCTGCATATTTCTGAGTTTATCTCCTTCAAACCTTTTTCTCTCAAATCATTCTCAAGATTTTTTAGTGAGAACAATGGCATCCTCCAGCATTTCTGCAGGAAATCAGAAGAAAGGAACCTCTGAACAATATCAGGTGCCTATCAGAACTCTTCTCACACCGGTAAAGAATCTTGAGGTTCTCTCTGAGTTAATCGTCGACTTTGAAAGTTTGAAGGAAAATGGATTTGACCTAACTGAAGAGATTAGGGCTCAAAAGTGGGAGAGGTATTTCGATAGGTTGGTTGGACCAACATTCCTAGAGCTTGTCAAGGAATTTTGGATTCACGCCAAGATTCATAAGCATCTAGTCATCTCTTCTGTCATGGGAAAGAAGATAGTAATTTCTGAAGACCTCATTGCTAGGTTAATCGGTCAAAGTGGTGGTGGAGTCCGTTGTGTGGACATGGCTGACAGATGCCCTGATATAGGCGTGGTAGCCAACTGCATTTTCACTCTTGGATTTCCCAGCAGCAAAATTAAGGATCTGAAGGATCACTGCAGAGTATGGGCCAAGATTGTTCTGGGCTGTTTCAATCACAGGAAGCCAACAAGCTCTCCTGATTATATAAACGTGGATCAGCAGTTTCTGATCTACTTTATTGATCAGAGGGTGAAGATCAATCTGGCACACTTCCTGTTCAACCATCTCAAGACCAGTGTGAAAGAGACAAGAGAAGAAGAAAGGACCAAAAGGGACTGGATACCGTTTGGAAGGCTCATATCAGATATTCTGACAGAGAATAAGCTGATAGATTATCTGAGCGAAGCTCAAGTGCTGAGCACACTTGAACCAACTGTTGGAAAACCGCTGAACGCTAAGAACCTGAAAAAGATGAAGCTGATAGAAAATATTAGGAAGGAACCCAGAGCTACTTCAACTGCTGACATCTCCAGCAGAAGAGTGCCTCTGAATGATTTCCCAAAATTTTCTGAAATGGAATCCCAACCAGATATGTTTCTCAAGTATCCAGATTCATACAAGGAAGAAGATACGGGTTCAAAGCTGAAGATCAAAGATCTGAGTCAACCCCAACCTGAAGTGACTCGGAAGAAGACAAAGAAGAGGAAAGCAGAAGGACCATCTCATCAGACTCCAAAGAAACAAGGTAATTCATCTGCTGCCCCTATTTCAATTTCATCTACTATTCCAACATCTGCTGCCCCTCCTAAAACCTCTCACAGAATATCAATCCCAATCCCTACCATTGATGAAACCATACCAGAAGACCCTTCTGAGGCCTTACTACTCAGAAGAACCAGAATTAAAATTCCCAAACAACCAACTGTTTCAACAACACCAGCACTTGATAGAGTGCTAGCTGATATTGAGCGTGAACATACTTCTGCTCAACCAAATTCTGAACCACCAAATATTCCTCCTCCTCAACCAGAACCACAACCTGAACCAGAAATACAACAACAACCAGAACCAGAACCAGAATCACAACAACCACTCACAGAAGAACCTCTGATCCCTGAGCAATCAGAGATTCCACCTCCTCAACCAGAAAATAATCCACCTTCACCACAAACAGAGTTTCACCGCTATGAAACCCCTTCTCCTCATCATTCTGACCCTCACTCACCTCAACCTTCACCGCTGGCAATCCAGTTGCCATGTGGAACCACTATTGTCAGGCCCCAGTTGCCATCTTCAGAGGAATCAACACCTCCAAAAACTCCAACCACTCCAATAGTAATATCTGACTCTGATTCTGATAACCCTCCTCCAAAACAAACAACCTCTCAGAAAACCGCTGAAAACCCCAGCAGAACTTTCATTGACTTCACAAGTCTTGAACGTCTTGCTGATCTAAGACACAAAATTGCCATACCCAAACCAAAGCAACCAGATGTTGGCTCTGGTATCTTGAATTTTGAAACAGGTATGCTGCACTGGATTGCTTCTTTGAAGCAAGTCTGTCCGGGGATGATCGACCCAGCTGCTTCTGATCAGCTCTGGTCACAGTTCAGACTATGGGTACGTGCTGAAGCCCTCAAGCTGCAGGACGTCAACTATGAGCAGGCTCAACAGAACTTTAGCAAGCTGCTGAAGGAAGTTGAGAGTAAGCTGCCTCAAGAAGTTGTGCTCCCTCTGGACAATGAATCCTGGTCTGAGAAAGAGCAAGCTGCACAGGTGCAACCATCAGAGGACAAGACCATTCAGGCTGAAGAAAATCCAGCAGAAGATGTAGCTGAAAGTTCTGAGAAGCTTCCTCCTTCTGAAAGTTCTCAAGCTGCCTTGGACAGGCAGGCTCTGGAAGAACTAAGGCTGAATGACTTGCGTCTCCAGCAGCGGATGGAAGAGAATGATCAGAAGATGAAAGCAAGAATGGATGTACAGGACAGCAAGATTGACACTGTTGTCACCATGGTTCAGAAGCAGAATGAAACTTCTGAAAAGATTCAAGCAATGCTGGAAAGCCTGTTCTCACGCATGCCCCCTCAACCTTAAAATTTTTTTTCATGCATGACATTCTCTATGTTTTCTTCATTTTCTGATGTACTGTTTTGACTATGTTTTGTAATGTTCTTTTGCTCTGAACTATTTTAATATAATTTGTTTTTCTGATCTAAATCGTTTTAGCACATCACCAACACTTTTTGATTGCTGACAAAAAGGGGGAGAACAAGAATGATATTTAAAATCAATAACGGCTAACTAGACAGAAACTCTCAAACATTCTAACTCTATTACTTGAAATGTTTTTCTGTTTTGTTTTTAAGTCTACAGGAACAAGGAAGCCCCTGAACACTAGAAGCTAGAAGCTCTGATCAAAATGTAGAAGTTCATGTTGCTCTGATCAAATATGAAGTTCTGATCGACCTAACACTCTGATCCGAAGCAAAGCTCTGACAGGAAAAGCTCTGAAGCTCTGCTCTCTGATAAGTCAAAGACCTATAATCTGATGCTCAAAGATAGAAAAAGATCTGATCCTGAAGAACACACATATCAAAGGGAAGTAACAAACTCAGGGGGAGTATCTCTTAAACTCTGATTTCTTTTTACTTCTTAACTCTGAAACATTTCCTAGATACCTTTTCACGTTATTTTTTTATTTAAAATATCTAGTTTTTGTCATCAAAAAGGGGGAGATTGTTAGAACAATGTTTGAATCTAGTACCCTATATTTAAGTTTTGATGATAACAAAGTGAAAAGATATAGTATTTATATGTTTCATGTTTGAACTATATGCTGCCTAAAATTACTATGCTCTGACTTGCAGATACGCTGATTAAAATAAGCAAGATCACTTCTTCAGCATCAGAATTTGATTTGATACACCAGCATCAGAAGTTGCTGAATCAGAACGTGAAGATCAGATGATCAACTCACGAACATGCTGAAGCTTGATGAACAGAACTGCGCGTAAAACACTCTGATACAGAAACAATAGTTCATCAGCAGCGAAGCAGAATCAGAATGAGCCAAGCCAGAACGTGCATTGAAGAAGCAACGGTACTGTGCATTGAACGCTAATTAATTCCAACGGCTTCATTCCAGACAAGATCTGCTCAAAAAGGAAAGCTTGTTATTAGAATTGAATCAAGAATATTGCATTCAACGTTCATCTTCTCAAGTGCTATATAAACAAGGCTTCGAAGATTATAATGGCTAATGCTTCCAAACTCTCTACACGCACAAAGCTGAACAATAATCTTCATCTACCAGTTTTGCTAAACCAACAAACTCTGATACTCCATTAGTGTTTAGCAATCTAAGTTTCTAAGCTTAATTTGTGTATACATCACAGTTGTGATAAATTTTTGTAGAAAACATTCACACACATTTGTTTTATACCTTTGTAAGAAAGTGTTGCCTTGACAAACCGGATTGTGGTTTGAATCAAGAAGGCTTTAGCAGTTGTTAAAGCAGATTTGTATTCAGTTGAATATAGTGAATTAAGACCTCGTTGGAGAGAGGCGAAATCACCTTGACGGGTGGACTGGAGTAGTTTGAGATCAAACGAACCAGGATAAAAATATCTTGTCAATTGCTTTAAGATTCCAGTTTTACAATTCAACCCCCCCTTCTTGTGTTTTTCACCCCTTCAAATTAATTTTGTTTTCTTTAAACTCTTTTTTTTATTAATAAAAGTACAAAATAATGGAGGTTTTGTTTAATTGAATTTTCTTTCTTTAAAACTTTTTCTTTGTAAACATTAATAAAATACAAAAAGAATAATGATAATAATTCTTAATTTTTTAGAATAGATTTTTATTTGTTTATTTTCAAGTAAATACATGCATTTTGAACTTTATTGATTTCTTCATTTTTTATAGCTTTATATCAAATTGTGACAATTCGATTTGGTTGTAATACTTGATATTTGGACATTATTATTCTTGTGAGACTCATCCCCATTTGTAATAATTTGTACCCCCATTCCCAGATACTTTTGTAATAACTTAGACTTTTAATTCCCGCAATTTATTGCTTTCTATATTCTGTGTGGTAATTAGGCGTGTATGGCAAGATTCAAAATTAATCGCTAGATGACCTAATCCAAGATCTAAATGCATGAAAATGACAACACAATACACACATGCACCCCTAGGGTTTCATCCACTTGTTGCCTTAAAAATGGACATGTTAAGCATGTTGAGTATCTTTGGCAAAACAAAAACAAAACAAAAGATCATAGTCCCTCGATGATGCTATCTTGGTTGCCTACACAAAATGATCTAGTCCCTTGGAAAATTTGCTAAAAATACTTAACACAATTGCTATCATGGTCTATACGATGACTCGCGCCTGTCCCGTTTAACATCCTAATACAAGGTTGTTTACCAAATGCAATGGTAAAACAACATTGTCAAAAGGGTTAAAAATGTGTAGGAAATACCTTTGAGTAAAAAAGGGTAGATCACTCTTAGTTACTTGATCAAAACTTGCAAAACATCCTTGCTATTTTCAAACACACCTCACAACACAATTTCCCAAAATCAAAACTTTCAAAAAACATTGAAACACCTTTGTATACATTCAAACAAGAATCATTACAAAGGTTGCCACGATGATGGCCTCTTTTCAAAACCTTTTGCAAAACCACACACAAAACACCATTTCAAACAATTGAAAAGCAAAAGCAAGTGATCTAAACAAGTAACTAAGATCCCATGGATAACCATGGATGAAAAGGGTGCTTGCACCTTCCCTTTTCATAATCTACTCCCCGAACCTAAGAAAACATATCAAAGGTCTTTCCTGTGCTTTTTGACCTTTCCTTTGGATAAAATAAAAAGTCGGTGGCGACTCTTTCTAAACTGAAACATTTGCGAACACAAACGCAAAACCTCAAGTCAGTTCTCCCACCGTATCACAGGTACGAACCCGCGCTCAAAGTCTTATGATGCCTTATCCTTCCATCCTTCCGGTGATCATCGAGCCTGTTAAGGAGGGAGAAGTTCCATACACTATCCTACATCCTGACATGCCCATATCTCTTGAAGACCTACAAAGGGATTGGATACAGCTCAAAGGAGAGCGAGATACTTTCGAAGCCCAATTCTACGCAAGCGAGAAGAAGGTTTTGGAACTCACTAGGATACTTCATGAGGAGCAGACTCTAAATGTCTACATAGCACCAAAGAGAATGCACACTACTTTTTTATCTTAGAGTTTTGTATTATTTTGCCCAAGGGGCATTAATGTACTCAAACTTTGTCTTATTAATATAACGTGTGTTTCTTTTTGTCTAAAACGAACTTGAATCTTTGAAATCCTTGAAAACAATGCATATGCACATATCATTCATCATAACATAAACAAGTCTTTTACAACGAGTTTCCTCATCTCTCTACTGTTTATTTCAGTAAGATGGATCTCGAACGGACAGTCAAAGATCTCCAAGCTCGGAACACGCAGTTTCAACAGTTGCTCATGACCCTAGCCAAGAGGCAAGAAGAGTTGAAGACTTTGCTGGCTAAGGAAAGGAAAAAGAAAACAAAGAAAGTCACTAGGGTTTTAAACATGGGGAGAAGGTTTCAGGGACAGACTAGAAGAACCTTGAATTTTGCAACAACATCCAGTGAAGGAGAGGGGAAAGGAAAGGAAACAACGGTTCCGTCAGAATCTGAAGAGGAGGAAGAAGAGGAAGACTACTATGAGGAATAGTATCCCCCAGCTGATGATAAGTACATACATCTTGAAGAGCTTTTGAGAACTATGGAAATAAAAAAGGTGTCAGGCTTAGACTTTGAAGAATTGGGACTAGTGTCGGGAATTGTGATCCCTCCAAAATTCAAAGTGCCCTTGTTTGCAAAATATGATGGAGTATCATGTCCTAAGATGCATCTCCAATCGTACGTAAGAAAGATCCAACCACACTCAGTTGATAAAGACTTGTGGGTGAATTTTTTCCAAGATAGGCTATCTGGAACAGAACTCGACTGGTTTTACCAACTAGAGAGAGCCAACATCCAAAATTGGGAAGATCTTGCCGTAACTTTCTACAAGCAATATCAATATAATGCTGATTTGGCACCTACCTGTACTCAACTTCAAAGTATGGCTATGGCTTCCAATAAGGGTTTCAAGGATTACGCGCAGAAATGGATAGATCTAGCTGGAAGAGTTCAACCCCCTCTGTCTGAAAGGGAATTGGTGGACATGTTCTTAGGCACTTTATCGGGCCCTTTTTTCAACCATTTAATTGGAAGCTCATCTGCAGGATTTACTGAGTTAATACTGACTGGAGAGAGGGTGGAAGCTGGCATAAAAAATGGAAAGATTCAGAAGGATTTATCTTCTTCTACAGCTGTGAGGAAGCCTTTTATTTGGAAGAAAGAAGTAGCTGCTGTATATCCACAAAGGAACCAAGGGAGAGTCGAACGCCGACCGATGGTAGGGGTTGTTATGATCCCAAAGCCTACATCTGATCAACCAAGAAGTAATCAACCGAGGGTGGAAAGGCCAGTTCGGCAATTCACCATAATCAATATGACTCTATCCCAAGTATTACCGCATCTTCTGAAATCCAATTTGCCAACTTTAAAAGAAGCTCCAAAAAACCCCAACACAACGTCCCCTCATTATCACCCAAATGCCCGTTGCACATATCACTCTGAAAGTCCGGGTCACGACACTAACAATTGTTGGGCCTTGAAAAACAAAATTCAAGACCTTATAGAGGCAAAAGAAATTGAGTTTGATGCGCCCGAGAAGCCAAACGTCATTTCTGCTCCTATGCCCAGACATGGTCACAACACCAATGTTATTGAAGAAGATTTGTTTGTTACCACAATTGATGAACTCATGACTCCACTCCCAAACATTAAGATAAACTTGTTGAAAGCCGGTGTATTCCTGGGTTGTAATGAAGACTGCCACCTCTGCTTATCCTCACCAATTGTTTGCCCTTTGTTGAAAACAGGAATTCAATGCTTGATAGACAACAAAGAGATCCTATTTGAAAGTACTTCTGTTTCACCTGTTCTTGTTGAAGACATTTCAATCATTACCATCTCCACCAATTCTTCCAGGGTCCCCAAAAGACCCGTTAGAATTACATCGGTTCCAAAAACTACTCCTCTTATAATCACAATTCTTGGGATAGTCCCCTATGAATCAGACAAAATTGTGCTGTGGAATTACGGTGGGGACATTTACTACCATGGCATCAAACAAGATGGGTCGGCCACCGAATAAATAAGCTTCGAAGAAGAAGACTCCGACATTAGAAATATTGCCGGAACTAGTAATATTACCCGAAGTGGTAGAATCTTTTCTCCAGAAATTGCCCCCCAAAGGCAGTTTTTGGACCCGTGGCTACTCCAAAAGTTACTTCCGTACCAATAATCATCTCTGCAAGTGCTCCTATTGACGAAGACGATACAACCCCTATTGTCATTCCTACCAACATTCCTGCTGCTGAAACTCGAGGAAAAAGTATTCAAGTAGAGCATGTCCGGACGAAGGCTCAATCATTGACTATTCCCGAGACCTCCAAGAAAGAAATGGAGGAGATTCTAAAAATAATAAAAAGGAGCGACTACGATGTAGTTGAATAGTTGGGGAAAACTCCCTCCAAGATCTCCATGTTGGCATTACTACTGTGTTCCGAGGAACATGCGAAAGCCCTGGTGAAGTTCTTAAAGACAGCCCATGTACCTCAAGACACGTCCGCTGATCAATTTCAAGATTGTGTGGCCAGCTTGACAGCAGATAATGGCCTAGGCTTCTCAGATGTTGATTTGACACCAAGGGGGAGAAAGCACAATGAGGCATTACATGTCTCTGTGGAATGTAGAGGCTCAACTCTGACCCATGTCTTGGTGGACATTGGCTCATCTTTGAATGTTTTACCGAAGAAAGCTCTCGACAGACTGGACTATGAAGGACTGACGTTAAAGCCAAGTAACATAGTCGTAAGGGCATTTGATGGCTCAAAGAGGATGGTACACGGGGAGGTGGATATCCCCATAAAGGTTAGGACTCAAACTTTCAATTCAACCTTTTATGTAATGGACATCCGCCCCTCTTACTCATGTCTTCTAGGATGATCGTGGATCTATAATGCTGGCGCTGTCACCTCTACATTGCACCAGATGCTGAAATATCCGGTCTAAGGAAAGATTATCACTGTCCATGGAGAGGAATAATATATGATTATCCACCTCAATTCCTTCAGGTATGTGGAATTGGGCGGCGAGTTCATTGAAACTCCTTTTCAACACTTTGAAGAGGTCCCCCAAGAGGTATCAGTGACCAAGACTGTGTCCCAGATTCCCAAGATTACAAGGCCTCCACTACAGATGTTATCTTTAAAGGACGCCAAAGCAGTAATAGAAGAAGGTGAATGCACCATCTGGGGGCAACTTCCGGATATTCCGTATAAATCTGACAAGTTTGGCTTAGGTTTCACTTCAAGTTATCAGAAGGTTGTACGTCGTGCCCATGCTGGAGGGCCACTCTTTAAGATTAGAAACCGAGAGGTCAATATGGTAGAAGAGGGTGAAGAGGATTGCATCTTGGAGGATTGGATCTTTCCGACTATCGATGGAGGACTCTGCAATTGGGAGGCCAGAGACTTTGTCCCAATAACTTTCATCCCTCAGTAATTTATCTTTTACATTTTGTTGGATATGTAATATTGAAAAACAATCCGCACTCTAAAAAACCTTGTGTCTTACCCGAGGCACAATGGTCCATTTGTAAGGGTTATTATTTCATCTTCATTTGACATTCAATGAATCATGGACGTTTTTCGAATACAAACTTTTGTGCTCATTGTTTTTCTTTTACATTTTATTTTTAAGGATGGCTATACCCTTACACACACCCGCACTCACAAATGCAGGTACGCCTCCATTCTGGATCCCATGGGTAACGATACTGCTATGGCCTTTTGTTACTCTGAGGATCTAATCTACCAAGCCGAAGACGTAGGTGAGGAAGATTGTGAAGTACCAGGGGAACTTGCCAGACTACTACAACAAGAGGAAAGAACCATTCAGCCTCACGAGGAACCTGTGGATACTATCAACTTGGGTACCGAGGAAGATAAAAAAGAGGTCAAGGTGGGTGCCAATCTGGAGCCCAGTGTCAAGGAGCGTATGATTCAGCTGTTGCATGATTATGTTGAGATCTTTGCTTAGTCATGTGAAGATATGCTGGTACTTGATACGGATATTGTGGTACATTGTCTTCCTACAAGAGAAGATTGTCCACCAATAGAACAAAATTCTGCCGCATGAGACCTGATATATCAGAAACGATCAAGGCGGAGGTCATGAAGAAATTCAATGCTGGACTCTTGGCTGTCACTTCCTACCCTCAATGGGTTGCCAACATTGTTCCAGTACCTAAAAAAGACAGTAAAGTACGAATGTGCATGGACTATAGAGATTTGAATAAGGAAAGCCCTAAAGATGATTTTCCACTCGCCCACATTGATATCCTAGTTGACAACACAACACAACACAAAGTGTTTTCCTTCATGGACGGATTCTCCGGTTACAACCAAATCAAAATGGAACCTGAGGACATGGAGAAAATAACATTTGTCACATAGTGGGGCACATTCTACTACGAGGTGATGCCATTCGGATTGAAGAATGTTAGGTCAACCTATCAATGCGCCATGGTAGCTTTATTTCACGACATGATACATCATGAAATAGAGGTCTACATAGACGATATGATAGCCAGATCACAAACAGAAGAAGAGCATTTGGATCACTTACAAAAGTTGTTTGAGAGATTGAAGAAGTACAAGCAAAGGTTGAATCCAAACAAGTGCACATTTGGAGTACGGTCCGGTAAACTCTTAGGTTTTATCGTCAGTAACAAAGGTATTGAGGTCGATCCTACCAAAGTTAAAGCAATATAAGAGATGCCTGCTCCTCGTACTGAGAAGGAAGTCAGAGGATTCTTGGGACGCTTGAACTATATTGCCAGATTCATTTCTCACCTAACAGCTACTTGTGAGCCAATCTTCAAGCTATTGAAGAAAGATCAAGTAGTCAAATGGAATGATGAGTGCCAGGTTGCTTTTGACAAAATCAAAGAATACTTACAAGAACCTCTTGTGTTGATTCCACCAGTCGAGGGAAGACCGCTGATCATGTATCTGACTGTTTTAGAAAACTTAATGGGGTGTGTATTGGGGCAGCATGACGAGTCTGGCCGAAAAGAGCACGCTATTTATTACCTGAGAAAAAAGTTTATCGACTGTGAAACCAGATATTCACTGCTTGAGAAAACTTGCTGCGCTCTGGCATGGGCTGCTCGCCGGCTATGACAGTATATGCTGACTCATACTACCTTGTTGATATCTAAGATGGATCCGATAAAGTACATCTTCGAAAAGCCTGCTCTTTCTGGGAGAATAGCTAGATGGCAGATGATCCTGACAGAGTACGACATACAGTATACTACCCAGGAAGCTATAAAGGGCATCGTATTGGCTGATCATCTCGCTCACCAAGCTGTAGAAGACTATCAGTCCATGAAGTTTGAATTCCCGGATGAAGACATCATGACAGTAGACAACTGTGAAGAAATCAGGCCATATGACGGACCTAAACAAGGATCCCGATGGACCCTATTCTTTGATGGGGCATCCAATGCACTTGGTAATGGTATCGGCGATGTACTCATATCTCCGGAAGGGTGTCATACTCCTTTTACGGCCAAACTTTTCTTCAATTGTACAAACAACATGGGGGAATACGAAGCGTGCATCTTTGATCTCAGAGCTGCCTTAGACTTGGGAATCAAATCCTTAGACATGTTTGGAGATTCAGCTTTTGTCATCAGTCAGATCAAAGGGGATTGGGACACTAAGAACCCAAACCTTATCCCTTACAAAGAACATGTTTTGACATTGCTACCACATTTTGAGAAGATTACCTTCGAACATTTCCCACGAGAAGAAAATCAGCTAGCAGACGCTCTAGTCACAATGTCATCTATGTTTAAACTTAATTGGGATAATGAGGCTCCCCAGATCACCATCGAACGAATGGATGAACCAGCACACTATCACGAGATTAATACTGAAGAAGTAGTGGAGTAGCCTTGGTTTCATGAAGTCAAGAGGTATCTCGAGGCTCAAGAATATCCAGAAGGAGCTTCAATCAAAGATAAGAAGTTCTTAAGGAGATTCTCTGCTAAGTTCTTTCTTAGTAATGGCATCCTGTACAAATGCAATCATGATTCCATTCTGCTTCGGTGCATGGATAAGGTTGAAGCTGAAAAGATCATGGCTGAATTACATGAAGGTACTTTTGGCACCCACTCCAGTGGGCATACGATGGCGAAGAAAATCCTACGGGAAGGCTATAATTGGTCTACCATGGAAGCAGATTGCTATCAACACTCTCGGACCTGTCATAAGTGTCAAATTTATGCTGACAAGGTGCACGTACCTCTGGTTCCTCTGAATGTCTTAATGGTTCCTTTGCCCTTTGCTATGTGGGGAATTGATATGATTGGAGAGATCAAGCCTACAGCCTCCAATGGACACTGCTTCATCCTAGTGGCCATTGATTATTTTACCAAGTGGGTTGAAACAGCTTCCTTCGCTTCCGTTACCAAGAATGTTGTTGCCCGCTTCATCAAGCAAAACCTTATTTGCCGGTACGGTATCCCGGAAAGGATCATCACTGACAACGGTATAAATCTCAACAACACTATGATCACCGCCTTGTGCGAGCAATTCAAGATCCAGCATCACAATTCTTCTCCCTATCGGCCAAAGATGAATGGTGTTGTCGAGGCTGCAAATAAAAACATTAAGAAGATCATACAGAAAATGACAGTCACATACGAAGACTGGCATGAGATGTTATTGTTCTCTCTCCACGGTTATCGTACCACGGCTCGCACATCAACCGGGGCAACACCTTATTCTTTGGTTTACGGCATGGAGGTTGTCTTGCCTATTGAGGTTCAGATCCCCTCTCTGAGAATTATGAAGGATTTAGGATTGAATGAAAACGATTGGATCCAGACTCGACTTGATCAACTGAACTTAATTGATGAAAAGAGACTTACTTCTGTTTGTCATGGTCAAATGTATCAAAAACGGATGATCAAGGCTTTCAACAAGAAAGTCAGACGCCAGGTATATCAAGTTGGGGATCTACTGATCAAACGTATAAGCTTGCCACAAAGTGATCCCAGGGTAAAATGGACTCCTACCTATGAAGGATCATTTGTAATCAAAAACACATTCTCTGGTGGGGCAATGATCTTGAACACCATGGATGGAAATGACCTGCCACACCCTGCGAACGAGGACATAGTCAAAAGATACTACGCATAAGAGACCCACTAGGTTGACACACCTAGGTAAAAATAAGGGGCATCCCGGCGAACCAAAAGGTTCGGGCAAAAATTAGGGATAAAATAAAAATAAATCTGTACACTCGGCAAGTTGAAAACCCGAAAGGGCGACTTGGGCAAAAAAGGGTTTCCCAGTGGACTGAAAACCCGAAAGGGCGGTCCAAGAAAAAGTTAGGGAATTAAAGCGTACGACTATGTCCCATCAGATCACTTGACAGACAACCTTTGGCTTCCACTGATAAACTCAGAGATTCTGATCAATTCAATCATCTTCGGACAAGGCGCAAATAGACAAGATACTCAGAGACATGAAGGCTATAGCAGAATGGGAACCCCATGGGATTATTATACATAGCTATCTTTCTTTGTATCAAAATTTTCTTATTTTACGACAGCATTCTCTTAATAGAATGCTTGTTCCCTTTGTACAAAATATTTATTCAAAGTCAATACAAAGATATCCCTTTAAAAGTGCAAAAACTATTTGTCTTTTTCTTCACGCTTGTGTTTTGTTTGCAAAAACGTCCAATGATTCATTGATGAACATATGCATTTGAACATGATTGCTGTTTATAAATAAACAAAATGAGGAATATAATTACTGATAAGTTGAAAGAACAGGAAAACTTCTCTAGGCTATTACATAAGTGATTCCCTACAGTACGTCATTTAAATCCCCAGCGGGACAAAGTTTCAAATTATTAATCCCCAGTAGAAATCTTCAAATTTCTCAGGATTCCCCAAGCAGATCTCACAAGCAGTACATGGCATTACCCTCACAACAGAATTTACTTCTCTCAACAAAAAGTTCACCAGTACTTCAACTTCAAGACATGAAAATTCACATATCCCCAGCAGCATTCAGGGATTTATTTTCCTCAATCAAACAGCAATACGGCAAATCAACTCACATGCGCATACATTGCATCCATATATCATAAACATTGATAAAGAAAATACATTGCATCATACATTTTATGCAACATAACTTTGTGTTTCAGCTAACATTTTACCCTTTCCAGGATAAGATTAACAGCTACCATTAACAATATGCAATCATGATACAGTTCAGATACGCTCCAGACACGGATGCCATTCTGATATTCATTCAGATTCAACTTTCAAATACAATTCAGATACGCTCCAGACACGGATGCCATTCTGATACTCATTCAGATTCAACTTTCAGATATAGTTCAGATACGCTCCAAACACGGATGCCATTCTGATACTCATTCAGATTCAACCTTTCAGATACAATTCAAATATGCTCTAGACACGGATGCCATTCTGATACTCATTCAGATTCAACCTTTCAGATACAGTTCAGATACGCTTCAGACACGGATGCCATTCTTATACTCATTCAAATACAACTTTAAAGACACAATTCAGATACGCTCCAGACACGGGTACCATTCTGATACTCATTCATATTCAACTTTTAGATACAGTACGGATGCGCTCTAGGCACGGATGCCATTTTGATACTCATTCAGATACAACATTTCAGATACAGTACGGATACGCTCCAGACACGGACGCCATTCTGATACTTATTCTTTCAATTTACAACTTGGATGGCATCTACAAGACCATCTCCAACAATACTTTATCACCTCTCCAAATGGAATCTTTAAGCCCATTCCTTCAACTACACACCATCGAGTGCAAATTTCTTGGCACTCTAGTGTCCAATCATCTTTCACCTTCGAGTCACGAATGGCAAAACTCGCCAATCTAACTATTCAGGTTTAAGAAGTTTGAATAGGGGCAGCTGTTGTACCCCAAAATTTACCCTCTCATTTATCAAGACTTTTCTCATAAGATCTCTTTAACTGAAGACTGGATTAGGGTTTGACACGCTCAGGGCATCTCATCATGCACTGATAATCCAAAATTAGGGTTTGAGATTGTACAAGCATTTTTGGACTATCAATGCTTCATATGACTTTCAAACATCATTATGGACCCCTAAGATTACTCATGACAAGTTTCAATCCTTGAATCTAATTTTTGATCAGTCAATTGGACAGTTGACCTAAAAATCAGTTGTATTAGGGAAAAAGTCAACCATGGCCAATTTACAGTCAAACTTCATAATTCTTGATCCACATCGACATTTTAGACTCATATGTATTATTTGATAAATTTTGGACCACAATTCCTCAAGAAATTTGATCAAATCATCAAAAGGGCAAAATGGTCAAAATTAGGATTTTGACTGAAAAAGGGCAATTTCTGATTTTTTACCTAGAAAATGACAAATTGGTTTGAAGCACGATTCTAAGGGTTCAATTGCATCATCATGACCTAATGACATGGTTCAAAACATTGCAAATCCCTTGGATTGACAGATGAAATTTGCAGTCAACTGATCAAAAGTCAATTGTATTCTAAAAAGTCAAACTTTGACTTTTTGGTCAAAATCAAGTGCCAAGGATCAAAATTCATCAAAACATGTCAAAATGTGAAACTTGTTCATCAAGAATTCAAATATTGAAGATTTGGTTTTGAAATTTGAAATTTTCTTAACTTAGAAATTTTTCTAAGTATAGAAAATTTCTTATTTTTTCTCAACTTTAAGCCAATTTTTCACCATGATACAAGATGATTCAAAGAAAGTTCCCAACATGAAAGTTGTATATCTCCATGAAATATACAACATTTCTTCACAGATTTTTCACTAAAGATTCTTGGATCTCAAGATATAATTTTGTGAATACATGCTCATGAACTAAAATAACTTAGTGAAATTTTGCCCTAATTTTGGCAGGTTTTTAACCTAACTTCATGGCATTGCAAGCTTTCCAAAATATCCAATAAATCCTTTAGATCATTCTTGAGTAAGGAGAATCGAAGAGAGGAAGTTGGCAATTTCTCACTTTGATTTCAAGCCATTCCGTGAAGAAGAAATTTCAAATCTGAACCTATGCTGCCTAATCCTTGCTTTACAGGTCTCAAAATTGTTTCTCACTTCATAATTTAATGCTTACACAAATGATAAAGCCTTAATCCAAGCACAAGAGTCTTTGTCCAAGCTTTAATTCCATAAATGGCACAAAGTTGCCATTGCCAATTTAGAAAAGCATGACTTTTGCAACTTTTCACTTCTTGATCATTGGACCTATTTTCTCTGCACACACAATTCCTATAAACTAAAAAAAGTTATCTAGGACTTGTACCAACTCCAAGCAGGCATGTACAAGCATGTAGAGAGTGGTCTCTTCACCTTTCTTAAAAAGCAAGTTAGAGTGAAAAAAGCCTATAATTGAGAAATATGTTGTGGAGTGGATGAGAATCCTTCCTTATACTTATACACAAACACATTACAACAAAAGACACGATTTCTCAAGGCCAAAAACTCTCCAAAACTCCCTATCACCAAAAACCTGTCAAAAACTTGCAGTTGGAAACCAAGCATAGCAATCCAGAAATTTACTCGTGCGTTTCAAGTTCTAATCACTCAAACACTTAATCTACCTCATATCTAAGTGTTCCAGACCATCACCCCTTCATTGTAACACCTCCTTCTCCATCTTCCATTTTTGTTTTTTCAAGCTTGCAGGTTGACTTGGACAGAGAGATTCAGGCACTTTCAAAGCAAGGCAAGGATTGGAACACACTCAGGGAGGTTCAGGCAAGCTAAAGGAATCTTCATGCCTTCATAAAACCCACTCAAAATCCATTCACGATCTCAGCTGAAGGAGGTAAGAACTCTAACTTCTATCTCTTCATACAGGCATCTATTGGTCACAATTTGTGAAGATAAAATGTAAATATCTTTGTGCTAAAACCAACCATGTTCATAGATTTCATTTATATTCATTATGCAGAGAGAATTTTAGAGTTCAAATTTCTGTAAAAATTAGGTTTCAAATTAGGGCCTTTGAAATTAGTTTTTATCATTGACTGTTAGTTTACATGAGTTACATGGTTGAAATCGTGGGAAAGAGTACTATCATTTTCATGTTGGAAGTTTCCATTTTCATGGAGAAATGAGAAAGATACAGAGGTTCTGGCCAGCTTGAGGAAGAAGATGAAGTACAGGGTAAGGAGGCATTATGTGTTATGTTTTTCTTGTTTCATTTAAACTAACGGATGTACAGCCACCCAGTGGCAAGGTAGCACGCTGAAAATGCATAGGTCATGGGTTCGAACCTTGGCGCTACCTTTTACATTTTTCTCTTTTTTCAGTTTTATTTTTTGGCATTTTTTGGCAGCGTGGGCTCAGCTTCTGGGCTTTCCATTTGTTTTCTAACACTTACCTCCCTTTCTCCTTACAACACCCATGGCCCAATCTTTTTATTAGTTATTTTTATTTCCATTTTTTTATCAAATATATTTCCTTAAGTATTACAAAATCATGAAAAAATATAAATATGATAAATATTGCATTTTTTATTTTTTTTATTTTATTTTCACATAAAAAATATATTTTATTTTATTATATACTAACTGTTTTTCTTAAATAAACTTGTAAATAAATTAAACTTAGATATATATTTATCCTTTTTTTCATACTTGTAAATATTTATTTTGACATATAAAAAGACTAAATATTTTCATAAATATTATTTATTATTTTAAGACAAAAATACACAAAAAATAATACTTAAAGACTTTTATTTTCTTTTAAATTAGAAATTAGGGTTAACCACTTTTTCAATAAATAATTTCCTTTTTAATATTATTAGGTTTAATTCAAAATTCTTCTTTATATGAAAAAACAAAGCAAATTTTTTTTTCTTGCATATACATAACATTGCATATTTAAATTATATTGTATATTGTTTATTCAAATATTCGTACAAATTCGATTTGGTTGTAATAGCTTAATTAGATTTATATTATTGCAAATCCCCATTCATAATTTGTATACCTCCACCCATAAAATGTTGTAATAGCGTAGTAATCTTTAAATTACGCAATTTACCGCTTTTATATACCATGCTAGTAATTAGGGTTTGAATGGAAAGATAAATGCAAATCAAATAGAAAACCCTAGTCCAAGACAAAACCAAGCATGAAAATAACACACTTACACACAAACATCCTTAGGGTTTCTCCACTTGGTTGCCTTATACAAAAATGGCCATATTACGCATGCGAAGTATCTTGGCAAAAACAAACAAGTATAAGATCATAGTCCCTCGACGATGCTACTCAAAGTTTCCTTACAAAATGATCTTAGTCCCTCAAAAAATGCTAAGATACTTTGCAATATTGCTAATCATGGTTATACGATGACCCATGCTCGTCCCGTTTACATCCAAAGATAGGGTTGCTTACCAAATCAATGGTAAGACAACAATATCAAAGGAAAATAAAATGAACAAGAAAGACATTTGAGTAGGTAGATTACTTTTAGTTACTTGCTCCACTTCAAACAAATTATCCTTGCTATTTTCAAAACAAACACACACATTTCAAAACATCTTACAAACATTAAAAAAAAAATTCAAAAAGACAAACATCTTTGTATACATTCTTACGAACGAGAATTATTACAAAGATTTCCTAAACAATGGCCTCTTTTACAAAATACTTTCAAAACCACACAAAGCACAATTTCAAAACAAAAAGCAAGTGATCTAGCAAGTAACTAAGAGTCCATGGAAAACCATGGATAAAAAGGATGCTAATACCTTCCCTTTTTATAATCTACCCCCCGAACTCAAGAAACAATCTCAAAGGTCTTTCATGTGCTTTTTCACCTTTCCTTTTTTGGATAAAAGAAAAGTCGGTGGTGACTCTTGCTAACCGCAACATTTACGATAAAACGCAAAACAATCAAGTAGTTCTTCCACTGTATCACAGGGTGATTCAAAGTGTTTCAAGGCCAGCAACCCATTCCTGGCAATCTCCTGAAGCTAACAGCATCATTTGCACGCGTCAAAGCACCCAGAATCGCATCTTGACACTCACGGTTTGTTCATGTTTTCTTTAATCTCGAATTTGCTCATTCATACCTTATAAATACTATTTGACTGAATTTTTGTATTCATAAACATCACATGAGTGTTTCTAGATAGTCCAATTTAAGTTTAAGTGCAGGTATAATCATCTGTCATTGTTAGGGTTCCGAAGCTTCAAATTAGAGAACCCTAGCTAGAAGCAAAATTGGACCAAATTAAGGGGCCCTTGGTGTTCAGGGGATGATTTGCAGTCAATCCATGATTTAGAGGGTATTTATTATGCTTGAATCATGCTTTAGAATGCTTCAGGTTTACAGCAACGAACAAAATCCGTCACTATAGCCTATAGTGACGGAAACGAATGTAGGTAAAAGTCCATCATCTAAAATGATGGATCAGTGAAGAAGGTGGTGGCGTGGTGTTTAAGGATTGGTTCATTCAAACAGAGGGACCCACCAAGAAGCGCGTGTGTGGCAAGCTGGGCATAACACTTTATTTACTTTATGTTTATTTGTTGTTATTATATTAATGAATGGTTAGATAGCGCAGATGGTTAAGGAAGGGAGGTGTAAAGCAAACGTCTTGGGTTCAATCCCAGGCGTGTGCTTTTGTGTTTTTTCTTGGTATTTCTTAGCAGATTCCATACGCCACACAACCAAGCGCCTATCATACACCACAGTACCTCATCATTGGATCATCTCCATTCCAGATCTAATGCCTCAAGCATGAAGGCTCGTGGTGGACCTTCTTGGCCAGCGTCTCAATGGATCAAACGTCAGTTTTGGCCCAACTATGCTGGGCCTAAAAATTTCAAACAATGCACCTCCTAGATTATTACTTCACCAGGCCCACTATTTCTTTTTTTACTTTCTTTTATTTGTTTTAATCATTTGTTTAAATATTTTTACAAATCAAAAATCATTTTTTTTATTAAATCATAAAATTAAGAAATCCACAAAATATTATAATTAGGTTTTTTTCACTAAATTTAATTTTATTAATTAAGTAGGTTAATTTAATTTAGGGTAAGTTGGTTTATTTTTCATAATTAAAATTAATTATACAAATTAGGTTTAATGCATAAATACTTTATTTTCTTAAATAAAAATACAAAAATATTTCCTTTAATTAATTAGATTCATTAGGATATTTAATTCCTGTGTTCCTCCTCGCGCGCGTTTTATTTATTTATTTTTTCAATTATTGTAACTACCAAGGGTTGTAATAGTTTTTTTATTATGTTTTATTACTGTTTTTACTTATTATTTTCCCCCTATTTGGGCTATGTAACCCTCTCCCCCAAGGTTTTGTAATAGCGTAGATTTACTTTTCCGCTTTTAATTTCTGCAATTATAAATTGTCTAGATGTATGGATAATAGGCTTGCATCCAAAAAACAAATGAAATTAAAACAATAGAAAACCATAATTGTGCAAAGATAATCAACTGAAATCAAACACTTGCACATGCTCACTCCTACGGTATATCCTTACTCCGGTTGCCTTCGGTAAACGGTCATGAAGCATAGGGAATTTTAGTGGTCGCTCTCTAGTCCCAAAAGATAAAAAATGACCCATACGAATGTTGCCTCGGAAAGATCTTTAAGACTCTAGGGTAACTACTAAGGTTTCCTAACCATTGCTTTTGTAACCGTAATTGTCCCTTCGAATGTCCCTTAAACTCCAACGATGGGGCTACCTACTCCTTAATAGTAGGATAGCACTGTCTAAAGGAAACGAGAACGAACAATCTTTTTCGAGTAGGTAGAAACTTCTAAGTACTTGCTAAAAACAACAAAAAACTCTTTCACACCAACACTTTCAAAACATTTTTCAAAAACAACTTCCTCACACTCTTGAGGATAGATACAAGGGTTACCACGAAGTTAAACAAAAAAATTTTCAAAACACACACAAGCAATTTCAAAATGAGAAAGTACCTAAGATCCCATGGAAAACCATGGATAGAAAGGGTTCTAACAACTTACCTTTCTATATTCTACCCCCCGTACTCAAATACATCTCGAAAAAGGTTTTTTTTCTGTTCTTTTCCCTTTTCCGTTTGTTGGATGAAATAAAAGTCGATGGCGACTCTTGCTTACCGCAACATTTTCGAACAAAAAATGCAAACCAGTATAACAGTCGGTTCTAGCACCGTATCACACTATCCTACCTTGATTCTCAATATCATAGTAGGTATGATGTTTATCATTTTATTTATTAATGTTTCGCCATCTTTGCCATGATACCCTGTTATCTTTTAGCCGATGTTTCGCCAACGCACATGTTTGTTATCCTACTTTGATTCTCAATATCATTGTTAGGTGTGATGTCTTATTCCCTGGTTTATTGATGTTTCTCCATCTTTTCCATGTTATCTTCCTATCTCTTAGCCGATGTTTCGCCATTGCACATTCTCTTAGCCGATGTTTCTCCATCGCACATTCTTTTAGCCGGTGTTTCGCCATCATACATGTTTGTTATCCTACCTTGATTCTAAATATCATTGTTAGGTGTGATGTTTTGTTCCCTGGTTTATTGATGTTACTCCATCTTTACCATGTCATCTTCCTATCTCTTAGCCGATATTTTGCCATCGCACATTCTTTTATCCGGTGTTTTGCCATCGCACATGTTTGTTATCCTACTTTGATTTTCAATATCATCGTTAGGTATAATGTTTCATCATCTTGTCTGATATTTTGCTATCATGTTGGCGTTGTACCGCCTTATCTGAATTTGTGTTGCCATGCGATGTCTTGTCATCTCTTTTTTCTATTCTATCATTATTGTTGACATTTTGTTGTTCTATCTGTTGTTTTTGCATTTTATCTTTTGCTTTTATTCCCTTAACTAAAAAACACAAACCAACCAAAATATATGATCCAAACTACGGCTGCTCTGATTCCTTAAAAGGGATACATATGCATTGGGGTAGGGCCCGCGAGCACAACTTTTATTTTCCCTACAGTCTTTTCTCCTTTCTTTTGCATGCATTCCCTGTACAACTTAGATATAGATTTTTACACATCCATTAGATTAGGCAACAAGAGTGGATACCATAGTGTACTTCGGGCGTGTTGGGTGCTAATACCTTCCCCTTGCGTAACATACTCCCTTACCCGATCTCTTGGTCGTTTGATCGTGATTTCACCCTTCTCAGATTTTCTTCATGTTTACCTTTCTCTTCTTGCAGGATAAAAGACGTTCGGTGGCGAATTTATTGATTTTATTATCAGATGACGGTCCGGGCGGTTGTTTAACAATTGTAAAACTAAATATAGATAATATGTTATATATGTATTAAAACATATATATTTTACAATACGTTCAATAATACATTCAAAAAATGATTCGATTATATTCTAAAATACACTGAAAGGATTGTCACCGCTTAAATCTAAAATCAGATCTTTCTTCGACTTCCCCTTATTTGATTCTCTCTCAAGCTTCATCAAATTGGTAAATTCTACCATCCTTTCCAAAAATTGATTCTTCAAAGTTTCCGCCTCTTTTGAATTATGTGTTGTCCATTCCATGGATGTAGCGGAATAGGACACCTCGGTCTCAAATCAACCTGAACAAAATGGCGTGACCTAAGGTACCTAATACACATGATATGGCCAGATGGATATTTAGGAGGGGGAGTGCGAAGATGAAAAATGGTTTTTGAAAAACCATATCTCGTCAAGTCAATGCACACCCTCTTATATGAACTTTCTATAACATGGCCCATTTCAAGGAAGCTCGTCCACTTTTCAACTGGTGCGTGAATTCTAACACTTGGACCAAGAGCATTGTGAACTTTATTGAATGCTTTAGTTATAACATATAATAGTGTGTAAAGTTCCTTATGTGCCATCAACTCTGAAATTATTGTTTGGCACACAAGAGTGTGGTTCTCCAATCCTTTATCAAGTAACCCAGATGTTGTACCCCAAAATTTGCCCTCTCATTTATCAAGTATTTTCTCACAAAATCTCCTTTGGTTCAAGACTGCACAAGGGTTGATCAGCACAAGCATAATTGAATTTTTAATGCCTCATATGACTTTCATGGATCATTATAGACCCTCAAGATTTCTCATGTCAATTTTCAAGTCTTGGATCACATTTTTGCTCAGTCAATTGATCAATTTACCTAAAAATTAGTTGTATTGAGAAAAAGTCAATTGTGGTCAATTTAAAGTAAAACTTCATAATTTTTGATCCATATCAACATTATGAACTCCTATATGTCGATCAAGTTTGTACCATAATTCCTCTAGAAATTTGATCAGATCATCAAAAGGGCAAAATGGTCAAAATTAGGGTTTTGACTGAAAAAGGGCAATTTCTGATTTTTGACCTAGAAAATGGTTAATTGGTTTGAGACATGATCTCAAGGTTTAAAACGTATCATTTTGACCTAATGGTATGACTCAAAACTTCCCTCAAGATCAATTGATTGATAGTTAATTTTCAGTCAACTGATCAAAAGTCAACTTTATACTGAAAAGTCAAACTTTGACTTTTTGGTCAAAATCTAGTGTCAAAAATCACAATTCATCAAAACATGTCAAAATATGAAACTTGTTCATCAAGAAATCAAAAATTCAAGATTTCATTTTGAAAAGTCAAAGTTTCCAAACTTAGAAATTTTTCTAAGTGTTGAAAACTTCATATTTTTTCGCAACTTTGAGCCAATTTTTCACCATGATACAAGATGATTCAAAGGAAACTCTCCACATGAAAGTTGTAGATATCAATGATATATAAAACATTTCTTTACACAACTTCTCCTAGAAATGCATTGATTTCGAGTTATGATTTTGTGAATACATGTTCATGAAACTTGGAAACTTAGTGAAATTTTGCCCTAGTTTAGGCAAGATTTTGACGTAACTTCATGGCAATTTCACACATAGTTCCAAGGGGAATTTTAAAAAGTGACCAACATAGAGGTTGCAGAGAATTTTACAAGCTTTCCAAAATGTCCAAGAACTCATTAATATTGTGTTTGAGCAAGGATAATCGAAGGCATGAAGTTGGCATTTCATTCTTGAATTATAGGTCATTTCCATGATGAACAAGAATGAAAATCCATGCTAGGCTGCACAAACTTTTCTTTGCAGGCCTCAAACTTTTTTGGTAATGCATAATTAAATGTTTGCACAACTGTAAGAAGCTTCAATCTAAGCATTCAATGCATTTCCCATGCTTAATGCCATTTTAGGAAGAAAATGCACATTGCCATTTTGGAAAAGTAGCTTTTATGCACAAAATCAGTTCTTGAGATTTGCAATTGTTTTCTTCTGATCACACACAACCTATAACCCAAAAGAAACTTGTCTAAAGACTCTAACAACTCATCCCATGCTTGTACTTTGCCTTGAAACTATATTTCCACTTTTCTTCAAAATCAAGTAAGATAGAAATAACTCTAGATCTTGCACTTCTGACCCTCTCAAGTGCTAGAACCTTTTCCTTACTTATGAACAAGTTGTTTCCAAGCTAACACACGATTTCAAGCGCCCAAGAACTCTCCTAAACACCCTTGCTGCATAAAACTGTTCCACTTGACAGTTTTGAGCCAAAACTCTCCATCTCCATTTCCACTCGTGTGTTTTGATTCTTAACCATCCAGACACCTTACTTACATCATACACAAGTGATCCAAGCCCCTGTTTCAAGACTGTAACTCCTCTGTCACTATCCACCATTTCCAAAACTGAAGCTTACAACTTGACTTGAGTTGGAGGTTTCAACCATCCTCAAAGCAATGTAGGAGTTAGAACACATTCAAGGAGGTCCTGGAAAACTACATAAATCATCAGGCCATCTCAAAGGTTGCTCAAACTCTATACACGACTCCAACTGCAAGAGGTAAATTTTCAAACTTCTATCTCTTCATACAAGCATCATTTGATTCTGATTTATGAAGATAAGATGTAGATATCATTTCCACAAAGCTGTACATATCCATAGTTTGTATTTATATGGCCTGAGCTTAGAGAATTTTGTAGTTGAAGTTTTTGAAATTTTTAGGTTTTAAATTAGGGCCAGAAAAATTCTCACTCATCTTTGACTTTTAGCTTTAGTTATTTATATGGTTGGATTCGTGGGAAGAAATGCCACAACTTTCATGTTTGTACTTTCCATTTTTGTTGAGAGATGAAGAAGTTACAGGTACTCTGGCTGGCTGAAGGTTGAAGACGAAGTACAGGCCTTGGAAGCATTTTATGTTATGTATTTATCATTTCATATAAGTAAACAGATGTATAGCCACCCCAATGGTAAGGCAGCATGTTGGTAACCAAGAGGGCGTGGGTTTAACACCCAACGCACTACCTTTTACTTATTTTTTCTCACATTTTCCTTTTTTTTGTAGCGCCTGGGCCCCTTAACTTTGGGCTTTCATTTTTTGCTGACTTTTCCCCCCTGATTATGTTTCATACCCCCCTGACCCATTTTATTTCTTTATTCTATTTTCATTTTTATTTTAGTATTTTCTTGTTATTATTTTTATTATTAATATTAGTTTTTTTATTATTAATAAAAAAATCCAAAAAAATATTTATTTTATTATTTTTGCACTCATATTTTATTTTTCATTATAAAAAACTAAAAAGAACAAAAACAATTTTCTTAATAAATTAATTTCTCTTTCTTGATTAATATTTAGATAATTAGGTTTAATTATTATATTATATTATTTTCTTGTAAATTCAAATTAATTTAGAACTTAGGTTTATTTTAATTAATTAATTTTCCTATTATTTCTATTATTTAAAACCTTTTCATAAAAAAACCCTAGAAAACCATTTTTAAATTATTTTTCTTAGTTAATTAATTTAGGTTTTAATTTTAGTTAATTTCCATTAATTATTTTCTTAATTAGGTTAAGATTAAAACCTTCCATAAAACCAAATAAAAATAATTTCTTTTTCCATTTTGCATTCTTGCATTTTTTATCTTCATTTTTGTACAATAATCAATATGGTTGTAATAATTATTTAGATTTAATTTTCTTGCAATTTACCAATTTGTAAATTTGTACACGCGTCCCCTAATGATGTAATAGCTTGATATTTTTATTTTCCGCAATTTAATGCTTTATGCTAGTAAATTAGGGTTTGTATGGAAAGATTAAAATCAACAAATTAGCAAACCCTAATTCAAAGACAAAATAATACATGTAAATTAATACACTTGCACACTTACACCCTTAGGGTAAATCCGCTTTGTTGCCTTATGAAAATGGTCATATTATGCATGTGGGGTATCTTAGCAAAAGCAATCAAAAATACAAGATGATAGTCCCTCGATGAAGCTATCAAACTTGCCTTTCAAAAATGATCTTAGTCCTTTAAAGAAAATGCTAAAATATCTTACAACGTTGCTAATCATGGCTATACGATGACTCATGCCCGTCCCTTTTACATCCAAAGATAGGGTTTCTTACCAAATCAATGGTAAGATAAGAATGTCAAAGGAAAGAGGAAATAAACAATAAAGACTTTTGTGTAGGTAGAATATTCCTAGTTGCTTGCTCATTTTCAAACCAAAACATCCTTGCTATTTTTAAAACAAACACTAACACTTTCAAAACATATTTCAAACTTGAAATTTTTTTTAAAAGATCAACACTTTGTATACATTCTTACAAACGAGAATCATTACAAAGTTTGTCTAAATGATGACGCCTTTTCAAAATACTTTCAAAAACCACACAAAGCACATTTTTAAACAAAGGCAAATGATCTAGCAAGCAACTAAGAGCCCATAGATAACTATGGATAAAAAGGGTGCTAATACCTTCCCTTTTTATAATCTACCCCCTGAACTCAAGAAAACATCTCTAAAGGCCTTTCCTGTTCTTTTCAGCCTTTCCTTTTGGATAAAAGAAAAGTCAGTGGCGACACTTGCTAACCGCAACATTTGCGATAAAACGCAAAACAACCAAGTCAGTTCTCCCACCGTGTTACACCATACATAACTCGATACCTGCAATTACCATCACTCCCCACATTAATGATTCTTTCAATGTGTTTATGCATAAAAAGTGACATCTCATTAATTTAGATAATTGGTGGTGGTTGTAGTTGTTTTATAATAGGCGGTGTACGAGGTGTCGTACCCCAAATTTGCCCTACCTTTACGATCGTATTTTCTAGATTAAAATAAAAAAGATAAATGTTTAATTAAGGATGGTACAATAATATCTGATGACACATTCTTAAATCTAAGTCAATTAGGGGGTGTACTTTAATTCAGGAGAATGAGGCTTTCTAAATCAGAAAGACCCATGTATCCGTAAGCCCATTTACAAAGCATGTTGACCAATGGCCCGTGCGATTCAAATATGGAAATTTATTTCATAAATAATTATTAAGTTATTAAATTATTAAGTCTACTTAAGTTTAAGTTGTTGTTAGTAAAGAAAGGGGGTGTGGAATTTTAATTAAAGGCCCATTAAGGTTTTAGCAGTCCATTTGGCATCTCGATGATGTGTTGTTTTACGAAAAAATAAGGTATTAGTATTAAAACTTTTTATTATAAGAATAAATAAATAAAATATATGTCTTTGTTAAAAAACGTGGTATATTTTTATTGTTGATAAACTTTTATAATAATATTTTCATTAATATTCATATAATTCATTTATTAAAGATTGTTGTTTAGAAGAAAAGTTGTTGGATCATTTTTAAGAAAGCTTAATTAACCAAACATTTTGTTTTATTAAATATGTTATTAGAGTTTGCAAAAAATATTTGTATAATAACGGACCGGTTAGGCCCAATTCATATAAAAAATGTTGTTGTTTGCAGTATTTTTGTTTTTGGTAAACATGATGCGCTGATTGCCAAGGCCCAAAATAATTATTAAGTGCAAGCTGGATAAAATAAAACGTGCAGGCTCAAAGTCTAATAAACAACAACTGTTCCAATCAACCTAAAAATCACGTTGGTTTTCTCAATTAACATTCACTATAGAAATCTAAATTGAAAACTATATCAAATTTCATTACAAAATCAAATCTGCAAATATACAGAAAAACAAATCTTTCTACAACCCAAATTCAGAAATTACAGTACAACAAATCAAATGTTGAATCAATTAAATCTCCAAAATTACAAACAAAATATGTAAACTACAATGTTCTCAATCAATTAACAAAAATCAAATCCCTAATTCTTCCTAATTTCCTAAAATCTTGCTAATCTAACCTATAACAGCAATCAATAGTAAAACCTATAAATACTAAGACAAAATATATAAGAAGATAAGGGAGATATACAGAGACGGAGAAAATTGATACAATAAGAGAAAAAGTTGGAGGAGACAGTAAAAGAAGAATGTGAAGAACCAAGATTTGCTGTTGAAGACACCGAAAGAGAGAAATTGGGGTTTTGACATTCGAAACCATAATCTCTAGCCGTTGATCGCCGTCACCGCTTCCGTAATCCACCACCATCAACTTCAACACCACCGGAACCTGTAAAAAACAAAGAAGGAGAGGAGATTAGCTCTGGAACTCAGAGGCTCAGAGATTCAGAACAAAAAATCGTGGAGGGTAAAGGAACTTAGCTTTTTTTATTTTGAGTATCTTTGTATTTGCTTGCGGGTCTATGGGGTAGGATTGATTGATCAAGGTGTCATGCCGTCGAGAGGCGGGGGTAGGACTAGGGTTTTTTTGAGTAGAAAAGGAAAGGGTTGAAAATGAGAGAGAGAGAGAGAGAGAGAGAGAGAGAGAGAGAGAGAGAGAAAGATGAAAGGGTGTTGTAAACTGAAAAGAAAAATGGAAAATAATGTAAAAACAATGTTTATATTCTGTACATATCCCATACATGCGCGTACATGCTAATTAATATACTCCCTTCAATCTTGTCCGCCTGATTTTTGTTAGATGGCCAAGAGGCAAGGTCCATTGTAAAGTGTCATACTCCCTCGCTCACATGATCGCACCGGCCTCCCTCCAAACGCGTTGGGCCTAAGCCTAGTTGAACTTCACACCCCTCTTTCTTCCCTTTTACTAGACTACAAAATAATTCACACCCCCTACCAGAACTACACTCGGGCCTAGCCCAGATTCCTAAAAACACCTCCTTGTTTTACTTATTAACATAAAATTGCACCCCCTGGTTTGTTAATTTAGTTTCTTTCATATATTTTTTTCTATTTTTTATATACTATTTATTTCTTTTCTTTACAATAATTATAATTATTATTAATATTATTTATTGTATTATTAATATTTATTATATGTGAATATTATTATATTAACATGAAAATAATTTATTTTTATTCAAGAAATCATATATTATTTTTTATATATTTGCATTAAAATATTTTTAGTCATGCATTAATTAAGATTTTTGCAATTAATGCGATTAAAAAATATTAACAAATCTCAAACTATTTTTCGCGAATAAACTAATCTAAACAACTGTTTTTTTGCAAAAGGGTTTCAAACGGATTTTGACTAATCGCGCATTTAGCCAAAATCTCCGCAATCACTACTCGGGGTCAAATGCGAGGTGATTCAAAATACATTTGCAACCCCTAAAAAACACCAACCCCATACGAACTACGAATTGGGACTCTGATTCCTCATGAGAGGATACGTAGGCATACGATCAAAAATCGTGGCGAGTTCCCCTACTAAAACTTAAAACCCTATTTTACCCGAACCTAAACCTAAAACCTAGTATCCTTGTGAACAAGGTAGATGAAAGGTTCCTAATACCTTCCTTTCATTTAATGAAGTCCGAAACCTAGAATCTTTGTCTGTGAATTAGGGTTTCCTATTAGATTCCCTTCCCTAGGATAAAAACTAATAGTGGCGACTCTTGATTTAAAAAACCAGTCATAACACAAGGTGGTTTGGAAATCCTAGCTCCCTTATTAACACTTGTTTTGGATTTTAGGGTTGAAGAATCTGGGAATATTGCATCAACAACTTCGTTGTAAGAAGGAGTCTGCTTTGTTGTACTGTCTACTTATGTAGTTTTCACCTTTTTAGGTACGCCTTTGGTTTTTACCGGTTACAAAGGGGGTTTCAAATCGGTTGTTTTCGGAAAGGCGACTTTTCTCAATTATTCTTTAATGTGCAATTTCGTAGCATCATCATCTTTAGAAAATCTATCCATTATCATTTCCTACTCAATTGTGATGGTTATGTTAGATTTACCTTCCTTTGTCGGCTCATAGTCATCGAATTGTAGTCTTTTCCAATGAGTGAAAACCCCATCCATACGTATGAGGGAGTTGAGCTTAATTTTTTAGAAATAACACAAGTACATGGTAGCCCATAAGTCATCCTAATTGTACACCCACACTACAAACTATCTAGTCTCGTTATTTTCGATCGATTCACTTTATGATAAATGAAATTCAATCCCGTCCAAGAAATGTTGAGAACCAATTATGCGTATACAGTGTTATCTTTGAATCAGTGTTCTAATACAATTTTGCTCCTACCAAAGGTTGTTTAAATTTCATTATGTTGGTTTTCGAGCATTTGGTTCACTGTATCTCATTCTCTACAAAGGTCTCCCTTGCTATCACCTAACAACTTCTTCAACGCGGCATGTGTAGATTCCACTCTATTAGTTATTTTGTTCCCTAAATGTCTAACACGGTCCGTCCAAGCACATCCAAATTTCTCTTGCACATGATCAAGGATAATAGACTCAACGTATTTCAAGAAATCGGGATATTAGACATACAAGTTTCTGAAGTGTACCACATTCTCAGTATACAACTCTTATGTAGAAGAATTAATAATATCGATCCATGCACCCATTATCTTCTCAACCACAACACCGGATTTGACCATGTTTCTGTCTTCAGCCTTTTTTCTTTGGTGCCAACTGCGGGTTTAAGTTGTGCTCTCAAATTTTTTGTTATATGATACCGACAAAGTATCGCGATTAACGAAGGAAACACAGTGTCAACCACATTCATAAGGGTATTATCTTAGTCGGTAACAATGACATTAGACATATTTTATGGATCCTTCAACAAAGTCTTGCATATACCCAACGCCCAAGTGACACTGCCTTCTTTCTCACATTCTATAAAACCAAACCCAACCGAAAATGTCTTGTCCTTAGAGGTGACACCAACAATTTCTAGAAGCGAAAGCCTATACTTGTTTGTCTTATATGTTAAATCAATCATAAGGACGATTGAAAATGTGTTGAATAAATTGATACTTTCTGGATGAGTCCAAAAAATATCACGAATACTAATGTTGTCTTCACAAACTTTGTACCTGGAAACATAACGGTTATCGTCTAAACATTTCAATAAATGTTGCATTTCGGACTTCAGACCTCTTTGTGCAATGTGTTATTTATAACGATAATTTTAAATCGACTTGATATTTGAAAAACATTTTGGTATATTCTGTTTAAAACCAGAAACTATGTTTCTCGGCGCAACTTTGATTAACGATAATTCTGAAATAAACTCCTTCTTTACCGTCTTAAGCCGACATATAATTGGATTCCTGTATTTCTTGGTGTCCAAAGTATGATCATGCATACCAGACATGACATCATACCACCATAAATCATCCACCTTACAATAACCGTGAAATTTAAACAGACACTCACATTTCCTCGATCCCGTGTCATCATGTTTTATCTTTCAAAGTTTTAGAACATATTTTCCACTTCTCTCACGTGTCATCACAATAAATAGTTGCCTTTTACTAGTCCCATTGTCAAAAATTTCAATCACAACGCAAAACCCAAGTTTGCTAACTTCCATTCAAACCCATTCAAGAATAAGTTGATTAGAGGTGAAACTTTTATCATTTGGAAGTTGTTGTCCATGATCTATCACAACATCATTCACTTTATCAACGTCCTTCACCTTATTCGGATTATCATCTTCATTGACCTTGTGTCGCACGCACAAATCAGATCTAATAGAGAATGAAATTGCGACAGTAATGATAGGAAAAGAAATGTAGCGGTAAATATTTATGATTTAAGCCATCAATTGACTTATCTCAACACAATTAAGTCACCACCGCACTTCATTGTTTCCAAGTGGAAATTGGAAAAAAGCGAACAAAACCCATAATAATCAAAAGATCAGAGATCGAGGTACGGGGGTCGGTTATGCAAAGGGAAGGTATTAGCACCCTAAACATTTATGGTACTCCACAGAATCCACTTTGTTTGGTTTATTTTAAAAAGGAGTGTCATGTAAAGGTTTACTTGCTAAAGGAAAAGAATGAATGAGTATTGTTTAACAAAAGAAAATGTTTTTTTATTATTTTTGTTGCTCGCCATGGGTCGTAAGACTTAGTGCCTACGTACTCCCTTGTGGAATGGGAAAGTCAAAGCACCATATTTCGGCTAGAAAAGACTTGCCTGTTGATTGTTTTTAAATGAAGAGACAATTCGTCATTGTTAGGAGATAAATCTAGAGTAACGCCTACAAGGTGTGAGAAAGATGTACCCTGAATCAGAAAGAGTGAGGGTTTAAGAACGCCTCTAGTACTCAAGTGGAAAAGTCGACACCTTTATAACAATGGCGATAGGAGAATGTTGCTAGACTATCAATGAATCATGTCTCATCTTGAAAAAAGTTTTGAATGGTAAAGGTGCTCGAGCGCACAAAAGATTTTGAATGAGTTGAAGTATTTTTGTTAATTTTGAAAAGAAATGTCAAAGTATGGTTAAGTGAATTGAAGTTTGTTTAAAGAAAATAAGTTTTAAAAGAAAGGAACTCGACAAAGTCAAGGTTTATTATGAAAATGTTTCGAGTTTATAAACAAAGAAGATTTTGAAAAAGATGAGAAGATTTTGAAAATTAAAGATGATGGGAGGATACAAAGGGACTATCCTAAAGCATAAGGTGAAAGCTACGGTGAAGAACCGTCTAACCAACAAGAAGCCAACACTTGACATTATGAATCAAGATAGAATTCTTATTTTTTGGATTGAAACCAAGAAAGGATACTAAACCTCTTGAGAAAACAAGCTTTAATTGAATTAAGTTTTCACAAAAATTGGGCAGAGTGACGGTTGTATATAGAAGAATTCCAGATTACAGACAAAGTATGTAATCACAATAACCAGCACACAAAACAAACAAACAACCCAATGTCTTGGGGTGAACCCCAAGAACTCCAGACAAAATATAAATTAAGGTCACAAGGTCTCCAACATAAGCCAAGGTTTCTATTCCTAAGTCCAAGAAGTCTAATACTCCATAATGCCAAGGATAGTAACCAAGTAGTCCAAGTACCATTAATGTTTTTTATGGTTCATGGTAATTATTAAGTATCTTTAAAAGAAAAATAAAAGCTCAAGTAAGAAAAATAAAAATGGCATAAAAGTAAATGCTCAAGTGAGCAAGATTAAAATAACATGAAATGTAAATGCTAAAGTAAATGAGGCATAAAGTAAAAGCATAAAAAATAAAAGCCTAAAATAAGGTCAATTGTTAGAAGTTAATGGTTAATTGGATGACCATCTTGAAACTTGCATTTGGAACTCATTAGAGAATTGGTAGAATCAAATCCTCTCAACAAGAAGTTGCATTTGTTTTTTGTCAAGTATATATATCCATTTAAGAATCCTAAAAGTAACATTTAATGATCAATGATGTTTAAGTGATCCGCGTTGACCAAAAATGATGAAGATCCATCGGAGGATTGGTAGAACCAAATCCTCCTAACAATGAATCTCAAGGTTATTGGAAGAAAGAGTTCAAATTAACATACTTGGGCTTGCAAATATAGGTTTGGTCCATGAATGATCATTTTCTCAAATCAGGACAAAATTTAGTGCTATGTTTAGCAATCGCATGTGGACTTATATAGAAGTCGCACCTATTTTGAGGTCGGTCAATAGAAATCTATGTACTTCATGTTTGGATAAATGATATAGAGATCATCATCCCATAACATGTAGCACAAATAAAAAATAAAGGGATAAGATGAAGAGGGAGGGGAATGATAAGCTAATTTGGATCAATACCTCAAATTTCTTTCATTTTTAAATTCAATAACTCATCTCGTTGAATTAAAGTACTAAACATATCATTAATACAAAGCACCAAAAATGAATTAACTAATTCACTCTTAGGTAGATTTGAAATAATTAACATTTATCCAACTTCATCTACACCCAAAGTCCATTGAATTTAAAGAGAAATTGGTCATTTAAAATTGTAATCCAAATCAACAATCAAAAGGAGTGTGTAGAAAAATATAGATGGATCAAAACAACCCCAAAACAAGGCAAAAATGCATTTTGTCACTGTTACAAGCGATTTCACTTTTGCAGAAGTTGATTGCATCAGTGTTTTTTTCAAAAAAAAAACGTAAAATCATTCTGTGGCAATCGATTACACTTTGAGTGCAATCTATTGCACCTTGTGGAAAACAACAAATCATCATTTCAAAAGGGGAAATTCTTGTTCAAACTTTTCATTAAAAACCTTATGATCATGGATTTAATTGAGCATGAAAATTCCATAAAATTATGAGAAAATATCACCAATGGAATCACAAAATGAATGCTCAATGAATCAAACCCAAAGATCAACAAGAGATCACATTGTGAGAGATGAAAAATCCAACTTACCAAAAGTAAATCTAGAGAATTATCAAAACAACTTCAAGGATTTGCTTCAATTCAGCCCCATGAATCAATTTCCCAAGCTTGGATGTAGAGAATTGATAAAGAGAAAGGCTTTGGATGAAGGTTTAGCTCAAAGATTAGTAAGCTTAAATGCAAATTTTACTAACATTTTTTTTGAAAATGGAGCTTTGAGTGAATTTGGTAGATGGAGGGAATTGAGAGATTTTTTTGCAATGTGAATTTGGCTATCAAAAGCTTGAGATTTGAATGAAATAAAGGCTCTATTTATAGAATTTAGGCTTGGGGTTAGTGGTGGTTTGATAATTAATTCTTGGAGCCAAAATTTGAATTAATGATATATCTTTCAAAAAAATAAAAATTGGAGCCAAAATTTGAATTAATGATATATCTTTCAAAAAATGAAGAAAAATTGGAGCCAAAATTGACAAGCTTGAAATTGCTGATTTTTTTTTATAAAATTTCACTTTGTGCAACCGATTGCACTCTGGGAGCAATCGATTGTACAGTGAGTTTTTTTTCAAATATTCTGCAAAGTGCACTATGTGCAATCGGATTGCACTCTAAGAGGAATCGATTGTACAATAAAAAAATGAAATTTTTTAATTATTTTCCTCTGCAAATAGATATTTTAGGGAAATAATACCGGAAAACCTTATTTGTCAGATGTTTTGACTCGGTACCTACAAAACACAAATATTCAAAGACAAAGACAAATACTATTTTGTATTTTTATTAGAAGTTAGTCAACAACACAAGAGAAAACTTAAAGATAGGATGCAAATCTGATGAATGAAGCTATTTATTAATGATTGTGATCAAATGACAAAATATGATATGAAAGTGCAACTAAAAAAGTTAGGGGCGAAATTTAGGGTACAACAACTGCCCCTATTTAATTATCTTTCTCCCAGATAGGCGGAAAGTAATTAAATACAAATAAACTTGAGTTTCGTCCCTGATGAGATGAGATGATAACATATGTTATGAATGAATACATGGACTCTTTTTTTACATATATATTTTTTTGAATGATGTATGAGATGAGACAGGCTCTGTAGGAATATGGAAAGACTTGAAACTTGAAACTTATGGTAGTTCATATGAAATGACGTGGAAAGACACGCTAGGGAAATAACAAGATATTTCTGGATATTTGTCAGGGTGACAAAGAGTAACCATCAATACTTGGAAAAAAGAGATAAAACCCGAGAAGGAAAGCAGTGAAATCCAAGAATGGCATGTAATGAGGCGAGCTACTCTCTGAAAAACAATCAGAAGCATCTAGAAGAACAATAGATGTGGGATGAAACCAAATCTGAAGCTACATCAGAGTCGTCTTGGAAGGACGCTGGACAAAAAAGAAACACGACATCCAATATTTGCTTTGGATGAAGGGAAAACTCAACGTCTAATAATGGCTTTAGACGAGAGAAAAGATCACAACATCCAATATTGGCTTTGGATGAATGGAAAACTCAACATCTAATAATGGCTTTAGACGAGAGAAAAGATCACAACATCCAATACTAGCTTTGGATGGAAACAAAAGATAGAAACATCCAATATTGGCTTTGGATGGAAGAAAAGATTACGACATCCAATATTGGCTTTGAACGGCAAAAAAGATCACGACATCCAATATTGGCTTTGAATGAAGGGAAAGACTCAACATCTAATAATGGCTTTAGACGAGAGAAAATATCACAACATCCAATATTGGCTTTGGATGAATGGAAAGCTCAACGTCTAATAATGTCTTTAGACGAGAGAAAAGATCATAACATCAAATATTGGCTTTGGATGAGTAGAAAGAAACAACGTCTAATAATGGCTTTAGATGAGAGAAAAGATCATAACATCCAATATTGGCTATGGATAGAAACAAAAGATAGCAACATCCAATATTGTCTTTGGACAGCAACAGAGATGACAATATCTAATATTGGCTTTGGATGGCAACAAAAGATCATGGTATCCAATATTGGATTTTGCACGAAAGAAAAGGGAACAATATCCAATATTAACTTTGGATGGATACAAAAGATCCTGTCATTCAATATTGGCTTTGAATGAAAGAAAAGATGGTGGCATCCAATATTGTCTTTGGATGGCAGCAAAAGGTAACAACATCCAATATTGGATTTGGATGGAAACAAAAGAGACAACATATCCAAGATTAGCTTAGACGAAAGAGAGAAACATCTCATCCAAGATTAGCATTAGAAGAAAGAGAGAAACAGCTCATCCAAGATTAGAATTAGAAGAAAGAGAGAAGGAGCTCATCCAAGATTAGCAATAAAGAGAGAAACAGCTGAACTGACATCTGCGTTGGTGGGTGCCAAGTAAGTTGGACTTTGATCTCAAGGTGACATGTCAACTGCAACAAGACCTTGGAAAATACAAATGAGGATGAAATCGTCTTGTTATGCATTATGTATGAATTTTGTTATGCATGATATGTGAATGACCTATGCATATAATGCCGACATTTATGACAATGGAGTTTGACTCTTTTATGGAGGTAAGATTGGAATTTCAATTCCTCAACACAGAGAACTCTGCCAAATTTTCTTGGGAAGTAAATGTCCTTAACCAAAATTTGTCACACTTGTAAACTATATTGAACTGATGATCTTATGAGGAAAGACATGGAGAGCTACTTAGGGATTTGTCCCATATTAGCTGACTGTTGAGGATAAACTGATCATGGCTTCAGTCGAAAGTCGTTGGAAATGAGTTGATCATGGCTTCAACTCTCAAATGACTATTGGAGATAAATTGAGCATGGCTTCGGTTCTTGAGATATTTGTTAGAATAAATTGATCATGGCTTCAGCTCTTGAAATAATTGTTGGAAATAAACTGATCATGGCTTCAATTTTAAAATGATTGTTGGAAATAAACTGATCATGGCTTCAGCTATGAGATGATTGTTGGGAATAAACTGATCATGGCTTCAGTTCTTGAAATGACGGTTGGAAAGGAACACCTCAACACGAGTCTTGAAAATGATCTTCTTGCTAACCAATTCTGAGAAAACTCGCACTGAGCAACAAATCTTGAACTGATTCGCAATTAGACCTGGAAGATACTTGCCCCTGATAGGGTCACTGACCAAGTTTCTTAGCTGTTTGAAATTACTTGACGATGAAAGCTTGTTTGCAAGAAAAATTATTTATTCAAACATGGTAATTTTAATGGAAAGTTCATGCAAAAGTTTTTGAATTCAAAGTCATTTTTTGAAAGGATATTATTGGTGTATGGAAAATGCATCACTGGTTAAAACACAATGGTTTATACTTTTAAAGTGAAAGAGAAAGCAAAGGTATGAACATACCAAGAAAAATGATTTGCAAAAGATCTTAGGAGTCAGTTTACGCAACCTTGTTGTAGTATGCATTCAAAAGAAACATGTCTTCAATTAGGTCTTTTAAGGTTTGTAACATGGTCTGGTTCATGGTTTAAGAAATAAAGGATAAAAGCTCAAAGTTTATTTGCACCCAACCCAATCTTCGTGATGTTCTTCAGTCCTACATTCAGTTAATTCAGAATATGAATTCAGGTTCCAAGATATTTTGGAATTGCACTGATGGTAGCAATGACGATGACTCAGAAGCTAAGGAATTTTTTAGACGGCAGTCACTTCTTCTTACAACATTTTGCTGTTTTGAGGACTTTTGTCAACTCTGGTGGAGAATTTTGAGGATTTAAAGACCCCTTCTTATTGAATTTATTATTCCCAACTTTTGCCTGAACTGTTTCATTTGGAATTACAGTCAGCGGGATGCCCCAGTTTTTACCTAAGTCCCCTTCAGAGGTTTTGACTTAGCGGGATTTTTATTTTGATTTTTCTTTTCTTTATTTTTTTGGAAAGATAATGACTGCCTTTCTCAATGATTACGGGGAACCATCTTTGTCATTTTTGGTTTGGGAGCATCTTTGACACTTCTTGTTGAGTGCAAAGGAAAGCTTGATCGTGACCTTTATTGAAATGTGTCTTGTACGATTTCTATTGTAATTGAATGCACAACCAAATTAACTGAGAACTACCCATCCCCAGGTTAAGATTGCGGGTTTTTTCGTATAGAAAGAAACTCCAACTTTTAGGCTCAAAGGGGTTGACAAGGGATTTACTTCCTTATTGCTCCAGTGTTTTGGAGTTGAAACAATGCTTGTATATCCTCATAAAAGTTTCATTCGAAAGCATACCAACAACAATTATGGGTATTTCGTTTTCATCATCCTCCCTCATATCTTTGCATAAAAAAAAGCTTGATAAAGGAAATAAACAAGAGAAATATATTTGAAAGCAGTAAATGAAAATAATTTGAATCAAAACATTGCAATGGTCATTTCATTAAACTTAACATGAAAGTACAAACAGAATTTGAAAGCAACAATTTTAACATAAACAAAGGAAAAATGCAAACAGAAAGAAAGATGGCCTAGTGACTAATTAGTGACAAGGATGAGCTGTCATGTCTGAAACACTAGCTTTAGGAAGTGACATGAGGGTACCCCGACTCAGTCTTCAGCCATTTTGTTTTGGGAAAGGATTGTTGATAACATTAGGACATGTCTCCTTGAAGGTGAGAATATTTGCTTTCACATATTCTTGCACTCTGTTTTTCAATGCATAGCAGTTCTCTAAATCATGACCGGTAACTCCCTGATGAAATTCACAGTGAAGGTCAGATATGAACCCGGCTGGAGGAGGATTTCGAGGAATCAGAGGCCTAGTTGTAATCAAGCCATTCTGCATCATTATAGGATACAATTCAGTGTATGTCATAGGGATGGTGTTAAATTGAGCCCTATTCCCTACATAACGATTATGATTTTGCGCAATATTCTATTGTTGAGGAACCTGAACTGGTTGAGCATTGACCACAGGAGTAACAGCCGTTAATTGTGATTTATCAATTTATTTAGGCCTACGAAGAGGACCTCTTCTCTCAGTAGAGACAACATTGGATTCTACCTCTTTCTTCTTCTGAAAGTTCCCAAGGTATTTCTTTGCACCCTTAGAAGATTCAGCAGCTTTAGACATTTTACCGTTCTTGATTCCTTCTTCTAATTTTTGGCCAATAGTCACCAGGTCTGTGAAGCTGGAGGACACACTACCAATCATATTCTCCCAAAAGAAAGGGGGCAGAGTATCCATGAACAGTCCAGTTAGTTCTTTCTCTTCCAGAGGTGGTTTAACTTGAGATGCCAATTCTCTCCATCGTTGAACATATTCCTTGAAAGATTATTTCTCATTCTAAGACATGTTTTGCAGTTGGAGACGATCAGGTGCCATATCAAGGTTGTATTTGTATTTCTTTATGAAAGCATCAACAAGATCTTGGAAGAATTAGATATGACCTTTCTCAGTTCCCATATACCATTTCAATGAAGCTCCACGCAGACTATCTTGGAAACAATGGATAAGCAGTGTATCCTTCTTTGTGTAAGCAGACATCTTTTGGAATTACATCACCAAATGACTTCTTGGACAAGTGTGCCCCTGGTATTTCTCAAACTCGGGAGTCTTAAACTTTGCAGGCATAACAAGATCAGAAACTAGGCACATGTTGTTAGAATCAACACTGAAGAACTCATTTTCTTCCATAGCTCTAATTCTCTTCTCTAAAGTCGGATACTGTTCTTTGAACTCTTCAAATTCACTAAGGTCTCCCTGACTCGTACTTCGAGGACTGGAAGCATGGTACTCAAAGAGAGGGTTCTTAAAAGCAGCTTGTGCAACACGTTGACGAGAATTAGTATGAACGATTTCCTGAGGTTCAGTGAAAACCGGGGCTTGAAAGACTGGTCGGGAAGACTGGCCAACCATTAAAGTAATTTCAACAGGTGAAGAGTAGTTCTGAGGTAACCCAAACTCTGGCCATGTATTATATGTATGCTGGATAGGTTAAGTGTCAACATCAACAGTTGGGATTTCATATATCACAGTCCTTTGAGGTGGTTCTCCTCTGGAAATCAGGACTTGCATCATCTCAGTTAGTTTGGCCATGCCTGACTTCAACTCGTAGATTTCCATTCTGACTTCCATGTTGTATTGTTCTTGGTTTTCCATTCTTAATCTGTCAGCAGCTCTAGTCCCTTACTTGTGTTGAGGAATCATCTTGATGGTAGAAGACTAACTGGAAGAAAGAAGCAACTGGGAATAAGATCCTGAACAACCTGGATGTATGCAGAATGATACAGAGGATGCAAATGATATGAAATGTTATGCAATGCATTGCACAGTAACAAGATTACAGGTTCAAAGTCACGAGCCTGGAGTCAAAGATACAACCCATAAGGTATGGACTAACGGTTATCACCTGCGAACAAGGGTTCTAAGAGGTTCCCAGAGTCTACATCCTTCCTTCGGATATTACCAATGTCCCGATTAACTCAGTAATTAGCAATATTCTCAGGAAAAACTTGTTCGAGCATAGTATCGCGTGATAACTATTTCCGGATTACTCCGTCATAGTTTCCGCACTACACCTAAAAGGCCAAGATGGGTTAGGTTAGCTACGGTCCTCAACTTCAGCAGGCTCCCAGGTCGAAAGCAATACGTCTTCCCGATTACTCGGTAAACGACACTACAGTTAAAGGGGCCTCCACTGAGTCGAGGATATCATGTCTCCTTTTTTGGGATTACTCCCTCAAAGTTAACATGACTATACCGCCCATCCTATCTTAAGGTTTCCCAAAGTCCGGGTAGAAGTCTTATAAGAAATCACCAAGCCCCTGAAAACCAGAAAAATCCAGACAAACATATATATAGAATAATGGGAAGTAATTAACAGCAAGTAAAACAATATATAAACACTCATATAAAAGAAACAAACAAAGCTAGGATTGACCCACTTAGGAATGGACCAGCAATAGGTCAATCTTTCCCCAGTGAAGTCGTCAACATTCCTGTCGCACGCGCAAATCAGAACTAAGAGAGAACGAAATTGCGACAGTAATGATAGGAAAAGAAATGTAGCCGTAAATATTTTATATTTAAGCCATCAATTGACTTATCTTAACACACTGAAGTCACCACTACACTTTATTTTTTCCAAAGAAAAATGGGAAAAAAGCGAACAAAACCCATAATAAGGTAAAAGATCATAGATCGAGGTACGGGGGTCGGTTATGCAAAGGGAAGGTATTAGCACCCTAAGCATCCACGGTACTCCACAGGATCCATTTTGTTTGGTTTCTTTTAAAAAGGATTGTCATGTAAAGGTTTACTTGCTAAAGGAAAAGAATGAATGAGTATTTATAAACAAAAGAAAATGTTTTTTTGTTATTTTTGTTGCTCGCCTTGGGTTGTAAGACTTAGTGCCTACGTACTCCCTCGTGCAATGGGAAAGTCAGAGCACTGTAGTTCGGCTAGAAAATAATTGTTTGTTGATTTTTTTTAAACGAAGAGACAAGTCGTCTTTGTTAGGAGATAAATCTCGACTAACACCTACAAGTTGTGAGAAAGATGGACCCTGCATCAGCAAGAGTGAGGGTTTGAGAATGTCTCTAGTACTCAAGTGGAAAAGTCGACACCATTATAACCATGGGAATAGGAGAATGTTGCTCGACTATCAATGAATCATGTCTCATCTTGAAAAAAGGTTTGAATAGTAAAGGTGCTCGAGAGCACAAAAGAGTTTGAATGAGTTGAAGTGTTTTTCTTAATTTTTAAAAGAAACGTCAAAGTATGATTAAGTGAATTGAAGTTTGTTTAAAGAAAATAAGTTTTAAAAGAATGACACTCGACAAAGTTGAGGTTTATTATGAAAGTGGTTCGAGTTTATAAACAAAGAAGATTTTGAAAAAGATGGGAATATTTTGAAAATTAAAGAAGATGAGAGGAAATGAAGGGACTATCCTAAAGCATACGGTAAAAGCTAAGGAGAAGAACCGTCTAACCAACAAGAAGCCAACACTTGATATTATGAGTCAAGATAGAATTCTCATTCTTTGGATTGAAACCAAGCAAAAATACTAAAGATATTGAGAAAACCAAGCTTTAATTGAATTAAGTCTTCACAAAAATTAGGCAGAGTAACAGCTGTATACATATGAATTCTAGATTACAGACAAAGTATGTAATCACAATAACCTTTACACACAAAAAAACAAACAACCCAATGTCTTAGGGTGAACCCCAAGAACTCCAAACAAAATATCAATTAAGGTCACAAGGTCTCCAACATAAGTCAAGGTTTCTATTCCTAAGTCCAATAAGTCTAATACTCCATAATGCCAAGGATAGTAACCAAGTAATCCAAGTATCATTAATGTTTTTTATGGTTCATGCTGATCATTAAGTATCTTTAAAAGAAAAAGAAAAGCTCAAGTGAGCAAAATAAAAATGGCATAAAAGTAAATTCTCAAGTGAGGAAAGATGAAAATAGCATGAAATGTAAATGCTAAAGTAAATGGGGCATAAAGTAAAATCATAAAATAAGTTTAATTGTTAGAAGTTAATGGTTAGTTGGATGACCATCTTGAAACTTGCATTTGGAACTCATTAGAGGATTGGTAGAACCAGAGCCTCTCAACAACAAGTTGTATTTGCTTTTTGTCAAGTATATCATCCATTTAAGAGTCCTCAAAGTAACATTTAATGATCAATGATGTTTAAGTGATTTGCGTTGACCAAAATTGATGAAGATCCATTGAGGATTGGTAGAACCAATGTCTCCTAACAATGAATCTCAAGGTTATTGGATCAAAGAGTTTAAATTAACATACTTGGGCTTGCAAACATAGGTTTGGGCCACGAATGATCATGTTCTCAAATCGGGACAAAATTTAGCGCTATGTTAAGAAATTGTAAGTGGACTTATATAGAAGTCGCACCTATTTTTAGGTCGGTCAATAACAATCTATTTACTTCATGTTTGGATAAATGATATAGAGATCATCATCCCATAACATGTAGCACAAATAAAAAATAAAAGGATAAGAGGAAGAGGAAGGGGAATGATAAGCTAATTTGGATCACCACCTCAAACTTCTTTCATCTTTAAATTCAATCACTCATCTCGATGGATTAAAGTAGTAAACATATCATTAATCCAAAGCACCAAAAATGAATTAACTAATTCACTCTTAGGTAGATTTGAATTAATTAAAATTTATCCAACTTCATCTACACCCAAAGTCCATTGAATTTAAAGAGAAATTGGTCATTTAAAATTGCAATCCAAATCAACAATCAAAAGGAGAGAGTAGAAAAAGAGAGATGGATCAAAATAGCCCTAAAAGAAGGCAAAAAAATGCATTTTGTCACTGTTACAATCGATTGCACTCTGGCAGCAATCGATTGCATCATTGTTTTTTTTTTCAAAAAAAAAGTAAAATCATTTCGTGACAATCCATTGCACCCTCTGAAAAAACAGCAAATCAACATTTCAAATGGTCAAATTCTTGTTCAAACTTTTCATCAAACACCTTATGATCTTGGATTTAATTGAGCACGAAAATTCCATCAAATTATGAGAAAATAGCACCAATAGAATCACAAAACAATGATCAATGAATCAAACCCAAAGATCAACTAGAGATCACATTGTGAGAGATGAAAAATCCAACTTACCAAAGGTAGATCTAGAGAATTATCAAAACAACTTCAACGATTTGTTTAAATTCAGCCCCAAGAATCAATTTCCCAAGCTTGGATGTAGAGAATTGATAAAGAGAAAGTGTTTGGATGAAGGTTTATCTCAAAGATTAGTAAGCTTCAATGCAAAGCTTACTAACTATTTTTTTTTTTAAAATGGAGCTTTAAGTGAATTTGGTAGATGGAGGGAATTGAGAGATTTTTTAGTAAGGTAAATTTGGCTATCAAAAGCTTGAGATTTGAATAAAATGAAGGCTCTATTTATAGAGTTTACGCTTGGGATTACTGGTGGTTTGGTAATTAATTCTTTGAGCCAAAATTTGAATTAATGATATATCTTTTAAAAAAAGAAAAATTTGGAGCCAAAATTTGAATTAATGATATACCTTTCAAAAAATGAAGAAAAATTAGAGCCAAAATTGACAAGCCTGAAATTGCAGATTTTTTTTTCAAAATTTCACTCTGTGCAACCGATTGCACTCTGTGAGCAATCGATTGTACAATGAGTTTTTTTTCAAATATTGCACAAAATGCACAATGTGCAATCGATTGCATTCTAAGAGAAATCAATTGTACAATGAAAAAAATGAAATTATTTTAATTATTTTCCTTTGGAAATAGAGATTTTAGGGAAATAATACCGGAAAACCTTATTTGTCAGATGCTTTGACTCGGTACCTATAAAAGACAAATATACAAAGACAAAGACGAATATTTTCTTGTATTTTGATTAGAAGTTAGTCAACAACACAAGAGAAAACTTAAAGATAGGATGCGAATGTGATGAATGGAGCTATTTATTAATGATTGTGATCAAATGATAACATATGATATGAAAGTGCGACTGAAAAAGTTAGGGACGAAATTTAGGGTACAACACCTTGTCTGGAACCTTTACGACAACTTTTACAATATTGTCGGGGTGCACCATACCTAACATGTTAAAAAAAAATTCAGTTAAGACAGAATTCTAATTTTGTAACAGACATGTTTTCGGATATGCACTTCTGAATTATGGTAGGTTGAATTTGGAAATGCATATCTGAAGCGAAGATGCTTTCTTCTTCAACAAATCAACTTCAATGCATGAAATGTATGATGAAATAATGGAAGTTTACCTCAAATTGCATCTTTCTATGCTCTCTTTGCTATACTCAAACACTTGAAACTTGATTTGGAGACGAAAATTGCATTGAGAATGATTGAAGTTTTGTTGAGGGTTTTGGTTATGAGGAAAAAGAAAGTGAATAAAATAGTTGGAATGAGTGACCATGAAGCGGGGCCGTCTTTGAGGGTGTGAAAGGCGACCTACTACACAGGGCCTCAAAATTTTCAAGGTTAACTTATGGCTAATCGGGGCTTCATAAAATATTTGTCATGTTTAACCATGATTATATAGGATCTCTATTTGTTTTGTCCTTGCTAAATTGTGACTAGCCTAGACAGGGCCTCCAAAAACTTGAGACGGATGCAACATTCTAATATGGAAAAGAAAGTTGTGGATATGCACATTCGAGCTCACCTCTCGGAATGTTTCGGATGTGCATATCTGAAACCGCCTCAAGAATTTGAAATCCAATATTTAAGTATTAAAATGTAAAGAAAGAGTGTCTTCGAATATGCAAATCTGAAACATGCTGATAGGTACATTCAGAATTGCATCTTCGAACGGTATTTTCGAGCTTTCAAAAGTGAAAATCACTACTATTAAATATAAAGAAAATTTATCAAAATTTATCTTACGAATATGGATAATAGGCTATTTTAACAAAAATTAAACAAATCATTTCCCTTTTTACACTTAAATATAGACCTCGATTGCTTTGAAAAGCTAAATTTGTAGTACTAATTATATTTTTGTGGTAAATGACAAATTATAAACTCGAGTTGTTTGAATAGGAGGCACATTGATTTTTGTTAATCACATGGCTCACTCACACACGCATCCCTTTGCGTGGCCAATTTGTATAAACTTTTAAAAAAACATGGGACTAAAGCCCATGGTATGGTAGTATATCTTGTCTCCCCCTTTATAGTTTACAAACAAATTTTCAAATATTACCATTTCCCAATAAATATATCTCTTTATATACCACACATTCATCTCAACTTTATATATTTTTTGCTTCAATAAACTTAAATACATTTTTCTCTTGACTAAAGAACTTGTTCATTTTCATATTATCAGAATAATGGATGTATTTATTCCAGAAGAGTATGTTACTAGGAGAAGGCTTGAGAAGAAGAAGGCAGCAACATCTAAAAGAAGCTCCGAATCATATTCACAAAACTATGATAAGATTGAAGCCACGGAGAACAAAGCAACTTCTTCATCATCTCATCAACCTTTGTCCAACATAAAATATTTTAGCATAGTTGGAGATAATGATATTTCCACTTACTTTTGTGCTTAATTGATTAATTAAACATTTATGACTTCTACATTGTATTATATTATTTGAATGAGTAACTTTTTTTATCGAATAGGTTTCGAGATAAACTAATAAATGGTAATTTTCGAACACACATATTCGAAATAACCTTTGTTTTTTATAAATGAATGTTTTTTTTTATAAACATATCTGAATTATGTAGAATCAGTAACAAATTTTGTTTTAGCAGAATTAGTATCATAGAAACATGAACAAATTAAATCGGTAAAAGTAAACAGCGGTAAAATATTAAATAGATATATTATATATGTATTGAATCATATAGAATTTATATTGTGCACGACAATACATTCAAAAATGATTCGATTGCATTCTGAAATGCACCAAACGATAATGTTTTAGGCTATTTTTTTCATCTGAAATTCAACATCAATGCAAGGAAATGAGAGATGAAACGGGGAAAATTTACCTTAAATTGCAGCTTTCTATACTCTCTTTGATATGATAAAACACTTGAAACTTGGTTTGGAGACGAAAAGTTTATTGAGAATGGTTGAAGTTTAGTGGTAAGTTTTGGTTATGGAGGATATAAAGAGAATGAAATAGTGGTAAGGATGATCTTGCAGCAAGCTGAAATTACAATAATATTTTCGAATATGCATATCCGAAAATATCATTGGATGTTTAAATCTAACGTTTAAATAATAATAATAATAACGTGTAAACATAGGGATTTCGGAGATCCATTTCCAAAACACCTTAAAAATTGATTTAGGGTGCGTTCGGAGTTGCATCTCTGAAGAGAACTTTAGAGTTTTCATAGGTCTACTTCACCCCTATAAATGTGTATTAAGAATATCTCTACTTTTAATGAAAAACAAAAGTAAGCCAAACAAGGCATGGCCTTTTTACGTTTCTCCCACATAAAAATAAATGACTTTCTACCCACACCCATCAAAATGGAAACCTCACACCTATGTTTCTCCTAGTGTTGTCTCCCTCTCATCTTCCTCCACTCCCTTTCTCCCCTGCCCCATTTCTTGTCTCCCCCTCCCTTGGTTAGCGGTTTAAGATGGATTTTTTTGTTTAAAATATTTGATGATGTTAGCATTTACATTTTAAAAAATAAAAATTCAATGTAGACAAAATTAAAAAGAATGGATTTGCATTCAAGTTAATAGCATAAAATAATACAATGCTTATTCAAATGGCAAATGAAAGTAATAAGAGATTAATTACTTTCTAAAGAGATTAATTAGATGATGGCGTATGTTATCTCTAGGTCAGTCATACGTTGAGTTCCTGGCCCTTTATTTATTTCTATCTCTGACAAAACATTTCTCCTAATAATTAATATATCGTTGAGCACTAGTGAAGAGCTCGTTCATACTCCTTGCACCCTCTAGCCATAAGTTCTCATGAAAGATGCAGTTTGTCCTCAGTCCTTTCTTGAAGATCCAACATTTCAGACCATCTTGAGATTCACCTATTTCCAGTATCACTATCGTGAACCTATTGATATATTTTTGGAAGGTTTCCTTCTTCTTTTGGGGAAGAGGAAATCTATTGTTTTTTGTTTTTATTCCCACAATGTGAATTTATCACATAACTTCTTCCAGGAATTGATATAATCTTCCTCTAGTTTCTTGAACCATATCACATTGGCTCCTTTGAGAGTTAGAACGAGTAATTTTCATTTAATTATGATCATGGCATGGTGATAGTCAAGCATGATGTCTACATGCTCAATATGCTCGTCAGGGTCCCTGGTCCCCTCATGATTATCTAGCTTTGCTCGTTTTTCAAGGGATTGAGGAATCCTATAGTCCATGATTTTTTTGTGACCATGTTTTTCGATAGTGAAAGAGAGACTAGTTCTTAGCATCTTGGTTGTCTTTCTACTAGGAACGGTGCGATGAGGATCTCATAAGGAGACAATATTTAAGAGGGGTGTTGCTACCATCTCTGCCTCCCAAACCATGAGGACAAAAGTTACAGTCTTGAGGATTATAATGTTATGGCATTCTGCAAGTCTTCTTGTGGTGTGATGCAACATTACAAAGAATCAAATTAGGCGTAACCCTAAGGTTGCCACATTTTAATACCTACAGTTGTGTATTGGCTCGTAAAGGAGCTTCATGTTGATTTTCTTCTAAACATAAGAGTCTTTCATTAAGAATGTGTGTGCACTACTGCTACTCTAGGTTGTAAAAACTTGTTATGAGTTTGTTCTTTCTTCCATCCCGAGTGAGGCTTTAAGTTATTAAAGATTCTAGAACATTTATGGCTTAGGTGCTTGCACTTACAGTTAAGGTTGTTTAAAAATTTGTCAATGGAGTAGTTGCTCAAAAGGTTGGAATGACGATATGACTTAAAAAGTTCCCCGAACAATCGGTGGAGGAACCATAACATGGAGACCTAAAATGGTTAATGATGTACTAGAAACAGACTGCATCCCCCAGTAAGAGGAGAGGTATCTTTATCAGTATAGACGAAGATTGGAGCAGCGGCGATGGCAGGACCAGCATTGTGATGAGCGACCAATAGAGTTTATTCAGAATCTACCATTGTTGGTTGAGACAATTTACACTGATCTGATCGGTTAACAAGAATGGTTGTGACGATTCAATGAAGGAGTTAGACGTGGATTTTTGTGAGAAACAAGAAACGATTTCCATTGAAGACGTAACACCTCAAAATTTAGAATTTGTATTTTTGTGAATTATTATGAATATTGTTTGATTTTATGTCAATGTGTGTTGGGTTAGTAGTGGGATGTAGATATTAACTTAGAAATTATTTTAGATTAAATAACTATAATTTATGTTGTTTAGAAATAGTATAATAATAATAATAATAATAATAATAATAATAATAATAATAATAATAATAATAATAATAATAATAATAATAATAATAATAATAATAATAATAATAATAATAATAATAATAATAATAATAATAATATTTTTAGGTGATTTACTATTAAATAATTAAATAAAATAGATGTGTAGAGAATTTAGAGGCATCATGGTAATCGTAAGAGGATAACTGAGGGTATAAGGGAAAGATCATAGAAAGGGTTTAAGTTAACAAATAAAATAAGAAATAAGTGATAGTCTGTAGCATTTGTGAAAAGTTGGGAGAACATGAAGCAAAGTCTATGGCACAGATGAACAAAAGTGACATCTATCCATAGAGCTTGATAATCAAAGTCTCTAGAAATTCAAGGTAAGGGTGGGTAATTTTGATGGGTTATGATTGGTATAAGGGTAGAGTAGACATAGGTTTTGTTATTTATGTTGATTAATGATGACTTGTTGTGTTGTTAACCTTAATTCCATGAGATGATGAATCAAGATGTGAGTCTTGATATTTCTTAAACTCCCCCTTTCTCAACAAATGTGCCTACCTTCATTGAAGAAAATCAAGAGGGTGATGTGCATGTTGTTCGCATAGATCATGTAGAAGGGATATGGGAGGACTAATACGATTTTTTTTATAAATTAATTTGACATTACTTTGATTCCTAATTGTTTGTTTTGATCTTAATTTGATGTCTAAATGTTCTTATTTTTGTGCTTAATTTGATGTCTAAATATTTTTATTTTGTGCTTAATTTTATTTCTAATTATTTTTATTTTGTGTAAACAAATACATGGGTGATTCAACCCACAATCCTTCTTCATCTAGTAACCCTAAGAAAAGAAGAGTTAGAGGTCCCACTTTGATGGCAAAAATTGACAAAATTCATCAAACGGGTGAAAAGATAAAGGTTGACTTTGATCCAAGAACTTATGAATATACTGGTGTTGGTAAAAATACTACAAAATTTAAGAGTTATATAGCATCTCTTGTTCGGCAGAATTGTAGTATTTTGAAAAATGAATGGAAAGACGTAGATGACGATATAAAAGAGGCTATTTGGGTTGATGCTAAGGTATTTTAAATTCAACACTTTATTATATTTTATAATCATATACTAATTAACAATATATGTCTTATACTATATGTGTAGGCTCATTTCACTATTCCAGAATGTAAAGATCCAAAGAAGGATTCGTTGAAGAAATAATGGATTAAATATGCGGGAGATTTTAAAAGTGCTGAAACCTAAAGCAGATTTTAAAAAATACATATTAGATAAGTTACGTGACGAAAATATAGTGTGTCACTTACTACCATTAGTTCAAAAGTAAGTTTCTTTGAAATTGTGTTTTCTAGTTTTTAATTTTGATAACATAGATATTTTATGTGACTTTTGTGTTTCCACACACGTACAAATCTCATTGACATTTAATAGTCATTTGTCCAAGAGACAATATTGTTGTCGTCTTTTGTTTATTTCATTGAGAAATTGATCAAATCACGAAGAAAATTATTACAACGTAAGTTTGTCCTTTGTGACTTTTGTTATAATATATTATATATCCTGTATAAATAAATTGTTACAAAAGTAATTTTATATTTTATGTGGCTTTATATGGATTTTTTTTCTGAATTAATGCTTTTGGGATTCATCAAATGGAAAATGGAAATAGAAAAAAGGCTACATGGCTTCATCCTAATGTAAGTGTGATGTATATTATAATTCTATATTTAATTTTATGATAAGTATTCACTAAATATGTCATTCGTTTGTCTAGACAAGGCGATAACATAACTCTAGTGGTTGGGGATACTATGTGATGAAAAATATATTGGATATTGTCTCTGCCAATATAAATGATTCTTGTATGCAGGTAATAAAAAAAACTTTACTTTTCTAGTTACTTTGTGTTTTGCAACTTAATGTGAATTTTCAATGAATAAGTCTATATTGTTATTATGAATTATAGGTATTAGATGATCCAACACAATTAACACAAGATGATTTGTATGATTTGCGACTCCGTTAAGAAAAATGTTTCTTTGAGATATATAAAAATTAAGTTTGATCTGGTGAGTTATATAGAATTGTCTATACATGTCTGATTTGAGTTTTTTGATTTTGGTGTTGTATGCTGATGTTAATTGGTGTTATTATTTATTGTTAGTAGATGTGATTTTGATGTTGTTTGTTGAAGCTACAACTTATCTTCTTCTGGATTACATGTTGGTATTTCAAGTATGGATATTTTTGTATAATTTCATTGGTTTTGTTGTTGTAGTAATCCACCGTGTGTAAACTTCCTTATAATTTTGTACACTTGTGTGTAACGTAGATTAGTATTTTTATAACTCAATTATTTTTTTGAAGAATATATATGTGCATCCTAGCTATTTGGTGCAATGAAATTACCCTTTACTGGTTAGAAAAATATGAAATTAGTGACCTAAATATGGTCTATGTTATGTGGTAAAAATATGAAAAAAAGTGACCTAAATGTGGTCTTGTGATCTTTGGAAAAATATGAAAAATTAGATACAAAAAAAAATTTTCGAGAATGCACCTGAATTAGTTAAATATGGAAAATATATTACATCGGGCCTATTGATTAAAACTGATGCAAACAACAATTTATTACATCGGTCCAACGAAGAAACTGATGTAAAATCTTGCATTTTTTTTAATTTTATTTTATTTTTATATCAGATCTAATATCCAACCCATGTAGTAGGTGGATTTTTCATATTAGGATGTAGCCCGATGTAAAATGTCTTTGATTTACTATATCGCTTAGATTTATATCAAACTCAGACCCGATGTAAAAAGTACTTTTCGCCCAATATAAAATGTAGTTCCTGCACTAGTGAATGTTGGAAATTTTATTTCTTCATGAATGGATATTTATTGCATGAAAGAAATTTGTATTTGTTACTGCTTTCATGTATGGTTTTTATGAAATAAAATTGCAGACATGAAGATTGGTATGGGTATAGAAATTGAGTTATGAATGGACATTGTTGATAGCTTCTACACATATAAATAAAAAAGACTTAGCTTGACTCAAACAATAAGATTTGTACACAACTAGGCTTCATGAGTATTTTTATTGTTTTGAACAAGTTAATAAAAATATGTACAAAAAGAGAGAAAAAATTGTCTGTGAAATGTGTACGTGCATGTCACATGGTTTAGAAATTGTTATAAAAAGTGAATTTTTAAGGAAAAATATTTATAGTGAAAGCACGGGTTTTGATGGGTAATTGTTCATCAAGAACAACAACAAAATCGTAGAATTCATGGGTGATTGTTCTTAGATCGTTGTTGGTTTAAGATAACAACAACTCGGATTAAAGTTGTGAGAGATTGTTTTTAGGTCATTGTCTCTTCAAGACAACAACAACCAAGGACAAAAGTTGTGAGAGAAATTTTAGATGTTCTGTTCAACACAAAATCCTAGTGAATGATTGTAAAAATTGTAGATGTGAAATTTGTAGGTTTTCGTGGATGATTTATTATGATTGAAAAGAGTCCTATTTATAGATTTGAAATTAGGTTTAAAAACACCAAAAAGAAAATTACCCAAGATAAAAAGCTAAAAAATTATTTTTATATTAAATCAAATATTTAAAAATTTTAAAAAAAATTAATATTAAAATATTAATAAAAAAGAAAACAAAAATTATTAATAAATAATTAAGAAATATATATTTTTAATGATTTTTTTGAATACTAACAAAATGAAGGAAATTGGAATAGATAAAATACAAAATTGTGAAAGATGGGATTTCAACACATGACCTCCTATTTGCAAGCCTTACTCCCTTACCAATTGTACTATGTTATTCTATTCAAGATAAAAAGGCACATGGAAGCAAATGAAAGATGAGCAAGTATTTGCTATTTAAGAAATACAAATAATTTACAAGTAAATTATTACATTTTTAAAAAAGCAAAAATAAATTAAAAATATAAAACCCAAAATATTATTGTAAATAAACCAACGAAATTTATAAAACCAATGTTGAAAATATTTTGACTGTTAGAAATAGGGTGGAAAATTTTGGAGTATGACGCGTATCACCCTTTATCAACCAATAAAGTTTCAAACAAATGATCCTCTACTTATGTGAACCAACTCGACACCGTTGTGCAAACTGAAAAAGATCCTTCTCCTCGATCTGAAAGTGATCATGAGGAATGTCAAACTGTAAGCAAAAGAGTTCATGTCAATCAGGAACAAGATGACGATAAACCCACTGATTCCTCTCTCAAAAGGGAAAATTTTAACGAAGAATTGCTTGATGAAGATGAGCATCTGTCTAATGACGTCGAAAAATACTTCCATGATGAAGAAGAAGAAGAGACATGTGCTAATGCTGATTCCAAAGACAACAATACTTCTACCAATCAACAAGATGACAACAATATTTGACCACAATTCTCTCAAGAGGAACTGGAAACTTTGAAGAAAAATAATCCGCTCGAGTATATCAAGTTGATGATGACAAAGAAAGGGCCACCTTTATACAAAAGCTACTCTAGTCGTTCGACTACTATAAGTGGAGTTTTAAATATGGGAACATTCGAACAACTTCTTCAAAAGGTAAAAGAAAAGATATTCAAAGCTGATTTGTTCGATACCCTGAAGAAGGATACCACTGTGTGCTATGGTTTGAAGAAATTGATTAATCAAATCAACATAGTCACCTGTCCGTTTGAAGTTGTTAAATTCTTGATTTACATAAGCAGTTTGATGGATCAAATCAATGCAGACTATATTTGGAAACGAGATGTTGCATCGAAGCTTCAAGAGAAACAAGCCAATTAAGCAACTGAATGGGAAAAAGCCCTCGAAACCTCTACCAATGCTGAGAAAATGGAGAAGAGTTTCAAATCGGCACAAGATGATCTCGATGTCTACACTCGTTCCATATCTCTTTGGAAAGAGAAAATCCAGCAATTGCATGATACAAAATTTCTCAAGTAGAAGCTCGTCAACAAGAAATCAAGAATATGGACCGCATTAAGATCAACAAGGAAATTGCTCAAAGCGTTCATCATGTCGAAAAAGTTGAGAAACTGGGAGAAACAGTTTATGCCCTTGAAGCTGCTCAATCCTCAATTGACTACAGGTTAAGGTTGGCGAAGATCAGGTATGATATGATGAAGAAGAAGTTTTCATTTTGATTCTTTGGCATTTGTAATTTTCACTTTTGCTTTTTTATGCATCGTCTAATATGTAACTCTGGAACATAGCCATTTTGGCATTTTGGTTTATGAACACCCATATTGGCTTTTTTTTTTCTTTTGATTTACTAATCTGTTGCAATATGTAATTCGTGAAGCATAGGTTTTTACTTCTTTATGTACTTGCCATTTATCTTTAAGACTCTTCGATCCTCTGCCAACTCTTTTATTTCATAAGCACTGTTTGAGAATGTTTAAATGATTCGAAAATGTCCTTCCTAATATGGGGACAATTTCACCAATAATTTATTCTTTCAATCCATTGGTAGTGTTACCTTCCAAACAAAATCATTAATACAAAATACCTTTCCCTTGACTCTTTTATTGTAAGCTCTAGCTATTCTTTCTTTCTATCACCTTAGGGTTTCCAAAGCATGCAATCTTTCTTCATCTAAGTCAACTAATTCGTTCATCATCATTTCCCAATAATATTTAGAAGGGATTTCGTTCTGCCTCTGGACTCTCACTGATTGTAAATGTATTTCTACTGGCAGAACTACATCATACTCAAACGTTAGTCGAAAAGGCGTAGTATTAGTTGCTTCTTTGGGAGAGTTCGACAAGCCCACAAAGCTTAATCTAATGTATTGTGCCAATTCTTTGGCTTTATTCCCACACAACTTTTTATTAAACCAATAATCACTTTGTTATCAGCTTCGACTTGTCTGTTCACCTGAGCATAATATGGTGTAGAAGTTAATAATTTGAATCCCATTTCCTTAGAAAATTCCTGCATCTTTCGACCAGTGAAAACTGACCCATGATCAGTTGTAATGGTTTCTAGGATTCCAAATCTATAAATTATTTGTCTTTGGATAAACTCAATGATAGTTTCTTGATCTACATTCACCAAAGGTATTGTCTTGATGCACTTTGTAAAATAATCAATTCCCACTAGAATTTATCTCTAACCTTTAGATGAGGCTGGTTGAATTTCTCCAACAAAGTCTAGTGCCCAACCTCTAAAAAGCAATGGCTTAACTATCAAATGCAGTTCATTTGCAAAAGCATGTTGAATGCCTGCATGAATTTGGCATTCTTGGCATCCCTTTTCAAATCCAATGCAGTATTTAAAGATGGTGGGCCAATACATGCCATAACGAAACAAAAGTCGCTTCATCTTATTACCTGTTGGGGTTTGCTTGATGCGCTTCTTGCAATCCTTTATAGGAAGCTTCAATTTGACCAGATCTCTGCTCAACCCTCACATTTCATCGTAGTCCCAAGCAAAGCAATCCTTGTATTTCTTTAGCAGTTGGATCACCTTGTACTTCGTTTCTGGGTTTAGTTTGGCGCTGATGTATGTGGGTCTTTTGGTGGGCCCATCGCTCAAATCCACTTCTTCAAGAGGTTGTTGCACCATCATCTTTTCACTTGGTGTTGTTGGATCCTTCTTGAATCCCAAAGGCTCTTCATCGTATATTGCATCTAGCCTCTGATATTTTTCTTCCATGGATGTTATTTCGTCAAGGGGCTTTGGCTTGAAGTTGATCTCAGGTCCCTTTGTGTGACTTTCTTTATTAATGGCTTCGACAGCCATATACTTGACTTCAGCCTCCAAGGCCGTTTTTAATTTGTTTTCGGCTAAGTAAGCCGAAATCTTTTTGAAGTAATTTGATTTAGACACCATTGCTATATTCATCACTCCAGCTTGTTGGCCGAAGTCCAGGTGTTCCCTCTACATCATTTTCATCCCCCATTATTTCCCTCTTCCGGTGAAAGCCATGGGTTGGGTGTAGTGTAAGGAAGTAGAGAGAATTGTTCATTAGGGAGTAGGTAACATCTTCAAGAGTACATGGGTCTATGTTACCAAAGTTCCTGTCAAAGTTTCTTCTATCGAAATGAATGATCTCTGCCATAAAATAGCTTTAATCGGCCTATATGTTTTCCACAATCCCATCTTCTCTCCATATTGCTATACTTCGGTGCAATGATGATGGAACTGCCCCCACGCCATGAATCCATTCACGACCCAGAAATAAATTGTAATTTTCCTTTGACGTAATCACCATGAACATTATGGGTCTTGTAATGGATCCCATAGTGAGATCAACCCAGATTACACCCAAAGTGTGACTCATTTTTCCTTCATAATTTGATAGGACCGTGTTTTGAGGTTTAAGGTCCGTATTAAACTTCCCAATCTTTTGGAGCATGCATTGTGACATCAGATTAACCGTTGCTCCTCCATCAACCAGGATTTTGTTTATTACCATGTTCTCCACCTTACCCCTAATGAATAAGGGCTTGAGATGATTCTTCATACTTGCATCTAGGCGCTCGAAGATCGCATTTTGTTTTTTCATCGCTCCATTGTTCATAACATAATAACAAACTGGCATATGCCTAGCCATTTCGATTCCGTCAATTGTTTCATCAACTTTGGCCTCCGTCACTTGATTGTAGTCATGTGGCAATACAAATACCACATTGTAGTTCAGACCCAGAGACAATTCATCTTCTAAGTCAAAGTTGTCAGTTAGCATTTCTTCGTCCTCTATAGACTTTTCTTGTATTTTTTCATTGATTTTTTCCTTCTTTGGGGAAAAGAGTTTTCTCCCCACTATTTTTCTCTCATCTGCTTTATTTTGAGGAGTTGATTTGTGCTTGATTCACCCATATCCTTCATAGAATTTTCCCTTTGAGCTTTCTTAAACCTCTGGTGTCTCCTCTATTGAGACCTTGACATTGGGTGCTTTCCTCTATAGTTTTCATACCGATAAGATTTCTGCTTCAACACCTAGAACTCCTTCCTGTATGCAACAGACAAACCTCTTCAAAATTCGAAGCTCTTCCATTTCTCCTGCCCTTGTCCCTTATTTTGCACTGGATTCACCCACCTGTCATTTGAAACGTTAGTAGGTAGTTTGAATGTTGCCTTTAGATTCACCTGGGGGTAAGGACTATCCGGCCTTCTAGGGACCCCTCGTTTGTCGAACACGAAGCCACTTCTAGTATCTCTCTAGTTGCCCCTCTTTCGAGCAACTTGCACCCTCTCATAGTTCTCTACAACCTTTCGATCATACATTGAACTATACCTTAGACACATCTAGGATTCAAAGTGTTTCTTATGGCATCGAATGGGAAAATATAGCAGACTCTCTCCATATTATGGGTATGCCTTGTTCATCTGGTCCTCCTCAGCATGATGGTTCATTTCTACCATGTTAACTTCAAGGCTAGGACCATCAGTGATCCTGGATAATTCAAATTTTATTCTAAGACCTTCAGTGGCCTTCTCCATCTCTGCAATTGGAGCAAAAGTATCAGCAATTTTACCCTTAACATCTTTGGTAACAAAGCCTTAAGAGGCCTCCACCATATTAATATCCGCAGGTTCAGCCTAGTTCGTCTCTGCCACCTGCAGAGGGTCAACATCAAATTTCATTATGCTTTTCTCTCCAAACCTTAATCTTCTGTTGGTGATAGAATTATGAATTAGATCCCTGAAAAGAAAACACTATGAGGTTTTATGTTCTAAAAAATCATGATATTTGCAAAAACCTCTTTTCTTCCGTTACTCAATTTTGGCACCAGATAGCACAATCATTTGGCCATATTATACCAATAAATCGAAAATTTAATCACAATTTGTTACATCAAAAGTGTATGTTTTCTTAGGGAATTTATCATTCTTCTCAGGGTCAACGGAATTCTTCCCATTTAAAGGGGCTAAGACTTTACAAGAATAGCATGGGGCTTGCTTTAATTCAGCCAAGTCCAATTCGTTTTCTTCAAAACTTATAGGGTCACTATAGATCTCTTGTTCATCCTAATCGGATTTGACATACGCCATTCATTCTTTTCTATTATTTTTATTCGCCTTAGCCTTTTTAGATTTCAAATGTTAGACTTGTCAGACTCAACCTACTAATTGGACCATGTCCCTTAAATATTGAGTATCTAACTTCTTTCGAATGGAATAATCCAAACTGTTTGCGGCCATTTCGACCAAGTCATGTTCAGACACCTGTGTAAAGCATCTTGCCTTCAAAAAATGGAACCTGTTTAGATAATCATCAATTGGATCAGTAAACTTTCTTTTGATACTAGCTAATTCTTTGAGACTAATCTTCGACTGACCCATATAAAATTATTCATGGAATAACATCTCTAAGTGAGTCCAATCATGGATTAAATTCACTGGGAGGGTAGTGAATCATGTGAAAACATTTTTCATTAACAAACTAGGGAAGTATTATATCCTTAGGTTTTCATTGTTCGATATGTCCCCATCCTCGGTAAGATACCTGGTTATATGTTCGACAGTAGTTTCACTAGTGTCACCAGAGAATTTTGTGAACTTTGGGAATTCTCAACCCTTGGGTAATTTAGTCTGTAGTACATACTCAGACAAAAGGGATGTGTAAGTTGTCCTTTGAAGGCCTACATGTACCCCATTTCTAGCCATTTTTCAATCGATCATGGCTGCACATTGTTTTCCCTTGGGTATTCGTCTTGTCGAACACACTGAAGGATTTCATCTTCATCTTGGTTTCGATTAACCATGACAACCCTTTGGACTGGGATTTCCCTCGGTATGGTTGGTTTGACCATGGTTTGCTCGACTCTGGGATCCTAATTAACTTCACCAACATTCACAAATAAGCTTTTGTTTTGATGAAGACAAACCATGGCTAACAAAGAAGGCAAAGATTTATGATTAAGCTGAAAGCATCTAAGGATAATATCTTCATTCAAAGCTCTCAACAACTTTAAAGGTATAATAATATTATCTACTTTGATCTTAAGATATAGATGCTCAAAAATGAAAAAGAAATGTTTAAGAATCATTACTCAAGCTTTTCAAAGATAAAATTTCATTTTTCTCTTGCATGCAATCGATTTACATCTTAGTGCAATCGATTGCACTCTTCAAAATTTCAAATCTTTTGCTTCTGTTTCTCAGTGCAATCGATTTACATTGCCTATGCAATCGATTGCATACCTAAATTTTCAAAACGTTTGCTACTGTTTCTCAGTGCAATCGATTTACATTGCAAGTGCAATCGATTGCACTCACTTTCTTTTTACTACTGACTTTGCATGCAATCGATTTACATTGATAATGCAATCGATTGCACTCTTAAAGATTTTGAAAAAATAGCTGTTGAAACCTTGTGCAATCGATTTACACCAAGGGTGCAATCGATTGCATACTGCACGAATTTGAAAAACAACAGCTTTTTACATGCATGTTCATCATGCCTTTTCATTACATCTTTTCACTCAAACTTGGCATTTGTTCATGATACATTTCCAGAACTTCATGTTGTTTCAAAAGGGTGTTATGAACATATAAATATTCAATTTCAAAATCAGATCTAACACCTCTTCCATAAATATTTTTTGAAATTTCAAAATACAAACTCAAGCATCCTTTATTTTCATGCATAAGTTTTCTGCACATTTTCATACATTAACAAACAGAAAAATTTGCGCAAATATATCTTGAGTCTTTGTACAATATTATTATTGGAAGAAGAAGATCATACATTGTTAAATCACTCTAAGTGATAAATATTACTCTACTCACTCAAACTCACAAATTGATATTTACTTACTTAATTTCCAGGATTGTTAGAATTAAGTTTAAGTGTTTTTGTTGAAATCTTGTCTTTCCAAAGTTGTTGGATACAAGTGTAGTTACATTGAGAGGATTGTTCTCATAGGTAACTTAGTGAAAATCCAAGAGGATCATTCTTGGTCCAAGAGGATTTTTCTTGGTTTGTTTGGTAGTTCTTGTTTAAGTTTACCACAATAAGGAAATCTCTTTCATGTTGAAAGAGGACTGGAGTACTCTCGAACTGTGAGGGGAACAAGGATATATCGCCCATGTCTCTTTATTTTTCTGCATTTTTAAGCTTTCCTAAACTCACTTATAACCAGAAAAATAAGAACCATCATCACTAAAAACCAGAATTTTTAAAGTACCTAATTCACCCCCCCCCCCTCTTAGGCGCACTTCGTACTTACAATTGGTATCAGAGCAGGTTATAGGTAACCTGCTCCTAAAAGATCCAGAATGGCTTCCGCAAATCATAATCCCGTTTTCATAGATGGTGATAGTAACAACAAGCCTCCTCTATTTTGTGGTGAATATTTTGACTTCTTGAAAATACGCATGAAGACACATCTAGAAGCACAAGGAGAAGAAATATGGGATGCCGTCGAAAATGGTCCATTTATCCCTATAACGGTAATCAATGGTGTCGGCTCATTAACCCTAAAACTGCATGGTACGATGATGATAAGAAGAAAGTTCTCTATGACAAAAAGGCAATAAACCTTCTTCAAGGTGCACTTAGCATGGACGAATTCTTCCGTGTCTCGGCATGCAAAACAACAAAGGAAATATGGGATACCTTGGTACAAACTCATGAAGGAACGGTTGAAGTAAAAAGATCAAGACTAAATACCCTAAGTCAAGAATACAAATTATTTTGAATGCAGCCCAGAGAAACCATTCTTGACTTACAAAAGAGATTTGTGCACTTGACCAATCATCTAAGTGCTCTTGGTAAAACTTTGACGAATGATGAATTAAATCTGAAAGTACTTAGGTCCTTAACTAGGGAATGACAACCAAAGGTAACGACAATTTTAGAAAAGAAAAGTCTCTCCAACATGACATCCGCGACATTATTTTGGAAACTTTAAGAATATGAAACAGAACTCGGAAGACTTGAAAAGCATGAAAATAAAGAGAAGAAATCCAAGAATATTGCTTTGAAGATAGACTCCAAGGAAGTTGAAAAGGAAAACAATCCAGAAGAAGATGAAAACTTTATGCTTCTTGTTAAAAGGCTTGGTAAGTTCTTCGGTAGAAATGACAAACCTTTTTCTCATTCAAAAGGAAAGAAACAATTTCAGAAAAAGGAAAGCTCCACATCAACACAAGAAATCACATGTTATGAATGTGGTAAGCAAGGTCATATCAAGCCGGATTGTCCAAATCTCTCCGAGAAAGGTGGCTTCAAAAGCAAGAAGGGATTCAAGATAAAAAGGCTTACATCACATGGGAGGACAATGAAATAAGTTCCTCATCTGATTCCGATAGTGATGAAAGTGCAAATCTAGCATTGATGGCCTCACACCATTCCGATGATGAAGACAATGAGGTTAGTAATGAATTTTCTCTTTTTGATAGTGATGCTTAAGGTGCTATAGATGAGATATTGAGTGAATGCAAAATTCTGTATAAAACCATTTCATCGCAAAAGAAACAAATTTCATCCTTAGAAGAAAAATATGTTTCAATGGAAAAAGATTTCAAAGAAGAAAAACAAAAATCAAGTGATGAACAAAAACAGAATTTTGTATGCAAAAATTGTGATTCACTCTCTTTCCAAATTGTCCAATTAAAAAGAGTCAATGAAAGATATGAAAAAGGCCAAATTGGATTGGAAGGTTTTCTTAGCCAACAAAGATACTCCAATGATAAAAGTGGACTTGGATATTCGAAGTTTTCAAAACCAAGTTCTAATAAAACTATCTTTGTTAAGGCTAATGATCAATCATCTAAAGAGAAAGTGAACAAACCTAAAATAGTTCGTCACTATCCTAAAAAGAAAACATTTCCAAAAAAGAAATCTTATCCTTCTAGATATAGAAGTAACTTTGAACCTACTTGTTTTTATTGTGGTATTAAAGGCCATACACCTAATGCTTGCTATGTTAGAAACTTCAGTGTGGCAAGTGGGAATTATGTATGGGTAAAGAAAGGCACTAATTATGAAGGACCCAAAGCAACTTTGGTACCTAACAAAACCTAATTTGTTTTGCAGGTATGCTTGAAGACCACATGCAATCTTTGGTATCTTGATAGTGGTTGTTCAAAGCATATGACAGGAGATATAAACCAATTTTCACAGCTAGCGCTAAAGGCCAAGGGTTTTGTCACTTATGGAGACAATAATAATGGGAGAATCTTAGGCAAAGGAAAAATTGGGGCTCCACCTTTCACATCCATTGAAGATGTTCTTCATGTTGAAGGACTAAAGCACAATCTTCTAAGTATTAGCCAACTTTGTGAAAAAGGCTTCAAAATCAAGTTCACCAAGGATGAATGTTTCATAGAAGACGAAGTCACTCACGAGGTTATACTTAAAGGTAAAAGAATAAATAATATATTCATGATTTCCCTTGATGATCCATCTTTGAAGGTTAAATGTATCATGGCAAACAATGATGATTCTTGGCTTTGGCACAAAAGAATTGATCATATTCATATGGAACAATTGAATAAATTAATCAAGCATGATCTTGTCATTGGATTGCCTAAGAGAAATTTTGTCAAAGATAGACTATGTGATGCTTGTCAAAAAGGGAAACAAACTAGATCAACTTTCAAATCTAAGAATGTGGTGTCCACTACCAGGCCACTAAAATTGTTACATATGGATCTATTTGGCCCATCGAGAACAAGGGGTTTCAGAGGTAATGTATATGCTTTGGTTATTATTGACGATTTCTCTAGATATACTTGGACATTCTTTTTAGTGCAGAAAAGTGATGAATTCAAGGCGTTCAAGAAGTATGCTAAACAAATTCAGAATGAGAAGTCTCTAACAATTGCCTCAATAAGGAGTGACCATGGCGGAGAATTCCAAAATGCTCTATTTGAAGAATTCTATGGAGAACATGGAATATCTCATAACTTCTCGGCACCAAGAACTCCACAACAAAATGGAGTGGTTGAAAGAAAGAATAGGTCTCTTGTGGAACTTGCTAGAACAATGCTTAGCGACTCAAATCTTCCAAAATACTTTTGGGAGGATGCGGTGAGCACGGAATGCTTTGTTAGCGATAGAGTTAACATTAGACCAATCTTAAAGAAAACTCCATATGAACTTTTCAAAGGGAGAAAACTAAACATTGCTTTCTTTCATATCTTTGGGTGCAAATGCTTTATCCTAAACAATGACAAAGATAATTTGGGTAAGTTTGATGAGAAATCCAATGAAGGTATTTTTCTTGGTTACTCACTCTCTAGTAAAGCATATAGAATTTACAACAAAAGAACTTTGAATATTGAAGAATCTATGCATGTTTCTTTTGATGAAACTAACCCCTCCAAGGAGGACAATATTGTTTGTGATAATGATGATGAAATTTCAGAAGGTCCTCAAGAAAATTCTTCCAAGGATCAACACATTCAACTCGAAGAATCACCTCAATAAGAATCGAATCTCAATGATCTACCAAAAGAATGGAGAACTCATAGAGATCATCCTATTGATAAAGTAATTGGTGATATAAGTCAAGACGTGTCTACAAGATTAAATCTCAAGGATGCTTGCCTAAACATGGCGTTTGTGTCTCAAATTGAACCTTCCAAAGTTGATGAAGCTTTAGGCGATGACCAATGGGTCATAGCTATGCAAGAAGAATTGAATCAATTTGAAAGGAATCATGTTTGGGAACTCATTCCTAGGCCAAGCAACAAACACATTATTGGAACAAGATGGGTGTTCAAAAACAAACTTGACGAGAATGGAATAATTGTTCGCAATAAAGCAAGATTAGTAGCACAAGGCTATAATCAAGAAGAAGGAATAGACTTTGAAGAAACTTTCGCTCCAGTTGCAAGGTTAGAAGCTATTCGTATCTTACTTGCCTATGCTTGTTCATTAAATTTTCAGCTTTTCCAAATGGATGTCAAAAGCGCATTCTTGAATGGATATATCACTGAAGAAGTCTACGTTAAGCAACCCCCCGGGTTCGAAGATTTCAAGAATCCATCTCATGTATTTAAATTGAGAAAAGCTTTCTATGGACTAAAACAAGCACCAAGGGCATGGTATGATCGTTTAAGCAACTTCTTATGCAAAAAAGGTTTCGAAAAAGGCAAAGTTGACAAGCCTCTGTTTATCAAGAAAATCAAAGACGAAACCTTGCTAGCACAAGTCTATGTTGATGACATCATCTTCGGTTCTTCAAATCAAGAAATGTGTGAAGAATTCTCATCAATGATGCAAGGAGAATTTGAAATGTCCATGATGGGTAAAATGAACTATTTTCTTGGACTTCAAATCAAACAACTAAAAGATGGCATCTTCATCAACCAATCTAAATATTGCAAGGAACTTTTGAAAAGGTTTGACATGGATAGTTGTAAGGAAATGTCTACACCAATGGGTTCTGGTTCTTATGTTGATCAAGATGAATAAGGTGTTTCCATCGACATCACTAAATATCGAGGTATGATTGTCTCCTTATTATATTTGACGGCAAGCCGTCTTGACATAATGTTTAGTGTTTGTCTCTGTGCCCGCTTTCAAGCTAACCCAAAAGAATCTCATCTCACGGCGGTAAAGCGGATCATGAAGTATCTCAAAGGGACAACAAATGTCGGATTGTGGTATCCTAAAGGTAGTGTCTGCAACTTAATTGGTTATTCTGACGCGGATTATGCAGGGTGTAAAACAAATAGAAAAAGCACAAGTGGTACTTGTCACATTCTTGGTAATGCATTAGTATCATGGGCCTGCAAGAAACAAGCATGTGTTGCTCTAAGAACGACCGAAGCTGAATATATTGCAGCGTGTAGTAGTTGCGCTCAAATTTTGTGGCTAAAACAACAACTTCGTGACTACGGACTCGATCTAGGGTGCATTCCTCTAAGATGCGACAACACCAGTGCAATTAACATTACAAAGAATCCTGTCATGCATTCAAGAACTAAACATGTAGACATTCGACATCATTTCCTCCGTGATCATGTTCTTCACGGAGATGTCAAGGTAAACTTTGTAGATACTCATAATCAGCTTGCCGATATCTTCACCAAACCTTTGGCAAAAGAACCTTTCTATAAAATTCATTGAGATCTCGGCATACTTGTCGAACGCGACTTATAAGGTGCATTCTACCCTTGATATATTTTTTTTATATATGTTTTATACATGCTATATATGAATCTATGTTATGTGATACTTAAATTTTTAAGAAAAATTTGGTTTTGGACAATTTTTGTTGATGTAAATCGATTGCACAAAGAGTGTCAATCGATTGCACAAAGAGTATTTTCAGTTCTGTCCATTCTGTTTCATGTGTAAATCGATTGCACCTTTAATGCAATCGATTGCACTCTGTGTGTTTTTGGTTATTTTTGATTCCATTTTGTGTGCAAATCGATTGCACGTGGTACGTTAATCGATTGCACGTACTGAAATTTGCCTTTAGGACAGAAAAATAATGTTGGTCAGAATTCCTCTCTCATATTCCCAAGCCAAATACACTTCAATTCTAATAACTCATTCCCTACCTACCCAAATCACTTCCAAATCTCAGCTCACAAAATCTTTCTCTCTCAAAAAACCTAAAAACCCCAAAACCGTAAAACTCCATATCCATGGCTTCTAGAACAAAGAGAAAGGCTTCAGTTTTAGATAAAGGGAAAAAGAAGGTTGATTCAACATCTAATCCATTGCTTTCAACTCTCACCGAAGAGCAAGAAGCCAGATTTATCAAAGACTTTCAAAGGAAAATAGTATCCAACCCCAAGTATGGTATACTCTCCTCCTTTCCTCAAGAATGTTTTTCTTTTCAGAACGATCTAGCTGCGTATGGTCTGGAACCCTTGATTTCTTCGTTCAGTCCATACTACCCGGATTTGGTAAGAATGTTTTTTAGCAATCTAACACCCCACAAAGGAAAAATGGTTACATATGTGCTGGGCACTCGTATATCTCTAACTCCTCAGGTTGTTGGTGAGATCCTTCATATTCCTTTCACTAGAAGTTTCCTATATGATCCTGAAAACGAGATATGGGATGGCTACCAGAAAAAGGAGTTCTTTTACAGCATTGGGCGGTTAAGTGAAGCTGAATTTCGCGCCAAACGGATTCGAGGTCTTGGCGGAGTAATTCAATCAGAGAATCCTGGAGTGCAGGTAACCTCCATATAGACGAACGCTTATATCATTATTTCCTGGTCTATATCTTGTTTCCAAGATTTGGAAACCATTGCACGGTTACCGACTTTGAAATGCAGCTTATTTATGCAAGGAAGAAGAGAGTAAATGTAAATTGGGCAAGGATGATCATGGTGCATATGCTGAGAGTGGATGAAAATTTTAAATTCCTTCCATATGCTTATTTTGTCACTTTGATTATGGAAGAATTTGGTGTGGATTTCACTGGTTTTGAAAAGGTAAATATGGATCCTAATCTAAACAAAATTTCAATTAAAAATGTTGACTCCAGAATGTGTGTTCATTACAATCCGGAGACAAAGACCATCACCTACATTGGTGAAGATGTTGTTGGCAATGAAGAAAATGACCAAGAAGACGAAGGCGGTGAAGCTGTGCCTCCTCCTCCTACTGCTCCCTCTGGTCCAAGCAATCAATAGCTCATGGACTACATGTCTCAACAGTTTGCTTCCGTGAACACCAATATCAACAATCAATAGAGTGGAATCAATGATTCCACTACAACCCAGATTAATGATTTTCGCTCGGATGTGAACCAAAAATTCTAGTACCTTTATTCTCACCATCATATCCCACCATACGACCTAAATAATCCAGCTGCACCTCCTCCACATTATACAGAACCCCCACTTCAACAAAAATTCCCAAATCAAGGCTCATGGTCTTATAACCATCCAGACATGCATAACCCTTAAATGTTCTGGCTAACTGTTTTTTTTTCTGTTATGTTATTGTCTTTCTATTTTAATGTTCTGTTTGTTCAAATTTCTGTATAATTCTTAAAAAATTTATGTTACTATTTTAATTCTAACTATTTGCTCAATATATTGCTCTATTATTATTTGCTTTAGGCATCTTTCCCTTCTTTTTGATAATGTGAAAGGGGAAGAAGGATGTGTGGTACTTTATGCTTGTATTTCCTGTGTCTTAATTTTTAAGAAACTAACCAATCAAGATGAAGAATTGCAAAGGATTCCAACCCTCTCCTTCATAGGGGGAGTTTTGCATCTTAGGGGGAGAAGCTCTTCCGGAAAGAACATCGCATAAAGCAAGATTATTTGTTATCCTCAAAAATGGGGAGAATGTAAAATCAAGCTTCACAAATAAGCTTTTGTTTTGATGAAGACAAACCATGGCTAACAAAGAAGGAATAGATTTATGATCAAGTTCAAAGCATTTAAGGATAATATCTTCATTCAAAGATCTCAACAACTTTAAAGGTATAATAATATTATCTACTTTGATCTTAAGATATAAATGCTCAAAAATGAAAAAGAAATGTTTAAGAATCATTACTCAAGCTTTTCAAAGATAAAATTACATTTTTCTCTTGCATGCAATCTATTTACATCTTAGTACAATCGATTGCACTCTTCAAAATTTCAGATCTTTTGCTTCTGTTTCTCAGTGAAATCGATTTACATTGCCTATGCAATCGATTGCATACCTAAATTTTCAAAATGTTTGCTACTGTTTCTCAGCGCAATCGATTTACATTGCAAGTGCAATCGATTGCACTCACTTACTTTTTGCTACTAACTTTGCATGCAATCAATTTACATTGATAATGCAATCGATTGAACTCTTAAAGATTTTGAAAAAATAGTTGTTGAAACCTTGTGCAATCGATTTACACCAAGGGTGCAATCGATTGTATGCTGCACGAATTTGAAAAACAACAGCTTTTTACATGCCTGTTCATCATGCCTTTTCATTACATCTTTTCACTCAAACTTGGCATTTGTTCATGATACATTTCCAGAACTTCATGTTGTTTCAAAAGGGTGTTATGAACATATAAATATTCAATTTCAAAATCAGATCTAACACCTCTTCCATAAATATTTTCTGAAATTTCAAAATACAAACTCAAGCATTCTTCATTTTCATGCATAAGTTTTCTGCACATTTTCATACATTAACAAACAGAAAACTTTGAGCAAATATATCTTGAGTCTTTGTATAATATTATTATTGGAAGAAGAAGAAGATCATACATTGTTAAATCACTCTAAGTGATCAATATTACTCTACTCAGTCAAACTCACAAATTGATATTTACTTACTTAATTTCCAAGATTATTGGAATTAAGTTTAAGTGTTTTTGTTGAAATCTTGTCTTTCCAAAGTTGTTGGATACAAGTGTAGTTACATTGAGAGGATTGTTCTCATAGGTAACTTAGTGAAAATCCAAGAGGATTGTTCTTGGTCCAATAGGATTGTTCTTGGTTTGTTTGGTAGTTCTTGTTTAAGTTTACCACAATAAGGAAATATCTTTCATGTTTAAAGGGGACTGGAGTACTCTCGGACTGTGAGAGGAACCAGGATATATCTCCTGTGTCTCTTTATTTTTCTTCACTTTTAAGCTTTCCTAAACTCACTTATAACCAGAAAAATAAGAACCGTCATCACTAAAAACCAGAATTTTTAAAGTACCTAATTCACCCTCCCCCCCTCTTAGGCGCACTTCGTACTTACATTATGTGGGTTAATCATCTTCCTATTGTATTTCCTTTTTGTATTGGTTCGCTGGTTTTGGCTAATTTTCAACTCCTTAATCTCATACGACAATGTTAAACAAAAAGACTGAATAAAACACACAAAAATTTGTGACACAATTTCGACACTGGTCCCACGTGTGTGACAATCTTTTTATCGTGAAACTTGGTAAACAACTGCTAGTCCTCCAAAACAAAGATAATTTGTTAGTTAATCACAATATTGACTAGATTGATCCTAGGACATGTGTCTAATATTGTTTTTCTAATGTTTCTGAGTATTTGTTCTATGTCGAAAATATAAATATAACAAAGGTAAGAGTAAAGACAAAGGCTTGGAGATAAAGGTAAAAAAAGGTTTTAAATCAAAACTGGAATGTAAAGAATTCGAATTCAACTTAAACGAAAATTAAAATACTTGATTCAAATGTAAATGACTTTTAATATAAATTGGTGTTTCAATACGTACATTCTCAATGACTCTTTTCTCTAACACGGGTACTTCGAGTTTGTTTGAGTGATTTTTACAAAAGTGAACACACTGAATCCTAATACAGAGATCCTAATTTATACTAATTAGACCTTATTTTTCTTTCTCTACAAGAGTGCCACATTCGAGTCTTGCATGCTTCTTCGAGTCTTCGGGCTTCCACGCGTCCTTCTGGATAAGATCAATCCATTTAAACTCAAATCCTTCTTCAATTCAAAGCGCCAAAACAATAACATGATGTGTCGAAACATTTCAAATCCAAATCTTCACATAACTTAAGTCCCATACATTTCACAAATACTTTCGCCATCATTTAAAATAATTAAGTTGTCCATATTTTAGTCAGTCGAAATCCCTTATGAAATATTCTCATATTTTCTTCCAAAGCTAGACTTATTTCGATTTATTCATTTTCTTCAATGTCATATGTCGTTGAAATTCTCAGCTAACAAATATTCTCCACAAAAATAGAAACAAACTTCATAAAAAGTTCCTTAAAAAGTCTCAATCGATCTTTTTTAGTAATCAATCAAATTTGCACTTGTTTCTAACAAAATCCTTGATTGGCCTGCGCCTATAATGAGTACAGAATATTCCAGATACTCATATGTTCAAATTAAGTCTTCAAGGATATCCAAAAGCAGTGCCTGCTGCATCAGCCTTAGGATGTCACAACATCTTCTGTGACATCTGGCATAAAAGCACATAACAACAAAACTTGTTATGGAAGTTGTTAAAGATGCTACACCATTTTTACTCAACATCAATATAGAACCATGCTTAGCCAAAATTTAGCCAACCATAAATCCGTAGAACTAACATTCTCCCCCTTTGGCAAATTTTGGATAAAACAACCAAAACCAAATTCAATTGGAGAGAGGAATAAAACCACAACACAAGCTACATGGTGATTATGTAAGCTTTATAAAACACGCAACATAGCTAACTAGCTTGTACAACCATACATGTTAGCACTCCCCATGTCACACATAATAGATTATTCCCGTCAAGGTCAAAACCCCCACTAGAGCATCTACAGGGGAATAACAGAAGCAACAGTAGCAGCTTTAGCATACACAAGAATGAACAAGCATGTTCCTTCTTAATGATTGCATGAGCAACCATACACATAGCTACTCTCATAGAAGCAATAGCACACCGTCATATCATAATGCTAAATCAACATGTCAAGGCATGTGATGTAACATCAGGACACAACAGTTTACTCCTCCTTTTTAGCCAAAATATTGATAAAAAGAAACAGAGTAAATGTACACAATAGAAACACAAAAAACATCAGAACATATTGCACTCAGACAACAATACAATTGGAAACAAACATATTGCACACAAGAAATACCACATATGGAAACACATATTGAACACTAATAATACCACAGATGGAAACACAACTTCTTGGCCAGCTTCAGGTGGTCTTCCACCTCTTGCCTCTATCAAAGAGCCCCATGCCCCTATCAAAGAGCCTCCTGCATTTCTTGATGTTGTAGCCAGCCCCACTGTCTTATGGAATACCTTCCTTCCAGCCAATAACCCCAACAATATGCATATCATGCCCCATAACATAGAGGAAAGGTGCAGTAGAAGTTTCATTCCCTCTTTTCTGTAATTGCTATAACTCTTTAATAGTACAAGTTCCAATACTAATGTCTTTGATAACAACAAGTTATTCCTTGTTGTCCATAAGAGTGTCATCCTTTGCTTTAACAAGATTCTTGATCAGTTGCTTGCAACTACCAAGATCCCTTTGACAGTCATGTTGAACTATATATTTGAATGAATTTAGATCCTCGGGATAAAATGTCATGACATCATATCTTTTCAACTCAAGTTCAGAGAAACTTCCACCTGTTTCCCTCAAGGAAACACATCCATTTGATATTTTTTTATTTGCTTCAGTGATGCTACCTTTATCAGAGTGACTTGTAATTAATTCCTTATATTGTTTTATCTTCCCCTCAATAGACAGACCTGTGTTGGATTGAGAATTCATTGACTCAGTGTTTCTGAACTCATAAGTCTCCTCCCCTAGTGCTTTATAAGTTTGCACATAGGATGTTCCAACATTGTCTCTATCATCCTGCTTCTCTTCAACAACTGAATCATCAATTCTTATATTGATAGATTCCATAGTCATACCAGCTATGAATTTATAAATCCTATAAGCTCTTCTTCTTGAAGAGTATCCCAAAAATATCCCTTCATCCTCTATGGGATCCTTCTTGTCCAATTGGTCTTTAGCAGTAAAGATCTGGCATTTACTTCCAAAAATATGAAAGTATTTGACTTTAGGTTTCTTTCCTTTCCATAGCTTATAAGTAGAGACAGTACCTCCCATCAAAGGGACCTTGTTATGAAAATATCAAGCAATATTCATAGCTTGAGCCCAAAACTCAAATGGCAGTTTCTTAACACTAAGCATCACTCTAGTTGATTCTTTTATTGCTCTAGTCCTTTGCTTAACATTTCCATCTCCCCTAGTTTTCCAGAATAAGAGAAATCATGACTTGTTCCTTCAGAATCATAAAATTCAGAAAAATTTGCATCCGTAAACTCCTTGTCATTTTCATTTCTTATTTTGATAATCACACTCATCTTCTCTTCTTGAATAATTTGACACAGATCTTTAAAGACTTCAAAGGTATATGATTTTTATCTAAGAAAATTCATCCAAGTGTAGCTAGAAAAATCATCTATAACTACAAATACATACCTTTTTATTCCTTGGATGTCTATCTGTAATGGTCCCATTACATCCATGTGAATAAGTTCCAAAACTTTGGCAGTAGTCTGCTGTTGCAACATTTGATGTAACATCATGATTTGTTTTTTATTTTCACATTATCACAAACTTCTTCTTCTTCAATCTAAATCTCAGGCATATCTCTAATGGCTCCTTCATATATGACATCCTTCATTCTTTTGAAACGAGGATGTCTAAGTTTTTGGTGCCACAACTTTACTTAATCCTCTTTGGCTATTGAACATGTGGAAGAGTAAGCAACTATTTGAGATACCCATAAGTAGCAGTTGTCTTTGGACCCGATACCTTTCATTAGTACAACTTATTTCTCATCTTTGACCAGACATTCTGATTTAGAAAAGTTAACTAACAAACCTTGGTCACAGAGTTAACTAATTCTAATAATATTAGCATTCAATCCTTTGACATACAACACATTTTATAACCTGGGACAGACATCACACATCATCTTACCAACTCCTTTGATTTCTCCATTAAAACCATCACCAAATCTCACAGAACCTGTAGGATGAGGATTGACATCTACCAACATCTTCTGAATCCATGTCATATGTCTAGAGCATCCATTATCGAAGTACAAGTTTTCACTAGTTAAGTCTCCCAAGGAAGTATGAGCTATAAGGTTAATGTCCCTATTTTCAATACTCCTCTTCTGACATTTTCCTCAGTTTATTATCAGATTGATAATGAACCCTGGTATTTTCATCCTCTTTCACCATATTTATGGAATCAATCAAGTTATCAAGCTTGGAATTTAAGTGTGTTACCTCAGTTTGTAGATGTGACACAATACTTAGGAGTTTCTTCCTTTCATTCTCCAAATTAGCAATGACCTTTCTTTGTTTTTCCTCCTTCTTGAGACTTTCTTCACACCCTTCACAAGAATCCTTGTAGGACAATCCAGGTCTTCATAAAGCTTATCTTCATCACATGCTTCAACTTCATCTACCCATCTTCCAGATAGAGCCAACACCAGTTTGGCAGTCTTAGAATTATCTTGATCATCTGACTTATCATCATCGGACTAAGATGCAGTGAAAGCTTTCTACTGCTTCTTGAGAACATTTGGATATTCAAGTCATATATGACCAAATGCGTCATATTGAATACATTGAATGCTTCTACTTTGACTTGGCTTCTCTTCTCTTCTTATTTTTCTTCTGAAAATCAAGATTGTTACTGATGTCATAAAGAATGTTCTTGACATCTGGTCTTCCTCTTCTATCCAGTATTTTTAAATATCCTACTGAATTGCTAGCCAAGAAGAATAACTGTATTAGACATATCCTCATAAGTCTCCAGCTCAGCTTGACCTTTATCATCTTCAGTATTAGATACAAAATCTATGCCTTTATTATTTTTCTTAGGCTTGTCACCAGTAACCAATTCAAATGTTGGAAGTGACCTAATAAGTTCATCAACACTCTTATTATTGATGTCCCGAGCTTCTTCAATTATTGTGACCTTCATGTCAAATCTCCTAGGCAAGGACCTAAGTATCTTTTTGACCAGCTTTACTTTTGACATCTTCTCTTCTAATGCACTGGATGCACTGGAAATTTCAAGAATCTTCATATGATATTCCTAAATTATCTCATCATTATCCATCCTCAAATTCTCGAATTTTGAAGTGAGAAGCTGATGTTTTGAAATATTCACTCTATAGGTACCTTCATAAGTTGTCTTGAGAATTTCCCAATCTTCCTTGGCTATAGTACATGTATTGATAAGCCTGAACACATTCTTATCAACTCCATTGAATAGAGCATTCAAAGCCTTGGAATTTCAAATAGCTTCTTTATCATCATCTTTATTCCACTCTTCTTCATGTTTCATAGTTCCAGTTGCAGTCTCTTTCCTATCTTTGTCAATATCATTCACAACAGGATTCTTCCATCCTTTACAAACAACCTTCCAAGCCTTGTTGTCCTTAGATTTCAAAGAATCTATAATTCTAACTTTCCACCAGTCATAGTTTGAACCATCCAACATGGGTGGTCTTTTTTTATATCCTCCTTCTTTCTCCATATTTCCAGAAAGTATATCCGTGAATCTCACCCAGTAGCCCAAATAGGGTGCCTGCTCTTGATGCCAATTGAAATTAATGAAACGTATAATTTCATAAGTCAAGACTGATGTCTCAACAATACACAATGTCACAACAGATGTTATGACATCTGTTGGCAAATCAACAAGATGTTTAAGTGAGAACAATATCTTGACAAACTGTCAAGCATAATCAGTTAACTCAAATGTATTAGAGATACATGAGGATATACAAACAAACACACGGAGAACCTAAGGACTATCAACTCTAAACCCTTATTTGTCACAAGGTTTTACAATAAAAACTATGCTTAAAAACTAGGTCTTAGATGTCTCTTTATATAGGCTTCTACGTATGGGCTTGGAATGGCTTAGATTCTTCAATTAACTCCAATATTCAGCTGAATAATCTCTATAGAATATTCTCCATGAAAATAAAAATAGTTTTCATAAAAATTTTCCTAAAAAGTCTCAATCGATCATTTTTAGTAACCAATCAAATATGCACTTGTTTATAACAAAATCCTTGATTGACATGCACCTATAATGAGCACAGAATATTCCAGATACTCATATCTTCAAATTAAATCTTCAAGGATATCCAAAACAGCGTGAAATTCCGGTATTTCAGACTTCAATTATCCTATGACAAGTTGGGACACCTGATCTGAACAAAACACACAAGCAAGGTATAAACATTCAAAAATAGTACTAAAAATTAAACAACACACCTGAATTGTTAACCTAGTTCGGAGAATCTCTCATACTCTTGGGGAATACCAAGCCAGAGATAAAGTCCACTATAATAGTATAATTCGAAGCTAAACTAGTCCCAAATTTACGATTTCTCACTTAATCACTACTCATGTTAACTTTCTATCTAAGACTCACCTAGATATAAGGCCCTCCTCGATCCCTCATCAATCACAAATAGCGATTGGACAACACACAGGAAGACACACTTCTATGACAAATAAGAAGACACACTTCCATGGGAAAGATAAGTGTGAGAATGAATTTGAGGGTGCAGATAACCAACCCCTAATAACAAAAATTCATACAAATGGGAAACTACATCAAAACTTTTCTATTTTGTCAAGGGAATTTTTTAAGATACTCCATAACATTCTAGCGTACCGCGTGAATTTTCAAAAATATTGTGATACGGTGGCAGAACCAACTTTTATACTGGTTTGCATTTTTTTGTTTGCAAATGTCGCGGTAAGCAAGAGTCGCCAACGAATTTTCTTTTATCCAACAAAGGAAATGGTGAAAAGAACAGAAAAAGACCTTTTTCGAGATTTACTGAGTAAGGGGGTAGGTTATGGAAAGGGGAGTGTAACAGTATAAATGTTTAAGACTAAGCCATTGGATTGGCTAGACCTGTACAAATTAAAATAAAAATCTCCACCGCGCTTTATTGTTTCCAAAGGAATGGGAAAAGAGAGAATAACCCAAAAAAAGAGAGGGAAAGATTCTAGGTAAGGGGGTTGGTTATGCAAAGGGAAGGTATTAGCACCCTAAACATCTATGGTACTCCATAGGAACCTCTTTGTGAAATCTGTATATTTTGGCTATAAAATGTTGTATAAAAATGGATGGTGGAGGTGAGAAAAGAAATATATTTTTTATGATTTTTGCACCCGCCGCGATTGCGAACCTTTAGTGCCTACGTACCACCTTTTCGTGCAATAGGGGATCAGGGTACACGTAGTTACTCTTTTAAAAAAATTTAAAAACAAATGAGTTGGTTAATTTTATGAGATAAAACATCATCTCCATTGTCCGTGTGGAAAACATACCTACTACCCACAATCATGAGAAAGGAGAATTTGCATCATCTCAAAGTGGAGGATATGGCTTGGATTTTAAAATCAACAATTCCTCAATCAACACCCAAGTTGAAAATATCTCTCTTCACTACATATTGTAGAAGTATAGTTGTTTGCATCATTACAAGAATTGACAAGAGTTCAATCTTTTTTTGAGAAAAGTTTAAAGGTAAAGCCAAAGTGGAAAAATGGTTTGAAATGAGATTGATTGACTTTTAATCTTCTCACAAAAGTGTAAAAGTATTATTTTATTGAAGTTTATTTATGAAAATTTTTGAAAACGCATGGACCTAAGTCCAAGTTTATTATGAATGTGGTTCAAGTTTAAAAGCAAGAAGGGTTTTCAAAAGGAGGGAGAAGATTTTTGAAATTAAAGAAGATGGGAGGAGAAGAAGAGGCTATCCTAAAGCATAAGGTAAAAGCTAGGGATAAGAACCATCTAACCAACAAGAAGGCAGTATTTGACACTATGAGCCAAGATAGAATTCTCATTCTTTGGATTGAAACCAAACAAGCAAAAATACTAGACCTCTTGAGAGAGCCAAACTTCAAGTGTATTAAGTCTTCACAAAAATTGGGCAGAGTAACGGCTGTATACGGGTGAATTCCAAATTACAAACAAAGGGTGTAATCACAATAACTTGCACATAAAACAAACAAACAACCCAATGTCTTGAGGTAGACCTCAAGATCTCCAGACAAAATAATCAGATAAGATCACAAGGTCTCCAATCATAGGCCAAGGTTTCTAATCATAAGTCCAAAAAGTTCAATGCTCCATAATGCTAAGGATAGTAACCAAATAGTCCAAGTATCATTAAAGATTTTTTAGGGTTTGTGTTGATTATTAGGCATCTTAAGAAAAGAAAATAAAAAGCTCAAATGAGCAAAATAAAAATGACAAGAACGTAAATACTCAAATGAGCAAAGATGAAAATGGCATGAAATGTAAATGCTAAAAAATAAATAGTGCATAAAAATAAAGGGCCATCTAAAAGAATAAAGGATAAAGTCAATTATTAGTGATTAGTGGTTAGTTGGATGATCATCTTGAAACTTGCATTTGGAACTCATTAGAGGATTGGTAGAACCAATGCCTCCACACAATAAGTTGCATTTTCTTTTTATCAAGTATATCATCCATTTGAATCCCTTATGAGTATCATTTAATGATCAACAATGTTTAAGTGATCCGCGTTGACCAAAGGTATTGTAGATCCATTAGAGGATTGGTAGAACCAAAGTCTCCACATAATAAATCTCAAGGTTATTGGATCAAAGAGATCAAATTAACATAATTGGGCTTGCAAACATAATTTTGGGCCACGAATGATCATTTATTCGAATCGGGACAAAATTTAGCGCTATGTTAAGCAATCGTAAGTGGACTTATATAGAAGTCGCACCTATTTTGAGGCCGGTCAATAGAAATCTATGCACCATTTGTTTTGAGACATGATATAGAGATCATGCTCCAATAAGATCTAGTGCAATAAGAAGGGGATAAGATAAAGAGGGGTGGGAGAGAATATACAAACCACTTTTGGATTAAATTTAATCAAACTATTATTAAAATCATTCATCCATTTTTGTGGAGTTAAACTCAACACCATGGATCCAATGATGTTAATAAAGTTCATGATCAATAATCTAACCCAAAATCAGCCAGAAAATAGTCACAAAATAATATTACATTTTAATATATACAAAAAGGTTTAAAAGTAATGTGTTTAAAAATAGAAATAAAAGAGGAAAATATCAACTATGTCCAAATTAATCAAGAAATAAAAAGTATGACCATAGAAAAATCAGAAAAGGGCTCAAATGATTTTATAAAATTTTTGGTAATTTTTTAAAGTCAGAAAATATTTTAAAAATTAAAAGAAATGGGTAAAAATAAACCAAAAATGATTAAAAAAATAACAAAGTCAGAAACAAAAATAAAATAAGGTCACCAATATTTTTAACAATATCATTGGATCATTCCATAATTTTTTCAGAATTTAAAAATGCATAGAAGTATTTTTAAACATTTAAAACAATTCCAGTAAAGTGTAAATTTATAAAAAATACCAAAATACAAAATTAAATTGTGAAAAAATAAAAATCAAAGAGAATAATCAAAAATATTTTTTATAATTTTTCAGATTTTTTGGACTAAAAATGATTTTTCTATGATTTTTTGAAGTTTAAAACAATTAAATATACAAATCAGAAAAGAAAATAAAAGTAAAAAATATGTGGACCATTGGATGAGAGTCAAAATGCATTAGTAATAAAATTCAAGGGATCTGGCGCGCTGTGCATATCATGGTCATTAATGAATAAAGCACTGAATCAATTATTAAATCAGAATTCAAATAATAACAAGTGGCGTGCCATCATTGGTTGGAAGATGACACGTTGGTCATCTTTAACCTCCAGCAAACGTGAATTGCAGGTCTTTCAAACTGTAAAATCAGAAGCTTAGACATATGTCATTCGCTTCGTCTCTTCAAGACAAAGACAACCACACCCTCGCGCGAAATATATATAAACTATAGCTCAAGCAATTTGGAAAGAAAGTTTTGAAAAGGGATTTGAAATTTCAAGCTTAAAATGTGTTTCCAGTAAAAGGTAAGTGTTGCGACTAGAACCAGGGCAATGAGAGCATCACAATAATATCAAAGTTTTAAAGAATTGATGAAGGAACCTACCTATTGAAGTTGAGTTGTAGAGCTCTGAAACTCGACTTCTATGGAGCAATATAGGGCACGATTCTTGAATGAAATTATATGGTTAGCTTCAGGGAAGATCAAGGAAGGTAAATTGATGAAAAAATTGGATTGAAAAAGGCTTGTATATGGGGTTCGAAGTTGCTGAATTCTGAGTTATGGAACCGGTTTGGCAGGGTGATTCTGGATATCTAAGCTTGAGAAAATGAATGGGATAGTTCATGTATATATAGGAGAAGCAAATGGGATCAAAAGGAATAGTGAATGATGCATTTTTAAGGGAATTCGTGCAAACCTGATGCACGAGTGAAGTGTGATCTAATTGTCACCAAAACTCATTTGATCCATTTTTTTCTAGGTGCTAAACAATTATGGAACTTCACTAAACATGTTTAGAGGCAAAAAAGCGTGGAAAACTTGTTATTAGAAGCCAAAACAAAGATTTCAAACTCCTGACTTGGTGAAAATTTCAATTTCAAAGTGCCAACTTCTGACAAATGGCATTCTCAGCTTAAGGGGTCTTAGGGCATGAGGTTACAAGCTTTGCAATGGAAAAATAATGGAATCAAATGGATGCTTGAGATGAAAGTTATGTTGAGTCAAAGTTGGAGAAAAAATGTTGACTTTCCATACTTAGAAATATTTCAAAATTTTCTTCAAAAGTGACCTATAATATCTTGCATCCAAACATAGCCTTCCACTTGGAATTGGATCTTGACCAAAAAAATATGGGATGAATTAGATCTCTTGAATGACATTTTGGGAGTTGAACCATTCAAAATCTCCAAAAATTGAGAGAGTTATGAATTGTTGAAGTTGGCAAAAAATCATGAAATGACCTATAATCTTTTGTATCCTTAAGGAAATTTCCATCAATTTTCTCACTTTGCACATAAAATAAGGAATGAAGTTCACATCTTCCAGATCATTATGGAAAAATAATGGGCTCAAGGTGATAAAAATTGACCAAGTTATGATCATTTAAAGTCACACATGGAAAATTGGGTATTCATCTGGAGGACTTGTAATCTTTCTTCCTCATCAAGTTTCTTCCACATGAAAACTCCTTGGATCTTTTGAAGTGATTTGTTATTACCCCTTTGAAGAGAATGATGTCTTTGGAATCACTCAAAAATACCAAAAGTTGGGAAAGATATACTCCTTTGAACTTCAAAACCCTAGCTCCTAGATTAAGAAACATGCCTTGAGGAACCTTGACAATTTGAACCACCTTCTTGTACCAACACCCTTGCTTTGTAAATAGAAGTTGTTGAGGATGAAAAATGAGAATTCATAGCCACAAAAACCACTTCCATATCTTGAGAATTTAGATAATTATGCACTTGTGATCAATGGGAACAAGGCATTGTCTAACCATGACAACTTCTTCAATCAAACACTTGCACTTTTGAATCAATCTTGATACTTGGAAATGTAGTAAACCAAAATAACCTTTCCATGCCATCCTTTCCAAAACAACTTCAATGGTGAGGTGTGAAATTCTAAAGCTTCATTGACTAGGTCATGGAAATAAACTCATGAATCCATGGATCAACTTGCTAAGCCCTATTGCCTTTACCTACATTGTTGACAAGTAAGACAAACCAACATTGCATTTTAATAATTAAAAGAAGAAATCAAGACAAAAATATTCATGATCACAAAAGAACACAAGTCAAGGTTCTTGGTGATTCCTCAAAGACAAAGCTAAATATAGGGAGGGGGAACCAAGAATCCTAATGTGATCTTATTGTGAATGAATCAACATGGTATGATGAATGGATCTTAAGGGAAAAAATTTGGGTACAACAACTGCCCTTATTTAAGTTTCTTCTATCCGGAGATACGAAGGTTAAAAATCTTCATGTCGACGCGATCGAAGATACTTAAATATAAAATAAACCCTATTTTTGGCCCTAAGATGCCATGCAAATGTTTATGATCATGAATGGATATGAACAAGACCAAAGAGACCAATAACACCATTGAGGATGTAACAAAAATAAAGAAATGAGAGAGTGACCCGACCAGGAAAATAAATCACTGGTGGATCAAAAGACCCGACTCAGAGAGGATGGTAAAATGGTCAAAGGATACACCAACTCCTATTGGAGTTAAAGCTACCAACATTCACTGAAGGTAGAAGGAAAAGAAAAAACAACACCGACGTTCACTGAGGGTGAGCTACCAACGTTTACTGAAGGTAGAGGGAAAAGAAATATCATAGCATTGCCTTTCACTGATGATGAACTACCAATGTTCATTGACGGTAGCAAAAAGATAACAAACACCAACTTTCACTGATGGTGATCTACCAACTTTCGCTGAAGGTAGTAAAAAGATAACAATCATCGACGTTCACTGCCAATGACCTACCAACTATCACTGAAGGTAGAAAGAGAATAAATCATGGCATCGCCATTCACTAATGATGAACTACCAACATTCACTGAGGGTAGCAAAAAGATAACAGTCATCGACGTTCACTGCCAATGACCTACCAACTTTCACTAAAGGTAGAAAGAGAATATATCATAGCATCACCGTTCACTGACGATGAACTACCAACGTTCACTGAGGGTAGAAAAAAGATAACAATCATCGATGTTCACTGCCAATGACCTACCAACTTTCACTGAAGGTAGAAAGACAATATATCATAGCATCGCCATTCACTGACGATGAACTACCAACGTTCACTGAGGGTAGCAAAAAGATAACAATCATCGACGTTCACTGCCAATAACCAACCAACTTTCACTGAAGGTAGAAAGAGAATATATCATAGCATCTCCGTTCACTAACGATGAACTACCAACGTTCACTGAGGGTAGCAAAAAGATAACAATCATCGACGTTCACTGCCAATGACCTACCAACTTTCACTGAAGGTAGAAAGAGAATATATCATAGCATCGTTGTTCACTGATGATGAACTACCAACGTTCACTGAGGGTAGCAAAAAGATAACAAGTTTCCCTAAAATTCTGGCATTTCACCTAGAACGGGTCTCAACTTTTTCTTTAACCGAGGCGCTTTGCCTAGGAAGGGTAATAGGTAAGTTGTCTCAAATAAAGAGACTTCCACTTGCAAAGATTTCACAGCGAGTTGTTTCTGCAAATTTGAAAGTCTTGCCACCCATTGGCGTAAACTGACGACGAACTGCAAACTGTCCACTCATAAAGGAGATAGCAAAAAAAGTCACGTTGAATTTTACAGGGAAGCACAAGTTGCTCAAATCAAGAGACATGCTACTTGTTGTCATGGAGGATTGTAAAGAGAAATGACTTTCTGGGGATGGAAATATGACTTCCTGGGGAAAGAAATATGACTTCCTAGGGAAAGAAATATGACTTCCCGGGGAAAGGCCGCGATATTCCTGCTGAGGAGATAAAGTCTTCTCGTGCAAAATAAATTCACCAACCAAAACTCGAAGTTCTCAGAAATCCAAAGTAAATAATATTGTTGTGGAACCACAGATTCAAACCAGAAATAAACTGGAATGAAACAGCCAACCAAAATACATCCTTTGAGAAATAAACTCAAGAGGGAAAACCAAATCCATCCAAACAAGGAGCTGTTCACGAAGGCTAAAGCAAAAATCTTCCACGAGGGACAACTCAGTGGGGAAATTGAAAGAATATATGCTTTCTGCTTAAGGCCAACACTCTATTGAAGAGAGGACAACGTAACTCTGCAAAATAGGGTGATATGTCAACAAAATTATTAAAATGTTAATGAACAATGATTTTCCAACTTCAGCTATGCATGTTGTATGTATGAATGTATGAGTGTTATCATGCGTATGCTGACAAAGCAGATATACAACACTGGGAGTAACTAGGCAAAACCAACTCTGGCACAAACAACACTCGACTAAACCACATCCAAGAAGATCATTCCAAGAAAAAGTAAATGCCAACTGAAGAAACAAATCCTACTACCTGCTTTAGCTTTACTAGGGAGAAACATAATCCGAAAGTAAACAAAATAAAGTGACAGAATAGTACAGATACAGGGATAGAACACCCTTCTCCATGCTCCACTGGGGAAAAAAATGTTTTCAAAAGTAACACTTTTACTGGGGATTGCAAAACCTGTCTTAAGTAAAGCGGATTGACATTAAATCATCAAAACATTCATTGGGGCATTCAGGCCTACTTCATTGGGGAGATTAACACCACATCCTCAAAGGGAAAACCACAATATGTTGTTCACTAGAGAAACCAGGGACCTGCGTTCTTCAAGAGTGATTATGGTACCAACTTCTCGGGAGATAGAACTTCCATTAGACCGAACAAAAACTTCACTGGAGAAATCTCGGATTGAAACTTCACATTATGAAAAACTCAGAAAAGAGGAGAAATGAATCCAAACTTGATTGAGGATACCAGAGTCATGAACCCAATATGGATAATCATCTTGAGTAAACCTTCCCGAGGGGAACAAAAACTTCTTAAAACAAACTGGAGTTTGTCCATTTCTGGGATCGCCATTTTGTTGTTGTTTTTTTTTCGCATCACAAATTCCAAAGTAAAAGTAAATTGTAAATTCTTTTTGAAAAAGTCGATTTTGTTATTTGATCTTTTTGCTTTGAAAGTTCTTATCAATAATAAATGGAGTCTTTGCAAGCTAAATAAAATAAGAAATGCAAAGAATTGGGTAAAAGCTCAAATTTCATTAATAGAATGGTAGTCTGCGAATGGCGAGACTCCATGGATAATTACAAAGTTCGGAAAATGGTAATATATAATAAAAAGATACATTGAAATACAATGACCACTATCCCCTCTATCCACTTTTAAAATCCTGATCAGTAACTTTTGTTGAAGTGTGATGAGAATCCGAGAAGATTGTTGCTCCAATGATCAAGTCTTGTCTGATGTAGTTACTTGCCAAGAAAGTCCCTAACTTTTTCCTAAGTCGCCCTTGCAGGTTTTCAACTTAGCGGGAAATTTTATTCTGTTTATGTCTCTAATTTTTTCCTAGACCGCCCTTTCTGGTTTTCGGCCTACCGAGACGCTCTTTTTTGCCTAAGCCGCCCTTTCGGGTTTTCAACTTAGCGAGCTGTTCTTTTATTTCTTTAGGCGAAGTATTTCTTGACTACATCAACATTCATGGGACGTGGGAACTCCTCGCCATCCATAGTTTCAAGAATTAATGCACCGCCAGAGAAGGCTTTCGTGAAAACATATGGGCCTTCAAAATTGAGAGTCCACTTTCCCCTAGAATCAATGTTGAAATACATGATCTTCCTGAGCATGAGGTCGCCTTATCTGAATTCAAGAGGTTTACCTTGTTATCAAAAGCTTTCTTAATCCTTTTCTGATATAACTGGCCATGACACAAAGTCGTCATCCTCTTCTCTTCAATCAAACTCAATTGGTCAAACCGGTCCAGGACCCATTCAGCCTCTGACAACTTGGTTTCCATTATCACACGCAAATAGGGAATCTCAACCTCGACTAAGAGTACAACTTCCATTCCATACACCAGGGATAACGGAGTTGCTCCTGTTGAAGTGCAGACAGATGTTCGATATCCATGCAAACCAAAAGGGAGCATTTCATGTCAATATTTATAAGTAACAACCATCTTTTGGATAATTTTCTTGATATTCTTATTAGCAGCTTCAACAGCCCCATTCATCTTTGGCCTATATGGAGATGAATTGTGATGGATAATCTTGAATTCTTTGCACAGTTCTGTCATCATTTTATTGTTCAAATTCGAGCCATTATCGGTGATAATTCTGCTCAGCACACCATACCGACATATAAGATTATTCTTGATGAAACTCACAACCACCTGCTTAGTAACATTGGCATATGAAGCAGCCTCCACCCATTTGGTGAAGTAATCAATTGCTACCAAGATGAAACAGTGTCCATTTGAAGCTTTAGGTTCTATCATCCCTATCATGTCAATACCCCACATAGAGAAAGGACATGAGGAAGAGATCACATTGAGAAGTGTCAGAGGCACATGGACCTTGTCTGCATAAATCTGGCATTTATGACACTTCTTTGCAAATTTGTAACAATCAGATTCCATTGTCAGCCATTAGTAACCTGCCCTTAGCATCCTTTTAGCCATCGAATGTCCATTGGCATGAGTGCCAAATGATCCTTCATGAACCTCATGCATCAACATGTCTGCTTCGTGTCTATCCACGCATCTGAGCAAGTCCATGTCATAATTTATTTTATACAATACATTTTCACTGAGGAAGAAACTGCCTGCCAATCTTCTCAATGTCTTTCTATCTTTCTTTGAAGCACCAATCGGGTATTCCTGAGTATGAAGAAAATGTTTGATGTCATGATACCAAGGTTTTTCATCTGCTACCTCCTCTGTTGTAAACACATGAGCGGGCCTATCCAGTCGCTGAACCGTAATTCGAGGTATATCATTCCAAGTATTCACTTGGTACATAGAAGATAGAGTTGCCAGAGCGTCCGCCATTTGATTTTCATCTCTAGGAATGTGATGGAATTCAACTTTGTTAAAGAAGGGTAACAATCTTCTAGCATAATCTTTGTAAGGGATCAAGCCGGGGTGACGAATATCCCATTCTCCTTTAATCTGATTTATTACCAAAGCTGAATCACCATACACATCTAGAATTTTAATTCTGAGATCAATAGCTTCTTCGAGACCCATGATGCAAGCCTCGTATTCTGCCATATTATTAGTGCAATCAAATGTTAACCTTGCGGTAAAAGGAATGTGCGATCCATGGGGAGTGACAATCACAACACCAATTCCTTTACCATAAGCGTTCACAGCTCCATCAAATATCATACTCCAACGAGATTCAGGGTCAGGACCTTCCTCAGGCAATGGTTCATCACAATCTTTTACTTTCAGGAACATCACATCCTCATCGGGGAATTCATATTCTATAGAATGGTGATCCTCCACTGGTTGGTGAGAAATATAATCTGCCAACACATTGCTTTTAATAGCTTTTTGAGTGCGGTATTCGATGCCATATTCAGATAACAACATCTGCCAGTGGGAAATTCTCCCAGTAAGAGTAGGATTTTCAAAAATGTACTTGATTGGATCCATTTTGGAGATCAACCAAGTAGTGTGATTCAACATATACTGCCACAAATGTTTTGCCGCCCAGGCCAAAGCATAACATGTCTTTTCCAGCATGGAATATCGCGACTCACAATCAGTGAATTTTTTACTGAGATAATAAATGAAGAACTCCTTCTTCCATGTTTCATCTTGTTGTCCCAGAATACAACCCAGGAATTTATCTAACACTGTCAAATACATAATCAACGGTCTTACTTCGACAGAAGGGAGCAAGATAGGAGGTTCAAGAAGATATTCTTTAATACTTTTAAATGCCCTTTGGCAGTCATCTGTCCACACACAACCTTGATCTTTCTTAAACAACTTAAAGATCAGTTCACATGTTGCAGTCATGTGGGAAATGAATTTAGAAATATAATTTAAATGCCCAAGGAAACCTCTGACTTTCTTTTCAGTTCTTGGCGCTGGAATCTCTTGAATTGCTTTGACTTTATCAGGGTCAACTTCAATTTCTTTCTAGCTAACAATGAAACCCAACAATTTCCCTGATCGAACACCGAAGGTGCATTTATTTTGATTCAAGCAGAGATGATACTTCCTCAAACGCTGAAATAACTTTAACAAATCTTCTACACGCCCTTCTTCAGTCTGGGATTTAGAAATCATATCATCAACATATACTTCGATTTCCTTGTGCATCAGATCATGGAATAGGGTTGTCATAGCCCTTTGGTACGTCGCACCAACGTTCTTCAATCCGAAGGGAATCACTCTGTAACAGAATGTTCCCCAGGATGTGATAAACGTTGTTTTTTCCATGTCCTCCAAAGCCATCTTATTTTATTATACCCGGAAAATCCATCCATGAACGAGAATACTTTGAATTTTGTTGTGCTATCCACTAACATATCAATGTGTGGCAATGGAAAATCATCTTTTGGACTAGCTTTATTTAGATCTCTGTAATCTACGCACATGAGGACTTTTCCGTCTTTCTTTGGTACTGGGACAATATTGGCAATCGATCGAGGATACACTGACGTCACAAGAAAACCAACATTAATCTGCTTTAGAATCTCCTCTTTGATTTTACTGCCATATCTGGGTGAGTTCTTCTCAACTTTTGTTTAATTGGCGGACACTCTGGCTTCAACGACCAACGGTGCTCTACAATATCTTTATCTAGACCAGGCATATCTTGATAAGACCAAGCAAAAATATCCACATACTCTTTCAACAGCTCAATCAACCTGCTCTTCACATCAGGATGCAACAATGCTCCAATCTTGACTTCCTTCAGATCTTATTCTGAACCCAAATTGATCCCTTCCAATGGCTCTTTATATGGATGAATCGTATTTTCCCCGTGCTCAAGAAACCGTGAGACCTCTTCGGGAATCTCATCATAATCTTTTTCTTCAGCCCCATACACAGGAAATTCAAAGTTGGGAGAGGGTGCAGGGTCATTGTATTCAATGGGTTTTTAATTAATCTGCACATATAATTTATGATTGCTTTTAGAAACTGACACATATAATAAATGATCATGTAAATTGAATTTTAGTTATTATTTATTTTGAAAGGTTTGTTTTATTACCATTTTCCAAGAAAAAGCAGAAAATAAAGACACAATTTGGGAAACAAAGATAACTTTTATTATTGATTTTAACAGTCACAGCAAATAGATAAGCCCTACAATATTAATACTTCCACCTTGGGCAGAGTGAAAGCCTTTTTCAGAAAGATTAACAAAAAAAATTACTTTGAAACATGTATGCAAGAGGGAACATCAATGGTGATCCAGTTTTGAACCCTAACTCCGCGCGTCACATAATTCGGCATTTCCTACTCTGCTTCACCTTCCACAATGGCGTTAATCCTTGAAACAGTTAGATGAAGATAACCCCTGCTACAGAAGATATCTCGATACTTTCTCACAGCAGACTTCGGCTCCATGCCCTTACTTTTTTCATTCTTCAAAGAGAACCCCGAGCCAGCTCTGTTCTCACAAGTGGTTCCACAATCTGTCCCCACACTTCAGTATGACCCTTACACACAACCTGCTGCACATCCTTAAGTGAAACCGTGGAATTCTCATTTCCTCTTATATTGTTAATGGATAAGGCTTGGAATTGGGTTCCAACAGCAGCTTCATTTGCCTCCACAATGCTGAAAGAGGACAAATGAGATAACAATAATGCTTGTTCCCCATTGATGATCACTACTTTCCCTTCACGTACAAACTTCATTTTCTGGTGTAAAGTTGAAGTGAAAGCCCCTGGCTCATGAATCCACAGCCGTCCTAGAAAATAACTATAAGAGGGAACAATGTCCATGACCTGGAAAGTTATCTGAAACAAATATGGTCCTATATGAATATGCATGGCCACTTCACCAATAACAGATTTCCTTGATCCATCAAACGCTTTCACAATGATGCGACTCGGGCGCATAGGCATTCCTTGATATTTCAACTTCATAAGAGTGCTCCTCAATATACCATTCAACGCGGATCCATTACCACTCAGCACATTGGATAGCGAATCATTCTTGCAGTTCATAGAGATGTGGAGGGCCAGGTTGTGATTCCTTCCTTCATCTGGTAATTCATCATTATAGAAACTCAAGTTATTACATGACGTAATGTTCCCTATTACGCTGCTGAATTGGTCTATTGGCATATCACTCTCCACAAAAGCTTGGTCCAGTACCCTCATCAAGGATTCTCTATGAGCAGAGGAGTTCATCAATAACGCCAGGATAGATATTTTTGAAGGAGTCTGCAGTAGCTGATCTACAATACTGTAGTCGCTCATCTTGATTATATTTAAAATATCATCCACTTCTTTCTCTAATGCAGCCCCACTAGTCTCACCCGTATCCTTCTTGGGTTCAACATTCTCAGCAATTTTCTTTCCAACATTAACATCTCTTCGAACAACTGGTGCAAACACACGACCGCTGCGGGTCACCCTGCTATTTTCAGAAATATTCCCAACATCAGGCATTGGCTGGATGGGAACTTCCACACCATCCTCTAAGATTGTAGCGTTGTATTTGTAAGGCACAACCTTATCTGATTTATAGGGGATAGGACCCGGTAAACTAATCAACAACGGGGTAACAACTGGCTTGTATAATACTTAACTTCAAGATGGGCGGGTGCCCCAAAACAAGGTACAATGATGTTTACCCCTTATTCAACACAATCAGTCATTATTGAGTCATTTCCGAAAATAAATCCTCATCTGAGGAGAAATACTCATCTGCGGAGGCATACTCTTCATCCGACTCTTCTTCAGTCAAACAATCCTCAATCATATCAACTTCATGGTAAACATCCATGTGACTCATAACCTTGATAAATCCTTTATCTAACAACGACTGGACACCCTTCTTTATGATTGAACATCCTCGGGAATCTCGACAGCAAACTCGGTAAGATCCATATTAGTGTTCCACCTTACCAACCATATGGCAGAAGGTAGCATGCAATTGCACAAGGTCTTCATTCAAATACTCTACATCAAAAAATTTGAATTCTCTAGGACATCCAAAAACAATATTCACCTTCTCTTCATACTCTGCCCTAGGCCTAATTATGTGGATAAGGCCCCCGTCCATCATCTCTTGCAAATCAGCCTGAGTGTTGTAGTGATGAGTCAGCTGGATGAACGAAGTAAAGAAGCTTGGTAAGACACCTGGATATGCATAACAAATGCAATAAATATGTGCAATATGATGCATTATTTGTAATCCATATGATTTTATTTTATTTAATATTTCAAGGGATTTAAAATTTATGGACATATTGCAAATATCAAAGTAATAACGCATTTGAAATACTGAAAAAATTTATTATAACAACTCCATAATGGATTATAAGTTTCAATGATCCCAAGTACAAGATGAAAATACAATCTAAAACCTTGAGAAGTAAAACTGATGGAGATCACTTTATACGCTGGCGCTTCCCCGTGAGCCTGGCAATCTGGGACTTCAATCTCTGGTTTTCTTCCGCATATCTGATGGCAACCTCCTTCCAATCACCTGAATCATGAAGTGAGTGATCAGCATCTGATTGAGGCTTAGGAGAAAATAAATCCCCTTGCCTCTCCATAGACTCTACTGCTTGACTCTCAATGATCTCAATAAAGTCGTCTTTCTCCTTCAAGTCTTCTCTATAGGAAATCTCTAAAGTTTGGAACTTGTTCTTCCAAGCGTCCTTTTCCTGCTGCATCCTGACCAAAGCAAGTTGCAACTCTTCTAGATCATCTAATAAGGGAGGAGTGGTCTTCATAAATAGATCAGGCATAGGTGTTTTCCGGGAATACGGCATCCTCAACTGAATAGCTCTCGTCTGGACCCACTGAAGATATGGCTCCAAAGAAACAACACCCTTAGGTCCCAAAGCCTTCCTACTCTTCTTATGAATGTGACGTCAGGCCTTCGCAATCTTCTCCCTAGCTTCCCTGTGATCTTCTCCATCCTTCATAAAGAAACTACTCAAATGAATACTATTTGGTTTATCCCTCATTAGATAATCAAGTTATCGTCGTGCAAGAACAGGGTTATAGTTAATTCCTCCCTTTGTACCAAGAAGAGGTGCATTAGGGAAACTACCATAACTGTCAATAATCTCTATATCCTGGTAAGCTCGATGATACTAATCAATATCCGAGTGAGTAAGTTCCATGATCTTAGGAGCCCAACGGGGTTCCTTCTTGACATCCCAAAAAGCGTCAGACTGAGGCATATAAGAGATAAACCACCAGTACAACAGAGGTGTGCAACAGATAATTACCCCTATGATAAGAATTCTTAAGATGAATAAAGTAATAAGCCTCACCCAACAAGGTAGGAACTGGGTTTCTAATCATGAAGATCCTGATAGCACTAATGTCAACAAACTTGTCCATATTAGGAAATAAGAACAACCTGTAAGCAAGTAGTGCAAAGATGGCCTCAAAAGCGACTGTACTCTTCATCCTGGCAAAGTAAAGATCTTTCTCCAATAAGAACTGAGTGGTAATCCTCTAATCCCTCCTTTAGTAGTCATATGGGCTTCCACCTCAGACTTCCCCAGATGAATCAAGGCAGCAATCTCATGTGGTTTTGGCTCACCCTTCAAACCAGTAAAAGGAACACAATCGGTAACATGTAAATCCAATAGATAAGATTACTCCTCCAGTGTGGGCATCAAATGATAGACGGGAAAAGTAAATGAATGATACATGGGATCATAGAACTGGACCAAGGTCGAGAGAATACCCTCCTTCATCTTCAGCTTCATGAGAGGAATAATGGATCTGTACTTCTTTCGAAAGTCTGCAGAACACTCGATCTCGGGAATTAGACTGATCAACTCATCTATCTTGGGATCCTTGAAACTGTACTTCCCGGTCTTTCTCTTTCCAGAATCCATGGTTAAAAAGTACCTGATATATTCACAAAAGGTCAACCTTTAAATCCCTTGAAATATGATTTCTCCAAAAGATGATTATGAGTGCATGGATGCATGATGCAGCAATCACACACAAGATCACACATATAGGGTTCATATGTTCAATTTCACGAGCATGAGGTCGAAGGTACTACCCATAAGGTGTTGGTCTAAGAGTTATCACCTACCAAACAAGGTTCTAGAGGTTCCCAGAGTCTACATCCTTCCTTCGGATATTACCAACTTTCTAATTAACTCGATAATTAGTAATATTCTCAAGAAAAACTCATTCGATCGTAGTATCGCGTAACAACTATTTCCGGATTACTCCGTCATAGCTTCCGCACTACACCTAAAAGGCCAAGGTGGGTTTGGTATTCTACGGTCCTTAGCTTCGACAGGCTCCCAGGTCGAAAGCAGTACGTCTTCCCGATTACTCAGTAAATGAAACTATAGTCAAAGGGGCCTCCACTGAGTGGGGGATCTCATGCCTCCTTTTTTGAGATTACTCCCTCAAAGTTAACATGACTATACCGTCCGTCCTATCTTAAAGTTTTCCCAAGTCCGGGTATAGAAGTTATGAGTATTACCAAGCACCCTGAAAACCAGGAAAATCCAGACAAATATATATACAACATATAACACAAAAAACAATAATAACATATATACAGATATAAAAAAAGATAGGCTCAACCCACTTAGGGATGGACTAGAAAGAGGTCAATCTTTCCCCAGTGAAGTCGCCATTTTTCTGTAGCGGTAGAAATGTTTAAGACTAAGCCATTGGATTGACTAGACTTGTACAAATCAAAATCAAAATCGTCACCGCGCTTTATTGTTTCCAAAAGAATGGGAAAAGAGCGAATAACCCAAAAAAAGAGGGGGAAAACTTCTAGGTAAGGGGGTTGGTTATGCAAAGGGAAGGTATTAGCACCCTAAACATCTACAGTACTCCATAATAACATCTTTGTAAAATCTGTATATTTTGGCTATAAAATGTTGTATAAAAAATGGATGGTGGAGTTGAGAAAATAAATATTTTTTTTTATGATTTATGCACCCGCCGCGGTTGCGAACCTTTAGTGCCTACTGACCACCTTTTCGTGCAATAGGGGATCAGGGTACACATAGTTCCTCTTTTAAAAATTTTAAAACACAAATGTGTTGGTTAATTTATGAGATAAAATATCATCGTCATTGTCCGTGTGGAAAACATACCTACTACCCACAATCATGAGAAAGGAGAATTTGCATCATCTCAAAGTGGATGATATGGCTTGGATTTTAAAATCAACAATGCCTCACTTAACACCCAAGTGGAAAATATCTCTCTTCACTACATATTGTAGAAGTATAGTGGTTTGCATTACTACAAGGATTGACAAGAGTTCAATCTTTTTTTGAGAAAAGTTTAAAGGTAAAGCCAAACTGGCAAAATGGTTTGAAATGAGATTGATTGACTTTTAATCTTCTCACAAAAATGTCAAAGTATTATTTTATTGATGTTTATTTATGAAAATGTTTGAAAATGCATGGACCTAAGTCCAAGTTTATTATAAAAGTGGTTCAAGTTTAAAAGCAAGAAGGGTTTTCAAAAGGAGGGAGAAGATTTTTGAAATTAAAGAAGATGGGAGGAGAATAAGAGGCTATCCTAAAGCATAAGGTAAAAGCTAGGGATAAGAACTATCTAACAAACAAGAAGCCAATACTTGACACTATGAGCCAAGATAGAATTCCCATTCTTTGGATTGAAACCAAACAAGCAAAAATACTAGACCTCTTGGGAGAGCCAAACTTCAAGTGTATTAAGTCTTCACAAAAATTGGGCAGAGTAACGGCTGTATACGGGTGAATTCCAAATTACAAACAAAGGGTGTAATCATAATAACCTGCACACAAAACAAACAAATAACCCAATGTCTTGAGGTAAACCTCAAGAGCTCCAGACAAAATAATCAGATAAGATCACAAGGTCTCCAATCATAGGCCAAGGTTTCTAATCCTAAGTCCAAAAAGTCTAATGCTTCATAATGCCAAGGATAGTAACCAAAAGTCCAAGTATCATTAAATATTTTTTAGGGTTTGTGTTGATTATTAGGTATTTTAAGAAAATAAAAGAAAAATCTCAAATGAGCAAAATAAAAATGACAAGAAAGTAAATACTCAAATGAGCAAAGATTAAAATGGCATGAAATGTAAATGCTAAAAAATAAATAGTGTATAAAAATAAAGGGGCATATAAAAGAATAAAGGATAAAGTCAATTATTAGTGATTAGTGGTTAGTTGGATGACCATCTTGAAACTTGCATTTGGAACTCATTAGAGGATTGGTAGTACCAAAGCCTCCACACAACAAGTTTCATTTTCTTTTTGTCAAGTATATCATCTATTTGGAACCCTTATGAGTATCATTTAATGATCAACGATGTTTAAGTGATCCGCGTTAACCAAAGGTATTGTAGATCCATTAGAGGATTGGTAGAACCAAAGCCTCCACACAATGAATCTCAAGGTTATTGGATCAAAGACATCAAACTAACATACTTGGGCTTGCAAACATAAGTTTGGGCCACGAATGATCATTTATTCGAATCAGGACAAAATTTAGCGCTATGTTAAGCAATTGTAAGTGAACTTATATAGAAACCACACCTATTTTAAGGCCGGTCAATAGCAATCTATGCACCAGTTGTTTTGAGACATGATATATAGATCATGCTCCAATAACATCTAATGCAATAAGAAGGGGATAAGATGAAGAGGGGTGAGAGAGAATATACAAATCACTTTTAGATTAAATTTAATCTAACTATTATTAAAATCATTCATCCATTTTTGTGGAGTTAAACTCAACACCGTGGATCCATTGATGTTAATAAAGTTCATGATCAATAATCTAACCCAAGATCAGCCAGAAAATAGTCACAAAATAATATTACATTTTAATATATACAAAAAGGTTTAAAAATAATGTTTAAAAATAGAAATAAAAGAGAAAAATATCAACTATGTTCAAATTAATCAAGAAATAAAAAGTAAGACCATAATAAAATCAGAAAAGGGCTCAAATGATTTTATAAATTTTTTGGTAATTTTTTAAAGTCAGAAACTATTTTAAAAATTAAAAGAAATGGGTAAAAATAAACCAAAAATGATAAAAAAAATAGCAAAGTCAAAAACAAAAGTAAAATAAGGTCACCAATATTTGTAACAATATCATTGGATCATTCCATAATTTTTTTAGAATTTAAAATGCATAGAAGTATTTTTAAACATTTAAAACAATTCCAATAAAGTGTAAATTTATAAAAAATACCAAAACACAAAATTAAATTGTGAAAAAATAAAAATCAAAAAGAGAATAATCAAAAATATTTTTCATATTTTTTTCATATTTTTTGGACTAAAAATGAATTTTCTATGGTTTTTTGAAGTTTAAAACAATTAAATATAAAAATCAGAAAAGAAAATAAAAGTAAAAAATATGTGGGCAATTGGATGAGAGTCAAAACGCGTTAGTAATCAAATCCATGGGATCTGGCGCGTTGTGCATATCATGGTCATTAATGAATAAAGCATTTAATCAATTACTAAATCAAAATTCAAAAAATAACAAGTGGCGTGCCATCATTGGTTGGAAGATGACACGTTGGTCATCTTTAACCTCCAGCCAACGTGAATTGCAGGTCTCTCAAACTGTAAAATCAGAAGCTCAGACTTATGCCATTCGCTTCGTCTCTTCAAGACGAAGACAACCACACCCTCATGCCAAATTTATATAAACTATAGCTCAAGCAATTTGGAAAGAAAGTTTTGAAAAGGTAAGTGTTGCGACTAGAACCGGGGCAATGAGAGCATCACAATGATATCAAAGTTTTGAAGAATTGATGAAGGAATCTACCTTTTGAAGTTGAGTTGCAGAGTTCTGAAACTGGACTTTTATAGAGCAGTATAGAGCATGATTCTTGAATGTAATTATATGGTTAGCTTCAGGGAAGATCAAGGAAGGTGAATTGATGATAAAATTGGATTCAAAAAGGCTTGTATATGGGTTTCGAAGTTGCTGAATTCTGAGTTATGGAACCAGTTTGACAGAGTGATTCTGGCTATCTAAGCTTGAGAAAATGAATGGGATAGTTGATGTATTTATAGGAGAAGCAAATGGGATCAAAAGGAAGAGTGAATGATGCATTTTTTGAGGGAATTCATGCAAACCTGATGCACGAGTGAAGTGTGATCTAATTTTCACCAAAACTCATCCAATCCTTACGTTTTGAGGTGCTAAACAATTCTGGAACTTCACTAAAGATGAGGTTACAAGCTTTGCAATGGAAAAATAATGAAATCAAATGAATGCTTGAGCTGAAAGTTGTGTTGAGTCAAAGTTGGAGAAAAAATGTTGACTTTCCATACTTAGAAATATTTCAATTTTTTCTTCAAAAGTGACCTATAATGTCTTGCATCCAAACATAGCCTTCCACTTGGAATTTGCTCTTGACCAAAAAATATGGCATGAAGTAGATCTCTTGAATGACATTTTGGGACTTGAAACATTCAAAATCTCCAAAAATTGAGAGAGTTGTGAATTGTTGAAGTTGGCAAAAAATCATGAAATGACCTATAATCTTTTGTATCCTTAAGGAAACTTCCATCAATTTTCTCACTTTGCACATAAAATAAGGCATGAAGTTTACATATTCAAGATAATTATGGAAAAAGAATGGGCTCAAGGTGATAAAAATTGACCAAGTTATGATCAATTGAAGTCACACATGGAAAATTGGGTATTCATCTAGAGGACTTGTAATCTTTCTTCCGCATCAAGTTTCTTCCACATGAAAACTCCTTTTAACTTTTGAAGTGATTTGTTAATACACCTTTGAAGAGAATTATGTCTTTGGAATAACTCAAAAATACCAAAAGATGGGCAAGATATACTCCTTTGAAGTTCAAAACCCTAACTCCTATATTAAGAAACATGCCTTGAGGAACCTTGACAATTTTGAACCACCTTCTTGTACCAACACCCTTGCTTTGTAAATAGAAGTTGTTGAGGATGAAAAATGAGAATTCATAGCCACCAAATCCACTTCCATATCTTGAGAATTTAGAGAAATATGCACTTGTGATCAATGGGAACAAGGCCTTGTCTAACCATGACAACTTCTTCAATCAAACCCTTGCTCTTTTTAATCAATCTTGATAACTTGGAAATGTAGTGAACCAAAATAACCTTGTCATGCCATCCTTTCCAAAACAACTTCAATGGTGAGGTTTGAACTTCTCAAGCTTCATTGGCTAGGTCATGGAAATAAACTCATGAATCCATGGATCAACTTGCTAAGCCCTATTGCCTTTACCTACATTGTTGACAAGTAAGACAAACAAACATTGCATTTTATTAATTAAAAGAAGAAATCAAGACAAAAATATTCATGATCACAGAAGAACACAATTCAAGTTGCTTGGTGATTCCTCAAAGAGCAAAGCTAAATATAGGGAGGGGAACCAAGAATCCTAATGTGATCTTGTTGTGAATGAATCAACATGGTATGATGAAGGGATCTTAGGGGAAAAAATTGGGGTACAACAAGAAGGTGTTAGCACCCTTTCCATCTGTGGTTTTCCACGGGCTCTTAGGTACTTTCTCATTTTGAAAATTGTTTTCGTGTTTGTGTATTTTGAAAGATTTTGTTTTCTTTATGATAACTCTTGTATCAGTCCACAAGAGTGTGATAAAGCGTTTTTGAAAAGAAGTTTGAAAGGTGTGTAAGTGTAAAAAGTTTTTTCTGAGCAAGTACTTAAGAACTGTCAACCTACTCGAAAAAGGGTGTTCTTTTCCTCCTTTCCTTTAGATAGTGATATCCTACTATTAGTGAGTAGGTAGCACGACCGTCTGATGTTGAGGGACTATCGAAGACTGCATTTTATGGTCATTGAAGGCAACATGTAAGGATACCTTAGCATTTGGAAGGGACTGTCATCATATAGGCAACATCGAGGGACAAGATCATTTCTCATAAGCAACTCGAGGGACATTTAGGGACCATGATCTTTGTGATGACTTTTAAACTGAGGGTCTTTGCTAAGATATCCCTACGTTCGAGGGACATGACCATTTCCGAAGGCAACAAGTTAGGTATACCCTAGGGGTGCAAGTGTGCAATAGTGTGCTTTTTTCAGATATTTATCTTGAAGTTAGTGACCTAATGATTAATTGATTTAATCTTGTCATGCACGCCTAATTTATTAACAGTTAAAATACAAGCATATAAGAAATATAAAACGAGAAATAAAGTTCCTAAAGCTATTACAAGGCTTTGGTGTAGATACATAAATAATGAACGAAAAGTAAAATGCGGAAATTGAAAACCCTAATTAAACTATTACAAACCGGGCACAGTTACATAATAAAATATAATCGTATGAAAAATAATACCGTGCGAAAATTAAGATTGGCCTACGTTTGAAACCCTAAAAGTCTAATTGGCTATTAAAAATATTTTTTGGTATTTTATGAAAAAAAATTAGAAATTTAACCTAATTTCTAACTAATTTTAAATTAAAGAAAAAATAAGTTAAACTTGATTAAGTTAAATTAATTTGCCAAAAATTAATTTTATTAAAAAACTCTAAATCCTATTTTTGTGATTTTCTGATTTTTTGATTTTTTTTTAAAAAGTGAATAAACAAAAATATAAACTAATTAAAAATAAAATAAATAAAATAAGATGGGCCTGAGGGGGTGAGAAACCCAATTGGGGGAGTGTACGCTGAAATTTGTCAAGGCCCAAATCTTGTTGGCCCACAAGCTGCGTGTGATTTGGTGTGGCTATGTTAGGGAGGTCCACCATGGTAAAGAGTTTCCAAGGGCGCTGGATCTGGAGGATGAATGGTCCAATAGTATAGATATGATAGCCCATGATGCATGTCTGGGGATGTAACGTACTGGAATCTGCAGAAAACATTAAGAAAGTAGAAAAGTGCTAGACCTGGGATCAAACCCAGGTCCCTTCCATCACGTATTCATACCCTTGCCAACTGCGCCGCCTGCTCATTCATACATATAATAACATAATAATATTATTAAGGAAAACATGCGCTAATCCTAGTCAAAAATCAAATGCACGCGTCAGCCATAGCCATAACCAATCATAATGCATCAAAATGCCACGCATGCTCCAAACGGATTCAACTCAGTCCATGATGCTGGAGTAAATCTCCGGTCATCTTCTCCAGGATCACTAAATTGTGATATGAAAATTCTGGAAGTTTAAGCTCCAAATCAAAAGCCCATCCCACACGAAAAATGCTCCTGAGTTCAAATCCGGTCTCAGTTTTCATTGAGCATGCTTGTATCATCTGGTTCAAAGCACGATACAGATTTTGCCCTAAACATGGCAAAATATTTGTTTCACCTTAAACCACTCATGTTTCACGTTAGTCCTGCCTTAAACAACATCTTGAATATGAATCAAACTATGAAAAGGATTAATGGATCATAGAATCAACAATATAAGTTCAAGAATTTACCCACAATGAGTGATTCAGATTTGCTAGTTCTGGGAGGATCTGCCCTTCAAGGATGGATGGATTGGCTTGCTGAGAGTCCCAGGAACACGACTGGATGGCTGGACCTGATTGAGATTGGCTGGATAGTGAGATTTTGAATTGCAACACACTTGAATAATTTTGCAAGTTTTCTCTTGGTTTTGGAGGCAGCTTTTTCGTGTGTATTATGTCTAGGATTGTAGTGTATATGTAGCAAATCACTTAAGGTCAACAATTATAGAAAGAATCCATTTGATCAATGCTCTTTTAAAATATAAAGATTTTAATTCACATCTTTCCAAAAGAAAAGATCCACTTCCTTTTTCACTCCACACGGTTTTGATAGTTGGCTAGGATCTCTTTGGTTTAAAAAAGATTTGCATATTCTATATCTTGTATATTCTTGCATTTATTTAGTATTTATTTAATTTATTTTGAATTTATTTGAATAAAATCAAAATAAATAAAAATAAAAAACTAAATAATGCATGGACATGTTTAGAGATCCTTAGATGCATCATAAACACGTTTGGACTCTAAAAATTGGGCCCAATAGCTCAAAAATACAAATTTTCCTAATTGAGATTTCATGCATTTCTTAAAATTGCCCAACTTGTGCAATCCTTATCTCTCTCAATTTTAACCCTAAGAGGGTGTTTTGGGACTTTTTAGAGAACTTAGGATGTTCTCTAAACAACCTTTTTGGTTTCACCTCAATTGGATCTTCCTTGTTTATGTAAGGAGCTTTGACCCAAAAGGTGTTTTTGTTGACTTTTTGAAAGGACCTATAATGTATGAGCTTGTATCTTCCAAATGTTGCATTTCTTGAACTTGAGGGCTGAAGAGAAGTTGTAGGGAATTGGATTCTCTTAAAAATGAGATTTGGTGGAAAATTTATGATAAAGTATGAGAAAGTTATGCTTGGTCAAAGTTTGGTTGACTTTTCCTATAAAAATCCTAATTTACCATTTTTGAGTTTTGATGAGTTAGGAGCATTTCATGAGGAGTCATAATCAACCCTTGATCAAATGATGGATATCACTTCAAAATTTTAAAGTTGACAAAAAATCTTGAAGTTTGACTGTATTTGAGCCACAATTGACTTTTGACCTAATACTGTTGATTTCTAGGCATTTGAGCAGTTGACTAAGCAAACTTGTTGTGCAAGGTATATAATTTGGCATGGATGATCTTGAGGAATAATTAGGATAATGGAGAACATTTTGGGTCCTTGGACTCACACATCTTGCTTAAAATGGAAACCCTAGTTGAGGTTCATTGCGTTAGGAGGAGAGTTTGCCTGGTCAACTCTTAGTCATCCTAGGGTAAGTTAGGGATCTTAATGGACATGTCTTGGGTGAAATGAGAGGGAAAATTTTGGGGTACAAAAGCTTCCCCTGTTAAATCTTCTTAAACCTGGGGATGTAGATTGGCTGGTCTACCTTTTGTGATCTGAAGGTGGAAGATGATTGAACACTAGAGTGCCCCAAAATATGCACTCGTCTGAAATGATACTTGACTGTGTAGATAATATCGGGAATGGGCTTACAGGTGCCATTTGGATAAGATTACGGAAGATCGTTGGAGATGGGCTTAAAGATGCCATCTGGAGAGTCTTCGGAGATGGGCTTAAAGATTCCATCTAGAACAATGTTGATTTCATGAAATATTCCTTTATGGGGAATCCTATTCCTGTTGTTAAGGAGGACTCCATTGAGGAATGTTGGTCTTTGTATTGGGAAATGGAGTTTATGAGCTTCAGTTGTCCATTACTCTACTAGAGAGTCATCTCTTGATTGAAGAAATTGAAGTGAACTGCTATCTGGTCGAGATCCAGGCTTCACAGTGACTTGCTGAAGATAATAAGGCTAACTTCTATCTGGTCGTATTCCATGCTTCACAGGGAATTACTGGGGAAATGAAATTAAACTGTTATCTGGTCATACTCCAGGCTTTGTAGTTTCTTAAATTGTTGTCTGGTCGGAATCCGAGCTTCAGTGACTTGAACTGTTATCTGGTCGTGTCCAGGCTTTAATGACTTGAACAGTTATCTGGTCATGTCCAAGCTTCAGTGATTCAAACTGTTATTTGGTCGTTTCCGGGCTTCAGTGATTTGAAGAGATTAAGTTGTTATCCAATTGGATCCTGGATTCAACTTGAATTTGTGGTATACTATTATCTGGTCGAGTCCATGTTTCATAGTAATTGACATATTAAACTATTATCTGGTCGGATTCCAGGCTTCGCAGCACCTTATATTGTAATAGAAATTAGAAAGATCTCAGTGTCGATTTAACTGAACCGGAGAAAGGTCTTGAGTTGTCTTCAAATGGAATAGAAATCAAGAAAATCTTAGTATCGATTAGGTTGAACCAGAGGAAGGTATTGAATTAACTTTGACTGGAATGGAAATCAGGAAAATCTTAATATCGATTCAACTGAACCAGATAAAAGTCTTGGAATATCTTCAACTGGAATAGAAATTAGAGAGATCTTAGTGTCGATCTAACTGAACCAGAGAAGGTCTTGAATTAACTTTGACTGGAACGGAAATCAGAAGAATCTTAGTATTGATTCAACTGAACTAGACAAAAGTATTGGAATATCTTCAACCGGAATAGAAATCATAAAGATCTTAGTATCGATCTGACTGAACCAATGAAGGTCTTTTGAGAATGTCTTTTTGAGGAAAATGCTGAAATAGCCCTTCGTTAGACGTAGCTTTTGAGAAGAGTACCGAGTCACGTAACTAGTCAACGGTGTTTGTTGATTTGATCTTTCCCAGAAAAAGGTAAAGAGTTAGTCGTATGCAATGTCATGATGTATGAAATGCCTTGTGATGATGTTCTCAAAATAAATAAGACTATGTTGTATGCGATGTGTATGCGCATGCCATGATGTATGAATATGGGATGATATTGCGATATTTCTTAGTATGGAAAAGTAAATCCCCGACTATTGTTGAAGAGTATTGGGAAAATAAATACTTTCATTTCTGCTGGGGATGATGAATGTAGATGATTCGCCGGGGATTTCCTCTTTCTGTTTGAGGATATTCTGCCAGGGATTGACTCTGCGGAGAGAGATGATGCTTTGTTGGAAGGTTTTGCCGATGTAGAGAAATAAACTTTGTTGGGGAATGAACTTCCGCAGTTAGAGAAATAATCTCTACCCGCGAGGAAGTCTTATAAACTGTTTTGAAATTATAAAACTCGGCTGGGGAATACAGATTTCAGTTCTCTGAAGGAACTTTGCTGGAGGAGGTAATTCCTGCTTGGGGGAGGAGAGATCAAAACTTTGGTTGTTTCTACTATGTGGGGAATATTGACGTCATGGGGTTGTATGTAATTGTGACTTTGTCTCAAACTGTCTCTACCCCTGTACCTGCTGGAAGGAGTAACTGTCGGGACATAAATGGTTTTTTAGACTTTTCCCCGACTCTTAAAGTCACTAGTAACCATCTTTCTGTTTCTTATGCAAGTATTTGTGAATAGTAATCATATTTAAATGCATATGTCAAAAATAATCATTGGCGTTTTTGCCAAAAAAGATGAAAAAAGAAAAACAAATAGTTTTGTACTTTTAAAGAAATGATTTGTATTGATTTATGAAGTTCGCCTATAACAGGCATTTTGTACAAAGAGACTGACGTTATAGTAGGAGAACGCCATCGTAAAAAATGAAAAATACACAAGATAGTATACAAAGAGAAAACAGCTATGTGTAATAATCCCATTGAGTTTCAATTCTACTATTGCCCATATGTCCTTGAGCGTCTCATCACTTTGCTACTCGTTCGAAGCTGATTGGATTGATCGGTACCGTTTGAGCTTGATGGTTAATATTGAAGTTTGGTCACAAGGTGATCCAATGGGACATAATTGTACGCTTCAAATCCCTAACTTTTGCCTGGACCGCCCTTTCGGGTTTTCAGTCCACTAGGATACCCTTTTTTGCCCAGGCCGCCTTTTCAGGTTTTCGACTTGCCGGGTGTACAGATTCTTTTGTATTTATCCCTAATTTTTGCCCGAACCCTTTTAGTTCACCGGGATGTCCTTATTTTTTCCTAGGCCAGTCAACCTAGCGGGTCTTTATTTACGCATAATATCTTTTCACTATGTCCGCATTCACATGGCGAGGAAGGTCGTCACCACCCATGGTGGTCAGAATCATGGCTCCACCGGAAAATATGCTTTTGATAACAAATGGCCCTTCCTACGTGGGAGTCCATTTACCCCTGGGATCACCTTGTGGCAGTATGATACACTCGATCACTAGATCACCCACTTGATATACTTGACGTCTGACCTTTTTGTTGAAAGCCTTGATCATTCACTTTTGATATATCTGACCATGACAGACAGCAGCAAGCTTTTTCTCATCAATCAGATTTAGTTGATCAAGTCGAGTCTGGATCCAATCATATTCGTTCAAACTCGCATCCTTCATGATCCTCAAATAATGGATCTGGACCTCAATAGGTAGGACAACCTCTATACCATATACCAGAGAGTAAGGCGTTGCCCCTGTTGACGTACGCGCTGAGGTGCAGTAACCATGAAGAGCAAATGATAACATCTTGTGCCAGTCTTTGTATGTCATCATCATCTTCTGTATGATTTTCTTAATGTTCTTGTTAGCAGCCTCCACAGAACCATTCATCTTCGGACGGTAAGGGGAAGAATTACGATGCTGGATCTTGAATTGTTTACAGAGTTCGGTGATCATTGTATTTTTGAGATTGTACCATTGTCTGTGATGATCCTCTCTGGAACACCATACCAAAAAATCAGGTTATGCTTGATAAACAGTGCCACAACATTCTTGGTAACACTAGTAAAAGAGGCAGCCTTAACCCACTTCATGAAGTAATCAATGGCCACTAGGATGAAGCGATGGCCATTGGAAGCGATAGGTTTAATCTCTCTGATCATGTCAATACCCCACATTGCAAAGGGCCAGGGAACCATCAAGACGTTCAAGGGAACTAGAGATACATGTACTTTGTCATCATAGATCTGGCATTTATGACGAGTTCGGGAATGTTGATAACAGTCTACTTCCATAGTGGACCAATAGTATCCTGCCCGTAGGATCTTTTTAGCCATAGTATGTCCACTAGAGTGGGTGCCAAAGGTACCTTCGTGTAAATCTGCCATAATCCTCTCTGCTTCGTTCTTGTCTACACACGAATTAAAATAGAATCATGGTTGCTCTTGTATAGGATTACATTACTGGGGAACAACATTGCAGAGAACCTTCTCAGAAACTTCTTATCATTGACAGACACCCCCTCGGGATATTCTTGAGCCTCGAGATACCTTTTCACTTCATGAAACCAAGGTTTGTTTGCTACTTCTTCCGTTTCAATCTCATAGCAGTATGATGGTTCATCCAACCTCTCAATAGTGATCTGAGGAGCCTCGTTGTCCCACTTGACCTTGAACATAGACGACATAATAGCTAGCATGTCCGCTAACTGGTTCTCTTCTCGTGGAAAATGTTCAAAGGTGGCCTTTTCAAAGTGTGGAAGCAATGCCAATACATGTTCTTTGTAAGGGATGAGATTCGGGTGTTTTGTGTCCCACTCGCCTTTGATTTGGCTTATTACCAAGGCTGAATCCCCGAAAATACTCAGGAACTTGATCCTCAGGTCAATAGCAGCTTTGAGACCCATGATGCATGCTTCATACTCCGTCATACTGTTGGTACAATTGAAACGTAATCTAGTGGTGAAAGGAGTATGACATCCCGCGAGAGATATAATTACAGCATCGATGACATTGCCTAGTGCATTGGAAGTTCCATCAAAAACCATAGTCCATCGGGATCCTTCCTCAGGTCCTTCATGTAGTCCAGGTTCTTCATAATCAGTCACTAACATAATATTCTCATCTGGGAATTCAAAATTCATGGACTGGTAGTCATCCGCAGCCTGATGAGCCAAATTATCATCTATCACACTTCCCTTGATTGCTTTCTTGGTCATGTATTAGATATCATATTCGGTCAGGATCATTTTCCATATTGCTATTCTTTCGGAGAGAGCGGGCTTCTCAAAGATGTACTTGATCGAATACATCTTAGATATCAATAAATTAGTGTTGTACCCCAAAATTTTCCCTCTAATTTTATCAAGATTCTCCTCACAAGCCTGCTTGAATTCAAGACAAGATTAAGGTTTGCTCTGATCAAGACATCTCCTTGCACTATTGACCTGAAATTAGGGTTTGAGTTTGCACAGGGATTTTTGGACTTCCAATGCCTCATGTGACTTTCATACTTCATGTTGGACTTATAAGATTGCCCATACCAAGTTTCAAGTTTTGAATCACATTTTTGCCCAGTCAATTGGACACTTGACCTGGAAATCAGCTGTTGTACCCCAAAATTTGCCCTCCCATATTCTTCAAAGTTTGCCAAGTCAAAGCTTCAAAATCTCCCCAAGGGTTGCACAGTTCAGGGGCCTCCTAACAGTAAAAAACTAGGGTTTTGGTTCTGACAAAGAAAATGAAGTTTCCAAGGGTCCAATAAAGTCCCACATGCCTACAAACATGGTCAAGCATCCTCATACCAAGTTTCAAGACTTACAGCACAAAATTGCACAGTCAAAAACCCTAATTGCACTACAGTCAACTGTAGGGGCAAAATGGTCATTTGACAGTCAAAAGTTCAAATTTTTGATCAACATCTCATTTTGAAGCCACAAACATCATTTTACCAATGCTTGATCATGATTCTCAAAGCTTGGCTCAAAAAGTCTCAAGATGCAAAAGTTTCCATATTTGGACAGTTGAAAAAGTCAACTGTAACTTGACCAAGGCATAACTTCCACATGGATACTCAGAAAAATTCCATCCAAAGCTCATTTTGAAGAGAATGACATTTCCTACAACTCCTCTACACACTTCAAGTCCAAGAAATGCTCTCACAAAAAGTTATCAATTTCAACATTATAGGTCATTTTCAAAAGTCAACAAAAAGGGACTTTAAGTCAAAGGCCATAACATGCGATTGGTAAATCAAAATTACATGGAACCAAAGGCATTGGTTAGAGGACTTCAAGACCTTTCCAAAATGTCCAAGAACATGAGCAAAGCTTAAAAATTGAGCAAGATATGCCTTGTGGAAGTTGGGAAATTTTTGGATATTTTGAAAAGTCAACTTTGCTTCAAATGTCTTAAAAATGCTAATGGGCCTCTTTTTCTTCCAAAATCCACCATCCAAAGCATGTGCACGACCATTTGGCCCAAAGGGAAGTTTTTTCATCATTTTTATTTATTTATTTGAATTTTTAATTGCTAATAATTCATTTAATTAATTAAAATATATGAAAAATACCAAACCTAAGTTTTTAAATCTTTTTATGCATGAAATACACTCAATATTTCGTGCATGATCAGATTTGGAAAGAATCAAGGTAATTGAACATGATTTGTATCAAATTTGCATGAAAAAAGATTTGAAAAGATTAGGCAAAATCACAAAATCAAAAGCATTGATTCCATGGATATTTGGCTTATTTTGTTGACCTAAAACACTCACACATATATATACATGATAACCCTAATGCCAAGAACAGGAATGCTTCGCCCCATCTCAAGAACCAAACTTGCAATTTTATCAAAAAAGTTCAAAACTGAAAGTGGCCTTAGAGGACGATTCATAGGCAGAGATTAATCCCAATAGCTTGCAAAAGTGTCAAGGAAGCTTCCTGAATAGTTTTCCACATCCTTAACGCCCAGAATCGGTATATAGCAGTTCAACTGTTTCACTCTTTTGCATAAATCGTATTTCATCATTCATGCCATGATTTTGAATTCTAATACTTGTTTTGTGTTACTCTCATCATTCTGAAGCTAACTGTATTGTTTAATTAAGTTTTCATCACCCATACGCGATTTCACCATGAACGATTATTAGGGTTCCTCAAATTTCAAATTGGGTACTTTCACCTACTGTAAAATTGAGACTTCTCAATGCTATGGTTGAAATCAGGAAGCTTGGACAAATAGAACTACCCTATCGCGCCTAATTTATGAAGCACCATGGCCTAATCGCTATTTTGGAAAAAGGTGTATTTTGGGGGGGTTCAAAACCCCCGTTAAATCTTTTTTTATTTCAGGAACAATGAAGAAGACGACCCTGTGGCAAGCTGTGATTGGCTAATTTGAAGTCAACGCGCGCTTTTTGTTAATTTTGCATCACTGACCACTTTTATCTTATATTATTCATTGGCCATATAATAAACAAAGCGCGCTAAGAGCTCCAGTGGTAGGCATGTGTATTGGTAATCCCTGGGACCTGGGTTCGAATCCCAGGTCCCCTTCCCTTTCCATAATATTTTTCTTAATGTCATTCTATGCAGCTGGCTCTCTGAAGACCACCATGCGTCCCTCCCCCAGGCGTGCCACGCGCTTATTGATACCAATCTAAAGGCCCAGATCTGCTGAATACCATAGGCGCTAGTCAACGAAGTCACACGCTAGCCAAAAAGTCAATAAGGCCAAGGCTTAATGGGCCAAAAAATGCTGGAGATACCTCCAGTTTGGGGACAGAACCCCCCATGGTTTGCTTTCTTATCCTTTTTTTCATATTTTTATTTTATTTATTCTAATTAGTTTTAATATAATTCTTTCATTTAATTTATTTTCATAAAATACAAAAATAACAAAAAAATCAGAAAAGACAAAATTCAAAACATATTTTATTTTAATATTTTTGTATATAAATCTCACTAATTAATTAGATTTAAATCTAGGGTTAATTCAAATATTTTTCTTAATAAATTAAAAACTTGTAGAATTAGGTTTTAATTATTTTAATTACTTTTTTTCTTTTAATTTCTCATCACTAATAATTAATTATTTATTTTTATAAATCAAATTGCATTAATTAATTAGGTTTAATTTTAGGTTTAATTTTCATATTTTCTTAATAAATTAAAAAATAGCTAGAATTAGGTTTAAATTTCATTTAATTCACATAAAAAACCATAAATACAAAAAACCTCAAAAATAATTTCTTTTTTTTTTAATTTCATTAACTTGTTAATATAATTTGATTTCATTAAAAAGGGTCCAACGCCCTCGCTTTCAATTTTAATTCAATTCGCGCATTTTTATTCTTTCTTTTAAATATTGATGTAATTCTCCCAAAGCCGTGTAAATTTATATTTCTCGCACTTTATTTCTTTATTTTATGTCAAATCGGGTCCTGGATTTAATTTGGCGATGTGGACCCGCGCCTTTGTAATAGTTTAGGAACCTTTAATTCTCGCTCTTTCTTTAAACTGTTAATAATTGCATGCAAGAATGAATGTCTAAATAAAAACAAACGCGTAGATCACCATAACATGACAAGACAAAAATAAATGAATATGACACACAAATCACACACCACCCCTAGGGTACGCCTCACTGTTGCCTTGCCTCGAAAGGTGATCGTCGAGTAGAGGATGTCTTAGTGAGTCCTCATGATCCGGGAACCTGGCATGAGGGTAGCTTCTAAGGTATCTTCCCATTGCTCTGGTGATCACCATGTCCCGAACCTTCGAATTGACCCGAACACCTCCAACGGTGGTGCTACCTACCTCTCAATGGTGGGATGGCACTACTTTAAAGGACATTTACACAGACGAATTCCTTAGGGTAAGTAGACGACTCTAGATACTTGCTCTAAATTTCAAAACAAATCAAAAAAATACTTTTCACACCGACACCTTTTCAAAAAGCTTTCGAAAGCAATTTTTCAAACACTCTTGAGGACTGATACAAGAGTCGAACTGGAATTTTCAAAGAAAATTTTTAAAACCCACAGTTGAAAAGCAAACAAACCATTTTTGAAAACACAATGAGCAAGTATCTAAGAGCCCATGGATAACCATGGATAGAAAGGGTGCTAACACCTTTCCTTTCTATAATCTACTTCCCGAACCGAGAAACAATCTCTATAAGGAATTTTTCTGTGCTTTTGTCCTTTCCATTTGGAGAAAATAAAAGACGGTGGCGACTCTTGCTTCCGCGACATTTCGCGAACCAGCGTTAAACAGTCAGTTCCATATCCACCGATCACAGAACTGGCGACTCTGCTGGGGACTTAAACTTAAAGTGAGGTGTACCTTAGGGTTAGTTCATAACTGTGTTTTCAATTGTATTGACTTGTCTGCTTTAAATTTGTGGGTTGCATGGGAGTTCTATAGATCCTAACCCGGATCTGGGGAATACCTTCTTAGAAAGTAGCAACAAGGCTGTGAGGGAACTGTGCGGGGTATACTGACATGGTTGAAACAGTCTGCTACGTTGATGTGGCACTTTGGTGTGTACTGGTAACCCTTGAGTTCAGTTAAGGAGAGTACGGGGCCTCCGCGTGGTGTCATGAAGCATCAACAGACCTTAGGAACCTTAATTGAACTATCTTGGCCTCTTTAGGGTAGTGAGATAACTGACTTTGGTGCAGTCCGAGGTTGGTTGATACTCGATGCTACACTCAATTGAGGATTGCTTTCCTGGAATATTTCGGTCTCCAGTTCAGTGGCTAAATTGAAACGATGAACAATGAAAGCAATCCAGTGATATTGGGACCCTTAGAACCCGATTACTTCTAATAGGACAGGTTGAGCCCACCAACTTCAAGAGGGTAATACCTAAACCCCATGCTGGCCTAAACTCTAAGGGTTTCTCTCGTGTGACTTGTGTGCCTTCGTACTTGACTACTTGCATGCTTGTTATCTGACACATGAACTACTTGCAGGTTTCATTCATAGTCCTTAATTGGGACTCATAACAAGGTTTACTAAGTTTCTTGCAGGTTTTGTTGATAGTCCTTAATTGGGACTCATAACAGGGTTTACTAAGTTCCTTGCAGGTTTTGTTTATAGCCCTTAATTGGGACTCATAACAGGGTTTACTAAGTTTCTTACAGGTTTTGGTTTGCAGTCCTTAATCGGGACTCATAACAGGGTTTACCTACATCACTCCATGCACACCATAACATGATACCATTGCATACATCCTAACCCATTTCAAGGATCTCAAAGGCTTGTGATGCAGGTCATAGTGAATCAACTGTCCCAGCAAGGGGCAAAAGGGGATTTATTTTCCTCTAGACAAAGTTGTCAGGGGCTATGACCCACTTGATATGGTGAACTTTGACTCTTGAAGAAGGTTCCCCTAGCCAAGGTTGTCTGGAAATTAAAACAAAGTTGATAACTCGAGTCAGGGGCTATGACCCACTGGATATGGTGAGCCTTTGACCCTTGAAGAAGGACTCTCTACAACAGGAAGTTCCTTCAATCAAGCTACCGGGTTCAAATTCTAACAATTTTCTTGTTTACCCCGTGAGATCCTTGAAAACATTGCATGCATATCATACATATCATTGCATAACAGGTACCCTTTCTCTACAGGTTGCTTACCTTCTCCGCTGTTTATTTCAGCAATGGCTTGCCAACAAGATAATCAGGACCTTCTTGCTCAAGAGACTCGGCTCGGGGAAATCCTCCTGAATTTTTCCAAGGGGCAGGAGGAGTTGAGGACACTTCTCATGGAGACTTTGGTCAGGAACAGTGCTAAGGACGAACGGCTGAAACACCTGCAAGCTGAGATGGATGCAATGAAAGCCCAGATGCTGGGGCAGGTGACTACCATTCAAGGTTTAGATCAAAGACAAGAAGAGCTCGGAGTTCTCATCAACCAACTGCTTCGGGGTAACCAACTAGGGCAAACGTCTAAGGTTGAAGGGCCAGTCATCATTCAACCACCTTTGAAACAAGGAGATAAGGGGAGAGCTCCTCAAATGGCTCAAGTGTCACAAATTCAGCATCAACCTCACCAGCTTCAGCCAAACAAGCCCAAGAGGCAATTCACCCAGCTCAACATGTCGCTGTTTCAAGCTTTACAACGCTTGTTGAGGTTGAATCTGATCACATTAAGGGCTCATCCCCGGAACCCCAACACAGCATCTCCTATCTATGATCCCAATAAAAGGTGTGCTTACCACTCTGCCTGTCCAGGACATGATACAAATGAGTGTTGGGCTCTGAAGAACAAGATCCAGGACCTGATTGATGAAGGGGCACTGGAATTCACACAAGATGGTCAGGCTGAGTTTTTCTACCATCCCTCCAAGGCTCACCATTTTAAGTGACAAGCCATGAAGATGAAAAAACTTTTGTTCATTCGAATGTTCAAGTTGTGTTGTTCTTTGATTGTTTAAACATTTACTCATGTTAAACGTTGTTATTTCATTAATGCATCGCATATGTCTGTTTTGAAGCAATATATTCGTATTCACTATACGCAAATTATTTTCATATTTTTTCTGATGATCAATTCTCGGTTAATAATCCTAAGCCTCTTGAGGGAGGATGACGAAAACGATACCACAATCTACAGTATGCTTTTGAACAGACCCCGCTGATGAGGTACAGGCATTGTTTCAATCCCTAAACACTGGAGTTTTAAGGAAGATAATCCCTCGTACACCCCTCTGAGCCAAAGAAGTAGGAGTTTTTATTTTCGAAATTTAAAACCCTTAATCAAAACCTGGGGCAGGGTAGTCTCTCAGTTGATCCAAGTGCATAACGAATGGCAACAAAGAGGTCCTTACAAAACAAGAAAGACAGTGATGGTTCCGAACAATCATAAAGACAGGCAGTCATAACTTCTCAAAATAAAAACCCAATAAGTCAAAACCTATGAAGGAGACTTACAAAACTGGGGCATCCCGCTGACTGTAATTCCACAAAAGGGAAACAGTTCAGGAAAAAAATAGGGATAACAAAATCAAAGAAGAAAGAGGTCCTACAAACCCTCAACAATAACAAAAACAAAAATGACTGCCTATTCAAATAAACGTTCAACATCCAAACCATCACTGGAATTGCAGAACAAAGACTCAAACAAGGTCTAACGCACGATCAGCTGAGTTTAGGTTTGAAGAACATCACGAAGAGCGGGTGGGTACAAATAATTTGAGCCTTTATCCTTTGTTTCTTAAACCGTGAACCAGGCCACGCTACAACCCTTAAAAAGTCCTAGCTGAAGCATGGGTTAGTTCAAAAGCATACTGTTACGAAAGGTATCCTGACTCCTTAAGGCCTACGGTAAATACGGAGTTGACATCATGTTTTACAAACATTCACCTGTTTTATGAAAAAGAATGCATTTTCAAAATCTTCAAGACAGACATAAGCTTTGCATTTTTGATATAACATTGTTTGCATATGACTTTTTGTTTGAACAGCAGGGAAATTCACACGATGAATACCTAGTGAACAAAAGCACTCCCAATCAAGGGGTATGGCATGACTATTGTCCATCATCTGGGGCAGTTAAGTCAAGATTCGGAGAATCTCTCAAAGGCCAAATAGCCTGGGGAAAATCTCCACCTGAGTCAATGGGGGCACTCCAACGACAAATCTTGCCTGATCAAACATCTTCTGGTGGCATGGCAAAACACTTCTAACAGGGGCAACTCCCCACATTCTGAGAGCATGGATATAGTCGAAAAATACTACGCAAAATCAAAGACCCGCTAGGTTAACACACCTAGGCAAAAACAAGGGCTTCCCGACGAACCAAAAGGGTTCGGGCAAAAATAAGGGATGAAATGAAAAATCTGTACACCCGGCAAGTCGAAAACCTGAAAAGGCGGCTTGGGCAAAAATGGGTATCCCGGTGGACTGAAAATCTGAAAGGGCGGTCCAGGCAAAAGTTAGGGATTAAAGCGTACGACTATGTCACGTCATCTTGTCACTTGCCTATCAGAAGAAGAGTTTGTACATCAACAACTATCAGCACCTCACAGGTCTTCCTCTCCCACCTCAGAAACAGGGGCAATAAAGAGTTGTCTGAGCAGTCCAATTGTTCTGTCCTCCAAGGTATCAAGGAAGGTTCAACCAGTACATCCCAATTCCCCAAAGAGTGAGTCAGCAAGACAGTATACTCACCCCAAGCAAAGTTACAGTCAGCCTTAAGGAAGTTGGGTATCCTCCAGCAGATCTCAACATTCTCCAGCAATACACGCATTCTTAACAAGCATCCCCGGCAGTCTTGGTCTAAAGATTGTTCCCCGGCGGTATATCGAACATTCGGTGGAGTTACTTCCAATACATCTCAAAATTTCCCCAGGAGAGTCCAATCCGGGTTCCCCAGGAAAGTTGAAACTCATCTCCCCGAGCACTAAGCTTATCCCCAGTAGATTCTGGAAGCTTATCCCCGCAGAGCACGAACGCGTCCCCCGGCTTTATCCAAAGAGTTATTTCCCTACCAGGATATAACTGGGTTATCCTCAGCCAAAAGCCACGGAAAGATCGTCCTCGACGAAATCTTCTTATCCCCAGCGAAGTCTATTAACACTTCCAACACAACAAGGGTATCCCCAGCAAGTTATTATCAACAACTCAACAAAGTACCTCTCTCCCCACAGAATATTGCTTCCCAACAAGATCGTTATAGTACTTTTCTCCCCGCAAAGTAATCCATTCGCCAAGTTTGTTCCCCAACGGAGTTACCTTCTCCTAACGGTATTCTTGCAACTATCATCCCCAGCGGAAGCAAAGATCTATTCTTCAACATCAGCCCAGGATATGACTTTCCGGCACCCATCAAGGATTTACTTTCCTAGACGACAAACATACATTCATAAACATCGCACTTCCATACATTATAGCATGCATACACGCATCATATCTTACCAATCTCATTTATGTTGAGAACATCATTGCTTGATCCACATCATGCATTGCATATGACTGACCTTTACCTTTCAGGAAAGATTCAGTTAAGTTCTCAGCTACATTTCAAGACCTAGACCGGTTCAGTTAAATCGACCCTAAGATTTTACTGTTTCTTATCCAGTCCAAGGCCTTCTCTGGTTCAGTCAGATTGACCCTAAGATCTCCCTGTTTATTATCCAGTTGAAGACATTTCAAGACCTAGACCGGTTCAGTTAAATCGACCCTAAGATTTTACTGTTTCTTATCCAGTCAAAGGCCTTCTCTGGTTCAGTCAGATCGACCCTAAGATCTCCCTGTTTCTTATCCAGTTGAAGATTTCAAGACCTAGACCGGTTCAGTCAAATCGACCCTAAGATTTCTCTGTTTCTTATCCAGTCAAAGGCCTTCTCTGGTTCAGTCAGATCGACCCTAAGATCTCCCTGTTTCTTATCCAGTTGAAGATTTCAAGACCTAGACCGGTTCAGTCAAATCGACCCTAAGATTTCTCTGTTTCTTATCCAGTCAAAGGCCTTCTCTGGTTCAGTCAGATCGACCCTAAGATCTCCCTGTTTCTTATCCAGTTGAAGATTTCAAGACCTAGACCGGTTCAGTTAAGTCGACCCTAAGACTTTTCTGTTTCTTATCCAGTCAAAGGCCTTCTCTGGTTCAGTCAGATCGACCCTAAGATCTCTCTGTTTCTTATCCAGTTGAAGATTTCAAGACCTAGACCGGTTTAGTTAAATCGACCCTAAGATTTTCCTGTTTCTTATCCAGTCAAAGGCCTTCTCTAGTCCAGTTAAATCGACCCCTAACAGATTTTCCTGATAAAGACTCAGTAGAAGATATCCAAGATTCTCTCAGCGTTACTGTTGAGGTTGTAGTCGCCTATGGTTCTCTCCCCGTTACTGCGGAGGTAGTAATCGCCTAAGATTCTCTCAATGATTACTGTTGAGGTTGAAGTCGCCTAAGATTCTCTCTATGATTACTGTTGAGGTTGAAGTCGCACAAGATTCTCTCAATGATTACTGTTGAGGTTGAAGTCACCCAAGATTCTCTCAATGATTACTGTTGAGGTTGAAGTCGCCCAAGATTCTCTCAATGATTACTGTTGAGGTTGAAGTCGCCCAAGATTCTCTCAATGATTACTGTTGAGGTTGAAGTCGCCCAAGATTCTCTCAATGATTACTGTTGAGGTAGAAGTCGCCCAAGATTCTCTCAATGATTACTGTTGAGGTTGAAGTCGTCCAAAGATTCTCTCAATGATTACTGTTGAGGTTGAAGTCGTCCAAGGTTCTCTCACCGTTCCTGTTGAGGTAGTAACCATCCCTGGTTCATTCATCACCTTTTGAAGCTCCAGATCCAGCTCCTCTAACCAGTCAGGACACATCTACACAAAGAGTTTGAAGACCGGCTCCTGTAAAAGGTCAGATAATCATTTTTCTTTTGCAGGTATGCAAGTTCTCACTAAGGAATCTCTTACGCGATCAACATCCAGATGGCATCTATAAGCCCATCCACCATCCATCATCTCTCAGCATGGCATCTATAAGCCCATCATCCTATCCATCAATCTCCAAATGGCATCTATAAGCCCATTCCCCACCATCACACTACTATGCGAGCGCAAATTTCTGGGCACTCTAGTGTTCAATCATCTTCCATCTTCGGATTACGAAAGGCACGTCAGCCAATCTGCATCCTCAGGTCTAAGAAGATTGAACAGGGGCAACTGTTGTACCCCAAAATTTTCCCTCCCATATTCTTCAAAGTTTGCCAAGTCAAAGCTTCAAAATCTCCCCAAGGGTTGCACAGTTCAGGGGCCTCCTAACAGTCAAAAACTAGGGTTTTGGTTCCGACAAAGAAAATGAAGTTTCCAAGGGTCCAATCAAGTCTCACATGCCTACAAACATGGTCAAGCATCCTCATACTAAGTTTCAAGACTTACAGCATAAAATTGCACAGTAAAAAACCCTAATTGCACTATAGTCAACTATAGGGGCAAAATGGTCATTTGACAGTCAAAAGTTCAAATTTTTGATCAACATCTCATTTTGAAGCCACAAACATCATTTTACCAATGCTTGATCATGATTCACAAAGCTTGGCTCAAAAAGTCTCAAGATGCAAAAGTTTCCATATTTGGACAGTTGAAAAAGTCAACTGTAACTTGACCAAGGCATAACTTCCACATGGATTATCAGAAAAATTCCATCCAAAGCTCATTTTGAAGAGAATGATATTTCCTACAACTCCTCTTCACACTTCAGGTCCAAGAAATTCTCTAACAAAAAGTTATAAATTTCAACATTATAGGTCATTTTCAAAAGTCAACAAAAAGGGACTTTAAGTCAAAGGCCATAACTTGATATTGGTAAATCATAATTACATGGGACCAAAGGCATTGGTTAGAGGACTTCAAGACCTTTCCAAAATGTCAAAGAACATGAGCAAAGCTTAAAAATTGAGCAAGATATGCCTTGTGGAAGTTGGGAAATTTTTGGATATTTTGAAAAGTCAACTTTGCTTCAAATGTCTTAAAAATGCTAATGGGCCTCTTTTTCTTCCAAAATCCACCATCCAAAGCATGTGCACGACCATTTGGCCCAAAGGGAAGTTTTTCATCATTTTTATTTATTTATTTGAATTTTTAATTGCTAATAATTCATTTAATTAATTAAAATATATGAAAAATACCAAACCTAAGTTTTTAAATCTTTTTATGCATGAAATACACTCAATATTTCGTGCATGATCAGATTTGGAAAGAATCAAGGTAATTGAACATGATTTGTATCAAATTTGCATGAAAAAAGATTTGAATAGATTAGGCAAAATCACAAAATCAAAAGCATTGATTCCATGGATATTTGGCTTATTTTGTTGACCTAAAACACTCACACATATATATACATGATAACCCTAATGCCAAGAACAGGAATGCTGCGCCCCATCTCAAGAACCAAACTTGCAATTTTATCAAAAAAGTTCAAAACTGAAAGTGGCCTTAGAGGACGATTCATAGGCAGAGATTAATCCCAATAGCTTGCAAAAGTGTCAAGGAAGCTTCCTGAATAGTTTTCCACATCCTTAACGCCCAGAATCGATATATAGCAGTTCAACTGTTTCACTCTTTTGCATAAATCGTATTTCATCATTCATGCCATGATTTTGAATTCTAATACTTGTTTTGTGTTACTCTCATCATTCTGAAGTTAACTGTATTGTTTAATTAAGTTTTCATCACCCATACGCGATTTCACCATGAACGATTATTAGGGTTCCTCAAATTTCAAATTGGGTACTTTCACCTACTGTAAAATTGATACTTCTCAGTGCTATGGTTGAAATCAGGAAGCTTGGACAAATAGAACTACCCTATCGCGCCTAATTTATGAAGCACCATGGCCTAATCGCTATTTTGGAAAAAGGTGTATTTTGGGGGGGTTCAAAACCCCCGTTAAATCTTTTTTTATTTCAGGAACAATGAAGAAGACGACCCTGTGGCAAGCTGTGATTGGCTAATTTAAAGTCAACGCGCGCTTTTTGTTATTTTTGCATCACTGACCACTTTTATCTTATATTATTCATTGGCCATATAATAAACAAAGCGCGCTAAGAGCTCCAGTGGTAGGCATGTGTATTGGTAATCCCTGGGACCTGGGTTCGAATCCCAAGTCCCCCTCCCTTTCCATAATATTTTTCTTAATGTCATTCTATGCAGCTGGCTCTCTGAAGACCATCATGCGTCCCTCCCCCAGGCGTGCCACGCGCTTATTGATACCAATCTAAAGGCCCAGATCTGCTGAATACCATAGGCGCTAGTCAACGAAGTCACACGCTAGCCAAAAAGTCAATAAGGCCAAGGCTTAATGGGCCAAAAAATGCTGGAGATACCTCCAGTTTGGGGACAGAACCCCCCATGGTTTGCTTTCTTGTCCTTTTTTTTTTCATATTTTTATTTTATTTATTCTAATTAGTTTTAATATAATTCTTTCATTTAATTTATTTTCATAAAATACAAAAATAACAAAAAAATCAGAAAAGACAAAATTCAAAACATATTTTATTTTAATATTTTTGTATATAAATCTCACTAATTAATTAGATTTAAATCTAGGGTTAATTCAAATATTTTTCTTAATAAATTAAAAACTCGTAGAATTAGGTTTTAATTATTTTAATTACTTTTTTTCTTTTATTTTCTCATCACTAATAATTAATTATTTATTTTTATAAATCAAATTGCATTAATTAATTAGGTTTAATTTTAGGTTTAATTTTCATATTTTCTTAATAAATTAAAAAATAGCTAGAATTAGGTTTAAATTTCATTTAATTCACATAAAAAACCATAAATACAAAAAACCTAAAAAATAATTTCTTTTTTTTTTAATTTCATTAATTTGTTAATATAATTTGATTTCATTATAAAGGGTCCAACGCCCTCGCTTTCAATTTTAATTCAATTCGCGCATTTTTATTCTTTCTTTTAAATATTGATGTAATTCTCCCAAAGCCGTGTAAATTTATATTTCTCGCACTTTATTTCTTTATTTTATGTCAAATCGGGTCCTGGATTTAATTTGGCGATATGGACCCGCGCCTTTGTAATAGTTTAGGAACCTTTAATTCTCGCTCTTTCTTTAAACTGTTAATAATTGCATGCAAGAATGAATGTCTAAATAAAAACAAACGCGTAGATCACCATAACATGACAAGACAAAAATAAATGAATATGACACACAAATCACACACCACCTCTAGGGTACGCCTCACTGTTGCCTTGCCTCGAAAGGTGATCGTCGAGTAGAGGATGTCTTAGTGAGTCCTCATGATCCGGGAACCTGGCATGAGGGTAGCTTCTAAGGTATCTTCCCATTGCTCTGGTGATCACCATGTCCCGAACCTTCGAATTGACCCGAACACCTCCATCGGTGGTGCTACCTACATCTCAATGGTGGGATGGCACTACTTTAAAGGACATTTACACAGACGAATTCCTTAGGGTAAGTAGACGACTCTAGATACTTGCTCTAAATTTCAAAACAAATCAAAAAAATACTTTTCACACCGACACCTTTTCAAAAAGCTTTCGAAAGCAGTTTTTCAAACACTCTTGAGGACTGATACAAGAGTCGAACTGGAATTTTCAAAGAAACTTTTTAAAACCCACAGTTGAAAAGCAAACAAACCATTTTTGAAAACACAATGAGCAAGTATCTAAGAGCCCAGGGATAACCATGGATAGAAAGGGTGCTAACACCTTCCCTTTCTATAATCTACCTCCCGAACCGAGAAAAAATCTCTATAAGGAATTTTTCTGTGCTTTTGTCCTTTCCATTTGGAGAAAATAAAAGACGGTGGTGACTCTTGCTTCCGCGACATTTCGCGAACCAGCGTTAAACAGTCAGTTCCAGATCCACCGATCACATCAGCTGTATTGGGGAAAAAGTAAATTGTGGCTAATTCACAGTCAAAACTCATAATTTTTTATGCATATCAACATTATAGACTCATATGAACCATTTGATCAAGTTTGGACCACAACTCCTCAAGAAATTTGATAAGATCATCAAAAGGGCAAAATGGTCAAAATTAGGGTTTTCACTGTAGAAGGGCAATTTCTGATTTTTCACCTAGCCAATGGAAACTTGGGTTCAATCATGGTTTCAAGTACTCAATCACATCATCTTGACCTAATCACAAGGTTCAAAAGATCTCAAATGCATTGGATTGACAGATGAATTTTCCAGTCAATTGATCAAAAATCAACTGCACACTGAAAAGTCAAACTTTGACTTTTTGGTCAAAATCAAGTGCCAAGGGTCATTTTTCATCAAGATGTGTCAAAACATGAAACTTGTTCACCCAGAAACCTAATTTTGGAAATTAGGGTTTAAGATTGAAAAATTTCATAACTTAGAAATTTTCTAAGTTATGAAAATTTCTTATTTTTTCCCAACTTTTCCCAACTTTTTCACCATGATGCAATTGGATTCAAAGAAAAATTCAAACATGAAAGTTGTAGTACTCCACAAAATATACAACTTTGATTCACAAAGTTTTCCAAAAAGATGCTTGGATCTCAAGTTATGATTTTGTGAATAGGGGTCCAATAACTTTCTAACTTAGTGAAATTTTTCCTTAGTATAGGCAGGATTTTGACCTATCTTCATGGAAATTTTTCACATAGTTCCAAGTGGAATCTCAAAATGCATTTCAAATATGGATTGTATAGAATGTTACAAGCTTTCCAAAATGTCCAAGAACTCTCCAAAATCATTTATGGTTAGGAAGAATCGAAGAAAAGAAAATGGCCATTTCTCACTTTTGTCCATGTCATTTTTCACATTGGCACAAGTTGCAAATCAGTTTGGATCATACTTGTACTTGTTTTACAGGTCTTAATCCTTTCCACACTCATAAATTAAATGCAAACACATTGGATTATGGCATTGTTCTGATCTATGAAGCATTATACAAAGGTTTAATCCAAAAATGGCAAAAAGTTAACATTGCCACTTTGATAAAGCACACTTTATGCAAACTTTGTTTATCTTAAGCCATGGACCAAAGCTTTGTCTGCAAACCACCTCCACAAATATCAGGAAAAGTGTACCAACTATGTGCAGACCCTGAGCTAGCTTGTACAAGTCTTTGCCTTTGTCACCTCACTTTTGCTTCAAAAGCAAGTAAGCTTGCAAAAGGAACATAACTCTTCCATTTGATAAGAACAAAGTTTGGTCTAATTTCAAATAAGTTTTACATATTGTCGAAGGCCAGAAACACGAGCTAACAACATTTCAAACACCCAAATACACAAAAACACCAACTTCTGCCCAAAACAGGGCATTTTCTGCAAACACCAAGCCAAAATCAAATTGCCTCGTGCGTTTTGTCTTGAATCACTTCAGACACATTCCATACAACACACCTGAACTGTCCAAGCCCTTCTCAAGCAATTGTAACTCCATTTTCACACTTCACCATTTTCACTTTGAAGCTTTGCAGGTTGAGTTCTACAAGCACATTCAGGCAAGTTCAAGGCAAGTTAAGCATTGCGAAAGGTCAAGGGAACATCAAGCAAGCTAAAAAGACCTTCAGGCCTCACTCACAACTCCTACATTGCCATATTCGAACTTGACTGAACAAGGTACTTTCCAACTTTCTATCTCCTTATTTAGACATCCTTAGGCTTAGGTTTGTGAAGCAAAAATATAGTCCTTAATGTCCTTGAACTGTACATATGCATAATACTTATTTATATTAACTGAGCTAGGAGAATTTGGATGTTAAACTTGTGAAAAAACTAGGTCATAAATTAGGGGCACTGAAATTCTCCCTGGTTTCTTAGAGTTAGATCAAGTTTTTTATATGGTTGAAATCGTGATTTAACAAGCTACAAGTTTCATGTAGCAAGATTTCATTTTTAAGCACGTATGCAGGAGTTACAAGTTTGTACATGGCGCGCGCATTTTTTCTGTCTAAAGGACAGGGAAGAAGTGGGACACGGGCTGGGCCTGGCTTACTTGACTTTTGACACCCCCCTGCTTACTTTTTACACCCCCTTGGCCCATTTATTATATTTTATATTATTTTTCATTTCTTTTGTGATTTCTGACTTCATTATTTTTTCTAAATATTAAAAATCACCAAAAATATTTTCTTAATTTTTACATTTTTATTTTAGTATTTTTATTATTTTTATGACAAAAAATAGTTTATTAGGTTAAATACTTTTATTTTCTCGAATAAATTTGTAAATAATATTAAAATACTTACATATTTTTATTTTATTATATTATACACTTAAAATATTATTTTCTCACATATTTTATTTTTTAACATCTTTGTATATATTTTTATTTATTATCTTGTACATAAATAATAATAGGATATATATATTTTCTTTTAAAACAAAATTAGGGTTTTCACCCCTTTCCAAAAATAATCATTTTTATTTTCTTATTTTTAAGATATAAATAAATTTATTTTACATATATAAAATAAATAAATTTATTTTACATACATAAAATAAATACAAAAACATTTGTGCATATTTACATTTTATTGTATATTTAAATAATTGCTTATTTATTTATTTGTACAATAAATTCAATATGGTTGTAATAGTTTTAGGGTTTTTATTTTGAGCAATATCCCCTTATTTCAAACTTGTATCCCCTCCCCATAATAATGTTGTAATAGTCTTAGGTTTACTTTTACGCATTTTATCGCTTTCATATACCATGATAGTAAGATTAGGGTTTTGTATGCAAAGACCAAAATCAAAACAAATAGCATGACTAAACACAAGACAAAAGTGCATGAAAAATGACAACACAATGCACATAAGCACCCCTAGGGTTTCATCCACTTCGTTGCCTTAAAATGGCCATGGTATGCATGTTAGGTATCTTGGCAAAACAAAAACAAAACAAAAGATCATAGTCCCTCGATGACGCTATTTTGGTTGCCTAAACAAAAATGATCTAGACCCTCAAAAACACTTGCTAAGATACTTGGCAATATTGTTATCATGGTCATATGATGACCCACGCCCGTCCCGTTTAACATCCAAAGATAGGGTTGTTTACCAAATGCAATGGTAAAACAACAATATCAAAGGAATAAAAATGTGTAGGAAAGATCTTTGATTAGGGTAGACAACTCCTAGTTACTTGATAAACTTGCAAACCATCCTTGCTATTTTCAAACAAATACACAACACAATTTCAAAACATTTCCAAACAAACTTTCAAACATTGAAACATTTTTCAAAAGACAAACACCTTTGTATACATTCAAACAAGAATCATTACAAAGGTTGCCTAAACAAAAGGCCTATTTTCAAAATATTTTCAAAAACCACACACAAAGCATCATTTCAAACAATTGAAAAGCAAAAGCAAGTGATCTAAAATAAGTAACTAAGAGCCATGGAAAACCATGGATGAAAAGGGTGCTAGCACCTTCCCTTTTCATAATCTACCCCCCGAACCCAAAAACAATCTCAAAGGTCTTTCCTATGCTTTTTTACCTTTCCTTTTGGATAAAATAAAAGTCGGTGGCGACTCTTGCTAAACCGAAACATTTGAGAACAAAAACACAAAACCTTCATAGGTCAGTTCTCCCACCGCATCACAGAACTGGCGACTCTGCTGGGGAATATGCTTAAAATTTGGGTTACCTTAGGGTTTTAGATCACCTTTATATGCTTATCTTGTTTGACTTGATTGCTTTACACTTTGGTTCTATTCTTTGGGTTTGAATCCTCTACCCGGATTTGGGAAACATTCATAAGTAAATAGCAATACATTGTGGAAACTGTGCGAGGTATACCGACATGGTTGAAGCAATAACTATATTAGTGCGACATATTTGTGGGTACTGGTAGCCTTTGAGTCAATCAAAGAGAATACGGGGCCGCTGAGTGATATCATGAAGCACTAATGGACTTTTAGAACCTTTACTTGACTAACTTGGCCTTTTTAGGGGTAGTGAGATGATCGGCTTTGGTGTAGTCCGAAGTTGGTAGATACTCGATACTACACTCATTTAGGGTTGTTTTATTGGAATATTTCGGTCGCCAGTAAAGTGGCTAAACTGAAACAATGAACACAGAAAATAATCCAGTGATATTGAGCTCCTTAGAACCCGATTACTATTTCTAGGACAGGTTGAGCCAACTAAACTTCAAGAGGGTACTTACCTATGAAACCCCGTGCAAGACTGAAACTAGGAACTTGTGTGATTTGTTTGTACATATATACTTGTGCATAACATCATGGACATCATGAAGCATCATATGCATCCACTAACCACTTCAAGGATTTGGATTTTCATCTTTGTTCCTGTTTTGTAGGTAATGGAATCACTTGGTAGGAAAACTATCCAGATCAACCTTGTGAGAATTCCTCCTCCACTCAAGGAGCTAGCTTCAAGGATTCCTGAGAATTCTCCATTCATTGAGAGGCATGGTCGTCTTCTCAACTTAGTCAACACCAACACTGAGGAAGACATGGTGAAAGTTCTCTTCCAGTTCTTTGACCCCCTACACCACTGCTTCACATTTTCTGACTACCAGCTTGTGCCTACTTTGGAGGAATTTTCTCAACTCTTGAGGATTCCTATTCTCCATCAACTACCCCACAACGGTACGGAAAGAGATCCAAAGCCTGAAGATATTGCTCAAGCCCTACACTTGCGACCATCTGATGTTATAGGCCATTGGGAAACTAGAAGTGGTGTCAAGGGTTTCTTGGCAAAGTTTCTGTTTGAGAAGGCCCAAAGCTGCTGGAATTCATTGGACTTACAAGCTTTTGAGGAGATTGTAGCTCTTCTCATCTATGGGTTGGTCTTGTTCCCAAACCCTGACCAGCTTATAGATGTGAATGCTGTCAAAATCTTCATGGCTCGCAACCCGGTGCCTACATTGCTTGGGGATATCTTACATTCTTTTCACACTCGAACAATGAGGAAAAGATGTGTTCTCATGTGCTGTACTCCTCTACTGGCAAGATGGTTTATTTTTCATCTTCCCCAATCAGTTTTGAAGAATGACCAAGGTTTGAGGTGGTCACAACGGTTGATGACCCTTACACATTCAGATATTCATTGGTGTTCTCGATCAAAAGAGAATGTCATCATCATTGACCATTATGGGGAATTCCCTAATGTCCCTCTACTAGGCATTAGGGGAGGCATTACCTACAACCCTTGCTTGGCTCTGAGACAGTTTGGGTATGCCCGAAGGGATGGCCCATATGACATGCTGACTCCAGACTTAGTTTTTGACTTTGACAACGACGATCAAGGACTTCGACAAAGGTTTATCCGAGCTTGGAGGATGCCCAACAAAGTGGACAGTAGGACCTTGGGACATAAGAATTCCATCTCCCTTGAGCCTTACCTCAAGTGGGTACGAACCCGCGCCCAAAGTCTTATGATGCCTTACCCCTACATTCTACCTGTGATTATAGAGCCTGTTATGGAAGGAGAGGTTCCATACACCCTCCTACATCCTGACATTCCAACATCACTCGAAGATTTACAAAGGGAGAGAAGGTTATAGAGCCTAATTGTACGCCAGTGAGAAGAAGGTTTTTGAACTTACTCGTCAACTTCACGAAGAGCAGACTCTCAACACCTACATTGCACCAAATAGGATGCGCAACGTCTTTTTACTTTAGAATTTTGTATTATTTTGCCCATGGGGCATTGATGTACTAAAAAATTCTATCTTATTAATATGACATGTGTTCCTTTTTGTTTAAAACAAATTTGAATTTATGAATCCTTGAATGCATTACATGAATACATATCATTCATCATATGCATAAATAGGTCTTCACACCAGGTTTCCTTATCTCTTTGCTGTTTATTTCAGCAAGATGGATATTGAGCAGACGATTAAAGACTTACAAGCGCAGAATTCACAATTTCAATAGCTACTTCTGACCTTGGCCAAGGGGCATGAGGAGCTCAAAACCTTGCTAGAGAAGGAAAAGGATAAAAAGAAAAAGCAAAGAGTTGGTGTGGCTACCTTGGGTAGCAGATTTAAAGGTCAAGCCAGAAGGGTCATGGATTTCCCCTCAACATCTGATGAAGGGGTAGGAAAAGGAAAGGGAGCTGCAGTGCCTTCTGAGTCTGAGGAAGAAGAAGAAGAAGAACAGGATGAAGACTATTCTGAACAGCAGTACCCTCCTACAGATGACAAATACAAGAATTTGGAAGAACGTTTGGTAGCTATGGAGGTACAGAGAGTGCCTGGGCTGGATTTTGAAGATCTAGGGCTGGTTTCTGGAATTGTGATCCCTCATAAATTCAAAGTACCTTTGTTTGCTAAGTACGATGTGGTGTCTTGCCCAAAGATGCACCTACGATCTTATGTCAGGAAAATCCAACCATATTCTTCCGAAAAAGACTTGTGGGTTGATTTCTTCCAGGACAGTCTTTCGGGAACACAGTTGGATTGGTTTTACCAGTTTGAGAGGTCTGATGTGCATAATTGGGAAGATTTGACGGCCGCCTTCTACAAAAAATATCAATATAATGAGGATTTAGCACCAACCCGTACTCAATTACAGAGTATGGGCATGGTCTCAAATGAAGGTTTCAAAGAGTATGCCCAGAAATGGAGAGACTTGGCGGAACGAGTACAACCATCTCTATCTGATAGGGAGCTAGTAGATATGTTCTTGGGAACATTGTCAGGTCCTTTTTTCAATCACCTGATTGGAAGTTCATCTGCGGGATTCACCGAGTTGATTCTAACTGGTGAGAGAGTTAAAGTTGTCATAAAGAGCGGGAAAATTCAAAAGGATGCATCTGCTTCCACTGCAATCAAAAAGACTTTTCCAGCAAAGAAGGAAGTATCAGTTGTCTACTCTCAAAGAGGCCAAGGAAGAGTTGAGCGCCGGCCAGCAGTGGGGGCCGTAATGATTCCTAAGTCTGCAGCTGATCAGCCAAGAAACAATCAACCCAGAACCAACCAAGCAAGGGTGGAAAGGCCTGCACGGTAATTCACCTGAATAAACATGACTCCCGCTCAGGTTCTACCCCATCTCTTGAAGTTAAACCTTGCAAGTTTAAAAGAGGCCCCGAAGAATTCGAATACATCTTCTCCGTTCTACCATGCAAATGCCAAGTGTGCTTATCATTCAGACAGCCTGGGGCACGACACCAACAATTATTGGGCCCTCAAGAATAAGATTCAAGATTTAATAGATGCTAAATATGTTGAATTCGACGCCCCTGAAAAGCCGAATGTAATCTCTGCTCCAATGCCAAAGCATGGACACAATGCCCATGCTGTTGAAGAAGATCTTTTTGTTGCTACTGTTGATGATTTGATGACTCCGCTACCGATAATCAAGTTGAATTTGCTGAAGGCTGGGATTTTCCCATGTTGTGAAGAAGATTGCCGCCTTTGTTCATCCTTACCAACCAACTGTCCATTGTTGAAGTTAGGCATCCAGCGCCTAATGGATAACCAAGAAATACTTTTTGAAAAGACTTCTGTTACACCGACTCCTGTCAGTGATGTTTCGATAATTACCATATCCTCCAATCTTTCCAAGGTCTCCAAAAGACCTGTAAAGATTACATCCGCACCGAAGATTGCAACTTTGAAGATAACTATGCCCGGGCTCGTCCCGTATAAGTCCGACAAATCAATACCGTGGAACAATGGGGGAGAGATCTTTTACCACGGTGTTAAACAAATTGAATCAATTGAAGAGAGTTCTGATGAAGAGACTTCCGACATTGGAAACATTACTGGAACGAGTAAAATCACCCGCAATGGAAGCATTTTCTCTCCGGAGATTGCGCCTCCAAAGGCAATCTTCGGACCCTTAGCTGCTCCTAAGATTACTCCTGTACCGGTAAACATATCTGCGAGAACTCCAGTTATTGAAGAAGTTGTAACTCATGTGGTTGTCCCCTCTGCTGCTGCTGATGATAGAGGGAAATGGATCCAAGAAGAGTCTGTCAGGACGAAGGCTCAGCCATTAGTCATCCCTGAAACCTCTCAAAACGAAAGGGAAGAGATTTTGAAAATAATCAAGAAAAGCGATTATGATGTTGTGGAACAATTGGGGCAAACCCCCTCAAAGATCTCTATGTTGGCCTTGCTGCTTTGTTCAGAGGCTCACGCTAAAGCTTTGATAATATTCTTGAAGATGGCCCATGTGCCACAGGAAACCTCCGCGGATCAGTTCCAGGAATGTGTAGCTAGCTTAACAGCTGACAATGCTCTAGGATTCTCCGATGCCGATTTAACATCAAAGGGGAGAAAACATAATGATGCTTTGCATGTTTTGGTGGAATACAGAGGGACTACTCTAGCACACGTACTGGTAGACACTGGTTCTTCGCTGAACGTCTTGCCAAAGAAGGCCTTGGATAGGTTGGATTGTGAAGGCCTAACCCTGAAACCCAGCAACATCATTGTTAGAGCATTTGATGGTTCTAAAGGGATGGTCCACGGGGAGGTGGACATCCCGATTAAAGTGGGAACTGAAACCTTCAACTCCACATTTTACGTGATGGAAATCCGTCCTTCCAATTCTTGCTTGTTGGGAAGACCTTGGATTCACCATGCTGGAGCCGTCACTTCAACTCTGCATCAAATTCTTAAGTACCCTGTCCAGGGGAAAATTATAATTGTTCATGGTGAAGAGGAATACATGATAAGCCATCTAAATTCTTTCCTCTATGTAGAATTGGATGGTGAGTTCATCGAGACCCCTTTCCAACACTTTGAGGAAGTTTCTGAAGAGATAGCGGCAACCAAGACAGTGGCTTTTGTACCTATGATTACAAGACCTCCGCCTCGGATGTCTTCTTTAAAGGATGCTAGGGCAGTTGTGGAAGAAGGCGGATCCACAATCTGGGGGAAGATTCCCGATTTTCCTTTCAAAACAGATAAATTCGGCTTGGGTTTCACTTCGGCTAGTCAAAAGGCTGTGCGTCGCTCCCGTGCCAGAGGACCACCGGTGAAGATCACCCATCATGGAGTCAATGCTTTGGGGGATAGTGAAGAGGAGAGCAACTTGGAAGACTGGATTTTCCCTACTGTGGACGGAGGACTATGCAATTGGGAAGCGAAAGACTTTGTTCCCATTACTTTCATAAATCAGTAATTTATCTTTCAAACATTTTTGTTAGTTTGTAATAATTCTTAAAAAATTCGTACACTTTTAACCTTGTGCCTTACCCGAGGCACATAGGTCCATTTGTAAGGGTTTGATTTTTCATCTTCATATGCCATTTTAATGAATCATGGACGTTTTCACATATAAACGTTTGTGTTCATTGTCTTTCTTTTTACATTTTATTTGTTTAAAGGTGGTTATCCCTTACACACACCCACACTTACAAATGCAGGTACCCTTCCACTCTGGAGTCCATGGGTAACAATTCTGCTATGGCATTCAGTGACTCTGAAGATCCAGTCTACCACGCCGAATACGAAGGTGAGGAAGATTGTGAGGTGCCAGGAGAATTGGCTAGACTGCTACAACAGGAAGAAATGGCTATTCTACCTCATGAGGAGCTGTTAGAGACAATCAACTTGGGAACTGAGGAAGACAGAAAAGAAATTAGAGTGGGTGCCAACCTAGAGCCAAGTGTCAAAGAGCGCCTAATTCAACTATTACATGAATATGTTGAGATCTTCGCCTGGTCATACGAAGACATGCCAAGACTTGATACAGATATTATGGTTCACCGTCTACCCACGAAAGAAGATTGTCCGCCAGTTAAACAGAAAGTCCGCCGCATGAGGCCCGACATGTCAGAAAAGATCAAAGCCGAAGTTATGAAGCAGTTCAATGCTGGATTTCTTGAAGTTACTTCCTATCCATAATGGGTTGCTAACATTGTGCCCGTGCCTAAGAAGGACGGAAAAGTCAGGATGTGCGTGGATTATAGAGACTTAAACAGGGCTAGCCCTAAAGATGACTTTCCACTTCCGCATATTGACATCTTGGTTGACAATACAGCTCAGCACAAGGTATTTTCTTTCATGGACGGATTTTCAGGTTAAAATCAGATCAAAATGGCACCTGAAGACATGGAGAAAACTACTTTTGTTACACAGTGGGGTATGTTCTGCTACAAAGTGATGCCATTCAGACTGAAGAATGTCGGGGCAACCTATCAACGCGCCATGGTAGCTTTGTTTCATGATATGATACATCATGAGATAGAGGTCTACGTAGATGACATGATAGCCCATTCATAAATTGAAGAAGAACACCTCGACCATCTGCAAAAGCTGTTTGTCAGGTTAAAGGAGTACAAGCTCAGACTGAAACCTAACAAGTGCACCTTCGGAGTCCGGTTCGGTAAACTCTTTGGTTTCATTGTCAGCAACAAAGGCATCGAGGTTGATCCTGCTAAAGTCAAAGTTATAAAAGAAATGCCTGCTCCTCGCACTGAGAAGGAGGTTAGAGGTTTCTTGGGACGCCTAAACTACATTGCAAGGTTCATTTCTCACCTAACATCTACCTGTGAGCCAATCTTCAAGCTGTTGAAGAAAGATCAGGTGGTTAAATGGAATGATGACTGTCAAGTTGCTTTCGATAAGATCAAGGAGTATTTGCTAGAACCTCCTATCTTGATGCCTCCCGTCGAGGGAAGACCGCTGATCATGTATCTGACCGTCTTAGAGAATTCAATGGGGTGTGTACTGGGCCAACATGACGAGTCTGGCCAAAAAGAGCATGCCATTTATTACCTTAACAAAAAGTTTACCGACTGTGAGACCCGATACTCACTGCTCGAGAAAACTTGATGCGCTTTGGTATGGGCTGCTCGCCGGCTAAGGTAGTATATGTTGACTCATACCACTTTGCTGATATCTAAGATGGATCTGATCAAGTACATCTTTGAGAAGCCTGCTTTATCTAGAAGAATAGCTAGATGGCAGATGATCCTAACAGAATACGACATACAGTACACGACCCAAAAAGCTATAAAGGGGAGTGTACTAGCTGACCATCTAGCTCATCAAGCTGTCAAAGATTACCAATCCACGAGGTTCGACTTCCCCGACGAAGACAATATGACATTGAACAACATTGAAGGTTTCAGACCATATGACGGACCTGAACAAGGATCCCGGTGGACCATGTACTTTGATGGTGCTTCCATTGCACTTGGCAACGGTATCGGTGTGGTACTTATTTCTCTAGAAGGTTTCCATACACCTTTCACAGCTAGGCTCTGCTTCAACTGTACTAACAACATGGCCGAGTATGAAGCTTGCATCTTTGGACTCAAGGCTGCCATAGACTTGGGAATCAAATCCTTAGATGTGTTTGGGGAATCAGCTTTGGCCATCAGTCAGATCAAATGAGAGTGGGATACTAAACATCCAAACCTCATCCCTTACAAAGAGCATGTCTTGACATTACTACCTCATTTCGAGCAGATTACCTTCGAGCACTTACCGCGAGAATAAAATCAGCTAGCAGATGCTCTAGCTACAATGTCATCCATGTTTAAACTTAACTGGGATAATGAGGCTCCCCAAATCACCATTGAACAGATGGACGAACCTTCACATTGTCACGAGATTAATACCGAAGAAATAGTGGACCGACCGTGGTTTCATGAAGTCAAAAGGTATCTCAAGGCTCAAGAATACCCTGAAGAAGCTTCAGTCAATGGCACAAAGTTCTTAAGGAAATTCTCGGCTAAGTTCTTCTTGAGCAATGGTATCCTATACAAGTGCAATCATGATTGCATTCTGCTCCGTTGTGTGGACAAGGTTGAAGCTGAACAGATCATGGCTGAATTGCACAATGGTACCTTTGGCACTCACTCTAGCGGACATACGATGGCTAAGAAGATTCTACAGGCAGGCTATTACTGGTCTACCATGGAAGCTGACTGCTATCAGCATTACCGAACATGCCATAAATGTCAAATATATGCGGATAAGGTACATATACCTCCAGTTCCTCTCAATGTCTTAACAGCTCCTTGGTCGTTCGCTATGTGGGGAATCAACATGATTGGAGAGATCAAGCCTACAACATCCAATGGACACCGCTTCATTCTGGTGGCCATTGACTACTTCACCAAGTGGGTCGAAGAAGCTTCCTTCGCATCCGTCACAAAGAATGTTGTTGCCCGCTTCATCAATCAGAACCTTATTTACCAGTATGGTATCCCCGAAAGGATCATCACTTACAACGGTACAAACCTTAACAACACCATGATCACCTCCTTGTGCAAGCAGTTCAAGATTCAACATCATAATTCATCTCCCTATCGGCCAAAGATGAACGGTGTTGTCGAAGCTGCGAATAAAAATATCAAGAAGATTATACAAAAGATGACAGTCACCTACAAGGACTGACATGAGATATTACCGTTTGCTCTGCACGGGTACCGTACCACGACACGCACCTCAACTGGGGCAACACCCTATTATTTGGTATACGACATGGAAGTTGTTTTACCTATCGAAGTTCAGATTCCCTCCTTGAGAATCATGAAGGATGCTAGTTTGAGTGAAGATGATTGAATTCAGACCCGACTTGATCAACTTAACTTGATTGACGAAAAGCGACTTACTGTTGTTTGCCATGGTCAGGCGTATCAAAAACGAATGATCAAGGCTTTTAACAAGAAAGTCAGGCGCCAAGCATATCAAGTCGCGGATCTTGTAATCAAGCGGATTATCTTGCCGCAAAGTGATCCCAGGGGCAAATGGACTCCTACCTACGAAGGACCATTTGTGATCAAAAACATCTTTTCTGGTGGGACAATGATCTTAACCACCATGGATGGCGACGACCTGCCGCACCCTGTGAACGCAGACATAGTCAAAAAATACTACGCATAAATGACCCGGCAAGTCGAAAACCCGAAAGGGTGACTTGGGCAAAAAAAAGGGCATCCCGGTGAATCGAAAACCCGAAAGGGCGATTCAGGAAAAAGTTAGGGATAAATAAAAAAATCTGTACACCCGGCAAGTTGAAAACCCGAAAGGGCGACTTGGGCAAAAAAGGGTTTCCTGGTGGATCGAAAACCTGAAAGGGAGGTCCAGGAAAAAGTTAGGGAATTAAAGCGTATGACTATATCTCGTCGGATCACTTTAAGGACAATCTCTTCACAGACAAGCTTCGGGCTTCTGATCAGTCCAATTATCTTCGGACGAAGCAACGAATGGACAAGATATTCAGAGTTACGAAGGCTATAGAAGAATGGGAACTCCATGGAATTTTCACACATAGCCATCTTTCTTTGTATAAATTTTTCTCATTTTTATGACAACGTTATCTTACTAGGATGTTTGTCTCCTTTGTACAAAATACTTACACAAAGTTAATACAAAGATATTTCAAAGTGCAGAAAACTATTTGCCCTTTTCTTTCTTTTTTACACTTGTGTTTTATTTAAAAACGTCAAATGATTTATTAATAAAGCATATGCATTTGAGTATAATCACATGTTTACAAATAAACGAAATGGGAAAGAATAATTACTGACAGGTTGAAAGTATAGGAAAATGTCCTTAGGCTATTCCAAGAGAAATCCTCTGCAGTACATCATCTAGGTCCCCAACGGAGCCAAAACCTTGAAATACATGTCCCCAGCGGAATTATCATTTCAAACCCTTAATTCCCACCAGAGTTAAGTCTTTAAACTCCCAATCCACAGCGGAGAAAAAACATTGAACTACAGACCCTCGGCGGAGTTGAAACCTTCTTCCTCGGTCAAGTCAAATTTCCAACTATCAATCCCCAGCGGGAACCATTCCGTTTTCCCTAATTTCCCCAGCAAGTTGCCTTAAAGTCTGAGAATCAACCATATAACAGTTAACTTTTGTCTTATCCCCAAACTAGGATAATTTTCCAGTAGATTCGCATACAATCCAAACTCCTGGTCTCCCCAGCAATATTGCTACTCCCCCAGAGTTTTCACTTACTCTCCAGCAGGAAGCCTTCTTTCCCACAAAGTTTTTACTCCCCAACAGAATGAAGATTCTCATTCTTAACTCCTCAGTATGAAATCCCCAAGGATTCATATTCCCCTAGCAGATTGAAGATTCGCATTCTTGATTCCTCAGTAAAGTTTCCGGAATCTTCATTACTCCCCAGGTTGAATTTGTCAGAATTTTTAATCCCCTGCAGATCGAAGATTCTCATTCACCACTCCTCAATAGATTGAAGATTATCATTCTTAATTCCACGCAGAAGCCATCAAAGTCTTCCTTATTCTCTAGCAGATCAAGGTTTTCCTTTGTTTGATCCCCGGTAAAGATCGCCAGAGTTTTCCCTATTCCCCAGCCGAGTAAGGATTCCCATTATTTAACCCCCAGTAGAAGTCATCAAAGTTCTCTGGATTCCCCAAGCAGGTTTCTCAGGCAACACTTGGCATTATTTTCACAACAGAATGATTATCATATTCCAACTCCAAAGACTTGAAGGATCCCTATATCCCCAAGAAAGTCTTGAAGGATTCTCACATCCCCATAGAAGTTGTCATGGATTTTTAATCACCAACAGCGGTCAAGGATTTATTTTCCCCGGCAGCAGTCGAAGATTTTATCATCATCAACAGTCACCAAGGATTTCTCATCCTTAACAATCAAAGATTTTGAATCCCCGGTAGCAGTCAAAGATTTCATTATCTCCAGCCGTCAAGGATTCATTTTCCTCAGCAATACAGTGAATCAGCTTACATGCGCATACATTACATTCATATATATCTTAAACATTGATAAAACACATTTTATTGCATAGTACATTTCATGCAACATAACTTTGTGTTTCAGCTAACATTTTACCCTCTTCGGGATAAGATTAACAGCTATCTTTAACAAATATTCAAAGATTTCAGATACAGTACGGATACACTCCAGACAGGGAAGTCATTATGTTACTCATTCAGACTTCAACAATCAGATACAAATTAGATACGCTCCAGACACAGAAGCCATTCTATTTCTCATTAAGATTCAACTATCAATTTCAAGTTCAGATACACTCAAGAAACAGAAGTCATTATGTCACTTATTCAGATCTCAGTTATAGTTCAGATACACTCTAGACACGGAAGTCATTCTGCTACTCATACAAATCTCAACTTCAGATACAGTCCAGATACGCTCTAGACACGGTTGCCATTCTGTCACTTATTTTGCCTTTTTCCCCAGCCCAGAGATGCTCCAGACACGGATGTCATTCTGTCGCTTATTCAGATTTCAGATTCAGATACAATACAGATACACTCCAGACATGGAAGTCATTCTATTATTCATTCAAGAATCAAATACAGTTACAGCTCGGATACGCTCCAGACACGGACTGAAGATGTGAAAAACACAAGAAGGGGGGTTGAATTGTAAAACTTTAAATCAAATGCAGACAACACTATATTTTTATCCTGGTTCGTTTGATCTCAAACTACTCCAGTCCACCCGTCAAGGTGATTTCGCCTCTCTCCAACGAGGTCTTAATCCACTATATTCAACTGAATACAACAACTACTTTAACAACTATTAAAGCCTTCTTGAGTATATCCACAGACCGGTTTATCTCAAGGAAATTCTCTTACAGATAATTGAACAAAATTGTGTGTTAATGTTTTCTAACAAAACTATATATCACAACTGTGATAATACACAATATTAAGCTTGGAATAAAAACTGGATTGCTAGAGCGATAGAGTAAGCGTGGTTGGAAAGCTTTTGCAATTTGTATAAGTGCGTGCACGTTTTCGTAGGCGTGTATATGCGTAGATTATTAGCGTTTTATTTTCTCACACAGACTTATTTATATGGCCACAATAAAGATACGTTGGTGTCCATAACTCACTTTCAATGACCATAACCTTCTTTCCTTTTTGAGAAGATCTTGTCTTGGATAAAGCCGTTGGTAATAAATCTGTCTTGAATGCTTAGTCACACTTCAAAGTGTTCTACTAATGATAGCGCTTCAGAATGTTCTTTGCTTTAACTGAGTGATGACGCTTCTGAGTGCTGATGACTTGGTAAGAATCTTGATCAAAGTCAGAGTATTTTATACGCAGATTCTGGTCATCAGGCTTCAGTGTATGATCTGGTAACTTCAGCGTGTAGCACATGTTTGGTCTTCTGATCTGACATATCTTCTAATGCGGATGTTGATATTGATCTTCTGATGCTGATTCCATCAGAACTTCTGTAAATACACAACATAAATTTAAGTAGCATATATGTCTTATATATAAATCTTACAATTTATTTATTCTTGTATTTTGTTATCATCAAAACTCTAATTGAGGGTTGTAGAATCAAACTATGTTCTAACAATCTCCCCCTTTTTGATGATGACAAAAACCAGATTTTTTTTCAATTAAAATTAAGGAATAAAAGGTATCAGAGATTAAAAAATAAAGAATAAAAGGTATCAGAGCAACGAAGAGAAAAACTCCCCCTGAGTTGATTACTTCCCTTTAATTCCATGAGACTTTGAGCATCAGAACTTTACTGTATCAGAGTTCATCAGATTCATCAGAGTCTTGTACCTGTAAGCTTTTCAGAAAAGAGAAATGTCAAAATGTTTGAGACTGATGTCTCAGTAATCCGTTATTGAAAAATATCATTATTTCTCCCCCTTTTTGTCAGTTATCAAAAAGCACAAATAATCAGAGCTAAAATAATCAGAGTTAAAAATGCATTTATATTAAAAACAGAAGCAATGATAAGATCAGAACATGTAAAAATATTACAGATAAACAAGTTATAAAAACAGCAAGGAAATTTCTAAGAAGGAGGAGGAAGTCGTGTGAACAAATCCTCCAACATGCTCTTGATTTGGGTGTTGTTTTCCTGTTGCTGAGATAACATGTTCGCTATTGCATCAATTTTGGTGTTCTGCTTATCCATTCTTTCATTCATCAGTATATCAGATCTTTTCAAGTCTTCAAGAGTCTGCCTGTCAAGGGAGGAAGCTTGAGGATCTTCAGAAACAGGATGCTTCTCAGAGCTTTCAGCAAAAACTTCTTCTTGACCCAAGTCTTCAGCTGGAATCATCTGTTCTTCTGACTCTGGTTGATCTTTGGAAGCTGGACGATGTTCAGACCAAGGGGCAATGTCCAGGTGGAGCACTTCTTCCTTAAGCAGCTTGCTCAGAACTGGACCTTCAATTTCCTTCAGCAGATTGCTGAAGTTCTGTTAAGCTTGTCCATAGCTCTGTTCTTGCAACTTAAAGGTTTCAGAGCATACCCATCTTCTGAACTTTGTCCAAAGGTAGTCAGAAGCAGCAGGATCAACCAGTTCCAGACTTGCTTGTCTTAGAGAAGTGATCCACTTCTTTATTTCTGTTTCAAAGTTCAATATGCTGGAACCAACATCTGGATGTTTTGGTTTAGGGATAGCAGTATTGTGGTTTATTGCAGCAAGGCGTTCAAGGACTGTTAAATCAATGACAGTCTTGCTGTGGTCGTCTGAATTATCTTTAGGTGAGGGAGTGGGAGAGTCAGGAATTATGATTGGACTTGATGGGGAATTTGGTGGAGTTATTTCTGGTGAAGAGGGAAGTTGAGGGATATTCACAATGGTGCTAGAGGGCAATTGAATGGCCAGAGGTACGAGTTCAGGGGATTCAGAGGGTTGAGCCTCAGAGATTTGAGTCTCAGGTTGTGGAGATTGTTCAGGTTGAGGAGAGGGTGGATTAATTTCTGGTTGAGGAGATGAAGGTTGTGGGATTTCTGGTTCTGGAGAGAGTGGAATTTCTGGTATTTGTGAGATTGGAATTTCTGGTTGAGATTTTGTGGTAGTTTGAGGATTTGGATTTTCTGGAGTGGAAACAGAAGTGTGTTGGTCTATATTAGAAAGAACTTGTGCAAGTTCTTGTTCTGGTATGGTTTCAGTATTTGGATTTTGTGGTTGGGAGCGAGATCTTCTGAGGGTTAATGATTCAGAAGGGTCAAAATCAAGGTCAAAATCATCGAAAGTTTGAGGTGTTGGGTTTTCAGATGGAGTTGGAATAGGGATAGATGTTGATACAGCAGTTGAATCTAAAAAAATTACAGAAGAAAGATTACCTCTCTTCTTAGGAGTCTGCTGAGATGATCCTTCTTTTGCAGCTTTTCTTTTCTTTGTCTTCTTCAGAACAACCTCTGATGCCTTCTGCTGAAGATCTTGAATATTCAGATTTGGTGCTGTACCGTCAGCTTTACAAGCATCCAGATATCTCAGAATGATTTCCAGTTTAGAGTCAATTTCTGAGAACAGAGTGAAGTTGTTCAGAGGGACTCTTCTGCTGGATATTGCATCAAAGGGAGTGACGTTGGGCTCCTTCTTGATGTTCTCTATCAACTTCATCTTCTTCAGATTTTTGGCATTCAGTTGCTTGCCAACAGAAGCTTCCAGAGTGAAGATTTCTTGAGCCTCTATCAAATGATCAATCAGCCTATTCTCTGTAAGAATATATGATATTAGTCTTCCCAGGGGTATCCAATCCATTTTTGTATGTTCCTCTTCTCTTGTTTCCTTAACACTTATTCTGAGATGGTTGAACAGAAGATGAGCTAGATTTATCTTGACCTTCTGAGAGATAAAATAGATCAGAAACTGCTGATCAATATTAATGTAATTAGGAGAGCTGGTAGGCTTCCTGTGGTTGAAACATCCCAGAATGATCTTGGCCCAAATTCTGTGTTTGTCCTTCAAATCCCTTATCTTGGTGGAGGGAAGCCCCAGAGTAAAAATTTCCCTTGCAATTAGGGCAGCATCAGCACACCTTTCTGCCATATCAATGCAACGAATACCACCACCACTGTACCCTATGAGTCTTGCAATCAGGTCTTCAGTAATAACAATCTTCTTCCCCATAATATAAGACGTAACTTGATGATTTTAAGAAGAAGCGTGAATCCAAAATTCATTTACCAGAATAGGAAATGTTGGACCCACCAGTATGTCAAAATACTTTTCCCAGCCTTGAGCTTTAATTTCTTCAGATAGATCAAAACCATTATCCTTAAGGCTGTTGAAATCCACGATTAATTCTGACAGAACCTCTAGGTTTTTGACTGGTGTTAGAAGCGTTCTGAAGGGTACTTCATATTGTTCAGATGAAACATTTTTCTAGGAACCTGCAGTAGGAATGCTGGAAGAAGCCATTGTTCACACGAAGTTTTTGTGAAAAAGATTGAAAGGGTTTTTGAGAAAGTAAGAACGCTAAAATCAGAAATATTCAGAGAAAATTGAAAGTGAAGGTAAAACGTGTAAATGGTGTGAAGTGTGTTTAAATAGATTTCTAAAAAGTTTTTGAAAACATAAACGTTAAGAGAGAGAAATTAATGATGATTATTAGCATTTAATGATAGCTGATTTTAGGGGATTCAGAAAGATATTTGGAACGGTTACCCATGACATGTGTCTCAATGCATCCAATAAGCGCTTTTGCCTTTTCAGAAACGTGAACGCGTGTTCAGCCTCAGAAAATAGCTGATGACTGGATGACACTTGTTTTCTTGAGTGAACAGCACTTCTATCCTTGAACTGAAGCACTCAGAGATTTATGGATAGATTCTGATACAATCTGCACTTCTAAAGTTCTGAAAGAAGATTGATCAGAAGTTCACAGAAAAATAAACACAGTTCTGAAGGTTAATATATAGAATCAAAACAATTTCATTCTGGGAAGAGCTTCATGTTGAGATGTTTCAGAATGAAGTTGAACCTATCTTCAGAAAGAGGTTTTGTAAAAATATCAGCCCATTGATGGTCTGTGTTAATAAATTTAAAATTTAAAATCCCTTTCTGAATATAGTCCCTAATAAAATGATGTTTTATTTCTATATGCTTAGCCCTAGAATGTAAAATTGGATTTTTACTAAGGCAAATAGCAGAAGTATTGTCACAGAGGATAGGAATGTTACTCTCAAATATCTGGAAGTCCTCAAGTTGACTTTTCATCCAGAGCATTTGTGTGCTGCATCCAGCTGCTGCTATGTATTCAGCTTTTGCTGTTGATAGAGCAATTATGGATTGTATTTTGCTGGACCATGAGATCAGATTTTCTCCCAGAAACTGGAAGCTTCCAGAAGTGCTTTTACGCTCTACTCTGTCTCCAGCAAAATCAGCATCACAGTATCCTACTAAGCTGTAATCACTTGATTTTCTATAAAACAAACCCAGATTAGTAGTACCTTTTAGATACTTGAAAATTCTCTTAACTGCTGTTAAGTGAGATTCTCTAGGATCTGATTGGAATTTGGCACAAATGCAAACACTGAATAAAATTTCAGGCCTTGAAGCTGTCAGATAAAGAAGAGAACCAATCATACCTCTATAGACCTTCTGTTCTACCTTTTTGCTTACCTCTTCTCTTTCCAGAATGCACGTGGGATGCATTGGAATCTTTGATGGCTTACATTCTGAGAGATCACACTTCTTTAGAAGTTCTCTGAAATATTTGCTCTGATGAATGTAAGTTCCTTCTGGGGTTTGATTGATATGAATGCCCAGAAAGAATTTCAGTTCCCCCATTAGGCTCATCTCAAATTCTGCCTGCATACACTTAGCAAACTTTCTTCCCAGAGAAGGTTTAGTAGATCCAAAAATGATATCATTAACATAAATCTGACATACTAAAATGTCATTCTTAACTGTCTTACAGAATAGAGTTGTGTCCACTTTCCCTCTGGTGAATTCCTTTTCTAACAGGAAGTTACTTAGTCTTTCATACCAAGCTCTGGGAGCTTGTTTCAGACCATACAATGACTTCTTTAGTTTGAAAACATATTCTGGATTTTTGGAACTTTCAAAACTAGGGGGTTGGTGCACATATACCTCTTCTTCTATATAGCCATTTAAGAATGCACTCTTAACATCCATCTGATACAGAGTGATGCCTTTATTAACAACAAATGAGATTAAGAGTCTGATAGATTCTAACCCGGCGACTGGAGCAAAGGTTTCTGTATAGTCTATCCCCTCTTGCTGACTATAACCTTGTGCTACCAATCGTGCCTTGTTTCTGATGACTTCACCTTGTTCATTCAGTTTGTTTCTGAACACCCATTTTGTTCCAATGACGTTGAATCCTTTTGGTTTAGGAACTAGATCCCATACATCATTTCTTGTGAATTGATTTAGCTCCTCTTGCATTGCTAGAATCCAGTCATTGTCCAGAAGTGCTTCATCAATTGTTGATGGTTCAATTAGAGAAACAAGTCCCATGAGGGATTCTTCAGAGTTTCTGAAGCTAGCTCTTGTTCTGATTGTATCTTCCTTTCTTCCTAAGATTGTTTCTTCTAGATGATCCATGCTACTTCTGGATGGTCTTTTCTGAAGTTGATCAACAGAAGGTGCTGGATTGCTTGCAGTGCCTCTTTCTGATGTTGAGGGAGTGTCTCTGTTAAGAGCTTCTGATGACTTGTCTTCAGTACCTGTGAATTCAACTTCCATACCTGCAAGTAATTCATTCTGCTTTGACTTTTGAGATTCAAGCTTATCATCAAAACGAACATTGATTGATTCTTCCATAATTTGTGTTTCTGTATTGTATACTCTGTACCCTCTTGAGCGTTCAGAGTATCCTAACATAATACACTTTTGTGCTTTAGAGTTAAACTTGTTCAAATAATTTTTTGTATTCAAAATAAAGCATGTACATCCAAATGGATGAAAATAAGAAATGTTGGGCTTTCTGTTCTTCCACAATTCATATGGAGTTTTTTCCAGAATAGGTCTTATAGAGATTCTATTCTGAATATAACACGCTGTGTTTATTGCCTCTGCCCAGAAGATCTTAGCAACGTTAGTCTCGTTGATCATGGTTCTGGCCATTTCTTGCAATGTTCTGTTCTTTCGTTCTACAACTCCATTTTGCTGGGGAGTTCTAGGACAAGAGAAATCATGCAGAATGCCTTTGTCATTAAAGAATGACTCAAAATCTTTGTTTTCAAATTCTCCACCATGATCACTTCTGACTTTGACGATTCTACGATAGTGACAAACACAGAGTGTGACTCGTCCTTGTGTCTTAAGAACTTTACCCATGTCCATCTACTATAGTCATCTACGATTACTAACCCATACTTCTTGCCACTGACTGAAGCAGTTTTAACTGGTCCAAATAAGTCAATGTGCAGAAGTTCTAATGGCTTAGAGGTGGAAATAATGTTTTTAGATTTGAAAGCTGGTTTTACAAACTTGCCTTTCTGACATGCTTCACACAGAGCATCTGAATTGAACATCAGGTTAGGAAGTCCTCTGACCAGATTGAGTTTGTTAATCTAAGATATTCTTCTCATACTAACATGTCCCAATCTTCTGTTCCAGATCCATTTCTCGTTGTTAACAGACAGAAGACACTTTACATTCTGACTTTTTAGTTCAGAAAGTTTTATTTTATAAATGTTGTTTCTCCTCTTTCCATTAAATAGGATAGTCCCATCTTTCTGACTAACAACTTTGCATGAATTTTGATTAAAGATTATATCATAACCGTTATCACTTAATTGACTTATGGATAACAGATTATGAATTAATCCATCTACTAATAAAACATTACTTATAGAGGGAAGATTTCCATTACCTACTGTTCCAGAGCCAATGATTTTTCCTCTTTGATTGCCTCCAAAACCTACGTGGCCTCCAGGTTTAAGTTCCAGGCTTTGGAACATATGCCTTCTTCCCGTCATGTGTCCTGAGCAGCAAGAGTCCAAGTACCATGATTGGTGTTTCTGCTTTGCTGCTAAAGATATCTGCCACATGTATTATTTTATCCTTAGGTACCCATATTTTCTTGGGTCCTGATTTGTTAGTTTTACCAAAACTCTGGTTGAATTTTGGTTTGACAGAATAATTACTACTTGTATATTTGATGTCATGTGTGTGCCCATATACAAAGTGTGAATCAAGTGAAGTGTGTTTTATAACTAAATCCATGGCATTGTTTGGCGTAGGAACCTTACCTTGGTATCCTATTCCTTTTCTGCCATTTCTGCTAACTCCATAGATCATTGAAGCCATTTTGCTTCTATCTATGTTTTTAGCTAGAAACTTCTGAAAGCTGTGATCATACTCCTTGATGATCTCATCAGCACTGCTGGGATTTTCAGGGATTATTTCCTTCTGAGAGTTTTGCAATAGATTTTCTAATTTTGAAATTTTATCTTTTAACTCAGAATTCTCCAATTTGAGACTCTCAGTTTTATCAGAGTCAGAAGCAAGATTCCTTTTCAGGTTTCTGAATTTAACTCTGATCTGCTGATATCTTTCCAGAATTTCATTAAGGCTTTCAGCTAGTTCAGCCTTAGTAAAGTTTATAGCAAAGTCAGGGAATACCTCTTTTGTATCTGATTCAGAGTCTGACTCAGAAGCTTCACTGTCTTCTGTTATGTTTGCCATGAGAGCTATGTTTTCTCTTTCATCATCTGATTCAGAGTCAGCTTCAGATGTGTCAGAATCATCCCATGTAGCCATGAGACTTTTCTTCTTTTCCTTGCCAAACTTCTTTTTGGGCTTTTCCTTCTGAAGCTTTGGGAAATCACTTTTGTAGTGTCCTTGCTCATTACATTCATAGCAGATGATGTCTTTGTTGTTTGGCTTTCTACTTCCTGAAGAGCCTTCAGATCTTCTGTGTCCAGAGGAGGATTCTGACCTTCTGTATCTGGAGAGAGATTCATTCTGATTCTTTAATCTTCTGGGATTCCTGAACTTCCTTTGCCTCTGCTTCCATAATTGGTTCACCCTTCTGGAGAGGAGAGACAATTCATCTTCTTCTGATGAGAACCCATCAGAGGTTTCTTTTACTGCCTGTAAAACTTTGGAGTCAGATTTTCTGTTAGATTTTAAAGCTAGTGGCTTACCTTTCTTTTGAGGTTCATCTGCTTCTAGCTCTATCTCGTGACTTCCGAGGGAGCTGACAAGTTCCTCCAGAGAGATTTTGTTGAGATCCTTGGCTGGCTTAAACGCTGTGACCATTGGCCTCCACTGTTTTGGCAAGCTTCTGATGATCTTCTTAACATGATCAGCAGTAGAATACCCTTTGTCAAGAACTTTGAGACCAGCAACCAAAATTTGAAATCTTGAGAACATCGTTTCTATTGATTCACTTTCTTCCATCTTGAATGCCTCGTACTTCTGAATGTGCGCAAGAGCTTTGGTTTCTTTGACTTGAATGTTGCCTTCATGCGTCATTCTCAGAGAGTCAAACATATTCTTTGTAGTGTCTTTATTTGATATCTTTTCATATTCAGAATAAGAGATGGAGCTGAGAAGAATTGTTCTGGCCTTGTGATGATTTCTGAAGTCACGCTTTTGCTGATCAGACATTACTTTCCTGTCAATCTTCTGACCACTACCATCCACTGGGTGCGTGTATCCATCAGTCACCATGTCCCACAAATCAGCATCATGGGCCAGAAAGAAGCTTTCAATTATGTCTTTCCAGTAGTCAAAGTTCTCTCTATCAAAGACTGGAGGTTTGCCATTGAATCTGTCTCTTTCTTCATTGTTGTCATTGCTGATGTTTTGATGTGGTCCTGCCATTGTGTTTTTCTGATGCTGGATCTTGTACTGACACAGTTAAGTGTTATAAGCTCATAACCAGACGCTCTGATGCCAATTGAAGATGTGAAAAACACAAGAAGGGGGGTTGAATTGTAAAACTTTAAATCAAATGCAGACAACACTATATTTTTATCCTGGTTCGTTTGATCTCAAACTACTCCAGTCCACCCGCCAAGGTGATTTCGCCTCTCTCCAACGAGGTCTTAATCCACTATATTCAACTGAATACAACAACTACTTTAACAACTGTTAAAGCCTTCTTGAGTATAACCACGGACCGGTTTATCTCAAGGAAATTCTCTTATAGATAATTGAACAAAATTGTGTGTTAATGTTTTCTAACAAAACTATATATCACAACTGTGATAATACACAGTATTAAGCTTGGAATAAAAACTGGATTGCTAGAGCGATAGAGTAAGCGTGGTTAGAAAGCTTTTGCAATTTGTATGAGTGCGTGCGCATTTTCGTAGACGTGTATATGCGTAGATTATTAGCATTTTCTTTTCTCACACAGACTTATTCATATGGCCACAAAAAAGATACGTTGGTGTCCATAACTCACTTTCAATTACCATAACGTTCTTTCCGTTTTGAGAAGATCTTGTCTTGGATAAAGTTGTTGGTGATAAATCTGTCTTGAATGCTTAGTCACACTTCAGAGTGTTCTGCTAATGATAGCACTTCAGAATGTTCTTTGCTTTAACTGAGTGATGACGCTTCTGAGTGCTGATGACTTGGTAAGGATCTTGATCAGAGTCAGAGTATTTTATGCGCAGATTCTGGTCATCAGGCTTCAGTGTATGATCTGGTAACTTCAGCGTGTAGCACATGTTTGGTCTTCTGATCTGACATATCTTCTGATGCTGATGTTGATATTGATCTTCTGATGCTGATTCCATCAGAACTTCTGTAAATACACAACATAAATTTAAGTAGCATATATGTCTTATATATAAATCTTACAACTTATTTATTCTTGTATTTTGTTATCATCAAAACTCTAATTGAGGGTTGTAGAATCAAACTATGTTCTAACACGGACGCCATTCCATTGCTCATACAGATTCAGTCTCCAGATATAGTTCAGATACGTTCCAGACACGGATACCATTCTGATACTTATTCTTCTGACTTACAACATTCAATTCAACAAACATTCTTGATGGCATCTACAAGCCCATCTCTGACAAGATTCTGTCACTTTTCCAAATGGCATCTTTAAGCCCATTCCCTCAACTACATTTTGATGAGTGCAAATTTACGGGCACTCTAGTGTCCAATCATCTTTTACCTTCGAGTCACGAAAGGCAAAACTCGACAATATAACTCTTCAGGTTCAAGAAGATTGAACAAGGGCAGCTGTTGTACCCTAAAATTTTCCCTCTCATTTTATCAAGATTCTCCTCACAAGACTGCTTGGATTCAAGACCAGATTAGGGTTTGCTCTGCTCAAGACATCTCCTTGCACTGTTGACCTGAAATTAGGGTTTGAGTTTGCACAGGGATTTTTGGACTTCCAATTCCTCATGTGACTTTCATACTTCATGTTGGACTTATAAGATTTCCCATACCAAGTTTCAAGCTTTGAATCACATTGTTGCCCAGTCAATTGGACAGTTGACCTGAAAATCAGTTGTATTGGGGAAAAAGTAAAATGTGGCCAATTCACAGTCAAACCTCATAATTTTTTATTCACATCAACATTATAGACTCATATGAACCATTTGATCAAGTTTGGACCACAACTTCTCAAGAAATTTGATCAGATCATCAAAAGGGCAAAATGGTCAAAATTAGTGTTTTGACTGTAGAAGGGCAATTTCTGATTTTTCACCTAGCCAATGGCAAATTGGGCTCAAGCATGTTTCAAGGACTCAATGACATCATCTTGACCTAATCACAAGGTTCAAAAGATCTCAAATGCATTGGATTGACAGATGATTTTTCCAATCAACTAATCAAAAATCAACTGTACACTGAAAAGTCAAACTTTGACTTTTTGATCAAAATCAAGTGCCAAGGGTCATTTTTCATCAATATGTGTCAAAACATGAAATTTGTTCACCAAGAAACCTAATTTTGGAAATTAGGGTTTAAGATTGAAAATTTTCATAACTTAGAAATTTTCTAAGTTATGAAAATTTCTTATTTTTTCCCAACTTTTCCCAACGTTTTCACCATGATGCAATTGGATTCAAAGAAAACTTCCAACATGAAAGTTGTATTCCTACACAAAATCTACAACTTTTATTCACAAAATTTTCCCAAAAGATGCTTGGATCTCCAGTTATGATTTTGTGAATAGGGGTCCAAAAACTTTCTAACTTAGTGAAATTTTGCCCTAGTTTAGGCATGATTTTGACCTATCTTCATGGTAATTTTTCACATAGTTCCAAGTTGAATCTCAAAATGCATTTCAATGATGGATTATAGAGCATGTTACAAGCTTTCCAAGTCCAAGAACTCTCCGAAATCATTTATGGTTAGGGAGAATCGAAGAAAAGAAAATGGTCATTTCTCACTTTTGTCCATGGCATTTTTCACATTGGCACAAGTTGCAAATCAGTTTGGATCATGTTTGTACTTATTTTACAGGTCTTAATCATTTACACGCTCATAAATTAAATTCAAACACATTGGATTATGGAATTTTTCTGATCTATGAAGCATTATACAAAAGTTTAATCCAAAAATGGAAAAAAGTTAACATTGCCACTTTGATAAAGCACACTTTATGCAAACTTTGTTTATCTTGAGCCATGGACCAAAGCTTTGGCTGCAAACCAACTCCACAAATATCAGGAAAAGTGTACCAACTTTGTGCAGACCCTGAGCTACCTTGTACATGCCTTTGCCTTTGTCAACTAACTTTTGCTTCAAAAGCAAGTAAGCTTCCAAAAGGAACATAACTCTTCCATCTGATAAGAACAAAGTTTGGTCTCATTTCAAACAAGTTTTACATATTGTCTAAGGCCAGAAACACGAGCTAACAACATCTCAAACACCCAAATACACCAAAACACCAACTTCTTCCCAAAACAGGGCATTTTCTGCAAACACCAAGCCAAGATCAAATTGCCTCGTGCGTTTTGTCTTGAATCACTTCAGACACATTCCATACAACACACCTGAACTGTCCAAGCCCTTCTCAAGCAACTGTAACTCCATTTTCATACTTCACCATTTTAACTTTGAAGCTTTGCAGGATTAGTTCTACAAGCACATTCAGGCAAGTTCAAGGCAAGTTAAGCATTGGGAAAGGTCAAGGGAACATCAAGCAAGCTCAAAAGACCTTCAGGTCTCACTCACAACTCCTACATTGCCATATTCGAACTTGACTGAACAAGGTAATTTCCAACTTTCTATCTCCTTATTTAGACATCCTTAGGCTTAGGTTTGTGAAGCAAAAATGTAGTCCTTAATGTCCTTGAACTGTACATATGCATAGTTCTTATTTATATTAACTGAGCTAGGAGAATTTGAATGTTAAAGTTGTTGAAAAAACTAGGTCATAAATTAGGGGCACTGAAATTCTCCCTGGTTTCTTAGAGTTAGATAAAGTTTTTTATATGGTTGGAATCGTGATTTAACAAGCTACAAGTTTCATGTTGCAAGATTTCGTTTTTAAGCACGTATGCAGGAGTTACAAGTTTGTACATGGCGCGCGCATTTTTTCTGTCTGAAGGACAGGGACGAAGTGGGACATGGGTTAGGCCTGGCTTGCTTGACTTTTGACACCCCCCTTCTTACTTTTTGCACCCCCTTGGCCCATTTATTATATTTTGTTTTATTTTTCATTTCTTTTGTGATTTCTGACTTTATTATTTTTTTCTAAATATTAAAAATCACCAAAAATATTTTCTTAATTTTTAGATTTTTATTTTATTATTTTTATTATTTTTTATGACAAAAAATAGTTTATTAGGTTAAATACTTTTATTTTCTTTAATAAATTTGTAAATAATATTAAAATACTTACATATTTTTATTTTATTATATTATACACTTAAAATATTATTTTCTCACATATTTTATTTTTTAACATCTTTGTATATATTTTTATTTATTATCTTGTACATAAATAATAATAGGATATATATATTTTCTTTTAAAACAAAATTAGGGTTTTCACCCCTTTCCAAAAATAATCATTTTTATTTTCTTATTTTTAAGATATAAATAAATTTATTTTACATACATAAAATAAATAAATTTATTTTACATACATAAAATAAATACAAAAACATTTGTGCATATTTACATTTTATTGTATATTTAAATAATTGCTTATTTATTTATTTGTACAATAAATTCAATATGGTTGTAATAGTTTTAAGGTTTTTATTTTGAGCAATATCCCCTTATTTCAAACTTGTATCCCCCTCCCCATAATAATGTTGTAATAGTCTTAGGTTTACTTTTACGCATTTTATCGCTTTCATATACCATGATAGTAAGATTAGGGTTTTGTATGCAAAGACCAAAATCAAAACAAATAGCATGACTAAACACAAGACAAAAATGCATGAAAAATGACAACACAATGCGCACAAGCACCCATAGGGTTTCATCCACTTTGTTGCCTTAAAATGGCCATGGTATGCATGCTAGGTATCTTGGCAAAACAAAAACAAAACAAAAGATCATAGTCCCTCGATGACGCTATTTTGGTTGCCTAAACAAAAATGATCTAGACCCTCAAAAAAAATTGCTAAGATACTTGGCAATATTGTTATCATGGTCATACGATGACCCACGCCCGTCCCGTTTAACATCCAAAGATAGGGTTGTTTACCAAATGCAATGGTAAAACAACAATATCAAAGGAATAAAAATGTGTAGGAAAGATCTTTGATTAGGGTAGACAACTCCTAGTTACTTGATCAACTTGCAAACCATCCTTGCTATTTTCAAACAAATACATAACACAATTTCAAAATATTTCCAAACAAGCTTTCAAACATTGAAACATTTTTCAAAAGACAAACACCTTTTTATACATTCAAACAAGAATCATTACAAAGGTTGCCTAAACAAAAGGCCTCTTTTCAAAATATTTTCAAAAACCACACACAAAGCACCATTTCAAACAATTGAAAGAAAAAGCAAGTGATCTAAAACAAGTAACTAAGAGCCCATGGAAAACCATGGATGAAAAGGGTGCTAGCACCTTCCCTTTTCATAATCTACCCCCTGAAACCAAAAACAATCTCAAAGGTCTTTCCTGTGCTTTTTTACCTTTCCTTTTGGATAAAATAAAAGTCGGTGGCGACTCTTGCTAAACCGAAACATTTGCGAACAAAAACGCAAAACCTTCATAGGTCAGTTCTCCCACCGCATCACAAGTAGTGTGGGTCAATAGATATTGTCTTAGTCGGAGAGCGGCCCGTGCCAAAGCACAGTAAGTTCTCTCGATCAGTGAGTATCTTGTTTCACAATCGGTAAACTTTTTGCTAAGGTAGTATATTGCATGCTCTTTTCGACCAGACTCGTCATGCTTCCCCAACACACACCCCATTGAATTATCTAAGACTGTTAAGTACATTATCAAAGGTCTTCCTTTGATCGGAGGAAACATAGTTGGAGGCTCTTGAAGGTATTCCTTGATTCTCTCGAAGGCAGTCTGGCATTCGTCATTCCATTTTACCACTGGATCTTTCTTCAGGAGTTTGAAGATTGGCTCAGAAGTAGCGGTTAGATGGGAGATGAATCTGGAAATGTAATTTAGGCGTCCGAAGAAGCCTTTAACCTCCTTCTCAGTGCAAGGAGCCGACATCTCTTGTATAGCCTTCACCTTTGCAGGGTCTACCTGAATACCTTTGTCACTGGCAATGAAACCTAGAAGTTTACCAGACCTTACCCCGAAGGTGCACTTGTTCAGATTTAACCTCGACTTGTACATCTTCAACCTATCAAACAGCTTTTGTAGATGATCAAGGTGATCTTCCTCAGTTTGAGACCTAGCTATCATGTCATCAACATAGACCTCTATCTCATGGTGAATCATGTCATGGAACAAAGCTACCATGGCTCACTGATAGGTTGCCCTAGCATTCTTCAACCCAAACGACATCACTTTGTAGCAGAAAGTTCCCCATTGCGTGATGAAGGTTGTTTTCTTCATGTCTTCGGGTGCCATCTTAATCTGATTCTAACCAAAGAAACCGTCCATGAAGGAAAAGATCTTGTGATGTGAAGTATTGTCAATCAGAACGTCAATGTGGGGAAGCAGAAAGTCATCCTTGGGGCTTTCCCTGTTTAAATCTCTGTAGTCCACACACATCCGCACCTCACTGTCCTTTTTAGGCACCGGAACTACGTTAGCAACCCATTAGGGATAAGAAGTGACAGCAAAGAACCCAATGTTGAACTGTTTCATAACTTCTGCTTTGATCTTCTCTGACATTTCAGGGCGCATACGACGAATCTTCTGCTTTACCGGAGGGCATATCTTCATATGACCAGGAAAAGATCTCGACATAATCATGTAACATCTGTATCAACCGCAATTTGACACTAAGTTCCAAATTTGCACCTATCTTGACTTCTTTTTTGTCCTCTTCTGCGCCCAAGTTTATTGTCTCAACTAGCTCTTCATGAGGCTGTATAGTCCTTTCTTCCTGCTGTAACAGCCTAGCAAGTTCTCCGGGTACCTCACAATATTCCTCACCTTCGTCCTCGGCTTGGTTGATTGGATTTTCAAAGTCATAACCGACAATAGCAAAGCTGTTATCAATGGGATCCAGAGTGGATATGAATCTGCAGTTTGATACGTGAGTGTGTGTAAGAGCATAGTTGTATAGACAAAGTAAAAAAAGCAGAAAAGAAAAACAGAGAGCGCAAAATTTGTATACATAAACGTCTAATGCTTTATTAATGCCATATGAAATTGAAACATGATAATCCTCACAAATAAACCATTGTACCCCGGGTAAGACACATGGCTATAAAGTTTATATTGTTTATTACATATCCAAAAAACAAGAAAGACAATTACTTCTGAATGAAAGTAATTGGTACAAGGTCTTTTGTCGTCCAATTACTGGGTCCACCATTGGTAGTAGGGAAGATCCAATTATCTATTTCATAGTCACTATCATTTTCTTCTAAGGCGTTGACCCTATGATTGCTGATACGTAGGGGAGGTCTTCCAACACGAGAAGGACGAGCATCCCTTTGAGCCCCTGAAGAGAAACCCAAACCAAAATCATCAGATTTGTATCAAATGTTAGGGAGTTGGCCTCAGATGGTACACCCATCTTCTTCAATAACTGCTTTGGCATCCTTGAGAGAAGCCATCTTCAAGGTAGGTCTGATGATCTTTGGAAGACTGGTGACAGTTTCAGTTGCAGCCATAGTCTGAGGCACCTCTTTGAAGTTCTAACATGGAGTCTCGATGAACTCGCCATCCATTTCCACATACCTGAAGGAATTCAAATGGCTTACCATGTACTCTTCTTCACCATGTTCCGTAACAATATTTCCTTTTACCGGGTATTTCATCATTTGATACAGAGTGGACGTGACAGCTCCCGCCCCATGGATCCAAGGGCGTCCCAACAAACAAGAATCTGATGGTCTGATATCCATCATGTAGAAATTGGAGTCAAAGGTCTGAGAATCAACTTTGATGGGGATGTCCACCTCCTTGTGCCCCATTCTTTTTGAACCATCGAAATCCCTCACTACTATGTTGTTGGGCTTCAAGGTCAAACCTTCATAATCTAATCTATCTAGAGCCTTCTTGGGCAGCACGTTCAATGATGAACTAGTATCTACTAGAACATGGGCCAAAGTAGTGCCCCTGAATTCGACGGAAACATGAAAAAATGGGTTTATTGATGAACAAGTTTCATGTTTTAACACATCTTGATGAAAAATTACCCTTGGCACTTGATCTTGACCAAAAAGTCAAAGTTTGACTTTTCAGTGTACAGTCAAATTTTGATCAGTTGACTGAAAAATTTATCTGTCAATCCAATGCAATTAAGGTCTTTTGAACTTGTTGAATAGGTCAAGATGATGCCATTGAGCCCTTGAGTCCATGGTTGAGCCTAATTTTCCATTGACTAGGTCAAAAGGTCAGAAATTGCCTTTGTACAGTCAAAACCCTAAAAATGACCATTTTGCCCTTTTGGTGATCTGGTCAAATTTCTTGTAGAGTTGTGGTCCAAACTTGATCAAATGGTTCATATGAGTTCATAATGTTGATGTGGATCAAAATTAATGAGGGTTTGACTGTAAATTGGCCACAGTTGACTTTTTCCCCAATACAACTGATTTCTAGGTCAACTGTCCAATTGATTGGCCAAAAATTTAATTCAAGGCTTGAAACTTTGTATGGACAAACTTATGAGTACAACATGAAGTATGAAAGTCATTTTAATCATTGGAGGTCCAAATATCCTTGTGCAAACTCAAACCTTAATTTAGGTCATCGGTGCAAGGAGATGTCTTGAGCAGAGCAAAAACCCTAATCCTGTCTGGAGTTCAAAGAGCCTTGTGATGAGAAATTTTGATAAAATGAGAGGGAAAATTTTGGGGTACAATAGCTGCCCCTGTTCAATCTTCTTGAACCTGAAGAGTTAGATTGGCGAGTTCGCTTTTCGCGACTCGAAGGTAAAAGAGGATTGGACACTAGAGTGCCCGTAAATTTGCACTCGTCAAATGTAGCTGAGGGAATGGGCTTAAAGATGCCATTTGGAGATGATAGAATCTTGCTGGAGATGGGCTTAGAGATGCCATCAAAATGTTTTGTTGGATATCAGTAGAATGAAAATCAGAATGGTATCCGTATCTGGAACGTATCTGAGTTGTATCTGGAGATTGGATTCGTATGAGCAAAAGAATGGCGTCCGTGTCTGGAGCGTATCCAAGCTGTAACTGTATTTGATGTTTGAACGAATATCAGAATGACTGTCGTGTCTGGAGTGTATCTGTATTGTGTCTGAATTCTGAATGGGTGACAGAGAAACATCTGTGTATGGAGCATCTTCGGGCTGGGGAATAGATTTGAATGAGTGACAGAATGGAAACCATGTCTTGGAGCGTATCTGGACTATATCTGAAGTTGAGATCTGTATGAGTAGCAGAATGACTTCCATGTCTTGGATTGTATCTGAACTGTAACTGGGATCTGGACAAATAACGGAATGACCTCCGTGTCTGGAGTGTATCTGAACTTAAAGTTGATAGTTGAATCTGAATGAGAAATAGAATGGCTTCCAGGTCTGGAGCGTATCTAGTCTGTATCTGATTGCTGAAGTCGGAATGAGTAGTAGAATTATCGCCGTGTCTGGGGTGTATCCATATTGTATCTTGACTTGAAATTATGAATGAGTAATAGAATGACCTCAATGTCTATGGTGTATCCATACTGTATCTGAAATCTTTGAACATTTATTAAAGGTAGTTTTTAATCTTATCCTGAAAAGGGAAAAATGTTAGCTAAAACACAAAGTTATGTTGCATGATATGTATGACATAATAAAATGTGCTTTATTAATGTTTATGATATATGAATGTAATGTATGCACATGTAAGCTGATTAGCTGTCTTGCTGAGGAAAATAAATCCTTGATAACTGGAGACAATGAACTCTTTGACTGCTGCTGGGGAAAATAAACCCTTGACTGCTGCTGGAGATTCAAAACCTTCCTTGGCTAAGACTGAGGAATCCTTTGGACTTACTACTGGGGATTGAAAATCCTTGGTGACTTGTGGGGAATAGAGAATCCTTCACGACCTTCTGGGGAAAATGAGGACAACTCTGACGATCTCTACTGGGGAATTAAAACTTGGGAGACTTCAACTGGAGAAAGGGGAACAAGAATCTTTGTTGCTTTGGGAAATAACTCTGTGGGGAGAACACTTATTCCGCCGAAGAATTCTCAAGAGCTTGGGTTGTATGCCAATCTACTGAGGATTTAAGAATGGTTGGGGATAAAAGTTAACTGTTATCTGATTGATTTTCAGGTCTTAAGATAACTTGTTGGGGAATTTGGAAAAACCAGATGATTTTCACTGTGGTGTAAAGGTTGGAGTTTTGGACTCTGTTGGGGAGGAAAGCTTCATCTTCACTGGGGACTTATAGTTGAAAGTTTTCTGGCTCCACTGCTGATATGGAGTCTAGAAACTTAGTTCTGATGGCGATATGTATTTAACTCTGCTGGGGATCTTGAACCTTAACTCCGCTGGGGATATGTATTAGATCCGAATGACATATTGCAGGGGATTTCTTCTGGAATAGCCTAAAGACGTTTTCCTATAATTTCAACCTATCAGTAATTATCCTTTCTTATTTCATTTTATTTGTAAGCAGTGATTATATTCAAATGCATATGCTCATTTAACAAATCATCGGACATTTTCAAATAAAACACAAGTGTAAAAAGAAAGAAAAGGAAAGCAAATTTATGTACTTTGAAGTGTCTTTGTATTAACTTTGTGTAAGTATTTTGTACAAAGGATATAGACATCCTAGTAAGAGAATGTTGTCATAAAAAAATGAGAAAAATTTGAACAAAGAAAGATGGCTATGTGTAACAATTCCATGGGGTTCCCATTCTGCTATAGCCTTCACAACTCTGAGTATCTTGTCTATTCGTTGCCTTGTCCACAGATGATTGGATTGATCAGAAGCTTGGAGCTTTTATGTGAGGATATTGTCCTTAAAGTGATCTGACGAGACATAGTCATACGCTTTAATTCCCTAACTTTTACATGGACCGCCCTTTCGGGTTTTCAGCCCACCGGGAAACCCCTTTTTGCCCAAGTCGCCCTTTCGGGTTTTCAACTTGCCGGGTGTACATATTTTTTTATTTATCCCTAATTTTTTCCTGAACCTCCCTTTCGGGTTTTCAATTCACCGGGATGCCCATTTTTTTCCCAAGTCGCCCTTTCGGGTTTTCAACTTGTCGGGTCGTTTATGCGTAGTATCTTTTGACTATGTCTGCGTTCGCAGGGTGTGGCAGGTTATCACCGTCCATGGTGGTCAAAATCATTGCCCCACCATAAAAGATGTTTTTGATCACAAACGGCCCTTCGTAAGTAGGAGTCAATTTTCCTATGGGATCACTTTGCGGCAAGATGATTCGCTTGATTACAAGATCCCCGACTTGATATACTTATCTCTTGACTTTCTTGTTGAAGGCCTTGATCATACGTTTTTGATACGCCTGACCATGGCAAACAGCAGTAAGTCGCTTTTCGTCAATCAAGTTAAGTTGATCAAGCCGGGTTTAAATCCAATCGTTTTCACTCAAACCAGCATCCTTCATGATCCTCAAGGAAGGGATCTGAACTTCCACAGGTAAAACAGCTTCCATGCCATATACTGAAGGGGTGAAAAACACAAGAAGGGGGGGTTGAATTGTAAAACTGAAATCTTAAAGCAATTGACAAGATATTTTTATCCTGGTTCGTTTGATCTCAAACTACTCCAGTCCACCCGTCAAGGTGATTTCGCCTCTCTCCAACGAGGTCTTAATTCACTATATTCAACTGAATATTATAGACTGCTTTAACAACTGCTAAAGCCTTCTTGATTCAAACCACAATCCGGTTTGTCAAGGCAACACTTTCTTACAAAGGTATAAAACAATGTGTGTGAATGTTTTCTACAAAACTTTATCACAACTGTGATGTATACACAAATTAAGCTTAGAAACTAGATTGCTAAACTGTAATGGAGTATCAGAGTTTGTTGGTTTAGCAAAACTGGTAGATGAAGATTATGGTTCAGCTTTGTGCGTGTAGAGATTTGGAGAGCATTAGCCATTATAATCTTCGAAGCCTTGTTTATATAGCACTTGAGAAGATGAACGTTGAATGCAATATTCTTGATTCAATGCTAATAACAAGCTTTCCTTTTTGAGCAGATCTTGTCTAGAATGATGCCGTTGGAATTAATTAGCGTTCAATGCACAGTACCGTTGCTTCTTCAATGCACGTTCTGGCTTGGCTCATTCTGATTCTGCTTCGCTGCTGATGAACTATTGTGTTTCTGTATCAGAGTGTTTACGCGCAGTTCTGTTCATCAAGCTTCAGCATGTACGTGAGTTGATCATCTGATCTTGACGTTCTGATTCAGCAACTTCTGATGCTGGTGTATGAAATCAAATTCTGATGCTGAATAAGTGATCTTGCTTATTTCAATCAGCGTATCTGCAAGTCAGAACATAGTAATTTTAGGCAGCATATAGTTCAAACATGAAACATATAAATACTATATCTTTTCACTTTGTTATCATCAAAACTCAAATATAGGGTAGTAGATTCAAACATTGTTCTAACAATCTCCCCCTTTTTGATGATGACAAAAACTAGATATTTTAAATAAAAAATAACGTGAAAAGGTATCTGGGAAATGTTTCAGAGTTAAGAAGTAAGGAGAAATCAGAGTTAGGAGATACTCCCCCTGAGTTGATTACTTCCCTTTGATGATACGTGTACTTCAGGATCAGATCTTTTTCTTTCGTTGAACATCAGATTATCAGAGTCTTGACTTATCAGAGAGCAGAGCTTCAGAGCTTTTCTTGTCAGAGCTTTGCTTTGGATCAGAGTGTTAAGACGATCAGAACTTCATATTTAATCAGAGCAACATTGATCAGAGCTTCTACATTTTGATCAGAGCTTCTAGTCTTCATAGTGTTCAGGAGCTTCCTTGTGCCTGTAGACTTAAAACAAAACAGAAAAACATTTCAAGTAATAGAGTTAGAATGTTTGAGAATTTCTGTCTAGTTAGCCGTTATTGATTTTAAATATCATTCTTGTTCTCCCCCTTTTTGTCAGCAATCAAAAAGTGTTGGTGATGTGCTAAAACAATTTGATCAGAAAAACTAATCATATTAAGAAAGTTCAAAATCAGAGCAAGAGAATATTGCAAAAACTTAATCAAAACAGTACATCAGAAAATGAAGAAAACATAAAAAAGTTATGCATGAAAAAGATTTAAGGTTGAGGGGGCATGCGTGAGAACAGGCTCTCCAGCATTGCTTGAATCTTTTCAGAAGTTTCATTCTGCTTCTGAACCATGTTGACCACAGTGTCAATTTTGCTGTCCTGCACATCCATTCGTGCTTTCATCTTCTGATCATTCTCTTCCATCCGCTGCTGTAGACGCAAGTCATTCAGCCTTAATTCTTCCAGAGCCTGCCTGTCCAAGGCAGCTTGAGAAGTATCAGAAGGAGGAAGCTTCTTAGAACTTTCAGCGACATCTTCTGCTGGATTTTCTTCAGCCTGAATGGTCTTGTCTTCTTCTGATGGTTGCACCTTTGCAGCTTGCTCTTTCTCAGACCAAGATTCACTGTCCAGAGGGAGCACAACTTCTTGAGGCAGCTGACTCTCAACTTCCTTCAGCAGCTTGCTGAAGTTCTGTTGAGCCTGCTCATAGTTGACGTCCTGCAACTTGAGGGCTTCAGCACGTACCCATAATCTGAACTGTGACCAGAGCTGATCAGAAGCAGCTGGGTCAATCATCCCAGGACAGACTTGCTTCAAAGAAGCAATCCATTGCAGCATACCTGTTTCAAAATTCAAAATACCAGAGCCAACATCTGGTTGCTTTGGTTTGGGGATGGCAATTTTGTGTCTTAGATCAGCAAGACGTTCAAGACTTGTTAAGTCAATGAAAGTTCTGCTGGGGTTTTCAGCGGTTTTCTGAGAGGTTGTTTGTTTTGGAGGAGGGGTATCAGAATCAGATATTTCGATTGGAGTGGTAGGAGTTTTTGGAGGTGTCGATTCTAATGAGGATGGCAACTGGGGCCTGAAAACAGTGGTTCCACATGGCAACTGGATTGCCAACGGTGATGGTTGAGGTGAGTGAGGGTCAGAATGATGAGGAGAAGGGGTTTCATAGTGGTGAAACTCTGTTTGTGGTGAAGGTGGATTATTTTCTGGTTGGGGAGATGGAGGTGGAATCTCTGATTGCTCAGGGATCAGAGGTTCTTCTGTGAGAGGTTGTTGTTGTTGTGGTTCTGGTTCTGGTTGTTGTTGTATTTCTGGTTCAGGTTGTGGTTCTAGTTGTGGAGGAGGAATATTTAGTGGTTCAGAATGTGGTTGAGCAGAAGTATGTTCACGCTCAATATCAGCTAGCACTCGATCAAGTGTTGGTGTAGTTGAAACAGTTGGTTGTTTGGGAATCTTAGTTCTGGGTCTTCTGAGTAGTAAGGCCTCAGAAGGGTCTTCTGGTATGGTTTCATCAATGGTAGGGATTGGAATGGATATTCTGTGAGAGGTTTGAGAAGGGGCAGCAGATGTTGGAATAGTAGATGAAATTAAAACAGGGGCAGCAGATGAAATACCTCTTTTCTTTGGATTCTGATGAGATGATCCTTCTGCTGGCGCTTTCCTCTTCTTTTTCTTCTTCTGAGTCACTTCTGGTTGGGTTTGACTCAGATCTTTGATCTTCAGCTTTGAACCTGTATCTTCTGCCTTGTACGCATCAGGGTACCTGAGAAACATCTCTGGTTTGGATTCCATTTCAGAAAATATTGGAAAATCACTCAGAGGCACTCTTCTGCTGGAGATGTCAGCAGTTGAAGTAGCTCTGGGTTCCTTCTTAATATTTTCTATCAGCTTCATCTTTTTCAGGTTCTTAGCATTCATCGGTTTTCCAACAGTTGGTTCAATAGTGCTCAGCACTTGAGCTTCGCTCAGATACTCTATCAGCCTATTCTCTGTCAGAATATCTGATATGAGCCTTCCAAACGGTATCCAGTCCCTTTTGGTCCTTTCTTCTTCTCTTGTTTCTTTGACACTGGTCTTGAGATGGTTGAACAGGAAGTGTGCCAGATTGATCTTTACCCTCTGATCAATAAAGTAGATCAGAAACTGCTGATCCACGTTTATATAATCAGGAGAACTTGTTGGTTTCCTGTGATTGAAGCAGCCAAGAACAATCTTAGCCCATACTCTGCAGTGATCCTTCAGATCCTTAATTTTGCTGCTGGGCATTCCAAGAGTAAAAATCCTGTTAGCTACCACACCTATATCAGGGCATCTTTCAGCCATGTCCACACAACGGACTCCACCACCACTTTGACCGATTAGCCTAGCAATGAGATCTTCAGAAATTACAATCTTCTTTCCCATAACAGAAGAGATGACTAGATGTTTAGAAATCTTGGCGTGAATCCAAAATTCCTTGACAAGCGCTGGGAATGTTGGTCCAACCAACCTATCGAAATACCTCTCCCACTTTTGAGCCCTAATTTCTTCAGTTAGGTCAAATCCATTTTCCTTCAAGCTTTCAAAGTCGATGATTAACTCAGAGAGAACTTCAAGGTTCTTTACCGGTGTGAGAAGAGTTCTGAGGGGCACCTGATATTGCTCAGAAGTTTCTTTCTTCTGATTGCCTGCAGAAATGCTGGAGGATGCCATTGCTCACACTAAAAAAAACGTTGAGAATGAATTGAGAGAAAAAGGTTTGTAGGAGATAAACTCAGAAATATGCAGAAAATGCTTAAGTGATTATGAGAAAGCGTAAGGAATAAGAATGAAGGATTAATGTGCTTAAATAGAGTTTTTCAAAATTATTTTGAAAAATTAAACGTTTTTAAGAGAGAGAAAAAAAATAATGATTGCCATTTAACAAGCGTGATTACTTTTCATTAAATGCTTGCTGATTTTGGGGGATTTGAGAAAGATACTTAAAAACGGTTACCAGACATGTGTCTCAATGCACCCAATCAGCGCTTTGCCTTCTCAGAAGCGTGCACGCGTTCTGCTTCAGAGATTTGCTGATGATTGGATGACACTTGTTTGATGTAGTGATCAGCACGTCTGTCTTTGAGATTAGACTCTCAGATCTTTAGACTTGCATCTGATACAATCTGCATGTTCTATCTTTCTGAAAGAAGATTGATCAGAAGTTCACAGTAATATAATTACATTCTGAAGATAAATATATGGAATTAAAACATTTTCATTCTGGGCATACTTTCATGCTGAGATGTTTCAGAATGAAATTGAACCTATCTTCTGAAAGGGGTTTAGTAAAGATGTCAGCCCATTGATGGTCTGTATCTATAAATATTAAGTTTAAAATACCTTTCTGAATATAGTCCCTAATGAAATGATGTTTTATTTCTATATGCTTAGCTCTAGAATGTAAAATAGGATTCTTACTTAAGCAAATAGCAGAAGTATTATCACAAAGAATAGGAATGTTACTCTCAAAAATCTGGAAGTCTTCAAGCTGACTTTTCATCCAGAGCATTTGTGTGCTACATCCTGCTGCTGCTATGTACTCAGCTTCTGCTGTTGACAGAGCAATTGTTGACTGCCTTTTGCTGGACCACGAGATCAGATTTTCTCCCAGAAACTGGCAGCTTCCAGAAGTACTTTTACGTTCCACTCTGTCTCCAGCAAAATCAGCATCACAGTAGCCTACTAAGCTGTAATCACTAGATTTTCTATAAAACAAACCCAGATTAGTAGTACCTTTCAGATACTTGAAAATTCGCTTAACAGCTGTTAAGTGAGATTCTCTAGGATCTGATTGGAATCTAGCACAAATACATACGCTGAATAATATGTCAGGTCTTGAAGCAGTCAGATAGAGGAGAGAACCAATCATACCTCTGTAGACTTTCTGTTCTACACTTTTGCTTACCTCTTCTCTTTCCAGAATGCACGTAGGATGCATTGGAATCTTTGATGGCTTACATTCTGAGAGGTCAAATTTCTTCAGAAGATCTCTGATGTATTTGCTCTGATGAATGTAAGTTCCTTCTGGAGTTTGATTGATCTGAATTCCTAGAAAGAATTTCAGTTCCCCCATGAGGCTCATCTCAAATTCTGCCTGCATACACTTAGCAAATTTTCTTCCAAGAGAAGGATTAGTAGAACCAAAAATGATATCATCAACATAAATTTGACAGACTAAAATGTCACTCTTAACTGTTTTACAGAATAGAGTAGTGTCCACTTTCCCTCTGGTGAATTCATTTTCAAGCAGAAAGTTACTTAGCCTTTCATACCAAGCTCTGGGAGCTTGTTTCAGACCATACAGTGACTTCTTTAGTTTGAAAACATGTTCTGGATGTTTTGTATTTTCAAAACCTGGGGGTTGGTGAACATACACTTCTTCTTCTATATAACCATTTAAGAATGCACTTTTGACATCCATCTGATACAGAGTGATGCCTCTATTAACAGCAAATGAGATTAAAAGTCTGATAGATTCTAACCTGGCGACTGGGGCAAAGGTTTCTGTATAGTCTATCCCCTCTTGCTAACTATAACCTTGTGCAACCAGTCGTGCCTTGTTTCTGATGACTTCACCTTGTTCATTTAGCTTGTTTCTGAACACCCATCTTGTTCCAATGACGTTGAATCCTTTTGGTCTGGGAACGAGATCCCATACGTCGTTTCTGGTGAATTGATTCAGCTCTTCTTGCATTGCCAGAATCCAGTCATTATCCAGAAGTGCTTCATCAATAGAAGAAGGTTCAATCAGAGACACAAGTCCCATAAGAGTTTCTTCAGAGTTTCTGAAGCTTGCTCTTGTTCTGATTGGATCTTCCTTTCTTCCTAGGATAGTCTCTTCTGGGTGATCCAAGCTGCTTCTGGGTAATCTCTTCTGAGGTTGATCAGCAGCAGTTGTAGGATTTCTAGCATTGCTTCTTTCAGACGTTGAAGGAATGTCTGTGTTGAGAGCTTCTGATGACTTGTCTTCAGAACCTGCAAATTCAATTTCTATACCTGCAAAAGTTTCATTCTGCTTTGACTTTTCAGAGTCAAGCTTGTCATCAAAACGAACACTGATTGATTCTTCCACAATCTGTGTTTCTGTATTGTATACTCTGTACCCTCTTGAGCGTTCAGAGTATCCTAACATAATACACTTCTGTGCCTTAGAATCAAACTTGTTCAAATAATTCTTTGTATTTAACATAAAGCAAGTACATCCAAATGGATGAAAATACGAAATGTTGTGCTTTCTGTTCTTCCACAATTCATATGGAGTCTTTTCCAGAATAGGTCTTATTGAGATTCTATTCTGAATGTAGCACGCTGTGTTTATTGCCTCTGCCCAGAAAGTCTTAGCAACGTTTGTCTCATTGATCATGGTTCTGGCCATTTCTTGCAATGTTCTGTTCTTTCGTTCTACAACTCGATTTTGTTGGGGAGTTCTAGGACAAGAGAAATCATGCAGAATGCCTTTGTCATTGAAGAATGACTCAAAATCTTTATTTTCAAATTCTCCACCATGATCACTTCTGACTTTAACGATTCTAAGATCTTTTTCATTCTGAACTTGGTTACAGAAGGTAACAAACACAGAGTGTGACTCGTCCTTGTGTCTTAAGAACTTTACCCATGTCCATCTGCTATAGTCATCTACGATTACTAACCCATACTTCTTACCACTGACTGAAGCAGTTTTAACTGGTCCAAATAAGTCAATGTGCAGAAGTTCTAATGGCTTAGAGGTAGAAACAACATTTTTGGATTTAAAAGAAGGTTTTGCAAATTTGCCTTTCTGACATGCTTCACACAGAGCATCTGAATTGAACTTCAGATTAGGAAGTCCTCTGACCAGATTGAGTTTGTTAATCTGAGATATTCTTCTCATACTAACATGCCCCAATCTTCTGTGCCAGATCCACTGCTCGTTGTTAACAGACAGAACAGCTTTACATGCCCCAATCTTTCTGACTAACAGCTTTACATGATTTTTGATTAAAGATTATATCATAACCGTTATCACTTAATTGACTTATGGATAACAGATTATGCATCAATCCATCAACTAGCAGAACATTATTAATAGAGGGAAGATTTCCATTACCTACAGTTCCAGAGCCAATTATCTTTCCCCTCTGATTGCCTCCAAAGCCAACGTGGCCTCCAGGCTTAAGTTCCAGGCTTTGGAACATATGCCTTCTTCCCGTCATATGTCGTGAGCAGCCAGAGTCCAGGTACCATGACTGGTGTTTCTGACTTGCTGCTAAAGATATCTGCAACATGTATTATTTTATCCTTAGGTACCCAGATTTTCTTGGGTCCTGACTTGTTAGTTTTACCAAAACTCTGGTTGAATTTTGGTTTCACAGAGTGCTTACTGCTAGTATATTTGATGTCGTGTGTGTGACCATACACAAAGTGTGAATTTAGAGGAGTGTGTTTAATGGTTAAATCCATGACATTCTTAGGTGTAGGAACCTTACCTTGGTATCCTATTCCTTTCCTGCCGTTTCTGCTAACTCCATAGATCATTGAAGCCATTCTGCTTCTATCTATGCTTTTAGCAAGGAACTTCTGGAAACTATGATCATACTCCTTGATGATCTCATCAGCGTTGCTGGGAGTTTCAGAAATTGGTTCCTTCTGAGAGTTTTGTAAAGAGTTTTCTAATTTTGAAATTTTATCTCTCAGCTCAGAGTTTTCCAATTTGAGACTCTCAGACTTATTAGAGTCAGATTCAAGATTCCTTTTCAGGTCTCTGAATTTAGCTCTAATCTGCTGATAACGTTCCAGAATTTCATTGAGGCTTTCAGTAAGTTCAGCCTTTGTAAAATTAACAGCGAAGTTAGGGAATATCTCTTCTGTGTCTGATTCTGAGTCTGATTCAGAAGCTTCACTATCATCTGGAATGTTAGCCATGAGCGCTATGTTTGCCCTTTCATCATCTGATTCTGAGTCAGCTTCAGACGAGTCAGAGTCATCCCATGTGGCCATGAGACTTTTCTTCTTCTCTCTTCCAAACTTCTTTTTGGGCTTTTCCCTCTGAAGCTTTGGGCAGTCACTCTTGTAGTGTCCTTGCTCATTGCACTCGTAGCAGATGATGTCTTTTGTGTTTGGCTTCTTGCTACTGGAGGAGCCTTCAGATCTTCTGTATCCAGAGGAAGAATCTGTCCTTCTGTATCTGGAAGAAGACTCGTTCTGATCAGATCTTCTGGGATTCCTGAACTTCCTTTGTCTTTGCTTCCACAGTTGATTTACTCTTCTGGAGAGAAGGGAAAGTTCGTCTTCTTCTGATGAGGATCCATCAGATGTTTCTTCAACTGCCTGCAAAACTTTAGACTCAGATTTTCTGTTAGATTTTAATGCTAAAGGCTTACCTTGCTTCTGAGGCTCATCAGCTTCTAGCTCTATCTCATGACTTCTGAGGGAGCTTATAAGTTCCTCCAGAGTGATTTTGTTGAGATCCTTCGCTAGCTTCAGAGCAGTAACCATAGGCCTCCACTGCTTGGGTAAACTTCTGATTATCTTCTTGACATGGTCAGCAGTAGAGTATCCTTTGTCCAGAACTTTGAGACCAGCTACCAGAATCTGGAATCTAGAGAACATAGTTTCAATGGATTCAGATTCTTCCATTTTGAACGCCTCATACTTCTGAATGAGCGCCAGAGCTTTTGTTTCTTTGACTTGAACGTTCCCCTCATGCGTCATTCTGAGAGAATCAAAGATGTTCTTAGCTGTGTCTCTGTTGGAGATCTTTTCATACTCAGTATAGGAGATGGCACTGAGGAGGATGGTTCTGGCCTTATGGTGATTCTTGAAATCACGCTTTTGTTGATCAGACATTGATTTTCTATCAATCTTCTGACCAGTTGCATTCACAGGGTGCGTGTATCCATCTGTCACCATATCCCACAGATCAGCATCATGTGCTAGAAAGAAGCTTTCAATTCTGTCTTTCCAGTAATCAAAGTTTTCTCCATCAAAGACTAGAGGTTTGCCATTGAATCTGTCTCTGTCCTCATTGTTGTCATTGCTGAAGTGAGAGTTGTTTCCTGCCATTGTGTTTTTCTGACGCTGGATCTTGTACTGACACGGTTAGGTGTTTTAGCTCAGAACCAGGCGCTCTGATGCCAATTGAAGGGGTGAAAAACACAAGAAGGGGGGGTTGAATTGTAAAACTGAAATCTTAAAGCAATTGACAAGATATTTTTATCCTGGTTCGTTTGATCTCAAACTACTCCAGTCCACCCGTCAAGGTGATTTCGCCTCTCTCCAACGAGGTCTTAATTCACTATATTCAACTGAATATTACAGACTGCTTTAACAACTGCTAAAGCCTTCTTGATTCAAACCACAATCCGTTTTGTCAAGGCAACACTTTCTTACAAAGGTATAAAACAATGTGTGTGAATGTTTTCTACAAAACTTTATCACAACTGTGATGTATACACAAATTAAGCTTAGAAACTAGATTGCTAAACTGTAATGGAGTATCAGAGTTTGTTGGTTTAGCAAAACTGGTAGATGAAGATTATGGTTCAGCTTTGTGCGTGTAGAGATTTGGAGAGCATTAGCCATTATAATCTTCGAAGCCTTGTTTATATAGCACTTGAGAAGATGAACGTTGAATGCAATATTCTTGATTCAATGCTAATAACAAGCTTTCCTTTTTGAGCAGATCTTGTCTAGAATGATGCCGTTGGAATTAATTAGCGTTCAATGCACAGTACCGTTGCTTCTTCAATGCACGTTCTGGCTTGGCTCATTCTGATTCTGCTTCGCTGCTGATGAACTATTGTGTTTCTGTATCAGAGTGTTTACGTGCAGTTCTGTTCATCAAGCTTCAGCATGTACGTGAGTTGATCATCTGATCTTGACGTTCTGATTCAGCAACTTCTGATGCTGGTGTATGAAATCAAATTCTGATGCTGAATAAGTGATCTTGCTTATTTCAATCAGCGTATCTGCAAGTTAGAACATAGTAATTTTAGGCAGCATATAGTTCAAACATGAAACATATAAATACTATATCTTTTCACTTTGTTATCATCAAAACTCAAATATAGGGTAGTAGATTCAAACATTGTTCTAACATATACCAAAGAAAAAGGGATTCCCCTAGTTGAAGTGTGTGCCGTGGTACGGTGCCTGTGCAAAGCAAACGGTAACATTTCATGCCAGTCCTTGTAGGTGACTGTCATCTTTTGAATGATCTTCTTAATATTTGTGTTCGCAGCTTCGACAACACCGTTCATCTTAGGCCGATAGGGAGATGAATGGTGATGTTGAATCTTGAACTACTCACACAGAGCGGTGATCATAGTATTATTCAAATTTGTACCGTTGTTCGTAATGATCCTGTCAGGGATACCATACCGGCATATGAGGTTCTGCTTGATGAAGTGGGAAACCACATTCTTTGTAATGGAGGCGAAGGAAGCTGCTTCGAGCCATTTGGTAAAGTAATCAATGGCCACCAGGATGAAACGGTGTCCATTGGATGTTGTAGGCTTGATCTCTCCAATCATGTTGATTCCCCACATTGCGAATGGCCAAGGAGCTGTTAAGACATTGAGAGGAACTGGGGGAATATGTACCTTGTCAGCATAGATTTGGAATTTGTGACAAGTACGGGAATGTTGATGACAATCAGCTTCCATGGTTGACCAGTAGTAGCCTACCCTTAGAATCTTCTTAGCCATCGTGTGACCGCTCGAGTGGGTGCCAAAGGTGCCATTATGTAGTTCAGCCATAATCTGCTCAGCTTCAACCTTGTCCACACAACGGAGTGGGACACAATCAAGATTGTGCTTGTGTAGGATACCATTGCTCAGAAAGAACTTGGCTGCGAACCTCCTTAAGAACTTTTTGTCGTTGACTGAAGCTCCTTCAGGGTATTCTTGTGCTTCGAGATACCTTTTGACATCGTGAAACCAGGGTCGGTCCACCACTTCTTCGGTATTAATATCGTGACAATGTGTTGGTTCGTCCATTCGTTCAATGGTGATTTGAGGTGCCTCATCATCCCAGCTGAGTTTAAACATGGAAGACATTGTAGCCAGAGCATCCGCTAGCTGATTTTCTTCTTGCGGAAAGTGCTCAAAGGTAATCTGCTCGAAATGAGGCAACAGTGTCAGGACATGTTCTTTGTATGGGATAAGATTAGGATGTTTAGTGTCCTACTCTCCTTTGATTTGACTGATAACCAAAGCTGAGTCCCCAAATACAATCAGATATTTGATTCCCAAGTCAATAGCAGCCTTGAGACCAAAGATACAAGCTTCATACTCGACCATGTTATTGGTGCAACTGAAGCAGAGTCTAGCAGTGAAAGGTGTATGGCAACCTTCTGGAGAGATAAGTACCATGGCGATACCGTTGCCAAGTGCATTTGAAGCACCATCAAAGTATAGGGTCCATCGGGATCCTTATTCAGGTCCGTCATACGGTCTGTTACCTTTAATGTTGTCCAATGTCATAATATCCTTGTCAGGGAAATCGAACCTCATCGATTGGTAATCTTCGACAACTTGATGAGCTAGATGGTCAGCTAGCACACTCCCCTTTATAGCTTTTTGGGTTGTGTACTGGATATCATACTCAGTCAGGATCATCTACCATCTAGCGATTCTTCCGGAAAAAGTAGGCTTCTCGAAGATGTACTTGATCGGATCCATTTTAGAAATTAGCAAAGTGGTATGTGTCAACATATACTGCCTTAGCTGGCGAGCAGCCCATACCAAAGCGCAACAAGTTTTCTCGAGCAGTGAGTAGCAAGTCTCACAGTCGGTAAACTTTTTGCTAAGGTAATAAATGGCATGCTCTTTTCGGTCAGACTCGTCATGTTGGCCCAGTACGCACCCCATTGAATTATCCAAAATAGTCAGATACATGATTAAAGGTCTTCCTTCGACGGGTGGCATCAAGATAGGAGGCTCCAGCAAATACTCCTTGATCTTATCGAAAGAAACTTGACAATCATTATTCCATTCAACCACCTGATCTTTCTTCAACAGCTTAAAGATTGGCTCACAGGTAGATGTTAGGTGAGAGATGAACCTTGGGATGTAGTTTAAGCGTCCCAAGAAACCTCTGACCCCCTTTTCAGTGTGGGGGGCAGGCATTTCTTTTATAGCTTTGACTTTGGCAGGATCAACTTTGATGCCTTTGTTACTGACGATAAATCCTAAAAGTTTACCGGACTTGACTCCGAAAGTGCACTTGCTAGGATTCAGTCTGAGCTTATATTCCTTTAACCTGACAAACAGCTTTTGCAGATGGTCGAGGTGTTCTTCTTTTGTTTGTGAACGGGCTATCATGTCGTCTATATAGACTTCGATCTCATGATGTATCATGTCATGAAACAAAGCTACCATGGCTCGCTGATAGGTTGCCCCGGCATTCTTCAGTCCGAATGGCATCACTTTATAGCAGAAGGTACCCCACTGCATAACAAAAGTAGTCTTCTCCATGTCTTCGGGGGCCATCTTGATCTGGTTATATCTCGAAAATCCATCCATGAAAGAGAATACCTTATGTTGAATTGTATTATCAACCAAGATGTCAATGTGCGGTAGTGGAAAGTCATCCTTAGGGCTAGCCCTATTTTAGTCTCTATAGTCCACACACATTCTGACTTTGTCGTCCTTCTTAGGCACGGGCACAATGTTAGCGACCCATTGTGGATAGGAAGTAACATCCAGAAAGCCAACATTGAACTGCTTCATCACTTCAGCTTTGATCTTTTCAGACATATCAGGCCTCATTCGGCGGACTTTCTGTTTGATTGGTGGATAGTCTTCTCTTGTAGGGAGACGGTGAACCACGATATCTGTATGTAGTCCCGGCATGTCTTCATAGAACCAGGCAAAGATCTGAACATATTCATTCAACATCTGAACTAAGCGCTCTTTGACACTTGGCTCCAGATTGGCACCCACTTTAACCTCTTTTCTGTCTTCCTCTGTTCCAAAATTGATAGTCTCTAACAACTTTTCATGGGGCAGAATAGCCCTTTATTCTTGTTGCAAAAGTCTAGCTAACTCTCCAGGCACTTCACAGTCTTTGTCACCTTCGTACTCGGCATGATTGACCAAATCTTCAGAGTCACTGAAGGCCAAAGCAGAATAGTCACCCATGGAATCTGGAGCGGATGGGTACCTGCATTTTGTGAGTGTGGGTGTGTGTAAGGGATAGCCATCCTTAAACAAAATAAAATGTAAAAGGAAAGAAAATGAACACAAAAGTTTATAGATGAAAACGTCCATGATTCATTAAAAATGGCATATGAAAATGAAAAATCAAAACCCTTAGAAATGGACCTATGTGCCCCGGGAAAGGCACAAGGCAAAAGAGTGTACGAATTGTTTAAAAGTTATTACAGACCAACATAAATGTTCAAAAGATAAATTACTGATTGATGAAAGTAATGGGAACGAAGTCTTTCGCCTCCCAGTTGTTCAGTCCCCCTTCAATGGTTGGAAAGATCCAATCTTCAAAATTGCCTTCTTCATCATCATCTTCTAAAGCATGAACTCCATGGTGAGTGTTTTTTAAGGGTGGTCCTCCATCCCGGGAGCGACGCACAACTTTCTGGCTAGCAGCAGTAAAACCCAATCCGAACTTGTCTGTCTTGTGAGGAAAATCTGGCAGTTGACCCCACACTGTACTTACTCCTTCCTTGATTACAGCCTCCGCATCTTTAAGGGATGACATCCGGGGCACAAGCTTTGTAATGATGGCCACATCAGTCATTGTCTTTGCTACCGCAACTTCAGGAGAAACCTCTTCAAAGTGTTGGAAAGGTGTTTCTATGAATTCACCATCTAACTCCCCGTAGCGGAAAGAGTTAAGGTGGCTTATCATATACTCCTCCTCACCATGAACTGTTATAATCTTACCCTGAACTGGGTATTTTAGCATTTGGTGTAGAGAAGAAGTGACTGCCCCAGCATTGTGGATCCATGGCCTTCCCAACAAACAAGAATATGAAGGACGGATGTTCATCACATAAAAAGTAGAGTTAAAAATTTATGTTCCCACCTTAATTGGGATGTCCACTTCTCCGTGAACCATCCGCTTAGAATCGTCGAAGGCTCTAACAATGATATTACTGGGCTTTAGGGTCAAACCTTCACAGTCCAATCTGTCCAATGCTTTCTTTGGTAGAACATTTAAAGATGAACCGGTATCAACCAGAACATGAGCAAGTGTGGTCCCTCTGCATTCTACCGAGACATGCAGCGCATCATTATGCTTTCTTCCATTAGGGGTCAAATCAGCATCAGAAAAGCCAAGACCATTATCGACTGTAAGGCTAGCCACGCACTCTTGAAACTTGTCCGCAGAAGTTTCTTGAGGCACATGTGCCGTCTTCAGAAATTTGATCAAGGCTTTGGCATGAGCCTTGGAGCAGAGTAATAGAGCCAACATAGAGATTTTTGAAGGGGTTTTCCCCAGCTGCTATACGACATCATAGTCGCTCTTCTTAATTATCTTTAAAATCTCCTCCATCTCGTTTTGGGTGGTCTCGGGGATAATAAAAGTCTGAACCTTCGTCCTGACAGGCGCCTCTTGGATCCCCTTACCTTTATTAGCAGTAACAACATAGGGTATAGCTTCGGGAGCATCAATTTCTTCACTTACTGGACTTTGCACAGATATCTTGGCAGGCACAAGAGCACTTAAGGGTCCGAAGACTGCCCGTGGAGGAGCAATCTCCGGAGAGAAGATTCTTCCGCTACGAGTTATCTTACTTGTCCCTGCAATATTCCCTATGTCAGGACTTTCTTCATCAGAATTCTCTTCGACTGATTCGATCTGCATGACACCGTGGTAGAAGATCTCTCCTCCATAATTCCATGGTATCGTCTTGTTGGACTTATATGGGATAGGCCCTGGCATGGTAATCTTCAGCGGTACAAGCTTTGGATCAGGCGTAATCTTAACAGGCCTTTTGCAGGTCTTGGGAAGATTGTCGGAAATGGTGATTATAGCAATATCATTGATTGGAGTAACAAAGGTAACAAGAGTAACATGAGTGATAGTTGAAGTGGTGAAAAACACAAGAAGGGGGGGTTGAATTGTAAAACTGAAATCTAAAGCAATTGACAAGATATTTTTATCCTGGTTCATTTGATCTTAAACTACTCCAGTCCACCCGTCAAGGTGATTTCGCCTCTCTCCAACGAGGTCTTAATCCACTATATTCAACTGAATATTACAGACTGCTTTAACAACTGCTAAAGCCTTCTTGATTCAAACCACAACCCGGTTTGTCAAGGCAACACTTTCTTACAAAGAGATAAAACTATGTGTGTGGATGTTTTCTACAAAAACTTTATCACAACTGTGATGTATACACAAAATGAAGCTTAGAAACTAGATTGCTAAACAGTAATGGAATCAGAGTATGTGGTTTAGCAAAACTGGTAGAACGAAGATTATGGTTCAGCTTTTGTGCGTGTAGAGATTTGGAGAGCATTAGCCATTATAATCTTCAAAGCCTTGTTTATATAGCACTTGAGATGATGAACGTTGAATGCAATATTCTTGATTCAATGCTAATAACAAGCTTTCCTTATTGAGCAGATCTTGTCTGGAATGAGGCCGTTGGAATTAATTAGCTTTCAATGCACAGTACCGTTGCTTACTTAATGCAAGTTCTGGCTTGGCTCATTCTGACTCTGCTTCGCTGCTGATGAACTATTGTTTCTGTATCAGAGTGTTGAGCGCAGTCTTGTTCATCAGGCTTCAGCATGTACGTGAGTTGATCATCTGATTTTGACGTTCTGATGTAGCAACTTCTGATGCTGGTGTCTGAAATCAAGTTCTGATGCTGAATAGACGTGATCTTGCTTATATCAATCAGAGTATTTGCAAGTCAGAACATAATAATTTTAGGCAGCAGATAGTTCATTCATGAAACTTATAAATACTATATCTTTTCACTTTGTTATCATCAAAACTCAAATATAGGGTAGTAGATTCAAACATTGTTCTAACAATCTCCCCCTTTTTGATGATGACAAAAACTAGATATTTTAAATGAAAAATAACGTGAAAAGGTATCTGGAAAATGTATCAGAGTAAGAAGTACGGAGAAGTCAGAGTTAAGAGATACTCCCCCTGAGTTGATTACTTCCCTTTGATTATACGTGTTCTTCAGGATCAGATCTTTTTCTTTCTTTGAACATCAGATTATCAGAGTCTTTGACTTATCAGAAGCTTTATGTCAGAGCAGAGCTTCAGAGCTTTTCTTGTCAGAGCTTTGCTTTGGATCAGAACTTCATATTGATCAGAGCAACTTCATATTGATCAGAGCTTCTTCGTTTTGATCAGAGCTTCTATACTTCAGAGTGTCCAGGAGCTTCCTTGTGCCTGTAGACTTTAAACAAAACAGAAAAACATTTCAAGTAATAGCGTTAGAATGTTTGAGAGTTTCTGTCTAGTTAGCCGTTATTGATTTAAATATCATTCTTGTTCTCCCCCTTTTTGTCAGCAATCAAAAAGTGTTGGTGATGTGCTAAAACAATTAAGATCAGAAAAACTAATCATATTAATATAGTTCAGAATCGAAACAAGAAAATATTACAAAACATAATCAAAACAGTACATCAGAAAATCAGGAAAACATGAAAAAGGTCATGCATGAAAGAAAATTTAAGGTTGAGGAGGCAAGCGTGTGAACAGGCTCTCCAGCATGGCTTGAATCTTTTCAGAAGTCTCATTCTGTTTATGCACCATGCTGACAACAGTGTCAATCTTGCTGTTCTGCACATCCATTCTCTCTTTCATCTTCTGATCGTTTTCATCCATCCGCTGCTGCAGACGCATGTCATTCAGCCTTAGTTCTTCCAGAGTCTGCCTGTCCAAGGCAGCTTGAGAAGCATCAGAAGGAGGAGGCTTCTCAGAACTTTCAGCAACATCTTCTGCTTGATTTTCAGCCTGAATGGTCTTGTCTTCTTCTGATGGTTGCACCTTTGCAGCTTGCTGTTTCTCAGACCAAGGTTCACTGTCCAGAGGGAGCACGTCCTCTTTCAGAAGCATACTTCCAACTTCATTCAGAAGCTTGCTGAAATTTTGTTGTGCCTGCTCATAGTTGATATCCTGCAACTTGAGGGCTTCAGCACGTACCCAAAGTCTGAACTGTGACCAGAGCTGATCAGAAGCAGCTGGGTCAATCATCCCAGGACAGACTTGCTTCAAAGAAGCAATCCATTGCAGCACACCTGTTTCAAAATTCAAAATACCAGAGCCAACATCTGGTTGCTTTGGTTTTGGGATGGCAATTTTGTGTTTTAGATCAGCAAGACGGTCAAGACTGGTTAAGTCAATGAAAGTCCTGCTGGGGTTTTCAGAGGTTTTCTGAGAGGCTGTTTGTTTTGGAGAAGGGGTATCAGAATCAGATATTACGATTGGACTGGGTGGTGTTTTGGGAGTCTTTGGAGGTGTCGATTCTGATGAGGATGGTAACTGGGGCATGACAACAGTGGTTCCACATGGCAACTGGATTGCCAGCGGTGATGGTTGAGGTGAATGAGGTTCAGATTGATGAGGAGAAGGAGTCTCAGAGTGGTGAAACTCTGTTTGTGGTGAAGGTGGATTTATTTCTGGTTGGGGAGAGGGAGGTGGAATCTCTGATTGCTCAGGGATCAGAGGTTCTTCTGAGAGTGGTTGTTGTTGTTGTTCTGGTTCTGGTTGTTGTTGTTGTTGTGGTTGTGGAGGAGGAACATTTTGTGGTTCAGAGTTTGGTTGAGCAGAGGCATGTTGACGCTCAATATCAGCCAGCACTTGGTCAAGTGCTGTTGTTGTTGAAATTGATGGTTGTTTGGGGTGTTTGGTTCTAGGTCTTCTGAGTTTTAATGCCTCAGAAGGGTCTTCTTCTTGTATGGTTTCATCTATGGTAGGGATTGGGATTGATATTCTATGAGAGGTTTGAGGAGGGATAGATGTTGGAATAGTAAAAGAATTTGAAATAGGGGCAGCAGATGAAATACCTCTTTTCTTTGGAGTCTGCTGAGATGATCCTTCTGATGGCGCTTTCCTCTTCTTTGTCTTCTTCAAAGTCACTTCTGGTTGGGGTTGACGCAGATCTCTGATATTCAGCTTTGGATCTGTATCATCTGCCTTGTACGCATCTGGGTACCTGAGAAACATCTCTGGTTTGGATTCCATTTCAGAAAATATCGGAAAATCACTCAGAGGCACTCTTCTGCTGGAGATATCAGTAGTGGAAGTAGCTCTGGGTTCCTTCTGAATATTCTCTATCAGCTTCATCTTTTTCAGATTCTTTGCGTTCAGAGGTTTCCCAATTGTTGGTTCAATAGTGCTCAGCTCTTGAGCTTCTATCAGATGCTCAATCAGTCTATTCTCTGTCAGAATATCTGATATTAGCCTTCCAAAAGGTATCCAGTCCCTCTTGGTTCTTTCTTCTTCCCTTGTTTCTTTCACACTGGTTTTGAGATGGTTGAACAGAAAGTGAGCCAGATTGATCTTTATCTTCTGATCAATAAAGTAGATCAGAAACTGCTGATCCACATTTATATAATCAGGAGAACTTGTTGGTTTCCTGTGGTTGAAGCACCCCAGAATAATCTTAGCCTATACTCTAAAATGATCCTTCAGATCTTTAATCTTGCTGCTGGGCATCCCAAGAGTGAAAATCCTGTTAGCTACAACACCTATATCAGCACATCTTTCAGCCATGTCCACACAACGAACGCCACCACCACTTTGACCGATTAGCCTTGCAATGAGATCTTCAGAAATCACAATCTTCTTCCCCATAACAGAGGAGATGACTATATGTTTTGAAACCTTGGCGTGAATCCAAAATTCCTTGACCAGCGTTGGGAATGTTGGTCCAACCAACCTATCGAAATACCTCTCCCACTTTTGAGCCCTAATTTCTTCAGTTAGGTCAAAACCATTTTCCTTCAAGCTTTCAAAGTCAATGATTAACTCAGAAAGCACTTCAAGGTTCTTCACCGGAGTGAGGAGAGTTCTGAGTGGCACTTGATATTGCTCAGATGATACTTTCTTCTGATTACCTGCAGAAACGCTGCTGGAGGATGCCATTGTTCACACTAAAAAGGGTTTTGAGAATGAATTGAGGAAAAAGGTTTGCAAGTGATGAACTCAGAAATATGCAGAAAATGCTTGAGTGTTAGTGAGAAAGCGTAAAGAATAAGAATGAGAGATTAATGTGCTTAAATAGAGTTTTCAAAACTTATTTTGAAAAGATAAACGTTTTTTAAGAGAGAGAAAAATCATGATTGCCATTTAAAAGCATGATTACTTTTCATTAAATGCTTGCTGATTTTGGGGGATTTGAGAAAGATACTTAAAAACGGTTACCAGACATGTGTCTCAATGCACCCAATCAGCGCTTTGCCTTCTCAGAAGCGTGCACGCGTTCTGCTTCAGAGATATGCTGATGATTGGATGACACTTGTTTGATGTAGTGATCAGCACGTCTGTCTTTGAGATTAGACTCTCAGATCTTTAGACTTGCATCTGATACAATCTGCATGTTCTATCTTTCTGAAGGGAGATTGATCAGAAGTTCACAGTAAAATGATTACATTCTGAAGGTAAATATATGGAATTAAAACATTTTCACTCTGGGCATACTTTCATGCTGAGATGTTTCAGAATGAAATTAAACCTATCTTCTGAAAGGGGTTTAGTAAAGATATCAGCCCATTGATGGTCTGTATCTATAAATTTTAAGTTCAAAATACCTTTCTGAATATAGTCCCTAATGAAGTGATGTTTTATTTCTATATGCTTAGCTCTAGAATGTAAAATGGGATTTTTACTTAAGCAAATAGCAGAAGTATTATCACAAAGTATAGGAATGTTACTCTCAAAAATCTGGAAGTCTTCAAGCTGACTTTTCATCCAGAGCATTTGTGTGCTACATCCTGCTGCTGCTATGTACTCAGCTTCTGCTGTTGACAGAGCAATTGTTGATTGCCTTTTGCTGGACCAAGAGATTAGATTTTCTCCCAGAAACTGGCAGCTTCCAGAAGTACTTTTACGTTCCACTCTGTCTCCAGCAAAATCAGCATCACAGTAGCCTACTAAGCTGTAATCACTAGATTTTCTATAAAACAAGCCCAGATTAGTAGTACCTTTCAGATACTTGAAAATTCGCTTAACAGCTGTTAAGTGAGATTCTCTAGGATCTGATTGGAATCTAGCACAGATGCAAACACTGAATAATATGTCAGGTCTTGAAGCAGTCAGATAGAGGAGAGAACCAATCATACCTCTGTAGACTTTCTGTTCTACACTTTTGCTTACCTCTTCTCTTTCCAGAATGCACGTGGGATGCATTGGAATCTTTGATGGCTTACATTCTGAGAGGTCAAATTTCTTCAGAAGATCTCTGATGTATTTGCTCTGATGAATGTAAGTTCCTTCTGGAGTTTGATTGATCTGAATTCCTAGAAAGAATTTCAGTTCCCCCATGAGGCTCATCTCAAATTCTGCCTGCATACACTTAGCAAATTTTCTTCCAAGAGAAGGATTAGTAGAACCAAAAATGATATCATCAACATAAATTTGACAGACTAAGATGTCACTCTTAACTGTTTTACAGAATAGAGTAGTGTCCACTTTCCCTCTGGTGAATTCATTTTCAAGCAGAAAGTTACTTAGCCTTTCATACCAAGCTCTGGGAGCTTGTTTCAGACCATACAATGACTTCTTTAGTTTGAAAACATGTTCTGGATGTTTTGTATTTTCAAAACCTGGGGGTTGGTGAACATAAACTTCTTCTTCTATATAACCATTTAAGAAAGCACTTTTGACATCCATCTGATACAGAGTGATGCCTCTATTAACAGCAAATGAAATTAAAAGTCTGATAGATTCTAACCTGGCGACTGGGGCAAAGGTTTCTGTATAGTCTATCCCCTCTTGCTGACTATAACCTTGTGCAACCAGTCGTGCCTTGTTTCTGATGACTTCACCTTGTTCATTTAGCTTGTTTCTGAACACCCATCTTGTTCCAATGACGTTGAATCCTTTTGGTCTGGGAACGAGATCCCATACGTCGTTTCTGGTGAATTGATTCAGCTCTTCTTGCATTGCCAGAATCCAGTCATTATCCAGAAGTGCTTCATCAATAGAAGAAGGTTCAATCAGAGACACAAGTCCCATAAGTGTTTCTTCAGAGTTTCTGAAGCTTGCTCTTGTTCTGATTGGATCTTCCTTTCTTCCTAGGATAGTCTCTTCTGGGTGATCCAAGCTGCTTCTGGGTAATCTCTTCTGAGGTTGATCAGCAGCTGTTGTAGGATTTCTAGCAGTGCTCCTTTCAGATGTTGAAGGAATGTCTGTGTTGAGAGCTTCTGATGACTTGTCTTCAGAGCCTGCAAATTCAATTTCTATACCTGCAAAAACTTCATTCTGCTTTGACTTTTCAGAGTCAAGCTTGTCATCAAAACGAACACTGATTGATTCTTCCACAATCTGTGTTTCTGTATTGTATACTCTGTACCCTCTTGAGCGTTCAGAGTATCCTAACATAATACACTTCTGTGCTTTAGATTCAAACTTGTTCAAATAATTCTTTGTATTTAATATAAAGCAAGTACATCCAAATGGATGAAAATATGAAATGTTGGGCTTTCTGTTCTTCCACAATTCATATGGAGTCTTTTCCAGAATAGGTCTTATTGAGATTCTATTCTGAATGTAGCACGCTGTGTTTATTGCCTCTGCCCAGAAGGTCTTAGCAACGTTAGTCTCATTGATCATGGTTCTGGCCATTTCTTGCAATGTTCTGTTCTTTCGTTCTACAACTCCATTTTGTTGGGGAGTTCTAGGACAAGAGAAATCATGCAGAATGCCTTTGTCATTAAAGAATGACTCAAAATCTTTATTTTCAAATTCTCCACCATGATCACTTCTGACTTTAACGATTCTAAGATCCTTTTCATTCTGAACTTGGTTACAGAAGGTAACAAACACAGAGTGTGACTCGTCCTTGTGTCTTAAGAACTTTACCCATGTCCATCTGCTATAGTCATCTACGATTACTAACCCATACTTCTTACCACTGACTGAAGCAGTTTTAACTGGTCCAAATAAGTCAATGTGCAGAAGTTCTAATGGCTTAGAGGTGGAAACAACATTTTTGGATTTAAAAGAAGGTTTTGCAAATTTGCCTTTCTGACATGCTTCACACAGAGCATCTGAATTGAACTTAAGATTAGGAAGTCCTCTGACCAGATTGAGTTTGTTAATCTGAGATATTCTTCTCATACTAACATGCCCCAATCTTCTGTGCCAGATCCACTGCTCGTTGTTAACAGACAGAAGACATTTTACATTCTGACTCTTTAGTTCAGAAAGTTTGATTTTGTAAATGTTGTTTTTCCTCTTACCATTAAACAAGATAGTCCCATCTTTCTGACTAACAGCTTTACATGATTTTTGATTAAAGATTATATCATAACCGTTATCACTTAATTGACTTATGGATAACAGATTATGCATCAATCCATCTACTAGCAGAACATTATTAATAGAGGGAAGATTTCCATTACCTACAGTTCCAGAGCCAATTATCTTTCCCCTCTGATTGCCTCCAAAGCCAACGTGGCCTCCAGGCTTAAGTTCCAGGCTTTGGAACATATGCCTTCTTCCCGTCATGTGTCGTGAGCAGCCAGAGTCCAGGTACCATGACTGGTGTTTCTGACTTGCTGCTAAAGATATCTGCAACATGTATTATTTTATCCTTAGGTACCCAGATTTTCTTGGGTCCTGATTTGTTAGTTTTACCAAAACTCTGGTTGAATTTTGGTTTCACAGAGTGCTTACTGCTAGTATATTTGATATCATGTGTGTGACCATACACAAAGTGTGAATTCAGAGGAGTGTGTTTAATGGTTAAGTCCATGACATTCTTTGGTGTAGGAACCTTACCTTGGTATCCTATTCCTTTCCTGCCGTTTCTGCTAACTCCATAGATCATTGAAGCCATTCTGCTTCTATCTATGCTTTTAGCTAGGAACTTCTGGAAACTGTGATCATACTCCTTGATGATCTCATCAGCGTTGCTGGGAGTTTCAGAAATTGGTTCCTTCTGAGAGTTTTGTAAAGTGTTTTCTAATTTTGAAATCTTATTTCTCAGCTCAGAGTTTTCCATTTTGAGACTCTCAGACTTATTAGAGTCAGATTCAAGATTCCTTTTCAGGTCTCTGAATTTAGCTCTAATTTGCTGATAACGTTCCAGAATCTCATTGAGGCTTTCAGCAAGTTCAGCCTTTGTAAAGTTAACAGCGAAGTTAGGAAATACCTCTTCAGTGTCTGATTCTGAGTCTGATTCAGAAGCTTCACTATCTTCTGAAATGTTAGCCATGAGAGCTATGTTTGCCCTTTCATCATCTGATTCTGAGTCAGCTTCAGACGAGTCAGAGTCATCCCATGTGGCCATGAGACTTTTCTTCTTCTCTCTTCCAAACTTCTTTTTGGGCTTTTCCCTCTGAAGCTTTGGGCAGTCACTCTTGTAGTGTCCTTGCTCATTGCACTCATAGCAGATGATGTCTTTGGTGTTTGGCTTCTTGCTACTGGAGGAACCTTCAGATCTTCTGTATCCAGAGGAAGAATCTGTCCTTCTGTATCTGGAAGAAGACTCGTTCTGATCAGATCTTCTGGGATTCCTGAACTTCCTTTGTCTTTGCTTCCACAGTTGATTTACTCTTCTGGAGAGAAGGGAAAGTTCGTCTTCTTTTGATGAGGATCCATCAGATGTTTCTTCAACTGCCTGCAAAACTTTAGACTCAAATTTTTTGTTAGATTTTAATGCTAAAGGCTTACCTTGCTTCTGAGGCTCATCAGCTTCTAGCTCTATCTCATGACTTCTGAGGGAGCTTATAAGTTCCTCCAGAGTGATTTTGTTGAGATCTTTAGCTAGCTTCAGAGCAGTAACCATAGGCCTCCACTGCTTGGGTAAACTTCTGATTATTTTCTTGACATGGTCAGCAGTAGAGTATCCTTTGTCCAGAACTTTGAGACCAGCTACCAGAATCTGGAATCTAGAGAACATAGTTTCAATGGATTCAGATTCTTCCATTTTGAACGCCTCATACTTCTGAATGAGCGCCAGAGCTTTTGTTTCTTTGACCTGAACGTTGCCCTCATGCGTCATTCTGAGAGAATCAAAGATATTCTTTGCTGTGTCTCTGTTGGAGATCTTTTCATACTCAGTATAGGAGATGGCACTGAGGAGGATGGTTCTGGCCTTGTGGTGATTCTTGAAGTCACGCTTTTGTTGATCAGACATTGTTTTTCTATCAATCTTCTGACCACTTGCATTCACAGGGTGCGTGTATCCATCTGTCACGATATCCCACAGATCAGCATCATGTGCTAGAAAGAAGCTTTCAATTCTGTCTTTCCAGTAATCAAAGTTTTCTCCATCAAAGACTGGAGGTTTGCCACTGAATCTATCTCTGTCCTCGTTATTGTCATTGCTGATGTGAGAATTGTTTCCTGCCATTGTGTTTTTCTGACGCTGGATCTTGTACTGACACGGTTAAGTGTTTTAGCTCAGAACCAGGCGCTCTGATGCCAATTGAAGGGGTGAAAAACACAAGAAGGGGGGGTTGAATTGTAAAACTGAAATCTAAAGCAATTGACAAGATATTTTTATCCTGGTTCGTTTGATCTCAAACTACTCCAGTCCACCCGTCAAGGTGATTTCGCCTCTCTCCAACGAGGTCTTAATCCACTATATTCAACTGAATATTACAGACTGCTTTAACAACTGCTAAATCCTTCTTGATTCAAACCACAACCCGGTTTGTCAAGGCAACACTTTCTTACAAAGAGATAAAACTATGTGTGTGGATGTTTTCTACAAAAACTTTATCACAACTGTGATGTATACACAAAATGAAGCTTAGAAACTAGATTGCTAAACAGTAATGGAATCAGAGTATGTGGTTTAGCAAAACTGGTAGAACGAAGATTATGGTTCAGCTTTTGTGCGTGTAGAGATTTGGAGAGCATTAGCCATTATAATCTTCAAAGCCTTGTTTATATAGCACTTGAGATGATGAACGTTGAATGCAATATTCTTGATTCAATGCTAATAAAAAGCTTTCCTTATTGAGCAGATCTTGTCTGGAATGAGGCCGTTGGAATTAATTAGCTTTCAATGCACAGTACCGTTGCTTACTTAATGCAAGTTCTGGCTTGGCTCATTCTGACTCTGCTTCGCTGCTGATGAACTATTGTTTCTGTATCAGAGTGTTGAGCGCAGTCTTGTTCATCAGGCTTCAGCATGTACGTGAGTTGATCATCTGATTTTGACGTTCTGATGTAGCAACTTCTGATGCTGGTGTCTGAAATCAAGTTCTGATGCTGAATAGACGTGATCTTGCTTATATCAATCAGAGTATCTGCAAGTCAGAACATAATAATTTTAGGCAGCAGATAGTTCATTCATGAAACTTATAAATACTATATCTTTTCACTTTGTTATCATCAAAACTCAAATATAGGGTAGTAGATTCAAACATTGTTCTAACAATAGTAGCAACAAGAGTTTTCTGAAAGAGGATCTCTTGAGTATCCATCAGGCGTTGGATGCCTGATTTCAATAGTGGGCAGTCAGATTGCAAGGTTGAGCAAAAGTAACAGTCTTTTCCACATCCCGGGAAAATCCCGACTTTCACCATATTCATTTTAATCATTGGCAACAGAGTCATTAATTCATCAACAGCGGTAACATGAAGATCTTCCACAATTGCATGGACATTATGACCATGTTTTGGCATAGGACCGGATATCACATTAGGTTTTTCAGGGGCATCAAACTCTACCTCCTTGGCACCTATCAAATCTTGGATCTTGTTTTTAAGAGCCCAACAGTTGTTGGTATCATGCCCTACACTGTCTGAGTGGTATGCACATTTTGCATTTGAATGATAATAGGGAGAAGAGGTATTTGGGTTTTTCGGCGCTTCTTTCAAGTCGGTAAGGTTTAACTTTAACAGATGAGGGAGGACCTGAGCCGGTGTCATATTGATCTGGGTAAATTGCCGATGTGGCCTTTCTACCATTTGTTGATTAGTTCTTGGTTTATTGCTTCGAGGTTGATCGGTTGAGGAATTCTGGATCATCACGGCCCCCACCGTGGGTCGGTGCTCCATACTCCCCTGATTTCTCTGGGTATTAATAGCAGAAACTTCCTTCTTGGCTGGGAAGGTCTTCTTGATAGCAGTGGAAGCGGAGGCATCCTTCTGAATTTTACCACTCTTAATGCCAACTTCGACCCTTTCACTGGTCAGAATTAATTCGATGAACCCCGCAGATGAGCTCCCGATCAAGTGATTGAAGAATGGACCTGACAAGGTCCCTAAAAACATGTCAATTAGCTCTCTATCCGACAATGGTGGCTGCACCCTTCCATCCAAATCTCGCCACTTCTGGGCATACTCGTTAAATCCCTCATTAGAGGCCATACCCATACTCTGTAGTTGAGTATGAGTAGGTGCTAAATCTGCGTTGTATTGGTATTGTCGGTAGAAAACAACAGCTAAATCTTCCCAGTTATGAACATCATATCTCTCAAGTTGATAGAACCAGTCCAATTGCGTACCCGACAAACTATCTTGAAAAAAGTGGACCCAAAGATCCTTATCGGAAGAGTGAGGTTGGATCTTTCTGACGTAGGAATTCAAATGCATCTTTGGACAGGACAAACCGTCATATTTAGCAAATGTAGGTACTTTGAACTTGGGAGGAATGACGATCCCAACAACCAACCCTAGTTCTTTGAAATCTAGCCCAGGTACCCTTTGCACTTCCATGGCTGCTAGCCGGTCTTCAAGATTCTTATACTTATCGTCCGCTGGAGGGTACTGCTGTTCGGAGTAATCTTCATCCTCTTCCTCTTCTTCTTCTTCTTCAACTTCATATTCGGAGGGCATAACAACTCCCTTTCCTTTACCAACCCCTTCGTCAGACGTTGAGGGAAATTCCAAAACTCTCCTAGCCTGATGCTCAAATCTTCTTCCCATAGTGGCCACACCAATTCTTTTCTTTTTCTTCTTTTCTGGTTCCTTCTCTTTCTCTAACAGTTCTTTAAGATCCTCTTGACCCTTTGCCAAGATTATGAGGAGTTGTTGGAATTGCGAATTCTGTGCTTGCAGATCTTTAACCGACTGCTCTATATCCATCTTGCTGAAATAAACAACAGAAAGATAAGGAAACCTGGTGTGAAAACCTGTTTATGCGTATGATGAATGATATGTTATTCATGTAATGCATTCAAGGGTTTATAAATTCAAATTTGTTGCAAACAAAAAGAACACATGTCATATTAATAAGAAGAAATTTGTTAGTACATAAATGCCCCATGGGAAAAATATTATAAAGCTTCTTAATGTAAAAATACATTGCGCATCCTCTTTGGCGCGATGTAAGTGTTAAGAGTCTCCTTTTCGTGAAGTCGGCGGGTAAGTTCCAAAACCTTCTTCTCACTGGCATAAAAGCTGGCTTCAAAAGTGTTTCATTCTTCCTTGAGTTGTATCCAACTCTTTTGCAAGTCTTCCAATGATGTTGGCATGTCTGGATGTAGGAGGGTGTATGGAACCTCTCCTTCCATAACAGGCTCTTTGATCACGGGGAGAATGTGAGGGTATGGCATCATAAGACTCTGTGCGCGGGTTCGTACCCACTTGAGATAAGGCTCAAGGGGGGTGGAATTCTTGTGTCCCAGTGTCTTACTATCCACTTTGTTGGGCATCATCCAAGCTCGGATAAACCTTAGTCTAAGTCCTTGCGCATCGTTGTCGAAGTCAAAAACCAAGTCAAGAATCAGCATATCATGAGGGCCATCCCTTCGGGCATACCCAAATTGTCTTAGGGCTAAACAGGGGTTGTAGGTAATGCCTCCCCTAATGCCAAGTAATGGTACATTAGGGAATTCTCCACAACGATCAATGATGATGACATTTTCTCTAGACCGAGAACACCAATGAACATCAGAATGTGTGAGGGTCATCAATATTTGTGACCACCTTAAACCCTGCTCATTCTTCAAAATTGACTGGGAAAGGTGAGAAATAAACCAACTTGCTAGAAGAGGGGTACAGCACATGAGAACACCTATTTTCCTCATTGTTCGTGTGTGAAATGAGTGTAGGATGTCCCCAACCATTGTAGGCACAGGATTCCGAGAGATGAAAATCTTGACGGTATTCACATCTATAAGCTGATCAGGGTTTGGGAACAAGACCAACCCATAGATGAGGAGTGCTACAATCTCTTTAAAAGCTTGCAGATCTAGAGAATTCCAGCAGTCTTGTGCCTTCTCAAACAGAAACTTTGCCAAGAAACCCTTAACATCACTTCTGGTTTCCCAATGACCTTTGATATCAGATGGTTGCAAGTGTAAGGCTTGAGCAACATCTTCAGGATTTGGTTCTCTTTTCGTACCGTTGTAGGGTATTTGATGGAGAATAGGAATCCTCAGGAGTTGAGAAAATTCCTCCAAAGTAGGTACTAGTTAGTAATCAGGGAATGTGAAACAGTGGTGTAGGGGGTTAAAGAACTGGAAAAGAACTTTCACCATGTCTTCTTCAATGTTGGAGTTGACCAAGTTGAGAAGTCTACCATGTCTTTCACTGAAGAGAGAAATCTCTGGAATCTTGGAAGTAAGCTCCTTGAGTTGAGGAGGGATTCTCACAAGGTTGACCTTGATTGTTTTTCTGCGAAGAGATTCCATGACCTACAAAACCGCAACAAAGATGAAGATCCAAACCCTTGAAATGGTTAGTGGATGCATATGATGCTTTATGATGTTCATGATGTATGCACAAGTATATGTACAAGCAAATCACACAAGATCCTAGTTTCAAGCTTGCATGGGGTTTCATAGGAAAGTACCCTCTTGAAGTTAGTTGGCTCAACCTGTCCTATAAATCTAACCGGGTTCTAAGGAGCTCAATATCATTGGATTATTTTCTGTGTTCATTGTTTCAGTTTAGCCACTTAACTGGAGACCGAAATATTCCAAGAAAACAACCCTCAATGAGTGTAGTATCGAGTATCTACCAACTTCATGAGGTTGTATAGTCCTTTCTTCCTGCTGTAACAGCCTAGCAAGTTCTCCGGGTACCTCACAATCTTCCTCACCTTCGTCCTCGGCTTGGTTGATCGGATTTTCAAAGTCATAACCGACAATAGCAGAGTTGTTATCAATGGGATCCAGAGTGGATATGAATCTGCAGTTTGATACGTGAGTGTGTGTAAGAGCATAGTTGTATAGACAAAGTAAAAAAAGCAGAAAAGAAAAATAGAGAGCGCAAAATTTGTATACATAAACGTCCAATGCTTTATTAATGCCATATGAAATTGAAACATGATAATCCTCACAAATAAACCATTGTGCCCCGGGTAAGACACATGGCTATAAAGTTTATATTGTTTATTACATATCCAAAAAACAAGAAAGACAATTACTTCTGAATGAAAGTAATTGGTACAAAGTCTTTTGTCGTCCAATTACTGGGTCCACCATTGGTAGTAGGGAAGATCCAGTTATCTATTTCATAGTCACCATCATTGTCTTCTAAGGTGTTGACCCTATGATTGCTGATACGTAGGGGAGGTCTTCCAACACGAGCATGACGGGCATCCCTTTGAGCCCCTGAAGAGAAACCCAAACCAAAATTATCAGATTTGTATGGAATGTCAGGGAGTTGGCCTCAGATGGTACACCCACCTTCTTCAATAACTGCTTTGGCATCCTTGAGAGAAGCCATCTTCAAGGAAGGTCTGATGATCTTTGGAAGATTGGTGACAGTTTCAGTTGCAGCCATAGTCGGAGGCACCTCTTTGAAGTTCTAACATGGAGTCTTGATGAACTCTCCATCCATTTCCACATTCCTAAAGGAATTCAAATGGCTTACCATGTACTCTTATTCACCATGTTCCGTAACAATCTTTCCTTTTACCGGGTATTTCATCATTTGATACAGAGTGGACGTGAGAGCTCCCGCCCCATGGATCCAAGGGCTTCCCAACAAACAAGAATCAGATGGTATGATATCCATCATATAGAAACTGGAGTCAAAGGTCTGAGAATCAACTTTGATGGAGATATCCACCTCCCTGTGCCCCATTCTTTTCGAACCATCGAAAGCCATCACTACTATGTTGCTGGGCTTCAAGGTCAAACCTTCATAATCTAATCTATCTAGAGCCTTCTTGGGCAGCATGTTCAATGATGAACCAGTATCTACTAGAACATGGGCCAAAGTAGTGCCCCTGAATTCGATGTAAACATGTAGCGCATCATTGTGTTTTCTCCCTCTGGGTATTAGACCAGCATCAGAAAAACCCAAACCATTATCAGCCGTTAAACTGGCCACACAATATTCAAATTGGTCAGGAGAAGTTTCTTTTGGCACATGGGGAGTCTTAAGGAATTTCACCAAAGCCTTTGCATGAGTTTCGGAGCACAACATTAGGGCTAACATTGAAATCATGGAAGGGGTCTGCCCTAACTGTTCGACCATATTGTAGTCGCTTTTCTTTATAATCTTCAAAATTTCTTCCATTTCCTTATTGGAAGCCTTTGGGATAGATTCTGAACGCGCCCTCGTCTGGACAGGCTCAACCAATATGTCTTTGCCCCAAGTCTCGGTCGACTCGGTGATAGGGGTGGCAACAGGGGTAATCTCAGGAGTTGCAGTAGTAGTATCAGCGGGAACAACCGTAAGAATGACCACAGGACCAGTGACGGCTTTTGGAGGAGAAATCTCAGGCGAGAACAATCTTCCACTTCTTGTTATTTTACTGGTCCCAACGATGTTGCCAATGTCGGGATCATTATTTTCAGAAACTTGGTCTTCAACAGCCAGCAGGTCTTACTTGATGCCGTGGTAGTAGACGTCGGCCCCAAAGTTCCAAGGAAAAGCCTTGTTCGAGGATTATGGAATTGGCCCTGGCATTGTGATGAATAGAGGAGCCAACTTCGGAGAAGATGTAATCCAGACGGGTATTTTAGTGGAGACCCTAGAAGGATTGGCGGAAATGGTTATGATTGAAACATCCTTGCAAGAAACAGTCGGAACGGGAGTATTTTCAAACAAAATCTCTCTATCATCCATCAGGCGTTGAACACATGTGTGATACGGTGGGAGAACTGAATTTGGATTTTGCGTTTGTGTTCGCAAATGTTTCGGTTTAGCAAGAGTCGCCACCGACTTTTTATTTTATCCAAAGGAAAGGTCAAAAAGCACAGGAAAGACCTTTGAGATGTTTTCTTGGGTTCGGGGAATAGATTATGAAAAGGGAAGGTGCAAGCACCCTTTTCATCCATGGTTATCCATGGGCTCTTAGTTACTTGTTTAGATCACTTGCTTTTTCTTTTAAATTGTTTGAAATGGTGCTTTGTGTGTGGTTTTGAAAGATGTTTTGAAAAGAGGCAATCGTTGTGGCAACCTTTGTAATGATTCTTGAATGTATACAAAGGTGTGTTTGTCTTTTGAAAATATTTCAATGTTTGAAAGTTTGATTTGGAAAATGTTTTGAAATTGTATTGTGAAGTGTGTTTGAAAATAGCAAGGATGTTTTGCAAGCTTTTGATCAAGTAACTAAGAGCTATCTACCCTAATTTACTCAAAGATCTTTCCTATATGTTTTTAACCCTTTTGACAGTGTTATTTCACCATTGCATTTGGTGAACAACCTTGTGTTAGGATGTTTAATGGGACAGGCGCGGGTCATCGTATAGACCATGATAGCAATTGTGTTAAGTATTTTTTGGCAAATTTTTGAGGGACTTGATCATTTTTGTTTAGGCAACCAAGATAGCGTCATCGAGGGACTATGATCTTTTGTTTTGATTTTGTTTTGCCAAAGTACTCAACATGCATAACATGGCCCACTTTAAGGCAACAAGTGGATGTAACCCTAAGGGTGCAAGTGTGCATTGTGTTTAATTTTCATGCATTTTATCTTTGATTAGGTCAAGCTACTTGTTGATTTTGGATTTTTGCATACAAACCCTAATCTCTAATCATGGCATAATTGAAAGCGTAGCGTGCGAGAATTTAAAAGTCTAAGCTATTACAACATGATTATGGGGATGGGGGTACAATCTTTGAATGGGGGTGTATTTGACAAGAAATATAAACCCTAGTTTACTATTACATCCAAATTGAATCAAATGCATAAATAATAAATGGATAATATTTAAATAAACAAAATAAATAAATATATCAAATAATATGAATTATGCAAAAAAGGTTTTTGTTTATTTATATATGTAAAAATATTTAATGTAAAAAGATAAAGAAATAAATAAAAGATTAATTTTATTTGGTTAAGGGTAAAACCCTAATTTTCTTTAAGAAAATAAATATGTTAATTATTTTATTTATATACAATAAAAATGAAATAGTATATATAAAAAAATAAAATATATTTAGAAAAAGTATTTTTTAAGTAAATTTAATAATAAAAATAAAAGTGAAATATTTTGTATTTTTATTCTAAAATATCTAATAAAATAAGAGTATATATATATATATATATATATATGTGTATGTGTGTGTGTGTGTGTGTGTGTGTGTGTGTGTGTGTGTGTGTGTGTGTGTGTGTGTGTGTGTGTGTGTGTGTGTGTGTGTGTGTGTGTGTGTGTGTGTGTGTATGTGTGTGTGTGTGTGTGTGTGTGTGTGTGTGTGTGTGTGTGTGTGTGTGTGTGTGTGTGTGTGTGTGTGTGTGTGTGTGTGTGTGTGTGTGTGTGTGTGTGTGTGTGTGTGTGTGTGTGTGTGTGTGTGTGTGTGTGTGTGTGTGTGTGTGTGTGCATTAATTATATTAAATATGATAAAATAAAATAAAATATATACAAAAATAAAATATATTTAGAATAATATTTTTAGTATGAATAAAAATAAAGAATAAAAAATAAAAGTATAATTTATATATATTTTCAAGTTTTGAATAAATAAGATAAAAGTAATTAAATTGCTTTTTATGTTAAAGAAATAAAAATAAAATGCAAAATAAATGTGAAAAAATTATAAAAATATTTTTGAGTCTTTTTTATATTTAGGAATAAATAAATAAAATCAGAAATGAAAATAAAAATGCAAAAATATAAAATATCAAGAAATTGGGCCAGGGGGTGCAAAAAGTAAAAAGGAGGTGTCAAAAGTGAAAGGACCAAAGCCCAGCCCAAGCCACTTCATCTTCAACCTTCTGACTTTGAAAACGCGCGCGCCCTGTACAATTGCCAGACCCTGTATAGGAGCTCTATTGCAAAAACACATAACATCAAAGTTGTAGAGCATTTCAAGACGAATCCAACCATATAAACAACTTGTCTTAACTCTCAAAGACCAGAGAGAATTTCTCTGGCCCTAAAATCTAACCTAATTTTTTTAGTATGTTCATGGATGAAATTCTCTTAGCATGCTTAATATAAATGAAAACTGAGCATATGTACAACTTCATGGCAATGAATACTACATTTCTTATTCACAAACCTAAGGCTAAATGTTCCTAAATAGAGAGATAGGAAGTTGACAAAAACCTGTTTCAGCTGACTTCGTGAATGGCAATGTGGAGATTTTCAACAAGGCCTGAGATGTCTGGGAGCTCACTTGAACTTCACTTGACCTTCTCCAATGTCTAGCTTGCCTTGAATGTACTTGAATCAGCCTGTAGAACTCAACCTGCACAAGCTCAAAATGAAAATGGCAAACCCAGTAAATGGAGTTATAGTTGGTGTTTGAGGTTTGGGATAACTTGGATGGATGGAATGGAAGGTGTTTGAACCAGTTTGAGGCAAAACGCACGAGCCAATTGAGCTATGGAAGTCAAGTTGCAGGTCCTGCCCTGTTTTGCCAATGGAAGGTGATTTTTGGCTATGGATGTTTATAGGCTCAAGGAATCGTGTTTCTGGCTCAAAGGGGTGTGAGAAAGATGTTCAAAATGCTTGCACAAGTTAGTTCTTGTTGATGTTCAAGTTCTCATGTATTTGGCATATTTCTTGTATATGAAGCAAAATGTGGGAAGTGATTGAAACAAGCCTGTACAGGCTATCCTTATACTTGCATACTTTTCCCTTGGCCCCTCCGACTTGTAGATTTGATTAGCTGCATAAGATATGGATCAATGCTCAAGAAATCAGATTTGACATAAAGCATGATTTTAAGCAAAAATGGAAACTTTGATTTTTCTACTTAGGGATTAATCCAAAGTGCAATGCTCTAATGACCAAAACAATGCCTTAGACCAATGGTTTTGCATTAAATTATTGAGTGTGAAGTGGTTTAGAGGCCTATAATCTAGTGCAAAGCATGCTGACTTGAAATTGCAACTTGGATGAACATGAATATGCCATGGATGAAAAGTGAGTTTTTTCTAACTTCAAGCCTTCGATTATCCCTAACCACAAATGTGTTTGGAGATTTCTTGGACAATTTGGAAATTTTGCAACATTCTCTATAATCCATATTTGAAATGAAACTTGAGATTCCAAGTGGAACTATGTGAAAAATGGCCATGAAGATAGGTCAAAATCCTGCCTAGATTAGGGCAAAATTTCACTAAGTTAAAAGTTTTAGGGACCCATGTTCCAAAAATCATAACTTGAAATCCAAGCTTCGTTTGAGAAAACTTTGTGATTAAAAGTTGTAGACTTTGTGGAGGACTATAACTTTCATGTTGAAAGTTTTGTTTGAATCCAAATGCATCATGGTGAAAATGTTGGGCAAAGTTAGGAAAAATTAAGAAAATTTCTTAACTTAGAAAAATTCTAAGTTATGAAAATTTTCAATTTTAAACCCTAATTTGCAAAAATGGGTTTCTTGATGAACAAGTTTCATGTTTTGACACATCTTGATGAAAAATGACCCTTGGCACTTGATCTTGACCAAAAAGTCAAAGTTTGACTTTTCAGTGTACAATCAAATTTTGATCAATTGACTGAAAAATTTATCTGTCAATCCAATGCAATTAAGGTCTTTTAAACTTGTTGAATAGGTCAAGATGATGCCATTGAGTCCTTCAGTCCATGGTTGATCCTAATTTTCCATTGGCTAGGTCAAAAGGTCAGAAATTGCCTTTGTACAGTCAAAACCCTTAAAATGACCATTTTGCCCTTTTGGTGATCTGATCAAATTTCTTGTGGAGTTGTGGTCCAAACTTGATCAAATGGTTCATATGAGTTCATAATGTTAATGTGGGTCAAAATTCATGAGGTTTGACTGTAAATTGGCCACAGTTGACTTTTTCCCCAATACAGCTAATTTCTAGGTCAAATGTCCAATTGACTGGGCAAAAATTTGATTCAAGGCTTGAAACTTGGTATGGACAAACTTATGAGTCCAACATGAAGTTTGAAAGTAATTTTAAGCATTGTAGGTCCAAAAATCCTTGTGCAAACTCAAACCCTAATTTTGGTCATTAGTGCAAGGAGATGTCTTGAGTAGAGCAAAAACCCTAATCCTGTCTGGAGTTCAAAGAGCCTTGTGATGAGAAATGTTGATAAAATGAGAGGGCAAATTTTGGGGTACAATAACATGACTTCAAGAAATAACAACCAGTCGGTAGAGATAAACATAAGTGGCAACCTTCACCACAGCCCGGAAATAAATCGGCTTTCAACAAGTTCCACTTAACGGTCATGAGAGGAGTAACAAGTTCCTCAACAGAAGTAATGAACATATCATCTTCAATAGCATTAACACCACGGCCGTGCTTGGGCATAGGAGCAGTGATAACATTGGGAATCTCAGGAGCATCAAATTCAATCTCCTTCGCCTCAATAAGGTCTTGCACCTTGTTTTTCAAAGTCCATCAGTCGTATGTATCATGACCTAGACTTTCTGAATGGTAAGCATAACGAGCATTTGGATTGTTGCGGGGAGAGGCAGTATTAGGATTCTTCGGAGCTTCCCTCAAAGTTACCAGATTAAACTTCATTAGATATGGAAAAACTTGAGATAAAGTCATATTTATCTAGGTAAATTGTCTTATAGGCCTTTTTGCTCTAGGCTGATTGTTCCTTTGTTAAGTAGGTATAGGTTTAGAGATCATAACATCCCCTACCGCTAGACGGCGTTCGGTTCTGTCATGATTCCTTTGGCTATAAGTGGAACTGACCTCCTTTTTTTTTCAGAAAATGGATTCCTTACTGTACTGGAGGATGCATCCTTTTGAATCTTACCACCCCTAATTCCAGCTTCCACTCTTTCTCCTGTCAAAATCAATTCAGTGAAGCCTCATGAGGAACTTCCAATCAGATGATTAAAAAACGGACCAGATAGGGTACCCAACAACATATCCACTAACTCCTTATCCGACAGGGGATGTTAGACTCTTCCTGCTAAGTCCCTCCACTTTTGAGCATAGTCTTTAAAGCCCTCGCTTGAACCCATAGACATACTTTGGAGTTGTGTACGGGTGGGAGCAAGGTCTACATTATACTGATACTGCTTATAGAAAGCAGCGGCTAGGTCTTCCCAATTACGAATGTCGGTCCCTTCCAGCTGGTAGAACCATTCTAGTTGAGTTTCAGATATACTATCTTGAAAGAAGTGGACCCATAAGTCCTTGTCAACAGTGTGAGGTTGAATCTTCCTCACATAAGATCGGAGGTGCATCTTGGGACATGAAACCCCATCATATTTGGCGAACACAGGCACCTTGAACTTCTGTGGGATGACAACCCCATAAACCAAACCCAACTCTTCAAAATCCAGCCCTGGCACCTTCTAGATTTCCATTTCACTTAGACGATCTTCCATCTGTTTGTATTTTTTGTCGGCCGGAGGGTACTGCTCTTCATTATAGTTGGTCTCATTATTAGATTCCCTTGGACTGGGGTCTTCCTCTCTCGTATCCCCTTCTTTATTATCTCCTTCTTTTGATGAGGATGTCATCTCTACAACTTGTCTTAGCGATCCTTTAAACCTCCTTCCCAAATATACCACACCAGTTGTCTTCCTTGTATTCTTAGTCTTCTTTTTAACAATCGGGGCTTTAAGTTCCTCTTGCCCCTTGGCCAGAGCCATGATCATCTGTTGAAACTGAGTACTCTGAGTCTGTAGATCCTTCACTGTTTGTTCTAGAGCCATTGCTGAAATAAACAGCGAACAAGATGATAAACCTGCTTTGAAACCTTCTTATGCAATGATATGTATGACATATGTATGCAATGTTTTCAAGGATTTATAAGACTCAAATTTTCTTAAACAGAAAAAGAACAAGTGTTAGTTGCATTAAGAAGTTTTAATGATCACAACGATGCCTCTTGGGCTTACAAAGGAGGTAGCAAAGCCAAAATAACTCTCTAAGCAAGGGACTCAAGATTCCCACCGGCGCATCCTCTTTGGTGCTATGTAAGAATTTATACTCTTCTCCTCGTGAAGTAACCCGGTGAGCTCTAAAACCTTCTTATCGGTGGCGTAGAATTGGGTTTCGAAGGTATCCTGTTCTTCTTTGAGTTGGATCCAGGATTTCCGTAGCTCCTCAAAATCAGTTGGCATGTCAGGATGAAGCACTATGTAAGGAGTGTCTCCCTCAATGTTGTACCCCAATTTTTTTCCCTAAGATCCCTTCATCATACCATATTGTTTCAATCACTACAAAATCACATTAGGGATTTTGGTTCTTCTCCCTATCTTTAGCTTTGCTCTTTGAGGAGTTACCAAGCACCTTGATTTGTTTGCTTTTGTGGTCATAGATAGTGTACTTTGATTTTTCTCTCTAATTAACAAAATGCAATATTGGTTTGTCTTACTTGTTGATAATGTAGGTAAAGGAAATGAGGATTAGCAAGTTGCTTCATGGGTTCATGAGTTTAATTCCATGCCCTAGTCAAAAGTTTGAGAGATTCAAACCTCACCCTTGAAGTTATTTTGAAGTTGGTATGAAATTTGTTTTGGTGGCCATAGGTCCTCATCATCATCCTCAACAATTTCTATTCACAAAGGAAGAATATTGGCATAAAAAGTTTGTCCAAACTTGGCAAAGTTCCACCAAGCTTTCTCTTGATTTAGAGGCTAGGGTTTTGGACTTCAAAGGGGCATATCTTGCTCATCTTTTGGTATTTTTGAGTGATTCCAAAAACATTATTCTCTTCAAAGAGTTACCAATAAATCACTTCAAAAGTCCCAAGGAATTTTCATGTGGAAGGAACATGGTGAAGAAGAAAGATTACAAGTCATCCAGATCAATCCCCAATTTTCCATATGTTAATTCAAATTATCATAATTTGGTCAATGTTTATCACCTTAGGCCTATTATTTTTTCATGATGATCCTAAATATGTGTACTTCATGCCTTATTTTTTGTGAAAATTGAAAAAATGGATGGAAGTTGCCTTAAGAATGCAAAAGATTATATGTCATTTCTTGATTTTTGGCTAACTTCAACAAGTCATAACTTGCTCAATTTTTGGAGATTTTAAGTGGTTCAAATTGCAAAATGTCATTCAAGGGGTCTACTTCATTCCATATTTTTTTATCAAGAGCAAATTCTAAGTGAAAGGCCATATTTGGAAGCAAGAGATTATAGGTCATTTTTAAAGAAGAATTTGAAATATTTCTAAGTATGGAAAATCAACTCTTTTTCCTCAACTTTGACTCCATGTAACTTTCAGCTCAAGCATCCATTTTATTCCATTATTTTTCCATTACAAAGCTTGTAACATCATATTTCCAAAGCTTTAAGAATCTTGCCCTAAGACCCCTTGAGATGGAAATGCCATTGGATTGAACTTGGTAACTTGGAACTGAAGTTTCACCATGAGTCAGAATTTGAAATCCATGTTTTGGCCTTTAAACATCAAATTAGCACACGTTTGTGATCTAAACATGTTTAACCAAGTTTCCAAAGTGGATTAGAGCCTTGAAACGCAAGGATTTGATGAATTTTGATGCAAATCAGATCACACTTTGCTCGTGTATCAGGTTCACATGATTTCCCTCCAATTTGCATCATTCCACACGCTTGAGCATTCCATTTGATTCCCTATAAATAGAGGGTCATCCCCCATTCAAATTCCCAAGCTTAGATAGCCAGAATCACCCTGCCAAACTTTTTTCACAACTCAGAATTCAGCTACTTCGAATCCTATTCTCAAGCCTTTTTCAATCATTTTCTCCATCAATTCACCTTCCTTGATCTTCCATGAACCTAACCATACATTTACATTCAAGAATCGTGCCCTACATTGCTCCATAGAAGTCAAGTTTCAGAGCTCTGCAACTCAACTTCAATAGGTAGATTCATTCATCAATTCTTCAAAACATTGGTATCATTGTGTTGCTCTCATTGCCCTTGTTCTATTCGCATCAGTTACTTTCATCTGGAAGCACGTTTTTGACCATGAATTTTCAAATCCCCTTTCAAAACTTTCTTTCCAAATTGCTTGAGTTACAGTTTATATAAATTTGTCGCGGAGGTTTGGTTGTCTTTGTCTTGAAGAGACGAAGCGAATGGCATAGGTCTTAGCTTCTAAATTTACAGTTGGAGAGACCTGCAATTCTGAGGGCTGGAGGTTGAAAATGACCAACGTGACATCTTCTAACCAATGAAAGCGTGGCATTTGTTATTTTCAAATTCTGATTTATTAAATGATTCTCTACATTATTCAGTAAAGACCATGATATGCACAGTGCGCCAGATCCTTTGGATTTGATTACTAATGCGTTTTGACTCTCATCCAATGGTCCACATCTTTTTTTTTTATTTTCTTTTTCTGATTTTTATATTTTAATTGTTTTAAATTTCAAAAAATCATAGAAAATTCATTTTTAGTCAAAAAAATCTGAAAATATTATGAAAAATATTTTTGATTATTCTCTTTCTGATTTTATTTTTTTCACAATATATTTTTGTGTTTTGGTATTTTTTTAGGAATTTTACACTTATTTGATTTGTTTAAAATGTTTAAAAATACTTTTACACATTTTTTAATTCTGTAAAAATTATGGAATTATCCAATGACATTGTGACAAATATTGGTGACCTTATTTTATTTTTGTTTCTGACTTTACTATTTTTTACTATTTTTGTTTGTTTTACCCATTTATTTTAATTTTTAAAAATAGTTTCTGACTTTTAAAAATTCCCAAAAAATTTGTATAACTACTTGACCTCTTTTCTGATTTTTCTATGGTCTTATTTTTCATTTCTTGATTAATTTGAATATAATTGACATTTTCCTCATTTATTTTCCATTTTGTTTAAATATTTTAAACCCTTTAATTCATATATTAAATATATTATTATTTTTGTGAATATTTTTTGGTTGTCTTAGGTTGATTTTTTGATCATGGCTTTATTAACATCATTGGATCCATGGTCTTGAGTTTAACTCCACAAAAAAATGGAGGAATGATTTTAATAATAGTTTGATTATATATTAATACAAATGTGGTTTTCTTTTTACCCTAATTTCCCTTCATCTTATTACCTTCTTCTTGCACTAAATATTGTTGGAGCATGATCTCTATATCATGTCTCAAAACAAATGGTGCATAGATTGCTATTGACCGGCCTTAAAATAGGTGTGACTTCTATATAAGTCCACTTATGATTGCTTAACATAGCGCTAAATTTTGTTCCGATTCGAATAAATGATCATTCGTGGCCCAAACTTATGATTGCAAGCCCAAGTATGTTAATTTGATCTCTTTGATCCAATAACCTTGAGATTCATTGTGTGGAGGCTTTGGTTCTACCAATCCTCTAATGGATCTACAATACCTTTGGTCAACGCGGATCACTTAAACATCGTTGATCATTAAATGGTACTTATGAGAATTCCAAATGGATTATATACTTGACAAAAAGCAAATGCAACTTGTTGTGTGGAGGCTTTGGTTCTATCAATCCTCTAATGAGTTCCAAATGCAAGTTTCAAGATGATCATCCAACTAACCACTAATTATTAACTTGCTTTATTTTATGCTTTTTATTCTTTTATGCTTTATGTATTATTTATCTTCTAGCATTTTTACATTTCATGCCATTTTCATCTTTGCTCATTTGAGCATTTATTTTCTTGTCATTTTTACTTTGCTCACTTGAGCTTTTCTTTTCCCTTTTCTAAGATACTTAATAATCAATATAAACCCTAAAAAACTTTTAATGGCACTTGGACTATTTGATTACTATCCTTGGCATGATGGAGCAGTGGACTTTTCCTTGGACTTAGGATTAGAAACCTTGGCCTATCTTGGAGACCTTGTGATCTTATCTGATTATTTTGTCTGGAGCTCTTGAGGTTTACCTCAAGACATTGGGTTGCTTGTTTGTTTTTGTGTGCAAGTTTTTGTGATTACACTCTTTGTTTTGTAATCTAGAATTCACCCGCATACAACCGTTACTCTGCCCAATTTTTGAGAAGACCTAATACACTTGAAGAGGTCTAGTATCTTTGCTTGCTTGGTTTCAATCCAAAGAATGGGAATTTTATCTTGGCTCATAATGTCAAGTTTTGGCTTCTTGTTGGTTAGATGGTCCTTATCTTTAGTTTTTACCTTATGCTTTAGGATAGCCTTTTCTTCCCCTCCCATCTTCTTTAATTTCAAAAAATCTTCTCTCTCCTTTTGAAAACTCTTCTTGTTTTGGAACTTAAATAACTTTTATAATAAACTTGGACTTATGTCCTTGCATTTTCAAAAAAATATTTTCATAAATAAACTCCAATAAATTTAATAATACCTTGACATTTTTGTGAGAAGACTAAAAGTCAACCAATCTCATTTCAAACCATTTTGCCACTTTGGCTTTTATCTTTAAAACTCTTTTCTCAAAAGATTAAGGCTCTTGTCAATCCTTGTAGTGATGCAAACAACTATACTTCTACAATATGTAGTGAAGAGAGATATTTTCCACTTGGGTGTTGAGTGAGGCATTGTTGATTTTAAAATCCAAGCCATATCCTCCACTTTGAGATGATGCAAACTCTCCTTTATCATGATTGTGGGTAGTAAGTATGTTTTCTACATGGACAATAATGATGATGTCTTATCTCTTAAAATCAACCAACACACTTGTGTTTCAAACTTTTAAAAGAGGAAATATGTGTACCATGATCCCCTATTGCACGAAAGGTGGTACGTAGGCACTAAAGGTTCGCAACCGCGGCGGGTGAAAAAATCATAAATAATATATTTCTTTTCTCACCTCCACCATCCATTTCATATATAACACATTTTATAGCCAAAATATACAGATTTTACAAAGAGGCTCCTGCGGAGTACCGTAGATGTTTAGGGTGTTAATACCTTCCCTTTGCATAACCAACCTCCTTACCTTGAATCTCCCCCCCCCCTTTTTTTTTGGGTATTCACTCTTTTACCATTCCTTTGGAAACAATAAAGCGCGGTGGTGATTTTTATTTTTGATTTGTATAAAGTCTAGTCAATCTAATGGCTTAGTCTTGAACATTTCTACTGCTACAGAAAAATGGAGACTTCACTGGGGAAAGATTGACCTCTTTCTGGTCCATCCCTAAGTGGGTTAAGCCTATCTTTGTTTATATATGTATATGTGCTATTGTTGTTTATATGTTATATGTTATATATATGATTGTTTGGATTTTCCTGGTTTTCAGGGTGCTTGGTGATTACTCATAAGTCCTATACCCGGACTTGGAAAAACCTTAAGATAGGACGGGCGGTATAGTCATGTTAACTTTGAGGGAGTAATCCCAAAAAAGAAGGCATGAGATCCCCCACTCAGTGGAGGCCCCTTTTACTGTAGTGTCGTTTACTGAGTAATCGGGAAGATGTACTGCTTTCGACCTGGGAGCCTGCTGAAACTGAGGACCGTAGAATACCAAACCCATCTTGGCCTTTTAGGTGTAGTGTGAAAGCTATGACGAAGTAATCCGAAAATATTTGTCACGCGATACTATGCTCGGACGAGTCTTTCTTGAGAATATTACTAATTACCGAGTTAATCGGGAAGTTGGTAATATCCGAAGGAAGGATGTAGACTCTGGGACCTCTAGAACCTTGTTCGGTAGGTGATATCTCTTAGACCAACGCCTTATAGGCAGTACCTTCGACGTCATGCTCGTGACGTTGAACCTATGAACCCTATATGTGTGATCTTGTGTGTGATTGTTGCATCATGCATCCATGCACCCATAAGCATCTTTTGAAGAAAACAATATTTCAAGGGATTTAAAGGTTGACTATTTGTGAATATCTTAGGTACTTTTAACCATGGATTCTGGAAAGAGAAAGATCGGGAAATACAGTTTCAAGGATCCCAAGATAGATGAGTTGATCAGTCTAATTCCAGAGATAGAGTGTCCTGCAGACTTTCCGAAGAAGTATGGATCCATTATTCCTCTCATGAAGCTAAAGATGAAGGATAGTTTTCTCTCGACCTTGGTCGAGTTCTATGATCCGGTGTATCACTGCTTTACTTTTCCTGATTATCAGCTGATCCCTACACTAGAAGAGTATTCCTATCTATTTTATTTTCCTGTTACCGATCGTGTTCTTTTTACTAGTTTGGAGGATGAGCCAAAACCACATGAGATTGCTGCTTTAATTAATCTGGGGAAGTCTGAGGTGGAAGCCCATATGACTACTAAAGGAGGGATTAGAGGGTTACCAACTCAGTTCTTATTGGAGAAGGCTCGTTACTTTTCCAGAATGAAGAGTACGGTTGCTTTTGAGGCCATCTTTGATTTACTTGCTTACGAATTATTCTTATTCCCTAATGTGGACAAATTTGTCGACATTAACACTATTAGGATTTTCATAATTAGAAACTCGGTTCCTACACTGTTGGGTGATGCTTATTACTCTGTTCATCTTCGGAGTTCCTATCATGGAGGAATGATTATCTGTTGCACGCCTTTGTTGTACCGGTGGTTCATCTCTCATATGCCTCTGTCTGATGCCTTTTGGGATGTCAAGAAGGAACCCCGTTGGGCTCCTAAGATCATGGCACTTACTCACTCGGATATTGATTGGTATCATCGGGCTTATCAGGATGTGGAGATTATTGACAGTTGTGGTAGTTTCCCCAATGCACCTCTTCTTGGTACAAAGGGAGGAATTAACTATAACCATGTTCTTGCACGGCGACAACTTGGTTATCCGATGAGGGATATACCGAACAATATTCGTTTGAGGAGTTTCTTTCTGAAGGAAGGAGAAGACCACAGGGAAGCTAGGGAGCAGATTGCGAAGGCCTGACGTCACATTCATAAGAAGAATAGGAAGGATTTGGGACCTAGAGGTGCTGTTTCTTTGGAACCATATCTTCAGTGGGTCTGATCGAGAGCCCTTCAGTTGAAGATGTTGTATACTCGGGAGACACCCATGTCTGATCTATTTGTGAAGACCACTCCTCCCTTATTAGATGATCTAGAAGAGTTGCAGCTTTCTTTGGTTAGGATGCAACGGGAAAGAGATGCTTGGAAGAACAAGTTCCAGACTTTAGAGAGTTCCTATAGAGCAGACTTGAAGGAGAAAGATGATTTGATCGAGATCCTTGAGAGTCGAGCGGTGGAGTCTATGGAGAGGCAAGGGGATTTTTTTCCCCTAAGCCTCAAACAGGTGCTGGTCTTTCACTTCCTAATTCAGATGATTGGAAGGAGGTTGCCATCAAACATGTGGAAGAAAACCAGAGGTTGAGAGCTCAGATTGCTAGGCTCACAGGGAAGCGCCAGCGTACAGATTAATCTTTATCAGTTCCTTTTCTCGGGATTTTAGATTGTATTCTCATCTTGTACTTAGGATCATTGAAACTTGTAACCCATTTTGAAGTTATTATAATAAAAGTTTTCAGTATTTCAAATGTGTTATTATTTTGATGTTTGCAATATGTCTATAAACGTTAAATACCTTGAAATATTAAACGATAAAGTAAAAAATAAATCATGTGCATTGCATATCATGCATCATATTGCACATATTTCATGCATTTACTATGCATATCCAGGTGTCTTACCCATCTTTTTACTTCGATCAGCAAGCTGACTCATCACTACAACACTCGGGCTAATTTCAAAAAGAAGATGGATAATTTAGAACAGGAGAATCGCGAGCTGCGCGAAGAAGTTTCTGCTTTGAAGGCTGGCTTGGCCAATTTGACTACTCTGATGGAAGCTTTGGTGGTTTCTCAGAATCAGCCACCGAGTGTTCAACCTCAACCAACAAGGGAAATCGTTGAAGTTCCTATTGTTCCTGTATCCGCTACTTCGACTGTTGTTTAAAACCGTATGCCTCAGGGTTATCTGTGGGGAATGCCAGAGAATTTTGCACTTGAAGGTTTCAATTTGGGCCCCTAAGATGCTCCAGTGGTTCCAAATGTTGTTACTCCAGCACCTCCTGTGGTGCATACTGTTCCTGTTGCACCTCCTTCGATAAATCTGGTTCCAATTATTAATGAAGATGCGTGTCGTCCTTTCCCTCCGCCGAGTGAAGACTTGGGTCTTTTTGACAGAATGCATGATTTCCAAGAGCAGTTTGATAGAATGCAAAGAGAGATGAAGGCTCTTAGGGGAAAAGAGTTATTTGGGTAGAATGTGAATGAGCTGTGTTTGGTCCCGAATGTCAAAGTGCCTGCTAAGTTCAAGGTCCCTGAGTTTGAGAAATACAAGGGCAACACTTGCCCTCGTGCTTACTTGGTGATGTATGTAAGGAGAATGTCTACCCACACCGATGATCAGCGTCTGCTGATTCACTTTTTCCAGGATAGTCTGATCGGCGCATCGTTGAAATGGTACATGAGTTTAGATAGCACCAACATCCATACCTTTAATGATTTGGGAGAAGCATTCATAAAACAATACAAGTACAATATGGACATGGCGCCTGATCATGACCAGCTTAGAGCCATGGTTCAGAAAGATAGAGAATCGTTCAAAGAGTATGCGCATAGATGGCACGAAGTGGCGGCACAAGTGATTCCTCCTATGGAGGAGAAGGAAATGACTAAAATTCTTCTTAAGACGCTGAGTGCCTTCTACTACAAAAGAATTGTAGCAAGTGCCCCGAGTGATTTTACAGAGATGGTAGGAATGGGTGTCCGCCTAGAAGAGGCAGTAAGAGAAGACCGTTTGACAAAGGGAGAAGGATCTGGAGGTGTGAAAAAGCCAACTTATGGGTTTACAAAAAATAAAGAGGGGGATACCAATGCTGTCATACAAGAGAGGAGAGTGAATGCTCCTAGAAGGAATTATCAGCATCACCAGTAAGTTGCTTCAGTTACTTCTGTTATGAATGTCGCTCTGACTACCGTTGCTTATCAGAGACAGTCCCAGCAAGGGAACCAGGGGAATACTCAGAGAAGGGAGAACTATGACCCTATTCCCATGAGTTATGCAGAGCTACTACCAGCATTGATCCAAAAGAAGTTGGTCCAGACACGACCACCTCCAGTAATACCATCTCCATTGCTTTGGTATTACAAATCAGACCAGACATGTGCTTTTCATCAGGGAGCACCAGGGCATATTGTTGAGAATTGTTATCTGTTGTACCCAAAAAATTTCCCTCTTTTCATACACGCATATTATTGGTTTTATGGTTATGGAATAAAGGTATATTTATCAAGCTTCTTCAGTTTACAAGTGACGTTTATTTCGTCAATGGATATTCTCAGAGTATTTTCGTGTTGAAGATCGGTTCGCCGTTTTGCAACGATTCGGGGTTCAAATATTCACAAGTCCAACCTGGCACGTCATATTCAGGTGTTCTTTCCCCAAGATATCTCTGATAACTTATTTTCAAATTCAGGTTCGACTCAAGAGACAGTTCTTTAAAGAAGGTATCCGAATGTGTGAGTTTTCTTGAAGAAATGTGGTGAAAAAGTATGCTGAAAGTGCAGTTTTTACGCGCTAAAAAATTCATAACTTGAAGATCGTGGCTCGTTTTTAACCCGTTTCGGTGGCCAAAGTTCCGTATTGACGTCATCTACGTTTTCATCTCTCATAGCTGGAAGCCAATTTCGATCAGAAGTTCTTCAAAAATGCAGATTTATCAAGTATTTTCGTACAGAGAATTTGTGACAGAAATTTATTTGCGTCATGTTCAGAAAATCATAACTTGGTCGATTTCATCGTATCGAGCTGGCTCCAGCGCCAAAATTTCACAAATTGAGTTGGGTAAGTTTTCACAGGAGGTATTAAGTTCGAACGGTATTCAAAAGGCCTTCGTTTTTTGCTTAGAGTGTGTGTGAGGCGCCGAAAATCCTAAATGCTGAATATTATTTCATCTGGGTCGAAACTTCTAAAATTCATAACTCGGTCAATTTTTATCGGATTGGGCCCATCATTTTACACAAGGTCACTGACTCATAGATCTATAACTTTGCTTCAAAGGTCGAGACCGGATTATGCTTCAATCAATACCAGTTTTTTATTGAAGAACGTGTCATAGTCGACACTGGAGCCCAAAATAAGTTTGTTTGAGCTGAAACTTCAAAAATTCATAACTAATTCACCGTTTATCTGATTGAGCCCATTTTCGGATAGGAGTTAGTTCTCGATGTCGGCTACATTTTATTTTCACATTTAAACTTCAAAAATTGAACTTAACCCCTGCGATTTAGCCTGGAACGAGACGAACTCAAGTGAACATTGGAGGCCCAATTGCATATTCAAAGCCCGTATCTTTGCTCTAATTTAAATTATATAATCTCATTCTTTTCACACAAACAAGGACGGAAAAAAAATCCTTTGCCACAACGTTGTCAAAATATTAAATTCTTTCAAGAACCCTAAAACCTTGAAATCCTTATTACAAATCCTCATCTCACTACAAACAAGCCATCCTTGTCACAAACCCACATCTTACTACTTCTCCAGTAAGGGTAAGGCTGGTTTGATCTCCATGATCAAAAGGACATAGAAGCATTCATCTCACTACTTCTTCACTAAGGATAAGGCTGGTTTGATCTCCATGATCAAAAGGGTGTAATCATTTATACATGCCATATCGGTTTTAACATTAAATTTTTTTTCATATATTTGTTTTATTTGTATTTCATGATATATAATAATTTATTTAATGTGTTCATGAGATTCAACACTACAGATTTAGACAGGGTCCCATCCAGGTTCATTACAGAATGTTGAGGCCAAAACACTAATGGCCAAAATAGAACAACCACCAATGCATGACAAGGCAGACATCCTGAGAAGGTTAAGGGCGTTGGTTTTGGTTTTCTTCCTTTCTATTTATCCTTTTACCTATTTTCATTCTTTATGTTTAAAACTTTTTTTTTCATAAAGCTTAATATTTTTCACGAACCTTTGATTTTTTATAATAAACTCGAATAATTAATTTTAGGTTTTTTTTAATTTAATTTTAGGTTTTAAATTAATTTCCGGTTCAACAACCACCCATGATATTTGCATTATCTTTATTTTCTAACCCTATTTTTCATTGATGTTTCTTCCCCTATCTATTTTTTGGCAAACTTAATTTTTTTTTATTAATCATTACTGAAATTCTGGCTGCAGATACTCAATGTCACGTTCAATGTTATGACACCGTATCTGACTTACTATAAGACAGTAAATACAAAAACAGTAAAGAACACAGTCAATTGTTTACCCAGTTCAGTGTGCAACAACACCTACTCTGGGGGCTACCAAGCCATGGAGGAAATCCACTATAAGAGATATTAATTCAGGAATAAACCAACCAGTTTATCTCCTTCACGTAAGACCTACCCAATGCAACTTCAATCTAAGTACAACTTAAACCTGAGTTCCTACTCACTCCCCCTCAATCACAGCAGTGATACGTACAACAATTTGACTAATGAATTGATGAATACACTCTTCAAAACATACACTTGATTATGCTTCACAGCTTTTTAATCAAGCAACACAAACACTCTTGCTTCACAGCTTTGAGTGATATACAAACCTAACTTGACTTTGCTTCACAGCTTTAGTCAAGAGACATACAAACACTCTTGCTTCAAAGCTTTGAGTGTTACACAACCCTTACAATTAAAACCTATTCCAAGTCACTTATCACAATGATAATTGCTTGGATTACAATAGTTAAAACTATACAGCTTCTAAATGATCTTCTGTCAAAAAGGGATTCATTCCAAGACAGCAGCTATGTTGAATATATAGCAGCTGCATCTTCAGTTAGGGTTTCCACAAAAAGCTAGGGTTAAATTCGTTTGACCTTAAGACTAGGTCACAGGACTTTATCAACCAGGTTAGGGTTGAGCTAGGTTAACCCAAAGAAAACGCAGGATTCTGTTCAGGAAAGACTGAGTCATTTTCCTGAAAAAACTCAGAATTAACCAAACTGCATAACTGTTAGTTCAGAACAGGATGTCTTAACATCTGTTATGACATCTGAAAACCTGTCTACTGATTTAGGTAAATGTCATCATTTTGCAAAATGCTCAGATACACACTCATAAACATCAGTATTTGTATGACAATATTTTTCTGCAAAGGTACCTAATAAATCTGTACCTAATAAACTAGAATGTTATGACATCAGTCATGACATTCGTACACCTGGTTTTACCAAAAATGCATGCCAATACATAAACAACTACAAACTCCCCCTTTGGCAGATTTTTGGCTAAAGCCCCTAAGCAATCAGAGATAGATAGCAGTAGAATAAATATGACTGCAGAAAAATAGAATGTCTAATAAAGTACCAAAATATATCTCCCCCTCTTTAGCCACAAATGGGCCAAAGATACATGTTCTTAAAAGTTATACAGTCATCCAGAAAAAGTAATGAGAGCAGAACTAAAAACTGAACACACTTCCAAACTCTACCAGGGACCAGCATCAACTCCACCAATCAGCAACTCCACCAACCTTTAAGCACTGTCATCAGACTCAAAGGAGCTAGTTTCTTCAGTATTGAGATGACCTTCAGCTTCTACACCCTCTTCCCTTCTGTTTCCTTCAGCTTCCTCCTTTTCTAACCTGGCAATTAGGTTTTCTAGGGTCTTTTTCCTAGCTTCCAGTTCTTTGCAGGTCTCTTTTAATACAGCTATGACATCAGATGTTTTGGACTGGGTCTTCACAGACGATGTCTCAGCTGATGTTATGACAATATCAGGAGCATGAGATCCCTGAAACAGTTTGTAGTGCAACCCAAGGGCAGGAGCTCTTTTGCAAGCAGTATTTATTGCCACCAGGATATCAGGGTATTGTGCAAGGATAATTCCACAAAGGAGGGAGGGAAAGGCAATTGGTCCTTTGACAGCATAACTACCAGCATGTTTTAAAGTTTGTTCAAAAATATACCTGCCATAGTCAAAAGCAGTCTTGGTTCCCACAGCATAAATAAATCTCCCCAATCCTGTGGAGATAGTTGATTTATGGTTTGTAGGGACCCAGTTGGCTGCACCAATCTTGTGCAGGATGGCAAATTTCATGCTAAGTTTGCTGGCATTCAGCTTGCCTTTCAAGGGCCAGCACTTCACTTGCCTTGCTGTGATGGTTTGACAAACTTCATTGTCAGTGACTTCCAGATCAGGACAATCCTCATTTGATCTTCCAAGAAATTTGTTAATTTCTGATGGAGAGAATTTAACCCTTCTTCCTCTAACAAAAACACTTTCAAAGTCAGCTGACCTTCCATCAGCACACTCATTAGACAAGTTAACAATGAACTCCTTGACCAGATTTTCATAACACTTGGTAAATTTTACCACTGTCTTCATCAGTCCAGCATTCTTAATCAGGTCCATGATGTCCTTGCACTCCATGGCATCATTGTTTAGCTCTCTTTCTAAAGCTATTCTCTTCAAGCAAACATACTGCCATCTGTTTGCATTGTCATGATGATGAAAAGAGATGTTGTCTGTTGGGACTTCAGGAACTCTAGCAATTTTGCTGGAGGGGAGTTTCCTTCTGATAGGAATTTCTTCAGCATCAATCTCAAACTCTGATTCCTCATCAGAATCAGAAGATTCAGGTTCTTTTCTCTTCTTTGTAATTGGTTGTCTATCAGTATGCACCTGGGCTTTCACCTTCCCTTTGGACTGAACAGTTTTCACAGATTCTACCCCAGCCATGCCTTCAGCCTTGGATTTCTTATTAGCAGGTTTATCTTTTGTCAAACATTTTCCAACATTATGATTATTCTTCCTTTTCATCATTCTCCTAGCTATGCTAGGGTTTACATTGGCAATCGGATCATTGTCTGAGTATTCCTCATCCACATCAATGATAGGTGGATCAGCAGTCTTTTCTGAAGGGTTCTGAATGTTGTCATTTTGTGTCATAACATTCTCAGAGACATCTACATTCTCAGAGACATCCACATTTGGGCTTCCTGATTAATTTAAAGGGACAGAAATCCCCGGCACAGATTGGTTTCCGCTTAGTATACTTGTCACTAGGCTAGCAATTTCTTGATGAACTTGAACTGATCCTTCTCTATTTGATACAGAAGAAGAAGGATGAGAAGGATTACCAGAGGCAACAGCTTGAGCTCTTCCTGCATGTCTAGTTCTCAGCTTTTTGACTTTGGCGGGGTCAGTAGCCATCTCTCTGAGAGGAGTGATCTCAAGAACTTCAGATTCTATGCATGTGGTGATTGCTCGAGAGTCTTGGTCAGATGATGAAGATGAAGAGGTCGCCTTGGTTGAAGATGATGTTTGAGACATTTTGATTGACTTAGAGCACCAGTAGCAATTTGAGAAAAAACTTTGATTGAGAGAAGGGAACAGGTTGCAAAGTCGAGAGAGGTAGGAGGCAAAAGAGAGTCTTTTCAACTTCTTAAAGATGTTGAAAGAATTGGGAAAACATATGATTAACCCACTAAAAATAGACTTAACAAAATTAATTCCTTCAACCCTTGTTTTAAGCAAAATTAATTGCTATAATTTCTCATGTTGGAAAATACCCAACCTACCCCTCAAGTTTTCAAGTTTATTTCTAACAAGAGCCTTGGTAGAAGAATCAGTCAGTTGAATCTTAATGATACCATGTTCCAATTTAATTGACTTCTTCTCTACAAAGTCAATGTGCTTGGTCCTGATATGCTGAATAGGGTTCATGGAAATATTGATTGTATTCAGATTGTCACAATACAATGTCACAACATCTTGTGAGACATTACACTTAGTGAGCATCTATTTTGTCCAGATATTTTGAGAACAGTTTCTACCAGCTGCAACCATTTCAGCACAGAGTTGGGAAGGCATTCTTTTGACATGAATCATAGCTCTGGCAGATTCCTGTATGTTCCTGTTTTTCTTTTTGTCAACTCCATTTTGATGATGAGTTATAGGAGAAGAGACTTCATGACTCATTTTTTTTGGGAAACAGAATTTATTAGACTTGTTGTTTCCAAATTCTTTGTCATGATTACTTCTGGTTCTGACAACACATCCTTCTTCAAGTTTATTCATCACATCACAGACATGTCTCTTTTTACCAAGCCTTTCAATTTGAAGTTCACCACAAACCCTTCTTTTATCAATCTGTAGTCTTGGAGTCCTTCTGACTGCTTCCATAGAGATAGCTCTTTTCATTCTTCTTAGGTGAAGATGACCAAGCTTATGGTGCCACAGTTTCATCTCTTTTTCTTCTTTGGTAATTGGACACATAGTGGAGTTATTAGTGTTCTCAAGCTGCCACAAGTAACAGTTATCTTTGGATCTGATTCCTTTCATTACAACTTCTAGTTTTTCATTAATTACTAGACATTCAGATTTTGAGAAGTTGACCTTGAATCCTAGATCACATAATTGACTGATACTAATGAGATTAGCAGTCATCCCTTTTACCAGCAGGACTTCACTCAGACTTGGAACTTCAGGGCAGTCCAAATTACCAACTCCTTTGATTTCACCTTTAGCACCATCTCCAAAGGTCACATAACTAGTTGTGTGAGGTTTAACATTATTGAGGAGGTTCTTGATTCCAGTCATGTGTCTGGAACATCCATTGTCAAAGTACCAGTCTTCCTTTGCAGAGACCCTCAGGGAAGTGTGGGCTATCAGGGCAGTAGCCTTTTTCTTCCATTTAGGAGCATGTAGTACCTTTTTAGCCTTAGGTTTGACACCTGAGTTCTGATTAGGGTATCCATGCAATCTGAAGCAGAAGGGCTTTATGTGGCCATATCTCCCACAATGATGACATCTCCATCTTTGGTACATTTTCTTCATATGTCTCTGTTCCTGATGTTGAGAGTTGTGTTGAGACATCTGTTTTGACATTTGCTTATCAGGCCTGATCTTCTTATCTGTACCAGAGTTCTTTGCTTCCACAAATCCTAGTCCAGATTTGTTTCCCACATTTTGTCCAACCTGAAGGATCTCTTCCAATTTGTCTGTTCCATTAGTCAGCATCTTGACAGATTTGGTCATTTGATTTAGTTGTGAGTTTAGCAATTGAACTTCTCCTTCTAGATGACTTATAGTTTCAAGGTTTGCCCTTTTTTCAGCCTCCAGCTTTATGATGAGTTTTGATTGTTTCTCATTCTGCACACAGACTTCAGCACTTCTGATACACAATTTCTTGTAAGTATCAGCCAGTTCTTCAAATGTCACTTCTTCATCACTAGTGTCACTTTCAGAAGTACAAACACCAGTTAGAGCAGTAACTAGTTTGGCAGATTCTTCTTCAGAATTACTTTCTGAATCACAGTCAGACCAAGTAACAGTCATTCCTTTCTTTTGTTTCTTAAGAAAGGTTGGACATTCAGCTCGAATATGCCCATATCCTTCACAACCATGGCATTGAATTCCTCTGCCTTGGTTTCCCTTCTCTTCTGACCTTGGTCTTCTGCTGGAACTGTCAGTGTCATAGGGAATGTTATGAACATTAGACCTTGACTTTGGATCTATTCTTTTGATGAGTTTGTTGAACTGTCTTCCAAGCATGGCTATAGCTTCTGAAATATTTTCTTCTTTATCCTCCTTGTTTTCAACATCAGTGTTGGATACAAGTGCTATGCTCTTGTTCTTCTTGTCACCATTATCAGTGATCCCCATCTCAAAAGTCTGAAGAGACCCAATAAGTTCATTCACTTTCAACTTGCTGATGTCCTGGGCTTCCTCTATGGCAGTTACCTTCATTGCAAATCTTTTAGGCAAGGATCTGAGAATCTTTCTCACCAATTTTTCTTCTGACATCTTTTCTCCCAGTGCTCCTGAGGTGTTGGAAATCTCCAAGATGTTCATGTGAAACTCATGAATGGTTTCATCTTCCATCATTTTTAGATTCTCAAACTTGGTAGTCAACATCTGAAGCCTTGACATTTTTACTTTGGAAGTGCCCTCATGAGTAGTTTTGAGAGTGTCCCAAACTTCCTTGGCCAGTTCATATTGATGTACTAGTCTGAAAATGTTTCTATCAATTCCATTGAACAAGGCATTTAAAGCTTTGGAATTTCCCAGGGCTAACTCATCTTCTTCTTTACTCCAATCTTCCTCAGGCTTCAGACTGATTGTCCCATCTTTCTCAGTTATAGTGGGATGGTTCCATCCTTTGTCAGCAGCTCTCCAAGCCTTTTTGTCCAGAGATTTTAAGAAGGCTATCATACGAGGTTTCCAGTAGTCATAATTTGTTCCATCCAGAATGGGTGGTCTATTTCCAAAAACTCCTTCTTTGTCCATAGTGCCAGAAAGTGATATCCCTAGATCTCACCCAGTAATACAGGCAGGGTGCCTGCTCTGATACCAATTGAAATTCTGGCTGCAGATACTCAATGTCACGTTCAATGTTATGACACCGTATCTGACTTACTATAAGACAGTAAATACAAAAACAGTAAAGAACACAGTCAATTGTTTACCCAGTTCAGTGTGCAACAACACCTACTCTGGGGGCTACCAAGCCAGGGAGGAAATCCACTATAAGAGATATTAATTCAGGAATAAACCAACCAGTTTATCTCCTTCACTTAAGACCTACCCAATGCAACTTCAATCTAAGTACAACTTAAACCTGAGTTCCTACTCACTCCCCCTCAATCACAGTAGTGATACATACAACAATTTGACTAATGAATTGATGAAGACACTCTTCAAAACATACACTTGATTATGCTTCACAGCTTTTTAATCAAGCAACACAAACACTCTTGCTTCACAACTTTGAGTGATATACAAACCTAACTTGACTTTGCTTCACAGCTTTAGTCAAGAGACATACAAACACTCTTGCTTCAAAGCTTTGAGTGTTACATAACCCTTACAATTAAAACCTATTCCAAGTCACTTATCACAATGATAATTGCTTGGATTACAATAGTTAAAACTATACAGCTTCTAAATGATCTTCTATCAAAAAGGGATTCATTCCAAGACAGCAGCTCTGTTGAATATATAGCAGCTGCATCTTCAGTTAGGGTTTCCACAAAAAGCTAGGGTTAAATCCGTTTGACCTTAAGACTAGGTCACAGGACTTTATCAACCAGGTTAGGGTTGAGCTAGGTTAACCCAAAGAAAACGCAGGATTCTGTTCAAGAAAGACTGAGTCATTTTCCTGAAAAAACTCAGAATTAACCAAACTGCATAACTGTTAGTTCAGAACAGGATGTCTTAACATCTGTTATGACATCTGAAAACCTGTCTACTGATTTAGGTAAATGTGATCATTTTGCAAAATGCTCAGATACACACTCATAAACATCAGTACCTGTATGGCAATATTTTTCTGCAAAGGTACCTAATAAATTTGTACCTAATAAACTAGAATGTTATGACATCAGTCATGACATTCGTACACCTGGTTTTACCAAAAATGCATGCCAATACATAAACAACTACAATTACACATAAATCTTTTTTACAACACTAACATTTTTTTTATTAAACAATTAGGTTTTAGGTTTTCTTTGTAATTAACCCTTTAATTAACCTTTTTTGAACAAATTAGGATTAGGTTTTTGTTTTAGTTAGTAACTGAATTTTTGGCTTTTTTTCATTTATTATTAAATTAAGTTAATTAACTTTTTTATTAAAATTAGTTAGAATTAGGTTTTTTAATTAACTTAAAATTATTTTCTACAAAAAAAAAACACCAAAAACATTAACTTAGAATTTTAGGTTTTAATTTTTCCTTAATTTCTTTTTATTTATTCTTTTATATTTTTATTTCTAGGAAAATTGTATAGGTCGCATTATCAATGTAATAGCGTAGATTTATCTTTTCTCGTATTTTTTTTCTAATTATGTAATTGCTTCCGAGATGTAATAATTTTAGGATTTCTTTTTCGCACTCTTCATTATTATGTAATTGCCCCAAAGCTCTGTAACAGCTTAGGTTTACATTTCCGCATTTTTATTTTCAGTCCAAAATAATTATGTATCTGCAAAAGCCTTGTAATAGCTAGGACTTTAAACTTTTCTACTTTTAATTTCCGCAATCTTTAACTGTCTAGATGTATGGCTAATAGGATTGTATGGAAAGAATGTCTGGAAAATTAAAACGATAGATCACCTAATGTGCAAAGATTAAATAACTGAAACAAATCATATGCACATATTCACTCCAAGGGTACTCCTCACTTAATTTCCTCGAAAAATAATGGTCATGTCCCTCGAACGTAGGGATATCTTAGCAAAAGACCCTCAATCTAAAAATCATCATAAAGATCATAGTCCCTTAACGTCCCTCGAGTTGCCTACGAGAAATGATCTTGTCCCTCGATGTTGCCTACGAATATATGATGACAGCCCCTTTGAAATGCTAAGGTATCCCTACATGTTGCCTTCAATGACCATTACGTCCCTTTCGAATTGACCCTTATAAACTCCAACGACGGTGCTACCTATTTCTCAATAGTAGGATAGCGCTGTCTAAAGGAACAAGAATAGAAACAATCTTTTTTCGAGTAGGTAGATGCTAATAGGTACTTGCTCAAATCAAACTTTTTCACACAAACACTTTCAAAACAATTTTCAAGAACAACTTCGTAACACTCTTGAGGACAGAAACAAGGGTTAAAATGAAGTAAAACAAAACTTTTCAAAACAAGCACATACAAGCAATTTCAAAATGAGCAAGTACCTAAGAGCTCATGGAAAACCATGGATAGAAAGGGTGTTAATACCTTCCCTTTCTATAATCTACCCCCCGTACTCAAAATCTCGAAAAAGGAATTTTTCTATGCTTTTGTCCTTTCCAATTGGATAAAATAAAAGTCGGTGGCGACTCTTGCTTACTGCGACATTTTGCAAACACAAACGCAAACCAGCATTTTTCAAAACAGTCGGTTCTGCCACCGTATCACAGAATTGGCGACTCTGCTGGGGACTAATAAGTGGGGTATACCTTTGGATTTAGTTCATCATAAATTGCTTCTCTTGTTTGTTTTGGTTTCTTTACTTTTAAGGGTTTTGTTTGGGAGTTACTATAGATCCTAACCCGGATCTGGGGACACCTTTTAGGTAAGTAGCAATAAACTGTGAGGGAACTGTACAACATAGATCGATACGGTTGAAGCAGTAGCTACGTTGATGTGGCACATTGGTTGGTAGCGGTATCCCTTGTGGAGAAACGAGTAGAATACGGGGCCACTATGTGTGTCGTTAAGTATCAACTGACCTTAGAACCTTTAAAGGACCAACTTGGCCGTTAGAAAGTAGTGAGATAGTCGGCCTCTATGTAAAGTTGAGAACTGGTTGATACTCGATGCTACACTCATTGAGACCATACTCTCGAGATAGTTTCGGCTGCAAGAAAAGATTGCGTGAGCTGAAACCATGACCGATGGAGGATGGTCGGTGATATTGAGATCCTCTAGAACCCGGTTACTTTTCTAGGACAGGTTGAACCAACTAAACTTCAAGAGGGTACTACCTTAAAACCCATGCAAGCCTAAACCTAAGGTTGTTTGTGTGACTTGTGTACTTTCAACTTGAACTACTTGTACAGTTTTATTATCTGACAACATGAGTTCCTTGCAGGTTTTGATTACAGTCCTTATCCAATAACTTGGATTTCTTGTCGGATTTACTTGCTTACATCACCTCGCACTTTTTCTTAAACGCATAGCATACACATCATAACATCATGCCTTAACATTTCCTTACCATTTCAAGGATCTCAAGGGTTTGTAATGCAGGTTATGGTAAATCAGGCGTCTAGCAAAGGGCAAGGGGATTTATTTTCCTCTAGCAATGTCGTCAGAAGATCAAAACTTAACAACTTGATTCAGGGGTTATGACCCACTTGATATGGTGAGCTTGACTCTCGTAGAAGGACTCTCAACAATACAAAGTTCTTCAATCAAAACTGCAAAAATCAACTTCTGACATTTTCTTGTTTACCCCGCGAGATCCTTGAAAACATTGCATACATATCATACATATCATTGCATAAGCAGGTTTCAAAGCAGGTCTCTCATGTTCTCGCTGTTTATTTCAGCAATGGCTCTCCAGCAAGAAAACAGAGATCTCTAAGCTCAAGATGCCCAGTTCAAGGAATTTCTCCTGAATCTACCCAAGGGGGAAGGAGACCTGAAAACACTCTTCGCCGGGAATCTTACCAAGGAACGTCCAGACAACAACAAGGATGAACAATTGGAACAACTGCAAGCTGAGGTAGAAGCAATGAGAATCCAGATGCTGGGGCAGATGGCTCTTATCCAAAACTTAGATCGAGGACAAGAAGGGCTAAGAGCCTTCCTCAACAAGCTTCACCAAGATGGATGCAGATCCATGAAACAAACAGTTAAAATTATGGATCAAGGCATTAATCAGCCCCCAGTGAGAGAAGAGGTTGGGAACAGACCTTTCTAGATTACTACTACATAATAAGCCCAACCACAACCTCTCCAACGACAACGGGGAAATCGGCATAAGAAGAATACATCTTAAAGACGCTTCACCGAAATCAACATATCATTGGCTGAAACATTGCAACGCATATTGAAGGCCAAGTTGGTTATGTTAAGGGACCCTCCTCAGAATCCCAACATAGCCTCCCCAAGATACAATCCAAATGCAAGATGTGCTTACCACTCCAACAGTCCTGGACATGACACCAACAGTTGTTGGGTGTTGAGAAATAAAATTCAAGACCTGATTGATGAAGGAGCGCTAGAATTCGCACAAGACGGTCAAGCTGAGTTCTTCTGCCATCCCTCCAAGGCATACCATCTGAGGTGACAAGTTCTCACAAGAAGGCTTTTCGTTCATTAGAATTTTCAATGTGTAATTTTCTTTTGATTTGTTTGAACATTTATTCATATCAAACCTCGTTATTTCATAAATGCATTGCACGTGTTTGTCTTGAATCAATTCATTTGTATTCACTATTTAAAAAATGCGTTCTTATTTCCTTTTGTGATATTCAACTCTCGAACAAAAGCTCTGAGCCTTTAGAGGGAGGATGACGAAAATGATATCAAAATCTCTACAGTATACTTTTGAACAGACCCCGCTGACGATGTAAAGGCGTTGTTTCAAATCCTAAATAGTGGAGTTATAAGGAAGATAATCCCTCGTTAACCCCTTCGAGCCAAAGAAGTAGGAGTTTTTCTTTTCACACAAATTAAAACCCTTAATCATAACCTGGGGCAGGGTAGTTTTCTCAGTTAATTCATAGACTTATTCAGTCATAATCTGCCGCTTCGTACACAATGAATTACATCAAAGACGTCCTTCCAAAACAAAAGACGGTGATGGTTCCGTATAATCGTCAAGACAGGCAGTCATTATCTCTCGAAATAAAATCCCATTAAGTCAAAACCTATGAAGGAGACTTAAGTGAAAATTAGGGCATCCCGCTGACTGTAATCACAAAAGAAACAGTTCAGGCAAAAGAAGGGATAACGAAAACCAAAATAAAGAGGTTACTACAAATCCTCGACAAAAAGAAGATTACAAAAATGACTGCCTTTTCAAAACAAATGTTCAATTTTTGAATCATCACCAAGTATCAGAGCAAAGATTCCAGACTCAATCGGGATCTAAACACGCAATTAACTGAGCATAGGACTGAAGAACATCACAAAGAGCGGGTTAGGTACAAATAAAATTTGAGCCTTTATCCTTTGTTTCTTGAACCGTGAACCAGGCCACGTTATAACCCTTAAAAGTCCTAGCTGAAGCATGGGTTAGTTTAAGAGCATATTGTTACAAAGATATCCTGACTCCTATAGGCTTTGTTACGAATCCTGAGTTGATATCACATTCTTGCAAATTTCATTTTACTACACAAAACACATTTTCAAAAAAAATTCAAGACAGACATGAGTTTTGCATTCTTTAAATAAAATTGTTTACATATGACTAATTGTTTGACAGCAGAGAAATCTGCACAATGGATATTCAATGAACAAACATCCTCTCAATGGACAGAATCACCTCAGCGAGAAAGGCACTTCCAATAACAGGTCTTCCATAAGCAAGGGGCATGACATGATGTCTAAATACACCTGGGCAGTCTCTCAAAAAGTGCCAAATAACTAGGGGTAGATCTCCATCTGAATCTCTTGGGGAATTACGCACGCATTCCAGCAACGAATCATGTGCCATCAAGAAAACATTTTTGACAGTACTACAACACAACGGACAGTGACAACTCTCTACATACTGAAGGCGTGGACATAGTCGGAAAATACTACGTATAACAAAGACCCACTAGGTTGACATACCTAGGAAAAAATAAGGGCATCCTGGCGAACCAAAAGGGTTCGGGCAAAAATTGGGGATAAAAAATGAAAAAATTTGTACATCCGACAAGTCGAAAACCCGAAAGGGAGGCTTGGGCAAAAAAGGGTATCCCAGTGGACTGAAAACCCGAAAGGGAGGTCCAGGAAAAAGTTAGTGATTTAAAATGTACAACTATGTCCCGTCACCTGTTTATCAGTGGAAGACTTATACCTTGATCAGCATTCATCAAGAGCACCATAATTCAGATACGCTCCAGATACGGATGCCATTCTAATACTCATTCAGATTCATCTTTCAGACACAGTTCAGATACGCTCCAGATACGGGTGCCATTCAGACACTCATTCAGACTCAACTTTCAAATACAGTTCAGATACGCTCTAGATACGGATGCCATTCTGATACTCATTCAGATTCAGCTTTCAGATACAGTTCAGATACGCTCCAGATATAGATGCCATTATGATACTCATTCAGATTCAGCTTTTAGCTACAGTTCAGATACGCTCCAGATACGGATGTCATTCTGATACTCATTCAGACTCAGCTTTCAGATGCAGTTCAGATACGCTCCAGATACGGATTCCATTCTGATGCTCATTCAGATTCAGCTTTCAGATACAGTTCAGATACGCTCCAGATACGGATGCCATTCTGATACTCATTCAGACTCAGCTTTCAGATACAGTTCAGATACGCTCCAGATACGGATGTCATTCTGATACTCATTCAGATTCAGCTTTCAGATACAGTTCAGATATGCTCCAGATACGGATGCCATTCTGATACTCATTCAGAATCATCTTTCAGATACAGTTCAGATACGCTCCAGATATGGATGCCATTCTGATACTCATTCAGACTCAGCTTTCAGATACAGTTCAGATACGCTCCAGATACGGATTCCATTCTGATACTCATTCAGACTCAGCTTCCATATACAGTTCAGATACAGTTCAGATATGCTCCAGATACGGATGCCATTCTGACACTCATTCAACACATGTTTCAAAGTACAGTTCAGATAAGATCCAGAGACGGATGTCATTCTGACACTCATTCAACACATGTTTCAAGTACAGTTCAGATATGACCCAGAGACGGATGTCATACTGACACTCATTAAATACATGTTCAAGTATAATCAAGACATCGATCCATCCACAAAATCTCTACATGTACTTTTTCCAACATGTTACAAGGGGCAGAGACCGTTGGAATCGAAGTCACTATCACATACAAGCCAGTGATACCTATATTCCCCACAGAGTAAGGACAACTAAGGTCCGACCTCCGTATCCCAAAGCAGGAATTCCTTCCTTAACAGGTTCCTTCAAAAAGCTGATATCTGCACTCCCCAACCGATTTTTATAACCATGAGCAGTTTATAAAGCCATCTCCCGAGAAGAGTTTATTTCTCTGACAACGGAAGCTCAATCTCCAACAGAGCTCTTTTAACCAGCAATGGAAGTTCATCCCCAGCTGAGTTTATTTCTCCAAATCAGCAGATCTTCCAACAGAGTATCTCTCTTCCTCACAGAGTCATTCCCAGCAGGATTATTCTCAGACAGAGTCTCCCCTGGCAAAATATTCTCAAGCAGAATGGATGTAAATCTCTAGCTAATCATCTTTGGTCACTATCCCCAGCAGAAACAACGAACTCTACTCATTATACTCTCCAGAAGTAGTCCAGGATTTATTTTCCCCAGCTAGAAAATATCACAATAGCATTGCATATCCCTACATCATGGCATGCGCATACATATTATAAAGCACAATCTCATTTATTTTGAGAATATCATTACTCAATACATTTCATACATCATGACATTGCATACGACTAACCCTTTACCTTTCAGGGAAGGATGCAATCATGTTCTCACGAGTTTTCTCTGGTTTAGTCAAACCGATCCCAAAGTTTCTATTCAAGTTAAAGATATTCCAACATTTTTTCTGGTTCAGTCAAACCGACACTAAGGTTTTTATTCTAGTTGAAGATGTTTTAAGACTTTCGTCTGGGTCAGCCGAATCGCCGCTAAGATTCCCCTGATTTCTATGCCAGTCAAAGTTAATCCGAGACCTCCCTTAGGATCAGTCAAATCGACACTAAGATTTCTCTCCCAGTTGAAGTTCTCACAAGTTTTCCCTGGTTCAGTCAAATCGATACTAAGATTTCTATTCCAGTTCAAGAGATGAAGCCCAGAAATCGACCGAAAAATATCTTGATTTCACCCAAATACTACGAAGCCTGGAATAGACCAGATAGTGGTATATCTCAAGTTCAAGCTATGAAGCCCGAAAATCGACCGGAAAATAGCTTAATCCCCAGCAAGTTACTGTGAAGCCTGGAAATCGACCAGATAACAGTATGAGGTACTGCGAAGCTTGGAATTCGACTAAATAGCAGTTTACTTGGCCAATTACTATGAAGCCCGGAAATCGATCGGATATTAGTATGCCTTAAATTCAAGTTGAAACTCGGATGCGACCAGGATAACCACTTAATTCCTTCTGAAGCCTGGAGCACGACCAGATAACAGTTTTTGAGATTGCAAAGCCTGGAGCACGGCCAGATAGCAAGTTTAATCTCATCTCCCCAGTAAGTCACTGTAAAACCTGGAGCATGACCAGATAGCAGTTAGTCTTATTATCCTCAGCAAATCACTGTAAGGCCTGGAGCATGACCAGATAGCAGTTCATTTTCATCTCCTCGACTAAGTGATGATTCCCCAGTAGATTAACGGACAACCGAAGCTCCTAAAATTCTATTTCTCCCAAGAAAGAGACCAACAGATTAACGGACAACCAACAGATTCCTCCTCAACGACAGGAACAGGAATTCTCATCAAAGGAATATCTCGGGAAATCAACATCCTCTAGAAGGCATCTTTAACCCCATCTCTGACGATTCTCCGTCATATCTTCCGGATGGCATCTTTAAGCCCATCCCTGGTGACCTTCCGTCATCTCCTCCAAATGCCATTCGTAACCCCATTCCCGATACTACCTACATAGTCAAACATCATTACAGACGAGTTCAAATTTCTGGGCACTCTAGTGTTCAATCATCTTCCACCTTCAGATCATGAAAGGCAGACGAGCCAATCTAAATCTTCATGTTTAAGAAGATTGAACAGGGGCAGCTGTTGTAACCCAAAATTTGCCCTCTTTTCATACACGCATATTATTGGTTTTATGGTTATGGAATAAAGGTATATTCGTCAAGCTTCTTCAGGTTACAAGTGACGTTTATTTCGTCAATGGATATTCTCTGAGTATTTTCCATGCCGAAGATCGGTTCGCCATTTTGCAACGATTCTGGGTTCAAAGATTTACAAGTCTAACCCGGTGCGCCATATTCAGGTGTTCTTTAACCAAGATATCTCTGATAACATATTCTCAAATTCATGTTTGGCTCAAAAGTCAATTCTTTAAAGAAGGTATCCGAATGTGTCAGTTTTCTCGAAGAAATATGGTGAAAAAGTGTGTTGAAAGTGCAGTTTTTACGCGCTAAAAAATTCATAACTTGAAGATCGTGGCTCATTTTTAACCCGTTTCGGTGGCTATAATTCCGTATTGAAGTCATCTAAGTTTTCATCTCTCACGGATGGAAGCCAATTTCAATCAGAAGGTCTTCAAAAATGCGGATTTATCAAGTATTTACGTACAGAAAATTTGTGACAGAAATTTAATTGCATCATGTTCAGAAAATCATAACTTGGTCGATTTTCATCGTATCGAGCTGGTTCCGGCGCCAAAATTTTACAAATTGAGTTGGATAAGTTTTCACAGGAGTTATTGAGTTCGAACAGTATTCAAAAGGCCTTTTTTTTTGCTCAGAGTGTGTGTGACGCGTCGAAAATCCTGAATCCTGAATATTATTTCATCTGAGCCGAAACTTCGAAAATTCATAACTCGGTCAACTTTTATTGGATTGGGACCATCTTTTTACACAAGGTCACTGACTCATAGATCTATCTATAACTTTTCTTCAAAGGTCAAGACCGGATTATGCTCCAATCAATACCAGTTTTTTATTGAAGAACGTGTCAGAGTCGACACTGGAGCCCAAAATAAGTTTGTCTGAGCTGAAACTTCAAAAATTCATAACTAATTCACCATTTATCTGATTGAGCCCATTTTCGGACAGGAGTTAGTTCTCGATGTCGGCTATATTTTGTTTTCACATTTCAACTTCAAAAATTGCACTTAAGCCCCTGCGATTTAGCCTGGAACGTGACGGACTCAAGTGAACATTGGAGGCCCAATTGCACATTCAAAGCCCGTATCTTTGCTCTAATTTATATTATATAATCTCATTCTTTTCACACAAACAAGGACGGAAAAAAAATTTTCCACAACGCTGTCAGAATATCAAATTCTTTAAAGAACCCTAAAACCTTGAAATCCTTATTACAAATCTTCATCTCACTACAAACAAGTCATCCTTGTCACAAACTCACATCTCACTACTTCTCCAGTAAGGGTAAAGTTGGTTTTATATCCATGATCAAAAAGGCATAGAAGCATTCATCTCACTACTTCTCCAGTAAGGGTAAGGCTGGTTTGATCTCCATGATCAAAAGGGTATAATCATTCATACATGCCATATCAGTTTTAACATTAAATTTTTTTTTCATATATTTGTTTTATTTGTATTTCATGATATATAGTAATTTATTTAATGTGTTCATTAGATTCAACACTGGATATTTAGACAGGGTCCCGTGCAGATTCATTACAGAATGTTGAGGCCAAAATAGAACAACCACTAATGCATGACAAGGCAGACATCCTGAGAAGGTTAAGGGCGTGGGTTCAACAACCACCCCTATTGGTTCTGGTTTTCTTCCTTTCTATTTATCCTTTTACCTATTTTCATTATTTCTGTTTAAATTTTTTTTTTCATAAAACTTAATATTTTTCACAAACCTTTGATTTTTTATAATAAACTCGAATAATTAATTTTAGGTTTTTTTAATTTAATTTTAGGTTTTAAATTAATTTTCGGTTCAACAACCACCCATGATATTTGCATTATCTTTATTTTCTAACCTTATTTTTCATTGATGTTTCTTCCCCTATATTTTTTTGGCAAACTTATTTTTTTCTTATTAATCATTACACATAAATCTTTTTTTCAACACTAACATTTTTTTTATTAAACAATTAGGTTTTAGGTTTTCTTTGTAATTAACCCTTTAATTAACCTTTTTTTAACAAATTAGGATTAGGTTTTTGTTTTAGTTAGTAACTGAATTTTTGGCTTCTTTTCATTTATTAATAAATTAAGTTAATTAACTTTTTTATTAAAATTAGTTAGAATTAGGTTTTTTAATTAAATTAAAATTATTTTCTACAAAAAAGCACCAAAAACATTAACTTAGAATTTTAGGTTTTAATTTTTCCTTAATTTCTTTTTATTTATTCTTTTACATTTTTATTTCTAGGAAAATTGTATAGGTCGCATTATCAATGTAATAGCGTAGATTTATCTTTTCTCGTATTTTTTTTCTAATTATGTAATTGCTTCCGGGATATAATAGTTTTAGGATTTTTTTTCCGCACTCTTCATTATTATGTAATTGCCCCAAAGCTCTGTAATAGCTTAGGTTTACATTTCCGCATTTTTATTTTCAAGTCCAAAATAATTATGTATCTGCAAAAGCCTTGTAATAGCTAGGACTTTAAACTTTTCCGCTTTTAATTTCCGTAATCTTTAACTGTCTAGATGTGTGGCTAATAGGATTGTATGGCAAGAATGTCTGGAAAATTAAAACGGTAGATCACCTAATGTGCAAAGATTAAATAACTGAAACAAATCATATGCACATATTCACTCCTAGGGTACTCCTCACTTGGTTGCCTTGGAAAACAATGGTCATGTCCCTCGAATGTAGGGATATCTTAGCAAAAGACCCTCAATCTAAAAGTCATCATAAAGATCATAGTCCCTTAACGTCCCTCGAGTTGCCTATGAGAAATGATCTTGTCCCTCGATGTTTCCTACGAATATATGATGACAGTCCCTTTGAAATGCTAAGGTATCCCTACATGTTTCCTTCAATGACCATTACGTCCCTTTCAAATTGACCCTTACAAACTCCAACGACGGTGCTACCTATTTCTCAATAGTAGGATAGCGCTGTCTAAAGGAACAAGAATAGAAACGATCTTTTTTCGAGTAGGTAGATGCTAGTAGGTACTTGCTCAAATCAAACTTTTTCACACAAACACTTTCAAAGCAGTTTTCAAAAACAACTTCGTAACACTCTTGAGGACAGAAACAAGGGTTAAAACGAAGTAAAACAAAACTTTTCAAAACAAGCACACACAAGCAATTTCAAAATGAGCAAGTACCTAAGAGCCCATGGAAAACCATGGATAGAAAGGGTGCTAATACCTTCCCATTCTATAATCTACCCCCGTACTCAAAACCTCGAAAAAGGAATTTTTCTGTGCTTTTGTCCTTTCCAGTTGGATAAAATAAAAGTCGGTGGTGACTCTTGCTTACCGCGACATTTTGCAAACACAAACGCAAAATGCAAACCAGCATTTTTCAAAACAGTCGGTCCTGCCACCATATCACATTATCCTTTGAAGACTGAAGTGCAAAAGTTGGTGAAGTCTGGAATTCTATCTTTCAAGGATATGGGACCTAATTTGAAAGATAATCCTCTACCCAAGCACGGGGGAGTAAATGCTATAAATATGGTGGCCGGTTGTCCAGGTGACTTCCAGATTTTTGATATTAATCTGGTTAGAGGAGATTTGGTGAAAATGCACGCAAACCTCTTTGAATTCAGTTATTATACGCATGACCATACCGGTTGTGCTATTTGCAGTATAAATATACAGGGTTGCGAAAAGATAAAGGCTGATTTACAGGAGATGATGGATGAAGGTTTAATCCATATAATCAGGCCTAGGGCAGAGTATGAAGAGGAAGTGAATATGGTTTCTGGATGTCCTGGTGAATTCAGAGTTTTTGACGTGGAGAATTTGAATGAAGATCTCGTACAGTTCCAAGCTACCTTTTGCCGTACTGCTGGTCAGGTGGAACACCAATATGGATCTTGCATAGTTTGTTGTCAAAACCCCCGAGGATGGTCTATTGTGAGAGAGGGTGTTCAATTGTTGTTAGACAATGGGACTATCAAGATCACATGTCAGAGAGATGATTATCACGAGATTGATATGGTTGAAGTTTGTTTGATGGGAGAAGAGTCAGAGGAAGAATATGCCTCCACGGATGAGTATTTCTCTTCAGACAAAGATTGGTTGGCTGAAAATGGTCTTTTGTGGGCTGATTGTGTCGAGGAAGGTGTAAACGTCATTGTACCTTGTTTTAGTGCACCCGCTCATCTTGGGGTGGAGTACCATAGCAATGCAATTGTTACCCCACTGGTAATTAGTCTGCCAGGTCTTGTTCCCTATAAATCGGATAAGGTTGTGCCTTACAAATACAACGCTACAATCTTGGAAGATGGGGTGGAAGTTCCTATCCATCCAATGCCAGATGTTGGAAATATAGCTGATAGTAGCAGGGTGACCCGTAGTGGTCGTGTGTTTGCGCTAGTTATTTGAAAAGACGTTGTTGTTGGAAAGAAAATTGCTGAGAATGATGAACTAAAGAAGACTGCAGGAGAGACTAGTGGATCCGTATTGGAGAAAGAGGTGGATGATATCTTGAAAATAATTAAAATGAGCGACTACAAAATTGTGGATCAGCTATTGCAGACTCCTTCAAAGATATCCATCCTAGCTTTATTGATGAATTCCTCTGCTCATAGAGAATCACTAATGAGAGTACTAGACCAAGCTTTTATGGAGAATGGCATGCCATTGGAATAGTTCAGCAGCGTAATTGGAAACATTACATCATGTAACAACTTGAGTTTCTGCGATGATGAGTTACCAGATGAAGGGAGGAATCACAACTTGGCCCTCCACATTTCTATAAATTGCAAGAAGGATTCACTGTCCAATGTGCTAATTGATAACGGATATGCGTGGAATGTTATACCGAGAAGTACCCTCATGAAGTTAAAGTAGCAGGGAACACCTATGCGCTAGAGTGGCATCATTGTGAAGGCTTTTGATGGGTCGAGAAAATCTATCATCGGTGAAGTGGACTTGCCCATCCATATAGGACCGCACTTGTTCTTGATAACTTTCCAGGTAATGGACATTATTCCTGCATATAGTTGTTTGCTTGGACGACCATGGATACATGAAGCAGGGACTGTCACTTCAACTCTGCATCAGAAGCTAAAATTTGTGCGTGAAGGGAAGGTAGTGATCATAAATGGGGAGAAAGCATTGTTGATATCCCATTTATCCTCTTTCAGTATTGTAGAAGCGAATGAAGCTGTTGTTGGAACCCAGTTCCAAGCCTTATCCATTGACAACATAAGGAAGAATGAGAATTATGTGGTTTCCCTGAAGGATGCGCGGCAGGTGGTGCGCAATGGTCATAATGCAGTTTGGGGACGACTTGTGGATCCACCTGTGAACAAGAACAGAGCTGGTTTGGGTTTCTCTTCATGGAGTGGCAAAGGCGAAGGTTTGAATTCAAAGTCTTCTGTGAACAGTTATCACGATGTTTTCCACAGCGGAGGCTATCTCCATCTGATTGGGTATAGAATTAATGTTGTTGAAGAGGATGAAGCGGAGCAGAAAGTACCGAATTATGTGACGCACGGAGTCCGAGTTAAAAACTGGGTCACCATTGATATTCCTTCTTGTATACATGTTTCAACGTAATTTGTTTTTTTAATCTATTTCTTTCTTTTGAAAAGCTTTCACTCTGCCCAAGGTGGCAGTATTAATGTTGTAGGGCTTATCTGTTTGCTATAATTGTTAAGATCATTAATAAAAGTTGTCTTTGCTTCCAAATTATGTCTTTTATTTTCTGCCTTTTTCTTGGGAATTGGTAATAAAAGATATTTAAAAAAAAACCTTTCAAAATAAATAATAACTGAAAATTAATCTGCATGATCACTTGTTATATGTGTCAGTTTCTAAAAGCAATCATAAATCATATGTGCAGATTAATTAAAAAACCCGTTGAATACAATGACCCTGCACCCTCTCCCAACTTTGAATGTCCTGTGTTTGAGGCTGAAGAAGAAGATTATGATGAGATTCTAGAAGAGGACTCAAGGTTGCTTGAGCGCGAGGAAAATACCATTCAACCATACAAAGAGCCTTTGGAAGTGGTTAATTTGGGTTCAGAGGAAGATCCGAAGGAAGTCAAGATTGGAGCATTGTTACATCCTGATGTAAAAAGCGGGTTGATTGAGCTATTGAAAGAGTATGTGGATATTTTTTCTTGGTCTTATCAAGATATGCCTGGTCAAGATACAGAGATTGTCGAGTATCGTTTGCCGTTGAAGCCAGAGTGTCCGCCAGTTAAACAAAAGTTGAGAAGAACCCGCCCAGATATGGCAGTAAAGATCAAAGAGGAGGTCCTAAAGCAGACTAATGTTGGTTTTCTTGTGACGTTAGTGTATCCTCAATGGATTTCCAATATTGTCCCAGTACCGAAAAAGACAGAAAAGTCTGCATGTGCGTAGATTACATAGATCTAATTAAAGTTAATCCAAAAGATGATTTTCCATTGCCACACATTGATATGTCAGTGGATAGCACATCAAAATTCAAGGTATTCTCGTTCATGGACGGATTTTCCTGGTATAATCAAATAAGAATGGCTCCAGAGTACATGGAAAAAACAACGCTTATCACACCCTGGGGAACATTCTGTTACAGAGTGATGCCCTTCGGGTTGAAGAACGCTGGTGCAACGTACCAGAGGGCTATGGCAACCCTATTCCATGATTTGATGCACAAAGAAATCGAAGTATATGTGGATGATATGATTTCCAAATCCCAAACTGAAGAAGGGCATATAGAATATTTGTTGAAGTTGTTTCAGCGTTTGAGGAAATATTGTCTCCGCTTGAATCCAAATAAATGCACCTTCGGAGTTAGATCGGGGAAATTATTGGGTTTTATTATTAGCCAGAAAGGAATTGAAGTTGACCATGACAAATTCAAAGCAATTCAAGAAATTCCAGCACCAAGAACTGAAAAGCAAGTCACAGGTTTCCTTGGGCGTTTGAATTATATCTCTAGATTTATTTCCCACATGACTGCAACGTGTGAACCGATCTTTAAGTTATTGGAGAAAGATCAAGGTTGTGTCTGAACGGATGACTTCCAAAAGGAATTTGAAAGTATTAAAGAGTATCTGCTTGAACCTCCTATTTTTCTCCCTCCCATAGAAGGAATACCGTTAATTATGTATCTAACAGTGTTGGATAAATCCATGGGTTGTATTCTGGGACAACATGATAAAACGAGAAAGAAAGAGTTCACCATTTATTATCTCAGCAAAAAAATCACTGATTGTGAGTTGCGGTATTCTATGATAGAAAAAACATGTTGTGCTTTGGCCTGGGCGACAAAGCGTTTGCCGCAGTATATGTTGAATCATACGACTTGGTTGATCTCCAAAATGGATCCAATCAAGTAGATTTTTGAAAAGCCTGCTCTTACTGGGAGAATTTCTCGTTGGCAGATCTTGTTGTCTGAATACGATATCGAGTACCTCACTCAAAAAGCTATCAAAATTAGTGTGTTGGCAGATTACCTTTCTCACCAGCCGGTGGAAGATCATCAGTTTGTAGAATATGGATTCCCCGATGAAGATGTGATGTTCTTGAAAGTGAAAGATTGTGACGAACCATTGCCTGAGGAGGTTCCCGACCCTGAATCTCATTGGAGTATGGTATTTGATGGAGCTGTGAATGCTTATGGTAAAGGAATTGGTGTTGTGATTGTTACTCCTCATGGATCGCATATTCCTTTTACTGCGAGGGGAACATTTGATTGCACTAATAATATGGAAGAATATGAGGCTTGCATCATGGGTCTCGAAGAAGCTATTGATCTCAGAATCAAAATTCTAGATGTATATGGCGATTCAGCAATGGTAATAAATCATATTAAAGGAGAATAGGATACTCGTCACCCTGGCTTGATCCCTTACAAAGATTATGCTAGAAGATTATTACCCTTCTTTAATAAAGTTGAATTCCATCACATTCCTAGGGATGAAAATCATATGGAGGATGCTCTGGCAACTCTGGCCTCCATGTACCAAGTGAATACTTGGAATGATATACCCCGAATTACAGTTCGACGGCTCGATAGGCCCGCTCACGTGTTTGCGACAGAAGAGGTAGCAGATGAGAAACCTTGGTATTATGATATCAAGCATTTTCTTCAGACTCAGGAATACCCGTTTGGTGCGTCAAAGAAAGATAGAAAGACACTGAGAAGGTTGGAAGGCAGTTTCTTCCTCAGCGAAAATGTGTTATACAAGAGGAATTTTGACATGGTCTTGCTCAGATGCGTGGATAGACACGAAGCAGACATGTTGATGCATGAGATCCATGAAGGTTCATTCGGCACTCAAGCTAATGGACATTCATGGCTAAAAGGATGCTAAGGGCAGGATATTATTGGTTGACAATGGAATCTGATTGTTACATGTTTGCAAAGAAGTGCCATAAATGTCAGATTTACGCAGATAAGATCCATGTACCTCCGACACTGCTCAATGTGATTTCCTCCCCGTGGCCTTTCTCTATGTGGGGGATCGACATGATCGGGATGATAGAACCTAAAGCTTCAAATGGACACTATTTTATCTTGGTGGCGATTGACTACTTTACCAAATGGGTAGAGGTTGCTTCATATGCCAATGTTACCAAACAGGTGGTTGTGTGTTTCATCAAAAACAATCTTATATGCCGGTATGGTGTGCAGAGCAGAATCATCACTGACAATGGCTCGAATTTGAATAACAAGATGATGACTGAACTGTGCGAAGAATTCAAGATTGTCCATCACAATTCATCTCCATACAGGCCAAAGATGAACGCGGCTGTTAAAGCTGCTAATAAGAACATCAAGAAGATCATCCAAAAAACGGTTGTTACTTATAAGGATTGGCATGAAATGCTCCCTTTTGCTTTACATGGATATCGAACATCTGTCTGCACTTCAACAGGAGCAACCCCGTTTTCTCTAGTATATGGAATGGAAGTTGTACTCTCTGTCGAGGTAGAGATTCCCTCGTTGCGTGTGATAATGGAAGCCAAATTGACAGAGGCTGAATGCGTTCAGAACAGAATTAACCAATTGAATTTGATTGAAGAGAAGAGAGTGACAGCTTTGTGTCATGGGCAGTTATACCAGAAAAGAATGAAGAAAGTATTTGATAAAAAGGTCAAACCTCGTGAATTCAGAGAAGGAGACCTCGTGCTCAGGAAGATCATGTCTTTTAACACTGATTCTAGGGGCAAGTGGACTCCCAATTTTGAAGGCCCGTATGTTGTCAAGAAAGCCTTCTCTAGTGGTGCATTAATTCTTGAAACTATGGATGGCGAGGAATTCCCACGTCCCATGAATGCTGACGTAGTTAAGAAATACTTCGCCTAAAGAAATAAAAGAACAGCTCGCTAAGCTGAAAACCCGAAAGGGCGGCTTAGGAAAAAAGGAGCGTCTCGGTAGGTTGAAAACCCGAAACGGCGGTCTAGGAAAAAATTAGAGACATAAATAGAATAAATTTCCCGCTTAGTTGAAAACCCGCAAGGGCAGCTTGGTCAAAAGTTAGGGACTTTCTTGGAAAGTAACTACGTCAGATAAGACCTGATCGTTGGAGCAACAATCTTCTCGGATCCTCACCATACTTCAACGAAAGTTGCTGCTCAGGATTTCAAAAGTTGTTAGGGGAGATAGTGGTCATTGTATCTCGATGTATCTTTTCCATTATGTATTACCATTTCCCAAACTTTGTAATCATCCATGGAGTCTCACCATTCGCAGACTACCATTCTATTAATGAAATTCGAGCTTTTGCCCAATTCTTTGTGTTCTTATTTTTATTTAACTTGCAAAGAAGTCATTTATTACTGATAATAACTTTTAAAGCAAGGGGATTAAAAAGCAAAATTGACTTTTCAAAAAAAAAAGATCTTTACAATTCAATTTACTTTGGAATTTGTGATGAAACAATGACAAAAAGAATGGTGATCCTAGGAATGAACAAACTCCGGTTGTTTTAAGAAAGGTTACTCCCTTCATGAAAGTATTTCTCAGGTCATTTTGCTGGTAGATGCGCAATCCTAGTGTGCCTCTCAGATGGTTAAAGACGATATCAGTGGATGCAAGGTGCAGTATTGGATTTGTGACCCTACTATCCCCAATTGACTTATTGATTTCCCAGGAAGGTTATCACAGGGCATCTCTTGTTGGTAATGAGTATTCGTGATGAAAGGTTTCTCCAGTGAGGTAGGCTTGAATTCCCCAAAGAAGTTTGGTTGTGTCAGCATCAGTCCGCTTTGTTTGAGGATGGTCTCGCAATCTTCAGTAGGCATGTTGCTTTTGAAAAGTTGTTTTCTCCGATGAAACCAGAAGAAAGATGTTCTATCCCGATATTTGTTTGACTTGGTTACATCCGAATTATGTTTCTCCTCAATAAAGTTAAGGCAGGCAATGGGTTTGGTTTTCGTCGTTGCTTTTACCCTTTTGGATTGATCTTTCTTGTTGAAGTTAGCCTATTGTTGTTAGTACCTGAAGCGGTTTTGTTTGTTTGTGCTGATTATGTATCCTTTTATCAGCATATGCACGATAGCACTCATAGATTCATACATGCATCATGCATAACTAAAAATCATCATTCATTAGCATTGTGTTTTGACCTTTTCTGCAGCGTTCTTGGCTCAGTTGATTTTGATTGTCCCGCTTGGGTTTATTTCTCAAAGGATGTATTTACACTGGCCGTCTTGCTCCAGTTTATTTCTGAATTGGATTTATTAATCTCTGGAAACTTTGAGTTTTGGTTTGTGCATTTATTTTGCACGGGAAGACTTTATCTCCTCAGCAGGAATATCATGGCATGTCCCCGGGAAGTCATATCGTTATTCCCAGAAAGTCATTTCTCTTTGCAAATTCCCCTTGAAAATAAGTGGAAGTCTCTTTATTTGAGACATATTATGTATTACCCTTTCCAGGCAGATTTCCTTGGTTAAAGAAGAAGTTGGGACCCGTTCTTGACAAAACACCATAATCTTGGGGAAACTTTATGTTTTCTTTTTCTACCTTCAGTGAACGTTGGTAGTACATCGGCAGTGAACGTCGGTGTTGGTTATCTTTTTGCTATCTTCAGTGAATGTTGATAGTTCATCGTCAGTGAACGGCGGTGATATTTTATGTTTTCTTTTTCTACCTTCAATGAACATTGGTAGTACATCGGCAGTGAACGTCGGTGTTGTTTATCTTTTTGCTATCTTCAATGAACATTGATAGTTCATCGTCAGTGAAAGGCGGTGATATGTTATGTTTTCTCTTTCTGCCTTTAGTGAACATTGGTAGTACATCGTTGATAGTTCATCGGCAGTGAACGACGGTGATATGTTATGTTTTCTCTTTCTACCTTCAGCGAACATTGGTAGTACATCGGTAGTGAATGTTGGTGTTGGTTATCTTTTTGCTATCTTCAGTGAACATTGATAGTTCATCGTCAGTGAACAGCGGTGATATGTTATGTTTTCTCTTTCTACCTTCAGTGAATGTTGGTAGTACATCGTTGATAGTTCATCAGTAATGAACGGCTGTGATATGTTATGTTTTCTCTTTCTACCTTCAGTGAATGTTGGTAGTACATCATTGATAGTTCATCGGCAGTGAACGGCGGTGATATGTTACGTTTTCTCTTTCTACCTTCAATGAATGTTAGTAGTACATCGGCAGTGAACGTCGGTGTTGGTTATCTTTTTGCTATCTTCAGTGAATGTTGATAGTTCATCGTTAGTGAACGGAAGTGATATGTTATGTTTTCTCTTTCTACCTTCAGTGAACATTGGTAGTACATCGGCAGTGAACGTCAATGCATGTTATCCTCCTCTATGATTCTTTTCTTATGGTTTACCAGTGATTTATTTTCCTGGTGGGATTACTCTTTTATTATTACATTTCATGTCACATCCCCAATGCTACTTTGCGTCTCTTTTATTCCATTCATATGCATTCATACACATAATTGTTTGCATGGCATCTTAGGGCCAAAAAAAGGGTTTGTATTATATTTAAGTGTCTTCGATCACGTCGACACGAAGATTTTTAACCTTCGTATCTCCGGATTGAAGAAACTTAAATAAGGGCAGCTGTTGTACCCCAATTTTTCCCCCTAAGATCCCTTCATCATACCATATTGTTTCAATCACCACAAAATCACATTAGGGATTTTGGTTCTTCTCCCTATCTTTAGCTTTGCTCTTTGAGGAGTTACCAAGCACCTTGATTTGTTTGCTTTTGTGATCATAGATATTGTACTTTGATTTTTCTCTCTAATTAACAAAATGCAATTTTAGTTTGTCTTACTTGTTGATAATGTAGGTAAAGGCAATGAGGATTAGCAAGTTGCTTCATGGGTTCATGAGTTTATTTCCATGCCCTAGTCAAAAGCTTGAGAGATTCAAACCTCACCCTTGAAGTTGTTTTGAAGTTGGTATGAAATTTGTTTTGGTGGCCATAGGTCCTCATCATCATCCTCAACAATTTTTATTCACAAAGAAAGAATATTGGCATAAAAAGTTTGTTCAAACTTGGCAAAGTTCCACCAAGCTTTCTCTTGATTTAGAGGGTAGGGTTTTGGACTTCAAAGGGGCATATCTTGCTCATCTTTTGGTATTTTTGAGTGATTCCAAAAACATTCTTCTCTTCAAATAGTTACCAACAAATCACTTCAAAAGTCCCAAGGAATTTTCATGTGGAAGGAACATGGTGAAGAAGAAAGATTACAAGTCATCTAGATGAATCCCTAATTTTCCATATGTGACTTCAAATGATCATAATTTGATCAATTTTTATCACCTTGGGCCCATGATGATCCTAAGGATGTGTACTTCATGCCTTCTTTTTTGTGCAAAGTGAAAAAAATGGACGGAAGTTGCCTTAAGAATGCAAAATATTATAGGTCATTTCTTGATTTTTGGCCAACTTCAACAAGTCATAACTTGCTCAATTTTTGGAGATTTTTAGTGGTTCAAATTGCAAAATGTCATTCAAGAGGTCTACTTCATTCCATGTTTTTTGATCAAGAGCAAATTCTAAGTTCAAGGCCATATCTGGAAGCAAGAGATTATAGGTCCTTTTTAAAATAGAATTTGAAATATTTCTAAGTATGGAAAGTCAACTCTTTTTCCTCAACTTTGACTCCATGTAACTTTCAGCTCAAGCATCCATTTGATTCCATTCTTTTTCCATTACAAAGCTTGTAACATCATCTTTCCAAAGCATCAAGAATCTTGCGCTAAGACCCCTTTAGGTGGAAATTCCATTGGATTGAACTTGGTAACTTAGAACTGGAGTTTCACCATGAGTCAGAATTTGAAATCCATGTTCTGGCCATTAAACATCAAATTAGCACGCGTTTGTGATCTAAACATGTTTAACCAAGTTGCCAAAGTGGATTAGAGCCTTGAAATGCAAGGATTTGATGATTTTTGATGCAAATCATATCACACTTTGCTCGTGTATCAGGTTCACACGATTTCCCTCCAATTTGCATCATTCCACATGCTTGAGCATTCCATTTGATTCCCTATAAATAGAGGGTCATCCCCCATTCAAATTCCCAAGCTTAGATAGCCAGAATCACCCTGCCAAACATGCTTCACAACTCAGAATTCAACTACTTTGAATCCTATTCTCAAGCCTATTTCAATACATTTTCTCCATCAATTCACCTTCCTTGATCTTCCCTGAACCTAACCATACATTTACATTCAAGAATCGTGCTCTACATTGCTCCATAGAAGTTCAGTTTCAGAGCCCTGCCACTCAACTTCAATAGGTAGATTCCTTCATCAATTCTTCAAAACTTTGGTATCATTGTGTTGCTCTCATTGCCCTGGTTCTAGTCGCAACAGTTACTTTCATCTGGAAGCACGTTTTGACCATGAATTTTCAAATCCCCTTTCAAAACTTTCTTTCTGAATTGCTTGAGTTACAGTTTATATAAATTTGTCGCGAAGGTTTGGTTGTCTTTGTCTTGAAGAGACGAAGCGAATGGAATAGGTTTGAGCTTCTAATTTTACAGTTGAAGAGACCTGCAATTCTGAGGGCTGGAGGTTGAAGATGACCAATGTGTCATCTTCTAACCAATGAAAGTGTGACATTTGCTATTTTCAAATTCTGATTTATTAAATGATTTTGTACATTATTTAGTAAAGACCATGATATGCACAGCGCGTCAGATCCTTTGGATTTGATTACTAACGCATTTTGACTCTCATCCAATGGTCCATATCTTTTTCTTTTATTTTCTTTTTCTGATTTTTATATTTTAATTGTTTTAAATTTCAAAAAATCATAGAAAATTCATTTTTAGTCAAAAAAATTTGAAAAAATTATGAAAAATATTTTTGATTATTCTCTTTCTGATTTTATTTTTTTCACAATTTATTTTTGTGTTTTGGTATTTTTTATGAATTTTACACTTATTTGATTTGTTTAAAATGTTTAAAAATACTTTTACACATTTTTTAATTCTGAAAAAATTATGGAATGATCCAATGATATTGTGACAAATATTGGTGACCTTATTTTATTTTTGTTTCTGACTTTACTATTTTTTACTGTTTTTGTTTTTTTTACCCATGTATTTTAATATTTTAAAAATAGTTTCTGAATTTTAAAAATTCCCAAAAAATTTGTATAATTACTTGACCTCTTTTCTGATTTTTCTATGGTCTTATTTTTCATTTCTTGATTAATTTGAATATAATTGACATTTTCCTGATTTATTTTCCATTTTTTTAAACATTTTAAACCCTTTAATGCATATATTAAATATATTAATATTTTTGTGAACATTTTCTGGCTGTCTTGGGTTGATTTTTTGATCATGGCTTTATTAACATCATTGGATCCATGGTGTTGAGTTTAACTCCACAAAAAATGGATGAATGATTTTAATAATAGTTTGATTAAATATTAATTCAAATGTGGTTTTCTTTTTACCCTAATTCCCCTTCATCTCATTCCCTTCTTCTTGCACTAAATGTTGTTGGAGCATGATCTCTTTATCATGTCTCAAAACAAATGGTGCATAGATTGCTATTGACCGGCCTCAAAATAGGTGCGACTTCTATATAAATCCACTTACAATTGCTTAACATAGCGCTAAATTTTGTTCTGAATCGAATAAATGATCATTCATGGCCCAAACTTATCATTGCAAGCCCAAGTATGTTAATTTGATCTCTTTGATCCAATAACCTTGAGATTCATTGTGTGGAGGCTTTGGTTCTACCAATCCTCTAATGGATCTACAACACCTTTGGTCAACGCGGATCACTTAAACATCATTGATCATTAAATGGTACTTATGAGAATTCCAAATGGATGATATACTTGACAAAAAGCAAATGCAACTTGTTGTGTGGAGGCTTTGGTTCTACCAATCCTCTAATGAGTTCCAAATGCAAGTTTCAAGACGGTCATCCAACTAACCACTAATTATTAACTTGCTTTATTTTATGCTTTTTATTCTTTTATGCTTTATGTATTATTTATCTTTTAGCATTTTTACATTTCATGCCATTTTCATCTTTGCTCATTTGAGCATTTATTTTCTTGTCATTTTTACTTTGCTCACTTGAGCCTTTCTTTTTCCTTTTTCTAAGATACTTAATAATCAACATAAACCCTAAAAAACTTTTAATGGCACTTGGACTATTTGGTTACTATCCTTGACATGATGGAGCAGTGGACTTTTCCTTGGACTTAGGATTAGAAACCTTGGCCTATCTTGGAGACCTTGTGATATTATCTGATTATTTTTCCTGGAGCTCTTGAGGTTTACCTCAAGACATTGGGTTGCTTGTTTGTTTTTGTGTGCAGGTTTTTGTGATTACACTCTTTGTTTTATAATCTGGAATTCAACCGCATACAGTCGCTACTCTGCTCAATTTTTGAGAAGACTTAATACACTTGAAGAGGCCTAGTATATATTCTTGCTTGGTTTCAATCCAAAGAATGGGAATTTTATCTTGGCTCATAATGTCAACTTTTGGCTTCTTGTTGGTTAGATGGTCCTTATCTTTAGCTTTTACCTTATGCTTTAGGATAGCCTCTTCTTCCTCTCCCATCTTCTTTAATTTCAAAAAATCTTCTCCCTCCTTTTGAAAACTCTTCTTGTTTTGGAACTTAAACCACTTTTATAATAAACTTGGACTTATCTCCATGCATTTTCAAAAACATATTTTCATAAATAAACTCCAATCAATTTAATAATACCTTGACATTTTTGTGAGAAGACTAAAAGTCAACCAATCTCATTTCAAACCATTTTTCCACTTTGTCTTTTATCTTTAAAACTCTTTTCTCAAAATATTAAGGCTCTTGTCAATCCTTGTAGTGATGCAAACAACTATACTTCTACAATATATAGTGAAGAGAGATATTTTCCTATTGGGTGTTGAGTGAAGCATTGTTGATTTTAAAATCCAAGCCATATCCTCCACTTTGAGATGATGCAAATTTTCCTTTCTCATGATTGTGGGTAGTAAATATGTTTTCCACATGGACAATGACGATGATGTCTTATCTCTTAAAATCAACCAACACACTTGTGTTTTAAACTTTTAAAAGAGGAAACGTGTACCCTGATCCCCTATTGCACGAAAGGTGGTACGTAAGCACTAAAGGTTCGCAACCGTGGCGGGTGCAAAAATCATAAATAATATATTTCTTTTCTCACCTCCACCATCCATTTCATATATAACACATTTTATAGCCAAAATATACAGATTTTACAAAGAGGCTCCTGCGGAGTACCGTAGATGTTTAGGGTGCTAATACCTTCCCTTTGCATAACCAACCCCCTTACCTTGAATCTCCCCCCCCCCCCTTTTTTTGGGTTATTCGCTCTTTTCCCATTCCTTTGGAAACAATAAAGCGCAGTGGCGATTTTTATTTTTTATTTGTATAAAGTCTAGTCAATCCAATGGCTTAGTCTTGAACATTTCTACGGCTACACTCAGCAATTGGCTCCATAATCACATGTAAGAGGGCGGGGTAAGGCATAATAAGACATTAAGCACGAGCTCGCACCCATTTGAGGTAAGGCTCGAGAGGGATGGAATTCTTGTGCCCCAGTGTCTTTCTATCAACTTTGTTTATCATGCCCCACGCTCGAATGAACCTCTTAAGATAACCTTGAACATCATTCTCATAGTCAAATGTGATTCCTTGGACAAGTGTGTCTTGAGGACCATCCCTTCTAGAATAACCAAATTGTCACAACGCCAAACAAGGATTATAAGTGATTCCTCCCCTAATGCCTAAGAGAGGGACATTAGGGAATTCCCCACAACGATCAATGATGGTGACACTCTCTAAGGACCGAGAACACCAATGAATATCTGAATGTGTAAGAGACATCAACCTATGAGACCATCACATACCCTGCTCATTTCTCAAAATAGATCGAGGTAGGTGCAAAATAAACCACCTAGCCAATAGAGGTGTGCAACACAGAAGGGTACCTCTTCTCTTTAGAGTGCGAGTATGCAGAGAGTGTAGAATATCCCTAATTAAAGTACGCACCAGATTATAAGACAGAAAAACCTTAACCGCATTCACATCTATGAGTTGGTCCGAGTTAGGGAATAGTAACATCCCAGAGATGAGAAGGGCCAACACTTCTTCAAAAGCTTGTAACTCCAGGTTATCCCAAAAATAGTGAGCTTTCTCAAATAGAAACTTAACTGGAAATCCTTGGACACCTCTTATGGTTTCCCAATTTGCCACTACATCAGACTGTTGTAAAGACAGAGCTTGAGAAATATCTTCAGGCTTTGGGTCTCTTTCCATACCATTGAATTGTAGTTGATTAAGGACAGGTACCCCTAATAACTGACAAAACTCCTCCATAATAGGCACTAACTGGTAATCAGGAAAAGTGAAGCAGTGGTGCAACGGGTCAAAGAATTTAAAGGGCACCTTTAACATTTCTTCATCATGGTTTAAAGTGACCAATTTGAGAAGTCAACCATGTTTTTCAGTGAAGGGAGAGCTTTCAGGAATCCTTGATGCTAAGTCCTTGAGTTGAGGAGGTACTTTCACAAGGTTGACTTGGATAGTGTTCCTGCGAGCGGATGTCATGTCCTACAAAAGCAAGAGAAAGATAAGCCCTAGGAAATCCTTGAAATGGTTAGTATGATATGCCATGTTATGATGTCATGATTATGCTAAGAAATCACCGATATAGCAAACACAAGCAAATCACACAAAGACATTAGGTTTAAGGCTTGCGTGGTTTTTAAGGTAATACCCTCTTGAAGTTTGGATTGGTTTAACCTGTCCTACAAATAGTAATCGGGTTCTAAGGGATCTCAATATCACTGATCTTTCCCACAAGTTTAGTTCCGATAGACAATTGCCTTGCAACTAAACAAAACTCGGGAGTCAAATCTCAATGAGTGTAGAATCAAGTATTTGTCGACTTTGGGAATACACCAAAGACGACCATCTCACTACGTCTTAATGGCCAAGTTGTTCAATTAAAGGTTCTAAGGTCAGTTGACGCTTCATGACACCACGCAGCGGCCCCTTATTATCCTTGATTAACTCAAGGGCTACCAGTACCAACCAAAGTGTCGCATCAACGTAGCCATCCCTTCAATCGTGTCGGTATACCCCGCACAGTTTCCACGATCTATTGCTACTTACCTAAAAGGTTTCCCCAGATCCGGGTGTAGGATTTATAATAATCCAAACAACACCCTTAAAAGTAAAGCAAACAAGTAGACAAAAAAGCAAAATGATCTAGACCTTGAGGTAAACCCCACTTTATAGTTTATTCCCCAGCAGAGTCGTCGGTTCTGTGATAGGATGGCAGAACCGGTTGTTATTCTGGTTTGCTTTTTTTTGTTGCAAATTTCGCGGTAAGCAAGAGTCGCCACCGACTTTTCTTTTATCCAACAAAGGAAAGGGTGAAAAGAACAGAAAAAGACCTTTTTCGAGATTTTTTGAGTAAGGGGGTAGGTTATGGAAAGGGAAGGTGTTAGCACCCTTTCCATCTGTGGTTTTCCACGGGCTCTTAGGTACTTGCTCATTTTGAAAATTGTTTTCGTGTTTGTGTGTTTTGAAAGAATTTGTTTGCTTTATGATAACTCTTGTATCAGTCCTCAAGAGTGTGATAAAGCGTTTTTGAAAAGAAGTTTGAAAGGTTTGTAAGTGCAAAAAATTATTTTTGAGAAAGTACTTAAGAACTGTCTACCTACTCGAAAAAGGGTGTTCTTTTCCTCCTTTCCTTTAGATAGTGCTATCCTACTATTAGTGAGTAGGTAGTCCTTTCGTCGAATGTTGAGGGATTATCGAAAGGGGCATTTTATAGTCATTGAAGGCAACATGTAAGGATACCTTAGCATTTCGAAGGGACTGTCACCATATAGGCAACATCGAGGGACATTTAGGGACCATGACCATTTCCGAAGGCAACAAGTGAGGTATACTCTAGGGGTGCAAGTGTGCAATAGTCTGCTTTTTTCAGATATTTATCTTGAAATTAGTGACCTAATGATTAATTATTTAATCTTGTCATGCACGCCTAAGTTACTAACAGTTCATATACAAGCATATAAGAAATATAATGCGAGAAATAAAGTTCCTACAGCTATTACAAGGCTTTGGTGTAGATACATAAATAATGAATGAAAAGTAAAATGCGGAAATTGAAAACCTTAATTAAACTATTACAAACCGGGCACAGTTACATAATAAAATATAATCGTATGAAAAATAAGAACGCGTGAAAATTAAGATTGGCCTACGTTCGAAACCCTAAAAGTCTAATTGCCTATTAAAAATATTTTTTAGTATTTTATGAAAAAAAATTAGAAATTTAACCTAATTTCTAACTAATTTTAAATTAAATAAAAAATAAGTTAAAGTTTATTAAATTAAATTAATTTGCAAAAAATTAATTTTATTAAAAAACTCTATCCTATTTTTGTGATTTTATGATTTTATGATGTTTTTTTAAAAGTGAATAAACAAAAAATAAACTAATAAAAAAATAAGATGGACCTGAGGGGGTGAGAAACCCAATTGGGAGAGTGTACGCTGAAATTTGTCAAGGCCCAAATCTTGTTGGCCCACAACCTATATGTGGTTTGGTGTGGCTATGTTAGGGAGGTCCACCATGGTAAAGCATTTCCAAGGGCGCTGGATCTGGAGGATGAATGGTCCAATGGTATAGATGTGATAGCCCATTATGCGCACCTGGGGATGTAATGTACTGGAATCTGCAGAAAACTTCAAGAAAATAGAAAAGCAATGGACATGGGATCGAACCCAGGTCCCTTCCTTCACGTATTCATACCCTTGCCAACTACGCTTCCTGCTCATTCATACATATAATAACATAATAATATTATAAAGGAAAACAAGCGCTAATCCTAGTCAATAATCAAATGCACACATCAGCCATAGCCATAACCAATCATAATGCATCAAAATGCCACGCGTGCTCCAAACGGAGTCAACTTACTCCACGATGCCGAAGTAGATCTCCAGCCATCTTCTCCGGGATCACTAAATTGTGATTTGCCATTTCTGGAAGTTTAAGCTCCAAATCAAAAGCCTATCCCACACGAAAAATGCTCCCGAGTTAGAATCCGGTCTTAGTTTTCATTGAGCATGCATGTATCATCTGGTTCAAAGCACGACACAGATTTTGCCCTAAACATGGCAAAATCTTTGTTTCACCTTAAACCACTCATGTTTCACGTTAGTCCTGCCTTAAACAACATCCTGAATATGAATCAAACTATGAAAAGGATTAATGCATCATAGAATCAACAATATAAGTTCAAGAATTCACCCACGATGAGTGATTCTGATTTGCTGGTTCTGGGAGGATCTGTCCTTCAAGGATGGATGGATTGGCTTGCTGAGAGTCCCACGAACATGATTGGATGGCTGGAACTAATTGAGATTGGCTGGAGAATGAGATTTTGAATTGTACCACACTTGAATAATTTTGCAACTTTGCTCTTGGCTTTGGAGGTAGCTTTTCCGTGTGTATTAGGTCTAAGGTTGTAGTGTATATGTAGCAAATCACTTTAGGTCAACAATTGTAGAAAGAATCCATTTGATCAATTCTCTTTAAAATATAAATATTTTGATTCAAATCTTTCCAAAAGAAAATATCCACTTCCTTTTTCACACCACACGGTTTTGATAGCTGGCTAGGATCTCTTTGGTTTAAAAAAGATTTGCATATTCTATATCTTGCATATTCATGCATTTATTTAGTATTTATTTAATTTATTTTGAATTTATTTGAATAAAATCAAAATAAATAAAAATAAAAAACAAAATAATGCATGGACATGTTTAGAGATCCTTATATGCATCATGAACACGTTTGGACTCTAAAAATTGGTCCCAATAGCTCAAAAATACAAATGTGCCCAATTGAGTTTTCATGCATTTCTTGAAAATTTCCCAACTTGTGCAATCCTTATCTCTCTCAATTTTAACCCTAAGAGGGTGTTCTTGGACTTTTTAGAGAGCTTAGGATGTCCTCTAAACAACCTTTTTGGTTTGATCTCAATTGGATCTTCCATGTTTATGTAAGGAGCTTTGACCCAAAAGGTGTTTTTGTTGACTTTTTGAAAGAAACTATAATGTATGAGCTTGTATCTTCCCAATGGTACATTTATTGAACTTGAGGGATTAATATAAGTTGTAGTGAATTGTATTCTCTTCAAAATGAGATTTGGTGGAAAAATTTCTGATAAAGTATGAGAAAGTTATGCTTGGTCAAAGTTTGGTTGACTTTTCCTAAAGAAACCCTAATTTGCCATTTTTGAGTTTTGATGAGTTAGGAGCATTTCTTGAGGAATCATGACCAACCCTAATCAAATGATGGATATCACTTCAAAATGTTTGAAGTTGACCAAAAATCTTGAAGTTTGACTGTATTTGGACCATAGTTGACTTTTGACCTAATATAGTTGATTTTCAGGCATTTCAGCAGTTGACTGAGCAAACTTGTTTTACAAGGCATAAAATTTGGCATGGATGATCTTGAGGACATATTAGGAAAATGGAGAACATTTGGGATCCTTGGGACTCAGAAATATTGCTTAAAATGGAAACCCTAGTTGAGGTTCATTGCCTTAGGAGGAGCGTTTTCCTGGTCAACTCTCAGTCATCCTAGGGTAAGTGTGGGATCTTAATGGACATGTCTTGGGTGAAATGAGAGGGAAAATTTTGGGGTACAATAAATATCTTCAGATTTTAAAAATACATTTCCAAAAGCACGTCACACACATACATTTTATTCATTTTTTAGTTACGTTTCAGTTTTACGACTTAATTTATTTCAGAAATGCATTTCTAACATGTCTCCGGAAATATATTTCTGGAACTTACTGAAATACTTGTGGCTTCTTAGTTAAGTGTGTGGGGTGTATTGTTAGTTAAGCATTGGTGTTATTTAATTTAATTTTACCTTCTATCTTGTGTCGATACTTTGACTCGTGACACACAAATTCAACTCAGTTTACCAAAATAATCTTTTATGTTAAAGTTTGTTTATGTCTCTTAATAACTTTTTGACGCCAACTTTGAGGATATGTTTGTAATTATGCATTTTAAATTTTTCTTAATTTTTTATTTTATTTAACTATTTATTGCTTTTCAATTATTATTTTTCTCAAATCCTTTTATTGATTTTTCAAAATTTTCAAAAATTATAACCTCACTTTTCATGGGTTTGAATAGATTTAAATGGTGTTTTTATTTTGAATTTAATTAAATATTGTAAGTTCTATATCTTTAGGATTGACAATAATTTTGTAAACTAAATATAGCAACACTATGTTAAATAGGATGTGATTACTTGCTATGAAGAACATGTGGAGCAAGAAGTCATATTTTATGTTAGGACATGTTGAGTTGAAGTGTTTCAACATCTGGAACAACATGTCGGATAAGATGTCCTATGAAGGAGCATTCAACATCGCGCCTGAGCTGAACTGGACCGTTATATTCTATTAAGTTACAAAGACAGAATATACTTTGAGGATATTATATTATCCTATGTGGCGTTGATTTGAAGGTCAAGAATAATCAAGAATAATATTGAAGAATATTGGTTTTCTAAATATGGAGATAATTTAGGAAGATTTCATTGAAGACTTATTTTATAGCAGAATATTATGTAGATTTGTAATAGCCAAAGAGCTATGATTTGAAGGCCAAAATCCAGTTGGGTATAGGTTATAAATAGAATCTTTGTAACCTAGGATTAGTACCAGCCAAGTATTTAAAAAGTTGTAATAATTAGGGTTGAGTCTATTAGCCACTCTCTAGGAGAGTTGGTGTAAGTGAACCACTCGAGTTGTAAGATAATCACTGTGTTCTCACTCAGAAGCTGTGAAGCAATGAGTTGAGTATTATTCTTGGAGGAAGCTTGTAATCTACTCCAAGTTGTGTTCATAGTCAAGAGTATTTGCAAAGTATTGTCATGGAAGTGTGTCTTATGTTTTACTTTCATGGAAGTGTGTTTTCCTATTTTGTGTCCAACTGTTGTCTGTAATTGAAGAGGGATTGAGGAGAGCCTCATTTTTAGGTGAGTCTTATATAGAAGTATAGAAAGGTTAGTGATTAAGTGATTAGGTCATAAACTAGAGGTTTGTTGTAGGGTCTATGAATTGATACTATTTTAGTGGACTTATCCCTGGCTTGGTAGCCCCTAGAGTAGGAAGGTTGTTCTGAACTGGGTTAACAATTCATGTGTGTTGTTTATGATTTTCAGTACTGTTTTTAACTATTATATGCCTTGTTGTAAAGTTTAAGTCAGATCAGATGTCCCAATATGTCATAGGACATCTGAGTTCTGTCATACCAGAAATTCAATTGGTATCAAAGCAGACATCATGTCTGCTTTTAGATGAGATCCGAGGGGGATACTTTTTGGTTTATGATCAAGGTAAAAGGTTTCTATTGAAAAGTTTTTTGAACTTGGATAGTTCATATTGTTGTTTAAATGGTCCCTTGAAGTGGAGGATGGACTATTCGTGACAGGGTTGTATTGGACCTGTCTGTTGTTTTCAGGCATGTAGCTTTGGTGGTGAGCTATTTTAGGGTTTGATTTATTTTCAAACCTATGTTGATCTATTGCACCTAGGTTGTGGTGGTTGTGTGCAATATGTTGTTCCTGAAGACTGTTGAGGGGTTGGTGTTTTTGTGCATTCTGATGCATGGTATCTGTTATAACCCTGGTTGTTTCTTGTGTCACGAGAAAAGGAAGAGGCATTAGCGTTTGGTATCCTCGGTAGGTTTGGTGTATAATGTGCAAGACGGCCTCAACTAACCCTGAGAAGTTGCCAATGACATTTGAGGTGTATCTCTCAAGTCCACTCATAAAGGCAATTTTGATGAGTTTGTTGCAGAAAGATTAAAGTCATTCGTTTTGGTTCTTGGAGAGTCTTCCTAATACTTAACCTAACTAGGATAGTAACTCTGAGTCTATTTGCTATTTGGTATTGCTGAAGCTTAGAAAATGTTTTTTATCTTGATGATAATCAAGGGTTATGTTTTTTTAAAAGCAGTGTTAAGCTTTAGAACCAGGCTTTGTTTTGAGTTCCATAGGAAGGGAACTAATGTCCTACAAGATATTGGGATACTGTGTCAGCAATGTATGGATTCTTGCTGCATAACATATGCTCTGGGTGCTAGACAAATGTGTGATGATCACATATGTTATGAACCTACTCCTGATTTGGAAGAGGAGGTATCATTGTTGTGCATGTAAGATGTTTCATCTAGACAACACATCTTAGATCGTGGGTTAAATAATGGTCATTCAATTATTTATTTCTTGGCTCAGTTTATTTCTGATTCAAGTTAGTCGAAGTTCAGAGGCTGAGATCAATAATCCAAGAAAAAAATGTTATCTCAGCTAGTTGTGTTTACATATGAAAGTCAAGTTCACATGTGAAGGATATTCTCTCTGATATATGGAAGATCCTTATGTTCAAAGGAGTCAAATTTATGGAATCGTGTTTGCGGCTAAAGAACAGGTTTTTCTTCTATTAAGATAGTCATGTGGGTGTGCACTAACCACATGCAGTGCTGCTATTTAGGAGGAGAATATATGATTCTCAAAGTGTTCATAACAGTTGTTGAATAAGAACAACTAATCTAAAATTGGAGATTCTTGAGATGTCAGATGTAATGTCTTGAAATTTTTGAGTTGAGAATTTATTTTTCTCAACTTGTTTGACTAGTGTTTCTCTCAAACTGGATGGAGGTTGTTTACTCAAACTTGATATCTTTTGTCAAGTCTATGAGAACATTGAACTCTTGTTCTGCTAAAGTGGAAGAGACACTCTAGGGGTTGTATGCAGTACAGATGCATCAATCTGAGGTAAGTTAGTATTATGGAAGATTAACTTACAGTCATGATGAGTTATTCAGAAGAATTGGGAGAAAGAGAGGTACTCCTGAACATTCTGTTTGAAGAGTTGATGATTATACAAAACCTTGTATGTTGTGATCTTCTTGGTAGAGCGAATCCCCTCTTTTGGTGCAAAATAATTATGATCAAACACCTCAAAGTCAGACAGGTGGTCTGGATTGTATGCTTAAGAAGACGGTTCTTGAGGTGTGTGAATGCTCTACATGTGTTTTGATCTGGTCTTGAATATTGATCAACTACTTATGGTTGATCCTCTTGTGTTCCCTCAAGAGTGGTGTTTGGTTTACTATGGTGTTGTCTTTTGAACCATATGTAAGGGAGAAAACCAAATGATTGAGAATGATGTCTGAATAAGTTGTTGGAACATCATCTCAGGTGCTTGTTGCTTCAGAAGGAAGCATGGTTTGAAGATCATGGGGTGTATATTGTTATTCACCATTGAATCCCTAAGTTGGAATGAATTACCATGATGGAGTATAAATTCCAGTCTCGGATCAAGTCTGGAATGTTGAGAATAATCCTCTTGTGTTAGGAAGGATGTCAGATTACATGTCCTAACATTTATTGAAGGGAAGCATCATCTGCAGTTTTTGTGTGAGGAAGTTTTTTTCTGATGATAAATACCTTATCAGGAGCTGGTTATAAGTCCGGTCTTGTGAAGATGTGCATGTTACTGATGGTAAAGACCATGCCACGAGCTGGGTACTTATCTGTTATGTGGATGAAAATATGTTTTATGTACTTTTTGTTTCGGAAAGTTTTTGAGAGTTTATTTCTCTCTATGACATTCAGGTATTTGTGATAACTTGAATGAGCTGCAGAAGGTGTGATATTTCGATATCTTCTTAGGATCTTCTTGAAGGACCTCTGCAATAAGTCCTTTAAATGGTGTTTAAGAACCATGGTGGTTGGTTTTCTGTGTTAGGGAGCTGGTGTCCTAAATGATATTGTAACATCATGTTAGGGTATGTTTAGAAGATTCTTGGAGGTGGGGTTCTTCTACTACAAGTAAAAGATAGTGGAAATCTGGAACTGGTGTAGCAAGCAAGCTAAAAGCATGTGTTCAAAATTCAAAATCAAGCGTGTCTTGTATGAACCTCAGATGTGTGAATTGGTTACCCTCCACTATGGAAGTGAGAAGACTGTCATATGTTCTTCTCTTGTGTTCAAATGATTATCTTCAGTAGGAGCATTGGTTATCCTTGACAGGGGGAGTCAAGTGAGTGTTTATAGGTTGTAGCTGCAATGATGTATATTATGTTATGTAGGTTGTGTGTATGTCAAGCATTTGGAGATTGTATGCCTCTTATGAGGTTATGATTCAGACAACATGTTGGAACATTGAACTACTGAATGTGTTATGATTTGTGCTCACTCTCAATGCATGGGTAATTCTAGCTAGGTAAAGCTAGTTAGTTGAGTCTGGGAGAATTTATTCTTCTTTGGAGAGTTATATTTTGAATGTGTCTCTGTTGATGGGAGATGTCACACTTGTCTTGGAGTGTGTGGTTAATCCTAAATGGTAAGAGTTCACTTAAAGTGTAGTTGAAGGAAATATGTTCATGCATCAGAATATATTTGGATTTATGCGTGAAGCAGTTTTTGAGAGTGTGTTGCTTACTGGCCAGAAGGAGGATAAGAAAAGTCTAGTAAAAGGCCATGGGTCTAGATTTAAGATCGTGTGTGGATAAGACTTTGGGAAGCATCTCTGACTGAAAATTGCAAAATTTTAGATCACAAGATAGTAGAAAGCGTTTTACTGGATGTCAGAACATTTTTTGGTACATGTTTTTGTTGATCCAAACAAGGGAGTCTCATAGATGCTACTGTCAGGAGGATGTATAAAGCGTGACTTGTGCATCTTCATGTTTCATTGGAATTATGAAGACATCCAGAATCAGTCTTGGATGGTGCTTCTCTATTTAGTGGTCTCCCTCAAATAACGTTTTCATTGACCATGATCATTATTTCCTAAGAGAGCTACTTAGCTATTTAAGGAGGTATTTAATTCACCTCTTTCAGTATGGTAATTATTCTTTATATAGCCTTATGGCATATGTCTGGATGTCGATAAGCACCATTTAGGTATGGATGTGTGAGGGATTTGTTTGTACAATTTTAACTAAAAAGGGGGAGGAAAATGTTGTTGTTCAGCTTTTGAGTTTGAACTTTGTATTAGAACCAGTTCACAAGGATATCGAAGGAAATATTATGAGTCTTCTAGTCATGTCACTTTTGACTTGTGATATGAGTTAAGAACATAATTGTGACTTTTGTTATGAGTTACTCAAAGGAAATGAAGGTATTTTGTGGCCCTGTGAGGTGTAGCGGTAGAAATGTTTAAGACTAAGCCATTGGATTGACTATACTTATACAGATCAAAATAAAAATCGCCATCGCGCTTTATTGTTTCCAAAGGAATGGGAAAAAAGCGAATAACCCAAAATAGGGGGAAAGGTTCAAGGTAAGGGGGTTGGTTATGAAAAGGGAAGGTATTAGCACCCTAAACATCTACGGTACTCCGCAGGAACCTCTTTGAAAACTCTGTATATTTTGGCTATAAAATGTTGTATGTAAAATGGATGGTGGAGGTGAGAAAAGAAATATATTTTTTATGATTTTTACACCCGTCGCGGTTGTGAACCTTTAGTGCCTACGTACCACCTTCTGTGTAATATGGGATCATGGTACACATAGTTCCTCTTTTAATAATTTTAAAACACACGTGTGTTAGTTAATTTTACGAGATAAGACATCATTGTCATTGTCCGTGTGGAAAACATACTTACTACCCACAATCATGAGAAAGCAGAATTTGCATCATCTCAAAATGGAGGATATGGCTTGAATTTCAAAATCAACAATGCCTCACTCAACACCCGAATGGAAAATATTTCTCTTCACTATATATTGTAGAAGTATAGTTGTTTGCATCACTACAAGGATGGACAAGAGTCTAATCTTTTGAGAACGGTTTTAAAATAAAAAGCCAAAGTTGCAAAATGGTTTGAAATGAGATTGATTGACTTTTAGTCTTCTCACAAAAAAATGTCAAGGTATTATTAAGTTGATTGAAGTTTATTTATGAAAATGTTTTGAAAAATCATGGACATAAGTCCAAGTTTATTATGAAAATGGTTCAAGTTTCAAAACAAGAAGACTTTTCAAAAGGAGAAAGAAGATTTTTGAAATTAAAGAAGATGGGAGGAGAAGAAGAGACTATCCTAAAGAATAAAGTAAAAGCTAAGGATAAGAACCATCTAACCAACAAGAAGCCAATACTTGACATTATGAGTCAAGATAGAATTCACATTCTTTGGATTGAAACCAAGCAAGCAAACATACTAGACTTATTAAGAGAACCAAACTTCAAGTGTATTTTGTCTTCACAAAAATTGGGCAGAGTAACGGCTGTATACGGGTGAATTCCATATTACAAATAAAGTATATAATCACAATAACATGCACACAAAGCAAACAAATAACCCAATGTCTTGAGGTAAACCTCAAGAACTCCGGACAAAATATCAATTAAGGTCACAAGGTCCCCATCATAGGCCAAGGTTTCTAATCCTAAGTCCAAGAAGTCTAATGCTCCATAATGCCAAGGATACTAACCAAATAGTCCAAGTATCATTAAAGTTTTTATGGTTAATGTTGATTATTAGGTATCTTAAGAAAAGAAAAGAAAAGCTCAAGTGAGCAAAATGAAAATGACAAGAAAGTAAATGCTCAAATGAGAAAAGATGAAAAATGGCATAAAATGTAAATGCTAAAGTAAATGGTACATAAAGCATACAGAATAAAAGCATAAAGTAAAATCAAATGTTAATGATTAGTGGTTAGTTGGATGACCATCTTGAAACTTGAATTTGGAACTCATTAGAGGATTGGTAGATCCAAAGCCTCCACACAACAAGTTGCATTTGCTTTTTGTCAAGTATATCACTCATTTTGGAATCCTCAAGAGTACCATTTAATAATCAACGATGTTTAAGTGATCTGCGTTGACCAAAATTGTTGTAGTTCTATTAGAGGATTGGTAGAACCAAAGCCTCCATACAATTAATCTCAAGGTTATTGGATCAAAGAGATCAAATTAACATACTTGGGCTTGCAAACATAGGTTTAGGCCACAAATGATCATTAATTCTAATCGGGACAAAATTTAGCGCTATGTTAAGCAATCGTAAGTGGACTTATATAGAAGTCGTACCTATTTTGAGGCTGGTCAATAGCAATCTATGCACCATTTGTTTTGAGACATGATATAGAGATCATGCTCCAATAACACTTAGTGCAATAAGAAAGGGATGAGATGAAGAGGGGTGGAAAAGAATATACAAACCACATTTGAATTAAAATTTAATCAAACTATTATTAAAATCATTCATCCATTTTTATGGAGTTAGACTCAACACCATGGATCTAATGATGTTAATAAAGTTCATGACCAAAAATTCAACCCAAGATCAGCCAGAAAATAATCACAAAATAATATTGCATTTAATATATACATTAAAAAGGGTTTTAAAATGTTTTAAAATAGAAACAAGAAAGAAAAATATCAACTATGTTCAAACTAATCAAGAAATTTAAGTAAGACCATAGAAAAATCAGAAATGAACTCAAATATTTTTATAAATTTTTTTGGTAATTTTTTAAAGTCAAAAACCATTTTTAAAATTAAAAGAAATGACTAAAATAAATGAAAAATGATTAAAAAAAATAACAAAGTCAGAAATAAAAAATAAATTAGGTCACCAATATTTGTCACAATATCATTGGATCATTCCATATTTTTTTCAGAATTTAAAAATGCATAAAAGTATTTTTAAACATTTAAAACAATTCAAATATAGTGAAAATTTATAAAAAATATCAAAGCACAAAATAAAATTGTGAAAAAATAAAAGTCAGAAAGAGAAAAATCAAAAATATTTTTCATAATTTTTCAGATTTTTTGGACTAAAAATGAATTTTCTATGATTTTTTGAAGTTTAAAACAATTAAATATAAAAATAAAAAATAAAAAATAAATTCAAAAATATGTGGACCATTGGATGAGAGTCAAAACGCGTTAGTAATCAAATCCAAGAGATTTGACGCCCTATGCATATCATGGTCATTAGTGAATAAAGCACTGAATCAAATGTAAAATAAAATTTTCAAAAAAAAAATGGCACGCAATCATTGGTTGGAAGATGACACGTTGGTCATCTTCAACCTCCAACCAACGTGAAATTGCAGGTATCTCAAACTGTAAAATCATAAGCTCAGACGTATGCCATTCTCTTCGTCTCATCAAGACAAACACAACCACACCTTCACGAAAAATTTATATAAACTATAGCTCAAGCAATTTGGAAGAGAAGTTTTGAAAAGGGATTTGAAATCTCATGGTCAAAACGTGTTTCCAGTTGAAAGAAAGTGTTGCGACTAAAACCAGGGCAATGAGAGCTTCACAATGATATCAAAGTTTGGAAGAATTTATGGAGAAATCTTCCTATTGAAGTTGAGTTGCAGAGCTCTGAAATTGGACTTCTATGGATCAATATAGGTCACGATTCTTGAAGGTAATTGTATGGTTAGCTTCAGGGAAGATTAAGGAAGGTGAATTGATAGAAAAAAATGGATTGAAAAAGGCTTGAACACTGATTTCGAAGTTGCAGAAAAGTGAGTTATGGAATGAGTTTGGCAGGGTAATTTTGGTTGTTCAAGCTTGAGGAAATGAATGAGGGATGACCCTATATTTATAGGGAATCAAGTGGAATGTTCAAGCGTGTGAAATGATGCAGATTGGAGGGAAATCGTGTGAAGTTGCAAACAAGAAAAGTGTGACTTCTCTTTTCATCAAAACTCATCCAAAACACGCATTTTTCTATGCTAATCACTTATGGAAGTTCACTAAACATGTTTAGAAGCAAAAACAGGCAGAAAAATGTGTTTAGAAGCTGAATCAAGGATTTCAAATTCTGACTTTTGAAGAAACTTCAGTTTCAAGTTACCAAGTTCAAATCAATGGCATTCTCAGCTCAAGGGGTCTTAGGGCATGATTCTTAAAGCTTTAGAAATATGATATTACAATCTTTGCAATGGGAAAAGAATGGAATCAAATGGATATTTGAGCTTAAAAGTTGCAATGATTCAAAGTTGAGAAAAAGAGGTTGACTTTCCATACTTAGAATTATTTCAAGTTTTTCTTCAAAAGTGACCTATAATGTTTTGTATCCAAACATGGCCTTCCTCTTGGAATTTGCTCTTTACCAAAAAAGATGGCATGAAATAGACCTCTTGAATGACATTTTGAAACTTGAACCATTCAAAATCTCCAAAAATTGATAGATTTATGAATTGTTGAAGTTGGCAAAAAATCATGGAATGACCTATAATATTTTGTATCCTTAGGGCATCTTCCATCCATTTTCTCACTTTGCACTTAAAAGAAGGAATAAAGTTCACACCCTCAAGATCATCATGAAAAAAGATTGGGCTCAAGGTGATAAAAATTGACCAAGTTATGATCATTTGAAGTCACACATGGGAAATTGTGGGTTCATCTTGAGGATTTGTAATCTTTCTTCATCATCAAGTTTCTTCCACATGAAAATTCCTTGAAACTTTTAAAGTGATTTGTTAATAACCCTTTTAGGAGAAGTAAGTTTTTGGAATCACTCAAAAATACCAAAAGATGAGCAAGATATACTTCTTTGAAGTTCAAAACCCTAGCTCCTAGATCAAGAAAATGCATTGAGGAATTTTGACAATTTTGAACAACCTTCTTATACCAACACTTTTGCTTTGTAGATAGAAGTTGTTGAGGATGATAAGGAGAACTCATAGCAACCAAAACCACTTCCATATCTTGAGAATTGATAGAAACATGCACTTGTGACCAATGGGAACAATGTCTTGTCCAACCATGACATCTTCTTCAATCAACCCCTTGTACTTTTGAATCAACCTTGATAAATTTTAAATGTGGTGAACCAAAATAAACCTTGCCATGTCATTTCTTCCAAAACAACTTCAATGGTAAGGTTTGAATTTCTCAAACTTTATTGACTAGGGCATGGAAAAAACTCATGAACCCCTGGATCAACTTGCTAAGCCATATTGCTTTTACCTACATTATTAACAAGTAAGACAAACCAACATTGCATTTTACTAATTAAAAGGAAAGTCAAAACAAAACATGAATCATCACAAAATAAAAACAAGTCAAGGTGCTTGGTGATTCCTCAAAGAGCAAAGCTAGAGATAGGGAGGAGAACCAAAAGCCCTAATGTGACCTTGTTGTGATTGAATAAATATGGTATGATGAGGGGATCTTAGGGGCAAAAATTAGGGTACAACAGTTGCCCTTATTTAAGTTTCTTCTATCCGGAGATACGAAGGTTAAAAATCTTCATGTCGACATGATCGAAGATACTTAAATATATAAAAAAAACCATATTTTTGGCCCTAATATGCCATGAAATGCTTATGAGTATGAATGCATATGAACAACTTCAAATGGACGCAAAAAACCACTGAAGATGCAGCAAAGGAAATGAGGATTAAAAGAGAAACCCGACCAGGAAAATAAATCACTGGTGAATCAAAAAGACCCGACTCACAGAGGATGGTAAAAGGTAAAAAGATACACTAACTTTTACTGAAGGCGAAACTACCAACATTCACTGAAGGTAGAAAAAGGAAATAATAAAACCACCAACGTTCGCTGACGGTGAGCTACCAACGTTTACTGAAGGTAGTAAGAGAAAAATATCATCGACGTTCATTGACGATGAACTACCAACTTTCACATAAGGTAGCAAAAAGATGACAATCACCAACTTTCACTTATGGTAACCTACCAACTTTCACTGAAGGTAGAGAGAAAAGAAATATCATAGCACCACCGTTCACTGACGATGAACTACCAACGTTCACTGAGGGTAGCAAAAAGATAACAATCACCAACTTTCACTGATGGTGACCTACCAACTTTCACTGAAGGTAGTAAGAGAAAATATCATAGCACTGATGTTCATTGATGATGAACTACCAACATTCACTGAGGGTAGAAAAAAGATAACAATCACCAGCTTTCACTGATGGTGACCTAATAACTTTCACTGAAGGTAGTAAGAGAAAATATCATAGCACCTATGTTCACTGACGGTGAACTACCAATGTTCAATGAGGGTTACAAAAAGATAACAATCACCAACTTTCACTAATGGTGACCTACCAACTTTCACTGAAGGTAGTAAGAGAAAATATCATAGCACTGAAGTTCATTGACGGTGAACTACCAACATTCACTGAGGGAAGAAAAAAGATAACAGTCACCAACTTTCACTGATGGTGACCAACCAACTTTCACTGAAGGTAGTAAGAGAAAATATCATAGCACCGACGTTCATTGACGATGAACTACCAACATTCACTAAGGGTAGCAAAAATATAACAATCACCAACTTTCACTGATGGTGACCTACCAACTTTCACTGAAGGTGGTAAGAGAAAATATCATAGCACGGACGTTCACTGGCGGTGAACTACCAACGTTCACTGAGGGTAGCAAAAATATAACAAGTTTCCCCAAAATTTCGGTGTTTCACCTAGAACGGGTATCAACTTCTTCTTTAACCAAGGCATTCCACCTGGAAAGGGTAATATATAAGTTGTCTCAAATAAAGAGACTACCACTTGCAAAGATTTCACAACAAACTATCTCTGTGATATTAAAAGACATACCATCCACCGGCGTAATTTGACAACGAACTGCAAATTATCCACTCATAGAGAAGATAGCAAAAAGGTAACATCAACTTTTACGGGGAAGTACAAGTTGCTCAAATAAAGAGACCTGCTATTTGCTGTTATGGAGGATTGTAAAATGACTTTCTGGGGAAAATGTCATGACTTCCTGGGGAATGAATCACGACCTCACGGGGAAGGCAATATAACTTCCTGGGGAAAACAATATGGCTTCCTGGGGGAATGCCAATATTCCTGTTGGGGAGATAAAAGTCTTCTCGTGCAAAATAAATGCATATTTTCAAACCAAAGCTCGAAGCTTGTAGAAATCCAAAGTAATAATATTGTTGGGAACCAAAGAATCAAACCTGAAATAAACTGGAGTGAAAGAGTCAACCAAAATACATCCTTTGAGAAATAAACTCAAGAGGGAAACCCAAATCATCCAGACAAAGAGCTGCACAGGAAGGCTAAAGGAAAAATCTTCCACGAGGGATAACTCAGTGGGAAAATTGAAAGAATATACACTTTCTGCTTAAGGCTGACACTCTATTGGAGAGAGGACAACACAAATCTACAAAACAATGTAATATGTCAACAAAATAATAACGAATGTGAATGAGCAATGATTTGCTAAATTTAACTATGCATGATGTATGTATGAATGTATGAGTGCTATCATGTATATGCTGACAAAACAGAAATATATCACTAGGAGTAACCAGGAAAAACCAACTCGGGCACAATCAACACTCGGCTAAATCACATCAAAGATGAACATTCCATAAGAAAATAAGCACCAACTGAGGAAACAAAATCCTATTTCGCAGCTTAACTTTACTAGGAAGGAACATAATCTGGAAGTAAACAAATCATAGCAACAAAATAGTACAGATACAGGGATATAACATCCTTCTCCAGGCTTCACCGGGGAATAACACACAGACTTCAATGGGGAAAATAAATGGTTCATGATCCGCACTTCTACTAGGGATTGCAATACTGATTTCAAATAAGGCAGGTGGAAACCATATTATCAACACATCAACTGAGGATCTCGTGTTGACTTCATTGGGGAGGCCAACACCTCATCGAAGAGGGGAAACCAAGATACGTTCTCCAATGGGGAAACCAGAGATAGATTCTTGAATATCGAGAGTAAGCGTTGCACCAACTTCTCTGGGGAAAAAGTATGAAACCTCGTGGGGATAACAACTTGGGAAGCTAAGAAGTCAAACATAACATCAAGAAATCAAAATTATGGGGATTTTAAATCAAACCTAGCACCTGGCAGGAGATAACCTAAAAAGTTGATAACCAGTTCAACACTTCTTAAATAAAACATTGCCCTTGCCTGATTATCGGGCAATCAAACAAAATGCAAGTACTGCCGAAAGGGATATGCTTGGTAAATGAGTCAAATCCCAGCATGTACGGGAAAAAGATACTTTTATCCAATAAGTGAAACCTTCACTGGGGAATCTTGGATTGAGTCTGCGCATCATGCAAACTTATTCCAACGAAAGATGCCTTGGGATAGCCTTCCTGGGGAATCAAGAAGTCAACATTATAGAAAGAGTTCAAACTCATGGGGATTTTAAATCAAACCCAGCACTTGGAGGGTGAAAACCCAAAGGGTTGACAACTGTCTCAACACTTCTTAGAAAATAGACTGCCCTGGTCTAGCTGCCTGGGAAATAAGTACCAACGATAATGCCAATACTGTAGAAAAAGCGAAACTTTGCAAATAGTTCTATCTCAGCACACCAAGGGAAAAAGACCTTTCGGCATATGGGGGGAAGACTTCGCTGGGGAATCTGGGATAGAGACCTTAGACCATGCAAACCCAAAATCAAAAGTGAACCAAGACTTGACTGGGAACCCTGGGATCACAAAACTGATACCGCACCTTACACCAATTGGTATCGTCTTCAGTATACAAGAATCATACGCATACCAGCAAAAATGGCCTGAGAAAACCTTCCCGGGGGGAACAATACTTCTCAAAATTATTGGAGTTCGTCCATTCCTAGGATCACCACTTTTATTTTCCTCTTGAATCACAAAATCTAAAGTAAAAGTAAGTTGTAAATTCTTTTTGAAAAATAATTTTGTTATTTAATCTTTTTGCTTTGAAAATTATTATCAATAATAAATGGAGTCTTTGTAAGCTGAATAAAAACAAGAAATACAAAGAATTGGGTAAAAGCTCAAATTTTATTGACAAAATGGTAGTCTGCAAATGGAGAGACTCCACGGATAATTACAAAGTTCAGAAAATGGTAATATATAATGGAAAAGATACATTTAGATACAATGACCATTATTCCCTCTACAACTTTGAAATTCTGAGCAGCAGCTTCTGTTGAAGTATGGTGAGGATCCAAGAAGATTGTTGCTTCATTGATCAAGTCTTGTCTGATGTAGTTACTTTCCAAGAAAGTCCTTAATTTTTTCCTAAGCTTCCCTTACAGGTTTTCAACTTAGCAGGAAATTTTATTCTGTTTATGTCTCTAATTTTTGCCTAGACCGCCCTTTCGGATTTTCGGCCTACCGAGACGTTCCTTTTTGCCTAAGTCTCCCTTTCGGGTTTTCAACTTAGCGAGTTGTTCTTTTATTTCTTTAGGCGAAGTATTTCTTAACTGCATCAGCATTCATGGGACGTGGGAACTCCTCGCCATCCATAGTTTTAAGAATTAATGCACCGCCAGAGAAGGCTTTCTTGACGACATATGGGCCTTCAAAATTGGGAGTCCACTTGCCCCTAGAATCAGCGTTAAAAGACATGATCTTCTTGAGCACGAGGTTTCCTTCTCTGAACTCACGAGGTTTGACTTTCTTATCAAAAGCTCCCTTCACTCTCTTCTGGTATAACTGGCCATGACGCAAAGCCGTCATTGTCTTCTCTTTGATCAAATTCAATTGGTCAAACCTGTTCTGGACCCATTCAGCCTCTGACAACTTGGTTTCCATTATCACACGCAAGGAGGGAATCTCAACCTCGATTGGGAGCACAACTTCCATTCCATACACAAGGGAGAACGGGGTTGCTCCTGTTGAAGTGCAGACAAATGTCTGATATCAATGTAAAGCAAAAGGGAGAATTTCATGCCAATCTTTATAAGTAACAACCATCTTCTGGATGATCTTATTGATATTCTTATTAGCAGCTTCAACAACCCATTTCATCTTCGGCTTGTACGGAGATGAATTGTGATGGACAATCTTGAATTCTTCAGAGTTCTGTCATCATCTTGTTGTTCATATTCGAGCCATTGTCGGTGATGATTCTGCTTGGCACACCATACTGACATATGAGATTTATCTTAATGAAGCGCACTACCACCTGCTTAGTAACATTATCATATGAAGTAGCTTCCACCCATTTGGGGAAGTAATCAATTACTACCAAGATAAAATGGTGTCCATTCGAAGCTTTGGGTTATATCATTCTAATCATGTAAATACCCCACATAGAGAAAGGCCACGGGGAAGAAATAACATTGAGAAGTGCCGGAGGCACAAGAATCTTGTCCGCATAAATCTGGAATTTATGGCACTTCTATGCAAATTTGTAACAGCCAGATTCCATTGTCAGCCAATAGTAATCTGCCCTTAACATCTTTTTAGCCATCGAATGTCCATTGGCATGAGTGCCAAATGAACCTTCATGAATCTCATGCATCAACATGTATGCTTCGTGTCTATCCATGCATCTGAGAAAGACCATATCATGATTTCTCTTGTACAACACATTTTCACTGGGGAAGAAGTTGCCTGCCAATCTTCTCAATGTCTTTTTATCTTTATTTGATGCCCCAATCGGGTATTCCTGACTCTGAAGAAAATGCTTGATATCGTAAAAACACAGTTTCTCCTCTGCTACCTCTTCTGTTGTAAACACACGAACGGGCATATCCAGTCGCCGAACTACAATTCTAGGTATATCATTCGAAGTATTCACTTGATACATAGAAGCTAGAGTTTCCAGAGCATCCGCCATTTGACTTTCGTCTCTGGGGATGTGATGGAATTCAACTTTATTAAAGAAGGGTAACAATCTTATAGCATAATATTTATAAGGGATCAAGTCGGGGTGACGAGTATCCCACTCTCCTTTAATCTGATTTATTACCAAAGCTGAATCACCATACGCATCTAGAATTTTAATTTTGTGATCAATAGCTTCCTCGAGACCCATGATGCAAGCCTCATATTCTGCCATATTATTAGTATAATCAAATGTCAACCTTGCAGTAAAAGGAATGTGTGATCCATGTGAAGTGACAGTCACGGCACCAATCCCTTTACCATAAGCATTCACAGCTCCATCGAATATCATACTCCAGTGAGATTCCAGATCAGGACCTTCCTCGGGCAATGGTTCATCACAATCTTTCATTTTCAAAAACATCACATCCTCATCGGGGAAATCATACTTCACATACTGATAATCATCAACTGGTTAGTGAGCAAGGTAATCTGCCAACACGCTTCTTTTAATAGCTTTTTGGGTGCGGTATTCGATGTCATATTCAGATAACAGCATCTGCCAGCGGGCAATTCTCCCAGTAAGAGGAGGCTTCTCAAAAACGTACTTGATTGGATCCATTTTGGAGATTAACCAAGTAGTGTGATTCAACATATACTGCTGCAAACGTTTTGCCGCCCAGGCCAGAGCACAACATGTCTTTTTCAGCATGGAATACCGTGATTCACAATCAGTAAACTTTTTATTGAGATGATAAACGGCATACTGTTTCTTCCCTGTTTCATCTTGTTGTCCCAGAATGCAGCCCATGGAATTATCTAACACTATCAGATACATAATCAATGGTCTTCCTTCGACAGGAGGGAGCAAGATAGGAGGTTCAAGCAGATATTCTTTAATACTTTCAAATTCCCTTTGGAAGTCATCTGTCCATACATAACCTTGATCTTTCTTTATTAACTTAAAGATCGGTTCACACGTTGCAGTCATGTGGGAAATGAATCTGGATATATAATTCAAACGCCCGAGGAACCCTCTGACTTGCTTTTCAGTTCTCGGTGCTGGCATTTATTGAATTTCTTTGACTTTATCAGGGTCAACTTCAATCCCTCTCTGGGTAACAATGAAACCCAATAATTTCCCTGATCGAACATAGAAGGTACATTTATTTGGATTCAAGCGAAGACGATACTTCCTCAAATGCTGAAATAAGTTCAACAAATCTTCTACATGCCCTTATTCAGTCTGGGATTTAGCAATCATATCATCAACATATACCTCAATTTTCTTGTGCATCAGATCATGGAATAGGGTTGTCATAGCCCTCGGGTACGCTGCACCAGCGTTCTTCAACCCGAAAGGCATCACTCTGTAACAGAATGTTCCCCAGGGTGTGATAAACGTTGTTTTTTCCATGTCCTTAGGTCCCATCCTTATTCGATTATACCCAGAAAATCCGTCCATGAACGAGAAAACTTTGAATTTTGTTTTGCTATCCACTAACATATCAATGTGTGGCAATGGAAAATCATCTTTTGGACTAGCTTTATTTAGATCTCTATAATCTACGCACATGCAAACTTTTCCGTCTTTCTTTGGTACTGGGACAATATTGGCAATCCACTGAGGGTACACTGATGTCACAAGAAAACCGGCATTAATCTGCTTTAGAACTTCTTATTTGATCTTCACTGCCATATCTGGGTGAGTTCTTCGCAACTTATGTTTGATTGGCGTGCACTCTAGCTTCAGCGGCAAACGGTGCTCTACAATATCTCTATCTAGACCAGGCATATCTTGATAAGACCAAGAAAAGATATCCACATACCCTTTCAACATCTCAATCAACCTGCTCTTCACATCAGGATGCAGTAATGCTCCAATCTTGACTTCCTTCGGATCTTCTTCTGAACCCAAATTGATTACTTCTAGTGGCTCTTTATATGGCCAAATGGCATTCTCCTCACGCTCAAGCAACCGTGAGACCTCTTCCGGAATCTCATCATAGTCTTCTTCTTTGGCCCCAAACACAGGACATTCAAAGTTGGGAGAGGGTGCGGGGTCATTGTATTCAACGGGTTTTTTTAATTAATCTGCATGTATGATTTATGAATGCTTTTAGAAACTGGAACATATAACAAGTAATCATGTAGATTGAATTTTAGTTATTATTTATTTTGAAGATTTTTTTTATTACCATTTTCCAAGAAAAAAGCAAAAAATAAAAACACAATTTGGGAAACAAAGACAACTTTTATTATTGATTTTAAAAATCAAAGCAAGTAGATAAGCCCATACAATATCAATACTTCCACCTTGGGCAGAGTGAAAGTTTTTTCAAAAATATTAACAAAAAACAAATTACTTTGAAACATGTATGCAAGACGGAACATCAATGGTGATCCAGTTCTGAACCCTAACTTCGTGCGTCGCATAATTTGGAATTTCTAGCTCTGCTTCATCTTCCTCAATGGCATTAATCCCGGAAACAGTTCGATGAAGATAACCCCCGCTACGAAATATGTCTTGATACTTGCCTGCAGCAGACTTCGGCTTCATGCTCTTACCTTTATCATTCTTCACAGAGAACCCCAAGCTAACTCTATTCTTGTTTACAGGTGGATCAACAATTTGTCCCCATACTTCACTACAGCCATTGCGCATCCTTAAACTAAGCTATAAAATTCTCATTTCCTCTTATATTATCAATGGATAAAACTTGGAACTGGGTTCCAATAGCAGCTTCATTCGCCTCCACAATGCTGAAAGAGGACAAATGAGATATCAATAATGCTTGTTCTCCATTTATAATTACCACTTTTCCTTCACGCACAAACTTAAAATTCTAGTGTAAAGTCGAAGTGACAGCCCCTGCCTCATGTATCCACGATTGTCCCAACAAACAGTTGTAAGTGGGTACAATATCCATGACCTGGAAAGTAATCTGAAACAAATGTGGGCATATATGAATAGGCAAGTCCACTTCACCAATAACAGATTTCCTTGATCCATCAAACGCTTTCACAATAATGCCACTTGGGCGCATGGGCGTTCCTTGATATTTCAACTTCATAAGCATGCTCCTCAGTATAACGTTCAATGTGGTTCCATTATCAATCAGCACATTGGATAATGAATCATTCTTGTAATTCATAGAGTTGTGGAGGGCCAGATTGTGATTCCTTCCTTTATCGGTCAGTTCATCATCGCAGAAACTCAGGTTATTACATGATGTAATATTCCCTACCACACTGCTGAATTGGTCTACAGGAATATCACTTTCCACGAAGGCATGGTCCAATACCTTCATCAAAGATTCTCTGTGAGCAGAGGAGTTCATCAATAAAGCCAAGATAGATATTTTTGAAGGAGTCTGCATCAGCTGATCTACAATTCTGTAGTCACTCATCTTGATTATCTTCAAAATATCATCCATCTCTTTTTCTAGCGTAGCTCCACTAGATTCACCCACTGCCTTCTTGGGCTTAACACTTTCAACAATTTTCTTTCCAGTACTAACATCTCCACGAACAACTGGTGTAAATACACGACCGCTGCGGGTCACCCTTCTAGTCTCAAGAATATTTCCAACATTAGGCATTGTCTGGATGGGAACTTCCACACCATCCTCTAAAATTGTAGCATTATATTTGTAGGGTACAACCTTGTCTGACTTGTAGGGGACAGGACCCGGCGAGCTAATCACAAATGGAGCAACTGCTGGCTTGCCATGATATTCAACTTCAAAAGGGGTGGGTGCACCAAAACAAGGCACAATAACATTTACTTCCTCTTCAACACATTCAGTCTTTACAGAGTCATCTCTAGAAAACATATTTTCATCTGAGGAGAAGAACTCATCTATAGAGGCATACTCATCATCTGACTCCTCTTCAGCCAAACAAACCTCAATCATATCAACTTCATGATAATCATCCCTTTGGCCTGTAACCTTGATAGTTCCATTATCCAACAACAATTGAAAACCTTTCCTTACAATTGAACATCCTCGGGAGTCCCGACAGCAAATTTGGCAAGATCCATACTGATGTTCCACCTGACCAGCCATGTGGCAGAAAGTAGCATGCAATTGTATAAGATCTTCATTCATATATTCCACATCAAAGATTCTGAACTCTCTAGGACATCCAGAAACCATGTTTACTTCCTCTTCATACTCTGCCCTAGGCCTGATTATGTGGATGAGGCCCTCATCCATCATCTCCTGCAAATCATCCTTTATCTTGTCACAACCCTGTATATCTGTACTGCAAATAGCACAACCAGCATGGTCATGCTATAATAGCTAAATTCAGAGATCAGCATGCATTTTTACCAAATATCCTCTAACTAATTTAATATCAAAAATCTGGAAGTCGCCTGGACAATCGGCCACCATGTTCACAACATTTTCTCCCCCATGCTTGGGCAAAGGATTATCTTTCACATTAGGACCAACAACTTTGAAGGACAAGATACCAGACTTCACCAATTTTTGTACTTCAGTTTTCAAAGGATAGCAGTTCTGAACATTGTGCCCTGGTGCTCCCTGATGAAAAGCACATGTTTGGTCTGCCTTGTAATACCAAGGTAATGGTGATTGTATAGCGGGAGGTGGTCGGGTATGAACCAACTTCTTTTTAATTAACACAAGGATTAATTTTGTATAACTCATAGGGATAGGGTCATAACTCCCCCTTCTCTGGTTATACCCTTGATTCCCCCTGGTGGAATGGTCTCTGGTAAGCAACGGTAGTTGGAGCTACACCAGCGACTGGAGTTACTAATGCGACTTGTTGATGACGCTGATAATTTCTTCTAGGAGGATTTACCCTCCTCTCTTGCATAACAGCATTTGTATCTCCTTCCTTTTTCTTGGCAAACCCAAAGGATGGCTTCTTCGTACTTCCAGAACTTTCACTTTTTGTTAAACGACCCTCTCTACAGCCTCTTCCAAACGGATACCCATGCCTATCATTTCAGTAAAGTCACTTGGCGCACTTTCTACCATCCTCTCATAGTAGAAAGAACCCAGAGTCTTCAAGAAAATCTTAGTCATCTCCTTTTCATCCATAGGAGGAATCACTTGGGCGGCTACCTCACGCCATCTCTGTGCATATTCTTTGAATGATTCCCTATCCTTCTGGACCATGGCCCTGAGTTGATCACAGTCAGGCGCCATGTCTACGTTGTATTTGTATTGTCTGATAAATTCTTCTCCCAAGTCGTTGAAAGTATGGATATTGACATTGTCTAAACTCATATACCACTTCAACGCAACACTAGTAAAACTATCCTAAAAAAAGTGAATCAGCATACGTTGATCATCAGTGTGGGTAGACATTCTTCTTACATACATCACAAGATGAGCACGAGGATAAGTGTTGCCCTTTTACTTCTCGAATTCCGGGACTTTAAACTTCCCATGTATCTTGACATTTGGGACCAAGCATAAATCGTTCACATTCTGCCCGAACAATTCCTTTCCCCTGAGGGCCTTCATCTCCTTCTACATCTTGTCAAATTGTTCTTGAAAATCATCCATTCTATCATAGAGGCCCAAGTCTTCACTTGGTGGAGGAAAAGGATGATACATATCATCATTAGTTAATGGAACCATATTCACCGAAGGAGGTGCAGCAGGAGTAGCATACACCACAGGAGGTGCAGGAGTAACAGTAGTCTGAACAACTGGAGTATCTTGAGGACCAAGATTGAAACCTTCAGGGGCAAAATTCTATGGTATTCCCCATGGACAACCTTGAGGCATGCGATTCTAAACAACAGCTGGAGTAACAGACGCAGGAACAGTCGGAACTTCAGTAGTAACCCTTGTCTGTTGAGGTTGAACACTCGGTGGCTGATTCTGAGCAGCCACCAGAGATTCCATCAGAGTAGTGAGATTGGCCATGCCGGCCTTTAGAGCAGAAACTTCCTCGTGCAGCTTGTGATTCTCTTGTTCTAAGTTGTCCATCTTCCTTCTAAAATTAGCTCGAGTATTGTAGTGGTGAGACAGCTTGCTGAACGAAGTAAAGAAGCTTGGTAAGGAACCTGGAAATGCATAATAAATGCAAGAAATATGTGCAATATGATGCATGATATACAATGCACATGATTTATTTTATTATTAATATTTCAAGGGACTTAAAGATTTATAGACACAATGCAAATATCAAAGCAATAACACATTTGAAATACTTAAAAATTTTATTATAATAACTTCATAATGGATTACAAGTTTCAATAATCCTAAGTACAAGTTTCACTCTTGTAGCGGTATAAATGTTCAAGACTAAGTCATTGGATTGACTAGACTTTATACAAATTAAAAATAAAAATCGTCATCGCGCTTTATTGTTTCCAAAGGAATGGGAAAAGAGCGAATAACCCAAAAAAAGGGGGAAAAGATTCAAGGTAAGGGGGTTGGTTATGCAAAGGGAAGGTATTAGCACCCTAAACATCTACGATACTCCGCAGGAGCCTCTTTGTAAAATCTGTATATTTTGGCTATGAAATGGATGGTGGAGGTGGGAAAAGAAATATATTATTTATGATTTTTGCACCCGCCGCGGTTGCGAACCTTTAGTTCCTATGTACCACCTTTCATGCAATAGGGGATCAGGGTACACGTAGTTCCTCTTTTAAAAGTTTGAAACACAAGTGTGTTGGTTGATTTTAAGAGATAAGACATCATCGTCATTGTCCGTGTGGAAAACATACTTACTACCCATAATCATGAGAAAGGAGAATTTTCATTATCTCAAAGTGGAGGATATGGCTTGGATTTTAAAATCAACAATGCCTCACTCAACACCCAAGTGGAAAATATCTCTCTTCACTACATATTGTAGAAGTATAGTTGTTTGCATCACTACAAGGATTGACAAGAGCCTTAATCTTTTGAGAAAAGAGTTTTAAAGATAAAAGCCAAAGTGGAAAAATGGTTTGAAATGAGATTGGTTGACTTTTAGTCTTCTCACAAAAATGTCAAGGTATTATTAAATTGATTGGAGTTTATTTATGAAAATATTTTTTTGAAAATGCATGGACATAAGTCCAAGTTTATTATAAAAGTGGTTTAAGTTCCAAATCAAGAAGAGTTTTCAAAAGGAGGGAGATGATTTTTTGAAATTAAAGAAGATGGGAGGGGAAGAAGAGGCTATCCTAAAGCATAAGGTAAAAGCTAAAGATAAGGACCATCTAACCAACAAGAAGCCAAAAATTGACATTATGAGCCAAGATAAAATTCCCATTCTTTGGATTGAAACCAAGCAAGCAAAGATACTAGACCTCTTCAAGTGTATTAAGTCTTCTCAAAAATTGGGCAGAGTAGCGGCTGTATGCGGGTGAATTCCAGATTACAAAACAAAGAGTGTAATCACAAAAACCTGCACACAAAAACAAACAAGCAACCCAATGTCTTGAGGTAAACCTCAAGAGCTCCAGACAAAATAATCAGATAAGATCACAAAGTCTCCAAGATAGGCCAAGGTTTCTAATCCTAAGTCCAAGGAAAAGTCCATTGCTTCATCATGCCAAGGATAGTAACCAAATAGTCCAAGTGCCATTAAAAGTTTTTTAGGGTTTATGTTGATTATTAAGTATCTTAGAAAAAGGAAAAATAAAAGCTCAAGTGAGCAAAGTAAAAATGACAAGAAAATAAATGTTCAAATGAGCAAAGATGAAAATGGCATGAAATGTAAAAAATGCTAAAAGATAAATAATACATAAAGCATAAAAGAATAAAAAGCATAAAATAAAGCAAGTTAATAATTAGTGGTTAGTTGGATGACCATCTTAAAACTTGCATTTGGAACTCATTAGAGGATTGGTAGAACCAAAGCCTCCACACAACAAGTTGCATTTGCTTTTTGTCAAGTATATCATCCATTTGGAATTCTCATAAGTACCATTTAATGATCAACGATGTTTAAGTGATCCGCGTTGACCAAAGGTATTGTAGATCCATTAGAGGATTGGTAAAACCAAAGCCTCCACACAATGAATCTCAAGGTTATTGGATCAAAGAGATCAAATTAACATACTTGGTCTTGCAATCATAAGTTTGGGCCATGAATGATCATTTATTCGAATCGAAACAAAATTTAGCGTTATGTTAAGCAATCGTAAGTGGACTTATATAGAAGTCGCACCTATTTTGAGGCCGGTCAATAGCAATCTATGCACCATTTGTTTTGAGACATGATATAGAGATCATGCTCCAACAACATTTAGTGCAAGAAGAAGGGAATGAGATGAAGGGGAATTATGGTAAAAAGAAAACCACATTTGAATTAATATTTAATCAAACTATTATTAAAATCATTCATCCATTTTTTGTGGAGTTAAACTCAACACCATGGATCCAATGATGTTAATAAAGCCATGATCAAAAAATCATCCCAAGACAACCAGAAAATATTCACAAAAATAATAATATATTTAATATATGCATTAAAGGGTTTAAAATGTTAAAAAAAATGGAAAATAAATGAGGAAAATTTCAATTATATTCAAATTAATCAAGAAATGAAAAATAAGACCATAGAAAAATCAAGAAAGAGGTCAAGTAATTATACAAATTTTTTGGGAATTTTTAAAAGTCAGAAACTATTTTTAAAAATTAAAATAAATGGGTAAAACAAAAAAATAGTAAAAAATAGTAAAATCAGAAACAAAAATAAAATAAGGTCACCAATATTTGTCACAATGTCATTGGATCATTCCATAATTTTTTCAGAATTAAAAAAAGTGTAAAAGTATATTTAAACATTTTAAACAAATCAAATACGTGTAAAATTCATAAAAAATACCAAATCACAAAAATAAATTGTGAAAAAAATAAAATCAGAAAGAGAATAATCAAATATATTTTTCATAATTTTTTCATATTTTTTTAACTAAAATGAATTTTCTATGATTTTTTGAAATTTAAAACAATTAAAATATAAAAATCAGAAAAAGAAAATAAAATAAAAAGATGTGGACCATTAGATGAGAGTCAAAACGCGTTAGTAATCAAATCCAAAGGATCTAGAGCGTTGTGCATATCATGGTCTTTACTGAATAATGTACAGAATCATTTAATAAATCAGAATTTGAAAATAACAAATGTCACGCTTTCATTGGTTAGAAGATGACACGTTGGTCATCTTCAACCTCCAGCCCTCAGAATTGTAGGTCTCTCCAACTGTAAAATTAGAAGCTCATACCTATGAAATTCGCTTCGTCTCTTCAAGACGAAGACAACCAAACCTTCGCAACAAATTTATATAAATTGTAACTCAAGCAATTTGGAAAGAAATGTTTGAAAGGGGATTTGAAAATTCATGGTCAAAACGTGCTTCCAGATGAAAGTAGTTGTTGCGACTAGAACCAGGGCAATGAGAGAAACACAATGATACCAAAGTTTTGAAGAATTGATGAAGGAATCTACCTATTGAAGTTGAGTTGCAGAGCTCTGAAACTGGACTTCTATGGAGCAATGTAGGGCACGATTCTTGAATGTAAATGTATGGTTAGTGTGACGTGGTGGGAGAACTGACTTGAGGTTTTAAGTTTGTGTTTGCAAATGTTGCGGTTAGCAAGAGTCGCCACCGACTTTTCTTTTATCCAAAAGGAAAGGTAAAAAAGCACAGGAAAGACCTTTGAGATGTTTTCTTGAGTTCGGGGGGTAGATTATGAAAAGGGAAGGTGCTAGCACCCTTTTCATCCATGGTTTTCCATAGGCTCTTAGTTACTTGCTTAGATCACTTGTTTTGCTTTTGAAATTGTTTGAAATGGTGCCTTATGTGGTTTTGAAAGTATTTTTGAAAAGAGGCCATCGTTTAGGCAAACTTTGTAATGATTCTTGTTCGTAAGAATGTATACAAAGATGTTTGTCTTTTGAAAAATGTTTCAATGTTTTGAAAGTTGTTTGGAAATGTTTTGAAGTGTGTGTGTGTTTGTTTGAAAATAGCAAGGATTGTTTGGAAGAGAGCAATTAACTTAGAACTATCTACCTACTCAAAAGTCTTTCTTGTACATTTTTATTCCTTTGACATTGTTGATTTACCATTGATTTGGTAAACAACCCTATCTTTGGATGTTAAACGGGACGGGCGTGGGTCATCGTATGACCATGATAACAATGTTGCCAAGTATCTTTAGCATTTTGATGGACCAAGATCATTTGTTTAGGCAACCTTTTGATAGCGTCATCGAGGGACTATGATCTTTTGTTTTGTTTTGTTATTGCTTTGTTTTTCCAAGATACTTTGCATGCATACCATGGCCATTTTTGTTTAGGCAACCAAGTAGGTTAAACCCTAAGGGTGCTTGTGTGCAATGTGTGTCATTTTACATGCATTTTGTTTGTCTTGTATTAGGTCATGTCTACTTGTTTGATTTTGTCTTATCATGCAAAACCCTAATTTACTACACAAATATATAAAGCGATAAATTGCGTAAATGTAAACTAAGATATTACAACAATCATTATGGGAGGGGGGATACAAGTTTTTGAATGGGGATATTTCACAAAATAAACCCTAAAATAACTATTACAACCCAATTGAATTAAGTACAAATTAAATAAATATACAAATATTAAAAATGCAATAAAAATATATTTATGCAAAAATGTTTTGTATTTGTTTTTTGTAAGAGAATAATGATTTATTTAAGCCCTAAAAATAAGAGAAAAAATATTGTTATTTTTAAAAGGGTGTAACCCTAGTTTTTTGAATTACAAGAAAATAATGCTTTTTATTATTATTTTTCCCTTTTTTGTACAAGAAAATAATAAATAATATTATGTACAAATATTAAAAATTAAAATATATATGAAAATAAATATTTTATGTATAAAATAATAAAATAAAAATGTGTAGTATTTTTAAATGTATTTATAATTTATTTAAGAAAATAAAGTTCTATTTATTCTAGTAAACTATTTTTTATGCAAAAAATAAAAATAAAAATAGAATAAAATAAAAATGCAAAAAATAAAGAAAATATTTTTCATGATTTTTGTGATTCAGAAAAATAAATAAAAATAATAAATATAAAAATATAAAAAGAAAAATGGAAAAATAAAACAAATATGTAAAGGGGGTGTTAATATCAAGTCAGGGGGTGTGGAAATCAAAAACAACAAGCCCAAGGCGCGCCAAGGCCAAGACAGTCATCCCTGTCCTCCAGCTCCTTCCATTTGCGCGCGTATATGCTTCAAATCTATAACTTGCTATAGCTTGCATAAAAACAAAAACCCATAACATAAAACATGTAGCTTGTAATCTCACGATTCCAATGATATAAAATTTGTAACCTAACTCTAAAAAATCAGGGAGAATTTTGTAACCCCTAATTCCTGACCTAATTTTTTCATGAACTTCAAGCTTCAAATTCTTACTACTCAGTTAATATAAATGACAAGTATGCATATGTACAGCTTCACCATGATAAGGGCTACATTTTTGCTTCACAAATCGTGGCTTGAGGATGCCTAAATAGAGAGATAAAGTTTTGAAAAATACCTCTTTCAGCTGGATTTGGATATGGCAATATGGGGAATTTGAGTGAGGCCTGAGGATCGTGTGAGCTTCCTTGAAGTTCCCTCAAGCTATTCCAATGCTTAGCTGGCTTTGTGGATGGTAGAAACTCCCTGTAGAAGTCAAGTTGCCACCTTCCAAAGTGAAAATGGCAATGGCTGAAACAGAGCACACAGTTACAGGATGAATGCTTGGATAGCTTTGTTGTGATGTATGGAAGGTGTTTGAAGTGTTGAAAGGCAAAACACATGAGCAAAGTTGAACTTTATATGATTTTGAGAGTGTTTCAGAGGTTATGCATTCGTGTTTTTTCTTTTAACAAGTTTGTGAGTATCTCTAGAATGATTCCAAGTCCTCCCTTTATCAGCTTGTACAAGTTCTGATCTCTTGGCAACTTTTCTTGCCTTTGAAGAAAAGTGAAGTGACTTAAGCTAAGATGCTTGTAATGGCTAGTTCTAGGGCTGACAAGGGTTGGTAAACATTGCTTGATATCTGTGGACATTGCTTGTAACAAAAGAACAGGTCCAAGGCTCAAGGTTTGTAAAGTTGGAAAAGCTTACCTTTATGAAAATGGCAATATGCACTTTTGGCCATTTATGGAATTGTTTCTTGTACAATGCTTCAAAAGTGAAAACAAAGCCTTTATAAATTGAGTTATCATTTAATTATGGAGTGTAGAAGGAGTTTAGGACCTGTAATGCAAGGTACAAGCATGCTTGATCAGATTTGCAACTTGGTGCATTGTGAAAATGGCTTGAATAAAAGTGACAAAATGTCATTTTCTCTTCTTCGATTCTCCATAACCACAAATGATCATGGAGAGTTATTGGACATTTTAGAAACCTTTAAATGTGATCTATAATCCATATTTTAAATGCATTTTGAGATACCTCTTAGAACTAGGTGAAAAATGTCCATGAAGTTAGGTCAAAAAACTGCCTAAATTAGGTCAAATTTTCACTAAGTTATTTAGTTCATGGACCCCTATTCACAAATTCATAACTTGAGATCCAAGAATCTTTTTGGAAAACTTTGTGAATCAAAGTTGTAGATTTCATGGAGGACTACAACTTTCATGTTGGAAGTTTCCTTTGAATCCAATTGCATCATGGTGAAAAAGTTGTGAAAAGTTGGGAAAAAATAAGAAAATTTTCATACTTAGAAAAATTCTAAGTTATGAAAATTTTCAAATTAAAACCCTAATTTGAAAAATTGGTTTTCTTGGTCAACAAGTTTCATATTTTGACATATCTTGATGAATTATGACCCTTGGTATTTTATTTTGACCAAAAAGTCAAAGTTTGACTTTTCAGTGTACAGTTGATTTTTGATCAGTTGACTGGAAAATTCATCTGTCAATCCTATGTACTTGAGATCTTTTGAACCATGTAATAAGGTCAACATGATGCCATTGAACCCTTGAAATCATGTTTGAACCCAATTGGTCATTGGCTAGGTAGAAAATCAGAAATTGCCCTTTCTTAGTCAAAACCCTAATTTTGACCATTTTGCCCTTTTGATGATTTGATCAAATTTCTTAAGGAGTTGTGATCCAAACTTTATAAAATGGTACATAGGAGCCTAAAATGTTGATGTGGATCAAAAAATGTGAAGTTTGACTGTAAATTGGCCATGGTTGACTTTTTCCCCAGTACAGTTGATTTTTAGGTCAACTGTCCAATTGACTGAGCAAAAATGTGATTCAAGGCTTGAAACTTGTCATGAGCAATCCTAGGGGTCCAAGATGGTGTATAAAAGTCAAATGAAGCATTGATGGTCCAAAAATCCTTGTGCAAACTCAAACCTTAATTTTGGGTGACCAGTGCAAGATGTAGTGTCTTGAGCTGACCAAACCCTAATCTTGTCTTGAATCCATGAAGTCTTGTGAGGAAAATATTGATAAATGAGAGGGAAAATTTTGGGGTACAACAGCTGCCCCTATTCAATCTTCTTGAACCTGAAGAGTTAGATTGGCGGGTTTGCCGTTCGTGACTCGAAGGTAAAAGATGATTGAACACTAGAGTGCCTGTAAATTTGCACTCGTCAAAGTGTAGTTAAGGGAATGGGCTTAAAGATGTCATTTGGAGAGGTGATTGAATCTTGTTGGAGATGGGCTTGTAGATGCCATCCAAGAATGTTTGCTGAGTTGTAAGTTGTAAGTCAAAAGAATGAATATCATAATGGTATTCGTGCCTGGAACGTATCTGAACTGTATCTAGAGACTTGAAATGAGAAACAGAATAGCATCTGTGTCTGGAGCGTATCTAATCTGGGGACAATCAGAGTAAGTGACAGAATGGCATCCGTGTCTGGAGTATATCTGGACTGTATCTGAACTAGGATCTGAATGAGTAACAGAACGACATCCGTGTCTAGAGTGTATTTGTACTGTATCTGAGCTTGAAATCTGAACAAGGGCCAGAATGGCATCTGTGTCTGGAGCGTATCTGAACTAGAATCTGAATAAGTGACAGAATGGCATCTGTATCTGGAGCGTATCCGTACTATATCTGAATGTTGAGGTCTGAATGAGTATCTGAATGACTTCCGTGTCTGGAGTGTATCTGTACTGTATCTAGAAGTTTGATCTGAATGAGAAATAGAATGGCTTCTGTGTCTGGAGCGTATCTAATATGTATCTGATAGTTGAAATCTGAATAAGTATCAGGATGACATCCGTATCTAGAGCGTATCTGAACTATATCTGAAATTTTTGAACATTGTTAATGATAGCTGTTAATCTTATCCTGAAAAGGGTAAAATGTTAGTTGAAACACAAAGTTATGTTGCATGAAATGTATGATGCAATAAATGTGCTTTATAAATGTTTATGATATATGGATGTAATGTATGCGCATGTAAGTTGATGTTCTGTATTGCTGAGGAAAATAAATCCTTGACTGCTACCGGGGAAAATAAATCCTTGACTGTTGAGGATAAGAAATCCTTGGCGACTGTTGGGGATTAAAAATCCTTGATTGTTGAGGGTAAGAAATCCTTGACTGCTTCTGTGGGGATGTAAGGATCCTAGAAGTATTGACAAAAAAATCTGCTGCGAGCAATGCCATATACTGCCCGAGTAATCTGCTTGGGGAATCCAGAGAACTTTGATGACTTCTACTGGGGTTTACACAATGGGAATCCTTATTCTGCTGGGGAATAGGGAAAACTCTGATGACCTCTGCAGGGAATCAAAAATGAGAGTCTTCATTCTTTTGGGAAGCAAATAAAAACTTTGACGACTTCACTGGGGAATTAAGAATGAGAATCTTCATTCTGTTGAAAAATAAAAACTCTGTGGGGAAGAAGGCTCGCTGCTGGTGAGTAGGTTCAGGAGTTTCGGTCGTTTGCCACTCTACTGGTGAGTTGTCTTAGGTTGGGGAGAGACAAAAGTTAACGGTTATCTTGTTGATTTCCAGGCTTAAAGATAACTTGCTGGGGAATTTATAGAAACTGGATGGTTTCCGCTGGGGATTGATAGTTAAAAACTTTGGCTCCGCTGGGGATTGGGATTTTGAAGTTTTAACTCTGATGGGGATCAAAGGTTTGAAATTTTAGCTCCGTTGGGGATCTAGATGATGTATTGTAGGGATTGCTCATGGAATAGCCTAAAGACGTTTTCCTATCCTTTCAGTCCGACAGTAATTGTTCTCTACTATCCTGTTTATTTGTAAACAATAATTATGTTCAAATGCATATGTTCATCAATGAATCATTGGACATTTTTGCAAATAAAAACACAAGTGTAAAAGAAAAAGGCAAACAGTTTTCTGTACTTTGAAAGAGATATCTTTGTATTTACTTTGAATAAGTATTTTGTACAAAGGAGACAGACATCCTAGTAAGAGGATGTGTCATAAAAGTAAGAAAAGTTTATACAAAGAAAGATAGCTATGTGTAAAAATCCCATGGGGTTCCCATTCTGCTATAGCCTTCGTATCTCCGAATATCTTGTCTGTTCGTTGCTTCGTCCGAAGATGATTGAATTGATCAGAAATCCAGAGTTTGTTAGTGAAGAGATTGTCCTTAAAGTGATCCGACGAGACATAGTCATACGCTTTAATTCCCTAACTTTTTCTTGGACCGCCCTTTCGGGTTTTCAGTCCACTGGGAAACCCTTTTTTGCCCAAGTCGCCCTTTCGGGTTTTCAACTTGCCGGGTGTACAGATTTTTTTATTTTATCCCTAATTTTTGCCCGAACCTTTTGGTTCGCCAGGATGCCCTTGTTTTTCCTAGGTGTGTCAACCTAGCGGGTCATTTATGCGTAGTATCTTTTGACTATGTCTTCGTTCGCAGGGTGTGGCAGGTCGTCGTCGTCCATGGTGGTTAAGATCATTGTCCCACCAGAAAAGATGTTCTTAATTACAAATGGTCCTTCATAGGTAAGAGTCCATTTGCCCCTGGGACAACTTTGTGGCAAGATGATGCGCTTGATCACTAGATCTCCAACTTGATATACCTGGCGTCTGACTTTCTTGTTGAAAGCCTTGATCATCCGTTTTTGATACGTCTGACCGTGGCAAATAGCAGTGAGTCTCTTTTCATCAATTAAGTTCAGCTGATCAAGCCGGGTCTGAATCCAATCGTCTTCACTTAAACCAGCATCTTTCATGATTCTCAAGGAGGGAATCTAAACCTCGATAGGCAAGACAGCTTCCATTCCATATACCAAAGAATAGGGTGTTGCCCCAGTTGATGTGTGAGCCGTGGTACGGTACCCGTGGAGAGCAAACGGTAACATCTTATGCCAGTCCTTGTATGTGACTGTCATCTTTTGTATGATCTTCTTAATATTTTTGTTAGCAGCTTCAACTGCACCATTCATCTTTGGCCGATAGGGAGATGAATTGTCATGTTGAATTTTGAACTGTTCGCACAAAGCGGTGATCATAGTATTGTTAAGGTTTGTACCGTTGTCAGTGATGATCCTTTCGGGGATACCGTACCGACAAATAAGATTCTGCTTGATGAAGCGGGAAACAACATTCTTAGTAACGGATGTGAAGGAAGCTGCTTCGACCCACTTGGTGAAGTAGTCAATGGCCACTAGAATGAAGCGGTGTCCATTGTATGTTATAGGCTTGATCTCTCCAATCATGTCGGTTCCCCACATAGCGAAGGGCCAAGGAGCTGTTAAGACATTTAGAGGAACTGGAGGCACGTGGACCTTGTCTGCATATATTTGACATTTGTGGCAGGTCCGAGAGTGTTGATAGCAGTCAGCTTCCATGGTAGACTAGTAATAGCCTGCCCGCAGAATCTTCTTAGCCATCGTATGCCCGCTAGAGTGAGTGTCAAAAGTGCCCTCATGCAATTCAGCCATGATCTTTTCAGCTTCAATCTTGTCCACACAAAGGAGCAGAATAGAATCATGATTGCGCTTGTACAAGATGCCATTACTTAGGAAGAACTTTGCTGAGAATCTCCTTAAGAACTTTTTTTCGTTGACTGAAGCTCCTTCGGGATATTCTTGGGTCTCGAGATACCTTTTGACTTCATGAAACCACGGCTGGTCCACTACTTCTTCGGTATTAATCTCATGACAATGTGCTGGTTCGTCCATCCGTTCAATGGTGATTTGGGGAGCCTCATTATCCCAATCAAGTTTAAACATAGATGACATTGTAGCTAAAGCATATACCAGCTAATTTTCTTCTCGCGGGAAATGCTCGAAGGTAATCTACTCGAAATATGGTAACAACGTCAAAACATGTTCTTTGTAAGGGATGAGGTTTAGATGCTTAGTATCCCACTCTCCTTTGATCTGACTGATGACCAAAGCTGAGTCCCCAAACACATCTAAGGATTTGATTCCCAAGTTTAAGGCAGCCTTGAGTCCAAAGATGCATGCCTCGTACTCTGACATGTTGTTCGTACAGTTGAAGCAAATTCTGGCGGTGAAAGGAGTATGGTAACCTTATGGGGATATGAGTACCGCGCCGATACTGTTGCCAAGTGCATTGGATGCCCCATCAAAGTACATGGTCCATCGGGATCCTTGTTCAGGTCCGTCATATGGTCTGGATTCTTCAATGTTATCTAATGTCATGATGTCTTTGTCAGGGAAGTCAAACTTCATCGATTGGTAATCTTCTACAGCTTGATGAGCCAGATGATCAGCTAGCACACTGCCCTTTATAGCTTTTTGGGTCGTGTACTGTATGTCGTATTCCGTTAGGATCATCTTCCATCTGGCTATCCTCCCGGATAGAGCAGGCTTTTCAAAGATGTACTTCATCGGATCTATCTTAGATATCAGCAAAGTGGTATGAGTCAACATATACTGCCTTAGCCGGCGAGCAGCCCATACCAAAGCGCGGCAAGTTTTCTCGAGCAATGAATATCTGGTTTCACAGTCGGTAAATTTTTGCTAAGGTAATAAATGGCATGCTCTTTTCGGCTAAACTCGTCATGCTTCCCCAGTACGTACCCTATTGAATTCTCTAAGACCGTCAGATACATGATTAGCGGTCTTCCTTCGATGGGTGGCATCAGGACAGGAGGTTCTAGCAAATACTCCTTGATTTTATCGAAAGCAACTTGACATTTGTCATTCCATCGAACTACTTGATCTTTCTTCAACAGCTTGAAGATTGGCTCACAAGTAGACGTTAAGTGAGAAATGAACCTAGCAATGTAGTTTAGGCGTCCCAAAAAACCTCTAACCTCCTTCTCATTGCGAGGAGCAGGCATTTCTTGTATAGCTTTGACTTTGGCAGGGTCAACCTCGATGCCTTTGTTGCTGACAATGAAACCTAAGAGTTTACCGGACCGGACTCCGAATGCACACTTCTTTGGGTTCAATATGAGCTTGTACTCCTTCAACCTGACAAACAACTTTTGCAAATGATCAAGGTGTTCTTTTTCAGTTTGTGATCGGGCTATCATGTCATCTACGTAGACCTCTATCTCATGATGTATCATATCATGAAACAAAGCTACCATGGCGCGTTGATAGGTTTCCCTGACATTCTTCAGTCCGAATGGCATCACTTTGTAGTAGAACGTACCCCACTATGTGACAAAAGTAGTTTTCTCCATGTTCTCAGGTGCCATTTTGATCTGGTTATAGCCTGAGAATTCGTCCATGAAAGAAAATACTTTGTGTTGAGCTGTGTTGTCAACCAGGATGTCGATGTGCGGAAGTGGAAAATCATCTTTAGGGATGGCCCTGTTCAAATCTCGATAATCCACACACATTCTCACTTTGCCATCCTTCTTAGGCACGGGCACAATGTTAGCAACCCATTGAGGATAGGAAGTAACAGCCAGAAATCCAGCATTGAACTGTTTCATAACTTCTACTTTGATCTTCTCTGACATGTCAGGTCTCATACGGCGGACCTTCTGTTTCACTGGTGGACAGTCTTCTCTTGTGGGTAGATGGTGTACCACAATGTCTGTATCGAGCCTCGGCATGTCTCCGTATGACCAAGCAAATATCTCAACATAATCATTCAATAGCTGAATTAGGCGCTCCTTGACACTCGGCTCTAGATTGGCACCTATCTTGATTTCCTTTTTATCATCCTCAGTACCCAAGTTGATTGTATCCAACTGCTCCTCATGAGGCCGAATTGCTCTTTCCTCTTGTTGTAATAATCTGGCCAATTCCCCGGCACCTCACAATCTTCCTCACCTTCGTATTCGGCTTGGTAGATCAGATCTTCAGAGTCACTGAAGGCTATAGCAGTATCGTTACCCATGGGATCCGGAATGGAAGGGTACATGCATTTGTGAGTGTGGGTGTGTGTAAGGGATAGCCATCTTAAAACAACAAAATGTAAAAGAAAGACAATGAGCATAAAAAATTTGTATGTGAAAAAGCATCCATGATTCATTGAATGACATATGAAAATGAAATAAAAACCCTTACAAATGGACCAATGTGCCTCGGGTAAGACACATGGTTTTTAAAGTGCGAATTGTTTGTGAATTATTACAGTCCAACAGAAATGTAAAAGATAAATTATTGCGGTATGAAATTTATCGGAACGAAGTATCTGGCTTCCCAGTTGCAAAGTCCTCCACTGACAGTAGGAAATATCCAATCTTCCAGGCTGCCCTCTTCTTCACTGTCCTCTAGTGCATTAACCCCTTGGTGGCTGATCTTCACAGGTGGCCCTCCGGCACGGGAGCAGCGCACAGCCTTCTGACCAGTCGAAGTAAACCCCAAGCCGAACTTGTCTGATTTGTAAGGAATGTCTGGAAGCTGACCCCAGATTATGCATCCCCCTTCTTCCACTACTTCCCTTGCATCCTTGAGAGATGACATCCGAGGTGGAGGTCTTGTGATTTTTGGAGTTAAGGATACCGCCTTGCTTGCCGCTATTTCCTCAGAGACTTCTTCAAAATGTTGGAAAGGGGTCTCTATGAATTCGCCATCTAACTCCATATAACGGAAGGAATTCAGATGACTAATCATATATTCCTCTTCCCCATGGACAGTTATGATCTTCCCTTGGATGGGGTACTTGAGCATCTGATGCAAGGTGGAGGTTACAGCACCGGCATTGTGGATCCAGGGGCGTCCCAACAAACAGGAGTAAGAAGGACGGATGTCCATCACATAGAATGTCGAGTTGAAAACCTGAGTTCCCACCTTGATTGGGATGTCCACTTCTCCATGGACCATCCTCTTAGAACCATCAAAAGCTCTAACCACTATGTTGCTGGGTTTTAGAGTCAGCCCCTCACAATCCAATCTATCAAGGGCTTTCTTCGGCAAGACATTTAAAGATGACCCAGTATCAACCAAGACATGAGCTAGGGTTGTTCCTCTGCACTCCACTAAGACATGTAGTGCATCATTGTGTTCTCTCCCTCGGGGTGTCAAGTCAGCATCGGAGAAACCCAGGCCATTATCAGCTGTCAAACTAGCCACACAGTCGTCGAACTGGTCAGCAGACGTTTCTTGCGGCACGTGAGCTGTCTTCAGAAATTTTACCAAAGCTTTGGCGTGCGCTTCAGAACAGAGTAGCAAGGCTAGCATAGATATCTTGGTCGGGGTCTTCCCCAATTTTTCAACCACATCGTAATCACTTTTCTTAATAATCCTCAGGATTTATTCCATCTCCTTCTTGGATGTTTCAGTAATAACTAGTGATTGAGCCTTCGTCAGGACAGGCTCCTCTTGAACATTCTTTCCTTTATTCTCAGTAGCGGGAGTAGGGATAGGAATTGCATTGTCTTTGTTGGTAGGTATACTTGCGGGTACAATCACTGGTACATATGTAATCTTCGGAATAGCCACGGGTCCAAAGACTGTTATTGGAGGAGCAATCTCTGGAGAAAAGATTCTTCCACTACGGGTAACCTTGCTTGTTCCGGCAATGTTACTGATGTCAAAATCATCCTCTTCGGAGCTTTCTTCTTTGACAGTCTGTTCAATCTGTTTGACACCATGGTAGTAGATTTCTCCACCATAGTTCCATGGTACCATTTTATCTGATTTTATAAGGGGTTGGCCCGGGCATTGTTATCTTCAACGGAGTAGTCTTCGGAGCAGATGTAATCCTAACGGGTTTTTTAGGAACCCTGGAAGGATTTGCGTATATGGTTATTATAGAAACTTCTGGAACTGGAATGGGTGAAATATGAGCTTTCTCAAACAAAATTTCTTGGTTATCAATCAATTGTTGGATTCCTTTCTTCAATAGAGGGCAGTCAAATGAGGAGGACAGGCAAACATGGCAGTCTTGGTCACAACCTGGGAAGATGCTTGCTTTTAAAAAATTCAACTTGATGGTCGAGAGCGGAGTTAACAATTCATCCACAGTAGCAACAAAATGATCTTCTTCAATAGTGTTGGCATTGTGGCCATGCCTCGGCATTGGGGAAGAAATAACATTCGGTTTCTCTGGCGCTTCAAACTCAACCTCCTTCGTGTCTATCAGATCTTGAATCTTATTTTTCAGAGCCCAACAGTTGTCGGTGTCGTGCCCTGGACTTTCAGAATGGTACGCGCATCTGGCATTAGGATGGTAATATGGAGAAGCAGTATTAGGATTTTTTGGGGCCTCCTTTAAAGTGGCCAGATTTAACTTCAAGAGATGTGGTCGCACTTGGGCTGGAGTCATGTTGATCTTGGTAAATTTCCTAACTGGCCTTTCTACCCTTTGCTGGTTATTTCTCGGTTGATTGTTTCTAGGCTGGTCTGATGTAGACTTTTGAATCATAACGGCCCCCACTGTTGGTCGTCGCTCAGTTCTTCCATGATTTCTCTGTGCATAGACAGCAGACACTTCCTTCTTTCCAGTGAAGGGATTTTTTACAGCTGCTGAGGCAGACGCGTCCTTCTAAATCTTCCCATTTCTTATACAAGCCTCCACTCTTTCTCCAGTTAGAATCAATTCGGTAAACCCTGCAGAGGAACTCCAAATCAAGTGATTAAAGAAAGGGCCTGAAAGAGTCCCCAAGAACATGTCCACTAACTCTCTTTCAGATTGGTTGTACCCTTTCGGCTAGATCCCTCCACTTTTGGGCGTAGTCTTTGAAGCCCTCATTGGTAGCCATAGCCATACTCTATAGCTGAGTACGGGTTGGCGCCAAGTCGGCGTTATATTGATACTGTTTATAAAAGGCTGCTGCCAAGTCTTCCCAATTATGAACATCTGCCCTCTCCAACTGGTAGAACCAATCAAGCTGCATTTCTGATAAAATGACCTGGAAAAAGTGGACCCACGGGTCTTTGTCAGCAAAATGTGGTTGAATTTTCCTGCCATAGGATCTGAGGTGCATTTTGGGACAAGACACCCCATCATACTTAGCAAACAGCGACACTTTAAATTTATGAGGGATTACAATTCCAGAAACCAACCCTAACTCCTCAAAATCTAGCCCCGGTACTCATTGCACCTCCATAGCAGCTAGACGCTCTTCCAGGTTTTTGTATTTGTCATCGGTCGGAGGGTATTGTTGTTCATAGTAGTCCTCTTCTTCCTCTTCTTCTGCTTCAGAATCTGATGGCACTGCCGCTTCTTTTCCTTTTCCTACCCCCTCTTCAGATGTTGATGGGAATTCCAAATTCCGTCTGGCTTGTCCCTGAAATCTTTTACCCATGAGAACCACACCAGTTGGCTTCTTCTTCTTTTTCCCTTTTTCTTTCTCTAGCAAAGTCTTCAGCTCCTCCTGCCCCTTGGCTAAGGTCATGAGCAACTGTTGAAATTTTGAATTCTGAGCTTGCAAATCTTTGACCGTTTGTTCAATATCCATCTTGCTGAAATAAACAGCAGAGAGATGAGGAAACTTGGTGTGAAGACCTGTTTATGCTTCTGATGAATGATATGTATTCATGCAATGCTTTCAAGGATTCAGAAATTCAAATTTGTTTTAACCAAAAAAGAAACACACGTCATATTAATTAAAATAGAATTTGTGAGTACATCAATGCACCTTGGGCAAAATAATACAGAATTCTAAGGTAAAAAAACGTTGTGCATCCTCTTTGGTGCAATGTAGGTGTTGAGAGTCTGCTCTTCATGAAGTAGCCGAGTGAGTTCCAAAACCTTCTTCTCGCTTGCATAGAATTGGGCTTTGAAATTATCGCCCTCTCCCTTGAGCTGTATCCAACTCCTTTGTAGGTCTTTGAGTGATGTTGGCATGTCAGGATGTAGTATGGTGTATGGAACCTCTCCTTCCTTAACATGCTCTATAATCACTGGAATAATGGAGGGGTAAGGCATCATAAGACTTTAGGCGCGGGTTCGTACCCACTTGAGGTAAGGCTCAAGAGGGATGGAATTCTTGTTTCCCAGAGTCTTATTATCCACCTTGTTGGGCATTCTCCAAGCTCGGATGAATCTCTGACGGAGTCCTTGGTCGTCGTTGTCGAAGTCAAAAACCAATCCTTGAATCAGCATGTCATGTGGGCCATCCCTTCGGGCATAACCAAATTGTCTTAGAGCCAAGCAAGGGTTGTAGGTGATGCCTCCCATAATGCCAAGTAGAGGGACGTTAGGGAATTCCCCACAACGGTCAACAATGATGACATTCTCTTTGGATCGAGAACACCAATGAATATCTGAATGGTTAAGTGTCATTAACCGTTGTGACCACCTTAAACCTTGCTCATTCTTCGATACTGATTGGGGAAGATGAGAAATAAACCATCTTGCCAGGAGAGGAGTGCAACACATGAGAACACCTCTCTTCCTTATTGTACGAGTGTGAAAAGAGTGGAGGATATCCCCAACCAATGTAGGCACCGGGTTGCGAGACATGAATATTTTGATAGCGCTCACATCTATGAGTTGGTCAGGGTTAGGGAACAAGACCATCTCATAGATGAGAAGGGCTACAATCTCCTCAAAAGCTTGCAAGTCTAAAGAATTCCAACAACTTTGGGCCTTCTCAAACAGAAACTTTAACAAGAAGCCTTTGACACCACTTCTAGTTTCCCAATATGTTGTGACATCAGATGAGTGCAAGTGCAAGGCTTGAGCAATCTCTTCTGGATTTGGATCTCTTTCCGTACCGTTGAAGGGTAGTTTATTGAGAATAGGAATCCTAAGAAGTTGAGAGAATTCTTCCAAAGTGGGCACAAGTTGATAGTCAGGAAATGTGAAGCAATGATGCAAAGGGTCAAAGAACTGGAAGAGAACTTTCATCATATCCTCCTCTGTGTTGGTGGCGATCAAGTTGAGTAGACGACCATGTCTCTCGGTGAACAGAGAATTCTCAGGAATCCTTGAAGTTATCTCCTTCCGTTGTGGAGGAATTCTTACAAGGTTGATCTGGATAGTTTTCCTGCGAAGTGAATCCATAACCTACAAAACAAGAACAAAGATGAATCTCAAAAATCCTTGAAATGGTTAGTGGATGCATATGATGTTCATGATGTCCATGATGTTATGCACAAGTATATATGTACAAGCAAATCACACAAGTTCCTAGTTTAGGCTTGCATGGGGTTTCATAGGTAAGTACCCTCTTGAAGTTTAGTTGGCTCAACCTGTCCTAGAAATAGTAATCGGGTTCTAAGGAGCTCAATATCACCGGATTATTTCCTTATTCATTGTTTTAATTCAGCCTCTTTACTGGCGACCGAAATATTCCAAGGAACCAACCCTCAATGAGTGTAGTATCGAGTATCTACCAACTTCGGACTGCACCAAATCCGGTCATCTCACTACATCCTAAAAGGCCAAGTTGGTCAAGTAAAGGTTTTAGAAGTCCATTAGTGCTTCATGACATCACTCAGCGGCCCCGTATTCTCTTTGATTGAATCAAAGGCTACCGGTACCCACAAATATGTCACACTAACATAGCTATTGCATAGACCGTGTCGGTATACCCCGCACAGTTTCCACAACGTATTGCTATTTACCTATAATGTTTTCCTAAATCCGGGTAGAGGATTCAAACCCAAACAATAGAACGAAATGTAAAGCAAACAAGTCAAACAATTGTAAGCAAATAAAGGTGATATAAACCCTAAGGTAACTCCACTTTTATAATTTTCCCCAGCAGAGTCGCCCGTTCTGTGACGCGGTGGGAGAACTGACTTGAGGTTTTGCGTTTGTGTTTGCAAATGTTGCAGTTAGCAAGAGTCGCCACCGACTTTTATTTTATCCAAAAGGAAAGGTAAAAAAGCACAAGAAAGGCCTTTGAGATGTTTTCTTGGGTTCGGGGGGTAGATTATGAAAAGGGAAGGTCCTAGCACCCTTTTCATCCATGGTTTTCCATGGGCTCTTAGTTACTTGCTTAGATCACTTGCTTTGCTTTTGAAATTGTTTGAAATGGTGCTTTGTGTGGTTTTGAAAGTATTTTTGAAAAGAGGCCATCGTTTAGGCAATCTTTGTAATGATTCCTGTTCATAAGAATGTATACAAAGATGTTTGTCTTTTGAAAAATGTTTCAATGTTTTGAAAGTTGTTTGGAAATGTTTTGAAATGTGTGTGTTTGTTTGAAAATAGCAAGGATTTTTTGGAAGAGAGCAAGTAACTTAGAACTATCTACCTACTCAAAAGTCTTTCTTGTACATTTTTATTCCTTTGACATTGTTGATTTACCATTGATTTGGTAAATAACCCTATCTTTGGATGTTAAACGGGACGGGCGTGGGTCATCGTATGACCATGATAATAATGTTGCCAAGTATCTTTAGCATTTTGAGGGACCAAGATCATTTGTCTAGGCAACCTTTTGATAGCGTCATCGAGGGACTATGATCTTTTGTTTTGTTTTGTTATTGCTTTGTTTTGCCAAGATACTTTGCATGCATACCATGGCCATTTTTGTTTAGGCAACCAAGTGGGTGAAACCCTAAGGGTGCTTGTGTGCAATGTGTGTCATTTTACTTGCATTTTATTTGTCTTGTATTAGGTCATGCCTACTTGTTTGATTTTGTCTTATCATGCAAAACTCTAATTTACTACACAAATATATAAAGCGATAAATTGCGTAAATGTAAACTAAGCTATTACAACAATCATTATGGGAGGGGGGATACAAGTTTTTGAATGGGGATATTGCACAAAATAAACCCTAAAATAACTATTACAACCCAATTGAATTAAGTACAAATTAAAAAAATATACAAATATTAAAAATGCAATAAAAATATATTTATGCAAAAATGTTTTGTATTTGTTTTTTGTAAGAGAATAATGATTTATTTAAGCCCTAAAAATAAGAAAAAAAATATTGTTATTTTTGAAAGGGTGAAACCCTAGTTTTTTGATTTAAAAGAAAATAATGCTTTTTATTATTATTTTGCCCATTTTTGTACAAGAAAATAATAAATAATATTATGTAAAAATATTAAAAATTAAAATATATATGAGAATGAATATTTTATGTATAAAATAAAAAATAAAAATGTGTAGTATTTTTAAATGTATTTATAATTTATTTAAGAAAATAAAGTTCTATTTATTCTAGTAAACTATTTTTTATGCAAAAAATAAAAATAAAATAAAATAAAATAAAAATGCAAAAAATAAAGAAAATATTTTTCATGATTTTTATGATTCAGAAAAATAAATAAAAACAATAAATATAAAAATATAAAAAGAAAAATGAAAAAATAAAACAGATATGCAAAGGGGGTGTGGATATCATGTCAGGGGGTGTGGAAATCAAAAACAACAAGCCCAAGGCGCGCCAAGGCCCAGACAGTCATCCCTGTCCTCCAGCTTGTTCCATTTGCGCGCGTATATGCTTCAAATCTGTAACTTGCTATAGCTTGCATAAAAACAAAAACTCATAACATAAAACATGTAGCTTGTAATCTCACGATTCCAATTATATAAAATTTGTAACCTAACTCTAAAAAATCAGGGAGAATTTTGTAACCCCTAATTCCTGACCTAATTTTTCATGAACTTCAAGCTTCAAATTCTCACTACTCAGTTAATATAAATGACAAGTATGCATATGTACAGCTTCACCATGATAAAGGCTACATTTTTGCTTCACAAATCGTGGCTTAAGGATGCCTAAATAAAGAGATAAAGTTTTGAAAAATACTTCTTTCAGCTTGATTTGGATATGGCAATGTGGGGACTTTGAGTGAGGCCTGAGGATCGTGTGAGCTTCCTTGAAGTTCCCTCAAGCTATTCCAATGCTTAGCTGGCTTTGTGGATGGCAGAAACTCCCTGTAGAAGTTAAGTTGCAACCTTCCAAAGTGAAAATGGAAATGGATGAAACAGAGCACACAATTACAGGATGAATGCTTGGATAGCTTTGATATGATGTATGGAAGGTGTTTGAAGTGTTGAAAGGCAAAACGCACGAGCCAAAGTTGAACTTGCTATGATTTTGTAGAAACTGCAATGTTTGGGCCGAAATTTGTGTTTTCTGAGTTTGAGAGTGTTTCAGAGGTTATGCATTCGTATTTTTGCTTGTAACAAGTTTTTGAGTATCTCTAGAATGATGTCAAGTCCTCCCTTTATCAGCTTGTACAAGTTCTGATCTCTTGGCAACTTTTCTTGCCTTTGAAGAAAAGTGAAGTGACTTAAGCCAACATGCTTGTACTGGCTAGTTCTAGGGCTGCCAAGGGTTGGTAAACATTGCTTGATATCTGTGGACATTGCTTGTAACAAAATAACAGGTCAAAGGCTCAAGGTTTGTAAAGTTGGAAAATCTTGCCTTTATGAAAATGGCAATGTGCACTTTTGGCCATGTATGGAATTGTTTCTTGTACAATGCTTCAAAAGTGAAAACAAAGACTTTATCCATTGAGTTAGCATTTAATTATGGAGTGTAGAAGGGTTTTAGGACCTGTAATTCAAGGTACAAGCATGCTTGATCAGATTTGTAACTTGGTGCATTGTGAAAATGGCTTGAACAAAAGTGACAAAATGCCATTTTCTCTTCTTCGACTCTCCCTAACCACAAATGATCTTGGAGATTTCTTGGACATTTTAGAAAGCTTGAAATGTGATCTATAATCCATCTTTGAAATTTATTTTGAGATACCTCTTGGAACTAGGTGAAAAATGTCCATGAAGTTAGGTCAAAAAACTGCCTAAATTAGGTCAAATTTTCACTAGTTATTTAGTTCATGGACCCCTATTCACAAATTCATAACTTGAGATCCAATCATCTTTTTGGAAAACTTTGTGTATAAAAGTTGTAGATTTCATGGAGGACTACAACTTTCATGTTGGAAGTTTCCTTTGAATCCAATTGCATCATGGTGAAAAAGTTGGGAAAAGTTGGGAAAAAATAAGAAAATTTCCATACTTAGAAAAATTCTAAGTTATGAAAATTTTCAAATTAAAACCCTAATTTGCAAAATTGGTTTTCTTGGTCAACAAGTTTCATATTTTGACATATCTTGATGAATTATGACCCTTGGTATTTGATTTTGACCAAAAAGTCAAAGTTTGACTTTTCAGTGTACAGTTGATTTTTGATCAGTTGACTGGAAAATTCATCTGTCAATCCTATGTACTTGAGATCTTTTAAAACATGTAATTGGGTCAAGATGATGCCATTGAACCCTTGAAATCATGTTTGAACCCAATTGGTCATTGGCTAGGTAAAAAATCAGAAATTGCCCTTTCTCAGTCAAAACCCTAATTTTGGCCATTTTGCCCTTTTGATGATTTGATCAAATTTATTGAGGAGTTGTGATCCAAACTTGATCAAATGGTACATAGGAGCCTAAAATGTTGATGTGGATCAAAAAATATGAAGTTTGACTGTATATTGGCCATGGTTGACTTTTTCCCCCATATAGTTGATTTTTAGGCAACTGTCCAATTGACTGAGCAAAAATGTGATTCAAGGCTTGAAACTTGTCATGAGCAATCTTAGGTGTCCAAGATGGTGTATAAAAGTTAAATGAAGCATTGATGGTCCAAAAATACTTGTGCAAACTCAAACCCTAATTTTGGGTGACCAGTGCATGATGTAGTGTCTTGAGTTGACCAAACCCTAATCTTGTCTTGAATCCAAGAAGTCTTGTGAGGAAAATCTTGATAAATGAGAGGGAAAATTTTGGGGTACAACAGTTAGGTTCAGGGAAGATCAAGGAAGGTGAATTGATGGAGAAAATGGATTGAAAAAGGCTTGAGAATAGGATTCGAAGTAGCTGAATTCTGAGTTGTGAAGCAAGTTTGGCAGGGTGATTCTGGCTATATAAGCTTGGGAATTTGAATGGGGGATGACCCTCTATTTATAGGGAATCAAATGGAATGCTCAAGCGTGTGGAATGATGCAAATTGGAGGGAAATCGTGTGAACCTGATACACGAGCAAAGTGTGATCTGATTTGCATCAAAACTCATCAAATCCTTGCGTTTCAAGGCTCTAATCCACTTTGGCAACTTGGTTAAACATGTTTAGATCACAAACGCATGCTAATTTGATGTTTAAAGGCCAAAATATGGATTTCAAATTCTGACTCATGGTGAAACTTCAGTTCCAATTTACCAAGTTCAATCCAATGGCATTTCCACCTCAAGGGGTCTTAGGGCAAGATTCTTGATGCTTTGGAAAGATGATGTTACAAGCTTTGTAATGGAAAAAGAATGGAATCAAATGGATGCTTGATCTGAAAGCTACATGGAGTCAAAGTTGAGGAAAAAGAGTTGACTTTCCATACTTAGAAATATTTCAAATTCTTCTTTAAAAATGACATATAATCTCTTGCTTCCAAACATGGCCTTGCACTTAGAATTTGGTCTTGATCAAAAAAGATGAAATAAAGTAGACCTCTTGAATGACATTTTGCAATTTGAACCACTCCAAATCTCCAAAAATTGAACAAGTTATGACTTGTTGAATTTGGCCAAAAATCAAGAAATGACCTATAATCTTTTGCATTCTTAAGGCAACTTCCATCCATTTTTTCACTTTACACATAAAAGAAGGCATGAAGTAAACATCCTTAGGATCATCATGAAAAATGAATTGGCCCAAGGTGATAAAAATTTACCAAATTATGATCATTTGAAGTCACATATGGAAAATTGGGGATTCATCTGGATGACTTGTAATCTTTCTTCTTCACCATGTTCCTTCCATATGAAAATTCCTTGTGACTTTTGAAGTGATTTGTTAGTAACTCTTTAAAGAGAAGAATGTTTTTGGAATCACTCAAAAATACCAAAAGATGAGCAAGATATGCCCCTTTGAAGTCCAAAACCCTAGCCTTTAAATCAAGAGAAAGCTTGGTGGAACTTTGCCAAGTTTGAACAAACTTTTTGTGCCAATATTCTTCCTTTGTGAATAGAAATTGTTGAGGATGATGATGAGGACCTATTGCCACAAAAACAAATTTCATACCAACTTCAAAACAACTTCAATGGTGAGGTTTGAATCTCTCAAGCTTTTGACTAGGGCATGGAAATAAACTCATGAACCCATGAAGCAACTTGCTAATCCTCATTGCCTTTACCTACATTATCAACAAGTAAGAAAAACCAATATTTCATTTTGTTAATTAGAGAGAAAAATCAAAGTACAATATATATGATCACATAAGCAAACAAATTAAGGTGCTCGGTAACTCCTCAAAGAGAAAAGCTAAAGATAGGGAGAAGAATCAAAATCCCTAATGTGATTTTGTTGTGATTGAAACAATATGGTATGATGAAGGGATCTTAGGGGCAAAAATTGGGGTACAACAACTCTATACGATGGCGCTTCCCTGTGAGCCTGACAATCTGTGCCTTCAATCTATAGTTTTCTTTTGCATATCTGGTGGCAACCTCCTTCCAATCACCTGAATTAGGAAGTGAGTAACTAGCATCCGACTGAGGCTTAGGAGAAAATAAATCCCCTTGCCTCTCCATCATCTCTACATCTTGACTCTCAAGAATCTCAATCAAGTCGTCTTTCTCCTTCGAGTCTTCTCTATAGGAAATCTCTAAAGTTTGGCACTTATTCTTCCAAGCATCCTTTTCCTTCTACATCCTAACCAAAGCAATTTGTAGCTCTTCCACATCATCCAATATGGGAGGAGTTGTCTTCAAAAACAAATCAGGCATAGGTGTTTCCCGGGAATATGGCATCCTCAACTGAATAGCTCTCGTTTAGACCCACTAAAGATAAGGCTCCAAAGAAACAACCCCCATAGGTCCCAAGTCTTTCCTACACTTCCTGTGAATGTGACGCCAGGCCTTCATAATCTGCTCCCTAGCTTCCCTGTGGTCTTCTCCCTCCTTTAAAAAGAAACTACTCAAATGAATACTATTTGGTTTATCCCTCATCGGATAACCAAGCTTTCATCGTGCAAGAACAGTGTTGTAGTTAATTCCTTCCTTTGTACCTAGAAGAGGTACATTGGGGAAACTACCACAACTGTAAACAATCTCTACATCATGGTAAGCCCGATGATACCAATCAATATCTGATTGAGTAAGTGCCATGATCTTAGGAGCCCAACGGGGTCCCTTCCTGACATCCCAGAAAGCATCAGACTGAGGCATATGAAAAATAAACCACCGGTATAACAAAGGCGTGCAACAGATAATCATCCCCCCGTGATAAGAATTTTGAAGGTGAATAGAATAATAAGCATCACCCAACAACGTAGGAACTGGGTTTCCAATCATGAAGATCCTGATAGCATTAATGTCAACAAACTTGTCCACATTAGGAAATAAGAATAACCCGTAAGCAACTAGAGTAAAGATGGCCTCAAAAGCGATTGTACTCTTCATCTTGGCAAAGTAACAAGATTTCTCCAATAAGAATTGAGACAGTAATCCTCTAATCCCTCCTTTAGTAGTCATATGGGCTTCAACCTCAGACTTCCCCAGATGGATCAAAGCAGCAATCTCGTGTGGTTTTGGCTCACCCTCCAAACCAGTAAAAGGAACACGATCGGTAATAGGTAAATCCAACTGATAAGAATACTCCTCTAGTGTAGGCATCAACTGATAGTTAGGGAAAGTAAAGCAATGATACATCAGATCATAGAACTGGACCAAGGTCAAGAGAATACTCTCATTCATCCTAAGCTTCATGAGAGAAATGATGGATCCATACTTCTTTCGAAAATATGTAGAACACTCAATCTCGGGAATTAGACTGATCAACTCATCTATCTTGGGATCTTTGAAACTGTATTTTCTGGTCTTTCTTTTTCCAGAATCCATGGTCAAAAGGTACCTGAGATATTCACAAATGGTCAACTTTCAAGTCCCTTGAAATAAAATTTCTTCAAAAGATTCTTATGAGTGCATGGATGCATGATACAACAATCACACACAAGATCACAAACATAGGATTCATAGGTTCAACGTCACGAGCATGAGGTCGAAAGTACTACCCATAAGGTATGGTCTAAAAGTTATCATCTGCCGAACAAAGTTCTAGAGGTTCCCAGAGTCTAGATCCTTCCTTCGGATATTACCAACTTCTCGATTAACTCGGTAATTAGTAATATTCTCAAGAAAAACTCATCCGAGCGTACTATCGTGTGACAACTATTTCCGGATTACTCTGTCATAGCTTCCGCACTACACCTAAAAGGCCAAGATGGGTTAGGTATTCTACGACCCTCAGCTTCAGCAGGCTCCCAGGTCGAAAGTAATACGTCTTCCCGATTACTCGGTAAACGACACTACAGTCGAAGGGGCCTCCACTGAATGGGGGATATCATGCCTCCTTTTTTGGGATTACTCCCTCAAATTTAACATGACTATACCGCCCGTCCTATCTTAAAGTTTGCCCGAGTCTGGGTATAGGACTTATAAGTAATCACCAAGCACCATGAAAACCAGGAAAGTCCAGACAAACATATATACAACATATAACACATAAACAACAATAGCACATATACAGATATAAACAAAGATTGGCTCAACCCACTTAGGGATGGACCAGCAAGAGGTCAATCTTTCCCCAATGAAATCGCCATTTTTTCTGTAGCGGTAGAAATGTTTAAGACTAAGCCATTGGATTGACTAGACTTATATAGACCAAAATAAAAATCGCAACTACGCTTTATTGTTTCCAAAGGAATGAGAAAAGAGCGAATAACCCAAAAGAGGGGGAAAGATTCAAGGTAAGGGGGTTAGTTATGAAAAGGGAAGGTATTAACACCCTAAACATCTACGGTACTCCACAGGAACCTCTTTGAAAAATATGTATATTTTGGCTATAAAATATTGTATGTAAAATGGATGGTGGAGGTGAGTAAAGAAATATATTTTTTATGATTTTTGCACCTGCCGCGGTTGCAAACCTATAGTGCCTACTTACCACCTTCTGCGCAATAGGGGATCAGGATACACGTAGTTCCTCTTTTAAGAATTTTAAAACATAAGTGTGTTGGTTAATTTTATGAGATAAGACATTATTGTCATTGTCCGTGTGGAAAACATACTTACTACCCACAATCATGAGAAAGGAGAATTTGCATCATCTTAAAGTGGAGGATATGGCTTGGATTTTAAAATCAACAATGCCTCACTAAACACCCAAGTGGAAAATATCCCTCACTACTACAAAAAAAGGGAAAATACAACGCTTTTTTTTGCCTTTATAGTGCTTTAAAGCGCTGCCTAAAGCAACGCTGCTAAAAGAAAAGACAACGCTTTTTTTCAACGTAAAAGCGCTGCCTTATGTCCACTTTAGACAGCGCTTGGGCTTTAGACAGCGCTTTGTAATTTTTTCCAGGTAGGCTTTAGACAGCGCTTTCCTTTGAAAGTGTTGTCTATTCCTCCACTTTAGACAGCGCTTTCAGACTTTAGGCAACGCCTTTTTTTTTTAAGTTTTTACAGCGCTTTTCTACTAAAGCGCTATCTATTGTTTACAATTTTTTAAATAAATTATCTATTTTAATCAGAATTTTTATCATATTTGGTAGCTTCATTCCAATATTTGGTAGCTTCATTCCAATATTTTGATCCAGGTTTTCAGAATTATCTTTTATGCTCCATATTTGGTAGCTTCATTCCAATAAAGACAACAACAACAACAATATTTATACATATTTTTACAAGTTATGATACAAGTTAAAATTCTACAAGATATAGACAACAACATTTACAAAATTTATGATACAAGTTAAAATTCTACTAGGTAAAATGCCTAAAATATTCAAAATTGAATTTACATCTTTCTATCTTTGAGAATTCTCATGAAACAACAACAACATGAATATCTTAGCTCTATCTTCTACACATATGTACCTATATACCTGGAAAAAAAATCAAATGATCGAAATTCATAACATGATAATATTAACGTTGCACTTTATTAGAATTTAATTTATACTCAAAACTCAAAAGTTCTCATCAAAGGAAATAAGACAATATACCTTAGCTTATAAAATTCTCAACCCGATAATGAATTGACATCATTCCTTCATAAGTTCATCCAATTGATCTTTTGAGTAATGTGCCCAATTGAATTCCTCAAAGTACTACATATATAATAATATAACATAGTATGTGATTTAGTTAAAATAATATGTCATTTTATGAGAAACACAAAATATAAAAATAGTATGTAATTCATAAGTTAGAAATCCATACCGTGGATGAAATCTCTAATCGATCCAAAAGAATAGTTTCTTTCATAAACCTCAACATAAAATAGAAACAATCTATACAGTTACGCTGGCGAGGACACTACACATGGAAAGAAAATACGAATATATATTAGGATATACCCCTTAAATTGTTTTATCAAGTATTATCACTAAAGTAAGCAAAACTGAATATCTCTTTGTGAAAATATACCTCCACTCTAATCCATGTAACGTTGTTCACTCTACTTTTTGGTACTTGAATATCTCGTTGGGAGCGAAAAGCAAGTAGAACGCTATAGAATCATAAACATAAACATAAATCCAGATATGTTGACCATAAACATAAACATAAACATAAACATAAACTTGAATATCTCTTTGGGAGCAAAACACTTACGTGTCAATCATCTGTTTCAAATCTGGATATGTTGACCAATCATTATATAACGAGTCCAGATAATACACAGTTTCTCTCATAGGATTAATCGCAACCAATAACCAGTGTCCACTGTAAGATTAAACAAAGATTAAACAATGGACAAAACGGAAAATTATAATAGATCAAGTTAGGATGAAATTCTAACCTGTTGCCAGTATTATATGGCAAAAAGAACAACTTCTCAGTATCTTTACTGGCGACGAATAAACCTAGTACATATGATATGACATCATCTGGTCTCGTTACAATCAACCCGGAATTGACAGTGTTGGGAGCTAAGAAGCCAAATCTTGCTTCTAATCCACGCGGGCGCACAATGTTGTCATGCATAAACCTTAAATTAAAACATGATTAACATTATACTATATTCATTGAAATGAGGGATTAAATTGTTCATTTAATTAAACAAAGTTGATTGGAGTATACCTGATGTATATACCGATAACACCGAGGCCTAATTCCAAATGCCTAAAAACTTGCTCCATGTCCTCTCTACCAATTGCTTCAAAATATTCAAAACCAAAGATATCTACACTCATAGATATAAGTCGGGTACCACCATCCAGAATATTTGTAATTCCTAAATATGTCCGAAGGCACGACCTGAACTGAGCAGTAGTTTTTTGTGTGCCACAGTCTTCTTAGCAACATTCTTTTTTTGTGTCGAAATGTTGCTAATTTCAGGCGCCTTACCCCTACTGAGTTGTGTAGTCTCTTTAGCATGAATCTAGTTGTCATATGATTAGTTAGGGAAAGTATAAAATCACAAATTAGCATTTCTCATAGCATAATGTCATATAATTGTGTTACCTCAAATGATGCAATTAACTCGGTATCCCGCCTAATCCCCTTATCTTTTGGAATGGATTTAGTGGGAGTCTAACATTACCATATAAACAAAATGTAAGTATAATTGCCAAAAAAAAATTGAATAGTAAACGATTTTAAGCATACCTCATTATCTACGCAAACGAGGCTTTATGGCCATGCAACAAACGGTCCTATTGCATCCGCCACATCGTCAGGTAGTGGTAACAACGCACCCCCCTCTAAAACAACATCGACCGATACTTTCAAAAATCCCTATGGGAGGGGTATATGGTAAAGCATTTCTCCCAAGATATTATACACTTTTCCCTTGCCAACCATCCGATAAGTCGGTGTAGACAAATAGAGTTGACACCGGGAAATGCCCTATAATTTAATGAATATGGTTATATAATTAATAAACATGGTTATATAATTAATAAACATGGTTTTATAATTTATAAATATGGTATATAATTACCTCGGGAATATTTTGTCCAAAGTTACCATTGATACTAGCTTTGTCACTAGTATCTTTAAAGCTTGTAGCTTGATCGATTTCCTTTTCCTTTTTCAGCTCATAGACTTCTTGTTGTAACTTTTCCAACTTCTCCTGCAATTCTTTATTGCTTGGAGATTTTGTCTTTGTTTTTTTTTTCAAGAATGTTGGAGTGATCCCAAATCCCTTACCCATCACCCAACTAGAATACTCTCGAATATCTAATGCTCGTGAGAGTATTCTCCTGCAATCATTATCTTCGTCTGGAGGTATAGACTGGGAAAGACTCTCCTGAAATTCATATAAATATTGTAATTAAAGAATGATATGTTAATAAAAGAATGATGTAATTAAATAAATAAAAGTATGATGTAATTAAATAAATAATGTTATACTTACACATCTCTCGAAAATTTGTTGAACTTTTTCTTCAACGGCTCCATCCTTACACACACGTGCTTCCTTCGATAAAATGTGTTCCGGAAGAGATGTTTCAAAACTATTCTCTTTTGTTAGCTACACATTAAGCCAAAAAATATGATTAAATATAAGCGTGTATATACTATAGATACTTTTCAATTCATAGATACTTACAATAGATTGTTGTAATCATGCATATCCCATACGGCCTTTTCTATATGGATATGCTGAACTTGATGCTCGTTATCGATTTACGACACTTAAGCTCTCAAATTTTTGGGTACTTCTTTTCGATTTAAAAGTTTCTCATTCTTCAGCTGTAATCAAATCAGCATATTTCCTTGGAAGCTCTGCATCAAAAAAAAATTATCTGCATCCCTTAGAAACTTGTTTGACAAGAAAGCTCTAAATCCTGTATGTAGTTTCCCGGCCAATTTAAGAATATAATCTCTCCTTGTATCCTCAATGATGAACGACCTCTACGAAAATCATAAACAAAGTGCGTTAGTATAAGTAATTTAGAGACATAATCATCATTAAAACAATTAACATCACATATGGTACCTGTATCTCACTCCATATTTTATCTTTAGCATCGTCCAACACTCTTGCTCTCCAATCTTCACATGTGATTGGAATTTCTCTTCTTACCACGGAACCGAGATAACTTGTCAACGTTGAACCGTTAGGCTCAATGAGTTGGCCTTCTTGGCTCCAATGCACTTCATACTTTATGCCTTGGTCTCTATCCCGTATTATTCTCTTCACTATTGTTATTCCTCTTCTATATTCCATTTCCATTTTACTAACGACCTTATCTCCATCATGCACAAAATCATCACGTGGGTGATCGTCGTTAGTATCCATCTAATAACCTGTAATAAACATAAACATAAACCCAATATAAAAGCAAGTCAAAACCAAGAACCAAGAATCCAAAAAATAGAACCAAGATATCATGTTTTATATCATGTTTCACCATCATATATCATGTTTTATATTCCAAAACATAGAACCAAGAATCCAAAAAATGCTAAAAATGCTAAGTGCTAAAAATGTTGTTGTTATATATCAAGCCCTACCAAATGCTAAAAATGCTAAATGTTGTTGTATATCAAGCCCTACCAAATGTTGTTATATATCCAAAAAATGCTAAAAATGCTAAATGTTATAAATGCTAAAGAACATATTTTCAATGGAGTTAAACACATTTTCAATAGAGAACATACCTTGAGAACTGGCCAGGGAGGGTGGAGGAAAACATAGCGAAACGGAGTGAGACGGTGGAGGACGGTACGACAGCGAACGGTGGAGGACGTTTTGAGACGGAGCAGAAAATGGGTTTCGCGAGGGAAAGGGTTTCTGTTTCGTGATACTGTGAATACAAAGGTTCTAATTTTTTAATTTTGACTTATAAGGGTTTAGACAGCGCTTTCTAAAAGCGCTGGTTAATATGGACCTTAGACATCGCTTTTTAAAAGCGCTGGCTAAGAGTGACCTTTAGCAGCGCTTTTCTATTTTTTTTATTTTAATTTTTTATGACTTTAGACAGCGCTTTATTAAAGCGTTGTCTAAAGTGGCCCTTTACCAGCGCTTATGATAAAGCGCTTTCTAAAGCAATCCTTTAGCAGCGCTTTTCAAAAGCGTTGTCTAAGGTCATATGTTTAGCAGCGCTTTTACTAATTATTTTATACATTTTCCGTGTTTTTTTATTCACTTATAGCAGCGCTTTTGTACAGAAGCGCTATCTAATGTGCGCTATTAAAACTCACTTTTGGCGTAGTGTCTCTTCGCTACATATTGTAGAAGTATAGTTGTTTGCATCACTACAAGGATTGACAAGAGTCTAATCTTTTGAGAACCGTTTTAAAATAAAAAGCCAAAGTGGCAAAATGGTTTGAAATGAGATTGATTGACTTTTAGTCTTCTCACAAAAACATGTCAAGGTATTATTAAGTTGATTGAAGTTTATTTATGAAAATTTTTTGAAAATGCATGGACATAAGTCCAAGTTTATAATGATAATGGTTCAAGTTTCAAAACAAGAAGAGTTTTCAAAAGGAGAAAGAAGATTTTTGAAATTAAAGAAGATGGGAGGAGAAGAAGAGACTGTCCTAAAGCATAAAGTAAAAGCTAAGGATAAGAACCATCTAACCATCAAGATAGAATTCTCATTCTTTAGATTGAAACCAAGCAAGCAAAGATACTAGACCTCTTAAGAGAACCAAACTTCAAGTGTATTTGGTCTTCACAAAAATTGGGCAGAGTATCGGCTGTATACGGGTGAATTCCATATTACAAATAAAGTATATAATCACAATAACCTGCACACAAAGCAAACAAATAACCCAATGTCTTGAGTTAAACCTCAAGAACTCCAGACAAAATATCAATTAAGGTCACAAGGTCCCCATCATAGGCCAAGGTTTCTAATCCTAAGTCCAAGAAGTCTAATGCTCCATAATGCCAAGGATACTAACCAAATAGTCCAAGTATCATTAAAGTTTTTATGGTTAATGTTGATTATTAGGTATCTTAAGAAAAGAAAAGAAAAGCTCAAGTGAGCAAAATGAAAATGACAAGAAAGTAAATGCTCAAATGAGCAAAGATGAAAAATGGCATAAAATGTAAATGCTAAAGTAAATGATACATAAAGCATAGAGAATAAAAGCATAAAGTAAAATCAAATGTTAATGATTAGTGGTTAGTTGGATGACCATCTTGAAACTTGAATTTGGAACTCATTAGAGGATTGGTAGATCCAAAGCCTCCACACAACAAGTTGCATTTGCTTTTTGTCAAGTATATCACCCATTTTGGAATCCTCAAGAGTACCATTTAATAATCAACGATTATTAAATGATCCGCGTTGACCAAAAATATTGTAGATCCATTAGAGGATTGGTTGAACCAAAACCTCCACACAATGAATCTCAAGGTTATTGGATCAAAGAGATCAAATTAACATATCTGGGCTTGCAAATATAGGTTTGGGCCACAAATGATCATTTATTCGAACCGGGACAAAATTTAGCGCTATGTTAAGCAATCGTAAGTGGACTTATATAGAAGTCGCACCTATTTTGAGGCCGGTCAATAGCATTCTATGCACCATTTTGTTTTGAGCATGATATAGAGATCATGCTCCAATAACACTTAGTGCAATAAGAAAGGGACGAGATGAAGAGGGGTGGAAAAGAATATACAAATCATATTTGAATTAAAATTTAATCAAGCTATTATTAAAATCATTCATCCACTTTTATGGAGTTAGACTCAATACCATGGATCCAATGATGTTAATAAAGTTCATGACCAAAAATTCAACCCAAGATCAGCCAAAAAATAATCACAAAATAATATTGCATTTAATATATACATTAAAAAGGGTTTTAAAATGTTTTAAAATAGAAACAAGAAAGAAAAATATCAACTATGTTCAAACTAATCAAGAAATATTAAGACCATAGAAAAATCAAAAATGAACTCAAATATTTTTCTCAATATACTTGCCTTTTCTCTCTTTCTCAAAATCATTTTTTTTTATACTTTACATTTTGTATTATAGTTTTTTCTTAATCCTTTCCTTTGTTTTTTTCTATTTGTTTTTTACTAACGTGATTTTAAAGTTTATTCCTTTCATACGTTATGTTTAGTTGTCTTTCATATTACATATCGTAAGTAATAATTTTCTACAACTATGTAAAATATATGAAATGCTATTATTTAAAAGGTACGGATGTTAGTTTATAAAATTATTTGTCTTTTTTTTTTAATATTTAAGTACTATGAATGTTAGTAAAGTAATTATTTCAAAAATATTATATTTTAAAAATAGAATTGTCATTTTCTTTTAACTTATTATGAATTTTGGTATAAGATAATTATGCATATTAAAAATTATTGTCATTTTTTAAAACTTTTTTTATGAATTTGGGAATAAGATGGTTATGCATATTAAGAAGTTAAAGATATGCCCATTATGAACGTCAATGTGAACTTCATATTGATAACCAACTTTGGTGAGAAAAGAGAGCCTTTTGCACAATATGATTACTGTTTTCTTTGTTATTGTTGGCATTTAAAATTTATTTGTTGTTTTTAATTGAAATAATATTCTTCACTAAATTAATTAAATAATTATTTATGTTAATTAATCTATTATCTACTATTAGTTAGAAAGTAAATAGTAAAATAAAATCAATCTACTAAACCAAATTAATATTAATTTTATTAAAGATATTCTTGATTTTTTATACCTATTTTCTTTTATTTTTTATTCTATTTTGGTTTGTTAATTTTTATTTATATTCATTTTAAGTACTAACTTTCAAGAAACATAAAATTCACAACTTTAATCAATATATTATTCACTATATATTTTTGTCCACAAATAATCTTTATTATTCTTTATTAATGGTTAGTAATGTTAATCTTATACCTTTTCCAAAAAATAACCTCAAATATATACAACATAAAATTATTTAAGGAAATAAAAGAGAAAAAAATTGATTCTTTAATAATATGTCTTATCTTTGTTTTTCAGTTTTTAATTTTATTAAATATTATATTATATGTAAAATTATAAAAATTCATATGAGCTTTATATAAATGGTTAGTAATGATAATCTTATATCTTTTGCAAAAAAATAACCTCAAATATATACAACATAAAACTATTTAAGAAATAAAAGAGAAAAAAATTCAGATTCTTTAACAATATGTCTTATTTTTGTTTTTAAGTTTTCAATTTTATTAAATATTATATCATATTTAAAATTATAAAATTCATATGAGCTTTGCATTTGAAATTTATGTATTTGTTAATTTTTTTATATATAAAATTTAATAGATACTTAAGATATTTATTATTAAATTGTTTCAAATTTATTATTGTAAAATTTCAAATAAGGAATGAAAAAAAAGTATTTGAACTCTTCAAATTTTATTATTTATTTTCTGTCGATTAAAAGTTTTTATTTTAACTTCACTATTCTATATCTCTTTTTTTAAAATTTTATTTTACCTTAACAATTAACCTTTCAATCTAAAAAATTAATACTAATATATTACAAAATATTTTGTAATAGTTATTAATAATAATTTTATTAAATTTAACTGCTATCGTACGAGTGAACTTCTAATAATAATTTAATGTCAAACTAAGAAGGCTTTAACAGTGTTAGGTGGTTTTTATAATTAAGAATGCTTTAACAATGTTTGGTCGGTTGCAACAAGTGGCTAACTTCACGATTATCCTTCTTGTTTAAATTAAATAAAATAACACTAATACTTAATAAGTAATACACTTTAATATTTTAATAGGGATGATAATTTTACTTATCTCCAGCGGTTATATTCAAAAACCATCCATGGATAAAGTAAAAATTCAGAAAATAAATATGAGTATTGAAGTAATTACTCCCGAAAATAAACGGATATAATTTCGGGTAAACGTACTTTAATATTTATTCTATTCCATACTCGTATAATATATATTTTTATTTATTTTTATTTTATTATTATTATTATATATATATATATATATATATATATATATATATATATATATATATATATATATATATATATATATATATATATATATATATATATATATATATATATATATATATATATATATATATATATATATATATATATATATATATATATATATATATTCTTATGAATTTTATTAATTATATCTCTATTAAATTTGTATGTATTTTAATAAATTTTTTTGTTGATTTCTTAACTTAACACTGATATTTTTGAATTTTTTTAAATGATATTAAAAACTTAAAATGACATAATAAATTATAAGTGATTGATAATTTTTTATTAGAAATGCGAGTAAATGGATACGGATATGGATACTTAGATATTTATAGGGTATGTGTACAAACATTGATGTCCACGCGGATATGGATTTAGTTACGTGAATTTTTTTAAACTGCGGATATGAGAACGAGTATTATATCAAAAGCGAATAAAATATATATGTGTGAGGTGCATCTGAAAATATATTTTCAAAATTAGAAGATATTTTCAAAATTTTGTATGATCTTTTTCAAACATATAAGATGCAATAAAAAAAATTCTCTTTTATCAATACAAGGTAAGTTTCATCTATCTCCTTGAGTCATAAATGATTGGACTAACACGATAGGATCACACTAATATGGTTAATAATAATTTTTTTTAATAAATTTAATAATAAACCCAGGGATAGTAAATGAGAATTTGCATTATGTAAAAGTCTAAAAAATATGAGATGAGATATATATTTGAGAGTACGAATTTAAAATTCTAGTTTGTCTTATATAAAAACAGAGAGAAAATAGAGCGGAGTTAACAAATTAAAAAATGAGAGTTTAAAATTTTAATATATCTTAAAAAATAAAAATACACATTAAATATCAGAAAATTAATATATTTTTCTTAGTATTCATGTTTTAACATATCAAATATCTTTGTAGTATTTTTGAATTGAAAATAAAAACTTTTTGCCAGACAAATTAATACTCCATCCAATTAATATTCTAAATAAATAAATAAATTAATTAATTAATTAATATATTTGAACTAAATATAAATTAAATATAAATTTTTATTCAATAAATTTATAAAGTAATTTTTTATTATAATAAAAATGAAAGGGAGTGAAATCTTTTTTTAATAACCCCTCACTAAACAGTCTGAATAAAATACATCAAATGATATGCCCTAGCTTGCTGAGTAAATTTTGGGCCTTTATAAGAAACAATGGTTCAGTTCCTATCTAATAAAGTGCTAGCCCCCCACTCATTTATCAAAAAAATAATAACTGTCCCCCCACACCTCAAAGTCCACTCATGCCATTCAATTTTCCCTAGCCACGAGCCATCTCACACATTAGTGTCAGTTCAATCAAGACAAATTATACCATAACCATGTCTTAGAAAAACATGTATACTTTGGTGATTGTTTTATAACACAAAATGTTCATATTAATTATTGTGATCCTTCTCTTTCATATAGTTATTTTCCTACTTAATTTTTCCGGACCCATAACCTTTTCATTCTCATCAATTTTGTTACTTGGAAAGGAATCAAAGAAAAAGATAAAGATGAAAGTGAACAAAGGTGTAAGTAGGGTTTCTTTGATCACGTGAAACATCTAAACCACTGGATTTTATAGCACATAACCCTTTATCTTTTCCCTTTTATTTTCCATCCTCTCTATTCTTTTGTAAAAACACATCTTGGCATCTATTTTTTATCTTTCCTTTTAATTTTTCAGTGCCCAAGTGAAAATGGGTTGGGATGACAAACAGATATATCCATCCGATTTAATGTAATTTGTGAAAAAATGAAAATACATATGTGGACTTTGTATCTTTAAAAGCTAAAAAGTTGTATTAAAAAAAATTATTAATACACATCGCAAGAACTCTTAAAAAATAAAACAGAAAAAACATGAATATTAGAGAGTGTAAAATTCAAATATGAATTACCACATAAAAAATCACGAACAAAACAGTCATATCTGACGAATTGATCCGTTTTGTCGCACCTAAAAAATAGGTCACACAAATATTGTGGCATGGAAATTTATTAGAGAGCTCATATGACTCATTTAAACAATGTGCCTTTATTGCAATTTAGGGTTTCTTGTGAATTTTATTGTGCTATGACTTTATGGTGTTAGAGATGAATGCATATGATGGGGTCGACCACTTTCACATGTATATGTGTGTGTGCGCATGCTCACAAACAACATAACCTCATCATGTCTCTTTCTTTAATTTATACTCACTCACTATGTCTTGATCTAAGATATTTATCTAAGTTCAGTTAAATTTATGTATTTTGTTTAAATTTGAACAAAATATATTAATTGATTCTTTTATATTTAGAGCATATAATGAAATAATATGCAATCAGCCAGCTATATATTCTTAGACCACATGAACCATAGATAGTTACTTCTACTTGTTTGTATCCTTCAATAGTGGCACTGACAGGTATATATTACTAATATTTTAATTTGTTTTTCTTTTCACTTATTGGTGCTATGGACCAAACAAGTAGCATTTTAATAATTGAGCCTATATCAAATATTGTTATAAGAAGGAGTTGACATATATTTACTAATTAATTTTTTAATAAAAAATTGTTAGTAGTCTATAGTTAGTGTTTATTAGTGTATATTTTTTGTATTGGATTTATAATTGTTATTGGATTTATAATTGTATAAACTCCTAGTCAATGAACTTTACCATTACAATATGACATGATATAAGTGATTGAGAATAATTAGATAGTGTTATGCAATGTAATAAAATTGTAACAGAAAATAGAAGCTTCATCTTCAATATTCATGTAATGAAAATGCAGAGTATTTCATACTCTATTATGGTATCAATCGTCGTTGTTCCAACCAAACTTTCGCTGCTCACACCTACATTCGTTCGTCTTCTCTGAGCTTCAGAAGCGAAGCGAAGCTCCTTTCTGTTACACATTCTTTTTGTTACAAGATCTTGTTGTAAATCTTTTGAGAAGCTTCATCCATGGTTGCGTCACTGAAAAATTCAGAATCGCGACCACAACACTCGGTAACACAATTATCGTCGTTCGCTAACGCATCTAACCATACAGTATTTAGACCCAAACTTTCTATCAAACTTCAAGAAAATAATTTTCTTCTCTGGAATCAACAGGTTGAAGATATAATTCTTGCACACAAACTTCATCGATTTATGGTAAATCCACAGATTCCTACAATGTTCAAGAGTGAAGAGGATTGTCATGCTAACGCTCGATCAGATGAGTATGAATCTTGGATAGTTCAAGATCAAGCTCTATTCGCAAGGCTCCTATCAACAATCTCTGAGTCAGTGCTTCCTCGTGTTCTATCTTGCAAGCACTCGTATCAGATTTGGGACCAAATTCACAAGTATTACACTACAATTATGAAAGCCAGGATGCATCAACTTAGTGCTGAAATGAAGGTCATGAAGAAATCAAATCGCTCAATATCTGAATTTGTGCTTTGCATTCGTGCCATTGTAGATACACTTCTTGTTATAGGTGAACCAATACTTGAACATGATCAAATAGATGCCATTTGGCAAGGACTTCCGGAAGAGTATAATCCGTTCATTATGATGGTTTAGGGAAAACTTGAGCCACCTACACAGTATGAGATCGAAGTCTTGTTGTATGTGCAAGAAGCTCAGCTTGACAAATATCATCAAGAGCTCTCACTTGCAAATGCTACTGCAAATAATGCTCACACTGAAGATAACTTCAATCACAAGACCACCAGAGGTGGTTCTTAATATCATAGAGGAAAAGGTAACTTCAAGGGAAGAGGGCGTGGAAGAGCCAGATTAAGTTACACAATTGGAAACAGGCCAACATGTCAGCTATGTGGCAAGTATGGTCATGTTGTTATGGATTGCTGACATAGATATGATGAGAATTTTTATCCAGCTTCTTCAAAGAATCAACCATCCACTTCATCAAATAATCACTCCAAGGGTGAAAAGAAGGATCGGGAGTCCAGTTCCATACAAGCCTCAACTTTTCTAACCCATCAAGAGGATCTTCATATTCCATCAAACTTAGAATCCCAAGCATGGTTTGCTAATTCAGGTGCAACTGACCATTTAACTTCTAATAGCTCTTATCTTCAAAATACATATAAGTACAATGGCACAAATCATGTTTTAGTTGGTAATGGTCAAGGCTTAAGCATTAACTCTGTTGGTTTAGCTAAAATTTAGTCTCCTATAACACCTCACAAAACTTTATTCCTAAAACATTTGCTATATGTACCTAGCATCACTAGAAATTTTATGTCTGTGTCAAAATTTGACAAAGATAACAATGTATTCTTTGAGTTTCATGCTAATAACTGCTTTGTCAAATCTCAGGTATCTGGGGAGGTTCTTTTAGAAGGATTCCTGGATACTAGTGGCTTGTACTGTTTCTCAACTCAGCCAGTGGAATCTCCTGCTACCAATATTGTCAGTATGTCTTCTAAAGATCAGTCCCCATATTTTTCTAATACTTGTTCAAATAAGCTTTCTATGTGGCATAATAGAATAGGTCACACTAATTTTGTAGCTCTCAAGTCTATATTGAAACTTTGTAAAATCTCTTTACCTAATAAAAATTGCATTGGATTTTGTAGCTCTTATAGTGTTGGTAAATCCCATAAATTACACGCACCTTTATCTAAAACTGTATATTCCACTCCATTTGAACTGGTTCATGTTGACCTATGGGGTCCTTCACCCAATCCCCCCAGTCAGGGATATTCATACTATATAGCCATTATTGACACATACACCAAATATACTTGGTTGTACTTTCTGAAATAGAAGTATGAAGCCTCACGCATCTTTAAGCAATTTCTTGTCTATGTGCAAACTCATTTTAAAGCTCAAATCAAAGTTGTACAGTCTGACTTTGGTGGTGAATTTAGGCTATTCACAAAATACTTAAACGATTTGGGCATAACCCATAGGTTAACATGCCCTCACACTTCACGTCAAAATGGAACTGTGGAAAGAAAACAAAAAAGCATAGTAGAAATGGGATTAACACTCTTGGCTCATGCTCATCTACCTATTGAATTTTGGGATCACACTTTTACTTATGATGTATATCGCTTGAATAGGTTACCAACATCTAATTTTCTAGACTTCATATCTCCCTATCATGTTATTTTTAACATTATACCTGACTACAAAAGTCTTAGAACATTTGGTTGCTCATGTTTTCCTCACCTCAGACCTTTCAACAAAAACAAACTACAACTTAGAAGCTCTGAGTGTGTTTATCTAGGTATATCTCCTCATCATAAGGGCCATAAATGTCTCAGTATGGAAGGTAAGATATATATATATATATATATATATATATATATATATATATATATATATATATATATATATATATATATATATATATATATATATATATATATATATATATATATATATATATATATATATATATATATATATATATATATATATATATATATATATATATATATATATATATATATATATCCAAAGATGTAGTATTTGATGAAACAAAGTTTCCATTTAACTCTATATTAGGTAACATAACTAAAAAGGACAGTACTTGCTCAAGCAACTGCTTATCTGTAGCTAGATTGCTACTTCATAAAAGTAGTTCAGAAAATTTCTCTACTCAGTCTAGTCCTGTTCAGCCTGGTACACCACTTAACCATGCTGGCATTAATTCAGGTCAAATCAACTCCACTCCTAGTGTTACTTCTAACAATACCCAACAGTCTTTACCTGGGAGTCCTCAACAACAAATATTGGACACTTCAAATAGTCAAAATAACATTTCTCTACATGTTGAGTCTGAACATACATTAGATCAAAGTGAGCCTGTACAAATGTCTTCTTTGCCACATCAAAGAAATCTCACTACACCTATATCCTCTGAGCTATCTTTATCCCCATCTATTCATGATACTCTGTCAACAATACCCCTAGTCATTAATAAGCATCCTATGGTAACCAGGGGTAAAATATATAGTTTGAAACCTAAATTCTTTTTGGCTCATACTGAACCCACCACAGTCAAAAAAGAACTAGCTCAACCTCATTGATTTGAAGCTATACATTAAGAGTACAATGCTCTAATTTCTAAACACACTTGAACTCTCACCTCTCTTCCTTCTCATAGAAAATCCATAGGCTGTAAATGGGTGTTTAGGGTCAAAGAAATCTGATGGCACTCTTAACAAGTATAAAGCCATATTAGTTGCCAAAGGCTTCAATCAATAGTTTGGTTTTGACTATCATGAGACTTTTTCACCTGTCATAAAACCAACACCATTAAAGTTCTTCTCACTTTAGCCTTAACATATCAGTGGGATATACAACAAATTGACATCAATAATGCTTTTTTGAATGGATCTCTGGAAGAAGAGGTATACATGCTACAACCACCAGGTTTTGAAAATGAAAATAAATCTCTAGTTTGCAAGCTAAACATGGCTCTATATGGCCATAAGCAAGCCCCTAGGTCTTGGTATGAGAAATACACAAGACTTTTTTTTTTCAGTTTAGCTTTATAGCCAGTAAGTTTGATCACTCATTATTCATCTACAATTATCAAGGTATTACCCTATATGCTTTAGTCTATGTAGATGGCATACTTGTTACATGTTCCTCATCTCCTCTAATTCACAAGATAATTTCCTAGCTTCATAATGAATTTGCTCTTAAGAAACTTGGTAAGCCATAATACTTCCCGGGTCTTGAAGTCAAGTATGAAATCAATGGCTCTCTCATCCTTACACAAACAAAATATATCAGAGACTTGCTTAGCAGAGTTAATATGGAAGAAGCCAATGGTGTTGCTGTACCTATGTTCAGCCATTGTAAACTTAACAAATTTGGTATTGATACTATGCAGGACCCTTTATTGTACAAATCAATTGTAGGGGCCTTGCAATACATCACACTCACAAGACCTGATATAGCTTATTGAATGAATAAGGCTTGCCAATTCATGGATAACCCACTGGACAGTCACTGGAGTATTACCCTATATGCTTTAGTCTATGTAGATGACATACTTGTTACATGTTCCTCATCTCCTCTAATTCACAAGATAATTTCCTAGCTTCATAATGAATTTGCTCTTAAGAAACTTGGTAAGCCATAATACTTCCTGGGTCTTGAAGTCAAGTATGAAATCAATGGCTCTCTCATCCTTACACAAACAAAATATATCAGAGACTTGCTTAGCAGAGTTAATATGGAAGAAGCCAATGGTGTTGTTGTACCTATGTTCAGCCATTGTAAACTTAACAAATTTGGTATTGATACTATGCAGGACCCTTTATTGTACAAATCAATTGTAGGGGCCTTGCAATACATCACACTCACAAGACCTGATATAGCTTATTGAATGAATAAGGCTTGCCAATTCATGGATAACCCATTGGACAGTCACTGGAGTATGGTGAAGAGAATTCTCAGGTACCTCAGTGGCACTGCTACACTTGGTTTAATGCTATCTCCTGCCAACTTGAATCAAGAATCGTCTTTTAGAGCTTATAGTGACTCAGATTGAGCCAATGACGTTAATGACAGAAGGTTAACATTTGGAACTTGCATATTTGTTGGTTCTAACCTGATTTCTTGGAGCTCTAAGAAGAAAACTCTTGTAGCAAGGTCAAGTGCATAAGTTGAGTACAGAGCCTTAGCACACACTACAACAGAGTTACTTTGGCTGCAATCTTTACTTGCTGAGTTAAAAGTCAAATGCCTCTCTCCCACTCTATTGTGTGATAACTTAAGTGCTTTTATGTTGAGTCACAATCATGTCTTACATGCTCGAACCAAGCACATTGAGCTTGATATCCATTTTGTTAAGGAAATGATAATTGCAAATAAGCTCAGAATTCAGCATGTCCCAACTTCTGCCCAAATAGTTGATATCATGACAAAACCATTGCCCAGCTCTGCATTTAAGGACCTCAGGAGCAAGCTCAAAGTCGTGTCCTTGCCACCACCTTAATCTTGAGGGGGGATATTAATGTATATTTTCTGTATTAGACTTACAATTGTTATTGGACCTTGTCATGTATAAACTCTTAGTAAGTGAACTTTAACATTGCAATAAGATAGGATATAAGTGGCTGAGAATAATTAGATAGTGATATACAATGTAACAAGATTGTAACAGAAATAAGAAAATACTCCATTATTGCTATATTTACACGTTTATTAGATATTGAATCTGAGCCTTTAATTTCTAAAACTATTAAATTAATTCATTCAAATAAGTTGATCTACCATCTCACGCCTTATAATTTTTAAGTAATGTATATGTTTTTTATCTTCTTATTTTAGTATTTATTGTAGAATTGAAAAATAAAATTGAAAGAGAAATAAATTACACAAAAAATTGATATCTTCTTTTTATATAATAAATATGTTTTTTAACTTTATAAAATTATAAAATGTGTTTAATCCATCAAAATAAACTTTTTGCTTTTAAATCGTATTTGCATTTCACAAAAGACTATGTTCAAAATTAAAAATAAATATTTTTATAAAATGTTTTTACATTTAAGTCACATTATATGTCTTTATCACTAAGTCAATGTAGATTGATAATAAATAATTCTCATGATTTCTATTAATATTAAATAATTCTAAATTTAAAATAAAAAATATAAAGTTTGTGCTCTTATGATCACAAACCTAAGTCCTTTTAAATTAAATGGTAGTCACTTTACAACATAGAAGAGAAAATACATTATTTTCACTTAAATACAGTGATCACTTGCACTTAGTAAATAAAATAAAATTTGAATAATAAATTTGTATGAAGTTCTTGCACTTGTATTAGACTTTATACAAAGAATGATCTTCTCTTCCAATCAATTCAAATGAATACAAGTTAGATTGTTTAGAAACTTTTTCTCAAATATGATGTGAAAGTTTTGCAGAAAAAATTGCATTTAAAATTTTTAACGATGAATATTTAACTTAATAATTTAGAATAAATATTTAATTATTTCAAATAACACACAAATAAATATTTACTTATTTCAAATAGACTCAATTATAATTTTAATTTTCTTATTTTACTTGATTCACGAAATTGGTCCTCATATTATAAATTTAAATAATTTTGACCCTTTTATTTAAAATTTAAACAATCTTGCTAAAACAAACAAAATTTGTTTATAAAATGAAAAGTTACTTATTAACATAACAAACCATTGTATATAAATTTATTATTGAATTTTGTAAATAAAAATGTAAGATAAAATTGAATTTTGTCATAGGTTAATATTATTACAAATCACGATAATTATCTATTATCAATGTACATTAGCCTAGTATTAGAGGCATATAATATGACTTAAATGTCACTTATTCAATTCTTTCTAAGAATTAATTTTGACTTTTTTGATATTTTTAATTTCTAAAAATCAATTTTGAATTTTTTTAATTATTTAAATCTCAATTGTTTGAAACTAAAAATAAAAATAAAAATTAATTTAATATTTAAAAAATGAAAAAATAAAAATAAAATTTAACTTGACGGTACAATCACGATTTAAAAATAAGAAAAAAATCTGTTTGAAAAAGATATTTACAAAAGGATTAATATAGCCCGTTAAATTTTATAAGAGATTAAATTAAATTTTTTTATGAAAAACTAATTTATAATTTATAATTTTTGTAAGGGACTAAAATAGTTTTCACTATATAATATTATATAGAAGACTAAAATTATCATAAACTTAAAATCTTGTGATTTTGTGGACCTAAAAATATAACATTTAATATATTGTGAATATAAATTTATTTTACATCAACATCCAATTGAATTATAACATTCTACTATTATATCAATTTTCTCTTTGACCTAAATGTTTCCCTCAATTTGAAAGACTCCTTAGTAAATGTATGGAAGTTTGTTTAAGAAGCAAAGGATCTAAAATGTAGTCAATGATTTCCGCATGACCAGATCCTCCATATGATAAAGCTGAATTTCTATCACATGTAAGAATTATTTTGCACATTCTTATTCCGACCAAACAATTTGCTTTATCAATGGACTCTGTTGCATTCCATCTGTAAAATCCACACATTACATTATATACCTTCCCTAGCATATGCATAACCATTAATCCATTGTAACCATGAGTTGTAAAGGACAAAAAGGTACTAGCTAATTCATCTATGAAGATGAACATTAACTATGCATATATATAGTCACAATAATATTGGTCCATATAGTAACTATTGTAAATAGTAGTTAGCATGTTAGTAATAATGGAGTTAGGTGGAAACTAGGAAACAAAACTTCAATTTTATTGTTGATTAGTAAGATCATTGACTAATAATATATAAACCTAAAAAGGCTTCCTTATATATTGATAGAGATAAATTAAAGCTTGTTATTCATTAAGAGTAAATGCGAATCTATGAACCATTTTTATATTAAATTTATGATTTGATAAACCAATTTAATATTTTATGGTAAAGCTCAAAAGTGGAAAACATAGTGAGAAAAGTGGATCAAGGGTCCCCTCGTTGAAAATGATGTATGGGACCGACTGGCCCTATGATGATGACCTGCTAAATAATATCAATATCTCCATGGTACATATTTTTGTTTCTTATAATAGAATGATCTCCAACAATCAAGTTTCTCCTAGCTTTTTTTTACAAGACCAAATAAAAAGAGAGAAAAAAAATAAAGTTTTTAAAATATATTATTTTTGAGTTTTGTAATTAATGTATATGTTATATAAAAACTGTGTATGAACTTGTTTATGTTTACTTTTGAATTTAGTTGTTTATGTTTATCATATTTGTATATGTTTATTATACTTTTAAATTTGTTATATCATTGTTTGTTTCCTTTCACGTTTGTTTGTGTGTTAGTTAGAAATTGTTAGAACATAGTTTGATTCTACAATCTATGTAAGAGTTTTGATGATAACAAACACTCAAAGAACAATTATGCTCCCTAAATAAGTATTTTGTTTTACAGAGAAGTTCTGATGTAAGAAGCACAAAAGATGAGTTAGATCGTTGTTCAAACTTTGATTCAACACATCTTATATAAAGAAGTTCTAATGCTACAACTTCTGAGTGCACTAAAAGTTGCGAAACAAGAACTCCGTTATTCTGATTCATACAATTCTATAACGAAGTAAAGGAGTCCCAACGGTAACATTCATCTTCTGAAGCATTCTGAAGCAAGCATGCTATGAAGCATTACATTTCATTTATAGTTATTCAAAAGTAACGGTTGAAAGAGGACAAGAATCTCTATGTTTAGAAAGTTCTTTAATTATTATTTATCAACATTCCAAAAGCTTCTCACATGTGTTGCCTATATAAACAAGACTTGAAAGAGAAATCACTTACGATTTAGCTGTGCACTAAAAACGAGATATTTCATCACCTTCAACTTACTGAATTTCATATGTGTAAAACATCACTTCTGTGATACTGTTTTGTTAGAAAACACATCTTGTACACGCTTTCAAATATTATATTGTGTAATACCTTGAGAAAATCGGGTTGTGGTTTAAACTCAAGAAGACTTTGACGGTTGTCATCGTATCTGTGTAATCAAGTTTGATTAGTGGATTAAGACCTCGTTGAGAGAGGCGAAATCACCTTGGCGGGTGGACTGGAGTAGTTTGAGTTCAAACGAACCAGGATAACTAACATGTCTTTTTCTTTAAGTTTTAAATACCCCAATTCAACCCCTCCCCCCATCTTGTGTTTTTCCATGACGGGAAGAAAGCATATGTTCCAAAGCCTGGAGCTTAAATTTGAAGGCTACGTAGGTTTCAGAGACAATAAAAAAGGAAAGATTATTGGCTCTGGAACCATTATTAACGGTACACTTTCTTCTATAACTAATATTTTGTTAGTAGATGGATTAATGCATTACCTGTTATCCATAAGTCAATTAAGTGATAACGGTTATGATATAATCTTCAATCAAAAGTCTTGTAAAGAAGTTAGTCAGAAAGATGGATATATCTTCTTTAATGAAAAGAGAAAGAATAACATCTACTAAATAAAACTTTATGAACTAAAAAGTCAGAATGTAAAATGCCTATTGTCTGTTAACGATGAGCAATGAGTCTGGCACAAAAGATTGAGACATGTTTGTATGAGAAGAATATCTCAGATTAACAAACTCAATCTGGTCAGAGGACTTCCTAACCCGAAGTTCATCTCAGAGGCTCTGTGTGAAGCATGTCAAAAAGGCAAGTTTGCAAAACCTTCTTTCAAAATAAAAAATATTATTTCTACCTCTAGACCATTAGAACTTCTTCATATAGATCTATTTGGATCAGTAAAAACTGCATCCATTAGTGGCGAGAAGTATGGATTAGTGATCATAGATAACTATAGCAGATGGACATGGGTAAAGTTCTTAAGACACAAGGACGGGTCACATTCTGTGTTCTTTGCTTTCTGTAACCAAGTCCAAAACAAAAAAGATTTTAGAATTGTTAAAGTCAGAAGTGATCATGGTGGAGAATTTGAAAACAAAAAATTTGAACTATTTTTTAATGAATGACATCTCTCATGATTTCTCTTGTCCTAGAACTCCTCAATAAAACAGAGTTGTAGAATGAAAGAATAGAACTTTATAAGAAATGGCCAGAACCATGATCAACGAGACTAACATTGCTAAGAACTTCTGGGCAGAAGCAATTAACACAACGTATTATATTCAGAATAGAATCTCCATAAGACCTATTCTGGATAAGACTCCATATGAACTGTGAAAGAACAGGAAGCCCAACATTTCTTATTTTCATCCATTCAGATGTACTTGTTTTTTTATAAGAACTAAAGAACATCTGAACAAGTTTGATTCTAAAGTACAAAAAGTGTCTCATGTTAGGATAGTCTGAACGCTCAAAAGGTTATAGAGTATATAACACAAACATAGATTGTGGAAGAGTCTATAAGTGTCAGATTTGATGATAAGCTTGGCTCCTAAAAGTCAAAGCAGGGTAACATTTTTGCAGATATAGAAGTTTAATTTACAAGTACTGAGGACACAACATCAGAAGTTATCTATAAAGAATCTTACTCAAATTCAGAAGAGGATGTCACAAACATTACTGCAACATTTGAAGATCCCATCCAGAAAAGACAATCCAGAAGCAATTTAGGTCATCCGGAAAACACGATTCTGGGAAAGAAAGAAGACCCAATCAAAACAAGATCTACATTCAGAAATTCTGAAGAATCTCTCATGGGATTAGTGTATCTGATTGAGCCAACTTCCATTGACGAAGCCCTTCTGGAAAATGATTGGATACTTGCAATAGATGAAGAATTAAACCAGTTCACCAAAAACGATGTGTGGGATCTAGTCCCTAAACCAAAAGGGTTTAACATCATTGTAACCAAATGAGTATTCAGAAACAAACTAAATGAACAAGGAGAAGTCGTCAGAAACAAAGCACGACTGGTGGCACAAAGTTATAGTCAGCAAGAGGGGATAGACTATACAGAAATTTTTGCTCCAGTCGCCAGGTTAGTATCTATCAGACTTTTAATTTCTTTTGTACTAAATAATGGCATCACTCTTTATCAGATGGATGTTAAAAGCACATTTTTAAATGATTACATTGATGAAGAAGTTTATGTGCAACAACCCCCTGGTTTTGAAAATTCAAAACATCCAGATTATGTCTATAAACTTAAGAAATCACTATATGGTCTGAAACAAGCTCCCAAAGCTTGGTATGAAAGACTAAGTAATTTTCTGTTAGAAAATAATTTTACCAGAGGGAAGGTGGAAACTACTTTATTATGTAAACTAGTTAAAAATGACATTCTGGTTTGTCAAATTTACGTAGATGATATTATTTTTGGATCTACTAAAGCCTCTTTAGGAAGAGAATTTGCTAAGTCTATGCAGGTAGAATTTGAAATGAGTTTGACGGGAGAATTCAATTTCTTCATGGGTATCCAAATCAATCAAACTCCAGAGGGACCTACATACATCAAAGCAAGTATATCAAAGAACTTCTGAATAAATTTGACTTGTCAGAATGTAAGCCATCCAAAACTCTTATGCATCCCACGTGCATTTTGGAAAAGGAAGAGGTAAGTAAGAAGGTAGAACAGAAGATCTATAGAGGTATGATTGGTCCTCTCTTATATTTAACAACTTCAAGACCTGATATTCTGTATAGTCTATGTGTGTGTGCTAGATTCTAATCAGATCCTAGAGAATCTCACTTAACAGTTGTTAAGCGAATTTTCAAGTATCTGAAAGGTACTACTGATCTTGGTCTCTTATAGAAAAACCAAAGAATACAAATTAGTAGGGTATTGTGATGCTGACTCCACTGGATACAGAATAGAAAGGAAAAGTACTTCTGGAAGCTTCCAATTTCTGAGAGACAATCTAATCTCGTGGTCCAACAAGAGGCAATCCACCATTGCACTGTCAACTGCTGAAACTGAATATATAGCAACAACTGGATGTAGCACACAGATGCTCTGAATGAAAAGCCAACTTGAATACTTCAACATATATGAGAGTAAGATTCTTATTCTCTGTGACAATACTTCTGTTATATGTCTTTCAAAAAAATCCCATTTTACATTCTAGGACTAAGCATATAGAAATTAAACATCATTTTATTAGGGACTATATTCAGAAAGGAATTCTTTCATTAAAATTTATAGACACAGATCATCAATGGGCTGATGTTTTCACTAAACCCCTTTCTGAAGATAGGTTTAACTTCATTCTGAAATATCTCAGCATGATATTATGCCCAAAATGATAGTTTTGTTTATGTATACATTAACCCTCAGAACCTTATGCCTTTTTTTGTGTGAACATCTGATCAATAGTTCTTCAGAAGTAAGAAGGAAAGTTGTATCAGAATCTATCTAAGAAGATTTGAACGTTCTCCAAACAGTTCATTTCAAAGATAGAAGCTTGCAGTTCACAATATCAACATTTGTCAACTCTACATAAAGTTTTCATCTAAGGCTGAATACATGTTCAAATTATGAAGAGATTGAAACATTGAGTTGATGCATTGAGACTCGTGTCATATCAGTAATTGTTTCATATCCTTACGATATCCCTCTTTTCAGGAATCATTAATGCACGTAATCATTTTTTCTTGATAATTAAGTCTTCTATTTTATTTTGTTATATATATATATATATACTTTCTTCACCTTCACTATTACATTTCCACTCTCAATTTCTTTTTCTCTCTGAAATTTGTTCAATCTTTCAAAAACCCTAAAAAGAGTCTGTGTGAACTATGGCTTACTCTCAACAACCTGCTCAAAGCTATCAAAGCATTCCTGGCTCTTCTTCCTCAACAGCAGAAAGGTACGAAGAAACCTCAAGAACTCTCCTCACTCCCATTGATTCATTGGAATTTCTGTGTGACCTCATTGTAGACTTTGTCAGCATGAAGGAAAATGGATACGATTTAACCCCTAATGTTGAGTTCTAAGGAAAATGGACACAATCATTTTTGTTGATCAAGTTTTTGGGATTGTGTTGATAACGTCCAAATTGAAACTTCAATTTCAGATTTGGGTAGAGATATTTGTGGATTTTTTTCTTGAATAAAACCATTGGGGTTTTGTCCTCCAAAAATGGGGTTTTTTTATCACAAATCTTTGCTTCATTGAATTCAGCCGAGCTAAGGGATTGGAATACCGTGGGGTGTTCAATCGGGTAGCGGTAAACGAAGGATTGTGAAAAAGGATTTGGGGCCAATTTCTTGGGTTCAAAATCATTCAAGGTAGAAGGAGATTTTGTTCAAGATTTAGCATACTTGATTCATCTAGAATCAAGGGAAGAGGAGTGCAACATATAAGATTCATCAAGTGACTTTGAATTGTGGTGATTATATCTTCTCTTACAAACTTTGCAAAATTAATTTCATATCCTAATTCTAGATTCTAGAATTGGGGGCAGAGTAGCCCACGCGAGGACGACAGGGTGAACTGCCTTAACAAACATTGTGTCCACTTTATTTTTCTGCATTTTATTTCTATTTGCTTGAATTTGTGAGTTATCAATTCTTTCATTCATACAAAATAATTATAGTGACAAACTAAAACTTTACACCTCATATAGCATTCATTTGAATCACTATAATCACTACAATTTGAGTATAACTAAACCTTGTATAGTACATACACCAAGTGTTTGGTGAATTTACAACTCACAAATTTGCTTTATCTTCTCCACAACTAATTGGTAATAACTTACACCGTGTTAAACTTGCTAAAGCGATTCATCATACTCAATTTAGTTGTGATTCTATTCTCATCATTTTCATCAAATTGGTTTGCATATCCGATCTTTCCAATATGTAAAGTTTAGACGATCAGATTCAGGGCTGTCGCTCACTGATAAAAATAATTTTATAAAAAGCACAAAATTTTAAAAGGGATCTATTCAACCGCCCCTTCTAGATTCTTCACATCGTCTAAAAATTATATCATTAGGGGAGTGGGGGTACAATTTACAAATGGGGATTAAGTAGAAACTTAAATATTACAACCATATCGAATAACAATGAAGAAAATATAAAGGAAATGTAAAAATAGTGTAAAAAGAAAAGAAAAATGTTTTTTTAACCATTATGTGTCGACACATGCATATTTGCATCGACATATAACTTTACTTGTTCCTGTAAAACCAAATCAGCCCAGTATGAGTCGATGTGTGATACGGTGGGAGAACTGACTTGGTTGTTTTGCGTTTTTTCTCAAATGTTGCGGTTAGTAAGAGTCGCCACTGACTTTTCTTTTATCCAAAAGGAAAGGCTGAAAAGAACAGGAAAGACATTTGAGATTATTTCTGAGTTCGGGGGGCTAGATTATAAAAATGGAAGGTATTAACACCCTTTTTATCCATAGTTATCTACGGGCTCTTAGTTACTTGCTAGATCACTTGCTTTTGTTTGAAAATGTGCTTTGTATGGTTTTTGAAAGTATTTTGAAAAAGGCGCCATAGTTTTAGGCAAACTTTGTAATAGTTCTCGTTCGTAAGAACGTATACAAAGTGTTGAGCTTTTGAAAATATTTCATGTTTGGAAAGGGTTTTGAAAGTGTTTTGAAAGTGTTGGTGTTTGTTTTTGAAAATAAGCAAGAGTGTTTGATTTGAAAATGAGCAAGCAACTAGGAACAATCTACCTACTCAAAAGTCTTAGTTTATTTCTTCCTTTCCTTTGATATTTCTATCTTACCATTTATTTGGTAAGAAGCCTTATCTTTGGATGTAAAGGGACGGGTGTGGGTCATCGTATAGTCATGATAGAAATGTTGTGAGATATCTTAGCATTTCTCTTTGAGGGGCTAAGATCATTTGTAAGGCAACATTGATAGCGTCATCGAGGGACAATGATCTTATATTTGTGACTGTTTTTGCTAAGATATCCCACATGCATAACATGACCATTTTTATAAGGCAACAAGTGGAATTATCCTAAGGGTGCATGTGTGTAAAGTGTGTTTGATTGCATGTATTTTTGTCTTTTGATCAGGGTGGTCTACTTGTTAATTTTATCTTGCCATACACACCTAATTACTAGCAAGCATACAAAAGTAATAAAATGCAGAAAGATACAATCCTACACTATTACAACCATATTGAATTGCATGAAAATATAAAGGCAAAAATAAGATAAAAGTAAGAAAAAAGAAGGTCTTTCGATTTAGGGAAGAAAACCCTTCAATTCTACACTTTCCGGCTCTCTTCGATTTGGCCTGAAAAGGGGTGAAGGCATGACTTTCGATTGGGGCCTGGAGGCCAGCATGTTGTGTCTTTCGTTTGGGCCCTGGAGGCCAGCATATTGTGCCTTTCGATTGGGCCCTAGAACCAGTGCAAGATGTAACCTTCCTTTTTGTCTTCTTCGACTGGGGGTTGAAAGCAATGAGGGAGTGCCTTTCGACTGGGCCTGAAATCAGTGTAGGCATGCTTTTCGTGTGGGCCTGGAAGTCAACATGGTTTTCCCCCTGGGTGCCTCTTTCATTTGACCTGGAGAAACGGGGTAGAAGCTAGAAGCTTCGTTTCTTATTTATTGTTTCTTTCGTTTAAGATGTTAAATAGTAATATGGCCTAAGGCCATGCTAGCACTGCCTCAGGGCCAGGTTAGTTCTTAAAACATTTGTAACAAACTAAAAAAAGCAAAACCAAAAAGGAAAGGCAATAGAACAAAACTATAAGGGTGTAAACGAAAAGAAAAACACAATAATATGCACATGCTTGAAATGAAAAGGAGTTAAAATATTATATACATTCTATGTTTGAAACGAAAGATGCAAGGGTAAGAGTAACTTATCTTGCTACATCCTTGAAGATGAACTGGGCCTTGAGTGGTGTCCCTGGGCTTCTCCTGGATTCGAAGAGAGGGGCATGAAGCTTGGCTTTGAATGCTGGATTCGTAGGAGAAAATAAAGCAAGTGTGATGCTTCTTTTCACTGGAATCAAAAGAGACTGGAGTGTGGTTGTTCTTCAGAATCGAAGGAGATGAATGTGATTCTGGGTTCTTGAGTTCACAAGTGTTGAAGGGACTTTGAGAGTTTTGTTGTGTTTGAGAAGATTTTGGAGGTTTCGTTCCTCTAGTAAAAAAATCCTCTCCTTTGATGTGCAAATGAACTCTCTATTTATAGAGAAAAATTTGAATGAGAAGCTTTGTGAAAGAATAATATATAGTTTCTTTGAAAGGCCAACATCCACTTGTGTCAACTTTTTATAATCCTAAGATAAAAGTAACAAAATCAATAGTTTAGATGGGTGGCTCCTAGTTTATAGGGGGGAAATATGCAGAAGAGACAGGCGCAAGGCTAAAAAGCTTTCTAAAAAAGTAGTGATGTCATCAAGAGAAAGTTGGCTTGAAGAACAATTTAATTTGGAGTGAGGCACAAGTTGGAGGCCTATGTAGCCTAGCGTATGGACAACTTGACCTTTTGAATCGAATACCCTGTCTTTCGTTTTGGCCCTACAGATCCAGCCTTCGACCAAACTCAAGAGCAAACGAAATTGAATGTTTCCAACAATGGCCTATCTTTCGATTTGGCCATATTCAACTGCATGTACCATTTTGAACCCTTTTGTTTTTAATTATGTAAAGATTTGGAAGAAACATAGCCTGGAAAATGAGATTTGGTCTTGAGTCGAATGCAAGAATGAGATCGAAGCATACTTGTTCGAAGGAAGCCTTTGCCTCAGTCGAAGCTTGTGGTCGAAACAAGCTTACTAGGAGGATGCTAATGCCCAGTCGAAGCTTGGATTGAAGCAAACACATTGCCCAATCGGAAGCTCGTGTTCGAAGGAAGCATATTTCCCAATCGAAGCATGTGGATCAAAACAAACATAAAGGGAGTCATTGCCTTATGTCTGTTTAGCATAAGGGAAGTTCCTGGCTTCTGAATCGAAGGGCGCTCTTTCAAGGGAAGCAAGAATTTAGTCAAATCTTGTATGAAGATACCTCTTGGCTCAAACGAAGCTTGTATGAAGCAAAGTCTGCAAGAGGCCCTTGGTGCAAGTGGATTCGAATGATTCATAGAGATGGTTACTTTGTCCCATCGAAACTTGTCCAAACGAAGAAAGCATGCAGGAAGCAAACTTGTCTAATCAAAGCAGGCAGTAAACTTGTCCAAATCGAAGCAGGTAGTAAACTTGTCCAAATCGAAGCAGGCTTGCAGGCAGCTATTTTTGAGCAATCGAAGGAGGTGCAAAGTCCAATCGAAGGGTGCTGAATCGAAAGAGACCTATTATTCTCTAAATTTGTCAAAATGTTATTTTTATCTGTTTTCTCCCTTTTTGAAAATTTCCTTTTAATTTTGGTATTGGAAAAGCCCAATGTACTTGTGCGAGCTTGAATCCCGAGGATCTTTGTGAGAAAAGCTTTGATAATTGAGAGGGTAAATTTTGGGGTACAACAACTTCCCGTTGTAGCGGTATAAATGTTTAAGACTAAGCCATTGGATTGACTTGACTTATACAGATCAAAATAAAATCTCCACCGTGTTTTATTGTTTCTAAAGGAATGGGAAAATAGCGAATAACCCAAAAAGAGGGTGGAAGATTCAAGGTAAGAGGGTTGGTTATGCAAAGGGAAGATATTATCACCCTAAACATCTACGGTACTCCGCAGGAACCTCTTTGTAAAATCTGTATATTTTGGTTATGAAATGTTGTGTAAAAATTGGATGGTGGAGGTAAGAAAAGAAATATATTTTTATGGTTTTTTGCACTCGCCGCGGTTGCGAACCTTTAGTGCCTACGTACCACCTGTTCGTGCAATAGGGGATCAGGGTACACGTAGTTCCTCTTTAAAAAGTTTTAAAATGTAGGTGTGTTGGTTAATTTTTATGAGATAAAACATCATCTTCATTGTCCGTGTGGAAAACATACCTACTACCCACAATCATGAGAAAGGAGAATTTGCATCATCTCAAAGTTGAGGATATGGCTTGGATTTTAAAATCAACAATGCCTCACTCAACACCCAAGTGGAAAATATCTCTCTTCACTACATATTATAGAAGTATAGTTGTTTGCATCACTACAAGAATTGACAAGAGTCTAATCTTTTGAGAAAAGTTTTTAAAATAAAAAGCCAAAGTGGCAAAATGGCTTGAAATGAGATTGATTGACTTTTAGTCTTCTCACAAAAAAATGCCAAAGTATTATTAAGTTGATTGAAGTTTATTTATGAAAATGTTTTGAAAATGCATGGACATAAGTCCAAGTTTATTATGAAAGTGGTTCAAGTTTCAAAACAAGAGGAGTTTTCAAAAGGAGGGAGAAGATTTTTTTGAAATTAAAGAAGATGGGAGGAGAAGAAGAGAGTATCCTAAAGCATAAGGTAAAAGCTAGGGATAGGAACCATCTAACCGACAAGAAGCCAATACTTGGCATTATGAGCCAAGATAGAATTCCCATTCTTTGGATTGAAACCAAGCAAACAAAGATACTAGACCTTTTGAAAGAACCAAACTTCAAGTGTATTAAGTCTTCACAAAAAATGGGCAGAGTAATAGTTGTATACAGGTGAATTCTAGATTACAAATAAAGAGTGTAATCACAATAACCCGCACACAAAACAAACAATCCAATGTCTTGAGGTAAACCTCAAGAGCTCCAGAAAAAATAATCAGATAAGGTCACAAGGTCTCCGACATAGGCCAAGGTTTCTAATCCAAGAAGTCCCATGCTCCATAATGCCAAGGATAGTAGCCAAATAGTCCAAGTATCATTAAGGATTTTATGGTTCATATTGATTATTAAGTATCTTAAGAAAAGAAAAGAAAAGCTCAAGATAGCAAAATAAAAATGACAAGAAAGTAAATGCTCAAATGAGCAAAGATGAAAATGGCAAGAAATATAAATGCTAAAAGTAAATAGTGCATGAAAATACAGGATAAATTTAATTATTAGTAATTAGTGGTTAGTTGGATGATCATCTTGAAACTTGCATTTAGAACTCATTAGAGGATTGGTAGAATCAAAGCCTCCACACAACAAGTTGCATTTGATTTTTGTCAATTATATCATCCATTTGGAATCCTCATAAGTACCATTTAATGATCAATGATGTTTAAGTGATGCGCATTGACCAAAGGTGTTGTAGATCCATTAGAGGATTGGTAGAACCAAAGCCTCCACACAATGAATCTCAAGGTTATTGGATCAAAGAGATCAAATTAACATACTTGAGCTTGCAAACATAAGTTTGGGCCACAAATGATCATTTATTCGAATCGGGACAAAATTTAGCGCTATGTTAAGCAATCGTAAGTGGACTTATATAGAAGTCGCACCTATTTTGAGGCCGGTCAATAGAAATCTATGCACCATTTGTTTTGAGACATGATATAGAGATCATGCTCCAATAACACTTAGTGCAATAAGAAAGAGATGAAATGAAGAGGGGTGGGAGAGAATATACAAACTACTTTTGAATTAAATTTAATCAAACTATTATTAAAATTATTTATCCATTTTTGTGGAGTTAGACTCAACACCATGGATCCAATGATATTTAATAAAGTTCATGATAAAAAATTCAACCCAAGATTAACAAGAAAATAATCACAAAATAATATTGCATTTAATACATACAAAAAGGTTTTAAAATAGAAAAAAAGTTTTAAAAAAATCAACTATGTTCAAATAAATCAAGAAATAAAAAGGAAGACCATAGTAAAATCAGAAAAGGACTCAAATGATTTTATAAATTTTTTGGTAATTTTTTAAAGTCAGAAACTATTTTTTAAAATTAAAAGAAATAAGTAAAATAAACCAAAAATGATAAAAAATAACAAAGTCCAAAACAAAAATAAAATAAGGTCACCAATATTTGTCACAATATCATTGGATCATTCCATAATTTTTTCAGAATTTAAAAATGCATAAAAGTATTTTTAAACATTTAAAACAATTCAAATAAAGTGAAAATTTATAAAAAAAATATCAAAGCACAAGATTAAATTGAGAAAAATTAAAAATTAGAAAGAGAATAATCAAAAATATTTGTCATAATTTTTTTCAGATTTTTTGGACTAAATGAATTTTCTATAATTTTTTGAAGTTTAAAACAATTAAATATAAAAATCAGAAAAGGAAATAGAAACTAAAAAAATATGGGCCATCTGATCAATGTCAAAACGCGTTAGTAAACATATCAAGTGGACCTGGCGCGCTGTGCATGTTATGGACTTTAGTGAATAATGCATAGGATCATTAATTAAATCAGATTTTTGAAAAACATAAATGGCGCTCCTTCATTGGTTGGAAGATGACACGTTGGTCATCTTCAACCTCCAGCCAGTCGCAAAACCAGGTTGCTCAATCTGTAAAATTAGAGTACGAGACCTATGCCATTCGCTTCGTCTCTTCAAGATGAAGACAACCATACCTTCGTGACAAATTTATATAAACTGTAGCTCAAGCAATTTGGAAGGAAAATTTTGAAAAGGGATTTGAAATTTCATGGTCAAAACGTGTTTCCAGTAAAAAGCAAGTGTTAAGACTAGAACCAGGGCAAGGAGAGCATCACAATGATATCAAAGTTTTGAAGAATTGATAAAGGAATCTACCTATTGAAGTTGAGTTGCAGAGCTCTGAAACTGGACTTCTATGGAGCAATATAGGGCACGATTCTTGAATGTAATTATATGGTTAGTGTGATACGGTGGGAGAACTATCTTGAGGTTTTGCATTTTATCACAAATTTTGCGACTAGCAAGAGTCTCCACCGACTTTTCTTTTATCCAAAAGGAAAGGTGAAAAAGCACAGGAAAGACCTTTGAGATTGTTTCTTGAGTTCGGGGGGTAGATTATGAAAAGGGAAGGTATTAGCACCCTTTTCATCCATGGTTTTCCATGGGCTCTTAGTGACTTGCTAGATCACTTGCTTTTGTTGTTTGAAATTGTGCTTGGTGTGGTTTTGAAAGTATTTTGTGAAAGAGGCCATTGTTTAGGCAATCTTTGTAATGATTCTCGTTCGTAAGAATGTATACAAAGATGTTTGTGTTTTTGAAAATGTTTTCAATTTTTGTAAGATGTTTGGAAATATGTGTGTTTGTTTTTAAAAATAACAAGGATATTTGTTTTGAATTGGAGCAAGTAACTAAAAGTAATCTACCTACTCAAATGTCTTTCTTGTTCATTTTCTTTTCCTTTGACATTGTTGTCTTACCATTGATTTGGTAAGAAATCCTATCTTTGGATGTAAACGGGACGGGTGGAGGTCATCGTATGGCCATGATTAGCAATGTTGCAAAGTATCTTAGCATTTTGAGGGACTAAGATCATTTTTGTAAGGCAACTTTGAATAGCGTCATCGAGGGACTATGATCTGGTATTTGTTTGTTTTTGCTAAGACACTTTACATGCGTAACATGGCCATTTTGTATAAGGCAACCAAGTGGGATAACTCTAGGGGTGTCTTGTATGCAAGTGTGTCTTTTTCATGCTTGATTTTTTCTTGGATTAGGGTTTTCTATTTGTTTGATTTTATCTTGCCATACAAACCCTAATTACTAACATGTTATGTAAAGCGATAAATTGCGAAATTTAAATATTACTACGCTATTACAACTTTTGTGGGAGGGGGATATACAATTTATGAATGTGGATTGCAATAATATAAACCTAATTAGTCTATTACAACCAAATTGAATATGTACAAGTATTGGAATAAATAATGTATAAGATAATTTAAATATGCAAAGATATGTAAATGCAAAAGAAGATTTTATTTTGTTCTTTTTATGTAAAAAAAGTTTTAACCTAAGCCTAATAAAAAAATTTAGATTAAACTTAAATTAATTAAGGAAGGAAATTATTTTTAGAAAAGATTTTGATTAAACCCTAATTCTAATTTATTAAAAGGAAATAAATTTCTTTAAGTATTTTTATATTTTTAAAATAAAATATGATATTTATGAAGTATTTTGGTCTTTTTATATGTTAAAATAAATATTTAATAGGTGTGAAGAAAAATAAGTAATTAGCCTAATTTTATTTTAATTTACAATTTTATTTACCAAAAATAGATAATATATAACTAAATAAAAATATTTTTTATGAGAAAAATAAAATAAAATAAAACAAAATATAATATTTATTATTTTTATATTTTTTATGATATTTATTATTAAGAAAATATTTTTGATAAAATAAAAATAAGACAAGTAAATAAAATATTTGGGCCAGGGGTGCTGAAGGAAAATGGGGGCAGGAGGTTAGTAAAAAACACAAGGCCCAATGTGCTGAAGCCTATGCTGCAAAAACAACAAAAAAATGGAAAAAAGTATGAAAATGCAAAAGGCAGCGCCAAGGCTCAAACCCGTGACCTAGGCCATTTTTGCGCACTGCCTTACCATTGGGGTGGCTGTACATCCGTTAGTCTAAATGAAAACAAAAATACATAGCATAAAACACTTCCTTGCCCTGTACTTCATCTTCAACCTTTGGCCAGCCGGACCCCCTGTAACTTTTTCATTTCTCAACAAAAATGGAAAGTGATAACATGAACATTATAGCATTTTACTTCACGATCCTAACCATGTGCATAACTTAAACTATAAGTCCAAGATCATAGAGAATTTTGTTGGCCCTAATTCTTAACCTAATTTTTTCAAAAACTTCAAACTTAAAATTCTCTAAACTAAAGCCAAATAAATGCAAGCTATGGATATGTACAGCTTCGTAGCAATGATGTCTACATTCTATATTCACAAATGGAAAGCTAACTATGCTTGTATCAAGAGTTAGAAAAACAGAAAACTCACCTTAAAAATGGAAATCGTGTTTTGAAAATGAGCTTGCTTTAGGATCCTGTGATGATCAGGTTAGCTTCCTTGAACCTCTAGGAAGCTAATGCAATTCTTAACTTGTCTTGAGGGTGGCTGGAATGGTCTGGAGAAGTCCGCCTGTGTTACTCTGTTTTTGAACTTCAACAATAGGGAAGATGGAGTTACAGTGATGTTTCAGGGTGTGGGATGGTTTACTTGTAAGGTAAGGAAGCTTGGGAAAGCAAAAGGCCTGAAAACGCACGAGTGAAATAGAAGATTCAGTTCACAAGTCAAAAATGGCAAGTTTGGAGGTCTGGTATGCAACTTCTGATTCTAGGGTGTTTCAAGGCTTGGGAATTCGTGGTTTTATTTGCAAAATGATGGCTTTATATAGAGCAAAAGGTTAGAGGACTTGTGCTTTCTCAGAAGTACAAGATCACATGTCTTGCTACATTTCTTGTTTTTGAAGCAAGTTTGAGAAGTGACTTCTTGAGGCATGATTCTGATCTTGTAGGGTGGTTTAAAGCTTTAAACATGTTTTGTTCAGGTTTAGAGGCTTGGTTTATGTAGAAAGGACAAGTCCAAGGCTCAAGAAATGAAAAAAAAATGCAAAATGCATGCTTTTCCGAAATGGCAATGTTGCCTTTCTTCCAAAAATGACTATTTTCTTCTACAATGCATTAAATGATTGACTTTAGGGCATGAAACCTTGTTCAATTCATTAATTATGGAGTGAAAAACGAGTTTGAGGTTTGAAAAGTGAAGATTGTACAGCAAATTTGCAAATTTGGAAACTTGTTCTTCATGAAAATGACCTATAATTAAATGTGATAAAACCCTAACTTCATCTCTTCGATTCTCCCTACTAAAGAATGATCTCAAGGAGTTATTGGACATTTTGGAAAGCTTGTAATGTGTTCTACAACCCATCTTTGAAATAATTTTTAAAATTCCTCTTGGAACTAGGTGAAAAGTTGCCATGAAGTTAGGTCAAAAACCTGCCTAACTAGGGCAAAATTTCACTAAGTTTTTTTAGTTCATGAACATGTATTCACAAAATTATATCTTGAGATCCAAGCATCTTTATGAGAAATTGTGTGAAGCAAAGTTGTAAATTTTATGGATATCTACAACTTTCATGTTGGGAACTTCCTTTGAATCATCTTGTATCATAGTGATAATTTGGCTTAAAGTTGAGAAAAAATAAGAAATTTTCTATACTTAGAAAATTTTCTAAGTTAAAATTTTTCAACTTTTCAAATCCAAATCTTAAATATTTTGTTTCTTGATGAAAAAGTTTCACATTTTGACATGTTTTGATGAATTATGATCCTTGGTACTTGAATTTGACCAAAAAGTCGAAGTTTGACTTTTCAGTGCACAGTTGACTTTTGATCTGTTGACTGAAAAATTCATCTGTCAATCCAATGGATTTGTAATGTTTTGAACCATTTCATTAGGTCAAGATGATGTAATTGAACTCTTGAAATCATGTTTCAAACCAATAGATCATTTGCTAGGTCAAAAATCAGAATTGACACCTTCTCAGTCAAAACCCTAATTTTTACCATTTTGCCCTTTTGATGACTTGATCAAATTTCTTGGGGAATTATGGTCCAAACATGATCAAATGATACATATGAGTCTAAGATGTTGATATGGATAAAAAATTATGAAGTTTGACTGAAAATTGGCCATGGTTGACTTTTTCCCCAATACAGCTGATTTTTAGGTCAACTGTCCAATTGACTGATCAAAAGTGTGATTCAAAGCTTAAAACTTGACATGAGTAATATTGGGGGGCCCATAGTGATCCTTGAAAGTCATATGAAGCATTGATAGTCCAAAAATCCTTGTGCAAACTCAAACCTTAATTTTGGTCATCAGTGCATGAGGAGATGTCTTGAGCTGGTCAAACGCTAATACAGTCTTGAGTCAAAGATATCTTGTGAGAAAATTATTGATAAGTGAGAGGGAAAATTTTGGGGTACAACAACTACCCCTTTTCAATATTCTTAAACTTGAAGAGTTAGACTGGCGAGTTTTCCATTCGTGACTCGAAGGTGGAAGATGATTGGACACTAGAGTGCCCATAAATTTGCACTTGATGATGTAATGATAGAAGGAATGGGCTTACAGATGCCATTTGGGGAGGTGAAAGAAAGTTGTAGAATATGGGCTTAAAGATGCCATCAAAGGTGATTGTTGAATTGTAATTTGTAAGCTGGAAGAATGAGTATCAGAATGGCGTCCGTGTCTGGAGCGTATCTGTATTGTATCTGAAAGTCGAATCCGAATGAATATCAAAATGGAATCCGGGTTTGGAGCATATCTGTATTGTATCTGAGAGTTGAATCTGAATGAGTATTAGAATGGCATCCGTATCTGGAGTGTATCTGAACTGTATTAAGAGATTGAATCTGAATGAGTATCAGGATGGCATCTGACTTTCTTGTTGAAAGCCTTGATCATCCGTTTTTGATATATTTGACCATGGAAAACAGCAGTAAGTCTCTTTTCATCAATAAAATTTAGTTGATCAAGTCGAGTCTGGATCCATTCGTCTTCGTTTAACCCTTCATCCTTCATAATCCTCAGAGAGGGGATCTGAATATCGATAGGAAAGACAACTTCCATGCCGTAAACCAAAGAATAAGGTGTTGCCCCGGTTGATGTGCGAGTCGTGGTACGATACCCGTGGAGAGCGAATGGTAGCATCTCATGCCAGTCTTTGTATGTGACTGTGATGACAGCCTCTAATGAATAGGGTCCATCAGGATCCTTGTTCAAGTCTATCATATGGCCTGATTTCTTCGCAGTTGTCTAATGTCATGATGTCTTCATCCGAGAATTCAAACTTCATGGACTGATAGTCTTCTACAGCTTAGTGAGCAAGGTGATCAGCTAGTACACTGCCCTTTATAGATTTCTGGGTAGTATACTGTATGTCTTATTCTGTTAGGATCATATGCCATCTCGCTATTCTCCCATAAAGAGCAGGCTTCTCGAAGATGTATTTTATCGGATCCATTTTAAATATCAACAAGGTAGTACGAGTCAACATATACCGTCTTAGCCGGCGAGCAGCCCATGACAGAGTGCAACAAGTTTTCTCGAGCAGTGAATATCTGGTTTCACAGTCGGTAAACTTTTTGCTCAGGTAGTAACTAGCGTGCTCTTTTCGGCCAGACTCGTCATGCTTCCCTAATACACACCCCATTGAGTTTTCTAAAACGGTCAGATACATAATCAAAGGTCTTCCCTCAACTGGTGGCATCAACATAGGAGGCTCTTGTAAGTACTCTTTAATTTTATCAAAAGCAACTTGGCATTCATCATTCCATTTGACTACTTGATCTTTCTTCAATAGTTTGAAGATTGGCTCACAAGTAGCTGTCAGATGAGAAATGAATCTGGCGATATAGTTCAAACGTCCCAAGAATCCTCTGACTTCCTTCTCAGTACAAGGAGCAGGCATCTCTTGTATTGCTTTAACTTTGGCAGGATCGACCTCAATACCTTTGTTGCTGACAATAAAGCCTAGGAGCTTACCAGACCGTACCCCGAATGTGCACTTGTTTGGATTCAACCTTAGCTTCTACTTCTTCAATCTCTCAAATAGTTTTTGTAAGTGATCAAGGTTCTCTTCTTCTGTTTGCAATCTGGCTATCATATCGTCCACATACACTTCTATTTCATGATGTATCATGTCATGGAATAAAGCTACCATGGCTCGCTGATAGGTTGCCCCAACATTCTTCAGTTCGAATGGCATCACCTTGTAGAAGAATGTGCCCCACTGTGTGACAAATGTTATTTTCTCCATGTTCTCAGGTGCCATTTTGATTTGGTTGTAACCTGAGAATCCATCCATGAAAGAAAACACTTTGTGTTGTGCCGTATTATCAACTAGGATATCAATGTGAGAGAGTGGAAAATCATCTTTAGGGCTTGCCCTATTCAAATCTCAATAGTCCACACACATTCACACCTTTCCGTCATTTTTAGGTACGGGAACAACATTGGCAATCCATTGGGGGTAAGAGGTGACAGCCAAGAATCCAGCGTTAAATTGCTTCATGACCTCTGCTTTAATCTTTTCTGAAATATCAGGCCTTATTCGATGTACCTTTTGCTTTACTGGCGGACAATCTTCTCTTGTAGGACGACGATGTACCACAATATCTTCATCAAGTCCTGGCATGTCTTCATATGACCAGACAAAGACTTCGACATAATCATGCAACAGCTGAATCAGACACTTCTTGATACTGGGTTCCAGATTTGCACCCACCTTGACCTCTTTTTTGTCTTCTTCGGTACCCAAGTTGATTGTATCCACGGGTTCCTCGTGAGGCTGAATGGTTCTTTCTTCTTGTTGTAGCAGTCTGGCAAGTTCCCCTGGTACTTCACAATCTTCCTCACCTTCATCTTTGGTTTGGTAGATTAGATTCTCAGAGTCACGAAAGGCCATAGCAGTATCGTTACCCATGGGATCCAGAATGGATGGATACATGCATTGTGAGTGTGGGTGTGTGTAAGGGTATAGCTAATTTTGAAAGAAAATAAAATGTAAAAGAAAAATAATGAGCACAAAAGTTTGAATGTAAAAACGTCCATGATTCATTGATGTCATATGAAGATGAAATAATAACCCTTACAAATGGACCATTGGGCCTCGGGTAAGACACAAGGTTTTAAGAGTGCGAATTGTTTTGAATATTACATATCCAACAAAATGTAAAGATAAATTACTGAGGGATGAAAGTGATTGGGATGAAATCTATGGCCTCCCAATTGCTGAGCCCTCCATTGACAGTCGGAAAGATCCATTCCTCTAGGTTGCAACCATCTTCACCATCTTCTACCGCGTTGACCTCACGGTTGCTAATCTTCAAGGGTGGACCTCCAGCACGGGCATAACGTACAACCTTTTGAGAATTTGAAGTGAAACCTAGGCCAAACTTGTCAGACTTATACGGGATATCCGGAAGTTTCCCCTAGATGGTGCATCCACCTTCCTCTACCACTGCTTTGGCGTCCTTTAGTGATGACATCCGGAGTGGAGGTCTTGTAATCTTGGGAATCTGGGACACAGTCTTGGTCATTGCCACCTCTTGGGGGACCTCTTCGAAGTGTTGAAATGGAGTTTCAATGAATTCACCGTCCAATTGCACATATCTGAAGGAATTGAGATGGCTGATCATGTATTCTTCCTCTCCATGGACAGTGATAATCTTCCCTTGATCCAGATACTTCAGCATCTGGTGCAATGTAGAGGTAACAACGCCAGCATTGTGGATCCATGGCCGTCCTAGAAGACAGGAGTAAGAAGGGCGGATATCCATTACATAAAAGGTTGAATTAAAAGTTTAAGTCCCAACCTTTATGGGGATATCCACTTCCCCGTGTACCATCCTCTTCGAGCCGTCAAATGCCCTTACTACTATGTTGCTTGGCTTTAACGTCAGTCCCTCGCAGTCAAGTCTGTCAAGAGCTTTTTTCGGCAATACATTCAAGGATGAGCTTGTGTCCACCAAAACATGGGCCAGAGTTGTGCCCCTGCATTCCACCGAGACATGTAATGCCTCATTGTACTTTCTTCCCCTCGGTGTTAGATCAGCATCCGAGAAACCTAGGCCATTGTCCGCAGTTAGGCTGGCCATGCAGTCTTGAAATTAATCAGCAGACGTCTCTTGAGGCACATGGGATGTTTTTAGGAACTTCACCAAGGCTTTCACATGTGCCTCGGAACACAGTAGTAATGCCAGCATGGATATTTTGGAGGGAGTTTTGCCCAATTGTTCAACTACATTGTGGTCGATCCTCTTTATAATTTTTAGGATCTCCTCCATTTCTTTCTTAGATGTCTCAGTGATAGTCATTGATTGAGCCTTCGTTTGGACAAGCTCCACTTGAATACTCTTTCCTCGAGTCTCAGCAGCAGGGGTGTTGGTAGGAATGATAATAGGAGTTGTAACGTCTTCGTCAATAGGAGCACTTGTAGAGATGATTATGGGTACGGAAGTAATCTTCGAAGCATCCACAAGGATGATCACGGGTCCAGAAACTGCTTTTGGGGGAGCAATTTCTGGAGAAAAAGTCCTACCGCTTCGGGTAATTTTGCTAGTTCCGACAATATTGCTGATGTCAGAATCTTCTTCTTCGGATTTTATCTCTTCGGAGGCTGGCCAGTCTTGTTTGTTGCCATGGTAGTAAATATCCCCTCCGTTATTCCACGGCACGGTCTTATCTGATTTATATGGGACTGGCCCAAGCATTGTGATTATTAGAGGAGCTGCTTTTGGAACCGATGTAATTCTAACGGGTCTTCTGGTGGAGACCCTGGAAGAATTGGCGGAAATGGTAATGATTGACACATCTTCAACAGGAATAGGTGAAATAGGAGTACTTTCAAATAAAATCTCTTTGTTATCTATCAGGAACTGAATGCATGCCTTCAACAAAGGGCAATCAATTGGCGAGGATAAGTAGAGATGGCAAACTTTATTACAGCCCGGGAACACACCGGCTTTCAACAAGTTTATCTTAATGGTTGGAAGTGGAGTCATGAGTTCATCAACTGTGGTAACAAACAAATCTTCTTCAATAAAATTGATATTGTGACCATGTCTGGGCATAGGAGTAGAAATGACATTTGGCTTCTCGGGCGCATCAAACTCAATTTATTTTGCTTCAATGAGGTCTTGTATTTTGTTCTTCAAGGCCCAACAGTTATTAGTATCATGACCAGGACTTTCAGAGTGATATGCGCAACGGGCATTGGGATGATAATGAGGGGACATTGTATTGGGGTTATTCGGAGCTTCTTGGTTTCCAAGTTGGATCTCAGAAGATGCGGTAATACTTGAGACAGAGTCATGTTGATTCTGGTGAATTGCCCGACCGGACTTTCCAGCCTTGGTTGATTACTTCTTTGTTGATCAGATGTATGCTTGGGAATAATAACAGCCCCCACCATTGGTCGACGTTCGGCCCTATCTTGGTTCCTTTGCGAATCTATAACAGCTACCTCTTTCTTCCTGATGAAAGGCTTCCTTATAGATGTAGAAGAAGATGAATCCTTCTGAATCTTTCCACTTTTTATGCCAGCTTCCACCCTCTCTCCGGTTAATATTAGTTCCGTAAAGCCGACAGATGAACTTCCGATTAAATGGTTGAAGAAGGGGCCAGATAAGGTGCCTAAAAACATGTCCACCAATTCCCTTTCAGACAGAGGGGGTTAAACTCTTCCAGCCAAATCTCTCCATTTTTGTGCGTAATCCTTGAAACCTTCATTGGAAACCATGGCCATACTCTGGAGTTGAGTACGGGTAGGCGCCAAATCAGCATTGTATTGATATTGCTTGTAGAAAGCTGCAGCAAGATCTTCCCAATTATGGACGTTGGCTCTTTCTAGTTGGTAAAACCAGTCGAGTTGTGTTCCAGACAAACTGTCTTGGAAAAAGTGCACCCATAAGTCTTTATCAGCGGTATGGGGTTAGATTTTTCTCACATATGACCGGAGATTCATTTTAGGGCATGACACTCCATCATATCTTGCAAACATATGCACTTTGAATTTTGTAGGAATTACAATCCCCGAAACTAGTCCCAATTTCTAAAAGTCTAAGCCCGACACCTTTTATATTCCATCGCGCTCAAACACTCTTCGAGATGTCTGTACTTGTCATCAGCTGGAGGGTACTGTTCCTTAGAGTAATATTCCTCTTCTTCCTTCTCTTCTTCTGATTCTAACGAGACAGTTGTTTCCTTGCCTTTCCCTTCTCCTTCACCAGATGTGGTTGCAAAATTCAAAGTCCTTCTTGTCTGCCCCTGGAATCTTCTTCCCATGTTTAAGACTCCAATCACCTTCTTTGTTTTATTTTTCCTCTCTTCAGCCAGCAGAGTCTTCAATTCTTCTTGCCCCTTGGCTAGGGTCATGAGCAACTGTTAAAATTGCGTATTCTGAGCTTGAAGATCTTTCACTGTTTGCTCGAGATCCATCTTACTGAAATAAACAGTAGAGAGATGAGGAGACTTGTTGCAAAAACCTGCTTATGTTATGATGAATGGTATATGAATATGCAATATTTTCAAGGATTTCAAAGATTCAAATTCGCTTTAGACAAAAAGGAAACACACATTATATTAATAAGATAAAGTTTGAGTACATCAATGCCCCTTGAACAAAATCATACAAAAGCTCCAAGATATAAAAGTAGTGCGTATCCTATTTGGTGCAATGTAGGCATTCAGAGTATGCTCCTCATGAAGTAGCCTAGTGAGCTCCAAAAACTTCTTCTCGCTTGCGTAGAATTGGGATTCAAAAGTATCTCGCTCTCCTTTGAGTTGTATCCAATCCCTTTGGAGGTTTTCAAGAGATGTGGGCGTGTCAGGATGTAGGATAGTGTATGGAACATCTCCTTCCTTAACAGGCTCAATGATTACCGGGAGAACGGAGGGGTAAGGTATTATAAGACTCTGAGCACGAGTTCGTACCCATTTGAGGTAAGGCTCAAGAGGGATGGAATTCTTGTGCCCCAAAGTCTTGCTATCCACCTTGTTTAGCATCCTCCAAGCTCAGATAAATCTCTGGCGAATACCTTGATCGTCGTTGTCGTAGTCGAATACCAAACCTTGGATCAGAATCTCGTGCGGGCCATCCCTTCGGGCATAACCAAACTTACTTAAATCCAAGCATGGGTTGTAGGTGATTACTCCCCTAATTCCAAGTAAAGAGACATTAGGAAATTCTCCACAACGGTCGACAATGATAACATTCTCTTTGGAACGAGAGCACCAATGAATGTCTGAATGTTTGAGCGTCATCAACCTTTGTGACCACCTTGAACCTTGCTCATTCTTTAAGACTGATTGGGGAAGATGATAAATAAACCATCTTGCCAAGAGAGGAGTGCAACACATAAGGACACCTCTTTTCTTCATTGTGCGAGTGTGAAAAGAGTGTAGGATATCCCTTAGCAATGTAGGCACCGAGTTGTGTGATATGAAGATTTTGACGGTGTTCACATCTATGAGTTGGTTAGGATTTGGAAACAAAACCATCCCATAGATGAGAAGAGACACAATTTCCTCAAAGGCTTGCAAATCTAAGGAATTCCAACAGCTTTGGGCTTTCTCAAACAGGAACTTTGCTAAGAAGACTTTGACACCACTCCTAGTTTCCCAATGAGTTGTGACATCAGATGAGTGCAAGTGTAGAGCTTGAGCAATCTCTTTTGGCTTTGGATCTCTTTTCGTATTGTTGAAAGGTAGTTGATTGAGAATGGGAATCCTCAAGAGTTGGGAGAATTCTTCCAAAGTAGGCACAAGTTGATAGTCGGGAAATGTGAAGCAATGGTGCAAAGGATCAAAGAACTGAAAGAGCACCTTCATCATGTCCTCATCTGCATTGAAGGTGACCAAGTTGAGTAGGCGACCATGTCTCTTGGTGAATGGAAAGTTTTCATGAATTCTTGAAACTAGCTCCTTTAGTTATGGAGGAATTCTCACAAGGTTGACTTGAATAGTTTTCCTGCGAAGTGAATCCATATCCTACAAAACAAGAACAAAGATGAATCCCCAAAATCCTTGAAATGGTTAGTGGATGTATGTGATGTTCATGATGTCCATAATGTTATGTACAAGTATGCATATACAAGCAAAGAAAACAAATCCTTAGTTTAGGCTTGCATGGAGTTTTATAGGTAAGTACCCTCTTGAAGTTTAGTTGGCTTAAACCTGTCCTAGTAATAGTAACCGGGTTCTAAGGATCTCAATATCATTGGATTGTTTCCTTGGTCATTGTTTCAGCTCAAGCCTCTTTAATGGCGACCGAAATATCCCAAGAAACCAAACCTCAATGAGTGTAGTATCGAGTATCTACCAACTTCGGACTGCACCAAAGCTGGTCATCTCACTACATCCTAAAAGGCCAAGTTGGTCAAGTAAAGGTTCTAGAAGTCCATTAGTGATTCATGACATCACTCAGCGGCCTCATATTTTCTTTGATTAACTCAAAGGCTACCGGTACCCACAAATATGTCGCACTAACATAGCTATTGCTTAGACCATGTCGGTATACCCCGCACAGTTTCCACAATGTTTTGCTACTTACCTATAATGTATCCCAAATTCGGGTAGAGGATTTAAAACCCAAATATAGAACCATAATGTAAAGCATACAAACCAAGCAATGTAAGCAAGTAAATATGATATAATTCCTAAGGTAACCCCACTTTTAGAATTTTCCCCAGCAGAGTCTCCAGTTCTGTGATACGATGGGAGAAATGTCTTGAGGTTTTGCATTTTATCGCAAATGTTGCGGTTAGCAAGAGTCACCACCGAATTTTTTTTATCCAAAAGGAAAGGTGAAAAAGCACAGGAAAGACCTTTGAGATTGTTTCTTGAGTCCGGGGGGTAGATTATGAAAAGGGAATGTATTAACACCCTTTTCATCCATGGTTTTCCATGGGCTCTTAGTTACTTGCTAGATCACTTGCTTTTGTTGTTTGAAATTGTGCTTGGTGTGGTTTTGAAAGTATTTTGTGAAAGAGGCCATTGTTTAGGAAATCTTTGTAATGATTCTCGTTCGTAAGAATGTATACAAAGATGTTTGTCTTTTTGAAAATGTTTTCAATTTTTGTAAGATGTTTGGAAATGTGTGTGTTTGTTTTTGAAAATAGCAAGGATATTTGTTTTAATTGGAGTAAGTAACTAAAAGTAATCTACCTACTCAAATGTCTTTCTTGTTCATTTTCTTTTCTTTTGACATTGTTGTCTTACGATTGATTTGGTAAGCAATCCTATCTTTGGATGTAAACGGGACGGGCGGGAGTCATCGTATGGCCATGATTAGCAATGTTGCAAAGTATCTTAGCATTTTGAGGGACTAAGATCATTTTTGTAAGGCAACTTTGAATAGCATCATCGAGGGACTATGATCTTGTATTTGTTTGTTTTTGCTAAGACACTTTACATGCGTAACATAGCCATTTTGTATAAGGCAACAAAGTGGGATAACTCTAGGGGTGTCTTGTATGCAAGTGTGTCATTTTCATACTTGATTTTGTCTTGGATTAAGGTTTTCTATTTGACTGATTTTATCTTGCCATACAAACCCTAATTACTAACATGTTATGTAAAGCGATAAATTGCAAAATTTAAAGATTACCACGCTATTACAACTTTTGTGGGAGGGGATATACAATTTATGAATGGGGATTGCAATAATATAAACCTAATTAGTCTATTACAACCAAATTGAATATGTACAAGTATTAGAATAAATAATGTATAAGATGATTTAAATATGCAAAGATATGTAAATGCAAAAGAAGATTTTGTTTTGTTCTTTTTATGTAAAAACAGTTTTAACCTAAGCCTAATAAAAAAATTAAGATTAAACTTAAATTAATTAAGGAAGGAAATTATTTTTAGAAAAGATTTTGATTAAACCCTAATTCTAATTTATTAAAAGGAAAGAAATTTCTTTAAGTATTTTTATATTTTTAAAATAATATATGTATTTATGAAGTATTTTGGTCTTTTTATATGTTAAAATAAATATTTAATAGGTGTAAAGAAAAATAAGTATTTAACCTAATTTTAATTTAATTTACAAGTTTATTTAACAAAAATAGATAATATATAACTAAATAAAAATATTTTTAAGAGAAAAAAAAATAAAATAAAAAAATATAATATTTATCATTTTTACATTTTTTATGATTTTTATTATTAAGAAAATATTTTTGATAAAATAAAAACAAAAATAAAACAAGTAAATAAAATATTTGGGTCAGGTGTGCTGAAGGAAAATGGGGGCAGGAGGTTAGTAAAAAACACAAGGCCCAATGTGCTGAAGCCCATGCTGTAAAAACAACAAAAAATGGAAAAAAGTATGAAAAAATGCAAAAGGCAGCGCCAAGGCTCGAACCCGTGACCTAGGGTATTTTTGCGCGTTGCCTTACCACTGGAGTGGCTGTACATCCGTTAGTATAAATGAAAACAAAAATACATAACATAAAATACTTCCTTGCGTTGTACTTCATCTTCAACCTTTGGCCAGCCGGACCCCCTGTAACTTTTTCATTTCTCAACAAAAATGGAAAGTGATAACATGAACGTTACAATATTTTACTTCACGATTCTAACCATGTGCATAACTAAAACTATAAGTCCAAGATCAGAGAGAATTTTGTTGGGCCTAATTCTTAACTTAATTTTTTCAGAAACTTCAAACTTAAAATTCTCTAAACTCAAGCCAAATAAATGCAAGCTATGGATATGTACAGATTCATAGCAATGATGTCTACATTCTATATTCACAAATGGAAAGCTAACTATGCCTGTATCAAGAGTTAGAAAAATAGAAAACTCACCTTGAAAATGGAAATCGTGTTTTGAAAATGAGCTTGCTTTAGGATGCTGTGATGATCAGGTTAGCTTCCTTGAACCTCTAGGAAACTAATGCAATGCTTAGCTTGTCTTGAGGGTGGCTGGAATGGTCTAGAGAAGTCCACCTGTGTTACTCTGTTTTTGAACTTCAACAATGGGGAAGATGGAGTTACAGTGATGTTTCAGGGTGTGGGGTGGTTTACTTGTAAGGTAAGGAAGCTTGGGAAAGCAAAAGGCCTGAAAACACATGAGTGAAATGGAAGATTCAGTTCAGAAGTTAGAAATGGCAAGTTTGGAGGCTTGGTATGTAACTTCTGATTCTAGGGTGTTTCAAGGCTTGGGCATTAGTTGTTTTAGTTGTAAAATGATGGCTTTATATAGAGTAAAAGGTTAGAGGACTTGTGCTTGCTCGGAAGTACACGATCACATGTCTTGCTACATTTCTTGTTTTTGAAGCAAGTGTGAGAAGTGACTTCTTGAGGCATGATTCTAATCATGTAGGGTGGCTTGAAGCTTTAAATATGTTTTGTTCAGGTTTATAGGCTTGGTTTTTGCAGAAAGGACAAGTCCAAGGCTCAAGAAATGAAAAAAAAATGCAAAAAGCATGCTTTTCCAAAATGGCAATGTTGCCTTTCTTCTAAAAATGGATATTTTCTTGTACAATGCATTGAATGCTTGGATTTACGGAATTAATCCTTACGCAATTCATTAATGGTGGAGTGAAAAACGAGTTTGAGGTTTGAAAAGTAAAGATTGTACAACCAATTTGCAAATTTGAAAACTTCTTCTTCATGAAAATGACCTATAATCAAAGTGATAAAACCCTAACTTCATCTCTTCGATTCTCCCTACTCAAGAATGATCTCAAGGAGGACATTTTGGAAAGCTTGTAATGTGTTCTACAACCCATATTTGAAATAATTTTGAAAATTCCTCTTGGAACTAGGTGAAAAGTTGCCATGAAGTTAGGTCAAAAACCTGCCTAACTAGGGCAAAATTTCACTAAGTTTTTTTTAGTTCATGAGCATGTATTCATAAAATTATATCTTGAGATCCAAGCATATTTAAGAGAAATTGTGTGAAGAAAAGTTGTAAATTTCATGGAGATCTACAACTTTCATGTTGGTAACTTCCTTTGAATCATCTTGTATCATGGTGATAATTTGGCTTAAAGTTGAGAAAAAATAAGAAATTTTCTATACTTAGAAAATTTTCTAAGTTAGAATTTTTCAACTTTTCAAATCCAAATCTTAAATATTTGGTTTCTTGATGAAAAAGTTTCACATTTTGACATGTTTTGATGAATTATGATCCTTGGTACTTGAATTTGACCAAAAAGTCAAAGTTTGACTTTTCAGTGCATAGTTGACTTTTGATCAGTTGACTGAAAAATTCATCTGTCAATCCAATGGATTTGCAATGTTTTGAACCATTTCATTAGGTAAAGATGATTCAATTGAACTCTTGAACTCATGTTTCAAACCAATTGATCATTTTCTAGGTAAAAAATCAGAAATGGCACCTTCTCAGTCAAAACCCTAATTTTGACCATTTTACCCTTTTGATGATTTGATCAAATATCTTGGGGAATTATGGTCCAAACTTGATCAAATGATAGATATGAGTCTAAGATGTTGATGTGGATAAAAAATTATGAAGTTTGACTTAAAATTGGCCATGGTTGACTTTTTCCCCAATACAACTGATTTTTAGGTCAACTGTCCAATTGACTGATCAAAAGTGTGATTCAAAGCTTGAAACTTGGCATGAGTAATATTGGGGGGTCCATAATGATCCTTGAAAGTCATATGAAGAATTGATAGTCCAAAAATCCTTGTGCAAACTCAAACCCTAATTTTGGTCATCAGTGCTTGAGGAGATATCTTGAGCTGGTCAAACCATAATGCAGTCTTGAGTCAAAGAGATCTTGTGAGAACATTCTTGATAAGTGAGAGGGAAAATTTTGGGGTACAACAGTTAGCTTCATGGAAGATCAAGGAAGGTGAGTTGATGGAAAAATTGGATTGAAAAAGGCTTGAGAATAGATTTCAAAGTTGCTGAACTTTGAGTTATGGAACAAGTTTGGTAGGGTGATTATGGCTATCCAAGCATGAGGAAATGAATGGGGGGATGACCCTATATTTATAGGGAATCAAATTGAATGTCCAAGCGTGTGAAATAATGAAGTTTGGAGGGAAATCGTGTGAAGTTGCAAACAAGAAAAGTGTGACTTCTAATTTGATCAAAACTCATTCAAAAAGTGCGTTTTGTTATGCTAATCAATTTTGGAACTTTATTAAACATGTTTAGAGCCACAAACGCGTGGAAAACTTGTGATTAGAAGCCAAAACAAAGATTTCAAAATCTGACTTATGATGAAACTTCAGTTCCAAGTTACCAACATCAAAATCATGGCATTCTCAGCTCAAGGGGTCTTAGGGCATGATTCTTGATGCTTTAGAAAGATAAGGTTACAAGCTTTGCAATGAAAAAAGAATGGAATCAAATGGATGCTTGAGCTGAAAGTTGTGTTGAGTCAAAGTTGGAGAAAAAGGGTTGACTTTCCATACTTAGAAATATTTTAAATTTTTCTTCAAAAGTGACCTAATATGTCTTGCATCCAAACATGGCCTTCCACTTGGATTTTGCTCTTGACCAAAAAAGGTGGCATGAAATAGACCTCATGAATGACTTTTTGGGACTTGAACCATTCAAAATCTCCAAAAATTGAGAGAGTTATGAATTGTTGAAGTTGGAAAAAAATCATGAAATGACCTATAATCTTTTGTATCCTTAAGGAAACTTACATCCATTTTCTCACTTTTCACATAAATGAACGCATAAAATTCACATCCTTAAGATCATTGTGGAAAAACAATGGGCTCAAGGTCATAAAAACTGACCAAGTTATGATCATTTGAAGTCACACATGGAAAATTGGGGATTCATCTGAAGGACTTGTAATCTTTCTTCTTCATCAAGTTTCTTCCACGTGAAAACTCCTTGGAACTTTTGAAGTGATTTGTTGATAACCCTTTGAATAGAAGGATGTCTTTGGAATCACTCTAAAATACCAAAAGATAAGCAAGATATACTTCTTTGAAGTTCAAAACCCTAGCTCCTAGATCAAGAAAAATTCCTTGAGGAACTTTGACAATTTTGAACAGACTTCTTGTACCAACACAAATGCTTTGTAAATATAAGTTGTTGAGGATGATAATGAGAACTCATAGCAATCACAACCACTTCCATATCTTGAGAATTGAGAGAAATATGCATTTGTGACAAAAAGCCTTGTCCAAGCATGACAACTTCTCCAATCAATCCCTTGTGCTTTTGAACCAAATTTGATAATATTGAAATATGGTGAACCAAAATAACCTTGCCATGCCATTTAATCCAAAACAAATCCAATGGTGATGTTTGAAATTCTCAAGATTTATTGACCAGGGCATGGAAATAATTCATGAACCCATGGAGCAACTTGTTGAATCTTATTGCCTTTACCTACATGAGTAATAAGCAAGACAAACCAACATTGCATTTTATTAATTAAGAGAAGAAATCAAACAAAAATATTCGTGATCACAAAAGAACACAAGTCAAGGTGCTTGGTGATTCCTCAAAGATCAAAGCTAAATATAGGGAGGGGAACCAAGAATCCTAATGTGATCTTGTTGTGATGGAATCAACATGGTATGATGAAGGGATCTTAGGTGCAAAAATTGGGGTACAACGCTGCCCTTATTTAAGTTTCTTCTATTCGGAGATACGAAGGTTAAAAATCTTCGCGTCGACGCGATCGAAGATACTTAAATATAAAATAAACCATATTTTTGGCCCTAAGATGCCATGCAATGCTTATGAGCATGAATGCATATGAACAAGACCAAAGAGATGCAAAAAACCATTGGGGATGTAACAAAAAGTAAAGAAACAAGAGAGTAACCCAACCAGGATAATAAATCACTGGTGGATCAAAAAGACCTGAATCAGAGAGGATGGTAAAATGGTCAAAGGATACACCCACTTCCACTGAAGGCGAAGCGACCAACGTTTACTGAAGGCAGAGATAAATAAATATCATATCACCGATGTTCAGTGAAAGTGAAATACCAACGTTCACTGAAGGTAGGAAGAGAATACATTAGAGCACCATCATTCACTGACGATGAACCACCAACATTCACTGAAGGTAGCAAAGAGATAATAATCATCGATGTTCACTGCTGATGACCTACCAACTTTCATTGAAGGTAGGAAGAGAATATATCATAGCATCGTCGTTCACTGACGATGAACTACCAACGTCCACTGGAGGTAGCAAAAAGACAACAATCACCAACTCTCACTGAAGGTAACCTACCAACTTTCACTAAAGGTAGAAAGAGAATATATCATAGCACCACCGTTCACTGACGATGAACTACCAACATTCACTGAAGGTAGCAAAAATATAACAATCATCGACGTTCACTGTCGATGACCTACCAACTTTCATTGAAGGTAGGAAGAGAATATATCATAGCACCTCCATTCACTGACGATGAACTACCAATGTTCATTGAAGGTAGCAAAAAGATAACAATCGCCAACTTTCACTGAAGGTGACCTACCAACTTTCATTGAAGGTAGAGAGAAAATATATCATAGAACCGCCGTTCACTGATGATGAACTACCAAGGTTCACTGAAGGTGGCAAAAAGATAACAATCACCAACTTTCACAGAAGTTGACCTACCAACTTTCACTGAAGGTAGAAAGAGAATATATCATAGCATCGCCATTCATTGATGATGAACTACCAACGTTCACTGAAGGTAGCAAAAAGATAACAAGCATTGACGTTCACTTTCGATGACCTACCAACTTTCACTGAAGGTAGCGAGAAAATATATCATAGCATCACCGTTCACTGATGATGAACTACCAACGTTCACTGAAGGTAGCAAAAAGATAACAATCACCAACTTTCACTGATGGTGATCTACCAACTTTCACTGAAGGTAGAAAGAGAATATATCATAGCATCGCCGTTCACTGACGATGAACTACCAACGTTCACTGAAGGCAGCAAAAAGATAACAAGTTTCCCTAAAATTCTGGCATTTCACCTAGAATGGGTTTCAACTTCTTCTTTAATCGAGGCACTTTTCCTGGAAAGGGTAATATGTATGCTATCTCAATAAAGAGACTTCCACTTGCAAAGATTTCACAACGAGCTATTTCTAGGATATTGAAAGATTTTCCATCCGCTGGAGTAATTTGACAACGAACTGCAAACTATCCACTCATAGAGAAGATAGCAATAAAGTAACGTTGACTTTTACGGGGAAGTACAAGTTGCTTAAATAAAGAGACGGCTACTTGCTGTTATAGGAAGGATTGTAAAAATGACTTTCTGGGGAAAGCAATATGACTTCCAGGGGAATGAAATATGACTTCCTGGGAAATACCAATATATTCCTGCTGAGGAGATAAAGTCTTCTCGTGCAAAATAAATGCACAAACCAAAACTCGAAGCTTTCATAAATCCAAAGTAAATAATATTGTTGTGGAACCAAAGATTCAAACCAGAAATAAAATGGAAGAAACAGTCAACCAAAATACATCCTTTGAGAAATAAACTCAAGAGGGAAAACCAAATCCATCCAAACAAGGAGCTGTACAGGAAGGCTAAAGCAAAAATCTTCCACGAGGGATAACTCAGTGGGGAAATTGAAAGAATATACGCTTTCTGCTTAAGGACAACACTCTATTGGAGAGAGGACAACACAACTCTGCAAAATAGGGTAATATATCAACAAAAATATTAATGAATGTTAATGAGAAATGATTTGCTAAAATTAACTATGCATGATGTATGCATGAATGTATGAGTGTTATCGTGTATATGCTGACAAAACATACATATAACATTGGAAGTAACCAGCCAAAAACCAACTCGGGCACAATCAACACTCGGCTAAATCACATGCAAGGTGAACAATCCAAGAAAAAGTAAGCGCCAAATGAGGAAACAAAACTTACTGCCTGCTTTAGCTTTACTGGGGAGGAACATAATCCGGAAGTAAACAAAACAAAGTGACAGAATAGTACAGATACAGGGATAGAACATCCTTCTCCAGGCTTCACCGGGAAAACAAATGTTTTCAAAAGTAACACTTCTACTGGGGATTGCAAAACCAATCTCAAGTAAAGCAGATGGACACCAAATCATCAAAACATTCACTGGGGAATTCAAGCCGACTTCATTGGGGAGGTTAACACCACATCCTCAAAGGGAAAACCACAATACGTTCTTCACTAGAGAAACCAGGGACATGCGTTCTTCAAGAGTGATTATGGTACCGACTTCTCGGGAAAAAGAACTTCCATTAGTCCGAACGAAAACTTCAATGGAGAAATCTCAGATTGAAACTTCACATCATGAAAACTCAGAAAAGAGGAGAAATAAATCCAAACTTGACCGAGGATACCAGAGTCATGAATCCAATAAAACGAATTATCCTGAGTAGACCATCCTGAGGGGAACAAAAACTTCTTAAAACAACTGGAGTTTGTCCATTCCTGGGATCACCATTTTTGTTGTTGTTGTTTTTTTCTTTTTTTTTGCATCACAAATTCTAAAGTAAAAGCAAATTGTAAATTCTTTTTGAAAAATCGATTTTGTTATTTAATCTTTTTGCTTTGAAATTTATTATCAATAATAAATGGAGTCTTTGCAAGCTAAATAAAATAAGAAACACAAATAATTGGGTAACAACTCAAACTTTATTAATAGAATGGTAGTCTGAATGGAGAGACTCCATAGATGATTACAAAGTTCGAAAAATGGCAATATATAATGGAAAAGATACATTGAGATACAATAACCACTATCCCCTCTAATAATTTTTTGAAATCCTGAGCAGCAGCTTCTGTTGAAGTATGATGAGGATTCGAAAAGATTGTTGCTTCAATGATCAGATCTTACATGATGCTGTTACTTTCCAAGAAAGTCCCTAACTTTTTCCTAAGATGCCCTTGCGGGTTTTCAACTTAGCAGGAAATTTATTATGTTTATGTCTATAACTTTTTCCTAGACCTCCCTTTCGGGTTTTCGGCCTACCCAGACGCTCTTTTTTTCCTAAGCCGCCCTTTCGGTTTTTCAACTTAGCAAGCTGTTCTTTTATTTCTTTAGGAGAAGTATTTTTTAACTGCATCAGCATCCATGGGACGTGGGAACTCCTCGCCATCCATAGTTTCAAGAATTAATGCACCGCTAGAGAAGGCTTTCTTGACAACATATGGGCCTTCAAAATTGGGTTTCCACTTACCCCTAGAATCAGTGTTGAAAGACATGATCTTCCTGAGCATGAGGTCGCCTTTTCTGAATTCACGAGGCTTGACCTTATTATCAAAAGCTTTCTTCATTCTCTTCTGATATAACTGTCCATGACACAAAGCTATCATCCTCTTCTCTTAGATCAGATTCAATTGGTCAAATCGATTCTGGACCCATTCAGCCTCTGACAACTTGGTTTCCATTATCACACGCAAAGAGGGAATCTCAACCTTGACTGAGAGTATAGCTTCCATTCTATACACAAGGGAAAATGGGGTTTCTCCTGTTGAGGTGAGGATAAATGTTTGATATCCATGCAAAGCATAAAGGAGCATTTAATGACAATCCTTATAAGTAACAACCATCTTCTGAATGATCTTCTTGATATTCTTATTAGCAGCTTCAACATCCCCATTCATCTTTGGCTTGTACGATGAGGAATTATGATGGACAATCTTGAATTCTTCACACAGTCCTGTCATCATTTTATTGTTCAGATTCGAGCCATTGTCGGTGATAATTCTGCTCGGCACACCATACCGGCATATGAGATTATTCTTAATGAAGCGCACAACCACCTGCTTAGTAACATTGGCATATGAAGCAGCCTCCACCCACTTGGTAAAGTAATTAATTGCTACCAAGATAAAATGGTGTCCATTCAAAGCTTTGGGTTATATCATCCCAATCATGTCAAGACCCCACATAAAGAAAGGCCACGGGGAAGAAATGACATTGAGAAGTGTCGGAGGCACATGGACCTTATCTTCATAAATATGGCATTTATGACACTTCTTTGAAAATTTATAACAATCAGATTCCATTGTCAGCCAATAGTAACCTTCCCTTAGCATCTTTTTAGCCATCGAATGTCCATTGGCATGAGTGCCAAATGAAACTTCATGAACCTCATGCATCAACATGCCTGCTTTGTGTCTATCCACGCATCAGAGTAAAACCATGTCATAATTTCTTTTATGCAACACATTTTCACTGAGGAAGAAACTGCCTGCCAATCTTCTCAATGTCTTTCTATCCTTCTTTGAAGCACCAATCGAGTATTCTTGAGTCTGGAGAAAATGCTTGATATCATAATACCAAGGCTTCTATCTGCTACCTCCTTTGTTGTAAACACATGAGCGGGCTTATTCAGTCACCGAACCATAATTCGAGGTATATCATTCCAAGTAGAGTTTCCAGAGCATCCGCCATCTGATTTTCATCTCTAGGAATAAGATGGAATTCGACTTTATTGAAGAAGGGTAACAATGTTCTAGCATAGTATTTGTAAGGGATTAAGCCGAGGTGACGAGTATCCCATTCTCCTTTAATCTAGTTTATTATTAAAGCTGAATCACCATACACATCTAGAATTTTAATTTTGAGATCAATAGCTTCTTCGAGACCCATGATGCAAGCCTCATATTCTGCCATATTATTAGTGCAATCAAATGTCAACCTTGTAGTAAAAGGAATATGCGGTCCATGTGGAGTGACAATCACATCACCAATTCCTTTACCATAAGCATGCACAACTCCATCAATTATCATACTCCAACGAGATTCAAGGTCAGGACCTTCCTTGGGTAATGGTTCATCACAATCTTTCACTTTCAGGAACATCATATCCTCATCGGGGAATTCATACTCTACAGACTGATAATCTTCCACTAGTTGGTGAGCAAGATAATCTGCCAACACACTGCTTTTAATAGCTTTTTGAGTGCGGTATTTGATATCATATTCAGATAGCAACATCTGTCAGCGGGCAATTCTCCCAGTAAGAGCAGGATTTTCAAAAATTTACTCGATTGGATCCATTTTGGAGATCAACCAAGTAGTGTGATTCAACATATACTGCCGCAAACAATTTTCCGCCCAGGCTAGAGCACAACATGTCTTTTCCAGCATGGAATATCGCGACTCACAACCAGTAAACTTTTTACTGAGATAATAAATGGCATACGCTTTCTTCCCTGTTTCATCTTGTTGTCCCAGAATACAACCCCTGGATTTATCTAACACTGTCAGATACATAATTAATGGTCTTCCTTCGACAGGAGGGAGCAAGATAGGAGGTTCAAGCAGATATTCTTTGATACTTTCAAATTTCCTTTGGCAGTCATCCATCCACACACAACCTTTATCTTTCTTTAACAACTTAAAGATCGGTTCACATGTTGCAGTCATGTGGGAAATGAATATGGAAATATAATTCAAACGCCCGAGGAACCCTCTGACTTGCTTTTCAGTTCTTGGCGCTGGCATATCTTGAATTTCTTTGACTTTATCAGGGTCAACTTCGATTCCTTTCTGGATAACAATGAAACCCAACAATTTCCCTGATTGAACACCGAAGGTACATTTATTTGGATTCAAGCAGAGACGATACTGTTAGAACAAAGTTTGAATCTACTACCCTAAGTTAAAGTTTTGATGACAACAAAATGCTAGATTAAATAAATTGTATAATTCATATGAGACATATATGCTACCTAAAAATTATATTGTGCATTTACAGAAACTCTGATGGATATCAGCATAAGAATGTCAACATCAGCATCAGAAGATGAAATATCATATGCCAGCATCAGAAGATGAAATATCATATGCCAGCATCAAAGATCAAAGCATGTGCTTACGCTGAAGCTTGATGAATAGATCTGCGCTTAACATACTCTAAACTCTGATCAAGACCAAAACAATATCATCAGCACCTAGAAGCGTCAGAATAAGCCAAAGCCAATAACACGCTTAATTGACAACGGTACTGTGCATTCAAGACACTTTATTACCAACGGCTGTATTCCAAGACAAAGATCTTCTCAATATGGAAAGAACGTAATGGGCATTGAAATGGTATAATTGACTACAACGTATCTTTTCCAAGGCTATATAAACAAGTCAGTGAGAAATGAATTGGCTAATGCTCTACAACTCTTTACACGCATAAAGCAAATCATCTTCATCCTCACTCATACAACTTGCTATATCTCTCAAATTGCTTACTCTATAGTTATAGCATCCTAGTTTCACATAAGCTTAATTTGTGTATTATCACAGTTGTGATATAAAGTTTTTGTAGGAAACATTCAACACATAGTATTCATTTATCTGTAAGAAAGAATTTCCTTGAGAAACCGGTCTGTGGTTTAGACTCAAGAAGGCTTTAGCAGTTGTTAAAGCAGTTGTAATATTCAGTTGAATATAGTGGATTAAGACCTCGTTGGAGAGAGGCGAAATCACCTTGACGGGTGGACTGGAGTAGTTTGAGATCAAACGAACTAGGATAAAAATAACGTGTTGTCTGCATTTGATTTCAAGTTTTACAATTCAACCCCCCTTCTTGTGTTTTTCACTTCTTCAATTGGCATCAGAGCGCCTGGTTCTGAGCTAAAACACTTAACTGTGTCAGTACAAGATCCAGCGTCAGAAAAACACAATGGCAGGAACATATCAACACACCAGCAATGACACCAATGAAGATAAAGACAGATTCAGCGGCAAACCTCTAGTCTTTGATGGAGAGAATTTTGATTACTGGAAAGACAGAATAGAAAGCTTCTTTCTAGCACATGATGCTGATCTGTGGGACATGGTGACAGATGGATACACGCACCCAGTGAATGCAAGTGGTCAGAAGATTGACAGGAAGGCAATGTCTCATCAACAAAAGCGTGACTTCAAAAATCACCACAAGGCCAGAACTATTCTTCTCAGCGCCATCTCTTACGCTGAATATGAAAAGATATCTAACAGAGACACTGCAAAGAGTATGTTTGACTCTCTCAGAATGACGCATGAAAGCAACATTCAGGTCAAAGAAACTAAAGCTCTTGCACTCATTCAGAAGTATGAGGCATTCAAAATGGAAGAAAGTGAATCAATTGAAACGATGTTCTCAAGATTTCAAATTCTGGTGGCTGGTCTCAAAGTTCTGGACAAAGGGTATTCTACTGCTGATCATGTCAAGAAGATCATCAGAAGCTTGCCAAAACAGTGGAGGCCAATGGTTACAGCGCTGAAGCTGGCTAAAGATCTCAACAAAATCTCTCTGGAGGAAGTCATCAGCTCCCTCAGAAGTCACGAGATAGAGCTAGAAGCTGATGAACCTCAGAAGCAAGGTAAGCCTTTAGCCTTAAAATCTAACATAAAATCTGACTCCAAAGTTTTGCAGGCTGTTGAAGAAACTTCTGATGGGTCCTCATCAGAAGAAGACGAACTTTCCCTCCTCTCCAGAAGAGTGAATCAACTATGGAAGCAGAGGCAAAGAAAGTTCAGGAATGCCAGAAGATCCGATCAGAATGAGTCCTCCTCCAAATACAGAAGGTCAGACTCCTCCTCTGGATACAGAAAATCTGAAGGCTCTTCAGGAAGCAGAAAGCCAAACACCAAGGACATCATTTGCTATGAATGCAAAGAGCAAGGACACTACAAGAGTGACTGTCCAAAGCTTCAGAGGGAAAAGCCCAAAAAGAAGTTTGGAAGGGAAAAGAAGAAGAGTCTCATGGCTACATGGGATGACTCTGACTCGGAATCAGATGATGAGAGAGCAAACATAGCTCTCATGGCTAACATATCAGAAGACAGTGAAGCTTCTGAATCAGACTCTGAATCAGACACCGAAGAGGTATTCCCTGACTTTGCAATTAATTTTACTAAGGATGAACTTGCTGAAAGCCTTAACAAAATTCTGGAAAGATATCAACAGATCAGAGTTAAATTCAGAAACCTAAAAAGGAATCTTGATTCTGACTCTGATAAAACTAAGAGTCTTAAATTGGAAAATTCTGAGTTGAAAAATAAAATTTCAAAATTAGAAAATCTTTTACAAAACTCTCAGAAGGAAACAATTTCTGAAACTCCCAGCAGCGCTGATGAGATCATCAAGGAGTATGATCACAGCTTTCAGAAGTTCCTTGCTAAAAGCATAGATAGAAGCAAAATGGCTTCAATGATCTATGGAGTTAGCAGAAACGGCAGAAAGGGAATAGGATACCAAGGTAAGGTACCTACACCAAAGAATGCCATGGACCTAATTATTAAACGCACTCCTCTGAATTCACACTTCGTGTATGGTCACACACATGACATTAAATATACTAGTAGTAATTATTCTGTGAAACCAAAATTCAACCAGAGTTTTGGTAAAACTAACAAATCAAGACCCAAGAAAATATGGGTACCTAAGGATAAAATAATACATGTTGCAGATATCTTTAGCAGCAAATCAGAAACACCAGTCATGGTACCTGGACTCTGGCTGCTCACGACACATGACAGGAAGAAGGCATATGTTCCAAATCCTGGAACTTAAGCCTGGAGGCCACGTAGGCTTTGGAGGCAATCAGAGGGGAAAGATCATTGGCTCTGGAACAGTAGGTAATGGAAATATTTCCTCTATAAATAATGTTCTATTAGTAGATGGATTAATGCATAATCTGTTATCCATAAGTCAATTAAGTGATAATGGTTATGATATAATCTTTAATCAAAAATCATGTAAAGCTGTTAGTCAGAAAGATGGGACTATCCTATTTAATGGAAAGAGGAAAAACAACATTTATAAAATCAAACTTTCTGAACTGAAAAGTCAGAATGTAAAGTGTCTTCTGTCTGTTAACAACGAGCAATGGATCTGGTACAGAAGATTGGGGCATGTTAGTATGAGAAGAATATCTCAGATTAACAAACTCAATCTGGTCAGAGGACTTCCTAATCTGAAGTTCAATTCAGAAGCTCTGTGTGAAGCATGTCAGAAAGGCAAGTTTGCAAAACCTGCTTTCAAATCTAAAAACGTTGTTTCCACCTCTAAGCCATTAGAACTTCTGCACATTGACTTATTTGGACCAGTTAAAACTGCTTCAGTCAGTGGCAAGAAGTACGGGTTAGTAATCGTAGATGACTATAGCAGATGGACATGGGTAAAGTTCTTAAGACACAAGGACGAGTCACACTATGTGTTTGTCACCTTCTGTAACCAAGTTCAGAATGAAAAGGATCTTAGAATCGTTAAAGTCAGAAGTGATCATGGTGGAGAATTTGAAAACAAAGATTTTTAGTCATTCTTTAATGACAGAGGCATTCTGCATGATTTCTCTTGTCATAGAACTCCCCAGCAAAATGGAGTTGTAGAATGAAAGAACAGAACATTGCAAGAAATGGCCAGAACCATGATCAATGAGACAAACGTTGCTAAGATCTTCTGGGCAGAGGCAATAAACACAGCGTGCTACATTCAGAATAGAATCTCCATAAGACCTATTCTGGAAAAGACTCCATATGAATTGTGGAAGAACAGAAAGCCCAACATTTCATATTTTCATCCATTTGGATGTACTTGTTTTATGTTAAACACAAAAAATTATTTGAACAAGTTTGACTCTAAAGCACAGAAGTGTATTATGTTAGGATACTCTGAACGCTCAAGAGGGTACAGAGTATACAATACAGAAACACAGATTGTGGAAGAATCAATCAGTGTTCGTTTTGATGATAAGCTTGACTCTGAAAAGTCAAAGCAGAATGAAGTCTTTGCAGGTATGGAAGTTGAATTCACAAGTTCTGAAGACAAGTCATCAGAAGCTCTCAACAAAGACACTCCTTCAACATCAGAAAGAGGCACTGCGAGCAATCCAGCAACATCTGTTGATCAACCTCAAAAAAGACTATCCGGAAGCAGCATGGATCACCCAGAAGAAACAATCTTAGGAAGAAAGGAAGATCCAATCAGAACAAGAGCCAGCTTCAGAAACTCTGAAGAATCCCTCATGGGACTTGTTTCTCTGATTGAACCTTCTTCAATTGATGAAGCACTTCTGGACAATGACTGGATTCTAGCAATGCAAGAAAAGCTGAATCAATTCACCAGAAATGACGTGTGGGATCTAGTTCCCAAACCAAAAGGATTCAACGTCATTGGAACAAAATGGGTGTTCAGAAACAAACTGAACGAACAAGGTGAAGTCATCAGAAACAAGGCACGACTGGTAGCACAAGGTTATAGTCAGCAAGAGGGGATAGACTATACAGAAACCTTTGCTCCAGTCGCCAGGTTAGAATCTATCAGACTTTTAATTTCTTTTGCTGTTAATAAAGGAATCACTCTATATCAGATGGATGTCAAGAGTGCATTATTAAATGGCTATATAGAAGAAAAGGTTTATGTGCACCAACCCCCTGGTTTTGAAAGTACAAAAAATCCAGAATATGTTTTCAAACTAAAGAAGTCACTGTATGGTCTGAAACAAGCTCCCAGAGCTTGGTATGAAACACTAAGTAACTTTCTGTTAGAAAAAGAATTCACCAGAGGGAAAGTGGACACAACCTTATTCTGTAAGACAGTTAAGAATGACATCTTAGTGTGTCAGATTTATGTTGACGATATTATATTTGGATCTACTAATCCTTCTCTTGAAAGAAAATTTGCTAAGTGTATGCAGGCAGAATTTGAGATGAGCCTCATGGGGGAACTGAAATTCTTTTTGGGAATTCAGATCAATCAAACTCCAGAGGGAACTTACATTCATCAGAGCAAATATGTCAGAGAACTTCTGAAGAAATTTGATCTCTCAGAATATAAGTCATCAAAGATTCCAATGCATCCCACGTGCATTCTAGAAAGAGAAGAGGTAAGCAAAAAGGTAGAACAAAAGGTCTACAGAGGTATGATTGGTTCTCTTCTTTATCTGACGGATTCAAGGCCTGATATTTTATTCAGTGTATGCATTTGTGCAAGATTCCAATCAGATCCTAGAGAATCTCACTTAACAGCTGTTAAGCGAATTTTCAAGTATCTGAAAGGTACTACTAATCTGGGTTTATTTTATAGAAAATCTAGTGATTACAGCTTAGTAGGTTACTGTGATGCTGACTTTGCTGGAGACAGAGTAGAGCGTAAAAGCACTTCTGGAAGGTGCCAGTTTTTGGGAGAAAATATGATCTCTTGGTCCAGTAAAAGGCAATCCACAATTGCGCTATCAACAACAGAAGCTGAATACATAGCAGCAGCAGGATGCAGCACACAAATGCTTTGGATGAAAAGTCAGCTTGAAGACTTCCAGATATTTGAGAGTAACATTCCTATACTCTGTGACAACACTTCTGCCATTTGCTTAAGTAAAAATCCAATTTTGCATTCTAGGGCTAAGCATATAGAAATAAAACATCATTTCATTAGGGACTATATTCAGAAAGGCATTTTAAACTTAAAATTTATTGATACAGACCATCAATGGGCTGATATTTTCACAAAACCACTTTCTGAAGATAGGTTCAACTTCATTCTGAAACATCTCAGCATGAAGCTCTGCCCAGAGTGAAAATGTTTTAATTTTATATATTAACCTTCAGAATTTGTTTTATTTTACTGTGAACTTCTGATCAATCTTCTCTCAGAAATTTAGACATGCAGATTGTATCATATTCTATCCATAAAGATCTGAGCGTTTCATTTCAAGGATAGATGTGTTGTTCACTAAATCAAACAAGTGTCATCCAGTCATCAGCTAATTCCTGAGGCAGAACACGCGTGCACGCTTCTGAGAAGGCAAAGCGCTGATTGGATGCATTGAGACACATGTCATGGGTAACCGTTCCAAATATCTTTCTAAATCCCCCAAAATCAGCCAACATTAAATGCGAGTAATCATGATTTAATTCTCTCTCTTAAAACGTTTATGTTTTCAAAACATTTTTTGAAACCTATTTAAACGCCTTAAACATCATTCATTCTTTTTTTTACCGTCACATACAAATCTTCAACATTTTTCTGTGTTCTTACTGTGTGTTAATTTTTTTTTCAAAGAAACCCTTTTCAAGCTTTTTCTCAAAAACCCTTGTGTGAACATGGCATCTTCTAGCACTCCTTCTGCAGGTTCCCAACAAGATGCTTCTTCTGAACAGTATCAGACTCCTTTCATAACGCTCCTCACTCCGGTCAAGAACTTGGAAGTTCTGTCAGAATTGATAGTAGATTTCAACAGTTTGATGGAAAATGGCTTTGATTTGTCTGAAGAAATTAAGGCACAAGGTTGGGAAAGGTACTTTGATAGGTTGGTGGGTCCAACGTTCCCCATCTTGGTTAAAGAATTCTGGATACATGCGTCTTCCTCAACTCATCAGGTTACTTCGTATATCATGGGAAAGAAGATAGTGATACTGAAGATCACATTGCAAGCCTGATTGGATACAATGGTGGTGGCATTCGCTGTATAGACATGGCAGAAAGGTGCTCAGATGTTGCTGTTATAGCAAGGCAGATTTTCACACATGGGGTTCCCTACAGCAAAATAAGAGATTTGAAAGATCAGCACAGAGTTTGGGCAAAGATTATTCTGGGCTGCTTCAATCACAGGAAGCCTACAAGCTCTCCTGATTACATAAACATAGATCAGCAGTTTCTGATCTATTTTATTAATCAGAAGGTAAAGATTAATCTAGCTCATCTTCTGTTCAACCATCTGAGGACCAGTGTCAAGGAGACTAGAGAAGAAGAAAGGACTAAAAGGGATTGGATACCCTTCGGCAGATTGATATCAGATATTCTAACGGAGAATAGGCTGATTGAACACTTGATAGAGGCACAAGAAATAAGCTCTCTAGAACCTTCTATTGGGAAGAAGCTGAATGCTAAGAATCTCAAGAAGATGAAGCTGATAGAGAACATTAAGAAGGAGCCCAGCGTTACTCCTTTTGCTGAAATCTCCAGCAGAAGAATTCCCCTGGACGACTTCCCCATGTTCTCAGAGATTGACTCCAAGCCTCAAATAGTTCTGAGATACTTGGATGCGTGCAAAGCTGATGGAACAGCACCCAATCTCAACATTCAAGATCTTCAGCAGAAGGCACCAGAGGTTACTCTAAAGAAGACCAAGAAGAGAAAGGCTGTATCAGAAGGATCATCTCAGCAGACCCCAAAGAAGAGAGGTAATCTGTCTTCTGTTAATGTTTTAAATTCATCTGCTGTTCCAACATTTATTCCAATCCCAGCTTCAATTGAAATCCCAATTCCCATTCCAATCATTGATGATACTGAACCTGGGTTTGACCCTTCTGAGTCATTAACCCTCAGAAGATCCCGCGCCAAACCTCACAATCCAAAACCTACAACCACAACAGAACCAGAACTTGAAAAAGTTCTTTCAGAAATAATTCAACACTCTTCCGCTCCCCATACAGAAAATCCAAATCTTCAACCAGAAACTCCCCACTCACCTCAACCAGAAACTACACTCTCACCACAACCTCCATCTCCACAACCAAAACTTAATCCACCCTCACCTCAACACGAATCATCTCAACAACCTGAGTTTCAACACTCTGAGGCTCAAACCCCTGAACCTCAATCATCTGAATCCTCTGAACCACAACCCTTAGCAATACAATTTCCTGCTGGTACCACTGTTAATATCCCTCAACTACCATCCTCACCAGAAATTACTCCACCTAATACCCCATCCAGTCCAATAATCATTCCTGATTCTCCTACTCCCTCACCCAAGCAAAATCCAGATGACCAGAACAAGACCTTCATTGATCTAACAGTCCTTGACCGCCTTGCTGCCCTTAAAAATAAAACTGCCATTCCCAAACCCAAACAACCAGATGTTGGTTCTAGCATCTTGAATTTTGAAACAGACATGCAGAAGTGGATTTCTTCTCTAAAACAGGCTAGTCCGGGAGTGATTGATCCTGCAGTTTCAGACAAACTCTGGACACAATTCAGAGGATGGGTGTGCACTGAAACCTTTAAGCTGCAAGACCAAAGCTATGAACAGGCTCAACATAACTTCAGCAATCTGCTGAAAGAAGTTGAAAGTCTGCTGAATGTTAAAGGGCTACTTCTGGACAGTGAGCCTTGGTCTGAAAAGCGTCCAGCTTCAACAGTTCAACCAGCAGAAGAACAGACGATTCCATCTGAAGATTTAAGTCAAGAAGAAGTCATTGCAGAAAGCTCTCAGAAGCATCCTGATTCTGACATCTCTCAAGCTGCATTGGACAGGCAGACTCTTGAAGAGCTGAAGCAAAATGATCTTCGACTGCAGGAGATAATATATGAGAATGATCAACGAATGAAGGAAAGGATGGATGTTCAGGATAGTAAGATTGGCTCAGTAGTCAGCATGGTGCATCAGCAGAAGGAAACCACTGATCAGATTAAGAACATGCTAGAAGCTTTGTTCACACGCCTTCCTCCCCAACCTTAGACTTTGTTTCTTGATGTTTTCATTGTTTTCTTTACATGTTATCTGTAATATTTTCTGAGCTCTGAACTGAATACAATCGTTTTTCTGCACTGATCGTTTTTAACTTCAATTATTTGCACTTTTTGATTTCTGACAAAAAGGGGGAGAAAGAATGATAGTTTTCAATAACGGATTACTGAGACAAAAGTCTCAAACATTCTAACACTCTGATATACTTGAATGTTTCTTTGTTCTGCATAAGCTTACATGTACAAGAATCTGATGAACTCTAATACACTGAAGCTCTGCTCTAGTAAAGGAAAGATCTGATGCTCAAAGAAAGTACAATAAAGATCTGATGCTAAAGGACTCATGGAATTAAAAGGGAAGTAATAAACTCAGGGGGAGTTTTTCTGATCATAACTCTGATACCTTTCTATTCCCTATCTTCTTATCTTTGATACCTTTCTGTTTATTGCTGATACAAATTTATTATTTGGTTATCTCTGATATTTTTTTCTCTAAATTTCAATTGAAAATATCCGGTTTTTGTCATCATCAAAAGGGGGAGATTGTTAGAACAAAGTTTGAATCTACTACCCTAAGTTAAAGTTTTGATGACAACAAAATGCTAGATTAAATAAATTGTATAATTCATATGAGACATATATGCTACCTAAAAATTATATTGTGCATTTACAGAAACTCTGATGGATATCAGCATAAGAATGTCAACATCAACATCAGAAGATGAAATATCATATGTCAGCATCAGAAGATGAAATATCATATGCCAGCATCAGAAGATCAAAGCATGTGCTTACGCTGAAGCTTAATGAACAGATCTGCGCTTAACATACTCTAAACTCTGATCAAGACCAAAACAATATCATCAGCACCTAGAAGCGTCAGAATAAGCCAAAGCCAATAACACGCTTAATTGACAACGGTACTGTGCATTCAAGACACTTTATTACTAACGGCTGTATTCCAAGACAAAGATCTTCTCAATATGGAAAGAACGTAATGGGCATTGAAATGGTATAATTGACTACAACGTATCTTTTCCAAGGCTATATAAACAAGTCAGTGAGAAATGAATTAGCTAATGCTCTACAACTCTTTACACGCATAAAGCAAATCATCTTCATCCTCACTCATACAGCTTGCTATATCTCTCAAATTGCTTACTCTATAGTTATAGCATCCTAGTTTCACATAAGCTTAATTTGTGTATTATCACAGTTGTGATATAAAGTTTTTGTAGAAAACATTCAACATATAGTATTCATTTATCTGTAAGAAATAATTTCCTTGAGAAACCGGTCTGTGGTTTAGACTCAAGAAGGCTTTAGCAGTTGTTAAAGCAGTTGTAATATTCAGTTGAATATAGTGGATTAAGACCTCGTTGGAGAGAGGCGAAATCACCTTGACGGGTGGACTGAAGTAGTTTGAGATCAAACGAACCAGGATAAAAATAACGTGTTGTCTGCATTTGATTTCAAGTTTTACAATTCAACCCCCCTTCTTGTGTTTTTCACTTCTTCAGATACTTCCTCAAATGCTGAAACAACTTCTACAAATCTTCTACATGCCCTTCTTCGGTCTGGGATTTAGAAATCATATCATCAACATATACCTCGATTTCCTTGTGCATCAGATCATGGAATATGGTTGACATAGCCCTCTGGTACGTTGCACTAGCGTTCTTCAACCCGAAAGGCATCACTCTAACAGAATGTTCCCCAGGGTGTGATAAACTTTGTTTTTTCCATGTCCTCCGGAGCCATTCTTATTTTATTATAACCGGAAAATCCGTCCATGAATGAGAAAACTTTTAATTTTGCTGTGCTATCCACTAACATATCAATGTGTGGCAATGGAAAATCATCTTTTGGACTTGCTTTATTTAGATCTCTGTAATCTACACACATGCAGACTTTTCCGTCTTTTTTCGGTACTGGGACAATATTGGCAATCCATTGAGCATACACTGACGTCACAATAAAATCAACATTAATTTGCTTTAGAACCTCCTCTTTGATCTTTACTTCCATATCTGGGTGAGTTCTTCTCAACTTCTGTTTGATTGGTGGACACTCTGGTTTCAACGATAAATGGTGCTCCACAATATCTGTATCTAGACCAGGCATATCTTGGTAAGGCCAAGCAAAAATATCCACATACTCTTTCAGCAACTCAATCAACCTGCTCTTCATATCAGGATGCAGCGATGCTCTAATCTTGACTTCTTTCAAATCTTCTTCTGAATCCAAATTAATCACTTCCAATGGCTCTTTATATGGCTGAATGGTATTTTCCTCGTGCTCAAGAAACCGTGAGACCTCTTCTAGAATATCATCATAGTCTTCTTCTTCAGCCCCATACACAAGACATTCAAAGTTGGGAGAGGGTGCAGGGTCATTGTATTCAACGGGTTTTTTAATTAATCTGCATATATGATTTATGATTGCTTTTAGAAACTGACACATATAACAAGTGATCATGCAAATTGAATTTCAATTATTATTTATTTTGAAAGGTTTTTTCTGATTACTATTTTCCAAGAAAAAGCAGAAAATAAAGACATAATTTGGGAAACAAAGACAACTATTATTATTGATTTTAAAAGTCACAATAAACAGATAAGCCCTACAACATTAATACTTGCACCTTGGGAAGAGTAAAAGCTTTTCAAAAAGATTAAAAAAACAAATTACTTTGAAACATCTATGCAAGAGGGAACATCAACGGTGATCCAGTTCTGAACCCTAACTCCGTGCGTCACATAATTTGACATTTCCTGCTTTACTTCATCTTCCATAATGGCATTAATCCCGGAGACATTTGGATGAAGATAACCCCCGCTACGGAAGATGTCTTGATACTTGCTTGCAGAAGACTTCGGCTTCATGCTCTTACCTTGTCATTCTTCAAAGAGAACCCTAAGCCGACTCTGTTCTTGTTTAAAGGTGGATCCACAATCTGTCCCCATACCTCACTATGAACCTTTCGCACAACTTTTTACGCATCCTTAAGCGAAACCATGCAATTATCAATTCCTCTTATTTTGTCAATGGATAAGGCTTGGAACTGGGTTCCAATAGCAGCTTCATCTGCCTCCACAATACTGAAAGAGGACAAATGAGATATCAATAATGTCTGTTCCCCATTTATGATTACTACTTTCCCTTCACGTACAAATTTCAGTTTCTGGTGAGAGTTGAAGTGACAGCCCCTGCCTCATGAATCCACGGCCGTCCCAACAAACAACTATAAGAGGGAACAATGCCCATGACCTGGAAAGTTATCTGAAACAAATGTGGTCCTATATGAATAGGCAATTCCACTTCACCAATAACAGATTTCCTTGATCCATCAAATGCTATCACAATGATACCACTCGGGCGCATAAGCGTTCCTTGATATTTCAACTTCATAAGAGTGCTCCTCGGTATAACGTTCAAAGCGGATCCATTATCAATCAGCACATTGGATAGTGAATCATTTTTGCAATTCATAGAGATGTGGAGGGCTAGGTTTTGATTCCTTCCTTCATATGGAAATTCATCATCGTAGAAACTCAAGTTATTACATGACATAATGTTCCCTATTACGCTGCTGAATTGGTCTATTGGCATATCACTCTCCACAAAAGCTTGGTCCAATACCCTTATCAAGGATTCTCTGTGAGTAGATGAGTTCATCAATAAAGCCAAGATATATATTTTCGAAGGAGTCTGGAGTAGCTAATCTATAATTCTGTAGTCGCTCATCTTGATTATCTTTAAAATATCATCCACTTCTTTCTCTAACGTAGCCCCACTAGTCTCCTCCGTAGCCTTCTTGGGTTCAACATTCTCAGCAATTTTCTTTCCAGCACTAACATCTCCTCGAACAACTGGTGCAAACACACGACCGCTGCGGGTCACCCTGCTATTTTCAGCAATATTTCCAATATCACGCATTGGATGGATGGGAAATTCCACTCCATCCTCTAAGATTGTAAAATTGTATTTGTAGGGCACAACCTTATCTGACTTGTAGGGGATAGGACCCGGCAAATTAATCACCAATGGGGTAACAACTGGATTTCTATAATATTCAACTTCAAGATGGGCAGGTGCCCCAAAACAAGGTACAATGACATTTACCCCTTCTTCAACACAATCAGTCATTATTGAGTCATTTCTGGAATACAAATCCTCATCTGAGGAGAAATACTCATATGCAGAGGCATACTCTTCATCCGACTCTTCTTCAGTCAAGCAAACCTCAATCAAATCAACTTCATGGTAATCATCCCTTTGACCTGTAACTTTGATAGTTCCATTGTCCAACAACAATTGAACACCTTTCTTCACGATTGAACATCCTCGGGAATCTCGACAGTAAACTCCACAAGATCCATACTGGTGTTCTACCTGACCATCCATATGGCAGAAAGTAGCATGCAATTGCACAAGGTCCTCATTCATATACTCTACATCAAAAATTCTGAATTCTCCAAGACATCCAGAAACCATATTCACCTCCTCTTCATACTCTGCCCTAGGCCTGATTATGTGGATGAGGCCCTCATCCATCATCTCCTGTAAATCAACCTTTATCTTATCGCAACCCTGTATGTCTAACTGCAAATAACACAACCGGAATGGTCATGCGTATAGTATCTAAATTCACAGGGGTCTGCATGCATTTTCACCAAATCACCTCTAACCAGATTAATATCAAAAATCCGGAAGTCGCCTGGACAACCAACCACCATATTCACAAAATTTTCTCCTCCATGCTTAGGTAGAGGATTGTCTTTCACATTAGGGTCTACATCCTTGAAAGATAGAATACCAGACTTCACCAATTTCTTCACCTCAGTCTTTAAAGGATAACAATTCTCGACATTATGCCCTGGTGCTCCCTGATGAAAAGCACATGTTTGCTCTGCCTTGTAATACCAAGGCAATGGTGATGGTACAACGGGAGATGGTCGGGTCTGAACCAACTTCTTCTTAATCAATGCCGGTAGTAACTCTGTATAGCTCATAGGAATATGGTCATAACTCTCCCTTCTCTGATTATACCCTTGATTCCCCTGCTGGGACGGTCTCTAATAAGCAATGGTAGTTGGAGTTGCACCCACAACTGGAGTAACTGAGGCGACTTGCTGATGACGTTGATAATTCCTTCTAGGAGTATTAACCCTCCTCTCTTGCATAACAACATTTGCATCCCCTTACTTCTTCTTGGTAAACCCATAAGATGGCTTCTTCACACCTCCAGATCCTTCACTTCTCGTTAAACGGCCCTCTCTTATAGCCTCTTATAAGCGGATACCCATTCCTACCATTTCAGTAAAGTTACTTGGCGCACTTGCTACCATCCTCTCGTAGTAGAAAGCACCCATAGTCTTCAAGAAAATCTTAGTCATCTCCTTTTCCTCCATGGGAGGAATCACTTGGGCGGCTACCTCACGCCATCTCTGTGCATATTCTTTGAATGATTTCCTGTCTTTCTGAACCATGGCCCTGAGTTGATCCGGGTCAGGAGCCTTGTCCATGTTGTACTTGTATTGTTTGATGAACGCTTCTCCAAAATCATTGAAAGTATCGATGTTAGCACTGTCCAAACTCATATACCACTTCAACGCATCACCGGTCAAACTATCCTGAAAAAAGTGAATCAGCAGACGCTAATCATCAGTATGGGTAGACATTCTCCTTACATACATCACCAGATAAGCACGAGGGCAAGTGTTGCCTTTGTACTTCTCAAACTCTGGGACCTTAAATTTAGCAGGTATCTTAACATTCGGGACCAAGCATAACTCATTCACATTCTTCCCGAATAACTCTTTTCCCCTGAGGGCCTTCATCTCCCTCTGCATCTTGTCAAATTGCTCTTGAAAATCATCCATTCTGTCATAAAGACCCAAGTCTTCACTCGGTGGAGGGAAAGGACGACACATATCATTGTTAACAAACTGAACCATATTTACCGAAGGAGGTGCAGCAGGAGCAACATGCACCACAGGAGGTGCAGCAGGAGTAGCATGCACCACAGGAGGTGCCAGAGTAACAATAGTCTAAACAATTGGAGTATCTTGAGGACTAAGGTTGAAACTTTCAGGCTCAAAATTCTCTGGCATTCCCCATGGATAACCTTGAGGCATGCAATTCTGAAAAACAGTTGGAGTAGCAGACACGGGAACAATCAGAGCTTCAATAGTTGCCCTTGTTGGCTGAGGTTGAACACTCGGTGGCTGATTCTGAGCAGCCACCAGAGATTCCATCAGAGCAGTAAGATTGGCCATGCCGGCCTAAAAGTAGAAACCTCCTCACACAGCTCGCGTTTCTCTAAGTTGTCCATTTTCTTTCTGAAATTAGCCCGAGTGTTATAGTGATGAGTCAGCTTTCTGAATGAAGTAAAGAAGCTTGGTAAGACACCTGGATATGCATAACAAATGCAAGAAATATGTGCGATATGATGCATGATATGCAATGCACATGATTTTATTTTATTATTTAATATTTCAAGGGATTTTAAAATTTATGGACATATTGCAAATATCAAAGTAATAACGCATTTGAAATACTGAAATTTTTTATTATAACAAATACAAAATGGATTACAAGTTTCAATGATCCAAAGTACAAGATGAAAATAAAATCTAAAACCTTGAGAAGTAAAGTTGATGGAGATCACTCTATATATTGGTGCTTCCCTAGGAGCCTGGCAATATGAGCCTTCAACCCCTAGTTTTCTTCCGCATATCTAGTGGCAACCTTCTTCTAATCACCTGAATTAGGGAGTGAGCAAATGGAAATTGACTGAGGCTTAGGATAAAATAAATCCCCTTGCCTCTCCATGGTCTCTACAGCCCGTCTCTCAAGAATCTCAATCAAGTCGTCATTCTTCTTCAAATTTGCTCTATAAGAAATCTCTAAAGTTTGGCACTTGTTCTTCCAAGCATCCTTTTCCTGTTGCATCCTGACTAAAGCAAGTTGTAGCTCTTCTAAATCATCCAATAAGGGAGGAATGGTCTTCACAAACAAATCCGACATAGGTGTTTCTCGGGAATACGGCATCTTCAACTGAATAGCTCTCGTTTGGACCCACTGAAGATATGGCTCTAGAGAAACGACACCCCTAGGTCCCAAGTCTTTCCTACTCTTCTTATGAATGTGACGCTAGGCCTTCGCAATCTGCTCCCTAGCTTCCCTATGGTCGTCTCCCTCCTTCAAAAGAAACTACTCAAATAAATACTATTTGGTTTATCCCTCATCGGATAATTGAGCTGTCGTTGTGCAAGAACAAGGTTATAGTTAATTCCTCCCTTTGTACCAAGAATAGGTACATTGGGGAAACTACCACAACTGTCAATAATATCTATATCCTGGCAAGCTCGATGATACCAATCAATATCCGAGTGAGTAAGTTCCATGATCTTAGGATCCCAACGGGGTTCCTTCTTGACATCCCAAAAAGCATCAGACTGAGGCATATGAGAGATAAACCACCGGTACAACAGAGGCGTACAACAGATAATCATCCCCCCATGGTAAGAATTCTGAAGAAGAATAAAGTAATAAGTATTACCCAACAATGTAGGAACTGGGTTTTTGGCCATGAAGATCCTGATAGCATTAATGTCAACAAACTTGTCCACATTAGGAAATAAGAACAACCCATAAGCAAGTAGAGCAAAGATGGCCTCAAAAGCGACTGTACTCTTCATCTTAGAAAAGTAGCAAGCTTTCTCCAATAAGAACTGAGCTGGTAATCCTATAATCCCTCCTTTAGTAGTCATATGGGCTTCCACTTCAGACTTCCCCAAATGAATCAAAGCAGCAATCTCATGTGGTTTTGGCCCACCCTCCAAACCAGTAAAAGGAACACGATTGGTAATGGGTAAATCCAACAGATAAGAATAGTCCTCCAGTGTAGGCATCAACTAATAGTCGGCAAAAGTAAAGCAATGATACATCGGATCATAGAACTGGACCAAGGTCGAGAGAATACCCTCCTTCATCTTCAGCTTCATGAAAGGAATGATGGATCCATACTTCTTTCGAAAATCTGCAGAACACTCAATCTCGAGAATTACACTGATCAACTCATCTATCTTGGGATCTTTGAAACTGTATTTCCCGGTCTTTCTTTTCCCAGAATCCATGGTTAAAAACTACCTGAGATATTTACAAATGGTCAACTTTTAAATCCCTTGAAATAAGATCTCTTCAAAAGATGCTTATGAGTACATGGATGCATGATGCAGCAATCACACACAAGATCACACATATAGGGTTCATAGGTTTAACGTCACGAGCATGAGGTCGAAGGTACTACCCACAAGGTATGGTCTAAAAGTTATCACCTGGAGAACAAGGTTCTAGAGGTTCCCAGAGTCTACATCCTTCCTTCGGATATTACCAACTTCCCGATTAACTTGGTAATTAGTAATATTCTCAAGAAAAACTCGTCCGAGCGTAGTATCGCGTGACAACTATTTCTGGATTACTCCGTCATAGCTTCCGCACTACACCTAAAAGGCCAAGATGGGTTTGGTATTCTACTGTCCTCAGCTTCAGCAGGCTCCCAGGTCGAAAGCAGTACGTCTTCCCGATTACTCGGTAAACGACACTACAGTCAAAGGGGCTTCCACTGAGTAGGGGATCTCATGCCTCCTTTTTTGGGAGTACTCCCTCAAAGTTAACATGACTATACCACCCGTCCTATCTTAAAGTTTTCCCAAGTTCGGGTATATGACGTATAAGTAATCACCAAGCACCCTGAAAACCAGGAAAATCCAGATAAACATATATTCAACATATAACACATAAATAACAATAGCATATACACACATATAAACAAAGGTAGGCTCAACCCACATAGGGATGGACCAGCAAGAAGTCAATCTTTCCCCAATGAAGTCGTCATTTTTCTGTAGCGGTAGAAATGTTTAAGACTAAGCCATTGGATTGACTTGACTTATACAAATCAAAATAAAATCGCCACTGCGCTTTATTGTTTCCAAAGGAATGGGAAAAGAGCGAATAACCCAAAAAGAGGGGGAAAGATTCAAGGTAAGGGGGTTGGTTATGCAAAGAGAAGGTATTAACATCCTAAACATCTACGGTACTCCGCAGGAACCTCTTTGTAAAAATTATGTAAAAAATGGATGGTGGAGGTGAGAAAAGAAATATATTTTTATGGTTTTTTACACCCTCCGCGGTTGCGAACCTTTAGTGCCTACGTACCACCTTTTCATGCAATAGAGGATCAGGGTACACGTAGTTCCTCTTTAAAAAATTTAAAATTTAGGTGTGTTGGTTAATTATTATGAGATAAAACATCATCGTCTATGTCTGTGTGGAAAACATACCTACTACCCACAATCATGAGAAAGGAAAATTTGCATCATCTCTAAGTGAAGGATATGGCTTGGATTTTAAAATCAACAATGTCTCACTCAACACCCAAGGGGAAAAAATCTCTCTTCACTACATATTATAGAAGTATAGTTGTTTACATCACTACAAGGATTGACAAGAGTCTAATCTTTTGAGAAAAGTTTTTAAAGTAAAAAGCCAAAGTGGAAAAATGGCTTGAAATGAGATTGATTGACTTTTAGTATTCTCACAAAAAATGCCAAAGTATTATTAAGTTGATTGAAGTTTATTTATGAAAATGTTTTGAAAATGCATGGATATAAGTCCAAGTTTATAATGAAAGTGGTTCAAGTTTCAAAACAAGAGGAGTTTTCAAAAGGAGGGAGAAGATTTTTTTGAAATTAAAGAAGATGAGAGGAGAAGAAGAGAATATCCTAAAACATAAGGTAAAAGCTAGGGATAGGAACCATCTAACCGACAAGAAGCCAATACTTGGCATTATGAGCCAAGATAGAATTCCCATTCTTTGGATTGAAACCAAGCAAGCAAAGATACTAGACCTCTTGAAAGAACCAAAACTTCAAGTATATTAAGTCTTCACAAAAATTGGGAAGAGTAACGGCTGTATACGGGTGAATTCCAGATCATAAACAAAGAGTGTAATCAGATAAGGTCACAAGGTCTCCAACATAGGCCAAGGTTTCTAATCCTAAGTCCAAGAAGTACCATGCCCCATAATGCCAAGGATAGTAGCCAAATAGTCCAAGTATCTTTAAGGATTTCATGGTTCATATTGATTATTAAGTATCTTAAGAAAAGAAAAGAAAAGCTCAAGCGAGCAACATAAAAATGACAAGAAAGTAAATGCTCAAATGAGCAAAGATGAAAATGGCATGAAATGTAAATGCTAAAAGTAAATAGTGCATAAAAATAAAATGGGCATATAATAAAAATACAGGATAAAGTCAATTATTAGTGATTACTGGTTAGTTGGATGATCATCTTAAAACTTACATTTGGAACTCATTAGAGGATTGGTAGAACCAAAGCCTCCACACAACAAGTTGCATTTGCTTTTTGTCAAGTATATTATCCATTTGGAATCCTCATAAGTACCATTTAATGATCAATGATGTTTAAATGATTCGCGTTGACCAAATGTGTTGTAGATCTATTAGAGGATTGGTAGAACCAAAGCCTCCACACAATGAATCTCAAGGTTAATGGATCAAAGAGATCAAATTAACATACTTGGGCTTGTAAACATAAGTTTGGGCCACAAATGATCATTTATTCGAATCAGGACAAAATTTAGCGCTATGTTAAGCAATCGTAAGTGGACTTATATAGAAGTAACACCTATTTTGAGGCCGGTTAATAACAATCTATGCACCATTTGTTTTGAGACATGATATAGAGATCATGCTCCAATAACACTTAGTGCAATAAGAAAATGATGAGATGAAGAGGGGTGGGAGAGAATATACAAACCACTTTTGAATTAAATTTAATCAAACTATTATTAAAATCATTCATCCATTTTTGTCGAGTTAGACTCATCACCATGGATCCAATGATGTTAATAAAGTTCATGATAAAAAATTCAACCTAAGATAACCAGAAAATAATCACAAAATAATAATGCATTTAATACATACAAAAAGGTTTTAAAAAATGTTTTAAAATAGAAATAAAAGTTTTTAAAAAATCAACTATGTTCAAATTAATGAAGAAATAAAAAGAAAGACCATAGAAAAATCAGAAAAGGACTCAAATGATTTTATAAATTTTTTGGTAATTTTTTAAAGTTAGAAACTATTTTTTAAAATTAAAAGAAATTAGTAAAATAAACCAAAAATGATAAAAAATAACAAAGTCAGAAACAAAAATAAAATAAGGTCACCAATATTTGTCAAAATATCATTGGATCATTCCATAATTTTTTCAGAATTTAAAAATGTATAAAGTATTTTTAAACATTTAAAACAATTCAAATAAAGTGAAAATTTATAAAAAATATCAAAACACAAGATTAAATTGTGAAAAAATAAAAATCAGAAAGAGAATAATCAAAATTTTTTTTCATAATTTTTTCAAATTTTTTTCTACTAAAAATGAATTTTCTATGATTTTTTGAAGTTTAAAACAACTAAATATAAAAATCAGAAAAGAAAATAAGAACCAAACAAATATGGGCCATCTGATCAATGTTAAAACGCATTTGGAAACAAATCAAGTGGACCTGACGCGTTGTGCATGTTATGGACTTTAGTGAATAATGCATAGGATCATTAGTTAAATCAGATTTTTGAAAAACATAGATGGCGCGCCTTCATTGGTTGGAAGATGTCACGTTGGTCATCTTCAACATCAAGCCAGTCCTAAAACCAGGTTGCTCAATCTGTAAAATTAGAGCACGAGACTTATGCCATTCGCTTCGTCTCTTAAAGACGAAGACAACCACACCTTCACGACAAATTTATATAAATTATAGTTCAAGCAATTTGGAAGGAAAGTTTTGAAAAGGGATTTGAAATTTCACGATTAAAACCTGTTTCCATTAAAAAGAAAGTGTTGCGACTAGAACCAGGGCAAGGAGAGCATCACAATGATATCAAAGTTTTAAAGAATTGATGAAGGAATCTACCTATTGAAGTTGAGTTGCAGAGCTCTGAAACTGGACTTCTATGGAGCAATATAGGGCACGATTCTTGAATGTAATTATAGGGTTAGCTTCAGGGAAGATCAAGGAAGGTGAATTGATGGAAAACTTTGATTGAAAAAGGCTTGAGAATAGATTTTGAAGTTGCTGAATTTTGAGTTATGGAACAAGGTTGGCAGGATGATTTTGGCTATCCAAGCTTGAGGAAATTATTGGGGGGGTGACCCTCTATTTACAGGGAATCAAATGGAATGTCCAAGCGTGTGAAATGATGAAGTTTGGAGGGAAATCGTGTGAAGTTTCAAACAAGAAAAGTGTGACTTCTAATTTGATCAAAACTCATCCAAAACGCACGTTTTGTTGTGCTAATCAATTCTAGAACTTCATTAAACATGTTTAGAGGCATATACGCATGGAAAACTTGTGATTAGAAGCCAAAACAAAGATTTCAAAATCTGACTTGTGATGAAATTTTAGTTCCAAGTTACCAACTTCAAAATCATGGCATTCTCAGCTCAAGGGTCTTAAGGCATGGTTCTTGATGCTTTAGAAATACGTGGTTACAAGATTTGCAATGGAAAAAGAATGGAATCAAATGGATGCTTGAGCTGAAATTTGTGTTGAGTCAAAGTTGGAGAAAAAGGGTTGACTTTCCATACTTAGAAATATTTCAAATTTTTCTTCAAAAGTGACCTATAATGTCTTGCATCTAAACATGGCCTTCCACTTGGATTTTGCTCTTGAACAAAAAAGATGGCATGAAATAGACCTCTTGAATGACATTTTGGGACTGGAACCATTCAAAATATCCAAAAACTGAGAGAGTTATGAATTGTTGAAGTTGGCAAAAAATCATGAAATGACCTATAATCTTTTGTATCCTTAAGGCAACGTCCATCCATTTTATCACTTTACACATAAAATAAGGAATAAAGTTCACATACTCAAGATCATTATGGAAAAAGAATGGGCTCAAGGTGAAAACAATTGACCAAGTTATGATCATTTTAAGTCACACATGGAAAATTGGGGATTCATCTGGAGGACTTGTAATCTTTCTTCTTCATCAAGTTTCTTCCACATGAAAAATCCTTGGAACTTTTGATTTGATTTGTTGATAACCCTTTGAAGAGAAGGATGTCTTTGTAATCACTCCAAAATACCAAAAGATGAGCAAGATATACTTCTTTGAAGTTTAAAACCCTAGCTACTAGATCGAGAAAAATGCCTTGAGGAACTTTGACAATTTTGAACAAACTTCTTGTACCAACACAAATGCTTTGTAAATATAAGTTGTTGAGGATGATAATGAGAACTCATATCAACCACAAACACTTCCATATCTTGAGAATTGATAGAAATATGCATTTGTGACCAATGGGAACAAAGCCTTGTCCAAGCATGACAACTTCTCTAATAAATCCCTTGTTCTTTTGAACCAAATTTGATAATCTTGAAATGAGGTGAACCAAAATAACCTTTACATGCCATTTCCTTCAAAAAAAATCCAATGGTGAGGTTTGAACTTCTCAAGCTTTATTGACTAGGGCATGAAAATAAACTCATGAACCCATGGAGCAACTTGCTGAATCTTATTGCCTTTACCTACATGAGTAACAAGAAAGACAAACCAACATTGCATTTTATTAATTAAGAGAAGAAATCAACATAAAAATATTCATGATCACAAAAGAACACAAGTCAAGGTACTTGGTGATTCCTCAAAGAGCAAAGCTAAATATAGGGAGGGGAACCAAGAATCCTAATATGCTCTTGTTGCGATGGAATCAAAATGGTATGATGAAGGGATCTTAGGGGAAAAAATTGGGGTACAACACCCCTGTTCAATCTTCTTACACCTAAAGAGTTAGATTGGAAAATCTTTCGTTCGTGACTTGAAGGTGAAAGATGATTGAACACTAGAGTGCCCAGAAATTTGCACTCGAAGATGTTGTGGTTGATTGTGTATGGAATGGGATTAAAGATGCCATTTGGAGAAATGATGGATTGTTGTTGGATATGGGCTTATAGATGCCATCCAAAGGTGACTGTTGATAAAAATTAGACTAAGTCTAAATTCCGACTTCAACTGGGGAAGAATCAGAATAAATCTTTGGAGCGATTTATCTGAACCAGAGGAAATGTCTACCAGAAAGAATCAGGATAAACCATTGATAGATTTAAACTGAACCAGCAGAGGTCTTTGATCGTTCAGTTGTGATGGGCTTGTGTAGGGTTGCTTCAGGATGAGTCTGTGTAAAACTTCATTTGGAATTTAAGAGAAAGAACTTGGGTATGGTTACTTCATGATGAGTCTGTGTAAAAGTTCATCTAGAAATGTATGAGAAGGAACCTGGGTAGGGTTGCTTCATGATGAGTCCGTGTAAAACATCAAATTGGAAAGAGAAGGAACCTGGGTAGGGTTGCTTCATGATGAGTCAGTGTAAAACTTCACCTTGGAAAGAGAAGGAACCTGTGTAGGGTTGCTTCGTGATGAGTCCGTGTAAAACATCATCTTGGAAATAGAAGGAACCTGTGTAGGGTTGCTTCTTGATGAGTCCGTGTAAAACTTCATTTTGGAAAGAGAAGGAACCTGCGTAGGATTACTTCAGCTGGTCGTGTAGATAATTTCCCTGACTTGTTCCAGGTATTAATCTCTGACCCGAGAAAGAAAGATAGTTTTCCTGGCTTGTTACAGGTATTAATCTTCAATATCTTCATGTAGATAGTTTTCCTGGCTTGTTATAGGTATTAATCTACAATCACTCGTCCACATATAGTTTTCCTGGCTTGTTACATGTATTAATCCGGAACTTTAAAATTGTTGGTGGTAGACATCTTTTGATTGACCTTTTCCTGAAAAGGTAAAATGTTAGTTGTATGCAATGTCATGGTGTATGAAATGCATGGTGTCATGATGTTCTCAAAATAAATGAGATTGTGTCGTATGCACTTGTCATGTATGTAACCAGGATGTATGAAATGTTAAATGTTATTGAAGTGTATCTTTGTCTGGGAAAATAAATCCATGACAAATGCTGGGGAGTCATTAAATCTCGGCCTGCTGTTGAGGAGTAGGTGTGTCTTCATTTTTTCTTAGAATGTTTCCATTGGGGATTCCTGTTTTATTATTTGAGGAGAACTCCGCTGGGGAATATTGAAAACTCTGTGGAGAGGGTTAATTCCTGCTTGGGGAAAAGAGTTTAGGAGTCTCGGTTGTCTGTTGCTCTATTGGGGGTTTATCTCTTAAAAGTTAGCTGTTATCTGGTCGGGTCCAGGTTTCAGTAATTGATAAAGTCAAACTATTATCTGCCCGGGTTCAGGCTTTAGTAACTTAAAATTGAGATTGACTGTTATCCGGCCGGGTCGAGGTTTCATAAACTCAAACTGTTATCTGGTCGGGTCTAGGTTTCAGCAATTGATAAAGTCATACTATTATCTGGTCGGGTCCAGGCTTTAGTAACTTAAAATTGAAATTAATTGTTATCTGGTCGGGTCCAGGTTTCAGAAACTCAAACTGTTATCTGGTCGGGTCCAGGTTTCAGCAATTAATAAAGTCAAACTATTATCTGGTCGGGTCTAGGCTTTAGTAACTTAAACTTGAGATTAATTGTTATCTGGTCGGGTCCAGGTTTCAGAAACTCAAACTGTTATCCGGTTGGGTCTAGGTTTCACCAATTAATAAAGTCAAACTATTATATGGTCGGGTCCAGGCTTTAGTAACTTAAAATTGAGATTAACTGTTATCTGGTCGAGTCCAGGTTTCAGAAACTCAATCTGTTATCTGGTCGGGTCCATGCTTCATAATGACTTATTGAAGTTAGCTGCTATCTGGTCGGTTTCCAGGCTTCACGGTAACTTACTGAATTTGATTATTATCTGGTAGGATTCCAAGCTTCATAACAAATTCTTGAAAGGATGAAGTTGAACTGATATCTGGTCGGGTCCAGGCTTCGCAACAACATACTGAAGTTAACTGTTATCTAGTCGGTTTCCAGGCTTCACGGCGACTTACTGAATTTGATTATTATCTGGTCGGATTCCAGGCTTCATAACAAATTCTTGAAAGGATGAAGTTGAACTGATATCTGGTCGGATCTAGGCTTCGCAACAACTTCTTGAAGTTAACTGTTATCTGGTCGGTTTCCATGCTTCAAGGTAACGTACTGAATTTGATTATTATCTCGTCAGATTCCAGGATTTATAACAAATTCTTGAAAGTATGAAGTTGAACTAATATCTGGTCGGGTGCAGGCTTCACAACAACTTACTGAAGTTAACTATTATCTGGTCAGTTTCAAGGCTTCACAATAACTTACTGAATTTGATTATTATCTGGTCGGATTCCGGGCTTCATAACAAATTCTTGAAAGGATGATTTCAACTGATATCTGGTCGGGTACAGGCTTCACAATAACTTACTGAAATTAACTATTATCTGGTCGATTTCCATGCTTCACGGTAACGTACTGAATTTGATTATTATCTGGTCAAATTCCAGGCTCCATAACAAATTCTTGAAAGGATGAAGTTGAAAGGATATCTGGTCGGGTCTAGGCTTCACAATAACTTACTGAAGTTAACTGATATCTGGTCGGGTCCAGGCTTAGCAACAACTTACTGAAGTTAATTGTTATCTGGTCGGTTTCCAGGCTACACGGTAACTTACAGAATTTTATTATTATCTGGTCGTATTCCAGGCTTCATAACAAATTCTTGAAAGGATGAAGTTGAACTGATATCTAGTCGGGTCCAGGCTTCGCAACAACTTACTGAAGTTAAATGTTATCTGGTCGGTTTCCAGGCTTCAAGGTAACTTACTGAATATGATAATCATCTGGTCGGATTCTAGGCTTCATAACAAATTTTTGAAAGGAAGAAGTTGAACTAATATTTGGTCGGGTCCAGGCTTCGCAACAACTTACTGAAGTTAATTGTTATCTGGTCGGTTTCCAGGCTTCACGGTAACTTACTGAATTTGGTTATTATATGGTCGGATTCCAGGCTTCATAACAAATTCTTGAAAGGATGAAGTTGAACTGATATCTAGTCGGGTCCAGGCTTCACAACAACTTACTGAAGTTAACTGTTATCTGGTCAGTTTCCAGGCTTCAAGGTAACTTACTGAATTTGATTATTATCTGGTCGGATTCCAGGATTTATAACAAATTTTTGAAAGGATGAAATTAAACTAATATCTGGTCGGGTCTAGGCTTCGCAACAACTTATTGAAGTTAACTGTTATCTGGTCGGTTTCTAGGCTTCACAGTAACTTACTAAATTTTATTATTATCTGGTCAGATTCCAAGCTTCATAACAAATTCTTGAAAGTATGAAGTTGAACTGATATCTGGTCGGGTCCAGGCTTCACAACAACTTATTGAAGTTAACTGTTATCTGGTCAGTTTCCAGGCTTCACGGTAACATACTGAATTTGATTATTATCTGGCCGGATTCCAGGTTTCATAACAAATTATTGAAAGGATGAATTTGAACTGATATCTGGTCGGGTACAAGCTTCACAACAACTTACTGAAGTTAACTATTATCTGGTCGGTTTCCAGGCTTCACGGTAACTTACTGAATTTGATTATTATCTGGTCGAATTCCGGGCTCCATAACAAATTCTTGAAAGGGTGAAGTTGAACTGATATCTGGTTGGGTCTAGGCTTCATAATAACTTACTGAAGTTAACTGCTATCTGGTCAGTTTCCAGGCTTCACGGTAACTTATTGAAGTTAACTGTTATCTGGTCGGGTCCAGGCTTCACAATAACTTGCTGAATTTGATTATTATCTGTTACGATTCCAGGAATCCTAACAAATTCTTGAAAGGATGAAGTTGAACTGATATCTGGTCGGGTCCAGGCTTCGCAACAACTTACTGAAGTTAACTTTTATCTGGTCAGTTTCCAGACTTCACGGTAACTTACTGATTTTGATTATTATATGGTCGGATTCCTGGATTCGTAACAAATTTTTGAAAGATGAAGTTAAACTGATATCCGATCGGGTCCAGGCTTCGCAATAACTTACTGAAGTTATTTATTATCTGGTCGGTTTCCAGGATTTATGGTAACTTACTGAATTTGTATATTATCTGGCCGGACTCCAGGCTTTATAACAAATTCTTGAAAGGATGAAGTTAAACTGATATCTGGTCGGGTCCAGGGTTCACAACAACTTACTGAAGTTAACTGTTATCTGGTCGGTTTCTAGGCTTCATGGTAACTTACTGAATTTGATTATTATCTAGTCGGAATCCAGGCTTTATAACAAATTCTTGAAAGGATGAAGTTGAACCGATATCTGGTCGGGTCCAGGCTTCAGAAAAACTTACTGAAGTTAACTATTACCAGGTCTGTTTCCAGGCTTCACGGTAACTTACTGAATTTGATTATTATCTGGTCAGATTCCTGGCTTCATAACAAATTCTTGAAAGGATGAAGTTGAACTAATATCTGGTCGGATCCAGGCTTCACAACAACTTACTGAAGTTAACTATTATCTGGTCGGTTTTCAGGCTTCACGGTAACTTACTGAATTTGATTATTATCTGGTCGGATTCCAGGCTTCATAACAAATTCTTGAAAGGATGAAGTTGAATTGATATCTAGTCGGGTCCAGACTTCACAACAACTTACTGAAGTTAACTGTTACCAGGTCGGTTTCTAGGATTCACGGTAACTTACTGAAATTGATTATTATCTGGTTGGATTCCAGGCTTCATAACAAATTCTTGAAAGGATGAAGTTGAACTGATATCTGGTCGGGTCCAGGCTTCACAACAACTTACTGAGGTTAACTGTTATCTGATCGGTTTCCAGGCTTCACGGTAACTTACTGAATTTGATTATTATCTGGTCGGATTCCATGCTTCATAACAAATTCTTGAAAGGATGAAGTTGAACTGATATCTGGTTGGGATCAGGCTTCACAACAACTTATTGAAGTTAACTGTTATCTGGTCGGTTTCCAGGCTTCATTGTAACTTACTGAATTGGATTATTATCTGGTCGGATTCCAGGCTTCATAACAAATTCTTGAAAGGATGAAGTTGAATTGATATCTGGTCGGGTTTAGGCTTCACAACAACTTACTGAAGTTAACTATTATCTGGTCGGTTTCCAGGCTTTACGGTAACTTACTGAATTTGATTATTATCTGGTCAGATTCCAGGCTTCATATCAAATTCTTGAAAGGATGAAGTTGAACTGAAATCTGGTCGGGTCTAGGCTTCACAACAACTTACTAAAGTTAAATTTTATCTAGTCGGTTTCTAGGCTTCACGGTAACTTATTGAATTTAATTATTATCTGGTCAGATTCTAGGCTTCATAACAAATTCTTGAAAGGATGAAGTTGAACTGATATCTGGTTAGGTCCAAGCTTTACAACAACTCACTGAAGTTAACTGCTATCTGGTCGGTTTCCAAGATTCACGGTAACTTACTGAAGTTAACTGTTATCTGGTCGGGTCCAGAATTCACAGTAACTTGTTGGGGATTATAGAGTAGTCTATTGGGGAAGAGGAGTTGTGGTCCTCTAATTTGTAGTAGTCGGAGAGGAAAACTCAAGCTTGGGAATCCTGCTGTTTGTTGGGGAAATAAACCCTGTTTCCGGTCTGTTGAAGAGGTGGCGACTTCACTGGGGAAAATCCTCGAGGATTCTTGAGGTCGACTCGGCTGGGGAAATTTTTTTTAGAGATTAAACTCTGACTGGGAGTCATCCTATGAGAAGGATTTTGGGGAGAATTGTCACTCCCCCTAGTAGCGAGTGTTTGTGGCACTGCCAGGAACTAATTGACTGTACGTAACCCTTTGTTGGGATTTGCATTCAATGCCCCAAGTTATTTAGATGGACACCTTCCCCTGGTTATTCATCATTTCTTGAGAGATTTCTTGGAATCTTGACTTGACTGCCCCAGGTGTGCTGGATAGTGACATGTCATGCCCCTTGTGGATAGGAGATTTGTCATTGGAAGTGTCATCCCACTTGAAGTGATTTTGTTCACTGAGAGAGATTTCATTCATCGGATATTCGTTGTGTGAATTTCTCTGTTGTCAAACAAATAGCCATATGCAAACAAAGATATTCAAATAATGCAAATTTTATGCTTGTCTTGATGTTTTAAAAATGCGTTTTAGCAAATAAAGAAATTTTGTAAGAAAATTCAAACTCAGGATTTAGAGTAAAGCCTTATAGGAGTCAGGATACCTTTTGTAATAGTATGCTTTCGAACTAACCCATGCTTCAATTAGGACTTTTGAAGGGTTGTAACGTGGCTTGGTTCACAGTTTAAGAAATAAAGGATAAAGGCTCAAAGTGTATTTGTGCCCGTCCGTTCTTCATGATGTTCTTCAGTCCTAAACTCAGTTAGTTGTGCGTTTGAACTCCAATTGACGTTTTGGTGATGGTTCAGACAAGTTTAGTTTATCAGAAGGCAGTAATTTTTTGCAACATTTTTCATGTTGTTGAGGATTTGTAGTGACCTCTTTCTTTTGATTTGTTATCCCTGATTTTTTCCTGACTGTTCTTATTTTGAGATTACGGTCAGCGGGATGCCCTAGTTTTTCTTAAGTCTCCTTTGTAGATTTTGACTTAGTGGGCTTTTCTTTTTGAGAGATAATGACTGCCTATTTGGTAGGGAACCATCATTGTCTTTTGATTCCAGATGAATGTTTTTGATATCACTCGTTGTATACAAAGTGAAAGTTTACGACTGAACGCGCATTTGAATTAAATGAGAGACTACCCTGCCCCAGGTTTTGATTAAAGGTTTCAATTTGTATAAAAAAGAAAACTTCTACTTCGTTGGTTCAAAGGGGTTGACTAGGGATTGTCTTCCTTATAACTCCAGTGTTTAGGATTTGAAATAACATCTATACATCATCAGCAAGGTCTGTTCAAAAGCATATTGTATGAGATAATGGCATTGTTTTCGTCATCCTCCCTCTAAAGGCTTGCAACTTTTAAGACGAGAGTTGAATATAAGGGGAGTAAAAAGCATAGTTTAAATATAGTGAAAACAAATGGATTAGTTCAAGACAAACATATGCAATGCATTGATGAAATAACAAAGTTTGACATAAATAATTGTTCGAAAAAGAAAAATTACAACTTGAAAATTCAAATGAACAAAAGCCTCTTTGTCAGAACTTGTCACTTCAGGTGGTAAGCCTTTGAGGGGCGGCAGAAGAATTCAGTCTGACCATCTTGCGTGAACTGCATCACTCATTCGTTGATCAAGTCTTGAATCTTATTTTTTAATGCCCAGCAACTATTCGTGTCATGTCAAGGACTATTGGAATGGTATGCACACATTGCACCAGGATGATAGCTAGGAGCGAAGGTATTGGGATTACGAGGAGGACCCCTCAACGTAATCAACTCCATCTTCAACATGTGTTGTAATAATCGAGCCAAGGACATGTTGATATTTGTAAACTGTCTCCCGGGCTTATTTTTCCCTTGCTGATTTTCCCGTTGATATTGATGAGGTCGTTGTTGGGCTCGTGATGTAGCAGCAGTTTGGAAAGGTCTGTTCTCCCTCCAACTGGCTTCTTGTCTCATGGAGGGATGAGTATTGACTTGATCCTAAATCTTGACCGTTCGTTTCATACGGTTTCAACCGTCTTGATGAATTTTGTTGACGAGGGTCCTTAGCTCTTCTTGTCCCCGAGCTAGGTTTTGGATGAGAGCCATCTGTCCCCACATCTGGATTCTCATCGTTTCTACCACCACATGTAACTATTTTATCTGACTTTCCTTATCGTCTTCAGGATTGTCATTGGTTACACTCTTAATGAACAGTGTTTTCAACTCTTCTTACCTCTTGGACAAATTCAAGAACGTCTCTTGTAGTTGAACATTTTGAATCTGAACGTCCTTGATAGTCTGTTCTAGAGCCATCTCTATTGAAATAAACAGTAGGAAGATAAGGAAACATGTATGGGAGAAACCTGTCATGATATGATGCATGGTATTTGGATGCATGTTTTCAAGGATCTCGCGGGGTAAGCACAAGAAAATGTTAGAAGTTGAACTTTAATCAACAACTTTTATTGGAGAACTTCGTATTATTGGATGTCCTTCCACCTGAATTAAGTTCACCATGTCAAGTGGGTTGTACCCTTGGCTCAAGTTGTTGTACTTGATCTTTGACGGAATTTGGTTAGAGGAAAATAAATCCTCTTGCCCTTTGATAGATGTTTGGTTCAACATGAACCTGCATCGTAGACCCTTGAGATCCTTGAAATGGTTATTGAAAATGCTATGGTATGATGTCATGATGTTATGTACAAGTATGCGAAGTAAACAAGTTTATATACAAATAATCATATACATACAAAGCAGACAAGTCTTTAGGTTTAGGCTTGCATTAAGTTTGTAGGTAAGTACCCTTTTGAAGTTTAGTTCGTTCAACCTGTCCTAGTTAATAGTAACCGGGTTATAAGGGATCTCAATATCACTGACCTTTCTTTTAGGCATTGTCTCAGCATAATCAATCTTTTCTTGCGGCTGAGATATCCCAAAAGTCTGATCTCAATAAGTGTAGTATCGAGTATCAACCAATTTTCAGCTTTCCACCAAAACCGGTTATCTCACTACGTCCTAATTGGCCAAGTTTGTTCAATTAAGGTTCTAAGGCCAGTTAGTGCTTCATGACACTGCTCAGTGGCCCCGTATTCTCCTCGATTCAACACAAGGGATATCGGTACCAACAAATGCGTCACACTAACGTAGCCATTGCTTCAACCGTGTCGGTCACTAACGTACAATTTCCAGATCTGGGTAGAGGATCAAAGCAAGCCCAAACAAGGAACCATAATTTAAAGCATGCAAGTCAAACAAAGAAAGCAAGTAAAGGTGATCTAGCCCTAAGGTAAGCCCAATTTTAAGTTTTACTCCCCAGCAGAGTCGCTAGTTCTGTGATATAGTGGGAGAAATGACTTGAGTGTTTTGTGTTTTATCGCAAATTTTACGGTTAGTAAGAGCCGCCACCGACTTTTCTTTTATCCAAAAGGAGAGGCTGAAAAGAACAGGAAAGAACTTTGAGATTATTCTTGAGTTCGGGGGGTTAGATTATAAAAAAGGGAAGGTATTAGCACCCTTTTTATCCATAGTTATCTATGGGCTCTTAGTTGCTTGCTAGATCACTTTCTTTTGTTTGAAAGTGTTCGTTGTATGTTTTTGAAAGTATTTTGAAAAAGGCGCCATCGTTTTAGGCAAACTTTGTAATAGTTCTCGATTGTAAGAACGTATACAAAGTGTTAAGCTTTTGAAAATATTTCATGTTTGGAAAGGGTTTTGAAAGTGTTTTGAAAGTGTTGGTGTTTGTTTTTGAAAATAAGCAAGAGTGTTTAATTTAAAAATGAACAAGCAACTAAGAACAATCTACCTACTCAAAAGTCTTAGCAAGAATGTTGTGAGATATCTTATCATTTCTCTTTAAGGGACTAAGATCATTTGTAAGGCAACATTGATAGCGTCATCGAGGGACTATGATCTTGTATTTGTGATTGTTTTTGCTAAGATATCCCACATGAATAACATGACCATATTTATAAGGCAACAAGTGGAATTATCCTAAGGGTGCATGTGTGTAAAGTGTGTTTGATTGCATGCATTTTTGTCTTTTGATCAGGGTGGTCTACTTGTTGATTTTATCTTTCCATACAAACCTAATTACTAGCAAGCATACAAAAGTAATAAAATGCAGAAACATAAAATCCTACACTATTACAACCATATTGAATTGCATGAAACTATAAAGGCAAAAATAATATAAAAGCAAGAAAAAAGAAGGTCATTCGATTTAGGGCAGCAAACCCTTCGATTCTGCACTTTCTGGCTCTCTTCGATCTGGCCTGAAAAGGGGTGAAGGCATGACTTTCAATTGGAGCCTGGAGGCTAGCATGTTGTACCTTTCGTTTGGGGCCTGGAGGCCAGCATATTGTGCCTTTTGATTGGGGCCTAGAACCAGTGCAAGATGTAACCTTCCTTTTTGTCTTCTTTGATTAGGGGTTGAAAGCAGTGAGAGAGCGCCTTTTGACTTAGCCTGAAATCAGTGTAGGCATGCTTTTCGTCTGGGCCTGCAAGTCAACATGGTTTGCCTCCTGGTTGCCTTTTTCGTTTAACCTGGAGAAATGGGGTAGAAGCCAGAAGCTTCGTTTCCTATTTCCTGTTTCCTGTTTCTTTCGTTTGAGATGTTAAATAGCAATATGGCCTAAGGCCATGCTAGCACTGCCTTAGGGCCAGGTTAGATCTTAAAACATTTGTAAGAAACTTAAAAAAAGCAAAACCAAAAGGAAAGGTATTAGAACAAAACTATAAGGGTGTAAACGAAAAGAAAAACGCAACAATATGTACATGCTTGAAACGAAAAGTAGTTAAAATCTTATATACATGCTATGTTTGAAACGAAAGATGCAAGGCTAAGAGTAAGTTACCTTGCTGCAGCCTTGAAGATGAACTGGGCCTTGAGTGGTGGCCCTAGGCTTCTCCTGGATTCGAAGGGAGGGCCCTGAAGCTTTGATTTGAATGCGGGATTCGAAGGAGAAAATAAAGCAAGTGTGATGCTTCTTTTCACTGGAATCGAAAGAGTCTGGAGTGTTGTTGTTCTTCAGAATCGAAAGAGATGAATGTGATTCTGGGTTCTTGAGTTCACAAGTGTTGATGGGAATTTGAGAGTTTTGTTGTGTTTGAGAAGATTTTGGAGGTTTCGTTCCTCTGGTCAAAAAATCCTCTCCTTTGATGTGAAAATGAACTCTCTATTTATAGAGAAAAATTTGAATGAGCAGCTTTGTGAAAGAATAAAACATAGTTTCTTTGAAAGGCCAACATCCACTTGTGTCAAATTTTTATAATCCCAAGATAAAAGTAACAAAATCAATGGTTTAGATGGGTGGCTCCTAGATCATAGGGGGAAAATATGCAAAAGAGATAGGCGCAAGGCTCAAAAACTTTCTAAAAAAGTAGTGATGTCATCAAGAGCTAGTTGGCTTGAAGAACAATTTAATATGGAGTGAGGCACAAGTTGGAGGCCTATGTAGCCTGTCCTATGGACAACTTGACCTTTTGAATCGAATACCCTGTCTTTTGTTTTGGCCCTATAGATCCAGCCTTCGACTAAAATCAAGAGCAAACGAAATTGAATTTTTCCAACAATGGTCTGTCTTTCGATTTGGCCATATTCAACTGCATGTACCATTTTGAACCCTTTTGTTTTTGATTATGTAAAGATTTGGAAGCAACATATCCTGGAAAATGAGATTTAGTCTTGAGTCGAATGCAAGAATGAGATTGAAACACACTTGTTCGAAGGAAGCCTCTGCCTCAGTCGAAGCTTGTGGTCAAAATAAGCTTACTCGAAGGAAGCTAATGCCCAGTCGAAGCTTGGATCGAAGCAAACACATTGCCCAATCGAAAGCTCATGTTCGAAGTAAGCATATTTCCCAATCGAAGCATGTGGATCGAAACAAACATAAAGGGAGTCATTTCCTTTTATCAGTTTAGCATGAGGGAAGTTCATGGCTTCTGAATCGAAGGGCGCTCTTTCAAGGGAAGTAAGAAGTTAGTCAAATCTTGTATGAAGATACCTCTTGGCTCAAATGAAGCTTGTATGAAGCAAATATGCAAGAGGCCCTTGGTGCAAGTGGATTCAAAGGATGCATAGAGATGGTTACTTTGTCCCATCAAAACTTGTCCAAACGAAGCAAGGATGCATGCAGCAAACTTGTCTGATTGAAGTAGGCAGTAAACTTTTCCAAATCGAAGCAGGCAATAAACTTGTCCAAATTGAAGCAGGCTTGCATGCAGCTATTTTTGAGCAATCGAAGGAGGTGCAAAGTCCAATCGAAGGGTGCTGAATCGAAAGAGGCCTATTTTTCTCCAAATTTCTCAAAATGTTATTTTTATCTGTTTTCTTCCTTTTTGATAATTTCCTTTTAATTTTGGTACTGGAAAAGCCTAATGTACTTGTGCAAGCTTGAATCCTGAGGATCTTTGTGAAAAAGCCTTGAGAATTGCGAGGGCAAATTTTGGGGTACAACACGATGCATAATGGGATGTGTCAACTCATTTCCTATTTGTGTCAACACATACGCATTTTGTGTCGACTCATGCACCTTTCATCCTTCTATTTTGGGGCCTGGATAATAGTATGAGTCAATGCATAAGACCATGTGTTGACTCATACCATGTTTTATCACTAGAATGAGTTGATTCATGTGAGTATGTGTCGACTCATGCTGTAGTTTTTTAGTTCTAACATTGTTTTATGGTATGTACAAGTCAGTTCATAGCATATGATTGATAAAAATGAACAACAAGCAAATGGTTAGCTTCAAGGGATAATGATTACTACATCTTATCTTCAAAAATGAATCATTAATGATGTATGAAAAAATGCAAAGTCAAGAAGACTTACCTTGAGACTATACTTGGTATTTTGAGTCCTAATACCTTTCAAGATGCTGTGAGGGCCTTAGTGAACCTCCAAGAAGTTGTTCCAAGCTGTTTGAACCATACCAACCTAGTCAAGTTGTACAATATTGTTTTTTTGTATAGAAGGTGAAGATAATGGCACTACAGAAATTATTCTTATGAAAAATCTCTATGTGATGTAAAGTGTTTTGCTGGTTGGTTTATGGGAGAGTTTGTAAGATAGAATAATGGGTTGAGGTTCTATTTTTGTGAATGAGAGTAAAGATGAGTATGAGAAAGGGTGTTTTGTGAATGAGCAGATTTTACAAAGTATGCTCTTTTTTCTGTTCTCTCTTTTTCTCTCTAAAAACCAGCCTTCTTTTTCTCCAAAAGCCCCCCTTGTGTGTTGTGAGAACAATTTATTTTATAGATTACGTTTGGCTGAGATTTGGGGAGGAAAGAAATAAGTTTTTGAATAGTTTGGGTATACTGTATCATTGCCTTTTAGATGCAGCTCTCATATGCAAATTTGGTACAAACATGATATTGAGATAATGCAGGTTTGGATTGGGTTGGTAGTAGCATAGCAGGGCTATTTTTGTAGCAGTTTTGGAGTGTAGTAATCAGCTTGGTGCAGGGCTGTTATGTGGATAGTACAACAGGCTTGGACTTGGCAGAATATAGGGCTTTGTTCAGCAATAGTTTGGACAAGATTACTTGTAGCACGCCTCAAGTTTGTTTTATGGACAACATAGTGGCAAAAGTTTGGACATTGAGTCAATGGGAAAAATTTAAACAAGACAAAGCTTAGGGTTTGTAATCTTGCAAAAATGCAACCTTGTAATAACTTGAATAATTTGTAACACCTTGAATCATTTTGAATTATAATGAAAAAAGATTTCATGAGGTATTGGAATTAATCATGTGTAGAAAATACTTAAGAAATTTTTTCCATGTCTTGCAAAGTTTTATTTTTGACCTTCTTGATTTTTTTGATGATCAAATTTCATATTTTGAATGTCTTGATGAAATGAGAGGGAAAATTTTGGGGTACAACACCCCCTTCTTGTGTGTTTCCATTCTTCAGAAATAACCAGGTGGAAGTAACTTGGAGGAACGTTCTTAAATAACAGGCGTCGAGCTTACAACGTAAAATAAGCATGTTTTATTGTTTTTCATTTTGTTAGTTTAGGTAGTTGAATGCAATTGTCTAAACAAATTTAACTCAGACTAGTTCTTAAATTTCATATCTTCACTTTTATATTTGTTTAGAAAATTTCATTCGGTCTTTTAGTATGTGTATATTAATTTTATTCACTTTTGTGTTTGTCTTTGAGCTTGTTATGAATAGCTTGAGGACATTGAGGTGATTTGTCAAGTTTGATCGTTTCGACTTGTGAATGTGTGGTAATGATTTTGGTAAGGTTTTATACACGTTCGAGGTATGTGTTTATCGCTTTCTATACTTTAGTATATTCATGATAATTATACTTTTTACAATTTTTATGTCATTCATTCTTCTGTATACTTGTTCATTTGGGAATCACTTTAGTTCCTACCTTTTTTGTGAGGTAGCTTTCCATTGTTCACATATGCTGGAGGCCATAATTCTTGTTTTAACTATATTTTATTATGCTTAATCTTTTGTTTGTGTTGATTGTATGAATGCATGAAAATGATCAAGGAATTTTTTTTAATTTTTTTAGCACAACTACCTAGCCAAATGGTCAATTCACCTTGTGAGTGTGTGATCATTAGTATCTACTTTGAGCCCTTTTGTCGATGCCCGTGTTGTTTTTGCTAAATGCTTGTCTATGAGTGTTTGGTTCTCGTTTTTGCATGGACATTGATTCTTTATTTTCTTGATCCCTCAACTATGGTTTATAGTTTGAATTTTTTCCTTGCCTTAGAAAGTAGGGAGTATTCATATTATGATGATGGTTGAATTCAAGTTGGGGAGAGGGATGTTTATATGCTTATGTTGTGATTTTTATGAGGTTGAGAAAAAGAAAGAAAAAGAAAAGAAAAATATGAAAAAGAAAATAAAAAAATGAAAAAGAAAGAAAGAAAAAGAAAAAAAATTGAAAAAGCTTTGAAAAATAAAAACAAAAAGAGTATGGAATAATGTTGTGTTAATAAGTACCGTGATTGGTTTGAGAAATTTAGAATGAAGAAGAAGTTTGATTGAAATTTTTTTGCTTGAGTCTTGGTGAGTTGAACACTCCCTTAGGTTAAGGAAAGTTTTTGTTTTGATTAGCTTTAGGACTTATCCCTTGTTAGTTAACCAAGCCACATTACAACCTTGAAAAATCCTTGTGATTCTTGCCTTTGTATTTTCAATATGAGTTTTTGGATGAGTGCATAATTTAGTCTATTATTTACAAGATTGTGGATGAGTGAAAATATCTCATTTTTTGTGTGTTTGTCATCTACCGATGATTGATTTTGCTAGGTTTGATCTATTTGTGAACTATTGTTGTTGTAGAATGTTTGACACGATTTTTGTATTTAGCATTTGTTTCATGTTTATGTTATAGTCGTAGTTTAGTTGTAAGTGTTTACTTTGTGTGTATTATTTTTCATTTGAACCATTGCATTTGTGTCCATTTTCAAAACTTGTCGATTTGTGATTCTTTGGTTGATCATTTTCATTTCTTCTAGTTGTTTGTTTCTTGTTTGACGACAAACAAGTTCAAGTTGGGGAGAGTTTGATAAGTGAAAATTGTAGCTATTTTTGTATATACTTTTTGTTACACTTATCGACTCTTTGTTGTTAATAATTGTTGAATAAACCCGACTTTTGTGTAAATACATTTAGTTTGTATATATTTGTGTTTTCTTGTACATAGTGTATCATTTGATATTTTTGTATTCATTTTATAGGTATTTGTTGCATTTTGAAGCATTGAGAATAAATTCATTTGGAGCTCCAAGATGTGCATTTGATCAATAAAGGAATAAGGCCAAGAGGAGAGCCATTTGAAGTTGTGTGGAGGAATCAACAAAAGTTTATGGGTTGATGTGCATCATCGGGCGATGGTCGGACAAGTGCCATCGTGTCTGCGTCGTCAGGCAATGGTGGAGCGAGAAAGGCCAATTTTTCCACAAGTTTTTGCCTTGCTTCGCTACTGTGTTGTTGGGAGAGGAGAAGAAGCAGCGTCAGGCGACGTGAGTTTGTCGTCGGGCGAGAGAAGATATTTTGTCCAGTTGCGTACGTGGCGCAACCTGGGCCTTGTATATAGGATCTGTCGTGGTCGAAGCTTTATGTTGTCGGGCGACGCGTGCCGAACATAATTTGTTTATATTTCCTTTTCATTTAATTTTATTGGATTATGGTTTTAGGGGTGGTTTTTTTTCTCCAAATTCCATCAACCTCATTCTTGTTGTGGATTATCTTAGATAACAACTATGGAGCTTGCATACGGATGATCCGGGGTGGATTTCTCTTCAATCAGAACTGACAAACCAAGAAATTTGCAGTTCATTTCTCTTTTCCTTTATGTATTCTCTTTTAGTTGGGTTTTATATGTATATTTACTTTGATATTATGTATATTTGTCTCCCATGGTGTTATATTTAATTTGCTTTAAAAATCTTTATGGATTGTTATCCTTGATTTTTGCTCTGTGCTCGGGATTTAGGTTGTTATAGACATATATTACTCGAATTCTTATCTATGATAATTGTATAATAGTGTATAGATTATAGAGATATATTTAGTGCTATTATTCACTTAGAGTGCCTGTGATTAATGCCTTTGTTTTGGTTGTGCTGGATGAGAGATCGTTAACACAAGTGGCACGATTGACTTCTGTGTTGTTGAGGTGTTTGAGAGATTGCTACTGAGGTGATACAATGGGTGTTGTGTTTGACATGTGATGGCATTTACGAGTATTGTAGGTTGAGTATAATTGGTCGATAGGTTTAAGTCTGTGAGGAGTGGATTATTTGCATGCTTGATAAGTTTCTCCTATGAAGAATGAATTTATTTTCTTGTCAATAGTTTTTACCCTTTTTCCTTACATACAACCCATTCAACCTCCAAAACTCATTAACAAATGATTTGTCAAATGGTGAATCAATACCAATCTCTGTGGACACGATACGATATAACCTAAATCACCTGGTAAATTTATACTTTACTTTTTGCTTGCCACTTTATCGTTCCAGCAGCGAACCACTTGGGTTGTGAGAAGGTCACTGTGTTCTCCTCAAAGCTTTCAAGCAAGAGTGAGTATTGTTTTTGGAGGAAGCTTGTAAGCAAGTCCAAGTTGTGTTCTTAGTCAATAGTATTGGCTCGTGAATTGTCATGGAAGTGTGTCTTCTAGTGTTTGTGTATTTCAAGTGTGATCTTCATTTAGGTGAAAGGTCGTCGATACAGTAACTAGGACTGGGACTGTTAGACATCATTGCGGTAATTGGGAGTGAGTGGGTATTCTCATATCTAGTAGTTCCTAGGTAGAAGTTGCATTGGGTTGGGATTAAGTGAGAAGTTGTAAACGAGGAAGTTTAACTTCAAATTGATACTACTGATAGTAGATTTCCTTCCTGGCTTGGTAGCCCCCAGAGTAAGTGTTATTGTCACCAAACTGGGTTAATAATTATGTGTGTTGTTTATGCTTTTCAATACTGCTTTGGTTGTTGATATCTTGCTTATTTTTTATGTTGGATCAGATGTCCCAACATATCATAGGACATCTGAATTCTGTCATACCATAATTTTGACTTGTATCAAAGAAATTTTTAACATTGAGTTACATATTGATAATGAGCCTATAATCTATGTAGATGCGTTATCTAATGGTGTCCTGGATGAATCATATGAAACTCTTTATTGAATGAGGATTTATTAATCTCAAGTGAATGAGAAACATGATGAAAAAATTGAAACTCTTTTTCAAGACAATACTAGACTCATGCTTAGTGTTTCCACGTTGAAGCAGCAAGTTGGACATATCAATTATGTGAAGGTGAGAAAAACACAAGAAGAGGGTAAATAAGAGAGAAGGAAAGACACGAGAAATTATCCTGGTTCCTCCCATAAAACAAAAGTAGTCTTGTCCACTTGCACTTCCAAGGGATTTACAATATAATCACTTATGATTAGAAATTCTCAAGTACACAAGCAAGAGACTTTCAAATACTCAAACATAAAAGTAAGAGACTTCAATGCTCAATAACACAAGCAAGAGATTTCATATGCTCATGCAACAAGAAAAATATTTTAACAACCTGTCTTACAGATTAAGGATTGTTTACGACTTACACTTGATATACAATCAGAGGTGTAAACCAAAATACAACACAAAAATACTCTAAGACTTAAGAACTTGTAAGAATATACAATTGTTAAGAAGTTCTAAGTTAAGCTTGTGCAATATATTTGATAGAGTAATAGCTCTTTGTTTGTCAAGGTGCAATATTGTGGTTTCTCCAAGTTTTCTTCTCCTTTTATAAAGGAACAAAAAAGAGTCGTTGGAGAAAATTCATGCACAATGAGTCTTTGAGAGAAGCATTAGTAGAGATGTTGGAAAGCTTATTGATATGGTTAATGTCGTTGAAGGGCCATTTGAAACTCCTTTTCTACCAAAGGAATTATCAGTTGCATTTCTTTCATCTTCTGCAATTTTCTGCTAAGTCTTTGCGTGATAAAAATAAGACAAAATATCTTCCGAGTCTGATAGTGACCTATCATAGTTTCTTGAAGTTCTGATCCTTGACCAGTTTCAAAGTCTAAGTCTTCAGGTTCTGGTCTTTCATAAGTTGACTTTCTTTAGAAGTTAACCTCCTTCACAAGATGGTGTTAGAAGATAGTTTGATTCTACAACCCTTAATTAGAGTTTTGATGATAACAAACACAAAGAAAAAATATGCACTCTAAATTTGTGTTATTTTGTATGCAGAAGTTCTGACCAAAACAACATCAGAAGTTAAGCGATAGAAGCTTTCAAGCTGAGGTAATCAGACTCTGCGCTGAAGAATGATGATCAGAACCTGCCCTGAAGTGAAGAATACTCTGATTCTGAACAGAAGTTTCATATACCATCAGATTCTCACATCTCTGAGTCATCAATGTTCTGAAGCAATTGCAGCATGCAAGATTCTAAGTTCTGAAGCGTTACTATTCAATCAAGAGATCATCACATGCAACGACTTCATTCAGACAAGAATCTTCTCAATATGGAAACAATATTGAATGTCCATTATCACACTTTATGTTGGACAGGATTTTCATGCCTATATAAACAAGCTAAGAGGAAAAATCGTTCATGATTTTTGACACGATCATAACATACCTCTAAAACGCTGCAAGCCTACATATTCATATTTACGCTCAAAATTGTGTAAAATATCACAGTTGTGATACTGTTTTTGTAAGGAAAAACAACTATACACATAATAGTCTTTTATCTTGATTAAGCTAGTTTTCCTTGAGATTAACCGGATTGTGGTTGTATTCAGGAAGACTTTGGCAGTTGTCAAAGTAGTGTTGTAATCAGTATTTGATTAGTGAATTAAGTCCTCGTTGGAGAGAGGTGAAATCACCTTGATGGGTGGACTGGAGTAGTATGAGATCAAACGAACCAGGATAAAAATATCGTGTATACTGCGCTTTTGATTTTAAGTTTCAATTCAACCCCCTTCTTGTGTTTTTCACTTCTTCAATTGGAATCAGAGCGCCCGGTTCTTAGTTCATACACTTAACAGTGTCAGTACAAGATCCAAGCTTTAGAAAAACACTATGGTGGGACCAAGCCAAAACATCAGCAATGACTATCATGAGGACAAGGACATAATCAGTGGCAAACTTTCAGTCTTTGATGGAGAAAATTTTGACTACTGGAAAAACATAATTGAGAGCTTCTTTCTGGCTCATGATGCTGATCTATGGGACATGGTAATTTATGGATACACACATCCAATGGACGAAAGTGGTAAGAAGATAGACAGAAAAAGGATGTCTGACCAGCAAAAATGTGATTTCAGAAACCATCATAAAGCCAGAACAATACTTCTCAGTGCTATCTCATACTCAGAATATGAGAAAATCTCAAACAGAGAGACAACCAAAAACATGTTTGACTCTCTGAGAATGACGCATGAAGGCAACATACAAGTCAAAGAAACCAAGGCCATTGCGCTCATTCCGAAACATGAAGCATTCAAGATGGAAGACCGTGAATCCATAGAAGCAATGTTCTCAAGATTCCAAATTCTTGTTGCTGGGATGAAGGTTCTCGACAAAGGATATTCTACTGTTGATCACGTAAAGAAGATCATCAAAAGTCTACCCAAGCAATGGAGGCCAATGGTCAATGCACTTAAGCTAGATAAAGATCTCATTAAGATATCTCTAGAGGAACTTGTCAGCTCCCTCAGAAGTCACGAGATAGAGCTAGAAGAAGACGAGCCTCAAAATCAAGGTAAGCCTCTAGCATTAAAATCTAACAAAAAATTTGATTCTAAGGTTTTGCAGGCTATGGAAGAAACCTCTGATGGATCCTCATCAGAAGAAGATGAATTGTCTCTCCTCTCCAGAAGGGTAAATCAACTGTGGAAGCAGAGACAAAGGAAATTCAGAAACCCGAGAAGAACAGAGAATCAAAATGAATCCTCCTCTAGATACAGAAAGTATGAGTCCTCCTCTGGACACAGAAGCTCTGAAGGTTCTTCAGGACACAAAAAGTAAAATAACAAGGACATCATCTGCTATGAGTGCAATGAGCAAGGGAACTACAAAAGTGACTGTCTAAGGCTTCAGAAGGAAAAGCCCAAAAATAAGTTCATCAAGGAGAAGAAGAAAAGCCCCATGGCAACATGGGACGATTCAGACACTTCTGATGCTGACTCAGAGTCAGATGATGAAAGAGCCAACATAGCTCTCATGGAAAATATGTCAGAAGAAAGCGAAGCTTCTGATTCAGACTCAGAATCAGACACAGAAGAGGTATTCCCTAATTTCACTGTTAATTTTACTAAGGAAGAACTTGCAGAAAGTCTGAATGAAATTCTGGAAAGGTATCAGTAAATCAGAGTCAAATTCAAGAACCTAAAAAGGGAACTTGTCTCTGACTCTGAAAAGAATGAGATTCTTAGGTTAGAGAATTCTGAGTTAAAAGAAAAGGTTTCAAAATTAGAAAATGATTTACAAAACTCTCAGAAAGAAATAATCCCAGAGACTCCCAGTAATGCTGATAAGATCACCAAAGAGTATGATCACAACTTTCAAAAGTTTCTGGCTAAAAACATAGATAGAAGCAAGATGGCTTCAATGATCTATGGAGTTTGCAGGAATGGAAGAAAAGGAATAGGATACCAAGGTAAGGTATCTTCACCTAAGAAAGTCATGGACCTTGTCATTAAACGCACACCACTAAAATCATACTTCATGTGTGGGCACACACATGACCTAAAATACACTAGTAATGACTACTCTGTCAAACCAAAATTCAACCAGAATTTTGGTAAAACTAACAAACCAGGACCCAAAAAGATATGGGTACCTAAGGACAAAATTATATATGTAGAAGATATCTTTAGCAGCAAGGCTAAAACACCAGTCATGGTACCTGGACTCTGGATGCTCTAGACACATGACGGGAAGAAAGAAGATGTTCCAAAGCCTGGAACTTAAACCTGGAGGCTACATGGGCTTTGGAGGCAACCAAAGAGGGAAGATCATTGGCTCTGGAACAGTAGCACAAAAGTGTATTATGTTAGGATACTCTTAACGCTCAAGAGGGTATAGAGTATACAATATAGAAACACAGATTGTTGAAGAGTCAATCAATGTTAGATTTGATGATAAGCTTGACCCTCAAAAGTCAAAGCAGAATGAATTCTTTGCAAATATAAAAGTTGAATTCACAGGTACTGAAGACAACTCATCAGAAGTTTCCAACAGAGACGCTCCAAAAACTTCAGAAAGAAATATTACAAGTGATCATGTACCTCCTGTTGATCAACTCTAGAAAAGGTTATCCAGAAGCAGCATAGCTCACCCAGAAGATAAGATCCTGGGAAAGAAGGATGATCCAATCCAAACAAGATCAACATTTAGAAACTCTGAAGAATCCCTCATGGGACTGGTCTCTCTGATTGAACCTCAACTCACCTCAACCAGAGAATGGAAACTCTCTCACTCCTCCTTCTGAAAACCCATCTTCTGAAATTCCTGAACCAGAAATTCAACACGCTACCGCAAACGAATCTGAAGACTCCCCTTCAGATTCTGATACCACTATCCCAATCCCTGGAATAACAGAACCTCTTACGGTTTGTTTACCTCTCAATATTAATGATATTCTAGAAATCCCTTCACCATATGAATCTACACCACAAAACACCCCTAACTCACCAATCCTGATTTCCGACTCTTCCACTCCATCACCCATCAACCGTCCAGCTGACAACCTCAAACTTGTCATTGATCCACAAGTGCTAGACCAACTAGCTTCCACCTCAAACAAAATTGCCACTCCCAAACCTAAACCAACCTCAACCAAATCAGATGTTGGTAAGAATCTGTTGATTTTTGAAATAGAAATGCAGGAATGGATTACTTATTTGAAGCAAGCAAGTCAAGAGATTTCTAATCCTGCTGCTTCTGATTCTCTATGGGAAAGATTCAGAAAATGGCTCAACTCTGAAACCCAAAAGCTGAAAGAATTGGGCTATGAAAGGGCTCAATAGAACTTCAGTTATCAGTTGAAAGCCTTCCAAGATCAAGTTATGAGCCATTGCTTCAACCGTGTCGGTCACTAACGTACAATTTCCAGATCTGGGTAGAGGATCAAAGCAAGCCCAAACAAGGAACCATAATTTAAAGCATGCAAGTCAAACAAAGAAAGCAAGTAAAGGTGATCTAGCCCTAAGGTAAGCCCAATTTTAAGTTTTACTCCCCAGCAGAGTCGCTAGTTCTGTGATACAGTGGGAGAAATGACTTGAGTGTTTTGTGTTTTATCGCAAATTTTACGGTTAGTAAGAGCCGCCACCGACTTTTCTTTTATCCAAAAGGAGAGGCTGAAAAGAACAGGAAAGAACTTTGAGATTATTCTTGAGTTCGGGGGGTTAGATTATAAAAAAGGGAAGGTATTAGCACCCTTTTTATCCATAGTTATCTATGGGCTCTTAGTTGCTTGCTAGATCACTTTCTTTTGTTTGAAAGTGTTCGTTGTATGTTTTTGAAAGTATTTTGAAAAAGGCGCCATCGTTTTAGGCAAACTTTGTAATAGTTCTCGATTGTAAGAACGTATACAAAGTGTTAAGCTTTTGAAAATATTTCATGTTTGGAAAGGGTTTTGAAAGTGTTTTGAAAGTGTTGGTGTTTGTTTTTGAAAATAAGCAAGAGTGTTTAATTTAAAAATGAACAAGCAACTAAGAACAATCTACCTACTCAAAAGTCTTAGTTCATTTCTTCCTTTCCTTTGATATTTTTATCTTACCATTGACTTGGTAAGAAGCCTTACCTTTGGATGCAAAGGGACAGACGTGGGTCATCGTATAGTTATGATAGAAATGTTGTGAGATATCTTATCATTTCTCTTTAAGGGACTAAGATCATTTGTAAGGCAACATTGATAGCGTCATCGAGGGACTATGATCTTGTATTTGTGATTGTTTTTGCTAAGATATCCCACATGAATAACATGACCATATTTATAAGGCAACAAGTGGAATTATCCTAAGGGTGCATGTGTGTAAAGTGTGTTTGATTGCATGCATTTTTGTCTTTTGATCAGGGTGGTCTACTTGTTGATTTTATCTTGCCATACAAACCTAATTACTAGCAAGCATACAAAAGTAATAAAATGCAGAAACATAAAATCCTACACTATTACAACCATATTGAATTGCATGAAACTATAAAGGCAAAAATAATATAAAAGCAAGAAAAAAGAAGGTCATTCGATTTAGGGCAGCAAACCCTTCGATTCTGCACTTTCTGGCTCTCTTCGATCTGGCCTGAAAAGGGGTGAAGGCATGACTTTCAATTGGAGCCTGGAGGCTAGCATGTTGTACCTTTCGTTTGGGGCCTGGAGGCCAGCATATTGTGCCTTTTGATTGGGGCCTAGAACCAGTGCAAGATGTAACCTTCCTTTTTGTCTTCTTTGATTAGGGGTTGAAAGCAGTGAGAGAGCGCCTTTTGACTTAGCCTGAAATCAGTGTAGGCATGCTTTTCGTCTGGGCCTGCAAGTCAACATGGTTTGCCTCCTGGTTGCCTTTTTCGTTTAACCTGGAGAAATGGGGTAGAAGCCAGAAGCTTCGTTTCCTATTTCCTGTTTCCTGTTTCTTTCGTTTGAGATGTTAAATAGCAATATGGCCTAAGGCCATGCTAGCACTGCCTTAGGGCCAGGTTAGATCTTAAAACATTTGTAAGAAACTTAAAAAAAGCAAAACCAAAAGGAAAGGTATTAGAACAAAACTATAAGGGTGTAAACGAAAAGAAAAACGCAACAATATGTACATGCTTGAAACGAAAAGTAGTTAAAATCTTATATACATGCTATGTTTGAAACGAAAGATGCAAGGCTAAGAGTAAGTTACCTTGCTGCAGCCTTGAAGATGAACTGGGCCTTGAGTGGTGGCCCTAGGCTTCTCCTGGATTCGAAGGGAGGGCCCTGAAGCTTTGATTTGAATGCGGGATTCGAAGGAGAAAATAAAGCAAGTGTGATGCTTCTTTTCACTGGAATCGAAAGAGTCTGGAGTGTTGTTGTTCTTCAGAATCGAAAGAGATGAATGTGATTCTGGGTTCTTGAGTTCACAAGTGTTGATGGGAATTTGAGAGTTTTGTTGTGTTTGAGAAGATTTTGGAGGTTTCGTTCCTCTGGTCAAAAAATCCTCTCCTTTGATGTGAAAATGAACTCTCTATTTATAGAGAAAAATTTGAATGAGCAGCTTTGTGAAAGAATAAAACATAGTTTCTTTGAAAGGCCAACATCCACTTGTGTCAAATTTTTATAATCCCAAGATAAAAGTAACAAAATCAATGGTTTAGATGGGTGGCTCCTAGATCATAGGGGGAAAATATGCAAAAGAGATAGGCGCAAGGCTCAAAAACTTTCTAAAAAAGTAGTGATGTCATCAAGAGCTAGTTGGCTTGAAGAACAATTTAATATGGAGTGAGGCACAAGTTGGAGGCCTATGTAGCCTGTCCTATGGACAACTTGACCTTTTGAATCGAATACCCTGTCTTTTGTTTTGGCCCTATAGATCCAGCCTTCGACTAAAATCAAGAGCAAACGAAATTGAATTTTTCCAACAATGGTCTGTCTTTCGATTTGGCCATATTCAACTGCATGTACCATTTTGAACCCTTTTGTTTTTGATTATGTAAAGATTTGGAAGCAACATATCCTGGAAAATGAGATTTAGTCTTGAGTCGAATGCAAGAATGAGATTGAAACACACTTGTTCGAAGGAAGCCTCTGCCTCAGTCGAAGCTTGTGGTCAAAATAAGCTTACTCGAAGGAAGCTAATGCCCAGTCGAAGCTTGGATCGAAGCAAACACATTGCCCAATCGAAAGCTCATGTTCGAAGTAAGCATATTTCCCAATCGAAGCATGTGGATCGAAACAAACATAAAGGGAGTCATTTCCTTTTATCAGTTTAGCATGAGGGAAGTTCATGGCTTCTGAATCGAAGGGCGCTCTTTCAAGGGAAGTAAGAAGTTAGTCAAATCTTGTATGAAGATACCTCTTGGCTCAAATGAAGCTTGTATGAAGCAAATATGCAAGAGGCCCTTGGTGCAAGTGGATTCAAAGGATGCATAGAGATGGTTACTTTGTCCCATCAAAACTTGTCCAAACGAAGCAAGGATGCATGCAGCAAACTTGTCTGATTGAAGTAGGCAGTAAACTTTTCCAAATCGAAGCAGGCAATAAACTTGTCCAAATTGAAGCAGGCTTGCATGCAGCTATTTTTGAGCAATCGAAGGAGGTGCAAAGTCCAATCGAAGGGTGCTGAATCGAAAGAGGCCTATTTTTCTCCAAATTTCTCAAAATGTTATTTTTATCTGTTTTCTTCCTTTTTGATAATTTCCTTTTAATTTTGGTACTGGAAAAGCCTAATGTACTTGTGCAAGCTTGAATCCTGAGGATCTTTGTGAAAAAGCCTTGAGAATTGCGAGGGCAAATTTTGGGGTACAACACGATGCATAATGGGATGTGTCAACTCATTTCCTATTTGTGTCAACACATACGCATTTTGTGTCGACTCATGCACCTTTCATCCTTCTATTTTGGGGCCTGGATAATAGTATGAGTCAATGCATAAGACCATGTGTTGACTCATACCATGTTTTATCACTAGAATGAGTTGATTCATGTGAGTATGTGTCGACTCATGCTGTAGTTTTTTAGTTCTAACATTGTTTTATGGTATGTACAAGTCAGTTCATAGCATATGATTGATAAAAATGAACAACAAGCAAATGGTTAGCTTCAAGGGATAATGATTACTACATCTTATCTTCAAAAATGAATCATTAATGATGTATGAAAAAATGCAAAGTCAAGAAGACTTACCTTGAGACTATACTTGGTATTTTGAGTCCTAATACCTTTCAAGATGCTGTGAGGGCCTTAGTGAACCTCCAAGAAGTTGTTCCAAGCTGTTTGAACCATACCAACCTAGTCAAGTTGTACAATATTGTTTTTTTGTATAGAAGGTGAAGATAATGGCACTACAGAAATTATTCTTATGAAAAATCTCTATGTGATGTAAAGTGTTTTGCTGGTTGGTTTATGGGAGAGTTTGTAAGATAGAATAATGGGTTGAGGTTCTATTTTTGTGAATGAGAGTAAAGATGAGTATGAGAAAGGGTGTTTTGTGAATGAGCAGATTTTACAAAGTATGCTCTTTTTTCTGTTCTCTCTTTTTCTCTCTAAAAACCAGCCTTCTTTTTCTCCAAAAGCCCCCCTTGTGTGTTGTGAGAACAATTTATTTTATAGATTACGTTTGGCTGAGATTTGGGGAGGAAAGAAATAAGTTTTTGAATAGTTTGGGTATACTGTATCATTGCCTTTTAGATGCAGCTCTCATATGCAAATTTGGTACAAACATGATATTGAGATAATGCAGGTTTGGACTGGGTTGGTAGTAGCATAGCAGGGCTATTTTTGTAGCAGTTTTGGAGTGTAGTAATCAGCTTGGTGCAGGGCTGTTATGTGGATAGTACAACAGGCTTGGACTTGGCAGAATATAGGGCTTTGTTCAGCAATAGTTTGGACAAGATTACTTGTAGCACGCCTCAAGTTTGTTTTATGGACAACATAGTGGCAAAAGTTTGGACATTGAGTCAATGGGAAAAATTTAAACAAGACAAAGCTTAGGGTTTGTAATCTTGCAAAAATGCAACCTTGTAATAACTTGAATAATTTGTAACACCTTGAATCATTTTGAATTATAATGAAAAAAGATTTCATGAGGTATTGGAATTAATCATGTGTAGAAAATACTTAAGAAATTTTTTCCATGTCTTGCAAAGTTTTATTTTTGACCTTCTTGATTTTTTTGATGATCAAATTTCATATTTTGAATGTCTTGATGAAATGAGAGGGAAAATTTTGGGGTACAACACCCCCTTCTTGTGTGTTTCCATTCTTCAGAAATAACCAGGTGGAAGTAACTTGGAGGAACGTTCTTAAATAACAGGCGTCGAGCTTACAACGTAAAATAAGCATGTTTTATTGTTTTTCATTTTGTTAGTTTAGGTAGTTGAATGCAATTGTCTAAACAAATTTAACTCAGACTAGTTCTTAAATTTCATATCTTCACTTTTATATTTGTTTAGAAAATTTCATTCGGTCTTTTAGTATGTGTATATTAATTTTATTCACTTTTGTGTTTGTCTTTGAGCTTGTTATGAATAGCTTGAGGACATTGAGGTGATTTGTCAAGTTTGATCGTTTCGACTTGTGAATGTGTGGTAATGATTTTGGTAAGGTTTTATACACGTTCGAGGTATGTGTTTATCGCTTTCTATACTTTAGTATATTCATGATAATTATACTTTTTACAATTTTTATGTCATTCATTCTTCTGTATACTTGTTCATTTGGGAATCACTTTAGTTCCTACCTTTTTTGTGAGGTAGCTTTCCATTGTTCACATATGCTGGAGGCCATAATTCTTGTTTTAACTATATTTTATTATGCTTAATCTTTTGTTTGTGTTGATTGTATGAATGCATGAAAATGATCAAGGAATTTTTTTTAATTTTTTTAGCACAACTACCTAGCCAAATGGTCAATTCACCTTGTGAGTGTGTGATCATTAGTATCTACTTTGAGCCCTTTTGTCGATGCCCGTGTTGTTTTTGCTAAATGCTTGTCTATGAGTGTTTGGTTCTCGTTTTTGCATGGACATTGATTCTTTATTTTCTTGATCCCTCAACTATGGTTTATAGTTTGAATTTTTTCCTTGCCTTAGAAAGTAGGGAGTATTCATATTATGATGATGGTTGAATTCAAGTTGGGGAGAGGGATGTTTATATGCTTATGTTGTGATTTTTATGAGGTTGAGAAAAAGAAAGAAAAAGAAAAGAAAAATATGAAAAAGAAAATAAAAAAATGAAAAAGAAAGAAAGAAAAAGAAAAAAAATTGAAAAAGCTTTGAAAAATAAAAACAAAAAGAGTATGGAATAATGTTGTGTTAATAAGTACCGTGATTGGTTTGAGAAATTTAGAATGAAGAAGAAGTTTGATTGAAATTTTTTTGCTTGAGTCTTGGTGAGTTGAACACTCCCTTAGGTTAAGGAAAGTTTTTGTTTTGATTAGCTTTAGGACTTATCCCTTGTTAGTTAACCAAGCCACATTACAACCTTGAAAAATCCTTGTGATTCTTGCCTTTGTATTTTCAATATGAGTTTTTGGATGAGTGCATAATTTAGTCTATTATTTACAAGATTGTGGATGAGTGAAAATATCTCATTTTTTGTGTGTTTGTCATCTACCGATGATTGATTTTGCTAGGTTTGATCTATTTGTGAACTATTGTTGTTGTAGAATGTTTGACACGATTTTTGTATTTAGCATTTGTTTCATGTTTATGTTATAGTCGTAGTTTAGTTGTAAGTGTTTACTTTGTGTGTATTATTTTTCATTTGAACCATTGCATTTGTGTCCATTTTCAAAACTTGTCGATTTGTGATTCTTTGGTTGATCATTTTCATTTCTTCTAGTTGTTTGTTTCTTGTTTGACGACAAACAAGTTCAAGTTGGGGAGAGTTTGATAAGTGAAAATTGTAGCTATTTTTGTATATACTTTTTGTTACACTTATCGACTCTTTGTTGTTAATAATTGTTGAATAAACCCGACTTTTGTGTAAATACATTTAGTTTGTATATATTTGTGTTTTCTTGTACATAGTGTATCATTTGATATTTTTGTATTCATTTTATAGGTATTTGTTGCATTTTGAAGCATTGAGAATAAATTCATTTGGAGCTCCAAGATGTGCATTTGATCAATAAAGGAATAAGGCCAAGAGGAGAGCCATTTGAAGTTGTGTGGAGGAATCAACAAAAGTTTATGGATTGATGTGCATCATCGGGCGATGGTCGGACAAGTGCCATCGTGTCTGCGTCGTCAGGCAATGGTGGAGCGAGAAAGGCCAATTTTTCCACAAGTTTTTGCCTTGCTTCGCTACTGTGTTGTTGGGAGAGGAGAAGAAGCAGCGTCAGGCGACGTGAGTTTGTCGTCGGGCGAGAGAAGATATTTTGTCCAGTTGCGTACGTGGCGCAACCTGGGCCTTGTATATAGGATCTGTCGTGGTCGAAGCTTTATGTTGCCGGGCGACGCGTGCCGAACATAATTTGTTTATATTTCCTTTTCATTTAATTTTATTGGATTATGGTTTTAGGGGTGGTTTTTTTTCTCCAAATTCCATCAACCTCATTCTTGTTGTGGATTATCTTAGATAACAACTATGGAGCTTGCATACGGATGATCCGGGGTGGATTTCTCTTCAATCAGAACTGACAAACCAAGAAATTTGCAGTTCATTTCTCTTTTCCTTTATGTATTCTCTTTTAGTTGGGTTTTATATGTATATTTACTTTGATATTATGTATATTTGTCTCCCATGGTGTTATATTTAATTTGCTTTAAAAATCTTTATGGATTGTTATCCTTGATTTTTGCTCTGTGCTCGGGATTTAGGTTGTTATAGACATATATTACTCGAATTCTTATCTATGATAATTGTATAATAGTGTATAGATTATAGAGATATATTTAGTGCTATTATTCACTTAGAGTGCCTGTGATTAATGCCTTTGTTTTGGTTGTGCTGGATGAGAGATCGTTAACACAAGTGGCACGATTGACTTCTGTGTTGTTGAGGTGTTTGAGAGATTGCTACTGAGGTGATACAATGGGTGTTGTGTTTGACATGTGATGGCATTTACGAGTATTGTAGGTTGAGTATAATTGGTCGATAGGTTTAAGTCTGTGAGGAGTGGATTATTTGCATGCTTGATAAGTTTCTCCTATGAAGAATGAATTTATTTTCTTGTCAATAGTTTTTACCCTTTTTCCTTACATACAACCCATTCAACCTCCAAAACTCATTAACAAATGATTTGTCAAATGGTGAATCAATACCAATCTCTGTGGACACGATACGATATAACCTAAATCACCTGGTAAATTTATACTTTACTTTTTGCTTGCCACTTTATCGTTCCAGCAGCGAACCACTTGGGTTGTGAGAAGGTCACTGTGTTCTCCTCAAAGCTTTCAAGCAAGAGTGAGTATTGTTTTTGGAGGAAGCTTGTAAGCAAGTCCAAGTTGTGTTCTTAGTCAATAGTATTGGCTCGTGAATTGTCATGGAAGTGTGTCTTCTAGTGTTTGTGTATTTCAAGTGTGATCTTCATTTAGGTGAAAGGTCGTCGATACAGTAACTAGGACTGGGACTGTTAGACATCATTGCGGTAATTGGGAGTGAGTGGGTATTCTCATATCTAGTAGTTCCTAGGTAGAAGTTGCATTGGGTTGGGATTAAGTGAGAAGTTGTAAACGAGGAAGTTTAACTTCAAATTGATACTACTGATAGTAGATTTCCTTCCTGGCTTGGTAGCCCCCAGAGTAAGTGTTATTGTCACCAAACTGGGTTAATAATTATGTGTGTTGTTTATGCTTTTCAATACTGCTTTGGTTGTTGATATCTTGCTTATTTTTTATGTTGGATCAGATGTCCCAACATATCATAGGACATCTGAATTCTGTCATACCATAATTTTGACTTGTATCAAAGAAATTTTTAACATTGAGTTACATATTGATAATGAGCCTATAATCTATGTAGATGCGTTATCTAATGGTGTCCTGGATGAATCATATGAAACTCTTTATTGAATGAGGATTTATTAATCTCAAGTGAATGAGAAACATGATGAAAAAATTGAAACTCTTTTTCAAGACAATACTAGACTCATGCTTAGTGTTTCCACGTTGAAGCAGCAAGTTGGACATATCAATTATGTGAAGGTGAGAAAAACACAAGAAGAGGGTAAATAAGAGAGAAGGAAAGACACGAGAAATTATCCTGGTTCCTCCCATAAAACAAAAGTAGTCTTGTCCACTTGCACTTCCAAGGGATTTACAATATAATCACTTATGATTAGAAATTCTCAAGTACACAAGCAAGAGACTTTCAAATACTCAAACATAAAAGTAAGAGACTTCAATGCTCAATAACACAAGCAAGAGATTTCATATGCTCATGCAACAAGAAAAATATTTTAACAACCTGTCTTACAGATTAAGGATTGTTTACGACTTACACTTGATATACAATCAGAGGTGTAAACCAAAATACAACACAAAAATACTCTAAGACTTAAGAACTTGTAAGAATATACAATTGTTAAGAAGTTCTAAGTTAAGCTTGTGCAATATATTTGATAGAGTAATAGCTCTTTGTTTGTCAAGGTGCAATATTGTGGTTTCTCCAAGTTTTCTTCTCCTTTTATAAAGGAACAAAAAAGAGTCGTTGGAGAAAATTCATGCACAATGAGTCTTTGAGAGAAGCATTAGTAGAGATGTTGGAAAGCTTATTGATATGGTTAATGTCGTTGAAGGGCCATTTGAAACTCCTTTTCTACCAAAGGAATTATCAGTTGCATTTCTTTCATCTTCTGCAATTTTCTGCTAAGTCTTTGCGTGATAAAAATAAGACAAAATATCTTCCGAGTCTGATAGTGACCTATCATAGTTTCTTGAAGTTCTGATCCTTGACCAGTTTCAAAGTCTAAGTCTTCAGGTTCTGGTCTTTCATAAGTTGACTTTCTTTAGAAGTTAACCTCCTTCACAAGATGGTGTTAGAAGATAGTTTGATTCTACAACCCTTAATTAGAGTTTTGATGATAACAAACACAAAGAAAAAATATGCACTCTAAATTTGTGTTATTTTGTATGCAGAAGTTCTGACCAAAACAACATCAGAAGTTAAGCGATAGAAGCTTTCAAGCTGAGGTAATCAGACTCTGCGCTGAAGAATGATGATCAGAACCTGCCCTGAAGTGAAGAATACTCTGATTCTGAACAGAAGTTTCATATACCATCAGATTCTCACATCTCTGAGTCATCAATGTTCTGAAGCAATTGCAGCATGCAAGATTCTAAGTTCTGAAGCGTTACTATTCAATCAAGAGATCATCACATGCAACGACTTCATTCAGACAAGAATCTTCTCAATATGGAAACAATATTGAATGTCCATTATCACACTTTATGTTGGACAGGATTTTCATGCCTATATAAACAAGCTAAGAGGAAAAATCGTTCATGATTTTTGACACGATCATAACATACCTCTAAAACGCTGCAAGCCTACATATTCATATTTACGCTCAAAATTGTGTAAAATATCACAGTTGTGATACTGTTTTTGTAAGGAAAAACAACTATACACATAATAGTCTTTTATCTTGATTAAGCTAGTTTTCCTTGAGATTAACCGGATTGTGGTTGTATTCAGGAAGACTTTGGCAGTTGTCAAAGTAGTGTTGTAATCAGTATTTGATTAGTGAATTAAGTCCTCGTTGGAGAGAGGTGAAATCACCTTGATGGGTGGACTGGAGTAGTATGAGATCAAACGAACCAGGATAAAAATATCGTGTATACTGCGCTTTTGATTTTAAGTTTCAATTCAACCCCCTTCTTGTGTTTTTCACTTCTTCAATTGGAATCAGAGCGCCCGGTTCTTAGTTCATACACTTAACAGTGTCAGTACAAGATCCAAGCTTTAGAAAAACACTATGGTGGGACCAAGCCAAAACATCAGCAATGACTATCATGAGGACAAGGACATAATCAGTGGCAAACTTTCAGTCTTTGATGGAGAAAATTTTGACTACTGGAAAAACATAATTGAGAGCTTCTTTCTGGCTCATGATGCTGATCTATGGGACATGGTAATTTATGGATACACACATCCAATGGACGAAAGTGGTAAGAAGATAGACAGAAAAAGGATGTCTGACCAGCAAAAATGTGATTTCAGAAACCATCATAAAGCCAGAACAATACTTCTCAGTGCTATCTCATACTCAGAATATGAGAAAATCTCAAACAGAGAGACAACCAAAAACATGTTTGACTCTCTGAGAATGACGCATGAAGGCAACATACAAGTCAAAGAAACCAAGGCCATTGCGCTCATTCCGAAACATGAAGCATTCAAGATGGAAGACCGTGAATCCATAGAAGCAATGTTCTCAAGATTCCAAATTCTTGTTGCTGGGATGAAGGTTCTCGACAAAGGATATTCTACTGTTGATCACGTAAAGAAGATCATCAAAAGTCTACCCAAGCAATGGAGGCCAATGGTCAATGCACTTAAGCTAGATAAAGATCTCATTAAGATATCTCTAGAGGAACTTGTCAGCTCCCTCAGAAGTCACGAGATAGAGCTAGAAGAAGACGAGCCTCAAAATCAAGGTAAGCCTCTAGCATTAAAATCTAACAAAAAATTTGATTCTAAGGTTTTGCAGGCTATGGAAGAAACCTCTGATGGATCCTCATCAGAAGAAGATGAATTGTCTCTCCTCTCCAGAAGGGTAAATCAACTGTGGAAGCAGAGACAAAGGAAATTCAGAAACCCGAGAAGAACAGAGAATCAAAATGAATCCTCCTCTAGATACAGAAAGTATGAGTCCTCCTCTGGACACAGAAGCTCTGAAGGTTCTTCAGGACACAAAAAGTAAAATAACAAGGACATCATCTGCTATGAGTGCAATGAGCAAGGGAACTACAAAAGTGACTGTCTAAGGCTTCAGAAGGAAAAGCCCAAAAATAAGTTCATCAAGGAGAAGAAGAAAAGCCCCATGGCAACATGGGACGATTCAGACACTTCTGATGCTGACTTAGAGTCAGATGATGAAAGAGCCAACATAGCTCTCATGGAAAATATGTCAGAAGAAAGCGAAGCTTCTGATTCAGACTCAGAATCAGACACAGAAGAGGTATTCCCTAATTTCACTGTTAATTTTACTAAGGAAGAACTTGCAGAAAGTCTGAATGAAATTCTGGAAAGGTATCAGTAAATCAGAGTCAAATTCAAGAACCTAAAAAGGGAACTTGTCTCTGACTCTGAAAAGAATGAGATTCTTAGGTTAGAGAATTCTGAGTTAAAAGAAAAGGTTTCAAAATTAGAAAATGATTTACAAAACTCTCAGAAAGAAATAATCCCAGAGACTCCCAGTAATGCTGATAAGATCACCAAAGAGTATGATCACAACTTTCAAAAGTTTCTGGCTAAAAACATAGATAGAAGCAAGATGGCTTCAATGATCTATGGAGTTTGCAGGAATGGAAGAAAAGGAATAGGATACCAAGGTAAGGTATCTTCACCTAAGAAAGTCATGGACCTTGTCATTAAACGCACACCACTAAAATCATACTTCATGTGTGGGCACACACATGACCTAAAATACACTAGTAATGACTACTCTGTCAAACCAAAATTCAACCAGAATTTTGGTAAAACTAACAAACCAGGACCCAAAAAGATATGGGTACCTAAGGACAAAATTATATATGTAGAAGATATCTTTAGCAGCAAGGCTAAAACACCAGTCATGGTACCTGGACTCTGGATGCTCTAGACACATGACGGGAAGAAAGAAGATGTTCCAAAGCCTGGAACTTAAACCTGGAGGCTACATGGGCTTTGGAGGCAACCAAAGAGGGAAGATCATTGGCTCTGGAACAGTAGCACAAAAGTGTATTATGTTAGGATACTCTTAACGCTCAAGAGGGTATAGAGTATACAATATAGAAACACAGATTGTTGAAGAGTCAATCAATGTTAGATTTGATGATAAGCTTGACCCTCAAAAGTCAAAGCAGAATGAATTCTTTGCAAATATAAAAGTTGAATTCACAGGTACTGAAGACAACTCATCAGAAGTTTCCAACAGAGACGCTCCAAAAACTTCAGAAAGAAATATTACAAGTGATCATGTACCTCCTGTTGATCAACTCTAGAAAAGGTTATCCAGAAGCAGCATAGCTCACCCAGAAGATAAGATCCTGGGAAAGAAGGATGATCCAATCCAAACAAGATCAACATTTAGAAACTCTGAAGAATCCCTCATGGGACTAGTCTCTCTGATTGAACCTCAACTCACCTCAACCAGAGAATGGAAACTCTCTCACTCCTCCTTCTGAAAACCCATCTTCTGAAATTCCTGAACCAGAAATTCAACACGCTACCGCAAACGAATCTGAAGACTCCCCTTCAGATTCTGATACCACTATCCCAATCCCTGGAATAACAGAACCTCTTACGGTTTGTTTACCTCTCAATATTAATGATATTCTAGAAATCCCTTCACCATATGAATCTACACCACAAAACACCCCTAACTCACCAATCCTGATTTCCGACTCTTCCACTCCATCACCCATCAACCGTCCAGCTGACAACCTCAAACTTGTCATTGATCCACAAGTGCTAGACCAACTAGCTTCCACCTCAAACAAAATTGCCACTCCCAAACCTAAACCAACCTCAACCAAATCAGATGTTGGTAAGAATCTGTTGATTTTTGAAATAGAAATGCAGGAATGGATTACTTATTTGAAGCAAGCAAGTCAAGAGATTTCTAATCCTGCTGCTTCTGATTCTCTATGGGAAAGATTCAGAAAATGGCTCAACTCTGAAACCCAAAAGCTGAAAGAATTGGGCTATGAAAGGGCTCAATAGAACTTCAGTTATCAGTTTAAAGCCTTCCAAGATCAAGTTATGAGCCAATGGTACAAGAAAGAAATTCTTCCACTGGATAATGCTCCCTGGAAAGAGCACCATCCTTCAGAAGTCACTAAACCAGATTCTGATAGTCACCCTCTGACTACTGCTCTAGAAAACATGATTGCAACAGAAGAAGTGGTTCAATCAAAAGAGGCTGCAAAATATTCTGAACGACATGCAACCCCTGAAGATACACCAACTTCGTCACTAGTCATGCAAACTTTGGAAGAGTTGAAGAAGAAGAATGCCTTAATCAATGCCAGACTGGATAAACAAGAGGATACAAACAAAGAGATCAAGGGTATTTTGGATAAACAATAAGATACAAGAAAAGAAATCAAAGACATTCTGGGAAAGTAGGAAGAGTCAAGCACTCAGATCAAGAGCTTGTTGGAAGCGTTGTTCACACGCCTCCCCCTACCTTCTTAGATTTTCTTTAAACTGTTCATCTGTATTTTTTTCTTATCCTCCTTGTTTCTGAAAATTGTCATTGCATTCTATTTTCAATATAATTAATCCTTTTTTACTCTGATTATATTGCTTTTTGATACCTGGCAAAAAGGGGGAGAAAGTAAGATATTTTCAATAACAGAATACCGGGACAAAGTCTCAAACATTCTGAAAATTTTAACCTCTATTTTTTATGAATAGCTTGAACAGGAACACTTTCTGATAAGGACAGAAGGAGATGCATCAAAAGCTCTGATGAGAAGGAACTTCAGGGAAGTAATCAACTCAGGGGGAGTCTCTCTTAAGCTTTTTGTTCTATATTTTTTCATTGAAAATCCTAGTTTTTGTCATCATAAAAAAGGCGGAGATTGTTAGAACATAGTTTGATTCTACAACCCTTAATTAGAGTTTTGATGATAACAAACACAAAGAACAAATACGCACTCTAAATTTGTGTTATTTTGTATGCAAAAGTTCTGACGAAAACAACATCAGAAGTTAAGCTATAGAAGCTTTCAAGCCGAGGTAATCAGAATCTGCGCTGAAGAATGATGATTAGAACCTGTGATGGAGTGAAGAATACTCTGATTCTAAACAGAAGTTTCATATACCATCAGATCCTCACATCTCAGAGTCATCAATGTTCTGAATCAATTGCAACATGCAAGATTCTAAGTTCTGAAGCATTACTATTCAATCAAGAGAGCATCACATGCAACAACTTCATTCAGACAAGAATCTTCTCAATATAGAAACAACATTGAATGTCCATTATCATGCTTTATGTTGGACGAGATTTTCATGCCTATATAAACAAGCTAAGAGGACAAATCGTTCACTTTTTTGACACGACTGTAACATACCTCTAAAACGCCGCAAGCCTACATATTCCTATTTACGCTCAAAATTATGTAAAATATCACAGTTGTGATACTGCTTTTGTAAGGAAAAACAACTTTACATAAAATAGTCTTTTATCTTGATTAAGCTAGTTTTCCTTGAGATTAACCAGATTGTGTTTGTACTCAAGAAGACTTTGGCAGTTGTCAAAGTAGTGTTGTAATCAGTTTTTGATTAGTGAATTAAGTCCTCGTTGGAGAGAGGCGAAATCACCTTGATGGGTGGACTGGAGTAGTTTGAGATCAAACGAACTAGGATAAAAATATCGTGTCTACTGCGCTTTTGATTTTAAGTTTCAATTCAACCCCCCTTCTTGTGTTTTTCACTTCTTCAGCTGATTCTTTAGAGTATAATCTTTAGAAAACCTAAGGGATATGGTACAAACAAATTTTGTTCCAATAATCTGCTCCTTTTTTATGATTACAAACACAAGTATTTAAGAATAATGGCTGTTGATTTAATTCTCAAGTTGACTTCAGAGTATGAGGTTTGTAAGCTTCCCCTGAGTCAGATAATCATAAGGATGAAGTTTCTAAGCTCCCCTAAGCATTATCTAGGTTAATTAAATTTAACTTTAAAGAACAAAAACAAATATTTAAATTTTAAGCATTAAAAAATCTCAACCTATCAGATTCAGATGCTTAAATACTATTATCCTTTCCCCCCCTTTTGTCATCAACAAAAAGAATTAAGCAGAAGAAAAAATATATTGAAGAAAATATTACAGTCACTAAAAAAGAAGAGAGTCAGATGCAAAATGTGTTCAAAATAAGTGAAAAAATGAAACAAATAAGGTTTGCTAAATCCTAAAGTGTAGGGTTTATGCTTCAGAAACTCCAGGATAGCTTTGAGATCAGAACCCATTTGATCTTGACTAGCAACCATGAAACATCAATATCTTCTTGCTTAGTAGCCACAACTTTTAGAGTGGAAGCTCTATAAGCCAATTTCTCCTCTAAGTTCTCATGCTTTTGACTAGAAGAAGCTACAAAATCTGATGAGAAAGCCTTGAGATTTTACAATATTGAAATCGACAAATGCTTTTAGAGTGGCCTATTCAACTGCATGAACTATGGAATTAGAAGCAATGAGCCTCTCAATCAACATATTTTGAACCATGTCAGAGATAATAGTCCTAAACTATTCCATTGGTATTTGATATGAGGTGAGGAGTTTATCTAGAGAGTGGGGTGAGGTGTATAGGGAATAAATAGAGGTATTGTATCATATTTTAACACAACATCTACTTCTCTAGTGGTAGAAATATGATGATCAAATGGTGGATGTTGTAGGTTTATTTGAGGTCCAATTTGGTCTTTTATGGCTCCTGGCTGAAGTTGATCCTGAGTGACTTGTTCATGGTCCATTTGGGCTACAATTTCTAATTAAGGTTAAACAAGGTGGTTTTTAGTGATGGTTTGGTCAAGGGTGTCTTACTCGTCTCTAGTCCAAATTTTAGTTGTAGGTTTAACTTCACATTGAGACTGAACAAGATTAGGTTGAGGTTCAGGTTCAAATAGGTTTTGGGGTTCATGTATGGAACTTTAGTATGAACAAGGTTTGTTGGGCTTGGTTAACATAACTGGTTTGGGCATTTTGTTAGGTGTCAAATGGTATGGTTTCAGAAGGAACATCTTGAAGAGGTTTAACAATGAGAGGTCTAAACTCAGAGCCATTAGACCCATAGCTTGATCTTGATCTAGATCTACCACTAGAAACCTCTATATGGGGATCAAGCAGGATGTTTAATGGATTTGGTTATTTATAATCAAAGATATATGCTAGTCTATTTTTCTCATTATGTACCTCATTGGCTAGGTGACTTAACAATTCCTCTAGGGCATATGCTCTAGGAACAATCTCTTGATGAGTAAAATTCTCAAGCATTTGAATAATGTTATGGGAATCTGATGCATCATTTCTGATTCTGAGGTTGGCTTTGGAGAGGATATGATAGGACCCATATATAGATTATGGTCATGTTTTCGTGAGTGTGAGTGTTCAGGAGTTTGAGGTTGGTTTTGATGTTGGGGATATGGTCATGAGTGGTGAATTGGAATAATTTAAGACATTATCAGAGACATAATTTAAAGGATTACCTGTCTCACCAGTCTCTGCAGCATCTAATGCAGTTTTCTCTTCTTCCATAATAGTCTCAAGAACATGAGTAGAGACTTCTTCTAACACATGATAAGCTCCAACATCATAAGGACCCTTATCCTTCTTCAACATAGCTTATGCTTCACCTTCCACTTTTTGTTTCAAAACTTTAGAAATGGAAGATTTTTCCATAGCGTGACTCAACAAAGCTTTTGCTATCAAAATAACTACCTTTTGAATAGCCTATTAAGAGAGGTTCTGAGAATATTTTATAGCAACCATGGTATTCTATAACAAAGGTTATTCATTTTATTCATCATCTTCTTCTTGTTGCAATACCATCTTCCCCAGCTTCTTCTTCTTTACATACATATAGCCAAATCATATGAGGTTGTCTTCTGAGGAGTGGATCCACTTATCTTGGTAGGCATCAAGACACTTGTGGAGGCTACTTCATGAACCTCGTTCAGAACTTCCTTTAAAACTTCCTTCGGGTGCATAACCTTCTCCTTAGATGGCTTCTAAACTACCTTCATAGTTTTAGAAGCAATCTGCTTTCTTTTTCTTCGAGGCTTGTACACATTGCCTTCTAAAGCATCAAGAATGCCATTTATAGTCAGAATGACTCTAGTATCTTCCCTTGTCATTTGGATTAAATCCTAAATAAATTCAAGATTGTCCATCTTAGAAATGTAGGGGAAATCATCAACGAAGGCATTTTTGACATTTCTGATCCTTAGGACATTTGCAGTTTACACCACATCCTTCTACAAAATTAACTTCATATTAGCCAGCACAACATTGAAATAACATTGCCAACAATTTCTTCCAAATCTTCTGAAGCACCATAAGTCATCAGAGTCTCAATCAACCTACTCTGATGAAACAACTCGGAAAAAATACTTGCATAAGAAACATTAATTTTGTGATTCTTGTTGGTTTCCTTGATAGCATCACACAAGTGATTGAAGATGTATGCATGTATGCTGATTCTCTCAATATTTACCAAGAGTCAGATACAATGTTTGTGATCCCAAGAGATTTTATCAATACTCCATTCTCTTGGAATCAAATAACCAATAAATTTTTTGAGAAAAAGCTTATACTCAATCTTCATGTTCTTCACTTTACCAAAATATTCAGGGTTGAGAAACATAAGTTTCTTGATCACACATGATTATGGGTTATTGTCTTTTGTGTTTATAGTACATTTTTCAATGTCGTGCACACCCAGAAGTTTGGAAATGTGACTCTGAGTGATGGCCACATTAATCCCCATCATAACAAACATGATTTCCACCTCTTTAAACTCATATAGACCCATTTCAGCCCTAGATCTCCCTTTCAAATCTTCATTCCCATCAATCTTATGACTTATTCCAAGAGAAGCAACACCTTTTGATAGGTCTATGATTTTATGGTTGGCAAAATTTTTGGTAAAACAAAGAGTTGACAACAATTATATTAAAACATGTTTCATTTGAAGAAACTGTATTGCAGCCTAATGTTAAACAAGATGTCATAACCTCTTGACCAACTGATATAACAATGTATGTAGGTACTTATTTGCATATGTTCTATCAGATATTGTAACATATTGCTATAGAACATCATATCAGTGCAACTGGATATTTATCCTTGACGATTTGATTGAAAAAATATGAGATTCTAGAGGTTTTTATTACTCATAACAGGCGCAATCAATCAAGGATTATTAGGAATAATTGCAGATTTGATTTAATTCATAAAAAGGATCTTTGAGACTTTTTAGGAAATATTTGAAAGATATTTTTTGTTTCTATTTTCATAGAGAATATTCTGCGGAGAGTTAGAGCTGAAGATCTTCTTGAAGAATCCAAGCCCAACTGCAGAAGTCTTTATAAGGCGCCGTCCAAGACCTAGTTTTTATCATAAAACCTTGTGAAAAATAAGGGTTTAGGGTTTGATAGTTCCTTTGATTATGTGTCTGTTTATCTGTACATCCTCATGTATCTTTGATGCATTTGAGTTGGTTGATTATTACTTGTTTATCAAGTTATTATTATCCTTAAAGCTTGTAAGAAAGAGTTGAGTATTGTTCTTAGTGAAGCTTTTAAGGAAACTAATTATTTGTAATTTGGAAGTGTATTCTTCCTTATTTGGTTTCTCAAGACATTCCATGGGAATGGGATTGTTTGATAGCATTGTGGTGATTGGAAGTGAGATGGAAATTTCTCATATCTAGGAGGTGCCTAGGTAGAAGTTGCACTGGGTAGGGATTAGGCGAGAAGTTATAAACTGGAACTGTTTAGGCATTGAACTAATACTACTGATAATGGATTTCCTTCTTGGCTTGGTAGCCTCCCATAGTAGATGAGTTGCACCGAACTAGGTTAATAATTCCTCATGTTCTTTTCGTTTATGTAATTTATCTACCAGTATAATCTTTCTTTTTTAGCAAGTATGTTTGTTGTCATCAGATGTTATAACATCTGTTGTGACATTGTGTGTTGTTAAGACACCAGATTTGACATCTGATATGGTGTGTGCCAGAATTTCACCTTCATCATAGACCTCAGTCCTAACCCAAAAATATTTATCCAAGTAAGGGAAGGTTGGACCATTGATCATATCATAGAATTGCATCCATCCTTGATCTTCAAAATACTTTTGTAGAGGATACACATTAACTCTAAAAGACTCAAAGTCAATAATCTGATCCACAATCAACTTAAAATCTTCTTGGTAAATCTTCGTAGTTTTGGGTTTGACATGGTAACCCTTTACATATTCAATGACCATATGAACTTGTTGAGATGGTGATGCCACTGATATAGTTTTAGGTTTCTAAAAGGGTATTTTAAAAATGGGTTGTTTTTAGAAGAGACTTAAGAACAAAAATGTGAGAGGTGAAGTGAGAGAAGTGTGTGAATATTGATCAATTCAGTGTTTTGAGTTGTTGTACCCCAAAATTTTCCCTCTCACTTATAAACATTTTTGCTCACAAGATCTCCATTGACTCAAGATTGCATTAGGATTTAATCAGCTCAAGACACCTCCTTAAGCACTGATGACCAAAATTAGGGTTTGAGATTGCACAAGGATTATTTAACTTTCAATAATTAATATAACTTTAATGGATCATCATGGACCCCCAAGATTACTCATGCCCTGTTTTAAGCCTTGGATCACACTTTTGATCAGTCAATTAAGCAATTGATCTAAAAATCAGTTGTATTGGGGAAAAAGTCAACTATGGCCAATTTACAGTCAAACTTCATAATTTTTTATCCATATCAACATTTTAAACTCATATTTATCATTTGATCAAGTTTGGACAACAACTCCTCAAGAAATTTGATCAAATCTCCAAAAGGGCAAAATGGTCAAAATTAGGGTTTTGACTGGGAAAGGGAAATTTCTGAATTTTAACCTAGCAAATGGTCAATTGGTAAGGCATAACCTCAAGAGTCCAATTGAATCATTTTGACCTAATGACAAGGTTCAAAACATTGCAAGTCCATTGGATTGACAAATGAATTTTACAGTCAACTGATCAAAAGTCAACTGTATACTGAAAAGTCAAACTTTGACTTTTTGGTCAAATTCAAGTACCAAAGATCACAATTCATCAAAACATGTCAAAATATGAAACTTATTCATCAAGAAATCAAAATCTCAAGATTTTATTTTGAAAAGTCAAAATTTCTAAACTTAGAAATTTTTCGAAGTGTTGGAAATTTCATGTTTTTTCATAACTTTGAGCCAAATTTTCATCATGATGAAAGATGATTAAAGAGAAACTCCAAACATGAAAGTTATAGATATCCATGAAATCTACAACTTTTATTCACACAACTTCTTCCAAAAATTATTGGATCTCAAGTTATAATTTTATGAACATAGGGTCATGAAACTAAACACAGTGAAATTTTGCCCTAATTTGGTCAGGATTTTGACCTAACTTCATGGCACTTTTTCATATAGTTCCAAGGGAAATCTTCAAAATAAATTCAAATATGGGTTGTAGAGAACATTGGAAGCTTTCCAAAATGTCATAGAACTCCTTGAGATCATTCTTGAGTAGGGAGAATCGAAGAGATGAAGTTAGGGTTTTGTCACTTGAATTACAAGTCATTTTTTATGAACACATGAACCAAATCCATGCTAGGCTGCATAATACTTGATTTACAGGCCTCAAACTTGTTTGTCACTTCATAATTAAATGTTTAAACAGCTGTTAGAGCATTGACCCAAGCATTTGAGCTATTATCCAAGTTGCATTTCCATTAATGGCACAAAGTAACATTGCCATTCTTGTAAAGCAAGATTTTTGCATAAAGTTCACATTGAGCCTCTAACTTGTTCCCTCTGATTACACTCCATCCAGAAAGTCAAAAGATAGCTTGTTTAAAGCATAATCACTCTATCTTAGCAAGTACGCAAGACTTTGAAACTTGTTTTGTCAAAAAATCACATGTTTAGCTTAAATATGCAAATTTGAATTCTGATGAACAAGAGGTCTCCAAACTTGTTCCTTATAAATAGAGTCACTATTTCCGAGCTAGGACATGAGCTTGAGCACCATGAAATACACCAAAACTCTCTCAAATCAGAAATTACACAAAACTCCATTGTTGCACAGTTTCTGACCTTGAACTTCAAACTTCCATTTCCCTCGTGCGTTTCTTGACCTTTTAGTTTCTAAAGCTTACTTACATCAAATACAACTCATCTCTGTCCTTATTCTAGAACTGTAACACCATTTTCCATTACTTCCATAACCCACAAACAGAGTCTGCAACTTGACTTCTCCAGACCATTTCAGCCATCCATTGTTCAAGCTAATCATTGCATTAGCTTCCTAGGACCTCAAGGAAGCTAACCTGATCACTGTAGCACCTTGAAACAAGCTCAAACTCAAAACACGATTTCTAGTTTTGAGGTAAGTTTTCTCAACTTGGAACTCTTCATACAGGCATCATCAATAGTTTATTTATGAATAAAACATGTAGATATCATTGCCCTGAAGCTAACCATGTCCTTAGTTTCCATTAATTTTGCTTGAGCTTAGAGAATTTTGAAATTGAAACTTCTGAATTTTTTATGGTTTTGATTAGGGCCATTAAAATTCTTGCTTATCTTTGATATATAGTTCTAATACTTTACATTTTTTGAATCGTGAGAAAATTTGCTCAAAGTTTCATGTTTCCAGTTTTCATTTTTGATGAGAAATGAGCAAGTTACAGTTGCTCTGGCTGGAGGTTGAAGATGAAGTCTTCAGAACATGTTTTGCCTTACATATTTATTGTTTCATTTGTATTATCGGATGTATATCCACCCCACTGGTAGAAGCGCGCGCCTGTAACCTATGGGACATGGGTTCGAGCCCTAGTGGTACCCTTTTCATTTTTTTTCTTCATATTTTTACAATTCTAACATTTTTGTTTGGCAGGCGCTAGGCCCTTTGGGACTGGCTAATTTTTGGTTTTGCTGACTAACCTCCATACTGGCTCTTGGCACCCCCTGGCCCAATTTATTTATTTATTTCATTTATCTTTTCTTAAATATTTTTTTTCTAAATAAAAAAAATCATAAAATACAAAAAATGATATATTTATATTTTGACTAATTTTATTTTATTTTTCTCACAAAAATATTTTTATTAATTATACTCTATTTATTTTTCACTTATTATCTTGATATAAAAAAGACTAAAAATATTTTATAATACTATAAATATTTTTAAAGATAAAAATACTAAAACTATTTCTCTTAAACTTGTTTTCTTTTGATTAATTATTAGAATTAGGGTTTTCATTTAAAATCTTTTCTTAAATAAATTCAAACTTAATTAATTATTTTCTTTATTTAAATTAGGTTAAGACAAAAATCTTTTTTTCATGAAAACCAAACAAAATTCATTTTCTTTAGATTTTGCATCCTTGTACATTTATTCATTGTTATACTTTGTTTTTATTTAATTCCTTGTATATTCATACAAATTCAATATGGTTGAAATAGACTAATTAGGTTTAAATTCTTACAATCCCTATTTACAAATTGTATACCCCCTCCCCATAAATGTTGTAATAGCGTAGTAACTTTAAAATTCCGCAATTTATCGCTTTCATATATAACATGATAGTAATTAGGGTTTGTATGGAAAGACTAAAACCAATGCTTAGAAAACCATAATTCAAGACAAAAAACAAGCATGAAAACCATACCCTTGCACACAAGCACCCCTAGGGTTATTCCACTTGGTTTCCTTATACAAAATGGCCATGTTACACATGTAAGGTATCTTAGCAAAAACAAACAAATACAAGACCATGGTCCCTCAATGATGCTATCAAAGTTGACTTACAAATGATCTTAGTCCCTTAAAAAGAATGCTAAGATACATTGCAACATTTCTAATCATGGTTATACGATGATCCACGTCCGTCCCATTTACATTCAAAGATAGGGTTGCTTACCAAATTAATGGTAAGACAACAATGTCAAAGGAAAAGAAAATGAACAAGAAAGACATTTTAGTAGGTAGATTACTCCTAATTACTTGCTCCATTTCAAAACAAACATCCTTGCTATTTTCAAAACAAACACACACACTTTCAAACATCTTACAAACATTGAAAATATTTTCAAAAGATTAACATCTTTGTATACATTCTTATGAACGAGAATCATTACAAAGATTGCCTAAACAATGGTCTCTTTAAGAAATACTTTCAAAAACCACACAAAGCACAATTTCAAACAAAAGCAAGTGATCTAGCAAGTAACTAAGAGCCCATGGAAAACCATGGATGAAAAAGGTGTTAATACCTTCCCTTTTCATAATCTACCCCCTGAACTCAAGAAACAATCTCAAAGGTCTTTCATGTGCTTTTTCACCTTTCCTTTTGGATAAAAGAAAAGTCGGTGGCGACTCTTTCTAACCGCAACATTTTTGATCAAACACAAAACTCTCAAGTCAGTTCTCCCACCGTATCACAGAACTGGCGACTCTTCTGGGGATTTTTAAAAGTGGGGTTACCTTAGGGATAGATCACATTTACTTGCTTACATTGTTTGACTTATGTGCTTTACATTATGGTTCTTTGTTTAGGTTTAAATCCTCTACCCGGATTTGGGATACATTATAGGTAAGTAGCAATACGTTGTGGAAACTGTGCGAGATATACCAACATGGTCTAAGAAATAGCTATGTTAGTGCAACATATTTGTGGGTACCGGTAGCCTTTGAGTTAATCAAAGATAATACAGGGCCACTGAGTGATGTCATGAAGCACTAATGAACTTTTAGAACCTTTACTTGACTAACTTGGCCATTTAGGATGTAGTGAGATGATCGACTTTGGTGCAACCCGAAGTTGGTAGATACTCGATACTACACTCATTGAGGTTTGGTTTCTTGGGATATTTCGGTTTCCATTAAAGAGGCTTGTGCTGAAACAATGACCAAGGAAACAAACCAGTGATATTGAGCTCCTTTGAACCCGGTTACTATTACTAGGACAGGTTGAGCCAACTAAACTTCAAGAGGGTACTCACCTATAAAACTCCATGAAAGCCTAAACCTAAGGACTTGCTTGCTTTGTTTGTATATACATACTTGTACATGACATCGTGAACATCATAACATCATACACATTCACTAACCATTTCAAGGATTTTGGGATTCATCTTTGTTCTTGTTTTCTAGGATATGGATTCTCTTCGCAAAAAAACTATTCAAGTCAACCTTGTAACGAACCCTCCACAACTTAAGGAGCTAGCTTCAAGAATTCATGAAAATTCTCCATTCACCGAGAGACATGGTAGCCTACTAAACTTGGTCACCTCCAGCACAAATGGGGATATGCTAAAGGTGCTCTTTCAGTTCTTTGATCCTTTACACCATTGCTTCACATTTCTCGACTATCAACTTGTGCCTACTTTAGAAGAATTCTCCCGAATCTTGATGATTCCCATTCTCAATCAACTACCTTTCAACGGTACGGAAAGAGACCCAAAGCCAGAAGAGATTGCTCAAGCTCTACACTTGCACTCATCTGATGTCACAACTCATTGGGAAACAAGGAGCGGCGTTAAAGGTTTCCTAGCAAAGTTCCTATTTGAGAAAGCTCAAAGCTGTTGGAATTCCTTAGATTTGTAAGCCTTTGAGGAAATTGTGGCTCTCCTCATCTATGGGATGGTTTTGTTTCCAAATCCTGACCAACTCATAGACGTGAATGCCGTCAAAATCTTCATATCACACAACCCGGTGCCTACGTTTCTAGGGGATATCCTACACTCTTTTCACACTACCACAATGAGGAAAAGAGGTGTCCTTATGTGTTGCACTCCTCTCTTGGAAAGATGGTTTATTTCACATCTTCCCCAATCTGTATTAAAGAATGATCAAGGTTCAAGGTGGTCACAAAGGTTGATGACGCTCAAACATTTAGGCATTCATTGGTGCTCCCGATCCATAGAAAATGTTACTATTGTTGACTATTGTGGGGAATTTCCTAATGTCCCTTTACTTGGAATTAGGGGAGGAATCACCTACAACCCCTGCTTAGCTTTAAGACAGTTTGGTTACGCCCGAAGGGATGGCCCGCACGAGATGCTGTTTCAAGGTTTGGTATTTGACTACGACAACATTGATCAAGGTCTTCGCCAGAGATTTATCCGAGCTTGGAGGATGTTAAACAAGGTATATAGTAAGACTTTGGGGCATAAAAATTCTATCCCTCTTGAGCCTTACCTCAAATGGGTACGAACTCGTGCTCAGAGTCTTATGATGCCTTACCCCTCCATTCTCCCGGTAATCATTGAACCTGTCATGGAAGGAGATGTTCCATACACTATCCTACATCCTGACATGCCTACCTCTCTTGAAGACCTACAAAGGGATTGGATAAAACTCAAGGGGGAGCGAGATACCTTCGAAGCCCAATTCTATGCAAGCGAGAAGAAGGTTTTCGAACTCACTAGGCTACTTCATGAGGAGCAGACTCTGAATGCTTACATTGCACCAAAGAGGATGCGGACCACCTTTTTATCTTAGAGTTTTTTGTATTATTTTTCCCAAGAAGGCATTGATGTACTCAAAAGCTTTAACTTATTAATATAACGTGTGTTTCCTTTTTTTCTAAAACAAATTTGAATCTTAAAATCCTTGAAATCATTACATATGCATTTACAATTCATCATAACATAAGTAGGTTTCTTGCAACAAGTCTCCTTATATCTCTACTGTTTATTTCAGTAAGATGGATCTCGAGCAAATAGTGAAAGACCTCCAAGCTCAGAATCCACAGTTTCAACAGTTGTTCTTAACTCTGGCCAAAGGACAAGAAGAGTTGAAAACTTTGCTGGCTGAGGAGAAGAAAAAGAAGACAAAGAAGATAACCGGAGTCCTAAACATGGGAAGAAGATTCCAAGGGCAGACAAGAAGGGCCTTAGACTTTGCAACGATATCCAGTGAGAAAGACAACCAAGATGGGAAGGGTAAAGAAACAATTATCCAGTCAGAGTCAGAAGAGGAAGAGGAAGAAGAAGACTCTTTTGGAAAACAATACCCTCCAGCTGATGACAAGTATAAACATCCTGAAGAGCGGTTGAGCGCAATGGAAATCCAAAAAGTGCCTGGATTGGACTTTGAGGAATTGGGTTTAGTATCGGGGATTGTCATTCCTCCAAAATTAAAAGCACCTGTTCTCGCCAAATATGATGGAGTTTCATGCCCTAAAATGCATCTCCGGTCTTATGTAATGAAAATCCAACCCTCCACTGACAGTTTGTCTGGAACTCAACTTGATTAGTTTTAGCAGTTAGAAAGAGCTAATGTTCATAAATGGGAAGATCTTGCTGCAGCCTTTTACAAATAATACCAATACAATGCTGATCTTGCGCCTACCCGTACTCAACTCCAGAGTATGGCCATGGTTTCAAATGAAGGCTTCAAGGATTATGCGCAAAAATGGAGAGAATTGGATGGAAGAGTTCAACCTCCCCTATATGAAAGAGAGTTAGTTGATATGTTCTTGGGCACCTTATCCGAACCTTTCTCCAATCACTTAATTGGAAGTTCATCGATAGGTTTTACTGAATTGATATTGACCGTAGAAAGGGTAGAAGCCGGGATAAGATGTGGAAAGATTCAAAATGATGTATCCTCCGCTGCTGTTAGGAAGCCAAGCCATTCATCGGAAAGAAATAAGTGGTTGCTGTATATCCTCAGAGAAATCAAGATAGGGCCGAACACCGTCCAATGGTGGGGGCTGTTATGATTCCTAAACCTGCGTCTGATCAACAAAGATACAACCAACCAAGGATGGAAAGACCAGTCAGACAATTCACCAGAATTAACATGACCTTATCTCAAGTATTTACACATCTGTTAAGATCCAACTTAGTAACCTTGAAAGAACCTCCAAAGAATCCTAATACAACATCTTCTCACTATCATCCTAATGCCCGTTGTGCATACCACTCTGAGAGTCCTGGCCATGAAGCTAATAACTGTTGGGCTCTAAAGAACAAAGTACAAGACCTCATTGAAGCCAAATACATTGAATTCGATGCGCCCGAAAAGCCAAATGTCATTTCTGCCCATATGCCCAAACATGGCCATAATACCAATGCCATTGAAGATGACATGTTTGTTACTTCAATTGATGAACTTATGACCCCACTCCTGACTATTAAAGTGAACTTGTTGAATGTCGATGTTTTCCCGGGCTGTGATGAAGGCTGTCATTTCTGTTTGTTCTCACCAACCAATTGTCCTTTGTTGAAAGTAGGTGTTCAGTGCCTAATAGATAACAAAGAAATTTTGTTTGAAAAGACTTCTGTTCCACCTGTTCCTTTTAATGATGTTTCTATCATTACCATTTCCGCCAATTCTTCCAAGGTCTCCACTAAAAGACCCATTAGAATTACATCAGTTTCAAAAGCAGCTCCTTTGATAATTACAATGCCTGGACCAGTCCCGTATTCGTCAGACAAAACCATACCATGGAAATATGAAGGGAACTTCTACTACCATGGTATCAAGCAAGATTGGCCAGCTGCCGAAGATTCAAGTTCCGAGAAAGTTAACTCCGATATCAGAAATATTGCAGGGACTAGCAAGATTACCCGAAGTGGAAGGATATTCTCTCCAGAAGTTGCTTCACCAAAAGCAGTTTCTGGACGTGTAATCATTTATGTTGTTGTTGCTCCTCCGAAGGCTATTCCCAGTCCTACAATCATCTCCACCAATACTCCAACTGACAAAGCTGTTACAACCCCTGCTATCACTCTTACTGACATTCCTGCCGCCGAGTTAACCGAGACTCGAGGTAAAAGTATTCTGATTGAGCCTGTCCAGATGAAGGCACAATCATTGGCTATCCCTGAGACCTCCCGGAAAAAGATGGAGGAATTCTAAAGATCATAAAAAGAAGCGACTACGATGTATTTGAGCAACTGGGGAAAACTCCATCCAAAATTTCCATGCTGGGTTTACTACTATGTTCCGAGGCACATCCAAAAGCCTTGGTAAAATTCCTGAAAACTGCTCATGTACCCCAAGAAACATCTGCCGATCAGTTCCAAGACTGCGTAGCCAGCTTGACTGCAGATAATGGTCTAGGTTTCTTGGATGCTGATTTAACGCCAAGAGGAAGGAAGCATAATGAGGCATTGCATGTCTCAGTGGAATGCAGGGGCATAACCTTGGCTAATGTGTTGGTGGATACCGGATCGTCTCTGAATGTTTTTCCTAAAAAATCTCTTGATAGGCTTGATTGTGAGGGATTGACATTGGAGCCAAGAAACATAGTAGTAAGGGATTTTGACAGCTCGAAAAGGATGGTGCATGGGGAAGTGGATATCCCCATAAAGGTTGGAACCCAAACATTCAATTCAACTTTTTATGTAATAGACATTCGTCCTTCATACCCCTGCTTGCTAGGCCGACCATGGATCCACAATGATGGCGCTATTACTTCTACTTTGCACTAAATGATGAAGTATCCAATTCAAGGGAAGATTATCATCGTTCATGGAGAAGAAGAGTATATGATCAACCATCTCAATTACTTTAGATATGTGGAATTAGATGGTGATTTTATTGAAACTCCATTCCAACACTTTGTAGAAGTCCCGCAAGATGTGGCAGTGACCAAGGTTGTTCCCAAGATCACAAGGCCTCCACTCAGGGTGTCATCTTTGAAGGATGCAAAAGCAGTGATAGAAGAAGGCAGGTGCACTATTTAGGGACAACTCCCAGATATCCCATAAAATTCTAACAAGTTTGGCCTGGGTTTCACTTCAAGTGCTCAGAAGGATGTACGCCGCGCTCGTGCTAGAGGACCACCCTTGAAGATCAGTAATCGTGAAGTCAACATGGTAGAGGATGATGGAGATGGCTGCAACCTGGAGGATTGGATCTTCCCAAAAGTGGAGGGCTCAACAATTGGGAGGCTAGAGATTTTATCCCGATCACTTTTATCCCATAGTAATTTGTCTTTACATTTTGTTGGATCTGTAATATTAAAACAATTCAAATTCTTAAAACCTTGTGTCTTATCCGAGGCACAATGGTCCATTTGTAAGGGTTATCATCTCATTTCCATATGACATCAATGAATCATGGACATTTTACATACAAACTTTGCGCTCATTGTTTTTATTTTTACATTTTTATTTCTTTCAAAGATAGTTATACACTTACACACACTCACACTCACAATGCAGGTCTACATCCATTCGGGATCCCATGGGTAACGGTTCTGCTATGGCTTTCTATGACTCTGAAAATCTAATCTACCAAGCCGAAGATGAAGGTGGGGAAGATTGTGAAGTACCAGGGGAACTTGCCAGATTACTACTACAAAAAGAGAGAACCATTCAGCCTCACGAGGAACCCGTGGATACAATAAACCATGGTACCGAGGAAGACAAAAGAGAAGTCAAGATGGGGGCCAATCGGAAACCCAGCGTCAAGGAGCATCTGATTCAGTTGCTACACAAGTATGTTGAGGTCTTTGCCTGGTCGTATGAAGACATGCCGGGACTTGATACATGTATTGTGGTGCATCATCAACCTACAAAAGAGGATTGCCCACCGGTAAAACAAAAGGTCCATCGCATGCGACCAGATATGTCGGAGAATATTAAAGCAGAAGTAATGAAACAATTTAATGCTGGATTCTTGGCCGTCACCTCTTATCCGCAATGGGTTGCCAATGTTGTTCCCAGGCCCAAAAAGGACGACAAGGTACAAATGTGCGTGGACTACAAAGATTTGAATAGGGCAAGCCCTAAGGATGATTTCCCACTTCCCCACATTGATATTCTAGTTGACAATATGACACAACACAAAGTGTTTTCCTTCATGGATGGTTTCTCAGGCTACAACCAAATCAAAATGGTGCCTCAGGACATGGAGAAAACAACTTTTGTCACACAGTGGGGCACATTCTGCTACAAGGTGATGCCATTCGAACTGAAGAATGCTGAGGCAACCTATCAGCGTTCCATGGTAGCTCTATTTCATGATATGATACATCACGAAATAGAGGTCTATGTGGACGACATGATAGCTAGATCTCAAACAAAAGAGGAGCATCTTGATCATTTACAGAAACTGTTTGAGAGATTAAAAAAGTACAAACTGAGGTTGAACCCAAACAAGTGCACATTTGGAGTAAGGTCTGGTAAACTCTTAGGCTTTTTCGTCAACAATAAAGGTATTGAAGTAGATCCTGTCAAGGTGAAAGCTATACAAGAGATGCCCGCTCCTCGTACTGAGAAGGAAGTCAGAGGATTCTTGGGACGCTTGAACTACATTGCCAAATTCATTTCTCACCTGACAGCTACCTGTGAACCAATCTTCAAACTACTGAAGAAGGATCAAGTAGTAAAATGGAATGATGAATGTCAAACTTCTTTCGACAAAATAAAAGAGTACCTGCAAGAGCCTCCTATTTTGATGCCACCAGTCGAGGGAAGACCATTGATCATGTATCTGACCGTTTTGGAAAATTCAATGGGGTGTGTTCTGGGGCAGCATGACAAGTCTGGCCGAAAAGAGCATGCTATTTATTACCTGAGAAAAAAGTTTACCTATTGTGAAATAAGATATTCACTGCTCGAGAAAACTTGATGCGCTCTGGCATGGGCTGCTCGCCGGCTAAGACAATATATGCTGACTCATACTACCCTATTGATATCTAAAATGGATCTGATAAAATACATCTTTGAGAAACCTGCTCTCTCTGGGAGAATAGCGAGATGGCAGATGATCCTGACAGAATATGACATACAATATACTACCCAAAAAGCAATAAAGGACAGTGTACTAGCTGATCACCTTGCTCACCGAGCAGTGGAAGACTACTAGTCCATGAAGTTTGAATTCCCAGATGAGGACATCATGATGGTAAACAACTGTGAAGAATTCATGCAATATGACGAACCTGAACAAGGATCCCGATGAACCCTGGTTTTTGATGGGGCATCTAACGCACTCGACAAAGGTATCGGTGTTATACTCATATCTCGGAAAGGATGTCATACTCCTTTTACTACAAGACTCTGCTTCAATTGTACAAACAACATGGCGGAATATGAAGAGTGCATTTTTGGTCTCAAAGCGGCCATAAACTTGGGGATTAAATCCTTGAATGTATTCGGAGATTCAGCTTTGGTTATCAGCCAAATCAAAGGGTAATGGAACACCAAATACCCTAACCTTATCCCTTACAAAGAACATGTTTTGACATTGCTCCCACATTTTGAGAAGATTACCTTCGAGCACTTCCCACGAGAAGAAAATCAGCTAGCAGACGCACTAGCCACAATATCCTCTATGTTTAAACTTAAATGGGATAATGAGGCTCTCCAGATCACCATTGAACAAATGGATGAACCAGCACACTGTCACGAGATTAATATTGAAGAAGTAGTGGACCAAACTTGGTTTCACGAAGTTAAGAGGTATCTCGAGGCTCAAGAATATCCAGAAGGAGCTTCAATCAATGATAAGAAGTTCTTAAGGAGATTCTCTGCTAAGTTTTTCCTTAGTAATGGAATTCTTTAAAAATGCAACCATGACTTTGTGTTAATTCGGTGTGTAGACAAGGTTGAAGATGAAAGGATCATGGCTGAGTCACGTGAAGGCACTTTTGGAACCCATTCTAGTGATAATACGATGGCAAAGAAAATCCTACGGGTAGGCTATTACTGGTCTACCATGGAAGCAGATTGCTATCAACACTCTCGAACCTGCCACAAGTGTCATATTTATGCTGACAAGGTGCACATACCTCCAGTTCCTATGAATGTCATGATGGCTCCTTGGCCCTTTTCTATGTGGGGATTGATATGATTGGGAAAATCAAGCCTACAACTTCCAATGGACACCGCTTCATCTTAGTGGCCATTGACTATTTCACCAAGTGAGTGGAGGAAGCTTCTTTCATTTCCGTGACCAAGAATGTTGTCGCGCGGTTCATCAAGCAGAATCTCATCTGTCGTTACGGTATCCCGGAGAGGATCATTACAAATAATGTTACAAACCTGAATAATACTATGATCACCACCTTATGTGAGTAATTCAAGATCCAGCATCATAATTCTTCCCCTTACCGGCCGAAGATGGATGGTGCTGTCGAAGCCGCAAATAAGAACATCAAAAAGATCATACAGAAAATGATAGTCACATACAAAGACTGACATGAAATGTTACCATTCGCTCTCCACGGGTATCATACTACGGCTCTCACATCGACCGGGGCAACACCCTATTCTTTGGTATACGGCATGTATGTTGTCTTGCCTATTAAGGTCTAGATTCCCTCTCTAAGAATTATGAAGGATGCAGGGCTGAATGAAGAAGATTGGATCCAGACTCGACTTAATCAACTAAACTTGATTGATGAGAAAAGGCTTAATTCTATCTGCCATGGTCAAATGTATCAAAAATGGATGATCAAGGCTTTCAAAAAAAAAGGTCAGATGCTAAGTGTATCAAGTTGGAGATCTAGTGATCAAACATATCATATTGTCGCAAGGTGATCCTAGGGGAAAATGGAATCCTACATACAAAGGACCATTTGTAATCAAAAACATATTCTCTGGTGGAGCAATGATCTTGACCACCATGGATGGTGACGACCTACCACATCCTGCGAACGCAGACATAGTCAAAAGATACTACGCATAAAAGACTCGCTAGGTTGACACACCTAGGAAAAACAAGGGCATCCCGACGAACCAAAAAGGTTCGGGAAAAAATTAGGGATAAAACAAAAAAAAATCTGTACACCCGGCAAGCTGAAAACCTGAAAGGGCGGCTTGGGAAAAAAAGGGTATCCCGGTGGACTGAAAACCCGAAAGGGCGGTCCAGGAAAAAGTTATGGATTTAAAGCGTATGACTATGTCCCGTTGGATCACCTAACTAACAACTTGCAAACTCGACATTTCTGACCAATTCAATCATCTTCGGACAAGGCAACAAATAGACAAGATGCTCAGAGATACAAAGGCTATATAAGAATGGGAACCCCATGGGATTATTGCACATAGATATCTTTTCTTTGTATTAAAATTTTCATTTTTTACGATGGAGTTCTCTTACTAGAATGTTTGTCTCATTGTACAAAAACTTACTCAAAGTCAATACGAAGATATCCCTTTGAAAGTACAAAAAATATCTGTTTTTTTCTTTTCCCTTGTGTTTTGTTTACAAAAACGTCCAATGATTCATTATTGAACATATGCATTTGAACATAATTACTGTTTACAAATAAACAAAATAAAAGACAATCACTGATGGCCTTAAGGGATAGGGAAATCTCTCTAAGTTTATCTCTATAAAATTCCCCACAGTAAGCAGTTTAATCCCCAACAGAACAAAGCTTCCAATTATCAATCCCCAGTATAAGTCATCCAAATTTCTCGGAATTCCCTAACCAAGATTTTTTAAACAGTAATGGCATTCCCCTTACAACAAAGTTTATTTCTCTAAGCGGAAATTCATCAACACTTCGACTTCAAGACATGAAGACTTACATATCCTCAGTAACATTCAGGGATTTATTTTCCCTAATCCAACAAACAGCGCAACAGACTAGCTCACGTACGCATACATTGCATTCATATATCATAAACATTGATAACACAAATGCATCATACCATGCATTTCATACAACATAACTTTGCATTTTAGCTAACATTTTACCCTTTTCAGGATAAGGTTAACAGCTACCATTAACAATGTTCAAAGTTTCTAGATATAGTTCAGATACGTTCCAGACACGGATGCCACTCTAATACTCATTCAGATTCAACCTTCAGATACATTTCAGATATGCTCCATACACGGATTCCATTCTGATACTCATTCAAAATCAACTTTCAGATACAGTTCAGATACGCTCCAGACACAGATGCCATTCTGATACTCATTCAGATTCAACTTTCAGATATAGTTCAGATACGCTCCAGACACGGATGCCATCCTAACACTCATTCAGATTCACGTTTTTAGATACAGTTCAGATACGCTCCAGACGCAGATGTCATTCTAATACTCATTCAAACAAAGCTTTCAAATACAGTTCAGATACGCTCCAGACACGGATGCCATTCTGATAGTCATTCTTTCAGATTACAAGTTACAATTCAAAAATCACTTTTGGATGTCATCTACAATACCATCTCCTACAACTTTCTATCACCTCTCCAAATGGCATCTTTAAAGCCCATTCCCTCAACCATCACATCGTCGAGTTCAAATTTTTGGGACTCTAGTGTCCAATCATCTTCCACCTTTAAGTCACGAATGGGAAAACTTTCCAATCTAACTCTTCAGGCTTAAGAAGATTGAACAGGGGCAGATGTTGTACCCCAAAATTTTCCCTCTCACTTGTCAAAAATTTTGCTCACAAGATCTCCATTGACTCAAGACTGCATTATGGTTTGATCAACTCAAGTCACCTCCTTAAGCACTGATGACCAAAATTAGGGTTTGAGATTGCACAAGGATTATTGAAATTTTAATACTTAATATAACTTTCATGGATCATCATGGACCCCCAAGATTACTCATGCCAAGTTTCAAGCCTTGGATCACAATTTTGATCAGTCAATTGAGCAGTTGACCTAAAAATCAGTTGTATTGGGGAAAAAGTCAACAATGGCCAATTTACAGTCAAACTTCATAATTTTTTATTCACATCAACATTTTAAACTAATATGTATCATTTTATCAAGTTTGGACCACAACTCTTCAAGAAATTTGATCAAATCTCCAAAAGGGCAAAATGGTCAAAATTAGGGTTTTGACTTGGAAAGGGCAATTTCTGATTTTTAACCTAGCAAATGGTCATTTGGTTTAAGGCATGATCTCAAGAGTCCAATTGAATCATTTTGACCTAATGACACGGTTCAAAACGTTGCAAGTCTATTGGATTGACAAATCAATTTTGCAGTCAATTGATCAAAAATCAATTGTATATTGAAAAGTCAAACTTTTACTTTTTGGTCAAATTCAAGTACCAAAGATTACAATTCATCAAAACATGTCAAAATGTGAAAATTATTCATCAATAAATCAAAAAGTCAAGATTTTATTTTGAAAAGTCAAAATTTCTAAACTTAGAAATTTTTCTAAGTGTTGGAAATTTCATGTTTTTTCATAACCTTGAGCCACATTTTCACCATGATGCAAGATGATTCAAAAGAAACTCCCAACATGAAAGTTGTATATATCCATGAAATCTACAACTTTTCTTCACACAATTTCTTCCAAAAATTCTTGGATCTCAAGTTATAATTTTATGAACATAGGGTCATGAAACTAAACACTTAGTGAAATTTTGCCCTAATTTAGTCAGGATTTTGACCTAACTTCATGTCACTTTTTCATATAGTTCCAAGGGGAATCTTCAAATTAAATTCAAAGATGGGTTGTAGATCACATTGCAGGATTTCCAAAATGTCAAAGAACTCCTTGAGATCATTCTTGAGTAGGGAGAATCGAAGATATGAAGTTAGGGTTTTGTCACTTGAATTACAAGTCATTTTTGTTGAACACATGAACCAAATCAATGCTAGGCTACATAATCCTTGCTTTACAGGCCTCAAACTTGTTTGTCACTCCATAATTAAATGTTTACACAACTGTTAGAGCTTTGATCCAAGCATTTGAGCTATTATCCAAGTTGCATTTCTCATTAATGGCACAAAGTAACATTGCCATTCTTGTAAAGCAAGCTTTTTGCATAAAGTTTACATTAAGCCTCTAACTTGTTCCCTCTGATTACACTCCATCCACAAAGTTAGAAGCAAGCTTGTTTAAATCATAACCACTCTATCTTAGCAAGTACACAAGACATTGAAACTTGTTTTGTCAAAAAATCACATGTTTAACTTAAAGATGCAAATTTGAATTCTGATGAACAAGAGGTCTCCAAACTTGTTCCTTATAAATAGAGTCACTATTTGTGAGCTAGGACACGAGCGTGAGCACCATGAAATACACCAAAACCCTCTCAATTCATAAACTACACAAAAACTCCATTGTTGCACAGTTTCTGACCTTGAACTTCAAACTTCCCTTTCCCTCGTACGTTTCTTGGCCTTTTAGTTTCTAAAGCTTCCTTACATAAAATACAACTCATCCCTGTCTTTATTCCAGAACTTTAACACCATTTACTATAGCTTCCATAACCAAAAAATAGAATCTGCAACTTGACTTCTCCAGACCATTTCAGCCATCCATTGTTCAAGCTAATCATTGCATTAGCTTCCTAGGACCTCAAGGAAGCTAACCCGATCATTGTAGCACCTTGAAACAAGCTCAAACTCAAAACACGATTTCCAATTTTGAGGTAAGTTTTCTAAACTTGGAACTCTTCATACAGGCATCATTAATAGTTTATTTGTGAATAAAACATGTAGATATCATTGCCCTGAAGCTAACCATGTTCTTAGTTTCCATTAATTTTGCTTGAGCTTAGAGAATTTTGAAATTGAAACTTCTGAGTTTTTTAGGGTTCAGATTAGGTCCATTAAAATTCTTGCTTATCTTTGATCTATAGTTTTAATACTTTACATTTCTGGAATCGTGAGAAAATTTTCTACAAGTTTCATGTTTACAGTTTTCATTTTTGATGAGAAATGAGCAAGTTACAGTTGGTCTGGCTGGAGGTTGAAGATGAAGTCTTCAGAATACGTTTTTCCTTACATATTTATTGTTTCATTTTTATTAACGAATGTAAAGCCACCCCAGTGGTAGAAGCGCGCGCCTGTAACCTATGGGACCTGGGTTCGAGCCTCAGTGGTACCTGTTGTACCCCAAAATTTGCCCTCCCATATTCTTCAAGAAATTGCAAAGTCAAGCTTCAAAATCTCCCCAAGGGTTGCACAGTCAAGGGTCTCCTAAACAGTCAAGATTAGGGTTTTTGTTTTGATCAAGAAAATGAAGTTTCAAAAGTTCCAATCAAGTCTCACATACCTACAAATATGGTCAAGTATCCTCATATCAAGTTTCAAGGCTTTCAGCACAAAATTGCACAGTCAAAACCCTAATTGCTCAACAGTCAACTGCAGGGGCAAAATGGTCATTTGACAGTCAAAAGTTCAAATTTTTGGTCAACATCTCATTTTGAAGTCACAAACATCATTTGATCAATGCTTGATCATGATTCTCAAAGCTTGGCTCAAAAATCATCAAAATGCAAAAGTTTCCTTATTTGGACAGCTGAAAAAGTCAACTGTAAATTGACCAGGGCATAACTTTCACATGGATTATCAGAAAAATTCCATCCAAAGCTCATTTTGAAGAGAAAGACATTTCCTACAACTCATCTTCATACTTCAAGTCCAAGAAATGCTCTCATAAAAAGTTATCAATTTCAACATTATAGGTCATTTTCAAAAGTCAACAAAAAGGGACTTTAAGTCAAAGGCCATAACTTGAGATTGGTAAATCAAAATGACATGGGACCAAAGACATTGGTTAGAGGACTCAAAGACCTTTCCAAAATGTCCAAGAACATGAGAAATGCTTAAAAATTGAGCAAGTTATGCCATGTGGAAGTTGAGAAATTTTTGGATATTTTGAAAAGTCAACATTGATTCAAATGACCTAAAAATGCTAATGGGCCCATTTTTCTTCCACAATTCATCATCCCAAGCATGTGCACGACCATTAGGCCCAAAGGGAAGTTTTTCTCCATTTTTATTTATTTATTTGGATTTTTTTTATTATTAATAAATCATTTAATTAAATAAAATGCATGAAAAATACAAAACTAATGAAATAAAATCTTTTTGTGCAGAAATTATTCTCATTGGACACTCAAATTCGTGCATGATCAATTAGGGAAAGTTTTGGCATGATTTGGTATCAAATTGCATGAAAAGATATAAAAATATTTGGCCATAAAAATCAAATATCCCTTTATCAAATCTTTGATTCTTTGGACAAGGAACTTGACCTAATTCACTCAGTATATGAGCCTGATCACAAACCTAATAATGCTAACCACTAAGCTGCGCAGAAGAGGATAAACAAACTGGCATTTTTTCCAAAGAAAACTCCAATTCTGAAAACTTGTTTGCAGGACGTTTCAAGCCACAAAACCCCTCCCATTGCATTCCTAGGACGCCAAGCAACGTGCCTGAATCAAGAACACGGTCCTTAAGCCCTTGAAACATTGTACAGAAGTCCCACTTTTCTTACTTTTTTGCATAATCGTATTTCAAGATTTATGCATTTTCATTGCATATTGTTAATGGATTCATGCTAATTAAGGTGTTCTGAAGCTAACCATTTATCTTAATTGTGTTTTCGTGTACTCTATGCAATTATACCATTGATGCAGATTAGGGTTCGTGAAGCTTGAAATTGGGGGTTTCCAAACGCGGTAAAATCAGACCACCATAGTACCATGACTCAAATCAGCAAGCCCAGACGATTATGAACCCACCCTCGCGCTCAATTTATGAGCATCCAAGGGCTAATCGCTATTTTTTAATAGCTGGCCTAAGAGAACGCTAACAAAACCGTGGCTTAATGTGTTTGTGTTTCAGGAACAAGAAGAAGACGATATCGTGGCGTTAGATGATTGGCCAGTTTAAATTGCGCACGGAAAACGAAACACTAACGCTTGTTTTATTTATTATATTTGTTGTTTATTATATATTAACATGTGTAAATTGGTTCAGCTGGCAAGCGTTGTTGTTGGCAAAGCACATGACCTGGGTTCGAGCCCCAGGTCTTCAGTATTCTCAATATTATTTTTCAATTAGTCTTCACATGCAGTTTCACTTACTGAAGATCATGATACACCTCCTCATCAAGCCAGCCACGCGTACGTTTAGAGCAATCCAAAGGCTCAGATCTAAGGAACACAATGCACCCTAGTCCATGCATCACACACGTCCAGCAAAAGTCAACGAGGCCATGCTAAATGGGCCAGAATTGCTTGGGCTATACCTCCATATTGGGGACTGACACCCCCCTAGGTTTGCTATTTTAAGTATTTTCTTTTGCATTATTTTTATTTTCATTATTTGTTTAATTAATTAATTATTTTCACAAAAATATAAAAAAACCATAAAAATCAGAAAAGACCAAAAATGAAATATATTTAATTAGTTAATATTTTGTAAATAAATTTGCATGTAAATTAATTAGTTTTAAATTACGGTTTAATTTAATATTTTCATAATAAAAATCTAAAAAATGTAGAAATAGGGTTTAATTAATGTTTTTATTCCTTTTTATTTTTTCTTTCATAATAATATTATTTATTTTATTTATTTTTATAATTAAATTTGTATATAAAAATTAGGCTTAATTTAGGTTAAAAACTTCAATATTTTTTAATAAATAATTAGGATTAGGGTTTGCATCTTATTTTAATTTCAATTAATTCCTTTTTTCACATTAAATCCTAAAATACTAAAAAATACCAAAAAACAAGTTCTTTCTTTTTTAATCAATTAACTCCATCATTAATTCAATTTTTTGCGAAAGGGTCCAACGCCCTCGTCTCAACTTAATTCTTATTCGCATATTTATTTTATTTCGTTTAAATATTTATGTATCTCTCCCAAGGCCATGTAACCTTTTAATTTTCTCGCACTTTTCTTTTCTTTGTTTATTTTCTGTCAAATCGGGTCCTGGTTTAATTTTGGCGATGTGGACCCGCGCCTTTTGTAATAGCTTTAGATCTTTACTTTCCCGTAAATATTTTAACTGTTAAATCAAAGCATGAAAGAATGTATGGACAAAATAAAAACAAGCGTAGAACACCAATAACATGACAAGATAAATGAAAATGAAAACGACACACAAATCGCACACACCACCCCTAGGGTACGCCTCACTGTTGCCTTGCCTCGAAAGGTGATCGTCGAGTAGAGGATGTCTTAGTAAGTCCTCATGATCCGGGAACCTGGCATGAGGGTAGCTTCTAAGGTGTCTTCCCATTGCTCTGGTGATCACCATGTCCCGAACCTCGAATTGACCCGAACACCTCCAACGGTGGTGCTACCTACCTCTCAATGGTGGGATGGCACTACTTTAAAGGACATCTACACAGACGAATTCCTTAGGGTAGGTATACAACTCTAAGATACTGGCTCTAATTTCAAAACAAATTCAAAAATACTTTTCACACCAACACATTTTCAAAAAGCTTTCGAAAGCAATTTTTCAAACACTCTTGGGGACCGATACAAGAGTCGAACTGGAATTTTCAAAGAAACTTTTTAAAACCCACAGTTGAAAAGCAAACAAACTATTTTGAAAACACAAATGAGCAAGTATCTAAGAGCCCATGGATAACCATGGATAGAAAGGGTCCTAACACATTCCCTTTCTATAATCTACCTCCCGAACCGAGAGCAATCTCTTTAAGGAATTTTTCTGTGCTTTTGTCCTTTCCATTTGGAGAAAATAAAAGACGGTGGCGACTCTTGCTTCCGCGACATTTCGCGAACCAGCGTTAAACAGTCAGTTCCAGATCCACCGATCACAGTACCCTTTTCATTTTTCTCATATTTTTACAATTCTGACTTTTTTGTTTGGCAGGCGCTGGGCCCTTTGGGCCTGGCTCATTTTTGTTTTTGCTGACTAACCTCAATACCTGCTCTTGGCACCCCCTGGCCCAATTTATTTATTTATTTATTTATTTCATTTATCTTTTCTTAAATATTTTTTTCTAAATACAAAAAATCATAAAATAGAAAAAAAATGATATATTTATATTTCCATTTATTTTATTTTATTTTTCTCACAAAAATATTTTTATTAATTATAATCTATTTATTTTTAACTTATTATCTTGCAAATATAAATAAAATTAGGTTATTAGTTATTTTCTTTCATATTAATTTAAATACATCATTTTTGATATAAAAAAGACTAAAAATATTTTATAATACTATAAATATTTTTAAAGATAAAAATACTAAAAATATTTCTCTTAAACTTATTTTCTTTTGATTAATTATTAGAATTAGGGTTTTCATTTAAAATCTTTTCTTAAATAAATTCAAACTTAATTAACTATTTTATTTATTTAAATTAGGTTAAGACAAAAATCTTTTTTTCATGAAAACCAAACAAAATTCATTTTCTTTACATTTTGCATCCTTGTACATTTATTCATTGTTATACTTTGTATTAATTAATTCATTGTATATTCATACCAATTCAATATGGTTGTAATAGACTAATTAGGTTTAAATTCTTGCAATCCCCATTTACAAATTGTATACCCCCCCCCCCCCCCCCCACAAATGTTGTAATAGCGTAGTAACTTTAAAATTCCGCAATTTATCGCTTTCATATATAACATGATAGTAATTAGGGTTTGTATGGAAAGACTAAAACCAATGCTTAGAAAACCCTAATTCAAGACAAAAAACAAGCATGAAAAGCATACACTTGCACACAAGCACCCCTAGGATTATTCCGCTTGGTTTCCTTATACAAAATGGCCATGTTACTCATGTAAGGTATCTTAGCAGAAACAAACAAATACAAGACCATAGTCTCTCGATGACGCTATCAAAGTTGCCTTACAAATGATCTTAGTCCCTCAAAAAAAATGCTAAGATACCTTGAAACATTGCTAATCATGGTTATACGATGACCCACGCCCGTCCCGTTTACATCCAAAGATAGGGTTGCTTACCAAATCAATGGTAAGACAACAATGTCAAAGGAAAAGAAAATGAACAAGAAAGACATTTGAGTAGGTAGATTACTCCTAATTACTTGCTTCATTTCAAAACAAACATCCTTGCTATTTTAAAAACAAACACACACACTTTCAAACATCTTACAAACATTGAATATATTTTCAAAATATTACATCTTTGTATACATTCTTACGAATGAGAATCATTACAAAGATTGCCTAAACAATGGCCTCTTTACAAAATACTTTCAAAAACCACACAAAACACAATTTCAAACAAAAGCAAGTGATCTAGCAAGTAACTAAGAGACCATGGAAAACCATGGATGAAAAGGATGCTAATACCTTCCCTTTTCATAATCTATCCCCCGAACTCAAGAAACAATCTCAAAGGTATTTCCTGTGCTTTTTCACCTTTCCTTTTGGATAAAAGAAAAGTCGGTGGCGACTCTTGCTAACCGAAACATTTGCGATCAAACGCAAAACCCTCAAGTCAGTTCTCACACCGTATCACATGAGTGAAAAGAAATTTTTTGATTAAAAAAACTTAATGACCAAGGAAGAGAGAAGCAAAATATTCAAGATACCTCATCATTATCTTAAGGATTTTTCCAAACAGTCAAAAACCACGTTGTTGTACCCCAAAATTTTCCCTCCCATATTCTTCAAGAAATTGCCAAGTCATGCTTCAAAATTCCCCAAGGGTTGCACAGTTCAAGGGCCTCCTAACAGTCAAAATTAGGGTTTTGGTTCTGACAAAGTAAATGAAGTTTACAAGGGTCCAATCAAGTATCACATGCCTATAAACATGGTCAAGTATCCTCATATCAAGTTTCAAGACCTACAGCACGAAATTGCAAAGTCAAAAACCCTAATTGCACTACAGTCAACTGTAGGGGCAAAATGGTCATTTGACAGTCAAAAATTCAAATTTTTGGTCAACATATCATTTTGAAGCCACAAACATCATTTGATCAATGCTTGATCATGATTCTCAAAGCTTGGCTCAAAAATCATCAAGATGCAAAAGTTTCCATATTTGGACAGTTGAAAAAGTCAACTGTAAATTGACCAGGGCATAACTTTCACATGGATTATCATAAAAATTCCATCCAAATCTCATTTTGAAGATAAAGACATTTCCTACAACTCCTCTTCATACTTCAAGTCCAAGAAATTCTCTCACAAAAAGTTATCAATTTCAACATTATAGGTCATTTTCAAAAGTCAACAAAAAGGGACTTTAAGTCAAAGGCCATAACTTGAGATTGGTAACTCAAAATGACATGGGACCAAAGGCATTGGTTAGAGGACTCAAAGACCTTTCCAAAATGTCCAAGAAAGTTAGCAAATCTTAAAATTTGAGCAAGTTATGCCTTGTGGAAATTAGGAAAGTTTTGGATATTTTGAAAAGTCAACATTGATTCAAATGACCTAAAATTGATAATGGGCCTCTTTTTCTTCCACAATTCATCATCCAAGGCATGTGCACGACCATTTTGCCCAAAGGGAAGTTTTTTTATCATTTTTATTTATTTATTTGGATTTTTTATTATTAATAAATCATTTAATTAATTAAAATATATAAAAAATACCAAACCAATGCAATCAAATCTTTTTATGCAAGGAATAAGCTTAAGATTTCGTGCAAGACCAAATATAGAAAGAATCAAGTCAATTGGCCATGATTTGTATCAAATATGCTTGAAAAAGATTTGAAATATTTTGCCATGAAAATCAATATCCTCTCCATCAATTCCTTGATCCTTTGGCTCTGAATTCTTACCCTAATCGTTCACCTATACATACTAATGCAAACCCTACTCCTCAAAAGGTCCAAGCTGCGCAGAAAGACAAAAGAGAACTTTGCAATTTTGATCAAAAAATTCAAAACTGAAATCGTGATTCCAAAGCATTTCAAGGCAAAGTAATCAGTCCATTGCCTTCCTGAGACATCAGGGAAACTTCCTGGATCAAAAGCACGACCTCTAACACCCAGAATTGGTGAATAGGATTCAAACTTTTTCACATTTTTTTCATAATCGTGTTTTAATATTTAAGCATTTTCATGGCATTTCTTTCATGGATTCTGACTAATTGGATGATTCTGAAACTAACCATGTGATTGAATTGAGTTTTTATGCACTATATGCAAAAACGCCATTGTTGTCTTTTAGGGTTTTCAAAGCTGTGAATTGGGGTTTCCCATTTAAGGAACAATTGAGACTCGAGACCTGGATCATTGAAACAAGCGTGCTTGGACGAAAAGAACCCAACCCTCGCGCCTAATTTATGAGGCCATATGGCCTAATCGTTATTTTCTAGAATGATGCATTTGGGGACGGTTCAAAACCGTTGCCAATTTCTTTTTTGTTTCAGGAAAAATCATTAAGGAAGAAGATGATGAAGTGGAGGCCAGTAATTGGTTCGTTTAAACTTTCGCGCGCAAAAAGGCACTAACTTTCACTTTATTTTATAATGTTTGTTGGTTAGGTAATATACGAAGAAACCAAATGGAGCAGTTGGCAAGGCGTGTACATTGGTAAACCATAGGACCTGGGTTCGATCCCAGGTCCCTCACCCTTTCCATATTATTTTTTCACTAATACTTCTGTGCAGTTTCAGTATTGTAGACCACCATGCATCTCTCAAATCTAGCTTGCCACTTGGCCAATGGAAACGATCAGAAGGCCATGATTTGAAGAACATGGTGGACATGAGTCAACACCTTCACACGCCGGCAAGGGAAGTCAAAAAGGGCCTTAAAACCTTGGGCCAGAATTGCTACAATACACCTCTCAATTGGGGACAGACCCCCCTAGGTTTGCAAGCTTTTACATTTTTGTTCATTCTTTTTATTTATTTCAATTATTGTTTTTAATTAATTTAATATTTTCATAAAAAACATAAAAACAATTTAAAATCAAAAAAAGACAAAAATAAGTATTTTTTAATGTTTTGTAAATAAACATCATTAATTAATTTTAGTTTTTAAATCTAGGATTAATCTTAACATTTTTTTTCTAATAAACTTAAAATTGGTAGAATTAGGGTTTGTATTAATTTTTTTTATCCTCTTTCTTTTCTTTTCACTAATAATTAAATATTATTTATTTTTATAAATTAAATTCCATGTAAATAATTAGATTAATATTAGGTTTAATTTTAATACTTTCTTAATAAACTAAAAACAATTAGAATTAGGGTTAACATTTTAATTTCAATTAATCTTTCTCATAAAAATCATAAAATACAAAAATACCAAAAATAATTTCCTTTCATTTTAATTTTCATTAATTTAATCATTTAATTTAATTTCGTTAAAAGGGTCCAACGCCCTCGTTTCTAATTTTAATTCAATTCGCGTATTTATCTTTTTATTATTTGTGTAACTCTCCCAAAGCCGTGTAATTTTATAATTTCTCGCACTTCTACTTTATTTCTTTATTTTTCTGTCAAATCGGGTCCTGGAAATTTTGGCGATGTGGACCCGCGCCTTTTGTAATAGTTTAGAACTTTACCTTTTTCGCACTTTTTAACTGTTAAATTATAATGGCATGCAAGAATGAATGACAATAAATAAAAACAAACGCTTAGATCACTTTGATATGAACAAGACAAAAATAAACGAATCTGACACACAAATCACACACCACCCCTAGGGTACGCCTCACTGTTGCCTTGCCTCGAAAGGTGATCGTCGAGTAGAGGATGTCTTAGTAAGTCCTCATGATCCGGGAACCTAGCATGAGGGTAGCTTCTAAGGTGTCTTCCCATTGCTCTGGTGATCACCATGTCCCGAACCTCGAATTGACCCGAACAACTCCAATAGTGATGCTACCTACCTCTCAATGGTGGGATGGCATTACTTTAAAGGACATTTACACAGACGAATTCCTTAGGGTAGGTATACGACTCGTGGATACTTGCTCTAATTCAAAACAAAACAAATCAAAAATACTTTTCACACCAACACATTTTCAAAAAGCTTTCGAAAGCATTTTTCAAACACTCTTGAGGATCGATACAAGAGTCGAACTGAAATTTTCAAAGAAACTTTTTAAAACCCACAGTTGAAAAGCAAACAAACCATTTTTGAAAACACAAGTGAGCAAGTATCTAAGAGCCCATGGATAACCATGGATAGAAAGGGTGCTAACACCTTCCCTTTCTATAATCTACCTCCCGAACCGAGAGCAATCTCTATAAGGAATTTTTCTGTGCTTTTGTCCTTTCCATTTGGAGAAAATAAAAGACGGTGGCGACTCTTGCTTCCGCGACATTTCGCGAACCAGCGTTAAACAATCAGTTCCAGATCCACCGATCACACACGTGTTAGAAGACGTTTCATATTCATGACACATAAGTGGACAAGTGTCAGAAAAAGCAGTTGAACAATTTTCCACTTATGTGCTATCAAAGGAAAAAATTCATATTCTGAGTATTAGAGGATGAGATGCTTCTGAGTCTACTGTTCATTAGAAGCTAGTTTAGAGCTTTTGATCACAATAGCTTCTGATCATCATCAGACTCTGATCCTCCATTCAGAACCAAGCACAATTCTTAAAGAAAGTGTTAAATTTTTTTAATAAATCCTATTCCTTTTAAAAAAAGATACTTGATAAATTTATAAGTATATCAATGAACTTAGCATTTATCACTCCTTTCTGAATAAAATTTTACTAAAAAATGTTTAGTTTCAATGTGCTTAATTTTTTGAATTTGGAATAAGGTTCCTTTCTACACATATAGCAACAACATTATCATAAGGTATTGAAATTATACTTCCACATATATGATAATCTTCTAACTGATACTATAGAATATTAGGTTTAGAGACTGTTAAGTAAAACAAAGAACTAATCATACCTTTGTGCAGCTTCTGACATACATTGGTTGTGTTTTCCTTTTAGCTCATTTAGTTTGTTTCTGAAAACCCATTTTGTTCTAGCAATATTCTTCTGATGAAGTTTAGGTACCAGAATACAAACAACAATCTGAGAACCATCTTGTGCTCCTTTAACCGGATGGCCTTTAGAGGTTGGATAACATCTGAAGCACCAGTTTCTGGTCATCCAGCTTTAGTAGTACCAGTAACAGTGATTTTTCCTTTCAAGTTTCCTCTAAATATCACAATTCCTTCCTCTTTCAGAGGTATGGTTTGTAACATATGCTTTTCTTTTGTTATATGTTATGAGGATCCGCTGTCAAGGTACCACGACTGCTGCTTTTCTTTTTTTATATGTTGTGTAGCAAAAACAATTACAAATTTAGGTACCCATAATTTTATGTGCTCTTTAGGCTTAGATCTAAAGGGATTCTTCTGAACTTGTACCTTAGTCTTCATGTAGTAAGGCTTGGAATCATTCAATACTTTTAGATTAAAAGTTTTGTGTCTTGGATTACTCTTGTCCTTTGGTTCTAAACTATTCAGAACCTTAGACTCTGAAGTCTTAGGTTCTGATATTTTCAGAACTTTATACTTTAAAATCATTAGTTTTGGTTTCTTCAACACCTTAGACTTTGAGGTCTTTGGTTCTGATTTCTTCACAACTTCTAATTCTACAGTCTTTGGTTTTGACTGGTTCATAATCTCTACTTTGTCAATAGCAGATACAAAGTAAGAATAAAGCCCTTTCTTATAAGAACTAGGAGAAGAAGGTTTTGCTAGTTTAATCTAGGTTTCAGAATTTGGTTTAACAAACTTTTCAGAATATCCAGGACCCTCTCCTTAGCTCCTACTTATATTATAAATCATATAAGCAAATTTTGTCATGTTAAAACCATAAATGACAAACTTCTAAAGATACATTTCATACTCATTAAGGGGTTTGTCATACATGTTATTTATTAAAGTAATACGATCTCTTTCTAATTCATCAACATTATTTTTATAAAATTCTAATTCATCTTTCATGAGATCATAATGCATTTTCATAATTTTCATATGTATGGATTTATCCTGACAACGACCTTTAAGGTCTTGAATGGAAGTAATTAAATTTGAACGAGAGAGTTTAGAAAATACCTCATCTTTTTCTTCAGAATCTGAACCAAAACCTGAGTCACATTTTGTGTCTAAAGATGTTAAACCCATCAGAGCCATATTGACTTCTTCTTTATCTTTGTCAGTTTCTCCTTCTTTGTCAAGTTTATCCCATGTTTCCATGAGACTCTTCTTGTCCTTGTTTATGATGTTGTTCTTACGAAAGTTTTCTTTCTTTGGTTGGTCCTTCTGCAGCTCTGTAAAATCAACAATAAAGTGACCATGCTTATTACAGTTGAAGTATCCATTCTGGTCATCTTTGTTGACTATGGAGCTTGACCCTCTAAATCCATTTCCTCTGCCTGAGAATCTTCTATTATTTTTATTGGCTAACTACTGAAATCTCTTAATTTTGAATGTCATTTCTTTATCTTCTGAATCTTCTTCAGAACCTCCTTCATGAGTAGGTTCTTCTAATTTCAAGACTTGAGAAGATTTAGCATAATGATCAACAATAAAGTGACTCTAGTTGTGATCTTTCATGTTGATCAGAACCTTCAAATGGGTTGATGGATGACATCTAGTTTGCTGGAAAGTTGAGGAAAATGGGGGTTGTACCTGCAAGGCACTTTGACGATCAAGTAAGAATGGGTGAAAAGAGATACAAGCAGAATATTAGGGTTTAAGGTTTGAATATTTGATATATGGCCCTCACATGTGTGAGGGTTTACATAATTACCTCGACGCTTGGATATTGGTCCCTATTTTGGGCCTAGATATGTGGGTTTGCAAATATAAGTAACTGCCAGGACTTGGTCAAAATGAGCAGTCATGCTCGTAACTAGATGTTTGTTTCGAGGAGGAGGTGGATTACAGACAGGGAGGTGTTCTGGACGTTTCCTGGTTGTCTGCTCGACTTATGCCGGGCTGACATGGAGATAGTTGGTGACTCAGTCAGGTGTGTGAATCAGGAATCAATGGTTGCGCCTCTTGGGGCGTGGTCGATTAGGGAAGCTGGGCCAGTGTTATTGGGTCATGCCAAGGGTAGAAGTGGATTGGGCCAATTCTAGCTATTAGGCCAGTCCATAATAGAATCCACTCAATTCGTTGCTCCTAGGCGTAAGAGTGATGACTTAGAGTCATCCTGTGAGGGTTTGAGGACGCTTCTGTACTTGCTCGCGAAACTGTGTGGAGGAACTCGTATGTGATCCCTTTTGTTCAGTGTGCAGGGAGTCGAATAGGTGATTAGACCTTCGATAGGTGGTGTACCATGCGTGTTTCGATCCACGCGCTATCATAAAGGCGTAATGATGGTAAGTCTAGGGACTAGGGTGTTATGATGATGACCCTTAGGTTTCCCTAGACGCGTGCTCTCCCACGCGCTAGTGAATTCAGTCTATAAAAGGGAGAGAGGAATCCTCATTTGTACTTTTCGTTTGTTCTCACATTGCTTGAATAGCTTGTTTCTTCTCAATGTTGCCTGCCAACGACGTTTTTATTTTCTCCGTCGCCTGCCGCCGTAGATTTCTATTTGCCACCACCGTCACTCCTTCTAATCTGGTAAGTTTTTTGATTTCCCTTTCCCTTTTTCAAGGTTTGTACTTGTTTTAGGTTAAATATTATGTTTTCCCTAGAAATGCATGTGGTTAGGGATAGAGTAGTGAAAAAACCTTCGCGTTGGTGTTGGACGGTGGTTCACCAGTGTGAGGGAACCGACGGGTGTTGACGATTTCTCCAGAGAAGTTAGGTTATTTATAGTATGAACTTTGTATACTGCCGATGAACTTCTTGGGTTATTTCGAACATGTGAGATTTTAGGTTTCGATCCACTTTTAGGTGCCCAACGCGTTTGGGGGAGACCATCATCGTGCCTATTTCTTGTTGTTGAGTTAGGGCTCTGGTCGAGGACAGGGTCCATGTTCCTTCGCGCCCCTTCACTTGATTAGCGATGGAAGGCTGGATTTGAATTTGATGTCAAACTCACTTTTGTCATTTTCTTTTCAGGTACAATGGCTGACAGCGCTAATGACGAGTTTTTGAACGAGCCAAGTGGTTCTACCCAGAGTTCCACTGAATATACGTATACCGAGGATAGCATCTTGGGGGCGCTCGAGTTTGATCCGGGCATGCAGGAATCAGGCTCGCCTAAACATCATGCAGTTGGGAAGGATGCGCCCGCGGTTGCGGAAGACCATCTGGCTTGAGTTGCATCAGGCCCTTTGAAGCATGCTTCTTTTTTTATCGAGCATCCATATGAGGTGTTCACGACAGTGGTAATAGGATGGAGCTCGAGGGTGCTGAGAAGGAGTGGAAGATATACATTCCCGGATAGGGTCATCGTATTTGCTCGGAGTTCGATGCCCGACAGCTTCCCATGTATGATATCCCATTTCGAGAGATAGGTTTTCAGCTCCCCTTTACTGATCTCCAGGTGGCTGTTTTCTGACATCTCGGCCTATATTTGTCGCAGCTGCACCCCAAATCTATCGCCTTCATACGTGCTTTCAAGATCGTGTGCGACTATGGGTGACAATTCCCTTGTTCTTCTACTACTTCCATCTTCAGAGGAGCATATTTGGTACTCAGTTTAGATGGGTTTCTTTGAAGCAAGCAAATGGGAAATTGTTTAAGGCCTACTTCGAGTCTGTTTGGATCTTCAAAGATAAGTACATTGTGATCCAGCCTGTGTCAGAGAGGGCGTTGCTAAATGTTTTTAGGAGTGCCTCGGTGCTCGATGAAGACATGAGTTATGTCCTGAACAAAGATGGGGAGAATGGGATGAAGTTGGTGCGCAAGTTCCAGTTTTATTAGAAGAGGAAGAATTATGATAAGGGGCCCGATGCCTAGGTCTAGAAGAAGGTACGTCTTGGTCCCGAGGATCAGGCTAGTTATGAGAGTTTATCCGCCTTTGTCGCGGGAATCACCCCAGTCCAGCATGTGGGCAAAAGGGGAAGGTCGGTTGTCGACAAGGACGGGAAATTAGTCTATGAGCCTAGCTTGATAGGCGTTAAGGAGCTTTTAGAGAGCGAGGATATCATTGTGTATCTGGGTATTTATCTTATATTTTAGTTAAATTTATATGCACGACTTATTGTTCATGTTTATAGAACTCAATTTATTGTTTATTGCAAAAAGAATGAATCACGTTGTCGAGCGCACGACTATAAATGCTCTCCAGAGCTTAAAGAAGGTGCAAAAGTCTTCCAGACCCTCGCCAGGTGATGCGTGGACGGCTCCACAGTCAGGTTTAGGCACGTCGTCGACTGGTCTAGCGGACGGAGGGCTCTCTCCCCAGTAGGTGTCTTCGAGGTTCAAAAGGCAACGCCAATAGGGCATAACTGACCTGATGGGCAAAAAGGAAAAGGGGCGGCTCGATCTGCCTTCTTGTTTGCATAACAGGACCTTCTTCAAGGGAGCCACCCTGCACCTTCCCCGAGCTGAATCACTTCTACTTGAGGATCTGGATCGCATGAGCAAGAGGGTTACATTGGCTTAGGATGATGGCACCATTATGAGGGTTTTGTAGATGACCGTTGCATTTATCCAAGGAGGTAGTTCCTAGGAGGTCGAGATGAGAAAAATACAGGCCAAGCTGGCGACTTCTGAGAAGGAACATGCCACTAGGGAATCTTCCCGGAAGAAGCCGGTTGAGAGTTTGGCGAAGGTGATCGAGGAGCGCAATGCCCTTATGCTCAAGAAGAAAGCTTATGAGGAGCTAGTGGTGTCCCTGAGGGCCGAGTTGACTCCTTCCGAGGATGAGCTAGAAGAGGTGAGGAGTCTGAGAACCCGTTCCGACTTGGTTGCTCGTCTCTAACTAGTCATGGAGAATTACTTGGAAAATGCTGCGGGGAGCTTTGATAATGGGGTATGTTGTACCCAAAAAATTTCCCTCTCATTTTCTTTCAAGATTTTATCCTACATGGGTGGTTGTAAACATTTGCTTGAGGAAAGTAAAATTTTTAGATGAACAAAATGTCCTTTGATTGGAACATCAGAGTTTCCTTCGATTGGAGCATCAAAGTTTCCTTCGATCGGAACACCAGGGTGTCCTTCGATTGGAACATCAGAGTTTCCTTCGATTGGAACATCAGAGCTTCTTTCGATTGGAACATCAGAGCTTCTTTCGATTGGAACATTAGAGCTTCCTTCGATAGGAACATCAGAGCTTCTTTCGATTGAAACATCAGAGCTTCCTTTGATTGGAATATCAAAGTTTCCTTCGATTGGAACATCAGAGTTTCCTTCGATTGGAACATCAGGATGTCCTTCGATTGGAACATCAGAGTTTCCTTCGATTGAAACATCAGAGTTTCCTTCGATTGGAACATCATAGTTTCCTTCGATTGGAACATCATAGTTTCCTTTGATAAGAGCATCAAGGTGTCCTTAGATTGGAACATCAGAGTGTCCTTCGATTGGAACATCAGAGTTTCCTTCGATTAGAACATCAAAACAAAGTGTCCTTCGAATGGCATATCAGTGCAGAGGTGTATTAATATAAAATGTTCTAATGAGGGAAGTTCTGAACAATTCGAATCAGGACTTAGAATCATCACAAAAACAAGGGCTGATCGAAGAAGTTCCAATAAGGGATATTCTGGGAAATTCGAATCAGGACTTAGAATCATCACAAGAACAAGGGTTGATCAAAGGGGCTCTGAAGAGGGAAACTCTGAATATTTTTAAATTTGAACAAGGCGCCAAATTGACATGTCCAAGTTCATTCAGAATCCCAGAATGGCATGAAATATCTAAAAATGGAAATATTTTAATTTGTCAGATTCTATTTTCAAAGCCCTGTTAATGGCTGGTCTTTAATGTCATGTTTCCTTGTCTCCTCCACCATCTATAAATACAAGATGTCAAACACAAATTGAGCGAGGTACACACGAAAAAAAACTACACAGGAGGCCCAAAAAACAAAGACGCACACATACTGCACCAAGGACACCTGTCTATCGAATGACATCTACACAACTTGCCTCCAAGAAAGCCCAAAAAGTTGCACCAGCCATCCCACGTTCAACATTCCAAATCGAAGTATCTTCAGTGGGTAAAAGCTTTTAACCTTATTCAATCTATAATGTAAACTCATGTGGATGGAATTTTCATATTATTATTGTTATTTGTAAATGGTTTAACAAATCGAAACTCATGGCATACACATTTGCAAATCGAAGCAGTCCAGAGTTTCACTTTTTGTTTGGCCCTGAAACCAACAAAACTTACAAGATTCAAATTTTAGTTTTCCTTTATCCAGATTGAACAGTTAGCTCAGATGGTAAAAGAAGGCGTGCGTTGGATAGAGGACCTGGGATATGAAGATCTGATACATACAATGGTCAGGTGCTCATTGTAACACCCCATTTCTACCCAATGAGTTAAATAGAATCAGAGTTATAAAAATTTCCAACAAACAAATGGAATGCTACACTTTCAACTTAAAACTACAACATTCAATCATCTATAGTTCAGATACATAACACACGAAATTTGGATGAACCGATAACAACCTGATTAGTCTTTAAAAAAATAAAATAACTTTCATTACTACGCAGCAGATTTACAAAATTCAACTGAAAACACCATAACATCTTATCCAACTCAAAACAACTTTAAGACAACAAGTCTTTAAAGGAAACAAATTAAAAATTCAGCAACATAATGAAAATCAACAATAAAGAAAACATGCGTTCATCCCCCCGAGTGCTACGTATCACAGCGACAACACCGACTCGAACTAATGAGGGTAACAACTAACCTTGTTGATTACTTGCACGTTACCAACAAAGTGAAACATTCAAATAAAAGGGGTGAGATATCGAACCATATAATTAGATATAAAATTAATAATATATTAGTATTAGATCATACAATTCACCACTTCACAGTTTTTTATCAATATTTAACATAATTAATTCATCCATACGACAACCCAGGATGCAACATGCAATGCGACTCGTTTTTATGCACATGCATGTGGTACCAATGGAGCAGAACTTCCAACTTAGAAATCTATCAAAAATAGAGGCATCAACAAGGCATAAGCCTTCAACTTTATATTTGCCAATTCAGGCCAACTTGACGAGCATCAACTCCAACGTGATATGTTATGTATGCATCAACGACATGAACATAAGTAACAACAACAACAATAATTCAACTTCATTCAACATTGGCAATAAGCCTACAACTTAATATTTTGCCAATAAATAAAGACAATTTGTTAATTCACATTTTTCAACAAAAACACCACCCAACAGATCAACCAAAAATTACTACAAATAAATCGCATAATTATTCAGACTATTTCAACTAAAATCGATTAATTAATTATCGGCAAAAAATTCTATTATTTCTACTTAGAAAACTTCTACAATGTTATTATACTAAAAATACTAAATTATACTATTGACCTATTATATATATTATAAATTTGAACATGATTCTTAGTTTAAAAAAATATTACACTAACCTTCCAAATGGTTATATCTATAAAAACTACTGCATATACATGGTATACTACAATGTTATTCTATACTAATTCATTTCTAGTCTACAATATGTGTATATACTGGCGAAAGGTACAATTAATTCATAATTTCCTGCTTCTAAATTTAACTAAAAATATCCATAACTAAAATGTCAATAATTTAGTAAAGATGTGTTATTATTAGGACACTTCAACTTATCCTACTAACAACTCTAAATATGCCAGAATTATGCAAAACAAATAAAAGTGACTTTTAATGATACAGAACAACTCTATTGATAATTTTAACAACACTATTAACAACTCTCACAACCCTATTGACAACTCAATTAACATTATATTAGAATAGAAATTAACCCAAATTAACTATTTATTCAAATACTTATTTCTAACTCAGAACTCTTAAAATCACTATATTAATAATACTAAATTATTAATATAACTATTATTATTATTATTATTATTATTATTATTAATAATTAGTATAATATATATTATACCAAAAGAAATATTATAGGAATAGTATATGATTCAATAAGGTTACTACAATATATTTTCCAATTTTCATTACAGTGTCAAGCGTGAGGATTCTTATGTGCCGCTACAGTATCAACATAAGGCACTTACATGAGGCAATTTTTTTCGCTACAGTACCAAATAATAGGCATTTATATGGTACAATTTTCCCGCTACAGTAAGGTATTATAAATGCTATGGAGTTGAAACAGAATAGTATAAGGTACTTATATATATATATATATATATATATATATATATATATATATATATATATATATATATATATATATATATATATATATATATATATATATATATATATATATATATATATATATATATATATATATATATATATATATATATATATATATATATATATATATATATATATATATATATATATATATATATATATATATATATATATATATATATATATATATATATATATATATATTAAATTGGGTCCTCAATCATCTCTCAATTTCACAAATATATCAATTTCAAACACAACTAAAAATAATTTTTATAACCCAAATTCACATAATATTAATCACATACCCTTGTATAGAGTCAGAACCCTACCCTTACCTTGGATTAAGTACATCTCTAAGAAAATTCAACCGATTTTCTAGGGAATTTGGCACTAGAAGTAATTTCTTTGTTCTTCTTCTCCTCTCACAAAACCCTATTTCCTCTTTTCTTTCTTTCCTGATAGGTCTACACTCTCTTTCTCCTCTAATTCTACTATTCATTATAATACTCCTATTTTATTTAATCTTTAGTAAACTCAAATGGGCCTAAGTGACATACCCCCTTTATTACTACACAACACCACAATTAAAGCCCAAAATCATATTTAAGCTTAATAATAAAATGATACTTCAACTTAATTCCACCAAATTAATCTGATTAATTATTATTCCAACTTAATAAAATAATTCAGACTTCGACGATAAAAATTCGAATTAATATAAAATATTCAAAAATATTTAATTAAATAAATAATTAAATATCGGGGTGTTACACTCATCATACACCATCAGAATATCACCATCAGATCATAGCTGATCCAGATCTAAATGCTTCAACGTGCAAATCCATGGTGCATCCTTTGGAGATCAGCAGTGTTGAATCCCACACTGACTCTGGGCTTGCTATTTTCTAGGCCTAACATTTTCTAGATCACTAGCACCCCTTAATTGCTGATTAACACCCAGGCTCGTGTTCTGATCCTTTTATTTATTTTATTTTTTTTCTTTCTTTTAATTTTAATTATAATTAATATAAAAAAATCATAAAAACTTAGGATTAATTTTTTTTGTAATTAAATAATTAATTTCTGAATTAATTAATTAATTAACTTTAACTTTTCTTCAAAAAAAAATTAAAATAAGTTAGAATTTAGGTTTAACTTCCTTAAAAACAACAAAAAAACTTAGATAATTTTCTTAATTAAATTTTATTTATCTAAATAAATTTTAGGATAATTAGTTTAGTTATTTTTTTTCAAAAAAATAAAAAACAACAAAAAGATTTTATTCTTAGGATTTTAGATGTTCTTTTATTTCGCGCGCGTTATTTATTTTCGCATTTATTTATACTAATGTAATTGTCTACTGGATGTAATAGATTAAGTAGGACTCTTTACTGCTTTCTTTATTTTCCTTCCCCAAAATTTTATGACATGTAAATATCCCTCTCCCCGAAGTTTTGTAATAGTGTAGGATTTACTTTCCGCACTTTATATTTTCTGCATAATATTACTGTTAGTAGGTGGGTTTGTATGACAAGATATGAAAACAAACGGTAGAATACCTAAATGTTTAAAGATAAATAACTGAAACATAACACACTTGTACATACTCACCTTTAGGGTACTCCCCACTTCGGTTGCCTTCGAAAACGGTCACAATTCTCGAAACGTGAGAATTTTTAGTGGCTTTCCTTTAGTTAAAGAGATCAAAAGTCCCTCGATGACCCTTTCGATGTCGCCTCGATTAAAAAGTGATCTTAGAACTTTAGGAAAATTACTAAAAGTTCTTGCCCAGTTGCCTTAGTGATTGTAAATGCCCCTTCGGTTATCCCTCAAACATCCAATGACCAGGGCTACTTACTCACTAATAGTAGGATAGTACTATCTAAAGGAAAGGAGGAAAAGAATGGTTTTTTAGAGTAGGTAGATAATTGTTAGGTACTTGCTCATAAATAACCTTTTTCACACTACACTTTCAAAACCTTTTTCAAAATCGCTTTATCAACACTCTTGAGGACTGATACAAGAGTTATCATAAAGCAAACAAACTTTTCAAAACACAAAAACACGAAAGAAATTTTCAAAAATGAACAAGTACCTAAGAGCCCGTGAAAAACCACAGATGGAAAGGGTGCTAACACCTTCCCTTTCCATAATCTACCCCCTTTACTCAGAAACTCTCAAAAAAGGTCTTTTTCTATTCTTTTCACCCTTTTCTTTATTGAATAAAAGAAAAGTCGGTGGTGACTCTTGCTTACCGCGCATTTGCGAATACAAAATGAAAACCAGTATAACCGTCGGTTCTGCCACCGTATCACAGAACTGGAGACTCTGCTGAGGAATATTAAAAAGTGGGGTTTACCTTAGGGTCTAGTTCATTTCTAAATTGCTTTCCTTATTTGTTTTGATTGCTTTACTTTTAAAGGTTTGCTTGGGATACTATAGATCCTATACCCAAATCTGGGGCATCTTTTTAGGTAAATAGTAGTAGATCATGGAGACTGTACGGCATAGACCGATATGGTTGAAGCGATATCTGTGTTGGTGTGACACTTTGGTTGGTACCGGTATGCCTTGTGTTGAATCGAGGAGTATACGGGGCCGCCGTGTGGTGTCGTGAAGCACTAACGAACCTTAGAAACTTAGTTGAACCAACTTGGCCATTATAAAGTAGTGAGATAGCCAGCCTCGGTGTAAAGCTGGGAATCGATTGATACTTGATACTACACTCATTGAGATTGAACTTTCGGGATGTTTCGGTCGCAAGAAAAAATTTCTAAGCTGAAATAATACCGATAAAGAAAGATCAATGATATTGAGATTCCTTAGAACCCGGTTACTATTTCTAAGACAGGTTGAACCAACTGAACATTCAAGAGGGTACTTACCTTAAACATCATGCAAGCCTTTGAACTTAAAGTTTATTGTGTGAGTTTCTTGTGTTTATCTGTGATTTAAGCATAATCATGACATCATAAACATCATAACATCCATTTTTCATTTCACTAACCATTTCAAGGACCAAGGGAATTTATCTTTGTTCTGTTTTACACATCATGGCTTCTGCTAGTAGAAACACTATGCGAATCAGCTAATACCTCTCCAACTCAAGGAGCTAGTATCAAGGGTTCCAGAAACTTCTTTATTCACCAAAAAATTTGGTCGACTTCTCAACCTAGTTACCTCGGGCTTTGATGAGAAGATGATGAGTGTATTCTTTCAGTTCTTTGACCCTAAGCACCATTGCTTCACCTTTCCAGACTATCAGATAGTACCCATCATGGAATAATTCTCTCAGTTATTGGGCATACCTATTCTGGATTAGTTGCCTTTCACCGATTTGGAAAAAGCTCTAAAGCCTGAGTTTATTGCAGCACCTTTGCATATGAAACGGTACAACATTGTATCCAACTGGGAACACAAGAAGCGGAGTTAAGGGTTTTTTAGTCAAGTTCCTAATAGAGAAGGCTCAGCTGTTTTGGGATGATTTGGACTTCCAGGATTTTTAGGAGGTCTTGGCCCTTCTAATCTATGGCTTAGTACTATTCCCTAATCCAGACTTACTCATAGATGTGAATGCTATCAAGGTCTTCCTCTCTCGCACTTTACTCGGAGACATCTTGCATACCTTCCACACTCGTACCACGAAGAAAAGAGGGATTCTTATGTGTTATGTGCCATTGCTGTCAAGGTGGTTTATTTCTCACCTCCCTAAATCAATATTGAAGAATGAAGAAGGTTTGGATTGGTCACAAAGGATAATGTCACTTTCTCACACGGATGTTCTCTTGTATTCCCGATCTATGAGAGATATTTCTGTTATCGACCGTTGCGGGGAATTCCCTAATGTCCCACTACTTGGCATTAGGGGAGGCATAACTTATAGTCCTTCTCTGGATCTGCGAAAATTTGGTTATACTCGAAGGGATGGTCCTCACGAGATGCTTATCCAGGGCATTATGTTTAACTATGAGGATGATGTTCAAGGGTATCGTCAGAGGTTCATACGAGCTTAAGGCATGGTAAACAAATTTGATACCAAGACTTTGGGGCCGAAGACTTCTATCCCTATGGAACTTTATCTCCAATGGGTACGAGCTCGCGCTCAAAACCTTTTGATGCCATATATAGCCATCTTACCAGTGATTGTGGATACCATTACCGTAGCGGATGTTCCTTATACAGTTCTCCATCCTGATATGCCCACTGATCTTGAAGAGCCGCAGAGATCCTGGATTCAGCTGAAGAAAGAGCGGGATACATTTAGATATCATTTATATACCCATGAGAGGAAAGTGTTGGAGCTCACGAAGCAACTTCACGAAGAAAAAGGTCTTAATGCCTATCTTGGCACGAAGAGGAAGCGCCCACGGGAAACCTGATTTCTTAATTTTTAGAATTTTTCAATTGTAAGCCTAAAAAGCAATTGTATTTTGAATTCTACTAATAAAATCTTTGTTTTATTTTGGATCATAAATTTAAATTTCCTAAAGTCCTTGAAAACATTGCATACACATATCATACATGTCATTGCATAAGCAGGTCTTCAGTACAGGGTTCTTATCTTCTTTGCTGTTTATTTCAGCAAGTAAAGAAATGGCTCTTGAACAAAACATCAAGGATCTCTAGGCACAAAAAGCTCATTTTCAGCAAATGATCATGGCTCTAGCTAAAGGGCAAGAAGATCTGAAAGCTCTCATACTGAAGGACAAAAAGAAGAAGTCAAAGAAACCAACTGGTGTTGTGAATTTGGGAAGAAGGACCAGAGAACCAGTGCATCGAGCTTCAAAACTAGCAACTTCGTCAAAAGAAGGGAACACTCAGGAAGGGGAGGCAAGAGAGGAAGACCTCAACCCGAAGGGATCTGATAATGAATTTGATTATAATGAGGAGCAGTATCCTTTTTCTGATGATAAATACAAACAATTGGAGGATTATCTGAACGCAATGGAAATCCAAAGGGTACCTTGGCTGGATTTTGAAGAGTTGGGTTTGGTTTCTGGGGTTGTTATCCTGCAGAATTTTAAGGTTCCGATGTTTGCTAAGTACGACGGGGTCTCATGTCCCAAGATGCATCTTCGATCTTATGTGAGGAAGATTAAGCCTCACACCCTGACAAGGATTTGTGGGTCCACTTCTTCCAAGATAGTCTATCTGGGACTCAGCTAGAGTGGTTCTATCAGTTGGAGGGAACCGATATTCGTAACTGGGAAGACCTGGATGTTGCTTTCTATAAGCAGTACCAATATAATGCAGACCTTGCTCCGACTCGTACACAACTCCAAAGTATGTCTATGGGTTCCAGAGAGGTTGTTAAAGACTATGCCTAGAAGTGGAGAGACCTGGCAGGAAGATTCCAACCCCCTCTGTCTGGTAGGGAGTTGGTGGATATGTTTTTGGGTATTTTATCTGGTCCATTTTTCAACCATCTGATTGGAAGCTCCTCATCTGGTTTTACTGAGCTGATATTAACTGGAGAAAGAGTGGAAGCTGGGATTAAGAGAGGCAAGATTCAAAAGGATGCCTCTTCAAGTGTAGGAAAGAGACCTTTCATGGGAAAGAAAAAGGTAAGTGTTGCTTACAGTCAAAGAAATCAGGGTAGAACCGAACACCGTCCAATGATAGGGGCTGTAATGATATCCAAGTCTGCAAATACTCAACAGCAGAACAATCATCCCAGAGAACAAAGGCCTATGAGACAGTTTACCCAGATCAATATGACCTTGTCTCAAGTTTTACCACACTTACTGAAATCCAATCTGGTAACTTTGAGGGAAGCTCCCAAAAATCCCAACACTGCATTTCCTTACTATAATCCAAAGGCTCGGTGCGCCTACCATTTTGAAAGTCCAGACCATGATACAAACGACAACTGGGCTTTAAAGAGCAAGGTGCAAGATCTAATTGAGGCAAAAGAGATTGAATTCGATGCTCCAGAGACTCCTAATGTTATAACTTCCCCATTCCCAAGCACGACCATGGTGTTAATGCTGTGGACGATGATATGTTTGTTGCTTCCATCGGGGAACTTGTTACTCCTCTCATGATTGTTAAAAGGAATCTGTTGCAAGCCGGTTTATTTCCGGGTTATGGTGAAGGTTGCCACTTATGTTTATCTCTACAAACTGGTTGCTATTTGTTGAAAGAAGGTGTTTAGTTCCTGATGGATGATAAAGAGATTCTATTTGAGAAGACTCCAGTTACAAGTGCTCCATGTAAATACATTTCTATTATAACCATTTCTGCCAATCCTCCCAAGGTCTCCACCAAAAGACCCGTCAGGATTACATTTGTTCCAAAGTCAACTCCCCTGATCATCACTATGCCGGGGCCAATACCATATTCCTCAGATAAAGTTGTTCCCTAGAATTATGGGGCTGACGTTTATTACCATGGCGTCAAGCAAGAGCTGTTGGTTGCTGAAGACAAAGTTACTGAAAGTATTGATCCTGACGTCGGTAATATCGCTGGGACCAGTAAAATAACAAGAAGCCGAAAAGTGTTTTCTCCCGAGATCTCTCCTCATAAAACCATTACTACTCCTGTGATTAGCCCTGTTGCCACCCCTGTCACCGAGTCAACCGAGATTCAGGGTAAAGAGATATTGGTTGATCTTGTCCAGACGAAGGCACATTCAGAATCCATTCTTGAGGTTTCTAAGAAGGAAATGGAAAAAATCCTGAAAATAATTAAAAAGAGCAACTACAATATGGTTGAACAACTAGGGAAGACTCCTTCCAAGATCTCAATGCTGGCTCTACTATTGTGCTCCGAAACCCATCCAAAGGCTTTGGTAAAATTTCTCAAGACAACTCATGTGCCTCAGGAAACCTCCGCTAATCAATTCGAAGATTGTGTGGCTAGTTTAACCGAAGATTGTGTGGCTAGTTTAACCTCCCTATCAATGTTGGTTCCTAAACCTTTGAATCAACCTTCTAAGTGATGGACATTTGACCATCTTATTCATGTTTGTTGGGACGCCCTTAGATCCATGGGGCTGAAGCTGTTACTTCCACTCTGCATCAGATGTTAAAGTACCCAGTGAGGGGAAAGATTGTCACAATACGTTGTGAGAAGGAGTACATGGTAAGCCACCTGAACTCTTTCAGGTATGTCAAAATGGATGGTGAGTTTATTAAGACCCCTTGTCAGAACTTTGAAGAGGTGCCTCAGACCATGGCTGCAACCGAGACTGTTACTAGTGTGCCAAAGATCACCAGACCTCCATTGAAGATGGCTTCTCTCAAGGACGCCAAAGCAGTAATTGAAGAAGGTGGGTGTACCATTTGGGGCCAACTCTCTGACATTCCATACAAATATGTTAAGTTTGGTTTGGGTTTCACTTCAGGGGCTCAAAGGGCTGTTTGTCGTGCTCGCACCGGAGGACCTCCCCTACGCATCAGGAATCATAGGGTCAACACTTTAGAAGACAGTGATGGTGACTATGACATGGAAAATGGATCTTCCCTACTACCAATGGTGGACCCAGTAACTGGATAGCTAAAGACTTTGTGCCGATTACTTTTATTCAGGAGTAATTGTCTTTTTGTTTTTCTGGATATGTAATAAATAAACAATATAAACTCTATGGCCTTGTGTCTTACCCGAGGTACAATGGTTTATTTGTAAGGGTTATCATTTTTGAATGTCATATGTCATTAATAAAGCATTGGACGTTTTGCATACAAATTTTGCACTCTTTGTTTTTCTTTTATGCTTTTACTTTATCAATGCAGCGATGCTCTTACACACACTCACGTATCAAACTGCAGATCCATATCCACTCCAGATCCCATTGATAACGATTCTGCTATTGCCGATTATGATTTTGAAAATCCGATCAACTGAGCCGAGGACGAAGGTGAGGAAGATTGTGAGGTACCAGGAGAACTTGCTAGACTGTTACAATAGGAAGAAAGAGCTATACAGCCTCATGAAGAGCCAATTGAGACAGTGAACTTGGGTACCGAAGAGGATAGAAAAGAAGTCAAGATAGGTGCAAACTTGGAACATAGTGTCAAGGAGCATTTAATACAGATGTTACATGATTATGTGGAGATCTTGTCCTGGTCATATGAAGACATGCCAGGACTTGACACTGATATTATGGTTCATCGCCTAATGACAAAAGAGGACTTCCCTCCAGTAAAACAGAAGGTTCATCGTATGCACACTAAAATGTAAGAGAAGATCAAAGCCGAAGTAATGAAGTAGTTCAACGCTAGGTTCTTAGCTGTCACATCCTATCCATAATGGTTTTCCAACATAGTGATGTTACCTAAGAAGGACGGTAAAGTACGTATGTGCGTGGATTACAAAGACTTGAACAGGGCAAGCCCCAAGGATAACTTCCCGCTTCCCCATATTAATGTTCTAGTTGACAACACCGCACAACATAAGATCTTATCCTTCATGGATGGCTTCTCTGGTTACAATCAGATAAAGATGGCACCCGAAGACATGGAAAAAACAACCTTCGTCACATAGTGGGGCACTTTCTGTTACAAAGTGATGCCATTTGGGTTGAAGAATGTTGGGGCAACCTATCAGCGAGCTATGGTAGCTTTGTTCCATGATATGATTCACTAGGAGATAGAGGTCTATGTTGACGAGATGATAGCCATATCTCAAACAGAAGAAGAACACCTTGATCACTTGCAAAAGTTGTTTGATAGACTGAAGACGTACAAGTTGAGGCTGAATCCGAACAAGTGCACCTTTGGGGTAAGGTCTGGTAAACTCCTAGGTTTCATTGTCCGTGACAAGGGTATTCAGGTAAACCCTGCAAAGGTTAAAGCTATACAAGAGATGTCGGCTCCTTGAACTGAGAAGGAAGTTAGAGGTTTCTTGGGACGCCTAAATTACATTTCCAGGTTCATTTCCCATCTAACTACTACTTGTGAGCCAATTTTCAAACTCCTGAAGAAAGATCAAGTGGTAAAGTGGAATGAAGAATGCCAGACTGCCTTTGACAGAATCAAGGAATACCTTAAAGAGCCTCCAATTCTTATGCCTCAGATTGAAGGAAGACCTCTAATCATGTACTTAGCGGTATTAGAGAACTCAATGGGGTGTGTACTGGGGCAGCATGACGAGTTTGGTCAAAAGAGCATGCAATATACTACCTTAGCAAAAAGTTTACCGACTGTGAAATAAGATACTCACTGCTCAAGAAAACTTGCTGCGCTATGGCATGGGCTGCTCGACGACTAAGACAGTATATGTTGACTCACACTACCTTGTTGGTCTCTAAAATGGATCCTATCAAGTACATCTTCGAGAAGCCCGCTCTCTCCGGAAGAATAGCGAGATGGCAAATGATCCTGACCGAATACGAAATTTAATACACAACCCAGAAAGAAATCAAGGAAAGTGTACTAGCTGATCATTTGGCTCATCAGGCTATGGACGATTACAAATCAATGAATTTGGAGTTCCCAGATGAAAACATCATGTTAATGACTGATTGTGAAGAACCTGGACCAGATGATGGACCTGAAAAAGGATCCCGATGGACCATGATTTTTGACGGAGCTTCCAATTCACTTGGAAATGTTATCAGTGCTGTAATCATATCTCCCGAGCGCTGTCATACCCCTTTCATTGCTAGGCTATGCTTCAACTGAACCAACAAATATGGCTGAGTATGAAGCATGTATCATGGGTCTCAAAGCTGCTATTGACCTAAGAATCAAGTTCTTGAGTATTTTCGGAGATTCGGCCTTGGTAATAAGTCAAATCAAAAGAGAATGGGATATGGAGCACCCTAATCTCATCCCGTACAAAGAGCATGTGTTGACGTTAATCCCGTACTTTGAAGAAATTACTTTTGAGCATTTTCCACGAGAGGAAAATCAATTAGCGGATGTGCTAGCTACTATGTCATCCATGTTCAAGGTCAAGTGGGATAATGAGGCTCCTCAGATCACTATTGAGAGATTGGATGAACCAGCTTACTGCTATGAGATCGATACTGAAGGGGTAACGGATAAACCTTGCTTCTATGAAGTGAAAAGGTATCCCGAAGCTCAAGAATACCTTGATGGGGCATCTGTCGATGATAAGAAGTTTCTGAGAAGGTTCTAGGCAAAGTTCTTCCTTAGTAATGGAACCCTCTATAAGCGCAACCACGTCTCTACTTTACTTCGGTGTGTAGACAAGAGCGAAGTAGAGAGGATTATGGAGGATTTACATGAAGGTACCTTTGGAATGCATTATAGTGGACACACCATGTCTTAAAAGATCCTACGGGCATAATACTATTGGTCCACTATAGAAGCAGACTGTTATCAACATTCGCGGACTTGTCACAAGTGCTAGATTTATGCTGATAAGGTGCACATACCTTCGGTTCCTCTAAACATATTGACTGCTCCTTGGCCATTTGCAATGTGGGCCATTGACATGATCAGAGAAATCAGACCTACCACTTCCAACAGGCATTGCTTCATCCTTGTTGCCATTGATTACTTCACGAAGTGGGTTGAGGCTGCCTCATTTGCTTCTGTTACCAAGAATGTTATGGCGCGGTTCATCAAGCATAACCTTATTTGTCGGTATGGTATCCCCAAAAGAATCATTACAGATAATGGTACAAATCTCAATAACACTATGATCACCGAACTATGTAAGAAATTCAAGATCCAGCATCATAACTCTTCTCCTTATCGATCGAAGATGAATGGCGTTGTAGAGGCTGCTAATAAGAACATTAAAAAGATCATACAGAAGATGACAGTGACATATAATGACTGGTATGAGATGTTACCATTTTCTCTTCATGGTTACCACACCTCAGCATGTACGTCAACAGGAGCAACACCTTTCTCTCTGGTGTATGGTATGGAGGATGCTCTACCTATTGAGGTCCATATCCCTTCTTTGAGAATCATGAAGGATGTAGGTTTGAACGAAGATAATTGGATCCAGACCCGACTTGACCAACTAAACCTGATTGATGAAAAAAGACTCGCGGCTGTTTGTCATTGTCAGATGTACCAACCTCGGTTCACGAGTGAGCCATCATCCAATAGGCCCAGAGAACGATATGTAACTCCTCGTCCCATCTTTTCTTAGTTTCGTCCAACCTTCGCCCGATGCCTTGTAGGATTATTCTATTCGCAAACTCGGCTTACCCGTTTGTCTAGGGGTGTTCGACGGAGGTGAAGTGTTGGATGGTGCCTAACTTGGGTGGTCCTCCGGCACGGGCACGGCGTACAACTTTCTGGGCTCCTGAAGTGAAACCCAAACCAAATTTTTTTTAGATTTGTATGGGATATCTGGGAGTTGGCCCCAAATAGTGCACCCACCTTCTTCTATCACTGCCTTGGCATCTTTCAAAGATGACATCTTGAGCGGAGGCCTTGTAATCTTGGGGACTTGAGACATAGCCTTGGTTACTGCCACAGTTTGTGGGACTTCTTCAAAGTGCTAGAATGGAGTTTCAATAAATTCACCATCTAGTTCCACATATTTGAAGGAATTTAGATGATTGACCATATACTCTTCTTCTCTATGAACATTGATGATTTTCCCCTAAATTGGATATTTCAGCATTTGATGCAACATAGAGGTAACGCCACCAGCATTGTGGATCCACCGTCGGCCTAACAAGCAGGAATATGAAGGTAAAGTATCCATTACATAAAAAGTGGAATCAAATGTTTGGGTTACAACTTTTATGGGGATGTCTACTTCCCCATGCACCATCCTTTTTGAGCCGTCGAAGGCCCTCACTACTATGTTGCTAGGTTTCTAAGTCAATCCTTCATAGTTCAGCCTATCAAGAGCTTTTTTTAGGCAACACATTTAGAGACGAACCAGTGTCCACCAAAGCATGAGCCAAATTCGTGCCCCTGCATTCGACTGAGACATGCAATGCCTCATTATGCTTCCTCCCCCTTGGCGTTAAATCAGCATCCAAAAAACCTAAACCATTATCTACGGTCAAGCTGGCTACGTAGTCTTAGAACTGATCGACAAATGTTTCTTGGGGTACATGGGAAGTTTTAAGGAACTTTACCAAGGCCTTTGGATGAGCCTCAAAATATAATAATAAAGCTAGCATGGAAATTTTAGATGGAGTTTGCCCTAGTTGCTCAACTACGTTGTAGTCGCTTCTTTTTATAATCTTTAGAATTTACTCCATCTCTTTTCGGGAGGTCTCAGGGATAGCTGCTGATTGTGCCTTCGTCCGGAAAGGCTCAACCAAAATACCTTTTCCTCGAGTCTCGGTTGACTCGGCAGTACGAATGTCAGTAGCAGTGATAACAGGGACTGCAAAAGTTTTGTTAACAGGAGTACTATCAGAAATGATCGCAGGACTGGGAATAGCCGTTGGCAGAGCAACAACAACAGGAATGATTACAGGTCCGAAAATAACTTTGGGAGGAGCAATTTCTTGAGAGAATACCCTTCCACTGCAGGTTATCTTGCTAGTCCATGCGATGTTATTGATATCGGAGTCAACTTTCTCAGAACTTGAATCTTCAGTAGCTGGCCAATCTTGCTTGATACCGTGATAGTAGACATCACCTCCATAATTCCATGGGACGGTTTTGTCTGACAAATACGGGATTGGTCCAGGAATTGTAATTATTAACGGAGCTACTTTAGGAACTGATGTAATTCTAACGGGTCTTTTGGTGGAGACCCTGGAAGAATTGTCGGAAATGGTCACAATGGAAACATGATTATAAGAAACAGTTGGAGTTGAAGTCTTCTCGAACAAAATCTCCTTGTTATCTATTAGGAATTGAACACCTGCTTTTAACAACTGACAACTGGTTGGTGAAGATAAGCATAAATGACAGCTTTCATCATAGCCTAGGAATACACTGGCATTCAACAAGTTCTTTTTGATAGTCAGGAGTGGGGTCACAAGTTCATCAACTGAAGTAACAAACATATCTTCTTCAACGGCATTGACATCATGGCCGTGCTTGGGCATAGGGGAAGTAATGACATTGGGAATTTCTGGTGCATCGAACTCAATCTCTTTGGCTTCAAGAAGGTCTTGTACCTTGATCTTCAGAGCCCAACAGTTGTTAGTGTCATGGCCAGGACTCTCAGAATGGTATGCACAACGGGAATTAGGATGATAGTGAGGAGAGGTTGTGTTAGGATTCTTTGGAGCTTCTTTCAAAGTCACTAGAATTGATCTTAACAAGTGTGGCAATACTTGAGATAATGTCATATTAATTCGGGTGAACTGTCTGACTGGTCTTTCCATTCTTGGCTGGTTGCTTATTTGCTAAGCAGGCACGAGTTTAGGAATCATGACAACCCCTACATTGGACGGTGTTCAACCCTATCTTAATTTCTCTGAGGATATACAGCAACAACTTCTTTCTTTCCAATGAATGGTTTCCTTACAGCAGCAGAGGATGCATCTTTTTGAATCTTCCCATTCTTTATCCCGGTTTCCACCCTTTCTCCGGTCAATATCAATTTGGTAAAACTTGCCGATGAACTCCCAATTAAGTGATTGAAGAAAGGACCAGACAAGGTGCCCAAAAACATATCTATCAACTCTCTTTCAGAAAGGGGAGGCTGGACTCTTTCTACTAAGTCCCTCCATTTTTGCGCGTAGTCTTTGAAGCCTTCACTTGAAACCATGGCCATACTCTGGAGTTGAGTACGGGTGGGAGCAAGATCAGTGTTGTATTGGTATTATTTGTAAAAGGCAGTAGCCAGATCTTCCCAATTATGAACATTGACTTTTTCTAACTGATAAAACCAATCAAGTTGAGTTATGGACATATGGTCTTGAAAGAAGTGTACCCATAAATCCTTTTCAGTGGTATAAGGCTGGATTTTCCTTACATAGGACTGAAGATGCATTTTGGGACATGAAACTCCGTCGTACTTGGCAAACACCGGTGCCTTGAATTTTGGAGGAATGACAATCCCAGATACTAACCCCAACTCCTCAAAGTCCAACCCAGGAACTTTTTGAATTTCCATTGCACTCAACCGTTCTTCCAGATGCTTATACTTATCGTCAGCTGGAGGATATTGTTCTTTAGAATAATCTTCTTCTTCCTCTTCCTCTTCTGAATCTGGCTGGACAACTTCTTCCTTACCTTTCCCATCTTGAATGTCTTTCTCACCAGATGACGTTTCAAAGTCTAGGGTCCTTCTTGCTTGACCTTGAAATCTTCTTCCCATATTTAGAACTCCGGTTATTTTCTTTGTCTTCTTCTTTTTCTCTTCAACCAGCAAGGTCTTCAACTCTTCTTGTCCTTTGGCTAGAGTTAAGAAAATCTGTTAAAACTGAGCATTTTGTGCTTGGAGGTCCTTCACCGTCTGTTCGAGATCCATCTTACTGAAATAAACATTAGAAAGATGAACAGTAAATGAATATGCAATGATTTCAAGGATTTTAAAGATTCAAATTTGTTTTAGACAAAAAGGAAACACACGTTATATTAATAAATTAAAGCTTGAGTACATCAATGCCTCTTTGGGCAATACAAAAACTCTAAGATAGAAAGGTTGTACGCATCCTCTTTGGTGCGATGTAGGCATTCAGGTTCCTCTCCTCATGAAGTTGCTTAGTAAGTTCCAAAACCCTCTTCTCACTAGCGTAGAATTGGGCTTCAAAAGTGTCTCGCTCCCCCTTTAGTTGTAGCCAATCTCTTTGTAAGTCTTCAAGAGAGGTGGGCATGTCAGGATGTAGGATAGTGTATGGAACATCTCCTTCCGTAACAGGCTCAATGATTACTGGGAGAATGGAGGGATAAGGCATCATAAGACTCTGAGCACGAGTTCGTACCCATTTGAGGTAAGGCTCAAGAGGGATGGAATTCTTATGTTCCAATGTCTTGCTATCTACCTTGTTCAACATCCTCCAAGCTCAGATGAATCTTTGGCTAAAACCTTGATCGTCGTTCTCGTAGTCAAATACCAAACCTTGAATAAGCATCTCATGTGGGTCATCCCTTTGGGAGTAACCAAACTGTCTTAAGGCTGAGCAGGGGTTATAGGTGATACCTCCCATAATTCCAAGTAAAGGGACATTAAGGAATTCTCCACAACGGTCGACAATAGTAACATTCTCTAACAATCGGAAACACCAATGAATTTCTGAATGTTTGAGCATCATCAACCTTTGTGACCACCTTGAACCTTGCTCGTTCTTCAATACAGATTGGGGAAGATGCTAAATAAACCATCTTTCTAAGAGAGGAGTTCAACACATAAGGATACCTCTTTTCCTCATAGTGCGAGTGTGAAAGGAATGTAGGATGTCCCCTAGCAAAGTAGACACCGGATTACGAGACATGAAGATCTTGACAGCGTTCACATATATGAGTTGGTTAAGATTTAGAAACAAAACTATCCCATAGATGAGGAGATCCAAAATTTCCTCAAAAGCTTGCAAATACAAAGAGTTCCAACAATTTTGGGCTTTCTCAAACAGGAACTTTGCTAGGAAACCCTTGACACCACTCCTTGTTTCCCAATTAGTTGCAACATCAGATGGTTGCAAGTGTAGGGCTTGAGTAATATATTTTGGCTTTGGATCTCTTTCTGTACCGTTGAAAGGTAGTTGATTGAGAATAGGAATCCTCAAGAGTTGCGATAATTCTTCCAAAGGTGGCATAAGTTGATAATCAGGAAATGTGAAGTAATGGTGTAAAGGATCAAATAACTGAAAGATCACCTTCATCATGCCTTCATCAGTGTTGTAGGTGACCAAGTTTAGTAGGCGACCATGTCTCTCGGTGAATGGAGAATTTTCAGGAATCCTTGAAGCTAGCTCCTTAAGTTGTGGAGGGATCCTTATGAGATTGACTTGAATCATTTTCCTGCGAATAGAATCCATGTCCTACAAAACAGAACAAAGATAAATCCCAAGATCCTTGAAATGGTTAGTGAATGAGTATGATGTTATGATGTTCATGATGTTATCTACAATTATGTATATACAAACAAAGAAAATAAATCCTTAGGTTTATGCTTGCATGAATTCTCATATGTAAGTACCCTCTTGAAGTTTAGTTGGCTCAAACTTCTCCTAGTAATAGTAACCGGGTTCTTATGAGCTCAATATCACTGGTTTGTTTCCTTGGTCATTGTTTCAACATAATCCTCTTTAATGGCGACCGAAATATCCCAAAAAACAAACCTCAATGAGTGTAGTATCGAGTATCTACCAACTTCAGACTGCACCAAAGCCGGTCATCTCACTACGTCCTAAAGGCCAAGTTGGTCAAGTAAAGGTTCTAAAAGTTCATTAGTGCTTCATGACATCACTCAGCAGCCCCGTATTCTCCTTGATTAACTCAAGGGCTATTGGTACCCACAAATATGTCGCACTAACGTAGCTATTGCTTAGACCATGTCGGTATACCCCACACAATTTCCACAACATATTGCTACTTACCTATAAGGTATCCCAAATCTGGGTAGAGGATTCAAACTGAAACAAAGAACCATAATGTAAAGCATACAAGTCAAACAATGAAAGCAAGTAAATATGATTTAACCCTAAGGTAACCCCACTTTTAAAACTCTACCCAGCAGAGTCGCCAGTTCTGTGATACGGTGGGAGAACTGACTTGAAGGTTTTGTGTTTTATCACAAATGTTGCGGTTAGCAAGAGTTGCCACCGAATTTTATTTTATCCAAAAGGAAAGGTGAAAAAGCACAGAAAAGACCTTTGAGATAATTTTTTGAGTTCAGGGGGTAGATTATGAAAAGGGAAGGTATTAGCACCCTTTTCATTCATGGTTTTCCATGGGCTCTTAGTTACTTGCTATATCACTTGCTTTTGTTTGAAATTATGCTTTGTGTGGTTTTTGAAAGTATTTTGTAAAGAGGCCATTGTTTAGGCAAACTTTGTAATGATTCTCGTTCGTAAGAATGTATACAAAGATTTTGATCTTTTGAAAATGTTTTCAAGTTTTGAAAGATGCTTTTGAAAGTGTAGGTGTTTGTTTTGAAAATAGCAAGGATGTTTTGTTTTTAAATTGAGCAAGTAATTAGGAGCATTCTACCTACTCAAAAGTATTTCATGTTCATTTCCTTTTTCCTTTAACATTGTTATCTTACCATTGATTTGTAGGTATCCATATCTTTGGATGTAAATGGGACGGGCGTGGGTCATCGTGTAACCATGAATAGCAATGTTGCAAGGTATCTTAACATTTTTCTTTAGGGACTAAGATCATTTGAAAGGCAACATGGATATCGTCATCGAGGGACTATGATCTTGTATTTTGCTTGTTTTTGCAAAGATACCTCACATGCGTAATATGGCCATTTTGTAAGGCAACCAAGTGGATTTTACCCTAGGGGGTGTTTGTGTGCTAGTGTATTATTTTCATGCTTGATTTTGTCTTTGATTAGGATTTTCTAATTGATTGTTTTTAGTCTTTCCATACAAATCCTAATTACTAGCGTTTGTATATAAAGCGATAAATTGCGGAATTTAAAATTACTACGCTATTACAATATTTGTGGGAGGGGGGTTTACAAATTATAAATGGGGATTGCAAGAAAATAACGCCTAATTTATCTATTACAAGCATATTGAATTTATACAAGGATTGAATAAGTAACGTACAAAATGAAGAAATATACAAGAATGTAAATGAGAAGAAAATGAATATTTTTGTTTGGATTTTTTAGAGAAAAGGGGTTTTAATTTTAACCTAATTAACTAAAGGGAAAATAATTAATTAAAAGTAAAACCTAAATTTACTAGGAAAATAAATTAAATAAAAACCCTAATCTATTAATTGATTAAAAATAAATTAAACTTTTAAGAAAAGTATTTTTTGGTATTTTTGGTCTTAAAAATAATTTATAGTATTATAAAATATTTTTGGTCTTTTTTTTGGTTTTAAAAAAATTATTTAAATGGTGTAAGAGAAAATAACTAAAAACCTAGTTTTTAATTAAATTTGCAAAACAATTAGTACAATAAATAAAGTATGATTAAATAAAAATAATTTTTTTGTGTAAAAATAATTAAACTAAGTCAAAATATAAATATAATGTTTTTTGATTTTTTTGATTTTTTTAGTATTAGAAAAATATTTAAGAAAACAATTAAATAAAAATAAGAAAAAGAAACATAAAAATGGGCCAAGGTGTAAATAGCCAACATGGGGGTCAGTAACAAGAAAAAAAAAACATAAAGGCCCAAGGGAGGCCCAACGCTGCCAAAAAAGAGTTAGAATGCAAAAAAAAAATGAAAAAATCCAAAAGGGTACCACTGGGGCTCAAACCCAAGTCCCTCAAGTCACATGCGTGCGCTTCTACCACTGTGGTGGCTATACATCCGTTTATATAATCAAAACAAAAAATATATGATGGTAAACAAGTCCATGGCCTGAACTTCATCTTCAACCTCACGCCCAGCCAGAGCCTCTGTATCTTGTTCAATTCTTAACAAAAATGAAAACTATAAACATGAAACTTGTAGCAAATTTCCTCACGATTCCAGAAATGCAAAGCAATAAAATTATGGATAAAAGATAAGCATGAATTTTAATGGCCCTAGTTTGAACCCTAAAAATTTCAGAAACTTCAATATTAAAATTCTCTAAGCTCAAGCAAAATTAATAAAAACTATGGACATGGTTAGCTTTAGGGAAATGACATCTACATTTTTCATTCACAAATACACAATTATTGATGCATATATGAAGAGTTCAAAAGTCAGAAAAATTACCTTTCAAGAGAGTATCAGGTTTAGTGTTTGAGTAGCTTTCAGTGAGTTCCAATGATTGGGTTAGCTTCCTCAAGTTCCCATGAAGCTAATGGGATGCTTAGCTTGAGCTGAAAATGCCTGAGGAGTTCTAGAGAAGTCAAGGTGCAAGGTGCTGTTTTTGAAAATGGTGGATGAGGATGAAGGTGTTACAGTGGTGCTGCAGGTGTTGGGATTGCTTGTGTATGTTGTTTAGAAGCTTCTGAAAGCAAAAGGCCAAGAAACGCACGAGCAAATTTGGAGATTGGATTCAAAACTAAAAAATGACAAGTTTTGAAGTGTTTTTGGTGATTCTGTGTTCTTCTCTCTTTCAGGGCTTAAGCATGCATGGGATTTGTGGAAAATGGCTTGTGTATGTATAAGCAAAGAGGTTTGAGTTATTTTTCAAGTCAGAAGCACAAGTTACAAGTTATTTGCTATGTTACTTGATTTTCAAGAAAAATGGGAAAACAAGTTTCAATGTGTAGTACAAGCATGGGCTGGGTGATTGTAAGTGTCTAAAAAGTTTCTCTTGAGTTATAAGACATGTTTGATCAGAAGAGAACAAGTTCAAGGATCAAGAACAAGTTTTGTGCAAAAAGTCACTTTATCAAAATGGCAATGTGCACTTTCTTCCCAAAATGGATATAAAGCATGGCCTTGCATTGACTGCTTGAAATGAGACCTCTAACAGCTGTGCAAGAAATTAATTATGGAGTGCCTAACAAGTTTGAGACCTGCAAAGTAGAGGTTATGCAACATATGTTTGAATTTTGAATTTGTTCATCACAAAATGACTTGTAATTCAAGTGATAAAACCCTAACTTCATCTCTTTGATTCTCCATACTCAAAAATGATCACAAGGAGTTCTTGGACATTTTGGAAATATTACAATTTGCTATACAACCCAACTTTGAATCAATTTTGAAAATTCCCCTTGGAACTATATGAAAAAGTGCCATGAAGTTAGGTCAAAATCCTGACCAAATTAGGGCAAAATTTCACTAAGTGTTTTTGTTCCATGACCATGTATTCTTAAAATTATAACTTGAGATCCAAGCACTTTTGGAAGGAGTTGTGTGAATAAAAGTTGTATATTTCATGGAGATCTACAACTTTCATTTTGGAAGTTTCTTCAGAATCCTTTTGCATCATGGTGAAAATTTTGCTCAAAGTTGTGAAAAAAATAAGAAATTTCCAACACTTAGAAAAATTTCTAAGTTTAGAAATTTTAACTTTTCAAAATGAAATCTTGAATTTTTGATTTCTTGATGAATAAGTTTCATATTTTTACATGCTTTGATGAATTGTGATCTTTGGCATTTGATTTTGACCAAAAAGTCAAAGTTTGACTTTTCAGTATACAATTGACTTTTGATCAATTGACTGAAAATTCATATGTCAATCCATTGGACTTGAGAAATGTTTTGAGCCATGTCATTAGGTAAAAATGATGCAATTGGACTCTTGAGATCATTCCCTAAACCAATTGATCATTTTCTAGGTCAAAAATCAAAAATTGCCCTTTCCCAATCAAAACCCTAATTTTGACCATTTTGCCCTTTTGAAGATTTGATCAAATTTCTTGAGGAATTATGGTTCAAACTTGATTAAATGATACATATGATTTTAAAATGTTTATTTGGATAAAAAATTATGAAGTTTGACTGTAAATTGGCAACAATTGACTTTTCCCCAATACAATTGATTTTTAGGTCAACTACTCAATTGACTGAGCAAAAGTGTGATCCAAAGCTTGAAAATTAACATGAGTAAACTTGAGGGTCCATAATGATCCTTTAAAGTCATATGGGTAATTGTAAGTTCAAATATCTTTGTGCATTCTCAAACCCTAATTTTGGTCATCAGTGTTTAAGGAGGTGTCTTGAGCTGATCAACCCTAGTGCAGTCTTGAGTCCAAGGAGATCTTGTGAGCAAATTCTAGATAAACGAGAGGAAAAATTTTGGGGTACAACACTTAGGAAAGGTGAAAATAATAGTAAATACCTTTGAAATATTTTGAGTTCAGGGGGTAAATTATGTGAAGGGAAGGTGTTAGCACCCTTTAAATCCGTAGTTATCTACAGGCTCTTAATTGCTTAGCTCACTTACTTTTTGTGTGTGAATTGTTTGAAAATATTTTGAAATTTCAATGTAAGGCAAACTTTTTAATAATTCTTGTATCAGTCCTTAAGAATGTATACAAAGTGTTTCGTAAAATATTTATTGTTTTTAAAGTGTGATGTGAGAAAATGTTTTGTTTGTGATTAAACATTCAAGAGTCCTACCCACCATGTTTTTGTCTTTCCTAATATTTTCCATTTCCTTTAGAGATAGTATTATCCATATCATTAGTTGTAATAAAGAAAGATTTTTACAAAAGGGGCGATCGAACCCACGCCTTCTCGTTTAACAAGCATCTCACTTACCACCTGGCCATAGTTGTTTCACATCAATTCAATAACACGTAATATATATAAAAGAATAGAAAATTCTAGAAATCAGAAATAAAAAAGAATTGAAAACACGCGCTAATGGTGGAGTCAGTTGTTTTTGAATGGACCAATCAGAGAGAGGGAGGGAGCCACGCATGCCCTTGACCCAGGTCAGCTCCACCACCAACGGTGGCGACACCATCTTCTCCATAGGACCAAATGTCAAACCTGCAAAATCAAAGCAAAACGAAAAATAAAAGCGTCCCGATCCACTAATTGAGACCTTACGAATTCAATGGTGGTGTTAGTTTTGATTGAGAAGGCCTGTAGCTAGGGTTTCAAAGTTTTGAGAGCTTTGAACCCTAACAATGGTGAATGGTTGTTCCTGCATGAAAGCTTGCAAACGATGATTCTAAATAGGTCCAAACATTATTATAAACAGGTATATATACATATAACCAATCAACAATGCATGACTTATGAGTTTGAGTTCAAGAAAGTTCAACAAACCGATGATACTTGGTTGTGATGATCTGGGATACTACGAGCTTCAAGGATGATTGGAATGAGTTCCTGGAGTCTCCAGGAAGCTTTATTGATGCTTGAAATGGACTAAAAATCATGGGAGATAAGGGTTTGACCCTGCCCTAGCTTCTTGAAAAATTTGGAATTTTAGGGTTCTTCTTGACAGGCAGCATGCATGTCCTTTGTCATCTGAAGTTGTTGTGTATTTATAGGAGAATGTTTAGGTCAACATGTGTGAGGTGAATCTTTGTATTTCATGGTGAAGAGATTTGATTTGAATTTTGAACAAAAAACTTCTATTTTATGCCAAATCAAATATCCATGATCCCACACGGTTTCTCCAGCATAATCATGTGATTTTAGACTTATGATTTGATTCAAAAATAGATCCACACGCCTTGTATCATTTATTTGGTATTTTATTTGATTTATTTTACTTTTAATTGAATAAAATCAAAATAAAAAGAAATAAAAATCACAAAAATACATGAGTGTATTTAGGAGTCCCTTATAAGGTCATGATCATGTTTAGACCTTAAAAGATAGGTCCACTAACCCAAAAATTCAAGTTTGCTCAATTTGAATTTCATGCATTTTCTCAAAAGTACTCAACTTGTGCAACTCATAACTTTCTCAATACTTGTCATATGAAGGTAATCTTTGACTTTCTGGAAACCTCAAGATGTCTCCTACTACTTTTATTTTGATTATTCTTTCATTTGAATTCTTTAACTTGATGTAAATTGGCTTCAAAAAAAGTATCTTCTTGTTGACTTTCAAAATGACTTATAAAGTTTTGGCTCATATCTTAAAAATGAGGCATTTTGGACCTTGAGCTTAGAGAGTAAAAGTTATAGAGAATTGAATTTCCTTCAAGATAGGGTTGGGTTGAGAAACTTCTTATGAAGTATGTGAAAGTTGTGTTTTGTCAAAGTTCAATTGACTTCTCCTTAAGAAAACCCTAATTTAGTAACTTTTGACTTTTGATGAATCTTGAGTTTTCTTGATGAATCATGATCAACCCTTGATAATTTAATGAATGACTTCAAAATATTGATGTTGACCAAAAATCTTGCGGTTTGACTATAGATTGATCAATGTTGACTTTTTACCCAATACAACTTATTTTCACTCATATGAACAATTGACTGAGCAAACTTGTGAAGCAAGGCCTGAAACCTGACATGAGGATTATTTGAAGCATATGAGGAACTATGAAACCCACTTGTAGGTGAATTTATTAGGAGGATGAATTGTATGATCAATTTCATGAGTAACCTTGAGCAATTGAAACTTCTATGAGAATAAGAAAGTGTTTTGAATTAATTTGTCTTGAAAATAGGAGGGCAAATTTTCGGTTGCAACAACTTCCCATGTTTAATCTTCTTAAACCTGAGGAGTTAGACTGGCATGTACGCCGTTTGTGATATGAAGGTGGAAAAGGATTGAACACTTAAGTGCCCATAAATTTTTACTCACCTGTGTAAGCACCCTTTTCATCCGTAGTTATGTACAGGCTCTTAATCGCTTAGCTCACTTTTGAAAATCCTTCTTTGTGTGTGTGATTTGTTTGAAAAATATTTTGAAATTTCCAACGTAAGTCTAAATTTGTAATGATTCTTGTATTAGTCCTCAAGAACGTATACAAAGTGTTATTTTTGAAAATATTTGTTTGAAAGTGTAGTGTGAAAATAAGTTTTGAGAAAAGTTGTGAGCAAGCAGTTAAGAGTTTCTTACCCACTAAAGTCTTTCTTATTATTTTCCTTCTCCTTTAGAGATAGTATTATCCATACCGTTAGTTGGTAGGTAGTTCTATCTATTGTATGTGAAGGGACATGCACATGGTCATCGTATGGTCATCGAAGGCAACAAGTAAGGATACTTTAGCAATTGTGTCGAAGGGACTATCATCATTTTGTAGGAAACTCGAAGGGACTAGATCATTTCGTAGGCAACTCGAAGGGTCATCGAGGGATTATGATCTTTATTCGAAATGGACATGATGATTTGATCGAGGGACTTTTCCTAAAGTATCCCCACTTTTGAGGGACGTGACTAATATTTCGAAAGGCAACAAAGAGAAGTTACCCTAGAGGTGCAAGTGTGAAAGTGTGTTTAGTTCAGTTATATTTAGTCTTGAAATTAGGGTTTTACTATCGGTTGATTTTAGTCTTGCCATACAAACCCTAGTTACTAATAATTGCATAAAAATATAATACGAAATATAAAATGCGGAATGTAAACCTAAATTTATTACAAGACTTTGGGGCAGTTACATAAGAGTAAAGAGTGCAGGAAAGTAAACCCTAAAAATATTACATACTCGAAGCAGTTTCATAATAAGAAAAACGCGAGAAAAATAAGCCTAAGCTATTTACATTCGCGAAAATGTCCTATACGATTGATCTAGGAAAATAGAAATAAGAAAAAGGAAAGAGGAAAATAGAATTTTTTTTGGTGATTTTTTATGAAAAATAGTTTATGATAATAATTAATTCAAAACCTAAAAATCTAATTAATTTTAAAATAAAAAAGGTTAATTAATTAGTTGATTAAAAGGTTAATTAAAAAACCTAAACCTAATTAATTTTAGGCTTAAAGAAAAACATTTTGTTAATGGTTAGTTAAAAAAATAGAGTTAGGGGAAGGAAAATCAATGAAAAAAAGATAAAGAAATAAAATGCATGGGGTGGGTGTTGAACCCACACCCTCCAGCCTTTGCCTTGCACAACTTTCCACTAGGCCAAGCGCCTGTTGGTGATAGATAGATGAACGTTGCACAAAATACATTAAAGCTGTGAAAATTGGAAAAGATAAAACAAAGTTGCAAAAGGCAGGGATCAATTCCACTCCCTTATAGATCAATGCCTTAACGCACACGCTCCTGCAACTGGAGTGGCTGTTACATCCAATAATATTAGGAAAACAAGTAAATATAAAATAAAACAAATAGTTGGATCAGAGAGGCGCTAGAGCCCCAGCTCTGGTTGTCTTCTTTGGCAATTTGCTTTTTGGACTTGCAAAATAAATGTGTGTTAGTGATCCAAAGGGACCCTACCCCCCTAATTAGACCCTTGCGAGTTTAATGGTGGCCTTGGTTTTCGCTAATTCTTCCTGAATGACGAGATACGAAGAGGATAATGTAAATCTGTTCAATAATGACAATGTATGATTCTGGCCTCATGCTACCCATGTGAAGGGTTAAACCTATATATTTACACCTCAGAAGCATATTAGCAATGTGTAATATGGTGGGAGAACTGACTTGGTGTTTTTGTGTTTGATCGCAATTGTTGCAGATAACAAGAGTCGCCATCGACTTTTCTTTTATCCAATAAGGAAAGGGTGAAAAGAACAGGAAATCCCTTTGAGATGTTTTCTTGAGTTCGGGGGGTAGGTTTTGAAAAGGGAAGGTGTTAGCACCCTTTTCTTCCGTAGTTACCTACGGGCTCTTAGTTGCTCGCTAGATCAGTTGATTTGTTTGAAAATGCGTTTGCGGTGGATTTTGAAAGTATTTTTGAAAAGCGCCTTCGTTTAGGCAAACTTTGTAATGATTCTCGTCGTGTTGGACTTTTGAAAATATTTCATATTTTTGAAAAGTGTTTGGTGTGTTTGAAAAATGTTTTATTTTTGAGAATAGATTGTGAGCAAGCAACTAAGAACGTTCTACCTTACTCAAAAGTCTTTTGTTCATTTCTTCTTTCCTTTAATATTTCTATGTTGCCATTGATTTGTAAGAAGTCGTATCTTTGGATGTAGAAGGACGGGCGTGGGTCAATTGTATAGTCATAGAAGACAATTTTATGAGACACTTTAGCAATTTTCATTTAGGGACTAGATCGTTTACTGAAGGCAAGACTGAGAGACATTGAGGGACTACGATCTTTTTATTGAGGGACATTTGCTAAAATTCCCATATTCGAGGGACATGACTATTTTCCGAAGAAACAAGTGAGATTACCCTAGAGTTGTATGTGTGTAGATAGTGTGTTTGATTTCATGCATTTTTGTCTTTGAATTTAAAGGTTATATATTTTTTGATTTTATCTTGCCATAAAGCCTAATTACTAATAAGAAAGTAATAAAATGCAAATAATAAATCCTAAGCTATTGCAATCATAAATAAATAAATAACTAAAAATAAAAAAGAAAAGGAAAAGTGAGTCTTTCGACCCAGGAAGTATTCTCCTTCGATTCACCCTATTTCACCTTCTTTCGATTGGTCCTGCAAAACAAAAATGAATGTATCCTTTGACCATACCCCCTTTTCTGCTTACTTCGACTGGACCTGCAAAAAAAAAATGAACGTAACCTTCGACCATACCCCTTTTTCTGCTTACTTCGACTGGACCTGCAAAGCAAAATGAATATATTTCCTTCGACCATACCTCTTTCATTTTAGATAACAACATGGGGTGAAGCCTAAAAGGCTTCGACCCACACAACCTTCTTTCTGTCTTCTTTCGTTTAGGGACTAAGTAGCAGCATGAGGTGAGGCCATGCTAATATTGCTTCATGGTCATATTAATTATTAAAAAATATGTTTGATAAATAAAGAAAACAAACCAAAAGACTTAGCAAAGAAATCAAATGAAGAAGGTGAAAATAAAGACAAACAAAAAAAAGTAATGATGATGCTTGAAACGAAAAGAAATGAGTATTCACATGTTATGCTTGAACGAAAGGTTAAGGTCAAGAGAACTTACCTTACTTGAAGCTGGAATGTGGGTTTTGGACTTGAGTTATTTCCCTGGGCACTCTTGGATTCGAAGGGGAAGAAGCAAACATGGTGTTTCTTTGGCTAGATTCAAAAACCAAGAAAAGTTGGTTTGTGTTTATTTATTTCTGGATTTTAAAGAAACAAGTGTGGTGCTTCTTCAAGTTCTGGGTTTGGGAGGGTGTTAAGTGTTTGAAAGTTTTGAGATTTCTTTTAAGATTCGTTCCACACAACCTAAATCCTCTTCAGCATTCTTCTTCTTTCTTTCTCTTTTTTTTATCCCTCTTGATGTGCAAGTGAACTCTCTATTTATAGAGAAAATTTTGAATGAACAACTTTGTGAAGGAATAAAATATAGTTTCTTTGAAAGGACAACATCCACTTGTGTCAACTTTTTATAATCCCAAGATAAAAGCACTAAAATCAATGGTTGAGATGGGTGGCTCCTAGTTTATAGGGTGCAAGTGTGCAGAAGAGGCAGACGCTAGGCTCAAGAACTTTCTTAAAAAGGTAATGATGTCATCAAGAGAAAGTTGGCTTGAAGAACAATTTAATATGGAGTGAGGCACAAGTTGGAGGCCTATATAGCCTTACTTATGGATAACTTGACTCTTTAAATAGAATCCTTCATTTTTTCATAGCCTTCGACAAGACTTAATCAAAGCAACATTTGTTTCCACCAGTTGTGTATCCTTCGAATGGGCCACCTTCAGCTGAATATGCCACTGAGTCTTCTTGCTTTTGATCACTTAAGTCCAACCTTTCGACCAGACACAGAAGTAAACAAAACCGATTATTTTCCAACCATGGAAAGTCCTTCGAATAGGCCACCAAGTTGTGTATCATAATGCAGCACTATGTGTGTTGAAGGGCCTACAGATGGATTCGAAGGTGATACGAAAGTGATTCAAGACAATATTGAAAGGTGGATTCGAATGTGATATGAAGGTGACTCCAAACAATCCTTAAGGTAGATTCGAAGCCAGTATGTAGGTGTATTCGAAGTAATTTAAAAGAGAATAATTACTTTATGGGTGCTAGCATGAGAGAAACTCCTGCCTTGTGCATACAAGTTTGTAGGAGGATTCGAAGGTTTACATGAAAATGGATTTGAAACAAGCCTGAAGATTGATTCGAAGCCAGCATGTAGGCATATTTGAAGGAGACATACATGTGACAATGCCTTGTGCATGCTAACATGAGGAAAAACGCATGCCTTGTGAATCAAAGCAAATACGTATGGAGCCAATGGTGCAATCGAAACCAACACATGGAAGGTCCATGCTTTGTGTCAATGGAAAACCTTCAGAAGGCCATTGCCCTCTAAATCGAAGAAATATTTTAGAAGGTCAACTCTTTCTGAATCGAAAGAAGTTTCTTCAGAAGGAAGCTAATATGAAGTTCATAATGCCTAGTTGGAGCTAGCATGCAGAAGGAAAATGCTTTATGAGGCAAACATTCAAGAGGCCATTGCTCTATGAATAAAAGCTTGCACGCGGGGGCCATTTCAGTGAATCAAAGCAAACCTGTAGGAGGTTATTGCTCCCTGAGTTTAAAGATTGCATGCAGGAGGCCTCAGGTTCTGTCGAAGCGTGTGAATCAAGGTTGCATCGAAGAAGCCAGAATGTTCAGTCGAAGCAAGCTTGCTTTTCTTCAATTTTGTCAAAAATCATTTTTTTATCTGTTTTTCCCTTTTTGCCTGCTTTGTATTTTTGCAAATTTTGAGCTTTTTGAAAATTCTTGTGAGAAAATGCCCTTGAGAAATTAGAGGACAAATTTTGGGGTACAACAAAATGTTAGTTTCGATCAAAGCATAATAAAAACTAAAATATGAAATTCAAGAAAAAAACATGCAAGAACGATCATGTCTTACCCTATAACACTTTAGGGGTTAATTTGGATAGTTGTTTGGCTTTGAAAAGGGATGGAACAATGATTTCAAGTTTACCCTAGTTTGGACAAATTTTGATACTTTTGAGGGAGTTATCTTGCAAGAGTTTTGTGTCCTTTCTTGTCATAATGTGGAGGATATATATAGGGAAAGATCAGGTCAAGGAAAAAAATAGGCTTGGACCTTGTAGAACAAAATTTGATTTTGTTTTAAAAATAGAATAGAATAGGACAAGCGCATGGAGATTTGTCACAAAAATGAATCACACGTGGTTTCTACATGATCTTGGGCATGCAACATGTTTGAATAAAAAGCCTCTTAAGCATTGCACCTCCCTTTAATATTTATTTCATTTAATTTTGAATTTAAATGAATAAAATCAAAATAAATGAAATAAAAAAATTAAAAGGGTGTATGAATAGACTTTAGAGGTTCATTATGAGGTCTATAATACGTTTGGACCTTGAAAGATAAGCCCATTATCCCAAAAATTCATGTTTGATCAATTTGGGTTTCATGCATTTTCTCAAAATTGTCCAACTTGCACCAATCATAACTCTTTCAATTATTATCATATGAAGATGATCTTAGACTTTTTGGAAATCGCAAGATGTCCCCTGCAATCTCTATGTTGATCATTTTTTCATTTGAAAACTTTATATTGATGTAAATTATTTTGACAAAAATTGTCTTTTTGTTGACTTTTGAAATGACCTATAATGTTTTGGCCCATATCTCTCAAATGAAGCATTTTTTAGAATAAGGCTTAGAGAGAAAAAGTTGTAGAGAATTGGATTTCCTTCAAAATGAGCTTTGGTTGAGAATATTCTGATGAAGCGTGTGAAAGTTATACTTGGTCAAAGTTCAGTTGACTTCTCTTTAAGAATACCATAATTTAGTAACTTTTGACATTTGGTGAATTGATATTTTTCTAGTTGAATCATGATAAATCCTTGATAAAATGATGAATGTGACCTCAAAATCTTGATTTTGACGAAAAATCTTGAAGTTTGACTGTATGTTGACCCCAGTTGACTTTTTCTCTAATATAATTGATTTTCAATCACCTGAGCAATTGACTGAACAAGCTTGTGATGCAAGGCTTAAAATTTGGCATGAGCATTCTTAGAGACATATGAGAAACCATGGAATCCAATTGAGGAATTATAGGCTGGATTTTTCTTTATAAAAGTGAAACCCTAGTTGTAGTTCAACTGCTTAGGAGGAGGGTTTGTCTGGTCCAACCTTGAGTAGCCTTGAGCAATTGAAAACCGTAGGAGCATGAGGAGGTATCTTGAAGAAAATGGGAGGGAAAATTTTGGAGTACAACAGCTTCCCCTATTTAATCTTATTAAACCTGAAGAGTTATATTGGCATGCTCTTCATTCGTGATCTGAAGATGGAAGAGGACTGAACTCTTTAGTGCCCAAAAATTTACACTCACATGTGCACGAAGTAACACTGTTGGTTAATTGTATTTCTTGAATGGGCTTAAAGATGCCATTTGAGAGATGACAGAGTGTCAACAGAGATGGGCTTATAGATGTCATCCAAAGTAATGTTGATAAGAGTATCAGAATGAGTCTATGTTCGACTGTATCTGAGAAGTATACTAGAATGAGTATGTGTCCGATTGTATCTAGCAGATTTGTTGGGGAGTGTCATAATGAATCTTATGTCGCGATTGTATCTGAACGATATTCTATAATGAGTCTAAGTCTTGACTGTATCTATAAGAGGGTCAGAGTGAGTCTTCGCGCGACTGTATTAGAGATCTTTATTAGAATGAGTCCATGTCTGATTGTATCTAAAGAAATACCGGAATGAATATCAAAATGGATTTACGTCCTGGTCGTATCTGAACTGTATTTGGAAGATGTACTGGAATGAGTATCAAAATGGATCTATGTCTTGATCATATCTGAACTGTATCTAGAATATGTATCAGAATGAGTCTACGCCAGACTGTATCGAAAAGATCATCAGAATGAATCGTCAATTGATTGTATATCGAGGATGATAAATTTTTGACAATATTTATCTATTTGTGAACTATCCTGAAAGAAAATAAAGTTAGTTTTTATATAATGTCATGATGTATGTAATGCATTGCGTAATGATGTTCTCAAAATAAATGAGGATGTTATATGCGTTTCGTATGCATATGCTATGATGATGTATGGATGTAATATGTCGCTGGAACGTATTTGGCGGCTCCGTATAACATTCTTTGGCTGGGGAAAATATATCCCTGACTGTTGCTGGGGAATGAAGAATATGAATATTCAATCTCATTTAGAATGTCTATGTTGGGTATTCCTGCTTTCTGTTTGAGGATATTCCGCTGGGGACGTTCGACTTCTGCTTGGGGATAGAAGAATTCCAGGAAAATTGGTCGTTCATCGTTCTTTTGAAGGATTTAATTATTATGTACCCTGACTGGGGATAAAAGAGATGGATAATCCTCTAATGCGTTGTCTGACAAAATTTCAGATATGGAATGCAACTCTTCAAGGGAGGACAAAGTTTAATGACATCTGGATGGGGAAGAGAATCCTGTCAGGGAATTGCACTATCGGAGGAATAAACTCTGTTTGGGAAATAAACCCTGATGGAGAAGAGAAATCATGTAAACTGCGTTGGGGATGACCTCTAATGGGGATGAGCTTGTGAAGATAGCTCCGTAGGGATTTTGAGAATAGCTGAAACTTTATTCCCATTCCTAGGGTCTTTAATAAATGTTATTCATGTTTGTATACATATATCTTGTTAACAGTAATCATTTTCAAATGCATATGTTCATTCAATTTAGTCATTAGACATTTTTGCAAACAAAACAGAAAATAAAACAATTTTGAATCTTGGAATTAATTTGTATTGATTTAGAAAGTCTGCCAATAAATAGGCAATTTTATACAAAGAGACAAAAATCCTAGTAAGAGGAAATCGTTGTAAAATGGAAAGGGATACAAAGAACAAACAAAGAAAAACAGTTATGTGGAAACGATCCCATCGATTTTCAACTCTTCTATTGCCCCTATATCTTCAAGCATCTCATCACTTGCGTTTGGAAGAAGTTGATTGAATTGATCTGTACCATTTGAACTTGACATTGATAATAAAGCTTGTTGTAAGTAGATGATCCAACGGGGCATAGTTATACACTTTAATCCCTACCTTTTTCTTGGATCACCCTTTCAGGGTTTCAGTCCACCGGGATACCCTTTTTTGCCCAAGCCGCCTTTACAGGTTTTCGACTTACCGGGTGTATAATTTTTTTTACATATCTATATCCCTAATTTTTCCCGAACCCTTTTGGTTCACCGGGATGCCCTTACTTTTTCCTAGGCCTGTCAACCTAGCTGGTCTCTTTTATGCGTAGTATTTTTTTTAACTATGTCAGCGTTTACAGAATATGGAAAATCTTCACTTTCCATGGTGGTAAGTATCATAGCACCACCAAAAAACATATTCTTGATCACAAATGTCCCTTCATATGTGGGGGTCGATTTGCCCTTGGGATCACCTTGTGGTAGGATGATGCACTTCATTACCAAATCACCAGCCTGGTACACCTGATGTTAGACTTTCCTGTTAAAGGCTTTAATCATGCATTTCTGATATATCTGACCATGACAAACAGTCGCAAGCCTTTTCTCGTTGATCAAATTTATCTGGTCCAGCCTAGTCTGAATCCACTCGTCTTCATCTAAACCTGCGCCTTTCATAATCCTTAGAGAAGGAATCTAGACTTTGATAGGTAAGACAACCTCCATACTAGATACTAGATAGAACGGGGTTACTCCAGTTGATGTACATAATGACGTGCGATAACCATGAAGAGAAAATGGTAGCATCTCATGCCAGTCTTTGTACGTCACTGTCATCTTCTGCAAAATCTTCTTGATGTTCTTGTTGGCGGCTTCCACTGTGCCATTCATCTTTGGTCGACAGGAAGAAGAATTGTGGTGTTTAATCTTGAACTGCGTGCAAAGTTCTGTGGTCATAGTATTGTTGAGATTGGTGCCATTGTCTGTGATGATCCTTTCAGGGATGCCATACATATAGATAAGGTTGTATTTAATGAACTTGGAAACAACATTCTTGGTAATGGAGGAAAACGAGGTTGTTTCAACCCACTTCGTGAAATAATCAATAGTGACTAGGATGAAACAATACCCATTAGAAGTGGTAGGCTTAATCTTTCCAATCATATCGATGCCCCACATTGCAAACAACCAAGGATCAGTCAAGACATACAGAGAAACTGGAGGCACATGTACTTTGTCAGCATAAATCTGGAATTTATGACAAGTTCTGGAATGACGAGGGTAATCAGTTTCCATGGTGGACCAATAATAACCCGCTCTCAAAATTTTCTTAGCCATCGTATGCCCACTGGAGTGAGTACCAAAGACTCCTTCGTGCATATCTTCCATGATCTTCTCAGCTTCCTTATTTTCTATACAACAAAGCAAATTTAAATTATGGTTGCGCTTGTACAAAATTTTGTTACTCAGAAAGAACTTGGCAGAGAAACTCCGTAGAAATTTCTTGTCATTGATAGACTCCCCCTCGGGGTACTCTTGAGCCTCGAGGTATCTTTTCACTTCAGGAAACCAATGCTTTTCTTCTACTCCATCAATATCAACTTCATAGCAATGTGCCAGTTCATCCAGTCTCTTAATAGTAATTCGAGGAGCTTCATTGTCCCTATGACTTTGAACATAGATGACATGGTAGCTAATGCGCCTGCCAATTGATTCTCTTCTCGTGGAATATGTTCAAAAGTGATTTCCTCGAAGTACGAAATTAATGTCAACATATGCTCTCGATAAGGAATGAGATTTGGATGTTTTGTATCCCATTCTCCCTTAATCTGACTGAGCACTAGGGCTGAGTCCACGTATACATTCAAGAAGTTGATTCTAATATCAATAGCAGCCTTGATACCCATGATGCATGCTTCGTATTCATCCATATTGTTAGTACAATAAAAGCATAATCTGGCGGTGAAGGGCATATGGAAACATTTTAGAGAGATAATCACAACACCAATTCCATTACCAAGCTCGTTGGAAGCTCCATCAAAAACCAAAGTCCATCGGGATCCCGACTCAGGTCCTTCATATGGTCCAGGTTCTTCATAATCTGTAACTAACATAATATTCTCATCAGGTAACTTGAAATTCATAGACTGGTAGTCATTTACAGCTTGATGAACCAAATGATTTGCCAAAACACTTCCTTTGATTGCCTTCTGAGTAGTATACTGAATGTCATATTCTGTCAAGAATATTTCCCATCTTTCTATTCTTTCGGAGAGAGCGTGTTTCTCGAATATGTATTTTATTGGATCCATCTTAGAGATAAAAAAAGTAGTATGAGTTAACATATATTGTCTTAGTCGGAAAGCAGCCCATGCCAAAGCGCAACAAGTTTTCTTGAGCAGTGAGTATCTTGTTTCACAGTCGGTAAACTTTTTGCTAAGATAGTATATTGCATGCAATTTTAGACCAGACTCGTCATGTTTCCCCAGTACACACCCCATTGAGTTTTCTAACACTGTTAGGTACATGATAAGAGGTCTTCCTTCAATTGGTGGCATCATAATTGGAGGTTCTTGAAGATATTTTTTGATTTTTTCGAAGGCTATCTGACAATCGAAGTTCCACTTCACTACTTGATCTTTCTTCAGTAACTTGAAGATTGGTTCACAAGTAGCGGTCATATGGGAAATAAATCTGGCAATGTAGTTCAGTCGTCCCAAGAAACCTTTGAATTCCTTCTCAAGACTGTAGATGGAATTTCTTGAATGGATTTAACCTTGGCAGGATCAACTTTAATATCTTTACCACTGACGACGAAACCTAGGAGTTTACCGACTCTTGCCCCAAATGTGCACTTGTTCGGATTCAACCTCATCTTGTACTTCTTCAATCTCTCAAACATCTTGTTTAGGTGGTCAAGATGTTATTCTTCAGTCTGAGACCTAACTATCATGTCATCAACATAAACCTCTATCGCGTGATGGATCATGTCATGGAACGACACTACCATAAAACGTTGATATGTTGTGCCAACATTCTTCAAACCAAAAGGCATAACTTTGTAACAGAAAGTGCCCCACTATGTGACAAATTTAGTCTTCTCCATGTCTTCAGATTCCATCTTTATTTTAGTATAACCATAGAAACCATCCATGAAGGAAAATACTTTATGTTGAGCGGTGTTGTCAACCAGAACATCAATATACGAAAGCAGAGTCACCTTTGGGGCTTTCCCTGTTCAGGTGCCTGTAGTCTACACATATATGCACTTGCCATCCTTCTTAGGAACTGGCACCACATTTGCAACCCACTGAGGATAGGATGTAACAGCTAAGAAACCTGAGTTGAACTGCTTCATAACTTAATCTTTGATCTTTTCAGACATCTCGAGACACATACGACGAACCTTCTGTTTTATAGGAGGATAACCTTCCTTCGTCAATAGACGGTGGACCACAATGTCAGTATCAAGCCCTGGCATGTCTTTGTACGACCAAGCAAAGATCTCAACATAGTCATGCAACATCTGGATTAATCTCTTCTTGACATTGTCTTTTAGGTTGGCACCTATCTTAACTTCTTTCTTGTCCCCTTCAGTACCAAAGTTCACAACCTCGACTGGCTCTTCATGCGGTTATATGGCTCTTTCTTCCTACATTAACAACCTAGCAAGCTCTCCAGGTACTTCAGAATCTTTCGCACCTTCGTACTCGGCTTGGTAGATCGGATTTTTGAAGTCATAATTGGCAATATCAGAATTATTCCCAATGGGATCCAGGGTTGATATGGATCTGAAATTTGTTGTGTGGGTGTGTGTAAGAAGACATAGATATTTTGGAAGCAATAAAGTAAAAGAAATACAAAGAGCGCCAAATTTGAATGCAAACGTCCAACGATTTATTAAATGAAAATATGTGGATGAAATATGACAACCCTAACAAATGGACTGTTGTGGCGCGGGTAAGGCACAAGGCTTAAAGATATTGTTTAAATTACATAACCAAAAAATTTAAAGCAGGAAAACAGAAAATAGCATTTACTCATGACTAAAGGAGATTGGTATAAAGTCTTCAGTCTTCCAATTGTTGAGCCCATTGCCGGTAGTAGATAAAATCCAATTGTTTATGTCATAGTCGCTATCAGCGTCTTCCACAATGTTGACTCCATTTTTGTTGACGCGGAAAGGAGGTCTACCAACACGAGCACGATGAACAACACTCTGAGCCTCTGAAGTGAAACCCAAACCAAATTTATCAGACTTGTAAGGAATGTCGAGAATATGACCCCAAGTAGTGCAACCACCTTCTTCTATCACATCTCTAGCATCTTTCAAAAAAGCCATTCGGGGCGGAACCCTGGTAACCTTAGGGATAGAAGAAACGTCTTTAGTAATGGTAGTTGTCTGAGGAATAACTTCAAAGGTCTGGCAACGAGTCTCAATGAATTCTCCATCCATTTTAGCATACTTGAAGGAGTTCAGGTGCCTCACCATGTATTCTTCTTCACCATAAACTGTAACAATCTTTCCTTTCACGAGATATTTCAACTTTTAGTAGAAGTAACAACGCCTGCCCCATGAATCTAAGGGCGTCCAAGCAAACATGACTAGGATTAACGAATGGCCATCACATAGAAGGTATATTTAAAGACCTGCGAACCTACTTTGATCAAAAGATCCACCTCTCCGTGCACCATTCTTTTTGAACTGTCAAAGGCTCTGACCATAATATCATTGGGTTTCAGCACAACCCTTTCGCAATCAAGCCTGTCTAAGGAACCCTTCGGAAAAACATTCAATGAGGAACCCATGTCAACCAACACATGAGCTAAGGTAGTGCCCCTACACTCATTAGAGACATACAGTGTCTTGTTATGGTTCCTTCCCGCGGGAGTCAAGTCAGCGTCAAAAAATCCTAACCCATTATAAGTTTTCAGGCTAGCAACATAAATTTTAAATTGATCAGCAGAGATTTCCTGTGGTACATGAGCATATTTCAAGAACTTCACCAAATCCTGAGCATGGGCTTCAGAGCACAACAACAGGGATAACATGGATATCTTAGAGGGAGTCTGCCCCAACTATTCAACAATCTTATAGTCACTTTTCTGGATAATTTTTAGTACCTCCTCCACCTCTTTCTTGGAGGCATCTTCAGTGGTAACCTCTTTAGGTGCCTCAGTCTGGACAGACTCAGTCATGTGTTCTTTGCCTCGAGTCTCACTAGTTGATTCAGTAGCAGTAACACGAATTTGTGTAGTAACAATCTTTGGAGAGATCTCTGGAGATAAAACCCTTCCACTTCTGGTAACTTTACTGGTCCCAGCAATATTGCCAATATTGGGATCAGTAACTTCAGTATTTCCACTTTTTACTGTCAATAGTTCTTGTTTGACACCATCGTAATAAACATCAGGACCATCATTCCAAGGGATAACCTTGTCAGAGGAATATGGAATTGTCCCCGGTGCGATAATGATCAGAGGAAAAACCCTAGGTTCGGCAGTAATCTTCACATGACCCTTAGAAGTGACCCTTACAGGAGTTCCGGAAATTACATACACGTCTTCAAGCTCCAAGTCTTGAAACAAATTCTCCTTAGAAGGAGTATTCTCAAATAGAATTATATGTTTATCCATTAGACGCTGGATACCTTCTTTCAGCAGTTTGCAGCCATTAGATTGGGTTGCGCAACAATAGCACCTTTTAATGCAACCCGGAAATAAATCTACTTGCAACATATTCTTCTTGATAGTCAAGAGGGGAGTAGTCAAGTCACTTACAACAGAAACATAAGAAACATCATCAATAGACTTAATGCCCTTGTCATACTTAGGCATATGAGAGGTAATCACATTTGGAGTCTCAGGAGGATCAAACTCAATTTCCTTAGCGTCAATCATGTCTTGAATCTTATTCTTCAGAGCCCAAGAGTTGTTAGTATCATGTCCAGGACTGTTGGAATGATATGCATATCTTGCATTGGGAGTTAAATTGAGAGATGTAGTATTGGGATTCTGAGGAGCATCTCTCAATGTAAGCAACTCTGCCTTCAATAGGTGTTGCAATGCCTGAGACAACGGCATGTTGATTTTGGTAAATTCTCTCATAGATACGTCCATCTTATGTTGATTGCCTTGTTGATGTTGAGTTGGTGCGGGGTTAGAGATTAGTACTTCCCCCACAGATTGGTTGCAATCACCTCTACTACGACCCTTCTAGCCATACACAACATTAAATTTTTTCTTCCTGTTGAATGACTTCTTTAGAGTACTTGAATACACAGCCACTTGAATTTTTTCCGCTTCTAATTCCACCTTCAACATGTTCCCCTATTAATATCAACTCGGTGAACCTGACTGAAGAGCTTCCAATCAAATGATTGAAGAAAGGACCTGTCAAAGTTCCTATAAACATGTCAACCAACTCCCTATCAGACAAGGTAGGTTGAACTCTTCCTGTTAGATCTCTCCATTTATGGGCCTACTATTTAAAGCCTTTTTTAGAGCCCATGGTCATATTCTGTAGTTGTACATGGGTTGGTGCAAGATCAAAATTATACTGGTATTGCTTATAGAAAGCAACATCCAAATCTTCCCAAGTACGGATATTGGTCCCTTCTAGTTGATAGAACCATTCCAACTGTGTTCTAGATAGGCTCTCTTGAAAGAAATGCACCCATAACTTTCTGTCAGCAGTGTGTGGTTGAATCTTTTGGACATACGACCTCAAATGAATCTTTGGGCAAGAAACATCGTCATACTTTGCAAAAGTGGGAGCCTTGAACTTATGAGGAATGACAACTCTTGAGGCTAAACAAAGGTCCTCAAAATCTAACCCAGGCACTTTCTGGATCTCCATAGCATTTAGATGATCTTCTAGCTGTTTGTATTTTTCATCAGCAGGAGGATATTGTTCATCCGAATAGTCTTCTTCCTCCTCATCAAGAACCTTGTCAGAACCATTGTTGCTTCCCTTCTCAGCTTTGACACTTTTACCACCTTCCTCTTGATTTTCATCTTCGTATGATGGGATATCACAATTTGAGCTTGCTTGATAGGACTCCTAAACCTTCGTCCAATGTTGATAATACCGACTGGTTTCTTTTTTTTATTCTTCTCTTTGGTGATGAGCACCTTCAACTCTTCCTGTCCCTTGGCTAAGTTCATGAGTTTCTCTTAGAATTGAGAATTATGAGCCTGGAGATCTTTGATTGTCTATTCAAGAGCCATATTTCTACTGAAATAAATAGTAAGAAGATGAGAAAACCTGTCTTGGGAATACCTGTTATGTAATGATATGTATGGTATATCCATGCATATGCAATGTTTTCAAGTATCTCGCGGGATAAGAAAAAAAATCAGATGTGGGTCTGGTTATAGCTTTGTATGAAGAACTTTGTGTCTTTGTTTAAAACGTCCTCGTATAAGAATCAAGCTCACCATATCTAGTGGGTCCTAGCTTATGACTCAATATAATGTACTTTAATCTTTGACGTCATCCGGTTAGAGGAAAATAAATCATGTTGCCCCTTGCTAGCAATCATGGCTTATGATAATCCTGCACCAAAGGTCCCTAATATCCTTGAAATGGTTAGTAAAAATGCCATTTTATGATGATATGATGCTGTGATGTCATGCTTAAACAAGTAGCAAACACAAACAAATAACACAAGAGCCTTAGGTTTAAAGGCTTGTGTGATACGGTGGCAGAACCGACAGTTAATACTTGTTTGCATTTTGTATTTGCAAATGTTGCAGTAAGCAAGAGTCGCCATCGAATTTTATTTCATCAAACTAAGGAAAAGGAAAAAGAACAGAAAAAACCTTTTTTCGAGATATTTCTGAGTACGGGGGGTAGATTATAGAAAGGGAAGGTGTTAGCACCCTTTCTATCAGTGGTTTTCCACGGGCTCTTAGGTACTTGCTCATTTTTAAATTGCTTGTGTGTGTTTGTTTTGAAAAGTTTAGTTTACTTTCTGATAACCCTTGTATCGGTCCTCAATAGTGTGACATAGTTGTTTTGAAAACTATTTTTTGAAAAGTGTTTGTGTGAAAAGTTTTTGTTTTGAGCAAGTACTTAAGAGTTTTCTACCTACTCGAAAAATGTTTGTTTGTTTTTGTTTCCTTTAGACAGTACTATCCCACTATTAAGGAGTAGGTAGCTCTTTCGTTGTATTTTTAAAGGGACATTCGAAGGGACGAAATGGTCTCTGAAGGAACCAAGTAAAGATACCTTAGCGTTTCGAAGGGACTATCGTCATCAGATCAATTCGTAGGCAACTCGAAGAACAAGGAGGGACTATGATATTTATGACGATTTTGAATCGTGGGTCATTGCTAAGGTATCCCTACATTCGAGGGACACGACCATTGTTTCTGAGGCAACCAAGTGGGGACAAACCCTAGGAGTGAGCATGTGTAAGTGTGCTTTTTTCAGTTAATTATCTTTGCACAATTAGGGTTGTCTACCATTTTAATTCAATTTATCTTTCGCATGCAATCCTAATCTCCATACATCTAACATTTTAATAGTTGTGGAAATTAAAAGCGAGAAATAAAAACCCTAACTATTACAAGGCTTTTGGACAGATACACAAATATTTGGCTGAAAATAAAGATGCGAAAATTTAAAATCCTAATTAACCTATTACAAACCCAAAGCAGATACAATAATTTAAATTAAAAGAAAGTAAAGGCGCGAGCGACGAAATAAATACAAGAATGAAGTCTAATTATTAAAGAATCTAATCAATTAAAGAGAAAATATTTTTTTGTATTTTATTATTGAGAAAAATATTTGAAATCTTAACCTAAATCTAATTAATTAAAAAAACATTTTTTGGTATTTTATTGAGAGAATTAAATATTTATGAATTAAACCTAAGTTGTCTAATTAATTTTACTTATGAAAACAATCAAATCAAAATTAATTAATTTCCCAAAAAAACTAATTTTAAAAAAACCCAATTCTAGATTTTTGTGATTTTATGATTTAATTAAAAATGATTTTTATTGTAAAATAATTAAAACAAATGATTTTGTAAAATAATTAAAACAAATAAAGAAATAAGAAATTAAAAGAGAATTGGAACTTGGGCCTGTTGCTAGAAGGAATTAAGGAGTTGTGTTGCCAAATTTCTTGTTAGGCCCAAGGTTGGAGGCCCAGAGTCTGCGCCTGATCCAATGCACCTCTTTTCTAATGATTCATGGTGGACCCCCAAGATTGGGGTGTGAGATCAACATGATGATGGATCCCAGGCATGAAAGTTGGGGCATACGGTGGATGCTAGGCATTGAGATATGCTGGATCTGCCAGGAAATATTATGGAAAATAAAATGTAGGAGGCAGGGATCGAACCCCTGACCTCCTACACATGAATGCCCTAAGACCATTCGCTTCACCAACTGAGCCAACTTCCTATTTGTTAACATAAACACACAATAAACAATATATTGAAAGACGGTCAGTGATTATAACCAAAATGCGTGCAAAGTTTAAACTGCCCACTCAAACTGTGACACGCATTCGTCTTCTCCAGGGGACTGCCGCCTTAGGTCCATAGCTTTTACCCAAGGACATTGGCCATAGCTACAAACCTGCAATCCTCAAATATCATGTCTAGGCAACATAAATTAGATTCATGATCATGGATCGATTGGGTTTGATCCTCTGATCATGATAGTATCCATCTTGAGATCCAATTATTCCTGCATTTAAAAGCCCTAAAACAGCCTTGTAAACCCTAGCAATGGCATTTCATCCAACAGGCATCAAAACATGCAATTAAGTATGCAAAAAAATTCTAAAGGATGATATAAACACGAACATATACTTGTAACTCATTTATCACGCGTGAATTGTAAAAACCAATTTAAAAAATATGAACAAACCGTGTTATGGCTAGCGCTCATTTCTTGATGCTTCAGGCCTTGATGATGCTTGCTATCGCCCCAATGATTACCTAGGAACAAGATTTGACATATAGAACTTCTTGAACTAGACTGTGGAAGAAGATAGGTCTTACACTTTTGGACAAAAAATTTGGGTTTTGTTTCTTGCTTTGGAGGCAGGTTGCGCACGCAAATTCTTTTCCTTTCGGGTTAGAGTGATCTTGTATATATGTGAGAATCAAATTAGGTCCATAAAATTGGAATGAATCCAAAGAATAATGAATTTGAATTCTTGCATCCAATCTTTCCAAACATAGAGATTTCTTCTCTTTTCAATCTTGTACATTTCTCTTGGCTATTGACAGCATATAAGATCTTTATTCAATACAAAAATGTTTCCTAAAACAAATTATATGATTTATTTAGATTTATTTGATTTTTAAATGAATAAAAATAAAAATAAATTAAATAAGAAAATAAATAAATCATGTAGGGTCCCATAGGTCGTGGACTATGCTAGGACTGAGATTCAATCTTGAAAAGATGGGCCCATTTCGAAAAAAATGCAATTTTGGGCATTGTTGACTTTATGCAAATTTACAAAAATTGCCAATTTTGACAATGCATATCTCTCTCATTTTTGACCTTAAGAGGGTGTTCTTGGACTTTTTAGAAAGCTTAGGATGTCCCCTAAGCAACCTCCTTGTATTTATCTCAATTGGATCTTCCATGTTCATGTAAGGAGCTTTGACCCAAAAGGTGTTTTTGTTGACATTTTGGAATTACCAATAATGTCTGAATTCATATCTTTCCATGAGTGAATTTTTTGAGCTTGAGGGCTGAAGATGAGTTGTAGGGAATTATATTCTCTTCAAAATGAGCCTTGATTGAGGAAATTAAAGTGAATTGCATATCTGGTCAGGGTCCAGGCTGCACAGTAACTTACTGGAGAATTTGTGAAATTGATTATATCGGGTTGGGTCCAGGTCTTATAGTGTTGTAAACTGTTGTCTGGAGATAAAAGAGAAGGAACCTGGATAGTAGGGTTACTTTAGAATGAAAACCTGGATAGTAGGGCTTATAAGAAGGAATCTGGATAGTAGGGTTACTTCAAAATGAAAGCCTGGATAGTAGGGCTTATGGGAAGGAACCTGGATAGTAGGGTTACTTCGGAATGAAAGCCTGGATAGTAGGGCTTATGGGAAGGGACCTAGAAACTAGGGTTACTTCGGAATGAAATCCCGGATAGTTGGGCTTATGGGAAGGAACCTGGGTCGTAGGGTTACTTCAAGATGAAAGCCTGGATAGTAGGGATTATTGGAAGGAACCTGGATAGTAGGGTTACTTCGGAATGAAAGCCTGGATATTAGGGATTATAGGGAGGAACCTGGGTCGTAGGGTTACTTCAAGATGAAATCCTGGATAGTAGGGCTTATGGGAAGGAACTTGGATAGTAGGATTACTTCTGGATAAAAGCCTGAATAGTAGGGCTTATGAGAAGGAACCTGGATAGTAGGGTTACTTCGGGATGAAAGCCTGGATAGTAGGTCCTATAAGAAGGAACCTGGATAATAAGGTTACTTTGGGATGAAATCATAGATAGTAGGGCTTATATGAAGGACCCTTGATAGTAGGGTTACTTCGGGATGAAAGCCTGGATAGTAGGGCTCATGAGAAGGAATCTGAATAGTAAGGTTACTTTGGGATGAAAGCCTAGATAGTAGGGCTTATGAGAAGGAACCTGGATAGTAGGGTTACTTCTGGATGAAAGCCTGGATAATAGGGCTTATGGGAAGGACCCTGGATAGTAGTGTTACTTCGTTTGGTTACATAGCTTAGTTGACCCGTTTGATCTTCGGGAACTGATTTTCCACCGGCTGTTTGTAGATATGACATGTATAACTGCTGGATTTGTTGGTGATAATTGTCTTTCCTGAAAAGATAACATGGTTAATTATATGTGTAATGCATGAAATGCCTTGTGAGATGATGTTCTCAAAATAAATGTGATTATGCTGTATATGATATGTATGCGCACGTCATGATGTATGTACATGAAATGCTATATGGATATGTCTGAGTCTAGGAAAATAAATCCCTGACTGCTGCTGGAGGGTATAACATTCCTGACTGTTTGTAGAGAATTGTGGTTCTTCTACTTTCATTGGGGATGGTGAATGGAAAAGACTGTATTGGAGATTTATTCTTTGTTATATGTGAATATTCTGTCAGGGAGAGACTCTGCTTGAGGATAAATCTGCAGGGAATAGTTTGGAAGGTGAATTTTTGTAGCTGAAGTAATAGGCTATGTCGGGGATTGAGCTTCTCTATCCAGATAAATAAACTCTGCTTGAGGAGATAAAAATTATGATGAACCGCTCGCAATTATGACAATCGGCTGGGGGATATAGCTGTCAGGTTTCTGAAAGACCTTGGCTGGGGAGATTACTTCCTATTTCGAGAAAGCAGACATCAATGCTTTGAATACTTTTACTCTATGGGGAGTGTATGTACTGATGACTATGCTCTAAAGCTGTCTCTACCCTAGTACCTGCTGGGCAGAGTAACTGTCGGGTTTGACATTTCTTGTTTTGGCCCCTGTTTCTTAAGTTACGAGCAATTGTCTTTCCATTTCTTATGTAAATATTTATGAGCAAAAATCATATTCAAATGCATATTTTGTACAAGGAGGCTGACGCTCTAGTAAGAGAACACCGTCGTAGAAATAGAAGTTATACAATCTTGTGTAAAAAGAAAAAAAACAGCTATGTGCAACAATCCCATTGGGTTCCAACTCTGGTATTGCCCCTATGACTTCGAGCGTCTCATGAATTTGCTGCTTGTCCGAAGTTGATTAGGTTGATCGATTTCGTTCGAGCTTGATAGTTGATACTGAGGTCTGGTCGCAAGATGATCTAATGGAACATAGTGATACGCTTTACATCCCTAACTTTTTCCTGGACTACCCTTTCGGGTTTTCAGTCCACCGGGATACCCTTTTTTGCCCAAGCCGCCTTTTCAGGTTTTCAGCTTGCCGAGCGTACAATTTTTTTTTGTTTTCATCCCTTACTTTTTCACGTACCCTTCTGGTTCGCCGGGAAGCCCTTGTTTATTCCTAGACCAGTCAACCTAGCGGGTCTTTCATCATGCGTAATATCTTTTCACTATGTCTGTATTGACAGGGTGATGAAGGTTGTCACCTTCCATGGTGGTTAGAATCATAGCTCCACCCGAGAAAATGTTTTTAACTACAAATGGTCCTTCATATGTGGGAGTCTATTGCCCCTGGGATCATCTTGCCGTAGTATGATGCGCTTGATTACCAGATCCCCAACTTGATATTCTTGACGTCTGAATTTCTTGTTAAAAGCCTTGATCATTTACTTTTGATACGTCTGACCATGACAAATAGTAGTAAGTCTCTTCTCGTCGATTATATTTAGTTGATCAAGTCGAGTCTAGATACAGTCGTCTTCGTTCAAACCCGCATCCTTCATAATCCTGAGAGTAAGGTGTTGCCCCTATCGACATTTATGCTGAGGTACAGTATCCATGAAGAGCGAGTGGTAACATCTCATGCCAGTATTTTTATGTCACCGTCATTTTTTGTATGATCTTCTTGATGTTCTTGTTAGCCGCTTCAACAACGCCGTTCATCTTCGGCCGGTAAGGAGAAGAGTTATGATGTTGTATCTTGAATTGCTTACAGAGCTCGGTGATCATCGTGTTGTTGAGATTTGTACCATTTTCAGTAATAATTCTCTCTGGCACACCATACCGACAAATCAGATTATGTCGAATAAACCACGCCACAACTTTCTTGGTCACAGTAGAAAAAGAGGCCGCCTCAACCTATTTTGTGAAGTAATCTATGGCCACCAAGATGAAGCAATTTCCATTGGAAGCGGTAGGCCTGATTTCTCCGATCATGTCAATGCCCCACATTACAAAAGGCCTCGGAGCTGTTAAGACGTTCAAAGGAACCAGAGGCACATGCATCTTATCGGCGTAGATTTGGAACTTATGACAAGTTCGGGAGTGCTGATAACAATCCTCTTCCATAGTGGACCAATAGTATCCTGCCCATAGGATCTTCTTAGCCATGGTATGTCCACTGAAATGGGTTCTGAAGGTACCTTCATGTAGATCTGTCATAATCCTCTCTGCTTCGCTCTTGTCTACACACCGCAGTAAGGTAGAGTCCTGGTTGCGCTCGTAGAGGATTCCATCATTGAGGAAGAATTTCGCAGCGAACCTTCTCAGAAACTTCTTATCGTTGAATAATGCCCCTTTGGGATACTCTTGAGTCTCGAGGTACCTTTTTACTTCATGGAACCAAGGTTTATCTGCTACCTCTTCTGTATCAATTTCACAGCAGTGTGCTGGTTCATCCAACCTCTCGATGGTGATTCGTGGAGCTTCGTTGACCCACCTGATTTGAACATAGAAGACATGGTAGCTAGCGCGTCCGCTAACCGATTCTCCTCTCGTGGGAAATGTTCAAAGGTTACCTCCTCAAAGTGTGGGAGCAATGTCAGCACGTTCTCTTTGTATGGGATGAGATTCAGATGCTTTGTATCTAATTCTCCTTTGATTTGACTTATCACCAAGGCTGAATCCCCGAAGACATTTAAGAACTTGATCCTAAGGTCAATAGTGGCTTTGAGACCCATGATGCAGGCTTCATACTCCTCCATGTTGTTAGTGCAGTTGAAGCATAGGCGAGCAGTGAAAGGAGTATGACAACCCTCAGAAGATATGATTACTGCTCCAATGCCGCTACTGAGTGCGTTCGAAGCTCCATCAACCTCAGCTTGTACGTCTTCAATCTGTCGAACAACTTTTTTAGATGATCCAGGTGTTCCTCTTTAGTTTGAGACCTGGCTATCATGTCATCAACGTAAACCTCGATCTCATGGTGAATCATATCATGGAACAAGGCAACCATGGCTCGCTGATAGGTTGCCCCAACATTTTTCAACCCAAAAGGCATCACCTTGTAACAGAAGGTGCCTCACTGTATGACGAATTTTGTCTTCTCCATGTCTGCAGGAGCCATCTTGATCTGGTTGTAGCCAGAGAAACCATCCATCAAGGAGAAAATTTTGTGCTGCGCAGTGTTGTCGACCAGAACATCAATGTGAAGAAGCGGGAAGTCATCCTTGGGGCTTTCCCTGTTCAGATCTCTGTAATCCATGCACATTTGTACCTTGCCATCCTTCTTAGGTACTGGAACGACGTTAGCAACCCACTATGGATAGGAGGTGACAACTAAGAATCCTGCGTCGAACTGTTTCATGACCTATGCCTTGATCTTCTCTGACATTTCAGGGCACATACGGCGGACCTTATGTTTAACTAGAGGACAGTCTTCCTTGGTCGGAAGACGATGTACTAGAATATCAGTGTCTAAACCAGACATGTCTTCATATGACCAGGAAAAGATCTCAACATAATCGTGCAACATCTGTATCAACCGCTATTTGGTCTTAACTTCCAGATTTATGCCGATCTTGACTTCTTTTCTGTCAAATTTTGTGCCCAAGTTTATCGTCTCAACTGGATCTTCATGAGGCTGTATAGCCCTTTCTTCCTGCTGTAACAGTCTAGCAAGTTCTCCAGGCACCTCACAATCGTCCTCACTTTCATCCTCGGCTTGGTTGATCGGGTTTTCGAAGTCATAACCGGCAGTAGCAGAACTGTTGTCAATGGGATCCAGAGTTGATATGGATCTGCAGTATGAGACGTGAGTGTGTGTAAGAGTATAGCTGTTTTGATAAAGTGAAAGCAGAAAAAAAAAAACAAAGAGCGCAAAATTTGTATGCAAGGAACGTCTAGTGTTTTTATTGATGATATATGAAATGACACATAATAGCCCTCACAAACAAAACCAATGTGCCTCGGGAAAGACACAAGGCTGTAGAGTTTAAATTGTTTATTACAATCTCAAAAACAAGTAAGACAGTTACTGCAGAATAAAAGAAACTGGTATAAAATCCCTAGCCGTCCAGTTATTCGGTCCACCGTTGGTAGTTGGGTAGATCCAGCTGTCAATGTTAGTGTCTTCCTCACTATCTTTAATGGCATTAATTCTCCGATTGCTGATGCGTAGGGGAGTTCCTCCAGCTCGAGCGCGTCGAACAACCCTTTGAGCTCTTTAAGTAAAGCCCAAACCAAACTTGTCAGTTTTATGAGTAAAATCAGGGAGTTGTACCCAGTTGGTATACCCACCTTCTTCAACCACTGCTCTGGCGTCCTTGAGAGAAGCCATCTTCAGAGGAGGTTTGTTGCTGGTGGTAGTCTCAGTCGATTCCAAGATCAGGGGAACCTCTTCAAAGTTTTGGTAAGGAGTCTCTATGAATTCCCCGTCCATCTCTACATACCTGAAGGAGTTGAGGTGGCTCACCATATACTCCTCTTTGCCACGTACAGTGACAATCTTCCCCTTCACTGGATACTTCATCATTTGGTGCAGTGTAGAAGTAACAACCCCAACTTCATGGATCCAAGGGCAACCCAACAAATAAGAATATGACGGCCTGATGTCAATCACATAGAAGGTGGACTCAAAGGTTTGAGAGCCTACCTTGACAGGGATGTCCACTTCCCCATGCACCATTCTCTTCGACCCGTCGAAAGCCCTTACCACAATGTTACTAGGCTTTAAGGTCAATCCCTCACAATCTAGTCGGTCGAGAGCCTTCTTTGGAAGGACATTCAGTGAAGACCCAATATCTACCAGCACATGAGCCATAGTGGTGCCCTTGCATTAGATCGAGACATGCAGAGCATCATTATGCTTCCTCCCTTCTGGTGTTAAATCGGCATCTGAAAAACCCAACCCATTATCAACAGTCAGGCTAGCCACACAGTCTTTGAATTGATTAGCCGAGGTCTCCTGCGGCACGTGCATAGTCTTGAGGAATGCGATCAAAGCCTTCGCACGGGCCTCGGAGCACAACAACAAAGACAACATGGATATCTTTGAGGGGGTTTGCCCCAGATGCTCGACCACATTCTAGTCGCTCTTTTTAATTATTTTTAATATTTCCTTTATCTCTTGCTTAGAGGCTTCTACGACAATTTTTCTAGGTGCCTCCGTCCGGGCAGGCTCACCTATAGCTTCTTTTCCTTAGGTACCAGATGACTCGCCGACAGGGGTAACAATTACAGTAAGAACAAGAGTAGTAGTTGAAGCACCAATAGGAATAGTGGGCGAAATAACGACAGGTTTATTGACAGTCTTTGGGGAAACCTAGGGAGAGAAAACCCTTCCACTTCTGGTGATCATACTGGTCCTGATAATGTTACTGACATCAGGATCAGCCTCTTCATTCTTCAGATCTTGTTTAATGTTGTGATAGTAGACATCGGCGCCATAATGCTAAGGGATAGCCTTATCCGAGGCGTATGGGACAGGACCAGGAAGGGTGATTATTAATGGATCGACTCTTGGAGCCGATTTAATCCTAACATGTCTTCTCGAGAAGACCTTGGAAGGATTGGCGGAAATGGTTATAATTGCAATATCTTCACATGGAACAGTTGGAATCAAAGTTTTCTCGAACAAAATCTCTCTGTTGTCTATTAGGCGTTGGACACCTATTTTCAGGAAATGGCAACCGAAAGGTAGAGATGAACACGCGTGGCAACCTTCACCATAACCTAGAAATAAACCGGCCAACAACAATTTCTTCTTAATAGTCATAAGAGGAGTAGAAACATCCTCAACTGAGGTCACAAACAGATAGGTATCAACATCATTAACTCCACAATTATGCTTAGGCATGGGAGAAGTTATGATATTGGGCTTTTCCGGAGCATCGAACTCAATCTCCTTGGACTTAATCAGATCTTGTACCTTATTTCTCAGAGCCCATAAGTCATTTGTATCGTGGCTAGGACTCTCGGAATGGTAGGTACACCGAGTGTTTGGATTATATCGAGGAGATATGGTATTCGGATTCTTGGGAGCCTCTTTCAAGGTTTCTAAGTTAGATCTCAGCAGATGGGGTAGAACATCAGCCAACATCATGTTAATCCGGGTAAACTGCCTTTCTGGTCTTTCCACCCTTTGTTAATTGTTCCGATGTGGAGCAGCCGCATGTCTAGGTATTATTACAGCACTTACTATCTGACAGTGTTCATCTCTACTTTGGTCTCTCAGTCTATAGATGGCACTAGCTTCCTTCTTACCAGTGAAAGGCTTCTTTACCAAACTCGAAGAGGCGTCTTTCTGTATCTTACCGCTCTGAATCCCAGCTTCTACCCTTTCTCTTGTTAATATCAGCTCGGTGAAACCATATGATGAGATACCAATCAAATTTTTAAAGAAAGGACCATACAGTGTCCCAAGAAACATATAGACCAACTCCCTGTCAGATAAAGGGGGTTGGACTCTTCCAGCCAAGTCTCTCCACTTTTGCGCATAGTTATTAAAGCCTTTAACTGCACCCATGGTCATACTCTGGAGTTGAGTATGAGTGGGGGCAAGGTCGGTGTTGTATTGATACTGCTTATAAAAAGCAGCGGCCAAATCCTCCCAGTTTCGGATATTGGTTCTCTCCAGTTGGTAGAACCATTCAAGTTGAGTCCCTGACAGACTGTCTTGAAATAAGTGAACCCACAAGTTTCTATCAGCGATGTGGGGATGGATCTTCCTTACATAGGAATGGAGATGGAGATTTGGGCAAGACACCCCATCGTACTTTGCAAAAATTAGAGCCTTAAATTTCTGCGGGATGACCACTCCAGACACCAATCCGAGTTCTTCGAAATCCAACCCAGGTATCCTCTGGACTTCCATAGCACTCAAATTATCTTCCAACTGCTTGTACCTATCCTCAGTGGGAAGATACTACTCATCATTGTAGTTTGTATCATTGTCACAAACTTCAGGATTGGGGTCCTTTTCCCTTGTCTCTCTTTCTTGGTTCTCCCATTCCTTGGATGAAGAGGTCAGATCGACTGGTTGCTTTAACGACCCCCTTAACCTTCTGCCCATATTCAGAATACCAGAGACCTTCTTCTTTTTATTCTTCTCCTTCAGGATGAGGGCTTTCAGGTCCTCCTGCCCTTTCGCCAGAGTTATGAACATCTGTTGGAATTGGGCATTTTGTGATTGAAGATCTTTGATGCTTTGTTCAGAAGACATTTCTGCTGAAATAAACAGCGAAGAAGATGAGAAGCCTGTAATGTTACCTGTATATGCAGTGTTTATGGATGGGATGCGTATGTAATGATTTCAAAGACTTTGGGAAATTTAAATTTGCGAATCAAAATGAAACAAAGATTTTATTAGTAGAATTCAAATTTCAATCGCCTTTCAGGCGTTACAATTAAAAACAATTCTAAAAAACTAGAAAAAATCAAATTTCCCATGGATGCTTCCTTTTCGTGCCGAGATAGACATTAAGGCTTCTTTCCTCATGAATCTGCTTTGTGAGATCTAAAACCTTCCTCTCATGGGCATAAAACTGATCCCTATAAGTACCCCTCTCTTTGTTCAACTGAAGCCAAGACCTCTGTAGTTCTTCAAGATCAGTGGGCATATCAGGATGGAGAACCGTGTAAGGAATACCCCCCTTCAGTAGTGGGTTCCACAATCACTAGTAAAATGTCCATGTGGGGCATCATAATTTTCTGGGCGTGAGCTCGTACCCATTGGAGATAAGGTTCCATAGGAATGGAAGCCTTCGGCCCCAAAGCCTTGGTGCTAGATCTATTTACCATGCTCCAAGCTCATATGAACCTCTGGCGATACCCTTGAATATCATCCTCATAGTTAAATACAATTCCCTCGATAAGTAACTCATGGGGACCATCCCTTTGAGCGTAACCAAATTGTCACAGAGCTAAACAAGGATTTTAAGTTATGCCTCCTCTAATGCCAAGTAATGGGACATTGGGGTACTCCTCACAACGGTCAATAATAGCAGTATCTCCCATAGCTCAGGAATACTAGAGAATATCCGTGTGAGCGAGTGACATTATCCTTTGCAACCAACCCAAACCTTCTTCATTCTTCAGTATGGACTTAGGGAGGTAAGAATTAAACCACCTTGATAGCAATGGAATGCATCACATACGAACCCATCTTCTCTTCATGGTACGAGTATGGAGAGCGTGCAAGATATCTCCGAGCAAGGTAGGCACAAGGTTGCGAGAGAGGAAGATCTTGATAGAATTCACATCTATGAGTGATTCTGGATTAGGGAATAGTACTAACCCGTAGATTAGAAGGGCCAAGACCTCCTCAAAAGCCTGAAAGTCCATATCATCCCAAAACAGTTGGGCCTTGTCTTTTAGGAACTTGGCTAGAAAACCCTTGACTTCGCTTCTTGTTTCCCAATTGGATACCATGTCGGCCCATTTCAGATGCAAGGCTGAGGCAATGACTTCTGGCTTAGGAACTTCTTCCAAACCTGTGAAAGGCAACTGTTCAAGAATGGGTACATCTAATAACTGAGAGAACTCTTCCATGGTAGGCACCAACTGATAGTTTGGGAAGGTAAAGCAGTGGTTCTTGGGATCAAAGAACTGGAAGAGTACACCCATCATCTTTTCATCAAAGTTTTAAGTAACCAGGTTGAGAAGTCGACCATGTCTCTTAGTGAACACAGAAGTTTCAGGAACCCTCGATACTAGCTCCTTGAGTTGGGGAGGTATTCTCACAAAGCTGATTCGAATAGTGTTTCTACGAGAGGAAGCCATGATCTGCAAAACAGAGAAAAGATAAATTCCCTTGGTCCTTGAAATGATTAGTGTGATAAGAATGGATGCTATGTTATGATGCATGATGTTATGTTCAAACAGAATAAATCACACACATGCAAAACACACAATAGAACTTAGGTTCAAAGACTTGCATGAGGTTAAAGGTAAGTACCCTATTGAAGTTTAGTCTGTTTCAAACCTGTCTTAGAAAAGTAACCGGGTTCTAAAGATTCTTAATATCAGTGATCATCCTTTACCGGGCATTGTTTCAGCTCAGGAAATCTTTTCTTGCGGCCAAAATATACCAAAAGTCTGATCTCAATGAGTGTAGCATTGAGTATCAACCAATCCCCATCTTTATACCAAGGTCGTATATCTCACTACTTTCTAATGGATAAGTTTGTTCAACTAAGGTTCTATGGTCTGTTAGTGCTTCACGACACGACTCGGTGGCCCCATATTCTCCTTGTTTCCACATGAAGGATACCGGTACCAACCAAAGTGTCACACCAACACAACCATCGCTTAAACCATATCGGTCTACATTGTACAGTCTCCACGATCTATTGTTGTTTACCTAAAAGGTGCCCCCAGGTATGGGTGTAGGATCTTCAACAATACCCAAGCAAAACCCTTAAAGATAAAGCAGGCAAAACAAACAAGAAAGAAATTTAAAAATGACCTAGATCCTAAGGTAAACCCCACTTAAAAAGAATTCCCCAGCAGCGTCGCCAGTTTTGTGATACGGTGGCAGAACCGACCGTTAATACTGGTTTGCATTTTGTATTCGAAAATGTTGCGGTAAGTAAGAGTCGCCACCGAATTTTATTTCATCCAACTAAGGAAAAGGAAAAAGAACAGAAAAAACCTTTTTTCGAGATATTTCTGAGTACGGGGGGTAGATTATAGAAAGGGAAGGTGTTAGCACCCTTTCTATCCGTGGATTTCCACGGGCTCTTAGGTACTTGCTCATTTTTAAATTGGTTGTGTGTGCTTGTTTTGAAAAGTTTTGTTTACTTCGTGATAACCCTTGTATCCGTCCTCAAGAGTGTGACGAAGTTGTTTTGAAAACTATTTTTTGAAAAGTGTTTGTGTGAAAAGTTTTTGTTTTGAGCAAGTACTTAAGAGTTTTCTACCTACTCGAAAAAAGTCTGTTTGTTTTTGTTTCCTTTAGACGGTGTTATCCCACTATTAAGGAGTAGGTAGCTCCGTCGTTGGATTTTTAAAGGGACATTCGAATGGACGAAATGGTCTCTGAAGGCAACAAGTAAATATACCTTTGCGTTTCAAAGAGACTATCGTCATAAGATCAATTCGTGGGAAACTCGAGGAACAAGTATGGACTATGATCTTTATGATGATTTTGAATCGTGAGTCATTGTTAAGGTATCCCTACATTCGAGGGATACGACCATTGTTTTCGAGGCAACCAAGTGGGGACAAACCCTAGGAGTGAGCATGTGCAAGTGAGCTTTTTTCAGTTAATTATCTTTGCACAATTAGGGTTGTCTACCATTTTAATTCGATTTATCTTTCACATGCAATCCTAGTGTCCATACATCTAACATTTTAATAATTGCGGAAATTAAAAGCGAGAAATAAAAACCCTAACTATTACAAGGCTTTTGGACAGATACACAAATATCTGGCTGAAAATACAGATGCGGAAATTTGAAATCCTAATTAATTTATTACAAACCCAAAGCAGATACAATAATTTGAATTAAAAGAAAGTAAAGGCGCGCGCGACTAAGTAAATACGAGAATGAAGTCTAAGTACTAAAGAATCTAATCAATTAAAGAGAAAATATTTTTTTTGTATTTTATTATTGAGAAAAACATTTGAAATCTTAACCTAAATCTAATTAATTAAAAAAACATTATTTAGTATTTTATTGAGAGAATTAAATATTTATGAATTAAACCTAAGTTGTCTAATTATTTTTACTTATGAAAACAATCAAATCAAAATTAATTAATTTCCAAAAAAAAAACTAATTTTAAAAAAACCTAATTCTACATTTTTGTGATTTTATGATTTTATGATTTAAATAAAAAATATTTTTATTGTAAAATAATTAAAACAAATGATTTTGTAAAATAATTAAAACAAATAAAGAAATAAGAAATTAAAAGAGAATTGAAACTTGGGCCTGTTTCTGGAAGGAATTAAGAGGGTGTGCTGCCAAATTTCTTATTAGGCCCAAAGCTGGGGGCCCAGAGTCTGCGCCTAATCCAATGAACCTCTCTTCTGAAGATTCATGGTGGACCCCCAAGACTGGGGCGTGAGATCTACATGATGATGGATCCCAGGGATGAGATCTGGGGCCTACGATGGACGCTGGGCATTGAGATACGCTGGACCTGCCAGGAAATATTATGGAAAATAAAATGTAGGAGGCAGGGATCGAACCCCTGACCTCCTACACATGAATGCCCTAAGACCATTCGATTCACCAACTGAGCCAACTTCCTATTTGTTAACATAAATACACAATAAAAAATATATTGAAAGAGGGTCAGTGATTGTAACCAAAATGAGCGCAAAGTTTAAACTGCCCACTCAGGTTGTGACACACATTCGTCTTCTCCAGGGGACTGTCGTCTTAGGTCGAGAGCTTTTACCCACGGATATTGGCCATAGATACAAACCTGCAATGCTCAAATATCATGTCTAGGCAACATAAATTAGATTCAAGATCATGGATCAATTGGGTTTGATCCTCTTATCATGATAGTATCCATCTTGAGATCCAATTATTCATGCATTTGAAAGCCCTAAAACGACCTTGTACACCCTAGCAATGGTGTTTCATTCAACAGGAACCAAAACATGCAATTCAGTATGAAAAAACATTCTAAAGGATGATATAAACACGAACATATACTTATAACTCATTTATCATGCGTGAATTGTAAAAACCAATTTCAAAAATATGAACAAACCGTGTTATGGCTAACACTCGTTTCTTGATGCTTCAGGCCTTGATGATGCTTGCTATCGCCCCAACGATCGCCCAGGAATAAGATTTGACCTTCATAACATTTTGAACTAGCATGTGGAAGAAGATAGGTCTTGCACTTTTGGACAAAAATTTTGGGTTTTGTTTCTTGCTTTGAAGGCAGGCTGCGCACGCAAATTCTCTTCCTTTAGGGTTATAATGATCTTGTATATATGTGAGAATCAAATTAGGTCCATAAAATTAGAATGAATCCAAAGAATAATGACTTTCAATTCTCGCATCCAATCTTTCCAAATATAGAGATTTCTTCTCTTTTCAATATTTTACGTTTCTCTTGGCTATTGACAACATATAAGATCTCTATTCAATACAAAAATCTTTCCTAAAACAAATTATATGATTTATTTGGATGAATTTGATTTTATTTGATTTTTAAATGAATAAAAATAAAAATAAATTAAATAAGAAAATAAATAAATCATGGAGGGTCCTATAGGTCGTGGACTATGCCAGGACTGAGATTCAATCTTGAAAAGATGGGCCCATGTGGAAAAAAATGCAATTTTGGGCATTGTTGACTTTATACAAATTTCCAAAAATGGAGAACTTTGAAAATGTATATATATCTCAATTTTGACCTTAATAGGGTGTTATTTGACTTTTTAGAAAGCTTAGGATGTCATCTAAGCAACCTCTTTGGTTTCATCTCAATTGGATCTTCCATGTTCATGTAAGGAGCTTTGACCCAAAAGGTGTTTTTGTTTACTTTTTGGAATGACCTATAATGTCTGAATTCATATCTTTCCATGAGTGAATTTTTTAAGCTTGGGGGATGCAGATGAGTTGTAGGGAATTGGATTATCTTAAAAATGAGCCTTGGGTGAGAAATTTCTGATAAGGTATGAGGAAGTTATGCCTGGTCAAAGTTTGGTTGACTTTTCCTGAGAAACCCTAATTTAGCAACTTTTGAGTTTTGATGAATTAGGAGTATTTCTTTGGGAATAATGGTCAAACTTTGATAAAATGATGGATATCACTTCAAAATGTTGATGTTGACCAAAAATCTTGAAGTATGACTGTATGTGGGCCACAATTGACTTTTGACCTAATATAGTTGATTTTCAACCATCTGAGCAGCTGACTAAGCAAACTTCTTGTGCAAGGCTTTAAACTTGACATGGAGGGTCTTGAGAACATATTAGGACTATTAATAGCATATGAGGCCTTTGGAGCTCACCCATCTTGATGAAAATTGAAACCTTAGTTGGAGGCTCATTGCTTTAGGAGAGAGTTTGTTTGGTCAACTCTTGGGCATCCTTGAGCAAGTTAAGGATCTCAATGAACATATGTTGAGAAAAATGGGAAGGCAAATTTTGGGGTACAACAACTTTCATGAGGTCTATAGGTAAGTACCCTGCTCTATTGAAGTTAAGTTGGCTCAACCTGTCCTAAAATATCAATTGGGTTCTAGGGATCTCATATCACTGATCTTTCTCGCAGGTTTTATTTTAGCACGACAACGTACTTGCCACCAAAATATCCCGAAAGTTGAATCACAATGAGCGTAGCTTTGAGTATCAACCAACTTTGGACTGCACCAAAGCTGACTATCTCACTACCTTCTAATGGCTAAGAGGTATCAATTAAGGTTCTAAAAGTCAGTTAGTGCTTGATGACACCACGCGGCATCCTAATGTTATCCTCGACTGACTCAAGGAACATCAATACAAACCAAAGTGTCACACTAACGTAGCCATCATTTCAACCATATCGGTCTATGTTGTACAATTTCCATGATCTATAGCTACTTACCTAGGGCATCCCTAGATCCGGGTGTAGGATCTTGCAAGTAAAATAAACCCTAACAAGTCATTGAATTTAAAGCAGGCACAACAGACAAATAAAGCAAGAAAAAGTGATCTAAGACTTTAAGGTAACCCCTCTTTTTAAGTTCCCTAGAAGAGTCTCCAGTTCTGTAATACGATGAGAGAACTGACTTGTTTAGCGTTTTATCACAAATGTTGTGGATAAAATGAGTCGCTACCGACTTTTATTTTATCCATAAGGAAAGGGTGAAACGAACAGGAAAGACCTTGATAGATTTTGAGTTCGGGGGGTAAGTTATAAAAAGGGAAGGTGTTAGCACCCTTTTCATCCGTAGTTATCTACAGGCTCTTAATCGCTTAGTTCACTTTTGAAAATTTTGCTTCATGTGTGTGATTTGTTTCAAAATATTTTGAAATCGCCAATGTAAGACTGAATTTGTAATGATTCTTGTATCAGTCCTTAAGAACGTATACAAAGTGTTTTTTTTTTTGAAAATATTTGTTTGAAAGTGAGTGTAAAAAAGAGTTTTGAGAAAAGTTGTGAGCAAGCAATTAAGAGTTACTTACCCACTAAAGTCTTTTTTATTCTTTTCCTTCTCCTTTAGAGATAGTACTATCCATACCATTAGTTGGTAGGTAGTCCTATTTGTTAGATATGAAGGGACTGGCGTAGGGTCATCATATGGTCATCGAAGGCAACAAGTAAGGATACTTTAGCAATTGTATCGAAGGGACTATCATCATTTTGTAGGAAACTCAAAGGGACTAGATCATTTTGTAGGAAGCTCAAAGGGTCATCGGGGAATTATGATCTTTATTCGAAAGGGACATGATGATTTGGTCGAGGGTCTTTTGCTAAAGTATCCCCACTTTTGAGGGATGTGCCCAATATTTCTAAAGGCAACGGAGAGAGGTTACCCTAGAGGTGCAAGTGTGAAAATGTGTTTAGTTCAGTTATATTTAGTCTTGAAATTAGGTTTTTGCTATTAGTTGATTTTAGTCTTGCCATACAAACCCTAGTTACTAGAAATTGCATAAAAATATAATACAAAATTTAAAATATGGTATGTAAACCTAAAACTATTACGAGGCTTTGGGGCAGTTACATAAGAATAAAGAGTGCGGGAAAGTAAACCCTAACACTATTACATACTCGAAGCAGTTACATAATAAGAAAAATGCGAGAAAAATAAGCCTAAGCTATTTACATAAGCGAAAGCGTCCTATACGATTGATCTAGGAAAATAGAAATAAGAAAAAGGAAAGAGGAAAATAGAATGTTTATTGGTGATTTTTTATGAAAAATAGTTTATGATGATAATTAATTTAAAACCTAAAAATCTAATTAAGTTTAAAATAAAAAAGGTTAATTAATTAGTTGATTAAAAGGTTAATTAAAAAACCTAAACCTAATTAATTTTAGGGTTAGAGAAAAAGGTTTTGTTAATGGTTAATTAAAAAAATAGGGTTAGGGGAAGGAAAATCAATGAAAAAAACAAGATAAAGAAAGAAAATGCATGGGGTTGGTGTTGAATCCACGCCCTCCAGCCTTTGCCTTGCACACTAAGCCAAGCGCCTGTTGGTGATAGAAAGATGAACGCTGCACAAAATACATTAAACATTTGAAAATTGGAAAAGATAAAACAAAGTTACAAAAGGCTAGGATCAAACCAACGCCCTTATAGATCAATGCTTAACACGCTTGCTCCTGTCACTAGGGTGGTTGTTACATCCGGTAATATTAGGAAAACAAATAAATATAAAATAAAATAAATATTTGGACCAGAGAGGCGTCAGAGCCCTAGCTCCGATCGTCTTCTCTGGTGATTTGATTTTTGGACCTGCAAAATAAACGTGTGTTACTGATCCAAACAGATCCTATCCCCCTAATTTGACCCTTACGAGTTCAATGGTGGACTTGGTTTTCACTAATTCCTCCTACATGATGAGATACGAAGAGGATAATGTAAATCAGTGTAATAATGGCAATGCATGATTATGGCCTTATTGGGCTCATGTGATGGGTTAAACTTGTATATTTACACATAAGAAGCACGTTAGCAATGTTCGTTTCAATCAAAGTTTAATAAAAATTAGAATATGAAATTCAAGAAAAAACATGCAAATCGGTGATACATGGATGCAAGTTTCAGGCACTTTTGACCATCAAGAACGATCAGGTCTTACCCTACAACGCCTCAGGGGTTGATTTGGATAGTTGTTTGGCTTTGAAAAGGGCAGGAACAATGATTTCAAGTTTTCCCTAGTTTGGACAAATTTTGAGATTTTTGAGGGAGTTCTCTTGCAAGGGTTTCATGTCCTTTCTAGTCTGAATGTGGAGGATATATATAGGGAAATATTAGGTAAAGGAAAAAATGGGCTTGGACCTTGTAGAACAAACTTTGATTTTATTTTGAAAATAGAATAGAATAGGACAAAAGCATGTAAATTTGTCACAAAAATAAATTCCACACGGTTTCTACATGATCTTGGGCCTCTAGCATGTTTGAATAAAAAGCCTCTTAAGCATTGCACCTCTCTTTAATATTTATTTAATTTAATTTTGAATTTAAATGAGTAAAATCAAAATAAATGAAAATTGAAAACTTGATCATTTTTTTGGAAGATAAATGAAAATAAAAAGCCTCTTTATCATTTAATTCATATAATAAAAATTGAGAGAAGTATAATTGGTGCAAGTTGGGCAATTTTGAGAAAATGCATGAAACCCAAATTTCAAGATAAATGAAATAAATGATAAAGATTCCCAAATTGAAATCAAGATGTCCTCTATAATATTTGTATTGATCATTTTTTTTCATTTGAAAACTTTATCTTGATGTAACTTTTTTTGACAAAAAGTACCTTTTTGTTGACTTTTGAAATGACCTATAATGTTTTGCCTCATATCTCTCAAATAAATCATTTTTTGGACTTGAGTTTAGAGAGAGAAAGTTATAGAGAATTGAATTTCCTTTAAAATGAGATTTGGTTGAGAATTTCTTGATGAAGCATGTGAAAGTTATACTTGGTCAAAGATCAGTTGAGTTCTCCTTAAGAAAACCCTAATTTAATAACTTTTGACTTTTGGTGAATTGAGAGTTTTCTTGATGAATCATGATAAATCCTTGATCAAATGATGAATGTGACCTCAAAATCTTTATGTTGACCAAAAATCTGAAGTTTGACTGTATGTTAACCCCAATTAACTTTTTGTCCAATACATTTGATTTTCAATTAACTGAGTAAACTTATGATGCAAGGCTTGAAATTTGGCATGAGAAATCTTAGAGACATATGAGAAACCATGGAATCCACTTGAGGCATTATAAGCTCAATTTTTCTTGAGATAAGTGAATCCCTAGTTATAGGTCAACTGCTTAGGAGGAGGGTTTGTCTTGTCCAACCTTGAGTAGCCTTGAGCAATTGAAAACCCTAAGAGCATGAGGAGATACGTTGAAGAAAATGGGAGGGAAAATTTTGGGGTAAAACAGACTGTATCTAGAAGATGTGTTGGGGAGTTTCATAATAAATCTTATGTCTCGATTGTATCTGAATCATGTTCTAGAATGAGTCTATGTCTTGACTGTATGTATAAGAGGATCAAAATGAGTCTTCGCTCGACTATATCTGAGATCTATATTAGAATGAGTCTACGCCTTACTGTATCTAAAAGGTGTACTGGAATGAATATCAAAATGAATCTATATCTTGATCGTATCTGAACTATATTTAGAAGGTGTATTGAAATGAGTCTACTCCTTACTATATCCAAAGGAGTATTAGAATTAATCATCGACAGATTGTATCTGAAGGATGATAAACTATTGACAATATTTATCTATTTGTGAACTAAACTGGAAAAAAAAGTTAGTTCTATGCAATGTCATGATGTATGTAATGCATTGTGTAATGATGCTCTCAAAATACATGAGAATGTGTTTTGTATGCGTATGCGATGATATTGTGTAAATGACGTATGGATGTAAGATGTCGTTGATGGAAGCAGTAGCTTCATATATTAATGTTTAGTTGGGGGAAATAAATCTATGACTGTTGTTGGGGATCAAGAATATGAATCTTCAATTTCTGCTGGGAACGATTTTGCTGGGGATTTCTGCCTTCTGTTTATGTATATTTTGTTGGGGATCTCCGACTTCAGCTTGGGGATAAAAGCATTCCAGGAAAATAATTAGTCTGTCGCTTATTTACTGAGCAATTTGATATTTATATACCCTGACTGGGGATAAAAGTGATGGATAATTCTCCGATGCATTATCTGACCAGGTTTCAGATACGAGTGTCGAATCTTTTAGGGATAGCCACCTTGAATAAATGGTGCTGGAGAAGAGAATTCTATCGGGGATTTTATGGTGTTGGAGAAATAAACTCCGCTCCAGAATTATATTCCTGTAAACTGCATTGAGGGAATAAAACTCTGATGGGGAACAAAACTTCATAGATTGCACTAAGGAAGTTTCTGCAAGATGCTGGGGAAATGATCACATTGTTGTCTGTCGGGCAATCTACTGGAGAAGTTATCATATCATATCAAGCTATCCATTGGGGATATAGAGATGAATTGTTGGAGAATGCCCGAATTTCTACTCGAGTGCATATTAGACCTGCTGGGAAGTGTACCTTTGTTGGGGGTAACTTTGTGAGGATTGCTTTGTGGGGATTTAAGAATAGCTAAAACTTTATCCCAACTCCTAGGATCTTTAGTAATTATTATTCCTGTTTTTACACAAATATTTGTAACCAGTAATCATGTTCAAATGCATATGTTCATTCAAAGTAATCATTGGATGTATTTGCAAACAAAACAGAGGAAGTAAAACAGTTTTAAAATTTGAAAAAGACTTGTATCAATTTAGAAAGTTTGCCTATAAACAGACGGTTTTATACAAAGAGACAGACATCCTAGTAAGAGGAAATCATTGTAAAATCTGAAAAGTACAGAGTGGTAAACAAATAAAAACAGCTATGTGGAAATGATCCAATCGATTTTCAACTCTTCTAGTGCCCTTATGTTTTTAAGCATCTCATCTTTTGTCATTGGAAGAATATGATTGGATTCATATGTATTGTCTGAACTTGTCATTGGTAATAACGCTGGCTGTAAATAGATGATCCAATGGGACATAGTCATACACTTTAATTCCTAAATTTTTCCTGGACCGCCCTTTCGGGTTTTCAATCCATCGGGATATCCTTTTTTGCACAAACTGCCTTTTCAGGTTTTCGACTTGTCGGGTGTACAAATTTTATTTATATGTCCCTAATTTTTTCCCGAACCCTTTTGGTTCGTCGGGATGCCCTTACTTTTTTCTAGGCATGTCAACCTAGCGGGTCTCTTTTACGCGTAGTATTTTTTGACTATGTCCGCGTTCACAGGGTGCGGAAAATCTTCACCGTCCATGGTGGTAAGTATCATAGCGCCGCCAGAAAACATCTTCTTGATCACGAATGACCCTTTGTATGTGGGAGTCCATTTTCCCCTGGGATCACCTTGTGGTAGGATGATACGCTTTATTACCAAATCACCAGCCTGGTACACCTGCTGTTTGACTTTTTTGTTAAAGGCTTTGATCATGCGTTTCTGATACATCTAACCATGACAAACAACTGTTGTACCCCAAAATTTGCTCTCTTCATTTTTTTAAGTCTAATTGGCTTATACTCTTGTTAGCATATACATGCATGCATATCATTGGATACATACTTATGGGATCAAGGAATTTCATCAACACAATAAAGCTCTCATATTTTTCAAATCATGCTGAGTTGTGAAAGATTTGGGTGTTTGCGGTAAATTCAAAGCAATGTGAATTGGAAACAGTATTTCAACTAATTTGATTTTAAAAATTCGTATCTCCTAATTGGGAACTGTGTTTTGGGTTGATTCTGGAAGTTTTCAAATCGTCTAGGTGTCCTCTCCAACTTTCATGTTCGGACCAAAAGCTAATCCTAGAAGAAAGGTCTCTGAATATGCAATTCTTTTAGAATATATATAGTGAAAAATACAAAGAAAAGTGTGTTGAATCGTTGTTTGGTGTGCATTAGAAAATTCATAACCTCCGGCTAGAATTTTCTATGCGCTCGAGATTGATTGCCAAAATTCTGTCTCGATGCCATCTTGATGTCATTTTTGGAAGTCAAAATCTGATTCACTAAGGAAAGACCCGTGAACTTTGAGTTTCTAAAGACATGTTTGTGCTGAACCAGAATTCATTTGTATTAATGTTTGATACGGTAAAATTCATATCTCGTTCTATTTTTATCATATTGAGTTGAGCCTGGAGGTGTTGGTTCACAAATTTCTTCTATTACAGTTTCTCTTCAGATACCAAAATCAAACGGTTACTTGAAGGCTTCTATTTTTGGTTTGTTCCGCGTGTTACACAATAAAAATATTGCACAGGAAATTGTTTTTCCTGACATAGTGTCAGTGAAACTTAAAAAATTCATAATTTCCTCTTCGCTTATCAAATTGAGCCTGTTCTTTCGGAAACGCATCACAAATTTGATGGTCTCCATTTTTTATTTTAGAGTCGGTTCGATATTCCGTATGGATGATGACATGGCACTTTTTGTACGTATCGAGCTTATACTGTCAAAGGGAGGCCCAACTCAATTTCTCATCCAAGGCCCAATTGGTTCATGTATATAATCTTGAAATATGAATTTTCAAGGAAGGAGGCTCTCATAATTCACCAATTCTCAAAAACACAAGTCTAAAACTTCTCTCAATTCTCAAAGATCAAATAAACGTTTTCTCTACTTTTTGATCAAGAACACAACAATTTTTATCAAAAATCCAAAAGTCAAGATCAAGAGCAATTATTCTCCAATCTTTGATCCATTCGTTGAAATATCTATACCTAAGCCTCCTCTTCATTTTTATCGGTGAGTTTTCTTGAATTAAGCACTTTTGAAATAAGTGATTATTTGAGAAGCACTTTTTTTGATCAAGCATGAATTGAATCTAGGTTGAATTTTGAACTGAGAACTTAGATCTAGTGCTAGAATTGTGAATTGACTTGACAATCATGTGTAAATCTGGAATTACATAGTTGAATTAAGTGCTTATTGAATTAAGTTGATTCTCATGAAAGTGTTTTATTGATGAAATCAAAAGGTTGATGTTGCATGAAGCCTAATTGTTGACCTCATATTAATCATGTATAGTTTAAATTTAGGCTTTGAATCATACAAAATCATGTGTTAAATGTGTGGAGACTTTGTGTTTGATTAAATGTCCAAGCCTTGAGGAAATGCTCACAAATCTGTTAAAACTTCCTCTAACACGAGGGTAACCGGTTACTCGGTTATGGTAATCGGTTACCATCCATCTCATTCACAAAAATTTCAATATTGTCACGAGGTAACTGCTTACCCAGTTATGGTAACTGATTACCCCAAGTCAGAAGCAAATTCCCAAAATTTTCAAAGTTTTGGTAACCGGTTACCCAGTTATGGTAACCGGTTACCTCAAGTTAGTAGCTACTTTATCTAATTATTGAGTTAGGATAACCGGTTACCCAAATTCTGGTAACCGGGTTCCCAGTCCAAAAACAACAACATTCCCTTTTTATTTTGTTTCGTCTTTCATTGTGTTTTCTATTTTGGTTTAGTTTATCCTTGTTATTTTTTGACATGTGTGTTGATTGTGCAAGGACTCATACTAAGGGATTCTCATGATGATATTGCGTTCCACTTTATTTGGGGAACACGAATTTGATATTATATTTGATTTGTATTTCACTTTACTTGCGAGATACGGATGTGATTCGGACAAGTTTATGCTTTGATCCTCTTGACTTGAGGAATACACATATTTGTTGTGCTTTTGTCTGGATTGTACTTTTATACAGGATGACTTTTATGATGGTGTCTGATGCACATCTTTTTTGTGATTATTTTTCACACCGTTTGCTTCGAGGATTTATTGGACATCCAATTTCTGACTTGTTTGTTTGTTGATGCTAGCTCACTCGAAGTTCTTCCGAGTTTCTTTGTTATTTTCTTTGGTCTAAGGATTGATATCCGTTTGGTATACTTCCCTTCTATTTTCTCCCAGCATTGTGTTGCTTTCTAGATATCATGAGAAGTGGGGATTTTACCGTTTTCCTTGCCATGAGAAGTAGGAACAGAGGTGTATGACATGGATTTCTAATGTTGATCATGTCATGAATCCCTCTGGTTTATTTAAAGACTTGTTTAAGGAAATTACACATATGTGACTAGTTTTCTACTTGTGGTTGTTTAAAATCATACCTTTGAAGTAGGTATTCCTCCATTGCGTTTACATTTGTGCTCGCATATATTCCCCATCCCCCATGGAAGTCCTCAAAAGGAGGCAAGTGGAAAGGGTTCGTAATCGACCCCCGCATATTCTAGTCATGTCATCCTTAGCTCGCGTTGTACGTCGATGCTTTGGAGTGTTCTTACTCTTGTTATTGGGTCGTCAAGTGGAAAAGGGATCTGTAATAAATCCCCCATATTTTGTATTGAGCTCACGTTGGTTGAAGTTGACGCTCCGTGTTTTTCTTTTATCCCCTTCCTGCTTGTTTTCCTCAGTTGATATGATCCCTTGGCTAAAGCATCCCTACATGATTTTATACCCACTTTGATCTTCTATATCATGGTTAGGCATTTGACTTGAGTTAGCATGTGTTACTCGCGACATATTGTGTGTGCTCTCTTGAGCTTGGTGGCTTTCTTACTTGTTTTCATCCTTGCGTGCATGTTTTCTTAGGTTGCAACTTTTGGCATGTTCCCTTAGGAGCTCTTGATTCATCTATAGATGATGACTTGAGATAGACATAGTTTTAGGTGATAGACCCTTGCTATGCTCCTTTAGGACTTCTTGATTCATCTATAGATGATGGTTTGAGATAGACATTAGGTTTGTTATCCATGAAACCTTTGGTATATTCCCTTAGGAGCTCTTGATTCATCTATAGATGATAATTTGAGGTAGAAATAGTTTTAGGTGATAAACCCTTGCTATGATCCTTTAGGACTTCTTGATTAATCTATAGATTATGATTTAAGATAAACATTAGGATTGTTATCCATGCAACCTTTGGCATGTTCCCTTAGGAGCTCTTGATTCATCTATAGATGATAATTTGAAATAGACATAATTTTAGGTGATAGACCCTTGCTATGCTCCTTTAGAACTTCTTGATTAATCTATAGATGATTATTCGAGATAGACATTAGGATTATTATCCATGCAACCTTTGGCAAGTTCCCTTAGGAAAGGAAATTTCTTTTTTGATTTTTAATAGAAAATAGTTTTTGACGATTAACCTAATAACCTAATTAATTTTAATTAATTAAAAAATAAATCTATCAATTAAGTTAATCAAACCCTAAATTGATTTGAATTAATTAAAACCCTAAAAACCCTAATTAATTTTAATTTGAAAAAACAAAGAGGAAAGTTTATTAATTAACAAAAAAACTAAACCCTAATGTTGATTAGGGTTTGTGAGAAAATTAATTGATAAAAAATGGTTTAGTTTGATGAATTTAGGGTTTTATAAGTGAAAAATAGTAAAAATAAGGGTTTAAAAAAGTTACCAGGGCTAGGTGTTGAACCCACGACCTCTTCCATTTCATTCAGCACCTTTACCACCAGGCCAAGCATGCGCCTGTGTCAAAGAACCGAAGTCAATGTGTTTTGTACTCAATCCTGCAAAATATGGGAAATTATGAAGAAAAAAAGCAGCAAAAGGCAGAGATCGAACTCATGCCCTTTGAAAAAAATGCCTTAACGCACGCGCTTCTACCGCTGGGTGGCTATACATCCGGTACATAAAACAAAATGAAACATATATAATATAAAAAAAACTGCCTGAACCGGAGAGGCGCCGGAGCCCTAGCTCCGGTCGTCTTCTCTGGTAACCTTATTTTATCAAACCTACAAAATAGCCAAAATCAGTAATCCCAAGGGACCCTACCCCCCTAAATTGAGGGCTACGAATCTAATGAGATGATTATATTGGCCTAAATTGCAAGGGATTTTGAGTTATGGTGAAAACTGCATGGATCGGTGTAGTTATGATGTCTTACGATTTGGCCAACACGGGACCTCCACGATGTGTTCTTCCTGCACTTTTGAATCTCATAAACACATAAAAGATACCAGTAGATGTTAGAATGCTGTAAAAAAATATGAAATTCAAGTAAGGATGGAATCGTGATGCATGCACAAGTATTTTCTGGCCATTTATATTGTTGTAAACAATCAATCTTACCTTATGACCTTTCTGGGAATGAATAGGATGATTAGTTTGTGGTAAAAGTCATTGTAAGTAGGGTTTTGAATTGTCTTAGGGTTCTTTGAGAATTTGAAATTTTTTACAAGTTTCTTGAGGAAAGGATTATGTGGTTGGCTTGTATGAAGAGTGGAGATTAAATAACATAAATTAGGTCAAAGATAGGATGGGCTTCGACCTTGTGTAAGAAGCCTCATACTTTATCTTATTTATTTTTTAGTTATTAACAAATAAATCAAAATAAATAAAAATAAAAAATATCAATAGGTGCATGAACAAGATTTTAGTTGTATATGGAGTGTAATATACATTTGGAATTTAAAGCAATGGCCCAATATCCCAAAATATCAAGTTTGCTCAATTTGAACTTCATGCATTTGCTCAAAATTTCCCAACTTGCACTGGTCATAACTCTCTCAATCTTCATATTTTTAAAATGATCTGGAACTTTTTGGAAATCCCAAGGTGTTCTCTAAACCCCCTATGTTAATCATTTTTACATTTGAAGAATTTATCAAGATGTAAGCTGCCTTGACAAAAAGTGTCTTTTTTGTTGACTTTTGAAATGACCTGTAATGTATTGGCTCATGTCTCTCAAATGAAGCATTTTTTAGGGAAAAATGATGAAGCATGTGAAAGTTATGCTTGGTCAAAGTTCAGTTGACTTCTCCTTAAGAAACCCTAATTTGGCAACTTTTGACTTTGGATGAATTGAGAGTTTTCCTTTAAAAATCATGATCAATACTTGATCAAATAATGAATATAAGTTCAAAATGTTAATATTAACCAAAAATCTTGAAGTTTGATTGTATGTTGACCATAGTTGACTTTTTATTCAATACAGCTGATTTTCAGTCATCTGAGTAATTGATTGAGCAAACTTGTGATGCAAGGCATGAAACTTGATATGAGCATTCTTGGGGACCTATAAGAAACCATGAAAACCACTTGAGATCTTAGAAACCCAAATCTTCTTGTGAAAGAGGAAACCCTAGTTGTGGACTCATTGCTTAGGAAGAGAATTTGTGTAATCAATTCTTGAGCAACCTTGAGCATTTAAGAACCCTAGGCGAATGTATTGAATAAAATGAGAGGGAAAATTTTGGGGTACAATAGTTGCCCCTGTTCAATCTTCTTAAACCTGAAGAGTTAGATTGGCATGTCTGCCATTCGTGACTTAAAGGTAGAAGATGATTGAACACTTAAGTGCCTAGAAATTTGCACTCGCATGTACAGGAGGTGACATTGTTGGTTGATTATATTGCTTGAATGGGCTTAAAGAAGCCATTTGGAGAGGTGACGGAGATTCGTAGGAGATAGGCTTATAGATGCCATCCAAAGTAACAATTGATAGAAGTATCAAAATGAGTCTATACTTGACTGTATCTGAAGAAGGCTTTCCAGAATTAACCTCTGGGGAAGGTGTTTAAGTAGCTGCTTATCAGATTTAGTCTCTGAGGGGAATTCTTGTCAGGTTTAGTCTTTGAGGGAAAGTGTTTGTCATATTTAGTCTCTGAAGTAAATGCTCGTCATGTAGATAATCATCATGTCCTATTTCGGGAATTGATCTACAGTCTGGTTTTGTTGGTAAACTAGTCCTATTTTGGGAATTCATACCACCTGGCCTTGTTGATAGTTTCCCCGTCCTACTTTGGGATTTAATATTTTCCTGGTTATAAAGATAGTTTCCCTGTCTGGTTTCGAGAGTTAATCTCTGACCTGCTTTCTGTTGGCAAACCCGTCCTATTTTGGGAATTCGTAACGCCTGGTCATACAAATAGTTGCCTTATCTTGTTTCGTGAATCAATCTTGGACCTGGTCATACAGATAGTTTCCCTGTCTTGTTTTGAGAATTAATCTGCGACCTGTTCGAGAATTGTTGATGATATATGTCTATTTGTAGACTTTTACTTGAAAAGATAAAAAGTTAGTTGTATGCAATGTCATGATGTATGTAATGCATTGCACAATGATATTCTCAAAGTAAATGAGAGTGTTCTATATACGTATCGTATGCACATGCTATGATATTTTTAAATGATGTATGGAGGTTAGATATTGTCTAGAATATTTTCACTGGGGATTCCTGCTTACTGTTTGAGGAAGCTCCACTGGGGAATTTGATTTCTGCTTGGGAGAAGAGTTCAGGAACTTTGGTTGTTCGCTGCTCTACTGGGGAATTTAACTCTCATATACCCTGATTGGGGATAAAATAGATGGATAACCTTCCGAGGCACCTATCTGACCAAGTTTTTGATATGGATGTCGGCTCGTTTAGGGAGGATAAGGTTAACTGATATCTGGTCCAGTTTTAGATTCAGTAGCCACTCTCTGGGGATAGAAGCCTGGGTTGCCCTTCGCTAGAGATATGAATTTTGTCGGTGATTTGAAGTAGTCAGAGAAATTGACTCAAGCTAGGGAGACTGAATTCTTTTGGGGAAATAAACCCTGCTAGAGAAATATACTCTATTGAAGAAATAAACCTTGCTGGAGAAATATATTCTACTGAGGAAATGTGCCCTGCGGGAGATGAGAATTTTGTAGGTTTTCTTTTTTGGAGAAATAAACTCAGCTGGGGAAGAGAATTTCTATGAACTATGTTGATGAAATTATCTCTTATGAGGATTGGGACTCCATAGATTAGTGGCATTGTTGGGGAGAAGATCACACTCCTTTATTCACTAGGGGAATCTGTTGGGGTATGATTAGGTTAGTTGCTGGAAAATGCCCTCAATTACTGTTTTGAAAGCATTTTGGACTTACGGGGAATGTATCTTTGTCGAGAATGAGCTTGTGAAGATAGCTCTGTGGGGATTTCTTTATGGATATTTGTGGATGACTTGGGCGATATCATAACTCCTACAGTCTTGAGTAAATGCTTATTCCTGTCTTTATGCATATATTTGTTAACAGTAGTCATATTCATATGCATATGTTCATTCAATTTAGTCATTAGACGTTTTCGCGAACAAAATAGAAAAAACAAAAAATTGGATTTTGAAGTAGTATTTGTATTGATAATTTTCCTATAAACAGACGATTTTGTAAAAAGAGACACAAATCCTAGTAAGAGTACATTTTTCATAAAATGAAAAGAGTACAAAGTAAAAACAAACATATATTTATATGGAAATAATCTCGTCGAGTTTCAACTCTGTTATTTCCCTTATGTCTTCGAGCATCTCATCTCTTGTTGTCAGAAGAAGTTGATTGAATTGGTCTGTACCATTTGAACTTGACGTTGGTAATAAAGCTTGCTATCAGTGATCCCACGGGACATAGTCGTACGCTTTAATCCCTAATTTTTGCCTGGACAGCCCTTTCGGGTTTTTAGACCACCGGGATACCCTTTCTTGCCCAAGCCGCCTTTTCAGGTTTTCGACTTGCCAAGTGTAAAATCTTTATATATATATATATATATATATATATATATATCCCTAATTTTTTCTCGAACCCTTTTGGTTAGCCGCGATGCCCTTATTTTTGCCTAAGCCAGTCAACCTAGCGGGTCACTTTTATGCATAGTATCTTTTGACTATGTCCGCATTCACTGGGTGCAGAAAATCTTCCCCATCCATGGTGGGCAGTATCATAGCACCGCTAGAAAATATCTTCTTGATTACAAATAGCTCTTCGTACGTGGGAGTCCATTTGCCACTGGGATCACCTTGTGGCTGGATAATACGCTTTATTACCAAGCTACCAGCCTGATATATCTGATGCTTGATTTTCTCATTGAATGCTTTGATCATACGCTTTTGACACATCTGATCGTGATAGACAGCCGTAAGCCTCTTCTCGTCAATCAAATTGAATTGGTCCAACCTAGTTTGAATACATTCGTATTCGTCTAAATATGCATCTTTCATGATCCTTAGAGAAGGAATTTGAACTTCGACAGGTAGGACAACTTCCATACCGTAAACTAGAGAAAAATGGGGATTCCCTAGTTGATGTTCGTACTTAAGTGTGATATCCATGAAGAAAAAATGGTAACATCTTGTGCTAGTCTTTATATGTCACCGTCATCTTCTATATAATCTTTTTAATGTTCTTATTGGAGGCTTCCACTGCGCCATTCATCTTCGGTCAATACAGAGAAGAATTGTGATGCTTGATCTTGAACTCCATGCATAGTTCTGTGATTATAGTGTTGTTGAGATTGGTGCCATTGTTTGTGATAATCCTTTTGGGGATGCCATACCGACAGATAAGGTTATGCTTAATGAACCGGGCAACAAAATTCTTATTAACATAGGAGAACGAGGCTGCTTTAACCCATTTCGTGAAGTAATCAATGGCGACAAGGATGAAAGAGGTGTCTATTGGAAATCTTAGGCTTGATTTCTCCAATCATATCAATGTGCCACATTGCAAACGGCCAAGGTGCAGTCAAGACATTCAGAGGTACTGGAGGCACATGTACTTTGTTAGCATAGATCTGGCACTTGTGACAAGTTCTTGAGTGGTGATGGCAGTCAGCTTCCATAGTCGACCAATATTATCCCGCTTTCATAATATTCTTAGCCATAGTATGTCCACTGGAGTGAGTACGAAAGATACCTTCGTGCATATCTTCCATAATTTTCTCTGCTTCCTTGTTGTCTACATAGCGCAGTAGGTTCGAATCGTGATTGCGTTTGTACAACACCCCATTACTCAGGAAGAACTTGGCTGAGAATCTCCATAGGAATTTCTTGTCATTGATAGATTCCCCCTCGGGGTACTCTTAAGCCTCAAGGTATCTTTTCACATCATGAAACCAAGGCTTCTCTTTTACTTCGTCAGTGTTAACTTCATAGCAATGTGTCAGTTCGTTTATCCTCTCAATGGTAATTCAGAGGGAATCGTTGTACCATTTGACTTTAAACATATATGACATGGGTGCTAATGTGTTTGATAACTGATTCTCTTCCCGTGGGATGTGCTTAAAAGTGATCTCCTCGAAGTATGAGATTAAGGTAAGCACATGTTCTCTATAAAGAATGAGATTCAGGTGCTTCGTATCCCATTCTCCCTTAATCTGGTTGATTACCAGAGCTGAGTCCCTGTATACGTTCAAGAACTTGATTCTCAGGTCAATATCAGCTTTAATACCCATGATGCACGCTTCATATTCAACCATGTTGTTAGTATAATCAAAGCAAAGTCTGAAAGTAAAGGAAGTATGACAACCCTTGGGAGAGATAATCACAACACCGATTTCATAGCCAAGTGCGTTAGAAGCTCTATCGAAAACCATAGTCTATCGGGATCCTGGCTCAGGTCCTTCATACGGTCCAGATTATTTATAATCAGTAATTAGCATAATATTCTCATCCGAGAACTCAAAATTCATAGAGTGATAGTCGTGTTCAGCTTGATGAGCCAAATGATCTTCCAATACACTTCCTTTGATTGCTTTCTGAGTGGTGTACTGAATGTCATATTCTGTTAAGACCTTTTTCCATCTTGCTATTCTTCTAGATAGAGCAGGCTTCTCGAATATGTATTTGATTGGATCCATATTAGAGATCAACAAGGTAGTATGAGTCAGCATATACTGTCTTAGTCGGAGAGCAGCCCATGCCAAAGCGCAACAATTTTTCTCGAGCAGTGAGTATCTTGTTTCACAGTCGATAAACTTTTTGCTAAGGTAGTATATTGCATGCTCTTTTCGACCAGTCTCGTCATGTTGGCCCAATACACACCCCATTGAGTTTTCTAATACTTTTAAGTATATAATCAAATGTCTTCCTTTAATCGGTGGCATCAAAATTGGGTTTTTTTGGAGATAGTACTTAATCTTGTCAAAGGATATCTGGCAATCATCATTCCACTTTACTACCCGGTCTTTCTTCCGTAACTTGAAGATCGGCTCACAAGTAGCAGTCAAATGAGAAATAAATCGGGCAATGTAATTCAGTCGTTCTAAGAAACCTCTGACTTCCTTCTCGGTGCGGGGAGCGGGCATTTCTTGAATGGCTTTGACCTTGGTATGATCAACTTCAATACCTTTACCACTGACAATGAAACCCAGGAACTTACCAGATCTCACCCCAAAGGTGCACTTGTTCGGATTCAACCTCAACTTGTACTTCTTCAACCTTTCAAACAACTTGTGTAGATGGTCAAGATGCTCTTCTTTGGTCTGTGTCTGACATCTTGGGACACATGCGACAGACTTTCTACTTAATTAGAGAGTAACCCTCTTTCATCAGCAGACGGTGAACCATTATATCGATATCGAGCCCTGACATGTCTTCATACGACCTAGCAAAGATCTCAACATATTCATGCAACATTTGTATTAACCTATTCTTAATACCGTCTTCTAGGTTGGCACCTATCTCGACTTCTTTCCTGTCTGCTTCAGTAACCAAGTTTACAACCTCGACCAGCTCTTCATGCGGTTGTATAGCCTTTTCCTCTTGTACTAACAGTCGAGAAAGCTTTCTAGGTATTTCACAATCTTCCTCACTTTCGTCATCGGCTTGGTAGATCGGATTTTCAAAGTTATAAGTGGCAATAGCAGAATCGTTATCAACCGGATCCAAAGTGGATGTGGATCTGCAATTTATTATGTGGGTGTGTGTAAGAACACATGGCTATTTGAAAGTGATAAAAAGTAAAAGAATGACAAAGACCATAAAATTTGAATGCAAGACGTCCAATGCTTTATTAAATGAAAACATGTTTATGAAATGACAACCCTTAAAAAATGGACCATTGTGTCTCGGGTAAAGCACAAGACTTAAAGTCATTGTTTAAACATTACATAACCAAGCTTTGAAAGAAATTAAAACAAAAATGTAGCTATTAGTCCTGACTAAAGGAGATAGAGAGTCTTGAGTCTTCCAGTTGTTGGGTTTGTTACCGATGGTGGGAAAGATCCAGCTGTCATGGTCATAATCACTGTCAGTATCTTTTATAGTGTTGACTCAGTTATTGCTGACACGGAATGGTGGTCTTTTAGCACGAGTGCCACGAATAGCACTCTGACCTTCTACAGTTAAACCTAAACCAAAGTTTTCAGATTTATACAAAATGTCAGGAAGTTGACCCCAAATAGTACAACCACCTTCTTCTACAGCAGCTCTAGCATCTTTCAACGAAGCCATCCTGGGCGGAACCCTGGTAACCTTTGGAATAGCAGAGACGTCTTCAGTGGCGGTTAGAGGGATAACTTTAAAAGTATGACAAGGAGTCTCAATGAATTTTCTGTCCATATCTACATACCAGAATGAGTTCAAGTGGCTAACCATATACTCTTCTTCGCCACAGACTGTAACAACCTTTCCCTGCACGGGATATTTCAGCTTCTGGTGTAGGGTTGAGGTGACAACGCATGCCCCATGGATCCAGGGGCGTCCCAGTATGCAAGAATAAGTTGGTCGAATATCCATTACATAGAAGGTAGATTCAAATACCTGGGAACCCACCTTGATCGGAAGATCCACTTCTATGTGTACCATCCTCTTTGATATGTCAAAGGCTCGACTAGTTTTCAGTACAACCCCTTCCAATCTAGTCTGTCAAGAGCATCCTTCGATAGAACATTCAACGAATAGCCAGTATCAACCAATACATGATCCAGAGTAGTGCCCCTGCATTCAATGGAGACATATAGGGCCTTGTTGTAATTTCTTCCTTCTAGAGTTAGGTAAACATCATAAAAACCTAATCCATTATCATTCATTAAGCTAGCAACATAGTTCTCAAATTGATTGGCAGAAATCTCTTGTGGCACATGATCAGACTTCAAGAATTTCACCAAAGCTTGTGCATGGGCTTCAGAACACAGTAACATGGATAACATAGAGATCTTAGAGGGGGTATGCCCTAGCTGTTTAACAATCTTGTAATCAATTTTATGGATAATCTTCAGTACCTCTTCCAACTCTTTCCTAGAGGTGTCTTCAACTTCAACTTCTTTAGGTGCCTCCATTATTTGCTCTTTACCCCGAGTTTCAGTAGTTGACTCGGTAGCAGTAACTCGAACAAGTGTAGCAACAATCTTCAGAGAGATTTTCGGGGAGAAAACCCTTCCTCTTATAATAACCTTACTGGTCCCAGCAATATTATCAATGTTGGGATCAATAACTTCAGTACCTTCATTCTCAGTAATCGATAGTTCTTGCTTGATGCCATGGTAGTAGACGTCGAAGATTATGGAATAGGTCCAGGTGTGGTGATTATTAGAGGAGCAGCTTTGGGTTGGCAGTGATTCTTACAAGACCTTTGGAAGTGATCCTGATAGGAGTGCCAAAAATTACAAACATGTCTTGAAACAGATTCTCATCAGTCGGAATCTTCTCAACCAAAATTATATGATTTTCCATTAGGCGTTGAATGCCTTCTTTTAATAATTTGCAGCCATTAGGTTGGGCTGCGCAACAGTAACATCTTTCGATACTTCCCAGAAATAAACCGGCCTGCAACATATTCTCTTTGATAATTGGGAGGGGAGTAACCAATTCACTTACAGTAGCAACATAAATAACATCATCAATAACACTTACGCCTTTGTCATGCTTCAGCATTGGTGCAGTAATCACATTCGGAGTCTCCAGAGGATCAAACTCAATCTCTTTGTTGCTAATCATATCCTAAATTTTGTTTTTCAGGGCCCAACAGTTGTTGGTGTCGTGCCTAGGACTGTTCGAATAATAGGCACACTTTGCATTTGGATTGTAGGGAGGAGAGGAGGTGTTGGGATTCTGGGGAGGATCCCTTAATGTAATCAGCTCCACCTTTAGTAAATATTGTAATGCTTGGGATAGTGGCATATTGATCTTGGTGAGTTGTCTTCTCGGTGCATCTGACCTACGATGATTGCCCTGTTGTTATTGTTGAACAAGCGTAGAATTAGAGATTAGCACCACTCCTACAGAATGATTATGGTTGCTTCTGACACGACCCTTCTGGCCATAAATAGCATTAAATTCTTTCTTTCCTCTAAATTTCTTCTTTACAGCACTTGAAGACGCAGCCACTTGAATTTATCCACTCTTGATACCAGTCTCAACATGTTCCCCGGTTAGGATCAGCTCAGTAAAACCATATAAGGAGCTTCCAATAAGGTCATTAAAAACAGACCAGCCAGAGTTCTGATGAACATATCAACCAGCTCCCTATCAGATAAAGGAGGTTACACCGTTCTAGCCATATCTCTCCACTTTTAAGAATACTGTTTAAACTGTTCATTCGAGCCCATAGTCATATTTTATTATTGCACACGAGTCGGTGCGAGGCTAGCATTGTATTGATACTGCTTGTAAAAAGCATCATCCAGTTCTTCTCAAGTACGAATGTTGGTTCCTTCCAGGTGATAGAACCATTCGAGTTATGTCCGAGATAAACTCTCTTGAAAGAAGTGAACCCATAACTTTCTGTCAGCAGTATGGGGTTGGATCTTACGAACATAAGACCACGGATGAAGTTTTGGACAGGACATACCATCATTCTTGGCAAAGGTAGGAACCTTGAACTTGTGAGGCATAACAACCCCTGAGATAAGACCTAACTCTTTAAAGTATATCCCATGCAATTTCTGTATTTCAATAGCATTAAGTCGAGCTTGCAGCTGCTTGTATTTGTCATCAGCGGGAGGATACTATTGAGCAAAATAGTCTTCATTAGAATCCTGGCCAGAACCAAGGTTGTTATTCTCTTCAGCTTTCACACTCTCATCATCTTTCTCTTGGGTATAATCTTTATTAAGGGGGACCTCAAAATCTAGAGCCCTTCTGACCGGACCCTTAAACCTTCTGCCCATATTAAGAAATACTGTTGGCTTTTTAGTCTTCTTCTTATTCCCCTTTCTGATGAGGGTCTTCAACTCGTCTTGACCCTTAGCTAAGTCCAAGAACATATGCTGAAACTAAGCGTTCCGAGCTTGAAGTTCTTTAACAGTTTGCTCGAGTGCCATCTTTTACTGAAATAAATAGCAAGAAGATAATAAAACCTACCTAGAAAGTACCTGTTATGTGATGATATGCATGATATGAAAATGCAAGTGCAATGTTTTCAAGGAACTTTGTGGGATTTAAATTTATTTAAACAAAAGGAAAAAAAGAAATATTTAGTAACAAGATCAAATTATAATTTTTTTTCTAGGCTTATAATGATAAAAAAAAGAGTTACAAAGAAGAAAAATGTGAATTCAAGTCTCCCATGGACTCTTCTTCTTTGTGTTGACATATGCATTAAGGCTTTGTTCTTCGTGGAGCCGTTTCGTCAGCTCCAGTACTTTCTTCTGACTAGCATAGAACTGAGCCTCGATGGTATCTCTATCTTCCTTGATTTGAATCAAGGAGTTTTGTAGTTATTTGAAGTCAGTATGCATACGGGATGAAGAACGGTATTAGAAACATCCCCTTTAACAATAGGCTTTACGATCACTGGTAGGATAGCGGGATATGGCTTTTTAAGATTTTGAGCACGAGACTTCACCCATCTGAGGTAAGGTTGTAGAGGAATGGAATTCTTATGTCCCAAAGTCTTACTATCAACCTTGTTCACCATTCCCTAAGCACGTATAAACCTTTGATGGTAACCTTGAGGATTGTTCTCGTAATCGAATATAATACCCTGGATAAGCATATCATGAGGTTCATCTTCAAGCATAACCAAATTGACGTAGAGCTAGAGAAGGGTTGTAAGTAATACCTCCCTTTATTCCAAGGAGTAGCACATTAGGGAATTCCCCACAATGGTCAATAATAGTGATGTCCACCTGAGATCGGGAACACCAATAGATATCTGAATGAGAGAGTGACATTATCCTTCGAGACCACCATAAACCTTGTTCATTCTTCATCACTAATCGGGGAAGGTGCGAAATAAACCACCTGGATAGTAAATGTATGCAACACATGGGAGCCCCTCGCTCCCTCATAATACGAGTGTGAAGAGAGTGCAAAATATCTCCAAGAAAAGTAGGCACAGGATTATGAGTAATAAATATTTTAATGGTGTTCACATCTATGAGCTGGTCTGGATTATGCAATAATACCAAACCATAGATCAACAGAGCCAAGATCTCCTAAAAAGCATGAAAAATCATAGCATCTAGAAACAATTGAGATTTATCTATCAGGAATCTAGCAAGAAAACCTTTAAATCTACTTCTTGTTTCCCAATTGGATACAATGTATGACTGTTTCAGATGTAAGGCTGCTGTAATAACTTCAGCTTTTGGAACTTTCTCTAAACCGGTGAAAGGTGTCTGATCAGGAATAGGTACTCCAAGTAGCTTAGGGAACTCTTCCATTATGGACACCAATTGATATTCTGGGAAGGTAAAACAATGATGCTTAGGATCAAAGATTTGAAACGGAACACTCATCATGTCTTCTTCAAAACCCGAGGTAACCAAACTGAGTAGATAACCATGTCTTTTGGTGAATTGAGAGTTTTCGAGAACCTTTGAGACTAACTCCTTAAGTTTGGAAGGTACCCTTACAAATTTGATTCAGATAGTGTTTCTATGAGCGGAAGCCATAACCTGCAACAAATAAAAAAGATAAATCCCTGGGTCCTTGAAATGGTTAGTTAAAATGTTATGTTATGATGATATGATGTCATGATGTTATGTTCACATTAAATAAGTAGCAAGCACAAACAAGTCATACAAGAGCCTTAAGTTTAAAGGCCTACATGAAGTCCATAAGTAAGTACCATTTCCCAATGAAGTTAAGTTAGCTCAACCTGTCCTAAAATAGTAAACGGGTTCTAAGAATATCATATCACAGATCTTTCTCGAAGGTTTTATTTTAGCACGGCAACTGACTTGCCACCAAAACATCCCGAAAGTTGAGTGTCAATGAATGTATCCTCGAGTATAAACCAACTTTGGATTACACCAAAGTCGACTATCTCACTGCTTTCTAATGGCCAAGATGGGTCAATTATGGTTCTAAAAGCAAGTTAGTGTTAATGACACCACGCGGAAGCCTAATGTTATCCTTGACTTACTCAAGGAACATCAGTACAAACCAACGTTTCACACTAATTGTAGCTATCATGTTAACCTTATCAGTATACGGCATACCGTCTTTACAATCTATTTCTACTTACCTAAGGAATCATTAGATTCGGGTGTAGGATCTTTCACACAAGTAATACCCAAACAAGCCCTTAAATTTAAAACAAACAATTAAAGCAAGTAAAAGTGATCTAAACTCTAACGTAACCCCTCTTTTTGAGTTTATATCCCCAGCAGAGTCGCCAGTTCTGTAATACGGTGGGAGAACTGACTTTTTAAGTATCATCACAAATGTGCGGTTAGGAAGAGTCGCCACCGACTTTTCTTTTATCCAATACTTAGGAAAGGTGAAAAGAACAGGAAAGACCTTTGAAAGATTTTGAGTTCGGGGGGTAAATTATATGAAGCAAAGGTGTTAGCACCCTTTACATCTGTAGTTATCTATGGGCTCTTAATTTCTTAGGTCACTTACTTTTTGTGTATGAATTGTTTGAAAATATTTTGAAATGCCAATGTAAGGAAGACTTTGTAATATTCTTGTATCAGTCCTCAAGAATGTATACAAAGTGTTTCATAAAATATTTATTATTTTGAAAGTGTGATGATAGAAAATGATTTGTTTGTGAGAAAGAATTTAAGAGTCCTACCCACCAGGTTTTTTGTCTTACCTACTCTTTTACTTTTCCTTTGGAGATATTATTATCCACACCATTAGTTTGTAGGTAATCTTATCTATTGTATGTGAAGGGATAGGCGTAGGGTCATCGTATGGTCATCGAAGGCAACATGTAAGGATACTTTAGCAATTGTATTAAAGGGACTATCATCATATTATTAGTAGACTCATCGAGGGACTAGATCATCTTTTCATAGGCAACTCGAGGTACAATGAGGCACTATGATCTTTTGTATCATAGGAACTATGATGATTGTATCGTAGGGACTATGATGATTGTATCAAAGGTCTTTTTCTAAAATATCCCTACTTTCGAGAGACATGACGAATATTCGTAAGGAAACAAGAGAGGTTACCCTAAAGATGCAAGCGTGGTTGCGTGTTAATTCAGTTATTTAGTCTTGAGAATTAGGTTTTCTATGTCCAATTGTTAGTCTTTCCATGCAAACCCTAAATACTAACAGTTAAAAATATAATGTGCGGAAAATTAAACCTAAGCTATTACATCCTGTGAGCAGTTACATAATAGGAAAGAAATGTTAAAAGATAAATCTAAGATATTACATCGATATTTGCAACCTATACAATTGAATAAGAAAATAACTGGAAAAAGATGAATGAAAGTGTTGGAAAAAGATGTTTAAAACCTTAAGACTCTATGTGTTAGAAAATATATTTTTGGTGTTTTTTTGTAGAAAATGATTTAATTGATAAAAATAATTAAAAAAACCTAATTTCTAATTCATTTTAATTAATAAAAACCTAAAGTCTAATTAGTTAAATAAAATTAATTGGTTAAGAAATAAACTTAAAACTAATTATGTTTTGAAGAGGTATTTTAGGGTTTTTTATTAATTGGTTAAATACAAAAATAGACAATTAAATGGAATGAAAAAAATAAGGGTTAGAAAAACTGAGAAAATAAGATGCATGGGGTGGGGATCGAACCCACCCCTTTTGTCTCAAAGGTGATAACTTCATCCATCAGGCCATATGCTTGTTTGTGATTGAGAATGAGTACCAATCAACATATAAAGAACCTGAGTTAACCTAGAAAGTGAAGAAAGATTTTGACAAAAGGGGAGATCGAACCCACGCCCTTTCGTTTAACAAGCATCTCACTTACCACCTAGACATAGTTGTTTCGCATCAATTTAACAACATGTAATATATATAAAATAAGTTAAATTCTAGAAATCAGAAATAAAAAAGAATTGAAAACACGCGCTAGTGGTGGTGTCAGTTGTTTTTGAATGGACCAATCAGAGAGAGGGAGGGACCCATGCATGCCCTTGACCCAGGTCAGCGCCACCACCAACGATGGAGACGCTTTCTTCTCCGTAGGACCAAATGTCAAACCTACAAAATCAAAGCAAAACGAAAAATAAAAGCGTCCCGATCCACTAATTGAGACCTTACGAATTTAATGGTGGTGTTAGTTTTGATTGGGAAGGCCTGTAGCTAGGGTTTCGAAGTTTTGAGAGCTTCGAACCCTAACAATGGTGAATGGTTGTTCCTGCATGAAAGCTTGCAAACAATGATTCTAAATAGGTCCAAACATTATTATAAACAGGTATATATGCATATAATCAATCAACAATGCATGAATTATGAGTTTGAGTTCAAGAAAGTTCAAAAAATCGATGATACTTGGTTGTGATGATCTGGGATACTATGAGCTTCAAGGATGATTGAAATGAGTTCTTGGAGTATTTAGGAAGCTTGATTGATGCTTCAAATGAACTAAAAATCGTGGGAGATAAGGGTTTGTCCGTGCCCTAGCTTCTTGAAAAATTTGGAATTTTAAGGTTCTTCTTGAGAGGCAGCATATGTGTCCTTTGTCATCTAAAGTTTTGGTGTATTTATAGGAGAATGTTTAGGTCAACGTTTGTGAGATGAATCTTAGTATTTCATGGTGAAGAGATTTGATTTGAATTTTGCACAAAAAAAACTTTTATTTCATGCCAAATCAAATATCCATGATCCCACACGGTTTCTCCAATATAATCATGTGATTTTGGACTTATGATTTGATTCAAAAATAGATCCACACGCCTTGTATCATTTATTTAGTATTTTATTTGATTTATTTTGCTTTTAATTGAATAAAAAAAAATAAAAAGAAATAAAAATCACAAAAATACATGAATGGATTTAGGATTCCCTTATAAGGTCATTATCATGTTTAGACCTTAAAAGATAGGTCTACTAACCCAAAAATTCAAGTTTGCTCAATTTGAACTTCATGCATTTTCTCAAAATTACTAACTTATGCAATTCATAACTTTCTCAATTCTTATGATATGAAGGTAATCTTAGACTTTATGGAAACCTCAAGATGTCTCCTACTACTTTTATTTTTATTATTTTTTCATTTGAAGTTTTTAACTTGATGTAAATTGCATTCACAAAAAGTATCTTCTTGTTGACTTTCAAAATGACTTTTAAAGTTTTGGCTCATATCTCAAAAATGAGGCATTTTTGGCCTTGAGCTTAGAGAGACAAAGTTGTAGAGAATTGAATTTCCTACAAGATAGGCTTTGGTTGAGAAATTTCTAATGAATTATGTGAAAGTTGTGCTTGGTAAAAGTTCAGTTGACTTCTCCTTAAGAAAACCCTAATTTAGTAACTTGACTTTTGATGAATCTTCACTTTTCTTGATGAATCATGATCAACCCATAACCAAATTATGAATGTCACTTCAAAATATTGATGTTGTCCCAAAATCTTGAGATTTGACTATAGATTGATCAATGTTGACTTTTTACCCAATACAACTGATTTTCACTCATATGAGCAATTGACTTAACAAACTTGTGAAGCAAGGCCTGAAACATGACATGAGGATTCTTTAAAGCATATGTGGAATTATGAAACCCACTTGAGACATTATAAGCTCAATTTTCCTTGAGAAAAACAAAATCCTAGTTGTAGGTGAATTTCTTAGGAGGAGGATTTGTCTGATCAATTCCTTGAGTACCCTTGAGCAATTGAAACTTCTATAAGCATGAGGAAGTGTTTTAAATTAATTTGTATTGAAAATGGGAGGGAAAATTTTGGGGTACAACACCCGTCCCTGATGAGTATCTCAATTGCATCTTTGAGGGGGATGTCGTTGTTAGTGTTGTACAAGTGGCTCTTGTGGAACCTTTAATATTTGCTTTTATCCGTCCTAGGCTTAGATGGTGTTTGGCGAGGAAAGCACACCCCGACTTTTTTAAATTCTGAATTAGCACACTCTGTCAGAATATGCTCGCGATAGGCGTTGAGAGGGGTGCAGTCGTGAAAGCGACCAGCTGACCCCCGATAGTCTTTGGAGTCTCAAGACTTATATTCCCTCTTCTTCTCCCCTCCTAACAGGATGTTAAGGGCTCATCAATCTTCGAGACCTTGGCATTCTCCCTGTGTCGTGAGTCCCCTGTGTTTTTCGTCGGCTCCTTCTCTTTGTACTGGATATACGCTTGGGCTTTAAGTAGGAGGGAGTCGAGCGTGGCTGGAGTCTCTGCCAACAACTTTAGTGAAGTCACTGTAGGGACAGATTCCGCGCTCGAGGAGATATTTTTTCATGTTGTCGGTCGTAGATACCTGTGTGGATTCCTTGTTGAAGCGCTCGATGTAAGTCCAAATAGACTCATCTTTTCCTTGGATGATTGCTTCTAGTGATGCTTTCGACTTAAGATGTCTGCAAGACATTGTGAAATGCCTCGAGAACATCTTCTCCAACTGCTTCCAAGAGGTGATAGATTCGTCTGGAACACTTTTGTACCAAGACATGGCACCTTTCCTCAGGGTAGTCGGGAAAAGCCTGCACTTGATGGCACCCTTAACTCCTCGATAGTCGAACAAGGCGTCAATATTTTCTATGTGTTCATTAAGATCATTTGTATCGTAATACTTCCCCAACGGGGGTGGCTTCTCCCGGCTGACTGGGAGTTGGGTCTCTGTAGTCTCTCTTGATAATAGGCTGTGAGGCTCGTCATCATCGCTTCATTCGGGAAACAGTGGCGGGGAATGATGATTCCTTCCCCATCGGGCATCATTGTGCCATCGAGGATAAGGGATTCTTCAATGTTGCCTTGGGGCGATGGTGATAGGTCACGGTCAAGTCGACAACCACTCTTTATCTTCTTGGAAGAGGGGGAACCATGATATTTCTTGGGAGGCGTGCAGTCGCGTTTCTTGAGGGAAAAAATGTCCTTCTTCTCCCTTATTGTTGGACGGCCACGTGTAGGTAGGGATAGGCTGGTCTCTGAGGAAGATACTTGAATGCTTCTTCTCCTAGGCCCGTATCCTCTTTCTCTGTTGTAGGATAAGGGAATTGGTCTGGTTGAGGGTAGCGAGCAATGCTTCCATGGCCGGATCCGTGTTCTAAGGAATAGGAATTGGTTGCAGAATCTCCGGCAGTTCCTCGGTAGGGTTCTTGGTTTGTTGCTCGTCCAAGAACTGAATGTCGTTGCGCTCGGTGTCCACCAAATTTGGGGATGCAGTCTGTCTATCTCTGACATCAAAGTTATCCTCGAGGTAAGGATGCATGTGGCTTCCGTCGGTCTTGTGGACAACAGAGAGTAAATTCTTTCTAGAGAGGTGATGATCATCATGGTCGACCATGATTATAGCAGTGAAGGTATCTTTGGTCTTTGGATCTGAGAAAAATGAAGACGGGGCAGATATTTTCCTACAGACGCCGCCACTAATCTTACAAGTTGATCAGAACCTGCAAATGGGCTGAAGGATGACGTATGGTTTACTAGAAAGTTAAGGAGAAATGGGGGTTGTACCTACAAGGCACTCTGACGATCAAGTAAGAATAGATAAAAAGATATACAAGCATAATATTAGGGTTTAAGGTTTGTATATTAGATATTTGGGCCTCACATGTGTGAGGGTTTATATAATGTCCCCAGTGCTTGGCCGTTCGTGCCTATCTTTGGGCCTAGATATGCGGATCCACAAAAATAGGTTACTGTCAGGACTTGGTCAAAATGGGCAGTCGTGCTCGTAACTAGTCGTTCATTCTGAGAAGGAGTCGAATTACGGGTAGAGAGGCATTATGGATGTCTCTTGGTTGTCTGCTCGACTTGTGTCGAGTTGATAGAGAGATAGTTGTTGACTTTGTCAGGTGTGCGTATCGGGCATCGATGGTAACACCTCTTGGGGTGTGGTCAGCCAGGGAAGTTGGGCCAATTTTATTTGGTTGTGTCAAGGGTAGAACCGAATTGGGCCATTTCTAGCTATTGGACAGTCCAGAACAAGTTTTCTTGTGATTGACTTAATTTAGAAGCAATAAAGTCCTTAGTTATATAATGTAATATTTCACTTAGTTTAATTTATTGAGATGCTTCCAAGCTCTCGTAGTGTTACATTTAGCTTTCACATTTCTTAAAATCTCTTATTTCATTTATGAGACCTAAATCTTTTTTGAAAGTGTCTTTTAGGGGATAGGTCTATTCAACCCCCTCCCCTTTCTATACCTCTTTGTGTCAATATTATCACCCAATAATTGGTATCTAAGTGGGTGTTGCTTGATATGTGTGGTGTCACATGCAAGTATACATGTATGTTTTAAGTAGCAAGTAATTAAACACTAAGGATATCTAACCCACAAAGAGTGGAAAGTAACTTAGATTAATTTTGTAAAGAACTATCTTTGTAAATAAGCATGATCAAGATAAAAATAGTTTATGATTATCACAAGTTCAATTTAGTAGCAAACAAAAGTAGAACAATGTTTATAAGGTGATTGAGTTTAATAATAAAGAGCATGTTGGGAAATGATCCATTAATATAACTTTGTCATATGTGTCATGATATGTTGTGAAATTCTAGGAAAGGTTTGAAAGTGATATAAGGGTGTATCTATACATCATAGAAATAGTATACTTTAGAGAAATGAGACAAATCTCTAAGTCTCACTTGTAACCCTAATGCATGTCTGGTTTTATTCTGAAAATCATTTATGGTTGTAGCCACTTATCTTTAAGAAGCTAATCTAGTTAATATCTTTATCCTACTACTTTCAACCACTTTTATCATGAAATTATCTTGATGTTGGATCTCTCACAACAACTAGCTTGTATCTTTTTCTAAGTAGATCAACCAAAGAAACATATTTATAGAAATCTAACAAATGATAAAACAAATCATTAACAACACATCACTTAACATAAAAATTACATTATATTACATTCTCATTGCTCAAAATAAATGTTTTAGCTCATGATGAGCTGAGTTAATACAATAATATTAGCTTTTAAGCTAAACATTCTCAAACACATAATGAAAAAGAAATAACAAACTAATAGACACGTATTCATCTTTTTGCGATGTTTAATCGTTAAGAGACATCTTTTGTCACACCACGTATCAACATTAGACACTTGAGGTGGTGAAAAGAAGAATCTCCATTTTCACTCAACTCACTTTCTTTACCAGATTCTTCTAAGTGATTTTCTCTAAAAAATGATGAACCTTATTTTCTTCTCCAAGAGTTGCTTTTTATAGCTCATTCAAATAGGGTTTTGCCATTTGTCTTGGATCATACGCTTGAGAATATATCAAAAAAGTCCCAAAAGAGAATGAACAAATTTCCCTCATTTTCTTCTCATTCATACATCATTAGAATCAGGTACACACAGTAGTGGGAGACAAGGTGTAGTGTGGCAGTTTGTTGGCAAAGAGGAGCAGGAAGCGTTGTTGTTTTTGTTGCATGGTGTGCTTAGTGGTTGTACTATGTACTGCATTTTGCCTTCTAGCACATTGTTCTTATCATTTGAAATCAACTCTCATTCCAATGCAGATTGTTGCCACGTATTCCCTACGAATGCAATTATTCTTCTCTTTTTCTCTCAGCTGCTTCCAACTTTCTACTTTCCTTTCGGTACCAGTTGCTACCCCAGGCTGACGTGCCTCACCTCACCAGAGCTAACCTTTCAAAAAAGAAACAAATACATAAAAACTACAAAAGAGAGCACATACTGTGCTTTTTATAAACTACTCTAAAAACAACAAAATACAATTAATTTAACTATTGAATGGTAAAATAAATAACAATATCCAAGTATTAAGACTTGTAATAACTTACAAAGTATGGTTTATCAGCGGGCTTTTGATCAAAGTCTCGCGACTCCAAAAGTTTAGGATACGATTCCTTCTATTGAACAAGTTCAATGATTTGAAGAAAAGCAAGTTTTTACAACCAAGTGATAAAGACTCTGGAGATAAGGTTCTGCATGACAAGTTCTGAAGACTCCAAAACTTAGGTTATAAGAGTTAAGAAAGAATCTTCTACAAAAAGCTTCAACGTTCAACATTCAAATATCTGAAGCCTGTGATGATAAGAAGATAATTCAAATGGTTAATGTGTGATGTTGTACAAAAGGTACATAAAGTGTTTATGACCTCTACCCTCTAGGGTGGCGTAGGGACAACTCTTTATATTGTATTTCCAACCTCTCTCATTGTGATCGTCTGGAACAAACGACTATATTTACAAATATATCTCTTTACTTAACGTATATTTGTCTACAAGCTTAATTTGAAAAACATTATTCAGAGAAAAGATGAAAAGCTTTCATTGAACAGTGACAGGATACAAAAATATTATTTTATATTGTCTAAGCTATTACACCTTATTCTATCCATTGGGAACAAACCATTGGTGCAAGAAAATTGCTTTCTATCCTCATAACGTCCCTCTCTATCAAAGACTATAAATGAAGATTGAAGATTCAAAGAAAACTTACCAGTTTAGTTGTTCGCCATTGGCCGTCAAGCTTCATCCTGTGAAAGGAAAGCAGTAGATGCTGAAGATGTTAAAGCTACAATGCTACATATTTTGAAGACCACTAAAGGAGAGAAAAGAAAGAAAGAAGAATACTATAAGATGTCATACAACATCTAATCACATACATCTTGGCATATCTCAGAAGAAGCAGGGAGTTGTTTCTAGTAGCTTGCTCAATAAGAAGATGAAGAAGAACACTACAAGATATTACTCAACTTCTAATCATATACATCTTTGCAGAACATTGTAATGAACACTAGCGTTGTTACTCGTATAGTGTTTTGTTCATATCTAGTCATGTAAATTGCTTTAACACTTAATATGTTGCTCGGAAAGGTGTTAAATAATATATGCTTGAAACACTTGTGTAATCTGCTTAGAAGAAGCAATCATATAAACACAAGAACCCCATCAACTATTGTTGATTGATTCCTTAAAAGACTGAGTGAAGGTCTAATCTCAAGAAGATAGAGGCTGCAGTCATTGTGGGAAATCCTTATAGAAGATCTTAAGTGATCAAATTCTATTGGGTCAATGATTGTTATATTCGTTAAATCGGATCACTGAACATATCATTGAAGGGTTCCTTGAGAGACTGAGTAAAGGTATAATCTCAAGAAGATAATGGTTGCGGTCATTATAGGAAATCCTGATAGGAGATCTAGCGGGTGTTGCAACTGGTTTTCTAATCAGAGTCCCCACCCTTAATTTTTATCCTAAAGGAATGGAGTACAAAGGAATAATCCTAAAAGAAATTCAGATATTTTAGTTTTGACTCAGTTCTAGACGAGGGGAAGGTGTTAGGCACCCCTTATCCACCTTGTTCGCAAGGATACTAAGTTCAGAAGCACTTTTTAAGAAAATAGGGTTTTAAATATTTTTTAGGGGAAAAGGTTTTATTTTTTAGTTAGGGGGGAAGGGGTTTAATTTTAATTAGGGGGAAAGGGGTTTAATTTTAATTAGGGGGGACTCGTCATGAGTTTTGATCGTATGCCTATGTATCCTCTTAGGAGGAATCAGAGTCTCATTTCGTAGTTCGCGGGGGTTTTTTTTTTATGGATCGCAAAATATATTTGAATTTCCCGAATACGTGGTCTAAGAGTGTGAATAGAGGAGTTTGTTAGACCAAGCACGCATTTAATTTAAATATATTCGCGTTCCTTTTTGAAAATTAATTGTTTGAATTAATTTAATTTACGAAAAAAGATTTGGTGTTTGGTTGAATATTTTTTACACGTAGAGCGAGGGAGTCTGATGTAGTCTCCTTATCACGTGGTTAGATATTGTCCATGTGTCGCTCGCAAATGAAGTATTTGATTAGTCGTGTATATTTTGATATGGGATTTTGAATAATAAATCAATAGATGATATGTCGACCGATTTAATTACTCGAAGATAGATATTCTAATATTTATAAAATATTGAATTAATTTCATTAAAATAAAGGTTTGGGAATTATGTACAAGATGATATTTTTTGTCTTTTTTTGTATTTTTGTGTCTTTTCTTTTTATTTTTTATATTAATAATTAGTAACTAATATATTAATTAAGTTAATCGAATAAAAACAAAGGTGTAAAGATTGTAAATGAGGTGTGTAATGAGTAATGTACTAATGAGCTTAACAATATTACTAATCCACAAAAATAGTTCAACTTAATCTAAATAATGTTACTAATCCTAATAGATGATTAAAACAAAAATAATTATAAAAAATAAATAAAGAAGACAAGAGCAGTACACTCTTCTTTTTTCATATAAGATTTTTTCTCATTTTTTCTTAAACTATCAACAAGTAGAAAAATATAAACATTTAAAGAGAGAAAGAAACAAATAACAACCAAAATCATGAGGCCATAACATATGCCATCTTTAATTTAAGATAAAAAAAGATAAGAAAAGAAATATATAAAATAAAACTATGAATAAAATAAAGGGGAAAAAAGAAAGAAAGGATACAATACCTCAATAACTCGTTCCTGTCGAAAAAGCTCAGTCGCCCATATTCCCTCTTTTCTCTCTTAAAACAAACTTTTTTTCTATCAACTCAATATTTCTCTTTTTCCTCAAAATGAAGCCAATAGAGAGCACAACAAACAATTACGAAATAACCATACTTGATCAACATCGATAGCGCAGAGATATGTTTGGAGGTTACTGTACATGTAAAAAAAAAGAATAAATTGGAACTCCTATGTTATTTTATCCTTGATGTTTTTGTTAATAATAACAATAATTGGAACTAACTAAAAAAAGTTGTAGTTTTTTCTAATAATAATTAAGAATTGAAAATAGAAAATTAAATATATGTATTATGCATGAAATTATATACAAAGAGTGCAAATTAAAAGAGAATCCATCAGATATTTATCATTTGGATATGACTTAGAAATAAAGAAAATTGTTCGAAAGAAATTTGTTGTGAGAATCGTTAGTAAAAATATAAGATTTAAAAGACAAAGGCACCATCAGTTGTTCATTTTTTGGTTGGAAAAAAATAAATTAAAATTAAAAGGGAGTTGAAAATATCATGGGGACCTCATATGGATATTTAATCATCGACCAAAATAAGAAATCACAAATAGTTTTGAAAAGATAGATTTGAAAAGAAATTGTAAAAAAAAAAAAAGAGAACCCCAAATAGTTTTGATAAAATTAAATTTGAAAAGAAAATGAAAAAATGCTTTGTAAGGAAGAATTAATTTGTGAAAGAGTGAAATTGTAGATTGTGTCCCATTGCAAAATTGTATATGTCTTATTTATAGATAAAAAAATATCCAAATTGGAAATAAACTAAAATTGACCAATCAAAAATAAAGTGTGACACAAATTGACATCAAATGGTCAGTAAGAAACACATATTTAAAAAGGAAAAAAATTAGTGACAAAAAAATAGAAAAAGAAAATGTTGAAAGTGCGGCACAACAGATTCAAACTCGTGACCTTACACTTGTATACTACATTCTTCACCAATTGTGATATATTACTAATTTGTAAATAAAATCAATTTTAAAGTATACGAAAGGTGTGCAAATATTTATTTATTCAAAAATACAAATGATCTGAAATAAATCATTATATTTTTAAATAGGTTTGTAAGCGAATATTTATAAAAATCAAATAATAATATAAACACCATGTTTAAAATATTTTTGACTGGACTTGAGAATGAACATCTATGAAAATAGAATAATATTATAAAAATAAAGTTTAAAATATTTTTGACTAGAGAAATAAGGGGCGGGCAAATTTGGGGTATGACAGCGGGATCAGATTTTGTTGGGTCAATGATAGTCATATCTCAAAGGGGATCGAGTGAAGGTCAGACTCTTGTAAGATCACTGATGGATATCATTGTAATGAAATCCTGGTAGAAGGTCTTGAGGGATCAGATTCTATTGGGTCAATTAATGTTATATCTGGTTGGATCACTGAACGTGTCATTGTGTGTTAGTCATTAGCGGTTTCCCGTGCAAGTGTAATTAATTTGGTTATATTAGATTAAAATTATCCTCGCATGGGTGGACAAGAGTAGCCTAGTTAACGGCGAACCTGGATAAAATACTTGTTTTTTTATCTTCATTATCTTTATTGATATTATCATTTGAGAGCTAAGAATTTCTAAAGGGGAATGTTTTATATTAACGTAATTGAACCCCCCTTCTTGTGTTTTATCTACCTTAAATTGGTATCAGAGCCCGACTCTATTATTGATTCAAGAATATAACACTTAAGCGTGTGGAGAGATCCAGTTAGAGAAAATTTTGTAGTTGTCTGCTACTCAAATTATAGAAAGCTTTTCTAATTCAAAATTTGTTTTGTAGAGGATTTAAAACTCTGGGCAAGAATCAGAAATATGAAGACAAAATCCCCGAAATAAGTTCTCAGGATTCTGAAGGCTCAAGTACCCGATGGAAATAAAATTCATCATCTCATTCAATAGAAGTTTTCCATCATAAGCAAAGGTCAACATTCAACACTCCAGATCATCAACTGAAGTTGTCATTCAAAGACAACCGCTGCAAGCTGCAATGGATCTAATCAACGTCATCTTATGAAGATCGATCAAGAACTCCAAGAAGACTGAAGCTTTTTAAATAAGCAATCCAAAATTAAGAAGGAGGAGTTTCTTAAAAGAATAAAAGAAATGTTCAGGATGTGCAGAGACAAGCTCAAGTTAACAGATTCAACACTATCACTGAAGAACAAAGAAGTGAAGTAATTAGAAGACGATCAAGCTAAAACATCAATTGCTTGTTTCTTGAAGAATCATAAGCAAAAACTATCTCATCATAAATGATCTACAATGGTCAAAGGAAGTCAAACAGAAGAAAAACCATATGATGAGAGTTAAGCCACTGCGCCAAATCTCAGAGGTAATGAAGTTGCGGCAGATGTTCAAGGACTCAAGAAAAGACTACCTCTTCTCAAGAATTATCTCACGGATTAAGACTAAAAAATAAATACAGGAAGTGATCAAATAAATAGCTGAATACTTGAAGGTAATCTCATCACAAATCACGACATGCCAGGTTAAAATTTACATGTTTTCTGATAGAGTATTTTGTGTCTCTGTTACTTCTCTTTTAATGGTTAATGAATAGAAAAATAAAATTATTTAAAATATCTTTTGTCTAGCATAAATAAATTTTCAAATAATTGGAAAGGTTCAAAGAAGAAACCATCTTAGTTTTAAAATCTTGGTAACCCCTTAAAAAATAGAAAAATCTAATACATTAGATGTAAACCGAAATGGTTTTGTTTTAACCTAAAGACAATTGTCTCGTTGAATCATGCCTATCATTTGATGTGATATAATAAGAATTAATCATGAAAATAGTCTTTAAAAAATAGTTGTAACTTATATTTGTTTATATGTATTGTCATCTTTTTGAAATATGTAAATCATTCATTGTTGTGTTATTTCAACCCTCTGCATCAAATCTTTTCTCTCTCTAGACACATTTCTTGTTGTGTATTGAAGTCTCCCTGTTTGTCTTTAATAAGTGCTTATTTAAGAGAGTATCTAAATTTTTTGACAATGTATTATCTATTTCATCTCTTGTCTTAATTTGAATGATGTGTTTATATCTTCCTTATTTGTTTTATCCACATCCATTTACTTGTCCATACATTGGTAGTTGAATTTTTCCTTTTTTTTCTCTTCCACCTTTTATTGTGTCTCCCTAAGTTTGTTTACCTCTAGAAAGGAAATAAATTCTTCTATTGTTCAAGCCTTCTCCTTTCTTTGTCTTTATATATTCTCTGAAACTCATCTCACATTCTTAACCTCCCTAAACCATTCTCAAAATGTCTCTTACCTTGATCCCAAGAACCTTTCATGGTAATGATGACCTCTTAGAAGTCCGTAGCAAAAAGTGTCCCACTATTCCAGCTGGTGCTGGATAATCGTTTCATCTTGGTATTCACTTTCATGATTGGAATAGATACATCTCTATGCTACGAGGACCTATCTACCCAAACATTGTAACATTGTAATCCTTCTTGATTAATGCTTCTTTCAGTCTAGATGGTCTCACTATCTCTTCTAACATCAATGGTATCCCAGTGTCCTTAACTGTGGCCAACATAGCCGAAGCAATTGAATGTCCAAAGAAGGCCATCACCACTAGTCATGAATCCATTAGATTCACAATGGATGCTAACATGATCTCTATCTTTGATGTCTCCTAAGGCGTCTTTGAACCCATAAAATATGATAAACTTCTACCTACCTCTAAGGTATGGTTTCAGTTCATCCGGACGAATCATCATCCTCGTAGTCTCCACAAAGACTTTTTGTTTCACAATGATAAGCTTCTCATCCTCTGTTTTCTTAAGCGTACCCGTTTAGACCTACCTTAGGTCATATTTAACTATCTTAAGGAACGCATCATCATTTCCAGAGAAAAGAACATATATTTCATTCCATATGGAAGAGTTCTAACATAAGTTCTTATCAAAGCAAACATGGTGGAAACAATACGCAGGATAGGCGGTGGTCTAGACGTCAAATTTAAAGACGAACGGTGTGAGACGTTTGATAGTAAGTGGTTCAATTAGCTTTTTATTTTCTTTATGTAGTTTTCACTCTTATGGTTATTCTATGTGTATCCCTTTTTTATCTGTAATCCTTTGTTTCTGTATCTTAATATATGTTTTCTTCTGGTTGTTCTATGTTTAATTTTTATTATGTATTCTCTATGCTTTTAATGAATTCAAGTTTTTCTATTTGGTTATTCAGTTCTATGTTTATGAATTTTTCTTCAAAAAATAAAGTATATGTTTATCTTTTTTATTATGACAAAAAGGGAGAGAAAGAATAATGATTTAGATTAACAACATTTCTCTAAACCTTGTATTCATTGCTATAAGAAATCACTATATAATGTTCTAAGAAAATATGAATAATCTGATAAGCTCAAAAGGATAAATCTAGTGATAGATCAGATTTAGAAAAGATAACATTGCTTTTATGCTCTGAAAATCATAAGTTTATGATTTAGGGGGGATTGTTAATCCCAAGGATAGTTTCCAACTCAGGGGAAGTTTTCTAAACTATTCCTTTGCTTTATTTATGATTTAACCCTATAAAATTGTTTCATCAAAATACATGGTTTTATTATCATCAAAAAGGGGAAGATTGTAAGAACAAGATTTGAATCTATGTTTAATCTCTAAATTTTGATGACAACAAACATATATTTTATGAAGAACAATTTTAGTTCTAATGGTTTCATTGAGTGCGCAGATACATAATTAGAAGAAGAACAATTTAGTTATGTTTTTAATGAAACATCAGACGTTCTATGGAATGCTGAATGTTCGATGAGAAAAGAATCTCAATATATCTCCAAGAAGGAAGAGTTTTTGATAAGATTCTACTGCAAGATCAAAAGTCAAGTTTTGCTCATCGGAAGAGTTGATACTCAAAGTTCAGAAGACAATTCAACATTCTGATGCATGTTCTCATACATATATGCCACTCATAAGTTGCACTTTGATATGTGTGCTTCTCCATTGTACGCTCTATTCAGAAGTTGTGAACTGTCTAAGTGTCTGATACTTTTGAAAATATTAGATCAAGCGATGATGCTTGAGAAGTATATTGTTTTGGTTGTGATATTAGAATCATTGAACAAAAGCGCTAATACATGATGCGTGACATTATTTATTCAGGCCCAAATCATGTTTTGATTCTTTATCAAGTGTTGATACAAACCAGGTTCTGAGATGAAGACTGGGTGTTCTAGTTAGACTCTGACGAGTTGCTGTAGGGAAGTGCTACTTCTCTATTCTATATTGTGAATATTCAAAATTTATTTTGTGAGTCTTTGGCTCAGGGGGAGACTTTGAACAAGCTTAAATGAAATTTTGGGTTTAACAGATTCAGGGGGAGCTGTGAGCTTAAACTATGAATTTGTCGGTTACGGTGATTACGTTATATAAAATGTTTTATCTTAGAAAACAATTTATATACACTAATGGTTTCATCTAGTGTGTAGTTGCTACTATAATGTTCTGACTCTGGTACAAGGTGTATGACGTCATCAGGTTCTAAACATACACTACTGGAAGAAAACATGTGGTTATGCATTTCATTAAAGTCAAGGTTCCAAACTTATCTTCTGCAACGTGTCTTAGGAATGTTAGTACAAGAGGTTCTGATCGTGACTTTTGGTTAAACATTGGAGGCCTTCTAAAGCTTTACTTCTGTGTTACAAGTTTTGAAGATTATGAAGACGAGGTTCTACTGAACAAGTTTGATGATTTGAAGAAAAGCAAGTTCTTACAACAAAGTGCTGAAGACTCTGAAGACAATGTTCTGTGTTACAAGTTCTGAAGACTCCAAGACTTAGGTTATAAGACTTAAGAAAGAATCTTCTACAACAAGCTTCAACGTTCAACATTCAAATATCTGAAGCCTCGGATGATAAGAAGGAAACTCAAATGGTTAACGTGTGATGTTATACAAAAGGTACATAAAGTGTTTATGACCTCTACCCTCTATGGTGACGTAAAGACAATTCTTTATATTGTATTGTCAACCACTCTCATTGTGACCGTTGGGAACAAACGGCTGGATTTACAAATATCTTTCTTTATTTAATGGATCTTTGTTTACAAGTTTAATAGAAAAACATTATTCAGAAAAAAGGCGGAAAGCTTTCATTGAACAGTGACAAGATAAAAAATTATTATTTTATATTGTCTAAACTCTTACACCTTATTCTATCCGTTGGGAACAAACCGTTGGTGCAGGAAAAGTACTTTCTATCCTCACAACTTCTCTCTCTGTCAAAGGCTATAAATGATGATTGATGATTCAAAGAAAATTTACCGCTTTAGTTGTTCGCCATTGGCCATCAAGCTTCATCCCGTGAAATGAAAGCAGTGGATGCTGAAGATATTAAAGTTGTAATGCTACACATTCTGAAGACCACTAAAGGATTGAAAAGAAAGAAAGAAGAATACTACAAGATGTCATACTACATATAATCACATACATCTTGGAAGATATCAGAAAAAGTAAGGAGTTGTTGCTCGTAGCTTGATCAACAAGAAGACGAAGAAGAACACTAGAAGATGCTACTCAACTTCTGATCATATACATCTTTGTAGAACATTGTAATGAACACTAGAGTTATTGCTTGTATAGTGTTTTTGTTCATATCTATTCATGTATATTGTTTAAACACTTGAGTTGTTGTTCGGAAAGGTGTTAAACAATATATGCTTAAAACACTTGTGTAATCTGCTTAGAAGAAGCGTAAACACAAGAACCCCATCAATTATTATTGATTAATTCCTTGAGTGACTGAGTGAAGGTCTGATCTCAAGAAGACAGTGGTTGCGGTCATTGTTGGAAATCCTGATAGAAGATCTTAAGTGATCAGATTTTATTAGGTCAATGATTATTATATTCGTTAAATCGGATCACTGAACATATCATTGAAAGGTTCCTTGAGAGACTGAGTGAAGGTATTATCTCAAGAAGATAATGGTTGCGGTCATTATAGGAAATCCTGATAGGAGATCTTGCAGGATCAGATTTTGTTGAGTCAATGGTAGTCATATCTCAAAGGGCACCGAGTGAAGGACAGACTCTTGTGAGATTACTGATGGATATCATTGTAATAAAATCCTAGTAGAAGGTCTTGAGGGATCAGATTCTATAGGTTCAATGATTGTTATATCCGGTTGGATCACTTAATGTGTCATTGTGTGTTAGTCATTGGCGGTTGCCCATGCAAGCGTAATCAATTTGGTTATAGTAGATTAAGTCCTTGGATAAGGAGAACTAATCCTCGCGGGGGTGGACAGGAGTAGCCTAGTTAACGGTGAACCTGGATAAAAAACTTATGTCTTTTCATCTTCATTATCCTTATTGATATTATCATTTGAGAGCTAAGAATTTCTAAAGGGGAATTTTTTCTATGAACACAATTCAACCCCCCCCCCCCCCCCTTTCTTGTGTTTTATCTACCTTAAATTGGTATCAGAGCCCGTCTCTGTTATTAATTCAAGAATCAAACACTTAACCGTGTAGAGAGATCCAGTTAGAGAAAAATATGTAGTTGTCTGATACTCAAATTATAGAAAGCTTTTCTAATTCAAAATTTTTTCTGTAGAGGATTCAAAACTCTGGGCAAGAATCAGAAATATGAAGACAGAACCCTTTAAACAAGTTCTCTTGATTCTGAAGGCTCAAGTACCTGATGGAAATAAAATTCATCTTCTCATTTAACAGAAGTTTTCCATCAAAAGTAAAGATCAACATTCAGCACTCAATATCATCAACTGAAGTTGTCATTCAAAGACAACCGCTGTAAGCTGCAATGGATCTAATCAACGTCATCTTATTAAGATCCATCAAGAACTCCAAGAATACTTAAGCTTCTCAAATATGCACTCCAAAATTCAGAAGGAGGAGTTTCTTAAAAGAATAAAAGAAATGTTTAGGATGTGCAAAGACAAGCTCAAGTTGAAAGATTCAGCACTATCACTGAAGAAGAAAGAAGTGAAGAAATTAGAAGACGATCTAGATAAAACATCCATTGTTTATCTCTTGAATAAGCATAAGCAAAAATATATTATCATAAAGGATCTACAATGGTCAAAGTAAGTCAAACAGAAGAAAGACCATATGATGAGAGTTAATCCAGTGCACCAAATCTCAGAGGTAATGAAGTTGCGGCAGAAATTCAAGGACTCAAGCAAAGACTACCTCTTCTGAATAATTGTCTCACGAATAAATACTGAAAGAATAAATACAAGAAGTGATCAACTAAATAGCTAAAAACTCGAAGGTAATCTCATCATAAAGCATGATTTACCAGGTTAAAATTTACATGTTTCATGATAGAGTATCTTGTTTCTCTATTACTTCTCTTTTAATTGTTAATGATTAGACAAATAAAATTATCTAAAATATCTTTTGTCTAGCATAAATAAATTTTCAAATAATTACAAAGGTTCAAAGAAGAAACCATCTTAGTTTTAAAATCTTAGTAACCCCGTAAAAAACAGAAAAGTCTAAAACATTAGATGTAATGAGAAATGGTTTTGTTTTAACCTAAAGACAGTTGTCTCATTGAATCATGCATATCATTTGATGTGATATAATAAGAAGTAATTTATAAAATGGTTTTTAAAAAATATTTGTAACTTATATCTGTTTATTTATTCTGTCATCATTTTTAAATATGTAAATCATTCATTGTTGTGTTATTTCAACCCTCTGTATCAAATCTTTTCTCTCTCTATACACGTTTCATGTTGTGTATTGAAGTCTCCATGGTTGTCTTTAATAAGTGCTTATATAAGAGAGTATTTAAGTTTGTTGACAATGTATTTTCTATTTCATCTATTGTCTTAATTTGAATGATGTGTCTATATGTTTCCTGTTTGTTTTGTCCACATCGATTTACTTGTCTATACACTGGTAGTTAAATTTTGCCTTTTTTCTCTGTCACCTATTATTGTGTCTCCCTAAGTTTGTTTACCTCTAGCAAGGTAATAAATTCTTGTATTGTTCAAGCCTTCTCCTTCCTTTGTATTTATATATTCTTTCTAACTCATATCACATTCTCACCATCCCTAAACCATTCTCAAAATGTCTCTTACTTTGACCCCAAGAACCTTTCATGGTAATGATGACCTCTTAGAAGTCATAAACAAAAAGAGTCCCACTATTCAAGCTGGTGCTGGAGAATCGTTTCAACTTGGTATTCACTTTCAGGATTGGAATGGATACATCTCTATGCTGCAAGGACCTATCTACCCAAAAATTGTAAAATCTTTCTGGATTAATGCTTCTGTCAGTCTAGATGGCCCCATTATCTCTTCTGACATCTATGGTTTCCCAGTGTCCTTTACTGAATGCTAACATGATCTCTATATATGATGTCTCCTAAGGCATATTTGAACCCACAAACCCTGATAAACTTCTTCCTACCTCTAAGGGATGGTTTCGGTTCATCCTGACGAATCATCATCCTCGCAGTCTCCACAAAGACTTTCTGTTTCACGATGATAAGCTTCTCATCCTCTGTTTTCTTAAGCGTACCTATTTAGACCTACATCAGGTCATATTCAACTATCTTAAGGATTTAATCATAATTTCCAGAGAAAAGAACATATATTTCATTCCATATGGAAGAGTTCTAACATAAGTTCTTATCAAAGCAAACATTATAGAAACTATTCGCAGGATAAGTGGTGGTCTAGACGTCACATTTAAAGATGAACGGTGTGAGACGTTTGATAGTCAGTGGTTCAATTAGCTGTTTATTTTCTTTATGTAGTTTTCACTCTTCTGGTTATTGTATGTGTATCCCTCTTTATCTGTAATCATTTGTTTCTTTATCTTAATATATGTTGTCTTCTGACTATTCTATGTTTAATTTGTGTTCTGTATTCTCTATGCTTTTAATGAATTCAAGTTTTTCATTTTGGTTATTCAATTCTATGTTTTCAATTTTTTCTTCAAAAATTTAAGTATATGTTTATCTTTTTTATTATGACAAAAAGGGGGAGAAAGAATAATGATTTATATTAACAACATTTCTCTAAACCTTGTAGTCATTTCTATAAGAAAACACTATATAATGTTCTAAGAAAGTATGAATAATCTCACAAGCTCAAAAGGATAAATCTATTGATAGCTCGGATTTAGAAAAGATAACATTTCTTCTAAGCTCTGAAAATAATAAGTTTGTGATGTAGAGGGAGATTGTTAATCCCAAGGGAAGTTTCCAACTCAGGGGGAGTTTTCTAAACTCTTACTTTTCTTTATTTATGATTTAACCCTGTAAAATTGTTTAACTAAATACATGGTTTTGTCATCATAAAAAGGGGGAGATTGTAAGAACAAGATTTGAATCTATGTTTAATCTCTTAGTTTTGATGACAATAAACATACATTTTATGAAGAACAATTTTATTTCTAATGGTTTCATTGAGTGCGCAGATACATAATTAGAAGAAGAACATTGAGTTGTGTTTCTAATGAAACATCAGTAGTTATATGGAATGCTGAATGTTAGACGAGAAAAGAATATCAATGTATCTCCAAGAAGGAAGAGTTTCTGATAAGATTCTACTGTAAGATCAGAAATCAAGTTTTTCTCATCAGAAGACTTGCTACTCAAAGTTTTGAAGACAAGTCAACATTCTGATTCATGCTCTCATACAAAGATGCCACTTAGAAGTTATACTCTGATTCGAGTGCTTCTTCAATGTATGCTCTACTCAGAAGTTGTGAACTGTCTGAATGTGTGATACTTTGTAAAATATCAGATCAAACGTTGATGCTTGAGAAGTATAGTGTTTTGGTTGTGATATTAGAATCATGGAACATAAACGATGTTACATGATGCATGGAATTATTTAGTCAGTCTCAAATCATGTTTTGATTCTTCATCAAGTGCTTATACAAACCAGGTTCTGAGATAAAACCATGTGTTCTAGTCAGACTCTGATGAGTTGTTGTAGGGAAGTGCTACTTCTCTATTCTATGTTCTGAATAATCAGAATTTATTTTGAGTCTTGGGCTCAAGGGGAGACTCTGAACAAGCTTAAATGAAATTTTGGGTTTAACAGATTCAGGGGGAGTTGTGAGCTTAAACTATGAATTTGTCGGTTACGGTTGTTGTACCCCAATTTTTTCCCTAAGATTCCTCTATCATTTCATACCATCACAATGTGACCAGATCACAAACTAGGGTTTAAGGTTTTTCCTCTACTGCACCCTGTCTATAGGTTTGCCTATGGGAATCACCAAGAACTTTGAAGCACCTTGAATTGTGTATCTTGTACATGTATGCTTTTAACTAACCTTAAAATATGTATATTTTGTCTTTTGTAATATTATATTGTAGGTAATGGCACAATTGCTTTCATCTCACCATCTCCTATCACAGAGGATCAAAACTAGGGTTTTGATTTTAATCAGGAAATCTTTGGATTTTTGGGCAATACTTGATCCCATATTTCTCTACATGATCATGAGAATCTATAATTGGAAGTTTGATCATTAACTTTGGTGTGAAAAGGTTCAATTGATGAAAGGGGGGTAAAATGGTCATTTTGTCAAGAGATAGTCAAAATCAACTGTTGACCAAGTAGACTTTTGGTCAACTATCAATTCAATATCCCCATTCTCATATTTCACGGTCAATAGTGGTAAAAATATCAAGAGGAAGTGTGAATTGGAGATAACTTGTCAAGGAAGTTATTTGAGGTTTTCGAAGTTTTCTAAGTATTCATAGGGCTGAATTTTGATTGGCTATAACTTTCTCAATTTTTATTGAAAATCTGCAAACTTTATATGCCTAGAAAGATGATGAAAAATTATCCAACTTTGTAGGATAGGCCACAAGTCCAAAAAATGAAAGGAAAAAAAGTTATGAAGCTTGGAAGTTTTGGACACTTAGTGAAATTTTGGAAAAAAAATGCAAACATATAACTTCTTCGTGACTAATTTTGAATGACCATTTGGACTCAAATCAAAATGTTGGCAACATGAAAGTTAAAGATTGAATTTTTCTATTCATTTTTCATTCAATAATCATCTCAAATGGTTAAGTGTAGAGAAATATATGGTGATTAGGATTTTGAGCTTCAAAATGTCATTTTGTCCAGCACAAGGCAAGTCACGCACACTAGGCCAGGAATTTCATCAAACATGTTGTGGGCGCGCATTCATCATCCTTTTTCTATGAGAAATATTTATTTTTTTTGAAAATTTCCAACATCAAAGATCATGCCCTAAATGTGAGGAACAACTTTGCTTCAGAAAGTTTCTTAAAATTCTCCATACATTTTGAAATATAATTGAGAGAAGAAGGTATCATGCAAGCTGGATTTTTGCCCAGCATAAGGCATCACACGCGTGCAGAATGCCCAGTCAGGCCTTGAATTTCATCAAGAAGTTTGTAAGTACGTGTTAATAGCTAATTATCTCATTGATTCAAGCTTCATTTTGAAAAAATTTGAACATGAAAGTTGGAGTATGAAATGTCCTCTTCATTTGTGATTCAAACTTTGTGACATTTCATGCATTATGGAGAGAGATATAAGGAGTTAAAGGTGTGATCATAAAATGGTAAAAACGTGCATGGGAATGCATGAAATTTTGTAGCAACAAGGTTCCAAATTTCTAGCTCACGCCCCAGCCTTGGCTCACTTACTCAAAACGCACATTTTTTCACTCCTAAAACAACATGAAACGCGCAACATGCCTCACTTCCCATTTCTCTCACTTCTCATTCCTCTCATATTTCTCATTTCTCTCATTCTTCCATCTATAAAAAGTAATGCATTCAACAATCAAAGGGGTTGGAAAAAGAAAATCATAAAGCAAACTCTTATCTCTCTCTCACACACACAAAGCAAGTTATCCTCTCTCTTTGAATTTCAAGATCACTTCCACCATTGTTAAGAAAGCTTCCTCCATTTTCAAAGCTTCTTCGCATCTCTCTCCATTCATTATCTCTGCACATTCAAGCTATTGATCTCTCAAGTTTCTTTCTCTTTATTTGAGCTCAAGCATCATCAAATTCATTCCAAGGTATATGATCCACATTTTCTCACTCTTGACTGCAACTTGCGTTTTGTTAATCCATGAGCCTTTTGAAAAAAAATCAACAACATATTCATAATCCTTGCATTTTGGTGATCAATTTTCATTTTTGGATCGTGTAATTTGGTGAAGAATTGAAGGATATATGTGAGTTTCAAAACTGTTTCTTGAAATGTTTAAATCAAAAAAGTGTTCATGCAGTCACATTCATGCGCGTTTTTCTCACTCATCAATGCATCATTTCATGAAATTTTTTATTCTATCATGTTCTACTAATTATTATCTTGAACTTTGGTGTTGGAATTTATGATTTTCATCAAGAGATGTGTGAGATATCGTGACCTGAAAATGCTATTTCAAAACTGGAAAACGAAAATAATATGGCAATTTGGTAGGGATGACTTTGTGGCAGTCCCTGATTGAACATGGCTCCATTTGCTTTTACAGTGCGTTTTTCAAATAACATGTGTAAATAGCCTTTGCATATTAATTTTCTTTGTTTTTCTCCAATTTTCTTTTAATATTTTCTTCACTTCAAAAATTATCATAAAAATATTTTAGACCACTTTTTCAATATATTTTCATATTTTGATTTTAATTTCATTTTTGTAATCATTTTTCTTGATTAAATAAATTCATGTATATAATTAGGGTTTTTAATATTTTTCTAAATCTTGAATTTTATTTTCCTATTTCTATTAAATCAAAAAATCCATAAAAAATATTTTTTGGCTCCTCTCTGAATATATTAGTTGAAAATATTTTTTGTCTTATTTTATAAATTTTTTGGATTACAAATTAAATCATTTGTTGGACATGTCATATTTTCTTTATTTTCTTGGGTGAATTGTGTAAATAATCTTCATTTAATTTTTTTTCTTTTAGGATAAAATTCAAGGAAAATATACTTTCAGATCCTTAGAATATTCTTGACATTTAGGTTATCTTACATCAAGTTTATTTGAACTTTAGATCTGATTGATTAATTTTGAATTTAATTTCCTTTTTTAAGGGTTTTTGCTTGATCACTAACACTAATTAATTAAAAGTTCTAACTTACCATGCCTATAAAATCAGAGATGAAGTTGTTTAGAGTGCTTGAATAAGTTCAGATCATAAAAAATATTTTTCTAGAATTTTACAATGTGATTTCATATTTTTCAAAAATTATTTCCTAAAACCATCTAGTTTAAGCCTTTTGTTTGCTAGTTTCCATGTTTGCATTTTAAAATCAAATTTCCACTTCAAACCAAGAACCCTAAGCCCCATTTCAGACTTTTACATGCCTTTAGGAAGTTAGGTTTTTAAGTTCTAATTTTTATAAGTTATTTTCCTATTTTTGATCCTTTTTTGACTTAGGGTTGCATTTAGGGTTTTAGCATTGATCAATGCTTGTAATTGAAAACTCTTGTACATGATTCTTGTTTAATTCTTGAAAGAGCATGTGATACTGACTTGAGGCTTCTTTGAAGACAAATTCTTCAACCTCATTGAGCCTTAGGTGTTGATAGGTTGATAAACCAAATCCACTAAAATGGGCGAATGATGTTGATGATATTTGAAACTCCAATCCCTTCCCTCTTCATCTTATCCCCCTTTCGTATTGTACTACATGTTATGGGATAATAATCTCTATATCATTTATCCAAACATGAAGTACATAGATTGCTATTGACCGGCCTCAAAATAGGTGCTACTTCTACATAAGTCCACTTATGATTGCTTAACATAGCGCTAAAGTTTTTCTCGATTTGAGAAAATTATTATAATACGGTGGCAGAATCGACTGTTATACTGGTTTGCGTTTTGTATTCATAAATTTTGCGGTAAGCAAGAGTCTCCACCAACTTTTATTTCATCCAACAAAGGAAAAGGAAAAAGAACAGAAAAAACAATTTTCAAGATGTTTTTGAGTACGGGGGTAGATTATAGAAAGGAAAGGTGTTAGCACCCTTTCTATCCATGGTTTTCCACGAGCTCTTAGGTACTTGCTCATTTTGAAATTGCTTGTGTGTATTTTGAATTTTTTTTGTTTAACTTCATGATAACCCTTGTATCTGTCCTCAAGAGTGTGACGAAGTTGTTTTGAAAAGTGTTTGTAAAATTTGTTTGTTTGAGCAAGTACCTAGGAACTAATCTACCTACTCGAAAAAAGTCTGTTCTTTTTCCTTTAGACAGAACTGTCCTATTATTAAGGAATAGGCATCATCGTCGTTGGAGTTTAAAGGTCCGTTCGAAGGGACGAAATGGTCACTGAAGGCAACAAGTAAGGATACCTTAGCGCTTTGAAGGGACTATCATCATAAGATCAATTCGTAGGCAACTCGAGCGACATGTCGGGATTGTGATCTTTATGACGACTTTGAATCGCGGGTCATTGCTAAGGTATACCTACATTCGAGGGACATGACCATTATTTCCGAGGCAACCAAGTGAGGTAATACCCTAGGGGTGCAAGTGTGCAAAAGTGTTTGATTTCAGTTATATTTATCTTGCAGTTTAGTGATCTATGATTGATTTATTAATCATACATGCCTATGTTGCTAACAATTATATACAAGCATGCACTATATAAAATCGAGAAAGTAAAAGTCCTACGTTATTACAAGGATTTGGGGTAGATACATGAAGAATTGAATGAGAGCAAAATGCGGAAATAAAAACCTTAATTAAGCTATTACAAACCGGGAACAGTTACATCAATAAAATAAATAATTGTACGGCAAAATACTAATGCCCGAGAATTAAAGTTGGAAAAGAGTTCAAAACCCTAAAAAAAACTAAATTAACATTTTTGTGGATTTTTTATGAAAAAAGAATTTGAATTTAACCTAATTTTTCTAATTAATTTTAATTACTTAGAAAAATAAATTAAAGTCGATGAAATTAATTTATTTATAAAAAATTAATTTATTAAAAAAAAGAAACAAAAGTTCTATTTTTGTGGTTTTGACATTATGATTTTATAAAAAATTTGATTAAAAAAGATAATTAAATTAAACAATGAATAAACAAAATTAATTAAAAAAAGAAAATGAAAAGGTTAGAAAAATGGGCCTAGGAGGTGTGAAACCCAAATTGGAGGGTTGTTTGTTGAATTTTGGTTCAGGCCCACTATTTTGAGCCCAACATGCGCCAGATCCATTGTGTCGGTCTCCTGATGATCCATGGTATGACTGCGCATATGGGACGTTGGATCTGGATGTGATGAGATCTGAAGATGGTGGTGTGAAGTTGTATGGTGCACTTCCATAGCCTGCAAGCATTGGATCCACAAGAATTCTTTTGGAAAATAGAAAAACATTGGACCTAGGATTCGAACCCAAGTCCTCTCCTTTACCAACGCGCATCAACACCAACTGAGCTGCCAAGTCAATCATGTATATAACAATAATAATATATTATATGTAAAAGAAAGCCAGTATAAATGAAAACGCGTGCAATTTCAAATGAGCCAATCAGATTGTGCCACGCCTTTGTCTTCCTCCACTGGCTGTCATTTTAGCCTAAAGACTTTTACCTTTGGTCGCATGCTCGTAACTACAACCCTGCGTTATTCAAAAATCTAGCCCAAGCAATATAAATTTCATTGAAGACCATGAATCAACTGGCTTGAATACCTGAATATCATAGTGTCCATGCGTAGCCCTAATAATGCCTGTAGAAGGAAGCCCTAAAACGAACTCAAAAACCCTAAGAATGGCAAACCGTGATTCATGCACTTAAAACTCAATTAAATGATCCAGCAAGCATCGATACATTGTATAAACAAGAATGTATGATTGAATTCCATCAAAAGAGTATATATGCACGTAATCAAAAACCATAAATAATAGAATAACAAGGTTGCGGATTTTATGATTCAAGGAGCTTTGGTGCGTGCAAAAGATGCAGTTGGCTTCAGGAGATTGCCAGGAATGTGTTGCAACCCTTAAATCTCCTTGAGGATGGCTGTGATATGGAATTTGGTCTGAGATTTTTTCGACAAAAGTTCACTATGTTCTTGGCTGATTCACACGATTTTTATGCCTCCTTGTGCCTTGCATTTGTTGTGTATATGTATTAGACTACATTAGGTTAACAAAAAACATGCACATCTTTTCCAATTATTAAGATTTGATTTGATTCCATCTTTGCATTATTTCTTTCTATATCAAGACAAATCATACCATTTTCATCCCAATTATCCTTGGAACGATTTGATTTGGTTTGACAACATATTTGCATTATCATTCCATTCAAAATCAGAGCAAAAACAAATCTTCCATGTTTTATATCATTTATTTGATTTAATTTGACTTTTAAATGATAAAAAATAAAAATAAATTGAATAAATAAAGTCAATAATATATGGTAGAGTTTTTGGGTCTTGGATAATGTTGGAAGCATAATGCAAGCTTAAAGAGTTGAGCCCATTTGGCAAAAAATGCATTTGTGAGCACATTTGACTTTTGGCAATTTTCCAAAAATGGTCAACTTTGACAATGCATAAATCTTCCAATTTTTACCCTAAAGAGATGTTCTTGGACTTTTTAGAAAGCTTAGGGTGTCCCCTAAACAACCCTATTTGTATCATCTCAATTGGGTATTCCATGTTCATGTAAGAAGCTTTGACCCAAAAGGTATTTTTTTGACTTTTCAAAAGGACCTATAATGTAGAAATTCATATCTTTTTATGAGTGCACTTCTTGAACTTGAGGGATGAAGATGAGTTGTAGGAAATTGGATTCCCTTCAAAATGAGCTTTGGATGAGAAATTTATGATAAAGTATGATAAAGTTATGCTTGGTCAAAATTTGGTTAACTTTTTATAAGAAACCCTAATTTAGCAACTTTTTAGTTTTGATGAATTAGGAGCATTCCTTGAGGAATCATGATCAAACCTTGATCAAATTATGAATATTACTTCAAAATGTTGATGTTGACAAAAATTCTTAAAGTTTGACTTTATGTGGGCCACAATTGAATTTTGACATAATATAATCGATTCTCAAGCATCTGAGCAGTTGACTGAGCAAACTTCTTGTGCAAGGCTTGGAATTTGACATGGGTGATCTTGAGAAAATATTGGGACCATGGAAGGAATTTGGGACCTTTGGAGTTCACACATCCTGATAAAAAGGGAAACCCTAGTTTGAGGTACATTACCTTAGGAGAGTGTTTGTCTGGTAAACTCTTGGGCATCCTTGAGAAAGTTGAGGACCTCAACGGGCATGTATTGAGTAAAATGAGAGGGAAAATTTTGAGGTACAACAGCTTCCCCAGTTCAATCTTCTTAAACCTGAGGATGTAGATTGGTTGTCTACTTTTCGTAATCTAAAGGTGGAAGATGATTGAACAATAGAGTGCCCAGAAATTTGCACTTGCATGAAGTGATACTTAATTTGGTGATATCGGGAATAGGCTTATAGATGCCATTTGGAAGTTAATAGAGAATAATTGGAGATGGGCTTAACAATGCCATCCAGGAAATATACTAGTTGCCTGAAAGATCCCTTTGCGAGAATTCATGTACCTACCGTTGAGGAGGAATTTGCTGGAGAATGTTGATTCCCATCTTAAAAAATAAAGGCTAGGAGTTGCGGTTGTCCATTACTCTACTGGGGAATTAACTCCTGCTTGAGGAAGCGGGAGTGTACTGCATATCTGGTCAGGGTCCAGGCTGTACAGCGACTTACTGGGGAAAGGCGAAATCGACCGAAACTGGTCGGGTCCAGATTTTACCGTGTTGTAAATTATCGTCTGAGGATGAAAGAGAAGGAACCTTGATGGTAAGGTTACTTCGAAATGAAAGCCTGGATAGTAGGGATATGAGAAGGAACCTGGATAGTAGGGTTACTTCGTAATGAAAGCCTGGATAGTAGGGTTGTGAGAAGGAACCTGGATAGTAGGGTTACCTCGGAATGAATGTCTGGATAGTAGGGCTATAAGAAGGAACCTAGATAGTAGGGTTACTTCGGAGTGAAAGTCGGGATAGTAGGGCTGTAAGAAGGAACCTGGATAGTAGGGTTACTTCGGAATGAAACCTTGGATAGTATGGGATATGAGAAGGAACCTGGATAGTAGGGTTACTTCGGAATGAAAGCCGAGATAGTAGGGCTGTGAGAAGGAACCTGGATAGTAGGGTTACTTCGGAATGAAAGCATGGATAGTAGGGCTATCAAAAGGAACCTGGATAGTAGGGTTACATCAGAATGAAAGCCGGGATAGTAGGGCTTACGGGAAGAAAACTGGATGGTAGGGTTACTTCAAAATGAAAGCCTGGATAGTAGGGCTATGAGAAGGAACCTGGATAGTAGGGTCACTTCAGAATGAAAGTCGAGATAGTAGGGCTTATGGGAAGAAACCTGGATGGTAGGGTTACTTCAAAATGAAAGCCTAGATAGTAGGGCTTATGGGAAGAAACTTGGATGGTAGGGTTACTTCAAAGCAATAGTGTAGGTTAGTTGACCCATTCGGTTTATGGAGCTGAGTTTCCATTAGTTGTCTGCAGACGTGACCTGTATAACTGCTGGATTTGTTGAAGCTAATCGTCTTTTCCTGAAAAGATATCAGGGTTAATTATATGTGATGCATAAAATGCGAGGTGAGATGATGCTCTCAAAATAAATGAGATTATGTTGTATATGATATGTATGCACATGTCATAATGTATGTTCACAAAATTCTATCGGGGTACGCCCGCGTCTGGGAAAATAAATCCCTGACTGCTGCTGGAGATTTATGAGTATTCTGTTAGGGAGAGATTCTGCTTGGGAATAAACTCTGCGGGGAACAAACTTAGGAAGTGCATTTTTATAGGTGAAGTGATAAACTCTGTCGGAGATTGAGCCTATGTATCCAGAGAAATAAACTCTGCTCGGGGGATGAAATTTACTGACCCTCCCGTGATTATGAAATTCGGCTAGGGGATATAGCTGTCAAGTTTCTAAATGACCCTGGCTGGGGAGGTTACGTCTTGTTTCGGGAAAGCCGACGTCAATGTTTTCGAATACTTTTACTCTGTAGGGAGTGTATATACTAATGATTGTGATCCAAAGCATACTCTATCCCGGTACCTGCTGGGCAGAGTAACTGTCGGGTTTGGCACTTCTTGTTTTTGCCCTTGTTTCTGGAATTACGAGTAATTATCTTTGTTTCTTATGTAAATATTTATGAGCAACAATCATTTTCAAATGCATATATCAAAAATAAGTCATTGGAAGTTCTTGCGAAACAAAACAGAAAAAGAAAAACAAACTCAAAGTTTCTTGAACATAATTTTGTATTGATTTCTGAAGTTGGCCTGTAATAGGCGTTTTCGTATAAGGAGGCTGACGCTCTAGTAAGAGAACGCCGCCGAAAAATAGAAAATATACAATATTTGTAAAAGAAAAAAATAGATATGTGAAACAACCCCATTGGGTTCCAACTCTGCTATTGCCCTTATATCCTCAAGCGTCTCATCACTTTGCTACTTGGCCAAAAGTTGATCAGATTGATTGGTGTCGTCTGAGCTTGATAGCCGATACATAAATTTGGCCGCAAGATGATCCAATGAGACATAGTGATACACTTTATATCCCTAACTTTTGCTTGGACTGCCCTTTCGGGTTTTCAGTCCACCGGGATACCCTTTTTTTCCCAAGTTGCCCTTTCAGGTTTTCAACTTGCCGGGTGTACAGATTTTTCATTTTCATCCCTTACTTTTGCCCGAACCCTTTTGGTTCGCCGGGAAACCCTTATTTTTTCCTAGGCCAGTCAACCTAGCGGGTCTCTTGATTAGGTGTAATATCTTTTCACTATGTCTGCATTGACAAGGTGAGGAAGGTCGTCACCGTCCATGGTGGTTAAAATCATAGCTCCACCAGAGAAAATGTTCTTAACCATAAATGGTCCTTCGTACGTGGGGGTCCATTTGCCCCTGGGATCACCTTGCGGCAGTATAATATGTTTGATCACTAGATCCCCGACTTGATATTCTTGAAGCCTGACTTTCTTGTTAAAAGCCTTGATCATTCGCTTTTGATACGCCTGACCATGGCAAATAGCAGTAGGTCTCTTTTAATCGATTAGATTTAACTGATCAAGTCGGGTTTGGATTCAGTCATCTTTGTTCAAACCTGCATCCTTCATAATCCTGAGAGAAGGTATCTGGACTTCGATGGGTAGGAATGCCTCCATGCCATATACCAGAGAGTAGGGTTTTTCCCCTGTTGACGTCCTTGCTGAGGTACGATACCCATGAAGAGAAAATGGTAACATCTCATGCCAGTCTTTGTATGTCACCGTCATCTTCTGTACAATCTTCTTGATGTTCTTGTTAGCTGCTTCAACAACGTCATTCATATATAGCTGGTAGGGAAAATAATTATGATGTTGTATCTTGAATTGTTTACAGAGCTCGGTGATCATTGTGTTGTTGAGATTCGTACCATTGCCAGTAATAATTCTCTCTGGCACACCATATCGATAAATCAGATTATGTTGGATAAACCACACCATGGCTTTCTTGGTTACTGTAGCAAAAGAAGCTTCCTCAACCCACTTCATGAAATAATCAATGGCTACTAGGATGAAGTGATGCCCATTGGAGGCGGTGGGCCTGATTTCTCCGATCATGTCAATGCCCCACCTTGCAAAGGGCCATGGAGCTGTCAAGACGTTTAAGGGGACTGGAGGCACATGCACCTTATTAGTATAGATTTGGCACTTATGACAAGTTCGAGAGTACCGATAACAATCGGCTTCCATAGTGGACCAGTAATATCCTGCCCGTAGGATTTTATTAGCCATGGTATGTCCACTAGAATGGGTTCTGAAGGTGCCTTCATGTAGATTTGTCATGATCCTCTCTGCTTCGCTCTTGTCTACACACCGTAGTAGTGTAGAGTCATGGTTGTGCTTGTAGAGGATTCCATTACTGAGGAATAACTTTGAAGCGAACCTCCTTAGAAACTTCTTATCATTGATATATGCCCTTTCGGGATACTCTTGAGCCTTGAGATATCTTTTGACTTCGTGAAACTAGGGTTAGTCTGCCACTTCTTCGGTATCAATTTGACAACAGTGCGCTGGTTCATCCAACCTCTCAATGGTGATTTGGGGAGCTTCATTGTCCCACCTAACTTTGACCATAGATGACATGGTAGCTAACGCGTCCGCTAACTGGTTCTCCTCTCGTGGGAAATGTTCAAAAGTTACCTCCTCAAAGTGTGGGAGAAATGTCAACACGTACTCCGTGTATGGGACGAGATTCGGATGCTTCATATCCCATTCACCTTTGATCTGACTTATTACCAAGGCTGAATCCCAGAAAACATCCAAGAATTTGATCCTGAGGTCAATAGCAGCCTTGAGTCCCATGATACAAGCTTCATACTCCGCCATGTTGTTAGTGCAGTTGAAACATAGTCGGGCAGTGAAAGGAGTATGACAGCCTTCAAGAGATATGATTACAGTGTTGATGCCATTACCCAGTGCGTTCGAAGCTCCGTCAAAAAACATAGTCCATCGGTATCCTTCCTCGGGTCCTTCATCCGGTCCAAGATCTTCGTAGTCAGTCACCAACATAATATTCTCATCCGAGAACTCAAAATTCATGGACTGGTAGTCATCCACAGCCTGATGAGCCAAATGATCATCCAAAACACTCCCCTTGATTGCTTTTTGGGTTGTATATTGTATGTCGTACTCAGTTAAGATCACTTGCCATCTTGCTATTCTTCCAGAAAGGGCAGGTTTCTCGAAGATGTATTTGATAGGATCCATCTTAGATATCAACAAAGTAGTGTGGGTCAGCATGTACTGTCTTAGTCAGAGAGCATCCCATGCCAAAGCGTAGCAAGTTTTCTCGAGTAATGAGTATCGTGTCTCACAGTCGGTAAACCATTTTTCTAAGGTAGTATATTGCATGTTCTTTTCGACCAGACTCGTCATGCTGCCCCAGCACACACACCATTGAATTGTTTAGCACTGTTAAATACAAAATCAAAGGTATTCCTTCAATCGAAGGCATCAGAATCGGCGGTTCTTGTAGGTATTCTTTGATTCTTTCGAAAGCTGTCTGGCAGACGAAATTCCACTTTACCACTTGATCTTTCTTCAAAAGCTTGAAGATTGGATTACAAGTAGCAGTCAGATGTGAAATGAACCTGGAGATATAATTCAAGCGTCCCAAGAAACCTCTAACTTCCTTCTTTGTACGGGAAGCCGGCATTTCTTGTATAGCCTTTACCTTTGCATGGTCTACTTGGATGCCTTTGTCGCTGACAATGAAAACAAGAAGTTTACCAGACCTTACCCCGAAGGTGCACTTGTTCAGATTCAACCTCAGCTTGTATATCTTCAACCTGTCGAACAACTTTTATAGATGATCAAGGTGCTCCTCCTCAGTTTTAGACCTGGCTATCATATCATCAACATAAACTTCGATCTCGTGATAAATCATATCATGGAACAAAGCGACCATGGCAAGCTGATAAGTTACCCCAACATTCTTCAACCCAAAAGGCATCACCTTGTAGCAGAAGGTGCCCCACCACGTGACGGAGTTTGTCTTCTCCATGTCTTCAGGAGCCATCTTGATCTAGTTGTAGCCAGAGAAACCATCCATGAAGGAGAAACTTTTGTGTTGCACGGTGTTGTCAACCAGAACATAAATGTGAGGAAGAGGGAAGTCATCCTTGGGGCTTGCCCTGTTCAGATCTCTATAATCCACACACATCCGCACCTTACCGTCCTTCTTATGTATCGGAACGACGTTAGCAACACACTGTGGATAAGAAGTGACAACTAAGAATCCAGCGTCGATCTGCTTCATGACCTATGCCTTGATCTTCTCTGACATTTCAGGGCGCATACGACGGACCTTCTGTTTAACCGGAGGACAGTCTTCTTTGGTCGGAAGATGATGAACCACAATATCAGTGTCTAAACCTGGCATTTCTTCATATGACCAGGCAAAGATCTCAACGTAGTCGTGCAACATTTGTATCAACCGATGTTTGACCTTAACTTCCAAATTTGCACCAATCTTGACCTCCTTTCAGTCTATCTTCGTACCCAGGTTTATCGTCTCAACCGGCTCTTCATGAGGCTGTATAGCCTTTTCTTCCTATTATAATAGTCTAGCAAGTTCTACAGGAACCTCACAATCATACTCACCTTCTTCTTCGGCTTGGTTGATCGTATTTTTGAAGTCATAACTAGCAATAACAGAGCTGTTATCAATGGGATCCAGAGTGGATATGGATCTGCAGTATGATACGTGAGTGTGTGTAAGAGCATAGTTGTTTTGATAAAGTGAAAACAAAAAATAAAAACAGAGAGCGTAAAATTTGTATGCAAGAAACGTCCAATGCTTTATTAATGATATATGAAATGACAAATACGAGCCCTCACAAGCAAAGCCAATGTGCCTCGGGCAAGGCACAAGGTCGTAGAGTTTTAAATTGTTTATTACAAATCTTAAAAACAAGTAAGACAATTAGTGAGGTATAAAAGAAACTAGTATAAAGTCCCTAGTCGTCCAGTTACTCGGTCCACCATTGGTAGTTGGGTAGATCCAGTTGTCAATGTCTGAGTCTTCCTCGCCGTCTTCAATGGCATTAATTTCCCGATTGCTTATACGTAGGGGAGGTCCTCCAGCCCGATCTCGTCGAACAACCCTTTGAGCTCCTGAAGTAAATCCCAAACCAAACTTGTCAGTTTTATGAGTAAAATCAGGGAGTTGTCCCCAATTTGTACACCCACCTTTTTCAATCACGACTCTGGCGTCTTTGAGAGAAGCCATTGTTGTACCCCAAAATTTGCCCTCCCATATTCTTCAAGAAATTGCCAAGACAAGCTACAAAATTCCCCAAGGGTTGCATAGTGCAAGGGCCTCCTAAGCAGTCAAAATTAGGGTTTTTGTTCTGATCAAGAAAATGAAGTTTCCAAAGGTCCAATCAAGTCTCACATGCCTACAAACATGTTCAAGTATCCTCATACCAAGTTTCAAGACTTTCAGCTCAAAATTGCACAGTCAAAAACCCTAATTGCACTACAGTCAACTGTAGGGGCAAAATGGTCATTTAATAGTCAAAAGTTCAAAATTTTGATCAACATATCATTTTGAAGCCACAAACATCATTTGATCAATGCTTGATCATGATTCTCAAAGCTTGGCTCAAAAATCATCAAGATGCAAAAGTTTCCTTATTTGGACAGTTGAAAAAGTCAACTGTAAATTGACCAGGGCATAACTTTCACATGGATTATCAGAAAAATTCCATCCAAAGCTCATTTTGAAGAGAAAGACATTTCCTACAACTCATCTTCATACTTAAAGTCCAAGAAATGCTCTCACAAAAAGTTATCAATTTCAACATTATAGGTCATTTTCAAAAGTCAACAAAAAGGGACTTTAAAGTCAAAGGCCATAACTTGAGATTGGTAAATCAAAATGACATGGGACCAAAGGCATTGGTTAGAGGACTCAAAGACCTTTCCAAAATGTCCAAGAACATGAGAAAATCTTAAAAATTGAGCAAGTTATGCCTTGTGGAAGTTGGGAAATTTTTGGATATTTTGAAAAGTCAACATTGCTTCAAATGACCTAAAATTGCTAATGGGCCCATTTTTCTTCCACAATTCATCATCCCAAGCATGTGCACGACCACTTGGCCCAAAGGGAAGTTTTATTCATTTTTTATTTATTTATTTGAATTTTTATTAATAATAATTCATTTATATCAATTAAATATATGAAAAATACTTAACCTAACTTATCAAATCTTTTTGTACATGTAATAGGCTCAATGATTCGTGCATGATCAGATTTGGAAGGAATTGGATTGATTGGTACAAAATTTCATGAAAAAGATTGAAAAAATAATGATTGAAAATCAAATATCATAAACCATGAATGCAAGAGATTTTGATCAAGTTTGTTGACCTAATTTATTCATACATAAGCATAGAACGAAAACCTAATGACTAAGAACCACTCAGCTGCGCCTCAAACTCAGAACCACATTGAAATTTTTAGCTAAAAAGCTTGAAACTATTTTCACATCAAAAGCATTTTTCCAGGCCAAAGAATCATTCCATTACGTCCCTGACATATCCAGGAAGCTTTCCCAATCAAGATCACATCATCTAACCTCAAGAATCGGTATAAAGAACTCAAAATATTTCATGAAAAATACATATTCGTGTTTTGATTTGCAGGCATCCTCATGACATTTTGTTCATGGATTCTTACTAATCGATGGATTCTGAAACTAACTGCATATTTTAATTGAATTTTTATGTGCTATACACGATTTCGCCATTGATAATATTTAGGGTTCTTCAACCTTCAAATTAGGGGTTTTGAAATAAGGGAAAATTGGAGCACAAGACCCAGACTATCCTCATCAGGACCTTCATACGAACTCATTGATAGGGCCGCGCTCAATTTATGAGCGTCCAATGGCTAATCGCTATTTTCTTGTATGGTGTCTACAGCAACGTTCCAAAACCGTTGCTTAATATGTTCTTGTTTCAGGAAAAAATAAAACACAACGAAGAAGATGGTTCGGTGGCATAAGCTGATTGGTCAATTCAAAAGTTCGCGCGAAAAAAGGAAACATTAACGCGTTTGTTTTATTATATTTGTTTATTATATTAATTTACAGATGAACGAAGTGGCTTAGTGGCATACGTGTTTGCTGGTAATGTTAATGACCTGGGTTCGAGCCCCAGGTCTTCATGCTTTCAATATTATTTTTCATTCAGCATTCACATGTAGGTTCCATGCTGAAGACCACCATACACCTCCAAATCAAGCTTGCCACGTCCATCTCTAGATCAATCACAAGGCTGAGAGTTAGAGAACATCATGGATCCAAGTCAACGCGTGTGTATGTTCCCAGAAAAAATCAACAAGGCCATGCTGATTTGGGCTCAAGGTTAATGGGCTTCACCTCCACTTTGGGGACTGATACCCCCCTAGGTTTGCCATGTTATTTTTTACTAATTCTATTTTCTTTTAATTATTATTTGTTTAATTAATTACTTATTTTCACAAAAAATATAAAAAACACATAAAAGTCAGAAAAGAGGAAAAATAATAAACATTTTATTTAATAGTATTTTTTGTAATTAAATTGTATATAATTAAACTTAGTTAAATTAGGTTTTAATTTTAATTCTTTTAATAAAAAATCTAAAAAAACATAGAATTAGGGTTTAATTAATTTTTTATTCTTTTTTTCTTTTATTCTATAATAATAATTAAATATTTATTTTTATAATTAAATTTGCATGTAAATTAATTAGGGTTAATATTAGGTTTTAACTTTCTTTTCTTAATAAATTAAAAAACAAATAGAATTAGGGTTAGCATTTAATTTCAATTAATTCTTTTTTCATTTAAATCCTAAAATACTAAAAAATACCAAAAACATCTCCTTTTCTTTTTAATTAATTAATTCCATGTAATTTTAATTTTGCAAAAAGGGTCCAACGCCCTCGTTTCGATTTAACTCTTATTCGCATATTTATTTTATTTCTTTATAATATTTATGTATCTCTCCCGAAGCCATGTAATTAATTTCTTGCACTTTTAATTCTTTTCTTTACTTTCTTTATTTTTCTTTCAAAATCGGGTCCTGGTTTAATTTTGGCGATGTGGACCCGCGCCTTTTGTAATAGCTTAGAACTTTTATTTCTCGCAATATTTTAACTGTTAAATAAAATGCATGAAAGAAATGTATGGACAAAAATAAAAACAAACGCTAGATCACAATGACATGACAAAAGACAAAAATAAATGAATCTGACACACAAATCACACACCACCCCTAGGGTACGCCTCACTGTTGCCTTGCCTCGAAAGGTGATCGTCGAGGAGAGGATGTCTTAGTAAGTCCTCATGATCCGGGAACCTGGCATGAGGGTAGCTTCTAAGGTGTCTTCTCATTGCTCTGGTGATCACCATGTCTCGAACCTCGAATTGACCCGAACACCTCCAACGGTGGTGCTACCTACCTCTCAATGGTGGGATGGCACTACTTTAAAGGACATTTACACAGACGAATTCCTTAGGGTAGGTAGACGACTCTAGATACTTGCTCTAAATTTCAAAACAAATCAAAAATACTTTTCACACTGACACCTTTTCAAAAAGCTTTCGAAAGCAATTTTTCAAACACTCTTGAGGACCGATACAAGAGTCGAACTGGAATTTTCAAAGAAACTTTTTAAAACCCACATTGAAAAGCAAACAAACCATTTTTGAAAACACAAGTGAGCAAGTATCTAAGAGCCCATGGATAACCATGGATAGAAAGGGTGCTAACACCTTCCCTTTCTATAACCTACCTCCCGAACCGAGAGCAATCTCTTTAAGGAATTTTTCTGTGCTTTTGTCCTTTCCATTTGGAGAAAATAAAAGACGGTGGCGACTCTTGCTTCCGTGACATTTCGCGAACCAGCGTTAAACAGTCAGTTCCAGATCCACCGATCACAGCCATCTTTAGAGGAGGTTTGTTATTGGTAGTAGCTTCAGCCGATGCCAAGATCTGGGGAACCTCTTCAAAGTTCTGGCAAGGAGTCTCTATGAATTCCCTGTCCATCTCTATGTACCTGAAGGAATTGAGGTGGCTCACCATATACTCCTCCTACCTCGCATAGTGACAATCTTTCCTCTTACTAGATACTTTAGCATCTGGTGCAGTGTAGAAGTGACTGCCCCAACTTCATGGATCCAGGGACGACCCAACAAATAAGACTATGACGGTCGGATGTCCATCACGTAGAAGGTGGACTCAAATGTTTGAGAGCCTACTTTGACAAGGATGTCCACATCCCCATGCACCATTCTCTTTGACCCATCAAAAGCCCTCACCACAATGTTACTAGGCTTTAAGGTCAAGCCCTCACAGTCCAACCGATCCAATGCCTTCTTAGGCAAGACATTTTGCGAAGACCCATTATCTACCAGCACATGAGCCATAGTGGTGCCCCTGCATTCAATAGAGATATGAAGAGCATCATTATGCTTCCTCCCCTTCAGTTTCAAGTCTGCATCTGAAAAACCCAGCCCTTTCTCAGGAATCAGGCTGGCCACACAATCTTTGAATTGATCAGCTAAGGTCTCCTGCGGCACATGTGCAGTCTTGAGTAATGCAATCAGAGCCTTTGCATGGGCTACGGAGCATAATAGTAGAGACAACATGGATATCTTTGAGGGGGTCTGCCCCAGCTGCTCGACCATATTGTAGTCGCTCTTTTTGATTATTTTCAGTATTTCCTTTATCTCTTGCTTAGAGGCTTCCACGATAATTTTTCTAGGTGCCTCCGTCCGGGCAGACTCACCTATAACTTCTTTGCCGCGGGTACCAGACGATTCACCGGCAGGGGTAATAATTGGAGTAAGAACGAGATTCGTAGTTGATGTACCATCAGGAACAGCAGACGGAATGACAATAGGCCTGTTGACAGTCTTCGGGGAAATCTCGGGAGAGAAAACCCTTCCACTTCGGGTAACCTTGCTGGTCCCGACAATATTACAAATATCGGATCGGCCTCTTCATTTTTTAGATCTTGTTTGATGCCATGATAGTACACATCGGCACCATAATGCCAAGGGACAACTTTTTCCGAGGCATACGGGACTGGACCAGGAACAGTGATTATTAGCAGAGCGATTCTTGAAGCAGATGTAATCCTAACAGGTCTTTTCGAGGAGATCTTGGAAGGATTGGAAGAAATGGTTATAATGGCAATGTCTTCAGATGGAACAACAGGGACCAAAGTTTTCTTGAACAATATTTCTTTGTTGTCCATCAGGCGATGAACACCTGACTTCAGCAAATGGCAACCAGAAGGCAGAAATGAACACATGTGGAAACCTTCACCACAACCCGGAAATAAATCGGACAACAGTAAATTCTTCTTCACAGTCATGAGAGGAGTAGAAACTTCATCCAGGTCACAAACAAGTTGGTATTAACAGCATTAACTCCACAATCGTGCTTAGGCATGGGAGCAGTTATGACATTGGGCTTTTCCAGAGCATCGAACTCAATTTCCTTGGCTTCGATCATATCTTGTACCTTATTTCTTAGAGCCCAGCAGTCATTGGTATCGTGGCCAGGACTCTCAGAATGATAGGCACACCGAGCATTTGGATTATATCAGGGAGATGTTGTATTCAGATTCTTGGGAGCCTCTTTCAAGGTCGCCAAGTTAGATCTCAGCAGATGAGGTAAAACTTCAGCCAACGTTATATTGATTCCGGTAAACTTCCGTTGAGGTCTTTCCAGCCTTTGTTCATAGTTGCGTTGTGTAGCATCTGTAGGCCTAGGTATCATTAAGACATTTATTGTTTGACAACATTCAACTCTGTTTTGGCCCCTCGGGCTGTAGATGGCACTGGCTTCCTTCTTTCCAGCGAAAGGCTTCTTTACCGAACTCAAAGAGGCATCCTTTTGTATCTTGCCGCTCTGAATCCCAACTTCTACTCTCTCTCCCTTCAGAAACATCTCGGTGAAACCAGCTGACGAGTTGCCGATCAAATGATTAAAGAATGGACCAGATAGTGTCCCCAGAAACATATCGACCAACTCCTTATCAGACAACGAGTGTTAAACTCTTCCAGCCAAGTCTCTCCACTTCTGGGCATAGTCTTTAAAGCCTTCACTTGCCCCCATAGACATACTCTGGAGTTGAGTACGAGTGGGAGCAAGGTCGGTGTTGTATTGGTACTGCTTATAAAAAGAAGCAGCCAGATCTTCCTAGTTTCGGACATTGGCTCTCTTCAGTTGGTAGAACCATTCAAGCTGAGTCCTTGATAGACTATCTTGAAAGAAATGGACCCACAAATTTCTATCAGTGGTGTGGGGTTGGATCTTTCTGACATAAGAGTGGAGATGGAGTTTTGAGCAGGACACCCCATCATTCTTTGCAAAAATTGGAGCTTTGAACTTCTGCGGGATGACCACTCCCGACACCAATCCCAATTCTTTGAAATCCATCCCAGGTATCCTCTTGACTTCCATAGCACTCAAACGATCTTCCAACTGCTTTTATCTATCCTCAGTGGGAGGATATTGCTCATCATTATAGTCGGTATCATTGTTAGAAACTTCAGGACTGAGGTCCTTCTCTCTTGTCTCTTATTCTTGATTCTCCCCTTCCTTCGATGAAGAGGTCAGATCGACTTGTTGCTTTAACGACCCTCTAAACCTTTTGCCCATATTCAGAATACCGGCGGCCTTCTTCTTTTTCTTTTTCTCTTTCAAGATGAGGGCTTTCAGATCCTCCTGCCCCTTTGCCAGACTTATGAACATCTGCTGGAATTGGGCATTTTGCGCCTGAAGATCCTTGATGCTTTGTTCGGAAGACATTTTTGCTGAAATAAACAGCGAATAAGATGAGAAACTTGTAATGGTACTTGTACATGCAATGCTATAAATGGGATGCGTATGCAATGATTTCAAAGACTTTGGGAAATTTAAATTTGCGAATCAAAATGAAACAAAGATTTTATTAGTTGAATTCAAAGTTCAAATGCCTTTAGGCGTTACAATTAAAAACAAATCTAAAACTAGAAAAAAATCAAAACTCCCATGGATGCTTCCTTTTTGTGCCGAGATATACATTGAGTCCTCTTTCCTCGCAGATCTGCTTTGTGAGCTCTAAAACCTTCCCCTCCTGGGCATAGAACTGATCCCTGTAGGTATCCCGCTCTTTCTTCAACTGAATCCAATACCTCTGTAGTTCTCCATGATCAGTGGACATATCAGGATGGAGAATCGTGTAAGGAATACCCCCTTCGGTAGTGGGTTCCACAATCATTGGTAGAACGGCCATATAGGGAATCATAAATTTCTGGGCGCGAGCTCGTACCCATTGGAGATAAGGTTCCATAGGAATGGAAGCCTTTGGCCCCAAAGCCTTGGCTCCAGATCTGTTTACCATTCTCCAAGCTCGTATGAACCTCTGACGATACCCTTGGCCATCATCCTCATAGTTGAATACAATGCCCTCAATAAGTAACTCATGGGGACCATCCCTTCGAGCGTAACCAAATTGTCGCAGAGCTAAACAAGGATTGTAGGTTATGCCCCCTCTGATGCCAAGTAATGGAACATTAGGGTACTCCCCACAGCGGTCAATAATAGCAGTGTTTTCCATAACTCGGGAACACCAGAGAATATCCGTGTGAGCGAGTGACATTATCCTTTGTGACCAACCCAAACCTTCTTCATTCTTCGGTACGGACTTAGGGAGGTGAGAAATAAACCACCTCGACAACAATGGCATGCAGCACATAAGAACCCCTCTTCTCTTCATGGTACGAGTATAGAGAGTGTGCAAAATATCTCCGAGCAAGGTAGGTACAGGGTTGCGAGAGGAAGATCTTGATAGCATTCACATCTATGAATAAGTCTGGATTAGGGAATAGTACTAACCCATAGATTAGAAGGGCCAAGACCTCCTTAAAAGCCTGAAAATCCATATCATCTCAAAACAGATGGGCCTTGTCTATCAGGAACTTGGCAAGAAAATCCTTGACTCCGCTTCTTGTTTCCCAATTGGATACCACGTCGGCCCGTTTCAGATGCAAAGCTGAGGCAATGACTTCTGGCTTAGGAGCTTCTTCCAGACCTGTGAAAGGCAACTGTTCAAGAATGGGTATATCCAACAACTGGGAGAATTCTTCCAAGGTAGGCACCAACTGATAGTCTGGAAAAGTGAAGTAGTGGTGCTTGGGATCAAATAACTGAAAGAGTACACTCATCATCTTTCCATCAAAGTTTGAAGTAACCAGGTTGAGAAGTCGACCATGTCTCTTAGTGAACGCAGAAGTTTCAGGAACCTTTGATACTAACTCCTTGAGTTGGGAAGGTACTTTCACAAAGCTAATTCGGATAGTGTTTCTATGGGCGGAAGCCATGATCTGCAAAATAGAACAAAGATAAATTCTCTTGGTCCTTGAAATATTTAGTGAAATAGTAATGAATGATATGTTATGATACATGATGTCATGATAAATCACAGGTACAACAAACACAGACAAATCACGCCAAGTTCTTAGGTTTATAGCCTGCTTGATTTTTAAGGTCATACCCTCTTGAAGTTTAGTTGGTTTCAAACCTGTCTTAGAAAAGTAACCGGGTTCTAAAGATTCTCAATATCACTGATCATCCTTTATCGGGCATTGTTTTAGCTCAAGCAATCTTTTCTTGCGGCCAAAATATCCCGAAAGTATGACCTCAATGAGTGTAGCATCGAGCATTAACCAATCCTTAGCTTTATACCGAGGTCGGTTATCTCACTACTTTCTAATGGCCAAGTTTGTTCAAATAAGGTTCTAAGGTCCGTTAGTGCTTCACGACACCACGCGGCGGCCCCGTATTCTCCTTGTTTCCCCATGAAGCATGTCGGTACCAACCAAAGTGTCACACCAACACAGCCATCGCTTGAACCATATCGTTCTATGCCGTACAGGAAAGCAATTTAAAAAATGACCTAAATCCTAAGGTAAACCCCACTTTATAACTCCCCAGTAGAGTCGCCAGTTCTGTAATACGGTGGTAGAACCGACTGTTATACTGGTTTGCGTTTTGTATTCGCAAATGTTGCGGTAAGCAGGAGTCGCCACCGACTTTTATTTCATCCAACAAAGGAAAAGGAAAAAGAATAGAAAAAACCTTTTTCGAGATGTTTCTGAGTACGGGGGGTAGATTATAGAAAGGGAAGGTGTTAGTACCCTTTCTATCTGTGGTTTTCCACGGGCTCTTAGGTACTTTCTCATTTTGAAATTACTTGTGTGTGTTTTGAAAATATTTTGTTTAACTTCATGATAACCCTTGTATCTGTCCTCAAGAGTGTGACGAAGTTTTTTTGAAAACTGTTTTGAAAAGTGTTTGTAAATTTTTTTTGTTTGAGCAAGTACCTAGGAACTAATCTACCTACTCCAAAAGAGTCTGTTCGTTTTACTTTAGATAGCATTGTCCTATTATTAAGGAATAGATAGCACCGTCGTTGGAGTTTAAAGGGAAGTTCGAAGGGACAAAATTGTCACTGAAGGCAACAAGTAAGGATACCTTAGCGCTTCGAAGGGACTATCATCATAAGATCAATTCCTAGGTAACTCGAGGGACAAGTAGGGACTGTGATCTTTATGACGACTTTGAATCGCGGGTCATTTCTAAGGTATCCCTACGTTCGAGGGACATGACCATTATTTCCAAGGCAACCAAGTGAGGTAATACCCTAGGGGTGCAAGTGTGCAAAAGTGTTTGATTTCAGTTATATTTATTTTGCAGTTTAGTGATCTATGATTGATTTATTAATCATACATTCCTAGGTTGCTAACAATTATATACAAGCATGCACAATATAAAAGCGAGAAAGTAAAAGTCCTACGCTATTACAAGGCTTTGGGGTAGATACATGAAGAATTGACTGAGAGCAAAATGCGGAAATAAAAACCCTAATTAAGCTATTACAAACCGGGCACAGTTACATCAATAAAAGAAATAATTGTACGACAAAATACTAATGCGCGAGAATTAAAGCCGGAAAAGAGTTCAAAATCCTAAAAAAACTAATTTGCTTATTAACATTTTTTTGGATTTTTTATGAAAAAAGAATTTGAATTTAACCTAAATTTTCTAATTATTTTAATTACTTTGAAAAATAAATTAAAGTCGATGAGATTAATTTATTTACAAAAATTAATTTATTAAAAAAAAGAAACTAAGTTCTATTTTTGTGGTTTGACTTTATGATTTTATTAAAAAAATTGATTAAAAAAGAAGATAATTAAATTAAATAATGAATTAACAAAATTAATTAAAAAAAGAAAATGAAAAGGATAGAAAAATGGGCCAAGGGGGTGTGAAACCCAAATTGGAGGGGTGTTTGTTGAATTTTGGTTCAGGCCCACTATTATGAGCCCAACATGCGCCAGATCCAGTGTGTCAGTCTCCTGATGATCCATGGTATGTCTGCGCATATGGGACGTTGGATCTGGATGTGATGAGATCTGAAGATGGTGGTGTGAAGTTGTATGGTGCACTTCCATAGCCTGCAAGCATTGGATCCACAAGAATTCGTTTGGAAAATAGAAAAACATTGGACCTGGGATTCGAACCCAAGTCCTCTCCTTTACCAACGCGCATCAACACCAACTGAGCTGCCAAGTCAATCATGTATATAACAATAATAATATATTATATGTAAAAGAAAGCCGGTATAAATGAAAACGCGTGCAATTTCAAATGAGCCAACCAGATTGTGCCACGCCTTTGTCTTCCTCCACTGGCTGTCATTTTAGCCTAAAGACTTTTACCTTTGGTCGCATGCTCGTAACTACAACCCTGCGTTATTCAAAAATCTAGCCCAAGCAATATAAATTTCATTGAAGACCATGAATCAACTGGGCTTGAATCCCTGAACATGATAGTGTCCATGCGTAGCCCTAATAATGCCTGTAGAAGGAAGCCCTAAAACAAACTCAAAAACCCTAAGAATGGCAAACCGTGATTCCTGCACTTAAAACTCAATTAAATGATCCAGCAAGCATTGAGACATTGTAATAAACCAGAATGTATGATTGAATTCCATCAAAAGAGCATGTATGCACGTAATCAAAAACCGAAAATAATTGAATAACAGGGTTGCAGATTTTACGATTTAAGGCGCTTTGGTGCGTGCAAAAGGTGCAGTTGGCTTCAGGAGATTTCCAGGAACATGTTGCAACCCTTAAAAATCCTTGAGGATGGTTGTGATATGGAATCTGGTCTAATATTTTTTTGACAAAAGTGCACTATGTTCTTGGCAGTTTCACACTATTTTTCTGCCTCCTTGTGCCTTGCATTTGTTGTGTATATGTATTAGACTGCATTAGGTTAACAAAAAACTTGCACATCTTTGGCAATTATTAAGATTTGATTTGATTCCATCTTTGCATTATTTCTTTCAATATCAAGCCAAATCATACCATTTTCATCCCAATTATCCTTGGAATGATTTGATTTGGTTTGACAGCATATTAGCATTATCATTCCATTCAAAATCAGATCAAAAACAAATCTTCCATATTTTATATCATTTATTTGATTTAATTTGACTTTTAAATGATAAAAAATCAAAATACATTATATAAATAAAGTCAATAATATATGGTAGAGTGTTTGGGTCGTGGATCATGTAGGAAGCATAATGCAAGCTTAAAAAGTTAAGCCCATTTGGCAAAAAATGCATTTGTGAGCACATTTGACTTTTGGCAATTTTCCAAAAATGGTCAACTTTGACAATGCATAACTCTTCCAATTTTGACCCTAAAGAGATGTTCTTATACTTTTTAGAAAGCTTAGGATGTCCCCTAAACAACCCTTTTGGTCTCATCTCAATTGGGTCTTCCAAGTTCTTGTAAGAAGCTTTGACCCAAAAGGTGTTTTTGTTGACTTTTCAAAAGGACCTATAATGTAGAAATTCATATCTTCTTATGAGTGCACTTCTTGAACTTGAGGGATGAAGATGAGTTGTAGGAAATTGGATTCCTTCAAAATGAGCTTTGGATGAGAAATTTATGATAAAGTATGAGAAAGTTATGCTTGGTCAAAGTTTGGTTGACTTTTTCTAAGAAACCCTAATTTAGCAACTTTTGAGTTTTGATGAATTAGGAGCATTCCTTGAGGAATCATGATCAACCCTTGATGAAATGATGAATATTACTTCAAAATGTTGATTTTGACCAAAAATCTTGAAGTTTGACTGTATGTGGGCCACAATTGACTTTTGACCTAATATAGTCGATTCTCAAGCATCTGAGCAGTTGACTGAGCAAACTTCTTGCGCAAGGCTTGGAATTTTACATGGGTGATCTTGAGAACATATTGGGACCATGGAAGGAATTTGGGACCTTTGGATTTTACACATTTTGATAAAAATGGAAACCCTAGTTTGAGGTACATTGTATTAGGAGAGATTTTGTCTAGTCAACTCTTGGGCATCCTTGAGCAAGTTGAGGACCTCAATGGGCATGTATTAAGTAAAATGAGAGGGAAATTTTTGGGTACAACAATGATCATTCATGGCCCAAACCTATGTTTGCAAGCCCAAGTATGTTAATTTGAACCCTTTGATCCAATAACCTTGAGATTCATTGTTAGGAGGCGTTGGTTCTACCAATCCTCCAATGGATCTTCATCAATTTTGGTCAACACAGATCACTTAAACATCATTGATCATTAAATGTTTCCTTGAGGATTCTTAAATGGATGATATACTTGACAAAAAGCAGATGCAACTTGTTGTTGATAGGCTTTGGTTCTACCAATCCACTAATGAGTTCCAAATGCAAGTTTCAAGATGGTCATCCAACTTACTATTAAATTCTAACAATTGACTTTATTTTATGATTTTATCTTATGCCCTTTACTTTATGTGCCATTTACTTTAACATTTACACTTCATGCTATTTTCATCTTTGCTCACTTGAGAACTTACTTTTATGCCTTTTTTTTATTTTGCTCACTTGAGCTTTTCTTTTCCTTTTGAAGATACTTAATAACCAACATGAACCATAAAAAACTTTAATGATACTTGGACTAGTTGGTTACTATCCTTGGCATTATGGAGTAATGGACTTCTTGGACTTAGGAATAGAAACCTTGACTTATGTTGGAGACCTTGTGACCTTAATTGACATTTTGTATGAAGTTCTTGAGGTTTACCTCAAGACATTGGGTTGTTTGTTTATTTTGTATGCAGGTTATTGTAATTACATACTTTGTCTGTAATCTTGAATTCATCTTTATACAGTCGTTACTCTGCCTAATTTTTGTAAAGACTTAATACATTTGAAGTTTGGAATTCTCAAGAGGTTTAGTATCCTTGGTTGGTTTCAATTCAAAGAATGGGAATTATATCTTAACTTATAATGTCAAGTATTGGCTTCTTTTTGGTTAGACGGTACTTTTCCCTAGCTTTTACCTTATGATTTAGGATAGTCCCTTCATCTCCTCCCATCTTCTTTAATTTCGAAAATATTCTCCCTCCTTTTGAAAACTCTTCTTATTTCTAAACTTGAACCACTTTAATAATTAACTTGGACTTAGGTGCATGCATTTTCAAAACATTTTCTTAAACAAACTTTAATCAACTTAATCATACCTTGACATTTTTGTGAGAAGACTAAAAATCAATCAATCTCATTCAAACCATTTGGCCATTTTGGCTATTATCTTTAAAACTTTTCTCAAAAGATTGGACTCTTGTCAATCCTTGTAGTGATGTAAACAACTATACTTCTATAATATGTAGTGAAGTGAGATATTTTCCACTTGAGTGTTGAGTGAGGCATTGTTGATTTTAAAATACAAGCCATATCCTCCACTTTGAGATGATGCAAATACTCATTTCTCATGATTGTGGGTAGTAAGTATATTTTCCATACGGACAATGACGATTATGTCTTATCTCATAAAATTAACCAACAAACTTGTGTTTTAAAATTTTAAAGAGGAACTACGTGTACCTTGATCCCCTATTTCACGAAAGGCGGTACGTAGGCACTAAAGGTTCGTAACCGCGGCGGGTGAAAAAATCATAAAAAATATTTCTTTCCTCACCTCCACCATCTATTTTTATACAATTTTTATAGCCAAAATATACAGATTTTACAAATAGGTTCCTGCGGAGTACCGTAGATGTTTAGGGTGCTAATACCTTCCCTTTTCATAACCAACCCCCTTACCTAGAATCTTTCCCCCCTCTTTTGGGTTATTCACTCTTTTCCCAATCCTTTGGAAACAATAAAGCGTGGTGGCAATTTTTACTTTGATTTGTACAAGTCAAGTCAATCCAATGGCTTAGTCTTAAAAATTTCTACCGCTACAGAAAAAAATAGAGACTTCACTTGGGAAAGATTGACCTCTTGCTGGTCCATCCCTAAGTGGGTTAAGCCTATCTTTTCTTATATATGTATATGTGTTATTATGTGTTATATTATATGTTGTATATATGTTTGTCTGGTTTTTTCTGGTTTTCAGGGTGCTTGGGGATTTCACATAAGTACTATACCCGAACTTGGGCAAACTTAAGATATGACAGGCGGTATAGTCATGTTAACATTGAGGGGGTCATACTAAAAAAGGAGGCATGATATCCACCACTCAGTGGAGGCCCCTTTGACTATAGTGTCGTTTACCGAGTAATCGGGAAGACATACTGCTTTTGACCTGGAAGCCAGCTGAAGATGAGGTACGTATATTACCTAACCCATCTTGGCCTTTTAGGTGTAGTGCGGAAGCTATGACGGAGTAATCCATAAGTAGTTGTCACGCGGTACTACGCTCGGACAAGTTTTTCTTGAGAATATTACTAATTATTAAGTTAATCGGGAAGTTGGTAATATCTGAAGGAAGGATGTAGAATCTGGGAACCTCTAGAACCTTGTTCGACAGGTGATAACTTTTAGACCAATACCTTATGGGTAGTACCTTCAGCCTCATGCTCGTGACGTTGATCCTATGAAATTTATGTTTGTGATCTTGTGTGTGATTGTTGTATCATGCATCCATGCACTCATAACCATCTTTTGAAGAAATTTTATTTCAAGGGACTTAAAAGTTGACCATTTGTGAATATCTCAGGTACTTTTTGACTATGGATTCTGGAAAAAGAAAGACCAGAAAATACAGTTTCAAAGATCCCAAGATAGATGAGTTGATGAGTCTGATTCCCGAGTGTTGTACCCCAATTTTTTCCCATAAGATCCCTTCATCATACCATATTGTTTCAATCACCACAAAATCACATTATGGATTTTGGTTTTCTCCATATCTTTAGCTTTTCTCTTTTCAGGAGTTACCAAGCACCTTGATTTGTTTGCTTTTGTGATCATAGATATTTTACTTTGATTTTTTCTCTCTAATTAACAAAATGCAATATTGGTTTGTCTTACTTGTTGATAATGTAGGTAAAGGCAATGAGGTTTAGCAAGTTGCTTCATGGGTTCATGAGTTTATTTCCATGCCTTAGTCAAAAGCTTGAGAGATTAAAACCTCACCATTGAAGTTGTTTTGAAGTTGGTATGAAATTTGTTTTTGTGGCCATAGATCCTCATCATCATCCTCAACAATTTCTATTCACAAAGGAAGAATATTGGCATGAAAAGTTTGTTCAAACTTGGCAAAGTTCCACCAAGCATTCTATTGATCTAGAGGTTAGGGTTATGGACTTCAAAGGGGCATATCTTGCTCATATTTTGGTATTTTTGAATGGTTCCAAAAAAATTATTCCCTTCAAAGAGTTACCAATAAATCACTTCAAAAGTTCCAAGGAGTTTTCATGTGGAAAGAACTTGGTGAAGAAGAATGATTACAAGTCATCCAGATGAGTCCCTAATTTTCCATATGTGACTTCAAATGGTCATAACTTGGTCTATTTTTATCACCTTGAGCCCATTACTTTTCCATGACAATCTTAAGGATGTGTACTTCATTCCTTCTTTTATGTGCAAAGTAAGAAAATGGATGGAAGTTGCCTTAAGAATGCAAAAGATTATAGGTCATTTCATGATTTTTGGCCAACTTCAACAAGTCATAACTTGCTAAATTTTTGGAGATTTTGAGTGGTTCAAATTTCAAAATTTCATTCAAGAGATCTACTTCATTCCATCTTTTTGGGTCAAGAGCAAATTCTAAGTGGAAGGCCATGTTTGGATGCAAGAGATTATAGGTCATTTTTAAAGAAGAATTTGAAATATTTCTAAGTATGGAAAGTTAACTCTTTTTCTTCAACTTTGACTCCATGTAATTTTCAGCTCAAGCCTCCATTTGATTCCATTCTTTTTCCATTGCAAAGCTTGTTACGTCATCTTTCCAAAGCATCAAGAATTTTTCCCTAAGACCCACTGGGGAGGAAATGCCATTGGATTGAACTTGGTAACTTGGAACTGAATTTTCACCATAAGTCAGAATTTGAAATCCATGTTTTCGCCTTTAAACATCAAATTAGCACGTGTTTGTGATCTAAACATGTTTAACTAAGTTCCCAAAGTGGATTAGAGCCTTGAAACGCAAGGATTTGATGAGTTTTGATGCAAATCAGATCACACTTTGCTCGTGCATCAGGTTCACGTGATTTCCCTCCAATTTGCATAATTCCACACGCTTGAGCATCCCATTTGATTCCCTATAAATAGAGGGTCATCCCCCATTCAATTTCCCAAGCTTAGATAGCCAGAATCACCCTGCCAAACTTGCTTCACAACTCAGAATTCAGCCACTTCGAATCCTATTCTCAAGACTTTTTCAATCCATTTTGTCCATCAATTCACCTTCCTTGATCATCCCTGAACCAAACCATACAATTACATTCAAGAATCGTGCCCTACATTTCTCCATAGAAGTCCAGTTTCAGAGCTCTGCAACTCAACTTTAATAGGTAGATTCCTTCATCAATTCTTCAAAACTTTGGTATCATTGTGTTGCTCTCATTGCCCTGGTTCTAGTCGCAACACTTACTTTTATCTGGAAGCACGTTTTGACCATGAGTTTTCAAATTACTTTTCAAAACTTTCTTTCCAAATTGCTTGAGTTATAGTTTATATAAATATCACGCGAGAGTATGGTTGTCTTCATATTAAAGAGACGAAGCGAATGGCATAGGTCTGAGCTTCTGATTTTACAGTTTGAGAGACCTGCAATTCGTGAGGGCTGGAGGTTGAAGATGACCAACGTGTCACCTTCTAACCAATGAAAGCGTGCCATTTGTTTTTTTTCAAAAATCTGATTTATTAATGATTTTGTACATTATTCACTAAAGACCATGATATGCACAATGCGCCAGATCCTTTGGATTGATTACTAACGCGTTTTGACTCTCATCCAATGGTCAACATCTTTTTCTTTTATTTTCTTTTTCTGATTTTTATATTTTAATTGTTTTAAATTTCAAAAAATCATAGAAAATTCATTTTTAGGCCAAAAAATCTAAAAAATTATGAAAAATATTTTTGATTATTCTCTTTCTGATTATTATTTTTTCACAATTTTATTTTGTGTTTTGATATTTTTTATGAATTTTACACTTATTTGATTTATTTAAAATGTTTAAAAATACCTTTACACATTTTTAAATTCTGAAAAAATTATGAAATGATCCAATAATATTGTGATAAATATTGGTGACGTTGTTTTATTTTTGTTCCTAACTTTACTATTTTTTACCATTTTTGTTTATTTTACCTATTTATTTTAATTTTTAAAAATAGTTTCTGACTTTTAAAAATTCCCAAATTTTTTATAAAAATATTTTGACCCATTTCTGATTTTTATATGGTTTTATTTTTTATTTCTTGATTATTTTGAATATTATTGATATTTTCCTCATTATTTTTTTAGTTTATTTTAAAATTTTTCATCCTTTAATATATATTAAATATTATATCATTTTGTGAATATTTTATGGCTGTCTTGAGTTGATTTTTTGCTCATGGCTTTATTAACATCATTGGATCCATGGTGTTGAGTCTAACTCCACAAAAATGGATGAATGATTTTAATAATAGTTGGATTAAATATTAATTCAAATTTGGTTTTCTTTTTTACCCTAATTCCTCTTCATCTCATTCCCTTCTTATTGCATTAAATGTTGTTGGAGCATGATCTCTATATCATGTCTCAAAACAAATGGTGCATAGATTGCTATTGATCGGCCTCAAAATAGGTGCGACTTCTATATAAGTCCTTTTACGTTTGCTTAATATAGCGCTAAATTTTGTCTTAAATCGAATAAATGATTATTCGTGGCCCAAACTTATGATTTTAAGCCCAAGTATGTTAATTTGATCTCTTTGATCCAATAACCTTGAGATTCATTGTGTGGAGGCTTTGGTTCTACCAATCCTCTAATGGATCTACAACACCTTTGGTCAACGCGGATCACTTAAACATCGTTGATCATTAAATATTACTTGTGAGAATTTCAAATGGATGATATACTTGACAAAAAGCAAATGCAACTTGTTGTGTGGAGGCTTTGGTTCTACCAATCCTTTAATGAGTTCCAAATGCAAGTTTCAAGATGGTCATCCAACTAACCACTAATTATTGACTTATTTATTTTATGCTTTATTCTTTTTATGCTTTATGTACTATTTATTAATTTAGCATTTTATATTTCATGCCATTTTCATCTTTGCTCATTTGAGCATTTATTTTCTTGTCTTTTTTACTTTGCTCACTTGAGCTTTTATTTTTCCTTTTCTTAAGATACTTAATAACCAACTTAAACCCTAAAAAACTCTTAATGGTACATGGACTATTTGGTTACTATCCTTGGCATGATGGAGCAGTGTACTTTTTCTTGGACTTAGGATTAGAAACCTTGGCCTATCTTGGAGACCTTGTGATCTTATCTGATTATTTTGTCTGGAGTTCTTGAGGTTTACCTCAAGACATTGGGTTGCTTGTTTGTTTTTGTGTGCAGGTTTTTTTGTGATTGCATCCTTTGTTTGTAATATGGAATTCACCCGTATACAGCCGTTACTCTACCTAATTTTTGTGAAGACTCAATACATTGGAAGAGGTCTAGTATCTTTGCTTGCTTGGTTTCACTCTAAAGAATGAGAATTCTATCTTGCTCATAATGTCAAGTTTTGGCTTCTTGTTTGGGTACATGGTCCTTATCCTTAGCTTTTACCTTATGCTTTAGGATAGCCTCTTCTTCTCCTCCCATCTTCTTTAATTTCAAAAATCTTCTCCCTCCTTTTGAAAACCCTTCTTGTTTTTAAACTTGAACCACTTTCATAATAAACTTGGACTTATGTCCATGCATTTTCAAAACATTTTCATCAATAAACTTCAATTGATTTAATAATACTTTGAAACTTTTTTTTATGAGAAGACTAAAAGTCATCCAATCTCATTTCAAACCATTTTTCCACTTTGGCTTTTACCTTTAAACTTTTCTTAAAAGATTAGGCTCTTGTCAATCCTTGTAGTGATGTAAACAACTATACTTCTACATTATATAGTGAAGAGAGATATTTTCCACTTGGGTATTGAGTGAGGCATTGTTGATTTTAAAATCCAAGCCATGTCCTCCACTTTGAGATGATGCAAATTCTCATTTCTCATGATTGTGGGTAGTAAGTATGTTTTCCACACGGACAATGAAGATGATGTCTTATCTCTTAAAATTAACCAACACACTTATTTCAATCTTTTAAAAGAGGAAATACGTGTACCCTGATCCCCTATTGCACGAAAGGTGGTACGTAGGCACTAAAGGTTCACAACCGCGACGGGTGCAAAAATCATAAAAAATATATTTCTTTTCTCACCTCCACCATCCATTTTATATATAACACATTTTTTATAGCCAAAATATACAGATTTTATAAAGAGGTTCCTATGGAGTACCGTAGATGTTTAGGGTGCTAATACCTTCCCTTTGCATAACCAACCCCCTTACCTTGAATCTTTCCCCCTCTTTTGGGTTATTCGCTCTTTTCCCATTCCTTTGCAAACAATAAAGCGTGGTGGCGATTTTTATTTTGATTTGTATAAACTAGTCAATCCAATGGCTTAGTATTGAACATTTCTACCACTACAGAAAAATGGCGACTTCACTAGGGACATATTGACCTCTTGCTGGTACATCCCTAAGTGGGTTAAGCCTATCTTTGTTTATATATGTATATGTGTTATTGTTGTTTATGTGTTATATTTTGTATATATGTTTGTTTGGATTTTCCTAGTTTTCAGGGTGCTTGGTGATTACTTATAAGTCCTATACCCGGACTTGGGCAAATTTTAAGATAGGACGAGCGGTATAGTCATGTTAAATTTGAGGGAGTAATCCCAAAAAAGGAGGCATGAGATCCCCCACTAAGTAGAGGCCCCTTTGACTGTAGTGTCGTTTACCGAGTAATCGGGAAGACATACTGCTTTCGACCTGGGAGCCTGCTGAAACTGAGGACCGTAGAATACCAAACCCATCTTGGCTTTTTAGGTGTAGTGCGGAAGCTATGGAGGAGTAATCTGGAAATACTTGTCACGCGATTCTATGCTCGGACGAGTCTTTCTTGACAATATTACTAGTTACCGAGTTAATCGGGAAGTGGGTAATATCCGAAGGAAGGATGTAGACTCTGGGAACCTCTAGAACCTTTTTCGCCAGGTGATAACTCTTAGACCAACACCTTATGGGTAGTACCTTCGACCTCATGCTCGTGACGTTGAACCTATGAACCCTATATGTGTGATCTTGTGTGTAATTGTTGCATCATGCATCCATGTACTCATAAGCATCTTTTGAAGAAAGTGATATTTCAAGGGATTTAAAGGTTGGCTAATTGAGAATATCTCAGGTACTTTTTAACCATGGATTCTGGAAAGAGAAAGACCGGGAAATACAGTTTCAAGGATCCCAAGATAGATGAGTTGATCAGTCTAATTCCAGAGATTGAGTGTCCTGCAGACTTTCAGAAGAAGTATGGATCCATTATTCCTCTCATGAAGCTGAAGATGAAGGAGGGTATTCTCTCGACCTTGGTCTAGTTCTATGATCCAGTGTATCACTGCTTTAGTTTTCCCGATTATCAGTTGATGCCTTCACTGGAGGAGTATTCTTATCTATTGGATTTACCCGTTACCGATCGTGTCCCTTTTACTGGTTTGGAGGGTGAGCCAAAACCACATGAGATTGCTGCTTTGATTCATCTGGGGAAGTATGAGGTGGAAGCCCATATGACTACTGTTGTACCCCAAAATTTGCCCTCTCATTTCATCAACATTTCTCATCACAAGACTCTTGGAACTCAAGATCAAGCTAGGGTTTACTCTGCTCAAGACACCTCCTTGCACTGTTGACCTAAATTAGGGTTTGAGTTTGCACATGGATGTTTTGACCTACAATATCCAAAGTGAATTTCATACTTCATGTTGGACTCACAAGTTTGTCCATACCAAGTTTCAATCCTTGAATCAAATTTTTGCCCAGTCAATTGGACAGTTGACCTAGAAATCAACTGTATTGGGGAAAAAGTCAAATGTGGCCAATTGCCAGTCAAATTTCATGAAATTTGATCCACGCCAACATTATGAACTCATATGAACCATTTGATCAAGTTTGGATCATAATTCCACAAGAAATTTGATCAGATCACCAAAAGGGCAAAATGGTCATTTTTAGGGTTTTGACTGTACAAAGACAATTTTTGACTGTTTGACCTAGCCAATGGCAAATAAAGCTCAACCATGGACACAAGGACTCAATGACATTATCTTGACCCATTCAACAAGTTCAAAATATCTTAAATGCATAGGATTGACAGATGAATTTTTCAGTCAACTGATCAAAATTTGATTGTACACTGAAAAGTCAAACTTTGACTTTTTGGTCAAAATCAAGTGCCAAGGGTCATTTTTCATCAAGATATGTAAAATTATGAAAATTGTTTATCAAGAAACCCAAAATTGCAAATTAGGGTTTAAAATGGAAACATTTCATAACTTAGAAATTTTCTAAGTTATAAAATTTTCTTATTTTTTCCTAACTTTGTCCAATTTTTTTACCAAGATGCAAATGGATTCAAACAAAACTTACAACATGAAAGTTATAGTCCATCACAAAGTCTACAACTTTGATTCACAAAGTTTTCTCAAAAGAAGCTTGGATCTCAAGTTATGATTTTTGGAACAAGGGTACCTAAAACTTTTAACTTAGAGAAATTTTGCCCTAGTTTAGGCAGGATTTTAACCCATCTTCTTGGCCATTTTTCAAATATTTCCACTTGGATTCTTAAGTTGCATTTCAAATATGTATTATAGTACATGTTGCAAGCTTTCCAAATTGTCTAAGAACTCCTCAAACACCTTTGTGTTTAGGGAGAATCGAATGCTTGAAGTTAGCAAAAACTCACTTTGAAACCATGGCAAATACATGTTCATACCAAGTTGCAAATCTGACCAAACTAGCTTAGTACATGATTACAGGCCTCTAAACCAATTTAAACTCAAAAATTGAATGCAAATAAATTGGATATTGGCATTGTTTTGATCAAGAGAGCTTTGTACATTGAATTTTTCCATTTTGAGCATAAAGGTCATACTTCCATTTTCATAAAGCACAACTTTTGCAAAGTTGTTTTTCTTGAGCTTTGAACTTCTTTCTTTGCAGAAAACAAGTTCAACAAACTTAGGCAAAGGTACAAGAAGTTGGTGCATGCTTGGAGATAGCTTGTACAGGCCTATCACACTTCACATCAAACTTTGCTTTCAAAACAAGTCAAATGGCCAAAAGTCTATATCTCTCATATCTGATAAAACCAACTCAAGCAAAGTTTCGAAACAAGTTGTATACATCCTCACAAGCCAGAAGCACGAGCCTTTGACCTCTCAAACCTCCTTGTGCATAAAATCTCCATTTTCTTGCAAAACAGGGCTAGTTCTGCAAATCAGAAGACACCATCAAATTCCCTCGTGCGTTTTGTCCCAAAACACTTCAAACATATTCCAAACAATATAACTAAGCTGTCCAGACCATTCACAAGTTGTTGTAACTCCATTAACACACATTGCCATTTTTGTTTGGAAGCTTTGCAGGTTGAGTTCTGTAGCACGATTGAGGCCACTTCAAAACAAACTAAGCATTGGGAAAGGTTCAGGGGACATCAAGCAAGCTCAAAAGAATCTCAAGCACCATTGAAAGTTGCTACATTGTCCAACTCGAACTCAACTGAAACAGGTATTTCATGAACTTCTATCTCTCTATTTAGGAACATTTAGACTTAGGTTTGTGAATGAAAGATGATGTATTCATAACCCTGAAACCATACATGTGCTTAGTTTTCATTTATATTAATCGTGCTAGGAGAATTTCATCCATGAACATTCTGAAAAAACTAGGTTAGAAATTATGGCCAGAGAAATTCTCTCTGGTCTTTGAGAGTTAGCTTAAGTTTTTATATGGTTAGATTCGTTGTTTGATGCTCTACAAGTTTCATGTTTTGAGTTTTGTCAAAAGATCACAAATACAGGAGATACAGGTTTGTGTAGCAAGCGCGCGTTTTTCAAATTTCTGTTGGACAGAGGAAGAAGATGAAGTAGTTGGGCTGGGCCTGGCTACTTCCTGCTTTTGACACCCCCATTTTCACTTTCAGCACCCCCTGGCCCATTTCTTTGTATATTTGTTGTTTTTGCATTTTAATTTTATTTCTGACTTTACTATTTTAATTCCAAACATAAAAAATGCCTAAAAAATAATTTCATAAATTTTTATATTTATTTGGTATTTATTTTAATTATTTCTAACATTAAAATGATTAAATAATTTATTTTATTTTTTACACACTTAATATATTTAATATATATATATATATATATATATATATATATATATATATATATATATATATATATATATATATATATATATATATATATATATATATATATATATATATATATATATATATATATATATATATATATATATATATATATATATATACTTTATTTTATTAATAGCATAGAATATAAAACACAAAAATAATACATTTTTATACATATTAATACATTTTTGTACATAAATAATACTATTTATTTATTTTCTTAAGAAATTAGGATTTTTGCCCTAAAAAAAAAACAAATAAAATTAACTTTTTATTTATTTCTTTACATTTCTTGCCATAAAAAAATACTTTTGCATACATGAATAAATAAAAAACCTTTTTTTGCATAATACATTTTATTTAATATTTATTTATTGTATTTATTTAAATATTGTATATTTGAATATTATGTCTTGCAAATTCAATTTGTTGTAATAATTTAGGGTTTAATTTCTTGTCAAATAATCCCCTATTCAAATTTGTACCCCATCCCTATATCTTGTTGTAATAGTGTAGAATTTAAATTCTCGCACCTTTAAGCTTTCAATTATGCCATGATTAGAGAATTAGGGTTTGTATGCAAAAATCAAATTAACAAATAGTTTGACCTAATCAAAGATAAAAATGCATGAAAAAACAAACACAATGCACACTTGCACCCCTAGGGTTACAATCCACTTGTTGCCTTCAAAAATGGGCCATGGTATGCATGTCATGTACTTTGGCAGAACAAAAAAAAAACAAAACAAAGATCATAGTCCCTCGATGACGCTATCTGAGTTGCCTAAACAAAACGATCAAGTCCCTCAAGAAAATTGCCAAAAAATACTTGACACAATTGCTATCATGGTCTATACGATGACCCGCGCCTGTCCCGTTTAACATCCTAACAGAAGATTGTTCACCAAATACAATGGTGAAGCAACACTGTTAAAAGGGTTTAAAACATAAGAAAGATCTTTGAGTAAAATAGGGTAGATAGCTCTTAGTTACTTGATCAAAAGCTTGCAAAACATCATTGCTATTTTTAAAACACATTTCACAATACAATTTCAAAACCCTACTTTCAAACATTGAAAACTTTTCAAAAGACAAAAACACCTTTGTATACATTCAAACAAGAATCATTACAAAGGTTACCACAATGATGGCCTCTTTTCAAAACATCTTTCAAAACCACACACAAAGCACCATTTCAAACAATTGAAGAGCACCATTTCAAACAATTGAAAAGCAAAGCAAGTGATCTAAACAAGTAACTAAGAGCCCATGGATAACCATGGATAGAAAGGGTGCTAATATCTTCCCTTTCTATAATCTACTCCCCGAACCCAAGAAAACATCTCAAAGGTCTTTCCTGTGCTTTTTGACCTTTCCTTAGGATAAAATAAAAATTCGGTGGCGACTCATGCTAAACCGAAACATTTGCAAACACAAACGCAAAATCCCAAGTCAGTTTTCCCACCGTATCACAACTACCAAAGGAGGGATTAGAGGATTACCAGCTCAGTTCTTATTGGAGAAAGCTCGTTACTTTGCCAGGATGAAGAGTACGGTTGCTTTTGAGGCCATCTTTACTTTACTTGCTTATGGATTATTCTTATTCCCTAATGTGGACAAGTTTGTCGACATTAACGCTATCAGGATTTTCATGATTGGAAACCCAGTTCCTACACTGTTGGGAAAGGCTTATTACTCTATTCATCTTTGGAGTTCTTATCATGGGGGAATGATTATCTGTTGCACGCCTTTGTTGTACCGTTGGTTCATCTCTCATATGCCTCAGTCTGATGCTTTTTGGGATGTCAAGAAGGAACCTCGCTGGGCTCCTAATATCATGGAACTTACTCACTTGGATATTGATTGGTATCATCGAGCTCATCAGGATGTGGAGATTATTGATAGTTATGGTAGTTTCCCCAATGTGCCTCTTCTTGGTACTAAGGGAGGAATTAACTATAACCTTGTTCTTGCACAGCGACAACTTGGTTATCCGATGAGGGATAAACCAAACAGTATTCATTTGAGTAGTTTCTTTCTGAAGGAAGGAGAAGACAATAGGGAAGCTAGGGAGCAGATCGCGAAGGCCTGGCGTCACGTTCATAAGAAGAGTAGGAAGGATTTGGGACCTAGGGGTGTTGTTTCTTTGGAGCCATATCTTCAGTGGGTCTGATCGAGGGCCGTTTAGTTAAAGACGCCGTATGCTCAGGAGACACCCATGCCTGATTTATTTGTGAAGCCCACTCCTCCTTTATTAGATGATCTGGAAGAACTGCAGCTCGCTTTGGTTAGGATGCAACAAGAAAGGGATGCTTGGAAAAACAAGTTCCAGACTTTAGAGAGTTCCTACAAGGAAGACTTGAAGGAGAAAGATGATTTGATCGAGATCCTTGAGAGTCGAGCGGTGGAGTCTATGGAGAGGCAAGGGGATTTATTTTCTCCTAAGCCTCAAATAAGTGCTGATTACTCACTTCCTACTTCAGATGATTGAAAGGAGGTTGCCATCAGACAGGTAGAAGAAAACCAGAGGTTGAGGGCTCAGATTGCCAGGCTCACAGGGAAGCACCAGCGTACAGATTGATCTCTATCAGTTCCTTTTCTCAGTATTTTAGATTGTATTTTCATCTTGTACTTGGGATCATTGAAACTTGTAATCCATTTTGGAGTTATTATAATAAATTTTTTTCAGTATTTCAAATGCGTTATTATTTTGATGTTTGCAATATGTCTATAAATCTTAAATCCCTTGAAATATCAAATGATGGAATAAAAATAATCATGTGCATTGCATGACATGCATCATATTACACATATTTCTTGCATTTATTATGCATATCCAGGTGCCTTACCCACCTTCTTTACTTCGTTCAGCAAGCTGACTCATCACTAAAACACTCGGGCTAACTTCAAAAAAAAGATGGACAACTTGGAACAGGAGAATCGCGAGCTATGCGAAGAAGTTTCTGCTTTGAAGGCTGGCTTGGCCAATTTGACTACTCTGATGGAAGCTCTGGTGGTTGCTCAGAATCAGCCACCGAGCGTTCAACCTCAATCAACAAGGGAAAATGCTGAAGTTCCTATTGTTCCTGTATCCGCTACTCTGACTGTTGTTCAGAACCGTATGCCTCAGGGTTATCCGTGGGGAATGCCAGAGAATTTTGCACCTGAAGGTTTCAATTTGGGCCCCCAAGATGCTCCAGTGGTTCCAAATGTTGTTACTCCAGCACCTCTTGTGGTGCATACTATTCCTATTGCACCTCCTTCAGTGAATTTGGTTCCATTTGTTAATGAAGATGTATGTCGTCCTTTCCCTACGCCGAGTGAAAATTTGGGTCTTTATGACAGAATGGATGATTTCCAAAAGCAGTTTGAAAGAATGCAAAGAGAGACGAAGGCTCTTAGGGGAATAGAGTTATTTGGGTAGAACGTGAATGAGCTGTGTTTGGTCCCGAATGTTAAAGTGCCTACTAAGTTCAAGGTCCCTGAGTTTGAGAAGTACAAGGGCAGCACTTGCCCTCGTGCTCACTTGGTAATGTATGTAAGGAGAATGTCAACCCAGACCAATGATCAGCGTCTGCTGATTCACTTTTTCCAAGATAGTCTGACCGGCGCAGTGTTGAAATGGTACATAAGTTTAGACAGTGCCAACATCCATACTTTTAATGATTTGGGAGAAACATTCATAAAACAATACAAGTACAATGTGGATATGGAACCCGATCGTGACCTGCTTAGGGTAATGGTTCAGAAAGACAGAGAATCATTCAAAGAATATGCGCAGATATGGCGCGAAGTGGCTGCACAAGTGATTCCTCCCATGGAGGAGAAGGAAATGACTAAAAAAAATTTCTGAAGACGCTAAGCGCTTTCTACTACGAAAGAATGGTAGCAAGTGCCCTAAGTAATTTTACATAGATGGTAGGAATGGGTGTCCGCCTAGAAGAGGCAGTAAGAGAAGGCTGTTTGATAAAGGGTGAAGGATCCGGAGGTGTGAAAAAACCAGCTTATGGGTTTACAAAGAAGAAAGAGGGGGATACCAATGCTGTCATGCAAGACAGGAGAGCGAACGATCTTAGAAGGAATTATCAGCGTCACCAGCAAGTTGTTTCAGTTACTCCTGTTATGAATGTCGCTCCGACTACCATTGCTTATCAAGGACAGTCCCAGCAGGGGAACCAAGGGAATAATCAGAGAAGGGAGAACTATGACCCTATTCCCATGAGTTATGCAGAGCTACTACCAGCATTGATTCAGAAGAAGTTGGTCCAGACCCGACCACCTCCAGCAATACCATCTCCATTGCCTTGGTATTACAAAGCAGACCAGATGTGTGCCATTCATCAGGGAGCACCAGGGCATAGTGTTGAAAATTGTTATTTTTGAGGACTGAAGTGCAAAGGTTGGTGAAGTCTGGAATTTTATCTTTTAAAGACATGGGACCTAATGTGAAAGACAATCCTCTGCCCAAGCACGGGGGAGTGAATACTGTGAATATGGTGGCCGGTTGTCCAGGTGACTTCCGGATTTTTGACATTAATCTGGTTAGAGGGGATTTGGTAAAAATGCATGCAGACCTTTGTGAATTCAGTTATTATACGCTTGACCACGCCGATTGTGTTGTTTGTAGTACAAATATACAGGGTTGCGAGAAGATAAAGGTTAATTTGCAGGAGATGATGGACGAAGGTTTAATCTATATAATCAGGCCTAGGGCAGAATATGAAGAGGAAGTTAATATGGTTTCTGGATGTCCGTGTGAATTCAGAGTTATTGAAGTACAACATTTGAATGAAGATCTCGTACAGTTGCATGCCACTTTCTGCCGTACTGCTGGTCAGGTGGAACACCAATATGGATCTTGCATAGTTTGTTGTCGAAACCCCCAAGGATGTTCTATTGTGAGAGAGGGTGTTCAATTGCTGTTAAATAATGGGACTATCAAGGTCAGAGAGATGATTATCATGAGATTGATATGGTTGAAGTTTGTTTGATGGGAGAAGAGTCGGAGGAAGAGTATGCCTCCGCGGATGAGTATTTCTCTTCAGACGAAGATTTGTTTGTCGAAAATGATATTTTGAGGGCTGATTGTGTCGAGGAAGGTGTAAACGTCATTGTACCTTGTTTTGGTGCACCCTCTCACCTTGAGGTGGAGTACCATAGCAAACCAGCTGTTACCCCATTGGTAATTAGTCTGCCAGGTCTTGTTCCCTATAAATCAGATAAGGCTGTGCCTTACAAATACAACGCTACAATCTTAGAAGATGGGGTTGAGGTTCCCATCCAGCCAATGCCAGATGTTAGGAATATAGCCGATAATAGCAGGGTGAGCCGTAGTGGTTGTGTGTTTGCGCCGGTTATTCAAAAATATGTTGTTGCTGGAAAGAAAATTGTCGAGAATGATGAGCCTAAGAAGGCTACAGGAGAGACTAGTGGAGCTACATTAGAGAAAGAAGTGGATGATATCTTGAAGGTAATTAAGATGAGCGACTACAAAATTTTAGATCAGCTATTGCAAACTCCTTCAAAGATATCCATCCTAGCATTATTGATGAATTCCTCCGCTCATAAGGAATCATTGATGAGATTACTAGACCAAGCTTTTGTAGAGAATGACATGCCGTTAGATCAATTCAGCAGCGTAATTGTAAACATTACGTCATGTAGCAACTTGAGTTTCTGCGATGAAGGGAGGAATCACAACCTGGCCCTCCATATATCCATGAACTGCAAGAATGACTCGCTATCTAATGTGCTAATTGATAATGGATCCGCGTTGAATGTTATACCGAGAAGTACTCTCATGAAGTTAAATTATCATGGAATACCTATGCATTCGAGTGGCATCATTGTGAAGACTTTTGATGGGTCGAGGAAATCTGTCATTGGTGAAGTGGACTTACCCGTCCATATAGGACCACATTTGTTCTTGATAACCTTCCAAGTAATGGACATTATTCCCGCGTATAGTTGTTTTCTAGGGCAGCCATGGATACATGAAGTAGGGGTTGTTACTTCAACTCTGCATCGGAAGCTAAAATTTGTGCGTGAAGGGAAGGTAGTGATTGTAAATTGGGAGCAGGCGTTGTTGATATCCCATCTATCCTCTTTCAGTATTGTAGAAGCGGATGAGGCTGCTGTTGGAACTCAGTTCCAAGCCCTATTCATTAATAACATAAGGAAGAATGAGAATTATGTGGTTTCCCTGAAGGATGCGCAGCAGGTGGTGTGCAATGGCCATAATGTAGTTTGGGGACGACTTATGGATCCACCCGTGAACAAGAACAAAGATGGTTTGGGTTTCTCTTTGAAGATTGGCAAAGGCGAAGGTTTGAAGTGAAAGTCTTCTGTGAACAGTTATCAAGATGTTTTCCGCAGCGGAGGCTACCTCCATCTGATTGATTCTGCAATTAATGTTGTTGAAGAGGATGAAGCAGAGCAGGAAGTACCGAATTATGTGACACATGGACTCCGAGTTCAGAACTGGGTCACCATTGATGTTCCTTCTTGCATACATATTTCAAAGTAATTTGTTTTGTTAATTTGTCTCTTTCTTTTGAAAAGCTTTCACTCTGCCCAAAGTGGAAGTATTAATGTTGCAGGGCTTATCCGTTTGCTATAATTGTTAAGATCATTAATAAAAGTTGTTTTTGCTTCCAAAATTATGTCTTTCATTTTCTACCTTTTTCTTGAGAAATGGTAATAAAAAAAATAAAATAAAAAATAAAAAACCTTTCAAAATAAATAATAACTGAAAATTAATCTGCATAATCACTTTTTATATGTGTCAGTTTCTAAAAGCAATCATAAATCACATGTGCGGATTAATTAAAAAACCTGTTGAATACAATGACCCTGCACCCTCTCCCAACTTTGATTGTCCTGTGTTTGGGGATGAAGAAGAATATTATGATGAGATTCCAAAAGAGGTCTCACGGTTGCTTGAGCACGAGGAGAATACCATTCAGCCATATAAGGAGCCTTTGGAAGTGGTTAATTTGGGTTCAGAAGAAGATCCGAAGGAGGTTAAGATTGGAGCATCGTTGCATCCTGATGTAAAGAGCGGGTTGATTGAGTTGTTGAAAGAGTATGTGGATATTTTTGCTTGGTCTTATCAAGATATGCCTGGTCTAGATACAGACATTGTCGAGCATCGTTTTCCATTGAAGCCAAAGTTTCCGCCAGTTAAATAAAAGTTGAGAAGAACCCATCCAAATATGGCAGTAAAGATCAAGGAGGAGGTTCTAAAGCAGATTAATGCTGGTTTTCTTGTGACGTCAGTGTATCCTCAATGGATTGCCAATATTGTCCCTGTACCGAAAAAAGACGGAAAAGTCCGCATGTGCGTAGATTATAGAGATCTAAATAAAGCTAGTCCAAAAGATGATTTTCCATTGCCTCACATTGATATTTTAGTGGATAGCACAGCAAAATTCAAGGTATTCTCGTTCATGGACGGATTTTCCGGGTATAATCAAATAAGAATGGCTCCAGAGGACATGGAAAAAACAACGTTTATCACACCCTGGGGAACATTCTGTTACAGAGTGATGCCCTTTGGGTTGAAGAACGTTGGTGCAACGTACTAGAGGGTTATGAAAACCCTATTCCATGATCTGATGCACAAAGAAATCGAAGTATATGTTGATGATATGATTGTCAAATCCCAAACCGAAGAAGGGCATATAGAAGATTTATCGAAGTTGTTTCGGCGTTTGAGGAAGTATCGTCTCTGTCGAAATCCAAATAAATGCACCTTCGGAGTTAGATTGGGGGAATTGTTGGGTTTAATTATTAGCCAGAAATTAATTGAGGTTGAACCTGACAAAGTCAAAGCAATTCAAGAAATGCCAGCACCAAGAACTGAAAAGCAAGTCAGGGGTTTCCTTGAGCGTTTGAATTATATCTCCAGATTTATTTCCCATATGACTACAACGTGTGAACCGATCTTTAAGTTGTTAAAGAAATATCAAAGTTGTGTGTGGAAGGATGACTACCAAAAGGCATTTGAGAGTATTAAAGAGTATCTGCTTGAACCTCCTATCTTGCTCCCTCCTGTAGAAGGAAGACCTTTGATTATTTATCTAACGGTGTAGGATAAATCCATGGGTTGTATTCTGGGACAACAGGATGAAACAGGAAAGAAAGAGTTCGCCATTTATTACCTCAGCAAAAAGTTCACTGATTGTGAGTCGCGGTATTTTATGCTAGAAAAAATATGTTGTGGTTTGGCCTGGGCGGCAAAGCGTTTGCGGAAGTATATGTTGAATCATACCACTTGGTTGATCTCCAAAATGGATCCAATCAAGTATATTTTTGAAAACCCTGCTCTTACTGAGAGAATTTCCTGCTGGCAGATGTTGTTATCTGAAAATGATATCGAGTACCGCACTCAAAAGGCTATCAAAAGTAGTGTGTTGGCAGATTATCTTGTTCACCAACCAGTGGAAGATCATCAGTCTGCAGAATGTGAATTCCCCGATGAAGATGTGATGTTCTTGAAAGTGAAAGATTATGATGAACCATTGCCTGAGGAGGGCCCCGACCCTGAATCTCATTGGAGTATGGTATTTGATGGAGCTGTGAATGCTTATGGTAAAGGAATTGGTGTTGTGATTGTTACTCCTCATGGATCGCATATTCCTTTTACCGAGAGGTAAACATTTGATTGCACTAATAATATGGCAAAATATGAGGCTTGCATCATGGGTCTTGAGGAAGCTATTAATCTCAGAATCAAGATTCTGGATGTGTATGGTGATTCAGCTTTGGTAATAAATCAGATTAAAGGAGAATGGGACACTCGTCATCCTGGCTTGATCCCTTACAAAGATTATGCTAGAAGATTATTACCCTTCTTCAATAAAGTTGAGTTCCACCACATTCCTAGAGATGAAAATCAAATGGCAGATGCTCTGGAAACTCTGGCTTCCATGTACCAAGTAAATGCTTGGAATGATATACCCTGAATTACAATTTGACGGCTAGATAGGCCCGCTCATGTGTTTGTGACAAAGGAGGTAGTAGATGAAAAACCTTGGTATTATGATATCACACATTTTCTTCAGACTCAGGAATACCCGTTTGGTGCGTCAAAGAAAGATAGAAAGACACTGAGAAGATTGGCAGGCAGTTTCTTCCTCAGTGAAAATGTGGTATACGAGATAAATTTTAACATGGTCTTGCTCAGATGCATGGATAGACACGAAGAAGACATGTTGATGCATGAGATTCATGAAGGTTCATTTGGAACTCATGCTAATGGACATTCAATGGCTAAAATGATGCTAAGGGCTGGTTATTATTGGTTGAAATTGGAATCCGATTGTTACAAATTTGCAAAGAAGTGTCATAAATGCTAGATTTATGCAGATAAGATCCATGTGCCTCCGACACTTCTCAATGTGATTTCCTACCCATGGCCTTTCTCTATGTGGGGTATTAACATGATCGGGATGATAGAACCCAAGGCTTCAAATGGACACCGTTTCATCTTGGTAGCAATTGACTACGTTACCAAATGGGTAGAAGCTGCTTCATATGCCAATGTTACCAAACAGGTGGTTGTGCGTTTCATCAAAAATAATCTTATATGCTGATATGGTTTGCCAAGTAGAATCATCACTGACAATGGCTCAAATTTGAACAACAAGATGATGACAGAACTGTGTGAAGAATTCAAGATTATCCATTATAATTCATCTCCATACATACCAAAGATGAATGGGGCTGTTGAAGCTACTAATAAGAATATCAAGAGAATTATCTAGAAAATGGTTGTCACTTATAAGGAATGGCATGAAATGATCCCTTTTGCTCTACACGGATATCGAACATCTGTTCGCACTTCAATATGAGCAACTCCCTTTTCCCTAGTGTATGGAATGGAAGTTGTACTCCCTGTCGAGGTAGAGATTCCCTCGTTGTGTGTGATAATGGAATCCAAATTGTCAGAGGTTGAATGGGTTCAGAACATGTTTAACCAATTGAATTTTATTGAAGAGAAGAGAATGTCAGCTTTGTGTCATGGGAAGTTATATCAGAAAAGAATGAAGAAAGCATTTGATAAAAAGGTCAAACCTCGTGAATTCAGAGAAGGTGACCTCGTGCTCAGGAAGATCATGTCTTTCAACGCTGATTCTAGGGGCAAGTGGACTCCCAATTTTGAAGGCCCGTATGTTGTCAAGAAAGCCTTCTCTAGTGGTGCATTAATTCTTGAGACTATGGATGGCGAGGAGTTCCTACGTCCCATGAATGTTGACGTAGTCAAGAAATACTTCGCCTAATGAAATAAAAGAACAGCTCGCTAAGTTGAAAACCTGAAAGGGCGACTTAGGCAAAAAGGAGTGTCTCGGTAGGCCGAAAACCCGAAAGGGCGGTCTAGGAAAAAATTAGAGACATAAACTGAATAAATTTCTCGCTAAGTTGAAAACCCGCAAGGGCGACTTAGGCAAAAGTTAGAGATTTTCTTGGCAAGTAACTACGTCAGATGAAACTTGATCATTGAAGCAACAATTTTCTCGGATCTTCACCATACTTCAACGAAAGTTGCTGCTCAGGATTTCAAAAGTTGTTAGGGGGGATAGTGGTCATTGTATCTCAATGTATCTTTCCATTATGTATTACCATTTCCCAAACTTTGTAATCATCCAAGGAGTCTCGCCATTCGCAGACTACCATTCTATTAATGAAATTCGAGCTTTTACCTAATTCTTTGTGTTCTTAATTTTATTTAGCTTGCAAAGACTTCATTTATTACTCATAATAACTTTTAAAGCAAAAAGATTAAAAAGCAAAATTGACTTTTCAAAAAAATAGAGATCTTTACAATTCAATTTACTTTGGGATTTGTGATGAAACAATTACAACAAGAATGATGGTCCCAAGAATGAACAAACTCCGGTTTGTTTTAAGAAGATTTACTCCCTTCATGAAAATTTTCTCAGGTCATTTTACTGGTAGGTGCGTAATCTTTGTGTGTTTCTCATATAGTTAAAGACGATATCAGTGGGTACGAGGTACAATATTGGGTTGGTGGTCCCGTTATCCCAAGTCAAGTCTTGATTCGCTTTTGATTTTAGGTTTACATGGTCGGAAGCCTCCGTCCCAGCTTCCCCAGCAAAGTCTTCCCTCATATGATGAAAGTTTTTATTCCCTTGGTGTGCTGAGATGTCGCTCTTTTTACAGTATCGGCACTAGTGTTGACTTCATGATTTCCCGTGAAGGTTATCCCAGGGTATCTCTTGTTGGAATGAGGGTTCGTGGATAGAATTTTCAGTCCGCAGTTTCTTTTCTCTTGGGAGGTAGGCTTAAATTCCCTAGTAAGGTTTGGTTGTTTCGACATCAGTCTGCTTTATTTGAGGTTGATCTTGCAATCTCCAATAGGCATGTTGCTTTTGGAAAATTGTTTCTCCCATGAAACCAGAAGCAGGGTGTTCTATCCCGATGTCTGTTTGATTTAAGCTACATTCGGATTATGTTTCTCCTCAGTGAAGTTAATACAATAGGTTTGGTTCCCGCAATCGCTTTTCCCTTGCCTGGATTAATCTTTCGGGTTGAAGCTTAGCCAAATGTTGTTAGTAACTTAGGAAGTTTCATTTGTCTACATTGATTATGTATCCTTTTTAATCAGCATATGCACAATAGCACTCATACATTCATACATACATCATGCATTGCTAAAATCATTGTTCATTGACATTGTGTTCTGACCTTTCCTGCAGTGCTATTTGCTTAGTTGAATTTGGTTGATTTTATTTCTCAAAGGATGAATCTGCTCTAGCCGTCTTGCTCCGGTATATTTTTGATTTGGATTTGTGGTTGCATGACGATGTCATGTATTATGGATTTCTGAAAACTTTGAGTTTTTGCTTGTGCATTTATTTTGCACAAGGAGACTTTATCTCTTCAGCGGGAATATCATGGCATTTCTTCAGGAAGTCATATTTCTATCCCTGGAAAATCATTTCTCTCTGCATTTCCCCTTTGGCAATAAGTGGAAATCTCTTTATTTGAGACATGTTACGTATTACCCTTTCCAGGCAGATCTCCTTGGTTAAAGAAGAAGTTGAGACCCATTCTTGGCAAAACACCAGAGTTCTGGGAAAACTTGATATTTTCTCTTTCTACCTTCAGTGAATGTTGGTAGTACATCGGTAGTGAACGTCAGTGTTTGTTATCAATTTGCTATCATTCAGTGAACGTTGATAGTTCATCGTCAGTGAACGGCAGTGATATGATATATTTTCTCTTTCTACCTTCAGTGAACGTTGGTAGTACATCAGCAGTGAACGTCGGTGTTTGTTATCTTTTTGCTATCTTCAGTGAACATTGATAGTTCATCGTTAGTGAACAGAGGTGATATGATATATTTTCTCTTTCTACCTTCAGTGAACGTTGGTAGTACATCGGCAGTGAACGTCAGTGTTTGTTATCTTTTTGCTATCTTTAGTGAATGTTGATAGTTCATCGTCAGTGAACGGCGGTATTATGATATATTTTCTCTTTCTAACTTCAGTAAACATTGGTAGTACATCGGCAGTGAACGTCGATGTTTGTTATCTTTTTGCTATCTTCAATGAACGTTGATAGTTCAGCGTCAGTGAACGACAGTGATATGATATATTTTATCTTTCTACCTTCAGTGAACGTTGGTAGTACATCGGCAGTGAACGTCGGTGTTTGTTATCTTTTTCCTATCTTCAGTGAACGTTGATAGTTCATCATAAGTGAACGGCGGTGATATGATATATATTCTTTTCCTACCTCCAGTGAACGTTGGTAGACCATCAGCAGTGAACATCGATGCTTGTTATCCTCCTCTCTGATTCTTTTCTTGTGGTTTACCAGTGATTTATTTTCCTGGTGGGATTGCTCTTTTGTTGCTACATTTCATGTTGCATCCCCAATACTACTTTGCTTCCTTTTGTTCCATTCATATGCATTCATACGCATAAACATTTTCATGGCATCTTAGGGCCAAAAATAGGGTTTATTTTATATTTAAGTATCTTCGATCACGTTGACACAAAGATTTTTAACCTTCGTATCTCCGGATAGAAGAAACTTAAATAAGGGAAGTTGTTGTACCCTAATTTTCCCCCTAAGATCCCTTCATCATACCATATTGTTTTAATCACCACAAAATCACATTAGGGATTTTGGTTCTTCTCCCTATCTTTAGCTTTGCTCTTTGAGGAGTTACCAAGCACCTTGATTTGTTTTCTTTTGTGATTATAGATATTGTACTTTGATTTTTTTCTCTCTAATTAACAAAATGCAATATTGGTTTGTCTTACTTGTTGATAATGTAGGTAAAGGCAATGAGGTTTAGCAAGTTGCTTCATGGGTTCATGAGTTTATTTCCATGCCCTAGTCAAAAGCTTGAGAGATTCAAACCTCACCATTGAAGTTGTTTTGAAGTTGGTATGAAATTTGTTTTGGTGGCCATAGGTCCTCATCATCATCCTCAACAATTTCTATTCACAAAGGAATAATATTGGCATAAAAAGTTTGTTCAAACTTGGCAAAGTTCCACCAAGCATTCTCTTGATCTAGAGGTTAGGGTTTTGGACTTCAAAGGGGCATATCTTGCTCATCTTTTGGTATTTTTGAGTGGTTCCAAAAAACATTCTTCCTTTCAAAGAGTTACCAACAAATCACTTCAAAAGTTCCAAGGAGTTTTCATGTGGAAATAACTTGGTGAAGAAGAAAGCTTACAAGTCATCCAGATGAGTCCCTAATTTTCCATATGTGACTTCAAATGGTCATAACTTGGTCTATTTTTATCACCTTTAATCCATTATTTTTCCATGACAATCTTAAGGATGTGCACTTCATGCCTTCTTTTATGTGCAAAGTAAGAAAATGGATGGAAGTTGCCTTAAGAATGCAAAAGATTATAGGTCATTTCATAATCATTTCATAATTTTTGGTCAACTTCAACAAGTCATAACCTGCTCAATTTTTGGAGATTTTGAGTGGTTAAAATTGCAAAATTTCATTAAAGAGATCTAATTCATTCCATATTTTTGGGTCAAGAGCAAATTCTAAGTTGAAGGCCATGTTTGGATGCAAGAGATTATAAGTCATTTTTAAAGAAGAATTTGAAATATTTCTAAGTATGGAAAGTCAACTCTTTTTCTTCAACTTTGACTCCATGTAATTTTCAGCTCAAGCCTCCATATGATTCCATTCTTTTTCCATTGCAAAGCTTGTTACCTCATCTTTACAAAGCATCAAGAATTTTGCCCTAAGACCCCCTGAGGAGGAAATGTCATTGGATTGAACTTGGTAACTTGGAACTGAAGTTTCACCATAAGTCAGAATTTGAAATCCATGTTTTGGCCTTTAAACATCAAATTAGCACGCGTTTATGATCTAAACATGTTTAACCAAGTTGCCAAAGTTTATTAGAGCCTTGAAACGCAAGGATTTGATGAGTTTTGATGCAAATTAGATCACACTTTGCTCGTGCATCAGGTTCATACGATTTCCCTCCAATTTCCATCATTCCACATGCTTGAGCATCCCATTTGATTCCTCATAAATAGAGGGTCATCCCCCATTCAATTTCCCAAGCTTAGATAGCCAGAATCACCCTGCCAAACTTGCTTCACAACTCAGAATTCAACCACTTCGAATCCTATTCTCAAGCCTTTTTCAATCCATTTTCTTCATCAATTCACCTTCCTTGATCTTCCCTGAACCAAACCATACAATTACATTCAAGAATCGTGCCCTACATTGCTCCATAGAAGTCCAGTTTCAGAGCTTTGCAACTCAATTTCAATAGGTAGATTCCTTCATCAATTCTTCAAAAGTTTGATATCATTGTGTTGCTCTCATTGCCCTGGTTATAATTGCAACACTTACTTTTATCTGGAAGCACGTTTTGACCATGAGTTTTCAAATCCCTTTTCAAAACCTTCTTTCCAAATTGCTTGAGTTACAGTTTATATAAATATCGTGCGAGAGTATGGTTGTCTTCGTCTTGAAGAGACGAAGCAAATGGCATAGGTCTGAGCTTCTGATTTTACAGTTTGAGAGACCTGAAATTCATGGGGGCTGGAGGTTGAAGATGACCAACGTGTCACCTTCTAACCAATGAAAGCGTGCCATTTTTTTTTCAAAAATCTGATTTATTAATGATTCTGTACATTATTCACTAAAGACCATGATATGCACAACGCGCCAGATCCTTTGGATTTGATTACTAACGCGTTTTGACTCTCATCCAATGGTCCACATCTTTTTCTTTTATTTTCTTTTTCTGATTTTTATATTTTAATTGTTTTAAATTTCAAAAAGTCATAGAAAAATAATTTTTAGTCCAAAAAATCTAAAAAATTATGAAAAATATTTTTGATTATTCTCTTTCTGATTTTTATTTTTTCATAATTTAATTTTATGTTTTGATATTTTTTATGAATTTTACACTTATTTGATTTATTTAAAATGTTTAAAAATACCTTTACACATTTTTAAATTCTGAAAAAATTATGAAATGATCCAATAATATTTTGACAAATATTGGTGACCTTATTTTACATATTTGATTTATTTTTTAATATTGATCTAATACTTTTACCATTTTTGTTTATTTTACCCATTTATTTTAATTTTTAAAAATAGTTTCTGACTTTTAAAAATTCCCAAAATTTTTATAAAAATATTTGGACCCATTTCTGATTTTTCTATGGTTTTATTTTTCATTTCTTGATTAATTTGAATATTATTGATATTTTCCCCATTATTTTTTAATTTATTTTAACATTTTTCATCCTTTAATATATATTAAATATTATATCATTTTGTTAATATTTTCTGGCTGTCTTGGGTTAATTTTTTGGTCATGGCTTTAACATCATTGGATCCATGGTGTTGAGTCTAACTCCACAAAATGGATGAATGATTTATATAATAGTTGGATTAAATATTAATTCAAATGTGGTTTTCTTTTTTACCTTAATTCCTATTCATCTCATTCCCTTCTTATTGCACTAAATGTTGTTGGAGCATGATCTCTATATCATGTCTCAAAACAAATGGTGCATAGATTGCTATTGACCGGTCTCAAAATAGGTGCGACTTCTTTATAAGTCCACTTACGATTGCTTAACATAACGCTAAATTTTGTCCCGATTCGAATAAATGATCATTCGTGGCCCAAACTTATGATTGTAAGCCCAAGTATGTTAATTTGATCTCTTTGATCCAATAACGTTGAGATTCATTGTGTGGAGGATTTGGTTCTACCAATCCTCTAATGGATCTACAACACCTTTGGTCAACGCGGATCACTTAAACATCGTTGATCATTAAATAGTACTTGTGAGAATTTCAAATGGATGATATGTTTGACAAAAAGCAAATGCAACTTGTTGTGTGGAGGCTTTGGTTCTACCAATCCTCTAATGAGTTCCAAATGCAAGTTTCAAGATGGTTATCCAAGTAACCACTAGTTATTGACTTGTTTATTTTATGCTTTATTCTTTTTATGCTTTATGTACTATTTATTTTTTTAGCATTTTATATTTCATGCCATTTTCATCTTTGCTCATTTGAGCATTTATTTTCTTGTCTTTTAACTTTGCTCACTTGAGCTTTTCTTTTTCCTTTTCTTAAGATACTTAATAACCAGCTTAAACCCTAAAAAACTCTTAATGGTACTTGGACTATTTGGTTACTATCCTTGGCATGATGGAGCAGTGGACTTTTTCTTGGACTTAGGATTAGAAACTTTGGCCTACTTGGAGACCTTGTGATCTTATCTGACTATTTTGTCTGGAGTACTTGGACTGTTTGTTTTTGTGTGCAGGTTTTTTTGTGATTGCATCCTTTGTTTGTAATATGGAATTCACCCGTATACAGTCGTTACTCTGCCCAATTTTTGTGAAGACTCAATACATTGGAAGAGGTCTAGTATCTTTGCTTGCTTGGTTTCACTCCAAAGAATGGGAATTCTATCTTGGCTCATAATGTCAAGTTTTGGCTTCTTGTTTGGTTACATGGTCCTTATCCTTAGCTTTTACCTTATGCTTTAGGATAGCCTCTTCTTCTCCTCCTATCTTCTTTAATTTCAAAAATCTTCTCCTTCCTTTTGAAAACCCTTCTTGTTTTTAAACTTGAACCACTTTCATAATAAACTTGGACTTATGTCCATGCATTTTCAAAACATTTTCATCAATAAACTTCAATCGATTTAATAATACTTTGACACTTTTTTTTATGAGAAGACTAAAAGTCAACCAATCTCATTTCAAACCATTTTGCCACTTTGGATTTTACCTTTAAAATTTTCTTAAAAGATTAGGCTCTTGTCAAACCTTGTAGTGATGCAAACAACTATACTTCTATATTATGTAGTGAAGAGAGATATTTTCCACTTGGGTGTTGAGTGAGGCATTGTTGATTTTAAAATCTAAGCCATATCCTCCACTTTGAGATGATGCAAATTCTCCTTTCTCATGATTGTGGGTAGTAAGTATGTTTTCCACACGGACAATGACGATGATGTCTTATCTTTTAAAATTAACCAACACACTTGTTTCAAACTTTTAAAAGAGGAACTACGTGTACCCTGATCCCTTATTGCATGAAAGGTGGTACGTAGACACTAAAGGTTCGCAACCGCGGCGGGTGCAAAAATCATAAAAAATATATTTCTTTTCTCACCTCTACCATCCATTTTATATATAACACATTTTTTATAGCCAAAATATACAGATTTTACAAAGAGGTTCCTACGAAGTACCATAGATGTTTAGGGTGCTAATACCTTCCCTTTGCATAACCAACCCCCTTACCTTGAATCTTTTCCCCTCTTTTGGGTTATTCACTCTTTTCCCATTCCTTTGGAAACAATAAAGCGCGGTGGATATTTTCATTTTAATTTGTATAAAGTCTAGTCAATCCAATGGCTTAGTCTTGAATATTTCTACCGCTACACCGAGATTGAATGTTCTGTAGATTTCGAAGGAAGTATGGGTCCATCATTTATCTCATAAAGCTTAGGATGAAGGAGGGTATTCTCTCGACCTTGGTCCAGTTCTATGATCTGATGTATCTATGCTTTACTTTACCTGACTATTAGTTGATGCCTACACTAGAGGAGTTTTCTTATCTGGTGGGTCTACCTATTATCGAACGTGTTCCTTTTACTGGTTTGGAGGGTGAGCCAAACCACATGAGATTGCTGCTTTGGTCCATCTGGGGAAGTCTGAGGTTGAAGCCCACATGACTACTAAAGGAGGGATTAGAGGATTACCAGCTCAGTTCTTATTGGAGAAAGCTCGTTACTTTGCCAGGATGAAGAGTACAATCGCTTTTGAGGCCAATTTTGCTCTACTTGCTTACGGGTTATTCTTATTTCCTAATGTGGACAATTTTTTGACATTAATGCTATCAGAATCGTCATGATTGGAAACTCAGTTCCTACATTGTTGGGTGATACTTATTACTCTATTCATCTTCGGGATTCTTATCATGGGGGATGATTATCTGCTGCATGCCTCTACTGTACCGGTGGTTTACTTCTCATTTACCTTAGTTTGATGATTTCTGGGATGTCAGGAAGGAACCCCGTTGGGCTCCTAAGATCATGGCACTTACTCACTCAGATATTGTTTGGTATCACCGGGCTTACCATGATGTATAGATTGTCGACAGTTGTGGTAGTTTCCCCAATGTACCTCTTCTTGGTACAAAAGGAGGAATTAACTACAACCATGTTCTTGCACGACGATAGCTCGGATATCTGATGAGGGATAAGCCAGATAGTATTCATTTGAGTAGTTTCTTCCTGAAAGAGGGAGAAGACCATAGCGAAGATATGGAGAAGATTGCGAAGGCCTAGCGTCACATTCATAAGAAGAGTAGGAAAGACTTGGGACCAAAAAGGGTTGTTTCTTTGGAGCCTTATCTTTAGTGGGTACAAGCCAGAGCTATTCAGTTGAAGATATCGTATTCTCGTGAAGCACCTATGCCTGATTTTTTTATAAAGACCACTCCTCCCTTATTGGATGATGTGGAAGAGCTACAACTTACTTTAGTTAGGATGCAGCATGAAAAGGAAGCTTGGAATAACAAGTTCCAAAATTTAGAGACTTCCTTTATATCAGACTTGAAGGAGAAAGATGATTTGGTTGAAATTCTCGAGAGTCGGGCTGTAGAGACGATGGAGAGGCAAGGGGATTTATTTTCCCCTAAGCCTCAGTCAGATTCTAGTTGTTCACTACCTGATTCAGGTGATTGGAAGAAAGTCACCACCAGATATGCGGAAGAAAACCAGAGGTTGAAGGCTAAGATTTCCAAACTTACAGGGAAGTGTCAGCATATAGAGTGATCTCCATCAACTTTACTTCTTATGGTTTTAGACTTTACTTTCATATTTTACTTGGGATTATTGAAACTTGTAATCTATTTTGAAGTTATAATAAAAGTTTTCAGTATTTAAAATGTGTTATTACTTTGATATTTGCAATGTTGTCTATAAATCTTTAAGTTCTTTGAAATATTAATAATGAAATAAATCATGTGCATTGCATATCATGCATCATATTGTACATATTCCTTGAATTTTTTATACATATCCAGGTGTCTTACTGAGCTTCTTTACTTTGTTCAGCAAGCTGTCTCACCAGTACAATACCCGAGCTAATTTCAGAAGGAAGATGGACAACTTAGAACAAGAGAATCGCGAGCTGCGCGAGGAAGTTTCTGCTCTGAAGGCCAGAATGGAAAATCTCACTGCTCTGATGGAATCTTTGGTGGCTGCTCAGAATCAGCCACCGATTGCTCAACCTCAATAGATAATAGTTACTACTGAAGCTATGACTGTTCCTGTATCTGCTACTCCAGCGGATGTTCAGAATCATACGCCTCAAGGTTATCCATGGGGATATCTAGAGAATTTTATGCCGGAAGGTTTTAATCTTGGTCATCAAGTTACTCCAATTGTTCAGACTATTGTTACTCCTGCACCTCCTGTGGTGCATGTTACTCCTGCTGCACCTCCCTCGATGAATGTGGTCCTGTTTGCTAATGATGATGTGTATCGTTCTTTTCTTCCACCGAGTGAAGGCTTGGGTCTCTATGATCGAATAGATGATTTTTAAGACCAATTTGATAAGATGCATAGGGAGATGAAGGCCCTCAGAAGAAAGGAATTGTTTGGGCAGAATGTGAATGATTTGTGCTTGGCCCCGAATGTTAAAATACCTGCAAAGTTTAAAGTTATGGAATTTGAGAAGTACAAGGGAAATACTTGTCCTCGTGCTCATCTTGTGATGTATGTAAGAAGAATGTCTACCCACACTAATGATCAGCGTCTGCTGATTCACTGTTTTCAGGATAGTTTGACTGGTGCTGCATTGAAGTAGTACATGAGTTTGGACAGTGCCAATATTCATACTTTCAACGACTTGGCTGACGCATTTACCATACAATACAAATACAATGTGGACATGGCGCCTGACCGTGATCAACTCAGGGCCGTGGTCTAGAAGGACAGGGAATCATTCAAAGAATATGCATAGATGGATTTAGGTAGCCGCCTAAGTGATTCCTCCAATGGAAGAAAAGGAGATGACAACGATTTTCTTGAAGACTTTGGGTGCTTTCTACTATGAGAGGATGGTAGCGAGTGCGCCAAGTGACTTTAATAAAATGGTGGGCATGGGTATCCATTTGGAAGTGGCTATAAGAGAGGGTCGTCTAACAAAAAGCGAAAGTTCTGGAAGTACGAAGAAACCATCATATGGGTTCACCAAAAAGAAGGAAGGAGATACAAATATTGTTATTCAAGAGAGAAAGGTTAATCCCCCTAGAAGAAATTATCAGTGTCATTAACAGTTCGCCTCAGTAACTCTAGTTGTTGGTGTGGCTCCAACCATAGTTGCTTACCAGAGACCATCCATTCAGGGGAATCAAGGGCAAAATCACAGGAGGGATAATTATGACCATATCCCTATCAGCTATGCAGAATTACTCCCGGTGTTAATTCAAAATAAGTTGGTTCAGACCATACCACCTCCCGATACACCATCACCGTTGCCTTGGTATATAAGGAAAACCAAACATGTGCTTTTCATCAAGGAGCACCAGGGCATAATGTTGAGAATTGTTATCCTTTGAAAACCGAAGTACAAAAATTGGTGAGGTCTGGTATCTTGTCCTTTAAAGATGTTTGCCCTAACATGAAAGATGATCCTTTACCAAAACATGGAGGAGATAATGATGTGAACATGGTTGCTGGTTGTCCAGGCAACTTTTGAATTTGATATTAAATTGGTTAGAGGAGATTTGGTAAAAATGCATGCTGGCCTCTGCGAGTTTATTTACTATACGCATGATCGTGCTGGTTGTGGTATTTGCAGCATAGATATACATGGTTGTAACAAGATAAAGGCAGATCTTCAGGAAATGATGGACGAAGGTCTCATTCATATAATTCGGCCTAGGGCAGAGTATGAGGAAGATGTGAATATGGTCTTAGGATGTCCAGGAGAATTCCGGATCTTTGATGTAAATCATATGAACGATGATTTGGTGCAGTTGCATGCAACCTTCTTCCATATAGAAGGTCAAGAAAGGCACCATTATGGATCTTGCAAATCTATTGCAGAGATTCGCATGGTTGTTCCATTGTGAGAAAAGGTATTCAGTTATTGTTGGACAACGGTGCCATCAAGGTTTCAGGAAATAAGGATGATTATGTTAATATGGTTGAATTGTGTTCGGATGAGACTGCGTCAGATGATGAGTATGCCTCTGCAGATGAGTTCTTCTCCTCAGATGAAGATATGTTTTCCAGAGATGAATTTGTAATGACTGAATGTGTTGAAGAGGGAGTAAATGTTATTGTGCCTTGTTTTTGTACACCTACCCCTTTTGAAGTTGAATATCATGGCAAGCCATCTATTACTCCATTGGTAATTAGTTTGTCGGGTCCTGTTCCCTACAAGTCAGACAAGACTGTACCCTACAAGTATAATGCTACAATTTTAGAGGATGGTGTGGAAGTTCCCATCCAGCCTATGTCTAATGTTGGAAATACTACTGAGGCCAGTCGAGTGACCCGCAGTGGCCATGTGTTCGCGCCTGTCATTAGAAGAAGTGTTAATGCTGATAATAAAATTGTTGAAGAATTTGAACCCAAAAAGGCATTAGGGGAATCTAGTGGAGCTACGCTAGAAAAATATATGGATGATTTTTTGAAGATAATAAAGATGAGTGACTACAGGATTGTAGATGAATTGTTGCATACTCCATCAAAAATATCTATTTTGGCCTTGCTTATGAACTCCTATGCTCAGAGAGATTCTTTGATGAGGGTATTGGACCAAGCTTTTGTGGAAAGTGATATGCCAGTAGATCAATTCAACAGTGTGGTGGGGAACATTACATCATGTAATAACCTGAGTTTCTATGACGATAAACTGCCCGATAAAGGAAGGAATCACAACCTGGCCCTTCACATCTCTATGAACTGCAAGAATGATTCATTATCCAATGTACTGATTGACAATGGATCCGCATTGAATTTCATACCGAGGAGTATGCTTATGAAGTTGAAATATCAAGGAACGCCCATGCGCCCGAGTGGCATTATTGTGAAAGCGTTTGATGGATCAAGGAAATCTGTTATTGGTGAAGTGGACTTGCCTACTCATATAGGCCCACATTTGTTTCAGATTACTTTCCAGGTCATGGATATTACACCCGCTTATAGCTTTTTGTTGGGACATTCATGGATACATGAGGAAGGGGTTGTCACTTCGACTTTACACCCAAAGTTGAAGTTTGTGCGTGAAGGAAAAATGGTCATCATAAATGGAGAACAGGCATTATTAACATCTCATTTGTCTTCTTTCGGTATTATAGAAGCAGATGAAGCTACCATTGGAACCCAGTTCCAAGCTTTATACATTGATAATATAAGAGGAAATGAGAATTCTATAGCTTTGTTTAAGGATGCTTAACAGGTTGTGCGTGATGGCCATAGTGATGTATGGAGACAGATTGTTGATCCACCTGTAAACAAGAATAGAGCTAGCTTGGGATTCTCTATGAGGAATGATAAAGGTAAGAACATGAAGCTGAAGTCTGTTGCAGGCAAGTATCAGGATATCTTTCGTAGCGGGGGTTATCTTTATCCAACTGTTTTCGGGGTTAATGCCATTGGGGAAGATGAAGCAGATCCAGAAATTCCAAATTATGTGACGTACAGAGTTAGGGTTCAGAACTGGATCACCATTGATGTTCCCTCTTGCATACATGTCTCAAAGTAATTTGTTTTTTTTAATCTTTTCGAAAAGCTTTCACTCTGCCCAAGGTGAAAGTATTGATATTGTATGGGCTTATCTGTTTGCTTTGATCTTTAAAATCAATAATAAAAGTTGTCTTTATTTCTCAAATTGTGTTTTTATTTTATGCTTTTTCTTGGAAAATGGTATTCATCAAAAACCTTTCAAAATAAATAATAACAGAAATTGAATCTGCATAATCACTTGTTATATGTGTCAGTTTCTAAAAACAATCATAAATCATATGTGCAGATTAATTAAAAAACCCGTTGAATACAATGACCCTACACCCTCTCCCAACTTTGAATGTCCTGTGTATGGGGCCGAAGAAGAAGACTATGATGAGATTCCGGAATAGGTGTCACGGTTGCTTGAGCGCGAGGAGAGTACCATTCAACCATATAAAGACTCGTTGGAAGTAATCAATTTGGGTTCATAAGAAGATCCGAAGGAAGTCAAGATTGGAGCATTGTTGCATCCTGATGTGAAGAGCGGTTTAATTGAAATGTTAAAAGAATATATGGACATTTTTGCTTGGTCTTACCAAGATATGCCCTGTTTAGATATGGATATTGTAGAACACCATTTGTCGCTGAAACCAGAGTGCCTGCCAATCAAACTGAAGTTACGAAGAACTCACCCAGACATGGCAGTAAAAGTGAAAGAAGAAGTTGTAAAGCAGATCAATGTCGGTTTTCTTGTGACATCAGTGTACCCTCAGTGGATATCCAATATGGTCCCAATATCGAAGAAAGGCAGAAAAGTTTGCATGTGCGTAGATTACAGATATCTAAATAAAGCTAGTCCAAAAGATGATTTTCCATTGCCACACATTGATATGTTAGTGGATAGCACAGCAAAATTCAAAGTTTTTTCGTTCATGGACGGATTTTTCTTGATATAATCAAACAAGGATGGCTCCTGAGGACATGGAAAAAACAACATTTATCACACCCTGGGGAACATTTTGTTACAGAGTGATGCTCTTCAGGTTGAAGAATACTGGTGTAACGTAGTAGGGGGCTATGACAACTCTATTCCATGATCTGATGCACAAGGAAATTGAGGTATATGTTGATGATATGATTTCTAAATCCCATACTGAAGAAGTGCATGTAGAAGAATTGTTGAAATTGTTTCAGCATTTGAGGAAGTATCGTCTCCGCTTAAATCCAAATAAATGTACCTTCGGTGTTCGATCAGGGAAATTGTTGGGTTTCATTGTCAGCCAAAGAGGAATTGAAGTTGACCCTGATAAAGTCAAAGCAATTCAAGAAATGCCAGCGTCGAGAATTAAAAATCAAGTAAGAGGTTTCCTCGGGCGTTTAAATTTCATCTCCAGATTCATTTCCCACATGACTGCAACGCGTGAACCGATCTTTAAGTTGTTAAAGAAAGATTAAGATTGTTTGTAGAAAGATGATTGCCAAAGGGCATTTGAAAGTATTAAGGAATACCTACTAGAACCTCCTATCTTGCTCCCTCTTATTGAAGGAAGACCATTGATTATGTATCTGACAGTGTTAGATAATTCTATTGGTTGTATTTTGGGACAACAAGATGAAACATGGAAGAAAGATTATGCCATTTATTATCTCAGTAAAAAGTTTACTGACTGTGAGTCATGGTATTCTATGTTGGAAAACACATGTTGAGCTCTGGCCTTGGCGGAAAAACGTTTGCGATAGTATATGTTATATCAAACCACTTGGTTGATCTTCAAAATGGATCAAATCAAGTACATTTTTGAAAAGCCTGCTCTCACAGGGATAATTGCTCGTTGGAAAATGTTGTTATCCGAATATGACATTGAACACCGCACTCAAAAAGCTATTAAAAGCAGCATATTGTAAGATTATCTTATTCACCAACAAGTTGATGATTATTAGTCCGTGAAGTATGATTTCCCCGATAAGGATGTGATGTTTCTGAAAATGAAATATTATGATGAACCATTACCTGAGAAAGGTCCTGATCCTGAGTCTCATTGGAGCATGATATTTGATGAAGCCGTGAATGCATATGGTAAAGGAATCGGTGTTGTGATTGTCACTCCTCATGGATCGCATATACCTTTTACTATGAGATTGACATTTGATTGCATCAATAATATGGAAGAGTATGAGGCTTACATCATGGGTCTCGAGGAAGCTATTGATCTCAGAATTAAAACTCTAGATGTATATGGCGATTCAGCTTTGGTAGTAAATCAGATTAAAGGAGAGTGGGATACTCGTCACCCTGTATTGATCCCTTACAAAGATTATGCTAGAAGATTGTTACCCTTCTTTAATAAGGTTGAATTCCATCACATCTCTAGAGACGAAAATCAAATGGCAGATGCTTTGGCGACTCTGGATTCTATGTATCAAGTGAATACTTGGAAAGATATACCTCGAATTACAGTTCAACGACTGGATAGGCCTGCTCATGTATTTACAGCAGAGGAAGTAGCAGATGAGAAACCTTAGTATCATGATATCAAACATTTTCTCCAGACACAAGAATATTTGATTAGTGCATCGAATAAAGATAGAAAGACATTGAGAAAGTTGGTTGGCAGCTTTTTCCTCAGTGAAAATGTGTTGTACAAGAGAAATTATGACATGGTCCTGCTCAGATGCGTGGATAGACACAAAGCAGACATGTTGATGCATGAGATTCATGAAGGTTCCTTTGGCACTCATGCCAATGGATATTTGATGGCTAAGAATATGCTAAGGGCAGGTTACTAATGGGCGAAAATGGAATCTGACAGTTATAAATTTTAAAAGAAGTGTTGTTGTACCCCAAAATTTGCCCTCTCATTTCATCAATATTTTCTCACCACAAGACCCTTGGAGCTCAAGATCAAGTTAGGGTTTGCTCTGCTCAAGACTCCTCTTTGCACTGTTGACCCAAATTAGGGTTTGAGTTTGCACAAAGATGTTTTGACCTAAAATGCCCAAAGTGACTTTCATGCTCCATGTTGGATTCACAAGTTTATCCATACCAAGTTTCAAGCCTTGATTCCAATCTTTGTCCAGTCAATTGGACAGTTGACCTAGAAATCAACTGTATTGGGAAAAAGTCAATTGTGGCCAATTGACAGTCAAACCTCATGAAATTTGACCCACATCAACATTATGAACTCACATGGACCATTTGATCAAGTTTGGATCACAATTCCACAAGAAATTTGATCAGATCATCAAAAGGGCAAAATGGTCATTTTTAGGGTTCTGACTGTACAAAGGCAATTTTTGACTGTTTGACCTAAACAATGGCAAACCAAGTTCACATATGGACTCAAGGACTCAATGGAATTTTCTTGACACATTCAACAAGTTCAAAAGATCTCAAATGCACAGGATTGACAAATGAATTTTCCAGTCAATTGATCAAAATTTGACTGTATACTAAAAAGTCAAACTTTGACTTTTTGGTCAAAATCAAGTTCCAAGATTCATTTTTCATCAAGACATGTCAAATTATGAAACTTGTTCATCAAGAAATCCAAAATTGCAAATTAGGGTTTAAAATGAAGAAATTTCCTAACTTAGAATTTTTCTAAGTTATGAAACTTCCTTATTTTTCCCTAACTTTGCCCCATTTTTTCACCAAGATGCAAATGGATTCAAACAAAACTCAAAACATGAAAGTTGTAGTCCATTGAAAAATCTACAACTTTAATTCACAAAGTTTCCTCAAAAGAAGATTGTAGCTCAAGTTATGATTTTTGGAACAAGGGTGCAAAACATTCTTAACTTAGAAAAATAGATTGTAGTACACATTCTAAGCTTTCCAAATTGTTCAAGAAATTCTCAAACACCCTTGTGGTTAGGGAGAATCGAATTTGCAAAGTTGGGAAAAAATCACTTTTGTTCATAGCCAAATACATGTTCATAACATTGGCATTTTCAAGTCAGCAGGGTTTGTGATGGTTTGCAGGCCTCTAAACCTCTTCACACTCAATAACTAAATGCTTAACCTTTGTGTTCAAGTCTTATTTTGTGCATTTAGTCATTACACAAAGAATTAATCCATAATTAGAAAAAGCAACTTTGCCATTTTTGCAAAGTAGTGTTTTATGTCAAATTCAAAATCCAAGAGGCATGGGCCAGATCTTTGAGGCTAGCACTTGTACACAAATCCCTCTAATCAAGAAGGAGATATGCAGCATAGTTTAGGGCATTATACAGGCCTATAACCCAACTTGCATTTTCTTACTTCAAAAACAAGAAAACTTGCAAACTCATACAATCTCTCATTTCCTGTAAACAGTAACCTAAGCAAACTTTGTTCTCATCTTTCACACTCCCTAACTGACCTAAAGCACGATTCCTTCACCCTCAATCCATCCTCATATCCAAAAGCACAGTTTTTCTGCAAAAACAGAGTCCCTGCTGCAGATTGATTTCCACAGTCCATTCCACTCGTGCACTTTGGCCAAAAAGAGTTCAAACATGTTCCATATCACCCACTGAAGCTATCCCAAGCATTGAACACAATCTGTAACATCCCTAACATCACTTGCCATTTTCAGTTTTCAGTTTTGCAGGTGGACTTCCATAGCTTGATTCAGAGAGATTCAAAGCAAGCTAAGCATAGGAGAAGCATCCTTGGACTTTAGGCAAGCTGTATCAAAGTTCAAACTCCATTGAAGATACCTCCATTGCTGTACAAGACTCAAGCTGAACAGGTAAAAATATGAACTTCTATCTCTCTATCCAGGAATGATTAGGCTTAGGTTTGTGAAGAAAACATGTTTTACTCATAGCCCTGAAACTATCCATGTATTTACTTTTCATTTATATTATGCGTGTTGTGAGAATTTTGGCCATGAACATTGGAGAAAATTTAGGTCAGAAATTGGGGATGGAGAAATTCTCCCTTGTTTCTGAGAGTTAGGTCAAGATTTTTATATGTATGGATTCGTCTCTTGATGCTCTACATTGTTTATGTTATGAGTTTTTGTTAAAAGTCAAAGAATCAGGAATTTGAATGAAGCATAGAGGGCGCGCGTTTTTGACAGAAGCTGGAGGTTGAAGAAGGGTGACTTGGGTTGGGCCTGAGTTGTTTTTGCTTTTTGCACACTTTTTCCATTTTTGCACCCCCCTGGCCCATTGTGTGATATTTTGATCATTTTTGATTTTTTTCTTTTTGATTCTGACTTATTATTTTTTGCTAAAATATAAAAAATATTAAAAATATTTTTTCACCCATTTTTGCATTTATTAGACATTTATTTGTTTTATTTCGCATATATATGTAAATAAATATATAAATACCTTTTTATTTAAAACATTAAAAATAATACAAAAATATATTTTCAGCCATTATTTTTATTTACCTTTTGAAAACATTTTCTAAAAAATATACTTTTTTTGTAAATAATTAATATTTTTATTTTTGTACATATTTAGTATAGTTAAATATATATAATATAAATACTTGTACATTTATTAGAATATTTAGGATAAAATATGAAAATAATACATTTTTTATTTTATATATGACATTAAAAAATACCTTTTTTTACAATATACTTCTTTTTTTATTTTTTGCATGAATTAATATATAATATTGTATAATATTAATAAATAAATATTATTTATTTAGAAAACTAGGGTTTTGCCCTAAGACCATAAAAATATCAAAAGTTAACCTTTTTATTTTTGTTTATATTTTACATTGAAAAATACTTTTACATACATAAAAAACCATTTTTGTGCATAATACATTTTGCATATTTATTGTATTTATTTAATTATTGTACATTTAAATAATTTGTATATTCAATATGGATGTAATAGTTTTAGATTTAATTTCTTGCTAAATATCCTCCATTCAAACATTTGTACCCCCATCCCCATAATCATGTTGTAATAATTTAAGACTTTAAATTTCCGCATTTAAAATCTTTCAAATTATGCCATGATAGACCTAGGGTTTGTATGCAAAAAATAAAATAACAAATAGTTTGACTAATACAAAGACAAAAAAGCATGAAAATGGACAATGCACACTTGCACCCTTAGGGTTCCTCCACTTGTTGCCTTCAAAAAATGGGCCATGTTGCATGTTGAGTGTCTTTGGCAAAACAAAAACAAATCAAATGATCATAGTCCCTCGATGACGCTTTCGAAGTTGCCTAAAAAAAATGATCAAGTCCCTTAAAGGAAAAATTGCCAAAGACACTTGGCACTATTGCATTCATGGTCTAAACAATAACCCGCGCCCATCCCGTTAACATCCTAAACACAAAATTGTCCACCAAATACAATGGTGGAACAATACTATTAAAAGGGTTAAAACATAGGAAAGATCTTTGAGAAATTTAGGGTAGATGGCTCTTGGTTACTTGACCAACTTGCAAAACAAATCCTTGCCATTTTTCAAAACACATTCCACAACACAACTTTCAAAAACAAACTTTCAAAACCTTGAAACATCTTTTCAAAAAGACAAACACCTTTTGTAAAACATTCGAGTAAAGAATTGTTACAAGGGTTGCCTAGACAAGGCATCTTTTTCAAAACATTTTCAAAACCGCACACACAAAGCACCATTTCAAACAATTGAAAATGCAAGGCAAGTGATCTAAGCAAGTAACTAAGAGCCCATGGATAACCATGGATAGAAAGGGTGCTAATACCTTCCCTTTCTATAATCTACTCCACGAACCCAAGAAAACTTCTCAAAGGTTTTTGCTGTGCTTTTTAACCTTTCCTTAGGATAAAATAAAAAGTCGGTGGCGACTCTTGCTAAACCGAAACATTTGCGAAAACAAACACAAAACCCAAGTCAGTTCTCCCACCGTATCACAGAACTGGCGACTCTGCTGAGGAGGAAATTAAAAGTGGAGTAACCTTAGGGCTTAGATCACCCTTTTGCATGACTAATTGTTTGCTTTGATTGCTTTACATTTCGGTTTTCTTGTTTGGGCTTGAAATCCTACACCCGGATTTGGGGAAACATTCATAGATAGCAATACGTTGTGGAAACTGTGCGGGGTATACCGACACGGTTGAAGCAATAGCTATATTAGTGCGACATATTTGTGAGTACCGGTAACCCTTGAGTTCAATCAAGGAGAGTACGGGGCCGCTGAGTGATGTCACTAAGCACTAATGACCTAGAACCTTACTTGACCATCTTGGCCTTTTTATAGGGGTAGTGAGATGACCAGCTTTGGTGCAGTCCGAAGTTGGTAGATACTCGATACTACACTCATTGAGGGATGTTTTCTTGGAATATTTTGGTCGCTAGTTAAGTGGCTAAACCAAAACAATGAACATGGAAAACAATCCAATGATATTGAGCTCCTTAGAACCCGGTTACTATTCATAGGACAGGTTTTTAAGCCAACTACACTCAAGAGGGTACTTACCTATGAAACCCCATGCAAGCCTGAAACTAGGGTTTTGTGTGACTTGCTTGTACATATGTTTGTGCATACATCATGAACATCATAAAGCATCATATGCATCCACTAACCATTTCAAGGGTTTGGATCTTCATCTTTGTTCTTGTTTTGTAGGTCATGGAAATTCTTCACAGGAAAACTATCCAAGTCAACCTTGTAAGAATCCCTCCTCAACTCAAGGAACTCACATCCAGAATTCCAGAAAGCTCTCTCTTCAGTGAAAGACATGGTAGACTGCTCAGCCTAGTCAACACCAGCATTGAAGAAGACATGGTGAAAGTTTTGTTCCAATTCTTTGACCCCCGTCACCACTGTTTCACATTCCCCGACTATCAATTAGTGCCTACTTTGGAGGAATTTTCTCAACTCCTGAGAATTCATATTCTTAATCAACTACCTTTCAACGGTACGGAAAAAGAACCAAAACCTGAAGATGTTGCTCAAGCACTACACTTGCAACCATCTGACATCAAGGGGCATTGGGAAATTAGAAGTGGTGTCAAAGGCTTCTTGGAAAAGTTCTTGTTTGAGAAGGCACAAGAATGTTGGAATTCCCTGGATCTGCAAGCCTTTGAAGAGATTTTGGCACTCCTTATTTATGGGTTGGTCTTGTTCCCAAATCCTGACCAACTTATAGATGTCAATGCTGTCAAGATTTTCCTATCCAAGAATCCCATACCTACATTGCTTGGGGACATTCTCCACTCATTTTACACACGAACAATGAGAAAGAGAGGTGTTCTCATGTGTTGTACCCCTCTCCTTGCAAGGTGGTTTATTTCGCACCTTCCACAATCTGTTTTGAAGAACGAGCAAGGCTTAAGGTGGTCACAACGGTTGATGACCCTCACGCATTCAGATGTACATTGGTGTTCTCGGTCCAGAGAAAATGTCATCATCGTCGATCGTTGTGGTGAGTTCCCTAATGTCCCCTTACTTGGCATTAGAGGAGGCATTACCTACAACCCTTGCCTAGCTTTGAGACAATTTGGATATGCACGGAGGGATGGCCTTCATGACATGCTGATTCCTGACCTAGTTTTTGACTTCGACAACGATGCGCAAGGACTTCGCCAAATATTCATCAGAGCTTGGAGGATGCCTAACAAGGTAGATAGCAAGACACTGGGGCACAATAACTCCATCCCTCTTGAGTCTTACCTCAAGTGGGTAAGGACCCGAGCCCAGAGTCTTATGATGCCTTACCCTCATATTCTCCCTTTGATTAAAGAGCCTGTTAAGGAAGGAGAGGTTCCCTACACCATCCTACACCCTGACATGCCAACATCATGGGAGGAGATGCAGAAGAGTTGGATCCAACTCAAGGAAGAGCGGAATACTTTTGAAGCCAGCTTCTATGCCAGTGAGAAGAAGGTTTTGGAGCTTACCCGCCGACTTCACGAGGAGGAGACCCTCAACACTTACATCGCACCAAAGAGGATGCGCAACGTCTTTTTACCTTAAGAAGTTTTTGTAATATTTGGCCCATGGGGCATTTATGTACTGACAAAATTTCTTCTTATTAATATGACGTGTGTTCTTTTTGTTTGCAACAAATTTTGAATTTCTAAATCCTTGAATGCATTACATGAATAAACATATCATTCATCATATGCATAAACAGGTCTCCACACCAGGTTTCCTTATCTTTCTGCTGTTTATTTCAGTAAGATGGATCTCGAACAGACGGTCAAAGATCTGCAGTCACAAAACTCACAGTTTCAACAGCTTCTAATGAGCTTAGCAAAGGGTCAGGAGGATCTAAAAGCACTGTTGGGGAATAAAGAGCAAGAAAAAGTGAAAAAGAAGAAGAAAAGAGTTGGAGTAGCTACACTGGGAAGAAGGTTTGAGAATGAAGTTAGAAGAGTTCTTGAATTTCCCTCTGCATCTGATGAGGGAACCAGTAAGGGAAAAGGAGTTGCATTACCTTCTGAGTCCGAGGCTGAAGAGGAAGAGGTTGAGGAAGATGAAGACTACTCAGAGCAACAATACCCGCCAGCGGACGACAAATACAAAAACCTGGAGGATAGACTGGCAGCTATGGAGCTGCAAAGGGTTCCCGGGTTAGATTTTGAAGAATTGGGGTTGATTGCTGGGATTGTGATCCCTCCAAAGTTCAAAGTGCCAATTTTTGCAAAATATGACAGGTTGTCTTTCCCGAAAATGCACCTAAGGTCATATGTCAGAAGAATTCAACCTCATACATCCGACAGAAATCTTTGGGTACACTTCTTTCAGGACAGCTTGTCTGGTACGCAGCTAGACTGGTTTTACCAGCTTGAGAGGTCAGAAGTGCATAACTGGGAAGACTTGGCAGCTTCCTTTTATCGCCAGTATCAATATAACGCTGATTTGGCGCCAACCCGTACTCAGTTACAAAGTATGGGGATGGCCTCAAATGAGGGATTCAAAGAATACGCCCAGAAATGGCGCGACTTGGCCGGAAGAGTGCAGCCACCTCTTTCAGATAGGGAACTAGTTGATATGTTCCCAGGAAACTAGACAAAGGCAGTATCTTTTCTAAGAAGTGTTGTGACATTTGTCAAATTTTTGGGTTTTCACCCGCCAAATGCTAGGTTTTGTTTAAAATCCCCATAAGTTTGATTTCTTGTTGTAATGTTTGATTTCTTAATTCCCCAAGTTGTTATCCTCGTGAGGTTTCATACTTTCTCTCCAGAGAAGTTGGTGCAATACTCGCTCTCAATATTGAAGAATGTATCTTGGTTTCCCCTTGATGATGTGGTGTTGTCCTCCCCAATGAAGTCAGCACGAGATCCTCAGTTGATGTTTTGACGATATGGTTTTCACCTTCCTTATTGAGATTTTTATTGCAATACCCAGTAGAAGTACATAACATGAAACATTTGTTTTCCCATTGAAATTTGTGTGATATTCTCTGTTGAAGCTTGGAGAAGGATGTTATATCCCTGTATCTGTACTGATTTATTGCTATGATGCAATTACTTTCGGATCAGGTTCCTTCCCAGTGAAGTTAAGCCGTGAAATGGGAATTTGTTTCCTCGGTTGGTGCTTATTTTCTTATGGGATTTTCATCTTGGATGTGATTTAGCCGAGTATTGACTGTACCCGAGTTGGTTTTGGCTGGTTACCCCCAGTGTTATATGTTTGTTTTGACAGCATATACATGATAACATTCATACATTCATACATACATCATGCATAGTTGAATTTAGCAAATCATTACTCATTTGCATTCATTAATTTTTTGTTAGCCTATTACCCTATTTTGCTGGGTTGTGTTGTCCTATCTCCAATAGAGTGTCAACCTTAAGCAGAAAGTGTATATCCTTTCAATTTCCCCACTGAGTTATCCCTCGTGGAAGATTTTTGCTTTAGCCTTCCTGTACAGATCTTTGTCTGAATGGATTTGATGTTCCCTCTTGAGTTTATTTCTCAAAGGATGTATTATGGTTGCATGTTTATTTCTGGTTTGAATCTGTGATCCCCAACAATATTATTACTTTGGATTTCTGCATGCTTCGAGCCCAGGATTGAGAATGTGCATTTATTTTACACGAGAAAACTTTAGCTTCTTAACAGGAGTATGTTGGTATTTCCCCAAGAAGCCATATTTCTTTCCCCAAGAGGTCATTTTTTACAATCCTTCCCATAACAGCAAGTGGCAGTCTCTTTATTTGAGACAGCTTATATATTACCCTTTCCAGGAGGAATGCCTTGGTTAAAGAAGAAGTTGAGACCCGTTCTAGGTGAAACGCCATAATTTTGGGGAAACTTGTTATTATCAATTCATTTTTTCCTACCTTCAGTGAACGTTGGTAGTTCACCTTAAGTGAACATTGGTGTTATTATTTTCTCTCTACCTTTAGTGAACATTGGTAGTTCACCTTTAGTGAACTTTGGTGTCATCTTTTCTCTCTACCTTCAGTGAAAGTCGGTAGTTTCACCTTCAGTGAATGTTGGTGTTATTCTTTTCTCTCTACCTTCAGTGAAAGTTGGTAGATCACCTTCGGTGAATGTTGGTGTCATCTTTTCTCCCTACCTTCAGTGAAAGTTGGTAGATCACCTTCAGTGAATGTTCGTATTTCAACATCAGTGAATGTTGGTGTTATTCTTTTCTCTCTACCTTAAGTGAAAGTTGGTAGTTCACCATCAGTGAACGTTGGTGTTATGGTTTTCTCTTTCTATCTTCAGTGGACGTTGGTAGTTCACCTTCAGTGAATGTTGGTAGTTCACCTTCAGTGAACGTTGGTAGTTCACCATCAGTGAACGTTGGTGTTATTCTTTTCTCTCTACCTTCAATGAATCTTGGTAGTTTACCTTCAGTGAACATTGGTGTTATACGTTTCTCTCTACCTTCAGTGAATGTTGGCAGTTCACCTTCAGTGAACGTTGGTGTTTTTCTTTTCTCTATACCTTCAGTGAATGTTGGTAGTTCACCTTCAGTGAGCGTTGGTGTTATTCTTTTCTCTCTACCTTCAGTGAATGTTGGTGTTATTCTTTTCTCTCTACCTTCAGTGAACGTTGGTAGTTTACCTTCAGTGAACATTGGTGTTATTCTTTTCTCTCTACCTTCAGTGAATGTTGGTAGTTCAACTTCAATGAACGTTGGTGTTATTCTTTTCTCTCTACCTTCAGTGAACGTTGGTGTTATTATTTTCTCTCTACCTTCAGTGAACGTTGGTAGTTCACCTTCAATGAATGTTGGTATTATACGTTTCTCCCTACCTTCAGTGAACGTTGGTAATTCACCTTGAGTGAACGTTGGTGTTTTTATTTTCTCTCTACCTTCATTGAAAGTTGGTAGTTTCACCTTCAGTGAACGTTGGTGTTATTCATTTCTCTCTACCTTCAGTGAAAGTTGGTAGATCACCTTCAGTGAAAGTTGGTGTATCCTTTGATCTTCTACCTTCAACTATTGAGTTGGTAGTTTACCATCATCTATGAATCAGTATCTTTTTTATCTTATACCTTCGACTATTGAGTTGGTAGTTCACAGTTATCTATTGATCGCTTTTATCCTTTACTGTCTCTCCTCAATGTATGAGTTGATGCCTTATCTCCTATTTGGGCTTTACCTCAATAGAGTCGAGTCTTTTGTTCACCAGTGATTTATTTTCCTTGTCGGGTTTCTCTTTTGATTCTTGTTTCCTCTGCTACATCCCTAGTGGTGTCTTGTGTCATTTTGAATTTGTTCATTTGCATGCATAATCATAAACATTGCATGGTATCTTAGAGCCAAAAATAGGGCTTGTTTTATATTTAAGTATCTTTAATCACGTCGACACGAAGATTTTAACCTTCATATCTCCGGATAGAAGACACTTAAATAAGGGAAGCTGTTGTACCTCAATTTTTGCTCCTAAGATTCCTTTATCATTTCATACCATCACAATGCAACCAGATCACAAACTAAGGTCTGAGGTTTTTCCTCTACTACATCCTGTCTATAGGTTTGCTTATGGGAATCACCAAGAACTTTGAAGCACCTTGAATTATGTATCTTGTACATTTATACTTTTAACTAACCTCAAAATGTGTATATTTTGTCTTTTGGAATATCATATTGTAGGTAATGGGACAATTGCTTTCATCTCACCATCTCCTAGCATAGAGGATCAAAACTAGGGTTTGGATTTTAATCAGGAAATCTTTGGATTTTTGGGCAATACTTGATCCCATATTTCTCTACATGATCGTTAGCATCTATAATTGGAAGTTTTATCATCAACTTTGGCTTGAAAAGGTTCAATTGATGAAAGGGGGTAAAATGGTCATTTTGTCAAGAGATAGTCAAAATCAATTGTTGACCAAGTGGACTTTTGGTCAACTATCAATTTAATATCCCTATTCTCACATTTCATGGTCAATAGTGGCAAAAATATCAAGAGGAAGTGTGAAATGGAGATAACTTGTCAAGGAAGTTATTTGAGGTTTTGGAATTTTTCCAAGTATTCATAGGGCTGAATTTTGATTGCCTATAACTTTATCAATTTTTATTGAAAATGTGCAAACTTTATATTCCTAGAAATAGGATGAAAAACTATCTAACTTTAAATCAGAGGCCACAAGTCCAAAAAATGAAAGGAAAAAAAGTTATGAAGCTTGGAAGTTTTGGACACTTAGTGAAATTTTGGATAAAAATGCAAAAATCTGACTTCTTCACATCTAATTTTGAATGACCATTTGGACTCAAATCAAAAAGTTGAGAACATGAAAGTTGAAGATTGAAGTTTTCTCTTTATTTTTCATTCAAGAATCGTCTCAAATGGTTAAGTGTATAGAAATATATGGTGATTAGGATTTTGAGCTTCAAAATGTCATTTTGTCCAGCACAAGGCAAGTCACACGCGCTAGGCTTGGAATTTCATCAAACATTTGGTGGGCGTGCATTCATCATCATTTTTCTATGAGAAATATTCATTATTATTGAAAATGTCCAACATCGAAGATCAAGCCCTAAATGTGAGGAACAACTTTGCATCATAAAGTTTCTTAAAATTCTCCCGTTTTGAAATATAATTGAGAGAAGAAGGTATCATGCAAGCTGAATTTTTGCCCAGCACAAGCATCATACGCGCACAGAATGCACAGTCAGGCCTGGCATTTCATCAAGCAATTTGTAAGCACATGTTCATAGCCAATTATCTCATTGATTCAAGCTTCATTTTGAAAATTTTTGAACATTAAAGTTGGAGTATGAAATGTCCTCTTCATTTTTGATTCAAACTTTGTGACATTTCATGCATTGTGGAGAGAGATATAAGGAGGTAAAGGTATGCTCATGAAATGGTAAAAACATGCATGGGAATGCATGAAATTTTGTAGCAACAAGGTTCCAAATTTCTAGCTCACGCCCTAGCCTTGGCTCACTTACTCAAAACGTACATTTTTTCACTCCCAAAACAACATGAAACGCGCAGCATTCATCACTTCCCATTTCTCTAACTTCACATTCCTCTCACATTTCTCATTTCTTTCATTATTTCCTCTATAAAAAGCAATGCATTCAACAATCAAAGGGGTTGGAAAAAGAAAATCAGAAATCAATCTCTTATCTCTCACTCTCTCCCACACATGAAGAAAATTATCCTCTCTCTCTTTGAATTTCAAGATCACTTCCACCACTGTTAAGAAAGCTTCCTCTATTTTAAAAGCTTCTTCACATCTCTCTCCATTTATTATCACTGCACATTCAAGCTATTGATCTCTCAAGTTGCTTGCTCTTTATTTGAGCTCAAGCATCATCAAATTCATTCCAAGGTATATGATCCATATTTTCTCACTCTTGACTGCAACTTGTGTTTTGTTAATCCATGAGCTTTTTTAAAAAAATCAATAGCATATTCATAATCCTTGCATTTTGGTGATCAATTTTCATTTTTGGATCGTGTGATTTGGTGAAGAATTGAAGGAGATATGTGAACTTGAAAATTGTTTGTTGAAATGTTCAAATCAAAAAAGTGTTCATGCAGTCACATTCGTGCGCATTTTTCTCACTCATCAATGCATCATTTCATGAAATTTTTGATTCTATCACGTTCTACTAATTCCTATCTTGAACTTTGGTGTTGGAATTGTTTATTTTCATCAAGAGATGTGTGAGATATCGTGATCTGAAAATGCTATTTCAAAACTGGAAAACAAAAATAATATGGCAATTTGGTAGGGATGACTGCGTGGCAGTCCCTGATTGAACATGGCTCCATTTGCTTTTACAGCGCGTTTTTCAAATAACAAGTGTAAATAGTCTTTGCATATTAATTTTCTTTGTTTTTCTCCAATTTTCTTTTAATCTTTTCTTCACTTCAAAAATTATCATAAAAATATTTTAGACCACTTTTTCAATATATTTTCATATTTTGATTTTTATTTCATTTTTTTATCATTTTTCTTAATTAAATAAATTCATGTACATAATTAGGGTTTTTAATATTTTTTTAAATCTTGAATTTTATTTTCCTATTTCTATTAAATCAAAAAAATCCATAAAAAATATTTTTTGGCTCCACTCTGAATATATAACTTGAAAATATTTTTTCCTATTTTATAAAACTTTTGGATTACAAATTAAATCATTTGTTGGAAATATTATATTTTCTTTATTTTTTTGGGTGAATTGTGTAAATAATCTTCATTTAATTTTTTTCTTTTGGGATAAAATTCAATAAAAATATAATTTCTAATCCTTAGAATTTTCTTGACATTTAGGTTATCTTACATAAAGCTTATTTGAACTTTAGATCTAATTGATTAATTTTGAACTTAATTTCCCTTTTTTAGTGTTTTTGCTTGATCACTCACACTAATTAATTAAAAGTTCTAACTTCCCATGCCTATAAAATCAGAGATGAAGTTGTTTAGAGTGCTTAAATAAGTTGAGGTCATAAAAAATATTTTTCTGGAATTTTACAATGTGATTTTATATTTTTCACAAATTATTTCCTAAAATCTTCTAGTTTAAGCCTTTTGTTTGCTAGTTTCCATGTTTTCATTTAAAAATCAAATTACCACTTCAAACCAAGAACCCTAAGCCCCATTTTTGACTTTTAAAGGCCTTTTGGAAGTTAGGTTTTTAATTTCTTATTTTTACAAGTTATTTTCCTATATTTGATCCTTTTTTTACTTAGGGTTGCATTTAGGGTTTTACCATTGATCAATGCTTGTAATTGAAAACTCGTGTACATGATTCTTGTTTAATTCATGAAATAGAATGTGATAATAACTTGAGTCTTATTTGAAGACAAATTATTCAACCTCATTGGGCCTTGGATGTTGATAGGTTGATAAATCAAATCCACTAAAATGGGCGAATGATGTTAACGATATTTAAAACTCTAATCCCTTCCCTCTTCATCTTATCCCTCTTTCTTATTATACTACATGTTATGGGATAATGATCTCTATATCATTTATCCAAAAATGAAATACATAGATTTCTATAGACCGGCCTCAAAATAGGTGCGACTTCTACAAAAGTTCACTTATGATTGCTTAACATAGCGCTAAATGTTGTCCCGATTTGAGAAAATGATCATTCGTGGCCCAAACCTAGGTTTGAAAGCCTAAGTATGTTTATTTGAACCTTTTGATCAAATAACCTTGAGATTCATTTTTAGGAGGCTTTGGTTCTACCAATCCTCCAATGGATCTTCATCAATTTTGGTCAATGTGGATCACTTAAACATCATTGATCATTAAATGTTGCCTTGAGGATTCTTAAATGGATGATATACTTGACAAAAAGTAGACGCAACTTGTTGTTGAGAGGCTTTGGTTCTACCAATCCTCTAATGAGTTCCAAATTCAAGCTTCAAGATGTACATCCAACTAACCATTAACTTCTAATAATTGAATTTATTCTATGCTTTTATCTTATTCCCTTTACTTTGTGTGACATTTACTTTAACATTTACATTTCATGCTATTTTCATCTTTGCTCACTTGAGAACTTACATTTATGCCGTTTTTTTATTTTGCTCACTTGAGCTTTTCTTTTCCTTTTGAAGATACTTAATAACCAACATGAACCATAAAAAACTTTAATGATGCTTGGACTATTTGGTTACTATCCTTGGCATTATGGAGTATTGGACTTAGGAATAGAAACCTTGACTTATGTTGGAGACCTTGTGACCTTAATTGATACTTTGTCTGAAGTTCTTGAGGTTTACCTTAAGACATTTGGTTGTTTATTTGTTTTGTGTGCAGGCTATTGTGATTACATACTTTGTCTGTAATCTGGAATTCATCTGTATACAGCCGTTACTCTGCCCAATTTTTATGAAGACTTAATACATTTGAAGTTTGGCCTTCTCAAGACGTTTAGTATCCTTGCTTGGTTTCAATCCAAAGAATGGGAATTCTATCTTGATTTGTAATTTCAAGTATTGGCTTCTTATTGGTTAGACGGTTCTTTTCCCTAGCTTTTATCTTATGCTTTAGGATAGTCCCTTCATCTCCTCCCATCTTCTTTAATTTCAAAAATATTCTCCCTCCTTTTGAAAACTCCTCTTGTTTCTAAACTTGAACCACTTTCATAATAAACTTGGACTTAGGTCCATGCATTTTCAAAACATTTTCTTAAACAAACTTCAATCAAATTAATCATACCTTGACATTTTTGTGAGAATACTAAAAATCAATCAATCTCATTCAAACCATTTGGCAATTTTGGCTCTTATCTTTAAAACTTTTCTCAAAAGATTGGACTCTTGTAGTGATGCAAACAACTATACTTCTATAAAATGTAGTGAAGTGAGATATTTTCCACTTGGGTGTTGAGTGAGGAAGTGTTGATTTTAAAATCCAAGCCATATCCTCCACTTTGAGATGACACAAATACTCCTTTCTCATGATTGTGGGTAGTAAGTATGTTTTCCATATGGACAATGACGATGATGTCTTATCTCATAAAATTAACCAACACACTTGTGTTTTAAAATTTTAAAGAGGAACTACGTGTACCCTGATCCCCTATTGCATGAAAGGTGGTGTGGGAGCGGGTGAAAAAATCAAGAAAAATATTTCTTTCCTCACCTCCATCATCTATTTTTATACAACATTTTATAGCTAAAATATACAGATTTTACAAAGAGGTTCCTGTAGAGTACCGTAGATGTTTAGGGTGCTAATACCTTACCTTTTCATAACCAATCCCCTTACCTAGAATCTTTCCCCCCTCTTTTGGGTTATTTTCTCTTTTCCCATTCCTTTGGAAACAATAAAGCACGGTGGCGATTTTTATTTTGATTTGTACAAGTCAAGTCAATCCAATGGATTAGTCTTAAAAATTTCTACCGCTACAATGGTGATTACCCTATATAAATTATTCTATCTTAGAAAACAATTTATATACACTAACAGTTTAGTCTAGTGTGTAGTTGCTGCTATAATATTCTAACTTTGGTACAAGGTGTGTGACGTCCTCGGGTTCTGAATATACACTACTGGAAGAAAACATGAGGTTACGTGTTTTGTTGAAGTCAAGGTTATGTGTGACAAGTTCGGAAGACTCCAAGACTTAGGTTATAAGACTTAAGAAAGAATTTTCTACAACAAGCTTCAACGCTCAACATTCAAATATCTGAAGCCTCTGATGATAAAAATAAAGTTCAAATGGTTAATGTGTGATATTGTACAAAAGGTACATAAACTATCTCTGATCTCTACCCTCTAGGATGGTGTAAGGACAATCCTTTATATTGTACTGTCTAACACTCTCATTGTGACCGTTGAAAACAAACGGTTGAATTTACAGTTATTTTTCTTTACTTAATGGATCTCTGCTTACAAGCTTTATAGAAAAACATTATTTAGAGAAAAGGTGGAAAGCTATCATTGAACAGTGACAGGATACAGAAATAAAATTTTATATTGTCTAAACTCTTACACCTTATTCTATCCTTTGGGAACTAGTTGTTGGTGCAGGAAAAGTCCTTTCTATCCTCATGACATATCTCTATGTCAAATGCTACACATTCTGAAGACCACTAGAGAAGAGAGAAAAGAAATAAAGAATAAGACTACAAGATGTCATACAACTTCCAATCACATACATCTTGGTAGATCTCAGAAGAAGCAAGGAGTTGTTGCTCGTAGCTTGCCTTAACAAGAAGATGAAGAAGAACGCTACAAAATGTACTCAACTTCCGATCATATACATCTTTGTAGAAAATTGTAATGAACACTAGGATTTTTGCTCGTATAGTTTTTATGTTCATATCTCTTCATGAAAATTGTTTTAACACTTGAGTTGTTGCTCAAAAAGGTGTTAAATAGTAAGTGCTTAAAACACGTGTAATCTGATTAGAAGAAGCAATCATGTAAACACAATAACCCCATCAACTGTTGTTGATTGATACCTTGAGAGACTGACTGAAGGTTTGATCTCAAGAAGACAGTTGTTGCAACCATTATGGGAAATCTTGATGGAAGATCTTAAATGATCAGATTCTATTGGGTCAATGATTGTTATATTCGTTAAATCAGATCACTGAACATATCATTGAAAGGTTCCTTGAGAGACTGATTAAAGGTATGATCTCAAAAAGATAATGGTTGCGGTCATTATAGGAAATCCTGATAGGAGATCTTGCAAGATTGGATTCTGTTGTGTCAATGGTAGTCATATCTCAAAGGGGACCGAGTGAAAGCCAGACTCATGTGAGATTATTGATGGATATCATTATAATGAAATCCTTGTAGAAGATCTTGAGGGATAAGATTTTATTGGGTCAATGAGCGTTATATCTCGTTGGATCATTGAACTTAGTCACCGATGGTTTCCCGTGCAAGTGTAATCAGTTTTGTTATAGTTAATTAAGTCCTTGGATAAGGCGAAATCATCCTTGCGGGGGTGGACACGAGTAGCCTAGTTAAAGGCGAACCTGGATAAAATACTTGTGTCTTATTATCATCATTATCTTTATTGCTATTATCATTTGAGAGCTAAGAATTTTTAAAGGGAAATGTTTTCTATGACCACAATTCAACCCCCCCCCCTTTCTTGTGTTTTCTCTACCTTCAATTCAGTCATTCAATGCATTTGCTTAATTTTATTGTGTCCGTTCATTGCATCCATATGCATTAGTCATTCATTCATGCATCGTCATTTAATTTCTTACATTAAAATTAGTTTAGCATTCACATCAAATGCATTTTACATTAAAAATAATTTTGAACGTTTGCATAAAGTTATTTAACATTAAAAAATAATAATCAAATTTATGCATCTCATTAAAACTCAATTTTCAAACGCATTAAAATATTTCAAAAATTGATTGCTTTATTCGAATAATCCTTTGAACCCAATTTGAATCAGAAGTCTTGGAGTTGTGGTGTTTTAAGGCTATTTCAATTGATTCGAGTCAGACATTAAACTTGATTCAAATAAAAAAAAATCTTCAAAATAAAAATTTGTGATTTGAATCATAGTTAACACTTGATTCAAATCACAAACCAAAAAGTCACTAGAATATTTGATTTTCTTCAGTTTTTCTTTTAACTTCCCATTTCTCATTTCATTTCAAAATCTTTTATCTTATTAAAAGCCATTTGTGTGAAAATCCTCGTAATATCCATTCTTCATCAACATTTATCTTCAATAATTTCATATAATCAATCATCATTTCACTTCATTACATTCATCATCCAAACCCATTTCAATCATCATCAACAATGTCTTCACAACTTCCACAAAAGAACTTCTCTGACAAGAAAAAATGGAAGAGACAAGTTTCATCACCATTCCAATCTCCTCCCATTCCAAAGAAGCCATAAAGCAAATTTTAAGCAAGTAAAGATTCCTCTGATTAAAAAATGAGAAAAAATGCAACTAAGCTTTATTCGTCTAGTCAATCTTGTGAGGGAAAGGTACCTCTACTTTTATTTTAATGATGTCAAAACATTATTAGCATATTACATTTATGCTCCTAATATTGGTTGGTCCCTTGGTAAATTATCGTTTTGGAATGAATGGCTTGAAACTCCTTGAAAGAAAGTATTTTTGGTCACGACAATTGTTTGCATCGGCTCACACAGTTGGGGGCTGGACTCGTGGATTGATCTAGGACTTTGCACCTGGCCTGAGACTGCTTGCGTCGACCCTTATGGTTGACTCATACTGGGAGTGAATTTATTTTAGGTTGCGTCGATGCATGCCCTGGTGCGATCGACACATCGATTATTTTTAATCATCACGTCAAGCTCGGGTTTCCTCAGGTCGACCCCCCAAGATTGTATGAGTCGATGCATCACTAATTGCATCTGTTTTTCTGCTTTGTTTTTGGTCAAGCTGATTATGAAACACATTTATATTAGTCTATGTTCATCATTTGGGACAACAAGAAAAAGTGAAAGATATACATACAACTTCTCATCCTTTTCATCCTCTTCTTTCATTCATCAACAATTACACATAATAACTTTTGCTGATTAAAGTTCAGAGCTATGGTGATAACGTTCAAATTGAAGATTAGAATTCAGATTTGGGTTGAGAATTGAGTGGAGTTTTTCTTGAATAAAACCATTATGGTTTTGTCCTCCAAGATCCGTATTGGTGCGGGGGTTTTTGCCCAAGTCTTTGCTTCATTAAATTCAGCCGAGTGAAAGGGTTGAGAAACGGTGGCTTTTATCAATCAAGTAGCGGTGACCAGAGGTTTATGAAGAAATATTTGGGGTCAAACGTCTTGTGATCGAAATCAGCCGAGTGAAAGATTTGTAGAACGAAGATTTCATGCAATCAAGTAGCGGTAACCAGAGGTTTGTTCGAAGAGTTTGGCATACTTGGTTTGGTTTGAACCAAGGGGAGAGAAGGATATAATTTCATATTTAACAATTGGTTTGTGTGCAGCAAAGACTATTTCTTCTCTTGTAACACTTTACAACTTAATATCATATATCTCAATTATATATTTTAGAATTTGGGGAAGATGTATCCTACGCGAGGACGACAAGTGGAACTGCGTTAAAAAAATGTGTGTTGTTTCTATTTCCCTATCCTTTTATTTTTCATAATTTGTGTGATATTGATTGTTCAATTCATTTTACCGTGATTGTAGTGAGTCAAACTTAGTTTACAATAACCATAGCAGTCACTTTGATTGTTATAAAGGAAAATTCATCACTACAATTAAGTAAAATTGAACTTGTTGTGTTTTTGCACACCAAGTGTTTGATAAATTGACTAACACACAAATTAGTGATTTTATCAAGTTTTATTTTAAACAGTTCATTGGAAGTAGTAATTACTCATTGATATTGTTTAAGTGATTGATTAGTAAGTAATAGTATTGATTAATTTCTCATCATAAGAACTCCATTTTGTTTCGCATATCCGATCTTTTCAATAACGGATCATTTAGACGATTTTGATTCGGGAAGTTTTCTCATCGTTTTAAAAACAAATTTAAAAGCGCAATTTTTTAAATAAAGGATCTATTCAACCCCCCTTCTAGATTCATCTCATCATCTAAAAGTTGTATCAGAGTCTGGTTTATCTAGTGCTTGCCATATAACTTTATAGAAAATGGAGAACAATCTAAAAGGGGCATACAATAGAGAGCCTATTTTTACCGGTGAAAATTATAGTTAGTGGAAAGATTGTATGCGAGTGTGTATCAATTATGTTGGTAGAAAAATATGGAAAGTCATCAAGAATGGTCTTATATCAATAACCATGACTAAGGTGGCTGGTTCCACCATACCTAAACCGGACGCACTATGGAAAGAGGATGATGATAAAACTTATAGTTATGATTGGAAAGCTTAAAATATGCTCATTTCATCTTTAGGTGTTGATGAGTATTTTAGAGTCTCCCATCGTGCTACTGCTAAGGCAATATGGGATGCATTACAAGTTGCCTATGAAGGAACTAATGATGTCAAATTATCTAGAATCAATACCTTAACTCAAGAGTTTGATCTCTTTCACGTGAAGGATGGTGAAACCGTTGAGGACATGTAAAAGATATTCACTCATATAATCAATCGCTTACATACACTTGGTCATAACACTTTCAATGTTATTGGTACTAACAAAATTTTGAAATGTCCTAATAGGGAATAGCAACCTAAGGTCACGGCAATTAAGGAAGCTAATGATCTAACGAAAATTGATGTTACAACATTGTTTGGTAAGCTTCAAGAACATGAGCAAGAACTCATAAATCTCAACAAACACAAAAAGAAGGAAAAGAAAGAAAAATTAAGGGACATGGAAAATAAGTCTATCGCGTCAAAGGATTCAAGCTCTAAGTCATCCACCAAAAATTTGTGTGGAAGTGATTCAAGTGATGATGATGAAAGTTTGAATGAAGATATGGGGTTGTTCGTGAGAGAGTATCATAGGTATCTCCGAAAGAATAAAGTCCAGCATTCAGATAAGAACCACATCAACTATAGACATCAATTTAAACCCTCTATGCAAGATGAAATTAAGAAATCTAAGTCAAAAGTATCATGTTACTATTGTGGAAAACCTGGTCACTACGAACCAGATTGCCCATTGTTCAAGAAATACAAAGGAAAAGACAAATATCAAAAGAGATCAAATAAAGCTAGGAGAGCATATATTGCATGGAAGAGCGATAGTGAAGTTTCAAGCAAAAACAACTCTAGTGATGAAGAAGAAATGGTCAACCTTTGTCTTATGGCTCATCAAAAGAAGAAAAAGAATGTAAGTCATTCTAAATATGATCATGTTGATGAAATGTCTTACATTGAATTGCAAAAAGCCTTTGATACTCTACATAATGAGGATAAGGAAGCTTTTAAACGACTGGCCTCAAATAAGAAAAAAAATTCATACCTTGAGAAAAAGTTTTCCGATTCGGAAAAGGAATTGGAAACTCTTAAGCAATCTATGATAGAAGCTATCAAAGGCAAAAGAGAAAATGATAAGGGTTTTTGGTTTACATGGGTTGGATGTGAAACTTGTCATATTTGGCAAAGAGAGATTAATACTCTTAAAGCTAAATTAGACAAGGATTTATAACCTAAAATTACTTATGATATTGATCGATAAAATTTTAGAAGTAGCATGAATAATCATTATCAAAAATATACTTATGAGATAAGGGATGAATCTAGGAAAATTAATTATCCCCAAACCTTGTCTTGTTTATATTATTGCAAGAAGGGTCATACCATTGGTAAATGCCACTTTAGGAGATTTTTGGTTCCTCAAGGCATTTTCAAATGGGTGCCCAAATGCAACCCTAGTATCACTCACACACAAGGACCCAATAAAAATTGGGTACATATTTCTCTTGTTTAAATTTGTAGGTGGAATGTCTTAAGACTTTAGAGAGAAGATGGTATAGTGGATGCTCAAGGCATATGAAAGGTGACATCTCCTTATTTTTTAACTTTATGGCTAAAAAGAAAGGATTTGTAACCTATGGTGACAATAACAAGGGAGTTATACTCGGAAAAGGTAGTGTAGATAATCCCTCTTCTACTATTATCTTTGATGTCCTTTTAGTTGAAGGTCTTAAACACGATCTTATTAGCATTAGCCAATTGTGCGACAAAGGATACAAATTCTCCTTTTCAAAAGATTGTTGCATAATTGAAAATGATGATAAGAAAGATGATGTGTTTAAGGGCTTGAGGGTAAATAATGTATACATGCTTGACTTGAATGAAGTATTGTTGATCGGTACTAAATGCCTAGTCTCCATGAGTGAAGACTCTTGGCTTTGGCATAGGCGTTTAACGCATGTCAACTTTGACTTTCTAAATAAAATAGTTTCAAAAGATTTAGTTGTCGGTCTATCCAAAATAAAATTTTCTAAAGATCACTTATGTGATGCGTGTCAAATGGGGAAGCAAACAAAGATCTCGTTTAAATCTAAAAACATTGTCTCTACGTCGAGACCCCTTGAGTTTCTTCATATAGACCTTTTTGGACCATCTAGAATAAAAAGTCTAGGTGGAAACTACTACGGTTTTGTTATTGTAGACGACTACTCTAGATTTTGTTGGACTATTTTCTGAAAGATATCTCAAAACAAATTGAACACTAACATTGTTACTATCTGAAGCGATCACGAAGGTGAATTTGAAAACCACCTCTTTGAAGAATTTTGTTAAAAATATGGTATTGATCATAATTTTTCCGCCCCATGAACTCAACAACAAAATGGAGTGGTGGAACGTAAAAACTTTGTTTTAGAAGAACTCGAAAGAACTATGATCAATGAACACGGTCTTCTTAAATATTTTTGGGTCGATGCCATAAATATGGCATGTTATGTTTTAAATAGAATTCTAATACGTCCTATTCTTAACAAAACTCCCTATGAACTTTAAAAGGTAGGAAGCCAAATATTTCACATTTTCATGTTTTCAATTGTAAGTGCTTTATGCTAAATAATGGTAAAGAGAACCTTGGTAAATTTGACTCAAAAGTCAATGAAGGTATCGTTCTTGGATACTCTGAATCAAGCAAAGCATATAGAGTATACAATAAAATGTTACATATCGTTGAAGAATCCGTGCATGTTTCCTTTGATGAATCATATCCGAAATTGGTCGGAAAAGGCGTTATTTTTTATGGTGCAGGTGTATCTTCGAAAAACATATTAAAAGATCCTAAAGAAAGTGACTCTAAACCTATAATAGTTGAGGAGAAGTTGGATCAAGTAGCCGAAGAAAGAGAGGAAGATTATCCAAGTAATGAAAGTGATATTCCTTTGGATGGAAAATCTCTAAGGATCATCCCATCGAAAACATCCTAAGAGATATCTCAAAGGGAATGACCACACGGTCTAAGATAAGTAACTTTTATTATCATTTTACTTTCGTCTCTCAAATTGAGCATAAAAACTCCAAAGATGCCTTACTCGATGAACATTGGTTTTTAGCTATGCAAGAGGAACTAAATCAGTTTAAGAGAAATGAGGTTTGGGACCTTGTCCCTCCTCTACGAAACCATCGAGTAATTGGTACTAAATGGGTGTTTAGGAACAAATTAGACTAAAATGGAATAATAACTCGCAAAAAGGCTCATCTTGTTTCTCAAGGGTTTAACCAAGAGGAAGGCATTTATTATGAGGAAACTTATGTTGTGGTTTCCCGACTCAAAGCTATACGTCTTTTTCTTGTCTATGCATGTTCACAAAATTTCAAATTATTTCAAATGGTTGTTAAGAGTGATTTTCTCAATGGATACATTAATGAAGAGGTATATGTGTCTCAACCTTCCGGTTTTGAAAATTTTGAGTTTCCTAACTATGTTTACAAACTTAAGTGTTCTTTGTACGGTCTTAAATAAGCCCCCAGGGCTTGGTACAAACGTCTTAGTAAATTCTTACTAGATCAAGGATTCTCAAGAGGAAAGGTTGATACAACTCTCTTTATTAAGCGTCAAGGTAAACACTTTATTTTAGTTCAAGTTTATGTATATGACACTATCTTTAGATCTACTAACATTTCTTTGGTCAAGGAAATCTCTAAGCTAATGCAGGGAGAATTTGAAATGAGCATGATGGGGGAATTAAACTACTTCCTCGGTCTTCAAATCAAGCAACTTAATGAAGGGAATTTTGTAAGCTAAACTAAGTATTGCAATGATCTACTCAAGCCTTCAATATGGAAAACTTGAAAGTAATCGACACTCTAATGCCTATGGCGGTGAATTTGGACCGAGATCAAAATGGTAAGCCCGTCGATATAAAAAGGTATAGAGGTATGATTAGCTCCCTTCTCTATCTTACCGCATCTTGTCCAGATATTATGTTTAGTGTTTGCATGTGTGCTCGGTTTCAATCATGTCCCAAGGAATCATATTTAAAAGCCATAAAGTTCATACTTAGGTACCTTTGTGGTATGTCAAAGCATGGACTTTGGTTTTCCAAGGTTAGTGATTGTTCTTTGGTTGGCTATTCTGACTCTGACTTTTCCGGTTTCAAATCGGATAGGAAGAGCACTAGTGGGACTTGTCATTTCTTTTCAAAATCATTAGTAAGTTGTCATAGCGAAAAGCAAGTTTTTGTTGCTTTGTCAACTGACGAGGCGGAATATGTTGCATCCGGTAATTGTTGTGCCAAAATTTTGTGTCTCAAACAACAATTGCGCGACTTCAATGTTAAACTTAAATGTATTCATAATTTTTGTGACAATACAAGTGCCATTAATATAACCAAGAATCTGGGTTTGCATTCATGCACAAAAAATATTGAAAATATGCATCATTTCCTTAGGGGCCGCATAGAAAAGGGTGACATTATATTCGAGCACGTTGATAGAAAAATTTAACTTGCCGATATTTTTACAAAACCACTCGCGACAGAACCTTTCTTTCACATCCGTAGGGAACTTGGTGTTCTTGATATCTGGGGTAGGTTGAAACTTGACTAAGTTACATTCTCTTTATTTTATGATTGTATATTCCTTCATAATCTATTGTGTCTAATGCAAGCGTTAGTAAGGGCATTTGTCTTCAATCGTCCATGGAGGTAATATCGTTCTTATCTATTTGACCACTATTGATCATTTGTAAATGTTAAACTTGCTTTACAATATGTATTTTTCATCCTTGACATAATTGATGAATATTTAGGCTTTCTATTTATTGTATGAATGACATTAAATAACATGACAATTTTGAAAATTGAAATTTTGACTGCATGAGTCGATTCATGAGTTGCAGCTTTCGGTGCATACTGAAGCATTTTCTAATCTTGATATAGTTCTATGTAGTGCCTTTTGTGACTTTCATTATTTACATGTCTTGCTTATTTTGATACGGTGGGAGAACTGACTTGGGTGTTTTGCGTTTTATCGCAATTATTGCGGATAGCAAGAGTCGCCACCGACTTTTCTTTTATCCAATAAAGGAAAGGGTGAAAAGAACAGGAAAGACCTTTTAAGAATTTTCTTGAGTTCGGGGGGTAGGTTATGAAAAGGGAAGGTGTTAGCACCCTTTTCATCTGTAGTTATCTACGGGCTCTTAGTTGCTTGATCACTTTGAAATGCTTGGTTTGAAATGTGTTTGTGATTGTTTTTGAAAGTCATTTTTTAAAAAGTGCCTTCGCTTAGGCGAACTTTGTAATGATTCTCGTCTCTATAAGAATGCATACAAGGTGTTGACTTTTGAAAATATTTCATTTGAAAGTGTTGGTGTGTTTAAAATGATGTTGTTTTAAAAATGGTTGTGAGCAAGGAACTACGAGCGTTCAACCTACTCAAAAAGTATTTGTTCATTACCTCCACCTTTAGACATTGCTATCTTACCATTGATTGATAAGGATCCCTATCATTGGATGTGAAGGGACAGGTGTGGGTCATCATATAGTCATAGAAGGAAATATTGTAGGATACCTTAGCAATTTTTGTAATGGTCTAAGATTGTTTTTACCGAAGGCAACATTGAAGGTTCACCGAGGGACTACAATCTTGTATTTGAGGGTCATTTCTAAAGCATCCCATGTTCGAGGGACATGACTATTTTTCTCAAGGAAACAAGTGTGGATTACCCTAGAGGTGCACGTGTGCGAGTGTATTTATTTCATGTATTTTTGTCTTGAATTAGGGTCGTCTACTTGTTGATTTTAGTCTTGCCATACACACCCTAATTTCTAGCAATTATATTGAATGAGGTAAATTGTGGAATGTAAAGATTCTACGCTATTACATCATTTTTGGGGATGGGGATACAAGTTTATGAATGGGGGGTGAAAGTAATAAAATTATAATTATACTATTACAACCATATTGAATATTGAATGACAATAAAAATATAAAGGAATATAAAGATAATGTAAAAAAAGGAAAAAATGGTTTAAGAGATTTTTTATGTATTGACACATGAGCTTATGCATTGATACGAAAATTTTATGTATTGACGCATGTGTTGGCTCATACTGCTTTGTATTGGCTCATACTACTTTCTTTCTCCTGGAAATAAAAATCAACTTAGTATGAGTCGACACATAGGGTTTTGTATCGACTCATACTGCTTTGTGTCGACACATGCAAGCTTTGTATCGACTCATACTTATTTCTAGCTTCTGGAAGTCAAAACAACTCAGTATGAGTCGACACATAAGGGTTTTTATCGACTCATACTGCTTTGTGTTAACACGTACGCGCTTTATGTCGACTCATAACCTATTTTGTACATTATATGTGTCGGCTCATAGTGTTTCGTATCGACTCATACTGTTGTTTTTTAGCTGCTAACATTGTTCTGCTGCATATATGGGTCAGTTCTCAACACATGGTCAGTGAAAATGAAAAGTAAGCATATGGTTAGCTTCAAGGCAATGATATCTACATTTTATCTTCAAAAATGAAACATTAATGATGTTTATTATGAATAGTTCAAAGTCAAGAAAACTTACCTTGAAACTGAAATTTGTGCTTTGAGTTTGAGTTGGAGAAGTCAAGTTGCAAGTGGCTGTTTTTGAGTTTGGAAAGTAGTGATGTTACAAAAGTTGTTCTTGAGTTTGGAAAACTTCTATATGATTTATGTGGAGTGTTTGGATGGTTTTTTTGGACATAACTTGCAAGGTGTGAGAAGTTCAAAGATTTTGGACTTCAAAGCTCATAGATGGAGGTTTTTGTGGACAGGTCTGGTTTTTAGAGTATGACGGGAGTTTGAGGTTTTGTCAATACACAAGAATATCTCTATTTTTATATCTCTTTTTATATTTCAAATTCTCCATCTATTTATAGGCAAAGGGTTTGTGAACAAGGGCTGAATAGGTTTATAAGACATCATGTTATGGTTTTGTTGGGATGCAAATATCAAACTATGTCAAGTATTCTGTGGTTCCAAGATGAAGTACAAAATTTGCGGGTACAGAGGGGCTACTTTCCATGATTTATGCTGGAGTAAAATCAGAAGAAAACAAGGTATGGGCTCAAGATATGTTTTGTGCCAACAAGCTTGCTTTTCAAGAATAGCAATGGTGCCTTTAAGCCATAAATGGAAAGATCTTTTGGACAATGGCTAAAACACTTGGGTAATAGCTCAAAAGTAGGTGTAAGCATTAAATTATGGTGAGATTGGCAACTTAGAAGGCCTGCAACACAAGATTATGCAGCATAGCATAAGGATTTTTGTCATGTGTTCTTCAACAAAAGTACTTACAATTCAGGGATGGATTCCCAACTTCATACCCTTGAACCTCCTAGCTCAAGTATGATAAATTCATGCTCTTGGATGTTTTGGAAATCTTGAAACATCCTATATAACTTTCATGTTGAACATTTTTACCAAATCATCTTGGAACTATGTGAAAAAAAGCCAAGAAGTTGGGATAAAATCCTGACCAAAATCTGTTGAAAATTTCTCTAAGTGTTGGATAACAATGTCATGAATTCATGGGCTCATATCTTCAAATCTAAACATTTTTTGGACATCAACCCTCTAATACAAAGTTGTAGAATTCATCAAGATCTACAACTTTCATGTTAAAAGTTTTCTTTGAATCATCTTGCATCTTGGTGAAAAATTGTCATGAAGTTATGAGATTATCATGTATGAAAACACTTAGAAAAATTTCTAAGTCTTGGAAAGTTTGACTTTTCAAATTGAATTTTGAATTTCTTGACTTTATGATGATCAAGCTTGATATTCTTGAATGTCTTGATGAATTTAGATCTTTGAGACTTAATGTTGACCAAAAAGTCAAAGTTTGACTTTTGGTGCTTCAGTTGACTTTTCATTAGTACAGCTGATTTTGGTCATCTAATCAATTGAATGGGCATAATTTATTATACAAGATTTGAAACTTGACATGAGCATTCTTGAAGGTCCATAATGATGCATGAAAGTCATTTAAAGTATTAGAAGTCCAATTGTCCTTGTGCAAACTCAAACCCTAATTTTGAGGTATCAGTGTTAAGGAGATGTCTTGACCTAGTCAATCCTTGTGCAAGCTTGAGCTATTGAAGATCTTGTGGGAAATGTCTTGAGAAAAAGAGAGGGGAAATTTTGGGGTACAACAGCTGCCCCTGTTCAATCTTCTTAAACCTGAAGAGTTAGATTGGCAAGTCTGTCATTCTTGACTTGAAGGTGGAAGATGATTGAACACTAAAGTGCCCAGAAATTTACACTCGACTATGTGTTAGTTTATTGTGTCGGGAATGGGCTTAAAGATGCCATTTGGAGAAGTGATGAAGAGTTTTTTGGAGATGGGCTTACAGATGCCATCCAGAGTGACTGTCGAGGGAGAAGTAGTATCAGAATAAATCTTTGGTTGATTTATACTGAAACTGTAGATGTCTTTTGCCTGTTTTTAACTGGAAGAGATAAATCAAACCAGAAGAGGTCTTTTATTGCTGACTTTATTGGGGGAAGAAATCTAACCAGAAGAGGTCTGTTGATTGCATATCATTAACTGGAAGAAGTGAATATAACAAGAAGAGGTCTTCCTTTTCCTGTTATTAACTTGAAGGAGTGAAATCCACCAGAAGATGTCTTTGATTCATTGATTGACTTTTCCTGCAAGGAAGAGGGTCAGTTGTATGCAGATGTATGCATGGCGTAATGATGTTCTCAAAATAAATGGGACTATGCTATATGCATTTGTCATGTATGTAATATGATGAATGAATGTTATTGAAATGTATCTTTGTCCAGGAAAATAAATCCTTGACAAATGTTGGGGAGTATTGGAAAATTAAATCTCAGACTGCTTCTTGGAAATGAAGAGTATGTGTATCTTCAAACTTTGTTTAGAATGTTTCCGCTGGGTATTCCTGTTTTTTGTTTGAGGCAAAATCCACTAGGGAAAATGGACTTTGCCTGAGGAAACTCTGCGGGGAGTGTTGATTTCTTCTTGGGGAATAGATTTCAAGAGTTTTATTTTTCCATTGCTCTATCGGGGAGCTATCTCTTGATTGGAGAGGAATACAGTTTAACTATTATCTGGTAAGATTCCAGGCTTCACAACAACTTGTTCGGGATAAAGAAGTTAACTGTTATCTGGTCGGATTCCAGACTTTGCAACAACTCACTGGGGATAATGGCAAACTCTACTGGGGAAGAGGAGTTTTGTTAGTGATTTGAAGAAGTTGAATTATTATCTTGTCGGGTCTAGGTTTCGTAGTAAATCAAACGGTTATCTGGTCGGGTCCAGGTTTCAGCAACTCGAATTGTTATCTGGTTGAGTTCAGGTTTCAGCAATTTGATCTTGAGGTTAATTGGTATCCGGTGGGGTCCAGGTTTCAGCAATTTGATCATGAGGTTAATTGGTATCTGGTTGGGTCTAGGTTTCAGCAACTCGAACTGTTATCTGGTTGGGTCCAGGTTTCAGCAACTCGAATTGTTATCTGGTCGGGTCCATGTTTCAGCAATTGAAGAAGTTAAACTATTATCTGGTCGGGTCTAGGCTTTAGTAAATTAAAATTGAGATTTACTGTTATCTGGTCGGGTCCAGGTTTCAGCAACTCAAACTGTTATCTAGTCGGGTCTAGGTGTGATACGGTTGAAGAACTGACTTGGGTGTTTTGCATTTTATCGCAAATGTTGCGGTTAGCAAGAGTCACCACCGACTTTTCTTTTATCCAAAAGGAAAGGTGAAAAAGCACAAGAAAGAACTTTGAGATTATTTCTTGAGTTCGGGGGGTAGATTATGAAAAGGGAAGGTATTAGCACCCTTTTCAACCATGGTTTTCCATGGGCTCTTAGTTACTTGCTAGATCACTTGCTTTTGTTTGAAATTGTGCTTTGTGTGGTTTTTGAAATTATTTTGGAAAGAGGCCATTTGTTTAGGCAAACTTTGTAATGATTCTCATTTGTAAGAATGTTTACAAAGATGTTGATCTTTTGAAAATGTTTTCAAGTTTGAAAGATGTTTTGAAAGTGTAGGTGTTTGTTTTAAAAATAGCAAGGATGTTTTGTTTTGAAATGGAGCAAGTAATTAGGAACATTCTACCTACTCAAAAGTCTTTCTTATTCATTTCCTTTTCCTTTGACATTGTTATCTTACCATTGATTTGGTAAGCAACCCTATCTTTGTATGTAAACGGGACGAGCGTGGATCATCGTATAACCATGATTAACAATGTTGCAAGGTATCTTAGCATTCTCTTTTAGGGACTAAGATCATTTGAAATAATAGCGTCATCGAGGGACTATGATCTTGTATTTTGCTTGTCTTTTTGCTAAGACACCTCACATGTGTAATATGGATATTTTGCAAGGCAACCAAGTGGATTTACCCTAGGAGTGCTTGTGTGCAAGTGTATTGTTTTTTTCATGCTTGGTTATGTCTTTGATTAGGGTTTTCTAGTTGATTGGTTTTAGTCTTTCCATACAAACCCTAATTACTAGCATTTGTATATAAAGCGATAAATTGCGGAATTTAAAATTACTACGCTATTACAATACTTGTGGGAGGGGGTGTACAAATTATAAATGGGGATTGCATGAAAATAAAGCCTAGTTATCTATTACAACCATATTGAATATATACAAGAATTGGATAAATAATGTACAAAATGAATAAATATGCAAGAATGTAAATGTAAAGTAAATGGATGTTTTTGGATTTTTTAGGAAAAAGGGGTTGTGTTTTAACTTAATTAACTAAAAGAAAAAAATAATTAAATAAATTAGTAAAAAGTGAAACCTAAATTTATTAGGAAAAGAATTTAAATAAAACCCTAATCTATTAATTGATTAAAAAGAAATTAAGTTTATGAGAAGAATATTTTTTGTATTCTTTGTCTAAAAAATAATTTATAGTATTATAAAATAATTTTTGGTCTTTTTATATTAAAATAATATTTTAATGGTGTAAAAGAAAATAACTAAAACCCTAGTTTTTTTTAATTAAATTTACAAATCAAAGTAGTAAAATAAATAAAGTATGATTAAATAAAATAATTTTTTTGTGTAAAAAATAAATAAACTACAACAAAATATAAATCAAATGTTTTTATATTTATTTGATTTTTTAGTATTAGATAAAATATTTAAGAAAATAAATAGATAAAAATGAGCAAAAGAAAATAAAATAGGCCAGGGGTGTGAGTAGCCAGCAGGGGGGTCAGCAGTAAGAAAAAAATAAAAGCCCAAGACTGTTAGGCCCAGGCGCCTGTCCAAAAAGTCAGAATGTGAGAAATATACAAAAAAAAATCCAAAAGGGTACCACTGGGGCTCGAACCTAGGTCCCTACAGTCACAGGCGTGCGCTTCTACCACTCGGGTGGCTATACATCCGTTTATATAAACAAAACAACAAATATATGATAGTAAATAAGTCCATGGCCTGAACTTTATCTTCAACCTTACCCCCAGCCAAAGCCTTTGTATCTTGTTTAAATCTAAAAAAAAAAGAAGAATGTAAACAGGAAACTTGTAGCAAATTTCATCACGATTTCAGAAATGCAAAGTGATAAAATTATAGATCAAAGACAAGCATGAATTTTAATGGCCCTAATCTGAACCCTAAAAATTTCTGAAACTTCAATCTTAAAATTCTTTAAGCTCAAGCAATATAAATGAAAACTATGGACATGGTTAGCTTTAGGGCAATGATATCTACATTTTTCATTCACAAAAAAACCATTAATGATGTATGTATGAAGAATTCAAAAGTCAGAAAACTTACCTTGCAAGAGGTTATCGAGTTTGGAGTTTGAGTAGGTTTTAGTCAGTTCCAATGATTGGATTAACATCCTCAAGTTCCCAGGAAGCTAATGGGATGCTTAGCTTGAGCTGAAAGTGCCTGAGGAGTTCTAGAGAAGTCAAGGTGCAAGGTGTTGTTTTTGAAAATGGTGGATGATGACGGAGGTGTTACAGTGGTGTGCAGGTGTTGGGATTGTTTATGTATGTTGTTTAGGAGCTTTTAAAAGTAAAAGGCCAAGAAACGCACGGGCAGATTTAGAGATTGGACTCAAAACTCAGAAATGGCAAGTTTTGAAGTGTTTTTGGTGATTTTGTGTTCTTGTTGTTTTCAAGGCTTAAGCATGTGTTGGATTTGTGGCAAATAACTTGTGTATGTATAAGCAAAAGGGTTGGAGTGCTTTGGAGAGTCAGAAGTACAAGTTACAAGCTAATTGCTAGGTTACTTGATTTTGAAGAAAAGTGGGAAGACAAGTTTCAATGTGTAGTACAAGTATGAGCTGGGTGATTCTAACCGTCTAAACAAGTTTCTCTTGAGTTATGGGACTTGTATGATCATAAGAAAGCAATTGCAAGGCTCAAAAACAAGTTTTGTGCAAAAAGCCACTTTATTAAAATGGCATTGTGCACTTTCTTCCCAAAGTGGATATAAAGCATGGTCTTACATTTAATGCTTGAATTGAGACCTATAACAGTTGTGCAAGCAATTAATTATGGAGTGCCTAACAAGTTTGAGGCCTGGAAAGTAGAGGTTATGCAGCATAAGTTTGAATTTTAAATTTTGGTCATCACAAAATGACTTGTAATTCAAGTGTGAAAACCCTAACTTCATCTCTTCGATTATGCCTGCTCAAAAATGATCTCAAGAAGTTCTTGGACATTTTGGAAAGCTTGTAATGTTCTATACAACCCATCTTTGAATCACTTTTTAAAATTCCCCTTGGAACTATATGAAAAAGTGCCATGAAGTTGGGTCAAAATCCTGACCAAATTAGGACAAAAATTTCACTAAGTGTTTTGTTTCATGACCATGTATTCTTAAAATTATAACTTGATATCCAAGCACTTTTGGAAGGAGTTTTTCAAAGAAAAGTTGTAGATTTCTTGGAGATCTACAACTTTCATGTTGAAAGTTTCTTCAGAATCCCCTTGCATCATGGTGAAAATTTTGCTCAAAGTTGTGAAAAAATAAGAAATTTCCAACACTTAGAAAAATTTCTAAGTTTAAAAATTTTAACTTTTCAAAATGAAATCTTGAATTTTTGATTTCTTGATGAATAAGTTTCATATTTTGACATGCTTTGATGAATTGAGATCTTTGGAATTTGATTTTGACCAAAAAGTCAAAGTTTGACTTTTCAGTATATAGTTGACTTTTGATCAGTTGACTGAAAATTTATCTGTCAATCCATTGTACTTGAGCAATGTTTTGAGCCATGTCATTAGGTTAAAATTATGCAATTGGACTCTTGAGATCATGCCTTAAACCAATTGATCATTTTCTAGGTCAAAAATCAGAAATTACCCTTTCCTAGTCAAAACCCTAATTTTCACCATTTTGCCCTTTTGAATATTTGATCAAATTTCTTGAGGATTTATGGTCCAAACTTGATCAAATGATACATATGAGTTTAAAATTTTGATGTGGATCAAAAATTATGAAGTTTGGCTGTAAATTGGCCACAGTTGACTTTTTCCCCAATACAGCTGATTTTTAGGTCAACAGTTCAATTGACTGAGCAAAAGTGTGATCCAAAGCTTGAAACTTGACATGAGTAATCTTGAGAGTCCATAATGATCCATGAAAGTCATATGAGGCATTGAAAGTTCAAATATCCTTGTGCAATCTCAAACCCTAATTTTGGTTATCAGTGCTTAAGGAGGTGTCTTAAGCTGATCAACCCTAGTGCAGTCTTGAGCCAAAGGAGATCTTATGAGAAAATTCTTGATAAGTGAGAGGGAAAATTTTGCGATACAACAAATTCCCATGTTAAATCTTCTTAATCCTGAAGAGTTATATTGGCGAGTTTTTCCATTCGTGACTCGAAGGTGAAAGATGATTGGATATTTAGAGTGCCCAGAAATTTGCACTCGGTGATGTGGAGGTTGATGGTATAGGGAATGGGCTTAAAGATTCCATTTGGAGGGATGATAGAAAGTTGTTGGAGATGGTCTTGTAGAAGCCATCCAGAAATGATTGTTGAACCGTATTTTTAAGCTGAAATTGAATGAGTATCAGAATGGCGTCCGTGTCTGGAGCGTATCTGAATTGTATTTGAAAGTTGAATCTGAATGAGTATCAGGATGGCATCCGTATCTGGAGCGTATTTGAACTGTATCTGAGAGTTGAATCTGAATGAGTATCAGGATGGCATCCCTGTCTAGAGCGTATCTGAATTGTATCTGAGAGCTAATCTTAATGAGTATCAGGATGGCATTCATATCTGGAGCGTATCTGAACTGTATCTAAAAGTTGAATTTGAATGAGTATAAGGATAGAATATGTATCTGGAGCGTATCTGAATTGTATCTGAAAGCTGAATCTGAATGAGTATCAGGATGGCATCTGTGTCTAGAGCATATCTGAACTGTATCTGAGAGCTGAATCTGAATGAGTATCAGGATGGCATCCATGTCTGGAGTGTATCTGAACTGTATCTGAGAGCTGAATCTGAATGAGTATCAGGATGGCATCCGTGTTTGGAGCATATCTGATATGTATCTGAGAGCTGAATCTGAATGAGTATCAGGATGGCATCCGTATCTGGAGCGTATCTGAACTGTATCTGAGAGATGAATCTGAATGAGTATCAGGATGGCATCCGTATCTAGAGCGTATTTGAACTGTACCTGAAAAATCTTTGAATATTGTTAATGGTAGTTGTTGATTAACCTTATCCTGAAAAGGGAAAAATGTTAGCTAATATGCAATGTCATGTTGTATGAAATGTATGGTATAATGAGATTGTGATACATGCATTTGTGTCATTGATGCTTATTATGTATAGATGTGATGTATGCATATGTGAGCTAATCTGCTGCACTGCTTGTTGGATTGGGGAAAATAAATCCCTGACTGATGTTGAGGATACAGAGTGCAAGTCTTCATGTTTTGAAGTTTTGATAAATTTCCACTTAGAGAAATAAACCTTGTTGTAAGGGAAACATTGTGTACTACTTGTAAAATCCTGTTGGGGAATCCTGAGAAATTTGGCGACTTCTAACGGGGAGTGATAACTAGAAGTTTTGTTCCACTAGGGATTAAACTGCATACCGTGGGGGATTTTATGGAAATAACTTAGAGAGATTTCCCTATCTCTTAAAGCCATCAGTGATTGTCTTTTTATTTTGTTTATTTGTAAATACTAGTTACGTTCAAATGCATATGTTCAAAAATAAATCATTAGACACTTTTGTAAACAAAACATAAGAGTAAAGAAAAACAGATAGTTTGGCACTTTCAAAGGGATATTTTTGTATTGACTTTGAGTAAGTATTTTTGTACAATGAGACAAACATTCTAGTAAGGGAATGCCGTCGTAAAAAAATGAAAATTTGATATAAAGAAAAGATAGCTATGTGAAATAATTCCATGGGGTTCCCATTCTGCTATAGCCTTCGTGTCTCTGAGCATCTTATCTATTTGTTGCCTTGTCCGAAGCTGATTGAATTGATCAGAATCGTCGAGTTTGTAGATTATATGTAAGTTGATCCAACCGGACATAGTCATACGCTTTAATTCCCTAACTTTTGCCTGGACCGCCCTTTCGGGTTTTCAGTCCACCGGGATACCCTTTTTTGCCCAAGCCGCTCTTTCGGGTTTTCAACTTGTCGGGTGTACAGATTTTTTTTTGTTTTATCCCTAATTTTTGCCCGAACCTTTTTGGTTCGCCGGGGTGCCCTTATTTTGCCTAGGTGTGTCAACCTAGCGGGTCTCTTATGCATAGTATCTTTTGACTATGTCTGCATTCACAGGGTGCGGCAGGTCGTCGCCATCCATGGTGGCCAAGATCATTTCTCCACCAGAGAATATGCTTTTAATCACAAACGGTCCTTCATATGTAGGAGTCATTTTAGATATCAATAAGGTAGTATGGGTCAGCATATACTGTCTTAGCCGACGAGCAGCCCATGCCAGAGCGCAACAAGTTTTCTCGAGCAGTGAATATCTTGTTTCATAGTCGGTAAACTTTTTGCTCAGATAATAAATAGAATTCTCTTTTCGGCAAGACTCGTCATGCTGCCCCAGCACACACCCCATTTAATTTTCCAAAACAGTTAGATATATGATCAATGGTCTTCCCTCGACTGGTGGCATCAAAACAGGAGGCTCTTGCAGGTACTCTTTGATCTTGTCGAAGGCATTTTGGCACTCGTCTTTCCATTTGACTACTTGATCTCTCTTCAGTAATTTGAAGATTGGTTCACAAGTAGCTGTCAGGTGAGAAATGAATCTGGAAATGTAGTTTAATTGTCCCAAGAATCCTCTGACTTCCTTCTCGGTATGAGGAGCAGGCATTTCTTGTATTGCTTTCACCTTGGCAGGATCTACTTCAATACCTTTACTGCTGAAGACAAAGACTAAGATTTTACCGGACCTTACTCCAAACGTGCATTTATTTGGGTTCAACCTCAACTTGTATTTCTTTAGTCTCTCAAACAGTTTCTGCAAATGATCAAGATGCTCTTCTTCCGTTTGAGATCTAACTATCATGTCGTCCATGTAGACCTTTGTTTCGTGATGTATCATGTCGTGAAATAGAGCTACCATGGCACGTTGACAGGTTTCCCCAGTATTCTTCAGCCCGAATAGCATAACCTTGTAGCAGAATGTGCCCCACTGTGTGACAAAGGTTTTTTTTCCATGTCCTCAAGTGCCATTTTGATTTGGTTGTAGCCTGAGAAACCGTCCATGAAGGAAAACACTTTGTGATGTGCTGTATTGTCAACCAAAATATCAATGTGGGGAAGTGGGAAATCATCCTTAGGGCTTGCCCTATTCAAATCTCTGTAGTCCATGCACATTCGTACTTTGTCGTCCTTTTTAGGCACGGGAACAAAATTGGTGACCCATTGTGGATAGGAAGTGATGGCCAAGAGTCCGGAGTTGAATTGTTTCATGACTTCTGCTTTGAGCTTCTCCGACATGTCTGGTCGCATGCGACGGACCTTTTGTTTTACCGGTGAGCAGTCTTCTTTTGTTGGTAGACGATGTACCACGATATCTGCATCCAGTCCTGGCATGTCTTCGTACGACCATGCAAAGACCTCAACATAATCATGTAGCAACTGAATCAGGCGCTCTTTGACACTGGGTTCCAGATTGGCACCCACCTTGACTTCTCTCTTGTCTTCTTCGGTACCAAGGTTAATTGTATCCACTGGTTCTTTGTGGGGCTGAATGGTCCTCTCTTCTTGTTGTAGTAACTTGGCGAGTTCCCCTGGTACTTCACAATTTTCCTCACCTTTGTCTTCGGCTTGGTAGATTAGATTTTCAGAATCACAGAAGGCCATAGCAGAATTGTTACCCATGGGATCCCGAATTGAGGTAGATCTGCAATTTGAATGTGAGTGTGTGTAAGAGTATAGCTATCTTTGAAAGAAATGAAAAATTTAAAAAAGAAAAACAATGAGCACAAGGTTTGTATGCAAAAACGTCTATGATTCATTGATGTCATATGGAAATGAGATAATAACCCTTACAAATGGACCATTGTGCCTCGGGTAAGACACAGGGTTTTAAGAGTCTGAATTGTTTAATATTACAGGTCCGACAAAATTTGAAGAAAAATTACTGTTGGATAAAAGTGACCGGGACAAAATATCTAGCTTCCTAGTTGTTGAGCCCTCCATTAACAGTAGGGAAAATCCAATCCTCCAAGTCATAACTGTCTTCATCATCCTCCACTGTGTTGACTTCGCAGTTGCTGATCTTCAAGGGTGGTCCTCCGGCACGAGCACGGCGTACAGCTTTCTGGGCTCCTGAAGTGAAACCCAAACCAAATTTGTCATATTTGTATGGGATATCTGGGAGTTGGCCCCAAATAGTGCACCCACCTTATTCTATCACTGCCTTGGCATCTTTCAAAGACGACATCTTGAGTGGAGGCCTTGTAATCTTTGGGACTTCAGAAACAGCCTTGGTTACTGCCACAGTTTACGGGACTTCTTCGAAGTGCTGGGATGGAGTTTCAATAAATTCACCATCTAATTCCACATATATGAAGGAATTTAGATGACTGACCATATACTCTTCTTCTCCATGAACAGTGGAGATTTCCCCTGAATTAGATATTTCAGCATTTGATGCAACGTAGAGGTAACAGAACCAGCATTATGAATCCACGGTCGGCCTAATAAGCAGGAATATGAAGGGAGAATATCCATTACATAAAAGTTGAATCAAATGTTTGGATTTCAACTTATATGGGAATGTCCACTTCCCCATGCACCATCCTTTTTGAGTCGTCGGAGGCCCTCACTATTATGTTGCTAGGTTTCAAAGTCAATCCTTCACAATCAAGCCTATCAAGAGCCTTCTTAGGCAACACATTCAGAGAAGAACCGGTATCAACCAATACATGAGCCAAAGTCGTGCCCATACATTCGATTAAGACATGCAATGCCTCGTTATGCTTCCTCCCCCTTGGCGTTAAATCAGCATCCGAAAAACCTAAACCATTATCTACAGTCAAGATAGCTACGCAGTCTTGGAACTGATCAGAGGATGTTTCTTGGGGTACATGGGAAGTTTTAAGGAATTTTACCAAGGCCTTTGCATGAGCCTCGGAACATAACAATAAATCCAACATGGAAATTTTTGATGGAGTTTCCCCCAGTTGTTCGACTACATTGTAGTTGCTTCTTTTTATGATCTTTAGAATTTCCTCCATCTCTTTTCGGGATGTCTCAGGGATAGCTATTGATTGTGCCTTCGATCGGAAAGGCTCAAACAGAATACCTTTGCCTCGAGTCTAAGTTGACTCGGTAGTAGGAATGCCAGTAGGGGTGGTAACAAGGATTGCAGCAGTTTTGTTAACAGGAGTATTAGTAGAGATGATTGCAGGACTGGGAATAGCCTTTGGAGGAGAAACAACAACAGAATGATTACGGGTCCAGGAATAGCTTTTGGATGAGCAATTTCTGGAGAGAATACCCTCCCACTTCAGGTAATCTTACTAGTCCCTGCGATATTATTGATATCAGAGTCAACTTTCTCAGAACTTGAATTTTCAGCAGCTGGCCAATCTTGCTTGATACCGTGATAGTAGACATCACCTCTATAATTCCATGGGACGGTTTTGTCTAACGAATACGGGATTGGTCTAGGAATTGTAATTATCAACGAAGCTGCTTTAGGAACTGATGTAATTCTAACGGGTCTTTTGGTGGAGACTCTGGAAGAATTGGTGGAAATGGTCATGATGGAAACATCATTATAAGAAACAGTTAGAATATAAGTCTTCTCGAACAAAATCTCCTTGTCATCTACTAGGCATTAAACGCCTGCTTTTAACAAATGACAGCTGGTTGAGGAGGATAAACAGAAATGACAGCTTTCATCACAGCCCGGGAATACACCGGCATTTAATAAGTTCTTTTTGATAGTCAGGAGTGGGGTCACAAGTTCATCAACCAAAGTAACAAACATATCTTCCTCAACGGCATTGACATCACGGTCGTGCTTGGGCATAGGGGCAGTGATGACATTAGGAATTTTTGGCGCATTGAATTCAATCTCTTTGGCTTCATAAAGGTCTTGTACCTTATTTTTCAGAGCCCAACAGTTGTTAGTGACATGTCCGGGACTCTCAGAATGGTATGCACAGCGGGCATTAGGATGATAATAAGGAGATGTTATGTTAGGATTCTTTGGAGCTTCTTTCAAAGTTACTAGATTGGATCTTAACAAATGCGGAAATACTTGAGATAGTGTCATATTAGTTCGGGTGAACTATCTGACTGGTCTTTCCATTCTTGGATGGTTGCTTCTTTGCTGCGCAGGTGCGGGTTTAGGAATCATGACAGCCCCCACCATTGGACGGCGTTCAGCCCTATCTTGATTTCTCTGAGGATAAACAGCAATAACTTCTTTTTTTCCAACAAATGGTTTTCTTACAGCAACAGAGGACGCATCTCTCTGAATCTTCCCATTCTTTATCCCGACTTCCACCCTTTATTCGGTCAGTATCAATTCGGTAAAACCTGTCGATGAACTCCCAATTAAGTGATTAAAGAAAGGACCAAACAGGGTGCCTAAAAACATGTCTACCAACTCTCTTTCAGATAGGGGAGGTTGGACTCTTCCTGCTAAGTCCCTCCATTTTTATGCGTAGTCTTTGAAGCCTTCACTTGAAACCATGGCCATACTCTGGAGTTGAGTACGAGTGGGAGCAATATCAGTGTTGTATTGGTATTGTTTATAAAAGGCAACGGCCAGATCTTCCCAATTATGAACATTGGCTCTTTCTATCTGGTAAAACCAATCAAGTTGAGTTCTGGACAGACTTTATTGAAAGAAGTGTACACATAAATCCTTGTCAACAGTATGAGGCTGTATTTTCCTTACATAGGATCAGAGATGCATTTTGGTACATGAAAATTCGTCGTACTTGGCGAACACCGGTGCCTTGAATTTTGGAGGAATGACAATCCCAGATACTAACCCCAACTCTTCAAAGTCCAATCCAGGCACTTTTTGAATTTCCATTTCACTTAACTGTTCTTCCAGATGCTTATACTTGTCGTTGGTCGGAGGATATTGTTCTTCAGAATAATCTTCTTCTTCCTCTTCCTCTTCTGAATCTGGCTGGACAACTGCTTCCTTGCCTTTCCGATCTTGATTATCTTTCTCACCAGATGATGTTGTAAAGTCTAGGGTCCTTATTTCTTGTCCTTGGAACCTTCTTCCCATATTTAGAACTCTGGTTATTTTCTTTGTCTTCTTTTTCTTCTCTTCAACCAGCAAGGTCTTCAACTCTTCCTTTCCTTTTGCTAGAGTTAAGAACATCTATTGAAACTGAGCATTTTGTGCTTGGACGTCCTTCACCGTTTGCTCGAGATCCATCTTACTGGAATAAAAAATAGAAAAATGAGGAGACTTGTTGCAAGAAACCTGCTTATGTTATGATGAATGGTAAATACATATGCAATGATTTCAAGGATTTTAAAGATTCAAATTTGTTTTAGACAAAAAGGAAACACACGTTATATTAATAAATTAAAGTTTGAGAACATCAATGCCTCTTTGTGCAGAACAATACAAAAACTCTAAGATAAAAAGGTTGTACGCATCCTCTTTGGGGAGATGTAGGCATTTAGGCTCCGCTCCTCATGAAGTTGCTTAGTGAGCTCCAAAACCTTCTTCTCGCTAGCGTAGAATTGGGCTTCAAAAGTATCTCGCTCCTCCTTGAGTTGTATCAAATCTCTTTGTAAGTCTTCAAGAGAGGTGGGCATGTCAAGATGCAGGATAGTGTATAGAACGTCTTCTTCCATAACAGGCTCAATGATTACTGGGAGAATGGAGGGGTAAGGCATCATAAGACTCTGAGCATGAGTTCGTACCCATTTGAGGTAAGGCTCAAGAAGGATGGAATTCTTATGCCTCAATGTCTTGCTATCTACCTTGTTCAACATCCTCCAAGCTCGGATAAATCTCTGGGGATGACCTTGATCGTCGTTCTCGTAGTCAAATACCAAACCTTGAATGAGCATCTCATGTGGGCCATCCCTTTGGGTGTGATATCAGATGGTTGCAACTGTAGAGCTTGAGCAATCTCTTCTAGCTTTAGATCTCTTTCCATATTGTTGAAAGGTAGTTGATTGAGAATAGGAATCCTCAAGAGTTGGGAGAATTTTTCCAAAGTTGGCACAAGTTGATAATTGGGATGTGCGAAGCAATGGTGTAAAGGATCAAAGAACTGAAAGAGCACCTTCATCATGTCTTCATCAAGGTTGGAGATGACCAAGTTTAGTAGGCGACCATGTCTTTCGGTGAATAGAAAATTTTCTGGAATCCTTGATGCTAGCTCTTTAAGTTGTGGAGGGATCCTTACAAGATTGACTTGAATAGTTTTCATGCGAATAGAATCTATATCCTACAAAACAGAACAAAGATAAATCCCAAAATCCTTGAAATGGTTAGTGAATGAGTATGATGTTATGATGTTCATGATGTTATGATGTTCATGATGTTATGTACAAGTATGTATATACAAACAAAGCAAACAAGTCCTTAGGTTTAGGCTTGTATGGAGTCTCATAGGTAATTACCCTCTTGAAGTTTAGTTGACTCAAACTTGTCCTAGTAATAGTAACTGGGTTCTAAGGAGCTCAATATCACTGGTTTGTTTCCTTGGTCATTTTTTCAGCACAAGCCTCTTTAATGGCAATCGAAATATCCCAAAAAACCAAACCTCAATGAGTGTAGTATCGAGTATCTACCAACTTTGGACTACACCAAAGCCGGTCATCTCACTAAGTCCTAAAGGCCAAGTTGGTCAAGTAAAGGTTCTAAAAGTTCATCAGTTCTTCATGACATCACTCAGCGGCCCCGTATTCTCCTTAATTAACTCAAGGGATACCGGTACCCACAAATATGTCACACTAACGTAACTATTGCTTAGACCATGTCGGTATACCCTGCACAGTTTCCATAACGTATTGCTACTTACCTATAAAGTATCCCAAATCCGGGTAGAGGATTCAAACCCAAACAAAGAACCATAATGTAAAGCTTACAAGTCAAACAACGAAAGCAAGTAAATATGATCTAACCCTAAGGTAACCCCACTCTTAGAATTTGTCCCCAGCAGAGTCGCCAGTTCTGTGATACGATGGGAGAACTGACTTGGGTGTTTTGCGTTTTATCGCAAATGTTGCGGTTAGAAAGAGTCGCCATCGACTTTTCTATTATCTAAAAGGAAAGGTGAAAAAGCACAGGAAAGACCTTTGAGATTATTTCTTCAGTTCGGGGGGCAGGTTATGAAAAGGGAAGGTATTAGCACCCTTTTCATCCATGGTTTTCCATGGGCTCTTAGTTACTTGCTAGATCACTTGCTTTTGTTTGATATTGTGCTTTGCGTGGTTTTTGAAAGTATTTTGGAAAGAGGCCATTTGTTATGGCAAACTTTTTAATGATTCTCGTTCGTAAGAATGTTTACAAAGATGTTGATCTTTTGAAAATGTTTTCAAGTTTGAAAGATGTTTTGAAAGTGTAGGTGTTTGTTTTAAAAATAGCAAGGATGTTTTGTGTTGAAATGAAGCAAGTAATTAGGAACATTCTACCTACTCAAAAGTCTTTCTTATTCATTTCCTTTTCCTTTGACACTGTTATCTTACCATTGATTTGGTAAGCAACCCTATCTTTGGATGTAAACGGGACGGGCGTGGATCATCGTATAACCATGATTAACAATGTTGCAAGGTATCTTAGCATTATATTTTAGGGACTAAGATCATTTGAAAGGCAATATAATAGCGTCATCGAGGGACTATGATCTTGTATTTTGCTTGTCTTTTTGCTAAGATACCTCACATGTGTAATATGGCTATTTTGCAAGGCAACCAAGTGGATTTACCCTAGGAGTGCTTGTGTGCAAGTGTATTGTTTTTTTCATGCTTGGTATTGTCTTTGATTAGGGTTTTCTAGTTGATTGGTTTTAGTCTTTCCATACAAACCCTAATTACTAGCATTTGTATATAAAGCGATAAATTGTGGAATTTAAAATTACTACGCTATTACAATACTTGTGGGAGGGGGTGTACAAATTATAAATGGGGATTGCAAGAAAATAAAGCATAATTATTTATTACAACCATATTGAATATATACAAGAATTGGATAAATAATGTACAAAATGAATAAATATGCAAGAATGTAAATGTAAAGTAAATGGATGTTTTTGGTTTTTTAGGAAAAAAGGGGTTTTGTTTTAACCTAATTAACTAAAAGAAAAAATAATTAAATAAATTAGTAAAAAGTGAAACCTAAATTTACTAGGAAAAGAATTTAAATAAAACCCTAATCTATTAATTAATTAAAAGAAATTAAGTTTATGAGAAGAAAATTTTTGGTATTTTTTGTCTAAAAAGTAATTTATAGTATTATAAAATAATTTTTGGTCTTTTTATATTAAAATAATATTTTAATGGTGTAAAAGAAAATAACTAAAACCCTAGTTTTTTTAATTAAATTTACAAATCAAATTAGTAAAATAAATAAATTATGATTAAATAAAAAAATTGTGTAAAAAATAAATAAACTACAACAAAATATAAATCTAATGTTTTTATATTTTTTTGATTTTTTAGTATAAAATAAAATATTTAAGAAAATAAATAGATAAAAATGAGCAAGAGAAAATAAAATGGGCCAGGGGTGTGAGTAGCCAACAGGGGGTCAGCAGTAAGAAAAAAATAAAAGCCCAAGACTGTTATGCCCAAGCGCCTGTCCAAAAAGTCAGAATGTGAGAAATATGCAAAAAAAATCCAAAAGGGTACCACTAGGGCTCGAACCCAGGTCCCTACAGTCACAGGCGTGCGCTTCTACCACTGGGGTGCCTATACATCCGTTTATATAAATAAAACAACTAATATATGATAGTAAACTAGTCCATGGCCTGAACTTCATCTTCAACCTCACGTCCAGCCAGAGCCTCTGTATCTTGTTCAAATCTATAAAAAAAAATAAAAATGTAAACAGGAAACTTGTAGCAAATTTCCTCACGGTTTCAGAAATGCAAAGCAATAAAATTATTGATCAAAGACAAGCATGAATTTTAATGGCCCTAATCTGAACCCTAAAAATTTCAGAAACTTCAATCTTAAAATTCTCTAAGCTCAAGCAATATAAATGAAAAATATGGACATGGTTAGCTTTAAGGCAATGATATCTACATTTTTCATTCACAAAAAAACCATTAATGATGCATGTATGAAGAATTCAAAAGTTAGAAAACTTACCTTGCAAGAGGGTATCGGGTTTGGAGTTTGAGTAGCTTTTAGTGAGTTCCAATTATTGGATTAGCTTCCTCAAGTTCCCAGGAATCTAATGGGATGCTTAGCTTGAGCTGAAAGTGCTTGAGGAGTTCTTGAGAAGTCAAGGTGCAAGGTGTTGTTTTGGAAAATGGTGGATGATGATGGAGGTGTTACAGTGGTGTTGCAAGTGTTGGGATTGTTTGTGTATGTTGTTTAGGATCTTTTGAAAGTAAAAAACCAAGAAACGCACGAGCAAATTTGGAGATTAGATTCAGAACTCAGAAATGGCAAGTTTTGAAGTGTTTTTGGTGATTCTGTGTTTTGGTGTTTTCAGGGCTTAAGCATGTGTGGGATTTGTGGCAAATAACTTGTGTATGTATAAGAAAAAGGGTTGGAGTGCTTTGGAGAGTCAGAAGTACAAGCTACAAGCTAATTTCTAGGTTACTTGATTTTGAAGAAAAGTGGGAAGACAAGTTTCAATGTGTAGTACAAGCATGGGCTGGGTGATTGTAAGTGTCTAAACAAGTTTATCTTGAGTTATGGGACTTTTATGATCAGAAGAAAGCAATTGCAAAGCTCAAGAACAAGTTTTGTGCAAATAACATCTTTATCAAAATGACAATGTGCGCTTTCTTCCGAAAATGGATATAAAGCATGGCCTTGCATTGAATGCTTGAATTGAGACCTCTAACAACTGTTTAAGCAATTAATTATGGAGTGCCTAACAAGTTTGAGGCTTGCAAAGTAGAGGTTATGCAGCATAAGTTTGAATTTTGAATTTTGTTCATCATAAAAGGACTTGAGTTTATTTGATTAAACATATCCAACATTATCATTAGGTGTCCAATCATAGGCCTCACTCAAGTTCATTGGCCATCAAACAATATGCAACAAGATATGCTACATCAATTGGGTACCTTCACTTCAAAAATGCATCAAAAATAGAAAACAGATTTCAATAATTCTAACCAAAAATCTTCAAGCATCTTTGAAATGTGTAGAAGTCAGAATGTAAACCCTAAATTCATGAATGATTGAGGAAGGACTCAACTGAGGCCAGAAGTTCAAGACTAGTCGGCAAAAACTATCAAACTAGACAAGTTTTCGAAATAATTTGTGGGAAAATGTCAAACCAGGTCAAATAATTCAAGAAAAATGGTTTTCAAATCCTCAACACATTCATGAACCATAATCAAGACTTGAATTCCAATGAACATCCAGGGCATAATGGTTTTGTAAAAGAAACTTGCACAATAAGCAACAAAACCCTAATTTTTGACTTTTAATCTTAAATATTAATTAGATAAGATCATGCAAATCACAAGGAAACCCTAAAAGTCAGAATACATATTTTTTTTCACATTTTTTGAATTGAAGAAAAGTCAAAAATAAAATTAAATTCAAACAATTAATCAATTAATCCAATAATCTCATCTCAACATGAAATTTTAAACAAAAGTCAAAAAAATGTCCAATCAAAATTATATTCAAATTTTAGCACTAAAACACACATCTATGATTTTTTTTAGAATTTTTGAATCAATGGAAGTATTAAAATGAAAATTAACCAAACAATTAACAATTAAACTATTATTTAAGGGAAAAAATGCAAACCCTAGCCAAAAGTCACAAAAGGGACAAAATAAAAAGATATTCAGATTCTATGATTAAAGAAAAGCTTGCATGATTTTTTTGAGAATTTTTGAATCAATGGAAGTATTAAAATAAAAATAAAACAAACAAATATTACAAATAAACTTTTGAAATTAAATTTCTAAATAAAAATAGAAAAAATGCTAAACCAAAATCAGAATCAATTTTTACATTATTTTATGAGTTCAAAACAATTTTTGTGGAATTTTTAGATCAAAAGAAATATTAAAACAAAAATAAACATTGAATAAAAAATTATTTAAACTTATAAATTTTTAAACTAATCAAAAGAATTTTAAAAAATTCCAAAAAAATATGACAAATACTAGAAATTATCATTGGACTATGGTAATTTTTTTATGATTTTTGAAAATGTTTTGATCATAAAAATAAAATCAGAAAATAAAATAAAACAAAATAAAATGGAATGCATTAAAAATTTGAATCATCTAATTAGGGCGCGCCACCTCATCATCTTCAACCTCAAGACAATGTCGTAAACGCGTGCTCTTTCAGCTTCATACCTCATGTTCTGATCAATACCTCTCCCTTATTTCTCCACCAAAATCCATGATTCAAAGCTCAAAATAAAGCTAGATCTAACCTCTACATCACGACACTTATAGATCTCAAAAAGATTGACTAGGCAATTAGAAATCTGGATGCGAAAACTGCAAAAACTCATTGAATATGAATTATTCATAAGTTCAAACAACGATCTATTCTTCCATTTCAAACAAGATTATACGTCAAACTTATTGTTTGGCCAGCTATGAACTCATAAACATGAAGTAATTCAACAAATCAAGCTGGAAATAACAAAATGAAGTTCAAGAAGCTTACTTCAATTTGAAACTGGAAATGTTGATCCCTTAGTTACAGAAACGAACAAACTCTATGATCTTGATCTACAGACTTCAGGGATGATGAATTCTCAAGAATTTTGATGAATGCGCGAAGGAGATGAGAGAATCAAAGCAACTTGCAGAAAAATGGTGGAACACTTCAGATCTGAGATTCTTGTAATGGGGGCCTCCTCCTCGTGAAATGAGGCTCGCAGTGCACTATATAGTGTGGGTAGAGGAGGTTAGAAGAGGTTAGAAGAGGAAATTGGTCTTCCAAGTCGTTCAAGGGCTTTATTGGAAAATTTGGCCAAATAAAGGATGCACATGGGCCTCAGTTATTTGCTCGTACGTTCCTCCATTTTCTTTGCATTTTATCAACTAAATAAGGTCAGGAGCTCATGCTTAAAGTTCCATATTATGACTCATTGAGATGAGAGAGTGTTGGTGAATTGGCTTTTCTTGGCAACTTTGGCATTTTGTATCCAAGCAAACGCCATGGCCCAAGGAGCACGAAATAGCTGGCATTATGGGCCTTAGCAAGTCACAAATAGGTCATGGGCTGGATTAGAAACAAATAGAATGGCTAAAACTTGCGTTCTCATGAATTGGCCATTTTGCATACTTGTCAAATTTCAATGAAATGCCTCAAAATTACAAAGCTCATAACTTGCTCATATTTTTTAATTTGGACACAAATGAGTAAAATTTGGAAAAGTATTTAAAATATCTACAATCCCATAGTTTTGAGTTTTTGCAATTGAATCCATTAAGTTTCCCAAAATTGAGCTTGAAATTCACTAATTTTGGAAAATGACCTATAATTTTGTGACTTCCAAAGACCATAATTCTTGATTCCTTTACAATTTGGACATGAGACCAAAAGGACATGAAAGATAATCCTCTTATCTTTCCAAGCATGTTTCATTTGCATTTTTTTGATCAAAGGTGAATAAAATATGAATTTTTGAAATTAAGTCCTTATTTTCCAAAATTAGAAACTTTTAGGGTTTCTTCATGAACAAGTTTCAACCCAAACCTCAATCTTTTTTATCCAATGATCAAAATGGACTTTAAATATGAAAAGTAAACCATTTAATTGATGGTTGACCAAAAGTTCCGTTGGTCAACCTTGACTTTGACTGATTTTGACCAAAATGACCTTTTTGTCCCTTTGAATCAGTTGATCCACTTCCCTTCAAAATTGATGATCAAGACTTCAAACATATGATCTTCCAAACATATAGAAGCCATGTGCAAAGTTTCACTTCAAAATTCTCAAGAAATCTTGATGAAATCCCAAACCCTAGTTTTGGTTAACACCTTAGGAGACTGATGAATCATCTCCAAAATTTCAAATCCTCTGGGCATCTTGACCAATTTCTTGTACATAGACTTTTCAAATACCAATGAGATGTTGTAGCTTCCAAATCAAGACTTGTACATGCATCAAAATCCCTGATCAAATAAAACCCTAATTTGACTGGTGAATCAAAAGAGTGATCCTTCTTATAATAAAATACAAACTTCAATCCTTTGATGATCCAAAGAGATGGATAAGATATCTTGAGATATGCAATAACTTTTAAGCTTGAAAGATCCATAGGTTTGGATGGTAAGATTCTTCTTGAGCAACTTGCCAATGCAATCAACCTTCAAAGCTTAAGGAAGACTTGATAACCAAAGTAATTTGATCCCATCACAATGTATGAATGCAATGTAATATGATATTCATAATGAAACATAAGCCTAAATCAAGAAGGTAAATTTTGGGGTGCAACAAAGACAGTAAATACTCAAATGAGCAAAGATGAAAATGGCATGAAATGTAAATACTAAAAGTAAATAGTGCATAAAAATAAAGGGGCATATAATAAAAATAACGGATAAAGTCAATTATTAGTGATTAGTGGTTAGTTGGATGATCATCTTGAAACTTGCATTTGGAACTCATTAGAGGATTGGTAGAACCAAAGCCTCCACACAACAAGTTGCATTTGCTTTTTGTCAAGTATATCATCCATTTGGAATCCTCATAAGTACCATTTAATGATCATTGATGTTTAAATGATCTGCGTTGACCAAAGGTGTTGTAGATCCATTAGAGGATTGGTAGAACCAAAGCCTCCATACAATGAATCTCAAGGTTATTGGATCAAAGAGATCAAATTAGCATACTTGGGCTTGCAAACATAAGTTTGGGCCAAGAATGATCATTTATTCGAATTGGGAAAAATTTAATGCTATGTTAAGCAATCGTAAGTGGACTTATATAGAAGTCACACCTATTTTGAGGTCGGTCAATAACAATTTATGCATCATTTGTTTTGAGACATGATATAGAGATCATGCTCCAATAACACTTAGTGCAATAAGAAAGGGATGAGATGAAGAGGGGTGGCAGAGAATATACAAACCACTTTTGAATTAAATTTAATCAAACTATTATTAAAATCATTCATCCATTTTTATGCAATTAGACTCAACACTATGGATCCAATGATGTTAATAAAGTTTATGATCAAAAATTTAACCCAAGATTAGCCAGAAAATAGTCAAAAAATAATATTACATTTAATATATACAAAAAAAGGTTTAAAATAAAATGTTTTAAAATAGAAATAAAAGAGAAAAATATCAACTATATTGAAATTTATCAAAAAATAAAAAGTAAGACCATAGAAAAGTCAGCAAAGGACTCAAATGATTTTAAAATTTTTTTGGTAATTTTTTAAAGTCAGAAACTATTTTAAAAATTAAAAGAAATGAGTAAAATTGACCAAAAATGATAAAAAAAATATCAAAGTCAGAAATAAAAAATAAGTAAGGTCACCAATATTTGTCGCAATATCATTGGATCGTTCCATAATTTTTTCAGAATTTAAAAATGCATAAAAGTAGTTTTAAACATTTGAAACAAATCAAATAAAGTGGAAATTTATAAAAAAAAAATACCAAAACACAAAATTAAATTGTGAAAAAATAAAAATCAGAAAGAGAATAATCAAAAATATTTTTCATAATTTTTTCAAATTTTTTGGACTTAAAATGAATTTTTTTTATGATTTTTTAAAGTTTAAAACAATTAAATATGAAAATCAGAAAAGAAAATAAAAGTCAAAAATATGTGGACCATTGGATGAGAGTCAAAATGCGTTAGTAATCAGATCCAAGGGATCTGGCATATTGTGCATATCATGGTCATTAGTGAATAAAGCATAGAATCAAAAATAAAACCAGAATTCTAAAAAAACATGTGGCACGCCATCATTGGTTGGAAGATGACACGTTGGTCATCTTCAACCTCCAGCCAACGTGAATTGCAGGTCTCTCAAACTGTAAAATTAGAAGCTCAGGCCTATGCCATTCGCTTCGTCTCTTCAAGAGGAAGACAACCACACCCTCGCGCCAAATTTATATAAATTGTAGCTCAAGTAATTTGGAAAGAAAGTTTTGAAAAGGGATTTGAAATTTCATGGTCAAAATGTGTTTCCAGTAAAAAGCAAGTGTTGCGACTAGAACCAGGGCAATGAGAACATCATAATGATATCAAAATTTTGAAGAATTGATGAAGGAATCTACCTATTGAAGTTAAGTTACAGAGCACTGAAACTGAACTTCAATGGAGCAATATAGGGCACGATTGTTGAATGTAATTATATGGTTAGCTTCAGGGAAGATCAAGGAAGGTTAATTGATGGAAAAATTGGATTGAAAAAAGCTTGTATATGGATTTCGAAGTTGCTGAATTTTGAGTTATGGAATAAGTTTGGCAGGGTGATTTTAGCTATCCAAGCTTGAGGAAATGAATGGGGGAATGACCCTCTATTTATAGGGAATCAAATGGAATGTCCAAGCGTGTGAAATGATGAAGTTTGGAGGGAAAATGTGTCAAGTTGAAAACAAGAAAAGTGTGACTTCTACTTTGATCAAAACTCATCAAAAACGCGAGTTTTGCTATGCTAATCACTTATGGAAGTTCACTAAACATGTTTAGAAGCAAAAACGTGCAGAAACAAAATGTTTAGAATCCAAATCAAGGATTTCAAACTTCTAACTTGGTGAAAAATTTAGTTTCAAATTGCCATCTTCTGACCAATGGCATTCTCAGCTCAAGGGGTCTTAGGGAATGATTCTTGATGCTTTAGAAAGATGAGGTTACAAGCTTTGCAATGTGAAAATAATGGAGATAAATGGATGCTTGAGATGAAAGTTATAATGAGTCAAAGTTGGAAAAAATGTTGACTTTCCATACTTAGAAATATTTCAAATTTTTCTTCAAAAATGACTTATAATTTCTTGCATTCAAACATGGACTTCCTCTTGGAATTTGCTCTTGAAAAAAAAAGATGGCATGAATTAGATCTCTTTAATGACATTTTGAAACTTGAACCATTCAAAATCTCCAAAAATTGAAAGAGTTATGACTTGTTGAATTTGGCAAAATTTCATAAAATAACCTATAATCTTTTGTATCCTTAAGGAAACTTCCATCCATTTTCGCACTTTGCACATAAAAGAAGGCATAAAGCTCACATCCTCAAGATCTTTATGGAAAAAGAATGGGATCAATGTGATAAAAATTGACCAAGTTATGATCATTTGAAGTCACACATGGAAAATTGGGGATTCATTTGGAGGACTTGTAATCTTTCTTCTTCATCAAGTTTCTTCCACATGAAAACTCCTTGGAACCTTTGAAGTGATTTGTTAATAACCCTTTGAAGAAATGATGTCTTTGGAATCACTCAAAAATACCAAAAGATGAGCAAGATATACTCCTTTGAAGTTCAAAACCCTAGCTCTTAGATTAAGAAACATGCCTTGAGGAATTTTGACAATTTTGAACAAACTTCTTGTACCAACACAAATGCTTTGTAAATATAAGTTGTTGAGGATGATAATGGGAACTCATAGCAACCACAACCACTTTCATATCTTGAGAATTGAGAGAAATATGCAATTGTGACCAATGGGAACAAAGCCTTGTCCAAACCTGTCTATTTTTTTCAATCAACCCCTTGGACTATTTGGATCAAATTTGATAATCTTGAAATGTGGTGAGCCAAAATAAGATTTCCATGCCATTTCCTCCAAAACAACTTCAATGGTGAGGCTTGGACTTCTCAATATTTATTGACTAGAGCATGGAAATAAACTCATGAACCCATGGAGCAACTTGCTGAATCTTATTGCCTTTACCTACATGGATAACAAGCAAGACAAACCAACATTGCATTTTATTAATTTAAAGAAGAAATCAAGACAAAATATTCATGATCACAAAAGAACACAAGTCAAGGTGCTTTATGATTCCTCAAAGAGCAAAGCTAAATATAGGGAGGGGAACCAAGAATCCTAATGTGATCTTGTTAGGATGGACTCAACATGGTATGATGAAGAGATATTAGGGGCAAAAATTGGGGTATAACAAATGCCCTTATTTAAGTTTCTTCTATCCGAAGAAACGAAGGTTAAAAATCTTCGTGTCGACGCGATCGAAGATACTTAAATATAAAATAAACCTTATTTTTGTCCCTAAGATGCCATGAAATGTTTATGAGCATGAATGTGTATGAACAAGACCAAAGAGACGAAAAACACCATTGGGGATGTAAAAAAATAAAGAAACAAGTGAACAACCCGACCAGGAAAATAAATCATTGGTGGATCAAAAGACTCGCCTTAGAGAGGGTGGTAAAATGGTTAAAGGATACACCGACTCCTACTGAAGGCGAGACTACAAACATTCACTGAAGGTAGAAAGAGGAAAGAAATAACAACACTGATGTTCACTGATGGTGAGCTACCAACATTCACTGAAGGTAGAAGGAAAAGAAATATCATAGCATCGCCATTCACTGCGATGAACTACCAACGTTCACTGAGGGTAGCAAAAAGATTAAAAAAAACACCAACTTTCACTGATGGTTAACTACCAGCTTCCACTGAAGGTGGAGAGAGAATATATCATAGCATAGCATAGCCGTTCAATGACGATGAACTACCAACGTTCACTGAGGGTAGCTAAAAGATAACAAACACCAACTTTCACTGAAGGTGACCTACCAACTTTTGCTGAAGGTAGAGAGAGAATATATCATAGTATCGCCGTTCACTGGCGATGAACTACCAATGTTCCCTGAAGGTAGAAAATAGATAACAAACACCAACTTTCACTGAAGGTGACCTACCAACTTTCACTGAAGGTGACCTACCAACTTTCACTGAAGGTGACCTACCAACTTTCACTGAAGGTAGAAAGAGAATATATCATAGCACCGCCGTTCACTGATGATGAACTACCAACATTCACTGAAGGTAGAAAAAAGATAACAAACACCAACTTTCACTGAAGGTGACCTACCAACTTTCACTGAAGGTAGAAAGGGAATATATCATAACACTGCCGTTCACTGACAATGAACTACCAACATTCACTGATGGTAGCAAAAAGATAACAATCACCAACTTTCACTGAAGGTGACCTACCAACTTTCATTGAAGGTGGAAAGAGAATATATATCATAGCACTGTCGTTCACTGATGATGAACTACCAACATTCACTGAAGGTAGCAAAAAGATAACAATTACCAACTTTCACTGAAGGTGCCCTACCAACTTTCATTGAAGGTAGAAAGAGAATATATCATAGCACCTCCATTCAATGACGATGAACTACCAACATTCACTAAAGTTAGAAAAAGATAACAATCACCAACTTTCACTGGAGGTGACCTACCAACTTTCACTGAAGGTAGAAAGAGAATATATATCATAGCATCGCCGTTCACTGACGATGAACTACCAACATTCACTGAAGGTAGCAAAAATACAACAATCACCAAATTTCATTGAAGGTGACCTACCAACTTTCACTGAAGGTAGAAAGAGAATATATATCATAGCATCGTCGTTCACTGATGATGAACTACCAATGTTCACTCAAGGTAGCAAAAAGATAACAATCACCAACTTTCACTGAAGGTGACCTACCAACTTTCAATGACGGTAGAAAGAGAATATATATCATAGCACTGTCGTTCACTGACGATGAACTAACAACGTTCACTGAAGGTAGCAAAAAGATAAGAAGTTTCCCTAAAATTCTGGCATTTCTCCTAGAATGGTTCTCAACTTCTTCTTTAACCGTGGCACTTTTCCTGGAAAGGGTAAGCTGTCTCAAATAAAGAGACTTCCACCTGCTAGGATTTCACAACAAACTTTCTCCACGAATTTCAAAATTCTTGCCATCCGCTGGCGTAAACTAACGACGGACTCCAAACTATCCATTCATAGAGGAGATAGCAAAAAGTTACGTCGACTTTTACAGGGAAGCGCCAGTTGCTCAAATAAAGAGGCATGTCACTTGTTGTCATGGAGGATTGTAAAAAGAAATGACTTTATGGGGAGGATAGTATGGCTTCCTGGGGAAAGAAATATGACTTCATGATGAAACGCCACGATATTCCTGCTGAGGATATAAAGTCTTCTTGTGCAAAATAAATGCACAAACCAAAACTCGAAGTTTTTAGAAATCCAGAGTAAATAATATTGTTGGGAAACAAAAGATTCAAACCAGAAATAAACTGGAATGAAACAGTCAACCAAAATATAACCTTTGAGAAATAAACTCAAGAGGGAAAACCAAATCCATACAAACAAGGAGCTGTACAGGAAGGCTAAAGCAAAATCTTCCACGAGGGATAACTCAGTGGGGAAATTGAAATAATATATGCTTTCTGCTTAAGGCCAACACTCTATTGAAGAGAGGACAACGTAACTCTGCAAAACAGGGTGATATGTCAACAAAAAATATTAGCAAATGTTAATGAGCAATGATTTGCAAATTTTATCTATGCATGATATATGTATGAATGTATGAGTGTTATCGTGCATATGCTGACAAAACAGATGTACAACACTGGGAGTAACCAGTCAAAACCATCTCAGGCACAAGCAACACTCGGCTAAATCACATCCAAGATGATCATTCCAAGAAAAAGTAAGCGCCAGCTGAGGAAACATAACCTACTACCTGCTTCAGCTTTACTGGGAAGAAACACAATCTGGAAGTAAACTGAACAAAGTGACAGAATAATATAGATACAGGGATAGAACATCCTTCTCCAGGCTTCACAAGGGAAACAAATGTTTTCAAAATTATCACTTCTATTGGGGATTAAAAAACCAATCTCAAGCAAAGTAGATGGACACCAAATCATCAAAACATTCACTGGGGAATTCAGGCCCACTTCATTGGGGAGGTTAACACCACATTCACAAATGGAAAAAACCAATATATGTTCTTCACTGGGGAAAACAGAGGTTTGTGTTCTTCGAGAGTAATTATTGTACAGACTTCTCTGGAAAAAAAGAACTTATATTAGACCGAATAAAAACTTCACTGGAGAAATCTCAGATTAAAAACCTTACATCATGAAATCTCAAACAAGGAGGAGAAATGAATCCAAACATGACCGAGGATACCGGAAACTCAAACCCAAACGGCGAATCATCCTGAGTAAACTTTCCCGAGGGGAACAAAAACTTCTTAAAACAACTGGAGTTCATCCATTCCTGGGATCACCATTTTTGTTGTTGTTATTTTTTTCGCATCATAAATTCTAAAGTAAAAGTAAATTGTAAATTCTTTTTGAAAAAACGATTTTGTTATTTAATCTTTTTGCTTTGAAAGTTATTATCAATAATAAATGGAGTCTTTGCAATCTAAACAAAATAAGAAACACAAAGATTTGGGTAATAGCTCAAACTTTATTAATATAATGGTAGTCTACGAATGGCGAGACTTCTATAGATGATTACAAAGTTTAGAAAATGGTAATATATAATGGAAATGATACATTAGATACAATGACCACTATCCCCTCTAACAATTTTTGAAATCCTGAGCAGTAGCTTCCGTTGGAGTATGATGAGGATTTGAGAAGATTGTTGCTTCAATGATCAGTCCTTGCATGATGCAGCTACTTGCCAAGAAAGTCTCTAACTTTTGCCTAAGCTGCCCTTGCGGGTTTTCAACTTAGCGGGAAATTTATTCTGTTTATGTCTCTAACTTTTGCCCAGGCCGCCCTTTCGGGTTTTCGGCCTACCGAGACGCTCTTTTTTTCCTAAGCCGCCCTTTCAGGTTTTCAACTTAGCAAGCTGTTCTTTTATTTCTTTAGGCGAAGTATTTCTTGACTTCATCGGCATTCATGGGATGTGGGAACTCCTCGTCATCCATAGTTTCAAGAATTAATGCACCGCCAGAGAAGGCTTTCTTGACAACATATGGGCCTTCAAAATTGGAAGTCCATTTTCCCCTAGAATCAGTGTTGAAATACATGATAATCCTGAGCACGAGGTCACCTTCTCTAAATTCACGAGGTTTGGCCTTTTTATCAAAAGATTTATTCATTCTTTTCTGATATAACTATCCATGGCACAAAGTTGTCATCCTCTTCTCTTTGTTCAGATTCAATTAGTCAAACCTGTTTTGGACCCATTCAGCCTCTATCAACTTGGTTTCCATTATCGCACGCAAAGAGGGAATCTCAACCTCGACTGGGAGTACAAATTCCATTTAATACACCATGGAGAATGGGGTTTCTCATGTTGAAGTGCGTACAGACGTTCGATATCCATGTAAAAAAAAGGGAGCATTTCATGCCAATCCTTATAAGTAACGACCATTTTCTGGATAATCTTCTTGATATTCTTATTAGCAGCTTTAACAGCCCCATTCATCTTTGGCCTGTACAGAGATGAATTGTGATGGACAATCTTGAATTTTTCACACAGTTCTGTCATCATTTTATTTTTCAAATTCAAGCCATTGTCGGTGATAATTCTGCTTGGCACACCATACTGACATATAAGGTTATTCTTGATGAAACGCACAACCACCTGCTTAGTAACATTGGCATATGAAGCAGCCTCCACCCACTTGGTGAAGTAATTAATTGCTACCAAGATAAAACGGTGTCCATTCGAAGCTTTGGGTTATATCATCCTGATCATGTCAATACCCCACATGGAGAAAGGCCATGGGGAAGAGATCACATTGAGAAGTGTCGGAGGCACATAACCTTGTCCGCATAAATCTGGCATTTATGACACTTCTTTGCAAATTTATAGCAATCAAATTCCATTGTCAGCCAATAGTAACCTGCCATTAGCATCCTTTTAGCCATCGAATGTCCATTGGCATGAGTGACAAATGAACCTTCATGAACCTCATACATTAACATGCCTGCTCTGTGTCTATCGACGCATTTGAGCAAGACCATGTTATAATTTCTTTTATACAACACATTTTCACTGAGGAAGAAATTTCCTGCCAATCTTCTTAATGTCTTTCTATCTTTATTCGATGCACCAATCGGGTATTCCTGAGTCTGGAGAAAATGCTTGATATCATAATACCAAAGCTTCTCATCTGCTACCTCCTCTGTTGTAAACACATGAGCGCGTTTATCCAGTCGTTGAACCATAATTTGAGGTATATCATTCCAGGTATTTACTTGATACATAGAAGCCAGAGTTTCCAGAGCATCCTCTATCTGATTTTCATCTCTTGGAATATGATGGAATTCAACTTTCTTAAAGAAGGGTAACAACCTTATAGCATAATCTTTGTAAGGGATCAAGCCGGGGTGACGAGTATCCCATTCTCCTTTAATCTGGTTTATAACCAAAGATGTATCACCATACACATCTAGAATTTTAATTCTGAGATCAATAGCTTCTTCGAGACCCATGATGCAAGCCTCGTATTCTGCCATATTATTAGTAAAATCAAATGTCAACCTTGCGGTAAAAGGAATGTGCGATCCATGTGGAGTGACAATCACAGCACCAATTCCTTTACCATAAGCATTCACGGCTCCATCAAATATCATACTCCAACAAGATTCAGTTTCGGGACCTTCCTCAGGCAATGGTTCATCACAATCTTTCACTTTCAGGAACATCACATCCTCATCAGGGAATTCATACTCTACAGACTGATGATCCTCCACTGGTTGGTGACAAGATAATCTTCCAACACACTGCTTTTAATAGCTTTTTAAGTGCGGTATTCAATATCATATTCAGATATCAACATCTGCCAGCAGGCAATTCTCCCAATAAGAGCAGGCTTTTCAAAAATGTACTTGATTGGATCCATTTTGGAGAACAACCAAGTAGTGTGATTCAACATATACTGCCGCAAACGCTTTGTCGCCCAGACCAAAGCACAACATGTCTTTTCCAGCATGGAATACCGCGACTCACAATCAGTGAACTTTTTATTGAGATATTAAATGGCAAACTCTTTCTTCCATGTTTCATCCTATTATCCCAGAATACAACCCATGGATTTATCTAACACTGTCAGATACATAATCAACAGTCTTCCTTCGACTGGAGGGAGCAAGATAGGAGGTTCAAGTAGATATTCTTTAATACTTTCAAATGCCCTTCGGCAGTCATCCGTCCAAACACAACCTTGATCTCTCTTTAACAACTTAAAGATCAGTTCACATGTTGCAGTCATGTGGCAGATGAATCTGGAAATATAATTCAAACGCCCGAGGAACCATCTGACTTTCTTTTCAGTTCTTGGCGCTGGCATCTCTTGAATTGCTTTGACTTTATCAGGGTCAACTTCAATTCCTTTCTGGCTAACAATGAAACCCAACAATTTCCCTGATCAAACACCAAAGGTGCATTTATTTAGATTCAAGCAGAGACGATACTTCCTCAAACGCTGAAACAACTTCAACAAATCTTCTACATGCCCTTCTTCAGTATGGGATTTGGAAATCATATCATCAACATATACTTCAATTTCCTTGTGCATCAGATCATGGAATAGGGTTGTCATAGCCCTCTGGTACGTTGCACCAGCGTTCTTCAACCCGAAGGGCATCACTCTGTAACAGAATGTTCCCCGGGGTGTGATAAATGTTGTTTTTTCCATATCCTCCGGAGCCATTCTTATTTGATTATACCCAGAAAATACGTCCATGAACGAGAATACTTTGAATTTTGTTGTTCTATCAACTAACATATCAATGTGTGGCAATGGAAAATCATCTTTTGGACTAGCTTTATTTAGATCTCTATAATCTACGCACATGCGAACTTTTCCGTCTTTTTTCGGTACTGGGACAAAATTGGAAATCCATTAAGGATACACTGACGTCACGAGAAAACCAACATTAATCTGCTTTAGAACCTCCTCTTTGATCTTCACTTCCATATTTGGGTGAGTTCTTCTCAACTTTTGTTTAATTGGCGGACACCCTGGCTTCAACGGTAAACGGTGCTCTACAATATTTGTATCTAGACCAGGCATATCTTGATAAGACCAAGAAAAAATATCCACATATTCTTTCAACAACTCAATCAACCTGCTCTTCATATTAGGGTGCAGCAATGCTCCAATCTTGACTTCCTTCGGATCTTCTTCTGAACCTAAATTTATCACTTCAAATGGCTCTTTATATGGCTTAATGGTATTTTCCTTGTGCTCAAGCAACCGTGGGACCTCTTCTAGAATCTCATCATAATCTTCTTCTTCAGTCCCATACATAGGACATTCAAAGTTCGGAGAGGGTGCAGGGTCATTATATTCAACGGTTTTTTAATTAATATGCACATATGATTTATGATTGATTTTAGAAACTGACACATATAACAAGTGATCATGCAGATTGAATTTCAGTTATTATTTATTTTGAAGGGTTTTCTATGATTACCATTTTCCAAGAAAAAGCAGAAAATAAAGACAAAATTTAGGAAACAAAGACAACTTTTATTATTGATTTTAAAAGTCACAGCAAACAGATAAGCCCTACAACATTAATACTTCCACCTTGGGCAGAGTGAAAGCTTTTTAAAAAGATTAAAAAAAGAAATTACTTTGAAACATGTATGTAAGAGGGAACATCAATGGTGATCTAATTCTGAACCCTAACTTCGTGTGTCACATAATTCAGCATTTCCTGCTCTGCTTCATCTTCCATAGTGGCACTAATCCCAGAAACAGTGGGATGAAGATAACCTCCGCTACGGAAGATGTCTTAATGCTTGCCTACAGTAGACTTCAGCTTCATGCTCTTACCTTTGTCATTCTTCAAAGAGAACCCTAAGCCGACTTTGTTCTTGTTCACAGGTGGATCCACAATCTGTCCCCGTACCTCGCTATGACCCTTTCGTACAACTTGTTGCGCATCCTTAAGAGAAACCATAGAATTCTCATTTCCTCTTATGTTGTCAATGAATAAGGCTTGGAATTGGGTTCCAACAGCAGCTTCATCCTCCTCCACAATGTTGAAAGAGGACAAATGAGATGTCAATAATGCATGTTCCCCATTTATGATCACTACTTTCCCTTCACATACAAACTTCAGTTTCTAGTGTAAAGTTGAAGTGACAGCCCCTGCCTCATGAATCCACGGCTTTCCTAGCAAACAACTATAAGCGGGTACAATATCCATGACCCGAAAAGTTATCTGAAACAAGTGTGGTCCTATAGGCAAGTCCACTTCACCAATAACAAATTTCCTTGATCCATCAAACGCTTTCACAATGATGCCACTCTGGCGCATAGCCGTTCCTTGATATTTCAACTTCATAAAAGTGCTCCTCGGTATAACGTTCAAAGTGGATCCATTATCAATCATCACATTGGATAGTGAATCATTCTTGCAATTCATAGAGATGTGGAGGGCCAGGTTGTGATTCCTTCCTTCCTCTGGTAATTCATCATCGCAGAAACTCAAATTATTACATGACGTAATGTTTCCTATTACGCTGCTGAATTGGTCTATGGGCATGTCACTCTCCACAAAAGCTTGATCCAATACCCTCATCAAGGATTCTCTGTGAGCAGAGGAGTTCATCAATAAAGCCAAGATAGATATTTTTGAAGGAGTCTGCAGTAGGTGATCTACAATTCTGTAGTCTCTCATCTTGATTATCTTAAAAATATCATCCACTTCTTTCTCAAACATATCCCCACAAGTCTCACCCGTAGCCTTCTTGGGTTCAACATTCTCAGCAATTTTCTTTCCAGCAATAACATCTCCTCGAACAACTGGTGCAAATACACGACCGTTGCGGGTCACTCTACTAGTCTCAACAATATTTCCAACATCAGGCATTGGATGGATGGGAACTTCCACTCCATCCTCTAAGATTTTAGCGTTATATTTGTAGGGTACAGCCTTATCTGACTTGTAGGGGACATGACCCAGCAAACTAATCACCAATGGGGTAACAGATGGCTTGCTGTGATACTCAACTTCAAAACGGGCGGGTGCACCAAAATAAGGCACAATGACATTTACCTCTTCTTCAACACAATCAGTCATTATTAAGTCATTTTTGGAAAACAAATCCTCATCTGAGGAGAAATACTCATCTGCATAGGCATACTCTTCATCTGACTCTTCTTCAGTCAAGAAAATCTCAATCAAATCAACTTCATGGTAATCATCCCTTTGACATGTAACCTTGATAGTTCCATTATCCAACAACAATTGAACACCTTTCCTCACGATTGAACATCCTCGGGAGTCCCGGCAGTAAATTCGGCAAGATCCATACTGGTGTTCTACCTAACCAGCCATATGGCAGAAAGTAGCATGCAATTACACAAGGTCCTCATTCATATACTCTACATTAAAAATTATGAATTCTCCATGACATCCAGAAACCATATTCACCTCCTCTTCATACTCTTCCCTAGGCCTGATTATGCGGATGAGGCCCTCATCCATCATCTCCTGTAAATCAACCTTTATCTTATCGCAACCCTGTATGTTTGTACTGCAAATAGCACAACCGGAGTGGTCATGCGTATACTATCTAAATTCACAAAGGCATGCATGCATTTTCACCAAATCTCCTCTAACCAGATGAATATCAAAAATCCAGAAGTCGCCTGGACAACCGACCACCATATTCACAGTGTTTATTCCTTCATGCTTGGGTAGAGGATTGTCTTTCACATTAGGTCCCACATCCTTGAAAGATAGAATACCATACTTCACCAACTTCTGCACCTCAGTCTTCAAAGGATAACAATTCTCAACATTATGCCCTGGTGCTCCCTGATGAAAAGCACATGTTTGGTATGCCTTGTAATACCAAGGCAATAGTGATGGTACAGCGGGAGGTGGTCGAGTCTGAACCAACTTCTTCTGAATCAATGCCGGTAGTAACTCTGTATACCTCATATGAATAGGGTCATAACTCTCCCTTCTATGATTATACCTTTGATTCCCCTGCTGGTACGGTCTCTGATAAGCAACGGTAGTTGGAGCTTCACCCATAACTGGAGTAACTGAGGCGACTTGCTGATGACGCTAATAATTCCTTTTAGGAGTATTAACCCCCCTCTCTTGCATAACATCATTTACATCCCCTTCCTTCTTCTTGGTAAACCATTAAGATTGTTTCTTCATACCTCCATAACTTTCACTCTTCATTAAACGGCCCTCTCTTACAGCCTCTTCTGTGCGGATACCCATTCCTACCATTTCAGTAAAGTCACTTGGCGCACTTGCTACCATCCTCTCGTAGTAGAAAGCACCCAGAATTTTCAAGAAAATCTTAGTCATCTCCTTCTCTTCCATGGGAGGAATCACTTGGGCGGCTACCTCACGCTATCTCTGTGCATATTCTTTGAATGATTCCCTGTCTTTCTGAACCATGACCCTGATTTGATCACGGTCAGGCGCCATGTCCATGTTGTACTTGTATTGTTTGATGAACGCTTATCCCAAATCATTGAAAGTATGGATGTTAACACTGTCCAAACTCATATACCACTTCAGAGCAGCACCGGTCAAACTATCCTGAAAAAAGTGAATCAGCAGCCGTTGATTATTAGTATGGGTATACATTCTCCTTACGTGCATCACCAGGTGAGCATAATGGCAAGTTTTTCCCTTGTACTTCTCAAACTCCAGGACCTTAAACTTAGCAGGTATCTTAACATTGGGACCAAGCATAACTCATTCACATTTTTCCCAAATAGCTCTTTTCCCCTTAGGGCCTTCATCTCTCTTTGTGTCTTGTCAAACTTCTCTTGAAAATCGTCTATTCTGTCATAAAGACCCAAGTCTTCACTCGGTGGAGGGAAAGGACGACACACATTATCATTAAAAAATGGAACCATATTCACCAAAGGAGGCGCAGAGGGAGAAGCATGCACCACAGAAGGTGCCGGAGTGACAATAGTCTGAACAATTGGAGTATCTTGAGGACCAAGATTGAAACCTTCAAGTGCAAAATTATCTAGCATTCCCCATGGATAACCTTGAGGCATGCGGTTTTGAACAACAGCTGGAGTAGCAGATACGAAAATAGTCGGAGCTTCAGTAGTTGCCCTTGTTGGTTGAGGTTGGACACTCAGTGGTTGATTCTGAGCAGCCACCAGAGATTCCATCAGAGCAATCAGATTGGCCATTTTGGCCTTCAAAGCATAAACTTCTTTGCACAACTCGTGATTCTCTTGTTCTAGGTTATCCATCTTCTTTCTGAAATTAGCCCGAGTGTTATAGTGGTGAGTCAGCTTGCTGAACAAAGTAAAGAAGCTTGGTAAGACACCTGGATATGCATTACAAATGCAAGAAATATGTGCAATATGATGCATGATATGAAATTCACATGATTTTATTTTATTTAATATTTGAAGGGATTTAAAATTTATGGACATATTGCAAATATCAAGGTAATAACGCATTTAAAAATACTGAAAATTCCATTATAACAACTCCAAAAGGGATTACAAGTTTCAATGATCCCAAGTACAAGATGAAAATAAAATCTAAAACCATAAGAAGTAAAACTGATGGAGATCACTCTATACGATGGCGCTTCCCCATGAGCCTGGCAATCTGGGCCTTCAACCTCTGGTTATCTTCTGCATATCTGGGGGCAACCTCCTTCCAATCACCTGAATCAGGAAGTGAGTAATCAGCATCTGATTGAGGCTTAGAAGAAAATGAATCCCCTTGCCTCTCCATAGTCTATACCGCTCTACACTCAAGGATCTCAATCAAGTCGTCTTTCTCCTTCAAGTCTGCTATATAGGAAATCTCTAAAGTTTGGCACTTGTTCTTCCAAGCATCATTTTCATGTTGCATCCCGACCAAAGAAAGTTGCAGCTCTTCTAGATCATCTAATAAGGGAAAAGTGTTCTTCACAAATAGATCAGGCATAGGTGTTTCTCGAGAATACGGCATCTTCAACTGAATAGCTCTCATTTGGACCCACTGAAGATATGGCTCCAAAGAAACAGCACCCCTAGGTCCTAAATCCTTCCTACTCTTCTTATGAATGTGACGCCAGGACTTCGCAATCTGCTCCCTATCTTCTCTATGGTCTTCTCCTTCCTTCAGAAAGAAACTACTCAAATGAATACTATTTGGTTTGTCCCTCATCGGATAACCAAGTTGTCGTCGTGCAAGAATAGGGTTATAGTTAATTCCTCCCTTTGTACCAAGAAGAGGTACATTGGGGAAACTACCACAACTGTCAATAATATCTATATCCTGGTAAGCTCGATGATACCAATCAATATCTGAGTGAGTAAGTGCCATTATCTTAGGAGCCCAACGGGGTTCCTTTCTGACATCCCAAAAAGCACCAGACTGAGGCATATGAGAGATAAACCACTGGTACAACAGGGGCGTGCAACAGATTATCATCCCCCCATGATAAGAACTCTGAAGATGAATAGAATAATAAGCATCACCCAACAATGTAGGAACTGGGTTTCCAATCATGAAGATCCTGATAGCATGAACGTCAACAAACTTGTCAACATTAGGAAATAAGAACAACCCGTAAGCAAGTAGAGCAAAAATGGCCTCAAACGTGAATGTACTCTTCATCCTGGAAAAGTAACAAGCTTTCTCTAATAAGAACTGAGTTGGTAATCCTTTAATCCCTCCTTTAGTAGTCATATGGGCTTCCACCTCAGACTTCCCCAGATGAATCAAAGTAGCAATCTCATGTGGTTTTGGCTCACCCTCCCAACCAGTAAAAGGAACACGATCGGTAACAGGTAAATCCAATAGATAAGGATACTCCTCTAGTGTAGGCATCAACTGATAGTCGGGAAATTTAAAGCAATGATACATCGGATCATAGAACTGGACCAAGGTCGAGAGAATACCCTCCTTCATCTTCAGCTTCATGAGAGGAACGGTGGATCCATACTTCTTTCGAAAGTTTGCAGAACACTCGATCTCGGGAATTAGACTGATCAACTCATCTATCTTGAGATCTTTGAAATTGTATTTCCTGGTCTTTCTCTTTCCAGAATCCATGGTTAAAAAGTACCTGAGATATTCACAAATGGTCAACTTTTAAATCCCTTGAAGTAAGATCTCTTCAAAAGATGCTTATGATTTCATGGATGCATGATGCAGCAATCACACACAAGATCACACATATAGGGTTCATAGGTTCAACGTCACGAGCATGAGGTCGAAGGTACTACCCATAAGGTGTTGGTCTAAAAGTTATCACCTGCCAAACAAGGTTCTAGAGGTTCCCATAGTCTACATCCTTCCTTTGGATATTACCAACTTCCCGATTAACTCGGTAATTAGTAATATTCTCAAGAAAAACTCATCCGAGCGTAGTATCGCGTGACAACTATTTCTGGATTACTCCATCATAGCTTCCACACTACACCTAAAAGGCCAAGATGGGTTTGGTATTCTAAGGTCCTTAGTTTTAGTAGGCTCCCAAGTCGAAAGCAGTACGTCTTCCCGATTACTCAGTAAATGATATTATCGTCAAAGGGGCCTCCACTGAGTGGGGGATCTCATGCCTCCTTTTGTGGGATTACTCCCTCAAAGTTAACATAACTATACCGCCCATCATATCTTAAAGTTTGCCCAAGTCTGGGTATAGGACTTATAAGTAATCACCAAGCACCCTGAAAACCAGGAAAATCCAGGCAAACATATATACAACAAATAATATAACATGTAAACAACAATAGCACATTTTCTGTAGCGGTAGAAATGTTTAAGACTAAGCCATTAGATTGACTAGACTTATACAAATCAAACTAAAAATCACCACCGCGCTTTATTATTTCCAAAGGAATGGGAAAAGAGCGAATAACCCAAAAGAGGGGGGGGGGGGGGGGGGGAAGATTCAAGGTAAGGGGGTTGGTTATGCAAATGGAAGATATTAGCACCCTAAACATCTACGGTATTCCGCAGGAACCTCTTGGTAAAATCTGTATATTTTGGCTATAAAATTTTGTATAAAAATAGATGGTGGAGGTGAGAAAAGAAATATTTTTATAATTTTTGCACCCTCTGCGGTTACGAACCTTTAGTGCCTACGTACCACCTTTCATGTAATAGGGGATCAGGGTACACGTAGTTCCTCTTTTAAAGATTTTAAAACACAAGTGTGTTGGTTTATTTTAAGAGATGAGACATCATCGTCATTGCCTGTATAGAAAACATACTTACTACCCACAATCATGAGAAAGGGGAATTTGCATCATCTCAAAGTGGAGGATATGGCTTGAATTTTAAAATCAACAATGCCTCACTCAACACCCAAGTGGAAAATATCTCTATTCACCACATATTGTAGAAGTATAGTTGTTTGCATCACTACAAGGATTGACAAGAGTTCAATCTTTTTGGAGAAAAGTTTAAAGAGGAAAGCCAAAGTGGAAAAATGGTTTGAAATGAGATTGAATGACTTTTAGTCTTCTCAAAAAAAATGTCAAAGTATTATTAAGTTGATTGAAGTTTATTTATGAAAATGTTTGAAAATGCATGGACCGAAGTCCAAGTTTATTATGAAAGTGGTTCAAGTTTAAAACAAGAAGAGTTTTCAAAGGGAGGGAGAAGATTTTTGAAATTAAAGAAGATGGGAGGAGAAGAAGAGACTATCCTAAAGTATAAGGTAAAAGCTAGGGATAGGAACCATCTAACAAACAAGAAGCCAATACTTGACACTATGAGCCAAGATATAATTCCCATTCTTTGGATTGAAACTAAGCAAGCAATGATACTAGACCTCTTGAAAGAACCAAACTTCAAGTGTATTAAGTCTTCATAAAAATTGGGAAGAGTAACAGCTGTATACAGGTGAATTCCAGATCACAAACAAAGAGTGTAATCACAATAACCTGCACACAAAAACAGACAAATAACCCAATGTCTTGAGGCAAACCTCAAGAGCTCCATACAAAATAATAAGATAAAGTCACAAGGTCTTCAATCATAGGTCAAGGTTTCTAATCCTAAGTCCCAAAGGACCAATGCTCCATAATGCCAAGGATAGTAACCAAATAGTCCAAGTATCATTAAAGATTTTTAGGGCTTATGTTGATTATTAGGTGTTTTAAAAAAAGAAAAGTAAAGCTCAAGTGAGCAAAAATTAAAATGACAAGAAAGTAAATACTCAAATGAGCAAAGATGAAAATGACATGAAATGTAAATGTTAAAAGTAAATAGTGCATAAAAATAAAGGGGCATATAATAAAAATAAAGGATAAAGTCAATTATTAGTGATTAGTGGTTAATTGGATGATCATCTTGAAACTTGCATTTGGAACTCATTAAAGGATTTGTAGAACCAAAGCCTCCACACAACAAGTTGCATTTGCTTTTTGTCAAGTATATCATCCATTTGGAATCCTCATGAGTACCAATTAATGATCAACGATGTTTAAGTGATCCGTGTTGACCAAAGGTGTTGTAGATCCATTAGAGGATTGGTAGAACCAAAGCCTCCATACAATGAATCTCAATGTTATTGGATCAAAGAGATCAAATTAACATACTTGGGCTTGCAAACATAAGTTTGGCCGATGAATGATCATTTATTCGAATCGGGATAAAATGTAGCGCTATGTTAAGCAATCGTAAGTGGACTTATATAGAAGTCGCACCTATTTTGAGGCCAGTCAATAGCAATCTATGCACCATTTGTTTTGAGACATGATATAGAGATTGTGCTCCAATAACACTTAGTGCAATAAGAAAGGGATGAGATGAAGAGGGGTGAGAGAGAATATACAAACCACTTTTGAATTAAATTTAATCAAACTATTATTAAAATCATTCATCCATTTTTGTGGAATTAGACTCAACACTATGGATCCAATGAAGTTAATAAAGTTCATGATTAAAAATTTAACCCAAGATCAGCCAGAAAATAGTTACAAAATAATATTACATTTAATATATACAAAAAAGGTTTAAAATAAAATGTTTTAAAATAGAAATAAAAGAGAAAAATATAAACTATGTTTAAACTTATCAAAAAAATAAAAAGTAAGACCATAGAAAAGTCAGAAAAGGACTCAAATGATTTTATAATTTTTTTGGTAATTTTTTAAAGTCAGATACTATTTTTAAAATTAAAAGAAATGAGTAAAATAGACCAAAAATGATTTAAAAAAATATCAAATTCAGAAATAAAAAATAAGTGAGGTCACCGATATTTGTCATAATATCATTGGATCATTCCATAATTTATTCAGAATTTAAAAATGCATAAAAGTATTTTTAAACATTTAAAACAATTTAAATAAATTGGAAATTTCTAAAATATACCAAAACACAAAATTAAATTTTGAAAAAATAAAAATCAGAAAGAGAATAATCAAAAATGTTTTTCTTAATTTTTTCAGATTTTTTGGACTTAAAATGATTTTTTTATGATTTTTTGAAGTTTAAAACAATTAAATATAAAAATCAGAAAAGAAAATAAAAGTAAAAAATATGTGGATCATTGGATGAGAGTCAAAACGCGTTAGTAATCAGATCCAAGGGATCTGGCGCACTGTGCATATCATGGTCATTAGTGAATAAAGCATAGAATCAAAAATAAAATCAGAATTCAAAAAAAAAAACAAGTGGCACGCCAACATTGGTTGGAAGATGACACGTTGGTCATCTTCAACCTCCAGCCAGCGTGAATTACAGGTCTCTCAAACTGTAAAATCAGAAGCTCAAACCTATGCCATTCGCTTCATCTCTTCAATACGAAGCAACCACACCCTCGCGCCAAATATATATAAATTGTAGCTCAAGTGATTTTGAAGGAAGGTTTTGAAAAGGGATTTGAAATTTCATTGTCAAAATGTGTTTCCAATAAAAAGCAACTGTTGCAACTAGAACCAGGGAAATGAGAACATTACAATCATATCAAAGTTTTAAAGAATTGATGGAGGAATCTACCTATTGAATTTGAGTTGCAGAGCTCTGAAACTGGACTTTTATGGAACAATATAGGGCATGATTCTTGAATGTAATAATATGGTTAGCTTCAGGGAAGATCAAGGAAGGTGAATTGATGGAAAAATTAGATTGAAAAAGGCTTGTATATGGATTTCGAAGTTACTGAATTTTGAGTTATGAAATAAGTTTGGTAGGGTGATTTTGGCTATCCAAGCTTGAGGAAATGAATGGGGAATGACCCTCTATTTATAGGGAATCAAATGGAATGTCCAAGCGTGTGAAATGATGAAGGTTGGAGGAAAATCGTGTGAAGTTGCAAACAAGAAAAGTGTGACTTCTACTTTGATCAAAACTCATCAAAAACGCGTGTTTTGCTATGCTAATCACTTCTGGAAGTTCACTAAACATGTTTAGAAGCAAAAACCCGCAGAAACAAAGTTTTTAGAAGCCAAATCAAGGATTTCAAACTTCTGACTTGGTGAAAAATTTAGTTTCAAATTTCCATCTTCTGACCAATGGCATTCTCAGCTCAAGGTGTCTTAGGGCATGATTCTTGATGCTTTAGAAAGATGAGGTTACAAGCTTTGAAATATGAAAAGAATGTAGGCAAATAGATTCTTGAGCTGAAAGTTGTAACGAGTCAAAGTTGGAAAAAAATGTTGACTTTCCATACTTAGAAATATTTCAAATTTTTCTTCAAAAATTACTTATAATGTCTTGCATTCAAACATGGCCTTCCTCTTGGAATTTGATCTTGACCAAAAAAATATGGCATGAAGTAGATCTCTTGATTTACATTTTGAAACTTGAACCATTCAAAATCTCCAAACATTGAGAGAGTTATGACTTGTTGAAGTTGGAAATGTTTCATAAAATAACCTATAATCTTTTGTATCCTTAAGGTAACTTCCATCCATTTTCTCACTTTGCACATGAAATAAGGCATAAAGTTCACATCCTCAATATAATTATGGAAAAATAATGGGCTCAAGGTGATAAAAAATTGACCAAGTTATGATCATTTGAAGTCACACATGGAAAATTGGGGATTCATTTGGAGGACTTGTAATCTTTCTTTTTCATCAAGTTTCTTCCACATGAAAACTCCTTGTAACCTTAGAAGTGATTTTCCAATAACCCTTTAAAGATAATTATTTCTTTGGAATCACTCAAAAATACCAAAAGATGAGCAAGATATACTCCTTTGAAGTTCAAAACCCTAGCTCCTAGATTAAGAAACATGCCTTGAGGAATTTTGACAATTTTGAACAAACTTCTTGTACCAACACAAATGCTTTGTAAATATAAGTTGTTGAGGATGATAATGAGAACTCATAGAAACCATAACCACTTCCATATCTTGATAATTGAGAGAAATATGCATTTGTGACCAATGGGAACAAAGCCTTGTCCAAACATGTCTATTTTTTTCAATCAACCCCTTGTACCTTTTGGATCAAATTTGATAATCTTGAAATGTGGTGAACCAAAATAATCTTGCCATGCCATTTCCTCCAAAACAACTTCAAAGGTGAGGCTTTGACTTCTTAAGATTTATTGACTAGGGCATGGAAATAAACTCATGAACCCATGGAGTAACTTGCTGAATCTTATTGCCTTTACCTACATAGATAACAAGCAAGACAACCCAACATTGCATTTTATTAGTTTAAAGAATAAATTATGACAAAATATTCATTATAACAAAAGAACACAAGTCAAGGTGCTTGGTGATTCCTCAAAGAGAAAATCTAAATATAGGGAGGGGAACCAAGAATCCTAATGTGATCTTGTTTTGATGGACTCAACATGGTATGATGAAGGGATCTTAGGGGGGAAAATTGGGGTACAACAGTGAGCAACTGAAGTCTTAAAATATTAACTTTGTATGTGCCTTCATGAGTAGATTGAAGAATTCCCCATGCATCCTTAGCTACTTCACATGTATTCACTAATCTGAAAATGTTCTTGTCAACTCCATTGAATATATCATTCAAGGCTTTATAATTTCCAAGAGCAATTTCATCTTCTTCTTTAGACCAATCTTCCTCTGGTTTTAACTCACAAGTAGGTTCTCCATTTTCTCCTAATTTGACAGGGTGTCTCCATCCTTTTAAAACAACTTTCCAAGCCCTGTTGTCCAAAGACTTTAAAAAGGCAACCATATGTGGTTTCCAGTAGTCATAATTACTTCCATCCATAGTGGGTGGTGTGTTCAAAAATCCTCCTTCCTTGTCCATAGTACCAGAAAGTATCTTCTCTGGATCTCACCCAGATAAAGAGCAGGATGCCTGCTTTGATACCAATTATAATTCTGGTATAATATATGTGCGAATGAGATGTCACGACACAAATATTTGTTTACAAGTAAAGAGCAGTAAAATCAAAAGCAGTAAAAACACAAGAGATTGTTCACCCAGTTCAGTGTACAACAACACCTACTCTGGGGGCTACCAATCCAGAGACAAGTTCACTAAATAGTATCAATTTATAGACCTTCAATAAACAACCAATTTACAATCTAATCACTTAATCACTACCCATGCTATATTTCTACCTAATACTCACCAAGGTATGAGGCCCTCCTCAAATCCCTTCAATCACTTACAATGAAGAAACAACAGAATTAATAAGTTTAAAAACTTCAATCATTCAATGCTTAAAAGCTTATGAATGATACACAATTAACAACCCAAATAAAAACACAAGTATTCAATCAATACTAGAGTGTTTGACAATTAAAATACTTAGACTTTTTAAAACATAAAGAAAGTATTATTCTTTAAAAGTTGCAGTAGTTTGAATAAGGAAGCAAGTCCTTATATATGTGCAGTTGTGGGCTTGGGCTTTAAAACTAAATATTCAATTCTTTTGAATATTTCCATAAAAACAGGTCAAGATAAAACCCATGCATTTTGAAAAATATTCTTCCATATTTTTCACTGCCTGTGAGTTACAAATCTTGAATTATGGAGCGCTGGAAAATAGGAAACAGAAAAAAATACTGATGTTGGCTGAGATCAGTTCAGGAGGCAGATGTGAAGACATCTGCTTTAACATCATTCAAAATAGTTAGCTACAAATTTCAAGACATTTAGCAAAACATTAACAACTCATTATTTTACAAAAATTTCTGCCAACAAACACTTACACTCTTGATACTGTCTTCTAAGTTGGCGCAGATATTGACCTTTTTCTTGTCTGTCTCAGTACCTAGGTTGATAACTTAGATTGAATCTTTATGAGGTTGAATAGCTTTCTCCTCTTGCATTAGAAGTCTGGCTAGTTCCCCTTGTATTTCATAATCTTCCTCGCCTTCGTCTTCGGCTTGGTTAATTGGATGTTCGAAGTCATAACTGAAAATAGTAGAGTCATTGGTAATAAGATCTGGAGTGGATGAGGATCTGCAAGTGTGTGTGTTTGCATGTAAGATACATGGCTATTTGAAAAATGCAATAAAGAAAAAGAAAGACAATGAGAACAAAATTTGAATGCAAAGGTCCAATTTTTTTCATTAAATGATCATATGATAAATGGACCATGGTGCCCCGGGCAAGGCACATGGCTTAAAAGTCATTGTTTGGAATTAAGATTACAGAGAAAAGTTCTTGAATTGACAGAAAATAGTAAACAGTAATTACTCCTCATTGAAGGAGATGGGAATGAATTCCTTTGCGTGCTAGTTGTTGATTTTCCTCTGGAAATAGGGTAGATCCATTCTTCAAAAGAATGTTCATCGTCAGAGTCTTCCACAATGTTTACTTCATGATTTCCGATGCGAAGAGGTGGCTTTCCCATGCGAGCGCGCCTGACCTCTTTCTGAGTTTGATGGTGAAACCCAGCCCAAATTTGTCTGCTTTAAATGGAATATCAGGGAGTTGTCCCCAATTAGTATAACTTCCATCTTCGACCATGGCACGAGCATCTTTAAGTGAAACCATTCTTGGTACAACTTCATCAGCTTTTGATATGTGAGAGGAGAATTTGGTGGCGGCAACCAAAGGAGGAATAACTTTGAAAGCCTGGCACGGAGTTTCTATAAATTCACCATCCATCTCCACATACTTGAACGAATTTAGGTGGCTAACCATGATTTATTCTTCACTGCAAATGGTAACAATCTTTCCTTTGACAGGATACTTCAACTTTTTTATGCAAAGTAGAAGTCACCGCTCCTGCCCCATGTATCCAGGGGCGTCCAAGTAAAAAAGAGTAGGCGGGACGTATATCCATCACGTAGAAAGTAGAATTGAAAACTTGTGAACCGGCTTTAATGGGGAGATCAACTTATCCAAGTACCATCCTCTTGGATCCGTCCAAAGCTCTTACAACTATATCACTTGGTTTCAACACCAGGCCTTCGCAATCTAGTCGGTCCAAAGCACCTTTGGGTAACACATTTAGAGATGAGTCAGTATCAACTAAGACATGAGCCAGGGTAGTTCCCATGAATTCAATAGAGACATGTAAAGCCTTATTATGATTCCTTCCAACCGGAGTCAAGTCAGCGTCAGAGAAACCTAATCTGTTGTCAGTCGTTAAACTCGCCACACAATTCTCGAACTAGTCAGCTATAGTCTCTTGGGGCACATGAAATTTCTTCAAAAACTTGATTAAAGCTTGGGCATGAGCATCAAAATAGAGTAGTAATGACAGCATGGAGATTTTGGAGGGGGTTTTCCCTGGTTGTTCTCCTATTTTGAAATCACTCTTCTTTATAATTTTCAAGATTTCCTCCATCTCTCGAATGGAGGTCTCTTCAGTATCAACATCTTTGGCAGGTGTCTCTATCCCAACAGGCTCACTTACTATTTCTTTGCCTCTAGTATTGGCATTAGGCTTGTTATTGGTTATGTGAACAGGAGTTGTTGTAGTAGTCGGAGGTGAAATACCATGGGAGAAGATCTTCCCTGTTCTTGTTACCTTACTAGAGCCTGCAATATTTGTAACATCGTTGGTCTTGTCTTAATTGATCCATGAATCTTGATTTATTACATGATAGTAAATCGGCACCATAGTTCCATGGAACTGCTTTGTCGGAGGAGTAAGGAATCGTCCTAGGGGCAATGATTATTAAAGGAGAAATTGTTGGTTCGTTGGTAATCCTAATAGGACCCTTTGAAGAGATCATAAGAAGTTTGTTGGAAATGGTTATGATAGAAATGTCTTCAGTTTTATTGGTCAAACTTTTAATGGTCAGAGTTCTTTCAAACAGAATCTCATGACTATCTATCAGGTGTTGAACACCTTCTTTCAGCCATTTGCATCCATTCACTTGTTCAGCACAGCAATTACAGCCTTTGAAATAGCCAGGGAAAACCCCAACTCTCAGCAAGTTCTCTTTAACAATGGTCAGTGGAGTATTCAAATCTTAAACGGAGGAAACAAAAGCGGTGTCTTAAATTGCATTGACACCTTTGCCATGATTTGGCATTGGTTCAGTTATAACATTCGGAGTTGTAGGTGGATCAAACTCAATAGTTTTATTATCGATAAGATCTTGAATCTTGTTTTTTAGATCCCAACATTGATCAGTATCATGCCCAGAGCTATTGGAGTGATAGGCGCATTTGGCATTAGGATTGTATTTCGGAGATGAAATGTTGGGATTTGATGATGGATCACGCAAGGTTACCAATTTCGCCTTCAACAGGTGTTGCAAGGCCTGGGACAGTGACGTGTTAATCCTCGTGAACTGTCTCCTTGGAACCTAAAACCTCTGATGGTTAGCTTGTTGTGGTTATCTTTGAGCAGATGGAGGGTTGGGGATCATAAAAACATTAACAGGTGGACGTTGATCCTTCTTGGTATGGGCCCTTGACCCATATATAACATTGGCTTCTTTCTTTCCAGTAAAGGACTTCTTTACATTGTTTGATGTGGAAGCAGATGCCATGGGAATTTTTCCACTTATGATACCGCTCTCGACCCTTTCACCAGTCAGAATTAACTCAGTGAAACCAGACGATGAGCTCCCAATTAACAAGTTGAAAAATGGTCCAGTTAATGCTCCCATGAACATATCCACCAGATCCCTATCTGTCAGTGGTGGTTGAACTCTACCAGCAAGGTCCCTCCATTTTTGCACGTACTCTTTAAACCCTTCATTAGTACCCATTGTCATTCCTTGAAGTTGAACTCTAGTCGGCGCCAAATTAGTGTTGTACTAATATTGATGATAAAAAGCAGTGCCAGATCTTCCCATGTGTTAATGCGAGAACCCTCCAATTGGTAAAACCATTATAGCTGAGTTCCAGCCAAACTCTCTTGGAAGTAATGGACCCAGAGCTTCTTGTCAGTAGTATGTGGTTGTATCTTGAGAATGTAGGACCTCAGATGAAGTTTTGGGCATGAAACTCTGTCATACTTAGAAAAGACTGGTATTTTTAACTTAAAGGGAGTGACGACCCTAGGTACTATGCCCAAATCACCAAAATCCAAACCAGGTACGGCTTGAATTTCAACAGCTTTTAGTCTATCTTTTAAATGCTTGTATTTATCCTCATCCGGTGGATATTGTTCATCAAAGTAGTCTTCATCCTCGGATGCTTGATCATTTGCACCCCATCATGGCTGCTCCTTGTCTCTTCATCCTGGTTCCCATCTTCCTCGGATGACTCTTCAACTATCTTCACCTGATGGACTGGGCCTTTAAACCTTTTCCCATGTTGATGAAGGCCTTCTTCTTAGTCTTCTTTTTGGCCGCCAGCAGTGTCATCAGCTTTTGTTGTCCCTTGGCCAGGGTCAGCAAGGTTTCTTGAAACTGAGAGTTTTGAGTCTGCAAGTCTTTCACAGTCTTCTCAAGATCCATCTTACTGAAATAAACTGTAGAAATATGAGGAAACCTGTGTCAGAAAACCTGCTTATGATATGATGCATGTAATGCGAATGCAAATGTTTTCAAGGATTTAAGGAAATTTAAATTTGCTAAACAAAGAGAAAATAAAAAACATGAACTTCATTAATAAAGATAGGAATTGCAAACGCCTCCCAGGCTTAAAATGGAGGAAACGAAAATAATGCAAAATAAACTCTTAAAACATAAAATTATTAGGCTTCCCATGAGCGCATCTCCTTTGGTGCAATGTAGGCATTCAAACTTCGCTCTTCATGAAGCTATTTCGTAAGCTCCAAAACCTTTTTCTCGCTTGCGTAGAACTGGGTTTCAAAGGTGTCTCGCTCTCCTTTGAGTTGAATCCATGATCTTTGAAATTCCTAGAGAGTAGTTGGCATGTTAGGATGAAGAAGAGTGTAAGGGGTGTCTCCCTTAGCGGCGGGGTAAGGCATCATGAGACTTTGAGAATGAGTTCGTACCCATTTAAGGTAAGGCTCAAGAGGGATGGAATTTTTATGCCCCAATGTCTCACTATCCACTTTGTTTACCATTCTCCAAGCTCGTACGAACCTTTGATGATAGCCTTTGTCGTCGCCCTCGTAGTCGAATACCAAACCTTGGATGAGCGCATCATGAGGACCATCTCTGCATGCATACCCAAACTGTCGTAATGCAAGAGAATGGTTATAGGTGATACCTCCCCTAATTCCTAAGAGTGGGACATTAGGGAATTCCCCACAAAGGTCAATAATGGTAATATCCTCCAAAGATCGAGAACACCAATGGATATCCGAGTGCGAGAGTGACATCATCCTATGAGACCATGTCAAGCCTTGCTCATTCTTCAACGTTGATCAAGGTAGGTGCGAAATAAACCACCTAGACGGTAATGGAATGCAACAAAAGAGAGTACCCATTTTCTTCATGGTGCGAGTGTGGAAACAATGTAGAATGTCTCCAAGCAGGGTAGGTACGAGATTACGAGAGAGAGAAACCTTGGCGGAATTCACATCTATGAGTTGGTCCGGATTGGGAAATAGAACCAAACCATAGATTAGGAGGGCCAAGACATACTCAAAAGCTTGAAAATCCATATCTTCCCAGAACAAACGAGCCTTCTCCAACATAAATTTGGCTAATAAACCCTTAACTCCACTTCTTGTCTCCCAATTTGTCACAATGTCAGACCTCTTCAAATGCAAAGCTTTCACAATAACTTCCGGCTTTGGAGTCTCCTATAAACCGATGAATGGTATTTGATCAAGCACAAGCACTCCTAGAAATTGAGAGAATTCTTCTAACGTAGGCATCAATTGGTAGTCGGGAAATGTGAGCAATGATGCATAAGATCAAAGAATTGGAAAATCACACACATCATTTCTTCTTAGAAGTTTGAGATAGCCAAGTTGAGAAGTCGACCATATTTCTTGGTGAAGGGAGAATCTCCATGCACTCTTGATGCTAACTCTTGAAGTTGAGGGTGTACTTTCACGAAGTTGACTCGGGTGGTATTCCTATGAGTGGAAGTCATGACCTACAAAACAAAACAAATATAAATCCCAAAAATCCATAAAATGGTTAGTGTAAATGCAATGGTATGATGTTATGATGTTATGTACAAGTAAACATATACACACAACACAAACAAGTCCTTAGGTTTAGGCTTGCATGAGGTTCATTGGTAAGTACCCTCTTTAAGTTTAGATGGTTCAACTTGTCCTACAAAGTGATCGGGTTCTATGGAATCTCAATATCACTGATCTTTCTTCATTGGGCATTATCTCAGCATAATCAATCTTTTCTTGAGGCCGAAATATCCCAAAAATACGTTCTCAATGAGCGTAGTATCGAGTATTAACCAATCTTCATCTTTACACCAAAGTCAGCTATCTCACTACTTCCTAATGGCCAAGTTGTTCAATTAAAGGTTCTACGGTTAGTTGGTGCTTCATGACACCGCTCACCAGCCTCGTACTCTCCTCGATTCAACATAAGGGATATCGGTACCAACAAATGCGTCACACTAACGTAGCCATTGCTTCAACCATATTGGTCTACAACGTACAGTTTCTACAATCGATTTCTACTTACCTAATGATATTCCCAGATTCGGGTAGAGGATCAATACAAAACCTAAACAAGGACCCAAAATGTAAAGCAAACAAATCAAACAATGAAAGCATTTAAAGGTGATCTAGTCTCTAAGGTAACCCCACTTTTAAGTATGTCCCCAGCAGAGTAGCCAGTTCTGTGATACGGTGGGAGAACTGACTTGGGTGTTTTGCTATTTTTGGTAATTGTTACGGATAGCAAGAGTCGCCACCGACTTTTCTTTTATCCGATAAAGGAAAGGGTGAAAAGAACAGGAAAGACCTTTTGAGAATTTTCTTGAGTTCGGGGGGTAGGTTATGAAAAGGGAAAGTGTTAACGTGTTTCGTCTGTAGTTACCTACGGGCTCTTAGTTGTTTGATCACTTTGAAATTCTTTGTTTGAAATGTGTTTGTGATTGTTTTCGAAAGTATTTTTTTAAAAAAAAATTCCTTCTCTTAGGCAAACTTTATAATGATTCTCGTCTCTATAAGAATGCATAAAAAGTGTTGACTTTTGAAAATATTTCATTTGAAAGTGTTGGTGTGTTTAAAATGATGTTGTTTTGAAAATGGTTGTGAGCAAGCAACTATGAGCGTTCTACCCACTCAAAAAGTCTTTGTTCATTTCCTCCTCCTTTAAACATTTATATCTTACCATTGATTGATAAGAAGCCCTATCATTGGATGTGAAGGGACAGGAGTGGGTCATCGTATAGTCATAAAAGGCAACATTGTAGGATACCTTAGCAATTTTTGTAAGGGTCTAACATAGTTTATACCGAAGGCAACATTGAAGGTTCATCGAGGTACTACGATCTTATATTTTAGGGTCATTTCTAAAGTATTCCATGTTCGAGGGACATGACTATTTTTCTCAAGGCAACAAGTGTGGATTACCCTAGAGGTACGTGTGTGTGAGTGTATTAATTTTATGTATTTTTGTCTTGAATTAGGTTCGTCTACTTGTTGATTTTAAGTCTTTCCATACACACCCTAATTACTAGCAATTATATTGAAATCGGTAAATTGCGGAATGTAAAGATTTTATGCTATTACATCGTTTTTGGAGATGGGGATACAAGTTTATGAATGGGGGATGAAAGCAATAAAGTTCTAATTATACAATTACATCCATATTGAGTATTCAATGACAATAAAATTATAAAGGAATATAAAGATAATGTAAAAAAAATGGTTTAAGAAATTTTTTATGTATTGACACATGAGCTTATGCATTGATACGAAAATTTCATGTATTGACGCATGCGTTGGCTCATACTGCTTTGTATTAGATCATACTACTTTCTTGCTCCTGGAAATCAAAATCAACTCAGTATGAGTCAACACATAGGGTTTTGTATCGACTCATACTGCTTTGTGTCGACACATGCAAGCTTTGTATCGACTCATACTGCTTTGTGTCGACACATGCAAGCTTTGTATCGACTCATACTCATTTCTAGCTCCTGGAAGTTAAAACAACTCAGTATGAGTCGACACATAAGGATTTTTTATCAAATCATAATGCTTTGTATCGAAACATATGCGTTTTGTGTTGACCTATTTTGTACATTATATGTGTTGACTCATAGTGTTTCGTATCGACTCATATTGTTGTTTTTTAGCTGCTAACATTGTTCTGCTGCATATATGGGTCATTTCTCAACACATGGTCAGTGAAAATGAAAAGCAAGCATATGATTATATTCAAGGCAATATATCTACATTTTATCTTCAAAAATTAAACATTAATGATGCTTTTTATGAAGAGTTCAAAATCAAGAAAACTTACCTTGAAACTGAAATTTGTGCTTTGAGTTTGAGTTGGAGAAGTCAAGTTGCAAGTGGTTGTTTTTGAGTTTGGAAAGTAGTGATGTTAAAAATGTTTTTCTTGAGTTTGGACAACTTCTATATGATGTATGTGGAGTGTTTTCATGGTTTGTTTGGATAGAACTTGCAAGGAGTGAGAGGTTCAAAGGTTTTGGACTTCAAAGCTTAAAGATGGAGGTTTTTGTGGACAGATCTGGTTTTTAGAGTATGAGGGGGGTTTGAGGTTTTTTAAATGCACAAGAGTCTCTCTATTTTTCTCTCTCCTTTTCTCCTGCAAATGCTCCCTCTATTTATAGGCAAAGGGTTTGTGAACATGCACTGAATAGGTTTACAAGACAGCATGTTATGGTTTGGTTGGGATACAAATATCAAACTATGTTAAGTATTCAATGGTTCCAAGATAAAGTACCAAAGTTGCTGGTATAGAGGGACTACTTTACATGATTTATGGTGGAGTAAAATCAGAAGCAAACAAGGTATGGGCTCAAGATAATTTTTGTGCCAACAATCTTGCTTTTCAAGAATAACAATGGTGCCTTTATGCCATAAATGGAAAGATCTTTTAGACAATGGCTAAAACACTTGGGTAATAGCTCAAAAGTAGGTGTAAGCATTAAATTATGGTAAGATCGATAACTTAGAAGGCCTGCATGTGATACGGTGGGAGAACTGACTTGGGGTTTTGCGTTTGTGTTTGCAAAATGTTGCGGTTTAGCAAGAGTCACCACCGACTTTTCTTTTATCCAATAAGGAAAGGTGAAAAAGCACAGGAAAGACCTTTCGAGATATTTTCTTGAGTTCGGGGGGTATATTATGAAAAGGGAAGGTATTAGCACCATTTCCATCCATGGTTTTCCATGGGCTCTTAGTTACTTGTTAGATCACTTGCTTTTGTTTGAAAATTATGCTTTCGTATGGTTTTGAAAGAATTTTGAAAAGGTGCCATCGTTTAGGCGAACTTTGCAATGATTCCCGTTTGTAAGAAGGTATGCAAAGTGTTGAGCTTTTGAAAATATTTCAATGTTTGGAAAGTGTTTTGAAGATGCTTTGGAAAGTGTATGTGATTGTTTTAAAAATAGCAAGGATGTTTGTTTTGAAATTGAACAAGTAACTAAAAGTAATCTAGCTACTCAAAAGGTTTTAGATGTGTTTTTCCTCATCCTTTAGATGTTGCTACCTTACCGTTGATTTGATAAGAAGCCCCATCGTTGGATGTGAAGGGATAAGGGTTGGGTCATCGTATGACCATGAGAGCAATGTTGTGAAATGACTTCGCACTTTTCTGTAGGGACTAAGATCATTTTGAAAGGCAACTTTTGATAGCGTCATCGAGGGACTATGATCTTTTTATATTCGTTTGTGCTAAGACATCCCACATGCATAACATGGCCATTTTTGTAAGACAACAAGTGGAATTTCCCTAAGGGTGCATGTGTGCAAGTGTGTTTGATTGCATGCATTTTGTCTTTGATTTTTGGGTTGTCTACTTGTTGATTTTATCTTGCCATACAAACCTAATTACTTAACATTTATATGAAGGTAATAAAAGAGTGCAAAAAATAAATCCTACACTATTACAACCACATTGAATTGCATGAAAATATAAAGGAAAAAATAAGGTAAAAGCAAGAAAAATTGATCTTTCGACTTAGGGAAGCAACCCTTTGATTCTGCCATTTTTGGCCCTTTTCGACCTTACCTGAAAAGGGGTGAAAGAATGAGTTTCGACTGGGGATTAAAAGCCAGCATATTTTGACTTTCGATTGGGACCTGGAGGCCAACATGTTGTGCCTTTCGACTGCCTCTTTCATTTGGCCTGAGGGTTAGTATGGAAGCCAGAGGCTTTATTTCTAACTTTTCTGTCTCCTATTTCTTTCATTTGAGTTTGAATAGCAACATGGCCCAAGGCCATGCCAACATCACCTTAAGACTAGATTAGTTCTTTAAAGCGTATTTAAATGTACCAAGAGAAAAATCCAAGCAGGTTGTTAACCATGAAACATATTAAAAAGGGTGGAAACAAAAAGAAGAACAATAATATGTACATGTTTGAAACGAAAAGGAATTGTATTTACATGCTATGCTAGAAATGAAGGGCCAAAGGTTAAAGATGACTTACCTTGCTGGAGGTTGGAGCGTGTTCTGGACTTTGAAGTGGTTGCTTTGAATGCCTCTGGATTCGAAGGAAAAGACCCAGGGTAGGCCTTCGAAACTGGATTCAAAGGAAAGAACAAGTGGGATGCTCCTTGAGTCGAAGGAAACTGGAATGTGTTGTTCTTCATAATTGAAGGAGGTAACGATGATTCTGGTTTTTTGTGATTTCACAAGTGCTGATGAAACTGAGAGTTTTTGTGTTGTGTTTGAGAAAATTTGAGGGATTCGTTCCTCTGGTCCCAAGATCTTATCCTTCTTTGTGCAAATGAACTCTCTATTTATAGAGAAAGGCTTTTGGGAAGCTTGGGGAGCAAAAATAATAAAATAAGGCTCAGCTGGAAAGTAAATGTCCACTTGTGCCATAAAAGCAAGATGAATGGTTCAGATGGGTTGCTTCCTTTTGAAGGAAAATAGGCGTAAGGCTCAAGACAAACTTTTCCAAAAGTTAGTATTATACTATTAAGTGCAAGTTGTCTTGGACAACAAATGGGTAAAGGCCTATTTTAACTTGCATAAACAATTAAGTATAGGGTGAGTCATAGGTTTAAGGCCTAAAAAGGGAAAACACGTAGCCTAGTCTATGGGTCTAAATGCTCAACTTGATCTTTTGAGTCGAATCCTCCATCTTTCTACACCTTTCGATCAGACTAGAAAAACACAACATTCGTTTTCACCAGTTGTGTGTCATTCAAATGAACCAACTGTGTGTTCTTCGAATGGCCCTTTTTAGCCGAATATGCCATTTTGAGTCTTCTTGCTTTTAATAACTTAGGCCCAAACCTTCGACCAGACTCCAAAGTAAGAGAACAATTATTCCCCAACTACGGCAAGTCCTTCGACTGGACCACCAAGTTGTGTTTCATAATGCAGGACCATGGCGTATTGAAGTGTTTAGAGATGGATTTGAAGGTGATGTGAAGGCGCATTCGAATCGTACATGAAGATGAATTTGAAAGTCATGAGAAGGTAGCCATTCATCCAATCGAAAACTTATGAATCCAAGGCAAACAGGTGAGGGGCGAATGGTGCAGTCGAATGACACTTTTTAGAAGGTTATTAACTTATGAATTGAAGGAAGCTTTCAGAATATTATTGACTTTTTGAATTGAAGAAAACCAAAAGGAGGCCTTTACTTCCTGAGTCGAAGGACATTCCTGAGTTGAAGGACATTCCTGAGTCGAAGGACACTGTTTCAAAGGGAAACAAAAACTCAATTGAAGCTTGTATGAAGACCATTTCCTTCTGAATCGAAGGAGACCTATTTGAAGTCACATACCCAGACGAAAGAGGCACGCTAGAAGCAACTTTTGAGAAATCGAAGGAGGTGCAAAGTCCAATCGAAGGGGGCTGAATCGAAGGAGACCTATTTTCTTCCAAATTTGTCAAAATGTTATTTTTATCTGTTTTCTCCCTTTTTGACTGTTTCCTTTTAATTCTGGTGCTGGAAAATCCTAATGTACTTGTGCAAGCTTGAATTTTTAGAATAATTGTGAGAGATGCCTTGAGAATTGAGAGGGCAAATTTTGGGGTACAACAGCTGCCCCTGTTCAAACTTCTTGAGCCTGAAGAGTTAGATTGGCGGATTCAGCATTCGTGACTTGATGGTGAAAGAAGTTTGAACACTAGAGTGCCCAGAAATTTGCACTCGAAGATGGATGGTGAATGGGCTTATAGATGCCATTTGGAGGAATGTTGGTAAACTCTGGAAGAAGTATCAGCACAAATCTCCTGTTGATCCATACTAAACGTGTTGTTTTACCTGTGAGAAAGGGGTTAGAAAAATGCAGATGCTTGCGTGATGCTTACCAGATGTGGTATCATGCTAAATGCATTGTTATGTACATGTTATGATGTATGAATAAGAAATATGTGCTTTCGTCCGGGAAAATAAATCCTTGACTACTGATGAGGAAATCTTCGGAGGTTGAATCCTTGATTGCCTGTTGGAAATGAAGGATATGCATATCTTTAAATTCTTTTGAAGAGATGCTTTTGCTGGGGAACATCACTCCAAGATCAGTTGTTATCTGATCGGATCCAGGCTTCGCAGTTGCTAAGGATGAAGTAGTCGGTTGTTATCTGGTCGGGTCCAGGTTCCATGGTAACTTACTGGGGAAGGGATGAATTAACTGTTATCTGGTCAGATCCAGGCTTTGCAGAAAATTCCTTGAAAATTGTTATCTGGTCGGGTCTAGGTTTCATAACAACTTGTTGGGGATGTGGAGGTTAACTGTTATCTGGTCGGATCCAGGCTTCACAGTAACTTATTGGAGGTAAGGGTGAATTAACTGTTATCTGGTTGGATCCAGGCTTCACAGTACTTCTTGAAGACTGTTATCTGGTCGGGTCCAGGCTTTATGGTCTTTTAGAAAGTTGTACTATTATTTGGTCGAATCCAGGTTTCATAGTGTCTTTCTGTGGATCATGGTTAATTGTTATCTGGTCGGGTCCAGACTTCACAATATACCATTCAAAAATTGTTATCTGGTCGGGTCTAGGCTTCACAATAAACTGGTTGAAAACTGTTATCTGGTCGGATCTAGGCTTTGCAAATTTCTGAGGTTTGATGAGGTCAATTGTTATCTGGTCGGATCCAGGCTTCATAATGAACTGGTTGAAAAACTTGTATCTGGTCGGGTCCAGGCTTTGCAGATTTCTGATGAAGTTAATTATTATCTGGTCGGATCCAGGCTTCATAACGAATCTCTGAGGATTATTGTTATCTGGTCGGATCCAGGCTTCACAATGACTTTCTTGAAAAGATGGAAATGAGGGATGATATCTGGTCGGATCCCGGTTTCTCAGTCCTTTGTCGGGGAATAAAGAGGCAACTCTACTGGGAACAAGTAGTTAAAACCTTGGTAGGATTAAGTTTAGGTTCTTCTATATTTTTGAAGATTTGGGCTGCTCGTGTCCAGGTTTCATAACTTTTTGAGAAATGAGATCAACTGTTATTTGGTCGGATCCAGGCTTCAGTAACTCAAGAAGTCAAACTATTATCTGGTCGGGTCCAGGCTTCAGTAATTGAAGAAATCAAATTGTTATCTGGTCGGGTCCAGGCTTCAGAAATTGAAGAAGTCAAATTGTTATCTAGTCGGGTCCGGGCTTCAGTATAACTTGAAAATTATGCTAATATCTGGTCGGATCTAGGCTTCATAGCATTTCTTGGTAACAATAAAGGTTTTGTTGAATACTTTAATATGGATTAGGGGTTGTGGCCCTGTGATTTGCAGTCTTTTGAAGGGAAAATTCTAATTGGAGAGTATAGACTCAGTCAGGCGAGGCCGACTTATCTTGGGGAGGATATACTCAGCTGGGGATGATGGACTCATCTAGGGAGGATAGATTCTGTTTTGGAGAAAATAACCTTGGTGGGAAAAGATGTACTCAGCTGGGCGATTCGGACTCAAATAGGGAATTTGGGTTCCGTTGAGGGATTTGTACTCCGCTAGGGGAATAGAATCTTGGTTGGAAGATATACTCTGTTGGGGAAGATGGACTCAGTAGGGAGTGTTTATTCATCTGGACTTAGCTTGGAGAATAAAATCTTGGTTGGAAGATACACTCTACTGGGGATAAAAACTCCTGGTTGGGAGATATACTCCACTGGGGACAGAAAACTCTGGTTGGGAGATATACTCCACTGGGGATGATGGGATTATCTGGGTAATTTTGGACTCAACGGGGAGTGCTTACTCGACTGGGGAAATCGGGGTGTCTTGTATGTTGAGGAATTTGCACTTGGCCCAGGGAAATAACTTTGTTGGGGAAATAAACCCTACTGAGGAGATGAATTTCTTTTAGACAGAGACCTCTAGGCTTCAAATTTGTAGAAGTTGTCGAGAGATTGAGGCTCTGGCAAGGGGTCTATCCTTTATGGAGAAATTTTTGTAGGCAATTTCGCTGGGGAAAGGTTGCATTGGGGTTGTTCCGATAGGGATAATGATGACGAGATAACTCTGTGGGGAATAAAATCTACTGAGGAGATGGATTCCCTTTAAGAAGAGATCTCCTAGGCTTTAGCTGGAAAAAAGTTGTCAAGAGATTAAGACTCTGGCCAAGGATCGTCCCGTGTAAGGATATTTTGCGGGCAACTCCGTTGGGGAAAGGTTTATTGCCAACGCCCCGGTGGGGATAATGATGGTGAGATAACTTTGTGGGGCTACTTCACATTATTAAAGGGATGCTTACTGCAGTTGTGAACTGATGCCCTGTTGAGGCTGCTGCTTGGTAGGACACATGTTCCAAATAGCTTTAATTATGTTCATATGCATATATTCATTCAATTTTAGTCATTGGACAAATTTGCATTCAAAACAGAGACAGACAATTTTGCACTTCAAAGTGTATTTGTATTGATATTTTGCCCATGAAGAGCTGTTTTTCTACATAGAGACGGAAATCCTAGTAAGAGGAAATCGTCGAAAAGAAAATTGAGAATGAAAAACAAATAGCCATGTGAAATGATCTCATTGCCTTTCAGCTCTACTATTGCCCCAGTGTCTTTGAACGTCCCTTGCCGTTGATCGAAGTTGATTGGATTGATCCTGGACCATTTGAACTTGGACCTTGGTGATAGTGTTAACCGTGTTGATTTTACAGGACATAGTCGTACGCTTTTAATCCTTAATTTTTGCTTGAACCGCCCTTTCGGGTTTTCGGTCCACCAGGATACCCTTTTTTGCCCAAGTCGCCCTTTCGGGTTTTCAACTTGTTGGGTGTACAATCTTTTGTATATATCCCTAATTTTTGCCCAAACCCTTTTGGTTTGTCGGGATGCCCTGATTTTGCTTAGGTGTGTCAACCTAACGGGTCTCTTATGCATAGTATTTTTTAACTATGTCCGCGTTTATAGGATGTGGGAAATCTTCGCCATCCATGGTGGTCAGTATCATGGCACCACCAGAGAAAATTCTTTTGACAACAAATGGCCCTTCATAGGTGGGGGTCCATTTTCCTCTGGGGTCACCTTGTGGTAAAATGATGCGTTTTATCACCAGGTCACCAACTTGATATACTCGAGGCTTGACCTTTTTGTTGAAAGCATTAATCGTCCTTTTTTGATACGTCTGACCATGGCAGATAGAAGCTAATCGTTTATCATCGATCAAGTTCAGCTGATCCAAACTCATTTGAATCCATTCGTCTTTACTTAGGCCTGCCTCAACCATAATCCTCAGCGAGGGAATTTGAACTTCCACTGGAAAAACGGCTTCCATGCCATAGACTAGAGAGAAGGGAGTTTCCCCAGTTGATGTTCTAGCTGAAGTATGGTAACCATGTAGATCAAATGGTAGCATCTCATGCCAATCTTTATAGGTTACTACCATTTTCTGCATAATCTTCTTGATATTTTTGTTGGCTGCTTTGACTGCACCATTCATTTTCGGTCTATACGGAGAAGAATTGTGATGCTTGATCTTAAATTGAGTGCACAATTCCCTGATTAAGGCACTGTTGAGGTTAGCCCCATTATTGGTGATAATCCTTTCGGGGATACCATAACGACAGATGAGATTGTGTCTAATGAATCTGGCTACCATGTTCTTGGTGACTGAGGCAAATGAGGCGGCTTCGACCCATATGGTGAAATAGTCGATAGCAACAAGAATGAAGTGGTGTCCATTGGAAGTTGTAGGCTTGATCTCTCTGATCATGTCGATACCCCATATTGCAAATGGCCACGGAGAGGTCATGATATTCAGAGGGATTGGAGGTACATGGACCTTGTCAGCGTAGATTTGACATTTGTGGCAAGTTCTTGAATGATGATGGCAATTTGTCTCCATCGTTGACCAATAGTAGCCAGCTCTTAAGATTTTCTTAGCCATTGTATGCCCACTTGAGTGAGTACCGAAAAGGCCATCGTGCATGTCTTCCATGATTTCCTATGCCTCCCTCTTATCCACACATCGTAGTAGAGTTGAATCGTGGTTGCGCTTGTACAATATCCCATTACTTAGGAAGAATTTGGATGCAAATCTTCGTAAGAACTTTCTGTCATTGATAGATGCTCCCTCTGGATACTCTTGCGCTTCAAGGTATCTCATTACCTCATGGTACCATGGCTTTTCCATATCGGTGTCAAGCTCATAGAAATGCGCAGGTTCATCAAATCTTTCAATTGTAATCATAGGGGCTTCGTTGTCCCATCTGACTTTGAACATTGAGGACATGGTTGCCAGAGCGTCAGCCAACTGGTTTTCTTCCCTAGGGAAATGTTCAAAAGTGATATCTTCGAAGTGAGGAATTAGGGATAGCACGAGTTCCTTGTAAGGGATAAGATTAGAGTGTTTAGTGTCCCAATCTCCTTTTACTTGGCCTATCACCAAAGCGAAATCTCCAAACACATCCAAATGCTTGATCCTTAAGTCAATAGCAGCTCTTAGACCTAAGATGCATGCTTCATACTCGGCCATATTAGTTGTACAATCGAAGCATAGTATGGCAGTAAAAGGAGTGTGGCATCCTTTAGGATAGATGATCACATCACCTATTTCGTTACCTAAGGTGTTGGAAGCCCTATCGAATACCATAGTCCATCGGGATCCTTGTTCAGGTCCGTCATACGGTCTAGGTTTTGCACAGTCGGTTACCAGCATAATATTCTCCTCAAGGAAGTCGAAGTTCATTGACTGATAATCATCCACAGCTTGATGGGCCAAATGATCTGCTAGTACACTTCCCTTGATGGCTTTTTGATTTGTGTATTGAATTTCGTACTCAGTCAAGATCATTTTCCATTTGGCTATTCATCCGGAAAGGGCAGGTTTTTCGAAGATGTACTTAATCGGATCCATCTTAGAAATCACCAAAGTGGTATGAGTCCACATGTATTGCCTTAGCCAGCGAGCAGCCCACGCTAAAGCACAGCAAGTTTTCTCGAGCAGTGAATATCTGGTTTCACAGTCAGTAAACTTTTTTCTTAGGTAGTAAATTGCATGCTCTTTTCGGCCAGACTCGTCATGTTGGCCCAAAACACACCCCATATAATTCTCTAGTATTGTCAAGTACATGATCAACGGTTTTCCTTCAAACGGAGGCATGAGAATAGGAGGTTCTTGCAGGTATTCCTTGATTTTGTCAAAGGTAATCTGGCATTCATCGTTCCATTTGACTACTTGATCTTTCTTCAAGAGTTTGAAGAGTGGCTCATAGGTAGCAGTTAAGTGTGATATGAAACGGGCAATGTAATTGAGACGACCCAAGAATCCTCTGATTTCTTTTTCAGAATGAGGGACTGTCATTTCTTGGATGGCCTTTATCTTGACGGGATCAACTTCAATGCCTTCATTTCCGACAACAAATCCTAGAAGCTTTCCAGAGTGTACTCATGTGCACTTGTTAGGGTTTAACCTCAGTTTATATTTCTTCAGTCTCTCAAATAGTTTGTGCAGGTGACCGAGATGTTTTTCTTCGGTTTGTGATCTGGAAATCATATCATCCACATATACCTTTATCTCATGATGAATCATGTCATGAAATAAAGCCACCATAGCCCTTTGATATGTTGCCCCTGCATTCTTTAATCCGAACGGCATGACCTTGTAGCAGAAAGTGCCCCATTTTGTAACGAAAGTAGTTTTTTCCATATCTTCGGGAGCCATCTTTATTTGATTATAGCCCGAGAAGTCGTCCATGAATGAGAAGACTTTATGCTGAGCGGTATTATCGACTAAGACGTCAATGTATGGTAGAGGGAAATCATCCTTGGGGATTGCCTTATTCAAATCCCTATAGTCTACGCACATGCGAACTTTCCCCTCTTTCTTTGGCACTGGCACTATATTAGCCACCCATTGAGGATAGGATGTTACAGCTAGGAATCATGCATCAAACTGTTTCATTACTTTGGCTTTGATCTTTTCAGACATGGCAGGTCTCATGCAACGAACTTTTTGTTTAACAGGAGGGCAGTCTTTTTTAGTTGGCAGACGGTGAACCATAATGTCGATATCCAACCCAGGCATATATTCATACGACCAAGCAAATACTTCCACATAATCGCGCAACATCTGAACCAAACGGCTTTTGACACTGCTTTCCAAATTAGCACCGATCCTGATTTCCTTCTTATTTGACTCAGTACCCAGGTTGATAACCTCAATTGACTCTTCATGTGGTTGAATAGCCTTTTCCTCTTGTAACAAAAGTCTGGCTAGTTCTCCTGGTATGTCACAATCTTCCTCGCTTTCGTCTTCGGCTTGGTTAATAGGACATTCAAAGTCATAGTTGGCAATAATAGAGTTGTCGGTGATAAGATCCAGAGTGGATGTAGACCTGCAAGAGTATGTGTGTGTGTGTGTGTGTGCATGTAAGATACATGGCTATCTTTTGGAAATGTATTTAAAAGAAAAGAAAGACAATAAACACAAATATTTGAATGCAAAAGAGTCCAATGTACTGAATGATCATATGATTAGATGAACAAAATATAAAACCATTGACAAAAGAACCAAAGTGCCCCATGCTAGGCACATGGCTTAAAAGTCAATATCAAAATATTATAGACAACGAGTTCTTGAATTGATTAAAAGAAAAAACAAGTAGATTACTCCTCAATGAAGGAGATGGGCACAAAGTCCTTCGCATGCCAATTGTTGGGCTTCCCTTTGGTTGTTGGGTAGATCCAGACTTCAAAAGCACACTCATTATTGGAATCCTCTACGGTGTTCACTTCATGACTCTTGAGGTGGAGATACGGCTTTCCCATACGAGCATCTCTAATTTCTTTCTGAGCTTTGGAGGTGAAACCTATCCCAAACTTATCTGCTTTGAACGGGATGTCGGGGAGCTGACCCCACATCTCATTGTTTCCTTCTTCTACCAGCGCACGGGCATCCTTAAGAGAAACCATCTTGGGAATAACTTTATCGGCTTTTGGAGTGTCGGAGGAGATTTTGGTGGTGGCCACAACTTCAAATGTCTGGCAAGGAGTCTCTATGAGTTTGCCCTCCATTTCTACGTACTTGAAAGAAGTGAGGTGGCTTACCATAAATTCTTCTTCACCGCAAACAGTGACAACCTTCCCTTGAACTGGATATTTTAACTTCTGGTGGAGAGTAGAAGTGACTGCACCTTCCCCATGGATCCATGGGCGCCCAAGCAAACAAGAATACGCAGGCCGTATGTCCATTATGTAGAATGTGGAGTTGAAAATCTGTGAACCAGCCTTAATTGGGAGATCCACCTCTCCATGAACCATCCTTTTCGACCCATCGAATGCCCTTACAACAATGTCACTTGGCTTCAAAACCAAACCTTCACAATCTAGCCGATCTAAAGCGCATTTAGGTAACACGTTTAAAGATGAGCCTGTGTCCACCAAAACATGTTCCAGAGTGGTCCCCTTACATTCAACAGAAACATGCAAGGCTTTATTGTGATTCTTTTCCAGGGGGTTAAATCTGCGTCGGAGAATCCCATACCATTGTCAGCTGTTAGACTTGCTATGCAGTTCTCAAACTGGTCGGCTGTGGTTTCTTGAGGCACGTGAGCCTTTTTCAAGAAGTTAATTAGAGCTTGTGCATGGGCGTCGGAACATAGCAATAGGGACAACATTGATATTTTAGAAGGGGTTTGTCCCAACTGCTCTACTATTTTGAAGTCGCTTTTCTTGATGATTTTCATAATCTCCTCCATCTCTTGAGTGGATGGTTCTTCCATAACAGTCTTTTTAGCAAGTGCCTCTTCTCTGGAAGGCTCACTTTCCTTCTCTTCCCCTTTAGTACTGGCACCATCATTGTCGTTGGTTATGTAGATTGGAACTGCGGTAGTGGTTAGTGGTGAGATATCAGGGGAAAAGACTCTTCCTGTTCTTGTGACTTTAGTAGAACCAATGATATTAGTAACACCTGCTTCATTATCATCAATCCAAGAATCTTCTTTTACCCCCATGGTAATAAAAATCGACACCATAATTCCATGGAACCGCTTTATCAGAGGTGTATGGAACGGGTCCGGCGGCACTGATTATGGGAGGAGAAATGATTGGTTTGTTTGAAATCCTGATAGGACCTTTGGATGAGATCCTAAGAGGTTTGTTTGAAATTGTTATGATGGCCAAGTCTTCAGCTTTGTTGACTGAATTTTTGATGGCAGGATTCTTTTCGAATAGAATTTCGCAGCTATCCGTTAGGCGTTGTATACCTTTCCTCAGTTTTTCACACCCATCAGATTGTCTCATACAGCCCACACAGTCTTTTTCATAGTCGGGGAAAGTCCCAGCTTTCAACAGATTGCTCTTGATTACATTCAATGGAATAGTTAACCCTTTGACAGAGGCGATGAAAGTTATATCTTCGACGGCATTAACACCTTTGTCGTGCTTCGGCATGGGAGCGGTAATTACATTCGGCGTTGGAGGAGGATCAAATTCAATAGTCTTGTTGTCAATTAAATCCTATATTTTTTTCTTCAGAGCCCAACACTGATCAGTCTCATGCCCTGGGCTATTTGAATGATAAGCACATTTTGCATTTGGATTATATCTCGGTGACGAGGTATCATGATTGGCAGGAGGATCCCGCAATGTCACTAAATTGGTCCTGAGCAGATGTTGAAGGGCTTGAGATAATGACATGCCTAACCTTGTGAACTGTCTCCTTGGAGCTTCAACCCGTTGATGATTGGTGGATGGTCTTTGAGTAGCAGTCAGATTGGAGATTCGGACAGCATTAATAGACGGATGATTATTCATTTTGGTACGGGCCTTTGCTCTATACACAGCATTAACTTCTTTCTTCGCGGAAAAAGGTTTCTTGACAGGATTGGGAGTGGAAGTAGACGCCACAGAGATCTTTCCAATCTTAATGCCACTTTCTACTCTTTCACCAGTTAGGATTAATTCGGTGAAACCAGAAGAAGAGCAGCCAACCAACAGATTAAAAAAGGACCAGATAATATGCTCATTAACATGTCAATGTGTTCCCTATCAGTCAATGGAGGTTGGACCCTACTTACAAGGTCTCTCCACTTCTACGCATACTCCTTAAATCCTTCACCCTTCCCCATGGTCATACCTTGCAATTGAACCCTCGCTGGTGCCAAGTCGGTGTTGTACTGATATTGATGGTAGAATGCAGTAGCTAGTCCCTCCCAAGTATTGATGCGAGAGCCATCCAACTGGTAAAACCATTCAAGTTGTGTTCCAGCCAGACTCTCTTGGAATAAGTGAATCCATAGTTTTTTATCTACCGTGTGCGGTTGTATCTTGCGCACATAGGACTTCAAATGGAGCTTTGGGCAAGAAACCCCATCGTATTTTGCAAAGTTTGGTATTTTGAACTTGTGGGGAATGACTACTCCAGAGATTAAGCCCTAATCGTCAAAATTTAAACTGGGAATAGCTTGGATTTCAACTGCTTTCAATCTGTCTTCTAGCTACTTGTATTTGATGTCTGCGGGTGGATATTGTTCATTGAAATAATCATCATCAGATTCTTGGTCATTGATACAGTCGGCCTGAGTACTCTTGACTTCACCAATTTGGTTCTCGTCCTCCTCGGATGAATCTTCCTCTATTGGAATTTGACGGATTGTCTCTTTGAACCTTTTACCCATGTTGAGCATAGCTTTCTTCTTTGGCTTCTTTTTAGCGGCCAACAAGGCCATCATATCCTGCTTCCCCTTGGCCAGGGCGAGTAAGGCTTCCTGAAATTGAGAATTTTGAGCCTGGAGTTCCGTCACAGTTTTCTCTAGATCCATCTTGCTGAAATAAACAGCGGAGAGATAAGGAAACCTGTTATGCGGACGCCTGTCATGTCATGATGCATGAATATGCAGTATGCAAATGATTTCAAGGATTTAAAGAATTTAAATTTGTATAGACAAAGAGTGAACAAATGCTAACTTGCATTAAAGAAATCTTGATTTGAATACAAACATGCCTCTTGGGCTTACAACAACAGAAATAAGTCTAAAGTAAACTCCTAAGACAGAAACGTTATGCGCATCTTCTTTGGTGCAATGTAGGTGTTTAAGCTCCTTTCTTCATGAAGTTCCCTTGTAAGCTCCAATATCTTCTTCTCGCTTTCATAAAACTTAGCTTTGAGGGTGTCTCGCTTTCCTTTTAACTGAATCCAAGCGTTTTGCAAATCTTCAAGAGAAGTAGGCATATCAAGATAGAGGATCGTATGTGGAATGTCTCCCTCGACTACTGGCTCCATGATAATAGGTAAGACAGCTTCATAAGGCATCTTGAGACTTTGAGCGCGAGCCCTTACCCATTTAAGATAAGGTTCCAAAGGAATGGAATTCTTACGCCCCAATGTCTTGCTATCAACTTTGTTAACCATACCCCAAGCTCGTATAAATCTTTGACGGTAACCTTGGGTATCGCTTTCGTAGTCAAATGAAATTCCTTGGATGAGTACCTCATGAGGGCCATCTCTTATAGCATATCCAAATTGTCACAAAGCTAAACACGGGTTATAAGTAATGCCTCCCCTAATGCCAAGTAGAGGGACATTAAGGAATTCCCCACAGCGGTCAATGATGGTAATGTCTTCTAAGGAGCGATAATACCAACAGATATCAGCATGTGAAAGTGAAATCAATCTTTTAGACCATCTCATACCTTGTTCATTCTTCACCACTGATCGAGGTAGGTGCGAAATAAACCACCTAGCCAACAGAGGAGTGCAACACATCAAAGCCCCCCTTTTCTTCAAAGTGCGAGAGTGAAGATAATGCAATATGTCTCCAAGCAATGTAGGCACCGGATTACGAGATATGAAAACCTTAATCGCATTCGCGTCTATAAATTGGTCAGGATTTGGAAATAGTACCAATCCATAGATGAGAAGAGCCAGAACTTCCTCAAAGGCTTGTAGATCCAAAATATTCCAACACTCTTGAGCCTTCTCCAACAAAAACTTTACTAGTAACCCTTTAACACCACTCCTTGTTACCCAATTTGCTACTATGTCAGATGGTTGCAAATGTAGAGCTCGAGAAATTTCCTCAGGTTTGGGGTCTCTTTCGATACCATTTAAAGGTAACTGATTGAGAATAGGGATCCCTACGAGTTGAGAAAATTCCTCCAAAGTGGCCACAAGTTTGTAATCAGGAAAAGTGAAGCAATGATGCAAAGGGTCGAAGAATTGGACAAGCACCTTTATCATCTCTTCTTCAATACTTGAGGTAACCAAACTAAGGAGTCTTCCATGTCTTTTGGTGAACGGGGAATCTTCAGGGACCCTTGATACTAAATCCTTGAGTTGTGGAGGTACCCTCACAAGACTGACTTAGATAGTGTTCCTACGAGCGGAGGCCATGTCCTACAAAACAGAACAAAGATAAATCTAAAAAATCCTTGAAATGGTTAGTGATGTTTATGATGTTTATGATGTTATGATGCTTATGTACAAGTGCACATACAAAGCAAACAAGTCCTCGGTTTAGGCTTGCATGGGGTTTCAGGTAAGTACCCTCTTGAAGTTTTAGTTGGCTCAACCTGTCCTAGTTAAAAGTAATCGGGTTCTAAGGGATCTCAATATCACTGATCTTTCCCCCAAGTTTCATTCAATAAGCGATTGACTCGCAACCAAACAAAACTCAAGAGTCCAACCTCAATGAGTGTAGTATCGAGTATCAACCAACTTCGGACTGCACCAAAGTCGGTCATCTCGCTACGTCCTAATGGCCAAGTTGGTCAAGTAAGGTTCTAAGGTCAGTTGATGCTTTATGACACCATGCGGCGGCCCCGTACTCTCCTTGATTGACTCAAGGGTTACCGGTACCAACCAAAGTGTCACATCAACGTAGCTACTGCTTAAACCGTGTCGGTATACCCCACACAGTTCCCTCACACTTTATTGCTACTTACCTAAAAGGTGTCCCCAAATCCGGGTGTAGGATTTTTTAACAGTAACCCAAATAAGGAACCAAAATATAAAGCAAGCAAACCAAACAATATAAGCAAGTAAATATGATCTAACCCTAAGGTAACCCCACTTTAGATAAATTCCCCCAGCAGAGTCGCCAGTTTTGTGATACGGTGGGAGAACTGACTTGGGGTTTTGCGTTTGTGTTCGCAAAATGTTGCGGTTTAGCAAGAGTCGCCACCGACTTTTCTTTTATCCAATAAGGAAAGGTGAAAAATCACAGGAAAGACCTTTCGAGATGTTTTCTTGAGTTCGGGGGGTAGATTATGAAAAGGGAAGGTATTAGCACCATTTCCATCCATGGTTTTCCATGGGCTCTTAGTTGCTTGTTAGATCACTTGCTTTTGTTTGAAAATTGTGCTTTCGTGTGGTTTTGAAAGTATTTTGAAAAGGTGCCATCGTTTAGGCGAACTTTGCAATGATTCTCGTTCGTAAGAATGTATGCAAAGTGTTGAGCTTTTGAAAATATTTAAATGTTTGGAAAGTGTTTTGAAGATGTTTTGGAAAGTGTATGTGATTGTTTTAAAAATAGCAAGGATGTTTGTTTTGAAATTGAGCAAGTAACTAAAAGTAATCTACCTACTCAAAAGGTTTTAGATGTGTTTTTCCTCCTCCTTTAGATGTTGCTACCTTACCATTGATTTGATAAGAAGCCCCGTCGTTGGATGTGAAGGGATAAGCGTTGGGTCATCATATGACCATGATAGCAATGTTGTGAAATGACTTAGCACTTTTTCTGTAGGGACTAAGATCATTTTGAAAGGAAACTTTTAATAGAATCATCGAGGGACTATGATCTTTTTCGATTCGTTTGTGCTAAGACATCCCACATGCATAACATGGCCATTTTTGTAAGACAACAAGTGGAATTTCCCTAAGGGTGCATGTGTGCAAGTGTGTTTGATTACATGCATTTTGTCTTTTATTCTTGGGTTGTCTACTTGTTGATTTTATCTTGCCATACACACCTAATTACTTAACATTTATATGAAGGTAATAAAAGAGTGCAAAAAATTAATCCTACACTGTTACAACCACATTGAATTGCATGAAAATATAAAGGCAAAAATAAGGTAAAAGCAAGAAAAATGGATCTTTCGACTTAGGGCGCAACCCTTTGATTCTGCCTTTTTTGGCCCTCTTCGACCTTACCTGAAAAGGGGTGAAAGAATGAGTTTCGACTGGGGCTTAGAAGCCAGCATTTTTTGACTTTCGCTTGGGGCCTGGAGGCCATCATGTTGTGCCTTTCGACTGGGTCCTGGAGGCCAGCATGTTGTGCCTTTCGACTGCCTCTTTCATTTGGCCTGAGGGTTAGTATGGAAGCCAGAGGCTTCGTTTCTAACTTTTATGTCTCCTGTTTCTTTCATTTGAGTTTGAATAGCAACATGGCTAAGGCCATGCCAACATCACCTTAAGACTAGATTAGTTCTTTAAAGCGTATTTAAATGTACCAAGAGCAAAAGCCAAGAAGGTTGTTAACCATGAAACATATTAAAAATGGTGGAAACGAAAAGAAGAACAATAATATGTACATGTTTGAAACGAAAAGGAATTGTATTTACATGTTATGCTGGAAATGAAGGGCCAAAGGTTAAAGATGACTTACCTTGCTGGAGGTTGGAGCGTGTTCTAGACTTTGAAGCGGTTGCTTTGAATGCCTCTGGAATCGAAGGAAAAGACCCAGGGTAGACCTTGGACACTAGATTCAAAGGAAAGAATAAGTGGGATGCTCCTTGAGTCGAAGGAAACTGGAATGTGTTGTTCTTCAGAATTGAAGGAGGTAACGATGATTCTGGTTTTTTGTGATTTCACAAGTGTTGATGAACCTGAGAGTTTTTGTGTTGTGTTTGAGAAAATTTGTGGGATTCGTTCCTCTGGTCCCCAGATCTTCTCCTTCTTTGTGCAAATGAACTCTCTATTTATAGAGAAAGGCTTTTGGGAAGCTTGTGGAGCAAAAATAATAAAACAAGGCTCAGCTGGAAAGTAAATGTCCACTTGTGCCATAAAAGCAAGATGAATGGTTCATATGGGTTGCTTCCTTCTGAAGGAAAATAGGCACAAGGCTCAAGACAAACTTTTCCAAAAGGTAGTATTATACTAATAAGTGCAAGTGGTCTTGGACAACAAATGGGTAAGGGCCTATTTTAACTTGCATAAACAATTAAGTATAGGGTGAATCATAGGTTTGAGGCCTGAAAAGGGAAAACATGTAGCCTAGCCTATGGGTCTAAATGCTCAACTTGATCTTTTGAGTCGAATCCTCCATCTTTCTACACCTTTCGACCATACTAGAACAACACAGCATTCGTTTTCACCAGTTGTGTGTCCTTCGAATGAACCAACTGTGTATTCTTTGAATGGCCATTTTTAGTTGAATATGTCATTTTGAGTCTTCTTGCTTTTAATAACTTAGGCCCAAACCTTCGACCAGACTCCAAAGTAAGAGAACAATTATTCCACAACTATGGCAAGTCCTTCGACTGGACCACCAAGTTGTGTTTCATAATGCAGGACCATGGCATATTGAAGGGTTTACAAATGGATTCGAAGGTGACATTAAGGCGCATTCGAATCGTACATGAAGATGAATTTGAAAGTCACGAGAAGGTAGCCATTCATCCAATATAAAACTTATGAATCCAAGGCAAACAGGTGAAGGGAGAATGGTGCAGTCGAATGACACCTTTCAGAAGGTTATTAACTTCTGAATCGAAGGAAGCTTTCAGAAGATTATTGACTTTTTGAATTGAAGAAAACCAAAAGGAGGCCTTTACTTCCTGAGTCAAAAGACATTCCTTAGTTGAAGGACATTCCTGAGTCGAAGGACACTGTTTCAAAGGGAAACAAAAACTCAATTGAAGCTTGTATGAAGATCATTTCCTTTTGAATCGAAGGAGAACTATTTGAAGTCACATGCCCAGACGAAAGAGGCACGCTAGAAGCAACTTTTGAGCAATCGAAGGAGGTGCAAAGTCCAATCGAAGGGGGCTGAATCGAAGGAGACCTATTTTCCTCCAAATTTGTCAAAATGTTATTTTTATCTGTTTTCTCCCTTTTTGTTGGTTTCCTTTTAATTCTGGTGCTGGAAAATCCCAGTGTACTTGTGAAAGCTTGAATTTTGAGAATCATTGTGAGAGATGCCTTGAGAATTGAGAGGGCAAATTTTGGGGTACAACACTACAACACAAGATTATGCAGCATAGCATAAGGATTTTTGTTATGTGTTCTTCAACAAAAGGACTTGCAATTCAAGGATGGATGCCCAACTTCATACCCTTGAATCTCCTAGCTCAAGTATGATAAATTCATGCTCTTGGATGTTTTGGAAAGCTTGAAACATCCTCTATAACTTTCATGTTGATCATTTGGACAAAATAATCTTGGAACTATGTGAAAAAATGCCAAGAAGTTGGGATAAAATCCTGACCAAAATCTATTGAAATTTTCTCTAAGTGTTGGATAACAATGCCATGACTTCATGAGCTCATATCTTCAAATCTAAGCATTTTTTGGACATCAAACCTCTAATTCAAAGTTTTAGAATTCATCAAGATCTAAAACTTTCATGTTGAAAGTTTTCTTTGAATCATCTTACATCTTGGTGAAAGAATGTCATGAAATTATGAGATTATCATGTATGAAAACACTTACAAAAATTTCTAAGTCTTGGAAAGTTTGACTTTTCAAATTGACTTTTGACTTTCTTGAATTTTTTATGATCAAGCTTGATATTCTTGAATGCCTTGATGATTTTTTATCTTTGAGACTTAATGTTGACCAGAAAGTCAAAGTTTGACTTTTGGTGCTTCAGTTGACTTTTCATTAGTACAGCTAATTTTGGTCATCTGGTCAATTGACTGAGTAGAACTTATGATACTCCCTCCATTCCTATTTATAAGAAAATTTTGACTTTTTAGGTTCATTGAATAATTGATGTATCTAACCTATATATGGACCAAATACATTATTTATTCAATGAATCTAAAAATTTAAAATTTTCTTATAAATATGAATGGAGGGAGTACAAGATTTGAAACTTGACATGAGCATTATTGAAGGTCCATAATGATCCATGAAAGTCATTTGAAGTATTAGAAGTCCAATTGTCCTTGTGCAAACGCAAACCCTAATTTTGAGGTATTAGTGTTGAGGAGATGTCTTGACCTAGTCAATCCTTGTGCAAGCAAGCTTGAGCTATTGAAGATCTTGTGGGAAATTTCTTGAGAAAAGAGAGGGAAAATTTTGGGGTACAACACTTATGCTATCGGTTATTTTATTTTCCTAAGAACTTACTTTGTGTTCGTTGTTTTTATTGTTGAACTCATTTGGTGTGTAATGAACTTAATGCGTTTGATTAATTATGTCCACTATTGTATATTTTGCACTGGCTTCATTTTATGTGAATATTTTTTGGTGTTTGTTAGTTGCAAAGTATATGATGATCATATAATTAAATATGTTTCTGTTACACTTGACCTTGTACTTTTCTCTTTTTGATGTTGTCAAAGGGGGAGAAGAATATGCATTAAGCAGATTATGTTGTAGATTATGTTGAGCATCTGGTTGTAAGGAAGGAACAAATTCAGTGGGATGATATGCGGTAAAATTGGGCTGAGTTATTGGCTTAGGTTTTTCAATCATCAAAAAGGGGGAGTATGTGAGACCAAGGTACCTCTACTCTTGTTTTAATGATGTCAAAACATTCTCCGTATCTTACATTTGTGCTCCTAATATTGGTTGGTCCCTTGGTAAATTTGCATTTTTGGAATGGATGGCTTGAAACTCCTTGAAAAAAAGTATTTTTGGCCACTTCAACTGTTTGCGTCGACTCATAAAGTTGGTGGGTTGACTCATGGATTGATCAAGAACTTCGCACCTGGCTCGAGACTGCTCGCGTTGACCCTTCTGGTCGACTCATACTATGAGTGAATTTCTTTCAAGTTAAGTTGACGCATGCCCTAGTGCGGTTGATGCATCACTTATTTTTGAACCATCTCATCAAGATCGGGTTCACTCAGGTCGACCCCTCAAGACTGTATGAGTCAACGCATCGCTAATTTCATTTATTTTTCTGCTTCATTTTTTGTCATGTTGATTATGAAACACATTTATATTGGTTTATGTTTATCATTTAGGACTACAAGAAAAAGTGAAAGATATACACACAACTTCTCATCATCTTCATCCTCTCCTTGAATTCATCAACAATTGTACATAACAATTTTTGTTGATTAAAGTGCAGAGTTGTGGTGATAACGGTTAAATTGAAGATTGGAATTCAGATTTGGGTTGAGAATTGAGTGGGTTTTTTCTGAAATAAAACCGTTAGGGTTTTGAACCCCAAGATCCGTGTTGGTGCGGGGGTTTTTACACAAGTCTTTGCTTCATTGAATTCATCCGAGTGAAAGGGTTGAGAAATGATGGGTTTGCTCAATCAAGTAGCGGTAACCGGAGGATTATAAAGAATGATTTGGGGTCAAACATCCTCTGATCGAAATCATCCGAGTGAAAGATTTGTAGAACGAAGAGTTCGTGCAATCATATAGTGGTAGATGGAGGTTTGTTCGAAGAGTTTGGCATACTTGGTTTGTGTATAGTGAAGACTATTGCTTCTCTTGTAACACTTTTCAACTTAATATCATATATATATATCACTTCTAAATTTTAGAATTGGGGGCAGATATAATGTGATACGGTGGGAGAACTGACTTGGGTGATTTGCGTTTTATCACAAATGTTGCAGATAGCAAGAGTCGCCACTGACTTTTCTTTTATCCAATAAAGGAAAGGGTGAAAATAACAGGAAAGACCTTTTGAGAATTTTCTTGAGTTCGGGGGCAGGTTATGGAAAGGGAAGGTGTTAGAACCCTTTTCATCCATAGTTATCTACGGGCTCTTAATTGCTTGATCAATTTGAAATGCTTTTGTGTTTGTGTAAGTATGAAAATATTTTGAAAAACTCCTAAGTTTGGCAAACTTTGCAATGATTCTCGCATCATTGAGAATGTATACAAAGTGTTGGTTTTAAAAATATTTGTTGAAAATGAATGTTTGGAAAGATGTTTGGAATATGCCAATGTAAGGCCATTTTGTAATGATTCTCGTATCGTTTGAGAATGAATACAAAATTTTTGTTTTAAAACTGTTTTGAAAGTGTGAGGTGTAAATGGTTTTATTTGTGAGCAAGCAATTATGAGCAATCTACCTACTCAAAAAGTCTTTATTCTTTTCCTCCTCCTTTAGATAGTGTTAGTTTACCATTGGTTGGTAAGGAAGCTTTATCATTGGATGTTGTTATACCCCAAAATTTGCCCTCCCATATTCCTCAAGAAATTGCCAAGCCAAGCTAGAAAATTCCCCAAGGGTTGTGCAGTGCAACAGTTTCCCATACAGTCAAAATTAGGGTTTGGGTTCTGATCAAGCAAATGAACTTTTCAAAGGCCCAATCAAGTCTCATATGCTTACAAACATGGTCAAGCATCCTCATATCAAGTTTCAAGGCATTCAGCTCAAGATTGCACAGTCAAAACCCTAGATTGCACTACAGTCAACTGTAGGGGCAAAATGGTCATTTGGCAGTCAAAAGTTCAAATTTTTGGTCAACATATCATTTTGAAGCCACAAACATCATTTGATCAATGCTTGATCATGATTCTCAAAATTTGGCTCAGAAATCATCAAAGATGCAAAAGTTGCTATATTTGGACAGCTGAAAAAGTCAACTGAAATTGACCAGGGCATAACTTTCACATGGATTATCAGAAAAATTCCATCCAAAGCTCATTTTGAAGAAAAAGACATTTCCTACAACTCATCTTCATACTTCAAGTCCAAGAAATGCTCTCACAAAAAGTTATCAATTTCAACATTATAGGTCATTTTCAAAAGTCAACAAAAAGGGACTTTAAGTCAAAGACCATAACTTGAGATTGGTAAATCAAAATGACATGGGACCAAAGGCATTGGTTAAAGGACTCAAAGACCTTTCCAAAATGTCCAAGAACATGTGAAAAGCTTAAAAATTGAGCAAGTTATGCCTTGTAGAAGTTGGGAAAATTTTGTGAAATGGCAAAAGTCAACTATCCTTGAAAATCCAATTTTGACAAAAGGGCCCCATTTTTCTCACTTTGTCCATCCTTGTCATGCCACACACGTGGCCCATGGTTGATTTCAAGACCAAATGTTGACTTTTTTATTTTATTTGATTTTTGATGATTTAATTCATTTTAATTCATTGAAAATTCAAATAAAATTTAAAAATCAATGTAATGGTGTCATATGAATTTGGACAAGTTCTATGTATCATGAACCAATTCAAAAATCAGGCCAAGGTTCATTTACACACTAGGTCTAGGTTTTGGCTAGAAAATAGGAAAAATGGTTAATGGATGAAACCCTAATGCCAATTCTTTCTCAAGCATGGATTAAGGTCAAATAGCAAGCCAAGTCTATTCCATAATGATCATTGAGTCAAACCCTAACCCTAGTGCAGCAAGAAACTCGTTCAAAGGCCATTTGACAATTTGAAAATTTGGACATAAAAGGCAAAACTGATTTCAAAGCTAGAGATCGTTTCAAGCCTCAATTTTTATACCATTAGCATCCTGGACCATCATTGAACGCATTTCAATCCATAACCTCAATCAAAAGCTCCTTGAACTAGTCTCTGCAAGTGAAACTGTACAGAGAAATTTTGAATTCGTATTCTTGATTCTACGCATCCTCTTGCATTTTTAATTATACATTCATGTTCCTCACAAGGTTTCCAAACTGACCAATGCATTTAATTTCATTTTTGTGCCATAAATATGAATTTGCCATTTTCGAATTCTAGGGTTCCAGTGTTCTTAAATTGGGGATTTTGAGTATAAGAAAAATTAGAACTCAGAAGCACCATGGCTGAATTCAGTGCCTCAAGACGAAAACATCTTGACCCTCGCGATTAATTTCTGATGCACACAGCTCTATTCGCTATTTTTTCAAATGTGGCCTAATGCAGCGCTTCAAAACCGTTGCCAATGAATTTTGTTTACAGGGACGTGAAGAAGATGAAGATGTGGCACGCTGTGACTCGTCCATTCAAAATTCGCGCGCGTGTTAGTCCATATGCGTTGGTTTTATTTTATATTGTTTATTAACTATAATATGTTAAATGAAATCAATTGGCTCAGCTGGCAGGGACGCGCACTAGGGACTCTAATGACCTGGGTTCAAACCCCAGGTCTCACACATTTCCAATATTATTTTTCATTTCTAATTCCCATGCAGGCCTCACATTAAGACTCACCATGCGCTTCAGCATCAACTCATCCACGTGTCCCAGGAAACTTATCAAAGGGTCCATAACGAGGGCATATGGTGGAGGCCAGTCAAACACGTCACACACAATCCAGAAAGTCAACAAATTCTCACAAAAATGGGCCAGGCCTTTCTAATTAACACCCTCCAAATTGGGGTTCCCTCACCCTGGTTTGCATACTTTGATTATTTTTTTTATTTATTTTTTATCTTTTTATTTATTATTTCAATTGTCATGTTTTATTGTTTTATTTAATTAATTCTTACAAAAATATAAAAAACACTAAAAATACAGAAAAGGACAAAAAATATAGGATTAATTTTGATTCTTTTTTTTTTATAAATTAAAATGTAATTCATTTAGTTTAATTAGGTTTTAATGTTAATTTTAATTCTTTTTTCATAATAAAAAATCCAAAAAATGTAGAATTAGGTTGATTATTAATTTTTTATATCTTTTTTAATTTTTTCCTTTTTTCTCACAATATTATTATTTATTATTTATTTTCTATAAATCAAAAATTGTATATAAATTGATTTAGAATTTAATTAGGTTAGAAATTAAATCTTTTTCATAATAAACTTAAAAAATGATAGAACTAGGATTTTAATTTTAATTAACTTTTCTCTTTTTTCTTTTAAACCTAAAAAACACAAAAACATTATTTTTCATTTAATTTTTAATTTTTAAATTCCTTGATTATTTTAATTATCTGTTAAAGGGTCCAATGCCCTATTTTTGTTTAGTCTTTATTTCGCGCATTTATTTTATATTGTTTAAATACCTCTGTATATGCCCCAAAGCCTTGTAATGAGTTTAGATCTATTTCTCGCACTTTTTATTTTATTCGCTTTATTTATTTTCAGTCAAATCGGGTTCGGTTTTTTTGGCGATGTGGACCCGCGCCAGTTGTAATAGTTAGATTTATTTTCTCGCAAATATAACTGTTAATAAATATGCATGAAAGAATGAATGCCCGAAAAATAAAATTGAATCGTTAGATCACCAATGCATGACAAGACAAACAATGAACTGAAAATGACACACAATTCGCACACACCACCCCTAGGGTACGCCTCACTGTTGCCTTTCGAAAGGTGGTCGTCGAGTAGAAAACGTCTTAGTAAGTCCTCATGGTCCGGGAACCTGGCATGAGGGTAGCTTCTAAGGTGTCTTCCCATTGCTCCGGTGATCACCATGTCCCTCAACTCGAATTGACCCGAACACCTCCAACGGTGGTGCTACCTACCTCTCAATGGTAGGATGGCACTACTTTAAAGGACTCTTACACAGACGAATTCCTTAGGGTAGGTAGGTTCTCGTAGGTACTTGCTCTCTTCAAAACAAAATTCAAACTCTTTTTACACCAACACACTTTCAAAAAACTTTCGAAACAAACTTTTCAAACACTCTGACGTACGAGTCGAACTGAAACTTTTCAAAGAATATTTTTGAAACCCACAATTGAAAAGCAAACAACAATTTTGAAAACACATTGAGCAAGTACCTAAGAGCCCATGGATAACCATGGATAGAAAGGGTGCTAACACCTTCCCTTTCTATAACCTACCTCCCGAACCGAGAGCAATCTCTTTAAAGGAATTTTTCTGTGCTTTTGTCCTTTCCTATTGGAGAAAATAAAAGACGGTGGCGACTCTTGCTTACCGCGACATTTCGCGAACCAGCTTTAAAACAGTCAGTTCCAGATCCACCGATCACAGAACTGGCGACTCTGCTGGGGAAAAACTTAAAGTGAGGTGTACCTTAGGACTAAGATCACTGTGTTTTCAATTGCTTTCCTTGTATGCTTTAAAATTGTGGGTTGCTTGGGAGTTCTATAGATCCTAACCCGGATCTGGGGAATACCTTCTTAGAAAGTAGCAACAAGGCTGTGAGGGAACTGTGCGGGGTATACCGACATGGTTGAAACAGTCTGCTACGTTGATGTGGCATTTTGGTGTGTACCGGTAACCCTTGAGTCAGTCAAGGAGAGTACGGGGCCTCCATGTGGTGTCATGAAGCATCAACAGACCTTAGGAACCTTAATTGAACAATCTTGGCCTCTTTAGGGTAGTGAGATAACTGACTTTGGTGCAGTCCGAGGTTGGTTGATACTCGATACTACACTCAATTGAGGGTTGCTTTCCTGGAATATTTCGGTCGCCAGTTCAGTGGCTAAATCGAAACGATGAACAATGAAAGCAATCCCGTGATATTGGGAACCTTAGAACCCGATTACTTTGATTAGGACAGGTTGAACCCACCAACTTCAAGAGGGTACTACCCAGACCTCATGCTGGCCTTAAACCTTAAGGGCCTGTCTTGTGTGCCTTGTGTGCCTGACATGTTTGTCTTTGTAAATATCTGTGTTTAATCATAGCATCATGACATCATCCAGCATCATATGCATTAACTAACCATTTCAGGGGTTCGAATTTTCATCTTTGTTCTTGTTTTGTAGGACATGGAAACTGTTCGTAGAAAGACAATCCCAATCAGTCTTGTAAGGATCCCTCCTCAGCTTAAGGAGCTTATATCCAGGATTCCCGAGAATTCTTCATTCAGTGAAAGACATGGAAGCCTCATCAGCTTGGTCAACACCAACATTGAGGAAGATATGATAAAAGTCCTGTTCCAATTCTTTGACCCTCTGCATCACTGTTTCACCTTCTTGGATTATCAGTTGGTACCTACATTGGAGGAGTTCTCCCGACTCCTGAAGATCCCTATCCTTGATCAGCTACCCTTCAACGGTACAGAAAAGGAACCTAAGCTTGAAGAGATTGCTAAAGCCTTGCACCTGCAGTCATCTGACCTCAAGGGACATTGGGAAGTTAGAAGTGGTATCAAAGGGTTCTTAGCCAGGTTTCTGTTTGAAAAGGCCTATGAATGTTGGAACTCTCTTGACTTACAAGCTTTTGAAAAGGTTGTGGCCCTTCTTGTTTATGGTTTGGTGTTGTTCCCTAACCCAGATCAGCTCATTGATATCAGTGCTGTCCAGATCTTTATGTCCAGGAATCCTATACCTACGTTGCTGGGAGACCTCCTTCACTCATGTTACACTCGAACCATGAGAAAAAGAGGTGTCCTTATGTGTTGCACTCCTCTCCTGGGAAAGTGGTTTATTTCGCACCTTCCACAATCAGTCCTGAAGAACGAGCGGGGTTTGAGATGGTCACAACGGTTGATGACTCTTACACATGCAGATATACATTGGTGCCCTAGGTCCAGGGAAGATGTCACTATCATTGATCGTTGCGGGGAGTATCCTAATGTTCCTTTACTTGGAATCAGAGGGGGTATTACTTATAGTCCATGCTTGGCTTGGAGACAATTTGGGTATGCTCGGAGGGATGGTCCTCATGACATGTTGATTCCTGACATAGTTTTTGACTTCGACAACGATACTCAAGGACTTCGCCAGAGGTTTATCAGAGCTTGGAGGATGCCTAGTAGGATAGACAGCAAGACACTGGGGCACAGGAACTCCATCCCTTTGGAGCCTTACCTCAAGTGGGTACGAGCCCGCTCTCAGAAATTAGTGATGCCTTATCCTCACATGCTTCCAGTAATCAAAGAGCCTGCCTTGGAAGGAGAGGTGTCTCATGTTATTCAGCACCCTGATATGCCCACATCCTGGGAAGAGATGCAGAAGAGTTGGATCCAGCTTAAAGAAGAGAGGAATTCTCTTGAGACTAGTTTGCATGCCAGTGACAAGAAGGTTTTGGAGCTCACTCGCCTGTTGCACGAGGAAAGGAATCTCAACACTTACATAGCTCCAGAGAAGATGCGCAACATATTTTGGATGTGACTGGATCTTTTTGTATTTTTGCCCATGAGGCTTTGATGTATTAAAACAATGATTTTCTTAATAATAAAGTGCGTTCCTTTTGGTCTACAACAAATTTGAAATTTCGAACTCTTGAATGCATTGCATAAACACATATCATTCATCATGTGCATCATAAATACTCTTCTTTTCAGGTTGTTTACCGTTCTTCGCTGTTTATTTCAGCATCATGAACCCTCCTGAATCATCAACCGATGCGGCTATCAAGGCTCTTCAGGCGCAGAACGTCCAGTTTCAGGCGCAAAACGCCCAATTTCAGGAGCTGATCAAGGGCTTGTCTCAGGGTCAACAAGAGTTAAAGACCATGCTGTTGAAAAAGACCAAGAAGAAGAGGAGGACTGTGCTATTTAACACTGGGCGCAGACTCGGGAACACTTTGGTTGTTGAAGCTGAAAGGACTCCTCCATCTGTGACGGAAGGTAGTCATCATGAAAGGGAGGTCACTACTCCTGTGGGCTCTGATACTGAAACGGACTTCAATGACGACCAGTACCCTCCTGCCGAAGACCGGTACAAACAGCTGGAAGACAGATTAAAGGCTGTGGAAGTTCAACGGGTACCTGGATTGGATTTCGGAGACTTGGGGTTATCTACTGGAGTGGTGATCCCGCACAAGTTCAAAACACCTGCCTTCGTGAAGTATGATGGGGCCTCCTGTCCCAAGATGCATCTCCGTTCTTATGTAAGGAAGATCCAGCCTTACACAGCAGACAAGAACCTTTGGATCCACTTCTTCCAGGAGAGTCTTTCAGGGACTCACCTCGATTGGTTCTATCAACTAGATGGAATCAGCATTCGTAACTGGGAGGATCTGGCCACTGCTTTTTACAAGCAGTATCAGTATAATGCCGACCTCGCTCCTACGCGTACCCAGCTCCAGGGTATGTCGCTAGGGTCGGGTGAAGGTTTTAAGGAGTACGCTCAGAAATGGAGAGACCTGGCTGGCAGGGTGCAGCCACCATTGACGGATCGGGAGCTGGTAGATATGTTCTTGGGGACCCTATCTGGTCCATTTTTCAACCATCTCATTGGTAATTCCTCTGCTGGGTTTACTGATCTGATCCTGACTGGTGAGAGGATCGAGGCTGGTATAAAATCAGGGAAGATACAGAAAGTTGCCTCCTCCAGTACTGAGAAGAAACCCTTCAAAAAGGAGGCTAGTGCTGTATATAACTCCCGGAGAACAGAGCGACCTGAACACCGCCAATCTGTCAGTGCGGTAATGATTGCCAAACCTGCTGCCGCTCCTCGGCCAACTAATCCTCAGAAGTTTGAAAGACCCCGGAGGGAGTTTACCCGGTTAAGCATGACCTTATCACAAATCCTGCCACAGTTGCTATCCACCAATTTAGTGACTGTCAAGGAGGCTCCAAAGTTTCCCAATACTGCATCCCCCAAGTTCAATCCAAATGCTCGCTGTGCTTACCATTCAGATAGCCCGGGGCACTCTACTGATGACTGTTGGGCACTAAGGAACAAGCTGCAGGACCTTATTGACGCCAAGGAGGTACAGTTTGAGGCATCTGACAAGCCTAATGTGGTGGCAGCTCCCCTACCTGCTCATGGAGTGAATGCTATTGGAGAGGAAGATGAAGTGGAGGAGTCAGAGTTCGATAGCTGGATCTACCCAACGGCCGACGGTGGATTGACCAATTGGACTGCTAAAGATTTTACTCCCATAACTTTTGTTCCCCAGTAATGAATTTCTTTGTTTTTGATTTGTAATAAACAATAATTTGAGACTATATAGCCCGGTGTCTTACCCGGGGCACCGTGGTTTTATTTATGAGGGCTTTTTGTTTGTCACTATCATATATCATGAATAAAAGCATTGGACGTTTTTCACATTTCAAATTTTGCGCTCCTTTTCTTTCCTTTCTTTACATATTGCAAAACAGCTGTATTTACACACACACTCACTCATACAGGTTTCAATCCACTCTGGATCTCACTGGTAACGACTCTGCTACTGCCGGTTATGACTTCGAAAATCCGATCAACTTAGCCGCAGACGAAGGTGAAGATGATTGCGAAGTGCCTGGTGAACTTGCAAGACTGTTACAACAGGAGGAGAGGGCAATTCAACCCCATGAAGAGCCAGTGGAAATAATAAACTTGGGTACTGAGGAAGACAAGAAAGAGGTGAAGATTGGTGCCAACCTAGAACTCAGCGTGAAGCAACGGTTGACTCAGATGCTGCAGGATTATAAAGAAATCTTTGCCTGGTCCTACGAAGATATGCCCGGATTAGATACCGACATTGTGGCCCATCATTTACCAACTAAAGAAGATTTCCCTCCGGTTAAGCAAAAGGTTCGTCGGATGCGTCCAGAGATGTCTGAGAAGATTAAAGCCGAGGTTATGAAGCAGTTTGATGCCGGGTTTCTTGCAGTAACTTCTTACCCTCAGTGGGTTGCTAATGTGGTGCCGGTACCTAAGAAGGACGGCAAGGTCAGGATGTGTGTTGATTACAGGGATCTGAACAGGGCCAGCCCCAAGGATGACTTCCCTCTACCCCACATTGATGTCCTTGTTAATAATACAGCTCAGCATAAAGTGTTCTCTTTCATGGATGGTTTTTCAGGCTACAATCAGATCAAGATGGCACCTGAAGACATGGAAAAGACTACCTTTGTTACTCAGTGGGGCACCTTCTGTTACAAGGTCATGCCGTTCGGGTTAAAGAATGCTGGGGCAACCTACCAACGTGCCATGGTTACCTTATTTCATGACATGATCCATCATGAGATAGAAGTATATGTGGACGACATGATCGCTAGGTCCCAGACTGAGGAAGAGCACCTAGATCATCTGCAGAAGTTGTTCGACCGGTTGAAACTATACAAGCTGAGGTTGAACCCGAACAAGTGCACCTTCGGGGTAAGATCTGGGAAGTTGCTAGGCTTCGTGGTCAGTGACAAGGGAATTCAAGTGGACCCTGCTAAGGTCAAAGCCATTCAAGAGATGCCGGTTCCTAAAACAGAGAAGGAAGTCAGAGGCTTTCTAGGACGTCTGAATTACATTGCTCGGTTCATCTCACATTTAACTGCTACCTGTGAACCAATCTTCAAGCTGTTGAAGAAAGATCAGGTAGTACGTTGGAACGATGAATGTCAGGCTGCTTTTGATAGAATCAAAGAATATCTCCAAGAACCACCCATCCTTATGCCACCAGTTGAAGGGAGACCTTTGATACTTTACCTGACGGTGCTTGATAATGCAATGGGGTGTGTGCTGGGGCAGCATGACGAGTCTGGCCGAAAAGAGCATGCCATTTATTACCTTAGCAAAAAGTTTACCGACTGTGAGACCCGATACTCACTGCTTGAGAAAACTTGCTGCGCTTTGGTATGGGCTGCTCGCCGGCTGAGACAGTATATGCTGACTCACACTACCTTGTTAATCTCAAAAATGGATCCTATAAAGTACATATTCGAAAAGCCTGCTCTGTCTGGGAGAATTGCAAGATGGCAGATGATCTTGACGGAATACGACATTCAGTACACGACCCAAAAAGCCATCAAGGGAAGTGTATTGGCAGACCACTTAGCACATCAAGCTGTGGATGACTACCAATCAATGAACTTCGAGTTTCCAGATGAAAGCATTATGATAGTAACTGACTGTGAAATACCTGGACCGGATGAAGGACCTGAACCAGGATCCCGATGGTCTATGCACTTTGACGGAGCCTCCAATGCTTTGGGAAATGGTATCGGTGCCATAATTGTATCTCCACAAGGTACTCATACTCCACTCACTGCCCGGCTGTGTTTCAACTGTACCAACAACATGGCGGAGTATGAAGCGTGCATCATGGGTCTTCAAGCTGCGATTGACCTGAGGATCAAATTTCTGAGTGTCTTCGGAGATTCCGCTCTCGTGATCAATCAGATCAAAGGAGAATGGGATACGAAACATCCAAACTTGATTCCTTACAGAGAATGTGTGTTGGCCCTGATCCCCCACTTCACAGAGATAACATTTGAGCATTTTCCAAGGGAAGAGAATCAGCTGGCGGACGCGTTAGCTACAATGTCTTCAATGTTCAAAGTTAAATGGGATAATGAAGCTCCCCGGATCACCATCTGGAAACTGGACGAACCGGCATACTGTTTTGATCTCGAAACTGAATTGGTAACTGAGAAGCCTTGGTACCACGAAGTGAAGAGATACCTAGAAGCTCAGGAATACCCTGAAGGAGCATCTGTCAATGATAAGAAGTTCCTGAGAAGGTTTGCAGCCAAGTTCTTTCTTAGCAACGGCATCTTGTACAAGCGAAACCAGGATTCAACCCTACTGCGTTGCGTAGATAAAGCTGAAGCAGAAAGAATCATAGAAGAGCTGCATGAAGGGACTTTTGGTACACACTCCAGTGGACATACCATGGCAAAGAAGATCCTACGGGCAGGGTATTACTGGTCTACAATGGAAGCTGACTGCTACCAACATTCTAGGACATGCCATAAATGCCAGATCTACGCAGACAAGGTGCATGTTCCTCCGGTTCCCCTGAATGTTCTGACTGCGCCTTGGCCATTTGCAATGTGGGGCATAGACATGATCGGTGAGATTAAACCTACGGCATGTAATGGACATCGCTTCATCCTAGTGGCGATTGATTATTTTACGAAGTGGGTGGAGGCAGCATCCTATGCTACGGTAACCAAGACTGTTGTGGCACGGTTCATTCGGCACAACCTGATCTGTCGGTACGGCGTCCCTGAGCGGATTATTACAGACAACGGTACCAATCTGAACAATAAGATGATCACCGAGCTTTGCGAACAGTTCAAGATACAGCACCACAATTCTTCTCCTTACAAACCGAAGATGAATGGGGCTGTAGAAGCAGCTAATAAAAACATCAAGAAGATTGTGCAGAAGATGACAGTAACGTATAAAGATTGGCACGAGATGTTACCGTTCGCTCTGCATGGGTATCGTACCTCAGCTAGGACGTCAACCGGGGCAACTCCTTTCTCTCTGGTTTATGGCATGGAAGCAGTCTTGCCGATTGAGGTACAAATTCCTTCTCTCCGGATAATGAAGGATGCAAATCTGAATGAAGATGATTGGATCCAGACACGACTTGATCAGCTCAACCTTATTGACGAAAAGAGACTTGCTGCTATCTGTCATGGTCAGACGTATCAGAAACGAATGATCAAGGCGTTTAACAAAAAGGTCAGACCACAGGAATATCAAGTCGGGGATCTGGTGATCAAGCGAATCATCCTTCCTCAGAGTGATCCAAGGGGCAAATGGACCCCTACGTACGAAGGGCCATTTGTGGTTAAGCACGTGTTCTCAGGAGGAGCAATGATATTAACCAACATGGATGGTGACGACCTTCCTCACCCCGCCAATGCAGACATAGTTAAAAAATACTACGCATGAAAAAAGACCCGCTAGGCTGACATGTCTAGGCAAAAATTAGGGCTTCCCGTCGAACCAAAAGGGTTCGGGCAAAATGAAGGGATGAAAATGAAAAATCGGTACACCCGGCAAGTCGAAAACCTGAAAAGGCGGCTTGGGCAAAAATGGGTATCCCGGTGGACTGAAAACCCGAAAGGGCCGTCCAGGCAAAAATTAGGGATCAAAGCGTAATACTATGTCTCATTGGATCACTTTGCATCCAGAATCCGGTATCTACATCAAGACGGCATCGATCAGTCAACTTCACCTTCAACCAAGGTCATCAAGGGATGAGACGCTCGGAGTTATAAAGGCAATAGCGGGGTTGAAACCCAGTGGATCATTCATCTTTCACACAGCTGTTTTATTTTCTTTTGTACAAAACTTGTATAAACTCTCTTGTTCGGCGACGTACCTCTTACTAGGACGTCAGCCTCTTGTACACAAAACGCCTATTCACAGGCTATTCAAAATCAATACAAATATATTTTTCAGTTAAACGTGCCAAATGTTTTTTCTTTTTCTGTTTTGGTTTTGCGAAAAACGTCCAAGGTTCAATTTGTGATATATGCATTGATAATAATTTGCTAGCTCATAAATATTTGCATACGAGACAAAGAACTAATTGCAGGTGACACTAGAAACAGGGGCAATAAAGAGTTGTCTGAGCAGTCTAATTGTTCTATCCTCTAAGGTACCAAGGTAAGTTCAGTTAAAGAACCTAACCAGGCATCTTAAGTTCCCCAGGGAGTGAGACAGCAAGTCAGTGCATTCTTCCCCAGCATATCAAAATTTCCCCAGGAGAGTCCCATCCAAGTTCCCCAGGAAAGATGGAATTCTTCTCCCCAAGCAGTAAGCTTATCCCCAGTATATTCTGGAAGCTCATCCCCTAGCAGAGTACGAACGCGTCGTCCGGCTTAATTTAAAGAGTTATTTCCTTAACAGGATATAACTGGGTTATCCTCAGCCAAAAGCCAAGGGAAGGTCGTCGTCAACGTAGTTCTTTCCTATCCCCAGCGAAGTCAATTCACACTTCCAATACAACAATGGTATCTCCAACAGAGTTACTATCAACATCCAGCAAAACATCACTCTTCCCACAGAGTATTGCTTCCCGGCATGGTCGTCAGAGTAGCTTTTACCCCCGCAGAATCTTCCATTCGCCAAGTTTATTCCGCAACGGAGTCATCTTCTCCTATCGGTATTCTTGCAATTATCATCCCCAGCGGAGGCAAAAGCTTATTCTTCGACATCAGCCCGGGATACGATTTCCCGGCACCCGTCAAGGATTTACTTTCCTAGACGAAAACATACATAAAACATCACATACATCATTACAGCATGCATAACGCACTGCATCATACAAATCTCATTTATGTTGAGAACATCATTGCTTGATTCATATCATGCATTGCATATGACTGACTTTTATCTTTCAGGAAAGATTCAGTTAGGTTCTCAAGACATTTCAAGACCTAGACTGGTTCAGTCAAAGGCCTTCTCTGGTTCAGTTAAATCGTCCCAAGATTTTCCTGATGCTTATCCCTTTGAAGACATTTCAAGACCTAGACTGGTTCAGTCAAAGGCCTCCTCTGGTTCAGTTAAATCGTCCCAAGATTTTCCTGATTGCTTATCCAGTGGAAGACATTTCAAGACCTAGACTTATTCAGTCAAAGGCCTTCTCTGGTTCAGTTAAATCGTCCCAAGATTTTCCTGATGCTTATCCCTTTGAAGACATTTCAAGACCTAGACTGGTTCAGTCAAAGGCCTCCTCTGGTTCAGTTAAATCGTCCCAAGATTTTCCTGATTGCTTATCCAGTGGAAGACATTTCAAGACCTAGACTTATTCAGTCAAAGGCCTTCTCTGGTTCAGTTAAATCGTCCCAAGATTTTCCTGATTGCTTATCCCTTTGAAGACATTTCAAGACCTAGACCGGTTCAGTTAAATCGTCCCAAGATTTTCCTGATTGCTTATCCAGTCAAAGGCCTCTCTGGTTCAGTCAGATCGACCTTAAGATCTCCCTGATTCTTATCCCAGTAGAAGACACCCCAGATTTTTCTCAACAAGCATTGTTGAAGTTAAAGTCGCCCAAGGCTCTCTTACCATTCATGCTAAGGAAGTAATCATCCCTGGTTCTTTCATTGCTGTTTGAAGCTCCAGACTCAGCTCCTGTAACCAGTCAGGACACATCTAAACATCAGTTCCTGCAACGTGTCAGGTACTCATTTTTCTGTTTTGCAGGTATGCAGGTTCTCGTTAAGAAATCTCTTACGCAATCAAAACACCCAGATGGCATCTATAAGCCCATCATCCGATCCAGCAATCTCCAAATGGCATCTATAAGCCCATTCCCCCATCATTGCTAACATGTGAACGCAAATTTCCGGGCACTCTAGTGTCCAATCATCTTTTACCCTCGGATTACGAAAGGCACGTCAGCCAATCTGCATCCTCAGGTCTAAGAAGATTGAACAGGGGCAACTGTTATACCCCAAAATTTGCCCTCCCATATTCCTCAAGAAATTGCCAAGCCAAGCTAGAAAATTCCCCAAGGGTTGTGCAGTGCAACAGTTTCCCATACAGTCAAAATTAGGGTTTGGGTTCTGATCAAGCAAATGAACTTTTCAAAGGCCCAATCAAGTCTCATATGCTTACAAACATGGTCAAGCATCCTCATATCAAGTTTCAAGGCATTCAGCTCAAGATTGCACAGTCAAAACCCTAGATTGCACTACAGTCAACTGTAGGGGCAAAATGGTCATTTGGCAGTCAAAAGTTCAAATTTTTGGTCAACATATCATTTTGAAGCCACAAACATCATTTGATCAATGCTTGATCATGATTCTCAAAATTTGGCTCAGAAATCATCAAAGATGCAAAAGTTGCTATATTTGGACAGCTGAAAAAGTCAACTGAAATTGACCAGGGCATAACTTTCACATGGATTATCAGAAAAATTCCATCCAAAGCTCATTTTGAAGAAAAAGACATTTCCTACAACTCATCTTCATACTTCAAGTCCAAGAAATGCTCTCACAAAAAGTTATCAATTTCAACATTATAGGTCATTTTCAAAAGTCAACAAAAAGGGACTTTAAGTCAAAGACCATAACTTGAGATTGGTAAATCAAAATGACATGGGACCAAAGGCATTGGTTAAAGGACTCAAAGACCTTTCCAAAATGTCCAAGAACATGTGAAAAGCTTAAAAATTGAGCAAGTTATGCCTTGTAGAAGTTGGGAAAATTTTGTGAAATGGCAAAAGTCAACTATCCTTGAAAATCCAATTTTGACAAAAGGGCCCCATTTTTCTCACTTTGTCCATCCTTGTCATGCCACACACGTGGCCCATGGTTGATTTCAAGACCAAATGTTGACTTTTTTATTTTATTTGATTTTTGATGATTTAATTCATTTTAATTCATTGAAAATTCAAATAAAATTTAAAAATCAATGTAATGGTGTCATATGAATTTGGACAAGTTCTATGTATCATGAACCAATTCAAAAATCAGGCCAAGGTTCATTTACACACTAGGTCTAGGTTTTGGCTAGAAAATAGGAAAAATGGTTAATGGATGAAACCCTAATGCCAATTCTTTCTCAAGCATGGATTAAGGTCAAATAGCAAGCCAAGTCTATTCCATAATGATCATTGAGTCAAACCCTAACCCTAGTGCAGCAAGAAACTCGTTCAAAGGCCATTTGACAATTTGAAAATTTGGACATAAAAGGCAAAACTGATTTCAAAGCTAGAGATCGTTTCAAGCCTCAATTTTTATACCATTAGCATCCTGGACCATCATTGAACGCATTTCAATCCATAACCTCAATCAAAAGCTCCTTGAACTAGTCTCTGCAAGTGAAACTGTACAGAGAAATTTTGAATTCGTATTCTTGATTCTACGCATCCTCTTGCATTTTTAATTATACATTCATGTTCCTCACAAGGTTTCCAAACTGACCAATGCATTTAATTTCATTTTTGTGCCATAAATATGAATTTGCCATTTTCGAATTCTAGGGTTCCAGTGTTCTTAAATTGGGGATTTTGAGTATAAGAAAAATTAGAACTCAGAAGCACCATGGCTGAATTCAGTGCCTCAAGACGAAAACATCTTGACCCTCGCGATTAATTTCTGATGCACACAGCTCTATTCGCTATTTTTTCAAATGTGGCCTAATGCAGCGCTTCAAAACCGTTGCCAATGAATTTTGTTTACAGGGACGTGAAGAAGATGAAGATGTGGCACGCTGTGACTCGTCCATTCAAAATTCGCGCGCGTGTTAGTCCATATGCGTTGGTTTTATTTTATATTGTTTATTAACTATAATATGTTAAATGAAATCAATTGGCTCAGCTGGCAGGGACGCGCACTAGGGACTCTAATGACCTGGGTTCAAACCCCAGGTCTCACACATTTCCAATATTATTTTTCATTTCTAATTCCCATGCAGGCCTCACATTAAGACTCACCATGCGCTTCAGCATCAACTCATCCACGTGTCCCAGGAAACTTATCAAAGGGTCCATAACGAGGGCATATGGTGGAGGCCAGTCAAACACGTCACACACAATCCAGAAAGTCAACAAATTCTCACAAAAATGGGCCAGGCCTTTCTAATTAACACCCTCCAAATTGGGGTTCCCTCACCCTGGTTTGCATACTTTGATTATTTTTTTTATTTATTTTTTATCTTTTTATTTATTATTTCAATTGTCATGTTTTATTGTTTTATTTAATTAATTCTTACAAAAATATAAAAAACACTAAAAATACAGAAAAGGACAAAAAATATAGGATTAATTTTGATTCTTTTTTTTTTATAAATTAAAATGTAATTCATTTAGTTTAATTAGGTTTTAATGTTAATTTTAATTCTTTTTTCATAATAAAAAATCCAAAAAATGTAGAATTAGGTTGATTATTAATTTTTTATATCTTTTTTAATTTTTTCCTTTTTTCTCACAATATTATTATTTATTATTTATTTTCTATAAATCAAAAATTGTATATAAATTGATTTAGAATTTAATTAGGTTAGAAATTAAATCTTTTTCATAATAAACTTAAAAAATGATAGAACTAGGATTTTAATTTTAATTAACTTTTCTCTTTTTTCTTTTAAACCTAAAAAACACAAAAACATTATTTTTCATTTAATTTTTAATTTTTAAATTCCTTGATTATTTTAATTATCTGTTAAAGGGTCCAATGCCCTATTTTTGTTTAGTCTTTATTTCGCGCATTTATTTTATATTGTTTAAATACCTCTGTATATGCCCCAAAGCCTTGTAATGAGTTTAGATCTATTTCTCGCACTTTTTATTTTATTCGCTTTATTTATTTTCAGTCAAATCGGGTTCGGTTTTTTTGGCGATGTGGACCCGCGCCAGTTGTAATAGTTAGATTTATTTTCTCGCAAATATAACTGTTAATAAATATGCATGAAAGAATGAATGCCCGAAAAATAAAATTGAATCGTTAGATCACCAATGCATGACAAGACAAACAATGAACTGAAAATGACACACAATTCGCACACACCACCCCTAGGGTACGCCTCACTGTTGCCTTTCGAAAGGTGGTCGTCGAGTAGAAAACGTCTTAGTAAGTCCTCATGGTCCGGGAACCTGGCATGAGGGTAGCTTCTAAGGTGTCTTCCCATTGCTCCGGTGATCACCATGTCCCTCAACTCGAATTGACCCGAACACCTCCAACGGTGGTGCTACCTACCTCTCAATGGTAGGATGGCACTACTTTAAAGGACTCTTACACAGACGAATTCCTTAGGGTAGGTAGGTTCTCGTAGGTACTTGCTCTCTTCAAAACAAAATTCAAACTCTTTTTACACCAACACACTTTCAAAAAACTTTCGAAACAAACTTTTCAAACACTCTGACGTACGAGTCGAACTGAAACTTTTCAAAGAATATTTTTGAAACCCACAATTGAAAAGCAAACAACAATTTTGAAAACACATTGAGCAAGTACCTAAGAGCCCATGGATAACCATGGATAGAAAGGGTGCTAACACCTTCCCTTTCTATAACCTACCTCCCGAACCGAGAGCAATCTCTTTAAAGGAATTTTTCTGTGCTTTTGTCCTTTCCTATTGGAGAAAATAAAAGACGGTGGCGACTCTTGCTTACCGCGACATTTCGCGAACCAGCTTTAAAACAGTCAGTTCCAGATCCACCGATCACAGATGTGAGGGACATGCATGGGTCGTCGTACAGTCATATAAGGCAACTTGTAAGATGTTTTAGCAATTTTTCGTAAGGGACTAAGATCATTTACCGGAGGCAGCATTAGAAGGGTCATTGAGGGACTATGATCTTTTAATCGATGGTCTTTGCTAAAACATCCCACATTTGAGGGGAATGACTATTTAAATCTGAGGCAACAAGTGTGGGTTACCCTAGAGGTGAAAGTGTGCAAGGTGTGTTTATTTCAAGTATATCATCTTGAATTAGGGTTTTCTAATGTTTGATTTTAGTCTTGTCATACAAACTCTAATTACTAGCAATAATAAGGAAAGCGATAAATTGCGGAATTTAAATGTCCTACGTTATTACAACGCTTTGGGAATGGAGGGTACAATTTGTGAATATGGGGGAGGAAAGAAATAAAACCCTAATTACTATTATAAATCATTGAATATGAATTACAACAATAATTATGCACAAAATATAGACATGAAGAAGAAATTGCTTTTAGGGTTTTTGATGAAAAGGTTTAGAGATTAACCTAGTTGAATTAATTAATTTAATTACAAGAAAGGTTAATTGGTTATTAACAAAACCTAAATCTAATTTCATTAAAATAAAAACCTAAATCTAATTTTAACTTTGTTTATAAAATGATTTTTGTTAAGGTTAAGAAAATATTCTATAATGTAAAAGAAATGATAAAATTAAATTTAAGAAAATAAAATAAAATACCTAAATTAAAATATTTTTTATTTAATTAAAAATATATATTTTTGGTGTTTTTTTGGTTTAGGTAAAATAAATGTATAAATGAAAATAAATAAAATATAAAGGAAATGAAAATAATTGGACTAGGGGTTGAAAAGTGAAAATGGGGTCAAATGTAGCAAAAAGAGGCTCAAGACAGTTTTTTGTTAGAATCAGAAAATAAAAAAAAAATGTGAATGGGCCACACATGGTTTTTAATAGAAAGGGGAGGATGAAGAAGCAAAAACAAAAAGAAAAGGCCCAAGTCAGGAGGCCGAGGCGCCTTGTTTGTAATCCCATGTGACTGACTTTTGAAGGTACATCATGGTCTTGCTATTATGAGCGTTTGATCTGCTTGGAATTAGATCTGACGGTGATGGAATGAGAGTGCATGATGGACCCAAAGAAGCTAGACGCGCTGAATCTGCAAGAAAAACATGAAAAAAATGCAAAAGGGTATCATTGGGGCTCGAACCTAGGTCCCTACACACTAATACCTTACGCGCGCTTCTCTTGCCACTGAGATGGCTGTTTCATCCGTTATTAAGACAACTTGTAATAAATATAAAATAAACTTCTTTCTAAAGGCACTTCATCCCTAACCTCGCTCTAGTATCTCAAACACCATTTTTGAATTTTGTAACTTCCTCATTTCTCAACCAAATTGGAAAATGTAAACATGAAAGTTGCTTGAAATTTCATCACGATTTCAAATATGTAAATAGTTTAAGCTAACACTCAAATATGAACACAAATTTTTATTGGTACCAAATTCTGACCTAATTTTTCAGAAAGTTCATCTTCAAAATTCGCATCACTCAGGTAACATAAATGAAATCTAAGGGCATGGTTAGCTTCAGGGCTATGATGTCTACATTTTTTATTCACAAAGTAAACATAATGATTCTTGTAGAGAGAGTTCAAAGTTTGAAAAACTTACCTCAAAACTGGAAGTGTTTGGTGATTGAGCACTCCTTGAGATGTTGTGATGATCTAGATAGCTTCACTGAACCTCTAGGAAGCTAATGCAAGGCTTACTTTGGATTGAGAGTGGTTGTATTGTTCTAGAGAAGTCAATGTGCAGAGCTTTATTTTTGGTTATGGAAGATGAGGAAGATGATGTTACAGTTGTGTTGTAGGTGTTTGGATAGCTTGTATATGAATTATTGAAGCTTGGTGATTGATTAAAATGTAAAACACACGAGTGGATTATGAGATAGGTATTCAAAATCAGAAATGGCACAAAAATGGAGTTTGTGTGCAAATTCAGATTTTAGGGAGTTTGAGGGAGTTTCTAGGCTTGTGAATCCGTGTATTATCTTTCAAAATGGTGTCTCTATTTACAGCGAAAGGTTAGAGAAGCTCAAGTTGATCAGAATTCAAAATCTCATGTTAAGTTAAACATGTGATTTTCTTGAAAAATCAAGTTTCAATGCCTTGTACCTTTGATTATAGAGTGGTTAAACACTTTAATCACATTGTTTCTGACCTTGTAGATGGAGTGTGATCAGAGGGAACAAGTGAGAGGCTCAAGAATTGACTTGTGCATAAAGCTTGCTTTTCAAGAATGGTAATGTTAACTCTCTCCCCAAAATGGAAAATTAGCTTGGAAAATGCTTAAACCACTTGGATCATAGCTCAAACGTTTATGTAATCCATTAATTATGGGTAGATACAGAAGTTAGAAGGCCTGCAAAGCAAGATTATGCAGCATAACATTGAGATTGGATTATGTGTTCATCAACAAAATGACTTGTAATTCAAGAATGGATGCCCAACTTCTTCTCTTCGATTCTCTTAGATAAAAAATAATCTCTTCAAGTACTTAGACATTTTGGAAAGCTTGAAACATTGTCTACAACCTTCATGTTGACCACTTTTGCTAAATCATCTTAGATCTTGGTGAAAATTGGCCAAGAAGTTAGGTCAAAAAAATCTGTCTAATTTGCCAAAATTTTCACCAAGTGTTTTATGAAAAATGTCATGTCTTTATGGGCTTATATGTTCAAATCTAAGCATTTTTTGGACATCAACCCTCTAATACAAAGTTGCAGAATTTATCAATATCTACAACTTTCATGTTGAAATTTTTCCTTGAATCATCTTGCATCTTGGTGAAAATGCTCACGAAGTATTGAAATTATCAAGGTTAAAAAATACTTAGAAATTTTACAAGTATTGAAAACTTTGACTTTTTGAGGACTTTCTTGATCCTTGGTGATCAAGTTTGGTATTTTGAGTATCTTGATGAATCTTGATCTTTGAAACTCAATGTTGATCAAAAAGCCAAAGTTTGACTTTTTGTGTGTTAGTTGACTTTTCATTAGTTGATCAAAAATTCAATTATCAATCAATTGGTCTTGAGAAATTATTTGAGCCATGAAATTAGGTCAACATATTGTGTTTGAATCCTTGATATCATTCTTTAAATCATTAGGTCATGTACTAGGTCAAAAATCACTGATCAATCATTCTTAGTCAAAACCCTAATTTTCACAATTTTGCCCCTTTGATGATTTGAGTGCTTTTCTTAAGATATTGTGATCAACCCTTTATCAATTGATAAATATGACTTCAAGATGTTGATTTTGGCCAAAAATCATGATGTTTGACTGTATATTGCCTACAATTGACTTTTTACCCAATACAGCTGATTTTCAATCATCTGAGTAATTGACTGAGCAAATTTGTGATGCAAGACTTGAAACTTGGTATGAGAAATATTGGAGACCTATAATGAACCATGAAAGTAATTTGAGGCCTCAAAATTCCAATTTTCCTTGAGAAAACTAAAACCCTAATTTGTGGGCTTGGTGCCTAGGAGGTGCACTTGTCTGATCAAACTCTTGAAACTTCTTGAGCTTTTGAGATCTTTTATGAGAAATGTCTTGATAATAGAGTGATAAAATTTTGGGGTACAACACATACCCTATGTGAGGACAACAAAGGAAACTTCCTTAAAAAATCATGTGTTGTTTCTCTTTCCCTATCCTTTTATTTTTCATAATTTGTCTGATATTGATTGTTCAATTCATTTTACCGTGATTGTAGTGAGTCAAACTTAGTTTACAATAATCATAGCAATCACTTTTATTATTATCAAGGAAAATTCATCACTACAATTAAGTAAAATTGAACTTGTTGTGTTTTTACACACAAAGTGTTTGATAAATTGACTAACACACAAATTAGTGATTTTGTCAAGTTTTATCTTAAATAGTTCATTGGAAGTAGTAAGTACTCATTGATATTGTTTAATTTATTGATTAGTAAGTAATATTATTGATTAATTTCTCATCATAAGAACTCCATTCTATTTCTCATATCTGATCTTTTCAATAATAGTTTGTTTAGACGAATTTGATTTGGGAAGCTTTCGCACCGTTTTAAAGATAATTTTAAAAGCGCAATTTTTAAATAAAGTATCTATTCAAACCCCTTCTATATCCATTTCATCGTCTAAAAAATATATCTCTTCTTTTTGTCCCAAGGTTAAGCACTTATTCTTCGGGAAAATTTGAAAGTGTACTATGAAAATTTTCTGAATAAGGTTATTGATAATGAGTACTATATTTAGAAATCCTCTGAGGCTGAGTTAAGGGAAAAGTTTCTTAAACCTTTTGCTACTCACAAGTTATTAAAGTTCATCAGTTTGAAAAATAAATTTAACCCTTATCATGTCTGTTGTACCCCAAAAATTTTCCTCCCATTTTTTTGAAGACATTCTCATAAGGGTCCTCATTTGCTCAAAGTTGCTTAAGAATTGATCAGACAAATTCTCTTCCTAAGCAATGGGTCCACAACTAGGGTTTTGTGTTTCACAAGTAAGATTGGGTTCTCAAGGTCTCAAGGGGTTTTCATGGTTCTCCATATGTCTTCAAGAATGATCATGTCAAGTTTCAAGCTTTGCATCACAAGTTTGCTCAGTCAGTGGCTCAGTTGAACGAAAATTAACTATATTGGGTAAAAAGTCAACTATGGTCAACATACAGTCAAACCTCAAGATTTTTGGTCAACATCAACATTTTTAAGTGATATTCATCATTTTATCAAGGTTTGATCATGATTCATCAAGGAAAACCCTCAAATCATCAAAAGTCAAAAGTTGCCAAATTAGGGTTTCCTTAGGAGAAGTCAACTGAACTTTGACTAAGCATAACATTCACATGCTTTATCAGATTTTCCCCAAACAAAGCTCATTTTGAAGGAAATTCAATTCTATACAACTTTATCTCTCTAAGATCAAGTACAAAAAATGCATCATTTGAGAGATATAAGCCAAATCATTATAGGTCATTTCAAAAGTCAACAAAAAGACACGTTTTGTCAAGGCAACTTACATCAAGATAAAGTCTTCAAAAACAAAAATAATCAACATAGAGGTCGTAGAGGAAATCTTGATCTTTCTAAAAAGTCTAATATCATCTTGAAAAGATAAAAATTGAGTAAGTTATGACTATTGCAAGTTGGGAAAGTTTGAGCAAATGCATGAAGTTCAAAATGAGCAAGCTTGATATTTTGGACTATTGGGCCATGGTTTAAGGGTCCAAACGTGTATTATACTCTTCATATACCTCAGAATTCATTCATACACCTTTTGGTTTTGTTTTATTTTATTTATTTTTATTATTTTTTATTTAATTCATTAATAATATAAAATAAAAAAGATAAAATTATATCTTGCTACAAGAGTCCAAGCCCATCATTTGGTTGCCATAAATTCCTCTATATAATCAGACATCAAGAGGGAAAAAAGGACATGAAATCATTGCCTCTCAAACTTGTCCAAATTTCCAAATATTTTTCAAGAACCCTAAATTTCTCAAACCCTATTTTCAAGCCCTTTCACCATAAAGCCTTCGTTCCATTCTCTTCCAGCAGACATATAAAGTAAGTTTGGACTAAATTTAATGGTCCAAAACATGTGAATTGCACTATGGCATCGCCGGTCTCATCATGCTCATGACATCCATATCTTGTTTTCTTGTTTTCCTTAACATGTACTAACGTCCCTAACTTGTTTATGAGTATTGATAGTGCAGGTTAGAACAGTCATAGAGGTCTCATGCACCCTGAATCGTGAGACACGATGCTAGCACCACTTTCATGTGTTGTCGTTATAGAACTAAATCCCTTGCGTTTTAGCCAATGAAAACACCACCATTAGATTAAGAAGGCTTTATTTAGGGGGGTAGAGTCCTCTTCATGCGCTAACGTTTGCTATTTTTGCAAGTGTAAGAATTGGCTTGCCGGAGAAGATGACCGGAGCTAGGGCTACAGTGCTTCTCTGGCCAATATATTTGTTTATACATTATGTATTGATTGATTGATTTATATGAACGGATGTATATCCACCCCAGTGGTAAAAACGTGCGTGCTAAGGCACTTCTCTCTCAGGTCATGGGTTCGATCCCCGATTTTGTTATTTTTTCATATTTATATTATCTTTGCAGGTTTGATTACAAAACATGTTGGAGGTGTTACCTTGACACCAAGGCGCCTACTCATTTGGTTATTTTATTTTTCCAATTCTATGTTTCTCACTCTTTTACAAACCTTTTTTCAAAACCTTTTTAAAACAAACCCTAATTTTAATTTTAGGTTTTAATTTTAGTTTTTAATTTTAATTTTAGGTTTTCTTAATTTAATCAATTTTAGGTTTTAATAATTAACCTTAATTTAGTTTTAGGTTTTTGTTAATAAACCCTAATTTGATTTTTAGGTTTTCTCAATTAACTTAAAATCGACCTAGATTTTAGGGTTTGCCTAATTAATTGATTCCTTTTAATCAACTAATTCTTTTCTAAATTAAAATCAATTAGGTTTCTTTATATTAATCATCAAATGACCATAAAACGATTTTTTAACTTTCTTTTTACAATTTTCGCGCATTTATTTACTTTCACATTAGTTTTCCCGATTATGTAACTGCTACAATATGTAATAGTTTTAATTAGGGTTTTTTTGCTTTACTTTTTCTCCTGAGTTTTATGGTTTTGTACCCCCTTTTCTGAAGCCCTGTAATAGTTTAGGTTTACTTTATACACCTTTACTTTCCGCAATTTACTGCTTTTCTTATAACTGCTAGTAATTAAGGCATGTATGGCAAGATCTAAAATCAACCATAGATAGCCCTGATCAAGATTAAATAACTGAATTGAATCACTTTTCACACACGCACCTCTAGGGTAATCTCACTCATGAACATGGGGACGCTTTAGCAAAGACCCTCGGTTAAAAAGATCGTAGTCCCTCGATGACCCTTCGATGCAGCCTTCGGTAAACGATCTTAGTCCCTTACGATAAATTGCTAAAGCACCCTACAAGTTTCCTTTATGATTGTACGATGACCCGTGCCTGTCCTATCACATCCAATTATAGGGCTTCCTACTAACTAATGGTAGGGTAGCACTATCTAAAGGAGGAGGAAAATAACACGAAATATCTTTGAGTAGGTAGATAGCTCGTAATCGCTTGCTCACACAAAACATATTTTTCACACAAAACACTTCTTTTCTGAAATATTTTCAAAAACAAACACTTTGTATGCATTCTCAACTGATACAAGAATCATTACAAAGTTTGTCGTACTTAGGAATTTTCAAAAAAATTTCAAACACATACACAAAAGAATTTTCAAAACAAAGTGAGCTAACGATTAAGAGTCTGTACACCTTCCCTTTTCATAACTTACCCGGACTCAGAAAATTCTCAAAGGTCTTTCCTGTTCTTTTCACCCTTTCTTTATTGGATAAAAGAAAAGTCAGTGGCGACTCTTGCTATCCGCACATTTGCGATAAAACGCAAAAACAAGTCAGTTTTACCACCGTATTACAGAGCTGACGACTCTGCTGGGGAGAACTAAAAGTGGGGTTAGCTTAGAGTTAGATCACTTTTAAATACTTTCTTTATTTGATTTGTCTGCTTTATTTTAAAGGGTTGTTTGGGTTATTTCTTGCAAAGATCCTATACCCGGATTTGGGGAACATTTTAGGTAAGTAGCAATAGATCGTGGAAACTATATGGCATATACTAATATGGTTGAGATGATGTCTATGCTAGTGCGACACATTGGTTTGTACTGGTATCCCTCGAGTCAGTCAGGGAGCATATTAGGCTGCCGTGTGGTGTCATAAGCACTAACTGACCTTAGAACCTTAATTGACCCAACTTATCCATTAGAAGGTAGTGAGATATCCGGCTTTGGTGCAGTCCAGAGTTGGTTGATACTCGATACTACACTCATTGAGATTCGACTCTCGAGTTTTGTTTGGTGGAAAGTAAGTTGTCGAGCTAGACGAAACTTGTAGGAGAGATCAATGATATTGAGATCCCTAGAACCCGGTTACTTCTTTAGGACAGGTTGAGCCAACTAAACTTCAAGAGGGCACTTACCTACAAACCCTATGCAAGCCTTAAACCTAAGGAATTTGCGTGCTTTGCTTGTGTTTAATTGTTTATTTGAACATGACATCATAACATCATAACATCATATCATGACTAACCATTTCAAGGGTCTCAAGGGAATGTGATGCAGTTTATCATGAACCAGACGTCTAACAAGGGGCAAGGGGATTTATTTTCCTCTAGCCGATGTCGTCGAAGACCGGAGTACATTATTTTGAGTCAAAGGCTAAGATCCACTCGACATGGTGAGATTGATTCTCATAGAAGGATGTTCAACGATGCAAATTTCTCCGGTCAAAGCTGCAGCCCGACTCAACTTCTAACACTTCATTCTTTTTTTACCCCGTGAGATCCTTGAAAACATTCCATATGTATATCATGCATCATTACATAACAGGTTTTCCCATACAGGTTTTCTCATCTTCTTGTTGTTTATTCAGTAAAAGATGGCTCTTGAACAAACTGTTAAGGAACTCCAAGTTTAGAATGCTCAATTCTAGGAGACCCTCCTGAATCTTGATCAAGGACGGAAAGATATGATGGTGCTCATCTCTAAAAAGAAGAAGACTCGGAAGCCAATTGTTATCCTCAACATGGGGAGAAGATTCAAAGGTCTTGCTAAACAAGTTCAAACTACTGATATCACCTCTGATGAAGATGACAACCAAGAGGAGGATGGTAGAAGTGTCAGTGCTAAAGGTGGAAGCAACCTTGGTTCTTGTAAGATTTCTAAGAACGAAGACTATTCTGATGAGCAGTATCCTCCTGCTGACGACAGATACAAGCAGCTAGAAGACTGTCTTAGAGCTAGGGAAATCCAGAAAGTGTCTGGATTGGATTTTGGAGAGCTGGGTCTTACTCCGGGGGTAGTTATCCCTCATAAGTTCAAAGTTCATGCTTTTTCTAAATACTATGGTGTGTCTTGTCTAAAACTTCATCTAAGGTCATATGTTCAGAAGATCAAACCCCATACTGCTGATAGAAAATTATGGGTTCACTTCTTTCAGGAAAGTTTGATGGGTGCACAACTCGAGTGGTTCTATCAACTGGAAGGAACCAACATCCGTACTTGGGAAGACTTGGTTGTTGCTTTTTACAAGCGGTATTAATACAATGTTGACCTTGCACCAAATCTCATGCAATTATAAAACATGTCTATGGATTCAAACGAGGGGTTCAAAGAATATGCCCAAAAGTGGAGAGACTTATCTGGAAGGGTGCAACCTCCCTTGTCTGACCGGAAGCTAGTTGATATGTTCATGGGCACTCTGACATGTCTATTCTTTAAACATTTTATTGGAAGCTCCTCATCTGTTTTTACTGAACTGATTCTAACTGGGGAATCAGTTGAAAGTGGTATTAAGAGCGGAAAAGTTCAAGTGGATGCGTCTTTGAGTGCTGTGAAGAAGACATTCAATGGTAAAAAGGAGACTAATGATGTTTATGGCCAGAAGGGCCATGGTAAAAATTACCGCAATCAATCTGTGGGAGCGGTACTAATTTCTAATCCTGCACATGTTCAACAATAACAACACGGCAATAGGCGTAGGTCAGACTCTTCGAGAAGGAAGTTTACCAAGATTAATATGCCATTGTCTCAGGCATTGCAACATTTACTAAAAGTGAAACTGATTACACTGAGGGACCCTCCTCAGAACTCCAACACCTCCTCTCCTAAGTATAATTCGAATGCGAAGTGTGCCTATCATTCCAACAGTCCTAGATACAACACCAACAATTGTTGGATCCTGAAAAACAAGATTCAGGATATGATTGACAAAAAGGAAATTGAGTTTGATCCTCCGGAGACCTCGAATGTGATTACTTCACCAATGCCAAAGCACGACAAAGGCATAAGTGTTATTGACAATGTTCTTTATGTGGCTACTGTAAGTGAATTGGTTACTCCTCTACCAATAATCAAGAAGAATCTATTGCAGGCCGATTTATTTTCAGGATGTATTGAAAAATGTTACTGATGTGCAAGCCAACCCAATGGCTGCAGATTACTGAAGGAAGGCATTCAACGCCTGATGGAAAATCATATAATTCTGATGGAGAAGGTTCTGTCTGCTGAGAATTTATGTCAAGACTTATCAGTAATTTCAGGCCCTCTTGTTTGGATCACCTCCAAAGGTCCTGTAAGGATTATTGCCAATCTGAAAGCTACTCCACTGATCATCACTACACCTGAACCCATCCCATATTCTTCGGATAAAGCTATTCCTTGGAATTATAGATCCGACGTCTACTACCATAGCGTCAAGCAAGAACTACCAACTGTTCAAGATGAAGTTGCTGAAGTTGCTGATCCCGGCATTGACAATATTGCTGGAACCAGTAAGGTTACTAGAAGCGTAAGGGTTTTCTCTCTGGAAATCTCTCCGAAGACTATTGCTACACCTATTAGAGTTACAACCATCGAGTTAACTATTGAGCCTCAGGGTAAAGAGAAAATGACAGAGCATGTTCAGATGGAGGCACCTAAGGAAGCTATAGTTGAAGACACCTCTAAACAAGAGTTGGAAGAGGTATTGAAGATTATCCGCAAGAGTGACTATAAAATGATTGAACAGCTGGGGCAGACCCCATCAAAAATCGTTATGTTATCCCTACTACTATATTCTAAAGCTCATGCACAGGCTTTAGTAAAAAATTTGAAGACCGCTCACGTACCACAAGAAATTTCTGCCGATCAATTTGGAAGTTATGTAGACAGCTTAACGACTGACAATAAATTAGGTTTTTCTGATGCAGATTTGACTCTGGAAGGAAGAAACCACAATAAAGCCCTGTATGTCTCCATTGAATGCAAGGGTACTACTTTGGCTCATGTATTGATTGATACTTGTTCTTCATTGAATGTGCTACCAAAGGGAGCTCTTGAAAGATTTGATTGCGAAGGGGTCATACTAAAACCCAGTGATATTGTAGTTCGAGCCTTTGATGGGTCCAAGAGGATGGTACACAGAGAAGTGGATATTCTGATCAAGGTGGGTTCGCAGATCTTTGAATCTACCTTCTATGTAATGGATATTCGGCCAGCTTATTCTTGCTTACTGGGACGCCCCTAGATCCATGGGGCATGCGCTGTTACCTCTACCCTGCATCAAAAATTAATATCCTGTGAACATAAAGATTGTTACTGTCTGCGGTGAAGAAGAGTATATGGTGTTAGAACAAAGTTTGAATCTACTACCCTATGTTTAAGTTTTGATGATAATAAAGTGAAAAGATATATTATTTATATGATTCATGTATGAACTATCTGCTGCCTAAATTATTACGTTCTGATTTGCAGATACTCTGATTGGTATAAGCAAGATCACACCTAATCAGCATCAGAAATTTGGTTCCTGACATCAACATCAGAAGTTGCCATATCAGAATGTCAGAATCAGAAGATTAACTCACGTGTATGCTGAAGCCTGATGAACAGAACTGCACTCAACACTCTGATAAAGAAACACAACAGTTCATCAGCAGCTAAGCAGAGTCAGAATGAGCCAAGCCAGAACTTGCATTAAGTAAGCAACGGTACTGTGCATTGAAAGCAAATTAATACCAACGGCCTCATTCCAGACAAGATTTGCTCGATAAGGAAAGTTTGTTATTAGCATTGAATCAAGAATATTGCTCCAACGTTCAACATCTCAGTGCTATATAAACAAGACTTTGAAGATTGAATTGGCTAATGCTCTCCAAATCTTTACACGCCTAAAAGCTGATCATAATCTTCCTTCTCTCAGTTTGCTAAACACTACACATTCTCTTATTCCATCATTGTTTAGCAATCTAGTTTCTAAGCTTTAAGTTGTGTATACATCACAGTTGTGATACAGTTTTGTAGAAAACATTCACACACTTAGATTTATCTTCTTTGTAAGAAAGTGTTTCCTTGACAAACCGGGTTGTGGTTTGCATCAAAAAGGCTTTAGCAGTTGTTAAAGTAGTCTGTAATATTCAGTTGAATATAGTGGATTAAGACCTCGTTGGAGAGAGGCGAAATCACCTTGACGGGTGGACTGGAGTAGTTTGAGATCAAACGAACCAGGATAAAAATATCTTGTTCATTGCATTGATTTTCAGTTTTACAATTCAACCCCCCTTCTTGTGTTTTTCACTACTTCAATTGGCATCAGAGCTCCTGGTTCTGAGCTAAAACACTTAACCGTGTCAGTACAAGATCCAGCGTCAGAAAAACACAATGGCAGGAAACTATTCTCACACCAGCAATGACAACAATGAGGACAGAGACAGATTCAGCGGCAAACCTCCAGTCTTTGATGGAGAAAACTTTGATTACTGGAAAGACAGAATTGAAAGCTTCTTTCTGGCACATGATGTTGATCTGTGGGATATGGTGACAGATGGATACACGCACCCTGTGAATGCAAGCGGTCAGAAGATTGATAGAAAAACAATGTCTGACCAACAAAAGCGTGACTTCAAGAATCACCACAAGGCCAGAACCATCCTCCTCAGCGCCATCTCCTATACTGAATATGAAAAGATCTCCAACAGAGACACAGCAAAGAACATTTTTGACTCACTCAGAATGACGCATGAGGGCAACGTTCAGGTCAAAGAAACTAAAGCTCTGGCGCTCATTCAGAAGTATGAGGCGTTCAAAATGGAAGAATCTGAATCCATTGAAACAATGTTCTCAAGATTCCAGATTCTGGTAGCTGGTCTCAAGGTTCTGGACAAAGGATACTCTACTGCTGACCATGTCAAGAAAATCATCAGAAGTTTACCCAAGCAGTGGAGACCAATGGTTACAGCTCTGAAGCTAGCTAAAGATCTCAACAAAATCACTCTGGAGGAACTTATCACCTCCCTCAGAAGTCATGAGATAGAGCTAGAAGCTGACGAGCCTCAGAAGCAAGGTAAGCCTTTAGCATTAAAATCTAACAAAAAATCTGAGTCTAAAGTTTTGCAGGCAGTTGAAGAAACATCTGATGGATCCTCATCAGAAGAAGACGAACTCTCCCTCCTCTCCAGAAGAGTAAATCAACTGTGGAAGCAAAGACAAAGGAAGTTCAGGAATCCCAGAAGATCTGATCAGAACGAGTCTTCTTCCAGATACAGAAGGACAGATTCTTCCTCTGGATACAGAAGATCTGAAGGCTCCTCTAGTAGCAAAAAGCCAAACACCAAGGAGATCATCTGCTATGAGTGCAATGAGCAAGGACACTATAAAAGTGACTGCCCAAATCTTCAGAGGGAAAAGCCCAAAAAGAAGTTTGGAAGAGAGAAGAAGAAAAGTCTCATGGCTACATGGGATGACTCTGACTCGTCTGAAGCTGACTCAGAATCAGATGATGAGAGGGCAAACATAGCTCTCATGGCTAACATCTCAGAAGATAGTGAAGCTTCTGAATCAGACTCAGAATCAGATACTGAAGAGGTATTTCCTAACTTTGCTGTTAACTTTACCAAGGCTGAACTTGCTGAAAGCCTTAATGAGATTCTGGAACGGTATCAGCAAATTAGAGTTAAATTCAGAGACCTGAAAAGGAATCTTGAATCTGACTCTAATAAGACTGAGAGTCTCAAATTGGAGAATTCTGAGCTGAGAAATAAGATTTCAAAATTAGAAAACACTTTACAAAACTCTCAGAAGGAACCAATTTCTGAAACTCCTAGCAACGCTGATGAGATCATCAAGGAGTATGATCACAGTTTCCAGAAGTTCCTCGCTAAAAGCATAGATAGAAGCAAAATGGCTTCAATGATCTATGGAGTTAGCAGAAACGGCAGGAAAGGAATAGGATACCAAGGTAAGGTTCCTACACCAAAGAATGTCATGGATTTAACCATGAAACACACTCCTCTGAATTCACATTTTGTGTATGGTCACACACATGATATTAAATACACTAGCAGTAAGCACTCTGTGAAACCAAAATTCAACCAGAGTTTTGGTAAAACTAACAAATCAGGACCCAAGAAAATCTGGGTACCTAAGGATAAAATAATACATGTTGCAGATATCTTTAGCAGCAAGTCAGAAACACCAGCCATGGTACCTGGACTCTGGCTGCTCACGACACATGACGGAAAGAAGGCATATGTTCCAAAGCCTGGAACTTAAGCCTGGAGGCCACGTTGGTTTTGGAGGCAATCAGAAGGGAAAGATAATTGGCTCTGGAACTGTAGGTAATGGAAATATTCCCTCTATTAATAATGTTCTGCTAGTAGATGGATTGATGCATAATCTGTTATCCATAAGTCAATTAAGTGATAACGGTTATGATATAATCTTTAATCAAAAATCATGTAAAGCTGTTAGTCAGAAAGATGGGACTATCCTGTTTAATGGTAAGAGGAAAAACAACATTTACAAAATCAAACTTTCTGAACTAAAGAGTCAGAATGTAAAATGCCTTTTGTCTGTTAACAACAAGCAGTGGATCTGGCACAGAAGATTGGGGCATGTTAGTATGAGAAGAATATCTCAGATTAACAAACTCAATCTGGTCAGAGGACTTCCTAATTTGAAGTTCAATTCAGATGCTCTGTGTGAAGCATGTCAGAAAGGCAAGTTTGCAAAACCTTCTTTTAAATCTAAAAATGTTGTTTCTACCTCTAAGCCATTAGAACTTCTGCACATTGACTTATTTCGACCAGTTAAAACTGCTTCAGTCAGTGGCAAGAAGTATGGGTTAGTAATTGTAGATGACTATAGCAGATGGACATGGGTAAAGTTCTTAAGACACAAGGACGAGTCACACTCTGTGTTTGTTACCTTCTGTAACCAAGTTCAGAATGAAAAGGATCTTAGAATCGTTAAAGTCAGAAGTGATCATGGTGGAGAATTTGAAAACAAAGATTTTGAGTCATTCTTTAATGACAGAGGCATTCTGCATGATTTCTCTTGTCCTAGAACTCCCCAACAAAATGGAGTTGTAGAACGAAAGAACAGAACATTGCAAGAAATGGCCAGAACCATGATCAATGAGACAAACGTTGCTAAGACCTTCTGGGCAGAGGCAATAAACACAGCGTGCTACATTCAGAATAGAATCTCAATAAGACCTATTCTGGAAAAGACTCCATATGAATTGGGGAAGAACAGAAAGCCCAACATTTCATATTTTCATCCATTTGGATGTACTTGTTTTATGTTAAATACAAAGAATTATTTGAACAAGTTTGACTCTAAAGCACAGAAGTGTATTATGTTAGGATACTTTGAACGCTCAAGAGGGTACAGAGTATACAATACAGAAACACAGATTGTGGAAGAATTAATCAGTGTTCGTTTTGATGATAAGCTTGACTCTGAAAAGTCAAAGCAGAATGAAGTTTTTGCAGGTATGGAAATTGAATTTACAGGTTCTGAAGACAAGTCATCAGAAGCTCTCAACATAGACACTCCTTCAACGTCTGAAAGGAGCACTGCTAGAAATCCTACAACAGCTGCTGATCAACCTCAGAAGAGATTACCCAGAAGCAGCTTGGATCACCCAGAAGAGACTATCTTAGGAAGAAAGGAAGATCCAATCAGAACAAGAGCAAGCTTCAGAAACTCTAAAGAAACTCTCATGGGACTTGTGTCTCTGATTGAACCTTCTTCTATTGATGAAGCACTTCTGGATAATGACTGGATTTTGGCAATGCAAGAAGAGCTGAATCAATTCACCAGAAACGACGTATGGGATCTCGTTCCCAGACCAAAAGGATTCAACGTCATTGGAACAAGATGGGTGTTCAGAAACAAGCTAAATGAACAAGGTGAAGTCATCAGAAACAAGGCACGATTGGTTGCACAAGGTTATAGTCAGCAAGAGGGGATAGACTATACAGAAACCTTTGCCCCAGTCGCCAGGTTAGAATCTATCAGACTTTTAATTTCATTTGCTATTAATAGAGGCATCACTCTGTATTAGATGGATGTCAAAAGTGCATTCTTAAATGGTTATATAGAAGAAGAAGTTTATGTACACCAACCCCCTGGTTTTGAAAATACAAAACATCCAGAACATGTTTTCAAACTAAAGAAGTCACTATATGGTCTGAAACAAGCTCCCAGAGCTTGGTATGAAAGGCTAAGTAACTTTCTATTAGAAAATGAATTCACCAGAGGGAAAGTGGACACTACTCTATTCTGTAAATCAGTTAAGAATGACATCTTAGTCTGTCAAATTTATGTTGATGATATTATTTTTGGTTCTACTAATCCTTCTCTTGGAAGAAAATTTGCTAAGTGTATGCAGGCAGAATTTGAGATGAGCCTCATGGGGGAACTGAAATTCTTTCTAGGAATTCAGGTCAATCAAACTCCAGAGGGAACTTACATTCATCAGAGTAAATACATCAGAGATCTTCTGAAGAAATTTGACCTCTCAGAATGTAAGCCATCAAAGATTCCAATGCATCCCACGTGCATTCTGGAAAGAGAAGAGGTAAGCAAAAATGTAGAACAGAAAGTCTACAGAGGTATGATTGGTTCTCTCCTCTATCTGACTGCTTCAAGACCTGACATATTATTCAGTGTTTGTATTTGTGCTAGATTCCAATCAGATCCTAGAGAATCTCACTTAACAGTTGTTAAGCGAATTTTCAAGTATCTGAAAGGTACTACTAATCTGGGTTTGTTTTATAGAAAATCTAGTGATTACAGCTTAGTAGGCTACTGCGATGCTGATTTTGCTGGAGACATAGTGGAGCGTAAAAGTACTTCTGGAAGCTGCCAGTTTCTGGGAGAAAATCTGATCTCTTGGTCCAGCAAAAGGCAATCAACAATTGCGCTATCAACAGCAGAAGCTGAGTACATAGCAACAGCAGGATGTAGCACACAAATGCTCTGGATGAAAAGTCAGCTTGAAGACTTCCAGATTTTTGAGAGTAACATTCCTATACTCTGTGATAATACTTCTGCTATTTGCTTAAGTAAGAATCCCATTTTACATTCTAGAGCTAAGCATATAGAAATAAAACATCACTTCATTAGGGACTATATTCAGAAAGGAATTTTGAACTTAAAATTTATAGATACAGACCATCAATGGGTTGATATCTTTACTAAACCCCTTTCAGAAGATAGGTTTAATTTCATTCTGAAACATCTCAGCATGAAAGTCTTCCCAGAGTGAAAATGTTTTAACTCCATATATTTACCTTCAGAATGTAATTGTTTTACTGTGAACTTCTGATCAATCTTCTTTCAGAAAGATAGAACATGCAGATTGTATCAGATGCAAGTCTAAAGATCTGAGATTCTAAGCTCAAAGACAGACGTGCTGATCACTACATCAAACAAGTGTCATCCAATCATCAGCAAATCTTTGAAGCAGAACGCGTGCACGCTTCTGAGAAGGCAAAACGCTGATTGGGTGCATTGAGACACATGTCTGGTAACCGTTTTTAAGTATCTTTCTAAAATCCCCCAAAATCAGCAAGCATTTAATAAAAGTAATCATGCTTTTAAAACGCAATCATGATTTTTCTCTTTCTTAAAAACGTTTATTTTTTCAAAATATTCGGAACTCTATTTAAACACATTAACCTCTCATTCTAATTCTTTACAGTTTCTTACTAATTCTCAAGCATTCTCTGCATTTTTCTGTGTTCATCTCTTGCAAAACCCTTTTTCTCAGTTTCTTCTCAAAATCTTTTAGTGTGAACATGGCAACCTCCAGCAGTGCTTCTGCAGGTCCTCAGAAGAAAGCATCATCTAAACAGTATCAAGTGCCATTCAGAACACTCCTCACTCTTGTGAAGAATCTTGAAGTGTTATCTGAATTGATCATTGATTTTGGAAGCTTGAAGGAGAACGGTTTTGACCTAACAGAAGAAGTTAGGGCACAGAAATGGGAAAGGTATTTTGACAGGCTGGTTGGACCAACATTCCCTATGTTAGTCAAGGAGTTCTGGATTCATGCGAAGGCTTCAACGCATCTAGTCACCTCCTTCGTTATGGGGAAGAAGATTGTGATCACTGAGGATCACATAGCAAGGTTAATCGGTTACAGTGGCGGTGGCGTCCGCTGTATTGATATGGCTGAGAGATGTGCTGACATGGGCGTGATAGCTGAAAGGATTTTCACCCATGGGGTGCCCAGCAGCAAGATCAAAGATCTGAAGGATCATCATAGAGTTTGGGCAAAGATAATTCTGGGGTGCTTCAACCATAGGAAGCCAACTAGTTCCCCTGATTACATAAATGTGGATCAGCAGTTTCTGATCTACTTTATCGATCAGAAGGTAAAAATCAACTTGGCTCATCTTCTGTTCAACCACCTCAGAACAAGTGTGAAGGAAACCAGTGAAGAAGAAAGAACAAAGAGGGATTGGATACCCTTTGGAAGGTTGATATCAGATATTCTGACAGAGAATAGGCTGATAGAGCATCTGATAGAAGCTCAAGAGTTAAGCACCATTGAACCAACAGTTGGGAAGCCTCTGAACGCGAAGAACTTGAAGAAAATGAAGTTGATAGAGAATATCAAAAAGGAACCCAGAGCTAATCCTATTGCTGATATCACCAGCAGAAGAGTTCCACTGAGTGACTTTCCTTTATTTTCTGAGATAGAATCTAAACCAGAGGTGGTTCTCAAATACTTAGACGCGTGCAAGGCAGATGGTACAGATCCAAATCTAATTATCAAAGATCTGCATCAACCTCAACCAGAAGTGACTCTGAAGAAGACGAAGAAGAGGAAGGCACCTTCAGAAGGATCATCCCAGCAGACACCCAAGAAAAGAGGTAATTTATCTGCTGCTTCTGTTTTAAATTCTTCTACTATTCCAGCATCTATTCCACCTCCAACCTCTCATAGAATCTCTATCTCCATCCCAACAATAGATGAAACTGAACCAGAAGATGACCCTTCTGAGGCATTAAAACTCAGAAGACCCAGAACCAAACATCCCAAACCAACAATCTCAACAACATCAGCAATTGACAAAGTGCTGTCTGACATTGACCAACACACTTCTGATCACTCCGCCAATCCAAACTCTGAACCACAAATTGTCCCTCCTCCACAACCAGAACAACAACAATCTGCTGAAGAACCAGAACAACAACAACCTCTCACATCAATTCCAGAAGAACCTCTTATCCCTGAACAACCAGAAATTCCAACAACTTCTCCTCAACCAGCAATTTCGTCTCCCTCTCCTCAACCAGAAATTCATCCACCATCACCTCAACCTGAGTTTCATCACTCTAAAACTCAAACTCCTCCACCTTCTGAACCTCATTCACCTCAATCATCTGAACCACAACCTCTGGCAATCCAGCTGCCATGTGGAACAACAGTCACCATGGCCCAGTTGCCATCCTCACCAGAATCTACACCACCCAATACTCCCAAAACACCAAACAGTCCAATCATAATTTCTGATTCTCCCACTCCATCTCCAAAACAAACAGCTGCCAAGCAAACCACCGAAAACCCCAGCAGGACCTTCATAGACTTAACCAGCCTTGACCGTCTTGCTGATCTGAAACACAAAATAGCCATCCCAAAACCAAAACAACCAGATGTTGGCTCTGGTATTATGAATTTTGAAACAGGTTTGCAGCAATGGATTGCTTCTCTGAAGCAAGTCTATCCTGGAATGATTGACCCAACTGCTTCTGACCAGCTCTGGTCACAATTCAGACTTTGGGTACGTGCTGAAGCCCTCAAGTTGCAGGATATCAACTATGAGCAGGCACAACAGAACTTCAGCAAGCTGCTGAAGGAAGTTGAAAGTCAGCTGCCTCAGGAAGCTGTGCTCCCTCTGGATAGTGAACCTTGGTCTGAGAAACAGCTAGCTTCAAAGGTGCAACCAGAAGAAGACAAGACCATTCAAGCTGAAGCAAGTCAAGCAGAAGATGTTGCAGAAAGCTCTCAGAAGCTTCCTGCTTCTGATGTTTCTCAAGCTGCCTTGGACAGGCAGACTCTGGAAGAGCTGAAGCTGAATGACATGCGTCTGCAGCAGAGGATGGATGAAAACGACCAGAAGATGAAAGAAAGAATGGATGTGCAGGATAGCAAGATTGACACTGTTGTCAGCATGGTGCACAAGCAGAATGAGACTACTGATCAGATCAAAGCCATGCTGGAGAACCTGTTCACACGCTTTCCTCCCCAACCTTAGTTTTTTCATTCATGTCTTTTTCATGTTTTCTTTGATTATCTGATGTACTGTTTGAATATGTTTTGTTTGATTCTGAACCTTTTTAATATGACAAGTTTTTCTGATCTTAATTGTTTTAGCACATCACCTACACTTTTTGATTGCTGACAAAAAGGGGGAGAACAAGAATGATATTTTAAACAATAACGGTTAACTAAGACAGAAATTCTCGAACATTCTAACTCTATTACTTGAAAATGTTTTTTCTGTTTTGCTTAAAGTCTAAAGGTACAAGGAAGCTCCTGGACACTCTGAAGACTAAAAGCTCTGAAGCTCTGATCCGCTCTGATACTCTGATCCAAAGCAAAGCTCTGACAAGAAAAGCTCTGATACGCTGATCTGAAGCTCTGCTCTGATATGCTGATCTAAAGCTTCTGTTAGTTAAAGACTCTGATACTCTGATGTTCAAAGAAAGGCAAAAAGATATGATCCTGAAGAACACTTGTAATCAAAAAGGGAAGTAATAAACTCAGGGGGGGTATCTCTCAACTCTGATATCTTTTTATCCCTTATCTTTGATAACCTCTTACTCTGATGCATCTCTCTGATACCTTTTCACGTTATTTTCATTTAAAAATATCTAGTTTTTGTCATCATCAAAAAGGGGGAGATTGTTAGAACAAAGTTTGAATCTACTACCCTATGTTTAAGTTTTGATGATAACAAAGTGAAAAGATATATTATTTATATGATTCATGTATGAACTATCTGCTGCCTAAATTATTACGTTCTGATTTGCAGATACTCTGATTGGTATAAGCAAGATCACACCTAATCAGCATCAGAAATTTGGTTCCTGACATCAGCATCAGAAGTTGCCATATCAGAATGTCAGAATTAGAAGATTAACTCACGTGTATGCTGAAGCCTGATGAACAGAACTGCGCTCAACACTCTGATAAAGAAACACAACAGTTCATCAGCAGCTAAGCAGAGTCAGAATGAGCCAAGCCAGAACTTGCATTAAGTAAGCAACGGTATTGTGCATTGAAAGCAAATTAATACCAACGGCCTCATTCCAGACAAGATCTGCTCGATAAGGAAAGTTTGTTATTAGCATTGAATCAAGAATATTGCTCCAACGTTCAACATCTCAGTGCTATATAAACAAGACTTTGAAGATTGAATTGGCTAATGCTCTCCAAATCTTTACACGCCTAAAAGCTGATCATAATCTTCCTTCTCTCAGTTTGCTAAACACTACACATTCTCTTATTCCATCATTGTTTAGCAATCTAGTTTCTAAGCTTTAAGTTGTATATACATCACAGTTGTGATATAGTTTTGTAGAAAACATTCACACACTTAGATTTATCTTCTTTGTAAGAAAGTGTTTCCTTGACAAACCGGGTTGTGGTTTGCATCAAGAAGGCTTTAGCAGTTGTTAAAGCAGTCTGTAATATTCAGTTGAATATAGTGGATTAAGACCTCGTTGGAGAGAGGCGAAATCACCTTGATGGGTGGACTGGAGTAGTTTGAGATCAAACGAACCAGGATAAAAATATCTTGTTCATTGCATTGATTTTCAGTTTTACAATTCAACCCCCCTTCTTGTGTTTTTCACTACTTCATATGGTTAGCCACTTGAACTCTTTCCAGTATATGGAGATGGATGGTAAATTCATCGAGACTCCCTATCATACTTTTGAATCATCCATCCTGCCTCAACTGAAGATGTCTCTACCATTCCTAAAGTTACCAGAGTTCCGCCCAGAATGGCTTCATTGAAAGATGATAAAGCTACTGTAGAAGAAGAGGGTCAGCGGGTTGTTCGTTGTGCTCGAGTTAGAAGGCCATATTTTGCATCAGCAACAACAGAGTCAATGTAATAGAAGATGTTGACAGTGATTATGACCTTGACAGCTGGATCTTTCCTAGTGTTGGCAATGGACTCAGCAACTGGAAGGTTGAGGACGTTATCTCTATCTCCTTTAGTCAGGAGTAATAGCTACATTTTTGTTTTTTATTGCTTTCAAGTTTTGGCTTTGTAATATTTGAACAATGACTTTAAGCCCCGTTCTTTACTTAGGGCAGAATGGTTCATTTGTTAAGGGTTGTCATTTCATAAACATATTTTCATTTAATAAAAGAATTGGACGTTTTGCATTCAAATTTTGTGCTCTCTTTCTTTCTTTTTACTTTTGTCATTTTCAAATAGTTATGTGTTCTTATACACACCCACACAATACATTACATATCCACATCCACTCTGGATCCTGTTGGTAACGACTCTGTTATTTCCACTTATGACTTTGAAAATACGATCTACCAAGTCGAGGACGAAGGTGAGGAAGATTGTGAAATACCAGGAGAACTTTCCAGACTGTTAGTGCAAGAATAGAGGGTTATTCAACCACGTGAAGATCTAGTTGAAGTGGTAAACTTGGGTTCTAAAACAGATAGGAAAGAGGTCAAGATAGGCGCTAACTTAGAGGACAGTGTCAAGAACAGGTTGATACAGATGCTGCATGAATATGTTGAGATCTTTGCTTGGTCATATGAAGACATGCCAGGGCTTGATACTGATATTGTGGTTCACCGTCTGCCGATGAAAGAGGGTTGTGCTCCGATAAAACAGAAGGTTCATCGCATGTGTCCTGAGATGTCAGAGAAGATCAAATCTAAGGTAATGAAACAGTTCAATGCGGGTTTCTTAGCAGTGACATCATATCCTTAATGGGTTACAAATTTTGTTCTAGTACCAAAGAAAGACAGCAAAGTACACATGTGTGTAGACTACAGGGATCTGAACAGGGCGAGCCCCAAAGATGACTTCCCACTTCCATATATTGATGTTTTGGTCGACAACACCACTTAGCATAAGGTATTCTCCTTCATGGATTGTTTCTCAGGGTATAATCAGATCAAGATGGCACCTGAAGACATGGAAAAGACTACTTTTGTTACACAGTGGGGAACGTTATTCTACATGGTTATTCCTTTTGGGTTGAAGAACGCAGGCACGGCATATCAGCGTGCTATGGTAGCTTTTTTCCATGACATAATTCATCATGAGATAGAGGTCTATGTCGATGATATGATAGCCAGATCACAAACTGAAGAAGAGCATCTGGATCATTTACACAAGTTGTTTGAGAGACCGAGGAAGTATAAGTTGAGACTGAATCTGAACAAGTGCACATTTGGAGTGAGATCCGGTAAATTTTGGGGTTTTTTTGTCAGCGGTAAAGGTATTGAGGTTGATCCTGCCAAGGTTAAAGCTATCCAAGAAATGACCGCTCCCCGCACTGAGAAGGAAGTCAGAGGTTTCTTGGGACGACTGAAATATAACGCCAGATTTATTTCTCATTTGACCGCTACTTATGAGCCGGTCTTCAAGTTGCTAAAGAAAGATCAAGTAGTAAAGTGGAACAACGATTGTCAGATAGCTTTTGACAAGATCAAGGATTACCTCCAAGAACCTTTGATTCTGATGGCGCCAGTTGAAGGAAGACCTTTTATCATGTATCTAACAGTGTTAGATAATTCAATAGGGTGTGTACTGGGCCAGCATGATGAGTCTGGTTGAAAAGAGCATGCATTATACTACCTTAGCAAAAAGTTTACCGACTATGAAACAAGATATTCACTACTCGAGAAAACTTGATGCGCTTTGGCATGGGCTGCTCGCCGACTAAGGCAATATATGTTGACTCATACTACTTTTTTGATATCTAAAATGGATCCCATCAAATATATATTCGAGAAACCCGCTCTATCCGGAAGAATAGAAAAATGGTAAATGGTCTTGACAGAATACGACATTTTGTACACCACTCAGAAGGATATTAAAGGAAGTGTACTGGCAGATCATTTGGCACATCAAGACGTAGACGACTACCAATCTATGAATTTCGAGTTCCCAAACGAGAACATTATGCTAGTTATAGATTATGAAGACCTAGACCGTGTGAAGGACCTGAGCCAGGATCCCGATGGACTATGGTTTTTATGGAGCTTCCAACGCACTTGGTAATGGAATTGGTGTTGTGATTATCTCTCCCGAGGGTTGCCATATGTCGTTTACCGCTAGACTGTGATTTGATTGTACCAATAGCATGGCTGAATATGAAGCGTGCATCATGGATATCAAAGCTACTATTGACCTGAGAATTAAGTTCTTGAGAGTATATGGGGAATCAACCCTGGTAATTAGTCAGATCAAGGGAGAATGGGACACTAAGCATCTGAATCTCATTCCATACCGAGAGCATGTGTTAACCTTAATCCCGTAATTCGAGGAAATTACTTTTAAGCACATACCAAGAGAAGAGAATCAGTTGCAGACGCATTAGCTACCATGTCGTCTATGTTCAAAGTCAGATGGGACAACGAGGCTCCCATAATTACCATTAAAAGGCTAGACAAAACTGCATACTGTTACGAAGTTGACACTGATGGAGTAGAAGAGAAGCCTTGGTTTCATGAAGTGAAAAGATATCTTGAGGCTCAAGAGTATCCTGAAGAGGAGTCCATCAATGATAAGAAATTCTTATGGAGGTTCTCATCTAAGTTCTTCCTGAGCAACGGAATTTTGTATAGGTGCAACCATGATTCGAATCTGCTTCATTGTATGGACAAGAAAGAGGCAGAGAAGATTATGGAAGATATACACTAAGGTATTTTTGGTACTCATTCCAGTGGACATACTATGACTAAGAAAATTATGTGAGCGGGTTATTATTGGTTGACCATGGAAATGGGCTTCCATCACCACTCAAGAACTTGTCACAAGTGCCAAATCTATGCTGAAAAAGTACATGTGCCTCCAGTACCTCTGAATGTCTTGACTGCTCCGTGGCTGTTTACAATGTGGGGCATTGATATGATTGGAGAAAGCAAACCTACTGCTTCCAACAGACATTGCTTCATCCTCGTCTCCATTGATTACTTTATAAAATGGGTCAAAGCAGCCTCGTTTGCCTCTGTTACCAAGAATGTTGTTGCCTGATTCATTAAACATAATCTTATCTCTCAGTATGGCATCCCCGAAAGGATTATCACAGACAATGGTACAAATCTCAACAACACTATGATCACAGAACTCTGCACGCTTTTCAGGATCAAGTATCACAACTCTTCTCTGTATCGACCAAAGATGAATGGTGCAGTGGAAACCGCCAATAAGAACATTAAGAAGATTATGCAGAAAATGGTTGTAACCTACAAAGACTGGCATGAGATGTTACCATTTTCTCTTCATGGTTATCACACTTCAGCTCAAACATCAACTGGGGCAACCCCATTCGCTCTAGTTTATGGTATGGAGGTTATCCTACTTGTCGAATTCCAGATTCCTTCTTTGAGAATTATGAAAGATGCAGACTTGGACGAAGATGAATGGATTCAGACTAGGCTGGACCAGTTGAATTTAATTGACGAGAAGAGACTTGCGACTATCTGTCACGGTCTGATGTATCAGAAGTGTATGATCAAAGATTTCAATAAGAAAATCAAGCATCAGGTATATCATGTTGGTGACTTGGTAATAAAGCGCATCATCTTACCGCGGGGTGACCCCAGGGGAAAATGGACTCCTACCTACGAAGGGCCATTTGTTATCAAGAAGATATTTTCGGGTGGTGGATACTTACCACCATGAACGGTGAAGATCTTCCACACCCTGTAAACACGGACATAGTTAAAAGATACTACTATAAAGATGACCCGCTAGGTTGACTTGCCTAGGCAAAAATAAGGGCATCCCAGAAAACCAAAAGGGTTCGGGCAAAAATTAGGGATGTAAATATAAATATTATACACCCGGCAAGTCGAAAACCTAAAAAGGCGACTTGGGCAAAAAAGGGTATCCAGATGGACCGAAAACCCGAAAGGGCGGTTCAGGCAAAAGTTAGGGATTAAAGTGTACGACTATGTTCCATTAGATCACTCACAACCAGCTTTATTACCAACGTTAAGTTAGAATGGTACAGATCGATTCAGTCAACTTCTTTTGACAACAATGGATGAGATGCTCGAAGACATAGGGGCAATAGCAGAGTTGGAACCCGACGAGATCACTTACACATAGCTATATATTTTGTTTTCACTTTATACTCTCTTCGCTTCACTTACTAGGATTTTTGTCTCTTGGTATAACAATCACCTGTTTATGGGCAAGCTATCAATATAAACACAATTTCAAAGTTTAAATTTTGTTTTTCTTTTTCTGTTGTTTGCAAAAATGTCCAATGACTAAATTGAATGAACATATGCATATGAATATGATTACTGTTAACAGATCTATGCATAAAAAATAGGAATAAGTATTTACTCAAGACTTTAGAAGGCGGGATAATGTTCAAGTCTTCCATAAATCCCCACAGATAAATCCCCAGTAAAGTTGCCCCACAGGGCAGTTCCCATAAGATTATCCCCTGCAGAATCAGCGTCACAAGCTCATCTTCAACAAGGACATATTCCCAGCAGGCCATACTCACTAGCAGATCCCCCTAGCGGACAAAGGAGTATAATCTTTTCCCTGGCAATGTCGTCAACCTACAGGATTCCAATCTTTAGTAGATTATGATAGCAGCACAATTCACAGGAATTCTCTTCCCCAACTGAGTTTATTTCTCCAGTCGGATTCAATCCCCTGCAAATTTCTCTTCTCTACCAGGGCTCGTGTCCCCAGCAGAACATATTCCTCCAAGAGGTTTATTTCCTCAGTAGATTATTTCTCCAGTAGAGTTTATTTCCCCATTAGGGTTTATTTCCCCAACAAAGTTTATTTCCCCAGCGGAATTCAGTCTCTCCAACTTGGGTCTATCCCTCTAACTACTGTAAATCACGGGAAAAACTTCTCTCTCCAGCAAAGGGTAGTCTAGATCACTATCCCCAGAGAGTTGCTACTAAATTTGAAACGAAACTAGATATCAGTTAATTTTATCCTCCCCAGACGAGTCAGCATCCATGTCAAAAACTCGGTCAGACAGCACCTCGAAAGGTTATCCATCTCTTTTATCCCCATTCAGGGTATATAAGAATTAATCTCCCCAGTAGAGCAATGAACGACCAAAGTTCCTAAACTATTCTCCCCAAGCATAAATCAAATTCCTCAGCGGAGTTTCCTCAAACAGCAAGCAGGAATCCCCAGCAGATCGAAGATTCATATTCGTCATCACCAGCAACAATCATGGATTTATTTTCCCGATAAAAAATGTTATACAAAGCTACTGGTACACTTCAACGAAATCTCACATTCATACATAATTTATCATAGCATATGCATACAAAACGCATATAGCATGTTCTCATTTGCTTTAAGAAAATCATTACACAATACACTATATACATCATGACATTGCATAAATACTAACTTTATCTTTTCAGGTAAAGTTCACAAACAGACGAACATCATCAACAATTTTCCAACAGGTCGCAGAGTAATTCCTAAAATAGGATGGAGTGACTATCTACACACCAGAAAATTTCCTTCAAGAACTGAATTCTCACAAGTATTTCCCTCAGAGACTAGATCTGACAAGTGGCTACTTAAGCACTTTCCCCAGAAAGTCATTCTGAAAAATATCTCTTCTAGATGAAGTCAGGCGTAGACATCTTCTAGTTCAGATGAAATTGAGCATAGATTTCCTTCTGATACTCTTTTTGGAAAAGTCAGGCGTAGAATCATTCTAATACCTCTTCTAGTTAAAGTCGGGCATAGACATCTTCTAGTTCAGATGAAATCGAGCATAGATTTCCTTCTGATACTCTTTTTGGAAAAGTCAGGCGTAGACTCGTTCCAATATCTCTTCTAGTTGAAGTCGGGCATAGACATCTTCTAGTTCAAATGAAATCGAGCGTAGATTTCCTTATGATACTCTTTTTTGGAAAAGTCAAACGCAGACTCATTCCAATACCTCTTATAGTTGAAGTTGGGCGTAGACATCTTCTAGCTCAGATGAAATCAAGCGTAGATTTATTCTGAAACTCTTTTGGACAAAGTCAAACATAGAAACTCATTCCAAATGTATCTTCTAGACAAATTCAAGCGTAGACTCATTCTAGCACATCATTCATATGAAATCAAGTGTAGATTCACTCTAATATTCTTTTGGACAAAGTTGGGCGTAGACCCATTCCAAATACATCTTCTAAGACAAAGTCGGGCGTAGACTTATTCTGATATTCCTATCAACAGTTACTCTAGATGGCATCTATAAGCCCATCTCCGATAACTCTCTGTCACCTCTCCAAATGGCATATTTAATCCCACTCCCGGTATAATCAACCAATAGTGTTACTTCGTGCATAGGCGAGTGCAAAATTCTGGACACTTAAGTGTTCAATCATCTTCTACCTTTAAGTCACGAATGGCGGACATGCCAATCTATATCTTTAGGTTTAAGAAGATTGAATAGGGGAAGATGTTGTACCCCAAAATTTGTCGTCCCATTTTTCTTCAAGACATTCTCATAAGGGTCCTCATTTTCTCAAAGTTGCTTAAGAATTGATCAGATAAATTCTCCTCCTAAGCAATGGGTCCACAACTAGGGTTTTGTGTTTCACAAGGAATATTGGGTTCTCAAGGTCTCAAGTGGTTTTCATGGTTCTCCATAGGTATTCAAGAATGCTCATGTCAAGTTTCAATATTTTCATTACAAGGTTGCTCAGTCAATGGCTCATATGAATGAAAATTAACTGTATTGGGTAAAAAGTCAAATGTGGTCAATATACAGTCAAACCTCAAGATTTTTGGTCAACATCAACATTTTAAAGTGATGTTCATCATTTGATCAAGGTTTGATCTTGTTCAACAACAAACTTAAATATAGGATGAAGATGGGGAGAACCAACCCAAATGTGTGATCTTGTTGTATTGATAAAAGTGAGATGATGAGAAATCTTAGGGGCAAAAATTGAGGTATAATAATGAGGTGCATTAAATTTGTTGCTAATGAAGGTAGAGAAGGCCAAAAGAAGTTAAAGGAAGAATTGAAGGTCGAGATGCAAACTAGTGAAGCTCGAGTCATTGCTCAAGTGGAATTTTTTAGAGTTACTATTGACCACCTTGGTAGTTCCACTTTCATCTTTCCTCTTGACCCTACTGATTTTGATCCAAAGCCTACTATCTAAGTTCCATACCATACAATTGTTATTCCTCCTACTGATGAAACAAATGACTTATCATGATTTCATTTTTATTTTCATGTATGGAAAATAATATCATCTACATTCCTCAATAATTATGTCATTTTGGATTGAATGGCATTTTGTGATATTTACTCTATTTTGATCATGTATTGTGTGACGAGTTTTAAGTCATGTATGTTATAGTATCTTTGTAATTCCTATATGCTATATTTACCTTGATATTTTTGTTAAAATTGCGTGATTACGGTAATTGGTATCATATGTGATTTTTGTGGTGCATGTTTGGTTCACTATTGTAACATTCTATTTTTGGCTTTTGTATTTTTATGGATTCAATTGCTTGCATTTTTTCTCTTTTTTCTATTTGGCAAAGGGGGGTAATGTATTGAGATGTTATCAATATTCACACGCATTAAGTGTTTAAAGCAAGGGGAGATTTATAACTTAAGAGAATTGTTGTACACTCATCTGCAGTGCGCTAAGGAAATTCACCAAATTCATTCCATCGCCAAATTCCAAATAGCGCTTATAATAACTGATCAACAATAATATCTCCAAATTTCCAAACATAAAAAAGGGGGGACTGAAAGTTTAGTCACATTATCGTATGGTATCCTCTACTTGTTTTGATGTATTTGCCGATTTGAATGTATATGCTATAGTTTGTTCACTTATTTGTAATTTTCTTATCATTCAATATTAGCACGTTTGTAGTTTATTCGCATTTGAGTTATATTGTATTCCCTTAGGATATTTTAGAGTTGTACCATTAATATTCTTCATTAACCAATAAAATTAGACTGCTTTGGTTCATGATAGTGATTTCTTTTTAGCCTAGCAAATTGCTATTTTGTCGTTTCATCAGATGTGGCTTGAATAAAAAGTTAGAACTCCTAGATCTAGATGTTAAGTGACTTGATTCAAATCAAGTGTTAAGTGTTATTCGAATCAAGAACCTTATGAAAATTGGGATTTTCCTCTGGATGAATTAATTTGAATCACAACCTCATGTGACTCTAGTTAAGTGAAAATCCTGACTTGAATCAAATGTCTCCATGAAGATAAATTTGGACTCCACTCAAATTGACTCAAATCAGAAGTTTAAATTGACTTGAATCACAATATCTTATGATTTAAATCATTATTTCCTCTTGCTCGAATCATAGCCACAAATCCAATTTTCCATCTTAGAGTTAAATAATTGTTTCTTTGATCCAACAAAAACAAGTAAGTGAAACTATGTGGTTGAAACCTATAGAGACAAAATGTAAATTTGTCTTCTATTATTTTGTGTGTCTATTTCTAGAACCTTTCTTCTTTCTCTTCTTCTCCATAACAACTTCTTGAGAGTTAATCTATGTCAGATTCACTTCTTTTTTATGCACTTTGTTCTTGTGCTATTTGTTGTTATTTGAATGAATTAGAGAGAGGGTGTGCGAGATGATTAATCTTGTAGTGTTTTCATGATTGTTCAAGCTCATGATATCAATAAAGAACAAATACCCATTCATCTAGAAGTTAGATAAAACCTTATGTGTAATCTTATTTCACTTACATCTAATCCTTTGACTAAAACCATGTGAATTAGAGTGTTTGTGAAATTCCTTGGCATGTTCATCATCTTCATCCTTAGTCCTTCTCCATTTTTGTGGACCTTTATATTTAATGATTAAGTGTTGAGAGAGACCAGTGGTACATTAAGTTATATAATGTTTTAGTGTGAAGTTTAGTGTTTGTAATAGATGGGTGTATTATTTCTTGAATGCAATTTGATCTTTATTGGTGTCTATCAAGCAGAAAGTTTTAGTATACTCCATGGAAGACTTTGGAAGACTTTGGCGAAAGGTTGGTCATAGACAAAGTTGGGAGTTTTCCAATCAGCTCTTAGCTAATGGCAATCACTCAGACGAGAAATCAGTGATATTCAATGGATTTCCACACACAAATACTTAGAGCATGTTATTATTGTTAGAAAGATTATTGGATCAAGATCTTTGGGGATCTTGTTTTTGTTAGAAGTTTGAGTATCTGCATCAACATAGGGAATTATCGTGTGGTTGTTTGTTGTAATCTAAATGCTTGTATCAAACTTATCTAAATAGTGGAAGATCGTGATTATTTTCCAAGGGTTCTTTAACACCATTGAAGAACAGAGTAAGCAAAGTGAGGACGAATGTTGAACCACTATATATCTTCGTGTATCTTTTCCTTCTTCCCTGACCTCTTTTAATTTTCTAACTTCCATTAATATCACTATTGAGTTAGAGCATTATTGTATCGTTTGTATGTCATTTAGTTTAGACCGCATTTATAGAGATTTAATGTGTAATTTGTGATGCATCAATCTTATTGAATTATCATAAAGCCAATTATGTCTTGAATGAACATCTATGTAAAGAAATTTAATTTGATTTGTTTAAAATGGCTTTAGTTGTCTTATAATTGAGTTTATTAAGAAGAAATCAAGTCCTTAGTGATATCAAGTAATATTTCACTTGGCTTCATTCATTGAGATGCTTCCAAGATCTCATAGTATTGTGTTTAGCTTATGTGTTTCTTAAAATCTTAGATTTCATTTATGGAACCTAATTTTTTTTTTGAAATTGTCTTTTAAGGGACATGTGTATCCACCCACGCCCTTCTAGACCTCTTTGTATCCATACTCTCACTCAACAATCATCTTGTCTCACACATTGATTTGATATTGTGTGTGACATCTTGTCTCTCATCAAACAAAATTTCAAAACCATCATGATCCATTCAAAAGAAAAAATCAATAATATATAATCAATAATTAGCATTTAATAACAATTGACAATAATTTATAATAACAATAATTTAGTTGTAATTGATTATGTCAACATATAACTGATTAATTAAATAACTAAGCCAACAATTAGCACATTGGTTGTCTTCGTGGAAAATATAAGTGATTCTCAATAGAACATTTTCATTTAACATGTCCTTGATGTTTGAATAAAATAATATATTTATGATAATTAATAATGGGCGACTCAATAAGGTTGATACCGTGGGGTCAATATGTGTATTAGACTAAGTGATTGAAGAAAAGCCAGTTTCGATTAAAATACCTAATGGTTGGCACAAAGCTTCTTCTAAGAGATATTTGAAAACCCCATAATGTAGCCACAAAAGTCTTGTTTCCTATCATCAAAAGAGATGTAGATTATATCACCATAACCAACTCTAACTAGGAATTTGATCCAACTTTCATCAATATTTATAATAGTACATAAGAAGTTAAGGGAACTCCATTTCACGATTCTCTCATTGGTGTGATTTTGGTCGGAGTTCTTGAAAAATAAGAAGGAAAATTCTTGACATGTTGTGAGCAACAAGAGAAAGACGGTGTCATTTTTAAGGCAATTGATGTTATTATGGATTGTGAAAAATGAACACTAGAAAATCAAGATCTTTCCAAATATTATAACTCGTTTATCACAATCTCTAACACAACAAAGGAAGGACTCATCTTCCAAAACAAAGCAAGTGCACAAAGATAAAGTACTTAAACCACAGCGATGCAACATGAAAAAAGTAAGGATCGACTCTATAATAATACATGAAGGAAGTTGGTTGGACAAATAATTGAATTGTGGCAGTTTGGCTGAACAATGTCTTTAACAATTAGAGAAAGAACATGGATATGTAGATATGTAACAATGGTAACCAAGAGACTAAGAGGTTATAACTTTTCAATAAAATTAAAATAAATATTCTAGGCATATTGAGAAGTTTATTTTTCTAAAAGGCCATATGATTTTTCATCTTTTCTAAGAGGTCGGATTTCATTGTTGGATTTAAATTATTTTATCTTGACTTTACCTTTATGGATAAGAAAACCCTAATATTTGCTAGGGCGGAGATGTTGTGAAAGTCTAAGATAGCTATAAACTATTGAGTTTTGTCCGTGGAATTCGTGAAAGAAAAAAAGCATGAAACTTGGTAAGGTTGAATCCAATTCCGTTTCAAACAAATTTATATTGAGTTTGGGTATTCCCACCTTTGTTCTTACATTGAAATAATTTTTTCGATAAAAATAATCTCTTTCCTCAAATTCATAATTTGCCTTGAACCAAAAACAAGTCCCTAACTCAAACAAACATCAACACACATTACAAATAAATATACAATTCAAAATTTGATATCAGACTTTAAGACAAATAATTTAAGAAAGAAGAGGGATTTGATTCTAAAATCAGAAAAAAAAAATTGCACTATAAGATCTCAATCCTTTATAACATCTGGTAGTTAACATATAAATTATGACTCATCCAAAATAAAATAAAATACATAAAATAAAATACTTCCACTAAAAGAATTATTACAAATAATAAGAAATATATTCAAGTTAAAAAAGTGAAGTAAATTTAGTTGATGGAAAAAATATTAATCTATTATTCACATTCAAATATATAACTTTTAATAAATGAACATATAACAAAGATTAAGTTTTATCAAGTCATTGAATACTTAATAATAAATCAAAGATTTGAAATAACTTTATGCATAGCATAATTACACAAATTTAACAATTTGTACAGCTAAAAGTCACTTAATAAAGGATTATTTTATCTTTAATTGAATACATTTCAATTGACATACATACATTAAAGCCGGTGGTGTCATAATTGATATATATTTTATACTTTTTTTGTTTCATAATAAGTGTTTTATTTGAGTTTTGTATAGTTCTTAAAAAAATAATTAGATGTATTGATTTTAATGATAAATTTTTTATTAAAATATTTTTATTTATTATAATTAATAGAGTAGTTAAAAAACGTGAAAGTTAATAAATATGAATATAATGATATAAAAAATTATTTATATTAATATTCTAAAAAAATATTTATTTTAAAACATAAAAAAATATAAATGAGACAATTATTATGAAATAAATAAAATATTACAATTTATGTGTAATCAAGAAAATGCAAACATATAGATTTGTTTAATATGCCACAATAGGTAAACACTAGAGATCCAAACTCTTTGGGATTTGATGTTTACACTATTGATCAAGGTAAAATTGTAGTAGATTGTGAAAGCAATAGGTGATGGATGGACCCCTATTTTAATATGTGTGGACTGTGGTTAGGTTTGGCAGTTGTGGTATGAATTGATTTGGGACATGAAAGATGCTGTTTACCTTTTTAAGAATTGTGATTTTGTCCCTCAATTACTAGACACTCACCTTGTCATACCAGATAGTAAAACTATATTTATTATGTCCGCAAATACTACTAGAATTCAATCTCCATTTGTGTAATTTTTTTAAGGAAAATTTTGATGTTTATTGTACTCTTTATCGATTTATGAAACTCGTTTTTGTAGTTATACGAAGAGAATATTTGATTTTTACTGAAAAATTTAAGTTAAATTGTTAAAGTTGAAAAATATTATTAGAGTTTGAATTTTAATACTCACGATTATATATGTGAATTTTTAATGGTTATTATCATTTCATTTAAATATATTTAATTTTTTTTATTATTATATTGAGAAATCATTTTTAAAAATTTATTTCTTGCAACATAATCATCATGTTTAAAATTGACATGAAACTGTCAAATTTATTAAGAATGTATGTATATGTCCTTCATGAGACTCGCTTGAGCTCCCCCTCACTCTCTTCATATGACCAACTTTAAAGCCAACTAAATTCAAATTAAAACTTAAGGAAACATTTTTAGATTCAAATTATAGTATATATCTACGCATATATATTATGATTTGATAGATGATGAGGGAATATGTTTACTATAGTTGAGTTTCTCCATGATTCTATTTTATTTTATACTATTTTAGTCATTATTTTTTCTAAGAAAATAATTAACCATAGACTTCAACTACTTAGTTTTCTATTTAATCTTTTAAATGAGGGTAGGTATCTATCACAATAGGATAATAAAACTACATAAAATCTATCAAAATGACAAATTCATGACTTATCATATACCCTCACTGCACTGTCGCACCCACAATAACATGCTTGCACTTTCACTACTACTGCATTGCACTGTTGCTGCATCCATTCATGGTAATTGTTACTGCATTGCACTCTCACGTGTGTATTGGAATGTGTGAGGTAATTATTGGAAATTGGCATTATGTCATTTTTTGAAAATTTCATGAGTAATAATAATGGAACTCAACTCCTGGATGTTGAAAATTTTTACCTCAATAATTTATTAAAAAATTAACTTGACATCTTTGGTTTACAATTTAACCTACAGAATAAATTTTAACTCAATAATTTATTAAAAAATTATGATATATGAAATAATTAATTTGTTTACAATTTGGTTTTCATATTAATTAATTAACTTGACAGCTTTGTAATATAAACAACTTTCATATTTAAAAAAAATATTTTTTAATTAATTTATATAAATATATGTTTCACAATTTTCATTATTAATATTCTGTTTATGTTATAATATATTTTAACTCAATAATTTATTAAAAAACTATGATTTATAAAATAATTAATTTGTTTACAATTTAGTTTTCATATTAATTAATTAACTTGACAACTTTGTAATATAAACAATTTTCATATTTATAAAAATATTTTTTAATTAATTTATATAAATACATGTTTTACAATTTTCATTATTAATTTATTTATTTATGTTATAATATATTTTAATTTGATAATGTATTAAAAAATTATTTATATAAATTAAAAGAAAATATTAAACGAAAATAAAATTTTAAAAAATTGGTCATAAAATATTAGTTTAAATCATTATTGATAAAATATTATTTTAAATATTGGTCAACTCTATATGAACGATGTCAGACATCCAACAAATGATAGTTAACTATGTGTGAAGTATGGATAAAAGATGGTCAACTCTGATTCAGATATGGCACAGATTGACAGAATATGGTCAACTATACTTCAACGGTGGCACATATGGACAAAAGATGGTCTACTCTGCTTAAGATATGGCACAGATGAACAGAAGATGGTGAACTATGTATGAAGTATGTGAGAGATCCATGAGATGATGGTCAACTATGTGGGAAGTATGTAAGTCATTCAACAGATGATGGTCAACTATGTCTGAAGTATGTGAGAGATCCATAGGATTATGGTCAACTATGTAGGAAGTATGTGAGAGATTCATAGGATGATGGTCAACTATGTGTGAAATATGTGAGAGATCCATATGAAGATGGTGAATGATGTGTGAACCATGTGAGAGATCCATAGGATGATGGTCAGTCATGTGGGAACTATGTGAGAGATCCAACCAATGATGGTCAACTATGTGAGAAGTATGGGAGATATCTATAAGAAGATGGTGAATGATGTGTGAACCATGTCAGACATCCAATAGATGATGGTCAACTATGTGTGAAGTATGGCACAGATGGACAGAAGATGGTCAATTCTGCTTCAGATATGGCACATATGGTAGAAGTATGGTCAACTCTGCTTCAACTATGGCACGGATGGACAAAAGACAGTCAACTCTGGTTCAGATAAGGCACATATGGACATATAATGGTCACTTTGGTTCAGATATAGCACAGTTGGACAGAAGATGGTCAACTTTACTTCAGATATGGCACGCATGGATTGATGATGGTCAACTCTGCTTCAAATATGGCATAGATGACAGGAGATTGTCAACTCTGCTTCAACTATGACAAATATGGACGGAGGATGGTCAACTACGGTTCAGATATGGCAGATATCCAACAGATGATCGTGAACTATGTGTGAAGTATGTAAGATATTTGTGTGATGCTGGTGAACTATGTGTGTAGTATTTGAGACGCACATAAATGATGGTGAACTATGCGTGAAATATGTGAGAGATCTATGGGATGATGGTCAGCTATGTGGGAAGTATGTAAGACATCCAACAGATGATGGTCAACTATGTGTGAAGTATGTGAGAGATCCATAAGATGATGGTCAACTATGTGAGAAGTATGTGAGAGATTCATAGAATGATGGTTAACTATGTGTGAAGTATATGAGAGATCTATAGGAAGATGGTGAATGATGTGTGAACCATGTGAGAGATCCATATGATGATGGTCAACTATGTGGGAACTATGTGAGATATCAAACTGATGATGGTCAACTATGTGGGAAGTACGTGAGAGATCCATAGGAAGATGGTGAATGTTGTGTGAACCATGTCAGACATATAACAAATGATTGTCAACTATGTGTGAAGTATGGCACTGATGGACAGGAGATGGTTAACTCTGCTTCAGAAATGGAACATATGGTAGAAGTATGGTCGACTCTGCTTCAACTATGGCATGGATGGATAAAAGATGGTCAACTCTAGTTCAGATAAGGCTCAAATGGACATATAATGGTCAACTATGGTTCAGATATGGAACAACTGAACAGAAGATGGTTAACTCTACTTCACATATGGCACGGATGGACAGATGATGGTCAAATCTGCTATAGATTTGACACAGATGACAGGAGATGGTCAACTCTACTTCAACTATGGCACAGATGGACAGAGGATGGCTAACTTTGGTTCAGATATGGCAGACATCTAATAGATGATGGTCAACTATGTGTGAACGATGTAAGAGATCCATGTGATGATGGTGAACTATGTATGAAGTATGTGAGACACACATTGATGACGGTGAACTATGTGTGAAATATGTGAGAGATCTACGGGATGATGGTCAACTATGCGAGAAGTATGTAAGACATCCAAAAGAAGATGGTCAACTATGTGTGAAGTGTGTGAGAGATCCATAAGATGATGGTCAACTATATGAGAAGTATGTGAGAGATCCTTAGGATGATCGTCAACTATGTGTGAAGTATGTGAGAGATCCATAGGAAGATGGTGAATGATGTCTGAACCATGTGACAGATCCATAAGATGATGGTCAACTATGTGAGAGATCCAAACTGATGATGGTCAACTATGTGTGAAGTATACGAGAGATCCATAGGAAGATGATGAATGATGTGTGAACTATGTCCGACATCCAACAGATGATGGTCAACTATGTGTGAAGTATGGCACAGATGGACAGAAGATGGCCAACTCTACTTCAGGTATGGGACATATGGTAAGAGTATCACCAACTCTGCTTCAACTATGACACGGATGGACAGAAGATGGTCAACTCTGGTTTAGATAAATCACAAATGGACAGATGACGGTCGACTCTAGTTCAGATATGGGATATGTGATACGGTGGGAGAACAGACTTGGTTGTTTTGCGTTTGATCGCAAATATTGCGGATAGCAAGAGTCGCCACCGACTTTTCTTTTATCCAAGAGGAAAGGCTGAAAATAACAGGAAAGACCTTTAGAGATATTTTCTTGAGTTCGGGGGGTAGATTATGAAAAGGGAAGGTATTAGCACCCTTTTCATCCGTAGTTATCTACGGGCTCTTAGTTGCTTTGCTAGATCACTTGCTTTTGTTTGAAAATATGCTTTGTGTGGTTTTTGAAAGTATTTTGAAAAGGCGCCATCATTTAGGCAAACTTTGTAATAATTCTCGTTCGTAAGAATGTATACAAAGTGTTGATCTTTTGAAAATGTTTCAAGTTTGAAAGATGTTTTGAAAGTGTTGGTGTTTGTTTTTGTAAATAGCAAGGATGTTTTGGTTTGAAAATGAGCAAGCAACTAGGAACGTTCTACCTACTCAAAAGTCTTAGTTCATTTCTTCCTTTCCTTTGATATTTCTATCTTACCATTGATTTGGTAAGAAGCCTTATCTTTGGATTTAAAAGGGACGGGCATGGGTCATCGTATAGCCATGATTAGCATTGTTGTAAGATATCTTAGCATTTTCTTTAAGGGACTAAGATCATTTTTGAAAGGCAACTTTGATAGCGTCATCAAGGGACTATGATCTTGTATTTTTTTATTTCTTTTACTAAGATACTTGTGATACGGTGGCAGAACTGACTGTTATACTGGTTTGCGTTTTTTGTTCACAAATGTCGCGGTAAGCAAGAGTCGCCACCGACTTTTATTTCATCCAACAAAGGAAAAGTAAAAAGAATAGAAAAAACCTTTTTTCGAGATGTTTCTGAGTATGAGGGGTAGATTATAGAAAGGGAAGGTGTTAGCACTCTTTCTATATGTGGTTTTCCACGGGCTCTTAGGTACTTGCTCATTTTGAAATTGCTTGTGCGTGTGTTTTGAAATGTTTTTGTTTAACTTCGTGGTAACCCTTGTATCTGTCCTCAAGAGTGTGACGAAGTTTGTTTTTTTAAAAACTATTTTGAAAGTGTTTGTGAAAATTTTTTATTGTTTTGAGCAAGTACTTAAGAGTTTCTACCTACTCAGAAAAAAGACTGTTCGTTCTCGTTTCCTTTAGACAGCGCTATCCTACTATTAAGGAGTAGGTAGCCCCGTCGTCGGAGTTTTAAGGGACATTCGAAAGGACGATTACGGTCACAAAAGCAATAGTTAGGAAACTTTAGTGATTATCCTAAAGTCCTAAAGATCTTTCTGAGGCAACATCGGAATGAGTCATTTTTTATCTTTTGGGACTAGAGGACGACCACTAAAATTCCCTATGCTTTATGACCGTTTACGGAAGGCAACCAGAGTGGGGCAAACCCTAGGAGTGAGCATGTGCAAGTGTGCTTTTTTTAGTTAATTATATTTTAACAATTAGGGTTATCTATCTTTTAATCGTTGACTTATCTTTCACATACAATCCTAATATCCATACATCTAACAGTTTAATAGTTGCGGAAATTAAAAAGTGTGAGAAATTAAAGTCATAACTATTACAAGACTTTTGGGCAGATACATGAATATTTGAGTGAAAATAAAGGTGCGGAAATTAAAACCCTAATTAATCTATTACAAACCTCGAAACAGTTACAATAATTTGAATTAAAAATAAATAAATGCGCGCTATACGAATTAAATACACGATTAAATTAGAAGACTACAAATCTAATTAATTAAAAAATATTTTTGTGTATTTTTTTTTATTGAGAAAATAATGTAATTGCAAATTAAACCTAATTTCTAGTTAATTTTAATTAATAGGAAAAAGCAATTAAGTTAATCTAATTAAACTAAATTATGTTCAATAAAATTAATTTAAATAATAAAAAACCTAATTCTACATTTTTGTGATTTTTGATTTTATAAAAAAATTATTTTTGTTTTTTTGTAAAGAAAATAATTAAACAAACAAATAAAAAGTGATACGTAAAAAAATAAATGATTTGGGCTTGGTATTGTTGAGTAATCAGGGGGGGTATTATTGATTTTCGCTGGGCCCAAGAAGCACAAACCCAGTCAATTGTTTGGATCCAGTGAGGGCCACGCCTGAGGGTGAACCATGAACCTTGCTTGCATGAGTGTCAGATCTGCTTTGAGGATGGATCTAGTGGCCAGATCCTGAGTTGTATGATGGACGCGCTAGTTGGGAGGCATATGGGATCTTATACAAAGTGTTGAGAAAATGTAAAATTTCTGGACCTGGGATCGAACTCAGGTCCTTCCTCTTACCAACATCACCTCTTGCCATCCATGCTGTTTTATTCATTTGTCAACATAATAACACAAATACATTATATTAAATGAAAAGTTAGTGTAACAAGAAAACACGCGAGATTCAAAACCGTCCAACCACGCCTTGACACGCCTTCATCTTCTTCAGGGAAACTGTCGTTTTAGGTAAGGACCTTTACCTACGGACACCAGCTATAACTATAACCCTGCAAATCTCCAAAATCAATATCAGGCAAGATAAATCAAATCCAAGCATACAAATCAACTCGTTTTGATCTTATGAGTATGATGGCATCCATCTTTTGCCCTGATTTTACCTGCATCACAAAGCCCTAAAACTCAACCTTAAACCCTAACAATGACAACCATCCACACATGCGCTAAAACTCTTAATTAATCATACCAATACGTTCTAAATGATGATACAAACATGAAGGCGTGTTTAGAAATTATTTATGATGAGTAAATTTGCATAACCAAATTCGAGAAAAATGGAAAACCGTGACACTGTAAGGTGATGATTCCTGGAGCTTTCACGCGTGCAAACGATGTTGTTAGCTTCAGGAGACGTCCAGGAGTGGATTGGTGGCCTTGAATCACCTTGAACCGCCCTCTAAATCAGAATTCGAACAACACCTTCTTTAAAAAAATGAGTTTTGTTCTTCTTATGGAGGCAGCCTTTTCGTCCTCTAGGTCTGGCCTCCATGTGTATATATATTGGAACATATTAGGTTAACAAAAACAGATTGAATCTTGCACAATTATGAAGAGAAGATTTGATTTGTTCCTTGCATCATTTGTTTCCAAAATAAGCCAAATCATGTCATTCTTTCTCCAATCACCCCTTGCACGATTTGATCTTGATATGCCAGCATATATCATCTTCATTCAATGCCAAAATCATTCCAAAAGCATTTTATATGATTTATTTGAATTTTATTTGAATTTTAAATGAATATAATCACAATAAATTAAATAAATAAGTTAATGAGGCATGGAGTGGTTCATGCATCGTGGAACATGTTAGGAACAAGATACAAGCATAAAAAGTTGTGCCCATTTGAAGAAAAATGCATTTTACGCATGGTTGACTTTGTGCAAATTTCCAAAAATTGCCAACTTTGACAATGCATATCTCTCTCAATTTTAACCCTAAGAGGGTGTTCTTGAACTTTTTAGAAAGCTTAGGATGTCCTCTAAACAACCCTTTTTGTTTCATTTCAATTGGATCTTCCATGTTCATGTAAGGAGCTTTGACCCAAAAGGTGTTTTGTTGACTTTTTAAAATGACCTATAATGTCTGAATTCATATCTTTTCATAAGTACATTTCTTGAACTTGAGGGATGAAGATGAGTTGTAGAGAATTGCATCCTCTTGAAAATGAGCCTTGGATGGGAAATTTCTGATAAAGTATGAGAAAGTTATACCTGGTCAAAGTTTGGTTGACTTTTCCTATAGGAACCCTAATTTAGCAACTTTTGAGTTTTGATGAATTTGGGGAATTCCTTGAGGAATCATGATCAACACTTGATAAAATGATGGATATCACTTCAAAATGTTGATGTTGACCAAAAATATTGAAGTTTAACTGTATGTTGGTCACAGTTGACTTTTGAGCTAGCACAATTGATTTTCAGGCATTTGAGCAGTTGACTGAGCAAACTTCTTGTGCAAGGCATGAAACTTGACATGGATGATCTTGAGAACATATTAAGGCAATGGAAATCATTTGGAACCCTTGGAACCCAAACATATTTATGAAGAGTGAAACCCTAATTTGAGGCTCATTGTCTTAGGAGGAGGATTTGTCTGGTCAATCCTCAGGCATCCTTTCGCAAGTTGAGGACCTCTAGGAGTATGTTTTGAGTAAAATGAGAGGGAAAATTTTGGGGTACAATAGCTGCCCCTGTTCAATCTTCTTATACCTGAGTATGTAGATTGGCTTGTCTTCCTTTCGTGATTTGAAGGTGGAAGATGATTGAACACTAGAGTGCCCAGAGATTTACACTCGCATGAAGTAATACTGATTAGTGATATCGAGAATGGGCTTACATATGCCATTTGGAAGTTGACAGGGAATCGTTGGAGATGGGCTTAAAGATGCCATCCAGAAAAGATATTAGGTGCATAAGAGCTTCCTTTGCGAGAATTCTTGTACCTGCCGTTGAGGAGGACTTCATCGAGGAATGTTGATTTATATCTTAGGAGATAGAGTATAGGAGCTTCGATTATCCTCTACTCTACTGGGGAATTATCTCTTGATCGAGGAGGTGAAAGTAAACTGCGTATCTGGTCGGGATCCAGGCTGCACAGCGACTTACTGGGGAAATGTGAAATCGACCGTTTCTGGTCGGATCCAGGTCTTACAGTGTTGTAAACTGTTGTCTAGAGATAAGAGAGAAGGAACTTGGATAGTAGGGTTACTTCAAGCTGAAATCCTGGATAGTAGGGCTTATGGGAAGGAACCTGGATAGTAGGGTTACTTCAAGATGAAAGCCTAAATAGTAGGGCTTATGGGAAGGAACCTGGATAGTAGGGTTACTTCAAGATGAAATCCTGGATAATAGGGCTTATAGGAAGGAACCTGGGTCGTAGGGTTACTCCGAGATGAAAGCTTGGATAGCAGGGCTATGAGAAGGAACCTGGGTCATAGGGTTACTTCGAGACGAAAACCGGGATAGTAGGGCTATGAGAAGGAACCTGGATAGTAGGGTTACTTTGAGATGAAAGCCTGGATAGTAGGGCTTATGGGAAGGAACCTGGATAGTAGGGTTACTTCAAGATGAAAGCTTGGATAGTAGGTCTTATGGGAAGGAACCTGGAACATAGGGTTTCTTCGAGATGAAAACCTAGATAGTAGGGCTTATGGAAAGGAACTTGGATCATAGGGTTTCTTAGAGATGAAAGCCTGGATAGTAGGGCTTAAAGGAAGGAACCTGGGTAAGGCTGCTTCGTGAGGAGTTTGGGTAAAACTGCATCTAAATCGAGAAGGAACCTAGGTAAGGTTGCTTCGTTTAATCACGTGGGTTGGTTGATGATAATTGTCTTTCTTGAAAAGATAACAGGATTAATTATATGCGATGCATGAAATGCATTGTGGGATGATGTTCTCAAAATACATGAGATTATGATGTATGTGATATGTACGCGCATGTCATGATGTGTGAACATGAGATGCTATTGTGACATATCTGAGTCTGGGAAAATAAGTGCCTGACTACTGCTGGAGAGTATAGCATTCCTGACTATTGTAGAAAGTCGTGGTTTTTTCTATTTCCGCTGGGGGTGGTGAACGGAAATGACTATGCTGGAGATTTGCTCCTTGTTTACGGATATTCTGCCGGAGAGAGACTCTGCTTGAGAATAACTATGTGGGGAAATACTCTATTTGAGAGAGGTGAAACTTCTGTAGCTTGAGTGATAAGCTTTGTCGGGGATTGAGCTTCTGTATTCTGAGAAATAAACTCTGTTCGGGAGAAAACTTTATGACCGCTTGCAATTATGAAATTCGGCTGGGGAATAGAGATGTCAGCTTTCTGAAGGAACCTGGCTGGGGAGAGTACTTCCTTTTTGGTGAAGCTGATATCACTGCTTTGATTACCTTTACTCTGTGGGGAGTGTAGATGTCACGAGGCCGTATGTACTGATAACTGTGTTTCAAAGCCTTCTCTGCCCCGGTACTTGCTAGACAGAGTAACTGTCGGGTTTGACATTTTTTAGTTTTTGTTTTGCCCCTGTTTCTTAAGTTACGAGCAATTGTCTTTCCATTTCTTATGTGAATATTTGTGAACAACAATCATATTCAAATGCATATGTCAAGAATAAACCATTGGACGTTCTTGCAAAACAAAACAAAAAAAGGAAAAAAAAGTAGTTTTGTAAAAATGACTTGTATTAATTTTCGAAGTTGGCCTATAACAGGCATTTTTGTACAAGGAGGCTGACGCTCTAGTAAGAGAACACCGCCGTAAAAATGGAATATATACAATATTGTGTACAACAAAAAGAAAATAGCTATGTGCAGCAATCCCATTGAGTTTCAATTCCGTTGTTGCTGTTATGTCTTCGAGCGTCTCATCATTTTGCTGCTTGTCCGAAGCTGATTAGATTGATCAGTGTCGTTCGAGCTTGACAGTTGATACTGAGGTATGTTCGCAAGGTGATCCAATGGGATATAGTGATACACTTTACATCCCTAACTTTTTCCTGGACTGCCCTTTCGGGTTTTCAGTCCACCGGGATACCCTTTTTTGCCCAAGCCACCTTTTCAGCTTTTCGACTTGTTGGGTGTATAGATTTTTTTGTTTTCATCCCTTACTTTTGCCCGAACCCTTTTGGTTCACCGGGAAGCCCTTATTTTTGCCTAGGCAAGTCAACCTAGCGGGTCTTTTATCATGCGTAGTATCTTTTCACTATGTCTGCATTGACAGGGTGAGGAAGATCGTCACCGTCCATGGTGGTTAGAATCATGGCTTCACCCGAGAAGATGTTTTTAAATACAAATGGCCCTTCGTATGTGGGATTCCATTTGCCCCTGGGATCACCTTGCGGCAGTATGATGTGCTTGAACACTAGATCCCCGACTTGATACTCTTGGCGTCTGACCTTTTTGTTGAAGCCTTGATCATCCGTTATTGATACATTTGACCATGAAAAACAACAGTAAGTCTCTTCTCATCGATCAGACTCAGTTGATCAAGTTGAGTATGGATCCAGTCGTCTTCGTTCAAACCCGCATCTTTCATAATCCTTAAAGAAGGGATCTGGACCTCAAGGGGTAGGACTGCCTCCATGCCATATACCAGAGAGTAGGGTGTTTCCCCTGTTGACGTCCGTGCGGAGCTGCGGTACCCATGAAGAGTAAATGGTAACATCTCATGCCAATCTTTATATTTCACCTTCATCTTTTGTATAATCTTCTTGATGTTCTTGTTAGCCACTTCAACAGCGCCATTCATCTTCGGCCGGTAGAGAGAAGAGTTATAATGTTGTATCTTGAATTGCTTACAGAGCTCGGTGGTCATCGTATTATTGAGATTAGTACCATTTTTAGTAATGATTCTCTCTGGCACACCGTACCGAAAGATCGAGTTATGCTTGATGAACCGTGCCACAACATTCTTGGTAACGGTAGCAAATGAGGCAGCCTCAACCCACTTTGTGAAGTAATCAATGGCCACCAAGATGAAACAATGCCCATTAGAAGCGGTAGGTCTGATTTCTCTGATCATGTCAATGCCCCACATCGCAAAGGTCCAAGGAGCCGTCAAGACATTTAATGGAACCAGAGGCACATGCACCTTATCAGCATAGATTTGGCACTTATGACAGGTTCGGGAGTGCTGATAACAATCTGCTTCCAAAGTGGACCAGTAGTATCCTACCTATAGGATTTTCTTAGCCATGGTATGTCCACTGGAATGAGTTCCGAAGGTACCTTCATGCAGATATGTCATAATCCTCTTTGCTTCGCTCTTATCCACACACCGCAGTAAGGTAGAGTCATGATTGCGCTTGTAGAGGATTCCATTACTGAGGAAGAATTTCACAGTGAACCTTCTCAGAAATTTCTTATCATTGACAGGTGCCCCTTCGGGATATTCTTGAATCTCGAGATACTTTTTCACTTCGTGAAACCAAGGTTTATCTGCTACCTCTTCAGTATCAATCTCGCAGCAGTGTGCTGGTTCATCCATCCTTTCAATGGTGATTCGGGGGACTTCGTTGTCCCACCTAACTTTGAACATAGAAGACATGGTAGCTAGCGCGTCTGCTAACTGGTTCTCCTCTCGTGGGAAATGTTCAAAGGTTACCTCCTCAAAGTGTGGGAGCAACGTCAGCACGTGCTCTTTATACGGAATGAGGTTCGGATGCTTCATATCCCACTCTCCTTTAATCTGACTTATCACCAAGGCTGAATCCCCAAAAATGCTTAAGAACTTGATCCTCAGGTCGATAGCAGCTTTGAGACCCATGATACAGGCTTCATACTCCATCATGTTGTTAGTACAGTTAAAACATAGTCGGGAAGTGAAAGGAGTATCACAGCCCTCAGGAGATATGATTACAGTGCCAATACCGTTACCGAGTGCATTTGAAGCTCCGTAAAAAACCATAGTCCATCGGGATCCTTCTTCAGGTCCTTCATCTGGTCCAGGTTCTTCGTAGTCAGTCACTAGCATAATGTTCTCATCCGGGAACTCAAAATTCATGGACTGGTAGTCATCCACGGCCTGATGAGCCAAATGATCAGCCAATACACTTCCCTTGATTGCTTTCTGGGTTGCATATTGTATATCGTATTCAGTTAAGATCATTTGCCGTCTCGCTATTCTTCTGGAGAGTACGGGATTCTCGAAGATGTATTTGATTGGGTCCATCTTAGATATCAACAAAGTGGTGTGGGTCAACATATACTGTCTCAATCGGCAAGCAGCCCATGCCAAAGCGCAGCAAGTTTTCTAGAGCAGTGATTATCTTGTCTCACAGCCGGTAAACTTTTTGCTAAGGTAGTATATTGTGTGCTCTTTTCGACCAGACTCGTCATGCTGCCCCAACACACACCCCATTGAATTGTCTGGCATTGTTAAGTATAATATTAAAGGTCTTCCTTCAACCGGAGGCACCAAAATTGGTGGTTCTTGAAGGTATTCCTTGATTCTTTTGAAAGTAGTCTGGCATTCGTCATTCCATTTTACCACTTGATCTTTCTTCAGAAGCTTGAAGATGGGCTCACAAGTAGCAGTCAGATGTGAAATGAACCTGGCGATATAATTTAGACGTCCCAAGAAACCTCTAACCTCCTTCTCTGTATGGGGAGCTGGCATCTCTTGTATGGCCTTTACCTTTACGGGGTCCACCTGAATACCTTTGTCACTGACGATGAACCCTAGAATCTTATCAGACCTTACCCCAAAGGTGCACTTGTTCGGATTTAGTCTCAGCTTGTATGTCTTCAGCCTATCAAACAACTTTTGTAGATGATCAAGGTGTTCTTCCTCGATTTGGGATCTGGCTATCACGTCGTCAACATAAACCTCTATCTCATGGTGAATCATGTCGTGGAACAAGGCAACCATGGCTCGCTGATAAGTTGCCCCAACATTCTTCAACCCAAAAGGCATCACCTTGTAACAAAAGGTGCCCCACTGTGTGACGAAAGTTATCTTCTCCATGTCTTTAGGAGCCATTTTGATCTGGTTGTAGCCAGAGAAACCATTCATGAAGGAGAAGATTTTGTGTTGTGCGGTGTTGTCAATCAGAACATCAATGTGGGGGAGCGGGAAGTTATCCTTGGGGCTTGCCCTGTTCAAATATCTTTAATCCACACACATTCGTACCTTACCATCCTTCTTTGGCACCGGAACGACGTTAGCAACACACTGTGGATAGGAGGTGACGGCTAAGAACCCAGCGTTGAACTGCTTCATGACCTCTGCTTTAATCTTCTCTGACATTTCAGGGCGCATACGGCAGACCTTCTGCTTAACCGGAGGACACTCTTGTTTAGTCGGCAGACGGTGTACCACAATATCAGTGTCTAAACCAGGCATGTCTTCATATGACCAAGAGAAGATCTCAACATAGTCGTGCAACATCTGTATCAACCACTGTTTGACATTAGTCTCCAGATTTGCGCTGATCTTGACTTCTTTTCTGTCTACCTCCATGCCTAGGTTTATCGTCTCAACTAGCTCTTCATGAGGCTGTATAGCCCTTTCTTCCTGCTGTAACAGTCTAGCAAGTTCTCCGGGTACCTCACAATCGTCCTCACCTTCGTCCTCGGCTTGGTTGATCGGATTTTCGAAGTCATGACTGGCAATAGCAGAACTGTTATAAATGGGATCTAGGGTGGATATGGATCTGCAGTTGGATGTGTGAGTGTGTGTAAGATCATAGCTGTATTGATAAAGTGAAAAGCAAAAAAGAAAAACAAAGAGCGCAAAATTTGTATGCAAGAAACATCTAAAGTTTTATTGATGACATATGAAAATGGCATATAGCCCTCACAAACAAAACCATTGTGCCTCGGGTAAGACACAAGGTCGTAGAGTTTAAATTGTTTATTACAAACTTGGAAAATAAGTAAGACAATTACTGTTGAACAAAAGAAATTGGTATAAAATCTCTGGTCGTCCAGTTACTAGGTCCACCGTTGGTAGTCGGGTAGATCAAGCTGTCAATATCGGAATCTTCCTCACTGTCTTCAATAGCATTGACCCCACGATTGCTGATGCGTAGGGGAGGTCCTCCAGCCCGAGCGCATCGAACAGCCCTTTGAGCTCCTGAAGTAAAGCCCAAACCAAATTTGTCAGTTTTATGAGTAAAATCAGAGAGTTGTCCCTAAATAGTACACCCACCTTCTTCAACTACTGCTCTGGCGTCCTTGAGAGAAGCCATCATCAGAGGAGGTTTGGTGTTGGTGGTAGTTTCGGTTGACGCTAAAATCTGGGGAACCTCTTCAAAGTTTTGACAAGGAGTCTCTATGAATTCCCCATCCATCTCCACATACCTGAAGGAGTTCAGGTGGCTAACCATATACTCATCTTCACCATGCATAATGACAATCTTCCCCTTCACCGGATATTTCAACATTTGGTGCAGTGTAAAAGTAACAGCCCCAGCTTCATGGATCCAAGGACGACCCAACAAACAAGAGTACAATGGCCTGATGTCCATCATGTAGAAGGTGGACTCAAAGGTCTGAGATCCCACTTTGACAAGGATGTCCACCTCCCCATGTACCATTCTCTTCGACCCGTCAAAAGCCCTCACCACAATGTTATTGGGCTTTAGGGTCAAGCCTTCATAATCTAGTCAATCGAGAGCCTTCTTAGGCAGAACATTAAGTGAAGATCCAGTGTCCACCAGCACATGAGCCATAGTAGTGCCCCTGCATTCGATTGAGACATGCAAAGCATCATCATGCTTCCTCCCCTTTGGTGTCAATTCGGCATCTGAAAAACCCAACCCATTGTCAGCAGTAAAACTGGCCACACAGTCTTTGAATTGATCGGCTGAGGTTTCTTGCGGCACATGCGCAGTCTTGAAGAATGCAATCAAAGCCTTTGCATGGGCCTCGGAACATAATAACAAAAACAACATCAATATCTTCGAAGGGGTCTTCCCCAGCTGCTCGACCACATTGTAGTCGTTCTTCTTGATTATTTTTAAGATTTCCTCTATTTCTAGCTTAGAGGATTCCACAACAACTTTTCTAGGTGCCTCCGTCCAAGCAGGCTCACCTATAGCCTCTTTTCCCTGAGTCCCAGATGACTCAACGACAGGGGTAACATTTGGAGTGAGAACAGGAGTAGTAACGGAAATACCGGTAGGAACACCAGATGAAATAACAATAGGTTTAGTGACAGTCTTTGGGGAGATCTCGGGAGAGAAAACCTTTCCACTTCTGGTAATCCTGCTGGTCCTGACAATGTTACTGACATCCGGATCAACCTCTTCAGTCTTTAAATCTTGTTTAACGCCATGATAGTAAACATCGACGCCATAATTCCAAGGGATAACTTTGTCCGAGGAGTACGATACGGGACCAGGAAAAGTGATTATCAACGGGGAGATTCTTGGAGCAGGTGTAATCCTAACAAGTCTTTTAGAGGAGACCTTGGAAGGATTGGCGGAAATGGTTATAATGGCAACATCTTCATACGGAACAGTCGGAACCAGAGTCTTTTCAAACAGAATCTCTATGTTGTCCATCAGGAATTGAATACCTGCTTTTAGCAAGTAGCAACCAGAGGGTAGAGATGAACACATGTGGAAACCTTCACCACAGCCTGTAAATAAACCGGCTAATAATAAATTCTTCTTAACAGTCATGAGAGGAGTGGAAACTTCATCAAGGGAGGTAACAAACAGGTCAGTATCAATGGAATTAACTCCACGGTTGTGCTTAGGCATGAGGGCGGTTATGACATTAGGCTTCTCCGAAGCATCAAACTCAATCTCCTTGGCTTCAATTAGATCTTGTACCTTATTTCTCAGAGCCCATCAATCATTTGTATCGTGGCCAGGACTCTCAGAATGGTATGCACACCGAGCGTTTGGATTGTACCGAGGAGATGTGGTGTTAGGATTCTTGGGAGCCTCTTTCAAGGTTGCCAAGTTGGATCTTAGCAGATGGGGTAGAACCTTAGTCAATGTCATGTTAATCCGAGTAAACTGCCATTTCAGTCTTTCTATCCTTTGCTGGTTGTTTCGTGGTGGGGTAGCCGCAGGCCTAGGTATCATCATAGCACTTATCGTTGGACGGCGTTCAGCTCTGCTCTGACCTCTTGGGCTATAAATAGAACTGACTTCCTTCTTACCTGCGAATGGCTTCTTCACTGAGCTTGACGAGGTATCTTTCTGTATTTTGCCGCTCCGGATTCCAGCTTCTACCTTTTCTCCAGTTAATATCAGCTCGGTGAAACCGGCTGAGGATCTACCAATCAGGTGATTGAAGAATGGACCAGACAGCATCCCAGGAAACATGTCAACCAACTCCCTATTAGACAAAGAGGGTTGGACTCTCCCTTCTAGATCTCTCCACTTCTGCGCATAATCCTTAAAGCCTTCACTTGCACCCATGGACATACTCTGGTGTTGAGTACGAGTATGGGTAAGGTCAGTGTTGTATTGATACTGCTTATAAAAAGCAGCAGCCAAATCCTCCCAGTTACGGACATTGGTTCTCTCCTGTTGATAGAACCATTCAAGTTGAGTCTCTGACATACTGTCTTGAAAGAAGTGAACCCACAAGTTCCTATCAGCAGTGTGAGGTTGAATCTTCCTCACATAGGAACGGAGATGAAGCTTGGGATATGACACCCCATCATACTTCGCAAAAACCGGAGCCTTAAACTTCTGTGGGATGACCACCCCAGATACCAAACCCAGCTCTTCAAAATCTAGCTCTGGTATTCTCTGGATCTCCATAGCGCTCAACCAATCCTCTAACTGTTTGTATCTATCATCAGTGGGAGGATACTTCTCATCATTGTAGTCCGTGTCATTATCAGAAACTTTAGGGTTATGGTCCTTTTCCCTTGTCTCTCTCTCTCTCTCTCTCTCTTGATTCTACCCTTCTTTGGACGAGGAGGTCAGATCAACTGGTTGCTTTAACAACCCCCTGAACCTTCTGCCCAGATTCAGAACACCAGAGGTCTTCTTTTTCTTCTTCTTTTCCTTCAGGATAAGGGCCTTCAGATCTTCCTGCCCTTTTGCCAAAGCTATGAACATTTGTTGAAATTGAGCATTTTGTGCCCGGAGATCTTTGATGCTTTGTTCAGAAGACATTATTGCTGAAATAGACAGCGAAGAAGTTGAGAAACCTGTAATGGTACCTGTTTATGCAATGTTATGGATGGTATGCGTATGCAATGATTTCAAGGACTCTTAAAGGCTCAAATTTGTTTAACCAAAAGAAACACACATTAATTGTATTAATAAGTTCATATTGTTACAAAGAATTCCCTTTAGGCTTACAATCAAACAAACATAAATTAAAGCAAAAAGAAAATTAGGTCTCCCAGGAGCGCATCCTCTTTGGTGCAATGTAGGCGTTTATGTTCCTCTCTTCATGAAGTAGCCTAGTGAGCTCCAGGATCTTCTTCTTGTTGGCATATAATTGAGCTTCAAACGTATCCCGCTCCTCTTTAAGTTGAACCCAAGATTTATGTAACTCCTCATGATCAGTTGGCATGTCAGGATGATGAACAAGAGAAGAAGTGTCTCCTTCAGCAACTGGTTCCACAATCGTTGGTAGGACAGCAGGGTAAGACATCATAAGAATTTGGGCGTGGGCTCGTACCCATCGGAGATAAGGCTCAAGAGGGATGGAATTCTTGTGCCACAGTGTCTTGCTATCAACCCTATGTACCATGTCCCAAGCTCGCATGAACCTTTTACGATAACCTTGAGCATCATTCTCATAGTCGAAGGCAATTCCTTGAGCATCAGTCAAAACCCTAATTTTGGCCATTTTGCCCTTTTGATGATCTGATCAAATTTCTTGAGGAATTATGGTCCAAACTTGATAAAATAACATATATGAGCTCATAATGTTGACATGGATCAAAAATTATGAAGTTTGACTGTAAATTGACCACAATTGACTTTTCCCCCAATACAGTTGATTTTTAGGTCAACTGATCAATTGACTGGGCAAAAATGTGATCCAAGACTTAAAACTTGACATGAGAAATATTTAGGGTCCATAATGATCCATGAAATTCATATGAGGCATTAAAAGTTCAATTATCCTTGTGCAATCTCAAACCCTAATTTTCAGTCATTAGTGCTTAAGGAGGTGTCTTGAACTAATCAAACCTTGTGCAGTCTTGAACCAAAGGAGATCTTGTGAGAAAATACTTGATAAATGAGAGGGAAAATTTTGGGGTACAACAGGATAGTTGGGCAGAAGATGGTTAACTCTACTTTAGATATGGCACAGATGGACGAATGATGGTTAACTCTGCTTTAGATATGGCACAAATGATAGGAGATGGTCAACTCTGCTTCAACTATGGAACAAATGGACAGAGGATGGTCAACTCTGGTTCAGATATGGAAGACATCCAACAAATGATGGTCAACTATGTGTGAACGATGTCAAACATCCAACAAATGGTGGTTAACTATGTGTGAACGATGTCAGACATCCAATAGATGATGGTGAACTATGTCAGACATCCATAGGATGATGGTCAACTATGTGTGAAGTATGTGAGACAGGCATATGATGATGGTCAACTATGTGTAAACCATGTCAGAGATGGATAAAGGACAGTCAAATATTTGTGAACCATGTGTGAACTACATAGGATGATGGTCAACTATGTGGGAACTATATGAGAGATCCACAGGAAGATGGTCAACTATATGGGAACTATGTGAGAGATCCATAGGATGATGGTCGACTATGTGGGAACTATGTGAGAAATCCATAGGATGATGGTCAACTATGTGGGAACTATGTGAGAGATCCATAGGAAGATGGTTAACTACGTGGGAACTATGTGAGAGATCCATAGGAAGATGGTCAACTATGTGGGAACTATGTGAGAGATCTATAGGATGATGGTCAACTATGTGGGAACTATGTTAGAGATCCATAGGGTGATGGTCAACTATGTGGGAAATATGTCATACATCCATAGGATGATGGTCAACTCTGCTTCAGATATGGTACTGATGGACGGAGTATGGTCAACTCTACTTCATATATGGCACATATGGACAGAGGATGGTCAGCTCTAATTCAGATATGGCACAGATGGACAAAGTATAGTCAACTCTAGTTCAGATATGGCACAAATGGATACAAGATGGTCAACTCTAGTTCAGATATGGCACATATGGACAGAAGATGGTCAACTCTTCTCCAGATATGGCACATATTGATGGAAGATGGTCAACTTTGGTTCAAATATGGAACAGATGGACAGAAGATGGTTAATTCTGGTTCAAACATGGCACAGATGGACGTAGGATGGTCAACTCTGCTTTAATTATGGTACATATGGACAAAGGATGGTCAACTATGGTTTAGATATGGCACATATGGATATAGTATGGTCAACTATGGTTCAGATATAGCACATATGGACAGAGGATGGTCAACTCTGCTTTAACTATGGCATAGATGGACGGAGGATGGTCAACTCTGGTTCAGATATGGAAGACATCCAATAGATGATGGTCAACTATGTGAGAGATCCAACAGATGAGGGTCAACTATGTGGGAGATCCATAGGATGACGGTTAACTTGCTACAATCATGTAAGGCATCCATATTTTTTAATTAATAAATATTGCGTTTAATACATAAATGTTTTCTTTTATCCTAAAGGTTTAAACCATGCGTGTCATGTGAGGGTCTAAACATTTATTTGCTTATAAAATTACTACTTACAAAAACCTCCATTGTGAAAAACAAGGGTTTATTGTTTGTGGTTGTCTCCTTCCCAAAAAAGATGGTCACAATTAGGAAAAATGGTATCCTCACAAAAACATTGTCATTGTTGGATTGCTTCTGATGATGAGAGAGACATCAGGTATGAACTGTTCTTCTAATCAATTTTTATCGTATACTATAATCAACTCTGGTAACTGAGATGCATTTTCTGATGAATCCCTAAATAAAATGGGTTAGGGTTGATTTTTCAATTCATTCGGGTTTAGTAATACAAGAACATTTTTACATGTACTGAATCTTTCAATTACGTTAAATGAAATGGAAATGTTTTCAAGAGTAGGGTTTATTTGGGGTGATAGTGGAGCAAAGCTATGTTTGATAAAACGTTAAATACTTCATGTTATTGTAATGTTGTCTTATTGGTAACATTTGTTAAGTAATTGAAAATGGTTTTGGTCAACTTTAGTTGTTGATCTGAATTCAGATTTATATTATCAAGCCATGGCTATAAAATTTATGGATTTAGGGTTTAAATGTTAAACATTAGTAATTGGTGTTCATATCCATTTCTTTTTTAGAATCCTTTATTATATACATGACATTATATTTTGGTACATGCATTTTAATTTATCAGCAATGAAGTCGCAAAGGGAGAAAGACATAAAGTTGTTGGGAAATCAAGTGACTCAAATGGATCAAAGAATAAATATGTCAAGGAAGCGGTAGCTAAGAAAGGAAATCGTAAAATTGTTGGGGTAGCAAGGGTCTCAAATGGATCAAAGAATAAGTTTGCAACTAAGGAAGGAAGGAAGGAAATCGTAAGTTTGCGACTAGGGTGTGGGGGAGAAAGCTTTACTACTTTTATCATCGTTTTCTAGGTAGTTTTATTTATTTCCCCTTGCTCATTTAGTGTTAGTGTTAGTTGAGTTGAATTCTTGCATTGTCGAGTCTATATGCGTGTTTTTCTATGGTTTACTGATTCCCCAATTTTCTTGAGCCATAATAAAAAAAAATTGGTTTGACCTATAACACAACACCTTAAGAGTATATAGGTTACTTTGCACTTAGGCTATGTTGGATTGATTTGAGAAAGATTCACCAAAATAGATACCATTTTGACACCCTAAACTCCCTAGTTATATATGATCGTTTTGAGTACCTATTATGCCAAGACCTTAAGTTTGAGTTTATAAGTAGTCCCGAGTAGTTTATATTAGCAGTCAGCACCATCTTAAGCACAAACTGTGTAGGGAGTTGATGAATATAAGTGGATGATCCCAAAAATTCTAAAAATGCATGTTGTAACTTAATAAAAATAGGGAATGCACCTATTAAGTTAGGTGACCCTCACCCAGTCACTTAATCCAACGGTTGTGGAACCTACGTTTTTTTTATAAAAATCCGTTGTTAGTTGGTTCAGAGGTGTCTGGTGCTGAACTTGGTAGGGAGGACTACAGTTCGATCCCCTGCAACTTGAAATTGGGTAAATAAAAGGGGTTACCAAACTCATGTACCAGAATCCCGTGTTAAAGGATTATAATCACTAACTAACTACTCTACTATGTGCATGCACAAATAAATGGCTTAATGAGATTGTGCTCGAATGAAAGTGGGTAAAATAAAATAAAATAAATAGGTTGATCTATAATAAAATGATTCAAACTGGTTTTGATTAAGGAGGGAGTTTTAGACCGTGTTTTACGGTTTCGTGTCATTACGATCTCCTTAGTGTTGAATTTGAGTATCTATCACTCTAACAAAATGCCTCGCGACCACGTACGGTTTGAGTTATTTTGTGTATTTGTGTCGAACCTGTGTTTAAATTGATTTTCATGCTGATTATTTTCTTGAGGACAAGCAAAGGTTCAGGTGTAAGGGAGTTTGATAACGCAAAATTTCATTGTATTTTCGACTCGACTCGCATGAATTATTTTACCGTTTTTAGTTATTTAAGGCATTTTATGCTGGTAGTTTTATTGTATTTCAGGTATTTTTCCTCCAAGAAGCTTGCATGAGAAAAGAAGAGAAATTGGCAAAGAAAACACAAGAAATATGAATTACAGAAAAGATAAAGAAAATCTGCACACAGAAGGTTGTGGCCCTCACCACGCATCTCAAAGTTGTGGCCCTCGCCACGCTTCCTGTGGCCACTGCCACATTCTTCTTATAGAAATCCCATGTTCACTCTCCCATGTTAGGTCCACGAGATCGTTTATGTTGTTTTCTCTCTGCAAGACCAGGCCTGATGAAAATCTCTCCACGAACAAAGCTATTCCAGATTCTTCTCGAGGGAGTTACGTGAATCAAGCGAGAGATCTATAAAAAGGGCAAGGATTGACAGTTACCAGGACGTCCAATTTTTCATTATTCATAGCACTTTTTCTTCTAGAGTTTAAGCAGAAAAATCACCATAAAAAGTGATAGTCTTCCACATCGGGGGACTACGACAACATTAGTTTTAGGCATATTTTAGTTTTTTCACTCAGTACTTTTGGTCAAGTGAATCCTGCCGAAATTTGTGGAGGATCGTGAAGTTAATTTTCATTCAAGTTAGTCAAGTTTTATTTATACTCGAGATTATTTCCAAGTTTTTAATTCAAACTTTTATTATATTTACCTTATAGAAATCATGTTTTGTTTTATGATTAACCACTATCATAACATGTTTCTATTCAAAACTATGTCCGGATAAATCCTTTGATATTGGTATGTAAAAGTAATCAAACAGAAGGGATTCAGAAATCTATTGGCTTAAATAATTTCAAACTGCTTTTCCGGTGTTGGATTCTAATTAAATACTAAGACAGTTTTATTACGAGAGTAAAAGACAAACAAAGGTTAAAATCAATACAATGGGAGTTTGAGATTTTTAATCGGATAGTAGTAACTGAACATTGATTTTAAATACAGCGAGAGTGCTTTAGGATTAATTATATTTTATTGGTTTCTAAAAAGTATTTTTAAATTCAAATGAGATAGCGAGAGAAAGCATTTAAATTTAAGAATATTTTATTAAACTTGAATTTACTCCGTATTTCTCTCAAAAACCTAATATTAATCTTCAGCCTTAGATTACATAGTAACATTAGATAACATTAGTTTGATTATCAGACCCTGTGGGTTCGGTATCTTTTAAAACTATGCGATTAGACTGTGCACTTACAGTCAATAATTCCAACTGACTCTTAAAGTCGCGATCAGTACCAACGATACTTGGTCCACAACCCTTGCTTTTTGAACATTAAGGGTTAATTATATTTCCAAACTCCTCTACAATATGTACGTTTTCTGGAACATCTTCATTTCCGTATTTTGATTTAATCCTACCAAGTTCAGTAGTCAGATATTCTTTTTTTTTTGTAATCATCAACATCCATACATGACAATTCAGCAACCTCCTTACTAAGATTCACCAAATTATCATGTCTAGCAACCAAATGTAAATCCCATTAGTGTGAACCATCTTCATATCATCCACTAATAGAGTCCTTCGCAAATAATGACCAACGATTTAACACAAGAGTCTAAGGAAATTCAACAATATTAATATAAACCATCACAACAACAATGTACTCACAGGAATCCCAATAGATTCCATTCTAATACATGAGCATCTGAAATCTTTATTCGATGGATAGTGAGATACATGTCATTCATGCCCTTTGCATCGATATTTTGTCACTACATAAATTGTAAAGGACGCCATATCTTGAGTATATAATACAAATATTAAGGATTCCTTTTTCAAAACAGATCGTACCATCTCGAATATCTCTTTTGTCCATTTCTTTGAAGTTGACCTCTCAAGCGCCCTAAGACTGGAATGCAACACTTCCTGTCCATATTGGGATTAAAAATCTACTTGTACCTCTCTAAATCAAAAATATGTCACACACCTATGGAACTTCTTAACGAAATCAGTCATATTCATCTCCGAATGTACAAATTGACCCATATGGCTATGAAATGCTTCACACCATGATGTCATTCTTATTCCTGCAAAGAAATTTCCACGAATATGAGTTGTTGCCCACATCTTCCTTTTTTGGTACAATTAATTGATCCAATTGTTCTCCTCTAAACCAAACATGGTTACCATTTCATTCCACATATTGTCAAATTTCTAAACATCATGATCTCCAAGCATGCATTTTTTGAAAATAGGGATGAAATTGGGATTGCCAATGTTGGACATTGCATTTCATAGGAGATGCCATGCACATAACCTATGGTAATTGTTGGGAAAGACTTTCCTGATTTCATTTCTCATAGCAACATCGCCATCCGTTATTACAAATATTGGTGTCTTACCTTTCATTGCAACCAAAAACTGCTCCAACAACCATACATACGTCCCTTCGACCTCATTTGAAACTATGGCAGTAACAAATATAATCATCTGGTTATGGTTATTAACACTAGAGAAAACAACAAAGGGGAATTTGTACTTATTTTTCTTGTATATAGCATCGAAAGCAAGCACATCGCCAAATAGTTCATAATTCTTCTGACTTTCACCATCGCTCCAAAATAGGTTATGCAATGTTGCATCCGCACCCACTGTGTATGCAACAAACATCAATGGACCTTTAACGCAGAGATCAATAAGATACCTAACAATACCTTTCGCATCAGAAGACATCTATTTCCTTTGTCTTGCAATTTGATTATGTATGTCCTTCTTCAAAAATCCTACCTTATCATACCCCCCGACATCATTTGCGAATGAACCAATTATTTGAGTTACTTTGATTCATGCATTCCCAAAATTCTTAATATGTATCTGATCTAACTTACTAAGCTTCCTATTACTTTCCAACAGCATGTAGTGCTTCTCCTTTAACAATTCATGATTGTGCTCATATGAAAAAAATGTGACATACCAACGATGTGAAATTATATCAATATGAACCCAAAATTTTTCTCCACATCCACACCATGTTTCATGCTTTAAACCAAGCTTGCGATGCTCTATTTTATCTAGCCTAAATCCTTTAAGGTTACACACAAATGTTTGTTGAACAACATCTCCATTTCTTTAACAACTTGACCTTTACGGACCGCAAAACTGTTCATCTTTGCAAACCAACAATAAAACTCGTACGCAATTCCCAAACTTCCAAATTGTAGCTTCAAAACGTCATCATTTTGCAAGTCAAACATTTCTATATTTACAATGTTATCAACATCGTCAATAACCATCGATTCGTCTGGATTTTGATATGAAAATATCGATTCATTTAAACTGTCTAAACTCTATCCCAAACCTTTCCCATCACTTCTATCTATATTCCAATATCTGTGTCTACCAACATCCCCAGAACTGCTCGCGTCATCGTATTCACCACCATCAATTTCACAATCTTCATCCGCATCTTCATCATCATATTCACCTCCATCAATTTCACCATCTTCATCTGCATCTTCATCATCATATTCAACTTCTTCAAACTCAGAATCTTCATCAATAATTATGTTGTCAATAACAAAATCCAGTTTACCATCAATGTTAACTTGCATTACTTCATGCCCAATGGAATCACCACCATCCTCTTCGATTCAATATTTGTGAGTTACCTTTTTTGATTCATAATGGAAGAGAATAGAAAATGGAAGAAATGAAGAAGAAATCAGAAGGAAAGATAAGAAAATGATGAATATTAATGGGTTTTAGAAAAGGACAGAATGGTGAGAGAAAGATGTTAAGGGATGGTGATGATAGTGTCTGAAGGTGCATAATGTGATGGTATAGGTGTGATTGGTGGAAATAGAACTGACTGTTTTTAGCTGGTTTCGCAAAATGTCGCGGTAAGCAAGAGTCGCCACCGTCTTTTATGTTCTCCAACATGGAAAGGACAAAAGCACAGCAAAATTCCTTATTCAAGAATGTTTCTCGGTTCGGGAGGTAGATTTATAGAAAGGGAAGGTGTCAGCGCCCTTTCTATCCGTGGTTATCCACGGGCTCTTAGGTACTTGCTCTTATGTTTTCAAAAAAATTGTTTGCTTTTCAAGTGTGTGTGGGTTTTGAAAAAGTTTCGTTTGAAAAATTTCTAAGTAACTCTTGTATCTGTCCTCAAGAGTGTATGAAAAATTTGTTTGAAAACTTTTGAAAGTGTAGGTGCGAAAAGTTGTTTTTGTTTGTTTTGAAAAGAGCAAGTACTTAAGAGAAGTCTACCTACCCTAAGGAATTAGGTTGTGTAAGAGTCCTTTAGATAGTTCTATCCCACCATTGAGAGGTAGGTAGCACCATCGTTGGAGGTATTCGGGTCAATTCGATTATTAGGGACATGTGTGGTCACCAAAGCAATGGTAGGACACCTTAGTGGTAACCCTAATGTCCTAGATCCTTTTATCTGAGGCAACCGTTTCGAGGCAACTGGATCTTAGACAGGAGGGCAACCTCTAAAGCACCCTATACTTGATAACCACGTTCGAGGCAACCAGTGAGGCGTACCCTAGGAGTGGCATGTGCATGTGTGTTGAATTCAGTTAATGTTTGTCTTTGCATATTATTTGTGAGCTACGGATTGGTTTTATTTTTCATACATTCTTTCATGCATTTTTTAACAGTTAGGAGTGCGGAAAATAAATTGCAGAAATGTAAATCTAGCTATTACAAGGCGCGGGTCTATACATCGCCAAAAACAAAAACCCGTTTTGGAAAATAAAGTGCGAGAATTTAAATAAGGCGATAAAATCCTAATTAACTATTACATACCCTGTACAGATACAAAATAATGGAAAAAAATAATAAAAAATAAATACGCGCGAAAGATTGAATCGGGAACGTCCTAAGGGTTTTGACCCTTTTTTAAGAAAGAATTGAATTTTTGTCCTCCTTTTTTTTTGTAATTAATGAAATTAAAACTAATAACTAATTAATTAATTATTTATTAAAAGAAAAAAATGTTTTTTGTGTTTTTTATGTTTTTAATGAAATAAAATTAAAAAAAGAAATTAAAAGTTGAAAATGAAAGACCTAATTCTAAATTAATTTTACTTATTAAAAAAAATGTTAAAATTGTTCTAATTACACAACTAACTAATTAATATTAGAATTTATTTACAAAATAAGTTAATAAATAATAAAATGTTTTTTTTTTTTTGTTTTCTGAATTTTATGGAAAAATAATTATTTAGGTTAATTAAACAATTAATAAAACTAATAATTAATAAAAGGGAAATTATAAAAGAAAAGAAAATAAAAAGAGAAAAAAGAAAAGAAAATAAGAACCCAGGGGGTGTTGGACCCTTAGGGAGGTGAATCAGGAATTTAGGCCCATTGTCTCAAGCCTTTTTGACTTCTGAATCATCCAGTGGCGCGTTGACCAGGGAGCATGGTGTGGAGCACCCTTTGGCCTTTGGATTGATCTTTTGAGACACTTGGCGTGCATCTGTATGAGGCCTATGGTGGAACGCGTCTAGAAAGCTGCATGGGAATTTGTTAGAAAAAATAATATTGAGACTTGGGGGGACCTGGGAATCGAACCCAGGTCCTGTAACCTTTTCAAATAGCATGGCCACCAACTGAGCTGCGCGTATTAGTTATTATTAAAACAAAACATGATTATTATATTGGTAAACAAACATATGCCTAAAAATAAAAATAAAAGCGCGTGATTGTTTTTGAACGGGCCAATCATGCTGTAACACCTAATCATCTTCTTCATCAAAGTTGCAGGTTTTTTACCTGCGGATTTTATCCGCAGGAAGTTTCATAGGCCTTTCGTAAAATCATCCATAGGCTTCCAAAATTAATTCCAAAACCATGGTTGGTTTCGTTTCCATCTCCTAATCACTTCTATGCCCATTATGGTGGCCAATTTTTCCTGCACTGAAAACGCCTAAAAAACAAGCAAGCAAAACCTAGAATCGTGTATCACAGTATAAGGCCTAAAAACAAAATTGGCTATTGTCATTAGATCAGAAATCAAGCAAGAAACAAAACCATGCCAATATTTTTGAGGAAAAATGCAAGAATGGAGAATTCACATTTCGTGTACAGGGGTGACTTTGTGAATACTTACAGCGCGGTATGATGGGTCTTAGGGCTTGGCAAGGGTCTCTTTAGCTTCAGGGTATGGCAATGAAGAAGACTACGTGCTTCTTTTGATCTCAAAGTGCCTGTAACCTTGTTCTAGAACTCTCACTTTTTGGACAAATCTTGAACTTTGCTCTGGCCGTTTGTGCACACCCTAGGTCGTGAATGAGGCTTGTCACACTTGCATATGTAGTAATGAATGAGAATAGGTCACATTATGAGCTAATGATCCCTTGCAATTAAGTTTTTGGATTCTTCATAACCACCATTAAAGATCATTCCAAGTTTGTTCAAATTTTGAATTTTTATGCATAAAATGGCCCTAGCACGAAATTGGTAGGTTGTTCATGACACATAAAAGTCATTCAAATCAAAAGATGTTATGTAATTAATTTTTTTGATTTTATTTGAATTTTATGGATTTAAAATGAATTAAATCAAATAAAATTAAATAAAAATAGAAAAATTAATGTTTAATCTTGAAATTGATCATGGGACACGTGGGTGGCATGACAAGGCTGAATCAAGTGGAAGAAAGTGGACCCTTTTGTCAAAAATTGAAGTTTTAAGGATAGTTGACTTTTGTCATTTCATGAAAATTTCCCAACTTCTCCAATGCATATCTTGCTCAATTTTGATCATATGAACATGTTCTTGGACATTTTGGAAAGGTCTTGAAGTCCTCTAACCAGTGCCTTTGGTACCATGTCATTTTGATTTACCAATCTCAAGTTATGGTCTTTGACTTAAAATGCCTTTTTGTTGACTTTTGAAAATGACCTATAATGTTGAAATTGGTAACTTTTTGTGAGAGCATTTATTGGACTTGGAATGTGAAGATGAGTTGTAGGAAATGTCATCCCCTTCAAAATGAGCATTGGATGGGATTTTTCTGATGAACCATGAAAAAGTTATGCCTTGGTCAAGTTACAGTTGACTTTTCAGTTGTCCAAAAATAGAAACTTTTGCATCTTGATGATTTTTGAGCCATTCTTGTGAAATCATGGTCAAGATTTGACCAAATGATGATTGTGGCTTCAAAATAAGATGTTGACCAAAAATTTTGACTTTTGACTGCCAAATGACCATTTTGCCCCTACAGTTGATTGTGAAGTAATTAGGGTTGAAAACCTCAACTTCCTTGCAAGAACCAAAACCCTAATTTGACTGGCTTAGGAGGGTGTTTGAATTGTGCAACCCTTGAGCAGACTTTGAGCAAATTGAGATGATGCTTGTCAAAACTTTGAAGAATATGGGAGGGAAAATTTTGGGGTACAACAGTTGCCCCTGTTCAATCTTCTTAGACCTGAGGATGTAGATTGGCTTGTGTGCCTTTCGTGATCCGAAGGTGGAAGATGATTGAACACTAAAGTGCCCAGAAATTTGCACTCACATAGTGGAGTATCAGCAGTGTGATAGCGGGAATGGGCTTACAGATGCCATTTGGAGAGATGGTGGATAGGAGGATGGGCTTATAGATGCCATCTGGAGATGTGACAGGACCTTGTCGGGAATGGGCTTATAGATGCCATTTGGAAAGGTAATGGATAGTGGTGGAGATAGGCTTATAGATGCCATCTGAAGGTGTCGATCGCGTAAGAGATTCCTTAGCAAGAACTTGCGTGCTTTGAGAAAGGAAGATGGTTTCCTGGCCTGTTACAGGTGTTGATCTTCAAACTCTTCATGCAGATATGCCCTGGCTGGATACAGGTGTCGAATCTACAATTGGTTGCTCACAGATGTGCCCTAGCTAGATACAGGAATCGAATCCGGAACTTCAAAAGGTTGCTTACAGACGTGCCCTGGCTGGATATAGGTATCGAATCTACAAACAATCATCTGCAGATATGCCCTGGCTAGATACAGGAATCGAATCTTCAAACTCTTCAGACGTGCCCTGGCTAGATACAGGAATCGAATCTGGAAACTCTTCAGACGTGCCCTGGCTAGATACAGGAATCGAATCTGGAATTAGTCGTCAACAGATATGCCCTGGCTGGATACAAGAATCGAATCTTCAAACTCTTCAGACGTGCCCTGGCTGGATACAGGAATCGAATCTGGAGTTAGTCGTCAACAGATATGCCCTGGCTGGATACAGGAATCGAATCTTCAAACTCTTCAGACGTGCCCTGGCTGGATACAGGAATCGAATCTGGAATTAGTCGTCAACAGATATGCCCTGGCTGGATACAAGAATCGAATCTTCAAACTCTTCAGACGTACCCTGGCTGGATACAGGAATCGAATCCAGAATTAGTCGTCAACAGATATGCCCTGGCTGGATACAGGAATCGAATCTTCAAACTCTTCAGACGTGCCCTGGCTGGATACAGGAATCGAATATGGAATTATTCGTCAACAGATATGCCCTGGCTGGATACAGGAATCAAATCTTCAAACTCTTCAGATATGCCCTGGCTAGATACAGGAATCGAATCTGGAATTACGACGGTTGATAGTAATTATCTTTGGATTGACCTTTTTCCTGAAAAGGCCAAACATCAGTTGTATGCAATGTCATGATGTATGAGATGCATGATGTCATGATGTTCAGAGATAGTGTAGTATGCACTTTATTATGTATGTAAACAGGATGTATGAAATGTGAAATGTCTATGAATGTATCTTCGTCTGGGCAATAAAGCCTTGACGAGTGCCAGGAAGTTTGTTGAATCCTGGGCTGATGCTGAAGAGTGAAGTTCTTCATTTCCGCTGGGGATGATTGCAAGAATACCGGTAGGAGAAGATGACTCCATTGGTGAATAAACTTGTTGGAGAGATTACTCTGCGGGGAATTACTCTGTGGGAAGAGATACTTCACTGAGGTTTAATGATAACTCCGCTGGGGATTTTGTTGATGAGCTTTGTTGGGGATTTGATGAACTCCGTTGGGGATAGGAAGAGCTTCGCCGAGGACGATCTTTCCGTGGCAATTAGCTGAGGATAACCCAGTTATACCCTGGTAGGGAATAACCTTTGAATAAAGTCGGGGAGAGACGTTCGTATTCTGCGAGGGATAAGCTTCCAGAATCTACTGGGGATAAGCTTCCAGAGTCTACTGGGGAGGATGATTCAACTCTCCTGGGGAAGCTTTTGAATTGTATTTGGGGAATGGCTCCACAAGGGTGTTTGGTATTCCACCGGGGAACAATCTTAGATTAAGACTGTCGGGGATGCTTGTTAAGGAATATCTGCATACTCCGCTGGGGAATATTGAGATCTTCTGCGGATATCCAACTTCATTAGGGTTGACAGTAGCTTAACTCTGCTTAGAGACAGTGTTGCTGACTTGCTGGAGATATTGTGCCTTTTCAGGGCTGATTGGGAGATCAACTCTGCCTGGGGAGAGTATTGCTGATTGGTCTTACTCTGGTGGGAGTGAAGGTATCCTGGTTATATTCTTCAACTAAACTTACCTTGGTACCTTGGTGGACAGAGCAACTAGATTGCTTAGACAACTCATTATTTCCCCTGTTTCTGATGTCACCTGTAATTAATCCATTGTTTCGCATGCAAATATTTATGATCAGCAATTAATGTCAAATGCATATATCACAATTGAACATCGGACGTTCTTCGCAAGACAAAACAGAAAAAGGAAAAACAAATGGCAATTTGTATGGAAAAGTGGATTTGTATTGATTTTGAATTTGCCTGTAAATAGGCGTTTGTGTACAAGAGGCTGACGTCCTAGTAAGAGAACGTCGCCGAACAACATAGAGTTTATACAATTTTGAAAAGGAAAACAAAACAGCTATGTGAAAAGTCCCACTGGGTTTCAACTCTGCTATCGCCTTTATGTCTTCAAGCGTCTCATCACTTTGCTGCTCAGTTGAAGATGAAGCTGATTGATCGATGTCGTCTGAACTTGATAGTTGATACCGAATTCTGGATGCAAGGTGATCCAATGAGACATAGTATTACGCTTATCCCTAACTTTTGCCTGGACCGCCCTTTCGGGTTTTCAGTCCACCGGGATACCCATTTTTGCCCAAGCCGCCTTTTCAAGTTTTCGACTTGCCGGGTGTACAGATTTTTTTCATTTCATCCCTTATTTTTGCCCGAACCCTTTTGGTTCGCCGGGAAGCCCTTATTTTTGCCTAGGTGTGTCAACCTAGCGGGTCTTTTATTCATGCGTAGTATTTTTTTACTATGTCTGCATTGGCGGGGTGAGGAAGGTCGTCACCATCCATAGTGGTTAGAATCATAGCTCCTCCTGAGAAGATATGTTTAACCACAAATGGCCCTTCGTACGTAGGGGTCCATTTTCCCATGGGATCACTTTGAGGAAGAATGATGCGCTTGATTACCAGGCCTCCGACTTGATACTCTTGTCGTCTGACTTTCTTGTTAAATGCCATGATCATCCGTTTTTGGTACGTTTGACCATGACAAATAGCAGTGAGTCTCTTTTCGTCAATTAGGTTTAATTGATCCAGTCGAGTCTGGATCCAGTCATCTTTGCTCAAACCCGCATCCTTCATTATCCGGAGAGAGGGTATCTGGACTTCAATAGGCAAGACTTCCTCCATGCCATAGACCAAGGAAAAGGGTGTTGCCCCTGTTGACGTTCGTGCTGAGGTACGGTACCCATGAAGAGCAAACGGCAACATCTCGTGCCAATCTTTGTAGGTCACTGTCATCTTCTGCATGATCTTCTTGATATTCTTATTCATTGCTTCTACAGCGCCATTCATCTTTGGCCGGTAAGGAGAAGAGTTGTGGTGCTGTATCTTGAATTTCTCGCAGAGCTCAGTGATCATCTTGTTGTTCAGATTGGTACCATTGTCCGTAATGATCCTTTCCGGGACACCGTATCGACAGATCAGGTTGTGCCAAATGAACCGTTCCACGATGTTCTTGGTTACCGTAGCGTAGGAAGTTGCTTCAACCCACTTTGTGAAGTAATCAATCACTACCAGGATGAAGCGATGCCCGTTGGATGTCGTAGGTCTGATCTCGCCGATCATATCAATTCCCCACATTGCAAAAGGCCAAGGTGTTGTTAAGACGTTCAGAGGAACTGGAGGAACATGCACCTTATCAGCATAGATCTGGCATTTATGACACGTCCGAGAATGTTGGTAACAGTCGGCTTCCATTGTGGACCAGAAATATCCTGCCCGAAGGATTTTCTTTGCCATGGTATGTCCACTGGAATGTGTTCCGAAGGTGCCTTCATGTAGCTCTGCCATGATCTTTTCTGCTTCAGTCTTATCCACACAACGCAGTAAAGTTGAATCATGGTTTCACTTGTATAGAATGCCATTGCTGAGGAAGAACTTTGCAGCAAATCTTCTCAGAAACTTCTTGTCATTGACAGATGCGCCTTCGGGGTATTCTTGAGCTTCTAAGTACCTTTTCACTTCATGATACCAAGGCTTTTCAATTACCTCTTCAACCTCAAGATCACAGCAATGTGCAGGTTCTTCCAACTTCCAGATAATGATCCGGGGAGCCTCGTTATCCCATTTGACTTTGAACATAGAAGACATCGTAGCTAACGCGTCCGCCAACTGATTCTCCTCTCTTGGGAAGTGTTCAAAAGTTATCTCTTTGAAATGGGGGATCAACGTCAACACATACTCTCTGTAAGGAATAAGATTTGGGTGTTTCTTATCCCACTCGCCTTTGATCTGATTGATCACGAGAGCGGAATCTCCGAAGACACTTAGAAACTTGATCCTTAAGTCAATTGCAGCTTGAAGACCCATGATGCATGCTTCATACTCCGCCATGTTGTTGGTGCAGTTGAAACATAGTCGGGCGGTAAGTGGAGTATGAGTGCCCTTAGGGGATATGATCACAGCGCCAATACCATTACCCAAAGCGTTTGAGGCTCCATCAAAGTGCATAGACCATTGGGATCCTTCCTCAGGTCCTTCATCCGGTCCAGGTACTTCACAATCAGTCACTACCATGATGCTCTCGTCTGGAAATTCAAAGTTCATCGACTGGTAGTCATCCACTGCCTGATGTGCCAAATGGTCTGCCAATACACTTCCCTTGATTGCTTTCTGAGTCGTGTACTGGATGTCGTATTCTGTCAAGATCATCTGCCATCTTGCTATTCTTCCAGACAAGGCAGGCTTTTCGAAGATGTACTTTATTGGATCCATTTTTGAAATCAACAGAGTAGTGTGAGTCAACATATACTGTCTCAGCCGGCGAGCAGCCCATACCAAAGTGCAGCAAGTTTTCTCAAGCAGTGAGTATCGGTCTCACAGTCGGTAAAATTTTTGCTAAGGTAATAAATGGCGTGCTCTTTTCGGCCAGACTCGTCATGCTGCCCCAACACACACCCCATTGAGCTGTCAAGTACTGTCAAGTATAAGATTAGAGGTCTCCCTTCAACCGGTGGCATAAGAATGGGTGGTTCTTGGAGATACTCTTTGATTCTGTCGAAAGAGGCCTGACATTCATCGTTCCAACGTACTACTTGATCTTTCTTCAGTAGCTTGAAGATTGGTTCACAGGTAGCAGTTAGATGTGAGATGAATCGGGCAATATAATGCAGCCGTCCTAGAAAGCCTCTGACTTCTTTCTCTGTCTTGGGAGCCGGCATCTCTTGTATGGCTTTCACCTTGGCAGGGTCCACTTGAATACCTTTGTCGCTTACGACGAAGCCTAGCAATTTTCCAGATCTCACCCCAAAGGTGCACTTGTTTGGGTTCAACCTCAGCTTGTACAACTTCAGACGGTCAAACAGCTTCTGCAGATGGTCAAGGTGTTCCTCCTCAGTTTGGGACCTTCAATCATATCGTCGACATATACTTCGATCTCATGGTGGATCATGTCATGAAACAAAGCAACCATGGCACGTTGGTAGGTTGCCCTAGCATTTTTCAACCCGAAAGGCATGACCTTGTAGCAAAAGGTGCCCCACTGAGTAACAAAAGTGGTCTTCTCCATGTCCTCAGGAGCCATCTTGATCTGATTATAACCGGAGAAGCCGTCCATGAAGGAGAATACTTTATGCTGAGCAGTGTTATCAACCAGAACGTCGATGTGAGGCAGAGGGAAATCATCCTTAGGGCTCGCCCTGTTCAAATCCCTGTAATCAACACACATTCAGACTTTACCATCTTTCTTTGGCACTGGAACCACGTTGGCAACCCATTGAGGGTAAGAAGTCACTGCAAGAAAACCGGCGTCAAATTGTTTCATAACCTCAACTTTGATTTTCTCAGACATCTCTGGACGCATACGGCGGACCTTCTGTTTAACCGGAGGTAAGCCTTCCTTGGTAGGCAGGTGATGAACCACAATATCGATATCCAACCCAGGCATGTCTTCGTAGGACCAGGAAAAGATTTCCATGTAGTCATGCAGCATCTGAATCAATCGTTGTTTCACACTGAGCTCCAGATTGGCACCAATCTTGACTTCCTTTTTGTCTGTCTCAGTATCCAGATTTACCGTTTCCACTGGCTCTTCATGTGGCTGAATGGCCCTCTCTTCCTGGAGTAACAGTCTTGCAAGCTCACCAGGCACTTCACAATCATCTTCACCTTCGTCTTCGGCTAAGTTGATCGGATTTTCGAAGTCATAATTGGCGGTAGCAGAGTCGTTACTAGTGAGATCCATAGTGGATTGGAACCTGTATAAGTGAGTGTGTGTAAATATAGCTGTTTTGCAATATATATAAAGAAAGAAAGGGAGCGCAAGATTTGAAATGTGAAAAAACGTCCAATGCTTTTATTAATGATATATGGAAGTGACACACAAAAGCCCTCATAAATGACGCCACGGTGCCCCGGGTAAGACACCGGGCCATAAAGTTTCAAATTATTGTTTGTTACAAATTTAAAACAAAGGAGTTCATTACTGAGTGACAAAAGTAATAGGTGTAAAGTCTTTAGCAGTCCAGTTGCTTGGTCCACCGTTGGTCGTCGGGTAGATCCAGCTGTCAAATTTGGATTCCTCCACATCATCTTCAATAGCATTCACTCCTGGGTTGGTGATGAGCACAGGAGGTCTTCCAATTCTTGCTTTGCAAACAGCCCTCTGGCTTCTGCAGTGAAACCCAAGCCAAATTTGTCAGTCTTTAGAGCGAAATCAGGAAGTCGGCCCCAGTTCGCGCACTCACCCTTCTCAATCACAGCCCGGGCATCCTTCAAGGAAGCCATCTTCAAAGGAGAGTCTTCTTCAATCACTGTCTCTGCTGCTGCCAATGTCTGAGGCACCTCTTCAAAGTGTTGAAAGGGGGTCTCAATGAACTCCCCATCCATTTCTACGTATCGGAACGAGTTGAGGTGGCTGACCATGTATTCCTCTTCCCCTTGAACTGTTACGATCTTCCCTCTGACCGGGTATTTCAACTTCTGATGCAATGTGGAGGTCACAGCTCCAGCCTTGTGGATCCATGGACGGCCCAGCAAACAAGAATAGGATGGACGAATGTCCATCACATAGAATGTTGAATTAAAGACCTGCGAACCAACCCTGATTGGAATGTCAACTTCGCCATGCACTATCCTTTTGGACCCGTCAAAGGCCCGGACAACAATGTTACTTGGCTTGATCTCTAAACCCTCACAATCCAGCCTATCTAGAGCTTTCTTGGGTAGTACATTTAATGAAGAACCAGTGTCAACCAGCACATGGGCAAGAGTAGTGCCCCTGCATTCAATGGAGACATGCAGGGCATCATTATGGTTCTTTCCCTTGGCAGTCAGGTCGGCGTCAGAGAAACCCAACCCATTATCAGCAGTCAAGTTGGCCACACAATCGGTAAATTGATCAGCAGACGTTTCTTGTGGCACATGGGCTGTCTTCAGGAAGGAGATCAGAGCCTTGGCGTGGGCCTCTGAACACAACAACAGTGATAGCATAGAGATCTTAGAGGGGGTGTGCCCCGGCTGCTTAACAACGTTGAAATCACTTTTCTTGATAATTTTGAGAATCTCTTCCATCTCTTGCTTGGAAGCTTCAACATTGGTCTTCGGTGCCTCCATCCGAGCAGGCACATTAGTAGCAATCCCTTTGCCCCGAGTGTCAGATGACTCGGCAGCAGGGGTAGAAACAGGACCTTGGTCAGGAGGGGAAGTGGGCACACTGGCAGGTGTGATGACAAGAGGTCTTTGAATTGTTGGAGGTGCAATGTCTGGTGAGAACAGTCTTCCACTGCGAGTGACCTTGGCAGGCCCGGTGATGTTGCTGACACCAGTACTAGTATCGAACTCTTGTTTCACTCCCAGAACATAAACATCCGCCCCATAGTGCCACGGGACAGCCTTGTCAGACTTATAGGGGATGGGCCCCAGAACAGTGATGATGATAGGAGCAATCTTGTGAACAGGCATGATTTTGACAGGCTTCTTTGAGGGAGCCTTAGGAGGGTTGTTGAAAATGGTGACAATAGAAACTTCTTCGGTACGGACAGCAGGGACAACAATCTTCTTGAACAAGATTTCTTTGCTATCCATCAGGTTTTGGACGCCTGACTTCAGCAAAGGACAACCAGCAGGTGAAACAGCACATAGATGGCAACCTTTACTACATCCCGGAAATAAACCGACTAGCAGCAGGTTCCTCTTGATGGTCAGCAGAGGAGTAGCAATATCATCCATAGAAGCTACATACAGATCCTCTTCTACAGCATTCACTCCATGCTGGGGCATGGGAGCAGTCATAACATTGGGCCTTTCGGGCGCCTCGAACTGTATTTCCTTAGCATCAATAAGGTCCTGAACCTTATTCCTTAGAGCCCAACAATCATCAATAGAATGCCCCGGGCTATCAGAGTGATAGGCGCAACGGGCGTTGGGGTTGTACTTCGGAGATGTTGTGTTTACCACCTTTGGAGCTTCCTTGACAGTTACCAGACTGGTTGACAGCAGTTGCGGCAAAATCTGAGACAGGGTCATGCTGAGCCGAGTGTACTACCTTTTGGGACTCTCACCTCTTGGCTGGTTGTATTGCTGAGGGGCAGCAGCAGGCTTTGAGATTACCACCGCGTTGACAGCTTGGCGGCATTCCGGTTTATTCTGTCTTCTGGGACCATACACAGCACTAGCTTCCTTCTTGAAGGGCTTCTTTTCAGAACTTGAGGAGGCACCCTTTTGTATCTTCCCCAATTTGATACCAGCTTCGATCCTTTCGCTCGTCAGGATCAGGTCTGTAAACCCAGCAGAGGAATTACCAATCAGGTGGTTAAAGAACGGACCAGACAGGGTCCCCAAGAACATGTCCACGAGTTCACGATCCGTCAATGGTGGCTGCACCCTGCCAGCCAGGTCTCTCCATTTATGTGCGTACTCCTTAAAACCTTCGCCCGTTCCTAGTGACATACCCTGGAGTTGGGTACGCGTAGGAGCGAGGTCGGAATTGTACTGATACTGCTTATAGAAAGCAGTAGCCAAGTCCTCCCAGTTACGAATAGTGGTTCCATCCAGCTGATAGAACCATTCGAGTTGAGTCCCTGAAAGACTCTCCTGGAAGAAATGGATCCATAAGTTCTTGTCTGCAGTGTAAGGTTGGATCTTCCTTACATAAGAATGGAGGTGCATCTTAGGACAGGAAGCCCCGTCGTACTTCACAAAGGCAGGTGCCTTGAACTTGTGTGGGATCACCACCCCAGAAGATAACCCTAAGTCTCCAAAATCCAACCCAGGAACACGTTGGATCTCCATAGCATTTAACCGGTCCTCCAGCTGTTTGTACATGTCTTCAGCAGGAGGGTACTGTTCATCATTGAAATCTGTCTCGGTGTCAGAGACCACGGGACTAGGAACCCTTTCCTCTTGGTGATTGTCTTCCCCAACAGATGGAGTAGTCTGCTCAGCTTCATTCTGCAGTGTATTCCCGAATCTGCGTCCAGTGTTGAACAACACAGTCCTCTTCTTCTTCTTCTTCTTCTTCGGGAGCAAAGCCTTCAGCTCCTGTTGTCCTTGGGCTAAGTTCATGACCATCTCTTGAAACTGGGCGTTCTGGGCCTGGAGGGCCTTGATAGCTTGCTCGGTAGTAGGTTCAAGATTCATGATGACTGCTGAAATAAACAGCGAAGAAGATTAAGCAACCTGTAGAAAAAGGGTACCTGTTATGCACATGATGCATGATATGCTATTTATGCAATGCATTCAAGGGTTTGAAAGTTCAAATTCGTTGTAGACAAAAAAAAACACACTTTTTATTAGGAAATAATTTGTTCAGTACATCAAGGCCTCATGGGCTAGACATTACAAAAATAATTAATCCCAAAAGACACTGCGCATCCTCTTTGGAGCAATGTAGGTGTTGAGAGTCTTTTCCTCGTGGAGTAGACGGGTGAGCTCCAAGACCTTCTTCTCACTTGCATGTAGACTAGTTTCAAGAGAAATTCGTTCTTCCTTGAGTTGGATCCAGCTCTTTTGCATTTCTTCCCAAGATGTTGGCATGTCAGGATGCTGAATGGTGTAGGGCACCTCTCCTTCCAAAACAGGCTCTTTGATTACGGGAAGAACATGAGGATATGGCATCACCATCTTCTGGGAGCGGGCTCGTACCCACTTGAGATAAGGCTCCAAGGGAATGGAGTTCTTGTGCCCCAGTGTCTTGCTATCTACCCTGTTGGGCATCCTCCAAGCTCTGATAAACCTCTGGCGAAGCCCTTGTGCGTCGTTGTCGAAGTCAAAAACTATGTCAGGAATCAACATGTCGTGAGGGCCATCCCTCCGAGCATAACCAAACTGTCTCAAAGCCAGACATGGGTTGTAAGTAATACCTCCTATGATTCCAAGTAAAGGAACATTAGGAAACTCCCCGCAACGATCAATGATAGTGACATTCTCTCTGGACCGAGAACACCAATGTATATCAGCATGTGTAAGAGTCATCAATCGTTGTGACCATCTCAAATCCCGCTCGTTCTTCAAAACTGATTGTGGAAGGTGCGAAATAAACCACCTTGCCAGGAGAGGAGTGCAGCACATAAGAACACCTCTTTTTCTCATGGTTCGAGTGTAACATGAGTGAAGGATGTCCCCAAGCAACGTAGGTATAGGATTCCTGGACATGAAGATCTTGACAGCATTGATATCTATAAGCTGATCCGGATTCGGGAACAACACCAACCCATAGACAAGGAGGGCTACAACTTCTTCAAAGGCTTGTAGGTCAAGGGAATTCCAACATTCTTGGGCCTTCTCAAACAGAAACTTTGCCAAGAATCCTTTGATACCACTTCTAACTTCCCAATGTCCCTTGATGTCAGATGGTTGTAGGTATAATGCTTTAGCAACCTCTTCAAGTTTTGGTTCCCTTTCCGTACCGTTGTAGGGTAGTTGACTGAGAATGGGAATTTTCAGAAGCTGGGAAAACTCTTCCAAGGTAGGCACCAGTTGATAATCCGGGAAAGTAAAACAGTGATGTAGAGGGTCAAAGAACTGGAACAACACTTTCACCATATTCTCTTCAATGTTGGTGTTGACCAAGCTAATGAGTCTACCATGCCTTTCACTGAAGGAAGAGTTCTCGGCAATCCTGGATGTGAGCTCCCTAAGCTGAGGAGGGACCCTTACAAGGTTGATCTGAATTGTCTTTCTGCGGATAGTTTCCATGTCCTACAAAACAAGAACAAAGATGAAGATTCGAACCCTTGAAGTGGTTAGTAAATGCGTATGATGTTGTATGATGTTATGATGTTATGATAAGGAAACACCACAAGTATTCACAAAAAGCAAACATGATAAGGCAAACAAGTCACACCACAGCCCTTAGAGTTTAGGCCAGCATGAAGTTTGGGGTACTACCCTCTTGAAGTTGGTGGGCTCAAAGACCTGTCCTATCAAAAGTAACCGGGTTCTAAGGAGCTCAATATCATTGGGTTGTTTTCTGTGTTCATTGTTTTGATTTAGCCACTGAACTGGCGATCAAAATATTCCAAGAAAACAACCCTCAATGAGTGTAGTATCGAGTATCAACCAACTTCGGACTGCACCAAAGTCAGTCATCTCACTACCCCTAAAGAGGCCAGGATGGTTCAAGTAAGGTTCCTAAGGTCAGTTGATGCTTCACGACACCATGCGGCGGCCCCGTACTCTCCTTGACTTGACTCAAGGGTTACCGGTACTCACCAAAGTGCCACATTAACGTAGCAAACTGCTTCAACCATGTCGGTATACCCCACACAGTTCCCTCACAGTTTGTTGCTACTTTCTAAGAAGGTATCCCCCAGATCCGGGTTAGGATCTATGAAACTCCCAAAACAGGCCCACAATATTAAAACAAACAAAGCAAGCAATTGAAAACACAAGAGTGGTCTAATTCCTAAGGTACACCTCACTTTTATTAGTCCCCAGCAGAGTCGCCAGTTCTGTGATCGGTGGAAATAGAACTGAATGTTTTTAGCTGGTTTCGCGAAATGTCGCGGTAAGCAAGAGTCGCCACCGTCTTTTATGTTCTCCAACATGGAAAGGACAAAAGCATAGCAAAATTCCTTATTCGAGAATGTTTCTCAGTTCGGGAGGTAGATTTATAGAAAGGGAAGGTGTTAGCACCCTTTCTATCTGTGGTTATCCACGGGCTCTTAGGTACTTGCTCTTATGTTTTCAAAAAAATTGTTTGCTTTTCAAGTGTGTGTGGGTTTTGAAAAAGTTTCGTTTGAAAAATTTCTAAGTAACTCTTGTATCTGTCCTCAAGAGTGTATGAAAAATTTGTTTGAAAACTTTTGAAAGTGTAGGTGCGAAAAGTTGTTTTTGTTTGTTTTGAAAAGAGCAAGTACTTAAGAGAAGTCTACCTACCCTAAGGAATTAGGCTGTGTAAGAGTCCTTTAGATAGTGCTATCCCACCATTGAGAGGTAGGTAGCACCATCGTTGGAGGTATTCGGGTCAATTCGATTATTAGGGACATGTGTGGTCACCAAAGCAATGGTAGGACACCTTAGTGGTAACCCTAATGTCCTAGATCCTTTTATCCGAGGCAACCGTTTCGAGGCAACTGGATCTTAGACAGGAGGGCGACCTCTAAAGCACCCTATACTTGATAACCACGTTCGAGGCAACCAGTGAGGCGTACCCTAGGAGTGGCATGTGCATGTGTGTTGAATTCAGTTAATGTTTGTCTTTGCATATTATTTGTGAGCTACGGATTGGTTTTATTTTTCATACATTATTTCATGCATTTTTTAACAGTTAGGAGTGCGGAAAATAAATTGCAGAAATGTAAATCTAACTATTACAAGGTGCGGATCTATACATCGCCAAAAACAAAAACCCGTTTTGGAAAATAAAGTGCGAGAATTTAAATAAGGTGATAAAATCCTAATTAACTATTACATACCCTGTACAGATACAAAATAATGGAAAAATAAATAAATAAATACGCGCGAAAGTTTGAATCGGGAACGTCCTAAGGGTTTTGACCCTTTTTTAAGAAAGAATTGAATTTTTGTCCTCCTTTTTTTTGTAATTAATGAAATTAAAACTAATAACTAATTAATTAATTATTTATTAAAAGAAAAAAATGTTTTTTGTGTTTTTTATGTTTTTTATGTTTTTAATGAAATAAAATTAAAAAAAGAAATTAAAAGTTGAAAATGAAAGACCTAATTCTAAATTAATTTTACTTATTAAAAAAAATGTTAAAATTGTTCTAATTACACAACTAACTAATTAATATTAGAATTTATTTACAAAATAAGTTAATAAATAATAAAATGTTTTTTTTTGGTTTTCTGAATTTTATGGAAAAATAATTATTTAGGTTAATTAAACAATTAATAAAACTAATAATTAATAAAAGGGAAATTATAAAAGAAAAGAAAATAAAAAGAGAAAAAAGAAAAGAAAATAAGAACCCAGGGGGTGTTGGACCCTTAGGGAGGTGAATCAGGAATTTAGGCCCATTGTCTCAAGCCTTTTTGACTTCTGAATCGTCCAGAGGCGCGTTGACCAAGGAGCATGGTGTGGAGCACCCTTTAGCCTTTGGATTGATCTTTTGAGACACTTGGCGCGCATCTGTATGAGGCCTATGGTGGAACGCGTCTAGGAAGCTGCATGGGAATTTGTTAGAAAAAATAATATTGAGACTTGGGGGGACCTGGGAATCGAACCCAGGTCCTGTAACCTTTTCAAATTGCATGGCCACCAACTGAGTTGCGCGTATTAGTTATTATTAAAACAAAACATGATTATTATATTGGTAAACAAACATATGCCTAAAAATAAATAAAAAAGCGCGTGATTGTTTTTGAACGGGCCAATCATGCTGTAACACCTAATCTTCTTCTTCATCAAAGTTGCAGGTTTTTTACCTGCGGATTTTATCCGCAGGAAGTTTCGTAGGCTGTGATACGGTGGGAGAACTGACTAGTGTTTTGCGTTTGTTTTCGCAAATGTTTCGGTTGAGCAAGAGTTGCCACCGACTTTTTATTTTATCCTAAGGAAAGGTTTAAAAAGCACAGCAAAAACCTTTGAGATTTTTCTTGGGTTCGGGGAGTAGATTATAGAAAGGGAAGGTATTAGCACCCTTTCTATCCATGGTTATCCATGGGCTCTTAGTTACTTGCTTAGATCAACTTACCTTATATTCAATTGTTTGAAATGGTGCTTGTGTGTGTGGGTTTGAAAATGTTTTGAAAAGAAGCCAATGTGGTGGCAACCTTTGTAATGATCCATGTTGGGATGTATACAAAGGTGTATGTCTTTTGAAAAGGTTTTCATTTGTTTTTGAAAGTTGTTTTGAAAGTGTTGTGAGGTGTGTTTTTTTAGAAAATAGGCAAGTGTTTTGTTTTTGCAAGTTTGATTCAAGTAACTAAGAGTTTATCTACTCCTAAATTTCTCAAAGACTATTGCTATGTTTTAACCATTTTCATAAGTTTGTTCCACCATTGTATTTGGTGGACAATCTCATGTTAGGATGTGAAAGGGACGGGCGCGGGTCATCGTTTGGACCATAATTGCAATGGTGCCAAGTATCTTTGGGCATTTTCTTTAAGGGACTTGATCATTTGTTTGGCAATATTTTGAAAAGTGTTATCGAGGGACTATGATCATTCAATTTGTTTGTTTTGCCCAAAGAGACCTAGTATGCAATATGGCCCATTTATTTGAAGGCAACAAAGTGGAATATCCTAGGGGGTGCAAGTGTGATTTGTGTGTTCCATTTTCATGCTTGTTTGTCTTGAGATTAGGTCATAACTATTTTGTTCATTTTATTCGCATATAAACCCTAATTCTAGCATTGTATATTTAGAAAGCGATAAAGTGCGAAATTTAAACTCCTACGCTATTACAACACAATAATATGGGGAGGGGGGTACAATGTTTCAAATGGGGATTTTGACAAGGAATTTAAACCTAAAACTATTACATCAAGATTTGAATTATTTACAAGATAATTTAAAATTGCATAAATAAAATAGAAATAAAATAAATATGCAAGAATGCAAAAAAGGTTTTTTTTTATGTATGAAAAAAGTATTATTTATGTAAAATAAAAAGAAAATAAAAGGATATTATTTTTTGGAGTATTTTTGAATTTAGGGCAAAACCCTAATTTTTATTAAATGAAATGTATTATTATTTAATTTAATACAAGTATTTATTTATTATATACAAAATAAAATAAAGTGAAGTATTTGTCAAAAATAATTTTTTAGTGTTTAATATTAATAAAATAAAATATGTATATTTTTAGTATTTTATTCCAAGTATATTAATAAATATATATATTTATGTATTAAGTCCTAAATATGTATTATATATAAAAGATAAAAATATTTAATATTTAATAAAAAAAGTAATTTTTTCTATAAAATATTTTCAGAAAGTAAAACAAAAATAAAAATGTATAGAAATGCATTTGTACTATTTTTTGGTATTTTAAACAAAACATATATATTTATCTATTTATGTATAAACTAAAAGAAAATTAAATAAATGCCTAATAAAATCAAAAATGGTGAGAAAAAATATTTTTATATTTTTAATGTCATGAGAAAAAATAAAAAAGTCAATCCAAAAAAGAAAATGTCAAAAAAAATCAAAGAAATAAGCAAATGGGCCTTGGGGGTGTAAAAGCAGTAAAAGGGTGCAAATAGGAAAGTCAACTCAGGCCCAGCCCAAGAAGACTTTGTCTTCAACCTCTGAACAACATCACTCAAGCAAGCACGCGTTTTCCATCTCTTGATTCCTGGACTTTCAAGCAAAACTCATAACATGAAAAGTGTAGAGCATGAGAAGACGAATTCAACCATGTAAAGAACTTGACTTAACTCTCTAAGATGAGGGAGAATTTCTTCTCCCCCAATTTCTGACCTAACTTTTATGCCATGTTCAGACTCAAAATTCTTGCAGCACACATAATATAAATGAAATCTAACTATATGGGCATGTTCAGGGCTATGATTGTGACATATTTTCTTCACAAACCTAAAGCTAACAATGCCTAATAAGAGAGATAGAACTTCATGAAGATACCTGTTCAGTTGGAATCGTGATTTGCAATGGAGGAGTTTTCAGAGCAAGATGATGATTTGTATAGCTTCCTTGAAGTGTAAGGATGCTATTCCAAGTTCTACTTTGTCTTGAAACTCCCTGAATCGTGCTAGAGAACTTCAACTGCAAAACAGAAAAATAAAAATGGTGAAGTGGCTTGGGGATGTTACAGATCGTGTTTTAGCTTTTGGATAGCTTGCATAGATGGTAGGGAAGGTGTGTGAACTGGTTTTGGCAAGAATGCTTGAGAGGATTGAGAGTTAGAACTCAATCTGCAAAGGCAACTCTGTTTTTGCAGTTTGATGGTGTTTTTTGGTTTGATGAGGTTTGGAAGGTGTTTAGCTCGTGTTTTAGGGCAAGGTGATTGTTTGGAATGTGTTTGACAAGTTTGCCTAAGCTGGTTTTTGCTGAGATGAGAGTTGTGTGATGTTATGACACTTTTCTTCTTTCTTAAGCAACAACAGCCAACTTGTGTTTCTAGGCATGTAGAGGACCCCCTAATGTCCTGCATAATCCCTCCTTGATCAGTGTGTTATGCTCATAATCTTGTGCCAATCAGATTTGCAATGTACTTGTTGGATTTTCAATTTGACATAAAGCTACCTTTTACAAAAATGGCTAATTTGCTTTATCTACTTTGGGATTAAACCTTTAGACAGTGCTTGAACTCAAAGAACATGGTCTTGGCACAAAGAATATGCATTAAATTTATGAGTGTTGGATGGTTTAAGGACCTGTAATCTAGCTTAAGACATGCTGAGTTCAAATTGCAAGGTTATGGACATGTAACTTGGTTATGAACAAAGTGAGTTTTTGCCATATTGTGAAATTCGATTCTCCCTAACCATGAGGTTGTTTGAGAAGTTCTTGGACATTTTGGAAAGCTTAGAATGTGTACTACAATCCATCTTTGAAGTGCAATTTGAAATTCCAAGTGGAAGTGTATGGAAAATGGCCTTGAAGTGGGGTAGAAAACCTTGTCAAAATAGGTCAAAAATTCACTAAGTTAAGAATGGTTTAGTGCCCTTATTCAAAACTTTGTAACTTGAGATACAAGCTTCAAATGAGAAAACTTTGTGAATCAAAGTTGTAGATTATGCAACAAGCTACAACTTTCATGTTTTGACTTTTGTTTGAATCCAAATGGATCTTGGTGAAAAAGTGGGGCAAAGTTGGGAAAAAATTAGGGTTTTCCATAACTTAGAGAAAATTCTAAGTTATGAAAAATTCCATTTCAAACCCTAATTTGCATTTCTTGGTTTCTTGGTGAACAAGTTTCATGATTTGGCATGTTTTGATGAAAAATGAATCTTGACTCTTGATTTTTACCAAAAAGTCAAAGTTTGACTTTTCAGTATACAGTCAAAATTGATCAATTGAATGGGAAATTCAACTGTCAATCTTGTGTACTTGGGATCTTTTGAGTTTGTTGAGCATGTCAAGATAATTCCATGGGGTCCTTGAGTCCATATGTGAGCTTGGTTTGCCATTGGCTAGGTCAAACAGTCAAAAATTGCCTTTGTGCAGTCAAAACCCTAAAAATGACCATTTTGCCCTTTTGATGATCTGATCAAATTTCTTGTGGATTTGTGATCCAAACTTGATCAAATGGTCCATGTGAGTTCATAATGTTGATGTGGGTAAATTTTCATGATATTTGACTGTCAATTGGCCACAGTTGACTTTTTCCCCAATACAGCTGATTTTTAGGTCAACTGTCCAATTGACTGGGTAAAACTTGGAATCAGGACTTGAAACTTGGTATGGGTGAACTTGGGAGTCCAACATGAAGCATGAAAGTCATCTTAGGCTTTTTAGGTCAAAACATCTTTGTGCAAACACAAACCCTAATTTGGGTCAACAGTGCAAGGAGAAGTCTTGAGCAGAAGAAACCCTAACTGGATCTTGATCTTCAAGGGCCTTGTGATGAGAAAATGTTGAGAAAATGGGAGGGAAAATTTTGGGGTACAACAGTTGCCCCTGTTCAATCTTCTTGAACCTGAAGAGTTAGATTGGCAAGTTTGCCTTTTGTGGCTCGAGGGTAAAAGGAGATTGGACACTAGAGTGCCCAGAAATTTGCACTCGCATGTTGGATTATCAGCAAATGTGATGTCGGGAATGGGCTTACAGATGCCATTTAGAGAGATGGTGGGTAGGGAGATGGGCTTATAGATGCCATCTGAAGATGTGACAGAACCTTGTCGGGAATGGGCTTATAGATGCCATTTGGAAGCGTTGATCGCATGAGAGATTCCTTAGTGAGAACTTGTGTATTTGAGAAAGACAGATGTTTTCCTGGCTTGTTACAGGTGTTTGATCTTCAATCTCTTTATGCAGATATGCCCTGGCTAGATACAGGTGTCGAGTCTACAAATGGTTGCTCACAGATGTGCCCTGGCTGGATATAGGAATTGAATCTTCGAACTCTTCAGACGTGCCCTGGCTTGATACAGGAATCGAGTCTGGAAATATGGTCAACAGATATGCCCTGGCTAGATACAGGATTCGAATCTGGAAATAGTTGTCAACAGATATGCCTTGGCTGGATACAGGAGTTGAATCTGGAAATGTTGTAGTTGATAGATGTGCCCTGGCTGGATACAGGAGTCGAATCTTCGAACTCTTCAAACGTGCCCTGGCTAGATACAGGAATCGAGTCTGGAAATGTGACAGTTGAAGGTAGTTGTCTTTGGGATTGTCTTTTTCCATGAAAAGGCAAAAACATAAGTTGTATGCAATGTCATGATGTATGATATGCATCATGTCATGATGTTCAACATGAGATAGTGTTGTATGCACTTTATCATGTATGTAAGCAAGATGTATGAAATGTGAAATGTTTATGAGTATAACTTCGTCTTAGGAAAATAAATCCTTGATGACTGGTCGGGGAGTTGCTCTGTGGCAGAGATACTTTGCTGAAGTTTGACGAGAGGCCTGCTGAGGACTTCAATGATGGATTCCGCTGGGGATAATGATGATAAACTCCGCTGGGGAATACCAAAGACAAACTCCTGCCGGGGACTGAAAGAACCTTGCCGAGGATGATCCCCCATGGCAATTAGCTGAGGATAACCCAGTTATAAGCCCTTGTGAGGAATAACTCTGAATAAAGCTCGGGAGAGACGTCCGTATTCTGCAGGGAACAAGCTTCCAGAATCTACTGGGGATAAGCTTTTAGACCTGCCGGGGAAAGTTGGCGACTTCACTGGGGGAAGTATTGCTGAATCTTGCCTTACTCTGCGGGGAACTGAGATCATTTGGTCACATTCTTCAGTCGAATCTACCTTGGTACCTTGGCAGACAAAGCAAACAGACTGCATCAGGCAACTTCACATTGCCCCTGTTTCTGATGTCACCTGTAATTAATCTTTCGTTTCATATGCAAATATTTATGAATCAGCAATTTAATGTCAAATGCATATATCAAAAATGAACATTGGACGTTCTTCGCAAGACAAAACAGAAAAAGGAAAAAACAATGGCAATTTGTATGGACAAGTGAATTCGTATTGATTTGAATTTTGCCTGTGAATAGGCGTTTTTTGTACAAGAGGCCGACATCCTAGTAAGAGGGTGCCGCCAAATAACACAGAATTTACAATTTTGAAAAGAAAACAAAACAGCTATGTGGACAATCCCATTGGGTTCCAACTCTGCTATCGCCTTTATGTCTCCAAGCGTCCCATCGCTTTGCTGCCTAGTTGAAGATGAAGCTGATTGGTCGATGCCGAAATCTGAGCCAGATAGTTGATGCCGAATTCCGGATGCGAAGTGATCCAATGAGACATAGTGTTACGCTTTATCCCTAACTTTTGCCTGGACCGCCCTTTCGGGTTTTCAGTCCACCGGGATACCCATTTTTGCCCAAGCCGCCTTTTCAGGTTTTCGACTTGCCGGGTGTACAGATTTTTATTCATTTCATCCCTTATTTTTGCCCGAACCCTTTTGGTTCGCCGGGAAGCCCTTATTTTGCCTAGGTATGTCAACCTAGCGGGTCTTTTATTTATGCGTAGTATCTTTTCACTATGTCTGCATTGGCGGGGTGAGGAAGGTCGTCACCATCCATGGTGGTTAGGATCATGGCTCCTCCTGAGAACACATGTTTAACCACAAATGGCCCTTCGTATGTAGGGGTCCATTTGCCCCGGGGATCACTTTGAGGAAGGATGATGCGTTTGATTACCAGGTCCCCAACTTGATACTCTTATGGTCTGACTTTCTTGTTAAATGCCCTGATCATCCGTTTTTGATACGTCTGACCATGACAGATAGCGGTGAGTCTCTTTTCGTCAATCAGGTTTAATTGATCAAGTCGAGTCTGGATCCAGTCATCTTCACTCAAGTCTGCATCCTTCATTATTCGGAGAGAGGGTATCTGGACTTCAATTGGCAAGACTGCCTCCATGCCATAGACCAAGGAGAAAGGAGTTGCCCCGGTTGACGTCCTTGCTGAGGTACGGTACCCATGAAGAGCGAACGGTAACATCTCGTGCCAATCTTTATAGGTCACTGTCATCTTCTGCACAATTTTCTTGATATTTTTATTAGCTGCCTCTACATCCCCATTCATCTTTGGCCGGTAGGGAGAAGAATTGTGGTGCTGTATCTTGAATTGGTCGCAGAGCTCAGTGATCATCTTGTTGTTGAGATTGGTACCATTGTCCGTAATGATTCTCTCCGGGACGCCGTACCGACAGATCAGATTATGCCGGATGAAACGTGCCACAACACTCTTGGTTACCGTTGCGTAGGAAGCTGCCTCAACCCACTTCGTGAAGTAATCGATCGCTACTAAGATGAAGCGATGCCCATTGGATGCCGTTGGTCGGATCTCACCGATCATGTCAATTCCCCACATTGCAAAAGGCCAAGGTGCCGTCAGGACATTCAGAGGAACTGGAGGAATATGTACCTTGTCAGCATAGATCTGGCATTTGTGACAAGTTCGAGAGTGTTGGTAACAATCGGCTTCCATTGTGGACCAGAAATATCCTGCCCGAAGGATCTTCTTTGCCATGGTGTGTCCACTGGAATGTGTTCCAAATGTACCTTCATGCAGTTCTATCATGATCTTCTCTGCTTCAGCCTTATCCACACAACGTAGCAGGGTTGAATCATGATTCCGTTTGTAGAGAATACCGTTGCTGAGGAAGAATTTTGCAGCAAACCTCCTCATGAACTTCTTGTCATTGACAGATGCGCCTTCAGGGTATTCCTGAGCTTCCAAATACCTCTTCACCTCATGATACCAGGGTTTCTCAGTCACCTTCTCAGCCTCAAGTTCGCAGCAGTATGCCGGTTCGTCCAACTTCCAGATAATGATCCGGGGAGCCTCATTGTCCCACTTAACTTTGAACATTGAAGACATCGTAGCTAGTGCGTCCGCTAGCTGGTTCTCCTCTCTTGGGAAGTGCTCAAAAGTTATTTCTTCAAAGTGGGGAAGCAAGGTTGACACATACTCCTTGTAAGGAATAAGGTTTGGGTGTTTCGTATCCCACTCGCCTTTGATCTGATTGATCACGAGAGCGGAATCTCCGAAGACACTCAGAAACTTGATCCTTAAGTCGATTGCAGCTTGTAAACCCATGATACATGCCTCATATTCTGCCATGTTGTTGGTGCAGTTGAAACATAATCGGGCGGTGAGTGGAGTATGAGTTCCTTTGGGAGATATGATTACAGCGCCAACACCGTTACCCAAAGCATTGGAGGCTCCGTCAAAATGCATAGACCATCGGGATCCTTCCTCAGGTCCTTCATCCGGTCCAGGTACTTCACAGTCAGTTACCACCATGATGTCTTCGTCCGGAAAATCAAAGTTCAATGATTGGTAATCGTCTACAGGTTGGTGTGCCAAATGATCTGCCAGTACACTTCCTTTAATCGCTTTCTGAGTTGTATACTGGATGTCATATTCTGTCAAGATCATTTGCCATCTCGCTATTCTTCCAGACAGAGCAGGCTTTTCAAATATATACTTGATGGGATCCATCTTTGAAATCAATAGAGTAGTGTGAGTCAGCATATACTGTCTCAGCCAGCGAGCAGCCCATACTAGAGCGCAGCAAGTTTTCTCAAGCAGTGAGTAACGAGACTCACAGTCGGTAAACTTTTTGCTCAAGTAATAAATAGCATGCTCTTTTCGGCCGGACTCGTCATGCTGCCCCAGCACACACCCCATTGAATTGTCAAGTACTGTCAAGTATAATATTAGAGGTCTTCCTTCCACTGGTGGCATAAGAATGGGTGGCTCTTGGAGATATTCCTTTATCTTTTCAAAGGCAGCCTGACATTCATCGTTCCAGCGTACTACTTGATCCTTCTTCAGTAATTTGAAGATTGGCTCACAAGTAGCAGTCATATGTGAGATGAATCGGGCAATGTAATTCAGTCGTCCCAGGAAGCCTCTGACTTCTTTCTCTGTCTTTGGAGTCGGCATCTCTTGTATGGCTTTTACCTTGGCAGGGTCCACCTGAATACCTTTATCACTTACAATGAAACCTAGCAACTTTCCGGATCTTACCCCAAAGGTGCATTTGTTGGGATTCAACCTCAGCTTGTATAACTTGAGTCGGTCAAACAATTTCCTCAGATGATCAAGGTGCTCCTCCTCAGTTTGAGACCTCGCAATCATGTCATCAACGTATACCTCAATCTCGTGATGGATCATATCATGAAATAAAGCAACCATGGCACGTTGATAGGTTGCCCCAGCATTTTTCAATCCGAATGGCATGACCTTATAACAGAAGGTGCCCCACTGAGTCACAAAGGTGGTCTTTTCCATATCTTCCGGAGCCATCTTGATCTGATTATACCCTGAAAAACCATCTATGAAGGAGAACACCTTGTGTTATACAGTATTGTCAACAAGAACATCGATGTGAGGTAAGGGGAAGTCATCCTTGGGGTTTGCCCTATTCAAGTCCCTATAGTCGACACACATTCTGACTTTACCGTCTTTCTTCGGCACTGGCACCACATTGGCAACCCACTGAGGGTAAGAAGTTACTGCTAGAAACCCGGCGTCGAACTGCTTCATAACCTCAGCCTTGATCTTTTCAGACATCTCTGGGCGCATACGGCGGACCTTTTGCTTTACCGGAGGGCAATCTTCCTTGGTTGGTAGGTGGTGAACTATAATGTCGGCATCCAAACCAGGCATGTCTTCATAGGACCAAGCAAATATCTCCATGTAATCCTGTAGCATCTGGATCAATCGTTGCTTCACGCCGAGCTCTAGATTAGCACCAATCTTGACCTTTTTCCTATCTGTCTCAGTACCCAGGTTAATTGTTTCCACCGGCTCTTCATGTGGTTGAATAGCCCTCTCTTCCTGGAGTAGCAGTCTTGCGAGCTCACCAGGCACTTCACAATCATCTTCACCTTTGTCTTCGGCCAAGTTGATCGGATTCTCGAAGTCATAACTGGCGGTAGCAGAGCTGTTACCAGTGAGATCCAGAGTGGATTGAAACCTGTATAAGTGAGTGTGTGTAAATATAGCTGTTTTGCAATATATATAACACAGAAAGAAAAAGGAGCATAAGATTTGAAATGCAACAAACGTCCAATGTTTTGATTGATGATATATGGAAATGTCATACAAAAAGCCCTCACAAATGGAGCTACGATGCCCCGGGTAGGACACCGAGCCAATAAAAGTTTTAACACATTGTTTCTTACAAATTGGAAATCAAAAGAAATTAATTACTGCGTGACAAATGTGATAGGCGTAAAATCCTTTGCCGTCCAGTTGCTCGGTCCGTTGCTGGTAGTCGGGTAGATCCAACTGTCAAATTCTGCTTCCTCCACATCCTCCTCAATAGCATTCACCCCTGGGTTGGAGATAAACACCGGGGCCTTTCTGATCTTTTCCTTGCGCACAGCCCTCTGAGCCTCTGCAGTAAAGCCCAGCCCATACTTGTCGTTCTTTTGAGTGAAGTCAGGAAGCTGACCCCAGTTTGTACAATTGCCTTTCTCGATTACAGCCCGGGCATCCTTCAAGGACGCCATCTTCAACGGAGAGTCTTCTTCAACTATTGCTTCAGCTGATGCCAACACTGGAGGTACTTCCTCAAAATGCTGAAAAGGGGTTTCAATAAACTCCCCGTCCATCTCGATATACCGGAATGAATTCAAGTGACTCACCATGTATTCCTCCTCACCTTGCACAGTAACAATCTTCCCTTTGACAGGGTATTTGAGCTTTTGGTGTAAAGTGGAGGTTACTGCCCCAGCTTTGTGAATCCAGGGTCGCCCCAACAAGCAGGAATAAGATGGACGAATATCCATTACATAGAATGTTGAGTTGAAAACTTGGGAACCCACACGAATAGGGATGTCCACTTCACCGTGCACCATCCTCTTAGAACCGTCGAAGGCTCTAACAATGATGTTACAAGGTTTCAAATCCAGGCCCTCACAATCCAAGCGATCCAATGCTTTCTTGGGCAACACATTCAGGGAAGAGCCGGTATCCACTAACACGTGTGCGAGAGTAGTGCCCCTGCATTCTATGGAAACATGCAGGGCATCTTTGTGATTTTCCCTTTGGCGGTAAGGTCAGCATCTGAGAACCCCAAGCCATTGTCAACCGTCAAATTAGCCACACAGTCAGTGAATTGATCCGTGGAGGTCTCTTGCGGCACATGGGCCGTTTTCAGAAATGAAATCAGGGCTTTTGCATGGGCCTCTGAGCATAGCAGTAGTGATAGCATAGAGATTTTGGAGGGAGTATGCCCCAACTGTTCAACAACATTAAAGTCACTCTTTTTGATAATTTTAAGGATTTCCTCCATCTCTTGTTGGGAGGCTTCCACAGCAGTCTTCTTTTTTGGTGCCTCCGTCCTGGCAGGCGAATCGGTAGCAACTTCTTTGCCCCGAGTATCAAAACACTCGGCGGCAGTAGTAGACACAGGAACTTGAATTGGGATATGCACACTTGCGGGTGTGATGGTGAGAGGTTTTCGGATAACTGGCGGTGCAATGTCAGGCGAGAAGAGCCTGCCACTGCGGGTAATCTCGGCGGGACCAGTGATGTTACTGATACTGGTGCTGGTGTTGAACTCCTGCTTCACCCCAAGCACATACACGTCGGCTCCATAATGCCATGGAACAGCTTTATCAGACTCATACGGGAGAGGCCCCGGGACAGTAATAGTGATGGGTGCAACAAACATAATTTGGACTGGTTTCTTTACGGGAGCTTTGGCAGGATTGTAGATTGTGACAACAGATATTTCTTCAATGGGAACAAACGGAACAGCAGTTTTCTTGAACAGAATTTCCTTGCTATCCATCAGGCTTTGGATGCCTGATTTCAACAGTGGACAGCCGGTAGGGATAACAGCACACAGGAGGCAACCCTTACTACAACCCGAAAACAAACCGGCTAGTAGTAAGTTCCTCTTAACAGTCAAAAGAGGGGTAACAACTTCATTCACCGAAACAGCATACAATTCTTCCTCAATGGCATTTACTCTATGCTGGGGCATAGGAGCAGTTACAACATTTGGTCTTTCAGGTGCTTCAAACTGAATTTCCTTTGCGTCGATAAAATCTTGCACTTTGTTTCTCAAGGCCCAGCAATCATCAGTAGTGTGCCCGGGACTATCAGAATGATAAGCACACCGGGCATTTGGTTTATACTTAGGAGACGCAGTATTCACGACTTTAGGAGCTTCTTTGGTGGTAACCAAATTGGTTGATAGTAGTTGGGGTAAAATTTGGGATAAGGTCATACTCAGCCGAGTATACTGCCTCTTGGGCCTTTCACTTCTTTGTTGATTGTACTGCTGAGGAGCAGCAGCAGGTTTTGAAATGACCAAAGCATTGACGGCTTGGCGACTTTCGGGCTTGACTTGTCTTCTAGGACCATAGACGGCACTTGCTTCTTTCTTAAAAGGCCTCTTCTCAGTACTTGTAGCAACACCCTTCTGAATCTTTCCTGACTTGATGCCAACTTCTATTCTTTCGCCCGTTAAGATCAAATCGGTAAACCCTGCGGAAGAGTTACCAATCAGATGATTGAAAAATGGTCCAGATAGGGTCCCTAGAAACATATCAACAAGCTCACGATCGGTTAAAGGAGGCTGCACCCTGCCAGCCAAATCCCTCCATTTTTGTGCGTATTCTTTGAATTCTTCGCCTGTTCCTATCGACATACCCTGAAGTTGGGTACGAGTAGGGGTAAGGTCAGAATTGTATTGGTATTGTTTGTATAAAGCGGTGGCCAAATCTTCCCAATTCCGGACACTGGCTCCTTCTAGCTGATAAAACCATTCCAACTGAGCTCCAGAAAGGCTGTCTTGAAAGAAATGAATCCAGACGTTTTTATCTGCCGTATAGGGTTGAATCTTTCTCACGTAGGACCTGAGATGCATTTTGGGGCAGGACAGCCCATCATACCTTACAAACACTGGCACTTTGAATTTTGGGGGAATCACAATCCCGGCAACCAAACCCAAGTCTTCAAAATCCAAACCCGGTACTCTTTGTAATTCCATGGCGGCTAATATGTCTTCTAACCCTTTGTATTTATCATCAGCTGGAGGGTATTGATGATCAGTATAATCTTCATCCTCTTCGACCTCTTCTTCTTCCGCATCAGACTCGGAAGGTACCGCCGGTCCACCTCCTTTATTGGTTCCTTCATCAGAAGTAGGAGGAAATTCAAGCACTCTCCGAGCTTCTCCGTCAAATCTTCTCCCCAAAGTAGCCACTCCGAGTCTCTTTTTCTTCTTCTTCACTGGGTCCTTATTCCCCAGCAAGGTCTTGAGATCCTCATGACCTTTAGCCAAGGTTGTCAGGAGTTGCTGGAACTGTGCATTCTGAGCTTGTAGGTCTTTGACTGTTTGCTCGAGATCCATCCTACTGAAATAAACAGCAGACAGATAAGGAAACCTGGAGTGAGACCTGCTTATGCACATGATGAATGGTATGCTTATGTATGCAATGCATTCAAGGATTTAGGACATTCAAAATTGTTTTAGACAAAGAAGAACGCACGTCATATTAATAAGAAGAAATTTGTCAGTACATAAATGCCCCATGGGCCAAATATTACAAAATAAACTTCTTAAGGCAAAAAGACATTGCGCATCCTTTTTGGTGCGATGTAGGTATTGAGGGCCTCTTGCTCGTGGAGTCGGCGGGTAAGCTCTAGAACCTTCTTCTCACCGGCGTAGAAGCTAGCTTCAAAAGTATTTCGTTCCTCCTTGAGCTGAATCCAACTTTTCTGCATTTCCTCCCACGATGTAGGCATGTCTGGATGTAGGATGGTGTAGGGAACCTCTCCTTCATTGACGGGCTCTTTAATCACTGGGAGTACATGAGGATAAGGCATCATTAGACTTTGGGCTCGAGCTCGTACCCACTTGAGATAGGGCTCAAGAGGGATGGAGTTCTTGTGTCCCAAAGTCTTGCTATCAACCTTGTTGAGTTTTCCCCAAGCTCTGATGAATCTTTGGCGAAGTCCTTGCGCATCGTTGTCGAAGTCAAAAACTAGGTCAGGAATCAACATATCATGAGGGCCATCCCTCCGTGCATATCCAAATTGCCTCAATGCTAGGCAAGGGTTGTAGGTGATACCCCCTCTAATTCCAAGTAAAGGAACATTAGGGAATTCTCCGCAACGATCGACAATGATGACATTTTCTCTGGACCGAGAACACCAATGCACATCAGAATGAGTAAGAGTCATCAACCGTTGGGACCACCTCGTACCTTGGTCATTCTTCAAGACAGATTGTGGAAGGTGCGAAATAAACCACCTTGCAAGGATAGGAGTACAGCACATGAGAACACCCCTCTTTCTCATTGTTCGTGTGTAAAATGAGTGAAGGATGTCCCCAAGCAATGTTGGTATTGGATTTCTGGACAAGAAGATTTTGACAGCGTTGACATCTACCAATTGGTCAGGATTTGGGAACAAGACCAACCCATAGATAATGAGTGCCACAATCTCTTCAAAGGCTTGTAGGTCCAATGAGTTCCAACATTCTTGTGCCTTCTCAAACAAGAATTTTGCTAAGAATCCTTTGACGCCGCTTCTTGTTTCCCAATGCCCCTTGATGTCGGATGGTTGTAGATGTAATGCTCGAGCAACATCTTCCGGCTTTGGTTCCTTTTCCGTACCGTTGAAGGGTAGTTGATTAAGGATAGGAATTCTCAGGAGTTGAGAAAACTCCTCCAAAGTGGGTACCAACTGATAATCAGGGAAAGTGAAACAGTGGTGAAGAGGGTCAAAGAACTGGAATAGCACTTTCATCATGTCTTCTTCAATGTTGGTGTTGACTAGGCTGAGCAGTCTACCATGTCTTTCACTGAAGGATGAGTTTTCCGGAATTCTTGAGGTGAGCTCCTTGAGTTGAGGAGAGATTCTCACAAGGTTGACTTGAATGGTATTTCTGCGAGGAATTTCCATGTCCTACAAAACAAGAACAAAGATGAAAATCCAAAACCCTTGAAATGGTTAGAGAATGCATATGATGCTTCATGATGTTTATGATGTATGCACAAAACATATGTACAAGCAAATCACACCAAACCCTAGTTTCAGGTTTGCATGGGGTTTCATAGGTAAGTACCCTCTTGAGTGTAGTTGGCTTAAAAACCTGTCCTATAAATAGTAACCGGGTTCTAAGGAGCTCAATATCACTGGATTGTTTTCATTGTTCATTGTTTTGGTTTAGCCACTTAACTAGCGACCAAAATATTCCAAGAACACAACCCTCAATGAGTGTAGTATCGAGTATCTACCAACTTCGGACTGCACCAAAGCCGGTCATCTCACTACCCCTAATAAAAGGCCAAGATGGTCAAGTAAGGTTCTAGGTCATTAGTGCTTAGTGACATCACTCAGCGGCCCCGTACTCTCCTTGATTGAACTCAAGGGTTACCGGTACTCACAAATATGTCACACTAATATAGCTATTGCTTCGACCGTGTCGGTATACCCCGCACAGTTTCCACAACGTATTGCTATCTATGAATGTTTCCCAAAATCCGGGTGTAGGATTGCAAACACAAACAAATAGAGCCAAAGTATAAAGCAAACAATTCAAACAATTAGTCATGCAAGAGGGTGATCTAAGCCCTAAGGTTACTCCACTTTTAAAATCCTCCCCAGCAGAGTCGCCAGTTCTGTGATACGGTGGGAGAACTGACTAGTGTTTTGCGTTTGTTTTCGCAAATGTTTCGGTTGAGCAAGAGTCGCCACCGACTTTTTATTTTATCCTAAGGAAAGGTTTAAAAAGCACATCAAAAACCTTTGAGATTTTTCTTGGGTTCGGGGAGTAGATTATAGAAAGGGAAGGTATTAGCACCCTTTCTATCCATGGTTATCCATGGGCTCTTAGTTACTTGCTTAGATCAACTTACCTTATTTTCAATTATTTGAAATGGTGCTTGTGTGTGTGGGTTTGAAAATGTTTTGAAAAGAAGCCAATGTGGTGGCAACCTTTGTAATGATCCATGTTGGGATGTATACAAAGGTGTATGTCTTTTGAAAAGGTTTTCATTTGTTTTTGAAAGTTGTTTTGAAAGTGTTGTGAGGTGTGTTTTTTTAGAAAATAGGCAAGTGTTTTGTTTTTGCAAGTTTGATTCAAGTAACTAAGAGTTTATCTACTCCTAAATTTCTCAAAGACTATTGCTATGTTTTAACCCTTTTCATAAGTTTGTTCCACCATTGTATTTGGTGGACAATCTCATGTTAGGATGTGAAAGGGACGGGCGCGGGTCATCGTTTGGACCATAATTGCAATGGTGCCAAGTATCTTTAGGCATTTTCTTTAAGGGACTTGATCATTTGTTTGGCAATATTTTGAAAAGTGTTATCGATGGACTATGATCATTCAATTTGTTTGTTTTGCCCAAAGAGACCTAGCATGCAATATGGCCCATTTATTTGAAGGCAACAAAGTGGAATATCCTAGGGGGTGCAAGTGTGATTTGTGTGTTCCATTTTCATGCTTGTTTGTCTTGAGATTAGGTCATAACTATTTTGTTCATTTTATTCGCATATAAACCCTAATTCTAGCATTGTATATTTAGAAAGCGATAAAGTGCGAAATTTAAACTCCTACGCTATTACAACACAATAATATGGGGAGGGGGGTACAATGTTTCAAATGGGGATTTTGACAAGGAATTTAAACCTAAAACTATTACATCAAGATTTGAATTATTTACAAGATAATTTAAAATTGCATAAATAAAATAGAAATAAAACAAATATGCAAGAATGCAAAAAAGGTTCTTTTTTATGTATGAAAAAAGTATTATTTATGTAAAATAAAAAGAAAATAAAAGGATATTATTTTTTGGAGTATTTTTGAATTTAGGGCAAAACCCTAATTTTTATTAAATGAAATGTATTATTATTTAATTTAATACAAGTATTTATTTATTATATACAAAATAAAATAAAGTGAAGTATTTGTCAAAAATGATTTTTTAGTGTTTAATATTAATAAAATAAAATATGTATATTTTTAGTATTTTATTCCAAGTATATTAATAAATATATATATTTATGTATTAAGTCCTAAATATGTATTATATATAAAAGATAACAATATTTAATATTTAATAAAAAAAGTAATTTTTTCTATAAAATATTTTCAGAAAGTAAAACAAAAATAAAAATGTATAGAAATGCATTTGTACTATTTTTTGGTATTTTAAACAAAACATATATATTTATCTATTTATGTATAAACTAAAAGAAAATTAAATAAATGCCTAATAAAATCAAAAATAGTGAGAAAAAATATTTTTATATTTTTAATGTCATGAGAAAAAATAAACAAGTCAATCCAAAAAAGAAAATGTCAAAAAAAATCAAAGAAATAAGCAAATGGGCCTTGGGGGTGTAAAAGCAGTAAAAGGGTGCAAATAGGAAAGTCAACTCAGGCCCAGCCCAAGAAGACTTTGTCTTCAACCTTTGAACAACATCACTCAAGCAAGCACGCGTTTTCTATCTCTTGATTCCTGGACTTTCAAGCAAAACTTATAACATGAAAAGTGTAGAGCATGAGAAGACGAATTCAACCATGTAAAGAACTTGACTTAACTCTCTAAGATGAGGGAGAATTTCTTCTCCCCCAATTTCTGACCTAACTTTTATGCCATGTTCAGACTCAAAATTCTTGCAGCACACATAATATAAATGAAATCTAACTATATGGGCATGTTCAGGGCTATGATTGTGACATATTTTCTTCACAAACCTAAAGCTAACAATGCCTAATAAGAGAGATAGAACTTCATGAAGATACCTGTTCAGTTGGAATCGTGCTTTGCAATGGAGGAGTTTTCAGAGCAAGATGATGATTTGTATAGCTTCCTTGAAGTGTAAGGATGCTATTCCAAGTTCTACTTTGTCTTGAAACTCCCTGAATCATGCTAGAGAACTTCAACTGCAAAACAGAAAAATAAAAATGGTGAAGTGGCTTGGAGATGTTACAGATCGTGTTTTAGCTTTTGGATAGCTTGCATAGATGGTAGGGAAGGTGTGTGAACTGGTTTTGGCAAGAATGCTTGAGAGGATTGAGAGTTGGAACTCAATCTGCAAAGGCAACTCTGTTTTTGCAGTTTGATGGTGTTTTTTGGTTTGATGAGGTTTGGAAGGTGTTTAGCTCGTGTTTTAGGGCAAGGTGATTGTTTGGAATGTGTTTGACAAGTTTGCCTAAGCTGGTTTTTGCTGAGATGAGAGTTGTGTGATGTTATGACACTTTTCTTCTTTCTTAAGCAACAACAGCCAACTTGTGTTTCTAGGCATGTAGAGGACCCCCTAATGTCCTGCATAATCCCTCCTTGATTAGTGTGTTATGCTCATAATCTTGTGCCAATTAGATTTGCAATGTACTTGTTGGATTTTCAATTTGACATAAAGCTACCTTTTACAAAAATGGCTAATTTGCTTTATCTACTTTGGGATTAAACCTTTAGACAATGCTTGAACTCAAAGAACATGGTCTTGGCACAAAGAATATGCATTAAATTTATGAGTGTTGGATGGTTTAAGGACCTGTTATCTTGCTTAAGGCATGCTGAGTTCAAATTGCAAGGTTATGGACATGTAACTTGGTTATGAACAAAGTGAGTTTTTGCCATATTGTGAAATTCGATTCTCCCTAACCATGAGGTTGTTTGAGAAGTTCTTGGACATTTTGGAAAGCTTGGAATGTGTACTACAATCCATCTTTGAAGTGCAATTTGAAATTCCAAGTGGAAGTGTATGGAAAATGGCCTTGAAGTGGGGTAGAAAACCTTGTCAAAATAGGTCAAAAATTCACTAAGTTAAGAATGGTTTAGTGCCCTTATTCAAAAATTTGTAACTTGAGATACAAGCTTCAAATGAGAAAACTTTGTGAATCAAAGTTGTAGATTATGCAACAAGATACAACTTTCATGTTTTGACTTTTGTTTGAATCCAAATGGATCTTGGTGAAAAAGTGGGGCAAAGTTGGGAAAAAATTAGGGTTTTCCATAACTTAGAGAAAATTCTAAGTTATGAAAAATTCCATTTCAAACCCTAATTTGCATTTCTTGGTTTCTTGGTGAAAAAGTTTCATGATTTGGCATGTTTTGATGAAAAATGAATCTTGACTCTTGATTTTGACCAAAAAGTCAAAGTTTGACTTTTCAGTATACAGTCAAAATTGATCAATTGACTGGGAAATTCAACTGTCAATCTTGTGTACTTGGGATCTTTTGAGTTTGTTGAGCATGTCAAGATAATTCCATGGGGTCCTTGAGTCCATATGTGAGCTTGGTTTGCCATTGGCTAGGTCAAACAGTCAAAAATTGCCTTTGTGCAGTCAAAACCCTAAAAATGACCATTTTGCCCTTTTGATGATCTGATCAAATTTCTTGTGGATTTGTGATCCAAACTTGATCAAATGGTCCATGTGAGTTCATAATGTTGATGTGGGTCAATTTTCATGAGATTTGACTGTCAATTGGCCACAGTTGACTTTTTCCCCAATACAGCTGATTTTTAGGTCAACTGTCCAATTGACTGGGTAAAACTTGGAATCAGGACTTGAAACTTGGTATGGGTGAACTTGGGAGTCCAACATGAAGCATGAAAGTCATCTTAGGCTTTTTAGGTCAAAACATCTTTGTGCAAACACAAACCCTAATTTGGGTCAACAGTGCAAGGAGAAGTCTTGAGCAGAGGAAACCCTAACTGGATCTTGATCTTCAAGGGCCTTGTGATGAGAAAATGTTGAGAAAATGGGAGGGAAAATTTTGGGGTACAACATAGGCCTTTCGTAAAATCATCCATAGGCTTCCAAAATTAATTCCAAAACCATGGTTGGTTTCGTTTCCATCTCCTGATCACTTCTATGCCCATTATGGTGGCCAATTTTTCCTGCACTGAAAACGCCTAAAAAACAAGCAAGCAAAACCTAGAATCGTGTATCACAGTATAAGGCCTAAAAACAAAATTGGCTATTGTCATTAGATCAGAAATCAAGCAAGAAACAAAACCATGCCAATATTTTTGAGGGAAAAATGCAAGAATGGAGAATTCACATTTCGTGTACAGGGGTAACTTTGTGAATACTTACAGCGCGGTATGATGGGTCTTAGGGCTTGGCAAGGGTCTCTTTAGCTTCAGGGTATGGCAATGAAGAAGACTACGTGCTTCTTTTGATCTCAAAGTGCCTGCAACCTTGTTCTAGAACTCTCACTTTTTGGACAAATCTTGAACTTTGCTCTGGCCGTTTGTGCACACCCTAGGTCGTGAATGAGGCTTGTCACACTTGCATATGTAGTAATGAATGAGAATAGGTCACATTATGAGCTAATGATCCCTTGCAATTAAGTTTTTGGATTCTTCATAACCACCATTAAAGATCATTCCAAGTTTGTTCAAATTTTGAATTTTTATGCATAAAATGGCCCTAGCACGAAATTGGTAGGTTGTTCATGACACATAAAAGTCATTCAAATCAAAAGATGTTATGTAATTATTATTTTTGATTTTATTTGAATTTTATGGATTTAAAATGAATTAAATCAAATAAAATTAAATAAAAATGGAAAAATAATTTTTAATCTTGAAATTGATCATGGGACACGTGGGTGGAATGACAAGGCTGAATAAAGTGGAAGAAAGTGGGCCCTTTTGTCAAAAATTGAAGTTTTAAGGATAGTTGACTTTTGCCATTTCATGAAAATTTCCCAACTTCTCCAATGCATATCTTGCTCAATTTTGATCATATGAACATGTTCTTGGACATTTTGGAAAGTTCTTGAAGTCCTCTAACCAATGCCTTTGGTACCATGTCATTTTGATTTACCAATCTCAAGTTATGGTCTTTGACTTAAAATGCCTTTTTGTTGACTTTTGAAAATGACCTATAATGTTGAAATTGGTAACTTTTTGTGAGAGCATTTATTGGACTTGGAATGTGAAGATGAGTTGTAGGAAATGTCATCCCCTTCAAAATGAGCATTGGATGGGATTTTTCTGATGAACCATGAAAAAGTTATGCCTTGGTCAAGTTACAGTTGACTTTTCAACTGTCCAAAAATAGAAACTTTTGCATCTTGATGATTTTTGAGCCATTCTTGTGAAATCATGGTCAAGATTTGACCAAATGATGATTGTGGCTTCAAAATAAGATGTTGACCAAAAATTTTGACTTTTGACTGCCAAATGACCATTTTGCCCCTACAGTTGATTGTGAAGCAATTAGGGTTTTTGACTGTGCAACTTGACCTTGTGAGCCTTGAAACTTGACATGTAGGTGCTTGACAATGTATATGAGCATATGGGACTTGATTGAGCCCTTGAAAACCTCAACTTCCTTGCAAGAACCAAAACCCTAATTTGACTGGCTTAGAAGGGTGTTTGAATTATGCAACCCTTGAGCAGACTTTGAGCAAATTGAGATGATGCTTGTCAAAACTTTGAAGAATATGGGAGGGCAAATTTTGGGGTACAACAATAGGCACCCAATCCAACGCATCATGTGCATTTGAGAACAAAAAAAAGGTCTCTCACATGAGAGACCTATGAGCCTTGTGTATGGGAGACGACGCCTCTTTGGTCCCTTTTGTAAGTTAGTGTCAAGAGTCTGCTTCACACCTTTTTTTTAACTGGTAAGTTAATTTTATCAGTGTGGTATTTAGTTTTTAGGTGGTTGAGATGATATGTAGTTATTCATCGGGATTTTAGGATATTTTTCTAGTGTTTTCATTTTTTAAGAAGTCAGGTAAAGTTTATGGGTGATTGTTTGTTGGTTTTCCATGTCGTAATATGGTATATTTAGAAAGTTCGAAATCATGTCATTTTTAATGGAGACACAAAATTAACAAAAGAAAAGGAGGAGAAACGTTTTTTTTTGTAATTAATTTTTGGGCAAGTCGAAGGAGAACTTTTGCACCTTCTCGAAATGGTTTCAAAATTCTATCCTCTAACTGCACCTATAATGAATAGAGTGTTTGTCTTGATTCAAACAGTGGTGGCCATTCTTTTGTTCCTCTTGTATTTGAACCTGATTTGTTGATGGTACATCTGATTGGTTTGAGATCTAACACGTGTCTCCCAAAGTGATTTTGTAATAACTTTTTATTTCTTTTATGAGTTTCCCTTTTATTTTTATTTTATTTTTCTTATGTAATTTATTTCTTTTATCTAATTTCATACATTTTGCGATTGTATTTGTTGAAAGTGTAATTTCTTGTGTCGAAAGCAGTATGTTGCTCGGCACAAGGTTATGTTGAATTAGCTTAGTCTGTCGAGTTGTTAGGTGTGTCGAAGCAGTTTCTACACACAAATTTGATTTAGATTTGATTAGATCCAAAATAGATATTTTAGGCTTTTGTGTTTTGTGTTTTGGCTTTGGAGCAAGCTAACATAAAACTATAAATAGAGGGAGTAACCCCTATTTTTAATCAATTCATTCATTCACAGTATTTGTAGTTGCAAGTGAATAAGAAAATTTTCTATAGTTTGTGAGCAGAGAGTTACTATGCATAAACCCTAAATCTCTTTTCTTCTTTAATTTTATTTTCTTTTTATTGTCATTGTATGGTAATAACAATCATGTTCATCAAGATTGATTGAAATTCATCATAGGTTTTGGTGGATTTCTAACATCTGGTATCAAGAGCTCCGGTTGAGTGATCAATGGAAGAAGAAGAAAATTAATGGCGATGAATTATGCAAGTGGAAATTTTCCATCAAATCTTCCGATTCTTAAAGGTGATAACTATGAGAATTGGTGCAAGCAGATGAAGGTTATATTCTATTTTCAAGGTCTTTGGGAACTTGTAAAATATGGATTATAACCACTTGATGAAGATGCTTCATAAAAGGAAGAGGTGGAATACAAAGAATTGAAGAATAATAATTACAAAGCTCTCTTTATAATTCATCAATGTGCCAGCCCGAACAATTTCGAAAAGGTTAGTGATGTAGAATCTACAAAAGAAGCTTGGGAAATTCTGAAGAGATAGTTTAGAGGCGCTGAGAAGATGAAAGAGGTGAGGTTACAAACTCACAAAAGAACATATCAATTACTTCAGGTGGAAGATAGAGAAAGCATATCTTCTTCACTAAGGTTACGAAACTAGTGAATCAAATCAAGGTTTATGGAGAGATGTTAACAATTAGACTTGTTGTTTCGAAGATATTGAGATCTTTGGCTCCGAAATTCGACCATGTGGTAGTTTCTATAGAAGAGTCGAAGGACATGTCAACTTTGTCAAAAGAAGAGCTTCAAGGGACGCTTGAATCTTATGAACAAATAATGGTTGAAAGAGCTGCAGGCAAGTCAAAGAGTGACGTGGCTCTGCATGCTCAATCAGAAAAAGATATAAAAGCAAAGGAAAGTGGTTCGACAACAAAGGTAGAGGTGGCTACAGCAATTTGATTGGTAGAGGAGACCAACACAAAGAAAACGTGTCGAATAAGATAAAACAATACCAAGGAAACCAAAGAGGCGGCGATAGAGGAAGAGGAAGAGGTGGTGGTAGAAAACCTAACAAGAGTCACATTCAATGTTACAATTTTCAGAAGTATGGTCACTATTATAGTGATTGTCCAAAAAAGCGAAAGAATCAAGAAAGTGATTCGAAGTTCGCAAACTATGAAGAAGAAGAGATGTTGCTGATGGTTACAACAAGGGATGAAGAAAAATTAAAGGATCAAGGTACTTGGATTCATCATGCTCATCACATATGTCTAGAAGTAAAGATTGGTTTGTGTGATACGGGGGGAGAACTGACTTAGTGTTTTGCGTTTTATCGCAAATGTTGCAGATAGCAAGAGTCGCCACGGAATTTTCTTTTATTCAATAAAGTAAAGGGTGAAAAGAACAGGAAATACCTTTTGAGAATTTTCTTGAGTTAGGGGGTAGGTTATGAAAAGGGAAGCTGTTAGCACCCTTTTCATCCGTAGTTATCTACGGGCTCTTAATTGCTAGCTTACTTTGAAATGCTTTGTGTTTTGTGTATGTTGAAAGATGTTTTGAAAGTGGTAATTTTGTAATGATTCTCGTATCGTTGAGAATGTATATAAAATGTTTGTTTTTGGAAATATTTTGAAAAACGCCTTAGTACGGCAAACTTTGTAATGATTCTCGTATCGTTGAGAATGCACACAAAGTGTTTGTTTTAAAAATATTTGTCAAAAGGGAGTGTTTGTAATGATGTTTGTTTTTGAAAGTGTGAGGTGTGAAAATGGTTTTAATTCGTGAGAAAGTAATTACGAGCAATCTACCTACTCAAAAAGTCTTTGTTCTTTTCCCCCTCCTTTAAATAGTGCTACTTTAGCATTGGTTGGTAAGGAGCCATATCATTGGATGTGAGGGACAGACGTGGGTCATTGCACAGTCATAAAAGGCAACTTGTAAGATGTTTTATAAATTGTCGTAAGGGACTAAGATTGTTTACCGAAGGCAACATTGAAGGGTCATCGAGGGACTATGATATTTTAATCGAGGGTCTTTGCTAAAACATCCCACGTTCGAGGGACATGATTGTTTTAATCCGAGGCAACAAGTGTGGATTACTCTAGAGGTGCATGTGTGCAAGGTGTTTTTTACTCAAGTATTTTATCTTGAATTAGGGTTTTTCTATGATTGATTTTAATTCTTGTCATACAAACCCTAATTACTAACAATAATAAGGAAAATGATAAATTACGGAATTTAGATGTCCTACGCTATTACAACGCTTTGGGAATGGGGGGTACAAGTTTGTGAATAGGGGAAGAAAGCAATAAAGCCTAATTATCTATTACAAACCATTGAACATGAATAATGATAGAATGCATAAAATTTAAATATGAAAAAGAAAAAAGAATTTGTTTTTGTGGTTTTTTGATGGAAAATGTTTAAAGATTTAACCTAATCAAACTAATTAATTTTAATTACAAAAGAAGTTAATTAATTACCTAATAAAACCCAGAAATATAAATTAATGAAATTAAGAAGAAAAAAAACCTAAGTCTAAATAATTAAATTAAGAATAAAATAAAACCTAAGTCTAAATAATTTGTTTAGAAAATAATTTGGATATCAATTTGTAAAAGAAAAAATAAAATTTAATTTAATTAACAAAAATAAAATAAAGTGTTTAAAATATTTCTAATTTAATTATTTATTAAAATATATATATTTTGTATTTTTTTGGTTAAATAAAAATAAATAAATAAATAAAATATAAATAGTATAAAAATTTGTTGGGTCAGGGTGTTAAAAAAGTAAAATGGGGGTCAAAAAGAACAAATAAAACGTTGGGCCCAAATGAGCCCTTTTTGAAATCAGAAAAAAATGAAAATGTTTGTACAAAAATTATGTTGGGCCTGCACTGAAAAGTAATTTAGGGGTTGAGAATTTAGCAAAAATGACAAGCCCAAAACACAAAAGCCCAGGCGCTGCATGATCAAGTGTGGCCAACTTTTGAGAGTGCATCATGGTCATTTATTCTGGGATGCTTGATCTGATTTCACGATGATCATGTGGTGGTGGTGAGAGGAACAACATAGGCGCCTTGTACATGATTTCATTAGATCTGAAACAAATAAATGTGAAACAAATAAAAGGGTACCACTGGGGCTCGAACCCAGGTCCCTATACACAAATGCCTTAGCGTGCGCTTCTCTGTCACGGGGGTGGTTGTTTCATCCATTTATAATACAACTTCAACTAAATATAAAATAAACTCAAATCTGAAAATGACTTCATCCCTAACCTCGCGCCAGTCACCATTGTCACATTTTTTAATTTCTGATCTTGCTCATTTCTCAACCATTTTAAAAAATGTAAACATGAAAGTTGTTCCATTTTTCAACATGAATTCAATCATATAAATTTCACAAGCTATAAATCAAAGATGAATGAGAATTTTGCTGGTACCAAATTAAAACCTAATTTTTTCAGAAAGTTCAAACTCAAAATTTGCATCACTCAGGCAACATAAATGAAAACTAAAGGCATGGTTAGCTTCAGGGATATGATGTCTACATTTTTCATTCACAAAGTAACCATTAATGATGCTTGTATAAGGAGTTCAAAGTTGAGAAAAATTACCATAAAACTGAAAATCGTGTTTGGAGTTTGAGCACTTCTTGAGGTGTTGTGATGATCTGGATAGCGTCACTGAACTCCTAGGAAGCTATTGCAATGCTTACTTTGAGCTGAAAGTGCCTGAAACTTTCTGGAGAAGTCAAGTTGCAAGTGGCTATTTTTGAAAATGAAGGATGGTGCAAATGGTGTTATAGTGATGGAACAAGGTGTTGGATATGTTCTAAATGAGGTATGGAAGCTTTATGATTGATTTAGAGTGAAAATACACAAGTGGATTGTGATTTTGAAGTTTTTGGCCAGAAGTTGCAATAATGGAGGTTTTGGGTTCAATTTTGGGTTTCAGGGTGTTTAAGGGGGTTAGAGGGCTCTTTAACTCGTGTGTTAGCTTGCGAAAAACCTCTCTATTTATAGAGGAAAATTTTTAGAGCTTGAAGTTATCAGAATCAAGAGATCACATGTTATGGTTATGTGACTTGATTTTAAAGCAAGCTTGACATACATTGTTCCAATGCATAGTACAAGGCTCATAGGGTGGTTGACAGGCTTGTAGATGGTTTCTTCTTCACTTTCCAATGGAGTTTGATCAGAAGAAACAAGTGCAAGGGTCAAGGAGAGTGGACTTTGTGATTAAAATCACTTTTCCAAAATGGAAGTCTTGGCTTTCTTCCTTTAATGGAAAACTAACTTGGATAATGCCTCAAACACTTGGACAATGGCTGAAACAGTTGTGTAAACATTTAATTATGGAGTGATTTACAAGTTTGAAGGCCTGCAAAGCAAGATGATGCAGCATGCTTGAAGATTGGATCATAAGGTTCATCACAAAATGACCTAGAATTCAAGTTTGTGATGCCAACTTCTTCTCTTCGATTCTCCTAGCTCAAAAATTATCTCTTCAAGTTCTTGGACATTTTAGAAAGATTTAAACATTTTCTACAACCCTCATGTTGACCACTTTGGCTAAATCAACTTGGAACTTAATGAAAATTGGCCAAGAAGTTAGGACAAAAATATGACCAAACTTGCTAAAATTTTCACTAAGTGTTTTGTTAATAATGTCTTGACTTTATGGGCCTATATCTCCAAATCTAAGCATTTTTTGGACATTAAACCTCAAGGACAAAGTTGTATAATTCATCGAGAACTACAACTTTCATGTTGAAAGTTTTCCTTGAATCATCTTGCATCTTGGTGAAAAATTGTCATGAAGTAGTGAAATTATCAAGGTCAAAAAACACTTAGAATTTTTCTAAGTATTGAAAATCTTGACTTTTGTTGACTTTTGTTTACTTTCTTGATTCTTGATGATAAAGTTTTATATTTTTGAATATCTTGATGGATTTTGATCTTTGAAATTCAAAGTTGACCGAAAAGTCAATGTTTGACTTTTTGTGTATCAATTGACTTTTCATTAGTTGATCCAAATTCAACTATCAATTCTTTGATATTGAGAAATGATTTTAGCCATGAAATTAGGTAAATATATTGTGTTTGAGTCCTTGAGATCATGCTTCAAGCCATTAGGTCATGTACTAGGTCAAAAGTTAATGATCAGTCATTCTTAGTCAAAACCCTAATTTTGACAATTTTGCCCCTTTGATGATTTGAATACTTTCATTGAGTAATTATGATCAACCCTTGATCAATTGATAAATATTACTTCAAAATGTTGATGCTGGTCAAAAATCATGAATTTTAACTGTATGTTGACCACAATTGACTTTTTGCCCAGTATAGTTGATTTCCAATCATCTGAGCAATTGACTGAGCAAATTTATGGTGCAAGACATGAAACTTGGTATGAGCATTCTTGGAGACCCATGATGAATCATGAAAGTCACTTGAGGCATCAAAAGTTCAATTTTCCTTGAGAAAACAAAAACCCTAATTTGTGGACTCAGTGCTTAGGAGGTGAACTTGTCTGATGAACCCTTGAGAATCCTTGAGCACTTGAGATCTTTGGTGAGAAATGTCTTGAGAAAAGAGAGGGAAAATTTTGGGGTACAACAAATTACCTTGTTCAATCTTCTTAAACCTGAAGAGTTATATTGGCTTGTCTGTCATTCGTGACTTGAAGATAAAAGAGGATTGAACACTTAAGTGCCCAGAAATTTGCACTCGCTTATGCATGAAGTAAGATTGTTTGTTGATTATATCGGGAATGGGCTTAAATATTCCATTTGGTGAGGTAATGGAGAGTTGTTGGATATGGACTTAAAGTTACCATCCAAAGTAATTATTGATAGGAATATCATAATGAGTCTACGCTCGACTATATCTTAAGAGTGTTTCCTAGAATAAACCTCTGAGAAGGTGTTTGAATAGTTGCTTGTCATGTAGATAGTCGCCCCACCCTGTTTTGGGAATTGATTTACAATCTACTTTGCTGGTAAACCCGTCTTGTTTCGAGAGTTCATACCATTGGTAATAAAGATAGTTGCCTCGTCCTATTTCGGGAATTGATCTTTGTCAAACCATAATGAAAGGAAGATAGTTTCCTTGTCCTGTTTTGGGAATTGATCTTCAATCTATTCATGTAGATAGTCGCCCCGTCCTGTTTCAAGAATTGATCTACAATCAGTTTATACCATTGGTGATAAAGATAGTCACCCCGTCCTATTTCGAGAATTGATCTTTATCTGACCAAAGAAAAAGAAAGATAGTTTCCTTATCCTGTTTTGGGAGTTAATCTTCAATCTGTTCATGTAGATAGTCGCCTATACTATTTCGGGAATTGTTCTACAATCAGTTTGTCACAAATAGCTGCCCTGTCTTGTTTCAGGAATTAATCTGGAACTATTGAAAATTGTTGATGATATTCGTCTGCCGATTGATCTTTCCTGAAAAGGTAAAGAGTTAGTTGTATGCAATGTCATGATGTATGAAATTCATTGCGTAATGATGTTCTCAAAATAAAAGAAATTATGCTATATGGGTTTTGTATGCATATGCTATGATGCATGAAGGTGAAACATTGTTGAAGTGTAGTTGTAAACCCATGCAGAATCTTCTCTGGGAAAATAAATCCATGGCAATTTCTGGGGATGAAGAGTGTTTGTATCTTTAATCTTGTCTAGAATGCTTCCGTTGGGGATTCCTGCTCGCTTGTTTGAGGAAACTCTGCAGTGGATGTATTGATTTCCTGTTTGGAGAGTAGAGTTTAGGAACAGTAGTCGTCTGTTGCTCTACTGGGGAATTTATTTCTTATATACCCTGACTGGGGATAAAAGATATGGTTAAACTTTTAACTCGTCTGGAGAGGATAGTTTATATACCCTGGCTGGGGATAAAAGAGATGGATATCTTCCGACTCATCTGAGGAAGATAAGGCTAACTGATATTTGGTATGATTCCAGGTTTTGCAGCAAATCTCTGGGGATAGTGGCAACTTTACCGAGGAGAAGAATTTTGTCAGTGATTTGTAGTAATCTGAAGGATAAACTCAAGCTGGGGAATTTGTAGGTTGTTGGGGAAATAAACCATGTTGTTGGAGTAGTACTCTACTGAGGAAAAATATTTTCCTAGGGAAATTGAATTTGCCAAAGAGAAAGAACTCTGCAAGGTTTCTTCTTGGAGGACCAAACTCAGCTGGGGAAGAGAATTTCCATGAATTGCATTGATCAGAACTTCGTAGGTTACCGAGAAAGAGATTATACTCCTTTATTTGCTAGAGCAATCTGTCGGGGAGATTGCGGGGAATGTACCCTTATTTGTGAAGATTACTCTGTGAGGGTAATCTCATAGAAGTGGATTTGTGGGGATTTATGGATAGCTTGAATGTCATCCCAACTCCTAGAATCTTTAGTAAATGCTTATTCCTGTTCTTATGCATATATTTGTTAATAATTAATCAAATTCATATGCATATGCTTATTAAATTTTAGTCATTCGACGTTTTTGCAAGCAAAACAGAGAAAATAAAAAGTTTGAACTTTAAGGTGTACTTGTATTGATAACTTGCCTATAAACGGGCGAGTTTGTAGAAAGATACGGAAATCCTTGTAAGAGGAATTCGCCGTGAAATGAAAGACTACAAAGTGGAAAAAAATATAGCCATGTGGAAATGATCTCATTGGGTTCCAACTCCGCTACTGCCTTTATGTCTTTGAGCTTCTCGTCCCTTGCCATCGGAAGAAGTTGATTGAACCATTTGAACTTTCGACCTTGGTAATAAATCTTGCATGTAAGTGATCCAACAGAACATAGTCGTATGCTTTTAATCCATAATTTTTGCCTGGACCTCCCTTTCAGGTTTTCAGTCCACCAGGATACCCTTTTTTGCCCAAGCCGCCTTTTCAGGTTTTCAAATTGCCAGGTGTACAATCTTTTGTATATATCCCTAATTTTTGCCCGAACCCTTTTGGTTCGTCGGGATGCCCTTATTTTTCCTAGGTATGTCAGCCTAGTGGTTCGTTCTTATGCATAGTATTTTTTTACTATGTCCGTGTTCACAGGGTGCGGGAAATCTTTGCCGTCCATAGTGGTTAGCATCATAGGACTACCCAAAAATACTTTCTTGACATAAATGGCCCTTTGTAGGCGGGAGTCTATTTTCCCTTGGGATCACCTTGTGGTAGAATGATGCGCTTTATTACCAAGTCGCCAGCCTGGTATACCCGATGCTTTATCTTCTTGTTGAACGCCTTAATCATATGTTTTTGATACATCTGACCATGACAGACAACCGCCGACCTCTTTTTGTCAATCAAATTCAACTGAACCAACCTAGTCTGAATCTATTCGTCTTCGTCTGAGTCTTCTTCTTTCATAATCCTTAGAGAAGGGATTTGAACTTCGACATGCATGACAACTTCCATTCCATAGACTAGAGAAAATGGGGTTGCCCCAGTTGATGTTCGCGCCGAAGTACGATAGCCATGAAGAGAAAATGATAACATCTCATGCCAGTCTTTGTAGGTCATAACCATCTTTTGCACGATCTTCTTTATGTTCTTGTTGGCAGCTTCCGTTGTGCCATTCATCTTAGGTCTGTATGGAGAAGAGTTGTGATGCTTGATCTTGAACTGCGTGTAGAGTTCAGTGATCATGGTATTATTGAGGTTGATACCATTATCAGTGATGATCCACTCAGGGATGTCATACCAACAAATGAGGTTATGCTTAATGAATTGGGCCTCAGTGTTCTTGGTAATTGATGTAAATGAAGTTGCTTCAACCCACTTGGTAAAGTAGTCAATGGCGACAAGAATGAAACAATGTCCATTAGAGGCAGTAGACTTGATTTCTCCGATCATATCAATACCCCATATTGCAAATGGCAAAGGAGCAGTCATGACATTCAAAGGAACTGGAGGTACGTGAACCTTATCAGCATAAATTTGGCACTTATGGCAAGTCCTCGAGTGGTGGTGATAATCGGTTTCCATAGTCGACCAATAGTAACAAGCTCTCAGAATCTTCTTGGCCATAGTATGTCCACTGAAGTGAGTACCTAAGATGCCTTCGTGCATATCCTCCATAATCTTCTCTTCTTCCTTCTTGTCTACACAATACAGCAAAGTTCAATCATGGTTGTGCTTGTATGGAATTTTGTTGCTCAAGAAGAACTTGGTTGAGAACCTCCGTAAGAATTTCTTATCATTGATTGATGCCCCTTCAGGGTATTATTGAGCTTTGAGATACCTTTTTACTTCGTGAAACCAAGGCTTCTCTTCTACTCCATCAGTATCAATCTCATAGCAGCGCACTGGTTCGTCAAATATTTCGACAGTAATTCGGGGAGCTTCGTTGTCCCATTTGACCTTGAACATAGAAGACATGGCAGCTAAGGCATCTGCCAACTGATTCTCTTCCCTTGGGATATGTTCAAAGGTAACCTCTTCAAAGTACTGGATCAAGGTGAGTACAAGTTCTCGGTAAGGGATAAGGTTTGGATGTTTTGTATCCCACTCTCTTTTAACTTGACTGATGACCAAGGCTGAATCCCCATACACGACCAGGAATTTGATTCTTAAGTCAATAGCAGCCTTAAGACCCATGATGCATGCTTCGTACTCGGCCATATTGTTAGTGTAGTCAAAGCAAAGCTTGGAAGTGAAAGGTGTATGGCAACCTTCAGGGGAGATGATCACAACACCAATTATGTTACCCAGTGCATTGGAAGCTCCATCAAAAACCATAGTCCATCGGGATCCTTGCTTAGGTCCTTCATACGGTCCAAGCTTTTCACAATCTGTAATCAGCATGATATTCTTATTCGGGAATTCAAAGTTCATAGATTGGTAGTCATCCATAGCTTGATGCGCCAAATGATCTGCCAGTACACTTCCTTTGATTGCTTTTTGTGTAGTGTACTGAATGTTATATTCAGTTAAGATCATTTGCCATCAGGCTATTCTTTTGGAGAGAGCTGGCTTCTCAAAGATGTAATTGATGGAATCCATCTTAGAGATTAATAGAGTAGTATGAGTCAACATATATTATCTTAGTCGGCGAGCAGCCCATGCGAAAGTGCAACAAGTTTTCTTAAGCAGTGAATATCTTGTTTCACAGTCGGTAAACTTTTTGCTAAGGTAGTATATTGCATTCTCTTTTCGACCAGACTCATCATGTTTCCCCAACACACACCCCATTGAATTCTCTAACACGGTTAAGTACATGATCAAAGGTCTTCCTTCAACTATTGGCATCAGAATTAGAGGTTCTTGAAGATACTCTTTGATCTTGTCAAAAGCTATTTGACAATTGTTGTTGCACCCTAAACATTGTCCTCCTATTCTATTCAAGGCATGCTCATTAAGGTCCTCAATTGCTCAAGGTTGACCAAGAATTGACCAGACAAATTCTCCTCATAAGCAATGGATTTCCAACTAGGGTTTCATTTCTCACAAAGAATTTTGGTTTGCAAATGCTTCAAATGATTTCCATGGCACCCTATATGCCTCAACATAATGGCATAGCTGAAAGAAAGAAAAAAAGTGTACAGAACATGACGAGGTGTATGTCGAAAGCTAAGAATATGTCTAAGAGATTTTAGGCTAAAGCAGCTTCGACAACAGTATGCATTTTAATTAGATGCCCAACGAAGCAGTGTTAGCTGGGAATTTCGATTACACAAGTTTTGAATAATTGACACTATGATCGAAGAAAGAATAGTTTGAAAGAAAGTGTGAGGAGGCTTTTATGAAGTATTCGATTGATGAAGAGCTAGTAAAGAGCTTCACTATGCTGAACCATTATCGAAGGGTTCGTTTTCGAACTATTAAAATATAAGTTATTCGAAGCATTACAAGCAAAGACATTTCGAATGTCATATTGATTGAATTGGCACTTCGAAAAGAAGAAGATTTTGAATTCAAAAGCTTTAATCTTATCCAAAGAAGCACGTGGAAGTCTAATGGTTCGAAGGACATGCAATCTTCAAACGTGGCGTGATTTCATAGAAGGACCGTTAGGGTCGAATCAGCCAAATATAAGTCATCTTAGAGTTTTTGGATCAATGTGTTTCAGGCATGTACCTGAACAAGTGAGGAAGAAGTTGGATGGTCGAAGTGAAGTCATGGTTCTCATAGGTTATCCTTCGACTGGTGCATATAGGTTGTATTCACTGACTGAAGATAAACTAGTGATCAATAGAGATGTGCTTGAAGACGAAAGCAAAAGGTGGGATTGGAGTTAAAGTTCAATTCGACAAGAATCAGACATAGTCACAACGGTGTTCGAAGGAGATGAAAAAAACGAAGCTTCGACAAGTCAAAATGATCAAGTTGATACTTCGACTGGTCAAATTGAAGAACCACTTGTGCAACTTTGTTCGAAGGAGATGAACAAAACTAAGCTTTGACAAGTCAAAATGAACAAGGTGATACTTCGACTGGTCGAATCAAAGAACCACATGTGCAAAAGGAAAGAAGATCCACAAGAACAAGAACTGAGTTCGAATAGGCTGATTGGATATGAGAGGTTTCCAGATCAAGTAATTAATGCAGATTGTGACTTAATCGAAGAAGCCATGATGGTGAAACCTTGAGCAATTCGAATTGGTGTGAAGCTATGAAAGAAGAACTTAGAGCCATCGAAAAGAACAAAACTTGGGAGCTTATCAAAAGAACCAATAAGAAACCAATTGATGTGAAATGGATCTACAAGGACATGTAAGATTTTGGTTTCCATCAAGTTGGAGGCCCAAACAACTCATAGCAAGCTGGCAAAAACGCATAAAATAGATTGGCACATGATTGGATCAAATATAGAAAGTTTCATGCAAAAATCAAATCAAATCTCTCCATCATAATGTACAAATATATGATGCACAATTGTTGACATAAACCCTTTGTCTATATAAACCTATTGAAACCTTTAATCATAACCTGAGACTGGGTAGTTTCTCAGTTAATTCAATGGTGCATTCAATCGCAAGCTTTCCCTTCGTACACGACGAGTAGTGTGGGAGGTATCCTTCCAAAACAAAATATGGTGATGGTTCCACATAATTATTAAAACATGCAGTCATTATCTCTCAAAAGAAAAGTCCGCTAAGTCAAAACCTATGAAGGAGACTTAAGAAAAAATTGGGGCATCCCGCTGACTGTAATCACAAAAGAAACAGTTCAGGCAAAAGGTAGGGATGATAAAATATATAAAAAAGAGGTTGCTACAAATTCTCAACAAAAAGAAAGGTTACAAAAATGACTGCCTTCTCAAATAAACTTCCAGTATCCGAACCATTAGACATTCAGAAAGAGAAACAACCATGTACTCTTCTTCACACAACGATAATGCCACTACTGGTTCTTTTCTTGAACTCCAAGTAATTGGTCCACGTCCTAGCATAAACACATAACTTACTATGGATTTTTGATCATCAACATTAATACACAAACTTGAGTTGGTGCATTCCACTAGCTTACATTCTTTTCCTTCATCAGATGCAGAAAACAAAATGTCGTAATCAAGAGTTCCTTTGAGATACCTTAGTATCCTATTCGTCGCTGCTAGATGTGATATCTTTGTCTTTTGCATGAATCTGTATGCTAGATCAGGCCTTGTATGACAAAGGTACCTTGATGACCCAATAAGTCTTTTGTATTGTGTTGGGTCGACATCATCTTCATTAGAGTCTTTTGACAGTTGCAGTTATGGTTTAGCAGCTGTCGAAGTCGAGTTGCATTCTTCCATCTCAAATCTCTTGAGTATTTCACTTGCATATCTTCTTTGATGCATCATCAATCCTCTACTGCTCTTGTAAAATTCGATGCCAAGGAAGTATGAAATGTCTCCCATATCTGACATTTCAAATTCCTTGTTAAGATCACATTTAAAGTCTTCGGTTTCTTTCTTATAGCTACCTATTATCAACAAGTCATCTATATAGAGACATAGTATAAACAATTCACTCTTGCTTCTTTTTACATATGCTCTATGCTTAGTTGTACACTTCCCAAATTCCTTTTCCCTTAGCAAACTATCAATCTTCTTATTCCAAACTCTTGGAGCTCGTTTGAGTCCATACAGAGCTTTAGAGAGCCTGTACACCTTTCTCTCTTCACCTTGTTTCACAAATCCAATTAGTTGTGCAACATAAACTTCTTCGTCTAAGGGGTCATTTAGGAATGCACATTTCACATCCATCTCACATATGTGTCAATTTTTCATGTTTGCCAAACCAACAACCAATCTAATTGTTTCGATCATAGCAACAAGTGCAAAAACTTCATCGAAGTCGATTCCTTCTTTCTAAAAAAATCTTTTCGCCACAAGTCTTACCTTGTGTCGAGTTACTTCCCCTTTGGGATTCGATTCAACTTCACCTTGTATACCCACTTCACATCAATTGTCTTCTCGCCTTAAGGAATTCGACAAGTGACCAAGTATTATTGACTTCAATGCCACCGTTGCATTGACTGGTTTGACATATGCATAGAAAGTATAATATACCAACTCAACTTCATTGTCGACTGCATCTTCTGATGTAATCACACATTCTTGCAACCTTGTAGACATATGTCTTGTTCTTTGAGGTCTGCTTGGGCCTGCATCACCTCTGACTTCTTCTTGTCAAACTTCTTCTCTTTCAACTTTAGTTGCTGGTTCTTCACATAAGATTCTCACTAAATCCTTCTTTATATTTTCAGTCCAATCTCATTCCTTAAGCTCATCTATGATCACGTCCCTACTAATCACAACTTACTTGTTCACTAGGGCTCAATATTTGTCGTTGAGTCAAACTAAGCAGTAAACATAGTGTTAGTTTTTAGTTTTCACGCACAAAAATCATGGAGTGATTAATTGAGGCATTGAGAATATAAGTTGAATACCCATAAATATAACATTTTTCCCCGAACTTAATTATAATTTTTTTAAATTTATTAAATAATTATTGTATTTGAGCTAAATATAAATCAAATATCTTATTTATTTAATAATTTAATAAATTTAAAAAGTAAGTTTTTTATAATAATGAGCATAAAGAATAATATAATTGATCTTTAAAATTATAAATATAGGTCATTTTAGTCTTAAAATTTTTGAAATAATTAAATTGTATAAAAACATATTTGTCTATTCATAAAAATTACTAAAATGACTAACATAAAATTTTAAAATTAATTTAATTAGGAGAAAAAAATAAATTAATATTTACTCTAAATATAATTACTCCTCCACACAAGAGCAAAGTATTGTGATGTCAACTAGAGCAATAATACGCTATTTATGAAGATAAATAAATTGGACTAAGAGTTTGAGTGCAGTATAGCAATAGTGTAATAATGGGTCTAACTAAATTATTTTGTACTTATAACTAGAAATTAATCCGAAGATATGCATTTAATTATTTATACCTACGCTTGAAGTTTGTTTAAACGTCTCTGTTTTGATTGAAGCAAAATTGGCAGCTTAGTGTACGTAACTCATTCAGATTTGAATTCTCTAATTTAAGGAATTCTCAGTGTTCCAACGACTCCCTTCATTTATTTTTGTCTTTATCCTTTCAATCTTTTCAATTTTTTTACAAAATTTTTCTTTATACCTAACATAAATGAAAATTACCTTTGAAAAATTGAAAATACTATTTGGAAATACACTTCCAAACATATCTATTAATATGTTTTGGATCTATATATTCAAAGACACTATTTTCTCATATTTTATAACATAAATATTGTATTTAAAATTTTCGAGGTAGTTTCAGATATGCACTTCCGAAACATTTTTGAAGTGACTTCGAAAGTACATCTTCGAAACTTCTTCAGTGTAGAAGAAGAACCTCCGACCTCTTCCGCCTCTTCTTCTCATTGTATCCGACCCCGTCTTCGAGGCCTAATAACCACTCAACTTTATCATTTTAAAAGAAATTAAAATCAATAATAAACATTTTAAACAATTTAATAATTTTAATTAATTAACTGTATAAAACTTCTTTACACCATCAACCCATTTCAATTAAGTCCAAAAGTTAATTTTATTATAGGTTAGTTAACCTAAATAAATATATGTAAAAAACTAGAGTATGAATATTGAATGCATCAAAATAATTTTCATAAAAATAAAAAACAATTTCCAAAATACTGGCAATCTATCCGGTGCAAATGCATAACTAAAAAAAGACAAATTGTAGTATATTCTAAAATTATTTTAATACTTTTTTATTAAAAAAAGAAGTATTTATTGCCAACTCACACCAAAGAAACTTGGAATTGAATATTATAATTCTAGTTGGTGATTTTAAAACACTGTAGCAAAAAAGCAAAAGACAGTGAGACAAACAAGAAGACACGAAAGCCGTGGTGTGCTGTGTTCTGTATGAGATCTACTCACTCTCTCTTCCCTTCATAGACGTTCTTCATTCTTCAACGCTGATCACCGGAACACTCTCTTTTCCGGTCACCGGAAACCACCGTCAATCCCTATGTTTCCGAATCACTTACATTTCTAACTAACTCATCGAAAATGTTCAGATGGAGGAGTGAGAAAAACAGGGTCAAAGCTGTTTTCAAACTCCATTTCCATGTCACTCAGGTGCTGTGCTGTGCTGTTAATTTCTTCACATTCCTTCGTTAAATAACTTTCTAATTCTTGTTCGATTCTTTTAATATGCTTCTCAATGTAACTAACTGTGTTATTGAGTATTAATTTCGTAATTATGTTGTGGTTTTTGGATTGGAATGGCTTTTTCAGGTGCTGCAGTCTGGTCTGCTTGATTCTTTGGTACTTTCTATAGTGCCGGGAGATATTGGAAAACCTACTACGAGATTAGAGAAAGCTGTAATAAACAATGGAGTTTGTAAATGGGAGAATCCTGTTTATGAAACTGTTAAGTTTATTCGTGACCCCAAGAACGGTAGATTCGGTGAAAGAGTTTATTATTTTGTGATTTCCACGGTATATATGAGTTGTTGAGTTGTTGGTTTTGTGTTTTGTTATGTGAATGTGGTGAGTTTGATTGTGATATGGTTTCTGTTATGTGTAGGGTTTATCAAAAGCTAGTACTTTTGGAGATGTTTCTGTTGATTTTGCTGATTATGCAGAAGCTACCAAGATTTCGAATGTTTCTCTTCCCATCAAGAATTCTCATTCTGATGCTGTCTTGCATGTTAGTAGTGTTTGATCTCGCCGATTTAATGATTTTTTTTGGGGAAAAGTAATCGAGAATTTGAGTTGAAAATGATTTTGTGCAACATTGCTTTTAGTGGTTCTGATTTTTTTGCGTAATGTGCAGGTATCGATTCAGAGACTACAAGAGAATAATGATAAAAGGTAGGAGTATAAGGATTGTTCTGATTAGTTTTTTCGTTTTACGGGTATTGATTTTGCATTGTACTCGGCTGGTTTTTATGACGGATGTTGTTCTGGTTGATTAACATTTGCAGAGAGGAAGAGGAATGTGAAGATACGAAATTAAAACCGAATGATAAGAGTTTAAGAACTTATTTGAGCAATGGAGATGAGGTTTCACGCACTAAAAGTGATTCTTCTGAAGTAAGGTTTCACTCATTGGGCCAAGGAGTTATTGCAACTTTACTTTTACTCTATTTATGTTTGAAATTAGTAAAATTTTATCCTTTTTTTTTATAGATTTCACAGGATGTGTCTGGCAATGGAAACTCAGAAAGAGCTGGATTGAGTGCTGATTGTAGGACATCTAGTGGATCTGACATTACATTGTCGAGTTCTGACGGAAGCTCTGGACTTGATACTCCCCGAGAACTTGGACTAAGAAATACCAGCATCCGTCCTGCAAAAATTGGTGTTCCTTCAGTCACTAGCCACATTTCAGAGGCTCAAAAACCTGCAGTAAATGCTTTATCATCAATGTATGATGTACATCAGAGATCATCACACTTCCGAGACTCTTCAGGCGGGTCAGAACATGGTCTCAGTACGGAAGGTTCAATACATGGCTCTCATGATGCCCTTCCTAGGGAAAGATCCCATCAGGCATCAGATGTAGAGAATGAAAAGCTCAAGGCTGAAGTTGCTGTTTTGGCAAGGCAGGTGGATGTGTCAGACATGGAACTTCAAACTCTTCGGAAACAAATTGTAAAGGAAAGTAAAAGAGGGCAGGAACTTACAAAGGAAGTTATCAGCTTGAAAGAGGAAAGAGATACACTCAAGATAGAATGCGAAAACTTCAAGTCTTTTCGCAAACGAAGGGACGATGCCAAAGTGAGTAGCATGTCACTAATGGAAAGCGGGGATCTTCATACACTTGTTGAAGAAATCAGACAGGAATTAAATCATGAGAAGGACATGAATGCGAATCTCAGACTACAGTTAAATAAGACACAGGAATCAAATGCTGAACTAGTTCTCGCTGTTCAGGATCTCGATGCAATGTTGGAGCAGAAAAATAACGAAATACTTAGTCTTTCCAATAATTACAAACAGACTAAAAACTCCCATGGTTTTGGGAGAAACGTCTCTAATTGTGAAACAGACGACGATGAACAAAAAGAATTGGACGAGCTTGTTAAGAATCAGGACAATCCCAAGGAGACACACTTACTTGAGAAAAAAATCACGGATCTCTATGGTGAAATAGAGATGTATAGGAGAGACAAAGACGAGTTAGAGATGCAGATGGAGCAGCTTGCACTGGACTATGAAATTTTGAAACAGGAAAACCATGACATCGCATATAAGCTGGAACAAAGCGAACTGCAAGAACAGTTAAAACTACAGTATGAATGCTCTCCTCCTCCTGGCATAGACGAATTTGAAATGCATATCCAGAAACTGGAAAATCAACTCAAGAAACAGTCAGAAGAATTCTCAAATTCTTTGGAAACCATCAAGTCTCTTGAGAACCAAATTCAACGATTAGAGGAGGAACTGGAGAAACAAGCCCAAGGATTTGAATCTGATTTAGATTCAGTGACACATGACAAAGTTGAGCAAGAGCAAAGAGCCATTCGAGCAGAGGAAGCTTTGCGATGCACTAGACTTAAAAATGCTAATACTGCAGAGAGGCTTCAAGACGAATTTAGAAAGCTATCAATGCAAATGGCCACGACGTTTGAAGCAAATGAGACAGCTACCATGAGAGCGCTTACGGAAGCAAGTGAGCTTCGCATGCAGAAAAAACTACTGGAGGAAATGCTGCGTAAAGTCAAACAAGAGCTTCAGTCAGTCAAAGCTGATTATGAAGTAAAACTGAATGAACTTTCCAACAAAATAGATACCATGACAATTCAGATGCAACAGATGTTGCTGGAAATCGATGACAAGTCCATGCAACTTGAAAATCAGAAAAAGCACGAGGAACTTGTTGGCAATGATTTCTCCGAGGCGATCCAATTGCTAAAAGCTGAAAATGAAAAGCTTACAGTGGAAATCTCATGCTTATCTGAGCAAGTAAAACAAAAAGAAGTCTCAAGTTCTGACTTGGAACTTATGAAGAAATCACTCGAGGAATATGAGACCCTCTTAAATACTCAAAAGGAAGAGAGAAACGAGCTTGTGAGTACAATTGCTCTGTTGAAGAAGGAAGCAGAACAGTCACTTTATGAGCTAAATAGGACGAGGCATCTCAAAGACGAAGAAGAGAAAGCGGGTAAACTCTTGCATTCAGAGTTAGAAGCTCTTAAAGCTCAACATAGTGACCTGCAGCGTTCTCTTTTTGATGATGAGACTGAGAAAGAAATACTAAGAAAGCAAATTTTCCATCTTAACGGTGAACTGAAGAAGAAGGACGATGCATTAACCAAAAAAAGTACTTCACTTTCTCAGAACTCAAAAGAAATGACTAATCTGAAAGAGAAAATTAAAAGGCTCGAGGTAAATTTACAAATCTCTGATTTGAGACGATAGGTTTTTAGTAAAATGCATGATAATAAAATGTAATTCCTCTTGATATACTTTTGACAAATGATCGTTGGCAAATTTAATGGTTTGTTTATGGCAGGACCAGATAAAGTCAAAGGAGATTGCCTTGAAAACATCAGCTTCTTCACTTTTGGAGAAGGAAAGAGAGCTTCAATCCAGAATTGAGGAACTGGAGGACAAAGTTGAGGAACTCAATCAGCGCATCAAGGTATATACTTATTTGTACATCGCGACACTTAATGTCTTAAACTCTATGCCAATGTTATGAGTTTCTTAGCATATTACGCAGTTAGCATATCCATCAAAGTGCTTTGATGAATGATGGAAACAAGTGAATGTCAATATTTTCTCTCCGTCATTTATGATTTGTCTTGAGCAACGTTTCATACTATTTTTGGTTACATGAAATTTAAATTATAACACATGTCTTGCTCGGTATCTTGATTAAAATTTTATCGCTGAATTGTTGGTTTGTGAATTATGACATAAATATACATTGGTATGGGCATCAAATAGGTTGCTGCGAATAAGAGTTTTACTACTACAAATGACAGATCTGAAGAAGTAAGAAATTCAATTGAGCATCTCAGTGATACTTCATGCGCCTTGGACGAAAATGGGGCTGTAATGTCATCACTCAAGAGGTTTAATTCTCTTCCCTATGGCATTAATAATACATAGTTTACTTTTAATACCAACCGTGACACATAAATTATCGAATTAAGTTATTGAATTGTTCCAATTTTGATCATTTTCTGACCTTGATGACAGTCACGCACATTTGTCTGAGAAAGAAGCTGAAATACCAGCAGTTGATAATAGCGGTGATAATCGACTCAGTGATGTTTTAAGTGAATTATCATCATTGAAAGAAAGAAACAACTCAACGAAAACCGAACTAAAAGAGTTGCAAGAAAGATACTCAGAAATGAGTCTGAAATTCGCCGAGGTAGAAGGTGAAAGACAAAAGCTTGTCATGACAGTAAGAAGCCTCAAGAATGCTAGGAAGGGCTAAATTTTTTTTTTCCTGCTATTGTATAGTTGCAGCACTGAAACACTTTCAAATGAATAATTTAATGTGTGCCAAGTTATATATACATCTTATTCCATTTTATAGAGTTATCATAGCAGTTTGACAGAGTTTGTAAGGTTTAAAAGTATTGTTTAGTTACCAATAGTGCTCTCTCTCACTACAATATTCCAGTTAGATCTGGTGATGATTTGTTTTTTTGTTTTTGTTGAGGTTATATAATAATATTCTTTTATTGTACTATCCTTTAGTTGATATAATACAAATGAGAACATTACTTTTTGTGTAATAGATAATTTTTTTCTGCATTTATTTACATATTTTTGTGAGTGCATAGTGTTGTTTGTTATTCACATAATTTTGAATTTTGATCATATAAGTTGTCACGTGTAGGATAAGATGTTTTATTGCCAATATTGATGTTAAGAAATATTTTAAAACATAAAAATGAAATGTAGGGATTGATGATTGAAGCATATATTGGACCCCCCTCTGGTATATACAAAATTGCAGAAAATGCTAAGCAAACCAATGAGGGAAATGCAATTTTTGTGGTCTGAAAAGGGTTATACAGTTTGTCTAGTGATTAGGGTGTAAAATCTATATATCAGTGTTTTTATTCGACCAAGGATTCCCTCTCGTGGCTTACCTCTAACAACTGATATCTGACCCATAAATCGATCTGGAGAGTAGAGGTGGATCTGGACCTATGAACATAATTGAATAATGGAGTTAGGTGGCATGCCAAGGTGGCGTAACTATACTGACATGATATATTTATATTTGAAAATACGTAAATAATCAGATTTCAAAAATGACTAAAGTGTTTAACTCAGATGAAATGACGGATGCATATATTTTTAGAAGAGAGGCGTCATATGAGATGACACCTAGGTGTATCTGATTTCCCATCACCCACCTCATATGGTGCCAAGGTGCAAATATTTGGCCTTTTTATTTATATTTTTTTAATATTTTAAATAATAATAAATAATTTATAAAAAAACTTAGATTTATAATTTAATAAAACGATTACATTCCAGGAATAAAAAATTACATATAATTTAGTTGTTGCACCATAGTCCAAAACGACATGTGGTTCCACACCAACGTCCTCTCTTAACTTGTGTGACTTTATGATTTTTCTCTTGTGGTTGTGGTTGGGTCGAGGCCCTACTATGTCCAATGCGGTCAGTGTCCATGAAATCCGTCAAATCACCATGTCCAAAAGACCCACTTTCAAAAAGTCAGTTATCTATATTCTCAAAGTTTGATCGTCTTGGTGGGGGTATGAATTCCGTGGGTGGTCGATAGTGTAACACCCAAAATCTAGAATGTGTGTTTTTATGATTTATTGTAAATATTTTGGGATTTTATATTGATATGTTGTTGGGATGTTAGTGAGATGTAGATGTTAACTAAGAAATTATTTAGATTAAATAATTTATAGTTGTTGAAGCGGTAAAGCGACACGCAAACGTAAATATTTATTTAGTTTTATCATATCACCTCCACAGGGATTAGTGTCGTTCGATAGTTGTTGTTCGATAATTTCTCGCGTTTACGAATTTGGGTTTGAACGGGTTTAAAGTAAACATGGGAATTAAACACCTGAAAAAGAAAGAATACATTCTTCGGAGAGGAGAATCTATCAAGCATGAATTCACACTACTCAAAATAAACTTAAACCTATTGATCAGTCACACTCAACCTACAATATTCGTCAAAATCATCAAGTATCTCTCGAAATGTTCCACAATAGAGGTTAAGTCTAACACAAAGTTGGAGACAACCGTATTACTCGCGTTGACGATCTCTCGGTACAACACAAATAACACAGAGATATTAAGCTCAAATACCCACAATGATTATTAACTCTAAATCTATCTCTAAAATCTAGAAACTGAAGGTGTGAGAAACACAAGAAAGGGGGTTGGGGGTGGGTTTGAATTGGTTTCACCAAATTAATTCTCTTTACTGGTGACGAGCCAAGTAAACACAAAACATAAAAATAAATGACAATTATTTTTATCCTGGATCGCTGTTAACTAAGCTACTCCAGTCTACCCTCGCAAGGATGATTTCTCCTTCAACAAGGACTTAATCCACTATAACCAAACTGATTATAGAACAACCCACAGTAAGTACGATCAACCTTATTGGCACCCCCAATAAGTCTGTCGGTCCTTACTGTAAATCCACTCAAGCCACAACAGAAGTTTTCTTGAGCTCAGACCTTCACTCAGTTTCTCAAGGTATCATTCGTCAACAGTTGAGTACTTTCAGTGTATTACAGATTTGCTTCTTGTAAGCAGATTACACATACTTTTCAGTATAATAAAGAACACCTAAGTGTTCTACTGCAAGATACGAGCAACAACTCCTTGCTTATTTACAAAACTATACACAGATGATTTCTCTACAGAGTTTTAACAGTGCTTTGGTGTAGTTTTGTTGAGCTTGATTTAAACCGATAGATTTGTCGTTGTAATGTATTTTGTTACTTTTCTTCAACTTCTAAGTCTTAATTTTATAGCTTGTAAAAGAGATCCGTTGAAAGGATAGAAAGGTAAATCATAAATCTAGCTGTTGGTTCTCAACAATTATAATGAGAGTAGTCACTGTCAAGTACAAAAGAACTGTTCTTCCACCACTCTAGAAGAGTAGAGGTCACAGTCACTTTCTATACATTTTATACACTATCACACGTTAACCATTTTGAACTTTTCTTCTTTATCTACAAAGGCTTCATATATTTGAATGTTGAAAGTTGAAGCTCGTTGTAGGATAATCTTTCTTAAACCTTAGAACCTAAGTCTTGAAGTCTTCAGAACTTGTCACATAGAACCTTGTCTTCAAAGTCTTCAACACTTGGTTGTAAGAACTTTCTTTTATTCAAATTGTCAGAACTTGTTCAAAAGAACCTCATCTTCATAATATTCAGAAATTGTAACATAGAAGTAAATATTTAGAAGGCCTCCAAAGCTAAACCATAAATTCACAATCAGAACTTGTTATATTAACGTTCCTTAGACACGTTGCAGAAGACCAGTTCAGAACCTTGACTTTAACGAAATATGTAACCACATGTTTTCTTCCAAAGTGTATATTTAGAACCCGATAACGTCACATGTCTTGTACCAGAGTCATAACATTATAGCAGTAGCTACACACTAGACGAAACCATTAATGTATACAATTGTTCTCTAAGATAACATGTAAAGTTATCATCAAAATCTCAAGGACAAATGTAGGAAACACTTCTTGTTCTTACAATCTCCCTCTTTTTGATGATGATAAAATCATGTATTTTGATAGAACAATTTATACAAGGTAATCACCATAACTGACAACTTCAGAGTTAAGCTCATAGCTCCCTCTGAATCTGTTAAACCTAAAAATTCATTAAAGCTTGTTCAAAGTCCCCCCCTGAGCCCAAGACTCACAAAATAGATTTTGAGTATTAGAACATAGAATAGAGAAGTAACACTTTCCTACAGAAACTCATCAGAGTCTGACTATAACGCATGGTCTTCATCTCAGAACCTGGTTTTTATCAGCACTTGATGAAGAATCAAAACTTGATTTGAGCCTGATTAAATAATGCCACACATTATGTATCAGCGCTTCTGTACCATGATTCTAATACTACAACCAAAACATTGTGCTTCTCAAGCATTAGTGTTTGATCTGATATTTTCCACTGAATCAAACATTCAGACAATTCACAACTTCTGAATAGAGTGTACGTTGTTGAAACACACGTATCAGAGCACATATTCTGAGTGGAATATCTGTATGAGAGCATGCATCAGAATGTTGACTTGTATTCCTTTCAGGAGAGCACAACTTCTGAGCTTTGAGTCTGAATTTCATACTTTCAGAAAGTTAACAACTTCTGAATACTATGACATCAAGCAAGATTACCTTACTTTCAGTAAGTTTATAACTTCTGAATTATGTTTGGTACATCTGTTTGAATATTCATATATTTACAAGATGTACAACATATTAGATATGAGATCAGAGTTGATTCTTCTTCTTGAACCTGTCTGAATTTCATACTTTCAGAAAGTTAACAACTATGAATACTATGATATTAAGAAAGATTACCTTACTTTCAATAAGTTTATAACTTCGGAATTGTGTTTGGTACATCTTTTTGAATATTCATATATTCACAAGATGTACAACATCTTCAATATAAAATCAGAGTTGACTTCATCCATGCATCATGATCTTCTTCTTCAACCAGTCTGGATTTCATACTTTCAGAAAGTTAACAACTTCTGAACACTATGGTATCAAGCAAGATTACCTTACTCTCAGTAAATTTATAACTTCTGAAAATTGTGTTTGGTACATCTGTTTGAAAATTCATATATTCACAAAGTGTATAACTTCTTTTGTATAAAACCATATTTGATTTTATCCATAAGGTTTTCAACCTTAACATTAGGATCTTCATCTTCAACCTATCTTAGAATAAACTCAGTGAACTTGTTTAGAGTTCTTAGATAAAAAACATCAAACAAACAGTTAGTAGCAACAACATTATATATGTTTGAGTTTCATACTCTAAAAGTAAGCATTATAAAAATCATTTTACTTTCTCTCCCTTTGTCAGAAATCAAAAAGGTAATAAAAGGATAGAGAAGCGAATCTTTGAAGATAACAAAGAAGGATTTGTGAAGGAATCATAGAGAAGATATGGAAGATGGTTTTTAGATTGAGGAGACAACAAAATGGGTGAGAGGCGAAAGAGATGACACATGAAAGACATGATTTATCTGACGAATGACATAGGACAAAAGGCGCATCATACAAGGAAATGATAAACAACCACTGACATAGGGTAAAGTATGAAGATTTTTGTATACTCCCAAAAATATTTTTCCCTCAATATGTCACAAAAAGTGCAAGGTGATTCGGAACGACAACAGTCTTTTATTTGAACATGAATGCTTTTACTTTTTAGTAACTTGTTTAATAAAGTATGTTCTTCAGTATTCACAAAAATTATCCATTTGAGGAATAGATGATTCATGAGTACAACTGATTCATGAAGACTTCACTTGATCAAAAGTCACATGTTTCAAAAACCTACACCTTAAATCTTAGAAGCATATATTAAATCTAGTGCTTCATCAGATTGAAACAACACCTTTTTCATTATGGACATGAAACCATGTTTAAATGTTTTAGAATGAAAATAATTCTATCTTCAGCAAGGGGTTTTATAAAGATGTCAGCCCACTGATGTTCAGTGTCTACAAATTTTAAAGAAAGTACACCCTTCTGGACATAGTCTCTGATGAAATGATGTTCAATTTCAATATGTTTAGCCCTAGAATGCAGGATAGGATTCTTAGATAAAAAAATGGAAAAATTATTATCACAAAAGATAGGAATATTATTTTCATGTAAATGATAATCCTCTAACCAACTCTTCATCCAGAGAATTTGAGTGCTGCAATTTACCACAGAGATATATTCAACTTCTGTAGTTGAGAGAGAAATTGTTGATGTCTCTTGCTGGACCATGATATAAGGTTTTCTCTAAGAAATTGACAACTTCCAGAGGTACTCTTCCTTTCAAGCCTATCACTAGCATAGTCAGCGCCACAATACCCTACTAACTTGTATTCTTCTGATTTTCCATAACACAAACCAAGGTTAGCTGTATTTTTCAGGTATCTAAAAATTCATTTGACAACAGTTAAGTGAGATTCTTTGGGATCTGATTGAAATCTAGCATATAGACATACACTAAATAATATATCAGGCCTAGAGGCAGTCCGATAAAGTAAAGAACCTATCGTACCTCTGTACATCTTTTGATCAACTTTGCTACTTACCTCGTCCTGATTTAGAACACAAGTAGGATGCATAGGAGTCTCTGCTGTCTTACATTCAAATAAGTCAAAATTCTTCAGAAGTTCTTTGACATATTTGCTCTGGTGAATGAAGATTTGATCCCTTCCTTGATTGATTTGGATTCCCAGAAAGAACTTGAGTTCTCCCATTAAGCTCAATTCAAACTCATCCTGCATAGACTTGGAAAAATTCTCGCATAAAATAGAATTAGAAGAACCAAATATAATATCATTAACATATATTTAAACTACCAAGATATCATTTTTGAATGTTTTACAGCACAAAGTAGTGTAAACCTTTCCTCTCTTGAAGTCATTTTCTAAAAGAAAATTGCTTAGTCTTTCATACCAAGCCCTTGGAGGTTGTTTTAGACCATACATGGATTTTTTAAGTTCAAAAACAAAATAAGGATTTTTACTATCTTCAAAACCAGGGGGTTGGTGCACATAAACTTCCTCAGTTATGTAACCATTCAAAAATGCACTTTTAACATCCATTTGATATAAGATGATGCTGTGATTAATAGAAAAGGAAATTAAAAGACGAATAAATTCTAACCTGGAAACTGGTGCAAAGCTTTATGTATAGTATATTCCTCTTGTTGACTATATGCTTGGAAATCACCCGAGCCTTGTTTCTAACCACTTCACCTTTTACATTCAGCTCGTTCTGGAAAACCCATTTGGTTCCAATCACATGAGTTCCTCTAGGTCTTGGAACTAGATTCCAAACATCATTGATTGAGAATTTCCAGAGTTCTTTTTCCATGGCTTGAATCCAGGATTGATCAAGAAGAGCTTCATTAGTAGAACCCGATTCTACTATTGATGCCAGACTTAGAAGCATCTCTTCAGAAGGCTTAAAGTGAGATCTGGTTCAGATAAGTTCTATCTTATCTCGTAGAATTAGTTCCTCAGTATGTGAAAAACTTTTTCTTAACCTTTTTTGAGGAGTCTGAACATTATAGACTTCTGGTTGATCTTTTTCTGACTCTTTCACTTCTTGAACTTCACAGCAACTCCTTCAAGTTCTGAATAGGCGACTTCCATATTTGTAAGCTTATCAACTATCTTTGAATTTTCAAAGTCAAGCTTATCATCAAATCTAACATGAATTTATTCCTTAACAATGATTGTTTCAGTGTTATATACCCTGTAGCCTTTTGAGCGTTCAGAATATCTTAACATGATACAACTTTGAGCTTTTAAATCAAACTTGTTTATATTTTCTTTAGTGTTCATAATAAAATAAGAGCATCCAAAAGGATGAAAATATGAGATATTGGATTTCTTGTTCTTCCACAATTCATAGATAGTAATTCCAAGAATATGTCTAATGGAGACTCAGTTTTGGATATAGCATGTTGTGTTTATAACTTCTTCCCAGAAGTACTTTACCATGTTGGTTTCATTGATCATGGTCCTAGCCATTTCTTGCAAAGTCATATTCTTCCTTTAAAAAAATCCATTTTGCTATGGAGTTCTTAGACAAGAGAAATCACGGGAAATGCCATTTTCATCAAATAGGTTTTCAAATTTTTTTTTTTTAAATTCTCCACCATGATCACTTCTAACCTTGACAATTTTGAGATTCATCTCATTTTGAACTTGAGTGCAGAAGGAAGTGACAACAGAGTGTGACTCATCCTTGTGTTTGAGAAACTTTACCCATGTCCATCTGCTGTAGTCATCTACAATGACTAATCCATACTTCTTTCCACTGATTGACGCAGTTTTTACTGGCCCATACAAATCAATATGAAGAAGCTCCAATGTCTGGAGGTGGAAACAACATTTTTTTCTTTGAAAGAAGTTTTTGAAAACTTGCCTTTATGACATGCTTCACAAAGAGCATCTGAAGTAAACTTTAGTTTTGGTAGGCCTCTGGCGAGGTCAAGCTTGCTCAGCAGAGAAATTCTTCTCAAACTAACATGACCTAAACGTCTGTGCCACATCCATTGCTCTTCACTAACAGATATGAGACATTTTATATTTTGTTCTTTAAGGTCAGAAAGTATGATCTTATAGGTGTTGTTTCTTCTCTTTCCATTGAAAAGGACATAGCCATATTTTTGACTAAAAGCTTTACAAGAATCTTGGTTAAAGATTATATCATACCCATTGTCACTTAATTGACTTTTAGATAAAAGATTATACTTTACTCGTTCAACAAGTAAAACATTAGTAATAAAGGGAAGAGATCCTTTACCTACTGTACCTGATCCTACAATTCTTCCTTTCTGATCTTCTCTGAAGCCTACGACGCCTCCATGATTAAGATCCAAACTTATGAACATGTGCCTTTTTCCCGTCATGTGTCGCGAGCATCCAGAGTCAAGGTACTAAGATTGATATTTTAGTTGTGCAACTAAAGATGTCTCTTTTTGGAAAAATTTTCTCCTTCTGAATCGACTTCATCTTCTGAACAGATTTCTTCATTGAATGTTCCAGTATGAGCCATCAGTACTACACAAGCATGTTCTACTTCTGAGTCTGAGTCATCCCTTGTTTTCATTTGCTTTTTGCCTTTAATATTTCTCTTCTTTATGTTGTTCTTCAGAAGCTTAGGGCCCTCTAGTTTGTAGTCTCCTGGTTCATTGTACTCATAACAAGTGCCTTCAATACCACTAGACTTTCTTTGACCTGAGGTTGATTGGAAGTGACCTCCAGTCCTTCTTAGACTTCTGAACTTGTTGCGTTGAATATTTTCCAGAGACGGTTAACCCTTATGGATAGCAGATATAACTCTTCTTCATCATCAAGGTCTTCTTTCTAATCTTCTATCTCTTCTTCTTGAAGAGCTTTGGATTTCTCAAATTTCTTGATGGATTTGATGATGTGAGTATATATGTGAAGTATGATGATATGTAGAATTCTTGACGATGTTGTTGCACTACTATGTTTATTCCGTATATATTTTATAATGATTTATGATTGCTCAACCTTTTTGATTGGAAATGTTGCCTCTATACATGGGTAACTTACAGGTAACCAAGAATAGTCGTTGAATCTAGAGGATAGATTTATGGGGTTATTTATTTGTTTCCGTTATTAAAGAGGGCCTCGCTCTGATATGTAACATCTGAGTTGTGATTGTTTGATTAGAACATTGTGTTCTTTTATTTGGTATGATATTATGAAGTACCTTTTCATGGTATTTGATTTGCTTAAAATTATGAATTATTGAACAATGGAGTATGAGGATGTTTTATTTGAAGTATTTTAATAAAGATGTTTTGAGACTAAGATTCTGCTAAAAGGTTTTGGAGTTATGTGTTGAATTTAATAAAGAGATAACCGTTTTAATTTTGAGAACCCGTGTTACGGAGCAGGATAACTTATATTGATGTTTGTATGAAGAATTTGACACCCTTGTTGGTGCTTTACTTTGGTTTATTTATTAAATTATTCGTGAATTATTCGTGGGGTTAGATGGGTGTTACATTAGTGGTATTAGAGCAGGTCGGTCCGTCCGACCAAGTTTTCTTATGATGTGCATGTCCTGTTGGTTGATTAGTGTGAGTACACTGTCGATACGTTGTTTTATAACATTAGTTTCCTGTGTGTAGAATGGATGGAAGGAACGATGCCGTGATTGTTACTGCTTTATAGACTGTTGCTCAGGATGTGCAACATCAACCTAATGTTGGCGGGAATTATGGGTCCTGTGTCTTGGAAACGTTTCAGAGGAACCATTCATATACTTTCAAGGGTGAGTATGAGCCTGATGGAGCGCAGGCGTGGCTCAAGGAGATTGAAAGGATTATTTGGGTCATGGACTGTTCAGAGGCGTATAAGGTGCAGTTTGGCACACATATAATGGTAGAGGAAGCTAATGACTGGTGGATTAGCACCCGGTAGAGACTGATAGTAGTAGGTGAGGTTGTTACTTGGGTTGTGTTTAGTAGAGTGTTTTTAAGGAAGTATTTTCCCGAAGATGTGCACGGAAAGAAAGAGATTGAGTTCCTAGAGTTGAAATAAGAGAATTTTTATGTAACTGAGTATGCAACTAGGTTAGTAGAACTCTGTTATGTTGGTATGATTTAGGCGAGAGTATTGTGCTCGAACCTGAGATTGTGGAGGAGACAACTGAAAAGATTAAGATGATTCAAGAGAATATGAAAGCTTCCCAGAGTCGTCAAAAGAACTATCATGATAAGAGGAGGAAAGCACTTGAATTCCAAGTGGGAGATCATGTGTTTTTGAGAGTCACTCTAATAATTGGTGTTGGTAGAGCTCTGAAGTCGCGAAATCTTATGCCATGTTTTGTTGGTCCATATCAGATTATGCAGAGGATAAGAGAAGTAGCCTATCAAATTACTTATCCGCCGCCGCTTGCTAATTTTCACGATGTGTTTCATGTGTCTTAGTTGAGGAGATACATTCCATATCCGTCTCATGTGATCCAAGTGGATGAGGTACATGTGAGGGATAACCTGACTGCTGATACATCACCCATGCAAATAGAGGGTCGAGAGGTGAAACAATTGCATGGTAAAGAGATTTCCTTGGTGAAGGTAGTGTGGGAATGATCAGCCGGTGAGAGCATAACTTACGAGCATGAGGATCAAATGAGAGAGTCATATCTGACTATGTTTACCTTAGGTAATTTCGGGGATGCAAATATTCTAAATGGAGGAGAGTTGTAACATCCCAAATCTAGAATTTGTATTTTTATGATTTATTGTAAATATTATGTGATTTTATGTTGATATGTTGTTGAGATGTTAGTGGGATATAGATGCTAACTTAGAAATTATTTAGATTAAATAATTTGTTGTTAGATGGTTTATAATTAAAATAGTATCAATAAAAAGAGAATGTTAGAGATGAGTGTAGTAATATATAATTATGAGAATTATTTAATAATTAGAATAATAATTATTTTTGTGACTTATTTAATTAAAATAAGTATGTGGTATAAAAATTAGTAGAATTTTATTTAGAGCTATTTTTAGTGATTACAAAAAACAAGAATATTGATTTAATTAGATAAATATATTGGAATATTACAATAATAATGAAAATAAGGCGTGAAGAGAAATAATGGGTAGAGTTGGCATTTGGGAGAATAATGAGGACTTAATAGATATTTTGAGGAGTAAGTTAGGGTAGAAATGGAAAATCATAATTAAAAGAATTAAAAGTAAAATAAAAAGGAAAATCAGAAGAAGTTGAGTTTTTGACCGTACGTGAAAATAAGTTTGGAGAGCTAGGGCATAGGAGGAACCCCATTGAAGGCTGAAGAATTTTTGGAAAAACCTAAGGTAAGAGTGAGTTATTGCATTTTAATGATGATTGGTATGTGGTAGAGTATAGGAATGAATTTGGACGTGTTAGGGTTTGTTCTTACATTGATTCCTTGATGATATGTTGTTGTTGAGCCTTTGAGATCATGAGAATCCATAAACATTGATAGAATATTGGATGAATTAGAGCATGCATCTAAGTAGTTGAATCATGATAAAATTGATAGATTGATGTTAGTTACCATGATGATGTATGTGTTGTTATCGTTATACAACTCATGGAGATGAATTTTAATCCAATTGAGGCTGGTTTAGGGATTAAAGAAGAGGGGTGAAGAAAAATCCCGTAATAATGAAAAATTGGACTTTTTGGAAAAGTTTTATGAAAAGTGTTTTGATCCTAACTTGTGATCCGTATGTCCAAATGATGTCTCGTTCGAAGCGTTAGAAAGCTAATAATTAGGGCCATAACATGGTAGTAGTTAGTGAGAGGTTTTAATGTTATACATGTATCTACTATACCATAATTGTATTTGATTGTTCATACGTTGTTTTTAACTCGAATATGCTTTGACGTTTTACATCATAACTTTTAAACGTATATCTTAATGATGAACCGTTTGAAGTGTTAGGAAGCTAAAAAATAGAAATATAACTTGAATTATATAGGTGAATTGTTTTAATATTATTTCTATGCCTAGTGTATTGATGAAGTTGTTGGTTTATTTGCCCAGTTAATGAATTATTGCATTGTTGTGATATTGTCGTGTGATAATAATGTTGTTATGGTGTTAGATTGATGTTTCTAAGATGTTGATGTTGATGATGTTGGTGATGTTTCTATGGTGTTGATATTGATGACGAGTATTGTCGTAACCAGTTTTAAATTGAGAGTCACCATCCTTAATTTTTATCTTTGAGAAGGGAATATAAAGGATAACCCTAATTTAGTCAGAGATTCTAAGTTGTTGGACTCGGTCTTAGAGGAAGGGAAGGTGTTAGGCACCCCTCATCTACCTTGTTCACAAGGATACTAGGGTTTAGAAATGCAATATTTAAGAAATAGGGTTTTAATTTTTATTAGGGGAACTCGCCACGATTTTCAAGTCGTATGCCTATGTATCCTCTTATGAGAAATCAGAGTCCCAATTTGTAGTTCACAGTTGGTTGGTGTTTTTTTATAGATTACGAAGATGTTTTAAATTTCACTTTATACTAAGTCTAGGTGTGTGAATAGCGAAGTTGTCAGACAAAGTTCGCAGTTGATTTAAAAGCATCCTCATAATCCTTTTTTAAAATTGTTTTAGAATTAATTAAGCTATTAAAAAAAGGAAGAGTTTAGTGTTGGTTAAGTATTTTTTAAATGTATTAATATGTAAATTTTTTTTAATGTATGACAAAATAATATTAATGCAATCAAAATATTTAGATGAATTAGAAAAAAAATAAATATTTGATTTTTTAATAATAATAGGTGTTTTAGAAATTAAATATATTAAATATAAAAATACTAAATTTAATATTAAAATAAATAAAATATAAAAATAAAATAATTAAAAAACACAGGGGGTGTATTTTGTGTTGAGCTAGTAAAACATGAGGGTATGGGAAGTAGGGCTCTGAATTCAGATACCGAATTCAGGCCCAAACGCAGGAGAGGATGAATATTTGTTCAATTCAGTAAAAGTGGAGGTTTGGTCAGCAAGGGCCCAAGTCTAAATGTTGGATTTGACCTAATAACGTTAGGGAGGTATAATTTTCTAGCGCAGTAGTAAAATAAAAAAATAGGGGTGGCGTGATTAGCAATGGGCTAGGCCCAATGTTTGATAAACGTTTGGGAGTCTGTTTGGACTTCATCCGGGCGAGTGCACGATGTTACAATGGGCATGTGAATCATGAGTGTTTCATGATGATCTAAAGGCTGTGGTGAGAAGCACATAGTAAGGTTTATGGGCACACAGACACAGAATCAGGGAGGGTTATAAAAACCATTTACTGGACTGAGAGCCTATTTTTTCTTTCTCTTCCTCTCTCTACAACGACACAACAAAACTCTATGTAAAACCAAGAGAGAGAGGAACTAACCTCTCTCTAAAACTCAGGCGGCCATAAATCTCCTAGGCCGTTCCGTCCTCCTTGAACCACCACCAACCACCCCTTTTCCCATTTTTCCGATTGACACTCAACTGGAAACTTCAAACATTCAAAGACCACCACCATAGATCTTCATCTGGGTTCGTAGAACCCTAAGAACCCTAAGGGTTCTTGATGAACCCTAACTACCCAAAAACCCAAGAACTCTAACCCTAGGATCTAAGAATCCTAACCCTAGGTTAGAACCCTAACCCTAGAAACCCCAAATTTCTAGAAACACAACATTCAAACATCAATCATGAAAACATCACAACAAAAATTAAGAGCCCTAAAGCTAAGTGATTTGTGTTGCCTCTCCTGCCGTGGTACTGGTCGTATAGTTTTGATTTCCTGAATCCTCCTTCTTATCTCTCACTTCTTCTTCTTTTGTTTGAAGGTACTAATGTGGTGGCAGTGTAGCAGCGACGACTTGGGGATGAGAGCGGCGTGGTTTGAAGTTCTCGGGGTTTCAGATATTGAAACCCTAAGTATTTCTCTTTTTCCTTTAATCTTTGTCCCTTTGTTCGTCTCAATTTCTTCCTCTCTTCTTAGAATATTTTTAGGTTAATTTATAGGTTTAGATTTAGACAAATTAGGAAATTCTTCTATAATTTGTCGTTATAATTGATGATTAGTATTGAATGATTTAGAAATTAGAAGATTAAGATCTGTTTTAGGGATTCAATTTGGATCTATAATTGATTCTCCCTTTGTATAAGATTAAGGTTTGTATCTGGACACACGTATTTGTAATATTCAATTTTGTCTTTTTTGCAAGATTTGATTCAAATATGTTTTTTTAGAAAGATTTGATTTTGATTTCAATAGTGCGTTTCTTTTGTTTAGATCTGAACAATTAATGTTTGTTGGGCTAGATTTCTGGGTTGTCTTAGTAAAGAAGAAAAGTAATGGTGCAAAGTTAGGGTTTTCACCCTCCACGTTGACCGGGGCCAACAAAAAACTAAAATATAATTTTAATAAAAATAAATAACAATAATGGTAAAATAAGTATTAATAATATAAATAGATAAATAAAAGTATTGATAATGTTTCTAAATAATAATTAATTAAAAAAATACAGGTCCTCAAAAAGTTCGAACTGGGCCAACATTGTCCAGTTATTGGACCTTTCAAAATGCACCCCCTTTCTTTGTTACAATGCATCAACTGTTTTATGGGCCATCAGATTTTGATGGCCCAAAACATCATCCCTCTTATATTTGAACTTGGCCAACAAAATTGTTTTAAAGGGCCATCAGATTTTGATGGTCCATTTAAGATAATACACCCCCCTTTTTATTAATTAGCAAAATTTTAACAAACCTTAATGACCCTAACTCTTAACATAAATCAAAAGAATCCCTAATAGGCCTAAAAATAAATTACATGGACTTTTCTGATTTAGAAAAAAAACATTAACCCTCTTTAAGGTTTTAAACCCCCAATGAATTTATCCATATTAATCTAGACTTTATAAAGAACTGATAATAATAAAGAACAAATTAATTAAAAATCAATGGGAAAAATTTGGGATATGACAGCTGCTCCAATTTAATTATTCTTTGATTGAATATTGCAAGAATACATAGGTCTCGCACATTCAAATCAGAGGTTTATTAAATAATGGAAGACCCCAAAATTTATCCGAACGATATATAAGGATACAACGTACAATGTTCCCGAGAGTATGAAAAATAGGCATAGATGATGATGTATCATCTTACCAGGGTTTGAACAAAAAGTTTTTGTTTTGACTTAGATACGATGACACAGATAACTCGTTTATATCTAAAAGAGATTGTAGATTTCTGCATATTTACCATAAACTAGAAGGTAAAATAGCACAAGTTTTGAAAAGTTGACTTACTAATGCTTCAAGACTAATATAGTAAGTTTATAATGTAGGTTTTGTTTATTTATCATAACTCGAGGGATGAATAAAATAGAGTTTTGATAATGCATTACTGCATGGAGACTGATGCAATAATTATGCAAATTTTGTTATGTTTATTACTACCTAGAGAGTAAACAGTACGAGGATTAACCTATGCATTTATCACGACCTAGGGGATAAAAGGCAACAATGATAGGCTTACATTATTAATCACATCCTAGGGGATGAATAGTATAATCCTGAAAATTCGCATACCTATCACAACCTAGGGGATATATATTTGAAGGACTTGTGCATTTACCACGACCTAGGGGGATAAATAGAACAAAGATAGATTCACGTACTCATTACGACCTAGGGAATGAATAATATGAACTTGGTAATTTGTACACCTACCACAACCTAGGGGTAGATGATTGAAAAGTGATTTGGTGATCGAATCTTAGATAACTAAATCAAAGATGGGATCAGAGTTTTACCTATTGTGTCTGTTCTTAACCAAGGTAATTGCTTGCTTTGACAATCTGACAAAAGGCCCCAAGATGTTGGTTTTACCCAAAGTGTGTTTTGAAAAATGCCATGTATGATATATGTGCATAATGTCCTAGATTGATATGAAACCCATAATGTATATGCATCGAGTATTTTGTATATTCGCCAAATGTTTAAATATGCACCAAGTGTGTGTATATGCCCAAAAATGTAATAAAAAAATGTTTCTTGATATTCTCTCCTTTTAAACCAATGGTTTTGTGTTACCAACTCCATATTATTGCATTGTTGTGGCATCTTTGAATTAATTTGAACCAGATAAAAGGTGACAGAAATATATTGATGTTGGTATTTGTAATACGGTGGGAGAATTGACTTATTTTGAGTTTTATCGTAAATGTTGCAGTTAGCAAGAGTCGCCACCAACTTTTATTTTATCCAATAAAGAAAGGGTGAAAAGAACAGGAAAGACCTTTAAAGATTTTGAGTTCCGGGGGTAGGTTATGAAAAGGGAAGGGGTTAGCACCCTTTTCATCCGTAGTTATCTACGGGCTCTTAATCAATTAGCTCACATTAAAAATTTGCTTTTTGTGTGTTTTTGAAAATATTTTGAAAATGCCAGTTTAAGGCGAACTTTGTAATGATTCTTATATCGGTCCTCAAGAATGCGTACAAAGTGTTTTGAAAATATCTTTGGAAGTGTTTGTGTGAGATGCTTTTGTTTTGAAAAGTGTGAGCAAGCGATTAATAGTATTCTACCCACTCAATATCTTTCTAATACTTTTCCTTCTCCTTTATATAGTGCTATCCATACCATTAGTTAGTAGGAAGCCCTATCGTTGGATGTGAAGGGACAAACGAAGGGTCATCGTACAATCATTGAAGGCAACTTGTAAGGATATTTTAGCAGTTTCGTAAGGGACTAGATCATTTTTTGAAAGGCAACATTGAAGGGTCATCGAGGGACTATGATCTTTTATTAAAGGGTCTTTGCTAAAGCATGCCTACGTTCGAGGGACATGATCATTATTTTTCCGAAGGCAACAGAGGAAGGTTACCCTAGAGGTGCAAATGTGCAAGTGTGTTGATTCAGTTATTTTATCTTGCATTAGAGTTTTCTAGCATTTGATTATTATCTTGCCATACAATCCTATAACTCACAGTTATATATACATACAAGGCATACAAAGTATAAGTGAAAAAAAATAAAATGCAAGAAAGTAAAGATCTACAACTACTACATGGCTTCGGGAGAATTACAATACCTAAAACTTTGCATGAATTTAAACACTAAACTATTACAAAAAAAACTTATGCGACCTATACAATCGTTTCTAAGAAAATAAATGGCCAAAGTAAAAAAAAAAGTTTGCGAAATTACTTTTTAAATTCTTAACATCTAAAAGATTAGAAATTAATTATTTTTGTATTTTTTTTATGAAAATAGTTTAAATGTTCATAAAATCCTAAGTCTAACTAACTTATAAATTAACTAATTTAATTACAAAAATATAATTCTAAACTAATCAAATTAAATGATAAAAGAGGACTAACCTAAATCTTTTGATTTTTATATTATTAAAAAAATAGTTAAAAGGAATTAAAAGAAAATTAGTTAAGAAAGAAAAATGTTAAGAAATCAATTGAGAAAAAAAAAACTGCAGGTGCTTAGGCTTGAACCCACGCTCCTGATCTGAACAACACACTGCCTAGCCACTGCACGAGGCGCTCAGTTGTGTTTGAGAGTAGAAACTGGTCAATATATGTGAAACCTGCATTAATTTGGGAAAATATAAAAGATATTGCATACACAAGGGTCGAACCCATGCCTCCACGTTTACAAACCTTCGCCTTGACCAGCGTTGCTACGCTCTCATCCGGTCATATAACACAAATAAAAAATATAATATAAATTAAATTAAAAAATATTTTAAAAATATTTAAATGTGCGCTGGGGGGTGGGTCCCTGTTGTTCAAATGGGCTAATTAGAAATAAACATTTAGCCACGCAAGCCCTTGACTTGAGTCAAGAAAGTCAAACCACCAGGCCTGGTGGTTTCCACCGTCTTCTCCGGCGAAGGGATTTTTGGATCCTGCAAAATATGACGAAATGAAACAAAAGAAAGGCCCTATCCACCTAATCCGGGAAAGGCAAATCCAATGGTGATGTCCGTTTGTCCTAAAATTTCCAGCACACAAAGATACAAGCAAACAGAAATTTCGTGCCCTATCAATGGCATCTAGCGCATGGGGCATTCATCTTCACATGTGATCATCCCAACCTGCTCTAAATGGTCTAACAAACACATATCAATGCACAAATGTAATTTATATGACATGAATAGAAAGTTTGAGATCCAAGGATATGAGCCAACCAGAGTAACATGGCTGGTGAATTCTGGCGCATTTGAATGTGAGTTAATGACTGAAACAAATCCCTGAGACTCCCAGGAGACTAATGCGCTGCTTGGTTTTGCTTTAGAGGGATTGGAAACAAGGGTTTGTTTCCGCCCTAGTTTTTAAGAAAATTTTGGAGAGTTTGCTTCTATTTTGGAAGAAGCTTCGTGTCCCCCTTGTGTCTAAATGTGGTGTGTTTATATAGAGGAAGGAACTAGATCAAGACAAATAAGGAAAATACCAAGTATTCAATGTATTACCAAAACCTCATGAAACATGTTTTTTCAAACTTGCCATTTTAAGAAGATCATGTCTCAAGTCTTGTCTCCCATGATTTGCACGGCTGTGCAAGAGTCTTTGGGCCTCAAATTTGATCCAACACCTAAGCCCATGTGCCTTGGTCCATTGTTTTACTATTTAATTTAATTTATTTTGTATTTAATTGAATAAAATAAAAATAAAATATAAGGATTGAGTGAACTTATGGGTATTTTATCATGTCATGAACATGTTTTAACTTAAAAAAATTAGGTCCATTAGCCCACAATTTCAAAATTGGTCAATGTAAGTTTCATGCATTTCTCAAAATTTGTTCAATTTGCACCAATCATAACTCTCTCAAATTTTATCATATGAAGGTGATTTTTGACTTTTTGGAAAGCTCGAGATGTCCCCTACAATATCTATGCTGATAATTTTTTCATATGAATATTTATCTTGATGTAAGTTTCCTTAACAAAAAGTGTCTTTTTTTTTAACTTTTGAAATGACCTATAATGTTTTGGCCCATATCTCTCAAATGAAGCATTTCTTGGACTTGAGCTTAGAGAGACAAAGTTGTAGTGAATTGAACTTACTTAAAAATTAACTTTGGTTGAGAAAAATCTGATGGAGCATGTGAAAGTTATGCTTGGTCAAAGTTCAGTTGACTTCTCCTTAAGAAAACCCTAATTTAGTAACTTTTGACTTTTGATGAATTGAGAGTTTTCTTGATGGATCATGATCAAACCTTGATCAAATGATGAATATGACTTCAAAATGTTGATGCTGACCAAAAATATTGAAGTATGATTGTATGTTGACCACAATTGACTTTTTGTTAAATATAATTGATTTTCAATCATCTGAGCAATTGACTGAGCAAACTTGTGATGCTAGGCTTGAAACTTGTCATGAGGGTGACTTGAAGCATATTAGGAACCATGAAACTTACTTGATGCATTAGGAACTCAATTTTCTTTGAGAAAACCAAAACCCTAGTTGTAGGTCATCTGCTTAGGAGGAGGGTTTGACTGGTCAATCCTTGAGCAACGTTGAGTACTTGAGACCTTCATGAGCATGAAAAGGTGTTTTGAATCAATTGTATTAAAATATGGGAGGTCAAATTTTGGGTTGCAACAACATACCCTGTTCAATATTCTTAGACCTGAAGAGTTAGATTGGCATGTCCGCCATTCATGATATAAGGTGGAAGAGGATTGAATACTTAAGTGCCCAGAAATTTGCACTCACATGTGCACAAAGTGACACCATTGGTTGATTATACTGCTTGAATGAGCTTAAATATTCCATTCGGAGAGGTGATACATTGTCTCTAGAGATGGGCTTACAAATGCCATCCAAAGTAATTGTTGATAGGAGTATCAGAATGAGTCTACACCTGACTGTATCTGAAGAATGCTTTTCAGCAGGAGAATGCTCGCCAGAGTTCAGTCACTGGGGGAATGTTTTTTAGAACGGAGGCCATAAAGGAGATGCTATTCAGAATTCGGTCTCTAAAGGGGAATGCTTGTTAAAATTCAGTCTCTGAAGGAAACCATTTGGTCATACAGATAGTCGCCTCGTCCTGTTTCAAGAATCGATCTACAATATGTTTTTTGTTGGTAAACCCGTCCTGTTTCGGGAATTTATACCGCTTGCTCATATAGATAGTTGCCCCGTCTTGTTTCTGGAATTAATATTTGACCTGCTTTCTTGTTGGTAAACCCGTCCTGCTTCGGGAATTCATACCGTTTGGTCATATAGATAGTTGCCCCGTCTTGTTTCGGGAATTAATCACGGACCTTTGTTGGTAAACCCATCCTGTTATGAGAATTCGTACCTCTTGGTCATATAGATAGTTGCCCCGTCCTGTTTTGGGAATTAATCTTTGACCTATTTGAAAATTGCTGATGATATTCGTCAGTTTGTGAACTTTACATGAAAAGACAAAATTAGCTTTATGTAATGTCGTGATGCATGTAATGCATCAATGATGCTCTCAAGATAAATGAGAATGTTATATGAGTTTTGGCATGCATATGCTATGATGTATTATTACATGATGTATGGACATAATATGTTGTTATCGATAGCTCCTTGTAATAACTCTGTATGGGGAAAATAAATCCCTGACTATTGCTAGGGATGATGACAATAATTATTCAATTTTTGCTGGGAAAATTTGTTGGAGATTCCCGCTTTCTATTTGAGGATACTCCGCTAGGGATCTTAGACTTCTGCTTGAGGATAGAGACATTCAAGGAGAGTCGGTCGTTTGCCGTTATCTTTGTTGAAGGAACGTACCCTGACTGGGGATAAAAATGATGAATATTCCTCTAGTGTGTTATCTGTCCAAGTTTTAGATACCGTAGAAAATCTTATAGGGATAGCAACTTTGATTAAACCCTGCTGGAGAAGAGAATTTTGTTATGGATTTACGGTGTTGGAGTAATAAACTCCACTAGGGAATTAAATTCCTGTAAACTATGTCGAGTAAATAAAATCTGATGGAGATTGGAATTTTATAGGCTACGCCGAGGAAGTCTCCACTGTATGCTGGGGAAATGATCAAACTTCCTTATCTGCTATGAGACCTTTTGGGGATTTTGATCAGGTGAAGCTATCCATTAGGAATATGGAGGTGAATCGCTAGAAGATGCCCCAATTTCAGCCTAAGGACATACTAAACTTGCTAAGGAATATATCTCTATTGGGGATAAGCTTGCAAAGATAGCTCTGTAGAGATAGTTTCATGAAGACTGCTCTGTGGAGATTTATGAATGACTTAAACATTATCCCAACTCCTAGAGTCTTTGATAAACGCTAATCATGTTTTCATGCATATGTTTGTAAACAATAATCATATTCAAATGCATATGTTACATTCAATAAAATCATTGGACGTTTTTTGCAGACAAAAAAGAGAAAGTAAAAACAGTTTTGAATTTGAATTGATTGTATTGATTTGGAAAATTAGCCTATAAATAGACAATTTTATACAAAGAGACAAAAATCCTAGTAAGAGGAAATCTTCGTAAAAGGGAAAGAGTACAATAAATAAAAACAACTATGTGGAAATGATCCCGTCGAGTTTCAACTCTGCTATTGCCCCTATGTCTTCAAGCATCTCATCCCTTACCGTCAGAATAAGTTAATTGAACTGATCTGTACCGTTTGAACTTGACGTTGGTAATTATGCTGGTTGTGATTGAACGGGGCATAGTCATACGCTTTAATCCCTAACTTTTTCCTGTACCGCCTTTTCGGGTTTTCAGTCCACCGGGATACCCATTTTTCCCAAGCAGCCTTTTTAGGTTTTCGACTTGCCGGGAGTACAATTATATATATATCCCTAATTTTTGCCCGAACCCTTTTGGTTCACCAGGATGCCCTTATTTTTTCCTAGGCCTGTCAACCTCACGAGTCTCTTTTATGCGTAGTAGTTTTTGACTATGTCCACGTTCACAGGATGCGGAAAATCTTCACCGTCCATGGTGGTAAGTATCATAGCACCGTCTAAAAATATCCTTTTGACTATAAATGGCCCTTCGCATGTGGGAGTCCATTTACCCCTGTGATCACCTTGTGGTAAGATGATGGGCTTTATTATCAAATCACCAGCCTGGTATACATGATTTCTGACTTTCTTGTTAAAAGCCTTGATCATGTGCTTTTGATACATCTGACCATGACAAATAGCCGCAAGCCTTTTCTCATAAATCAAATTTATCTGGTCGAATCTAGTCTGAATCCACTCATCTTCATCTAAACCAGCATCTTTCATAATTCTTAAGGAAGAAATCTGGACTTCGACAGGTAAGACAACCTCTATATCATAGACCAGAGAGAACGGGGTTGCCCCAGTTGATGTACGTGTTGAAGTGCGATAACCATGAAGAGAAAATGGTAACATCTCGTGCCAGTTTTTGTATGTCACTGTTATCTTCTGCAAGATCTTCTTGATATTATTGTTGGCGGCTTCCACTGCGCCATTCATCTTTAGTTGATACAGAGAAGAATTGTGATGCTTAATCTTGAACTGCATGCAGAGTTCCGTGATCATAGTATTTTTAAGATTAATACTATTGTCTGTGATGATCCTATCAGGTATTCCATACCGATAAATGAGGTTATGTTTGATGAACCGGGCCACAACATTCTTGGTAACGGAGGCAAACGAGGTTGCTTTAACCCATTTTGTGAAGTGATAAAAAACGACTAGGATGAAACAATGCCCATTAGAAGCGGTAGGATAAATCTATTCGATCATATCAATTCCCCATATTGCAAATGGCCAAGGAGAAGTCAAGATATTCAGAGGAACCAGAGGCATGTGTACTTTGTCAGCATAAATCTGGCATTTGTGACAAGTTCTGGAATGATGATGGCAATCAGCTTCCATAGTAGACCAATAATAACCCACTCTCAGAATTTTCTTAGCCATCGTATGTCCACTGGAGTGAGTACCAAAGACTCCTTCATGCATATCCTTCATAATCTCCCCAGCTTCCTTCTTGTCTACACAATGAAGCAGAGTCGAATCGTGATTGTGCTTGTAGAAAATTTCGTTACTTAGAAAGAATTTGGCAAAGAACCTTCTTAGGAGTTTCTTATCATTAATAGATGCCCCTTCAGGATATTCTTGAGCCTCGAGGTATCTTTTTATTTCATGGTACCACGACTGTTCCTCTACTCCATCAGTATCAACTTCGTAGCAATATGCAGGTTCGTCTATTCTTTCGATAGTAATTCGAGGAGCCTCATTATCCCATCTGAATTTGAACATAGACGACATGGTAGCCAATGCATCTTCTAATTGATTCTCTTCTCGCGAAATATGTTCAAAAGTAATTTCCTTAAAGTAAAAAATTAATGTCAACACATGTTCTCTATAAGGAATGAGATTTGGAAGATTCGTATACCATTCTCCTTTAATCTGACTGATTACCAGGGCCGAGTCCCCATACATATTTAATAATTAATTCTCATATCAATAACAACCTTGATACCCATGATGCACGCTTCGTACTCTGCCATGTTGTTGGTATACTCAAAACACAACCTGGCGGTGAAGGGCGTATGGTAACCCTTAGGAGAGACAATTACATCACCAATCCCATTACTAAGCGCGTTGGAAGCTCCATCAAAAACCATAGTCCATCGGGATCCTGGCCCAGGTGCTTCATGCGGTCCAAGTTCTTCATAATAAGTAACTAGCATAATATTCTCATATGGGAACTCAAAATTCATAGACTGATAGTTGTCTACAGCCTGATGAGCCAGATGATCTGCCAACACACTTCCTTTGATTGCTTTCTGAGTAGTGTACTGAATGTCACATTCGGTCAAGACCATTTTCCATCTTGCTATTCTTCCGGAGAGAGCGGGTTTTTCGAATATGTATTTTATTGGATCCATCTTAGAGATCAACAAAGTAGTATGAGTCAACATATACTGTCTTAATCAGCGAGCATCCCATGCCAAAGTGCATCAAGTTTGCTCGAGCAGTGAGTATCTTATTTTACAGTCGGTAAACTTTTTTCTAAGGTAGTATATTGCATGCTCTTTTCGACCATATTCGCTATGATGCCCCAATACACACCCCATTGAATTCTCTAACACTGTTAGGTACATGATCATAGGTCTTCCTTCAATCGGTGGAATTAGAATTGGAGGTTCCTGAAGATATTATTTTATTTTGTCGAAGGCTATATGGAAATCATCGTTCCACATCACTACTTGATCTTTCATTAGTAACTTGAAGACTGGCTCACAAGTAGCAGTCAAATGGGAAATAAATCTGGAAATATAGTTTAATCGTCCCAGGAAACCTATGACTTCCTTCTCAGTACATGGAGTTGGAATTTCTTGAATGGCTTTAACCTTGGCAGGATCAACTTTAATACCTCTTCCACTTACGATGAAACCTAGGAGCTTACCAGATCTGACCCCAAAGGTACACTTGTTTGGATTCAGCCTCAACTTATACTTCTTCAATCTATCAAACATCTTGTGCAAGTGATCAATGTGCTCTTCTTCAGTTTGAGGTTGGGCTATCATGTCATCAATGTAAACCTCTATCTCATGATGGATCATGTCATGGAACAAAGCTACCATGGCACGCTGATATGTCACACAGACGTTCTTGAAACCGAAAGGCATAACTTTGTAACAGAAAGTTCCCCATTGTGTAATAAAAGTAGTCTTCTCCATATATTTAGGTGCCATTTTGATATGATTATAATCAGAGAAACAATCCATGAAAGAAAATACTTTATGCTGAGTAGTGTTGTCAACCAGAATGTCAATATGCGGAAGCAGAAAGTCATCTTTGGGGATTTCCATATTCATACCCCTGTAGTCTACACATATACACACCTTTCCATCCTTCTTAGGTACTGGAACCACATTTTCAACCCACTCAGGTTAGGACGTAACATCCAAGAAACCTGCATTGAACTGCTTCATAACCTCAGCCTTGATCTTTTTAGACATCTCAGAACAAATTCGACAAACTTTATGCTTTATTGGAGAACAACCTTCTTTCATTGGTAAACGAAGAACCACAATGTTAGTATCAATCCCCAACATGTCTTCGTACGACCAAGCAAATATTTCAACATAATCATGCAACATCTGAATTAACCTCTTCTTGACATTGTCTTCTAGGTTGGCACTTATCTTGATTTCTTTCATATCCTCTTCAGTGCCCAAGTTCACAACCTCGACTGGCTATTCATGTGGTCGTATAGATATTTCCTCTTGCATTAACATCCTAGCAAGCTCTCCAGGTATTTCATAACCTTCCTCACCTTCGTCCTCGGCTTGTAAGATCGGATTTTCAAAGTCATAATTGACAATAGTAGAATTGTTATCAATGGGATCCAGGGTGAATGCGGATTTGCAATTTGTTGTGTGGGTGCGTGTAAGAATACATAGCTATTTTGAAAGTAATAAAGTAAAATAAAAACAAAGAGCGCAAAATTTGAATGCAAAAAGTCTAATGATTTATTAATTGAAAAAATGCTGATGAATAATGACAACCCTAACAAATGGACCATTGTGCCCCAGGTAAGACACAAGGCTTAAAGTTATTGTTTAAATTACATATCCAAAAACTTGAAAGCAAGAAAACAGGAAATATCATTTACTCCTGACTAAAGAAGATTGGTATAAAGTCTTTAGCCTTCCAATTGTTGAGTCCACCGCCGGTAGTAGGGAAGATCCAACTGTCTATATCGTAGTCGCTATCAGCATCTTCCACAACATTAACAATATTAACGCCCTTGTCATGATTAGGCATAGGTGCAGTGATCATATTAGAAGTCTCAGGAGGATCAAAATCAATCTCCTTGGAGTCAATCATGTCTTATATATTGTTCTTCAGAGCCCAACAATTGCTAGTATCATGCCCGGGGATGTCAGAGTGATATGCACACCTTGCATTGGGATTGTAACAAGGAGAGGGAGTATTAGGCTTCTATGGAGGGTCCCTCAATGTAACCATCCCTATTGATGTTGTTGCACTGGAAAAGGATTAGAAATTAGAACAACTCCTATAGATTGGTTATGATCACTTCTAGCACGACCTTTCGATCTATACACATCATTAGCTTCTTTTTTTCTGTTGAACATCTTCTTCATTATACTCGAAAAGGCAGCCACCTGAATTTTTCCACTCCTAATTCCACCTTCAACATGTTTCCCTATTAATATCAACTCGGTGAAACCAGATGAAGAGCTCCCGATTAGATGATTAAAGAAAGGGCCCCTCAAAGTTCCCATAAATATGTCAACCAGCTCCCTATCAGACAAAGGAGTTTGCACCCTTCCTGCTAGATCTCTCCACTTCTGGGTGTACTCTTTAAAGCCTTCGTTTGAGCCCATGGTCATACTCTGTAATTGCACACGGGTTGGTGCAAGATCAACATTGTACTGGTATTGTTTGTAAAAATAAGCAACCAAGTCTTCCTAAGTACAAATATTAGTCCCCTCAAGTTGATAGAACCATTCCAACTATGTTCCCGACAAGCTCTCTTGAAAGAAGTGCACCCATAATTTTTTGTCGGCAGTGTGGGGTTGGATCTTCCGGACATAAGACCTCAAATAAAGCTTAGGACAAGAAACACCATCATACTTTGCAAAATTATGGACCTTGAATTTATGAAGAATATCAACCCCCGAGACTAATCCCAGCTCTTTAAAATTTAGCCCAGGCACTTTCTGGATCTCCATGGCATCCAGACAATCTTCCAGCTATTTGTATTTTTCATCAGCAAGGGGATATTGTTCATTCAGATGATTCTCCTCTTCATCAGAGTACTTGGCAGAACCATGGTCGCTTTTTTAAGTTTCACCACTCTTATCATCCTTATCCTGTTCGTCATCTTCTTCTAATGGAGTATCAGGATCCTGAACTCGCTTGGATGGTCCCCTGAACCTTCTTCCCATGTTAAGAATGCCTTGTGGTTTCTTTGTCTTTCTCTTCTTCTCTTTGGTGATGAGTGCTTTCAGTTCCTCCTGACCCTTGGCTAAGCTTAGGAACATCTCTTGGAATGACCATTCTGAGCCTGAAGATCTTTCACTGTTTGTTCAAGAGCCATTTCAACTGAAATAAATATCAAGAAGATTAGAAAACCTGTCTTGGGAATACCTTTTATGCAATGATATGGTATGTAAATGCATATGCAATGTTTTTAAGGACCTCGTGGGATTTAAATTTGTTAAACAAAAAGGAAACAAAGAAACCTAGTAGTAAGTTCAAATTATAATTACCTTCTAGGCTTACAATGAAAACAAGATAGTTAAATTATAAAATTCCTGAGGCCTAAGGTATCAAGTCTCCCATGGACGCTTCCTCTTTGTGTTGACATATGCATTAAGGCTCTGCTCTTCATGGAGTTGCTTTGTCAACTCCAATACTTTCTTCTCACTAGTATAGAACTAAGTCTCAAAGGTATCCCTTTCTTCCTTGAGTTGAATCCAGGACTTTTGTAGTTCCTCAGACTCAGTAGGAAAATCGAGATGAAGAATGGTACGAGGAACATCTCCTTCAGCAACAGGCTCTACAATCACTGGTAGGATAGCAGGATATGGCATCATAAGATTTTGTGCACGAGAGTGCACCTAACTGAGGTAAGGTTCCAAATGAATGGAGTTCCTATGCCCCAAAGTCTTACTATCAATCTTATTGATCATGCCCCAAGAACGTATAAACCTTTAACGATAACTTTGAGGGCCATTCTCATAGTCTAATATAATACCCTGGATGAGCATATCATGAGGACCGTTTCTTCGAGTATAACCAAACTGACGTAGAGATAGAGAAGGGTTGTAAGTAATTCATGCCCTTATGTCGAGGAGTGGTACATTATGGAATTCCCCACAACGGTCAATAATAGTGATGTTTTCTTGAGATCAGGAACACCAATGTATATCTGAATGATTGGGGAAGGTGCGAAATAAACCACTTCGAAGGTAAAGGTATGCAACACATGAGAGTTCCTCGCTTCTTCATAGTACAGGTGTAAAGATAATGCAGAACATCTCCAAGCAAAGTAGGCACATGATTATGAGTAAGAAATATTTTGATGGTGTTCACATCTATGAGTTGGTCTGAATTAGGGAACAATACCAAACCATAGATTAGCAAAGTGAGAATATCCTCAAAAGCACGAAAACTTATGGCATCTAGAAACAACTGAGAATTCTTTACCAGAAATTTAGGAAGAAGACCATTGGCTCCATTTCTTGTTTCCCAATTAGATACGATGTCCATTTCAGATGTAAGGCTACTGCAATATCTCCAGGTTTTGGAACCTGCTCTAGACCAATGAAAGGTATCTGATCAAGAATAGGCACTCCAAGTAACTTAGAGAACTCTTCCATTATGGACACCAATTGATAATCCAAGAAGGTAAAATAATGATGTTTAGGGTCAAAGAACTAGAACAGAACACTTATCATGTCTTCTTCGAAATAAGGAGTAACCAAAGTGAGTAGATAGCCATGTCTTTTAGTGAATTGATAATTTTTGGGGACCTTTGAGACTAACTCCTCAAGCTTGGAAGGTACCCTTACAAATTTGATTCGGATAGTATTTTTGTGATCAGAAGCCATGACCTGCAACAAAAGACAAAGGTAAATCCCTAGATCCTTGAAACGGTTAGTGAAAATGTTATGATGTTATGATGCCATGATGTTATGTTCATGTTTAGACAATAAGTAAACACAAATAAATCACACAAGAGCCTTAGGTTTAAAGGCTTGTATGAGCTTCATAAATAAGTACCATTTCTATTAGAGTTAAGTTGGCTCAACCTGTCCTAAAATACTAACCGGGTTCTAGGGATCTCAATATTACTGATCTTTCTCATAGGCTTTATTTAGTATGACAGCTGACTTTCCACCAAGAAAAACCCGAGATTCGAATCTCAATGAGCGTAGCATCGAGTATCAACCAACTTTGGAATGCACCAAAGCTGGCTATCTCACTACCTTCTAATGGCCAAGATGGGTCAATTAAGGTTCTAAAAGTCAGTTAGTGCTTATGACACCACGTGTCAGCCCAATGTTATCCTGGATTGACTCATGGAAAATTGATATAAACCAAAGTGTCACACTAATGTAGCCATCACTTCAACCATATCGGTCTATGTCGTACAGTTTCCATGATCTATTGCTACTTACCTAAGGTATCCCTAGATCCGGGTGTAGGATCTTTACAAGTAATGAAACCCAAGCAAACCTTAAAGATAAAGCAGACAATGAAAATAAAGCAAAAGTAAAGTGATCTAAATTCTTAAGGTAACCCCTCTTTCATTTTTCTCCAGCAGAGTCGACAGTTCTGTAATTCGGTGGGATAAATGACTTGTTTTGTATTTTATCGTAAATGTTATGGTTAGCAAGAGTGGCCACCGACTTTTATTTTATCCAATAAGGAAAGGGTTAAAAGAACAGGAAAGACCTTTAAATATTTTGAGTTCGAGGGGTAGGTTATGAAAAGGGAAGGTGTTAGCACCCTTTTCATCCTTAGTTATCTACAGGCTCTTAATCGCTTAGATCACTTTGAATATTTGTTTTTTGTGCGTGTTTGAAAATATTTTAAAAATTCCAATGTAAGGTAAACTTTGTAATGATTCTTGTATCGGTCCTCAAGAATGCGTACAAAGTGTTTTGAAAATATCTTTGAAAGTGTTTGTGTGAGAAGCTTTTGTTTTGAAAAGTGTGAGAAAGCGATTAATAGTATTCTACCCACTCAAGGTCTTTCTTATACTTTTCCTTCTCCTTTATATAATGCTATCCGTACCATTAGTTAGTAGGAAGCCCTATCGTTGGATGTGAAGGAACATGTGAAGGGTCATTGTACAGTCATTGAAGGCAACTTGTAAGGATTCTTTAGTAGTTTTGTAAGGGACTAGATCATTTTTCGAAAGGCAACGTCAAAGGGTCATCAAGGGACTATGATCTTTTATTCAAGGGTATTTTCTAAAGCATCCCTACGTTCGAGGAACATGACCATTATTTTTCTGAAGGCAACAGAGGAAGGTTACCCTAGAGGTGCAAATGTGCAAGTGTGTTGATTCGGTTATTTTTATCTTGCATTAGGGTTTTCTAGCATTTGATTATTATCTTGCCATACAATCCTATTAATTAACAGTTATATATACATACAACGCATACAAAGTATAAGTGCGAAAAAATAAAATGCGAGAATGTAAAGATCTACAGCTATTACATGGCTTCGAGAGAATTACAATATTTAAAACCTTGCGGGAATTTAAACACTAAGCTATTACAAAAAAAACTTATGCGACCTATACAATCGTTTCTAAAAAAATAAATGGCCAAAGTAAATTTTTTTTTTTGCGAAATTACTTTTTAAAGTCTTAACATCTAAAAGATTAGAAATTAATTATTTTTGTATTTTTTAAGAAAATAATTTAAATGTTAATAAAATACTAAGTCAAATGAACTTATAAATTAATTAATTAAAACAAATATAATTCTAAATTAATCAAATTAAATGATAAAAGAGGACTAACCTAAATCTTTTGATTTTTATAGTATTAAAAAAATAGTTAAAAGGAATTAAAAGAAAATCAATTAAGATAGAAAAATATTAAGAAATCAATTGAGAAAAAAAACTGCAGGCGCTGGGGCTTGAACCCACACCCCTGATATGAACAACACACTCCCTAGCCACTGCGCCAGGTGCTCAGTTGTATTTGAGAGTAGAAACTGGTCAATACATGTTAAACCCGCATTAATTTGGGAATATAACAAAAATATTGCAAACACATGGATCAAACCGATGCCCCCACGTTTACAAACCTTCGCCTTGACTAGTGGTGCTACGCTCTCATCTGGTCATATACACAAATAAATAAATATAATATAAATTGAATTCAAAAATATGAAAAAAAAGAATTGAAACGCACGCACTGGGGGGTGGGTCCTTGTTATTCAAATAGGCGAATCAGAAACAAAAATTTAGCCATGAAAGCCTTTGAAAGGAGTATGACAACCTTTGGGAGATATGATTACAGCACTGATGCCATTTCCAAGTGCATTGGAAGCTCCATCAAAAACCATAGTCCATCGGGATCCTTCTTCAGGTCCTTCATCCGGTCTAGGTTATTTACAATCAGTTACTAACATGATGTTCTCATCCGGGAACTCAAAGTTCATGGATTGGTAGTCATCAACAGCCTGATGAGCTAAATGATCAGCTAATACACTTACTTTAATTGCTTTCTGGGTTGTATACTGAATGTCGTATTCGGTCAGGATCATTTTCCACTTGCTATTCTTTCGGAGAGAGGGGTTTCTCAAATATGTATTTGATAGGATCCATTTTAGATATCAACAAGGTAGTGTGAGTCAACATGTACTGTCTTAGTTTGCGAGTAGCCCATGCCAAAGCACAACAAGTTTTCTCGAGCAGTGAATGTCTGGTTTCACAGTCGATAAACTTTTTGCTAAGGTAGTATATTGCATGTCCTTTTCGACCAGACTCGTCATGCTGCCCCAACACACACCCCATTGAGTTCTCTAATACTTTTAATTACATGATCAGAGGTATTCCTTCAACTGGAGACATCAATATTGGAGGATCTTGTAGATATTCCTTAATTTTATCAAAGGAAGTCTGGCAATTGTCATTCCACTTCACTGCTTGATCTTTATTCAGTAATTTGAAGATTGGCTCACAAGTAGCGGTTAGATGGGAAATGAATCTGGAAATGTAGTTTAGACGTCCCAAGAATCCCCTAACCTCCTTCTCAATGCGATGAGTTGGCATTTCTTATAAAGCTTTAACCTTTTCAGGGTCCACTTCAATGCCTTTGCCGCTGACAACAAAGCCTAAGGGCTTACCGGATCTTACTCCAAAGGTGCACTTATTTGGGTTCAGTCTCAGTTTGTACCATTTTAGCCTTTCAAATAGCTTCTGTAGGTGATCAAGGTGCTCCTCTTTAGTCTGAGACCTGGCTATCATATCGTCAATGTAGACCTCTATCTCGTGATGGATCATATCATGAAACAAAGCTACCATGGCACACTGATAGGTTGCCCTGGTGTTCTTTAACCCAAATGGCATAAATTTGTAACAAAAATTTCCCCACTGTGTGACGAAGGTTGTTTTCTCCATGTCCTCAGACGCCATTTTGATCTGGTTGTATCCAGAGAAACCATCCATGAATGAGAATACCTTATGTTGTGCGGTGTTGTCAACCAGAACATCGATATGGGGAAGCGGAAAGTCATCTTTGGGGATTGCCCTATTCCAGTCTCGGTAATCCATACACATACGTACCTGTTGCACCCCAAAATTTTCCCTCTCATATTTCTTAAAACATTGCAAGAAAAATCTCCAAGTGGCTCAAGATTGCTCAAGAGTTGGACAGTCAAGCTATCTTCTAAGGCAGTCAACCTCAAATTAGGGTTTTGTGTTGCATCAAGGTCCTTGCATATAAATGACCTCAAGTTCTCCCTAATGTCCTAATATGCTCTCAAGTTCATCCATGTCAAATTTCAAGCCTTGCAGAGGAAGTTTGCTCAGTCAATTGCTCAAAGGGTCCAAAAATTGATTGTGCTAGGGCAAAAGTCAACTGTGACCCAAATACAGTCAAACTTCAAGACTTTTTCTCAACATTCTCATTTTGAAGGATATTTCATCATTTGATCAAGGGTTGATCATGATTCATCAAGTATTGCTCAAAATTCATCAAGACTCAAAAGTTGCTAAATTAGGGTTTTGTCGGAAAAGTCAACTCAACTTTGACCAAGCATAACTTTCTCATACTTTATGAGAAATGACCCATCCAAAGCTCATTTTGAATAGAAGGAAATTTCCTACAATCCATATTCATACCCCAAGATCAAGAAATGCACTCACAAGAAGTTACAAAATTGGATATTATAGGTCATTTTTGAAAGTCAACAAAAACACCTTTTTTTCCAAAGCTTATAACTTGAGCATGGAATATCAAATTGATATGAGACAAAAAGGGTTGGTTATAGGACACCTCAAGATTTCTAAAAAGTCCAAGAACACTTCCAAAAGTTCAAAATTGAAGAAGTTATGCATTGTTGAAGTTGGGCATTTTTGCAAAATTGCCAAAAGACAACTATCCTCAAAACTTCAAATTTTGTCAAATGGGCCCATTCTTTTCCACTTGATTTGATATTGTCACACTACACACGTGTCCTAGCTTCATCCTTGTTACCATTTGTCAATTTTATTATTTAATTTGATTTTTTAATGAATTATTCTATTTTAAATCAATTTAAATCAAATAAAATCCCAACATTGATTATTTGATCTCTTTTTGGATATTTTAGGACCTAATCATCATCATAAAGTGAATCAAATTCGTATCATACATTCCATGTGCAAAAAGATTTGGTTTTTGGCAAAATTGGAAGGTTATCCATGGAGGATCAAATCAAATCTCCAAACATCAATGTGCAAAGATTCAAGACCCAAAAGTTGACCTAATGCATTGATTATTACATATACAAGTGAAAGGCACACGAATTTAAGGGGAGAGGCTGCATAATCATCAAAAGCAAACTTGAAAAAATTGCCAAAAAAGTGTGAGATTGAAAACAAGGTTGAAGGCACTTTCAGGACCCAACAAGCATCCCAATCGCTTCCTGGCAGTTCCCAGAAGCAGAACCAATCAAGATCACGCATTCCTCAGCCTCCAAAAGCAATGTAAGCACCCCACAGATCCACCATGTTCTTGGATTCCCAAATCTTTATTCTTGCATCCATTCTAAAAAACGATTGCATATTCTAATTCCTCATATCATTTGTGAACTTTCCGCAATAACCAATTTTATTTTCATGCTTGGTATCGTGAAACGCCATTGAAGGGTTCTTTAGGTTTTTTTTAGGGCTTTCCATTACAGGAACAATTGGCTTGTGAGAAAGGTACCATCTTGTTCATGGGAACAAGACGAGTTCATTCATGGTATCACCTTTCATTTATATGGCTTGTGCAAGATTTTGGAGATGGCATGGCTTGTAGCTACAAACGGTTGTCTGTTGGTATAGGTTGAGAAGTTTTTAGCCACAGCCCCAATGACAGGGACGATGGCGTGGCATGTTTTGATTCACCTATTTGAACATGGCGCGCTTTATTTTATATTTTCTGATCCATTAACTTGTTTGTCTTATTATTATTAGTTTCCAATATAATAACAATTGAGACATAGTGGTGCAGTGGCAAAGGCGTGCGTTCAAAATCCAATAGGACCTGGGTTCGAATCCCAAGTCCCCCCATATGCTTTGTGTTATTTTTCTTCAGGTAATTCAATGCAACATCAAGCGCGCAGTACATCATGCTCCCTCACTTAAATGCTTGCCAAATGGCCCTAGGCCAGATCTGGTGGTCCAGATGAGATGGCCATCATACTCTCAAGTCAACGTGCCACAGGGAATCAGGAAAGTCAACCAGGCCAGTGGACAAATGGGCCTTGGAAATTGTTAAATAAACCCCCTATACAGGCCCAAACCCTCACTCTATTTTTATTATTTTCTTTTATTTATTTATTGTTATTATTTTTATTATTTAATCAACCAACCAAACTTTTTCTTAAATAAAATCAAAAAAACCAAAATATATATTTTATTCATTAAATTAATTTTCAGTATTTTATTTTTGTTAATAAATATTAATGTAATTAATTTAGTTTAATTAGGAAATAACTTTAATATCTTTTTTTTGCAATAATTAAAATTAACTTAGATAATTAGGTTTTATTAACATTGATCAAATTATTTTTTATTTCTTTAAATATCAAAAATCCAAAAATATTTTTATTAATTAATTTATTTATTAATTCAATAATTAGTTTAGTTTAATTTCCTTTTAATTCAAAAATAAACAAAAAAATCTTTTCTTTAATAATCAAAGGGTCAAAACCCTAGAACTCGCTCGATTTAATTTCTCGCACGCGATCCATTTTGTTTCAATATTGTATCTGTTTCCCGGAATGTAATAGTTTAATAAGACTTTAATTATTTTATCGCTTTATTTATTTTCCGCATTTTAATTTCAAGGGTTGCTTTTGGCGATGTAAATACCCGACGCCTTGTAATAGTTAGTTTAATTTCCGCAATTTAATTTCCGCAACTTATAAACTGTTAGATGTTTGATAATAGGGAATGCATGACAAGATTAATCATTTAAAACCTAAAATCAACATAGATCACCCATGACATGCACAAAGACAAAATAAACTAAAAACAACACACTCACACATGCGCACTCTTAGGGTACACCTCGCTTGGTTGCCTTCAAACGTGGTCATTGAGTATAGGAAGTTTTAGAGGTCGCCCTCTTGTCCAAAGATCGTAGTTGCCTTGAAACGGTTGCCTCGGAAAAATGATCTAAGACATTAGGGTTACCACTAAGGCGTCCTAACATTGCTTTAGTGACCACACGTCCCTTAATCGAATTGACCCGTAAAACTCCAACGACGATGCTACCTACTCATCAATAGTGGGATAGTATCGTCTAAAGGACATTAGCATAGATTGATTCCTTTTCGAGTAGGTAGATGGTTCTTAAGTACTTTCTCTCTCAAAACAAAACAATTTTTTTTCGCACTTACACCTTTCAAACAAAAACTCTTTTCAAACCCACAAACACAAAGAAAAGCAAATTTTGAAAACACTTTTAGCAAGTACCTAAGAGCCCATGGATAACCACTGATAGAAAGGGTGCTAACACCTTCCCTTTCTATAATCTACGCCCCGAACCCGAGAAATATCTCAAAAAGGAATTTTTCCGTGCTTTTTTCCTTTCCTTGTTGGATAAAATAAAAGTCGGTGGCGACTCTTGCTTACCGCGACATTTTGCGAAAACAAACGCAAAATGCAAACCAGCATTCCAAAAAACAGCCAGTTCTCTCCCACCATATCATAGAACTGGCGACTCTGCTGGGGACGCTTAAATATGTGGGGTGTACCTTAGGAATAGTTCATAATGTTTTCAATTGTTTGATTTGTATGCTTTATATTTGTGAGCTTGTATCGGAGTTACTATAGATCCTAACCCGGATCTGGGGGACACCCTTTAGGTAAGTAGAAATAAACTGTGAGGGAACTGTACGGCATAGACCGATACGATTGAAGCAGTAGCTACGTTGGTGTGGCACTTTAGATTGTACCGATATCCCTTGTGTTGGAACGAGGAGAATATGGGTCATCTAAGGGGTCATTAAGCACCAACTGACCTTAGACCCTTTAAATTGACCAACTTGGCCATAGAACAGTAGCAGTATGCTACGCTCATTGAGACTAAACTCTCGCGATGATTCCGGCCATAAGAAAAGGTTGCTAAACTGGAATTATGACCGATCGAGGGTAGTCAGTGATATTGAGATCCTCTAGAACCCGATTACTATTTTTAGGACATGTTTGAACCAACTGAACTAAAAGAGGGTAGTACCTAGACTCCTTGCCAGCCTGAAATCTAAGGGTTCTCTGTGTGACTTGTGTGCCTTTGCCATGTTTGCTATTTGTGGATACTTGTGGTGTGCTTTATATCATGACATCATGACATCATAACATTGCATACATCTTGCATTGGACTAACCTATTTCAAAGACAGGAGGGATTCATCTTTGTTCTGTTTTGTAGGTCATGATGCCTATGCGTAGGAATACCATCTGGATCAACTTTGTCCAGGTTCCCACCGTGCTTAAAGAATTGCTTGCAAAGATGCTTGACACTACCTCCTTCATCAGAAGACATGGGTATCTTCTCAGTTTGGTTACCTCCAAATTGGACGAGAAGATGATGAGTGTCCTGGTCCAATTCTATGATCCACTATACCATTGCTTTACTTTCCAGGACTACCAGTTGGTTCCCACCTTAGAAGAGTTCTCTGATCTGCTCGGTATCTCTATTCTGGAGCAGACCCCATTTACTGGTCGGGAGAAGACCCTTAGGCCAGAAGAGATTGCTTCAGCCCTTCATATGACAAAGGATGAGGTAATGGCTAATTGGGAGACTAGAAGTGGAGAAAAGGGCTTTCTGACTAAGTTCTTGGTTGGTAAGGCTAATTATTTCTGGGATAGTCTAGACTTCAAGGCATTCAAAGATATTCTGGCTCTTCTGATATATGGCTTGGTATTGTTTCCGAATCCTGACTCCTTTGTTGATGTAAATGCGGTGAAAATCTTCATCTCTCGTAATCCTGTACCCACTCTCTTGGGTGACATTCTTCATCAGCTTTATTCTCGTACTGCCCAAAAGCGGGGAACCTTGATGTGCTGTGCTCCGTTATTGGCAAGGTGGTTTATTTCGCACCTCCCCAAATCAGTGCTGAAGAACAAAGAAGGCATGAGCTGAGCCTATAGAGTTATGTCTCTCTCTCTCTCTCTCTCTCATAATGACATCATCTGGACTATCAAGGGTATGGACAAGGTGGCCATTATTGATCGCTGTGGGGAATACCCCAATGTTCCACTGATAGGAACCCATGGAGGAATTTCTTATAATCCATGCTTAGCCTTACGTCAGTTTGGGCGAGCTAGAAGAGAAGGACCTCATGAGCTGCTAATGCCTAGTATCATCTTTGATTTTCAAGGGGATAACGACGAGCAACGCCGCAGATTCATAAGGGCTTGGGATAGAGTTCACATATCTGATCCACATGAGCTGGGTCCAAAGACTTCTCTTTCGATGGAGCCATATCTCAGATGGGTTCATATCCGTGCCCAAAAGCTGGGTATGCCGTATGAAGCCGTCCTGCCTATCATTGTTGAAGTTGCTAATGAAGAGGGGGTTCTTCCTACCATCCTCCATCCTTACATTCCCACTGACATTGGGGCACTGAAAAGGTCTTGGATGCAGCTGAGAGAAGAACGAGATGCTTATCGAGAAAAGTTCAACGAGCAAGAGCAGAAGATCCAGAAGTTGACTAGGCAGCTGGAGAACGAGCAGATTCTCAATGACTATGTCCGCACCGACAAGAAAAGACCATGGGAGCACTGATTGTCCTTTGATTATTTCCTTTCCATTTTTTATTTACTTTTCAGTATTTCCTTTCTTGTAACGCCTTAAGGGAAATTTGTTGAACAATTTGAATTTCAAAGTTTACCTAATAAAAGTGTGTTTCCTTTTTGTTTACAAATTTGAATCTCTCGATTGTCTTTGAAATCATATCATACACATTTCATCCCATGCACTTCATAACAGGTACCCATTACAGGTCTCTTATCTTCTTCGCTGTTTATTTCAGCACTCATCATGTCCGCTGAACCATCAACTGAGCAAGCAATCAAGGCCCTACAGGCCTAGAATGCCCAATTCCAAGAGCTGTTCATGAATCTAGCTAAGGGTCAGCAAGATATGAAGACCCTGATTCTGAAAGAGAAGAAGAAGAAGAAGAGGACAATCCTATTTAACACAGGTCACCGGTTTGGAAATAGGCTACGGGATGAAGTTGATTTGACCATCTCATCTGGAGGGAAAGATAGTCAAGAGGAAAGGAGGGCTCCTAGCCCTGTGGTCTCCGACAACGAGACGGAGTTCGATGAAGACCAGTATCCTCCTGCTGAGGATAGATACAACCAACTGGAAGACCGGTTGAGTGTGATGGAATTTCAGAAAGTGCCTGGTATAGACTTTGGTGATCTGGGTCTATCATCTGGGGTGGTAATTACCCACAAGTTCAAGGCACCAGCCTTTGCTAAGTATGACGAAGTTTCTTGTCCGAAGTTGCACCTCCGGTCATATGTAAGGAAGATTCAGCCGTACACCACTGATAAGAACTTATGGATCCACTTCTTTCAAGACAGTCTCTCAGGGACTCAGCTTGAATGGTTTTATCAGTTGGACGGAGCCAGTATCCACAGTTGGGAAGATTTGGCTGCTGCTTTCTACAAGCAGTACCAATACAACACCGACCTCGCTCCTACGCGTACCCAACTCCAGGGTATGTCAATGGGAACGGGTGAAGGTTTCAAATATTATGCTCAGAAGTGGAGGGACCTCGCCGGAAGAGTGCAACCACCCTTGGCTGATCGGGAGCTTGTGGATATGTTTCTGGGGACCTTGTCTGGTCCATTTTTCAACCATCTGATTGGAAGCTCTTCGTCTGGGTTTACAGAGCTAATTATGACCGGTGAAAGGATTGAGGCTGGTATTAAGGCTGGTAAAATACAGAAGGGTGCCTCATCAAGCACCGATAAGAAGGCTTTTAAGAAAGAGTCCAGTGCTGTCTACAGTTCGAAAAGCCAGAGTAGACCTGAACGCCGCCAAGCTATTAATGCGGTTGTTATTTCAAGACCTACTGGTGCTCCTCAATACAACAATCAAGAAAAGGACGAGAGACCTCGAAGGCAATTCACCCGTCTCAGCATGACTTTCTCTCAGATTCTGCCACAGTTATTGAAAACCAATCTAGTGATTCCAAGGGAAGCCCCGAAGAATCCAAATACAACATCACCGAAGTACAACCCTAATGCCTGCTGTGCTTTTCACTCTGATAGCCAGGGGCATAATAAAGACGATTGTTGGTCTTTGAAGAACAAAATACAAGACTTAATTGATGCTAAGGAGATTGAGTTCGAGGCGCTCGAATGACCTAATGTTGTGACTGCTCCTATGCCCAAGCATGGAGTGAATGCTATAAATGAAGACTCGTTTGTGGTTTCTGTGAATGACATTGTTACCCCTTTGATAATTCTGAAGAAGAACCTTTTGCTAGCCGGTTTATTTCCGGGCTGTGATGAAGGTTGCCGTATGTGTTCTGTTCTACCTACCGGTTGCCATCTTTTGAAATCAGGTGTCCAACGCCTGTTGGATAGTAAAGAAATTCTGTTTGAGAAGATTGTTGTTCCCTTAGTTCATACTGAAGAAGTTGCTATTATCACCATTCTCGACAATTCTTCCAAGGCTTCCTCGAGAAAGCCTGTTAGAATTACATATGTTCCAAGAATCGCGCCGTTGATCATCACCGTTCCCGGGCCTATTCCCTACACCTCTGATAAAGCTTTCCCTTGGCATTATGGGTCTGATGTTTATTTTCATGGAGTTAAACAAGAGTTAGATGCTGATACTGACGTCAGCAATATTGTTGGACCTGCTAAAGTCACCCGCAGCGGAAGACTTTTCTCACCTAATATCTCTCCACCAACCGCCCGAAAACCTGTTGTTATTACACCTGCCAGTGTACCTACTACTATTCCTTCTCAAGTTCCTATTCTTACCCCTGTCGCCGAGTCATCTAATACTCGGGGCAAAGGGACCACTGATGAGCCTGCCCGGACGGAGGCACCAAAGACAATTACTGTTGAAGCTTCTAAACAAGAGATGGAAGAGATTCTGAAAATTATCAAAAAGAGTGACTACAATGTGGTTGAGCAGCTGGGGCAAACCCCGTACAAGATTTCTATGTTGTCACTGTTACTATGCTCATAGGCCCATGTCAAGGCTCTGATTGCATTCCTGAAGACTGCCCACGTACCACAAGAGACATCAGCTGATCAGTTTAAAGATTGCATGGCCAATCTGACTGCTGATAATGGGTTGGGTTTCTCTGACGCCGACTTGACTGCTATGGGGAAGAATCACAACGATGCCCTGCATGTCTCCATTGAATGCAGGGGCACCACTCTTGCTCATGTATTAGTGGATACTGGTTCCTCATTGAACGTTTTTCCTAAAAAAGCTCTAGACCGGTTGGATTATAAAGGGTTAGAGCTGAAGCCAAGCAACATTGTCGTCAGGGCCTTTGATGGGTCCAAAAGGATGGTGCACGGAGAAGTTGATATTCCGATTAAGGTTGGTTCTCAGGTTTTCAATTCTACATTCTATGTGATGGACATTCGGCCATCTTATTCTTGTTTGCTGGGTCGTCCATGGATCCACAAAGCTGGGGCCGTAACCTCAACGCTCCATCAAAAGCTGAAGTACCCAATGAAAGGGAAGATTGTGACAGTACAAGGAGAGGAAGAGTACACGGTGAGTCACCTCAACTCTTTTCGATATGTAGAAATGGATGGGGAGTTCATTGAGACCTCATTTCAGCATTTTGAAGAGGTTCCCCAGACGCTGGCATCAACTGAGACCGTTGTTGAAGATTCTCCTATGAAGATGGCTTCCTTTAAGGATGCCCGAGCTGTTGTCGAGAAAGGTGGGTGTGAAAATTGGGGCCAACTCCCTGATTTTACACAGAAGACTAACAAGTTTGGTTTGGGTTTCACTGCAGAAGCTCAAAAGGCTGTTTGGAATGCACGAATCGGAAGACCTCCCGTGTTCATCAACAACTCGGGAGTGAATGCCATTGAAGACGACGTGGAAGAGTCTGAGTTCGACAATTGGATCTATCCTACGACCGACGGTGGACCAAGCAACTGGACAACAAATGACTTAATCCCTATTTCTTTTGTTACCCAATAATGAAACTTTTTGTTTTGAATTTGTAACAGACAATGTTTTAAACTTTATGGCCCGGTGTCTTACCCGGGGCACTGTGGCTTCATTTGTGAGGGCCTTATGTGTGTCATTTTCATATATCATTAATAAAAGCATTGGACGTTTCTTGCATTTCAAATCTTGCGCTCCTTGTTTTTCTTTTATTATATATTGCAAAACAACTATTTTACACACACTCATATATACAGGTCTACATCCACTCTGGATCTCACTAGTAACGACTCTGCTACTGCCAGTTATGACTTCGAAAATCCGATCAACTTAGCCGAAGACGAAGGTGAAGATGATTGCGAAGTGCCTGGTGAACTTGCAAGACTGTTACTCTAAGAGGAGAGGGTTATTCAGCCGCACGAAGAGCCGGTGGAATCAGTAAATCTGGGTACAGAGATAGACAAGAAAGAAGTTAAGATCAGTGCAAATCTGGAAGCTAGTGTGAAGAAACGATTGATTCAGATGCTGCATGACTATGTTAAGATCTTTGCCTAGTATTATGAAGATATGCCTGGGTTGGATACCGATATTGTGGTTCAACGCCTGCCTACCAAGGAAGACTGTCCTCCAGTAAAACAGAAGGTCCGCCGCATGCGCCCAGAAATGTCTGAGAAAATCAAGGCTGAAGTGATGAAACAGTTCGACGCCGGTTTTCTAGCAGTTACTTCTTACCCGCAGCGGGTGACCAATGTAGTTCCTGTGCCGAAGAAGGATGGTAAGGTTCGAATGTGTGTTGACTATAGGGATTTGAATAGGGCAAGCCCCAAGGATGACTTCCCTCTACCTTATATCGACATTCTTGTTGACAACACCGCTCAGCATAAGGTATTCTCCTTTATGGATGGTTTCTCCGGTTATAATCAGATTAAAATGGCTCCTGGAGACATGGAGAAGACAACTTTTGTTACTCAGTGGGGTACTTTTTGCTACAAGGTCATGCCTTTTGGACTGAAGAATGCTGGGGCAACGTATCAGCGTGCCATGGTTGCTTTGTTTCATGACATGATCCATCATGACATTGAGGTATACGTCGACGACATGATTGCAAGGTCCCAAACTGAGGAGGAACACCTTGAACATCTGCAGAAGCTGTTTGACAGGCTGAAGTTGTACAAGCTGAGGTTAAACCCGAACAAGTGCACCTTCGGGGTGAGATCTGGAAAGCTGCTGGGTTTCGTTGTAAGCGACAAAGGTATTCAAGTGGATCCTGCAAAGGTGAAGGCCATACAGGAAATGCCAACTCCCAGAACAGAGAAAGAAGTCAGAGGCTTTCTGGGACGTCTGAACTACATTGCCCGATTCATCTCGCACCTAATTGCTACTTGTGAGCCAATCTTCAAGCTGCTGAAGAAAGATCAAGTAGTACATTGGAACGATGAATGCCATGCCACTTTCGAAAGGATCAAAGAGTATCTCCAAGAGCCACCTATTCTACTGCCACCAGTTGAAGGGAGACCTCTGATCTTATACTTGACAGTACTCGACAACTCAATGGGGTATGTGCTGGGTCAGCATGACGAGTCTGGCCGAAAAGAGCATGCTATTTATTACCTTAGCAAAAAGTTTACCGACTGTGAGACCCGATACTCACTGCTCGAGAAAACTTGCTGCGCTTTGGCATGGGCTGCTCGCCGGCAGAGATAGTATATGCTGACTCACACTACTCTGTTGATATCAAAGATGGATCCAATCAAGTATATCTTCGAGAAGCCTGCTTTGTCTGGGAGAATAGCGAGATGGAAAATGATCTTGACTGAGTATGACATCCAATACACGACCCAAAAAGCAATCAAGGGATGTGTGTTGGCATACCATTTGGCACATCAGGCAGTGAGTAATTACCAGTCTATGAACTTTGAATTCCCAGACGAGAATATCATGTTGGTAACTGACTGTGAGACACCTGGACCGGATGAAGGACCTGAGGAAGGATCCCAATGGTCTATGTACTTTTGATGGAGCTTCAAACGCTTTGGGCAATGGCATTGGCGCTGTGATCATATCTCCTAAAGGCTCTCATACTCCGTTCACCTCCCGATTATGTTTCAACTGCACCAACAACATGGTTGAGTATGAAGCGTGCATCACGGGTCTTCGAGCAGCAATTGACCTAAGGATTAAGTTTCTAAGTGTTTTCAGAGATTCCGCTCTTGTGATCAGTCAGATCAAAGGAGAGTGGGATACGAAATACCCAAACCTTATCCCTTATAAGGAGTATGTGTTGACATTTCTTCCCCATTTCGAGGAGATAAACTTCGAATACTTCCCTAGAGAGGAGAATCAGTTGGCGGACGCGCTAGCTACGATGTCTTCTATGTTCAAAGTCAATTGGGACAATGAAGCTCCCCAGATTATCATTGAAAGATTGGACGAACCTGCACATTGCTGTGATATTGAGACTGAAGAGGTAGCAGATAAACCCTGGTTTCATGAAGTAAAGAGGTACCTTGAGGCTCAAGAATACCCCGAGGGTGCATCTGTTAATGACAAGAAGTTTTTGAGGAGGTTTGCGGCGAAGTTCTTCATCAGCAACGACATTATTTACAAGCGTAACCATGATTCGACCTTACTGCGTTGTGTGGATAAGAATGAAACAGAAAGGATCATGGCGGAGTTACATGAAGGTACTTTCGGGACTCATTCCAGTGGACACACCATGGCAAAGAAAATACTCCGGTCAGGATATTATTGGTCCACAATGGAAGCCGACTGTTATCAGCATTCTCGAACATGTCACAAGTGCCAAGTCTATGCTGATAAGGTGCACATACCTCTAGTTCCTCTGAACGTCTTGACGACACCTTAGCCTTTTGCAATGTGGGGCATTGATATGATCAGCGAGATCAGACCTATAACATCCAACGGGAATCGTTTAATCTTGGTAGCAATTGATTACTTTACGAAGTGGGTTGAAGCATCTTCCTTTGCTACTGTAACCAAGAACGTCGTGGCACGGTTCATTTAGCACAATCTGATCTGCCGATATGGTGTACTAGAGAGGATCATTATGGACAATGGTACCAATCTCTATAACAAGATGATCACCGAGCTCTACGAGCAATTCAAGATACAACATTATAACTCTTCTCCCTACCGGCCGAAGATGAATGGGGCTGTCGAAGCGGCTAATAAGAACATTAAGAAGATTGTGCAGAAGATGACAGTGACATACAAAGACTGGCACGAAATGTTACCATTTGCTCTTCATGGGTACCGTACCTCAGCACGGACGTCAATTGGGGCAACACCCTATTCCTTGGTTTATGGTATGGAGGCTGTCTTGCCTATTGAAGTTCAGATACCCTCTCTTCGAATTATGAAGGATGAAGGTTTAAGTGAAGATGACTGGATTCAGACCCGACTTGATCAGCTGAACTTAATCGACGAAAAGAGACTTACCACTATTTGTCATGGTCAGACGTATCAAAAGCGGATGATCAAGGCATTTAACAAGAAAGTCAGACGAAAATAGTATCAAGTTGGGGATCTGGTGATCAAGCGCATCATTTTACCTCAAGGTGATCCCAGGGGAAAATGGACCCCTACTTATGAAGGGCCATTTGTGGTTAAGAACATTTTCTCAGGAGGAGCTATGATTTTAACCACCATGGACGGTGACGACCTTCCTCACCCCGTCAATGCAAACATAGTGAAAAGATACTACGCATGATCAAAGACCCGCTAGGTTGACTGACCTAGGCAAAAATAAGAGCTTCCCGGCGAACCAAAAGGGTTCGGGAAAAAATAAGTGATGAAAATGAAAAAATCTGTACACCCAGCAAGTCGAAAACCTGAAAAGGCGGCTTGGGCAAAAAAGGGTATCCCGGTGGACTGAAAACCCGAAAGGGCAGTCCAGGAAAAAATTAGGGATCAAAGCATAACACTATGTCTCATTGGATCACCTTGCATCCAGACTTCGGTATCAACTATCAAGCTCAGATGACACTAATCAGTCTGATCTACCTTCAACCAAGTAGCAAAGTGATGAGATGCTCGAAGACATAAAGACAATAGCAGAGTTGGAACCCAGTGGGATTATTCACATAGCTGTTTTGTTTTCTTTTCACAAATTGTGTAAATTCTATTATTCGACGGTGTTCTCTTACCAGGACGTCAACCCCTTGTACAAAAACGGCTATTTACAGGCCAAACTTCAAAATCAATACAATTCATTTTCAAAGAAATTTCAAACTGTTTTTCCTTTATCTGTTTTGTTTTGCAAAGAACGTCCAATGTTCATTTTTGATATATGCATTTGACATTAATTGCTGCTCATGAATATTTACATGCGAAACAAAAGACGATTATGGGTAATATCAGAAACAGGGGCAAATAAGAATTGTCCAAGCTGTATAGTTGCCCTGTCCACCAGGTACAAAGGTAGATTCAGCTGAAGAATATGGCTAAGATACCTTCACTCCCCGCAGAGTAAGACAATAATGATAGTTCTCCGCAGCTGAGACTTGCAACTATGGATGAATCAACAATGTTCTCCCCAAGCAGAGTTTATCTACCATTAGCACTAAAAAGGCTTGATATCCCCGACAGTCTTAATATCCCCCAACATAGTATAAGAATGTTCCCCGACAGAATACAAGATATCCCCAGTGGATTTAAAATTTTCCCAGTGCAGTCTGAAAAAGCTTCCCCAACGGAGTTGAAGCATCATCCCCAGTAGACTCTGGAAGTTTATCCCCAGCGGAGTACAAAATAAATCTCCCTAGCCAAGTTCAAAGGATCATTCGTAGCAGAATTCAGAGGATTATCCCCGCAAGAGCCTACAGGGTTATCCCTAGCAAGTTGCAACTGAAAGATCATCCCCAACGGAGTTCTTGCCTTTCAGAAACAGGAATTCAATCCTCAACAGATTCAATATCACCAGCAATGATAAGTCATCCCGACGGAATTTATCAGAGGAATCCTCAGCAGAGTATCTCTTCCCCACAGAGTAATCTTCTCATCAGTTTATTCCCCAACGGAGTTATCCTCTCCTACAGGTTTATTCTCGCAATCATCTTCGTTCGTCGTCCCCAGCGGAAATGAAGAATTCAACTCTATTCTCCAGCAGCTATCCGAGATTTATTTTCCCCAGCTAAAGCATTATATTTCCATACATAATGATACATGCATATACGCATCATATAATGCAATCTAGTTTATTTTGAGAACATCACTGTTTGATCCATATCATGCATTGCATATAACTGACCTTTACCTTTCAGGAAAGATGCAGTTAAATTCTCAGCCATGTTAAAGTGCCTTCTCTGGTTCAGTCAGATCGACGCGAAGATCTCCCTGATTCGTATTCAAGTTGAAGTTATTCCAAGACTCTTGTCTGGTCCAGTTAAATCAATTCGAAGATTTTTCTGATGCCGATCCAGTCAAAGTTAATCCAAGACCTCCTCTGGTTCAGTTAGATCACTGCGAAGATCTCCCTGATTCGTATTCCAGTTGAAGTTATTCCAAGAACTTTATCTGGTCCAGTTAAATCAATTCGAAGATTTTTCTGATGCCGATCCAGTCAAAGTTAATCCAAGACCTCCTCTGGTTCAGTTAGATCGCTGCGAAGATCTCCCTGATTCATATTCTAGTTGAAGTTATTCCAAGACTTTTGTCTGGTCCAGTTAAATAGATTAGAAGATTTTTCTGATGCCGATCCAGTCAAAGTTAATCCAAGACCTCCTCTGGTTCAGTCAGATCGACGCGAAGATCTCCCTGATTCGTATTCCAGTTGAAGTTATTCCAAGACTTTCGTCTGGTCCAGTTAAATTGTTTCGAAGATTTTTCTGATGCCGATCCAGTCAAAGTTAATCCAAGACCTCCTCTGGTTCAGTTAGGTCGCTGCGAAGATCTCCCTGATTCGTATTCTAGTTGAAGTTATTCCAAGACTTTTATTTGGTCCAGTTAAATAGATTCGAAGATTTTTCTGATGCCGATCCAGTCAAAGTTAATCCAAGACCTCCTCTGGTTCAGTCAGATCAACGTGAAGATCTCCCTGATTCGTATTCCAGTTGAAGTTATTCCAAGACTTTCGTCTGGTCCAGTTAAATCGTTTCGAAGATTTTTCTGATGCCGATCCAGTCAAAGTTAATCCAATACCTTCTCTGGTTCAGTCCGATCGCTGCGAAGATCTCCCTAATTCGTATTCCAGTTGAAGTTATTCCAAGACTTTTGTCTGGTCCAGTTAAATCGATTCGAAGATTTTTCTGATGCCGATCCAGTCAAAGTTAATCCAAACCTTCTCTGGTTCAGTCAGATCGACGATAAGATCTCCCTGATTCATATTCCAGCTGAAGTTCAAACCACCTATCAACAATCTCCAAATGGCATCTGTAAGCCCATTACCGATATCACAAGGCTGATACTACTTCATGCGAGTACAAATTTCCGGGCACTCTAGTGTTCAATCATCTTCCACCTTCGGATCACGAAAGGCCCGAAAGCCAATCTATGTCCTCAGGTTTAAGAAAATTGAACAGCGGCAGCTGTTGCACCCCAAAATTTGCCCTCTCATATTTCTCAAAACATTGCAAGAAAAATCTCCAAGTGGCTCAAGATTGCTCAAGAGTTGGACAATCAAGCTATCTCCTAAGGCAGTCAACCTCAAATTAGGGTTTTGTGTTGCATCAACGTCCTTGCATCAAAATGACCTCAAGTTCTCCCTAATGTCCTAATATGCTCTCAAGTTCATCCATGTCAAATTTCAAGCCTTGTAGAGGAAGTTTGCTCAGTCATTTGCTCAAAGGGTCCAAAAATCGACTATGCTAGGGCAAAAGTCAACTGTGACCCAAATACAGTCAAACTTCAAGATTTTTTTTGTCAACATTCTCATTTTGAAGTATATTTAATCATTTGATCAAGGGTTGATTATGATTCATCAAGGATTGCTCAAAATTCATCAAGACTCAAAAGTTGCTAAATTAGGGTTTTACAGGAAAAGTCAACTCAACTTTGACCAAGCATAACTTTCTCATACTTTATGATAAATGACCCATCCAAAGCTCATTTTGAAGAGAATGCAATTTCCTACAATCCATATTAATACCCCAAGATCAAGAAATGCACTCACAAGAAATTACAAAATTGGACATTATAGGTCATTTTTGAAAGTCAACAAAAACACCTTTTTTGCCAAAGATTATAACTTGAGCATGGAATATCAAATTGAGACGATACCAAAAGGGTTGGTTAGAGGACACCTCAAGGTTTCTAAAAAGTCCAAGAACACTTCCAAAAGTTCAAAATTGAAGAAGTTTGCATTGTTGAAGTTGGGCATTTTTGCAAAATTGCCAAAAGACAACTATCCCCAAAAATTCAAATTTTGTCAAATGGGCCTATTCTTTTCCACTTGATTTGATCTTGTCACACTACACACATGTCCTAGCTTCAGCCTTGTGACCATTTGTCAATTTTATTATTTAATTTGATTTTTTAATGAATTATTCTATTTTAAATCAATTTAAATTAAATAAAATCCCAACATTGATTATTTGATCTCTTTTTGGCTATTTCAGGACCTAATCATCATCATAAAGTGAATCAAATTCGTATCATACATTCCATGTGCAAAAAGATTGGATTTTTGGCAAAATTGGAAGGTTATCAATGGAGGATCAAATCAAATCTCCAAACATCAATGTGCAAAGATTCAAGACCAAAAAGTTAACCTAATGCATTGCTTATTACATATACAAGTGAAAGGCACACGAATTTAAGGGGAGAGGCTGCAGAATCATCAAAAGCAAACTTGAACAAATTGCCAAAAAAGTGTGAGATTGAAAACAAGGTTGGAGGCACTTTCAGGACCCAACAAGTATCCCAATCGCTTCCTGGCAGTTCCCAGAAGCAGAACCAATCAAGATCACGCATTCCTCAGCCTCCAAAAGCACTATAAGCACCCCACGAATCCGCCATGTTCTTGGATTCCCAAATCTTTATTCATGCATCCATTCTCAAAAACGATTGCATATTCTGATTCCTCATATCATTTGTGAACTTTCTGCAATAACCAATTTTATTTTCATGCTTGGTATCGTGAAACGCCATTGAAGGGTTCTTTAGGTTTTTTTAGAGCTTTCCATTACAGGAACAATTGGCTTGTGAGAAAGGTACCATCTTGTTCAGGGGAACAAGACGAGTTCATTCATGGTATCACCTTTCATTTATTAGGCTTGTGCAAGATTTTGGAGATGGTGTGATACGGTTGGAGAACTGACTTGGGATTTTGCGTTCGTGTTCGCAAATGTTTCGGTTTAGCAAGAGTCGCCACCGACTTTTGATTTTATCCTAAGGAAAGGTCAAAAAGCACATGAAAGACCTTTGAGATGTTTTCTTGGGTTCGGGGGGTAGATTATAGAAAGGGAAGGTATTAGCACCCTTTCTATCCATGGTTATCCATGGGCTCTTAGTTACTTGCTTAGATCACTTGCTTTGCTTTTCAATTGTTTGAAATGGTGCTTTGTGTGTGATTTGGAAAGATATTTTGAAAAGAGGCCATCGTTGTGGCAACCTTTGTATTGATTCTTGTTTGAATGTATACAAAGGTGTTTTTGTCTTTTGAAAGGTTTTCAATGTTTGAAAGTAGGGTTTTGAAATTGTGTTGTGGAGTGTGTTTTGAAAAGTAGCAAGGATGTTTTTGCAAGCTGGATCAAGTAACTAGGAGCTATCTACCCTATTTTACTCAAATATTTTTCTTATGTTTTTAACTCTTTTAACAATGTTGTTTCACCATTGTATTTGGTGGACAACCTTGTGTTAGGATGTTAACGGGACATGTGCGGGTCATCGTATAAACCATGATAGCAATAGTGTCAAGTATCTTTGGCAATTTTCTTGAGGGACTTGATCATTTTGTTTAGGCAACTCAGATAGCGTCATCGAGGGACTATGATCTTTTTGATTGTTTTTGTTTTGCCAAAGTACTCAATATGCAACCATGGCCCATTTTTGAAGGCAACAAGTGGATTATAACCCTAGGGGTGCGAGTGTGCATTGTATTTGTTTTTTCATGCATATTTATCTTGGATTAGGTCAAACTAATTGTTGGTTTTAATTGCATACAAACCCTAGGTCTAAGCATGGCATAATTGAAAGCTTTTAAATGTGCGAGAATTTAAATGCTACACTATTACAACATGATATAGGGAGGGGGGGTACAAATTTGAATTGGGGATATTTGACAAGAAAATAAAATCTAAGTTATTACAACCATATCGAATGTATAGGCAATATTTAAATGTACAATAATTGAAATAAATACAATAAATAAATGTAAATAAAATTTGTAATGCCAAAATGTTTTTAGTATGTAAAAAGAGTATTTTTCAATGTGAAATGTAAATAATAAAAAAAGGATCAATTTTAATTATTTTCTATTTAGGGCAAAAACCCTAATTTTCTTAAATAAATAGCATTATTTATTATTTATTTACAAATACATATCAATTTGTACAAAAAATAAAAGTATATTGTAAAAGAGGTATTTTTAGTATGTAATATTAATAAAAATAAACATGTATTATTTTTGATGTTTTTTGCTCTTATTTTCTCTTTTTTTTAATAGAATAAAATATATAAGTATTAAATACATTAAATGTATAAAGATAAAAAATTAATTATTTATAAAAAATGTGTATATTCAAGAAAATGTTTTTAAATGTGAATAAAAATAATAAATGAAAATAAATATATTTTTTACATTATTTTAGGTTTTAATAAAAAGAATATAAAGAATTTAAATATTTTTTATACTAGTAATAATTAGAATAAATTCCAAATAAATATTAAAATTTATGAAAATAATTTTTAGGTATTTTTTATGTTAGAAGATAAAATATCAAAATCAAAAAATGAAGTAAAATGCAAAAAAATGACAAATATGCAAGCAAATGGGCCATGGGGGTGCAAACTGAATATGCATGTGTGAAAAGCAAAAGCAACTCAGGCCCAGCCCAAGCAACTTCATCTTCTTCCTCAGATTCAAACAACACACGCGTTCTGTACTTCCAATGCTATCTCCTGATTCTTTGATCTTTTGACAAAACTCACAACATGAAACTTGTAGAGCATCAAACAACGAATTCAACCATATAAAAAACTTGGATTAACTCTCAAAGACCAGAGAGAATTTCTCTGGCCCTAATTTTTAACCTAGTTTTTTTAGAAAGTTCATGAGTGAAATTCTCTCAGCACGATTAATGTAAATGAAAACTAAGCATATGTATGGCTTCAGGGCTATGAGTACAACATATTTCATTCACAAACCTAAGCCTAACCATTCCTAAATAGTGAGATAGAAGTCCATGAAATACCTGTTTCATTTGACTTTGAGCTGGACAATGTAGCAACCTTCAATGGTGTTTGAGCTTCAGTTGAGCTTGCCTAAGGTCCAAGGAAGCTTCTCCAATGCCTGGCTTGCTTTGAAACAACTTGAATCGTGCTATAGAACTCAACCTGCAGAGCTTTGAAATGAAAATGGAAAAGTGTGTTAGAGGTGTTACAACTTGCAATGGGGGCCTGGGATAGTTCAGGTGAGTTGATTGGAAGGTGTTGGAACTATCTTGGGACAAAACGCACGATGGAATTTGGTTGTGGCTTGCAAGATGCAGAACTTGCTCTGTTTTGCAAAAAAAAACAGTGATTCTGAGTATGAGGAGGGATGAGTGATGAAAGGGTCATGTTTTAGGCTTGTTGGGAGGTATGGAACTTGTCTATAATGTTCTTGTTAACTTGTGTTAACAGATATGAGAGATGGCTTATGTTTGGCAACTTTTTCTTCTTTTTCAAGCAAGCATGTGGAAGTGATGTTATAGCTTGGTACATTACCTCCCATCATGATGCATCTTTTCCCTTGGTTCCTGGAATTGATAGCTTCAATCTTGCTTCAAAGATATGGCCCCATACCTCAAGGATTTTGGTTTGACATAAAGTGCACTTTTACAAAAATGGTATTTTGCCTTTTTCCAAATAAGGGTTAATCTTGTATGTAATGTTTAAATGGCCAAGATAACACCTTAATTCAATGGTTATGCATTAAACTATGAAGTGAAAATTGGTTTTGAGGCCTGCAAGCTAGCACCAAACAATGCTGATTTGAAAATACAAGTTTGTATGAACATGCATTGGCCATGGACAAAAGTGAGTTTTTTCCAACTTCAAGCATTCGATTCTCTCTAACCACAAGGGTGTTTGAGGAGTTCTTGGACAATTTGGAAATCTTGGAACATGTAATATAATCCATATTTGAAGTGCAACTTTAAACTCCAAGTGGAACCATGTGAAAAATGGCCAAGAAGATGGGTCAAAATCCTGCCTAGATTAGGGCAAATTTTCTCTAAGTTAAAAGTTCTAGGTACCCTTGTTCCAAAAATCATAACTTGAGATACAAGATTATTTTGAGAAAACTTTGTTAATCAAATTTGTAGACTTTGTGATATACTATAACTTTCATGTTGCAAGTTTTGTTTGAATCCATTTGCATCTTGGTGAAAAAGTGGGACAAAGTTAGGAAAAAATAAGAAAATTTCATAACTTAGAAAATTTCTAAGTTATGAAAATTTTCATTTTAAACCCTAATTTTCATTTTTGGGTTTCTTGAATAACAAGTTTCATAATTTGACATGTCTTGATGAAAAATAACTCTTGACACTTGATTTTGACCAAAAAGTCAAAGTTTGACTTTTTAGTATACAATCAAATTGTGATCAGTTGACTGAAAAATTCATCTGTCAATCCTATGCACTTGAGATCTTTTGAACTTGTTGAATGGGTCAAGACAATTTCATTAAGTCCTTGAGTCCATATGTGAGCTTAATTTTCCGTTGGCTAGGTCAAACAGTCAAAAATTTCCTTTGTGCAGTCAAAACCCTAAAAATGACCATTTTGCCCTTTTGGTGATCTGATCAAATTTCTTGTGGAATTGTGATCCAAACTTGATCAAATGGTTCATATGAGTTCATAATGTTGATGTGGGTCAAATTTCATGAGGTTTGACTGTCAATTGGCCACAGTTGACTTTTTCCCCAATACAGCTGATTTTTAGGTCAACTGTCCAATTGACTGGGAAAAAATTTGAATCAAGGCTTGAAACTTGGTATGGACAAACTTGTGTGTCCAACATGAAGTATGAAAGTCACTTTGGGCATTGTAGGTCAAAATATCCCTGTGCAAACTCAAACTCTAATTTGGGTCAACAGTGCAAGGAGGGGTCTTGAGCAGAGCAAACCCTAGCTTGATCCTGAATTCCAAGAGTCTTGTGATGAGAAAGTGTTGATGAAATGAGAGGGCAAATTTTGGGGTACAACAGTTGCCCCTGTTCAATCTTCTTGAACCTGAAGAGTTAGATTGGCAAGTTTGCCTTTCGCGACTCGAAGGTAAAAGAGGATTGGACACTAGAGTGCCCGTAAATTTGCACTCGTCAAAACATGGCTGAAGGAATGGGCTTAAAGATGCCATTTGAAGATGGTAGAATCTTGCTGGAGATGGACATAAAGATGCCATCCAAGAATGTTTGTTGAATTGCAGTGCCTTAGGTCGGAAGAATGAGCATCAAAATGGCACTCGTGTCTGGAATGCACTTGAACTGTATCTGGAGACTGAGTCTGTATGAGCAAAAGAATGGCGGCCGTGTCTAGCGCGTATCTGAGATGTAACTGTATTTGAATTTTGAACGAATATCAGAATGACTTCCGTGTCTTAGAGTGTATCTGTATTGTATTTGGGTAACAAGAAAACATCAGTGTATGGAGCAACTATGTGCTGGGGTTAAACTCTGAGTGACAGAATGGCAATCGTGTATGGAGCGTATCTGGACTGTGTCTGAAGTTGAGACCTGTATGAGTAGTGGAATGGCCGCCGTGTCTGGGGTGTATCCGTACTATAACTGGGATCTGAATAAGTGACGGAATGATTTCCGTGGCGACTGCATTGGGGAGAGTCAAACTGCTGATGTAAGAGCCAGAATGGCATCCGTGTCTGGAGCATATCTGAACTTGAAGTTGATAATCGAATCTGAATGAGAGATAGAATGACCGCCGTGTCTGGAGTGTATCTAGTCTGTATCAGATTGCTGAAGTCTGAATGAGTAGTAGAATGACCGCCGTGTCTGGGGTGTATCCACACTGTATCTGAATAATTGTTAACGATAGCCTTTTAATCTTATCCTGAAAAGGGTAAAATGTTAGCTAAAACACAAAGTTATGTTGCATGATATGTATGATGCAATGAACTGTATTTCATCAATGTTTATGATATATGAATGTAATGGTTATGCATGTAAGCTGAGTAGCTGTCTTGTTGAGGAAGATAAAATCCGGATAGCTGGAGATAATGAATTCTTTGACTGCTGCCGGGGGAAATAAATCCTTGACCGATGCTGAGGATTTGAAGATGAGAAACCCTTGCTGACTGCTTGGGGAATAAGGGAAACTCTGAAAATCTCTACTGGGGAGTTAAAACCTCGGAGACTTCTGCTGGAGAAATGAGACTGAGAATCTTCAATCTGCTGGGAAATAAATCTGTGGGGAAATGTTCACTATTCTGGCTCCACCGGGGATAGAATTTTCAGGGTTTTTGGGCTACACTGGGGATCTTGAAGCTTAACTCTGATGGGAATTTTGAAATTCAGCTCAGCTGGTGAATCAAGCTTTAGAAAGCATTGGCTCTGCTGAGGATTCTAAAGTTTAACTCTGTTGGGGAAATATACTCCAAATTTTAGCTTTGTTTAGGATCTGAATGATGTATCGTGGGGAATTTCTTTTGGAATGGCACAAAGATATCTTCCTACACCTTCAACCTATCAGTAATTACCCTTTTTCAATTTCATTTTATTTGTAAGTAGTGATTATATTCGAATGCATATGCCTATTTAACGAAACATTGGACGTTTTCAAATAAAACATAAGTGTAAAAAGAAAGGCAAGCAAATTTCTGCACTTTGAAGTATCTTTGCATTTAACTTTTGTGAGTATCTTTGTACAAAGGAGACATACACCTTAGTAAGAGAATGTTGTCGTAAAAATTGAAATAAATTTTTTTATACAAAAGAAAGATGGCTATGTGTAACAATTCCATGGGATTCCCATTTTTCTATAGCCTTCACAACTCTGAATATCTTATCCATTTGCTGCTTCGTCTGTCGATGACTGGATTGATCAGAAGCTTGGAGCTTGTCTGGTGAAGAGATTGTCCTTAAAGTGATCCGACGAGACATAGTCATACGCTTTAACTCCCTAACTTTTACCTGGACCGCCCTTTCGGGTTTTCGATCCACCGGGAAACCCTTTTTTGCCCAAGTTGCCCTTTCGGGTTTTCAACTTGCCGGGTGTACAATTTTTTTTTTGTTTTATCCCTAATTTTTGCCTGAACCGCCCTTTTCGGTTTTTGGTTTACCAGGATGAGCATTTTTTCCCAAGTCGCCCTTTCGGGTTTTCAACTTGTTGGGTCATTTTATGCATAGTATCTTCTGACTATGTCTGCATTCGCAGGGTGTAGCAAGTCATCATCGTCCATGGTGGTCAGAATCATTGCCCCACCAGAAAAGATGCTCTTGATTACAAATGGTCCTTCGTAAGTAGGAGTCCACTTGCCCCTGGGATCACTTTGCGGTAGTATGATCCGCTTGATTACAAGATCTCCGACTTGATATACTTGGCGCCTGACTTTCTTGTTAAAATCCTTGATCATGCATTTTTGGTACGCCTGACCATGGCAAACAGCAGTAAGTCGCTTCTCGTCGATCAAATTAAGTTGATCAAGCCGGGTCTGAATCCAATCGTCTTCACTTAAACCAGCGTCCTTCATAATCCTTAAGTAAGGAAACTAAACTTCCATAGGCAAAACAACCTCCATGCCATATACTAAAGAAAATAGGGTTGCCCCTGTTGAAGTACGTGCCGTGGTACGATATCCATGCAGAGCAAACGGTAACATCTTATGCCAGTCTTTGTAGGTGACTGTCATCTTTTGAATGATCTTCTTGATATTTTTGTTCGCGGATTCAACAACACCGTTCATCTTGGGCCGATAGGGAGATGAATTGTGATGATAAATCTTGAACTATTCGCATAGAGCGGTGATCATAGTGTTGTTCAAATTTGTACCATTGTCTGTGATGATCCTGTCGGGGACACCATACCGGCATATGAGGTTCTGCTTGATGAAGCGGGAAACCACATTCTTTGTAACTGAGACATAGGAAGCTGCCTCAACCCACTGGGTGAAATAGTCAATAGCGACCAAAATGAAGCGATGTCCATTGGATGCCGTAGGCTTGATCTCTCCAATCATGTCAATGCCCCACATTGTAAATGGCCAAGGAGCTACCAGAATGTTGAGAGGGACAGGAGGAATATGTACCTTGTCGGCGTAGACTTGGCATTTGTGGCAGGTACGGGAATGTTGATGACAATCAGCTTCCATGGTAGACCAGTAGTAGCCTGCCGTTAGAATCTTTTTATCCATCGTATGTCCGCTCAAGTGGGTGCCAAATGTGCCACTGTGTATCTCAGTCATGATCAACTCTGCTTCAGCTTTGTCCATGCATCGAAGTAAAACATAATCATGGCTGCGTTTATAAAGGATGCCATTGCTTAGGAAGAACTTGGCAGCAAATCTCCTTAAGAACTTTTTGTCATTGACGAAATCTCCTTCGGGGTATTCTATAGTCTGGAGATACCTTTTGATTTCATGAAACCATGGTTGTTCCACTGCTTCTTCGATATTAATCTCATGACAATGCGCAGGTTCGTCCATTCGCTCGATGGTGATTTGGGGAGCCTCATTATCGCAGTTGAGTTTAAACATGGAAGACATTGTAGACAGAGCATCTGCTAGCTGATTCTCTTCTCGTGGGAAATGCTCGAAAGTAATCTGCTCGAAATGAGGCAACAACGTCAGGACATGTTCTTTGTATGGGATAAGATTAGGATGTTTGGTGTCCCACTCTCCTTTGACTTGACTGATAACCAAAGCCGAGTCCCCAAATACGACCAAAGATTTGATCCCCAGGTATATAGCAGCCTTGAAACCAAAGATGCAAGCTTCATATTCGGCCATGTTGTTGGTACAGCTGAAACAAAGTCGGGCAGTGAAGGGTGTATGGCAACCTTCAGGAGAAATGAGTACCGCACCGATACCGTTGCCAAGTGCATTTGAAGCACCATCAAAGTATAGGGTCCATCGGGATCCTTGTTCAGGTCTGTCATACGGCCCGTTACCTTCGATGTTGTCCAAAGTCATGATGTCCTCGTCAGGGAAGTCGAATCTCATAGATTGATAATCTTCGACGGCTTGATGAGCTAGATGGTCAGCTAGTACACTCCCTTTTATAGCTTTTTGGGTAGTATACTGGATGTCGTACTCAGCCAGGATCATCTGCCATCTAGCAATTCTTCCAAATAAGGCAGGCTTCTCGAAGATATACTTGATCAGATCCATCTTGGAAATCAGCAAAGTGGTATGAGTCAACATATACTGCCTTAGCCGGCGAGCAGCCCATACCAAAGCGCAACAAGTTTTCTCGAGCAATGAGTAGCGAGTCTCACAGTCGGTAAACTTTTTGCTAAGGTAATAAATGGCATGCTCTTTTCGACCAGACTCGTCATGTTGGCCCAGTACGCACCCCATTGAGTTGTCCAAAATAGTCAGATACATGATCAACGACTTTCCTTCGACGGGTGGCATTAGAATAGGAGGTTCTAGTAAGTACTCCTTGATCTTATCAAAAGCAACTTGACAATCATCGTTCCATTCGACTACCTGATCTTTCTTCAACAGTTTGAAAATTGGCTCGCAGGTAAATGTCAGGTGAGAGATGAACCTCGCAATATAGTTCAAGCGTCCCAAGAATCCTCTAACCTCCTTTTCAGTACGGGGGCAGGCATTTCTTGTATAGCTTTTACTTTAGCTGGATCCACCTCAATGCCCTTATTGCTGACAATAAATCTAAAAAGTTTACCAGACCTAACTCCAAAAGTGAATTTGCTTGGGTTCAGTCTGAGCTTATACTCCTTCAACCTGGCAAACAACTTTTGCAAATGATTAAGGTGTTCTTCTTCAGTCTGTGATCGAGCTATCATGTCGTCTACGTAAACTTCGATCTCATGATGGATCATATCATGAAACAAAGCTACCATGGCGCGTTGATAGGTTGCCCCTGCATTCTTCAGTCTGAACGACATCACTTTGTAGCAGAAGGTACCCCATTGCGTGACAAAGGTAGTTTTCTCGATGTCTTCGGGGGCCATTTTGATCTGGTTATATCCCGAGAATCCATCCATGAAGGAAAATACCTTGTGCTGAGCCGTGTTGTCAACCAAGATGTCGATATGTGGTAGTGGAAAATCATCTTTAGGGCTAGCCCTGTTCAAATCCCGATAGTCTACACACATTCTGACTTTGCCGTCCTTTTTGGGTACAGACACAATGTTAGCAACCCATTGTGGATAGGTTGTAACAGCCAGAAAGCCAGCGTTGAATTGCTTCATTACTTCAGCTTGATTTTCTCAGACGTGTCAGGCCTCATTCGGCGGACCTTTTGCTTGATCAGCGGACAGTCTTCTCTTGTAGGGAGACGGTGAACCACGATATCGGTGTCTAGCCCTGGCATGTCTTCATAAGACCAAGCGAAGATTTCAACGTATTCGTTCAACAACTGCACTAAGCGCTCGTTGACACCTGGTTCCAGGTTGGCACCCACTTTTACTTCTTTCCTGTCCTCCTCTGTGCCCAAGTTGATGGTTTCTAGCAACTCCTCATGAGGCAGAATGGCCCTCTCTACTTGTTGGAGAAGTCTGGCTAACTCTCCCGGCACCTCACAATCTTCATCAACTTCGTACTCAGCATGATTGACCAAATCTTCAGAGTTATCGAAGGCTGATACAGAATAGTTGCCCATGGAATCCGAAATGGATGGGTACCTGCATTTGTGAGTGTGGGTGTGTGTAAGGGATAGCCATCCTTAAACAAAAAAAAATGCAAAAGGAAAGAAAATGAACACAACAGTTTATAGATAAAAACATCCAATGATTCACTAAAACATGGCATATGATTATGAAGAAAATCAAGCCTTTACAAATGGACCTACATGCCCCGGGCAAGGCTTGAGGTGAAAATAGTGCGCGAATTGTTTTAGTTATTACAGACCATAAAAAATGGGAATTTGTCCAAAGATAAAATTACTGGTTGATAAAGGTGATAGGAACAAAATCCTTTGCTTCCCAATTGCTCAAACCCCCCTTTGACAGTCGGAAAGATCCAATCTTCAAAGTGGCTATCCTCATCTTCATCTTCTACAACATTGATTCCATGGTGAGAAATCTTGACAGGTGGTCTTCCAATCTTAGAGCGACACATAGCCTTTTGTCCTGCAGCAGTAAACCCTAACCCAAAATTGTCTGTCTTATAGGGAAAGTCGGGCAACTGCCCCCATACTGTGCTCTTCCCCTCCTTAACCACAGCCTCCGCATCCTTGAGAGATGCCATCCTAGATGCATGCTTGGGAACGATAGGCACCTCAATCGTTGTCTTCGCAACTGCTACCTCGGGAGAAACTTCGTCAAAATGTTGGAAAGGCGTTTCAATGAACTCGCCATCCACCTCCACATATCGAAAGGAATTGAGATGACTGATCATGTACTCTTCCTCGCCGTGCACAATTATGATTTTACCCTTAACAGGGTATTTCAGCATCTGATGCAAAGAGGAGGTAACTGCCCCGACATAATGGATCCGTGGTCTTCCTAGCAAACACGAGTATGACGGACGGATGTCCATTACGTAGAAGGTGGAGTTGAACACTTCGGTTCCTACCTTGATAGGAATATCAACCTCTCCATGAACCATTCTTTTGGAACCATCGAAAGCCCTAACGACGATGTTACTTGGTTTGAGGGTTAAACCTTCGGAATCCAAACGGTCTAAGGCTTTCTTTGGCAGCACATTTAGGGAAGAACCAGTATCAACCAAAACATGGGCGAGAGTAGTTCCCCGGCATTCAACTGAAACATGTAACACATCATTGTGCTTCCTTCCTTTAGGAGTTAAGTCAACGTCGGAAAAGCCCAGGCCATTGTCAGCAGTAAGACTGGCCACACAATCCTGAAACTGGTCAGTCGAGGTCTCTTGGGGAACATGTTCTGCCTTCAAGAATTTGATTAGGGCCTTGGCATGGGCCTTAGAACAAAGTAGAAGAGCCAAAATTGAAATTTTAGAAGGGGTCTGCCCCAGTTGTTCTACAACGTCGTAGTCACTTTTTCTGATTATTTTTAGGATTTCATCCATTTCCTTCTGAGTGGTTTTGGGGATAACCACAACATGAGCCTTCGTCCTGATAGGCCTTTCCAGTATCCCCTTACCCTTGTCGGTATTATCAGCAGATGGTCTTCCTTCAGGAGTATTTAATTCTTCAATCACTGGGCCTTGCACATAGGGCCCAACAGGTGTAGAAGCTTTTAAGGGTCCAAAAACTGCTCGAGGGGGAGCAATCTCCGGAGAAAAGATTCGGCAACTGCGGGTTATTTTGCTTGTACCCGCGATGTTCCCTATATCAGGGTCTTCTTCAGAAATCTCTTGGACTGTTTCGATTTGTTTGATTCCGTGGTAGAAGATTTCTCCCCTATAGTTCCACGGTATCATTTTGCTTGATTGGTACGGGACAGGTCTCGGCATGGTGATCTTTAAAGGTACACATTCAGAGTTGGGTGTAATCCTGACAGGCCTTTTGCAAGCCTTGGGAGGATTGTCGGAAATGGTTATGATAGCAATATCGTTGGTTGAAGTATCACAAGTATCAGAAGTAATCAGATTGAAAGTGTTAACAAGGGTTTTCTGGAAAAGTATCTCTTGCGTATCCATCAGGCGTTGGACACCCGACTTCAACATTGGACAATCACCTTGAATGTTCAAACAAAAATAACAGTCTTTACCACAACCAGGAAAGATCCCGGCTCTCAACAAATTTTCTTTAATCACAATCAATGGAGTCAACAGATTGGAAATATTAGTAACATGGAGGTTTTCCAAAATGGCGTGCACATTGTGGCCGTGCTTGGGCATCGGAGCAGATATAACATTGGGCTTCTCAGGAGCATCAAACTCAACCTATTTAGCGTCAATTAAGTCCTGAATTTTGTTCTTAAGTGCCCAGCAATTATTGGTATCGTATCCAGCACTGCCGGAATGGTAAGCACACTTAGCATTAGAGTGGTAGTACGGAGAGGAGGTGTTAGGGTTTTTTGGCGGCTCCTTCAAACTGGTCAGATTCAGCTTCAACAAATGGGGAAGGACCTGAGCAGGCGTCATGTTGATGCGGGTGAACTGCCGTTATGGCCATTCTACCCGTTGTTGATTAGGTCTCGACTGATTGTTACGAGGTTGATCATTTGACGAATTTTGAATCATCACGGCCCCTATAGTCGGACGATGCTCAGTTCTTCCCAATCCCTTCTGAGAATACACAACAGATGCTTCTTTCTTGGTTGGGAAAGGTTTTTTAACAGCTGTGGATGCGGAAGCATCCTTTTGAATCTTTTCTCTTTTAATACCGGCCTCCACCCTTTCGCCGGTCAGAACCCGTTCAGTAAATCCCGCAGAAGAGCTCCCGATTAGATGGTTGAAGAAAGGGCCTGATAGGGTCTCCAAAAACATGTCAACTAATTCCCTATCTGATAGCGGTGGCTGTACCCTTCCAGCCAGATCACGCCACTTCTGGGTGTACTCCTTAAACCCTTCATTTGAAGCCATCGCCATACTTTGTAACTGAGTACGAGTGGGCGCCAAATCAGCATTGTATTGATACTGACGATAAAAAGCAGCTTCCAAGTCTTCCCAATTGTGAACCTCTGATCTCTCGAGCTGGTAAAACCAATCTAACTAAGTGCCAGACAAGTTGTCTTGGAAAAAGTGTACCCAAAGATGTTTATCGGATGAATGAAGTTGGATCTTTCTAACATACGACCTCAGGTGCATCTTAGGGCAAGACAGTCCGTCGTACTTGGCAAATGTTGGCACCTTGAACTTGGGAGGGATAACAATCCCAGCTACCAACCCCAGTTCCTCAAAATCCAATCCGGGCACCCTCTGCAACTCCATAGCTGCCAATCTGTCTTCAAGGTTATTATATTTGTCATCCACTGGTGGATACTGTTGTTCGGAATAGTCCTCGTCTTCTTCCTCTTCCTCCTCTTCTACCTCAGACTCAGAATGTACAGTAACTCCTTTCCCCTTGCCATCTCCTTCGTTAGACGTCGAAGGGAACTCCAGAGTCCTCCTAGCATCACTCTCAAACCTTCTTCCGAAAGTGGCTACCCCTGGTCTCTTTTTCTTTTTCTTCTCTTTATTCTTCTCTAGCAGAACTTTGAGATCCTCTTGACCCTTTGCCAAGGTCATGAGGAGTTGCTGAAATTGTGAATTTTTTGCCTGTAGGTCCTTTACTGTTTGCTCCAAATCCATCTTGCTGAAATAAATAACAGAAAGATAAGGAAACCTGGCTTGAAGACCTGTTTATGCATATGATGAATGGTATGTTATTCATGTAATGCATTCAAGGGTTCAAAAATTCAAATTGTTGCAAACAAAAAGAACGCACGTCATATTAAGAAGAAATTTGTTAGTACATAAATGCCCCATGGGCGAAATATTACAAAATTCTTAATGTAAAAAGACATTGCGCATCCTCTTTGGTGTGATGTAGGTGTTAAGAGTTTCCTCCTCGTGAAGTTGGCGGGTGAGCTCTAAAACCTTCTTCTCACTGGCATAGAAGCTGGCTTCAAAAGTATCCCGTTCTTCTTTGAGTTGGATCCAACTCTTTTGCATTTCCTCCAATGATGTTGGAATGCCAGGATGTAGGGTGGTGTATGGAACCTCTCCTTCTATAACGGGCTCTTTGATCAAGGGGAGAATGTGAGGATATGGTATCATAAGATTCTGGGAGCGGGTACGTACCCACTTGAGGTAAGGCTCAAAGGGGATGGAATTCTTGTACCCCAGTGTCTTACTATCCACTTTGTTAGGCATCCTCTAAGCTCTGATGAACCTTTGTCGAAGTCCTTGCGCATTGTTGTCGAAGTAAAAAACTAGGTCAGGAATCAGCATGTCATGAGGGCCATCCCTCCGAGCATATCCAAATTGTCTTAAAGCCAGACATGGGTTATAGGTAATGCCTCCCCTAATACCAAGTAGTGGGACATTAGGGAATTCACCACAGTGATCAATGATGATGACATTTTCTCTGGACCGAGAACACCAATGCACATCAAAATGTGTGAGGGTCATCAATCGTTGTGACCACCTTAAACCCTGCTCATTCTTCAAAACTGATTGTGGAAGGTGAGAAATAAACCACCTTGCTAGGAGAGGAGTACAACACATGAGAACTCCTCTTTTCCTCATTGTTCGTATGTAAAATGAGTGTAGGATGTCCCCGAGCAATGTAGGTATAGGATTCTTGGATATGAAAATCTTGACAGCATTCACATCTATAAGTTGATCATGGTTTGGGAACAAGACTAACCCATAGATGAGGAGTGCCACAATCTCTTCAAAGGCTTGTTGATCAAGAGAATTCCAACAGTCTTGTGCCTTCTCAAACAGGAACTTTGCCAAGAATCCCTTAACACCACTTCTGGTTTCCCAATGCCCCTTGATGTCAGATGGTTGCAAGTGTAAGGCTTGAGCAACATCTTCAGGCTTTGGTTCTTTTTCCGTACCATGGTATGGTAGTTGGTGAAGAATAGGAATCCTCAGGAGTTGAGAAAATTCCTCCAAAGTAGGTACCAACTGGTAAACAGGGAATGTGAAACAGTGGTGGAGGGGGTCAAAGAACTGGAAGAGAACTTTTACCATGTCTTCTTCAATGTTGGTGTGGACCAAGTTGAGGAGTCTACCATGTCTTTCACTGAAGAGATAATTCTCTGGAATCCTGGAAGTAAGCTCCTTGAGTTGAGGAGGGACCCTCACAAGGTTGATTTGAATTGTTTTCCTGCGAAGAGATTCCATGACCTACAAAACAAGAACAAAGATGAAGATCCAAACCCTTGAAATGGTTAATGGATGCATATGATGCTTTATGATGTTCATGATGTATGCACAAGCACATGTACAGACAAGTCACACAAAACCCTAGTTTTAGGCTTGCATGAGGTTTCATAGGTAAGTACCCTCTTGAGTTTAGTTGGCTCAAAATCTATCCTATAAATAGTAACCGGGTTCTAAGGAGCTCAATATTATTGGATTATTTTCTATGTTCATTGTTTTGGTTTAGCCACTTAACTAGCGACCAAAATATTCCAAGAAAACAACCCTCAATGAGTGTAGTATCGAGTATCTACCAACTTCAGACTGCACCAAAGCCGGTCATCTCACTACCCCTAATGAAAGCCCAAGATGGTCAAGTAAGGTTCTAGTTCATTAGTGCTTAATGACATCATTCAGCGACCCCGTATTCTCTTTGATTGACTCAAAGGCTACCGGTACTCACAAATATGTCACACTAATATAGCTATTGCTTCAACCGTGTCGGTATACCCCACATAGTTTCCACAACGTATTGCTATCTATGAATATTTTCCAAATCCGGGTGGAGGATTTCAAGCCCAAACAAGAGAACCAAAATATAAAGAAATCAAAGCAAACAATAATCATGCAAAGGGTGATCTAAGCCCTAAGGTTACTCCACTTTTAAGATATCCCCAGCAGAGTCTCCAGTTCTGTGATACGGTGGGAGAACTGACTTGGGATTTTGCGTTCGTGTTCGCAAATGTTTCAATTTAGCAAGAGTCGCCACCGACTTTTTATTTTATCCTAAGGAAAGGTCAAAAAGTACAGGAAAGACCCATGAGATGTTTTCTTGGGTTCGGGGAGTAGATTATAGAAATGGAAGGTATTAGCACCCTTTTTATCCATGGTTATCCATGGGCTCTTAGTTACTTACTTAGATCACTTGCTTTGCTTTTCAATTGTTTGAAATGGTGCTTTGTGTGTGATTTGGAAAGATATTTTGAAAAGAGACCATCGTTGTGGCAACCTTTGTAATGATTCTTGTTTGAATGTATACAAAGGTGTTTTTGTCTTTTGAAAGGTTTTCAATGTTTGAAAGTAGGGTTTTGAAATTGTGTTATGGAATGTGTTTTGAAAAGTAGCAAAGATGTTTTTGTAAGCTTGATCAAGTAACTAGGAGCTATCTACCCTATTTTACTCAAAGATTTTTCTTATGTTTTTAACCTTTTTAACAGTGTTGTTTCACCATTGTATTTGGTGGACAACCTTGTGTTAGGATGTTAACGGGACAGGTGCGGGTCATCGTATAGACCATGATAGCAATAGTATCAAGTATCTTTGGAAATTTTCTTGAGGGACTTGATCATTTTGTTTAGGAAACTCAGATAGCGCCATCGAGGGACTATGATCTTTTTGATTGTTTTTGTTTTGCCAAAGTACTCAACATGCAACCATGGCCCATTTTTGAAGGCAACAAGTGGATTGTAACCCTAGGGGTGCGAGTGTGCATTGTGTTTGTTTTTTCATGCATATTTATCTTGGATTAGGTCAAACTAATTGTTGGTTTTAATTGCATACAAACCCTAGGTCTAAGCATGGCATAATTGAAAGCTTTTAAATGTTCGAGAATTTAAATGCTACACTATTACAACATGATATAGGGAGGGGGGGGGGGGTACAAATTTGAATTGGGGATATTTGACAAGAAAATAAAATCTAAGTTATTACAACCATATCGAATGTATAGGCAATATTTAAATGTACAATAATTGAAATAAATACAATAAATAAATGTAAATAAAATGTATAATGCCAAAATGTTTTTAGTATGTAAAAAGAGTATTTTTCAATGTGAAATGTAAATAATAAAAAAGGATCAATTTTAATTATTTTCTATTTAGGGCAAAAACCCTAATTTTCTTAAATAAATAGCATTATTTATTATTTATTTACAAATACATATCAATTTGTACAAAAAATAAAAGTATATTGTAAAAGAGGTATTTTTAGTATGTAATATTAATAAAAATAAACATGTATTATTTTTGATGTTTTTTGCTCTTATTTTCTCTTTTTTTAATAGAATAAAATATATAAGTATTAAATACATTAAATGTATAAAGATAAAAAATTAATTATTTATAAAAAATGTGTATATTCAAGAAAATGTTTTTAAATGTGAATAAAAATAATAAATGAAAATAAATATATTTTTTACATTATTTTAGGTTTTAATAAAAAGAATATAAAGTATTTAAATATTTTTTATACTAGTAATAATTAGAATAAATTCCAAATAAAAATTAAAATTTATGAAAATAATTTTTAGGTATTTTTTATGTTAGAAGATAAAATATCAAAATCAAAAAATGAAATAAAATGCAAAAATGACAAATATGCAAGCAAATGGGCCAGTGGGTGCAAACTGAATATGCATGTGTGAAAAGCAAAAGCAACTCAGGCCCAACCCAAGCAACTTCATCTTCTTCCTCAGTTTCAAATAACACACGTGTTCTGTACTTCCAATGCTATCTCCTGATTCTTTGATCTTTTGACAAAACTCACAACATGAAACTTGTAGAGCATCAAACAACGAATTCAACCATATAAAAAACTTGGATTAACTCTCAAAGACCAGAGAGAATTTCTATGGCCCTAATTTTTAACCTAGTTTTTTCAAAAAGTTCATGAGTGAAATTCTCTCAGCACGATTAATGTAAATGAAAACTAAGCATATGTATGGCTTCAGGGCTATGAGTACAACATATTTCATTCACAAACCTAAGCCTAACCATTCCTAAATAGGGAGATATAAGTCCATGAAATACCTGTTTCAGTTGACTTCGAGCTGGATAATGTAGCAACCTTCAATGGTGTTTAAGCTTCTGTTGAGCTTGCCTGAGGTCCAAGGAAGCTTCTCCAATGCTTGGCTTGCTTTGAAATAACTTGAATCGTGCTGTAGAAATCAACCTGCAGAGCTTTGAAATGAAAATGGAAAAGTGTGTTAGAGGTGTTACAGCTTGCAATGGGGGCCTGGGATAGTTCAGGTGAGTTGATTGGAAGGTGTTGGAACTATCTTGGGACAAAACGCACGATGGAATTTGGTTGTGGCTTGCAAGATGCAGAACTTGCTCTGTTTTGCAGAAAAACAGTGATTCTGAGTATGAGGAGGGATGAGTGATGAAAGGGCCGTGTTTTAGGCTTGTTGGGAGGTATGGAACTTGTCTACAATATTCTTGTTAGCTTATGTTAACAGATATGAGAGATGGCTTATGTTTGGCAACTTTTTCTTCTTTTTCAAGCAAGCATGTGGAAGTGATGTTATAGCTTGGTACAAGCCCTCCCATCATGCTGCATCTTTTTCCCTTGGTTCTTGGAATTGATAGCTTCAATCTTGCTTCAGAGATATGGCCCCATACCTCAAGGATTTTGGTTTGACATAAAGTGCACTTTTACAAAAATGGTATTTTGCCTTTTTCCAAATAAGGGTTAATCTTGTATGTAATTTCCAAATGGCCAAGATAACACCTTAATTAAATGGTTATGCATTAAATTATGAAGTTCAAATTGGTTTTGAGGCCTGCAAGCTAGCACCAAACAATGCTGATTTGAAAATGCAAGTTTGTATGACCATGCATTGGCCATGGACAAAAGTGAGTTTTTTCCAACTTCAAGCATTCAATTCTCTCTAACCACAAGGGTGTTTGAGGAGTTCTTGGACAATTTGGAAAGCTTGGAACATTTACTATAATCCATATTTGAAATGCAACTTTAAACTCCAAGTGGAACCATGTGAAAAATTGCCAAGAAGATGGGTCAAAATCCTGCCTAGATTAGGGCAAATTTTCTCTAAGTTAAAAGTTCTAGGTACCCTTGTTCCAAAAATCATAACTTGGGATACAAGCTTCTTTTGAGACAAAGTTAGGAAAAAATAAGAAAATTTCATAACTTAGAAAATTTCTAAGTTATGAAAATTTTCATTTTAAACCCTAATTTGCATTTTTGGGTTTCTTGAATAACAAGTTTCATAATTTGACATGTCTTGATGAAAAATAACTCTTGACACTTGATTTTGACCAAAAAGTCAAAGTTTGACTTTTCAGTATACAGTCAAATTATGATCAGTTGACTGAAAAATTCATCTGTCAATCCTATGCACTTGAGATCTTTTGAACTTGTTGAATGGGTCAAGACAATGTCATTGAGTCCTTGAGTCCATATGTGAGCTTAATTTGCCATTGGCTAGGTCAAACAGTCAAAAATTTCCCTTGTGCAGTCAAAACCCTAAAAATGACCATTTTGCCCTTTTGGTGATCTGATCAAATTTCTTATGGAATTGTGATCCAAACATGATAAAATGGTTCATATGAGTTTATAATGTTGATGTGGGTCAAATTTCATGAGGTTTGACTGTCAGTTGGCCAATGTTGACTTTTTCCCCAATACAGCTGATTTTTAGGTCAACTGTCCAATTGACTGGGCAAAAATTTGAATCAAGGCTTGAAACTTGGTATGGACAAACTTGTGAGTCCAACATGAAGTATGAAAGTCACTTTGGGCATCGTAGGTCAAAATATCCCTGTGCAAACTCAAACCCTAATTTGGGTCAACAGTGCAATGAGGGGTTTTGAGCAGAGCAAACCCTAGCTTGATCCTGAATTCCAAGAGTCTTGTGATGAGAAAGTGTTGATGAAATGAGAGGGCAAATTTTGGGGTAAAACAGATGGCATGGCTTGTAGCTACGGACGGTTTTCCGTTGGTATAGGTTGAGAAGTTTTTAGCCACGGTCCCAATGACAGGGACGACGGCGTGGCATGTTTTGATTCACCTATTTGAACATGGCGCTCTTTATTTTATATTTTCTGATCCATTAACTTATTTGTCTTATTATGATTAGTTTCCAATATAATAACAATTGAGACATAGTGGTGCAGTGGCAAAGGCGTGCGTTCAAAATCCAATAGGACCTGGGTTCGAATCCCAGGTCCCCCCATATGCTTTATGTTATTTTTCTTCAGGTAATTCAATGCAACATCGAGCGCGTAGTACATCATGCTCCCTCACTCAAATTCTTGCCAGATGGCCCTAGGCCAGATCTGGTGGTCCAGATGAGATGGCCATCATACTCTCAAGTCAACGTGCTACAGGGAATCAGGAAAGTCAACCAGGCCAGTGGACAAATGGGCCTTGGAAATTGCTGAATAAACCCCTTATATAGGCCCAAACCCTCACTCTCTCTATTTTTATTATTTTCTTTTATTTATTTATTGTTATTATTTTTATTATTTAATCAACCAACCAAACTTTTTCTTAAATAAAATCAAAAAAACCAAAAAATATATTTTATTCATTTAATTAATTTTCAGTATTTTATTTTTGTTAATAAATATTAATGTAATTAATTTAGTTTATTTAGGAAATAACTTTAATATCTTTTTTTTTGCAATAATTAAAATTAACTTAGATAATTAGGTTTTATTAACATTGATCAAATTATTTTTTATTTCTTTAAATATCAAAAATCCAAAAATATTTTTATTAATTAATTTATTTATTAATTCAATAATTAGTTTAGTTTAATTTCCTTTTAATTAAAAAAAAAACAAAAAAATCTTTTCTTTAATAATCAAAGGGTCAAAACCCTAGAACTCACTTGATTTAATTTCTCGCACGCGATTCATTTTGTTTCAATATTGTATCTGTTTCCCGGAATGTAATAGTTTAATAGGACTTTAATTATTTTATCGCTTTATTTATTTTCCGCATTTTAATTTCAAGGGTTTCTTTTGAAGATGTAAACACCCGACGCCTTGTAATAGTTAGTTTAATTTCCGCAATTTAATTTCTGCAACTTATAAACTGTTAGATGTTTGATAATAGGGAATGCATGACAAGATTAATCGTTTAAAACCTAAAATCAACATAAATCACCCATGACATGCACAAAGACAAAATAAACTAAAAACAACACACTCGCACATGCGCACTCTTAGGGTACACCTCGCTTGGTTGCCTTCGAACGTGGTCATTGAGTATAGGAAGTTTTAGAGGTTGCCCTCTTGTCCAAAGATCATAGTTGCCTCGAAACGGTTGCCTCGTAAAAATGATCTAAGACATTAGGGTTACCGCTAAGGCATCCTAACATTGCTTTAGTGACCACACGTCCCTTAATCGAATTGACCCATAAAACTTCAACGACGATGCTACCTACTCATCAATAGTGGGATAGTATCGTCTAAAGGATATTAGCACCGATTGATTCTTTTTTCGAGTAGGTAGATGGTTCTTAAGTACTTTCTCTCTCAAAACAAAACAAAAACTTTTCGCACTTACACCTTTCAAACAAAAACTCTTTTCAAACCCACAAACACAAAGAAAAGCAAATTTTGAAAACACTTTGAGCAAGTACCTAAGAGCCCATGGATAACCACTGATAGAAAGGGTGCTAACACCTTCCCTTTCTATAATCTACCCCCCGAACCTGAGAAATATCTCAAAAAGGAATTTTTCTGTGCTTTTTTACTTTCCTTGTTGGATAAAATAAAAGTCGGTGGCGACTCTTACTTACCGCGACATTTTGTGAAAACAAACGCAAAATGCAAACCAGCATTCCAAAAAACAGTCAGTTCTCTCCCACCGTATCACAGTACCTTACCGTCCTTCTTAGGTACCATAACAACATTGGCAACCCATTGTGGGTAGGAAGTAACAGCTAAGAAACCGGTGTTGAACTGTTTCATGACTTCAGCCTTGATCTTTTCTGACATCTCTGGCCGCATACGATGAAACTTCTGTTTCACGAGAGGGAAGTCTTCTTTTGTCGGCAGACAATGGACCATAATATCAGTGTAAAGTCCTGGAATGTCTTTGTACGACCAGGAAAATACCTTAACATAGTCATGTAGCATCTGAATTAACCGTTCCTTGCCACTATGCTCCATATCGGCACCTATCTCGACTTCCTTCTTATCCACTTTAGTTCCCAAGTTCACAGTCTCAACCGACTCTTTATGAGGTTGTACTGCCCTTTCTTCCTGTTGTAACAGTCTGGCAAGTTCCTCTGGTACTTCACAATCTTCCTCACCTTCGTCCTCAGCTTGGTAGATTGGATTTTTAAAGTAATAATTGGAAATAACAGAACTGTTATCAATGGGATCTAGAAGGGATGTGGATCTGCAGTTTGATATGTGGGTGTGTGTAAAAAGCATAACTGTTTTTGATAAAATAAAAAGGCAGAAAAGAAAAAATAGAGAGCGTAAAATTTGTATGCAAAACGTCCAATGATTTATTAATAGCATATGAATATGAAGCAATAACCCTCACAAAATAGACCATTGTGCCTCGGGTAAGACACAAGGCTTTAAAGTTTCAATTGTTCAAATATTACATATAAAAAAAACGAAAAGATAATTACTCTTGAATAAAAGTAATGGGAACAAAATCTTTGGCCTCCCAATTGTTGAGTCCATCGCTGATAGTTGGGAAGATCCACTTGTCCATGTCGCAGTCATTATCACTGTCTTCCGGAGCATTGACTCCATGGTTGCTGATCCGTAGTGGTGGTCCCCCAGCGCGAGCGCGACGAACAACTCTCTGGTCTCCTAAAGTAAAACCCAAGCCAAACATGTCAGATTTCTAGGGAATGTCTGGAAGTTGGACCCAAATGGTACACCCACCTTCTTCAAATACTGCTTTGGCATCCCTTAGAGAATCCATCTTCAGCGGAGTTCTGGTAGTCTTTGGAACACTGGTAGCAGTCTTGGTCGCAACAACTATCTGTGGAACCTCCTCAAATTTCTGACAGGGGGTCTCAATGAACTTATCATCCATTTTAACATACCTTTAAGAGTCCAGGTGGCTCACCATGTATTCCTCCTCCCCATGGATTGTGATAATATTTCCATTGACTGGGTACTTCAACATCTGATGCTGGGTAGAAGTAACAGCGCCAGCCCCATGGATCCAGGGTCGACCCAATAAACAGGAATAAGACGGACGGATGTCCATCACATAGAAGTTTGAGTCAAAAGTCTGAGTACCAACTTTGATAGGGATGTTCACCTCCCCGTGCACCATTATTTTGGAACCATTGAAGGCTTTCACCACAATGTTACTGGGCTTCAGTGTGAGTCCTTCACAATCTAACCTATCCAGAGAATTCTTGGGTAAGACATTCAGTGACGAGCCTGTGTCTACCAGAACATGAGCTAGGGTAGTTCCCCTGCACTCAATGGAGACATGCAGGGCATTAATATGTTTCATTCCCTTGGAAGTTAAATCAGCATTGAAAAAACCCAGTCCATTATCAGCAGTCAGGATGGAAACACAGTTCTCAAATTGATCAGCGGAGGTCTCTTGAGGCACATGGGAAGACTTCAGGAATTTTACTAAAGCCTTAGCATGGGCTTCAGAGCACAAAAGTAAGGCCAACATTGGGATCTTTGAAGGGGTCTGCCCCAAATTCCCCACAACATTATAATCACTCTTCTTTATTATATTCAGTATCTCTTCCATTTCTTTTTTAGAAGCCTCATGAATGACTTCTTCGTGCGCCTTCGTCTGGACAGGCTCAACCAATACCTCTTTGCCACGAGTCTCGGCCGACTCAATAGAAGGGATAACAGTAGGAGTAGCAATAGGAGTACTAGCAGGAGTAGCAACAGGGATAATCACAGGAGTATCAACAGTCTTTGGAGAGATCTCGGGAGATAAAACTCTTCCACTTCTCATAATTTTCCCGGTCCCAATGATGTTGTCGATATCGGGATCAGTATCTTCAACAACTTTATCCATAACAACCAATAGGTCTTGCTTGACGCCATTGTAATAGACGTCAACCCCATAATTCTAGGGAATAACTTTATCATAGGAATATGGTATTGGCCCAGGAAGGGTGATGATCAAGGGAGAAAACTTGGGAACATATGTAATCCTGACAGGTCTTTTGGTGGAGACCCTGGGACGATTGTCGGAAATGGTAATTATTAAGACATCTTCACACAAACTTTTTGTAAGGGGAAATTTCTCAAATAGAATTTCTTTGTTAACCATCAGACGATGGACGCCCATCTCTAACAACAAAAAACCATTTGGTAGAGACATACATGAGTGGTAACCTTCACCACAGCCCGAAAATAAACTAGCTCGCAACAGATTATTTTTAACAGTTGGAAGAGGAGTAGTTAACTCATCCACAGAAGAAACAAACCGGTCATCGTCAACAACATTGACACCCTGGCCATGTTTGGGCATTGGCGCAGTTATTACATTAGGTGTCTCAAGAAGTTCAAACTCAATCTCCTTTGCTTCGATAAGATCATGCACCTTATTTCTCAGAGCCCAACAACCGTTTATATCATGCCCCGGGCTTTCAGAATTGTAGGCACATCAAGAATTTGGGTTGTAGCGAGGAGATGCCGTATTGAGATTCTTAGGGGCTTCCTTTAGAGTTACCAGATTGGACTTCAGCAAATGTGCCAAAACCTGGGACAAGGTCATGTTGATTCGGGTGAACTGTCTTCTAGGCGCATCTGGTCTGCGCTGATTGTTTCATTGTTGGTTTGAGGCAGGATTGGAAATCATAACAACTCTTACCGCCGGAAAACATTCAGTTTTGTTTTGATTTCTTTGGCCATAAGCAACACTGACCTCCTTATTTCCAGTGAAAGGTTTCTTTACTGTACTGGAGGATGCATCTCTCTGGATTTTACCACTTTTAATACCAGCCTCTACTTGTTCACCAGTTAGTATCAGTTCAGTGAACCCAACAGAAGAACTTCCAATCAGATGGTTGAAGAACAGACCAGACAACGTGCCCAAGAACATGTCCACCAGCTCTCTATCAGACAAAGGAGGCTGCAATCTTCCCGCATGGTCTCTCCACTTTTAGGCATAATCTTTAAAACCTTCACCGGAACCCATAATCATACTTTGTAATTATGTACGAGTTAGGGCGAGGTCAGCGTTATATTGGTACTGCTTGTAGAAAGCAGCAGCCAGATCTTCCCAATTACGAATGTTGGTTCTTTCCAGTTGATAGAACCATTCCAACTAAGTCCCTGCCAGAAATTTCTGGAAGAAATGTACCCACAGATTCCTATCAGTAGTGTGCGGTTGATTCTTTCTGGCATATGACCTTAAGTGCAGCTTAACGTAGGAGACACCATCGTACTTAGAAAAGGTGGGGATCGTGAATTTCTTCCGGATGACCATCCCTGAGACCAGTCCCAGCTCTTTAAAATCCAGCCCGGGTACCCTCTGGATCTCCATAGCATTGAGCCGATCCTCCAGCTATTTGTATTTATCATCAGCAGGAGGATACTGCTCCTTAGCATATCCAGCTTCATCTTCCTCAGACCCTGGGTTGTTATTTTCTTCTGTTGTCTTCTCTTCTTGATTGGCCCCCTCATTTGACGGGGTTGCGAAATCTAGAGCTCGCTTAGCCGTTCCTATGAACCTTCTACCCAAATTCAAGACGCAAGCTGGTTTCTTTGCCTTCTTGGTCTTCTCTTTGATGATCAGAGCTTTCAAATCTTCTTGTCTCTTAGCCAGAGCCAGGAACATTTGTTGGAACTGAGCATTTTGAGCTTGAAGGTCCTTCACTGTTTGTTCAAGAGCCATTTCTTTTGCTGAAATAAACAACAAAAAGAATAATAAACCTTTCTTGAAATACTTGCTTATGCAATGAAATTCATGATATGCTTATGCGATGTTTTCTAGGACTTTGGGAAATTTAAATTTGCGAGCCAAAATGAAACAAACATTTTATTAATAAGATTCAAATTACAACGCCTTTTAGGCTTACAATTGAAAATAAAAACTCTTAAAACCTAAGAATCACATCTCCCATGGGCGCTTCCTCTTCGTGCCGAGGTAGACATTAAGACTCTCTTCTTTGTGAAGTTGTTTGTGAGCTCCAACACTCTCTTCTTACTAGTGTAGAATTGATCTCTAAAGATATCCCATTCTTCCTCCAGCTGAATCCAAGTCCTCTGCAGCTCTTCAAGATCAGTGGGCATATCAAGATGGAGAACTGTATAAGGAACATCCTCCTCGGCGACCAGTTCCACAATCACTGGTAAGATGGCTGTATATAGAATCATAAGATTTTGGGCATGAGCTCGTACCCATCTAAGATAAGGTTCCATAGGGATGGGATTCTTGTGCCCCAAAGCCTTACTATCCACCTTATTTACCATGCCCCAAGCTCGTATGAACCTTTGGCGATACCCTTGAACATCATCCTTATAGTTGAACACAATGCCTTGGATAAGCATATCATAGGGACCATCCCTCTGAGCATAACCAAACTTTCGTAGAGCCAAGGAAGGATTATAAGTGATACCTCCCCTAATTCTGAGGAGTGGGACATTAGGGAATTCTCCACAACGATCAATAATAGAAATATATCCCATATACCTGGAGTACCAAAGAATATCCAAGTGTGTAAATGACATTATCCTTTGTGACCAACTCAAACCCTGTTCATTCTTCAATACTGATTGAGGAAGATGTGAAATAAACCACCTAGACAACAATGGCATGCAACATATAAGAACCCCTCTTCTCTTCATGGTACGAGTGTGGAGGGAATGCAAGATATCTCCGAGTAAAGTAGGCACAGGGTTACAGGAGAGAAAAACCTTGACAACATTCATATCTATGAGCAAGTCCAGATTGGGGAACAATACTAACCCATATATTAGAAGAGCTAGGACTTCTTCGAAAGCTTAGAAATCCAAATCATCCTAAAAATAATTGAGCCCTTTCTAATAGGAACTTGACTAAGAAACCCTTGACTCTGTTTCTTGTTGTCAGTTGGATATAATGTCGGACCGTTTTAGATGTAAGGCTGCTGAAATGACCTCTTCCAAGGTAGTCACCAACTGATAATTGGAAAATGTGAAGCAATGGTGTTTGGGGTCAAAGAACTGAAAGACTACCCCCATCATCTTCTCATCAAAGCTTGAGGTAACCAGGTTGAGAATTCGACCATATTTCTTGGTGAATGAGGAAGTCTCAGGAACCCTTGATACTAGATCTTTGAGTTGGAGAGGTATTCTCCCAAAGCTGATTCGGATGGTATTTCTACAAACGAAAGCCATGATCTGCAAAACAAAACAAAGATAAATTCCCCTAGGCTTGCATTAGGTTTATAGGAAAATACTCTCTTGAAGTATAGTTGGTTCAACCTGTCTTAGAAAAGTAACCGGGTCCTAAGGAGTCTCAATATCACTGGTCTTTCTTTATCAGGCATTGTTTCAGCTAAAGCAATCTTTTCTCGCGGCCAAAATATCCCAAAAGTCTGATCTCAATGAGTGTAGCATCGAGTATCAACCAATCCTCAGCTTTATACCAAGGCCGGCTATCTCACTACTTTCTAATGGCCAAGTTTGTTCAATTAAGGTTCTAAGGTCCGTTAGTGCTTTATGACACTACACAGAAGCCCCGTATTCTCCTCGATTTAACACAAGGGATACCGGTACCAACCAAAGTGTCACACCAACACAACTATCATTTCAATCATATCGGTTTACGCCATATAGTCTCCACGATCTATTGATGCTTACCTAAAAATGTGCCCCAGATCCGGGTGTAGGACCTTTACAAGTAAATCCAAACAAGCCCTTAAAGATAAAGCATACAAACACACAATGCAAAGCAATTTAAAAAATGAACTAAGCTCTAAGGTAACCCCATTTTTTATATTCCCCAGCAGAGTCGACAGTTCTGTAATACGGTGGCAGAACTGACTGTTATACTGGTTTTGCATTTGTATTCACAAATGTTAGGGTAATCAAGAGTCGCCACCGACTTTTATTTTATCTAATCAAGGAAAGGGTGAAAAGAACAGAAAAAGACCTTTCAAGAGTTTTCTGAGTAAGGGAGGTAGGTTATGGAAAGGGAAGGTGTTAGCATCCTTTCCATCCGTAGTTTTCTACGGGCTCTTAGATGCTTAGCTCATTTTGAAAATACCTTGTGCTTTGTGTGTTTTGAAAAGTATTTTGAAATGTCAGTAGTATGTCAATTTGCTTTATGATAACTCTTGTATCAGTCCTCAAGAGTGTTGATAAAGCATTTTGGAAATGTTTTGAAATGTTTTCTTGTAAGTGTGAAAATTTGTTTTTTTTAGCATAGCATCTAGGAACTATCTACTTATACTCGAAAGGTTTGTTCTCTTCCTCCTTTCCTTTAGACAAGTATATCCTACTATTAGTGAGTAGGTAGCCATAGTCGTTTGGATGTATGAGGGACTTTCGTGGGTCATCGTACAATCATAAAGGTAACATATAGAGATGCTTTAGAAATTTTGTTTGAGGAACTAGATCATTTACCAAAAGGCAACACCGAAGGGTCATCGAGGGACTATGATCTTTTGATTCGAGGGTATTTGCTAAAGCGTCCCTACTTTCGAGGGAAATGATTGTTTTATTTTCCGAAGGCAACCAAAGTGGGAGTACCCTAGAGGTGTATATGTGCAAGTGTGTTGTATACAATTATTTTTGTATTTTGTGTTAGGTTTGCTAGCGTTTGGTTTTATTCTTGCCATACAATCCTATTTAGCATGCATCTAAATAGTTAACATATACAAGAATTTAAAGTGTGGGAACTGTAAATCTACGCTATTACAAGGCTTCGGGGAGGGGATTATTACAAGTCCAAAATGGGGATATAAAAGCAGTAAATGTCCTAGTTACTCTATTACAACCCATGAGCAAGTACATTAATAAAAAATGTGAAGTTTAACATAAGCGCGCGAATTGAAAATATGCCTAAAAATCCTAAGGTAAAAGGAAATCTCTTTTTGTGTTTTATTTTGATTATGAAATAAAATTAGATTAAACCCCAGGTCTATTGATTTTAAATTGGATAAAATAAAGTTAAAGTGATTAATTAATTCAATTAACAAAATTAATTTTAATTAAAAATAATTAAACCTAATTGTTTTATGATTTTTGTAATTATTAAATAAAAAGACTAAAAGCTATAAGTAATGAAAGAAACAAAACAAAGACAGGCAAATGGACCTGGATGCTAACTAGCAGGCAAGGGGTGTGATTGAAATTTCTTTGGCCCAATTCCAGGAGAAGTCCAGGATGCGCCTGACTTTAGTGTTGTGGGCCTTTAGAGGGTGCACCGTAGGATGCATGTTGATGCACATGGATCTGGATCAGTTGTGATCTGATGGTTAGGATCTGGAAATGTATGATGTGCACGTGGAATATGCCAGTACTGGATCTACAAACAAACATGTTAGAACAAAAATGAAAATTCCTGGTCTAGGAGTCGAATCCAGGTCATTCCTCCAAAGCCCCTTCCTTTACCGTATGAGCTAGCTGTTCAATCGAAAGGAAGGACACCAATATTGAATCCTGCGAATTATGTTAATCTAAAAAAAAACAAACGAAAACATATCCCAATCGAAATCATCCCCTGAACCCAAATCTGAGGTTGTTTCAATTTGTAATGGTATGTACCATGAGTTTCGAAAGACCCCTGGCAATGGTATCCTAGCATCTAGGCACTGTAACTTACATATATTACATTAAATCATTCATAAACAATGAGATGAATATGCAAGCAATATGGATTCAAATTATAGATAGGATGAGATTTAAAATTTCATTACCCACTTGGAGGTGCTTCAATTTGGAATCCTGAGTATGGGAAAGCCTACAACGAGGGTTGTGGAAACTCTGGGATTCTTTGAAAATTTAAGGAATTTTTGGTCCTCTTTAAAGGCAAGCTACGCGTGTGAGGAAGTATATGTGTGTAGTTTGTCTTTGGGCGTATGTATGTAGTCTCTGTGCGCATGTACCTTGTCCCATTGGCTTGTATAATTATTGTGTATTTATATGAGATGGAGAGAGGGTCATAGCATAGAAATGGAAAGGGACAACCATTACCTAGGCTTTGAAGGCCAAATCAGACACATTAAGGGATTGTCTTTTTTGATGAGTTCCTACCCCTTTGAGCTTCCGGGTGAACCTGGACACATTTGGATCCTTCGAATACCCTCAATCTTTGCTCTTCGATTGGCCCAGAGTTGTCTCCTTCGAATGGCTCCAATTCTCATCATTGGTGCTTCTTCGATTGAGCCCATGAAACTCTTCAACTAGCCCAAACGAAAACTCCTTTCTGTCCAGTCGAATATTCTCTTGTTACCTCCTTCGAATGCAATTGTGCAGGAGGCTTGGGCTTGGCAACATGTTGGATTTTGGGCCAGCAAGCAACTTGGACCAAGACTCATCATAAGACAAACTTATTTTCAATAATGATGTGTCTTCTTCGAATGGAACACTTGTACATCTTTCAAATGACACTTTTATGTGTCTTTCGAATAGCCCACATATATGCCTTGTGCATTCTTAGAATGGGCCACCAATGTGTGCTTATAATATAACAATCATGTGGTGAAGGGTTCAGGGATAGAGTTGACGTAATCAGTTTCAAAGGGAACCATTACCCATTCGAAACTAGCACAAAGGAAGCCAATGCCTTGTGGATGCTAGCATGAGGGAAGCTATTTCTCTGTGCATCGAAGGCCAGTTGAAAGGGTTTTGGCCTTATGAATCAAATACAAATTGAAGAGGGATCCTTTGCCTTGTGTGATGAAGGAAAGTTGAAGAGGAAGCCTTTGCCTTGCACGCTGAAGACACACACAGAGGGAGCCTTTGCCTTGTGCGTCCAAGGCAAGTTGAAGAGGGAGCCTTTGCCTTGTGCGCTGAAGTGCACATGAAAGAGGCCCTTGCCTTTTGAATTGAAGGCATGTAGGAAGTCCTTGGTCTAGTTAATTGAAGGCAAGTATGGAGAAGCCCTTATGCTTTTGAATCCAAGGCAAGCATGAAGAGGCCTTTGTGCCTTATGTGTTGAAGGCAAGCATAGAGAAGGCACTGTTGAAGTGATACTTGTGGATCAAAGCTTGATCGAGGGGTTTTAGAGGTCCAATCGAAGCTTGCCTACAGAGGACTACTGCTTTGTAAATCAAAGTAGGCTAATAGGAAGTTCTTTCCCTCTGAATCAAAGGCAAGCCTGAAGCAGCCAATGCGCAGTTGAAGAATTTTGAATTGAGCTTGACCGAAGGAGGCTAAACACCCAATCAAAGCTTGTGAATGAAGATTGCGTCGAAGGAATTCCAACGCAAAATCGAAGCTTACTCTGATGCCAATCGAAATACCTTGTTCAGATGCCAATCGAAAGGCACTTGATTATCTCTAAAAGTTTTATTTTACTTAAGAAAGTGTTTGTAACCACCATGAAAAGGGAAGATCTTGGAAAACACGAGAGGGTAAATTTTGGGGATACAACACCTAGTTATATCAGGAAACTCCCTCACAATTATGATGCCAATGCTAGATGAAAATCCCATTCTGGAGGAGTGGGGTACATAGTGGAAAACTGTTTGGCATTGAAGTATAAGGTACAAGATCTGATAGATACAAATGCCATTCAATTCGACCCACTGCCAGGGCCTAATATTATCCATAATCCAATGCCGCCTCATGCTGGGGCAACTGTAAATGCCTTCTCCGAAGTTGAGGATGTTGATTTGGTTTTGGATGTGAATAGGGTGGTTACTCCTTTTCCTTTTGTCAAAGAATAGAAAGTCAAGAGAGGTGTTTATCTAGGATGCAATTCAGTCTGTTTTCATTGCGTGTTTCAACCTGAGGGTTGTGCCAAGCTGAAAGCAGGTATTCAGAAATTGATTAATGAAGGTGAGCTTCGTTTTAATAAGATTGTCAAAAGGTGGAAAATCACAGAGGATATTGATGTGATTTTTATCTCATTTACCCCTACTAATATGAATGCTCTGGTCAAACTGATAACTCTTCTAATTACTACGCCTGGTCCTATCCCTTATGCAAATTATAAGGCTGTAGGGTGGCATTATGGAGGAGATGTGTATTGTCACGGAGTGAAACAGGAGAGTGGTCTTTTAGAAGAGAAATTATTGGGGAAATATCAGTCAGATGTTGATAACTTTGTCGACACCAGAAGGGTAACGAGAGGTGGGGGAATAATCTCACCACATGGCGTGCAGGATAAGGAAGATGCCTTAGCTAGAGCTAAAGGTAAGCAACAAGTGGTGGACGATGCCCTGATCCAAGACTTGGATGCTGATATGACAAAGGATGTTGAAGAGATTATGAGGTATATAGGAAAGAGTGATTATTGGGTTATTGATTGGCTTGGTCAGACTCCAGCCATGAACTCTATCTTATCTCTACTTCGTGATTCTGAAGCACATAGGATTGTGTTAATGAAGTTGTTGAATACGATGTTCATCCTACAAGAGATTTCAGTAAACCAGTTTGAAAGTGTGTGTGTGTGTGTGTGTGTGCGAGCATAACTGCTGGTAATGGTCTTGGTTTTACAGATTTCGATCTTCCTCCAGAAGGAAGAAATCACAACAAAGCACTGCACATTTCGGTGGAATGCAAGGGGACTACACTATCCCGTGTCTTGGTGGATACGGATTCCTCTCTGAATGTTATCCCAAAATTTGTTTTGATGAAGATTGAGTACTCTGGACTTGAGTTGTGTCTAAGTGATCTGGTGGTCAAGGCATTTGACGGGTCAAGACATACAGTGTTTGGCGAGGTGGATCTTCCTTTCAATATTGATCCCCAGGTCTTCAGCTCTAATTTTTTCGTAATGGATATTCAACCCGCTTATTGTTGTTTGTTAGGCTGTTAGTGGATTCACAAGGCTGGGGCAATAACGTCTACCCTCCATCAGAAGATTAAGTATCCTGTTAATGGAAAGACCATTACTGTGTATGGTGAAGAGGAGTATGTGGTGAGTCACCTGTCGTCTTTCCGGTATGTTGAAATAGAGGGTGAGGTACATAAGACACCTTTTCAGGGCTTCAAAACTGTTCAGATGATTAAGACTCCTCGTTCCGAGAGAGGAAGAAGCCAGAAACATCCATGTCGTCTTTGAAATATGCTCAAGCCATGGTTAAAGCAGGTAGGCCCGAAGTCTGGGGCAGTTTAGTGGAGGTTATCCCAATGTTTAACAAGTCCGGCTTGGGATTCAAACCCGGTAATCAAGGTGTGGCTCCCTAAGCTCTAAGTTTATCAACTCCCATAAGGTTTGCCAATGCTGGTATCGTCAAGAATGGGCAGGTTAACATTGTTGAAGATATCAACAATGATTATGATATTGATCACTGGATTCGACCAAGTGTTCCAGGGTTTGAGCTCAACAACTAGACTTCTGAGGATGCTATTCTGGTTACGCTTGTTAAATATTAATTTTATCTTATTTTCTTATCATGAAATAATTCATGCGTTATGCCTAAGGCGTCAGTGAATCATATGTAGGTGTTGTACCCCAATTTTTGCCCCTAAGATCCCTTCATCATACCATATTGATTCAAACACAACAAGATCACATTAGGGTTTTTGGTTCTCCTCCCTATCTTTAGCTTTGCTCTTTGAGGAATCACCAAACATCTTGACTTGGTATCTTTTGCAATCATGGATATTTTGTATTGATTTTACTTTTAATTAATAAAACTAAATGTTGGTTTGTCTTACTTGTTACTAATGTAGGTAAAGGCAATGAGGTTTATCAAGTTGCTCCATGGCTTCATGAGTTTATTTCCATGCCCTAGGCAATAAATCTTGAGAAGTCTAAACCTCACCATTGAGGTTGTTTTGGAAGGGATGGCATGGCAAGGTTATTTTGGTTCACTACATTTCCAATATATCAAGATTGATTCAAAAGTGCAAGGGATTGATAGAAGAAGTTGTCATGGTTGGACAAGGTCTTGCTCCCATTGGTCACAAGTGCATGTTTCTCTCAATTCTCAAGATATGGAAATGGTTTTGGTTGCTATGAGTTCTCATTATCATCCTCAACAACTTCTATTTACAAAGCAAGAGTGTTGGTACAAGAAGGTGGTTCAAAATTGTCAAGGTTCCTCCAAGCATTTTCTTGATCTAGGAGCTTGGGTTTTGAACTTCAAAGAAGTATATTTTTGTCATCTTTTGGTATTTTTGAGTGATTCCAAAGACATCCTTCTTTTTAAAGGGTTGTTAACAAGTCACTTCAAAACTTTCAAGGAATTTTGACGTGGAAGAAACTTGATGATGTAGAAGGATTACAAGTCCTCTAGATGAACCCCCAATTTCTCATGTGTGACTTCAAATGATCATAACTTGGTCAATTTTTATCACCTTGAGCCCACTCTTTTTCCATAATGATCTTAAGTATGTTAACTTTATCCCTTATTTTATATGTAAAGTGAGAAAAATGGATGGGAGATGCCCTAAGGATACAAAAGATTATAGGTTATTTCATGATTTTTTGCCAACTTCAACAATTCACAACTCTCTCAATTTTTGGAGATTTGGATGTTTCAAGTTTCAAAATGTCATTCACGAGGTCTATTTCATGCCATCTTTTTTGTTCAAGAGCAAATTCCAAGTGGAAGGCCATGTTTGGATGCAAAACATTATAGGTCACTTTTTTAGTCAACCTTTTTTCTCCAACTTTGACTCAATGCAACTTTCAGCTCAAATATCCATTTGACTCCATTCTTTTCCCATTGCAAAGATTGTAACCTAATCTTTATAAAGCATCAATAATCATGCCCTAAGACCCCTTGAGCTGAGAATGTAATTGATTTGAACTTGGTAACTTGGAACTGAAGTTTCTTCAAAAGTCAGAATTCGAAATCATTAGTTTAGCTTCTAAACACTTTGTTTCTGCATGTTTTTACCTCTAAACATGTTTAGTGAACTTCCAAAAGTGATTAGCACAACAAAACACGCAATTTGGATGAGTTTTGATCAAATTAGAAGTCACACTTTTCTTGTTTCCAACTTCACACGATTTCCCTCCAAACTTCATCATTTCACACGCTTGGACATTCCACTTGATTCTTTATAAATAGAGGGTCATCCTTCATTCATTTTCTCAAGCTTGGATAGCCAGAGTCACCCTGCAAAACTTGTTCCATAACTCAAATTTCTACAACTTCGAAATCTGTGTTCAAGCCATTTTCACTCCAATTTTTCAATCAATTTACCTTCCTTGTTCTTCCCTGAAGCTAACCATATAATTACCTTTAAGAATCGTGCCCTATATTGCTCCATAGAAGTCCAGTTTCAGAGCTCTGCAACTCAACTTCAATAGGTAGATTTCTCCATCAATTCTTCAAAACTTTGATATCATTGTGATGCTCTCATTGCCCTGATTCTAGTCGTAAAACTTACTTTTATCTGGAAACATGTTTTGACCATGAAATTTCAAATCCCTTTCAAAACTTTCCTTCCAAATTTCTTGAGCTACAATTTATATAAATTTATCGCGAAGGTGTGGTTGTCTTCATCTTGAAGAGACGAAGCGAATGGCATAGGTCTTGTGCTATAATTTTACAGATTGAGTAACCTGGTTTTAGGACTAGCTGGAGGTTGAAGATGACCAACGTGTCATCCTTCAACCAATGAAACATCGCCATTTATATTTTTTTTTTGAATTTCTGATTTACATTTGATTTAGTGCTTTATTCACTAATGACCATGATATGCACAACGCGCCAGATCCCTTGGATTTAATTACTAGCGCGTTCTGACTCTCATCCAATGGTCCACATATTTTTGACTTTATTTTTCTCTTTCTGATTTTTATTTTTCACAATTTTATTTTGTGTTTTGATATTTTTTTATAAATTTTCACTTTATTTGATTTGTTTTAAATGTTTAAAAATACTTTTATGCATTTTTTAATTCTTAAAAAATTATGGAATGATCCAATGATATTGTGACATATATTGGTGACCTCATTCGTTTTTTATTTCTGACTTTGGTATTTTTTTAATCATTTTTGGTTCATTTTACTCATTTCTTTTAATTTTAAAAATAGTTTCTGACTTAAAAAAATTACCAAAAAATTTATAAAATTATTTTAGTTCATTTCTGATTTTTCTATGTTCTTACTCTAGAACCTCTAGAACCTTGTTTGGCAGGTGATAACTTTTAGACCAACACCTTATGAGTAGTACCTTCGACCTCATGATCGTGACGTTGAACCTATGAACCCTATATGTGTGATCTTGTGTGTAATTGTTGCATCATGCATCCATGCACTCATAAGCATCTTTTGAAGAAATTTTATTTCAAGGGACTTGAACGTTGACCATTTGTGAATATCTCAGGTACCTTTTGACCATGGATTTTGGAAAAAGAAAGACCAGGAAGTACAGTTTCAAGGTTCCCAAGATAGATGAGTTGATCAGTCTAATTCCCGAGATTGAGTGTTCTACATATTTTCGGAAGAAGTATGGATCCATCATTCCTCTTATGAAGCTTAGGATGAAGGAGGGTATTCTCTCGACTTTGGTCCAGTTCTATGATCCAATGTATCATTGCTTTACTTTCCCCGACTATCAGTTGATTCCAACACTAGAGGAGTATTCTTATCTGCTAGATTTACCTGTTACCAATCGTGTTCCTTTTACTGGTTTGGAGGGTGAGCCAAAACCACATGAGATTTCTGCTTTGATCCATCTGGGGAAGTCTGAGGTGGAAGCCCATAAGACTACTAAAGGAGGGATTAGAGGATTACCATCTCAGTTCTTGTTGGAGAAAGCTCGTTACTTTGCCAGGATGAAGAGTACAGTCTCTTTTGAGGCCATCTTTGCTCTACTTGCTTACGGGTTGTTTTTATTTCCTAATATGGATAAGTTTGTTGACGTTAATGCTATCAGGATCTTCATGATTGGAAATCTAGTTCCTACATTATTGGGTGATGCTTATTACTCTATTCATCTTCGAAATTCTTATCATGGGGGATGATTATCTGTTGCACGCCTTTGTTGTACCGGTGGTTTATCTCTCATATGCCTCAGTCTGATTCTTTTTTTGCAATGTCAAGAAGGAACCACGATGGGCTCCTAAGATCATGGCACTTACTCACTCGGATATTGATTGGTATCATCGAGCTTACCAGGATGTAGAGATTGTCGATAGTTGTGGTAGTTTCCCCAATGTACCTCTTCTTGGTACAAATGGAGGAATTAACTATAACCGTGTTCTTGCACGACGACAACTTGGTTATCCGATGAGGGATAAACCAAATAGTATTCACTTGAGTAGTTTCTTCATGAAGGAGGGAAAATACCATAAGGAAGCTAAGGAGCAGATTGCGAAGGCCTCTCGTCACATTCATAAGAAGAGTAGGAAAGACTTGGGACCTAGGGGGGTTGTTTCTTTGGAGCCATATCTTCGGTGGGTCCAAACGAGAGCTATTCAGTTGAAGATGCCGTATTCCCGGGAAGCACCTATGCCTGATTTTCTTGTGAGGACCACTCCTCCCTTATTGGATGATATAGAAGAGCTACAACTTTATTTGGCCAGGATGCAACAGGAAAAGGATGCTTGGAAGAATAAGCCAAACTTTAGAGATTTCTTATAGAGCAGACTTGAAGGAGAAAGACGACTTGATTGAGATCCTTGAGAGTCGAGCGGTAGAGATTATGGAGAGGCAAGGGGATTTATTTTATCCTAAGACTTAGTCAGATGCTAGTTGCTCACTTTATGATTTAGGTGATTGGAAGGAGGTTGCCACCAGGTATGCGGAAGAAAACCAGAGGTTGAAGGCTCAGATTGCCAGGCTTACAGGAAAGCGCCAGCATATAAAGTGATCTCCGACAACTTTATTTCTCAGGGTTTTAGACTTTATTTTCATCTTATACTTGGGATTGATGAGACTTGTAACATATTTTGAAGTTATTATAATGAGAATTTTCAGTATTTCAAATGTGTTATTACTTTGATATTTGCAATGTGTCTATAAATCTTTAAGCCCCTTGAAATATTAATAATAAAAATAAATCATATGCCCCACATATCATGCATCATATTACACATATTTCTTGCATTTGTTATGCATATCCAGGTGTCTTACCAAGCTTCTTTACTTTGTTCAGCAAGCTGACTCACCACTACAATACTCGAGATAATTTCAGAAGGAAGATGGACAATTTAGAACAAGAGAATCGTGAGTTGCGCGAGGAAGTTTTTGCTCAGAAGGACTCCATGGCCAATCTCATTGCTCTGATGGAATCTTTGGTGGCTTCTCAGAATCAACCACCGAGTGATCAACCTCAACAGACAAGGGTTAATACCAAAGCTCCAACTGTTCTTGTGTCTGCTACTCCAGCTGTTATTCAGAATCTTATGCCTCAAGGTTGTCCATGGGGAATACCTGAGAACTTTGTGCCTGAAGGTTTCAATCTTGGTCCTCAAGTTACTCCAGTTGTTCAGACTACTGTTACTCCTGCACCTCCTGTAGTGCATGCTACTCCTGCTGCACCTCCTTCGATGAATGCGGTTACTTTTGCTAATGATGATATATATCGTCCTTTTCCTCCACCAAGTGAATACTTGGGTCTTTATAATAGAATGGATGATTTTCAAGATCAGTTTGACAAGATGCAGAGGGAGATGAAGGCCCTCAGGGGAAAGGAATTATTCGGGCAGAATGTGAATGAATTATGCTTGGTCCCAAATGTTAAGATACCCGCAAAGTTTAAGGTCCCAGAGTTCAAGAAGTACAAGGGAAACACTTGCCCTCGTGCTCATCTGGTGATGCATATGAGGATAATGTCTACCCATACTGATGATCAACGTCTGCTGATTCACTTTTTTCAGGATAGTTTGACCGATGCTGCACTGAAGTGGTATATGAGTTTGGACAATGTCAACATCCATACTTTCAATAACTTGGGAGAAGCATTTATCTGACAATACAAATACAACATGGACATGGCGCCTGACCGTGATCAACTCAGGGCCATGGTTCAGAAATATAGGGAATCATTCAAAGAATATGCACAAAGATGGCGTGAGGTAGCCGCCTAAGTGATTCCTCCCATGGAAGAGAAGGAGATGACTAAGATTTTCTTGAAGACTCTGGGTGCTTTCTACTATGAAAGGATGGTAGCAAGTGCGCCAAGTGACTTTACTGAGATGGTAGGAATGGGTATCCTTAGAAGAGGCTGTAAGAGAGGGCCGTTTAATAAAGAGTGAAGGATCTGGAGGTGCAAAGAAGCCATATTATGGGTTTACCAAGAAAAAGGAAGGGGATACAAATGCTGTTATGCAAGAGAGGAGGGTTACTCCTCCTAGAAGAAATTATAAGCGTCATCAGCAAGACGCCTCAGTTACTCTAGTTGTTGGTGTAGCTCCAACCACCTTTTCTTATCAGAGACCATCCCAGCAGGGGAATCAAGGGTATAATCAGAGAAGGGAGAGTTATGACCCTATCCTTATGAGTTATACAGAGTTACTACCGACACTGATTCAAAAAAAGTTGGTTTAGACCCGACCACCTCCTGATGTACCATCGCCATAGCCTTGGTATTAAAAAGAAGACCAAACATGTGCTTTTCATCAGGGAGCACCAGGGAATAATGTTCAGAATTGCTATACTTTGAAGACTGAGGTGCAAAAATTGGTGAAGTCTGGTATTCTATATTTCAAGGATGTGGGCCCTAATGTGAAAGACAATCCTCTACCCAAGCATGGAGGAGCGAATGCTGTGAACATGGTGGCCGATTGTCCAGGCAACTTTCGGATTTTTGATATTCATCTGGTTAGAGGAGATTTGGTGAAAATGCATGCAGATCTCTGTGAATTTAGATACTATACGCATGACCATTTCGGTTGTGCTATTTGTAGTACAGACATACATGGTTGCGATAAGATAAAGGCTGATTTGCAGGAGATGATGGATGAGGGCCTCATCCACATAATCAGGCCTAGGGCAGAGTATGAAGAATAGGTGAACATGGTTTCTGGATGTCTTGGAGAGTTCATAATTTTTGATATGGAGCACATGAATGAGGATCTTGTACAATTGCATGCTACTTTCTATCACATGGCTGGTCAGGTGGAACATCAGTATGGATCTTTTTGAATTTGCTGCCTGGACTCCCGAGGATGTTCAATCGTGAGAAAATATGTTTAGTTGTTGTTGGATAATGGAAATATCAAGGTTACAGGTCAATGGGATGATTACCATGAAGTTGATATGATTGATTTTTGTTTGGCTGAAGAGGAGTCGGATGATGAGTATGCCTCTGCAGATGAGTTCTTCTCCTCTGATGAAGATTTGTTTTCCAGAGATGACTCCATAATGACTGATTGTGTTGAAGAAGGGGTAAACATTATTGTGCCTTGTTTTGGTGCACCTGCCAATTTTGAAGTCGAGTATCATAGCAAGCCGGCTATTACTCCACTGGTGATTAGTTTTCTGGGTCCTGTCCCCTACAAGTCAGATAAGACTGTACCCTACAAATATAACATTACAATCTTAGATGATGGTGTGGAAGTTCCCATCCATCCAATGCCTGATGTTGGAAATATTGCTGAGACTAGAAGAGTGACCCATAATGGTCGTGTATTTGCACCAGTTATTCATGGAGATGTTAGCGCTACAAAGAAAATTGTTGAGAATGTTGAACCCAAGAAGGTTACGGGTGAATCTAGTGGAGCTACGTTAGAGAAAGAAGTGGATGATATTTTGAAGATAATAAAGATGAGCGACTATAGAATTGTAGATCAGCTACTGCAGACTCCTTCAAAAATATCTATCTTGGCGTTATTGATGAACTCCTCTGCTCACAGAGAATCCTTGATGAGGGTATTGGACCAAGCTTTTGTGGAAAGTGATATGCCTGTAGACCAATTCAACAGTGTAGTAGGGAACATTACGTCATGTAATAACCCGAGTTTCCGCGACGATGAATTTCCAGATGAAGGAAGGAATCACAACCTGACCCTCCACATCTCTATGAACTGCAAGAATGATTCATTATGCAATGTGCTAATTGATAATGGATCCGCTTTGAACGTTATACCGAGGAGTACACTTATGAAATTGAAATATCAAGGAACGCCCATGCGCCCAAGTGGCATTATTGTGAAAGCGTTTGATGGATCAAGGAAATATGTTATTGGTGAAGTGGACTTGCCTATTCATACAAGCCCACATTTGTTTCAGATTACTTTCCAGGTCATGGATATTGTACCCGCTTATAGCTGCTTGTTGGGACAGCTATGGATACATGAGGTAGGAGCTGTCACTTCGACTTTACACCAGAAGATGAAGTTTGTACGTAAAGGAAAAGTGGTAATTATAAATGGAGAACAAGAATTATTGATATCTCATTTGTCCTCTTTCAGTAATGTGGAGGTGGATAAAGCTGCTGTTGGAACCCATTTCCAAGCCTTATCCATTGATAACATAAGAGGAAATGAGAATTTTATGGTTTCGTTTAAGGATGCGCAGCAGGTTGTGCGTAAGGGTCGTAGTGAGGTATGGGGACAAATTGTGGATTCACCCGTAAACAAGAACAAAGTTGGCTCGGGGTTCTCTTTGAAGAATGACAAAGGTAAGAGCATGAAGCTGAAGTCTGCTGCAGGCAAGTATCAAGACATCTTCCGTAGCGGGGGTTATCTTTATCGAACTGTTTCTGGGATTAATGCCATTGTGGAAGAGGAAGCAAAGCCGAAAATACCAAATTACGTGAAGCACGGAGTTAGGGTTCAGAACTGGATCACCATTGATGTTCCCTCTTACATACATGTTTCAAAGTAATTTGTCTTGTTAATGTTTTTGAAAAGCTTTCACTCTACCCAAGGTGGAAGTATTAATATTGTATGGGCTTATCTGTTTGCAGTGACTTTTAAAATCAATAATAAAAGTTGTCTTTGTTCCCCAAATTATGTCTTTATTTTCTGCTTTTTCTTGGAAAATGGTAATCAGAAAAAAAAACCTTTCAAAATAAATAATAACTGAAATTCAATCTGCATGATCACTTGTTATATGTGTCAGTTTCTAAAAACAATCATAAATCATATGCACAGATTAATTAAAAAACCCGTTGAATACAATGACACTGCACCCTCTCCCAACTTTGAATGTCCTGTGTATGGGGCCGAAGAAGAAGACTATGATAAGATTTCAGAAGAGGTTTCACGGTTGCTTGAGCGTGAGGAGGATTCCATTCAGCCATATAAAGAGCCATTGGAAGTAATCAATTTGGGTTTGGAAGAAGATCCGAAAGAAGTCAAGATTGGAGCATTGCTGCATCCTGATGTGAAGAGCAGGTTGATTGAGTTGCTAAAAGAGTATATGGATATTTTTGCTTGTTCATACCAAGATATGCTTGGTCTAGATACATATATTATAGAGCACCGTTTTCCGTTGAAGCCAGAGTGTCTGCCAATCAAACAGAAATGGCGAAGAACTCACCCGGATATGGCAGTGAAGATCAAAGAGGAAATTCCAAAGCAGATTAATGCCGATTTTATTGTGACATCAGTGTATCCTCAATGGATTGCCAATATTGTCCCAGTACCGAAAAAAGACGAAAAAGTTCGCATGTACGTAGATTAAAGAGATCTAAATAAAGCTAGTCCAAAAGATGATTATCCGTTGCCACACATTGATATGTTAGTGGATAGCACAACAAAATTCAAGGTTTTCTCGTTCATGGACGGATTTTCCGGGTATAATCAAATAAGAATGGCTTTAGAGGGCATGGAAAAAACAACGTTTATCACACCCTGGGGAACATTCTGTTACAGAGTGATGCCCTTCGGGTTGAAGAACGCTGGTGCAATGTACCAGAGGGCTATGACAACCCTATTCCATGATCTGATGCACAAGGAAATCAAGTTATATGTTGATGATATGATTGCTAAATCCCAGAATAAAGAAGGGCATGTAGAAGATTTGTTGAAGTTGTTTCAGCGTTTGAGGAAGTATCGTCTCCGCTTAAATCCAAACAAATGTACCTTCGATGTTCGATCAGGGAAATTATTGGGTTTCATTGTTATCCAGAAAGGAATTGAAGTTGACCCTGACAAAGTCAAAGCAATTCAAGAAATGCCAGCGCCGAGAACTGAAAAGCAAGTCAGAGGGTTCCTCAGGCGTTTGAATTATATTTCCAGATTCATTTCTCACATGACTGCAACATGTGAGCTAATCTTTAAGTTGTTAAAAAAAGATCAAGGTTGTGTATGGGCAGATGACTGCCAAAGGGCATTTGAAAGTATTAAAGAATATCTGCTTGAACCTCCTATCTTTCTCCCTCCTGTTGAAGGAAGACCGTTGATTATGTATCTGATAGTGTTAGATAATTCCACGGGTTGTATTCTGGGACAACAAGATGAAACAAGGAAGAAAGAGTATGCTATTTATTATCTCAGTAAAAAGCTTACTGATTGTGAGTCACGATATTCCATGTTGGAAAAGACATGTTGTGCTCTGGTCTGGGCGGAAAAACGTTTGCGGCAGTATATGTTGAATCACACTACTTGGTTGATCTCCAAAATGGATCCAATCAAGTACATTTTTGAAAAGCCTGCTCTTACTGGGAGAATTTCCCACTGGCAGATGCTGTTATCTGAATATGACATCGAATACCGCACTTAAAAAGCTATTAAAAGCAATATGTTGGCAGATTATCTTGCTTACCAACCAGTTGATGATTATCAGTCTGTGAAGTATGATTTCCCCGATGAGGATGTGATGTTTCTGAAAGTGAAAGGTTGTGATGAACCATTGCCTGAGGAAGGTCCTGATCCTGAATCTCGATGGAGCATGATATTTGATGGAGCTGTGAATGCTCATGGTAAAGGAATTGGTGCCGTGATTGTCACTCCACATGGATCACACATTCCTTTTACTGCAACTTTGACATTTGATTGTACTAACAATATAGCAGAATATGAGGCTTGCATCATGGGTCTCGAGGAAGCTATTAATCTCAGAATTAAAATTCTAGATGTGTATGGAGATTCAGCTTTGATAATAAATTAGATTAAAGGAGAGTGGGATACTCGTCACCCCGGCTTGATCCTTTACAAAGATTATGCTAGAATATTGTTACCCATTTTTAATAAAGTTGAATTCCATCACATCCCCAAAGACGAAAATCAAAGGGCAGACGCTCTGGAAACTCTGGCTTCTATGTATCAAGTGAATACTTGGAATGATATACCTGAAATTATGGTTCGACGACTGGATAGGCCCACTCATGTGTTTACAACAGAACAGGTAGCGTATGAGAAACCTTGGTATTATGATATCAAGCATTTTCTCCAAACTCAGGAATATCCAATTGGTGCATCGAATAAAGATAGAAAGACATTGAGAAGATTGGCTGGTAGTTTCTTCCTCAGTGAAAATGTGTTATACAAGAGAAATTATGACATGGTCTTGCTCAGATGCATGGATAGACACGAAGCAGACGTGTTGATGCATGACATTCATGAAGGTTCATTTGGCACTCATGCCAATGGACATTCAATGGCTAAAAAGATGCTAAGGGCAGGTTACTATTAGTTGACAATGGAATCTGACTGTTACAAATTTGCAAAGAAGTTCCATAAATGCCAGATTTATGCAGACAAAGTTCATGTGCCTCCGAAACTTCTCAATGTGATCTCTTCCCCATGGCCTTTCTCTATGTGGGGTATTGACATGATTGGGATGATAGAACTCAAAGCTTCTAATGGACATCGTTTTATCTTGGTAGCAATTGATCACTTCACCAAATGGGTGGAAGCAGCTTCATGTGCTAATGTTACTAAGCAGGTGGTTGTGCGCTTCATTAAGAATAATCTTATATGTCGGTATGGTGTGCCGAGCAGAATTATCACTGACAATGGCTCGAACCTGAACCACAAGATGATGACATAACTTTGTGAGGAATACAAGATTGTGCATCACAATTCATCTCCGTACAGGCCAAAGATGAATGGGGCTGTTGAAGCTGCTAATAAGAATATCAAGAATATTATCCAGAAGATGGTTGTTACTTATAAGGATTGGCATGAAATGCTCCCTTTCGCTTTGCATGGGTATCAAACATCTGTCTGCACTTCAACAGGAGCAACCCCATTATCCCTTGTGTACGGAATGGAAGCGGTACTCCCAATCGAGGTTGAGATTCTCTCTTTGCGAGTGATGATGGAAACCAAGTTGTCAGAGGCTGAATGGGTCCAGAAAAGGTTTGACCAATTGAATTTGATTGAAGAGAAGAGAATGACGACTTTGTGTCATGGGCAGTTATATCAGAAAAGAATGAAGAAAGCTTTTGATAAGAAGGTCAAACCTCGTGAATTTAGAGAAGGCGACCTCGTGCTCAGGAATATCATGTCTTTTAACGCTGATTCTAGGGGAAAGTGGACTCCCAATTTTGAAGGCCCATATGTTGTCAAGAAAGCCTTCTCTGGCGGTGCATTAATTCTTGAAACTATGGATGGCGAGGAGTTCCCACGTCCCATGAATGTTGATGCAATCAAGAAATACTTTGCTTAATAAAATAAAATAACAGCTCGCTAAGTTGAAAACCTGAAAGGGAGGCTTAGGCAAAAAAGAGCGTCTCAGTAGGACGAAAACCCGAAAGGGCGGTCTAGGCAAAAATTAGAGACATAAACAGAATAAAATTTCCTACTAAGTTGAAAAACCGCAAGGGAAGCTTAGGAAAAAATTAGGGACTTTCTTGGAAAGTAACTACATCGGACAAGACTTAATCGTTGAAGCAACAATCTTCTCGGATCCTCATCATACTTCAACGGAAGCTGCTGCCCGGGATTTCAAAAGTTGTTAGAGAGGATAGTGGTCATTGTATCTCAATTTATCTTTTCCATTATATATTACCATTTTCTGAACTTTGTAATCATCCATGGAGTCTCACCATTCGCAGACTACCATTATATTAATGAAATTTGAGCTTTTACCCAATTCTTTGTATTTCTTATTTTATTTAGCTTGCACAGACTCCATTTATTATTCATAATAATTTTCAAATCGAAAAGATTAAATAACAAAAATGATTTTCAAAAAGAATTTACAATTTTCTTTTACTTTAGAATTTGTGATGCAAGAGAAAAACAAAAGTGGTGATCCCAGGAATGGATGAACTCTAGTTGTTTTGAAAAGTTTTTGTTTCCCCCGAGAGGGTTTACTCAGGATGTTTTCGCTGTATTGGGTTTGTGACTTCAGTGTCCCCAGTCAAGTCTTGGTTCATTTTTCTTCTTTTCTGAGTTTGCATATATGAAGACTCAATCCAAGATTTCTCCAGCGAAGGTTTCACTTGTTTGATAGAAGTTCTTTCTTCCCAGAGAAGTTGGTACAATAATTACTCTTGAAGAGCACGGGTCTCCGGTTTCTCCAGTGAAGAACGTATATTGGCTTTCCCTTTGAGAATGTGGTGTTGACCTCCCCAATGAAGTCAACACGAAATCCCCAGTTAATGTCTCGATGATGGAGCATTATATGCCTTAGTGAAGTTTGTATGTTTTTCCTCCTTAAAAATGGGCCTGAATTCCCCAGTGAATGTTTTGATGATTTGGTGTCCATCTGTTTTACTTGAAATTGATTTTGCAATCCCCAGTAGAAGCGTTACATTTGAAAACATTTATTTCCCCATTGAAGTCCGAGTGCTATTCCCTGGTGAAGCTTGGAGAAGGATGTTATATCTCTATATCTGTACTGCTTTGTCGCTACGTTTTGTTTACTTTTGGATTACGTTTCTCCCCAGTGAAGTTAAGCCATGCAGTAAGATTTTGTTTCCTCAGTTGGCGCTTAATTTTTCTATTGGAATGTTCATCTTGGATGTGATTTAGCCGAGTGTTGATTGTGCCCGAGTTGGTTTTTCCTGGTTACTCCCGGTGTTATATGTCTATTTTGTTAGCATATGCACGATAACACTCATACATTCATACATACATCATGCATAGTTAAATTTGGCAAATCATTGCTCATTCACATTCGTTATTTTGTGGACGTATTGTCTTGTTTTGCAGAATTATGTTGTCCTCTCTCCAATAGAGTGTCAGTCATAAGCAGAAAGTGTATGTTCTTTCAATTTCCCCACTGAATTATCCCTCGTGGAAGATTTTTGCTTTAGCCTTCCTGCACAACTCTTTATCTGGATAATTTGGGTTTCCCTCTTGAGTTTATTTCTCAAAGGATGTATTTTGGACGACTGTCTCATTCCAGTTTATTTCTGGTTTGAATCTTTAATCATCGACAATATTATTACTTATGATATCTGCAGACTTCGAGCATTGGTTTGAGAATATGCATTTATTTTGCACGAGAAGACTTTATCTCCTCAGCAGGAATATATTGGCATTTCCCCAGGAAGTCATATTTCGCTCCCCAGGAAGCCATATTGTTCTCCCCAGAAAGTCTTTTTTTACAATCCTCCATAATAACAAGTAACAGGGTTCGCTATTTGGGCAACTTGTATTTCCCCGTAAAAGTCGACGTTACTTTTTTTTGCTATCTTCTCTATGAGTGGATAGTTTGCAGGTCGTTGTCAAATTACACCAGGGGATGGCAATACTTTCAATATCATAGAGATAGTTCATTGTGAAATCTTTGCAAGTGGTAGCCTCTTTATTTGAGACAGCTTATATATTACCCTTTCCAGGAAGAACGCCTTGGTTAAAGAAGAAGTTAAGTCCCGTTCTAGGTGAAATTCCAGAATTTTGGGGAAAAATTGTTATCTTTTTGCTACCTTCAGTGAACGTTGGTAGTTCATCGTCAGTGAGAGATGATGCTATGATATTCTTTCTCTTCTACCTTCAGTGAAAGTTGGTAGGTCACCTTCAGTGAAAGTTGGTGATTGTTATCTTTTTGCTACCTTCACTGAACGTTGGTAGTTCATCGTCAATGAACGGAGATACTATGATATATTTTCTCTTCTACCTTCAGTGAAAGTTGGTAGGTTACCTTCAGTGCAAGTTGGTGATTGTTATCTTTTTTCTAACTTCAGTGAACGTTGGTAGTTCATCATCAGTGAGCATTGATACTATGATATATTTTCTCTTCTACCTCTAGTAAAAGTTGGTAGGTCACCTTCAGTGAAAGTTGGTGATTGTTATCTTTTTTCTACCTTCAGTGAACGTTGGTAGTTCATCGTCAGTGAACGGTGATGCTATGATATATTCTCTCTCTACCTTCAGTGAAAGTTGGTGCTTGTTATATTTTTGCTACCCTAAGTGAAAGTTGGTAGTTCATCGTCAATGAACGATGATGCTATGATATATTCTCTTTCTAACTTCAGTGAAAGTTGGTGATTGTTATCTTTTTGCTACCTTTAGTGAACGTTGGTAGTTCACTATCAGTGAACGGAAGTGTTATGATATTTCTTTTCTCTCTACCTTCAGTAAAAGTTGGTAGTTCATCATCAGTAAACGTCGATGATTTCTTCTCTCTACCTTCAGTAAACGATGGTAGCTCTCCGTCAGTAAACATCGGTGTTGTTATTTCTTTCCCCTTTCTACCTTCAGTGAACGTTGGTAGTTTCACATTCAGTAGAAGTTGGTGTATCCTTTGACTTTTTATCATTCTGTATAAGTCAGGTCTTTTAATCCACCAGTGATTTATTTTCCTGGTCGGTTTTCTCTTTTGTTTCTTTATTTCCTTTGTTACATCCCCAACGGTGTTTTGTGTCTCTTTGATTTTGTTCATGCGCATTCATGCTCATAAGGATTGCATGGCATCTTAGGGCCAAAAATAGGGTTTGTTTTATATTTAAGTATCTTAGATCGCGTCGATACGAAGATTTTTAACCGTCGTATCTCTGGATAGAAGAAACTTAAATAAGGGCAGAAGTTGTACCCCAATTTTTGCCCCTAAGATCCCTTCATCGTACCATATTGATTCAATCACAACAAGACCACATTAGGGTTTTTGGTTCTCCTCCCTATCTTTAGCTTTGCTCTTTGAGGAATTACCAAGCACCTTGACTTGTTTTCTTTTGTGATCATGGATATTTTTTCTTGACTTTCCTTTTAATTAATAAAATGCAATGTTGGTTTGTCTTACTTGTTACTAATGTAGGTAAAGGCAATGAGGTTTAGCAAGTTGCTCCATGGGTTCATGAGTTTATTTCCATGCCCTAGGCAATAAAGCTTGAGAAGTCCAAACCTCACCATTGAGGTTGTTTTGGAAGGGATGGCATGGCAAGGTTATTTTGGTTCACTATATTTCAAAGATATCAAGATTGATTCAAAAGTGAAAGGGATTGATTGAAGAAGTTATCATGGTTGGACAAGGTCTTGCTCCCATTGGTCACAAGTGCATGTTTCTCTCAATTCTCAAGATATGGAAGTGGTTTTGGTTGCTATTATTTCTCATTATCATCCTCAATAACTTATATTTAAAAATCAAGAGTGTTGGTACAAGAAGGTGGTTCAAAATTGTCAAGGTTCCTCCAAGCATTTTCTTGATCTAGTAGCTAGGATTTTGAACTTCAAAGAAGTATATTTTGATCATATTTTGGTATTTTTGAGTGATTATAAAGACATCCTTCTCTTTAAAGGGTTGTTAACAATTCACTTCAAAATTTTCAAGGAATTTTCACGTGGAAGAAACTTGATGTTGAAGAAGGATTACAAGTCCTCCAGATGAACCCCCAATTTCTCATGTGTGACTTCAAATGATCTTAACTTGGTCAATTTTTATCACCTTGAGCTCACTATTTTTCCATAATGATCTTGAGGATGTGAACTTTATCCCTTATTTTATATGCAAAGTTATAAAATGGATAGGAGATTCCCTAAGGATATACAAGATTATAGGTCATTTCATGATTTTCTGCCAACTTCAACAATTCATAACTCTCTCAATTTTTGGATATTTTGAATGATTCAAGTTTCAAAATGTCATTTAAGAGGTCTATTTCATGCCATATTTTTTGGTTAAGAGAAAATTCCAAGTGGAAGGCCATGCTTGGATGCAAAACATTATAGGTCACTTTTGAAGAAAAATTTGAAATATTTCTAAGTATGGAAAGTCAACCCTTTTTCTCCAACTTTGACTCAATGCAACTTTCAGTTCAAACATCCATTTGACTCAATTCTTTTCCCATTTCAAAGCTTGTAAGCTCATCTTTCTAAAGTGTCAAGAATCATGCCCTAAGACCCATTGAGCTGAGAATGCAATTGATTTGAACTTGGTAACTTGGAACTGAAGTTTCTTCAAAAGTCAGAATTTGAAATCATTGGTTTAACTTCTAAACACTTAGTTTCTGCGCATTTTTGCCTCTAAACATGTTTAGTGAACTTCCAGAAGTGATTAGCACAATAAAACGCGCGTTTTGGATGAGTTTTGATCAAATTAGAAGTCACATTTTCTTGTTTGCAACTTCACACAATTTCCCTCCAAACTTCATCATTTCACACGCTTGGACATTCCACTTGATTCCTTATAAATAGAGGGTCATCCCTCATTCATTTTCTCAAGCTTGGATAGCCAGAATCACCCTGCCAAACTTGTTCCATAACTCAAATTTCCGCAACTTCAAAATCTGTGTTCAAGCCATTTTCAATCCAATTTTCAATCAATTTAACTTCCCTGATCTTCCCTGAAGCTAACCATCTAATTACCTTTAAGAATCGTGCCCTATATTGCTCCATAGAAGTCCAATTTCAGAGCTCTGCAACTCAACTTCAATAGGTAGATTTCTCCATCAATTCTTCAAAACTTTGATATCATTGTGATGCTCTCATTGCCCTGATTCTAGTCGTAAAACTTACTTTTATCTGGAAACATGTTTTGACCATGAAATTTTAGATCCTTTTTCAAAACTTTCCTTCCAAATTTCTTGAGCTACAATTTATATAAATTTATCGCGAAGGTGTGGTTGTCTTCATCTTGAAGAGACGAAGCGAATGACATATGTCTCGTGCTATAATTTTACAGATTGAGTAACCTGGTTTTGGGACTGGCTGGAGGTTGAAGATGACCCACATGTCATCCTTCAACCAATGAAACATCGCCATTTGGATTTTTTTGAATTTCTGATTTACATTTAATTTAGTGCTTTATTCACTAATGACCATGATATGCACAGCGCGCCAGATCCCTTGGATTTAAGTACTAGCGCGTTCTGACTCTCATCCAATGGTCCACATATTTTTGAATTTATTTTTCTTTTCTGATTTTTATATTTAATTGTTTTAAATTTCAAAAAATCATAGAAAATTCATTTTTAGTCCAAAAAATCTGAAAAAATTATGAAAAATATTTTTTATTTTTCTCTTTCTGATTTTTACTTTTTTCACAATTTTATATTGTGTTTTGATATTTTTTTTATAAATTTTCACTTTATTTGATTTATTTTAAATGTTTAAAAATACTTTTATGCATTTTTTAATTCCGAAAAAATTATGGAGTGATCCAATGATATTGTGACAAATATTGGTGACCTCATTCTTTTTTTATTTATTATTTTGGTATTTTTTATCATTTTTGGTTCATTTTACTCATTTCTTTTAATTTTAAAAATAGTTTTTGACTTTAAAAAATTACCAAAAAACTTATAAAATTATTTTAGTTCATTTCTGATTTTTCTATGGTCTTACTTTTTATTTCTTGATTAATTTGAACATGGTTGATATTTTTCTATTTTATTTCTATTTTAAAACATTTTAAAACTTTTTTTAATGAATACATTAAATGCAATATTATTTTGTGATTATTTTCTGACTGATCTTGGGTTGAATTTTTAATTATGAACTTTGTTAACATCATTAGATCCATGGTGTTGAGTTTAACTCCATAAAAATAGATGAATGATTTTAATAATAGTTTGATTAAAATTTAATTCAAATATGGTTTGTATATTCTTCCCCACCCCTCTTCATCTTATCCCTTTCTCATTGCACTAAGTGTTATTGGAGCATGATCTCTATATCATGTCTCAAAACAAATGGTGCATAGATTGCTATTGACCAGCCTCAAAATAGGTGCGACTTCTACATAAGTCTACTTACGATTGCTTAACATAGCGCTAAATTTTGTCCCGATTCGAATAAATGATCATTCGTGGTCCAAATCTATGTTTTCAAGCCCAAGTATGTTAATTTGATCTCTTTGATCCAATAACCTTGAGATTCATTGTGTGGAGGCTTTGGTTCTACCAATCCTCTGATGGATCTACAACACTTTTGGTCAACGCGGATCACTTAAAAATCATTGATAATTAAATGGTACTTTTGAGGATTCCAAATGGATGATATACTTGACAAAAAGCAAATGCAACTTGTTGTGTAGAGGCTTTGGTTCTACTAGTCCTCTAATGAGTTCCAAATGCAAGTTTCAAGATGGTCATCCAACTAACCACTAATTATTAAATTGTTTTTACTTTATGCCTTTTATTTTTATGCTTTATATACAATTTACTTTCAGCATTACATTTCATGTCATTTTCATTTTGCTCACTTGAGCCTCTTCTTTTCTTTTTTAAGACACCTAATAATCAACATGAACCATCAAAACCTTTAATAATAATTGGACTATTTGGTTACTATCCTTGGCATCATGGAGTATTGGACTTCTTGGACTTAGGATTAGAAACCTTGGTCTATGTTGGAGACCTTGTGATCTTAATTAATATTTTGTCTGGAGTTCTTGAGGTTAACCTTAAGACATTTGGTTGTTTGTTTGTTTTGTGTACAGGTTATTGTGATTACATTCTTTGTTTTGTAATATGGAATTCACCCGTATACAACCGTTACTCTGCCCAATTTTTATGAAGACTTAATACATTTGAAGTCTGGTTCTCTCAATAGGTCTAAGTATCTTTGGTTGTATTCAATCCAAAGAACGGGAATTCTATCTTGACTCATAATATCAAGTATTGACTTCTTTTTAGTTAGATGGTTCTTATCCCTAGCTTTTACATTATGCTTTAGGATAGTCTCTTCTTATCCTCCCATCTTCTTTAATTTAAAAAATCTTCTCCCTCCTTTTTGAAAACCCTTCTTGTTTTTTAAACTTGAACCATTTTCATAATAAACTTGGACCTAGGTCCATGAATTTTCAAAACCTTTTAATAAATAAACTTCAATCAACTTAATAATACCTTGACATTTTTGTGATAAGACTAAAAGTCAATCAATCTCATTTCAAACTATTTTGCCACTTTGGCTTCTACTTTAAAACTTTTCTCAAAAGATTGGACTCTTGTCAATCCTTCTAGTGATGCAAACAACTATACTTCTACAATGTGTAGTGAAGAGATATATTTTCCACTTGGGTGTTGAGTGAGTCATTGTTAATTTTTAAATCCAAGCCACATCCTCCACTTTGAGATGATGCAAATTCTTCTTTCTCATGATTGTGGGTATTAAGTATGTTTTCCACACGGACAATGACGATGATGTCTTATCCCATAAAATTAACTAACACACTTATGTTTTAAAATATTTTTTTAAAGAGGAACTACGTGTACCCTGATCCCCTATTGCACGAAAGGTGGTACGTAGGCACTAAATATTCGCAACCGCGGAGGGTGCAAAAACCATAAAAATATATTTCTTTTCTCACCTCCACCATCCATTTTTTATACAACGTTTTATAGCTAAAATATACATATTTTTTCAAAGAGGTTCCTGCGGAGTACCGTAGATGTTTAGGGTGATAATACTTTCCTTTTGCATAACCAACCCCCTTACCTTGAATCTTCCCCCTCTTTTTTGGGTTACTCTCTCTTTTCCCATTCCTTTGGAAACAATAAAGCGCGGTGGTGATTTTTATTTTGATCTGTATAAGTCTAGTCAATCCAATGGCTTAGTCTTAAACATTTCTACCGCTACAGTAGGGCCCCCATATTTTCATTTGAAATATTTATCATGAAATAAAGTACGTCTTTTGCATTCAAATATTGTGCTCTCTGTCTTTCCCTTTATATTTCAAAAAATAAAATGGCAATGCCTTTTTTAATCTCTATCATCTTGTGTCTAAAAGCAACATTAAATTGATCATGCATATTTAATATCACTGTCATAACGAATCCCTTCGATAATGATTCTACTATCACTCATTATGATTTCTATAATCCGATCCATCAAGTTGAAGAAGAAGATGAGGAATATTGTGAACTCCCCGAAGAGTTAGCCAGATTGTTAAAGCAAGAGGAAAGGGTCATTCAACCGCATAAAGAGCCGATTGAGGTAGTGAACTTGGGAAATGAAGATGTCAATAGAGAAGTCAAGATAGGGGCCACATTAGAAGACAGTATAAAGCAAAGATTGGTTGGTATGCTCCGAGAATATTCAGACATCTTTTCCTGGCCTTACAAAGATATGCCCGTGTTAGATGTCGATATTATGGTGCATAAGTTGCCTTTGAAAGAAGGATTTCCTCATGTGAAATAGAAGCTTCGAAGAACTCATCCTGAGATTTCTAAGAAGACTAAGGAGGAAGTGAAGAAACAACTTGATGCAAGTTTTCTGAGTGTGATCTCCTATCCACCGTTGATTGCAAATATCGTGCCAGTGCCTAAGAAGGATGACAAGGTCAGAATATGCATTGATTATCGGGATTTGAATAGGGCAAGTCCAAAATATGATTTCCCGCTTCCGCATATTGATGTTCTAGTTGATAATATAACTCGTGCCAAAGTCTTTTCCTTGATAGATGGTTTCTCTCGTTACAATTAGATTAAGATGGTGCCAGAGGACATGGCAAAGACTATGTTCATTACCCCGTATGGAACATTATGTTAAAAAGTGATGCCCTTTGGTTTTAAGTACGCAGGGGAAACCTATCATCGTGCAATGGTGACTCTTTTCCATGATATGATTCACAAAGAGATAGAGGTGTATGTCGATGACATGATCACGAGATCTTAAAAGGAAGGAGAGCATCTTATTCACCTACAAAAATTATTTTAAAGACTGAGGAAATTCAGGTTGAGGTTGAATCCCAACAAGTGCACCTTTGGGGTGAGGTCTGGAAAATTGCTAGGCTTTATTGTAAGTGAAATAGGTATCGAGATTGATCCTGCCAAAGTAAAAGAAATACAAGAAATGGCTGAACCAAGAACTGAAAAACAAGTCCGTGGATTTCTCAGGAGATTGAATTACATCTCTAGATTTACCTCTCATCTTACAGCTACATGTGATCCTATTTTCAAGTTATTAAGGAAAGATCAAGTGGTCAGGTGGAATGACAATTGTCAGGTGCCATTTGATAAAATAAAAAAATATATGCAGGAACCTCCGATCCTCATGCCTCCAGTGGAGGGGAATCCATTAATCATGTATCTAACAGTGCTCGAAAGTTCAATGGGTTGTGTTCTAGGTCAGCATGATGAAACTGGAAAGAAAAAAATAAGCAATTTATTACCTGAGCAAGAAGTTCACAGAATGTGAGTCAAGGTATACATTACTCGAGAAAACTTGTTGTGCATTGGCTTGGGCTGCTAAGGTCCTGAGGAAATATATGGTGACGCATACCACCTACTTGATATCCAAAATGGATCCTATCAAGTACGTTTTTGAAAAGCCAGCTCTTACAATCCAAGTGGCTAGGTGGCAGATGATTTTGACTGAATACGATATTCAGTACACTACTCAGAAAGCCATCAAGGGTAGCGTGTTGGCTGATTATCTTGCTCATCAACCCATGGATGATTATCGAGCAATGATATTTGAATTTCCAAATAAGGACATCATGTATATTAGGGATTATAACATTCCTGACCCAGAAGAAGGGCCCAAACTAGGTTCGCAATGGACACTTGTGCTCGATGGTGCCTCAAATGCATTGGGGAATGGTGTCGAAGCCGTTTTTACTTCTCCTATGGGTTTTCATATCCCGTTCACTGCCAGAATTTGTTTCGATTGCACCAACAACATGGCAGGATACAAAGCATGCATCTAGGATATTGAAGCTGCAATTGATTTGCAAATCAAACACTTGAAAGTTTTTGGGGATTCTAATCTTGTTATCAGTCAGGTTAACAAAGATTGGAAAACTCATCACCAGAATTTGATCCCGTATCGAGAACATGTCACAAAGTTGATTCCTTACTTCGAGGAGATTACATTCGAGCATATCTCTAGAGAAGAGAATAATTTGGCTGATGCTTTAGCCACTTTGGCATCCATGTTCAAACTCAAGTGGGCTAAATAAGTGTCGTTGATCATAATTATGTGGTTGGATGAATCAGAATTCTGTTATGAAGCTGAGGTGGATCTAGATGGAAAGCCATGGTTCCACGACATCAAGAGATATATTGAGATTCAGGAGTATCCTGAAGAGGCATCAGTCACGGATAAGAATTTCTTGAGAAAGTATTCTGCAAGTTCTTCCTCAGCAATGATGTGTTGTATAGAAGAAATCATGACAGTTTGTTGTTGAGATGTGTTGATAAGAACAAAGCGGCGAAAGTCATTGAAGAAAAGCACGAAGGTTCCTTCTGGATGCATTCTAGTGGACACACTAAGGCCAAGAAGATCTTGCGAGCTGGCTACTATTGGTCTACCATGTAAAATGATTGTTACAACCACGCCAGAATCTTCTTCAAGTGTCAGGTGTATGCTGACAAAGTGCATGTGCCGCCGGTACTGTTGAATGTCTTGACTTCTCCATGGCTGTTTGCAATGTGGGGTATCGATATGATTGCAAAGATTGAACCAACTGCATCCAATGGTAATTGTTTTATTCTGGTTTCTACTGACTAATTCACCAAGTGGGTCGAAGCCGCGCCATATGCAAATGTTACCAAGAAGGTGGTGACTCATTTTATCAAGAACAATATCTTCTATTGTTATGGATTACCTGAAAAGATCATTACGGACAATGGATCTAATCTCAATAACAAAATGATGAAGGAGCTTTGTGAGTCCTTTAAGATCAAGCATCATAATTCTTCTCCGTATCGACCAAAGATGAATCGCGCTGTTGAAGGGGCCAATAAGAACATTAAGAAGATTATGCAGAAGATGGTAGTGAGCTATAAAGATTGGCATGAGATGATGCCTTTCGCATTGCATGGATATTATACCATAACTCGCACTTCAACTAGGGAAACCCCATTTTCGCTCGTTTATGGCATGGAAGCAGTTTTTCCTGGGGAAGTGGAAATTCCTTCGTTAAGGATTATGAAAGATGTAGAACTTAACGAGGATGAGTGGATTCAGAATCAGCTAGATCAGTTGAACCTCATTGATAAGAAAAGGCTTGCGGCTGTTTGCCATGGTCAGGTGTATTAGAAGAGGATGAGGAAATCATATAATAAAAGGGTTCAGACTCAGTACTACGAGGCCGGTGACCTCGTTACAATGCACATGCATGTGGTAGCAATGGAGATAAACTCACAACTTAGAAATTTTCCAATTAATAGAGGCATCAACAAGGCATAAGCCTTCAACTTAATTAGCCAATCCAGCCCAACTTACCGAGCATAAACTCCAACTTGATATGCTATGTATGTGATAACAATATAAACGTAGTAACAACAACAACAAAAATTCAACAACAACTCAACACAAATCGACATTGGCCATAAGCCTACAACTTAATATCTGCCAATTATTAGAGGCATCTCAACAAAATTCATCATCACCTACAAATTCTCAAATTACAGCAAAGTATACAATGCACCGTATTAAGCAAAATATACCACGACGTCCTGCGTGATTATTCGGGTAATTTAACTATATATTTCTAGTAACTTATTAATTATATTATCTCTACTGTCACTAACTTATTTTTACTAGAATTCATTAATCTTATAGGGATAATATACCTTAAGAATTCTAATTATTATACTGAGATTATTAAACTAAATTATATAACTAATTATCCTTCACAGGAGCGTTAATGGATAAGAAAGGAGTATGTGCCCTTCAACGTGCACGAGAACAACAAAAACAAATTAATAACGACGTGTGCCCCTCGACACAGTGGCCATGCCGCTCGACACCTTCCCCTCATGCCTATGTACCGGCCGACTTACACCATACCTCTTGGCACATTGTGCAACCTTGTGCTGCTCGACACAAGTACCTGTTCTCCTCGACGAACCTTGCAGCCTTGTGCCGCTCAACACCTAGCACCTGTGCTCCTCGGTACGACGCGTCTTTAGATTTTTACACAGATTTCATCCAGTGTGTGACGAACGTTAACCCACCCTTACAGTATTCTCTTCGACCATTAATTTTTCTAACCAACAGCGTGGAATAAAATGGCAACGGGGCAACTATATCTCCTACTAACAAATTCATCAATTGTACATGATGGTCATGCATAAAATTCCTAAACAACCACAACATAAAAACGAGCAACTTTCAAGAACAGACTCAGAAAATAAACGCACAACAATTATACCCACGACCAAACCCCTACACAATATTCATCATTAGCTCTATTATAAGGTTAGAACCCCACCCTTACCCTGGATTGAAGGTCTCTCGACAAATCTCCAACCGGAACCCTGCTTTGCTCTTCTCCTTAGTCCTTTTCTCTACACTTCTCACGACCAATTTTCTAACAATTCTTCAATTAACCCTATTCTCTATTTAAATAGAACCTCACAATATTATTATTCTTAATGGAATTAACAACACACCCCTTATATTTCTACTTCCAACCATTAAAAATAGGCCCAACATAATTATTCTATTATTCTACTAATTCTAATATTATTATTATTATTAATTAACTAATTTATTAACTAGTAATAATATAACAACTTATGCCAATAATTCACAACACCACATAACTTTAACGAATGATTTGAAAATATTTAATTAAATAATTAACTAAATTAACGGGCGTTACATGCAGCGTTCTGGAATTCTGTGAAGTCTAGTCATTACTAGTGTTTTGGATCAAGTTCCATGGTCTTTGATCCCTATCTCTCATTTACAAACTTATTTTTTTGGTCAGTATTAAGAGGTCATCGAAATTATAACCTGTGTTGATACGTCGTCTCAATTGAGAGTGCAAATTTTTGAGTTCATTTTTTGTATTCAATCTCCTTCCACCTTATCGCTCGGAAGGTAGTCGTTGCCAACCTCGCTCCAGGTTTAAGAAGCTTGAATAGGGGTAGTTGTTGTACCCCAAAATTTACCTTCTTCATTTCGACTTTAATTTGGCTTATATTGCATCATCATATGCATATATATCATTGGTTCTATGTTTATGGGATCAAGGAATTTCATATGAGCCTTGGTAAATTGCAAGAGACGTTTATTTCGTCAATAGATACTCTCAGAGTTTTCTTTATGCTAATAATCAGTCAGCCGTTTCGCAACGGCTCGGCTGGTCAGAAATTCACAGGGTCAATCCCGTTTGTCATAATCAGGTGCTCTTTCACCAAGATATCCCTGGTGATGTATTCTCAAATTCATGTGTGGCTCGAGAGCCAATTCTATGAAGAAGAGCTTCGAATGTGCGAGTTGTTTCCAAGAAATACAGTGGAAGAGTGTGGTGAAGTGTAATTTTTGGACACTAAAAAATTCATAACTCAGAGCCCGCAACTTGTTTTGGACTCGTTCTGGTGGCCAAAACTCCATCTCGATGTCCTCTACATTTTATCTCTCACAATCGTAAGCTAATTATGCTCAGAAGGTCTCCAAAATTGTGGATTTATCAAGTATGTTCGCACGGGGAAATTGTGGCAAATGTTTATATGTATCATATTCAAAAATTCATAACTCGGTCGATTTTCATCATATCAAGCTGGCTCCGGTGGAGTTGATTCACAAATCTCGTCTACTTCAACTTATCTTCATATCATAAAAGAAAACAGCGACCTGAAGGTTCTTGTTTTTTGTCCAAACCACGCGTAACATATTGAAAATCCTGAACCAAGAAATATTTTCATCTGAGGCGAAACTTCAAAAATTCATAACTTTCACATCGTTTATCTGATTAAGCCCATCATCGGACACGAGATCATTATCGACATGGGATACATTTTGTTTTCACATATCAACTTCAAAAATTGCACCAAGATTCCTACGAATTTTTCCGGATCGTGTCGCATTCTGATGAGTTGAAAATCTGCATTTTTTTGTTTGTAGTTATTTGAGTGTCCATTAATAAAATTCACTCACATAATTCTAATTTTCAAGGGAGGCTCTCATAATTGATAAAATCTCAAAAACACTCTAAACTTTTCTCACAATTCTCTCAAGGATCAAAATCAAAGTTTTACAATTTTTTCATCAAGAACATAACAACAATTGCATCAAGATCCAAAAGTCAAGATCAAAGGGAAATTCTTCTCCAATTGTTGATCCATTTATTGAAATCTCTACACCTAAGCCTCCCCTTGACTTCTATCAGTGAGTTTTGTTGAATTAAGCACTTCTTGAAATAAGTGATTATTTGAGAAGCACTTTTTTTGATCAAGCATGAATTGAATCTAGGTTGAATTTTGAATTGAGAAAAATATAGATCTAATCCTAGAATTATGAATTGATTTGATGATTATTGCTGTTGTGGTAGAGCGGCAAGCAAAAAGTAAGTTATTAATTTACCGGGTGATATTTATGTTTTATCGTATCGTGTCCACAGAGATTGGCTACTGATTCACCATTCGAAAAATCATTCGTTAATGATTTTGGGATTGAATGGGTTGAAAGAAGAGGTATTAACAGAAAATAAATGTATATAAAGGAAAAAGAAATAACTTATCAAGCATGCATATATACTACTTCTCACATACTTAAACCTATCGACCTGTTATACTCAACCTACGATATTCGTCAATGTCACTACATATCACTAATAACCTAAGTCATTTCTAACCCAAATTGAGAGGCCGACTGCATCACCTTGATAGCGATCTGTCAACCACCTCAACAACACAAAAGTCAACTGTGCTCGCCTGCATCTACGATCTCTAAGAGCGACACAAAAAACACAGAGCCATTAAGCTCTGATACCCAAGTAGATTTCAACTCTTTATCTATCTCTAGAGTTCATAAAGTAACAGATAATCATTCTAGATAAGAATCTGAGCAGAATATGTCTATAACAACTGAAATCCCTAATAGAGTAAAAATCTAGGACAACAATCCACAAAGATTTGTAAAGAAAATTTTATATAACGCAAAGGGAGAAAAATATACATCAGTTCAAAGAAAATAAACATATAAACCCAACCAATAGAGATTACACAAAGAGGAAGAGAAATGAACCACAAATCTACCAGTTTGTCAGAGCCGATCGAAGAGCAATCCACCCTGGATCATCAGTATGCAAGCTCCATAGTTGTTATCTAAGCTAATACTAACAAAATTTACAAGTTGTTGGAGGTTGGAGCAAAAAATACCCCAAAACCATAACCTAAAAATGAATGAAATCTGTTTTTATAAAAAAAACTCAGCAGACCGCGCTAAGCAGGCCTGGCGCGCTAAGCACAACTTCATTATTTAACACATTAAACCGACCTAAACCGCGCTTAGCGCACTATCCACACTAAGAGGGCTTCAAAACATTGGTTCTTCCAAATTTTTCAAACGTAAACAGCGCACTACAAAATGCACCGAGTACCACTCGGGCTTAGCGGCCACTACGTGCTAAGCGGGCTTTCCTAGACAACATGTCCCAAAACTGGTCTTTTATTCCGAAAATGCATCTGGAGCCATGCCTTCTATACCTTCTTACTCGATGCTCCAAAATGAAACAAATACCTACAAAATGAATGAAAAAACATCAAGAGATACACTCTGTACACAAAAACACAAATAAACACAAACTAAACGTATTTGCATAAAAGTCGGGTTTATTCAATGATATTAACAATAAAAAACTGATAAGTGCAACAAAAAGTATATACAAAAATAGCTACAATTTTCAGTTATCAAACTCTCCCCAACTTAAACTTGTTTGTCCCCAAACAAGGCCAAATAACTCAAAGAACCAAAAGTAATAAACCAAAGAATCATGAATCAACAAGTTTTGAAAATGGAAAACAAATGCAATGGCTCAAATGAAAAATGGTACACACGAAGAAACATGCTTACCACTAAACTACAACGATAACATAAACATGAAACAAATGCTAAATACAAAGAACGTGCCAAATATTATAAAACAACACTAGTCCACAAATGAATCACACCTAGCAAACATAATCATTGGTAGATGAAAAACACACAAAAATTGTGTATTTTCACTCATCCACAATCTTTCAAACAAAAGACTAAATTATGGATTCATCCAAAAACTCATATTGAAAATACAAAGGAAATAATCTAAAGGGCTTTTCAAGGTTGTAATGTGGCTTGGCTAACAAACAAGGAATAAATCCTAAAGCTATTCGAAACAAAAACTTGCCTAAACCTAAGGGAGTGATAAATTCACCAAAGTTTCAAACAATAGAATTTCAATCAAAATTCTTCTTCACCCCAAATTTAAAACCAACACACATCACTTATTAACACAACATTATTCCAAAAACTTTTTGTTTTAATTTTTCAAAGCTTTTTTCAAAATTTTTTTCCTTTTTATTTTCACTTTTTTTCATATTTTTTTTAACCTCATAGTAATACACACAGCACATAAACATTTATCTTCCCAACTTGAATTCAACCATATCATAATGTGAATACTCCCTACTTTCTAAGGCAAGGTAAAAATTCAAACTACAACTCATGGTCAAAGGTTCAAGAAAACAAAGAATCAATATCCATACAAAAAGATGAACCGAATACTCATAGACAAGCATTTAGAAAAAACAACATGGATATCGATAAAAAGCTCAAAGGGGTTACTAATGATCACACACTCACAAGGTGAATTGACTATTTGGCCAAGGTAGTTGTGCTCAAAATGGAACAAAAAATGCCTTGATCATGTTCATGCTTTCATATAAACAATACAAATAAAAGATTAAGCATAATAAAATCCAGTTAAAATAATAGTTGTGGTCTCCAGCATATGTGAACAATGGAAAGTTACCACACAAAAAGGGTAGGAACTATGGTGATTCACAAACGAACAAGTATACAAAAGAATGAATGGCATAAAAATTGTAAAAAGTCTAGTATTATGAATATTCTAAAGTATAAAAAGCGATAAACACATACCTCGAACATGTATAAAACTTTAACCATATCATTACCATGCATTCGCAAGTTGAAACACTCAAACTTGGAAAATCACCAAAAGCGACTTCTAGCTATCGAACCAAAATTGAGTCCAAACAACAACAAAAGAATTAATTATACTAATATTATTCACTATTTAAATCCCTAGGTGGAAGTGGGAAAAAGAAAAGCCAATCAAAAAATTAAAAAGAATTCACTAGCTCTACATAGCAGAGCGTAATAAGCGGCACCGAGCACGCTTAGCACGCTACACCAGTTGCAGAAAAACAGGACAACAACTGGTGCAACTGCTATGCAAGCTCCGTAATCACACTACACACCTCAATGAACATAATATTTACAACATACAAACTTCCTCAAACTAAACACGACAAGCTTGCAGAAAAACACAACTCTACATAACGAAACAAACAATTGAAAGTGAATTAACAAGTTGAAAAGTGAAAATTTGAGAATTTAAAACAAGTCAAATTTCAAAATGTTAAAACACAAGTCAACACATACCAAAAACGAATACAAACAAAACATGCTTGTTTTACGTCATAAGCTCGATGACTTTATTGTACGAGCTAGTAACCTCCTCTCATCATGCCATGGTATTTTCACACCGCACAAACCTAAAGATAGTGTCCTAACATCCACACAACAAATGTTGCGAAAATGAGATAATTTACAACAATACGTGAAAACAAAGAAAATCACATATATGCACAAGTATCATATACAAGTTAATGTACAATTTCTATACAACATATACATTAATTACAAAACTCAAAAACAAAAGAATTATCGCAATGCAAAAACAATAGAACCAATCCCCGACAACGGTGCCATTTTGCTTTTGAAGTAGAGCGGCAAGCAAAAAGTAAGTTATTAATTTACCGGGTGATATTTAGGTTATATCGTATCATGTCCACAAAGATTAGTTATTGATTCGCTGTTCAAAAAATCATTGGTTAATGACTTTGGGATTGAATGGGTTGAAAGAAAATGTATTAACAAAAAATAAATGTATAAAAAGGAATAACTTATCAAGCATGCATATATACTACTTATCACAGACTTAAATCTATCAACATCTTATAATCAACATATGATATTCATCAATGTCATTATGTATCACTCACAACCTAAGTCATTTCTAAACCAAATTGAGAGCCTGACTGCATCACCTTGGTAGCAATCTCTCAACCACCTCAACAACACATAAGTCAATCAAACTCGCCTGTATCGACGATCTCTCAGAGCGACACAAACAACACATAGGCATTAAGCTTTGATACCCAAGTAGATGTCAGCTCTAACTCTATCTCTAGAGTTCAGAAACTAACATATAATCATCCTAGATAAGAATCTAAGTAGTATATGTCTATAACAACTCAAATCCCTAACACAGAGTAAAAATACATAACAACAATCCACAAAGATTCATAAAGCAAGTTTTATAAAACAACAAGGACGAAATATATACATCAATTCAAAGAAAATATACATACAAACCCAACCAGTAGAGATTACATAAAGAGGAAGAGAAATGAACCGCAGATCTACTAGTTTGTCAGTGCCGATCAAAGAGAAATCCATCCCAGATCATCCGTATGTGAGCTCCATAGTTGTTATCTAATCTAATCCTAACAAAATTTACAATTTGATGGAGTTGGGAGCAAAAAATTCCCCAAAACCATAACCTAAAAATGAACGAAATCTGTTTTTATAAAACAAAACTCAATAGACTGCACTAAGAGGGCTTGCCGCGGTAAGCGCGTCTTCATTATTTAACACATCAAACCAACCTAAACAGCGCTAAGAGGGCTTCAAAACATTGGTTCTGCCAAATTTGTTAAACGCAAACAGCGCGCTACAGAATGAGTTGAGCGCCACTCACGCTTAGGGGCCTCTACGCGCTAACTGGGCTCTCCTGGACAACATGTCCCAAAACTGGTCTTTTATTCCGAAAACGCGCATCTGGAGCTATGCCTTCGACACCTTCTTCCTCAATGCTCCAAAATGCAACAAATACCTACAAAATGAATGGAAAAACATCAAACGATACACTATGCACATAGTAACACAAATAAACACAAACTAAATGTATTTGCATAAAAGTCGGGTTTATTCAACGATATTAACGATAAAAAGTCGATAAGTGCAACAAAAAGTATATATAAAAATAGCTACAATTTGCACTTATCAATTATTCATAAATCCGGAATTGGATAGTGGAATTAAGTGCTTATTAAATTAAGTGGATTTACATGAAAGTGTTTAATTATTGAAACAAATTGATGATGTTGCATAAAACTTAATTTGCAATCCTTAATTCATCATGAATAATGTGAATCTAGACAATGAATTATGCAAAATAATGTGTTTGATATGAGAGTATCTTGTGTTTGATCAATTGCCTAAACCATTGGAAATACTCAAAAATTTGTTAAAAAACTGCCTCTGACACGAGGGTAACCGGTCACCCAGATATGGTAACCGGGTACCCCTCATTTCGCTCACAAAAATTTTCAAAACTATCACGAGGTAACCGGTCACCCAGTTATGGTAACCGGTTACCCCAAGTCAGTAGCAAATTTCTAAAATTTTCAAAGTTATGGTAACCAGTTACTCCAAGTCAGTATCCAATTTTCAACTTTTGGTAACCGATTACCCAAATGTGGTAACCGGTTACCCAGACAGAAATGCCAATTGTTGCTTTGTTTTTATTGCATGTTTACAACATTACCTTGTTACTTCTAACTCTTTTTGTGAATGTTTTGCAAGGTACATTATTATGCCTTCAACCTTTAATTAGTGCATGATTAATGGTTGAAAGGACACTTTACGCGATCATTTTTCAAGTGAAATTTTGTGTATGATGCGCAAATGATATTATTCTTGCATGAATTGTATTTCGTGTATGTACCTTGGAATCACACGGATGTGTCCGCTACACATTCTGCCATGTGATTGTTATACACTGTATGGATTGTGTTTCGTGAAAGCATATTTTTATATCCGGATGTGTCCACTACATATTCTGATCTTGATTGGTTGATACTTTGACGCTTAGGCTAATGGTATTTTCTTTATTGGTGATAGCAGCTCGTGAAGTTTTCCGGGTTTCTTTGCTTTTGCTTAGCATCTATGAATTGTCATCCGTTTGGTACATTTCCCTTCTATTTTCTCTCTGCATTTTATCGCTTTCTAGAGATTATGAGAAGTAGGGATTTTACTGATTTTCTTACCATGTCAAGTAGGAATAGAGATGTATAAGGAGGATATTCGTTGCTGATCATGTCAGGAATCCCTCTGGTTTATTTAAAGACCCGTTTAGGGAAATTCCGTATTATATGCATTATGTGTGGTATTTGTGATTGTTTAAAATCCTACCTTTGAAGTAGGTATTCCGTACGTGTGTTTGCATTTGTTCTCGCATATCCCCCACCCCAATAAGTCTTCAAAAGGAGGCGAGTGGATAGGTTTCCCAATCGACCCCCACATTTCATCTGTGTCATCCTTAGCTCACGTTGTACGTCGATGCTTTGGTTTTCTACATATCATGCGTATCGAGTCGATCTCGTGGAAAAGGGTTTTGCAATCAAATCCCCACACTTTTTCAGGAGTTCACAATGGCCATTTCTGACACTTCGCTATCCGCTTGTTTACTTCGGGTGATCCTCTCTCCTTAGCTAAAGTAATGCTTTTATTTTTTATTTCATCTCAGTCTCCCGCTTGTTTTCTTAGGGTTATCCGCTCCCCTAAGCTAAAGAATTTTATCTTCATACCCCCATCCCCGAGTCATGTACACCTCGATTGTGTGCTTTTGCCAAAACACTTGTTTGTATATACCATGCTCCTTTAGGATGTGCTTGTTTCTTTCCCGATTCGAGCTAGACGTTAGGATAGTAATCCATGCATGATAACAATAGGTAGATATTAACCTTTTTATCCTCAACCTTAGAATCAATCATTGTATGATAAAATTAGGGATAAATTTAGGATAGTTTCCCTTAGATGTTTTTCTTTCTGTTGCATCCTTGCATTAAGACTATAACTCTTTTTCTTGAAAAATGCATAAAACATCTAACAAAATCTCAAATCCTTCTTTAAGGGAAAAGATATCAACTAATACAAACTTTTTCTGCCTTGAGGCCTTTCTTTGAAGTTTTCAAACTGGATGTGTTATTTTCCCTCTCTATGCAATACGATGCATAATTCCCCAAAGGTCGGGTTGCACCATGTCTACTTGCTACGAGTCACGACTTTAGCCTTATTCACCTTTGGACACTTTTTAAGCATATTAATTCCTTTCTACTCCAGATGTGCGAGTCTCTAAAGGTCGAGCTGCAGGTAGAATGCGAAATTTATGTTGTTCCATTAAATAACACCAACCAACCAAAATATGTGAGCTGAACTACGGCTGATCTGATTCCTTAAAAAGGATACGTAGGCGGAGGCTTTTTGTGGGGCCTAATCGAGCATATCTTTGTAAAAATCTCTTTCTTTTCCCCATAACTTTATTTTCTCTACATTGTTTTCCCTTTTATTTTGCATAGATTCCCTTTTAGCTTTTAAACCTTAAGCAATTAGATTTGACCACACCCATTAGATTAGAACAACAATAGTGTATACCGTAGAGCACTACGGGCGTGAGGGGTGCTAATACCTTTCCCTCGCGTAACAGACTCCCTTACCCAATCTCTCGGTCATTTGACTGTGATTTCAGCCTTCTCAAGTTTACTCAATGTTCACCTTTCCCTTCCCATGAGATAAAAACGTTCGATGTCGACTTCATTAGTTTCATCTTGATGATGTGTTCGGCTGGTTGTTTCCGTCACCTTCAGTAAAAGTTGGTGTATTCTTTGATCTCTACCTTCAGTAAAAGCTGATGTCAACCCTTTGTTCCCAGCCTTAAGTGATGATGTCAAACCCTTTGTTCCTAGCCTTAAGTGTTGATGTCAACCTTTGTTCCCATCCATAAGTGTTGATGTCAACCCTTCGTCCCCAGCCTTAAGTGTTGATGTCAAACCCTTTATTCCCAGCCTTAAGTGTTGATGTCAATCTTTGTTCTCAGCCATAAGTGTTGATGTCGACCTTTGTTCCTAGCCATAAGTGCTGATGTCAATCCTTTGTTCCCAACCTTAAGTGCTGATTTCAAACCCTTTGATCTCAGCCTTAAGTGTTGATGTCAACCTTTGTTCCCATCCATAAGTGTCGATGTCAAACCCTTTATTCCCAGCCTTAAGTGCCGATGATAACCTTTATTCCCACCCATAAGTGTTGATGTCAACCATTATTCCCAACCATAAGTGCTGATGTTAAACCTTTGTTCCCAGCCATAAGTGTTGATGTCAACCCTTTGTTCCCATCCATAAGCATTGATGTCAATCATGTGTTTCTAGTCATAAGTAATGGTTTTAACTATTCATTTACTATTCTCGATGTTGATGTTTATCGTCATCTCTGAGACAACATTATCTTACTATTTCTATTCGCAACCTTTGGTTTGTTAATTTCCGATCCCCTGTGAGTTGATGTTACTCTCTTTTTGCTATCTCCTCTATGAGAGGATAGTTCACAGTTATCTGTCGATCGTTGTTATCCATTGCTTTTTCCTCATTTATGTAAGTACGAAGTACGCCTAAGAGGGGGGGGGGGTGAATTAGGTACTTTAAAAATTCTTGTTTTTAGTGATGATGGTTCTTATTTTTCTGGTTATAAGAGATTTTAAGAAAGCTTAAAAATGCAGAAAAATAAAGAGACACGGGCGATATATCCTGGTTCCCCTCATAGTCCGAGAGTACTCCAGTCCCCTTTCAACATGAAAGAGATTTCCTTATTGTGGCAAACTTAAACAAGAACTACCAACCAAACCAAGAACAGTCCTCTTGGACCAAGAACAATCCTCTTGGCTTTTCACTAAGTTACCTATGAGAACAATCCTCTCAATGTAACTACACTTGTATCCAACAACTTGGAAAGACAAGATTTCAACAAAAACACTTAAACTTAATTCCAACAATCCTTGAAAATAAGTAAGTAAATATCAATTTGTGAGTTTGAGTGAGTAGAGTAATATTGACCACTTAGAGTGATTTGACAATGTATAATCTTCTTCTTTCAATAATAATATTGTACAAAGACTCAAGATATATTTGCTCAAAGTTTTCTGTTTGTTAAGGTATGAAAATGTGCAGAAAACTTATGCATGAAAATGAAGAATGCTTGAGTTTGTATTTTAAAATGTCAGAAAATATTATTGGAAGAAGGTGTTAGATATGGATTTGAAATTGAATATTTATATGTTCATAACACCCCTTTTAAACATCATGAAGATCTGGAAATGTATCATGAACAAATGCCAAGTTTAAGTGAAAAGATGTAATGAAAAGGCATGATCAAAAGGCATGAACAAGGCTGTTATTTTTCAAATTCGAGCAGTATGCAATCGATTGCACCCTTGGTGTAAATCGATTGCACAAGGTTTTTAACAGCTATTTTTTCAAAATCTTAAAGAGTGCAATCGATTGCACTAACAATGTAATCGATTGCATGCAAAGTCAGTAGCAAAAAAATTAACTGAGTGCAATCGATTGCACTAACAATGTAATCGATTGCATGCAAAGACAGTAGCAAACATTTTGAAAAATTTAAGTATGAAATGGATTGCATAGGTAATGTAAATCGATTGCACATAGAAACAGAAGCAAAAGATCTGAATTTTTGAAGTGTGCAATCGATTGCACTAAGATGTAAATCGATTGCATGCAGAAGAAAATGAAATTTTATATTTTAAAAGCTTGAGTACTGATTCTTAAACATTTCTTTTTCATTTTTGAGCATCTATATCTTAAGATAAAAGTAGATAATATTATTATACCTTTAAAGTTATTGAGAGCTTGAATGAAGATATTATCCTTAGATGCTTAGATGCTTGATGCTTGATCATAAATCTTTGCCTTCTTTGTTAGCCATGGTTTGTCTTCATCAAAACAAAAGCTTATTTGTGAAGCTTGATTTTACAATTTATAGAGTTTATGATACTTTATCTCCTCTTTGGGCTTTACCCAGTAGAGTTGAGTCTTCTTTTCCCCAGCAGAGTTGATTTTCCTCTAATGGAGTTGAGTTTCTTTCCTTCAGTCAAGCCGGTATTCCTTTCTTAATGTTACCTCCTTGATAGTTTGTTGCTTGCATTTCTAAGAGTTTCCATTATTGAAATGTTACTATGCATTTGGATTCTTTGATCTTGGTTTTGGCTTTACCTGTTTATAGCCATCCCCAGAGTCTTGTTGTTCCCCATCAATTTATTTTCCTGATTGAACTCTCTTTTTGGTATGTTGGTTTTATTTTCTGCTTCCCCAATGGTGTTATGTGTCACCGTTGGAGTTGTTCATTTTCATTCATAATTATAAGCATTTCATGGCATATTAGGGCCAAAAATAGGGTTTATTTTATATTTAATATCTTCAATCGCATTGAGACAAAGATTTTAACTTACATATCTCCAGATAGAAGACACTTAAATAAGGGTAACTGTTATACCCCGATTTTTGCCTCTAAGATCCCTCATCATCTCATATTATCAATACATCAAGATCACACATTAGGGTTGTGTTGTACCCCAAAATTTACCCTCTCATTTCTCAAGGCTTTTCTCACAAGGATTCTCAAGATTCAAGCTTTCACAAGTACAATTGGATTTTTCTAGTATCAAATTAAAGAGGAAGCTGTTAAAAAAGGGGGAAAACAGATAAAAATAATCTTTTTGATAAAATTGGAGAAAAACAAGTCTTTTTCGATTCAGCTTCTTCGATTGGCCTTTTGGCCTCGTTTGACACAAGCTTGGCCTGCATCCTTCGACTGGGCACTGGCCTCTGACACGCTGACTTTGATTTACAAGGTAGGAGTTTCCTACATGCCACCTTCGATTGCATTTCTGGCCTCACATGGCTCTCAATGCAATGACTTCCTATATGCCGACTTCGTTTGGATGTTTGATGCTTGCATGCATGTGTTGATTAGATAAATAATTCCCTCCATGCTTGCTTTGATTCACAAGGTGATGACTAGCTATGTATATATTTCAATTGAGCCACAACTCATTTCTTGCGTGCAAGAGGCGACCACCAGGACAACAGGCACAAGGCAAGAGCCTCATGTAACCTCATTTGATTCCAAGGCAAAAAAGCCTCCTTTTGGCATCCTTCGATTGCACATTTTTGCCTCCTGCATGCCTCTTTCGTCTAGGCATTTTTGCTAGCCTAGCGTGCCTCTTTCGTTTTGGCATGTGACTCCCTTCATACAAGTCTTCGTTTGAGCATTGGCCTCTTGTGTGCTTGCTTGGAGTCACAAAGTTTAGACCTCCTGCATGTAGGCTTCAACAGTGACATTGAGATCCCCTAGAACCCGATTACTATTACTAGGACAAGTTGGGCCAACTAAACTTCAAGAGGGTACTTACCTACAAACCCCATGCAAGCCTAAACCTAAGGACTTGTCTGCTTTATGTGTATATGACTATTTGTACATAACAACTTGCTCACTTTGAATACTTGTACATAACATCATGACATCATACCATAGCATTTTCAATAACCATTTCAAGGATCTCAATGGCCTTTGATGCAAGGTCATGTTGAACCAGACGCCTATCAAGGGGCAAGAGGATTCATTCTCTAATCAAACGCCATCAAGACCAAAGCACGATAACTTAAGTCAAGGGCTACGACCCACTTGACACGGTGAGCTTGATTCTCGTGGAAGGACATCCACCGATACAAAGTTATCCAATCAAAGCTGTTGATCAAATTTCAACTTCTAACATCTTCTTGTGTTTACCCCATGAGATCCTTGAAAACATGCATCCACATACCATGCATCATATCATGACAGGTTTCTCCCATACAGGTCTCCTTATCTTCCTACTGTTTATTTCATTAATATGGATATGGAACAAATGGTGAAGGATCTCCAAGCACAAAATGCCCAATTTCAACAAATGTTCTTGGTTGTGGCTAAGGGGCAGGAGGACCTGAAGACTCTCATTCTTAAAGACAAGAAGAAAAAGACAAAGAAGTCAGTAGGCGTCCTGAATTTTGGAAGAAGACTTAGAGGACCAGTCAAGAGAGCTCTAGATCTCTCAACTCCATCAAATGAGGGGAATAATCATGAAGAAGATAACAACCTAGGGATTGATGAAGATGAAGCTGAATACTCTGAGGAACAATATCCTCCCGCTGATGATAAATACAAATAGCTGGAGGATCACCTCAATGCTATGGAGATTCAGCAGATACCTGGCTTGGACTTTGAAGAGTTAGGTTTAGTTTCCAGAGTGGTCATCCCACCAAAGTTCGAAATCCCTACCTTTGCCAAATATGATGGGGTCTCTTGTCCTAAGATTCATCTGAGATCTCATGTCCGCAAGATTTAGCCTCAGACTCCTGACCGGAAGCTATGGGTTCATTTATTCCAAGAAAGTTTGGTTGGCACTCAACTGGAGTGGTTCTATTAGTTATAAGGAACTGACATTCATACATTGGAGGACTTGGCCGCTGCTTTCTACAAGTAGTACCAATACAGCGATGATCTTGCACCAACACGTGTGTAGTTACAAAATATGACCATGCGTTCCAACGGGGGCTTCAAAGAATACGCCCAAAAGTGGAGAGACATGGCTGGCAGGGTGCAGCCACCTTTAAATGACAGGGATCTGATCGAAATCTTTATGGGAACTTTAACGAGACCTTTCTTCAATCACCTGATTGGAAGCTCTTCAGCCGGGTTCACCGAGCTAATACTGACTAGAGAAAGAGTCGAGGCTGGCATCAAAAGTGGTAAAATCCAAGGAGATACATCCTCTGATACTCAAAAAGCCATACAATGGGAAGAAAGAGTCCAATGCTGAGTACGACCAAAAGGGTCATAACAAGAGCAACCACGGCCAACATGTGGGGGCAGTCCTAATCTCCGGTCCTGCATTGCAGCGACAACAACAACAGGGTAATCAATGAAGGCAAGACGAGCCTAAAAGACAGTTTACAAACATCAACATGCCGCTATCTCGATCACTGCAACACTTGTTGAAGATGAATCCGATTACGTTGATAGGACCTTATCCAAACCCCAAAACTTCTTCTCCTAACTACAATCCTGATGCAATATGTGCATATCATTCTGGTAGTCCTGGGCATGATACTAACGATTGTTGGGCACTGAAATACAAGATTTAAAACATGATTGACACCAAGGAGATCGATTTCGACCCTCCAGAGACTCCCAATGTGATCACCTCTCCCATGCCAAATCATTGAGCGTTCCAGTTCATTTTGAATTTTCAATTGTAATTTTTTGTGTTATTCAAACACTTATCTATTAATGTCAAACTTTGTTTCATTAATGCATTGCATATGTTTGTCTTGAATTAATCCATTCATTTTCATTATATTTAAACTATGCTGTTTTTACTCCCTTTATGATATACAACTCTTGTTTCAAGGTAGCAAACCTTTAGAGGGAGGATGACGAAAACAATGCCATAATCTCATACAATATACTTTTGAATAGACCTTGCTGACAATGTACAAGTGTTTCTTTCAATTCCTAAACATTGGAGTTATAAGGAGGATAATCCCTAGTCAACCCCTTTGAGCCTAAGAAGTAGGAGTTTTCTTTTTCACACAAATTGAAACCTTTAATCAAAACCTGGGGTAGGGTAGTTTCTCAGTTAATTCAAACGTGCGTTCAGTCGCAAACTTTCACTTCGTATACAACGAATGACATCAAAAAAATTCCCCTAGAATCAAAAGACGGTGATGGTTCCCTACCAAACAGGAAATCATTAACTCTCAAAAGAAAAACCCATTAAGTCAAAACCTACAAAGGAGACTTGAGAAAAACTGGGGCATCCCGCTGACTATAATCTCAAAACAAGAACAGTCAGGCAAAAATCAGGGATAGTAAATAAAAAAAGAGGACCCTACAAATCCTCAACAACATGTAAAATATGTCAAAAATGACTGCCTTCCAACAAATAAGTTTCCAAATTGCTGAACCATCACCAAAACGTCATTCCAGACTCAAGTGGAATTCAAACGCACAATTAATTGAGTTTAGGACTGAAGAACATCACGAATAATGGGAGGGTAAAAATACACTGTAAGCCTTATCCTTTGTTTCTTAAACTGAAATTCTGGGAGCAGATACTTAATGTCACAGTGAATGTTATGACACCGTATCTGACACTCTTCAAGACAGTAAATCTAAAAGCAGTAAAGAACACAGTCAATTGTTTACCCAGTTCAGTGTGTAATAACACCTACTCTGGGGGCTACCAAGCTAGGGAAATTCACTATAAGAGATATTAATTCAGGAATAAACCAACCAATTTATCTCCTTCACTTAAGACCTACCCAATGCAACTTCAATCTAAGTTCAACTTAAACCTGAGTTCCTACTCACTCCCCCTCAATCACAACAGTGATACTAAACAATTTACTAATGAAATTATGAAGACACTCTTCAGAACATACCCTTGATTTTGCTTCACAGCTTTTAATCAAGTAACACAAACACTCGTGCTTCAAAGCTTTGAGTGATACACAACCCTAACTTGACTTTGCTTCAAAGCTTTAATCAAGTGACACAAACACTCGTGCTTTAAAGTTTTGAGTGATACACAACCCTTACAATCAAATCCTACTCCAAGTCACTTATCACAATGATAATTGCTTGGATTACAGTAGTTACAACTATACAGTCCCTTATTAATTTTCTGTCAAAAGTATCTTTCACCAACAGTCTTCATGAGGAATATATAGGAAGCTATTCTTCAGTTAGGGCTTCCACGAAAATAGCTAGGGTTAATTAGGGTTAACCTCAAGACTTGGTCATAGGACTTTAACAACCAGATTAGGGTTAAGCAAAGTTAACCTAAGTCCATGTGAGAATCTGATCTGGACTTAATAAACCAGATTCATGCAAATTCTCAGAAATAATAAATCTGCACAAATGTTAGTTCAGTACAGGATGTCTTAACATTGGTTATGACAACAAGAATCATGTTTACTGATTTTGGTAGAATGCAATAAATATGATCATTGCATAATGATCAACTAAACACTCATATTGAGCAGCTCCTGTATGACATTCTTTTTCTGCAGAATGTACCTTGTATCCCAGAATGTTATGACATCAGTCATGACATTCACACAACTGGTTTTACCAAAAAATATGCCAACAACCAAACACTTACAAACTCCCCCTTTGGAAATTTTTTGGCTAAAACCCCTAAACAATCAGAGATTAGAAAGCAGCAGAATTAATAATATCTACCAAGTCTAATTCTACCAAAATTATCGCAAAATCTTCTCCCCCTCTTTAGCCATAAATAGGCCAAAGATAATTGTACTTTTAGGTTATACAATCATCCAAAAGGAATAATAAAAACACAGAGAAAAAAATCAAAAGTCATTTGCAGCATCAGGTACCAGCAACAAACTTTTCAACTGCACTGATCTTCAAGCACTGTCATCTTCAGAGGAGGCACTATCTTCAACATTAAGTTGGTCTTCAGCAGCATCCTCTTCCCTTCTTTGTCCTTCAATCTCCTCCTGTTCTAGTCTAGCAATTAGGTCCTCAAGAGTCCTTTTCCTTGTACAAGCTCTTTGCAGGTTTCCTTCAGCACAACTATAACATCAGTTTTCTTAGAATGAGACTTGACAGTTGATGTCTCAGCTGATGTCATGACAATGTCAGGAACATGTGTTCCCTGAAATAGCTTATAGTGCAACCCAAGAGCAGGGGCTCTTTTGCATACAATATCTTTTTCAACTAGAATGTTAGGATACTGAGCAAGGACTATACCACATAGGAGAGAGGGGAAGGCAATAGGGCCTTTAATAGCACAACTTCCAGCATGTTTTAATGTTTGATCAAAGATATACTTCCCATAGTCAAAGTTTGTCCTGGTTCCAATAGCATAAATAAATCTTCCCAAGCCTGTGGAGATGGTTGATTTATGGTTGGTGGGAACCCAGTTAGCTGCACCAATTTTGTGCAGTATGGCAAATTTCATGCTCAGCTTGCTTGCATTCAGCTTCCCTCTTAAGGGCCAGCTCTTGACTTGATTTGCAGTAATGGTTTGGCACACTTGGTTGTCAGTAACCTCTAGCTCAAGGCAAGCATCATCAGGTCTTCCTAGGAATTTATTTATTTCAGAGGGAGAGAAATTTACCTTCCTTCCTCTCACATATACACAATTAAAATCAACTGACTTTCCATCAGCACACCCATCAGATAAATTCACTATGAATTCTTTGACAAGAATTTCATAGCAGTTGGTAAACTTTACCACAGTATTTATTAGACCATCAATTTTGATTAGATCCATGATCTCCTTACATTCCATGGCACTGTTGTTCAGTTCTCTTTCTAAGGCGATCCTTTTCAAACATACATACTTCCACCTGTTTGGATTCTCAGGATGGTGAAAGGAGATGTTGTCAGTGGCGACTTCAGGGACTTTAGGCATTTTGCTTGAAGAGATTTTCCTTTTGAGAGGAGTGTCTTCAACATCAAATTCAAATTCTGATTCCTCATCAGATTTAGAGGGTTCAGGCTCCTTCCTTTTCTTTGCTATTGGTTGTCTCAAAGGTTTTGAGAGACTACCAGCAGGTACTCGAGTTTTCACCTTCCCTTTTTCTTTTGACATTCCAGCCTTCACAGTTTCTACTCCAGTCTTGTTCTCAGACCTGGTTTTCTTATGAACAACATCAACAGTCTTCTCTTTGGAAAGGCTTTTGGAAGCATCCTGCTTTCCTTTTCTGTTCATCATCCTTCTAGCTATGCTAGGGTTGATATTGGCAATTAAGTCATTGTCAGAGTATTCTTCATCAACATCAATAACCGGGGGTTCAACATCCTTCTCAGTAGGGTTCTGGTGATCATCACGATTTTCAGGAGATTTCCTAATGTTGTCATCCGGTGTCTCAACATTCTGAGTGACATCTGGATTCATTTCAACATTTGGACTAGCAGATTCTTGATTCAAAGGTACAAAAATGCCAGGTACAAAGTGATTCTCATTTATAATCCTAGTGACAAGTCTAGCTATAGCTTGATGAACATAAACCGAGCCTTCCCTATTTGCTATTTCTGGAGGAACAAAAGATGATGGTTGAGAGGGTTTACCAGATGAAGAAGCTTGTGACCTTCTTGCATGTCTGGTTCGCAGCTTCTTGACCTTAGTGGGGTCAGCTGCCAGTTCACAAAGAGGAGTTATCTCCAGAACATCAGAATCCATGCAGTTTGTGATTGCCCTAGGTTCTCGATCAGAGGATGCGGAAGAAGCAGTCGCCTTTGAAGAGGATGATGACATGGATAGTTGAGACATTTTGAGTGTTTTAGAAAACAGGTAACAGTAATAGAGAAGTCTTCGTTTGAGAGATTGAAGATTGTTGCCGAAACGCGAGAGGAGGGAGATATATGAATGTCTATTCAACTTCTTAAAATTTTGGAAAGAAATAGAGAAGTAGATGATTAGCCCAATCAGAGTAGACTTAACTGAAATATCTCTCTCATCCCTTGTTTTAAGCAAAATTAATTACTACATTTATTCATGTTGGCAAATACCCAGCTTGCCCCTCAAATTTTCAAATTGATTTGCCTCAAGTGCCTTGGTAAAAATGTCAGCCAGTTGTAGTTCAGTGGCAACATGTTCCAGTTTAATCGTCTTCTCCTCTACAAGATCTCTGATGAAGTGATGTCTAATGTCAATATGCTTGGTCCTGCTATGCTGAATAGGATTCTTGGAAATGTTGATAGTACTCAGATTGTCACAGTACAATGTCATAACATCTTGTGTGACATTATACTCAGTAAGCATCTGTTTCATCCAGATCATTTGAGAACAACTACTACCAGCTGCTATGTATTCAGCTTCAGCAGTAGATAGAGACACACAGTTCTGTTTCTTGCTGAACCAGGAGACAAGATTATTTCCTAAGAAGAAACATCCTCCAGAGGTGCTCTTTCTATCATCAGCACTTCCAGCCCAATCAGCATCACAGTAACCAGTCATAGTTGGTTCACATCCATGAGAGTACATCAAGCCATAGTTGTAGGTTCCACTCACATACTTCAGAATTCTCTTCACTTGGTTGATATGACTTACTTTGGGTTCAGCCTGGTATCTTGCACATACTCCAACTGCAAAAGCAATGTCAGGTCTGCTGGCTGTTAAGTATAGCAAACTTCCTATCATGCTTCTGTACAAGCTTTGGTCCACCTTAACCCCACTTGAATCTTTGGACAACTTTAAGTGAGTAGGTGCAGGAGTCCTTTTGTGACTAGCATTCTCCATCCCAAACTTCTTGACAATGTTCTTTGCATACTTGCTTTGAGACAGAAAAATTGAGTCTTCCATCTGTGTGACTTGCAGTCCAAGAAAGTAGGTCAATTCTCCCATGAGGCTCATTTCAAATTCAGCTTGCATCTGGTCAGCAAAATGTTTAACCATTTTATCCGACATTCCCGCAAACACTATGTCATAAACATAGATTTGAGCTACCATTATCTTTCCTCCTTCATTTTTGACAAAGAGAGTTTTATCCAAGCCTCATTTCCTGCATCCTTTGTCATAGAGGAATTTTTTCAACCTGTCATACCATGCTCTAGGAGCTTGTTTCAGGCCATATAAAGCTTTCCTCAATTTGTAGACATGATCAGGGCAGTTTGGATCCACAAATCCTTTAGGCTGTTCCACATAAACTTCCTCATTTAAGTACCCATTTAGGAAGGCACTCTTTACATCCTTCTGAAATAACTTGAACTTAAGGAGACAAGCAATTCCCAATAGGAGTCTGATTGATTCCAGTCTGGCTACAGGAGAAAAAGTCTCATCAAAATCAACCCCTTCAACTTGAGTGTATCCTTGAGCAACAAGTCTTGCCTTATTCCTGGTGACAACTCCTTCAGCATCTGATTTGTTCTTGTAGATCCATTTTGTGCCAATGATGTTTGTTCCTCCTGGTCTAGGAACTAACTCCCATACTTCATGTTGCTTGAATTGGTTCAATTCATCTTGCATTTCTCCAATCCAGTATTCATCAATTAAAGCCTCCTTAACATTTCTTGGTTCAATCTTAGATACAAAGCAAGAGTTTGAGATGATTTCTCTAGATCTTGTAATGATTCCACTGTTAGGATCTCCTATGATGAGTTCCTTAGGATGATCTTTCTGAATTCTGATGGAAGGGTCTTTGTTAGCTTCCTTTGATTCAGATTCTGATGAAGTAGTTTTAGGAATATCATCCTTTTGAGTTGAAGTCTCAAAGAATGTCTCAACATCATATGGGACATTTGTTTCCTCATGGTAATCATCAACTATGACATTTATAGATTCCATCATAACTTTGGTTCTGGAATTGAATACCCTATAAGCTCTGATGTTGGTAGAGTATCCTAGGAATATTCCTTCATCACTTTTAGGGTCCATCTTTCTCCTTTGTTCACGATCTGTCATAATATAGCATTTGCTTCCAAATACATGGAAGTACTTCACTGTAGGCTTTCTTCCTTTCCAAAGTTCATAAATGGTGGATGATGTTCCCTTTCTCAAGGTGACCCTGTTATGGACATAACGGGCTGTATTCATAGCTTCAACCCAAAAATGAATAGGAAGTCTTTTGGCATGTATCATTGCTCTGGAAGATTCCTGTATAGTCCTGTTTTTCCTTTCCACAACTCCATTTTGTTGAGGAGTTATGGGTGAAGAGAATTCATGATTAATTCCTTCTGAGGAGCAGAACTCATCAAACTTACTGTTTTCAAATTCCTTGCCATGATCACTTCTGATTCTGACAATGCATCCTTCTTTTTCTCTTTGAATTCTTTTGCACAGTTCCTTAAATACTTTAAATACATCAGACTTTTCTCTAATGAAGTTAATCCAGGTGAATCTGGAAAAATCATCCACAACAACATAGGCATATCTTTTTCCACCAAGACTTTCTACCTGCATTGGTCCCATCAGATCCATATGTAGAAGTTCTAACACCTTAGAGGTGGTCAGATGTCTTGACTTTGGATGTGACATTCTAGTCTGCTTTCCAACCTGACATTCACCACAAACTCTCCCTTCATCAATTTGCAGCCTTGGAATCCCTCTGACTGCTTCCATGGATATAATCCTTTTCATTCCTCTTAGATGTAAATGACCAAGTTTTTGGTGCCACAATTTCACTTCTTTTTCTTCTTTGGCAATAGAGCACACAGAAGAATAATTAGTGTTCTCAGACTCCCATAAGTAGCAGTTGTCTTTAGATCTGACTCCTCTCATTACAACTTCTTGTTTCACATTAGTTACAAGACATTCAGACTTGGTGAAGTTGACCTTGAATCCTAGATCACATAATTGACTGATACTTATGAGATTAGAAGTCAAGCCTTTTACTAGCAATACTTCATTTAGGTTTGGAACTCCAGGGCAGTCCATGTTTCCAACTCCTTTAATTTCTCCTCTAGCACCATCTCCAAAAGTCACATAACTAGTAGTGTGAGGTTTAACATTATTGAGAAGATTCTTGATTCCAGTCATGTGTTTAGAGCATCCACTGTCAAAGTACCAGTCTTCCTTTGCAGAGACTCTAAGGGAGGTGTGAGCTATCAGGGCAGTAGCCTTTTTCTTCCACTGTTGAGTATATGGTGCCTTGTTAGACTTAGGTTTGACAACTAGGGTCTGATTAGGATATCCATATAATCTGAAGCAGAATGGCTTTATGTGACCAAACCTCCCACAATGATGACATCTCCATCTTTGGTACTTTTTCTTCATATTTCTCTGTTCTCGATGTTGAGTGCTATATTGTGACATCTGCTTTGACATTTGTTTATCAGGCCTGATCTTCTTCTTGTCTACAATAGATTTCTTTGCTGCCACAAATCCTAGACCAGACTTGTTTCCCACATTTTGTCAAACCTGAAGGATTTCTTCTAATTTGTCAGTTCCATTTGTCAGCATCTTGACAGATTTGGTCATCTGGTGAAGTTTTGAGTTTAGCATTTGAACTTACCCTTCTAGATGACTTATAGTATCAATGTCTGCCTTATTCTCAGCCTCCAACTTTACTATGAGTTTGGTTTGTCTCTCATTTTGCTGACAGACTTCAGCACTTCTGATACATAACTTCTTGTAGGAGTCAGCCAGTTCTTCAAATGTCACTTCCTCATCACTAGAGTCACTATCAGAGTTACAAATACCAGTTAGCGCAGTAACTAGTTTGGCAGATTCTTCTTCAGAATTACTTTCTGAGTCACAGTCAGACCAAGTAACAAACATTCCTTTCTTTTGTTTCTTAAGAAAGGTAGGACATTCAGCTCGAATGTGCCCATATCCTTCACATCCATGGCATTGAATTCCTTTGATTTGATTTCCCTTCTCTTCAGACTTTGGTCTTCTGCTGGAGTCATAGGATCTGTTAATGTCATAAGGAATGTTCTTAACATTTGACCTTGACTTTGGGTCCATTCTCTTGATGAGTTTGTTGAACTATCTTCCAAGCATGGCTATAGCTTCTGAAATATTTTAGGCAATGAGTTCATCCACCTTCAAGTTGCAGATATCCTGAGCTTCCTTTATAGCAGTCACCTTCATTGCAAATCTTTTAGGCAAGGATCTGAGAATCTTTCTCACCAGCTTTTCTTCTGACATCTTTTCTCCCAATGCTCCTGAGGTGTTGGAAATTTCCAAGATGTTCATGTGAAACTCATGAATGGTGTCATCTTCCATCATCCTTAGGTTCTCAAATTTGGTAGTCAGCATCTGAAGCCTTGGCATTTTTACTTTGGATGTGCCCTCATGGGTAGTTTTGAGAGTGTCCCAAACCTCCTTGGCCAGTTCACATTGATGTACTAGTCTGAATATGTTTCTATAAATTCCATTGAACAAGGCATTTAATGCTTTGGAGTTACCCAGGGCTAACTCATTTTCTTCTTTGCTCCATTCTTCCTCAGGTTTCAGACTGGTCGTCCCATCTTTCCCAGTTATGGTGGGATGGTTCCATCCTTTGTCAGCAGCTCTCCAAGCCTTTTTGTCCACTGATTTTAAGAAGGCAATCATACGAGGTTTCCAGTAGTCATAATTTGAGCCATCCAGAATGGGTGGTCTATTTCCAAATCCTCCTTCTCTGTCCATAGCGCCAGAAAATAATATCCCTAGATCTCACCCAGTAAGACAGACAGGGTGCCCGCTCTGATGCCAATTGAAATTCTGGCAGCAGATACTTAATGTCACAGTGAATGTTATGACACCGTATCTGACACTCTTCAAGACAGTAAATATAAAAGCAGTAAAGAATACAGTCAATTGTTTACCCAGTTCAGTGTGTAACAACACCTACTCTGGGGGCTACCAAGCCAGGGAGGAAATTCACTATAAGAGATATTAATTCAGGAATAAACCAACCAGTTTATCTCCTTCACTTAAGACCTACCCAATGCAACTTCAATCTAAGTTCAACTTAAACCTGAGTTCCTACTCACTCCCCCTCAATAACAACAGTGATAGTAAACAATTGACTAATGAAATTATGAAGACACTCTTCAGAACATACACTTGATTTTGCTTCACAGCTTTTAATCAAGTAACACAAACACTCGTGCTTCAAAGCTTTGAGTGATACACAACCCTAACTTGACTTTGCTTCAAAGCTTTAATCAAATGACACAAACACTCGTGCTTCAAAGCTTTGAGTGATACACAACCCTTACTATCAAATCCTACTCCAAGTCACTTATCACAATGATAATTGCTTAGATTACAGTAGTTACAAGTATACAGTCCCTTATTGATCTTCTGTCAAAAGTATCTTTCACCAACAGTCTTCATGAGGAATATATAGGCAGCTATTCTTCAGTTAGGGCTTCCACGAAAATAGCTAGGGTTAATTAGGGTTAACCTCAAGACTTGTTCATAGGACTTTAACAACCAGATTAGGGTTAAGCAAAGTTAACCTAAGTCCACGTGAGAATCTGATCTGGACTGAATAAACCAGATTCCTGAAACTTCTCAGAAATAATAAATCTACACAAATGTTAGTTCAGTACAGGATGTCTTAACATTGGTTATGACAACAAGAATCCTGTTTACCGATTTTGGTAGAATGCAATAAATATGATCATTTCATAATGATCAGCTAAACACTCATATTGAGCAGCTCCTGTATGACATTCTTTTTCTGCAGAATGTACCTTGTATCCCAGAATGTTATGACATCAGTCATGACATTCACACAACTGGTTTTACCAAAAAACATGCCAACAACCAAACACTTACATAAACCATGAACCAGACCATGCTACAACCCTTTCAAAGTCCTAATTAAAGCATGGGTTAGTTCGAAAGCATACTGTTACAAAAGGTATCCTAACTCCTGTAAGGTTTTACTCTAAATTCTGAGTTAGATTAACATTCTTACAAAAATTCTTATATCTGCTAAAACGCATTTTCAAAACTTCAAGACAAGCATAAACTTTGCATTATTTGAACATCGTTGTTTGCACATAGCTATTTGTTTGACAACAGAAAATTCACACGACGAATATCCAGCGGAAAAAAAAACTCTCTCAGTGAACGAAATCACTTTAAGTGGCATGACACTTCCAATGACAAATCTCCTATAAACAAGGGGACATGACATGTCACTTTCCAACTCATCTGGGGACAGTCAAGTCAAGATTCCAAGAAATCTCCTAAGAAGTGCTGAGTAACCAGGGGCAGGTCTTTATCTGAATCACTTGAGGCATCGAAAACAAATTCCAACAGAGGGTTACGTACAATCAGGCAAACATTTCTCGGCAATAATACAAACGCTTTCTACTAAGGGCAGTGACAAATCTCCCACAAAGTCCTTTTCATAGGGTAATCCCCAGCCAGAGTTTCAATCTCCAGAAAAAAAACTTCTCCCCAACTGAGTTGATCTCAAGAATCTTCGAGGATTTCTACCAAAAGAAAGCACTTCTTCAGCAGATTGGAAACAAGGTTTATTTCCCCAACAAACCGAAAGATTCCCCATCTTGAATTTGCCTCCCATACTATCACAAATCAAGGGACCACAACTCCTCTTCCCAAGTAGACTTTCCTACAATCCCCAGTAAGTTGCTACAAAACTTGGAAGACAACTAGATAACAATTTATTTCTGTCTCCAATAAATTGTTAACTTCCTTTCTCTTCCATCAAGAGATAACTCTCTAGTAAAGAAACAGACAACTAAGACTCCTGAGCTCTTTTCCCCAAGCAGAAGTCAACACTCTCCATAGAGTTTTCTTCTCAAGCAAAGTCAACATCCCTCGGCGTATTTCTCCTCAAAAAAAAAAAAAAATAGGAATCCCAAATGGAAACATTCTAAGCAAGGTTTAGGTGTTCATACTCTTCATCCCCAATGGCTGTTCGGGGTTCAACTTCCCAAAACTCCCCATCACCTGTCAAGGATTTATTTTCCAAGACAAAATTACATTCCGACAACATTTCATGCATCATATTTACATGCATGATAAATGCATACAACACAATCTCATTTATTTTGAGAAACATCATTGTGCCATGCATTTCATACATCATGACATTGCATACAACTAACTCTTTACCTCTTCAGGAAAGATCAAACAACAGATAACTATCATCAACAATTTTCAATAGTTCCAGATTAATACCTATAACAAGTCATGACAACTATCTATGGACGACCGATTGTAGATTAATACATGTAACAAGCCAAGAAAGCTATCTACATGAGCAGATTAAAGATTAATACATGTAACAAGCCAATAAAACTATCTTTCTTTCTAAGGTCAAAGATCAAAACCTGAAACAAGCCAGGGCAACTATCTACATGGCCAGTAGAAGCAACACTACCCAGGTTCCTTCTCAGACATTTCCAGATGAAGTTTTACACGGACTCATCCTGAAGCAACCCTACCCATGTTCCTTCTCATTTCCAGATGCAGTTTTACACACACTCATCCTGAAGCAACCCTACCCAGGTTCCTTCTCATACAATTCCAGATATAGTTTTGCACAGACTCATCTTGAAGCAACTCTACCCAGGTTCCTTCTCATTTCCAGATGCAGTTTTACAAAGACTCATCCTGAAGCAACCCTACCCAGGTTCCTTCTCATTTCCAAATGTATTTTTACACAGACTCATCCTGAAGCAACCCTACCTAGGTTCCTTCTCATTTCCAGATGCATTTTTACACAGACTCATCCTGAAGCAACCCTACCCAGGTTCCTTCTCATTCCTAGATGAAGTTTCACATGGGTTCATCCAAAAGCAACCTTACCAAGGTTCCTTCTCATTCCCAGATGCAGTTTCACACAGACTCATCCTGAAGTAACCCTACCCAGGTTCCTTCTCATTCCCAGATGCAGTTTCACACGAACTCATTATGAAGCAATCATACCCAGGTTCCTTCTCTTAAATTCCAGATACAGTTTTACACAGACTCATCATGAAGAAACCCTACCCAGGTTCCTTCTCTTAAATTCCAGATATAGTTTTACACAGACTCATCATGAAGTAACTCTACCCAGGTTCCTTCTCTTAAATTCTAGATGAAGTTTCACATGGATTCATCCTGAAGCAGCCCTACACAGGCACACCACACAACAATCTTACACATATTCCTTCTAATACATTTCTAGACACGGCTTAACACGAGCCCGTTCTAACATACTCTTCAGAGTTGAATCAACCAAAGATTTATTCTGATACTCCTCCTAATTACATTCAAATTTAGACTTAGTCTAATTTTTGTCACCAATCACCTTTGGATGGCATCTATAAGCCCATCTCCGACAACTCTCCATCATCTCTCCAAATGGCATCTTTAAGCCCATTCCCTACACAATCAACCACTACATCATTAAGTGAAAATTTTTTGGCACTCTAGTGTTCAATCATCTACCACCTTCAAGTCACGAATGGCAGACTCGCCAATCTAACTCTTCAGGTTTAAGAAGATTGAACAGGGGCAGCTGTTGTACCCCAAAATTTGCCCTCTCATTTCTCAAGGCTTTTATCACAAGGATTCTCAAGATTCAAGCTTGCACAAGTACAATTGGATTTTCCAGTATCAAACTAAAGAGGAAGTTGTTAAAAAAGGGGGAAAATAGATAAAAATAATCCTTTTGACAAAATTGTAGAAAAATAAGTCTTTTTCGATTCAGCTCCTTCGATTGGCCTTTTGGCCTCTTTCGATGCAAGCTTGGCCTGCATCCTTCGAATGAGCACTGGCCTCTGACACGTTGGTTTTGATTTACAAGGTAGGAGTTTCCTACATCCCACCTTCGATTGCATCTCTGGCCTCACATGGTTCTCAATGCAATGACTGCCTATATGCCGACTTCATTTGGATATTTGATGCTTGCATGCCCGTGTTGATTAGAAAAATAATTACCTCCATGCTTGCTTTGATTCACAAGGTGATGACTAGCTATGTGTAGCTTTCAATTGAGTCACAACTCCTTTCTTGAACCAAGAGGCGCCCACCAGGCCAGCAGGCACAAGGAAAGAGCCTCTTGTAGCCTCCTTCGATTCCAAGGCAAAAAATCCTCCTTTTGGCATCCTTCAATTTCACATTTTTTCCTCCTGCATGCCTCTTTCTTCTGGGCATTTTTTCCAGCCTAGCATGCCTCTTTCGTTTGGGCATGTGACTCCCTTCATGCAAGTCTTCATTTGAGAATTGGCCTCTTGTGTTCTTGCTTGGAGTCAAAAAGTTTAGAACTCCTGCATGCAGGCTTTGACAGGGCATTGGCTATGTTTACGCTAACTTCGACTGGACACATTTCCCTTTAGTATGCTTCAATTCCACCCTTGACAACCTTCAGCATACATGGTTGGTGGATTTGAAGGGAACACACGGGAGTACCTATCGAAGGATATACCTTACTAGCCCATTCGAAGGATTTACAAGGCCCACCTTAAGGCATCCTTTGGTGACCCATCCAAGGGGCACACATTTGGCTCCTTTGAAGGATGCACAAAAGCTACCCATTCAAAGGACTCTTGTTGGAGGAAAATCAAATAACATTGCTGAAAGAAAATCTGGTCGAAGGGGGGCCAAAACGAAAGATGAAATATTCAAAAGATGCTTGCTGCCAAGTTCAGGCCTGGTACACTGGCTATAACACTCCAAAACTGCTCCACAGCAGTCCTGAAACACTGCCTCATTCTTGCACCAAAATGGCATACAAGCACTATCCCTCAAAAGCTACAAAGATCAGTTACTCAAATTGTTCAAATTGTTTTACTTTCCCTCCAAAACTTCAGCCAGCTTTGCCTATAAATAAGAGGCTCCATAACATCTAAAGGGGGTTGAACAACACATCCAGAAACTTTGGGGTGGTAGAATGAATCTTCAAAAATCATCAAAACTCCCAAACTATTAAGATTCTCAAACACTAAACCTAAAATCCAGAAGAAACATAACACTTGTTTCCTTGGCCCTTCGAATCTAGAAGAAAACACTACACCTGTTTCTTGGCCCTTCGAATTTAAAGAAACACAACACCTGTTTATTTTTCTCTTTCGAATCTGAAATCATCCCTCACCTCTCCTGACCTTCGAATCTAGTACAAGAAGAATAACCCATGTTTCTTCTATTCGAATCCAGGAGTACTCAAGGGAGCCACTCAAGGTCCAGCAAATGTTCCAGCTTCAAACAAGGTAAGTCATTCTGAACTTAAACTCTTCGTTTGAAGCATGTACATAGTATTTGTTTCCTTTTTGTTTCCATCTTTTTAGTTTGTTTTCATTAATACTCTTATGACTTACTTTCTTTGTTTATTAAAATATACTTTAAGAACTAACCTATCCAGAAGGCAATGCTAGCACGACCTTAGGCCATGATTCTATTTAAAATCTCAAACAAAAGAAACAGGAGGAAGGAAGTATGAAACGAAGCCTTAGGCTTCCACATTGATTTCCAAGCCCCAATCGAAGGAGGCATCAAGGGACTTAAGGTGAAGAGGGTACTCCATGCTGAACGAAAGAAGCAGTCAGAAAGTCAGGCTACACCACACTGACTTCCAGGCCCTAGTCGAAAGGCACACCCACACTGACTTCCAGGCCAAATCGAAAGGCACACCTTCACTACTTCCAGGCCAAATCGAAGGGAGCCAATGAAGCATAATCGTAGGATGCTTCTGCCTAAATCGAAAGAGCCCTTTTTCTTTCCTTTATTTTATTTTGCCTTTACATTTTCATGCTATTCAATATGGTTGTAATAGTGTAGGATTTATTTTCTGCATTTTTATTACTTTTGTATAAATGCTAGTAATTAAGATGTATGGCAAGATAAAAATAACAAGTAGACAACCTAAAAATTTAAAGACAAAATGCATGCAATCAAACACACTATTCACACACATGTACCCCTAGGGTAATCTCACTTGTTGCCTTGGAAAAATAGTCATGTCCCTCGAATATGGACGTTTTAGCAAATACCCTTGATAAAAGATCGCAGTCCCTCGACGACCCTCAGTGATGCCTTCGGTAAACAATCTAGTCCCTAAACTACATTGCTAAAATGTCCCATAGCTTGCCTTCTATGACTATACAAATGTCCCATGCCCGTCCCTTCACATCCAATAATGAGGTTATTTACCAAATCAATGGTAAGATAGCAACATCTAAAGCAGGAGGAAAAGGACATAGACCTTTTGAGTAGGTAGGATGCTCCTAGTAGCTCGCTTGCTCACAACAAAAATATTTTATACACCAAACACTTTCATTTGAAACATTTTCAAAAGACAAAGCTCTTTGTATGCGTTCTTATAGAAATTAAAACCATTACAAAGACACTTTTCAAAATCACTTTCAAAAACACATTCCACAAACACCTCTTTGAACTATTTTTAAAACCAACACTTTGTACGCGTTCTTATAGAAACGAGAACCATTACAAAGACATTTTCAAAATACTTTCAAAACCCACACCACAAGCACATTTTCAAACAAAAGCAAGTGATCAAGCAAGCAACTAAGAGCCCGTAGATAACTATGGATGAAAAGGGTACTAATACCTTCCATTTTTATAACCTACCCCCCGAACTCAAGAAAATAATCTCAAAGGTCTTTCCTCTTCTTTTCACACTTTCCTTATTGGATAAAAGAAAAGTCGGTGGCGACTCTTGCTATCCACAAAAATTGTGATCAAACTCAAAATCCCCAAGTTAGTTCTCCCACCGTGTTACAGGTTGGTTCTCCCATTCTACTTTATCCTATCTTTAAGTTTGATCTTAATGGATCACCAAGAACCTTGAATTGTGTATCTTGAACATGTGTTCTTTTAACTAACATTAATATATGTATATATGTCTCTTTGAATGTTCATAGTATAGGTGATGACACATTTGCATTTATCTCACCATCTAACCTAGGGTTTAAAGGGTGGTCCTCAGTTAAATGGTTATTCAATGGATTTCAAGAGTTTAAGCTTCAAGGATATGTCAGTAATATCAATTATTTGTAGTTCAAAGGGCCTCCTTACTTTATTTAGGTCAAGTTCTCCTCATAGCTGGTGGTGGAATTCATCAAGAAGATTCATAGGTTCAAGTGTTTATTTCCATGCCTTCTTCAACAAGCTTCATTGAGACTTTAGCTCCATATTTGAGTGTGCTTCAAGACAACATCATCTCAAGGCCTATTGTGATTCATCATGCTTTCTTTTGCAAGGAAAGTTTAGAATATTCAAGGTTGATTCAACAAGTTTGACCTAATTAAGAAAATGTTTGATTCAGTGATCACATGTGCATAACTCTCTCAATTTTCAAAATTTTGAGTTGGAAAATTTTGCTATGGATTCTTATCATCATCTACAACAACCACTCTTCATATGAAAAGATCCAATTGAGCAAGAAAAATCATCAAAAGTTGAAAGAGGTTTCAAGTTATTTTTACACTCTCTGAGCTAGGGTTTGTTGACTTCTAAGGACCATATCTTGCTCACTTTTTGAGATTTTTTATTGAATCCAGATCCACAATTCTCTTTAAAAGGTCCTTAACAAGTTCTCTTCAGGGATCTAAGGCTAATTGTGAGAGGAAGATCACTAATGGTGGAGAAAGATTACAAGTCTCTTTGAAAAGCCTTAGAATCTTAAGGTTTGACTTCAAATGATCATAACTTGGTCCATTTTTATCTCCTTGAGCCCATTCCTTTTCCAAAATAATCTTTGGTATGTCTGCTACAATTTTGTTTCAATGTGCAAGACTTGAAAATGCTTGGAAAGTTGTTGATGAATTGAAAAGATTATAGGTATTTTGTGAATTTTCCCAAATTTGTTCATCATATTCCAAAGACCATAACTCTCTCATTTTTTATTTATTTTTGAGTGATCTAAATTCAAAAATTCAATTCAAAAGGCCTACTTCATTTCATATTCAGATATCAAGATCAAATTTTTAGTGGAAGGTCATGTAATTTTTAAGAACATTATGGGTCATTTTGAAGTTCAACACTGAGAAATATTTCGAAGTACAAAAATCAGTTTGTTTTTCACAATTTCAAGAGGACATAACTTCTAGATCAATTATCCAAATTGAGTATTTCTTGGAACATTGTAAATATTGTCACCTAGTCTTTCAAATGCTTCAAGAACCATGTCATAAAGCTTCTTGAGTTGTGTGCACCATGGATTCAAAGTTGGTATCTTAGAACTGAAGTTTCACTTGCAGTCAAATTGCAATTCCCATAATGTGGCTTCTAATGATCAAATTTGTGCATGTTTTCTGCTTAAACATGATTAGAAAATATGTCTTAAGAATTTAGAGTGTTAAAACACATCATTTTGATGTGTTTTGATGCACATGTGATCACACTTCCTTCATGAACACATGTGTAATATGGTGGCAGAATTGATTGATATACTGGTTTTGCGTTTGTATTTGTAAATGTTGCAGTAATCAAGAGTCGCCACCGACTTTTCTTTTATCCAATAAAGGAAAGGGTGAAAAGAACACAAAAAGACCTTTCAAGATTATTTCTGAGTAAAGGGGGGGGGGGGGGGGGGGTAGATTATGGAAAGGGAAGGTGTTAGCACCCTTTAAATCCGTATATATATTTAATAAATAATGTAAATACATGTATATTTATTAATATATTTAGAGAAATACAAAGAATTAATACATTTTTAATTTTATTAATATTTTGACCTCAAAAATACCTTTTTTACAATATACCTTCTTTTATTTATTTTTTGTACATAATTAATAAATATTGCATATATTATATAATAAATACCTTTTATTTATAAAATTAGGGTTTTACCCTAAATACATAAAAATACCAAAAATTATTTCATTTTATTTTTGTTTATTTAACACATAAAAAATACTTTTTACATACACATAAAAATCATTTTTTCATCTTGCATATTTATTATTTTTATTTAGTTGTTGTATATTAAATAATTTGTATAATTCAATTTGGATGTAATAGTTAGATTTTAATTTCTTGCTAAAATATCCCCCATTTGAACATTTGTACCCCCCATCCCACATATTGTTTTGTAATAACTTAGGACCTTTTATTTTTCGCATTTAAAAGCTTTCTAATTTTGCCATGTTAGAATTAGGGTTTTGTATGCAAAATTAACCAAAAAATAGTTTGACCTAATTTCAAGATAAACAAGCATGAAAATGGACAACACTAATCACACTTGCACCCCTAGGGTATTCCACTTGTTGCCTTCAATAATGGGCCATATTGCATGTTAGGTATCTTTGGCAAAAAACAAAACAATCAAATGATCATAGTCCCTCGATGACGCTTTCGAAAGTTGCCTAAAACATGATCAAGTCCCTTAAAGGAAAAGTTGCCAAAGATACTTGGCACCATTGCAATCATGGTCTAAACGATGACCCGCGCCCGTCCCGTTTACATCCTAACACAAGATCGTCCATCAAATACAATGGTGGAACAAAATTGTTAAAAGGGTTAAAGCATAGCAAAGATCTTTGAGAAATTTAGGGTAGATAGCTCTTGATTACTTGCCAACTTGCAAAACAAAAACACTTGCCTATTTTTCAAAACACACATCACAAACACCAATTTTCAAAATAACTTTCAAAACCTTGAAACATCTTTTCAAAAAGACAAACACCTCTTGTAAAACATTCGAGTAAAGAATTGTTACAAGGGTTGCCTAGACAAGGCATCTTTTTCAAAACATTTTCAAAAACCACATACACAAAGCACCATTTCAAACAATTGAAAATCAAGGCAAGTTGATCTAAGCAAGTAACTAAGAGCCCATGGATAACCATGGATAGAAAGGGTGCTAATACCTTCCCTTTCTATAATCTACTCCCCGAACCCAAGAAAACAGCTCAAAGGTTTTTGCTGTGCTTTTTAACCTTTCCTTAGGATAAAATAAAAAGTCGGTGGCGACTCTTGCTCTACCGAAACATTTGCAAAAACAAACGCAAAACTCAAGTTAGTTCTCCCACCGTATCATAGAACTGGCGACTCTGCTGGGGATTATTGAAAAGTGAAGTAACCTTAGGGCTTAGATCACCCTCTTGCATGACTAATTGTTTGTTTTGATTGCTTTACATCTTGGCTCTTTTGTTTGGGTTTGTAAATCCTACACCCGGATTTTGGGGAAACATTCATAGATAGCAATACGTTGTGGAAACTATGCAGGGTATACCGAAACGGTTGAAGAAATAGCTATATTAGTGCGACATATTTATGAGTACCGGTAACCCTTGAGTTCAATCAAGGAGAGTATGGGGCCGCTGAGTGATTTCACTAAGCACTAATGACCTAGAACCTTACTTGACCATCTTGGCCTTTCATTAGGGGTAGTGAGATGACCGGCTTTGGTGCAGCCCAAAGTTGGTAGATACTCGATACTACACTCATTGAGGGTTGTTTTCTTGGAATATTTTGGTCGCTAGTTAAGTGGCTAAACCAAAACAATGAACAATGAAAACAATCATGTGATATTGAGCTCCTTAGAACCCGGTTACTATTTATAGGACAGGTTTTTAAGCCAACTACACTCAAGAGGGTACTTACCTATGAAACCTCATGCAAGCCTGAAACTAGGGTTTGGTGTGAATTGCTTATACATATGTTTGTGCATACATCATAAACATCATAAAGCATCATATGCATACACTAACCATTTCAAGGGTTTACATCTTCATCTTTGTTCTTGTTTTGTAGGTCATGGAAATTCCTCGCAGGAAGACCATCCAAGTCAACCTTGTGAGAATCCCTCCTCAACTCAAGGAGCTCACATCAAGAATTCCGGAAAGCTCTCCCTTCAGTGAAAGACATGGTAGACTGCTCAGCTTAGTCAGCACCAACATTGAAGAGGACATGGTAAAGGTGTTGTTTCAATTCCTTGACCCCCTTCACCACTGTTTCACATTCCCCGACTACCAATTGGTGCCCACTTTGGAGGAATTTTCTCAACTCCTGAGAATTCCTATCCTTAATCAACTACCTTTCAACGGTACGGGAAAGGAACCAAAGCCTAAAGATGTTGCTCAAGCCCTACACTTGCAACCATCTGACATCAAGGGGCATTGGGAAACTAGAAGCGGTGTCAAAGGCTTCTTAGCAAAATTCTTGTTTGAGAAGGCACAAAAGTGTTGGAATTCATTGGACCTACAAGCCTTTGAAGAAATTGTGGCCCTCCTTATCTATGGGTTGGTCTTGTTCCCAAATCCTGACCAGCTTGTAGATGTCAACGCCGTCAAAATCTTCTTATCCAGAAATCCAATACCAACATTGCTTGGGGACATTCTTCACTCATTTTACACTCGAACAATGAGAAAGAGGGGTGTTCTCATGTGCTGTACTCATATCCTTGCAAGGTGGTTTATTTTGCACCTTCCACAATCTGTCTTGAAGAATGACCAAGGCCTAAGGTGGTCACAACGGTTGATGACCCTTACTCACTCTGATGTACATTGGTGTTCTCGGTCCAGAGAAAATGTCATCATCGTCGATCATTGTGGAGAGTTCCCTAATGTTCCTTTGCTTGGCATTAGAGGAGGTATTACCTACAATCCTTGTCTAGCTTTGAGACAATTTGGATATGCACGGAGGGATGGCCCTCATGACATGTTGATTCCTGACTTAGTTTTTGACTTTGACAACGATGCGCAAGGACTTCGCCAAAGATTCATCAGAGCTTGGAGGATGCCTAACAAGGTTGACAGCAAGACACTGGGGCACAAAAACTCCATCCCTCTTGAGCCTTATCTCAAGTGGGTACGAACCCGAGCCCAGAGTCTAATGATGCCTTATCCTCATGTTCTCCCTGTGATTAAAGAGCCCGTTAAGGAAGGAGAGGTTCCCTACACCATCCTATATCCTGACATGCCTACATCGTGGGAGGAGATGCAGAAGAGTTGGATCCAACTCAAGGAGGAACGAAACACTTTTGAAGCCAGCTTCTATGCTAGTGAGAAGAAGTTTTTGGAGCTTACCCGCCGACTCCATGAGGAAGAGACCCTCAACACCTACATCGCACCAAAGAGGATGCGCAACGTCTTTTTACCTTGAGAAGTTTTTGTAATATTTGGCCCATGGGGCATTTATGTACTAACAAAATTCTTCTTATTAATATGACATGCGTTCTTTTTGTTTGCAACAATTTTGAACTTTCTAAATCCTTGAATGCATTGCATACATAAGCATACCATTCCTCATGTGCATAAGCAGGTCTCCACACCAGGTTTCCTTATCTTTATGCTGTTTATTTCAGTAAGATGGATCTCGAACAGACGGTCAAGGACTTGCAGTCTCAGAACGCACAATTTCAACAACTCCTGATGACCTTGGCTAAGGGTCAGGAGGATCTGAAAACCCTGCTTGGGAACAAAGACCAAGTAAAGAAGAAGAAAAAGAGAGTCGGGGTGGCTACCTTGGGGAGAAGGTTTGAAGGTGAAGCCAGAAGGGTTCTTGAATTTCCTTCCGCATCCGAAGAAGAAAACAGTAAAGGAAAAGGGGCTGCGGTACCTTCCGAATCCGAAGCTGAAGAAGAAGAGGCTGAAGAAGATGAAGACTACTCAGAACAACAATACCCGCCGACTGATGATAAGTACAAAAACTTGGAAGATAGGTTGGCAGCTATGGAGCTACAGAGAGTCCCCGGTTTGGATTTCGAAGATTTGGGATTAATTGCTGGAATTGTGATCCCCCTGAAGTTCAAAGTACCAATTTTTGCAAGATATGACGGGCTGTCCTGTCCAAAAATGCACCTAAGGTCATATGTCCGAAGAATCTAACCTCACACATCTGACAGAAACCTTTGGGTACATTTCTTTCAAGATAGCCTGTCTGGCACTCAGCTAGACTGGTTTTATAAGCTGGAAAGGTCGGAGGTACGTAGTTGGGAAGATCTGGCAGCTACTTTTTATCGCCAATATCAGTATAATTCTGACCTAGCACCAACCCGTACTCAGCTGCAGAGTATGGGAATGGTCTCAGGTGAGGGATTTAAGGAGTACGCCCAGAAGTGGCGCGATCTGGCCGGAAGAGTGCAGTCGCCTCTTTCTGATAGAGAGCTTGTCGATATGTTCCTCGGGACCCTGTCTGGTCCATTCTTTAATCATCTGATCAGTAGCTCTTCCTCGGGGTTTACTGAATTAATTCTGACTGGTGAGCGGGTAGAAGCCGGCATCAAGAACGGGAAGATTCAGAAGGATGCCTCTGCATCTGTAGTTGCTAAAAAATCATTTCCAGCAAAGAAAGAAACAGTTGCTGTGTATTCTCAGAGAAGAGCGGAGAAGACTGAGCGCCGGCCGACTGTGGGGGCCGTGATGATCCAAAATCCATCAAATGATCAGCCTCGTTATAACTAGTCCAGGCCAAATCAGCAACGGGTGGAACGGCCGCAACGGCAGTTCACCCTCATCAATATGACACCGTCCCAAGTGCTGCCCCATCTGTTGAAGTTGAATCTCGCCACTATCAAGGAGGCACCAAAAAATGTGAACACTTCTTCTCCGCATTATCACCCTAATGCTAAATGCTCCTACCATTCTGACAGTGTCGGGCACGACACCAACGATTGCTGGGCACTTAAGCATAAGATAGAAGACTTGATAGAAGCGAAGGAGGTTGAGTTCGATGCTCCAGAGAAACCAAACATGATATCTGCTCCGATGTCGAAGCACGGTCGAAATGTCCATGCTATTGAGGAAGATTTGTATGTTTCTGATGTCAATGACCTGATAACTCCGCTGTTAACCATCAAGTTAAATCTGTTAAAGGCCGGGATTTTCCTGGGATGCAAAGAAGATTGTTATTGTTGTTACTCTCTGCCAATTGACTGCTCGTTACTGAAGAAAAGCATCCAAGGCCTGATGGACAATCAACAAATTCTGTTTGAGAAAGTTTCTGCTATTCCGACCCCTACTGAAGATGTTTTAATTATCACCATTCACGCCAATCTTTCCAAGGCCGTCAGAAAGCCTGTTAAGATTACATCTGCTACAAAGTCTGTTCCTCTGAAGATAACTATGCCAGGGCCTGTCCCCTACAGTTCTGAAAAGTCAATACCATGGAATTACGGTGGAGAAATCTACTACCATGGTATTAAACAAGTTGAAATAACCGAAGGAAGCTCTGATGAAGAAGATGCCAGCATTAGGAACATTGCCGACACAAGCAAGATCACCCGAAGTGGGAGAATATTTTCTCCAGAGATTGCCCCCCCAAAGGCAATCTTTGGACCCTCGTCTGCCGCCGAAGTTATTCCTGCACCAATAAAACTTTCCGTTAGAACCCCATTGATTGAAGATGCTGCTGTTCCTGTTGTTGTCCCTCCTACTTCTGCTGATAAGGGTAAAGGAATCCAAGATGAGCTCGTCAGGACGAGGGCTCAACCTTTGGTCATCCCGGAAACCTCTAAGAAAGAGATGGAGGAGATCTTGAAGATAATTAAAAAGAGTGATTATGACGTGGTAGAGCAACTGGGGAAAACCCCCTCGAAAATCTCCATGTTAGCATTGCTACTTTGTTCAGAGGCGCACGCCAAAGCATTGATAAAATTCCTGAAGACAACCCATGTGCCCCAGGAAACCTCTGCCGACCAATTCCAAAACTGTGTAGCCAGTCTTACAGCAGACAACGGTTTAGGTTTCTCTGATGCTGACCTAACCTCAAAAGGAAGAAAACACAACGACGCATTACATGTGTCAGTAGAATGCCAAGGAACTACTCTGGCCCATGTTCTGGTCGACACTGGTTCTTCTCTGAACGTGCTGCCTAAGAAGGCCCTCGACCGTTTAGACTGTGAAGGCTTGGAGTTAAGGCCAAGTAATATCATTGTAAGAGCATTTGACGGGTCAAAGAGAATGGTACATGGGGAGGTGGACATTCCCATTAAGGTTGGCACATTGGTTTTCCCCTCAACTTTCTATGTGATGGACATCCGTCCGTCATACTCTTGTTTATTGGGGAGACCATGGATACACAATGCTGGGGCAGTCACCTCTTCCCTACATCAAATGCTGAAATACCCTATCAAGGGAAAGATCGTAACCGTCCACGGTGAAGAGGAGTATATGATCAGCCACCTGAACTCTTTCCGATATGTAGAGGTAGAAGGTGAATTCATCGAGACACCATTCCAGCACTTCGAAGAAGTCTCTCCTGAGGTGGAAGTAGCAAAAGTGGCAGCTGAGGTACCGAGGCAGATGGCCAGGATGGCATCTCTAAAAGACGCGAAGGCCGCAATGAAGGAAGGGAAGAGCTCAACATGGGGGCAGTTGCCAGACATTCCTCACAAAACAGACAGGTTTGGTTTAGGATTCACTGTTGCGGGGCAGAAAGCTATGCGCCGCTTAAAGATTGAAAGAGCACCCATCAAGATCTCTCCTTATGGGATTAATGCTTTGGAAGGTGAAGACAAAGAGGCCAACATTGAAGAATGGATCTACCCAACCATCGAAGGGGGACTACGCAACTGGGAGGCTAAGGATTTTGTCCCCATTACTTTTATTAATCAGTAATTATCTATCAAACATTTCCTGTGGTCTGTAATAATTTCTTTTGAACAATCCGTACACTACTTTTTCACCTCATGCCTTGCCCAGGGCATGTAGGTCCATTTGTAAGGGTTTTGATTATCTTCATATCCATATGCCATGTTTAATGATTCATTGGACGTTTTTCATTGATAAACTGCTGTGTTCATTTTCGTTCCCTTTTTGCATTTTTCTTGTTTAAGGATGGCTATCCCTTACACACACCCACACTCACAAATGCAGGTACCCATCCACTCTGGATTCTATGGGTGACTATTCTTCTATGTCCTTCAATAACTCTGAAGATCTGGTCAATCAGGCTGAGTATGAAGATGACGAAGGTTGTGAAGTACCAGGGGAACTAGCTAGACTTTTACAACAAGAGGAAAGGGCCATCTTGCCTCACGAAGAGTCGTTGGAAACTGTCAATTTAGGAACAGAGGAAGACCGAAAGGAAGTGCAAGTGGGTGCCAATCTGGAACCAAGTGTCAAGAAGCGCCTGATACAGCTGTTAAATGAGTACGTTGAAATCTTCGCCTGGTCTTACGAAGACATGCCGGGTTTAGACACAGACATCGTGGTTCACCGTCTCCCTACGAGAGATGATTGTCCACCGATAAAGCAAAAGGTCTGCCGAATGAGGCCCGATATGTCTGAGAAGATTAAGGCAGAAGTGATGAAATAATTCAATGCGGGCTTTCTGGCTGTTACATCCTATCCTCAATGGGTTGCTAACATCGTGCCAGTTCCTAAAAAAGATGGCAAAGCCAGGATGTGTGTAGACTACCGGGATTTGAATAGGGCCAGCCCCAAAGATGATTTTCCCCTATCGCACATTGACATTTTGATCGACAACACAGCTCAGCACAAAGTGTTTTCCTTCATGGATGGATTCTCGGGCTACAACCAGATTAAAATAGCCCCCTAGGACATGGAGAAAACAACCTTTGTTACACAATGGGGTACTTTCTGTTACAAGGTGATGCCGTTCGGACTGAAGAACGCAGGGGCAACTTATCAACGCACCATGGTAGCTTTGTTTCATGATATGATACATCATGAGATCGAAGTTTACGTAGACGATATGATAGCTCGGTCACAAACAGAGGAGGAACACCTTGAACACCTGGAAAAGCTGTTTTCCAGGTTGAAAGAGTACAAGCTCAGGCTGAATCCAAGTAAGTGTACTTTTGGAGTTAGGTCTGGTAAGCTTCTAGGGTTTATTGTCAGCAACAAAGGCATTGAGGTCGATCCAGCAAAAGTGAAAGCAATACAAGAGATGCCTGCTCCACGTACTGAAAAGGAGGTTAGAGGGTTCTTGGGGCGCTTGAACTATATTGCCAGATTCATCTCTCATCTGACTTCTACCTGTGAGCCAATTTTCAAATTATTAAAGAAAGATCAGGTAGTCGAATGGAACGACGATTGCCAAGCTGCTTTTGATAAGATCAAGGAGTATTTGCTAGAACCTCCTATTCTGATGCCTCCCTTCGAAGGAAGACCATTGATCATGTATCTAACCGTCTTGGATAACTCAATGGGGTGTGTTTTGGGCCAGCATGACGAGTCTGGTCGAAAAGAGCATGCTATTTATTACCTTAGCAAAAAGTTTACCGACTGTGAGACTGGCTACTCACTGCTCGAGAAAACTTGCTGCGCTTTGGTATGGGCTGCTCGCCGACTAAGGCAGTATATGCTGACTCATACCACCTTGTTGATTTCCAAAATGGATCCTATCAAGTATATCTTCGAGAAGCCTGCTTTATCTGGAAGAATAGCTAGATGGCAAATGATCCTAACTGAGTATGACATCCAGTACACGATCCAAAAAGCTATAAAAGGGAGTGTACTAGCTGATCATCTAGCTCATCAAGCTATCGAAGATTATCAAACCATGAGATTTGACTTCCCAGACGAGGACATCATGAATTTGGACAACATTGAAGGTAACAGACCGTATGACAGACCCAAAAAGGGATCCCGATGGACCCTGTACTTTGATGGTGCTTCAAATGCACTTGGAAACGGTATCAGCGCGGTACTCATTTCCCCGGAAGGTTGTCACACTCCTTTCACGGCTCGACTCTGCTTCAGCTGCACAAACAACATGGCGGAATATGAAGCTTGCATCTTTGGTCTCAAGGCTGCTATAGACTTGGGGATCAAATCTTTGATCGTATTTGGGGACTCGGCTTTGGTTATCAGTCAAATCAAAGGAGAGTGGGATACCAAACATCCTAATCTTATCCCATACAAAGAACATGTCCTAACATTGTTGCCTCATTTCGAGCAAATTACCTTCGAGCATTTCCCGCGAGAAGAGAATCAACTAGCAGATGCTCTGACAACAATGTCTTCTATGTTTAAACTCAACTGGGATAACGAGGCTCCCCAAATCACCATCGAGCGAATGGATGAACCTGCGCATTGTCACGAGATTAATACCGAAGAAGTAGTGGAACAACCCTGGTTTCACGAAATCAAAAGGTATCTCCAGACTAGAGAATATCCCGAAGGAGCTTCCGTAAATGACAAGAAGTTCCTAAGGAAATTTGCTTCCAAGTTCTTCCTGAGCAATGGCATCCTCTATAAGCGCAACCATGATTGTGTTTTACTACGATGTGTTGACAAAGCTGAAGCGGAGTTAATCATGACAGAGATGCACAGCGGTACATTTGGCACCCATTTGAGCGGGCATACTATGGCTAAAAAGATTCTAAGGGCAGGCTATTACTGGTCTACCATGGAAGAAGATTGCCATCAGCACTCCCGTACTTGCCACAAGTGCCAAGTCTATGCTGACAAGGTTCATATTCCTCCGGTTCCCCTCAACGTGCTGACAGCTCCTTGGCCATTCGCAATGTGGGGCATTGACATGATTGGAGAGATCAAGCCCACGGCTTCCAACGGAAATCGCTTCATCCTGGTTGCCATTGACTACTTCACCAAATGGGTCGAGGCAGCTTCTTTCGCCTCTGTTACTAAAAATGTGGTTGCCCGCTTCATCAAGCAAAACCTCATATGCCGGTATGGTGTTCCAGACAGGATCATCACAGACAACGGTACAAATCTGAATAATACTATGATCACCGCATTGTGCGAACAATTCAAGATTTATCATCACAATTCATCTCCCTATCGGCCAAAGATGAATGGTGCTATTGAAGCTGCGAACAAAAACATTAAGAAGATCATTCAGAAAATGACAGTCACTTACAAGGACTGGCATGAGATGTTACTGTTTGCTCTGCATGGATACCGTACGACGACACGTACTTCAACCGGGGCAACCCCATTTCTTTGGTATATGGCATGGAAGCTATCCTGCCCATGGAGGTTCAGATTCCTTCTTTAAGGATTATGAAGGACTATGGTTTGAGTGAAGATGATTGGATTCAGACCCGACTTGATCAACTCAATTTGATCGACGAGAAGCGACTCGCTGCTGTCTGCCACGGTCAAACGTATCAAAAGCGGATGATCAAGGCTTTCAACAAGAAAGTCAGACGTCAGGTATATCAAGTCGAAGATCTCGTAATCAAGCGGATTATCCTACCGCAGAGTGATCCCCGGGGCAAATGGACCCCTACATACGAAGGACCATTTGTGATCAAGAGCATATTTTCTGTTGGTGCAATGATTCTGACCACCATGGACGGCGACGATTTGCCTCACCCTGCGAACGCAGACATAGCCAAAAGATACTACGCATAAGATAACCCGACAAGTCAAAAATCCGAAAGGGCGGCTTGGGCAAAAATGGGCATCCCGGTGGACCGAAAACCCGAAGGGGCGGTTCAGGCAAAAATTAGGGATAAAACAAAAAAAATCTGTACACCCAGTAAGTCGAAAACCCGAAAGGGCGACTTGGGCAAAAAGGGGTTTCCCGATGGATCGAAAACCCGAAAGGGAGATTCAGGCAAAAGTTAGGGAATTAAAGCGTATGGCTATATCTCGTCGGATCACTTTAAGGACAATCTCTTCATCAACCAGTTCCGAGCTTCTAATCAATCCAGTCATCGGCAGACAAAGCATTGAATGGACAGATATTCAGAGTTGTGAAGGCTATAGCAGAATAGAATCCCATAGAATTGTTTCACATAACCATCTTTCTTTTGTATAAAATTTTCAATTTTTACGACGGCATCCTCTTACTAGGATGAATGTCTCCTCTGTACAAATATACTCATAAAAAGTTAATACAAATGCTTTTCCAAATACAAAAATTTGCGTTGTCTTCCTTTTCTCTTTTCTTTTGCACTTATGTTTTATTTGAGAAACGTCCAATGTTTTGTTAAATAGGCATATGCATTTGAACATAATCATTTCCTTATGAATCAAGAAGGATGATTACTGATAGGTTAAAAGTACGGATAAATATCTTGATGCCCTTTCAGAAGGAATCCTCAGCAGAGTTAAACTCTAAATTCCCCAGCCAGAGGGCCTTCCAGAACTCAATTCCCCTCAGAGTTAAGTTTCAGAATCCCCAGTGGAGCCTAAAAATCTGAAAATCCAATCCCCAGCGGAGCTAAAACTTCCAGCTATGAATCCCCAGCTGAACCAGGCTAGTGAACCTTCTCCCCACATAGATACTTCCCACCGAGCTGAAGATTCTCCGTCATACCTCTCCAGCATGAGTCTATCAGATTCTGAACTTCCAGTAGAGATCTTCAGAAATTCTCATTTCCCGCAAGTCACCAAGGAATGCCTGTTCCCCAGCAGTGGCTCTAAGATCATTCAACAATTGAAGATTTTGCATTTTCCCAAGCAAAGTGAAGGCTCATTCTTAGTGCCCTACGGGATAATCAGATATTCCCCAGTAAAGATCTCCTCAAGACAAGAATCCCAAGAAGATTGGTATATAACCCAAGCTCCTGTTTCACCAGTAGTAGTCCACAGAGATGTCTCCTCTTCAGCAATCAAAGATTCTTGTCCTTCCCGGCAGCAGTCAGGAATTATTTTCCCCGACAGCAACCAAGATTCTTTTGTCTCCAGCCATCCAGGATTTATTTATCCTCAGCAAGACAACTCTTCAGCTTACATGTGCATGCATTTACATTCATATCATAAACATTGATACAGCACATATTGCATCATACATTTCATGCAACATAGTTTTGTGTTTAGCTAACAGTTTGTCATTTTCAGGATAAGAATGAAAGGCTATCGTTAACAATTATTCAAGATGCAGTTTTACGCAGACTCATCTTCGGGAAACCTTACACCGGTTTCTTCTTCAACTTTTGAAAACAGTTTACGGACGCTTCCCAATAACGGATGCTGCTCTATTGCTTATTCAACTTCAAGACTTCTGAAAACAGTTCACGGGTTCTCCAGTAACGGATGTTAACCTATCACTTATTCAGATTCTTCTTCAACTTTTGAAAACAGTGTACGGACGCTTCCCAACAACGGATGCTGCTCTATTGCTTATTCAACTTCAAGACTTCTAAAAACAGTTCACGGGTTCTCCAGTAACGGATGTTAACCTATCGCTTGTTCAGATTCTTCTCAACTTTTGAAAACAGTTTACAGACGCTTCCCAACAACGGATGCTGCTCTATTGCTTATTCATCTTCAAGACTTCTGAAAACAGTTCACGGGTTCTCCAGTAACGGATGTTAACCTATCACTTGTTCATATTCTTCTTCAACTTTTGAAAACAGTTTACGGACGCTTCCCAACAACGGATGCTGCTCTATTGCTTATTCAACTTCAAGACTTCTGAAAACAGTTCACGGGTTCTCCAGTAACGGATGTTAACCTATCACTTGTTCAGATTCTTCTTCAACTTTTGAAAACAGTTTACGGACGCTTCCCAACAACGGATGATGCTCTATTGCTTATTCAACTTCAAATTCTGAAAATAGTTTACAGATTCCTCCCAACAACGGATGCTAATCTATCGCTTTTTCAGACTCAACTTTTGAAAATAGTTTATGGATTCTCCAAACGCGAATATCAATCCATTGCTTATTCAAAACCCCCAGTTCAGAGATGTTCCAAAACATGGATACCTTTCTGATACTCATTCCAGATGGCATCTTTAAGCCCATCCACGACAATATTCAGTCACCCCTCTAGATGGCATCTTTAAGCCCATCTCCAAATGGCATCTCTAAGCCCATTCCCGCATCCATCGTTCTGACGAGTGCAAATTTAAGGGCACTCTAGTGTCCAATCTCCTTTTACCTTCGAGACGCGAAAGGCAAACCTGCCAATCTAACTCTTCAGGTGCAAGAAGATTGAACAGGGGCAACTGTTGTACCCCAAAATTTGCCCTCTCATTTCATCAAAATTTTCTCACCACAAGACTCTTGGAGCTCAAGATCAAGTTAGGGTTTGCTCTGCTCAAGACTCCTCCTTGCACTGCTGACCCAAATTAGGGTTTGTGTTTGCACAAAGATGTTTTGACCTAAAATTCCTAAAATGACTTTCATGCTTCATATTGGACTCCCAAGTTTACCCATGCCAAGGTTCAAGCCTTGATTCCAATCTTTTCCCAGTCAATTGGACAGTTGACCTAGAAATCAACTGTATTGGAAAAAAAAGTCAACTGTGGTCAATTGACAGTCAAACCTCATGAAATTTGACCCACATCAACATTATGAACTCATTTGAACCATTTGGTCAAGTTTGGATCACAATTCCACAAGAAATTTGATCAGATCACCAAAAGGGCAAAATGGTCATTTTTAGGGTTTTGACTGCACAAAGGCAATTTTTGACTGTTTGACCTAACCAATGGCAAACCAAGCTCATATATGGACTCAAGGACCCCATGGAATTGTCTTGACATGTTCAACAAATTCAAAAGATCCCAAATGCACAAGATTGACAGATGAATTTTCCAGTCAATTGATCAATTTTTGACTGTATACTGAAAAGTCAAACTTTGACTTTTTGGTCAAAATCAAGTGTCAAGATTCATTTTTCATCAAAACATGCCAAATTATGAAACTTGTTCATCAATAAATCAAAAATTGCAAATTAGGGTTTAAAATGAAGAATTTTCATAACTTAGAATTTTTCTAAGTTATGAAAATCCCTAATTTTTTCCTAACTTTGCCCCATTTTTCCATCAAGATGCATTTGGATTCAAACAAAAGTCAAAACATGAAAGTTGTAGTCCATTGCCAAATCTACAACTTTTATTCACAAAGTTTCCTCAAAAGAAGCTTGTAGCTCAAGTTATGATTTTTGGAACAAGGGTGCAAAACATTCTTAACTTAGAGAAATTTTGACCTATTTTAGGCAGGATTTTTGCCTAACTTCATGGCAACTTTTCACATGCTTCCACTTGGAATTTCAATTTGCATTACAAAGATGGATTGTAGTACACATTCCAAGCTTTCCAAAATGTCCAAGAACTCATCAAACAACCTCATGGTTAGGGAGAATCGAATTTGGCAAGTTGGGAAAAACTCACTTTGTTCATGACCAATTTACATGTCCATAACCTTGCATTTTGAACTCAGCATGCTCTAAGATGGATTACAGGTCCTTTATCCCATTCACACTCATAAATTTAATGCAAACCCCTTGTGTTCAAGCCTTGCATTATGTGTTTAAGCATTGCATACAAGATTAAGCCTTAATAAGAAAAAGCATATTATCCATTTTTGTAAAGTGTTACTTTATGTCAACTTTGCAATCTATGAGGTACAATGCAGATCTTTGAGGCACAAAGGCATAGGCATATCCCACTAATTAAGACTCAAATGTGCAGCATAGATAGAGGTTTTGTACTGGCCTAGAAACCAAGTTGATACTTTCTGGCTTAAGTGTGAAGAAACTTGCATATTACACACCAACTCTCATTTCAGCATAAAAAAGCTTAAGCAAAGTTGTTGTACACCTTCCAAATAATATAACAGAGCTAAGGCACGAACAAAAGACCTTCCAAACATCATCAAACCTCAAAACACCCTCCCACTGCAGAAAACAGAGTGACCTCTGCAGTTGGACTTCCATAAGCCAATCCATTCGTGCATTCTTGCTAAATCCAGTTCATACACATTCCATATCACATATGGAAACTATCCCAAGCCTTGGACACGACCTGTAACACCTCTAACCAACTTCACCATTTTCACATTTTCTGTTTTGCAGGTGGATTGCTATAGTTTGATTCAGTTGGTTTCAAAGTAAGTTAAAGGTTGGAATAGCATCCCTGAACTTCAAGCAAGCTATACCAATCCTCACCTTGCCTTGAAAGGACCTCCATTGTCAGACACGATCCAAGCTGAACAGGTAAGTTCATGGACTTCTATCTCTCAATATAGGAAGAATTAGCTATAAGTTTATGAATGAAAAATGTTCTACTCATGCCCCTGAAGCTATACATATCTTCATTTTTCATTTATATTGCATATGCTGAGAGTATTTTGAATCTGAATATTGACAAAAACTTAGGTTAAGAATTAGGGATGGAGAAATTCTCTCTCATTTCTGAGAGTTAAGTTGAGTTTTTTATATGAATGGAATCGTGGCTTGATGCTTAACATCTTTCATGTTGTAAGTTTGTGCTAAAAGTCCAGGAATCAGGAGATAGCAAGGATCACGTGTTACTCTGTTTTGTTGTTCAGAGGTTGAAGACAACCTTTTCATGGGCTGGGCCTGAGTTGTGTTACTTTTCACACCTTTGCATTCCACATGTACCCCCCTGGCCCATTTTGAGTTATCTTTGATATTTTTGATTTTTTTCCTTCTGATTTTGTTTTGATATTTTTGTCTAAATATAAATAAACCTTAAAAATATTTTTTTCACATTTTTTTTTGCATTTTTTGACATTTATTTTGTTTCATTTAGTTTGTATATAAATAAACATAAATATGTTATCATTTAAAATAACTAAAAAAATAATATAAACATACTTTATTTTTGATTTTTATTTTATGTTATCTCTTGAAAACATTTTATAATAAAAATATACTTTTTTTATATATTAAATATTTTATTTTTTGTACATATAATATATATTTAATAAATAATGTAAATACATGTATATTTATTAATATATTTAGAGAAATACAAAGAATTAATACATTTTTAATTTTATTAATATTTTGACCTCAAAAATACCTTTTTTACAATATACCTTCTTTTATTTATTTTTTGTACATAATTAATAAATATTGCATATATTATATAATAAATACCTTTTATTTATAAAATTAGGGTTTTACCCTAAATACATAAAAATACCAAAAATTATTTCATTTTATTTTTGTTTATTTAACACATAAAAAAAATACTTTTTACATACACATAAAAATCATTTTTTCATCTTGCATATTTATTATTTTTATTTAGTTGTTGTATATTAAATAATTTGTATAATTCAATTTGGATGTAATAGTTAGATTTTAATTTCTTGCTAAAATATCCCCATTTGAACATTTGTACCCCCATCCCACATATTGTTTTGTAATAACTTAGGACCTTTTATTTTTCGCATTTAAAAGCTTTCTAATTTTGCCATGTTAGAATTAGGGTTTTGTATGCAAAATTAACCAAAAAATAGTTTGACCTAATTTCAAGATAAACAAGCATGGAAATGGACAATACTAATCACACTTGCACCCCTAGGGTATTCCACTTGTTGCCTTCAATAATGGGCCATATTGCATGTTAGGTATCTTTGGCAAAAAACAAAACAATCAAATGATCGTAGTCCCTCGATGACGCTTTCGAAAGTTGCCTAAAACATGATCAAGTCCCTTAAAGGAAAAGTTGCCAAAGATACTTGGCACCATTGCAATCATGGTCTAAACGATGACCCGCGCCCGTCCCGTTTACATCCTAACACAAGATTGTCCACCAAATACAATGGTGGAACAAAATTGTTAAAAGGGTTAAACCATAGCAAAGATCTTTGAGAAATTTAGGGTAGATAGCTCTTGATTACTTGCCAACTTGCAAAACAAAAACACTTGCCTATTTTTCAAAACACACATCACAAACACCAATTTTCAAAACAACTTTCAAAACCTTGAAACATATTTTCAAAAAGACAAACACCTCTTGTAAAACATTCGAGTAAAGAATTGTTACAAGGTATGCCTAGACAAGGCATCTTTTTCAAAACATTTTCAAAAACCACATACACAAAGCACAATTTCAAACAATTGAAAATCAAGGCAAGTTGATCTAAGCAAGTAACTAAGAGCCCATGGATAACCATGGATAGAAAGGGTGCTAATACCTTCCCTTTCTATAATCTACTCCCCGAACCCAAGAAAACATCTCAAAGGTTTTTGCTGTGCTTTTTAACCTTTCCTTAGGATAAAATAAAAAGTCAGTGGCGACTCTTGCTCTACCGAAACATTTGCAAAAACAAACGCAAAACTCAAGTCAGTTCTCCCACCGTATCACAGGAACCAACTGATAATCTGGAAATGTGAAGCAATGGTGCTTAGGATCGAAGAACTGGAATAAGACGCTCATTAAGCCTTCGTCAAAACCGGTAGTAACAAAACTGAGCAAGTGACCATATCTTTTGTTGAATTATGAGCTTTTAGGAACTTTTAAGACCAACTCCTTAAGCTTGGGAGGAATTTCTACAAAGTTGATTCAGATGGTTTTTCTGCGAGCTGAATCCATAACCTACAAAATAGAGAAGAGATAAATCCACAGGTCCTTGAAACGGTTAGTGCAAATGATATGTTATGATGTTCATGATGTTATGATTATGCTTAAAAAAAAGATAGCAAACACAAACAAGTAACACAAATACCTTAGGGTTAAAGGCTTGCGCGAGGTTTTAAAGGTAAGTATCCTCTTGAAGTTTCTGTTGGCTCAACCTGTCCTAGTAATAGTATTCGGGTTCTAAGGAGTCTCATATCATTGACCTTTCCGTCAGGAATTGTTTCAGCTCAAGCACCAAAGTATCGCGACCGCAATATCCCGAAAGTCCAATCTCAATTAGTGTAGCATCGAGTATCAACCAATCTTCAGTCGGAACCAAAGCCTGCTATCTCATTATTTTCTAGTGGCCAGGATGAGTCAATTAAAGATTCTAAAGGCCAGTTAGCGCTTAATGACACTATGAGGAAGCTTAATGTTATCCTTGACTGACTCGAGGAACATTAGTACAAGCCAAAGTATCACGCTAATGTAGCCATCACTTCTTCTGTATCGATATACGCTGTACAACTCCATGATTTATTTCTACTTACCTAAAAAGGTTCCCCAGATCCAGGTATAGGATCTTTAACAGTAACCCAAGAAACCCCTTTAAAAAATAAAGCATACAAAACACACAAGGAAAGCAGTTAAAATGATCTAAACTCTAAGGTAACCCCATTTTTTCTTTCCCCAGTAGAGTCTCCAGTTCTGTAATACGGTGACAGAACCGATTATTATACTGGTTTTGCGTTTTTATTTGCAAATGTTGCGGTAAGAAAGAGTCGCCACAAAATTTTCTTTTATCCAACAAAGGAAAGGGTGAAAACAATAGAAAAAGATCATTCGATATTATTTCTGAGTAAGGTGGTAGATTATGGAAAGGGAAGGTGTTAGCACCCTTTCCATCCATAGTTATCTGCAGGCTCTTAGATGCTAGCTCATTTGAAAATACCTTGTGTTTGTGTGTTTTAAAAAATGTATTTGGACGCCTTAGTGCGGCGAACTTTGTAATGTTTCTCGTATTGTTGAGAACGTATACAAAGTGTTTTTGAAAATATTTTTGGAATGAAGTGTATGTGTGGAAAATGTTTTATTTGTGCAAGCATATAAGAACTATCTACCCACTCAAAAATGTTTGTTCTTTTCCTCTTTTCCTTTAGACAGTGCTATCATACTATTAGTGAGTAGGTAGCCCTATCATTGGATGTTTTGAGGGACAATCGAGGGCATTCGTACAGTCACAAAGACAACTTAGCAAGATAATTTAGTAATTACCCTAAGGTTTTAAGATCATGTACTAAGGCAACATCAAAAGGGTCATTTTATGATCTTTAAACCAGAGGGTAGCCACTAAAATCTCTCACCTTCGAGAGTTGTGAATGCTTTATTCCGAAGGAAACCGAAGTGGGAGTACCCTAGAGGTGCACATGTGCGGGTGTGTTGTGTTTAAGTTATTTGTATTTGATGTTTAAGTTTTCTAACGTTTACTTTTAATTCTTGTCATGCAACCCTATTAGGTATATATCTAACAGTTCAATATATATACAAGTGTAGAGAATTTAAAGTGTGGAATTTAAACTAACTATTACATGGTTTTGGGGAGGGGGAAATTACAAGTCCGAAACTGCGGGTAAAAACAGTAAAGAAATCCTAATTTTAAATTATTACAAACCATGGGCAGATACAATATTTCTAAAAGTAATAATGCGGAAAATAAAGAACATGCAAAAATTAAGAAGGAACGTCTAAAAAGACAAAAAAGTTCTAAGCAAATTAAGACAATTTTTGTTGTTTTTGTTTTGTTTATTTTTTATGAAAATATTTTAAATTGAAAATTAAAAAGCTAAATCTGATTTAAATTAATAGAAGAAAATGAACATTGATTAAAAATGAACTATAAAAGACAATATAATATTATTTTGTTTTTTTATTATTATTAAGAAAAAGATTTGAAATTAAATTAATCCTAATTCTAATTGATTAATTAATTAAAAAAAAGAAATGTGATTAAGATAACTAATTAAAATTAATTTAATTAATGAAAATCTAAGTCTATATATTTTTGATTTGTTTGATTTTATGATGTCTTTTATGATTTTTTAATAGGAAAAGAAATTATTGAAATAAAAGAGACAAATGAAAATGAAATAAAGAAAAAAATAATAATAAATGAGACATATGTTATGAATCCAACCATGGTACTGGTTTGGTCTGAAATGGCTCGTAGTGTGGGATCCGAAACTCAAAAGTTCATGAGCCCAAATAATGGCAGAACTAGATTTCTGCGTCAAAACTCAAAGGCAATGGTTCCAACCGGAGCAACCTCGTAGGCGTATTCTAGCGTGCTTCAATCTACAAGAAGGATAGGAATGATAACCTTGGAACTTCAAAAACATGATGCAAGACTTGGTTTTGATGAATATGGGAGGGAAGTTTGAGTTTTGAATTTTGCAATTCTTGAGAATTTTGTGAAAATTTTGAGAGCTTCTCTAGGCAGTTTGGTGTGTGTCCTTTCTTGCTTGCAATGTCATGTATTTATAGAGAGAAGAGAGGAGTGTAATCCACCATGGAAAGAATCAAACCATTAACAATGGCCTTAAAACAACAAATCAAAATTTGAAAATTTTCCAAACTTCATGATCCCTTACCATTTTTATTTGATTCTTGCCCTTTTCGAATTTTGCATGAACCTAGACACTTTATATGTATCTTGCACGAATTATTGAGTTTATGATGGATCAAGCCAAGCCCATATGCACTAGCCCATTAGTTTTCATATTTTCTTTAATTTAATTCATAATTAAATGAATAAAAATTCAAAGAAATAAAAATCAAAATCAAAATAATGCATGGATAGATTTAGAGGTCCATGGACATATAATGAGTATGTTTGAACTCTAAAATGTTAGGCCCAATAACTTAAAATCATAAATTTTCTCAATTGAGATATCATGCATTTTCTTAAATATTGTCCAACTTGTGCACTTGATAACTTGCTCAAATTGCATCTTTTGAAGAGTATCTTTGACTTTTTGGAAATCCCAAGATGGCATATACACTTTATATTTTAATCATTTTTGCATTGGAGACATTATCTTGATGAAAGTTGCCTTGACAAAAAGTGTCTTTTGTTGACTTTCTGAAAATGACCTATAATGTATGAGATCATATCTTTCAAATGATGCATCTTTTGGACTTGAGAATAAAAGAAAAGTTGTAGGGAATTAGATTTTATTCAAAATTGGATTTGTTTGGGGAAAAGTTAATGAAGCATGTGAAAGTTATGCTTGGTCAAAGTTCAGTTGACTTCTCCTATAGAAACCCTAATTTAGTAATTTTTTGCTCTTGATGATTTAAGAGCATTCCTTGAGGAATCATGATCAACCCTTGATCAAATGATTAATATCACTCCAAAATTTTGATGTTACCAAAAATCTTGAAGTTTGACTGTATATTGGCCATAGTTGACTTTTGACCTAACATAGTTGATTTCCAGTCATCTGAGCAATTGATTGAGAAAACTTGTAATGCAAGGCATGAAAATTGGCATGAGAATTCTTGGGGACATATTAGGGACCATGGAGATCACTTGAGGCCTTTGAAACCCAAAATTCTTTGTGAAAAATGAAACCCTAGTTGGAGATCTATTGCTTAGGAGGAGAATTTGTCTGGTCAATTCTTAGTCAACCTTGAGCATTTGGGGACCTCTATGAGTATGTCTTGAATAAAATGAGAGGGGAAATTTTAGGGTACAAAAATAGGTCTGCACTATTTCCACACAAATTTCATCATTCACCCCTCCTCTTGATTCCATTCACCCCTCCTCTTGATTCCATTCACTTCTCTTATAAATACATACCATATTCCACTCATTTTTGCAAGTTTGGATAGCCAGAATCACCCTCCCAAACTCTTTTTGTAGCTCAAAATTATGAGATTTCAAATTCACTCTTCCCTTGTGTTTCAATCCAATTTCTTTGCTCATTATTCTTCCTTGAAATTTATTGAATCTAACAGAAGAAGAACCAAGCTTGAGGTGTCATAAATCGTGCTAGCCAAGTCAAGTTTCAGAGCTCTGAAGTTGACCTTCAACAGGTAGATTTCTCCATCAATTCTTTCCAAACTTGTTACTATAATGTAGCTCTCATCACTCTGATACTCGTAGCATCTTTGGTTTTTAACTGGAAGTGAGTTTTTCTCATGAATTTTCAAATCCCTTTTCATTCTTTTTTTCTGGTTTTTTGCAAATCAACTGAGCTACAATTTATATAAATTTTTTGCGAGGGTACCATTAGAATCGTCTTGATGAGACGAAGCGAATGTCACCATTCTGAGCTTCTAATTTTATAGTTCGTAGAACCTGCAACTCGTGCGTGACCAGAGGTTGAAGATGACCAGCGTGTCATCTCTCAACCATTGACAATGCGCCACTTATTTTTTCAAATTCGTTTAAAAAAGACATAACCCAATGGTTTATTCACTAATGTTCATATCATGTACAATGCGTCTGATCCTTGAGATTAGATTACTAACGCGTTTTGACATTGATCCAATGGGCTACATTATTTTTATTTTTTTTTCTTTTCTGATTTTTGATTTACTTGTTTTAAACTTAAAAAATTTATTAAAAAAAAATCATTTAAACTTCTAAAATTCTGAAAAATTATCTAAAATACTTTTGATTTTTCTTTCTTTTTTTTTTCTTCAAAATTTTATTTTGAGATTTGAATTTTTTTTATGATTTTTCACTTTATTTGACTTATTTTAATTTTTTAAAAATACTTTTCTTAATTTTAATGTTCTAGAAAAATTCTGGAAGGATCCAATGACCTATTGACAAATATTGGTGACTTCATTTTATTTTATTTTTTATTTTACTATTTTTCAAAAAAAATTATTTATTTTGTTTATTTCTTTATATTTTAAAAATAGTTTCTGACTTTAAAAAAATTCTAAAATTTTTTGTCAACACTTGTTTACTCATGTTTGATTTCTGATATTTTTTTAGGATTTTTATTTGGTGTTTTAAGAAATGTTGTGTATTTTACCAATTATTTTCTTTTTAAATCATTTAAATTTTGTTTTATATTAAATATATTTTATTATTTTTGGTTGGTCCTAATTTGGAGACAATTGATTGTTATTTAGGGGCAAGTTCCTTAACCTCATTGGATCTTGGGTGTTGATAGGTTGAGAAATCAAATCCACCAAAATGGATGAATGATGTTGATGATATTTGAAATCCTAGTTCCATCTGATACATCTCCCTCCCTCTTCATCTTTTCCCTTTCTTGTTTTACTTGTGCTACATATTTTTGGAGAATGATCTACATATCATTGCTCTAACATGTTAGTACATAAATTAATATTGACCGGCCTCAAAATAGGTGTGACTTCTACATAAGTCCACTTACGATTCCTTAACATAGCACTACATTTATCCCGATTCAGAATAGGTGCGGCTAACCCTCTCTTTCAGCATTCTCGATTCGAAACAAACAACAACAACTCAAACTTTCTCTTACCTCTCATGTTCATCGGAACACACGCAACGATGGAAGAACTTACGGTCTGCAAAACCCTCACGATCACTATTTCTTGAAGTTATCTCTCGATCCACTCACGACCTTCAATTCTGTTCTCTAAATCCCTTATTGGGGCACAATGAAACAATGGGATTCATGGCATAACAAACGTTCAAAGATTCAATAGACAAGAACAAAGATAGCGTACAAAATCGTAGATACAAGGCAGAAAGAAAAAAGAGTTACTAACATGGATGAGATCTTTCTCCGTTGAAATTATTGAGGTATGTCTTTCTTTCTTCTTTCTTTATTGAGCTTTAATCACTTCTCCTCCTTCTTCTGAAACTATGGCTTCCGAAAATCACACGTTATGGCGGATGTTGTTACTGCTACAAGTTAATGTCGTAAATTGTGATTTGTAGGTTTTGGACAGATATTGAAGAGTCGATTGGAGGTGATGTTGCTTAAGGTATTGATTTGAGGGTAAGGATGTGAAGGTCGGTTTCTGAAGAGGTAATGATCTGTAAGTTTTTTGTGGTTCTGTATTACAAAACTGCAGGCTGCTAGAAGGAATAGGTTCTGAATAGGTGATTGAAAGTTTTTTCTATATAAGAATTTGAGTAGTGGTTAATTGAATTTTGGAACAAAAAAGAAACCTTTTTTAAAGAAAAAACCCCGCTCTGTTTGAGATTATGGCTTCTTCTTATAATGATACAAAGGTGAAAATATGGGGGGGAAAATGGCTGAAGTTTTGAACAATGTTGGTATGCTGTTTTGTGCTTTTAAAATGCAGGTTCTGTTTTTGCTATTTTTGTGAGGTTTTGCACAGGTTTTGGCTTGTTCTGTTGGACAGCTTTATATGCAGGCTTGGGCAGTAATGTGCAGGTTCTATCTTTACTCTTTCATCTTTCTATGATGCAAAGCTATTGTGCTTTTACATAATTCTGAAGGGTTGGCTATTTTTGGAATATGATGACACAATAGGGTGTTGTGAATTACTTAATAACTTGTTATTTTTTTGAACTGCTGCCTATTTTATTTGCTGCAAACCTGCCCTTTGCTTGCCTTATGTTTGCTGTTGTGCTATTGCTGTTCTGCTTTGGCCTGCTATTGGTATACTTGCTGGTTGGTTGCAGCCTGTGACTTGCTGTTGTTATGCCTAGACAGCCTGCTGCCTTGTTCTGCAGCTTAGTTGTTTAGTGTGCTTGCTGGCCTGCTGTTGTTGTTTTTGTGCTTGCTGGCCTGCTGTTGTTATTTTTATTAACTGCTGCCTATTTAATTTGCTACAAACATGCCCTTTGCTTGCCTTATGTTTGTTATTGTGCTATTGATGTTCTGCTTTGGCCTGTTGTTGCTATACTTGCTGGTTGGTTGCAGCCTGTGACTTGTTGTTGCTATGCCTAGATAGCCTGCTGCCTTGTTCCGTAGCTTAGTTGTTTTGTGCGCTTGCTGGCCTGCTGTTGTTGTTTTTGTACTTGCTAATTGCACTGTTATGTTTATTTTGTTGTTGCTTTTCGTTGTTTTGGCTTTGCTTCCTGGGATAGCTTTGCTGTTTTTTATGTGTTGTTGGCAGTTTTCTTAGGCTGCAATTTAGCAATGTAACTTTAATTTGGCAGCTTGATTATTTCACTTTAGCAACAAGAAAAATGCTTGCAATTTTCTTTCTCCTCTTTGTGAACCAAAAGGGAAACTTTTTGTGATTTGCAACTGGGAGAAATGGCCCATGATTAAAGATAAACCCCTTCTGATTTCCGATTCCAAATACCAACCCTGATGATGAGCATTTTTATTTTAACAAATAATTGTTTGGGAAATTTTCACATATCAATTTCTTGCTAACTTTTTCTTTTTCTTATTTCATGAACCCGAGGATTGGATGATTGAGGAAAGGTTAAAAGATGAAAAGGCCATGGCGAGGAGTGAGGACAAATGGCTTGAAGATGAAGACTTGAAGAAACACACATTATTTCTCTCTTTTTTTTTTGTAAACAAAACAAATGTAATTTGTATTTCACACTGTAACATGCCTTGTAACTAGTCTCAAAAAATGTAATGAGCACGAATTTGACTGAATTTATCAATGATGAACTTTGTTATAGAAATCAAATGACTCTTGAATCTTGTTTCAATTCTGAAATTCTCTCTTGAATAATTCGAATGCACATCTTAACTTTGTAACTTAAACCTCAAGAAATCATGAACAATGGTTGTAACTCGTTCTTCAAGCAATCAATGCGCCTTATCTTTCAAAATCCAATCAAACTCTCCAACAAAATAAATGCTTGAGAATTTAATTCCACTGGTTAATTCGAACCCAAAACACCGGTCGCTTGAACCTTGATCTTCATATCATGCCTGAACCACACTTGCACTTCTTGACCAGAACTTTAACTTTGACATTCACATCACAAGTAACTTGCAACTTAAGCAACCCAAAACATGTCTTGATCATCATGAACCCTCAGCCTCATTTCTTGAAGTGCTCAAACTCCACACTTGCCAACTTAAACTTCAAACTCTCGACTCAATGGCTTAGAGACTTTAAGAAGAAAACTTGAAATGTGAGGAGGCGAAATTCTCGATCTAATGCACTGAGCTTTAAGTCATCCTCGAGGCAGGCGAAAGAAACATCTTCACAGAAACCAAAAACCCAAAAACCCTAGCCTTTTGACCAACAAACATAGGGAAATAAACCCTAACCCAGGCTCTGATAAATTTGAGTGAGAACCAACCTTGTAATGTGATGACACAATTCATTCCACGATCCATTAATCGAGAACCAGAAGAATTCCCTTTCACCTGATAAGAAAACTTTAAAACAACATTAGACATAAAGAGGGCGCAACCCTAATACTTCAAACCAAAGCGCCTGATCCCATAAGATGCGGGATATGCAAATGAATGAGTAATAAAATGATGCAAATGGAATGAAAAGTTCAAAACTAGACAAAAATAAAGAGATAGGGAAAATTTGGGGTATGACAACTGCCCCTATTTAATGGTCTTAAACCTGAAGGCGAGATTGGCGTCAGCCTTTCGTAGTTCAAGGTGGAAGATGATTAAATACCAGAACCCGAAATTTGCCCTGGAGAGATGGTGTGAGTGTTATTCACTGGTGTGAATGTCTGCTTGGGGAAAGACAAACTGGTCTTCTAGTGGACTGGTAATGATGAATAAAACATGGTTGAAAAAGGGTAGCTTGCACTGGGGTAACGGTGCCAATACAAGATTCTTGAGGGAGTGAGTGGCAGGGTGACTGAAAGGATATGGTTGACAATGTCGTGATGACTGAAAGTAGAATTACTTGACAAAATGATAACTTAAATGCAATAAGTAGAACTTGATGACGACCGAGAATCTATCAACCGGTATTCCACGACCCAAAAAGAAAGGTAAAGATAATGGGTAAAGATCGGCGTATAAACTACGACCCACGAGAAAGGTAAAGACAAAGGGTAAAGATAGATGTATGATCTATGACCCAAGAGAAAGGTAAAGTGAGGGTAAGACCTACGAGCGACCTACGACCCTATAAGATAACGAGAGGGTAAGACCTACGAGTGACCTACGACCCTAAAAAGATAACGTGAGGGTAAGACCTACGAGCGACCTTCGACCCTAGCAAAGATAACGTGAGGGTAAGACCTACGAGCGACCTACGACCCTAGCAAAGATAACGTGAGGGTAAGACCTACGAGCGACCTACGACCCTAGAAAAGATAACATGAGGGTAAGACCTACGAGCGACCTACGACCCTAGCAAAGATAACGTGAGGGTAAGACCTACGAGCGACCTACGACCCTATGAAAGACAACGTGAGGGTAAGACCTACGAGCGACCTACGACCCTAGCAAAGATAACGTGAGGGTAAGACCTACGAGCGACCTACGACCCTAGAAAGATAACGTGAGGGTAAGACCTATGAGCGACCTACGACCCTATGAAAGATAACATGAGGGTAAGACCTACGAGCAACCTACGACCCTATGAAAGATAACATGAGGGTAAGACCTACGAGAGACCTACGACCCTAGCAAAGATAACATGAGGGTAAGACCTATGAGCGACCTACGACCCTAGCAAAGATAACGTGAGGGTAAGACCTACGAGCGACCTACGACCCTATGAAAGACAACGTGAGGGTAAGACCTACGAGCGACCTACGACCCTAGCAAAGATAACGTGAGGGTAAGACCTATGAGCGACCTACGACCCTAGAAAGATAACGTGAGGGTAAGAGCTATGAGCGAACTACGACCCTATGAAAGATAACGTGAGGGTAAGACCTACGAGCGACCTACAACCCTATGAAAGATAACGTGAGGGTAAGACCTACGAGCGACCTACGACCCTAGCAAAGATAACGTGAGGGTAAGATCTACGAGCGACCTACGACCCTAGCAAAGATAACGTGAGGGTAAGAGCTACAAGCGACCTACGACCCTAGAAAAGATAACGTGAGGGTAAGACCTACGAGCGACCTACGACCCTAACAAAGATAATGTGAGGGTAAGACCTACGAGCGACCTACGACCCTATGAAAGATAATATGAGGGTAAGACCTACGAGCGACCTATGACCCTAGCAAAGATAACATGAGGGTAAGACCTACGAGCGACCTACGAACCTAGCAAAGATAAAGTAAGGGTAAGACCTACGAGCGACCTACGACCCTAGCAAGGATAACGTGAGCGTAAGACCCACGAGTGACCTACGACCCTATGAAAGATAACGTGAGGGTAAGACCTACGAGCAACCTACGATCCTAGCAAAGATAACGTGAGTATTGAGAGTTAGGGGAGTACGACGTACTGGAACCATGGTTTATTTTAGTTGGTAGTGTAATAACAGATGTTAACTGGGAATTATAGGGATGGCATTCTTTGTGAGGATGTTTTGTTGATTTGGGATTGATCTGGCTCATGCTTCATATGCATTTAAAGTGTGACATGATGATCCGTGGATATGCTATGCATTTGAGGATGCAATGCAGTATGTCATGATGATTATTGTATGCAAAATGCCAAAAACTCATTCGGATTCATTGCCCGTCATCTTGAGGTACCAATTTGGACTGGTGCTTGAAATTTGAGAGAAAAGGGTTAGCCTTGTCGAGTACACTGGGGGATTAAATCTTGCTAAGGAGAAATGACTTGATCTGACTTCCTTCATGTGTTGGACTTCTCGTGAATGACTGAATAGAGACATGGATCTCATAAAATGCCCCAAGTTTTCTCTAATGCCAGGGAGGAAAGGGCCCCGTCTGACTTTCCTTACTTCACGAACCACTTAGGGATTAGGAAATGGACATTAGTGTCTTCAGATGCCCCGAGTTCACTTCATTACTAGGGAATTGCGTGTTTAAACATCTGCAGGGAATGATGATGATTCTGAGGACGCTAACTGAACCAAAGTGAATGTCATGACGCTTTTAGCTTGATTGGATTTGTACGGATGACAGGAATTTGCTTGAATAGCTTCATAAGATGGGAGGAGGAATTCCCCTGTCTGCAAGGGTCTCTTCGAGTGGAATGCTGGAAGATTCGTGTCATAATACGACGCAAAGTGGCGTGCCCCAATATATGCCTCTGATCATGGATTCTCGTAGATATTTGTCGAATCTCGACGTAACTGCCCCAGGTTGCACAAATTTTGAACATGTTACTCAACCTGATTCCCCCAGTTTGAAGTTGAAAGAGATTTATCGACATGGTTGCTTTTGATCGACTGGCAAAATATGGAAGAGATTTATCGATGTGATAGCCTCTGATTGACAGCTTGAGGGAATTCCCCAGAATAAAATCGTTCTTTGTTTTTTGACAAGTTTCTGCAGCAATTCGTCCTTCGAGATGACCATGTTTTCAATTGATGCTCGTCACGCAAGCTTACTTGATGTTCGAGCACTTATTTATATGCAACGAATGTTTGTCTAAGAATGATGATTCTAATGCAAATTATATGCTTGTCTTGAAGTTCGAAAAACTTTTATTGAAATGATGTCGAAGCATCAGTTTTTTTGTTTTTATGAATAGGTGACGTGTTACCAAATCAAATTTTAGTACATCCCCGGGGAGTCAGGTTTCCGTATTCTCGCTACAGTATTACTTTCGAATTAACCCATGCTTCAGTTAGGACTTTTAAGGGTTGTAACGTGTCCTGGTTCACGGTTTTAGAAAAAAGATTTAAGGCTCAAAATTATTTTGTGCCCACCCATTCTCCATGATGTTCTCCATTCCTATGTTCAGTTAACTCGATACGAGCACTCATCTCCTGAGAAGAGAGTTTGCGATGATTGAGGAACCACAGGGGTTTCTAAGACTCGACAATCACTGGCTTCTTGGCGTCTGATCACCCGATCTTGTTCTTTGTTGAGGATTATTATTATATTTTATTTCGCTTTCCCTATTTATTTTTTTTGGACAATTTCTTGATTTTGAAGTTGCAGTCCAGCGGGATGCCCTGACTTTTGCCTAAGTCTCCTGTTTTTTCAAGTTTTGACTTAACGGGGCTTTTTGTCTCTTTCTTTTTGAACAAGTTATTGATCTTTGCACCATCTTTGATTGGTTGGAAACGGTTGTGGTTGTCTGAGTCCTGGATGGACGAAGAATAACTGTTATGGTATCGTCATCTGCTGACCTCCTGATTATGCAAGAGATACCCATCGGGATATCCTTCTCTTCGATGCACGTTATTGGTAGGTGACGTTTTATTATCATGGCGTTGACTTCTCCTAGCCCTTTGATGGATAACCATTGTTGTATCCCTAGGAACTCCCTCTTGATGAGTTCTGGATGCTCGATCGGATTAACTAAAATCTACCTGCCTCGGGGTTAAAATTGAGGGTTTTTATGTGTAAAAGAAACTCCTACTTCAAAGCTCGAAAGGGTTGACGAGGGTCTATCTTCCTTATAACTCCGGTGTTTAGGGATTTGAAACAATGCCTGTACATCGTCAGCAAGGTTTTATTCAAAAGCATACCGTTTGAAAATATAAGTATCAGATCTTCATCATCCTCCCTCAAGAGTTATTTTTTCTTTCAATTAAAAAGAGTTAAGCATCAAAAGCAAGTACAATAACAAAACATAAATGAGTGAATACGAATGGATTAGTTCAAGACAAACACAGTCAATGCATGGTGATTCAATATAGAAAGACAAACAATTTTGCATACAATGGGTACTGAACAAAACAAGAAAGGTTACAAATGATAATGCAAATGAAATTAGAAATTGCCATGCTCAGGAGACTTCTTCAGCCCTGGCTCAATTGAGGGGACGCTCTTGCAGTCTTGACACCTATCTCAGCAAGGGGGTTCAATCCATTATCAGACCCTTTGGAGTGAACGTGATAACTTTGGCATCAAGGAGGTCTTGAACGTTGTTTTTTAATACCCTACAATTCTCAATTGTATGGCCTGGAGCCCATGAATGGAATTTTCAACGAGCACTGACATCATACCCTCGTGGGAGAGGATTTGGTGTTGGACCAAGTTCACGCAGTTGAACCAACTGATTGGCAAACAACCGAGGGAAAAGCTGAGCAAAATGACATGGGAATGGGATCCACCCTTCTTTCAATGTCTTTCTTCCTCTTTCATCCTTGTTTCCCCTGGGGTCGATGACTCAACTGAAAAGACCCAGATCGTGCTCGTTGAACATACAATTGTCTCTGTGTGTACTGATGTTGATGATGGATTGACTGATGTTGAGTCATCCGCGTTTGTTGAGCTGAGATTGTAGCATATGCTTGAGGAACATTAGGAAGAAAAAACCGACGTTTGACGGTGCAGAGCTTGATCTTGATGATGGACCGGGGCCTTTCCTTTGTTGATAGTAGCACTAGTCTCTCCTTCTTTCTTCTTGAGGAGGCCAAAGCAAGGTTTCTTGTTACTTCCATTGATAACGCTAGATGTACCTTGAATATTTCCTGACTTGAGGCCATCTTCAATACATTCCCCGATGGTAACCAAGTTCAAAAAGGAGGTCGAAATACTACCGAGTATATGTTGGAGATATGGGTCTTACAGGGTTCCCACGAACAAATAAGTCAATTCATGATCCAAAAGAGGAGGTTGGACCCTTGCAGCTAGTTCACGCCACCTCTGAGCGTACTCTTTGAAAGACTCTTCAGATTTTTGTACCATCCCTTGGAGCTGAGTACTGCTAGGTGCCATGGCAGTATTGTAATGGTAATGTTTAAAAAAAGCATCAACAAGCTCTCCCCAAGTACTGACATGAGATCTTTCCAATTGCATATATCAACCCAACAATGCCCCAGTCAAACTGTCTTGAAAGAAATGCATGAGTAATGGTTCATTTTCAGCATAGGCCGCCATTTTGCGACAATAGGAACAAAGATGAGTCTCTGGGCAAGAAGTTCCTTTGTATTTATCAAACTCTTGGACTTTGAACTTGGGAGGAATAACTACCCCAGGAACGAAGCACATTGCAACAATATTGAATCCGGAAGCCTTGATACCCTCCATGGCTCTAAGTCGCTCTTCGAGAGCATGATACATTTTCGCAGTTTCGGCAACCCCGACAGAAAGGTTCACTTGGGGTTCATCAAGATCAATAACATCATGATGATCGTCGACATCATTCCTAGGAGCACCAGTAGGAGTATCAACATTTTCATTGTCACTTCTCCCATTAGCAGAAGTGGAAGGAGCAACAGTAGTAAGCTTGGCAACACTTTGGTGTAGTTCTTCTTGACCCTTGATCACGGCATGAAGAGTTTCCATAAGTTGATCCATGCGAGTACCCATAGTGTCCATATCCCGACGGAGTGCATTCTGATTCTCTTCAAAAAGATCCATTAGCCTTTGTTGGTTGCCTCTGGTACGGTAAGGATGTGGATGAGTCGTCTTTGCTGTTTACCGGATTCTAAGAAAGGGGACCCCAATGAGTTTTTGTTTGTGAAAAATGAATGCATGGTAGTAAGGATGAATGCTTTATCTTCATTTCTAAGGAAACCCAAAGACTCGTCTATCTTTTTAAAATTTCCTTTTTTTGAAAAGCTATATCAATGAGACTTGTCTTTGGATTTCCCTAGATATGAGATGTATATACATGATGATATGATCTCATGGTATGCTATGGCATGAAGTCTCAACTCCACATATCTGGATAACCATTGCGTAGTCCGTTGCACAGGCTGAAAGTAACAGAATCAAAAGTCTGACGTCACATGCATGGAGTCAAAGTAACCACCCACGAGGTATGTACTAGGGGTTTATCACCTGCCGAACAAGGTTCTAAATAGTTCTCGAAGTCTACGTCCTTCCTTTGGGTATTACCGACGTCTCAATTACTTGGTAATTAGTAATATTCGCAGGAAAAACTCGTCCGAGTGCAATATCGTGTGACAACTACTTCCGGATTACTCTGTTATAGTCTCCACACTGCACCTAAAAGGCCAGGATGGGTTAATGGTTCTACGGCCCTCAGCTTCTCGAGTTCCCAAGTCGAAAGCAACGACGTCTTCCCGATTACTCGGTAAACATCACTACTTTCAAGGGGACCTCCACTGAGTGGGGGATTTTCATGCCTCCTTCTTCGGGATTACTCCCTTAAAGTTAACATGACTATACCGCCCGTCCTAATCCTATGTGTAACCCAAGTCGGGGTATAGGACTTATAAAAAATAATCACCAAACCCAACATCACAATGTATCCAGAATACGTGAGTAGCAACAATATATGCAATATATACAAAAGAATAAAATAAATAAAGAAATAAAACAGTAAAGAAAGATAAAGCAAATGAATAAACACCCAAAAAGGAAAATAAACAAAACTAGGAGAGACTCGCTAAAGATCCCCAGTAGAGTCTCCAGCTGAAGCTACCGGCAGAAAACACAGAGCTGCCTCCGAACTTTATTTATCCCGAAGGAAGGGGAAATATCGATAAAACCACAAGGGAATGGATAAGATGGTCTTGCAACCAAGAGAAAGGGTAAGGGGGTCGGTTATGCGAGGGGAAGGTATTAGCACCCCTCACATCCGTTGTATTCAACGAGATCCATTTTGTTTGTTTGTCTTAAAGGGTGTATTTATCTACAACTAGGCTTGCTTAAAGGGAAATGGATGGTTTTTAATTATTGCGTTCGTGAGGGTTTCACAACCCTTTGCCTACGTATCCAATGAAGGAATCAGAACACCGTAGTTCCTCTAGGAAAAAGGTTGGTTTGTTTGTGTTTTTTAATGGGCGGTGTTAACGCATGCATTCTAGCAATAGGCACGGCCGGTATCGCGGTAGAACAGAGATGACATGCCCTTGGGGGAGTTTTGCTTGGTTGAGTGTTTTTGCGAGTTTTAAAATAAATCCAAGTAATGATTAAGTGTTTTGAATTTTTGATTTGTGAATGAGAAGTTTTAATTACAAAAGGAAAGGATTAAGAGGGAGACTAAGAAACCTAATTGTTTGTTATGTACAAGTGAGCTAAAAGTCTATTTCGACATAAGGCGATCGAAACGGAGTTTAATCGCCTCATGGGGGTATCTAAGGGAATATGACACTGAAGTTGAGCGAGCAAATAAAGAAACTAAGACTCTAAATATTTTTTATTGTTTTAAGAAAATAGTACTATAATATTTTTACAACTTATTGTGAAACAAGTATCAAAACCTAGTTTTTAATTTATTTTTGGTATTTCATTAAGTTAAATAAAACAAATTGAATTACAGGATTTCAAATAAAAGATTAAGTAAATAACAAAATGAAAGATTAATTTAAAAAAAATGTTTTTATATTTTTCTCATGAAATAACTATATAAGGAAAACTAAATAAATATTTGTTTAAGAAGTATATGGTAAAATACAGAGAGATAAAGCCTAAAGAACTAAAAAAATGGAAAAGGCCCCAGCAGGGGTTGAACGCAAGTCCCCAAGGTTTAAGGTTAGGTGCTCTGCGAGTTGTACCAAGTTTTTATTCGTTATACTCATGATTTTATTAAAATAAATAGGGAAAAACTACTAATGGATTGGGCTAACAGCCCAGTGGGCTTACCTGACTGGAGGAAAGAAACAAGGAAGGGTCTTGTAACCCTAGAGAAATAATAAGCGCCGCCTGGTTTACTCTCTTGGGAAGACAAGACTGATTAAATTACTATTATTGTTAATGAAAACTAATATCTATGTTTATTGGAAACAACATAAAACAAAACTCTCTCTCTCTCTCTCTCTCTCTCTCTCTCTCTCTCTCTCTAAGCGTATCATCGTCATCTACCACCTCAAACTCTACCCTTCCTTTTTCTCAGCTTCTTTGTCAAGATCTCACGTAGTACTACTATCGTTCCTCACTCGCGGTTTAACCCACAATCAAAGATCAAGCCTTTGATTCATAGAATAAAAATGCCAATTAGTGGCTAACCCTCTCTTTCAGTGTTCTCGATTCGAAACAAACAACAATAACTCAAACTTTCTCTTACCTCTCATGTTCATCGCAAAACACGCAACGATGGAAGAACTTACGGTCTGCAAAACCCTCACGATCACTATTTCTTATAGTTATCTCTCGATCCACTCACGACCTTCGATTTTGTTCTCTAAATCCCTTATTGGGGCACAATGAAACAATGGGATTCATGGCATAACAAACATTCAAAGATTCAATAGACAAGAACAAAGATAGCGTACAAAATCGTAGATACAAGGCAAAAAGAAAAAAAAGAGTTATTAACATGGATGAGATCTTTCTTCGTTGAAATTATTGAGGTATGTGTTTCTTTCTTCTTTCTTTATTGAGCTTTAATCTCTTCTCCTCCTTCTTTTGAAACTATGGCTTCTGAAAATCACACGTTATGGCGGATGTTGTTACTGCTACAAGTTAATGTCGTAAATAGTGATTTGTAGGTTTTGGACAGATGTTGAAGAGTCGATTGGAGGTGATGTTGCTTAAGGTATTGATTTGAGGATAAGGATGTGAAGGTCGGTTTCTGAAGAGGTAATGATCTGTAAGTTTTTTGTGGTTCTGTATTACAAAACTGTAGGCTTCTAGAAGGAATAGGTTCTGAATAGGTGATTGAAAGTTTTTTCTATATAAGAATTTGAGCAGTGGTTAATTGAATTTTGGAACAAAAACGAAACCTTTTTTAAAAAAAAACCCCGCTCTGTTTGAGATTAAGGTTTCTTCTTATAATGATACAAAGGTGAAAATGTGGGGGGCAAATTGGATGAAGTTTTGAACAATGTTGGTATGCTGTTTTGTGCTTTTAAAATGCAGGTTCTGTTTTTGCTGTTTTTGTGAGGTTTTGCATAGGTTTTGGCTTGTTTTGTTGGACAGTTTTATATGCAGGCTTGGGCAGTAATGTGCAGGTGTTATCTTTCCTCTTTCATCTTTCTATGATGCAAAGCTATTGTGCTTTTACATAATTCTGAAGGGTTGGCTATTTTTGGAATATGATGACACAATAGAGTGTTGTGAATTACTTGATAACTTGTTATTTTTTTGAACTGCTGCCTATTTTATTTGCTGCAAACCTGCCCTTTGCTTGCCTTATGTTTGCTGTTGTGCTATTGTTGTTCTGCTTTGGCCTGCTGTTGGTATACTTGCTGGTTGGTTCCATCCTGTGACTTGCTGTTGCTATGCCTAGACAGCCTGCTGCCTTGTTCTGCAGCTTAGTTGTTTGGTGTGCTTGCTGGCCTGCAGTTGTTGTTTTTGTGCTTGCTAATTGCGCTGTTATGTTTGTGTTGCTGTTGCTTTTCGTTGTTTTGGCTTTGCTGCCTGGGATAGCTTTACTTGTTTTTATGTGTTGTTGGCAGTTTGCTTAGGCTGCAATTTAGCAATGTAACTTTAATTTGGCAGCTTGACTATTTCACTTTAGCAACAAGAAAAATGTTTGCAATTTTCTTTCTCCTCTTTGTGAACTAAAATGGAAACTTTTTGTTATTTGCAACTGGGAGAAATGGCCCATGATTAAAGATAAACCCCTTCTGATTTCTGATTCCAAATACCAACCCTGATGATGAGCATTCTTATTTCATGAACCTGAGGATTGGATGATCGAGGAAAGGTTAAAAGATGAAAAGGCCAAGGCGAGGAGTGAGGACGAATGGCTTGAAGATGAAGACTTAAAGAAACACACATTATTTCTCTCTTTTTTTTGTAAACAAAACAAATGTAATTTGTATTTCACACTGTAACATGCCTTGTAACTTGTCTCAAAAAATGTAATGAGCACGAATTTGACTGAATTTATCAATGATAAACTTTGTTATAGAAATCAAATGACTCTTGAATCTTGTTTGAATTCTGGAATTTTCTCTTGAATAATTTGAATGCACATCTTAACTTTGTAACTTAAACCTCAAGAAATCATGAACAATGGTTGTAACTCGTTCTTCAAGTAATCAATGTGCCTTATCTTTCAAAATCCAATAAAACTCTTCAACAAAATAAATGCTTGAGAATTTAATTCCACTGGTTAATTCGAACCCAAAACACCGGTCGCTTGAACCTTGATATTCATATCATGCCTGAACCACACTTGCACTTCTTGACCATAGGTTTAAGTTTGACACTCACATCGCAAGTAACTTGCAACTTAAGCAACCCAAAACATGTCTTGATCATCATGAACCCTCAGCCTCATTTCTTGAAGTGCTCAAACTCCACACTTGCCAACTTAAACTTCAAACTTTCGACTCAATGGCTTAGAGACTTTAATAAGAAAACTTGAAATGCGAGGAGGCGAAATTATTGACCTAATGCACTGAGCTTTAAGTCATCCTCGAGGCAGGCGAAAGAAACATCTTCACAGAAACCAAAAACCCGAAAACCCTAGCCTTTTGACCAACAAACATAGGGAAATAAACCCCAACCCAGGCTCTGATAAATTTGAGAGAGAACCAACCTTGTAATGTGATGACACAATTCATTCCACGATCCATTAATTGAGAACCAGAAGAATTCCCTTTCACCTGATAAGAAAATTTTAAAACAACATTAGACATAAAGAGGGCGCAGCCCTAATACTTCAAACCAAAGCACCTGATCCCATAATATGCGGGATATGCAAATGACTGAGTAATAAAATGATGCAAATGGAATGCAAAGTTCAAAACTAGACATAAATAAAGAGATAGGGCAAATTTGGGGTACGACAGACGATTACTACCTCAGAGGATAATGAAGGAATCTTGCATGATTACTACCTCAGTGGATAATGGTGATGAAGAAATCCTACAAAGATCTTCAATGACACAAGTTTGCACAAGCACCGACTAGATCAAATAATCTCCTCAGCACTAACGCCTCAAATTAGAATTTGGGTTTATACAAAGGCAGTTGGATTTCTAATGTTTTGGATGAATTTCACATATCATTATGGACCCTCAGGGTTATTTTTGTCAAGTTTCAAGTTTGGGATCACAATTTTCCAAGAAACTCATTCAAATTACCAAAAAGGCAAAATGGGCAAAATTAGGGTTTTGACTGTAAACGACCGAACTTTGATTTTTGACCTAATACTTGGCTTATTGATTGGAAGCATGATCTCAAGGATCTGAGTATGTCAGTTTGACCTAATTTCATATTTCAGTTCATCTCCTGAGATCAGTGGATCGATAGACAAAATTCGATCAACTGATGGGAAAGTTCAACTGTAGGGAAAGTTCAACTGTACACTAAAAAGTCAAACTTTGATTTTTGACCAAAGTTGAGTCCCAAAAATCACATTTCACCAAGACATCCAAAATATGAAATTTGATCATAAAAAATCAGGAAAGTCAAAAATCTAACTTTTGTAAGACTTGGAAATTTTTCTAAGTTAAGTTCATTGCTTCATGATATCTTGTCACTACAATTACAAATAATTCAAGTTATTACAAAGTGGCGTTTTTGCAAGTTTACAAATCCTAGACTTTGTATTGCTTGGACCTTTTCCTTTGACTCAAAACCTTGCCATAATGCTTTGTCTTTGATATAATGTGCATAAATTTCTCCACAAACCAAACTTGTTTCATGCTGCAAACTATGTTGTCCAAGTTATGGCTGAACAAAAATGATATGCCACTTCTATACATTGCCACAACACTCCAAAATCCTGCTCAATTGCTGTCCTACAAAACCTTGTGCTATGCTGCACTACAAACCTGTCACAAAACCTATATATGTTGTCCTATACAGTCTAAAATCTATCCAGAAAATCAGTCCAAAACTGCTCTATGCAACCTGCTCTAACCTGCATCATAACAACCACAAAATTCACCAAAATGGCAAAAGAAAATTGTGTGGAAAAAGTATCAAAGCAGTAGGCAAAAACGGTTCAAAATAACTTATTTTGTTTCCCTCCTAAACCTCAGTCAAGGGACTACAAAAGGGGTTGTTTCATAAGACATATGGGGATTTTTTCTGAGAAAAGAGGAGAGAAGAGAAAAAAATAGAACCCAGCTCATTCATAAAACCCAGTTCATCCATAAAAACTTTGTTGATCTTCAACTCTGTTTTGACTCATAAAAACAGAAAAGATCCTTAACCCACTATTATAAAACCTTGTAAACTCTCCCATAAACCCTCTAAACACTTCATATCACATAGATATTGCTCAAGCTCAAGAACAGTTTCTGTAGTGCTCTTATTCTCAACTTCTAACAAAAAGACAATACTACATAGACTTGACTGTTCAGAGTTGGTTCATCAACCTACAACACAAAGGGAAGTCTATCAGCTTCCTGGAGTTTCAGTAAGGTCCACGCATCATCTTAAAGGGTTTCAGACTCAAAACCCAAAGTGAAATTGCAAGCTAAGTCATCTTAACCTTGCATTTTCCATACATCATTTTTGGTTTATTTCTGAAGATAAGATGAAGTAATCACTACTCTTGAAGTTAATCATTCCCTTGCTGTTCCTTTTTTAATATTTATATGTTGAAAACTGACTTATACATGTAAAAGAATGGTGATAGAGGAAAAAAACTGTAACATGGGTCGACACATAACCACATGGGTCGACTCATTCTAAGTGAAAAAGCAGGGTATGAGTCGACACATGGTCGTATGCATTGACTCATACTGCTATCCAGGGCCTAAAACAGAAAGATGGAAGGTGCATGAGTCGACACAAAATGCGTATGTGTCGACACAAGCAGGAAATGAGTCGACACATCCCATTATGCGTCGACTCATACTGAGTTAATTTAGTTTGGCAGGGGCAAGGAAAATCATGTGTCGACACATAATAGTTCAAAATGCAGTGTTTCCTTCTTTTTACACTATATATATATATATATATATATATATATATATATATATATATATATATATATATATATATATATATATATATATATATATATATATATATATATATATATATATATATATATATATATATATATATATATATATATATATATATATATATATATATATATATATATATATATATATATATATATATATATATATATATATATATATATATATATATATATATATATATATACTCCATTAATGTCCACTTATTTGATATAATTGTAATAATTAGACACTTATTTCATCCCCATTTGCAAACCGTATTCCCATCCCCCTAATGATGTAATAGCGTAGGATTTTTATTTCTGCATGTTTACCGCTTTTCATATAATTGCTAGTAAGATAGGGTATGTATGGAAAGATAAAAACAAAAAATAGATAACCCCTAATCAAAGACTAAATGTATGCAAATAAAACACAATATCCACACATGCACCCTTAGGGTAATTCCACTTGTTGCCTCGAAAAAACAGTCATGTCCCTCGAATATGGGACGCTTTAGCAAAGACCCTTCGATAAAAAAGATCGTAGTCCCTCGATGTTGCCTTTGATAAAACGATCTAGTCCCTTATGAAAATTGCTAAAGCGTCTCACAAGTTGCCTTCGATGACTGTATGATTGACCCGCGCCCGTCCCTTCACATCCAATGACGGGATTTCTTACCAAATCAATGGTAAGATAGCAACATCTAAAAGAGAAGGAAAAGAATGTTTAAGACCTTTTGAGTAGGTAGGATGCTCCTAGTTGCTCGCTTGCTCACAACAAAAACATTTTATACACCCACAACTTCATTTTGAAACATTTTTCAAAAGACAAAACACTTTGTACGCGTTCTTATAGAGACGAGAACCATTACGAAGACATCCGTTTTCAAAATACTTTCAAAACCTACATCACAAACACACTTTCAAACAAAAAGAAACCGATCTAACAAGAAACTAAGAGCCCGTAGATAACTACGAATGAAAAGGGTGCTAACACCTTCCCTTTTCATAACCTACCCCCCGAACTCAAGAAAATATCTCGAAAGGTCTTTCCTGTTCTTTTCAACCTTTCCTTATTGGATAAAAGAAAAGTCGGTGCCGACTTTTGCTATTCGCAACAATTGCGATCAAACGCAAATCACCCAAGTCAGTTCTCCCACCGCGTTACACCACCTCAGTGGATAATGAAGGAATCTTGGATGATTACTACCTCAGCGGATGATGAAGGAATCTTGGACGATTACTACCTCAACAGATAATGAAGGAATCTTGGATGATTATTACCTCAGCGGATAATGGTGATGAAGAAATCCAAGCTTGATTTTTTCTTGGAGAAGTTTATAGATTAATGATATTTACCTGTTGGTCTTTTCCTGAAAAGGTAAAGAATTAGTTGCATGCAATGTCATGGCGTAATGATATTCTCAAAATAAATGAGATTATGCCGTATGCATTTATGCTGTATGTGCTTATCATGTATGTAATATGATACATGAAATGCGAAATGTTGTTGGAATGTAATTTTGCCTTGGAAAATAAATCCTCGACAAATGTTGGGGTGCTTTCAGAGCTTGAACTTTTGGTTGGGGATCACCCTGTGAAAAGGACTTTGTGGAGGATTCGTCACTTTACCTAGTAGCAAGTGTTTATAGTATTGCCAGGAAATGCTTTCCTTACCGCACGCAACCCTTTGTTAGAATTCACGTTCAATGCCCCAAGTGATTCAGACACAGATCTACCCCTTGTTATTCAGCATTTCTTGAGAGGTTTCTTGGAATCTTGACTTGACTTCCCCCAAGCAAGTTAGACAGTGACATGTCATGCCCCCTTGCTTAATAAGAGATCTGCCATTGGAAGTGTCATCCCATTTGAAGTGACTTTGTTCTTTGAAAGAGTTTTTGTTCGCTGGATATTTGTTGTGTGCATTTCTACGCTGTCAAATAATTAGCCATATGCGAACAATGATATTCAAATGATGTAAAGTTTATGCTTATCTTGAAATTTTGAAAACTCATTTTAGTAGATAAAAGAAATTTTGTAAGAAAATTCAACTCAGGATTTGGAATAAATCCTTACAGGAGTCAGGATACCTTTTGTAACAGTATGCTTTCGAACTAACCCATGCTTCAATTAGGACTTTTGAAAGGTTGTAACGTGGCTTGGTTCACGGTTTAAGAAACAAACGATAAGGCTCAAAGTGTATTTGTACCCGTCCGTTTTTCGTGATGTCCTTCGTCCTAAGCTCAGTTAATTGTGCGTTTGAACTCCAATTGAGTCTAGAATGACATCTTGGTGATGGTTCAGACCAGTTAATCTTGTTGGAAGGCAATCATTTTTGCCATATTTTCCATGTTGTTGAGGATTTGTATTGACCTCTTTTTGATTTGTTATCCCTGACTTTGCCTGACTGTTACAGTCAGCGGGATGCCCCAGTTTTCCTTAAGTCTCCTTTGTAGGTTTTGACTTAGTGGTATTTTCTTTTGAGAGATAATGACTGCCTATTTTGGTATTCTAGAGGAATGTTTTTTGATGTCATTCATTGTATACGAAGTGAAAGTTTGCGACTGAACACGCTTTTGAATTAACTGAGAGACTACCCTGCCCAAGGTTTTGATTAAAGGTTTTAGTTTGTGTAAAAAAGAAACTTCTACTTCTTTGGCTAGAAGGGGTTGACTAGGGATTATCCTCCTTATAACTCTAGTGTTTTAGGAATTGAAAGAAACGCATGTACATTGTTAGCAAGGTCTATCCAAAAGCATACGGCATGAGCTTATGGCATTGTTTTCGTCATCCTCCCTCTAAATGTTTTTAACTTTTAGCAAGAGTTGAATATTATAAAAAGGAGTAAAGATAGCACAGTTTAAATAAAATGAAAACAAATGCATGAATTCAAGACAAACATATGTGATGCATTAATGAAACAAAGTTTGACATTAATAGATAAGTGTTTGAACAACAACAGAAATTACAATTGAAAAATCAAAAATGAACTGGAACGCTCAATGATTCAGCATGGGAGTGGTGATCACGTTAGGAGTCTCTGGAGGGTCAAACTCAATCTCCCTGGCGTCAATCAAATCTTGAATCTTGTTCTTCAAAGTCCAACAGTTGTCGGTGTCGTGACCAGACCTATCAGAATGGTAGGAACATCTTACATTGGGATTATACTTGGGAGAGGAAGTGTCGGGATTTTGAGGAGGATCCTTTAGTGTGATCAATTTCACCTTCAGCAAATGTTGTAACGCTTGAGACAATGGCATGTTGATGTTAGCATACTGACTTTCTTGGTATTTTATCCTACGCCTATTTCCCTATCTTTGTTGAACATGTGTAGGATAAGAGATCAAGATTGCCCCCACGTGTTGGTAGTGGTTGCTCTTGTTATGACCCTTTTGGCCATAAACAACATTGGACTCTTTCGTCCCATTGTAAGGCTTTTTTTGAGTATCAGAGGATGTAGCTCCTTGGATCTTTCCGCTTTTGATGCCAGATTCGACCCTTTCGCCAGTCAGTATTAGCTCGGTGAACCCAACCGAGGAGCTTCCGATAAGGTGATTTAAGAAAGGACCCGTCAAGGTTCCCATAAATATGTCAATCATCTCCATATCAGTTAAGGGTGGCTGAACTCTGAAGAAGTGAAAAACACAAGAAGGGGGGTTGAATTGTAAAACATGAAATCAAATGCAGACAACACGTTATTTTTATCTTGGTTCGTTTGATCTCAAACTACTCCAGTCCACCCGTCAAGGTGATTTCACCTCTCTCCAACGATGTCTTAATCCACTATATTCAACTGAATATTACAACTGCTTTAACAACTGCTAAAGCCTTCTTGAGTCTAAATCACAGACTGGTTTCTCAAGGAAATTATTTCTTACAGATAAATGAACAGTATGTGTGTTGAATGTTTTCTACAAAAACTATATATCACAACTGTGATAATACACAAATTAAGCTTATGTGAAACTAGGATACTATAACTATAGAGTAAGAAATTTGAGAGATATAGCAAGTTGTATGAGTGAGAATGAAGATGATTAGCTTTAGGCGGGTAGAGAGTTGTAGAGCATTAGCCAATTCATTTCTCACTGACTTGTTTTTATAGCTTTGGAAAAGATACGTTGTAGTCAATTATTCTATTTCAATGCCCATTACGTTCTTTCCATATTGAGAAGATCTTTGTCTTGGAATACAGCCTTTGGTAATAAAGCGTCTTGAAGGCACAGTACCGTTGTCAATTCAGCGCGTTATTTGCTTTGGCTTATTCTGACGCTTCTAGGTGCTGATGATATTTTTTTGGTCTTGATTAGAGTTTAGAGAATGTTAAGTGCAGATCTGTTCATCAGGCTTCAGCGTAAGCACATGCTTTGATCTTCTGATGCTGGCATATGATATTTCATCTTCTGATGCTGGCATATGATATTTCATCTTCTGATGCTGATGTTGACATTCTTATGCTGATATTCATCAGAGTTTCTGCAAATGCACAATATAGTTTTTAGGTAGCATCTATGTCTCATATGAATTATACAATTTATTTAATCTTGCATTTTGTTATCATCAAAACTTTAACTTAGGGTAGTAGATTCAAACTTTGTTCTAACAATCTCCCCCTTTTTGATGATGACAAAAACCGGATTTTTTTCAATTGAAATTTAAAGAAAAAAAAGAATCATAGATAACCAAATAATAAATTGTATCAGAGATAAACAGAAAGTTATCAAGGATAAGAAGATAGGGAATAAAAAAGGTAACATAGTTATGATTAGAAAAACTCCCCCTGAGTTTATTACTTCCCTTTAGTTCCATGAGTCCTTTAGCATCAGATCTTTACTTTGCCAGAGCAGAGCTTCAGTGTATTGGAGTTCATCAGATTCTTGTACCTGTAAGATTATGCAGAACAAAGAAACATTCAAGTATATCAGAGTGTTAGAATGTTTGAGACTTTTGTCTCAGTAATCCGTTATTGAAAAATATCATTCTTTCTCCCCCTTTTTGTCAGCAATCAAAAAGTGCAAATAATTGAAGTTAAAAACGATCAGTGCAGAAAAACGATTGTATTCAGTTCAGAGCTCATAAAATATTACAGATAACATAAAAAGTAATGCAAACATCAAGAAACAAAATCTAAGGAGCGGGTGGAAGGCGTGTTAACAGATCTTCTAGCATGTTCTTAATCTGATCAGTGGTTTCCTTCTGCCGATGCACCATGATGGCTACTGAGTCAATCTTACTATCCTGAACATCCATCCTTTCCTTCATTCGTTGATCATTCTCATCCATTCTTTCCTGCAGTCTAAGATCATTTTGCTTCAGCTCTTCAAGAGTCTGCCTGTCCAATGCAGCTTGAGAAGTGTCAGAATTAGGATGCTTCTGAGAGCTTTCTGCAAGGACTTCTTCTTGACTTAATTCTTCAGCTGGAATCGTCTGTTCTTCTGCTGGTTGAGCTGTTGAAGTTGGACGCTTTTCAGACCAAGGCTCACTGTCCAGATGAAGAACTTCATCCTTCAGTAGCTGACTCAAAACTGGACCTTCCATTTCTTTCAGCAGTTTGCTGAAGTTCTACTGAGCCTGTCCATAGCTTTGGTCCTGCAGCTTAAAGGTTTCAGCGCATACCCATCTTCTGAAGAGTGTCCAAAGGTGGTCTGAAACAGCGGGATCAATTACTTTCAGACTAGCATGCTTTAGAGAAGAAATCCACTTCTGCATATCTGTTTCAAAATTCAAGATGCTAGAACCAACATCTGGTTGTTTGGGTTTGGGAATGGCAGTTTTATTGATAATGGCAGCAAAGTGTTCAAGGACTATTAGATCAATGAAGGTTTTGTTGTGGTCATCTGGATTTTGCTTGGGTGAGGGAGTAGGAGAATCAGAAATAATTATTGGACTGTGTGGAGTGTTTGGAGGAGTTGTTTTTGGTGAGGATGGTAGTTGAGGTATGTTCATAGTTGTACCACAGGGCAGTTGAATGGCCAAGGGTTGTGGTTCAGGAGACTCGGAGGTTTGTGCCTCAGAGTTTTGTGTCTCAGGTTGAGATTCAGGGGATTGATCCTCAGAGTGTTGAGACTCATGTTGTGGAGATCATTAGTGTTGAGGTGAAGGTGGATTAAGTTCTGGTTGTGGAGATGGAGGTTGTGGAATTTCTGGTTCTGGTGAAAGTGGATCTTCTGGTATTGGTGAGAGTGTAGTTTCTGGTTGTGGTGAATGGGGAGTTTCTGGTTGAGGATTTGGATTTTCTGTATGGGGAGCGGAAGAGTGTTGATTTATTTCTGGTTCTGTTGCGGTTGTAGGTTTTGGATTATGAGGTTTGGCGCAGGATCTTCTGAGGGTTAATGACTCAGAAGGGTCAAATTCAGGTTCAGTATCATCAATGGTTGGAATGGGAATTGGGATTTCAAATGAAGTTGGGGTTGGAATAAATGTTGGAACAGCAGATGAATTTAAAACATTAACAGAAGACAAATTACCTCTCTTCTTTGGGGTCTGCTGAGACGATCCTTCTGATACAGCCTTTCTCTTCTTAGTCTTCTTTAGAGTAACTTCTGGTGTTTGCTGGTGCAGATCTTTAATGTTCAGAGTGGGGTCTGTGCCATCAGCCTTACAAGTATCCAAGTATCTGAGAACAATAACTGGTTTAGAGTCAATCTTAGAGAATATAGGAAAGTCGTCCAGAGGGACTCTTTTGCTGGTGATTTCAGCATGAGGAGTGACGTTGGGCTCCTTCCTTATGTTCTCTATTAGCTTCATCTTCTTCAGATTCTTGGCATTCAGCTGCTTGCCAACAGAAGGTTCTAGAGAGCTCATTTCCTGTGCCTCTGTCAGGTGTTCAATCAGCCTATTCTTCGTTAGAATATCTGATATCAATCTGTCGAAGGGTATCCAATCCCTTTTAGTCCTTTCTTCTTCTCTAGTTTCCTTGACGCTAGTCCTCAGATGGTTGAACAGAAGATGAGCTAGATTAATCTTTACCTTCTGATTAATAAAATAGATCAGAAACTGCTGATCTATGTTTATATAATCAGGAGAGCTTGTGGGCTTACTGTGATTGAAACAACCCAGAATAATCTTTGCCCAAATTCTGTGCTGATCTTTCAAGTCTCTTATTTTGCTGGAGGGAACCCCATGAGTGAAAATATCTCTTGCAATAACAGCAGCATCTGAGCATCTTTCTGCCATGTCAATACAGCGGATACCACCACCAGTGTATCCAATCAGCCTTGCAATGTGATCTTCAGTAATCACAATCTTTTTTCCCATGATATACGAAGTAACATGATGAGTTGAGGAAGACGCATGTATCTAGAATTCTTTAACCAAAATGGGGAACGTTGGACCCACCAACCTATCAAAGTACCTTTCCCATCCTTGTGCCTTAATTTCTTCAGACAAATCAAAGCCATTTTCCTTCAAACTGTTGAAATCTACTATCAATTCTGACAGAACTTCCAAGTTCTTGACCGGAGTGAGGAGAGTTCTGAAAGGAATCTGGTACTGTTCAGAGGAAGCATCTTGCTGGGAACCTGCAAAAGGAGTGCTAGAGGATGCCATGTTCACACAAGGGTTTTTGAGGAAAAGCTTGAAAAAGGGTTTCACACAGTAAGAAGTGAAAAAACAATTGAAGAAGTGAAAAAACACAGAAGAGTTTTGAAGATTGTAAGTGACGGTAAAAAGTGCATAAATGATGTTTAAGGCGTTTAAATAGGTTTCAAAAAATTGTTTTGAAAACATAAACATAAACGTTTCAAAAATAAATCATGATTACTTGCATTTAATGTTGGCTGATTTTAGGGGATTTAGAAAGATATTTGGAACGGTTACCCATGACATGTGTCTCAATGCATCCAATCAGCGCTTTGCCTTCTCAGAAGCGTGCACGCGTGTTCTGCCTCAGGATTTAGCTGATGACTGGATGACACTTGTTTGATTTAGTGAACAACACATCTATCCTTGAAATGAGACGCTCAGATCTTTATGGATAGAGTCTGATACAATCTGCATGTCTATATTTCTGAAAGAAGATTGATCAGAAGTTCATAGTAAAATAAACAAATTTTGAAGGTTAATATATAAAATTAAAACATTTTCACTCTGGGCAGAGCTTCATGCTGAGATGTTTCAGAATGAAGTTGAATCTATCTTCAGAAAGTGGTTTTGTGAAGATATCAGCCCATTGATGGTCTGTATCAATAAATTTTAAGTTTAAAATGCCTTTCTGAATATAGTCCCTAATGAAATGATGTTTTATTTCTATATTCTTGGCCCTAGAATGCAAAATTGGATTTTTACTTAAGAAAATGGTAGAAGTGTTGTCACAGAGTATAGGAATGTTACTCTCAAATATCTGGAAGTCTTCAAGCTGACTTTTCATCCAGAGCATTTGTGTGCTGCATCCTGCTGCTGCTATGTATTCAGCTTCTGCTGTTGATAGCGCAATTGTGGATTGCCTTTTGCTGGACCAAGAGATCAGATTTTCTCCCAGAAACTGGAAGCTTCCAGAAGTATTTTTATGCTCTACTCTGTCTCCAGCAAAGTCAGCATCACAGTAACCTACTAAGCTGTAATCACTAGATTTTCTATAAAATAAACCCAGATTAGTAGTACCTTTCAGATACTTGAAAATTCGCTTAACAGCTGTTAAGTGAGATTCTCTAGGATCTGATTGGAATCTTGCACAAATGCATACACTGAATAAAATATCAGGCCTTGAAGTCGTCAGATAAAGAAGAGAACCAATCATACCTCTGTAGACCTTCTGTTCTACCTTTTTGCTTACCTCTTCTCTTTCTAGGATGCACGTGGGATGCATTGGAAAATTTGATGGCTTACATTCTGAGAGATCAAATTTCTTCAGAAGTTCTCTGACATATTTGCTCTAATGAATGTAAGTTCCCTATGGAGTTTGATTGATCTGAATTCCCAGAAAGAATTTCAGTTCCCCCATGAGGCTCATCTCAAATTCTGTCTGCATACACTTAGCAAATTTTCTTCCAAGAGAAGGATTAGTAGATCCAAATATAATATCGTCAACATAAATCTGACACACTAAGATGTCATTCTTAACTGTCTTAGAGAATAAGGTTGTGTCCACCTTCCCTCTGGTGAATTCCTTTTCTAACAGAAAGTTACTTAGTATTTCATATCAAGCTCTGGGAGCTTGTTTCAGACCATACAGTGACTTCTTTAGTTTGAAAACATATTCTGGATTTTTTGTACTTTCGAAACCAGGGGGTTGGTGCACATAAACCTCTTCTTCTATATAGCCATTTAAGAATGCACTCTTGACGTCCATCTGATATAGAGTGATGCCTTTATTAACAGCAAAAGAAATTAAAAGTCTGATAGATTCTAACCTGGTGACTGGAGCAAAGGTTTCTATATAGTCTATCCCCTCTTGCTGACTATAACCTTGTGCTACTAGTCGTTCTTTGTTTCTGATGACTTCACCTTGTTCGTTCAATTTTTTTCTGAACACCCATTTTGTTCCAATGACGTTGAATCCTTTTGGTCTGGGAACTAGATCCCACACGTCATTTCTGGTGAATTGATTCAGCTCTTCTTGCATTGCCAGAATCCAGTCGTTGTCCAGAAGTGCTTCATCAATTGAAGAAGGTTCAATCAGAGAAACAAGTCCCATGAGGGATTCTTCAGAGTTTCTGAAGCTGGCTCTTGTTCTGATTGGATCTTCCTTTCTTCCTAAGATTGTTTCTTCTGGGTGATCCAAGCTGCTTCTGGGTAGTCTTTTTTGAGGTTGATCAACAGATGTTGCTGGATTGCTCGCAGTGCCTCTTTCTGATGTTGAAGGAGTGTCTTTGTTGAGAGCTTCTGATGACTTGTCTTCAGAGCCTGTGAATTCAACTTCCATACCTGCAAAGACTTCATTCTGCTTTGACTTTTCAGAGTCAAGCTTATCATCAAAACGAACACTGATTGATTCTTCCACAATCTGTGTTTCTGTATTGTATACTCTGTACCCTCTTGAGCGTTCAGAGTATCCTAACATAATACACTTCTGTGCTTTAGAGACAAACTTGTTCAAATAATTTTTTGTATTTAACATAAAACAAGTACATCCAAATGGATGAAAATATGAAATGTTGGGCTTTCTGTTCTCCCACAATTCATATGGAGTCTTTTCCAGAATAGGTCTTATAGAGATTCTATTCTGAATGTAGCACGCTGTGTTTATTGCCTCTGCCCATAAGATCTTAGCAACATTTGTCTCATTGATCATGGTTCTGGCCATTTCTTGCAATGTTCTATTCTTTCGTTCTACAACTCCATTTTGCTGGAGAGTTCTAGGACAAGAGAAGTCATGCAGAATGCCTCTGTCATTAAAGAATGACTCAAAATCTTTGTTTTCAAATTCTCCACCATGATCACTTCTGACTTTAACGATTCTAAGATCCTTTTCATTCTGAACTTGGTTACAGAAAATGACAAACACAAAGTGTGACTCGTCCTTGTGTCTTAAGAACTTTACCCATGTCCATCTGCTATAGTTATCTACGATTACTAACCCGTACTTCTTGCCACTGACTGAAGCAGTTTTAACTGGTCCAAATAAGTCAATGTGCAGAAGTTCTAATGGCTTAGAGGTGGAAACAACATTTTTAGATTTGAAAGCAGGTTTTGCAAACTTGCCTTTCTGACATGCTTCACACAGAGCATCTGAATTGAACTTCAGATTAGGAAGTCCTCTGATCAGATTGAGTTTGTTAATCTGAGATATTGTTCTCATACTAACATGCCCCAATATTCTGTGCCAGATCCATTGCTCGTTGTTAACAGACAGAAGACATTTTACATTCTGACTTTTCAGTTCAGAAAGTTTGATTTTATAAATGTTGTTTTTCCTCTTTCCATTGAATAGGATAGTCCCATCTTTCTGACTAACAGCTTTACATGATTTTTGATTATAGATTATATCATAACCGTTATCACTTAATTGACTTATGGATAACAGATTATGCATTAATCCATCTACTAAAAGAACATTATTTATAGAGGGAAGATTTCCATTACCTACTGTTCCAGAGCCAATGATCTTTCCCCTCTGATTGCCTCCAAAGCCTACGTGGCCTCCAGGCTTAAGTTCCAGGCTTTGGAACATATGCCTTCTTCCTGTCATGTGTCGTGAGCAGCCAGAGTCCAGGTACCATGACTGGTGTTTTTGATTTTCTGCTAAAGATATCTGCAACATGTATTATTTTATCCTTAGGTACCCATATTTTCTTGGGTCCTAATTTGTTAGCTTTACCAAAACTCTGGTTGAATTTTGGTTTCACAGAATAATTATTACTGGTATATTTAATGTCATGTGTGTGACCATACACAAAGTGTGAATTCAGAGGAGTGCGTTTAATAATTAGATCCATGGTATTCTTTGGTGTAGGTACCTTACCTTGGTATCCTATTCCCTTTCTGCTGTTTCTGCTAACTCCATAGATCATTGAAGCCATTTTTCTTCTATCTATGCTTTTAGCAAGGAACTTCTGAAAGCTGTGATCATACTCCTTGATGATCTCATCACTGCTGCTGGGAGTTTCAGAAATTGTTTCCTTCTGAGAGTTTTGTAAAAGATTTTCTAATTTTGAAACTATATTTTTCAACTCATAATTTTCCAACTTGAGACTCTCAGTTTTATCAGAGTCAGACTCAGGATTCCTTTTCAGGTTTCTGAATTTAACTCTGATCTGTTGATATCTTTCCAAAATTTTGTTAAGGCTTTCAGCAAGTTCAGCCTTAGTAAAATTAATTGCAAAGTCAGGGAATACCTCTTCGGTGTCTGATTCAGAGTCTGATTCAGAAGCTTCACTGTCTTCTGATATGTTAGCCATGAGAGCTATGTTTGCTCTCTCATCATCTGATTCTGAGTCAGCTTCAGACGAGTCAGAGTCATCCCATGTAGCCATGAGACTCTTCTTCTTTTCCCTTCCAAACTTCTTTTTGGGCTTTTCCCTCTGAAGCTTTGGACAGTCACTTTTGTAGTGTCCTTGCTCGTTGCATTCATAGAAGATGATGTCCTTGGTGTTTGGCTTTCTGCTCCCTGAAGAGCCTTCAGATCTTCTGTATCCAGAGGAGGAGTCTGGCCTTCTGTATCTTGAGGAGGACTCATTCTGATCGGATCTTCTGGTATTCCTGAACTTTCTTTACCTCTGCTTCCATAGTTGGTTCACTCTTCTGGAGAGGAGGGAAAGTTCGTCTTCTTCTGATGAGGACCCATCAGAGGTTTCTTCAACAGCCTGCAAAACTTTGGAGTCATATTTTCTGTTAGATTTTAAGGCTAAAGGCTTACCTTGCTTCTGAGGTTCGTCAGCTTCTAGCTCTATCTCGTGACTTCTGAGGGAGCTGATAAGTTCCTCCAGAGATATTTTGTTGAGATCTTTAGCTAGCTTCAGCGCTGTAACCATTGGCCTCCACTGTTTTGGTAAGCTTCTGATGATCTTTTTGACATGATCAGCAGTAGAATACCCTTTGTCCAGAACTTTGAGACTAGCCACCAGAATTTGAAATCTTGAGAACATCGTTTCAATTGATTCGCTTTCTTCCATTTTGAATGCCTCATACTTCTGAATGAGCGCAAGAGCTTTAGTTTCTTTGACCTGAATGTTGCCTTCACGCGTCATTCTGAGAGAGTCAAACATGTTCTTTGTAGTATCTCTGTTAGATATCTTTTCATATTCAGCGTAAGAGATGGCGCTGAGAAGAATAGTTCTGGCCTTGTAGTGATTTTTGAAGTCACGCTTTTGTTGATCAGACATTGCCTTCCTGTCAATCTTCTGACCACTTGCATTCACTGGGTGCGTGTATCCATCTGTCACCATGTCCCACAGACCAGCATCATGTGCCAGAAAGAAGCTTTCAATTCTGTCTTTCCAGTAATCAAAATTCTCTCCATCAAAGACTGGAGGTTTGCCGCTGAATCTTTCTCTATCTTCATTGTTGTCATTGCTGGTGTGTTGATATGTTCCTGCCATTGTGTTTTTCTGATACTGGATCTTGTACTGACACGGTTAAGTGTTTTAGTTCAGAACCAGGCGCTCTGATGCCAATTGAAGAAGTGAAAAACACAAGAAGGGGGGTTGAATTGTAAAACTTGAAATCAAATGCAGATAACACGTTATTTTTATCCTGGTTCGTTTGATCTCAAACTACTCCAGTCCACCCGTCAAGGTGATTTCGCCTCTCTCCAACGAGGTCTTAATCCACTATATTCAACTGAACATTACAACTGCTTTAACAACTGCTAAAGCCTTCTTGAGTCTAAACCACAGACCGATTTCTCAAGGAAATTCTTTCTTACAGATAAATGAACAGTATGTGTGTTGAATGTTTTCTACAAAAACTATATATCACAACTGTGATAATACACAAATTAAGCTTATGTGAAACTAGGATGCTATAACTATAGAGTAAGCAATTTGAGAGATATAGCAAGCTGTATGAGTGAGGATGAAGATGATTAGCTTTAGGCGGGTAGAGAGTTGTAGAGCATTAGCCAATTCATTTCTCACTAACTTGTTTTTATAGCTTTGGAAAAGATACGTTGTAGTCAATTATTCCATTTCAATGCCCATTACGTTCTTTCCATATTGAGAAGATCTTTGTCTTGGAATACAGCCATTGGTAATAAAGCGTCTTGAATGCACATTACCGTTGTCAATTCAGCGCGTTATTTTCTTTGGCTTATTCTGGCGCTTCTAGGTGCTGATGATATTGTTTTGGTCTTGATCAGAGTTTAGAGAATGTTAAGCGTAGATCTGTTCATCAGGCTTCAGCGTAAGCACATGCTTTGATCTTCTGATGCTGGCATATGATATTTCATCTTCTGATGTTGGCATATGATATTTCATCTTCTAATGTTGATGTTGACATTCTTATGCTGATATTCATCAGAGTTTCTGCAAATGCACAATATAATTTTTAGGTAGCATCTATGTCTCATATGAATTATACAATTTATTTAATCTTGCATTTTGTTATCATCAAAACTTTAACTTAGGGTAGTAGATTCAAACTTTGTTCTAACAAACTCTTCCTTCCAAGTCTCTCCACTTTTGGGCGTACTTTTTGAAGCCCTCGTTGGAACGCATGGTCATATTTTGTAATTGCATACGAGTTGGTGCAAGATCAGCGTTGTATTGGTACTGCTTGTAGAAAGCACCAGCCAAGTCCTCCCAGGTGTGAATGTCGGTTCTTTCTAACTGATAGAACCATTCCAGATGAGTGCCAACCAAACTTTCTTGGAATAAATGGACCCATAGCTTCTGGTCAGTAGTGTGAGGCTGAATCTTGTGGACATATGACCTCAGATGCATTTTAGGACAAGATATCCTATCATACTTGGCAAAGGTAGGGATTTTGAACTTTGGTGGGATGACCACTCTGGAAACCAAACCTAAATCTTCAAAGTCCAAGCCAGGTATCTGGTGAATCTCCATAACATTGAGGCGATCCTCCAGCTGTTTGTATTTATCATCATTGGGAGGATATTGTTCCTCAGAAAAGTCAGCTTCGTCTTCATCCATCCCTAGACTGTCATCTCCTTCTTTTGTCTGATTGTCTCCTTCGGTTGACGGAGTCGAGAGATAAAGAGTTCTCTTGACTGGTCCTCTAAGTCTTCTTCCCAAGTTCAGAACACCTACTGACTTCTTTGACTTTTTCTTCTTGTCCTTGAGAAAAAAAGTCTACAGTTCCTCTTGCCCCTTAGCCATGGTCAGGAACATTTGTTGCAACTGGGCATTTTGTGCTTGGAGATCCTTCACCATTTGTTCTATATCCATCTTACTGAAATAAATAGTAGGAAGATAAGGAGACCTGTATGGGAGAAACCTGTCATGATATGATGCATGATATGTGAATTCATGTTTTCAAGGATCTCGCGAGGTAAATGTTAGAAGGTACTTAGAGCTTTGATTGGAAAAATTCGTATATGCGGATGTCTTTCCACAAGAATTAAGCGCACCATGTCAAGTGGGTCATAGACCTTGACTCAAGTTGTTGATCTTTGACAGTGTTTGGTTAGAGGAAAATAAATCCTCTTTCCCCTTGACAGGCGTCTAGTTCAACAGGACCATGCATCATAGACCATTGAGATCCTTGAAATGGTTATTGAAAATGCTATGGTATGATGTAATGATGTTATGTACAAGTATGAAAAGTAAGCAAGTTGCTATATACAAATAGTCATATACATACAAAGCAGACAAGCCCTTATTGTTGTACCCTAATTTTTTCCCCTAAGATCCTTTCATCATACCATATTGATTCAATCACAACAAGATCATATTAGGATTCCTGGTTCTCCTCCCTATCTTTAGCTTTTATCTTTGAGGAATCACCAAGAACCTTAACTTGTTTTCTTTTGTGATCATGATATTTTGTCTTTATTTTTCCTTTTAATCAATAAAATGCAATGTTGGTTTGTCTTACTTGTTACTAATGTAGGTAAAGGCAATGAGGTTTAACAAGTTACTCCATGGGTTCATGAGTTTATTTACATGCCCTAGGAAATAAATCTTGAGAAGTCCAAACCTATCCATTGAAGTTGTTTTGGAGGGAATGGCATGTCAAGGTTATTTTTGGTTCACTACATTTCCAAGATATCAAGATTGATTCAAAAGTGCAAGGGATTGATTGAAGAAGTTGTTATGGTTGGACAAGGTCATGTTCCCATTGATCACAAGTGAATATTTCTCTCAATTATCAAGATATGAAAGTATTTTTGGTGGCTATTAGTTCTCATTATCATCCTCAATAATTTCTATTTACAAAGAAAGAGTGTTGGTACAAGAAGGTGATTCAAATTTGTCAAGGTTCCTCAAAGCAATTTCTTGATCTAGGAGCTAGGGTTTTAAACTTCAAAGAAGTATATTTTGCTCATCTTTTGGTATTTTTGAGTTATTACAAAGACATCCTTATCTTAAAAGGTTTATTAACAAATCAATTCAAAAGTTTCAAGTACTTTTCATGTAGAAGAAACTTGATGATGATGAAGAAAGATTACAAGTCCTCCAGATGAACCCCCATTTTCTCATATGTGACTTCAAATGATCATAACTTCGTCAATTTTTATCACCTTGAGCCCACTCTTTTTCCATAATGATCTTGATAATGTGAAATTTATTCCTTCTTTTATATGCAAAGTGATAAAATGGATGGGCGATACCTTAATGATACAAAAGATTATAGGTCATTTCATGATTTTTTTGACAATTTCAACAAATCATAACTCTCTCACTTTTTGGAGATTTTGAGTCGTTCAAGTTTCAAAATGTCATTCAAGAGGTCTATTTTATGCAATCTTTTTTTATCAAGAGCAAATTCCAAGTGGAAGGCCGTGTTTGGATGCAAAACATTATAGGTCACTTTTGAAGAAAAACTTGAAATATTTCTAAGTGTGGAAAGTCACCCCTTTTTTTTCCAACTTTGACTCAACACAACTTCTTGCTCAAACATCCAATTGACCTCACTCCTTGAACATTGTGAAGCTTGTGGCTTTATCTTTTAAATGCTTCAAAAATCACATCATATGGTGCCCTACATTGTTGGCACCATGGTTATGAAAGTAGCATCATAAAATGGAAATTCCAAGTTCAGTTAGATTTGAAAATTGGTTTAAATCCAATTACAAGCCTGTTTAAAGATCAATTTCGTGTCTAATCATATTTAGGAACTTGCCATAACAAGAAACGACCCTTAAACCATTCATTTTGCTGCATTTTGAGCCATGTTAAGTCACACTTTTCACACTTAGCAGGTCCACACGATTTCATTGATTTTGCCTCCAATTTGCACTCTTGAGCCTTGCATCATGATCATCTATAAATAAGGATCATCCCTCACTCATTTGGGTAATCTTTTGATAGCCAATTGACCCCTATTCAGATCTCACATGAACTCTGAGTTTGAAATTTTGATTTCTTACATTCTCACCTTCAAACACCAAAAGCTCCATTCAGTTAGCTTCATTGAACTTCTCTGAAGCTAACCATACGGTAACTTTCAAGAATTGTAGAAGTCAAGTTTAAGAGCAACTTCTCACTACTTAGTTCAGGTAGATTTATTGGCCAAATTGATTCAAATGAAAGACTAATCCACTCTTTGTGTTCTTCTGATCCTCGTGCTCTTTATAGTTTGCAATTTCATTGAGAATTGAGTGAAATATCCCAGATTTTCGTGCTCGCTATTTTTTTTGGTTTTCTTCAAACACAGCCTTGCATAATTTATATAAATTTGGAGCGATGGTACCATTAGAATTGTCTTGAAGAGATTAATCTAATGGTACTGGTCTGGTTTTCTAATTTTACAATTTGAAGGATTCAATTTTGGGATGGCTGGAGGTTGAAGACGATGACATGTCCGTGTTCAACCAATGATATGAGGCCACATTATTTTTTTGAAATGGATCCAATATGCTTGCCTTACCATGCGCATTCCTCAGGAGCCCTTGGATCTGATTACTTTTGTGAGTCAGACTCCATCCAACGCGCCACATTTTAAGTTGTTTTATTTTAAAAGTGTTGGATCTGGTGTGACATTTAGTAATGACCCTGATATGCACAGCGCGCCAGATCCCTTGGATTTGATTACTAACGCGTTTTGACCCTCATCCAATGGTCCATATATTTTTGACTTTATTTTTCTTTTCTGATTTTTATATTTAATTATTTTAAATTTAAAAAAATCATAGAAAATTCATTTTTAGTCAAAAAATCTAAAAAAATTATGAAAAATATTTTTGAGTTTTCTCTTTCTGATTCTTATTTTTTCACAATTTTATTTTGTGTTTAAATATTTTTTATAAATTTTTACTTTACTTGAATTGTTTTTAAATGTTTAAAAATTCTTTTATGCATTTTTTAACTCTGAAAAAATATGGAATGATCCAATGATATTGTGACAAATATTGGTGACCTCATTTATTTTTATTTCTGACTTTACTATTCTTTTTAATCATTTTTGGTTTATTTTACTGATTTCTTTTAATTTTAAAAATAGTTTCTGACTTTAAAAAATTACCAAAAGTCTTATAAAATTATTTTAGTTCATTTCTTATTTTTCTATGGTCTTACTTTTTATTTCTAGATTAATTTGAACATAGTTGATATTTTTCTCTTTTATTTCTATGTTAAAACATTTTAAATAAAAAACCTTTTTAATGTATCTATTAAGTGCAATATTATTTTGTGATGATTTTCTGGATAATCTTGGGTTGAATTTTTTATCATGAAGTTTATTAATATCATTGGATCCATAGTGTTGAGTCTAACTCCAAAAAAATGGATGAATGATTTTAATAATAGTTTGATTAAATTTTAATTTAAATGTGGTTTGTATATTCTTTCCACCCCTCTTCATCTTATCCCTTTCTTTCTTTTTTTGATTGTGCTACATGTTAAGGGATGATGATCTCTATATCATTTATCCAAACATGAAGTACATAGATTGCTATTGACTGGCCTCAAAATAGGTGTGACTTCTATATAAGTCCACTTACGATTGCTTAACATAGCGCTAAATTTTGTCCCGATTCGAATAAATGATCATTCGTGACCCAAACCTATGTTTGCAAGCCCAAGTATATTAATTTGATCTCTTTGATCCAATAACCTTGAGATTCATTGTGTGGAGGCTTTGGTTCTACCAATCCTCTAATGGATCTACAACACTTTTGGTCAACGCGGATCACTTAAACTTTGTTGATCATTAAATGGTACTTTTGAGGATTCCAAATGGATGATATAATTGACAAAAAGCAAATACAACTTGTTGTGTGAAGGCTTTGGTTCTACCAATCCTCTAATGAGTTCCAAATGCAAGTTTCAATATGGTCATCCAACTAACCACTGATTATTAAATTGTTTTTACTTTATGCCCTTTTATTTTTTATGCTTTATGTACCATTTACTTTAAGCATTACATTTCATGTCATTTTTATTTTGCTCACTTGAGTCTTTTCTTTTCTCTTCTAAGACACCTAATAATCAACATGAACCATATAAACCTTTAAAATACTTAGACTATTTGGTTACTCTCCTTGGCATTATGGAGTATTAGACTTCTTGGACTTAGGATTAGAAACATTGGCCTATGTTGGAGATCTTGTGACCTTAATTGATATTTTGTCTGGAGTTCTTGAGTTTTACCTCACGACATTGGGTTGTTTGTTTGTTTTGTGTGCAAGTTATTGTGATTACATTCTTTGTTTGTAATCTAGAATTCACCCGTATACAACCGTTACTCTACCCAATTTTTATGAAGACTTAATATACTTGAAGTTTGGTTCTCTCAAGAGGTCTAGTTTCTTTGCTTGTTTGGATTCTATCCAAAGAATGAAAATTCTATCTTGACTCATAATGTCAAGTATTGGCTTCTTGTTGGTTAGATGGTTCTTATCCTTATCTTTTACCTTATGCTTTAGGATAGTCTCTTCTTCTCCTCCCATCTTCTTTAATTTCAAAAATCTTCTCCCTCCTTTTGAAGATTCTTCTTGTTTTTAAACTTGAACCATTTTCATAATAAACTTTGACTTAGGTCCATGCATTTTCAAAACATTCTCATAAATAAACTCTAATCAACTTAATAATACCTTGACATTTTTTTGTGAGAAGACTAAAAGTCAATCAATCTCATTACAAACCATTTTGCCACCTTGGATTTCTTTTTTACTTTAAAACATTTCTCAAAATATTGGACTCTTGTCAATCCTTGTAGTGATGCAAACAATTATACTTATATAATATGTAGTGAAGTGAGATATTTTCCACTTGGGTGTTGAGTGAGGCATTGTTGATTTTAAAATCCAAGTCATATCCTCCACTTTGAGATGATGCAAATTCTCCTTTCTCAGGATTGTGGGTAGTAAGTATGTTTTCCACACGGACAATGACGATGATGTCTTATCTCATAAAATTAACCAACACAGTTGTGTTTAAAAATATTTAAAAGCGGAACTACGTGTACCCTGATCCCCTATTACACGAAATGTGGTACCTAGGCACTAAAGGTTCGCAACCGCGGTGTGTGAAAAAACAATAAAAATATATTTCTTTTCTCACCTCCACCATCCATTTTTATACAACATTTTATAGCCAAAATATATAGATTTTACAAAGAGGTTCCTGCGGAGTACCGTAGATGTTTAGGGTGCTAATATCTTCCCTTTGCATAACCAACCCCCTTACCTTGAATATTTCCCCCTCTTTTTGGGTTACTCTCTCTTTTCCCATTCCTTTGGAAACAATAAAGTGCGGTGGCGATTTTTATTTTAATCTGTATAAGTCTATTCAATCCAATGGCTTAGTCTTAAACATTTCTACCGCTACACTTATGTTTAGGCTTGCATGGAGTTTGATAGGTAAGTACCCTCTTGTAGTTTAGTTGGCTCAACTTGTCTTAGTTATAGTAATCGGGTTCTAAGGGATCTCAATATCACTGATCTTTCTTATCGGGCATTATTTCAGTGCAAGCCGACCGAAATATCCTGAAAGTCTGATCTCAATGAGCGTAGTATCGAGTATAAACCAATCTTCAGTCAAAACCAAATCCGACTATCTCACTACTTCCTAATGGCCAAGGATGAGTCAATTAAAAGGTTCTAAAGGTTAGTTAGCGCTTAATGACACAAAGGAAGCCTAATGTTATCCTTGACTGACTCAAAGAACATTAGTACAAACCAAAGTATCACGCTAACGTAGCTATCACTTCGTCCATATCGGTATACCCCATACAACTTCCATGATTTATTGCTACTTACCTAAAAAGGTGCCCAGATCCGGGTATAGGATCTTTTAGTAACCCAAACAAGGACCCAAAATGTAAAGCAAACAAATCAAACAAGGAAAGCAAGTAAAGGTGATCTAGCCCTAAGGTAACCCCACTTTTGAAATTTTCCCCAACAGAGATGCCACTTCTGTAACACGGTGGAAGAACTGACTTGGGATGTTTTTCATTTTATCGCAATTGTTGCGGATAGTAAGAGTCGCCACCGACTTTTCTTTTATCCAAAAGGAAATGCTGAAAAGAACAGGAAAGACCTTTCGAGATTATTTCTTGAGTTCGGGGGGTAGGTTATGAAAAGGGAAGGTGTTAGCACCCTTTTCATCTGTAGTTATCTACGGCCTCTTAGTTTCTTGCTAGATCACTTGTTTTTTGTTTAAAAATATGCTTGTGGTGTGGGTTTTGAAAGTATTTTGAAAATGTCTTTGTAATGGTTCTCGTTTCTATAAGAACACGTACAAAGTGTTGTTTTGAAAATAGTTCAAATAGGTGTTTGTGGAATGTGTTTTTTAAAGTGATTTTGAAAAGGTGTCTTTGTAATTGTTCTCGTCTCTATAAGAACACGTACGAAGTGTTTGTCTTTTGAAAATGTTTCAAAATGAAAGTGTTTGTGTATAAAATGGAGGAAAGAAACCCAACACCATTGGAGGAAAATAAACTCCTCTTGGGAAAAGAAGACTCAACTCTACTGGGGTAAAGCCTAAAGAGGAGACAAAGTATTATCAACTCCATAAATGAGGAAAAAGAAATGGATAACAATAATTGACAGATAACTGTGAACTATCCACTCAAAGAAGAGATAACAAAAAGAGAGTAACATCAACTCACAGGGGATCGAAAACTAACAAACCAAAGGATGAAAATAGAAATAATAAGATAATACTTTCTCAGATATGACAGTAAAAATCAACATCAAGACTAGTAAACAAATGATTGGCATCAATACTTATGACTAGAAACACATGATTGACATCATCGCTTATGGTTGGGTACAAAGGGTTGACATCAACACTTATGGATGGGAACAAAGGTTTGACATCAGCACTTATGAATGAGAACAAGGGTTGACATCAGTACTTATAGCTGGGAACAAAGGTTCACATCAACACTTAAGGCTGGGAACAAAGGGTTTAACATCAGCATTTATGGCTGGGAACAAATTTTGACATCAGCACTTAAGGCTGGGAATAAAGGGGTTGACATCAGCACTTAAGGATGGGAACAGAGGGTTGACCCAACACTTATGGTTGGGAACAAAGGTTGACATCATCACTTATGGCTTGGAACAAAGATTGACATCATCACTTAAGGCTAGGAACAAAGGGTTTGACATCAGCACTTAAGGTTGGGAATAAAGGGTTGACATCAGCACTTATGGCTAGGAACAAAGGTTGACAGTGGCACTTAAGGCTGGGAACAAAGGGCTTGACATTAGAACTTAAGGCCGGGAACAAATGGTTGACATCAACACTTATGGTTGGGAACAAAGGGTTGATGTCAGCACTTATGGCTGGGAACAACTCAACTCTATATGAGTAAATTCCAATGAGGAGAAAGAGATAAATGCCGACTACGAATGATGGTGAGCTACCAGCTCAGGAATGAAGGTAGAAAAAAAATAGAACAATATCGACTTTTATCGAAGGTAAAGAAACAAAAGATACATCAACATTTACTGAAGGAGAACTACCAACTTTCATTGAAGGTAGAGATCAAAGAATATACCAACTTTTACTGAAGGTGACACTACCAACTTCCAGTGAAGGTAGAGAAACAGAGAATATACCAACTTTTGATGAAGGTGAACTACCGACTTCCACTGAAGGTATAAAACAGATAATACACCATCTTTTACTGAAGGTGACACTATCAAATTCCATTGAAGGTAGAGAAATAGAGAATATACCAACTTTTATTGAAGGTGAACTATCGACTTCCACTGAAGATAGAGAAACAGAGAATACACCAACTTTTACTGAAGGTGAGCTACCAACTTCCACTAAAGGTAGGATCTGCATTAATAACGAGTTTCCCAAAATTTTGGCGTTCCACCAAGAAAGAGTCTCAACTCCTTCTTTTATCAATGTATTCCACCTGGAAAGTGTAATAAACTTAACTAACTTCTGGATTTCGTCGAGAGCGGTAAAAGTTTCTTCTTTAATCAAGATATCACTTGAAAAGGGTAACAAATTGCTGTAAGAATATTTCAACAAATTGTCTTTATCATTGAAGTACAACAAACCTAAACAACATACTATATACCATAACGTAGAGACTACCATCCATTGGAGTAAATCAGAGCAATCTTCTCTGGGAACTAACAAACTTACTAGGGAAGTATAGGTTACTCAAATAAAGATACCACCACTTGTTGTTGCAAAAGGATTGTAATAACACTTATGGGAAATGAATCTTTGACTTCGTGAGGGAAATACCAACACATTCCTATTGAGGCATTAAAGTCTTCATATGAAAAATGAACAATCTTAATCCAGGGCTCACAACCTATAGGGATCAAAATAGTATTGCTGTCGGGGATCACAGATACATACCACGAATAAACCAGAGTGAAATTGTTAGCTAAGACACCATCCAATGAGGAATAAACTCAAATGGGGATGAAGTTTCATCTAGATAATGAGATGGGCAAGAAGGCTAAATAAAAATTCTTCCACGAGGGATAACTCAATGGGTAAATTTAAAGGATATACACTTTTTGCTTAAGGTTAACACTCTATTGTAGGGAGGATAACATAACTCTGCAAAGAGAATAATATACCAACAAAAACATCAATGAATGCAAATGAGCAATGAATTTTAATTTAGCTGGTATGATGTATGTATGAATGTATAAATGTTATCATGTATATGCTGACAAAACAAACATATTGCACTGAGGATAACCAGACGAAACCAACTTGGGTAAAGATAACACTTGGCTAAATCACATCTAGGATGAAGATTCCATAAGATAGTAAGCACCAACTGAGGAAACAAAGTCCTACTTCATGGCTTAATATCACTGGGAATAAACACGATTTGGAAATAAATTGAAGCAAAATTTGATAGTAATAAACCAATACAGTTGCAGGGATATAACACCCTCCTCTAGACTTCACCAGATAATATCATACAAACTTCGCTAGGGAAGACAATTCCACCTCGTCTAGACTTTAACTGGGGATTCTGAAATAACTTTACTAGGGAAGGCAAGGCCATATTGACAAGGGGGCCCAAATACATTCTTCAATATCAAGAGTAATGTTTGCACAAACTTCTCTTGGGAGAATTTATGTAACTTCACATGGATTACAACTTTAGAGGGAAGCTCATCTTCACTTCATCTGGGGAGTTAAGAAGTTAACACCATATCAAGAAATAAAAATTATAGGGATTTTAAATCAAATTCAACACTTGGCAAGAGAAAACCCAAAAGCTTGACAGTTGTCTCAACACTTCTTAGAAAACGATACTGCTTTTGCCCGGCTACTTGGGAAGCACATAACAACAAAAATGTCGTAACTAGAGGGAGAAATGCTCTATAAGAGATTCCATATCAATTATCAACACAAAGGAAAAAAGAATCCAATCAAATAAGAAAATACTACATAATTTTGAAATCTCTTCCTGATCACCATCTGGCCGGGGAAAGAATCACACTCAGGTAGAGAAAACTTAATCAAGACATAGCTGGGGAATATGGGAGAGAAGTATCAAACCACATAAAACCAACACCATATAACAACTTAGAGAAAATATGAACCAAGACTTAACTGGGAAAAATGGGATTACAAACCCAACACCGCACCATATATTAACTGGTATAAAATCCATCAATCCAAGGAAAAAACACAAGTGGACTACGTGCATATCAGCAAGGGTAACCCGAGATACTTCTTGGGGAGAAATTAGGAAATTTCAGAGTTCATCCATCCTTGGAAGCACTACTTTTGTCCCACTTGAATCACATAATTGCGGTAAAAAGTAATTTGCAAATTCTTTTCAAAAACATATTTATATTATTAAGTATTTTTGTTTTTAAAATTACTATCAATATAAAATGGATTTTTGTAAACAGAATAAAGTAAGAACTAAAAATAATTGGATAAAGGCTCAAACTTTATTAAGAGAATGTGTAACACGGTAGGAGAACTGACTTGGATGTTTTGCGTTTGATTGCAATTGTTGCAGATAGCAAGAGTCGCCACTGACTTTTCTTTTATCCAATAAAGAAAGGCTGAAAAGAACAGGAAAGACCTTTCGAGATTATTTCTTGAGTTCGGGGGGTAGGTTATGAAAAGGGAAGGTGTTAGCACCCTTTTCATCTGTAGTTATCTACGGGCTGTTAGTTTCTTGCTAGATCACTTGCTTTTGTTTGAAAATGTGCTTGTGGTGTGGGTTTTGAAAGTATTTTGAAAACGTCTTTGTAATGATTCTCGTTTCTATAAAAACGCATACAAAGTGTTGGTTTTAAAAAATAGTTCAAAGAGGTGTTCGTGGAATGTGTTTTTGAAAGTGATTTTGAAAAGTGTCTTTGTAATGATTCTCGTCTCCATAAGAATGCGTACAAAGAGCTTTGTCTTTTGAAAATGTTTCAAATGAAAGTTTTGGTGTATAAAATGTTTTTTTTTTGTTGTGAGCAAGCGAGAAACTATGAGCATCCTACCTACTCAAAATGTCTAACGTTCTTTTCCTCCTCCTTTAGATGTTTCTATCTTACCATTGATTTGGTAAGAAGCCCCATCGTTGGATGTGAAGGGATGGGCATGCATCGTTTGTATAGTCATAGAAGGTAACCTATGGGACATTTTAGCAATGTCGTTTAGGGACTAGATCGTTTACCGAAGGCAACATTGAGAGTCATCGAGGGACTACGATCTTTTATCAAGGGTATTTGCTAAAACGCCCATATTCGAGGGACATGACTATTTTTCTGAGGCAACAAGTGAGATTACCCTAGGGGTGCATGTATGTGAATAATGTGTTTGATTTGCATGCATTTTGTCTTTGAATTTTAGGGTTGACTACTTGTTGGTTTTATCTTACCATACATCCTAATTACTAACATTTGTACAAAAGCAATAAAAATGCAGATAATAAATCCTACACTATTACAACCATATTGAATAGAAAGAAAATGTAAAGACAAAACAAAATAAAAGAAGGAAAAATGAGTGCTTCTATTTGGGCAGCAGAACCCTTCGATTCTGCTTCTCTGGCTCCTTTTGATTTGGGCTTAGCATGAAGCATGAGATGCAGCCTTCGGTTCTGCCTTTCTGCTTCCTTCGATTGGGGCCTGGAATCAGCATGAGGTGTACTCTTCACCTCAAGTTCCTTGCTCCCTTCTTCGATGGGGCCTGAAAGTTAGTGTGGAGAACCTTCTCTTCTTCGTTTGGACTACAAAGTAGTAAGGACCTGCAAAGCAACATGAGTACATATCCTCTGTGCCCTCTTAGACTTTCATTTGGGACCATGAGGCAGCCAGGGGGGAAGCCCAAGGCTTCATTTCACACAAGACTTTTTCTTTCGTTTAGGGTCTGTACAGGTTAGCTTTAACATATACTTGGACATGAAAAAGCATGCAATCGAAAGTATAGAAATGAAAAGTGAGCAAATATTATTTACATGTTATGTTTGAAATGAAAAGCTTAAGGTTAAGGGGACTTCCCTTGCTTGACATTGGAATGTAAGTGTTGGACCTTGAGCTGCTGCCTAGATGCTCCTAGATTCGAAGGAAAGAAACAGGTGTTGTGTTGTTTTGACTGGATTCGAAGGAAGGAACCAAGTGTTGGATTGCTTCAGATTCGAAAGAGAGAAAGAAACAAGTGTTGTGTTTCTTTAGATTTTAAGGGCCAAGGAAACAAGTGTTATGTTTCTTCTGGATTCGTAGGGCCAAGGAAATGGGTGTGGTGTTTCTTCTAGATTCTAAAGGCCAAGGAAACTGGTGTTGTGTTTCTTCTGGATTCTGGGTTAATGTTTAGTGTTTGAGAATCTTAAGAGTTTAAGAGTTTTGAGAGTTTGATGATTTTTGAATAAATCTTTCAACACCACCCAAAGTCTTTGGATGTGTTGTCCAGCCCCTTAGACGTGTTATGGATCCTCTTATTTATAGGAGAAGTTAGCTGAGGTTTAGGAGGGAAAACAAAACAATTTAAACAAAATGGGTAAACTTTTTTTGTAGCTTTCGAGGGGCAATATTTGTATGCCAAATTGGTGCAAGAATAGGGGCAGCATTGCAGGACTGTTGTGTAGTAGTTTTGGAGTGTTATGGCCAGTGTATCAGGCCTGAATTTGGTACAAAGCATCTTTGGATATTTCAAACCCTTTGATTCAAACCTTCGACCAGATCCCTCTTCAGGCAGCAATATTTTTTTCCAATCAAAGTGTCCTTCGAATGGGACAAATATATGTCCTTCGAATAGACTATGTTCTTGTCCTTCGAATGCGCCAGCTTGTGTATCCTTTGAAAAAGGAAACCCAGATATGTCAATGCATGTCCTTCGAATGGGACACCAAGGTGTGTGGAATCAAAGAAAACTATTTCAAAGGTAAATATTGTCCAGTCGAAGCTAGTGTAAACATAGCCAATGCCTTATCGAAACCTACATGCAGGAGGTCACTGCTTTGTGACTGCAAGCAAGCATACAAGAGGCCATTTCTCAAACAAAGGTTTTCCTGAAGAGTCAATGACTTGTCGAAGCCTGCATACAGGAGGTCACTGCTTTGTGACTCAAGGCAAGCATATAAGAGGCCATTTCTCAAATGAAGGTTTACATGAAGATTCAATGCCCTGTCGAAGCCTACATGCAGGAGGGTTCGAAGCAAGCTTAGAGGTGAACTCAAAGTTTGCATGAAGGTTGATTCGAAGCAGGTTGCTTCAAAGGAAACCAATGCCCCAAACAAAAGATGACTCAAGCTTGCTCGAAGGAAGCCTAGATGCCCAATCGAAGGATGTGGATTCGAAGCAAACTTTTGACTTGTCGAAAGGCACATTAACATCTTCAATTTTTTCATTTTTCTTTTCCTTCGACCATCACCTTCGATCCGTCGAAAGACATATTAACATCTTCTATTTTTTCATTTTTTTCTCTTCCTTTAAATAGGTGTCTGTAACCACACATGTGGGAGAAATCGTGAGAAAATGAGAGGGCAGATTTTGAGGTACAACAGCTGACCCTATTCAATCTTCTTAAACCTGAAAAGTGAGTATGGCACGTTGCCGTTCGTAGCTTGAAGGTAGAAGATGATTTAATACTAGAGTGCCCATAAATTTGCACTTGATAATGTGGTGGTTGATTGTGTAGGGAATGGGCTTAAAGATGCCATTTGGAGAGATGATGGAGATTTGTCAGAGATGGGCTTATACATGTCATCCAAAGGTGATTGTTGAAAGAAATTAGACTAAGTATAAGTTTGACTGTATTTTGAAGAAGTATCAGATTAGATCTTTGGTTGATTTAACTCTGAAGGATATGCTAGAACAGAGCCGTGTTAAGCCGTGTCTGGAAATGTATTAGAAGGAATATGTGTAAGATTGTTTTATGGTGAGCCTGTGTAGGGATGCTTTAGGAGATATGTGATAGGGAAGCCTGGGTAGGGCTATTTCAGGATGATTCCATGTGAAACTTTGTCTGGAATTGTATGAGAAGGAACCTGGGTAGGGTTGCTTCAGGATGAGTCCGTGTAAAACTTCATCTGGAAATGAGAAGGAACCTGGGTAGGGTTGCTTCATGATGAGTCCGTGTAAAACTGCATCTGGAAATGAGAAGGAACCTGGGTATGGTTTCTTCATGATGAGTCCGTGTTAAACTTCATCTGGAAATGAGAAGGAACTTGGGTAGGGTTGCTTCATGATGAGTCCGTTTAAAACTGCATCTGGAAATGAGAAGGAACCTGGGTGGGGTTGCTTCATGATGAGTCTGTGTTAAACTTCATCTAGAAATAAGAAGGAACCTGGGTAGGGTTGCTTCATGATAATTTCGTGTAAAACTTCATCTGGAAATGAGAAGGAACATGGGTAGGGTTGCTTCATAATGAGCCCGTGTTAAACTTCATCTAGAAATGAGAAGGAACCTGGGTAGGGTTGCTTCATGATGAGTCAGTGTAAAACTCTATTTGGAAATGAGAAGGAACCTGGGTAGGGTTTCTTCATGATGAGTCTGTGTTAAACAACATCTGGAAATAAGAAAGAACCTGGATAGGGTTGCTTCAGCTGGTCGAGTAGATAGTTGTCCTATCTTGTTTCAGGAATTAACTTTGACCTCAGAAAGAAAGATAGTTTTCCTAGCTTATTACAGGTATTAATCTTCAATCTGCTCATGTAGATAGTTTTCCTGGCTAGTTACATGTATTAATCTACAATCATTCGTTCACAGATAGTTTTCCTGGCTTGTTATAAGTATTAATCTGGAACTTGTTTTTATCGGTCGTTGAGATAGTTGTCCTGTCTAGTTTCAGATATTAATCTATGACTTGAGAAACAAAGATAGTTTTCCTGGATTTTTACAGGTATTAATCTTCAATCTCCTCATGTAGATAGTTTTGTTGGCTTATTACAGGTATTAATCTACAATCAGTCGTCCATAGATAGTTGTCCTGGCTTGTTACAGGTATTAATCTGGTACTTTTTTTTTGTTGGTCGTTGAGATAGTTATCCTGTCTGGTTTCAGGTATTAATCTATGACCTTAGAAAGAAAGATAGTTTTCCTGGCTTGTTACAGGTATTCATCTTCAATCTACTCATGTAGATAGCTTTTCTGGCTTGTTACATGTATTAATCTACAATCAGTTCTTCTCAGATAGTTGTCCTGTCTTGTTACATGTATTAATATGGGACTTGTTTTTTGTTAGTTGTTGAGATAGTTGTCCTGTCTGGTTTCAAGTATTAATCTCTGACATTAGAAAGAAAGATAGTTTTCTAGCTTGTTACAAGTATTAATCTTCAATCTGCTCATGTAGATAGATTTCCTGGCTTGTTACAGGTACTAATCTATGATCAGTTATTCTCAGATAGTTGTCCTATCTTGTTACAGGTATTAATCTAGAACTTGTTGAAAATTGTTGATGATAATTATCTGTTGATTGAGCTTTCCTGAAAAGGTAGATGGTTAGTTACATTCAGATGTATGCATGGCTTGATGATGTTCTCAAAATAAATGAGATTATGTTGTATGCATTTATCATGTATGTAATATGATGCATGAAATGCAAAATGTTGTTGGAATGTATTTTTGTCTTGAAAAATAAATCCTTGACAAATGTTGGGGAGTTTTGGGAGGCTAAATATCGGACTGTCGTTGGGGATGAAGAGTATGCACCTATCTAGACCTTGTTTTAGGATGTTTCTGCTGGTGCTTCCTGTTTTTGTTGTTTGAGGAGAACTCTGTTGGGGGATGTTGACTTTTCTTGAGGAAAACTTTGTGGAGAGTGTTGATTCCTGCTTGGGGAAAAGAGTTTAGGAGTCTTAGTTGTCTGTTGCTCTAATGGAGAGTTATCTCTTGATGAAAGAGAAAGGAAGTTAACAACTTCTTGGGGATAAAGAAGTTAATTGTTATCTGGTTTGGCTTCCAGGCTTTGCAATAACATATTGGGGATTATAGAAAAGTCTACTGGTGAAGAGGGGTTGTGGTCCCTTGATTTGTAGTAGTCAGAGAGGCAAACTCAAGCTAGGGAATCGATAGTTTATTGGGGAAATAAACTCTATTGCTAATTTGCTGGAGATGTGTTTTCTTTTGGCAGAACTCCTCGAGGATTATTGAGATCAACTCAGTTCGGGAGAAGTTTTCAGAGATTGAAACTCTGGATGGGGATTTCTTGGATCAAACATTGTGGGGATATCCATGAATTTGGCCTTGATGGGTTTTGGACCCTCGTCCGTGAAGATTATGACTTCGTGGGGACTTGACTGAGGATAAACCTATGAAAAGGACTTTGTGGGAATTTGTCTCTGCCCCTAGTAGTAAGTGTTGTAGTACAGCCAGGAAATGTTTTCTTGGCCATATGTGACCCTTTGTTGGAATTCAAGTTTAATGCTCCAAGTGATTCAGATAAAGACTTGCCCCTGGTTACTCAACACTTCTTGAGATATTTCTTGGAATCTTGACTTGACTGCCCCCAGACGACTTGGAAAGTGACATGTCATGCCCCCTTTTTTATAGGAGATTTATCATTGGAAATGTCATCCTATTTGAAGTGGTTCTGTTCATTGAGAGAGTTTTTGTTCTCTGGATATTCGTCGTATGAATTTCTCCGCTGTCAAACAATTACCCATATGCAAACAACGATATTCAAATAATGCAAAGTTTATGCTTGTCTTTAAGTTTTGAAAATGCGGTTTTAGAAAGTAAAGAGTTTTGTGTGATTTTGAATTCAACTAAGAATTTGGAGTAAAGCCTTACAGGAGTCAGGATACCTTTTGTAACAGTATGCCTTCAAACTAACCCATTCTTAAATTAGGAATTTTGAGGGGTTGTATCGTGGTCTGGTTCACGGATTAAGAAATAAATGATAAGTCTCAAAGTGTATTTGTACCCGCCAATTCTTCGTGATGTTCTCCAGTCCTAAGCTCAGTCAATTGTGTGTTTGAACTCCTATTGAGTCTAAATGATGTTTTGGTGATGGTTCGGATAAGTTAAGTTTATCGAAAGGAGATCATTTTTGAAAAGTTTTTCATGTTGTCAAGGATTTTTAGTGTCCTCTTTTTTGATTTACTATCCCTGATGTTTTTGCCTGACTGTTCTTGTTTTGAGATTATGGTCAGCGGAATGTCCCAGTTTTTTTCTTAAGTTTCCTTCGTAGGTTTCGACTTAGTGGGCTTTTCTTTTTACAGATAATGACCGCCTATTTGGTAAGAAACCATCTCCATCTTTTAGTTTAGAAGGATGTTTTTGGTATCATTTGTTGTGTACGAAGTGAAAGCTTGCGATTAACGCGCACTTGAATTAACTGAGAGACTACCCTGCCCCAAGTTTTGATTAAAGGTTTCAATTTTTGTAAAAAGGAAACTCCTACTTCTTTGGCTCGAAGGGGTTGACTAGGTATTATCCTCTTTATAACTCTAGTGTTTAGAATTGAAAGAACGCTTGTACATCGGCAGCAAGGTCTATCCAAAAGCATACTGTATGAGATTATGGCATTGTTTTCGTCATCCTCCCTCTAATGGTTTGCAACTTTTTTGAAACAAGAGTTGAATATCATAAAGGGAGTAAAAAGAATAATTTAAATAGAGTGAAAATGAATGGATTAATTCAAGACAAACATATTTAATGCATTAATGAGAGTAACCAAAGTCTGACATAAATATAAGTGTTTAAGCAAACAAAGAAATTATAACTGAAAATTCGAATAAACAGATAATTTCCTCGCCCAGACCGTCACTTCATATGGATGCCCTTGAGGGGTGGGATAAGAGCTCCAGTTGACCGACTTATGAAAACTCCAACGCTCCTTCGTCGATCAGGTCTTGAATCTTATTTTTCAACGTATAAGAGCTATCAATATCGTGCCCCGGACTGTTGGAGTGATATGCACACCTTTCTCCATGATTGTAATGGGGAGAAGTAGTATTAGAATTCTGAGAAGGATCCCTTAATGTGACCAAATTCCTCTTTAGCATGTGTTACAAGACTTGCGATATCAACATGTCGAGTTTGGTATAATACCTATCGGATTCAATCTATTTAGGCCGATTACCCTGTTGTTGTTGGCGAGATTGTTGTTGGGCTCACGATGTAGCAATAATTTGGAAAGGTATGATCTCCACCAAACTAACTTCTTGTCTCATTGGGGGCTAATTAATGACTCGGTCCCCAATTCTATTTTTTCCCCATGTGGTTGCATACTTCTCGATGAAGCTTGTTGACAAAGGCTCTCAGCTCTTCTTGTCCTTGAGCCAAGTTTTGGATAAGATCCATCTGGACCACCATCTGGATCTTCATTGTGGCTATCTTAGTTTGTAGCCGCTCCAGCTGGTCATCCTTGTCGTCCTCAGGATTCTCCATGGTCATGCCCTTAGTGATGTGTGCTTTCACTTCTTCTTTCCCTTTGGATAGGTTCAAGAACATTTCCTGAAGTTGAGCATTTTGAGTCTGAATGTCCTTGATAGTCTGCTCTTGATCCATCTCTACTGAAATAAACAGTAAGCAGATGCGAGACCTGTATGGGAAAAGCCTATAATGATATGATGCATGGCATGTGGATGCAATGTTTTCAAGGACTTAGAAAATTTAAATTTGTTTTAGACAAAAAAGGAGCAAACATCTATTGTATTAATAAGTTTAAATTGATTACAACCATGCCCGTTGGGCTTACAATGGAGGAAATAAAGGAAAATAAACTCCTAACACAAAAAAGGTCGAACGCATCCTCTTTGGCGCAATGTAGGCGTTCAAATTTCGCTCCTCATGAAGTTGTCTCGTAAGCTCCAAAACCTTCTTTTCACTTGCGTAGAACTGGGTTTTGAAGGAGTCTTGTTCTTACTTCAGCTGGATCCAAGCTCTTTGTAAGTATTCAAGAGAAGTAGGCATGATAGGATGAAGTATAGCATACATAATATCTCTTTCAACTAATGGCTCCATGATGATAGGTAAAATGGAAGGGTATGGCATACCGAGTCTTTGAGCACGAGTTCATACCCACTTAAGATAAGGCTCCAAAGGAATGGAGTTCTTACGCACCAATGTCTTGATATCCACTTTGTTTACCATTCTCCAAGCTCGTATGAACCTTTGATGGTAGCCTTGGTTGTCACCCTCATAGTCGAATACCAAACCTTGGATGAGTGCATCGTGAGGACCGTCTCTTCGCTTATACCCAAATTATCGTAATGCAAGAGAAGGGTTATAGGTGATACCTCCTCTAATGCCTAAGAGTGGGACATTAGGGAATTCCCCATAACAGTCAATGATAGTAGTGTCCTCCATGGATTGAGAACACCAATAAATGTCAGGGTGTGTGAGGGACATCATCCTTTGTGATCATGACAAACCTTGCTCGTTCTTCAATGTTGATCAAGGTAGGTGTGAAGTAAACCACTTGGAGAGTAGGGGAATGCAACACAAGAGAGTGCCTCTTTTCTTCATAGTGCAAGCATGGAAACAATGCAAAATGTCTCCAAGCAAAGTAGGTATAGGATTACGAGAGAGGAAGACCTTGATGGCATTCACATTTATGGATTGGTCCAGATTGGTAAATAGAACCAAACTATAGATTAGAAGGGCTAAGACATCTTCAAAATCTTTAAAATCCATATCCTCCCAGAATGAACAAGCCTTCTCCAACAGAAACTTGTCTAGGAAACCCTTAACTCCACTTCTTGTCTCCCAATTTGCTATAATGTCGGCTCTCTTCAGATACAGGGCTTTGGAAATGACTTTAGGCTTTGGAGTCTCCTCTAAACCGGTGAATAGTATTTGATCGAGCACGGGCACTCCTAATAGTTGAGAGAACTCTTCTAATGTAGGTACCAACTGATAGTCATGAAAGGTGAAGCAATGATGCATGGGTCAAAGAACTGGAAGAGCACACACATAATTTCTTCTTGGAAATTGGAGGTAGCCAAGATGAGAAGTCGACCATATTTCTTGGTGAAGGGAGAATCTATAGGCACCCTTGATGCTAATTCTTGGAGTTGAGGGTGTACTTTCACGAAGCTGATTCGGATGGTATTCCTTCGGATGGGAGTCATGGCCTACAAAACAAAACAAAGATAAATTCCTAAATCCTTGAAATGGTTAGTGAGAATTCTTATGATGTTATGATGTTAATAATATTATGTACAAGTATGCAAAGCGAGAAAGTTGTTATGTACAAATGATCATATACATACAAAGCAGACAAGTCCTTAGGTATAGGCTTGTATGGAGTTTGTAGGTAAGTACCCTCTTGATGTTTAGTTGGCTCAACCTGTCCTAGAAAGTAACCGGGTTCTAGGGGATATCAATATCACTGACCTTCCTTTTAGGCATTGTCTCAGCACAATAAATCTTTTCTTGCGGACGAGATATCCCAAAAGTCTGATCTCAATGAGTGTAGTATCAAGTATCAACCAATTTTCAGCTTTCCGCTGAAACCGGCTATCTCACCACTTCCTAATGGCCAAGTTGTTAAATTAAGGATCTGAGGTCAGTTAATGCTTCATGACGCCGCTCAGAGGCCCCGTATTCTCCTCGATTCAACACAAGGGATATCGGTACCAATAAATGCGTCATACTAACATAACCATTGCTTCAACCGTATCGGTCTATGCCGTACAGTTTCCACAATCTATTGCTACTTAACGAAAAGGTGCCCTAGATCTGGGTGGAGGATCAATACAAAGCCCAAACAAGGAACCATAATATAAAGCAAGCAAGTCAAACAAGGAAAGAAAGTAAAGGTGATTTAGCCCCAAGGTAACCCCACTTTTAAGTATTCTCCTCGACAGAGTCTCCAGTTCTGTAATACGGTGGGATAACTGACTTGGATGTTTTGCATTTTATTGCAATCGTTGCGGATAGCAAGATTCGCCACCGACTTTTCTTTTATCTAATAAGTAAAGGCTGAAAAGAACAGGAAATACCTTTCGAGATTATTTCTTGAGTTTGGGGGGTAGGTTATGAAAATGGAAAGTGTTAGCACCCTTTTCATCCGTAGTTATCTACGGGCTCTTAGTTTCTTGCTAGATCACTTGATATTGTTTGAAAATGTGCTTGTTGTGTGGGTTTTGAAAGTATTTTGAAAACGTCTTTGTAATGATTCTCGTTTCTATAAGAATGCGTACAAAGTGTTGGTTTTGAAAATAGTTCAAAGAGGTGTTTGTGGAATGTGTTTTTGAAAGTGATTTTGATAAGTGTCTTTGTAATGATTCTCGTCTCTATAAGAATGCGTACAAAGAGATTTGTCTTTTGAAAATGTTTCAAATATAGGCTAAAGAAAAATTCTTCCACGAGGGATAACTCAATGGGTAAATTGAAAGGATATACACGTTTTGCTTAAGGTTAACACTCTATTTAAGGGAGTATAACATAACTCTACAAAGAGGATAATATGCCAACAAAAACATCAATGAATGCAAATGAGCAATGAATTTTAATTTAGCTGGTATGATGTATGTACGAAAGTATAAATGTTATCATGTATATGCTGACAAAACAGACATAGTGCAGTGAGGATAACCAGACAAAACCAATTGGGTAAGGATAAGACTTGGCTAAATCACATCCAGGATGAAGATTCCATAAGAGAGTAAGCACCAACTGAGGAAACAAAGTCCTACTTTATGGCTTAATTTCACTGGGAAGAAACACGGTTTGAAAATAAATCAAAGCAAAATTTGATAGTAATAAACCAATACAGTTGCAGGGATATAACACCCTCCTTCAGACTTCACTAGGGAATATCACACAAACTTCACTAGGGAAGACAATTCCACCTCGTCTAGACTTTAATTGGGGATTCCGTAATGAATTTACTAGGGAAGGCAATGCCACATTGATGAGGGGAGCCCAAATATATTCTTCAATATCAAGATTAATGTTTACGCAAACTTCTCTGGAGAGAATTTGTGAAACTTCACAAGGATTACAACTTTAGAGGGAAGCTCATCTTCACTTTATCTAGGGAGGTAAGAAGTTAACACCATATCAAGAAGTAAAAATTATGGGGATTTTAAATCAAATGCAACACTTGGCAAGAGAAAACCCAAAATGTTGACAGTTATCTCAACACTTCTTAGAAAATGATATTGCTTTTGCCCGGCTACTTGGGAAGCACATAACAACAACAATGTCGTAACTGGAGGAAGAAATGCTCTATAAGAGATTCCATATTAATTCTCAACACAAAGGAAAAAATAATCCAATCAAATAAGAAAATACTACATAATTTTGCAATCTCTTCCTGATCACAATTTGGCCGGGGAAAGAATCACACTCAGCTAGAGAAACCTGAATCAAGACTTAGCTGGGGAATATGGGAGAGAGGTATCAAAACACACAAACCCAACACCATATAACAACTTAGAGAAAATATGAACCAAGACTTAACTGGGGAAAATTGGATTACAAACCCAACACCACACCATATATTAACTGGTATAAAATCCATCAATCCAAGGAAAAAACACAAGTGGACTACGCGCATATCAGCAAGGGTAACACGAGATACTTATTGGGGGGAAATTAGGAAATTTAAGAGTTTATCCATCCTTGGAACCACTAATTTTCTCCCACTTGAATCACAGAATTGCGGTAAAAAGTAATTTGCAAATTCTTTTCAAAAACATGTTTTTATTATTAAGTATTTTTGTTTTGAAAATTACTATCAATAATAAATGATTTTTGTAAACAGAATAAAGTAAGAACTACAAATAATTGGATAAAAGCTCAAACTTTATTAAGAGAATGTATAATACGGTGGGAGAATTGACTTGGATGTTTTGTATTTGATCGTAATTGTTGCAGATAGCAAGAGTCGCCATCTACATTTCTTTTATCCAATAAAGAAAGGCTGAAAAGAACAGGAAAGACCTTTCGATATTATTTCTTGAGTTTGGGAGTTAGGTTATAAAAAGGGAAAGTGTTAGCACCCTTTTCATCTGTAATTATCTACGGGCTCTTAGTTGCTTGATAGATCACTTGCTTTTGTTTGTAAATGTGCTCAGGAATATCTCGAGGTATCTCGAGGCTCAAGAATACTCTGAGGGGACGTCTGTCAATGATAACAAATTTCTGAGGAGGTTCTCTGCAAAGTTCTTCCTTAGTAATGGAATCCTCTACAAGAGCAACTAGGACTCTACTTTACTTCGATGTGTAGACAAGAGCGAAGCAGAGAGGATTATGGAAGATTTATATGAAGGTACCTTTGGCACCCACTCTAGTGGACACATCATGGCTAAAAAGATCCTGCAGGCAGGATACTGTTGGTCCACCATGGAAGCATACTGTTATCAACATTCCCAAACTTGTCACAAATTCCAGATCTACACTGATAAGGTGCATGTACATCTGGTTCCCTTGAATGTCTTGACGGCTCCCTGGCCCTTTGCAATGTGGGGCATTGATATGATCGGAGAGATTAGACCTACCTCTTCCAATGGGCATCGCTTCATCTTAGTGGCCATTGATTACTTCACGAAGTGAGTTAAGGCTGCCTCTTTTGCTATTGTTACCAAGAATGTTGTGGCGCGGTTTATCAAGCATAACCTAATTTGTCGGTATGGTGTGCCAGTGAGAATCATCACAGAAAATGGTACAAATCTCAACAATACGATGATCACCGAACTCTATAAACAATTCAAGATCCAGTATCATAATTCTTCCCCTTACCGGCCGAAGATAAATGGCACTGCGCAGGCTGCTAACAAGAATATTAAGAAAATCATACAGAAGATGACGGTGACATACAAAGACTGGCATAAGATGTTACCATTTGCTCTTCATGGTTGCCGAACCTTAGCACGAACGTCAACAGGGGCAACACCTTATTCTCTGGTATATGGCATGGAGGTTATCCTACCTATTGAATTCCAGATCCCTTTTTTGAGGATCATGAAGGATGCGGGTTTGAACGAAGACGATTGGATCCAGACTCAACTTGATCAACTGAATCTGATTGATGAGAAAAGGCTTACTGCTGTCAGTCATGGTTAAATGTATCAAAAATGGATGATTAAGGCTTTCAACAAAAAGGTCAGACGTCAGGTATATCAAGTGGGAGATCTAGTAATCAAGCACATCATATTGCCACAAGGTGATCCCAAGGGCATGAGGACTCCCACGTACGAAGGGTCATTTGTAATCAAAAGCATATTTTCCGGTGGAGCCATGATTCTAACCAACATGGATGGTGACGACCTTCCTTACCCTGTTAATGCAGACATAGTGAAAAGATACTACGCGTAAATAAAGACCCGCTAGGTTGACTAGCCTAGGCAAAAATAAGGGCATCCCGGCGAACCAAAAGGGTTCGGGAAAAAATTAGGGATAAATACAAAAAAATTTGTACACCCGGCAAGTCGAAAACCCGAAAGGGCGGCTTGGGAAAAAAAGGGTATCCCAGTGGACTGAAAACCCGAAACGGCGGTCCAGGCAAAAGTTAGGGATTTGAAGTGTATCACTATGTCTCATTGGATCACCTTGCGATTAGACTTCAGTATCGACTACCAAGACTTAAACGGTACCGATCAATCCAGTCACCTTCGGACAAGTAGCAAAGTGATGAGACGTTCGAAGACATAGGGGAAATAGCAGAATTGAAACTCAATGGGATTATTACACATAGTTGTTTTCTCTTTACTCAGGGGGGAGCCCACTTGCTGGACTCCATGCACACGTAAGCCCTGGAAGTTCCTGTTATAGGGCATCCACGTGGCCTAAGAGTGTGAACCTTGGCCCAACATTGGGGGCTATAAATACTCTCTCTCTCAAGAGGGTCAGGTATTCAAATTCATATCTAAACTCATACTTGCTTGCTCATTCTACTTCTTACTTTTCCATTGGAGTGTCTTGCAGGTACCCCCCCCCCCCCCCCCCCCGATATCATTCAACTTTTTCCCGAGCCAACTGTGAAGATCCATTTCTGATTCGGTAAGATCAGTGGTGCCGTCAGTGGGAAACTAAGTTTCCTCATCTTCTATTCACTCGAGACCAAATCTAAACAATCCCTGACTATCATGGCTGACAAGACTCCAGACAACATGAACCTCCATGTCATCGACGTTAACAACAACATCGCCGACAATAATGTTGGCCTCGACAATGCCGGTACCGCCGGCCATAACACAGCCCCCGGCGTCAACATGCTCGGGCTTTCTGAATACAGAGACAGAGAAACTGCTTCGTCGTCATCTCTGCCTCACCGACATAAAGACAATTGGCCACCTCCCAGAACTACTAACACGTCCAGTTCCACGAGGTCCCCGTCCTCGCCGGGGAAGACGCCACGACCAGGGCACTGTTCGCGGCAATCAATCAAACCAACTACCTAATCTTCGCCCAGGGGGAAAGACTGAGGGCGCTCGAGGATGATCAGAGGCCCCTAAGAAGACACAGGAGACCTCACTATCCCCCTCCTCAACAAGCAGAGGAACATCCCCAATCTCCCCCGCGGAGACATAATCGGGACATCTCTCGAAGCCCGTCACCCCGACCACTCAGGCGACGACCCCCTTTGGAGAGGGAACAGTTCGTCGATGCGAGAAGGTGCAATCATGGCCCCTCGCATCAAGAATAAAGACCCTCTAGAGACAGGAATGTAGGAAACCACCAATGGTCATATCACCCAAGGACCGCTCCGCAAGAATAGGGCCAACGCGACCGGCACGACATCAGATCTCCATCTCGCTCGCCCAAACAGAGTGACAAGGACGACCCCGACGGTCCCTTGTCACAAGCTATCATGGAGGCGCCCATTCCTCCAAGCATGGAGAAGCCTCCCCACCTGAAGGAATATGACGGCATCGCTGACTCAGTCGACCATATAGACGGGTTTGAGGCTATGCTGCACTATCACAACATCGGGAGACCAATCAAATGTCGGTTGTTCCCCACGACTCTAAGGAAATATGCGACGGACTAGTACAAAGGTCCCGCCTTGGGGTCAATCACCTCTTAGTGAAATCTGAAAAACCAATTCATCAGCTCGTTCACTGCTTCGCGGCGACACCCGAAGACCGAAGCAACCCTCGAGGCCATCATCCAGAGACACGATGAGACCCTGAGGGAATTCATTGACCGGTTCAACCGGGAGGCCATCCAGGTCCCCTGCATGGACCACATGAAAAGATACGTACTCGAGAGGGGGCTCCTCCCGGGCACTGAATTCAGAAAAGTCGTAGGCATCAAACCACCCCGTATGTTCGATGCCCTCCTCGAGAAGGCTAGAGTCTATATAGACTATGAGGAGAGAGAAGCGGCCAACAGAGCCTGAGATACCATGAATCGCGGATCTAGAAGCAATCTGCGACAAGATACCGCCCCTCCTAGACGAACTGGCGAGAAGAGAAGGGACGACAAACCTCGAGACGCCCGGGAACAAAGGAGGCCCTCAGGGAGGTTCACTGAATACACTCCGCTAACGGCTTCTTGCGAGCGCATCTTAGCGGAGTGTGCAAATACAAACTTCAAGGACGGCGGCGTCAAGCATCCTCGCCCTGCTCCTACTAAACCCGAGGTAGACCGAAGCAAGTACTTCCAGTACCACCAAAGCCACGAGCACTTGACCGAAGATTGCGTCCATCTCAAGGACGCCATCGAGACCCTTATAAAGGGAGGAAGACTCACGCAATATCGTCGAGGAGATGGCCGTCGTTGAGATGCCCGTGAAACGAGGGAAGGAGAAGAGGATGACTGACCATCTGACGAGTCGGTTCCCGTCCAAACCGCATTCTCTATCATAAAGCCTGAGGACTTCTACATCCCCGAACAGCTGCAAGATCTTTTATCCACCCACATCATGTGGGAAAACTTCCCCTCCGCCATGGTCATCAATGGTCGAGGGTTTAATGATCTGACCATAAATTCAGCAAAGAGAAAGCTGGATGAACTGGTCGACGCGGCTCCCCCGCAAACGGTGACCTTCGAAAGGGTGAAAGGCAGATCAGAATCGATCACTTTTTTCATCGAGGATCTCCCTGGAGGGGCCCCCAATTCGGCCATCCCTCTGCTGAGAAGGGCGAGAATGGCCAACTTTGACGTTCATCGCATCCTGGTCGACGAGGGAAGTTCCCTAGACGTGATGTACAACAAGATGTTCAGATCCCTGCAGCTCGATGACTCTCACCTCTCACCATACGTAGGGTCAGACCTGTAGGGCTTTAATGGCTCGACCTCCAAGTTGTGGGGGTATATGGAGCTTATGGTCACCTTCAGCAAGGATACCGCTACCAAGCAGGTCAAGGTCCACTTCCTAGTCATCAACTGCCCATCCCTCTACAACTGCATCCTCGGGAGGCCAACACTGGTAGAACTGGCCGCGGTGCCCTCCACCGTCCACTTAAAGTCAAAGTTCTACACCAATAGGGAATGGGTCGCCACTATTCAAGGCGATCTGGAAGCTGCCCGAAGGTGCTTCAACACGGCGTCCAAGGGATATAGCACAGTCGACACCAGCACACGGCCCGCCAAGAAAGCTGCGGTTGCATGATCAGAGCCTCAGCGGTCAGAGCCCATCAAAGTAGAAGAGCAGAAGCCCCCTCCAAAGGTCGACTCGATCTCGCTGGACACTTGGTTCAACCAAGACGACCCCTCCAGCGGAGAGCAGGTGCCCCTCCAACCAATTCTGGATAGGGACTTCGAGCTTGTCCCTCTCGGTGAAGACCCATGCAGAGGAGTGAAGATTGGCACTGGACTCCCTGACTTGGCAAGAAAGTAAATCAAGGCCTGCTTGAGGGAAAACGCAGATCTATTTGCATGGAGTGCTACGGAGATGCCCAGTCTCGACCCTTAGGTCACCTGTCATCAACTCACCATTGATCCAACCGCTAGGGCAGTAGTACAACATAGGCGTAGGTAGTCTCCCGAGAAAGCGGAGGCTGCTGAAAAAGTTGTGAAAGACCTCCTAGAGGAAAATTTTATTTCTGAAGCCCAGTATTCAACCTGGCTGTCAAATGTTTTACTTGTTAAGAAAAATATTGGAAAATGGCGAATATGCATTGACTATACCGATCTTAACCGGGCATGCCCCAAATATGCATTTCCTTTACCTAATATTGATATGCTAGTCGACAACTCAGCCGACTATAAAATTTTATCATTTATGGATGCCTATTCAGGCTATAACCAAATCCCAATGGTGATAGGCGACAAACACTGCACCGCTTTCATGACCAGATCGGGCAACTATTACTATAATGTAATGCCATTCGGTCTGAAAAACGCAGGAGTAATGTATCAGCGGATGATGAACAAAGTCTTCTGCAACTAAATCAGAGATATGCTTAAAGTATACATGGACGACATGATCATCAAGTCCCGAGTAGACACTGACATGCCGCTCATCTCTGGGAAGTCTTTGCTCAAGCAAGATAATGTAGAATGAGGTTTAATCCCGAGAAGTGCATGTTCAGGGTCAAAGCGGGCAAGTTCCTCGGCTTCTACTTAACGGAAAGAGGAATTGAAGCCAACCCTGACAAGTGCCGAGCTTTCTATGACCTCCCTACACCCACGTCGAAAAAATCCATACAAGTCTTGAATGGCATGCTCTCCTCACTATCCCGGTTCGTTGCAAAATCCGCTCAACACGCCCTGCCCTTCTTCAAACTCCTTTGCAAGGAAGAAACTTTCGATTAGACCAAAGAGTGCGAACAAGCCCTTCTCCATCTCAAACAAAGCCTCTCGCAGCCTCCCGTGCTATCACGACCAATTGACGGGGAGACCTTATTTCTATACCTGGCTGTCTCCGTTGAAGTCGTTAGTACGATCCTCATTCGCGAGACCCATGAAGGACAAAAACCCGTTTACTTCACGAGCAAAGCGCTCCAGGGGCCCAAGGTTAGATATCAACAAATCGAGAAGGTGGCTTTGGCCCTCGTCAATGCAGCGAGAAGGCTCATACACTATTTCCTCGCGCACACGATCGTCGTAAGAACGGACCAGCCCGTGAAACAGCTCTTGGGTCGGCCACACATGGTGGGCCGAATGCTGAAATGGTCCTTGGAACTCTCAGAATTTGACGTCCAGTATGAAAGTGGGAAAGCCCTGAAGGCCCAGGCTCTAGTCGATTTCATTGCAGAGATGACCGCTCATAACCCCCCCATTGGGAAGGAGCACAAATGGACCATCTTCGTCGATGGAGCCTCTAGCTCGACCGGAAGCAGAGCGGGAATCCTCCTCGAGAAAGAGGAAAGCGTAGTGATCAAACACTCGCTCACCCTCTCCTTCCCAACCTCGAACAATCAGGAAGAATATGAGGCGTTGCTCGCGGACCTAAGGCTTGCCGAGGATTTAGGCGCTAGAGAAATACAAATTTTCATAGACTCCCCACTTGTCGCGTCTCAAGTTCAAGGGGGATATCAGGCTAAAAACAACAGCCTCATCGAATACTTAAACTTGGTCAGGGAACATATGAAAAAGTTTGATCGGGCATAAATTTCGCACGTACCTCGCGAACAAAACACACGGGCCGACATACTCTCGAAACTCGCAAGCACGAAGAAAAAAGGCGGAAACAAATCCGTCATACAAGAATATCTATCTTGACCGAGCATCAAAAAATCCACGGCTTCACCCGAAGTAAATGCCATCGGGGACAGCTCGTGCTGGATGACCCCGGTATTCAATTTCCTAACGAAGGGAGAACTTCCTCTAGACCGAAGGGAGGCGGCCGCGACAAAGTGACGAGCATGCTCTTACGTGGTGCTCGAGCACAAACTGTATCATCGGGGATTTTCCATCCCACTCTTGAAGTGCGTCGCAGAGTCTGTGGTCCCCGAGATACTACGAGAAATCCACGAAGGGATTAATGCCCAACACATGGGCGGGACGTCGCTAGCACGAAAGGCATTGCGAGCGGGGTACTACTAGCCGATAATGCAATAAGACGCCAAAGAGCACGTCAAGAAATATGACAAGTCCCAAAAGCACACCGACATGCACCTCGCCCCACCGCACGAGCTGAACACATTATCATCCACATGGCCTTTGGCCTGGTGGGGAATGGACATCCTCGGACCATTCGTACAAGAGACATACCGAAACAAATTCCTCGTCGTGGCGTAGATTATTTTACAAAGTGGATAGAGGCTGAAGCCCTCACGAAAATCACCTCGCATAATATTCTACGTTTTTACAAACGAAACATGCTCGCTCGGTTTGGAATCCCGCAGGCGCTCGTCACAGACAACGGTACCCAATTCATCGACCAAGGCTTTCAAAGCTTTGTTTCCAAACTCAGCACCAAACAGCATTTTACCTCAGTCAAACACCCCTAGACTAACGGGCAAGCTGGGGCCACAAATAGGGTTATCTTGCGAGGACTCAAACGCAGGTTAGGCGAAGCCAAAAGGGGATGGGTCAAAGAATTACATAGTGTATTATAGGCTTATCGAACAACACCCCACTCAACTATCAGCGAGACACCATTCTGACTAACTTACGCTACCGAGGCAGTCATCCCAATAGAAATCATGGAGCCGTCCAGGAGAACTGAAATGTCCCTCGACGAGGAGATGAACGACGAGGCCTTGAGAGACGAGCTCGACCTCATTGAAGAAATCCGATCAGGAGAAGCCCTACGTGAAGCCACTCTAAAATAGCAGGTATCCCTATGCTGCAACAACAAAGTCGTAAAACGCGAATTTCAGGTCGACAGCCTAGTCTTACGGAGAAACCAGAAAGATTCCCGTGAAGGGAAGTTGTCCAAAAACTGGGAGGGACCTTATCGCGTCCAGGGAGCTACGGGTACCAGAGCGTATTACCTTGAGCAATTAAATGGAGAACCACTACCGTGACCCTGGAATGCTGTGAAGCTAAAACAATATTATAGCTAAAGCCCCTCACTTGCTGTGGACTTTTGCCGTCGAATATTCACCTTCAGTCGACGAAGGGAAAAGCTCGACCACGTAGGCGAATCGAGGTACGAGCTCGACCTACCAACCAACAAAGGCATTATGTTGCTCACTTTGACGAATAACAGACATGCCCAACAGAGACACCTCGATCGAGATCCACTGTCGAAGTACCCCAATATGGCAGAACACCCAGCTCGCGATAGGCAGTTGATCGGGACTTTATAAGTCTATCGAGATACTAACTGCAAGTATACAGTTTAGTCGTTCTAGTTTTAAAAGATTATCGAACCCACAGAGACTGAGGAATCAATCGCATACGATCTAATGCTACAGTTTGTTTAACTAAGCGATGAATATTCGATTTTTGGGGGAAACTGTTTAATTAAAAATAATAGTAATAGTTATATTGGTATGTGATAATCGGACTTAGAGAATTCGGTGAATCGCTTGGCCTATAAAGTATTTCGGTAAAAGCTAATTGTTTAAAAACCTGAGACATACACTCTCGTGTTTATGAAATAAGTCATGCTACTAAACCTAGTGGATGCACTTTAAATTTAATAACACTTTTTGAAAATAATTTGAGTTTAATTAATTTATTAAAACACTCTCGTGTATTTAAAAATCAATGTTTCGTTACCACTATCTGGGTTGAACCCCAGCTCTCGCATGCAGGTTCTTGCCTTAATTAATTTTCCACTCTCGCGGAAAAATCGTGTTAATTAACCTCTCACTCTCGTGACAAGGGTAGTTAAATTAATTTTGGAAATTGGAAACCAGAAATTGTTTTATAAATATTTTTGGCCAAGGTATCACTGAATTCTTTCAGTTCTTAAGAGTCACATACCGGTATTAATAAATTAGCCGGACATAATAAATTTAACAGCAATGCAATTCAAAATATAATTCATAACAATAATTGGCATAATATAAAAAACGAGTAAATATTAATTTCAATAAAAACCTGGAATCAAAGTTGCTATGGTAATCTTGAAGTATTACAATAATCCTTGAGCTTGATTGCAGTAAGTAAATAAAGCGGGTTAATTCTTGAAAGAAGAATTAACACTTGAAACTAAAAACTAAAGCTTGGAATGAAAATTACATCAATGTAGAAAAACTCAAGAAAATAAGAAAATAAAAACAATTGTAGAAGAATAATAAAATTTTCTCTGAGAAGATTCCAACGACCCCTGGTACGTTGCACTTGCACACATATATATAGCCGAAGAAAAATAGCAGTTGCCAAGTCTTGAGGAAAGGTTGAAATGGAGAAAATATAGGGAGCACTATTAGTGGGTGGAGGAAAAATAGCAGAACGAGTCTGCCCTTGCATTGCCCACGTCTCCACTCTTCATAACTCCCATCTTCACGCGCGTGACGGTCGTCACAGGAGGGTGACGGTCGTAACGCGCTTAAGTAGCGCATTACGCTCGTCAGTGATGTGTGACGAGCGTTACTCCAAGTTGGGGGGTGTTACGCCCATCACAAGGATGTGACGACCGTCACTGCTCCAAAAATCCAAACTTTGTATTTTTTAGTTCTTTTTCCCTTTGTTTATTGTCTAGCCTTCTTCATGTTGTCCTTTTCCATTGGTTTAAGTTGATAAATGTTATACCTGTAAAAAGACAAATAATCTCGGAATAATCGGGGGTTAGACGACTTAATGAAATATAAAATCGGTAAAAAGCATGGTAATTATATGATATGTTTTCTCGTTATCAAATTCCCCCATACTTAAACCTTTGCTTGTCCTCAAGCAAATAGTCATTCGAAAGGTCGGACAAGTTTTGTCAAGCGCATAAGCATGACATACCTTAGGTTTTTAAAGTAATTTCGGGAAATCCTCGTCGGTTCGGCCAATACTTGAGTAAAACACTAAAGATACACTAATGACACAAGCAATAAGCTTAGTCGTAGGCTTCCATTTCAAACGAGCTATCCAACAGTTCCGTTATAATTCTGCCCAGAGTTCCTCGTTTCTATTTCACCCGGTTTCGTTCTGGCGCAATCACATTAAGCCCTTTTTCTTAGCACGCACGTAGTGGAGTAACCGGTTAGTGATTTTGATCCTTTTAGCATGGGGTCTGGTACATGAATGTGGCAACCCTATATATGTTTTCCATATTGGAGGTTGTGGGGGATCAGGTCGTAGCACGCCCTACCGAGTTCAGAACCAGATACCTCTGAACCAACTAACACTGGATTCCTTCATTATTTGCTCGGTTTCTTATATGTGCCCGTATATTTTGGTACACAGATTTTATTTTCTTTTAGCAGCGAGCTAGGAAGGATATTTCTAGAATCAGGCATCAAACACTTATATTCATCGATTCTCCACGTGGTTTATGTCAAGACGGTGCTGACTGCTAGTATAAACTACTAGGGGTTACTTCCAGAACTTGAAACTCCAGATATCGGTATAATGGTTATTGAAATGGATCGCGTAAGTAGGAAGTATACGGTGTCATAACCGTATCGATCTTGTTATGTCGTGTTCGGCTTCCTCAACTGGGATTTCGTTAAAATAGGTATGTCAGGCTAATGCGAAAATAAAAAATTTTCGGTATGGCAAAATAAAGCGAAGAATTTGAATCGAGACATATCGTAAGAATTTACTAGTTTATAAAAGATTGAAAGGTACCTCTCCCATACAAAATTCGACATTGTCCTCAATGTTGCGGTATATAGGCGGGGAAGTACAATTACAAAACAAACGGAAAAGAAATGAAACAGAAAAATAATAAATTACATAGAAATTAAAGAAAGACTACGGGTGGCCACATCCTCTACTCGTGGTGCGATAGCGTCAGGTAGGAGTGGCTTCAGTGTCAGTGTCTTGGAACCCAAGGGTGCTGACGTCCATCCGTAAAGCGTTAAGCTCTGACAGGGCCTCATCTAACCTCTCGTTCATGTTGCGCTGCCCAGTCAGGATCTGAGCGTTTTGAGCGCACAGAGACTCAAATTGTTCAGCTTGCCTCCTTTCAAGTGCCGCGTTCATTTGGTTTTGCATATGGAGGGCGCGGAGGATGTCTTCAAGATTAATAGGAGGAGGTGCAGATGAGGATCCTGGAATTTTGTGGACTGGAGGAGCACTATCCAACTCTTCTTGTATTTCGTCTGCGGCGACTGCATGTTGGACTTCATGGGCAGGTGCACGCTCTGCGGGAATTGCAGGATCGAACAACCATTTTGCTCGGTTACTTGGATCGATTCGGTCCCTGCAAGGCAAAATGATGTTCTGATAGACAGTTTTCCTGATTACAGGGTGGAATCTGCCATCTTCCCGCTCGTAAATGAGATGTGTGGCTTTGCAGTGATCCAAAGTTAGCAAAGCCGGTGCCATAGAGGGCAAGGTTGCGAGAGCAGCACCGTAGTTCAGACCTATGGCGAGTGAAGTGACCAGCCCTCCGAAGTAAAATGGTTTTCCGCCTCTAGCACAAATAAAGTGGATGTGAGCAAGTAGGAACGGGGCGGCATTGATCTTTTGCCCAGTGAACGCGCAATGTAAAAAGAAGAGCTCCTTGGAGTTGAGCTAATGGTTACTGTCGCGGGCGAAGATTGTGTTTCTAAGGATGCGGTGGAAGTAGCGGATGGCCGGATTATGTATGTAGGTGGCATTCAGGTGGTCGTAGGATCCGGCACGGATATTCGTCAAATTGTGCCATAAGTTGAAAGCTTCCTCACCAAAATTATCCGGCACCCGGAGATGAGCACCTTCGTCCGAACAAAAGCCTAGAAGTCTCGCGATGTCGGATTGAGGCAACTCGTGCTCAACGCCAAACATGCGGAATTTTGCCAAGCCTGACAGTTGGTTTGTGGCACCTGGCGGAGTGATGTAAACAAATGAACTCAAGAACTCAAGAGTAAGAATTTCATAGATCGGTCTTGGTTCGCGGCACAGGTTCCACAAATCCACACTTTGCAATAATTGGCGGACACTGTCAAGCAGTCCCAAACTCCTCAGGAAGTCGATATCAACGTACCGTGTGGGTTGGAGACCTCGACGTTGGAATTTCTGAAACTTTGCCCGTTGATTCTCTCCCTGTTCGCCGATTTTGAAATTGAGGGCGGGGGCGTGTGGGTTGTTTGCCATGGTGTAGGTAGGATTTGATTTGGGAATATGAAAATGAGGTACTGTATGGATGGTAATTTGATGTTGGGAGTTTAGAAGGTAGAAGAAAAATGGAGTGTAGTGGGTAGTTTTCGTATGATGTGGTAACAATGGAGAGATGGGTTTATGAAGGAAATGGTTGGAACGGTTCTGTAATAGCCGTTCTGATACATTGTATGCGTGACGGTCGTCACGAGGGTGTGACGGTCGTCATGAGGCAAAAAGGCGCGTGACGCCCGTCACAATGGTGTGACGGTCGTAATGCGTTCAGCGTCATTAATGAGACGACCGTTACAGGACCGTTGGGGGTGGATATATATAGTTTTATATTTAATATTTTCTTGGTAATAAGGTTTGAAATTTTTTTTGAAATATTTTAATTAATTAAAGTTTTGAATATATTAAAGTAATCTAATAATTAACGTTTTGTAACATTAGTTACCAGTACGTAACGAAATAATAATATTGCGGTAAACATAAACAGTAAATAAAAGGAAGTAAACAGTAAGCTGGAAATGAAATGAAAATAAATGAACTTGGTACTTTAAATAATTGAATAAATTCATAAGAAATTGTTTCGAAATAACTAAAAAAAAATGATAAAATGCTGAAATAATAACTATAATCCCTCCCACACTAAAACTAAACAGTGTCCCCACTGTATGGATAGATGTGAGAGAGAAGAAGAGGATAACAATGGCAAATCTAGCCACGGGGAGGCGGAAAAATATGTTGGTTCATGTACTCCAACTGATCGGTCACCAAATCCATGAAGGCTATGAAGTCCACCCGAAGAGAAGTCAGCTCGCCCCGCATGTCAGTAATTGCTTCATGTAAAGAGTGCAGGGTAACAGTAGGTTAAGGTGGTGTAATCTCTGGAGCCTGGGTGGCGGTCTCAGTGGAAGTAGCCTGCTGTTCCCAAGGATCGGGGAACTCATGGTATCCTGGTGGTGTGGTAGGATCTTCATCAGCATTAGTAGTGTTGGGGACCTCATAAATGTCAACAGTAGATGGTGAGGAGGGCGGTGTAGCAGGATGGTGAAGGTCAAAAAGCCAGTTATCTCGGTTATGCACACTGGTGATAGGGTCCGGAAGCTTAAACTGGTGGACGATCTGATGATTAACTTACAGGTCAAATTGATCTGTTCCAAGGTTTCCGATAAAGTTGGTGTTGAAACAGAATGCAATGTCCATCTACTTTATTCCATAAAGCGGGGCTGATCCTAGCATAGGCCTACGAAGTCCAATGGCATTTGATAGCATGGTAACTAAACAACCCAACAGGATTGGTGCATTTGGAGTCTGGATGATACGCTCCATATTAGCGAGCATATAAGCAGCACCGTTTACCGGACGGCTCTGGGATGCACAATACATAATGAATAGCTCATCGCGGGATACAGATGTGACATTCTGCTGTTTTCCAAAGATGGTGTGGGCGATGATCTTGTGAAAATACCTAATAGTCGGGTTATGGATGCATTCAGAGTAAAGATCAGACGGCTCAGGATGGTTATTACCAGCGATGCTTCCCCAGAAAAAGTCAAGATCAGATTCAGGCAAGAGGTTCTCCTGGGTCATAGTGATAACATCAGGACCAAAAGGGAACCCAAGCAGCTGGCTAAACTCCCGGAGGTTATAAGTGTAATCCATGTTAAACATCTTGAATGTGATCAACCCACGGTTGAATCCTATCCCATGATTTGGAATGAAGCTCAGGGTGCTTAGGAACTCAAGGGTCAGCTTCTTGTAGGTACAGAACCGTCTTCGGATAGGAGCAGTGTCCCAGCCAATCTGATGCAGCAAGTACATGACACTCTCACGAATTCCAAGAGCGGTCATAGCATGGTCATCTGCGTAGTTAGTAGGGCACATTTCCCGTTCAGCCAGGTCCGCAAATCGTCTTCTTTGGTGTCTGCTTCTCAATTTGACATTCATGAAGTTTACACAATCCATAGCGCTAAATATGAAAGCAAAAGAATTACCCCCCTGAAAATATTTAATAAATGTTTGAAAAAAAGGAGAAATTAAGTTAGTATTCTCGGGTTAAGAAATTGCCAAAGTTAAATCAAAAAGAAAAAGAAAGTTTAAAGGAAAAAAATAAAAACAGAAGAAAAAAAAAAGAAAGGAGTAAGAGATGCGATCATGAAAATGTTTTAAAGATTAAGAAAAAGAAAAGAAAAATAAAAAACATGTCAAAGCAGTAAAAATAATTAAAGTAAAACATGGGTTGCCTCCCACGAAGCGCCTTTATTTTATGTCGATGGCTCGACAGTTAATACCTATACAGTTAGGTATTTGGGGTAGGCGGCTCACTTAACTGAAGATAAGCCGAATAGTCGATATTTCCTACATTAAAGTAGTGCTTTAGGTGCTGGCCATTAACTATGAATGGTTCGATAGAACTGCCTTTAATTTCTATCGCACCACTTGGGAAAACTTTGTTAATTTCGAACGGTCCGGACCATCTGGAACGTAATTTTCCCGGGAAAAGTTTCAGTCTAGAGTTGAATAGGAGTATGATGTCTCCTTCCTTAAAGTCTTTCTGCGAGATACGCTTATCGTGCCATTTTTTTGTTCTTTCTTTATAGATTTTAGCATTTTCATAAGCGTCTAAACGCAATTCTTCTAATTCATGGATATCTAACACTCGTTTTTCGCCAGCACTCTTGTAATTTAAGTTAAGGGTTTTTATGTCCCAATAAGCTTTATGCTCTAATTCTACTGGCAAATGACAAGATTTTCCATAAACTAACTTGAACGGCGTTGTTCCGATAGGGGTTTTAAAAGCTGTCTGATATGCCCAAAGAGCATCATTTAGCTTGGAGGACCAGTCTTTTCTGGATGAAGTTACGGTTTTCTCAAGGATTTGTTTTATCTCCCTATTTGACACTTCCACTTGGCCGCTCGTTTGAGGATGGTATGGTGTGGCTATGCGATGTTTAACGCCATATTTTGAAAGTAACTTTTCGAAGATTCTAGAGATAAAATGGGAACCACCATCACTGATTACTAGTCTTGGTACACCGAATCGTGGGAAGATAATATGCTTGAATAGTTTTTGTACCACACGTGTATCGTTTGTGGGTGCGGCGATGGCTTCAATCCATTTTGATACGTAGTCGACGGCTACCAAAATATACTTATTTCCAAAAGATGCGGGGAAAGGTCCCATGAAATCAATTCCCCATACATCGAAAACTTCTACTTCGAGGATTCCTTTTTGCGGCATTTCGTCGCGTCTAGATATATTTCCCGTGCGTTGACATCTATCGCAGTTCATAATTGCTACGTGGACGTCTTTCCATAAGGTAGGCCAAAAGAAGCCAGCTTAAAGTATTTTTGCACAGGTTTTCGACGTACTAGCGTGTCCACCATAGGGGGCGAAATGGCAATGGGAAATGACGTCGTCTATTTCATCGTTAGGGATGCAACGACGGTAGATACCATCGGCGCCTCTTTTAAAGAGTAATGGTTCATCCCAAAAGTAGTGTTTAAGATCATGGAAAAATTTCTTCCGCTATTGGTACGTTAAATCGGGTGGTAAAACACCGGCAGCTAAATAGTTGACGAAGTCAGCGTACCATGGTAATGTGGTGTTAGTACAAATTGCTTTTACTACCGCAGTTGTTAAAGATTCATTGTGTTGATCTAAATTGTCGGTAGGATTTATCTCTAGCTTAGCAACAAGGCGTTCATAAGGGAAGTCTTCGTTTCTGGGAACACTCTCGGTTTGGATTCCATCTAATCTCGATAAATGGTCAGCTACCACGTTTTCAGTTCCTCTCTTGTCTTTTATTTCTAAATCAAACTCTTGTAGGAGTAAGATCCATCTGAGTAGTCGTGGTTTGGCGTCTTTCTTGCTTAGTAAGTATCGGATCGCAGCATGATCCGTGTAAATAATGATCTTGGCACCTACTAAGTAGGAACGAAATTTATCCAATGCGAATACCACAGCTAAGAGTTCCTTCTCCGTAGTGGCGTAATTCATTTGTGCAGGATCGAGCGTTCTGCTTGCATAGTAGATAGCATGAAGCTTTTTTTCTTCGCGTTGTCCTAGGACTGCGCCTACAGCATAATCGCTCGCATCGCACATTATTTCAAATGGTAGGTTCCAATCAGGAGGTTGCATAATAGGTGTTGAGATTAAGGCTTCTTTAAGTGTCTCAAATGCGTTCAAGCATTTATCGTCGAAAATAAACTCAGCCTCTTTCATTAATAATTCAGTTAGTGGCTTGGTGATTTTAGAGAAATCTTTTATAAAACGTCGGTAAAAACCCGCATGTCCTAGAAAGCTTCTTATTTCTCTAACTGTTTTGGGTGGTTGAAGGTTTTTGATAATTTCGATCTTTGCTTTGTCGACTTCAATCCCTCTGTTTGATACAATGTGACCCAACACAATTCCTTGTCTCACCATGAAGTGACATTTTTCCCAGTTGAGCACTAGGTTGACATTGACACAGCGTTTCAGTACTAATTCAAGATTTGATAAACATCCATCAAAACTTTCTCCACAGACAGAGAAATCGTCCATGAATACTTCCATAATTCCGTCTAAAAAGTCTGCGAAAATCGCCATCATGCATCGTTGGAAGGTTGCAGGTGCGTTACATAGTCCAAATAGCATTCTTCGGTATGCAAAGGTACCATAGGGACGTGTGAACGTAGTTTTCTCTTGATCATCAGGATGAATGGGAATTTGAAAGAATCCTGAGTACCCGTCAAGATAGCAGAAATGGGAATGTTTGGCTAAACGCTCGAGCATTTGGTCAATAAACGGTAATGGGAAATGGTCCTTGCGCGTAGCTTTGTTTAGTTTTCTATAATCTATACACATTCTACATCCTGTTTGGGTACGTTGTGCTACCGATTCGCCTTTTGTGTTTGTTATAACCGTAACACCTCCTTTCTTAGGCACCACGTGAACTGGACTTACCAAGTTGCTATCTGATATTGGGTATATGATGCCTGCTTCTAGTAGTTTCTGCACTTCCTTCTTAACGACTTCACTTAGGATAGGGTTTATTCATCTTTGATGTTCTCTAGAAGTCTTGCAGTCCTCCTCCAGCATAATGCGGTGCATACAGAGAGATGGGCTTATTCCTTTTAGATCTGATATATTATAGCCTAATGTAGCTGGATATTTCCTTAACACACTAAGAAGTTTTTCGGTTTCGATCTCTCCTAATTTGGCATTGACTATAACTGGTCGTTCGAGTTCTTTATCTAAGAATTCATATCTAAGATCTTCAGGTAATGTTTTAAGTTCTATACCAGGTTTCTTATTAGTTGGGGCAGGATCGGGTGTTAAGGCTAAACATTCGCTTAGGTCGGCATCTAAGTGTTCTTGTTTCCAGTCCTCGTTCTTAAGGATAGTTGGTGTCTGAATTTTCAGCATCGCAGAATAGGTGTCCTCTTGGCATTCAAGTTCTTTGACACATTCATCAATAATATCTAGGAGACAACATGAGTCATCTATAGCAGGGGCTTTAAAGAATTGGGAAAGAATGAATTCTACTTTTTCTTCTCCTACCTCGAAGGTAAGTTTTCCTTTCTTAACGTCTATGATGGCTCCTGCAGTAGCTAAAAATGGTCTTCCTAGTATGATGGGAATGTTTGAATCTTCCTTGATGTCCATTATTATGAAGTCAGTCGGTATGTAAAATTGTCCTATTCGGACAGGAATGTTTTCTAGCATACCAACAGGAAATTTGACTTACCTGTCGGCTAGTTGTAGGGACATCTTGGTAGGTCTCATGTCGCCTAATTTGAGCTTCTCGCAAATAGATAAGGGCATTAGACTGACACTGGATCCTAAATCGCATAGAGCTTTGTCTATGACAGATTTTCCAATTACACATGGTATGGAGAAACTACCAGGATCTTTTAGCTTTGGAGGCATGTTATTTTGAATTATGGCGCTACATTCAGCAGTTAGCATAACAGTTTCGTTCTCAACGATTTTTTTCTTATTAGCCAATATTTCTTTTAGGAATTTAGCATATGACGAAATTTGGGTTATAGCTTCTGTAAACGGAATAGTGACGTTTAATTGTTTCAAAAGTTCTACAAATGTCTTGAATTGTCCCTCGTTCTTGGATTTTGCAAGTCTTTAGGGGTATGGAATTGGTGGTGGAGGCACATAAGGTTTTTCTGAAGCCTCTCTTTTCTCATTCGCGTCTTCCTCTACATTTTCAGATTGATCTTTTGACTTCTCTATTTCTTTTTCATGTTTTTGATACATGGTAGAGTTTTGGAGTCTAGGATCTACCGGTCCATCAAGGGTTGTCCCACTTCGTAATGTGATAGAATTTGCATGTCCTTTAGGATTGGGCTGTGGCTGACCAGGGAATGTACCAGCAGGTGTGGCAGAACTAGCTTGGTGTTGTGCTACTTGGGAGATTTGGGTTTCTAACATTTTATTGTGAGTTGCTAGGGCATCTACCTTGTTTGCTAATAGCTTCAATTGTTCACCGGTGTGAACGTTTTTATTGAGGAATTCTTTGTTTTGTTGGGTTTGATTAGCGATAAAATTTTCCATTAGGATTTCAAGGTTAGATTTCTTAGGAATGTTAGGAACATTAACAGCGGGTTTTTGATACCCTAGAGGTACAGCAGGTGTTTGGCCAGGTGCATATAAAGCGTTATTGCTCTTGTACGAGAAGTTAGGATGGTTCTTCCAACCAGGATTATAGGTATTGGCATAAGGATTACCTTGAGCGTAATTTACCTGATCAGCTGATATTCCTGCTAAGATTTGACATTCGGTTCCAACATGACCAGGAACTCCACAAACTTCGCAGCTTGGGGTAACTGCAACCACGGTAGCTGCCGGAGGTAAGGTCAGGCTTTCTATCTTTTGGGTAAGAGCATCTACCTTAGCATTTACTTTATCTAGGCTACTAACCTCGTACATCCCACCTTTGGTTTGAGTTTTCTCCACGGATGTTCTTTCTCCTCCCCATTGATAGTGGTTTTGCGCCATGTTTTCAATGAGTTGGTTAGCTTCGTCATAAGGCTTGTCCATCAGTGTACCACCTGCGGCGGCATCTATAGAGAGTCTTGTGTTATACAAGAGTCCATTATAAAACGTGTGGATTATCAGCCATTTTTCTAATCCGTGATGTGGGCACATTCGCATCATATATTTGTAGCGCTCCCATGCATCGAATAGCGATTCAGTATCCTTCTGCCTAAATTCGTTGATTTGGGCTCTTAGTGCAGCGGTCTTGCTTGGTGGAAAGTATCGTGCCAAGAATACAATCTTCAGTCCTTCCTACGTAGTGACAGAATTTGATGGCAAGGATTGCAACCAAGCCCAAGCTCTCTCTCTTAGTGAGAAAGGGAAAAGACGTAATCTTATCGCATCTTTACTAACACCATTCGCTATAACTGTGTCGGCAAATTGAACGAATTTGGTAAGATGTTCATTCGGATCCTCAGAAGGATCTCCAGAGAATTGCCGTTGTTGGATAGCTGATATCAATGACGGTTTCAACTCGAAATCATTTCGATTTATTGCTGGAGCAGCAATGCTGTTGTGGGGTTCTTGTTGGGATGGAGCTGCGTACTCCTTCAGTGGACGGGTCCTTTGTTCTTCGGCCATGTCTAATTCCGGATTGGTTTCGGTTTCAGAGGAAGAATCGGAATTTGTTTCAGAATCAATCTTGATTTCGGGTTTGGGTAAAGGAATAGCGTGATTTAAACAGTAATCCCTGACTGCACGTCTTACAGAAAGAATGCGTTCAGGTTCATCCGTCGATTTGTCAAGTGGTTCGCCTTGTGAGTGAGTCCTTGGCATACAAATCGAAAAAGGGTATCTGTTGCCTAGTCTAAACGCGCAATAAAAGAATCGTAATTAATTGACTACCATTCCCCGGCAACAGCGCCAAAAACTTGATCGGGACTTTATAAGTCTGTCGGGATACTAACTGCAAGTATACAGTTTAGTCGTTCTAGTTTTAAAAGATTATCGAACCCACAGAGACTGAGGAATCAATCGCATACGATCTAATTCTACAGTTTGTTTAACTAAGCGATGAATATTCGATTTTTGGGGGAAACTGTTTAATTAAAAATAATAGTAATAGTTATACCGGTATGTGATAATCGGACTTAGAGAATTCGATGAATCGCTTGGCCTATAAAGTATTTCGGTAAAAGCTAATTGTTTAAAAACCTGAGACATACACTCTCGTATTTATGAAATAAGTCATGCTACTAAACCTAGTGGATGCACTTTAAATTTAATAACACTTTTTGAAAACAATTTGAGTTTAATTAATTTATTAAAACACTCTCGTGTATTTAAAAATCAATGTTTTGTTACCGCTATCTGGGTTGAACCCCAGCTCTCACATGCAGTTTCTTGCCTTAATTAATTTCCCACTCTCGTGGCAAAATCGTGTTAATTAACCTCTCACTCTCGTGACAAGGGTAGTTAAATTAATTTTGGAAATTGGAAACCAGAAATTGTTTTATAAATATTTTTGGCCAAGGTATCACTGAATTCTTTCAGTTCTTAAGAGTCACATACCGGTATTAATAAATTAGCCGGACATAATAATTTAACAGCAATGCAATTCAAAATATAATTCATAACAATAATTGGCATAATATAAAAAACGAGTAAATATTAATTTCAATTAAAACCTGGAATCAAAGTTGCTATGGTAATCTTGAAGTATTACAATAATCCTTGAGCTTGATTGCAGTAAGTAAATAAAGCGGGTTAATTCTTGAAAGAAGAATTAACACTTGAAACTAAAAACTAAAGCTTGGAATGAAAATTACATCAATGTAGAAAAACTCAAGAAAATAAGAAAATAGAAACAATTGTAGAAGAATAATAAAATTTTCTCTTAGAAGATTCCAACGACCCCTGGTACATTGCACTTGCACACATATATATAGCAGAAGAAAAATAGCAGTTGCCAAGTCTTGAGGAAAGGTTGAAATGGAGAAAATATAGGGAGCACTATTAGTGGGTGGAGGAAAAATAGCAGAACGAGTCTGCCCTTGCATTGCCCACGTCTCCACTCTTCACAACGCCCATCTTCACGCGCGTGACGGTCGTCACAGGAGGGTGACGGTTGTAACACGCTTAAGTAGCGCATTACGCTCGTCAGTGATGTGTGACGAGCGTTACTCCAAGTTGGGGGGTGTTACGCCCGTCACAAGGATGTGACGACCGTCACTGCTCCAAAAATCCAAACTTTGTATTTTTTAGTTCTTTTTCCCTTTGTTTATTGTCTAGCCTTCTTCATGTTGTCCTTTTCCATTAGTTTGAGTTGATAAATGTTATACCTGTAAAAAGACAAATAATCTCGGAATAATCGGGGGTTAGACGACTTAATGAAATATAAAATCGGTAAAAAGCGTGGTAATTATATGATATGTTTTCTCGTTATCAGCAGTTCACTCCACGAGCGTAGGATCCCGACCGAGATCATATGCCCACCCCGTATATCCCTACTTCCTGCCCTCGACACATTTCGAAGTGTGTCAAAGGGATACCTCCACACACACGAAATTCGTAACGACCACGACGATGGTCAGGCGCGTACATCAAATACTGTTACTCATAGTTATAAACAAAGAGACTATAATTCAAAATAGTGGCAAACGAAGAAATTATAATATGCCGACCACAAGGGCCGACACTATTCAAAAGTACAGTTAGGCACGACGGCCGCAAAACTAAAAGAATGATAGCAGGCACGCAGGCCCTAAAATAACAGCAGACACACAAGCCCTGAATAATAAATACAATCAAACTTCCTCCTCCCCATTGCTACTATTAGGGGGATAAAGGATCTTCCCATCAACGACTTTGTTAAATGGGCTCGCACCCTCGACTACTATCTCGACCCCAGGATTCAAGATCTTAAGCTGCTTGACGGCAGTATTTAAGCCATAGACAAGGGTGTCAACCATGTCCTGTTCGAGCACGCAGATGCGAGCAACCAAATTCTCCCTGGTCGCCATGTTTTTCTCTGTTACAATTTCATCCTCGTCCATCCCGGTAATCCCCTCTAACTCCAAATTACAAGCGATCAGATGCTCATTCTCCTTAGTGGCCGCCTCCAACTGAGGCCTCAGCTCATTCAAATCCTTGAGAAGCCGAACCTGGGCCTCGTATTTCGACTCGTGGTTAAGAATATCACACTTCAACTTCTCATTTTTAGCCTTCATCTTGTGGATTTTGGTGTAGGCCGTGTCGAGGGAAGCTTGAGCACTCGAGGACTAATCGTTGAGCGAAAGGGCCGTCTCAAGCACCCTCATCATAGCGGCCACATCCTCAGCTAAGTGCTTCCAGCGAACCTCCTTGTCTTCAGTCAAAATTGCCTCCCCCTCCTCCTCGCGCACGCCGAGGGAGTTCTCCTTGCTGAAGAGGTAGTGGTTTAGATAGCAAGGAGGCAATACGAAAACCCCCGCAGACGTTTTGTCACCCTCGGGCATTACGCCCCCAGGGTTATCTGTATGCTTCCTCTTAGCCACGGGCTCATTGACAGGAATCTGGGTCGGATCAGCAGAAGAAGTAGGAATTTTTGAGGAGGAAGGGGAACCACTGGCCCGACCGGCAGACTTGGCCTGTTCCTGAAGCTGGGCGACTCTGTTTCGTGGTCTGGAGTTGGATGCATTTTTGGGCCTCATCTTCAACAGACGCTCGAAAAGAGATGTCATTCGACCTGCAATTAAAAATAATCGTCAGTCGACTTGGAAAAATAAAAAGAAAAATAGGGCGAGAACGTCACCGCATAAAGAGGAGCAAATTAATGGCTACGCCTTACCCAAAAGCCTCATGGCTTCCCCATTCAAGGAGCACTCGAGAAAGGCCTTAGTATTGATCAACCTATTGACTAAGAGATACTCCCCTTCGTCATCGAACAACATGTTATTGTTCACATCCACGCACTTCTTGAGGGAGAAAATTTTAACATAAGCCGACAGCTTCTCGTACGAAAGTTGGTCCTGGGCATCCAAATCCTCGGGTTTCACCGCATAGTATTTGGGCCTTTTCTCATAATTCTTCCACTACCATTCAAGCGGGAATCTAGCCATAAGTCGGTTAACTGGCCGCCCGTCCTCCACCTCTTCCACACGGGTATAGAGAGAATCTATGGCTGCATCCGTCAGGGGCTTCACGACAAAGTACCTCTCTTTAAAATTTCGGACGGACTCCGCATAAGGTCGGAAGAGTTTTCCGAACTGCTTGAAGGATACCCACGCCTTCCCCCCTCGAACAGATTGTCTTTATAGGTGAAAGATGCGGAATAAAAGGGGCAGCATGGCGCCTATCTCCAGGTACTGGAAGACGAACTCAAACGCCCGCATAAACGCCAGCATGTTGGGATGAAGTTGGGAAGGCGCCAACTAAAGCCATTAGAAAACCCCGACCTGGAAATCATTAAAGGGAAGGCGCATCCCCACCTATTTGAAAGAAAATTCGTACATGGGGAACCATTTGCTCGGATACGTCGAGCATATCCTTCGGTCCCGATTAGGAATTTGGAGCATGCAGTTGGTCGGGGCCCCTTCTGCATGTTCCTCTGGGCAATTGAACGCATCTGTCGCATTCGGTGAAAAGCACGGTCGTTTATCCCGGGGCTCAGGAGCAACCCAAGCCAAAGGGTCCTCGTCGATACGGGGCTCGTCTTCGTGATGGGTGGTCGGAATGTCGTCCCCGACTGAACGTACCATTGTACCTGAAAAGAAGGGGAAGTTAGTGAATTTGAAATTATCAAATCCACCCTTCCACCGCAAATCAAGTGAAAGGGCAACGAACTCGATCCAAGCCCTCAACACGCTAAAGCGGACCATTACGTTACGAGGACACGTAGTCAGGGAGATTACTCGCCGAGCAAAAACTCGGGATACACTGTATCCTAGTGAACCCTCCCCTGTAACAGACATCATCCGGGGAGGCCCACGACACTATATCTAATGGGTGTTCTTAAGTGCCTGTCTCATTCATGAGTGCTTGACACGGAATCCATGAACTCAAACGAACATTCATGAGTATTCATCATAAAACTCATGAATGTTCATGCAATCAAGACAAATTTTTGACATTTAATCCGGAAACGCTAAAGAAACATAGTGTTAAGAGGTTATAACTTACTTGGATGAAGAACTTGGAGAGAGAAACTGAAAAGTTGAGAGAATCGCCTCACGCCACGAGCAAAGAAAAACTAAGAAGTTGAGAGAGTCGCTTCACACCATGAGCAAATAAAAGATTGAGAGGAAACTTGAGAAGATGACAAATGAGACCCAAGGGCCCCCTTTTTATAGGCGACCCACGCCCCAAGGGATCCCTCATGAAGGGTCATCACCTCATTGGCCCCTTTTGCTTTTTCCTTGAAGTTGTGGCACCCCAAAACACTAGCCACGTGGCTCAACCATCAACCACGAGTCCCCTATGGACTGGCGAGCATACGCCCAGCTCCTACGTGTTCTTACCCAAACACGTACAAGGTAGATACTTACACGAGGAAACGCTCGACATTAGAGTGCACGTAGGGACACATCTATTTAACCACCTCGGGGAAGAGGTAATGCTCGACAAACTAACAACTCCCAGGAGCTGGGCACATCAAATGGAATCTCGTCGAGGCTCCCAATCACCAATACATCCCTTCAAGCAAGCGGTTGACCCCTTCGGTCCCGCTCCCCGCTTATCCGTGATATTCCCTGATGCACTCGAGCTTGGCACCCCGCGGGTAACGACTCACTCCTTTCAGGGACTTTGGCCCTCTACCTCGACCAAGTCTCTTGTATCGAGATCTGAACTCAAGTCACCACCCTCTAGCTCGAGGGAAATAATTTGGGGGACTCCTGATATGGATTGGGCCCACACTTGCCCTTCAAACGGGAAGCCCAAAGACAACCCAAGTTAGGGACCATTGGGCAACTCCCCATCCGACCGTTGGAGGATGTGGCCCACGATCCCATGACAGAAATCTTAAACTGCTCTCTGGAAATCACGGTTCCAACCCTATTCTCACGGAGCAGTTAACCAGGGGGGAGCCCACTTGCTGGATCCCATTCACACGTAAGCCCTGGCAGTTCTTGTTATTGGGCCTCCACGTGGACTAAGAGTGGGAACCTTGGCCCAGCGCTGGGGGATATAAATACCCTCTCTCTCAAGAGGGTCAGGTATTCAAATTCATATCTAAACTCATACTTGCTTGCTCATTCCGCTTCTTACTTTGCCATCAGAGTGTCTTGCAGGTACCCCCCCCCCCCCCTATCTCATTCAACTTCTGCCCGAGCCAGCTGTCACGGTCCATTTCTGATTCGGTAAGATCACAATCTATAATCCATAGTACTATCAAAATAACAAATCACAAAGTCTTAATACTATCCGTAATCTATAATACAAATACTATCAAATATTATTGGATATATAAGACCCCCATATTCCTCCCATGCCTCTTGTACTTCAATGTCGTTCATGTCTCAGATAGAATGAAATCTATAGTCTCCCTCTCAAAAGTTCCTTCTGAAAAGTCTCTGCTCTATAAAAACATCCACGTAATGGTCTTTATACGACAAAATGCAGATAACACATCAACAGCATAATCTTCCCTAGCCGTTCCTCCTCTAATATCTCCAGATGAGTTGATCTAGGTTGATCTTGGGAACATCTAGTGTCATATAAAGATATGACATTCTAAAATACCATTGGATATAGCTAAATGCACTACTCAATTGGAGATGAGCTACCATACTTCATGCTTAATTTGGTACTAGATGATTATAAATCCTCATACATCAGATCTACATCTCTCTGACCATAGTGGGAGGAGCATACATGAAGGGGTTTCTGGGAATAACTTGTAGATACTAGAATTGGCACAAGACTCACTCTGGAAAATCTGGATACTTCAGGCGTAACCCAGAAGAAAACCATTCGGGGTAGAAGACTATGTCATCCAAGGGACGTGTCGCACAATGATTGTCATACAATTGTAAGCGTATACCATATGTTGCAATGTGGTCAAGAAACACTCTTAAAGGCTCGGTCGACTAATTTCTACTAAGCGGGAAAAATGAACAAACACGTGGTTGATCCTCAATGTAGTCATCAACATTTGACTAGCCAAAAATGCGTGGGAAATGCAGGAGAATCCATGCCTAAAAATGGCACATATAAATTATTAGTAATGACATTGAACAAGTGTTATGAAAATGTTATGGTAACAGTAGAGGCGCAAATGGTATCACCCTAAACCCACGAATTATTTCTTTCCTTATAAAAACATTGTGGAACATAAATATATAAGATAAAGGTGTCACACCATCATAATAATCAAATTTTTACTTTAAAATAGAAATATAAATTCAAAACATAATAATAAGGTACGATTATTTGGTTTAAGACAAAGTAGAGAACATATCAAAACAATCTGAACACCAATGTTACAATACCAAAGCTATTATTCCAAAATAAACTAATAGCTGACTTAAGGCCCGATTAAACATAAAATTAGATAAAGCAGACAAAGAGGTTATCTACACCATCTTTTATAAACAACAATAACAACAACAACAATCACTCTTCAGTATCATCTTGGAAATATATTACACATGGTTCCACAAAGAGGGACGCAAAAATAAAAAGAGTGAGAATACATTCTATAAAATTACGTGGTATAATAACAATAAGGATATTATTTAACATACATGAACATCATTCATAGGTATTAAAAATCACACTATCACAAAACATAAACAAGAATAATATGCAATGCTCTACGCCTATAATCCCATGAATATGGTATCATCACCAGATTCAAAGTTATTTTACTGAAATCCTAAAACACTAGACTGAAGTCCAAAAACACCAGGCTGAAGTTCTAACACCGGACCAAACTATTAACACTGGACTAAAGTCCTAACCTAACTTTGAAATATATGATGCATGATGATTCAACTAAATCCAATCTTCCACCCCAACCTCAAAAACTATAATTTAACATTGTCAGTTAAGGCTAAAATTAGTTCTTGCGAACCTAATAACACCACCAATTAAGGCTAACATTGGTTCTTGCAAACCTAATATCATCTCCAATTAGGCTAAAATAATGGCTCTTTCGAACCTAAAAATAATCAACATTGGTTCTCATCAAACCTTAGGGTATTAACATGATCATTCACAGTACACCATTATATCACATCAACACCGGACTTGTTCCCTAACCTAAACAACTTAACTCATATACAGATCATCAAAAAAATTGGACTAAACTACTAAACATTGACAACTTGATTCACCAAGCCCTTTACCAAGACCATAATTTATATCTTATAACATTCACAACTTAGGTTATACATGTATTCATTGAAAACAGTACACTTACGTCTCCATTATTACATCACTTACACAGTGAATCTTTTCCACATAATTAACACATTTAAAAGATTATAAGACATTATCATAATACGAATTTATTTCCTAGATTTCTAATGCTTCAAATCACGCCTCAATCAGAGTCACGAAAATCAAGTTATGTTATTTACAAATTCAACATTTTCTTACAACAAACTATCTAAAACAAAACTTATACACCAGCCAGGGTCTATGTATACCCCCAGGTGTATTATTTAAGTAGTTTATCTAACTACAATTGATATATCCGACCGGATCTATGATATACCCCACAGATGTATTCTTAAACAATATGAATTAACCACAATAGTTACCAACTGCTATTAACCAATTACCATTGCGTCCATAGTCCAATTTCACTTGTTTTTCACAGGAATTTCACTCCTAAACTCAATTTCTTCAATCTAAACCTATCCAAATTCAATTTTAAACATATACTATTATAGGAGAACACCTTATACCATTGATTAAACATCTTTCTCTAAAATTACTATTATCTTCAATCACCAAAATTATGATAGCATCAATTAACAATAACATCATATCATCAATATAACCCAAATATAACATCAATTCATTCATACAATCTCAACACAACATAAATGCATCAAAATTACATGAATTTATAGTATCAATCATAATATGAGATGAAATCATAAGCATCACACAAATTTTTCACAAACTTAATCAACATAAACCTAACAAGGATTAAGTGAAACTCCATTATCCCATTGACAAGATACCAATTATAGATCAATCTCCCCTTACCTCGATTAAGTATAATTGAGTGTGAATTTGAGTGTGAATAATTATCACTCACCGGCTTAATTCATTTGCTTTTTGTCAATAAACCTCAACTTTAGTGTATATTCGGTATAGTTTATGTTATAGAGTATTTATTGCGTTATTTTGTAAATATTATTGAGTTTAATTGATTTTTTCTCATTTTTGTAAGTATCTAAGCATTGATATTTAAGCATTGTTATATAGAGAATTGAATAAGCTTTCCAATGCTTCTGACTGGGCGCAAACCGGAGTTACGGTTCAAAAGTTATGGCTGAAATAGTGTAGAATATTGTGCTGGTTTTTCAACTTTCTGTCATCCGTCATTGAGCGACGCTTTTGGTCATCGGGAAACGCTAGGAGAGCTATAGCTTGGGAAATACATTGTTTTGGTCATTGGGAGACGCTCTTTGGTCGTCGGGCAACGCTAGGCGAGCTATAGCATGGGAAATACGTTGTTTTGGTCGTTGGGAGACGCTTTTTGGTCGTTGGGCGATGCTAGACAGTCAGAAATGCGTATTTAGGTTTAAAAACACATTTTTTGGGTATGGTTTTGGGTATTTTTTTATACCAACTCCATCAACCTTTGTTTTTGGATAGGATTAACTTAGAAAATAACATTGAAGCTTGCATATGGATGATCCAGGTGGATTGCTCATCAATCGGCGATGACAAACAAATATATTTGTGGTTCATTTCTCTTCCTCTTTGAGTATTCTTTATGTGTTGAGTTTGTACATGTATTTACTTTGAACTTATATATATTTGTCGCCCATGGCATTATTAAACTTGTTTTATAAATCTTTGTCGATTGTTGTCCTGTATTTTTTCTCTGTGCTAGAGATTTGAGTTGTTATAGACGTATACTACTTAGATTCTTATCTAGGATGATTATCTATTAGTTTCTGAACTCTAGAGATAGATTTATATCTGACATCTACTTGGGTATCAGAGCTTAATGCCTCTGTGTGGTTGTGCTATACTGAGAGATCGTCATTGCGATTACATAGTTTTATTCTATGTTGTTGAGGAGGTAGAGAGATTATTTCCTTGGTGATACAGTCGGTCTCTCAATTTGGGTTAGAAATGACTTAGGTTATGAGTGATATGTAGTGACATTGATGAGTATTATTAGGTTGAATGTAACTAGTCGATAGATTTAAGTCTGCAATGAGTAGATTATATGCAGGCTTAATAAGTTCTTCCTTAGTTTTTACTTTTGTTTACATTTATTTTCTTTTGATAACATTTTCTTTACAAACCCATTTATCCCCAAACTCCTTAACGAGAGATTTGTCAAACGGAAATTCAATAACCAATCTCTGTGGACACGATAAATTCCCGGATAAATATTTCCAAAACTTTTATTGCTTGCCGATACACCGCTTCCAACAAAATGGAACCATTGTCAGGAATTGGTTCTATTGATTTCGCATTGCGATAATTCTTTTGTTTTTGAGTTTTGTAATTAATGTATATGTTGTATAGAAATTGTACATTAACTCATATATGATATTTGTGCGTATATGTTTTTTCCCATATAGTTGTGAATTGTCTCATTTTTATAACGTTTGTTGTATGATTGTTAGGACACATTCTTTAGGTTTGCAGGGTGTTGTAACGGTAGAAATGTTTAAGACTAAGCGATTAGATTGACTTGACTTATACAGATCAAAATAAAAATCGTCGTCGCGCTTTATTGTTTCCAAAGGAATGGGAAAAGAGCGAATAACCCAAAAGAGGGGGGAAAGATTCAAGGTAAGGGGGTTGGTTATGCAAAGGGAAGGTATTAGCATCCTAAACATCTACGGTACTCCGCAGGAACCTCTTTGTAAAAATCTGTATATTTTGGCTATAAAAATGTTGTATGTAAAAATAGATGGTGGAGGTGTGAAAAAAATATGTTTCTTATGATTTTTTCACCTACCGCGGTTGCGAACCTTTAATGCCTATGTACTATCTTTCATGCAATAGGGGATCATGGTACACGTAGTTCCTCTTTTAAAAAATTTAAAACACAATTATGTCAGTTAATTTTATGAGATAAGATGTCAGCGTCATTGTCCGTGTGGAAAACATACCTACTACCCACAATCATGAGAGAAGTGAATTTGATTCATATCAAAGTGGAGGATATGGATTGGATTTTAAAGTCAACAATGCCTCACTCGACACCCAAGTGTAAAATATCTCTCTTCACTGCACATTATAGAAGTATAGTTATTTGCATCACTACAAGGATTGCCAAGAGTCTAATCTTTTGAGAAAACTTTTAAGATAAAAGCCAAAGTGGCAAAAAAATGGTTTGAAATGAGATTGCTTCACTTTTAGTCTTCTCACAAAAAGGTCAAGGTACTATTAGATTGATTAGGGTTTATTTATGAAAATGTTTTGAAAATGCATAGACCTAAGTCCAATTTTATTATGAAAGTGGTTCAAATTAAAAAACAAGAAGAGTTTTCAAAATAAGGAAGAAGATTTTTAAAATTAAAGAAGATGGGAGGAGAAGAAGAGACTGTCCAAAAGCATAAGGTAAAAGCTAGAGATAAGAACCATCTAACCAACAAGAAGCCAATACTTGACATTATGAGCCAATATAGAATTCACATTCTTTGGATTGAAGCCAAGCAAGCAAAGATACTAGACCTCTTGTAAGAACCAAACTTCAAGTGTATTAATTCTTCACAAAAATTGGGCAGAGTAATGGTTGTATACGGGTGAATTCCAGATTACAAACAAAGAGTATAATCACAATAACTTGCACACAAAACAAACAAACAACCCAATGTCTTGAGGTAAACCTCAAGAGCTCTAGACAAAATATCAATTAAGGTCACAAGGTCTCTAACATAGGCCAAGGTTTCTAATCCTAAGTCCAAGAAGTCCAATGCTCCACAATGCCAAGGATAGTATCCAAATAGTCCAAGCTTCATTAAGGATTTTATGGTTCATATTGATTATTAAGTATCTTAAGAAAAGAAAAGAAAAGCTCAAGTGAGAAAAATAAAAATGACAAGAAAGTAAATGCTCAAATGAGCAAAGATGAAAATGGCATGAAGTGTAAATGCTAAAAGTAAATAGTGCATAAAAAATAAAAGAGCATATAATAAAAATATAAGATAAAGGCAATTATTAATGATTAGTGGTTAGTTGAATGATCATCTTGAAACTTGCATTTGGAACTTGTTAGAGGATTGGTAGAACCAAAGCCTCCACACAACAAGTTGCATTTTCTTTTTGTCAAGTATATCATCCATTTGGAATCCTCATAAGTACCATTTAATGATCAACGATGTTTAAGTGATCCGCGTTGACCAAAGGTGTCGTAGATCCATTAGAAGATTAGTAGAACCAAAGCCTCCACACAATAGATCCCAAGGTTATTGGAGCAAAGAGATCAAATTAACATGCTTGGGCTTGCAAACATAAGTGTGGGCCACGAATGATCATTTATACGAATCGGGACAAAATTTAGCGCTATATTAAACAATCGTAAGTGGACTTATATAGAAGTCGCACCTATTTTGAGGCAGGTCAATAGCAATCTATGCACCATTTGTTTTGAGACGTGATATAGAGATCATGCTCCGATAACACTTAGTGAAATAAGAAGGGGATGAGATGAAGTGGGGTGAGAGAGAAAATATAAACCACTTTTGAATTAAATTTAATCAAACTATTATTAAAATCATTCATCCATTTTTATGGAGTTAAACTCAACACCATGGATCCAATAATGTTAATAAACCTCATGATCAAAAATTTAACCCAAGATCAACCAGAAAATAATCACAAAATAATATTGCATTTAATATATACATTAAAAAAGGTTTAAAAAATGTTTAAAAATAGAAATAAAAAGAAAATATATCAACTATGTTCCAATTAATCAAGAAATAAAAGGTAAGACCATAGAAAAATCAGAAAAGCGCTCAAATGATTTTATAAATTTTTTGGTAATTTTTTAAAGTCAGAAACTATTTTTAAAATTAAAAGAAAGGGGTAAAATAAACCAAAAATGATTAAAAAAAATAGCAAAGTCATAAACAAAAATAAAATAAGGTCACCAATATTTGTCACAATATCATTGGATTATTCCATAATTTAAAAATGCATAAAAGTATTTTAAACATTTAAATCAATTCAAATAAAGTGAAAATTTATAAAAAAATACCAAAACACAAAATTAAATTATGAAAAAATAAAAATCAGAAAGAGAATAATCAAAAATATTTTCCATAATTTTTTCAGTTTTTTGGACTTAAAATGAATTTTCTATGATTTTTTGAAGTTTAAAACAATTAAATATAAAAAATCAGAAAAGAAAATAAAAGTAAAAAATATGTGGACCATTGGATGAGAGTCAAAACGCGTTAGTAATCAAATCCAAGGGATCTGGTGTGCTGTGCATATCATGGTCATTAGTGAATAAAGCACTGAATCAATTATTAAATCAAAATTCAAAAATAACAAGTGGCGCGCCATCATTGGTTGGAAGATGACACATTGGTCATCTTCAACCTCCAGCCAACGTGAATTGTAGGTCTCTCAAACTGTAAAATCAGAAGCTCGGACCTTGGCCATTCGCTTCATCTCTTCAAGACGAAGACAACCATACATTCGCGACAAATTTATATAAATTGTAGCTCAAGCAATTTGGAAGGAAAGTTTTGAAAAGGGATTTGAAATTTCATGGTCAAAACGTGTTTCCTGTTGAAAGCAAGTGTTGCGACTAGAACCAGGGCAATGGGAGCATCACAATAATATCAAAGTTTTGAAGAATTGATGAAGGAATCTACCTATTGAAGTTGAGTTGCAGAGCTCTGAAACTGGACTTTTGTGGAGCAATATAGGGCACGATTCTTGAATGTAATTATATGGTTAGCTTCAGGGAAGATTAAGGAAGGTGAATTGATGGAGAAATTGGATTAAAAAAGGTCTGGGAATAGATTTTGAAGTTGCTGAATTCTAAGTTATGGAACAAGTTTGGCAGGGTGATTCTGGCTATCCAAGCTTGAGAAAATGAATGGGGAATGACCCTCTATTTATAGGGAATCAAATGGAATGTCCAAGCGTGTGAAATGATGAAGTTTGGAGGGAAATCGTGTGAAGTTTCAAACAAGAAAAGTGTGACTTCCAATTTGATCAAAACTCGTCCAAAACACGCGTTTTTCTATGATAATCACTTATGGAACTTCATTAAACATGTTTAGAGGCATAAACGTGCAGAAACAAAGTGTTTAGAAGCCAAATCAAGGATTTCAAACTTCTGACTTGGTGAAAAGTCCAGTTTCAAAGTGCCAACTTATGACCAATGGGATTCTCAGCTCAAGGGGTCTTAGGGTATGATTCTTGATGTTTCAGAAAGATGAGGTTACAAGCTTTGCAATGGAAAAAGAATGGAATCAAATGGATGCTTGAGTAGAAAGTTTGGGTTGAGTCAAAGTTGGAGAAAAAATGTTGGCTTTCCATACTTAGAAATATTTCAAATTTTTTCTTCAAAAGTGACCTATAATGTTTTGCATCCAAACATAGCCTTCCACTTGGAATTTTCTCTTGCCCAAAAAAGATGGCATGAAGTAGATCTCTTGAATTACATTTTGGGACTTGAACCATCCAAAATCTCCAAAAATTGAGAGAGTTATGAATTGTTGAATTTGGAAAAAAAATTATGAAATGACCTATAATGTTTTTTATCCTTAGGGCATCTTCCACCATTTTCTCACTTTGCATATAAAAGAAGGAATAAAGTCACATCTTCAAGATAATTATGGAAAAATAGTGGGCTCAAGGTGATAAACATTGACCAAGTTATGATCATTTGAAGTCACACATGAGAAATTGGGGGTTCATTTAGAAGACTTGTGATCTTTCTTCCTCATCAAGCTTCTTCCACATGAAAACACCTTGGAACTTTTGAAGTGGTTTTTTGATAACCCTTTGAAGAGAAGGATGTTTTTGGAATAACTCAAAAATACCAAAAGATGAGCAAGATATGCTTCTTTGTAGTTCAAAACCCTAGCTCCTAGATCAAGAAAATGCCTTGAGGGACCTTGACAATTTTGAACAACCTTCTTGTACCAACATTATTGCTTTGTAAATAGAAGTTGTTAAGGATTATAATGAGAACTCATATCCATAAAAACCACTTCCATATCTTGAGAATTGAGAAGAATATGCACTTGTGACCAATGGGAACAAAGCCTTGTCCAAGCAAGCCAACTTCTCCAATCAACCCCTTGTATTTTTGAACCAAATTTGATAATCTTGAAATGTGGTGAACCAAAATAACCTTGCCATGCCATATCCTCAAAAACAAATCCAATGGTGAGGTTTGAACTTCTCAATCTTTAATGACTAGGGCATGGAAATAAACTCATGAACCCATGGAGCAACTTGCTGAATCTTATTGCCTTTACCTACATTATTAGTGAGACAAAACAACATTGCACTTTATTAATTAAAAGGAAAGTAAAAACAAAACATGCATGATCACAAAAGAAAAACAAGTCAAGATGCTTGGTGATTACTCAAAGAGCAAAGTTAAATATAAAGAGGGGAACAAACAATCCTAATGTGATCTTGTTGTGGTGGAATCAACATGGTATGATGAAGGGATCTTAGGGGCAAAAATTGGGCTACAACAGCTACCCTTATTTAAGTTTCTTCTATCCGAGGATACCAAGGTTAAAAATCTTTGTGTCGACACGATCGAAGATACTTAAATATAAAACAAGCCCTATTTTTGGCCTTAAGATGCCATGCAATACCGATGAGCATGAATGCACATGGACAACTCTAAAGGGACACAAAGCACCATTGGGGATGTAACAAAAATAAAGAAACAAGAGTTAACCCAACCAGGAAAATAAATCATTGGTGGATCAAAAAGACATGAATCAGAGAGGATAGTAAAATGGTCAAAGGATACACCAACTTTTATCGAAGGAGAAACTACCAACGTTCAATGAAGGTAGAAAGAGGAAATAAATGACAACACCGACATTCACTGAAGGTGAGCTACCAACGCTCACTGAAGGTAGAAGGAAGAGAAATATCATAACATCATTGTTCATTGATGATGACCTACCAATGTTCACTGAAGGTAGCAAAAAGATAACAATCACAAACTTTCATTGAAGGTGATCTACCAACTTTCACTGAAGGTAGAGAGAAAATATATCATAACATTATCGTTCACTGACGATGAACTACCAACGTTCACTGAAGGTAGAAAAAAGATAACAATCATCAACGTTCACTGCCGATGACCTACCAACTTTCACTGCAGGTAGAGAGAAAATATATTATAGCATCATCGTTCACTGACGATGAACTACCAACATTCACTGAAGGTAGCAAAAAGATAACAATCATCGACGTTCACTGTCGATGACCTACCAACTTTCACTGAAGGTAGAGAGAAAATATATCATAGCACCGCCGTTCACTGATGATGAACTACCAACATTCACTGAAGGTAGCAAAAAGATAACAATCATCAACGTTCAGTGTCGATGACCTACCAAATTTCACTGAAGGTAAAGAGAAAATATATCATAGCATCGGCGTTCACTGATGATGAACTACCAATGTTCACTGAAGGTAGAAAAAAGATAACAATCATCGACGTTCACTGCCGATGACCTACCAACTTTCATTGAAGGTAGAGAGAAAATATATCATAGCATCACCGTTCACTGAAGATGAACTACCAACATTCGCTGAAGGTAGCAAAAAGATAACAATCATCGATGTTCACTGCCGATGACCTACCAACTTTCACTGAAGGTAGAGAGAAAATATATCATAGCATTTTCGTTCACTGACGATGAACTGCCAACATTCACTGAAGGTAGCAAAAAGATAACAATCATCGACGTTCATTGCCGATGACCTACCAACTTTCACTGCAGGTAGAGAGAAGATATATCATAGCATCGGCGTTCACTAACAATGAACTACCAACATTCACTGAAGGGAGCAAAAAGATAACAATCATTGACGTTCACTACCGATGACCTACCAACTTTCACTGAAGGTAGAGAGAAAATATATCATAGCATCACCATTCACTGATGATGAACTATCAACGTTCACTGAAGGTAGCAAAAAGATAACAATCATCGACGTTCACTGCGGATGACATACCAACTTTCACTAAAGGTAGAGAGAAAACATATCATAGCACCGCCATTCACTGATGATGAACTACCAACATTCACTGAATGTAGCAAAAAGATAACAATTATCGACGTTTACTGCTGATGACCTACTAACTTTCAATGAAGGTAGAGAGAAAATATATCATAGCATCGCCGTTCACTGACAATGAACTACCAACGTTCACTGAGGGTAGAAAAAAGATAAAAAGTTTCCCAAAAATTCTGGAGTTTCGCCTAAAATGGGTCTCAACTTCTTCTTTAACTGAGGCACTTTGCCTGGAAAGGGTAAGCTGTCTCAAATAAAGAGACTTCCACCTGCCAAGATTTCACAACGAACTGTCTCTACGATATTGAAAGACTTTCCATCCACTTGAGTAGTTTGACAACGAACTGCAAACTATCCACTCATAGATAAGATAACAAAAAAGTAACATCGACTTTTACGGAGAAGCATGAGTTGCTCAAATAAAGAGACCTGCTACTTGCTGTTATAGGAAGATTTGTAGAAATGACTTCCTGGGGAAAGCAATACGGCTTCCTGGGGAATGAAATATGACTTCCTGGGGAAATTCGAACATATTCTTGCTGAGGAGATAAAAGTTTTTTCGTGCCAAAATAAATGTAAATTTCCTAAGCCAGTGCTCGAAGCTCGCAGAAATATAAGGTGATAATAATGTTGGGAAACAAAGATTCAAACCAGAAATAAACTGGAGTGAAACAGTCAACCAAAATACATCTTTTGAGAAATAAACTCAAGAGGGAAACCCAATCTATCCAGCCAAAGAGGTGCACTGGAAGGCTAAAGAAAAAAATCTTCCACAAGGGGTAAATCAGTGGGGAAATTGAAAGAATATATGCTTTCTGCTTAAGGCCAACACTTTATTGGAAAGAGGACAACATAACTCTGCAAAATAGGGTAGTATGTCAACAAAAATATTAATGAATGTGAATGAGCAATGATTTGCTAAAATTAACTGGGCATGATGTATGTATTAATGTATGAGTGTTATCATGTATATGTTGACAAAATAGACATATAACACAGGGAGTAACCAGGTAAAACCAACTCGGGCACAAACAACACTCGGCTAAATCACATCCAAAGTGAACAATCCTGGAAAAAGTAAATGCCAACTGAGGAAACAAAATCTACTGCTTGCTTTGCTTTAACTTTACTGGGGAGAAACGAAATCCGGAGGTAAACAAATCAAAGTGATAAAATAGTACAAATACAGGGATAGAACATCCTTCTTTAGGCTTTACTGGGGAAACAAATGTTTTCAAAAGTAACACTTCTATTGGGGATTGCAAAACCAATCTTAAATAAAGCAGATGGACACCAAATCATCAAAACATTCACTGGGGAATTCAAGCCCTTTTCATCGGGAAGGTTAACACCACATCCTCAAGGGGAAAACCACAATACGTTCTTCACTAGAAAAAACGGGGACCTTCATTCTTCAAGAGTGATTATGGTACCAACTTCTCTGGAAAAATAACTTCCATTAGACCGAACGAAAACTTCATTGGAGAAAACGCAGGTTGAAACTTCACCTCATGAAAACCCAGGAAAGAGGAGAAATAAATCCAAGCTTGACCAAGGATACCGGAGTCACAAACCTAATACGGTGAATCATCCCGAGTAAACCTTCCCGAGGGGAACAAAAACTTCTTAAAACAAATAGATTTTGTCCATTCCTGGGATCACCATTTTTTTTGTTGTTATTTTTTTCGCATCACAAATTCTAAAGTAAAAGAAAATTGTAAATTCTTTTTGAAAAATTGATTTTGTTATTTAATATTTTTGCATTGAAAGTTATTATAAATAATAAATGGAGTCTTTGCAAGCTAAACAAAATAAGAAACACAAAGAATTGGGTAACAGCTTAAACTTTATTAATAGAATGGTAGTCTGTGAATGGCGAGACTCCATAGATGATTACAAAGTTTGGAAAATGGTAATATATTATGCAAGTGATATATTGAGATACAATGTCTGTTACCCCCTCTAACAAATTTTGAAATTCTGAGCAGCAGCTTCTGTTGGAGTATGATCAGGATTCGAGAAAATTGTTGCTTCCGTGATCAGATCTTGCATGATGCAGTTACTTTCCAAGAAAGTCCCTAACTTTTTCCTAGGTTGCCCTTGCGAGTTTTCAACTTAGCGGGAAATTTATTCTATTTATGTCTCTAATTTTTGCCTAGACCGCCCTTTCGGGTTTTCGGCCTACCGAGACGCTCTTTTTTGCCTAAGTCGCCCTTTCAGGTTTTCAACTTAGTGCGTTGTTCTTTTATTTCTTTAGGCGGAGTATTTCTTGACTGCATCAGCATTCATGGGACGTGGGAACTCCTCGCCGTCCATAGTTTCAAGAATTAATGCACCGCCAGAGAAGGCTTTCTTGACAACATATGGGCCTTCAAAATTGGCAGTCCACTTACCCCTAGAATCAGTGTTGAAAGACATGATCTTCCTGAGCACGAGGTCGCATTCTCTGAATTCACGAGGTTTGACCTTTATATCTAAAGCTTTCTTCATTCTTTTCTGATATAACTGTCCATGACACAAAGCTATCATTCTCTACTCTTCAATCAAATTTAATTGGTCAAACCTGTTCTGGACCCATTCAGCCTCTATCAACTTGGTTTCCATTATCACACGCAAAGAGGGAATCTCAACCTCGACTGGGAGTACAACTTCCATTCCATACACCAGGGAGAACGGGGTTTCTTCTATTGAAGTGCGGACAGACGTTCGATATCCATGCAAAGAAAAGGGAGCATTTCATGCCAATCCTTATAAGTAACGACCATATTTTGGATGATTTTCTTGATATTCTTATTAGCAGCTTCAACAGTCCCATTCATCTTTGGCCTGTATGGATCTGAATTGTGATTGACAATCCTGAACTCTTCACACAGCTCTGTCATCATCTTATTGTTCAAATTCGATCCATTGTCAGTAATAATTCTTCTCGGCACACCATACCGACATATAAGATTATTCTTGATGAAACGCACCACCACCTGCTTAGTAACATTGGCATATGAAGCAGCCTCCACCCACTTGGTGAAGTAATCATTTGCTACCAAGATAAAACGGTGTCCATTCGAAGCTTTGGGTTCTATCATCCTGATCATGTCAATACCCCACATAGAGAAAGGCCATGGGGAAGAGATCACATTGAGAAGTGTCGGAGGCACATGGACCTTATCCGCATAAATCTGACATTTATGACACTTCTTTACAAATTTATAACAATCAGATTCCATTTTCATCCAATAGTAACTTGTCCTTAGAATCTTTTTAGCCATAGAATGTCCATTGGCATGAGTGCCAAATGAGCCTTCATGAACCTCATGCATCAACATGTCTGCTTCGTGCCTATCCATGCATCTGAGCAAGACCATGTCATAATTTCTTTTATACAACACATTTTCACTGAGGAAGAAACTTCCAGTCAATCTTCTCAATGTCTTTCTATCCTTCTTCGATGCACTGATCGGGTATTCTTGAGTCTGAAGAAAATGCTTGATGTCATGATACCAAGGTTTTTCATCTTCTACCTCCTCTGTTATAAACACATGAGCAGGCCTATCCAGTCGCCGAACCATAATTCGAGGTATATCATTCCAAGTATTTACTTGGTACATAGAAGCCAAAGTTTCCATAGCATCCGCCATCTGATTTTCATCTCTATGAATGTGATGGAATTAAACTTTATTGAAGAAGGGTAACAATCTACTAGCATAATCTTTGTAGGGGATCAAGTCGAGGTGACGAGTATCCCGTTCTCCTTTAATCTGATTTATTACCAAAGCTGAATCACCATACACATCTATAATTTTAATTCTGAGATCAATAGCTTCCTCGAGACCCATGATGCAAGCCTCATATTCTTCCATATTATTAGTACAATCAAATGTCAACCTTGTAGTAAAAGGAATGTGCGATCCATGCGAAGTGACAATTACAGCACCAATTCCTTTACCATAAGCATTCACAGCTCCATCAAATATCATACTCCAACGAGATTCAGGGTCAGGACCTTCCTTAGGCGATGGTTCATCATAATCTTTTACTTTCAGGAACATCACATCTTCATCAAGGAAATCATACTCGCCAGACCGATGATCCTCCACTAGTTGGTGAGCAAGATAATCTGCCAATATGCTGCTTTTAATATATTTTTGAGTGCGGTATTCAATGTCATATTCAGATAACAACATCTGCCAGCGGGCAATTCTCCCAATGAGAGCAGGATTTTCAAAAATGTACTTGATTGGATCCATTTTGGAGATCAACCAAGTAGTGTGATTCAACATATATTGTTGTAAACGCTTTGTCGCCCAGGCTAGAGCATAACATATCTTTTCCAATATGGAATACCGTGACTCATAATCAGTAAAATTTTTACTAAGATGATAAATGGTAAACTCTTTCTTCCTTGTTTCATCCTGTTGTCCCAGAATACAACCCATGGAATCATCTAACACTGTCAAATATATAATCAATGGTCTTCCTTCGACACGAGGGAGCAAGATAGGAGGTTCAATAAGATATTCTTTAAAACTTTCAAATGCCCTTTGGAATTCATCCGTCCACACACATCCTTGATCTTTCTTTAACAACTTAAAGATCAGTCCACATGTTGCAATCATGTGAGAAATGAATCTGGAAATATAATTCAAACACCCGAGGAATCCTCTGACTTGCTATTAAGTTCTTGTCACTGGCATATCTTGAATTGCTTTGACTTTATCGGGGTCAAATTCAATTCCTTTATAGCTAACAATGAAACCCAACAATTTCCCCGATCAAACACCGAAGGTACACTTATTTGGATTCAAGCAGAGACGATACTTCCTTAAACGCTGAAACAATTTCAATAAATCTTCTACATGTCCTTCTTCAGTCTGGGATTTAGAAATCATATCATCAACATATACTTCGATTTCCTTGTGCATCAGATCATTGAATAGGGTTGTCATAGCCCTCTAGTACGTTGCACCAGCGTTCTTCAACCCGAAGAGCATCACTCTGTAACTGAATGTTCCCTAGGGTGTGATAAACATTGTTTTTTCCATGTCCTCAAGAGCCATCCTTATTTGATTATACCCAGAAAATTTGTCCATGAACGAGAATACCTTGAATTTTGTTGTGCTATCCACTAACATATCAATGAGTGGCAATGGAAAATCATCTTTTGGACTAGCTTTATTTAGATCTCTGTAATCTACGCACATGCGGACTTTTCCGTCTTTTTTTCGGTACTGGGACAATATTGGAAACCCATTGAGGATACACTGACGTCACAAGAAAATCGACATCAATCTGCTTTAAAACCTCCTCTTTGATCTTCACTTCCATATCTGGGTGAGTTCTTCTCAACTTCTGTTTGATTGGTGGACACTCTGGCTTCAACCTCAAACGGTGCTCTACAATATCTGTATCTAGACCAGGCATGTCTTGGTAAGACCAAGCAAAAATATCCACATATTCTTTCAACAGCTCAATCAACCTGCTCTTCACATCAAGATGCAGCAATGCTCCAATCTTCACTTCTTTTGGATCTTCTTCTGAACCCAAATTGATTACTTCCAATGGCTCTTTATATGGCTGAATGGAATTTTCCTCGTGATCAAGCAACCGTGAGACCTCTTCTGGAATCTCATCATAGTCTTCTTCTTTGGCCCCATACACAGGACATTCAAAGTTTGGAGAGGATGCAGGGTCATTGTACTCAACGGGTTTTTTAATTAATCTGCACATATGATTTATGACTGCGTTTAAAAATTGACACATATAAAAAGTGATCATGAAGATTAAATTTCAGTTATTATTTATTTTGAAAGGTTTTTTTCTGATTACCATTTTCCAAGAAAAAGCATAAAACAAAGACACAATTTGGGAAACAGAGACAACTTTTATTATTGATTTTAAAAGTCACAACAAACAGATAAGCCTTACAACATTAATACTTCCACCTTGGGCATAGTGAAAGATTTTCAAGAAGATTTAACAAATTAAATTACTTTAAAACATGTATGCAAGAGGGAACATCAATGGTGATCCAGTTCTGAACCCTAACTCTGTGCGTCACATAATTCGGTATTTCCTGCTCAGCTTCATCTTCCACAATGGCATTAATCCTGGAAACAGTTAGATGAAGATAACCCCTGCTACGGAAGATGTCTTGATACTAGCTCGCAATAGACTTCGGCTTCATGCTCTTACCTTTATCACTCTTCAAAGAGAACCCTAATTTGGCTTTGTTCTTGTTCACAAGTGGATCCATAATTTATCCCCATACCTCGCTATGACCCTTACGCACAACCTGTTGCGCATCCTTAAGTGAAACCATGGAATTCTAATTTCCTCTTATGTTGTTAATGGATAAATCTTGGAACTGGGTTCCAACAGCAGCTTCATCCACCTCTACAAGGCTGAACGAGGACAAATGATATATCAATAATGCATGTCCCCCATTTATGATTACCACTTTCCCTTCACGTACAAACTTTAGTTTCTGGTGTAAAGTTGAAGTGACAACCCCTGCCTCATGTATCCACGGCCTTCCTAGCAAACAGCTATAAGCGGGTACAATATCCATGACCTAGAAAGTAATCTGAAACAAATGTGGTCCTATATGAATAGGCAAGTCCACCTCACCAATAATAGATTCCCCCTATCCATCAAACGCTTTTACAATGATGCCACTCGGGTGCATGGGTGTTCCATGATATTTCAACTTCAAAAGAGTTTTTCTCGTATAACGTTCAAAGTGGATCCATTATCAATCAGTACATTGGATAATTAATCGTTCTTGCAGTTCATAGAGATGTGGAGGGCTAGGTTGTGATTCCTTCCTTCATCTGGAAATTCATCATCGCAGAAACTCAAGTTATTACATGATGTAATGTTCCCTACTACGTTGTTGAACTGGTCTACAGGCATATCACTCTCCACAAAATCTTGGTCCAATACCCTCATCAAGGACTCTCTATGAGCATATGAGTTCATCAATAAAGCCAAAATAGATATTTTTGAAGGAGTCTGCAGTTGCTGATCTATAATTCGGTAGTCGCTCATCTTGATTATCTTCAAAATATCATCCACTTCTTTCTCTAACGTAGCTCCACTAGTCTCACCCGTAGCCTTCTTGGGTTCAACGATCTCATCAATTTTCTTTCCAACACTAAAATCTCCTCGAACAACTGGTGAAAATACACGACCGCTGCGGGTCACTCTTCTATTCTCAACAATATTCCCAACATCAGGCATTAGCTGGATGGGAACTTCCACGCCATCCTCTAAGATTGTAGTGTTATACTTGTAGGGTACAGCCTTATCCGTCTTGTAGGGAACAAGACCCGACAAACTAATCACCAATGGTGTAACAACTGGCTTGCTATAATACTTGACTTTAAAATGAGCAGGTGCACCAAAACAAGGTACAATGACGTTTACCCCTTCTTCAACATAATCAGTCATCATTAAGTCATCTCTGGAAAACAAATCCCCATCTGAGGAGAAATACTCATTTTCAGAGGCATACTCTTCATCCGACTCTTCTTCATCCAAACAAACCTCAATCATATCAATTTCATGGTAATCATCTCTTTAACCTGTAACCTTGATGGTTCCATTATCTAACAACAACTTAACACCCTTCTTCACGATTGAACATGCTCGGGAATCTTGACAGCAAACTCGGCAATATCCATATTGGTGTTCTTCCTGACCAGCCAAGTGGTAGAAAGTAGCATGCAATTAAACAAGGTCCTCATTTATATACTCTACATCAAAAATTCTAAATTCTCCAGGACATCCAGAAACCATATTCACTTCCTCTTCATACTCTTCCCTAGGCCTGATTATGTGGATGAGGCCCTTATCCATCATTTCCTACAAATCAGCCTTTATCTTATCGCAACCATGTATGTATGTACTGCAAATAGCACAACCGGAATGGTCATGCGTATAGTAGCTAAATTCACAAAGGTCTGCATGCATTTTCACCAAATCTCCTCTAACCAGATTAATATCAAAAATTTGGAAGTCGCCAGGACAAGCGGCCACCATATTCACAGCATTTACTCCCCCATACTTGGGTAGAGGATTGTCTTTCACATTAGGTCCCACATCCTTTAAAAGATAGAATACCATACTTCACAAATTTCTGCACCTCAGTCTTCAAAGGATAACAATTATCAACATTATGCCCTGGTGCTCCCTGATGAAAAGCACATGTTTGGTCTACTTTGTAGTACCAAGGCAATGGTGATGGTATAGCGGGAGGTGGTCGGGTCTAAACTAACTTCTTATTAATTAATGTCGGTAGTAACTCTGTATAGCTCATAGGAATAGGGTCATAACTCTCCCTTCTCTGATTATACGCTTAATTCCCCTGCTGGGATGGTCTCTGATAAGCAACGGTAGTTAGAGCTGCACCCACAACAAGAGTAATTAAGGCGACTTGCTGATAATGTTGATAATTCCTTCTAGGAGTATTAACCCTCCTCTCTTGCATAACAGCATTTGCATCCCCTTCCTTCTTCTTGGTAAATCCATAAGATGGCTTCTTCATACCTCCAGAGCTTTTACTTCTTGTTAAACGGCCCTCTCTTACAGCTTCTTCTAAGCAGATACCCATTCCTACCATTTCAGTAAAGTCACTTGGCGCAGTTGCTACCATCCTCTCATAGTAGAAAGTACCCAGGGTCTTCAAGAAAATCTTAGTCATCTCCTTCTCTTCCATGGGAGGAATCACTTGGGCGGCTACATCACGCCATCTCTGTGCATATTCTTTTAATGATTCCCTATCTTTTTGAACCATGGCCCTGAGCTGATCATGGTCAGGCGCCATGTCTACATTATACTTGTATTGTCTGATAAATGCTTCTCCCAAGTCATTGAAAGTATGGATGTTGACACTGTCCAAACTCATATACCACTTCAGCGCAGCACCAGTCAAACTATCCTGAAAAAAGTGAATCAGCAGATGTTAATCATCAGTATGGGTAGACATTCTCCTTACGTACATCACCAGATGAGCACGAGGGCAAGTGTTGCCCTTGTACTTATCAAACTCCGGGACCTTAAACTTAGCAAGTATCTTAACATTCGAGACCAAGCATAACTCATTCACATTCTTCCCAAATAGCTCTTTTCCCCTAAGGGCTTTCATCTCTCTTTGCATTCTGTCGAATTACTCTTGAAAATCATTCATTTTGTCATAAAGACCAAAGTCTTCACTCGGTGGCGGGAAAGGACGACACACATCATCATTAACAAATGGAATCATATTCACCGAATGAGGTGCAGCAGGAGTAGCATGCACCACAGGAGGTGCCAGAGTAATAATAGTCTGAACAATGGGAGTATCTTGAGGACCAAGATTGAAACCTTCAGGCGCAAAATTCTCTGGCATTCCCCATGGATAACCTTGAGGCATGCGATTCTGAATAACAACTGGAGTAGCAGATACAGGAACATTTGGAGCTTCAGTAGTTACCCTTGTTGGTTGAGGTTGAACACTTGGTGGCTGATTCTGAGCAGCCCCCAGAGATTCCATCAGAGCAGTCAAATTAGCCATGCCGGCCTTCAAAGTAGAAACTTCCTCGCACAGCTCACGATTCTCCCATTCTAAGTTGTCCATCTTCTTTCTGAAATTAGCCTGAGTGTTGTAGTCATGAGTCATCTTGCTGAATCAGAGTAAAGAAGCTTGGTAAGACACCTGGATATGCATACCAAATGCAAGAAATATGTGCAATATGATGCATGATATGCAATGCACATGATTTTATTTTATTTAATATTTAAAGGGATTTAAAATTTAGGGAAATATTGCACATATCAAAGTAATAACGCATTTGAAATACTGAAAAATTATATTATAACAACTCCAAAATGGATTACAGGTTTCAATGATCCCAAGTACAAGATGAAAATAAAATCTAAAACCCTGAAAAGCAAAACGGATGAAGATCACTCCATACGCTGGCGCTTCCCCGTGAGCCTGGCAATCTGATCCTTCAACCTCTAATTTTATTCAGCATGCCTGGTGGCAACCTCCTTCCAATAACCTCAATCGGGAAGTGAGCAACTAGCATCTGATTAAGGCTTAAGAGAAAATAAATCCCCTTGCCTCTCCATGGTCTCTACAGCCCGACTCTCAAGAATCTCAATCAAGTCATCTTTCTCCTTCAAATCTTCTCTATAAGAAATCTCTAATGTTTGGCACTTGTTCTTCCAAGCATCCTTTTCCTGTTGCATCCTGACTAAAGCAAGTTGTAGCTCTTCTAGATCATCCAATGAGGGAGGAGTGGTCTTCACAAACAAATCAGGCATAGGTGCTTCCCAGGAATATGGCATCTTCAACTGAATAGCTCTCGTTCGGACCCACTGAAGATATGGCTCCAAAGAAACAACACCCCTAGGTCCCAAATCCTTCCTACTCTTCTTATGAATGACACGCAAGGCCTTCGCAATCTGCTCCCTATCTTCCCTGTGGTCTTCTACCTCCTTTATAAAGAAACTACTCAAATGAATATTATTTGGTTTATCCCTCATCGGATAACCAAGCCATCGTCGCGCAAGAACAGGGTTATAATTAATTCCTCCCTTTGTACCAAGAAGAGGTACATTGGGGAAACTACCACAAATATCAATAATCTATATATCCTAGTAAGCTCGATGATACCAATCAATATCTGAGTGAGTAAGTGCCATGATCTTAGGAGCCCAACGGGGTTCCTTCTTGACATCCTAGAAAGCAACAGCGTGCAACAGATAATCATACCCCCATGATAAGAATTCTGAAGATCAATAGAGTAATAAGAATCGCCTAACAATGTAGTAACTGGTTTTTCGATCATGAAGATCTTGATAACATTAATGTCAAAAAACTTGTCCACATTAGGAAATAAGAACAACCCGTAAGCAAGTAGAGTAAAGATGGTCTCAAAAGCGATTGTACTCTTCTTCCTGGAAAAGTAACAAGCTTTCTCTAATAAGAACTTCCCCAGATGAATCAAATCAGCAATCTCATGTGGTTTTGGCTCACCCTCCAAACCAGTAAAAGGAACATGATCGGTAACAGGTAAATCCAATAGATAAGAATACTCCTCCAGTGTAGGCATCAACTGATAATCGGGAAAAGTAAAGCAATGATACATCGGATCATAGAACTGGACCAAGGACGAGAGAATACCCTCCTTCATCTTCAGCTTCATGAGAAGAATGATGGATTCATACTTCTTCTGAAAATCTGCAGAACACTCAATCTCGCGAATTTGACTGATCAACTCATCTATCTTGGGATCCTTGAAACTGTACTTCCTGGTCTTTATTTTCCCAGAATCCATGATTACCTGAGATATTCACAAATGGTCAACTTTTAAATCCCTTGAAATAAGATCTCTTCAAAAGATTCTTATGAGTGCATGGATGCATGTTGCAACAATCACACACAAGATCACACATATAGGGTTTAAAGGTTCAATGTCACGAGCATGAGGTCGAAGGTACTACCCATAAGGTATTGGTCTAAAAGTCATCACCTGCAAAACAAGGTTCTAGAGATTCCCAGAGTCTACATCCTTCCTTCGGATATTACTAACTTCCGGATTAACTCGGTAGTTAGTAATATTTTCAAGAAAAACTCGTTCGAGCGTAGTATCGCGTGACAACTTCCTGTTTCTAGATACTTACACGAGGAAACGCTCGACATTAGACTGCACGTAGGGACACATCTATTTAACCACCTCGGGGACGAGGTAATGCTCAACAAACTAACAACTCCCATGAGATGGGAACATCAAAGGGAATCTCGCAGAGGCTCCCCATCACCAATACGTCCCCTCGAGCAAGCGGTTGACCCCTTCGGTCCCGCTCCTCGCTTATCTGTGATATTCCCTGATGCACTCGAGCTTGGACCCACGCAGGCAACGACTCGCTCCTTTCGGGGACTTTGGCCCTCTACCTCGACCAAGTCTCCGGTATTGAGAGTTGAACACAAGTCACCACCCTCTAGCTCGAGGGTAATAACTTGGGGGGCTCCTGATCTGGATTAGGCCCAAACTTGCCCTTCGAACGAGAAGCCTAAAGACAACCTAAGTTAGGGACCGTTGGGCAACTCCTCATCCGACCGTTGGAGGACGTGGCCCATGATCCCATGACAAACATCTTAAACTGCCCTCCGGAAATCACGGGTCCAACCCTATTCTCGCGAAGCAGTTAACCAGGGGGGATCCCACTTCCTGGACTCCATACACACGTAAGCGCTGGCAGTTCCTGTTATTAGGCCTCCACGTGGCCTAAGAGTGGGAACCTTGGCCCAGCGCTGGGAGCTATAAATACCCTCTCTCTCAAGAGGGCCAGGTATTCAAATTCATATCTAAACTCATACTTGCTTGCTCATTCTGCTTCTTACTTTTCCATCAGAGTGTCTTGCAGGTACCCCCCCCCCCCATCTCATTCAACTTCTGCCCGAGCCAGCTGTGACGGTACATTTCTGATTCGGTAAGATCATAATCTATAATCCATAATCCATAATGTTGTACCCCAAAATTTGCCCTCCCATTTCTCATTGATTTCTCATCACTAATCCCTTGGAGCTCAAAATCAAGTTAGGGTTTCATGCTTCATATTGGACTCCCAAGTTTATCCATACCAAGTTTTAAGTCTTGATTCCAAGTTTTGCCCAGTCAATTGGACAGTTGACCTAGAAATCAGCTGTATTGGGGAAAAAGTCAACTGTGGCCAATTGACAGTCAAACCTCATGAAAATTGACCCACATCAACATTATAAACTCACATGGACCATTTGATCAATTTTGGATCACAACTCCACAAGAAATTTGATCAGATCATCAAAAGGGCAAAATGGTCATTTTTAGGGTTTTGATTGCACAAAGGCAATTTTTGACTGTTTGACCTAACCAATGGCAAAGCAAGCTCACATATGGACTCAAGGACCCCATGGAATTGTCTTGACATGCTCAACAAGTTCAAAAGATCCCAAATACACAAGATTGACAGTTGAATTTCCCAGTCAATTAATCAATTTTGACTGTATACTGAAAAGTCAAATTTTGACATTTTGGTCAAAATCAAGAGTCAAGATTCATTTTTCATCAAAACATGCCAAATCATGAAACTTGTTCATCAAGAAATCCAAAATTGCAAATTAGGGTTTGAAATGAAGATTTTTCATAACTTAGAATTTTTCAAAGTTATGAAAAACCCTAATTTTTTCCTAACTTTGCCCCACTTTCTCACCAAGATTCATTTGGATTCAAGCAAAAGTCAAAACATGAAAGTTGTAGCCTATTGCATAATCTACAACTTTGATTCACAAAGTTTTCCCAAAAGAAGCTTGTATCTCAAGTTACAATTTTTGGAACAAGGGTACCAAACCATTCTTAACTTAGAGAAAATTTGACCTATTTTAGGCAAGGTTTTTACCTAACTTCAAGACCATTTTCCACATACTTCCACTTGGAATTTCAATTTGAATTTCAAAGATGGATTGTAATACACATTCCAAGCTTTCCAAAATGTCCAAGAACTCATCAAACAACCTCATGGTTATGGAGAATCGAATTTGGCAAGTTGGGAAAAAGTCACTTTGATTCATGGCCATGTACATGTTCATAACTTGTGCAATTTTTCAAATCAGCATGCATTCCTTGATTATAGGCCCTAAAACCCTTTTGCACTCATAAATTTAATGCAAACTCTTTGTGCCAAGACCATATTCTATGTGTTCAAGCATTGCATAATGGTTTAATCCCAAAATAGATAAAGCACTTTAACCATTTTTGCAAAAGTAAGCTTTATGTCAAAATGCAAATCCAAGAAGTACAGTTCAAATCCCCTTGGCACAAGTTTAGGAACTAATTACACTGATCAATGCCAAGGTTTGCAGCACATTAGGGGGGCCTCTACCTGTCTAAAAACCAACTTGACCTTTTCTTGCTTAAGTGTGAAGAAACATTGCATTTTGTATAACAACTATCATCTCAGCACAAAAAAGCTTAAGCAAAGTTATCAAACATTTTCTAAACATCAAACCCAAGATAGAACACGAGCAATCCAAGTCCCAAACACTCCCATTCACAAAATCACCATTGAACTGCACAAAAACAGGGCTTGCTGCAGATTGAATCCCACAACTCATTTCCATCGTGCATTCTTGCCCAAACCAGTTCAAACACCTTCCCTACCATTAATCCAAACTATCCAAAGCATTAGAAGTGGACTGTAACTCCTCTATTCAGTTTGGCCATTTTCATTTTTCTGATTTGCAGGTGGAGTTCTACAACTCGATTCAGCTAGTTTCAAAGCAAAGTAAAACTTGGAATAGCATCCCTGGACATCAAGGAAGTTGTACCAATCATCACCTTGCTCTGAAAGTACCTCCATCACTAGATACAACTTCAACTGAACAGGTAAGTTCATGAACTCGTATCTCTCTATCCAGGCATTGTTAGCTTTAGGTTTGTGAAGAAAATATGCCACATTCATAGCCCTGAACATGTTCTTGTAGTTAGTTTTCATTTATGTTACGTGTGCCATGAGAATTTGATGTCTGAACATTGATAAAAATTAGGTTAAGATTTGGGAATGATGAAATTCTCTCTCATTTTTTAGAGTTAGATCAAGTTTTTGGTATGTATGGATTCGTTGTTTGATGCTGAACATTTTTTATGTTGTGAGTTTTCATTAAAAAGCCAGGAATCAGGATGTTTGAATCATGTTGCAAACGCGCGTTTTTTGAACAAGAACTGTCCAGAGGTTGAAGAAGGTCTTCATGGGTTGGGCCTGTTTTGATATTTCTTTTCACACCATGTTTTTGGTTTTACACCCCCTAGGCCCATTTTGCTTATTTGCATGATTTTTTTACTTTTCTTTTTTTATCCTGACTTATTTATTTTTGCTAATAATATTAAAAACAGAAAAAATATTTTTCACACCATTTTTATATTTTTTAGGCATTTATTTGTTTATATTGATATTTGTACATAAATAATATATAAATACTATTATTTAGAATAAATAGAAAAAATAATGTAAACACATTCATTTTTTGATTTTTATTTTATTTTATCTTCTGAAAATATTTTATATAAAATATACTTTTTTTATAAATATTAAATATTATTATCTTGTATATATACTATATATTTAGAAAATAATACAAATATACATATACATATTAATATATTTAGGACAAAAATACAAAAATACATACATTTTTCTTTCATTAATATTTGACCTCAAAAAATACCTTTTTATAAATATACTTCATTTTTGTTTTATTTTGTACATAATCATTAAATATTTGTATATATTAAATAATTAATATATTTACTTAATAAAATTAGGGTTTTTGCTCTAAATACACAAAAACTCCAAAAAAATAATACTTTTCATTTTATTTTTATTTGACATAAAAAATACTTTTTTCCATACATATAAAAACTCTTTTTGCATCTTGCATATTTATTTTATTTCTATTTAATTTGTGCAATCAATTATCTTGTAAATAAATTCCAAATTGATGTAATAGCTAGGTTTAAATTCCTTGGCAAATACCCCCCATTTGAACATTTGTACCCCCCTTCCCATATTATGTTGTAATAGCTTAGGAACTTTAATTTTCGCACTTTAATGCTTTCTAATTATACCATGCTAGAATTAGGGTTTGTATGTAAATAAAAACAACAAAATAGTTTGACCTAATTTCAAGATAATCAAGCATGAAAATGGACAACACATATCACACTTGCACCCCTAGGGTATTCCACTTGTTGCCTTCAATAAATGGGCCATATTGCATGTTAGGTCTCTTTGGGCAAAACAAAAACAATCAAATGATCATAGTCCCTCGATGACGCTTTCGAAAGTTGCCTAAAAAATGATCAAGTCCCTTAAAGGAAAATTGCCCAAATATACTTAGCACCATTGCAATTATGGTCTAAACGATGACCCGCGCCCGTCCCTCTCACATCCTAACACAAGATTGCCCACCAAATGCAATGGTGGAACAAAATTGTTAAAAGGGTTAAAACATAGCAATAATCTTTGAGAACTTTAGGGTAGATAGCTCTTAAGTACTTGTCAACTTGCAAAACAAAAACACTTGCCTATTTTTCAAACCACACTTCACAAACACTTTCAAAACAACTTTCAAAAACCTTGAAACATCTTTTCAAAAAGACAAACACCTTTTGTAAAACATTCGAGTAAAGAATTGTTACAAGGGTAGCCTAGACAAGGCATCTTTTTCAAAACATTTTCAAAACCACACACAAAGCACCATTTTCAAACAATTGGAAACCAAGGCAAGTTGATCTAAGCAAGTACCTAAGAGCCCATGGATAACCATGGATAGAAAGGGTGCTAATACCTTCCCTTTCTATAATCTACTCCCCGAACCCAAGAAAATATCTCAAAGGTTTTTTGCTGTGCTTTTTAAACCTTTCTTTAGGATAAAATAAAAAGTCGGTGGCGACTCTTGCTCAACCGAAACATTTGCGAAAACAAACGCAAAACCACAGTCAGTTCTCCCACCGTATCACAGAACTGGCGACTCTGCTGGGGAGAATTTTAAAAGTGGAGTAACCTTAGGGCTTAGATCACCCTCTTGCATGACTAATTGTTTGATTTGATTGCTTTATATTTTGGCTCTCTTGTTTGGGTTTGCAATCCTACACCCGGATTTTGGGAAACATTTCATAGATAGCAATACGTTGTGGAAACTGTGCGGGGTATACCGACACGGTCGAAGCAATAGCTATATTAGTGCGACATATTTGTGAGTACCGGTAACCCTTGAGTTCAATCAAGGAGAGTACGGGGCCGCTGAGTGATGTCACTAAGCACTAATGACCTAGAACCTTACTTGACCATCTTGGCCTTTTATTAGGGGTAGTGAGATGACCGGCTTTGGTGCAGTTCGAAGTTGGTAGATACTCGATGCTACACTCATTGAGGGTTGTTTTCTTGGAATATTTTGGTCGCTAGTTAAGTGGCTAAACCAAAACAATGAACAATGAAAACAATCCCGTGATATTGAGCTCCTTAGAACCCGGTTACTATTTATAGGACAGGTTTTTAAGCCAACTACACTCAAGAGGGTACTTACCTATGAAACCCCATGCAAGCCTGAAACTAGGGTTTGGTGTGATTTGCTTGTACATATGTTTGTACATACATCATAAACATCATAAAGCATCATATGCATTCACTAACCATTTCAAGGGTTTGGATCTTCATCTTTGTTCTTGTTTTGTAGGTCATGGAAATTCCTCGCAGAAAAACCATCCAAGTCAACCTTGTGAGAATCTCTCCTCAACTCAAGGAGCTCACCTCAAGAATTCCGGAAAGCTCATCCTTTAGTGAAAGACATGGTAGACTGCTCAGCTTAGTCAACACCAACATTGAAGAAGACATGATGAAAGTGCTATTCCAGTTCTTTGACCCTCTTCACCACTGTTTTACTTTCCCCGATTACCAGTTGGTGCCCGCTTTGGAGGAGTTTTCTCAACTCCTAAGAATCCCTATCCTTAATCAACTACCCTTCAACGGTACGGAAAAGGAACCAAAGCCGGAAGATGTTGCTCAAGCATTACATCTACAACCATCCGACATCAAGGGGCATTGGGAAACCAGAAGCGGCGTCAAAGGATTCTTGGCAAAATTCTTGTTTGAGAAGGCACAAGAATGTTGGAATTCATTGGACCTGCAAGCCTTCGAAGAAATTGTGGCACTCCTTATCTATGGGTTGGTCTTGTTCCCAAATTCTGACCAATTGATAGATGTCAACACCGTCAAAATCTTCTTGTCCAGAAATCCAATACCAACATTGCTTGGGGACATCCTTCACTCATTTTACACACGAACAATGAGACAGAGGGGTGTTCTCATGTGTTGTACTCCTCTCCTTGCAAGGTGGTTTATTTCACACCTTCCACAATCTGTCTTGAAGAATGACCAAGGCTCAAGGTGGTCCCAATGGTTGATTACTCTTACACACTCTGATGTACATTGGTGTTCTCGGTCCAAAGAAAATGTCATCATCGTCGATCGTTGTGGAGAATTTCCTAATGTTCCTTTACTTGGAATCAGAGGAGGTATCACCTACAACCCTTGCCTAGCTTTGAGGCAATTTGGATATGCACGGAGGGATGGCCCTCATGACATGTTGATTCCTGACTTAGTTTTTAACTTCGATAACAATGCGCAAGGACTTCGCCAAAGATTCATCAGAGCTTGGGGGAGGCCCAACAAGGTTGATAGCAAGACTCTGGGACACAAGAACTCCATCCCTCTTGAGCCTTATCTCAAGTGGGTACGAGCCCGAGCCCAAAGTCTAATGATGCCTTATCCTCATGTACTCCCTGTGATTAAAGAGCCCGTCAAGGAAGGAGAGGTTCCCTACACCATCCTACATCCTGACATGCCTACATCGTGGGAGGAAATGCAGAAAAGTTGGATTCAGCTCAAGGAGGAACGGAACACTTTTGAAGCTAGCTTCTACGCCAGTGAGAAGAAGGTTCTAGAGCTTACCCGCCAACTCCATGAGCAAGAGGCCCTCAACACCTTCATTGCGCCAAAGAGGATGCGCAACGTCTTTTTGCCTTGAGAAGTTGTTTTTGTAATATTTGGCCCATGGGGCATTTATGTACTAACAAATTTCTTCTTATTAATATGACGTGCGTTCCTTTTTGTCTACAACAATTTTGAATGTTCCAAATCCTTGAATGCATTGCATACATAAGCATATCATTCATCATGTGCATAAGCAGGTCTCAGTCCAGGTTTCCTTATCTGTCTGCTGTTTATTTCAGTAGGATGGATCTCGAGCAAACAGTCAAAGACCTGCAAACTCAAAATGCACAGTTCCAGCAACTCCTGGTGACCTTGGCTAAGGGTCAGGAGGATCTCAAGACCTTGCTGGGGAATAAAGACCCAGTGAAGAAGAAGAAAAAGAGACTCGGGGTGGCTACTTTAGGGAGAAGATTTGACGGAGAGGCCAGGAGAGTGCTTGAATTTCCTCCTACTTCTGATGAAGGGACCAGTAAAGGAGGTGGGGCTGCGGTACCTTCCGAGTCCGATGTGGAAGAAGAGGAGGTCGAAGAGGATGAAGATTACTCTGATCAACAATACCCTCCAGCTGATGATAAATACAAGGGTTTAGAAGACAGGTTGGCCGCCATGGAGCTACAGAGAGTACCGGGTTTGGATTTTGAAGACTTGGGTTTGGTTGCCAGGATTGTGATTCCCCCAAAATTCAAAGTGCCAGTTTTTGTGAGGTATGATGGGCTGTCCTGTCCAAAAATGCATCTCAGGTCCTACGTAAGGAAGATTCAACCTTATACGGCAGATAAAAACCTTTGGATCCATTTCTTTCAAGACAGCCTTTCTGGGGCTCAATTGGAGTGGTTTTACCAGCTAGAAGGAACCAGCGTCAGAAACTGGGAAGACTTGGCCACCGCCTTTTACAAACAATATCAGTATAATTCTGACCTTGCTCCTACTCGTACCCAACTTCAGGGTATGTCACTGGGAACAGGCGAAGGATTCAAAGAATATGCACAAAAATGGAGGGATTTGGCTGGCAGGGTGCAGCCTCCTTTAACCGACCGTGAACTTGTTGATATGTTTCTAGGAACCCTATCTGGGCCATTTTTCAATCATCTGATTGGTAACTCTTCCGCGGGGTTTACCGATTTGATCTTAACAGGCGAAAGAATAGAAGCTGGCATCAAGTCAGGAAAGATTCAGAAGGGTGTTGCTGCAAGTGTTGAGAAGAAGCCTTTCAAGAAGGAAACGACTGTTGTATACTCCCAAAGAAGAGCAGGGAAGACTGAGCGCCGGCCAACTGTGGGGGCCGTAATGATTCAAAATCCTTCAAGTGAGCAGCCTCGCTATAACCAGTCCAGACCAAATCAGCAACGGGCGGAACGGCCACAACGGCAGTTCACCCGTATTAATATGACACCAGCGCAAGTGCTTCCCCATCTGTTAAAGTTGAATCTCGCCACTATCAAAGAGGCACCAAAAAATGTGAATACGTCCTCTCCACATTATCATCCTAATGCTAAATGCGCCTACCATTCTGACAGTGTCGGGCACGACACCAATGATTGTTGGGCACTCAAGCATAAAATCCAAGACCTGATAGAGGCGAAGGAGGTGGAGTTTGACGCTCCGGAGAAGCCTAATGTGATATCTGCTCCCATGCCGAAGCACGGCCGAAATGTCAATGCCATTGAAGAAGATTTGTATGTTGTTGATGTCAATGATCTGATAACTCCATTGTTAACCATCAAGTTGAATCTGTTAAAGGCCAGGATCTTCCCGGGATGTAAAGAAGACTGCTATTGTTGTTACTCTCTGCCGTTCGATTGTCCGTTACTGAAGAAAGGCATCCAAGGCCTAATGGATAGTCGACAAATTTTGTTTGAAAAAGTTTCTGCTATTCCAACCCATACTGAAGATGTCTCAATCATAACCATTCACGCCAATCTTTCCAAAGCCGTCAGAAAGCCTGTTAAGATTACACCAGCTACGAAATCTGTTCCTTTGAAGATAACAATGCTAGGGCCTGTCCCCTATGTTTCTGAGAAGTCAATACCATGGAACTACGGAGGTGACGTCTACTACCATGGTATTAAACAAATTGAAATAACTGAAGAAAGTTCGGATAATGAAGAAGTCAGCATTGGAAACATTGCAGGCACGAGCAAAATCACCCGGAGCGGGAGAATATTTTCTCCAGAGATTGCCCCTCCAAGAGCAATCTTTGGACCCTCATCTGCTGACAAGGTCATCCCTGCACCAATAAAACTCTCCGCTAGAACCCCATTGATTGAATATGTTGTTGTTTCTAGTACTGTCCCTCCTACCGCTGCTGATAAAGGTAAGGGAATCCAAGATGAGCTCGTCAGGACGAGGGCTCAACCCTTGGTCATCCCGGAGACCTCCAAGAAAGAAATGGATGAGATCTTGAAGATAATCAAAAGGAGTGATTACGATGTGGTAGAACAACTGGGGCAAACCCCCTCAAAGATCTCCATGCTGGCACTACTACTTTGCTCGGAAGCGCATGCTAAGGCTCTGATAAAATTCCTGAAGGCAGCCCATGTGCCCCAGGAAACTTCTGTAGATCAATTCCAAAATTGCGTGGCTGGCCTTACTGCGGATAATGGATTAGGTTTCTCTGATGCCGACCTAACTCCTAAAGGTAGAAACCACAATGATGCTTTGCACATTTCAGTCGAGTGCCGAGGAACTACTCTCGCACATGTCTTGGTCGACACTGGTTCGTCGCTGAATGTACTGCCTAAGAAGGCCTTGGACCGACTAGATTGTGAAGGGTTAGAGTTGAAGCCGAGTGATATTGTTGTTAGAGCTTTCGATGGTTCGAAGGGAAAGGTCCATGGGGAGGTTGAAATTCCCATCAAGATAGGAACTGAGGTGTTTAAATCTACTTTCTATGTGATGGGCATCCGTCCGTCATACTCTTGCTTATTGGGTAGGCCTTGGATACACCATGCTGGGGCAGTCACCTCCTCCTTACATCAGATGTTGAAGTATCCTGTCAAGGGAAAGATTATAACCGTCCATGGCGAAGAGGAGTACATGATCAGCCACTTAAACTCCTTCCGGTACGTGGAGGTAGAAGGTGAGTTCATTGAGACACCTTTCCAGCATTTCGAAGAAGTCCTTCCTGAAATAACAGTAGCAAAATTGGCAGTTGAGGCACCGAGGCAGATGGCCAGGATGGCATCTCTGGAGGACGCAAAGGCCGCAATAAAGGAGGGAAAGAATTCAGCATGGGGGCAGTTGCCTGATATTCCGCATAAAACAGACAAATTTGGATTAGGGTTCACTACCGCAGGCCAGAAAGCTATGCGCCTTTCGAAGATTGAAAGGGCGCCAGTCAAAATTTCTCCCTACGGAATCAACGCTTTGGAGGATGAAGACAAAGAGAGTAACATCGAAGAGTGGATCTACCCAACTGTCAAAGGGGGATTGTGCAACTGGGAGGCAAAAGACTTTGTCCCCATCACTTTTATTCATCAGTAATTTATCTGTCAAACATTTCCTATTTTGTCTGTAATATTTGTTTCTGAACAATTCGTACACTATCTTTTCACCTCATGCCTTGCCCGGGGCATGTAGGTCCATTTGTAAGGGTTTTGATTATTTTTCATATCCATATGCCATGTTTAATGATTCATTGGACGTTTTTCATTTGATAAACTGCTTGTGTTTATTTTCTTTCCTTTTGCATTTTTTGTTTAAGGATGGCTATCCCTTACACGCACCCACACTCACAAATGCAGGTACCCATCCACTCCGGATTCCATGGGTGACTATTCTGCTATATCCTTCAATAACTCTGAAGATCTGGTCAATCAAGCCGAGTATGAAGATGACGAAGGTTGTGAAGTACCAGGGGAACTAGCCAGACTTCTACAGCAAGAGGAAAGGGCCATCTTACCGCACGAAGAGTCACTGGAAACTGTCAACTTAGGGACCGAGGAAGACCGAAAGGAGGTGCAAGTGGGTGCCAATCTGGAACCGAGTGTCAAGGAACGCCTGATACGGTTGTTGAATGAGTATGTTGAAATCTTCGCTTGGTCTTATGAAGACATGCCGGGTTTAGACACAAACATCATGGTTCACCGTCTCCCCACAAGAGAGGCTTGTCCACCGATCAAGCAAAAAGTCCGCCGAATGAGGCCTAACATATCTGAAAAAATCAAAGCAGAAGTAATGAAGCAATTCGACGCTGGCTTTCTGGCTGTTACGTCCTATCCTCAATGGGTCGCTAACATCGTGCCAGTACCTAAGAAAGATGGCAAAGTCAGGATGTGTGTGGACTACCGGGATTTGAATAGGGCCAGCCCCAAAGATGATTTTCCACTTCCACACATTGACATTTTGATCGACAATACAGCTCAGCACAAAGTGTTTTCCTTCATGGATGGATTCTCGGGCTACAATCAAATCAAAATGGCCCCCAAGGATATGGAGAAAACAACATTTGTCACACAATGGGGCACTTTCTGTTACAAGGTGATGTCGTTCGGGCTGAAGAATGCAGGGGTAACTTATCAACGCGCCATGGTAGCTTTATTTCATGATATGATACATCATGAGATTGAAGTTTACGTAGACGATATGATAGTTCGGTCACAAACAGAGGAGGAGCACCTTCAACATCTAGAGAAGCTGTTTGCCAGATTGAAAGAATACAAACTCAGGCTGAATCCAAGTAAGTGCACTTTTGGAGTTAGGTCCGGTAAAATTCTAGGATTCATTGTAAGCAACAAAGGCATTGAAGTCGATCCAGCAAAAGTAAAAGCAATACAAGAGATGCCTGCTCCCCGTACTGAAAAGGAGGTTAGAGGGTTCTTGGGGCGCTTGAACTATATTGCCAGATTCATCTCTCATCTGACTTCTACCTGTGAGCCAATTTTCAAACTCTTGAAGAAAGATCAGGTAGTCGAATGGAACGACGATTGCCAAGTTTCTTTCGACAAAATCAAGGAGTATTTGCTAGAACCTCCTATTATGATGTCACCCGTCGAAGGAAGACCATTGATCATGTATCTGACCGTCTTGGATAAATCAATGGGGTGTGTTTTGGGCCAGCATGACGAGTCTGGTCGAAAAGAGCATGCTATTTATTACCTTAGCAAAAAGTTTACCGACTGTGAGACTCGCTACTCACTGCTCAAGAAAACTTGCTGCGCTTTGGTATGGGCTGCTCGCCGACTAAGACAGTATATGTTGACTCATACTACTTTGTTAATTTCCAAAATGGATCCTATCAAGTATATCTTCGAAAAGCCTGTTTTATCTGGAAGGATAGCCAGATGGCAAATGATCCTAACTGAGTATGACATCCAGTACACCACTCAAAAAGATATAAAAGGGAGTGTACTAGCTGACCATCTGGCTTATCAAGCTATCAAAGATTATCAACCTGTGAGATTTGACTTCCCAGACGAGGACATCATGAATTTGGACAGCATTGAAAGTGACGGACCGTATGACGGACCCGAAAAGGGATCCCGATGGACCCTGTACTTTGATGGTGCTTCAAATGCACTTGGTAACGGTATCGGCGCGGTACTCATTTCACCGGAAGGTTGTCACACACCTTTCACGGCCCGACTTTGCTTCAGCTGCACAAACAACATGGCTGAATATGAAGCTTGCATCTTTGGTCTCAAGGCTGCTATAGACTTGGGGATCAAATCTTTGATCGTACTTGGGGACTCGCCTTTGGTTATCAGTCAAATCAAAGGAGAGTGGGATACCAAGCATCCTAATCTTATCCCATACAAAGAACATGTCTTGACATTGTTGCCTCATTTCGAGCAAATTACCTTCGAGCATTTCCCGCGAGAAGAGAATCAGCTAGCAGATGCTCTAGCCACAATGTCCTCCATGTTTAAACTCAACTGGGATAATGAGGCTCCCCAAATCACCATCGAGCGAATGGATGAACCGGCACATTGTCACGAGATTAATACCGAAGAAGTAGTGGAACAACCCTGGTTCCATGAAATCAAAAGGTATCTCGAGACTAGAGATTATCCCGAAGGAGCTTCCGTAAATGACAAGAAGTTCTTAAGGAAATTCGCTGCTAAGTTCTTCCTGAGCAACGGAATCCTTTACAAACGAAGCCATGATTGTGTATTACTCCGATGCGTAGACAAAGCTGAAGCAGAGTTGATCATGACCGAGATACACAGCGGCACATTTGGCACTCACTTGAGCGGGCATACAATGGCTAAGAAGATCCTAAGGGCAGGCTATTACTGGTCTACCATGGAAGCTGACTGCCATCAATATTCCCGTACTTGCCACAAATGCCAGGTCTACGCTGACAAAGTTCATATCCCTCCGGTTCCTCTCAACGTTCTGACTGCTCCTTGGCCATTTGCAATGTGGGGCATTGACATGATTGGAGAGATCAAGCCCACGGCTTCCAACGGACATCACTTCATCCTAGTTGCCATTGACTATTTCACCAAATGGGTCGAAGCCGCTTCCTTCGCCTCTGTTACTAAAAATGTGGTTGCCCGCTTCATCAAGCAAAATCTCATATGCCGGTATGGTGTTCCAAACAGGATTATCATGGACAACGGTACAAATCTGAATAACACGATGATCACCGCATTGTGCGAACAGTTCAAGATTTATCATCACAATTCATCTCCCTATCGGCCGAAGATGAATGGTGATGTTGAAGCTGCGAACAAAAACATTAAGAAGATCATTCAGAAAATGACAGTCACTTACAAAGACTGGCATGAGATGTTACAGTTTTCCCTACATGGATACCGTACGACGGCACGTACTTCAACCGGGGCAACCCCATTTTCGTTGGTATATGGCATGGAAGCTGTCCTGCCTATGGAAGTTCAGATTCCTTCTCTAAGGATTATGAAGGACGCAGGTTTGAATGAAGATGATTGGATGCAGACCCGACTTGATCAACTCAATCTGATCGACGAGAAGCGACTCGCTGCTATATGCCATGGTCAGACGTATCAAAAGCGGATGATCAAGGCCTTCAATAAGAAAGTCATACGTCAAGTGTATCAAGTCGGAGATCTCGTAATCAAGCGGATTATCTTGCCGCAAAGTGATCCCAGGGGCAAATGGACTCCTACATATGAAGGACCATTTGTGATCAAGAGTATATTTTCTGGTGGTGCAATGATTCTGACCACCATGGACGGCGACGATTTGTCGCACCCTACGAACACAGACATAGTCAAAAGATACTACGCATAAAATAACCCGACAAGTCGAAAACCCGAAAGGGCGGCTTGGGCAAAAATGGATATCCCGGTGAACCGAAAACCCGAAAGGGCGGTTCAGGCAAAAATTAGGGATAAAAACAAAAAAATTTGTACACCCGGCAAGTTGAAAACCCGAAAGGGCGGCTTGGGCAAAAAGGGGTTTCCCGGTGGATCGAAAACCCGAAAGGGCGATTCAGGCAAAAGTTAGGGAATTAAAGCGTATGACTATGTCTCGTCGGATCACTTAAAAAGACAATCTCTCCATCAACCAGTTCCAGGCTTTTGATCAATCCAGTCATCGGCAGACGAAGCATTGAATGGACAGATATTCAGAGTTGTGAAGGCTACAGCGGAATGGAATCCCATGGAATTATTTCACATAGCCATCCTTATTTTGTATAAATCTTTCAATATTTACGACAAAATCCTCTCACTAGGATGCTTGTCCCCTTTGTACAAATATACTCATAGAAAGTCAATACAAATACTTTTCCCAGAAATTTGTGTCATTTCCTTTTTCTTTTCTCTTGCACTGTTTGTTATTTTGAGAAACGTCCAATGTTTTGTTAAATAGGCATATGCATTTGAACATAATCATTTCCTTATGAATCAGGAAAGAGGATTACTGATAGGTTGAAGGTACAGTTGGATATCTTGATACCCTTTCAAAGGAAACCCCCAGGAGATTTGGAATCCATATCCCCAGCAAGTCTTGAAGCTTATCCCCAGTAGATTCTTGAAGCTTATTCCCTGCAGAGTACGGACGTCTCTCCCGGGCTTTATTCAAAGTTATTCCTCATGAGGGCTTATAACTGGGTTATCCTCAGCTTATTGCCACGGAAGATCGCACTCGGAAAATTTCTTCCTATCCCCAGCGGAGTTCATCAGGGTTCCCTAGCATAACTCATCAATACAATCCCCAGAGGAGTTTATCTTTGTTATCCCCAGCCAGAGAATCCTCCAGAACTCAATTCCCCTCAGAGTTTAAGCTTCAGTATCCCCAGCCGAGCTAAAACTTCAAACTATCCATCCCCAGCGGAACCAGACTAGTAAACCTTCTCCCCACTGAGATACTTCCCACCAAGCTGAAGATTCTCAAATCAGACTTCCCCAGCATGGGTCTACCAGGTTCTAAAATCCCCAGTAGAAATCATCAGAAATTATCTTACCATGCAAGACACCAAGGGAATTCCAAGTCCCCGCAAGTGGTTCCAAGGCCCCTCGACAATTGAAGGTCTGGTATTCCCCAAGCAAATCTGAAGACTCTCAGTTCTCAGTTCCTCATTGCATATTCAAGATTCTCCAATGAAGATCTCCTCAAGACAGGAATTCCCCAGTAGTTTGGCAAACAACCCAAGCTCCTTATTCTCCAGCAACCACCAGGGATTATTCTTCCCGGCAGCAGTCAAGAGGCTCTTATCTTCAGCCATCTCGGATTCATCTATCCTCCGCAAGACAGCTCTCCAGCTTATATGCGCATCCATTTGCAATCATATCATATAACATATATTGTATCATGCATCATGACATTGCATATAACTAACTCTTTGCCTTTGCAGGTAAGATCAGTCGACAGACAAAAATCATTATCTTCCGAGATTCTTTCCAGGAATACTTCAGATGTGACCCAGACATGGCAACATCCTGATGCTTATTCCAGATTCATCCAGATGCAGTTTTACACGAGCTCATCATCAGGAAACCCTACATCGGTTCCTCCTCAAACTTCAAGATTTCTGAAAACAGTTCACGGGTTCTCCAAGTAACGGATGCTGACCTATCACTTATTCAGTTTCTTCCCAAGACTTCTGAAAATAGTTTATGGATTCTTCCCAACAACGGATGTTAATCTATCACTTGTTCAGATGCAATTTTTGAAAACAGATTACGGACGCTTCCCAACAACGGATGCTGCTCTATTGCTTATTCAACTTCAAGACCTTCTGAAAACAGTTTATGGATTCTTCCCAACAACGGATGTTAATCTATCAACTTGTTCAGATGCAACTTTTGAAAACAGTTTACGGACGCTTCCCAACAACGGATGATGCTCTATTGCTTATTCAACTTCAAGATTTCTGAAAACAGTTCACGGGTTCTCCAAGTAACGGATGTTAACCTATCGCTTGTTCAGACTCTTCTCAACCTCTGAAAACAGTTTACGGATGCCTCCAGACACGGATATCAATCTATTGCTTATTCAGACCCCAGTTCAGAGTTGGTCCTAAACATGGACACCTTTCTGATACTCATTCCAGATGGCATCTTTAAGCCCATCCCCGACAAAGTTTTTGTCACTCTTCCAGATGGCATCGTTAAGCCCATCTCCAAATGGCATCTCTAAGCCCATTCCCGCATCCATTGCTTTGACGAGTGCAAATTTAAGGGCACTCTAGTGTCCAATCTCCTTTTACCCTCGAGTCACGAAAGGCAAATTTGCCAATCTAACTCTTCGGATTCAAGAAGATTGAACAGGGGAAACTGTTGTACCCCAAAATTTGTCCTCCCATTTCTCATTGATTTCTCATCACTAAGCCCTTGGAGCTCAAAATCCAGTTAGGGTTTCATCTGCTCAAGACTTCTCCTTGCACTGTTGACCCAAATTAGGGTTTGTGTTTGCACAAAGATGTTTTGACCAAAAATGCCTAAGATGACTTTCATGCTTCATATTGGACTCCCAAGTTTATCCATACCAAGTTTCAAGTCTTGATTCCAAGTTTTGCCCAGTCAATTGGATAGTTGACCTAGAAATCAGCTGTATTGGGGAAAAAGTCAATTGTGGCCAATTGACAGTCAAACCTCATGAAAATTGACCCACATCAACATTATAAACTCACATGGACCATTTGATCAATTTTGGATCACAACTCCACAAGAAATTTGATCAGATCATCAAAAGGGCAAAATGGTCATTTTTAGGGTTTTGACTACACAAAGGCAATTTTTGACTGTTTGACCTAACCAATGGCAAACCAATCTCACATATGGACTCAAGGACCCCATGGAATTGTCTTGACATGCTCAACAAGTTCAAAAGATCCCAAATACACAAGATTGACAGTTGAATTTCCCAGTCAATTGATCAATTTTGACTGTATACTGAAAAGTCAAATTTTGACTTTTTGGTCAAAATCAAGAGTCAAGATTCATTTTTCATCAAAACATGCCAAATCATGAAACTTGTTCATCAAGAAATCCAAAATTGCAAATTAGGGTTTGAAATGAAGATTTTTCATAACTTAGAATTTTTCTAAGTTATGAAAAACCCTAATTTTTTCCTAACTTTGCCCCACTTTCTCACCAAGATTCATTTGGATTCAAGCAAAAGTCAAAACATGAAAGTTGTATCCTATTGCATAATCTACAACTTTGATTCACAAAGTTTTCCCAAAAGAAGCTTGTATCTCAAGTTACAATTTTTGGAACAAGGGTACCAAACCATTCTTAACTTAGAGAAAATTTGACCTATTTTAGGCAAGGTTTTTACCTAACTTCAAGACCATTTTCCACATACTTCCACTTGGAATTTCAATTTTCATTTCAAATATGGATTGTAGTACACATTCCAAGCTTTCCAAAATGTCCAATAACTCATCAAACAACCTCATGGTTAGGGAGAATCGAATTTGGCAAGTTGGGAAAAAGTCACTTTGATTCATGGCCATGTACATGTTCATAACTTGTGCAATTTTTCAAATCAGCATGCATTCCTTGATTACAGGCCCTAAAACCCTTTTGCAATCATAAATGTAATGCAAACTCTTTGTGCCAAGACCATATTATATGTGTTCAAGCATTGCATAATGGTTTAATCCCAAAATAGATAAAGCACTTTAACCATTTTTGCAAAAGTAAGCTTTATGTCAAAATGCAAATCCAAGAAGTACAGTTCAAATCCCCTTGGCACAAGTTTAGGAACTAACTACACTGATCAATGCCAAGGTTTGCAGCACATTAGGGGGGCCTCTACCTGTCTAAAAACCAACTTGACCTTTTCTTGCTTAAGTGTGAAGAAACATTGCATTTTGTATAACAACAATCATCTCAGCACAAAAAAGCTTAAGCAAAGTTATCAAACATTTTCTAAACATCAAACCCAAGCTAGAACACGAGCAAACCAAGTCCCAAACACTCCCATTCACAAAATCACCATTGAACTGCACAAAAACAGGGCTTGCTGCAGATTGAATCCCACAACTCATTTCCATCGTGCATTCTTGCCCAAACCAGTTCAAACACCTTCCCTACCATTAATCCAAACTATCCAAAGCATTAGAAGTGGACTGTAACTCCTCTATTCAGTTTGGCCATTTTCATTTTTCTGATTTGCAGGTGGAGTTCTACAACTCGATTCAGCTAGTTTCAAAGCAAAGTAAAACTTGGAATAGCATCCCTGGACATCAAGGAAGCTGTACCAATCATCACCTTGCTCTGAAAGTACCTCCATCACTAGATACAACTTCAACTGAATAGGTAAGTTCATGAACTCATATCTCTCTATCCAGGCATTGTTAGCTTTAGGTTTGTGATGAAAATATGCCACATTCATAGCCCTGAACATGTTCATGTAGTTAGTTTTCATTTATGTTACGTGTGCCATGAGAATTTGATGTCTGAACATTGATAAAAATTAGGTTAAGATTTGGGAATGATGAAATTCTCTCTCATTTTTTAGAGTTAGATCAAGTTTTTGGTATGTATGGATTCGTTGTTTGATGCTGAACATTTTTGATGTTGTGAGTTTTCATTAAAAAGCCAGGAATCAGGATGTTTGAATCATGTTGCAAACGCGCGTTTTTTGAACAAGAACTGTCCAGAGGTTGAAGAAGGTCTTCATGGGCTGGGCCTGTTTTGATATTTCTTTTCACACCATGTTTTTGGTTTTACACCCCCTAGGCCCATTTTGCTTATTTGCATGATTTTTTGACTTTTCTTTTTTTATTCTGACTTATTTATTTTTGCTAATAATATTAAAAACAGAAAAAATATTTTTCACACCATTTTTATATTTTTTAGGCATTTATTTGTTTATATTGATATTTGTACATAAATAATATATAAATACTATTATTTAGAATAAATAGAAAAAATAATGTAAACACATTCATTTTTTGATTTTTATTTTATTTTATCTTCTTAAAATATTTTATATAAAATATCCTTTTTTTATAAATATTAAATATTATTATCTTGTATATATACTATATATTTAGAAAATAATACAAATATGCATATACATATTAATATATTTAGGACAAAAATACAAAAATACATACATTTTTCTTTCATTAATATTTGACCTCAAAAAATACCTTTTTATAAATATACTTCATTTTTGTTTTATTTTGTACATAATCATTAAATATTTGTATATATTAAATAATTAATATATTTACTTAATAAAATTAGGGTTTTTGCTCTAAATACACAAAAACTCCAAAAAAATAATACTTTTCATTTTATTTTTATTTGACATAAAAAATACTTTTTTCCATACATATAAAAACTCTTTTTGCATCTTGCATATTTATTTTATTTCTATTTAATTTGTGCAATCAATTATCTTGTAAATAAATTCCAAATTGATGTAATAGCTAGGTTTAAATTCCTTGGCAAATACCCCCCATTTGAACATTTGTACCCCCCTTCCCATATTATGTTGTAATAGCTTAGGAACTTTAATTTTCGCACTTTAATGCTTTCTAATTATACCATGCTAGAATTAGGGTTTGTATGTAAATAAAAACAACAAAATAGTTTGACCTAATTTCAAGATAATCAAGCATGAAAATGGACAACACATATCACACTTGCACCCCTAGGGTATTCCACTTGTTGCCTTCAATAAATGGGCCATATTGCATGTTAGGTCTCTTTGGGCAAAACAAAAACAATCAAATGATCATAGTCCCTCGATGACGCTTTCGAAAGTTGCCTAAAAAATGATCAAGTCCCTTAAAGGAAAATTGCCCAAAGATACTTAGCACCATTGCAATTATGGTCTAAACGATGACCCGCGCCCGTCCCTCTCACATCCTAACACAAGATTGCCCACCAAATGCAATGGTGGAACAAAATTGTTAAAAGGGTTAAAACATAGCAATAATCTTTGAGAACTTTAGGGTAGATAGCTCTTAAGTACTTGTCAACTTGCAAAACAAAAACACTTGCCTATTTTTCAAACCACACTTCACAAACACTTTCAAAACAACTTTCAAAAACCTTGAAACATCTTTTCAAAAAGACAAACACCTTTTGTAAAACATTCGAGTAAAGAATTGTTACAAGGGTAGCCTAGACAAGGCATATTTTTCAAAACATTTTCAAAACCACACACAAAGCACCATTTTCAAACAATTGGAAACCAAGGCAAGTTGATCTAAGCAAGTACCTAAGAGCCCATGGATAACCATGGATAGAAAGGGTGCTAATACCTTCCCTTTCTATAATCTACTCCCCGAACCCAAGAAAATATCTCAAAGGTTTTTTGCTGTGCTTTTTAAACCTTTCCTTAGGATAAAATAAAAAGTCGGTGGCGACTCTTGCTCAACCGAAACATTTGCGAAAACAAACGCAAAACCACAGTCAGTTCTCCCACCGTATCACACATAATACTATCAAAATAACAAATCACAAAGTTTTAATACTATCCATAATCCATAATATAAACACTATCAAATATTATTGGATATATAAGACCCCCATATCCCTCCCATGCCTCTTGTACTTCATGTCTCAGATAGAACGAAATCAATAGTCTCCCTATCAAAAGTTCCTTCTGGAAAGTCTCCTCTCTCTAAAAATGTTCACGTAATGGTCTTTATACGACGACATGCAGATAACACATCAACAACATAATCTTCCCTAGCCGCTCCTCCTCTAATATCTCCAGATGAGCTGGTCTAGGTTGATCTTGGGAACATCTAGTGTCATATAAGGACATAACATTCTAAAATCCCATTGGATGTAGCTAAATGCACTACTCAATTGGCAAGGAGATACCATACTTCATGCTTCATTTGGTACTAGATGATTATAAATCCTCATACATCGGATCTACATCTCTCTGACCATAGTGGTAGGAGCATACATGAAGGGGTTTTTGGGAACAACTTGTAGATACTCGAATTGGCACAAGACTCACTCAGGAAAATCTGGATACTTTAGGCATGACCCAGAAGAAAACCATTCAGGGTAGAAGACTATGTCATCCAAGGGACGTGTCGCACAATGATTGTCATACAATTGTAAGCGTATACCATATGTTGCAATTTGGTCAAGGAACACTCTTAAAGGCTCGGTCGACTAATTTCTACTAAGCGGGAAAAATGAACAAACACGTGGTTAATCCTCAATGTAGTCATCAACATTTGACTATCCAAAAATGCGTGGAAAATGCAGAAGAATCCATGCCTAAAAATGGCACATATAAATTATTAGTAATGACATAGAACAAGTGTTATGAAAATGTTATGGTAACAATAAAGGCGCAAATGGTATCACCCTAAACCCACGACTTCTTTCTATCCTTATAAAAACATTGTGGAACATAAATATATAAGATAAAGGTTTCACACCATCGTAATAATCAAATTTTTACTTCAAAATATAAATATAAATTCAAACCATAATAATAAGGTACGATTATTTGGTTTAAGACAAAGTAGAGAACATATCAAAACAATCTGAACCCCAATGTTACAATACCAAAGCTATTATTCCAAAATAAACTAATAGCTGACTTAAGGCCCGATTAAACATAAAATCAGATAAAGCAGAAAAAGAGGTCATCTACACCATCTTTTATAAACAACAACAATAATCACTCTTCAGTATCAGCTTGGAAATATATTACACATGGTTCCATAAAGAGGGACGCAAAAATAAAAAGGGTGAGAATACATTCTATAAAATTACGTGGTATAATAACAACAAAGATATTATTTAACATACATGAACATCATTCATAGGTAATCACAATCACACTATCACAAAACATAAACAAGAATAATATGCAATGCTCTACGCCTATAATCCCATGAATATGGTATCATCACCAGATTCAAAGTTATTTTACTGAAATCCTAAAACACTAGACTGAAGTCCAAAAACACCAGACTGAAGTTCTAACACCTGACCAAACTCTTAACACCAGACTAAAGTACTAACCTAACTTTGAAATATATGATGCATGATGATTCAACTAAATGCAATCTTCCACCCCAACCTCAAAAACCACAATTTAACATTGTCAGTTAAGGCTAAAATTAGTTCTTACGAACCTAATAACACCACCAATTAAGGCTAACCTTGGTTCTTGAAAACCTAATATCATCGCCAATTAGGCTAAAATACTGGCTCTTTTGAACCTAAAAATAATCAACATTGGATCTTATCGAACCTTAGGGTATTAACATGATCATTCATAGTACACCATTATATCACATCAACACTGAACTTGTGCCCTAACTTGAACAACTTAACTCGTATACATATCATCAAAAAGTTGGACTAAACTACTAAACATTGACAACTTGATTCACCAAGCCCTTTACCAAGACCATAATTTGTATCTTATAACATTCACAACTTAGGTTATACATGTATTCATTGAAAACACTAGACTTACGTCTCCATTATTACATCACTTACACAATGAATCTTTTCCACATAATTCACACATTTAAAAGATTATAAGACATTATCATAAGACGAATTTATTTGCTAGATTTCTAACGCTTCAAATCACACCTCAATCAGAGTCACGGAACTCAAGTTATGTTATTTACAAATTCAACATTTTCTTACAACAAACAATCTAAAACAAAACTTATACATCATCCAGGGTCTATGTATACCCCCAGGTGTATTATTTAAGTAGTTTATCTAACTACAATTGATATATCCAACCGGGTCTATGATATACCCCCCAGATATATTCTTAAACAATATGAATTAACCACAATAGTTACCAATTGCTATTAACCGATTACCATTGCGTCCATAGTCCAATTTCACTTGTTTTTCATGGGAATTTCACTCCTAAACTCAATTTCTTCAACTAAACCTATCCAAATTCAACTTTGAATATATACTATTATAGGAGAACACCTTATACCATTGATTAAATATCTTTCTCTAAAATTACTATTATCATCAATCACCAAAATTATGATAGCATCAATTAACAGTAACATCATATCATCAATATAACCCCAATATAACATTAATTCATCAATACAATCTCAACACAACATCAACGCATCAAAATTACATGAATTTATAGTATCAATCATAATATGAGATGAAATCATAAGCATCACACAAATTTATCACAAACTTAATCAACATAAACCTAACAAGGATTAAGTGAAACTCCATTATCCCATTGACAAGATACCAATTATAGATCAACCTCCCCTTACCTCGATTAAGAAAAATTAAGTATGAATTTGAGTGTGAATAATTAGCACTCATCGGATTAATTCATTTGCTTTTTGTCAATAAACCTCAACTTTAGTTTATATTCGGTATAGTTTATGTTATAGTGTATTTATTGCGTTATTGTGTAAATATTATTGAGTTTAATTGATTTTTTTCTCATTTTTGTAGGTATCTAAGCATTTATATTTAAGCATTGTTATATAGATCATTGAATAAGCTTTCCAATGCTTCCGACTGGGCACAAATCGGAGTTACAGTTCAAAAGTTATGGCTGAAATAGTGCAGAATGTTGTGCTGGTTTTTCAACTTTCTATCATCCGTCACCGGGCAACACCTTTGGTCGTTGGGCAACGCTAGGTGATCTGTAGCATGGGAAATACGTTGTTTTGGTTTTCGGGAGACGCTTTTTGGTCGCCGGGTGAGATACGGTGGCAGAACCGGACTGGTTTTAGGAAAATGCTGGTTTGCGTTTTGCGTTTGTGTTCGCAAAATGTCACGGTAAGCAAGAGTTGCCACCGACTTTTATTTTATCCAACTTGAAAGGAAAAAAGCACAAAAAAATTCCTTTTTCGAGATTTTGAGTACGGGGGGTAGATTATAGAAAGGGAAGGTATTAGCACCCTTTCTATCCGTAGTTTTCTACGAGCTCTTAGGTACTTGCTCATCATTTTAAAATTGCTTCCGTGTTTGTGTGTTTGAAAAGTTTTTTGTTTTACTTCGTTTTAACCCTTGCTTCTGTCTTCAAGAGTGTTACGAGGTGTTTTTGAAAACTTTGTTTGAAAAGTGTGTAAGTGTGAAAAAGTTTGATTTTGAGCAAGTACCTACTAGCATCTACCTACTCGAAAAAAGAATGTTTTTGTTCTTGTTTCCTTTAGACAATGCTATCCTACTATTAGTGAGTAGGTAGCACCGTCGTTGGAGTTGTAAGGGTTAATTCGAAAGGGATGTACGATCACTAAAGCAATGTTAGGACGTCTTAGTAATAACCCTAATGTCTTATGATCATATTCGAGGCAACATTTCCGAGGCAACATTTTCGAACGGGACATTTGATCTTTGTTCTAGACAAGAGAGCGACCACTAAAACACCCTATACTTAATGATCGTTTACCAAAGGTAACTGAGGTGAGAGTATACCCTAGGAGTGCGCATGTGCGAGTGATTTGATTTCAGTTATTATCTTTGCACATTTAGGGTTTGCTAACCATTTTAAAATTAACATACAGTCTTGTCATGCAATCCTATTATCATACATCTAACAGTTAATATTTGCGAAAATTAAAATGCGGAAAATAAAACTACGCTATTACAAGGCTTCGGGGAGGCGGATTAATTACATAGCCAAAAACCCGTAAAACGATAAATGAAAGGAAAATCCTAATTAAACTATTACATCCCATGAGCAGTTACATTAATATTGTAAAAAATAAATAAGCGCGCGATGAATCCAGAACGAGAAAGAAAATTAGGGTTTTGACCCCGTCTAAACCTAGTTAAAAGAAGAAAAAAACATTTTTTTGTTGTTTTTGATTATTTTTAAGAAAAAAAATAAGGTTTTAATGAAAAAATACAAACCTAATTACTAATTAATTTAAATTAATAAAAATAATTAATTTTAACCTATTTTTGTATTTTTGGTTATTTTAAGAAAAAGAAAATAAAAATTAAAACAAACCCTAATTTTCTAATTGGTTTTAATTTATTTACAAAAAGGTTTAAGTTACCCTAGAATTAAATTAACTAATTAAATTAATTTTGATAAGAATAAAAATAAAATGCCTAAATTCTAATTTGGTGAAAGTTGATTTTTATGAGTTTTTGTTAAAAAAAGAATTAAATTTGTGTGAGAAAATAATTTAAACAAATAAATAAATAAATAAAAGAAAATATATAAAAGAAAAGAAAAAACGAATTGGGCCTGGTATGCTAGCAATTGAGGGGGGTGTCCTTAGCAAATTCTGAGCCCAAAAGCCTTGGTCCACGTTGACCTTCCTGATTCCATGTTGCATGTTTGACTAGGCCTATGGTAGACCTTCATGTGATGGCCTTTGGATCCAGTTTATGGACATCTGGTTGGCTGTGCATTGAGGCGTATGGTGGATATCCTAGAAGCCCGCGCATGGAAACATGTATAGAAAATAATATTGAAGAACAAGGGGAACTGGGAATCGAACCCATGCCCTTTGGCAATTTCCACATACCTCCTGACCAACTGAGCCAACACGCTTATGTTGTATAATAGATAAAAACAATGATTATATTGAAAAACACAACATGTTAACTTTCCAGCGTGCGAATTTTTGAATGGGCCAGTCAGGGGGTGCCACGCCACCCTTCTTCTTCCTCTATCCGTTGGTAAAAGTCAAGGACTTTTACCTACAGACAAAAGTCTGTAGCTATAACCATGTGTGTTTCCAGAATCACCTACAAGCATGATAAACGAAAACTAATGCCACGGGCCAGTTCGTCTTGGCCTTGTGAACACCATAGTACCCCTCTTTTGGGCCAATTTCACCTGTATGAGAAAACCCTAAAACGAACACAGAAAACCTAACAATGATGGATCTTTGTATGGTCAGCAAAAATGAAATTAATTATTACCATTAGCTTGCAAATGCTTCAAGGATTAAGAATATATAAATCAATCATGCTAACAATGTCAAATTCATGAGATTCAATTTCAAAAAGGGAAGGATGCCGTGAGGCACTTACATTGCGTTTCTGGGCACGAAAATGCTTGTTGGTGATTTGGATAGACTCCTTGAACACCAAAGAAGCGAATGAGATAGCTTGGAAGGCTTGAAATATCCTGGAACTATGAAATTATATTGCCACTTTTTCTTGATTTTTTGAAAGTTCTCCTTCTCCTTTCACGCCTCTAACCCTCTTTCTTTTGGTCTGCATTTGTTCAATATATATCATTGAGTGAATTAGGTTTACAAATTTGTTTCAAATATTCTTCAATTAAGGTGATTGAATCATGATTTGATTCTTATTCAAATCTTTCTAAATCAAGAAAAACTCAATCTTTTTGTGTACGAACAAGCCTTGCACGATTTGATCTCATTGTCAGCTATTCATGGACCCGAAATATGCACAAAATCTCAAGGTTTAAATGATTTTGATATTTTCATGGTTTTATTTTGATTTAATTGAAATAAAAATCAAAATAAATGACAAAAATAAAATAAAGGCAAGTGGGAAGGATCATGGGTCGTGGATCATGTTACAAACTCCATGCAAGCAAAAAAAGTTGGGCCCATTTGACAAAAATTGCAACTTTGGCCACTTTTGACTTTTGGCAATTTTGCAAAAAAAGGTCAACTTCATCAATGCGTAACTCTTTCAATTTTGACCCTAGAGATATGTTCTTGGACTTTTTAGAAAGCTTAGGATGTCCTCTAAGCAACCCTTTTGTTCTAATATCAATTGAGTCTTCCATGTTCATGTATGAAGCTTTGACAAAAAAGGTGTTTTTGTTGACTTTTCAAAATGACCTATAATGTCCAAATCCATAACTTCTTGTGAGTGCATATTTTGAACTTGGGAGCTGAAGATGAATTGTAGGGAATTGCATCCTATTCAAAATGAGCTTTGGATGGGTCATTTCTAATAAATTATGAGAAAGTTATGCTTGGTCAAAGTTGAGTTAACTTTTCCTGCAAAACCCTAATTTAGCAACTTTTGGGTTTTGATGAATTGTGAGCAACCCTTGAGGAATCATGATCAACCCTTGATCAAATGATGAATAACACTTCAAAATGATTATGTTGACCAAAAATCTTGAATTTTGACTGTATGTGGGCCACAATTGACTTTTTCCCTAGCATAGTCGATTTTCAGGCCTTTGAGCAATTGACTGAGCAAACTTTCTCTGCAAGGCTTGAAAATTGACATGGATGATCTTGAGAACATATTAAGACAATGGTGAGAATTTGGGATCCCTTGTACTCAAGTATCTTGATGCAACATGAAACCCTAATTTGAGGTAGACTGCCTTAGGAGAGAGTTTGTCTGGTCAACTCTTAGACTTCCTTGAGCAAACTGAGGATCTCACTTGAAATGTTTTGAGAAATATGAGAGGGAAAATTTTGTGGTACAACACCGAGCGATGCTGGACAGTCAGAAATGCGTATTTAGATGTAAAAACACATTTTTTGGGTATGGTTTTGGGTATTTTTGATCCCAACTCCATCAACCTTCATTTTTGGATAGGATTAGCTTAGAAAACAACATTGAAGCTTGCATATGAATGATCTAGGGTGGATTGCTCATCAATCGGCACAGACAAACAGGTAGATTTGTGGTTCATTTCTCTTCCTCTTTGTGTATTCTTTATGTGTTGAGTTTATACATGTATTTACTTTGAACTTATATATATTTGTCACCCATGGCATTATATTAAACTTGATTTATAAATCTTTGTTGATTGTTGTCCCGTATTTTTGCTCTGTGCTAGGGATTTGAGTTGTTATAAACATATACTACTTAGATTCTTATCTAGGATGATTATTTGTTAGTTTCTGAACTCTAGAGATAAAGTTAGATCTGACATCTACTTGGGTATCATTTAACAACAATTGTCTTACTATTTCAAGTTGTTCTGGTGTCAAATTTGGTTGACGTGACCCTCCTTTCTCATCTCTAACTCTGAAATAAAGTTTTATCCCCACTTCTCAAGGTGCTCGCCAAATTTTTACCACCAAAAAAGCAATTGTTATGCCCCTTTTCGCCAGTGACTTTACTCCAAATATAAAAATTCACATCTGGATGAAAAGGCTCTCCCTCTCTCGAAGTATATTGAGGATTATGAGTCAGAAACTCTGCAAGAAATACTTGATGATCCTCCTACACATTCAATAAATAAATTAAGTTAAAAATAAATTAAATTAATTAAATTAAATTAAATTAAATTAAATTAAATTAAACTAAACTAAATTAAATTAAATTAAAATAAATTAAATTAAATTAAATTAAATTAAATTAAATTAAATTAAATTAAATTAAATAATATATGAAATATAGCCATGTGATTTTTACGCCACGAATTCTCAATTGCCACATAATTTTCACACCACAACTTCTCAGTTGCCACGTGAAAATCACGCAACGAAGTTGTCATTAAATTAAAATATATATAAACAACATAAATTAAATAACTTACCATAGCTTTTAGTGTATGTTCGTCAACAAAATCCTCTGTTTTCTTTGTCCGAGTCTTTTTAACTAGCTCAATCATCAGTGGTGGTCTTCCCAAAGTGTTAGTATAAATAATAAAATTAACTTTAATTAATAAAATATATTATGAATTAAAATATAAATTAAATAAGTGGTAATAATTACCATGCGTCGAACAGGATTTGTGGTACTTATTCTTCCAAATGCATTAAGGCAATCGCCTTTTTCAGATGTCCTCATCTTCTTAAAATTTTCAGATTTAGCCTGAAATTCTAGTGTCTCCAAATATTTAAAAATTTCCTCAAAAACGTCTTTGCCTATCCAATTGAGACGGATACCCAGAAGTTGTTAACGTTGTCTAACACGCCGCAGTATGTCAGAAAATCGTCTTGAGGTTCTACCATAATAAGTATTTTAATCAACCTCTCATTCATTGGATCCTACACACATTTTTCCAGTAATGTTATATGACAATAAAATAAATAATTAAGTGATTATAATGAAAAAGTAATTTAAATAACAATAACTAAATAAATAAATAAATTATACCTTAATATTGTTAAACCAAGCTTCTTTACTTGGAACGTCTTTAAAACTTTTCCAAAACAATTTATACATCTGGTGAATTATATAATTTATAACACTGGAAGCAGTCTGACTCAGTGCAAAACTAAACAACAATAATTTGAATTAGCAATATTAAATATATTTATATTTAAACTGGAAATGTATACTTAAATAAAAATTTATAAATAAGAAACTTACGAGTGTCCTACGGGCCAAATCCAAAATCTCCCGTCAATGACATGAATCTGACTCGGATCATGATTCCCTCAAAGATTATTTCCATCTAACTCATCATCATCCCCATCCAGATCATCGTCATCTAGCTGCACATAATCATCCTCACGTGCAGATACATGTATGGGATGTGTGGTGCAGAATCCTCTAGTCAGTGTGGGATATGGGGTGTGAAATCCTCTAGTCAGTGTGGGATGTGGAGTGTTAGATCCTCCAGTTTGCTAGAAGGATGAGGGCATCTGTGTGGGATGCCAGATCCTTCAGTATGCTGGAAGAATGAGGGAATTTGTGTGGGATGTGGGGTGTTGGATCTTCTAGTCTGTTGGAAGGATAAGAGCATCTGCGTAAGATGTGGAAAATTGGGTCCTCCAGTCTGCTGGAAGGATAAGGGCATCTGAGTCTGCGGGAATAGAAAACCAGGTGACCTAATAAAAGATGGTATCCCAGACGGGCTAATAAAAGATGAACTCCCAGATGGGAACATAGGATACTGAGAGGAGACTAATGGCATAAAAGGCTTAGTACTGGCAATGGACATAGGATCAATCTGACTCTGCGGGAAAGGACACTTGGTCGAATGAGGTGCCTTACATGTTATTATCCTCGGGCGTTGGGACTTCTTACCCCTACCCTTAATCTTATCAATTCGAGGTGGTATTTTACCTATTTATATAGAATATACAGTTAATATATATATATATATATATATATATATATATATATATATATATATATATATATATATATATATATATATATATATATATATATATATATATATATATATATATATATATATATATATATATATATATATATATATATATATATATATATATATATATATATATATATATATATATATATATATATATATATATATATATATATATATATATATATCATCAAAATTAATAAATTTGAAAAATATATTCTCATCAATACATATTCATTAACACATTCACTAAATGGTTCATTATTCTAAATCTTCATGCTCGTCATCCATATCATTCTCATCATCTAATGTAATATTGTTCTTAGATCCAAACTCTTCATGCTTTTCGTCAAAAATTTTATCAACCAATAATATTGACGCATTAACTTGATGTCTCTCAACCATTGTATCAGACAAACTTGTAATTTGTTCATCTGCAATCACATCATTAATTTGTTCAACTTCATCAATTTGGTAAGAAATATCTTCCACTAATTATATTATTCTATATTTTGTTTTATATTTATATATATTATTTTGTTTTTAGAAAAAAAATTATATTATGTTTTTTTATTAATAATAAATTCATATTATACTATGTTTTTAGACAAATATATTATGTTTTTAAATATTTATTTTATTTTATGTTTTTAAATATTTATTTTATTTTATGTTTTTAAATAAATATATTATATTATATTTGTTTTTAATAATATTTTGTTTATAATTATAATTTTGTTTTTAAAAACATCACAATATAAATATAAAAAATCTAATTTCAATAAAAATATATATTTATTCTTTTTTTATTAAAAAAATTATTTTGTTTTTAATGACATAAAATATTCTGCATTTATTCTATTTTTTATAAAAATAAAAGTTTATTCTGTATTTTATAACAATTCTGTTTTTTTTTTAAATAATAACAAACTCTATTTTTTTTTAATATTATGTTTTTGTTTTATAAATTTTTTTTAAATATAGTGTTTTATAATATGTATAAATATAAATTTTCATTTTTTATTAATTTTAATATTTTTTTATATTATGTTTTAACAGTTTTATAATATATATTTAATAAAATGAAAAATAAATTTTTATAATATACATAATTTCATTTTAAGTAAAAATATAAAATAATTTTTTGTTTTATTTTTCATTTACGAAAGTTACAATATTAAACTAATAACAACTTTTACAAAAAAAATATTAATTTTAACCTAAAAAATCAACCAACAATCCAGAAAATATATCAAATTTATAAAAAAATTACAAAAATACCTCTTCTTCAATCTCCTTAAATCTTATTATTCAATCTTTTTCAAATCCTCTTCCATATTCTTCAACATTCTTCTATTCAATATCTTGAAAAAAATTAACATAAATTAAAATCACAATATAGTAAACATTAAATGAAATTGCAAAAAAAATTGAAGCAAAATAAGAGAAGAATATTACCTTTGTAAATTGAAAGTGGAATAGAAATTAAAATATGGATGTATAGTGGAGATGATGAGAAACAAAGAGAGATGGTGAGAAACAGAGAGAAGGAAGGAAGAAGAAGAGAACAAATAATGTTTCTATGAAACCGGAAAAAAATACATATAAGCCAATCAACGATGTGAAAATCACGTCGCAACCTTGCCACATGATTTTCACGTCGCAAATCTCCAACAGTCATAAAACTTTATTTATGACGCTGCACCCACCTGCGCCCAATCAAAATCAGGTCTGACTATTTTCCCCCCTAAAAGGTTATGACGTGATATTCACGTCACAACCTGAAATTTGAAAATTTCAAATTTCCTACCTTGTGCACGTTATAGCCTTTTGGATTTTATATTTTATTTAATAGGTTGCGACGTGGGAATCACGTCGCAACTTTTTTTTTACAAAATATTCTCTAACACCCCATATGCTAACATTCTTTTTTATATTTTATTATTAAAATTATGTAGCGACGTGATTATCACGTTGTAACCTCACTTTTTTCCGCGTGATAATCACGTCACAACTTCACTTCACCGGGGAGCACTTTTCTTGTAGTGAGAGTCCACTAGACTATTTAAACGGTAGGTGGGAAAATCTAATGGATTTTTTAGACACCTACCTATGTAGACAATTGTTTGAGAGAAGGTTCTATGATCTCTAAATCTTAAGCTTTTTCTATAAAGCCTGACACAAGGCTTAGGATCAGGTACTCACTATTTTGAACCCTAAATCTTGTTATGAGAAAATCAATAATTCAAGTATTGTAATTGGATACACGAGGGTGTAACATGTTACATCTAATAGGAAAACACTTCTTAAAGTAAGAAAAACTATTTTTGAATTATGTTAATTGGTTACACAAACGCGTTAACCGGTTACACCTGACATTATATAGTTTATGTTTTGTCTGTGTAACCAGTTAACAATTTGTATTAACTGGTTACAAGCCCGAGTTATTGCTTTTTGTTATATTTTATTGATGTGTTTTAGGTCCCAATAATTTTATAACACTTGCTTTGGAGGCATGCTCATCTCATGTTAATGCAATTAATGATTCTTACCTTCAATTATCCCCCCTCTCTCTAATTCTCTCTCTCTCTCTCTCTCTCTCTCTCTCTCTCTCTCTCTCTCTCTCTCTCTCTCTCTCTCTCTCTCTCTCTCTCTCTCTCTCTCTCTCTCTCTCTCTCTCTAATTCTCTCCTCTTCATCACTATCTTCTTCTCCACATGCCCTAAACCCTATATTATTCACCAATTGTGTGATTGCATGTTCTAATATGTGGTATCCACAATCTGGTTCTAATCTATAAACATCCACTATGCAACATAAATATCGTCTCCAATGATAGAGTCCCTATAAACCTTCCTCTCCTTGAAGCAAAGAACTACAACGAATGGTTCGAGAAAATGAAGGTGTTGTTTGGCTACCAAGAAATTATTGAAGTGATCAAGAATGGTGTGAATCCTCTTGTCGGAGGTGCAACAGATGCACATAAGGCTGCATTCAAGGAAGAAAAGAAGAAACATTACAGAGCACTATTTTTTATTCATCAATGTATAAATGGTGACAACTTTGAGAAAGTGGATGATTGTGAATCATCGAAACAAGCTTGAGAAATTTTGGAGAATACTTATGCAGGGGCTGATAAGACAAAGATGGTGAGGTTACAAACTCACAAACGTCAATTTGAATTTATTCAAATGGAAGAAAAGGAGACAATCAACAATTACATGACACAAATTATGCTATTGGTGAATCAAATTAAGTCTTTTGGAGAGGTTGTATCTGAGCAGAATGTTGTGTCAAAGATCTTGCGTTCTTTGACGACAAGACTTGACAAAATATTAGTGGCAATAGAAGAGTCAAAGGATCTTGCAATAATGACCAAATATGAGGTTTAAATCTCTCTTTAGGCTCATGAGCAAGGGATAGAAGAGAGAATTAACGACAAGGAAAAGACCAAGATTACTTTGCAAACTCGGTTCAGTAAGAAGAACAAGAAGTTGAAAGGAAAATGTCTTGTGAAGAGTAAAGGGAATTTTCATAGTTTTGGTGGAAAATAGTCTCAAAATTTGAAGAATTTTACTTGTCAAAGGGGTGGAGAGCAACTTCAACAAAAATGGTGGTCAAAGCAACTATAAGGGTGAAATCAAGAAGTATGACAAGAGTAAGGTAAAATGCTTTGATTTTCAAAAGCTTGGTCATTTCGTAAGAGAATGCAATACGAAACAGAGGGAATCTCAAGGAGATGAAGTTAAGGTTCCTATACAAGAGGTGGACGATGAGAGTATACTCTTGGTCATGATCACGGAAGGAGAATGCAGCAGCCGGATGCCAGGCAGCAACATCAGTAGTTCTGGGAACGCTACATAAACGTTTGCAGAATAAAATGTCATGGTGGCTATGCGAGGAGGATTCCAATGCAATGAATAATGGTACTTGAATTATGGTTGTTTTAAGCATATGAGTGGTAGGAAGGATTGGTTTGTCAAAATCAATCAAGCCACAAAGAATAAAGAGAAATTAACGGATGACACCACTTTAACGACTAATAGGATCGACGATATTTTGATCATGAGAAGGAATTGTGGACATCCCTTGATCAAAGGTGTATTGTAAATTCATGGAATTAAATGTAACCTTCTAAGTATTGTTAATTGCTTGATAAGGGTTACAAGATTCGCATGGAAGACAAGACTTTACACATTAAGAACAAAAAGAGGTTTTGGTCCTTATAGCTCCTATGGATGCCAATAGAAATTTCAAGATTGAGTTGAAGGTGACGGAGCATATGTGTATTGCTACAGTTTCAAGTCGAGAAGAGTGGTTGTGGTACTACCTTCTTGGGCATCTCAATTTTAGATATCTCAAATCATTGCAAAGGAATATAATGGTAACTGGGTTGCCATCCATCAACATTCCAGCTGAGATTTATGAAGAGTGTGTGCAAATGAAGCAACACTAGGATAAATTTAGCAAGGATGCAGATTATAGAACCCAGAATCACCTTGAGGTGGTGTATTCTGATGTGTATGGGCCGGTGCAAGTTTATTCGTGTGGTGGAAATATGTAAAATTTGGTTTTTTCACAAGTATGAGCAAATGCTAGAGTAAGGTGTGTGATTTTTCCTATGATAACCTTGACTCTTGATTTCTTCAACAAGTTCATAAACTTTAATTACCAGATCTTTAGTATATTTTCCCCTAAGTACTTAGTGGGAAAACCTTTGGTCATTCATCCTAATACCTAGGTTCTTAGAGAATTATGATGAAACCAAACAATTTATTTTATCAAGATTTTATCGGTAACTATAGGATACACCTAGTCCTAGGTGATGTCTACTATAGTTTAATCTTACAAAAACCTTAACAATGGAGGTCTAGCCCTAATTGTTAACCGTGAACCAATCTCTATTTGTCCGTTAGGGAAATTCTTAGAACAATGACCGATTAAATTGAAAAGAAACTATTGTATTCAAATCAAGAATTCAAAATCATTACAATTGCAAAACAGGAACACCCCCTAGCATTGGGGGGGTTTAGCTACTCATAATATTGTTCAAAAGAATTTCAAATACAATAAAGATAGACATTACAAATGGATGGTGGATTTTGATTTCAATTGCTTCCGCTCATGAAAGTCTGTCTCCAACAATTACATAAACTTCAATCTTCAAATCGTCTGAATTCTTCACGTGCAAAAAAAGGTACCTTCTTTTATCGTAGAAACTGTCTCAAATAGTGCAAAACCATTGATCTCGGTCCAAAATGTCAAAACCACCCTTCCGGGCCAGTCTTGGTAGAAAGTCATAAAAATATGTAAAATCAAGACATCAGCCAACACGCCTCGTGTCAGCTGACACGAGTGGCCGTGTTGGCCCTCCTGTTGGTGCATGCAAATTTATCCCTTTAAATCTGCTGACACGACTCATGTTAGGTGACACGGGTGACCGTGTCAGCCCCTTGAGTTTTCTTCTCATCCAATGTTTCCCTCCTGACACGGTCCGTGTCAAGTAACACCGGTGACCGTGTCAGACCTCCTGACACTTCAATTTTTCTTTTGTAAAACTTCTGATTTCTTAACTTCATCGCACCGAGTACCTTGGATCCTTCACCTGAACTTGAGACATCCATAATAACCAACCAAAGCATAACACACACAAATACTCGAAATAAACAAGAAATAATAAAATACTGAAGAAACTAAATAAACCTCAAAATGACTCAAACGGTAACAAAATACGATAAAAAACGATGCAAAATACCTGAATTATTGTCTGACAAGTGACATAAACATAGTAAAAATGGTGATCGATCACTTATGACAATATTATTGCATTTTTTAATTTGTAGGTAAAAACTCTAAACGATAGTCATTTTATAATGAAGGGAGTATAATTTTTTTTGCACTCTAATTTATGAAGAAATGAAGCCCTAATAATCCAAAATTTTCTGAAGAAATGAAGTCCTAATAATCTAAAGTTTGTGTTGAAAAATCATGATATTGACTAAATATTATTTTCATATTTTTTTTAAATTATCATTTCTAATTTTATGTCGCCAATCTTACTACATATCCAATAAATATTCTCATACTATACCTAATTTATTCTCGTGTGAGTTGTTAATTACAAGCTTATATGCCAAATCCTTTCTACCCCGTCATTTTCTCGAAGTAAGTCAAGTCTCATAAAGTAAGCTACCAAATTCTAGGAAGTGGAATTAGCTTTGCGGGAGAAAATGGAATTTTTAACTTCATGGTTTTGAAAGAGATAGAGAGACTAGACTTGGAGGAAACATAAGTGAAAGTGAATCATATCACATTCCATTAAAGCACGTTTTAGGAAACAGATTGGACGTGGAGAATAAGGTGGGTCTGTGTAGTTATCAGTTTAAATAATGAATTAATTAGTCATTGGTGGTTGCGGCAGTTTGTGTCATTAACAGAAAATGTTTGTATATTCTTATTTTATTGTTTGTCTTATTCACAATTTCACATTAAAATAATCATTATCATTTGGGAACAAAGTGGGTGTTAGGTAGAGACAATATGCATTATGTGAATAAAATTATCTCTCACTCAATTTATATTCTGATAAATTTATTGAAAAGTTTTACATAATTCTTTTTAATTTTTTTTAAGGTTATATATGTTTTTAGTTCATATGAATATACAACTCTGCAATTTTAATTTTTTTTAAATTTTTCTTTGAATTATAATTCTTTTAAAATTTTTTGTCAAGCAATTTAATTTAACTTCGAGTTAACTACTATTTCAATTGTTAAGTAAAAAATTATAGTTATTTCGCAGTTAATCGTAACTAAATTACAGAAAGATTAAAAAATATAGACAAATTATTTTTTGAGAACTATTATTTAAAGAAATTTTTTAAAAGAATTAAAAATGGAAAGTCGCATATTTATAGGAACTAAAAATATATTTAACCATTCTTTTTATTATAAAAAATTTTAAAATTTTTTATTAGAATTCATTCTTTATTTTTTTATCTTTTTTTTATTTTTATTTTTATTTTTATAGTCTCATCACACATTTTCTATATAAAGAAAGAGAAATTTAGATGGTATGCACTTGCAATATTCCATATATTTAGATTTTTTGGAATACTCTTTATGATTGTATTTTGGTGCAAATAAATCTTAATATGTCAAATATTTTCTATGATCATATTTTGGTGGAACAAGAAGATTATGCATTCTTTGTTAAATTGAAATATTAGAATTTATTTTCTTTTTTCGTGATCACGTCGTGTGTTAATCATAGTATTGAAAAATATTGAAAGTTAAAAGACAATAATATCTAGAAGTCACTATTTAAATAATCTATAAGATACATGTCTAAAAAAATTCAAATCAATTATACTAGTTAATGACAATTTAAAGGACAGAGAAAATGATAAATCTATAAATGTCATAGTGAATGACTTAGTGAATGATGACTTTGTAGATTTATATAAGACAAGAAATTATATTCTTGAGAATAACATAGAGAATGATGACTTTGTTGCGCCCATTTATCCAGAGAATGAGGTTAATGCTAATGGAGGACATTTATCATGAAAAAAAACTCTTTGAATCATTATTATAAAATATACCTTTGATGAAACCATATTACTCAGCTTCATAGTTAACCGTAATAGTAATTGATATTCGCTCGCTTTAATATTTTATTAAAAAAACATTTTATCACGGTCCAACAAAACAACTGTTGTGATATATTAAAGGTTACTTGAATCGATTCCTAGCACCAATAATTTTAACTTCTTTTTTTTACAAAAAAGGGCTATCATTATACTCTTATAAAAATATTAAAATAAAAAGACCTATCATCACGGTTAATACCATAAATCATTGTGAATAAAACATGCATATTATCATGATTTATTCTAACAACTCCTTTCCATCTCTTAACAAAATTCTAACTACGCTCTCTTTCACATCCAACGAATTTTAAGGTAATCAAATCCTTAATAGAATCTTCAAACTTAAAGGTATTCAAGTTCATATTTATAATATTTCCTCCATGTTATATACTAATATGTTTTCTCCCATTTTTCTCAAAACAAACCCTAACATCTATATCTTCCAATACATTGAACTTGTCCCTAATACTCTTTCTTCAAACTAAAAGGTAATCTTATCAATTAATCTTACTACATTTTTCATATTGTTTTCATGCATCACAATAGTTCTACTTTTAACGAATTTTCATACCTTCTTGGATTATGTTTCCGTTTATGTTAAGATGTTGTTAATGCTACTTTGTGTTTTCAACACATGTTAACATTCTAAAGGTTGTTTCTATTTCAAAAGATTTTTAACATTTTTGTTGCTATGGAGAAGCAATATAAGAAGTATGAAGCTATTTTGGAAGCTTCATCCTCCTAATATTTCTTCTTCATAATAACATAAATGATTTGTTCAGATCTACTTCAGTTCATTCCACGAATCTTTTCAATAAAAGATATGTTGTTGTTGTCGTTGTTGATGTATGTATGATATTGTTGTTGTTCATAAATAGTTTGTGTTGTCGTTGTTGATAGGTCTATGTTGTCGTTGTTGATGACCCACCAACTTTCACTGAAGGTAGGAAAAGAATATATTAGAGCACCGCCGTTCACTGACGATGAACTACCAACGTTCACTGAAGGTAGAAAAAAGATAACAATCATCAACGTTCACTTCCGATGACCTACCAACTTTCACTGAAGGTAGGAAGAGAATATATCATAGCATCGCCGTTCACTGACGATGAACTACCAACGTTCACTGAAGGTAGCAAAAAGATAACAATCACCAACTTTCACTGATGGTGATCTACCAACTTTTACTGAAGATAGAAAGAGAATATATTATGGCACCGCCGTTCACTGATGAAGAACTACCAAAGTTCACTGAGGGTAGAAAAAGGATAACAATCATCGATGTTCACTGTCGATGACCTACCAACTTTCACTAAAGGTGGGAAAATAATATATCATAGCATCGTCGTTCACTGACGATGAACTACCAACATTCACTGAGGGTAGCAGAAAGATAACAGTCATCGACGTTCACTACTGATGACATACCAACTTTCACTGAAGGTAGGAAGAAATATATCATAGCACCGCCATTCACTAATGATGAACTACCAACATTCACTGAAGGTATCAAAAAGATGACAATCATCAACTTTCACTGATGGTGGTCTACCAACTTTCACTGAAGGTAGAAAGAGAATATATCATGGAACTGCTGTCCAGTGATGATGAACTACCAACATTCACTGAGGGTAGCAAAAAGATAACAATCATCGAAGTTCACTACCGATGACCTACCAACTTTCACTGAAGGTAGGAAGAAATATATCATAGCACCGTTGTTCACTGACGATGAACTACCAACGTTCACTGAAGGTAGCAAAAAGATAACAATCATCAACGTTCACTGTCGATGAACTACCAACTTTCACTGAAGGTAGGAAAAGAATATATCATAGCATCGTCTTTCATTGATGATGAACTACCAACATTCACTGAGGGTAGCAAAAAGATAACAATCATTGACGTTCACTGCCGATGACCTACCAACTTTCACTGAAGGTAGGAAAAGAATATATCATAGAATCACCGTTCATTGACGATGAACTACCAACATTCACTGAGGGTAGAAAAAAGATAACAATCACCAACTTTAACTGATGGTGATCTACCAACTTTCACTGAAGGAAGAAAGAGAATATATCATAGCATCGCCGTTCACTGACGATGAACTACCAACGTTCACTGAAGGTAGAAAAAAGATAACAATCACCAACTTTCACTGATGGTGATCTACCAACTTTCGCTGAAGGTAGAAAGAGAATATCATAGCATCGTTTTTCATTGACGATGAACTACCAACGTTCACTTAGGGTAGCAAAAAGATAACAAGTTTTTCCCTAAAATTCTGGCATTTCACCTAGAAAGGGTCTTAACTTCTTCTTTAACCGAGGCACTCTGCCTGGAAAGAATAATATATAAACTATCTTAATAAAGAGACTATCACCTGCAAAGATTTCACAATGAACTGTCTCTGCGAACTTGAAGGTCTTGCCATCCACTGGGATAAACTGACGACGGACTACAAACTATCCACTTATAGAGGAGATGGCAAAAAAAGTTACGTCGACTTTTACTGGGAAGCACAAGTTTCTCAAATAAAGAGACATGTTACTTGTTGTCATAGAGGTTGTAAAAAGAAATGACTTTCTGGGGAGAACAGTATGGCTTCCTGGGGAATGAAATATGATTTCCTGGGGAAATGCGACGATATTCCTGCTAAGGAGATAATGTCTTCTCGGGAAAAATAAATGCACAAACCAAAACGGGAAGCTTTCAGAAATACAAAGTAAATTATATTGTTGGGAAAAAAAGATTCAAATCAGGAAAAAAACTAGAATGAAACAGTCAACTAAAATACATCCTTTGAGAAACAAACTCAAGAGGGAAAACCAAATCCATCCAAACAAGGAGCTGTACAGGAAGGCTAAAGCAAAAATCTTCCACGAGGGATAACTCAGTGGGGAAATTGAAAGAATATACACTTTCTGCTTAAGGCCAATACTCTATTGAAGAGAGGATAACATAACTCTACAAAACAGGGTGATATGTCAAACAATAATATTAACAAATGTTAATGAGCAATGATTTGCGAATTTTAGCTATGTATGATGTATGTATGAATGTATGAATGTTATCGTGCGTATGCTGACAAAACAGATATATAACACTGGGAGTAACCAGGCAAAACCACTTCAGGCACAAACAACACTCGACTAAATCACATCCAAGATGATCATTCCAAAAAAAGTAAATGCCAACTGAGAAAACAAAACCTAATGTCTGTGTGATCGGTGGGAATGAGAACTGACTATTTTTGGAATGCTGGTTCGCGTTTGCATTTGTTTTGGCAAAATGTCGCGGTAAGAAAGATTCGTCATCGTCTTTTATTTTATCCAACAAGGAAAGGACAAAAGCACAGAAAAATTACTTTTCGAGATGTTTCTCGAGTTCGGGAGGTAGATTACAGAAAGGGAAGGTGTTAGCACCCTTTCTATCCGTGGTTATCCACGGGCTCTTAGGTACTTGCTCACTATGTTTTCCAAAGTTTGCTTTTCTTTGTGTTTGTGGGTTTTGAAAAGAGTTTTGTTTTTGAAGAGAGTGTAAGTGCGAAAAGTTTTGTTTTGTTTTTAAAAGGAGCAAGTACTTAAGAACCTCTACCTACTCAAAAAGGAATTAAACTGTGCAAATGTCCTTTAGACAGTGCTTTCCCACTATTGAGGAGTAAGTAGCACCTTCGTTGGAGTTTTCGGGTCAATTCGATTTAAGGGAAGTGTTGTCACTAAAGCAACGTTAGGACGTCTTAGTGGTAATCCTAATGTCTTAGATCATTTTTATCGAGGCAACCATTTCGAGGCAACTTTGATCTTTGGACAGCAGGACGACCTCTAAAACATCCTATACTTAATGACCGCGTTTGAGGCAACCAAGTGAGGTGTACCCTAAGAGTGGCATGTGCAATTGTGTCAATTTTCAGTTTATGTTATCTTTGTACATGTTGTGGTGAGCTGTGGTTGATTTTAAATTAAGATAGATCTTGCCATGCAATCCTAGTTAGCATACATCTAAACAGTTAATATATGTACAGGAATTTAAAGTGCGGGAATTGTAAATCCTACGCTATTACAAAGCTTCGGGGAGGGGGATTATTTACAAGTCCAAAATTGGGGGAATAAAGCAGTAAAGTATAAAAGGTCTTAGTTAAGCTATTACAAACCAGTAGGCAGTCATAATAAAATAAACGCGCGCGAATCTGAAAATAAACTCTAAAAATCCTAAGAATAAAAATCTTTTTTGTTGTTTTATTTTATTTTGAGAAATGATAAATGTTCAATTAAGTCAAATTTAATTAATTAAAAATACTGATTAACTCTAAAACATACCTAATATTTTTTTGCATTTTTTTTGTTTATGAAAAGGATTGAATTTAAATAAATCCTAAGTCTACTGATTTTAAAATTAGAGAAAATAAGTTAAAATAATTAACTAAATTAAATCCTAATTCTAAGTTACTTATTTTTATGATTTTTATGTTGATTAAAAAAAACAAATAAAATTGTCCAAACGAAAATGAAATCAGGCAGTAAATCAAGAAAAACAAAATAATTCTAGAGGCCTGGATCGAAAGAAGTGTGGGCTGTCTTTCGACCCAGTGAAGAGGCTGGATCGAAGGTGCATGAGGGGCTGCACTCTGAGGGTGTTCGATCTGGATATGTCATCCTTCGATCTGGAAGTCCTGGGTCCAATTCGAAGCTAAGCTGCTGAGCTTCGAAACTCTGAACAGGATCCTGAGAATATATTTCCTGCAAAAATGAAACACATGTTAAAGGTCCAGGGGGGACTTTACCCCCTGATTCGAATCTCCTCCCTATTCGCACCTGCTGAATCTGGGTCTGGGTTTATTTTATCCTGGGATTCGAAGGAGAAACTCAGATTGTGCCCAAGCAATGGCACAATCTCATCTCTGCGTTGTAGCTTATATGTAGCACATTAAATCATTCACAAACAACAGTAATAACGTGAATATGCAATCAGAGATCGAAATGAGTTTGAGATTAGATTTATTTTTAACAAACAAAAGTGCTTTGATCTATGATTCTTAGTGTGGAATGGCTGGTGCAAGGATTGGGTATGGCTTCCTAGAAGTGCTGATGATTTTTGGCAGCGTATCTCCAAGTTCTCCCTGTTTCTTTTCTCTATTTTTTCTGTATATTTTCGTCCTTTTTCTGCAACACTTGTGATCTCTTTATATAGAGGGGGTGGAGGGGACAGGAAGACAAAGGTTTAAATGACCTTGATTATGTGTTTGACAGCCATGAATGATAATTTGTAACGTTGATTATGTGTTTGAAAGCCATGAATGAGAGTTTGTAATGTTGGCTAAACACATGGGATCTTGTCCCTTTTTGAATTTTGAATGACATGTAACTGGCCTTCGAATGCTCCCTTTCGAATGGGCTGATGGCCTCCTTCGAATGCTCCCTTTCGAATGGGCTGATGGCCTCCTTCGAATGCTTTTCGAAAGCTTCTTCGAATGGACCCTTTGAATGCTTCTTCGAATGGACCTTTTTGGAATTCCAATCGAAGGACACTGTTATAATGCCAATCGAAGTACTTGTCCATAATGCCAATCGAAAGGCTCCTTCAAAATACCAATCGAAGGGTCTTTCAGAATGCCAATCGAAAGCCTTGACATAATTCCAATCGAAATGCTTGTCCATAATGCCAATCGAAGAGCTTGACAGAATACCAATCGAAAGGCTCCTTCAGAACACCAATCGAAGGGTCTTTCAGAATGCCAATCGAAATGTACTTAAAGCACCACTCAAAAATTTTCTTTTTTTCTTAGGCAAGGGTTTGTGATCAACCATGCAGGGGGAAGACTTTGGAAAACATGAGAGGGCAAATTTTGGGGTGCAACAGTTGCCCCTGTTCAATTTTCTTAAACCTGAGGATATAGATTGGCTTTCGAGCCTTTCGTGATCCGAAGGTGGAAGATAATTGAACACTAGAGTGCCCAGAAATTTGCACTCGCATGGTGTAGTATCAGCATTGTGATGTCGGGAATGGGCTTACAGATGCCATTTGGAGATTGTTGGTAGGAGGATGGGCTTATAGATGCCATTTGGAGATTGTTGGTAGCTGTCTTGAGAGAAGTAGAATTTTAGGAGCTTCAGTTGTCCGTTACTCTACTGGGGAATTAACTCTGGAGGTGAACTGTATATCTGGACTGAGAAGGAACCTGGGTAAGGTTACTTCATGATGAGTCCATGTAAAACTTCATCTGGAAAGGAGGAACCTGTGTAGGGTTGCCTGATGATGAGTCCATGTAAAACTGCATCTTGGAAAGAGAGGGAACCGGTGCAAGGTTGCCTGATGATGAGTCCGTGTAAAACTTTATCTTTGGAAAGAGAGAACCTGTGTAGGGTTTCCCGATGATGAGTCCGTGTAAAACTGCATCTTGGAAAGAGGGAACCTATGTAGGGTTTCCTGATGACGAGTCCATGTAAAACTGCATCTTGGAAAGAGAGAACCTGTGTAGGGTTGCCTGATGACGAGTCCATGTAAAACTGCATCTTGGAAAGAGAGGGAACTGGTGTAGGGTTTCCTGATGATGAGTCCGTGTAAAACTTCATCTGGAAAGGAGGAACCTGTGTAGGGTTTCTTGATGATGAATCCGTGTAAAACTGCATCTGGAAAGGAGGAACCTGTGTAGGGTTTCCTGATGACGAGTCCGTGTAAAACTGCATATGAAATTTCCTGAGAAGGAACCTGTGTAGGGTTTCCTGATGACGAGTCTGTGTAAAACTTCATCTTGGAAAGAGGGAACTTGTGTAGGGTTTCTTGATGATGAGTCTGTGTAAGACTGCATCTGGAAAGGAGGAACCTGTGTAGGGTTTCTTGATGATGAGTCCGTGTAAAACTGCATCTGGAAAGGAGGAACCTGTGTAGGGTTTCCTGATGACGAGTCCGTGTAAAACTGCATCTGAAATTTCCTGAGAAGGAACTTGTGTAGGGTTTCCTGATGACGAGTCCGTGTAAAACTTCATCTTGGAAAGAGGGAACCTGTGTAGGGTTTCTTGATGATGAGTCCGTGTAAGACTGCATCTGGAAAGGAGGAACCTGTGTAGGGTTTCTTGATGATAAGTCCGTGTAAAACTGCATCTGGAAAGGAGGAACCTGTGTAGGGTTGCCTGATGATGAGTCCGTGTAAAACTGCATCTGGAAAGGAGGAACCTGTGTAGGGTTACCTCGGGATAAGTTCGTGTAAAACTTCAGAAGGAACCTGGGTAAGGTTACTGTGAGATAAGTTTGTGTAAAACTTCAGGAGGAACCGGGGTAAGGTTACTTCGGGATAAGTTCGTGTAAAACTTCATTCAGAAATATATGAGGAAGGACCCGTGTAGGATTTTTCAGGATAAACCCGTGTGAAGTCTGTTTAGTTTCCGGAGTTAATCTTGAACTTGCTGGAAGTTGTTGATGATAACCATCTTTCCTGAAAAGGTACATGATTAATCGTATATGATGCGTGACATGCATTGTATGATGATGTTCTCAAAATAAATGAGATTATGATGTATGCAATATGTATGCGCACGTCATGATGTATGAACATGAAATGCTATTGTGGTACGTCCGAGTTTGGGAAAATAAATCTCTGACTGTTGTTGGAGAATAAAGAGTTTCACTCGCTGGAGATAACGACCGAAGATGATTGGGAGAATAATCCTGCAGGAGAGAATAACTTCGCTGGGGAATAAACTGACGAGGAAATGACTCTGTGGGGAGTATATACTTTGCTAGAAGATCTGCTGGTTTGGAGAAATACAACTCAGCTAGGGATGAATTACTGTTGCTGGTGACAGTGAACCCTGTTGGGGATTGAATTTTTGTCTATGAAAGGAATGAACTCCGCTGGGGATAGAAAGAACTTCGCTGGGGATGATCTTCCAGAGTCTACTAGGGAAGAGGAGTTGTGGTCCTTTGATTTGTAGTAGTCGGAGAGGCAACCCAAGCTGGGGAATCCTGGTGTTGTGGGGGAAATAAACCTTGTCGTCAGTCCGCTAGTGAGGTGACATCTTCGTTGGGGGAAGTCCTCGAGGATTCTTGAGGTTGATTCAGTTGGGGAAAGGTTTTCAGAGATTAAACCCTTGCTGGGAGTCATCCTATGAGAAGTATTTTGGGGGAGACTTGTCATTGCCCCTAGTAGCAAGTGTTTGTAGCACTGCCTGGAAATGTTTAATTGTACGTAACCCTTCACTGAGATTGATGTTCAATGCCCCAACTAACGGAGATGGAGACTTGCCCCTGGTTACTCTGCACTTCTTCAGAGATTTCCTGGAATCTTGACTGGACTGCCCCAGATGTGCTGGATAGTGACATATCATGCCCCCTTGTTGATAGGAGATTTTTCAATGGAAGTGTCATCCTTTTTGAAGTGATTTTGTTCACTGAGATGGCTTTCGTTCATCGGATATTCGTTGTGTGAATTTCTATGCTGTCAAACAAATAGCCAAATGCAAACAGTGATATTCAAATAATGCCAAGTTTATGCTTGTCTTGAAGTTTTGAAAAATGCGTTTTTTAGCAGAAAAACTTTTTATAAGACAAATTCAACACAAGATTTTGAGCAAATCCCTACAGGAGTCAGGATACCTTTTGTAACAGTATGCTTTCGAACTAACCCATGCTTCAATTAGGACTTTTGAAGGGTTGTAACGTGGCTTGGTTCACGGTTTAAGAAACAAAGGATAAAGGCTCAAAGTATGTTTGTACCCGACCGTTCTTCGTGATGTTCTTCAATCCTAAACTTAGTTAATTGTGCGTCGAACTCTATTCGAATTTGGTACGACGTTTTGGTGATGGTTCACACAAGTTGGATTTTGGAAGGCAGTCATTTTTGCAACATTTTTCATGTTGTTGAGGATTCGTAATGACCTCGTTCTTTTGATTTGTTATCCTTAACTTTTGCCTGACTGTTCCTGTTTTCGAGATTACAGTCAGCGGGATGCCCCAGCTTTCTTAAGCCTCCTTTATAGGTTTCGGCTCAGTGGGCTTTTCTCTTTTAAGAGATTGACTGCTTATGAGATAAGGAATCACCACTGTCTTTTGATTCCAGAGGAATGCTTTTAATGTCATTCGTTGTATTATGAACCGAGAGTTTTGCGACTTCAATGCGCATCTTTTGAATTAAATGAGAGACTACCCTGCCCCAGGTTTAAATTAAAGGTTTCAATTTGTGTTTAAAACGGAAAACTCCTACTTCTTTGGCTCGAAGGGGTTGACTAGGGATTATCTTCCTTATAACTCCAGTATTTAGGATTTGAAAGAAACGCCTGTACATCGTCAGCAAGGTCTGTCCAAAAGCATACTGTATGAGATTATGGCATTGTTTCGTCATCCTCCCTCTAAAGGCTTGTAACTTTTAGCAAGAGTTGAATGTCATAAAGTGAGTAAAAAGCATAGTTTAAATGTAATGAAAGGATGAATTCAAGACAAACATATGCAATGCATTAGTGAAACAGAGTTTGATATTAATAGATAAATATTTGAATAACAAAGAGATTACAACTTGAAAATTCAAATGAACAAAAGTCTTCTCGTCTCAGTACTTGTCACTTCAAATGGTGAACTTTGGAGGGATGGTAGAAGAACTCAGCCTGACCATCTTGTGTGAATTCTAATGATCCTTCATCAATCAGGTCTTGAATTTTGTTTCTCAACGCCCAACAGATGTTAGTATCATGCCCTGGGTTGTTGGAGTGATATGCACACCTTGCATCAGGATTGTACTTTGGGGAGGCTGTGCTGGGATTCTTAGGAGGGTCCCTTAACGCCACCAGATTCAATCTTAACAAGTGTTGTAAAGCTTGAGACAGCGGCATGTTGAGCTTGCTAAATTTCCTCCTGGGCATGTTTGGCTTACTCTTATCAACCTGTTGTTTTTGGTGAGGTTGTTGTTGGACCCTTGAGGTAGTAGCAACTTGGAGAGGTCCATTCTTTACCAAACCAAACCCTTGTCTTCTTGGAGGCTGATCAATGACTTGGTCCCCGACTTTGACTGTTTGCTTCATGTTGTTGTATCTGTCTTGATGAAGCTGGCTGATAATGGTTCTCAGCTCTTCTTGTTCCCGAGCTAAGCCTTGGATAAGAGCCATCTGCCCCAGCATTTGGGTTTTCATGGCATTGGACTCATCTTGTAGTTGTTCCAGTTGTTCGTCCTTATTGTCTTCAGGACTTTTCTTGACCAAATTCCCCATGAGGAGTATTCTCAATTCTTCCTGCCCCTTGGATAGGTTTAGGAAGATTTCCCTGAACTGAGTCTCTTGAGTATGAAGACCTTGGTTGTCTGGTTGGAAAGCCATTGCTGAAATAAACAGCGAGAACATGAGAGACCTGTATTGGGAGACCTGTTATGCAATGATATGTATGATATATGTATGCAATGTTTTCAAGGATCTCGCGGGGTAAACAAAAAACTGTTAGAATCTGAATCTGGTAGCTTGGTTGAAGGAACTTCATGTTGCTGAGAGTTCTTCTTCAAGAGTCAAGCTCACCATATCGAGTGGGTCATAGCCCCTGACTCAAGTTATCATGTTTTGATCTCTAAACAGCATTGGCTAGAGGAAAATAAATCCCCTTTGCCCCTTGCTTGACATCTGATTTACCATAACCTGCATCACAGACCCTTGAGATCCTTGAAATGGTTAAGGAAATGTTAAGGCATGATGTTATGATGTGATGTACAGGTATGCAAAAGTGTGAGGTGTAAGTAAGCCCTGCAATAAATCCAAATTATTGGATAAGGACTATAAACAAAACCTGCAAGGAATCCATGTTGTCAGATAACAAGAATGTGCAAGTAGTTCAAGTTTGAAGGCACACAAGTCACACATAAAGAGCCCTTAGATTTCAGGCTTGCATGAGGTTTCATAGGCAAGTACCCTCTTGAGTGTAGTTGGCTCAAAACCTGTCCTATAAATAGTAATCGGGTTCTAAGGAGCTCAATATCATTGGATTGTTTTCTATGTTCATCGTTTTGGTTTAGCCACTGAACTAGCGACCAAAATATTCCAAGAAAACAATCCTCAAATGAGTGTAGTATCGAGTATCTACCAACTTCGGACTGCACCAAAGTCGGTCATCTCACTACCCCTAAAAAAGGCCAAGATGGTCAAGTAAGGTTCTAGGTCATTAGTGCTTAGTGACATCACTCACCGGCCCCGTATTCTCTTTGATTGACTCAAAGGCTACCGGTACTCACAAATATGTCGCACTAATATAGCTATTGCTTCAACCGTGTCGGTATACGCCACACAGTTTCCACAACGTATTGCTATCTATGAATGTTTCCCAAATCCGGGTTAGGATTTATAGAACTCCGATACAAGCCCACAAAATTAAGAGCATACAAAGCAATACAATTGAAAACACAAGTGATCTAATCCTAAGGTACACCTCACTTATAGTAATCCCCAGCAGAGTCGCCAGTTCTGTGATCGGTGGGAATGAGAACTGACTGTTTTTGGAATGCTGGTTCGCGTTTGCGTTTGTTTTTGCAAAATGTCGCGGTAAGCAAGAGTCGCCACCGTCTTTTATTTTATCCAACAAGGAAAGGACAAAAGCACAGAAAAATTCCTTTTCGAGATGTTTCTCGGGTTCGGGAGGTAGATTATAGAAAGGGAAGGTGTTAGCAACCTTTCTATCCGTGGTTATCCACGGGCTCTTAGGTACTTGCTCACTATGTTTTCAAAAGTTTGCTTTTATTTGTGTTTGTGGGTTTTTAAAAGAGTTTTATTTTTGAAGAGAGTGTAAGTGCGAAAAGTTTTGTTTTGTTTTTAAAAGAAGCAAGTACTTAAGAACCTCTACCTACTCAAAAAGGAATTAAACTGTGCAAATGTCCTTTAGACAGTGCTTTCCCACTATTGAGGAGTAAGTAGCACCATCGTTGGAGTTTTCGGGTCAATTCGATTTAAGGGTCGTGTGGTCACTAAAGCAACATTAGGACGTCTTAGTGGTAATCCTAATGTCTTAGATCATTTTTATCGAGGCAACCATTTTGAGGCAACTTTGATCTTTGGACAGAAGGACGACCTCTAAAACATCCTATACTTAATGACCACGTTTGAGGAAACCAAGTGAGGTGTACCCTAAGACTGGCATGTGCAAGTGTGTCAATTTTCAGTTTATGTTATCTTTGTACATGTTATGGTGAGCTGTGGTTGATTTTAAATTAAGATAGATCTTGCCATGCAATCCTAGTTAGCATACATCTAAACAATTAATATATGTACAGGAATTTAAAGTGCGGGAATTGTAAATCCTACGCTATTACAAAGCTTCGGGGAGGGGGATTATTTACATGTCCAAAATTGGGGGAATAAAGCAGTAAAGTATAAAAGGTCTTAGTTAAGCTATTACAAACAAGTAGGCAGTCATAATAAAATAAACGCGCGCGAATCTGAAAATAAACTCTAAAAATCCTAAGAATAAAAATCTTTTTTGTTGTTTTATTTTATTTTGAGAAATGCTAAATGTTCAATTAAGTCAAATTTAATTAATTAAAAATATTGATTAACTCTAAAACATACATAATATTTTTTTGCATTTTTTTGTTTATGAAAAGGATTGAATTTAAATAAATCCTAAGTCTACTGATTTTAAAATTGGAGAAAATAAGTTAAAATAATTAACTAAATTAAATCCTAATTCTAAGTTACTTATTTTTATGATTTTTATGTTGATTAAAAAAAAAACAAATAAAATGGTCCAAACGAAAATGAAATCAGGCAGTAAATCAAGAAAAACAAAATAATTCTGGAGGCCTGGATCGAAAGAAGTGTGGGCTGTCTTTCGATCCAGTGAAGAGGCTGGATCGAAGGTGCATGAGGGGCTGCACTCTGAGGGTGTTCGATCTGGATATGTCATCCTTCGATCTGGAAGTCCTGGGTCCAATTCGAAGCTAAGCTGCTGAGCTTCGAAACTCTGAACAGGATCCTGAGAATATATTTCCTGCAAAAATGAAACACATGTTAAAGGTCCAGGGGGGACTTTACCCCCCTGATTCGAATCTCCTCCATATTCGCACCTGCTGAATCTGGGTCTGGGTTTATTTTATCCTGGGATTCGAAGGAGAAACTCAGATTGTGCCCAAGCAATGGCACAATCTCATCTCTGCGTTGTAGCTTATATGTAGCACATTAAATCATTCACAAACAACAGTAATAACGTGAATATGCAATCAGAGATCGAAATGAGTTTGAGATTAGATTTATTTTTAACAAACAAAAGTGCTTTGATCTATGATTCTGAGTGTGGAATGGCTGGTGCAAGCATTGGGTATGGCTTCCTAGAAGTGCTGATGATTTTTGGCAGCGTATCTCCACGTTCTCCCTGTTTCTTTTCTCTATTTTTTCTGTATATTTTCGTCCTTTTTCTGCAACACTTGTGATCTCTTTATATAGAGGGGGTGGAGGGGACAGGAAGACAAAGGTTTAAATGACCTTGATTATGTGTTTGACAGCCATGAATGAGAATTTGTAACGTTGATTATGTGTTTGAAAGCCATGAATGAGAGTTCGTAACGTTAGCTAAACACATGGGATCTTGTCCCTTTTTGAATTTTGAATGACATGTAACTGGCCTTCGAATGCTCCCTTTCGAATGGGTTGATGGCCTCCTTCGAATGCTCCCTTTCGAATGGGCTGATGGCCTCCTTCGAATGCTTTTCGAAAGCTTCTTCGAATGGACCCTTTGAATGCTTCTTCGAATGGACCTTTTTGGAATTCCAATCGAAGGACACTGTTATAATGCCAATCGAAGTACTTGTCCATAATGTCAATCGAAAGGCTCCTTCAGAATACCAATCGAAGGGTCATTTAGAATGCCAATCGAAAGCCTTGACATAATGCCAATCGAAATGCTTGTCCATAAGGCCAATCGAAGAGCTTGACAGAATACCAATCGAAAGGCTCCTTCAGAACACCAATCGAAGGGTCTTTCAGAATGCTAATCGAAATATACTTAAAGTACCACTCAAAAATTTTCTTTTTTTCTTAGGCAAGGGTTTGTGATCAACCATGCAGGGGGAAGACTTTGGAAAACATGAGACGGCAAATTTTGGGGTGCAACAGTCTGCTTTATCTTTACTGGGGAGAAACATAATCTGGAAGTAAACAAAACAAAGTGACAGAATAGTACAGATACAGGGATAAAACATCCTTCTCCAGGCTTCATCGGGGAAACAAATGTTTTCAAAAGTAACACTCCTACTGGGGACTGCAAAACCAATCTCGAGTAAAGCAGATGGACACCAAATCATCAAAACATTCACTGGGGAATTTATGCCCACTTCATTGGGGATATTAACACCACATCCTTAAAGGGAATGCCACAATACGTTCTTCACTAGAGAAACCGGGGACATGCGTTCTTCAAGAGTGATTATGGTAGCAACTCCTCTGGAAAAAGAACTTCCATTAGACCGAACAAAAACTTCACTGGAGAAATCTCGGATTGAGACTTCACATCATGAAAACTCGAAAAAGAGGAGAAATGAATCCAAACTTGACCGAGGATACCGGAGTCTCGAACGTAATACGGCAAATCATCCTGAGTAAACCTTCCCGAGGGGAACAAAAACTTCTTAAAACAATGGGAGTTTGTCATTCCTGGGATCACCATTTTTGTTGTTGTTGTTGTTCTTTTTTTGCATCACAAATTCTAAAGTAAATACAAATTGTAATTTCTTTTTGAAAAATCGATTTTGTTATTTAATCTTTTTGCTTTGAAATTTATTATCAATAATAAATGGAGTCTTTGCAAGCTAAATAAAATAAGAAATATAATGAATTGGGTAACAGCTCAAACTTTATTAATAGAATGGTAGTCTGCGAACGACGAGACTTCATAGATGATTACAAAGTTTGGAAAATGGTAATGTATAATGGAAAAGATACATTGAGATACAATGATCACTATCCCCTCTACCAATTTTTTTGAAATCCTGAGCAGCAACTTTTGTTGAAGTATGATGAGGATTCGAGAAGATTGTTGCTTCAATTATCAGATCTTGCATGATGCAGTTACTTGCCAAGAATGTCCCTAAATTTTGCCTAAGCTGCCCTTGCGGGTTTTCAACTTAGCGGGAAATTTATTCTGTTTATGTCTCTAACTTTTGCCTAGACCGCCCTTTCGGGTTTTTGGCCTACCGATACGCTCTTTTTTTCCTAAGCCGCCCTTTCAGGTTTTCAACTTAGCGAGCTGTTCTTTTACTTCTTTAGGAGAAGTATTTCTTGACTGCATAAACATTCATGAGACGTGGGAACTCCTCGCCATCCATAGTTTCAAGAATTAATGCACCGCCATAGAATGCTTTCTTGACAACATATGGGCCTTCAAAATTGGGAGTCCACTTTCCCCTAGAATCAGTGTTGAAATACATGATCTTTATGAGCACGAGGTCACCTTCTCTGAATTCACGATGTTTGACCTTTTTATCGAAAGGTTTCTTCATTCTTTTCTGATATAATTGTCCATGACACAAAGCTGTCATCCTCTTCTCTTCGATCAAATTCAATTGGTCAAACTGGTTTTGGACCCATTCAGCCTCGGTACACTTGGTTTCCATTATCACAAGCAAAGAGGGAATCTCAACCTCGACTGGGAGTACAACTTCCATTCCATACACCAGGGAGAACGAGGTTGCTCCTGTTGAAGTGCGGACAAATGTTCGATATCCATGCAAAGCAAAAGGGAGCATTTCATGCCAATCCTTATAAGTAACGACCATTTTCTGGATAATCTTCTTGATATTCTTATTAGCATCTTTAACATCCCCATTCATCTTTGGCCTATACGGAGAGGAACTATGATGGACAATCTTGAATTCTTCGCACAGTTTTGTCATTATTTTATTGTTCAGATTTAAGCCATTGTCGGTGATAATTCTGCTCGGCACACCATATACTGGAAGGACTGATGTTGCACTTGCTGCTGCTTTAGAAGCAATGGCGCATGCGATGGAGAATCAGCCAAATACTGACGAAAATGCTGGATCTCGTAGTTTTGCGACTTTCCAGAGAGAGAATCCACCTACCTTTAAGGGAAAGTATGATCGTGACGAAGCATTGGATTGGTTGAAATAAATTGAGAGAATCTTCTGTGTGATGGACACACTCCAGCCTAGAAGGTTTGATATGGTACTCATATGCTAGCAGTCGAGGCTGATGACTGGTAGCTAGAGACTTGTGAGAGATTGGAAGCTGCAGGTGAAAATGTCACTTGGGTTGTGTTCCGTAGAGAATTTATGAGGAAGTAATTTCCTGAAGATGTTCGTGGTAAGAAGGAAATTGAATTCCTTGAGCTGAAGCAAGGGAATATGTCGGTTGTTGAGTATGCTATAAAGTTTTATAAGTTGGCTAAGTTCTATCCGCACTACGGTGAGACAGATGATGAGTTTTCGAAGTGTATCAAGTTTGAGAATGGGTTGCACCCGAAGATCAAGAAGGCAGTTGGATACCAGAAGATCTGTGTCTTTGCTGATTTAATTGATAGTTGCAAGATTTATGAGGAGGATAATAATGCTCATTAAAAGATTATCTATGAGAAGAGGGGTAAGTACCAACAGAATCATGGTAAGCCTTATGATACCCTAACTAGTAAAGGTAAACAGAAAGATGCTCAGGGTCAGAGGACTAGTGGGGGAGATGCTCTTGCTGGTGTGGTTTGTTTTAAATTTTGGAAACTTTGGCATAAGATTAATGTGTGTACTGCTGAAGTAAAGAGTTGTATCCGTTGTGGTAAGAACAAACATGTTGTATCTGAGAGCAAGCATAAGGATGTGATTTGTTTCAATTATAGTGAATAAGGGCACATTGGTAGTCAGTGTTAGAAACCAAAGAGGGCGCAGACAAGTCGTAAGGTGTTCTCTTTGGTTGAGGATCAGACAACTGCTAAGGATAGACTTATCAGAGGTACATGTTTCATTAATAGTACTCCTTTAATTACTATTATTGAGACTAATGCTACTCATTGCTTTATTGCTGCTGATTGTGTTGAAAGATTGGGTCTTATGTTGTCTTCTATGAATCGAGAAATGGTCGTCGACACTCCAGCCAAGGGGTCGGTGACTACTTCTTTGGTGTGTTTAAAGTGTCCCTTGTCGATCTTTGATAGAGACTTTGCTGTTGATTTGGTTTGTTTACCGTTAAGAGGTTTGGAGGTGATTTTGGGTATGAACTGGTTAGAGCATAATTGTGTTCATATTAACTGTTATGACAAGTCTGTGAGGTTTTCTACTCCTGAAGAAGAGGAAGATAGTCTGTTGTCTGCTAGACAATTGAGGAAGTTGATGTAAGAAGAAGCACAAATGTTCTCGTTGATGGCGTCACTATCTGTAGATACTCAAGCTATAATTGAGGAATTGCAAGTGGTGTATGAATTTCCTGAAGTTTTCCCCGATGAGATTCCTGATGTACCGTCGAAGAGGGAAGTTGAATTTGCAATTGATCTTGTATCTGGTACCAGACTTGTGTCTATGGCACCATACAGGATGTCTGCATCCGAATTATCAGTGTTAAAGAAGCAATTGGAAGAGTTACTTGAAAATAAGTTTGTAAGACCAAGTGTATCGCCGTGGGGAGCTCCAGTGTTGTTAGTAAAGAAGAAAGATGGAAGTATGAGGCTTTATGTTGATTATAGACAACTGAATAAAGTGACGATTAAGAACAAGTATCTGATTCCAAGAATAGATGACTTGATGGACCAATTGGTGGATGCTCGTGTGTTTAGTAAGATTGATTTGAGGTCGTGTTACCATCAGATTAAAGTGAAGGATGAAGATATCTAGAAGACGGCTTTCAGAATGCGTATGGACATTATGAGTATTCGGTGATGCCTTTTAGTGTTACTAATGCGCCGAGAGTATTCATGGAATACATGAATCATATCTTTCATACTTATTTGGATCGGTTTGTGGTGGTGTTTATTGATGATATTTTGATTTGTTCTAAGTCAGAAGAAGAGTATGCATAACACTTAAGAATAGTATTGCAAGTTTTGAAAGAGAAGAAGTTGTATGCAAAGCTGACCAAGTGTGAATTCTGGTTAAAGGAGGTTAGTTTTCTTGGTCATGTGATCTCAAGTAGTGGCATTGTTGTAGATCCATCGAAGGTTGATGCAGAATGATAAGGTAGTTGCTTATGCGTCAAAGCAGTTGAGGACTCATGAGAAGAACTTTCCTACACATGATTTAGAGCTTGCTGCAGTTGTGTTTGTGTTGAAGATTTGGAGGCATTATCTTTATGGTTCTAGATTTGAAGTGTTTAGTGACCATAAGAGCTTAAAGTATTTATTCGATCATAAGGTGTTGAATATGAGGCAACGAAGATGGTTGGAATTGTTAAAGGATTATGATTTCGGTTTGAATTATCATCCAGGAAAAGCGAATGTGGTAGCTGATGCGTTGAGTCGAAAGACTTTACATATGTAGGCAATGATGGTTAAAGAGTTGGAATTAATTGAACGGTTCAGAGATATGAGTTTGGTTTGCGAGATTACACCGCATAGTGTTATGTTAGGTATGTTGAAGATTAATAATGAATTTCTAGACAGTATCAGAGAAGCTCAGAAGCTGGATGTGAAACTGGTAGATTCGATTGTTGGGATCGATCAGCCTGAGAAAGTATTTTTAAACATTTAAAACAATTCAAATAAAGTGAAAATTTATAAATAAATACCAAAACACAAAATTAAATTGTGAAAAAATAAAAATCAGAAAGAGAATAATCAAAAATATTTTTCATAATTTTTTCAGATTTTTTGGACTAAAAATGAATTTTCTATGATTTTTTGAATTTTAAAACAATTAAATATAAAAATCAGAAAAGAAAATAAAAAAACAAAAAAATATGGGCCATCTGATCAATGTCAAAATGCGTTAGTAAACAAATCAAGTGGACATGGCGCGTTGTGCATGTTATGGACTTTAGTGAATAATGCATAAGATCATTAATTAAATCAGATTTTTGAAAAAACACAGATGACGCGCCTTCATTGGTTGGAAGATGACACGTTGGTCATCTTCAAACTTCAGCCAGTCCCAAAACCAGGTTGCTCAATCAGTAAAATTAGAGCACGAGACTTATGACATTCGCTTCGTCTCTTTAAGACGAAGACAACCACACCTTCGCGAAAAATTTATATAAACTATAGCTCAAGCAATTTGGAAGGAAAGTTTTGAAAAGAGATTTGAAATTTCATGGTCAAAACGTGTTTCCAGTAAAAAGCAAGTGTTGCAACTAGAACAAGGGCAATGAGAGCATCACAATGATATCAAAGTTTTGAAGAATTGACGAAGGAATCTACCTATTGAAGTTGAGTTGCAGAGCTCTGAATCTGGACTTCTATGGAGCAATATAGGTAACAATTTTTAAATTTAATTATATGGTTAGCTTCAGGGAAGATCAAGGAAGGTGAATTGATGGAAAAATTGGATTGAAAAGGGCTTGAGAATAGATTTCGAAGTTGCTGAATTCTGAGTTATGGAACTAGTTTTGCAGGGTGATTCTGGCTATCCAAGCTTGAGGAAATGAATTGGGAATGACCCTTTATTTATAGGGAATCAAATGGAATGTCCAAGCGTCTGAAATGATGAAGTTTGGAGGGAAATCGTATAAAGTTGAAAACAAGAAAAGTGTGACTTCTAATTTGATCAAAACTCATCCAAAACGCATGTTTTATTGTGTTAATCAAATCTGAAACTTCATTAAACATGTTTAGAGGCAAAAACGCGTGGAAAACTTGTGATTAGAAGCCAAAACAAAGATTTCAAAATCTGACTTGAGATGAAACTTCAGTTCCAAGTTACCAACTTCAAAATCATGGCATTCTCAGCTCCAGGGGTCTTAGGCCATGGTTCTTGATGCTTTAGAAAGACGAGGTTACAAGCTTTGCAATGAAAAAAGAATGGAATCAAATGGATGTTTGAGCTGAAAGTTGTATTGAGTCAAAGTTGGAGAAAAAGGGTTGACTTTCCATACTTAGAAATATTTCAAATTTTTCTTCAAAAGTGACCTATAATGTATTGCATCCACACATGGTCTTCCAATTGAAATTTTCTCTTGACCAAAAAAGATGGCATGAAATAGACCTCTTGAATGACATTTTGAAACTTGAACCGTTCAAAATCTCCAAAAATTGAGAGAGTTATGAATTCTTGAAGTTGGCAAAAAAATCATGAAATGACCTATAATCTTTTGTATACTTAAGGTAACTTACATCCATTTTCTCACTTTCCACATAAAAGAAGGCATGAAGTTCACATCCTCAAGATAATTGTGGAAAAATAATGGGCTCAATATGATAAAAATTGACCAAGTTATGATCATTTGAAATCACACATGGAAAATTGGGGATTCATCTAGAGGACTTGTAATCTTTCTTCTTCATCAAGTTTCTTCCACATGAAAACTCCTTGGAACTTTTGAAGTGATTTGTTGCTAACCCTTTGAAGATAATGATGTATTTGGAATCACTCAAAAATACCAAAAGATGAGCAAGATATAATTCTTTGAAGTTCAAAACCCTAGCTCCTAGATAAAGAAAAATTCCTTGAGGAACTTTGACAATTTTGAACAAACTTCTTGTACCAACACAAATGCTTTGTAAATATAAGTTGTTGAGGATGATAATGAGAACTAATAGCAACCACAACGACTTTCATGTCTTGAGAATTAAGAGAAATATGCATTTGTGACCAATGGAAACAAAGCCTTGTCTAAGCATGACAACTTCTCCAATCAATCCCTTGTGCTTTTGAACCAAATTTGATAATCTTGAAATGTGGTGAACCAAAATAACCTTGTCATGCCATTTCTTCCAAAACAAATCCAATGGTGAGGTTTGAACTTCTAAAGATTTATTGACTAGGGCATGGAAATAAACTCATGAACCCATGGAGCAACTTGCTGAATCTTATTGCCTTTACCTACATGAGTAACAAGCAAGACAAAACAACATTGCACTTTATTAATTAAAAGAAGAAATCAAGACAAAAATATTCATGATCACAAAAGAACACAAGTCAAGGTGCTTGGTGATTCCTCAAAGAGCAAAACTAAATATAGGGAGGGGAACCAAGAATCCTAATGTGATCTTATTGTGATTGAATCAACATGGTATGACGAAGGGATCTTAGTGACAAAAATTGGGGTAGAACACTTACCTCAGAAAAATCAAGCCTTATCCTGGTGCATGATGAGCGGAATAGTGCTAGTCCTTAAAGAGGTAAAAGAAGAGCGCCAAGGTCATCACTTTTTTCTTGTTCTCACACCAATATGCTAGAAGACCTTGACGCACCACCAGCTCACCGAGTGTAACTAGGAAGGAGCGATTTCCACGTGGTTCAAGATGCCAACCTCTAAGTCATTGAAAGGAAGACGAAAGCCGATTAAAGATAATATGCTCTCATGAAAAGGAATGACATATCCATCAAATTTATTGCACATACTCTTATCTTCATTCGAAGGGAACACCCTCAACCCGAGGAGGACCCCACTTAAGTAAAACACAATCTAGAATGCGCTTGCTAGCAAAGAAAAAGTAGTATCCAACTTCTCTTGATCTACCCAATTTTCAAAAATATCCCTATTTACCTTCCTTTTCATGGTTAGTGCTACCTCTATGGAGATGGAGCATGTTAAAAGGAAGAACAGCGTCAAAAAAGGAACTTATAGTGTGTCCAAACTTGAATCCAATACTTATTTTATTAAAACCATTTCTTATTCAAACATACCCCCAAAGTTACGAAGGTCTTACTCATGAAAGAGATGTACACTCAGTCCGGAAACTCAGTTTTATTTCTTTCGAACAATCTTAAGAAACCATTCAACCAGGAAACTCAAATTTTCTAACGTTAAGTTAACACATAACAAAGATCAAATACACAATAAATTATATATATATTTTTCCCTGTAAATAATATATGTGTGTACATATATATACATATCTCATCAACTATTGATCCTGGTGATGCTTCTGTAATAATGAAAAAACTTTGATTTTGCACATGATCTTTTTTATACAAACAAAGCCAAACACTATTTACAAAGCTTTTAGCTAGAAAATATACAAGAAAATAAATTTACATTAAGCCGCATATCACTCCGTATACTGTAATCAAACCCATTATTAAGGAATGATCTGTGCCAGCTTCCAAATCCAAAGTTAGAACATCATTACTCAGAACAATTCCTGAACAAGACTCTTTTTGCTTTGCCTCTGCTATCATTTGTCCATCTTTGTTTATTATCCGAAAACCAAATGATTTTCCAATACTCATTCTTTCTATGCACAATTCTTGTGATCCCACTTTAATGATGCAAACTATTTTTCCTGTAAAACATCTTTTAACTTGAAACCATGCTTGCTCCTCTTTGCTGCTGTGATATTTGTGTCCTTCCCAACATCCAAAAGCTAGTAATCTCTTTTTGATGGTGCAGACAACATTACCTTGTAGATCCATGAGATTAACTTTTCTTCTACCTTTTCTATTATAGTTATCAACTCTATAAGCTATGTTACCATTTGAATCATAGACAGTGCAACCATTTGAGTGGAGAACAAGTGATTTCATCCATACTGTATATCTTTCACTTTTATTACTGACACACTGAACATGAGAATCCGAGGATTTTATAGATTCTTGTTCTTGAGGATAAACTTTGGCTTTGGCCATTACTCTTTGTTGTTGTGATTGTGATATTTGAGTATGGACCTTCTAATTGATGTATGTTGAATGAATGTCGCGAGCAACTTATTTATAGGCCTTACTAACTTGGCAGTTTCTTGGAAGCACCTTATGTAGATAATTCAGTTTAATATCTTACCACTCGTGGCAAAGGTGCTTTAGATTAATTAATTACTAACTGAAATAAAAAGTATGATGTGGTTCAAACTTCAACTTTCAACAAACTTTTTATTATTTTCTTTTAAAACTTTATAAATTAAGGTATCCTTCTACTCAAGGTTGAAACAAATTAAACTCTCGTATCAATTTAAAAAATAGATATATTTCAATTAAATCTCCAACCAAATCCTATGGATAAAGACTCAAAAATAGTTGTGAGCATTAAATGAGCATTAAATGATGATGAGACTTATCACAACCAGAAATCCTGCAACGTGAGATTCTACACCATGGCTTAATTCTGGATCAGAAGTTCTGCTTCTGCGTAGCATCCATCCTCTGATCTTTGTATCTTCTGGCTCCAGCACGTTCTGAAGGAGCTTTCAGACTTTCTAGAAAGCTGGCAGCATACTTCTTAACCTTCTTTGAATTACCCTGGCAAATTCTGACTGAAGCTTTTGTGAAAACTTACCCAGAAGTTCTGACCAAAATCTGCCTTGAGAGTGTCCAGAATTTGCTGAGTGTTATGGTGATAATCTGGTCAGAAGTTCTGAGTTTTGTCATGCTTCTTAAACACTTAGAAAAGTTTCTAAGTATTTAGAATTTGACTTTTCCAAAGTAAAATTTGACTTTTGAAATTCTTGATGAAACAAACTTCATATTTCAACATGTCTTGATGAAATATGATTTTTGAGATTTGATTTTGATCCAAAAGTTAAAGTTGGTCTTCTCAGTGTGCAAATGACCATTTTGCCCTTGCGGGTGACTTTTCTTGAAAAATTGCAGTTTAAAGCTTGGAATTGGATGGAAGCAAACTCGAGGATCCAGGGTGATTCCTTGAGAAATGAGAGGGCAAATTTTTGGGTACAACAGCTTCCCCTGTTCAATCTTCTTACACCTGAAGAGTTAGATTGGTAATTCTGCCATTCGTGACTTAAAGATGGAAGATGATTGAACACTAGAGTATCCAGAAAATTTGCACTCGAAGATGATTAATGATAGAGGGAATGGGCTTAAAGATGCCATTTGGAGAGGTAATAGATAGTTGTTGGAGATGGGCTTAAGAATGCCATCCAAAAATGATTGTTGGACTGTATCTGTAAGCTGGAACTGGATGATTGTCAGAATGGCGTCTGTGTCTGGAGCGTATCTGGAATGTATTTGAATGAGTGACATAATGACATCCGAATCTAGATCGTATCTGGATTGTATTTAAATGAGTGACAAAATGACATCTGAATCTGGATCGTATCTGAACTGTATTTGAATGAGTGATAGAATGACATTCGAATCTAGATCGTATCTGGACTGTATTTTAACGAGTGACAGAATGACATCCGAATCTGGATCGTATCTGAATTGTATTTGAAAGGAATCTGGAATAAGTATCTGAATGTCAGCCATATCTGGATCGCATCTGAACTGTCTCTAGAAGGAATCTGGAATAAGTATCAGAATGTCAGCCATATCTGGATCGCATCTAAATTGTCTCTAGAAGGAATATGGAATAAGTATCAGAATGTCAGCCATATCTGGATCGCATCTGAACTGTCTCTAGAAGGAATCTGAAATAAGTATCAGAATGTCTGCCATATCTAGAGCGCATCTGAACTGTTTCTAGAAGAGAATCTGAATGAGTATCAGGATGGAATCTGTATCTGGAGCGTATCTGAACTGTATCTGAAAGCTGAATCTGAATGAGTATCAGGATGGCATCCATATCTGGAGCGTATCTGAACTATATTTGAAAGCTGAATCTGAATGAGTATCAGGATGGCATCTGTATCTGGAGCGTATCTGAACTGTATCTGAAAGCTGAATCTGAATGAGTATCAGGATGGCATCCGTATCTGGAGCGTATCTGAACTGTATCTGAAAGCTGAATCTGAATGAGTATCAGGATGGAATCTATATCTGGAGCGTACCTGAACTGTATCTGAAAGCTGAATCTAAATGAGTATTAGGATGGCATCCGTATCTGGAGCGTATCTGAATTGTATCTGAAAGCTGAATCTGAATGATTATCAGGATGGCATCCGTATCTGGAGCGTATCTGAATTGTATCTGAATGCTGAATCTGAATGAGTATCAGGATGGCATCCGTATCTGGAGCGTATCTGAACTGTATTTGAATGCTCAATAAGATGATGAAGGAATCTTGGATGATTACTACTCCAACAGGATGATGAAGGAATCTTGGATGATTACTACCTCAGCAGGATAATGAAGGAATCTTTGATGATTACTACTCCAAAAGGATGATGACCTTTATCTGTTGACTGATCTTTCCTGAAAAGGTAAAGAGTTAGTTGTATGCAATGTCATGATGTATGCATTGCGTAATGATGTTCTCAAAATAAATGAGATTGTGTCGTGTGCACTTGTCATGTATGTAATATGATATATAAAATGTGAGATGTTAATGAATGTATTTTTGTCTGGAAAATAAATCCTTGACAAATTTCGGGGAGTTTGTTAAATCCTGGACTGCTGTTGAAGAGTATGTGTGTCTTCAAACTTCACTTACAATGTTTCCACCGGGGATTCCTGTTTTGTTGTTTGAGGAGAAACTCTGCCGGGGAGAGTTGAGAACTCTGTGGAGAGTATTGATTCCTCCTTGGGGGAAAAAGTTCAGGAGTCTCGGTTGTCCGTTGCTCTACTGAGGAGTCGAAGTTGAACTTAATATCTGGTCGGGTCCAGGTTTCACAGTAACTTGTTGGGGATTGTAGAGAAGAGGAGTTGTGGTCCTCTTATTTGTAGTAGTCGGAGAGGCAAACTCAAACTGGGGGAATCCTACCGTTTGTTGGGGAAATAAACCATGTTGCCAGTCTGCTAGAGAGGTGACGACTTCGTTTGGGAAAGTCCTCGAGGACTCTTGAGGTTGTCTCAGCTGGGGAAAGGTTTTCAGAGATTAAACTCTTGCTGGGAAATTATCCTATGAGAAGGACTTTGGGGAGACTTGTCATTGCGCCTAGCAGCAAATGTTTGTGGTATTGCCAAAAATATTTAATTGTACGTAACCCTTTGCTGAGATTGACGTTCAATGCCCCAAGTGACGGAGATGGAAACCTGCCCCTGGTTACTCTGTACTTCTTGAGAGATTTCTTGGATGGACTTCCCCAAATGTGCTGGATAGTGACATGTTGTACCCCCTTGTCGATAGGAGATTTGTCATTAGAAATGTCATCCTACTTGAATTGATTTTGTTCACTGAGAGAGCTTTCGTTCACTGGATATTCATTGTGTGAATTTCTCTGCTGTCAAACAAATAGCCATATGCAAATAGGGATATTCAAGTAATGCAAAGTTTATGTTTGTCTTGAAGTTTTGAACAATGTGTTTTTAGCAAGTAAAGAAGTTTGTAATTCAACTCTGGATTTTGAGTAAAGCCTTACAGGAGTCAGGATACCTTTTGTAACAGTATGCTTTCGAACTAACCCATGCTTCAATTAGGACTTTTAAAGGGTTGTAACGCGGCTTGGTTCATGGTTTAAGAAACAAAGGATAAAGGCTCAAAATATATTTGTATCCACCCGCTCTTCGTGACGTTCTTCAGTCCTAAATTTAGTTAATTGTACGTTTGAACTCCAATTGAGTCTAGAATTACGTTTTGGTGATGGTTCAGACAAGTTAAGTTTATCGGAAGGCAATTATTTTTTTTTGCAACCTTTTTCATGTTGTTGAGGATTTGTAGTGACCTCTTTTTGATTTGTTATCCCTGATTTTTACCTGATTGTTCTTGTTTTGAGATTACAGTCAGCGGGATGCCCCCGTTTTCTTAAGTCTCCTTTGTAGGTTTTGACTTAGCGGGCTTTACTTTTTTGAGAAATAGTGACTTCCTATGTGATAGGGAACCATCACCATCTTTTGATTTCAGAGGAATGTTTTTGATGTCATTCGTTGTATTACGAGATGAGAGTTTGCGGCTTAAAGCGCATTTGAATTAACTGAGAGACTACTCTGCCCCAGGTTTTGATTAAAGGTTTCAATTTATGTTAAAACAGAAAACTTATACTTCTTTGGCTCGAAGGGGTTGACTAGGGATTATCTTCCTTATAACTCCAGTGTTTAGAATTTGAAAGAATGTCTGTAAATCGTCAGCAAGGTCTGTCCAAAAGCATACTTTATGAGATAATGGCATTGTTTTCGTCATCCTCCCTCTAAAGGCTTGTAACTTTTAGCAAGAGTTGAATGTCATAAAGAGAGTTAAAAGCATAGTTTAAATGTAATGAAAATGAGTGGATCAAATCAAGACAAACATATGCAATGCATTAATGAAATAAAGTTTGACATTAATAGATAATTGTTTGAACAACAAAAGAAATTACAATTGAAAATTCAAAATGAACAAGGCGCTCTCAATGATTTGGCATAGGAGCATTGATTATGTTTGGAGTCTCCAGAGGGTTAAACTCGATCTCCTTGGCATCAATCATGTCTTGGACCTTGTTCTTCAGAGCCCAACAATTTCTTGTGTCATGTTCTGGACTATCAGAGTGGTATGCACACCTTTCATTGGGATGATAGGTAGGATCAGAAGTATTTGGGTTTCGGAGAGGAGCCTTTAACGTAATTATCTCTGCCTTTAACATGTGTTGTAGCGCTTGAGCCAGTGACATGTTGATCTTAGTGAATTGTCTTTTAGGCACGACCTCCTTACGCTGATGCCCTTGTCTTTGTTGAGCAGGCGTAGGATTAGAGATCAAGATTGCTCCTACGTGTTGGTCATGACGACTCTTTTGACCATACACAACATTGGACTCTTTCTTCCCATTGTATGGCTTTTTCTGAGCATCAGAAAGTGTAGCTCCTTGGATCTTTCCACTTTTGATGCCATCTTCGACTCTTTCGCCAGTCAGTATTAGCTCGGTGAACCCGGCTGAGGAGCTTCCGATCAAGTGTTTGAAAAAAGGCCCTGTCAAAGTTCCCATGAAGATGTCAATCACCTCCCTGTCAGTTAAAGGGGGTTGCACCCTACCAGCCAGATCTCTCCACTTTTGGGCGTATCCTTTGAAGCTATCGTTGGAACCCATGTTCATGTTCTGCAGTTTCACACGAGTTGGTGCAAGATCAGCATTGTACTGATACTGTTTGTAGAAAGCAGCAGCTAAATCCTCCCAAGGGTGGATGCGAGAACTCTCCAATTGATAGAACCATTCGAGTTGGGTCCCTACTAGGTGTCTTGGAAGAAATGGATCCAAAGCTTTGGATCAGTTGTGTATGGTTAAATCTTGCGGACATAAGACTTTAAGTGCATCTTAGGGCAAGAGACTCCATCGTACACGGAAAAGCTAGGGATTTTGAACTTTGGCGGAATGACCACTCCAGAAACCAAACCCATGTCTCCTAAATCTAAGCCAGGTATCGGTTTAATCTCCATAGCACTGAGGCGATCCTCCAACTGTTTGTACTTGTCATCGGTGGAAGGATATTGTTCCTCGGAGTAGTCAGCTTCAACTTCATCAATCTCCAAATTATGGTCTTCTTCAAGACTATCCCCCATGTTGGATGGAGTTGAAAGATCTAGATCTCCCTTGACTGGTCCTCTAGGTCTTCTTCCCAAGTTCAGGACGCCTATTGACTTCTTGGACTTTTTCTTCTTGTCTTTAAGAAGAAGAGTCTTCAGATCCTCTTGCCCCTTAGCCATAGCCAAGAACATTTGTTGGAATTGAGCGTTTTGAGCTTGGAGATCTTTCACCGTTTGTTCCATATCCATCTTACTGAAATAAACAACAGGAAGATAAGGAGACCTATATGGGAGAAACCTGTCATGATATGATGCATGATATGTGGATGCATGTTTTTAAAGATCTCGCGGGGTAAACATAAGAAAGAGTTAGAAGTTGAACTTTGATCAACAGCTTTGATTGGAGAACTTTGTATCGGTGGATGTCCTTCAACGAGAGTCAAGCTCACCATATCAATTGGGTCATAACCCTTGACTCAAATTGTTGTACTTGACGGCGTTTGGTTAGAGGGAAATAAATCCTCTCGCCTCTTGGTAGATGTCTGGTTCAACGTAACCTTCACCACATGCCCTTGAGATCCTTGAAATGGTTAAGGAAATGCTATGGTATGATGTTATGATGTTATGTACAGATATGCAAGTTATATACAAATAATCATATTCACACAAAGCAAACAAATCCTTAGTTTTAGGCTTGCATGGAGTTTGTAGGTAAGTACCCTCTTAAAGTTTAGTTGGCTCAACCTGTCCTAGTTAATAGTAACTTGGTTCTAAGGGATCTCAATATCACCGATCTTTCTCCCAGCTTCGTTCAATAGGCGATTGACTCGCAACCAAACAAAGCTCAAGAGTCCAACCTCAATGAGTGTAGCATCGAGTATCTACCAACTTCGGACTGCACCAAAGTCGGTCATCTCACTACGTCCTAATGGCCAAGTTGGTCAAGTAAGGTTCTAAGGTCAGTTGATACTTCACGACACCACGCGGCGGCCCCGTACTCTCCTTGATTGACTCAAGGGTTACCGGTACCAACCAAATTGCCACATCAACATAGATATTGCTTCAACCGTATCGGTATACCCCACACAGTTCCCTCACAGTTTATTGCTACTTACCTAAAAGGTGTCCCCAAATCCGGGTGTAGGATTTTTAACAGTAACCCAAACAAGGACCCATAATGTAAAGCAAATAAATCAAACAATGTAAGCAAGTAAATGTGATCTAACCCTAAGGTAACCCCACTTTTATCTGAGTCCCCAGCAGAGTCTCCAGTTCTGTGATACGGTGGGAGAACTGACTTGAGGGTTTTGCGTTTGTGTTTGCAAATGTTGCGGTTTAGCAAGATTTGCCACCGACTTTTCTTTTATCCAATAAGGAAAGGTGAAAAAGCACAGGAAAGACCTTTAGAGATGTTTTCTTGAGTTCAGGGGGTAGATTATGAAAAGGGAAGGTATTAGCACCCTTTTCATCCATGGTTTTCCATGGGATCTTAGTTGCTTGCTAGATCACTTGCTTTTGTTTGAATGTGTGCTTGTGATGTGGGTTTTAAAAGTATTTTTAAAAATGCAACTTTGTAATGATTCTCGTTTCTATGAGAATGCATACAAAGTGTTTGTTTCGAAAATAATTCAAAGATGTGTTTGTGAGATGTGTTTTTGAAAGTCAGTTTGAAAAGGTGTATTCTTTGTAATGGTTCTCTTTTCTATAAGAACGCGTAGAAAGTGTTGTCTTTCAAAAGTGTTTCAAAATGAAATTGTTGGTGTATAAAATATTTTATTGTGAGCAAGCGAGTAACTGAGAGCGAACCTACCTACTCAAAAGGTCTTAGATGTGCTTTTCCTCCTCCTTTAGATGTTGCTATCTTACCATTGTTTTGGTAAGAAGCCCCATCATTGGATGTGAAAGGACGGATGTTGGTACGTTTGTATAGTCATAGAAGGAAACTTATGGGACGTTTTAGCAATGTCGTTTTAGGGACTAGATCATTTACCGAAGGCAACATTAAGGGTCATCGAGGGACTACGATCTTCTATCGAGGGTCTTTCGCTAAAACACCCATGTTCGAGGGACATGACTATTTTTCCGATAGGTAACAAAGTGGGTTACCCTAAGGGTGCTAGTGTGCAAGTGTATTTGATTGCATGTGTTTTAGTCTTAATTAGGGTGATCTATTTGTTGATTTTCATATCTTGCCATACACACCCTAATTACTAGCATTTACATTTTAAAGCGATAAGTTGCAGAAATGTAAAGTCCTACGCTATTACAATATTTAGGGGATGAGGGTACATACTTATGAATGGGGGTTGCAAATAAAAATAAGTCCTAAGTTACTATTACAACTATATTGAAATAGATAAGAATGTACATGAAATATAAAATGCTTATTTATTTAAGAAAAGAAATAAGTTTTGTTTAAGAAAATATTTTTTGTATTTTATGTTAATATTAAAAAATGATGAAAAGGAAAATAAATGAAGGATAGAAACAGTGCTGCTACAAGCAAAACAAACAGGGATCAAAAGTTCTGAAGTCAGGCACGTGGTGACTCAGAAGGAAGCGTCAATGGGTATCAGAAGTTCTGGATTGGTACACTCTGAGGTCCTGCAAGACACTTTAGAGGGAAAACACAGAAGTTCTGGATTGCTATGTGCTGAAATTAGGAATGTTATAACAATGAGAAAATCTTAGAAGTTCTGTATATTAAAACAGTGAAGAGAACTCAGAGGTTCAATATGTGCTAAGACAGTGAGTGAATGTCAAAAGTTCAGCGTGTGCTAAAATAGTGAGTGAACAATCAACAGTTCAGCATGTTATCAGCGTATGAAAATCAGAAGTTCTAAGTGTTAAAACAGTGAGTGAACATCAGAAGTTCTAAGTGTTAAAACAGTGAGTGAACAATCAGCAATTCAGTGTGCATTAACAGTGAGGAGAACTCATAAGTTCAATGTGTTTAAACAGTGAGAAAATCATGGAAGTTCTGTGTGTTAAAACAGTGAGGAGAACTCAAGTTCTGCGTGCTTAAATAGTGAGAAAATCCAGGAAGTTCTGTATGTTAAAATGGTGAGTGAAAAACAAAAGTTATATGTTACATTTTGAATTTTAATCAGCACACCCGTAATTCATTCAGTTCTTATTAAACATCAAATCAGAAGGATAACAGCACAACAACTTATAGAAGTTCTAATCCTGATCCTGAGCCTATCCTTAATCAAAAAGTTCTGACCCACAGTTTTTCTACTTAAGCAATGATATGTACAACATCAATACTATGATATTTACATGTTTAATGATGTTCTGAATGAAAAAGACGCAAAGTCAGAAAGACTTACCTTGAACCTGGAACGTGGGCTTGGAGTTTTGAGCTGCTACCTTTGGATGTTCTGGAATCAGCAAGAGAAACGGAAGAGGAAATGCCAAGCTTTTTGATTCAAAAGGAAGAGAAAAGGTTTGGTTTTCTATTTGGAATTTCTGGATTTTTTATGAAGGTTTCAAATTCCTTTTCTCTCCTTTAAAGCCCAACCCCTTTGAACGTGTGATGGAGCAAAGTATTTATAGGTGAATTTGTTGTGATTTTGGGGGGAAAGACAAATGGGATTTTAAATCAATTTGGCATCCTGTTCCCTTGCTTTTTCATCACTGTTTTCGTATGCTAGTTTGGTGCAATTATGGGATACTGGCGTAGGCTGAACTAGCTGCTGATTAGCAACTTTTAACCATGCTTAAGCTGGAGTTGTCAGTATGATTTAAGGAAAAGCAAAACAAAGCATGGGCTTAGTATCAGAGTTTGCTATCCCAAGACAGTAGAGGTACACATGATGGAAATCCTTTGGATAAAGACTCAAAAGTGGTTGTGAGCATTAAATGAGCATTAAATGATGATGAGACTTATCACAACCAGAAATCCTGCAACGTGAGATTCTACACCATGGCTTAGTTCTGGATCAGAAGTTCTGCTTCTGCGTAGCATCCATCCTCTGATCTTTGTATCTTTTGGCTCCAACATGTTTTGAAGGATCTTTCATACTTTCTAGAAAGTTGCCAGCACGCTTCTTAAACTTCTTTGAATTACCCTGGCAAACTCTGACTGAAGCTTTTGTGAAAACTTGCCCAGAAGTTATGACCAAACTCTTCCTTGAGAGTGTCCAGAATTTGCTGAGTGTTATGGTGATAATCTGGTCAGAAGTTCTGAGTTTTGTCACGCTTCTTAAACACTTAGAAAAATTTCTAAGTATTTAGAATTTGACTTTTCCAAAGTAAAATTTGACTTTTGAAATTCTTGATGAAACAAACTTCATATTCCAACATGTCTTGGTGAAATATGATTTTTGAGATTTGATTTTGATCCAAAAGTCAAAGTTGGACTTCTTAGTGTGCAAATGACCATTTTTCCCTTGCGGATGACTTTTCTTGAAAAATTGCAGTTCAAGGCTTGGAATTGGATGGAAGCAAACTCGAGGATCCAGGGTGGTTCCTTGAGAAATGAGAGGCCAAATTTTGGGGTACAACAGAACCCAAACATTTGATTCAAATTTTTATGTAATGGATATATGTCCCTCATATTCCTGCTTTCTAGGCCGACCATGGATTCACAATGCTGGCGCTGTCACTTCTACATTGCACCAAATGCTGAAGTATCCGATTCAAGGGAAGATTATCATCGTTCATGGAGAAGAAAAGTATATGATCAGCCACCTCAATATTTAAGATTTGTGGAATTAGATGGTGAATTTATTGAAACTCCATTCCAACACTTTGAAGAGGTCCCGCAAGATGTGGTAGTGACTAAGGCTGTTCCCAAGATCAGAAGGCCTCCACTCAGGATGTCATCTTTGAAGGATGCAAAGGCAGTGATAGAAGAAGGAGGATGCATTATCTGGGGACAACTCCCATATATCCCAGACAAGTCTGACAAGTTTGGCCTAGGTTTCACTTTAGGTGCTCAGAAGGTTGTACGTCGCGCTCGTGCTGGAGGACCACCCCTGAAGATCATAAACTGTGATGTCAATGCGGTAGAGGATGATGAAGATGGTTGCAACCTGGAGGGTTGGATCTTCCCAACTGTCAGTGGAGGGCTCAGCAACTGGGAGGCTAGAGATTTTTTCCCGATCACTTTGATCCCACAGTAATTTGTCTTTACATTTTGATGGATCTGTAATATTAAAAACAATTCAAACTCTTAAAACCTTGCGTCTTACCCGAGGAACAATGGTCCATTTATAAGGGTTATTATCTCATTTCCATATGACATCAGTGAATCATGGACGTTTTGCATACTAACTCTGTGCTCATTGTTTTTTCTTTTTACATTTTCATTTCTTTCAAAGATAGCTATACCCTTACACACACGCACACTCACAATGCAGGTCTACATCCATTCGGGATCCCATGGATAACGGTTCTGCTATGGATTTTTGTGACTCGGAAAATCTAATCTACCAAGCCGAAGACGAAGGTGAGGAAGATTGTGAAGTACCAGGGGAACTTGCCAGATTACTACAACAAGAATAAAGAACCATTCAGACTCACGAGGAACCCGTGGACACAATCAACCTGGGTACCGAAGAAGACAAAAAAGAAGTCAAGGTGGGTGCCAACCTGGAACCGAGTGTCAAGGAGTGTCTTATTCAGCTGCTACACGAGTATGTTAAGGTCTTTTCCTGGTCATATGAAGACATTCCAGGACTTGATGCATATATTATGGTACATCGTCTACCTACAAAAGAGGATTGTCCACCAGTAAAACAAAAGGTTCGTCGCATGCGACTGGACATGTCAGAAAAGATTAAAGCGGAAGTCATGAAATAATTTAACGCTGGATCTTGGCCATCACCTCCTATTCGCAATAGTTTGCCAATGTTGTTCCCGTACCCAAGAAAGACGGCGAGGTAAGAATGTACGTGGACTACAAAGATTTGAATAGGGCAAGCCCTAAGGATGATTTCCCACTTCCTCATATTGACATCCTAGTTGACAATACAGCATAACAAAAAGTGTTTTCTTTCATGGACATTTTCTCAGGTTACAACCAAATCAAAATGGCGCCTGAGGACATGGAGAAAACAACATTTGTCACACAGTGGGGCACATTCTGCTACAAGGTGATGCCGTTCGGACTGAAGAATGCTGGGGAAACCTATCAGTATCCCATAGTAGCTTTATTTCACGACATGATAGATGACGAAATAGAGGTCTATGTGGACGACATGATAGCTAGATCTCAAACAGAAGAAGAGCATCTTGATCATTTACAGAAACTGTTTAAGAGGCTAAAGAAGTACAAGCTGAGGTTGAACCCAAATAAATGCACGTTTGGAGTGAGGTTTGGTAAAATCCTAGGCTTTGTCGTCAACAACAAGGGTATTGAAGTAGATCCTTCCAAGGTGAAAGAGATACAAGAGATGCCTGCTCCTCGTGCTGAGAAGGAAGTCAGAGGATTCTTGGGACATTTAAACTACATTGCCAGATTCATTTCTCACCTGACAGCTAATTGTGAGCCAATCTTCAAACTATTGAAGAAAGATCAAGTAGTCAAATGGAATGATGAATGCCAAACGGATTTCGACAAGATCAAAGAATACCTGCAAGAGCCTCTTGTTTTAATGCCACAAGTCAAGGGAAGACCATTAATCATGTATCTGACTGTTTTAGAAAATTCAATGGGGGTGTGTGTTGGGGCAGCATGATGAGTCTGGCCGAAAAGAGCACACTATTTATTACTTGAGAAAAAAGTTTACTGACTGTGAAACAAGATATTCACTGCTCGAGAAAACTTTCCGCGCTCTGGAATGGGCTGCTCGCCGGCTAAGACAGTATATGCTGACCCATACTACCTTGTTAATATCTAAAATGGATCTGATAGAATATATCTTCGAGAAGCCTTCTCTCTCTGGGAGAATACCAAGATGGCAAATGATCCTGACAGAATATGACATACAGTATACTACCCAGAAAGCAATAAAGGGAAGTGTATTAGCTGATCACCTTGGTCACCAAGATGTAGAAGACTACCAGTCCATGAAGTTCGAATTCCCAGATGAAGACATCATGATGGTAAACAATTGTGAAGAATTCAGGCCATATGATGGACCTGAACAAGGATCCCGATGGACCCTGTTCTTTGATGGGGAATCCAACACACTTGGAAATAGTATTGGTAATGTACTCATATCTCCTGAAGGATTTCATACTCCTTTTACGGCAAGACTCTGCTTTAATTGTACAAACAACATGGTGGAATACGAAGCGTGCATCTTTGGTCTCAAAGCTGCCATAGACTTGGGGATCAAATCTTTAAATGTATTCGGAGATTCAGCTTTGGTTATTATCCAGATCAAAGGGGAATGGGACACAAAACACCCTAACCTTATCCCTTACAAAGAACATGTTTTGACATTGCTACCACATTTTGACAAGATTACCTTCGAGCATTTCCTGCGAGAAGAAAATCAGCTAACAGACGCTCTAGCCACAATGTCATCTATGTTTAAACTTAATTGGGATAACGAGGCTCCCCAGATCACCATTGAACGAATGGAGTAACTAGCACACTGTCAGGAGATTAATATTGAAGAAGTAGTGGACCATCCTTGGTTTCACGAAGTCAAGAGGTATCTTGAGGCCCAAGAATATCCAGAATCAATGATAACAAGTTCTTAAGAAGATTATCTGCTAAGTTCTTCCTTAGTAATGGCATTCTTTACAAACGCAACCATGACTTTGTGTTACTTCGATGCATAGACAAGGTTGAAGCTGAAAGGATCATGGTTGAATTAAATGAAGGCACTTTTGGCACCCATTCCAATGGGCATACAATGACAAAGAAAATCCTACTGGAAGGCTATTACTGGTCTACCATGGAAGTAGATTGTTATCAAGACTCTCGAACCTGCCATAAGTGTCTGATTTATGCTGACAAGGTGCACGTACCTCCGGTTCCTCTGAATGTCTTGACGGCTCCTTGGCCCTTTGCTATATGGGGGATTGATATGATTGGGGAAATCAAGCCAACAACCTCCAATGGACACCACTTCATCTTAGTGGCCATTGACTATTTTACAAAGTGGGTGGAGGCAGCTTCTTTAGCTTCCGTAACCAAAAATGTTGTCGCCCGGTTCATCAAGAAGAATCTCATATGTTGTTATGGTATCCTGGAGAGGATCATTATAGACAATCGTACAAACTTGAACAGTACTATGATCACCTCCCTGTGCGAGCAGTTCAAGATCCAACATCACAATTCTCCCCCTTATCGGCCGATAATGAATGGTGCTGTCGAAGCTGTGAATAAGAACATTAAAAAAATCATACAGAAAATGACAGTCACATACAAAGACTGGCATGAGATGTTACCATTTGCTCTCCACGGGTATCGTACTACAGCTCGCACATCGATCGGGGCAACACCCTATTCTTTGGTATACGGCATGGAAGTTGTCTTGCCTATTGAGGTTCAAGTCCCCTCTCTAAGAATTATGAAGGATGCAGGTCTGAATGAAGACGATTGGATCCAGACTCGACTTGATCAATTGAATTTGATTGATGAGAAAAGACTTACTGTTGTTTGCCATGGTCAAATGTATCAAAAATGGATGATTAAGGCTTTCAACAAAAAGGTCAGACGCCAAGTGTATCAAGTTGGGGATCTGGTAATCAAATGTATCATACTACCGCAAGGTGATCCCATGGGCAAATGGACTCCTACATATGAAGGACCATTTATAATCAAAAAAAAATTTCTGGCGGAGCAATGATCTTGACCATCATGGATGGTGACGACTTTCCGCACCCTACGAACGCAGACATAGTCAAAAGATACTACGTATAAGAGACCCGCTAGGTTGACACACCTAGGAAAAACAAGGGCATCCCGGCGAACCAAAAAGATTCGGGCAATAATTAGGGATAAAAACAAAAAAAATCTGTACACCCGGCAAGTTGAAAATCCGAAAGGGCGACTTGGGCAAAAAAGGGTATCCCGGTGGACAAAACCCGAAAGGGCGGTCCAGGAAAAAGTTATGGAATTAAAGCGTATGACTATGTCCCGTTGGATCACCTTACAGAAAACTTGCAAACTCGACATTTCTGACCAATTCAATCATCTTCGAACAAGGCAACAAATAGACAAGATGCTCAGAGATACAAAGGCTATAGCAGGATGAGAACCCCATGGGATTATTACACATAGCTATCTTTTATTTGTATTAAAATTTTCATTTTTACGACGACATTATCTTACTAGAATGTTTGTCTCACTGTACAAAAATACTTACTCAAAGTCAATACAAAGATATTCCTTTGAAATTACAAAACTATCTGTTTTTCTTTACTCTTGTGTTTTGTTTACAAAAACGTCCAATGAATCATTGTTGAACATGTGCATTTGAACATAATTACTGTTTACAAATAAACAAAATAAAAAGACAATTATTGATGGCTTTAAGAGATAGGGAAATCTCTCTAAGTTTATTTTCCATAAAAATTCCCCGCAGTGTACGGTTTAATCCCCAGTGGAACAAAACTTCCGATTATCAATCCCCGGTAGAAATCATCCAATTTCTCCAGATCCCCCAGACAGATTTTTCAAGCAGTACATAGCATTTCCCTTACAACAGAGTTTATTTCTCTAAACAAAAATTCATCAACACTTCGACTTCAAGACATGAAGACTTACATATCCTCAACAACAGTCAGGGATTTATTTCCCCAATCCAACAGTAGCGCAATAGACTAACTCACATACGCATACATTGCATCCGCATATCATAAACATTGATAAAACAAATGCATTATATCATACATTTCATACAACATGACTTTGCATTTTAGCTAACATTTTACCCTTTTCAGGATAAGATTAACAACTATCATTAACAATGTTCAGAACTTTCAGATACAATTCAGATACTCTTTAGACACGAATGTCATTCTGATACTCATTCAGATTCAAATTTCAGATACAGTTCAGATACGCTCCAGACACAGATTCCATTCTAATACTCATTCAGATTTAACTTTCAGATACGGTTCAGATACGCTCTAGACACAGATGCCATTATGATACTCATTCAGATTCAACTTTGAGATACAATTCAGATACGCTCCAAACACGGATGCCATTCTGATACTCATTCAGATTCAACTTGCAGATATAGTTCAGATACGCTCGAGACACGGATGCCATTCAGATACTCATTCAAAATCAGCTCCCAGATACAATTTAGATACGCTCCAGACACGGACACCATTCTGATATTCATTCTTTTAGCTTATAAGTTATAATTCAAACAATCACTTTTAGATGGCATCTTTAAGCCCATCTCCTACAAACTTTATATCACCTCTCCAAATGGCATATTTAAGCCCATTCCCTCAACCACCACATCACCGAGTGCAAATTCCTGGGTGCTCTAGTGTCCAATCATCTTCCACCTTCGAGTCACGAATGGCAAAACTCACCAATCTAACTCTTTAGGCTTAAGAAAATTGAACAAGGGAAGTTGTTGTACCCCAAAATTTTCCCTCTCACTTATCAAGAATTTTCCCACAAGATCTCCTTGGGCTCAAGACTGCATTAGGGTTTGATTAGCTCAAGACACCTCTTTATGCACTGATGACCATAATTAGGGTTTGACATTGCACAAGGATTTTTGGACTTCCAATGCCCCATATGACTTTCATGGATCATTATTGTTGTACCCCAAAATTTTCCCTCCCATATTCTTCAAGAATTGCAAAGAGCATGCTTCAAAATCTCCCCAAGGGTTGCACAGTTCAAGGGCCTCCTAACAGTCAAAATTAGGGTTTTGGTTCTGACAAAGAAAATGAAGTTTCCAAGGGTCCAATCAAGTCCCACATGCCTATAAACAGGGTCAAGCATCCTCATACCAAGTTTCAAGACTTACAGCACAAAATTGCACAGTCAAAAACCCTAAATGCACTACAGTCAACTACAGGGGCAAAATGGTCATTTGACAGTCAAAAGTTCAAATTTTTGGTCAACATCTCATTTTTAAGCCACAAACATCATTTGATCAATGCTTGATCATGATTCTCAAAGCTTGGCTCAAAAAGTCTCAAGATGCAAAAGTTTCCATATTTGGACAGTTGAAAAAGTCAACTGTAACTTGACCAAGGCATAACTCTCACATGGTTTATCAGAAAATTTCCATCCAAAGCTCATTTTGAAGAGAAGGACATTTCCTACAACTCCTCTTCACACTTCAAGTCCAAGAAATGCTCTCACAAAAAGTTATCAATTTCAACATTATACGTCATTTTCAAAAGTCAACAAAAAGGGACTTTAAGTCAAAGGCCATAACTTGAGATTGGTAAATAAAAATGACATGGGACCAAAGACATTGGTTAGAGGACTTCAAGACCTTTCCAAAATGTCCTAGAACAGGATCAAAGCGTAAAAATTGAGCAAGATATGCTTTGTGGAAGTTGGGAAATGTTTGGATATTTTGAAAAGTCAACTTTGCTTCAAATGTCTTAAAATTGCTAATGGGCCACATTTTCTTCCAAGATTGATCATCCAAAGCATGTGCACGACCATTTGGCCCAAAGGGAAGTTATTCATCATTTTTATTTATTTATTTGAATTTTTAATTGCTAATAATTCATTTAAATTAATTAAAATATGTGAAAAATACCAAAGCAAGTCAATCAAATCTTTTTATGCATGGTATAACTTCAGATTTTCGTGCATTATTAGATAGGGAAAGAATCAATGTGATTTGCCATGATTGGAATCAAATATGCATGAAAAAGATTGGAAAATATATGCATGAAAATCAAATATCCATTCAATCAATGCAAAGGTTTTTTGGATCCAATTTTCAACCCTAATCGTTCACATACTTATACTCATGCAAACCCTAGTGCTAGAGACCTCTAAGCTGCGCAGAAACACCATAAACAACTTTGAGTTTTTTATCAAAAAAATCCAAAACTGAAAGTGGCCTTAGAGGACGATTCAGAGGAAAAGATTGATCCCATTAGCTTGCCAAGACATTACTGAAGCTAACTGAACATTTTTCCACGTCCATAGCCTCAAGAATTGGTACCTAGCTATCAAACGGTTTCATCTTTTTTGCATAATCGTATCTGATCATTCATGCCATAATTTCCAATTCTAATGCTTGTTTTGTATTGCTCTTATCATTCTGAAGCTAACCCTGTTGTTTAATTAAGTTTTCCTCACCCATACGCGATTTCACCATGGATGATTATTAGGGTTCCTCAAGTTTTGAATTGGGCATTTACGCATCTTGTAAAATTAGAACATCTCAGGGCCATGGTCAAAATCAGGACACTTGGACGAATCGAATGCAACAGTCGCGCCCAATTTATATAGCAATATGGCTTAATCGCTATTTTTGAAAAGCTTGCAGTTTGGGGGGGTTCAAAAACCCCGCTAATTCCTTTTATGTTTCAGGTAAAAATGCAAACGAGGAAGAAGAAGACTAGGTGGCAAGGCATGGTTGGCTCGTTTAAATTTCGTGCTAAAATCAGCCACTAACGCTTGTTTTATCTTATGATATTTATTTGCTATTATATATTCAAAGCGCGTTCATAGCTCCACTGGTCAAGCGTAGTATTGGTAACCTCTGGGACCTGGGTTCGAACCCCAGGTCCCCCTCCCTTTCAATAATATTTTTCCTAATATCATCCTGTGCAGTTTCTTCCCTGAAGACCATCATACGCCCCTAATCCAGGTGTGCCACATGGCCACTGGAGGCAATCTAAAGGTGGAGATTTGAAGAACATCCTAGGCATCAGTCAACATGTACACACGCTTCCATGAAAGTCAACAAGGCCAAGGGCTATTGGGCCAAAAAATGCTGAATTTAACCTCCAACTGGGGACAGAACCCCCCATGGTTTGCTTCTTTTATTCCTTTTTATATTTTTCTATTTTATTTGTTTTAATTAATTTCTCTTTAATTCTTTAAACTAATTTATTTTCATAAAAATATAAAAATAACAAAAAATCAGAAAGTCATAAAAATTTAAATATATTTTATTTTAGTATTTTTGTAAATAAAAATCATTAATTAATTTAGTTTTCAATTCTTGGATTAATTTTGACATTTTTATTAATAAACTTAAAATTTGTAGAATTAGGGTTTTAATCAATTTTTATCTTTTTCTTTTCTTTTATCATCATTAATTATTAATTACTATATTTTTGTAAATAAAATTGTATTAATTAATTAGGTTTAATTTTAGGTTAAATTTTAATGCTTTTCTAAATAAATTAAAAAATAACTAGAATTAGGGTTAATTAATTAATTTCATTTAGTTCTCATTAAAAAAATTCATAAATATAAAAACTCAAAAAAATAATTTCTTTTTATTTTATTTTAATTAATTTGTTAATAATAATTTAATTTCATTTAAAAGGGTCCAACGCCCTCGCTTTCGACTTTTATTCTCTTCGCGCATTTTATTCTTATTCCTTCTTTTAAATATTAATGTAATTCTCCCAAAGCCGTGTAAATTTATATTTCTCTCACTTTCCTTTATTTTATGTCAAATCGGGTCCTGGATTTAATTTGGCGATGTGGACTCGCGCCTTTGTAATAGTTTAGGAACTTTACATTTCTCGCAACTTTTAACTGTTAATAATTGCATGCAAGAATGAATGATAAAATAAAAACAAACGCATAGATCACCCATGACATGACAAGACCAAATAAATGAATCTGACACACAAATCACACACCACCCCTAGGGTACGCCTCACTGTTGCCTTGCCTCTCGAAAGGTGATCGTCGAGTAGAGGATGTCTTAGCGAGTCCTCATGATCCGGGAACCTGGCATGAGGGTAGCTTCTAAGGTATCTTCCTATTGCTCCGGTGATCACCATGTCCCGAACTTCGAATTGACCCGAACACCTCCAATGGTGGTGCTACCTACCTCTCAATGGTGGGATGGCACTACTTTAAAGGACATTTACACAGACGAATTCCTTAGGGTAGGTAGACGACTCTAGGTACTTGCTCTAAATTTCAAAACAAATCAAAAAAAATACTTTTCACACCGACACCTTTTCAAAAAGCTTTCGAAAGAAATTTTTCAAACACTCTTGAGGACCGATACAAGAGTCGAACTGGAATTTTCAAAGAAACTTTTTAAAACCCACAGTTGAAAAGTAAACAAACCATTTTTGAAAACACAATGAGCAAGTACCTAAGAGCCCATGGATAACCATGGATAGAAAGGGTGCTAACACCTTCCCTTTCTATAACCTACCTCCCGAACCGAGAGCAATCTCTATAAGGAATTTTTCTGTGCTTTTGTCCTTTCCATTTGGAGAAAATAAAAGACGGTGGCGACTCTTGCTTCCGCGACATTTCGCGAACCAGCGTTAAACAGTCAGTTCCAGATCCACCGATCACAATTATGGACCCCCAATATTACTTATGTCAAGTTTCAAGCCTTGGATCACACTTAGTGAAAATTTGCCCTAATTTGGTCAGGATTTTGACCCAACTTCATGGCACTTTTTCATATAGTTCCAAGGGGAATCTTCAAAAGCAATTCAAAGATGGGTTGTAGAGCACATTGCAAGATTTCCAAAATGTCCAAGAACTCCTTGATATCATTCTTGAGTAGGTAGAATCGAAGAGGTGAAGTTGGTGTTTTGTCACATGAATTACAAGGCATTTTGTGATGAACAAGAATCCAATTTCAAACCTATGCTGCACAATCTTGTTTTGCAGGCTTCTAAACCTCAATATCTCTCCATAATCAGAATATTACACTTGCTTTTGAGCTATTATCCAAGTGTTCCAAGCATTGTCCAAGCCAATTTGCCATTTTTGGAAGAAAGTTACCATTTTGTTCTTGAAAAGTTTCTTTAATGACAAAGTTAACTTGTCTTGAGCTTCTAACTTGTTCTTTCGGCACACACAACCCCTATAATCCAAAATAAAGGTGTATAAGGCCTGAAGAAGCTCAGTACATGCTTGTACAACTTTTGAGATTTGTCATTTCACTTTTCTTCAAAAGCAAGTTATAGAGCCATAACCCTATAACTCAGAAACCTGGAGTGATTTTGTGCTGAGATCTTTTCCATACATATTAACAAGTCAATTGAAACACAACACATGATTGGAAGCATCCTAAAAATTCTCCCAAACACCCTTGCTGTACAAGACTGCTCAACTTGACAATTTTGAGCCAAAACTCTCCCTCTCCATTTCCACTCGTGCGTTTTGATTCTTAATCATTCAAACACCTTACGTACATCATACACAAGTGTTCCAAGCCCTTGTTTCAAGAATGTAACCCCTCCATCACTATTCACCATTTTCAAACATCAAGCTTACAGGTTGACTTGAGTAGGGAGATTCAGGGACTTTCAAAGCAAAGTAGGAGTTGGAATACACTTAAGGAGGTCCAAGCAAGCTAAACAGATTCTTAGGGCACCTCAAAGCTTTCTCAAACTCAATACACGAATCCATCTGCAAGAGGTAAGTTTTCTAACTTTAATATCTTGATACAAGCATCCTCTGTGCATACATTCTGAAGTAAAAATGTAGATATCATTGCTCTAAAGCTAACCATGTCCATAGTTTTCATTTATATTGACAGTGTGTAGAGAATTTTAGATTTGAACTTTCTGAAGAAATTAGGTTTCAATTTAGGGCCAGAAAAATTAATCTTCATCTTTGACTTTTAGCTTACATAAGTTATATGGTTGGATTCGTGAGAAAAAATAGCACAACTTTCATGTTTGCATTTTCCATTTTTGTTGAGAAATGAATGAGATATAGGGGGTCCGGCTGGCTGAAGGTTGAAGACGAAGTACAAGTCATGGAGACGTTTTACCTTATGTATTTATTCTTTCATTTAAATTAACGGATGTACAGCCACCCCAGTGGTAAGGCAGCGCGCGTTATTGATAGAGGTCATGGGTTCGAACCTCAGCACTGCCTTATTGCAATTTTTTACATTTTTGTCTTTTTTTTTGTTCCAGCAAGCAAACGCATGGGCCTTCCACTCCTGGGCCTGACTTTTTTTTCTAACCTCCCCCCCTTGTTTCATATTTGCACCCTGACCCAATTTTATTTTATTTCTTCATTTTATTTTTTTTATTTTCTCAAATATATTTTCTAAATACAAAAAAAAATGATAAAATGCAAAAAATGATATTTTATATATTTGACTTATTTTATTTTATTTTTCCATAAATAAAAATATTTTTCATTCTTCATACTTTACTTATTTATTTAAGTAAATCTTATAAACTTAATTAATATTGTATTATTTATTTATTTTTCTTCACACCATTTAAAATATATTATTTTAATACCCAAAAGACTAAAAATATTTTATAATGCTATAAATATTTTCAAGATAAAAAATGCCTAAAAATAATACTTTTCTTAAACTTATTTTCTTTTGATTAACAGAATTAGGGTTTTCACCTAATATCTTTTCTCAACAATTTCAAACTTAATAAATTATTTTCTTTATTTTATTAGGTTAAGGTGAATTCCTTTTCATAAAACATCAAACAAAATATTCATTTTTCTTCACCTTTATCTTCTTGTATATTTAATTCATCTTGTGCATTATTTATTTCAATTCTTGTATAAATTCAATTTGGTTGTAAAATTAGGGTTTAATTTCTTGTAATCCCCATTTGTAATTTGTACACCCCCTCCCACAAATGTTGTAATAGCGTAGTAATTTTAAATTCCGCAATTTATCGTTTTATATACAATTGCTACTAATTAGGATTTGTATGGAAAGACTAAAATCAACAAATAGAAAAACCATAATTCAAGACAAAAATAAGCATGAAAATGATACACTTGCACACAAGCACCCCTAGGGTAAAATTCACATGGTTGCCTTATAAATGGCCATATTACGCATGTGAGGTATCTTATCCAAAACAAGCAAATACAAGATCATAGTCCCTCGATGACGCTATCTAAGTTGCCTTACAAATGATCTTAGTCCCTCAAAAGGAATGCTAAGATACCATGCAACATTGCTAGTCACGGTTATACGATGACCCACGCCTGTCCCGTTTACATCCAAAGATAGAGTTGCTTACCAAATCAATGGTAAGACAACAATGTCAAAGGAAAAGAAAATGAACAAGAAAGACATTTGAGTAGTTAGATTGCTCCTAATTACTTGCTTCATTTAAAAACAAACCTCCTTTCTATTTTCAAAACAACACCTACACATTTCAAAACATCTTACAAACTTGAAAATATTTTCAAAAGATCAACATCTTTGTATACATTCTTACGAACGAGAATCATTACAAAGATTTCCTAAACAACGACCTCTTTACAAAATACTTTCAAAAACCACACAAAGCACAATTTCAAACAAAAGCAAGTGATCTAGCAAGTAACTAAGAGCCCATGGAAAACCATGGATGAAAAAGGGTGCTAATACCTTCCCTTTTCATAATCTACCCCCCGAACTCAAGAAACAATCTCAAAGGTCTTTCCTGTGCTTTTTCACCTTTCCTTTTGGATAAAAGAAAAGTCGATGGTGACTCTTGCTAACTGAAACATTTGCGATCAAACGCAAAACCCTCAAGTCAGTTCTCCCAGCGTATCACACAAGTTGAATTTGCATAAAGCTTGCTTTATGTAAATGGCAATGGTGCCTTTGTGCCATTAATGGAAAATTTACTTGGATAAAGCTTGAATCAAGTGGATAATAGCTCAAAAGCAAGTGTAATCTTCTGATTATGGAGAGATATTGAGGTTTAGAGGTCTGTAAAGCAAGATTGTGCAACATAGGTTTGAAATTTTAATTTTGTTCATCATGAAATGGCTTGTAATTTAAGTTTGAAAATCCTAACTTCATCTCTTCGATTCTCCTTGCTCACAAATGATCTCAAGGAGTTATTTGACATTTTGGAAAGCTTGTAATATGCTATAAAAACCCTCTCTGAATCATTTTTGAAAATTCCCTTTGGAACTATATGAAAAAGTGCCATGAAGTTAGGTCAAAATCCTGACCAAAACTAGGGCAAAATTTTACTGTGTCCAATTTCAAGATCATGACTTTATGAATTAATAACTTGAGATCCAAGCATTTTTTGAAGAAGTTGTGTAAAGAAATGTTGTAGATATCATGGAGATCTACAACTTTCATGTTGAAAGTTTCTTTTGAATCATCTTGCATCATGGTGAAAAATTGGCTCAAATTTATGAAAAAACATGAAGTTTTAAACACTTAGAAAAATTTCTAAGTTAGAAAATTTTGACTTTTCAAAATGAAATCTTGAATTTTTGATTTCTTGATGAATAAGTTTCATATTTTGACATGTTTTGATGAATTGTGATCTTTGACATTAGATTTTGACCAAAAAGTCAAAGTTTGACTTTTTAGTGTATAATTGACTTTTGATCAGTTGACTGAAAATTCACTGTCAATCCAATTGATCTTGAGCAATATTTTGGGTCATGCCATTAGGTCAAAATGATGAAATTGAACTCTTGAAACCATACTTCAAACCAATTGACCATTTGCTAGGTCAAAAATCAGAAATTGCCCTTACTCAGTCAAAAACCCTAATTTTGACCATTTTGCCCTTTTGATGATTTGATCAAATTTCTTGAGGAATTATGGTCCAAACTTGATCAAATGATAAATATGAGATTATAATATTGAGGTGGATCAAAACTTATGAAGTTTGACTGTAAATTGGGCATAGTTGACTTTTCTTTCCAATACAGTTGATTTTTAGGTCAACTGCTCAATTGACTGAGCAAAAGTGTGATTCAAGGCTTGAAACTTCACATGAGTAATCTTGGGGGTCCATAATGATCCATGAAAGTCATATGAAACATTTAAAGTTCAATTATCCTTGTGCAATCTCAAACCCTAATTTTGGTAATCAGTGCTTAAGGAGGTGTCTTAAGTTGATCATCCCTAGTACAATCTTGAACCAAGAGAGATCTTTTGTGAGAAAATATTTGATGAGTGAGAGGGCAAATTTTGGGGTACAACAATGTATCACAAGAAGAAGAAGGAATAAATATGAGTACACAATCATAATTTTTTTACCCAATTCGATCAAAACGATCTATTATGAAAGAGAAAGCATCTCTCTGGTCAATTTATAATTCAATTCTTGTTTCATGTTAATGAAAACATTTCCTATAAACATGTTTCTCAATCTCTCGTCCACTTATCATATGAATCACACCAACCAAAAATATTTTAAAGTTTTGTCTAATCTCCTTAGATATTTATAAAGATTTTCAAATTCTTAGAACAATGTGTCTTGAGAATCCCTCCCTTTACCTCTCTAAATTTCTCTCATTGGGATTTCGACTCTCTAAATTTCCTTTCATAGGTGTAAGGGAAAACAATTACATTTTTCCTAAAACGCAATGTTTTTTTTTTGAAAAAAATTGAGAAACACACTGCATCTCATGTGAAATCACTACATTTCCTGATCACACGATGTTTATCAAACACACTAGGTTCTTTCGAAACTTTCCATGTATGTTTTGAAATAAAACTCCATATTTAAAATTAAATTGACCTTGACAAAGACAACAATATTTCCATGATTTAGGTAGGTCGAGTACTAATCTTTCTTTGCATTATTAAATTTAATTTTTCAGTTTTCTACTCTAAATAATAATGTCTACTCCAAATAATAATGTCTTGAATGATGGTTCACTATGCCAGAAATAACCTACGAAAGCGCTTTTTTTGGGCTTTAAAAGCGCTTAAAAGCACTCTCGTAGGTGGCGCTGCTAAAGGTTTTAGCAGCGCTTTTTGTTCAGAAAAAAGCGCTCTCGTAGGCCTACCTATGAAAGCGCTTTTTGGTAAAAAGCGCTTTCATAGGTAGGCCTACGAGAGCGCTTTTTTTTGAAAAAGCGCTTTCATAGGTGTATTCAGAATGCATGTCAGGCAATCTAAAGTAGGCCTATAAGAGCGCTTTTTGTTCAGAAAAAAGCGCTCTCGTAGGCCTACCTATGAAAGCGCTTTTAATCAAAAAGCGCTTTCATAGGTAGGCCTACGAGAGCGCTTTTTTCTTAAAAGCGCTTTCATAGGTTTTCTACTGAAAAATCTAAAATTTAAAAAATTTCTAAACCTGCATTTTTTTGCAGCAAACCTGTAATTCTTAAACCGGTATTTTACAATCTAATCTAGAAATACCAATATATATTAGTTTTAATCCAAATACCAAATGTAATTCAAATACCAAATATTATATATATATATATACAAATACCATTATAATTAATTCATATCCAAAATATATATACACCATGGTAATTCAATATTAACATGTTTTTAAACGTAACAAAATACACCCTAAGAAATCAGCTATATAACACTAAGTAAATCAATTATAATCTACATATATATCCAAGGTCCTGATCCTGCAATATGAACATAATAACACGGTCAGTGTTGTATACACAAAACAATATATTCATAATTAACCAATTTTCACACAACAATGTATTCGTACCTTATTATAAGATTCTTAGCTCAATAAAATATTGGCACAACTCCTCTTTGAGTTCTTCCAATTGACGTGGCGAGTAATATGGACAATTGTATTGATCAAAATACTACATTACAAAACAAAATATATGCATGATTTAGTTTAATGTAATAAATTATATGCAAAATCCGATAAGTAATAAAACAAAGTATAAATCCATACCGTGATTGGAATCTCGATTTCATTCATTTGAATGATTTCTTTGATAAACTTCAAAACGAAGTATCCGCAATCTATGCCGTTTTGTTGTTGAGGGCACTACATAGAAAAACAAATAATATTATACACATCTATTGATTTATCAAGTAGCATAAATATTATAAGCAAAATTGTTGAAATTTATATACCTGTACTTTGATCCAATTAATGTTGTTTGATTTAGACCGTGGTACTCGTGCTTCCCTTTGACATCGGAATACTTGTATTGAACTGATGACAAAATTAAAATATTTATTTAGAACAATGACATTGAAATAATTAAATATATAAACACAAACGAATATTTAGAATAATGTCACTTACGTATCAATCACTAGCTTCATTTCCGGATAATTTGTCCAATCACCGTCAACCGAATTCAGGTAATAGACACTTCTTTTATGGGATTGATTGCAAGCAACAACCAGTGACATCTATAAATTAAAGCAACAATTTAGAAGCGAATTTTAATGTAAAAAATACAAATATTAAAAGGAGCTTAGAATGAAAATCTAACCCTGTATTATAAGGCAAAAGATACAAGCTCTCTGTACTGGCAGTTGTCATGAATCTTTCGACAAAGTGTTCTCTTACTGAATCAGGTTCCCTAGAAATTGTTGCTCCGCTGACACGGGAGGAAGACACGAAACGGAATCTATTTGACAATTGATTCCCGCGCATCAATTTGTCAAATAACATCCTTAAATAAAAACATAATTAATATTAGACTATTTCAATTAAATGTTTAAAAAAAATGTTCAACCAATTAAATAATATATTGATCGGGTTACCGGATGTACGAGTGCATCACACTGATGCCTAACTCTCGATGATGAAAGATTTGTTCCATGTCCTCTAATCCAATTGTTTCGGTACATGGAAAACCAAAGACAATTTCATCCACATCGATTTGACGAATTCCATCATTCATCAAATCTGATGTGCCAACTAGTGTCTCCAGACACTGTCGATACCTAGGCACAAATTTACGGACAGGAACCTTCTTCTTAGGTGGAACCCTACTAACTTTCTGGCTCACCTGCTGTGACTGATCTTGAGAAGGTACCTTAAAAATCATATAGAATTATGTAAGATACAAAGTTATGCAGTTTTTTATTCCGATCATAAATGAAACACTTTAAAAGTACCTGTCTTTGCGATGCAATAGACTCGCCGCGCTGCAAAATCCCTTTATCCTTAGATGCGGGTTTTGTAGGAGTCTAAAATTACCATGTATAAAATTCAGGTCAGAACTGTCAGTTGAATACTTAAAGATTCATAATGGTTTTCAACATACCTGATCATCTATGCAGATGAGGTCTGATGGCCATGCCACAAAAGATCCTACTGCATCTCGCAGCAATGTGGTCTCCGCAACAATGTCAGGTACCGGTAGCAATGCATTAATATCTAAAACAACATCAACTGATACCTTCATGTGGCCATCCGGGAGCGGTCTATGGTGAATTAAATCTCCCGAGGTGTTGTGCACTTTTCCCTTGCCAACTACCCGATAAGTCGGAGACGCTAGATACAGCTGACAACATGAAATGCCCTAAACCAATAATAACCGTTAGACTTCCTTTAATGTTGACAATAATAACCGTTATAATTATACTTTCTCTAAATATAATGGATTATCATCTTAATTACCTCGGGAAAATTTTGTTGACAGTTGATACTACCCTTGTCACTAGTTTCTTTCAACTGTGAACTGCTCCTTTCTTCCATATATCTCTCTTTGTCCCTCTGTAGTTCACGGACTTGTGCTTGTAAATCCTGCAATGTTTGCATCACTTCTGCATTGCTAGGATTTCTTTTTCTTGGATTGTTATACATAGAGGTAGGAGTCACACCATGGCCTTTACCCCTCACTCGTCCCGGATACTCAGCAACACATAATGCTCAACTGAGTACGCTCCTGATATTCGGGTCATCACCCGTGGATACCGATTGCGATATAGTCTCCTGTAATTCATTTAAATATCGATAATTAAAGACACAACATTAATTATATATTAATTAAAGACATAATGGTATACTTACACACTCATCATAAATATGTTGCAGATCGGGGTTAACAACTTGATCTCTGCCAACACGAGCTTCCTTCCACAACACATGTGCAGGTAGTGATGTTTCGTCACTCTGCGTCTCCTCCAACTACGCATTGTTACAAATAATAAAATCATCAATACACATTGTTACAAATTAATAATACACATTAAGATAATTAATAAGATCGTAGAATTGAGATTTACTTACAATTTTTTCCTGTAAGCGTGCATATCCCAAACGACCTTTTTTATATGGATATGCGGGTTTTGACGCTCTCTCCCGATTTACAGCACTCACTTTCTTGAAATTCTCGTCTCTTCTTTGGCCCACAAAAGCAACCCATTCTTCGGGTGTAATGAAGCTCTCATATTTATTTGGTCGTTCAGGATCCTCTTCAACAAAATTTCCTTCATCGTCTTTAAGAAACTTATTTGTCAAAAAATTTCTCCACCCTCTATGTCTTTTTCCGGCCAAGCCCATTATATACTTTTTGCGGGCATCTTCAATGTTAAAAGACCTCTACAAAAAACCATACGCATAGAGGGTGTTAGTATATGTAATTTAAAAACAATATTTTCGTCAAAATAAAGCAAATAACAACAACCATATATGATACCTTTATCTCGGTCCAAATTCTTTCTTTAGCATCCAACTCTCCTTTTTTCCATCTAGGAGTGGTGATCGGAATATGCATACGAACAAGCGTACCGATGTAGCTTGTCAGCTTTGCAGAATTAGGTCCAATTAGTTGGTCATCATTATTCCAATCTACATTATACATAATACCTCTATCTCTATCACAGATGATTCCCCGCATGATAGTTATGCCTCGTGTGATGTCCTTATCTGAAGTGTCTTGTGGAACATTATCTTGTGGAACATCTCCTTGTGGAACATTTTCTGAATTATCTTGGTTACTAGCCATTTGACCTGTAATAAAGAAAAATTAGATTAAATTAAATGACATGTATAAAATTCCATAAAGCAAAAAAATGAAATGACGTATATTTAAATTTTACTGGATGATATAGGCTATATATATTATACTATAATGAAAAAAATGAAATGATATAGGCTATATATATAATACTATAATGAAAAAAATGAAATGGCATATATATACATTTTATTGAATGACATTGTCTATAATTATATATACTATTACCTTTTTCACTAACATCTCTTTCTTTTCTTGGTAGGAATATGTTCTACTCGTCTCTTAACAACGCGGACGGTTGGATTGATCCAAATACCCTCATTATGATCATTTCTAATGCATGATTCATTCTCATTTTGATCATTTCTGGTAAAAGATTCAATGTCAACACCAGTATCTCCTTGGTCTCCAATCTTTTCATCAATTACTTTGTTAGAGAAAAGCACTATAGACCATTTCGTACTTGTCGGATCAGTGACATAGAACACTTGTTTAGCTTGAGAGGCTAGAATGAAAGGCTCATCTTTGTACCCCGCCCTGTTAAGATCCACATGCAAAAATCCCGACTTATCCATCCATATACCATTATTATTTTCAACCCACTTGCAACCGAATATAGGAATCTGAAATTTCTCGTAATCAAAGACCCAAATGCGCTCGATAACCCCAAAATACGACAAATTTGCAAATTTCGGGTTTAAGTCCTTCACACTAGATATGTGCATTGCTTCAGCTACCAAGGTGACACCAATATTTTGCATAAAACTTTTATCATCTTGTTTTTTGGTATAAAATGTGTATCCATTAATTGCGTATGCGCTATAAGAAAACGCAACCAAACTTGGACCATATGCTAAACATCTCAACCTTTCTGTCACTGAGGCGGGATCTGAACGATACTTTGAATAAATATGTTCCTTAAACCATGGTATGAAACTTCGATTGTGCTCTCGTACAATCCAATTCTCATTTCTATTCGAATTTAAACCTCGAAGAACACCCTTGTGTATTTCAACATACGGCTCAACCTCAATCTCATTGTGCATAACATACAAATGCACTTGATCCCGTTCGACCCTTGATATTGTCACAACTTTATTTCCAATTAGCTTCTTACCTTCTTTTTTTTCAACAACATGAGATTTGGGGAGTCCAATTGATTGAACATTTGACAAATATTCAGTACAAAACTCAACCGCTTCTTCAACAATGTATCTTTCGGCAATACAACCCTCTGGTCGACTCCGATTTTTCACATACCCTTTTAATATTTTCATATAACGTTCAGCAGGGTACATCCATCTCATATAAGCTGGTCTGCACAGTTGTGTCTCTTTCACAAGATGAACGACAAGATGAACCATTATGTCAAAAAACGAGGGAGGAAAATACATTTCAAGCTCACACAAAGTAACAACTATTTATTTTTGCAATGTTGGCAAGATCTCAGGATCGATCACCTTACTGCAAATTGACTTGAAGAAAAAACACAATTTAGTTATTGCGCTTCTTACCTTTTCTGGCAGAATAGAACGTATACCTATCGGTAGAAAATGTTCCATTATAACATGGCAATCATGCGTCTTTAAACTCTTTAACTTGAGGTCTTTCATAGACACAAGTCTTCTAATATCTGATGAGTAGCCTTCTGGAACTTTAACTTCACTCAGAAACTTACACAATATTTTTTTCTCCTTTCTAGATAGAGTGTAAACAGCAGGTGGTAGGTATGTCTGTCTTCCTTTCTTCACGGGTCCCAGTTCAGTTCTTATTCCCATGTCTACCATGTCCTCCCTTGATTTAAGGCCATCCTTAGACTTCCCTTTTATATTGAGTAACGTACCAATAACACTGTCAAATACATTTTTTTCAATATGCATCACATCAAGAAAATGTCTTACGTACAAAGATTTCCAATATGGCAATTCAAAAAAAATCGACCTCTTCTTCCACCCACCTGTGACAACTTTATGTGCAAAAGGCTTGCCAAACTGAATATTCACATCTTTCACCTTTTCAAAAATTTGATCACCTGTCAAACCAGGCGGAGCTCTACGTTGTTCGGTATCTCCGTTGAACGCTTTTCTCCATCCACGATACTGATGTTTAGAAGTTAAGAATCTACGATGACCGAGAAAGACATTCTTCTGACAAAGTTTCAATCGCATGGTATCGGTTCCATCTTCACAAACAGGACACGCTTTTTCACCTTTAATGCTATACCCGGATAGATTGCCGTATGCTGGAAAATCGTTAATTGTTCCAAACAACATCGCCCTCAAGTTGAAACTTTCTTTCCTATAACCATCATAAACCTCCACACCGTTCTCCCACAAAATATTCAAATCTTCGATTAATGGTTCCAAGTATACGTCTATGTCATTTCCTGGTTTTTTAGGCCCAAAAATTAACATAGACAACATCATGTACTTATGCTTCATACATAGCCATGGAGGTAGGTTATAAATCATAAGAATCACAGGCCATGTGCTATGCGAGATACTTTGAATACTGTGTGGGTTCATTCCATCAGTAGACAATGCCAAGCGAAGGTTTCTTGCTTCTTTTCCAAATTCAGGATAATCATTATCAATTTTCATCCACTGTGGAGAATCTGCCGGATGTCGAAATTTTCCATCAATAATTCTTTCATCTGAATGCCAAGTCAAGTGTCTTGAATCGGTTTCACTACGATACATCCGTATAAATCTCGGGATTATAGGAAAATACCATAAGACTTTTGCCGGAGACAACTTTTTCTTATATCGAGGGGCACCGCATTTAGGACACTCATTTAACGATGCATACTCGTTTCGAAACAAAACGCAATCTTTTGGACACGCATGTATCTTATCATAGCTCGTGCCAATGGAGTACAACATCTTTTTGGCCTCATACATTCGATTGGGAAGAACATTATCCTCTGGTAGCATATCTTTCATAAGGGCTAATAACTCTGTGAAACTTTTATCCGACCATCCATTGCCGGCTTTTAAGTTGTACAACTTTAACACCGCAAACAATCTTGTGAATTTTGTACAACCATTATACAACGGTTTCTCTGCATCGCTTACCAACCTCTCGAACATTTTGGGACAATCGTTAAGATCTTCTTCAAGCGCTTCTGCAATTTCTTCGACTCGATCATAATCGTATGTATCTGTGCAATCATCATTTGAAACATAGGTCCTTGCATACCCCGATTCAACATTCCCGTTACTTTTCTCACCATGCATATTCCAACATGTATAACTCCTATCAATTCCATACCGAATTAAATGCGATGCCAACTGAACTGCGTCAACCCGGTTCCCATAACAACAATACAAACAGGGACATGTCATACGACTGGGGTCTTTGGCGTGCGCAACAGCAAACTTAACAAACTCGGAAACACCATTTTCGTAGTCTTTCGACAATCGATTGGAATACATCCATGTCTTATCCATATCAACTAATTAGTGCACAAAACAGTAGTATACTGCGTTTCTGTCAAAACGCAAAGTATACACGGAATGAATCCGTATCAAGAAAATGCAACATACGAAAGACAATTTAAGACAAATTCTTCACAATATATACCAGTAATTTGAGGAAGAAAGTTACCTCTCAGATGTTTCGAACTCTAAGAAACGCGGAGAATGAGCGTCGTACGTCGAACTAGGCCGGGAAACGCTGCAAATTCATAGAATGTTATTCAATATTTCGGATCGATTGTCGAAAGATATATACTATTTTAACATAAAGGTTCACAATAAATGTCACATATATATTTTCAATGTTTGGGAAAGCTATGACAATAATACAACACAAATATTAGAAATAGTGAATTCACAAAGTCAACATAAACCCACAAATATAATCCAAAACACAAACCATTTCAATGTTACCACCAAAATTATGTAGTATGCACCCGGAGAAATAAAACATACATCAACCCACAAATAAGAAACATATAAACAAAAAATAAGTAGAAAAAGGATAGTGTTAGATTTGTAAATACATAATTAAAAGATATTTGAAAAAAGGGAAATATACATAATTCTATATACATAATTCTATAAATACAAAGCATTACAAAAAAGGGAAATAACAATTATAACTAAAAGATATTTGAAAAGATGCCATGTAAGGGACTTTTATATCCATTTTCATATGTTTTTTTACCTTACAATCTCCGGAGGCATTTGATGACCAAATTAAAAAATGAATGTAATTCAAACTTACGGGAACAACTTTGTAACTTAAGTACATTCAAAGACTACAAGTGTCATTTGATGACCAAACTAAAAAAGTTGAAGGTAAAACTAATATGAACTGTGAAGGGTGTATGGCCAAAGTCAAGAAAGTACTTAAAATTTAACTCATATTTTCAGTTTCTCTAATTATCATCTTTAAGAAGTTATAGAACCATTGTGTATCATCTTCAAAAGTTAGCCAAATTGGGTAAACATGCAAGAATATATAATGAATGACACGGGTGCGTTTAAAAATCGGTATATGGAATCAAGACAGGCCACATAACATCTTTGGAGTGTCATCAACTACAAACAATCCAGAGTAACCAATATTAAACATACTGTAGCACAACAAGTAAAATGTGCGTAAGTTTCTTCCTGTATCATAACGTTGGTGTTTTCCAACAAGAATCCAAACATATACTAACAGCATTATCTATCCCTAGAAATACTCAGATAATGGAAGAAGAAATCGGAACAGGCCAGAACATGCATAACTAAACGGTCAAATAACGGAATAGATAATGGAAGAAGAAGAAACTTACCAAGATGGACAAGAACGCAGTGAACGGCGGTGACGACTGAAGAAGAGGGAAGAACGACGGCGACGAAGGAAGACAAAGCAGCAGTGAACAAACGCAGCAATGGGATTCTGGAAACGCAACAATGGGACAAACACGAACAGGAACAGGAACGGAATGCAAGGAAGACGAACAGTAACAGCGACAAACAAACGAACAGGAACAGGAACGGCGGCAGGAATGAGAGAAACGAACGGTAACAGGAAGAAGAAATGAAGAAGACGAAGAAATGAACAAGTGAGGGCAAATTTCGTATTTAGGGATATTTAAGTTAATTATAAAACAACCTACGAAAGCGCTTTTAAAAGCGCTTTCTAAGACCCATATATGAGAGCGTTTCTAAGGTAAAAAGCGCTTTCGTATGTCCCCCATATAAGAGCGCTTTAGAAAGCGCTTTCGTAGGTCCCCCTTTCAGAGCCCTTTTCAAAAGCGCTTTTATAGGGCCACCTATAAGAGCGCTTTTCAAAAGCGCTTTCGTAGGATAGATATTTCAAATACATATGAAAGCGCTTTCTGAAAAGCGCTTTTGTAGGAAACCCTATAAAAGCGCTTTTTTTAAGCGAATTTTTTTTAAAGGCTACGAAAGCGCTTTCTCTTAAAAGCGCTTTCGTAGATGCGCTGCCAAAAATTGTTTTTTTCGTAGTGGTTTTAGGAATAAGTAGGTCAATTGGAAGATGGTTAAACACAATATCATTGTGATGTCTCCATATGCCACATATGCTCTAGCCACTGCAATCTTCAATAAGTCTCTGCGTCATCCTTTTCTTTGAGTTTCCTCAATGATCCACTTCTTTTCATTATTCCAGCCTAGAGGATTTCTGTTATACCCAATAGCATAAAACACCTCTTGCTAATATTTCTTTGTAAAACTGCAAGAATAGACAAGTGTTCCATACTCTTATCATCTCAATAGAAGCTACAAGTCTGATCTGCATCTATACCAAATAAGCTAAGCCAAAGGATAAATCTTGCTCGCGGTTTAGCTTGATTGTTGTATTAGATTTGTTTCCACTCCACCTGGTTCATATTGCCTCTGAGTTCCCTCTATACATCAGTTGTTTTATATACTCCAGTTTGTAAAGAAGTCCCTTATGTCATGGTGTCTTTGATTCTATCCCTGCACTTGAAGATATTAACCAGAATCCACGAGCAATTCTAATGCTGCAGGCGCCTTCTTGGTCATCTCAGCATTTCCCTTCCACAACATTTCCTAGGGATGAAGACTAACTGGTTGTCATGGATGAGCTTGCTAATACAAACACTGAGTCTTTTGGCCAAGATCTTTGAAATGATTTTGTACACAGTTGTACAACAAGCAATAGGTCTCATATTTTTCATGTTTGTTGCCTCAGTGGATTTTGGTATCAAAGTTACAAGAGCACAGTTAAAAGCAGGATGCAGTCTATTCTTTTCAAAGAAATCATAAATGGCTGAGCAAACATCTACCTTTGTGATCTTCCATGTGGCCTTGAAAAACTTTGAAGTATAGCCACCAACTCCATGAGCTTTATTGTCCCAAATACCTTAGAGAGCCTCCCAAATCTCTTTCTCTGTAACTAGATTGTTAAGGGCTTATGTATCCTCTTCATTCAATTATGCACCATTTCTAGTAGACTTAATGTCAACGTGTCTCATTCTACTAGCATTTGAACCAATTAAGTCTTTATATAACTTCAACACCTCATTCTCAATATCTTCAGGATCAGTGACAACCCTACCATTGCTATCTTCTAATTGATGAATAGCAGCCCTCTTGTTTTCCCCCTAACAATGGCATGGAAATATGCATTGTTTCCATCCCCTAGTTGGAGCCAGATAGTTTTTGCTTTTTGCATGAGGATTTGTTCCTCAATTTCAGTAGCATTTAGAACCTCCTCAATATAATCCTGATTAAATATGTCTGTAGCTAAGTTTCACTATTATAAATAACGCTTCTAACAACGGACGCGAAAAACGTTGTATCTCAGCAAAGGAAGCGAAGTAAATAAGACCGTCATGAAAAGTCTCCACTTAAAACCTCAGTTTTTAAAAACCCGAGGTGTATAGTTATATGCGCATGAGTTCGAACCCCAGGAGCCGCACTTTTATTATTTTCAAAACTATCATATATTTTATCTCGGTTTCTACAACAAACCGAGGGGTTAATAATTTTTTTTTAAAGTTGTTACATTATTTACCCATGATATTACATTGTTTACACAGAACAATGTTTACCCAGAATATTACATTGTTTACACATAACATTTTTTATCCAGCATATTAAATTGTTTACACAGAACATTATTTACCAAGAAATTTATATTGTTTACCCAGAAAATAAAGATAAAAGTCAAACTCCCTAGGGTGGTTCAAGATTAAAAAAATAAAATTCCCTAGGGTGGACAAGATAAAAAACTAATTCTCTCAAGATGTAGATTTAGATATTCATATTATTGAATCTTGGGGAAGATCTTTTGTTAGATCTTACATGAAATTGTTCATGAAAAAAAGGTAAGATAATTAATATTTAAGAAAAAAAAAATCAAATAATCAAATAATGAAAAAATATTTAAGAAAACAAACCTTGAACCCAGATGATTTTCTACTCTTGCAATTCATCGTAGAGAACTTTTCCAAGCGTCCTTAGGTTTTAAGCGCTTCATATGTTTCATTTAGGTTAGATTTCCAATATCATAAGAGAACTTATATAGTGAATGTCCCTTAGCTTTCATGCGTATCACTAAAGGCGGATTCTTGAGGGTTGATAACCTGTAAATGGACGGTATAGATTTGTTTAAGGCCGTTGAAAATAGTGAAAAATATCACTTAACTATCATCTCGATTTTGGAATAATGAATTGGCTAGCTAAACTAAAACAATATCGTCTTTGAAGACAAACTCATCCAAAGGTGTTTCTATGTCTTCTTATTTTGTAAAATCATGATTTGGACCATTCTGTGAGTGTGATGGTCGTATAGTTTCGTACCAATTCAAGAAGGGACAAAATAAATGAAGACTTTTTTGGAGATATCAATTTTAGAGTAGTGAAGAGGCATGCAATTTGTTCATATGAGATGAAGACATGGTGACAAAAGATGGAAATGAAGATGTGAGCAGTATAAAGTCAGAGTTAGGAGCTATGAGCTATTTGAAGGTTATGTATGAAGATTCAAAGAAGAAGAACAAGAATCTAAAGAACAAATTAAAATCATGGAAATTTTATGGAAATTTGAAGATGTTATATTTTGTTATCTCCTTTATGTTTAATATTTACTTTGTTATGAAATGTAATTGATGAAGTAGGGTTTGAATTGCATTGTTAATGTTATGCCGAAACTGTAGATGCAATGAAATCTATGTATTGACCTTGTTTGTTAATTAAATGTTGGTTTCAGAATTAAATATCTTCTCAGTTTTGGAATAAAATTGAGGGGTTAGATTAACTAACCTCTTGGTTTTGGAATAAATTCGAGGGGTTAAATTTTTTATTTTAAAATGATTACATTGTTTACCTAGAATGTTAAAAATACAGCATGTCCAGGTCCCATACAAGATGTTAGAGATCCAAGATCAGTTGTTGTGCTATCATTATCATTGCATCCAAGATTTATTGTTGCGCTATCATTATCACACTCTTCAGTAGCGTAGACAATGTGTTTGAATGCATCCAACTTCTAATAAGGTGTGTCTGTTGCAAAGATTGAAAACTGTTTTTGCTGCACTTACAATATATCAGTAACGACGAATATATCATAGTTGTTCAAAACTTTCAACAACAACAACAACACCAACCTCATTGTTTGAGCTGGATTGCAAAAGCTGAAAAAATAGCGGGACTGCTACAAATAAGGTAGTGTTAGGGTAAAATCCGTTCAATGAATGTTTTTATAGTAAAAATCAGATTATTTATCTCTCGATTTACGAAAGAAATTGAAGGGTTAGATAATTTATTTTACACCCTTTTACAAGTAGAAACATAAAGTGCAGTAGTTGGGATTCAGGACATGTCTGAAATGGTATGTCACATCAGCTTTCTATATAAACAAGAGATCAAGTTGTTTTTTTAAATAAATATATAGAGCACCTTGTTATAAAACCTTGATTTTTTTGGTTGACGTAAAAACTTCGTCATAAAAAACGTTATTTATTGTAGTATTTATTTCTACCTATGTCGGCTTCTGTCTATTCTCTTGAACTTTTTAACACCATCAGTGACCTTGTACATCAAACTCTTCAAAATAGGCTTCAATTTGTTCAACTTATTCCAAAGAATGTACTGAGGTTTCCCTGTATCATTTCTATTCCAATTGTTGTTAACAGTTCCCACAAAGTGAAGGATTTCCACAATACAGTTCAGGAATTTGAATTGTCTGCTATGCTTTTGCCTCCTATCTATTTTCCTTCATTGTTGGATAATTTTTCAAATTTACTACGGAATTAGATGAGGCTATTCATAAAAAAAAAAAAAAAACAGAAATCTCACAATTTCAATTAAATCTTATCTTATTAAGTATGGCCAACTATATAAAACACATTACAACATAATTTTTAAAGATAGTTTTTATCTAAATTTGTTAATTTCGAGACCTTTTTAATAGTTTTTTATAATATTTTTAAATTTTATTCTATCTTTAATTGCTTGACTAGTCTCCTTTGATGAGTCTATTTTCACATTCTTTTATACTATAGATTAAATTTTAATATTCTTTCTAATATTCAAATCTTATTAGGCATTCAACTCAACATAAGTGGAATTATCTTTAGGGAGAAAATGGAATTTTTAATTTTCTTGTTTTGAAAGAAATAGAGAGAATAGACTTGGAAGAAAGAAAACATAAGTGGAAAGTGGAATCATATCACATTCCATTAAACCACATTTTAGGCAACTGATTGGGTGAGGAAACACCCAAGACATTATAAAACACTATTAGAGGGAATTATCTTTTACTTCAAATTTTATATCAATTATTTAACAAGCACTTATTAAAACTACTTTCCTTTTTGTGGCATTAGCTGAAATCTAATTCGAAGAACAAAAGTCATACATATAGATAGATAGATAGGATTGAAAACTACTTAAAATAACTTTATAATTACTATAAATGGTGGCTGTTCATGTCATTATATGGTGCAGACAAGTGCTTGCCTTTGCTTAATTGAAATGATCGATTATTTAATTATCTGTAGTGGCAGTTTGTGTCATGAACAGAAAATGTTAGTATATTCTTGTTTCATTGTATGTCTTATTCAGAGCTAAATAAGCATTATCGTTTGGAAACAAAGTGGGTGTTTTTAGGTAGAGACAATGTGCATTATGTGAATAAAATTTTCTCTCACTCAATTTCTATTATTCAGATAAAGTTATTGAAAAGTTTTACATAATTCTTTTTCTTATAAAGAGTTTTTAATTTTTTTTTACTAGAATTCATTCTCTGTCTTTTTTTTATTTTTAATATTCTCATCCCACATTTTATGTTTATAAAGAGAGAAATTAGGTTGGTTTGCAGTTTGTTGAAAAGAGTGAGAGTGAAAGACATTTGAATAAAATCTTGTGTTTGAATAATATTACGATGATTGTATTATATAATGAGATTTATAGTTTATTATATTAATCACATAAGAAATATCATATGGTATATGCTATTCTATTATAGATGCGTTACGAAATAGTGTATGAAATATTCTATATACAACTATAAATATAATTGATTCTTAACACTCCCTTTCAAGATGAATCATATATGTGATATCAATCCAACTTGTTACATGTAAGCAAATTGGTCTTCAAATTTGACGAAATATGTGATGATTTCTCCCGAAAGTATCATGTCTCTTACATAATGACAATTTATTTCTATGTGTTTGATTCGTTCATGCAAAATCGGATTAGATGCAACGTAGAGTGCCGCTTGTGTGAGTAAACTTGACCATTAGATGTTTTACATGATGTCAAAACTAAGATAACTTTAACATTTATGTATATTAGACGGTATCTCTGAGTCTTTATGTGCACCTTTGCATTAGAGATTTTATAATACATTTAGAACATGTTTTGAAAAGGTATCATGTATTAAAAATGAATTTTTACATGACAAATAGGTCTACGTATCGACACATATGATCTATGCGTCGACACATGTGAGTCAATATTAAATTATGTAGCCTATGTTTCTATGTTTTGACACTTACAACCTTTTCTTGTTGACACACATTTTAGTGTTGACACATACACCCTTTTTGTGTTGACACATACATTTTCGTGTCGACACATGTACAATATTTTCAAAGTCTGTAGCTTATGTTTCTATGTGTCAACACATGATCTTGAACAGGTCGACGCATGTCATTACATGTGCCAATACATGACATATATGTGTCGGCACATGCCGAAACTTTTTTGAAAAATTGTATTTTTTTTTCAATTTCTAAGTTTCCCTTTTGCCTCAAACTTACACACATATAAATACTTCATACATGAATCATTTCTAACTTGATGAAACTATAAACATATACACAAATTATTCATCATCTTCAACCTCTCATCTATGCATACACACAAACAAATTACACATAATCACTCTTTATTTGAGTGCCATTTAGACTTGTGTTGATAACATTGAATTTAGGTTGGTGTAACCTAAGATCGGGTTGATGATTTTTGGGGGATTCATTGGGAAAAACCTTAGGGTTTATCCTCTAAGATCATAGTGTTGATTTGAGGGTTTACACAAGATTTCACAAATATTAGATTCGATCGAGTGAAAGCTTTGAAGCACGAAAGTTCTTGCAAAGGAGTAGTGTGAGAGGATTAATTGTTTGAAAATATTGGAACACAATAATACACAATTAGATTCGATCGAGTGAAAGCTTTGAAGAAATGTGGTTCTTGCAAAGGAGTACTGTGATACGGTAAATCAATTGGTATTAACGAGATACTTGGTCGAGCTCAAGATCAAGGAAAGAGAAAGGGTTAGAATTAACATCAAATACATGGTTTGTAGGGTTGGATTGCTACATTTCTCTTGTAATCAACTTTTTGCAAAGTAAGAATTTGATATCTCAATTCAAAATGGAATTGAAGGTAGACGTATTCATAGCGAGGGAGATTGGTGAACTTCCTAAATAAATCCTTGTGTCCCCCCTCTCTCCCTCTCATTTACTTATATATACTTTATATCGCAAATTGTTAAATTCATTGATTGTGCAATCGATACATATAGAAAATTCATTTGATATCTATATATCTTACTTCCGTACAAAAAAATTAAATATTCAAATTGGAAATTAAAACCAGAAAAGTGATTTTGTAAAAATAATAATGGCAGTTAATTACTGAATCCTTTCGATTAAGTTTTACATACCGATATCTGGGAATCTAGCCAGACATAATTTTACCGCAAAATAACATAAAATTAAAATGTAAATTTAGTAACACATGCATGGTAAGAATAAATAAATTATACTTAAAATAGGAACCTGAAATTAAATATTGAAGCAAATTATTTGAGCAGTGTGTATCCTCCACAAGCCAGCAGGATTAACTGGAAGTAAAGCAGACGAAGTAAATTTGAATAAAAATACGAACGAAACAAATCTTGAAACTTGAATAAAGCTTTGACATAATAATGGCAAGATTGATCCAAGCGTTACAAATTATAGGCCTAATACTAATTGTGTGGTAGTTCCCTAATGTGAGAAACTACCACTTTACAAAGTGATTTTTCTGCCTAAAACTTCTAACGGCGCTTCCGCGCATAAAACTTGGATGATCAAAACTAATTTCTAAGATCATATATATAGAAGAATAAAATGGAAGTTACATTTCAGATTTATGAGAGAAGTAGTGGAGTTAATGGAGAAAGTGGAGAAAGAAGTGGAAAAATGGGAAGTTGAAAAGATCATGGAGTGATAATGGGAAGTTGAGAAAATCATGGGAGCTTTGTTGCAGACATGAAGAGGACTTCGTGTTTAATCACTGCAATTAGCTTGTGCCGATCACCATACAATGTGTGCCGAGGGGAACACATTTTTGACTTGTGCTTAGCGTCATGGTTAGTGTGCCGAGGGGCACACTTATTTAGCTTGTGGCGGGCGACATGGGGCTGTGACGACCGTCACAGTCCTCTGATGCAATTTCTTTCATTTTCTGATATAAAGTCACACATTTTCTGTCATTTCTTCCTATTTATTTCTCCTTTTCATATTTAGGTCCATTTCTAGCATATACCTGAAATATAATAAAATACCAGCATAATATGACATAAATAAATAAAACGATAATAAAATGCATGCAAGTTGAGCTAGAAAATTCGATATAATTTCGCGTTATCAACTCTACTTGTCCTGAGTCCCTTGGATCATTCACCTGCACCTGAAATAGTAGCAATAACGAATCGAAGCATAAATAGGAAATGACTTGAAATAAACTTAGGAAAACATAAAATGCGAAAAAACTTAAGAAATATGAAATCATTCAAAGAGAAGCAAAACACGACACAAAATGATGCAGAATAAGTCAGTTATCATCAGACAAGTAACAAAACATAGTGAAAATGGTGAGCAATCATAACCCCAAATTAGCTCGTTGCTTGTCCTCAAGAAAAGTTCAGGACAAAAGGAATCAGGCACCATAAAATTCCATCTTACCACAATACCACCAAGATCTTTCACAAATTACTTTCGCTTTTCTTTCAAAGTTCTCCTACTTCCCCGAACCAAGTGTTTTACCACATTTCCACATCAAAGCACCTCTTCACCTGTCAAATTATTTCACTCAATATATCACCATATGCACTATTAACTCACAAATTTGAATAAGTTCTAAATTCATTTCACATACATAGTTCACACACTTTTTGAGGTATTTTGGGTTGTAACAGAGCTTAGGGTATGGTGGGATAAACAAAAAAAATGGGAAAACAAAGGGTTTTTGGGCTCATCTCAGTATTATCATCTCTTTACTGTATTTCTTTATGTGTTATCAATCATAAGTAGGTCTCATACACCTAACCTGTTTGACTTCTAGTATCAACTCAAGTATTAAAGTATGGATGTTTGTTTTTCTATCTGAGTCTCATCCCTAGGTAAGTACAATTTTTATTTTTTATTTATTTCTTGTAATTCCCTTTTTTTTTCTCTTTGGTGCTCTTACCTAATATATTATTGGTGTATTAACCCCCAACTTAGAACTTTAACAGCTCCGAGATATACAACACTTAACTGAGCAGGGTATTGGAAATACTTGGACTCTGGTTTAAACAAAAGTGGTGATAAAAACAAATAAATGAATGTACAGGCTCAAATTGGGTTAACGAGGGATAAATATATAAAAGGGATGGCTAGAAAGGCTCAGGGGTAAAAACAAAAACTTGCCTCAATGTGTGTTATTATGTAGTTATATTCAAAATAGAGCATACGGAAACTCAGAGTGATAGAAACATACATGACTTAGATTTCATGATGATAAATGCATGTTTGGCTTTTTATGCTCTCACCATGTCACGTAAAGTTGACAGCTTCCATAATGCCTCTCAGTGTTATGCAACTTTCCACTCTACTCGGGTTACACAGGGTACCTTTGACGGTCAACTTTTGATGGTTGCGTCCCAATCAATAATTTGGTGGTATCAACTTTCGGGGGTCGTCCATAGAAAGCATTGTAAGGGGAGTGATCTCCTCATCCACTATCACCGATTCTCATTACTTATCTTCACAACACCTCCATGATCCTGCATACGCGATTCAACACCCAACTAATAACAAACAAACAACACACGAAAGAAACAAAAACGCAATCAAAACTAACAGAAGTAAGAAAAATAATAATAAAAGAAATAAAACCCCTCCACACTTAAAGCAAACAAAGACCTCATTGTTTAGTACAATATATAGAGGGGGACTCACATCGCCTCACTGCGAAGGAGGAGAAGGATGGCACCACAAGATGCAAAACAAAATTTGAAAAAAAAAATTCACTTGCAACCGTGACATGGGTCGTGTTAGTCCACACAGCCGGTCATGTCAGGGATTTGTAATCCAATTAAATCATATTTTTTTCTCGCGCACGATTTGTGCAAGTTGACACAGGCCGTTTCAGCTGACACGAGCGACCGTGTCAGGGGCCTGATTTCTCTTCAAATTTTTTTTGTCTTTTGCAAAATTTTCTCCCTTCTCCCGACACAACTTTCTTCCCTGATGCTTGCTCAAATTTCACCTTCTCTTCCCCATATAGGGAACTTTGTAAACCTAAACACAAACTACAAAAAAAACTTAACTAAAAACAAAGAGAATCATTATCAATAAAACGTGTGGGTTACCTCGCACAAAGCGCTTCATTTAACGTCGCATGGCTTGACGGTCAATCCCCTTTATTATGGGGGGTACTTCCTCTTCCACACCTTGTTGCATGTCCTTTTCGCAACCCATAACTCATTTAATCCAACAACATGGATCACTCTATTCTTCACTGCACTTCCAACCTCACCTTGATGTTTCTTTGTCTTTCTCTACATGACTAGTTGGCTGAACTTGGGAGTTTTTATTGACGCCACCTGAGAGATTACGCCTGAGACTTCTTCTGGGAGTGATTTTGACATTTTTCTTGCTCCTTCTAGTTTGATCATTCTAGCTGAAGATTTCTACTTTCCACCTGCACATTACTTTTTGATCTCTCACTTTCAAAGTTATCTCCTCATCAAATGATTTTAATGTCAGAGTACATGTCTCGATATCAAAATTGCACCAACTAGTCAACAGAAACGGTCGACCAAGAATGATAGGAGTCTCTTCATCTTCAGGAATATCCATGATCTAGAAACCAACTGGAAAGACAAAATTGTCAATTTCCACCATTACATCTTTCGCTATCCCATATGACAGCTTGATGGTGTGATCAACAAATTTTAATTTTATCCCACTCCCACTTATCTTCTTAATACCGATCTTTTTGAAAATAGACAAGGGCATTAAACTCACACTAGAACCAGAATAAATTAGAACCCTTTTGAATTTTCTATATTTTATTGTGCACGAGATTACAACTGACCCTAGGTCCTTCTGCTTGATAGGAATTTTTCTCTCGAGCGTGATTGCACATAATTTCTCATCAACGGGTACCTGTTCATTATCTGTTGGTCTCTTTTTTGAGAGTACCTCCTTCATGAATTTCTGGTACAGTGACATTTTCTCGAGTGCTTCAAAGAACGGTATGTGGATTTATAGCATTTTGAAAATTTTGACAAATTTCTCAAAATATTTTTCTTTTGTGTCTTTCTTTGCCACTCGAGAGGGATATGGTAACTTGATCACTGGTTTAGCATCCTTTGCACTCTTCTCTTTAGTCATCTTCACAGGTGGTATTACTTCTTCCTGCTTTTTCATGCTCTCTCTCTCTCTCTCTCTCTCTCTCTCTCTCTCTCTCACTTCTAGATATACTTCTATGATACTATCATCAAATTTTACCTCATCTTCTTTTTCTTCTGTAACTTTCTAACTCCTTGTTGCGACAATATTAACATTCTCATGATTTTTATGATTTCCTTCTGTTTGCATAGCCACTTGTTGTGCAATCTGTTCCATTTGAACTTCCAAATTTTTTATTGTAGCTGTGGTATTTCTATGATTTCTTGTTGTCTCTTCTTGAAATTGAGAGGTATGTGTAACCATCTTTTCAATAGCCACCTCCCACTCTACCTTCTGAGGAGCTTATTGCTGCTGATCTTTCCAGGAGAAGTTAGGATGATTCTTCCACCCATGATTATAGGTGTTAGAATATGGGTTATGCTACCTCAAAAATTTGATCCCTTCAACTTGTTGTAGAGTTGCAAGATATTGCACAGTTATGTGTGGTCCCCTACAAATCTCACAACTGATAGTCTGAGCAGGTTGAACTTGGGCTACAGCTTGGGTACCTAAATTCGCAGCCTTTAGGTTTTTCTCAACTTCAGCGGCAATTTGATCTTCTATCTTCACCCCTTGATTTGCAAGTTTCAAGTCAATCACTTTCTCTAGTTTACTCACACTTCGGTCATATATTCCAAGTGTTCATTTACAGTAATGACTTCAATGATATTCTTAATACCAGTGGTTGTTGTAAAGTTGGTTGAGCCACCAGCAGCTATATCGATAAGCTGCTTTGTGTTCATTCTGAGGCTATTCACAAACATCTTCATTTTCTCAGTTTGATCCATATTATAAGTTGGACAAGCTACCAACAACCTCTTGAACCTCTTATAAGCATCACCTAGGGACTCTCCTTCTTTCTGCTTAAAATTCAAAATATCATATCTCTTGCGAATATAAATAGAAGCAGGAAAGTGTTCATCCAAAAACATTTTCTCCATTTGCTCCCAAGTAGCAATACTCCCAGCAGATAACGAATAAACTCATTCTTAAACATCTTCAAAGAGCGTGAGTGGAAACATTCTTAATTTCTTCGCTTCTTCAGAATACCCCTCAATCTTTAAAGTAATGCTCATAGTCAAAAACCATTGCAAGTGCTTAGTTGCATCTTCATTGATCTTTCCAGTGAAAGATCTACTCTCAAGCTGACGAGTTGTTGAAGGGTGCAGCTGAAAGTTTGCAACATTCATTGGTTGATTCACATTAGTCAACCGACCTGCTGGAGCATTTGCTTCTCCATAGTCCCCAAGAAGTATCTCTAGTGGTGGTGGATTTTTGTCCATAGTTTCAGGTTCTGATTCTGAATCTGAGTTTGTATGAACATAATGGTCTTCATCGGAGGCCAGTCTAGCTAGCCCAACTTGTCTTCGCCTTGTGTTAAAGGTTCTTTTTATCTCTGCGTCAAAAGGAAATTCAGCTGAGGGCTTTCCTCGCATGTAAAGGTTAGAAAAATTTAGTAATAACAAAAATATAAATATAACAGAAAATAAAATTTTAGTTGCAGAGCAACAAAATTCTAATTGAACTACAATTAAACTCTATAATTCGGCAGTCCCTGACAGCGACACCAAAAACTTGATATGAATAATAACAAGTATACTATTTTTGTCTCCTGTAGTAATAGGGAGATTTCTCGAATGTTGAACTCAAGGACTGCATGCAATTATTGAGTTAAATTCGTAGTTCAATTAAACAAAACTTGATTTGGGGTTTTGGTTGTGAAATTTTCACTTAACAAATAATAGGAACATAAAGTGGTTTTTCATTGATATAAGGAGCATGCTAGGGGTAGGTGTATGATTTGACCCTGTAGTATCCTTTACCTTTGATCTATTTAACAAGTTCATTACCTTCAACTACTGAATCTTTAATTGGTTTTCCCCTAAGTCCATAGTGGGAAAACCTTTGGTCCTTCATTCTAAAACCTAAGTCCTTAGTGAATTATGATGAAACCAAACGGTTATGTTATCAAGATTTTACCGGCGACCTATAGGGTATCTCTAGTTCTTGGTGATATATACTATAGTATAATTGTTCAAAAACCTTAACAATGGTGGTCCAACCCTAATTGTTAATCGTGGATTAATCCCTATTTGTCTGATAGGAAAGGCATAAGAATATTGAACAATTAAATTGAAAAGAAACTATTGTATCAAAATCAAGAATTTAAAATCAATACATTTGAAAATCAGGGACACCCCCTAGTATTGGGGGGTTTAGCCTCTCATAGTATTAAAAAGAAATTACAATAAGAAAGTTAGACATTACAAGATAATAGGATTTCGTTGATATTCAACCGTGATTGCTCTTGAAAAATATCCATTCTCTGAATCCCTTGAAAGCTCCAATTTTTATCGTAGAATTCTTCTCATGTCAAAAATGTCATCTCGATCGTCAAAACTTCCTCAAGTAATGAAAATCTTCTGTTCCCTGCCCAAAAATTCCAAAATGCCATTCCGTGTCACACTTAGGTAAATATAAACAAAACCAGAAATCATCAGCGTACAAACCAACATGGTCTGTGTCAGGTGACACTGGTGGACGTGTTGGTCACCAATCACCATTTAAAAACATCAACTCCCAAGATGGCTGACACGGTCCGTGTCACTTGACACAGACGCCTGTGTTGAGAATATGGTTTTTGTCCTTTGATTCATTCCTCTTCCTGACACGGCCCGTGTCAGGTGACACGAGTGGCTGTGTCAGACTTGCTGTAACTTGCTGAAAACTTCTTTAAAACTCCTGATTTCTTGACTCTTCTCGTCTTGAGTCCCTTGGATCTTTCACCTGCACCTGAAATAATAACGACAACCAATCGAAGCATAAAATAGGAAATAAATTGAAATGAAATTACGAAAACATGAAATGCAGAAAAACTTAAGAAATATGAAATCATTCAAAGAGAAGCAAAACACGACACAAAATGATACATAATACCTGAATTATTGTCAGACAAGTGACAAACACATAGTGAAAATGGTGACCAATCGCTAATCATCCTAAAGTTGTGAAACTTGAGGAGGAGTAAGATGATCCTAAATAAGAGAATGGTATTAAATTGGTAATATTCTTGGAGACATCATTATAAGTGACCACGCTCTCTAAGAATCTCTAAGAAGGGATATATATGTGATAAATAATGCTCTATCAAAATGATTGATGCAAAGTCTCTTGATAATCCAATGCCCATAAATGAGAACTTTGGAAAAGATAAATTGTTTATATACATTGAAGTTTAAAAGTATTTAGTTCTGTAAGTGCTTCCTTCGTCTTTCGTCCGGTGAGGTAATATCGTTTCACTTATCTCTTTGCTGGTAAGTTTGTATTTCCTGGATTGCTTATCTATATCACTTGCAATTTGATTTTTTGTTTATGTGATATATTTGATATGTAATGCCATCTCATGAATTTTCTCTTTCAAAAAATTTGTTGTGAACCAATGAGTGTTTCAATCATATGTTTATAGTGACTTCATCTTTTAATCTTTTGTATTTCATCATAATTTGTATTTCATGATATAATATTATAGAATTTGAAATATCTTTTGATAGTTTGCTTGACCATTCCATGTATTCCTTGCATTTCATGTAAATTTGTTATTTATTCATTCATGCATGAATTAATTTGATCATGTTTTCGTGTAAATGCAATTCTTGATCAAGTTATGTCACATGTTATAAGAGCATCTTTGGTTTTGGTTTTAGTGGTGATATACTTTTCACCAAGCTAGGCACATGTGTGTGTAGCACTAGGAGCACCATTGTGAAGTGTTGCGTAATCGTGATGTTTTTGAAGCGAATCAAGAGTTTGCTCTTGCATTCATTATCTTTCATGCCTTTGTATTTGTTATTATGGTGATGTGTATTACCACTTATTTATGTTTACTTTTTGCGTCACTCCATGTATATGGGTATATGTAAGTGCATGTACTTTTTTTTTGTAAAAATGCCTCTCTGTGATATATTAGTATTTGTATGATAAATGATACTTCTCATGGCCAGTCTTATCTCTTTTTGATATTGTCAAAAGGGGAGAAGAACATGCAAAACGAAGTGGGATGCACTTCAGTGGGAGCCTTCATGAAGACATGAAATGCATCGTCGCAATTTTTGCCATCATAAAAAATGGGGAGTATCTGAGTGCACTTTCCCATTAAATGTTTTATATGATGTCAAAACTAGGATAACTTTAGCATTTTTTTATATTAGATGGTATCTCTAAGTCTTTATGTGCATCTTTATAGTAGGGATCTTAGAATGCATTTAGAACATGTTTTTAAAAGGTATCATGCATTAAAAATGAGTTTTTAAATGAAAAGCAGGTTTTCCAAACATATATGATGTATGATTCAACAAATGTGGGTCAATATTAAAGCCTATAGCCTTTGTTTTCATGTGTTGATACATACAACCTTTTCGTGTCGACACATACATTTTCGTGTTAACACATAGAACCTTTTCAAGTCGACACATACATTTTTGTGTCGACACATGTACTGCATTTTTAAAGCTTGTAGCTTATCTTTCTATGTGTCGGCACATGAGCTTGAATAAGTCGAGGCATGCTGTGATCGGTGGGAATGAGAACTGACTGTTTTGGAATGCTGGTTCACGTTTGCGTTTGTTTTTGCAAAATGTCGCGGTAAGCAAGAGTCACCACCGTCTTTTATTTTATCCAACAAGGAAAGGACAAAAGCACAGAAAAATTCCTTTTCGAGATGTTTCTCGGGTTCGGGAGGTAGATTATAGAAAGGGAAGGTGTTATCACCCTTTCTATCCGTGGTTATCCACGGGCTCTTAGGTACTTTCTCACTATGTTTTCAAAAAGTTTGTTTTTCTTTGTGTTTGTGGGTTTGAAAAGAGTTTTTTTGTTTGGAAGAGAGTGTAAGTGCGAAAAGTTTTGTTTTTGTTTTCAAAAGAGCAAGTACTTAAGAACATCTATCTACTCAAAAAGGAACTAAACTGTGCAAATGTCCTTTAGACAATACTATCCCACTATTGAGGAGTAGGTAGCACCGTCGTTGGAGTTTTCGGGTCAATTCGATTTAAGGGACGTGTGGTCACTAAAGCAATGTTAGGATGCCTTAGCGGTAACCCTAATGTCTTAGATCATTTTTCCGAGACAACCGTTTCGAGGCAACTTACGATCTTTAGATAAGAGGGTGACCTCTAAAACATTCTATACTCAATGACCACGTTCGAGGCAACCAAGTGAGGCGTACCCTAAGAGTGGCATGTGCGAGTGTGTCAATTTTCAGTTTATATTATCTTTGTACATGTTATGGTGAGCTACGGTTGTTTTTAGATCTTATCATGCAATCCTAATTAGCATACATCTAAACAGTTAATATATGTATAAGAATTTAAAGTGTGGGAATTGTAAATCCTACGCTATTACAAGGCTTCGGGGAGGGGGATTATTTACATGTCCAAAATTGGGGGAATAAAGTAGTAAAGTGTAAAAGTCTTAGTTAAGCTATTACCAACCAGTAGGCAGTTACAATAAAATAAACGCACGTGAATTTGAACATAACTTCTAAAAATCCTAAGAATAAAATCTTTTTGTTGTTTTATTTTATTTTGGGAAAATGATCTAAATCTTCTTAATTTTAGTTTTGAGAAAATGTTAAGATAATTAAATGATTAATTAACAAAGTTAATTTAATAGAAAAAACCAGCCTGATGTTTTTGTGGTATTTTTTTTTAATTGATTTTATGTTGATTAAAAAAAAGAAATAAAATAGTCAAAACAAAGATGAAATCGAAGGAACAGGCAGTAAATCAAGAAAGGTATAATTCTGGAGGCCTGGATCGAAAGAGGTGTGGGCTGTCTTTCGATCCAGTGAAGAGGCTTGATCGAAGGTGCATGAGGGGCTGCACTTTGGGGGTGTTCGATCTGGATATGTCATCCTTCGATCTGGGAACCCTGGATCCAGTTCGAAGCTAAGCTGCTAAGCTTCGAAGCTCTGAACAAGATTCTGAGAAGATATTTCCTGCAAAACGAGACAAATGTTAAAGATCCAGGGGGGATTTTACCCCCTGATTCGAATCTCCTCCCAATTCGAATCCTTCCTCAATTTGAATCTGCTGAATCTGGGTCTGGGTTTATTTTATCCTGAGATTCGAAGGAGAAACTTAGATCATGCCCCAGCAACGACACGATCTCATCTTTGCGCTTCAACTTACATGCAACATAATCAGTAATAACAAGAGTACATATGCAATGTGTATTTAAATGTCATGAAGGTGCAATTTTGGTTTTGCAAACCCTTACCAATTAAAGATGTATGATCTGTGGCTCTGGGTGTGGAGATGTTTGCTGAATGGCTGCTTTGGCTTGGATTACTTATGAAAAGGCTGATAACCTTTGGTGGGTTTGTGGGCAGCGTATCTCCAAATCCTCCCTCTCTCTCCTTTTTTTCTTTTTTCGTTTTTTTTGTCCCCCTGGCACTTTATGCTTGCCCTTGTATTTATAGGAGTATGATGGTCTAGTAACGGCAAGAGACAACCAATTAAACATGCCTTTAAAGCCATGAGACAAGAATCAGACATATTAAAAGATTTCCATTTTTGAAATATTCATGTCTCTTTGGAATCTCGAATGAACCTGGACACCTTTGATTTTCGAATGCCTCCAGGCCATGCTCTTCGATTGGTCTTGAGTTGCCTCCTTCGAATGGACTTCTTATGTGCCCTTCGAATGGGACTTCTGAATGCTTCTTCAAATGGACCTTTTGAATGTTCTTCGAATGACCCTTTGAATGCTTATCTTTGATAGCTTCAAAGTACCAAATCGAATTACTCCAGCTTCAATTGCATAGCCCCTTTGATTGAGCCTCCCTCTGCTTCGATTGCTTGATTCGAAAAGGATCACCCTGGTCGAATCAGCTCTTGTAGGGTTGGGAGCAAACAAGGCAAGAATCTGGCCTTTAATTCAAATAATTGAGTCCACAATCAACATTTAATTATTTCTATATTTGCAAGGGACACATGCCATTGTGAACTTTGGGTGAACCTGGACAGGTTAGGATATGTGTTTTTGCTTAGTCATGCCAGCCTACTTCATTCCTTCGAATCTGCCTTCTTTGCCAGCTTCAAAGTCCAATTCGAATCTATTTAGAACATTCCCTATTAGACAACTTCGACCAGCCCTTGGCCTTGTGATGAGTCTAAGTTCTGATTCGAAGTGTCCAAAACTTCCTTCATCAGAGCATCTTAGATTAAGAGAAACTCTGCACTGAAATTCCATTCGAAGGTCATTTCGTTCTGATGTTCTGATTGAGGTAAAGTATGAAGTTCCAGTCGAAGGACCCTCTGAAGTACTAGTTGAAGCATTGTGAAATTGACTTGGTCGAAGGGGTACAGCGCTCAATCGAAGACTTGCACACCAAAGCTTGATCGAAGGGTTCCAAACACCTAATCGAAGCTTACTAATCAAAGCCTGATCGAAGAGTGCCAAATGCCCAATCGAAGACTGGTGAGTCAAGCCTGTATCGAAGTATTTTGGATACCCAATCGAAGACTTTTCCCAGATACCAATCGAAAGACACTTTGTTCATCTTCAAAAAACTTTATTTTTGTTAGGCAAATGTTTGTGACCAACCATGTAAGGAATGACTTTTGAAAACACGAGAGGGCAAATTTTGGGGTACAACACATGCCATTACATGTGCCGACACATGACTTATATGTGTCGACACACGCTGAAGATTTTCTGAAAAAATTGCTTTTTTTTTCAATTTCTAAGTTTCTCTTTTGCCTCCAACTTTCACATGTATAAATACTTCATACATGCATCATTTACAACTTGATGAAACTATAAACACATAAAAAATTGATCATCATCTTTAATCTCTCATCTATGTATACACACAAACAAATTACATATAATCATTCTTTGTTTGGGTGCCATCTAGACTTGTGTTGAAAACGTTCAATTTAGGTAGGTGTATCCTAAGATTGGGTTGAGAATATTTGAGGGTTTCATTGGGAAAAACTTTTGGGTTTGTCCTCCAAGATCATAATGTTGATTTCAGGGTTACACAAGATTTCACAAATATTGAATTCGATCAAGTGAAATCTTTGCAGAATGAGGGTTCTTACAAAGGAGTAGCGTGCGACAATGAATTGTTTGGAAAGATTGCGACACAATAATACGCAATTGGATTCGATTGAGTGAAAGCTTTAAAGAATGGCCGTTCTTGCAAAGGAGTAGCGTGTGACGGTAAATCAATTGGTAATAACAGGATACTTGGCCGAGCTCAAGATCAAGGGAAGAGAAAGGGTTAGAATCAACATCAAACATAGGGTTTTTAGGGTTGGATTGTTGCAGTTCTCTTGTAATAGACTTTTTGCAAAGTAAGAATTTGATACCTCAGTTTTAAATAGAATTCGGGACAGACATAGCCATAGTGAGGACAATTGGTAGACTTTCTAAACAAATCCTTGTGTCCTCTCTCTCTCTCTCTTATTTACTTCTATATTATTTCTATAGCAAATTGTTAAATTCATTGATTGTGTAATCGATACGTTTAGGCAAATCCTTTGATATCTATAATTGTAATTCCTTTGTTGATTATGTTACAATTAATTAGATTGTAAGTGGTGTTCTACCATGGTTTTTCCCCTAAGATCCTTCGTCATTTCATATCATTTCAGGACATCTTAACATGTCAACCACTTTATCAAATGATTGATATTTGCAAGAAATTGAAGTGAAATCACATTCTCTTATCTTTTGGTCCTTGAACTAGGATTTTGATTATTTGAGTGTGTGATACCTCCATGGCAATGTCTTTGAATGGTTATCATTTTATCATCATATAAGACATCATTGTTCAAAAGATTCTCCATCATGACCAGAGGAATTAGGATTTTGAGCTTGAGACATCATCTCCTATCTTTTTCAGTCAAAACTAGGGTTTGTAATAAAATCCGTTTATTTCTGATTCTTTGAGCAAAACTTGACTCTATGGTCTTTTATGTGTCCCTGAGTGTCTACATATGGAAGATTGATCATCAATTTTAATCAGAAGAGGTTCAATTGGCCAGATGATCAATGAATTAACTAAATTGGGGAAAAGTCAATTGTGAAAGCTAAAAGTCAACTCTTGACTTTTTGAGATCAATTTTGGTTAATAAAAGTCAAATATTGTCAAGGGTAGATATTTTTCCAAGTGGAATCAAGAAAATCATAAAGTTGACCAAAATTTGACTTTTTGACACTAAGAAATTTTTCTTGAGTATAAGAGATTTCTATGTTCATTTACTACTTTTCAAAGGGTAATAACTTCTTCATTTTTATTTAGAAATTCAAAAACTTGTGATCAATGGATAGATAAAGTTTCACTACATCTTTGTCCTAGAGGGTTCATGTCCAAAAAAAAAATCAAAGGAGAAGAAGTTATACAAGGTTGAAGTACAAGGATCATTCATTGGAAGTTCATAACTTAATGAAAATTATGGATCACCTTCATAAAATCTGCCACTTTCGTGGCCACTTTTGAGGACCTTAATGGATTCAAATCAAAATTCTTCCAACATGAAAGTTTTAGGGAATCATTTTTCCTTTCCAAAAAGTCCAGGTTCATGAATTTATTCGAAGAATTGAGTGAGTTATGGTCTTAATGCTAGAATGATCCATTTATGTCATTTTCATGAACTAAATTGGCCATTTCTCATTTCCTTGCAATTTGAGGTCATATATTTTGGCCCAATTTTATTGTGCTCATGTACTAAGCCGTGTGCACACCCACAAATCATCCATGCACTCTCATGCACTTTATTTTATCATTTTTTCATAAGATTACTCAAAATAGCAACTTCCTTTTACCTCACTCATTCCACTACCTCTTTGTACAATCTTTTGAGGAATGATTTCTGAGCCAATGCGGGGAATAAAACGCACAAGAATGATACCTAAACACCTTTTTTGTGAACTACGAATGCCCTAATTTCTCATTGCACGAAGAGGATACATAGGCACAAAGGTTTCCAACCGCAACAGGCATAATTAATAAAAACTTTCTTTTTGTACATAAATTTCATACATTTTCCCTTAGCAAGTCTTAAAATTTAAATAACACACCCGTTGATTAGAACAAACATAGTGGATCCCATTGAGCACAACGAATGTTTAGGGTACTAATACCTTCCCTTTTCATAACCGACCCCCGTATTTAGATCTCTATTTATTTAAGGTTTTATTCACTCTTTTCCTATTTCCTCTTGGAAACAATAAAGTGTGATGGCAAATTTCACTAACATGAGTTAAGTCAATCAATCGCTTAGTCTTAAATTTTTACCGCTATAGAAAAATTGGCAACTTCATTGGGGAATCTTTCCTAAGTGGGCCAATCCTAGCTTTGTTTGTTCTTTTTCTTTGGGTGTTTATCTATTTATTACTTTATTGCTATGTTTGTTTACTTAAATACATTTTTACTTCATTGCTTCTATACTCTGAATTACACTACTGTGTTGTATTCCTTTGTTAGGATGGGAGTTTATTTGAGGTAAAAGGCCCACTACCATGGCCAGTGCAAATATAAGATTAGAGTGGATACTTATGTCGACTCCCATGATGCCTGTCACGTAAGAGTTAGCATGAGATACCACGCCCAAACGAGGTTCACTTTGGGGTGCTATTATTATGCATGTCTTATGCACAAGACATAGTGTTTTCAAAGAGGATTATAGACTCTAGTTTGCCACTAAGGATCCCTATTATGTACAAGACTAGAACCTGTAAGAACAAGAAGTGTTTCTACATCTGGCCTTGAGACTTTGTTGATAACTTCACATGTTATCTTAGAGAACAATTGTATACACTAGTGGTTTCGTCTAGTGTGTAGTTGCTGCTATAAATATTCTGACTCTGGTACAAGGCGTGTGACATCATCAGGTTCTAAACATACACTCTGGAAGAAAACATGTGTGTTGTACCCCAAAATTTTCCCTCTCTTTTCTCAAGATATTTTCTTACAAAATTTCAACTGGGTCAAGTCTGCACAAGTTTCCATGGAATCATATTGAGCTTTCAAACATCAAATCGATGAAGAGCAAGTTTTCTTTGATATATAAGCTTCTATTAGGCATCTAGCTTCCTTCGAGCAGGCTTTATTCTTAAGCTTCGATTATACATCTAGATTCCTTCCAGTAGACTTGATTCTTAAGCTTCCATTAAACATCTAGCTTCCTTCAAGCAGACTTAGTTCAGAGGTTTCGATTGAGCATCTGGCCTCCTTGGAGAAAGCTTTGGTCTATAAGCTTCGATTATAATTTGGTCCCATTTGATCAAGCTTTGGTCCACAAGTTTCATTTGGGCATATGGCCTCTTACATGCTTGCTTTGATTCACAAAGTATTGGTATCTTACATGCCAGCTTCGATTGGACAATGGCTATCTGCATGAAAGCTTCGATTGAGCAATAGCCTCTTACATGTTTGCTTTGATTTACAAAGCAGTGGACTCTTGCATGCAAGCTTTGATTGAGCAATGGCCACTTACATGTTTATTTTGATACACAAGGCAAGTGCCTCCTCTGTGTCTGCTTTCGACCCACAAGGAAATGGCTTCCTCTGTGCTTGTCTTTAATGCACAAGGAAATGGCTTCCCCTCATGATAGCACCCAAAAAGCAGTGGTTTCTTTCATGCGTGCTTCGATTCACTAGGCAATGGATCCCTTTGAAACAACTTGCTTCGATTCCACCTTTTAAAAACCTTCAACACACATAGTCTCTACACTATGACACACAATTGGTGGCCCATTCAAAGGACATGCATTATTGGATTTGAAGGACATACATGGATGTACCATTCGAGGGACATACATTGGTGGCTCATTCGAAGGACATACATTGGTGGCCATTCGAAGGACAAACATTGGTAGCCCATTCGAAGAATTGTAAGTGGTGCATTAGAAGAACACACAAGTGGTCCATTCGAAGAACACACATGTGGTCCGTTCGAAGGACACAATTGTTGGAAACAAGTTTTGTTTTGTCTTTTGATATATTTAACATGCTTGCTGACCAAAGGCCCATGCCTGTTGTACTGGCCACAACACTCCAAAACTGCTGCAAAGTAGTCCTGCTATGCTGCTCCCATATTTGCACTAAATTGGCATACAAAAACTTCACCTCGAAGGCTACAAAAATAACATACTGTTGTACCCCAAAATTTGCCCTCCCATATTCTTCAAAGTTTTGACAAGCATCATCTCAATTTGCTCAAGTCTACTCAAGGGGTTGCACAGTCAAACATCCTCCTAAGCCAAGTCAAACTAGGGTTTTGGTTCTTGCAAAGAAGTTTAGGTTTTAAATGGCTTAATCAAGTCTCATGTGCCTATATACATTGTCAAGCATCTACATGCCAAGTTTCAAGGCTCACAAGGTCAAGTTGCACAGTCAAAAGCCCTAATTACTTCACAGTCAACTGTAGGGGTAAAATGGTCATTTGGCAGTCAAAAGTCAGAATTTTTGGTCAACATCTTATTTTGAAGCCACAATCATCATTTGATCAAGTCTTGATCATGATTCCACAAGAATGGCTCAGAAATCATCAAAGATGCAAAAGTTTCCATTTTTTGACAGTTGAAAAGTCAACTGTAACTTGACCAAGGCATAACTTTTTCATGGTTCATCAGAAAAATCCCATCCAATGCTCATTTTGAAGGGGATGACATTTCCTACAACTCATCTTCACATTCCAAGTCCAAGAAATGCTCTCACAAAAAGTTATCAATTTCAACATTATAGGTCATTTTCAAAAGTCAACAAAAAGGCACTTTAAGTCAAAGACCATAACTTGAGATTGGTAAATCAAAATGACATGGGACCAAAGGCATTGGTTAGAGGACTTCAAGACCTTTCCAAAATGTCCAAGAACATGTTCATATGATCAAAATTAAGCAAGATATGCATTGGAGAAGTTGGGAAATTTTTGAGAAATGGCAAAAGTCAAATATCCTTGAAACTTCAATTTTTGACAAAAGGGCCCACTTTCTTCCACTTGATTCAGCCTTGTCATGCCATACACGTGTCCCATGATTAATTTCAAGATTAAACATTAATGTTTCTATTTTATTTAATTTTTATTGATTTAATTTATTTTAAATCCATAAAATTCAAATAAAATCAAAAAAATTAATTAAAGGGAATCTTTGTGGTTTGAATGACCTTTATATGCCATTTGCTAGCTGCCAAATTCGTGAAAGCTTATTTTTGTACATAAAATTTTGAATTTGAACCAAGTATGGAATGTCCTTTTAATGGTGGTCAAACAAAATCCCAAACATAATTGCACAAGTTTAAGGCTCCTAAATGTGACTTAATTCTCATTGATAAATACATATGCAAGCCTTCCCAACCTCATTCAAGACCTGGAGTGTGCACAAACGGCCAGAGGAAAAGTTCAAAATTTGTCCAAAAAAGTGAGAGATCTAAAGCGGTGTTGCAAACATTTTCAGATCAAAGCAAGCACGTGGCCTTCTTCCTTGCCACTCCCTGAAGCCAAAGCAACCACAAACGCGTCCTAAGGTCCACTACCAAGCGCTGTAAGTTGTCTCAAACTCACCCCTGTACACGAAATCATGTTTCTCCATTCTTGCACTTTTTCTGGAAAATAATAGCATATTCATACTCCATGCCTGATTTCCAATGTAACTGCTATATTCAATTTCATTTTTAGGCTTCGTATAACACTACCCGTGCCTAGGGTTCGTTGGTTTTGTTTTTAGGTATTTTGTCTACAGGTAAAATTGGGACAAACCATAAGCATAGACGTGATCAGGACACATGGACAATCACAACCATGGGCTTAGATGGAATTTTTGATGCCTAAGGATGATTTTGAGTAAAACCTCCAAAATCCGGCCTTCACCTCCTTGGTTTAGCATTTCTTTTCTTATTTTCTTTCCTTTTATTAATTATTATTATTATTTAGTTAGTTCACAAATAATTATTTTCATAAATTCAGAAAAAAACAAAAAAAATGTAATTATTATTATTATTATTAATTTCACTTAAGTAAATATTTTTGTAAATAAAATACTAACAAATTAATTAGTTTAATTAGTTAATTTTAACCTTTTTTCACAATAAATAAAAACAAATTTAGACTTAGGCTTTTTCTTTTGACATTTTTAATTCTTTTTTTATTTTATTTCATAAAAACATAAAAAATACAAAAATATTTTTTCCTTTTAATTAAATTAATTAATTAGTAATTAGGTTTAATTTCATTTAAATACAAAAAAAAAGGACAAAACTTAATTTCTTTCTCAAAAAGGGTCAACACCCTAAGGACGTTCTAATTTAATTCGCGCGTATATTTTTAATTCATTGTTTTAATGTAATTGTTTCCGAATGTAATAGTTAATTAGGACCTCCTTTATTGCTTTATATTCTCGTACTTTATTTACCAAAAACGGGTCTTTGTTTTTTGGCGATGTATAGACCCGCGCCTTGTAATAGTTAGAATTTATCTTTCCGCAATTTATTTTCCGCACTCCTAACTGTTAAAAAAAATGCATGAAAGAATGTATGTAAATAAAATCAATCCGTAGCTCACAAATAACATGTACAAGATAACATTAACTGAAAAACAACACACAAAGCACACGCCACTTCTAGGGTACGCCTCACTGGTTGCCTCGACGTGGTCATCAAGTATAGGGTGTCTTAGAGGTTGCCCTTCTGTCCAAAAGATCCAGTTGCCTCGAAACGGTTGCCTCGGATACAAAGGATCTAGGACATTAGGGTTACTTCTAAGGTGTCCTACCATTGCTTCGGTGACCACACTGTCCCGACAATCGAATTGACCCGAACACCTCCAACGATGGCGCTACCTACCTCTCAATGGTGGGATAGCACTATCTAAAGGACTCTTACACAGCTTAATTCCTTAGAGTAGGTAGATTTCTCTTAAGTACTTGCTCTTTTGAAAACAAACAAAAACAACTTTTCACACCTACACTTTCAAAAGTTTTCAAACAAATTTTTCACACACTCTTGAGGACAGATACAAGAGTTACTTAGAAATTTTTGAAACGAAACTTTTTCAAAACCCACACACACTTGAAAAGCAAACATATTTTGAAAACATAAGAGCAAGTACCTAAGAGCCCGTTGATAACCACGGATAGAAAGGGTGCTAACACCTTCCCTTTCTATAAATCTACCTCCCGAACCGAGAAACATTCTCGAATAAGGAATTTTGCTGTGCTTTTGTCCTTTCCATGTTGGAGAACATAAAAGACGGTGGAGACTCTTGCTTACCGCGACATTTCGCGAAACCAGCTAAAAAACAGTCAGTTCTATTTCCACCAGTCACAGAATTGGCGACTATGCTGGGGAATTAATAAGTGGGGTGTACCTTAGGAATAGTTCATCATCATGTTTTCAATTGCTTGATCTGTTTGCTTTAATATTGTGGGCCTGTTTTGCGAGTTTCATAGATCCTAACCCGGATCTGGGGGATAGCTTCTTAGAAAGTAGCAACAAAATGTGAGGGAACTGTGCGAGGTATACCGACATGGTTGAAGCAGTTTGCTACATTGATGTGGCACTTTGGTGAGTACCGGTAACCCTTGAGTCAAGTCAAGGAGAGTACGGGGCCGCCGCGTGGTGTCGTGAAGCATCAAATGACCTTAGGAACCTTAATTGAACCATCCTGGCCTCTTTAGGGGTAGTGAGATGACTGACTTTGGTGCAGTCCGAAGTTGGTTGATACTCGATACTACACTCATTGAGGGTTGTTTTCTTGGAATATTTTGATTGCCAGTTCAGTGGCTAAATCAAAACAATGAACACAGAAAGAAACCCAATGATATTGAACTCCTTAGAACCCGGTTACTTTTGGTAGGACAAGTTTTGAGCCCACCAACTTCAAGAGGGTAGTACCCAAACTTTATGCTGGCCTGAACTCTAAGGGCTGTCTTGTGTGACTTGTGTGCCTTCAAACTTGACTACTTGCATGCTTGTTATCTGACACTTGAGTTTCTTGCAGGTTTTGTTTACAGTCCTTAATTGGGACTCATTACAGGGCCTACTTACATCACTCCATGCATAGCATAACATCATACCATTGCATACATCCTACATAAGGACTAATCCATTTCAAGGACCTCGAGGGTTTTGTGATGCAGGACATGATGAATCAAATGTCCAGCAAGGGGCAAAGGGGATTTATTTTCCTCTAGCCAAGGTTAATGACTTGAGTCAGGGGCTATGACCCACTCGATATGGTGAGCTTTGACTCTTGAAGAAGGACTCTCAACAACATGAAGTTCCTCTAATCAAGCTACGAAATTCAAATTCTAACAATTTTCTTGTTTACCCCACGAGATCCTTGAAAATATTGCATACATACATACATATCACGGCATTACAGGTACTCCTTTGACAGGTCACTTACCATCTTCGTTGTTTATTTCAGCAATGGCTTCCCAACAAAACAACCAGGATCTTCATGCTCAAGAGACTCGGTTCGGGGAGATCCTCCTAAATCTATCCAAGGGGCAAGAAGAGCTGAGAACACTCCTCATGGGGAATTTGGTCAGGAAGAGTCCCGAAGACGACAAGGACGAACGGATGAAACATCTGCAAGCTGAGGTGGATGTAATGAGAACCCAGATGCTGGGGCAAATGGCTCTTATCCAAGACTTATCTCAAAGACAAGGAGAGCTCAGGGTTCTCGTCAACCAACTGCTTCGGGATAACCAACTGGGGAAAACATCTAAGGTTGAAGAGCAAGCCATCATTCAACCACCTGTGGGGCAAGAAGACAAGGGAAACGCTCCTCAATTTGCTTCGGGGTCACAAGCCCAGCATCAACCTGACCAGCGTTAACAGGGTAATTGGCGTAAGCAAAATACGTCTGGAAGACATTTCTCGGAGACTGGTGTGCCATCCTCACTAACCTGAAACGCTTGTTGGAGGTCAAGATGATTGCTTTAAAGGATCCTCCCAAGAAGCTCAACATAACCTCCCTAAAGTACAATCCTGATGAAAGGTGTGCCTACCATTCTGACAGTCCTGGACATGACACTCACGACTGTTGGAGCCTTAGGAACAAGATCCAAGACTTGATCGACGGAAGGGTGTTGGAGTTCATGCCGGGAGGGAAAATGAAAATCTTCTGCTGAGAATCTTCCATCTGAAATGACTGGTGCAAACTAAGAAGCTTTTGTTCATTCGAATGTTCAAGTTGTATTTTTCTCTGATTGTTCAAACATTTGTTCATGTCAAACTCTTTTACTTTATCAATGCATCGCATATGTCTGTTTTGAATCAATATATTCTCATTCGCTATATTCAAATTGCTTTCATTTTTTGATGTCAACTCTCAATTAATAATTCTAAGCCTCTTGAGGGAGGATGACGAAAACGATACCATAATCTACAGTATGCTTTTGAACAGACCCCGCTGATGAGGTACAAGCATTGTTTCAATTCCTAAACACTGGAGTTATAAGGAATATAATCCCTCGTCAACCCCTTTGAGCCAAAGAAGTAGGAGTTTTTCTTTTCGAAAATTAAAACCCTTAATCATAACCTGGGGCAGGGTAGTTCTCTCAGTTGATCCAAGTGCCCAACGAATAGCATCAAATGAGTCCTTCCAAAAACAAAAGACAGTGATGGTTCCAATAATCATAAGGATGGGCAGTCATTATCTCCCAAAAATAAAAGCCCATTAAGTCAAAACCTATGAAGAAGACTTACAAAACTGGGGCATCCTGCTGACTGTAATCACAAAAAGGAACAGTTCAGGCAAAAAACAGGGATAACGAAATCAAAAAGAAAGAGGTCACACAAACCCTCAACAAAAAGAATGACTGCCTATTCCCAATAAACTGTCAATATCTGAACCATCACTGAAATATCCGAGCAAAGACTCAAACAAGGTCTAACGCACGATCTACTGAGTTTAGGTTTGAAGAACATCACGAAGAGCGGGTGGGTACAAATGATTTGAGCCTTTATCCTTTGTTTCTTAAACCGTGAACCAGGCCACGTTATAACCCTTAAAAGTCCTAGCTGAAGCATGGGTTAGTTCGAAAGCATACTGTTACGAAAGGTATCCTGACTCCTTAAGGCTTGCGGTAAAATAACGAGTTGACATCACAGTTTACAAAATTCACTTGTTTTTACTGAAAAAATACATTTGCAAAAAAAAAAAAACTTCGAGACAGACATACGCTTTGCATTCTTAAAATAATATTGTTTGCATATGACTATTTGTTCAACAGCAGAGAAATTCGCATGAAGAATATCTAGTAAACAAAAGCACTCCCAACCAAGGGGCAGGGCATGATCATTGTCCATCATCTGGGGCAGTTAAGTCAAGATTCTGAGAATCTCTCAAAAGGCCAACTAGCTAGGGGAAAATCTCCGTCTAGATCACTTAGGGCATTGGACGATCAAACGAAGATCTTCTGGTGGCGTGGTAACACTGCACTACTGACAGTGACAACTCCCGGCATCCTGAGAGCACGAATATAGTAAAAAAAAACACTACGCATAAGCAAAGACCCGCTAGGTTGACACACCTAGGCAAAAATAAGGGATGAAATGAAAAAAAATCTGTACACCCGGCAAGTCGAAAACCTGAAAAGGCGGCTTGGGCAAAAATGGGTATCCAGGTGGACTGAAAACCAGAAAGGGCGGTCCAGGCAAAAGTTACGGATCAAAAGCGTACGACTATGTTCCGTCATCTCGTCACTTGCCTACCAGAAGAAGATTTGTCAACCGGCAGTCATCAAGCGCCTCCACAGGTATCTTCTCCCACAGAAACAGGGGCAGTAATGAGTTGTCTAAGCGATCTAGTTGCTCTGTCCACCAAGGTACCAAGGTAGGTTCGGCTGAAGAATGTAATCCAGATACCTTCACTCCCCGCCGAGTAAGATAAGACTCAACAATACTCCCTGAGCAGAGTTTGGTCTCCCAATCAGCCCTGAAAAGGCACAACATTCTCCAGCAAGTCAGCAACACTCTCCCCAAGCAGAGTTAGCCTACAGTCAGCCTTATGGAAGTTAGGTATCCCCAGCAGATCTTAATATTCCCCAACAGAGTATGCAAACATTCCTAAGCAAGCATCCCCGGCAGTCTTGATCATAAGATTGTTCCCCGGTGGAATACCAGACACCCAATGGAGCCACTTCCCCAATACAGTCTCAAAAGCCTCCCCAGGAAAGTTGAATCAATCTCCCCAGTAGATTCTGGAAGCTTATCCCCAGTAGATTCTGGAAGCTAATCCCCTGCAGAGCGCAAAAGCATCTCCCCGGCTTTATTCAAAGGTCATTCCTCACCAAAGCTTGTAACTGGGTTATCCTCAGCTAATTACCATGGAAAGATCATCCTCGGCGAAGTTCTTCCTATCCCCCAGCAGAGTTCATCAAATCCTCCAACACAACTTATCAACGGTATCCCCAGCGGAGTTATCATCAAAATCTCAGCGAAGTATCTCTCCCCACAGAGTAGTTTCCCCGCAGAGTAATCTCCCCAACAAGTTTATTCCCCAATGGAGTCATCTTCTCCTACCGGTTTATTCTTGCAATCATCATCCCCAGCAGAAATGAAGAACTCTACTCTTCAGCATCAGCCCAGGATTCAACAAACTCCCGGCATTCGTCAAGGATTTATTTCCCAGACGAAAATACATTCATAAACATTTCACATTTTATACATCCTGCTTACATACATGATAAAGTGCATACGACACTATCTCATTTTGAGCATCATGACCTCATGCATTTCATACATCATGACTTTGCATACAACTGATGTTTTGCCTTTTCAGGAAAAAGGTCAATCCAAAGATAATTACTATCAGCTGTCGCAATTCCAGATTCGATACCTGTATCTAGCCAGGGCACATCTGTGATCACACCCGTCGTTATAGACACCCGTCGTCATAGACACCCGTCGTTATAGACACCCGTCGTCATAGACACCCGTCGTCATAGACACCCATCATCATAGACACCCGTTGTTATAGACACCCGTCGTCATAGACACCCGTTGTTATAGACACCCGTCGTCATAGACACCCGTCGTTATAGACACTCGTCGTTATAGACACCCGTCGTTATAGACACCCGTCGTCATAGACACCCGTCGTCATAGACACCCGTCGTTATAGACACCCGTCGGTATAGACACCCGTCGGTATAGACACCCGTCGTTATAGACACCCGTCGTTATAGACACCCGTCGTCATAGACACCCGTCGTCATAGACACCCGTCGTTATAGACACCCGTCGTTATAGACACCCGTCGTCATAGACACCCGTCGTTATAGACACCCGTCGTTATAGACACCCGTCGTCATAGACACCCGTCATCATAGACACCCGTCGTCATAGACACCCGTCGTTATAGACATCCGTCATCATAGACACCCGTCGTTATAGACACCCGTCGTCATAGACGCCCATCGTTATAGACACTCATTGTTATAGACAACCCGTCCTTGAAGACAACCTGTTGAAAGAGACAACTCGTCCAAGAAGACAAAACCTCCCCGGTGCAATTAAATCAATTCCTAAAGATTTTCTGAGACAACCTGTCAGTAGAGACAACCTACCAACCTTTTGAAGTTCCAGATTCGACTCCTGCATCTAGCCAGGGCACGTCTGAAGAGTTTGAAGATTCGATTCCTGTATCCAGCCAGGGCAAATATGTAGACGACTAATTCCAAATTCGATTCCTGTATCTAGCCAGGGCACATATGCATGAGGAGATTGAAGATCAACCCCTGTAACAGGCCAGGTAATTATCTTTCTTTCTCAGGTACGCAAGTTCTCGCTAAGGAATCTCTTACGTGATCGACACCTTCGGATGACATCTTTAAGCCCATCTCCACAACTATCCATTACAGTTCCAAATGGCATCTATAAGCCCATTCCCGACAAGGTTCTGTCACATCCCCAGATGGCATATTTAAGCCCATCCTCCTATCCACCACATCTCCAAATGGCATCTTTAAGCCCATTCCCGTCATCACATTGCTGATACTCTACTATGCGAGTGCAAATTTCTGGGCACTTTAGTGTTCAATCATCTTCCACCTTCGGATCACGAAAGGCACGCAAGCCAATCTACATCCTTAGGTTTAAGAAGATTGAACAGGGGCAACTGTTGTACCCCAATATTTTCCCTCCCATATTCTTCAAAGTTTTGACAAGCATCATCTCAATTTTCTCAAGTCTAGTCAAGGGGTTGCACAGTCAAACATCCTCCTAAGCCAAGTCAAACTAGGGTTTTGGTTCTTGCAAAGAAGTTGAGGTTTTAAATGGCTTAATCATGTCTCATGTGCCTATATACATTGTCAAGCATCTACATGCCAAGTTTCAAGGCTCATAAGGTCAAGTTGAACAGTCAAAAGCCCTAATTGCTTCACAGTCAACTGTAGGGGTAAAATGGTCATTTGGTAGTCAAAAGTCAGAATTTTTGGTCAACATCTTATTTTGAAGCCACAATCATCATTTGATCAAGTCTTGATCATGATTCCACAAGAATGGCTCAGAAATCATCAAAGATGCAAAAGTTTCCATTTTTGGACAGTTGAAAAGTCAACTGTAACTTGACCAAGGCATAACTTTTTCATGGTTCATCAGAAAAATTCCATCCAATGCTCATTTTGAAGGGGATGACATTTCCTACAACTCATCTTCACATTCCAAGTCCAAGAAATGCTCTCACAAAAAGTTATCAATTTCAACATTATAGGTCATTTTCAGAAGTCAACAAAAAGGCACTTTAAGTCAAAGACCATAACTTGCGATTGGTAAATCAAAATGACATGGGACCAAAGGCATTGGTTAGAGGACTTCAAGACCTTTCCAAAATGTCCAAGAACATGTTCATATGATCCAAATTGAGCAAGATATGCATTGGAGAAGTTGGGAAAATTTTGAGAAATGGCAAAAGTCAAATATCCTTGAAACTTCAATTTTTGACAAAAGGGCCCACTTTCTTCCACTTGATTCAGCCTTGTCATGCCATACACGTGTCCCATGATTAATTTCAAGATTAAACATTAATTTTTCTATTTTATTTAATTTTTATTGATTTAATTCATTTTAAATCCATAAAATTCAAATAAAATCAAAAAAATTAATTAAAGGGAATCTTTGTGGTTTGAATGACCTTTATATGCCATTTGCTAGCTGCCAAATTCGTGAAAGCTTATTTTTGTACACAAAATTTTGAATTTGAACCAAGTATGGAATGTCCTTTTAATGGTGGTCAAACAAAATCCCAAACATAATTGCACAAGTTTAAGGCTCCTAAATGTGACTTAATTCTCATTGATACATACATATGCAAGCCTTCCAAACCTCATTCAAGACCTGGAGTGTGCACAAACGGCCAGAGGAAAAGTTCAAAATTTGTCCAAAAAACTGAGAGATCTAAAGCGGTGTTACAAACATTTTCAAATCAAAGCAAGCACGTGGCCTTCTTCCTTGCCACTCCCTGAAGCCAAAGCAACCACAAACGCGTCCTAAGGTCCACTACCAAGCGCTGCAAGTTGTCTCAAACTCACCCCTGTACACGAAATCATGTTTCTCCATTCTTGCACTTTTTCTGGAAAATAATAGCATATTCATACTCCATGCCTGATTTCCAATGTAACTGCTATATTCAATTTCATTTTTAGGCTTCGTATAACAATACCCGTGCCTAGGGTTCGTTGGTTTTGTTTTTAGGTATTTTGTCTACAGGTGAAATTGGGACAAACCATAAGCATAGACGTGATCAGGAGACATGGACGATCACAACCATGGGCTTAGATGGAATTTTTGATGCCTAAGGATGATTTTGAGTAAAACCTCCAAAATTCGGCCTTCACCTCCTTGGTTTAGCATTTCTTTTCTTATTTTCTTTCCTTTTATTAATTATTATTATTATTTAGTTAGTTCACAAATAATTATTTTCATAAATTCAGAAAAAAACAAAAAAAATGTAATTATTATTATTATTATTATTAATTTCACTTTAGTAATTATTTTTGTAAATAAAATACTAACAAATTAATTAGTTTAATTAGTTAATTTTAACCTTTTTTCACAATAAATAAAAACAAATTTAGACTTAGGCTTTTTCTTTTGACATTTTTAATTATTTTTTTATTTTATTTCATAAAAACATAAAAAACACAAAAATATTTTTTCCTTTTAATTAAATTAATTAATTAGTAATTAGGCTTAATTTCATTTAAATACAAAAAAAAAGGACAAAACTTAATTTCTTTCTCAAAAAGGGTCAACACCCTAAGGACGTTCCAATTTAATTCGCGCGTATATTTTTAATTCATTGTTTTAATGTAATTGTTTCCGGATGTAATAGTTAATTAGGACCTCCTTTATTGCTTTATATTCTCGCACTTTATTTACCAAAAACGGGTCTTTGTTTTTTGGCGATGTATAGACCCGCGCCTTGTAATAGTTAGAATTTATCTTTCCGCAATTTATTTTCCGCACTCCTAACTGTTAAAAAAAATGCATGAAAGAATGTATGTAAATATAATCAATCCGTAGCTCACAAATAACATGTACGAGATAATATTAACTGAAAAACAACACACAAAGCACACGCCATTTCTAGGGTACGCCTCACTGGTTGCCTCGACGTGGTCATCAAGTATAGGGTGTCTTAGAGGTCGCCCTTCTGTCCAAGAGATCCAGTTGCCTCGAAATGGTTGCCTCAGATACAAAGGATCTAGGACATTAGGGTTACTTCTAAGGTGTCCTACCATTGCTTCGGTGACCACACTGTCCCGATAATCGAATTGACCCGAACACCTCCAACGATGGCGCTACCTACCTCTCAATGGTGGGATAGCACTATCTAAAGGACTCTTACACAGCTTAATTCCTTAGAGTAGGTAGATTTCTCTTAAGTACTTGCTCTTTTCAAAACAAACAAAAACAACTTTTCACACCTACACTTTCAAAAGTTTTCAAACAAATTTTTCACACACTCTTGAGGACAGATACAATAGTTACTTAGAAATTTTTCAAACGAAACTTTTTCAAAACCCACACACACTTGGAAAGCAAACATATTTTGAAAACATAAGAGCAAGTACCTAAGAGCCCGTGGATAACCACAGATAGAAAGGGTGCTAACACCTTCCCTTTCTATAAATCTACCTCCCTCACCAAGAAACATTCTCGAATAAGGAATTTTGCTGTGCTTTTATCCTTTCCATGTTGGAGAACATAAAAGACGGTGGCGACTCTTGCTTACCGCGACATTTCGCGAAACCAGCTAAAAAACAGTCAGTTCTATTTCCACCGGTCACACATACCAAATTTGTTCAAATCTCATTTGTTTTCCCACTCAAATTTCATCCAAACTCTTCTATAAATAATATGTTCCACAAAACATCTAAGGGGGATTTTGAGTGACGGGAGAGAGATAGGTTGGCAAGGCAAAGAAAAGAGAAAACACTTAACACACTCTCAAACCCAGATTCAAAAGACCACACCCTTGTTTCTGTTTTTTCGAATCCAAAACTAAAGAAACACAAAACTTGTTTATTTTCTTTCGAATCAAGTCAAAGAAACACAACACTTGTTTCTCTCCCTTTGATTCCAAGAGCATCCAGGGCAATCACTCAAAGTCCATAAGCACCAGTTTCAGATTCAAGGTAAGTCTTCCTGACTTAGACCCTATCGTTTCAAGCATGTAAGTAACCTTTTGCTTATTTTTCATTTCTACTCTTTCATTTGTTTTCTTTTCTTGTCAAAATATATGTTAGAGACTAACTTGTACAGGCCATATTAGCATGGCTTCGACCCATAATGCTATCATGTCCCAAACGAAAGAAAATAGGAAAAGGTGTGTGAATCAAAGGGAGTGCTTCGATACTCACTAATGCGCAAGCCCAAATGAAAGGAAAGGCTGTATGAATCGAAGGATGTAAGCTTCGATACACACATGTTTCAGGCCCAATCGAAAGAAGGAAAAAGTGTGGGAATCGAAAGACACTTCCTTCGATCCAGGTTGTCTTTGCTTTTTCTCTTTTACACTATTTTAGTCTTTATTTTTTCTATATATTTAAATTTTCTTTCTATTCAACATGGTTGTAACAATTAGGACTTTTATTGCTTTTTAACCCCCATTTGTAAACTTGTATACCCCATCCCCCAAAACATCTAATAGCGTAGGACATTTATTTTCCGCATTTTTATTGCTTTCATAAATGTTAGTAACTAGGTTATGTATGGAAAGAGTTAAAATAAACAAGTAGACAACCCTAATCAAAGACAAATATGAATGCAAATCAAACACACTACACACACATGCACCTCTAGGGTAATCTCACTTTTTGCCTCGGAAAATAGTCATGTTACTCGAATATGGGCATTTTAGTAAAAACCCTTGATAAAAAGATCGATATCCCTCGATGTTTCCTTCGGTAAACGATCTAGTCCCTAACGAAAATTCCTAAAACGTCTCATAGATTGCCTTATATGATTATGCAATTGACACACGCCCGTCCCTTCCTATCCAACACTGGGGCTTCTTGCCAATCAATGGTAAGATATCAATATCTAAAGGAGGAGGAAAAGAACATAGACCTTTTGAGTAGGTAGGACGCTCGTAGTTGCTTGCTCTTGAACTAAAACCATTTTCCACACATACACTCACAAAACACCTTCAAAAACCAACATCTCTTTGAACTATTTTAAAAACCAACACTTTGTACGCATTGTTATAGAGACGAGAATCAATACAAAGTTCGCTGCAAAAAAGGAATTTTGCAAAATACTTTTAAATTTACACCCACCACAAGCACATTTTCAAACAAAGCAAGTGATCTAGCAAGCAACTAAGAGCCAATAGATAACTACAGATGAAAATGATGCTAATACCTTCCCTTTTCATAACCTACCCACCGAACTCAAGAAAAAATCTCTAAAGGTCTTTCCCGTTCTTTTCACTCTTTCCTTTGTTGGATAAAAGAAAAGTCGGTGGTGACTCTTGCTATCCGCAACAATTGCGATCAAACGGAAAACAACCAAGTCAGTTCTCCAACCATATTACAGAACTGAAGACTCTGCTGGGGACTAAAACTTAAAAGTGGGGTTACCTTAGGGCTAAATTCCCTTAACTTGCTTTCATTGTTTGACTTGCTTGCTTTACATTTTTAGTTCCTTGTTTGGGTTATCATTAAAGATCCTACACTCGGATCTGTGGAACCTTTTTTAGGTAAGTAGCAATAAATCATGGAGGCTGTATAGCATAGACCGATATGGACAAACTGATAGCTATGTTAGCGTGATACTCTGGCTTTTACTAATGCTAACGATGTACATACGTTATTTCAATTCCTAAAACACTGGAGTTATAAGGAAGATAATTCCTAGTCAACCCCTTTGAGGCAAAGAAGTAGGAGTTTTCTTTTTCACACAAATTGAAACCTTTAATCAAAACCCAGGGCAGGGTAGTTTCTCAGTTAATTCAAATGCACGTTCAGTCGCAAGATTTCACTTCATAAACAACGAATGACATCAAGAACATCCTTCTGAGTCAAAGGACGACGATGGTTCCTTATCAAATAGGAAGTCATTATTTCTCAAAAGAAAAATCCCACTAAGTCAAAACCTACGAAAGAGACTTAAGAAAATGGGGCATCCCGCTGACTGTAATCTTAAAATAGCCAGGCAAAAATTAGGGTTACTAAATCAAAATGAGGTCACTACAAATCCTCGACAACCTGAAAAATGTTGCAAAAATGACTGCCTTCACAAATAAATTTCCAAGTTTCTGAACCATACCAAAACGTCATTCAGACTCAATTGGAATTCAATCGCACAATTAACTGAGTTTAGGACTGGAGAATATCATGAAGAACGGGTTGGGTACAAATACACTTTGAGCCTTATCCTTTGTTTCTTAAAACTGTGAACCAAGCCACGATACAACCCCTTGAAAGTCCTAATTGAAGCATGGGTTAGTTCAAAAGCATACTGTTACCAAAGGTATCCTAACTCCTGTAAGGCTTACTGTAAATCTTGAGTTTAATTCACATTCTTACAAAACTCTGTATTTGTTAAAACTGCATTCTCAAAACTTCAAGACAAGCATAAACTTTTCATTGTTTGAATATTGCTGTTTGTATATGACTAATTGTTTGACAACAGAGAAATTCACACGGCGAATATCCAATGAATGAAAATTATCTCAAGAAACAGAATTATTTCAAATGGGAAGACACTTCCAATGACAAACTCTCCCATAATCAAGGGGGCATGACAGGTTACTGTCCAAATCATCTTGGGGAAGTCAAGTCGAGATTCCAAGAAATCTCTCAAGAAATGCTGAATAACCAGGGGCAGGTCTGTATCTGAATCACTTAGGGCATTGAACATGAATTCCAACAAAGGGTTACGTACGGCCAAGAAAACATTTTCTGGTAGTACTACAACACTTACTACTAGAGGCAGTGACAAATTCCCCCAAAGTCCTTTTCATAGGGTGATCCTCAGTCAAGTCCCCACAAAGTCATCTCTATAAGGTTATCCCCAGAGAATAATCTTCACGGATAAGGGTACAAATCCCTCAAGGCCAAATTTATGGATATCCCCATAAAATTGGATCCATGCAATCCCCAACCAGAGTTTTAGTCTCCATAAAAACTCTCCCCAGCTGAGTTGGTCTCAAAAAGAATCCTCAAGGAGTTCTGCCAAAAGAAAACGCCTACCCAGCAGTTTGTCAAATATTCTCTTCAAACAGGGTTTATTTCCCCAACAAACTATAGATTCCTCAGCTTGAGTTTGCCTCTCAGAATTTTTAAAATTGAGGGACCACAACTCCTAATCCCTAGTGAAGTCATCAACAAAGCTCCTCTTCCCCAGTAGAGTTTACCATTATCACTAGTGAGTTGCTGCAAAGCCTGGAATCTAACCAGATAACTGTTAACTTCTTTATCCCCAACAAGTTGTTAACTTACATTCTCTCCAATCAAGAGATAACTCACCAGTAGAGCAACAGAAAACTAAAACTCTTGAACTCTTTTTCCCAAGCGGAAATCAACACTCTCCACAAAGTTTTCCCTCAAACAAAGTCAATATTCCCCAGGGGAGTTCTCCTTAAACAACAAAACAAGAATCCCCAGCAGAGACATTCTAAAACAAATTTGAAGATACACACACTCTTCATCTCCAACAGTAGTCTGGGATTCAACTTCCCAAAATTCCCCAGCATATGTCAAGGATTTATTTTCCTAGACAAAGATACACTTCAACAACATTTCACATTTCATACGTAATAAGATATGCATATGAAACACATATAGCACAATCTCATTTATTTTGAGAACACCATTACGCCATGAATTTCATACATCATGACATTGCATGCAGCTAACTCTTTACCTTTTCAGGAAATATCAATCAACAATTTTCAATAGGTCCAAGATTAGTTTCTGAAGCAAGACAGAGCAACTACCTATGTGACCAGCTTTACACGGGCTCATCATGAAGCAACCTTACATGGATTCCTTTCCATCATGAAGCAATCTTACATGGATTCCTTCCCATCATGAAGCAGCCCTACCCAGGTTCCTTCTCATGAATTTCTAGATAAAGTTTTACATTGACTCATCATGAAGCAACCCTACCCAGGTTCCTTCTCATATATTTCCAGATGAAGTTTTACCCGGACACATCATGAAGAAACCCTACCCATGTTCATTCTCATACATTTCTAGATGATGTTTTACCCGGACGCATCATGAAGCAACCCTACCCAGGTTCCTTCTCATACATTTCCAGATGCAGTTTCACACGGACTCATCTTGAAGCAACCGTACCCGGGTTCCTTCTCCTGAATTTCCAAATGAAGTTTTACACAGACTCATCTTGAAGTAGCCCTACCCAGGTTCCTTCTCATATATCTCCAGATGCAGTTTCACACAGACTCATTAGCCCTACCCAGGTTCCTTCTCATACATTTCCACATGATGTTTCACACGGACTCATCCTGAAGCAATCCTACCCAGGTTCCTTCTCACGAATTTCCAAATGAAGTTTTACACGAACTCATCCTCATCAACCCTACCCAGGTTCCTTCTCATATATCTCCAGATGCAGTTTCACATGGACTCATCAGCCCTACCCAGGCTCCCTCTCATATATATTTTAAAGCGTCCTTACACAGGCTCATCATAAAGAAATCTTACACAGATTCCTTCTCATATATCTCCAGATGCAGTTTCACACGGACTCATTAGCCCTACCCAGGCTCCCTTTCATATATCTCTTAAAGCATCCCTACACAGGCTCATCATAAAGAAATCTTACATAGATTCCTTCTCATATATCTCCAGATGCAGCTTCACACGGACTCACCAGTCCTACCCAGGCTCCCTCTCACATATCTCCTAAAGCAGCCCTACACAGGCTCATCATAAAGAAATCTTACACAAAATCCTTTTCATATACCTCCAGGCACAATTTTGCACGGATTCATCCTGAAGCAATCTTACACTGATTCCTTCACCAGATATAATTTCATACAGACTTATCCTGAAGAAATCTTACACAGATTCCTTCTATTACATTTCCAGACACGGCTTAATACGGGTCCATTCCAGCATGGCATTCAAAATTAAATCGACCAAAGATTTATTCTAACACTTCCCTCAGTTACAGTCAAGCTTAGACTTAGTCTAATTTCTATCAACAATCACCTTTGGATGACATCTATTAGCCCATCTCCGACAACTCTCCATCATCTCTCCAAATGGCATCTTTAAGCCCATTCCCTACACAATCAACCACCACATCATCGAGTGAAAATTTCTGGGCACTCTAGTGTTCAATCATCTTCTACCTTCAAGCTACAAACGACAACGTGCCATGCTCTCTTTTCAGGTTTAAGAAGATTGAACAGGGGCAGCTGTTGTACCCCAAAATTTTCCCTCTCTTTTCTAAAGACATTTTCTCTCAAAATTTCTACTGGCTCAAGACTGCACAAGTTTCCATGGAATCATATATGGGATTTCAAACATCAAATCAAAGAAGAGCAAGTTTTCTTTGATTCATAAGCTTTGATTAGGCATCTAGATTTCTTTGAGCGGGCTTGATTCTTAAGCTTCAATTAGACATTTAGATTCCTCCGAGTAGACTTGATTCTTAAGCTTCGATTATACATCTAGATTCCTTCGAGAAGGCTTAGTTCAGAGGTTTCATTTGAGCATCTGGCCTCCTTCATGCAAGCTTTGGTCCACAAGCTTCAATTGGGCATTTGGTCCCCTTCGATCTAGCTTTGGTCCACAAGTTTCATCTGGGCATATGGCCTTTTACATGATTGCTTTGATTCACAAAGCATTAGCCTCCTACATGCCAGCTTTGATTGGACAATGGCTATCTGCATGCAAGCTTCGATTGAGCAATGGCCTCTTACATGTTTGCTTTGATTCACATAGCAGTGGCCTCTTGCATGCAAGCTTCGATTGAGCAATGGACTCTTACATGTTCGTTTTGATCCATAAAGCAAGTGCCTCCTCTGTGTTTGCTTTTGACCCACAAGGAAATGACTTCCTCTATGCTTACCTTCAATTCACAAGGCAATGGATTCCCTTCATGATAGCACCCACAAAGCAGTGGTTTCTTTCATGCATGCTTCGATTCACTGGGAAGTGGATCCCTTTGAAATAACTTTCTTTGATTCCACCTTTTAAAAACCTTCAACACACATAGTCTCTACATTCTGACACCAATTCAATGGACATGCATTGTTGGATTTGAAGGACATACATGGGTGTCCCATTCGAAGGACATACATTGGTGGCCCATTCGAAGGACATACATTGGTAGCCCATTCGAAAGACAAACATTGGTAGCCCATTCGAAGAATTGCAAGTGGTGCATTAGAAGAACACACAAGTGGTACATGTGGTTCATTCGAAGAACACACATGTGGTCCATTTGAAGGACACAATTATTGGAAACAAGTTTTGTTTTGTCTTTTGATATATTCAAGATGCTTGCTGACCAAAGGCCCATGCCTGCTGTACTGGCCACAACACTCCTAAACTGTTGCAAAGCAGTCCTGCTATGCTGCTCCCATATTTGCACTAAATTGGCATACAAAAACTACACCTCGAAGGCTACAAAAACAGCATACCCAATTTGTTCAAATCTCATTTGTTTTCCCTCTCAAATCTCAACCAAACTCTTCTATAAATAATATGTTCCATAACACATCTAAGGGGGCATTTGAGTGACGGGAGAGAGATTTGTTGGCAAGGCAAAGAAAAGAGAAAACACTTAACACACTTTCAAACCCAGAGTCAAAAGAGAACACCCTTGTTTCTGTTCTTTCGAATCCAGAACTAAAGAAACACAACACTTGTTTCTTTTCTTTCAAATCTAGTCAAAGAAACACAACACTAGTTTCTCTCCCTTCGAATCAAAGAGCATCCAGGGCAATCACTCAAAGTCTAGAAGAACCAACTTCATATTCAAGGTAAGTCTTCCTGACTTTGACCCATTCGTTTCAAGCATGTAAGTAACCTTTTGCTTATTTTACATTTCTACTCTTTCATTTGTTTTCTTTTCTTATCCAAATATACATTAGAGACTAACCTGTACAAGCCATATTAGCATGGCTTCGACCCATACTGCTATCATGTCCCAAACAAAAGAAAACAGGAAAAGGTGTGTGAGTCGAAGGGAGTGCTTAGATGCTCACTAGTGTGCATGCCCAAACGAAAGGAAAGGCTATATGAATCGAAGGGTGCAAGCTTCGATACACACAGGTTGCAGGCCCAATCGAAAGAAGGAAAAATTGTGAGAATCGAAAGACACATACTTCGATCCAGGATGCCTTTGCATTTTCTCTTTTACACGATTTTTGTCTTTATTTTTTCTATATATTTACATTTTCTTTCTATTCAATATGGTTGTAATAATTAGGACTTTTATTGCTTTTCAACCCTCATTTGTAAACTTGTATACCCCATCCCCCAAAACATGTAATAGCGTAGGACAATTATTTTCCGCATTTTTATTGCTTTTGTAAATGTTAGTAACTAGGTTGTGTATGGGAAGAGTTAAAATCAATAAGTAGACAACCCTAATCAAAGAAAAAAATGCATGCAAATCAAACACACTACACACACATGCACCTCTAGGGTAATCTTACTTGTTGCCTAAAAAAATAGTCATGTCCCTCGAATATGGGTGTTTTAGCAAAGACCCTCGATAAAAAGATCGTAGTCCCTCGATGTCCCTTGATGTTGCCTTTGGTAAACGATCTAGTCCATAACAAAAATTGCTAAACCGTCTCATAGGTTTCTTTCTATGTCTATACAATTGACCAACGCTCGTCCCTTCACATCCAATGGTGGGGCTTCTTGCCAATCAATGGTAAGATAGAAATATCTAAAGGAGTAGGAAAAGAACATAGACCATTTGAGTAGGTAGGACGCTCGTAGTTGCTTGCTCTTGAACTAAAACCATTTTCCACACATACACTCAAAAAACAACTTCAAAAACCAACATCTCTTTGAACTATTTTCAAAACCAACACTTTGTACGCATTCATATAGAGACGAGAATCATTACAAAGTTCGCCTCAACAAAGGAATTTTGCAAAATACTTTCAAACTTACACCCACCACAAGCACATTTTCAAACAAAGCAAGTGATCTTGAAAGTAACTAAGAGCCCGTAGATAACTACTGATGAAAAGGGTGCGAATACCTTATCTTTTCTTAACCTACCCCCGGAACTCAAGAAAATATCTCTAAAGGTCTTTCCTATTCTTTTCACCATTTTATTTGTTGGATAAAATAAAAGTCGGTGGCGACTCTTGCTATCCACAACAATTGCGATCAAACGCGAAACAACCAAGTCAGTTATCCCACCGTATTACAATGTGGTTACATGTTTCATTGAAGTCAAGGTTCTGAACTGATCTTCTGCAACGTGTCTAAGGAACATTAGTACAAGAAGTTTTTATTGTGACCTTATGGTTTAGATTTGGAGGCCTTCTAAAGCTTTACTTATGTGTTACAAGTTTTGAAGATTATGAAGAAAAGGTTCTGATGAACCAGTTCTAATGATCTAAAGAAAATCAAGTTCTTACAACCAAGTGCTGAAGACTTTGAAGACAAGGTTCTGTGTGACAAGTTCTGAAGACTCCAAGACTTAGGTTCTAAGGCTTAAGAAAGATTCTTCTACAACAAGCTTCAACGTTCATTATTCAAATATCTGAAGCCTTTGAAGATAAGAAGAAAATTTCAAATGGTTAACGTGTGATGTTGTGGAAAAGGTACATAAAGTGTCTGTGACCTCTACCTTCTAGTGTGGCGTAAGGACAATCCTTTATACTATATTGACAACCACTCTTATTGTGACCATTGGGAACAAACATCTGGATTTACAAATATCTTTCTTTACTTAATAGACCTTTGTTTACAACGTTAATAGAAAAATATTATTCAGAGAAAAAGGTGGAAAGCTATCATTGAACAGTGACAGGATACAAAAATATTATTTTATATTGTCTAAACTCTTACACATTATTCTATCCATTGGGAACTAATCGTTGGTGCAGGAAAAGATTGTTATATCCTCACAACGTCTCTCTCTAACAAAGGCTCTAATAGAAGATCAAAGCTTCAAAGATAAATTTCTGGTTTTGTCGTTTTCGTTTCCCATTGGCCATCAAGCTTTATCCTGTGGAAGGAAAGCAGTGGATGCTGAAGATGTTAACGCTGCAATGCTATACATTTTGAAGACCACTAAAGAAGAGAGAAAAGAAAGAAATAAGATTTCAATAAGATGCCGATCAACTATCATCATATGCATCTTGGATGAAACAAAAGAAGCAAGGAGTTTCTTCTCGTAGCTTGCTCAAAGAAAAAGAAGACTACAAGATGTTATTAAACTTCCAATCACAGACATCTTGGTAGATCTAAGAAGAAGTAAGGAGTTATTGCTCATAGCTTGCTCAACAAGAAGATGAAGAAGAACACAACAAGATGCTACTCAAACTATTGATCATATACATCTTTATAGAACATTGTAATGAACACTAGATTTGTTGCTCGTATAATGTTTATGTTCATATCTCTTCATGTAAATTATTTTAACACTTGAGTTGTTGCTTGTAGAAGTGTTAAACAATATATGCTAAAAACACTTATATAATCTTCTGAGAAGAAGCATTCATGTAAACACAAGATCACCATCAATAGTTGTTGATTGATTCCTTGAGAGATTGAGTGAAAGTCCAATCTCAAGAAGATAATGGCTCCTGGTCATTATGGGAAATCCTGATAGGGGATTCTACGGGATCAGATTCTGTTAGGTCAATGGTAGTCATATCTCAAAGCGGACCAATTGAAGGTCAGACTCTTGTGAGATCATTAATGGATATCATTGTAAGGAAATCTTGGTAGGAGATCTTGAGGGATCGAATTCTATTGGGTCAATGAACGTTATATCTAGCTGGATCATTGAAGGTGTCATTGTGTGTTAGTCACCGACGGTTGTCTGTGCAATTGTAATCAGTTTGGTTATAGTGGATTAAGACCTTGGATAAGGAAAAGTCATCCTTGCGAGGCTGGATAAGAGTATCCTAGTTAACAGTGAACCTGGATAAAATAATTATGTCCTTTTATCTTCATTGTCTTTATAGCTATTATCATTTTAGTGATAGGAATTTCTAAAGGGGAATGCTTTTTATGAACACAATTCAACCCCCCCCCCCCCCCCCCCCCCCTTCTTGTGTTTTCTCTACCTTCAGAACCTACCTGTGAGATGGGGTGGGGTTTCTCAAAAAACCATGCTTTTAACATACATGGTTTTCTCATATTTAGAAATGGTCTGGACCTTTGGTCCTATTACTTTTGACCTAGTTTCGTTGATAGCACAACAATTGTTCAGATGTTGGAACCTTGATCCCATTACATTCATGAGCATTGATCAATTACATTCTCACATACATGTTCTTTTATTTTCAGGTTCTCTAGTATTTGAGTCTTGTTAGCTAAGTTATCTTTGAAGATGAGTATTGGCAAGAGAAGTTTCAACATTCATTACACGTTCCCAAAGCCTACCTTGGATTCGTTGTTTTCGTAAGCTAAGAGCTCAACTCCAGATGTCAAGAATGACTTTAAAGAAGAGTATGGAAGGATTATGTGATTTCTTGACTCTCCTCTCACTGAGAATCAGGAATGGGGCATTCACCCCTTACTTCAGTTTTATGACCATCCTTTGAGATGTTTTACATTCTACGATTACCATTTAGCTCCAACTTTGGAGGAGTACTCCCATCTCCTAAGCATTCCTATCAAGCATCAAGTGCCTTTCTATAACTCAATGGAAGTTCCTAGTTCAACTCAGGTCGGTGTTTCTCTTTATTTGAGCAAATCTACTATGGAAGCCAATCTTAATACTAAGGGAAATCTTTTTGGTTTCTATCTAGATTTCTTTGTAGAAGAAGCTTATTCCCGTGCTAAAGCCAATGATTAGAAAGCCTACAATTCCATCCTGGATCTTGGTATTTATGGGATTTTTTGTTTCCAAATGTGGTAAATTTTGTTTATATCCATGTTATTCAACCTTTTATCTCAAAGAATCTTGTTCCAACACTACTGGTAGATGTTTATTATTCAGTACACTCCAGAAGTCTCAATAATAAAGGTGTGGTGTCATGTTGTGCTCCTTTGTTATACATGTGGTTTAGAGACCTCCTTCCCTGTAATGGTGCCTTTATGGATACAAAGAATACTCTGATTTGGTCAAATATGTTGATGGGTCTCACATCCAAGGACATGGTTTGGTACAAGAATTAGTCAGGTAGATGGGATGGTAGAGAAGTCATCTTCAGTTGCAATGAGTTTCCTAATGTGCCTCTTATGGGAAGAAGAGGAGACATTAATTACAATCCAAATTATTCTAGAATACAATTAGGATTTGCTTTGAGAGTTCCACCAGAGGAAAAGGATGTATGTGATTCTTGATATTATAATTTACCCGATGATGTGGAATTGATGAAGAAAGCTACTAGAGCTTGGGAGACATTCATTTGAAAAAAGGGGATTAATTTGTAAAGAGAGACTGCACTGCTTAAGAAGAATGAAAAAACACAAGAAAGGGAGGTTGAACTGGGATTAAAACTTAAAGTAAAGAACATGTTGGTTATCCTGGATCGTTTGAACTCAAACTACTCCAGTCCACCCGCCAAGGTGATTTCGCCTCTCTCCAACGAGGTCTTAATCCACTAATCAAACTGATTACACAAATACAATGACAACTGTTAATGTCTTCTTGAGTATAAAACCACAACCCAGTTTTCTCAAGGAGTTACTAAAATAATATTATTGAGAGCATGTACAAATATGTTTTCTAAATAAAACAATATCACAACAGTGATGTATTACACAATTTTAGATTACTAGGTAGAACTGGGTAAATATGCTTTTCTTTTTCGTGTGTAGTAGTTCATCATCATTTAATTTCTTCTATACGTCTTCTTTATATAGGCCAAGAAAGAGTGACATAAGAAAATGCTTTTGGAATGTTCATAACGTGAATTATGATCTTTCCAAACTAGGATATTCTTATCTCCTTATAGCCGTTACTTTTGATATTCCATTAAAAGACTGTAACGCTTTAGAACTTTCTCACATTAGAAGATGAATGTTACTGTTGGGAGTCCCTTAAATCTTGTTTTAGAACTTTACAGATTAGAGTATGAGATATCCTGTTTCACAGGGTTGGTTCATTCAGAAGTTTTAACATAGGACTTCTTCATTCAGCATATTACACAGATTTTCTTCTAAGTATGTTGCGTCTGAACAGATCTTCAAAAACGAAACTCTCTAATCTTCTTATATCAGAAGTTATATTATTTTCTAGTAGATATTTTTCACACCAGAACTTCCCTGCATATAAAGATACTTTATCAGCGAGCATATTTGTATATATATATATATATATATATATATATATATATATATATATATATATATATATATATATATATATATATATATATATATATATATATATATATATATATATATATATATATATATATATATATATATATATATATATATATATATATATATATATATCATGTGTTTTTTATCATCAAAACTCTTACAGGGATGTAGAACCACATTATGTTCTAACAATCTCCCCCTTTTTGATGATGACAAAAACTTGTATATTTTGTTAGTATATAAAGAACAAAAATTAAAAAAATACCCCCCCTGAGTAAAATACTCAGATAATGAGAAAATAAGATACTTCCCTGAAGATTATCTAATCTGGATTCTAATAGGAGTCAAAAGATCTTTCATTCCCCCCTTTTTGTCAAGAATTAAAAAGTAGTAAAGACTCTATTTGACTTGTTTTGACAGAAGTTACTTTAAAAGGTGTGACATCCTCTTCTGGATTCAACTCAGATTCTTTAGAGAGCTTCTGGTACTGTATTCTCATTACCATTCCCAACAGTTCTAGAGCAAATAACCTTTCCTATCTAATTGCCTCTGAAACCTGTGAACCCTTTAGATTTAAATTCCAGGCTTTGGAACATATGCTTTCTTCTCGTCATGTGTTGTGAGCATCCAGAATCCAGGTTTTAAGACTGGTGTTTCAACCTTGCTGTTAAAATTATTTGCAACATAGATGATTTTATCCTTTGGCACCCATATCTTTTTGGGTCCATGATTGTTAGAGTTTCCAAAATTCTCTTTGAATTTTGGTTTAGCAGAAAACGCATTACTAGTATATTTTATATCATGTGTTTTCCCAGAAGTGAAGTGAGAATAAAGAGGAGTGAGTATAATAACCAAATCCTTAACTTTCTTAGGTTGGGATACTTTACCTTTGTATCCCATTCCTTTTCTTCCATTTCTGCTAACTTCATAGATCATTGAATCCATCTTGTTTCTATCTATGTTTTTTGCAAGAAATTTTTGAAAGCTCTGATCATATTCTTTTATGATTCTATCAGAGTTACTAGAAATTTCTGAAGCAGTTTCTTCCTGAGCTTTTTGTAATTTGTTTTCGAGATTAGAAATTGTTTCTTTAAGCTCAGAGTTTTCAGTTTTCAGTTTCTGAGTATCTTTAGAGTCAGAAACTAGATCCTTTTTAAGGTTCTTGTTTATGGCTCGAAGTTCCTGATATCTTTCAAGAATTTATGACAAACTCTCTTCTAATTGAGATCCAGAAATGTTATAGAATACCTCTTCTGATTCTGAGTCTCATTCTGATTCAGATTCAGATGATTCAGAGTCATCTGATAGGTTAGTCGTTTGAGCTATATTGGCTCGTTCATCTTCTGATTCTGTTCTATCTTTAGAAGATTCAGAGTCATCCCATGTTTCCATAAGAATTTTCTTCTTTTCCTTAGAGATATTCTTTTTAGGTTTCTCTATTTGAAGATTTGGACAATCGCTCCTGTAATGACCTTGTTCATTGCATTCGTAGCAGGTAATGTTTCTGTTACTGGATTTTCTATATCCAGAAGATTGTTCAGAGTGATTCCCTGTTCTTCTGGAATTTCTGAATTTCCTCTGCCTGTGCTTCCATAACTTATTGATTCTTCTGGATAGAAGGAACAATTCGTCTTCTTATGACAAGGATCCACCAGAGTTTTCTACATCCGCTTTTGACTGCAAAAATTTGGTTTCATATTTATTAGATTTCAGAGCGAGAGACTTACCTTGCTTTTGAGGCTTATCTTGTTCTAATTCTATCTCATTACTTCTCAGGGAGATGTCAAGTTCTTCAAGAGAGATTTTGTTTAGATCTTTGGCTAGTTTAAGATCTGTGACCATGGGTCTCCATTTCTTGGGTAAACTTATGATGATCTTTTTTACATGGTCAGCAGTTGAGTACCCTTTATCCATAATTTTTATACCAACAACTAGAATTTGAAATCTTGAGAATATTGTTTCAATGGTTTCATCTTCTTACATTTTGAAGGCTTCATACTTTTGAATGAGCTAAAGAGATTTGGTTTCTTTGACTTGCGTGTTGCTTTCATGTGTCATTCTCAAGGAATCAAACATGTGCTTTGCTGACTCTCTGTTTGTGATCTTCTCATACTCTGTGTATGAGATATCACTCAAGAGGATAGTTATTGCCTTCGGATGATTTCTAAAATCTCTCTTTTGATGGTCTGTCATTCTTTTTCTGTCAATCTTCTGACCGCTTTCATCAACAGGATGTATGTACCCATCAGTCACCATATCCCAGAGATCAGTGTCATAAGCCAGAAAGAAACTTTTGATTATGTCTTTCCATAAATCAACCTTTTCACTGTCAAATATTGGCGGGTTTCTGCTGATTCTGTCTTTCTCATCATGATAATCATTACTGATGTTCTGACTTGATCCCACCATCGTGTTTTTCCACCTTGGATCTTTTTCTGACACAGTTAAGTGTTTGCACCCAGATTCAGGTGCTCTGATACCAATTGAAGAATGGAAAAACACAAGAAGGGGGGAGGTTGAATTGGGATTAAAACTTAAAGTAAAGAACATGTTGGTTATCCTGGTTCGTTTGAACTCAAACTACTCCAGTCCACCTGCCAAGGTGATTTCGCCTCTCTCCAACAAGGTCCGAATCCACTAATCAAACTGATTACACAAATACAATGACAACTGTTAATGTCTTCTTGAGTATAAAACCACAACCCGGTTTTCTCAAGGAGTTACTAAAATAATATTATTGAGAGCGTGTACAAATATGTTTTCTAAATAAAACAATATCACAACAATGATGTATTACACAATTTTAGATTACTAGGTAGAACTGGGTAAATATTCTTTTCTTTTTCGTGCACAGTAGTTCATCATCATTTGATTTCTTCTATACGTATTCTTTATATTGGCCAAGCAAGAGTGACATAAGAAAATGCTTTTAGAATGTTTATAACGTGAATTAATGATCTTTCCAAACTAGGAGATTCTTGTCTCCTTATAGTCGTTACTTTTGATATTCCATTAAAAGATTGTAACGCTTTAGAACTTTCTCACATCAGAAGATGAATGTTACTGTTGGGAGTCCGTTACATCTTGTTTCAGAATTTTACAGATTAGAGTATCAGATATTATGTTTCGCAGCGTTGATGCATTCAGAAGTTGTAACATAAAACTTCTTCATTCAACGTATTACACAAATTTTCTTCTAAGTATGTTGTGTCTGAACAGATCTTCAAACACGAAACTCTCTCATCTTCTTATATCAAAAATTCTATTATGTTCTAGTAGATCTTAGAGGGATGTATAACCAAATTATGTTCTAACAGCTTATTCACCATATGTGGATTGGATTAAGAAAAGAGCTAAAACTATCCTATTACCTTTTCCCGTGGAAGCTCTACTATATCCACAAGAGCCAAATCCAGCAAATTTTGTGCCTAAAGGATCTTATAAGCAAAGTGAAGCTCAAAATCTCCAACTCCGTGAAAAAAAGGGAAAATAACAGTGGATTACTTTGTGGCCACTCAGGAGTGAGATCGATTGGCTCGCCAGAAGATCAAAGGAGAAACATATGGAGTGGTGAAAGATAAGAAGATATATAGGGTTGAAGATGGAATAGGAAGCACCTCTGTATCTAATGAAGTGCATAAGAAAGCTCTTGAAGAGGGTGAGAAGAACTTGGATCAGAAACACTGTTAGTGTGTAGGACTTCAAGTATCCAAAAACAGGAACAAAGCCAAGGTTCAAGAACTAGAGAGGCAACTCAGAGCCATGAATGTTCAGTTTGAAGAAGAGAATACCCAAAGGCTAGCATTGGAAACTAAACTCAAAGGAATTAACATTTAGTTGGGACAAGCTGTGGAAGAGATTTCAAGTCTTAAGGCTCAGTTAGAAGAAAGAGATAGAGCTCCTGTGCAAATTCCATTTCCACAATGTATAGAATCTGATAGTATGGTTGATCAATGTCGCTATTTGGAAGGCATGGTTTTTCGAAAATATGAAGTTATCCAAAGTGTTGTTCAGAAACTACATCAAGAATGGACCAATAAGCTATTCTATGAGATCAAGGATTGGAGCCAGAAGTACTTCAAAAGAGGACCATTGACATATGTGGATATGGAAGATTAGATTGCATTTTCTTTTCTTTTGTGGATCACCATCAGGCTTTTTGATGGGATCTATCAGTTATTGTTGGTATTTTGGATTTTAATTGAACTAATTGTATTACTTTGTGTTGGTTTAATGATTATTTTAGAGTTTATCAGTGTTCACTATTTGTATTTTTTCTCTGGCTTAATTAACTTGAATCAAAGTCTTAGATTCCTAGAAGTTCTTGAACATGTCATAGCATGCACCTCATGCACTCATAACATATCATGCATAAACATGTTAATATCATTCTTGAAAATGAATTTTCATAGAGGTCTTACTCATTTATCTTCGTCTTCATTCAGCAGGATATCTCATAGGTATATCACTCAGGTTAAAATGGATTATTTCCAAGACCAGTTTAAAGAGATGTAGAAGGAGACGAAGGATCTCCAAGGGAAAGAATTGTTTGAGAAAAATGTTAGTGATCTCTGTTTGGTCCCAAATGTTAAAGTACCCGCTAAGTTTAAGGTTCCGGAGTTTTAAAAGTACAAGGGCAATTATTTCCCTCGTGCTCATCTAGTGATGCATGTAAGAAGGTTATCCACTCACCCTAACGACCAACGTCTGCTAATCCATTTTTTTCAAAACAGTATGATCGGAGCTGCGTTGAAGTGGTACATGGGTCTAGATAGTGCCGATGTCCGCACTTTCAATGATTTGGGCAAGGCCTTTGTGAGGCAATATAAGTACAATATGGATATGGCTCCTAGTCGTGACCAGGTTAGAGCTATGACTCAAAAGGATAAAGAAGCTTTCAAATATTACGTGCAAAGATGGCGTGAGGTAGCCTCCCAGGCTAATCCTCCCATGGAAGAGAAATAAATGACTAAGATCTTACTAAAAACTCTTAGTTCCTTCTATTATAAGAAGATGGTTGCAAGATCTCCCACTGATTTCACTGAAATGGTTAGTATAGGGGTACGATTGGAAGAAGCGGTTAGAGAAGAACGTTTGGTATGGGATGAAGGTTCAAGTGGTGCCACTAAGAAGCATGCTTATGGTTTCTCCAGAAAGAAGGAGGGTATGCTAATGTTATTACTCGAGAAAAAGATGGTAGACACCCTAGAAGATACCACCCATATCAACAACATGTTTCCTATGTAACCCAAGTTGTTAGTGTGGCTCCAATGGCTATTTCTTACCAACCTTCTCAAAGATCACATCAATAATCCTATCAGTAAGCCAACAAAGAGAAAATTCAGAGAAGAGATATATTTGATCCTATCCTAATGAGCTACACTGAACTGTTTTCTGCACTTATTCAAAAGAACCTGGTATAGACCAAGTATCCTCCTTCCATACCGGAAAAGCTGTCATGGTATTATAAGGCTAGTCTGAATTGTATCTTTCATCAGGGAGCCCCGAGGCATAATATTGAAAATTGTTACCCATTAAAAGCTGAAGTTCTGGTTAGATCTGGTATCCTATCTTTCAAGGATGTGGGACCAAATGTGAAATCCAAACTGTTACCTAGGCATGAAGGAGGAAATGCTGTGAATATGGTCCAAGGGTGTCCTGCAGACTTCAATTTTTTGATGTGAACCTAGTAAGAGGTAATTTGATGCATATGCATTATGATCTTTATGGATTCAATTACTATACACATGATCATGCAACTTACGTAGTTTACAGTATAGACCCTCGTGGGTGTGATAAGGTAAGAAGAGATCTTCAAGAGATTATGGATGAAGGTCTTATCTATATTATCAAACCAAGAGCTTAATATGAAGATTTTAATGTAATTGAATACTATTCTGATAAATTTGTGACTACTGATAATGATACAGTGACTCCTATTGAAACACCTATTGAGTATGTTGAAGAAGCTAAGGTGCCTCCCTCAACGGCTTGGTTTACTTTGTTAGCTCGACGCCTATTATTTATACACACTTCTCCAAGTTGCCTCTTTACAAGGTTAGTGCTCACCAACGACGAAACCTAACCAAACACCTTAGCAAACGTGAAGAGAAACAAATATATACACTAAATTTACAAGTATTGAAAACATGTACAAATTCATAAGTTTGGAAAACATAAACAAATAAATGCACAAGTATAAATATACAATTCTAATTATATCCTATAGACAATATGGAAATTATGTGCAAAACTCAAAAACAAAGAAACCATTGCGATGTGATTCAATAAAAATATTAATCCCCAACAACAACGCCATTTTGTTAAAGCGATAAAGCAACAAGCAAAAGTAAGTATTTTTAGTTTTATTTTATCGTCTCCATGAGGATTAATGCAAGGGAAATAATGCCATTTAATAGTCTCTACGTTTCCGATCTTGGTTTTAAATGAGTTTAAAGAGTAAAGTGCTAGAATTAAACATATGAACAAGAAAATAAATACATTCCTTGGAGAGGAGAGAACTCTTCCGGGTTTGAATTTCATCTACCCTACCAAATACTTAAACCTATTACTCAATTTTACGCAACCTAAATCACTCGTCAAAATCATCACGTATCTCCCACACAGAGGTTATTTCTAACTCAGTGAGATATCAACCGTATTGCTCTCAAAGGTGATGTCTCGCACAACTCAAACAACACAAACGCACTAAGAATCGATACCCACGTGAATATTAAGCCTAAATCTATTTCAAGAATCTAGAACCTAATTAATGTTCATTCTAAATCTAGATTCGAACGGTACATGTCTATAGCAACTCAAACCCAAATAAAGTAAGCAATCACAAACATTGATTTGTAAAGAAAGCTTCATACAACACCATGAGTAAAAAATATACATATAAACAAAGCATACTTACAAACAAAACCCCAAAAATTACAGTTTGCTAGGAGAAGAAACCAAATCTTAACCCGGTGTAAATCACGATCAACCAAGTTCCCAACCCCAAATCATCCAATTACAAGCAAGAATTGCTGCTTTCAAAGATCTAAACCAAAAAGAATGAAGGTCAATGAATTGGGAGAAAATACCCCAAAAACATAACCTAGAAAATCAGATTTGATCTATTTATACAAAAAACTAAAACAGCAGTCCCCACTAAGCAGGCTCACTAAAATATCTAAAATATCTATGTGATTCAGAGTACCCCGCTAAGGGACCTGGCTGGCTAAGTGGGCTCAACAGCACAACTCCTGCCACTCTAAAATTTCTTCTAGCATGATACAACTTGGGCTTAGCGGGCTTCCTTATTATTTTCTTCCAAAAACACATATTTGAAGTCGTGGCTTTGAAATTTTATTGCTCAATACTCCAAACATGCACCAATACCAACTAAACAAATGAAAACTATCAAATAATATACTATTTATATAAAAACACGATTATAAACAAATTATACATATTTACAAACAAAGTGAGGTTTATTCTAAAGATATTAACAAAAGGAATCAATAAGTGTAACAAAATTTATATACAAAAATAACTACAATTTGCACTTATCAAACTCTCCCCAACTTACAACATTGTTTGTAATCAAACAAAGTCAAACAACCTAAAGAAAAAAAAAATCAAAGAATCAAGAATTAAGAAGTTTGAAAACGAAAAATAAATGTATAGTTCAAATCAAAAAGTAAAATCAAGGCAAAACTAATCACTAAACTACAACGACAACATGAAAATGAAACAACTCCTAAATACAAAAACACATGTAAAAAATTCTATAACAATACACCGCTAAAAAATGAATCACACCTAGCACACACTGCATTTGTAGATGAATAATAAAAAATGACATGAGGGGATTAAATCTCACCCAAAAATCAAGTTAACAACAAGTTAAATTATGCATTCATCAAGAAAAAATTCATATTGAACAATACAAAAGCAAGAATCAAGAGGACTTTCAAGGGTTGTAAATGGGCTTGGTTAAAAAAGAAGGGTTATTACTAAAGCTAAAGAAACGAAATTTCCTAAACCTATTAGAGAATTTAATCACACACATTCATGCAATAAAAAAATATTTTTATTTACCCTCTCACATTGCTCATTGGTAAAACATTGATTTTGTTCCCATACAACTTTTTTTTCCTTTCCTTTTCTTTTCCTTTCTCTTTTCTTTTTCTTTTTCTTTTCTTGTTTCAAATTTTTTTCTTTTCATTTTTTATTCCAACCACTTATTTCTTTTTAACCACAAATTAACTTAACAAATAAGAAACCAACAATGCTCTTCCCAACCTGAATACAACCTAACAAATAATGTGAATGCTCCCCAACTTTCTATGGAAAGGAAAACAAAACAAACCACAAATTAAAGTTGAGGGGTCAAGTGTTTCAAGAAACAAATTCAAGATCCATACAAAAATAAATGAAGAACTAGTTAATTATTTACAAGTTTAACATTTTCTATACCAATATGGATTATGACATTAAGGCTCAAAGGGGCTAACAAATGTTTGTACACTCCCGGGGTAAAATACTTTTGGAAGGTGGTTATGCTCAAATTCAAAAAATGCCTCAATCCTTTTCATGCATTCATACACATTCAATACAAATATACGATTAAACATAATAAAACCGAGTTACCAACAATATTGGTCTCTTGCATATAGTAAACAACAGAAGAAACCTTACAAAAAGGGTTTTACCCTAAAGTGAATAAAGAATGAACTAGTATGGCAAAAGAATAAATGACTTGAAATTTTGTACAAAAGAAAAGTCTATTAATCATGCCATGTTCTAGAAAGCGATAAAAGAGTACAATATATGTACCGACTTCAAATAATATCACTGTCATACATTCGACTTCAAACCAAAAGATAAACATTTGAGGCCAAACAAAAAACAAAATATTAGAACATACTGCTAATATTTACTACTCTAAATAGCCTTGGTGAAAATGGGAAAAAGGAGGCTGAGTGAAACAAAACTTTACTGGCAAAAAACTACAGAGTGCGTTAAGCGAACAAAGCTCGATTAGAGGAAGCAGAGAAACACATAAAAATCAGAACAACATAAGAATTATTGCCAAAACTCCAGTACACCTACAAAACTCAAAAGCAAATAAATACATAATACAATACTGTTTGGGTGCCTCCCAACAAGTGATTGTTTTACGTCTTTAGCTCGACGCCTATTATTTATACACACTTCTCCAAGTTGCCTCTTTACACGGTTAGTGCTCACCGACGATGAAACCTAACCAAACACCTTAGCAATTGTGAAGAGAAATAAACATATACACTAAATTACAAGTATCAAAAACATGTACAAATTCACAAGTTTGGTAAGCCTAAACAAATAAATGCACAAGTATACATATACAATTCTAATTACATCCTATAGACAATATGGACATTATGTGCAAACCTCAAAAACAAAGAAACTATCGTGATGTGATTCAATAAAAACACCAATCCCTAGAAACAATGCCATTTTGTTGAAGCAGTAAAGTAGCAAGAAAAAGTTAGTACTTTTAGGTTTGCTTTATCGTCTCCATATAGATTAGTGCGAGGGAAAGAATTCCATTCATTAGTCTCTATGTTTCTGATCTTGGTTTTTGTTCCTGTATAGAACAAATATCCGGCCGACTTTCCATGAGGTTGCTATGGAGAGCCTACCAGAGTGAGTTTATGAAATGATTGTGGGATTTAGGAGCCATAGTAGTGATGTGTGCATCCCAAGATGAATGTCTTGCTTATCCCTCTTGCAGGAGCCCCTTTATATAGTGAGTACTTTTGTGTCATCAAGAGTCTCAATTAATGAGTGACGCTTGAACTCCATAACTCTCATAACCTCCATCATCCCCATAAATGAGGGAATCAAGGTTGTGTAAGACCGTAATGATTGCACCATCGGATGTTACAAGCATTAATGGTCGAGATGGTGACCAATCACGAGAAGGTGCTTCCCGGTTACCTACCCTATCCAGGTAAATGATGATGACAGGTTGTTACCCGGTCTATGTGTCATCTGGTATTCCTTTAACCGAGCTGGACCCTAGGTACCCTCGCCCTGAGCTAACTATTGGTTTAGCCTTTCTCCTTGCCAATTTCACTACCTGGTTGGGCCTATTATTTATGGTATGTACACTACACGGAAGGTAATGCAGGCGTCGTCGGGTTTCTAGTCTTTCTTGGCCCATGTGTCGTAGAGTGAAGAGTTCCCACTTTTTATTTCCTAAAGTAATGATGACTTCCACCTAAACCCTTGTTCATTGGATGACGTTTCATATGCCTGCTATTTATTGGACTCTATTAAAACCCTATTTTCTTCTTTCCTTTTATATTTTTGGTAATTTTAGAAGGAAATTATTCCTTTCAAGAGAGCTTTTTAATCTCCCTCAAGTGTTTCTCCATTTCCAGATATTTCGTCTTTACTATTTCATTTACGTTTTTGCCTTTTTTATGGTCGTCCTGAGAGTGTGACGATGAGGGAAGTGTTGTGAAACCCTATAATGTTGAAGAAAGGAGATATTTATATAACTAATACATGCGAGAGATGACTGGTGTTCTAGGTCAGGAGGAGTTTAATAGAATCACCCAGGGGGTTTATGGTTTTACCGTTTCTTCTTTGAGTGATTCTGACCATGATTCTTCTTCCTAAGTTTCTGTAGAATTTATGATGGATGCATCTTCCTATTTTGAAGTTGAAGTCATGGGTTACAATAATAGTGTGCTTGATGACGCAGAGATTACAAAAATTAGATCTTTGATAAATGTCTCCTCGACTGGGGAGGAAAGCAATGTTATCCTAGAATCGTGTGTCTCAGAGGACCGCGTGCATGTACTTCGTCTGAAGGACAATGATGAAGATTTCTTCTACTTATATGATGGGGTTTTGGAGGATTTCCAAGTTCGTATACCCTTCTCCGAGTTTGAGGTCGATGATCTAAAGGTCATGAATATCGTGCCCTCATAACTCAATCCAAATGAAGCACCCCACTGGTAACAAACCTTCGATCTTAAATTCATTTCATATGTAATTTAATTTTGATTGTATATTCATCCTGCATAATGTTTATGATGGTTAGTGTGTTACATGTAAAGTCTAAACTAACAGGATAACTTTACTAAGGTATGTGAAATGGATTTCTTCGAATCTTAAATCCAGCTCAGATGGTGAAGAAGGATGTGTGCAGTCGCAAAGACTTGGGTTCGATACCCAGACCTTGCAATTTTATTTTTTCTAACATTTTATGCAGATTCAATGCTTCCTGGCTACGCACACTCACCATACACCATCAATTCAAGGCCATCAGATGCACATCTGATCTGGATCTAATGTCCTAAGCACACATCCCCACCATGGACTCTCTTAGGGACCTCCCCAGTGAATCCAAGGGAAGATTTGGGCTTCTCTCACTTAGGCCCAGCGAATTTCACTTCATACCCCCTCTATTTCTTTTGCTATTAGGCCCATTTATATTTTTGTTTTATCTTTACTATTTACTTCTTTTAATTTTGTTTTAATTTGATAAATCAGTAAAAACAAATAAAGTCACAAAAAAACATTAGGTTAGTATTTTTTTATAATTAAACTAATTTTGTAAATTATCTAATATTTATTTAAACCATTTTCTTAACTTTAAAATCAATATAATTAGGATTTATTTGAATTCAATTTTCTTCATGAAACAAAACAAAATAACAAAAATATTTCATTTTTAGGATTTATAAGTCCTTTCAATTGGTGCACATTTATTATTTTAGCATTTGTTATTCTTATCATTATTGTATCTGACTATGGGTTGTAATAGTTAAAATTAGGACTTTATTTTCAGCTTTTTATTTCTCCCCAAGTTTTGGACTACGTAAATAATCCCCCTTCTCGAAGCTTTGTAATAGCATAGATTTAAATTCCTGCATTTTATTTCTCGTACATATTTGAACTGTTTAGATGTATGATTAATAGGATTGTATGACAAGGATTAAAACCAATGCTAGCAAACATAACACAAGATACATAACTGAACATAATACACTCTCACATGCGTACCTTTAGGATACTTCCACTTTAGTTGCCTTCGGGAAAATAGTCAGAACTCTCGAAATATGAGAGATTTTAGTGGCTACCCTCCAGTTTAAAAAGATCATAAGTCCCTCGGTGACCCTCTCGATGTTGCCTCGGTAAACAATAATCTTAAAATCCTAGGATAGTTACTAAGGTTTCTTGCCCATTTTCCTTTGTGACTCTAAAGCGTCCCTTCGAATGTCCCTCAAACATCCAAACGAATAGGGCTACCTACTCACTGATAGTAGGCTAGCACTGTCTAAAGGAAAGGAGGAAAAGAACGACCCTTTCGAGTAAAGTAGATAGTTCCTAGATGCTTACTCAAAAACAAACTTTTTACACTTACCCAAAACAATTTTCAAAAACGTTTTCAAAATGCTTTATCAACACTCTTGAGGATTGATACAAGAGTTATCATAAAGCAAACTGCCTCACTATGGAATTTCAAAATACTTTTCAAAAACACATAAAAGAACAAGGTATTTTTCAAATGAGCTAAGCATCTAAGAGCCCGTAGAAAACTATGGATGGAAAGGGTGCTAACACTTTCCCTTTCCATAATCTACCCCCTTACTCAGAAAACTCTCGAAAGGTCTTTTTCTGTTCTTTTCAACCTTTCCTTGGTTGGATAAAAGAAAAGTCGGTGATGACTCTTGCTTACCGCAACATTTGCAAACACAAGCATAAAACCAATATAAACATTCGGTTCTGCCACCATATCACAGAACTGGCGACTCTGCTGGGGATCTATTAAAAAGTGGGCTTTCCTTAGGGCTTAGTTCATTTTTAAATTGCTTTACATTGTGTGTTTGTATGCTTTATCTTTGAGGGCTTGCTTGGGTTTACTTGTAAAGATCCTACACCCAGATCTGGGGCACATTTTAGGTAAGCATCAATAGATCGTGGAGACTGTACGACATAAACCGATATGGTTGCAACAATAGCTGCGTTAGTGTGACACATTTGTTGGTACCGGTATCCCTTGTTTTAAATCAAGGAGAATACGAGGCCGCTGTGTGGTGTCATAAAGCACTAACAAACCTTAGAACCTTAATTGAACAAACTTGGCCATTAGAAAGTAGTGAGATAGCTGGCCTCGGTATAAAGCTGAGGATTGGTTGATACTCGATGCTACACTCATTGAGACCAGACTTTCGGGATATTTCGGCCGCGAGAAAAGATCGCCTGAGCTGAAACAATGCCTGATAAAGAAAGATTAATGATATTGAGACTCCTTAGAACCTGATTACTTTTCTAAGACAGGTTAAACCAACTATACTTTAAGAAGGTAACTGCAAACCCCATGCAAGCCTGAACCTAAGGCTACTTATGTGACTTATTTGTTTTCACTGTCTAAAATCTTGAACTCATTGCAGGGCTTTATTTATATTCCTTGCAGGACCTGTTTGTAGTCATTATCCAATAACTCGGATTTCCTGCAAGACATACTTGCCTTCATCACCTTACATTTTTGCTTGATTCATAACAAACACATCATAACATCATGCCATAGCATTTCCTTATCCATTTCAAGGATCTCAAGGGCCTATGATGCAGGTTATGATGAACTAGACATCTAGAAAGGGGCAAGGGAATTTATTTTCCTTTAGCCAATGTTGTCAAAAGACCAAAGCACGACAACTTGAGTCAGAGGCTATGATCCACTTGATATGGTGAGCTTGATTCTCGCAGAAGGACGCTCAACGATACGAAGTTCTGCAATCAAAGCTGCAGTCAACTCCTAACATCTTCTTGTGTTTACCCCGCGAGATCCTCGAAAACATTTACATATCATGCATGTTATCGCATAACAGCTATTCTTAAGACAGGTTTCTCATTTTTCTCATTGTTTATTCAGTAAGAAAATGGATCTAGAGAAAACAATTAAAGATCTCCAAGGTCAGAATGCCCAGTTCCAACACATATTCCTGAACTTAGCCAAGGGGAAGGAAGAACTGAAAGCTCTCGTCATGAAAGAGAAGAATAAGAAGGCAAAGAAACTAGCTAGCATCTTGAATATGGGAAGAAGACTTAGAGGACCAGCCAATCAAGCTCTAGATCTCACAACTCCATCAAATGAAGGGGATAATCATGAAGAAGATAACAACCTGGGGACTGATGAAGAAGAAGCTGATTACTCTAAGGAACAATATCCTCCTACTGATGTTAAATACAAACAGCTGGAGGATCGTCTCAATGCTATGGAGATTCAGCAAGTACCTGGCTTGGACTTTGAAGAGTTAGGGCTGGTGTCTGGAGTGGTCATACCACCAAATTTCAAGATTCCCACATTTGCTAAATATGACGGGGTCTCTTGTCCTAAACTTCACTTTAGATCATACGTCAGAAAGATGCAGCCTCACACTGCTGACCGGAAGTTATGGGTCCATTTCTTCCAAGAAAGTTTGGCCGACACTCAACTAGAGTGGTTCTATCAGTTGGAAGGAACTGACATTCATACCTGGGAAGACTTGGCTACTGCTTTTTACAAGCATTACCAATACAATGTTGACCTGGCACTAACTCGAGTGCAATTATAGAATATATCCATGAGCTCAAGAGAAGGGTTCAAGGAATATGCACATAAATAGAGGGATTTAGCTGGCGGCGTGCAACCTCCTCTGAGTGATCGGGAAATGGTAGACATGTTCATGGGCACTCTGACGGGCCCGTTCTTCAATTTTCTGATTGGGAGTTCTTCATCTGGTTTTAAAGAGATGGTACTAACTGGGGAGAGGATCTAAAGCGGTATCAAGAGTGGGAAGATTCCGATGGCCGCACCTTTTAATGCTGAGAAGAGGCCATTTGGTGGTAAAAAAGAAACTAATGATGTCTATGGTCAAAGAGGCCATAGTAAAAAGGACCACCATCAGTCTGTAGGAGTGGTGTTAACTCATAATCTTATACATGTTCAACCAAAATGAGGCAATAGGCGTAGGATAAAGTTTCAAGAAACTAAGTACACTAAGATTAATATACCATTATCTCAAGAGTTACAACATTTGCTGAAAGCGAAACTGATTACACTAAAAGATCCTCCTCAAAACCCTGATACCTCCTCTCCTAAGTACAATCCAAATGTAAAATGTGCCTACCATTCTGATAGTCCTGGGAATGACACTGACAACTGTTGGACTTTGAAGAACAAGATTCAAGATTTGATCGACAACAAGGAGATTGAACTTGACCCTCCTAAGGATCCCAATGTGATCACTACTCCCATGCAAAATCATTGAGAGTGTCCAGTTCATTTTGAATTTTCAATTGTATTTTCTTTTATTTCTTTGAACGCTTATCCATTACGTCAAACTCTGTTTTCATTAATGCATCTTATATGTTTGTCTTGAATCAATTCATTCGTATTCACTATATTCAAAATGTGTTTTTAATTCTTTTTGTGATATTCCACTCTTGATTAAAAGCTATAAGCTTTTAGGGGGAGAATGTCGAAAACAGTACCACAATCTATACAATATGATTTTGAACAGACATGGCTGACGATGTACAAGCGTTCTTTCAAATCCTAAAACAATGGAGTTATAAGGAGGATAATCCCTAGTCAACCCCTTTGAGCCTAAGAAGTAGGAGTTTTCTTTTTCACACAAAATTGAAACCCTTAATCATAACCTGGGGCAGGGTAGTTTCCCAGTTAATTCAAAGGTGCATTCGCTCATAAGCTTTCTCTTCATACACGACGAGTGGTGTTAAAGACGCCCTTCTAAAACAAATTATGGTGATGGTTCCGCATAATCATTAAAATAGGCAGTCATTATCTCTCAAAAGAAAAGCCCGCTAAGTCAAAACCTATGAAGGAGACTTAAGAAAAAACTGGGGCATCCCGCTGACTGTAATCATAAAAGAAACAGTTCAGGAAAAAAATAGGGATAATAAAATTAAAAAAAGAGGCCGTTACAAATCCTCAATAAAAAGAAAAGGATATAAAATTGACTACCTTCTCAAAACAAACTTTCAATTTCTGAACCACCACCGGAACATCAGGGCCAAGATTCCAGACTCAATTGGGATCTAAACGCACAATTAATTGAGTATAGAACTAAAGAACATCACGAAGAATGGGTTGGATACAAATAAATTTCAAGCCTTTATCTTTTTTTTCTTAAACCGTGAACCAAGCCACGTTACAACCCTTAAAAGTCCCAGCTGAAGCATGGGTTAGTTCGAAAGCATACTGTTACAAAAGGTATCCTGACTCCTGTAAGGTTGGCTATAAATCCTGAGTTGATATCACACTTTCATAAAATTTGTTTGTTTTACTAAAAAAATGAATTTTTCAACTTCAAGACAGACATAAGCTTTGCATTCTTAAAATACCTTTGTTTGCATATGACTAATTGTTCAACAACAGAGAAATTCACACGACAGATATTTAATGAACGGAAATCCTCTCAATAGACATAATCACCTCAGATGGAAAGACATCTCCAGTAATAAGCCTTTCATAATCAAGAGACATAGCATGGTGTTCAGTTGATTTGAGTCTAACTCCATAAAAATTGATGAATGATTTTAACAATAGTTTGATTAAATTTTAATTCAAATGTGGTTTATATATTTTTTCCCACCCTTCTTCATATTATCCCTTTCTTATTGCACCAAGTGTTATTGGAGCATGATCTCTATATCATGTCTCAAAACAATTGGTGCATATATTGTTATTAACCAGCCTCAAAATAGGTGCGACTTCTACATAAGTCCACTTACGATTTCTTAATATAGCACTAAATTTTGTCCCGATTCGAAAAATGATCATTCGTGGCCCAAACCTATGTTTGATAGCCCAAGTATGTTAATTTGATCTCTTTGATCCAATAACCTTGAGATTCATTGTGTGGAGGCTTTGGTTCTACCAATCATCTAATGGATCTTCATCAATTTTGGTCAACGCGGATCACTTAAACATCGTTGATCATTAAATGTTGCCTTGAGAATTCCTAAATGGATGATATACTTGACAAAAAGCAAATGCAACTTGTTGTGTAGAGGCTTTGGTTCTATCAATCCCCTAATGAGTTTCAAGATGGTCATCCAACTAACCACTAATTACTAATAATTGACTTTATTTTGTGTTTTTATTTTATGCTCTTTTATTTTATGCACCATTTACTTTAGCATTTATATTTCATGCTATTTTTCATCTTTGCTCACTTGAGAATTTACTTTCTTGTCATTTTTATTTTGCTCACTTGAGCTTTTTTTTAAGACACCTAATAATCAACATGAACCATAAAAAACTTTGATGATACTTGGACTATTTGCTTACTATCCTTGGAATTATGGAGTATTGGACTTCTGGACTTAGGAATAGAAACCTTGGCTTATGTTTGAGACTTTGTGACCTTAATTGATATTTTGTCTGGAGTTCTTGGGGTTTACCTCAAGACATTGGGTTGTTTGTTTGTTTTGTATGCAGGTTATTATGATTACATACTTTGTTTATAATCTGAAATTCACCCGTATACAACCGTTACTCTACCTAATTTTTGGGAAGACTTAATACACTTCAAGTTTTATTCTATCAAGAGGTCTAGTATATTTGCTTTCTTGGTTTCAATCCAAAGAATGAGAATTCTATCTTGAATCATAATGTCAAGTATTGGCTTCTTGTTGGTTAGATGGTTCTTCTCCTTATCTTTTACCTTATGCTTTAGGATAGTCCCTTCATCTCCTCCCATCTTCTTTAATTTCAAAAATCTTCTCTCTCCTTTTGAAAACTCTTCTTGTTATTAAACTTGAACCACTTTCATAATAAACTTGGACTTATGTCCATGCTTTTTCAAAACATTTTCATAAATAAACTCCAATTAATTTAATAATACCTTGACATTTTTGTGACAAGACTAAAAGTCAATCAATCTCATTTCAAACCATTTTTTCACTTTGGCTTTTTATTTTAAAACTTTTCTCAAAAGATTAGACTCTTGTCAATCCTTGTAGTGATGAAAACAACTATACTTCTATAATATGTAGTGAAGTGAGATATTTTCCACTTTTGTGTTGAGTGAGGCTTTGTTGATTTTTTTAAAATCCAAGCCATATCCTCCACTTTCAGATGATGCAAATTCTCCTTTCTCACGATTGTGGGTAGTAAGTATATTTTCCACACGGACAATGACGATGATGTCTTATCTCATAAAATTAGCCAACACACTCGTGTCTTAAAATTTTTTAAAGGTGAACTACGTGTACTATGATCCCCTTTTGCACGAAAGGTGGTACATAGGCACTAAAGGTTAGCAACCGCGGAGGATGCACAAATCATAAAAAAATTCTTCTTTTCTCACCTCCACCATCTATTCTTTATACAACATTTTACAACCAAAATATACATATTTTACAAAGAGGTTCCTGCAAAGTACGTAGATGTTTACGGTGCTAATACCTTCCCTTTACATAACCAACCCCCTTAAATATTTCTACCACTACACGCACCTTTATGGTACTCCCACTTGGTTGCCTTCTAAAAAATAGTCACAACTCTCGAAACGTGAGAGATTTTAGTGGCTACCCTCCGATTTAAAAAGATCATAAGTCCCTCGATGACCCTCTCAACATTGCCTCGGTAAACAATGATCTTAAAACCCTAGGGTAGTTACTAAGGTTTCTTTCCCAATTTCCTTTGTGACTATAAAACGTCCATTCGAATGTCCCTCAAAAATCCAAACGACTAGGGCTACTTACTCACTGATAGTAGGCTAGAACTGTCTAAAGGAAAAGAGGAAAAGAACGACCCTTTCGAGTAACGTAGATAGTTCTTAGATTCTTTCTCAAAAATAAACTTTTTACACTTACACAAAACAATTTTCAAAAACCTTTTCAAAATGCTTTATCAACACTCTTGAGGACTTATACAAGAGTCATCATAAAGAAAACTGCCTCACTATGGCATTTCAAAATACTTTTCAAAAACACACAAAAGCACAAGGTATTTTTCAAATGAGCTAAGCATCTAAGAGTCCGTAGAAAACTAAAGATGGAAAGGGTGCTAACACCTTCCCTTTCCATAATCTAGCCCCTTACTCAGAAAACTCTCTAAAGGTCTTTTTCTGTTCTTTTCACCCTTTCCTTGGTTAGATAAAAGAAAAGTCGGTGTCAACTCTTGCTTACCGCAACATTTGTGAACACAAATGCAAAACCAGTATAAACAGTCGGTTCTGCCAACGTATCACAACTTCCTTTGAGAAACTTGCTTCAATCCATAAGCTTCGACTGAGCAATGGCTTCCTTTGATCCACAAGCTTTGACCGGGTAATGGCCTCCTTCGAGCAACTTTTTTAATCCACAAGGATAGTTGGTTGTAAAATTTGAGGTTTGGACATTTGAACTTTCGACCACTTAGTCAATTGATTACTCAAGATATGGTTACTGGTATTCCAAGTCTTCAGATGGTTGGAAAAAAAAAGCTTTGTGAAGTTTGTTTAGTAGGAAAGCATTCCAGAAATTATTTCATTTCAACTATGTCAATGAGATCATATTGCATCCTCAAAGTGTTATATTCAGATGAATGTAGTCCATTCGAAGAACACACAATTGGTGGAAACAATATTGTTTTTTCTGTTGATGAGTTTGGTCGAAGGTTGTGGATCTATGTCATCAAAACGAAAGGACGAAGTAAGTGGTACATTCAGATGAATATAGTCCATTCAAAGAACATACAATTTGTGGAAACAATTTTGTTTTTTATGTTGATGAGTTTCGTCGAAGGTTGTATGGTCCATTCGAATAACATACAATTGGTGGAAACAAATATTGTTTTGTCTGTTGATTAGTTTGGTCAAACGTTGTGGATCTATGTGATCAAAACGAAAGGATGAAGTATTCGACATCTTTTAGAGATTCAAGATGCGTGCTGAACAAAGTCCTATATGCTTCCAAGCCCAAGCTTTCTGTACTGTCCACATAACGGCCTAAAACCATGTCAAAAAACAGTCTTCTATACTGCTATGAAACAGCCCTGCACCAAGCTTCCACAACACTCCAAAACTGCTGCAAACCAGTCCTGCTATATTTCTCCTAATTCAGTCCAAGCCTGCATTATCTCAACCCCATATTTGCACAAAATTAGCACATAAGAGCTGCATCAAAAACAAGCAATGGAAGACCATACCCAAACAGTCAAATTTTATTTGTTTTCCCCCCAAAACCCCAGCAAGACTCTTCTATAAATAAGTTGTTTCACAACACAGAAAAGGCTGGCTTTTGGCAAGGAAAAAGGAGAAGAAAAAAAAGAGAGAGAATAGAACACGAAGGCTGAAGCCTTAAAACACTCTTAAACCCATAACCAAAAAAACACAAGACCTCTGTTCTTTTCTTTTGAACCCAAGAACATTTAAGGCAGCAACTCAAGTTTGAAACACAAATTCCATCTTCAAGGTAAGTCTTCTTGACTTTAAACTCCTCGTTTCAAGCATCATTGATGATTCATCTTTGAAGAAAACATGTAATAATCATTTCCTTCGAAGCTCCCCTTTTGTTTGTTTTCCTTTCTTGTCAATTATATTTTAAGAACTAACCTGTATAACATGATTCGATACAAAGATTTAGGATTCGACACATACTGCTTTACAGGCCCAAACAGAAGGGAAAAAGGGTGTGTGATTCGACACAAAACATTATGCTTCGGCTCATACTGAGTTCAATTTGGAATTACAGGGTCAAAAGAAGGATGTGTTTCGATTGATATAAGCATGCTTTGACACATGCTTCGAAACATGCTGTCGAAAGATTTGTTTTTCTCTCTCTCTTTTATGCTATTTTTTTACATATTTCAAATATTTTCTTCGTAGCTTTTCAATATGGTTTGTAATAAATAATTAGGTTTATTTTCGTGCAATCTCCATTTGTAAATTTGTATCCCCCATCCCCCAAATGATTTAATAGCGTATAACATTTGTTTTCCGCAATTTTACCACTTTCATAAATGTTAGTAATAAGGGTGTGTATGTGAAGATAAAAAATCAACATTACAAAATCCTAATCTCAAAGATAAAAATGCATGCAATCAGACACACTTGCACACTTACACCTCTAGGGTTAACTCAACTTGTTTCCTTGATAAAAATAGTCATGATGTGCATGTGATCCATCTTATCAAAAATTATGAAAATACAAGATCATAGTCCCTCGATGACCGTACAAATGTTGACTTACAAATTATCTTAGTCCCTTAAGAGAAATGCTAAGATATCTCACATTATTGCCATTCATGACTATACGATGACCCACGCTTGTCCCTTCACATCCAATGATAAGGCTTCTTACCAAATCAATGGTAAGATAGCAATATCTAAAGGAGGAGGAAAAGAACAAAGACCTTTTGAGTAGGTAGGACGCTCGTAGTTGCTTGCTCACAAACTAAAACAATTTCCACACTTACACTTTCAAAACATCTTCAAAAACAAACATCTCTTTGAACTATTTTTAAAACCAACACTTTGTATACATTCTTATAGAGACGAGAATCATTACAAAGTTTTCGAAACAAAGGCGTTTTCAAAATATTTTCAAACTTGCACCCATCACAAAACACATTTTCAAACAAAGCATTTTCAAATGATCTAGCAAGAAACTAAGAGCCCGTAGATAACTATATATGAAAAGGGTGCTAACACCTTACCTTTTCATTACCTACCCCCCGAACTCAAGAAAATATCTTAAAGGTCTTTCCTGTTCTTTTCACTCTTTCCTTTATTGGATAAAATAAAAGTTGGTGGAGACTCTTGTTATCCACAACAATTGCGATAAGACGCAAAACATTCAAGTCAGTTCTCCCACCGTATTACAGAACTGGAGACTCTGCTGGGGAATTACTTAAAAGTTGGGTTACCTTAGAGATAGATCACATTTATTTGCTTTCATTGTTTGATTTGTTTGCTTTACATTTGTGGGTCCTTGTTTGTATTGATCCTTTACTCGGATATGGGAACATCATTAGGTAAGTAGCAATAGATTATGGAAACTGTACGGCGTAGATCGATATGGTTGAAGAAATGGCTATGTTAGTGTGACGCATTTGTTGGTACCGGTATCCCTTGTGTTAAATCGAGGATAATACGGGGCCGCTGAGCGATGTCATGAAACACTAACTGACCTTAGAACCTTTAATTGAATAACTTGGCCATTAGGAAGTAGTTAGATAGCCGACTTTAGTGTAAAGCTAAAGATTGGTTAATACTCGATACTACACTCATTGAGATCAGACTTTTGGGATATTTCGACCGCAAGAAAAGATTGAATGTGCTGAGACAATGACCAATGAAGAAAAATCAATGATATTGAGATCCCTTAGAAGCCGATTACTTTCTAGGACAGGTTGAACCAACTAAACTTCAAGAGGGTACTTACCTATTGAAACCCATGCAAGCCTAAACCTAAGGTTTTTTGTGTGCTTTGTTTGTGATTATTATTCATGTCATCATAAACATCATATCATCATAACATCATAAGCATTCTCACTAACCATTTCAAGGATTTAGGAATTTATTTTTGTTCCATTTTGTAGGTCATGACTTCCACTCATAGGAATACCATCTGAATCAACTTCGTAAAAGTGCATCCTCAACTTCAAGAGTTAGCATCAAGGGTTCCTGGAGATTCTTCCTTCACTAAGAAATATGGTCGACTTCCCAACTTGGCTACCTTAAACATTCAAGAAGAAATGATGTGTGTGCATTTCCAATTCTTTGATCTTATGCATCTTTGTTTCACCTTTCCTGACTACCAATTGGTGCCTACATTAGAATAGTTCTCTTGATTTCTAGGAGTGCTTGTGCTTGATCAAATACAATTCACCGGTTTAGAGGAGACTCCAAAGCATGAAGTCATTTTCGAAGCCTTGCATTTGAAGAGATCTGACATTATAACAAATTGGGAGACATGAAGTAGAGTTAAGGGTTTCTTATCCAAGTTTCAGTTGGAAAAGGCTCGTTCATTCTGAGAGGATATGGATTTTCAAGATTTTGAAGATGTATTGGCCCTTCTAATCTATGGTTTGGTTATATTTCCCAATCCCGACCAACTCATAGATGTGAATGCCATCATGGTTTTTCTCTCTCACAATCCCGTACCTACCCTGCTTGGAGACATTCTACATTGTTATAACACTCGCACCATGAAGAAAAGAGGTACTATTTTGTGTTTCATTCCTTTACTCTCTAGGTGGTTTATTTTGCACGTACCTCGATTAATGTTGAAGAATGAGCAAGGCTTGACATGGTCTCAAAGGATGATATCACTCACACATTCTGATATTCATTGGTGTTCTCGATCCTTGGAGGACATTACTATTATTGACCGTTGTGGGGAGTTTACTAATGTCCCATTCCTAGGAATTAGGGGAGGTATTACTTATAACCCTTGTTTGGCTTCATGACAGTTTGGGTATGCATGAAGATATGGTCCCCATGATGCAGTCGTCCAAGGTTTGGTATTAGATAATGAGGTAGACGACCAAGGATATCATCAAAGGTTCGTAAGAACTTGGAGAATGGTCAACAAAGTGGAAAGTAAGGCATTGGGGCATGAAAATTCCATCCCCCTTGAGCCTTATCTCAAGTGGGCACGAACTCATGCTCAAAATCTCGTGATGCCTTACCCCGCCATCCTACCTGTGATTTTGGATCCCGTTGCTGAGGGAGATGTTCCTTACACTCTTCTTCATCCTAACATGCCGACTACTCTCGAGGAGATGCAAAGATATTGGATTCAACTAAAATGGGAGAAAGACACCTTTGAAGCCCAGTTTTATGCAAGCGAGAAGAAGACATTGGAGCTTATGAGACAACTTCATGAAGAGAGGAGCCTGAATGCCTATATCGCATCAAAGAGGAAGCATACATGGGGATTTTGAGCCATTGTTATTGTATTGTAGTTCATTTTGTTTCTTTTGTTTCTATGAAATCCAAAGAGGCACGTTGTAAGAAATTTAAACTTATTAATACAATTAATTTTTGTTCCCTTTTGTCTAAACAAATTTAAATCTTCTAAGTCCTTGAAATCATTTGCATACGCATGTTCATGCATCATAACATAAATAGGTTTTCCACAACAAGTTTCCTTATCTTTCTACTGTTTATTTCAGTAACATGGATATTGAACAAACAGTGAAGGATCTTCAAGCATAGAATGCTCAATTTCAACAAATGTTCCTGGCTCTGGCTAAGGGGCAACAGGATCTGAAGGTTCTCATGATCAAAGACAAGAAGAAAAAGACTAAGAAACCAGTGGGTGTCTTGAATATGGGAAGGAGGTTCAGAGGACCAGCAAAGCGAGCTCTAGAATTCGCAATTCCGCCAAATGAAGGGGATAATCAAGAAGAGAAGACAAAAGAAGGGGACCACAGTCCAGGGTCTGAGGAAGAAGAGGTTGATTATGTTAAATAGAAATATCCTCCTGCTGATGACAAATATACACAACTGAAGGATCGTCTCAACGCCATGGAAATTCAGAGAGTACCAGGTCTGGATTTTGAAGAATTAGGGTTGGTCTCTGGAGTGGTCATTCCACCGAAGTTCAAGGTTCCCGCATTTGCTAAATATGATGGGGTTTCATGTCCTAATCTGCATCTGAGGTCTTATGTCAGGAAGTTCCAACCTCACACCGCTGATAGGAATTTGTGGGTGCATTTTTTCCAGGAAAGTTTATCGGGGACTCAATTGGAATGGTTCTATCAACTGGAGGGAACCAACATCCGCAATTGGAAGTGTTGTACCCCAAAATTTTCCCTCCCATTATTCTCAAGACATGTCAAGAATAATCTCCAAATGGCTCAAGATTGCTCAAGAGTTGGACAATTAAATCATCTCCTAAGGCAGTCAATTCAAAATTATGGTTTTGTGTTGCATCAAGGTTCTTACATCCAAATGACCTCAAGTGCTCCCCAATCTCCTAATATGTTCTCAAGTTCATCCATGTCAAATTTCAAGCCTTGCAGAGGAAGTTTGGTCAGTCAATTGCTCAAGAGGCCCAAAAATCGACTATGCTAGGGCAAAAGTCAACTGTGACCTACAAATAGTCAAACCTCAAGATTTTTTGTCAACATTATCATTTTGAAGGATAATTCATCATTTGATCAAGGGTTGATCATGATTCATCAAGGATTGCTCAAAATTCATCAAGATTCAAAAGTTGTTAAATTAGGGTTTTGTAGGAAAAGTCAACTCAACTTTGACCAAGTATAACTTTCTCATACTTTATGAGAAATGACCCATCCAAATCTCATTTTGAAGAGGATGCAATCTAATACAATCCATATTCACACCCTAAGATCAAGAAATGCACTCACAAAAAGTTACAAATTTGGACATTATAGGTCATTTTTGAAAGTCAACAAAAACACCTTTTTTTCCAAAGCTTATAGCTTGAGAATGGAATATCAAAATGAGATAAGACCAAAAGGGTTGGTTAGAGGACATCTCAAGGTTTCTAAAAAGTCTAAGAAAACCTCCAAAAGTTCAAAATTGAAGAAGTTATGCAATGTTGAAGTTGGGCATTTTTCCAAAATTGCCAAAAGTCAACTATCCCCAAAACTTCAAATTTTGTCAAATGGGCCCACTTTTTTCCACTTGATTTGATCTTGTCACACCACACACGTCTCCTATCTTCAATATTATGTCCATTCAATGATTTTTCTATTTTATTTGATTTTTATTAATTTAATTCATTTTAAATCAATTTAAAATCAAATAAAATCCAAATCTTGATCAATTGGAATATTTTTGGTTGATACAGGTCTTTAATATCATTATGGACAAGATAAAACTCGTATCAAGCCATATTATGCACAAAATATTGGATTTTTGATCAAATTGGAAAGGTTTTCATGGATGATCATATCAAATCTTCAATCATCAATGCTCAAGGATTCAAAGCCCAAAACTTGACCTAATTGCTTCCCTTATACTTATACAATGCAAAGGCACGAAAAATACAACCTAGAGGCTGCTAATTCACAAGAACAAAAACTTAAAAAAGTTGGAAACTGAAATCTTGGTTAGAGGTCGATTTAGAGCAAAACCTCCATGTTATCTTCTTGCTGGACATCCATTGAGGCTAAAGCAATCAAAATCAAGCCCTCTCCCTGCCTAAATCGCACTGTAAGTCTCCTTGAACATACCCCTGTACACGAAACTGCAACCTCTCATTCTTGCATTTTTTTGACAAATTATTGGTATGGTTATGATCCTTGTGTGATTTCTAAGCTTTCTGCAATATTTAATTTCGTTTTTATGGCCTGTAATGTAACATCCGAACCTAGGGTTTTCGTTTCTTGTTTTTAGGCGTTTTAGTTTCAGGAAAAATCAAGACAAATAATGGACCTGGATGAGTTCAGGAGGAAGAGACGAGCATGATGATGGTCTCAGAATTCGTTTCCATAGCCTAGAGACGATTTTAGGATCAACCTAGGGATTTAGTTGAGGATTCAAATCCGCAGGAAAGATAACCAGAGTTTTTTGGGGAAGACGATGAGGCGTCCCTTCCCAATTGGCCCATTCAAAATATTCGCGCTTATTTTTTTTATTTTTCAGGCATAATAGTTGTTTTCATATATTATATTCTTTTCTCATTATACTAACGATTAAGCATGATGGTTGAGTTGGTAAAGGCGCTATTGCAAAGTCTAACGGGACTTGGGTTCGAATCCCAAGTCCCCCAAAATGCCTATTATTATTTTGTTTCAGGTATTCAGGCGCGTTTCATCAACTATGGTCCACCGTACGCCTTCAGATCTCAATATGCCAGATGGCCTCCAGGCCAAATCTGATGGTCTAGATTGAGCATCCACCATATGCCAAGGTCAACATGTCAACATGAAATTGGAAAAGTCAAACGAGGCTTGCAGCAAATGGGCAAACCAATTGCTATTCTCACATCCAGAATCAGGCCCAAACCCCCCATTGGGTTATTTCTTTTCTTTTTATATTTCTTTTATTCAATTGTTTTGTTTATTTATTTTATTATTTGAAATTCTGGCAGCAGATACTTAATGTCACAGAGAATGTTATGACACCGTATCTGACACTCTTCAAGACAGTAAATCTAAAAGCAGTAAAGAACACATTCAATTGTTTACCCAGTTCAGTGTATAACAACACCTACTCTGGGGGCTACGAAGCCAGGGAGGAAATTCACTATAAGAGATATTAATTCAGGAATAAACCAACCAATTTATCTCCTTCACTTAAGACCTACCCAATGCAACTTCAATCTAAGTTCAACTTAAACCTGAGTTCCTACTCACTCCCCCTCAATCACAGCAGTGATACTAAACAATTGACTAATGAAATTATGAAGACACTCTTCAGTACATACACTTGATTTTGCTTCACAGCTTTTAATCAAGTAACACAAACACTCGTGCTTCACAGCTTTGAGTGATACACAACCCTAACTTGACTTTGCTTCAAAGCATTAATCAAGTAACACAAACACTCATGCTTCAAAGCTTTGAGTGATACACAACCCTTACAACCAAATCCTACTCCAAATCACTTATCACAATGATAATTGATTGGCTCACAGTAGTTACAACTATACAGTCCCTTATTGATCTTCTGTCAAAAAAGTGTCTTTCACCAACAATCTTCATGAGGAATATATAGCCAGCTATTCTTCTGTTAGGGCTTCCACGAAAATAGCTAGGGTTAATTAGGGTTAACCTCAAGACTTGGTCATAGGACTTTAACAACCAGATTGGGGTTAAGCAAAGTTAACCTAAGTCCACGTGAGAATCTGATCTGGACTGAATAAACTAGATTCCTGAAAATTCTCAGAAATAACAAATCTGCACAAATGTTAGTTCAGTACAGGATGTCTTTAACATTGGTTATGACAACAAGAATCTTGTTTACTGATTTTGGTAGAATGCAATAAATATGATTATTGCATAATGATCAGCTAAACACTCATATTGAGCAACTCCTGTATGACATTCTTTTTCTGCAGAATGTACCTTGTATCCCAGAATGTTATGACATCAGTCATGACATTCACACAACTGGTTTTACATAAAAAACATGCCAACAACCAAACACTTACAAACTCCCCCTTTGGAAAAGTTTTGTCTAAAACCCCTAAACAATCAGAGATTAGAAAGCAGCAGAATTAATAATATCTACCAAGTCTAATTCTACCAAAATTATCACAAAATCTTCTCCCCCTCTTTAGCCATAAATAGGCCAAAGATAATTGTACTTTTAGGTTATACAGTCATCCAAAGGAATAATAAAAACAGAGAGAAAAAAGCAAAAGTCATTTGCAGCATCAGGTACCAGCAATAAACTTTTCAACTGCACTGATTTTCTAGCACTGTCATCTTCAGAGGAGGCACTATCTTCAGCATTAAGCTGGTCTTCAGCAGCATCCTCCTCCCTTCTTTGTCCTTCAATCTCCTCCTATTATAGTCTAGCAATCAGGTCCTCAAGAGTCCTTTTCCTTGTATCAAGCTCTTTGCAGGTTTCCTTCAGCACAGCTATAACATCAGTTTTCTTGGAATGAGACTTGAAAGTTGATGTCGCAGCTGATGTCATGACAATGTCAGGAACATGTGTTCCCTGAAACAGCTTATAGTGCAACTCAAGAGCAGGGGCTCTTTTGCATACAGTATCTTTTTCAACTAGAATGTCAGGATACTGAGCAAGGACTATACCACATAGGAGAGAGGGAAAGGCAATAGGGCCTTTAACAGCACAGCTTCCAGCATGTTTTAATGTTTGATCAAAGATATACTTGCCATAGTCAAAGTTTGTCCTGGTTCCAACAGCATAAATAAATCTTCCCAAGCCTGTGGAGATGGTTGATTTATGGTTGGTGGGAACCCAGTTAGCTGCACCAATTTTGTGCAGAATGGAAAATTTCATGCTCAGCTTGCTTGCATTCAGCTTCCCTTTTAAGGGCCAGCTCTTGACTTGATTTGTAGTGATGGTTTGGCACACTTGGTTGTCAGTAACCTCTAGCTCAGGGCAAGCATCATCAGGTCTTCCTAGGAATTTGTTTATTTCAGAGCGAGAGAAATTTACCTTCCTTCCTCTAACATATACACAATTAAAATCAGCTGACTTTCCATCAGCACACCCATCAGATAAATTCACTATGAATTCTTTGACAAGAACTTCATAGCAGTTGGTAAACTTTACCACAGTATTTATTAGACCAGCAATTTTGATTAGATCCATGATCTCCTTACATTCCATGGCACTGTTGTTCAGTTCTCTTTCTAAGGCGATCCTTTTCAAACATACATACTTCCACCTGTTTGCATTCTCAAGATGGTGAAAGGAGATGTTGTCAGTGGCGACTTCAGGGACTTTAGGCATTTTTCTTGAAGAGAGTTTCCTTTTGAGAGGAATGTCTTCAACATCAAACTCAAATTCTGATTTCTCATCAGATTCAGAGGGTTCAGGCTCCTTCCTTTTCTTTGCTATTGGTTGTCTCAAAGGTTTTGAGAGACTACCAGCAGGTACTCGAGTTTTCACCTTCCCTTTTTCTTTTGACAATCCAGCCTTCACAGTTTCTACTCCAGTCTTGTTCTCAGACCTGGTTTTCTTATGAACAACATCAGCAGTCTTCTTATTGGAGAGGCTTTTGGCAGCATCCTGCTTTCCTTTTCTGTTCATCATCCTTCTAGCTATGCTAGGGTTGATATTGGCAATTAAGTCATTGTCAGAGTATTCTTCATCAACATTAATAGCCGGGGGTTCAACATCCTTCTCAGTAGGGTTCTGGTGATCATCACGATTTTCAGGAGATTTCCTAATGTTGTCATCCGGTGTCTCAACATTCTGAGTGGCATCTGGATTCATTTCAACATTTGGACTAGCAGATTATTGATTCAAAGGTACAGAAATGCCAGGTACAGAGTGATTCTCATTTAGAATCCTAGTGACAAGTCTAGCTATAGCTTGATGAACATAAACTGAACCTTCCCTATTTACTATTTCTGGAGGAACAGAAGATGATGGTTGAGAGGGTTTACCAGATGGAGAGGCTTGTGACCTTCTTGCATGTCTGGTTCGCAGCTTCTTGACCTTAGTGGGGTCAGCTGCCAGTTCACGAAGAGGAGTTATCTCCAGAACATCAGAATCCATGCAGTTTGTGATTGCCCTAGGTTCTCGATCAGAGGATGCGGAAGAAGCAGTCACCTTTGAAGAGGATGATGACATGGATAGTTGAGACATTTTGAGAGTTTTAGAAAACAGGTAACAGTAATAGTGAAGTCTTCATTTGAGAGATTGAAGATTGTTGCAGAAACACGAGAGGAGGGAGATATATGAATGTCTATTCAACTTCTTAAAATATTGGAAAGAAATAGAGAAGTAGATGATTAGCCCAATCAGAGTAGACTTAACTAAAATATATCTCTCATCCCTTGTTTTAAGCAAAATTAATTGCTACATTTCTTCATGTTGGCAAATACCCAGCTTGCCCCTCAAATTTTCAAATTGATTTGCATCAAGTGCCTTGGTAAAAATGTCAGCCAGTTGTAGTTCAGTGGCAACATGTTCCAGTTTAATCGTCTTCTCCTCTATAAGATCTCTGATGAAGTGATGTCTAATGTCAATATGCTTGGTCCTGCTATGCTGAATAGGATTCTTGGAAATGTTGATAGTACTCAGATTGTCACAGCACAATGTCATAACATCTTGTGTGACATTATACTCAGTAAGCATCTGTTTCATCCAGATCATTTGAGAACAACTACTACCAGCTGCTATGTATTCATCTTCAACAATAGTTAGAGACACACAGTTTTGTTTCTTGCTGAACTAGGAGACAAGATTATTTCCTAAGAAGAAACATCCTCCAGAGGTTCTCTTTCTATCATCAGCACTTCCAGCCCAATCAGCATCACAGTAACCAGTCAGAGTTGGTTCACATCCAAGAGAGTACAACAAGCCATAGTTGTAGGTTCCACTCACATACTTCAGAATTCTCTTCACTTGGTTGATATGACTTACTTTGGGTTCAGCTTGGTATCTTGCACATACTCCAACTACAAAAGCAATATCAGGTCTGCTGGCTGTTAAGTATAGCAGACTTCCTATCATGCTTCTGTACAAGCTTTGGTCCACCTTAACCCCACTCGAATCTTTGGACAACTTTAAGTGAGTAGGTGCATGAGTCCTTTTGTGACTGGCATTCTCCATCCCAAACTTCTTGACAATGTTCTTTGCATACTTGCTTTGAGACAGAAAAATTGAGTCTTCCATCTGTGTGACTTGCAGTCCAAGAAAGTAGGTCAAATCTCCCATGAGGCTCATTTCAAATTCATCTTGCATCTGGTCAGCAAAGTGTTTAACCATTTTATCTGACATTCCCCTAAACACTATGTCATCAACATAGATTTGAGCTACCATTATCTTTCCTCCTTCATTTTTGAAAAAAAGAGTTTTATCTAAGCCTCCTTTCCTGTATCCTTTGTCAGAGAGGAATTTTGTCAACCTGTCATACCATGCTCTAGGAGCTTGTTTCAGGCCATATAAAGCTTTCCTCAATTTGTATACATGATCAGGGCAGTTTGGATCCACAAATCCTTTAGGCTGTTCCACGTAAACTTCCTCATTTAAGTACCCATTTAGGAAGGCACTCTTTACATCCATCTGAAATAACTTGAACTTAAGGAGACAAGCAATTCCCAATAGGAGTCTGATTGATTCCAGTCTGGCTACAGGAGCAAAAGTCTCATCAAAATCAACCCCTTCAACTTGAGTGTATCCTTGAGCAACAAGTCTTGCCTTATTCCTGGTGACAACTCCTTCAGCATCTGATTTGTTCTTGTAAATCCATTTTGTGCCAATGATGTTTGTTCCTCCTGGTCTAGGAACTAACTCCCATACTTCATGTTGCTTGAATTGGTTCAATTCATCTTGCATTGCTCCAATCTAGTATTCATCAGTTAAAGCCTCCTTAACATTTCTTGGTTCAATCTTAGATACAAAGCAAGAGTTTGAGATGATTTCTCTAGATCTTGTAATGATTCCACTGTTAGGATCTCCTATGATGAGTTCCTTAGGATGATCTTTCTAAATTCTGATGGAAGGGTCTTTGTTAGCTTCCTTTGATTCAGATTCTGATGAAGTAGTTCTAGGAATATCATCCTTTTGAGTTGAAGTCTCAAAGAATGTCTCAACATCATATGGGACATTTGTTTCCTCATGGTAATCATCAACTATGACATTTATAGATTCCATCATAACTTTGGTCCTGGAATTGAATACCCTATAAGCTTTGCTGTTGGTAGAGTATCCTAGGAATATTCCTTCATCACTTTTAGGGTCCATCTTTCTCCTTTGTTCACGATCTGTCAGAATGTAGCATTTGCTTCCAAATACATGGAAGTACTTCACTGTAGGCTTCCTTACTTTCCAAAGTTCATAAATGGTGGATGATGTTCCCTTTCTCAAGGTGACCCTGTTATGGACATAACAGGCTGTATTCATAGCTTCAGCCCAAAAATGAATAGGAAGTCTTTTGGCATGTATCATTGCTCTGGCAGATTCCTGTATAGTCCTGTTTTTCCTTTCCACAACTCCATTTTGTTGAGGAGTTATGGGTGAAGAGAATTCATGATTAATTCCTTCTGAGGAGCAGAACTCGTCAAACTTACTGTTTTCAAATTCCTTGCCATGATCACTTCTGATTCTGACAATGCATCCTTCTTTTTCTCTTTGAATTCTTTTGCACAGTTCCTTAAATACTTCAAATACATCAGACTTTTCTCTAATGAAGTTAATCCAGGTGAATCTGGAAAAATCATCCACAACAACATATGCATATCTTTTTCCACCAAGACTTTCCACCTGCATTGGTCCCATCAGATCCATATGTAGAAGTTCTAACACCTTAGAGGTGGTCAAATGTCTTGACTTTGGATGTGACATTCTAGTCTGCTTTCCAACCTGACATTTACCACAAACTCTCCCTTCATCAATTTGCAACCTTGGAATCCCTCTGACTGCTTCCATGGATATAATCCTTTTCATTCCTCTTAGATGTAAATGACCAAGTTTTTGGTGCCACAGTTTCACTTCTTTTTCTTCTTTGGCAATAGAGCACACATAAGAATAATTAGTGTTCTCAGACTCCCATAAGTAGCAGTTGTCTTTATATCTGACTCCTCTCATTACAACTTCTTGTTTCTCATTAGTTACAAGACATTCAGACTTGGTGAAGTTGACCTTGAATCCTAGATCACATAATTGATTGATACTTATGAGATTAGCAATCAAGCCTTTTACCAGCAATACTTCATTTAGGTTTGGAACTCCAGGGCAGTCCATGTTTCCAACTCCTTTGATTTCTCCTCTAGCACCATCTCCAAAAGTCACATAACTAGTAGTGTGAGGTTTAACATTATTGAGAAGATTCTTGATTCCAGTCATGTGTTTAGAGCATCCACTGTCAAAGTACCAGTCTTCCTTTGCAGAGACTCTAAGGGAGGTGTGAGCTATCAGGGTAGTAGCCTTTTTCTTCCACTGTTGAGTATATGGTGCCTTATTAGACTTAGGTTTGACAACTGGGGTCTGATTAGGATATCCATATAATCTGAAGCAGAATGGCTTTATGTGACAAAACCTCCCACAATGATGACATCTCCATCTTTGATACTTTTTCTTCATATTTCTCTGTTCTCGATGTTGAGTGCTATGTTGTGACATCTGCTTTGACATTTGTTTATCAGGCCTGATCTTCTTATTGTCTATAATAGATTTCTTTGTTGCCACAAATCCTAGACCAGACGTGTTTCCCACATTTTGTCCAACCTGAAGCATTTCTTCTAATTTGTCAGTTCCATTTGTCAGCATCTTGACAGATTTGGTCATCTGGTCAAGTTTTGAGTTTAGCATTTGAACTTCCCCTTCTAGATGACTTATAGTATCAATGCATGCCTTCTTCTCAGCCTCCAACTTTACTATGAGTTTTGTTTGTCTCTCATTTTGATGACAGACTTCAGCACTTCTGATACATAACTTCTTGTAGGAGTCAGCCAGTTCTTCAAATGTCACTTCCTCATCACTAGAGTCACTATCAGAGTCACAAATACCAGTTAGCGCAGTAACTAGTTTGGCAGATTCTTCTTCAGAATTAATTTCTGAGTCACAGTCAGACCAAGTAACAGACATTCCTTTCTTTTGTTTCTTAAGAAAGGTAAGACATTCAGCTCGAATGTGCCCATATCCTTCACATCCATGGCATTGAATTCCTTTGCTTTGATTTCCCTTCTCTTCAGACTTTGGTCTTCTGCTGGAGTCATAGGATCTGTTAATGTCAGAAGGAATGTTCTTAACATTTGACCTTGACTTTGGGTCCATTCTCTTGATGAGTTTGTTGAACTGTCTACCAAGCATGGCTATAGCTTCTGAAATATTTTCTTCTTCATCCTCCTTGTTTTCATCTTCAGTATTAGATACAAGTGCCATGCTCTTGTTTTTCTTGTCGACATTGTCACTGATCCCCATCTCAAAGGTCTGAAGTGACCCAATGAGTTCATCCACCTTAAAGTTGTAGATATCCTGAGCTTCCTCTATAGCAGTCACCTTCATTGCAAATCTTTTAGGCAAGGATCTGAGAATCTTTCTCACCAGCTTTTCTTCTGACATCTTTTCTCCCAATGCTCCTGAGGTGGTGGAAATTTCCAAGATGTTCATGTGAAACTCATGAATGGTCTCATCTTCCATCATCCCTAGGTTCTCAAATTTGGTAGTCAGCATCTGAAGCCTTGACATTTTTACTTTGGATGTGCCCTCATGGGTAGTTTTGAGAGTTCCCCAAACCTCCTTGGCCAGTTCACATTGATGTACTAGTCTGAATATGTTTCTATCAATTCCATTGAACAAGGCATTTAATGCTTTGGAGTTACCCATGGCTAACTCATCTTCTTCTTTGCTCCATTCTTCCTCAGGTTTCAAACTGGTTGTCCCATCTTTCCCAGTTATGGTGGGATGGTTTCATCCTTTGTCAGCAGCTCTCCAAGCCTTTTTGTCCAGTGATTTTAAGAAGGCAATCATACGAGGTTTCCAGTAGTCATAATTTGATCCATCCAGAATGGGTGGTCTGTTTCCAAATCCTCCTTCTTTGTCCATAGCGCCAGAAAATAATATCCCTAGATCTCACCCAGTAAGACAGGCAGGGTTCCTGCTCTGATGCCAATTGAAATTCTGGCAGCAGATACTTAATGTCACAGTGAATGTTATGACACCATATCTGACACTCTTCAAGACAGTAAATCTAAAAGCAGTAAAGAACACAGTCAATTGTTTACCCAGTTCAGTGTGTAACAACACCTACTCTGGAGGCTACCAAGCCAGGAAGGAGATTCACTATAAGAGATATTAATTCAGGAATAAACCAACCAGTTTATCTCCTTCACTTAAGACCTACCCAATGCAACTTCAATCTAAGTTCAACTTAAACCTGAGTTCCTACTCACTCCCCCTCAATCACAGCAGTGATACTAAACAATTGACTAATGAAATTATGAAGACACTCTTCAGTACATACACTTGATTTTGCTTCACAGCTTTGAATCAAGTAACACAAACACTCGTGCTTCACAGCTTTGAGTGATACACAACCCTAACTTGACTTTGCTTTAAAGCTTTAATCAAGTAACACAAACACTCGTGCTTCAAAGCTTTGAGTGATACACAACCCTTACAACCAAATCCTACTCCAAATCACTTATCACAATAATAATTGATTGGCTCACAGTAGTTACAACTATACAGTCCCTTATTGATCTTCTGTCAAAAAAGTGTATTTCACCAACAGTCTTCATGAGGAATATATAGCCAGCTATTCTTCTGTTAGGGCTTCCACGAAAATAGCTAGGGTTAATTAGGGTTAACCTCAATACTTGGTTATAGGACTTTAACAACCAGATTAGGGTTAAGCAAAGTTAACCTAAGTCCACGTGAGAATCTGATATGGACTGAATAAACCAGATTCCTGATAATTCTCAGAAATAACAAATCTGCACAAATGTTAGTTCAGTACAGGATGTCTTTAACATTGGTTATGACAACAAGAATCATGTTTACTGATTTTGGTAGAATGCAATAAATATGATCATTGCATAATGATCAGCTAAACACTCATATTGAGCAGCTCCTGTATGACATTCTTTTTTTGCAGAATGTACCTTGTATCCCAGAATGTTATGACATCAGTCATGACATTCACACAACTGGTTTTACCAAAAAACATGCCAACAACAAAACACTTACATTATTTAAACTAACCAATTAAATCATTTTCCTCATAAAATCAAAAACACAAAAATATATTTTATTTATTAAAATTAAATTCATCACTTTTATTTTTGTTAATAAATTAATTTAATTAATTTAGTGTTAATTAGGTTTAACTTTTAATATCTTTTGCAAAATAATTAAAATTAATGTATAATTAGGTTTTTGCTAACTTTTAATCAATTTATTTTATTTCTTTAAATATTCAAAAATCCAAAAATATTTTCATTAATTAATTAATTTAATTGTTAATTTAGACTTAGTTTCTTTTAATTCAAAAAATAAACAAAAAATGATTTCTTTCACAAAAAGGGTCAAAACCCTAAAAAATGCATCCGATTTAATTTCTTGCACGCGATCCATTTGATTCCAATATTGTAATTGCTTCCGGAATGTAATAGCTTTTAATTAGGACTTTATTTTATCGCTTTATTTTATTTTCTGCATTTTAAATTAAAGGGTTGTTTTTGGCGATGTAAATACCCGACGCCTTGTAATAATGTAGATTTAATTTCTGCAAATTTAATTTCCGCAACTATACACTGTTAGATGTTTGATAATAGGGAATGCATGACAAGATCAGATGTATGAACTTAAAATCAACATAGCTCACCCATGACATGTACAAAGATAAAATTAACCGAAATAACACACTCGCACATGCGTACTCTTAGGGTACACCTCACTTGGTTGCCTTCGAACGTGGTCATTGAGATAGGAAGTTTTAGAGGTCGCCCTCTTGTCCAAAGATCATAGTTGCCTCGAAACGGTTGCCTCGGAAAAATGATCTAAGACATTAGGGTTACCGCTAAGGCGTCCTAACATTGCTTTAGTGACCACACGTCCCTTAATCGAATTGACCCTTAAACTCCAACGACGGTGCTACCTACTCCTCAATAGTGGGATAAAATTGTCTAAAGGACATTAGCACAGATTAATTCCTTTTTCGAGTAGGTAGATGGTTCTTAAGTATCTGCTCCTTTCAAAACAAAAATAAAACTTTTCGCACTTACACTCCTTTCAAACAAAAACTTCTTTCAAACCCACAAACACAAAGAAAAGCAATTTTTGAAAACACAATGAGCAAGTACCTAAGAGCCCGTGGATAACCACAGATAGAAAGGGTGCTAACACCTTCCCTTTCTATAATCTACCCCCCGGACCCGAGAAACATCTCGAAAAAGGAATTTTTCTGTGCTTTTTTCCTATCCTTGTTGGATAAAATAAAAGACGATGGCGACTCTTGCTTACCGCAACATTTTGCGAAAACAAAACGCGAACCAACATTCTGAAAAATAGTCAGTTCTCTTCCCACCGTATCACAGAACTGGCGACTCTGCTGGGGAATATTAAGAGTGAGGTGTACCTTAGGATTAGATCATTGTGTTTTCAATTGTATGCTTTGTATGATTTATATTTGTGGGCTTGTATCGGAGTTTCTATAGATCCTAACCCGGATCTGGGGGATACCCTTTAGGTAAGTAGCAATAAACTGTGAGGGAACTGTACGGCGTAGACCGATACGGTTGAAGCAGTAGCTACGTTGGTGTGGCACTTTAGTCTGTACCGATATCCCTTGTGTTGGAACGAGGAGAATATGGGTCTTCTAAGGGGTCATTAAGAACCAACTGACCTTAGAACCTTTCAATTGACCAACTTGGCCATAGAACAGTAGCAGTATGCTACACTCATTGAGACTAAACTCTCGCGATGATTTCGGTTGCAAGAAAAGGTTGCTAAATTTGAATTATGACCGATTGAGGGTAGTCAGTGATATTGAGATCCTCTAGAACCCGGTTACTATTTTTAGGGCAGGTTTAAACCAACTGAACGAAAAGAGGGTAGTACCTAAGCTCCTTGCCAGCCTGAAATCTAAGGGCTCTCTGTGTGACTTGTGTGCCTTTACCATGTTTGCTATTTGTGGATACTTGTGGTGTGCTTACTATCATGACATCATAACATTACATACGTCTTGCATTGGACTAACCTATTTCAAAGACAGGAGGGATTCATCTTTGTTCTGTTTTGTAGGTCATCATGATGCCCATGCGTAGGAATACCATCCGGATCAACTTTGTCCAGGTTCCCACCTTGCTTAAAGATTTGGTTGCAAAGATGCCTGATACTACTTCTTTCCTCAGGAGACGCGGTTATCTTCTCAGTTTGGTCACCTCCAAATTGGACGAGCAGATGATAAGTGTCCTAGTTCAATTCTATGACCCGCTATACCATTTCTTTACTTTTCAAGACTATCAGTTGGTTCCCACCCTAGAAGAGTTCTCTGATCTGCTCGGTATCTCTGTTCTAGAGCAGACCCCATTTACCGGTTGGGAAAAGATTCTTAGGCCCGAAGAGATTGCTGCAGCCCTTCATTTGACCAAAGAAGAGGTAATGGCTAATTGGGAGACTAGAAGTGGAGCAAAGGGCTTTCTGACTAAGTTCTTGGTTGGTAAGGCTAACTATTTCTAGGATAGCCTAGACTTTAAGGCATTCGAGGATATTCTGGCTCTTCTGATATACAGCTTGGTATTGTTTCCGAACTCTGACTCTTTTGTTGATGTTAATGCGGTAAAGATCTTCATCTCTCGCAATCCTGTACCCACTCTCTTGGGTGACATTCTTCATCAGCTATATGCTCGTACTGCTCGAAAGCGGGGAACCTTGATGTGCTGTGCTCCGTTATTGGCAAGGTGGTTTATTTCGCACCTCCCCAAGTAAGTGCTGAAGGATAAAGAAGGCATGGGCTGGGCTTATAGGGTTATGTCTCTCTCGCATAATGACATCATTTGGACTCTCAAGGGTATGGACGAGGTGACTATCATTGATCGTTGTGCGGAGTACCCTAATGTTCCATTGATAGGAACCCATGGGGGAATTTCTTACAATCCATGCTTAGCCTTACGTAAGTTTGGAAGAGCCAGAAGAGAAGGACCTCACGAGCTGCTAATGCCTCATATCATCTTTGATTTTCAAGGGGACGACGACGAGCTACGCCGCAGATTCATAAGGGCTTGGGATAGAGTTCACCAATCTGATCCACATGAGCTGGGCCCAAAGACTTCATTTCCAATGGAGCCATATCTCAGATGGGTTCGCATCCGTGCCCAAAGGCTGGGTATGCCGTATGAAGCCGTCTGGCCTGTAATTCTTAAAGTTGCTAATGAAGAAGGGGTTCTTCCAACCATCATCCACCCTCATATGCCCACTGACATTGGGGCACTGAAAAGGTCTTGGATGCAGCTGAGAGAGGAACGGGATTCTTACCGAGAAAGGTTCAACAAGCAAGAATAGAAGATCCAGAAGCTAACTAGGCAGTTGGAGAACGAGCGGATTCTCAATGACTATGTCCGCACTGAGAAGAAGAGACCATGGGAGCGTTGATTAGCCTTTGATGATTTCCTTTCCAGTTTTTATTTACCTTTCAGTATTTCCTTTCATGTAACGCCTTAAGGGCAATCAGTTGAACAATTTGAATTTTAAAGTTTACTTAATAAAAGTGTGTTTCCTTTCTTGTTTACAAATTTGAATCTCCCGACTGTCTTTGAAATCATAATCATACGCATTTCATCCCATGCACTCCATAACAGGTACCTATTACAGGTCTCTTATCTACTTCGTTGTTTATTTCAGCACTCATCATGTCTGCTGAACCTTCAACTGAGCAAGCCATCAAGGCCCTCTAGGCCCAGAATGCCCAATTTCAAGAGCTGTTCATGAATCTAGCTAAGGGTCAGCAAGACCTGAAGACCCTGATTCTGAAAGAGAAGAAGAAGAAGAAGAAGAAGACAATCATGTTCAACACAGGGCACAGGTTTGGAAACAGGCTACAGAATGAAGTTGATTTGACCACCTCATTTGGAGGGAAAGATAGTCAAGAGGAAAGGAGGGCTACTAGCCCCATGGTCTCCGACAACGAGACGGACTTCGACGAAGAGCAGTATCCTCCTGCTGAGGATAGATACAAATAACTGGAAGACGGGTTGAGTGCTATGGAAGTTCAGAAAGTGCCTGGTCTGGACTTTGGTGATCTAGGTCTATCATCTGGGGTGGTGATTCCCCACAAGTTCAAGGCACCAGTCTTTTCTAAGTATGACAAAGTTTCTTGTCCGGGACTGCACCTCCTGTCATATGTAAGGAAGATTCAGCCATATACCGCTGATAAGAACTTGTGGATCCATTTCTTTCAAGACAGTCTCTCAGGGACTCAGCTTGAATGGTTCTATCAGTTGGACGGAGCCAGTATTCACAGTTGAGAAGATTTGGCCATTGCTTTCTACATGTAGTATCAGTATAACTCCGACCTCGCTCCCATGCGTACCCAACTCCAGGGTATGTCAATGGGAACGAGTGAAGGATTCAAAGATTATGCCCAGAAGTGGAGGGGCCTCGCAGGTAGAGTACAACCACCCTTAGCTGATCGGGAGCTTGTTGATATGTTTCTGGGGACCCTGTCTGGTCCATTTTTTAACCATCTGATTGGAAGCTCCTCGTCTGGGTTTACTGAGCTTATTTTGACCGGTGAGAGGATTGAGGCTGGTATTAAGGCTAGTAAGATACAGAAGGGTTCCTCATCAAGCACCAAGAAGAAGCCCTTTAAGAAAGAGTCCAGCGTTTTCTACAGTTCGAAAAGACAGAATAGACCTGAACACCGCCAAGCTGTTAATGCGGTTGTTATTTTAAAACCTGCTGGTGCTCCTCAGTACAACAATCAACAAAAGGACAAGAGATCTCGAAGGCAATTCACCCGTCTCAGCATGACCTTATCTCAGATTCTGCCACAGTTGTTGAAAACCAACCTAGCGATTCCAAAGGAAGCCCCGAAGAATCCAAATACCACATCACCGAAGTATAACCCTAATGCCCGCTGTGCTTTTCACTCTGACAGCCCGAGGCATAATACAGATGATTGTTGGGTTTTAAGGAATAAGGTACAGGACTTGATTGATGCGAAAGAGATTGAGTTTGGAGCACCAAAAAAGCCTAAACAAGATGCAGGGGTGAATGCTATCGGGGATGACGATGGTGAAGATTTTGATATTGACAGTTGGATCTACCCGACTGCCAACGGTGGGCTAAGCAACTGGAGAGCGAAGGATTCCATGTCCGTTTCTGTTATCACCCAGTAATGAAACTTTTTGTTTTGAATTTGTAACAGATAATGTTTTAAACTTTATGTCCCGGTGTCTTACCCAGGGCACCGTGGCTTCATTTGTGAGGGTTTTTTGTGTGTTATCTACATATATCATTAATAAAAACATTGGATGTTTTCTTGCATTTAAAATTTTGCGCTCCTTGTTTTTCATTTAATTATATATTGCAAAACAGCTATTTTACACACACTCACGTATCATGATCTACATCCACTCTGGATCCCACTGATAACGACTCTGCTACTGCCAGTTATGACTTCAAAAGTCCGATCAACTTAGCCGAAGATGAAGGTGAAGATGATTGCGAAGTGTCTGCTGAGTTTGTTAGACTGCTGCTTCAAGAAGAGAGGGCCATACTACCTCCAAGCCATCAATTTCGATACCTCCAATTGCAGGAAGACCGTTGATCTCATACTTAAAAAATGCTGGATAATACAAAGAGTTGTGATGGGGCAGCATGAAGAGTCTGGCCAAAAAGAGCATGCTATTTACTGCTTTAGCAAAAAGTTTACCGACCGTGAGACCCAATACTCACTACTCGAGAACTTGCTACGCTTTGGCATGGGCTTCTCGCCGAATGAGACAGTACATGTTGACTCATACTACACTTCTGATACCAAAAGATCTAAACGTCTTGACGGCAGCTTGGCCTTTTACAATGTGGGGCATTGATATGATCGGCGAGATCAGACCTATGGCATCCAATGGGCATCGTTTCATCCTGGTAGCTATTGATTACTTTACGAAGTGGGTTGAAGCATCTTCCTTTGCTACAGTAACCAAGAACGTCGTGGCACGGTTTATTCGGCACAATCTGATCTGTCGATACGGTGTACCAGAGAGGATCATTACGGACAATGGTACCAATCTCAACAACAAGATGATTACTGAGCTCTGCGAGCAATTCAAGATACAACATCACAACTCTTCTCCTTACCGGCCGAAGATGAATGGGGTTGTCGAAGCGGCTAATAAGAACATTAAGAAGATTGTGCAGAAGATGACAATGACATACAAAGACTGGCACGAGATGTTACCATTTGCTCTTCATGGGTACCGTACCTCAGCGCGGACGTCAACAGGGGCAACACCCTATTCCTTGGTGTATGGTATGGAGGCGGTCTTGCCCATTGAAGTTCAGATACCATCTCTTCGAATAATGAAGGATGCAAGTTTGAATGAAGATGACTGGATTCAGACCCGACTTGATCAACTAAACTTAATCAACAAAAAGAGACTTACTGCTATTTGTCACGGTCAAATGTACCAAAAACGGATGATCAAGGCATTTAACAAGAAAGTCAGACGACAAAAGTATCAAGTTAGGGATCTAGTAATCAAGCGTATTATCCTACCTCAAGGTGATCCCAGGGGAAAATGGACCCCTACTTACGAAGGGCCATTTGTGGTTAAGAACATTTTCTCAGGAGGAGCTATGATTCTAACCACTATGGATGGTGACGACCTTCCTCACCCCGTCAATGCAGACATAGTGAAAAGATACTACGCATAATCAAGGACCCGCTAGGTTGACCGGCCTAGGCAAAAATAAGGGCTTCCCAGCGAACCAAAAGGGTTCCGGCAAAAATAAGGGATGAAAATGAAAAAATTTGTACACCCGGCAAGTCGAAAACCTAAAAAGGCGGCTTGGGAAAAAAAGGGTATCCCGGTGGACTGAAAACCCGAAAGGGCGGTCCAGGCAAAAATTAGGGATCAAAGTGTAACACTATGTCTCATTGGATCACTTTGCATCCAGACTCTGGTATCAACTATCAAGCTCAGACGACACTAATCAATTTGATTCATTTTCAACCGAGTGGCAAAGTGATGAGATACTCGAGGATATAAAGGCAATAGCAGAGTTGGAACCCAGTGGGATCATTCACATAGCTGTTTTTATTTGTTTTTCACACATTGTATAAATTCCATTTGTCCGGCGGAGTTCTCTTACTAGGACGTCAGCCTCTTGTACAAAAATGCCTAGTTACAGGCCAAACTTCAAAATCAATACAAATTCATTTTCAGACAAATTTCAAACTGTTTTTCCTTTATCTGTTTCATTTTGCAAAGAACGTCCAATGTTCATTTTTGATATATGCATTTGACATTAATTGCTGATCATAAATATTTACATGCGAACAAAAGATGAATTACTGGTAATATCAGAAGCAGGGGCAATAAGAATTGTCCGAACTGTATAGTTGCTCTATTCACCAGGTACAAAGGTAGATTCAGCTGAAGAATATGGCTAAGATACTTTCACTCCCCGCAGAGTAAGATAGTAATGGTAGCTCTCCCCCCAGCTGAGACTTAAAACCATGAACGAATCAGCAATACTCTCCCCAAGTAGATTTTATCTACCATCAGCACTAAAAAGGTCTCAATATTCCCCAGCAAGTATAAGAGTATCCCCGGCAGTCTTAATATTCTTCAACGGAGTATAAGAATGTTCCCTGGCAGAATAAAAGATACCCCCAGTGGAGTCAATATTTCCCAGCACGGTCTGAAAAAAGCATCCCCAACAGAGTTGAAGCATCATCCCCAGTAGACTCTGGAAGTTTATCCCCAGCGGAGTACAAAATAGATCTCCCCAGCCGAGTTCAAAGGATCATTCCTAGAAAACTCAGAGGATTATCCCCGCAAGACTCTAACAAATTTATCCCCAGCAAATTGCAACTGAAAGATCATCCCCAGTAAAGTTCTTTCCTTTCACAAGAAGGAATTCAATCCTCAACAGATTCAATATCACCAGCAACGATAATCCATCCCCAGCGGAGTTTATCATTGAAATCCCCAACAGAGCTTATCAGCAGAATCCCCAGCGGAATTTATCGTTAAAATCCTCAACAGAGTATCTCTTCCCCACAGAGTAATTCCCCTCGGAGTAATCTCCTCATCAGTTTATTCCCCAACAAAGTTATCTTCTCCTGCAGGTTTATTCTTGCAATCACCTTCGTTCATCATCTCCAGCGGAAACGAAGAATCCAACTCTACTCTCCAGCAACTCCAGGATTTATTTTCCCCCAGCTAAAACATCACATTTTCATACATTATGATACATGCATATACGCATCATACCATACAATCTCATTTATGTTGAGAACATCATTGCTTGATCCATATCATGCATTACATATGACTGACCTTTGCCTTTCAGGAAAGATACAGTTAAAGTTCTCACCAGTCAAACGAGACAAATTCAGTCAAAAGAGACAAATTCAGTCAAAAGAGACAAATTTAGTCAAAGGAGACAAATTCAGTCAAAGGAGACAAATCCAGTCAAAGGAGACAAATCCAGTCAAAGGAGACAAGTCCAGTCAAAGGAGACAAATCCAGTCAAAGGAGACAAAACCAGTTAAATCGATTCCTAAAGATTTTTCTGAAGCCGAGCCAGTCAAAGGAGACAAGACCAGTTAAATCGATTCCTAAAGATTTTTCTGAGGCCAAGCCAGTCAAAGGAGACAAAACCAGTTAAATCGATTCCTAAAGATTTTTCTGAGGCCGACCCGTCAATGGAGACAAAACCAGTTAAATCGATTCCTAAATATTTTTCTGAGGCCGAGCCAGTCAAATGAGACAAGACCAGTTAAATCAATTCCTAAAGATTTTTCTGAGGCCAAGCCAGTCAAAGGAGACAAAACCAGTTAAATCGATTCCCAAAGATTTTTCTGAGGCCAATCCAGTCAAAAGAGACAAAAACCAGTTAAATCGATTCCTAACGATTTTTCTGATGCAAATCCAGTCAAAAGAGACAAAACCAGATAAATCGATTCCTAAAGATTTTTCTAATACCCATCCAGTCAAAAGAGACAAAACCCCTCTGGTCTAGTTAAATCGATTCCCAAAGATTTTTATGATGCCAATCCATTCAAAGAAGACAAGACCACCTACCAACAATCTCCAAATGGCATCTGTAAGCCCATTCCCAACATCACAATGCTGTTACCAGTTCATGCGAGTGCAAATTTCTGGGCACTCTAGTGTTCAATCATTTTCCACCTTCGGATCACGGAAGGCCCGAAAGCCAATCTATATCCTCAGGCTTAAGAAGATTGAACAGGGGCAACTGTTGTACCCCAAAATTTTCCCTCCCATATTTCTCAAGACATGTCAAGAATAATCTCCAAATGGTTCAAGATTGCTCAAGAGTTGGACAATCAAATCATCTCCTAAGGCAGTCAATTCAAAATTAGGGTTTTGTGTTGCATCAAGGTCCTTACATAAAAATGACCTCAAGTTCTCCCCAATTTCCTAATATGTTCTCAAGTTCATCCATGTCAAATTTCAAGCCTTGCAGAGGAAGTTTGGTCAGTCAATTGCTCAAGAGGCCAAAAAATTGACTGTGCTAGAGCAAAAGTCAACTGTGACCTACAAATAGTCAAACCTCAATATTTTTTGTCAACATTCTCATTTTGAAGGATAATTAATCATTTGATCAAGGTTTTATCATGATTCATCAAGGATTGCTCAAAATTCATCAAGATTCAAAAGTTGCTAAATTAGGGTTTTGTAGGAAAAGTCAACTCAACTTTGACCAAGCATAACTTTCTCATACTTTATGATAAATGACCCATCCAAATCTCATTTTGAAGAGGATGCAATTTCCTACAATCCATATTCACACCCCAATATCAATAAATGCACTCACAAAGAATTACAAATTTGGACATTATAGGTCATTTTTGAAAGTAAACAAAAACAACTTTTTTTCCAAAGATTATAACTTGAGCATGGAATATGAAAATGCGATGATACCAAAAGGGTTGGTTAGAGGACATCTCAGGGTTTCTAAAAAGTCCAAGAACACCTCAAAAAGTTCAAAATTGAAGAAGTTATACATTGTTGAAGTTGGGCATTTTTCCAAAATTGACAAAAGTCAACTATCCCCAAAACTTCAAATTTTGTCAAATTGGCCCACTTTTTTCCACTTGATTTGATCTTGTCACACCAAACATGTATCCTATCTCCAATTATGTGCCCATTCATTGATTTTTCTATTTTATTTGATTTTTATTAATTTAATTCATTTTAAATCAATTTAAAATCAAATAAAATCCAAATCTTGATCAATTGGAATCTTTTTGGTTGATACAGGTCTTTAATATCATTATGGACAAGATCAAACTCGTATCAAGCCATATTATGCACAAAATATTGGATTTTGATCAAATTGGAAAGGTTTTCATGGATGATCATATCAAATCTTCAATCATCAATGCTCAAGGATTGAAAGCCCAAAACTTGACCTAATTGCTTCCCTTATACTTGTACAATGCAAAGGCACGAAAAACACAACCTAGGCGTTTTAGTTTCAGGAAAAATCAAGACAAATAATGGACATGGATGAGTTTAGGAGGAAGAGACGAGCATGATGATGGTCTCAGAATTCGTTTCCATAGCCTATAGACGATTTTAGGATCAACCTAGGGATTTAGTTGCGGATTCAAATCCGCAGGAAAGATAACCAAAGTTCTTTGGGGAAGACGATGACGCGTCCCTTCCCAATTGGCCCATTCAAAATATTCGCGCTTATTTTTTTTTATTTTTCAGGCATAATAGTTGTTTTCATATATTATATTCTTTTCTCATCATACTAACGATTAAGCATGATTGTTGAGTTGGTAAAGGCGCTATTGCAAAGTCTAATGGGACCTGGGTTCGAATCCCAGGTCCCCCAAAATGCCTATTATTATTGTGTTTTAGGTACTCAGGCGCGTTTCATCAACTATGGTCCACCATACGCCTTCAGATCTCAATATGCCATATGGCCTCCAGGCCAAATCTGATGGTCTAGATTGAGCATCCACCATATGCCAAGGTCAACATGTCAACATGGAATTGGAAAAGTCAAACGAGGCTTGCAGCAAATGGGCCAAACAATTGATATTCTCAGATCTAGAATCAAGCCCAAACCCCCCATTGGGTTATTTCTTTTCTTTTTATATTTCTTTTATTCAATTGTTTTGTTTATTTATTTTATTATTTAAACTAACCAATTAAATCATTTTCCTCATAAAATCAAAAACACAAAAATATATTTTATTTATTAAAATTAAATTCATCACTTTTATTTTTGTAAATAAACTAATTTAATTAATTTAGTGTTAATTAGGTTTAACTTTTAATATCTTTTGCAAAATAATTAAAATTAATGTAGAATTAGGTTTTTGCTAACTTTTAATCAATTTATTTTATTTCATTAAATATTCAAAAATCCAAAAATATTTTCATTAATTAATTAATTTAATTGTTAATTTAGACTTAGTTTCTTTTAATTAAAAAAATAAACAAAAAATGCTTTCTTTCACAAAAAGGGTCAAAACCCTAAAAAATGCATCTGATTTAATTTCTTGCACGCGATCCATTTGATTCCAATATTGTAATTGCTTCCGGAATGTAATAGCTTTTAATTAGGACTTTATTTTATCGCTTTATTTTATTTTCTGCATTTTAAATTAAAGGGTTGTTTTTGGCGATGTAAATACCCGACGCCTTGTGATAATGTAGATTTAATTTCCACAACTATACACTGTTAGATGTTTGATAATAGGGAATGCATGACAAGATCAAATGTATGAACTTAAAATCAACATAGCTCAACCATGACATGTACAAAGATAAAATTAACCGAAATAACACACTCGCACATGCGTACTCTTAGGGTACACCTCACTTGGTTGCCTTTGAACGTGGTCATTGAGTATAGGAAGTTTTAGAGGTCGCCCTCTTGTCCAAAGATCATAGTTGCCTCGAAACAGTTGCCTCAGAAAAATGATCTAAGACATTAGGGTTACCGCTAAGGCGTCCTAACATTGCTTTAGTGACCACACGTCCCTTAATCGAATTGACCCTTAAACTCCAACGACGGTGCTACCTACTCCTCAATAGTGGGATAGCATTGTCTAAAGGACATTAGCACAGATTAATTCCTTTTTCGAGTAGGTAGATGGTTCTTAAGTACTTGCTCCTTTAAAAACAAAAATAAAACATTTCGCACTTACACTCCTTTCAAACAAAAACTTCTTTCAAACCCACAAACACAAAGAAAAACAATTTTTGAAAACACAATAAGCAAGTACCTAAGAGCCCGTGGATAACCACAGATAGAAAGGGTGCTAACACCTTCCCTTTCTATAATCTACCCCCGGACCCGAGAAACATCTCGAAAAAGGAATTTTTCTGTGCTTTTTTCCTTTCCTTATTGGATAAAATAAAAGACGGTGGCGACTCTTGCTTACCGCGACATTTTGCGAAAACAAAACGCGAACCAACATTCCAAAAAATAGTCAGTTCTCTTCCCACCGTATCACAGGGAGGATCTGGCTGATGCTTTCTACAGGTAGTACCAATACATTGTTGACCTCGCTCCAACCCGTACACAACTCCAAAGCATGTATATGGCTTCCAGTGAGGACTTCAAAGATTATGCCTAGAAATAGAGAGATCTTGCGGGAAGTGTCCATCCTCCTATATTTGATAGAGAGCTGGTAGATATGATCTTGGGCACTTTGTCAGGTCCATTCTTCAGACATTTGATTGGGAGCTTTTCAGCTGGGTTCACCGAGCTGATACTGACAAGTGAAAGAGTAGAAGCTGGTATCAAGACCAGTAAGATTCAAAGGGATGCATCTTCAAGCGCGGTGAAGAAGACTTTCATTGGGAAGAAGGAAGTTAATGTTGTTTATGCTAGAGTTAACCACAACTAATATGTGGGAGCTGTGCTAATCTTTAATCTTACGACTGCGCAATAACGTCAATAGGGGAATCAGCGTAAGGAGGTCGCGCCTAAAAGACAATTCACCAAGATTAACATGTCACTGGCTCAAGCGTTATAACACATTTTGAAGGCAAAGCTAATCACGTTAAAGTCTCCGCTACGGAATCCCAATACTTCTGCTCCTAGTTACCATCCCAATGAAAGGTGTTCATACCATTCCAATAGTCCTGGACATGATACGAATAATTGTTGGGCTCTGAAGAACAAAATTTAAGATATGATTGACGCCAAGGAGATTGAATTCGGCCCTCCGGAGACTCCCAACGTGATCACTGCTCCCATGCCAAATCATTTAGAGCGTCCAGTTCAGTTTTTGAATTTTCAATTGTAATTTCTTTTGTTTGATTCGAACACTTATCTATTATGTCAAACTTTGTTTCATTAATGCATTGCATATGTTTGTCTTAAATTAATCCATTCGTTTTCACTATATTTAAATTGTGATTTTTGTTCCCTTTTTGTGGTATACAACTCTCAATTACAAACTATAAGCCTTTAGAGGGAGGATGACAAAATAATACCATAATCTCATACAATATGCTTTTGAACAGACCTTGCTGATGATGTACAAGCATTTTTTCAAATTCCTAAACACTGAAGTTATAAGGAAGATAATCCCTAGTTAACCCCTTTGAGCCTAAGAAGTAGGAGTTTTCTTTTTCAAACAAATTAAAACCATTAATCATAACCTAGGGCAGGGTAGTTTCTCAGTTAATTCAAATGCGTGTTCAATCGCAAGCTTTCACTTCGTACACAACGAACGACATCCAAAGCATCCTTCAGAATCAAAAGACGGTGATGGTTTCCCAAAAAATAGGCAGTCATTATCTCTCAAGAGAAAATCCCACTAGGTCAAAACCTATGAAGGAGACTTAAGAAAAACTGGGGCATCCCGCTGGCTGTAATCTCAAAGAAAAAACAGTCAAGCAAAAATTAAGGATAGTAGATCAAAAAAAGAGAGGTCGTTACAAATCCTCGACAACATGAAAAATGTTGCAAAAATGACTTCCTTCACGAATAAACATTTAGTATTTGAACCATCACCAAAATGTCATTCCAAACTCAATTAGAATTCAGAATGCGCAATTAACTGAGTATAGGACTGAAGAACATCATGAAAAACGGGCGGGTACAAACGAACTTTGATCCTTATCCTTTATTTCTTAAAACCGTGAACCAGGCCATGTTACAACCCCTTAAAAGTCCTAATTGAAGCATGGGTTAGTTCAAAAGCATATTGTTACGAAAGGTATCTTGACTCCTGTAAGGCTTACTGTAAATCTTGAGTTGAATTCATATTCTTACAAAACTCTTTTATTTGTTATAACTGCATTTTCAAAACTTTAATACAAACATAATCTTTGCATTATTTGAATACTGTGTTTGCATATAGTTAATTGTTTGACAATGGAAAAATTTGCACGGCGGATATCTAATGAACGAATATTCTCTCAAGAAACAGAATCAGTTCCAATTGAAAAACACTTCCGATGATAAACTCTTCATAACCAAGGGGGAATGTCATGTTATTGTCCATCTCATCAGTGGAAGTCAAGTAAAAATTCCAAGAAATCTCTCATAAAGTCCTGAATATCCAGGGGTTGGTCTGCATCTGAATCACTTGGGGCATGGAACATGAATTCTAGCAAAGGGTCGCGTACGACCAAGCACACATTTTCTGGCAGCGCTACAACACTTACTACTATGGATAACGACAAATCCCCGCAAAGTCCCTTTCATAAGGTGATCCCCGTTGAAGTCGCCAGAGCCACCTCTATAAGGTTATCCTCATAGAATAATCTTCATGGATAAGGGTACAAATCTCATAAGGCCAAATTCATGGATATCACCATAAAGTTGGATCCATGCAATCCCCAGCCAGAGTTTCAACCTCTAGAAAACACCTGCCCAGTAGATTGTTAAATGGGTTTATTTCCCCAACAAACTACGAGTCCCCCAGACCAATACAACTCAACAGACAAAACTATTTAATCCCCGGTAGAGTCATTGATATCCCCAAAAGTTACTAAAGCCTGGACCCAACCAGATGCCAATTAACCTCAAGATCAAAATTGCTAAAACCTGGACCCGACTAGATAACTGTTCGAGTTACTATGAAACCTAGACCCAACCAGATAATAGTTTAACTTCTTCAAATCACTAACAAAAATCTTCTTCCCCAGTAGATTTTGCCACTATTCCAGTGAGTTGCTGCAAAGCCTGGAAGCCGATCAGATAACAGTTAACTTCTTTATCCCTAACAAGTTGTTAACTTCCATTCTCTCCAATCAAGAGTATAACTCCCCAGTAGAGAAATGGATAACTAAAAATCATGAACTCTTTTCCCCAAGAAGAAATATACACTCTCCAGAGTATCCCTCAAGTAAAATCAATGTTCCCCAGCAGATTTCTTATCAAAACAACAAAACAAGAATTCCTAGTGGAAACATTCTAAATAAGGTTTGAAGATGTACATAATCTTCATCCCCAATAGCATTCTGGGATTTAACTTCCGAAAGCTCCCCAACACTTGTCAAGGATTTATTTTTCAAAGCAAAGATGCACTTCAACCATATTTCACATTTCATACATCATAGCATATGCATATGAAACGCATATAGCATTCTAATTCATTCTGAGAGCTTCATTACCCAATACATTACATACATCACGCCCTTGCACGAAACTAAATTTATCTTTTCAGGCCGATTCCCGAACAGTTAGATCTCGTCAACAATCTATCATCTGTCAAATACGATCAGCCAAAGATTCTCTTCTAGATGCAACTCAGATACGATCCAGAGACGGATGACATTTCGACACTTATTCCATATTCTATTCTAGATACAGTTCAGATACAATCCAGAGACGGATGACATTCTGACACTTATTCCAGATTCTCTTCTAGATACAATTCATATACGAAGACGAATGATATTCTGACACTTATTTCATATTCTTTCAAATACAGTTCAGATACGATCTAGAGATGGATGCCATTCCGACACTTTCTCTTCTAGATACAATTCAGATACGATCCAGAGATGGATGACATTCTGACACTTATTCCAGATTCTCTTATAGATACAGTTCAGACACGATCCAGAGATGGATGACATTCTGACACTTATTCCAGATTCTCTTCTAGATAGAGTTCATATACGATCCAAAGACAGATGACATTCTGACACTTATTCCAAGATTCTTCTAGATACAGTACAGATACGATCCAAAGACAAATGACATTCTGACACTTATTTCAGATTCTTTCAAATACAGTTCAGATGCGATCCAGATGCTGATGTCATTCTGACACTCATTCAAGTACATCTTTCAAATACAATCCAGATACGATCCAGATGCGGATATCATTCTGACACTCATTCAAGTACATATTTCAAATATAATTTAGATCCGATCCAGATGTGGGTGTCATTCTAACACTCATTCAAAACATCTTTCAAATACAATTCAGATACGATCCAGATGCGGATGTCATTCTGACACTCATTTAAGTACATCTTTCAAATACAGTTCAGATACGATCCATATGCGGATGTCATTCTGACACTCATTTAAGTACAAATTTCAAATACAGTTTAGATACGATCCAAATGCGGATATCATTCTGACACTCATTCAAGTAAATCTTTCAAATACAATTTAGATTTGATCCAGATGTGGATGTCATTTTGACACTCATTCAATACATATTTCAAATACAATTCAGACACGATCCAGATGCGGATGTCATTTTGACACTCATTCAATACATCTTTCAAATATAGTTCAGATACAATCCATATGCGGATGTCATTTTGACACACATTCAATACATCCTTCAAATGTATTTCAGATACAATCCAGATGTAGATGTCATTCTAACACTCATTCAACACATCTTTCAAAAGCGGTTCAGATACGATCCAATTATGGATATTATTCTGATACTCATTTCAGCATATCATTTAGAATTAAATCGACCAAAGATTTATTCTGATACTTCTCCCAATTACAGTTAAGCTTAGAATTAGGCTAATTTCTATCAACCATCACCTTTGGATGGTATCTAAAATCCCATCTCCGACAACTCTCTCCAAATGGCATCTTTAAACACATTCCCTACACAATCAACTAACACATATTCAAGTGTAAATTTCTGGGCACTTTAGTGTTCAATCATCTTCTACATTCAAGGTAGGAACAACGACATGGAATTCTCGCTTTTCAGGTTTAAGAAGATTGAACAGGGGCAGCTATTGTATCCCAAAATTTTCCCTCTCCAATTTCTCAAAGATTCTCTCACAAAATCTCCATTGCTCAAAATTGCATAATGTTTGATCAACTCAAGACACTTCCTAAACACTGATGGCTCAAATTATGGTTAGGTTTGGACAAGTACAATTGGATTTTTAATGCCACATATAGTTTCCATGGATCATTTTGGGCTTTCAAGCATCAGGTCGAAGAGGAAACTGTCGAAAGGGAAAAGCAGATAAAAAAGGTGTGCAAAAGTAGATAATTATGTCGAATTTAAAATCTAGTTCAGGCTGTTCGAACCCCACGACTGATCGATAGGGTTGGGTGGATGATTTTTGACAATTCGAAGAAGACAAAGCTTGCTTCGATCCCTAAGCTTCGACTGGACAATGGATTCTTCGAGCAACCTGCTTCGATCCACCTCCTTGCTTCAATCCACAAGCTTTGACTGGGAAATGGCTTCCTTTGAACAACTTGCTTCATTCCACAAGCTTCGACTGGGAAATGGCTTCCTTCGGGCAACTTCCTTCGATCCACAAGCTTTGACTGGGCAATGGCCTCCTTTGAGCAACTTGCTTCAATCCACAAGGATAGTTGGTTGTAACATTTGAGGTTTGGGCATTTGAAATTTCGACCACTTAGTCAATTGATTACTCAAGAAATGGTTACTAGTATTCCAAGTCTTGAGATGCCTGGAAAGAAAACTTTGTGAAGTTTGTTTAGTAGGAAAGCAATCCAGAAATTCTTTCGTTTCGACTATGCCAGTGAGATCATCTTGCATACTCAAAGTGGTACATTCAGATGAATATAGTCCATTCGAAGAACAAACAATTGGTGGAAACAATATTGTTTTGTCTGTTGATGAGTTTAGTTGAAGGTTGTGGATCTATGTGATCAAAATGAAAGGACGGAGTAAGTGGTAAATTCACATGAATGTAGTCCATTCAAAGAACATAAAATTGGTGGAAACAATTTTTTTTTGTCTGTTGATGAGTTTGGTCGAAGGTTGTGTGGTCCAATCGAAGAACATACAATTGGTGGAAACAAATATTGTTTTGTCTGTTGATGAGTTTGGTTGAAGGTTGTAGATATATATGATCAAAATGAAAGGTTGAAGTATTCGACATCTTTTAGAGATTCAAGATACATGCTGAACAAAGTCTTATATGCTTCTAAGCCTAAGCTTGTTGTACTGTCCACATAACAGCCTAAAACAATGTCAAAAAGCAATCTACTATACTGCTATGAAACATCCCTACACCAAGCTACCACAACACTCCAAAACTGCTGCAAAATAGTCCTACTATACTGCTCCTAATCCAGTCCAACCTTCAATATTTCAGCCCCATATTTGCACAAAATTAGCACATAAGAGCTGCATAAAAAAAAAGCAATGGAAGAACATACCCAAATAATTCAAATTTTATTTGTTTTTCCCTCCAAAACCTCAGCAAGACTCTTCTATAAATAAGTTGTTTCACAACACACAAAAGGGTGGCTTTTGCAAGGAAAAAGGAGAAGAAGAAAAAATAGAGAGGAGAGAACACGAAGGATGAAGCCTTAAAACACTCTTAAACCCAGAACCAGAAAAACACAACACCTATATTCTTTTCTTTGGAACCCAAGAACATTCAAGGCAGCAACTCAAGTTCGAAACACAAATTCTAGCTTCAATGTAAGTCTTATTGACTTTAAACCCTTCGTTTCAAGCATTATTGATGATTCATCTTCGAAGATAACATGTAATAATCATTTCCTTTGAAGCTCCCCTTTTGTTTATTTTCCTTTCTTGTCAATTATATGTTAAGAACTAACCTGTACAACATGATTCAACATAAAGCTTTAGGCTTTGACACATACTGCTTTACAGGCCCAAACATAAGGGAAACAGGGTGGGTGATTCGACACAGAACATTATGCTCTGACTCATATTGAGTTAGGGTCGAAAGAAGGATGTGTTTCGATGCATATAAGCATGTTTCGACACATGATGTCGAAAGATTTGTTTTTTTCTCTCTTTTGCGCTGTTTTTTTTACATATTTCATATATTTGCTTCATAGCTATTCAATATGGTTTGTGATAGATAATTAGTTTTAATTTCTTGCAATCCCCATTTGTACATTTGTATCCCCCATCCCCAAAATTATGTAATAGCATAGAACATTTGTTTTTCACAATTTTACCGCTTTCATAAATGTTAGTAATTAGGGTGTATATGGCAAGATAAAAAATAAACCTTAGAAAATCCTAATCTCAAAGATAAAAATGCATGCAATAAAACACACTTGCACACTTACACCTATAGGGTTAACTCCAATTGTTTCCTTGAGGAAAATAGTCATGATGTGCATGTGAGCCATCTTAGCAAAAATAATCAAAATACAATATCATAGTCCCTCGATGACGCTACGAATGTTGCCTTACAAATGATTATAGTCCCTTAAGAGAAATGCTAAGATATCTCACAATATTTCCTTTCATGACTATACGATGACCCACGCCTGTCCCTTCACATCCAATGATAAGGCTTCTTATCAAATCAATGATAAGATAGAAACATATAAAGGAGGATGAAAAGAACAAAGACATTTTTAGTAGGTAGGACGCTCGTAGTTGTTTGATCAAAAAATAAAACCATTTCCACACTTACAGTTTCAAAACATCTTCAAAAACAAACATCTCTTTGAACTATTTTCAAAACCAACACTTTGTATACATTCTTATAGAGACGAGAATCATTACAAAGTTTTCCGAAACAAAGGTGTTTTCAAAATATTTTCAAACTTGCACCCATCTCAAAACACATTTTCAAACAAAGAATTTTCAAATGATCTAGAAAGCAACTAAGAGCCCGTAGATAAATACGGATTAAAAGGGTGCTAACACTTCCCCTTTTCATTACCTACCCCCCGAACTCATGAAAATATCTCAAAGGTCTTTCCTGTTCTTTTCACCCTTTCCTTTATTGGATAAAATAAAAGTCGGTGGCGACTCTTGATATCCCCAACAATTGCGATAAAAGGCAAAACACTCAAGTCAGCTCTCCCACCATATTACATCCGCGTTTACAAGACGTGGGAAATCTTCGCCATCCATAGTAGTCAGCATCATGGTACCACTAGAGAAAACTTTATTTACAATAATTGGTTATTCGTAAGTGGGAGTCCATTTTCCCATGGGGTCTCCTTATGGAAGAATGATACGCATTATTACCAAGTCACCAGTCTAATATACTCGACACTTTATCTTTTTGTTGAAAGGCTTGATCATACACTTTTGATACATCTGACCATGGCAAACAGCATCCAGTCGCTTCTCGTCAATCAAGTTCAGCTGATCCAACCTAGTCTGAATCCATTCATCTTCGCCCGGACCTGCTTCTTTCATTATCCTTAGAGAGGGAATCTGAACTTCGACAGGTAAGACAACTTCCATGCTATAGACCAAGGAGAACGGGGTTGCCCCAGTTGATGTTCGAGCTGAAGTACAGTAGCCATAAAGAGCAAACGGTAACATCTCATAAGAGTCTTTATATGTTACCACCATCTTTTGCACAATCTTCTTGATATTTTTATTGGTAGCTTCCACTGTGCAATTCATCTTGGGTCTGTACGAAGAAGAATTGTGAATCTTGATTTTGAACTGAGTACAAAGTTCCGTAATCATAGCATTGTTGAGGTTTGTTCCATTGTCAGTGATGATCCTTTTGGGGATACTGTAACGGCAAATGAGGTTATGCTTGATAAACCTGAATATAACGTTCTTGGTAACTGAGGCATATGAGGCAGCTTCGACCCACATGGTAAAGTAATCAATGGCAACAGGATGAAACAATATCCATTTGAGGTAATAGGTTTGATCTCTCCAATTATATGAATGTCCCACATTACGAACGGCCACGAAGCAATCATGACATTTAGAGAAATAGGAGGTACATGGACCTTTCCAGCATAAATTTGACACTTGTGGCAAGTCCTTGAGTGATGATTACAATCAGTTTCCATTATGGACCAATAGTAATCAGTCCTCAGGATTTTCTTGGCCATAGTGGGTCCCAAAGAGGCCATCATGCATATCTTCCATAATTTTCTCTACTTCCTTCTTGTCCACATATCGGAGTAGAGTAGAATCATGGTTGCGCTTGTATAGAATTCCGTTGCTTAGAAATAATTTGGCTGAAAATCTTCGTAAGAATTTCATATCATTAACGGAAGCTCCTTCAGGATATTCTTGTGCCTTAAGATATCTCCTCACCTCATGGTACCATGGTTTCTCTTTAACAGTGTCAAGCTCATAGCAGTGTACAGGTTCGTCAAATCTTTTGATTGTTATCATAGGAGCTTCATTGTCCCATTTGACTTTGAACATGGAAGACGTTGTGGCCAAAGCATCGGCTAATTGATTTTCCTCCCTAGGGAAATGCTCAAATGTGATCTCCTCGAAGCATGGAATCAGAATTAATACAAGCTCCTTGTAAGGAATCAAGTTAGGATGATTAGTGTCCCATTCTCCCTTCACATGGCTAATCACTAGAGCAGAGTCTCCGAATACATCCAAATGCTTGATCCTTAAGTCAATGGCAACTTTCAAACCCGAGATGCATGCTTCGTACTCAGCCATGTTATTCGTACAATCGAAGCACAGTCTAGCAGTGAAAGGAGTGTGACAACCTTTAGGAGAAATTATCACAACACCAATTCCATTACCCAAAGTGTTAGAAGCTCCATCAAAAACCATAGTCCATCGGGATCCTTATTCAGGTCCGTCATACGGTCCAGGTTTTGCACAGTCAGTCACTAACATGATATTCTCATCCGAGAAGTTAAAGTTCATAGATTGATAATCATCAACAGCTTGATGGGCTAAATGATTTGACAATACACTTCCTTTGATGGACTTCTGTGTTGTATATTGAATATCGTATTCAGTCAAAATCATTTTCCATCTAGCTACCCGTTCGGAGAGAGCGGGCTTCTCGAAGATGTACTTGATATGGTCCATCTTAGAAATCAATAAAGTGGTATGAGTCAACATATACTATCTTAAACTTTTTGCTCGGGTAGTATATTGCATGCTCTTTTCGGCCAGACTCGTCATGTTGGCCCAACACACACCCCATAGAGTTCTCTAACACAATCGAGTACATGATAAATGGTCTTCCTTCCACTGGAGGCATAAGGATATGAGGTTCTTGCAAATATTCTTTGATCTTGTTAAAGCCGGCTTGACAATCATTGTTGCATCTGACTACTTTATCTTTGTTTAAGAGTTTGAAGATTGGCTCACAAGTAGCAGTTAAGTGAGATATGAAATGGGAAATGTAGTTAAGACGACCCAAGAATCCTCTAACCTCTTTTTCAGAGCGGGGAACTACCGTTTCTTGAATGGATTTTACCTCTGCAGGATAAACTTTGATGCTTTTACCACTGACGATAAAACCTAGAAGCTTTCCAGATCTTACTCCGAATGTGCACTTATTAGGGTTCAACCTCAGCTTGTAATTCTTCATCCTCAAAAATAGCTTGTGTAGTTGATCGAGATGCTCTTCTTCGGTTTGTAACCCTGAAATCATGTCATCCACATATACTTCTATTTCTTGATGAATCATATCATGAAAAAAAGCTACCATAGCTCTTTGTTACGTTGCCCCTGCATTCTTTAATCCGAACAGCATGACTCTGTAGCAAAAGGTGCCCCATTATGTAACAAAGGTAGTATTTTCCATGTCCTCAGGAGCCATCTTGATTTGGTGGTATCCAGAAAGTCCATCCATGAAGGAGAATACTTTATGTTGAGCGGTATTTTCAACCAAGACGTCAATATATGGTAGAGGGAAATCATATTTGGGGCTTTCCCTATTTAGATCTCTATAATCTACACACATGCAAACCTTCCCATCTTTCTTTGGCACGGTGTAATACAGGGGAAGAAATGACTTGGTTTTTTTGCGTTTGATCGCAATTATTGCAGATAGCAAGAGTCTCCACCGACTTTTCTTTTATCCAATAAAGGAAAGGGTGAAAATAACAGGAAAGACCTTTTGAGATTATTTATTGATTTCGAGGGGTAGATTATGAAAAGGGAAGGTGTTAGCACCCTTTTCATCTATAGTTATCTATGAGCTCTTAGTTGCTTGCTAGATCATTTTTGCTTTGTTTGAAAATGCTTTTTTGTGATTGGTGTAAGTTTGAAAATATTTTGCAAAATGCCTTTGTTGCGGCTAACTTTGTAATGATTATCGTATCTATAAGAATGCATACAAAGTGTTGGTTTTGAAAATAGTTCAAAGAGATGTTTGTTTTTGAAGATATTTTTGAAAATGTGTGGAAACGGTTTTAGTTTACGAGCAAGCAACTATGAGCGTCCTACCTACTCAAAAGGTCTATGTTATTTTCCTCCTCCTTTAGATGTGTCTATCTTACCATAGATTTGTTAAGAAGCCCCATCGTTGGATGTGACGGGACGAGCGCGGGTCATCGTATAGTCATAGAAGATAACTCATGAGGCGTTTTAGCAATTTTTGTTAAGGACTAGATTATTTACCGATGGAAACATCGAGGGACTACGATCTTTTTATCAAGGGTATTTGCTAAAATTCCCATATTTGAGGGACATGACTATTTTCCGAGGCAACAACTGAGATTACCTTAGAGGTGTACGTGTGTGAGTAGTGTATTTGATTACATGCATTTTTGTCTTTGATTAGGGTTGTCTACTTGTTGATTTTAAATCTTGCGATACACAACCTAATTACTAGCATTTTATATAAAAGCGGTAAATTGCGGGAAAATAAATGTCCTACGCTATCACATATTAGGGGATGGGGAACAAATGTATAAATGAGGATTGCAAGAAATGAGAGTCCTAATTATTACAACCATATTGAATAGCAACGAAAGAAAATATATAGAAAAATATATAATAAAAAAAAACAAAAATAATGCCAAAGAGAGAAAGAAAATAAATTCTAGATCGAAGCATGTGTCCTTAGATTCATACCCTTTTTCCTTCTTTCGTTTAGGCCTGCAACCAGTGTGTATCGAAGCCTGCATCCTTCGATTCACACAACCTTTTTTTTCTGTTGTCTTTCGTTTGGGACTGGATAGTAGTATGGGTCAAAGCCATGCTAATATTGTCTTATGGTTTGTACAGGTTAGTTCTTAACATGTATTTGGACAAGAAAAGAAAACAAACGAAAGGGTAGAAACGAAAAATAAACAAAAGGTTATTTACATGATTGAAACGAAAGGTTTAAAGTAAGGAAGACTTACCTTGAATCTGGAGCTGGTGCTTTTGGACTTGAGTTGATGCCTTCGAATACTCTTGGGTTCGAAAGAAAAAGAAAAAAAATGTCATCTATGTTGATTCTGGGTTTGAATGAAAAGAAACAAGTGTTGTGTTTCTTTGGTTCTAGATTCGAAAGAATAGAAACAAAGTTTTTGGGTTTTTCAGTTCTGGGTTTGAGAGTGTGTTAAGTGTTCTCCTGTCTTTGCCTTGCCAATAAATCTCTCTCCAGCAACTAAAAAGCCACATTAGGTGTGTTGTGAAACATCTTATTTATAGAAGAGTTTGGCTGAGATTTGGGAGGGAAAACAAATAAAATTTGAACAAATTGGGTATGTTGTCTTCATGGCCTTCGAGGTGCAGCTCTTGTACGCTAATTTAGTGTAAATATGGGAGTAGCATAGTAGGAATGCTTTGCAGCAATTTTGGAGTGTTGTGGCAGCTTGGTGCAGGAATGTTTCATAGTAGTGCAACAGACTTGGACTTGACAGCACATAGGACTTTGTCCAACAGCATTTGACCAAACTCATCAAGAGATAAAACATCAATTGTATGTTCTTCGAATGGACCCATTGTATGTCCTTCGAATGGACCAAATATGTTTTCTTCAAATCCAACAAATTCATGTTTTTTGAATGGACCACCAAATACGTACTCTTCGAATCCAACAAATTCTTGTTCTTCGAATGGGCCACCAGATATGAGTCTTTCGAATCCACCCATTGTGTGTCATAGTGTATAAACTATGTGTGTTGAAGGGTTTAAAGGTGGAATCGATGAAATCATGAGGGGAGTCATTTCCTTGTACAAGCTAGCATGAGGGAAGCCATTGCCTTATGCATGCTAGCATGAGGGAAGGCCTTGCCTTGTAATTCGAAGCATTAGGGGAGCCCTTGCCTTGTGAATCGAAGCAAGCAGGAAAGAGGCCACTGCTTTGTGGGTGATAGCATGAAGGAAGTCATTGCCTTGTGCATGCTAGCATGAGGTAATCCATTGCTTTGTGAATTGAACTAAGCACGAAGATAGCCAATGCCCAGTCGAAGCTTTGTAAAATCGCAGTAAGCTTGAAGGAGGCCAAAGTCCAGTCGAAGCTTGGGAAATTGAAGCAAGCTTGAAGGAAGCCAAAGTCCAATCAAAACTTTGTGAATCGAAGTAAGCTTGTTTTTTCTTCAATTTTGATGCTTGAAAGCCCAATGTGATCCATGGAAGCTATATAGGGCATTAAAAATCCAATTGTACTTGTGAAAATTTGAAAATTTGAAAATCCTTGTTAGAAAAGTCTTGAAAAAAGGAAAGGGCAAATTTTGGGGTACAACAGCTGCCCCTGTTCAATCTTCTTAGACTTGAAAAGTTAGATTGGCGAGTCTGCCATTCGTGACTTGAAGGTGGAAAATGATTGAACACTAGCGTGCCCAAAAATTTGCACTCGACTATGTGTTAGTTGATTGTGTATGGAATGGGCTTAAAGATGCCATTTAGAGAGATAATGGAGAGTTGTGGGAGATGGGATTATAGATGCCATCCAAAGGTGATTGTTGATAGAAATTAGACCAAGTATAAGCTTCATTGTAACTGGGAGAAGTACCAGAATAAATCTTTGGGTCGATTTATACTGAAACATTAGATGTCCTTTGCCTGTTTTTAACAGGAAGAAATAAATCTAACGAGAAGAGGTCTTTGATTCGCCTGTCTTTAACTGGAAAAAATGAATCTAACCAGAAGAGGTCTTTGATTCGTCTGTCTTTAAATGGAAGAAATAAATCTAACTAGAAGAGGTGTTTGGTTCGCCTGTCTTTAACTGGAAGAAATAAATCTAACCAGAAGAGGTCTTTAGTTCGCCTATCTTTAACTGGAAGAAATAAATCAAACCATAAGAGGTCTTTTATTCACCTGTCTTTAACTGGAAGAAATAAATCTAAGCAGAAGATGTCTTTGGTTCGTCTGTCTTTAACTGGAAGAAATAAATCTAACCAGAAGAGGTCTTTAGTTCGCCTGTCTTTAACTAGAAGAAATAAATCTAACCGAAAGAGGTCTTTGGTTCGCCTATTTTTAAATGGAAGAAATAAATCTAACAAGAAGAGGTCTTTGGTTCGCCTGTGTTTAGCTGGAAGAAATAAATCTAACCAAAAGAGGTCTTGATTGATCGCCTATTATTAACTGGAAAAAATAAATCTAACAAGAAGAGGTCTTTGATTCGTCTGTCTTTAACTGGAAGAAATAAATCTAACCATAACAGGTCTTTGGTTTGCTTGTCTTTAAATGGAAGAAATAAATCTAACTAGAAGAGGTCTTTGATTCTCCTGTCTTTAACTAGAATAAGTAAATCCAACCAGAAGAGGTCTCTGATTCGCCTGCCTTTGCCTAGAAGAAATAAATCTAACCAGAAGTGGTCTTTGATTCGCCTGTATTTAACTGGAAGAAGTAAATCCAACCAGAAGGGGTCTTTGATTCGCCTGTCTTTAACTGGAAGAAGTAAATCCAACCATAAGAGGTCTTTGATTCGCCTGTCTTTAACTGGAAGACGTAAATCCAACCAGAAGAGGTCTTTGATTCTCCTATCTTTAACTAGAAGAAGTAAATCATCCCAGAGGAGGTCTTTGATTCTCCTGTCTTTAACTGGAAGAAGTAAATCCAACCAGAAGAGGTCTTTGATTCGCCTGTCTTTAACAGGAAGAAGTAAATCCAACCAGAAGAGGTCTTTGAGTTCCCTGTCTTTAAATGGAAGAAGTAAATCCAACCAGAAGAGGTATTTGATTCACCTGTCTTTAAATAGAAGAAATAAATCTAACCAGAAGAGGTATTTGATTAGCTTGTTTTTAACTGGAAGAAGTAAATCCGACCAGAGGAGGTGTTTGATTCGCCTATCTTTAACTGGAAGAAGTAAATCCAACCAGAAGAGGTCTTTGATTCGCCTGTCTTTAATAGGAAGAAGTAAATCTAACCAGAAGAGGTCTTTGATTTGCCTGTCTTTAAATGGAAGAAGTAAATCCAACCAGAAGAGGTATTTGATTCGTCTGTCTTTAAATAGAAGAAATAAATCTAACCAGAAGAGGTATTTGATTAGCTTGTTTTTAACTGGAAGAAGTAAATCCAACCAGAGGAGGTGTTTGATTCGCATGTCTTTAACTGGAAGAAGTAAATCCAAACAGAAGAGGTCTTTTATTCGCCTGTATTTATTTAGAAGAAGTAAATGCAACAAGAAGAGGTCTTTGATTCGTCTGTCTTTAACTGGAAGAAGTAAATCCAACCAGAAGAGGACTTGATTGATCGACTTTTCCTGTAAGGAAGAGGATTAGTTGCATGTAGAAGTATGCATGGAGTGATGATGTTCTCAAAATAAATGAGATTATGTTGTATGTGTATTTCATATGATGTATAAATGTGAAATGTTATTAAAGTGTATCTTTGTCTGGGAAAATAAATCCTTGACAAATGCTGGTGAGCTTTTGGAAATGAAATCCTGGACTGCTGTTGTGGATGAAGAGTATGCTCCTCTTTAGACTTTGTTAATAATTTTTCCACTGGGGATTGTTGTTTTGTTGTTTGAGGATAAACTTCACTGGGAAATATTGGCTTGTTTGAGAAGACTCTGTGGAGAGTGTTGATCTCTGCTTGGGGAAAAAGTTAAGGATTTTTAGTTGTCTGTTGCTTTACTGGGGAGTTATCTCTTGAAAGATAGTTGTTATCTGGTCGGATTCCAGGCTTCACAACAACTTGTTGGGGATAAATAAGTTAACTGTTATCTGGTCGAATTCTAGGATTTGCAGCAACTTGCTGGAACAGTGGCAAACTCTACTAGGGAAGAGGAGTTTTATTTAATGATTTGTAAAAATCAAACTGTTATCTGGTCGGGTCCAAGTTTTAGCAATTGAAGAAGTTAAACTATTATCTGGTCGGGTCCAGGATTTAGTAACTTAAAATTCAGATTAACTGTTATCCGGTTGGGTCTAGGTTTCAGAAACTCAAATTGTTATCTGGTCGGATACATGTTTCAGCAATTGAAGAAGTTAAACTATTATCTGGTCAGGTCCAGGCTTTAATAACTTAAAATTAAGATTAATTGTTATCCGGTCGGGCCCAGGTTTTAGAAACTCAAACTGTTATCTGGTCGGATCCATGTTTCAGAAATTGAAGAAGTTAAACTATTATTTGGTCGGGTCCAGGCTTTAGTAACTTGGAATTAAGATTTATTGTTATCTGGTTAGTTCCAGGCTTCATAAACTCAAACTACTATCTGGTCGGGTCCAAGTTTCACCAATTGAAGAAGTTAAACTATTATCTGGTTGGGTCCAGGCTTTACAACAACATTAGGAGATAGCAATGACTCTGTTGGCGACTTCATTGGGGATTTGGGGTTGTGGTCCCCTGATTTGTAATTGTCTGAGAGGCAAACTCAAACTGGGGAGTCCGTAGTTTGTTGGGGAAATAAACCCTGTTGAGGAGGATATTTGACAAACTGTCAGGGAAGAGTTTTCTTTTGGCAGAACTCCTCGAGGATTCTTCTTGACACCAACTCAAGTGAGGAGAGGTTTTCTGGAGACTGAAACTATGGCTGGTGATTAGATGAATCCAACTTTGTAAGGATAATTCTATGGGATATCCTTATAGATATTGCTTTGGTGACTTCACTGGGGATCACCCTATGAAATGGAGTTTGTGGGAATTTGTTGGTGTCCATAACAGCGATTATTGTAGCACTTCTAGAAAATGTTTGCTTGGTCGTATGGGACCCTTTGCTGAAATTCATGTTCAATGCCCCATGTGATTCAGATGTAGACCTTCCCCTGGTTATTTAACACTTTTTGAGAGATTTATTGGAATCTCGACTTGACTGCAACAGATGAGTTAGATTGTGACATGTCATACCCCCTTGCTTATAGGAGATTTGTCATTAGAAGTGTCTTCCCATTTGAAGTGATTCTGTTTCTTTAGAGAGTTTCCATTCATTGGATATTCGTCGTGTGAATTTCTCTGTTGTTAAACAAATAGCCCTATGCAAACAGCGGTATTAAAACAATGCAAAATTTATGTTTGTCTTGAAGTTTTGAAAATGCATTTTTAGCAAATAGAATAATTTTTTAAAAACATGAATTCAACTCAGGATTTACAGTAAGCCTTACAGGATTCGGGATACCTTTTGTAACAGTATGCTTTCAAACTAACCCATGCTTCAATTAGGACTTTTGAGGGGTTGTAACATGGATTGGTTCATGGTTTGAGAAACAAAGGATAAGGCTCAAAGTTTATTTGTACCCAACCATTCTTCATGATGATCTACAATCCTAAACTCAGTTAATTGTGCGTTTGTACTCCTATTGAATCTAGAATGTTATTTTGGTGATGGTTCGGAAACTTGGAAGTTTATTTGAGAAGACAGTCATTTTTGCAACATTTTTCTGTTGTTGAAGATTTGTAGTGGCCTCATTTTTTTATTTATTGTCCCTATTTTTTGCCTAACTGTTCTTGTTTTGAGATTACAGCCAGCGGGATGCCCCAGTTTTTTTTCTTATGTCTCCTTCATAGGTTTTGACTTAGTGGGCTTTTCTTTTTGAGAGATAATGACTTCCTATTTCATGGGGAACCATCAATGTCTTTTGATTCAGAAGGATGTTTGTGTAAGAAGTGAAAGCTTGGGGATGAATGCGGATTTGGATTAACTGAGAAACTACCCCGCCCTAGGTCTTGATTAATGTTTCAATTTATGTGAAAAATAAAACTCCTACTTCTTTGGCTCAAATGGGTTGACTAGGGATTATTTTCTTTATAACTCCACTGTTTAGGGATTGAAAGAACACATGTACTTCGTCAGCAAGGTCTGTCCAAAAGCATACTCTATGAGATTATGGCATTGTTTTCGTCATCCTCCCTTTAAAGGCTTGCAAATTTTAACAAGAGTTGAATATCATAAAGGGAGTAAAAAAGCACAGTTTAAATATAATGAAAACAAATGGATTAATTCAAGACAAGCATATGCAATGCATTAATGAAAGAAACCAAAGTTGAACATAAAGATAAGCGTTTAAGCAAATAAAGAAATTACAACTGAAAATTCGAATAAACAAAAGTTTCTCTGCCTGAAATTTGTTACTTCAGATGATGTGCCTTTGAGGGATGACAGAAAAACTCAAGTTGACCATCTTGTGTGAATTCCAACGCCCCTTCTTCGACCAGGTCTTGAATCTTATATTTCAACGTCCAACAACTATCAGTATCATGCCCCGTACTATTGGAGTGATATGCACACCTTTCATTGGGATGGTAACTAGGAGCAGAAGTATTAGGAATCCGAGGAGGATCCATCAATGTGACCAAATTCAACTTTAACATGTGTTGCAAGACATGCAACATCGACATGTTGAGTTTGGTATATTTCTAATTGGATGTATCCCACTTACGCTGATTACCCTGTTGTTGTTAGCATGGTTATTGTTGGGCTCGTGATGTAGCATCAATTTGGAAAGGTCTACTCTCCACCAAGCCAACTTCTTGTCTCTTCGGGGGCTGATAAATTACTTGATCCCCAACCTCGACTATTTGTTTCATACAGTTGCATCGTCTTAATGAAGCTTGTTGATGAGAGCTCTCAACTCTTCCTGTCCCCGAGCTAAGTTTTGGATAAGAGCCATCTGACCCACCATTTGCCCCATCATCTGGACTTTCATGGTTGGCATTTCAGTTCGTAGTTGTTCCAACTGGTCATCCTTGCTGTCCTCAGGATTCTTCTTGGTCATGCTCTCAATGAGGAGTGTTTTCACTTCTTCTTTCCCCTTATATAGGTTCAACAACAAATCTTGAAGTTGAGCATTTTGGGTCTGAAGATTTATGATAGTCTGTTATAGAGCCATCTCTACTGAAATAAATAGTAAGAAGATGAGAAACATGTATGGGGAAAACCTGTCATGATATGATGCATGGTATATGGATGCAATGTTTTCATGGATCTCGCAGGGGAAACACAAGAAGATGTTAGAAGTTGAACTTTGACTGCAAATTTGAGTGAAGAACTTCGTATTGTTGAATGACCTTCCACGAGAATCAAGCCCACCATGTCAAGTGGGTCATAGCCTTTGACTCAAGTTATTATGCTTTGGTCTATAACGGCCTTTGGTTAGAGGAGAATAAATCCTATTTCCCTTTGATATACGTCTAGTTCAACATGACCCTGCATGATAGGCCCTTGAGATCCTTGAAATGGTTATTGAAAATGCTATGGTATGATGTCATTATGTTTATGCATAAGTGAACAAATAAAACAATTCCTTAGTTTTAGGCTTTCATTGAGTTTATAGGTAATTACCCTCTTGAAGTTTAGTTGGCTCAACCTGTCCTAGAAAGTAACCGGGTTCTAGGGGATCTCAATATCATTGATCTTTCTTCATTGGGCATTGTTTCAGCTCAAGCTTCTTTATTAGTGACTGAAATATCCCAAAAGTAGGATCTTAATGAGTGTAGCATCGAGTATCAACCAACTTCGTACTGCACCAAAGCCGGCTATATCACTACTTCCTAATGGCCAAGTTTTTCAATTGAAGGTTCTAAGGCCAGTTAGTGCTTCATGACACCACACAGCGGCCCCTTATTCTCCTTGACTACTCAAGGGCTACCGATAGCAACAAATGTGTCACACTAATGTAGCTATTGCTTCAACCATGTCGGTATACCCCATACAGTCCCCACGATCTATTGCTACTTACCTAAAAGGTGCCCCAGATTCGGGTAGAGGATCAATACAAACCCAAACAAGGACCCATAAATGTAAAGCAAACAAATAAAACAATGAAAGCAAGCAAATGTGATCTAGCTCTAAGATAACCAACTTTTAAGTTTGTCCCCAGCAGAGTCGCCAGTTCTGTAATACGGTGGGAGAACTAACTTGGTTGTTTTGCGTTTGATTGCAATTATTGCGGATAGCAAGAGTCACCACTGAATTTTCTTTTATCCAATAAAGGAAAGGGTGAAAAGAACAAGAAATACCTTTTGAGATTATTTCTGGAGTTTGGGGGGTAGATTATGAAAAGGGAAGGTGTTAGCACCCTTTTCATCCACAGTTATCTATGGGCTCTTAGTTTCTTGTAGATCATTTTTGCTTTGTTTGAAAATGCTTTTTTGTGATGGGTGTAAGTTTGAAAATATTTTGCAAAATAACTTTGTTGCGGCTAACTTTGTAATGATTCTCGTCTCTATAAGAATGCATATAAAGTGTTGGTTTTGAAAATAGTTCAAAGAGATGTTTGTGTTTGAAGATGTTTTTGAAAATGTGTGGAAATAGTTTTAGTTGACGAGCAAGAAACTACGAGCGTCCTACCTACTCAAAAGGTCTATTTTCTTTTTCTCCTCCTTTAGATGTTACTATCTTACAATTGATTTGGTAAGAATCCCCATCGTTGGATGAGATGGGACGGGCGCGGGTCATTGTATAGTCATAGAAGGAAACTCATCAGGAGTTTTAGCAATTTTCGTTAGGGACTAGATCATTTACTGAATTTACATCGAGGGACATCGAGGGACTATGATATTTTTATCGAGGGTCTTTGCTAAAATGCCCATATTCGAGGGACATGACTATTTTTTGAGGTAACAAGTGAGATTACCCTAGAGGTGCACGTATGTAAATAGTGTATTTGATTACATGCATTATTGTCTTTGATTAGGGTTGTCTACTTGGTGATTTTAAATCTTGCCATACACAACCTAATTACTAGAATTTTATATAAAAGCAGTAAATTGCGGGAAAATAAATGGCCCACGCTATTACATATTAGGGGATGGGGTACAAATGTACAAATGGGGATTGTAAGAATTAAAAGTCCTAATTATTACAACCATATTGAATAGAAACGAAAGAAAATATATAGAAAAATATAAAAAAAAAACAAAAATAGTGCAAAAGAGAAATAGGAAAGAAATTTTGGATCGAAGCATGTGTCCTTCGATTCACACCCTTTTCCTTCTTTCGTTTGGGCCTGCAACCAATGTGTATCGAAGCATGCATCCTTCGATTCACACAACCTTTTTTCTGTTTTCTTTCATTTGGGACTGGATAACAGTATGGGTTGAAGCCATGCTAATATTGTCTTATGGTCTGTACAGGTTAGTTCTTAACATGTATTTGGACAAGAAAAGAAAACAAACGAAAGGGTAGAAACGAAAAATAAACAAAAGGTTATTTACATGCTTGAACCGAAAGGTTTAAAGTCAGGAAGACTTACCTTGAATCTTGAGTTGGTGCTTTTAGACTTGAGTTTCTGCCTTCTTATACTCTTGGGTTCGAAAGAAAAAGAAAAGAGGTGTTATCTATGTTGATTCTGGGTTCGAATGAAAAGAAACAAGTGTTGTGTTTCTTTGATTCTGGATTCGAAAGAAAAGAAACAAAGGTGTGGGTTTTTTGGTTCTGGGTTTGAGAGTGTGTTAAGTGTTCTCCTGTCTTTTCCTTGCCATCAAATCTCTCTCCATCCACTAAAAATCCACCTTAGATGTGTTGTGAAACATCTTATTTATACAAGATTTTGGATGAGATATGGGAGGGAAAACAAATGAAATTTGAACAAATTGGGTATGTTGTCTTCATGGCCTTCGAGGTGCAGATCTTGTATGCCAATCTATTGCAAATATGGGAGCAGCATAGCAGGACTGCTTTGCAGCAGTTTTGGAGTGTTGTGGCAGCTTGGTGCAGGATTTTTTCATAGCAATGCAGCAGAGTTTGACTTCGCAGCACATAGGACTTTGTTCAGCAGCCTTTAACCAAACTCATCAAGAGATAAAACATCTATTGTATGTTCTTCGAATGAACCCATTATATGTCCTTCGAATGGACTAAATATGTGTTCTTTGAATCCAACAAATTCCTGTTCTTTGAATGGACCACCAAATACGTGCTCTTCGTATCCAACAAATTCATGTTCTTCGAATGGGCCACCAAATATGTATTTTTCGAATCCACCCATTGTGTGTCATTGTGTAGAAGCTGTGTGTGTTAAAGGGTTTAAACATGGAATCGAAGCAAGCATAAGGGGAGTCATTTCCTTGTACATGCTAGCATGAGGGAAGCCATTTCCTTATGCATGCTAGCATGAGGTAAGGCCTTGCCATGTAAATTGAAGCATGAGGGGAGCCATTGCCTTGTGAATTGAAGCAAGCAGGAAAGAGGCCACTGCTTTGTGGGTGCTAGCATGAAGGAAGTCATTTCTTTGTGCATGCTAGAATGAGGGAATCCATTGCTTTTTTAATTGAATAAAGCACGAAGATAGCCAATGCCCAGTCGAAGCTTTGTGAAATCGAAGCAAGCTTGACGGAAGCCAAAGTCCAATCGAAGCTTGGGAAATCGAACCAACCTTGAAGGAACCCAAAGTCTAGTTGAAACTTTGTGGATCAAAGTAAGCTTGTTTTTTCTTCAATTTTTATGCTTGAAAGCCCAATGTGATCCATGGAAGCTATATGGGGCATTAAAAATCCAATTGTACTTGGGCAAATTTGAACTTTTGAAAATCCTTGTTAGAAAAGTCTTGAAAAAAGGAGAGGGAAAATTTTAGGGTTCAACACAAGGGGACCACGTTCACAACCGATTGAGGATAAGATGTGACCGCCAGAAAACCTGCATCAAATTGCTTCATTATCTCAGCTTTTATCTTTTCAGACATGTCGGGCCGCATACGAAGAATATTTTTCTTAAAAGGGGGACAATCTTCCTTCTTTAGCAGATGATGAATCACAATGTCGATATCCATTCTTGGCATATCTTTATACGACCAAGCAAACACTTCAACATAGTCTTGTAACATCTGAACCAATCTACTTTTGATACCATCTTCTAGGTTGGCACCAATCTTGACTTCTTTCTTATCTGTCTCAGTATCTAAGTTGATAACCTCGACTGACTCTTCATGAGGTTGAATAGCTTTATCTTCTTGCATTCGAAGTCTAGATAATTCTCCTGGTATTTCACAATCTTCCTCGCCTTTGACTTCGGCTTGGTTAATTGGATGTTTGAAGTCATAAATGGAAATAGTAGATTCGTTGGAAATGAGATCCGGAGTGGATGAAGATCTGCAAGTGTGTGTGTGTGTGTGTGTGTGTATGTGTGTGTGTGTGTGCGTGTGTGTGTGTGTGTGTGTGTGTGTGTGTGTGTGTGCGCGCGCATGTAAGATACATGGCTATTGAAAAAATGTAATAGAGGGAAAAATAGACAATAAACACAAAAATTTGAATGCAAAAGGTCCAATGGTTTATATTTAAATGATCACTGATAAATGAACATGGACAAAACCCTTAACAAATGGACCATAGTACCCTGGGCAAGGCACATGGCTTAAAAGTCATTGTTTGGAATTTAAGATTACAGGAAAAGTTCTTGAATTGACATAAAATAGTAAACAGTAATAACTCCTCAATGAAGGATATGGGAGTGAAATCCTTTGCATTCCAGTTGTTGAGCTTTCCTTCGATAGTAAGGTAGATCCAATCTTCAAAGGTATTTTCATCATCAGAGTTTTCCAAAACATTCACTTCACGATTCCTGATACGGAGAGGTTGCTTTCCCACGTGAGCGCGCATGACTTTTTTCTAGACCTTGATGGTGAAACCCAATCCAAATTTGTCTACATTAAATGGAATGTCGGGAAGTTATCCCTAGATAGTACAATTTCAATCTTCGACCACGACACGGGCATCCTTAAGTGAAACCATTCTTGGTATAACTTCACCAGCTTTTGATATGTTGGAGGAGATTTTGGTGGAAGCAACCATAGGAGGAACAATTTCGAAATCCTGGCATGGAGTCTCTATGAATTCACCTTCCATTTCCACATACTTGAAGGAAATGAGATGGCTCTCCAAAAATTCTTCTTCGCTGCAAACAGTAACGATCTTCCCCTTGACTGGGTATTTTAATTTTGGATGAAGGGTGGATGTTACTGCCCTTGCCCCATGGATCCAAGGGTGTCCAAGAAAATAAGAGTAGGTAGGATGTATGTCTAAGCAAATTAGGTATGCTGTCTTCATGGCCTTCGAGGTGCAACTCTTGTATGCCAATCTGGTGCAAATATGGTAGCAGCATAACAAGACTACTTTGCAACAGTTTTAGAGTGTTGTGGCAGCTTGGTGCAGGATTGTTTCATAGTAGTGCAACAGACTTGGACTTGGCAACACATATGACTTTTTCCAGCATCCTTCGACCAGACTCATCAAGAGATAAAACATAAATTGTGTGTTCTTCGAATGGACCCATTGTATGTCCTTCGAATGGACCAAATATGTTTTCTTTGAATCCAACAAATTCATGTTCTTTGAATGGACCACCAAATATGTGCTCTTCAAATCCAACAAATTCATGTTCTTTGAATGGGCCATCAGATATGTATCTTTCGAATCCACCCATTGTGTGTCATTGTGTAGAACCTATGTGTGTTGAAGGGTTTAAAGGTGGATTCGAAGCAAGCATGAGGGGAGTTATTTCCTTATACATGCTAGCATGAGGGAAGCCATTTTCTTATGCATGCTAGCATGAGGTAAGGCCTTGCCATATGAATCGAAGCATGAGGGGAGCCCTTGCCTTGTGAATTGAAGCAAGCAAGAAAGAGGCCACTGCTTTGTGGGTGCTAGCATGAAGGAAGTCATTGCCTTGTGCATGCTTGAATGAGGGAATCCATTGCTTTGTGAATTGAAGAAAGCACGAAGATAACCAATGCCCAGTCGAAGATTTGTGAAATCAAAGCAAGCTTGAAGGAGGCCAAAGTCCAGTCGTAGCTTGGGAAATCGAAGCAAGCTTGAAGGAAGCCAAAGTCCAGTTGAAACTTTGTGAATCAAAGTAAGCTTGTTATTTCTTCAATTTTTATGCTTGAAAGCCCAATGTGATCCAAGGAAGCTATATGGGGCATTAAAAATCCAATTGTACTTGTGCAAATTTGAACTTTTGAAAATCCTTGTTAGAAAAGTCTTGAAAAAAGGAGAGAGAAAATTTTGGGGTTCAACACACGGGGACCACGTTCGCAACCCATTTAGGATAAGATGTGACCGCCAGAAAAATTGCATAAAATTTCTTCATTACCTCGACTTTTGTCTTTTCAGACATGTCGGGCCGCATACGACGAATATTTTTCTTAAAAGGGGGACAATCTTCCTTCGTTGGCAGATGATGAATCACAATTTCGATATCCCGTCCTGGAATATCTTCATACGACCAAGCAAACACTTCAACATAGTCATGTAACATCTGAACCAATCTACTTTTGATACCATCTTCTAGGTTGGCACCGATCTTGACTTCTTTCTTATCTGTCTCAGTATCTAAGTTGATAACCTCGACTGACTCTTCATGAGGTTGAATAGATTTCTCTTCTTGTATTAGAAGTCTGGATAATTCTCCTGGTATTTCACAATCTTCCTCGCCTTTGACTTCGGCTTGGTTAATAGGATGTTCGAAGTGGATGAAGATCTGCAAGTGTGTGTGTGTGTGTGTGTGTGTGTGTGTGTGTGTGTGTGTGTGTGTGTGTGTGTGTCTGTGTGTGTGCATGTAAGATACATGGCTATTGAAAAAATGTAATAGAGGGAAAAAAGATAATGAACACAAAAATTTGAATGCAAAAGGTCCAATGGTTTATATTTAAATGATCACATGATAAATGAACATGGACAAAACCCTTAGCAATTGGACCATAGTACCCTGGACAAGGCACATGGCTTAAAATTCATTGTTTGGAATTTAAGATTACAGGCAAAAGTTATTGGATTGACATAAAATAGTAAACTGTAATAACTCCTAAATGAAGGAGATGGGAGTGAAATCCTTTGCATTCCAGTTGTTGAGCTTTCCTTTGACAGTAGGGTAGATCCAATCTTCAAAGGTATTTTCTTCATCAGAGTTTTCCACAGCATTCACTTCACGATTCCTGATACGGAGAGGTTGCTTTCCCACGTGAGCGCACATGACTTTTTTCTAAACTTTGATGGTGAAACCCAATCCAAATTTGTCTGCTTTAAATGGAATGTTAGGAAGTTGTCCCCAGATAGTACAGTTTCCATCTTCGACCACGACACGGGCGTCCTTAAGTGAAACCATTATTGGTATAACTTCATCAGCTTTTGATATGTTGGAGGAGATTTTGGTGGCGGCAACTAGAGAAGGAACAATTTCGAAAGCTTGGCATGGAGTCTCTATAAATTCACCACCCATTTCTACATACTTGAAGGAATTGAGATGGATAGCCATAAATTATTCTTCGCTGAAAACAGTAACAATCTTCCCCTTGACTGGGTATTTTAATTTTTGATGAAGGGTAGATGTTACTGCCCTTGCCCCATGGATCCAAGGGTGTCCAAGCAAATAAGAGTAGGTAGGATGCATGTCTAAGCAAATTAGGTATGTTGTCTTCATGGCCTTCGAGGTGCAACTCTTGTATTCCAATCTGGTGCAAATATGGTAGCAGCATAACAAGACTACTTTGCAGCAGTTTTGGAGTGTTGTGGCAGCTTGGTGCATGATTGTTTCATAGTAGTGCAGCAGACTTGGACTAGGCAACACATAGGACTTTTTCCAGCAGCCTTCGACTAGACTCATCAAGAGATAAAACATAAATTGTGTGTTCTTCGAATGGACCCATTGTATGTCCTTCGAATGGACCGAATATGTTTTCTTTGAATCCAACATATTCATGTTCTTTGAATGGACCATCAAATACGTGCTCTTCGAATCCAACAAATTCATTTTCTTCGAATGGGCCACCAGATATGTATCTTTCGAATCCACCCATTATGTGTCATTGTGTAGAACCTATGTGTGTTGAAGGGTTTAAAGGTGGAATCAAAGAAATCATGAGGGGAGTTATTTCATTGTACATGCTAGCATGATGGAAGCCATTTTCTTATGCATTCTAGCATGAGGTAAGGCCTTTCCATATGAATTGAAGCATGAGGGGAGCCCTTGCCTTGTGAATTGAAGCAAGCAGGAAAGACGCCATTGCTTTGTGGGTGCTAGCATGAAGGAAGTCATTGCCTTTTGCATGCTTGAATGAGGGAATCCATTGCTTTGTGAATTGAAGAAAGCATGAAGATAAGCAATGCCCAGTCGAAGATTTATGAAATCAAAGCAAGCTTGAAGGAGGCAAAAGTCCAGTCGAAGCTTGGGAAATCGAAGCAAGCTTGAAGGAAGTCAAAGTCTAGTCGAAACGTTGTGAATCAAAGTAAGCTTGTTTTTTCTTCAATTTTTATGCTTGAAAGCCTAATGTGATCCATGGAAGCTATATGGGGCATTACAAATCCAATTGTACTTGTGCAAATTTGAACTTTTGAAAATTCTTGTTAGAAAAGTCTTGAAAAAAGGAGAGGGAAAATTTTGGGGTTCAACACACGGGGACCACGTCCGCAACCCATTGAGGATAAGATGTGACCGCTAGAAAATCTACATCAAATTTCTTCATTACCTCGGCTTTTATCTTTTCAGACATGTCGGGCCGCATATGACGAATCTTTTGCTTAACAGGGGGACAATCTTCCTTCGTTAGCAGATGATAAATCACAATGTCGATATCTAGTGCTGGCATATCTTCATACGACCAAGAAATCACTTCAACATAGTCATGTAACATATGAACCAATCTACTTTTGATCCCATCTTCTAGGTTGGCACCGATCTTGACTTCTTTCTTATCTGTCTCAGTACCTAAGTTGATAACCTCAACTGACTCTTCATGAGGTTGAATAGCTTTCTCTTCTTGCATTAGAAGTCTGGATAATTCTCCTAGTATTTCATAATCTTCCTTGCCTTTGACTTTGGCTTGGTTAATTGGATGTTCGAAGTCATAACTGGAAATAGTAGAGTCATTGGCAATGAGATCCGAAGTGGATGAAGATTTGAAAGTGTGTGTGTGTGCGTGTGTGTGTGTGTGTGTGCATGTAAGATACATGGCTATTGAAAAAATGTAATAAAGAAAAAAAAAGACAATGAACACAAAAATTTGAATGCAAAAGGTCAAATGGTTTATATTTAAATGATTACATGATAAATGAACATGGACAAAACCATTAACAAATGGAACATAGTGCCCCGGGAAAGGCACATGGCTTAAAAGTCATTGTTTGGAATTTAAGATTACAGGAAAAAGTTCTTGAATTGACATAAAATTGTAAACAGTAATTACTTCTCAATAAAGGAGATAGGAGTGAAATCCTTTGCATTATATTTGTTAACCTTTCCTTCGATAGTAGGGTAGATCCAATCTTCAAAGGTATTTTCATCATCAGAGTTTTCCACAGCATTCACTTCATGATTCTTGATATGGAGAGGTTGCTTTCCCATGTGAGCATGCATGACTTTTTTCTGAACTTTGATGGTGAAACCCAATCCTAATTTGTCTGATTTAAATGGAATGTCGGGAAGTTGTCCCCAGATAGTACAGTTTCCATCTTCGACCACGGCACGGGCGTCCTTAAGTGAAACCATTCTTGGTATAACTTCATCAGCTTTTGATATGTTGGAGAAGATTTTGGTGGCGGAAACCATAGGAGGAATAATTTCGAAAGCCTGGCATGGAGTCTCTATGATTTCACCATCCATTTCCACATAATTGAAGGAATTGAGATGGCTCACCATAAATTCTTCTTCGCTACAAACAGTAACAATCTTCCCATTGACTGGGTATTGTAATTTTTGATGAAGGGTGGATGTTACTGCCCCTGCCCCATGGATTCAAGGGTGTCCAAGCAAACAAGAGTAGGTAGGATGTATGTCCATTATATAAAAGTTAGAGTTTAAAATTTGTGAGCCAACTTTAATTGGGAGATCTACCTCTCCATGAACCATTCTCTTAGACCCATCGAAAGCCCTTACGACAATATCTCTTGGCTTCAATACTAGTCCTTCACAATCTAGTCGGTCCATGCACCTTTGGGTAACACATTTAAAGATGAGCCAGTATCAATTAGGACATGATCCAGGGTGGTCCCCTTACATTCAATAGAGACGTGCAAGGATTTGTTGTGGTTCCTTCCCATAGGAGTCAAATCAGTGTCGAAGAACCCTAATCCATTTCCAGCCGTTAAAGTTGGTACACAGTTCTCAAACTGATCAGCTGTGGTTTCTTGGGGCACATGGGTTTTTCTCAATAAATTGATTAGAGCCTATAAATGAACTTTCGAACAGAGTAACAATGACATCATGGAAATTTTGGAGGGGGTTTGCTTCATCTGCTCAACTATTTTAAAGTCACTCTTCTTTATGATTTTCAGGATTTCCTCCATTTCTCGAGCGGAGGGTTATTCAGCGTTAGTATCTTTGATAGGAGCCTCTATCCCAGAAGGCTCACCTTCTTTCTCTTTGCCTCTAGTGTTAACACTATACTTGTCATGGGTTATACAGACGGGAGTTGTGGTAGTATTGGGCGGTGAAATATCAGGGGAAAAGATTCTCTCTGTTCTTGTCACTTTACTAGAACCTACAATATTAGTGACATCAGCTTCGTCTCTATTGATCCAAGAATTTTGTTTTATCTCATGATAATAAACCTCGACACCATAGTTCCATGGAACCGCTTTATCAGAGGATTAGGGAATAGGCCCAACGACAGTGATTATTAAAGGATCAATAGTTGGTTCATTTGAAATCCTAATAGGACCCTTTGAGGGGATCCTAAGAGGCTTATTGGAGATGGTTATTATGGACAGGTCTTCAGCTTTGTTGGTTAAACTTTTGATGGTGGGAATCTTCTTAAACATAATCTCGCGACTATTTATCAGGCATTGCACACCTTCCTTCAGTTGCTCGCACCCATTTACTTGTTGATCACATCAAACACAATCTTTAGAACAGCCAGGGAACACCCCGACTCTCAGCAAATTAATCTTCATAGTAGTTAATGGGGTTGTTAAATCTTCAATGGAGGAAATAAAAGTAGTGTCATCAATTGCATTAAAACCTTTGCCATGATTCGACATTGTTGCGGCTATCACATTTGGAGTAGCAAGTGGATCAAATTCAATTGTTTTATTTTCTATCAGATCTTAAATCTTATTCTTCAGAGCCCATCATTGATCACTTTCATGCCCAGGGATGTTGGAATGATATGCGCACTTGGCATTTGGATTGTACTTCGGTGATGTGGTATTTGGATTTGATGGTGGATTGCGCAATGTCACTAATTTGGCCTTCAATAGATGTTGTAGGGCTTAAAACAATGAGATTCTTATCCTTGTGAACTTTCTTCGAGGAACTTCAGATCATTGATTGTTGGATGGTTGCCTTTGAGAAGATGGAGGGTTTGAGATTAACACAACATTAACAGAGGTTCGATGATCCTTCTTGATATGGGCCCTTTCCCCATACACATCATTTGTTTCCTTATTTCCAGTGAAAGGCTTTTTTACAGCGTTGGATGCGGAAGAAGATGTCATGGGTATTTTTCTGCTCTTAATGCCACTTTCGACTCTTTCACCAGTTAGGATCAACTCGGTGGAACCAGACAAAGCACAACCAATCAATAGGTTGAAAAATGGGCCATTTAATGTACCCATGAACATGTCAACTAGTTCTCTATCAATTAGCGGTAGTTGGACCCTGCCGACAAGATCCCTCCATTTTTGTGCGTACTCCTTAAACCCCTCATTAGTACCCATTTTCATACCTTGAAGTTGGACTCTAGTAGGTGCCAGATCGGCATTGTATTGATACTAATGATAAAAAGCAGTGGCTAGTTCTTCCCATGTGTGGATGCGGGAACCCTTCAATTGATAGAACCATTCTAGTTGAGTCCCAGCTGGACTCTCTTGTAAGAAGTGGACCCATAGCTTTTTGTCGGTAGTGTGCGGCTGTATCTTGCGCATGTAAGACCTTCGATGAAGTTTCGGGCAGGAAACCCCATCATACTTGGCGAAGGCCGGTATTTTGAACTTATGGGGAATGATGACCCTAGGTACTAAGCCCAACTCACCAAAATCCAAACCAAGCACAGCTTGAATTTCAATAGCCTTTAATCTATCCTCCAACTGCTTGTATTTATCCTCAGCAGGAGGATATTGCTCATCAAAGTAATCTTCGTCTTCGGAAGCTTGATTATTGGCACCCCTAGAATGGGTGCTCCTTGCCTCTTCGTCTTGATTTTCATCCTCTTCAGATGACTCTTCGACTATCTGTACCTGATGAACCGGACCTTTGAATCTCTTACCCATGTTGATGAATGCCTTCTTTTTGGTTTTCTTCTTGGCTACTAGTATAGTCATCAGCTCTTGTTGCCCCTTAGCCATGGTCAGCAAGGTCACTTGGAATTGGGAATTCTGTTCTTGCAATTCCTTCACTGCTTGTTTGATATCGATCTTACTGAAATAAATAGTAGAAAGATAAGGAAGCCTGTTGTGGAAAACTTGTTTATGTTATGATGCATGAAAATGCGTATGCAAATGATTTCAAGGATTTAGAAGATTTAAATTTGTTTAGTTAAAAGGAACAAACCTCAATTGCATTAATAAGTTCAAATTGATTACAAACATGCCTCTTGGGCTTACAATGGATGAAGTAAATACAAAATAAACTCCTAAGACAAAAAGATTGAGCACATCCACTTTGGCGTAATGTAGGCGTCCAAACTTCGCTCTTCATGAAGTTGTCTCGTAAGCTCCAAATCCTTCTTTTCACTTGCGTAGAACTGGGTTTTGAAGGTGTCTCGCTCTTCCTTTAGCTGAATCCAAGCTCTTTGAAAATCTTCAAGAGAAGTAGGCATGTTAGGATAAAGGACCGTATGTGGAACATATCCTTCGGCAACAGGTTCCATGATGATAGGTAGGATGGCTTCATAAGGCATCATGAGGTTTTGGGCGCAAGTTCAAACCCCCTTGAGATAAGGCTCCAAAGGAATGGAGTTCTTATGCCCCAACGTCTTGCTATCAACCTTGTTAACCATGCTCCAAGCTCGTATGAATCTCTGACGATAACCTTGGACATCGCTCTCATACTCAAATGCAATTCCTTGGACAAGTGAATCATGAGGGCCATCCCTCCTAGAATATCCAAATTGTCGCAAAGCCAAATAGGGATTGTAGGTGATACCTTCCCTAATGCTAAGTAGAGGAAAATTAGGGAATTCCCCACAACGGTTAATAATAGTAAGGTCCTCCATAGATCGAGCACACCAATAAATATCAAAATGTGTGAGTGACATTAATCTTTGAGACCATGTCAAGCCTTGCTCATTCTTCAACGTTGATCGAGGTAGGTGTGAAATGAACCATCTAAAGAGTAATGGGATGAAACACAAAAGAGTTCCCCTCTTCTTCATGGTGCGAGTGTGGAAGCAATGTAGAATGTCTCCAAGTAAAGTTGGTATGGGATTACGAGAGAGAAAAACCTTAATGGTATTCACATCTATGAGGTGGTCCGGATTTGGAAATAGAACCAAACCATTGATTAGAAGCACCAAGACATCCTCAAAAGCTTGAAAATCCAAATCTTCCCAGAACAAACGAGCCTCCTCCAACAGTAACTTGGCTAAGAAACCCTTAACTCCACTTCTTCTCACCCAATTTTCCATAATGTCAGATCTCTTTAAATTCAAAGCTTTGGTAATAACTTCAGGTTTGGAGTCTCTTCTAAACTGTTGAATGGTATTTGATCAAGCACATGCACTCCTAACAATTGAGAGAATTCTTCTAATAAAGGCACCAATTGGTAGTCAGGAAAGGTGAAGCAATGATGCATAGGATCAAAGAATTGGAAAAGCACACACATCATTTCTTCTTGGAAGTTTGAGGTAGCCAAGTCCAGAAGTCGGCCATATTTCTCGGTGAAATGAGAATCTCCAGGCACTCTTGATGCTAACTATTAAAGTTGGGGATTCACTTTCACGAAGTTGACTCAGATGGTATTCCTACGAGTAGAAGTCATGACCTACAAAACAGAACAAAGATAAATTCCTAAATCCTTGAAATGGTTAGTGAGAATTTTTTTATGATATTATGGTGTTTTATGATGACATGAATAATAATCACAAATAAAGAACACAAAGACCTCAGGTTTAGGCTTGCATGGAGTTCATAGGTAAGTACCCTCTTGAAGTTTAGTTGGTTCAACCTGTCCTAGAAAGTAATCGGGTTCTATGGAATCTCAATATCACTGATCTTTCTTCATTGGGTATTTTTTCAGCACAATCAATCTTTTCTTGCGGCCAAAATATCCCAAAAGTACGATCTCAATGAGCGTAGTATCGATTATTAACCAAATTTCAGCTTTCCACCGAAACCGACTATCTCACTACTTCCTAATGGCCAAGTTGTTAAATTAAAGGTTCTAAGGTTCATTAGTGCTTCATGACATCACTCAGTGGCCCCGTATTCCCCTTAATTATCCATAAAGGATACTAGTACCCACAAATATGTCACACTAACATAGATATTATCTCAACAATATCGATATACATCGTACAGTCACCACAATCTTTGATATTTACCTAATGGTGTTCCACGATCTGGGTAGAGGATCAATACAAACCAAAACAACAACCCATAAATGTAAACCAAGCAAATCAAATAATGAAAGCAAGTAAATGTGATCTAGCTCTAAGGTAACCCCACTATTAAGTAAATCCCCAGCAGAGTCGCCAATTCTGTAATACGGTAGGAGACTGACTTCGTTGTTTTGCGTTTGATCACAATTTTTATGGATAACAAGAGTCGCCACCGACTTTTCTTTTATCCAATAAGGAAAGGGTGAAAATAACAGGAGAGACCTTTGAATTATTTTGTTGAGTTCGGGGGGTAGATTATGATAAGGGAAGGTGTTAGCACCCTTTTCATCCATAGTTATCTATGGGCTCTTAGTTGCTTGCTAGATCACTTTTGAAATTGCTTTATTTGAAATGTGTTTGTGGTGGATTTTGAAAGTATTTTTGAAAAGCTCCTTCATTTAGGCAAACATTGTAATGATTCTCGTCTCTATAAGAATGCATACAAAGTGTTGGCCTTTTTGAAAATATTTCTTGTTTTGAAAGTGTTTGGTGTGTTTGAAAAGATGTTTGTTTTTTAAAGATGGATTGTGAGCAAGCAACTAAGAACGTTCTACCTACTCAAAAGTCTTTTGTTCATTTATATCTTCCTTTGATATTTCCATCTCACCATTGATTGGTAAGTAACCTTATATTTGGATATGAAGGGACGGGCGTGAGTCATTGTATAGTCATGGATAGAAATGTTGTGAGATATCTTATCATTTTTCTTAAGGGACTAAAATCATTTGTAAGGAAACTTTCGTAGCGTCATCGAGGGACTATGGTCTTGTATTTTGTTTGTTTTTTCTAAGATGTCTCACTTGCATAACATGACCATTTTTAAGCCAACAAAGTGGAGTTAACCCTAGAGGTTAAAAGTGTGCAAGTGTTTATTTTTTAATGCTTGATTTTATCTTGGATTAGGGTTTTCTAAACATTGATTTTATCTTTTCATACAAATCCTAATTACTAGCATTTATATGAAAGCGATAAGTTATGGAAAAGTAAATATCCTACGCTGTTTGATCATTTGGGGATGGGGTATACATATTTACAAATGGGGATTTCAAGAAATTAAATCCTAATTATCTATCACAATCATATTGAATATTTACAAAAGTTAAACGTACAAGAATGAATAAATATACAAGGATATGAATGGAGAAGAAAATGGATTTTGCTTAAGAAAAATGGTTTTTGACCTAATTAACTTAAAAGAAGATAGTTAGCTAAGAATAAGAAAAATTAAAATTAAGTTAATAAAAGAAAAATTTATTAAAGAAAAACAAGTTTTTTAGGGTTTTGTTTATAAAATTAAATTAAACTGGTAAATAAATAAAAATAATAAAATAAAAGTCCTAAGTTCTAAATTAATTAAAAGGAAAGAGATTAAACCCTAGACTAATTATTAATTTATTAAGTTTGTAAGAAAAATATTTTGTCTCTTTGTCTTGAAAGAAAAATATAAATATATATATTATAAATAAAATAAAATATTTTTGCCTTTTTATTAATAAAATAAAATAATAATAATAATATTAATAATGATATAAATAAAGAAGCATGAAAATAAAAATAAAAATATAAAAGAAGTCAGGGGTGAAGTTTGAATTTGGCATGTTTTTGAAGTGAGAAAGAGTTTTAGGTCCAGGCCCAAGTTTGATTTTGTTTGGAAGTCAGAAAAAATAAAAATAAAAGTAAATGGGTTGTGTTGTAAATTGAAACAGGGGTTATGTTGTAGAAGAAGTGGGACAAGCACAACGTGAAGAAATCCAATGCGCTGTAAAAAAAACAAGAAAATATGTGAAAAAAATGCAAAAGGTCTCGCTGGGGCTCGAACCCAAGACCTTCTACATGGCAAGGCTTTAGCGCGCGCTGTTTGTACCACTATGGTGGTCTGTTTCATCCGTTTATAGAATGACTTCAATTAAACTTATCATAAAACACGTCTTATGGCCAACTTCGTCTACAACCTTGCGCTCGCGTAAAAGAGCAAACAACCACAAAAAATTGAAAACTGTAACTTCACCATTTCTCAACCATTTACAAAACTTCAAACATCAAACTTGTTAGAAATTTTACCACGATTCTAAGTATGTAAATAACTTAAGCTAATTCTAAAAGATGAGCATGAATTTATATTGGTACAAATCTGACCTAATATTCTCAGAAACTTCAAACTAAAAATTCTCCCTACCCAATCAATATAAATGAAAACTATGGATATATACAGTTTCAGGGCAATGATATCTACATTTTGCATTTGAAAATGCAAACCTAACAATGTCTAAATAATTAGATGAAAAGTCATAAAAATACCTTGAAAAATGAAAATTGTATTATGAGTTTGAGCTTGTCCTAAATGATGGTGATGATCTGGATAGCTTCCTCAAGCTCCCAGGAAGCTAATGCAACCTTTACTTGGAGCTGGAAGTGTCTAAATCGTGCTAGAGAAGTCAATGTGCAGCACCCTATTTTAGGTTATGGAGGAAGGTGATGGAGGTGTTACAGTCATGTAACAGGGTGTGGGATTGTTTGTAGATGATGTTTAGGAACTTTTGAAAGTGAAAGGCCAAGAAACGCACAAATGGATTAGGTGTTTGGAGTTTTCGGCCAGAAAATGCAACACTGGAGGTTGCTTATGTAATCTAGACTTTGAGAGGGTTTGAGGGCTTAAGCATCTGTCCCTTGGCTTGCAAATGATGTATGTATTTATAGGCAAGAGGTTTCAAGTGTTACAACAACTCTGAAATAGAATTCTTAAGTTGTGGCGACTTTACTTGTTTTTGAAGCAATGTTGAAACATCTTGTTCTAAGACATGGTACAAGGTTGTATAGAGTGGTTAGAACTTTAAACATGATTTATTTTGATTTATAGGGGTTGTGTGTGCAGAAAGAACAAGTGCAAGGCTCAATACAAGTTGACTTTGCATAAAGCTTTCTTTTCTAAAATGGCAATGGTAACTTTGTGCCATTAATGGAAAATTGGTTTGGACAATGCTTCAAGAACTTGGATAAGAGCTTAATAAATTGTGTAAACCATTAATTATCGAGTGAAACACAAGTTTGAGGCCTGCAAAGTGAAGATTGTGAAGCATGGTTATGGATTTGGCTTATGTTCATCACAAATTTGCCTTGCAAAACAAGAATGAAACCCTAACTTCATGGCTTCGATTCTCTTAGCTCAAACATGATCTCAATTAGTTCTTTGACTTTTTAGAAATATTGTAACATTCTCTACAATTCCTATTTGAATCACGTTTGCAAAATCCAATAGGAACTATGTGAAACTTGGCCAAGAAGTTAGGTCAAAATCCTGACTTAAGATGCTCAAAACTTCACTAAGTGTTTTAGTTTCATGGACATGTCTTTATGAATTAATAACTTGAGATCCAAGCATTTCTAGAAAAAAGTTATGTCCTATAATGTTTTAAATCTCATTGAGATCTACAACTTTCATGTTGGAAGTTTTTCTTGAATCATCTCTTGCATCTTAATTTGGCACAAAGATATGAAAAAAAAGTAAATTTTTTAACACTTAGAAAAATTCTAAGTCTTGGAAATTTTGACTTTTCAAAATGAAATTTGACTTTTTGATTTCTTGATGAAAAAACTTCATATTTTGACATGTCTTGATGAAATATGATTTTTGAAACTTGATTTTGATCAAAAAGTCAAAGTTTGACTTTTCAGTACATCAGTTGACTTTTCACCAGCTGATTGAATTTCAACTATTAACCAATTGATCTTTGCAAGTGTTTTGAACCATACCATTAGGTTAAAATTATACATTTGAATCCTTTATATCATTTTTCAAACCAATAATTCATGTATTTGGTCAACAGTAAAAAATTAAGCATCTTCAGTCAAAACCCTAATTTTGACCATTTTGCCCTTTTGGTGATCTGATCAAATTTCTTGAGGAATTATGATCCAAACTTGATCAATTGACATATATGAGTTCAAAATTTTGATATTGATCAGAAATTATGAAATTTGACTGTAAATTGACCATAATTGACTTTTTCCCCAATCCAATTATTTTTAGGTCAACTGATCAATTGACTGAGCAAAGATGTGATCCAAAGCTTGAAACTTGACATGAGCAATCTTGGGAGTCCAAAATGATCCATGAAAGTCATATGAAGCATTAAAAGTCCAATTGTCCTTATACAAATTCAAACCCTAATTTTGAGTCATCTGTGCTTGAGGAGGGGTCTTGAGTTGATCAAACCTTGTGCAATCTTGAATCAATGGAGATCTTGTGAGAGAATTCTTGAGAAATTGTGAGGGCAAATTTTGGGATACAACAACTCATAATTCACAAGATCACAATCCCTAAAACTCAATAAAATTTACAATATGTTCCACACCTATAATTAGGTTTGTAACCTTCTTTTTATAATCAATGACTGGTTGAATATGGGCTTAAAAAATGCAGCAGATCAGTTGCTGAAAATCTACAGAAACTTCTTCATAAAAATAGGACTTGAATAATATGTTTCCTAAAATGTATCAACATTTAGAGAAACAAATTAATCTTGTAATATCCTCATAAATTATTTGATTCCTCAGTCTTTGGATTCCAAATATAATATCCTAATATTCCCATAATATTCAAGACTTGTTATAACTAAAATAATCCAAGTGTACAAATGTATCATTCAGGATGTCAAATGATTATTCATAGGACATCTTGTTCAACATGTTTCTCCAGGTTATAGAACATCTTATCTCAACATGTTTGTCACAAAACATAAGTTAGTTTTACCAAACATAATGCTAGTCACAAAAACATAGAATTAACAATCTCACCCTTTTGCTTATTTTGGCCAAAACAACTTAATACTCCTTGCAAACATAAACATAAAAAGAAAAACTTAGGTTTGAAAAACATAAGACACACACATCAGAAGCACAACAACATAAAATAAATAAAAACCACACAGATAACCGCATAATGTTTGACATCTTAACAAGACCATGGAGAGGGATACACAACACGAGTTACATGTTGTCTTGTAAAATGTGTACATGAGGAAGAAGATAACCTGCATCTTTAGGAACACCCAAGTTACTCCCCCTAAAACTCATAACCAGTTCTTGTCACAAAGCCCCTAGAGAATTTTCCTAAAGCCTCAAGAAACCAAAAATAACTCTAACTTGAATAATCCAAGTTAGAAGACAATGTGACAGAAGCAACACATATTAGAATATCATGTGACAAAAGCAAAAAAACACACCAGACATGATGTTAAAAAATCTGGAACGACATCCTGTATACACTCACAACATAAGAATCATCAAACAAAGAAACAGAAAAAAAATTATGACAGATGGTCATACTCCCCCTTTGTTGTTGCATGCAAGGAGAAACAACACTCAAGAACACCAAACAAGATAAACCACACTACTCTCCCCCTTTTTACCCAAAATATGACAAAATTGAGTTTGATAATGAAAGTAAAGTTGACACAAATAGAAACTCAATGAAAGACTCGAAAAGCAATACTGAAAGGGAATAAAAAAGAAGATAAACAAATAAAAAATAAAACTTGAGAGGAAAGAACAAGTAAGGGGTATTTATATACAAAGAAAGTTACTACGGTTTGTAACAACAAAACCAATCAATGCACGCGTTTTCCAAGAAGATAAAATCATCCTTGTTAATGGTGCATGATGGGGTCTGTGATCGACTTAATGTCTGATGGTATCTTAACTGCAAGCGCACAGCCTATCGGGGTGGTAATAAAAGATTGTCGAATCCATAGGGACTTTGTAATCACGCTAGTGTTGTAAAACAGGTTGGTTTAGCTAAGGCGGAAATTGTCACACGTTGGTTTTGGGAAAATTAAGGAAGGTAAATTAATTGATTTTAAAGTAATTATAAAATGAACGGTCGGTATGCAATAGAGTCAACCTAAGGGATCTAATCGGGCCTAGGCATATAAGGATGGTCAACTTGGTTTATCCGTAGAATTAATCAGTTTAAAAACCCTCAACTCACACTTTCATGATCTTATCTCGGATTATACGTCTAAAGCCCTATACCTGCTTTCGCTAGCCTATAAGTGTTTAGAAGTATTCTTTGGAAACTTAATTAATTCTAATTTGGTTTAAAGCGCTTTCACTGTATTTAAATCAAATGCCTAACTTTAGCTATCCGGTTAAAAACCTCACACTTTCGTGGTCTCGATTTAACCTATTTACTCTTCTTACTTTCGTAACAAAGATTTTATTATTAAGCATAAAAAGTTATAACCAGAGTTAAGTTGATTAAAGTTTTAGCCTAAGTTTGATTAGAAGCCTAATGTCTCTTACTATTCCATACCGACACTAAAGGTTTAGCTAGCCATGGAAATCAAAATAAACATACTGTAAATAAAAGCAAGCAAATATAAATTGGACATTATAAATAATAAATAACAAGCGTGCATTAATAAATTAATTAAAATGAATTTAATACAATTGCAAAATAAAAACCTGACAGTAAAGCCAATACTTCAATCCTTCTTCCACAAATCGGAAACTCGGACTTGGTATCGGGAGTATTGCAAATTCTGAAGCTTGAATGATAAATCTTAAACTAGAATAATAATTCCCTAATGTTGGAAATTATTATTTGGACAGTGGAATTTAAAAGAATTGAATTAAACAAATGATGTAAGAATAATAACTGAAATAATACTGGTTTCAATTTTGGCAGAGCTTCGGCACAAATAAGCTGTAATAAAACTCCGTACTTTTTTGTTCAATATTGAGGTATTTATAGAAGAATAAAATCTGGCAGTTGGTTTGTTAAACTTGGAACTCAGTCTTCCTTCAAAATCTCCAAAAATATAGTAACCTAGTAGTTGAGGGAGAAATGGTGAACGTGGTGTTTGACTGGAGAGAATTAAGGAGTTTGGAAACTCCTTCTGTTATGCTTGCCACGTTCTGCATTTTCCAACTGGACTGTTATACGCATTACGTTCGTTACATGAACGTTACGAGCAGATTTTGGTCTTTCCCGTGTTACGGTCGTGGCCACTGTGTTACAGTCGTAACACTCTTCAAACTGGCTTACGGTCGTGGCAGCTTCATTACGATCGTCACAGCTACAAAAATGCAGTTCTTTGACAGATTTATCCTTTTCTTCTGTTCTTTTGATGCTTTCTTGCATTGTTTCATGTTTTCTTCTATTTTGAGCTCAATTATGAAATACCTGCAAAAGTGATGACAAACTCGAAATATTCGGGAATTAATCGGGTCAAAATAATACAAAACGGACGAATTTCATAGCAAATAAACGATACGATTTCGTGTTATCAAATTCCCCCATACTTAAACCTTTGCTTGTCCTCAAGCAAAATAATCAAATTTAGAATATCAGACAAGTTTTTATAAACGCACATAACTAGTATACCTTTCGTTTTCAAATAATTTCAAGAAATCCTAAGTTAGTTCGGCCGAGAAAATCGAATGAAACAACAACGATACGTAAATGATACAAGCAACAAGCTAGTCGACGACTATCCGTTTTAAACGAAGCGTCCAATTACACCGTTATAATTCAACTCAAGGTTTCTCGCCCATATTTCACCCGGTTTCGTTCTTGCGCAATCACATTAAGCCCATTATCCTTGCACGCACGTAGTGGAATAGCCGGTTAGTGGTTCTGATCAAAACACGACGGTTTCTGGCACAAATATGTGGCAACCTCTTTTATCCAATTGCAAGATGCGGGGGATCAAACCGTAGTCTGCCCTACCGAGTTCAATACCAGATGCTTCCGAACCACCTAGACAATGGATTCTTATGTTACTTAGTAGAAGCTTTTGCATCCGTTGGATTAAACGATTGGGTGAGGATCGCCCAATTTAATTGGTGCAATATCTATTTCCTTAAAGCATGTAACATTGTATTTAAATCAATTTGCAAGATCATCCACTTATGTTCATCTACTTTCCACGTGGATTGTGTTAGGACTGGTGCTGACTGCTAATATAAACTACTAGGGGCTAATTTAAGGTTCGAAACTCAAAGTATCGGTATAACGAAAAATGAAGACGATTCGCGTGAGTAGAGAGTCGAAGGTGTCATAATCGTATAGTTCTCGTTGGATCGCTCTCGGCCTTCTAACTAAGATTTCAGTTAAAGTAGGTAACTAACGGTTGTGCGAATATAAAAGGCTAAAAATTTTTGGCTAAATAAAATGGGGAGAAAATGAAATAACGAAATATAACAGAAATAGAAATGAAATTACTCGTTCTGGATTAAGAATGCGGTACTCCTCCCACACTATATCAAACATTGTCTCAATGTTATGATATAATGGCGAGGTTAAATAAAAAGTACATCGGAAAAACAAGGAAAACAACAAGAAAAGGAAAAACTACTGGCGACCACGGCGGCTTCGGGTTCGTGACCGTCTGGAAGGAGTAGCTTCAGGGTCAGTGTCCTGGGGTCCAAGAGATGTAACACCCATCCTCAAAGCGTTAAGCTCGCATAACACTTCATCTAGCCTTTCATTTGTCGAGCGTTGACCACTCAAGATTTGGACATTTTGCTGATGTAAGGCGTCGTAACGCTCCTGATTCTTCCTTTCAAGAGCTACAACCATCTGATTTTGCTGATGGAGGGCTCTAAGGACGTCCTCCATAGTAAAAGGAGGTGGTGCATAAGAGGATGACTCAGGAATGTCAGGCGCGGGAGCAGCTCGATCCATTTCTTCCTGCATCTCATTGGCGGGGCTGACATGAGGTTCTTCTTGAGCAGCAGCAGGGCCTTCAGGGTTAAATAGCCAGTTGGCTCAGTTCTGAGGGTCGATTATGTCCCTGCAAGGCAAAACAATATTAGTGTAAACTCGGTTTTGTATCACTGGATGAAATCTTCCATCGTCCCGCTCGTGGATGAGGTGGGTCGATTTACAATGATCCAAAGTGAGCAGAACCGGTGGTCTGGACGGCAGATGAACAAGGGTGTCACCATGGTTTAGTGCTAAAGCAAGAGAAGTGACAAGCCCTCCAAAATAGAAAGGTTTGCCGCCTCTGGTGCAGATGGAGTGAATATGAGCCAGGAGGAAAGGTGCGGCATTAATTTTCTGACCCGAGAATGCACAATGCATGAAAAATAGCTCCTTTGAGTTGAGCTTGTGGTTGCTATCTCTTGCAAAGATTGTGTTGGACAAGATGCGGTGGAAGTAACGAATGGCGGGGTTGTGGATTTGGGTGGCATTTAGGTGATCGTATGAATCAGCCCAATTATTGGTCAAGCTATGCCACAAGTTGAAAGATTCCTCATGAAAAGTGTAAGGCACACGTAGGTGAGCGCCTTCATCGATACAGAAATCAAGTAGGCGACCGAATGTGTTCTGATGGAATTCGTATTCGGTGCTGAAAATTCGGAACCTTACCACACCGGTAAGTTGATTTCTTGCACCGTTTGGAGTAATGTAGCAAAATGAACTGAGAAACTCAAGTGTGAGAGTCTCGTACGTCGGTTGTGGCTGGCTACATAGCGTCCAAAGGTTGACACTTTGTAATAGGTGTTGGACACTTTCGAGCAACCCGAGGTTTCGGAGGCAGTCAGTGTCGACGAACCTCGTAGGGTGGATGCCTCGGCGCTGGAACTTTAGGAACCGTGTCCGTTGAGTTTCACCTGCTTCGCCATTTCGTAGGGTAATGCCAGGAATGAGATTGTCCGCCATTTGCATGCAAAGTGTTTGAGTGAAAATGGGTCTTGGTTGGTGAATGAGAGAATGATAATGATGATACGGGTAATGGATGTATATATGGTGGAAGGAGGTAGTGGAAGTTTGAAAATTGATAGGGATTAATTTTGGGTTGAATGGGGTTAATGGGGAGTTATGGAAGAAGAAGAAGAGAGAAAGGTGCAGGAAAAGGGAACGTTCTGCTAACAGGGTTACTGATGTAACCCGTGTTACGGTCGTAACACCTGGCTGACGAGTGTAACGCTCTGAAAGGCGCGTTACGTTCGTGGGGGATAGATGACGATCGTGGCAGCTACAAGTTTTGGTTTTTTTCACAGAATAGAACATAATACAATTGCACAGAGTATATTTTTATAGCAGCAGAACATCTCAGGCATTCTAACATAAACACAGCATTAATTAATTCAACATATAATCCAACATATATAATTCGCAAATAGAGTAGAAAACCGTAAAATATTTTAAGCGGCATAATGATTGTGAGTTTAAAACTGAAAACAAACAATTGCATTGGTTTAAACTGAGTAACTTGTTCCTTTTTTCCAGAAAAAAAAAATAAATGACGCGTAAGTTTAAATGCAGTAACTTTAAAAATTGGAACTAACTAAAAACAAAGCAGAATGGAAAAAGTCTAAAACCAAAGAATTGAAAAACTGAAAACTGAAAATTGAGAAACTATAAACTGCTTCATCCAATCTTTTCTTTTAATATTTCCAAAGCTTGAGTGATGTGATAGAACTGCTCCACCGAGATGTCAGTCAAACCCATAAGATCCAAACGCATAGTCTTCAATTCATTCTTTATTCCATCAATATCAGTTTTATAAGCATCTAAAGTGGTCGGAATGGTGTTTAATTGTGTGGTATATTCTCCTTGGTTTGTATCAGGGGCTGCTTGTGCTTCAGCCATATTTGTAAAGTCATGATAACCAGGAGGGGTTTCGGGATCCGTTTCGGTTTCAGACATGAAATTATTATCAACAAAATATGATTGTGGTGTTTCCGGTGTTGAAGGGTGATCGGGTGGATTCAATTCGTACAACCAATTTTCGCGGTTGTGGACACTTATTCGGGCATAGTTCAGGAGGGTAAAAAGAGTAACAACCTCATCTCTGATCAGGTAGTCATAAGGTGCAGGGCCTAAGTTTCCTATTATCCGATTGTTAAAACAGAAATTAATATTCATAGGCCTAATTGATCCAAATGGTGCACAGTTATTAAGTTGGCAACGATGTCCAAGAGCATGTGCAATCATTGTAACTAATCCTCCCACACTGACAGGAACATTAGGGTCCTCACTAATGCGGGTAAAGGTCTTCATCAGGAGTGGGACCGCATTGACAGGGCGTCCTAGGTTCATACAATAAAGCAGAGATAATTCATCCTTGGATACAGCATTTTGATTTTGTTCTTTTCCAAACAGGGTGTGGGCAAGAATCCTATGGAAATAACGGATGGCTGGGTTATGTATTTCGTTGTTATCCATACTTTCTGGGTCAGGGTGATAGTTTCCGGTTAAAGTACCCCAGAAGTAGTCCAGCTCAAAATCCAATAGATCGGCCTCAGGGGTGGTAAAAGTTAAGGGTCCACTGGGGAATCCTAATAAAGTAGCTAAGTCCCTATGGTTATAGGTGAATTCAATACCAAAAAGTCTGAAGGTAATGAATCATTTTCGGGCTCCAACACTGTGTTCAGGGATGTGAACTAGAGAACTTAGGAATTCAAGGGTAAGCTCTCGGTAAGTGACGAACCTATTTTTCAGGTGGGCTTTCTCCCATCCCAACCGGTTAAACATGTAGTGAATACTGTCAGTAATGCCTAAAGAGTCCATAGTGGGTACATCATGATACAGGGTTAAACTGATTGCTCGCTGAGTCAAAGCCTCAAATCGTCTTTGTTGGTTTCTACCTCTAAAGGCGGCTTCCATAAAGGTCTGTGGGGGATCCATAGGAAAAACAAAACAGGGAAACAGAGTAGAGGAGAAAGTAAAGAGAAAAAGATTATTCAGAATTCCTGTGTCAAGTAAAATTGATTTGAAATCAGCAGCAGTTTCATAAAAGTTTTTAGAAACGAAAAATACTTATATAGAATGCAAAAACAAATAATATAAACAAGATAGCAGGTAAAAACAAATAAAATGGGTTGCCTCCCATGAAGCGCTGTTTTTAACGTCATAAGCCTGACGAAATGCCTAGTGAAAGATTATTCGGGAGAAATAGGTAGCAGTTCTACGAGTTTAAGCTTATTCGTATAATCTCTATTATCTACACGATGATATTGTTTTAACCGCTTCCCGTTTACAATAAACGGGGCGCTATTTCTATCCGTGATTTCTACCGCTCCGCTAGGCAAAACTCTTGTAATGTCGAAAGGACCGGACCATCTAGATTTAAGTTTTCCAGGGAAGAGTCTAAGTCTAGAGTTAAATAAAAGTATGAAATCTCCCACATTAAATTCTTTCCGTGATAAACGTTGATCGTGCCATTTTTTAGTTCGTTCTTTGTATATTTTAGCGTTTTCGTAAGCGTCTAGTCTTAATTCTTCCAGTTCATGTAAATCGAGGATTCGTTTCTCGCCAGCAGCAGTGTAATTGATATTGAGTGTCTTTATCGCCCAATAAGCTTTATGCTCTAATTTTACCGGGAGATGGCACGATTTTCCGTAAACAAGTTTGAAAGGTGTAGTTCCGATAGGAGTCTTATAAGCCGTCCTATAAGCCCATAAGGCTTCGTTAAGCTTGGATGACCAATCTTTTCGAGATATCGCGACTGTTTTTTCTAATATTTGTTTAATCTCTCTATTCGAAACTTCGACTTGTCCGCTAGTTTGCGGATGATAGGGCGTTGCTACGCGGTGGTTCACTCCATATTTAGATAGTAATTTATCAAATATCTTCGAAACAAAATGAGATCCACCGTCACTGATAACAAGTCGGGGAACACCAAAACGCGGGAAAATTATATTCTTGAAAAGCTTTATCACCACTCGTGTGTCATTTGTGGGAGAAGCTATTGCCTCGATCCATTTTGAAACGTAGTCGACAGCGACGAGTATAAACTTGTTTCCAAAAGAAGATGGGAAAGGTCCCATAAAATCTATTCCCCAAACGTCAAAGATTTCCACTTCAAGTATTCCTTTCTGAAGCATTTCGTCGCGTCTTGAGATATTACCGGTGCGTTGGCATCGGTCACAGTTTTTAACGGCGAAGTGGACATCCTTCCACAGGTTAGGCCAGAAAAGGCCGGCTTGGAGAATTTTGGCACACGTTTTAAAGGTGCTAGTATGTCCGCCACAAGGAGATGAATGGCAATGGTAAATGACGTTTTCTATTTCTTCGTCGGGTACACACCGGCGGAAAATTCCATCGGGTCCTCGTTTAAATAAAAGTGGTTCGTCCCAATAGTAACTCTTGAGATCATGGAAAAATTTCTTTTTCTGTTGGTAAGTTAAATCAGGTGGAAGTGCTCCGACAGCTAAATAGTTAACGATGTCAGCATACCAAGGCAATCCTATGGTCATGTCGATGGCTTCCATAACTTCTTTAGCTTCTGGTTTATTTAAATTCAATTGATCTAGGTCGCTTATCATTTGTGCTATCAGATGTTCATACGGAAAATCGTCGTTAATTGGCACTTGTTCGGGTTTTATACCTTCTAAACGGGATAAATGATCCGCTACGACGTTTTTGGTTCCTTTCTTATCTTTTTAATTTCCAAGTCGAATTCTTGTAAGAGTAAAATCCATCGGAGGAGTCTGGGTTTTGCATCTTTCTTGGCAAGTAAATATCAGATAGCAGCATGGTCTGTGTAAATGGTGATTTTCGCTCCTACAAGGTAAGAACGGAATTTGTCGAGTGCGAAGACCACGGCTAAGAGTTCTTTTTCAGTGGTGGCGTAGTTCATTTGAGTTGAGTCTAGCGTTCTGCTGGCGTAGTAAATTGCGTGAAGTTTCTTATCTTTTCTTTGTCCAAGAACTGCGCCGACAGCGTAATCACTTGCATCGCACATGATTTCGAAAGGTAACCTCCAATCGGGCGGTTGCATGATTGGTGCAGAAATAAGTGCGGCCTTAAGGGTTTCAAAAGCTTGAAGACAATTGTTATCGAATATGAACTCAGCATCCTTCATTAATAGACCGGTTAGTGGTTTTGTAATTTTCGAGAAATCTTTAATAAAACGTCGGTAAAAACCGGCGTGTCCTAGAAAACTTCGTATCTCTCGAACGGTCTTTGGTGGTTGGAGTTCTTTAATCACCTCTATCTTAGCTTTATCAACTTCAATTCCTTTATTAGAAATAACATGTCCAAGTACGATTCCTTCTCTGACCATGAAATGGCATTTTTCCCAGTTGAGCACAAGGTTTACTTTCACACATCGTTCTAAAATACTTTCTAAATTAGACAGACATCCTTCAAAGCTTTGTCCACACACAGAGAAGTCATCCATAAACACTTCCATGATGTCGTCAATGAAATCTGCAAAGCTGGCCATCATACATCGTTGGAAAGTTGCGGGAGCATTACATAATCCAAATGGCATTCGTCTGTACGCGAACGTTCCATAGGGACACGTGAATGTAGTCTTCTCCTGATCATCATGGTGAATCGGAATTTGGAAAAATCCAGAATAACCGTCTAAATAACAGAAATAGGAGTGTTTGGCTAATCGTTCTAACATTTGATCAATAAAGGGTAAAGGAAAATGGTCTTTCCGAGTAGCTTTGTTCAGTTTTCGATAATCAATGCACACTCTGTGTCCACTAACTACTCTTTGTGTTATCGATTCGCCTTGTGCGTTTTTCACGACAGTGACACCTCCTTTCTTAGGTACGACATGCACTGGGCTAACCCATTTACTGTCGGAGATCGGGTATATAATTCCAGCTTCCATTAGCTTTTTGATTTCATCTCTGACTACAGTGCTTAGAATCGGATTGATTCTTCTTTGAGGTTCTCGAGAGGTTTTGCAATCCTCTTCTAATAAAATACGGTGCATACAAATTGAAGGACAAATTCCTTTTAAGTCTGATATGTTGTAACCTAACGCAGTAGGGTATTTCCTTAGAACGTCTAAAAGTTTTTGAGTTTCGAGCGTTCCTAAACTGGAATTCACTATTACAGGTCGAGTTTGTTCAGTATCAAGGAATTCGTATCGTAGATTTTTAGGTAGAACTTTCAATTCTAGTTTTGGTTTCTTGGAACATGGCATATGATTGGGTGTAAGTGCTAGACTTTCGCTTAGACTGTCATCTTTATATGGTTCTCGCCAATTGTCGTCTTCGAATATCAGAGGGGTTTCGATTTTCATTATTTCGGAATATGTGGTTTGTTCAACTTCCATCTCTCTCACACACTCGTCTATAATATCGAGTAAGTAACATGTGTCATTTATGGCGGGTGCTTGTAGAAATTGAGTGAGGATGAATTCCACTTTTTCCTCTCCGACTTCGAATGTTAATCTGCCCTTCTTTACATCAATTATAGCTCCGGCGGTGGCTAGGAATGGTCTTCCTAGTATGATAGGGGTAACTGAGTCCTCGGTTATGTCCATGATGATGAAATCGGTAGGGATATAGAATTGACCTATTCTAACTGGAACGTTTTCCAGTATACCTACAGGGTATTTAACCGATCGGTCGGCTAATTGGACGGACATTTTCGTGGGTCTGAGTTCTCCCATCTCTAGCTTTTTGCAAATAGATAAGGGCATGACACTAATGCTTGCTCCTAAGTCACATAGAGCTTTGTCTATGACAAATTTTCCAATATTACAAGGTATAAAGAAACTACCTGGGTCTTTTAGCTTAGGAGGCATATTGTTTTGAATGATCGCGCTACACTCGGCAGTGAGTGTAACTGTTTCGTTATCCTCTATCTTCTTCTTGTTGGATAGGATTTCCTTAAGAAATTTAGCGTACGAGGGCATCTGAGTGATGGCTTCTGTAAAAGGTATGGTTATATTGAGTTGTTTCAGAAGTTCAACGAATTTCTTGAACTGGCCCATCGTTTTGGAATTTGTAAGTCTCTGAGGATACGGGATTAGTGGTTTATAAGGTGGTGGAGGTACATAAGGCTTCTCTTGCTCCACTGCTTCTTGCGTTTCGCTTTCCTTTTCTTTAGGCTCATTGGCTTGTTCAGGCAGCTCGCTCTGCTTTTGGTACATGGCTGGATTTTCTAGTCTCGGGTCAACAGGTCCGTCGAGTTCTTTTCCACTTCTCAATATCACAGCATTAGCATGTCCTTTCGGGTTGGGCTGTGGTTGACCAGGAAAAATTCCAGCTGGTGCCGCAGTAGATGCTTGTTGTTGAGCTACTTGTGAGATTTGCGTCTCAAGCATCTTGTTATGGGTGGCTAAAGCATCAACCTTGCTAGCTAATTGTTTTATCTGCTCATTAGTATGCAAATTTTGATTCATAACGTCTTTATTAGTCTGAGCTTGGGTAGCAACGAAGTGTTCAATCATGATTTCTAGGTTAGATTTCCTAGGAGTATTAGGTCCATTACCAGGATGATTTGGGATAGCTTTTGGATAATCGGGTGGTGTGGCAGGAGCTTGTACAGGCGCGTATAACGCGTTGTTGTTTTTGTATGAAAAGTTTGGATGATTTTTCTAGCCTGGGTTATAGGTATTGCTATAAGGGTTCCCTTGTACATAGTTTGCTTGTTCAGCTGGAACTCCTGTTAGAAGTGGGCATTCTGGAGCAAGATGTGATTGAAGACCACATAGATCGCAAGTTTGGACAACTGCAGCTACGGTAGCTGCAGGAGCAGTGGTGAGGTTTTCTAGCTTTTGGGTAAGAGCTTCCACTTTAGCATTGACTTGGTCCAGCATATTCACTTCAGACATTCCACCTTTGGTTTGGGATTTCTCCACATTAGCTCTTTCGCTTCCCCATTGATAGTGGTTCTGGGCCATACTTTCGATAAGTTGATTTGCTTCGGCATATGGTTTATCCATCAGTGTGCCACCAGCAGCGGCGTCTATAGTCATTCTTGTGTTATACAACAGACCGTTGTAAAACGTATGAATGATTAGCCATTCTTCTAAACCATGATGAGGACAGAGTCTAATCATATCCTTGTAACGTTCCCATGCTTCGAAAAGTGATTCGTTATCTTTTTGTCTAAAACCGTTGATGTTAGCTCTAAGCATAGCAATTTTGCTTGGTGGGAAATATCTAGCCAAGAAGACTTTTTTCAATTTATCCCATGTGGTGATTGAATTTGAAGGAAGGGATTGGAGCCAGGCTCGGGCTCTGTCTCTTAAAGAAAAAGGAAATAGGCGCAATCGTATCGCCTCGGGGTTTACACCATTCGCTTTTACAGTGTCTGCATACTGCACAAACACTGACAGATGTAGATTAGGGTCGTCAGTAGGAGATCCAGAAAATTGATTCTGCTGAACAGCGGATAGAAGCGAAGGTTTCAGCTCGAAATCATTTCGAGCGATAGCAGGGGCAGCAATGCTGTTGTGAGGCTCCGCTTGCGAAGGAACTGCATAGTCCTTAAGAGCGCGAGGCGGATTTGGTACGTCAGCCATTGTCGATTCTTCGGTAGATTCTGATAACGGGATATCAGGAATTTTTGTTGGAGGAAGATTATTAAGAGATCGGTATTCTTGAATTCGGCGTCTTAATCTTAAGTAACGCTCGATATCGTTAATTTGTAAATGCAAAGGCTTGTTTTGAGAACGAGTGTTTGGCATACATAGAGGGAAATGTAAAAAGTTGCCTTAGTCTAGACAGCGTTGTTTTCAGATTACACTAGTGACTAAACTAAAGTCCCCGGCAACGGCGCCAAAAACTTGATGGGGTCTGCGATCGACTTAATGTCTGATGGTATCTTAACTGCAAGCGCACAGCCTATTGGGGTAGTAATAAAAGATTGTCGAATCCACAGGGACTTTGTAATCACGCTAGTGTTGTAAAACAGGTTGGTTTAGCTAAGGCGGAAATTGTCACACGTTGGTTTTGGGAAAATTAAGGAAGGTAAATTAATTGATTTTAAAGTAATTATAAAATGAACGGTCGGTATGCAATAGAGTCAACCTAAGGGATCTAATCGGGCCTAGGCATATAAGGATGGTCAACTTGGTTTATCCGTAGAATTAATCAGTTTAAAAACCCTCAACTCACACTTTCATGGTCTTATCTCGGATTATACGTCTAAAGCCCTATACCTGCTTTCGCTAGCCTATAAGTGTTTAGAAGTATTCTTTGGAAACTTAATTAATTCTAATTTGGTTTAAAGCGCTTTCACTGTATTTAAATCAAATGCCTAACTTTAGCTATCCGGTTAAAAACCTCACACTTTCGTGGTCTCGATTTAACCTATTTACTCTTCTTACTTTCGTAACAAAGATTTTATTATTAAGCATAAAAAGTTATAACCAGAGTTAAGTTGATTAAAGTTTTAGCCTAAGTTTGATTAGAAGCCTAATGTCTCTTACTATTCCATACCGACACTAAAGGTTTAGCTAGCCATGGAAATCAAAATAAACATACTGTAAATAAAAGCAAGCAAATATAAATTGGACATTATAAATAATAAATAACAAGCATGCATTAATAAATTAATTAAAATGAATTTAATACAATTGCAAAATAAAAACCTGACAGTAAAGCCAATACTTTAATCCTTCTTCCACAAATCGGAAACTCGGACTTGGTATCGGGAGTATTGCAAATTCTGAAGCTTGAATGATAAATCTTAAACTAGAATAATAATTCCCTAATGTTGGAAATTATTATTTGGACAGTGGAATTTAAAAGAATTGAATTAAACAAATGATGTAAGAATAATAACTGAAATAATACTGGTTTCAATTTTGGCAGAGCTTCGGCACAAATAAGCTGTAATAAAACTCCGTACTTTTTTGTTCAATATTGAGGTATTTATAGAAGAATAAAATCTGGCAGTTGGTTTGTTAAACTTGGAACTCAGTCTTCCTTCAAAATCTCCAAAAATATAGTAACCTAGTAGTTGAGGGAGAAATGGTGAACGTGGTGTTTGACTGGAGAGAATTAAGGAGTTTGGAAACTCCTTCTGTTATGCTTGCCACGTTCTACATTTTCCAACTGGACTGTTATACGCATTACGTTCGTTACATGAACGTTACGAGCAGATTTTGGTCTTTCCCGTGTTACGGTCGTGGCCACTGTGTTACGGTCGTAACACTCTTCAAACTGGCTTACGGTCGTGGCAGCTTCATTACGACCGTCACAGCTACAAAAATGCAGTTCTTTGACAGATTTATCCTTTTCTTCTGTTCTTTTGATGCTTTCTTGCATTGTTTCATGTTTTCTTCTATTTTGAGCTCAATTATGAAATACCTGCAAAAGTGATGACAAACTCGAAATATTCGGGAATTAATCGGGTAAAAATAATACAAAACGGACGAATTTCATAGCAAATAAACGATACGATTTCGTGTTATCAGTGCACCATTCATTTCTAGAGAGAGAGACATAGATATGTTCAGTTTCTCTTTTTCCAAGCCTTGACCACGTCTACTAGAGCCTACACTCATACTTTAGTAGTGCAATTCCAAACATGCCTTTTAGAATAACTTGCTCCTCACGTCATGACCAACACACCTCCTAGAGTTTATCAAACAAAAATCCTTAGAATTATCACCAAATGTCTGTAGCAAGACCCTTGATAGAAAGAAAACCATTATAAGTACTTGTCATGCTATGCACACTATCTCCTTGGGACCTTTGGACTAAGCTCTCCAAAATACAATGTCATGACATCTGATTGAACATTTCATTCTTTATACATCCAAAATCATTGAGAGTTCATACATCCCTTAACCTTAACTATATTCTTTGAAAAAGACTAGAATATATAGATAACCGCAAGTGAATGAGGAGCCACGAAGAAAGATTATCCATAGACACTGAATTCATAAGTCTTGGCCAAAAAGAGTTATTCTAACACTTCACCAAATACTAAATCTCAATCAAGTGGAGATATAAACATCAAAATAAATAACTCTCTTAGATTCACATCTCTAAACACAGGGACAATAAATAATGATGACTAGATATTTTTCAGATATAACTCCTACTAACTCCTAGAGTCTTAGTATACGGATATGATGTCACAACATTAGCTTGTGCATTAGTATATTTCTCAATGATCACCCCACTGGGCTTACTTTTGAGGATTCCAGCTATAAACACCCAACACGCATTGTCCTTGGGTAGAACAAATATCCACCTGGCTTCCTAGGAGGTTACTAGGGAGAGCTTACCAAGGTGAGATTATGGGATGATTGGGGGATTTGGGAGCTACGACATTGAAGCGTGTGTCTCAATATGAATGTCTTGATTATCCCTTTTGCGGGAGCCCCTTTATATAGTGTGTATCTTTGCATCATCAAGAGCCTCAGTTAATGAGTGAATCTTGAGTTTTATAACTCTATAACCTCCGTCGTCCCCATGAATTAATGAATCAAGGTTGTGTAATGTTGTAATGATTGTGCCACCAGAGGTTACAAGCATTAATGAGCCGAGATAATAATCGGTCACGGGCTGATACATCTCGGCTACCTACCCTATCTGGGTCGATGATGATGATGGGTTTCTACCCGGGTCCATGGGTCATCTGATATTACCTTAGCCGAGTTGCACCCTAGACACCTTCGCCCCGAGCTGAGTAGTGGTTTAACCTTTCTACTTGTCGATTACACTACCCAGTCGGGCCTATTATTTTTGGGATGTACATAAGCCCCTCGAGTTCAAGTCCTTTCTTGTAAAGATGTTGTATTCACTCATGTAGTCGCGGAATGTAATGTAGGCACCACCGAGTTGCTACTCTATTCTGACCCACGTGTCATGTAGTGAAGAGTCACCACTTTATCTTTTCCAAAGTAATGATGACTTCGACATAACCCTTTATTCATTGGATGACATTTCCCTCTCCTAGTGCACTGTTTATTGGACTCTATTAAAGCCTTAATTTTCCTCCTTTCCTTTTTAATCTCTAATACTGCAAAAGGTGTTACATCTTTCAAAGACGTTCAATCAAATTCAAGCATTTTCCAGGTATTTTCTCTTAACCTTTCTATTTTTTTTTTGCTTTTAGATTATGGTTACCCTAAGGGAGTGTGATGACAAAGGGAATATCGTAAAACCCTCTAACGCCGAGGAGAGAAAAGTGTTGTGGGACTAATGCATGCGAGAGGTCCAAGGTGTCCTAGGTCAATAGGGTTTTTATCGGATCATAAGAGATGTTTATGGTTTCACCCTTGCATCTTTGAGTGATTCTGACCGTGATTCTGACCATGATTATTCCTCCTCAGGCTCCATAGAATTTCTGATGGAAGCTTCTTTCCCTTTCTACCTCGAAGTCATGGGTTATAAGAATATCATGCTCGATGGCACAAAGATCACTAAACTTTGGTCTTTGATGGTGGTCTCTTCAACTAGTGAAGAAAGTTACATTATATTGGAGGCGTGCATTCCCGGGGATCGCGTATGTGTGCTTCATCGAAGAAAGTGACATTATTTGGATGAAGACTTATTTTATTTCTATGATGGGGTCTTGGAAGATTTCACAGGCTGCACACCCTTCTCCGAGTTCGAGACCGATGTTTTGAAGGCCATGAATTTCGCGCCCTCACAACTTTGTCCCAAGAGTTGGAGCTTTATAAAGGCCTTTGAGATATTATATGAGGCGATGTATATCATTCCCACAGTCGGTCTATTCTTCTCCTTTTATGAGGTAAAAGGGGTCGAGAAGCTTTCATGGATCCAAGTTAATGGTCTTCCTCACAGAAGTTTTCTCCAGGTGTATACCACCAACTATAAAGGTTTCAAGGAGCGGTTCCTGAAGGTGAAATATGGGCCGAGGTGCCCCCAAGTATTATACTCTTTGGGTGGAAATCCCGACTTTCCATTCTACTAGACCTGAGACCCTTTTCTTATATATGGGTTTACATTTATGAAGTTGAGCGACTTGGAAGTCCAAGCTCTGACCGTACTTGATTCTCTATGTATGATGAAGGTCAAAGATTTATTGTCTCTAACCATTGAACAGATTCCTGACTTCCTTGGTAATAGCCTCTGTTTTTGTTTTAGCCATCACATGTTCTTATGCAATACTTACACCGTCTTTTTCTTTCTTTACAAATAGGATGATGAATATTTCTGTGGCTGAGTAGAAGAGACTGATGATGGAGTCAAGGGCTTCCCAAAGGGCTGAAGGTGGGGCCTCCGCAATTAAGTCGGACCTCGAAGAGGCGCAAAGGAATAGGATCTAAGGCTACCCCTTGCGTGGCTGAGCCCCAAGTTTCTGCTCCAGTTATCCAAGAAGGGGTTCTTCAAGGTACTCCAAAATGGATCAAGACCTTAATGAGCGACAAGGTTTGTCGTGCTGATATGAAGATTACCTATCTAATGGGAGAACCCGAGTATAGACATACTTTTAGAGAGTTTAAGTTTTGGTCCAAAAGCTTCGATGGGATCGACTTTCTCTCTGATAGTCTCAATGCCACTGAGGATGTCAACAAGGTTAAGCCCGTTGATCGTCAAAAGATGACACAAAATCTCAGTTCCTATCTTATGAGGTGTGTAGTTCTAACCCGTGGTCTCTTTGAATCTGCTGATGATTATGAGAAGATGGAATCGAAACTAAAGGAAGAGATAACCCGGTTGAAGAAGGCCCAGAAGGCTCTATCTGAGAAGTTGTCCAACATGGAGAAAGCCTTGATTAAGGAGAAAGAGCGCTGAGAGACTTTGGAGTCTGAAGACAAGGTACCTTGCTGAGAGGTTGAAAGGAGAGAACACCACTTTGCTCGATGATAAAACCTTAATTGTATTCACATACACCTTTTTTCCTTTTCTTTTCTTTTTCTTTTTCTTTTCTTTTCCTTTTTCACATTTTTTCCAACCACTTATTTCTTTTCATCGACAAAGTAACTTAACAAATAAACAACCAACAATGATCTCCTTAATTTGAATACAACCTAACAAGTGATGTGAATGCTCCCTAACTTTCTAAGGCAAGGAAAACAAAACAAACCACAAATTAAAGTTGAAGGGTCAATTTTTTCAAGAAACAAATTCTAGATACATACAAAAATCAATGAAGAACTAGTTAGTTATTTACAAGTTCAACACTTTCTATACCAATATGGATCATGACATTAAGGCTCAAAGAGGATAACAAATGCTCGCACACTCACATGGTTATGCTCAAATTCAAAAAATACCTCGATTATTTTCATGTTTTCATACACATTCAATACAAATATGCGATTAAGCATAATAAAACCGAGTTACCAAGAAAGTTGGTCTCATGCATATAGTAAACAATGGAAGAAACCTTACAAAAAGAATTTTGTCTTAAAGTGATTGAAGAATGAACAAGTATGGCAAAAGAATAAATGAATTGAAATTTCGTACAAAAGAAAAGTCTCATAATCATGTTATGTTCTAAAAAGCGATAAAAGAGTACCTTGCATGTACCGACTTCAAACAATATCACTATCATACTAAAAGACAAAGATTTGAGTCCAAACAACAAACAAAATATTAGAACATACCACTAATATTTAATACTCTAAATAGCCTTGGTAAAAGTGGGAAAAAAGGAGGCCGAGTAAAACAAAACTTCACTAGCACAAAACTGCAAGGCGCGTTAAGCGGGATAAAGCTCGCTTAACGGAAGTAGGGAAACACAGAACTTTGGCCAAAACTCCACTACACCTACAAAAATAAAAAACATTTATATATATATACTACTGTTGACGTGCCTTCAAACAACGCTTTGTTTACGTCGTTAGCTCCACGTCTGTTATTTATACACACTTCTCCAAGTTCCCTCTTTACACGGTTAGTGCTCACCGACGATGAAACCTAACCAAACACCTTAGGAAACATGAAGAGAAACAAACATATACACTAAATTTACAATATAAAAAAATACACATTCACAAGTGTGGTAAACATAAAAAAATAAATGCACAAGTATACATATACAATTCTAATTACATCCAATAGACAATATATAGATTATGTAAAAAACTCAAAAGCAAAGAAACTATCGCCATGAGATTTAATAAAAACACCAAACCCCGACAGCGACTCCATTTTGTTGAAGCAGTAAAGAAACAAGGGAAAGAATGTCATTCAACAATCTCTATGTTTCTAATCTTGGTTTTGAACGAGTTTAAAGAGTAAAGTACGGGAATTAAACATATGAATACGAAAATAAATACATTTCTTGGAGAGGAGAGAACTATTTTGGGTTTGAATTTCGTATACCCTATCAAATACTTAAACCTATTATTCAGTTATACACAACCTAAATTACTCGTCAAAATCATCACGTATATCCCACACAGAGGTTATTTCTAACGCAGAGTGAGATATCAACAATATTGCTCTCAGATGCGATGTCTCGCGAAACTCAAATAACAGAGGCATTAAGAACTGATACCCATGTGAATATTAAGCCTAAATCTATTTCTAGAATCTAGAACCTAATAGGTGTTCATCCTAAATCCGGATTCGAACTGTATATGTCTATAGCAACTCAAACCCAAATAAAGTAAGCAATCACCAACATTTATTTGTAAAGAAAGCTTCATACAACATCATGAGTAATAAATATACATATAAAAAAGCATATTTACAAACAAAACCCCAATAATTTCAATTTACAGAGAGAATAAACAGAGAAGAAACCAAAGCTTAACACGGTGTCAATCACGATCAACCAAGCTCCCGACCCCAGATCATCCAATTACAAATAACAATTGTCGTTTTCTAAGATCTAAACCAAAAAGAATGAAGGTTGATGAATTAGGAACGAATAACTCAAGAACATTACCTAGAAAATTTGATTCCATCTATTTATACAAAAAGCAAAAAAAAAAAAGCCCCGTTAAGCGGGTTAAGCTGGCTAAGTAGGCTCAACAACATAACCCTTACCAATATGAAACTTTTTCTAGCGTGCTACAACTTAGGCTTAGCGGGCTTCCTAATCATTTTCTTCCATAAATGCGTATTTGAAGTCGTGCCTTCGACACTTTATTGCTCAATGCTCCAAACATGCACCAATACATACAAAATGAATGAAAACGATCAAATGGTACACTATTTACATAAAAACACAATTATACACATATTATACATATTTACATACAAAGAGGGGTTTATTCAAAAGATATTAACAAAAAAGAATCGATAAGTGCAACAAAAATTATATACAAAAATAACTACATGTTGCACTTATCATTGTCATAAATTGTTTTTAAACCGTTAACATGTTTATGTTTACGATTAATAACTATAATTGCATGTGTTGCTTTGGAAACCATGTTCGGCTAAATATCTAAGAGTCTAAATTTGAGGATCGTCGTTCTGATGGGACTCGATAAATTATTTTGGCGTTTATCTTAAAATGATAAACTATTTTTCTAGTTCTAATTTTTAGTTTTAATTGAAACGGTTTTGCACGAGAGTGAAAATGCTAAGGTACCGGTTGAAACAATCGGCCGAACAATCATCTGATATAGAATCAATGAATTCGCCATCGAACATTTTTCATCCCAGAAGAAGGGAAAGGTAAACATCGAGTAAACTTAAGAAGGGTGAAATTACGATCAAATATCCGAGAGATCAGGTAAGGGAGTCTGTTACGCGAGGGGAAGGTATTAGCACCCCACACGCCCGTAGTATTCTACGGTATCCACTCTTGTTGTCTATCTTATGGGTGTATAAAATCTTTTTCTAAGGCTTAAAGCTAAAAGAAAATGCAAAACTGGAATGCATGAAAAAGAAAAGAGAAGGTAATGTAGGGAAAATAAAAATTATGCTCTCTCAGGCACTACCCCAATGCCAATGTATCCCTTTTAAGGAATCATAGCAACCGTAGTTCAGCTCACATGTTTTGGTTTGTTTGTGTTTTTTAATTGAACAATGTTAGGTTCAAATCAATCAACCGCAGCTCAACCTTCAGAGACTCACGACCTGTAGCGAAAGGGAAGTAACATGTTATTAGAAAAGAAATGTGGATTAGCAAAAAGAAAGGTGTTGGTTTGCCTTTTTTACCTTAAGAAAGGATTTGAAAGTTTTAAGTGTTTTATGATTTGCAAAGAAAAATAAAAGAAAGGTTTTTGTTTTATTATGCAAAGGATGCAAAAGAATAGAAAACATCTAAGGGAGAATAACCTAAATCTATTCCTAATGTTATCACACAAATGATTGACCCTAAAGTTGAGTTTTGAAGGGGAAACTCTAACCTATGTTGACATGCATGAATAACAATCCTAATGTCTATCTCAAATCATCATCTATAGATGAATCAAGAAGTCCTAAAGGAGCATAGCAAGGGTCTATCACCTAAACTGTGTCTATCTCGAATCATCATCTATAGTTGAAACAAGAGCTCCTAAGGGAACATGTCGAGGGTATACCATCTTAAAACATGCACATAAAGACGAAATCAAGCAAGAGAGCCAACAAGCTCAAGAGAGCACAAACAATATTTTGTGAGCAGCACACGCTAACTCAAGTCAAATGCCTAACCATGATATAGACGATCAAGGTAGGTATAAAAAATCAGGTAGGGATGCTTTATCTAAGGGGTCATATCAACCAAGGCAAACAAGCGGGGAGAGGATAGAAGAAAATAGCACGTAGCATCAACGTCGACCAATGTGAGCTCAAGACAAAATGTGGGGGATCGATTACAGATCCCTTTTCCACTTGACGACTCGATAACCATGATCCTCACAACTCCGAAGCATCAACGTACAACGTGAGCTAAGGATGACACAGACTAGAATGTGCGGGGGTCGATTGTAGACCCTCCCTGCTTTCCTACTTTTGAGGACTTATTATCTGTAATATAATGAGGGCACAAATGTAAACACACATGCGGAATATCTACCTCGAAGGTAGGATTTTAAACAATCAAAATTATCATACAGAAAGCGATGCCTGCTACAGGACTTTAAACAGATACTTCGAGCGCACGCTCTTTATTTCCTGCTTCCTACTTCTCATGATCTCTAGAAAGCAATTAAGAATTCGATAAATAATTCGATAAAAAGGTATGAGAGAAATACCGAACGGATAACAATGTGTATCAAGCAGGCAAAAATAAGAAAGCCAGAAAACTTCATAAGCTGCTAGCATCAACAAATAAATCCACTAAGAATATGCATCGAAGCATCAATAAGCATGATCAAAATATGTAGTGGACACATCCGTATCACAAAGTTCCTACACAAAATACAATTATGCAAACCAAGAACATAATTTGTATCGACACATATGTATTTCCGAGCACCTTCACAAAATACCATTATATAAGATACAGAGCACAAAACAATGGCATGTGTGTCAAACGCAAAATTGGACCACAAATCGAAAGTCCAAACGACTTTTCTGATCAAATAATCGAGTAATAATTACATGATCGAAAACTATCTAAATGTACCTTGCACAATTAACAAACATGTTAAAAATATCAAGGAAAATTAAAGTATAAAAGAGTAGGGAGAAATTTGGAGCAAACAATATCCAAAGCAAAGCCAAAGAAACAAAAAACCACAATTTTGAAAAGATGCGTCGACCACAACAGGCTATGCATCGACTAATGCCCAAGATTTTCTCATTTTGCATCGACTCAAAAAGGCTATGCATCGAATCATGCCCAGGATTTCCAAGTTTTTATCAACGGCTGAGTCGGCGCAACACTTCCCGCAGGTGACCAGAATTGTTTGCATCGACTCAAAAAGACTATGCATCGAATCAACTGCAGTATTGTTCAATGGAAACTTTGAAGCAACATAACTTTTTCATCAAGTGTCAGTTTCACGCATGGTTCGAATAGTTGGAAATCTTGAAAATCATAGAATATCCACGGCACGAAACGAAAACAAAAACAATAATAATTATATGAAAAATTCCCCGATATTAGCACGACCGACACGTTAACTCATGATCTAATTTCATGAGTTTCGATGCAATTTTCATCGGATTAAAAACCAAATTCACATCAATTATTTTATTACCATAGCACAAGGAAATTTGTAAGCAACCAAAAATCAATTGAATCATGCGGTAAGATCAAGGCATAATGGCTCAAGCATTTTGTCAAACACATAATCTCTGAAATTCAGCTCTTGATTTTTGCACAATTAGAGATCCAAATTATACCACACATAATCAATCAAGAAACATCAATTAAGCTAGAAACAACTTCAACATTTTGTTTTATCAAATAAGCATTTTCATGAAAATCAATTAATTGAATAAGCACTTATTTAATCATCCAATTTCGGATTTGCACATCATAGTTCAAGATCAATTAACATTTTCATAATCGAAATCACTTCCACAATTCAAATTAGATCAAAGTTTAATATATTGATTCGTAAAAGTTCTTATTAGAGAATCACTTATTTGAAAAGTGCTTAAATCAAGTAAAGGTTACCGTAGAATTGAAGAGGAAGCTTAGGTATAGAGATCGCAACAATCAGATTCGAGATCAGAGAAGAATTGAGCTTCTTTGACTTTTGGAACTTCAAGAAGTTGTAGGAAAAGTTGTTAGTGTTCTTGATGAAAATGAGAGAAAGTTGCTCTTTGATCCTTGAGCAAGATGAGAGAAATTTTTTAGTGTTTTTGAGAATTGGTCAATTATGTGTTTTTTTTTTAAATTGGAGTGAATAAGAATATATAGTGTACCATTTTTTGAATGACTGAGCTTCCAATAAACACAAGCAAATGTGAAAATTTTCAGTTCATCAGAGTCCGACACCTTAAGGTCAAATACGTAGATCCCTCGGTGCAACTTTTGAAGTTGAAATGTGAAACTAAAATGTAGCCAACATCGTGTCCGAAGATTGGCTCAGTCAGATAAACATTGCTTTAGTTATGAGTTTTTGAAGTTTCGTCTCAGATGAAAATATTTCTTGTTTCAAGATTTTCAAATGTGTTACGCGCGTTTTGGACCAAAAACGAAGGCCTTCGACATACTGTTCAAATTGGAAAGTTGAAATCAATATTTAGCCAACTCAGTTTGTGAACCAATTCCACCGGAACTAACTCAATATGATAAGAATCGACCGAGTTATGATTTTCTGAAGATGAAGGAAGTGAACATTTGTCACAATTTTCTTGTACGAACATATTTGATAAATTCATATATTCAAAGTCTTTTTGAGAAGAATTGGCTTCCGACCATGAGATACGAACTGATGACATCAAGACGGAATTTTGGCCACCGGAACGGGCTCAAACCAAGTCACGGGCTTCGATTTATGAAATTTTAGTGTGCGAAAACTGCACTTTCAACACCTTTTCTTTGTATTTTTCACCATATAACTTCCAAAAGAACCACGTATTTGGAGACTTTCGTATGAGAATTAGCTTTTGGCCCGAACATGAAAATTGAAGAGAACATCGAGAAAGTTTCAAAACCTCAAGAATCAACCCAAAACACCATTCCAAGCTGGAGATGTGAATTTTTAAACTCAGATCAATCAAAACACTGTTTCCAATTCGCACTGTTTTAAATTCACCGAAAACACCCAAATATTCCACAACTCAAACATGCATTGAAATATTATGAGAGATTTGTTGTGTTGATAAATTACCTTGACCCCATGAACACGGAACAAATGATATGCATGCATGTGTATATGCAAACAGAGTATAAGCCAATCAAAGTTAAAGAAAAGAGGGCAAATTTTGGGGTGCAACAACTGCCCCTATTTAATCGCCTTGAACCTGAAGGTGAGATTGGTTCCAGCCTTTCGAACTTTCAAGGTGGAAGAAGATTAAATACTTAAAAGAACCTGAAAATTTACGCTCCGAATCTTAGTCAGTTATTATTATAATTTTTTGTTTTTCTGTATTTCTATTTTCTGCTTTCCCTTTTTTATTGCAGTAGTTAGCTGAGTAAGTCTCTTGGATGTCAGGTCAAGGTTAGACATACAGAAGAAAGAGACCGAACAAAGAAGGCTCTAACGAAGAAACTCTAACCGAAGGAGAACTTATTGGGGACACAAATAGAAATTGACTCTGAATATAACGCTGATCAAAGGCGGACTTACAAAGAAAAGAGACCAGCCGAAGGGGACTCCTAACAAATGATACCAGGAGAAGGTGGATTTAAAGGGGAAAGAACACCTATCAAGGGCGAACTTACAATGAAATTATACCAACCAAAGAAGACTATTAACAAATGATACCAGCCGAAGGTGGATTTAAAGGGGAAAGAACGTCCATCAAGGGCGAACATACAATGAATAGAGACCAGCCGAAGGTGACTCTTAACAAAAGGTACAAGCTGAAGGTGGATTTTAAGGGTAAAGAAACCATCTGAAGGGGAATCTTTAACAAGGAATACTATGCCAAAGGAAGATTCCTAAGGAGAGAACGTCAATCAAAGGCGAACTTACAAATGAAAAGAGACCAGCTGAAGGGGACTATCAACAAAAGATACCAGTCGAAGGTGGATTTTAAGGGTAAAGAAACCAGCCGAAGGGGAATCTTTAACAAGGAATACTATGCCGAAGGTAGATTCCTAAGGAAAGAACACCGATCAAAGGAAAACTTGCAAATGAAAAGAGACCGACCGAAAGGAACTCTCAAAAAAAGGTACCAGCAGAAGGTGGATTTTAAGGGTGCCAATCAAAGGTGGACTTCAAGATAAAGAAACCAGCCGAAGGGGAATCTTCATCATGGAATACTATGCCGAAGGTAGGTTTCTAAGAAAATAATGCAAATCAAATGCGAATTTACAATGAAAAGAGACCAGCCGAAAGGGACTCTTAACAAAAGGTATTAGCCGAAGTTGGATTTTAATGGTGCCAGCCGATGCTGGAGTTCAAGATAAAGAAACGAGCCAAAGGGGAATCTTCATCAAGGAATACTATGCCGAAGGTGGATTCCTAATAAAAGAACGCCGATCAAAGGCGAACTTACAAGGGATAAAGATATGCATATATGGTTAGAGTTAGTCACACAAAAGTGACATTGAGCATCAAGAACAAATGTTCGGAGTTGACAATGAACACAAGAAAGAGACTAACCGAAGAAATACCCACCAAAAAAGGACGCATTTTCCTAAACAAGGATGCTAGTCAACTGGACTTTGAAGAGACACTGAAGGACTCTTAACAAAGAAGGTTAGCTAAGCTAACGATAGGAGAACTCGACCAACGTGAATAAACCGAAGACAAGGAACCTACTAAGCAGGACCTTTAGAGAGCACCGATTGAAGGTGAACTCTACAAGAGAAAGAGACCGGTCAAAGCAGACTCTAATAAGGATTTCCAAAACACGTTGGGCTTTCGATAGGTTAAAAATACGCAAGAACTACAAAACCCCTCAGGCCAAAGGATGGGTGTAATTCTTCAAGAGTGGAAATTATCTGAATTACCACACACCAAGTATGGATACTAAAATACTTGAGAAATAAGAAATATTATACACAAACTCTTACTTGCACTCTAACGGCAAAGCAAACACGAGTAAAATAACCAAAGGCTTGCAAGGGCAAGCGCAAACCAAAAACTTACTGGAGATTCCCATATGTATTGAACCCAAACAGAACTTCGGTCGAAGACGGACTTGTGATTAGAAAAAAGAGACCAATTGTAGGGACTCTAAACAAGGATTGCCAACACGCGTTGGGCTTTAAAAGTTTGCAAATACGCAAGAACTACCAAATCCCTCAGGCCAAAGGTGGGGTGTAATTCTTCAATAGTGGAAGTTATCTGAATTACCACACACCAAGTATGGATACTCAAATACTTGAGAAGCAAGAAAGGTTACACACCGACTCAAGTGAACAATAATCCAAGCCTTGACAATCTAAGCGTACAATAATCTGGTTACCACAAGTGAACAAAATTGGCTTATACTCATGCATGTTTGAATTTTTTAGCGTAATACTCCATACAATGGAAATGCTACGTGTTTTGGTATATGCAATGTAATGATGCATGTTTAGCAATGCACTGCAGAAACACGTCAATAATCGGCTTCTGAGAATACAATGAACTTCCGAACAATTATTCTTGCACATCTGATCTTCTGTAGAAAAAGGCAATCTGAACTTCAATGGGGAACCGAGATTTGGAACCATAAACCTCTAAAGATCGATATCATTGAGGAAGTATCTTCATGGAAAGCAATACTGTAAAAATAATTTGCAGTTTCAGAGATAATCTTGAATTCTGGTCAAACCCCTAACTTCCTGGGGAACAAATTCTTTATCTTCTGTTAAAAAGAGGAGAACTTTGTTGGGGAGTATGGGAATTCTTAAATAAAAATAATTCTACTCAGACCACATTGGGGTTAACACTGCCGGGGGGAGAAAGTCTTCACTTGGGGAAGAAACAAACATCCTGGGACAGCAACTCCACTGGTGATATCTCAACAAAATATTTTGTCACCAGGGATGAAAGAGTTATGATTGGCACTGCTATGCACACCACACTGGGGAGACATGACACTTGCTCCACCAAGGAAAGAAGAATTCGCTCCACTGGGGAATAATAGGTACTTTACTTTGATAGGTTCTCGAAATTCAACTTCAACTGGGGATAAAGACGACCTCTCACACTAAGGAGCCGAAAAACTTTAGATGGTAACATCAATAATACCCATTTCCCTGGGCGTAACCATCTCTTCTAGATTCAAGCCGGCAAGAAGTTCTATACTGGGGAGAAGAAATCATTTCATTGCGGATGATAGTCGTCCTCATGAGGATAACAAACTAGAATCTCCTGTAGGCAAACATGAGCCTCTTTAAGAACTTTGATATAGGCAAGCCACATTAGAGAGAGAGGGAGTGCATCCCTCACTGAGTAGGAAAATACATACTTCACGGGGAGGATTAGTGCAAACCTCATTGGGGAATCTGTAGAATGTCAATATCAAGGGAAGTATACCAAGAATATCTAGTTAATGGATTAAACATTTCTTCTGAGAAAAACCTGGAAAGAAATAGACTGCACTGAGAAGGAGAAATACTCAAGCGAGAGTACGCCTTTACTAGGGAAATCTTGCAAAAATAAATTGCATTTTAGAGGAAATTTTGAACTCATATCCATCTCCCAACCTCCTGGGGAAAAGATCCAACATTTCTTTCCAATGATAAAGAGAATCTTGCTGAGAACTGGTATCTTTTGATGTAAATCCTCAATAAAAGTGACTTCGACTGGGGGATCACAAAAAGTATTGAATAAAAGATTTCTACCCAGACCACACGTGGAATACCACCGTCGAGGGTAACAATCTTCAATTGAATAAGAGGAAAGAATCTTTGAATCGTAAGCTTGAGATTAAGAACTCCATCAAGGAAATATTTCAGAAATACTCCATCATTGGGGATAAAAGAATTATAAACAACATTCGTCCATGTACACTACCCGAGAAAAAAAAGACTTGCTCTACTGAGCATAATAAGCATACCGATCAAACATCTCTTCAAGAATACCTGATAGGGGGTAAGCTTCCCTAGGTATAAAAGATACGAACTTCATAGAGACGATGAACTACACCCTCACGAGGGGGATAAATACCAACCACAGAGTATGGACTTCAACGGGATATAACAAAGGTATATAATCCAATGAAATGATCTTTCCTAGATTTTTCGAAGCAAAGTAGACTACACTAAAGAAGAAGATTATACAAGACATGTTGAAATTCACTTCTTCAGAGATAAGCCCTCTGGAAGGGACAAACTCTTAAACAAACTCTCATCATGAGTGTTGACTTCAGTGGGGATTACACATGGGTATGCTTCCACTGGGGATGAGGAATTCTGCCTAGGCGAGAGTACTCCTTTACTGGGGATGAGTGATTCTTTTTTGAGCATAGGTAAGCATTCACTAGGGAAATTGGATCCAATTCTACAGAAATCCTCATGTTGGTCGCATACGGACCCTTCTTGATTCATTTGTTGGTATGCTTCTTGTCATAAAAGAACAACAATACACGCAAAAGGAGAAATTTTGGCAATTTTCCCCATGTATGGAATGGAAAACTTCACTGAAGAATAAAAAATTTGAACTACCAACCACTGGGTAAGAACCGCGATGCAAGATTACCATTTCACCATGTCAACTCTGAGGAGGAATGCTACTAAAGTGTGGACTTTCGAGAAGATGCGGCAAAAATAAATTGCAGTCCATTGAAAAGAAATCATCTTGAATTCAAACAACTCCTAAATTTCTTGGGAGAAGGACCATTCTCCTCTTGCAGAGAAATGAGGATGCTTTGCTCGGAATAAAGATCTCATAAGAGAAACCCCTTAGCAGACCTTTGTCAAGTAGAAATAGATCATATGCTGGGGAAAGAAGTCCTTCTTGGAAACAACATTTCCATCACTAACTTTGTATGGGTAACAACCTCGCCTACTCTTTGCATTCCCGCTCGTATCTTGTTGAGGATAAAAATCCAAACGTTAATTGGAGATAAATGATCATGACTTCTGACGAAGGAACATCAATAAATGGACTTAAGTCTCTGATGAGCCGAGGATAACAACCTTGACTTCCCGACATGCTTTTCAAATTCATAAATTTTTTATCCCGCACCTGGACTTAATCTGATCAACCATTAAAGAGGATAAAATTCCCCTGCATAATTTCTTGTCATAGTCTGTAAGGCTTTTGAAGAAAATTGCCTCAAGATGACTTTCTAAGATCTGTACCATCAAGATAAACAACTCAGTGTTATGAAACTCAGAATGTTTCCCTGACTGACCAGAGCTGGAAGCGCTTCCAAACATGCTCAAGTGAATGCCCATGCAATTGTAGATTCTGAAAAGATTCTCCTCCAATCAACGAATTCTCAGAGAGATTTGTCAAATATCAACATAATTTCCCCAATTTGACTATACTTTGAGGGGTAAAATCCCAACTCGAATGCCTCGGACTGGATGAACACCTACTCAACGGAGTATATTTAACATGCTTGCCCCTGCTCAATAGAGTCTCGACACACCATTTACTTCATCTCTTGCTCAAGGAGAAATGCGAAACTCATGGAGTTTTGAAGACAACACGACCTTAAGGTGGCTGGCTTATGACTTGAAAGTAGGTTACAACCATACTTCTTGACTTGAACTGCTTCGTTCTCTAATAAGATACTTGAAGAAATACGTCCCTCTGACTCAACTGAATGTAATGCACCACTCCTTGACAAAGACTTTGGGCAATCAACTTTTGCAATCTTCTTCAGATCATTCTCTGGTCTACTTTTACTCAGCAGAGTCAATAGAAGGTCTTCCCTAGATTAAGATCATTCTCACAAAAATTATTTGTGCCTCGACACATCCCTGAAGTAAATTTCCCCTCGAGATATTCAAACTTTCATCTGATGCTCATTATGCGAGCTTGCTTGATGTTTAAGCACTTATTCATATGCAAAGAATATTTATTTTAAGAATTATAACCCTAATGAAAAGCTCATGTTTGTCTTGAAGTTTAAAAACTTTTATTGAAAAGATTAAACATCAAAAAAATTTGTGCGAAAGAAAATAAAAAGATTGTGTGATACCAACTCAAAAGTTTTAGCAAGCCTCCTAGGAGTCATATTGGCGTATTCTCGTTATAGTGCGCTTTCAAATTAACCCATGCTTCAGTTAGAACTTTTAAGGGTTGTAATGTGGCTAGGTTCACGGTTTTAGAAAAAAATATTTAAGGCTCAAAATTTTAGGTGCCCACCCATTCTCCGTGATGTTCTCCATTCCTATATTTAGTTAACTCGATACAAGCACTCATCTCTCAAGAGGAGTTTACAATGATTTAGGAATCAAACGAGGATTTTTTTCTGGACATGGCAGTCACTCACCTCTTTCATTTTTAGTGTATGATCACACAACTTAGTTCCTTGCTGAGGATTTTTATTTAGTAATCCCTTTTTTCTTTTTGCGCTTTTTTCTTTCCCTAAATTTTGCATGGGCAATTTATTTTTGAATTTGAATTTGAAGTCCAGCGAGATGCCCTATCTTTTTCCTAAGAGACTTGTTTTCCAAGTTTCGGATTAGCGGGGCTTTTTGTCTCTTTCTTTTTTATTTTCGATCATTCTTTTTTTTGAACATGTTGTGTGACTTTGAGTCATTTTCGACTTTCTTGGACCTGATTATGACTGCCTGAGTCTTTGGTAGATGAGGGATAACAATTTTTGTATCGTCATCTGTTTACTTCTTGACGTGCGAGAGATACCCCTTGGGATATCGTTCTCTTTGATGCACACTGCTACAGATGAGGGTTAACCATTATGGTTTTGACTTTCCTCGGCCTTTTGATGGATAACCATTGTTTTATCCTTAGATGCGCACTCCTGATGAGTTTTGAATGCTCAATCAGATTAACTGAAATCTACCCTACCCAGGTTAAAAAATGAGGGTTTTTTCTGAACTGAAAAGAAAATCCTACTTTAAGGCTCAAAGGGGTTGACGAGGGTTTATCTCCCTTATATCTCCGGTGTTTAGGAATTGAAACAAGGCATGTACATTGAAAGCAGGGTTTTTATTCAAAAGCACATCGTTTGGAATTTTTGTTATGTTACTCATCATCCTCCCTCCAGAGGTTTTTGCTTTATTTAATTAGAGTTAAGTATCAAAGAGAAAAGAGAAACATTAATGACTGAATACAAATGGATTAATTCAAGACAAACATATTCAATGCATTATGATTAGTATTCAGGAATAAGAAATTTTGCATACAAGAAAGTATAGAACCAAAACAAGGAAGATTACAAATGAGAATACAAGTGTAATTTGAAACTGCCATGTTGAGGAGACTAATCTCCATATGGACTTCTTGCTTTTGAGGATGATCTGGAAGTCTTGACATTCACTGAGTCAAAGGAGACCTCAAATCTGACTAGTTGGGCCAAAATAGATAGCCTTGGCATCAAGCAAGCCTTGCACATTTTCTTTGAAGTACATGCAACCTTCAATGGAATGTCCTAGTGCCCCAGCGTGGTAATCACATTGCACATTAGGATTGAAATCCATAGGATAAGGAGGAATGACAAGCTTCAGTGGCTTAGGTTCCATCAAGGAAAGCTTAAGCAATTGAGAGAACAAATGGCCATAAGTCTTGGGAAAAATGTAGAACACCCTCTTTGGCTTCCTATCCCTTTTATTACCTTGTTGCACGCTTCTCTGTTGATAGGTTTGCTGCTGAGGACATATCGAACTGGATGAATATAAGGAACATTCTGATTTTGATTAACCAACTGATTTCCACAACTTGTAAACAATTACCGGTGATAACTTTATGGGATTATAGGTTATGGATGATGTGATTCAAATCATGAGATTAAACTTTGAAGAAGAGAAGGCGTAGCCCTAATTTCTGTAGCAGTTGGCATTGGATTGACTTGTACGCTCAGACCTTCAGAAATGAAAAGAATTGTCTCTGTATCAAGAAAATCCTGAACTTTGTGCTTAAAAGCTATGCAACCTTCAGTATCATGACCAGGTGCCCCAGAATGGATTTCAAACCTAGCATTATCGTCATAGCCATGAGAGAGCCTTTCATGTGTAGTGAAGATTTGTTGGTAGTGTATCGGTAGTGAACGTCGGTGTTTCTTATCTTTTTTCTATCATCAGTGAACGGTGGTAGTTCCTCGTCAGTGAACAGCGGTGGGATGATATTTTCAAATCTACCTTCACTGAACATTGGAAGTACATCGGCAGTGAATGTCGGTGTTTCTTATCTTTTGTCTATCATCAGTGAACGGTGATAGCTCATCGTCAGTGAACGAAGGTGACATGATATATTTTCTATTCTACCTTCAACTATTGAGTTGGTAGTTTACCATCATCTGTGAGTCGGTATATCTTTTTCTTTCTACCTTCAGTGAACGTTGGTAGACAACGGTAGTGAACATCGATTATTGTTATCCTCCTCTCTGATTCATTTCTTTGGTCCACCAGTGATTTATTTTCCTGGTGGGGGTTGCTCCTGGGTTTCTTCATTTTTGTGGCATCCCCAGTGATACTTTGCGTCTCTTTTGTTTTGTTCATATGCATTCATAATCATAAGCATTGCATGGCATCTTAGAGACAAAAATAGGGCTTGTTTTATATTTAAGTATCTTCAATCGCGTCGAGACGAAGATTTTTAACCTTCGTATCTCCGGATAGAAGACACTTAAATAAGGGCAGCTGTTGTACCCCAATTTTCCCCCCTAAGATTCCCCTATCATATCATATTAACTCAATCATGACAAGATCACATTAGGGTTGGTTCTTCCTCTTTTTCTATCTCCTATCTTTAAGTTTTCTCTTGAGGAATCTCCAAGCACCTTGGTTGTGTATCTTGTATATGTGTTGCTGACTAACCTCTAACCAAAATACAAAAATATATTTGTCCTTGTCTTTGTCAAATTATGTTTTAGGTACCAAGTTGAAGCATCCAACAAATAAGATTATGCAAAGTTGATTTGATCCTGTATTGTGGCAAAAATCCAGTATGCGTCGACCCATAAAGGTATGCATCGACTCATTTTGTTGTGCATAACTAGCATGCGTCGACAGATGCATGTATGTATCGACTCATCCTGCTTGAAAAACTATCATGTGTCGACACTTGCATGTATGAATCGACTCATCCTGTTTGTAAAACCAGGATGAATCGACACATACGTGTTATGTATTGACTCATGCAGTTTGTGTGATTCTGTAATGAGTTGAAATAACAGTATGTATCGACACATAGAGGCATGTATCGACACATGTTGTGTTATACAGCTAGGATGTATTGACACATACTCCCTATGTATCGACTCATAATGGCAAAATGCACGTGTTTTTTGAAAAAAAAGCCAGCAAATTCAAACTGTGATCATTTTGGCTCCAATTTTTTCTGCATAATTTTAAATTATATCATTAATTCAAAATTGGCTCCAAGAATCAATTACCAAATTACCACTAATCCCAATCCTAAAACTGTATAAATAGAGACCTCATTTCATTCAAATCACAAGCTTTTGATAGCCAACATCATCTTGCTAAAAAATCTCTCAATTCTCTCCATTTTACCAAATTCACTCAAAGCTCCATTTTTTAAAAGTTAGTAAGCTTTGCATTGGAGTTTACTAATCTTTGAGCTAAACCTTCATCCAAACACTTTTTCTCCATTAATTCTCTACATCCAAACGTTGGCGATTGATTCTAGTGGTTCAATTGAAGCAAGTTCTGAAGTTGTTTAATAATTCTCAAATTCTACCTTTGGTAAGTTGGATCATCATCTTTAATAATGTGATCTCTTGTGAATTACTGGTTTTGATTCATTGAGCACTATTTTATAACTCCATTAGTTCTATTTTCTCAAAATTTACTGGAATTTTCATGCTCAATTGGATCCATGATCATAAGGTGTTTGATGAAAAGTTGGAACAAGGATTTGATCTTTAAAATGCTATTTTCTACTGATTTTTTTTAACAGGTTGCAATCAATTATGGTAACATTGCGATTGATTGTCACAGAAAATTGATTTGATAAAAACTGCATTGATGCAATAGGTTGCTGTCTAGGCACAATTGATTGTAACAGTGCCAAAAATACTTTTGCTGCCTTATTTTGGGGCTGTTTTGACTTAAACAAATTATGCACTCTCTTTGATGGATAGTTCGGATTGCAATTTTTAAATGTTTAATTTGTTTTTAAACTCAATGGACTTTGTGATGTAGATGAAGTTGGATAAATGTTCATCAATTCAAATCTACCTTGAATTGGCCTAGAATGCAAGAACAGGTTTTTAGTTTTCTTGAAAATTCTTGAAATTGTATGGTTGTTTCTGCAGCTTTTCAATCGTGTATTAGGTTATGGTTGGCTTGCTTTCATATAAGGGAATCAGTCTAGGTCAAAATTTTGGATCCAACCCATGTGCATTGAAGATTAAATCTTTGATTGATAAATCAAATATTCTTGATTTTTCATGATTGAACAAATTGCCAAAATTGGATTTTTTTTTTGTATCATTAGCTTATGCACGAATTGGTCAGCATATTTGGATCATATTTGGTTCACAAATTGATTTAAAAATCAAATATTGTATTTTCTTATGATTTAAATTAATTAAATGAATCAAAATGTATTAAAAATCCATTTAATCAATAAATTTAAGAAAATAAATCCAATTTAACTTGGTGGGTCGTGCATAGGTCATGGATGAAGTTTCAAGAAGAGATTTGAGGCCCATTAAAAAGAAGGTGTTTTGAGCAAAGTTGACTTTTGCAAATTCATGAAAATTTCCCAACTTCTCCAATGCACAACTTGATCAATTTTGATCATATGACCATGTTTTTGGACATTTTGGAAAGCTCTTGAAGTCCTCTAACCAATGCCTTTGGTCCCTTGTCATTTGGATTTACCAATCTCAAGTTATGGCCTTTGAATCAAAGTGTACTTTTGTTGACTTTTGAAATTGACCTATAATGTAAAAATTGGTAACTTCTTGTGAGTGCATTTCTTGATCTTGGAATGTGAAGATGGACTGTAGGAAATTGCATCCTCTTCAAAATGAGCTTTGGATGGAATTTTTCTGATAAACCATGAAAAAGTTATGCCCTTGTCAAAGTACAGTTGACTTTTCTACTGTCCAAAAATAGTAACTTTTGCATCTTGATGATTTTTGAGCTATTCTTGTGGGATCATGATCAAGACTTGATCAAATGATGATGGTGAACTCAAAATAAGATGTTGACCAAGAATTTTGACCTTTGACTGCAAAATGACCATTTTGCCCTTGCAGTTGACTGTAGATCAAAATGGAGCTTTTGACTGTGCAAATTGGCACTGTGAGTCTTGAAGTTTGGCATGTAGGTGCTTGAAGATGTATATAGGCCTATAAGACTTGATTGAACCATTGAGAGCCCCAAATTCCTTGAAAGAACCAAAACCCTAATTTTGAATTGACTGCCTTAGGAGTTGATTTGACTGTACAACCCTTGAGCCATTTTGAGCAATTTGAAGATCATTCTTGACAAATCTTGAGGAATATGGGAGAGAAAATTTTGGGGTACAACAGTTACTATCCTTGGCATTATGGAGCATTGGACTTCTTGGACTTAGGATTAGAGACCTTGGCCTATTTTGGAGACTTTGTGAGTTTATTTGATATTTTGTCTGAAGTTCTTGAGGTTTACCTCGAGATATTGGGTTGTTTGTTTGATTTGTGTGTAGGTTATTGTGATTACATACTTTGTTTGTAATTTGGAATTCACCCGTATACAGCCGTTACTCTGCCCAATTTTTGCAAAGACTTAAAACACTTGAAGTTTGTTTCTCTCAAGAGGTCTAGTTTCCTTGATTTCTTGGTTTCAAACCAAAGAATGGGAATCCTATATTGACTCATAATGTCAAGTATTGGCTTCAAGTTGGTTAGATGGTTCTTATCCCTAGCTTTTACCTTATGCTTTAGGATAGTCTCTTCTTCTCCTTCTACCTTCTTTAATTTCAAAAATCCTCTCCCTCCTTTTAAAAACTCTTCTTGTTTTGAAACTTGAAATATTTTTCATAATAAGCTTGGACTTAGGTCCATGAAATTTCAAAACATTTTCATAAATAAATTTCAATCAATTTAATAATACCTTGACATTTTTTGTGAGAAAACTAAAAGTCAATCAATCTCATTTCAATCCATTTTTGCCACTTTGGCTTTTTATTTTAAAACTTTTCTTAAAAGATTAGACTCTTGTCAATCCTTGTAGTGATGCAAACAACTATACTTCTACAATATGCAGTAAAGAGAGATATTTTCCACTTGGGTGTTGAGTGAGGCATTGTTGATTTTAAAATCCAAGTCATATCCTCCACTTTGAGATGATGCAAATTCTCCTTTCTCATGATTATGGGTAGTAAGTATGTTTTCCACATGGACAATGACGATGATGTCTTATCTCATAAAATTAACCGACACACTTGTGTTTCAATTTTTTAAAAGAGGAACTACGTGTACCCTGATCCCCTATTACACAAAAGGTGGTACATAGGCACTAAAGGTTCGCAACCGCGGCGGGTGCAAAAAATCATTAAAAAAATATTTCTTTTCTCACCTCTACCATCCATTTTATACATAACACGTTTTCATAACCAAAATATACATATTTTTCAAAGAGGTTCCTGCGGAGTACCGTAGATGTTTAAGGTGCTAATACCTTCTCTTTGCATAACCAACCCCCTTACCTTGAATCTTTCCCCCTTTTTGGGTTATTCGCTCTTTTCCCATTCCTTTGGAAACAATAAAGCGCGGTGGTGATTTTTATTTTGATTTGTATAAAGTATAGTCAATCCAATGGCTTAGTCTTGAACATTTCTACCTTTACACGAGGCACCTTGGCATTGCTTGTGAGGGCTATTATTTGTCATTTCATATATAATTAATAAAGCATTGGACGTTTCTTGCATACAAATTTTGTGCTATCTGTTTTTCTTTTCTGTTTTCACTTTATCAAAACAACTATTCTCTTACACACACTCACGTATCATAATGCAGATCCATATCCACTCTAGATCCCATTGATAACAGCTATGCTATTGCCAGTTATGACTTTGAAAATCCGATCAACCAAGCCGAGTACGAAGGTGATGATGATTGTGAGGGTCCTGGAGAACTTGCTAGACTACTACAGCAGGAAGAGAGGGTCATACAGCCTCATGAAGAGTCGGTTGAGATAGTGAATTTGGGTACTGACGAAGATAGAAGAGAGGTTAAAATAGGTGCAAATCTGGAGCTTAGTGTCAAACAGAGGTTGATACAGATATTGCACGACTATGTCGAGATCTTCGCTTGGTCCTATGAAGACATGCCTGGTTTGGACACTGATATTGGGGTACATTGCCTGACAACTAAAGAAGAGTGTCCTTCGGTTAAGCAGAAGGTCCGTTGTATACGTCCCGAAATTTCAGAGAAGATCAAGGCAGAGGTCATGAAACAGTTTGATGCAGGATTCTTGGTTGTCACTTCTTATCCCCAGTGGGTCGCCAACATCGTTCTGGTACCTAAGAAGGACGGTAAGGTACAGATGTGTGTTGATTACATAGATCTGAATCTGGCAAGCCCTAAGGATGACTTCCCACTTCCTCACATTGATGTTCTGTTCGACAATACCGTGCAACACAAAATATTCTCCTTCATGGATGGTTTCTCTGGCTACAACCAGATCAAGATGGCTCCTGAAGACATGGAGAAGCCGACTTTCGTTACACAGTGGGGCGCCTTCTTCTACAAAGTGATGCCTTTCGGGTTGAAGAACGCTGGGGCAACTTATCAGCGCGCCATGGTCGCTCTGTTCCATGATATGATTCACCATGAGATCAAAGTCTATGTTGATGACATGATAGCCAGGTCTCAGACTGAGGAAGAGCACCTTGATCATCTCCAGAAATTGTTTGACAGGTTAAAGACATATAAGTTGAGGTTGAATCTGAACAAGTGTACCTTCGGGATAAGATCTGGTAAGCTTATGGGTTTTGTCATCAGTGACAAGGGTATTCAGGAAGACCCTGCGAAGGTAAAGCCCATACAAGAGATGCCGGTTCCCCGCACAGAGAAGGAAGTTAGAGGTTTCTTGGGACGCCTGAATTACATCACCAGATTCATTTCACATTTGACTGCTACTTGTGAGCCAATCTTCATGCTTCTAAAGAAAGGATCAAGTGGTAAAATGTAATGATGAATGCCAGACCGCTTTCTAAAGAATCAAAGAATACCTTCAAGAACCAAAAATTATGATGCCTCCAGTTGAAGGAAGACCTTTGATATTATACTTGACAGTGCTAGACAATTCATTGGGGTGTGTGCTGGGGCAGCATGACGAGTATGGTCGAAAAGAGCACTCAATTTACTACCTTAGAAAAAAGTTTACCGACTGTGAGACACGATACTCATTGCTCGAGAAAACTTGCTGCACTTTGCCATGGGCTACTCGCCGACTGAGACAGTATATGCTGACTCATATTACCTTGTTGATATCAAAGATGGATCCGATCAAGTATATTTTCGAGAAGCCTGCTCTCTCTGGAAGCATAGCAAGGTGGAAAATAATCTTAATCGAGTACGACATATAATATACAACCCAAAAATCAATAAAGGGGAGTGTATTGGATGATCATTTGGCTCATTAGGCCGTGGATGACTACCAGTCCATGAATTTTGAGTTCTCATATGAGAATATTATGTTGGTGACTGACTACGAAGAACCTGGACCGGATGAAGGACTTGAGGAGGGATCCCGATGGTCTATGTATTTTGATGGAGCTTCAAACGCACTGGGTAATGGCATTGGTGTTGTAATCATATCTCCCGAGGGCTGTCATACTCCATTCACTGCCCGATTATGTTTCAACTACACCAACAACATGGCGGAGTATGAGGCATGTATTATGGGTCTTCGAGCTGCTATCGACCTAAGGATCAAGTTTTTGAGTGTATTCGTGGATTCCACTCTAGTGATAAGTCAGATCAAAGGCGAGTGAGATATGAAGCACCCAAATCTCATTCCTTGCAAAGAGTATGTACTGAAGTTGCTCCCACACTTTGAGGAGGTAACCTTTGAACATTTCCCACGAGAGGAGAACCAGTTGGCGGACGCGCTAGCTACCATGTCTTCTATGTTCAAGGTTAGGTGGGACAATGAAGCTCCCCAAATTACCATTGAGAGGTTGGATGAACCAGCACACTGCTGTGAGATCGATACCAAGGAAGTGGCGGGCAAACCCTGGTTTCATGAAGTCAAAAGGTATCTCGAGGCTCAAGAGTATCCCGAAGGGGCATCTGTCAACGATAAAAAGTTTTTGAGAAGGTTCGCCTCAAAGTTCTTCCTCAATAATGGATTCTTCTATAAATGCAACCATGACTCCACACTACTACAGTGTGTAGACAAAAGTCAAGCAGAGAGGATCATGACAGATTTACATGAAGGCACCTTCGGAATCCATTCTAGTGGACACACCATGACTAAGAAGATCCTACGGGCAGGATATTACTGGTCCACTATGGAAGCCGATTGTTATCAACACTCTCGAACCTGTCATAAGTGCCAAATTTACGCTGATAAGGTGCACGTGCCTCCGGTTCCTCTGAATGTATTAACAGCTCCGCGGCCCTTTGCAATGTGGGGCATTGACATGATCGGAGAGATCAGACCCACCGCTTCCAATGGACATCGTTTCATCCTAGTAGCCATCGATTACTTCACGAAATGGGTTGAGGCAGCTTCCTTCGCTACAGTAACCAAGAACGTCGTGGCGCGATTTATCAGACACAATCTGATCTGTCGATATGGTTTTAAGTGTTTGCTTGTTGGCATTATTTTTTGGTAAAACCAGATTTGCGAATGTCATGACTGATGTCATAACATTCTGGGATAAAGACAAATTCTGCAGAAAGAATGTTCTACAGGAACAACTCAGTATGAGTGAATATCATGATGATTAAGCTATGATCATATGTACTGAATTCTACCAAAATCAGTGAGCAGGATACATGATGTCATAACCAATGTTAAGACATCCTGTACTGATCAAGTTGTTGTGCAGATTTATTATTCCTGAGAATTTTCAGGAATCTGGTGTGCTATTCTGAGTTGAAGTATATTGTCTAGATCAGATGCTCACGTGGATATTAGGTTAACCTTGCTTAACCCTAATCTTTTATGATGAAAGCCCAAGACCAAGTCTTTAGGTTAACTTTGGTTAACCCTAGCTATTTTTATGGAAGCCCAAATTGAAGAATAGACTGCATATATATTTCTCACGAATCCTAATGGTGGGTAACGCTTTTCACAGAAGATCAATAAGGCATTTTTGTAGTTGTGTTAGTTTTAGTAATTACTGTGAGCCAAGCAATTATCACTTGATAAGTGACTTGGTGTAGGATTTGGTTGTAAGGGTTGTGTATCACTCAAAGCTTTGAAGCACGAGTGTTGTGTCTCTTGATTAAAGCTTTGAAGCAAAATCAAGCGTGTGTATTGAAGAATGTCTTCATAATCTTATTAATCAGTAGATTAGTATCACTGTTGTGATTGAGGGAGAGTGGTAGGAACTCAGGTTTAAGTAGGACTTAGATTGAAGTTGCATTGGGTAGGTCTTAAGTGAAGGAGATAAACTGGTTGATTTATTCCTAAATTAATACCTCTTATAGTGAATTTCCTCCCTGGCTTGGTAGCCCCCAGATGTAGGTGTTGTTATACACTGAACTGGGTTAACAATTGATTGTGTTCTTTACTGTCTTTTAAATTACTGTTTGGTTTGTGTACAATTTGTCAGATACAGTGTCATAACATTCATTGTGACATTAAGTATTTGTTGCCAGAACTTCAATTGGCATCAGAGCAGGCACCCTGCCTGTCTTTCTGGGTGAGATCTAGGGATATTATTTTCTGGCGCTATGGACAAGGAAGGAGGATTTGGGAACAGACCACCTATTCTGGATGGATCAAACTATGACTACTGGAAACCTCGTATGATTGCCTTCTTGAAGTCACTGGACAATAAAGCTTGGAGAGCTGCTGACAAAGGATGGAACCATCCCACCATAACTGGGAAAGATGAGATGACTAGTATGAAACCTGAGGAATAATGGAGAAAAGAAGAAGAAGAGTTAGCCCTGGGTAACTCTAAATCATTGAATGCCTTGTTCAATGGAATTGATAGAAACATATTCAGACTAGTACATCAATGTGAACTGGCCAAGGATGTTTGGGACACTCTCAAAACCACCCATGAGGGTACATCCAAAGTAAAAATGTCAAGAATTCAGATGCTCACTACCAAATTTGAGAATCTAAGGATGAAGGAAGATGAGACCATTCATGAGTTTCACATGAACATCTTGGAAATTGCCAACACCTCAGGAGCATTGGGAGAAAAGATGTCAAAAGAAAAGCTGGTGAGAAAGATTCTCAGATCCTTGCCTAAAAGGTTTGCAATGAAAGTGACTGCTATAGAGGAAGCTCAGGATATCTGCAACTTGAAGGTTGATGAACTCATTGGGTCACTTCAGACATTTGAGATGGGGATCAGTGACAATGTTGACAAGAAAAACAAGAGCATAGCCCTTGTATCCAATACTGAAGATGAAAGCAAGGAGAGTGATGAAGAAAATATATCAGAAGCTATAGCTATGCTTGGAAGGCAGTTCAACAAACTCATCAAGAGAATGGACCCAAAGTCAAGGTCAAATGTCAAAAACATTTCCTCTGACATTAGCAGATCCTATGACTCCAGCAGAAGAACTAAGTCTGAAGAAAAGGGAAATCAAAGCAGAGGAATCCAATGCCATGGATGTGAAGGATATGGGCACATTCGAGCTGAATGTCCTACCTTTCAAAAGAAACAAAAGAAAGGAATGTCTGTTACTTGGTCTGATGGTGACTCAGAAAGTGACCCTGAAGAAGAATCTGCTAAACTAGTTACTGCACTATCTGGTGTTTGTAACTCTGATAATGATTCTAGTGATGAGGAAGTGACATTTGAAGAACTTGATGACTCCTACAAGAAGCTATGTATCAGAAGTGCTGAAGTCTGTCAGCAAAATGAGAAACAGAAAAAGCTCATAGTGAAGTTGGAGGCTAAGAAGAAGGCAGACATTGCTACTATAAGCCATCTCAAAGGTGAAGTTCTAATGTTGAACTCCAAACTTGATCAGATGACTAAGTCTGTCAAGATGTTAACAACTGGAACTGACAAGTTGGAAGAAATCCTTCAGGTTGGACAAAATGCAGGAAACATGTCTGGTCTAGGATTTGTGGTTGCAAAGAAATCTGCTGTTGACAAGAAGAAGACCAGGCCTGATAAACAAATGTCAAAGGAGATGTCACAACATAGGACTCAACATCAAGAACAGAGAAATATGAAGAAAAAGTATCAAAGATGGAGATGTCATTATTGTGGGAGGTTTGGTCACATAAAGCCATTCTGCTTCAGATTATATGGATATCCTAATCAGACCTCATATGTAAAACCTAAGACTAACAAGGCACCATATACTCAATAGTGGAAGAAAAAGACTGCAGCCCTAATAGCTCACACCTCCCTAAGAGTTTCTTCCAAGGAAGACTGGTACTTTGACAGTGGATGCTCTAAACACATGACTAGAATCAAGAATCTGCTGAATGATGTCAAACCTCATACTACTAGTTATGTCACTTTTGGAGATGGTGCTAGAGGAGAAATCAAAGGAGTTCAAAACTTGGACTTCCCTGGGGTTCCAAACCTAAATGAAGTGTTGCTGGTAAATGGTTTGACTGCTAATCTCATAAGTATCAGTCAATTATGTGATCTAGGATTCAAGGTCAACTTCACCAAGTCTGAATGTCTTGTAACTAATGAAAAACAAGAAGTTATAATGAGAGGAGTCAGATCAAAAGACAACTGTTACTTATGGGAATCTGAGAACACTAACTACTCTTCTGTGTGCTCTATAGCCAAAGAAGAAAAGGAAGTGAAACTGTGGCACCAAAAACTTGGTCATTTACATCTTAGAGGGATGAAAAAGATCATATCCATGGAGGCTGTCAGAGGGATTCCAAGGCTTCAGATTTATGAAGGGAGAGTCTGTGGTGAATGTCATGTTGGAAAGCAAACTAGAATGTCACATCCAAAGACAAGACATCTGACCACCTCTAAGGTGCTAGAACTTCTACATATGGATCTGATGGGTCCCATGCAGGTGGAAAGTCTTAGTGGAAAGAGATATGCCTATGTTGTTGTGGATGATTTTTCCAGATTCACCTGGATAAACTTCATTAGGGAAAAGTCTGATGTATTTGATGTATTTAAGGAATTGTGCAAAAGAATTCAAAGAGAAAAGGAATGATGCATTGTCAGAATCAGAAGTGATCATGGTAAGGAATTTGAAAATAGTAAGTTTGATGAGTTTTGTTCCTTAGAAGGAATCAATCATGAGTTCTCTTAACCTATAACTCCTCAACAAAATGGAGTTGTGGAAAGGAAAAACAGGACTATACAGGAATCTGCCAGAGCAATGATACATGCCAAGAAGCTTCCTATTCATTTTTGGGTTGAAGCTATGAATACAGCCTGTTATGTCCACAACAGGGTCACCTTGAGAAAGGGAACATCATCCACCCTTTATGAACTATGGAAAGGAAGAAAGCCTACAGTGAAGTACTTCCATGTCTTTGGGAGAAAATGCTATATTCTGACAGATCGTGAACAAAGGAGAAAGATGGACCCTAAAAGTGATGAAGGAATATTCCTAGGATACTCTACCAACAACAGAGCATATAGGGTGTTCAATTCCATGACCAAAGTTATGATGGAGTCTATAAATGTCATAGTTGATGATCACCATGAGGAAACAAATGTCCCATATGATGTTGAGATATTCTTTGAGACTTCAACACAAGTGTCTAAAAAGGATGATGTGCCTAATCCTACTCCATCAGAGTCTGAATCAAAGGAAGCTAATAAAGATCCTTCCATCAGAATTCAGAAAGATCATCCTAAGGAACTCATCATAGGAGATCCTAACAGTGGAGTCACTACAAGATCTAGAGAAATCATCACAAACTCTTGTTTTGTGTCTAAGATTGAACCAAAAAATGTTAAAGAGGCTTTGACTGATGAATACTGGATTGGAGCAATGCAAGATGAATTGAACCAGTTCAAGCAACATGAAGTATGGGAGTTAGTTCCTAGACCAGAAGGAACAAACATCATTGGCACAAAGTGGATCTACAAGAACAAGTCAGATGCTGAAGGAATTGTCACCAGGAATAAGGCAAGACTTGTTGCTCAAGGATACACTCAAGTTGGAGGGGGTTGATTTTGATGAGACTTTTGCTCCTCTAGCCAGACTGGAATCAATTAGACTTCTCTTGGGAGTTGCTTGTCTCCTTAAGTTCAAGCTGTTTCAGATGGATGTGAAGAGTGCCTTCCTAAATGGGTACTTAAATGAGGAAGTGTATGTGGAACAGCCTAAAGGATTTGTGGATCCAAATTGTCCTGATCATGTCTACAAATTAAGGAAAGCATTATATGGTCTGAAACAAGCTCCTAGAGCTTGGTATGAAAGGTTGACAAAGTTCCTCACTGACAAAGGATACAGGAAATGAGGTTTGGGTAAAACTCTTTTTGTCAAGGATGAAGGAGGAAAGATAATGGTAATGGTAGCTCAAATTTATGTTGATGACATAGTGTTTGGAGGAATGTCAAATAAAATTGTTAAACATTTTGCTAAACAGATGCTGACTGAGTATAATGTCACACAAGATGTCATGACACTGTACTGTGACAATTTGAGTACTATTAACATATCCAAGAATCCTATACAGCACAGCAGGACTAAGCATATTGACATTAGACATCACTTCATCAGAGATCTTGTGGAGGAGAAGGTGATTAAGCTGGAACATGTTGCCACTGAACTACAACTGGCTGATATTTTTACCAAGGCACTTGATGCTAGTCAGTTTGAGAATTTAAGGGGCAAGCTGGGTATTTTCCAATATGAAGAGATGTAGAAATTAATTTTGCTTAATACAAGGTTTGAAAGAGATATTTTAATCAAGTTTATTATGATTGGGTTAATCATTTGTTTCCCTCTTTCTTTCCAAAAGTTTAAGAAGAGGAATATACATATTTATATCTCCCTCTTCTCAGTTTGTTGCATCACTCTCCATTCCCTCAAAATAAAATTTCACACTCGATGTCACTTTTATTCTCAATCTCTCAAGATGTCTCAATAATCTGTGTCATCATCTTCATCAAAGGCAACTGCATCTTCCTCACCCACTGACACCGAACCTAGGGAAAACGTAAACCCCATGGATGCTGATGTTCTTGAGGTAACTCCACTTTGTGCAATGGAAGCTGATCCTACTAAGGTCAAGAAGCTGCGAACCAGACATGCAAGAAGATCACAAGCTTCTCCCTCTGGTAAATATTCTCAACCATCATCCTCTGTTCCTCCAGAGATAGCTAATAGGGAAGGTTTTGCTTATGTGCATCAAGCTATTGCCAGACTAGTCACTAGGATTCTTAATGAGAATCACTCTGTTCCTGGTATATCTGTACCATTGAACCAAGAAACTGCTAGACCTAATTTAGAAAGTGATCCCAATTTCACTCAGAATGTTGAGACACCTGATGACAACATTGAGAAATCTCCAGAGAAACTTGATGATCACCAGACCCCTACTGACAAGGCTATTGAACCTCCTATCATTGATGTTGATGAAGAATTCTCTGACAATGATTTAATTGCTAATGTCAACCCTAGCACAGCAAGAAGGATGCTGAGTAGAAAAGAAAAGCAGAGTGTTGCCCAAAGCCCCTCCAAAGAGAAGGCTACTAAAGTTGTTCATGAGAAAGCTAGGCCTGAGAACAAGGCTAGAGAAGTAGCTGAGAAGGATCAAAAGGCTGGAACTTCCAAAGCGAATGGTAAGGTAAAAGATAGGGTATTTGTTGGTAGTCTCTCAAAACCATTGAGACAACCTATAGCCAAGAAAAGAAAGGCTCCTGAACCCTCTGAACCTGATGAGGAATCAGACTTTGATTTTGATGTTCCAGACATTCCTCTCAGGAAGAAACCCTCTTCTAGCAAACTGCCTAAGGTTCCTGAGGTTGCCATTGACAACATCTCCTTTCACCATCCAGAAAATGCAAGCAGGTGGAAGTATGTGTTTCTGAAAAGGATTGCCTTAGAGAGGGAGCTGAACAGAAGTGATATTAAGTGTAAGGAAGTCATGGATCTCATCAAGGTTGCTGGCCTGATGAAAACAGTGGTCAAGTTTTCCAACTGCTATGAGATTCTTGTCAAAGAATTCATAGTAAATTTGTCTGGTGGATGTGCTGATGGGAAGTCAGCTGAATTTAAGAGTGTTTATGTGAGAGGAAGGAAGGTAAATTTCTCTCCTACTGTGATAAACAAATACCTAGGGAGGCCTGATGATGCTCAGCATGAGCTTGAAGTTACTGATAACCAGGTTTGTCAAACCATCACTGCCAAGCAAGTCAAGCACTGGCACTTGAAAGGGAAGCTAACTGCAAGCAAGCTGAGTGTGAAGTTTTCCATACTGCACAAAATTGGTGCAGCTAACTGGGTTCCCACCAACCACAAATCCACCATCTCCACTGGTTTGGGAAGATTTATCTATGCTGTTGGAACCAGAACAAACTTTGATTATGGCAACTACATCTTTGATCAAACAATGAAACATGCTGAGAGTTGTGCTATTAAAGGCCCTATTGCTTTTCCCTCTCTCCTGTGTCGTATAATCATTGATCAGTATCCTGATATTCTTGTTGAGAAGGACTCTGTGTGCAAAAGAGCCCCTGCACTTGGTTTTCACTATAAGCTGTTTCAGGGAACACATGTCCCTGACATTGTTATGACATCTGCTGAGACATCAAATGTCAAAGATCATTCTAAGAAAGATGATGTTATAGCTGTTCTAAAAGAAACCTGCAGAGAGCTTGATGAAAGAAAAAGGACTCTTGAAGAGTTGATTACTAGTATGGAACAGGAGGAGAATGAAGAACAAATGAGGGAAGTGGATGCTGATGAAGAACAGCATGATGGTTCTGTAAGAAGCTCACCATAAGATGCTGCTGAAAATAGTGCTTCCTCAGGGGATGACAGTACCTGAAGGTCTGTGTTTGCTGAGTTGTAAAGATTGATGCTGGAACTTGCTGCTGCTATTTGATACCTTCTCTCTGTGTATTTTGGATTTCCTTTTGATGACTGTATAACTTGAAGTACTAGTTCCTTTGGCCTCTTTATGGCTAAAAAGGGGGAGAATTAATTGTGGTAATTTTGGTAGAATTGGATATTGGTAGTTAGATTAGCTGTCATTAAAAATTCTGTTGAATTTGGTTTCTGCATGTTATAGGTTCTACTGCATGTTGCTTCTGCATTCTAATCTCTGATTGTTTAGGGGTTTTAGCCAAAAATTTGTCAAAGGGGGAGTTTGTAAGTGTTTGCTTGTTGGCATTATTTTTTGGTAAAACCAGATTTGCGAATGTCATGACTGATGTCATAACATTCTGGGATAAAGACAAATTCTGCAGAAGGAATGTTCTACAGGAAAAACTCAGTATGAGTGAATATCATGATGATTAAGCTATGATCATATGTACTGAATTCTACCAAAATCAGTGAGCAGGATACATGATGTCATAACCAATGTTAAGACATCCTGTACTGATCAAGTTGTTGTGCAGATTTATTGTTCCTGATAATTTTCAGGAATATGGTGTGCTATTCTGAGTTGAAGTATATTGTCTAGATCAGATGCTCACGTGGATATTAGGTTAACCTTGCTTAACCCTAATCTGTTATGATGAAAGCCCAAGACCAAGTCTTTAGGTTAACTTTGGTTAACCCTAGCTATTTTTATGGAAGCCCAAAATGAAGAATAGACTGCATATATATTTCTCACGAATCCTAATGGTGGGTAGCGCTTTTCACAGAAGATCAATAAGGCATTTTTGTAGTTGTGTTAGTTTTATTAATTACTGTGAGCCAAGAAATTATCACTTGATAAGTGACTTGGTGTAGGATTTGGTTGTAAGGGTTGTGTATCACTCAAAGCTTTGAAGCACGAGTGTTGTGTCTCTTGATTAAAGCTTTGAAGCAAAATCAAGCGTGTGTATTGAAGAATGTCTTCATAATCTTATTAATCAGTAGATTAGTATCACTGTTGTGATTGAGGGGGAGTGAGTAGGAACTCAGGTTTAAGTAGGACTTAGATTGAAGTTGCATTGGGTAGGTCTTAAGTGAAGGAGATAAACTGGTTGGTTTATTCCTAAATTAATACCTCTTATAGTGAATTTCCTCCCTGGCTTGGTAGCCCCCAGATGTAGGTGTTGTTATACACTGAACTGGGTTAACAATTGATTGTGTTCTTTACTGTCTTTTAAATTACTGTTTGTTTTGTGTACAATTTGTCAGATACGGTGTCATAACATTCACTGTGACATTAAGTATTTGTTGCCAGAATTTCAATGGTGTGCCAAAGAGAATTATTACTGACAATGGTACGAATCTCAATAACACAATGATCACCGAGCTCTGTAAATAGTTCAAGATACAACATCATAACTCTTCTCCCTACCGGCCGAAGATGAATGGCGTTGTTGAAGCAGCTAACAAGAACATCAAAAAGATTGTAGAGAAGATGACGGTGACATATAAAGAATGGCATGAGATATTACCATTCACTCTTCATGGGTAGCGTACCTCAGCACAGATGTCGATAGGGGCAACATCCTACTCTCTGGTATATGGCATGGAGGAAGTCCTACCCATCGAAGTCCAGATACCCTCTCTCAGGATTATGAAGGATGCGGGTTTGAACGAAGACGACTGGATCCAAACCCGACTTGATCAGCTAAATATAATCGATGAAAAGAGACTTACGGCTATCTGTCATGGTCAAATGTATCAAAAGTGAATGATCAAGGCTTTTAACAAGAAAGTCAGATGACAAGAATATCAAGTCGGGGATCTAGTAATTAAATGCATCATACTTCCGCAAGGTGATCCCAGGGGCAAATGGACCCCCACGTACGAAGGGCCATTTGTGGTTAAGAACATTTTCTCGGGAAAATCTATGATTCTAACCACCATGGATGGTGACGACCTTCCTCACCCTGTCAATGCAGACATAGTGAAAAGATACTACGCATAATCAAAGACCCGCTAGGTCGACTGGCCTAGGAAAAAATAAGGGCTTCCCGCAAACCAAAAGGGTTCGGGAAAAAGTAAGGTATGAAAATGAAAAAATATTTGTACACCTGGAAAGTCGAAAACCCGAAAGGGCGGCTTGGGCAAAAAGGGTATCCTGGTGGACTGAAATCTCGAAAGGGAAGTCCAAGAAAAAGTTAGGGATTGAAGCGTATCACTATGTCTCATTGGATCATCTTGCGACCAGACTTTGGTATCGACTATCAAGCTCGGATGGCGTCAACCAATATGATCAGTCGTCGGCCAAGTAGCAAAGTGATGAGACGCTTAAAGATATAAGGGCAATAGCAGAGTTGGAACCCAATGGGGTTGTTTCATATAGCTATTTTTCTTTCTTTTACACAAATTGTATAATTTCTATCTTTCAGTGGCGTTCTCTTACTAGAGTGTCAGCCTTTTTGTACAAAAACGCCTATTACAGGCCAACTTCAAAAATCAATACAAGTCATTTTCACAAAAAACTTCAATTCGTTTTTCTTTTTTTGTTTTGTTTTGCAAGAACGTCCAATGATTTATTTTTGATATATGCATTTGAAAATGATTGCTGCTTATAAATATTTACATAAGAAACAAAAGACAATTACTCGTAATTCCAGAAATAGAGAAAAAACAAGAAGTGCCAAACCTTACAGTTACTCTGCCCATCAGGTATCGGGATAGAGTCAACCTTAGAACATAATCACTAGTACATACACTATCCACAGAGTAAAAGTATTCAAAGGCATTGATGTCAGCTTTCCCGAAACAAGACATAACTATCCCCAGCCAAAGTTCATAATCGCAGGCGAGTCAAAAAATTTCATTCCCCGAGCGGAGTTTATTTCTCCAACAGAGCTCGTCATCTCCAACAATAAAATTTCATCCCCCAAGCGGAGTTTATTTCTCCAACCGAGCTCAACACCTCCAGCAATGAATTTCATCCCCAGCTGAGTTTATTCCTCCAGATCAACAGGTCTATCAACAGAGTATCTCTTCCCTTAAGTTGGTCCCCGCAGAGTAATTCTTCAGCATCCCTTCCCGACGAAATATTTACAAATCTCCAGCAACCATCAGCGATTTATTTTCCCAAGATGCGAGCATACCCCGATAGCATTTCATGAACATACATTATGACATACGCATACATATCATATACAGCATAATCTCATTTATTTTGAGAACATCATGTCACCCTGCATTTCATGCATCGCATATGACTAACCCCGATGTCTTTTCAGGAAAAGAGGATTAGCTTAAAAAAATTCAGCAGTTATACAGATTACATCTATAGATGACCAATGGAAACTCAGTCCTTAAAATCAAACGGATCAACAAATTCATATTGAAGTAACCCTACTACCCAGGTTCCTTCTCACAGCCCTACTATCCAGGATTTCATATCGAAGTAACCCTACGACCCAGGTTCCTTCTCACAGCCCTACTATCCAGGCTTTCATATCGAAGTAACCCTACTATCCAGGTTCCTTCTCACAGCCCTACTACCCAGGCTTTCATATCGAAGTAACCCTACGACGCAGGTTCCTTCTCACATCCTAACTATCCAGGCTTTCATATCGAAGTAACCCTACTATCCAGGTTCTTTCTCACAACCCTACTATCCAGGCTTTCATATCGAAGTAACCCTATTATCCAGGTTCCTTCTCACAGCCCTACTATCATGGATTTCATATCGAAGTAACCCTACAACCCAGGTTCCTTCTCACAACCCTACTATCCAGGCTTTCATATCGAAGTAACCCTACTATCCAGGTTCCTTCTCACAGCCCTACTATCCAGGCTTTCATATCGATGTAACCCTACTATCCAGGTTCTTTCTCACAGCCCTACTATCCAGGCTTTCATGTCGAAGTAACCCTACTATCCAGGTTCCTTCTCACAACAATACTATCCAGGCTTTCATATCGAAGTAACCCTATTATCCAGGTTCCTTCTCTCTTATCTCCATACAATAGTTCACAACACTGTAAGACCGGGACCCGATCAAACACGATTGGTTTCGCATTCCCCCAGTAAGTCACGGTGCAGCATATACCCTGACCAGAGATGCAGTTCACTTTCGCTTCCTCAAGCAAGTGTGATTTCCCCAGTAGAGTAACGGACAACTGAAGCTCCTAAAATTCTATTTCTCCCAAGACAGATATCGACGTTCCTCAGCAGATTCCTCATTAACAACAGCAACAGGGACTCTCTGCAAAGGAATATCTCAAGAAACATATGATTCTCCGTCACATCCAGGATGGCATCTTTAAGCCCATCTCCGATAATATTCTATCATCAACCTCCAAATGGCATCTATAAGCCCATTCCCGATATCACAAATCAAGTGCCACTTCATGCGAGTGCAAATTTTTGGGCACTCTAGTGCTCAATCATCTTCCACCTTCAGATCACGAAAGGCAAATGAGCCAATCTACATCCTCAAGTTTAAGAAGATTGAACAGGGTCAGCTGTTGTACCCCAAAATTTGCCCTCTCATTTTTCTCAATACATGCTCCTAGAGATCCTCAATTTTCTCAAGCTTTCCCAAGAGTTGACCAGACAAAATCTCTCCTAAGGCAGTGTACCTCAAATTAGGGTTTCCATTGTCATTAAGATGGGTGAACCACAAAGGCCTCATATGCTCTCCATGGTCCTAATATGTTCTCAAGACCCTACATGTCAAGTTTCATGCCTTGCACAAGAAGTTTGCTCAGTCAACTGCTCAGATGCTTGAGAATCGACTGTATTAGGTCAAAAGTCAACTGTGACCCACATACAGTCAAGCTTCAAGATTTTTGGTCAACATTAACATTTTGAAGTGACTTTCATAATTTGATCAAGGTTTGAACATGGTTCCCCAAGGAATGCTCCAAATTCATCAAAACCCAAAAGTTGTTAAATTAGGGTTTCTCAATAAAAGTCAACCCAACTTTGACCAAGCATAACTTCCACATGCTTTATCAGACATTTTCCATCCAAAGCTCATTTTGAAGAGGATGCAATTCCCTACAATTCATCTTCAGCTCACAATTTCAAAATGTGCACTCATTAAAAGATATGAAGTTCTACATTATGGGTCCTTTTGAAAAGTCAACAAAAACACATTTTGGGTCAAAGCTTTTTACATGAACATGGAAGACTCAATTGAGATGAGACAAAAAGGGTTTCTTAGGGGACATCCTAAGATTTCTAAAAAGTCAAGAACACCTCTCTAGGGTTAAAATTGGAAGAGATATGCCTTGTCAAAGTTAACTTTTTTGCAAAATTGCCAAAAGTCAAATGTGCTCAAAAATGCATTTTTTGCTAAATGGGCCTAACTTTTTATGCTTGCACCTCACTTACAATGTGGTCCACGACTCAAATATTCACCCACGCATTATTTTATTCATTTTTCAATTTATTTTTATTTTTTATTAATTATAAATTAAATTAAATTAAATAATTGATGAATAATAGCAAAGATGTGATTTGATTTGGTTTTTGGACAGGTTGGCAATCAAAATGTGCTGAATTATCAAGGCCAAAACGAATCAAGCATAATTGGTACAAGAAAGGGAAGATTTGGCTCAAAATAGAAAGTTTGCATATGGCTAAAGAATCAAATCAAATCTCATCAAACTTCAAGATTTAATCCAAGTTTGTAACCCTAATTCATCCCTAGGTATATACTGGACAAGAACAAAGCAAAAAAGAGGGGTTACCAGGCGTGAACAAGAAGAATAAAACTTCAAAATTTGACAAAAAAGTTGTTACTCAGTTTCAAGCTTGGAGGCCAATTCAAGTCATTCTAGCATTTCCAAATGATTCATGGACCTTCCCAGAAGTTAAACCAATCGGTTGCACGCCTCCACACGTCCATAATCACCCTCTAGACGTCACGCGGTTTGCATTCTTTTTCAGATTTCATTGCTATGATTCTTGCATCATGAACGTGTTTCAATGGTATATTTTTGTTTGTTGTCATGTTTGCATCATGTCTGGACCATTTAATTGAAGTTTTAATGTTGTTATGAACATTTTCCATAGTTAGGGTTTGCCTTGTTGTTTTGGGGCTTTCAAATGCAGGAACAATTGGCCCTAATGAAGGATACCATTGTGATCAGAGGGTCAAACCCAATCGATCCATGGTCTTGAATCTTATTTATATTACTTGTATGTAATTTTTTAAAGTCACAGGGTTATAGCCATGGACGCTTGTCCGTAGGTACAAGTTGCAGACCTAAGGAGACAGATAGGGGAAGAAGAAGGTTAGGTGTCAGCCAACCATTCGCCCATTTGAACCAGCGCGCGTGTTTTTGTTTCTTTCCCACTAACCACTTTCTTTCATATATTATATTGTGTTTTCATTATAAATACCACTAAACATGACAGCCTAGTGGTTGGGCGCGTTAGTGGTGAGAGTGAGGACCTGGGTTCGATCCCAGGTCCCAACAATTTTCTTTGTTTTATTTTTCCTTTACGAATCAGGTACTCCATTCTATCCAACGTACACCATGCGCTAGCAATATCCAACCAGTGGATCCAGGATCAACCAGATTCAATGCCTCAAACGATGAGAGACCATGATGCACCCTCCAGCCAGCACCCCATGGGATCAGGCATATTGACCGGGCTTGAAGCGTTTTGGGCCTAAAATATTCAGATTTCCACCCCTCTTTTTCTAGCATACAGGCCCATGTTCTCATCTCTTTCTATTTCTATTTTTTTAATTTCTTTAATTAGTTTCTTTTATTTGTTTTAATTAATTAACCCAAAAAAATCATTTTTCTTTTTTAATCAAAAAATCACAACAAACTACAAAAATCTTTTTAATAAAAAATATTTTATTTTCTTGAAATTATTTAATTTAGCTAGATTAGGTTAATTTCAACTTCTTTTTGTAATTAAAAATAATTAGAATTAGGGTTTTATTGTACATAATTTAATTAATTCTCTTCTCAAAAAATAACTCAATTATTTTCTAGTCAAATTTTTAGGGTTTTCAATTTCTCCTCGCATTTAATTTGCCGCACGCATTTTAATTTGTTTTATTATTATTGTAACTGTTTCGAGTTTGTAATAGTTTTAAATAGGGTTTTAAATTCCGCACTTTTATTTCCCGTCAAGACAATTATGTAAATGTCAAAGCCTTGTAATAGCTAGGTTTATTTTTTTCGCATTTTAAATTCCTGCAAATATTTAACTGTCTAGATGTATGTTAATAGGATTGTATGGCAAGAATATCTTAAATTAAAACGGTAGATCACCTAATGTGAAAAGATTAAGTAACTGAAACAAATCATATGCACATATTCACTCCTAGGGTTTACCTCACTTCGGTTGCCTTTGATAAACAGTCATTAAGCATAGGAGATTTTAGTGGTTGCCCTCCAGCCTAAAGATCAAAATGTTCCATTTGAATGTTGCCTCAGAAATGTTGCCTCGGAAAGATCTTAAGACTCTAGGGTTACTACTAAAGTTTTCTAACTATTGCTTTAGTGATTGTACTTTTCCCTTTCGAATGTCCCTTACAACTCCAACGACGGTGCTACCTACTCCTTAATAGTAGGATAGTGCTGTCTAAAGGAAACAAGAACAAACAATCTTTTTTCGAGTAGGTAGAATCTTAAGTACTTGCTCAATAAAAACGTTTCACATAATAACCTTTCAAAACAAATTTTCAAAACAAACTTCGTCACATCCTTGAGGACTGATACAAGGGTTATCACGAAGTAAAACATTTTCAAGACAAACAGACTCAAGCAATTTGAAAAATTAGCAAGTACCTAAGAGCCTGTAGATAACTACGGATAGAAAGAGTGCTAACACCTTCCCTTTCTATAATCTACCCCCCGTACTCAGAATATCTCGAAAAAAGGTTTTATCAGTTCTTTTTCCTTTTCCATGATTGGATGAAATAAAAGTCGGTGACGACTCTTGCTTACCGCGACATTTTGTGAACAAAAAACGCAAAACGCAAACCAGTAAAAACAGTCGGTTCTGCCACTGTATCACACCGTCCTAGTAACTTTACTTAATCCATCAATGTTTGTAATGTCAATAGTTTCATCTTCATCAATCCGAGAATCTTATTTGATACCATGGTAGTATACTTTTGCCCCATAATTCCAGGGAACAACCTTATCAGAAGAATAGGGGACTTGCCCCAGTGTGATGATTATCAGTGGAGTTATCCTTGGTTCAACGAGAATCCTAATAGGACCTTTGGAGGTGATCCTAATAGGTTTGTTAGAGATAGTATTGATGGATATGTCTTCAACTTCTTAAGATATAATTTCGGTCAAACTTTTCACAGATCGAGTTTTTTCGAACAGAATTTCGTGGCTATCCATCAGGTGTTGGACACCTTTCTTCATCCATTCACAACCATTAATTTGTACAGCACAGCAGTAACAATCTTCAAGGAAACCAGGGAATACCCCATCTTTCAACAAGTTCTCTTTAACAGTCTTCAGAGGAGTGGTCAAGTCATTGACAAAGGAAACAAAAGCAGCAACTTCAATAGCATTGACACCCTTACCATGATTTGGCATGGGTGTGGTGATTACATTCGGAGTTAGAGGAGGGTCGAATTCAATTGTCTGGTTATCGATCGGGTCTTGGATTTTGTTCTTTAGCACCCAACAATCATTGGTATCATGTTCGGGGCTGTTTGAGTCGTAGGAACATATAGTGTTGGGATTGTATTTAGGAGAGGAGGTATTAAGATTGGAAGGGGGATTTCTCAAGGTCACCAGATCAACTTTCAATAGTTGTTGCAGAGCTTCAGATGGCAACATGTTGATTCTGGTAAATTGTCTTCTCGGGATTTCAGGCTTTTCGTGATTAGCTTATTGTTGTGGTTTTTGAGTAGAAGTTGGGTTGAAGGTTAGAACTGCATTTACTGACTGACAACGGTCTATCTTGACATGGCCCCTTGATCCATATATGACATTAGTTTCCTTTTTGCCAGTAAATGGTTTTTCACAGCATTTGCGGTAGAGCCATAAGTATATTCCCGCTTTTAATCACACTTTCAACCCTCTCACCAATCAAGAATAATTCAGTGAACCCAGATGATGATCTTCCAATCAATAAGTTGAAAAATGGTCCAGTCGATGTTCCCATAAACATGTCTACCAACTCTCTATCAGTTAAAGGTGGCTGCACCCGGCCAGCCAAATCTCTCCATTTTTAGCGTATTCTTTGAAGCCCTCGTTGGAACCCATGGTCATTCCTTGTAATTGCACCCTAGTTGGCGCAAGATCAGCATTATATTGATATTGGAGGTAAAAGGGGGTGGCCAAATCCTCCCAAGTATGAATGTTAGTCTCCTCCAATTGGTAAAACCACTCCATATGCGTCCCGGCTATACTTTCTTGAAAAAAGTGTACCCACAGTTTCTTATCAGCGGTATGCGGTTGAATTTTATAGATGTAAGATCTTAGGTGAAGCTTCGGACACAAGACACCATCATACTTGGCTAAAATGTGGATCTTGAATTTGTGAGGAATGACTACCCCAGGAACCAAACCCAATTCACTGAAGTCCAAGCCAGACACAGCTTGGATTTCTACAACCTTCAATTTGTCTTCTAGTTTCTTATACTTGCCATCGGTCGGTGGATATTGCTCATCAAACTAATCTTCGTCTTCGGAGAATTTATTGTTTCCACCCCTAGCACGGGTGCTCCTAGCGTCTTCATCTTGATTTTCATCCTCTTCGAAAGAATCTTCTTCAACTTGGACTTGTCTGGCGGGCCCTTTAAATCTTTTCCCCATGTTGATTACAACTTTCTTCTTTGTCTTTTTCTTCGTAACAATAAAAGCCATCATTTCTTACTGCCCCTTTGCTAAGTTGAGCAGAGTTTCTTGAAACTGGAAGTTTTGAGTCTGCAAGTCCTTGACAGTTTTCAAAAGATCCATCTTATACTGAAGTAAACAATAAAAGGATGAGGAAAGTTGTGTCTAAAAACTTGCTTATGATATGATGCATGTTGTACGAATGCAATGTTTTCAAGGATTTTAAGAAATTTAAATTTGCTAAACAATGAGAAGACAACAAATATTAATTGCATTAATAAGTTCATGAATTAAAAACTCCTTTTGGGCTTACAATGGAAGAAACACAAATGATATAAAATAAACTCCTAATACAGAAACGACTCAAGCTTCCCATGAGCGCATCCTCTTTGGTGCAATGTAGGCATTCAAACTTCGCTCTTCATGAAGTTACCTCGTGAGCTCCAAAACCTTCTTCTCGCTTGCGTAGAACTGTGCTTCAAATGTATCTCGTTCCCCTTTGAGTTGAATCCACGATCTTTGTAATTCCTCGAAGCCGGTAGGCATGTTAGGATGAATAAGAGTATAAGGGGTGTCTCCCTCAACAACATGCTCTATAATCACAGGTAGGATGGCTAGGTAAGGCATCATGAGACTTTGAGCACGAGTTCGTTCCCACTTGAGGTAAGGCTCAAGAGAGATGGAATTTTTATGCCCCTAGAGTCTTATTATCCACCTTGTTCACCATTCTCAAATCTCGTATGAACTTTTGACGATAGCCTTGGATGTCGCCTTCGTATCGAATACCAAACCTTGGATGAGCGTATCATGGTGACCATCTTTTCATGCATACCCAAACTGTCGTAATGCAAGAGAAAGGTTATAGGTTATACCTCCCCTAATACCCAAGAGTGGAACATTAGGAAACTCACCACAACGGTCAATGATGATAATATCCTCCAAAGATTGGGAACACCAATGAAAATTCGAGTGTGAGAGTGACATCATCCTTTGAGACCATGTCAAGCCTCACTCATTCTTCAATGTTGATCGAGGTAGGTGTGACATAAACCACCTAGACAGCAATGGAGTGCAACACAAAAGAGTCCCTCTCTTCTTCATGGTGCGAGTGTGGAAAAATGTAGAATGTCTCCAAATAAAGTAGGTTCAGGATTACGAGAGAGAGAAACCTTGACGAAATTTACATCTACGAGTTGGTCCAGATTGAGAAATAGAACCAAACCATAGATTTGAAGGGCCAAGATATTTTCAAAAGCTTGGAAATCCATATCTTCCTAAAATAAACGAGCCTTCTCCAACAGAAACTTGGCTAAGAAACCATTATCCCCACTTCTTGTTTCCCAATTTGCCACAATGTCAGATCTCTTCAAATGCAAGGCTTTGGCAACGACATCATGCTTTGGAGTTTCCTCTAAACCGGTGAATGCTATTTAATCAATCACAACACTCCTAGAAGTTGAGATAATTCTTCCAATGTAGGCACCAATTGGTAGTCGAGAAAGGTAAAGAAATGGTGCATAGGATCAAAGAATTGAAAGAGCACGCACATATTTTTTCTTGGAAGTTTGAGGTAGCCAAGTTGAGAAGTCGACCATATTTCTTGGTGAAGGGATAATCTACAGGCATCCTCGATGCTAACTCTTGAAGTTGAGAAAGCACTTTCATGAAGCTGACTCAGATGGTATTTCTACGAGTGGAAGCCATTTCCTACAAAACAGGACAAAGATAAATTCCTAAATCCTTGAAATGGTTAGTGAGAATGCTTATGATGTTATGACACTTATGATGTCATGAATAATAATCATAAACAAAGCACACAAAGACCTTAGGTTTAGGCTTATATGGGTTTCATAGGTAAGTACCCTCTTGAAGTTTAGTTGGTTCAACCTATCCTAGAAAGTAATCGGGTTCTAGGGAATCTCAATATCATTGATCTTTCTTCATCGGGCTTTTTTTTAGCACAATCAATCTTTTCTTGCATCCAAAATATCCCGAAAGTCTGATCTCAATGAGCGTAGTATTGAGTATCAACCAATCTTCATATTTGCACCAAATTCGGATATATCACTACTTCCTAATGGCCAAGTTGTTCGACTAAAGGTTCTACGGTCAGTTAGTGTTTCATGACACCACACAACGGCCCTGTATTCTCCTTGACTCAACACAAGGGATATCGGTACCAACAAATGTGTCACACTAATGTAGCCATTGTTTCAACCATATCGTTTTATGTCATACAGTCTCCATAATCTATTTATACTTACCTAATAATGCTCCCAGATCCGGGTAGAGGATCTATACAAAACCCAAAGACCCTTTTTAAGAGTAAAGCAAGCAAGTCAAACAATGAAAGCATTTAAATGTGATTTAGTCTCTAAGGTAACCCCACTTTTATGTCTTTTCCCCAACAGATTCGCCAGTCCTGTAATACGGTGGGAGAATTAACTTGGGTGTTTTTCGTTTTATCATAATTATTGAGGATAGTAAGATTCGCCACCGACTTTTCTTTTATCCAACAAAGGAAAAGGTGAAAAGAATAGGAAAGACCTTTTGAGAATTTTCTTTAGTTCGGGTGGTAGGTTATGAAAAGGGAAGGTGTTAGCACCTTTTTCATCTATAGTTATCTACGGTCTCTTAGTTTCTAGCTCACTTTGAAATTCTTTGTAAAATGTGTTTGTGATTTGTTTTGAAATTATTTTATAAAAGTGCCTTTGTTTAGGCGAACTTTGTAATGATTCTCGTCTCTATAAGAATGTATACAAAGTGTTGAATTTTGAAAATATTTCATGGAAAGTATTGGTGTGTTTGAAAGATCTTTTGAAATGTTTGTGAGCAAGCAATTACGACCGTTCTACCTATTCAAAAAGTCTTTTTTTTCTTTTCCTCCTCCTTTAGATAGTGTTATCTTACCATTAGTTAGTAAGAAACCATATCATTGGATGTGAAGGGACAGACGTGGGTCGTCGTACAGTCATAGAAGGCAACACTGTAGGATATCTTAGCAATTTGTTGTGAGGGTCTAAGATTGTTTACCGAAGGCAACATCTAAGGGTCATCGAGGGACTATGATCTTGTATTTGAGGGTCATTGCTAAAGTATCCTATGTTCGAGGGACATGACTATTTTTATTCGAGATAACTAGTGTGGGTTAACCCTATAGGTGCGAGTGTGCAAGGTGTATTGTTTTCCATGCATTTTTGTCTTGAATTTAGGGCTATTTACTTGTTGATTTTAAGTCTTACCATACAAACCCTAATTACTAGCAATAATGCTGAAAACGATAAATTGCGAAAATTTAAATTTCTACGCTATTGCATCATTTTGGGGGATGGAGATACAAATTACAAATGGGGAATGAAAGAAATTAAACCCTAATTACTATTACAACCATATTGAATATTGCAAAAAAAAAATAAACAACAATATAAAGATAATGTACATTAAAAGAAAATTATTTTGGTTTTTTATGAAAGGTCTTGATTTAATTAAACTAATAAAAAGAAAGAATTTAATTAATTAAAATTCCTAAAATCTAGATTAATTTAATTAGAAAATAAAATTAAAATAAAACTAAGCCTATATTAATTCGTTTAAATTTAAGAAAGAAAAATAAATTAAGTTTGTCAAGAAACTATTTTTAGGGCTTTTATGTTTAAGAAAATAAAATAAAAATAGAAATAAAATAAAAAATAATTAGTCTAAATATTTAATAAAATATTTTTTGTATTTTTCAATAACATAATAATAAAAATAATTATAATAATAATAATAATAATAAAATAAAGAAAATAAAATAAAATAAAATGAAAAAATATATAATAATTAGAAGTCGGCGGTTTGAAAATGAAAAGAGAGTTTAGAAAGAAAAAATAGATTTTTGTTTGGTTTAGGCCCAAAGCCTGTTTTCTTAATCAGAAGAAAAAAATGAGATAAAACATGGGCCTGCGCAATATAAACTAAAATGGGGGTGAGAAAAAGTAAAAACAAAAATAGGAAAAGGCCCAAGTTCTAGGAGGCCCAGCGCCTTGTTTGGATTCCATATGGTTGACTTATGAGAGCTCATGATGGACAAGCGTATCTGATGCGTTGGATGTGTTGGCATAGTGATCTTATGGCATTAGCATGAAGCCCATGGTGGACGCGCGTGGCCTGATTGCACCGAATCTGCAAGGAAAATATGAAGAAAAAAATAGAAAAGGGTACCACTAGGGCTCGAATCCAAGTCCCAAAGGTTAACAACCGCGCGCTTTACCACTGGGGTGGCTATACATTCGTTTTTTAATGCAAAACCATAAATATATAAAATAAAGCAAGTCCTGAGGCCTGCTTCATCTTGTTCCTTGCCCCTTGGCTGAAACATCATTTTTTGAATTTTGTATCTCTCTCATTTCTCAACCAAATCCAAAAATATAAACATGAAAGTTGTGTATTTTTTCATCACGAATCCAACCATATAAATCTTAAAAGCTATAGATAAAAGATTAAGTTTAATTTCTGATGGTACCAAAAGTGTTCCCTAACTGGTCAGAGATGAAATTCTTCACACAAGCAATTAAAATGAAAACTAAGAACATGGTTAGCTTTAGGGCAATGATATCTACATTTTTACTTCAGAATGCATGTACAAAGGATGCTTGTATCAAGATATCACAGTTAGAAAACTTACCTCTTGAAGTGAGATTCGTGTATGGAGTTTTAGCAACTTTGGAGGTGCAAGGATGATCCAGTTAGCTTGCTTTGACCTCCCTGAGTGTGTTGTAAGTCTTGCTTTATTTTGAAACCAGCTAGAACTCTCTACTCAAGTCCAACTGTAATGGATGTTTTTGAGAATGGTAGGTGGTGAAAATAGTGTTACAGTCAGGAGATAGGTGTTTGGATGGATTGTATATGAAGTATGTTAAGTGTCTGGATGATTAGAAATGGAAACACACAAGTAGATTTGGAGTTTGGTGTTTGAAGTTCAAATAATGAACTGTTTGGAAAAAACTGACTTGAGAGTGTATGAGAAGGTTTGAGGACTTGTAAACTCTTCCTTTTTTGCAAATAGTCTCTCTCCATATAAGCAAAGGGTTAGATGTCTTGAAGTTAACAGATGTGTGTGATCTCAATTTGTGTCTAGGTTGCTTGATTTTGAAGAAAGGTGGAAAACATGGTTTCAAGGCATAGTACAAGCATGGTCTGGGTTTGTTGGATTCAAGGAGGTTGTTTCTTCACTTTACAATAGATTTTGATAAGAAGAAACAAGTGAGAAGCTCAATGCATTGACTTTGTGTAAAAAGCATGCTTTACAAGAATGGAATGGTAACTTTCTTCCAAAAATAGAACATTGCTTTGGATAATGGCTCAAGCACTTGGATAATGGCTCAATCAAATGTGTGAACATTAATTTAAGTAGTGAAACACAAGTTATAAGGCCTGCAAAGTGAAGTTATGCAGCATAGCTATGGTTTAGGTCAAGCGTTCTTCATGAAAAATGCCTTGTAATTCATGTTTGAAAGCCCAACATCTCCTCTTCGATTCTCCTAGCTCAAAAATGATCTCATTGAGTTCTTGGACACTTTGAAAAGCTTGGAGCGTCCTATACAAATTTCATGATTTCAATTTTTTTCAAAATCAAATTGGAACTATGAGAAAAATAGCCATGAAGTTGGGACAAAAATCTACCTAAACTAGGTCAAATTTTCAGTAAGTGTTTTTATAAAAAGTGCATGACTTCATGGATTCTTAACTCAAAATCCAAGCATTTCTAGGACTTTATCAGCAAATAAAAGTTGTATATATCATCAATATCTACAAATTTCATGTTGAAAGTTTTCTTTGAATCATCTAGCATCATGGTGAAAAAATGTCATGAAGTTAGGAAATAATAAGGTTTAAAACACTTAGAAATTTTTCTAAGTCTTAAAAATTTAACTTCTTCAAAGACTCTTTGAATTTCTTGATTTCTTGATCATCAAGATTCATATTTTGGATTTCTTGATGAATTTTGATATTTGAAACTTAATGTTGACCAAAAAGTCAAAGTTTGACTTTTGGTGTATTAGTTGACTTTTAAACAATTGACTAAATTTTAATTATCAATCAATTTGATCTTGAGAAATGATTTGAATCATGAAATTAGGTTAACATGTTGTGTTTAAATCCTTGATATTATTCTTCAAGGCATTAGATCATGCATTAGGTCAAAAATCATTGATCAGTCAAATACAGTCAAAACCCTAATTTTGACCATTTTGCCCTTTTTATGATTTGACTGTGTTTATTGAGGAATTGTGATGAGACCTTGATCAATTGATGAATATGACTTTGAAATGTTTATGTTGGCCAAAAATCATGAAGTTTGACTATAAGTTGACCACAGTTGACTTTTTTACTCAATACAATTGATTTTTAGTCATCTGAGCAATTGACTGAGCAAAATGTGATTCAAGACTTGAAACTTGACATTAGTATTCTTTGAGGTCTATAATGATCCATGAGAGTCATTTGAGGAATTAGAAGTCCAATTGTCCTTGTAAAAATCAAAAACCTAATTTGAGGCATCAGTGTTTAGGATATGGTTTGACCTAGTCATTACTTGTGCAACCTTAAGCCATTCAAGATCTTTGTGAGAAATGTATTGAGAAAAGAGACAGCAAATTTTAAGGGTACAACACTGATATTTCATTAATTATTTCAATAAAATAACTAAACCCCTGACCAATCTATTGAAGAAATATGTTGAATTCATCTTTGATGGCAAATGTTTGGAAGCATTTCAACTACTAAGACAAGCTTTGATTTCCACACCGATCATGGAACCTCCCGATTAGAGTGAACCTTTTAAAATTATGTGTGGCGCAAGCGACTATGTTGTAGGCGCTATTTTAGTACTATTGAAATTATGGCACGGACATAAAGAAAGTCAAGACTGATGTCTTAACAACACACAATGTCATAATAGATGTTATGACATCTGCTTACAGAATAACAGACAATAACACAACACAATGATAACTTCGCGCCTAATCCGGTTAACCCAGTTCGGTGCTAACTTACCTACTCTGGGGGCTACCAAGGCAGGATGGAAATCCCCTATAAGCAGTATTAGTTCGAAGCTAAACTATTCCCAAGTTTACAACTTTGCACCTAATCCCTACCTAGTGAAAATTCTACCTAGGTCATCCCTAAGTCTGAAAAATTGACATCCCACTTCCAATCACCGTAGTGATAAAATAGTCCTACCTCAATCCCAGTGGCAGTCCCTAATCAAGTTACAGTCACATCAACTTGAAGATAAAAACAGGAAGAATACATTTCCCAATCAAATACTAGGAGTTGCTTAAAAGCTTCCTCCAAGAACAATACTCAACTCTTGCTTCACAGCTTCGAGGAGAACAATAGCTTGATAAACAATCAACAATCAATCAACTTAAATATATCAAAGATACATGATGACATACAAAAACAAACAGAGATCCTAAGGAACTATCAAACCCTAAACCATTATTTTTCACAAGGTTTTACAATAAAAACTATGCTAGAGAATTAAGTCTTGGACGACTCCTTATATAAGCTTATGCAGTTGGGCTTGGATTGGCTTGGATTCATCAATCAATTCCAATCTTCAGCTGAAAAATATTTGCAGAATATTCTCCACAAAAATAGAAACAATCTTCATAAATAGTTTCCTAAAAAGTCTCAATCGATCCTTTTTAGTAACAAATCAAATTTGCGTCTGTTTCTAACAAAATCCCTAATTGGCCTGCTTCTATAATGAGTACAGAATATTCCAGATACTTATATCTTCAAATCAAATCTTCAAGGATATCTAAAAGCAATGCTTGCTTCATCAACCTCGGGATGTCAAAATATCTTATGTGACATCTGGCAAAACCATAACAGCAAAACCTATTATGACAATTGATAAATATGTTGCACCATATTACTCAACACCAACATAAAACCATACTTGGAACCATGCTTAGACAAAATTTAGCCAACAATAGAACTATGGAACTAACAATCTCCCCCTTTGGCAAATTTTGGCTAAAACAACCCAAATACGAAATTAAATTGGAGAGAGAAATAAAACCACAACACAAGCTACATTCTGATCATGTAAAATTTATGAAAACACAACTAAGAAGCTTATACACACAGAGCACCAAGGACAAAACCAACACCAGAGCACCAACTAAGAAGCTTATACACATAATAGATCCTCCCCCTCAAGGACAAAACCAACACCAGAGCACCAACAACAGAAAAACAGAAGCAACGACATTAGTTTCAGCATACACAAACTCGAAAACTCATGCTCCCCCTCATTGATTGCATAAAGCAACCAAACACACAAATACTCTCCCATAAGCAGTAGCACACAGTCCTATCACAATGTTAAATCAACATGTTAAGGCATGTGATGTAACATCATGACACAACACTTTACTCCCCCTTTTTAGCCAAAATATTGACAAAAAGACACATAGTAAATGTATAAAGTGGAAACATATATAACACTTCAGAATATATTGTACTTAAGAAACAATACAACTTGGAAACACACATTGCACAGTAGATATATTACAGATGGAAACATACGTCTTGGTCAACTTCAGGTGGTCTTCCACCTCTTGCCACTGTCAAAGACCCTCCTGTGTAACACCCTTCTAAACCCCAAGGAATATTCGCAATTATTCTAATAATTAAATCAGAGTATATCACCAAACAAGGGTGTCAAATCTTCATATAAAACTTCACAACAATACATCCTACTTCGTAACACGGGTTTTCAAAATCTTTAACAAGATAGAATCAACATTTAGTTCTTCGAATCATGGTAGCAAAAATCATAGTTCAAAACACTTAATTATAGTACGTCATAAAAATTAGTCATACTTCATAACTCATACTTGTAAATCAAAATATCTCGAGTACCACGTAGGTCACTCAACATCTTAAAACAAAACAAAGAACATAAGTTCCAATCATTCGATCCCAACACGATCTTACATATAAGACCAAGACTCCCTTTATTCAACAAAAGTAAATAAACACCCTCTGAAGCTATCTTCTAATGCTTCTACGGACTATTCTCGATCACCTGTGTGTTATCCACATGGAGGAAACATTCAAATAGAAAGAGTGAGTAAATAATAACCATTATATAATACATAAGGAATAGACATAGTAAATATACACCTGAGCAAGGCATAAAACATCATCATATCATCATGTTATACTCACACCTTCACCACTTCATCAATACACGAACACATATCATCATACAAAATATGCCACCAAGCATCACAAATAAATCATTATGAAATGTCACATAGAGTTTAATGCAATGTCATATACTCATGCATGTGGTCCCAAAACATCACTGATGATTCAGACATCATTATCTACAAATATCCCCACCATATAATCGATTCCCGCTTGGAACCAGAGCACTTCACTTTTGCACCCAATCCATACTATGGGATTGTTTCCTTCACTGGACATACGTCCTATCATCTTCACTAGACTGAAGTCCTAAATTCACAGGACCAAAGTCCTAGAATATGCCATGAATGCAATGATGCACAACGACATATTTAATATGGCCACGGCTAGTCAACAAGCATCACCATTCATGATTCATTACAAACATCGCCATAACATCATATTAATCAACAAGACATCAAAACATCATCATAGTAATCAACACAACACCATAAAATTATCATAGTAATCAACGCAACACTGTAACATCATCATAGTAATACACACAACACCATAACATCTTCATAAACAAAACATCCTTGTGATTAAACGCGGGGAACCTAATTCTATTCTAACTTAGGTCTCAGATATATACTCCTTAATTCTTATTTTTCTTCACATGATTAAAGTTCACTATGTTAGCTATCCAAGGCTTCGAACGACACCTCAATCTGAACTCTAGAACTAAAGTTATGACCATTTTAAGATTGTCTGACACAACTAACCAAATATGTCATTTGTCGCCTGGCGACACACCCCTGTCGCCTGGCGACACACCCCTGTCGCCTAGCGACGCACTGTTCGCGTCTGCTTCGCCCGAAGATGCTAGAAGTGATGCACTCCATAAGCATCATCCTTTTTCCACCATTTCCATCGCCTCGTCCTCGCCTGGTGACGGCCAAAAATGCATGTGTCGCCCGACGACACTACTTTCATCGCCTGACGATGATACGTGAACAGAATTTTCCTGTTGTGATTTTCTGCACTATACCAGTCCAAATCTTCTGCAATTTCATCATATTAAAAGTACTAAAATTCCATCTAATCACAGAGTTTTATCATCTATTAACAACCTATAATCTATACTCCTTATACATCAATTATAACTCATTATCCATCACCAATTCATGAATAAATCACCATATACCAAAACCTAAGACAATATATCAATCATCTAAACCTAAAATCAAATATAATAACAATGATAAAAATCCCTTTATTAATATTATTTCTAGAAATCAATTCCTCTTCGTGCTCTATAGAGATTCCTATGCTCTTCTTGCCTCTTTGTTCCCTAGCTCTCTTTTCTCCACATTGTTCTTCCAAATTGTATCGTACATAATGAGGGTGTAAAATCCCAAACCTTCTCCTTATACCAAACTTTCCCTCTTATACCCCTAATAATGAACTTCACATCATGCCCTCACTTATCCTTCACTAATGACCATAATGCCCTTATTTTCTCTACATCACCTATTATTCTATTTATTTAAATCCAAATAATTCTAAATAATCACTATTATATCTAAATAATTCTAAACTAATTATTTAAATTATAAACACTCTTATTATCCCATCCTACACCACAAAATTCATCATCTTAAACATCTTATTGATCAAGTCTTCGATATTGCATCACAAATGCATCACGGATACACATGATATACCGTCACAGGGACTAACACAAAGCACCAAAACATCATATATACCAAACACTTCACAGAGACTCATATATTTACACTAAATTAATTGAATAAATAATTAAACTAGAATTCATGGTGTTATAACTCTCCCCCACTTAAAAGAATTTTTCCCCTCAAAAATTACTTGACGGAAACAACATCAGATAAGAATCTCTCATCTGATCTTCGCGCTCCCAAGTCTAACTTTCCCAACTCGGGCGAACAAACTTATTCTCGAGCATCTCTTCTAATTATTTCTTCAACTTTCTCAACTCTGAAGTTGACATTCTATAAGGAGCCATCGACACCAGACTTGTATTTGGCACTAAGTCTATAGAAAACTTTACTTCATGTTCAGGAGGTAAATTACTGATGTCATATGGAAACACTTTTGAAAATTCATAGACAGTCGGTAATTCCATATTCGCATCTTTACCATCAACTTGCAACGATGCAAACATCACAAACATCAAGGCTTCATCTTCCAAAAGTTCATTAACTAGCTTAGCGGTCAACAACGTCAATTCTCCGTTATCACCAAACTTAGGGAACCTCAAAGTCTTATTATAACAATTCTCCGTTATAACAATTGCTTATTTATATTAAATTATACCTTTTAACCACGCAGTTAAACAATCTTTTTCACAATATGAATTAACTTAATATTTTACATCAAAATATTAAAACTCGCGCGATCAACTGAATTACTGTATTCGTAAGCGACATGTGGCCAATATCTGGCCACGTGTTGTGGAGTCTATATCAGACTATTTCACTATACGTCTAAAAAATACTCGAACAAACATCAAATATTTTTTTCACAAATTAAATTTAGAAAAGGAATACGAATATATTAAAATTAACTATGTACTTGGTATAACAAACTCGGCTATTCACATTCTTAGACTATATATGCGGAAAATTCAAAATATATTTTGCAATCCATAAAAAACACAAACCCTGTGAACTACGAAATAGGACTCTGATTCCTCCTAGAAGGATACGTAGGCATATGATTAAAATTATGGCGAGTCCCGCTAACTAAAATTAAAACCCTATTTCCTAAAACATTACGCTTCTAAACCTAGTATCCTTGTGAACAAGGTAGAGAAGGGGTGCCTAACACCTTCCCCTAGTCTAGAACCGAGTCCAAATCTATAATCTATGAACTTTACGGTTATTCTTTTATATTCCCTTCCTTTAGGATAAAAATTAAGGGTGGGGACTCTATTAAAAAACCAGTTGCAACAGCTGGTGACTCTGTTGAGGAGTTAACCCTAGTATTAGAAGCCTCTCTTTTAGGGTTTATCTTTTTTCTTTTAGGTTTTATTATTTCTTATTTATTTATTTATTTTCTTGCTTATTTTTATTATTCATTATATTTATATGTCTGGGGTGGGATTTGTAATTTCGCTAAAATATTTTCAAAAAAACTCTTAGAAAGAAGGTTCGTCTATTAGCCAAGGGGATACATCATCCCTATGAGTTTATGTGACAACTTCGCCAAGAGTTGGCGGAATTCTGCAAAAGAAATATGTCTCAAGAGACATCCTCTTGGGAAGTAGGACTTTGGAATGACACCTATGGCTCTTTGTATAAACCTCAAACTAAAATCTCATGATGAGACCTTTCACGACCTAGAGGCGAAAGTTTTGGTATGCAAAGAGACTCCACTTAAGGGAGGCCCCTGTGCCTTTCCCTTTAGTGTTATTCATGATACCCTTAAGGAAACCACCTTACGCGGAGGGTAGAATATCCATAAAACCAAGCTAAGAGCCTATGTTCTAAGGGTTATTGTTCACTAAATCCCGTCGTTTAACATTTTACTCATATATTCATGCATCTCTACATTTCACATGTTCATCATACATCGTTTGCTTTTGTTTAACTTATTCACAGGGTACAAAGAAATATAAAAAAAAGTAAAGGTTTTTTTATGAGTATGTGGAAATGAATGCTAAAGGAAAACAACTTGTTCGTATCAATGTTGCCAAGCTAGATGTGACTCAAATCAAAGTTATAAGGGAAATATTATCTGAAAGGGCTATGAAAACATTTACTCGTTGCTATGGGGATATTTTGGATCTAACCAAAGTCGAAGTACAGTTGGACATTATTTTTACTCTAGTACAACTCTATGATCCTCCGCTGAGATGCTTCACATTTCAAGATTTCCAATTAGCTCTGACCTTAGAGGAATTGGATATAATTCTGAACTTCTCCAAATAGAAGGCTTATACGGGTATTGGACAAACCGTTGATATTAAAATACTGGCCGAAAGTTTAAGAATCCCTTATCCTGAGTTTTCTCTTAATTATAAGAAAGAAGGAGAAGTACGAGGAATTAAGAGGTGTTATTTGGAAAGCAAAGCTCTTGATTTGGCAAATAACAAAGAATGGGAATCTTGTGTCAACTGTCTTGGGCTGTTTATATTTGGTGTTGTCTTAATTCCAAGAACTATAGACTATATTGAACCTACAGCCATAACTGTGTTTTGGGGTACAAAAAACTTTAATACACATCCCACTCTAGCTCTGCTTTCTGATATCTACTACACCATTCATACACAATATGAGAAGAGAAGAGGTACCATAAATTGTTGTATTCCATTGCTATACTCCTGGTTCATGACTCACCTTTACAAGGAGGATTACTTGATCCCGAATTTGACAAGGTATGAATGGCCTCAGAAGTTAAGGTCTCTCACTACTAGCTCTGTGTTGTGGTATTCCAGGAAGTTAGATATCAGTGATATTGTCTATAGTTGTGGGGATTTTCCTAATGTCCCACTAATCGGGTTACAAGGTTCCATCAATTACAATACCACCATGGCCCTACGACAACTAGGGCATCCTCTGGAAGACAAAACTTCAGATGAATAACTCCGGCAATTGATCGTTCATGACATGGGCAGAAATGACCGAGAGCTAATCAACAAAATCATTCGGGCTTGGAGTAGGGTTAACAAAAGAAAATTGAAAAAGAAAAATGCAGTGGCAAAAGAACCTTACACTCAATGGGTTCTAAACAGGGTGTAAATTATCAAACTTCATTCTGATATAGATCTTGAGTATAAGCAAGAGATCCCAGTCATTCCTCATATGTCTTTAGAAGAGGTAAATGATCTGAAAAAAGCATTGAAGCCGGCTCAGAGGGAGAAGGAAGAGCTAGAGCTCAATCTTCTTAACTTGACCAAAGAGAAAATACAGATGCAACGCATACTCGAATCAAAAGATAAACAAATTCAAAAGGAACGCGAAGCATTTGAATAGCAAAGTTAGAAAAGGAAGCATTCAACCGAAGGGCTGTTAAGTGCTACTTTTAATCTGGATTCCCATAATCAGAGGTTGGAAGATGCCGCCAATGAAATCGGAAAGTTAAATAGATGGTATGAAAAAGTTGTGCTTGAAAAGAAAGTACTAGAGGAGGAGTTGAGGGCTCAAATCCAAAGCTTTGCCCAAGCATCTTTAGACCACGAAGAACAGTTTTATTACCTCACTACCGGACTTCAGGATAGCAAAGAGTCAGAAGTCAGAGAGCACCTTGTGAAAATTAGGGCATAAAGACATCTGGCCCAGAAAATGGATCAGTATGAGCAACTATGCCTAGAGCTGGAGGGCTTCCGGAAGGACTTCCTAATACAACGAAGACTCTATACGGAGTTGAGAGCTGAAAAGATGTATTGGGGAGAGCAGTATATAAACATTGCCCAAGCAGGAAGGGATAACCACAAGATAATTCCCAACCTCTACCAAGAGTATTGATACTACAAAGATAAGCATGAAAAGCTCGCATTCTTGGCCAACAACCTCATCGAAGACATTCCCAGAAGCTTAAAGGACGCAGAAAGTATAATGGTCCCTCTACCAGATGATGTTGACAATTTTCTCAAGCTGTGCAGGACAATGGTCGATTATTTCAGAGAATACCTTTGTAAACGGGCTTAGAAGATTGTTTCCATTTTGTTTATTTCCTTTCCAGCAAGTTTATTGTTTTAGAATTGTAATATTTTTCAGTATCTGAAATGTATTATCTTTTTAAAGACGATTGGCGTTTCAATAAATGCATTGTGTTTCCTAGCTTGTTTGTGTATTCATTTTCCAGATACTCGCCAAATAAAAAAAGCAAAACCTAAAAAAGATATATATACATACATGATATTATAAAAATAATATATATACCTAGGTGAATAAGACATGCAAAGCATAAATCTTAACATCATGCATACATAATCATGCACTCATAAAAGCATTGCATCTCATAAATTTGCCACACAAAAACTCTCTTTTTTTTCAAAAACAAAAATTCTCCATTTGAACCATTGGTAGAAGGAAACTACCACCTCCTTGGCGGATGTATCAAACAAGAGCTCACCAACTAAGAGCCATGGAACAAATAGAAGAGAATCAAGCAGCTTTCAAAATAGATATGTAGCAAGTTAAGAGGAATGTCGAATCAATAAGGGGAGATATGAGTCAGGTTCTTCTAGCTTCGAAGAATATCATTGATATATAAGAACAGATTCCAAAAGTAGCTTTCGAAGAAATAACCCAAGCTATTGGTGCATCGGGCGGTCACCAACTGAAAAAAGGACTTAATACAGGGCCACAGAAATCGGTCACGACTCAACACGAGACGAGACAAGAATCTGAGGGGTTCATCCCACCTCCACCAAAGGCAGGGGCATCTCATACCCTTCAAATTCCGGTTAATCATGCTGACATTTAATTGGACTTACAATACAGAGATCATGATTTGGAGGATGTTGATCAGGCACCATAGAAAGTGACCAAGACCCCCGCTGTTGAAAACTCGTTGGCACTAGACCAATACAAAGCTCTAGAAGAAAGGTTGAAAGTCGTGGAAGGATATGATGCTTTTGACACCGGTGCCCTCGAGATGTGTCTCGTTCTGGATGTAATAATTCTGTCTAAATTCAAAGTACCTGACTTTGGAAGATATAAAGGGCTCACTTATCCCCGAAACCACTTGCGCATGTACTGTAGGAAAATGTATGCTTACGCTTAGAACCAAAAGTTAATGATTGATTGCTTTCAAGATATTTTGAATGGGCCATCTCTGGATTGGTATAAGCAGTTCAAAAGGACGTATATAAAAACATGGGCAAATCTTGCCAATGCGTTCCTGAGGCAGTATAAATACAACCTGGATATGGCGCCTACCCGTACACAACTCTAGAAATTATCCCAGAAGAAGGAAGATTCCTTCAAATAGTATGCTCAAAGATAAAAGGAGATGGCGTCTCATGTACAACCACCACTTCTGGAGAAAGAACTAGTCGACATGTTCATGGGAACCCTACAAGGGGTCTAATATGAAAAGATGGTAGGAAGCATATCTTCAGGATTTTCTGACTTAGTGACTATTGGAGAAAGGATAGAGACAGGGATAAAGAATGGAAAGATTCAAGGGGGGGTCATCAAATTCCCCTTTCAACACAAAAAGACTTATCCCAAATTTTATAAAAAGGAAAGAGGGTGAAGTTAATGTTGTGGCTTCACAACCAAGAGTGCAATAACCATTGATGATTCCGTGAGAGCAGCAACAATAAAATAAGTTTGACAGACCTTCGAGGAAGTTTGACCCCCTCCTTATGCCACATAGCTAGCTATTACAACATTTGGTTAAAGCGTCTCTGGTAGAACTCAAACCTCTAGCTCCCCCAGCTGGGGCACTCCCACCAAGATACGATGCCAATGCTAGGTGTGAATATCATGTAAATTCTTCGGGCCATACCCTAGAGAAATTTGGGCCTTTAGGCATAAGGTTCAAGACTTATTGGAGGCCCAAGATATTACCTTCGAAAAGCCGAACATCAAATCAAACCCCATGCCTCTGCATGGTGGTCCAACGATAAATGTAATCGAATTAGTCACCGGTTGTGGGGAGTGCAAACAAGTAAAAGTCACAGATAAATCTATTGAAAGAATATTCGTTGGAATGGGGATTCCTTCTTGAGCATAATGAAGCTTTCGAAAATACCTTACAACAATTTATGGATCAGGGGATAGTTGAATTCAGACCATACCCTGAAGTTTAGTATGTAGCAGCAATTGAAGGAGGTGTGAAGAAACCATTATTAATTCCTTATCAAAAGCCAAATCATGGAAAGAAAACTCTCGATATTCCGTGGGGAGATTCAACAGAAACCCCTATAATAAAGCAAACTCTAAAAACACCAGAAGTGCCAAAGACTACGATGGTAATTAAAGGACCATCTCCTACCCTTTACAAAAGTGACAAGGTCGTACCATGGAGTTATGATCCATCTGTGTATGTCAATGGCTCGAAACAAGAATGTGAGCCATCATCAAGTCAAGAACCTACAATTTCAAATATAGCAGGGACGGGGGGTATAACCCGTAGTGGTCGAGTGTTAGGAAATAAACCATGGAGAAGAATGACAATGTTTTGAAAAACAAAAGCGGCTTGTTAACAAAAGAAAAATGAAAAGCGGTAGAAAAGGTAAATCGAGCCTGCAAAACAAAAGTTTTACCGACCAAGAGGCTGACAAATTCTTGAAGATAATTAAGAGAAGTGTATATAGGGTAGTGGACCAACTTCATCATACTCCATCCAAGATTTCCATAATCTCGTTGCTCATCAATTCATAAGCGCATCGGGATTCTTTCATGAAAGTCTAAAGTTCTGCTCATGTTGTAGAAGAAATCACTGTGAACCAATTTGAAATTGTGGTAGCAAATCTGACGTATGGATACTATTTGGGTTTCAAGGACAGTGAGTTACCTCGACAAGGCCGAGCTCACAATCAATTACTACACATTTCAATACAGATAGGTACTACGAGTCTATCCAGGGTACTTACTAATACATGTTCTGCCCTCAATGTATTACCCAAATCTAGCCCGATAAAGTTAACACTAGATAGTGTAGTGATAAGACCGAGTTCCCTGATAGTCAAAGTTTTCGATGGTTCTCAGAGTATAATGCTCGAAGAAGTAGACCTTCCCGTCAAGATCGGTCTGCACATGTTCTATATCACCTTTCAAGTCATGGATATAGAACCGGTGTATACATGTTTACTCAGACGACCTTGGATCCATGCGGCAGGGGCAATCACTTCGATTTTACATCAAAAATTAAAGTTCTTTGTTGAGCGAAGATTGGTCATAATTAGTGGAGAGGAAGATATCTTCGTAAGTCACATTGAGTCCTACATGTATATCAGTGCTGACGAAGATTGCATAGCTACACGATTTCAAGTACTGGAGGTTGCTTCAACAATAACCTTACTGGTAGAAAAGGTCAAAAAGCCTACTATGACCTCTTAGAGAGACTTACAAATAGCAGTGGAGAATGGTGACTCGAAAGGCTGGGGAAAGCTCCCTGAAATATTTGAGAAGAAGAACCATTTTGGCTTGGGTTATGAATCATCAAAGGCTACTCTAAAAGGGAAAGCACGGTTTCCATAAATCCAGGAGACCTTCATCAGCATAAGGGTAGAACATGGTGAATAAGTGGCAATGGTGTCCAACAAAAACAACATCAAAAGGGCCTCAGATTTCATTCGTGAATATGCCCCATGCAAAGAGTTGAAGAACTGGACAGTTGTGGAGATTTCTGAAATTTTCTTTCCAAAGTAATTTTCTTTGTTTTTAAAAGAACTTATGCAAAGCCCGAGGCATAGGGGTTGTTTGTAAGGGTCCCCATGTGTTTCAAAAAATATTCACGATTAACAAAAATGTGTTTTTTATTCAATCAAGATCCTTGTTTTTCTTTCTGCATTTATACTATATATTTTTAAAAAATGGCAATACTTTCTCTCATATGCATTTTCCAAATTCACGTACTAAAACAAAACTGCACCAAAACATGATAAATGTGCAGATCCAAGCCCAAAATCACTGATGGTGTTACTGCTACTATCTGATATGACTTTGATAATCCCGTCAACCAAGATGAAGAGGAAGATGCTGGGGATCTTAAACTTTATGAAGAACTAGCAAGAAGCATAGAACAAAAGGCTGACAACATACAACTATATCAAGAGCCTATTAAGACTATTAATCTTGGCACAAAAGAGGATCCAAAAGAGATCAAGCTAGGGGCAGTATTAGAATAAATATTCAAAGAAAGACTTATCAAGTTATTACACGATTATGTGGATATATTCGCCCGATCCTACAAAGACATGTCAGGGTTGGACACAGACATTGCAGTATATAGATTACCTCTTATAGAAGGTTGTCCTCTGGTCAGGAAAAAGCTCGGGAGAACTCATCGAGATATGTTCAGCAAAATTTGAGAAGAGGTTCTTAAACAATTCGACGCAGGGTTCTTGGCAGTGGTAGACTATCCACAATGGATAGCTAACATTGTGCTAGTACCTAAGAAAGATGGAAAAGTACGCATGTGTATGGACTGTTGGGATCTAAACAGAGAAAGTCCTAAAGATGACTCCCCGCTAGCTCACATAGATGTTCTGGTAGACTACACGACTCAAGCTTCAGTATTCTCATTCATGAACAACTTCTCATGTTATAACCAGATTAAAATGGCGCCCGAAGACATGGAGAAGACTACCTTTATGACACTGTAGGGAACTTTCTTCTACAAAGTAATGCCATTCGGTTTGAAAAATGCAGGGGCAACCTATCAACGAGCAATGGTGACACTGTTCCATGATATGATTCACAAGGAGGTTTAGGTGTACATAGATGGTATGATCGCCAAATATCATACAATGGAGGATCACATCATACATTTACAAAAGTTATTTGACCGACTATGAAGGTTTAAATTAAGGGTGAACCCAAACAAGTGTACCTTTGGTGTCAGGTCAGGCAAGTTATTAGGTTTTATTGTAAGCTAGCATGGTATCAAAGTGGACCCCGCCAAAGTAAAAGCTATACAAGAAATGCCAGCGCCAAAGACAGAAAAAGAGGTTTGTGGTTTCTTAGGATGATTGAATTACATTTATAGGTTCATATCACCCTAACAGCCACGTGCGAGCCTATATTCAAATTACTGCGAAAATATCAAACTATAACATGGAATGAGAATTGTCAAGCAACTTTTGAGACGATAAAGAAATATTTGCAAGAGCCACCAATATTGATGTCACAAGTTCCAAGAAGACCTCTTATTATGTACCAAACAGTACTTGAAGGATTAATGGGATGTGTATTGGGCCAACAAGATGAAACGGGTTGAAGAGAGCATGCGATCTAGTACCTCAGTAAGAAATTCACTGACTGAGAAACTAGGTATTCACTCCTGGAGAAAATTTGTTGTGCACTGGCTTGGGCCACTAAAAGATTAAGACAGGCGCACTTTGCAACTTTGAAAATTCCTCTATCATCGACAAACGAACTTTCCAAAGGCTAGCATCAAAATTCTTTGAGTGGTAATGTATTGTAAAAAAGAAATTACGATATGGTGTTATTAAGATGTGTGGTGAAACAAGAAGCGGACACGCTTATGAGGGAAATCCACGAAGGCACTTTAGGAACCCATACAAATAGGCATGTTAAGGAAAGAAAAATCCTACGGGCAGGGTATTACTGGTTAATAATGGAAGCAGATTGCTATCATTATACAAAAACCTATCACAAATGTCAAATCTACACCGACAAAATAAATGTACCACCTCCTTTGAATATCATGAGCTCTCCTTAGTCATTCTTAATATGGGGAATTGATATGATAGGTATGATTGAACTGAAGGCTTCTAACAAACACCGATTTATACTATTCGCCATTGATTACTTCACCAAATGGGTAGAAGCTGCATCGTATGCAAACGTGACAAGCCAAGTGGTCACTCGTTTCATCAAGCAAAGTCTCATATGCAGATATGGGGTTCCAGACAGGATCATAACTGATAACGGGTCTAATATGAATAACAAAATGATGAAATAATTATGCGACGATTTCAAAATTGAGCATCATAATTCCTCAGCATATCGACCCAAGTGAACGGGTCCGTCGAAGCTGTACACAAAAATATCAAGAAAATCATTCATAAGATGGTGAAGACATACAGAGATTGGAACAAAATGCTTCCCTTTTCTATACATGGCTATCGTACCTCTGTACGCACGTCAATAGGTGCAACTCATATTTCACTAGTATACAGCATGGAGGTGGTACTCCCAATTGAGATAGAAATTCCATAACTTTGAGTGCTAATGGAAACAAAGCTCGAAGAAGCAGAGTGAGTTCAGACACGACTTGATCATCTCAACCTCATTGAAGAGAAGTGTTTGACAGTTGTATGCCACAGTTAATTATACAGAAACGGATGAAGAAAGCCTTCGACAAGAAAGTTCATTACTTCACATTCAAAGAAGGGGATCTAGTACTGAAAAAGATCATGTTACCTCGTCTTGATTCAAGTGGCATATGGACACCCAACTACGAGGGTCCATTTCTGGTAAAGACAGCATTCTCTGGTGGTGGTCATATCCTCACAACAATGAATGGGGAAGGATTACTACAACCGGTAAATACAGATGCAGTCAAAAAATACTATGTATAAGAAAGCTTGCTAAGCTCGACCCCTAAAAAGGCGACTTAGGCAAAAAGGAGCGTCCCGGTGGATTGAAAACCCTAAAAGGGCGATCCAGGCAAAAATTAGGGACATACCAAAAAAAATTCTTAGTGGATTGAAAACCCGAAAGGGCAACCTAGGCAAAAAGTAGGGATTTTACTTAAAGAAATAAAGAATAAAAACACTGTATTCTAAGAACCACGACTACGAACCACGAAGGAAGGGATTGGTCTAAATCGTCTGACTCAAAAGCAAAGAAGATTGGAGCTATCAAAGGAATATTGGGGAAAATAGCAGTAGAAATCATCATTTTCATTGCCATTTATAGCCTCTTATCAAAAATTTCTATAATTACCTCTTTCTAGGGATTGCATCTTGTACACTTGCCTATTCAGAGGCATATTTATCAATAAAAAAACGTTGAAGTTTCTTTCAAATATTTCGATTCCATTTCTTTCTTTTTTGACTTGTTTGGAAAATACTACAGTTATGTTTTTTGTGAATATTGTTTGAAATCATGTTGGGGAATTGACACACCAATAAAAGCATTCAATAAGAACATGGAAAAGAATTTTGGTTAGAAAAACATTGAAGGAATATCCATGCCTGCGTCCACGTCCACGCCTATCTCTATGTCCACGCCGAAGCCTACACCTGCGATACAGACATCAAGATCTCGCTAACATCTTTCACCAAATCAAATCCGCTTGGAGATACAACAATGGGAAGCAAACACCATCGGAGAGTTGGTAACTACGATAACCCGTTGGTGTAACAAAAAATATCTATCAAAAGCATACATATACACTTGGGGCATACACATACATTTGGGGCATACACATGCTTGGGGTATGCACATACAAACATTTGGGGCATAAGCACATAAGCATTCTTGTACATACACATATAAACATTTGAGGCATACATCACACTTGGATAACACATCAGTTTAGGGAATTATGCATACATGTCATCTTGCAAAGCTACTCTGGTTAAGATTACAAATTCTCTTGGGGTTCATTTTTAGCAGGCTTATCTGTGCGAACTATATAGTTCAAACTTTAAAGAAATTTGGGGTTTATTTTCTTCATGTTGATAATTATGGTTGATACGAAACAACCAACATCATCATGAATTTGGGGTTTATTTTCTTCATGTTGATAATTATGGTTGAGACGACACGACCAATATCATCATGAGTTTGGGGTTTATTTTCTTCATGTTGATAATTATGGTTGAGACGACACGACCAATATCATCATGAGTTTGGGGTTATTTTCTTCATGTTGATAATTATGGTTGAGACGACACGACCAATATCATCATGAGTTTGGGGTAGTTTCTTCATGTTGATAATTATGGTTGAGACGACACGACAAATATTATCATGAGTTTGGGGTATTTTCTTCATGTTGATAATTATTGTTGAGATGACACGGCTGACATCATCATGAGTTTGGGGTATTTTCTACATATTAATTGATATGGTTGAGACGACACAACCAACATCATCGTGAGTTTGGGGTTTTTCTTCTTATTGATAGTCATAGTTAAGGACGACACAATTTACGTCATCAGTAAATTTTGGGTTCCATCGCTTCAAATCCAGCATATTTCATTTGGTTATCGGATCTTGGTTGAGGGATGAAACAACCAACATCGTCATTCCAAGTTCCAAATATCTGGTTTCAAGCTTTTTCAATTATTTATCCCCTAGGTTGCGATAGATATGCGAATCTTTAAGGTAATATTATTCATCCCCTAGGTTGCGATGGATAATGTAAGCCCACCCCGATTGTCTTTTATCGCCTAGGTTGTGATAAATGCATAGGTTCATCCTCGTACTGTTTCCTCCTTAGGTTGTAGTAAACATAATGAAATTTACGTAATTCATTACATCAGTCTCTGTGCAGCAATGTGTTATCAAACTTTGTTTTATTCGTCCCTTAGGTTGTGATGAATATGAAAAATCCGCTTCATTAACTTACTATATTAGTCTCCTAGCATTAGTAGGTCAGCTTTTCAAAACTTGTATCATTTACCTCCTAGGTTACGGTAAATAAGCAAAATCTTACAAGATACTGACGAGTCTTAATTCTGTCAAATTTTGTCCAAACGCTGATAGGATGATACATCACCATCCATGCCTATTCTTCACACTCATAGGAACACTGTACAATGTATTCTTATACTAGCTCAGACAAATCTTGGGGTTTTCCAATATTTAATAAAGTTCCGATTAAACACGCGAGACTTGCATATTCTCGTACTATTAAATCGAAAGTGATTAAATAGGGGCAACTGTCATATCCCAAATTTGCCCTACCATTATTTATGCTTAGGTTTCCTTTAAATAGACCATATTATTTATTTTTTATATTTTATGGGGAGGTTAAAACATAAAAATAGGAGTGTGTCGATTTAAAATGGGCCATCAATATCTGATAGCCCGTTAAGATTTAAAATGAGAGACCGTTTCTTAATGAGGGGTGTATTTGTTTTAGATAAGGTGTGAAAAAATCTCTAAAAGTCACATTCAGGTTCTTAAATAAGATTGAAAGGGTGTGTATAGAATTTGTTTTTCGTTAAGGCCCATAGCAAATTGTTTGTGAAAAATCTCAATAGAGTGAACTTTCGATCCATTTCATTTTTTGTTTTACTAAACCTTTGATTAAAAATGATTTTTTATTTCTTACTAAAAAGAAAATATTGTAGGTTCTCTTGCGGGCCCAAAGCAAAGCGCATGCCCAATAACCAAAACACCTGGCCCATTTCTTTTTTTGGAGAAAAACTATGTTTTTTTATTAATGTTTTTAATTGTTAAAGTGCTTTTTTTAGTTTTTTCTAAGCTAATAGGCCCAAAAGGCCACGGGCCCATTGCAAGTTTTTTTGAGTTGTTTTGAAAACCATTTTTTATCATTCATATTTGTTTAGTGTTTCAAAATGGTGCTTTTTTTATTACAAAGCCCAAGCTAGCCTTTTTTGTTTAAAACATGTTGTTGTCTCAACAAGTTTATGGCCCAAAAGAAAGAGTACAACGGACCCAAACCAATACCACTAACATGTACTATAGAAATTTGCGTGTGATTGAGGTAAAAAGCACGTTGTTCTAAGAACTTAATGATCGAAATAAGATAAAACAATACACAGAAACAAATTTTTACAAATCGAGAAACATCATTCATTGAGAAATACAGAAAATTCAATAATGTTATCAAGCTTAGAGACAAGGATTCAAAACTTTCCTAAAACGTAAACCCTAATCAATTCTGAAAATTAAAATTTACAAACACATTATTGATCTTCCTTTTTTGCTAAAAAACCTAAGACAGTATAAAATGTAAGGAAAGTTACAGAACCAAGGGGGAGAGAAAACAATAACGAAAAAAGAAGGAAGAAAAAGAAAAGAAAAATAGTAAGAATCAAAAAACAAAAATCTTTACGGAAGAACTTTGTTGATCCGCTTCATCCTCACTGCGAACCGCCGCCGCGAACCACCGCTCATAAGTCCCACTATCTCCGGTTACCTACAAGACGATAGAAGAAGCATTAGTGATCGAGAATTATAAGAATCGGACAAGAAACGTATTGCGATGAAGGTATCGAAATCACTCACCTTTTGATTTTTGGTTTTGAAAATCGTTAGAAAAATTTGGAGATTAGGTTTGAGTTAGGGAAGGTTTGAGGATCCGTTGGTTGGGCTTATGATGCGCCATTGTGGTTCAAAGTAAGAGGGTTAGGGATTCGGTTTTGCTTATTGGTTTTTTTTTCCTTTGATGTTGGTTGAGAGAGAGGATGCGAAGAGAGAAAATGTGAAAGGGAGGAATGGCTAGTGCGATTGACTGAACCAGCCCTTTAGGATTTTTGTTATTCAATTTTCCCTTTGGGCTTTACAACATCACAAACCCGACCCGCTCATTCTTATTCATTTACTCTTTTTTTATTTTTGCTTATAAAATGTTTGGGCTAGGCCCAATTGCTATCTACGCGCCCTGTTATTTTGCTTCTCTAAAATTCCTTTAAACAACACCCCCCTGGCCTTTTGGGCCTGAATTCAATATCTGAATTCAGGCCCATGTTATTAAAATCCCCCAATTTTACTACCACTATATAATTTTCACCCCCAACATTTTTTTATTTCTTATTTTTCCTTTTATAATTTTATTTATATATTTATTTTTTTCCTATTATTTTTATATTTATATATATGCATTTACTTTTAGTATTTTTTATTTCATATATGTTTACGTATAGTTATATATTTATATAATTATAATAATATTATTTATTATCATAAATTATTAATTATTTTAAATTCGTTTAAAATATAAATGTTACTTATTTATATTAAATTATACCTTTTAACCATGCACTTAAAGAATATTTTTCGCAATATGAATTAACTTAATATTTTACATCAACATATTAAAACTTGCGTGATCCACCGAATTATTGTATTCGTAAGCGACACATGGCCAATATCTGGCCACGTGATGACGAGACTATATCAGACTCCTTCGCTATACGTCTAAAAAATACTCGACCAAACATCACATCTTTTTTTCGCAAATTCAGTTAATTCGAACAATTAATTTTCAAAAAGGAATACAAATATATTAAAATTAGCTACGTACTTGGTCTGACAAACTCTGTTATTCACATTCTTAGACTACGTATGCGGGAAATTCAAAATATATTTCGCAATCTATAAAAAACACAAACCCCACGAACTACGAAATAGGACTCTGATTCCACCTAGAATGATACGTAAGCATACGATTAAAATCGTGGCGAGTCCTGCTGACTAAATTAAAACCTTATTTCCTAAAACATCACACTTCTAAACCTAGTATCCTTGTGAACAAGGTAGAGGAGGGGTGCCTAACACCTTCCCCTCGTCTAGAACCAAGTCCAAATCTAGAATCTATGAAATTTACGGTTATTCCTTTATATTCCCTTCCTTTAGGATAAAAATTAAGGGTGATGACTCTATTAAAAAAGCAGTTGCAACACCTAGTGTTGTCAGTCTCTGACGAGTACAAACTCACCAGTCATCAGGTTCTTCTGCCAATTGATTCATACCAAACTGAACCTTCTACGCCTTTGAGCAATCCATGACTCGAAAGATTCTCTCAATCTCCTTGAGCCAAATTTGTGCTCCATCAGGATCAAACCTACCCTTGAAAATAGGAGGATGATTCCTTTGGAACGTCTCTAGAACACATGATACATCATAAGGCTGATGTTGCATAGCTTGAGCACAGCCTACAAAGCAGTAACAAATGCAACATCGTTCCTTCTAGCTATTTTTCTATTTCACATGAATAACAGTCACAATGGTTAGAAATTATCTCGACAGTATTCCACTGTCACACACTACAGACTCAATAACCTAGCCGGATAGACCGGCCTTCTCTGGTACCAATAATGTAACACCCTTCTAAACCCCAAGGAATATTCGCAATTATTCAAATTATTAAATCAGAGTATATCACTAAACAAGGGTGTCACATCTTCATATGAAACTTCACAATAATACATCATGCTCCGTAACACGGGTTTTCAAAATCTTTAACATAATATAATCAATATTTAGTTCTTTGAATCATTGTAGCGGAAATCATAGTTCAAAACACTTCATTATAGTACTTCATAAATATTAGTCATACTTCATAACTCATACTTATAAATTAAAACATCTCGAGTACCACGTAGGGTGACTCAACATCTTAAAACAAAACAAAAAACACAAGTTCCAATTATTAGATCCCAACCCTAATGTTAAATATCATAGCAAGACTCCCTTTAATAAACAAAAGCAAAAATATCCCTCTAAAGTTATCCTTTAATGCTTCAACGGACTATTCCTGATCATCTGTTCGTAACTCACGTGGAGGCAACATTCATACAGAAAGGGTCAGTATATCATAATCATTATATAAGACATAAGGAATAGATATAGTAAATATTCACCTAAACAAGGCATCACACATCATCATATCGTCATGTTATACTCACACCTTCACCCATTTATCAATACATGAACATATTACATCGTACATAAGATGTCATTAAGAATCACAAATAAATCATTATGCAATGTCACATAGAATGTAATGCAACATCATAGACTCGTGCATGTGGTACCAAAACATCACTTATGACTCAATCGTCGTTATCTCCAAAGATATCCACCATAGAATCAATTCCTGCTTGCAACCAGAGCACTTCATTGTTGCATCTTGTTGTACCCCAGTGTTTTCCCCTAAGATCCCTTCATCATACAATATTTATTCAGTCACAACAAGATCACATTAGGGCTTTTGGTTCTCCTCCCTATCTTTAGCTTTGCTCTTTGAGGAATCACCAAGCACCTTGACTTATTTTTCTTTTGTGATCATGCATGTTTTGTTTTGACTTTCCTTTTAATTAATAAAATTCAATTTTGGTTTGTCTTACTTGTTAATAATGTAGGTAAAGGCAATATGGCTTGGCAAGTTGATCCATGGGTTCATGAGTTTATTTCCATGCCCTAGTCAATGAAGCTTGAGAAATCCAAACCTCACCATTGAAGTTGTTTTGGAAGAAACGGCATGGTAAGGTTTATTTTTGTTCACCATATTTCAAAGTTATCAAGATTGATTCAAAAGTACAAGGGGTTGATTGAAGAAGTTGTCATGGTTGGACAAGGCCTTGTTCCCATTGGTCACAAGTGCGTATTTCTATCAATTATCAAGATATGGAAGTGGTTTTGGTGTCTATGAGTTCTCATTTATCATCCTCATCAACTTCTATTTACAAAGAAAAAGTGTTGGTACAAGAAGGTAGTTTAAAATTGTCAAAGTTCCTCAAAGCATTTTCATGATCTAGGAGCTAGGGTTTTGAACTTCAAAAAAGTATATCTTGCTCATCTTTTGGTATTTTTGAGTGACTCCAAAAACATCCTTCTCTTCAAAGGGTTATTAACAAATCACTTCAAAATTTTCAAGGAGTTTTCATGTCGAATAAACTTGATGATGATGAATGAATACAAGTCCTCCATATGAACCCCTAAGTTCCCATGTGTGACTTCAAATGATCATAACTTAGTCAATGTTTATCACCTTGAGCCCACTCTTTTTCCACAATGATCTTGAGGATGTGAACTTTATTCCTTATTTTATGGGAAAAGTGAGAAAAATGGATGTCAGATGCCCTAAGGATACAAAATATTATAGGTCATTTCATGATTTTTTTGCCAACTTCAACAATTCATAACTCTCTCAATTTTTGAATATTTTGAATGGTTCAAGTTTCAAAATGTCATTCAAGAGGTCTATTTCATGCAATATTTTTTGGTCAAGAGAAAATTCCAAGAGGAAGGCCATGTTTGGATGCAAAACATTATAGGTCACTTCTGAAGAAAAACTTGAAATATTTCTAAGTATGGAAAGTCAACTTCTTTTTTCCAACTTTGACTCATTGCAACTTTCAGCTCAAACATCCATTTGAATCCATTCTTTTCCCATTGCAAAGCTTGTAATCTCATATTTCTAAAGCTTCAAGAATCATTCCTTAAGACCCCTTGAGCTGAGAATGCCATTGATTTGAACTTGGTAACTTGAATCTGAAGTTTCTTCAAAAGTCAGAATTCGAAATCCTTGATTTAGATTCTAAAAACATTTTTTCTGCGCACTTTTGCTTCTAAACATGTTTAGTGAACTTCCAGAAGTGATTAGCACATTAAAATGAAAAGTTTGGATGAGTTTTGATCAAAATAGAAGTCACACTTTTCTTGTTTACAACTTCACACAATTTCGCTCCAAACTTCATCATTTCACACACTTGAACATTCCATTTGATTCCCTATAAATAGAGGGTCATCCCTCAATCATTTCCTCAAGCTTGAACATCCAAAATCACCCTGCTCAACTCATTCCATAACACACTTTTCTGCAACTTCGAAATCAGTGTTCAAGCCTTTTTCTATCAATTCACCTTCCTTGATCCTCCCTGAAGATAACCATACAATTATCTTCAAGAATCGTGACCTATATTGATCCATTGAAGTCCAATTTCAGAGCTCTGCAACTCAACTTCAATAGGTAGATTTCTCTATCAATTCTTCCAAAATTTTATATCATTGTGAAGCTCTCATTGCCTTGGTTCTAGTTGCAACATTTGTTTTTAACTAGAAGCACCTTTTGACCATGAAGTTTCGAATCCCTTTTCAAAACTTCTCTTCCAAATTGCTTGAGCTACAGTTTATATAAATTTTTTGTGAAGGTTTAGTTGTCTTTGTCTTGATGAGACGGAGCGAATGGCATAGGTATGAGCTTCTGATTTTATATTTTGAGAGAGCTGCAATTCACGTTGGTTGGAGGTTGAAGATGACCAACGTGTCATTTTCCAACCAATGATGGCGTGCCATTTGTTTTTTTTTTTAAATATGATTTTACATTTGATTCAGTGCTTTATTCACTAAAGTCCATAACATGCACAACGCACCAGGTCCACTTGATCTATTTACTAATGCGTTTTGACAACGATCATATGGCCCATATTTTTTTGGTTTGATATTTTATTTTCTGATTTTTATTTTTATTGATTTAAATTTCAAAAAATCATTGAAAATTCATTTTTAGTCCAAAAAATCTGAAAAAATTATGAAAAATATTTTTGATTTTTCTCTTTCTGATTTTTATTTTGTCACAATTTTATTTTGTGTTTTGATATTTTTTATAAATTTCGACTTTATTTGAATTGTTTAAAATGTTTAAAAATACTTTTATGCATTTTTAAATTCTGTAAAAAAATTGAAATGATCCAATGATATTGTGACAAATATTGGTAACCTCATTTATTTTTTATTTCTGACTTTGTTATTTTTTATCATTTTTGGTTTATTTTACTCATTTCTTTTGATTTTAAAAATAATTTCTGACTTTAAAATTCTACCAAAAAATTTTATAAAAATATTGAGTCCATTTCTGATTTTTCTATAGTCCTATTTAATTTTTCTTGATTAACTTGAACATAGTTGATATTTTTATCCCTTATTTCTATTTGAAAATATTTTAAAACTCTTTTTTAATGTATATATTAAATGCAATATAATTTTGTGATTATTTTCTGGCTGATCTTGGGTTGAATTTTTTATCATGAACTTTGTTAATATCATTGGATCCTTGGTGTTGAGTCTAACTCCATAAAAATGGATGATGATTTTAATAACAGTTTGATTAAATTTTAATTCAAATGTGGTTTGTATATTCTTCCCCCCCCCCCCCCCCAATTATCTTATCATTTTCTTATTGCACTAAGTGTTATTGGAGAATGATCTCTATAGCAAGTCTCAAAACAAATGGTGCATAGATTTCTATTGACCGGCCTCAAAATAGGTGTGACTTCTATATAAGTCCACTTACAATTTCTTAACATAGCGCTAAATTTTGTTCCGGTTCAAATAAATGATTATGCGTGGCCCAAACCTATGTTTGCAAGCACAAGTATGTTAACTTGATCTTTGAGATTCATTATGTGGAGGCTTTGGTTCTACCAATCCTCTAATGGATCTACATCATTTTTTGTCAATGTGGATCACTTAAACATCGTTGATCATTTAATGGTACTTTTGAGGATTCCAAAATGGATGATATACTTGACAAAAAGAAAATGCAACTTTTTGTGTGGAGGCTTTGGTTCTTCCAATCCTCTAATGAGTTCCAAATGCAAGTTTCAAGATGGTCATCCAACTAACCACTAATTTTTAATAATTGACTTGATTTTGTGTTTTTTTTTTATGCCCTTTTATGTTATGCACCATTTACTTTAGTATTTACATTTCGTTCTATTTTCATTTTTGCTCACTTGAGCATTTACCTTCTTGTCATTTTTATTTTGCTCACTTGAGCTTTTCTTTTCTTTTTGAAGATACCTAATAATCAACATGAACCATAAAAAGCTTTAATAATACTTGGACTATTTGGTTACTATCCTTGGCATTATGGAGTATTGGACTTCTTGGACTTAGGATTAGAAACCTTGGCCCATGTTGGAGACCTTGTGACCTTAATTTATATTTTTTCTGGAGTTCATGAGGTTTACCTCAAGACATTGGGTTGTTTGTTTATTTTGTATTCAGGTTATTGTGATTACATTCTTTGTTTGTAATCTGGAATTCACCTGTATACAGTCGTTACTCTACCTAATTTTTGTGAAGACTTAATACACTTGAAGTTTGGTTCTCTCAAGAGGTCTAATATCTTTTCTTTTTCGGTTTCAATCCAAGGAATTGGAATTCTATCTTGACTCATAATGTCAAGTATTGGCTTCTTGTTGGTTAGATGGTTCTTATCCCTATCGTTTACCTTATGTTTTAGGATAGTCTCTTCATCTCCTCTCATCTTCTTTAATTTCAAAAGATCTTCTCCATCCTTTTGAAAACTCATCTTGTTTTTCTTAAACTTGAACCATTTCCATAATAAACTTTTACTTATGTCCATGCTTTTTTCCAAAACATTTTCATAAATAAACTTAAATCAACTTAATAATACCTTGATATTTTTGGTGAGAAGACTAAAAGTCAATCAATCTCATTTCAAACCATTTTGTCACTTTGGCTTTCTACTTTAAAACTTTTTCTCAAAAGATTAGACTCTTGCCAATCCTTGTAGTGATGCAAATAACTATACTTCTACAATATGTAGTGAAGTGAGATATTTTCCACTTGGGTGTTGAGTGAGGCATTGTTGATTTTAAAATCCAAGCCATATCCTCCACTTTGAGATGATGCAAATTCTCCTTTCTCATGATTGTGGGTAGTAAGTATGTTTTCCACACGGACAATGACGATGATGTCTTATCTCATAAAATTAACAAACACACTTGTGTTTTAAAATTTTTAAAAAGAGGAACTACGTGTGCCCTGATCCCCTATTGCACAGAAGGTGGTACATGGGCACTAAAGGTTCGCAACTGCGGCGGGTGCAAAAATCATAAAAAAAATATTTTTCTTTTCTTACCTCCACCATCTATTTTACATACAATATTTTATAGCCAAAATATAGAGATTTTTGCAAAGAGTTTCCTGCGGAGTATCGTAGATGTTTAGGATGCTAATACCTTCCCTTTGCATAACCAACCCCCTTACCTTGAATATTTCCCCCTCTTTTGGGGTTATTCCCTCTTTTCCCATTCCTTTGGAAACAATAAAGTGTGGTGGCGATTTTTATCTTGATCTGTAAAAGTCTATTAAATCCAATGGCTTAGTCTTAAACATTTCTACCGTTACAGAAAAAATGGTGACTTCACTGGGGAATGATTGACCTCTTGTTGGTCCATCCCTAAGTGGGTTGAGCCTATCTTTTTTTATATTTGTATATGTGCTATTGTTGTTTATGTGTTATATGTTGTATATATGTTTGTCTGGATTTTCCTGGTTTTCAGGGTGCTTGGATATTACTTATAAGTCCTATAGCCAGACTTGGAAAACTTTAAGATAGGACGGGCGGTATAGTCATGTTAACTTTGACAGATTAATCCCAAAAAAGGAGGCATGAGATCCCCCACTCAGTGGAGGCCCCTTCGACTGTAGTGTCGTTTACTGAGTAATTGAGAAGACGTACTGCTTTCGGCCTGGGAGCCTGCTGAAGCTGGGGACCGGAAATAACTGTCATGCGATACTACACTCATACGAGTTTTTCTTAAGAATATTACTAATTATCGATTTAATCGGGAAGTTAGTAATATTCGAAGAAAGGATGTAGACTCTGGGAACCTCTAGAACCTTGTTCAGAAGGTGATAACTTTTATATCATACCTTATGGGTAGTACCTTAAACCTCATGCTCGTGACATTGAACCTATGAACCCTATGTTTGTGATCTTGTGTGTGATTGTTGCATCATGCATCCATGCATTCATAAGCATCTTTTGAAGAAATTTCATTTCAAGGGACTTGAAAGTTGACCATTTGTGAATATCTCAGGTACTTTTTGATCATGGATTCTGGAAAATACAGTTTCAAAGATCCCAAGATAGATGAGTTGATCAGTCTAATTCTCGAGATTGAGTGTTCTGCAGATTTTTGGAAGAAGTATGGATCCATCATTCCTCTCATGAAGCTTAGGATGAATGAGGGTATTCTCTCGACCTTGGTCCAGTTATGTGATCCGCTGTATCATTGCTTTACTTTCCCTGATTATAAGTTGATGCCTACACTAGAGGAGTATTCGTATTTGTTGGATTTACCTATTACCGATCGTGTTCCTTTTACTGGTTTGGAGGGTGAGCCAAAACGACACGAGATTGCTGCTTTGATCCATCTGGGGAAGTCTGAGGTTGAAGCCCATATGACTACTAAAGTAGGGATTAGAGGAGTACCAGCTCAATTCTTATTGGAGAAAGCTCGTTACTTTGCCATAATGAAAAGTACAGTTGCTTTTGAGGCCATCTTTGCTCTACTTGCTTACGGGTTGTTCTTATTTCCTAATGTGTACAAGTTTATCGACATTAATGCTATCATGATTTAAATGATTGGAAACCCAGTTCCTACACTATTGGGTGATGCTTATTACTCTATTCATCTTCGGAATTATTATCATGGGGGAATTATTATCTGTTGCACGCCTCTGTTGTACCAGTGGTTTATCTCTCATATGCCTCCCTGATGAAAAGCACATGTTTGGTATGTCTCACCACTATAATACTCGAGCTAATTTCAGAAGGAAGATGGACAACTTAGAACAAGAGAATCACGAGTTGCGCGAGGAAGTTTCTGCTCTTAAGGCCAGCATGGTCAATCTTACTGCTCTAATGGAATCTCTAGTGGCTGCTCAGAATCAGCCACTGAGTGTTCAACCTTAACAGATAAGGGTTACTACTGAAGCTCTGATCGTTCCTGTGTCTGCTACTCCAGCTGTTGTTCAGAATCGCATGCCTCAAGGTTGTCCATGGGGAATGCCCGAGAAATTTGCGCCTGAATGTTTCAATATTGGTCCTCAAGATGCTCTAGTTGTTCAGACTATTGTTACTCCTGCATCTCTTGTGGTGCATGCTACTCCTGTTGCGCCTCCTTCGGTAAATGTGGTCCCATTTTCTAATGATGATATGTATCGTCCTTTTCCTCCACAAAGTGAAGACTTGGGTCTCTATGATAGAATGGATAATTTTCAAGAACAGTTTGACAAGATGTAGAGGGAGATGAAGGCCCTCAGGGGAAAGGAATTGTTCAGGAAGAATGTGAATGATTTATGCTTGGTCTCGAATGTCAAGATACCTGCGTAGTTTAAAGTCCCAGAATTCGAGAAGTACAAGGGAAACACTTGCCCTCGTGCTCATCTCGTGATGTATGTAAGAAGAATGTCTATCCATACTTTAAACAACTTGGGAGAAGCCTTTATCAGACAATATAAATACAACATGGACATGGTGCCTGACCATGATCAACTCAGGGCCATGGTCCAGAAGGACAGGGAATCATTCAAAGAATATGCACAGAGATGGCGTGAGGTATCTGCCCAAGTGATTCCTTCCATGGAAGAGAAGCAGATGACTAAGATTTTCTTGAAGACTCTGGGTGCTTTCTACTATGAAAGGATGGTAGAGAGTGCTCCAAGTGACTTTACTGAAATGGTGGGCATGGGCATCTGTTTAGAAGAGGCTGTAAGAGAGGGTCGTTTAACAAAAAGTGAAAGTTCCAGAAGTACGAAGAAGTCATCCAATGGGTTTTCCAATAAGAAGGAAGGAGATACAAATGATGTTATACAAGATAGGAGGGTTAGCCCTCCTAGAAGAAATTATCAGCGTCATCAATAAGTCGCATCAGTAACTCCATTTGTTGGTGTAGCTCTAACCACTGTTGCTTATCAGAGACCATCCCATCAAAGGAATTAAGAGTATAATCAGAGAAGGGAGAGTTATGACCCTATTCCTATGAGCTATACATAATTACTCCCAACGTTAATTCAGAAGAAGTTGGTTCAGACTCGACCACCTCCCGTTGTACCATCATCATTGCCTTGGTATTACAAGACAGACCAAACATGTGCTTTTCATCAGAGAGCACTAGGGCACAATGTTGAGAATTTCTATCCTTTGAAAACTGAAGTACAAAAATTGGTGAAGTATGGTATCTTGTCCTTCAAGGATGTTGGCCCTAATGTGAAAGATAATCATTTGCCCAAGCATGGAGGAGCAAATGTTGTGAACATGGTGGTCGGTTGTCCGGGCGACTTCCGGATTTTTGATATTAAATTGGTTAGAGGAGATTTGGAGAAAATGCATACAGACCTCTGTGAATTTAGCTACTATACACATGACCATGCTAGTTGTGTTATTTGCAGTACGGATATACAGGGTTGTGACAAGATAAAAGCTGATTTACAGGAGATGATAGATGAGGGCCTCATCCACATAATCGGGCCTAGGGAAGAGTATGAAGAGGAAGCAAACATGGTTTATGGATGTCTTGGATAATTCAGAATCTTTGATGTGGAACATTTGAATGAGGATCTTGTACAATTTCATGCTACTTTCTGCCACATGGCTGGTCAGGTAGAATATCAGTATCAATCTTGCTGAATTTGCTGTCGGGACTGCCGAGGATGTTCAATTGTAAGGAAAGATATTCAGTTGGTATTGGATAATGTAACTATCAAGGTTACAAGCCAAAGGGATGATTACTATGAGGTTAATGAGATTGAGGTTTTTTTGGATGAAGAAGAGTCAGATGATGAGTATGTCTCTGCGGATGAGTTCTTCTCCTCAGATGAAGATATGTTTTCCAGAGATGACTCTGTAATGATTGAGTGTGTTGAAGAGGGAGTAAATTTTATTGTGCCTTGTTTTGGGTTACCTACCCCTTTTGAAGTTAAATATCATAACAAGCCAACTATTACTCCATTGGTGATTAGTTTGTTGGGTCCTGTCGCCTACAAGTCAGATAAGGTTGTACCCTACAAATATAATGCTAAAATTTTAGAGGATGGTGTGGAAGTTCCCATATAGACAATGCCTAATGTTGGAAATATTACTGAGACTAGTGGAGTGACCCGCAGCGGTCGTGTATTTTCACCATTGGTTCGTGGAGATGTTAGTACTTGAAAGAAAATGGTTAAAAATGTTGAACCCAAGAAGGCAGTGGGAGAATCTAGTGGTGCTACACTAGAAAAAGAGGTGGATGATATTTTGAAGATAATTAAGATGAGTGACTACAGAATTGTAGATCAGTTATTGTAGACTCCTTCAAAAATATCTATCTTGGCTTTATTGATGAACTCCTCTGCTCATAGAGAATCTTTGATGAGGGTATTGGACCAAGCTTTTATGGAAAGTGATATGCCTGTAGACCAATTCAGCAGTGTAGTAGGGAACATTACCTCATGTAATAACCTGAGTTTCTGCGATGATGAACTTCCCGATGAAGGAAGGAATCACAATCTGGCCCTCCACATCTCTATGAACTCCAAGAATGATTCATTATCCATTGTGTTGATTGATAATGGATCTGCATTGAACGTTATACCGAGGAGCACACTTATGAAGTTGAAATATCAAGGAACACCCATGTGCCCAAGTGGAATTATTGTGAAAGCGTTTGATGGATCAAGGAAATATGTTATTCGTGATGTGGACTTTCATATAGGCCCACATTTGTTTCAGATTACTTTCCAGATCGTGGATATTGTACCCGCTTATAGCTGCTTGTTGGGATGGCCGTGGATACATGAGGCAGTCGCTGTCACTTCAACTTTACACCAGAAGTTGAAATTCGTGCGTGAAGGAAAAGTGGTGATTATAAATGGAGAACAAGCATTATTGATATCTCATTTGTCCTCTTTCAGAATTTTAGAGGAAGATGAAGTTGCTGTTGGAACCCAGTTACAAGCTTTAACCATTGATAATATAAGAGGAAATGAGAACTCTATGGCTTCGTTTAAAGATGTTCAGCAGGTTGTGCATAATGGCCATAGTGAAGTATGGGGACAGATTATTGACCCACCTGTAAATAAGAATAGAGTTGGCTTGGGGTTCTCTGTGAAGAATGATAAGGGTAAGAGCTTGAAGCCAAAGTCTTCTTCAGGCAGGTATCAATACATCTTTTGTAGAGGGGGTTATCTTCATCCAACTGTTTCCTGGATTAATTCCATTGTGGAAGATGAAGCAGAGCCAGAAATGCCAAATTATGTGACGCACGGAGTTAGGTTTCAGAACTGAATCATCATTGATGTTCCATCTTGCATACATGTTTCAAAGTAATTTATTTTTGTTAATCTTTTTGAAAAAGCTTTCACTCTGCCCAAGGTGAAAGTATTAATATTGTATGGGCTTATCTGTTTGCTTTGACTTTTAAAATCAATAATAAAAGTTGTCTTTGTTTCCCAAATTGTGTCTTTATTTTTTGCTTTTTCTTGGAAAATGGTAATAAAAAAAAAACCTTTCAAAATAAATAATAACTGAAATCCAATCTGCATGATCACTTGTTATATGTGTCAATTTCTAAAAGCAATCATAAATCATATGTTCAAATTAATTTAAAAAAACCAGTTGAATAAAATGACCTTGCACCCTGTCCCAACTTTGAATGTCCTGTGTATGGGGCGGAAGAAGAAGACTATGATGAGATTCCGGAAGAGGTATAACGGTTGCTTGAGTGCGAGGAGAATGTCGTTAAGCCATATAAAGAGCCCTTGGAAGTAATCAATTTGGGTTCAGAAGAAGATCTGAAGGAAGTGAATATTGGAGCATTACTGCATCCTGATGTGAAGAGCTTGTTGATTGAGATGTCGAAAGAGTATGTGGATATTTTTGCTTGGTCTTACCAAGATATGCCTAGTCTAGATACAAATATTGTAGAGCACCATTTGCCACTGAAGCCGGAGTGCCCGCCAATCAAGCAGAAGTTGCAAAGAACTTAGTGGATTGCCAATATTGTCCCAGTACCGAAAAAAGACGGAAAAGTTCGCATGTGCGTATCTTACAGAGATCTAAATAAATCTAGTCCAAAAGATGATTTTCCATTGCCATACATTGACATGTTAGTGGATACCATAGCAAATTCAAAGTTTTCTCGTTCATGGACGGATTTTCCACGTATAATCAAATAAGGATGGCTCTTGAGGACATGGAAAAAACAACGTTTATCACACCCTGGGGAACATCCTCTTACAGAGTGATGCCCTTCGGGTTGAAGAACGCTGGTGCAACGTACTAGGGGGCTATAACAACCCTATTCCATGATCTGACGCACAAGGAAATTGAGGTATATGTTGATGATATGATTGCTAAATACCAAACTGAAGAAGGGCGTGTAGAAGATTTGTTGAAGTTGTTTCAGCATTTGAGGAAGTATCGTCTCCGCTTGAATCCAAAAAAATGTACCTTCGGTGTTCGATCAGGGAAATTGTTGGGTTTCATTGTTATCCAGAGAGGGATTAAAGTTGACCCTGATAAAGTCAAAGTAATTCAAGAAATGCCAGTTTCGAGAACTGAAAAGCAAGTCAGAGGGTTCATCGGGCCTTTGAATTATATTTCCAGATTCATTTCCCACATGACTACAACGTGTGAACCGGTCTTTAAGCTGTTATAGAAAGATCAAGGTTATATGCGGACAGATGATTGCCAAAGGGCATTTGAAAGTATTAAAGAATATTTTCTTGAACCTCCTATCTTGCTCCCTCTTGTTGAAGGAAGACCCTTGCTTATGTATCTAACAGTGTTAGATAATTCCATGGATTGTATTATGGGCCAACAAGATGAAACAGGGAAGAAAGAGTATGCCATTTATTATCTCAGTAAAAAGTTTACTGATTGTGAGTCGCAGTATTTCATGCTGGAAAAGACATGTAGTACTCTGGCCTGGGCGGAAAAATGTTTGCGGTAGTATATGTTGAATCACACTACTTGGTTAATCTTGAAAATTGATACAATCAAGTACATTTTTGAAAAGCCTGCTCTTACTGGGAGAATTTCCCGCTGGCAGATGCTGTTATCTAAATATGACATCGAATACCACACTCAAAAAGCTATTAAAAGCAGCGTGTTGGCAGATTATCTTGCTCACTAACCAATTGATGATTATCAGTCTGTGAAGTATGATTTCCCCGATGAGCATGTGATGTTTCTAAAAGTGAAAGATTGTGATGAACCATTACCTGAGGAAGGTCCTGATCCTGAATCTCGCTGGATTATGATGTTTGATGGAGCTGTGAATGCTTATGGTAAAGTAATTGGTGTTGTGATTGTCACTCCACATGGATCACACATTCCTTTTACTTCAAGGTTGAAATTTGATTGTACTAATAATATGGCAGAATATGAGGCTTGTATCATGGGTCTCGAGCAAGCTATTGATCTCAAAATTAAATTTTTAGATGTGTATGGCGATTCAGCTTTGGTAATAAATCTGATTATAGGAAAATGGGATACTCGTCACCCCGGCTTGGTCCCTTACAAAGATTATGCTAGAATATTGTTACCCTTCTTTAATAAAGTTGAATTCAATCACATCCCCAGAGACGAAAATCAAATGGCGGATGCTCTGGAAACTCTGGCTTCTATGTATCAAGTGAATACTTGGAATGATATACCTCGAATTATAGTTCGGCGACTGGATAGGCCCGCGCATGTGTTTACAACAGAAGAGGTAGCAAATAAAAAACCTCAGTATTACGATATCAAGCATTTTCTCTAGACTCAGGAATACCCGATTGGTGCTTTGAATAAAGATAGAAAGACATTGAGAAGATTGGATGGCAGCTTCTTCCTCAGTGTAAATGTGTTGTACAAGAGAAATTACGACATGGTCTTGCTCAAATGCATGGATAGACACGAAGCAGACATGTTGATGCATGAGATTCATGAAGGTTAATTTGGAACTCATGCCAATGGACATTCGATGGCTAAAATGATGCTAAGGGCAGGTTACTATTGGCTGACAATGGAATCTGACTGTTACAGATTTGCAAAGAAGTTCCATAAATGCCAGATTTATGCGGACAAGATTCATGTGCCTCCGACACTTCTCAATGTTATTTCTTTCCTGTGGCCTTTCTCTATGTGGGGTATTGACGTGATTGGAATGATAGAACCGAAATCTTCGAATGGACACTGTTTTATCTTGGTAGTAATTGATTATTTCACCAAATGGGTTGAAGCTGCTTCATATGCTAATGTTACTAAGCAGGTGGTTGTGCGCTTCATTAAGAATAATCTCATATGTCGGTATGGTGTGCCGAGCAGAATTATCATCGACAATGGCTCGAACCTGAACAACAAGATGATGACAGAACTGTGTGAAGAATTCAATATTGTCCATCACAATTCATCTCCGTACAGGCCGAAGATGAATGGGGTTGTTGAAGCTTCTAATAAGAATATCAAGAAGATCATCCAGAAGATGGTTGTTACTTATAAAGATTGGCATGAAATGCTCCCTTTTGCTTTACATGGATATCAGACATATGTCCACACTTCAACAGGAGCAACCCCGTTCTCCCTTGTGTATGGAATGGAAGCGGTGCTCCCAATTAAGGTTGAGATTCCCTCCTTGCGTGTGATAATGGAAACCAAGTTGTCAGAGGTGGAATGGGTCCAGAACAGGTTTGACCAATTGAATTTGATCAAAGAGAAGAGAATGACGGCTTTGTGTCATGGGAAGTTATACCATAAGATAATAAAGAAAGCTTTTGATAAGAAGGTTAAACCTCGTGAATTCAGAGAAGGCGACCTCGTGCTCAGGAAGATCATGTCTTTTAACACTGATTCTAGAGGAAAGTGGACTCCCAATTTTGAAGGCTCATATGTTGTCAAGAAAGCCTTCTCTGGCGGTGCATTAATTCTTGAAACTATGGATGGCGAGGAGTTCCCACGTCCCATGAATGTTGATGCAGTCAAGAAAGACTTTGCCTAAAGAAATAAAAAATAGCTCGCTAAGTTGAAAACCCGAAAGGGCAGCTTAGGCAAAAAAGAGTATCTCGGTAGGCTGAAAACCCGAAAGGGCGGTCTAGGCAAAAATTATAGACATAAATAGAATAAAATTTCCCGCTAAGTTTAAAACCCGCAAGGGAAGCTTAGGCAAAATTTAGGGACTTTCTTGGCAAGTAACTACATCAGAGAAGACTTGATCATTGAAGCAACAATCTTCTTAGATCCTCACCATACTTCATCAAAAGCTGCTGCTCAGAATTTCAAAGTTGTTAGAGGGAATAGTGGTCATTGTATCTCAATGTATCTTTTCCATTATATATTACCATTTGCCGAACTTTGTAATCATCCGTGGAGTCTCTCCATTCGCAGACTACCATTCTATCAGTAAAATTTGAGCTTTTACCCAATTCTTTGTAATTCTTATTTTATTCAGCTTACAAAGACTCCATTTATCATTGATAATAATTTTCAAAGCAAAAAGATTAAATAACAAAATTGTTTTTCAAAAAGAATTTACAACTTACTTTTATTTTAGATTTTGTGATTCAAGAGGAAAACAAAAGTGGTGATCCCAAGAATGGACGAATTCCAATAATTTTGGGAAGTTTTGTTTCCCCAGGAAGGTTTCCTCAGGTCGATTTTGCTGGTATGCGCGTGATTTTTGTATATTGAAGACGATACCAATTAGCGTAAGGTGTGGTATTGGGTTTGTGATCCCATTGTCCCCAGTCAAGTCTTGGTTCATTTTTTGATTTTGGGTTTGCATGGTATGAAGTCTCTATCCCATATTCCCCAGCAAAATCTTCCCTCATATGACGAAAGGTCTTTTTTCCTTGATATGCTGAGATGGAACTATTTGCAAAATGTCGCTCTTTCTGCAGTATTGGCATTATGGTTGGTATTTATTTCCCAGGCAGCTAGACCAAGGCAGTATATTTTCTAAGAAGTGTTGAGACAGTTGTCAACCCTTTTGGTTTTCACCCGCCAAATGTTGGGTTTGATTTAAAATCCCCATGAATTTGACCTTTTTCTATAATGTTGACTTCTTGATTCCCCGGTGTGATACGGTGGGAGAACTGACTTGGGATTTTGCGTTTGTTTTCGCAAATGTTTCGGTTTAGCAAGAGTCGCCACCGACTTTTTATTTTATCCTAAAGGAAAGGTTAAAAAAGCACAGGAAAAACCTTTGAGATGTTTCGTGGGTTCGGGGAGTCGATTATAGAAAGGGAAGGTATTAGCACCCTTTCTATCCATGGTTATCCATGGGCTCTTAGTTACTTGCTTAGATCACTTGCCTTGCATTTTCAATTGTTTGAAATGGTGCTTTGTGTGTGTGGTTTTTGAAAATGTTTTGAAAAAGATGCCTTGTCTAGGCTTCCCTTGAAACAATTCTTTACTCGAATGTTTTACAAAAGGTGTTTGTCTTTTTGAAAAGATGTTTCAAAGTTTTGAAAGTTGTTTTGAAAGTGTATTGTGGAGTGGTTTTTGAAAAGTAGCAAGGATGTTTTCTTTGCAAGTTTGATCAAGTAACTAAGAGTCGTCTACCCCTAAATTTACTCAAAGATTTTTCTAATGTTTTAACCCTTTTAACAGTATTGTTCCACCATTGTATTTGGTGGACAATCTTGTGTTAGGATGCGAACGGGACAGGCGCGGGTCATCGTATAGACCATGATAGCAATTTTGCAAAGTATCTTAGCATTTTTTTTTTAGGGACTAAGATCATTTTTGTAAGGAAACCTTGGATAGCGTCATCGAGGGACTATGATCTTTTGATTTTGTTTGTTTTACCAAGATACTTTGCATGCGTAACATGGCCCTTTTTTTGAAGGCAACAAGTGGATGTAACCATAGGGGTGTTGGTGTGCAAGTGTGTTTTATTGCATACAAGAGTTTATCTTTGAATTAGGATTTTCTATTTCATTGATTTTATCTTGTCATACACATCCTAATTACTAGCATTTATATTTAAAAGCAATAAAAAGCAGGAATATAAAATCCTACGCTATTACAACAATTAGGGGGGGTGGGGATACATATTTGTACATGGGGTGGTTCAACGAGAAAAATAGACAAGAAAAGAAAATAACAAAAACAAGATAGAGAGAAAGAGAGAGGGAGCCAGCGCGCTGCTGAGAGGTCATCAGAAGTTCTGACTCGGGCCCGCTGCCAGATGATCAACCTTTTGGTTAAACTGTATGAGTCAGAACTTCTGACTCTTGCACCTGCAAAACAGAAACCTGTTAGTAGGAAGATCAGAAGTTCTGACCCCTATGCGCTGCAAGACAAAAGTTTGTTAGTGGGGAAATCAGAAGTTCTGATCCTGCTGGAAATACAATAATTCTCAGAAGTTCTGATATTATTAACAGCAAAACAGGCTTCAGATGTGCTAACGTCAAAGTCAGCACTTGGCTTCTCCCTGTGCTAGTCAGAACATCTGCAATTTTGTTATTTTTCCACAAAACAGAAAACATGTTTGGAACAGCTTCAGCAAATGTCAGAGTGTTTTAGGAGACAGAACCAACAAGGTCACAGGCAGGTTCTATGCTGGCTCACTTCCTATCTAAACGTTCTGAGGTATGAAAATCCTTAGAACACAAACAGCAGCAACATGATATTTACATTATGTTTATTTGAGCATGCAAAGCTGATGATGCTTAGCAGCGTGATGAAGGTCAGCAGGTGCTTACCTGGCTGTTGGAAAAGTTTGTGGATGAGAGCTAGCTTTTGGCTCTGATGGTATTCTGGACAGGTTCCTTTTTGAAAGGGGTGGATGAAGGTGTATGTATATGTATGGTCAGAGGCTGAGAGAGTGTTCTTTAGTCACAAAGAAAGCTGGGTATTGATGAAGTTTGAGGGTAAGAAGTTCAAAGTTATGAAACACTGGAGATTTTGGCAGAGTTTCACAGTACTTTCTTGCTAAAAAATTTCTGTTTCTCTTCTAGCAATTTTTCTGGTTTTTTGGACGCCCTTTTTTAGTGGACAATGGTTCTCTATTTATAGGCAAAGCTCTTGGGGATTCTTGAACATTAAAGGCGCCAACAGAGGTTGAATTGTTCTTTGAAAGAAGTTCTTGGGAAGTTGTGATAACAGATAGCCTTTCAGCCTAGGCTGGAACAGCAGGCATGGATTGGGGAGAAGTGACCTCTTAGGTGGACGGTGGCGCGTAGACCCATGCCTAAACCTGCATAAAGGCGTTTACCAAGCCACACGTGAAGAGATCCCTTGGGTGAATGTTCAGGAGTGGTTGGGAGCATTAATGAGCATTAAATGGTGATGAGACTTATCAACACCAATATTCTGGTAATAGGAAACAAACTTGAACCAGCAGTTCTGCTTTACCAAAAACAACGTAAACCATGCTCTGGTCTTGGCCTCTTGTTGTTTTAGCAAATTCTAGAGATTCCCCTGACTTTCTGACACATTCCTTGGATTTGCTTCTGGAAATCCTGGACTTAGAGATTCTGTATCAGTGTAACACCCACTCTTCTGACCCTTTCATCTTCTGATTTCAGCCTGTTCTGAAGGAGCCTTCAGACTTCCTTGCTTATTTTGCATTCCTTTAGCAAACTCTGGCTGAACTTGCGTAACTGCTGAAAGAGTCATGTTCTGTTTGAGGCTTACGTGTTGAACCACGTTTGCAACTTCTGACTGAGTTGATGTAGCTGCTGAAGAGCCATCTTCTGATTGCGTTGAGCCAAGCTTGCAACTTCTGACCGTTGAGCCAAGCTTGTAATTTTTGACTGTTTCCATCTGGAGTTTGGTCCAGAAGTTCTGAAGCGCTATTTTCTTCTTAAACACCCATTTTTTAGAGAAGAATTCCAAATGTTTAGAATTTAATTTTTCTCAAGATAAAAGCGTTGCCTTTAGAGCTTGTGTGATCATTTTGTTCTTGTAAATGGTTTGCTTGGGAAGAAATGATAATTCAGGACTTGGATTTGTTTCAGAGGGAATCCAAGATGATTTCCTGAAGAAAGAGAGGGCAAATTTTTGGGTACAACAGTTGCCCCTGTTCAATCTGCTTGGACCTGAAGAGTTAGATTGACAGATTTGCCTTTCGTGGCTCAAAGGTAAAAGGAGATTGGACACTAGAGTGCCCTTAAATTTGCACTCGTCAAGACATGGATGCGGAAATGGGCTTAGAGATGCCATTTGGAGATGGGCTTAAAGATGCCATCTGGAGGGGTGACAGATTTTTTGTCGGGGATGGGCTTAAAGATGCCATCTGGAATATTTGTTGAACTGTAGGCTGTTGATGAGTGAGTGAGCATCAGAAAGGTATCCCTGTTTTGGAACACCTCGCAACTGGGGGTTTGAATAAGCAATAGATTGTCATCCGTATCTGGAAGCATCTGTAAACTGTTTTCAACAATATGAAGAATCTGAACAAGCGATAGGTTAACATCCGTTCTTGGAGAACCCGTGAACTGTTTTCAGAAGTCCCGAAGTTGAATAAGCAATAGAGCAGCATCCGTTGTTGGGAAGCGTCCGTAAACTGTTTTCCAAAGTTGAGTCTGAACAAGCGATAGATTAACACCCGTTACTAGAGAATCTGTAAACTGTTTTCAGAAGTTGAAGAATCTGAACAAGCGATAGGTTAACATCCGTTACTGGAGAACCCGTGAACTGTTTTCAGAAGTCTTGAAGTTGAATAAGCAATAGAGCAGCATCCGTTGTTGGGAAGCGTCCGTAAACTGTTTTCAAAATTTGAAGAATCTGAACAAGCGATAGGTTAACATCCGTTACTGGAGAACCCGTAAGCTGTTTTCAGAAATCTTGAAGTTGAATAAGCAATAGAGCAACATCCGTTGTTGGGAAGCGTCCGTAAACTGTTTTCAAAAGTTGAGTCTGAACAAGCAATAGATTAACATCCGTTGTTGGGAGGAATCCGTAAACTGTTTTCAGAAGTTAAGTCTGAACAAGCGGTAGATTAACATCCGTTGTTGGGAAGAATCCGTAAACTGTTTTCAGAAATTTTGAAGAATCTGAACAAGCGATAGGTTAACATCCGTTACTGGAGAACCCGTAAGCTGTTTTCAGAAATTGAGTCTGAACAAGCGATAGATTAACACCCGTTACTGGAGAATCCGTAAACTGTTTTTAGAAATTGAAGAATCTGAACAAGCGATAGGTTAACATCCGTTACTGGAGAACCCGTAAGCTGTTTTCAGAAATCTTGAAGTTGAATAAGCAATAGAGCAGCATCCGTTGTTGGGAAGCGTCCGTAAACTGTTTTCAAAAGTTGAGTCTGAACAAGTGATAGATTAACATCCGTTGTTGGGAGGAATCCGTAAACTGTTTTCAAAAGTTGAGTCTGAACAAGCGATAGATTAACATCCGTTGTTGGGAGGAATCCGTAAACTGTTTTCAGAAGTTGAGTCTGAACAAGCGATAGATTAACATCCGTTGTTGGGAAGAATCCGTAAACTGTTTTCAGAAATCTTGAAGAATCTGAACAAGCGATAGGTTAACATCCGTTACTGGAGAACCCGTGAACTGTTTTCAGAAGTTGAAGAATCTGAACAAGCGATAGGTTAACATCCGTTACTGGAGAACCCGTGAACTGTTTTCAGAAGTTAAAGAATCTGAACAAGCGATGGGTTAACATCCGTTATTGGAGAACCCGTGAACTGTTTTCAGAATTCTTGAAGTTGAAGAAGGAACCGATGTAGGGTTGCCTGATGATGAGTCTGTATAAAACTGCATCTGGATTGTTAATGATAGCCTTTTATTCTTATCCTAAAAAGGACAAAATATTAGCTAAACACAAAATTATGTTGCATGAAATGTATGATGCAATATATGTTATATCATTGTTCATGATATGAATGTGATGAATGCGCATGTAAGATGATGAGCTGTCTTTGTTGAGGATAGATGAATCCTGGATGGCTGGAGATAAACGAATTGACTGCTGCCAGGGAAAGTGAGTCCTTGACTGCTGCAGGGGATTGCAAGAATCTTCGATTGCTGAAGATGAGACATCCTTGCTGACTACTGCTGGAGAATCAGGAGCTTGGGTTGTATGCCAATCTACTGGGGATTCCTGTCCTGAGGATATCTTCACTGGGGAATATCTGAATATCCTATGAGAAACTGAGAATGAGAGTCTTTAATCTGCTTGGGGAATGCAAGATCTTCAATTGTTTGGGGATCTTAGGACCACAGCTGGGGGTTGAAAATCCTTGGTGACTTGCGGGGCTAGAGAATTCTGATGATCTCTACTGGGGAGTCCAGAACCTGACAGACTCATGCTGGGGACGTGAGACTGAGGATCTTTAGTTTGATGGGATGTCTCTCTGTGGGGCGAAGGTTCACTAGTTTAGTTCCCGCTGGGGATTGATGGTTGGAATTTTTTATTTTTTTTTAGCTCCGCTGGGGATAGTGTTTTCAGATTTTAAGGCTCCACTGGGGATTCTGAAATTTAACTTTGAGGGGAATTGGGTTCTGGAAGGCCCTCTGGCTAGGGAGATCAGTTTTGAGAAAGCTTTTTTCTGCTGAGGATCCTGAAGTTTAACTCTGTTTGGGGAATTAAGTTCTGGAATTTGGCCTTGTTGAGGAATTTGGAGTTTAATTCTGCCGAGGATTCCTTCTGAAAGGGCATCAAGATATCTATCTGTACCTTCAACCTATCAGTAATCATCTTTTTCTTGATTTGTAAGGAAAATGATTACGTTCAAATGCATATGCCTATTTAACAAAACATTGGACGTTTCTCAAATAAAACATAAGTGTAGAAAAGCAAAAGGAAGTCAAAGCAAATTTCTGTATTTGGAAAAGTATTTGTATTAACTTTCTATGAGTATCTTTGTACAAAGGAAACAGGCATCCTAGTAAGAGGACGTCGTCGTAAAAAAATGAAAAATTTATATAAAAGAAAGATGGCTATGTGAAACAATTCCATGGGATCCCCATTCTGCTATAGCCTTCACAACTCTGAATATCTGTCCATTCAATGCTTCGTCCGCCGATGATTGGATTGATCAGAAACTTGGAGCTGGTTGATGAAGAGATTGTCCTTAAAGTGATCCGACGAGACATAGTCATACGCTTTAAATCCCTAACTTTTTCCTGGATCGCCCTTTCGGGTTTTCGATCCACCGGGAAACCCATTTTTGCCCAAGCCGGCCTTTCGGGTTTTCGACTTGCCAGGTGTACAGATTTTTTTTTTGTTTTGTCCCTAATTTTTGCCTGAACCGCCCTTTCGGGTTTTCGGTTCACCGGGATGCCCATTTTTGCCCAAGCCGCCCTTTCGGGTTTTCGACTTGTCGGGTTGTTTTATGCGTAGTATCTTTTAACTATATCTGCGTTCGTAGGGTGCGGCAAATCGTCGCCATCCATGGTGGTCAGGATCATTGCACCACCAGAAAATATTCTCTTGATCACAAATGGTCCTTCATATGTAGGAGTCCATTTGCCCCTGGGATCACTTTGCGGCAAGATAATCCGCTTGATTACGAGATCTCCGACTTGATACACTTGACGTCTGACTTTCTTGTTGAAAGCCTTGATCATCCGTTTTTGATACGTCTGACCATGGAAAACAGCAGCGAGTCGCTTCTCGTCGATCAAATTGAGTTGGTCAAGTCGGGTCTGAATCCAATCGTCTTCATTCAAACCAGCGTCCTTCATAATCCTTAAAGAAGGAATCTGAACCTCCATGGGCAGGACAGCTTCCATGCCATATACCAAAGAAAATGGGGTTGCCCCAGTTGAAGTACGTGTCGTGGTACGGTATCCGTGCAAAGCAAACGGTAACATCTCATGCCAGTCTTTGTAGGTGACTGTCATTTTCTGAATGATCTTCTTGATGTTTTTGTTTGCAGCTTCAACAGCACCGTTCATCTTCGGCCGATAGGGAGATGAATTGTGATGATAAATCTTGAACTGTTCGCATAGAGCGGTGATCATAGTATTATTCATATTTGTACCGTTGTCTGTGATAATCCTGTCCGGGACACCATACCGGCATATGAGATTTTGCTTGATGAAGCGGGCAACCACATTCTTTGTAACAGAGGCGAAGGAAGCTGCTTCGACCCATTTGGTGAAATAGTCAATGGCAACCAGGATGAAGCGATGTTCGTTGGATGTCGTGGGCTTGATCTCTCCAATCATGTCAATGCCCCACATTGCGAATGGCCAAGGAGCTGTCAGAACGTTGAGAGGAACCGGAGGAATATGAATCTTGTCAGCGTAGACTTGACATTTATGGCAAGTACGGGAATGTTGATGGCAATCTGCTTCCATGGTAGACCAGTAATAGCCTGCCCTTAGAATCTTCTTAGCCATCGTATGTCCGCTCAAGTGGGTGCCAAATGTACCGCTGTGTATCTCAGTCATGATCAACTCTGCCTCAGCTTTGTCCACGCATCGGAGTAAAACACAATCATGGCTGCGTTTATAGAGGATGTCGTTGCTCAGGAAGAACTTGGCAGCAAATTTCCTTAGGAACTTCTTGTCATTTACGGAAGCTCCTTCAGGATATTCTCTAGTCTGGAGATACCTTTTGATTTCGTGAAACCAGGGTTGTTCCACTACTTCTTCGGTATTAATCTCATGACAATGCACAGGTTCATCCATTCGCTCGATGGTGATTTGGGGAGCCTCATTATCCCAGCTGAGTTTAAACATGGAAGACATTGTTGCCAGAGCATCTGCTAGCTGATTCTCTTCTCGCGGGAAGTGCTCGAAGGTGATTTGCTCGAAATGAGGCAACAATGTCAGGACATGTTCTTTGTATGGGATAAGATTAGGATGCTTGGTATCCCACTCTCTTTGATTTGACTGATAACCAAAGCCGAATTCCCAAATATGATCAAGGATTTGATCCCCAAGTCTATAGCAGCCTTGAGACCAAAGATGCAAGCTTCATATTCAGCCATGTTGTTGGTACAGCTAAAGCAAAGTCGGGTCGTGAAAGGTGTGTGGCAACCTTCCGGGGAGATGAGTACCGCACCGATACCGTTTCCAAGTGCATTTGAAGCACCATCAAAGTACAGGGTCCATCGGGATCCCTTTTCAGGTCCGTCATATGGCTCGTTACCTTCAACATTGTCCAAATTCATGATGTCCTCGTCCGGGAAGTCAAATCTCATGGGTTGATAATCTTCGATAGCTTGATGAGCTAGATGATCATCTAGTACACTCCCTTTTATAGCTTTTTGGGTAGTATATTGGATGTCATACTCAGTTAGGATCATTTGCCATCTAGCTATTCTTCCAGATAAAGCAGGCTTCTCGAAGATATACTTGATAGGATCCATTTTGGAAATCAGCAAGGTGGTATGAGTCAGCATATACTGCCTTAGTCGGCGAGCAGCCCATACCAGAGCGCAGCAAGTTTTCTCGAGCAGTGAGTAGCGAGTCTCACAGTCGGTAAACTTTTTGCTAAGGTAATAAATAGCATGCTCTTTTCGACCAGACTCGTCATGCTGGCCCAAAACACACCCCATTGAGTTATCCAACACGGTCAGATACATGATCAGTGGCCTTTCTTCGACGGGTGGCATCAGAATAGGAGGTTCTAGCAAATACTCCTTGATCTTATCAAAAGCAGCTTGGCAATCGTCGTTCCACTTGACTACCTGATCTTTCTTCAATAGTTTGAAAATTGGCTCACAGGTAGACGTCAGATGAGAGATGAATCTGGAAATATAGTTCAAGCGCCCCAAGAACCCTCTGACCTCCTTTTCAGTACGGGGAGCAGGCATTTCTCGTATAGCTTTCACTTTTGCTGGATTGACCTCAATGCCTTTGTTGCTGACAATAAATCCTAGGAGTTTACCAGACCTAACTCCAAAAGTACACTTACTTGGATTCAGCCTGAGCTTGTACTCCTTCAACCTGGCAAACAGCTTTTCCAGATGTTCAAGGTGTTCCTCCTCTGTTTGTGATCGAGCTATCATGTCGTCTACGTAAACTTCGATCTCATGATGTATCATATCATGAAACAAAGCTACCATGGCACTTTGATAAGTTGCCCCTGCGTTCTTCAGTCCGAACGGCATCACCTTATAGCAGAAGGTACCCCATTGTGTAACAACGGTGGTTTTCTCCATGTCCTCGGGGGCCATTTTAATCTGGTTGTAGCCCGAGAATCCATCCATGAAGGAAAACACCTTGTGCTGAGCTGTGTTGTCAATCAAAATGTCAATGTGCGGTAGCGGAAAATCATCTTTGGGACTGGCCCTATTCAAATCCCGGTAATCCACACACATTCTGACCTTGCCGTCTTTTTTAGGTACTGGCACAATGTTAGCAACCCGTTGTGGGTAGGATGTAACAGCCAGAAAGCCAGCGTTGAATTGCTTCATTACTTCTGCTTTAATCTTCTCAGACATGTCGGGCCTCATTCGGCGGACTTTTTGCTTGATCGGTGGACAATCCTCTCTTGTAGGGAGACGGTGAACCACTATATCTGTGTCTAAACCCGGCATGTCTTTATAAGACCAGGCGAAGATTTCAACGTATTCATTTAACAGCTGCATCAAGCGTTCCTTGACACTTGGCTCCAGATTGGCACCCACTTGTACTTCTTTCCGGTCTTCCTCTGTTCCTAAGTTGACAGTTTCCAACAAATCTTCGTGAGGCAAGATGGCCCTCTCTTCTTGTTGTAGAAGTCTGGCTAGCTCTCCTGGTACTTCACAATCTTCGTCATCTTCATACTCAGCCTGATTGACCAGATCTTCAGAGTTATTGAAGGACATAGCAGAATAGTCACCCATGGAATCCAGAGTGGATGGGCACCTGCATTTGTGAGTGTGGGTGTGTGTAAAGGATAGCCATCCTTAAACAAACAAAAATGCAAAAGGAAAGAAAATGAACACAGCAGTTTATCAATGAAAAACGTCCAATGAATCATTAAACATGGCATATGAATATGAAGATAATCAAAACCCTTACAAATGGACCTACATGCCCCGGGCAAGGCATGAGGTGAAAAAGTAGTGTGCAGATTGTTCAAAAGTAAATATTATAGACCAACAGGAAATGTTTGACAGATAATTACTGATTAATAAAAGTAATGGGGACGAAGTCTTTCGCCTCCTAGTTGCGTAGTCCCCCTTTGATTGTTGGGCAGATCCAATCTTCAATGTCGGCCTCTTCGTCTTCACCTTCCAAAGCATTGATCCCATAAGGAGAAATCTTGATGGGTGTTCTTTCAACTTTTGAGCGGCGCATAGCTTTCTTCCCCGCAGCGGTGAATCCTAAACCACACTTGTCTGTTTTGTGAGGAATATCCGGCAACTGACCCCATGTTGAGCTCTTCCCTTCCTTCATCGCAGCCTTTGCGTCTTTTAGAGATGCCATCCTGGCCACCTGCTTGGGTACCTCAGATACCGTTTTTGTTACTGCCACCTCAGGAGAGACCTCCTTAAAGTGATGGAATCGTGTCTCAATGAATTCACCCTTCACCTCTACATACCGAAAGGAGTTTTCAGGTGGCTGATCATATATTCTTCCTCACCGTGCACGGTTATGATTTTTCCTTTGACAGGGTATTTCAGCATTTGATGTAGGGAGGAGGTGACTGCCTCAGCATTATGTATCCATGGCCTCCCTAGCAAGCAAGAGTATGACGGACGGATGTCCATCACATAGAATGTTGAGGGGAACACTTCAGTGCCTACCTTAATGGGAATGTCGACCTCCCCATGTACCATTCTCTTTGACCCGTCAAATGCCCTTACAATGATATTACTTGGCCTTATCTCCAAGCCTTCATAATCCAATCGGTCAAGAGCCTTCTTAGGCAGCACGTTCAGAGAAGAACCAGTGTCGACCAAAACATGGGCCAGAGTAGTTCCTTGGCATTCTACTGACACATGTAATGCGTCATTGTGCTTTCTTCCTTTTGGAGTCAGGTCGGCATCAGAGAAACCCAGACCGTTGTCTGTGGTAAGGCTGGCTACACAATCTTGGAATTGATCGGCTGAGGTTTCCTGGGGCACATGGGCTGTCTTCAGAAATTTTATCAATGCTTTGGCGTGCGCCTCTGAACAAAGCAATAATGCTAACATGGAGATCTTCGAGGGGGTTTGCCCTAGTTGCTCTACCACATCATAATCACTCTTTTTAATTATTTTCAGAATCTCCTCCATCTCTTTCTTAGAGGTTTCGGGGATGACCAATGGTTGAGCCCTCATCCTGACGAGCTCATCTTGGATCCCTTTCCCCTTATCAGCAGAGGTAGGAGGGACAACAACTGGAATAACATCTTCTTCAATCAACGGGGTTCTAGCGGAAAGTTTTATCGGTGCAGGAGTAACTTTGGCAGCAGCTGAGGGTCCAAAGATTGCCTTTGGGGGGGCAATCTCTGGAGAAAATATTCTCCCACTTCGGGTGATCTTGCTTGTACCGACAATGTTTCCAATGCTGGCATCTTCTTCATCAGAGCTTTCCTCGGTTATCTCAACTTGTTTAACACCATGGTAGTAGATTTCTCCACCGTAATTCCATGGTATTGTTTTGTCAGAAATGTAGGGGACAGGCCCAGGCATAGTTATTTTCAAGGGAACAATCTTTGTAGAGGATGTAATCTTAACAGGCTTTTTGACGGCCTTGGAAAGATTGGTGGAAATGGTGATTATTGAAACATCTTCGACAGGGGTTGGAATAGCAGGAATCTTTTCAAAAAGAATTTGTTGACTGTCCATCAGGCCTTGGATGCCTTTCTTCAGCAATGGACAGTCGATTGGTAGAGAGGAACAACAGTAGCGATCTTCTTTACATCCTGGGAAAATCCCAGCCTTTAACAGATTTAACTTGATCGTCAACAGTGGAGTCATCAGGTCATCAACATCAGAAACATACAGATCTTCTTCAATAACATGGACATTGCGACCATGCTTCGGCATCGGAGCGGATATTACATTTGGCTTTTCTGGAGCATCGAACTAAACCTCTTTCTCCTCTATTAAATCTTGAATTTTATGCTTAAGTGCCCAATAATCGTTGGTGTCGTGTCCGACACTGTCAGAATGATAGGCGCATTTGGCATTGGGATGATAATGCGGGGAAGATGTGTTCACATTTTTTGGTGCCTCCTTGATAGTGGCGAGATTCAACTTCAACAAATGGGGAAGAACTTGCGCGGGCGTCATATTGATGTGGGTGAACTACCGTTGTGGCCGTTCCACCCGTTGCTGATTTGGTCTGGACTGATTATAACGAGGCTGATCATTTTATGGGTTTTGGATCATCACGGCCCCCACAGTCGGCCGGCGCTCAGTTCTTCCCGATCTTTTCTGAGAGTATATAACAGTTGCTTCTTTCTTAGCCGGAAATGATTTCTTAACAGTTGCAGATGTAGAGGCATCCTTTTGAATCTTCCCATTCTTAATACCGGCTTCCACCCGTTCGCCAGTCAAAATCAATTCAGTAAACCCTGTGGAAGAGCTCCCGATCAAATGGTTGAAGAACGGGCCATATAGGGTCCCCAAGAACATATCAACTAGTTCTCTATCAGAAAGAGGTGGCTGCACTCTTCCGGCTAAGTCGCACCATTTCTGGGCGTATTCCTTGAATCCCTCATTTGAGGCCAATCCCATACTTTGTAGCTGAGTACGGGTTGGCGCCAAGTCAGAGTTATATTGATACTGGCGATAAAAGGCAGCTACCAAGTCTTCCCAACTATGTATCTCTGACCTCTCGAGCTTGTAGAACCAGTCTAGCTGACTACCAGACGGGCTATCCTGAAAGAAGTGTACCCAAAGATTTCTATCGGATGTATGAGGTTGAATTCTTCGGACATACGACCTAAGGTGCATCTTCGGGCAAGACAGCCCGTCATACTTTGCAAAAATTGGCACCTTAAACTTTGGAGGGATCACAATTCCAGCAATTAATCCCAAATCTTCGAAATCTAACCCGAGAACCCTTTACAGCTCCATAGCTTCCAGCCTATCCTCCAGGTTCTTGTATTTGTCGTCCGCTGGCGGGTATTATTGCTCTGAGTAGTCTTCATCTTCTTCAACCTCTTCCTCTTCAGCTTCGGATTCAGAAGGTAGTGCAGCCCCTTTTCCTTTACTGGTTCCCTCTTCAGATGCGGAGGGAAATTCAAGAACTCTTCTGGCTTCATTCTCAAACCTTCTACCCAGGGTAGCCACCCCCACTCTTTTATTCTTCTTCTTTACTTTCTCTTGCTCTTTGTTCCCAAGCAGTGCTTTTAGATCCTCCTGACCCTTTGCCAAGGTCATTAGGAGATGTTGAAACTATGAGTTTTGAGACTGCAGATCTTTGACCGTCTGTTCGAGATCCATCTTACTGAAATAAACAGCAGAAAGATAAGGAAACCTGGTGTGGAGACCTGTTTATGCATATGATGAATGATATGTTTATTCATGCAATGCATTCAAGGATTTAGAAATTCAAAATTGTTGCAAACAAAAAGAACACACGTCATATTAATAAGAAGAAATTTTGTCAGTACATAAATGCCCCATGGGCCAACTATTACAAAAACTTCTTAAGGTAAAAAGACGTTGCGCATCCTCTTTGGTGCGATGTAAGTGTTAAGGGTCTCCTCCTCGTGAAGTCGGCGGGTAAGCTCCAAAACCTTCTTCTCACTGGCGTAGAAGCTGGCTTCAAAAGTATTTCGTTCCTCCTTGAGTTGGATCCAACTCTTTTGCATCTCCTCCCATGATGTTGGCATGTCAGGATGTAGGATGGTGTAGGGAACCTCTCCTTCCTTAACAGGCTCTTTAATCAAAGGGAGAACATGAGGGTAAGGCATCATTAGGCTCTGGGCTCGGGCTCGTACCCACTTAAGATAAGGCTCAAGAGGGATGGAGTTCTTGTGTCCCAATGTCTTGCTATCTACCTTGTTAGGCATCCTCCAAGCTCTGATGAATCTTTGGCAAAGTCCTTGCGCATCGTTGTCGAAGTCAAAAACTAGGTCAGGAATCAACATGTCATGAGGGCCATCCCTCCGTGCATATCCAAATTGTCTCAAAGCTAGACAAGGGTTGTAGGTAATGGCTCCCCTAATGCCAAGTAATGGAACATTAGGGAACTCTCCACAATGATCGATGATGATGACATTTTCTCTGGACCGAGAACACCAATGTATATCAGCATGTGTGAGGGTCATCAATCGTTGTGACCACCTTAAGCCTTGGTCATTCTTCAAAACAGACTGTGGAAGGTGTGAAATAAACCACCTTGCCAGGAGAGGAGTACAGCACATGAGAACACCTCTCTTTCTCATTGTTCGTGTGTAAAATGAGTGGAGGATGTCCCCAAGCAATGTTGGTATAGGATTCCTGGATAAGAAGATCTTGACGGTGTTGACATCTATAAGTTGGTCAGGATTTGGGAACAAGACCAACCCATAAATGAGGAGTGCCACAATTTCTTCAAAGGCTTGTAGATCCAATGAATTCCAACACTCTTTTGCCTTCTCAAACAAGAATTTTGCCAAGAAGCCTTTGACACCGCTTCTAGTTTCCCAATGCCCCTTGATGTCAGATGGTTGCAAGCGTAGTGCTTGAGCAACATCTTCAGGCTTTGGTTCTTTTTACGTACCGTTGTAGGGTAGTTGATTAAGAATAGGAATTCTCAGGAGTTGAGAAAATTCCTCCAAAGTGGGCACCAATTGGTAGTCGGGGAATGTGAAACAGTGGTGAAGGGGGTCAAAGAACTGGAACATCACATTTACCATGTCCTCTTCAATGCTGGTGTTGACTAGGTTGAGCAGTCTACCATGTCTTTCACTGAAGAGGGAGCTTTCTGGAATTCTGGATGTGAGCTCCTTGAGTTGAGGAGGGATTCTCACAAGGTTGACTTGGATAGTTTTCCTGCGAAGAATTTCCATGACCTACAAAACAAGAACAAAGATGAAGATCTAAACCCTTGAAATGGTTAGTGGATGCATATGATGCTTTATAATGGTCATGATGTATGCACAAACATATGTACAAGCAATTCACACAAAACCCTAGTTTCAGGCTTGCATGAGGTTTCATAGGTAAGTACCCTCTTGAGTGTAGTTGGCTTAAAAACCTGTCCTATAAATAGTAACCGGGTTCTAAGGAGCTCAATATCATTGGATTGTTTTCCATGTTCATTGTTTTGGTTTAGCCACTTAACTAGCGACCAAAATATTCCAAGAAAATAACCCTCAATGAGTGTAGTATCGAGTATCTACCAACTTCGGACTGCACCAAAGCCGGTCATCTCACTACCCCTAATAAAAGGCCAAGATGGTCAAGTAAGGTTCTAGGTCATTAGTGCTTAGTGACATCACTCAGCGGCCCCGTACTCTCCTTGATTGAACTCAAGGGTTACCGGTACTCACAAATATTTCACACTAATATAGCTATTGCTTCAACCGTGTCGGTATACCCCGCACAATTTCCACAACGTATTGCTATCTATGAATGTTTCCCCAAATCCGGGTATAGGATTTCAAGCCCAAACAAGTGAACCAAGATGTAAAGCAATCAAAGCAAACAATTAGTCATGCAAAAGGGTGATCTAAGCCCTAAGGTTACTCCACTTTTAAATATTTCCCCAGCAGAGTCGTCAGTTCTGTGATACGGTGGGAGAACTGACTTGGGATTTTGCGTTTGTTTTCGCAAATGTTTCGGTTTAGCAAGAGTCACCACCGACTTTTTATTTTATCCTAAAGGAAAGGTTAAAAAAGCACAGGAAAAACCTTTGAGATGTTTCGTAGGTTCGGGGAGTAGATTATAGAAAGGGAAGGTATTAGCACCCTTTCTATCCATGGTTATCCATGGGCTCTTAGTTACTTGCTTAGATCACTTGCCTTGCATTTTCAATTGTTTGAAATGGTGCTTTGTGTGTGTGGTTTTTGAAAATGTTTTGAAAAAGATGCCTTGTCTAGGCTGCCCTTGTAACAATTCTTTACTCGAATGTTTTACAAAAGGTGTTTGTCTTTTTGAAAAGATGTTTCAAAGTTTTGAAAGTTGTTTTGAAAGTGTATTGTGGAGTGGTTTTTGAAAAGTAGCAAGGATGTTTTCTTTGCAAGTTTGATCAAGTAACTAAGAGTCGTCTACCCCTAAATTTACTCAAAGATTTTTCTCATGTTTTAACCCTTTTAACAGTATTGTTCCACCATTGTATTTGGTGGATAATCTTGTGTTAGGATGCGAACGGGACAGGCGCGGGTCATCGTATAGACCATGATAGCAATTTTGCAAAGTATCTTAGCATTTTTTTAGGGACTAAGATCATTTTTGTAAGGCAACCTTGGATAGCGTCATCGAGGGACTATGATCTTTTGATTTTGTTTGTTTTACCAAGATACTTTGCATGCGTAACATGGCCCTTTTTTTGAAGGAAACAAGTGGATGTAACCCTAGGGGTGTTGGTGTGCAAGTGTGTTTTATTGCATACAAGAGTTTATCTTTGAATTAGGATTTTCTATTTCATTGATTTTATCTTGTCATACACATCCTAATTACTAGCATTTATATTTAAAAGCAATAAAAAGCAGGAATATAAAATCCTACGCTATTACAACAATTAGGGGGGGTGGGGATACATATTTGTACATGGGGTGGTTCAACGAGAAAAATAGACAAGAAAAGAAAATAACAAAAACAAGATAGAGAGAAAGAGAGAGGGAGCCAGCACGCTGCTGAGAGGTCATCAGAAGTTCTGACTCGGGCCCACTGCTAGATGATCAACCTTTTGGTTAAACTGTATGAGTCAGAACTTCTGACTCTTCCACCTGCAAAACAGAAACCTGTTAGTGCGAAGATCAGAAGTTCTGACCCCCATGCGCTGCAAGACAAAAGTTTGTTAGTGGGGAAATCAGAAGTTTTGATCCTGCTGGAAATAAATAATTCTCAGAAGTTCTGATATTATTAACAGCAAAACAGGCTTCAGATGTGCTAACGTCAAAGTCAGCACTTGGCTTCTCCCTGTGCTAGTCAGAACATCTGCAATTTTGTTATTTTTCCATAAAACAGAAAACATGTTTGGAACAGCTTCAGCAAATGTCAGAGTGTTTTAGGAGACAGAACCAACAAGGTCACAGGCAGGTTCTATGTTGGCTCACTTCCTATCTAAACGTTCTGAGGTATGAAAATCCTCAAAACACAAACAGCAGCAACATGATATTTACATTATGTTTATTTGAGCATGCAAAGCTGATGATGCTTAGCAGCGTGATGAAGGTCAGCAGGTGCTTACCTGGCTGTTGGAAAAGTTTGTGGATGAGAGCTAGCTTTTGGCTCTGATGGTATTCTGGACAGGTTCCTTTTTGAAAGGGGTGGATGAAGGTGTATGTATATGTATGGTCAGAAGCTGAGAGAGTGTTCTTTAGTCACAAAGAAAGCTGGGTATTGATGAAGTTTGAGGGTAAGAAGTTCAAAGTTATGAAACACTGGAGATTTTGGCAGAGTTTCACAGTACTTTCTTGCTAAAAAATTTCTGTCTCTCTTCTAGCAATTTTTCTGGTTTTTTGGACGCCCTTTTTTAGTGGACAATGGTTCTCTATTTATAGGCAAAGCTCTTGGGGATTCTTGAACATTAAAGGCGCCAACAGAGGTTGAATTGTTCTTTTAAAGAAGTTCTTGGGAAGTTGTGATAACAGATAGCCTTTCAGCCTAGGCTGGAACAGCAGGCATGGATTAGGGAGAAGTGACCTCTTAGGTGGACGGTGGCGCGTAGACCCATGCCTAAACCTGCATAAAGGCGTTTACCAAGCCACACGTGAAGAGATCCCTTGGGTGAATGTTCAGGAGTGGTTGGGAGCATTAATGAGCATTAAATGGTGATGAGACTTATCAACACCAATATTCTGGTAATAGGAAACAAACTTGAACCAGCAGTTCTGCTTTACCAAAAACAACGTAAACCATGCTCTGGTCTTGGCCTCTTGTTGTTTTAGCAAATTCTAGAGATTCCCCTGACTTTCTGACACATTCCTTGGATTTGCTTCTGGAAATCCTGGACTTAGAGATTCTGTATCAGTGTAACACCCACTCTTCTGACCCTTTCATCTTCTGATTTCAGCCTGTTCTGAAGGAGCCTTCAGACTTCCTTGCTTATTTTGCATTCCTTTAGCAAACTCTGGCTGAACTTGCGTAACTGCTGAAAGAGTCATGTTCTGTTTGAGGCTTACATGTTGAACCACGTTTGCAACTTCTGACTGAGTTGATGTAGCTGCTGAAGAGCCATCTTCTGACTGCGTTGAGCCAAGCTTGCAACTTCTGACCGTTGAGCCAAGCTTGTAATTTCTGACCGTTTCCATCTGGAGTTTGGTCCAGAAGTTCTGAAGCGCTATTTTCTTCTTAAACACCAATTTTTTAGAGAAGAATTCCAAATGTTTAGAATTTAATTTTTCTCAAGATAAAAGTGTTGCCTTTAGAGCTTGTGTGATCATTTTGTTCTTGTAAATGGTTTGCTTGGGAAGAAATGATAATTCAGGACTTGGATTTGTTTCAGAGGGAATCCAAGATGATTTCCTGAAGAAAGAGAGGGCAAATTTTGGGGTACAACACCCATGAAGGCTATCCCAGGGCATATTTTGTTGGAATAAGTTTGCATGATATGAAGACTCAATCCGAGATTTCCCAGTGAAGGCCTCGCTTATTTAGAAGTCTTTTCTCCCCATGCATGCTGATATTTGACTCATTTACGAAGCATCTCCCTCTCGGCAGTACCTATATTTTGTTTGATTGCCCGATAATCAGGCAAGGGCAATGTTTTATTTAAGAAGTGTTGAAATGGTTATCAACTTTTTGGGTTTTCACTCGCCAAGTGTTGGGTTTGATTTAAAATCCCCATAAGATTGATTTCTTACTATACTGTTTGACTTCTTAACTCTCCAAGTTGGTGTCCCCATGAGGTTTCATACTTTTCCCCCAGATAAGTTGGTGCAATACTTACTCTCAATATTCAAGAACGTATCTTTGGTTTCCCCAGTGAAGAAAGTATCTTGGTTTCCTCTCTTCGATGTGGTGTTGACAACCCCAATGGAGTCAGCACGAGGTCCCCCGTTGATATCTCAATGATGAGGAACTATCTCCCTTAGTGAAGTCTGTATGATATTTCTCCATTGAAGTAAGCTCGAAATCCTCAGTTGATATTTTGCCAATATGGTTTCCATCCGCCTTATTTGAAATCAGTATTGCAATCCCCAGTAGAAGTGCGGACCGTGAAAGCATTTTTTTCCCATTGAAGTATGAGTGCTATTCCCCAGTGAAGCCTGGAGAAGGATGTTATATCCTTGTATATGTACCACTTTGTCGCTATGATTTGTTTACTTTCAGATTATGTTCCTCCCCGGTGAAGTTAAGCCGTAAAATAGAGTTTTATTCCTCAGTTGGTGCTTATCTTTCTTATGGAATGTTCATCTTGGATGTGATTTAGCCGAGTGTTGTTTGTGCGAGAGTTGGTTTTGTTTGTTTATCCCCAGTGTTATATGTCTGTTTTGTCAGCATATACATAATAACACTCATACATTCATGCATACATCATGCATAATTGAATTTAGCAAATCATTGCTCATTCACATTCATTAATTTTGTTTGTTGACATATAACCCTATTTTGCGGACTTATGTTGTCCTCTCTCCAATAGAGTGTAGGCCTTAAGCAGAAAGTGTATATTCTTTCAATTTCCCCACTGATTTATCCCTCGTGGAAGTTTTTGCTTTAGCCTTCCTATATAGCTCTTTGTCTGGATAGATTGGGTTTTCCTCTTGAGTTTATTCCTCAGAGGATGTATTTTGGTTCGCTGTTTCCCTCCAGTTTATTTCTGGTTTTAATTTTTGATTCCCAGCAATATTTTTACTTTGGATTTATGCAAGCTTTGAGCATTGGTTTGAGAATATGAATTTATTTTGCACGAGAAGACTTTATCTCCTCAGTAGGAATATATTGGCATTTCCCCAGGAAGCCATGATTCATTCCCCAGGAGGTCATATTGCTTTCCCCAGAAAGTCATTTTTATAATCCTTCTTATAACAGCAAGTAGCAGATCTCTTTATTTGAGCAACTTGTACTTCCCCGTAAAAGTTGACATTACTTTTTTTTGCTATCTTCTCTATGAGTGGATAGTTTGCAGTTTGTTGTCAAATTACTCCAATGGATGGCAAGTCTTTTCAATATCACAAAGACAGTTCGTTGTGAGATATTTACAAGTGGTCGTCTCTTTATTTGAGACAGCTTATATATTACCCTTTCCAGGCAGAATGCCTTGGTTAAAGAAGAAGTTGGGACCCTTTCTAGGTGAAACGCCAGAATTTTTTGGAACTTGTCATCTTTTTGTTTCCTTCAGTGAACATTGGTAGTTCACCATCAGTGAACATCGGTGCTATGATATATTTTCACTTACTACCTTCAGTGAAAGTTGGTAGGTCACCATCAGTAAACGTTGGTGATTATCATATTTTTGCTGCCTTCAATGAATGTTGGTAGTTCACCGTCAATAAACTGTGGTGCTATGATATACTTTATCTCTATCTTCAATGAAAGTTGGTAGGTCACCATCAGTGAACGTTGGTGATTATTATCTTTTTTCTACTTTCAGTGAACCTTGGTAGTTCACCGCCAGTGAACGGCAGTGCTATGATATATTTTTTCTCTACCTTCAGTGAAAGTTGGTAGGTCACCATCAGTGAACGTTGGTGATTATTATCTTTTTGCTGCCTTCAGTGAACGTTGGTAGTTCACCGTCAGTGAACGTCGGTGCTATGATATATATTCTCTTACTACCTTCAGTGAAAGTTGGTAGGTCACCATCAGTGAACATTGGTGATTGTTATCGTTTTTCTACCCTCAGTGAATGTTGGTAGTTCATCGTCAGTGAATGGTGGTGCTATGATATTTCTCTTCTCTCTACCTTTAGTGAAAGTTGGTAGTTCATCGTCAGTGAACGTCGATGTTTGTCTCTCTACCTTCAGTGAACATTGGTAGCTCACAGTTAGTAAACGTATGTGTTGTTATTCTTTTCTCTTTCTACCTTCAGTGAACGTTAGTAGTTTCGCCTTCAGTAAAAGTCGGTGTATCCTTTGGTCTTTTACCATTCTCTTAAAGTCGGGTCTTTTTGATTCACCATTGATTTATTTTCCTGGTCAGGTTTCTCTTTTGATCCTTTATATCTCCTTTGCTACATCCTCAGTGGTGTTTTGCGCTTATTTGAAGTTGTTCATACGCATTCATACTCATAAGCATTGCATGGCATCTTAGGGCCAAAAATAGGGTTTGTTTTATATTTAAGTGGATTTGATCGTGTCTACACGAAGATTTTTAACCTTCGTATCTCTGGATATAAGAAACTTAAATAAGGGCAGCTGTTGTACCCCAATTTTTGCCCCTAAGATCCCTTCATCATACTATATTAATTCAATCACAACAAGATCACAATAGGGCTTTTGGTTCTCCTCCCTATCTTTAGCTTTGATCTTTGAGGAATCACCAAGCACCTTGACTTGTTTTTCTTTTGTGATCATGCATGTGTTGTTTTAACTTTCCTTTTAATTAATAAAATTCAATGTTGGCTTGTCTTACTTGTTAGTAATGTAGGTAAAGGCAATGTGGCTTGGCAAGTTGATTCATGGGTTCATGAGTTTATTTCCATGCCCTAATAAATGAACCTTTAGAAATCTAAACCTCACCATTGAAGTTGTTTTGGAATAAATGGCATGGAAAGGTTTATTTTGGTTCACCACATTTCAAAGTTATCAAGATTGATTCAAAAGTACAAGGGGTTGTTTGAAGAAGTTGTCATGGTTGGACAAGGCCTTGTTCCCATTGGTCACAAGTGTATACTTCTCTCAATTCTCAAGATATGGAAGTGGTTTTAGTGGATATTATTTATCATTTATCATCCTCAACAAATTCTATTTACAAAGCAAAATTGTTGGTACAAGAAGGTTGTTGAAAATTGTCAAAGTTCCTCAAACCATTTTCTTGATCTAGGAGCTAGGGTTTTGAACTTCAAAAAAGCATATCTTGCTCATCTTTTGGTATTTTTGAGTGATTCCAAAAAAATCTTTCTCTTCAAAGGGTTATTAACAAATCAATTCAAAATTTTCAAGGAGTTTTCATGTGGAAGAAACTTGATGATGAAGAAATATTACAAGTCCTCCAGATGAACCCCCAAGTTCCCATGTGTGACTTCAAATGATCATAACTTGGTCAATTTTTATCACCTTGATCCCACTCCTTTTCCATAATTATCTTGAGGATGTGAACATTATTCTTTCTTTTATGGGAAATGTGAGAAAATGGATGGAAGATGTCCTAAGGATACAAACGATTATAGGTCATTTCATGATTTTTTTTCCAACTTCACCAATTCATAACTCTCTCAATTTTTGGAGATTTTGAATGGTTCAAGTTTCAAAATGTCATTCAAGAGTTCTATTTCATGCCATATTTTTTTGGTCAAGAGAAAATTCCAAGAGGAAGGACATGTTTGGATGCAAAACATTATAGGTCACTTTTGAATAAAAACTTGAAATATTTCTAAGTATGGAAAGTCAACTTCTTTTTTCCAACTTTGACTCATTGCAACTTTTAGCTCAAACATCCATTTGATTCCCTTGTTTTCCCATTTCAAAGCTTGTAATCTCATCTTTCTAAAGCTTCAAGAATCATGCCTTAAGACCCCTTGAGCTGAGAATGCCATTGATTTAAACTTGGTAACTTGAAACTGAAGTTTCTTCAAAAGTCAGAATTTTGAAATCCTTGATTTAGCTTCTAAATACATTTTTTTTCTGCGTGCTTTTGCTTCTAAACATGTTTAATGAACTTCTAGAAGTGATTAGCATATTAAAACGCAAATTTTGGATGAGTTTTGATAAAAATAGAAGTCACACTTTTCTTGTTTGTAACTTCACACGATTTCTCTCTAAACTTCATCATTTCACACGCTTGAACATTCCATTTGATTCCCTATAAATAGAGGGTCATCCCTTATTCTTTTCCTCAAGCTTGAACAGCCAAAATCACCTTGCCAAACTCATTCCATAACTCATTTTTCCATACAAATACCTTCAAGAATTATGACCTATATTGATCCATAGAAGTCTAGTTTCAGAACTCTGCAACTCAACTTCAATAGGTAGATTTCTCCATCAATTCTTCCAAACTTTGATATCATTGTGAAGCTCTCATTGCTCTGGTTCTAGTTACAACACTTATTTTTAACTGGAAGAACCTTTTGACCATGAAATTTCAAATCCCTTTTCAAAACTTCTCTTCCAAATTGCCTGAGCTACAGTTTATATAAACTTTTTTGTGAAGGTTTGGTTATCTTCGTCTGATGAGACAAAGCGAATAGCATAGGTCTGAGCTTCTGATTTTAAAGTTTGAGAGACCTACAATTCACCTTGGCTGGAGTTTGAAGATGACCAACGTGTCATCTTCCAACCAATGATGGTGTGCCATTTGTTTTTTTTTGAAAATCTGATTTTACATTTGATTCAGTGCTTTATTCACTAAAGTCCACAACATGCACAGTGCGCCAGGTCCACTTGATCTGTTTACTAACGCGTTTTGACAATGATCAGATGGTCCATATTTTTTTGGTTTGATATTTTATTTTCTAATTTTTATTTTAATTGATTAAAATTTCAAAAAATCATAGAAAATTCATTTTTTGTCCAAAAAATCTGAAAAAAATTATGAAAAACATTTTTAATTTTTCTCTTTCTCATTTTTATTTTTTCATAATTTTTTTTTGTGTTTTGATATTTTTTATAAATTTCCACTTTATCTGAATTGTTTTAAATGTTTAAAAATAGTTTTATGCATTTTTAAATTCTGAAAAAAATTTGGAATGATCCAATGATATTGTGACAAATATTGGTAACCTCATTTATTTTTTATTTCTGACTTTGTTATTTTATTTTATCATTTTTGGTTTATTTTACTCATTTCTTTTAATTTTAAAAATAGTTTCTGAATTTAAAAATTAACCAAAAAAAATTTATAAAAATATTTGAGTCCATTTCTGATATTTCTATGGTCCTACTAAATTTTTCTTGATTAACTTGAACATAGTTGATATTTTTATCCCTTATTTCTATTTTAAAACATTTTAAAACTCCTTTTTAATGTATATATTAAATGCAATAATATTTTGTGATTATTTTCTGGCTGATCTTGGGTTGAATTTTTAATCATGAACTTTGTTAACATCATTGGATCCATGGTGTTGAGTCTAACTCCATAAAAATTGATGAATGATTTTAATAATAGTTTGATTAAATTTTAATTCAAATGTGGTTTGTATATTCTTTCTCACCCCTCTTCATCTTATTCCCTTCTTATTTCACTAAGTGTTATTGGAGCATGATCTCTATATCATGTCTCAAAACAAGTGGTGCATAGATTGCTATTGACCGGCCTCAAAATAGGTGCGACTTCTATATAAGTCCACTTACGATTGCTTAACATAGCACTAAATTTTGTCCCGATTCGAATAAATGATCATTTGTGGCCCAAACCTATGTTTGCAAGCCCAAGTATGTTAATTTGATCTCTTTGATCCAATAACTGTGAGATTCATTGTGTGGACGCTTTGGTTCTATCAATCCTCTAATGGATCTACGTCACTTTTGGTCAACGTGAATCACTTAAACATCGTTGGTCATTGAATGGTACTTTTGAGGGTTCCAAAATGGATGATATACTTGACAAAAAGCAAATGCAACTTGTTGTGTGGAGGCTTTGGTTCTACCAATCCTCTAATGAGTTCCAAATGCAAGTTTCAAGATGGTCATCCAACTAACCACTAATTTTTAATAATTGACTTTATTTTTTTATTTTTTTATTTTATGCTCTTTTATGTTATGCACCATTTACTTTAGCATTTACATTTTATGCTATTTTCATCTTTGCTCACTTGAGCATTTACTTTCTTGTCATTTTTACTTTGCTCGCTTGAGCTTTTCTTTTCTTTTTGAAGATAACTAATAATCAAAATGAACCATAAAAAGCTTTAATGATACTTGTACTATTTGGTTACTATCCTTCGCATTATGGAGTATTGGACTTCTTGGACTTAGGATTAGAAACCTTGGCCTATGTTGGAGACCATGTGACCTTAATTGATATTTTGTCTAGAGTTCTTGAGGTTTACCTCAAGACATTGGATTGTTTGTTTGTTTTGTGTGTAGGTTATTGTGATTACATTCTTTATTTGTAATCTGGAATTCACCCGTATACAGCCGTTACTCTGCCCAATTTTTGTGAATACTTAATACACTTGAAGTTTTGTTCTCTCAAGAGGTCTAGTATCTTTGCTTGTTTGGTTTCAATCCAAGGAACGGAAATTCTATCTTGACTCATAATGTCAAGTATTGGCTTCTTTTTGGTTAGATGGTTCTTATCCCTATCTTTTACCTCATGCTTTAGGATAGTCTGTTCATCTCCTCCCATCTTCTTTAATTTCAAAAAATATTCTCCCTCCTTTTGAAAACTCTTCTTGTTTTTCTTAAACTTGAACCATTTCCAAATAAATTTGGACTTATGTCCATGCTTTTTTCCAAACCATTTTCATAAATAAACTTCAATCAACTTAATAATACCTTGACATTTTTTGTGAGAAGACTAAAAGTCAACCAATCTCATTTCAAACCATTTTACCACTTTGGCTTTCTACTTTAAAACTTTTTCTCAAAAGATTAGACTCTTGTCAATCCTTGTAGTGATGCAAACAACTATACTTCTACAATATATAGTGAAGTGAGATATTTTCCACTTGGATGTTGAGTGAGGCATTGTTGATTTTAAAATCCAAGCCATATCCTCCACTTTGAGATGATGCAAATTCTCCTTTCTCATGATTGTGGGTAGTAAGTATGTTTTCCACACAGACAATGACGATGATGTCTTATCTCATAAAATTAACCAACACACTTGTGTTTTAAATTTTTTAAAAATAGGAACTATGTGTGCCCTGATCCTCTATATCACGGAAGGTGGTACGTAGTCACTAAAGGTTCGCAACCGTGGCGGGTGCAAAAATCATAAAAAATATATTTCTTTTTTCACCCCCACCATTTATTTTACATACAAGATTTTATAGCCAAAATATACAGATTTTTACAAAGAAGTTTATATGGAGTACCGTAGATGTTTAGGGTGCTAATACCTTCCCTTTGCATAACCAACCCCCTTACCTTGAATCTTTCCCCCTCTTTTTGGGTTATTCGCTCTTTTCCCATTCCTTTGGAAACAATAAAGCGTGGTGGCGATTTTTATTTTAATCTGTATAAGTCTAGTCAATCCAATGACTTAGTCTTAAACATTTTTACCGCTACACACCTAATCCACACTATGGGATTGTTTCCTTCACTGGAAAATCGTCCTATCATCTTCACTGGAAAATCGTCCTATCGTATTCTCTGGACAGAAGTCCTAACTTTGCTAGACCGAAGTCCTAGAATATGCCATGAATGAAATGATGCACAACAAGATATTTAATACGACCACGACTAGTCAACACGCATAACCATTCATGATATATCACAAAAATCATCATAATATCATAGTAATCAACACAGCATCATAAAATCATCATAGTAATCAATACAATACCATAAAAACATCATAGTAATCAACACAACACCATAACATCATCATAATGATCAACACAACACCATTACATCATCATAAACAAAACATCATTGCAATTCAATGCAGAGAACCTAATTCTATTCTAACTTAGGTCTCAGAGATATACTCCTTAATTCTAATTTTTCTTCATATAATTAAATTTTATTTTGTTATCTATCCAACGCTTTGAACGGAACCTCAATCCGAGCTCTAGAACTAAAGTTATGACCATTTTAAGATTGTCTGACACAACTAACCAAATCTTCCACCTGCCTCCTAGCGACACATCCCTGTTGCCTAGCAACGCACCCTTTGCATCCTCTTCGCCCGGTGATGCTATAAGCGATGCACACCATAAGTGTCATCCTTTTTCCACATTTTTCATTGCCTCGTCCTCGCCTGGAGACGACCAAAAATGCATGTGTCGGCCGACGACACTACTTTCATTGCCCGACTATGATGCACGAACAGGATTTTCCTATTGCAATTCTGCATTACGCCCGTCCAAATATTTTTCAATTTCATCACATTATAGGTGATAAGACACCATCTAATCATAGATTTTCATCATCTATCAACAACCTATAATTCTACACTCATTATACATCAATTATAAGTCATTATCCATCACCAATTCATCAATTTCTCATCAAACAATATCAAATCACCATCTACCAAAACCTAAGGAAATCTACCAATCATCTAAACCTTAAATAAAATATAATAACAATGATAAAACTCCCCTTACCTTAAGATTATTTCTAGAGATCAATTCCTCTTTGTGATCTACCGAGATTCCTATGCTCTTCTTGCCTCTTTGTGCCCTAGATCTCTTTTCTCCACAACATTCTTCCAAATTGTATCGTACAGAATGAGCGTGTAAAATCCCAAACCTCCTCCTTATACCAAACTTGCTCTCTTAGACCCCTAATAATGAACTTCCCATCATGCCCTCACTTATCTTTCACTAATGACCATAATGCCCTTATTTTCTCTACATCACCTATTATTCTATTTATTTAAATCCAAATAATTCTAAATAATCATTGTTAAATCTAAATAATTCTAAACCCTCTTATTATCCCATCCTAAACCACACAATTCATCATCTTAAACATATTATTCATCAAGTCATCGATATTGCATTACAGATGCATCACGAATACACATCATATATTATCACAGGGACTAACACAAAGCACCGAAACATCATATATACCAAACACTTCATGGAGACTCATATATTTATGCTAAATTAATTGAATAAATAATTAATCTAGAATTCAGGGTGTTATATCATGCCCCTATCAAAAAACCTTCTTTTCTTAGCTATGATTCATGCTAAGAAGTTACCCTACCACTTTTGGGTTGAATCTACGAATACTGTGTGCTATATCCATAATAGAGTAACTCTAAGGAAAGGTACTTCATCCACCTTGTATGAAATATGGAGGGGAAGAAAACAAATTGTCAAATACTTTCATATTTTTGGAAGTAAATGTTACATCTTAGCTGATCATGAACAAAGGAGGAAGACAGGTCCCAAGAGTGATGAAGCAATATTCCTGGGTTATTATAAAAATAGTAGAGCTTACATAGTCTTTAACTCCAGAACCAAGGTTATGATGGAATCCATAATTGTTATTATTGATGATAGAGGATGGAATGATGAAGAAGATGTTGGAACATCTTTTTCTGATATTCCAACAGAATCAAATGACAGAAGTATTGATTCTAATCCACCTCAAGAAGATCTTGAGCCTAGTCATCTCAATAAATGGGCTTCAATTAGAACCTAGAGAGATCATCCTAAGGAGCATATAATAGGAGATATAATAAAGGAGTTACTACCAGATCAAGAGAAGGGATATCAAACTCTTGCTTTGTGTCAAAAATTGAGCCTAAGAATGTCAAAGAGGCCCTAACTAATAAGTTTCAGATTAATGCTATGCAGGAAGAGCTAGAACAATTTAGTAGAAATGAAGTTTGGGATCTAGTTCTAAGACCTGAAGAGACAAATGTGATTGGAACTAAGTGGGTATACAAGAATAAATCTGATGAAAAAGGGGTGGTCACTAGAAATAAGTCAAGGTTAGTTGTACAAGGATGCACTCAAATTAAAGGAGTTGACTTTGATGAAACATTTGCTCTTGTGGCCAGACTTGAATCAATCATACTACTCTTTGGAATTACATGCATTCTGAAATTTAAATTGTTTCAAATGGATGTAAAGAGTGCATTCTTAAATGGCTATCTGAATGAAGAAGTCTATGTGGAACAACCTAAGGGATTTGTTGATCCAAGTTTTCCTAAACATGTTTACAAACTAAAGAAAGCTTTGTATGGATTAAAGTAGGCTCAAGAGCTTGGTATGAGAGATTCACATTATTTCTTGGTGAGAATGGATATAAGAAAGGTGGCATAGACAAAACTCTTTTTGTCAAGGAAGAAGAAGGAAAGATCATGATTGCACAAATTTATGTTAATGATATTATGTTTGGTGGGATGTCAAATGAGATGGTTCAACATTTTGTCAAGGAAATGCAGTAAGAATTTGAGATGATCCTTGTTGATGAATTAACCTATTTTCTTGGCCTGCAAGTTAAACAAATGGAAGATTCCATATTTTTATCTCAGAGGAAGTCTGCTAAGAATATAGTAAAGAGATTTTGGATGGAAAATTCCAGTCATAAAAGAACTCATGCTCCCACACATCTGAAGTTGTCTAAAGATGAAAAAGGAGTAAGTGTGGATCAAAGTCTTTACAGAAGAATGATAGGAAGTCTTCTATATCTCACAGCTAGCAGACCTGACATTGCCTTTACTATAGGGGTGTGTGCTAGATATCAAGTTGATCCTAAAATTAGTCATGCCAACCATGTGAAGAGAATTCTTAAATATGTGAATGGGACAAGTGACTATGGTATGCTATATTCTCATGGATCTAGTTCTGCCTTAATTGGTTATTGTGATGCTGATTCGGCAGGAAGTGCTGATGATAGAAAAAGTACATCAGGAGGATGCTTCTTTCTGGGAAATAATCTCGCATCTTGGTTCAATAAGAAGAAAAATTGTGTGCCTCTGTCCACTACTAAGGTTGAGTATATTCCTGCAAGAAGCAATTGTTCTCAATTGGTTTGGATGAAACAAATGTTAACAAAATATAATGTCAAACAAGATGTCATGACATTATTCTGTGATAATCTAAGTGCCATAAACATATCAAAAAATCATATTCAACACAGCAGGACCAAACACATTGATATTTGTCATCACTTCATAAGAGAGCTTGTTGAAGAAAAGATTGTTGCCTTAGAACATGTCGCCACCGAATTGCAACTGGATGACATTTTCACTAAGGATTTGGATGCTAATCAGTTTGAGAACTTATGAGGAAAATTAGGAATTTGCTTATATGAGGGTTTGTAGCAATTAAGGGCGTTTGGGAATATCACTAAAGTGATATTATATTTATTTATGTTTTTAACAAATCAAATGTCGAAAGCAATCATTACAATACTGCCTGAAAGTGTTTCCCACACACTACGAAATCACATCTTTCTACTTTATCAAACTCTTCATTCTCCTCTACAAAAAAAGAACCATTGTCATCTTCATCTCTTTGCTCAAAAACCTTCAAAGATGTCTCAATATCATACATAATCTTCCTCAAAATATGTCAACCTCCCTGAGAAAATATCTCTTGACATAGTACTTGACGTTACTCCCCTAACAACTATCCCACCTCTTGAGAAGAAGGTCAAGAAATCCAGATCATCGCCTGCAAAGAAATCCAAAAACGATAAAGGTAATACTTCTACTGCTACTGATGATAGGACATAAGAAGAGATTGTCAATGTTGATAGAAGCATTAGAAGGCTAGTAGATAGAGTGTTAAATGAAGGTTTTGTTGTGCCTGGGATTTCTAGCCCTCTTGCTCGTATACCTGCTCCAGCTGACAAAATAAATGACCCTAAACGTGTTGATGAATCATCCATCTCCAAGAAAGATGTTGCTGAAAGAAAACTTGATAACCTTTCTACTTCTACTCTAAAGGAGGTGGAAGATGATGTTGAACCATATATTGAGAAGAACTCTCCTACTAAGGAAGATGTTGCTGGCTCCAAAGCTGCAGAAAATCAAAATGTTGTGAATGTGATTAATGTTGATGAGTTGTCTGACAATGAGCTCATCTCTAATGTGGTGCCTAGAATTGCTAAAAGGCTCAAATCCAAGAAAGTGAAGGATGTGAATATCACACCCCCTGCCAAGATAATCAAGAAGAAAACCATGTATGGTCCCCCAAAGCCTGGAAGTAAAGTGGTTCCTCCCTCTAGCAAAAGAAAAACTAGGCCTGATAGCTCCACAAATGATTATGATGATGTTGTAAAGAGATCTAAGAGCAAGAATAAATTTGTGTTAGTTGAAGAAGTTAACTCTGAATATGATGTCAAGGAAGATGTCTAGGATATCTCTCTTGTGAAAAAGTCTGCAAGCAAGAAGCTTTCTGTTAGGGTACCTGATACCCCTCTTGACAACATTTCCTTACATTATGTTAGGAATGATGAAAAGTGGAAGTATGTATTTCAAATAAGAATTTCCCTTGAAAGAGAATTGAGAGTTGATGCACTGGAGTGCAAAGAAATTACGGAGCTTCTATCTTCAGCTGGATTGATGAAAACTGCTACCAGGTTTGCCAAGTGCTATGAGACTCTTGTTAAGGAATTTATTGTTAATATTCCAATTGATTGTGCTAATCATAAAAGTAAGGAGTATAGAAAGGTGTTTGTTATAGGTAGGTGTGTAGAATTTTCCCTTGCTATCATAAATAGATTTCTGGATAGGTCTGAAGATGATTATTGTGAGTTGGAAATGACTGATAATCAAGGGTGCAAAGCAATCACTGCAAACCAAGTGAGTTAGTGGCCCTTATAGAATAAGCTTTATGTTAGTAAATTTAGGGTGAAATGTGCTATCTTGCATAGAATTGGAGCTGCTAACTGGTTCCCTACCAATCACACCTCAACCATCACTATTGGCTTAGGAATGTTTATTTATGTTTTTGGAAACAAGAAACTGTTTAATTATGGTTCTTACATTTTTTATCAGACTATTAAGCATGCAGAAACATGTGCCATCAAGATGCCTATTGCCTTTCCTTTCCTTATCTACGGAATTATTCTTAATCAACATCCTGAAATTCTAAGTGGTAATGATGTAGTATGCAAGAGGGAGTCTACTTTGACCCTTCACTTCAAGCTTTTTTCAGGAAAACATGTCCCAGACATTGTTTTAACATCCTCATCTGTTGAAAACAAGACCTCCACCAAGGATGACATGATCACTGAATTAAGGGAAGCCTACAAAGAATTAGATTATGTGATCAGAGTTAGCTCATCAAGAAAGGTAACTTTTGAAAATATGATCAAGGAGCTGTAGAAGGACAATAACTTTGATGATAAAGTGAGCTCTGAAGAAGGAGATTCTAGTAAGGAAGGAAGTTATGGCTCTGCCAAGTTTATTGGTCCTGAAGACAGTTAGACTATTTGCTGTTTATTTATTTGACCCCTTTGTTTCTTTTTGGCACTTGTAAGTTACTTGACTTCTGAATTCTATGGTATGTACCTATATTATTGATATTCTCTTAAATGCATCCTTTTATTTGGAATACTACGACTAAAAGGGGGAGAGAAACTGACTGACTGACCACTGACTGAAGGGGAGCTTAATACTTGAGGGGGAGCCTCATGTCTCAAAAGATGTTCTGACATCTTCCTTTGCTAACAACTAACTGCTAACTAAGTTTTTGTTTTTGCTTGCTTTGCTTATGTTGTTGCTTTAATAATGCTCTGATAATGCTCAAATAATGTTTTATCCAAAATTTGCCAAAGAGGAAGTTTGTAAGTGTTTGTTGGCAGCAATTTTTGTAAAATAATATTTTGATAATATTTTGCTAAATGTCTTGACATTTCAAGCAAACTGTTTTGAATGATGTCAAAGCAGATGTCTTGAGATCTGCCTCCTGAACTGAACGCAACTCATATCAGTTTAAGTTGTCTGTTTCCTGTTTTCATGCGCGCCATAATTCAGGATTTATGACTCATAGGCTGCGAAAAATATGGAGGAATATTTTTCTATTTGAATTATCCTTATGGATTATATCTTGGCCCGTTTTCATTGAAATATTCAAAGATTGGAATATGTTTTTTCCAACCCAAGCCCACTATTGCGCCTTTATAAGGACTTGCTTCCTTATTCATTATACTACAACTTTTGAAAAAGAATACTTTCTTTATGTTTTAAAAGTCTAAGTCTTTTCATTTTCATACACTTTAGTATTGATTTAATACTTGATTTGTTATTTTGAGTTGTTAATTATGGATCATTCATAAACTTTTAAGCATTGAATGATTGAAGTCTTTAAAACTTGTTATTTCAGTTGTTCTTCACTGTAAGTGATTGAAGGGATTTGAGGAGGGCCTCATACCTAGGTGTGTCTTAGGTAGAAGTATAGCACAGGTAGTGATTATGTGATTGGATCATAAACTGGTGGTTTACTGAGGATCTATGAATTAATATTATTTAGTGGACTTGTCCCTGGCTTAGTAGCCCCCAGAGTAGGTGTTGTTGTACACTGAACTAGGTTAACAATCCCTTGTATTTTTTTTACTATTTTCTTTTTTTGCATTTTACATTGTCCTTAGATATTTGTGTCGCGACATCTCCTTCGACATCTCATATCTAATACCAGAATTTCACGTATGAATGAGAGGAAAAAGGTTTAGTGTGTATTCTCTACTGTCGCAGCTGGTTATTAAATAAGAGTCACCACTACTAGTTTTTATCCTAAGGAAGAGAATCTAATAGGAAACGCTAATTTCACAGACAACGATTCTAGGTTTTGGACTCTGTTTTAGACGAAGGGAATGTGTTAGACATCGTTCATCTACCTTGTTCACAAGGATACTAGGGTTTAGAAGCGCTTTTTAGGAAAAAGGGATTTTAATTATTAATTAGGGGAAAGGGTTTTAATTTTAGTTAGGGAAACTCGCCACGATTTTAGTCGTATGCCTACGTATCCTCTTAGAAGGAATCATAGTCCAATTCATAGTTCACGGTGTTTGGTTGGTATTTTTATAGGACCGCGTAGAATTGCTTTCGAATTAACCTTGAACCTTGTATGAGTTGTAAGTTGAGTGACCCTAGACGTAGTTCGCAGTTAATTTTAGAAGAAATTCTCCTTAACCCTTTTTCGAAAATAATTTTGTGTTTTTATTATGTTAGTAAAAATGATTTGAGATTGGTTAGCTGTTTTGAGTATAGAGTGGGGGAGTCTGATATAGTCTCCTCATCACGTGGCCAAATATTGGTCATGTGTCGCTCGCGAATGAAGTATTTGGTTAGTCGCGTGTATTTTAATTATTTAATTTTAAATAATAAATTAGTAGACAAAATGTCAATCGATTTAATTACTCGAAAATGAATATCCTATTATTTATAGGATGTTTGAATTAATTTTGTACGAACGGGAATTTATATATTCGAGTTTTATTTGGACTAAACTCTTAAATTATTAATTAAATAAAATTAAATGCATAATTATAACTATACTTAATTAGTATAAAACTAAATCGAAAATAAAACAAGTAAATAAAATTAAGGCTGCAATTAGTATATAGCGGATGTTGATTAGCAAATGAATAGAAAGGGTGGATTAGAAGCCCAAGGCGCACAACCAACTCTAATCCAATGTATACTAAAAGAAGAATTTACATAATTAAAAAGAAAAAAACTGAATAGAGGGGGCCGTTGGTTTATCTGTTACAGGGAGAGTGGGTTTTATTCTACATCTCCTGCTTTTAATAATTAATTTAATCTAAATGAATAATAACTAAAAAATACAATGGAAAAGGGCTCATAATCAGTATTTGGGGCGCTGCTACCCTTACTGATTTTCCTCATTTCATGTTCTCAAACAAATAAGAAACCATCCACTTAGGTCTCGACATGTGGCATGTCGGATTAAAAAAAAAATTAAAAAAACAAAGTTTATGTGACCTAACATCAATAAAGCAATTAGAAATAAAATAAAACAAAACAAATACCACATTCTCTCTCTGTCTATCGTCGTCTTCTTCTTTCTTTTATCTTCACCTCTAAAGATCTGATGTCCATGGCATAAACCGCATGAGATTGACGGTTGGCTTCACGGTGTGATGGAGTTTTGCTGTGGGCGGAGATCGGCTTTGACGGTTTCGTCAGAAGAGGTTGGAGCGGCAAGGCGGAAAAACAGTGGCGACAGATCAGAGATTGAGGCGTCTGACAGTGATGTTGGATGGTGATGCACGGTGAGTCGGTTGTGATTTGAAAGGATGATATCACGGACGGAGGGTTGTCCTCCTGTTGTCTGCTCGGTGTTGTTGTCGGAGCTTCGATCGATTTCTCTTCTGTTTCTTTTTCCTACATGAGAAACATATACAACAACAACGAAAATATATTTGATTATTGATGAGAAATAAAGATGAGATTGAGTGTGTTGAGACTGGCTTTCGGTGCTGGGTTGCTTTGTGCGTTTTGATATTTCACGACGATTTGAATCATGTTTTAGAACTCCACTTTTGTTGTTGAAACATTATCTTGTTCTATTTATTCCTGCAGGTTATTTGAACTTGATTCACTGTAAAGCAAACAAATGTGTGTATCAATGTGTTAGTTAGAAGCTGTGTAATTGATAAAGGTGTTTATATATAATTCTTATTGTAACAATAAAAACATCTACCGAAATATTACATTGCTATTAGCGAAAAGAAATATTTAAAAGAAATTTGTTGTAAATTGTGAGCGAGTATACAGGATTGAAAATAAAAGGGTGAAAGGGTAATAAGAATCAGAGTAGAAATTGTTTACACAAATATAAATTAAAAATAATAACTATCGGATGATGATCATATGGTTGAAAAAAAATAATTTAAAATTATAAGAAATTAAAAATAAAAGAGAGGCGGCCTCATATATTAATCATCGACCAAAACAAAGTTCGTTGTTTATAAAGGCGTAGAAAATTGTGAAAGAGAAAAAAGTGTATTATTTTTAGGCTGTTGGTCCGATGTATTCAACAACTTTAGAATAAATCAAAAAGAATTGTAAAAGCAAATTAACAAGCTTATAGGTAGTGTTGAAAATTTTCAATGATTGTTGATGATCCTCAAGTGTAAACTTTGAGGGCTATTTATAAGCGAAAAAAATTAGGTTAAACCCCAAAAAATGAAAATACCCAATACCTAAAGTCCAACTTCTTATCTTGACCAGCAAGATTAAGAATTTGGATATATTTGTGTCCATTGCAAAATTTAATATAAAGAAAACGGTTAAAATATCCAAAGTACACCAAGTGAGATTTGAATCTGTGACCTTCTGTTTGCAAGTCTTTCTTGCGTACCAACTGCATTATGTTACTTATTTGAAGTAAAAAGTCAATTGTAAGTATATGAAGTCGAACAATTATTTGCTATTTTAAAAATACAAATAATTTGACATAAATTATTATTATTTTTAAAAAGACTTGAAAGCGAATATTTATTAAAAATCCCAAAATGTTAATGTAATTAAACCAAAGGAATCTTATACCCTGTAAAATTTAAGTTCGGAAATAAATTTGACGGTAGCATTAAGGCGGGCAAATTTGGGGTATGACATTTGTATTTTTCTTAGGTATTGTTCTGATTGTTGTTTTGCGTGTATTTTTCTTGTGTGAATTGTGGATCTTATGAGGTGGTTATGATGTATATTGTTGGGTGTATTTGTATGTAAAATTAAGAGGAATGAGGGGATGTTATATAAGATAATTGGAGTGAGGGTATAATATAGATTAGTGGCAATTAGGATAAGAACAAGAGAAATTGGATAAGAATTAAAGGGAATAATCCCTGATTTTGTGGTGTGGAGGTAAGGAAAAAATCGTGGATGGCAAGTTTGTGAGCTGTATGATGCTTTGTGTAATTCTGTTATTTCCTCTATTCTAATATTTCTCATAGTTTCCACCTGTTTGTATATCCTGATTTTCTAAGCTGGCTTTATATTTTTTGATTTAATTTGTTTTGATAATTCTATTATTTTCTCTGCTGAGCTGGAATTGAAATTGGTTTTTGATGAAGGTTTGAACAGGGTCACAACAGAAATACACGGAGTAAGCATTTAGAAACCGAAAGTTAATGTGCATAGTGTTGGAAGTTGCGATACAGGGTACAGGCTTAGACCTCTTTGGAAAGAAGGTTGCAACTTTGCGATTATGGAAAGGAGCGGTTTGGTTCAACTTCGGGCAATAGGGAAGTTTTGGTTCAAATTATTTTGTTGTAGTTTTGATTTAGCAATAGGATTCGAATTTTGTGTGGCATGTGAACCTATTTAGGACTGTATGTAGCATGAATTCTTATGAGAATGTATGGGTCTATATGTGTTGGTCTACTGCAGGCAGTGGAAAGTTTGGATAAAGCATGATATGGGCAGTTGGGAAGAATTTCATGGTATGGAGATTTTGGATCAAAGCACTAGCATGGAAGCAACCCTAGAAGCATGATGGAGTTGAAGATGAATTTTGAATTTTAGGAGAAAGTTTGAAGAATAGATAAGTTTATGATTAGAAAATGAATATGTGAAGTATGAGAAAACTGGGTGGAAGAGACCTTGTTTAAAATGTAACAGAACTTGGACTTTTGAAATGCTTATTGTAGTGAATTGAAATTGTGATGATTCTCATGATGTACTAAGTTTGAACCAAAAATATCTTTGAATTTGCATTTTACTCCTTTTCTCTTTGTTATGCTTGTATCGACTTATGATATATCATGCCTTTAGCCAAATATATCTTGAAATGAATTACGATTTTACCAATGAACTCTCCATGTCTAAATGCTTTCACGTGATTGAATGGACCTTGAAGCATAAGCCTTGAATTATTTGTTCTAAAACCGAAATTAAATGTACTTTCAATCAGAAACCCTTTCTAATGATACTTGAAATCAAACTATGAGCCTTGAATTGGCAATTCATTTTCAAAAAGGTCCTTACGAACAAAATGCATATAATCTTTGATGAACTTGAAAAAAATTTGGACTCATGGCAACAAATATCACTTAAATGAACACTTCCATAATAATGAATCCACCCTAATTCGATTCTTCAATCCTCATCAAACTTGCATAGAAAGGTGAAATAGAACCAAAATAACTTGATCTCAAGGAAATCACAACATCATTATTGTATCATGTCTTGACTTCACACTTTTGCAAATCAATCCATAAATCCTTTGCCTTGACAAAATCTCTTTGATTGAATTTCCATGCTTAGACCTCAAATTGAATGATCCTTGGCTTCAAAATTGAGCAAAAGTCATCTTGGTCAACAATTGACTTTTGTTGACATTTGTCCAAAACACCTGGTTTCTTAATCTTTCCACCATTGATGCAACCCCTGAATTTCATTCAAAATACTAGCTGGGGACCAAACAATTTGGAAATGTTGATTGATGGACAAAACCCTAATATCTTGGTGGCTTTTGGAGAAATTCTTGAATGCGATAAACTTGTATGTTAAGAGGATAGCCATGATGGTAGAATCCCAAACCTTGAGCCTTTGAACAATGATATTCTTTAGTTGACAGGTCAAGATACCTCAAAAACCCTACTTTGACCAGATGAAAGCCATTTGCACTTGATGAATAACTTTGTGAATGAGAATTTCTCTTGAACTTGTGTAATCAATGGGAAATTCAACCTCTTCCTTGATGGATAATCTTGAGCCAGGAGAAACCCTAGGAGCCTTGATCCCATGAGTGTAGCAATGAATATGACCTAATGATAGGTGTACAAGTGCAATGCAATAAACCAAATGAAAAGATATAAGGGTATGACAAATTTGGGGTATGACAGCTGCCCCTATTTATCATCATAAACCTAAAAGTTAGATTCTCACCAGCCTTTCGAGCATTCGAGGTAGTAGAAGATTAAATACAAAATATCATAAATTTGTCTGAAAGAGAAAGTGGTGTTGTCATTTAGGTTTGTGATATTGGCTAGGGATAGAAATATGGGTGAAGTATTTTGTAATGTAGCGTCTGTGCCAATAAAAGGTGATTTCTATAAGTAAGTAAGAAATAATCAACATGGACGAGTGCGAAAGAGGATACAAATGAGTATCAAAATGAATCAACACGGGAAAGTGCTGAAATCAATACAGATGAGTATTGAAAGGGGATACAGACGAGTATCAAAATGAATCAACATGGACGAGTGTTTAAATCAATATGGATGGGTATTGCAAGGAGATACAGACGAGTACAAATTGAGTTAGCATAGACGAGTGCTGAAATCAATACAAACGAGTATTGAAAGGCGATACAGACGAGTATCAAAAGGAATTAACACAGACGAGTGCTGAAATCAATACAAACGAGTACTGAAAGAAGATATGGACGAGTATCAAAAGGAATCAATACAGACGAGTACTGCAAGGAGATACAGACGAGTATCAAATTTAGTTAACATGGGCGAGTGCTGAAATAAATACGGACGAGTATGGGAAGAGGATACGGACGGGTATCAAACTGAGTTAACACATACGAGTGTTAAAATCAATACAGACGAGTATTGAAAGGAGATACATACGAGTATCAAAATGAATCAACACAAATGAGTGCTGAAATAAATATGGACGAGTAATGAAAGAGGATACGAACGAGTATCAAAAGGAATCGACACTAACGAGTGTTGAAATCAACATAGATGAGTATTGAAAGAGGATACAGATTGGTATCAAACTGAGTTAACAAGAACAAGTGTTGAAACCAATACGAACAAGGATATGGACGGGTATCAAACTGAGTTAACATGGACGAGTATCAAACTGATTGACTCTTCTACAATTTGGGTTTATGCATTGTATACTCTGTAACCTCTTGAGCATTTAGAGTATCCTAACATAATACACTTTTGTGCTTTAGAGTCAAACTTGTTCAGATGTTCTTTGGTGTTAAGCATAAAACAAATACATCTAAATGGATGGAAATACGAAATGTTGGGCTTTCTGTTCTTCCACAATTCATATGGAGTCTTATCCAAAATATGTCTTATTGAGATTCTATTATGAATGTAACACGGTGTGTTAATTGCTTCTGCCCAGAAATTCTTAGCAATGTTAATCTCGTTGATCATGGTTCTGGCTATTTCTTGTAAAGTTCTGTTCTTTCGTTCTACAACTCCATTTTGTTGGGGAGTTCTAGGACAAGAGAAATCATGAGAGATGCCATTCTCATTAAAAAATATTTCAAATTTTTTGTTTTCAAATTCTCCACCATGATCACTTCTGACTTTAATAATTCTAAGATCTTTCTCATTTTGGACTTGGTTACAGAAAGCAACAAACACAGAGTGTGACTCGTCCTTGTGTCTTAAGAACTTTACCCATGTCCATCTTCTATAGTCATCTACGATCACTAACCCATACTTCTTTCCATTAATGGATGCACTTTTCACTGGTCCAAATATATCTATATGCAGAAGTTCTAATGGTCTAGAGGTAGAAACAACATTTTTTGCTTTAAAAGGAGGTTTTGCAAACTTGCCTTTCTGACATGCTTCACACAGAGCATCTGAGCTGAATTCAGATTAGGAAGTCCTCTGACCAGATTGAGTTTGTTAATATGAGATATTCTTCTCATACTAACATGCCCCAATCTTCTATGCCAGACCCATTGCTCATTGTTAACATACAGTAGGCATTTTACATTATGACTTTTTAGTTCAGAAAGTTTTATTTTGTAAATGTTGTTCTTTCTCTTTCCATTAAATAGGGTAGATCCATCTTTCTGACTAACAACTTTACAGGAATTTTGATTAAAGATTATATCATATACGTTATCACTTAATTGACTTATGGATAAAAATGTATGCATTAATCCATCTACTAATAGAACATTATTAATAGAAGGGAGGTTACCGTTACCGACAGTTCCATAGCCAATGATCTTCCCTTTCTGATTGCCTCCAAATCCTACGTAGCCTCCAGATTTAAGTTCCAGGCTTTGGAACATATGCTTTCTTCCCGTCATGTATCGAGAGCATCTAGAGTCCAGGTACCATGATTGGTGTTTCAGTCTTGTTGTCAAAGATATCTGCTACATATGCAATTTTTTCCTTAGGTGCCCATATCTTTTTGGGTCCTTGTTTGTTAGTGTTACCAAAATTCTGTTTGAATTTTGGTCTAGCAGAGAAATCATTACTGGTATATTTTAAGTCATGTGTGTGCCCATATGTAAAGTGAGATTTTAAAGGAGTGCGTTTAATAACTAAGTCCTTGAATTTCTTAGGTTAGGATACTTTACCTTTGTATCCTATACATGTTCTGCCATTTCTGCTAACTCCATAGATCATTGAAGCCATCTTGCTTCTATCTATATTTTTAGCAAGGAACTTCTGAAAGCTATGATCATATTCCTTTATGATCTTATCAGAGTTACTGGGAACCTCTGAGATAGTTTCCTTCTGAGTGTTTTGTAAATCGTTTTCAAGTTTTGAAATTTTTTCTTTCAGCTCAGAATTTTCCAATCTTAGATTCTTAGTTTCTCCAGAGTCAGAAACTAGATCCCTTTTCAGGTTCTTGAATTGGACTCGAAGTTGCTGATATCTTTCAAGAATTTCACTTAGACTTTCTCCTAATTCAGCTTTAGTAAAATTTACAGTAAATCCAGGAAATACCTCTTCAGTGTCTGATTCTGATTCTGACCCAGATGATTATGTATCTTCTGTCACGTTGGCCATAAGAGCAATGTTGGCTCTTTCATCTTCTGATTTTGCGTCTGCATCAAAATTATCTGAGTCATACCATGTTGCCATGAGACTTTTCTTCTTCTCCTTAAAGAACTTCTTTTTGGTTTTCTCCTTTTGAAGCCTTTGACAATCGCTTTTGTAGTGCCCTTGTTCATTGCACTCGTAGCAGAAAATGTCCATGTTGCTTGACTTTCTGTGTCCAGAAGATGATTCATACTTTCTGTGTCTAGAAGATGATTCAGACTTTCTGTATCCAGAAGATGATTCATTCTGATTCCCTGTTCTTCTGGAATTTCTGAACTTCCTTTTCCTCTGCTTCCACAACTGATTGACTCTTCTGGAGAGAAGAGACAATTCGTCTTCTTCTGATGAGGATCCACCAGAGGTTTCTTTCATAGCCTGCAAAACTTTAGAATCATATCTTTTGTTAGATTTAAGGGCTAAAGGCTTATCTTGTTTCTGGTGCTCATCATCTTCTAACTCTATCTCATGACTTCTGAGAGAGATGACAAGTTCTTCTAGAGATATCTTATTAAGATCTTTTTCCAGTTTCAGAGCAGTGACCATGGGCCTCCATTTCTTTGGTAAACTTCTGATGATCTTCTTTACACGATCAACAATTGAATACCCTTTGTCCAGAACTTTCATCCCAACAACCAGAATTTAAAATCTTGAGAACATTGCTTCAATGGTTTCACTTTCTTCCATCTTGAAGGCATCATACTTCTGAATGAGCACAAGGCCTTTGGTTTCTTTTACTTGCATATTGCCTTCATGCATCATTCTCAGAGAATCAAACATGTTCTTTGATGTCTCTCTGTTTGTGATCTTCTCATACTCTGAATATGAGATGGCACTCAAGAGAATGGTTCTAGCATTGTGATGATTTCTGAAGTCACGCTTTTGATGATCAGACATTCTTTTTCTATCAATCCTCTAACCACTTTCATCAATAGGATGCATGTACCCATCAATCACCATATCCCAGAGATCAGCATCATGAGCCAGAAAGAAGCTTTCAATTCTGTCTTTCCAGTAATCAAAGTTCTCTCCATCAAAGATTGGAGGTTTTCCGTAGATTCTGTCTTTCTCACCATGGTAGTCATTGCTGATATTCTGACTTGGTCCCACAATAGTGTTTTTCTTAGCTTGGATCTTTTACTGACACGGTTAAGTGCTTGAACTTAGAACCAGGCACTCTGATGCATATTGAATAATTGAAAAACACAAGAAGGGGGGTTGAATTGGAATCTTAAAAAACAATTTAAATAACACGATGATTTTTATCCTGGTTCGTTTGAACTCAAACTACTCCAGTCCACCCGCCAAGGTGATTTCGCCTCTCTCCAACGAGGTCTTAATTCACTAATCAATCTTGATTACAAAACTACTTTGACTACTGCCAAAGTCTTCTTGAATATAACCACAACCCGAATTTTCTCAAGGAATTGCACTAAGTAAAATATGAATAAAGCAGTGTACAATATGTTTTTCCTTACAAAAATAGTATCACAGACTTGTGATGTATTACACAGTTGAAAGAATAGAATGAATGAGGAGTAGAAAGGATAGCAGCGTTGAAGTAATGTAAATTGTTGTGTGTAAATCGTAAATGATTTATCCTCATCCCTTGTTTAAATAGGCGCAACATACTTGAGTATTTGGAAACTTGATAAATGACAATTAATGCGCTTTCCTAAAATAAAAGATCCTTGTCTGTTTGTAGCTGTTGCATTTGATATAGCTTTGATGAATTGTAACGCTTCAGAACATTAAGGTATCTATTTGCTGCTTGCTTCAGAACTTTGGAAGGTCAGAATCATAAGGTCCTGTTTGCAGCGTTAGACTTTCTTTCAGAGTTATGTAATTAGAGTTAAAATGTCTTTCTCTTAGCGTAACTTATGATCTTCATTCATCAGAACATTCTGAGAATAGTCTACGTTCATAGCAAGAACATCCTGGTAACTTATATTCTGATCTACTTCCATCAGAACTTCTCTACAAAACAGAATATAATTTTAGAATGCATAATTGTTCTTTGTGTTTGTTCTTTTTGCCTTCTGCCACAACTTGACCTTTGGAGACTCATGCGTCAGCACAAAAGTGAATTAACATTTTCTTTTTAAAAAGTTTTAAAGAAAAGGGTCAAAGGTGAAAAAGAGTTTGCATTGGTTGATGTTTTTTACCTTGAAAAAGGATTGGAAAGTTGTTAGATGTTTTATACATTTGCCAAGAAAAAGGTTTTAGTAATAAGGATACAAAAGAAAAGAAAACAACTAAGGGAGACTATCTAGCTCTATCCCTAAAGTTATCATACAATGATGGTTCTAAGGTCGAATTTGAAAGGAAAATATCTACCTAAGTTAGCATGAATGGATACATATCCTAATGTCTAGCTTAAAAGCTACCCTAATCGAGCGATCCTAAGGGAACATACAACAATTCAAAGCCTAAGGTAACGTGGCATATACAAGGATGAAAAAGAAACAAGCAATCAACAAGATCAAGAGAGCACACAAGGGAAATCCCTTCCTAAGTTAGCATACCAAAAACCTATGTGCGAAGATAACTATCCTATAGGGAACATGAAAAGATCAAATTCGTTATTTCAATTCTAATTGAGTGACATCATCAATCATTAACAAAGGAAAATGATAAAGTCCTAAGGGAGCATGCAAAGATCGAAGTCGTTATCTCAATTCTAATTTAGTGACATCATCGATCGTTAAAACAAGGGTTAAATATATGACGCCCCTACCAATAGGGCGAGTTTTAATTTTTCCCTCCTGAAGTTTTTTATTGTGATCCGCTCGTTGTAAAAGGAAGATTTTGTTTGCAGAACCCCCTATCCCATGTTTGGCTGACTAGGCGCGGGGAATCTAGCAAGGTGACATGGAAATTGTGCTGAGTTGGATTATTATTAAAAAAATTGTTTTCTATGGTAATCGAACCCATGAAAACACGCATAGAGACCAAACTCCTAGCCACTGGACCATCTCATTTTGTTTGTATTAATCTTTATAACCATTTCGTTTTTTATAACCATTTCATTTTTTCAGCAATTTAGTCATATATTTAAAACTCATGTTTACATAGACATTGCATTTCCTTCAAGTATGTAAATCTCATTTATATTGTCATTTGTTAGACTTTTACATTCCTCTAACATTAAGCATTTTGCATATATTTAATCAAAAAGAAAAAAAAGTTATTTATCAGTACATGCTCTTTTTGTTTGTTTTATATCGTTACATATAGCAGGTACCAATAGAAAAAAGCAGAGAAAATATTTTTCAACTCCTAGCAGCCCTTCATGCCACATCTTCTACGCATTCTTTGCTTTATACACAAGCCCATCACCATCAAATACATCCATATGAAATTCAACATGCAAAATGTGTACAAAATTAGAATCAATATTGCATACACATATAATTAACTTCTATAAACCTGCTAGAAAACAACAAAAATAAATAGATTTTACAAATATCTTTCAACAGCTCACAACTTTCTCTCCTCCATGATTTCCTCTTCATTCCACTACTGTGAAACAACCATCCAAAACTCTGCTCACAAACCATTCACAATAAAAAATCTTTTGTACCATTCCTCAAATACTTTACACACATCTCACATAGCTTCAAAATAGATTTTCTGCACATCACAAATACTCCAGAAAATCCATGCAATTACTTCTTATCACCACCTACAATCCTTCATATCAATCACCAACACCCCCTTCGAACATCCCAATCTCCATCCAAACACAACCACCATATCAATTGTACCCCAAAATTTTCCCTCACATTATTCAAGACAAATTATCTCAATAGGTCTCCCCATGCTCCTAGGGTTCTCAATTGCTCAAGACTACTCATGGATTTATCAGACAAACCCTCCTCCTAAGCAGTTGACCTACAACTAAGGTTTTGTGATTCTCAAATAAAATTGATCTTCTAATTCCTTAAGTGGATTCCATGGTTTTTCATATGTCTCAAATAATCCTCATACCAAATTCTAAGCCATGCAACACAAGTTTGCTCAGTCAATTAGTCATATGATTGAAAATCAACTATATTGGGCAAACAATCAACTTTGACCAATTTACAGTCAAACTTCAAGATTTTTGGTCAACTTCAACATTTTGAAGTCATATTCATCATTTTATCAGGGGTTGATCATGATTCATCAAGAAAACTCTCAATTCATCAAAAGTCAAAAGTTACTAAATTATGGGTTTCTTAAGGAGAAGTCAACTGAACTTTGACCAAGCATAACTTTCACATGGTTCATAAGATTCTTCTCAACCAAAGATCATTTTTAAGGAAAATTAGTTCTCTACAACTTCGACTCTCTAAGCTCAATTCCAAAATATGCTTCATTTGAGAGATATGAGCCAAAACATTATAGGTCATTTCAAAAGTCAACAAAAAGATACTTTTTGTCAAAGCAATTTACATCAAGATAACGTTTTCAAATGAAAAAATGATCAAATTAAATATTGTAGGGGACATCTTAATATTTCCAAAAAGTCCAAGATCACCTTCATATTAAAAGAATTGAGAGAGTTATGATTGGTGCAAGTTGGAAAATTTTGAGGAAATGCATGAAACCCAAATTGATCAAACTTGAATTTTTGGGCTAATGGGATTATGTTACAAGGTCCAAGCGTGTTTTAGGCTTCATAATGGAACTCATATCTATTCACACACCCCCTTTTCATTTTTTCCCATTTATTTTTATTTTATTCATTTAAATTTAAAATTAAATTCGACAAAAATCAAAGTTTTCATACAAAGGTCCAAGCCCATTCTTCTTGACCTAATTTTCCTCTATATATATTCCTCACATTCAAACAACAAGGGAGGAATGAAACCTTGCAAGAGAAACCACTTTCCAAAAACTTTAAAATTTGTCAACCTAGGGCAAACTTCAAAACCCTATTTTCAGCCTTCCTCAAGGCCAAACAATCATCTAAATCAACTCGAGGAACATTATAGGGTAAGTATGGCAATGAAGTGCGTGTTAAGTCATCCAATTCAACTCCAGGGACATTACCGGATGAAACAGACACCCCAGTGGCAAGGAAGCGCACGTTAAGTCATTAGTCTATCAGGGCGTGGGTTTGATCCTTGCCTTTTGCTAGTTTTTTTCACATTTTTTTCAATCTTTGCAGGTTTATTACATTTTGAGTGGCGCCTATTCCTCAAACATAAACCAACGCTTGGCCTGGTGGCAAGCAATGCAAGGCAAAAGGCAAAGGGCGTGGGTTTAACATCCACCCCTGCCATTTTTCATTGTTTTGGTTTCTAACCCTTATTTCTTTGATTTGTCTTCCCCTAATTCTTTTTTGGCTAACCCTAACTATTTTTTATTAACCATTAACAAAACCTTTTCTTTAACCCTAATTATTTAGCTTTAGGTTTTTAATTAACTTTTTTTTTAAAATTTATTAATTAACCTTTTTATTTTAAAATGTATTAGAATTTTAGGTTTTTTAATTATTAGGTTTACATTCTGCCCTTTATCTTTTCTACTATATTTTCTATGCAATTGCTAGTAATTAGGGTTTGTATGGAAAGATAAAATTAACCGATAGCAAAACCCTAATTTCAAGATAAGCATAACTTAAAAAAACACACTTGCACACTTACACCTCTAGGGTAGCCTCTCTTCATTGCCTTTCAGAATAACGACCATGCCATCGAAAAGAGGGATGCTTTAACAAAAGATACTCGAATAAAAGATCATAGTCCCTCGATGACCCTTTGATGTTGCCTATGAAAAATGATCTAGTCCCTTAGGAAAATGCTAAAGCATCCTTACAAGTTGCCTTTGATGACCGTATGATGACCCTTTGCTTTTCCCTTCACATCCATTAGATAGGGCTACCTACTAACTAATGGTATGGATAGCATTATCTCTAAAGGAGAAAGAAAAGAAAAAAAACGACCTTGAGTGGGTAAGATACTGTTAATCGCTTGCTCACAAACTTCTAAAAAACAAAACATTTCTCACATCACACTTTTCAAACAAAATGTTTTCAAACACTTTGTATATATATTCTTGAGGACTGATACAAGAATTATTACAAAGTCGGCCTTACATTGCCAAATTTCAAAATATTTTCAAACATCACACACAAAAAGCAACATTTTAAAAGTAAGCTAAGTGATTAAGAGACCGTAGATAACTACGGATGAAAAGGGTGCTAACACCTTCCCTTTTCATAACTTACCCCCTGAACTCAAAATCTATCAAAGTTTTTCCTATTCTTTTCAACCTTTCCTTATTGGATAAAAGAAAAGTCAGTGGCGACTCTTGCTATCTGTATCATTTGCGATAAAACGCAAAACAAATAAGTTCTCCCGCCATAATACAATATCCTCTTCTTTGACCCTCCGTACTACACCATCAATAATGGACAATTCAACAAACGATACAAAGCCATACACATACAAAAGAAGAAGAATACAACAGAACCGCAGACATTCGACTCAAGCTCACACATACAATATGAAAGCAACTAGAACAAACACAGACGATATTATAGTCCCTCTATGTCAAAGTCCTTTATGTTCCATATAGCGCAACATTGTCTCACGCTTTATATCATGAAACATGAAAACATGATGAGTTAATCAACCTTCAAGTTACGCAATGAATTCATAGAAGAATGAATATAATGGGATATGAAAACAAAGAGACTCACAGCTCTTGCATCCCATAGTTTTATAGATGTATCAATTGAAGCAGTTGCAAGCAGATTGAAATATGGTTGAAATCTAACTTCTATGATTGAATTTTTATGTGTGTCTTGAGTAGTAACAGAAATACCAGTTTCTGTGTAGCAAATGAAAGGATATATATATATATATATATATATATATATATATATATATATATATATATATATATATATATATATATATATATATATATATATATGAAAGATAAATACAAGAATGAGTAAAGAAAGGTACATAGTGAAAAAATTGATGGGTGCTTGCTCAAAAGAGGTCTTAAAGTTGCTAATAATAAATGTTGGAGATATATATTAACAAGCGTGAACTCCTGGCACAGTGGTTAGGTGCTTGGGTTTGATGTGAATGGATCTGGGTTCGAGTCCTAGTGAAACTACTCTAAAGATTTTTTTAGATTTTTCCTGCTGTCACAATTAAATATATAAAAAATTACAAGTCAGCAAGTCAAGGATGCAAACTAGGAAGATTCCCCATATTGAGTCATCCAAACATGGAATAGGCAATTATGTAAATGGAATCTTCATTTTATAGGGGGCGAATCACAAAAAAAATAATTCAAGGGGGGAAAAATCAAAATTCACCCTAATGGTAGGGAGATCATATATTTAACCCTTAAAAGAAATAAACCATAAATTCCTATGGGGAGTTTTGTACCCTAATTTTTGCCCCTAAGATTCCTCTATCATCTCATATAAACTCAATCATATCAAGCACCTTGATTTGTATATTGTGATCATATATGTTTTTTATTGATTAACTTTTAACTAACAAATACAATGAATGTTTTATCTAATTAATTATACTATAGGTGAGGGCACAACACATTTCATCAGGTTGATTTATAGGTTCATGAGTTTATTTCCATGCCTTCTTCAACAAAGATTCATCGAGATTCAAGCTTCATTATTGAATATTATTTAGAGTAATATCATGACAAGGTCTACCATGACTCATCATTCCTAAATTAGTCAAAGAAAGTCAAAAGATGCAAGGATTAATTGAAAAAGTTTGACCTAATTGAATAAACTCTTGATTTCTTGATCACAAGCGCATAACTCTCTCAATTCTTAATATTTGGAAGTGGTTATTGTTTCTATGGGTTCTTATTGTCATCCAAAACAACTTCTATTCACATGGAAAAAGTGATTGTGCAAGAAATATTTTCAAAATTGAAAGGGGTTTCCAAGTCATTTTGGTGCTCTAGGAGCTAGGGTTTTAAACTTCTAAGGGATATATCTTGTTCATCTTTTGAGATTTTTGGGTGATTCCAAATGTATACTTCTCCTTAAAGGGTTTTCAACTAACCACTTCAAGAGTTTCAAGAATGTTTTTTGTGGAAGATGCCTAATGAGGAAGAAAGATTACAAGTCCTCTAAAAAGGTCATCAAATTTCCTTATGTAACTTCAAAAGATCATAAATTGGTCAATTTTTATCTCCTTGAGCCCATTATTTGTCCACAATGATATTAAGAATGTTAAATTTAACTCTTATTTTATGTGCAAGACTTGAAAATGGGTGGAAGATGCCCTAAGAACCCAAAAGATTATAGGTCACCTCATGGATTTTAACCAATTTCACAAGGCCATAATTTTTTCAATACTTGGTATTTTTTAGTGACTTAAGTTTCACAATGATCTTTGGGAAGTCTACTTCAAGCTAGAATAAATGACCAAAGCTCAATTTTGTAGGAAGGCATTGTAAGAACTCAAAATATTATAGGTCACTTTTGAAGAAAAAAACTTAGAATTTTTCTAAGTACAAAATGTCAGTATCTTTTTCTCAACTTTGACTCATCACAACTTCTAGCTCAACGATCCAATTGATCTCACTCTTTTCACATTGTAAATATTTTGAACTTATCTTTCAAATGCTTCAAGAATTATGCCGTAATACCCATTGAGTTGTGAACACCATGGATTCAAAGATGGTACCTTGAAACTGGAATTTTCTCCAAAGTCAGAATTTGAAGTCCATAATATGGCTTATAAACACCAAATTAGTGTGCGTTTCTATTCTAAACATTTTAAACCAACTTGCCAGAGAGGATTAGAGCCTTGAAACGCAAGTCTTGAGTGTATTTTTTTTATTTTTTATTTTGGTTCTGACTTGGACTTCATTTGGTGACAAATTCTTCAACCTCAATAGATCTTGGGTGATGATAGGTTGAGAAAGAAAATCCACCAAAAATGGATGAATGATATTGATGATATTTGAAACCCTAATTTCATCTAATACATATCCTCCCTCTTCATCTCATCCCCTTCTTACATGTTCTACATGTTGTTAGAGGATGACCTACATACCATTTCTCCAAACATATGGCACATAGATTGCTATTGACCGGCCTAAAAATAGGTGTGACTTCTATATAAGTCCACTTACCATTGCTTAACATAGCGCTAAAATTTTTCCCGATTTGAGAAATGATCATTCGTGGCCAAAACCTATGTTTGCAAGCCCAATTATGTTTAATTTGAAACCTTTGATCCAATAACCTTGAGATTCATTGTTAGGAGGATTTGGTCTTATCAATCATCTAATGAATCTTCATAAACTTTGGTCTAAGTGAATCATTTAAACATCGTTGATCATTTGTTGTTACCTCGAGATTCTTAAATGAATGATATAATTGACAAAAAGCAAATGAAACTTGTTGTTGAGAAGCTTTGATTTTATCAATCTTCTAATGAGTTTTCAAATTCAAGTTTCAAGATGGTAATTCAACTAATCTCTAATTTCTAACTCATTAACAATTGACTTTTATTTCTATGCTTTTACTTTACGCCTTTACATTTATGCATCATTTATTTTAGCATTTTCATTTCATGCTATTTTCATATTTTATCACCTGAGCATTTATATTTATGTCTTTTTTATTTTGCCCACTTGAGCTTTCAGTTTCTTATTGAAGATACCTAATAACCAACTTGAACAATAAAAAACTTTAAGGTTGCTTGGACTATTTGGTTACCATCCTTGGCATTTTGGAGATATGGACATCTTGGACTTAGAATTAGAGACATGGCCTACCCTTGAGACCTTGTGACTTATATTGTTATTTTGTATGGAGCTCTTGGGGTTTACCCTAAGACATTGGGTTATTTGTTTTCTTTGTTTGTAGGTTATTCTGATTATATGCTTTGCCTGTGATTGAGAATTCATATGTATACAACCGTTACTCTACCCAATTTTTGTGAAGACATAATGCATTTGAAGCTTATTTTTATTAAGAGGTTTATTCTCTTTGCTTCTTTGGTTTCAAATCCAAAGGATTGGAATTCCACATTGACTCATTGTGTCAAGGGTTGGCTTGTTGTTGGTTAGACGGTTCTTTTCCCTAGCTTTTCCAAACTCGAACCGCTTTCATAATAAACTTGGACTTAGGTCCATGCATTTTCAAAAACATTTTTCTTAATCAAACTTTAAACAAATTAATAATACCTTGATATTTTTTGTGAGAAGACTAAAATTCAATCAATCTCATTCAAACCATTTTTCCACTTTGGCTTTTTACTTTAAACTTTTCTCAAAATATTAGTCTCTTGTCAATCCTTGTAGTGATGCGAGCTACTATACTTCTATGATATGTAGTGAAGTGAGATATTTTCCACTTGAGTCTTGAGTGAGGCTTTGTTGATTTTAAAATCCAAGCCATATCCTCCACTTTGAGATGACCCAAATTCTGCTTTCTTATAATCGTGGGTAGTAAGTATGTTCTTCCACTCGGATAAGACGGTGATGTCTCATCTCTTAAAATTAACCAACACATTTGTGTTTTAAATTTTTTATAGGTGAACTACGAGTACCCTGATCCCCTATTGCACGGAAGGTGGTACGTAGCCACTAAAGGTTCGCAACCGTGGCGGGTGCAAAAATTGTAAAAAAAATACTTCTTTTCTCATCTCCACCATCCAATTTTGGTATACAACACTTAGAGCCAAAATACAAAATTTTTTAAAGAGGTTCTTGCGGAGTACCGTAGATGTTTAGGGTGATAATGCCTTCGCTTTGCATAACCAACCCTTGAACTTTGATTCTCTCCCCCTCTTATTTGGTTTATTCTCTCTTTTCCCATTCCTCTGGAAACAATAAAGCGCGGTGGCGTTTTTTATTTTGATTTGTGCGAGTTAAGTTAATCTAATGACTTAGTCTCAATATTTCTACTTCTATAGAAAAAATGGCAACTTCACTGGGGAAAGATCGACCAATTGTTGGTGCATATCTAAGTGGGTTGAGCCTATATTTGTTTATTTGTGTATGTTCCATTATTTGTTGTATATTATATATTATTATATGTTTTTCTGGATTTTCCTTGTTTTGAGGGTGCTTGGTGATTTCTCATAAGTCCTCTACCCGGACTTGGGAAAACTTAAAATAGGACGGGCAGTATAGTCATGTTAACTTTGTGGGAGTAATCCCAAAAAAGGAGGCATGAGATCCCCCACTCAGTGGAGGCCCCTTTGACTGTAGTATCATTTATCAAGTAATCAGGAAGACGTGCCACTTTTGACCTCAGCGCCTGCTGAAACTAAGGACAATAGAACCTTTAACCTATCTTAGCCTTTTAGGTGTAGTGCGAAAACTATGACGGAGTAATCCGAAAGTGGTTGTCATGCGATACTACGCTCAGACAAGTTTTTCCTAAGAATATTACTAATTAACGAGTCAATCGAGACGTTGGTAATATCTGAAGGAAGGATGTAGACTCTGGGAACCTCTTAGAACCTTATTTTGCAAGTGACAAAACTATTAGACCATACCTTGTGGTTAGTACATTTGACCTCATGATCATGACATCGAATCTATGAACCCCCCATGTTTGTGATCTTGTGTGTGATTGTTGCATCACACATTCATGCACCCATGAGCATCCTTTAAAACTCATGTTTCAAGGGACCTAAAGTTGACCTTTTGAGAATATCTCATGCACTTTTGACCATGTATTCTGGAAAAATAAATATTCGGAAGTACAGTTTCAAGGATCCTAAGATAGATGATTTGATAAGTATGTTTCACGAGATCGAGAGTTCTACAGATTTTTGGAAGAAATATGGATCCATCGTGTTTCTTATGAAGCTCAAGATAAAGGAGGGCATTCTCTCAACTTTGGTCCAGTTCTATGATCCGATATATCTATGTTTTACTTTCCCTTACTATCAGTTGATGCCTACATTGGAGAAGTATTCTTACCTACTGGGTTTACCTGTTACCTATCATGTTCCTTTTATCGATTTGGAGGAAGAGCCCAAGTCTCAAGATATTACTGCTATGATTCATTTAGGGAAGTATGAGATTGAGGCCAACATGAATACCAAAGGAGGAATCATAGGATTACCCTCTCATTTTTTATTGGATAAAGCCTGCTAATTTTCTAGGATGAAGAGTATAGTCACATTTAAGGCCATTTTTGCTCTACTTGCCTATGGGTTATTCTTATTTCCTAACATCGACATATTTGTGGATGTCAATGCCATCATGATCTTTTTGATTGGGAATCCAGTTCCTACATTATTAGGAGATGCTTACTACTCTATTCATCTTCGGTATTCTTATCATGCAGGAATGATCATTTGTTTACCTCAGTCCGATGCTTTCTGGGATATCAAGAAGGAACCTCGTTGGGCTCCAAAGATTATGGCCCTCACTCATTCCAACATTTTTTGGTATCAACATGCTTAATATGTGTGGAGATTGTTGATAGTTGTGGTAGTTTCCCTAATGTATCTCTTCTCCGTACAAAGGGAGGAATTAACTACAGTCTGTTGTACCCCAATTTTTGCCCCTAAGATTCCTCTATTATCTAATATCAATTCAACCATATCAAGATAACAATTGGATTTGGTTCTTCCCCCTATCTTTAGGTTTTCTCATGAGGAATCACCAAGCAACTTGATTTGTATATTGTGATCATATTTTCTTTGTATTGATTATCTTTAAAATAACAAATGCAATTAATGTTTTCTCTAATTGGTGAAATTATAGGTGAAGGAACAACACATTTCATCAGGTTGATTTATAGGTTCATGAGTTTATTTCCATGCCTTATCCAACAAAATTTCATTGAGATTAAAGCTTCATCATTGAAGATACTTTGAATTAATATAATTACAAGTTCTACTATGATTCATCATGCCTCAATTTGTCAAATAAAGTTAAAAGATGCACGAGTTGATTGAAGAAGTTTGACCTAATTGGAAAAGTTCTTGATTTCTTGATCACAAATGCATAACTCTCTCAATTCCTAACATTTGGAAGTGGTTTTTGGTGATATGGTTTCTTATTATCATCCTCAACAACTTCTATTCACATGGAAAAAGTTATTGTGCAAGAAAGATTGTCAAAATTGAAAAAGGTTTCCAAGTCATTTTGGTGCTTGAGGAGCTAGGGTTTTGAACCTCTAAGGGATATATATAGCTCATATTTTTATATTTTTGAGTAATTACAAAGACATGATTCTCTTTAAAGGGTTATCAACTAATCACTTCAAGATTTTCAAGAAAATTTGGTGTGGAAGATTCCTAATGATGAAGAAATATTACATGTCCTCTAGATAGGCCATCAAATTGCCTTATGTGACTTCAAAAGATCATAACTTGGTCAATTTTTATCTCCTTGAGCCCATTATATTTTCCTAATGATCTTAAGGATGTGAAATTCAACTCTTCTTTTATGTGCAAATCTTGAAAATGAGTGGAAGATTTCTTAAGAACTCAAAAGATTATAGGTCACCTCATGAATTTTAACCAATTTCTCAAGGCCATAACTTTTTCAATACATGGTACTTTTGAGTGATTCAAGTTTCACAATGCTCTTTGGGAATTCTAATTCAAGCTAGCATCAATGATTAAAGCTCAATTTTGGAGGAAGGCCTTGTTTGAACTTAAAACGTTATAGGTCACTTTTGAAGAAAAAACTTAGAATTTTTCTAAGTACAAAAACTCAGCATCTTTTCCTTAACTTTGACTCATCACAACTTTGATCTTAAACATCCAATTGATCCCAATCTTTGAACATTGTAAATTTTGTGACCTTATATTTCAATTGCTTCAAGAATCATGCCATAAGACCCCTTGAGTTGTGAACAACATGGATTCAAAGATGGTACCTTGAAACTGAAATTTTCTCCAAAGTCAGAATTTGAAATTCATAATATGGCTTCTAATCACAAATTTAGCCTACGTTTTTTATTTAAACATGTTTAAAAACTTCCCAAAGTTGAATTAAGGATCAAAACATAAGAATTGATTGAGTTTTGATGCACATGGGGTCAAACTTTTTTCACTTTCGAGCTTGATCCAATTTCCCTCTAAACTTTAAATTTCCTCTGAATTCTTTGCACCATTCGTTTCCCCATAAATAGAGGGACATATTGCATTCATTTTCTCAAGGTTGAACAACCAAAATCACTCTGTCAAACTCCTTCCATAACTCACTTTTCTGAGATTTCGAATTCCTCTTTTCCCCACTTTCAATCCAATTTCTTCATTGATCCTTCATCCTTGAACTTCACTAAATCTAACAGAAGAAGAACCAAGCCTTGAGGTGTCCTAAATCGTGCTAACCAAGTCCTGTTTCAGAAAAAATTTCAGCTACTTCGTCCAGGTAGAATTCTCAATCAAATTGAACCAAATAAAGTCATATTCTACGATATTCATCCTTCTGATTCTCACATTTCTTACGGTTTGCATTTTCATTGAGAATTGAGAGAGATACTTGGGATTTTCGTGCTCGCTATTTTTTTGGGTTTTCTTCCAACTCAGCCTTGCACAATTTATATAAATTTGGCATGGGGGTACCATTAGAATCGTCTTGAAGAGACGAATCTAATGGTACCAGTCTGGTCTTAATTTTACAGCTTGAGGAACCTCAATCTAGGGTGTCTAGAGGTTAAAGACGACCTATGTGTCGTGCTTCAATCAATGATGGTGTGCCACACTATTTTTTTGAAATAGATGTAGTGTGTTTGCTTTATCATGCACGTGTCTCAGGAGCCCTTGGATCTGATTACTTTAGTGAGTCGGACTCCATCCAACGTGCCACATTTTAAGTTGTTTTTATTTAATAAAGAGTGATTCAGTGTGATATCCAATAATGTCTATGACATGCACAACACGCCAGATCTACTGGATCTGTTTACTAACGCGATTTCACAATGATCAGATGGCCCATATTTTTTGGTTTGTTATTTTAATTTCTAATTTTTTGTTTTAATTGTTTTAAACTTCAAAAAATCATTGAAAATTAATTTTTGATTCAAAAATTGTGAAACAATTCACAAAAATATTTTCAAGTATTCTCTTTCTGATTTTTATTTTTTCATGATTTTATTTTCAGATTTGATATTATTTTTATAATTTCTCCTTTATTTTAACTTGTTTTTAATTATTTAAAATTACTTTTTGATATTTTTAAATTCTAAATTTTATATCAAAATCATTTTCCTTATTTTTGACCTTCTGAAATTTTTCTAGAATTGTATTTTGATTTCTACTATTTTTGATCTTTTTTTCACTTATTTGAGTGATTTTAATTAGTTTAAAATTACTTTTCTATTTTGAAAATTATCAAAAATTTTATAAAAATATTTGAGGTCATTGATGATTTTTCTACGGTCTCTTTATAATTTTCTTTGATACTTTGAAAATACTTTGCTATTTTACCTTTTATTTTCATTTTAAAAACAATTTAAAATTCATTTTTCTTTTTATTTTATTCATTAAATGCAATTTATTTATTTTAATATATTTTTCCGATGTGATTGTTGATCATAAACTTCATTAACATCATTGTATCTTGAGTGTTGAGTTTAACTCCACTAAAATGGATGGATGATTTTAATGATAGTTTGATTAAATTTTTTATTCAAATGTATCCCCTCCCTCTTCATCTTATCCCTTTCTCATTGTGTTACATGTTGTTAGGGGATGACCTACATATCATCTCTCCAAATATATGGCACATAGATTTCTATATAAGTCCACTTACGATTGCTTAACATAGCACTAAATTTTATCCCAATTCGAGAAATGATCATTTGTGACCTAAACCTATGTTTGCAATCCCAAGTATGTTTAATTTGAAACCTTTGATCCAATAAACTTGAGGTTCATTGTTAGGAGGCTTTGGTCTTATCAATCCTCTAATAAATCTTCATAGATTTTGGACTAAGTGAATCCTTTAAACATCGTTGATCATTTGTGGTTGCCTTGAGAATTTGAAATGAATGAAATACTTGAAAAAAAGCAAATGAAACTTGTTATTGAGAGGCTTTAATTTTATCAATCTTCTAATGAGTTTTCAAATGCAAGATTCAATATGGTCATTCAACTAACCTCTAGTTTCTAACTCATTAACAATTGACTTTTATTTTTATGCTTTTACTTTACGCCTTTACTTTTATGCACCATTTATTTTAGCATTTACGTTTCATGCTATTATCTTCTTTTCTCGCTTGAGCATTTATCTTTGTGTCTTTTTATTTTGCTCACTTGAGCTTTTTCATTTTCTTTTTGAAGATAACTAATAATCATCTTGAATAATAAAAAGCTTTAATCTTACTTGGACTATTTGGTTACAATCCTTGACATTTTGGAGTTATGTACTTCTTGGACTTAGGATTAGAGACTTTGACCTACCTTGGGACCTTGTGACTTCTATTGTTATTCTGAATATATGCTTTGTCTGTGATTGGAAATTCATGTGTATACAACCATTACTCTGCCAATTTTTTGTGAAGACATAATGCATTTGAAGCTTGTTTTTCTTAAGAGGTTTATTATCTTTGTTTGTTTGGTTTCAAATCCAAAGGATGGGAATTCTACATTGACTCATTGTGTCAAGTGTTGACTTCTTATTGGTTAGACGATTCTTTTCCCTAGCTTTTATCTTATGCTTTAGGATAGTCCCTTCATCTCCGCCCATCTTCTTTAATTTTAAAAATCTTCTCCCTCCTTTTCAAAACTATTCTTGATTAATAAACTTGATTCGCTTTCATAATAAACTTGGACTTAGTTCCATGCATTTTTAAAAATACTTTCTTAATGAAACCTTAATTAACTTAATGATACTTTGACATTTTTTGTGAGAAGACTTAAAGTCAATCAATCTCATTCAAAAACCATTTTGTCATTTTGGCTTTTATCCTTAAAACTTTCTCAAAAGATTAGACTCTTGTCAATCCTTGTAGTGATGCGAGCTACTATACTTCTTCAATATATAGTGAAGTGAGATATTTTCCACTTGGGTGTTGAGTGAGGATTCGTTGATTTTAAAATCCAAACCATATCCTCCACTTTGAGATGACGCAAATTCTCCTTTCTTATAATCGTGGGTAGTAAGTATGTTTTCCACTCGGATATGAAGATGATGTTTATTCTCTTAAAATTAACCAACACACTTGTGTTTTAAAATTTTTAAAGGTGAACTACGAGTACCCTGACCCCGTATTTCACAGAAGGTGGTATCTAGGCACTAAAGATTCACAACCGCGACGGGTGCAAAAATTTTAAAAAATACTTCTTTTCTCATTCCCACAATCTATTTTTTGACAACACTTAAAGAAAAAAACACAGATTTTCAAAGAGGTTCATGCGGAGTACCATAGATGTTTATGGTGCTAATACCTTCCCTTTGCCTAACCAACCCCCGAACTTAGATTCTTTCCCCCTCTTTTTGGGTTATTCGCTCTTTTTCCATTCCTCTGGAAACAATAAAGCGTTGTGGCGATTTTTATTTGATCTGTGCGAGTCAATTTAATCCAATGGCTTAATCTTAACATTTCTACCGCTATAGAAAAAATGACGACTCTGCTGGTGCAAGATCGACCAAATGCTGGTTCATCCCTAAGTGGGTTGAGCATATCTTTGTTTGTCTGTGTATGTGCTATTATTGTTTGTATATTATGTGTTGTATATTTTTGTCTAGGTTTTCTTGGTTTTCAGGGTGCTTGGTGATTTCTCATAAGTCCTCTACCCGGACTTGAGCAAAATTAAGATATGACGGGCGATATAGTCATGTTAACTTTGAGGGAGTAATCCCAAAAAAGGAGGCATGAGATCCCCCACTCAGAGGAGGCCCCTTTGACTGTAGTATCTCTTACCGAGTAATTAGGAAGACGTGCTACTTTCAACCTGGGAGACTGCTGAAACTGAGGACCGTAGAACCTTTAACCCATCTTAGCCTTTTAGCTGTAGTGCGGAAGCTATGACGGAGTAATCCGGAAGTTGTTGACACTTAATGCTACATTCAGATGATTTTTTCCTTAGTATATTACTAATTACTGAGTTAATCTAGATGTTGTTAATATCCGAAGGAAGAATGTAGACTCTGGGAACTTCTTAGAACCTTGTTCGGCACGTGATAACCTATTAGACCATACCTTGTTGGTAGTACCTTTGACTTCATGCTCCTCACGTCGAACCTATGAACCCCCCATGTTTGTGATCTTGTGTGTGATTGTTGCATCATGCATTCATGCACCCATAAGTATCCTTTAAAACATTTTGTTTCAAGGGACTTGAAGTTGACTTTTTTCGAATATCTCAGGTACTTTTGACCATGGATTCTGGAAAAAGAAAGACTCGGAAATATAGTTTCAAGGATCCTAAGATGGATTATTTGATTAGTTTAATTATCGAGATTGAGAGATCTGCTGATTTTCAGAAGAAGTATGGATCCATCGCGTCTCTTATAAAGCTCAGGATGAAGGAGGGTATTCTCTCGACTTTGGTCCAGTTCTATGATCTGATGTATCAGTGTTTTACTTTCCCTGATTATCAGTTGATGCCTACACTGGAGGAGTATTCTTACCTACTAGGTTTACCTGTCACAAATTGTGTTCCTTTCACCAGTTTTGAAAGGGATTCCAAGTCCCATGAGATAGTTGTTATGGTTCATTTGGGGAAGTCTGAGATTGAGGCCCACATTACTACCAAAGGAGGAATTAGAGGATTACCTGATCAGTTTTTATTGGAGAAAGCTTGTTATTTCGCCAAGATGAAGAATGCAGTTGCTTTTGAGGCTATCTTTGCTCTACTTGCTTATGGGTTGTTCTTATTTCCTAAAGTCGACAAATTGGTGGATGTCAACGCCATCAGGATATTTTTAATTAGGAATCCAATTACTACATTATTAGGAGACTCTTATTACTCCATTCATCTTCAGAATTCTTATCATGGAGAGATGATCATTTGTTGCACGTCTTTGTTGTATCAATGGTTTATTTCTCACTTACCTCGGTACGATACTTTTTGGGATGTTAAGAAGAAACCTCGTTGGGCTCAAAGATTATGACCCTCACTCATTCAGATATTGTTTGGTATCATCAAGCTTAATATGATGTGGAGATTGTCGATAGTTGTGGCAGTTTCCACAATGTACCTCTTCTCGGTACAAAGGGAGGAATTAACTACAATCCCATTCTTGCACGAAGACATCTTGGATATCCGATAAGAGATAAGCCAAATAGTATTAATCTAAGTGGTTTCTTTCTTAAAGAGGGATAAGATCATAAGGAAGCTAAAGAGGAAATTGCAAAGGATTGGCGCCATATTCACAAGAAGAGTAGAAAGTACTTGGGACCTAGAGGAGCCATCTCTTTGGAGCCTTATCTCCGGTGGGTACAGGCAAGGGAAATTCAGTTGAGGATGCCATATTCCCGTAAAGAACCCATGCCTGATATGTTTTTGAAGACCACTTCTCCCCCTTTTAGATGATGTGGAAGAGCTTTAACTTGCCCTATTCAGAATGCAGCAGGAGAAAGAGGCCTGGAAGAACATGTGTCATACTTTAAAGATGTCCTACCAAGCAGACTTGAAAAAGAAGGATGACTTGATTGATATTATTGAGATTTGTGCTGTAGAGATGATGGAGAGGCAAGAGGATTTATTTTCCTCTAGAGCTCGATCATGAAAGAGTCACTCACTTCCTGATTCTGGTGATTGGAACGGGGTTGGCGAAGGGTATGTAGAAGAGAACAAGCAGTTGAAGGCTCAAATTACAAGACTCACGGGAAAACATTAGTGTGTGGAGAGATCTTCATCAGCTTTGCCTTCTTAGGATTTTAGATTTTATCTTCTTTTGTACTTGGGATTTTTGAAACTTGTACTAAAAATTTGTAATCCATTTTGAAGTTATTATAATGAGATTTTCAGTATTTCAAAATGTGTTAGTACTTTAGTATTTTCAAAGTGTCTATAAATTGTTGAGTCCCTTGAAATATTAATAACGATAAATAAATCATGTGAATTGCATAGCATGCATCATCTTGTACATATTTCTTGCATTTCTGTTCATACCCAGGTGTCTTACTGAGTTTCTCTACTTCGTTCAACAAGTTGTCTCACTGGTACAATACTCTGGCTAATTCCAGGAAGAAGATGGAGAATCTTGAACAAAAGAGTCGTGAGCTACGCGAAGAGATTACCGCTTGATAGGACGATATGGATAATCTGACTGCTTTGATGGAATCATTGAAGGCTGCTCAGGATCAGGCACCACTTGTTCCTCTTTCTGCTCAACCACAACAAACAATGGTTGCTTCTGAGGGACCATCAGTTCCCGTGTCTGTTACTCCAGTTACTGTTGCTCAGAATCGTATGCCTCCGGGTTACCCGTGGGGGATTCCAGAAAACTTCATGCAAGAAGGGTATAACCTTGATGCTTAAGTCGCTCCAATTGTTCAAACTGCTGCTACTCCTACACCTCCTGTGGTGCATGTTACTCCTGCTGCTAGAAATGAGATTCACTATGTTGCACCTCCTTCGGTGAATGCTATGTCATTTATTAATGATGAAGTTTATCGTCATATTCCTCCACCGAGTGAAAATATGGGTTTCTATGACTGTTTGGATAACTTTCAAGATCAGTTCAATGAGATGAAGAAGGAAATGAAATCCCTTCAAGGAAAAAAATTGTTTTCACAAAATGTCAGTGAACTCTGCCTAGTTCCCAATGTAATGGTGCCAGCAAAGTTTAAAGTTTCGGAATTTGAGAGGTACAAGGGCAACTCCTGTCCTCGTGACCACCTTGTGATGTATATCAGGAAAATGACCACCCATACTGATGATCAGTGTTTGCTCATTCATTTCTTCCAAGATAGTTTAACAGGTGCTGCTCTAAAGTGGTATATGAGTTTGGACATTAGCAGTATCCGTACCTTCAATTATTTTGGAGAATCCTTTATCAAGAAGTATAAGTATAATATGTTCACAGCGCCTGACTGTGACCAGTTGAGGGAAATGGCTCAGAGAGATAAGGATTCGTTCAAGGAATATCTGCAACGTTGGTGCGAGATAGCTTCCCAGGTGATGCCGTATATGGGAGAATAAGAAATGATCAAGGTATTCCTGAAAACCCTTGGATCATTTTATTATGAAAGGATGGTCGCCAGTGCGCCGAGTGATTTCACCGAAATGGTGAGCATGGGCGTTCGTTTAGAAGTGGCTGTTAGAGAAGGGCGCTTGACGAAGGATGAAGGGACAAAGAAGTCGTCATACGGGTTTCTCTCAAAAGAAAGAAAGTAAAATGAATGTTTTTATTGGGGAAAGAAAGATTAGACCACCTAGAAGGCATCAACGATACCAATAACAGGTTACTTCTGTGACTCCATCCGTTAATGTAGCTCCAACCGCTATTGCCTATCATAGACCATCGCTTTAAGAGAATCAAGTGTAAAGTTAGGAGAGAGAGGCTTTAGACTATATCCCAATGAGTTGTGAAAAATAAGTTGGCTCAGACCAGGCCACCCCTTGCTATACCTTCACCTTTACCCTGATATTATAAGGCAAACTAGACTTATGCTTTTCATTAGGGAGCCCCAGGGCACAACATTGAGAACTATTATCCTTTGAAATCTAAAGTACAAAAGATGGTGAGATATAGCCTCCTATCCTTTAAAGAAGTTGGCCCTAACATGAAAGATAATCCTTTTCCAAACATGGAGGATTAAATGTTGTAAACATGGTTGCTGGTTATCCTGGGGACTTCAGGATTTTTGATATCAACCTGGTCAGAGGGGATCTGGAAAAGATGCATGTTGACCTCTGTGAGTTTAGTTACTATACGCATAACCGTGATGGTTGTGGTATTTACAGTATAATTATCCATGGATGTGATAAGATAAAAGCTGATATTCAGGAAATGATGGACGAAGGCCTCATTCATATAATCAGGCCTAGGGGAAAATACGAAGAAGATGTGAATATGGTTTGTGGATGTCCTGGAGATTTCCAGAATTTTGACGTGAATCATATGAATGATGATTTGGTGCTTTTGCATGCTACCTTCTATCACATGGATGGTCAAGAATAACAATATTATGGGTCTTGCCAAATTTGCTGCAGACATTCTCGTGGTTATTCCATCGTAAAAAAGGTGTTCAGTTATTATTAGACAATGGTACTATGAAAGTCTCAAGCAACAGAAATGATTACAATGGGATTAATGTAGATGAATCCTTTTCCTCAGATAAAGACATGTTCTAAAACAATGATTTTGTGATGTCTAAGTATTTTAAAGAAGGGGTGAATGTTATTATGCCTTGTTTTGGTGTTCCCGCCCCTATAGATATTGAGTACCATAACAAGCCAGTTGTTGCTCCAATGGTGATTTGCTTGTCAGGTCTTGTTCCTTACGAATCAGACAAAGTCGTGCCATACAAATACAATGCTACAATCCTATAGTGTGGTGTGGAAGTTCCCATCCAATCTTTTTCTAATGTCAAGAATATTGTTGACGCTAGCCGAGTAACCCGTGGTGGCCGTGTTTTTGCACCTGTCATTCGAGGGAATATTAATGCTGATAAAAAGGTTGTTAAAAGTACTGAACCTAAGAAATCAGTGGGGGAATCTAATGGTACTACTCTAGAAAAAGATGTGGACAATATATTTAAGATTATCAAGATGAGCGACTACAGGATCGTAGATCAATTGTTGCAGACCCCATCAAAGATATCCATTCTAGCCTTGCTAATGAACTCTTATGCCCACAGGGAATCTTTAATGAGAGTATTGGATCAAGCTTTCGTGGAAAGTGATATGCCTTTGGACTAGTTCAGCAGTGTCGTATGGAATATTACAACCTGTAATAACCTGAGTTTCTGTAATGACAAATTGCCTAATGAAGGAAGGAATCATAACTTGGATCTCCATATCTCCATGAATTATAAGAAAGATTCATTGTCCAATGTGTTGATTGATAATGGGTCCACTTTAAATGTCATAACGAGGAGAACGGTGATGAAGTTGAAGTACCAAGGAACTCCCATGCACCCGAGTGGCATAATTGTGAAAGCTTTTGATGGATCAAGGAAGTTTGTCATTGGGGAGGTAGATTTGCCTATTCACATAGGCCCACACCTATTTCAAATTACTTTCCAGGTTATGGATATTGTTCCCGCTTATAGCTGTTTACTGGGACGGTCGTGGATCCATGAGGCATGGGCTGTTACTTTAACCTTGCACCAAAAGCTGAAGTTTGTTCATGAAGGAAAGAGGGTTATCATAAATTAAGAACATACATTGTTAATATCTCATTTATCCTCTTTTAGTGTTGTGGAAGCGGATGAAGATGTTGTTGGAACTCAGTTCCAAGCTTTATCCATTGATAATGTAAGGGAAAATGAGAATTCTATAGTTTCGTTTAAGGATGCTCAACAGGTACTGCATAATGGCCCTAGTAAAGTGTGGGGGGAAATTATTGATCCACCTGTGAATAAGAATAGAGTTGGTTTGAGATTCTCTGTGAAGAATGGTAAAGGTGTTAATATGAATCCGAAGTCCGCTTTGGGCAAATATCAAGACATCTTTCACAGTGGAGGTTACCTTCATGCAATTGTTCCTAGGATCAATGCTATTCTGGAACGCCAAGTGGAGCAAGAGATGCTGAACTATGTGATGCATGGAGTCAGAGTCCAAAATTGGGTCACTATTGATGTTCCATCTTTCATTCATATCTCAAAGCAATTTGTTTTTGTTAGTCTTTTCAAAAATCTTTCACTCAGCCTAAGGTGAAAGTATTGATATTGTATGGGTATATTTGTTGCTTTGATTTTTAAAATCAATAATAATAGTTATCTTTGATTCCAAAAATGTGTCTTTATTTTTTGATTTTTTCTTGGAAAATGGTAATCAGAAAGATCCTTTCAAAATAAATAATAATTATAATTGAATCTGGATAATCAGTTGCTATGTGTGTCAGTTTCTAAAATCAATCGTAAATTATATGTGCAGATTAATTAAAAAACCCGTTGAGTACAATGACCCTGCACCCTCTCCCAACTTTGAATATCCTGCGTATGTGGCCGAAGAAGAATAATATGATGAAATCCAAGAAGAGGTTTCACGGTTTCTTGAGTCCGAGGAAAGTGTCATTCAGCCATATAAAGAGCCGTTAGAGACAAACAATTTGGGTATAGAGGAAGATCTGAAAGAAGTCAAGATTGGAGCATTGCTCCGTCCCAACATAAATAAAAGGTTGATTGAATTGTTGAAAGAGTGCGTGGATATTTTTTGCTTGGTCATACCAAGAAATGCCTGGTTTGGATACTGATATTGTGGAACATCATTTGCTGCTAAAGCCAGAATGCCCGCCAATCAAGCAGAAATTGCAAAGAACTCACCCTGATATGGCAATGAAAATTAAAGAAGAAGTTTTAGAGCAGATTAATGTCGGTTTTCTTGTGACAAAGAAAGATAGAAAAGTTCCCATGTGCATTGATTATAGATATTTAAATGAAGTTATTCCAAAAGATTACTTTCCATTGCCACATATTGATATGTTGGTAGAAAGTACAACAAAATTTAAAGTATTCTCGTTCATGGACTGATTTTCCGGGTATAATGAAATCAGAATGACTCCTGAGGACATGGAAAAAACAACATTTATCACATCCCAGGGAACATTCTATTACAGAGTGATGCCTTTCGGGTTGAAAAACACTGGTGCAATGTGAAAGAGGGCTATGACAACCATATTCCATGATCTGGTGCACAAGGAAATTAAGGTATACATTGATGATATGATTGCTAAATCCCAGACTGAAGAAGGGAATATAGAGGATTTGTCGAAATTGTTTTAGCATTTGAGGAAGTATCGTTCCGCTTGACATGATTTGAAAGCATTAAACAATATTTGCTTGAACCTCATATCTTGTTCCCTCCTGTTGAAGGAAGACCATTGATTATGTATTTGACAGTGTTAGATAATTCTATGGGATGTATTTTGGGACAATAAGATGAAATAGGGAGAAAGGAATATGCCATTTATTATCTTAGCAAGAAGTTTACTGACTGTGAGTCACGGTATTTTATGCTAGAAAAAACGTGTTCTGCTCTGGCATGGTCAGAAAAACGGTTGCGACAATATATGTTGAATCATACTACTTGGTTGATTTCTAAAACAAATCCGATTAAGTATATTTTTGAAAATCTTGCTCATACTGGAATAATTTCCCATTGGCATATGCTGTTGTCTGAATATGATATTGAATACCGTACTCAAGAGGCTACAAAAAGCAGTGTGTTAGCATATTATCTTGCTCATCAACCGATTGATGATTATCAGTATGTTAAATATGATTTCCCTGATGAGGATGTGATGTTTTTGAAAATAAAAGATTGTGATGAGCGTTTTCCTGGGGAAGGTCCTAATCCTGAATCCTAGTGGGGTATGATGTTTGATGGAGCTGCAAATGCTTATGGGAAAGGAATTGGTGCTATGATTATCACTCCTCATGGGTCACATATATATTTTACTACCATACTTTTCTTTGATTGCACCAATAATATGGAAGAGTATGAAGCTTGTATCATGGGTCTCGAAGAGGCTATAGATCTTAGGATCAAAATTCTAGATGTATATGGCGATTCAGCTTTGGTAATAAATCAGATTAAAGGAGAATGGGATACTTGTCATGTTGTCTAGATTCCCTACAAAGACTATGCTAGAATATTATTACCCTTTTTTAATAAAGTTGAATTTCATCATATTCCCAGAGATGAGAATCAGATGGCAGATGCTTTGGCCACTTTGGCTTCTATGTATCAAGTTAATACTTGGAATGGTATGCCTCGTATCACAATGCGGCGTTTGGATAGACCTTCTTATGTGTTTGTAGTAAATGAGACGTCAGATGAAAAACCATGGTATTATGATATCAAGCATTTTCTCCAGACTCAGGAATACCCGGTTGGTGCGTCAAACAAAGATAGAAAAACATTGAGAAGGTTGGCAGGAATTTTTTTCCTCATTGAAGATGTGCTGTACAAAAGAAATTATGACATGGTCTTGCTCACATGCATGGATAGACACGAAATAGACATGTTGATGCATGAAATTCATGAAGGTTCCTTTGGCACTCATGGCAATGGACATTCTATGGAAAAAAAGATGCTTAGGAAAGGTTACTATTGGATGACAATGGAATCTAACTGTTAAATTTGAAAAGAAATTCCATAAGTGCCAGATTTATGCTGACAAAAATCATGTGCCTCCAACGCTTCTCAATGTTATTTCTTCCCCATGGCGTTTCTCTATGTGGGGTATTGACATGATTGGAATGATTGAACCCAAAGCGTCAAATGGACATCATTTTATCTTGGTGGTAATAGACTATTTCACCAAGTGGGTAGAAGCAACTTCATATACTAATGTTACTAAGCAGGTGGTAGTACGCTTTATCAAGAATAATCTTATATGTTAGTATGGTGTGCCAAGAAGGATTATCACTGATAATGGCTCGAATCTGAATAACAATATGATGATTGAAATTTGTGAAGGATTCAAGATTGTCCATCACAATTCATCTCCTTACAGGCCAAAGATGAATGGGGTTATTGAAGCTGCTAATAAAAACATCAAGAAGATCAACCAGAAAATGGTTGTTACCTATAAATATTGGCATGAGATGCTCCCTTTTGCTTTGTATCGATATCGTACATCTGTCCGCACTTCAACAAGGGTAACCTCGTTTCCTCTTGTGTATGGTATGGAAGCAGTGCTCCCCATTGAGGTTGAGATTCCCTCTTTACGTGTGATAATGGAAACTAAGTTGTCAGAGGCCAAATGGGTCCAGAACAGGTTTGACCAATTGAATTTGATTGAAGAAAAGATAATGACGACCTTGCATCATGGTCAATTATATCAGAAGAGAATGAAGAAAGCTTTTGATAAGAAGGTCAAGTCTCGTGAATTCAGAGAAGGCGACCTCGTGCTCAGGAAGATCATGTCTTTTAACACTGACTCTAGGGGCAAGTGGACACCCAATTTTGAAGGCCCATATGTTATCAAGAAAGCCTTCTCTGGCAGTGCATTAATTCTTGAAACTATGAACGACAAGGAGTTCCCACATCCTATGAATGTTGATGTAGTCAAGAAATACCTCACCTAAAGAAATAAAATAATAGCTCGCTAAGTCGAAAACCTGAAACAATGGCTTAGGCAAAAAAGAGCGTCTCGGTAGGCTGAAAACCAGAAAGGGCGGTCTAGGTAAAAATAAGAGACACAAACAGAATAAATTCTTCCCACTAGGATGAAAACCTGCAAGGGCAACCTAGGAAAAAGTTAGGGATTTCTTGGCAAGTAACTACGTCAGACAAGACTTGTTCATTGAAGTAACAATCTTCTTAGATCCTCACCACACTTCAACAGAAGTCGCTACTCGGGAATTCAAAGTTGTTAGGGAAAATAGTGGTCATTGTATTTCAATGTATCTTTTCCAATATATTACCATTTTCCAAACTTTATAATCATCTATGGGGTCTCGCCATTCGCAGACCACCATTCTATTAATAAAGTTTGAGCTTTTATCCAATTCTTTGTAATTGTTATTTTATTCTGCTTACAAAGAATCCATTTATTATTGATAGTAATTTTCAAAACAAAGAGATTTAATAATAAAATTGTTTTTGAAAAGAATTTACAAATTAGTTTTTACTTTAGATTTTTCTGACTCAAGAAAAACAAAAATAGTGATTCCAAAGATGGACAAACTCTGGAACTTTGGAAGTATATATTCCCCATGAAGGTTCTCTCAAGTCACTCTTGCTGGTATGCGCGTGATCTCTTTGTGTTTCTCAAATAGTTGGAGATGGTACTAATTGATGTATGGTGTGGTGTTTGGTTTGTGATCCCATTTTCCCTAGTCAAGTCTTGGTTCATTTTTTTCCCTCCTGGATGATTATTTTGATTTCGGGTTTGCATGGTCTGAAGCCTCTATCCCAGATTCCCTAGTGAGGTCTTCACTCTTACGAAGAAAGACCCTTCTACATTAATGTGATGGGGTGGAATCATTTACAAAACATCGCTCTTGGAACTGATGTCATTATTGTTGTTGTTTGTTTCCCAAGTAACTCGACAAGGGCAATATATTTTCAAAGAAGTGTTGAAACAATTGTCAACTTTTTTGGGTTTTCTCCCACCGAGTGCTGGGTTTGATTTAAAATCCCTATAATTTTGATTGCTTGCTGTATTGTGTGACTTCTTAAATCCCAAAGTAAAGTCGAGATAATGTTTCTCTCTAAAATTTGTTATCCCCAAGTGGTTTCATAATTCCTCCCCAGGAAATTTGAGTAATCATCACTCTTGGTATTGAAGAATGTATTTTGGGCTCCCCTCGACAATGTGGTATTGTCCTCCCCAATGAAGTCAGCACGAGATCCCCAGTTGATATCTTGATGATGTGGTTTTCACCTTCCCTAGAGAATTCAATATTATAATCTCTAATGGAAATCTAAACATTGAGACATTGTTTTCCCCATTGAAGTCTGTGTGAGTGTTGCTCGGTGAAGTCTGGAAGAGGATGTTATATCCCTATATCTGTTTTGATTTACTGTTTTGATTTTATTATTTTCGGATTAGGTTTCTTCCCAGTGGAGTTAAGGCATGAAATAGGAATTTGTTTCCTTAGTTGATGCTTACTTTCGTATTAAATTTTCATCCTGGATGTGATTTAGCCGACTGTTGTCTTTACCCAAGTTTGTTTTGTCTACTTATTCCCAGTAATGTATGTCTGTTTTGTCAGCATATACATGATAATATTCATACATTCATACATACATCATGCATAGCTGAATTAAATTCATTGCTCATTTGCATTCATTAATATTTTATTGGAATACTACCCTATTTTGCAGAGTTATGTTACCCTCTCTCCAATAGAGTGTCGATCTTAAGCAGAAAGTGTATATTCTTTCAATTTCTCCACTGAGTTATCCCTCGTGGAAGAATTTTTCTTTAGCCTTCTTATTCGGCTCATTATCTGGTTAGATCCATTTTTCCTTTTTGAGTTTATTTCTCATCAGGTGCTATCTTGGGTGACTGTTTCACTCTGGTTTATTTCTGGTTTGAATTTGTGGTTCCCGACATCATTATTATTTTTATTTCTGCAGGCTTTAATCCCTGGTTTTAGAATGTGCATTTATTTTGCACGAGAAGACTTTATCTCCTCAACAGGAATATATCGGTATTTCCCAGAGAAGTCATATTTCATTTTCTAACAAGCTTCTTATAACAACAGATGGCAGGTCTCTTTATTTGAGAAACATGTACTACCTCAATAAGTCTGTTAGTTCCTAGAGAAGATTGAGATTTGTTTACTCCGATGAATGGTAGTCTCGTCATTATGGGAGATAATTAATTGTTGAGATTCACTTTGCTCTAAAGAATTCGTTTTTTTCCAGTCATAAGTAATGATGCCAATCTTTTGTTACCAGCCCTAATATTGGTATTTACTGGTTTTATTTTACCATTTCTTTTCCCTGTGAGCCAATGCCACTTTTTTGCTATCTTCTCAGTGAATGGATAGTTTGCAGTCATATGTCGATCGTTATTATCCTTTACTTTTCTCCTCAACATTTAAATTGATGGAGCATTACCTCCTCCTTGGGTTTCACACCAGTAGAGTTGAGTTGTTTGTTTACCAGTGATTTATTTTCCTGGTTAGATTTTCTTTTGATCCTTTATTTTGCTTTCTGTTTCCCCAGTGGTGTCTTTGTCACCTTTGGACCTGTTTGTTTGAATGCACAACCATATGCGTTGCATGGCATCTTAGGGCCAAAAATAGGGTTTGTTTTATATTTAATTATCTTCAATCGCGTCGACACAAAGATTTTAACCTACGTATCTCCGGATAGAAGACATTTAAATAAGGACAACTGTTGTACCCCAATTTTTGCCTCTAAGATTCCTCTATCATCTCATATCAACTCAATCATATCAAGATCACACTGGGGTTTAGTTCTTCTCCCAACTTTAGGTTTTCTCATGGGGGATCACCAAGCACCTTGATTTGTATATTGTGATCATATATGTTTTTTCTAATTAAAGATACTATAGGTGAGGGCACAACACATTTCATCAGGTTGATTTATAGGTTCATGAGTTTATTTGCATGCCTTCTTCAACAAAGATTTATTGAGATTAAAGCTTCATCATTGAAGATGCTTTAGAGTAATAACATGACAAGGTATACTATAATTCATCATGCCTCAATTTGTCAAGGAAAGTCAAAATATGCAAGGATTGATTGAAGACGTTTGACCTAATTGGATAAACTCTTGATTTCTTGACCACAAGTGCATAACTCTCTAAATTCTTAATATTTGTAAGTGGTTATTGTTACTATGGGTTCTTATTATCATCCAAAACAACTTCTATTCACACGGAAAAAGTGATTGTGCAAGAAATATTGTCAAAATTGAAAAGGGTTTCCAAGTCATTTTGGTGCTCTAGGAGCTAGGGTTTTGAACTTCTAAGGGCTATATATTGTTCACCTTTTGAGATTTTTGGGTGATTCCAAAGGTATGCTTCTCTTTAAAGGTTTATCAACTAATCACTTCAAGAGTTCCAAGAAAATTTTGTGTGGAAGATGCCTAATGAGGAAGAAAGATTACAAGTCCCCTAAATAGGCCATCGAATTCCCTTATGTAACTTTAAAAGATCATAACTTGGTAAATTTTTATCTCCTTGAGCCCATTATTTTTCCACAATGATCTTAAGAATGTGAACTTCAACTCTTATTTTATGTGCAAGACTTGAAAATGGGTGAAAGATGCCCTAAGAACCCAAAAGATTATAGGTCACCTCATGGATTTTTACCAATTTCACAAGGCCATAATTTTTTCAACACTTGGAATTTTTGATTGATTCAAGTTTCACAATGCTCTTTGGGAAGTCTAATTTAAGCTAGCATGAAAGATCAAAGCTCAATTTTGGAGGAAGGCCTTGTAAGAACTCAAAACATTATAGGTCACTTTTGAAGAAAAATCTTTGAATTTTTCTAAGTACAAAAAGTCAACATCTTTTTCTCAACTTTGACTCATCACAACTCCTAGATAAAGCATTCAATTTATCTCTCTCTTCACATTGTAAATATTGTGACCTTATATTTCAAATGCTTCAAGATTTATGCCCTAAGACCCCTTGAGCTGTGAACACCATGGATTCAAAGATGGTACCTTGAAACTGAAATTTTCTCCAAAGTCAGAATTTGAAATCTATAACATGGCTTATAAACACCAAATTAGCGCGCGTTTCTGATCTAAACATGTTTAACGAACTTGGCAAAGGGGATTAGAGCCTCGAAACACAAGGTTTGAGTGTGTTTTGATGCTAAGAAAGTCACACGTTTCTCATGTCCACGTCCTCTCACGATTTCCCTCCAAACTCCACTAATTCTTCAAATTTTCATTTGCATTCGCTTCCCTATAAATAGAGGACCTCACTCTTCTCATTTCTTCAAGCTTGAATAGCCAAAATCACCCTGTCAAACTCCCTCCATAACTCATTTTTCTGAGATTTCGAATTCCTATTTTCTTCACTTTTCAATCCAATTTCTTCATCGATCCTTCATTCTTGAACTTCACTGAAGCTAACAGAAGAAGAATCAAGCCTTGAGGTCCCCTAAATCGTGCTAGCCAAGTATATTTACAGAGCAAGTTCATCTGACTTCGTTCAGGTAGTTTAAGGCACCAAATCTTCTTACTCAAATTACTGGAATGGTCTATGATGTTCATCAATGCTTGCTATCAACTCAATTCTGGTGAATCAATGCATTTGATGCTTCTGATTTTTTATTTTACTAATTTCAAACATCTCTAGTTTTTTCCAAATCGACTACATTGTGATTTATGTAAATTTTTCGCGAGCATATGGTTGTGATTGTCTCAAGTAGATGCATCTAATGGTAAAACTATGAACGCATAAATTTACAGATCCGAGGATCTTGGTTTTTCCCTATTTGTAGGAGGATGGAGGTTGAAGATGGCCTAAGTTTTGTCCTTCAACCAATGACGCTCAACCAATTGTTTTATTTTGATTAGTTGGTGAGATACAGTGGCAGAACCGACTGTTTAATACCGGTTTGCGTTTTGTATTCGCAAATGTGTGGTAAGAAAGAGTCGCCACCGACTTTTCTTTTATCCAACAAAGGAAAGGGTGAAAAGAACAGAAAAAGACCTTTTTCGAGATTTTCTGAGTAAAGGGGGTAGATTATGGAAAGGGAAGGTGTTAGCACCCTTTCCATCTGTGGTTTTCCATGGGCTCTTAGGTACTTGCTCATTTTTGAAAACTGTTTGTACTTGTGTGTTTTTGAAAGTTTTTGTTTGCTTTATGGTAACTCTTGTATCAGTCCTCAAGAGTGTGATAAAGCGTTTTTGAAAATAGTTTTTGAAAAGTGTGTAAGTGTGAAAAATTTAGATTTGAGCAAGTACTTAAGAATAATATACCTACTCGAAAAAGGATGTTCTTTTCCTCCTACCCTTTAGATAGTGCTATCCTACTATTAGTGAGTAGGTAGCCCTATCGTCGAATGTTGAGGGACAATCGAAGGGATGTTTTATAATCACGAAGGCACCTCGTAGAGACGCTTTATCAATTTTCTTTTAGGGACTAGATCATTTACCGAAAGGCAACTGTAGGGCCATCGAAGGACTATGATATTTTTTGATTTATGGGTCTTTACTAAAGCGTTCCTACCTCATGACTGTTTTACTTAAAGGCAACCAAAGTGGGAGATACCTTAGAAGTGCGCATGTGCATATATGTTAAATTCGGTTATTTATCTTGCATTATTAAGTTTGCTAACATTTTAATTTTCAGTCTTATCATGCACGCCTAGTTACTAACAGTTAATATTCACAGAAATTTAAAGTGCAAATGTTTAAATCCTACACTATTACAACGCTTTGGGACAATTACATTAAAAGTGCAAGAAAATAAAATGTAAAATTTTAAATCTAGACTATAACATCCTATAATCAATTACATTATTTATATAAAATGCGAGAATAAAAATAACGCGCATGAAATAAATATTACGTCTAAAAATCCTAAGAAGTATTCTAAGTAAAGAAGAAAAATCTTTTTGCTTTTATTTTTATTTATTTCAAGAAAAATAATTAAACTAAATCTAAATTTAATTTAAGAAAATAAATATTGAATGAAATTAATCTAATTCTAATATTTTTGCATTTTTTATTAGGAAAACATTTGACACATAAATTAAATCCTAAATTCTAGTTCATTTTAAAATAAGATCGCAATTAAAATTTAATTAATTAATTAATTAAATAAATTCATTATTTTAATTATAAAAAAATTCTAAGCCTAATTTTTAGTGAGTTTTTTTATTATTTGCTTAATTAAGTAAAGAAGATAAAAGAAATTAAAACGTTACAAAAAACAACTAGATGGGCCTGAGATAGTAGGAAAAAAAGTGGGGGTGTGGTTGTTGAATTCACTGGCTCATGAAGGGATAGACCCAAAGTTTCTTCTGGATCCAATGTGGATTGGTCTTGATGGCATGTGGTGAGCCCGCAGATGGAGTGCGCTAGATCTGATCATATAGACATTTGACGACACATGTCTGATGGTGTATAATACACATCTAGCTACGAGGAGCACTTAATCTACATGAAACAAGTAAGAAAATATATAAATGGATCTTACTGAGGCATTTTGTGATGTTTCAAGGCTTGGTAATGATTACAAAAGCTTCAGGGAGCCTCCAGGAATGTATTTGGATCTTTTTTTGGACTGAGGAAGGCTGGAACCTAAAATGCGAATTTTACAACTTTGATATTTTTTGCAAAATTTATAGAGCTTTTCCAGGATGTATATCATGTGTCTTGAAGATTTCTAATGTGTCCCTTATATATAGAGGAGGGAGGAGACAAGAGAATACAAGTAATAATAACCATAAACATGTATTTTTAAAGCCATGAATGATGTTTTGTTACTTTGCCAAAGACATGGAATCTTGTCCTTTTTGAATTTGAATGAATTTGTACATTACTTACACAAACTTTTATGGGCCTAGGATGTCCAAAACATCAACCCAAAGCTCAAAGCCCCTTTCCAATTATTTTATACAATTTAGTTTATATTTATTTGAAATAAATTAAAATAAATATGAATAAAATAGTTAGCAAATGCAAGACATGGAAATAATAATTTTAGAGGTCCTTTATAGGCTTAGGAAGATGTTTGAAGTCCAAGAAATTAAGCCATTGAATTAAAACTTCAAGTTTGCTCAATGCATAATTCTTAAAAATTCTCAAATTTTCCCAACTTGGGCAAGCCATAACTTGCTAAATTTTTATATCATGATGATGATCTTTGACTTTTTGGAACGCCCAAGATGTCTACTTCAATCCCTCATTTGATCAATTTTGCATTTGAATATTTTATCTTGATGTAAATGGTCGTGACGAAAAGTGCCTTTTGTTGACTTTCTGAAAATGACCTGTAATGTATAAGCTTGTATCTTTCAAATGGTGCATTTCTTGGACTTGAGGGTTGAAGAGAAGTTATAGGGAATTGGATTCTCTTCAAAATGAGATTTGGTTGGGAAAAAATGGATGAAGTATTAGAAAGTTATGCCTGGTCAAATTTTGGTTGACTTTTCCTATAGAAACCCTAATTAGCAATTCTTGACTTCTGATGAATTAGGAGCATTTCTTGAGGAATCATGATCAGCCCTTGATCAAATGATGGATATCACTTCAAAATGTTGATGCTGATAAAAAATCTTGAAGTTTGACTGTATATGGGCCACAATTGACTTTTGACCTAGTAAAGTTGATTTTCCAACATTTGAGCAATTGACTGAGCAAACTTGTAGTGCAAGGCATGAAATTGGTCACAGATAATCTTGAATACATATTAGGACCATGGAAGACATTTGAGACCTTGGAGCTCAACCATCTTGATGAAAATTGAAACCCTAGTTAGGGGTTCATAGCCTTAGAAGGAGAATTTGTCTAGTCAATTCTTAGTCATCCTAGGGTAAGTTGGAGACTTCAATGGGCATGTATTGAGTGAAAATGGGAGGGAGAATTTTGGGGTACAACAGCTTCCCCTGTTCAATCTTCTTAAATCTAAAGATTTAGATTGGCTTGTTTTCCTTTCGTGATCTGAAGGTGGAAGATGATTGAACACTAGAGTGCCCGAAAATTTGCACTCGCCCGAAGTGAGACTGCTGGTGAATAATATCGGGAATGGGCTTACAGATTCCATTTGGAAAAGATGACAGAAGACTGTCGGAGATGGGATTAAATATGCTATCCAAGGAATATGACGAGAGTCGTAGGAGATGGGCTTAAAGATGCCATCGAAAAAAGATGTTGACTTCGTAAGGAGTCTCTTTGTGGGGATTCCTATTCCTGCTGTCCGAGGAGGAGTCCACTGGGGAATTCTTTTTAGGGGAATATAGTCTAGGAGCTTAGGTTGTCCATTACTCTACTAGGGAGTCATCTCTTGACTGAAGAGACAGAGGTGAATTACTATCTGGTAATGATCCAGGCTTCACATTGACTTGTTGAGGATGATAAGGCTGACTGTAATCTGGTCGTATTCCAGGAATCACAGTGACTTACTGGGGGAATGAGATAAAACTGTCGTCTGGTCACACTCCAGGGTTTGCAGTTTCTCCAACAGGAATAGAAATCATAAAAATATTAGTGTCGATTTAACTGAACTCGAGAAAGGATCTATCGAAAAAGAATCAATAACAAATCAATGGTCGATTTGAACTGAACCAGCAAATGTCTTGATTTATCTTTGACTAGATAAGAATCAGAAAAATGTTAGTGTCGATTTAACTGAACCAGAGAAAGAATCTACCCGAAAAGAATCAGTAACAAATCAATGGTCGATTCAAACTGAACCAAAAAAGGTCTTGATTTATCTTTGACTGGATAAGAATCAGAAATATCCTAGTGTCGATTTAACTGAACCAGAGAAAGGATCTACCAGAAAAGAATCAGTAACAAATCAATGGTCGATTTGAACTAAACCAGCAGAGGTCTTGATTTATCTTTGACTGGATAAGATTCAAAAAAATCTCAGTGTCGATTTAACTGAACCAGAGAAAAATCTTGAACTAACTTTGATTGGAATGGAAATTAGATGAGATCTTAGTGTCGATCTGACTGAACCAGACAAAAGTCTTGGAATATCTTCATCCGGAATAGAAATCAGAGATATCTTAGTGTCGATCTGATTGAACCAAATAAGTTCTTGGATTAACTTTGACTGGAATGGAAATCAGAAGAATCTTAGGGTCGATTCGACTGAACCAGACAAAGTCTCGGAATATCTTCAACTGGAATAGGAATCAGAGAGATCTTAGTGTCAATCTGACTGAACGAGAGAAGGTCTTGGATTAACTTTGACTGGAATAGAAATCAGAAGAATCTTAGTATCGATTCAGCTGAACCAGGAAAAAGTCTTGGAATATCTTCAACTGGAATAGGAATCAGAGAGATCTTAGTGGCGATCTGACTGAACCATAGAAGGTCTTGAATTAACTTTGACTGGAATAGAAATCAGAAGAATCCTAGGATCGATTCAACTGAACCAGACAAAAGTCTTGGGTCATCTTCAACTGGAAGAGGAATCAGAGAGATCTTAGTGTTGATCTGATTGAACTAGAGAAGGTCTTGAATTAACTTTGATTGGAATAGAAATAAGAAGAACCTTAGGATCGATTCAACTTAACTAGATAAAAGTCTTGGAATATCTTCAATTGGAATAGGAATCAGAGAGATCTTAGTGGCAATTTTACTGAACCAGAGAAGGTCTTGAATTAACTTTGACTGGAATAGAAATCAGAAGAATCTTAGGATCGATTCAAGTGAACCAGACAAAAGTCTTGGGTCATCTTCATTTGGAATAGGAATCAGAGAGATCTTAGTGTCGATATGACTGAACCAGAGAAGGTCTTGAATTAACTTTGACTGGAATAGAAATCATAAGAATCTTAGGATCGATTCAACTGAACTAGACAAAAGTCTTGGAATATCTTCATTTGGAATAGGAATCAGAGAGATCTTAGTGGCGATCTGACTGAACCAGAGAAGGTCTTTAATTAACTTTGAATGGAATGGAAATCATAAGAATCTTAGGGTCGATTCAACTGAACCAGAGAAAAGTCATGGAATATCTCCAACTGGGATAGAAATCGAGAGATCTTAGTGTCGATCTGACTGAACCAGAGAAGGTCTTGTGAGAGCATCTTTCTAAGGAAGATCCCGAGATAACCCTTTGTTATATGTAGCTTTTGAGAAGACTACCAGGTCACATAAGTAGTCAACGGTGTTTGTTGATTTGATCTTTCCCTGAAAAAGGTAAAAAATTAGCCATATGCAATGTCATGATGTATGGAATGCATTGTGATAATGTTCTCAAAATAAATGAGATTATGTTGTATGCGATGTGTATGCGCATGCCATGATGTATGAATAGGGGATTCTATTATGATGTTTCTTAGTCTGGGAAAGTAAATCCCGGACTGCTGCTGGAGAGTATAAGGAAGTTGAACCCTTCATTTCTGTTAGGGATGGTGAATGGATATGATTTGTCGGGGATTTCCTCTTTTTGTTTGAGGATATTCTGCGGGGATTAGCACTGCTTGAGAATAACTCCGTGGAGGGAGGATGCTTTGTTGGAAAATCTTGCTGATGTAGAGGAATAGACTCTGTTGGGGAATGAGCTTTCACAGTTTGTGAAATAAAATCTACCCGGGAGGAAGTTTTATGAACTGTTAAAACATGGATGGGGAAAACAGACTTTAGTTGGAGAAGGTAATCCTTGCTTGGGGAAGAAGAGGGCAAAACACTGGTTGTTTCTGCTCTGTGGGGAACATATCCGTCACGGGGTCGTATGTAGCGGTGACTTCGTCTTAGGATGTTTTCCGCCCCTATACCTGCTTGAAGCAGTAACTGTCGGGACTGCAAATTGTCTCTTAGACTTTGCCCCATTTCTTAAAATCATTAGTAACTATCTTTCTATTTTTTATGCAAGTATTTTTGAAAAGTGATCATATTTAAATGCATATATCCAAAATAAGTCATTTGACGTTTTTGCAAAACAAAATAGAAAAGGAAAAACAAACAGTTTTGTACTTTCAAAGAATGATTTGTATTTATTTTTGAAGTTCTCCTATAACAGGCATTTTGTACAAAGAGACGAATATTCTAGTACAAGAACGATGTCGTAAGAAATGAAAATCACACAAAATAGTGTACAAAGAGAAAACAACTATGTGTAAGAATCCCATTGAGTTTCAATTCTGCTATTGCTCCTATGTCCTCGAGCGTCTCATCACATAACTATTTGTCTGAAGTTGACTGGATTGATCGGTACCGTTTGAGCTTGGTAGTTGATACTGAAGTTTGGTCGCAAGGTGATCCAATGGGACATAGTTGTACGCTTTAAATCCCTAACTTTTTCCTAGACCTCCCTTTCGGGTTTTTAGTCCACCGGGATACCCTTTTTTGTCCAAGCCGCCTTTGCAAGTTTTCGACTTGCCGGGTGTACATATTTTTTTGTATTTATCCCTAATTTTTTTCCCGAAGCCTTTTGGTTCGCCAGGATGCCCTTATTTTTGCCTAGGCTAGTCGACCTAGCGGGTCTTTATCTATGCGTAGTATCTTTTCACTATGTCCACATTAACAGGGTGAGGAAGGTCGTCACCGTCCATGGTGGTCAGAATCATGGCTCCACCGGAAAATATGCTTTTGATCACAAATGGTCCTTCGTGCGCGAGAGTCCATTTTCCCCTGGGATCACCTTGTGGCAGTATGATGCTCTTGATTACTAGATCACCCACTTGATATACTTGACGTCTAAATTTTTTGTTGAAAGCCTTGATCATCCATTTTTGATACATTTGACCATGACAGACAGAAGTAATCCTTTTCTCATCAATCATATTCAGTTGATCAAGTCGAGTCTGGATCCAATCATCTTTGTTCAAACCCGCATCCTTCATGATCCTTAAAGAAGGAATCTGGATCTCAATAGGCAGGACAAACTCTATACCATATACTAGGGAATAAGGTGTTTCCCCTGTTGACATTCGTGCTGAGGTGCGGTAACCATGAAGAGAAAACGGTAACATCTCATGTTAGTCTTTGTATGTCACCGTCATTTTGTGTATGATTTTATTAATGTTCTTGTTAGCAGCCTCCACAGTGCCATTCATCTTCGGCCGGTAAGGGGAAGAATTATGATGCTGGATCTTGAATTGCTTACAGAGTTCAGTGATTATTGTATTATTGAGATTTGTACCATTGTCTGTGATGATTCTCTCTAGCAAACCATACCGAAAAATCAAGTTATACTTGATAAACTGTGCCACAACATTCTTGGTAATAGTGGCAAAAGAGGCAGCCTCAACCCACTTTGTGAAGTAATCAATGGCCACTAGGATGAAGCGATGCCCATTGGAAGCGGTAGGTCTAATCTCTCTGATCATGTCAATGCCCCACATTGCCAAGGGCCAGGGAGCCATCAAGATATTCAAGGGAACCAGAGGTACATGTACTTTATCAGCGTAGATCTGGCATTTGTGACAAGTTCGGGAATGCTGATAACCGTTTGCTTCCATAGTGGACCAATAGTATCCTGCCCGTAGGATCTTCTTATCCATGGTGTGTCCACTAGAGTAGATGCCAAAGGTACCATCATGTAAATCTGCCATAATCTTCTCTGCTTCGCTCTTGTCTACACACCAAAGTAAAGTAGAGTCATGATTGCGCTTGTAGAGGATTCCATTATTGAGGAAGAACTTTGCGGAGAACCTTCTCAGAAACATGTTATCATTGACAGGTGCCCCCTCAGGATATTCTTGAGCCTTAAGATACCTTTTCACTTCATGAAACCAAGGTTTGTCTGCCACCTCATCAGTGTCAATCTCACAACAGTATTCATGTTCATCCAACCTCTTAATAGTGATTCGCGCAGCCTCTTTATCCCACTTGACCTTGAACATAGATGACATAGTAGCTAGCGCGTCCGCTAACTGATTCTCTTCTTGTGGAAAATGTTCAAAGGTGACCTCTTCGAAGTGTGGAAGAAATGTCAGCACATGTTCTTTGTAAGTGATGAGATTCGGGTGCTTCGTGTCCCACTCCCCTTTGATTTAACTTACTACCAAGGCTGAATCCCAGAAAATGCTCAAGAACTTGATCCTTAGGTCAATAGCATCTTTGAGACCTATGATGCATGCTTCATACTCCGCCATGTTGTTGGTACAATTGAAACATAATCTGGCCGTGAAAGGAGTTTGACAACCTTCAGGGGATATGATTACAACACCGATGCCATTACCGAGTGCGTTGGAGGCTCCATCAAAAATCACAGTCCATCGGGATCCTTCCTCAAGTCCTTCATCTGGTCCAGGTTCTTCATAGTCAGTCACTAACATAATGTTCTCATCCAGAAATTCAAAGTTCATGGATTGGTAGTCATCCACAGCCTGATGAGCCAACTGATCAGCTAGTACACTTCCCTTAATTGCTTTCTGGGTCGTGTATTGGATGTCGTATTTGGTCAAGATCATTTTCCATCTTGCTATTCTTCTGGAGAGAGCGGGCTTCTTGAAGATGTACTGGATCAGATCCATCTTAGATATCAACAAAGTGGTGTGGGTCAACATATACTGTCTCAGTCAGTGAGCAGCCCATGCCAAAGCGCAACAAGTTTTCTCGAGCAAGGAGTATCTTGTTTCACAGTCGGTAAACTTTTTGCTAAGGTAGTATATTGCATGCTCTTTTCGATCGGGCTCGTCATGCTGCCCTAACACACACCCCCATTGAATTATCTAACACTGTTAAGTACATTATCAAAGGTCTTCCTTCAATCGGAGGCATCCGAATTGGAGGCTCTGGAAGGTATTCCTTGATTCTCTCGAAGGCGGTCTGGAATTCGTCATTCCATTTTACCACTTGATCTTTCTTTACGAGTTTGAAGATTGGCTCACAAGTAGCAGTTAAATGGGAAATGAACCTGGCAATGTAATTTAGGCATCCTAAGAAGCCTCTAACCTCCTTCTCGGTGCGAGGAGCAGGCATCTCTTGTATAGCCTTCACCTTTGCAGGGTCTACGTGAATTCCCTTATCGCTAACAATGAAACCAGAAGTTTACCAGACCTTACCCCGAAGGTGCATTTGTTCGGATTTAACTTCAGCTTGTACGTCTTTAACCTATCAAACAGCTTTTGTAGATGATCCAGGTGCTCTTCTTCAGTTTGAGACCTAGCTATCATGTTATCAACATAGACCTCTATCTCATGGTGAATCATGTCATGAAACAGAGCTACCATAGCTTGCTTATATGTTGCCCCGACGTTCTTCAACCCAAACGACATCACTTTTTAGCATAAAGTTCCCCATTATGAGACGAAGGTTGTCTTCTTCATGTCTTCAGGTGCCATCTTGATCTGATTGTAGACGGAGAAACCATCCATGAAGGAAAAGATCTTGTGATGCATGGTGTTGTCAACCAGAACGTCAATGTGGGGGAGCGGAAAGTCATCCTTGGGGATTGCATGTTCAAATCTCGGTAGTCCACACACATTTGTACCTTGCCGTCTTTTTTAGGTACCAGGACTAGGTTAGCAGCCCATTGGGGATAAGAAGTGACAGCTACGAACCCAGTGGCGAACTATTTCATAACCTCTACTTTCATCTTCTCTGACATTTCAGAGCGCATGCGATGGACCTTCTGCTTTACCGGAGGGCAATCTTCTTTAGTATGCAGACGATGAACCATAATATATGTGTCTAGTCCTGGCATGTCTGACCAGGGAAAGATCTCAACATAATCATGCGACATCTGAATCAAACTTTGTTTGACACAAACATCCAAATTTTCACCTATGTTGACCTCTTTTTCTGTTCCCTTTTATGCCCAAATTCACTGTCTCAACTGGCTCTTCATGAGGCTGTATAGCCCTTCCTGCTGTAACAGTCTGGAAAGTTCTCCGAGTACCTCACAATCTTCCACACCTTCGTCCTCGGTTTGGTTGATCGAATTTTCAAAGTCATAACTGACAATAGCATAACTGTTATCAATGGGATCCAAAGTGGATATGTATATGCAATTTGATACGTGAGTGTGTGTAAGAGCATAACTGTATAGACAAAGTAAAAAGCAGAAAAGAAAAACAGAGAGCACAAAATTTGTAAGCATAAACGTCCAATGCTTTATTAATGTGTGATACGGTGGGAGAACTGACTAGAGGTTTTGAGTTTGTGTTCGTAAATGTTTCGGTTTAGCAAGAGTCGCCACCGACTTTTTATTTTATCCAAAGGAAAGGTCAAAAAGCACAGGAAAGACCTTTGAGATGTTTTCTTGGGTTCTGGGGGTAGATTATGAAAAGGGAAGGTGCTAGTACCCTTTTCATCCATGGTTTTCCATGGGCTCTTAGTTACTTGTTTAGATCACTTGCTTTGCTTTTTCAATTGTTTGAAATGGTGCTTTTGTGTGTGGTTTTGAAAGAATTTTGAAAAGAGGCCTTTGTTTAGGAAACATTTGTAATGATTCTTGTTTGAATATATACAAAGGTGTTTGTATTTTGAAAAATGTTTCAATGTTTGAAAGTTTGTTGGGAAATTGTTTTGAAATTGTGTGTATTTGTTTGAAAATAGCAAGGATGTTTGCAAATTGATCAAGTAAGTTTGTCTACCCTACTCAAAGATCTTTCCTACATATTTTTAACCCTTTGACATTGTTGTTTTACCATTGTATTTGGTAAACAACCTTGTATTTGGATGTTAAACGGGACGGGCGTGGGTCATCGTATGACCATGATAACAATGTTGCCAAGTATCTTAGCAAGTTTTGTAGGACACGATCAATTTTGTTTAGGCAACCAAGATAGCGTCATCGAGGGACTATGATCTTTTTTTTTGTTTTGTTTTGTTTTGCCAAGATACCTAGCATGCATACCATGGCCATTTTAAAGGCAACAAAGTGGATGAAACCCTAGGGGTGCTTGTGTGCATTGTGTTGTCATTTTTCATGCATTTTTGTCTTGTATTTAGTCATGCTATTTGTTTTGAATTTTGGTTATCATACAAACCCTAATTTACTAAGCATGCATATAAAAGCAATAAAATGCGAAAAGTAAATCTAAGACTATTACAACATTGATATGGGGAAGGGGATACAAGTTTGAATAAGGGGATATTGCTAAAAAATAAAACCCTAAAACTATTACAACCATATTGAATTTATTTGTACAAATAAATGAATAAGAAAATATTTAAATAGACAATTAAATATAAATATGCAAAGAATGTTTTTTTTGGATTTATTTTATGTATGTAAAATATACTTATTTAATGTCTTAATAAAAGAAAATAAAAGATGATTATTTTTGAAAGGGTGAAAACCCTAGTTTTTTGGTTTTAAAAGAAAATGTATTATATTATTTATTTATTCATTTTTATGTACAAGAAAATAAATAAAATATATACAAAAAATGTTTAAAAATGAAATATGTGTAAAAATATTATTTTAAGTGTATAAATAATAAAAATAAAAATATATAGTATTTTTGTATTATTTACAAATTTATTCAAGACAATAAATTATATTTAACCTAATAAACTAATTTTTTTTCATAAAAATAATAAAAATAATAAAATAAAAATGTAAAAATTAAGAAAATATTTTTGGTGATTTTTAATATTTAGAAAAAATAAATAAAGTCAGAAAATGTGAAATATATAAGAAAATATGAAAAAAAAATAAAAGAAATGGGCCAAGGGGGTTCAGGAAGTAAGTAGGGGGGTGTCAAAAACAAAAACAAACAAGCCCAGGCCCAATGTCCTTCGTCCCTGTCCTCTGGCCAACGACCAAACGCGCGCGCTTCTGAACTTGAAACCTGTTCTTGCTATTCTTTGTATGAAATAAAAAACTCACAACATGAAACTTATAGAGTTTTAAACCACGATTCTAACCATTTAAAAAACTTGATCTAACTCTAAGAAATCAGGGAGAATTTCAGTGCCCCTAATTTATGACCTAATTTTTTCAGCAAGTTCATCATCCAAATTCTCCTAGCTTAGTTAATATAAATACAAGCTATGCATATGTACAACTCAAGGACATTAAGGACTACATTTTTGCTTCACAAACCTAAGCCTAATGATGCCTAAATAAGGAGATAGAAAGTTGGAAATTACCTTGTTCAGGCAAGTTCGAGTATGGCAATGTAAAGACTTTTTATAAGGCCTGGAGAACTTTTCAGCTTGCTTAATGTTCCCTTGACCTTTCCCAATGCTTGGCTTGCTTTGATTTGATCTGAAACTCCTTGTAGAACTCAACCTGCAAACTCAGAAATTAAAAATGGTGAAGCTTGAAAATGAAGTTAGAGTTGATGAACAATGGCTTAGATAGTTTAGGTGGATTGTAGGGAATGTGTTTGAAGTGGTTTCAAGGAAAATGCACGAGTGAAATATGTTTTGGCTTGGTGTTTGCAGAGATGGCCCTGTTTTGGGCAGAAGTTGGTGTTTTTGTGTATTTGGGTGTTTGAGAGGCTTGTAACTCGTGTATTCTGCTTGCTATAATGTGTTGAGGCTGTTTGAAATGATACAAAGGCTTGCTCTTATCAGATTTCCAAGTTGTGGAGTTTTTGCACACTTGCTTGTTTTTGAAGAAAAGGTAGGAAGTGACAATGCCAAGGTTGTACAAGCTAGCTCAAGGTGTACACATAGTTGGTACCAATTGCCTGATATTCGTGGACTTTGTTTGCTGCAAAAGATTGGGTCCAATGCTCAAGAGAAACAAAATTGCCAAAAGCTAACTTTATCAAAGTAGGAATGTTAACTTTTTGCCATTTTTGGATTAAACCTTTGTACAAAGCTTCCAAGACAAAAACAATGCCATTAACCATTGTATTTGAATTTAATTTTTGAGTGTAGAAGAGATTAGAACCTGTAAACCAAGTAAAAGCATGCTTAGGACAGATTTGCAAGTTGTAACATGGTGCAAAATGCCTTGGCCAAAAGTGATAATTTGCCATTTTCAAACATTCGATTCTCCCTAACCATGAATGATCTTGGAGAGTTATTAAACATTTTGGAAAGCTTATAAAATTCTCTACAATCCATCTTTGAAATGAGTTTTGAGATTCCACTTGGAACTATGTGAAAAGTTGCCATGAAGATAGGTCAAAATCCTGCCTAAACTAGGGCAAAATTTCACTAAGTTAAAAGTTTCATGGACCCCTATTCACAAAATCATAACTTGAGATCCAAGCATATTTTGGGAAAACTTTGTAAATAAAAGTTTTAGATGTTGTGGAGGACTACAACTTTCATGTTGGAAATTTTCTTTGAATCCAATTGCATCATGGTGAAAAAGTTGGGAAAAGTTAGGAAAAAATAAGAAATTTTCATAACTTAGAAAATTTCAAAGTTATGAAAATTTTCCATTTTAAACCCTAATTTCCAAAATTAGGTTTCTTGGTGAACAAGTTTTATGTTTTGACACATCTTGAAGAAAAATGACCCTTGGCACTTGATTTTAACCAGAAAGTCAAAGTTTGACTTTTCAGTGTACAATTGATTTTTGATCAGTTGACTAGAAAATTCATATGTTAATCCAATGCTTTTGTGATCTTTTGAACCTTGTTATTAGGTCAAGATGATGCCATTGAGTCCTTGAAACCATTCTTGAACCCAATTTGCCATTGGCTAGGTTAAAAATCAGAAATTTCCCTTCTACAGTCAAAACCCTAAAAATAACCATTTTGCCCTTTTGATGATCTGATCAAAATTTCTTGAGGAGTTGTGGTACAAACTTGATCAAATGGTTCATATGAGCCTATAATGTTGATGTGGATCAATAATTATGAGGTTTGACTGTAAATTGGCCACAAATAACGTTTTCCCCAATATAGTTGATTTTTAGGTCAATTGTCCAATTGATTGGGCAAAAATTTGATACAAGGCTTGAAACTTGGTATGAGCAATCTTAGAGGTCCAACATGAAGTATGAAAGTCACATGGGGCATTGGAAATCCAAAAATCCGTGTGCAAACTCAAACCCTAATTTTAGGTCATCAGTGCAAGGAGATGTCTTGAGCTGAGCAAACCCTAATCCTGTCTGGAGTCCAAAGAGTCTTGTGATGGAAAATCTTGATAAAATGAGAGGGAAAATTTTGGGGTACAACATAATTCCATATGAAATTGAAATATGATAGCCCTCACAAATAAACCATTGTGCCCCGGGTAAGACACATGGTCGTAATAGATTTGGCATTTGTGACAAGTCCTGGAATGTTGATGGCAGTCGGCTTCCAAGGTAGACCAGTAATAGCCTGCCCGTAGAATCTTTATAGACATCATATAGCTGCTTGAGTGGGTGCCAAAGGTACCATTGTGCAGTTCAACCATGATCTGTTCAGCCTCAACCTTGTCCACACAACGGAGCAGAATGCAATCATGATTGCGCTTGTAAAGGATGCCATTGCTCAGGAAGAACTTGGCAGAGAATCTCCTCAAGAACTTTTTGACGATGATTGAAGCTCCTTCAGGGTATTCTTGAGCCTCGAGATACCTTTTGACTTCGTGAAACCAGGGTCGGTCCACTACTTCTTCTGTATTAATCTCGTGACAATGCACAAGTTCGTCTATTTGCTCGATGGTGATCTGGGGGGCCTCATTATCCCAGTTAAGTTTAAACATGGATGACATTGTAGCTAGAGCATCCGCTAGCTGATTTTCTTCTCGCAGGAAGTGCTCGAAGGTGATCTTCTCGAAATGAGGTAACAATGTCAAGACATGTTCTTTGTAAGGGATGAGATTGGGATGTTTAGTGTCCCACTCTCCTTTGATCTGACTGATGACCAAAGCTGAGTCTCCAAACACAACCAAAGATTTGATTCCCAGGTCTATTGCAGCCTTGAGACCAAAGATATAAGCTTCATACTCGGCCATGTTGTTGGTGCAGTTGAAGCAGAGTCTAGCAGTGAAAGGTGTATGGCAACCTTTTGGAGATATGAGTACCGTGCCGATACCGTTGCCAAGTGCATTAGAGGCACCATCAAAGTACAGGGTCCATCGGGATCCTTGTTCATGTCCGTCATATGTTCTAAGGTCTTCAATGTTGTCCAATGTCATAATGTCCTCGTCGGGGAAGTCGAACTTCATGGATTGGTAATCTTTGACAGCTTGATGAGCTAGATGGTCAGCTAGTACACTCCCCTTTATAGATTTTTGGGTCGTATACTGTATATCATACTCAGTGAGGATCATTTGCCATCTAGCTATTCTTCCAGATAAATCAGGATTTTTAAAGATGTACTTGATCAGATCCATCTTAGATATCATAGAGTGGTATGAGTCAACATATACTGCCTTATCCAGCAAGCAGCCCATACCAAAGCGCACCAAGTTTTCTCGAGCAGTGAGTATCGGGTGTCACAGTCGGTAAACTTTTTGCTAAGGTAATAAATGGCATGCTTTTTTCGGCCAGACTCGTCATGTTGGCCCAGTACGCACCCCATTTAATTTTATAGGATGGTCAGATACATGATTAGCGGTCTTCCTTCGATGGGAGGCATCAAGATAGGAGGTTCTAGTAAATACTCCTTGATTTTATCGAAAGCAACTTGACAGTCATCATTCCATTTAACCACCTGATCTTTCTTCAACAGCTTGAAGATTGGCTCACAGGTAGATGTTAGGTGAGAGATGAACCTTGCAATGTAGTTTAGGCGTCCCAAGAAACCTCTGATCTCCTTCTCAGTGCGAGGGACATGCATTTCTTATATAGCTTTGACTTTGGCAGGATCAACCTCGATGCCTTTGTTGCTGACGATGAATCCCAAGAGTTTATCGGATCGGACTCCGAAAGTGCACTTGTTAGGGTTTAATCTGAGGTTGTACTCCTTTAACTTGACAAACAACTTTTGTAAATGGTCGAGGTGTTCTTCTTCCGTCTGTGATCGGGCTATCATGTCATCTACGTAGACTTCAATCTCATGATGTATCATGTCATGAAACAAAGCTACCATGGCGCGTTGATAGGTTGCCCTGGCATTCTTCAGTCCGAATGACATCACTTTATAGCAGAACGTACCCCATTGTGTAACAAAAGTAGTTTTCTCCATGTCTTCAGGGGCCATTTTGATCTGGTTGTACCCTGAAAATCCATCCATGAAAGAAAATACCTTGTGCTGAGCTGTATTGTCAATCAAGATGTCAATGTGAGGTAGTGGAAAGTCATCTTTAGGGCTAGCACTGTTTAAGTCTCTGTAATCCATGCACATTCTCACTTTGACGTCCTTCTTAGGCACGGGCACAATGTTAGCAACCCATTGTGGATAGGAAGTAACAGCGAGAAACCCAGCGTTGAACTGCTTCATCACTTCTGCTTTGATCTTTTCTGACATGTCGGGCCTCATCCCGGGGACTTTCTATTTAATTGGTGGACAATCTTCTCTTGTAGGGAGACGGTGAACCATAATATCTGTATCGAGTCCCGTCATGTCTTCGTAAGACCAAGCGAAGATCTCAACATATTCATTCAACAGCTGAACTAAGCGCTCCTTGACACTTGGCTCTAGGTTGGAACCCACTCTGACTTCTTTTCTGTCTTCAACAGTACCCAAGTTGATTGTCTCTAACAGCTTCTCATGGGGCAGAATAGCCCTTTCTTCCTGTTGTAGCAGTCTAGCCAATTATCCCGGCACTTCACAGTCTTCATCACCTTCATATTCAGCATGGTTGACCAGATCTTCAGAGTCACTGAAGGCTATAGCAGAATTGTTACCCATGGAATCCGGAATGGAAGGGTACCTGCATTTGTGAGTGTGGGTGTGTGTAAGGGATAGCCACCTTTAAACAAATAAAATGTAAAAAGAAAGAAAATGAACACAAAAGTTTATATGTGAAAACGTCCATGATTCATTAAAATGGCAAATGAAGATGAAAAATCAAACCCTTACAAATGGACCTATGTACCTCGGGTAAGGCACAAGGCTAAAAGTGTACGAATTGTTTATGAATTATTACAAACCAACATAAATGTTTGAAAGATAAATTACTGATTTATGAAAGTAATTGGAACAAAGTCTTTTGCCTCCCATTTGTACAGTCCTCCGTCAACAGTAGGGAAAATCCAGTCTTCCAAGTTGCTCTCCTCTTCACTATCCTCCAAAGCATTGAATCCATGATGGGTGATCTTCACTGGTGGCCCTCCAGCCCGGGAGCGGCGTACAACTTTTTGAGCAGAAGCAGTGAACCCTAAGCCGAATTTATCTGATTTGAAAGGAAATTCTGGAAGCTGACCCCAGATTGTGCTTCCTCCTTCTTCAATCACAGCCTTTGCATCCTTGAGAGATAACATCCGAGGCACAGGTTTGGTAATCATGGGTACATAAGACACTGTCTTGGTTTCCGCAATCTCCTGAGCTACCTCTTCAATGTGTTGGAAAGGGGTCTCGATGAATTCAACATCCAATTCAACATAGCGGAAAGAATTTAGATGGCTTATCATGTACTCCTCTTCGCCATGAACAGTTATAATTTTCCCCTGGACAGGGTACTTGAGCATTTGATGCAGAGAGGAACTGACGGTTCCAGCATTGTGAATCCAAGGTCTTCCCAACAAGCAAGAATAGGAAGGATGGATGTCCATCACATAGAATGTGGAGTTGAAGGTTTCAGTTCCCACTTTAATCGGGATGTCCACCTCCCCGTGGACCATACTTTTAGAACCATCAAAGGCTCTGACAATGATATTGCTAGGTTTCAGGGTTAGGCCTTCACAGTCCAATCTATCCAAGGCTTTCTTCGGCAAGACATTTAAAGACGACCTAGTGTCTACCAGAACGTGTGCTAGGGTAGTCCCTTTGCATTCCACCGAGACATGCAAAGCGTCATTATGCTTTCTCCCCTTAGATGTTAAATCAGCATCGGAGAATCCTAAACCATTGTCAGCTGTTAGGCTAGATACACATTCCTGGAACTGATTCACGGAGGTTTCCTGTGGCACGTGGGCCGTCTTCAAGAATCTGATCAAAGCTTTGGCATGAGCCTTAAAACAAAGAAGCAAGGCGAGCATATAGATCTTTGAGGGGGTTTTCCCCAGTTGCTCCACAACATCATAATCACTTTTCTTGATTATTTTCAAAATCTCTTCCATTTCTTTTTGAGAGGTCTCAGGGATGACCAAAGGCTGAGCCCTCGTCCTGACGGGCGCTTCTTGGATCCCTTTCCCTCTATCATCAACAACAGTAGAGGGGACAACCACATGAGTTACAACTTCTTCAATAACTGGAGTTCTCGCAGATATGTTGACCGGCACAGGGGTAACCTTAGGAGAATTTGAGGGTACGAAGATTGCCCTTGGAGGAGCAATCTCCGGAGAGAAAATTCTTCTGCTGTGGGTGATTTTACTCGTTCCAGCAATGTTTCCAATGTCGAAAGTCGCTTCATCAAAAATTTCTTCAGCTGACTCAATCTGTTTAATACCGTGGTAGAAGATCTCTCCACCATAGTTCCACGGTATTGATATGGTTGGACTTGTATGGGATGGGCCCCAACATGGTTATCTTCAGAGGTACAATCTTCGGATCGGATGTAATCTTAACAGGTCTTTTGGAGACCTTAGAAAGATTGGTGGATATGGTAATTATCGAAACATCATTGAAAGAAGTCGGTGTAACAGGAGTCTTTTCAAAAAGGATTTCTTGATTATCCATTAGGCGTTGGATGCCTAACTTCAACAATGGACAGTCGGTTGGCAAGGATGAACAAAGGCAGCAATCTTCTTCACAACCTGGGAAAATCCCAGCCTTCAGCAAATTTAACTTGATTATCGGTAGAGGAGTTATCAAATCATCAACAGTAGAAATAAAAAGTTCTTCTTCAACAGCATGGGCATTGTGGCCATGCTTTGGCATTGGAGCAGAGATCACATTCGGCTTTTTAGGGGCATCGAATTCCACTTCTTTAGCGTCTATTAAATCCTGAATCTTATTCTTGAGGGCCCAACAATTGTTGGTGTCGTACCCTATGCTGTCTGAATGATAAACACACTTGTCGTTCGCGTGGTAAAAAGGAGAAGTTTTATTCGGATTCTTCGGGGCCTCTCTCAAGGTTATAAGGTTTAACTTCAAAAGATGGGGTACAACCTGAGCAGGAGTCATGTTTATCCGGATGTATTGCCGTGTAGGCCTTTCCACCCTTTGTTGGTTGGTTCTGGGTTGATTGTTTCTGGGCTGATCAGCTGCAGACTTCTGAATCATTATGGCCCCCACCGCTGGCCGGCGCTCAACTCTTCCTTGACCTCTTCGGGAGTAGACAACTGAGACTTCTTTCTTTGCTGGAAAAGGCTTTTTGATGGCAGCGGAAGCAAATGTATCTTTTTGAATTTTACCGCTTTTTATGCCGGCTTCAACTCTCTCACCGGTTAGAATCAACTCAGTGAACCCCACAGACGAACTTCCAATCAGGTGATTGAAAAAGGGACCAGACAGTGTACCCAAGAACATGTCTACAAGCTCTCTCTCAAATAGAGGTGGTTGTACTCGCCCCGCCAAGTCTCTCCATTTCTGGGCATACTCCTTAAAGCCTTCATTAGAGACCATGCCCATACTCTGTAATTGAGTACGGGTTGGTGCTAAGTCCACATTATATTGATACTGCTTGTAGAAGGCAGCAGCCAAATCCTCCCAATTGTGCACATCAGACCTCTCTAGCTGGTAGAATCAATCTAACTGCGTCCCCGACAAGCTGTCCTAGAAGAAGTGTACCCACAAGTCTTTTTCAGAAGAATGTGGTTGGATTTTCCTGACGTAGGACCATAGGTGCATCTTTGGGCAAGACACCCCATCGTACTTAACAAATAGTGGAACCTTAAATTTAGGAGGGATAACAATTCCAGAAACCAACCCCAACTCTTCAAAGTCCAGCCCTGGCACTCTCTGAACCTCTATGGCTGCCATACGTTCTTCCATATTTTTTTACTTCTCATCTGCAGGAGGATACTGTTGTTCTGAGTAATCCTCGTCCTCTTCTTCTTCAGCTTCAGAGTCAGAAGGCACTGCAACACCTTTACCCTTTCCTTCACCCTCTTCAGATGTTGATGGGAAATCCAAGACCTTATGGCGTGACCTTCAAATCTTCTACCCAAAGTAGCCACACCAACTCTCTTCTTTTTCTTTTTCTCTTTTTCCTTTTCCAGTAGAGTCTTGAGCTCCTCCTGACCCTTTGCCAAGGTCATGAGTAGCTATTGGAACTGTGAATTCTGCGCTTGTAAGTCTTTGACCGTCTGCTCAACATCCATCTTGCTGAAATAAATAGCAGAGAGATAAGGAAACCTGGTGTGAAGACCGGCTTATGCATATGATGAATGATATGTATTCATGTAATGCATTCTAGGATTCAGAAATTCAAATTTGTTTTAAACAAAGAAGGAACACACGTCATATTAATAAGATAGAATTGTTAGTACATAAATGCCCCATGGGCAATAATAATACAAAATTCTAATGTAAAAAGACGTTGCGCATCCTCTTTGGTGCAATGTAGGTGTTGAGAGTCTACTCTTCGTGAAGTTAACGAGTAAGTTCTAAAACCTTCTTCTCACTGGCGTAGAATTGGGCTTCAAAAGTATCGCGTTCTCCTTTGAGATGTATCCAAATCCTTTGTAAATCTTCCAATGATGTTGGCATGTCAGGATGTAGGAGGGTGTATGTAACCTCTCCTTCCTTAACAGGCTCTTTAATCACCGGGAGAATGTAGGGATAAGGTATCATAAGACTCTGGGCGCGGGTTCGTACCCACTTGAGGTAAGGCTCAAGGGGGATGGAATTCTTGTGTCCTAAGGTCTTACTGTCTACCTTGTTGAGCATCCTCCAAGCTCGGATGAACCTTTGTCGAAGTCCTCGAACATCGTTGTCGAAGTCAAAAACCAAGTCTGGAATCAACATGTCATGTGGGCCATCCCTTCGGGCATACCCAAACTATCTCAGAGCCAAGCAGGGGTTGTAGGTAATGCCTCCCCTAATGCCAAGTAGAGGGACATTAGGGAATTCCCCACAATGATTAATGATGATAACATTTTCTCTGGATCGAGAACACCAATAAACATCTGAATGTGTGAGAGTCATCAATCGTTGTGACCACCTCAAGCCTTGCTCATTCTTCAAGACTGACTGGGGAAGGTGAGAAATAAACCACCTTACTAGAAGAGGAGTACAGCATATGAGAACACATGTTTTCCTCATTGTTCGAGTGTGAAATGAGTGGAGGATGTCCCCAAGTAAAGTAGGCACAGGATTCTGAGACATGAAAATCTTGACAGCATTCACATCTATAAGCTGGTCAGGGTTTGGGAACAAGACTAACCCATAGATGAGAAGTGCTACAATCTCCTCAAAAGCTTGTAGGTCTAGAGAATTCCAGCAATCTTGAGCTTTCTCAAACAGGAACTTTGCCAAGAAACCCTTGACACCACTTCTAGTCTCCCAATGACCTATGACATTAGATGGTTGCAAGTGTAGGGCTTGAGCAACATCTTCAGGCTTTGGATCTCTTTCCGTACCGTTGAAGGGTAGTTGATGGAGAATAGGAATCCTCAGGAGCTGAGAAAATTCCTCCAAAGTAGGCACTAACTGGTAGTCAGGAAATGTGAAGCAGTGGTGTAGGGGGCCAAAGAACTTGAAGAGAACTTTCACCATGTCTTCCTCTATACTGGAGTTGACCAAGTTGAGAAGTCGACCATGTCTTTCAGTGAATGGAGAATACTCTGGAATCTTGGAAGAAAGCTCCTTGAGTTGAGGAGGAATTCTCACAAGGTTGACTTGGATTGTTTTCCTGCGAAGTGATTCCATAACCTACAAAACAGGAACAAAGATGAAGATCCAAAATCCTTGAAATGGTTAGTGGATGCAAATGATGCTTCATGATGTTCCTGATGTTATGCACAAGTATATGTACAAGCAAATCACACAAGTTCCTAGTTTTAGGCTTGCATGGGGTTTCATAGGTAAGTACCCTCTTGAAGTTTAGTTGGCTTAACCTGTCCTATAAATAGTAATCGGGTTCTAAGGAGCTCAATATCACTGGATTATTTTCTGTGTTCATTGTTTCAATTTAGCCACTTTACTGGCGACCGAAATATTCCAAGAAAACAACCCTCAATGAGTGTAGTATCGAGTATTTACCAACTTCGGACTGCACCAAAGCCGGTCATCTCACTACATCCTAAAAGGCCAAGATGGTCAAGTAAAGGTTCTAAAAGTCCATTAGTGCTTCATGACATCACTCAGCGCCCCCGTATTCTCTTTGATTGACTCAAAGGCTACCGGTACCCACAAATATGTCGCACTAATATAGCTATTGCTTAGACCATGTCGGTATACCCCACACAGTTTCCACAACGTATTGCTATTTACCTATGAATGTTTCCCCAAATCCGGGTAGAGGATTCAAACCCAAACAATAGAACCAAATGTAAAGCAATCAAAGCAAACAAGGTAAGCATGTAAAGATGATCTAAACCCTAAGGTAACCCCACTTTTAGAATATTTCCCCAGCAGAGTCGCCAGTTCTGTGATACGGTGGGAGAACTGACTAGAGGTTTTGCGTTCGTGTTCTCAAATGTTTCGGTTTAGTAAGAGTCGCCATCGACTTTTTATTTTATCCAAAGGAAAGGTCAAAAAGCACAGGAAAGACCTTTGAGATGTTTTCTTGGGTTCGGGGGGTAGATTATGAAAAGGGAAGGTGCTAGCACCCTTTTCATCCATGGTTTTCCATGGGCTCTTAGTTACTTGTTTAGATCACTTGCTTTGCTTTTTCAATTGTTTGAAATGGTGCTTTTGTGTGTGGTTTTGAAAGTATTTTGAAAAGAGGCCTTTGTTTAGGCAACATTTATAATGATTCTTTTTTGAATATATACAAAGGTGTTTGTCTTTTGCAAAATGTTTCAATGTTTGAAAGTTTGTTGGGAAATTGTTTTGAAATTGTGTGTATTTGTTTGTAAATAGCAAGGATGTTTGCAAATTGATCAAGTAAGTTTGTCTACCCTACTCAAAGATCTTTCCTACACATTTTTAACCCTTTGACATTGTTGTTTTACCATTGTATTTGGTAAACAACCTTGTATTTGGATGTTAAACGGGACGGGCGTGGGTCATCGTATGACCATGATAACAATGTTGCCAAGTATCTTAGCAAGTTTTGTGGGACTAGATCATTTTTGTTTAGGCAACCAAGATAGCGTCATCGAGGGACTATGATCTTTTGTTTTGATTTGTTTTGTTTTTCCAAGATACCTAGCATGCATACCATGGCCATTTTAAAGGCAACAAAGTGGATGAAACCCTAGGGGTGCTTGTGTGCAATGTATTGTCATTTTCATGCATTTTTGTCTTGTATTTAGTCATGCTATTTGTTTTGATTTTTGGTTATCATAAAAACCCTAATTTACTAAGCATGCATATAAAAACAATAAAATACGAAAAGTAAATCTAAGACTATTACAACATTGATATGGGGAAGGGGATACAAGTTTGAATAAGGGGATATTGCTCAAAAATAAAACCCTAAAACCATTACAACCATATTGAATTTATTTGTACAAATAAATGAATAAGCAAATATTTAAATAGACAATTAAATATAAATATGCAAAGAATGTTTTTTTTTGTATTTATTTTATGTATGTAAAATAAATTTATTTAATGTGTTAAAAAAAAGAAAATAAAAGATGATTATTTTTGAAAGGGTGAAAACCCTAGTTTTTTGGTTTTAAAAGAAAATGTATTATATTATTTATTTATTCATTTTTATGTACAAGAAAATAAATAAAATATATACAAAAAATGTTTAAAAATGAAATATGTGTAAAAATATTATTTTAAGTGTATAAATAATGAAAATAAAAATATATAATATTTTTGTATTATTTACAAATTTATTCAAGACAAAAAATTATATTTAACCTAATAAACTATTTTTTTGTCATAAAAATAATAAAAATAATAAAATAAAAATGTAAAAATTAAGAAAATATTTTTGGTGATTTTTAATATTTAGAAAAAATAAATAAAGTCAGAAAATGTGAAATATATAAGAAAATATGAAAAAATAAAAGAAATGGGCCAAGGGGGTGTAGGAAGTAAGCAGGGGGGTGTCAAAAACAGAAACAAACAAGCCCAGGCCCAATGTCCTTCGTCCCTGTCCTCTGGCCAACGACCAAACGCGCGCGCTTCTGAACTTGAAACCTGTTCTTGCTATTCTTTGCATGAAATCAAAAAACTCACAACATGAAACTTATAGAGTTTTAAACCACGATTCTAACCATATAAAAAACTTGATCTAACTCTAAGAAATCAGGGAGAATTTCAGTGCCCCTAATTTATGACCTAATTTTTTTAGCAAGTTCATCATCCAAATTCTCCTAGCTCAGTTAATATAAATACAAGCTATGCATTTGTACAACTCAAGGACATTAAGGACTACATTTTTGCTTCACAAACCTAAGCCTAATGATACCTAAATTAGGAGATAGAAAGTTGGAAATTACCTTATTCAGGCAAGTTCGAGTATGGCAATGCAGCAACCTTTTATGAGGCCTGGAGAACTTTTGAGGTTGCTTAATGTTCCCTTGACCTTTCCCAATGCTTGGCCTGCTTTGAAATGATCTGAAACTCCTTGTAGAACTCAAACTGCAAACTCAGAAATTAAAAACGGTGAAGCTTGAAAATGAAGTTACAGTTGATGAAAAATGGCTTGGATAGTTCAGGTGGGTTGTAGGGAATGTGTTTGAAGTGGTTTCAAGGAAAACGCACGAGTGAAATATATTTTGGCTTGGTGTTTGCACATATGGCCCTGTTTTGGGAAGAAGTTGGTATTTTTGTGTATTTGGGTGTTTGAGAGGCTTGTAACTCGTGTATTCTGCTTGCTACAATGTGTTGAGGCTGTTTGAAATGATACAAAGGCTTGCTCTTATCAGATTTCCAAGTTGTGGAGTTTTTGCACACTTGCTTGTTTTTGAAGAAAAGGTAGGAAGTGACAATGCCAAGGTTGTACAAGCTAGCTCAAGGTATACACATAGTTGGTACCAATTGCCTGATATTCATGGACTTTGTTTGCTGAAAAAGATTGGGTCCAATGCTCAAGAGAAACAAAATTGCCAAAAGTTAACTTTATCAAAGTAGCAATGTTAACTTTTTTGCCATTTTTGGATTAAACCTTTGTACAAAGCTTCCAAGACAAAAAAAATGCCATTAACCATTGTATTTGCATTTAATTTTTAAGTGTAGAAGAGATTAGAATCTGTAAACCAAGTACAAGCATGCTTAGGACAGATTTGCAAGTTGTAACATGGTGCAAAATGCCTTGGCCAAAAGTGATAATTTGCCATTTTCAAACTTTCGATTCTCCCTAACCATGAATGATCTTGGAGAGTTCTTGGACATTTTGGAAATCTTGTAACATGCTCTACAATCCATCTTTGAAATGAATTTTGATATTCCACTTGGAACTATGTGAAAAGTTTCCATGAAGATAGGTCAAAATCCTGCCTAAACTAGGGCAAAATTTCACTAAGTTGAAAGTTTCATGGACCCCTATTCACAAAATCATAACTTGAGATCCAAGCATCGTTTTGGAAAACTTTGTGAATAAAAGTTGTAGATTTTATGGAGGAATACAACTTTCATGTTGGAAATTTTCTTTGAATCCAATTGCATCATGGTGAAAAAGTTGGGAAAAGTTGGAAAAAAATAAGAAATTTTCTTAACTTAGAAAATTTCTAAGTTATGAAAATTTTCCATTTTAAACCCTAATTTCCAAAATTAGGTTTCTTGGTGAAAAAGTTTCATGTTTTGACACATCTTTAGGAAAAATGAACCTTGGCACTTGATTTTAACCAGAAAGTCAAAGTGTGACTTTTCAGTGTACAGTTGATTTTTGATCAGTTGACTGGAAAATTCATCTGTCAATCCAATGCTTTTGAGATCTTTTGAACCTTGTGATTAGGTCAAGATGATGCCATTGAGTCCTTGAAACCATGCTTGAACCCAATTTTCCATTGGCTAGGTTAAAAATCAGAAATTTCCCTTCTACAGTCAAAACCCTAAAAATGACCATTTTGCCCTTTTGATGACCTGATCAAATTTCTTGAGGAGTTGTGGTCCAAACTTGATCAAATGGTTCATATGAGCCTATAATGTTGATGTGGATCAAGAATTATGAGGTTTGACTGTAAATTGGCCACAGTTAACTTTTTCCTCAATACAACTGATTTTTAGGTCAACTGTCCAATTGACTGGGCTAAAATTTGATTCAAGGCTTGAAACTTGGTATGAGAAATCTTAGAGGTCCAACATGAAGTATGAAAGTCACACGGGGCATTGGAAATCCAAAAATCCTTGTGCAAACTCAAACCCTAATTTCAGGTCATCAGTGCAAGGAGATGTCTTGAGCTGAGCAAACCCTAATCTTGTCTGGAGTCAAAAGAGTCTTGTGATGGAAAATCTTGATAAAATGAGAGGGAAAATTTTAGGGTACAACATAATTCCATATGAAATTGAAATATGATAGCCCTCACAAATAAATCGTTGTGCCCCGGGTAAGATACATGGCCGTAAAGTTTATATTGTTTATTACATATCCAAAAACAAGAAAGACAATTACTTATGAATAAAAGTAATTGGTACAAAGTATTTTTTTTGTCCAGTTACTGGGTCCACCGTTGGTAGTAGGGATGATCCAGCTATCTATGTCATACTCATGTTCAGTATCTTCCATGGCGGAGACAACATCAATAGCATTGATTCCCGAGCCGTGCTTGGGCATGGGTGCAGTTATAAAGTTGGGAGTATCAGGAGGATCGAATTCAATCTCTTTTGCCTCGATCAGATCCTGTAACTTGTTCTTCAAAGCTCAGCAGTCGTTCGTGTCATGCCTCAGAGTCTTAGAATGGTAGGTGCATCGAGCATTTGGATTATAGTGAGGAGAGGCGGTGTTGGGATTCTTCGGAGCTTCCCACAAGGTTACCAGATTAGATTTCAACAAATGTGGCAAGACTTGAGACTGAGTCATGTTTATCCAGGTATACTGTCTTGTCGGCCTTTCTGTTCTAGGCTGATTGTTCCTTTGCTGAATAGGTGCAGGTTTAGAGATCATAACAACCCCTACCGCCAGACGGCGTTCAGTTTTGTCCTGATTTCTTTGATGGTAAACAGTACTAACCTCTTCCTTCCCAGAAAATGGCTTCCTTACCGCACTGGAGGATGCATCCTTTTGGATCTTACCACTCCTAATTTTGGCTTCCACCCTTTCTCCTATCAAAATCAATTAAGTGAAGCCGGATGAGGAGCTTCCAATCAGGTATTTGAAAAATGGACCAGACAGGGAACCAAAAAATATATACACTAGCTTCCTATCACACAGGGGAGGCTGGACTCTTCCTTCTAAGTCCCTCCACTTCTAAGCATAGTCCTTAAAGCCCTCACTCGAACCCATAGACATACTTTGGAGTTAAGTATGGGTGGGAGCAAGGTCTGCATTATATTGATACTGCTTGTAGAAAGTAGCAGCCAGGTATTCCCAATTATGAATGTTGGCCCTTTCCAACTGGTAGAACCATTCTAGTTGAGTTCCGGACACACTATCCTGAAAGAAGTGGACCTATAAGTCCTTATCTGCAGTGTGAGGCTGTATCTTCCTCACATAAGATCGAAGGTGCATCTTAGGATATGAAACCCTATCATATTTGGTGAACACCGACATCTTGAACTTTTGCGAGATGACAACCCCAGAAACCAAACCCAGTTCTTCAAAATCCAGACCTGATACCTTCCGGACCTCCATTGCATTCAAATGATCCTCCAGTAGTTTGTATTTTTCATCAGTAGTAGGATACTGCTCCTCATCATAGTCAGATTCATCATTAGATTCTTTTGGACTGGATTCCTCCTCTCTTGTTTCCTCCTCTCGATTGTTTCCTTCTATTGATGAAGTTATCAGTTCAGAGGCTCGCTACACTGGTCCTCTGATCCTTCTTCCCAGATTCACTAACCAAGTTGGCTTCTTTGGCTTCTTCTTTTCTTTAACAAGCAGGGCTTTCAGTTCTTCTTGCCCCTTGGTCAGAGGCATGATCATTTGTTAAAACTGGGCATTCTGAGTCTGTAGATCCTTTATTGTTTGTTCTAGAGCCATTGCTGAAATAAACAACGAAGAGGATGAGAAACCTGCTTATGCAATCATATGTATGATATATGTATGCAATGTTTTCAAGGATTTCACGGGGTAAACAAGAAAATGTCAGAATTTGCAGCTTTGATTGAAGAACTTCGTATCATTGAGTGTCCTTCTACAAGAGTCAAGCTCACCATATCAAGTGGGTCATAGCCCCTGACTCAAGTTGTTGAGTTTTGATCTTTCGACAGCATTGGCTAGAGGAAAATAAATCCCCTTTTCCCCTCACTAGACGTCTGATTTAGCATAACCTGCATCACAAACCCTTGAGATCCTTGAAATGATTAGTATGACATGCCATGTTATGATGTCATGATTATGCTAAGAAATCACACATATGGCAAGCACAAGCAAATCACACCAAAACCTTAAGTTTAAGGCTTGCATGGGTTTTAAGGTCATACCCTCTTGAAGTTGGATTGGTTCAACCTATCCTATAAATAGTAACCAAGTTCAAAGGGATCTCAATATCACTGATCTTTTCCACAAGCTTCATTCGATAGGCGACTGACTCGCAACCAAACAAAACTCAAGAGTGTAGCATCAAATATCTGCCGACTTTGGGAATACACCAAAGACAGCCATCTCGCTACGTTATAATGGACAAGTTGTTCAATTAAAGGTTCTAAGGTCAGTTGAAGCTTCATGACACCATGTAGCGGCCCCGTATTCTCCTTGATTAACTCAACGGCTATCAGTACCAACCAAAGTGTCGCATCATTGTAGTCATCGCTTCAACCGTGTCGGTATACCTCGTATAGTTTCCACAATCTATTGCTACTTACCTAACAGGTTTCTCCATATCCGGGTGTAGGATCTATAGTAACCCAAACAATCCCTTAAAAGTAAAGAAAACAAACAAGCAAACACTTTAGAAATAATCTAGACCCTAAGGTAAATCCCACTTTATTATACTCCCCAGTAGAGTCGTCAATCCTGTGATACGGTTGCAGAATTGACTGTTTAATACTGGTTTGAATTTTGTATTTGCAAATGTGCGGTAAGCAAGAGTCGCCACCGAATTTTATTTTATCCGACAAAGGAAAGGGTGAAAATAACAGAAAAAGACCTTTTTCGAGATTTTATGAGTAAGGGGATAGATTATGGAAAGGGAAGGTGTTAGCACCCTTTCCATCCGTGGTTTTCCACGAGCTCTTAGGTACTTGCTCATTTTTTAAAATTGTTTGTGCTTGTGTGTTTTTGAAAGTTTTTGTTTGCTTTATGGTAACTCTTGTATCAATCCTCAAGAGTGTGATAAAGCATTTTTCAAAATAGTTTTTGAAACGTGTGTAAGTGTGAAAAATTCAGATTTGAGCAAGTACTTAAGAACATTATACCTACTCGAAAAAGGATGCTCTTTTCCTCATACACTTTAGATAGTGCTATCTTACTATTAGTGAGTAGGTAGCCCTATCATCGGAAGTTGAGGGATAATCAAAGGGACGTTTTACAATCACGAAGGCACCTTGTGGAGACGCTTTAGCAATTTTCTTTTAGGGACTAGATCATTTACTGAAAGGCAACTGTAGGGTCATCGAGGGACTATCATCCTTTTTGATTTATGGGTCTTTACTAAAACGTTCCTGCCTCATGACTATTTTATTTAAAGGCAACCAAAGTGGGAGATACCTTAGAGGTGAGCATGTGGATATATGTTATATTCCGTTATTTATCTTGCATTATTAAATTTGCTAACATTTTAATTTTCAGTCTTATCATGCACGCCTAGTTACTAACAGTTAATATTTACATAAATTTAAAGTGTGAAAATTTCAATCCTAGACTATTACAACGCTTCAGGACAATTACATAAAAAGTGCAAGAAAATAAAATGCACAATTTTAAATCTAGATTATTACATCCCATAATCAATTATATTATTTATATAAAATTCGAGAATAAAACTAACACGCGCAAAATAAATATTACGTCTAAAAATACTAAGAAAAATTCTAAGTAAACAAGAAAAAAATTTTGGTTTTATTTTTATTTATTTCAAGAAAAATAATTAAACTAAATCTAAATTTAATATAAGAAAATAAATATTCAAAGAAATTAATTTAATTCTAATATTTTTGTATTTTTTATTAAGAAAACATTTGAAACATAAATTAAATCCTAAATTTTAGTTCATTTTAAAATAAGAAAGCAGTTAAAATTTAATTAATTAATTAATTAATTAAAGAAATTCACTATTTTAATTTAAAAAAATTCTAAGCCTAATTTTTTTGTGAGTTTTTTTATTATTTGATTGATTAAGTAAAGAAGATAAAATAAATTAAAACGTTACAAAAAAAACTAGATGGACTTGAGATAGTAGAAAAAATGTGGGGGTGTGGTTGTTGAATTCGCTTGCCCATGAAGGGAGAGGCCCAGATTTGCTTCTGGATCCAATGTGGGTTGGTCTTGATGGCATATGGTGAGCCTGCAGATGGAGTACGCTAGATCTGATCAGATGAACATCTGATGACACATGTCTGATGGTGTATAATGCACATCTAGCTACGAGGAGCACCTGATCTACATGAAACAAGTTAAAAAATATAAAAGTGGAGCTTACTGAGGCGTTTTGTGATGTTTCATGGCTTAGTAATGATTGCAAAAGCTTCAGGGAGCCTCCAGGAATGTAATTGGATCTTTTGTTTGGACTGAGGAAGGCTGGAACCTAAAATGCAAATTTTATAACTTTGATATTTTTTACAAAATTTGTAGAGCTTTTCCAAGCTGTATATCACGTGTCTTGAAGCTTTCTAATGTGTCCTTTATATAGAGAGGAGGGAGGAGACAAGATAATAAAGGTAATATCAACCATTAACATGTGTTTTTAAAGCCATGAGTGATGTTTTGTAACATTGCCAAAGACATTGAATCTTGTCCTTTTTGAATTTTGAATGAATATGGACATTTCTTGCACGAAATTTTATGGGCCTAGGCTGTCCAAAGCATCAACCCAAAGCTCAAAGCCATTTCCAATTATTTTATACATTTTATGTTATATTTATTTGAAATAAATTAAAATAAATATGAATAAAATAGTTAGAAAATGCAAGGCATGTAAAGAATAATTTTAGAGGTCCTTTATAGGCTTAAGAAGATGTTTGAAGTCCAAGAAATCAAGCCATTGACCTAAAACTTCAAGTTTGCTCAATGCATAATTCTTGAAAATTCTCAATTTTTCCCAACTTGGGCAAGCCATAACTTGCTCAATTTTCATCTCATGATGATGATCTTTGACTTTTTGGAAAGCCTAAGATGTCTACTTCAATCCCAGTTTTGTTAAATTTTGCATTTGATGATTTTATCTTGATGTAAATGGTCTTGATAAAAAGTGCCTTTTGTTGACTTTCTGAAAATGACTTGTAATGTATAAGCTTGTATCTTTCAAATGATGCATTTCTTGGACTTGAGGGCTGAAGAGAAGTTATAGGGAATTGGATTCTCTTCAAAATGAGATTTTGTTGCGAAACAATGGAAGAAGTATTAGAAAGTTATGTCTGGTCAACGTTTGGTTGACTTTTCCTATAGAAACCCTAATTAGCAATTCTTGACTTCTGATGAATTAGGAGCATTTTTTGAGGAATCATGAATTACCCTTGATCAAATGATGGATATCACTTCAAAATGTTGATGTTGACCAAAAATATGAAGTTTGACTGTATATAGGCAACATTTGACTTTTGACCTAGTACAGTTGATTTTCCAATATTTGAGCAATTGACTGACCAAACTTGTAGTGCAAGGCATGAAATTTGTCACGGATAATCTTGAAGACATATTAGGACCATGGAAGACATTTGAGACCTTGGAGCACAACCATCTTGATGAAAATTGAAACCCTAGTTGGGGGTTCGTTGCCTTAGGAGGAGAATTTGTCTGGTCAATTCTTAGTCATCCTATGGCATGTTGGGGACCTCAATGGGCATGTCTTTAGTGAAAATGGGAGGGTATATTTTGGGGTACAACGGTTGGACTTTATTGTGTTACATGTGTTCTCCTAGACTTGGGTTCATTATACTCCATCACCTTAGATCCATTAGATCTGTCAACGTGTATAAGTGGAAGAGATCCAACGGGTGAGGTTTTTTCTGATTTATTTCATTTTACAAAATTATTTTTAAATTTCCTTTATCTTTACAAATTCATAACTCTTTTACATTTTATCCAAAAATCATGAAAAAATATACAAAAATACTTGGAATTATTTCTGACTTTGTGAATATTTTTTCATATTTTTATTTTAACGTTTGATATTTTTCATAATTTTTGCATTGTTTGCCTTATTTTAATTATTTTAAAAATACTTCTCATGACTTGCTTTGTCTCTTTTTGATATTGTAAATGGGGGAGAAGCATATGCAAAGATGATGTAGGGATGAGAATATTTAGGGGGAGCCTTCATGATGAAAAAAAATGCATCATTGCATGTTTTGAAATCATAAAAAAAAGGGGGTATGTGAGTGCACTTTCGCGTTAGATGTTTTGCATGATGTCAAAACTAGGATAAATTTAGCATTTATGTACATTGGATGGTTTTTCTGAGTAATTATGTGTATCTTTGCATTAGGGTACTTATAACTCATTTAGAACATGTTTGGAAAATATATCATGCATTAAAAACCAGTTTTTGCACAAAAAACAAGGCTATATGTTGACACATGTCTTCTATGTATTGACACATGTTATCTATGTGTCCATACATGTCGTCTATGTGTTGACACATGTACCTCATTTTTAAAGCACGTAGATTATGTTTCTTTGTATTGACACATGACCTTGAATAGGACGATGTATACCATTACATGTGTTGACACATAACTTAAATGTGTCGACCCATGTTTCATACCCCAAATTTGTACTACCCTTGTATCTTTTCATCTGGCTTATTGAATTTCATTTCTATACTTACCATTAGATCATTTACATTGCTATACTCATGGGATCAAGGTTCTTAAGGTTTCTCCTGGCTCAAGATTTTTCATCAATTAAGAGATTGAGCTTCTCAAGGAAAGTTGTGTGGGTCCTCATGCTCATGGGCTTCTTATTGATAAAAATTTACTAGCTCCTTGAAATTCTCAGGAATCTCTTGGAAATTAGGGATGGATCTTCAGTCATCATCTCCTAAACCATTTAGTCAGAAATTTGAGTTTTGCCCCTTTCAAGCTATGAGCGTCATTTTTCATCAAGACTTGGTTTCTATGATTAATTGATAGCCCAAGGTATCAATTATGACCATTGGATCTATTATAAGGTTACTCAGAGCATCTCATTGGATGACTGTTGAAATTTTGACCTAATTTGCTGAAAAGTTAATTGTTGGTCAAAGGCATTTATCAACAAATTTCTTGAGCGATTTTGATTTAAAGGGTTCATATGATTTCCAAGGCATCCTCACATATCATTTTGGAAGTTGCGATGCAGGGTACGGGCTTAGACGACTTTTAAAAGAAGGTTGCAACTTTTCGATTATGGCAAGGAGTAGTTTGGTTCAACTTCGGGAAGCATGGTAGTTTTTGTTAAAATTATTTTCCTGCAGTTTTGAGTTAGTAGTAGGATTCGAATTTTGTGTGGCATGTGAATCTAGTTAGGACTGTATGTAGCATGACTTCTAATGACATTGTGTGGGTCTATATGTGTTGGTCTACTGCAGGAAATGGCAAGTTTGGATAAAGCATGACATGGGCAGTTCAGAAGAATTTCATGGTATGGGGATTTTGGATCAAAGCACTAGCATGGAAGCAACCCTGGAAGCATGATAGAGTTGAAGACAAATTTTGAAATTTAGGATAAAGTTTGAAGAATATATAAGTTTAAGATTAGCAAGTGAATATGTGAAGTATGAGAAAACTGGGTGGAAGAGACCTTGTTTAAAATGTAATAGAACTTGGACATTTGAAATGCTTCTTGTAGTGAATTGAAATTGTGATGATTCCTATGACGTACTAAGTTTGAACCAAAAATATATTCGAATTTTCATTTTACTCCTTTTCTCTTTGTTATGCTTATATCGACTTGTTAAGATAAACGCTAAAGATGAGGTTTATAAGTCAAATCCTTGAAATAATGCTATACTGATACCAAATGACATTTCCTTTTTGCTTGAGACCGAAAAATCATCAGTTTTGTCTTCGCATTTGTTGGACTTATGATGTTTTATGCCTTTAGCCAAAGATATCTTGAATTGAATTACGATTTTTCAAATGAACTCTCCATGTCTAAATGCTTTCGAGTGATTTAATGGACCTTAAAGCATAAGGCTTAAATTATTTGTTTCTAAAACCAAACTTAAATGTACTATCAATCAAGAACCCTTACTAATGACACTTGAAATCAAACTATGAACCTTGAATTTGCAATTTGTTTTCAAAAAGGTCCTTACAAACAAAATGCATATAATCTTTGATGAAGTTGAACAAAATTTGGACTCATGGCAACAAATATCACTTAAATGAACACTTCCATAATAATGAATCCACCCCAATTCGATTCTTCAATCCCCATCAAACTTGCATAAAAAAGGTGATAAGAGAACCAAAATAACTTAATCTAAAGGAAATCACAACATCATTGTTGTATCATGTATTGACTTCACATGTTTGCAAATCAATTCATAATTCCTTTGCCTTGAAAAAATGTCTCTGATTGAATTTACATTCTTAGACCTCAAATTGAATGATCCTTGGCTTCAAAATTGACCGAAAGTCCTCTTGGTCAACAATTGACTTTTGTTGACATTTGTCCAAAACACCCGGTTTCTCAATCTTTCCACCACCAATGCAACTCCATGATTTCAATCAAAACACTAGTCGGGGACCAAACAATTAGGAAATTTTGATTGATAGACAAAACCCTAATCTCTTGGTGGATTTTGTAGAAATTATTGAATGTGATAAGCTTGTATGTTAAAAGGATAGCCATGATGATAGAGTTACAAACCTTGAGCATTTTAATAATGACCTTCTTCAGTTGGTTAAGATACCTCATAAACCCTAGTTTGACCAGATGAAAGCCATTTGCACTTGATGAATGACTTTGTGAATGAGAATCACTCTTGAACTTGTGTAATCAATGGGAAACTCAACCTTTTGCTTGATGGATAATCTTGAGTCAAGAGAAAGCCTAGGAACCTTTATCCCATGAGTGTAGAAATGAATATGACCTAATGATAGGTATGCAAATGCAATGCAATAAACTAGATGAAAAGATATAAGGGTAAGATAAATTTGGGGTATGACAGTGTGATAAATGATACTTCTCATGACTTTCTTTGTCTCTTTTTGGTATTGTCAAGGGGGCAGAAGCATATGCAAAGATGATGTAGGGATGAGAACATTTAGGGGGAGCCTTCATGATGATACTAAATGCATCATTGCAAGTTTTGCAATCATAAGAAAGGGGAGGGTATGTGAGTGCACTTTCGCGTTAAATGTTTTGAATGATGTCAAAACTAGGATAAATTTAGAATTTATGTACATTGGATGGTATCTTTGACTAATTATGTGTACCTTTGCATTAGGGTACTTATAATGCATTTAGAACATGTTTGGAAAATATATCATGCATTAAAAACCAATTTTTGCACAAAAACCAAGTATATATGTTGACACATGTCTTTTATGTATTGACACGTGTTTTCTATGTGTCAACACATGTCATCTATGTGTTGACACATGTACCTCATTTTTAGAGCATGTAGCTTCTGTTTCTTTATGTTGACACATGACCTTGAACAGGACGATGTATATTATTACATGTGTTGACACATAACTTAAATGTGTCGAACCATGTGTCATACCCCAAATTTGTCTTGCCCTTGTATCTTTTCATCTGGCTTATTGCATTTCATTTGCATACTTACCATTAGGTCATTTACATTGCTACGTTCATGGGATCCAGGTTCTTAAGGTTTCTCCTGGCTCAAGATTTTTCATCAATTAAGAGATTGAGCTTCCCAAGGAAAGTTGTATGTGTCCTCATGCTCATGGGCTTCTTATTGATGCAAATTCATTAGCTCCTTTGATTTATCAAGAATCTCTTGGAAATTAGGGATGGATCTTCAGTCATCATCTCCTAAGCCATTTAGTCCGAAATTTGGGTTTGGACCCTTTCAAGCTATGAGCGTCATTTTTCCTCAAGACTTGGTTTCTATGATCAATTGATAGCCCAATGTATCAAGTATGACCATTGGATTTATAACAAGGTTACTCAGAGCATTTCACTAGTTGATAGTTGAAATTTTGACCTAATTTGTTGAAAAGTCAACTGTTGGTCAAAGGCATTTCCTAAAAAAATTCTTGAGCAATTTGGATTTTAAGGGTTCATATGATTTCCAAGGAATCCTCACATATCATTTTTATCATTGGTTTACATCATTTGGGGTTCATCTGCTTAACCTTGATTATCTGGTCATTTGAGCAAAACTCAATTGTTGACCAAGTGGACTTTTGGTCAAAGTTGAAGTCATTGATCATGTTTCCACATCATGTGGCCTATGGTTGAAGAGATTCAAGAGAAATACAGATTTTGGAAACTTATTAGGCTGAATTTCATAAATTCATAACTTCTTCATTTCTTATTGAAAATGAGAAAACTTTACATGCTTGGAAATAGAAAATAAGATATATAACTTTGTCATTTTGGTTCCATGTCCCAAAAATATAAGTCACTTTTGTGAATTATATGTCATTTTTGTGAACTCTATGTCATTTTTCAACTCAGCCAGTTTTTCTGGGAAGTTTTGGGGATCTTAATCAATTCAAATCAAAATATCATCAACATGAAAGTTGTAGGAAATAATTTTCCCTTTCCAGAAAGTCAAAATTTGTGACATAACTTAAATAATTGAGCAAGTTATTCCATTTACGTTTGGATTGCATTTCATTGATTTTACCAAGCCAAACCTTACGATTTCTCAAATTTTCAAATTGTCCCCATTCTTTTTACTTCAGTTAGGCCCATAAGATATTTGGGTCGTGTAGAAGAGAACCAAACCTTCTATTCAAACCCATGCATGCATTTGTACCAAGTTTGTACAAAAAAACCTCAAAATTGGCAAAAATAGCCAATTCCTTATTTCTCTCTCCACACTCCACTAACTTGTACCATCTTTTGAGCACATGCTATTGTATATATGAGCTGTCCAAAATGACCAAGAGGCCTCCCTTTCTCTTCACAAAATGCAACCTTGGTCACCAGCCATATTTTGGTCAAAACTTTCATTTATGCCCTCCAACAGTTATGAGGCCCAAATGACCACTTTACTCTCACTTTGAGACTCTATATAAGTGAACTCTTGCCTCCATTCACTTACACATTTACAGCATTAGCATATCTCACAAAATTCTCATTTATAGCCTTATCTCTCTCAAACCAAGTAAGATCTTGAAGTTTCTCTAACACAAAAGCTCTTTATTTGAGCTCTAACAAGAAGAATCAAAAGCTTTCTTATAATTTATTTCATTTGTTTTCTTTAATTTAGTTGAAATACTTTCATTAATCAAAAGAATACAAAAAAAAAATAGACTGAAAAAATTGAGTCTACTATTTAATTGTGATTTTAATTTTATTTTAATTTTATTTTTTTACAATTTTTCATATTTTTCTTGATTAAAAGTGTTTTTAATTGTTTCATTTTACATAAGTTTTGTATAAATTTAATTCTAACTTATTTATGAATCATAAAAAATCACAAAAAATATTTCCATGTTCCTATGAGTTTCCTTGAATTTTAGATAGCCTTAGACCTCATTTATTTTAGGTTTTGTTTGGTTTTCAAAATTTGAGAAATAATTAAGTGGTTTTTGAGGTTTTATCGCTTCTCTTTGAAATTTCAATATAATTCCCTCATTTCCATTGTTCTCAAAAATCTACAAAAATATGTTTGAGCTTATCTAATATGTTAAGAACATGTTTCTAATTTTTGAGGAATTTTAATTCTGATTTTTCTATTTTTTACCAATTTATTTTTTTCAGTGGCCATTCAAGCCTAGTTTTGAGCTAGTTTTGATCTTTTGATTTAATTTTAATATTTACATGAACTTTTAAGTTAAGAAAGGATTGGTTTATGACTTTTAAAAGACTTTATCTCCCTTGAACATTTTTTTTGGATTTTAAATCCTATTTTTCTATTTTTCATGGAATATTTAATTGAACATGTCCCTTTGGCCTAGTGTAATTGAATCAAGTTTCATTTTGATACTTGTGGACATAATTTAAGGCCAATTTTTGGGTATGTTATGATCATTCAAATGATTTAATTATATGTCAGCATGTGTTCATTTTTTGGAAAATATATGTTGATCATTTGATCCTTACCTTGAGCATAGAGTTTGTGTGATTTCCAAAAACCCTAATTTGAGTTCAATTGATATATAAATCATGTTCTTGCACAATTTTTGGTTGTGATTGATGCTTGGAGGTATGATAAGCTTAATGATAGTATTATAAAATACTTGATATCCATTTGAGTTAAATTTTTCACTTTGATATTTCTCTTTGAATGTGATTCATTTTGTGCTTGTTTTATGAGGTATATAGAATGCATTTATGCAACCTTTGGGAATTTGATTCTCATTTCTCTACTTCATCTATCTCTCTCTCTCTACTTGACTACTTGTATTTTTTCACCATGATCCCTAAGCCTCTATTGCATGACCTTTACACATCACTTAACACTTCACTCCTCACTATGCGTGATCACTCTTCACTACACCCTTGCCTTGTGTATCTCCTATTGCTTACTTCATTTTTTTTAATCTTTTTCTTGAATAAAATGTTCCATTAGGTTCTTATTCTTGCATTCTAACTTAGGTAGAAGATTCTCCTTTCAAACCTTAACCTCAGGGCCACCATTGCATGACAAATTTAGGTTTCTTTTCTTAGTCTCCCTTAGAATTTTTCATTTCCCTTTTGCATCTTTAAAACTAAAACTTATTTTTCTTTAATAAAACTCAAAACACTTAATAATAAATGATGAGAATGACACCTCCGTTAAGCGATGGAAATGATAAGCGGGCTACTTCTCGTTCTTATCATTCTTTCATTATTAATCTTTTGTGTGGTTCAAGTCTCAAACTATTTCTCAAGGTAAAAAACACCAACCAATTCAAAATTCCTTTTTCCACTTGGATTTTCTTTTGAAAACTCTTTTCATAAACAAATGTGTTTTAGCCATTCAAATACCAAGAAAACTCAACGACTTAAGCCTCTTCAAACAAGCACCCAACAAGTCAATGTTCCGACATTTGGAATGTCTAACGCATCATTCTTATAAAAAACACACAACAAACCAAAAACATTTTCTAGAAGAACTACAAGTGCCCCGATCCTTCATTGTACGAAGGGTGGTACGTAGGTACTAAAGGTTTGCAACCGTGGCTGACACTATTAATAAAAACTTTCTTTTTGTATATACTTTGCATATATTCCCTTGTAGAATTAAGCTTTAGACTTAGATTTTTATACACCCTTAGATTAGAAAAAACTTGAGTGAATCCCTAGGAGTACCATAAACATAAGGAATTGTAATACCTTCCCCTTGCATAATCGACTCCCTTACCCTTTTCTCTTGGTCATGAGGCCATGCTCCTTTCCTTTTCTTTAGGTTTATTCAGTGTTTCTTTTCCCTCTCTTGGGGATAAATAACATTGATGGCGACTTCTATATTTTCGCCTATCGGTCGTGCTTCGATGAGAAATCCCAGACGCGACAGCTGGCGACTTTGTTGGGGAATCTTAAGTAGTCAGTCTTAGCTTTTGTTTGTTTTCTTTTCTTTGGGTGTTTGTTTGTTTATTGCTTTGTTACTACTACTTATTGTTAGAACATAGTTTGATCCTACAACCCTTAATTAGAGTTTTGATGATAAGAAACACAAAGAACAAATATGCACTCTAAATTTATGTTATTTTGTATGTAGAAGTTCTGAACAAAACAACATCAGAAGTTAAGCTATAGAAGCTTTCAATGCGAGGTAATTAGAATTTGCACTGAAGAATGATGATCAGAACCTGCACTGAAGTGAAGAATACTCTGATTCTGAACAGAAGTTTCTTATACCATTATATCCTCACATCTCGGAGTCATCAATGTTCTGAAGCAATTGCAGCATGCAAGATTCTAAGTTCTGAAGCGTTACTATTCAATCAAGACAGCATCACATGCAACAGCTTCATTCAGACAAGAATCTGCTCAATATGGAAACAACATTGAATGTCCATTATCACGCTTTATGTTGGACTGGATTTCCATGCCTATATAAACAAGCTAAGAGAACAAATTGTTCACGATTTTCCATACAATTGCAACATATCTCTAAAACGATGCAAGCCTACATATTCATATCTACGCTCAAAATTGTTTAAAATATCACAATTGTGATACTGTTTTTGTAAGGAAAAACAACTATACACATAATACTCTTTTATCTTGATTAAGCTAGTTTTCCTTGAGATTAACCGTGTTGTGGTTGTACTCAAGAAGACTTTGGCAGTTGTCAAAGTAGTGGTTGTAATCAGTTTTTGATTAGTGAATTAAGTCCTCGTTGGAGAGAGGAGAAATCACCTTGACGGGTGGACTGGAGCAGTTTGAGATCAAACGAACCAGGATAAAAATATCGTGTCTACTGTGCTTTTGATTTTAAGATTTCAATTCAACCCCCCCTTCTCTTGTTTTTCACTTCTTCAATTGGTATCAGAGCGCCTGGTTCTGAGTTCATACACTTAACCGTGTCAGTATAAGATCCAAGCTTTAGAAAAACACTATTGTGGGACCAAGCCAAATCATCGGCAATGACTATCATGAGGACAAGGACAGAATCAGCGGAAAACCTCCAGTCTTTGATGGAGAAAATTTTGACTACTCGAAAGACATAATTGAGAGCTTCTTTCTGGCTCATGATGCTGATCTATGGGACATGGTAATTGATGGATACACACATCCAGTGGATGAAAGTGGTCATAAGATAGACAAAAAAAGGATGTCTGACCAGCAAAAATGTGATTTCAGAAACCATCATAAAGACAGAACAATACTTCTCAGTGCTATCTCATACTCAGAATATGAGAAAATCTCAAACAGAGAGACAACCAACAACATGTTTGACTCTCTGAGAATGACGCATGAAGGCAACATACAAGTCAAAGAAACCAAGGCCCTTGTGCTCATTCAGAAATATGAAGCATTCAAGATGGAAGATAGTGAATCCATAGAAACAATGTTCTCAAGATTCCAGATCCTTGTTTCTGGGTTGAAAGTTCTTGACAAAGGATATTCTACTGCTGATCACGTAAAGAAGATCATCAGAAATCTACCCAAGCAATGGAGGCCAATGGTCACTGAACTTAAGCTAGCTAAAGATCTCAACAAGATATCTCTGGAGGAACTTGTCAGCTCCCTCAGAAGTCACGAGATAGAGCTAGAAGAAGATGAGCCTTAAAAGAAAGGTAAGCCTCTAGCATTAAAATCTAACAAAAAATTTGATTCTAAGGTTTTGTAGGCTATGGAAGAAACCTCTGATGGATACTCATCAGAAGAAGATGAGTTGTCTCTCCTCTCCAGAATGGTCAATCAACTGTGGAAGCAAAGACAAAGGAAATTTAGAAACCCTTAAAGATCAGAGAATCAAAACGAATCCTCCGCCAGATATAGAAAGTCTGAGTCATCCTCTGGACACAGAAGATCTGAAGGTTCTTCAGGACACAGAAAGTCAAATAACAAGGACATCATCTGCTATGATTGCAATGAGCAAGGGCACTACAAAAGTTACTCTCCAAGGCTTCAGAAGGAGAAGCCCAAAAAAAAGTTCTTCAAGGAGAAGAAGAAAAGCCTCATGGCAACATGGGACGATTCAGACACTTCTGATGCTAACTCAGAGTCAGATGATGATAGAGCCAACATAGCTGTCATGGCAAATGTGTCAGAAGACAGTGAAGCTTCCGGTTCAGACTCAGAATCAGATACAGAAGAGGTATTCCCTGATTTCACAATTAATTTTACTAAGGCTGAACTTGTAGAAAGTCTGAATGAAATTCTGGAAAGATATCAGCAAATCAAAGTCAATTTCACGAACCTGAAAAGGGATCTTGTCTATGACTCTGAAAAGACTGAGAGTCTTAGATTAGATAATTCTGAGTTAAAAGAAAAGGTTTCAAAATTAGAAAACTATTTACAAAACTCTCAGAAAGTAATAATCATAGAGACTCCCATTCATGCTGATAAGATCATCAAAGAGTATGATCACAGCTTTCAAAAGTTTCAGGCTAAAAACATAGATAGAAGCAAGATGGCTTCAATGATCTATGGAGTTAGCAGGAATGGCAGAAAAGGATTAGGATACCAAGGTAAGGTATCTACACCTAATAAAGTCATGGACCTTGTCATAAAACGCACACCACTAAAATCACACTTCACATATGAGCACACACATGACCTAAAATACACTAGTAATGATTACTCTGTCAAACCAAAATTCAACCAGAATTTTGGTAAAACTAACAAACCAGGACCCAAGAAGATATGGGTGCCTAAGGACAAAATTATATATGTACCAGATATCTTTAGCAGCAAGGCTAAAACACCAGTCATGGTACCTGGACTCTGGATGCTCTCGACATATGACGGGAAGAAAGCATATGTTCCAAATCCTGGAACTTAAACCTGGAGGCTACATGGGCTTTAGAGGAAACCAAAGAGGGAAGATAATTGGCTCTAGAACAGTAGGTAATGGTAATCTTCCTTCTATAAATAATGTTCTCTTAGTTGATGGATTAATGCATAACCTGTTATCCATAAGTCAATTAAGTGATCACGGTTATGATATAATCTTTAATCAAAATTCATGCAAAGCTGTTAGTCAGAAAGATGGAACTATCCTTTTTAATGGAAAGAGGAAAAACAACATTGATAAGATAAAACTTTCTGAACTAAAGAGTCAGAATGTAAAATGTCTTCTTTCTGTTAACAACGAGCAATGGGTCTAGCACAGAAGATTGGGGCATGTTAGTACGAGAAGATTATATTAGATTAACAAACTCAATCTGGTAAGAGGACTTCCTAATCTGAAGATCAGTTCAGATGCTCTGTCTGAAGCATGTCAGAAAGGCAAATTTGCAAAACCTTCTTTTAAATCTAAAAATGTTGTTTCCACCTCTAAGCCATTAGAACTTCTGCACATAGACTTATTTGGACCAGTAAAAACTGCGTCTGTTAGTGGCAAGAAGTATGGGTTAGTGATCGTAGATGACTATAGCAGATGGACATGGGTAAAGTTCTTAAGACACAAGGACGAGTCACATTTTGTGTTCGTTGCATTCTGTAACCAAGTTCAGAATGAAAAGGATCTTAGAATTGTCAAAGTCAGAAGTGATCATGGTGGAGAATTTGAAAATAAAAAATTTGAAACATTTTTTAATGAAAAAGGCATCTTACATGACTTCTCTTGTCCTAGAACTCCCCAACAAAATAGAGTTGTAGAACGAAAGAACAGAACACTGCAAGAAATGGCCAGAACCATGATCAATGAGACTAACATTGCTAAGATCTTCTGGGAAGAAGCAATTAACACAACGTGTTACATTCAGAATAGAATCTCTATAAGATATATTCTGGAAAAGACTCCATATGAATTGTGGAAGAACAGAAAGCCCAACATTTCTTATTTCCATCCTTTTGGATGCACCTGTTTTATTCTGAATACTAAAGATCATCTGAACAAGTTTGACTCTAAAGCACAAAAGTGTATTATATTAGGATACTCTGAACGCTCAAGAGGGTATAGAGTATACAATACAGAAACACGGATTGTTGAAGAGTCAATTAGTGTTAGATTTAATGATAAGCTTGACCCTCAAAAGTCAAAGCAGAATGAATTCTTTGTAGATATAGAAGTTGAATTCACAGGTACTGAAGATAACTCATCAGAAGTTCCCAACAGAGACGCTCCAGCAACTTTAGAAAGAAATGTTACAAGTGATCCAGTACCTTCTGTTGATCAACTCCAGAAAAGGTTATCCAGAAGCAGCATAGCTCACCCAGAAGGTAAGATCTTGGGAAAGAAGGATGATCCAATAAGAACAAGATCAAAATTCATAAACTCTGAAGAATCCCTCATGGGAATGGTCTCTCTGATTGAACCAACAATAATTGATGAACTAAATCAATTCACAAGAAATGATGTATGGGATCTGGTTCCCAAACCAAAAGGATTCAACGTCATTGGAACAACGTGGGTGTTCAGAAATAAACTGAACGAACAAGGAGAAATCATCAGAAACAAAGCACGACTAGTGGCACAAGGTTATAGTTAGCAAGATGGGGATAGAATATACAGAAAACTTTGCTTCAGTCACCAGGTTAGAATCTATCAGACTCTTAATCTCATTTGCTGTAAACAATGGCATCACTCTGTATCAGATGGATGTCAAAAGTGAATTCCTAAATGGCTACATAGATGAAGAGGTATATATGCACCAACCCCCTGGGTTTGAAAATTCCAAACACCCAGAATATGTTTTCAAACTAAATTAGTCACTCTATGGTCTGAAACAAGCTCCCAGAGCTTGGTATGAAAGTCTAAGTAACTTCCTGTTAGAAAAGGAATTCACTAGAGGGAAAGTGGACACAACCTTGTTCTGTAAGACATTTAAGAATGAAATTTTAGTTTGTCAGATTTATGTAGATGATATCATTTTTTGATCCACTAAACCTTCTATGGGAAGAGAATTTGCTAAGTGCATGCAGGCAGAGTTTGAGATGAGCTTAATGGGGGAACTCAAATTCTTTCTGAGCATTCAGATAAACGAAACTCCAGAAGGAACTTACATTCATCAGAGCAAATATGTCAGAGAACTTCTAAAGTAATTTGACCTCTCAGAATCTAAGCCCTCAAAGACTCTAATGCATCCCACGTGCATTCTGGAAAAGGAAGAGGTAAGTAAAAAGGTAGAACAGAAAATCTACAGAGGTATGATTGGATCTCTCCTTTATCTGACGGCTTCAAGGCCTGATATTTTATTCAGTGTTTTCTTATGTGCTAGATTCCAATCAGATCCTAGAGAATCTTAGTTAACAGCAGTTAAGCAAATTTTCAAGTATCTGAAAGGTACTACTAATCTGGGTTTGTTTTATAGAAAATCCAATGAATACAGCTTAGTAGGATACTGTGATGTTGACTTTGCTGGAGACAAAGTAGAGCGTAAAAGCACTTCTGGAAGATGCCAGTTTCTGGGAGACAATCTGATCTCATGGACCAGCAAGAGACAGTCCACAATAGCATTGTCAACAGCAGAAGCTGAATACATAACAGCTGCTGGATGTAGCACTCAAATTCTCTGGATGAAAAGTCAACATGAAGACTTCAACATATTTGAGAGTAACATTCCTATATTCTGTGATAACACTTCTGCCATATGTCTCAGTAGAAATCCCATTTTCCATTCTAGGGCTAATCATATAGAAATAAAACATCACTTTATTAGGGACTATATTCAGAAAGGAATTCTTACTTTAAAATTTATTGACACAGACCATCAATGGGCTGATGTATTTACAAAACCCCTTTCTGAAGATAGATTCAATTTCATTCTGAAACATCTCAGCATGAAATTATGCCCAGAATAAAAAAATTTATTTGCATATCTTAACCCTTAGAACTTTATTGTTTTTCTATGAACATCTGATCAACTTGTCTTCAGAAGTTAGAAGTACAGTTGCCTCAGAATCTATCTATGAAGATCTAAACATTTCATTTTAAGGATAGAGGCGTGCAGTTCACATCATCAAACATCTGCCATCCTCTCACAAGTTACCTTCTGAGGCTGAACACGCGTTCAAATTCTAAAGGGTCCAAGGCTCTGATTGGATACGTTGAGACACTTGTGAGCGGTAACTGTACAATATCTCTCTAAATCCCCTAATTTCAGGTTTCATTAATGCATATAATCATTACTTATTTTATTTCTTACTGATTACGCTTTCTAAAAACCTATATAAACTCATTTTACTATTTCATTCATTCACGTTTTACCTTCTTCTATATTCTCTTTTGTTCTAGTTATTTTTCAAAAACTCTTTCCATTATTTTTCTTCAAAGAATTTGTGTGAACAATGGCATCATCATCAAGTCTCAAGAATCTCAGTGCTCCTGAATCTTCATCAATGGAACAATATGAAGAACCCATTAGAATGCTACTCACTCCGGATGACAACCTTGAAGTTCTCTCTGAATTGATCATTGATTTTGAAAGCTTACAAGAAAATGGGTTTTATCTGTATGAAGATGTAACTGCACAGGGATGGAACAGATACTTTGATCGTCTGTTGGGTCCAACTTTTCCCATTCTTGTTAAAGAATTCTGGATTCATGCTACCTCATCCAACCACCAGGTCACATCATATGTTATAGGGAAGAAGATAGTGATAACATAAGATTTGATTGGGTCACTCATTGGATACAATGGCGGTGGAGTCAGGTGCATTGATATGGCTGATAGATGCTCTGACCTAAAATCTATTGCTAGGGAAATCTTCACTTCTGGACAGCCATCCAGCAAGATCAGAGACTTGAAGGATCATCACAGAATCTGGGCTAGAATAATTCTGGGATGCATCAATCACAGGAAGCCTACAAGCTCTCCTGATTACATCAATATTGATCAGCAGTTTCTGATTTACTTCATTGCAAAGAAGACCAAGATAAACCATCCACACTTTCTCTTCAACCATCTCAGAACAAGTGTGAAAGAGACAAGAGAAGAAGAAAGAACTAAGAGGGATTGGATTCCTCTTGGAAGATTGATTTCAGATATTCTAACAGAAAACAAACTGATAGAACATCTGACAGAGGCTCAAGAAACCAGTACTCTGGAAGCAACTACTGGGAAACCCTTGAATGCCAAGAATCTGAAGAAAATGAAGATTATTGAGAACATTAAGAAGGAACCAACAACTGCTTCTTATGAGACCATCACTCATAGGAGAATCCCTCTGAAGGATTTTCCACTATTTTCTGAGATAGATGCCTCTCCAAAAATCATAGTCAGATACCTTGAGGCTTGCAAAGCTGATGGGACTATTCCAGAAATCAACATCCAAGATCTACACAAGCTAGCTCCAGAGGTTGTGTTAAAGAAATCCAAAAAGAGGAAGGCAGTAGGAGAAGGATCCTCTCAGAGGACACCTAAAGCTGTGAAAAAGAAAGGTAATCCATCTTCTGTTTCTATTGTAAAGTCAATAGCTATTCCAACATCTAAAACCATTCCCCCTCAACCAACAGAAAATCCTTCACCCTAAACATTTGAGGACTCTGACATAGAGTTTGATCCATATGTAACTCTTAGAAACTTCTTGAATGAACCTCACTCCCCCAATCCAAATCCAAATCCAGAACAACAGCAACCAGAACTTACTAAAGTTCTATCTGATATTGACCTGTTTGATCAAGACTTTTCCTCACCACTCCCAAAAAATCCAAACACTCAACCTCAACTCCTAGAAAATCCAAAAACTCAACCTCAAAACTCCCAGAAAATCCAAACACTCAACCTCAACTCCTAGAAAATCCAAAAACTCAACCTCAAAACTCCCAGAAAATCCAAACACTCAACCTCAACAACCAGAAAATCCACAACCACACTCAACTCAACCAGAAAATCCACAACCACACTCTCCTCAACCAGAAAATTCACAACCATACTCTCCTCAACCAAAACATTTGAACCTCAACTCACCTCAACCAGAGAATGGAAACTCTCTCACTCCTCCCTTTGAAAACCCATCTTCTGAAACTCCTGAACCAGAAACTCAACACGCTACGACAAACCAATTTGAAGACTCCCCTTCATATTCTGATACCACAATCCCAATCCCTGGAATAACAGAACCTCTTACGATTCGTTTACCTCTCACTATTCATGATATTCCAGAAATCCCTTAACCATATGAATCTACACCACCAAACACCCCTAACTCACCAATCCTGATTTCTGACTCTTCCACTCCATCACCCATCAACCGTCCAGTTGAAAACCTCAGACTTGTCATTGATCCACACGTGCTAAACCAACTAGCTTCCACCTCAAACAAAATTGCCACTCCCAAACCTAATCCAACCTCAACCAAATCAAATATTGGTAAGAACCTGTTGATTTTTGAAACAGAAATGCAGGAATGGATTACTTCTTTGAAGCAAGAAAGTCAAGAGATTTCTAATCCCGCTGCTTCTGATTTTCTATGGGAAAGTTTCAGAAAATGGCTCACCTCTGAAACCCAGAAGCTGGAGGAATTTGGCTATGAAAGGGCTCAGCAGAACTTCAGTGATCAGCTGAAAGCCTTCCAAGATCAAGTTCTGAACCAACGGTACAAGAAAGATATTCTTCCGCTGGATAATGCTTCTTGGAAAGAGCACCATTCTGCAGAAGTCACTGAACCAGATTCTGATAGTCACTCTCTGACTACTGATCTAGAAAATATGATTGCAATAGAAGAAGTGGTTCAATCAGAAGAGGCTGCAGAATGTTCTGAACAACATGAAACCTCTGAAGATACACCAACTTCGTCACTAGTCATGCAAACTCTGGAAGAGTTGAGGAAGGAGAATGCCTTAATCCATGACAGACCGGATAAGCAAGAGGATGCAAACAAAGAGATCAAGGGTATTTTGGATAAACAAGAAGATACAACAAAAGAAATCAAAGACATTCTGAGAAAGCAGGAAGAGTCAAGCACTCAGATCAAGAGCTTGTTGGAAGCGTTGTTCACACGCCTTCCCCCTCCTTCTTAGATTTTCTTTAAACTGTTTATCTGTAATTTTTATCTTATCCTCCTAGTTTCTGAAAATTGTCATTGCATTCTGTTTTCAATATAATTCATCCTTTTTGACTCTGATTATATTGCTTTTTGATACCTGGCAAAAAGGGGGAGAAAGTAAGATATTTTCAATAACAGAATACCGGGACAAAGTCTCAAACATTCTGAATATTTTAACCTCTATATTTCCTGAAAAGATTGAACAGGAACACATTATGTTAAAGACATAAGGAGATGCATCAAAAGCTCTAACGAGAAGGAAATTCGGGGTAGTACTCAACTTAGGGGGAGTCTCTCTTAAGCTTTTTGTTCTATATTTTTCATTGAAAATCCTAGTTTTTGTCATCATCAAAAAGGGGGAGATTGTTAGAACATAATTTGATTCTACAACCCTTAATTAGAGTTTTGATGATAACAAACACAAAGAACAAATATGCACTCTAAATTTGTGTCATTTTGTATGCAGAAGTTCTGACCAAAACATCATCAAAAGTTAAGCTATAAAAGCTTTCAAGCTGAGGTAATTAGAATCTGCGCTGAAGAATGATGATCAGAACCTGCGCTGAAGTGAAGAATACCCTGATTCTGAATAGAAGTTTCATATACCATCAGATCCTCACATATCTGAGTCATCAATGTTCTGAAGCAATTGCAACATGCAAGATTCTAAGTTCTTAAGCGTTACTATTCAATCAAGACAACATCTCATGCAACGGCTTCATTCAGACAAGAATCTTCTCAATATGGAAACATCATTGAATGTCCATTATCACGCTTTATGTTGGAAAGGATTTCCATTCCTATATAAACAAGCTAAGAGAATAAATCGTTCACAATTTTCTGTACAACTGCAACATATCTCTAAAACGCTGCAAGCCTACATATTCATATCTACGCTCAAAATTGTGTAAAATATCACAGTTGTGATACTGTTTTTGTAAGGAAAAACAACTATACACAGAATACTCTTTTATCTTAATTAAGCTAGTTTTCCTTGAGATTAACCGGGTTGTGGTTGTACTCAAGAAGACTTTGGTAGTTGTCAAAGTAGTGATTGTAATCAGTTTTTTATTAGTGAATTAAGTCCTCGTTGGAGAGAGTAGAAATCACCTTGACGGGTAGACTAGAGTAGTTTGAGATCAAACAAACTAGGATAAAAATATCGTGTCTACTGCGCTTTTGATTTTAAGTTTTCAATTCAACCCCCCCCCCTCTTGTGTTTTTCACTTTTTCACTTATTTATCTGTTTATATGTATTGCATTTTATTTTATTGGTTTCCTATACTCTGGTTATTGTTGTTGTGTTGTTAGCTTATGGGGATAGGATGATACTATGAGGTAAAATGCCGAGTACCCAGGTTAGAGTTGTAAACCATTAGGAACCACTAGAGTGGGGACATGACGGCTACTGGACGAGGTTCTACTAGTGAGGTCATGTGTAACATGCTTAATTGAGGTACAAATAGGGTATTTTCATCATACACGTCTGTGTTGCAATGATAGTACTTTCAAGTGGATCCATGATTCTGAGTCACCCTTGCCTTACCTTGACCTAGAATTCACTCACGAGTGGGGAAATGGTGTTATTACATGTACCATTTTTGACTTTGGTTCTGTTGGTGAATTTGGTTTCGTTGTTGACTATTTTGGTTCTTGTTGGTGTCTGATTCAAACTTTTGATCCTGTGATTCTTGACTCCGTATAACAGTTCAACAGTGTCTAGTGTTATGGAAACCTAGATCCCGTCATTTTTGCATCATAGCATATCTATTTTCAAAAGAAATATGATGTACAAAAAATGATAACTCACATATTCATACCACTTCTAGGATGTCTTAAAATTATTGTCTTTCGTTTATTAAACCTTATTATTTATCATCTTATTGGGTGATGAGAACATCATGATTTCCTGGAAATGAAAGCATTGCATGCACTTCATACATTTCATACATCTTTTTATCAAGTACAAAAACATATTAGGGGTCCCTTTTCCTTTAGAATGCAAGAATTAATGACTACAACTTCCCTACATCCATATAACACCAGACTCAATCAACATAGGATTATGGATCGCTTTGAAGAGAATCAAAATGCTCTCCGCCAAGACATGGATACTACGGGTGTCAGAATGATTCAACTTCTCGAGACTCTCTAAGCTATTGTTCTGGGACAGAAAGAGCTTCGTCAAAACATCATTAAGATTGCAAAATTTTCTCCTTCCACTTCTAATGGGTCCCCTAGTACTCATAATGGAATTCCCAAGGTTGTTACCATTGTGATTACTCCTGAAACTCAAAATAAGGTGGTTGACAACCATTACAATGTCATTGCTATTTATGATTCCTAGGGTGATCTCACTACTGACCTTGCTGAAACTAATAAAATGTACCATTCCCTCGAGGAGCGTCTCAAAGCTATGGAAATTTCTAAAAATTCTGGAGTTAATGCTACTGCAATGTGTCTTATTCTTGGGATTGTTATTCCTACAAAGTTCAAAGTTCCAGAATTCGACAAGTATAAGGGAACCTCTTTCCTAGAGCCTCATCTTCATTCCTACTATCACAAGATGGTCTCTTATGTTGATAATGAATCGTTACTCATAAAATTCTTTCAAGACAGCCTAACAGGGGCACCATTAGAGTGGTATATGCAGTTAGAGAGAACACATGTTAATACTTGGAGAGAGTTGGTTGATGCTTTCTTAAAACATTATCACTACAACACTGCCATGGCTTCTAGTCATACCCAACTTCAGAATATGTCACATAAATATGAAGAGTCTTTCAAAGAATATTCCCAGAGGTGGCATGAACTAGCAGCGAGGGTTCAGCCTCCTCTCTTGGATCACGAATTGAGTGATTTATTCGTGGACACCATGCAAGGTCCTTATCTCCAACATATGATCAGTAGTACTTCTACTTCTTTCTCTGATAAGGTTATCATTTGTGAGAGGGTTGAGATATTCATTATGGTTGGCAAGATTCCCGATGCATTTGGCACTAACAACAACATTGGCGATATCAAGAAATCATATTTTGTGTTTGTCATGAATGAAGAAAGTGAAAATAATGCTGCTACCATCGATAAGGGGAAAGCTCCTACCTATCCTCGGGTCTGGTTTCCTTCCTATCAAACCCTCTAATACATAATCATCACAAACCTCAAAATAATTTGGAAAGAAGGAACGCTCCTTTAGATCCAATTCCTATGACATACAGTCAACTTCTGCCATGTCTAATTCAAAATTCCTTGGAAGTTCCAAAATCTATGAAACATCCATAGAAGTCGTTCCCACTTGGATATAATCCCAATGTACAATGCGAATATCACGCTGGGTCAGCAGGACACTCGACCGGGGATTGCGATGCTTACATAGCTAAAGTATAAAAGTTGATTGATAAGAAGTACTTAGCCTTTCAAGAAGGAAATGTGTTGGTCACCAGAAACCCTCTGCCTGAATAGGTTCCAAGACTTCAAAAATCATCCCCTCAAATAAGTCAAACCTGAATAAGTCTCTTCAACACGACAATTTTTTAGTTTCATTTGCATTCTCATTTATAATCTTTCTTGTTTTTGTTCAGTACTGATTGTATGCAAAACTTATTTTTTTTTTAATATTAATCATAATGAATTGAATATGTCTGTCTTGAATTAATCCATTTGTATTCACTCATTTATGTTTTTTATATGCTTTTGATACTCAACTCTTGTTAAAACTAAAATAACTCTGGAAGAAGGATGATGAGAAATATACCAAGAATCTCAAACAGTATGCTTTTAGATAAAACCCTGCCGACGATGTACATGAATTGTTTCAAATTTCTAAACACTGAAGATATAAGGGAGATAGACCGTCATTAACCCCTTTGAGCCTTGAAGTGGGAGTTTCTTTTCTTGTTATAAAAAACCCCTCACATTTAACCCGGGGCAGGGTAGATTTAAGTTAATCTGATCAAGCATTCAAATGTCAAAAGGAAGTGAACATATGAGGATCACCACACCTCATCCATCACCTATTAGGAGGACAAAAGATGACGATACAACAATGGTTATCCCTCACCGACCAGAGAACAAATCAGCCATAATTCTTCCAACAAGTGGAAAACGTCTCGAAGTCACACGATGTGTTCAAAAAGAAAGATAATGAAAAAAAAGAGAGAAAGAAAATAAAGAAAGCCCGCTAAGTCCAGAAACTTGAAAATAAGTAATTTAATAAAAAATTAGGGCATCCCGCTGGACTGCAAAGTCAAAATTCAAAAGAATTTGTCCAGGCAAAAGTTAGGGAAAGCCAAAAAAAAGATTAAAAAAGAAAGGTTATAAAATAAAAATCCTCAACAAAGAACAAAGTCGTGGGATCAGATGCCAAAAAGAAAGAAGTGAGTGATCGTCATGTCCAAAAAACCTTATGGTTCCTCAGCCGTTTCAAACTCCTCTTGAGAGATGAGTGCTCGTGTTACGTGAGCTGAACTTAGGACTGGATAACATAATAGAGAATGAGGTGTGTACCTGTTGTACCCCAAAATTTTCCCTCCCATATTCTTCAAAGTTTGGCAAGCATCATCTCAAGTCTACTCAAGGGCTACACAGTTCAAACCATCCTCCTAAGCCAGTCAAATTAGGGTTTTGGTTCCTGCAAGGAAGTTGAGGTTTTCAAGGGCTCAATCAAGTCACATATGCTCATATACATTGTCAAGCATCCATATGCCAAGTTTCAAGGCTCACAAGGTCAAGTTGCACAGTCAAAAACCCTAATTGCCTCACAATCAACTGCAGGGGCAAAATGGTCATTTGGCAGTCAAAAGTCAAAATTTTTGGTCAACATCTTATTTTGAAGCCACAATCATCATTTGATCAAGTCTTGATCATGATTCCACAAGAATGGCAAGTTGTTTAAATGGTGTTCATGGCATAATCCAAAACATAATGGCAAGGCTTCAAGGCTCATTATATGGATTGATACACTTTACAAAACATATATGCAAGCATTCCATATGCAATATACGACCTAGAGAGCCCCATACAGCAAAAGCCATTTCCAAATTTTGAAGAGAAAAATCACAAACTGAAAACCTAGTTGCAATACAATTCAAGCCTCCATTTCAATCCAGACACACTCCTTCCATTGCCATGAACAATTTGCAATCATTAACAAGCCAAATCACTCAATCATCATTTGATCAAATCATCATTTGATCAAATCTTGGTCATGATTCCACAAGAATGGCTCAAAAATCATCAAGGTGTCAAAAGTTTCTATTTTTGGACAGCTGAAAAGTCAACTGTAACTTGACCAAGGCATAACTTTTTCATGGTTCCTCAGAAAAATCCCATCCAATGCTCATCTTGAAGGGGAAGACATTTCCTACAACTCATCTTCACATTCCAAGTCCAAGAAATGCTCTCACAAAAAGTTATCAATTTCAACATTATAGGTCATTTTCAAAAGTCAACAAAAAGGGACTTTAAGTCAAAGACCATAACTTGAGATTGGTAAATCAAAATGACATGGGACCAAAGACATTGGTTAGAGGACTTCAAGACCTTCCTAAAATGTCCAAGAACATGTTCATAGCTTCAAAATTGAGCAAGCTATGCATTGGAGAAGTTGGGAAATTTTTGTGAAATGGCCAAAGTCAACTATCCTTGAAATTTCATTTTTGACAAAAGGGGCCCACTTTTTCCACTTGATTCAGCTTGGCCATGCCTCCCACGTGTCCCACAATTTATTTCAAGATTAAAAATTAATTTTTCCATTTTTATTTAATTTTATTTGATTTAATTCATTTTAAATCTTTAAAATTCAAATGAAAATCAAGAAAATTAATTAAGGGATATATTTTGTGTTGAATTGCTTTGATACACCATCATTCACCTTCCAAATTCGTGCAAGACCGATTATGGGCATAAAAATTCAAATTTTCACAAGAATGGCAAGTTGTTTAAATGGTGTTCATGGCATAATCCAAAACATAATGGCAAGGCTTCAAGGCTCATTATATGGATTGATACACTTTACAAAACATATATGCAAGCATTCCATATGCAATAGACGACCTAGAGAGCCCCATATAGCAAAAGCCATTTCCAAAATTTGAAGAGAAAAATCACAAACTGAAAACCTAGTTGCAATACAATTCAAGCCTCCATTTCAATCCAGACACACTCCTTGCATTGCCAGGAACAATTTGCAATCATTAACAAGCCAAATCACTCAAGGAATCACGCTACACAAGTCGTACGGTTTGTCCAAATTGTGAGAATCGAAATTCCATTTTTATGCCTTATTAATCCATTTTGATCATGGTTATACATTACTGACATTGTTACAAAGCTTTCCATGTGTTTTAATTTGAGAATGATGCTTTAAATCGAAAATCACCATTGACAATTTCAGGTTTTTTAGAGCTTCGAATTAGGGGTTTTTATATACTGTAAAATTGAACCTCAAAACAGGCATGGTCAAACTCAGAAGCTCAAGACGGATTGAACGGACATATCGCGCCTAATTTATATCTAATGAGCGTATAATCGCTATTTTTTACAGGCTTGCGTTTTGTGGGGGTTTAAAACCCCCGCTATGTGTTTTTATGTTTTGCAGGAACGATGAAGACGAAGGCCGTGGCAGCGTGTGAGTGGCCAGTTCAAACTGGGCGCGCGCTTTTTCTTATTTCCAGCGTATAACACATTTGTTTTATTTAATATTTCTTTTCTATTATTCTTACAAACGCACCTAAGTGATGCAGTGGTGGAAGGTTTGCTTGGTAACCTCTGGGACCTGGGTTCGATTCCCAGGTCCCCTATAATTTCCATATTATTTTTTCAATTGCTTTCATGTGCAGATTCTCAAAAGAGGAACACCATAAACCTCATATCCTAGCGCTCCAAGTGTTCACCAGCACAGATCCAAGGGCCAAGCACAAGGAACACCATGGTATGGAGTCAATGTGAGCATAGGCAATCATGAAAGTCAAACGTGGCTTAGATTTCAGTGGGCCTGAATTGCTTCAATAAACCTCCATTTCAGCCCACACCCCCTCTTGGTTTTCACTACTTTTTTTATTTTGTTTTGTCATTTTCTCTTATTTTAACTATTAACCTTTTAATTATTTTTATTATTAACAATTAACTTAATTAACACATTTTCATAAAAAATCAAAAAAATAGAACTAACACCATTATTATTATTATTATATTATTTTGTAAATAAACATTAATTGAAATAGTTTAATTAGGCAATTTTGACTTTTCTTTTAATAATTAAAATAATTTAGAATTGGGTTAACTTAATTTTGTTTCTTTTTTATTTTATTTCATAAAAAAACATAAAAAACACAAAAATATATTTTCTTTTAATTAATTAGATTAGGTTTATTTAATTAATTGCATTTTATTCCAAAAAAGCCAAAAAAATCAATTTCTTTTTCTAAAAAGGGTCAACACCCTTAAGACATTCCCGATTCTTCTTTCGCGCGCATTTTAATTTTAATTCCTTATTTTGGTTTATTATGTAACTGCCTCCGGATGTAATAGCAATTAGGACTTTTACTGTTTTTATTTACTTTCCGTACTTATTTATCAAAACGGATCTTTGTATTTTTTGGCGATGTATAGACCCGCGCCTTGTAATAGCGTAGGATTTATGTTTCCGCAATTTACTTTCCGCACCCCCTTAACTGGTAAACTTGCATGAAAGAATGTATGGTAAATAAAATTAACCCGTAGCTCACTAATTACAAAGACAAACATTAATTGAATACAACACACAAAGCACACACCACTCCTAGGGTACGCCTCACTTGTTGCCTTCGAAACGTGGTCATCAAGCATAGGACGTTTTATAGGTCACCTTTAGTCTAAAGATCCAGTTGCCTCGAAACAGTTGCCTCGAAACAGTTGCCTCGAAACAGTCGCCTCGAAACGGTTGCCTCGGATTAAAAAGGATCTAGGACATTAGGGTTACTTCTAAGGTGTCTTAACTGTTGCTTCGGTGACCACAATGTCCCTAAAATCGAATTGACCCGAACACCTCCAACGGTGGTGCTACCTACCTCTCAATGGTGGGATGGCACTACCTAAAGGACACTTACACAGCTTAATTCCTTAGGGTAGGTAGATGACTCATAGATACTTGCTCTTTTCAAAACAAACAAAGTACTTTTCACACCTTACACTTTCAAAAACTTTCAAAACAAATTTTTCAAACACTCTTGAGGACAGATACAAGAGTTATTCAGAAATCTTTCAATGAAACTTTTTTCAAACCCACTCACATTTTGAAAAGCAAACATTTTGAAAACATAAGAGCAAGTATCTAAGAGCCCATGGATAACCATGGATAGAAAGGGTGCTAACACCTTCCCTTTCTATAAATCTACCTCTCGAACCGAGAAACATTCTCATAAGGAATTTTGCTGTGCTTTTGTCCTGTCCATGTTGGAGAAAATAAAAGATGGTGGCGACTCTTGCTTCCGCGACATTTCGCGAAACCAGCTAAAAAACAGTCAGTTCTATTTCCACCGATCACAGAACTGGCGACTCTGTTGGGGACATACTTAAAGTGAGGTGTACCTTAGGATAGCTCATACTTGTGTTTTCAATTGCCTGATTTGTGTGCTTTAAATATTATTGGGCCTGTCTTGGGAGTTCTATAGATCCTAACCCGGATCTGGGGGATACCCCTTAGAAAGTAGCAACAAGACTGTGAGGGAACTGTGCGGGGTATACCGACACAGTTGAAGCAGTCTTCTACGTTGATGTGGCACTTTGGTGAGTACCGGTAACCCTTGAGTCAAGTCAAGGACGGTACGGGGCCGCCGCGTGGTGTCGTGAAGCATCAACTGACCTTAGGAACCTTAATTGAACCATCCTGGCCTCTTTAGGGGTAGTGAGATAACTAACTTTGGTGCAGTCCGAAGTTGGTTGATACTCGATACTACACTCATTGAGGGTTGTTTTCTTGGAATATTTTGATCGCCAGTTCAGTGGCTAAATCGAAACAATGAACACAGAAAACAATCCAATTATATTGAGCTCCTTAGAACCCGGTTACTTTGATAGGACAGGTTTGAGCCCACCAACTTTAAGAGGGTAGTACCCCAAACTTCATGCTGGCCTGAACTCTAAGGGCTCTTTGTGTGACTTATGTGCCTTCAAACTTGACTACTTGCATACTTGTTATCTGACACTTGAGTTTCTTGCAGGTTTTTGTTTACAGTCCTTAATCTGGACTAATAACAGGGTTTACCTACATTACTCCATGCATAAGCATACCATCATACCATTGCATACATCCTGCATAAGGACTAATCCATTTCAAGGATCTCAAGGGTTTGTAATGCAGGTCATGCTAAATCAAAAGTCTAGCAAGGGGCAAAGGGGATTTATTTTCCTCTAGCCAAGGTTAATGACTTGAGTCAGGGGCTATGACCCACTCGATATGGTGAGCCTTGACTCTTGAAGAAGGACTCTCTACAATATGCAGTTCCTTCAATCAAGCTACCGGATCCCAACTCTAACGATTTTCTTGTTTACCCCGCGAGATCCTTGAAAACATTGCGTGCATACATACATATCATTGCACTACAGGTGCTCTGTTTACAGGTCACTTACCTTCTTCGCTGTTTATTTCAGCAGTCATCATGAATCCTGAATCATCCAATGAACAAGCTATCAAGGCCCTCCAGGCCCAGAACGCCCAGTTCCAGGAGCTGGTCATGAGCTTAGCCCAAGGACAACAGGAATTGAAGACTCTGCTTTTGAAAAAAAGAAGAAGATGATTGTTTTATTCAACCCTAGACACAGATCTGGGAATACACTGCAGAATGAAGCTGAGCGGACTACTCCATCTGTTGGGGAAGGCAGTCACCAAGAGAGAAGGGTTCCTAGTCCAGTGGTCTCCGACACCGAGACAGATTACAATGATGAGCAGTACCCTCCAGCTGAGGACATGTACAAGCAACTAGAGGACCGTCTAAATGCCATGGAGATTCAACAGGTGCCCGGGTTGGACTTCGGAGACCTAGGCTTATCTTCTGGGGTGGTGATCCCTCACAAGTTCAAGGCACCTGCCTTTGCAAAGTACGACGGGGCTTCCTGTCCTAAGCTGCACCTCCGTTCATACGCAAGGAAGATCCAGCCCTACACGACAGACAAGAATCTATGGATCCATTTCTTCCAGGAGAGTCTTTCAGGGACTCAACTCGAATGGTTCTATCAGCTGGATGGAACCACTATTCGTAACTGGGAGGACTTGGCTACTGCTTTTTATAAGCAGTATCAGTATAATGCCGACCTCGCTCCTACGCGTACCCAACTCCAGGGTATGTCACTGGGGACGGGTGAAGGTTTTAAGGAGTACGCCCAAAAATGGAGAGACCTTGCTCGAAGGGTACAACCACCTCTGACTGACCGTGAGCTCGTTGACATGTTCTTGGGGACTTTGTCTGGTCCATTCTACAACCATCTGATTGGAAATTCTTCAGCTGGGTTCACAGATCTTATCTTGACTGGGGAGAGAATTGAAGCTGGTATCAAGTCGGGGAAGATTCAAGAAACCGCACCTGCTGATGCTCAGAAAAAGCCCCACAGTGGGAAGAAAGAGTCCAATGCTATACATGGTAAAAAGGGTCGTCATGATGTAGGGGCAATCCAGATCTCTGATCCCACGCCCGTTCAACTAAGAAAGAGCAATAGGCGTAGGATAAAGTATCAAGATAGGAAGTATACTGACATCAACATGTCTTTGTATCAGGAATTACAACAATTCCTGAAGGCAAAACTGATCACACTGAAGGATCCTCCTCAAAATCCTGATACTTCCTCTTCCAAGTACAACCCGGGTGTGAGATGTGCCTACCATTCTGACAGTCCTGGACATGACACCGACGACTGTTGGACCTTGAAGAACAAGATCCAAGACTTGATTGATGCCAAGGAGGTCAAGTTTGAACACTGATCCTACACCAAATCATCGAGAATGTCTTTTGTTCATTAGAATTTTCAATTTGTAATTTTCTTTTGATTGTTCAAACATTTATTCATGTTAAACTTTATTATTTCATTAATGCATTAGACGTGTCTGTTTTGAAGTAATTGTGTCTACTATGCTTAAAATTGCTTTTATTGATGCTCAACTCTCAATTAATAATTCTAAGCCTCTTGAGGGAGGATGACGAAAACGATACCACAATCTACAGTATGCTTTTGAACAGACCCTGCTGATGAGGTACATGCATTGTTTCAATTCCTAAACACTGGAGTTATAAGGAAGATAATCCCTCGTCAACCCCTTTGAGCCAAAGAAGTAGGAGTTTTTCTTTTCGAAAATTAAAAACCTTAATCATAACCTGGGGCAGGGTAGTTCTCTCAGTTGATCCAAGTGCGCAACAAATAGCATCAAAGGAGTCCTTACAAAGCAAAAGACAATGATGGTTCTGAATAAACATAAAGACGGGCAGTCATTACAAAAAAAAAAACTAAATCCCATTAAGTCAAAACCTATGAAGGAGACTTACAAAACTGGGGCATCCCGCTGACTGTAATTCCAAAAAAGGAAACAGTTCAGGCAAAAAACAGGGATAACGAAAAGAGGGAAGAGGTCATACAAACCTTCGACAAAAAAAAAGAAATGACTGCCTATTCAAAATAAATTGTTAACATTCGAACCATCACCGGAACATCATAGCAAAGACTCGAACAAGGTCTAACGCACGATCAACTGAGTTTAGGGTCGAAGAACATCACGAAGAACGGGTGGGTACAAATAAAATTGAGCCTTTATCCTTTGTTTCTTAAACCGTGAACCAGGCCACATTATAACCCTTAAAAGTCCTAGCTGAAGCATGGGTTAGTTCGAAAGCGTACTGTTACGAAAGGTATCCTGACTCCTGTAGGGCTTGCTGTAAAATATCGAGTGAACATCACATTTTACAAAATTTGCTTGTTTTACTGAAAATGCATTTTCAAAAATTTCAAGACAGACGTAAGCTTTGCATTTTTAATATAACATTGCTTGCATGTGACTATTTGTTTGAACAACATAGAAGTTCGCACGACGAATGTCTAATGAACAAAAGCACCTCCAATCAAGGGGCATGGCATGATCATTATCCATCATCTGGGGCAGTTAAGTCAAGATTCGGAGAATCTCTCAAAAGGCCAACCAGCTTGGGGCAAATCTCCATCTGGATCACTTGGGGCATTGGACGACCAAACGAATATCTTCTGGTGGCATGGTAACACTGCGCTACTGACAGTGACAACTCCCGGCATCCTGAGAGCACGGACATAGTCGGAAAAAAACACTACGCATAAGCAAAGACGCGCTAGGTTGACACACCTAGGCAAAAATAAGGGATGAAATAAAAAAATCTGTACACCCGGCAAGTCGAAAACCTGAAAAGGCGGCTTGGGCAAAAATGGGTATCCCGGTGGACTGAAAACCTGAAAGGGAGGTCCAGGCAAAAGTTAGGGATCAAAAGCGTACGACTACGTTCCGTCATCTCGTCACTTGCGTACCAGAAGAAGATTTTTCAACCGGCAGTCATCAAGCGCCTCCACAGGTATCTTCTCCCACAGAAACAGGGGCAATAATGAGTTGTCTAAGCGATCTAGTTGCTCTGTCCACCAAGGTACCAAGGTAGGTTCGGCTGAAGAACGTAACCAGGATACCTTCACTCCCCGTTAAGTAAGAAAATATTCAACAACTCTCCCCGAGCATAGTTGGTCTCCCATCAACCCTGAAAAGGCACAACATCTCCAGCAAGTCAGCAACACTCTCCCCAAGCAGAGTTAGCCTACAGTCAGCCTTAAGGAAGTTTGCTTATCCCCAGAAGATCTCAACATTCCCCAGTGGAGTATAGATATTCCTCAGCAAGCATCCCTGACAGTCTTAATTGTCCCCCGACGGAATATAGACACCCCAGTGGAGCCATTTCCCTCAGTGCAGTCCAAGAGCTTCCCCAGGAGAGTTGAATCAACCTCCCTAGTAGATTCTGGAAGCTTATTCCCCAGTAGATTCTGGAAGCTTATCGTCTGCGGCGTACATGCATCCCTCTGGCTTTGTTCAGAGGTCTTTCCCCACCAAAGCTTATAACTGGGTTATCCTCAGCTAATTAACGGAAAGACCGTCCTCGGCGAAGTTCTTCCTATCCCCAACGAAGTTCATCAGATCTTCCAACAGAACTCATCAACAGAATCCCCAACGGAGTTATCATCAAAACCTCAGCGAAGTATCTCTTCCTACAGAGTAGATCCCCCACAGAGTAATCTCTCCACCAAGTTTATTCCCCAACGGAGTCATCTTCTCCTATCGGTTTATTCTTGCAACCATCATCCCCAGCGAAAACGAAGAACTCTCTTCAACATCAGCCCAGGATTCAGCTCCCGGCATTCGTTAAGGATTTATTTTCCTAGACGAAAATACATTCATAAACATCACATTGTCATACATTATGATACATGCATACACGCATCATATCACCCCAATCTCATTTATTTTTGAGAACATCATGACATCATGCATGTCATACATTATGACATTGCATACAACTAACTCGTTACTTTTTCAGGAAAGAACGATCAACAGATAAAAGTCTTTACCTTTTGAGGTGGAAGACGTCCAAGATTTCTTCATCATTCTGCTGAGGTTGTAGTCGCCTAAGATTCTCTCATCATCCTGCTGAGGTTGTAGTCGCCTAAGATTCTCTCATCATTCTGCTGAGGTAGTAATCATCCAAGGTTCTCTCATCGTCCCGTTGAGGTAGTAATCATCCAAGGTTCTCTCATCGTTCCGTTGAGGTAGTAATCATCCAAGGTTCTCTCATCGTCCCGTTGAGGTAGTAATCGTCCAAGGTTCTCTCATCGTTCCGTTGAGGTAGTAATCATCCAAGGTTCTCTCATCGTTCCGTTGAGGTAGTAATCATCCAAGGTTCTCTCATCGTCCCGTTGAGGTAGTAATCATCCAAGGTTCTCTCATCTTCCCATTGAGGTAGTAATCATCCAAGGTTCTCTCATCATCCCGTTGAGGTAGTAATCGTCCAAGGTTCTCTCATCGTCCCGTTGAGGTAGTAATCATCCAAGGTTCTCTCATCGTCCCGTTGAGTTAGTAATCGTCCAAGGTTCTCTCATCATCCCGTTGAGGTAGTAATTGTCCAAGGTTCTCTCATCATCCCGTTGAGGTAGTAATCGTCCAAGGTTCTCTCATCGTCCCGTTGAGGTAGTAATCGTCCAAGGTTCTCTCATCGTCCCGTTGAGGTAGTAATCATCCAAGGTTTTCTCATCGTTCCGTTGAGGTAGTAATCATCCAAGGTTCTCTCATCGTCCCGTTGAGGTAGTAATCGTCCAAGGTTCTCTCATCATTCCGTTGAGGTAGTAATCATCCAAGGTTCTCTCATCATCCCGTTATGGTAGTAATCGTCCAAGGTTCTCTCATCGTCCCGTTGAGGTAGTAACCGTCCAAGGTTCTCTCATAGTCCCGTTGAGGGCACGTCTGAAGAGTTTGAAGATCCGATTCCTGTATCCAGCCAGGGCGTATCTGTTGATGACTATTTCTCGACTCAATTCCTGTATCCTGCCAGGGCACGTATGAAGAGTTTGAAGATCCGATTCCTGTATCCAGCCAGGACGTATCTGTTGACGACTATTTTCCGGACTCGATTCCTGTATCCTGCCAGGGCACGTCTGAAGAGTTTGAAGATCCGATTCCTGTATCCTGCCATGGTGTATCTGTTGACGACTATTTTCCGGACTCAATTCCTGTATCCTGCCAGGGCACGTCTGAAGAGTTTGAAGATCCGATTCCCGTATCCAGCCAGGGCGTATCTGTTGACGACTATTTCCAGATTCGATTCCTGTATCCAGCCAGGGCACATCTGAAGAGTTTGAAGATCAACACCGTAACAGTCCAGGTGATTATCTTTCTTTCTCAGGTACGCAAGTTTCTCGCTAAGGAATCTCTTACGCGGTCGACACCTAGATGGCATCTATAAGCCCATTTCCACAACTATCCATCACAGTTCCCAATGGAATCTATAAGCCCATTCTCGACAAGGTTCTGTCACACTCCCAGATGGCATCTATAAGCCCATCCTCCTATTCACCATCTCTCCAAATGGCATTTGTAAGCCCATTCCCTCTATCACACTGCTGATACTCAACTATGTGAGAGCAAATTTCTGGGCACTCTAGTGTTCAATCATCTTCCACCTTCGGATCACGAAAGGCACGCACGCCAATCTACATCCTCAGGTCTAAGAAGATTGAACAGGGGCAACTATTGTACCCCAAAATTTTCCCTCCCATATTCTTCAAAGTTTGGCAAGCATCATCTCAAGTCTACTCAAGGGCTACACAGTTCAAACCATCCTCCTAAGCCAGTCAAATTAGGGTTTTGGTTCCTGCAAGGAAGTTGAGGTTTTCAAGGGCTCAATCAAGTCACATATGCTCATATACATTGTCAAGCATCCATATGCCAAGTTTCAAGGCTCACAAGGTCAAGTTGCACAGTCAAAAACCCTAATTGCCTCACAATCAACTGCAGGGGAAAAATGGTCATTTGGCAGTCAAAAGTCAAAATTTTTGGTCAACATCTTATTTTGAAGCCACAATCATCATTTGATCAAGTCTTGATCATGATTCCACAAGAATGGCAAGTTGTTTAAATGGTGTTCATGGCATAATCCAAAACATAATGGCAAGGCTTCAAGGCTCATTATATGGATTGATACACTTTACAAAACATATATGCAAGCATTCCATATGCAATAGACGACCTAGAGAGCCCCATACAGCAAAAGCCATTTCCAAATTTTGAAGAGAAAAATCACAAACTGAAAACCTAGTTGCAATACAATTCAAGCCTCCATTTCAATCCAGACACACTCCTTGCATTGCCAGGAACAATTTGCAATCATTAACAAGCCAAATCACTCAAGGAATCACGCTACACAAGTCATACAGTTTGTCCAAATTGTGAGAATCGAAATTCCATTTTTATGCCTTATTAATCCATTTTGATCATGGTTATACATTACTGACATTGTTACAAAGCTTTCCATGTGTTTTAATTTGAGAATGATGCTTTAAATAGAAAATCACCATTGACAATTTCTAGGTTTTTCAGATCTTCGAATTAGGGGTTTTTATATACTGTAAAGTTGAACCTCAAAACAGGCATGGTCAAACTCAGAAGCTCGAGACGGATTGAACGGACATATCGCGCCTAATTTATATCTAATGAGCGTCTAATCGCTATTTTTTACAGGCTTGCGTTTTGTGGGGGTTTAAAACCCCCGCTATGTGTTTTTATGTTTTACAGGAACGATGAAGACGAAGGTCGTGGCAGCGTGTGAGTGGCCAGTTCAAACTGGGCGCGCGCTTTTTCTTATTTCCAGCATATAACACATTTGTTTTATTTAATATTTCTTTTCTATTATTCTTACAAACGCGCCTAAGTGATGAAGTGGTGGAAGGTTTGCTTGGTAACCTCTGGGACCTGGGTTCGATTCCCAGGTCCCCTATAATTTCCATATTATTTTTTCAATTGCTTTCATGTGCAGATTCTCAAAAGAGGAACACCATAAACCTCATATCGCAGCGCTCCAAGTGTTCACCAGCACAGATCCAAGGGCCAAGCACAAAGAACACCATGGTCTGGAGTCAATGTGAGCATAGGCAATCATGAAAGTCAAACGTGGCTTAGATTTCATTGGGCCTGAATTGCTTCAATAAACCTCCATTTCAGCCCACACCCCCTCTTGGTTTTCACTACTTTTTTTATTTTGTTTTGTCATTTTCTCTTATTTTAACTATTAACCTTTTAATTATTTTTATTATTAACAATTAACTTAATTAACATATTTTCATAAAAAATCAAAAAAATAGAACTAACATCATTATTATTATTATTATATTATTTTGTAAATAAACATTAATTAAAATAGTTTAATTAGGCAATTTTGACTTTTCTTTTAATAATTAAAATAATTTAGAATTGGGTTAACTTAATTTTGTTTCTTTTTTTATTTTATTTCATAAAAAAACATAAAAAACACAAAAATATATTTTCTTTTAATTAATTAGATTAGGTTTATTTAATTAATTGCATTTTATTCCAAAAAAGCCAAAAAAATCAATTTCTTTTTCTAAAAAGGGTCAACACCCTTAAGACATTCCCGATTCTTCTTTCGCGCGCATTTTAATTTTAATTCCTTATTTTGGATTATTATGTAACTGCCTCCGGATGTAATAGTAATTAGGACTTTTACTGTTTTTATTTACTTTCCGTACTTATTTATCAAAATGGGTCTTTGTATTTTTTGGCGATGTATAGACCCGCGCCTTGTAATAGCGTAGGATTTATGTTTCCGCAATTTACTTTCCGCACCCCCTTAACTGCTAAACTTGCATGAAAGAATGTATGGTAAATAAAATTAACCCGTAGCTCACTAATTACAAAGACAAACATTAATTGAATACAACACACAAAGCACATACAACTCCTAGGGTATGCCTCACTCGTTGCCTTCGAAACGTGGTCATCAAGCATAGGACATTTTAGAGGTCACCTTTAGTCTAAAGATCCAGTTGCCTCGAAACAGTTGCCTCGAAACAGTTGCCTTGAAACAGTTGCCTCGAAACAGTCGCCTCGAAACGGTTGCCTCGGATTAAAAAGGATCTAGGACATTAGGGTTACTTCTAAGGTGTCCTAACTGTTGCTTCGGTGACCACAATGTCCCTAAAATCGAATTGACCCGAACACCTCCAACGGTGGTGCTACCTACCTCTCAATGGTGGGATGGCACTACCTAAAGGACACTTACACAGCTTAATTCCTTAGGGTAGGTAGATGACTCATAGATACTTGCTCTTTTCAAAACAAACAAAGTACTTTTCACACCTTACACTTTCAAAAACTTTCAAAACAAATTTTTCAAACACTCTTGAGGACAGATACAAGAGTTATTCATAAATCTTTCAATGAAACTTTTTTCAAACCCACTCACATTTTGAAAAGCAAACATTTTGAAAACATAAGAGCAAGTATCTAAGAGCCCATGGATAACCATGGATAGAAAGGGTGCTAACACCTTCCCTTTCTATAAATCTACCTCCCGAACCGAGAAACGTTCTCATAAGGAATTTTGCTGTGCTTTTGTCCTGTCCATGTTGGAGAAAATAAAAGATGGTGGCGACTCTTGCTTCCGCGACATTTCGCGAAACCAGCTAAAAAACAGTCAGTTCTATTTCCACCGATCACAGTACCAAATAATTTGTTATCCTTAAATCCTTTTCTTTATAAAAACGTGAACCAGGCCAGGTTACAACCCTTAAAAGTCCTAATTTAATCATGGGTAATTCGAAAGTGAAACTTAAATGACAGTATGATAATTTAACTCCTAGGAGGTTTACCAAACTTTTGGGTTGGGATCCTTACATCTTTTAACTATCTTTTGTACAGAAAAATTTGATGTTTTAACATCTTTTCAATAAAAGTTTTTCAACTTCAAGACAAGCATAAGATTCACATTTAGAATTATCATTCTTATAATAAACATTCTTTGCATGTAAACAAGTGCTTAATATCAAGTGAGCTTACATAATAAGCATCAGATGAAGATTTTGGTTACCCCGGGGGACAATTTGCCTCAGGAATTTGTTAAAGAGAAAATCATTTTGAAATATGATCATATTGATAACACGAAATCGTATCGTTTATTTGCTATGAAATTCGTCCGTTTTGTATTATTTTGACCCGATTAATTCCCGAATATTTCGAGTTTGTCATCACTTTTGCAGGTATTTCATAATTGAGCTCAAAATAGAAGAAAACATGAAACAATGCAAGAAAGCATCAAAAGAACAGAAGAAAAGGATAAATCTGTCAAAGAACTGCATTTTTGTAGCTGTGACGGTCGTAATGAAGCTGCCACGACCGTAAGCCAGTTTGAAGAGTGTTACGACCGTAACACAGTGGCCACGACCGTAACACGGGAAAGACCAAAATCTGCTCGTAACGTTCATGTAACGAACGTAATGCGTATAACAGTCCAGTTGGAAAATGCAGAATGTGGCAAGCATAACAGAAGGAGTTTCCAAACTCCTTAATTCTCTCCAGTCAAACACCACGTTCACCATTTCTCCCTCAACTACTAGGTTACTATATTTTTGGAGATTTTGAAGGAAGACTGAGTTCCAAGTTTAACAAACCAACTGCCAGATTTTATTCTTCTATAAATACCTCAATATTGAACAAAAAAGTATGGAGTTTTATTACAGCTTATTTGTGCCGAAGCTCTGCCAAAATTGAAACCAGTATTATTTCAGTTATTATTCTTACATCATTTGTTTAATTCAATTATTTTAAATTCCACTGTCCAAATAATAATTTCCAACATTAGGGAATTATTATTCTAGTTTAAGATTTATCATTCAAGCTTCAGAATTTGCAATACTCCCGATACCAAGTCCGAGTTTCCGATTTGTGGAAGAAGGATTGAAGTATTGGCTTTACTGTCAGGTTTTTATTTTGCAATTGTATTAAATTCATTTTAATTAATTTATTAATGCATGCTTGTTATTTATTATTTATAATGTCCAATTTATATTTGCTTGCTTTTATTTACAGTATGTTTATTTTGATTTCCATGGCTAGCTAAACCTTTAGTGTCGGTATGGAATAGTAAGAGACATTAGGCTTCTAATCAAACTTAGGCTAAAACTTTAATCAACTTAACTCTGGTTATAACTTTTTATGCTTAATAATAAAATCTTTGTTACGAAAGTAAGAAGAGTAAATAGGTTAAATCGAGACCACGAAAGTGTGAGGTTTTTAACCGGATAGCTAAAGTTAGGCATTTGATTTAAATACAGTGAAAGCGCTTTAAACCAAATTAGAATTAATTAAGTTTCCAAAGAATACTTCTAAACACTTATAGGCTAGCGAAAGCAGGTATAGGGCTTTAGACGTATAATCCGAGATAAGACCATGAAAGTGTGAGTTGAGGGTTTTTAAACTGATTAATTCTACGGATAAACCAAGTTGACCATCCTTATATGCCTAGGCCCGATTAGATCCATTAGGTTGACTCTATTGCATACCGACCGTTCATTTTATAATTACTTTAAAATCAATTAATTTACCTTCCTTAATTTTCCCAAAACCAACGTGACAATTTCCGCCTTAGCTAAACCAACCTGTTTTACAACACTAGCGTGATTACAAAGTCCCTGTGGATTCGACAATCTTTTATTACTACCCCGATAGGCTGTGCGCTTGGAGTTAAGATACCATCAGACATTAAGTCGATCACAGACCCCATCAAGTTTTTGGCGCCGTTGCCGGGGACTTTAGTTTAGTCACTAGTGTAATCTGAAAACAACGCTGTCTAGACTAAGGCAACTTTTTACATTTCCCTCTGTGTATGCCAAACACTCGTTCTCAAAACGAGCCTTTGCATTTACAAATTAACGATATCGAGCGTTACTTAAGATTAAGACGCCGAATTCAAGAATACCGATCTCTTAATAATCTTCCTCCAACAAAAATTCCTGATATCCCGTTATCAGAATCTACCGAAGAATCGACAATGGCTGACGTACCAAATCCGCCTCGCGCTCTTAAGGACTATGCAGTTCCTTCGCAAGCGGAGCCTCACAACAGCATTGCTGCCCCTGCTATCGCTCGAAACGATTTCGAGCTGAAACCTTCGCTTCTATCCGCCGTTCACAGGATCAATTTTCTGGATCTCCTACTGACAACCCTAATCTACATCTGTCAGTGTTTGTGCAGTACGCAGACACTGTAAAAGCGAATGGTGTAAACCCCGAGGCGATACGATTGCGCCTATTTCCTTTTTCTTTAAGAGACAGAGCCCGAGCCTGGCTCCAATCCCTTCCTTCAAATTCAATCACCACATGGGATGAATTGAAAAAAGTCTTCTTGGCTAGATATTTCCCACCAAGCAAAACTGCTATGCTTAGAGCTAACATCAACGGTTTTAGACAAAAAGATAACGAATCACTTTTCGAAGCATGGGAACGTTACAAGGATATGATTAGACTCTGTCCTCATCATGGTTTAGAAGAATGGCTAATCATTCATACGTTTTACAACGGTCTGTTGTATAACACAAGAATGACTATAGACGCCGCTGCTGGTGGCGCACTGATGGATAAACCATATGCCGAAGAAAATCAACTTATCGAAAGTATGGCCCAGAACCACTATCAATGGGGAAGCGAAAGAGCTAATGTGGAGAAATCCCAAACCAAAGGTGGAATGTCTGAAGTGAATATGCTGGACCAAGTCAATGCTAAAGTGGAAGCTCTTACCCAAAAGCTAGAAAACCTCACCACTGCTCCTGCAGCTACCGTAGCTGCAGTTGTCCAAACTTACGATCTATGTGGTCTTCAATCACATCTTGCTCCAGAATGCCCACTTCTTACAGGAGTTCCAGCTGAACAAGCAAACTATGTACAAGGGAACCCTTATAGAAATACCTATAACCCAGGCTGGAAAAATCATCCGAACTTTTCATACAAAAACAACAACGCGTTATACGCGCCTGTACAAGCTCCTGCCACACCACCCGGTTATCCAAAAGCTATCCCAAATCATCCTGGTAATGGACCTAATACTCCTAGGAAATCTAACCTAGAAATCATGATTGAACACTTCGTTGCTACCCAAGCTCAGACTAATAAAGACGTTATGAATCAAAATTTGCATACTAATGAGCAGATAAAACAATTAGCTAGCAAGGTTGATGCTTTAGCCACCCATAACAAGATGCTTGAGACGCAAATCTCACAAGTAGCTCAACAACAAGCATCTACTGCGGCACCAGCTGGAATTTTTCCTGGTCAACCACAGCCCAACCCGAAAGGACATGCTAATGCTGTGATATTGAGAAGTGGAAAAGAACTCGACGGACCTGTTGACCCGAGACTAGAAAATCCAGCCATGTACCAAAAGCAGAGCGAGCTGCCTGAACAAGCCAATGAGCCTAAAGAAAAGGAAAGCGAAACGCAAGAAGCAGTGGAGCAAGAGAAGCCTTATGTACCTCCACCACCTTATAAACCACCAATCCCGTATCCTCAGAGACTTACAAATTCCAAAACGATGGGCCAGTTCAAGAAATTCGTTGAACTTCTGAAACAACTCAATATAACCATACCTTTTACAGAAGCCATCACTCTGATGCCCTCGTACGCTAAATTTCTTAAGGAAATTCTATCCAACAAGAAGAAGATAGAGGATAACGAAACAGTTACACTCACTGCCGAGTGTAGCGCAATCATTCAAAACAATATGCCTCCGAAGCTAAAAGACCCAAGTAGTTTCTCTATACCTTGTAATATTGGAAAATTTGTCATAGACAAAGCTCTATGTGACTTAGGAGCAAGCATTAGTGTCATGCCCTTATCTATTTGCAAAAAGCTAGAGATGGGAGAACTCAGACCCACGAAAATGTCCATCCAATTAGCCGACCGATCGGTTAAATACCCTGTAGGTATACTGGAAAACGTTCCAGTTAGAATAGGTCAATTCTATATCCCTACCGATTTCATCATCATGGACATAACCGAGGACTCAGTTACCCCTATCATACTAGGAAGACCATTCCTAGCCACCGCCGGAGCTATAATTGATGTAAAGAAGGGCAGATTAACATTCGAAGTCGGAGAGGAAAAAGTGGAATTCATCCTCACTCAATTTCTACAAGCACCCGCCATAAATGACACATGTTACTTACTCGATATAATAGACGAGTGTGTGAGAGAGATGGAAGTTGAACAAACCACATATTCCGAAATAATGAAAATCGAAACCCCTCTGATATTCGAAGACGACAATTGGCGAGAACCATATAAAGATGACAGTCTAAGCGAAAGTCTAGCACTTACACCCAATCATATGCCATGTTCCAAGAAACCAAAACTAGAATTGAAAGTTCTACCTAAAAATCTACGATACGAATTCCTTGATACTGAACAAACTCGACCTGTAATAGTGAATTCCAGTTTAGGAACGCTCGAAACTCAAAAACTTTTAGACGTTCTAAGGAAATACCCTACTGCGTTAGGTTACAACATATCAGACTTAAAAGGAATTTGTCCTTCAATTTGTATGCACCGTATTCTATTAGAAGAGGATTGCAAAACCTCTCGAGAACCTCAATGAAGAATCAATCCGATTCTAAGCACTGTAGTCAGAGATGAAATCAAAAAGCTAATGGAAGCTGGAATTATATACCCGATCTCCGACAGTAAATGGGTTAGCCCAGTGCATGTCGTACCTAAGAAAGAAGGTGTCACTGTCGTGAAAAACGCACAAGGCGAATCGATAACACAAAGAGTAGTTAGTGGACACAGAGTGTGCATTGATTATCGAAAACTGAACAAAGCTACTCGGAAAGACCATTTTCCTTTACCCTTTATTGATCAAATGTTAGAACGATTAGCCAAACACTCCTATTTCTGCTATTTAGATGGTTATTCTGGATTTTTCCAAATTCCGATTCACCCTGATGATCAGGAGAAGACTACATTCACGTGTCCCTATGGAACGTTCGCGTACAGACGAATGCCATTTGGATTATGTAATGCTCCCGCAACTTTCCAACGATGTATGATGGCCATCTTTGCAGATTTCATTGACGACATCATGGAAGTGTTTATGGATGACTTCTCTGTGTGTGGACAAAGCTTTGAAGGATGTCTGTCTAATTTAGAAAGTATTTTAGAACGATGTGTGAAAGTATACCTTGTGCTCAACTGGGAAAAATGCCATTTCATGGTCAGAGAAGGAATCGTACTTGGACATGTTATTTCTAATAAAGGAATTGAAGTTGATAAAGCTAAGATAGAGGTGACTAAAGAACTCCAACCACCAAATACCGTTCGAGAGATACGAAGTTTTCTAGGACACGCCGGTTTTTACCGACGTTTTATTAAAGATTTCTCGAAAATTACAAAACCACTAACCGGTCTATTAATGAAGGATGCTGAGTTCATATTCGATAACGATTGTCTTCAAGCTTTTGAAACCCTTAAGGCCGCACTTATTTCTGCACCAATCATGCAACCGCCCGATTGGAGGTTACCTTTCGAAATCATGTGCGATGCAAGTGATTACGCTGTCGGCGCAGTTCTTGGACAAAGAAAAGATAAGAAACTTCACGCAATTTACTACGCCAGCAGAACGCTAGACTCAGCTCAAATGAACTACGCCACCACTGAAAAAGAACTCTTAGTCGTGGTCTTTGCACTCGACAAATTCCGTTCTTACCTTGTAGGAGCGAAAATCACCATTTACACAGACCATGCTGTTATCCGATATTTACTTGCCAAGAAAGATGCAAAACCCGGACTCCTCCGATGGATTTTACTCTTACAAGAATTCGACTTGGAAATTAAAGATAAGAAAGGAACCGAAAATGTCGTAGCAGATCATTTATCCCGTTTAGAAGGTATAAAACCCGAACAAGTGCCAATTAACGATGATTTTCCGTATGAACATCTGATAGCACAAATGATAAGCAACCTAGATCAATTAAATTTAAATAAACCAGAAGCTAAAGAAGTTATGGAAGCCATCGACATGACCATAGGATTGCCTTGGTATGCTGACATCGTTAACTATTTAGCTGTCAGAGCACTTCCACCTGATTTAACTTACCAACAGAAAAAGAAATTTTTCCATGATCTCAAGAGTTACTATTGGGACGAACCACTTTTATTTAAACGAGGACCCGATGGAATTTTCCGTCGGTGTGTACCCGACGAAGAAATAGAAAACGTCATTTCCCATTGCCATTCATCTCCTTGTGGCGGACATACTAGCACCTTTAAAACGTGTGCCAAAATTCTCCAAGCCGGCCTTTTCTGGCCTAACCTGTGGAAGGATGTCCACGTCGCCGTTAAAAACTGTGACCGATGCCAACGCACCGGTAATATCTCAAGATGCGACGAAATGCCTCAGAAAGGAATACTTGAAGTGGAAATCTTTGACGTTTAGGGAATAGATTTTATGGGACCTTTCCCATCTTCTTTTGGAAACAAGTTTATACTCGTCGCTGTCGACTACGTTTCAAAATGGATCGAGGCAATAGCTTCTCCCACAAATGACACACGAGTAGTGATAAAGCTTTTCAAGAATATAATTTTCCCGCGTTTTGGTGTTCCCCGACTTGTTATCAGTGACGGTGGATCTCATTTTGTTTCAAAGATATTTGATAAATTACTATCTAAATATGGAGTGAACCACCGCGTAGCAACGCCCTATCATCCGCAAACTAGCGGACAAGTCGAAGTTTCGAATAGAGAGATTAAACAAATATTAGAAAAAACAGTCGCGATATCTCGAAAAGATTGGTCATCCAAGCTTAACGAAGCCTTATGGGCTTATAGGACGGCTTATAAGACTCCTATCGGAACTACACCTTTCAAACTTGTTTACGGAAAATCGTGCCATCTCCCGGTAGAATTAGAGCATAAAGCTTATTGGGTGATAAAGACACTCAATATCAATTACACTGCTGCTGGCGAGAAACGAATCCTCGATTTACATGAACTGGAAGAATTAAGACTAGACGCTTACGAAAATGCTAAAATATACAAAGAACGAACTAAAAAATGGCACGATCAACGTTTATCACGAAAAGAATTTAATGTGGGAGATGTCGTACTTTTATTTAACTCTAGACTTAGACTCTTCCCTGGAAAACTTAAATCTAGATGGTCCGGTCCTTTCGACATTACAAGTGTTTTGCCTAGCAGAGCGGTAGAAATCACGGATAGAAATAGCGCCCCGTTTATTGTAAACGGGCAGCGGTTAAAACAATATCATCGTGTAGATAATAGAGATTATACGAATAAGCTTAAACTCGTAGAACTGATACCTATTTCTCCCGAATAATCTTTCACTAGGCATTTCGTCAGGCTTATGACGTTAAAAACAGCGCTTCATGGGAGGCAACCCATTTTATTTGTTTTTACCTGCTATCTTGTTTATATTATTTGTTTTTGCATTCTATATAAGTATTTTTCGTTTCTAAAAACTTTTATGAAACTGCTGCTGATTTCAAATCAATTTTACTTGACACAGGATTTCTGAATAATCTTTTTCTCTTTACTTTCTCCTCTACTCTGTTTCCCTGTTTTGTTTTTCCTATGGATCCCCCACAGACCTTTATGGAAGCCGCCTTTAGAGGTAGAAACCAACAAAGACGATTTGAGGCTTTGACTCAGCGAGCAATCAGTTTAACCCTGTATCATGATGTACCCACTATGGACTCTTTAGGCATTACTGACAGTATCCACTACATGTTTAACCGGTTGGGATGGGAGAAAGCCCACCTGAAAAATAGGTTCGTCACTTACTGAGAGCTTACCCTTGAATTCCTAAGTTCTCTAGTTCACATCCCTGAAAACGGTGTTGGAGCCCGAAAAGGATTCATTACCTTCAGACTTTTTGGTATTGAATTCACCTATAACCATAGGGACTTAGCTACTTTATTAGGATTCCCCAGTGGACCCTTAGCTTTTACCACCCCTGAGGCCGATCTATTGGATTTTGAGCTGGACTACTTCTGGGGTACTTTAACCGGAAACTATCACCCTGACCCAAAAAGTATGGATAACAACGAAATACATAACCCAGCCATCCGTTATTTCCATAGGATTCTTGCCCACACCCTGTTTGGAAAAGAACAAAATCAAAATGCTGTATCCAAGGATGAATTATCTCTGCTTTATTGTATGAACCTAGGACGCCCTGTCAATGCGGTCCCACTCCTGATGAAGACCTTTACCCGCATTAGTGAGGACCCTAATGTTCCTGTCAGTGTGGGAGGATTAGTTACAATGATTGCACATGCTCTTGGACCTCGTTGCCAACTTAATAACTGTGCACCATTTGGATCAATTAGGCCTATGAATATTAATTTCTGTTTTAACAATCGGATAATAGGAAACTTAGGCCCTGCACCTTATGACTACCTGATCAGAGATGAGGTTGTTACTCTTTTTACCCTCCCGAACCATGCCCGAATAAGTGTCCACAACCGCGGAAATTGGTTGTACGAATTGAATCCACCCGATCACCCTTCAACACCGGAAACACCACAATCATATTTTATTGATAATAATTTCATGTCTGAAACCGAAACAGATCCTGAAACCCCTCCTGGTTATCATGACTTTACAAATATGGCTGAAGCACAAGCAGCCCCTGATACAAACCAAGGAGAATATACCACACAATTAAACACCATTCTGACCACTTTGGATGCTTATAAAACTGATATTGATGGTATAAAGAATGAATTAAAGACTATGCGTTTGGATCTTATGGGTTTGACTGACATCTCGGTGGAGCAGTTCTATCACATCACTCAAGCTTTGGAAATATTAAAAGAAAAGATTGGATGAAGCAGTTTATAGTTTCTCAATTTTAAGTTTTCAGTTTTTCAATTCTTTGTTTTTAGACTTTTTCCATTCTGCTTTGTTTTTAGTTAGTTCCAATTTTTAAAGTTACTGCATTTAAACTTACGCGTCATTTATTTTTTTTCTGGCAAAAAGGAACAAGTTACTCAGTTTAAACCAATGCAATTGTTTGTTTTCAGTTTTAAACTCACAATCATTATGCCGCTTAAAATATTTTACGGTTTTCTACTCTATTTGCGAATTATATATGTTAGATTTTATGTTGAATTAATTAATGCTGTGTTTATGTTAGAATGCCTGAGATGTTCTGCTGCTATAAAAATATACTCTGTGCAATTGTATTGTGTTCTGTTCTGTGAAAAAAACCAAAACTTGTAGCTGCCACGATCGTCATCTATCCCCCACGAACGTAACGCGCCTTTCAGAGCGTTACGCTCGTCAGCCAGGTGTTACGACCGTAACACGGGTTACATCAGTAACCCTGTTAGCAGAACATTCCCTTTTCCTGCACCTTTCTCTCTTCTTCTTCTTCCATAACTCCCCATTAACCCCATTCAACCCAAAATTAATCCCTATCAATTTTCAAACTTCCACTACCTCCTTCCACCATATATACATCCATTACCCGTATCATCATTATCATTCTCTCATTCACCAACCAAGACCCATTTTCACTCAAACACTTTGCATGCAAATGGCGGACAATCTCATTCCTGGAATTACCCTACGAAATGGCGAAGCAGGTGAAACTCAACGGACACGGTTCCTAAAGTTCCAGCGCCGAGGCATCCACCCTACGAGGTTCGTCAACACTGACTGCCTCCGAAACCTCGGGTTGCTCGCAAGTGTCCAACACCTATTACAAAGTGTCAACCTTTGGACGCTATGTAGCCAGCCACAACCGACGTACGAGACTCTCACACTTGAGTTTCTCAGTTCATTTTGCTACATTACTCCAAACGGTGCAAGAAATCAACTTACCGGTGTGGTAAGGTTCCGAATTTTCAGCACCGAATACGAATTCCCTCAGAACACATTCGGTCGCCTACTTGATTTCTGTATCGATGAAGGCGCTCACCTACGTGTGCCTGACACTTTTCATGAGGAATCTTTCAACTTGTGGCATAGCTTGACCAATAATCGGGCTGATTCATACGATCACCTAAATGCCACCCAAATCCACAACCCCGCCATTCGTTACTTCCACCGCATCTTGTCCAACACAATCTTTGCAAGAGATAGCAACCACAAGCTCAACTCAAAGGAGCTATTTTTCATGCATTGTGCATTCTCGGGTCAGAAAATTAATGCCGCACCTTTCCTCCTGGCTCATATTCACTCCATCTGCACCAGAGGCGGCAAACCTTTCTATTTTGGAGGGCTTGTAACTTCTCTTGCTTTAGCACTAAACCATGGTGACACCCTTGTTCATCTGCCGTCCCGACCACCGGTTCTGCTCACTTTGGATCATTGTAAATCGGCCCACCTCATCCACGAGCGGGACAATGGAAGATTTCATCCAGTGATACAAAACCGAGTTTACACTAATATTGTTTTGCCTTGCAGGGACAGAATCGACCCTCAGAACCGAGCCAACTGGCTATTTAACCCTGAAGGCCCTGCTGCTGCTCAAGAAGAACCTCATGTCGGCCCCAACGATGAGATGCAGGAAGAAATGGATCGAGCTGCTCCCGCGCCTGACATTCCTGAGTCATCCTCTTCTGCACCACCTCCTTTTGCTATGGAGGACGTCCTTAGAGCCCTCCATCAGCAAAATCAGATGGCTGTAGCTCTTGAAAGGAAGAATCAGGAGCGTTACGACGCCTTACATCAGTAAAATGTCCAAATCTTGAGTGGTCAACGCTCGACAAATGAAAGGCTAGATGAAGTGCTATGCGAGCTTAACGCTTTGAGGATGGATGTTACATCTCTTGGACCCCAGGACACTGACTCTGAAGCTACTCCTTCCAGACGGTCACGAACCCGAAGCCGCCGTGGTCGCCAGTAGTTTTTCCTTTTCTTGTTGTTTTCCTTGTTTTTCCGATGTACTTTTTATTTAACCTCGCCATTATATCATAACATTGAGACAATGTTTGATATAGTGTGGGAGGAGTACTGCATTCTTAATCCAGAACGAGTAATTTCATTTCTATTTCTGTTATATTTCGTTATTTCATTTTCTCCCCATTTTATTTAGCCAAAATTTTTTAGCCTTTTATATTCGCACAACCGTTAGTTACCTACTTTAACTAAAATCTTAGTTAGAAGGCCGAGAGCGATCCAACGAGAACTATACGATTATGACACCTTCGACTCTCTACTCACGCGAATCGTCTTCATTTTTCGTTATACCGATACTTTGAGTTTCGAACCTTAAATTAGCCCCTAGTAGTTTATATTAGCAGTCAGCACCAGTCCTAACACAATCCACGTGGAAAGTCGATGAACATAAGTGGATGATCTTGCAAATTGATTTAAATACAATGTTACATGCTTTAAGGAAATAGATATTGCACCAATTAAATTGGGCGATCCTCACCCAATCGTTTAATCCAACGGATGCAAAAGCTTCTACTAAGTAACATAAGAATCCATTGTCTAGGTGGTTCGGAAGCATCTAGTACTGAACTCGGTAGGGCAGACTACGGTTTGATCCCCCGCATCTTGCAATTGGATAAAAGAGTTTGCCACATATTTGTGCCGGAAACCGTTGTGTTTTGATCAGAACCACTAACCGGCTATTCCACTACGTGCGTGCAAGGATAATGGGCTTAATGTGATTGCGCAAGAACGAAACCGGGTGAAATATGGGCGAGAAACCTTGAGTTGAATTATAACGGTGTAATTGGACGCTTCGTTTAAAACGGATAGTCGTCGACTAGCTTGTTGCTTGTATTATTTACGTATCGTTGTTGTTTCATTCGATTTTCTCGGCCGAACTAACTTAGGATTTCTTGAAATTATTTGAAAACGAACGGTATACTAGTTATGTGCGTTTATAAAAACTTGTCCGATATTATAAATTTGATTATTTTGCTTGAGGACAAGCAAAGGTTTAAGTATGGGGGAATTTGATAACACGAAATCGTATCGTTTATTTTCTATGAAATTCGTCCATTTTGTATTATTTTGACCCGATTAATTCCCGAATATTTCGAGTTTGTCATCACTTTTGTAGGTATTTCATAATTGAGCTCAAAATAGAAGAAAACATGAAACAATGCAAGAAAGCATCAAAAGAACAGAAGAAAAGGATAAATCTGTCAAAGAACTGCATTTTTGTAGCTGTGACGGTCGTAATGAAGCTGCCACGACCGTAAGCCAGTTTGAAGAGTGTTACGACCGTAACACAGTGGCCACGACCGTAACACGGGAAAGTCCAAAATCTGCTCGTAATGTTCATGTAACGAACGTAATGCGTATAACAGTCCAGTTGGAAAATGCAGAACGTGGCAAGCATAACAGAAGGAGTTTCCAAACTCCTTAATTCTCTCCAGTCAAACACCACGTTCACCATTTCTCCCTCAACTACTAGGTTACTATATTTTTGGAGATTTTGAAGGAAGACTAAGTTCCAAGTTTAACAAACCAACTGCCAGATTTTATTCTTCTATAAATACCTCAATATTGAACAAAAAAGTATGGAGTTTTATTACAGCTTATTTGTGCCGAAGCTCTGCCAAAATTGAAACCAGTATTATTTCAGTTATTATTCTTACATCATTTGTTTAATTCAATTCTTTTAAATTCCACTGTCCAAATAATAATTTCCAACATTAGGGAATTATTATTCTAGTTTAAGATTTATCATTCAAGCTTCAGAATTTGCAATACTCCCGATACCAAGTCCGAGTTTCCGATTTGTGGAAGAAGGATTGAAGTATTGGCTTTACTGTCAGGTTTTTATTTTGCAATTGTATTAAATTCATTTTAATTAATTTATTAATGCATGCTTGTTATTTATTATTTATAATGTCCAATTTATATTTGCTTGCTTTTATTTACAGTATGTTTATTTTGATTTCCATGGCTAGCTAAACCTTTAGTGTCGGTATGGAATAGTAAGAGACATTAGGCTTCTAATCAAACTTAGGCTAAAACTTTAATCAACTTAACTCTGGTTATAACTTTTTATGCTTAATAATAAAATCTTTGTTACGAAAGTAAGAAGAGTAAATAGGTTAAATCGAGACCACGAAAGTGTGAGGTTTTTAACCGGATAGCTAAAGTTAGGCATTTGATTTAAATACAGTGAAAGCGCTTTAAACCAAATTAGAATTAATTAAGTTTCCAAAGAATACTTCTAAACACTTATAGGCTAGCGAAAGCAGGTATAGGGCTTTAGACGTATAATCCGAGATAAGACCATGAAAGTGTGAGTTGAGGGTTTTTAAACTGATTAATTCTATGGATAAACCAAGTTGACCATCCTTATATGCCTAGGCCCGATTAGATCCCTTAGGTTGACTCTATTGCATACCGACCGTTCATTTTATAATTACTTTAAAATCAATTAATTTACCTTCCTTAATTTTCCCAAAACCAACGTGACAATTTCCGCCTTAGCTAAACCAACTTGTTTTACAACACTAGCGTGATTACAAAGTCCCTGTGGATTCGACAATCTTTTATTACTACCCCGATAGGCTGTGCGCTTGCAGTTAAGATACCATCAGACATTAAGTCGATCGCAGACCCCATCACATATCAAGGGGAATGTTGCCTAGAAACTCCGTTGAGCATTGCACAAATTATTTTCCCAAATCTTGTGTACCCTTAAAAAGGAGTGAAGTTCACAATTTTAGCCAATCTGGGGCATCACGTCCAGAAATTTCTTCAAAGGGCCGCCAATCTGGGGCAATCACGTCGAGATCCGACAAATCTCTACAAAGAAATTTATAACCAGGAGAAGTTTATTTAGTCACCCAAGACATTGGGGCAGACCACCTCATATCGTATTGTGGCACAAATAGTCCAGTCTTCTGTTCTAGGAATTTTCTTCTAGAGATCATAACAGACAAGTGTTTGATTCCTACAAATAGAGTCATCATCTCTATAGCAGTCTCCATACACATAACTCCTAGTGATGTAACTTTGGGCCTATCAAGATCATTTTTCAGCAATACAAGTCCATAAATGAATGTCACCCCATCTTCAACAGGAAATACAACTTGGGGCATTCCAGATGACATTCAAAACTATTGTTCCCATAAATGATCACTAATCCCCAGCAGTGAGGCAGACTTGAGGCATGTTTCGTCACACGCATTCAACATATAATTCCCCTAGAGTAAACTTGGGGAACTGGAGGATTTCTATGTGGTTCAACATGTAATTCCCATAGACGACTGTCGCCTAATCTCTAACTAAGAAGAAAACTCGGAGCAGTCAAACAGGTTCATATCCATCTCTTGATCCCCAACAAGTTCAAGGTGTATTTCTCTAGCATGAAGTAGACTTAGAGCATTAAAATAAATCCAAATTATGTTCAACATGCAACTCCCTAGCATGGCTATGTCTAATCCTACCATCCCAAGGAAATCTAGGATGTAAGGAAATAAGAACAAGTCATTTCTTCCCCAACGAGTCTTCACCACATATCACCTTCAGAAGTTTATTTCTCCCCGGGAAAGACAACAACTCTTCCCCAAAGATATTTTTATCATCCCTAGTGGAATAACAATAATCTTTGAGATTCAGTCCCCTACAGCACCAATCTGTCTTGGTATCTCGAGACAGCAAGCTACAGTTCCTGATGAACATTTTTCTCTTTTCTTTGCATATAGTTATCACTACATACCATTTCATCCTTAAAATGTGTAGCATATCCATTTTATGGATCATTACACACAAAAGAAATTCAAACATGCACACAAAGCACAAGCCAGATTTGGAACCTTGCACGAAAACCCAAATAAAGATGGTAAATCCCTAGCTGATGGTGCCATTACCTTGTACTCCTGAATCCCCAGTAAAATAAATACACTTTCCCATACTGCCCAGTTCTCGTCTGGTAGTCTGTTCCCATCTGACATTTGATCATTTCCTAGTTCTTGTGTGATATTCAGTTCTCGTCTGGAAGTTAATTCTTTTATCCAGTTCTCGTCAGGTAGTCAGTTCCCGTCTGAAAAATAATTCAAAGCCCAATTCTCGTCTGGTTCTCATTTCCTGTCTAACAAATAATTTAAAATCCAGTTCTCGTCTGGTAGTCAGTTCCCGTCTGACAATTAATTCTTTTCTCCAAGTCAGTTCTCGTATGATAATTCATCTAAACCCAGTTCTCGTCTGGTAGTCAGTTCTCGTCTGACAAATAATTCAAAGCCCAGTTCTTGTTTGGTAGTCATTTCCCATCTGACAAATAATCTAAATCCCAATTCTCGACTGGTAGTCAGTTTCGTCTGACAATTAATTCAAAGTCCAATTCTCGTCTGGTAGTTAGTTCCCGTTTGACAGTTAATTCTTTTCTCCAGTTCTCGTCTGGTAGTTAGTTCCCACCTGAGAATTCATCCTAAACCTAGTCCTCGTCTTGTAATCAGTTCTCTTCTGTTAATTAATCTTTTCCTAGTTCTCGTCTTGTAGTTAATTCTCGTCTGATAGTTAATTCTTCTCTCCAGTTTTCGTCTGGTAGTCGGTTCCCGTCTTACAACTCACCCTAAACTTAGTTCTCTCCTGGTTTCCAGATCCTACATGATAGATACTCTCTTTCATTAGTCTCACCCTTTGTCTGATTTTTTCCAGGTTGCCAGATCCTACATGACAAATACATTCTGTCATCGATCTCACCTTTTGTTTTCTCTTTTTCCTTCAACAATCATTTCCTTTGAGAACCTTTGTATTAGCACTATTACCACATTATAAGCTATCACTATTCAACCACAAAAACAAATCTTTTCCCCCAGCAGATATTATAATAAAACAAAACAATACTCTTCCCCCCCCCCCCCCCCCCCCCCAGCTAATCTCACTTTCAGGTTTAAGATGAATAAATAGGGGTAGCTGTCATACTCCAAATTTGTCGTACCCTTGTATTTTTTCATCTGGTTTATTGCATTGAATTTTCATACTTACCATTAGGTCATATACATTGCTACATTCATGGGATCAATGTTCTTAAAGTTTCTCCTGGCTCAAGATTTTTCATCAATTAAGAGATTGAGCTTCTCAAGGAAAGTTGTGAGGCTCCTCATTCTCATGGGCTTCTTATTGATACAAGTTCATTGGCTCCTTATATTTCTCAGGAATCTCTGGGAAATTAAGGATGGGTCTTCAATCATCTTCTCCTAAGCCGTTTAGTTAGAAATTATGGTTTTGGCCCCTTTCAAGATGTGAGCTTAATTTTTCATCAATACATGGTTTCTATGATCAATTGATAGCCCAAGGTATCAAGTATGACCATTCGATTCATCACAAGGTTACTCAGAGTATTTCATTGGATGAATGTTGAAATTTTGACCTAATTTGCTAAAAAGTCAATTGTTGGTCAAAGGCATTTCATGACAAATTTCTTGAGAAATTTGGATTTCAAGGGTTCATATGATTTCCAAGGCATCCTCACATATCACTTTGATCATTGGTTTACATCATTTGGGTCATCTGAGCAAAAGTCAACAAAAGTCAAATGTTGACCAAGTGGACTTTTGGTCAAGTTGAAGTCAATGATCATGTTACAAAATCATGTTTCCTATGGTTGAATATATTCAAGAGAAATATTTATTTTGGAGTTAACTTGTTCAGGAAGGTATCTTGGTGAAATTGGAAATTTTTTAAGTGTGAAAACTCATAAGGGTGAATTTCAAAAATTCATAACTTCTTCATTTCTTATTAAAAATGAGAAACATTTACATGCTCGGAAAGAGAAAAATAACATTTATAACTTTGTCATTTTGGTCCCATGTCCCAAAAAGGATTATTTTGAGAGTTATGAAGCAAAGAATTATAAGTCACTTTTGTGAATTATAGGTCATTTTTCAACTCAGCCAGTTTTCGTTGGAAGTTTTGGGGATCTTAATCAATTCAAATCAAAATATCATCAACATGAAAGTTTTAGGAAATAATTTTCCCTTTCTATAAAGTCAAAGTTTGTGACATAACTCAAAGAATTGAGCAAGTTATTCCATTTACATTGGGATTGCATTTCATTGATTTTACCAAGTCAAACCTTACGATTTCTCAAATTCTTTAATTGTGCCCATTCTTTTTTACTCCAGTCCGGCCCATAAAATATTTGGGTCGTGTGTAAGAGAACCAAGCCTTCTATTCACACCCATGCATGAATTTTTACCAAGTTTGTACAAAAAAATCTCAAAATTGCCAAAAATAGCCAATTCCTTATTTCTCTCTTCACACTCCACTAACTTGTACCATCTTTTGAGCACATACTACTGTATATATGAGATGTTCAGAATGACCAAGAGGCCTCCCTTTCTCTTCAGAAAACTCAACCTTGGTCACCAATCCATATTTTGGCCAAAACTTTCATTTATGTCCTCCAATGGTTATAAGGCCCAAATGACCACTCTATCCTCACTTTGAGACTTTATATAAGTGAAATCTTTCCTCCATTCACTCACACATTTGCATCATTAGCATATCTCACAAAATTCTCATTTATAGCCTTATCTCTCTCTCAAATCAAGCAAGATCTTGTATTTTCTCCAACACAAAAGCTCTTTATTTGAGCTCCAACAAGAAGAATCAAGAGCGATTTTTGGGTTTCTATCCTCCTCTCTAGCACAAAGAGGCAGTGGACCTTTCCTCCACTAGGTAAATTCTTTAAACCCTATTTTATGTGTTTCTAGATCTGAAAATTACTTAATGTTGTTCTTATGTTATTGATGAACATCTCTCTTTAGAATTTGTTTTCTCATTTATATTGATTGCATTTTGAGTTATTCAGATCTGAAAAAATAATGAGCAACAACTCTTTGTATTGAGAACTATAAGATTAACACACAAATACCAAGCAACAACTTTTTGTGTTTAATCCTTAATATCTTAACAAATAATGAGAAGTGGCTCTTGTGTTCTTGATATTTCTCTAGAAAAATATTTGTAGATGTATATGAATAGTGATTCTTCTTTTCTCTTGATAATTCACAGTGTTTCAGCAATTTGATTCAAGTGTGATAATAGTTGATAGATTGTCAATATTCAAATGCTGATGTGGTCTCCTTATATACACTTGAGAATAAGACTGTTGGTAGTACGAAGACGTCACTTTCACTTTCCAGCTACAGTAACCGTAGAATTTCATCTTGAGAGATAACATAGTACAATATGTAAGATAGTAGTGGAATATTTTAAACGTATTGACTATACTATAAAATTTGTGGCTAAGTTTATTAATACCTTATCTTATGATGATTTACTTCTGACTTGAAGTAGTAAACTTGGAAGATATCTCTTGATCTTGTCTTTGTCTTATTTCCTTCTTGATGGATTGATTCTGAAATGATGATTAAAGTAATCCTAAAGATGCTTTATTGTTGTAGAGTCAGAGTCTTTTAGATAGTTAAATATTATCTTGAGATATATAAGAAACAACTTATCTGATGGATAATGTATTCTTTAAACGAAAGCTTTTATGATCTTGGCTTCTTGAATTAATCCTTGATTCTTGATAATCATCTTTTCTGAGCTGCATATCTGATGTCTAATTTCCAAAGCAAAAGCTTATATCAGTACATCTTATTTTTTCATTGAATTCCTTCTTTTTAATCTCATGAAATCTGATCTTTGAATTGTTCTGAAAACATATATGTTTTTTGATCTAAGAGTGACGCTTTCCTGAGAACAAACATGATTCCCTTTCTGATAAACATTCATCGTTCCTTAGAACTACTGATGTTTCTTTAGAGAAGGCCAGAATAGTTCTTTTGTTTAGTGCATTGGTATTTCTGATGATTTATTTCTTCTTATGAATATTACTTCTGCTAAGTAGATTTTCTTGAAAATATATCATCCTTTGATCTTGTCTTCTGATGGACTTTCTGATGTTGATTAGAAATGAGTCAAGAAAATCTTTCTTTGATCCTTTCTTCTGATGGAATAATTATGATGTTGGATGAAGATATGTATTCCATGAACTCTCTGAGTCTTCATAATCTTTACTTCGTCTTAAGAGACATGAGGAGAAACTCTTCGAATGAATAAATATTGACTTCTGATCTTGGAGTAGAGGCTTTCTTTATATGTTTTCATAATCTTGACTTCGTATTTAGAATAATAAGAAAAAGCTTTTGTAATGAACTAGTCTTGACTTCTGACCTATGTGTCGGAAGATTGTTTCTTGTATTCTCTTGATTTTTTATCTCTAAGCAAAGACTAATCTGAAACTCTTTCTTCTTGGACACTCATTCAGATACTTTTGTTGTCGAACATTTTGAATTCCATAGAACTACTGATGTTACATTAGAAATAGAACTCAATGGTTCTTCTTCTGAGTGATAAAGTGATTATGATGATATCTCTATTAATACTATCCAGAATTCTAACGATGTAACTGCACACTCAATGAAACCATTAGAAACAAATAATGAGAAACAACTCTTTGTATTGAGAACTTTAAGATTAACACACAAATACCAAGAAAAAATCTTTGTGTTTAATCCTTAATATCTTAACACAATAACGAGCAGCAGCTCTTGTGTTCTTGATATTTCTCAAAAAAATATATGTAGATGTATATGAATAGTGATTCTTCGTTTCTCTTGATGTTTCACAGTGTTTGAGCAATTTTGATTTAAGCGTGATAATAGTTTCTAGTTTGTCCTTCTTCAAATGATGATAGGTATCTTTATATAGACTTGAGAATAAGATTGTTGGTAGTACGAAGACGTCGCTTTCACTTTCCAGCTACAGTAACTATAGCATTTCATCATGGGAGACAACATAGTATAATATGTAAGAATATAGTGGAAAATTTTAAACGTATTGATTGTACTATAAACTTCGTGGCTAAGTTTCTTAATACCTTATCTTTTGATGATTTACTTCTGACTTGAAGTAGTAAGCTTGGAATATCTCTCTCGATCTTGTCTTTGTCTTCTTTCCTTCTTGATGGATTGATTTTGATATGATGATGAAAGTGATCAGGAATATGCTTCATTGTTGTAGAGTTAGAGTCTTTCAGATAGTTGAATATTATCTTGATATATATAAGAAACAACTTATTTGATGAACAATGTCTTTTTTAAGCGAAAGCTTTTCTGATCTTGACTTCTTGAATTAATCCTTGATTCTTGATAATAAACTTTTCTGAGTTGCATATCTGATGTATGATTTCCAAAGCAGAAGCTTATATCAGTATATCTTGTTTTGATGTTAAATTCCTTCTTTCTAAACTCATGAAATCTGATCTTTGAATTGATCTAAAAGCATATATGTTTTCTTATCCGAGAGCGACGCTTTCCTTAGAACATTCATCATTCTTTAGAATTCCTGATGTTTCTTTAGAGAAGGCCATAGTAGATCTTTTGTTTAGGGCAATGGTATTTTTGATGATTTCGTTCTTATGAATATTACTTCTGCTGAGTAGATTTTCTTGAGAAGAATAATCCTTCGATCTTGTCTTCTTGGACACTCATTGAGATTCTTTTATTTTTGAACATTCATCATTCCATATCATTAGAAACAGAACTCAATGGTTCTTCTTCTGAGTGATAAAGTGATTTTTATGATATCTTGATTAATACTATCCAGAATTCTAACGATGTGTCTGCACACTCAATGAAACCATTAGAAAAAAACAAATAAGCATAAACTCTTTGTATTGAGAACTCTAAGATTAGCACACATATACCGAGCAACAACTCTTTGTGTTTAATCCTTAATATCTTAACACAATAACGAGCAGCTGCTCTTGTGTTCTTGATATTTCTCTAGAAAAATGTTTGCAGATGTATATGAATAGTGATTCTTCTTTTCTCTCGATGTTTCACAGTGTTTCAACAATTGGTTCAAGCGTGATAATAGTTGATAGTTAGTCAATCTTAAAATGTTGATAAGATCTCTTTATATAGACTTGAGAATAAGATCGTTCATAGTACGAAGACGTCGCTTTCACTTTCCAGGTATAGTAACACTAGCATTTCACCGTGGGAGACAACAAAGTACAATATGTAAGCATGTAGTGGAATATTTTAAACGTATTGACTGTACTATAAACTTTGTGGCTAAGTTTTCTTAATACCTTATCTTCTAATGATTTACTTCTGACATGAAGTAGTAAGCTTTAAATATATATCTTGATCTTGTCTTTGACTTCTTTCCTTCTTGCTGGATTGATTCTGATATGATGATAAAAATGATCCAGAAGTTGCTTCATTATTGTAGATTCAGATTCTTTCAGATAGTTGAATATTATCTTGAGATATATAAGAAATAACTAATTTAATGAACAATGTCTTCTTTAAGCGAAAGATTTTCTGATCTTATCTTCTTGAATTACTAGTTGATTCTTGATAATCAGCTTTTCTAAGATGCATATCGGATGTCTGATTTCCAAAGCAGAAGCTTATATCAGTATATTTGATTTTGATGTTGAATTACATCTTCCTGATGTCTTGAAATCTGATCTTTGAATTGAGCTGAAAGCATATATGTTTTCTGATCTGAGAGCGTCGATTTCTTGAGAACATACTTGATTCCCTTTCTTTTGAACAATCATCATTCCTTAGAATTGATGATGTTTCTTTAGAGAAGGTCACAATAGTTATTTTGTTTAGTGTAGTGGTGTTTCTGATGATTTCTTTCTTCTTATGAATATTACTTCTACTGAGTAGATTTGCTTGAGAAGATATCATCCTTTATTCTTGTCTTCATATGGACTTTGTGATGTTGATTAGAAATGAGTCCAGAAGATCTTTCTTTCTTCGATTCTTTCTTCTGATGAAATACTTCTGATGTTGAATTAAGATTTGTATTCCATGAACTCTCTGAGTCTTCAGAATCTTGACTTTGTCTTCAGAAACATTAGCAGCAACTCTTCTGATGAACAAATATTGACTTCTGATCTTGGAGTAGAGGATTTCTATATATGTATTCATAATCTTGACTTAGTCTTTAGAATTATAAGCAACAACTTTTCTAATGAAGTAGTCTTAACTTCTGACCTTTACGTCGGAAGCATGTTTCTTGTATCCTCTTGACTTTTTATCTTTAAGAAACTACTAATCTGAAACTCTTTCTTCTTGGACACTCATTAAGATTCTTTTCTTGTTGAACATTAGGCATGCCATAGAACTACTAATGTTACATTAGAAACATAACTCAATGGTTCTTCTTCTGAGTGATAAAGTGATTTTGATGATATCTTGATTAATATTATCCAGAATTCTAATGATGTGTCTGCACACTCAATGAAACCATTAGAAACAAACAAATAAGCATCAACTCTTTGTATTGAGAACTATAAGATTAACACACAAATACCGAGCAACAACTGTTTGTGTTTAATCCTTAATATCTTAACACAATAACAAGCAGTTGTTCTTGTGTTCTTGATATTTATCTAGAAAAATATTTGCAGATGTATATGAATAGTGATTCTTCTTTTCTCTTTATGTTTCAGTGTTTCAACAATTTAATTCAAGAGTGATAATAGTTGATAGTTTGTCAATCTTCAAATGTTGATAAGGTCTCTTTATATAGACTTGAGAATAAGATCGTTGGTAGTACAAAGATGTCACTTTCACTTGCCAGGTAAAGTAACACTAGAATTTCATCATGGGAGACAACATAGTACAATATGTAAGCATGTAGTGGAATATTTTAAATGTATTGACTGTACTATAAACTTCGTGGCTAATTATCTTAATACCTTATCTTCTGATGATTTACTTATGACTTGAAGTAGTAAGCTTGGAAGATATCTCTTGATCTTGTCTTTGTCTTCTTTCCTTCTTGCTGGATTGATTCTGATATGATGATGAAAGTGATCCAGAAGATGCTTCATTGTTGTAGAGTCAGAGTCTTTCAGATAGTTGAATATTATCTTGAGATATATAAGAAAAATCTAATCTGATGAACAATGTATTCTTTAACCGAAATCTTTTTTGATCTTGTCTTCTTGAATTATACCTTGATTCTTGATAATCAGCTTTTCTAAGCGGCATATCGGATGTCTGATTTCCAAAGCAGAAGCTTATATCAGTACATTTGATTTTGACATTGAATTCCTTATTTTTGATCTTATGAAATCTGATCTTTGAATTAAGCTGAAATCATATATGTTTTCTGATTTTAGAGAGACGATTTCTTGAGAAAATATTTGATTCCCTTTCTTATCAACATTCATCATTCCTTAGAACTGTTGATGTTTCTTCAGAGATGGTCATAATAGTTCTTTTGTTTAGTGCAGTGGTGTTTCTGATAATTTTTTTCTTCTTATGAATATTACTTCTGCTGAGTAGATTTTATTTTAAAAGATGTGATCCTTTGATCTTGTCTTCAGATGGACTTTGAGATGTTGATTAGAATGAGTCCAGAAGATCTTTGTTTCTTTGATCTTTTTTTCTGATGGAATACTTTTGATGTTGAACGAAGATGTGTATTCCATGAACTCTCTGATTCTTCAGAATCTCTACTTCGTCTTGAGAAACATGAGCAGCAACTCTTTTGATAAACAAATAATGACTTCTGATCTTGGAGTAAAGGATTTCTTTATATGTGTTCAGAATCTTTTCTTCATCTTTAGAATTATAAGCAAAAACTTTTGTAATGAACTAGTCTTGACTATTAACATTTGTGTTGGAAGCCTATTTCTTCTATCCTCTTAATTTTTTATCTTTAACCAACTACTAATCCAAAACTCTTTCTTCTTGGACACTCATTGAGGTTCATTTCTTTTCGAACATTCAGCATTCCATATCATTAGAAAGATAACTAAATGGTTCTTCTTCTGAGTGATAAAGTATTTTTATGATATCTTTATTAATAATATCCAGAATTCTAACGATGTGTCTGCACACTCAATGAAACCATTAGAAAAAAACAAATAAGCATCAACTCTTTGTATTGAGAAATCTAAGATTAGCACACATATACCGAGCAAAAACTCTTTGTGTTTAATCCTTAATATCTTAACACAATAACGAGCAGCTGCTCTTGTGTTCTTGATATTTCTCTAGAAAAATGTTTGCAGATGTATATGAATAGTGATTCTTCTTTTCTCTCGATGTTTCACAGTGTTTCAACAATTGGTTCAAGTGTGATAATAGTTGATAGTTTTTCAATCTTCAACTGTTGATAAGGTCTCTTTATATAGACTTGAGAATAAGACCGTTGGTAGTACGAAGACGTCGCTTTCACTTTCCAGGTACAATAGCACTAGCATTTCACCGTGGGAGACAACAAAGTACAATACGTAAGCATGTAGTGGAATATTTTAAACGTATTGACTGTACTATAAACTTTGTGGATAAGTTTTCTTAATACCTTATCTTCTATCCTTCTTGCTGGATTGATTATGATATGATGATGAAAGTGATCCAAAAGATGCTTCATTGTTGTAGAGTTAGATTCTTTCAGATAGTTGAATATTATCTTGCGATATATAAGAAACAACTAATCTGATGAACAATGTCTTCTTTAAGTGAAAGCTTTTCTGATCTTGTCTTCTTGAATTAATCCTTGATTCTTGATAACCAGCTTTTCTATGCTGCATATCGGATGTTTGATTTCCAAATAAAAACCTTATATCAGTACATCTGATTTTGACGTTGAATTCCTTCTTTCTGATCTCATGAAATCTGATCTTTGAATTAAGCTGAAAGCATATATGTTTTTTTATTTGAGAGCGACGATTTCTTGAGAACATACTTGATTTCCTTTCTTATGAACATTCATCATTCCTTAGAATTGTTGATGTTTCTTTAGGGAAGGTCACAATAGTTCTTTCGTTTAGTGTAGTGGTGTTTCTGATGATTTATGTCTTCTTATGAATATTACTTCTGATGAGTAGATTTGCTTGAGAAGATATCATCCTTTGATCTTGTCTTCAGATGGACTTTTTGATGTTGATTAGAAATGAGTCTAGAATATCTTTCTTTCTTTGATCAATTCTTCTGATAAAATACTTATGATGTTGAATGAAGATGTGCATTCCATGAACTATCTGAGTCTTCATAATCTTGAGTTTGTCTTCAGAAACATGAGCAACAACTCTTCTGATGAACAAATATTTACTTTTGATCTTGGAGTAGAGGCTTTCTTTATAGGTGTTCATAATTTTGACTTCGTCTTTAGAATTATAAGCAACAGCTTTTGTAATGAACTAGTCTTGACTTCTGACATTTGTGTTGGAATCTTATTTCTTGTATACTCTTAATTTTTTATGTTTAACCAACGACTAATCCAACACTCTTTATTTTTAGACACTCATTGAGATTCTTTTCTTTTCGAACATTCAGCATTCCATATCATTAGAAACATAACTCAATGGTTCTTCTTCTGAGTGATAAAGTGATTTTGATGATATCTTGATTAATATTATCCAGAATTTTAACGATGTGTTTTCACACTCAATGAAACCATTAGAAACAAACAAATAAGCATAAACTCTTTGTGTTGAGAACTCTAAGGTTAACACACAAATACCGAGCAACAACTCTTTGTGTTTGATCCTTAATATCTTAACATAATAATGAGCATCTTCTCTTGTGTTCTTGATGTTTCTCTAGAAAAATATTTGCAGATGTATATGAATAGTGATTCTTCTTTTCTCTTGATGTTTCACTATGTTTAAAAATTTGATTCAAGCATAATAATAGTTGATAGTTTGTCAATCTTCAAATGTTGATGATGTCTCTTTATATAGACTTGAGAATAAGACCGTTGGTAGTACGGATGCGCCGCGTTCACTCTCCAGGTACAGTAACGCTAGCATTTCATCGTGGGAGACAACATAGTACAATATGTAAGCATGTAGTGGAATATTTGAAACGTAGTGACTGTACTATAAACTTTGTGGCTAAGTTTCCTAATACCTTATCTTCTGATGATTTACTTCTTACTTGAAGTAGTAAGCTTGGAAGATATCTCTTGATCTTGTCTTTGTCTTCTTTCCTTCTTGCTGGATTGATTCTGACATGGTGAGGAAAGTGATCCAAAAGACGCTTCATTATTGTAGAGTCAGATAGTTGAAGATTATCTTGAGATATATAAGAAGCAACTAATCTGATGAACAATGTCTTCTTTAAGCGAAAGCTTTCCTAATCTTGTCTTCTTGAATTAATCCTTGATTCTTGATAATCATCTTTTCTAAGCTGCATATCGGATGTCTAATTTCCAAAGCAAAAGCTTATATCAATACATTTGATTTTGACGTTGAATTCCTTCTTCTGATCTCATGAAATATGATCTTTGAATTGAGCTGAAAGCATATATGTTTTCTGATTTGAGAGCAACGATTTCTTGAGAACATACTTGAATCCCTTTCTTACGAACATTCTTCACTCCATGGAATTGCTGATGTTTCTTTAGAGAAGGTCACCGTCATTATATTGTTTAGTGCAGTGGTGTTTCTGATGATTTTTGTCTTCTTATGAATATTACTTCTGCTGAGTAGATTTGCTTGAGAAGATATCATCATTTGATCTTGTCTTCAGATGGACTTTGTGAAGTTGATTAGAAATGAGTCCAGAATATCTTGCTTTCTTTGATCCTTTCTTCTGATAATATACTTTTGATGTTGAATGAAGATATTTATTCCATGAACTCTCTGAGTCTTCAGAATCTTGACTTCGTCTTCAGAAACATGAGCAGTAACTTTTCTGATGAACAAATATTTGTTAGAACATACTTTGATTCTAAAACCCTTAATTAGAGGTTTGATGATAACAAATACAAATAAAAAATATGCACCCTAAAAATTATGTTATTTTGTATGCAGAAGTTCTGACCAAGGCACACACTGAGGTAATCAGAATCTGCACTTAAGTGAAGTAAACTCTGATTCTGAATAGAAGGAATATAATCTAAGGCATCAATGCTCTGAAGCATCAGCAGCAGGTAAGGATGTAAGATTCTGAAGAGTTACTTTACAATCAAGACATCATCAATTACAACGGCTTCTTTCAGACAGGATCTTCTCAAAATGGAAACTGCGTTAATGACCATTATCACGCTTAAAGTTAGACAGAGTTCCATTGCCTATAAATACAAGCTAAGAGATCAAATCGTTTACGATTTGCTAATGCTAGTGCAACATACAATTCAAAAACGTTGCAAGCTTTCTCTAGTATCTTTCCAAGCTCTAAAATTGTGTAAATTATCACAGTTGTGATAACTGTTTTTGTAACGAGAAACATCTACACTGAATTCTTGTATCTTTGATTAAGAACAGTTTTCCTTGAGATTAACCGGATTGTGGTTGTACTCAAGAAGACATTGACAGTTGTCAAAGTAGTGATTGTAATTTGTTTGAGATTAGTGGATTAAGACCTCGTTGGAGAGAGGTGAAATCACCATGACGGGTGGACTGGAGTAGTTTGAGATCAAACGAACCAGGATAAAAATATTGTGTCTTTGCGCATTTGATTTCATGTTTTCAATTCAACCCCACCTTCTTGTGTTTTTCACTTCTTCAATTGGCATCAAAGCTTCTGGTTCTAAGTTCATACACTTAACCGTGTCAGTACAAGATCCAAGCTTTAGAAATACACTATGGTAGGACCAAGCCAAAACATCAACAATGAATATCATGAAGAAAAAGATAGAATCAGTGGAAAACCTCCAGTCTTTGATGGATAAAACTTTGACTACTGGAAAGACAGAATTGAGAGCTTCTTTCTGGCCCATGATGTTGATCTATGGGACATGGTAATTGATGGATACACACATCTAGTGGATGGGAGGGGTCAGAAGATAGATAGAAATATAATGTCTGACCAGCAGAAACGTGGCTTCAGAAATCATCATAAGGCCAAAACAATACTTCTCAGTGCTATCTCATACTCAGAAAATGAGAAAATCTCAAACAGAGAGACATCCAAAAATATGTTTGACTCTCTAAGAATGATGCATGAAGGAAACATTCAAGTCAAAGAAACCAAACCCCTTGCACTCATTCAGAAGTCTGAGGCACTTAAGATGGAAGATAGTGAATCCATAGAAACAATGTTCTCAAGATTCCAAATCCTTGTTGTTGGGCTGAAAGTTCTTGACAAAGGATATTCTACTGCTGATCACGTTAGGAAGATCATCAGAAGTCTAACCAAGAAATGAAGGTTAATGGTCACAACACTTAAGCTAGCCAAAGATCTCACCAAGATATCTCTGGAGGAACTTGTCATCAATCTCAGAATTCAAGAGATAGAGCTTGAAGAAGACGAGCCTCAAAAGCAAGGTAAGCCATTAGCTTTAAAATCTAACAGAAAATCTGATTCTAAGGTTTTGCGGGCTATGGAAGAAACCTCTAATGGATCCTCATCAGAAGAAGATGAACTGTCTCTCCTCTCTAGAAGGGTGAATCAACTGTGGAAGCAGAGACAAAGGAAATTCAGAAATCCTAGAAGATCAGAGAATCAAAATGAATCCTCTTCCAGATACAGAAAGTATGAGTCTTCCTATGGACATAGAAGATCTGAAGGCTCTTCAGGACACAGAAAGTCAAATAACAAGGACATCATCTGCTATGAGTGCAATGAGCAAGGGCACTACAAAAGTGACTGTCCAAAGCTTCAGAAGGAGAAGCCCAAAAAGAAGTTCTTCAAGGAGAAGAAAAGCCTCATGGAAACATGGGAAGATTCAGACACTTCTGATGCTGACTCGGAGTCACATGATGAAAGAGGAAACATAGCGCTCATGGAAAACGTATCAGAAGACAGTGAAGCTTCTGGTTCAGACTCAGAATCAGACACTGAAGAGGTATTCCCTAACTTTGTTATTAATTTCACTAAAGCTGAACTTGCAGAAAGTCTAAATGAAATTCTGGAAAGGTATCAGCAAATCAGAGTCAAATTCAAGAACCTGAAAAAAGGAACTTGTCTCTGACTCTGAAAAGACTGAGAGTCTCAGATTAGAAAATTCTGAGTTAAAAGAAAAGGTTTCAAAATTAGAAAACAATTTGCAAAACTCTCAGAAGGAAATAATCTCAGAGACTCCCAAGAATGCTGATGAGATCATCAAAGAATATGATCAAAGCTTTCAGAAGTTTCTGGCTAAAAGCATAGATAGAAGCAAGATGGCTTCAATGATCTATGGAGTTAGTAGAAATGGCAGAAAAGGGATAGGATATCAAGGTAAGGTACCTACACCTAAGAAAGCCATAAACTTAGTCATAAAATGCACACCACTTAAATCACACTTCATATATGTGCACACACATGACCTAAACTACACTAGTCATAATTACTCTGTCAAACCAAGATTCAACCAGAATTTTGGAAAAACTAACAAACCAGGACCCAAGAAGATATGGGTACCTAAGGATAAAATTATATATGTAGCAGATATCTTTAGCAGCAAGGCTAAAACACCATTCATGGTACCTGGACTCTGGATGCTCTCGAGACATGACGGGAAGAAAGCATATGTTCCAAAGCCTGGAACTTAAACCTGGAGGCTACGTGGGCTTCGGAGGCAACCAAAGAGGAAAGATCATTGGCTCTAGAACAGTAGGTAATGGAAATCTTCCCTCTATAAATAATGTGCTATTAGTTGATGGATTAATGCATAACCTGTTATCCATAAGCCAATTAACTGATAACGGTTATGATATAATCTTTAATCAAAATTCATGCAAAGCGGTTAGTCAAAAAGATGGAACTATCCTTTTTAATGGAAAGAGGAAAAACAACATTTATAAGATAAAACTTTCTGAACTAAAGAGTCAAAATGTAAAATGCCTCTTTCTGTTAACAACGAGCAATGGGTCTAGCACAGAAGATTGGGGCATGTTAGTATGATAAGAATATCTCATATTAACAAACTCAATCTGGTCAGAGGACTTCCTAATTTGAAGTTCAGCTCAGATTCTCTGTGTAAAGCATGTCAGAAAGGAAAATTTTCAAAACCTGCTTTTAAATATAAAAACGTTGTTTCCACCTCTAAGCCATTAGAACTTCTGCACATAGACCCATTTGGACTAGTAAAAACTGCGTTTGTAAGTGGCAAGAAGTATGGGTTAGTGATCGTAGATGACTATAGCAGATGGACATGGGTAAAGTTCTTAAGAAATAAGGACGAGTCACACTCTGTGTTGTTTGCATTCTGTAACCAAGTTCAGAATGAAAAGGATCTTAGAATTGTCAAAGTCAGAAGTGATCATGGTGGAGAATTTGAAAATAAATATTTTGAATCATTTTTTAATGAAAAAGGCATCTTGCATGACTTCTCTTGTCCTAGAACTCCCCATCAAAATGGAGTTGTAGAACGAAAGAACAGAACATTGTAAGAAATGGCCAGAACCATGATCAATGAGACTAATATTGCTAAGATCTTCTGGGCAGAAGAAATTAACATAGCATGCTATGTTCAGAATATAATCTCTATAAGACCTATTCTGGAAAAGACTCCATATGAACTGTGGAAGAACAGAAAGCCCAACATTTCTTATTTCCATTCGTTTGGATGTACTTGTTTCATTCTGAATACTAAAAATTATCTGAACAAGTTTGACTCTAAAGCTCAAAAGTGTATTATATTAGGATACTCTGAACGCTCAAGAGGGTACAGAGTATACAATACAGAAACACAGATTGTTGAAGAGTCAATCGGTGTTAGATTTGATGATAAGCTTGACTCTCAAAAGTTAAAGCAGAATGAATTCTCTGCAGATATAGAAGTTGAATTCACAGGTACTGAAGACAAATCATTAGATGTTCTCAATAGAGACGCTCCAACAACGTCAAAAAGAAATTCTACAAGAAATCCAGCATCTTCTATTGATCAACTCCAGAAAAGGTTTTCCAGAAGTAGCATAGCTCACCCAAAAGATAAAATCCTGGGAAAGAAGGATGATCCAATTAGAACAAGATCAACATTCAGAAACTCTGAAGAATCCCTCATGGGACTGGTCTCTCTGATTGAAGCAACAACAATTGATGAAGCGCTTCTGGACAATGACTGGATTCTGGCAATGCAGGAGGAATTAAATCAGTTCACCAGAAATGACGTATGGGATCTGGTTCCCAAACCAAAAGGATTCAACGTCATTGGAACAAAGTGGGTGTTCAGAAACAAACTGAATGAGCAAGGAGAAGTCATCAGAAACAAAGCACGACTGGTGGCACAAGGTTATAGTCAGCAAGAGGGGATACACTATACAGAAACCTTTGCTCCAGTCGCCAGGTTAGAATCTATGAGACTCTTAATCTCATTTCCTATAAACAATGGCATCACTCTGTATCAGATGAATGTCAAAAGTGCTTTCCTAAATGGCTATATAGATGAAGAGGTATATGTGCACCAACCCCCTGGATTTTAGAATTCCAAACACCCAGAATATGTTTTCAAACTAATGAAGTCACTCTGTGGTCTGAAACAAGCTCCAAGAGCTTGGTATGAAAGACTAAGTAACTTCCTGTTAGAAAAGGAATTCACCAGAGGGAAAGTGGACACAACCTTATTCTGTAAGTCATTTAAGAATAACATTTTAGTGTGTCAGATTTATGTAGATGACATTATCTTTGGATCCACTAAACCATCTCTAAGAAGAGAGTTTGCTAAGTGCATGTCGGCAGAGTTTGAGATGAGCTTAATGGGGGAACTCAAATTCTTTCTGGGCATTCAGATAAACCAAACTCCAGAAGGAACTTACATTCATCAGAGCAAATATGTCAGAGAACTTCTGAAGAAATTTGATCTCTCAAAATGTAAGCCCTCAAAGACTCCAATGCATCCCACGTGCATTCTGGAAAAGGAAGAGGTAAGTAAAAAGGTAGAACAGAAAGTCTACAGAGGTATGATTGGCTCTCTCCTTTATCTGACGGCTTAAAGGCCTGACATTTTATTTAGTGTTTGCTTATGTGCTAGATTCCAATCAGATCCTAGAGAATCTCACTTAACAGTAGTTAAGCGAATTTTCAAGTATCTGAAAGGTACTACTAATCTGGGTTTGTTTTATAGAAAATCCAATGAATACACCTTAATAGGATACTATGATGCTGATTTTGCTGGAGACAGAGTAGAGCGTACAAGCACTTCTGGAAGCTGCCAGTTTCTGGGAGAAAATATGATCTCATGGACCAGCATGAGACAGTCCACTATAACATTGTCAACAGCAAAAGCTGAATACATAGCAGCTGCTGGATATAGCACTCAAATGCTCTGGATGAAAAGTCAACTTGAAGACTTCAACATATTTGAGAGTAACATTCCTATCTTCTGTGATAACACTTCAGCTATATGTCTCAGCAAGAATCCTATCCTGCATTCTAGAGCTAAGCATATAGAAATAAAACATCACTTTATTAGGGACTACATTCACAAAGGAATTCTTACTTTAAAATTCATTGACACAAACCATCAATGGGCTGATGTATTTACAAAACCTCTTTCTGATGATAGATTCAATTTCATTCTGAAACATCTCAGCATGAAGTTATGCCCAGAATAAAATGTTTTATTTGTATATCTTAACCCTCAGAACTTTATTGTTTTCTGTGAACATCTGATCAATATGTCTTCAGAAGTTAGAAGTATAGTTTCCTCAGAGTCTATCCAAGAAGATCTGAACATTTCATTTCAAGGATATAGGCATGAAGTTCACATCACCAAACATCTGTCATCCTCTCACAAGCCACCTTATGATGTTGAACACGCGTTCAAATTCTGAAGGGTCCAAGTCTCTGATTGGATGCATTGAGACACTTATCAGTGGTAAACTGTTCAAATATCTTTCTGAATCCCCTATCTCAGGTTTCATTAATGCATATAATCATTACATTATTTTCTTACTTACTGCTTACGTTTTCCAAAAACCTATTTAAACTCAAACTCACTATTGCATTCATTCACTTCTACTATCTTCTCTATTCACTCTTGTTTCAAGTTTCGTTTTCAAAAACCCTTTTCATCTTCTCCAACAAACCCGTGTGAACACTGGCTTCTTCATCAAACCTCAAAAATCTCAGTGCTCTTGGATCTGCATTGTGATCGGTGGAAATAGAACTGACTGTTTTTTAGCTAGTTCACGAAATGTCGCGGTAAGCAAGAGTCGCCACCGTCTTTTATGTTCTCCAACATGGAAAGGACAAAAGCACAGCAAAATTCCTTTTCGAGATGTTTCTCAGTTCGGGAGGTAGATTTATAGAAAGGGAAGGTATTAGCACCCTTTCTATCCGTGGTTATCCACGGGCTCTTAGGTACTTGCTCACTATGTTTTCAAAAAATGTTTGCTTTTCAAGTGTTTGTGGGTTTTGAAAAAGTTTAGTTTGAAAAACTTCTAGGTAAATCTTGTATCTGTCCTCAAGAGTGTATGAAGTATTTGTTTGAAAACTTTTTGAAAGTGTAGGTGCGAAAAGATGTTTTTTTTTGAAAGAGCAAGTACCCAGGAGAAATCTACCTACCCTAAGGAATTAGGCTGTGTAAGAGTCCTTTAGACAGTACTATCCCACTATTGAGAAGTAGGTAGCACCGTCGTCGGAGTTATTCGGGTCAATTCAGTTATAGGGACAATATGGTCACCAAAGCAATAGTAGGACGCCTTAGCGGTAACCCTAATGTCCTAGATCCTTTTTTATCCGAGGCAACCGTTTCGAGGCAACTGGATCTTTAGACAGGAGGGCGACCTCTAAAACACCCTATACTTGATGACCACGTCGAGGCAACCAAGTGAGGCGTACCCTAGGAGTGGTATGTGCATGTGTGTCCAGTTTCAGTTTAAATTATCTTTGAACATGCATCATTGTGAGCTACGGATTGATTTTATTTTTCATACAAGTCTTGCATGCATAATTAACAATTAATAATTGTGCGGAATATAAACTGCAGAAAGTGAATCTACGCTATTACAATGCGTCGGGTTTTACATCGCCAAAAACATAACCCTTTGGAAAATAAATACGAGAAATTAAAGAAAGCGATAAAGTTCTAATTAACTATTACATTTCTGAGTAGATACACAAATATAATCAAAAATAAATATGCGCGAAAAGAAATTAACTCAGGGAAAGTCTTAGGGTTTTGACCCTTTTTAAGAAAAGAAAGAAATTTGGTCCTCTTTGCAATTAATTAAAATAAAACCTAGAACCAATTGATTAATTAATTACAAGAAGAAGGAATTTTTTATGTTTTTCAATGTTTTAATGAAAATAAAAGGAAAAGGTCAAAAGTTAGTAAAAACCCCTAAGTCTAATTCATTTTATTTATTATGAAAAAAAAGTCAAAATTAAACATAATTAAACTAAACTAATTTGTTTGAATTTATTTACAAAATAATTAAACTAAAGTGAAATTAATAATAATAAATAAAATATTTACATTTTTTAGTTTTCTGAATTTTTATTGTGAAAAATTAATTATGTTAATTTTAGTGATAATAATAATAATTAGAAAAATAATTAATAAATAAACTAGAAAATATAAAATAAAAAGAAAAAGGAATGAACCAAGGGGGTTCTGGCCAGGTTAGGAGGTGTTTTCTAGAACTTTGAAGCCCAATTCCTCAAGCCTGGTTTGACTTTCTGACTTCTCCAAGGCACGTGTTGACTGGGTACATGGTGGTCATCCACTCTAAGCCATTGGATCTGGGTTTGAGGCCACTTGGCGCACTGATTTATGAGGTGTATGATGGACCCTCTTTGGCAAGCCTCACCAGAACACCTTAAAAATAAAGGCAACAAGATTTTTGGGGGACCTGGGATTCGAACCCAGGTCCCAAGGGACAATTCAATGATACGTTCACCAACTGAGCTGTGGCGCTTTGCTGTTGATAAAACACACCCTGATTATTATATGCAATAAATAATTAATGTGCTAAAAAAAATAAAACAAATGGTGCGCTGTTTGAATGGGCCGGTGGGAAGAGGACGCGTGGTCGTCTTCTTCCTTGAACCACCTGATTATTTCCTGCGGATTCTAGTCCGTAACAAAATCCGCGTCCTCATCCTACAATGGTTTCTAGGTCACGAAAACACAAACCAAAAACCTCTTCTTGCTCGCCTTGTTCTCCTAAGTCCATCCATAGCCATATCTTGTCCTGATTTTGCCTATAATAAAAACACCTAAAAACAAAGAGCCAAAACCCTAGCTTCGGGCATGGCTATACAGGCTACAAGAATGAAATTAAATATTGGAGAAAGGTTGGAAATCATGCCATGATCAAGAATATATCAATATTTTGGAAAAAAGACGCAAGAAAATGGATTTATGATCTCATGTTCAGAGCTAAGTTCAGGACAACTTACAGAGCGTTTTAGGCGATGAGAGGACTTGGTTCTTATGCCAATCGCTTCAGGGGATGGTAGGCAAGCACTCTACGTTGAGTTTTTTTATTGAAACAAGCTTTTACCAAGAATTCAAATTCTCTTTTTTCCAAGCTTTTTCCGTTTATGGTTTGGCCGCTTTTGCAATTCTCAGGTCGTGAATTAGGTTTAGGTTACTTGTATATGTATAAGGCAAGCAGTCTAGGTCAAAATATGGGCTTGTATCTTTGTGTATTGAAGTTTTGAGATTTTGTTGACCACCATTGAAAACCTTTCCATATTTGAAGCAAATCTAAGATTTTATGCACAAAAAAGGCTTAGCACGAATTTGTTAGTTGGCACATGGTATATGAAAGCTGTTCAAATCAAAAAGATACTATTCCATTGATTTTTTAGATTTTATTTGAATTATTATGGATTTAAAATGAATTAAATCAATAAAAATTAAATAAAATAGAAAAATAAATGTTTGATCTTGAAATTAAGCATGGGACACGTGTGTGGCATGACAAGGCTGAATCAAGTGGAAGAAAGTGGGCCCTTTTGTCAAAAATTGAAGTTTTAAGGATAGTTGACTTTTGCAAATTCATAAAAATTTCCCAACTTCTCCAATGCATATCTTGCTCAATTTTGATCATATGAACATGTTCTTGGACATTTTGGAAAGGTATTGAAGTCCTCTAACCAATGCCTTTGGTCCCATGTCATTTGGATTTACCAATATTAAGTTATGGTCTTTGACTTAAAGTGCATTTTTGTTGACTTTTGAAATTTACCTATAATGTAGAAATTGATAACTTTTTGTGAGAGCATTTCTTGGACTTGGATTGTGAAGAGGAGTTGTAGGAAATGTCATCCCCTTAAAAATGAGGATTGGATGGGATTTTTATAATGAACCATGAAAAAGTTATGCCTTGGTCAAGATACAGTTGACTTTTCAACTGTCCAAAAATAGTAACTTTTGGCATCTTGATGATTTTTGAGCCATGTTTGTGGAATCATGATCAAGACTTGATCAAATGATGATTGTGTGCTCAAAATAAGATGTTGACCAAAAATTCTGACTTTTGACTACAAAATGACCATTTTGCCCCTACAGTTGACTGTGAAGTAAATAGGGCTTTTGACTGTGGAATTTGGCATTGTGAGTCTTGAAACTTGACATGTAGATGCTTGAGGATATGTGTAGGCCTATGGGACTTGATTGGACCACTGAAAACCCCAACTTCACTAAAAGAAACAAAACCCTAGTTTTGGCTGGCTTAGGAGGCATCTGGACTGTGCAATCCTTGAGAAATCTTGAACCATTTGAAGATGACTCTTGACCAATCATGAAGAATATGGGAGGGAAAATTTTGGGGTACAACATGCATCAACCAAAACTTGCAAAATTTCTATCTGACATTGAACTATTTGATTCAGACTTTCAATATCCACAACCAAAAAATCCAAACTCCCAACAACAATCAGATAATCCATAACCACACTCTCCAGATCATCTGAATCCCAACTCACCACAACCAGAAAATAGACACTCTCTCTATCCACCTTCTGAAAACCCATCCTCTGTAATTCCTGAGCCAGAAACTCAACACACCTCCACAAACCAATCTGAAGACTCTCCTTCAGATTCTGATACCATAATCCAAATTCCTATAATAACAGAACCTCTTGCGATTCACATGCCTCTCACTATTCATGATATTCCAGAAATTCCTTCATCCCTTGAATCCACCATAAAACTCTCCTAACAGACCAATTCTAATCCCTGACTCTCCCACTCCTTCACCCATCAACCATCCAGCTGACAATCTCAGAATTGTCATTGATCCACTAGTGTTGGACAAACTAGCTTCCACCTCTCGCAAAATTTCCATTCCCAAACCTAAACCAAAATCAGATGTTGGTCAGAGTATGTTGATTTTTGAAACATAAATGCAGGAATGGATCAATTCTTTGAAGGAAGCAACCCTTGATATTTCTAATCATGCTGCTTCTGACTCTCTCTGGGAAAGATTCAGAAAATGGCTTAACGCTGAAACTCTGAAGCTGAAGGAATTGGGTTATGAAAGGGCTCAGCAGAACTTCAGTGATCAGCTGAAAGCTTTTCAAGATCAAGTTCTGAGTCAATGGTTGTGATCGGTGGAAATAGAACTGACTGTTTTGGAATGCTGGTTTGCGTTTGCGTTTAGCAAAATGTCGCGGTAAGCAAGAGTCGCCACCGTCTTTTATTTTCTCCAACAAGGAAAGGACAAAAGCATAGCAAAATTCCTTTTCGAGATGTTTCTCGGGTTCGGGAGGTAGATTATAGAAAGGGAAGGTGTTAGCACACTTTCTATCCATGGTTATCCACGGGCTCTTAGGTACTTGCTCACTATGTTTTCAAAATGTTTTGCTTTTCTTGTGTTTGTGGGTTTTGAAAAGTTTGTTTTAAAACTTCGATTTAACTCTTGTATCTGTCCTCAAGAGTGTATGAAGTATTGTTTGAAAACTTTATTTGTAAGTGTGAAAAGTATTTTTGTTTTGAAAGAGCAAGTACCTGAGAACCTCTACCTACTCAAAAGAAATTAAGCTGTGTAAATGTCCTTTAGACAGTACTATCCCACTATTGAGAAGTAGGTAGCACCGTCATTGGAGTTTTCGGGTCAATTCGATTAATGGGACATGTGGTCACTAAAGCAATAGTAGGACGCCTTAGCGGTAACCCTAATGTCTTAGACCGTTTTTTATCGAGGCAACCGTTTCGAGGCAACTTTGATCTTTAGACAGGAGGGCGACCTCTAAAACACCATATACTCAATGACCACTTTGAGGCAACCAAGTGAGGCGTACCCTAAGAGTGATTTGTGCGAGTGTGTCAGGTTTCAGTTTTGTACATGTTATGGTGAGCTACGGGTTTATTTTAATTTTAAGAGAAGTCTTGTCATGCAAAGCCTAGTTAGCATACATCTAGCAATTAATAGTTGCGGAAAATAAAACTAAACTATTACAAGGCGTCGGGTATTTACATCGCCAAAAACAAACCCTTGAAAAAAAGTAAATTGCGGGAAATAAAATAAAAGCGATAAAAAGTCCTAATTAAAGTTATTACATCCTCGGAGCAGATACAATTATATGGATAAAAAAATAATCAACAAAAATCACACGCGCGAGAAAATTTGGATCAGAGAATTTTTAGGGTTTTGACCCTTTTTTTGAGAAAGAAAGAGATTTTTTGTTATTTTGCACTTAATTAAATTAAACCTAAACTAATTAATTAATAAAAAAGAAATATTTTTTGGGTTTTTAATGTTTTAAGGAAATAAAAATAAAGATGATCAAAATTGTCAAGAAACCCTAATTCTATATTAGTTTTAGATTTATTGTGAAAATATTAAAATTAACCTAATTAACTAAATAAATTAATTATGTTAGTATTTATTTACAAAATAACTAATTAAATTTAATAAATAAAAATATTATATTTTTATGTTTTTCTGAATTTATTAAAAAAATGTTAATTGTTTTAGTTAGTAGTTAATTAAAAATTAATAAAAAAACAATTTAAGTAAAAATAAAAAGGAAAAGAAGAAAATAAACTCAGGGGGGTGCTGGCCCAATAAGGAGGTGTGTTCTGCAATTCTCAGGCCCATTTACATCCCAGCCACGTTGACTTTTCTGGACTCCCTGCATGCTCATTGACTAAGGAGTATGGTGATCTCCCATTCATGTCCATTGGATTTATGTCTGAGGCCACATGGCGCATTGATATTTGAGGTGTATGGTATACCACCTTTTGAAAGCTGCATGTGAACACATAAAGAAAAAATGGAATAAGTGTTTTGGGGGACCTGGGATTCGAACCCAGGTCCCAATGCTCACATGCCAACGCCTTTGCCATCCAACCAAGCTGCTTCAGTTATCATTAAAATAAGGAGCAATTATTATATTAGGAAATTAATCAATATGCTATAAAACAAAAACAACGCGCGCTTTTTTTCAAACTGTCCAATGGTATGTCAACACATCATCGTCTTCTTCGTTTTTTCTGCACAATTTAGAATCAGATAGCGGGGGTTTTTAACCCCCACTAACCCCTGCAAGGAAAAATAGCGATTAGCACCACAGTTCATATAAATATTTCGCGAGGTATTGGGCTTGTTCCTCTTGGTCTCATGATCTCAACCATGTGTCTCACTAGTCCTAATTTTCCCTGGTTCAGAAAGCCCTAATTCAAAGCTCAAGAACCCTAGAAATTTGATCATGGCATATTTTGATTCAGGGCGTTATAGCTCAATTAAATTATGCCATTAGCTTCGTACGGTTCCTAGCAATGCAAAACAATCAAAAAACATGTTAAATGCTCATGAATTAAGAGACACGGTTATGAAATATAAGTGCAAATTGTGACACTGTATTCCTTGATTCTTTAAGCTTTGATGCCTGAATTGGATTGCAAAACTTTCCTGGGACCTTTTGCAATGTATTAGAATGGTCAAAAAACCTTGAATTAGCCGTGGATGCAAAAATCAGTTTTCACTTTTCTTGGAAATTCTTGAAATTGGACAGGGTGGTTTCTGCATATTTTTTTTCATGTTCTCTAGGTCAGGGTTAGCTTGCTTATGTATAAGAGAATGAAATTAGGTCAAAAAGCTGGGCCAATATCCATTGCATTGATGTTTGAATCCTTGATTGAAAAATCAAATATTCTTGATTTTCATGATTGAACAAAGTTGCCAATTTTGGATTTTTTTTGTATCTTTGACTTGTGCACGAATTTGCCAGCATGTTTAGGTCATATTTGCTTCACAAAAAGATTTAAAAGATCAAATCTTCTATTTTCTTATGATTTAAATGAATTAAATGAATTAATATTAATTAAAAATCCATTTAATCAATAAAAATAAGAAAATAAATTCAATTAAGCTTGATGGGTCGTGCATAGGTCAAGGGTGAAGTTTCAATAAGAGATTTGAGGCCCATTAGAAAAAATAAGGTGTTTTGAGCAAAGTTGACTTTTGCAAATTCATGAAAATTTCCCAACTTCTCCAATGCACAACTTGCTCAAATTTGATCATATGACCATGTTCTTGGACATTTTGGAAAGCTCTTGAAGTCCTCTAACCAATGCCTCTGGTCCCATGTCATTTGGATTTACCAATATCAAGTTATGGCCTTTGACTCAAAGTGTACTTTTGTTGACTTTTTAAATTGACCTATAATGTAAAAATTGGTAACTTTTTGTGAGAGCATTTTCTGATATTGGAGTGTGAAGATGGATTGTAGGAAATTACATCCTCTTCAAAATGAGCATTGGATGGTATTTTTCTGATGAACCATGAAAAAGTTATGCCCTGGTCAAGATACAGTTGACTTTTCTACTGTCCAAAAATAGTAACTTTTTGCACCTTGATGATTTTTGAGCTATTCTTGTGGAATCATGATCAAGACTTGATCAAATGATGATTGTGGACTCAAAATAATATGTTGACCAAAAATTCTGACTTTTGACTGCAAAATGACCATTTTGCCCTTGCAGTTGACTGTGGATCAAATGGAGCTTTTGACTGTGCAAATTGGCATTGTGAGTGTTGAAACTTGGCATGTAGGTGCTAGAGAATGTATATAGGCATATGAGACTTGATTGAACCATTGAGAACCCCAAACTCCTTGAAAGAACCAAAACCCTAATTTCAGCTGACTGCCTTAGGAGGTGATTGGACTGTACAACTCTTGAGCAATCTTGAACAATTTGAAGATCATTCTTGACAAATCTTGAGGGATATGGGAGGGAAAATTTTGGGGTACAACAATTGCCCCTGTTCAATCTTCTTAAACCTGAGGATGTAGATTGGCTTGCGTGTCTTTCGTGATCCGAAGGTGGAAGATGATTGAACACTAAAGTGCCCAGAAATTTGCACTCGCATGGTGTAGTACCAGCAATGTGATGTCTGGAATGGGCTTACAGATGCCATTTGGAGAGATGATGGATAGGAGGAAGGGCTTATAGATGCCACCTGGAGATTGTTGGTAGGTAGTTTTGTCTTCGTTGACGGGTTGTCTTCATTGACGGGTTTTGTCTCTATTGACGGGTGTTGTCTCTATTGACGGGTGTTGTCTCTATTGACGAGTGTTGTCTCTATTAACGGGTGTCGCCTCAGAAAAATCTTTAGGAATCGATTTAACTAATTTTTTCTCCATTGACTGGCTTCACCTCAGAAAAATCTTTAGGAATCGATTTAACTGATTTTTGTCTCCATTGACTGGCTTCAGAAAAATCTTTAGGAATCGATTCAACTTGTTTTGTCTCCATTGACTGAATTTGTCTCTTTTGACTGGATTTGTCTCCTTTGACTGGATTTGTCTCCTTTGACTGGCTTTGTCTCCTTTGACCGGATTTGTCTCCTTTGACTGGATTTGTCTCCTTTGACTAGATTTGTCTCCTTTGACTGTATTTGTCTCCTTTGACTAGAGTTGTCTCCTTTGACTGTATTAGCATCAGAAAAATCTTTAGGAATCGATTAATCTGGTTTTGTCTCTATTGACTGTGTTGAGAATTTAACTGCATCTTTCCTGAAAGGTAAAGGTCGGTCATATGCAATGCATGATATGGATCAAGCAATGATGTTCTCAACATAAATGAGATCGTATGATATGATGCGTATGTGCATGTATCATGATGTATGAAGATGTGATGTTTTAGCTGGGGAAAATAAATCCTGGAGCTGCTGGAGAAAGATGTTGAATTCTTCGTTTCCGCTGGGGATGATGAACGAAGATGATTGTGTGAATAAACCTGTAGGAGAAGATGACTCCGTTGGGGAATAAACTTGAGGAAGAGATTACTCTGTGGGGAATTACTTTGTGGGGAAGAGATGTTCTGCTGAGATTTTAATGATAACTCCGCTGGGGATTCGTTGATGAGCTCTATTGGGGATTTTGATGATGAACTCCGCTGGGGATAGAAATAATTTCGCTGGGGATGATCTTTCCGTTGCAACTTGCTGAGGATAACCCAGTTAGACTTTTGTGGGGATAACCTTCTGAATATGGCTGGGGAGATACATTTGTACTCTACAGGGGACAAGCTTCCAGAATCTACTGGGGAAGATGATTCAACTCTGGCGGGGAAGCTTTTCTAGACTGCGTTGGGAAATGGCTTCACTGGGGGTATCATGTATTCCACCGGGGAACAATCTTATATTTCTGTCGAGGAATATTAAGACTGCCAGGGATGCTTGCTGAGGAATATCTGTATACTCCGCTAGGGAATATTAAGATCTACTGGGGATACCCAACCTTTTTAGGGCTGATGGTAGACCACCTCTGCTTGGGGAGAGCATTGTTGATTCGTCCATAGCTGCAAGTCTCAATGGGGAGAGATACCATTAATGTCTTACTCTTGGGGAGTGAAGGTATCTTGGTCATATTCTTCAGCTGAACCTACCTTGGTACCTTGGTGGACAGAGCAACTAGACCTCTTAGACATTTCTTATTGCCCCTACTTCCGATGTCACCCGTAATTAGTCCTTTGTTTGGTATGCAAATATTTATGAACAGAACTTAATGTCAAATGCATATATCAAAAATGAACATTGGATGTTCTTTGCAAAACAAAACAGATAAAGGAAAAACAATTTGCAATTTGTCTGAAAAATGAACTTGTATTGATTTTGAAATTTGCTTGTAAATAAGCGTTTTGTACAAGAGGCTGACGTCCTAGTAAGAGAACGCCGCCGAACAGATAGGATTTATACAATTTGTAAGAAAGGAAACAAAACAGTTATGTGAATAATCCCACTGGGTTCCAACTCTGTTATCGCCTTTATGTCTTCAAGCGTCTCATCACTTTGCTGCTTAGTTGGAGATGAAGCTGATTGACTGGTGTCGTCCGAGCCTGATAGTCGATACCGAAGTCTGGATGCAGGGAGATCTAATGAGACATAGTATTATGCTTATCCCTAACTTTTGCCTGGACCGCCCTTTCGGGTTTTCAGTCCACTGGGATACCCATTTTTGCACAAGCCGCCTTTTTAGGTTTTCGACTTGCCGGGTGTACAGATTTTTTTTTAATTTTCATCCCTTATTTTTTCCCGAACCCTTTTGGTTCGCCGGGAAGCCCTTATTTTTTCCTAGGCCAGTAGACCTAGCGGGTCTTTAATCATGCGTAGTATCTTTTTACTATGTCTGCATTGGCGGGGTGAGGAAGGTTGTCACCATCCATGGTGGTTAGAATCATCGCTCCTCCTGAGAAGATGTTCTTAACCACAAATGGCCCTTCGTACGTGGGGGTCCATTTTCCCCTGGGATCACCTTGAGGAAGAATGATGCACTTGATTACCAGGTCTCCGACTTGATACTCTTGTCGTCTGACTTTCTTGTTAAATGCCTTGATCATCCGTTTTTGGCATGTCTGACCATGATAAATAGCAGTGAGTCTCTTTTCGTCGATTAGGTTTAGTTGATCAAGCCGGGTCTGGATCCAGTCGTCTTCGCTCAAACCTGCATCCTTCATGATCTGAAGAGAGGGTATCTGAACTTCAATGAGCAAGACTGCCTCCATGCCATATACCAAGGAATAGGCTGTTGCCCCTGTTGACGTCCGTGCTGAGGTACGGTACCCATGGAGAGCAAATGGTAACATCTCGTGCCAATCTTTGTAGGTCACTGTCATCTTCTGCACAATCTTCTTAATGTTCTTATTAGCTGATTCTACAACCCCATTCATCTTCGGCCGGTAGGGAGAAGAGTTGTGGTGCTGTATCTTGAATTGCTCGCAGAGCTCAGTGATCATCTTGTTGTTAAGATTGGTACCATTATCCGTAATGATCCTCTCTGGTACACCGTATCGACAGATCAGGTTGTGCCGAATGAACCATGCCACGACGTTCTTGGTTACGGTGGCAAAGGAAGCTGCTTCAACCCACTTCGTAAAGTAATCGATTGCTACCATGATGAAACGATGCCCGTTGGATGCCGTAGGTCTGATCTCGCCGATCATATCAATGCCCCACATTGCAAAAGGCCAAGGTGATGTCATGACGTTCAAAGGGACTGGAGGAATGTGCACCTTATCAGCATAGATATGGCATTTGTGGCATGTCCGAGAATGGTGATAACAGTCAGCTTCCATTGTTGACCAGTAATATCCTGCCCGAAGGATTTTCTTTGCCATGGTGTGTCCACTGGAATGAGTTCCGAAGGTACCTTCATGCAGCTCTTCCATGATCCTTTCTGCTTCAATCTTATCCACACAACGCAGTAAGGTTGAATCATGGTTTCGTTTATACGGAATGTCATTGCTGAGGAAGAACTTTGCCGCGAACCTTCTCAGAAACTTCTTGTCGTTAACAGATGCACCCTCGGGGTATTCTTGAGCTTCAAGGTACCTCTTCACTTCATGATACCAAGGCTTTTCTGTTACCTCTTCGGTCTCAAGATCACAGCAATGTGCAAGTTCATCCACTTTCCAAATAATGATCCGGGGAGCCTCGTTATCCCATTTGACTTTGAACATAGAAGACATCGTAGCTAGCGCGTCCGCCAACTGATTCTCCTCTCTTGGGAAATGTTCAAAGGTTATCTCCTCGAAATGGGGAAGCAACGTCAATACATACTCCTTGTAAGGAATAAGATTTGGGTGTTTCGTATCCCACTCGCCTTTGATCTGACTGATCACGAGAGCGGAATCTCCGAAGACACTCAGAAACTTGATCCTTAGGTCAATTGCAGCTCGAAGACCCATGATGCATGCTTCATACTCCGCCATGTTGTTGGTGCAGTTGAAATATAGTCGGGCGGTGAGCGGAGTATGAGAGCCTTTAGGAGATATGATCACAGCGCCAATACCATTACCCAAAGTGTTTGAGGCTCCATCAAAGTGCATAGACCATCGAGATCCTTCCTCAGGTCCTTCATCCGGTCCAGGTATTTCACAATCAGTTACTACCATGATACTCTCGTCTGGAAATTCGAAGTTCATGGACTGGTAATCATTCACTTCCTGATGTGCCAAATGGTCTGCCAACACACTTCCCTTGATTGCTTTTTGAGTCGTGTACTGGATGTCATATTCAGTCAAGATCATCTGCCATCTTGCTATTCTTCCGGACAAGGCAGGCTTTTCAAAGATATACTTGATTGGATCCATTTTTGAAATCAATAGAGTAGTGTGAGTCAACATATACTGTCTTAGCCGGCGAGCAGCCCATACCAAAGCGCAGCAAGTTTTCTCGAGCAGTGAGTATCGGGTCTCACAATCGGTAAACTTTTTGCTAAGGTAATAAATAGCGTGCTCTTTTCGGCCAGACTCGTCATGCTGCCCCAGCACACACCCCATTGAGTTGTCCAGTACTGTCAAGTATAAGATTAGAGGTCTCCCTTCAACTGGTGGCATAAGAATAGGTGGCTCTTGGAGATACTCTTTGATTCTCTCGAAAGCGACCTGACATTCATCGTTCCAACGTACTACTTGATCTTTCTTCAGTAGCTTGAAGATTGGCTCACAAGTAGCAGTTAGGTGCGAGATGAATCGGGCAATGTAGTTCAACCGTCCTAGAAAGCCTCTGACTTCTTTTTATGTCTTGGGAACTGGCATCTCTTGTATGGCTTTCACTTTGGCAGGGTCCACTTGAATACCTTTGTCGCTTACAACGAAACCTAGTAGTTTTCCATATCTCACCCCGAAGGTGCACTTGTTCGGGTTTAATCTCAGTTTGTACAACTTCAACCAGTCAAACAACTTTTGTAGATGGTCAAGGTGTTCCTCCTCAGTTTGGGACCTTGCAATCATATAGTCGACATATACTTCAATCTCGTGATGGATCGTATCATGAAACAGAGCAACCATGGCACGCTGATACGTTGCCCCAGCATTTTTCAACCCAAACGGCATGACCTTGTAGCAAAAGGTGCCCCACTGAGTAACAAAAGTGGTTTTCTCCATGTCCTCAGGAGCCATCTTAATTTGATTATAACCAGAGAAACCATCCATGAAGGAGAATACCTTATGCTGAGCAGTGTTGTCAACCAGAACGTCGATGTGAGGCAGAGGGAAGTCATCCTTAGGGCTCGCCCTGTTCAAATCCCTGTAGTCAACACACATTCAGACCTTACCATCTTTCTTCGGCACTGGAACCACATTGGCGACCCACTGAGGGTAAGAAGTTACTGCTAGAAAACCGGCATCAAATTGTTTCATAACCTCAGCCTTGATTTTCTCGAACATCTCTGGACGCATACGACGGACCTTCTGTTTTACCGGAGGGCATTCTTCCTTGGTAGGCAGGTGATGAACCATAATGTCGGTATCCAACCCAGGCATGTCTTCGTAAGACCAGGCAAAGATTTCCACGTAGTCATGCAGCATCTGAATTAACCGTTGTTTCACACTGAGCTCCAGATTCACACCGATCTTGACTTCCTTCCTGTCTGTCTCAATACCCAGATTTACCGTTTCCACTGGCTCTTCATGTGGCTGAATGGCCCTCTCTTCCTGGAGTAGCAGTCTTGCAAGCTCACCAGGCACTTCGCAATCATCTTCACCTTCGTCTTCGGCTAAGTTGATCGGATTTTCGAAGTCATAATTGGAAGTAGCAGAGTCGTTACCAGTGAGATCCATAGTGGATTGGGACCTGTATATGTGAGTGTGTGTAAAATAGCTGTTTTGCAATATATAATAAAGAAAGACAAGGAGCGCAAGATTTGAAATGCAAAAAACGTCCAATGCTTTTATTAATGATATATGAAAATAACATACAAAAGCCCTCACAAATGAAGCCACAATGCCCCGGGTAAGACACCGGGCCATAAAGTTTCACAATATTGTCTGTTACAAATTCAAAACAAAGGAGTTCATTACTGAGTGACAAAAGTAATAGGGACGAAGTCTTTCGCTGTCCAGTTGTTTGGTCCACCGTTGGTCGTAGGGTAGATCCAGCTGTCGAATTCAGATTCCTCCATGTCAACCTCAATGGCATTTACTCCATGCTTGGGCATGGGGGCTGTTACAACATTAGGCCTCTCGGGCGCCTCAAACTCAACCTCTTTTGCATCAATCAAGTCTTGGACCTTATTCTTCAAAGTCCAGCAATCATCCGTGTTATGCCCCGGGCTGTCAGAGTGATAAGCGCAGTGGGCGTTGGGATTGTACTTTGGGGATGTAGTATTCGGATTCTTTGGGGCTTCCCTTAGAGTTACCAGATTGGTTGTCAGTAACTGCGGCAATATCTGGGACAAGGTCATGCTGAGTCGAGTGAACTTCCTTCTAGGTCTCTCATCCCTTTGTTGGTTGTGATGTTAAGGAGCACCAGCAGGTTTTGAAATGACCACCACGTTGATAGCTTGGCGGTGTTTAGATCTATTTTGTCTCCTTGAACCATAGACAACACTAGATTCCTTCTTGAACGGTTTCTTCTCAGTGCTCGAGGAGGCACCCTTCTGTATCTTCCCAGACTTGATACCAGCTTCAATTCTCTCACCAGTCAAGATAAGGTCTGTAAACCCGACTGAAGAATTTCCAATCAAATGGTTGAAGAACGGACCAGACAGGGTCCCCAAGAACATATCAACAAGCTCATGGTCAGTTAAAGGTGGCTGCACCCTTCCGGCAAGGTCTCTCCATTTTTGGGCGTACTCTTTAAATCCCTCACCCGTCCCTATTGACATACCCTGGGTTGGGTACGCATAGGAGCGAGGTCGGAATTATATTGATACTGCTTATAGAACGCAGTAGCCAAATCTTCCCTGTTGCGGATACTGGCCCCATCCAGCTGATAGAACCATTCGAGTTGAGTCCCTGAAAGACTATCCTGAAAGAAATGGATCCACAAATTCTTGTCAGCAGTGTAAGGTTGGATCTTTCTTACATACGATCGGAGGTGCAGCTTTGGGAAGGAAGCTCCGTCATATTTGGCAAAGGAAGGTGCCTTGAACTTATGGGGAATTACCACCCCAGAGGATAAGCCTAAGTCTCCAAAGTCCAAGCCGGGAACATTTTGTGTCTCCATGGCGCTCAAGCGGTCCTCCAACTGTTTGTACCTATCCTCAGCAGGAGGGTACTGCTCTTCATCATAATCCGTCTCATTGTCGGAGACCACGGGACTAGGAACCCTTCTCTCTTGTGGACTGTCTTTTCCTACAGATGAGGTAGTTAGCTCAACCTCATTCTGTAATCCATTCCCAAATCTGCGTCCAGTGTTGAACAAGACGGTCCTCTTCTTCTTCATCTTCAGAATCAGAGTCTTCAACTCCTGTTGACCCTTGGCTAGGCTCATAACCAACTCTTGGAACTGGGCGTTCTGGGCCTGGAAGGCCTTGATAGCTTGTTCAGTGGAAGGTTCAGTAGACATGATGATTGCTGAAATAAACAGCGAAGAAGATAAGTGACCTGTAAAAAGGGTACCTGTTATGCATATGATGAAATGAAATGCGTATGATTTATGTTTTCAAAGACAATCGGGATTCAACTTTGTAGACAAGAAAGGAAACACACTTTATTAGTTTTAACTTTGGAATTTAAATTGTTCAACAAATTGCCCTTAGGCGTTACAAGAATTAAAATACTGAAAAGTAAATAAAAGCTGTAAAAGGAACATCAAAGGTCCATCAATGCTCCCATGGCCTCTTCTTCTCATTGCAGATATAATCATTCAGGATCCGTTCGTTCTCCAATTGCTTTTTCAGCTTCTGGATCTTCTGTTCCTGTTCATTGAACCTTTCTCGATAAGAATCCCGTTCTTCCTGCAGTTGCGCCCAAGACCTCTTTAGTGTGCCAACATCAGTGGGTGTATGAGGATGGAGAACAGTTGGAGGAACCCCATCTTTATCAGCAGCTTCAAGAGTAATAGGCCTGACAGCTTCGTACGGCATACCTAACTTCTGAGCACGGATGCGGACCCATCTGAAATATGACTCCATTGGCAGAGAAGTTTTTGGTCCCAACTCATGTGGGTCAGCTTTGTGAACTCTATCCCAAGCCCTGATGAATCTACGACGCAGGTCGTCACTATCTACCTGAAAATCAAAGACGATATGAGGTATCAACATCTCATGAGGCCCTTCTCTTCTGGCTCTTCCAAACTGACGGAGGGCTAAGCATGGGTTATAAGAGATTCCACCACGGGTTCCGATCAATGGAACATTAGGATACTCTCCACAACGATCAATGACGGCCACCTCATCTAAGCCTCTGAGAGTCCAAGTAATGTCTTTATCTGTAAGAGACATTATCCTATGAGCCTAACCCCTTCCTTCTTTGTTCTTCAGTATGAACTTAGAGAGGTGCGAAATAAACCACCTCGCCAATAAGGGAGCACAGCACAACAAAGTTCCCCGCCTTCGGACAGTACGGGTATAGAGCTGATAAAGGTTATCACCCAAGAGAGTGGGTACAGGGTTCCGAGAGATGAAGATCCTTATGGCATTAACATCAACAAAGGTATCAGGATTTGGAAACAATACCAGGCCATATATTGAGAGAGCCAGGATGTCCTCATACGCTTGAAAGTGTAAGTCATTCCAGAAACCATTAGTTTGCCAACCAGAAACTTAGCCAAAAAGCCCTTAACTCCACTTCTAGTCTCCCAGTTAGCCATGACTTCTTCTTTGGTCAGGTGAAGGGCTGCAGCGATCTCTTCAGGCCTGAGAGTCTTTTCCCAACCAGTGAATGGAGTCTGCTCCAAAATAGGGATACCAAGCAACTGAGAGAATTCTTCCAGGGTAGGGACCAGCTGGAAGTCTTGAAAGGTGAAGCAATGGTATAGCGGATCATAAAACTGGACCAGGACACTCATCAACTGTAAGTCCCACTTTGAGGTGACTAAACCGAGAAGAGAACCATGTTTCCTGATGAAGGAAGTAGTGTTTGGAAACCTGTCAACCAATTCTGTAAGCAAAGCAGGTGGTTGAACAAAGTTGAGCCGGATAGTATTCCTACGCATGGGCATCATGATGTCCTACAAAACAGAGCAAAGATGAAACCCTTTTGTCTTTGAAATGGGTTAGTCCTTATGCAGGATGTATGCAATGTTATGATGTTATGATAAAGGCACACCACAAGTATTCACAAAAGGCAAACATGGTAAAGGCACACAAGTCACACAAAAGAGCCCTTAGATTTCAGGCTGGCATGAAGTTTAGGTACTACCCTCTTTCAGCTTCAGTTGGTTAAGACCTGTCCTAAAATTAATAACCGGGTTCTAGAGGATCTCAATATCATTGACTACCCTCGATCGGTCATAATTCCAGTTTGGCAACCTTTTCTTGCGGCCGGAACCATCGCGAGAGTTTAGCCTCAATAAGTGTAGCATACTGCTACTGTTCTATGGCCAAGTTGGTCAATTTAAGGTTCTAAGGTCAGTTGGTTCTTAATGACTCCTCAGAAGACCCATATTCTCCTCGTTCCAACACAAGGGATATCGGTACAGACCAAGGTGTCACACCAACGTAGCTACTGCTTCACCCGTGTCGGTCTACGCTGGACAGGTCCCTCACAGTTTATTGCTACTTACCTAAAGGGTATTCCCAGATCCGAGATAGGATCTATAAAACTCCGATACAAGCCCACAAAATTAAAGCACACAAAGCATACAATTGAAAACATAAGTGATCTTATCCTAAGGTACACCTCACTTATTATATCCCCAGCAGAGTCGCCAGTTCTGTGATCGGTGGAAATAGAACTGACTGTTTTGGAATGCTGGTTTGCGTTTACGTTTAGCAAAATGTCGCGGTAAGCAAGAGTCGCCACCCTCTTTTATTTTCTTCAACAAGGAAAGGACAAAAGCACAGCAAAATTCCTTTTCGAGATGTTTCTCGGGTTCGGGAGGTAGATTATAGAAAGGGAAGGTGTTAGCACCCTTTCTATCCGTGGTTATCCACGGGCTCTTAGGTACTTGCTCACTATGTTTTCAAAATGTTTTGCTTTTCTTGTGTTTGTGGGTTTTGAAAAGTTTGTTTGAAAACTTCGATTTAACTCTTGTATTTGTCCTCAAGAGTGTATGAAGTATTATTTGAAAACTTTATTTGTAAGTGTGAAAAGTATTTTTGTTTTGAAAGAGCAAGTACCTGAGAACCTCTACCTACTCAAAAGAAATTAAGTTGTGTAAATGTCCTTTAGACAGTACTATCCCACTATTGAGAAGTAGGTAGCACCGTCGTTGGAGTTTTCGGGTCAATTCGATTAATGAGACATGTGGTCACTAAAGCAATAGTAGGACGCCTTAGCGGTAACCCTAATGTCTTAGACTGTTTTTTATCGAGGCAACCGTTTCGAGGCAACTTTGATCTTTAGACAGGAGGGCGACCTCTAAAACACCCTATACTCAATGACCACGTTGAGGCAACCAAGTGAGGCGTACCCTAAGAGTGATATGTGCGAGTGTGTCAGGTTTCAGTTATGTTATCTTTGTACATGTTATGGTGAGCTACGGGTTGATTTAAATTTTAAGAGAAGTCTTGTCATGCATAGCCTAGTTAGCATACATCTAGCACTTAATAGTTAGAGAAAATAAAACTAAACTATTACAAGGCGTCGGGTATTTACATCGCCAAAAACAAACCCTTGAAAAAAAGCAAATTGCGAGAAATAAAATAAAAGCGATAAAAAGTCCTAATTAAAGCTATTACATCCTCGGAGCAGATACAATTATATGGATCAAAAAATAATCAACAAAAATCACACGCGCGAGAAAATTTGGATCAGAGAATTTTTAGGGTTTTGACCCTTTTTTTGAGAAAGAAAGAGATTTTTTGTTATTTTGCACTTAATTAAATTAAACCTAAACTAATTAATTAATAAAAAAGAAATATTTTTTGGGTTTTTAATGTTTTAAGGAAATAAAAATAAAGATGATCAAAATTGTCAAGAAACCCTAATTCTATATTAGTTTTAGATTTATTGTGAAAATATTAAAATTAACCTAATTAACTAAATAAATTAATTATGTTAGTATTTATTTACAAAATAACTAATTAAATTTAATAAATAAAAATATTATATTTTTATGTTTTTCTGAATTTATTAAAAAAATGTTAATTGTTTTAGTTAGTAGTTAATTAAAAATTAATAAAAAAACAATTTAAGTAAAAATAAAAAGGAAAAGAAGAAAATAAACTCAGGCGGGTGTTGGCCCAATCAGGAGGTGTGTTCTGCAATTCTCAGGCCCATTTACATCCCAGCCACGTTGACTTTTCTGGACTCCCTGCACGCTCATTGACTAAGGAGTATGGTGATCTCCCATTCATGTCCATTGGATTTATGTCTGAGGCCACATGGCGCATTGATATTTGAGGTGTATGGTATACCACCTTTTGAAAGCTGCATGTGAACACATAAAGAAAAAATGGAATAAGTGTTTTGGGGGACCTGGGATTCGAACCCAGGTCCCAATGCTCACATGCCAACGCCTTTGTCATCCAACCAAGCTGCTTCAGTTATCATTAAAATAAGGAGCAATTATTATATTAGGAAATTAATCAATATGCTGTAAAACAAAAACAACGCGCGCTTTTTTTCAAACTGTCCAATGCAGTGGCGAAGCCAGAAAAATAAATAAGCCTGGGCAAAAAAAATTCCTCAAAAGTTTTCATGCTACTACATGTCAAGCCAAAATTTCAATTCAAGACCATCAGTTGGCCCTTATCCTGTAATTCAATGACTATATGGTATTTTTTTCTAAAGTTAGAATCATAAGAAATTTAACCATTTAGGCAAGTGTTAATTCAAGCACAAGACTTAGGACATTGTTGTTCCCATTGTTCTATACTAGAAAAAACATAATTGTCTCCATCTGTTTTTTAAAATTGTGAAAAAAAACCTCTTTGTATGAAAAACAGTAACATAAGTGCTTATTACGTTGTATCTTTGGTTGAATCCTTTACTCACTTGTAGTAAAAAAATCACTCTAGCATAAACACTATAAATAACAATTCTCTATCGAAACAAAACCTAAATCTTGTGCCTTTTTTATCCCAAATTTACCCTTTTCAAACAAAATGAACCACCCTAATTACCCATCAAATTAACCTAAACAAAAATCACACCCCAAAAAAATAATTCTAGAAATTGGAAAATACCTCATCTTTAAGTTCATCTAATTCCTTATTTTGATTCTCCAACACAGTACTATGCCTTGAAACTTTCCCCTTCAATCTCTGACCTCCTTCCGCAAAACACCAACATCTCTCTTAACCGTTCTTTGCTTATGACTAAGAAAAAATTCCTTAGCATCTCCAAATGATTGAAAATAAAGCTAACACGCATCTTTCACCTTGAAACATTGCTTGCAAACAAGATAATTATGTTGATTCGATGTCACACAATACTCGAAACATTGATGCAAACTACACAAAAACATACAAAAAAGGCAAGAGTGGTGTTGCGGTGTGTATCTGTTTACAGTATGGTGTGTCGGAAGAAGATGGCCATAGAAGATCTCCATCGCGAGATGGTAAAGCATGGTCGGGCGGAGCCTGGGCAGCTGCCCTACCTGGCCGGACGCTGGCTCTGCCACTGGTCCAATGGTATGTCAACACATCATCGTCTTCTTTGTTTTTTCTGCACAATTTAGAATCAGATAGTGGGGGTTTTTAACCCCCAACTAACCCCTGCAAGGAAAAATAACAATTAGCACCACAGTTCATATAAATATTTTGCGAGGTATTGGGCTTGTTCCTCTTGGTCTCATGATCTCAACCATGTGTCTCACTAGTCCTAATTTTCCCTGGTTCAGAAAGCCCTAATTCAAAGCTCAAGAACCCTAGAAATTTGATCATGGCATCTTTTGATTCAGGGCGTTATAGCTCAATTAAATTATGTCATTAGCTTCGTATGGTTCCTAGCAATGCAAAACAATCAAAAAACATGTTAAATGCTTATGAATTAAGAGACACGATTATGAAATATAAGTGCAAACCGTGGCACTGTATTCCTTGATTCTTTAAGCTTTGATGCCTGAATTGAATTGCAAAACTTTCCTGGGACCTCCTGCAATGTATTAGAATGGTCAAAACACCTTGAATTAGCCTTGGATGCAAAAATCAGTTTTCACTTTTCTTGGAAATTCTTGAAATTGGACAGGGTGGTTTCTGCAGCTTTTTTTCACGTTCTCTAGGTCAGGGTTAGCTTTCTTATGTATAAGAGAATGAAATTAGGTCAAAAAGCTAGGCCAATATCCATTGCATTGATATTTGAATCCTTGATTGAAAAATCAAATATTCTTGATTTTCATGATTGAACAAAGTTGCCAATTTTGGATTTTTTTTGTATCTTTGACTTGTGCACGAATTTGCCAGCATGTTTAGGTCATATTTGCTTCACAAAAAGATTTAAAAGATCAAATCTTCTATTTTCTTATAATTTAAATTAATTAAATGAATTAATATTAATTAAAAATCCATTTAATCAATAAAAATAAGAAAATAAATTCAATTAAGCTTTATGGGTCGTGCATAGGTCAAGGGTGAAGTTTCAAGAAGAGATTTGAGGCCCATTAGCAAAAATAAGGTGTTTTGAGCAAAGTTGACTTTTGCAAATTCATGAAAATTTCCCAACTTCTCCAATGCACAACTTGCTCAAATTTGATCATATGACCATGTTCTTGGACATTTTGGAAAGCTCTTGAAGTCCTCTAACCAATTCCTTTGGTCCCATGTCATTTGGATTTACCAATCTCAAGTTATGGCCTTTGACTCAAAGTGTACTTTTGTTGACTTTTGAAATTGACCTATAATGTAAAAATTGGTAACTTTTTGTGAGAGCATTTTCTGATATTGGAGTGTGAAGATGGATTGTAGGAAATTACATCCTCTTCAAAATGATAATTGGATGGGATTTTTCTGATGAACCATGAAAAAGTTATGCCCTGGTCAAGATACAGTTGACTTTTCTACTGTCCAAAAATAGTAACTTTTTGCACCTTGAAGATTTTTGAGCTATTCTTGTGGAATCATGATCAAGACTTGATCAAATGATAATTGTGGACTCAAAATAAGATGTTGACCAAAAATTCTGACTTTTGACTGCAAAATGACCATTTTGCCCTTGTAGTTGACTGTGGATCAAATGGAGCTTTTGACTGTGCAAATTGGCATTGTGAGTCTTGAAACTTGGCATGTAGGTGCTAGAGAATGTATATAGGCATATGAGACTTGATTTAACCATTGAGAACCCCAAACTCCTTGAAAGAACCAAAACCCTAATTTCAGCTGACTGCCTTAGGAGGTGATTGGACTGTACAACTCTTGAGCAATCTTGAACAATTTGAAGATCATTCTTGACAAATATTGAGGGATATGGGAGGGAAAATTTTGGGGTACAAAAATGGTGCAAGAAAGAAATTCTTCTGCTGGATAATGCTCCCTGGAAAGAGCACCATCCTTCAGAAGTTGTTGAACCAGATTCAGATAGTCTCTCCCTGACTACTGCTCCAAAAGACATGGTTGTAGCAGAAGAAGTGGTTCAATCAGAAGAAGCTGTAGAATGTTCTGAACAGCATGCAACCCCTGAAGAGACACCAACTTACTCTCTAGTCATGCAAACTCTGGAAGAGTTGAAGAAAGAGAATGCTTTAATCCATGCAAGACTGGACAAGCAAGAGGATACGAACAAAGAGATCAAAGCAATTATGGATAAACAAGAAGATACTACAAAGGAAATCAAAGATATTCTGGGCAAGCAGGAAGAGTCAAGCACTCAGATCAAGAGCTTGTTGGAAGCGTTGTTCACACGCCTCCCCCCCTTCTTAGATTTTTCTTTTAAAACTGTTTATCAGTAATTTTTATCTTTACCTCCTTGTTTCTGTAACTTGTCATTGCATTATTTTTTTAATATAATTCATCTTTTTGCTCTAATTATATTGCTTTTTGATACTTGACAAAAAGGGGGAGAAAGTAAGATATTTTCAATAACAGTATATCGGGACAAAAGTCTCAAACATTCTGAATTATTTAACCTCTACTTTCTGAAAAGTTTGAACATGAACAAATTTTGATAGGAGATGTAGCAAAAGCTCTGACGAGAAGGAACTTCAGGGAAGTAATCAACTCAGGGGGAGTCTCTCTTAAACTTTTGTTCTCTATTTTTCATTGAAAATTCTAGTTTTTGTCATCATCAAAAAGGGGGAGATTGTTAGAACATAGTTTGATTCTACAACCCTTAATTAGAGGTTTGATGATAAAAAATACAAAGAACAAATATGCACCCTAAAAATTATGTTATTTTGTATGTAGAAGTTCTGACCAAAGCACACGTTGAGGTAATCAGAATTTGCGCTGAAAGAATGATGATCAGAACCTGCGCTTAAGTGAAGTAAACTCTGATTTTGAACAGAAGGAATATAATCTAAGGCATTAATGTTCTGAAGCATCAGCAGCAGGAAAGGATGTAAGATTCTGAAGCGTTACTTTACAATCAAGATAGCATCAATTACAATGGCTTCTTTCAGACAGGATCTTCTCAAAATGGAAACTGTGTTAATGACCATTATCACGCTTAAAGTTGGACAAAATTCCATTTCCTATAAATACAAGCTAAGAGATAAAATCATTTATGATTTGCTAATGCTACTGCAACATACAATTCAAAAACGCTGCAAGCTTTCTCTAGTATTTTTCCACGCTCTAAAATTGTGTAAATTATCACAGTTGTGATAATTGTTTTTGTAACGAAAAACATCTACACTGAATTCTTGTATCTTTGATTAAGAACAATTTTCCTTGAGATTAACCGGATTGTGGTTGTACTCAAGAAGACTTTGACAGTTGTCAAAGTAGTGATTGTAATCTGTTTGAGATTAGTGGATTAAGACCTCGTTGGAGAGAGGATAAATCACCTTGACGGGTGGACTGGAGTAGTTTGAGATCAAACGAACCAGGATAAAAATACTGTGTCTTTGCACATTTGATTTCAAGTTTTCAATTCAACCCCCCCCCCCCCCCCCCCCTTCTTGTGTTTTTCACTTCTTCAATATTGACTTCTGATCTTGGAGTGGAGGCTTTCTTTATATTTATTCAGAATCTTTACTTCCTCTTTAGAATTATAAGCAACAACTTTTGTAATGAACTAGTCTTGAATTCTTTCCTTTGTGTCGAAAGCTCGTTTCTTGTATCCTCTTGATTTTTTATCTTTACGCAACGACTAATCCGAAACTCTTTCTTCTTGGACACTCATTGAGATAGTTTTCTTGTCGAACATTCATCATGCCATAGAGCTACTGATGTTACATTAAAAACAGAAATCAATGGTTCTTCTGCTGAGTGATAAAGTGATTCTGATGATATCTTGATTAATACTATCCATAGGTCTAACGATGTATTTGCACACATAACGAAACAATTAAAAACAAGAAGTGATCAATAACTCTTTGTATTGAGAACTATAAGATTAACACACAAATACTGAGCAAGAAATATTTGTGTTTAATCCTTAATATCTTAACACAATAACGAGTAGCCGCTCTTATGTTCTTGATATTTCTCAAAAAATATATGTAGATGTATATGAATAATGATTCTTATTTTCTCTTGATGTTTCAGTGTTTCAGCAATTTGATTCAAGCCTGATAATAGTTGATAGTTTGTCAATCTTCAAATGCTAATGAGGTCTCTTTATTTAGACTTGAGAATAAGACCGTTGGTAGTACGAAGACGTTGCTTTCACTTTCCAGTTACAGTAACGATAGCATTTCATCGTGGGAGGCAACATAGTACAATATGTAGTGGAATATTTTAAACGTATTGGTTGTACTATAAATTTCATGGCTAAGTTTCTTAATACCTTATCTTCTAATGATTTACTTCTGACTTGAAGTAGTAATCTTGGAAGATATCTCTTGATCTTGTCTTTGTCTTCTTTCCTTCTTGATGGATTGATTCTGATATGATGATAAAAGTGATGCAGAAGATGTTTCATTATTGTAGAGTCAAAGTCTTTCAGATAGTTGAATATTATCTTGAGATATATAAGAAACAACTAATCTGATGAACAATGTCTTCTTTAAGCGAATGCTTTTCTGATCTTATCTTCTTGAATTAATCCTTGATTCTTGATAATCAGCTTCTCTAAATTGCATATCGGATGTCTGATTTGCAAAGCAAAAGTTTATATCAGTACATATGATTTTGACGTTGAATTCCTTCTTTTTGATCTCATGAAATTTGCTCTTTGAATTGAGCTAAAAGCATATATGTTTGCTGATTTGAGAGCGACGATTTCTTGAGAACATACTTGATTCCCTTTCTTATGAACATTCATCATTCCTTAGAACTGCTGATGTTTCTTTAGAGAAGGTCACAATAGTTCTTTTGTTTAGTTAAGTGGTGTTTTTGATAATTATTATCTTCTTATGAATATCACTTCTGCTGAGTAGATTTGCTTGAGAAGATATCATCCTTTGATGGACTTTGTGATGTTGATTAGAAATGAATCCATAAGATCTTTATTTATTTGATCCTTTCTTCTAATGGAATACTTATGAGTTTGATTTAAGATATGTGTTCCATGAACTCTACGATTTTTCAGAATCTTGACTTCGTCTTCAGAAACATGAGCAGCAACTCTTCTGATGAACAAATATTGACTTCTGATCTTGGAGTAGAGGCTTTCTTTATATGTGTTCAGAATCTTCACTTTGTCTTTAGAATTATAAGCAATAACTTTTGTAATGAACTAGTCTTGACTTCTAACATTTTTGTTGGAAACTTATTTCTTGTATCCTCTTAAATTTTTATCTTTAAGAAACGACTAATCTGAAACTCTTTCTTCTTTGACACTCATTGAGATTCTTTTCTTGTCGAACATTTAGCATTCTATATAACTACTGATGTTACATTAGAAACAAAACTCAATGGTTCTTCTTCTGAGTGATAAAGAGATTTTGATGATATCTTGATTAATACTATCCTGAATTCTAACGATGTATGTGCACACTCAATGAAACCATTAGAAACAAACAAATAAGCATCAACTCTTTGTATTGAGAACTCTAAGATTTACACACAAATACCGACCAATTACTCTTTATGTTTAATCCTAAATATCTTAACACAATAATGAGCAATTGCTTTTGTGTTCTTGATATTTCTTTAGAAAAATGTTTGTAGATGTATAAGAATAATGATTCTTCTTTTCTCTTGATGTTTCACAATGTTTCAACAATTTGATTCAAGCGTGATAATAATTGATAGTTTTTTAATCTTCCAATGTTGATGAGGTTTCTTTATATAGACTTGAGAATAAGACGGTTGGTAGTATGAAGACGTCACTTTCACTTGCCAGCTACAATAACGCTAGGATTTCAACGTGGGAGGCAACATAGTAGAATATGTAAGCATGCAGTGGGATATTTTAAACGAATTGACTGTACTATAAACTTCTTGGCTAAGTTTCTTAATACCTTATCTTCTGATGATTTACTCCTGACTTGAAGTAGTAAGCTTGGAAGATATCTCTTGATCTTATCTTTGTCTTCTTACCTTCTTGTTGGATTGATTCTGATATGATGATGAAAGTGATCTAGAAGATGCTTCATTGTTGTAGAGTCAGACTCTTTCAGATAGTTGAATATTATCTTGAGATATACAAGAAACAACTAATCTAATGAACAATGTCTTCTTTAAGCGAAAGCTTTTATGATCTTGACTTCTTTAATTAATCCTTGATTCTTGATAATCATCTTTTCTATGCTTCATATCGGATGTCTGATTTCCAATTCAGAAGCTTATATCAGTACATCTGATTTTGACGTTTAATTCCTTCTTTCTGATCTCATAAAATCGGATCTTTGAATTGAGCTGAAAGCATATATGTTTTCTGATCTTAAAGGGACGCTTTCTTGAGAACATACTTGATTCCCTTTCTTATGAACATTCATCATTCCTTAGAACTGTTGGTGTATTTTTAGAGAAGGTCATAATAGTTATTTTGTTTAGTGCAGTGGTGTTTCTGATGATTTCTTTCTTCTTATTAATATTACTTCTGCTGAGTACATTTGCTTGAGAAGAATCATCCTTTGATCTGTTCTTTTGATGGAATTTGTGATGTTGATTAGAAATGAATCCAGAAGATCTTTCTTTCTTTGATCCTTTCTTCTGATGGAATACTTCTGATGTTGAACGAAAATGTGTTTACCATGAACTCTCTGAGTCTTCAGAATCTTGAATTCCTCTTCAGAAATATGAGAAGGAACTCTTCCGATAAACAAATATGGACTTTTGATTTTAGAGTAGAGGATTTCTTTATATGTATTCAGAAACTTAACTTCTTCTTTAGAATTATAAGCAACAACTTTTGTAATGAACTAGTCTTGACTTCTGACCTTTGCGTCGGAAGCTTGTTTCTTGTATCCTCTTGATTTTTTATCTTTATGCAACGGCTAATCTGAAACTCTTTCTTCTTGGACACTTATTGAGATTCTTTTCTTGTCGAACATTCAACATGCCATAGAAATACTGATGTTACATTAGAAATAGAACTCAATGGTTCTTTTTCTGAGTGATAAAGTGATTCTGAGGATATCTTGATTAATACTATCCAAAATTCTAACGATGTATCTGCACATGTAACAAAACCATTAGAAAAAAATAGTGAGCAACAACTCTTTGTATTTATAACTCTAAGATTATGACACAAATACTGAGAAAAAACACTTTGTGTTTAATCCTTAATATCTTAACACAATAATGAGTAGCAGCTCTTGCGTTCTTGATATTTCTCAAAAAAAAAATATGTGGATGTATATGAATATTGACTCTTATTTTCTCTTGATGTTTCACAATGTTTCAGCAATTTGATTTAAGCATGATAATAGTTGATAGTTTCTAAGTCTTCAAATGCTGATGAGGTCTCTTTATATACACTTGAGAATAAGACTGTTGGTAGTACGAAGACGTCGCTTTCACTTGCCAGCTACAATAACGGTAGCACTTCATCATGGGAGACAACATAGTACAATATGTAAGCATGCAGTGGGATATTTTAAACGTATTGACTGTACTATAAAATTCTTGGCTAAGTTTCTTAATACCTTATCTTTTGATGATTTACTCCTGACTTGAAGTAGTAAGCTTGGAAGATATCTCTTGATCTTATATTTGTCTTCTTACCTTCTTGTTGGATTGATTCTGATATGATGATGAAAGTGATCTAGAAGATGCTTCATTGTTGTAGAGTCAGACTCTTTCAGATAGTTGAATATTATCTTGAGATATACAAGAAACAACTAATCTGATGAACAGTGTCTTCTTTAAACGAAAGCTTTTCTGATCCTGACTTCTTTAATTAATCCTTGATTCTTGATAATCAGCTTTTCTATGCTGCATATCGGATGTCTGATTTCCAATGCAGAAGCTTATATCAGTACATCTGATTTTGACGTTTAATTCCTTCTTTCTGATCTCATAAAATCATATCTTTGAATTAAGCTGAAAGCATATATGTTTTCTGATCTGAAAAGGACGCTTTCTTGAGAACATACTTGATTCCCTTTCTTATGAACATTCATCATTCCTTAGAACCGTTGGTGTATTTTTAGAGAAGGTCACAATAGTTCTTTTGTTTAGTGCAGTGGTGTTTCTGATGATTTCTTTCTTCTTATGAATATTATTTCTGTTGAGTAGATTTGCTTGAGAAGATATCATTCTTTGATCTTGTCTTTAGCTTGACTTTGTGATGTTGATTAGAAATGAGTCCAGAAGATCTTTCTTTCTTTGATCCTTTCTTCTGATTAAATAATTCTAATGTTGAATGAAGATGTTTATTCCATGAACTCTGAGTCTTCAGAATCTTGAATTCATCTTCAGAAATATGGGCAGGAACTCTTCCGAAAAACAAATTTTGACTTCTGATCTTGGAGTAGAGGATTTCTTTGTATGTATTCAGAATCTTAACTTTGTCTTTAGAATTATAAACAACAACTTTTGTAATGAACTAGTCTTGACTTCTCACCTTTGCGTCAGAAGCTTGTTTCTTGTATCCTCTTGATTTTTTATCTTTAAGCAACGACTAATATGAAACTCTTTCTTATTGGACACTCATTGAGATTCTTCTCTTGTCGAACATTTAGCATGCCATAAAACGACTGATGTTACATTAGAAACATAACTCAATGTTTCTTCTTCTGAGTGATAATGTTATTCTGAGGATATCTTGATTAATACTATCAAGAATTCTAATGATGTATCTGCACATGTAACGAAACAATTAAAAACAAATAGTGAGCAATAACTCTTTGTATTGAGAACTCTAAGATTAACACACAAATACTGAGTAACAACTCTTTGTGTTTAATCCTTAATATCTTAACACAATAACGAGTAGCAGCTCTTGTGTTCTTGATATTTCTCAAAAAACATATATGTAGATGTATATGAATAGTGATTCTTATTTTCTCATGATGTTTCACAGTGTTTCAGCAATTTGATTCAAGCCTGATAATAGTTGATAGTTTATAAATCTTCAAATGCTAATAAGGTCTCTTTATATAGACTTGAGAATAAGAATGTTTGTAGTACGAAGTGGTCGCTTTCATATTCCAGCTACAGTAACGGTAGCACTTCATCATGAGAGACAACATAGTACAATATGTAAGTATGTAGTGGAATATTTTAAATGTATTGGTTGTACTATAAACTTTGTGGCTAAGTTTCTTAATACCTTATCTTCTGATGATTTACTTCTGACTTGAAGTAGTAACCTTGGAAGATATCTCTTGATCTTGTCTTTATCTTCTTTCCTTTTTATTGGATTGATTCTGATATGATGATGAAAGTGATCCAAAATATGCTTCATTGGTGTAGAGTCAGTGTATTTCAGATAGTTGAATATTATCTTGAAATATATAAAAAACAACTAATCTGATGAACAATGTTTTATTTAAGTGAAAGCTTTTCTGATCTTGACTTCTTGAATTAATCTTGGATTCTTGATAATCAACTTTTCTAAACTGTATATCTGATGTCTAGTTTCCAAAGCAGAAGCTTATATCGGTACATCTGATTTTGACGTTGAATCCCTTCTTTCAGATCTCATGAAATCTGATCTTTGAATTAAGCTGAAAGCATATATTTTTTTGATCTGAGAGAGACGCTTTCTCGAGAACATTCTTGATTCCCTTTCTTATGAACATTCATCATTCCATAGAACTATTGATGTTTCTTTATAGAAGGCCACATTAGTTCTTTTGTTTTGTGCATAGGTATTTCTGATGATTTCTTTCTTCTTATAAATATTAGTTATGTTGAGTTGATTTGCTTGAGAAGATATAATCCTTTGATCTTTTCTTCTGATGGAATTTGTGATGTTGATTAAAAATGAGTCTAGAAGATCTTTCTTTCTTTGATCATTTCTTCTGATGGAATTTTTCTGACGTTGAATGAAGATGTGTATTCCATGAACTCTCTGAGTCTTCAGAATCTTGACTTCGTCTTCAGAAACATGAGTAACAACTTTTCTAATGAACAAAATTTGACTTCTAATATTGGAGTAGAGGCTTTCCTTATATGTTTTCGGAATCTTGACTTCATCTTTAGAATTATAAGCAACGACTTTTGTAATGAACTAGTCTTGACTTCTGACCTTTGCGTCGGAAGCTTGCGTCTTGTATCCTCTTTATTTTTTATCATCAAGAAACAACTATTCTGAAACTCTTTCTTCATGGACACTCATTGAGATAATTTTCTTGTCGAACATTCAGCATGCCATAGAACTATTGATGTTACATTAGAAAGAGAACTCAATGGTTTATCATCTGAGTGATAAAGCGATTCTGATGATATCTTTATTAATATTATCTAGAATTCTAACGATGTATTTGCACACGTAACAAAACCATTAGAAACAAATAATGAGCAACAACTCGTTGTATTGTCAACTCTAAGATTAACACACAAATACTGAGAAACAAATTTTTGTGTCTAATCAATAAATATCTTAACACAATAACGATAAGCAGCTCTTGTGTTCTTGATATTTCTAAAGAAAAATATATGTAGATGTATATGAATAGTGATTCTTATTTTCTCTTTATGTTTCACAGTGTTTCAACAATTTGATTTAAGCCTGATAATAGTTGATAGTTTTTCAATCTTCAAATGCTGATGAGGTCTCTTTATATAGACTTGAGAATAAGACTGTTGGTCGTACGAAGAAGTAGCTTTCACTTGCCAGCTACAGTAACGACATTATTCCATCGTGGGAGACAACATAGTACAATATGTAAGCATGTAGTGGAATATTTTAAACATATTGACTGTACTATAAACTTTGCGGCTAAGTTTCTTAATACCTTATCATCTGATGATTTAATTATGACTTGAAGTAGTAAGCTTGGAAGATATATCTTGATCTTGTCTTTGTCTTCTTTCCTTCTTGCTGGATTGATTCTGATATCTTGAGATTAATAAGAAAAAACTAATTTGGTGAACAATGTCTTCTTTAAGCGAAATCTTTTTTGATCTTGTCTTCTTGAATTAATCCTTGATTCTTGATAATCAGCTTTTCTAAGATGTATATCTAATGTCTGATTTCCAAAGCAAGAGCTTATCTCAATATATCTGATTTGGACGTTGAATTCCTTCTTTCAGATCTCATGAAATCTGATCTCTGAATTGAGCTGAAAGCATAAATGTTTTCTGATTTAAGAGCGATGATTTATTGAGAACATACTTTATTCTCTTTCTTATGAACATTCATCATTCTTTAGAACTGCTGATGTTTCTTTATATAAGGCCACAATAGTTCTTTTTTTAGTGCAGTGGTGTTTCCGATGATTTATTTCTTCTTATGAGTATTACTTTTGCTGAGTAGATTTGATTGAGAAGACATCATCCTTTGATCTTGTATTCTGATGGACTTTGTGATGTTGATTAGAAATGAGTCCAAAAGATTTTTCTTTCTTTGATCCTTTCTTCTGATAGAATACCTTTGATGTTAAATAAAGATGGGTATTCCATGAACTCTCTGAGTCTTTAGAATTTTGACTTCCTCTTCAGAAACATGAGCAGCAACTCTTCTGGTGACCAAATATTGACTACTGATCTTGGAGTAGAGGCTTTCTTTATATGTATTCAGAATCTTAACTTCGTCTTTAGATTTATAAGCAACAACTTTTGTAATGAACTAGTCTTGACTTCTGACCTCTGTGTCAGAAACTTGTTTCTTGTATCCTCTTGATTTTTTATCTTTATGAAATGACTAATCTGAAACTCTTTCTTCTTCGACACACATTGAGATTCTTTTCTTGTCGAACATTCAGCATTCCATAAAACTACTTATGTTAGATTAGAAACATAACTCAATGGTTCTTCTTTTGAGTGATAAAGTGATTCTGATGATATCTTGATTAATGCTATCCAGAATTCTAATGATGTATCTGCACATGTAATAGAACCATTAGAAACAAATAATGAGCCACAACTCTTTGTATTGAGAACTCTAAGATTAACACACAAAATACTGATCAAAAACTCTTTGTGTTTAATCCTTAATATCTGAACACAATAACGAGCAGAAGCTCTTTTGTTCTTGATATTTCTTAATAAAAATATTTGTAAATGTATACGAATAGTGATTATTATTTTCTATTGATTTTTCAGTGTTTCAGCAATTTGATTCAAGCCTAATAATAGTTGATAGTTTTTCAATCTTCAAATGCTGATGAGGTCTCTTTATATAGACTTGAGAATAAGACTGTTGGTTGTACGAAGAAGTAGCTTTCACTTGCCAGCTACAGTAACGACATTATACAATCGTGGGAGACAACATAGTACAATATGTAAGCATGTAGTGGAATATTTTAAACATATTGACTGTACTATAAACTTTGCGGGTAAGTTTCTTAATACCTTATCATCTGATGATTTACTTATGACTTGAAGTAGTAAGATTGGAAGATATCTCTTGATCTTGTCTTTGTCTTCTTTCCTTTTTTCTGGATTGATTTTGATATAATAATGAAAGTGATCGAGAAGATGTTTCATTGTTGTAGAGTCAGAGTCTTTCAGATAGTTGAATATTATCTTGAGATTAATAAGAAACAGCTAATCTGGTGAACAATGTCTTCTTTAAGCGAAAGCTTTTCTGATCTTTTCTTCTTGAATTAATCCTTGATTCTTCATAATCATCTTTTCTAAGATATATATCTAATGTCTGATTTCCAAAGCAGGAGCTTATCTCAATATATCTAATTTTGACGTTGAATTCCTTCTTTCAGATCTCATGAAATCTGATCTTTGAATTGAGCTGGAAGCATATATGTTTTCTGATTTGAGAGCGATGATTTATTGAAAACATACTTGATTCTCTTTCTTATGAACATTCATCATTCCTTAGAACTGCTGATGTTTCTTTATATATGGCCACAATAGTTCTTTTTTTTTAGTGTAGTGGTGTTTACGATGATTTATTTCTTCTTATGAGTATTACTTTTGCTGAGTAGATTTGATTGAGAAGATATCATCCTTTGATCTTGTATTCTGATGGACTTTGTGATGTTGATTAGAGATGAGTCCAAAAGATTTTTCTTTCTTTGATCCTTTCTTCTGATAGAATACTTTTGATGTTGAATAAAGATGGGTATTCCATAAACTCTCTGAGTCTTTAGAATCTTGACTTCCTCTTCAGAAACATGAGCAGCAACTCTTATGGTGACCAAATATTGACTTATGATCTTGGAGTAGAGGCTTTCTTTATATGTATTCAGAATCTTGACTTCGTCTTTAGAATTATAACCAATAACTTTTGGAATGAACTAGTCTTGACTTCTGACCTCTGCGTCAGAAACTTGTTTCTTATATCCTCTTGATTTTTTATCTTTATGAAATGACTAATCTGAAACTCTTTCTTCTTGGACACTCATTGAGATTTTCATTTCTTGTTGAACATTCAGCATTCCATAAAACTACTTATGTTACATTAGAAACAGAACTCAATGTTTCTTCTTTTGAATGATAAAGTGATTCTGATGATATCTTGATTAATGCTAACCAGAATTCTAATGATGTATCTGCACATGTAACAGAACCATTAGAAACAAATAATGAGCCACAACTCTTTGTATTGAGATCTCTAAGATTAACATACAAAATACTGATCAAAAACTCTTTGTGTTTAATCCTTAATATCTGAACACAACAACGAGCAGAAGCTCTTGTGTTCTTGATATTTCCCAATAAAAATATTTGTAAATGTATATGAATAGTGATTCTTATTTTCTCTTGATTTTTCAGTGTTTCAGCAATTTGATTCAATCCCGATAATAGTTGATAGTTTTTCAATCTTCAAATGCTGATGAGGTCTCTTTATATAGACTTGAGAATAAGACTGTTGGTCGTACGAAGAAGTAGCTTTCACTTGCCAGCTACAGTAACGACATTATTCCATCGTGGGAGACAACATAGTACAATATGTAAGCATTTAGTGGAATATTTTAAACATATTGATTGTACTATAAACTTTGCGGCTAAGTTTCTTAATACCTTATCATCTGATGATTTACTTATGACTTGAAGTAGTGAGCTTGGAAGATATCTCTTGATCTTGTCTTTGTCTTCTTTCCTTTTTGCTGGATTGATTTTGATATAATGATGAAAGTGATCCAGAAGATGTTTCATTGTTGTAGAGTCAGAGTCTTTCAGATAGTTGAATATTATCTTGAGATTAATAAGAAACAGCTAATCTAGTGAACAATGTCTTCTTTAAGCGAAAGCTTTTCTGATCTTTTCTTCTTGAATTAATCCTTGATTCTTGATAATCATCTTTTCTAAGATATATATCTAATGTCTGATTTCCAAAGCAGGAGCTTATCTCAATATATCTAATTTTGACGTTGAATTCCTTCTTTCAGATCTCATGAAATCTGATCTTTGAATTGAGCTGAAAGCATATATGTTTTCTGATTTGAGAGCGACGATTTATTGAAAACATACTTTCTTCTCTTTCTTATGAACATTCATCATTCCTTAGAATTGCTGATGTTTCTTTATATATGGCCACAATAGTTATTTTTTTTAGTGCAGTGGTGTTTCCGATGATTTATTTCTTCTTATGAGTATTACTTTTGCTGAGTAGATTTGATTGAGAAGATATCATCCTTTGATCTTGTATTCTGATGGACTTTGTGAGGTTGATTAGAAATGAGTCCAAAAGATTTTTCTTTCTTTGATCCTTTCTTCTGCTAGAATACCTTTGATGTTGAATAAAGATGGGTATTCCATGAACTCTCTGAGTCTTTAGAATCTTGACTTCCTCTTCAGAAACATGAGCAGCAACTCTTCTGGTGACCAAATATTGACTTCTGATCTTGGAGTAGAGGCTTTCTTTATATGTATTTAGAATCTTGACTTCGTCTTTAGAATTATAAGCAACAACTTTTGGAATGAACTAGTCTTGACTTCTGACCTCTGCATCAGAAACTTGTTTCTTGTATCCTCTTGATTTTTTATCTTTATGAAATGACTAATCTGAAACTCTTTCTTCTTGGACACTCATAGAGATTCTTTTCTTGTCGAACATTCAGCATTCCATAAAACTACTTATGTTACATTAGAAACAGAACTCAATGTTTCTTCTTTTGAGTGATAAAGTGATTCTGATGATATCTTGATTAATGCTAACAAAAATTCTAACGATGTATCTGCACATGTAACGGAACCATTAGAAACAAATATTGAGCCACAACTCTTTGTATTGAGAACTCTAAGATTAACACACAAAATACTGATCAAAAACTCTTTGTGTTTAATCGTTAATATCTGAACACAATAACGAGCAGAAGCTCTTGTGTTCTTGATATTTCTCAATAAAAATATTTGTAAATGTATATGAATAGTGATTCTTATTTTCTCTTGATTTTTCAGTGTTTAAGCAATTTGATTCAAGCCTGATAATAGTTGATATTTTTTCAATCTTCAAATGCTGATGAGGTCTCTTTATATAGACTTGAGAATAAGACTGTTGGTCGTACGAAGAAGTAGCTTTCACTTGCTAGCTACAATAACAACATTATTCCATCGTGGGAGACAACATAGTACAATATGTAAGCATGTAGTGGAATATTTTAAACATATTGACTGTACTATAAACTTTGCGGCTAAGTTTCTTAATACCTTATCTTCTGATGATTTACTTATGACTTGAAGTAGTAAGATTGGAAGATATCTCTTGATCTTGTCTTTGTCTTCTTTCCTTTTTGCTGGACTGATTTTGATATAATGATGAAAGTGATCCAGAAGATGTTTCATTGTTATAGAGTCAGAGTCTTTCTGATAGTTGAATATTATCTTGAGATTAATAACAAACAGCTAATCTGGTGAACAATGTCTTCTTTGAGCGAAAGCTTTTATGATCTTGTCTTCTTGAATTAATCCTTGATTCTTGATAATTAGCTTTTCTAAGATGTATATCTAATTTCTGATTTCCAAAACAGGATCTTATCTCAATATATCTGATTTTGATGTTGAATTCCTTCTTTCAGATCTCATGAAATCTGATCTTTGAATTGAGCTGAAAGCATATATGTTTTCTGATTTGAGAGCGATGATTTATTGAGAACATACTTGATTCTCTTTCTTATGAACATTTATCATTCCTTAGAACTGCTGATGTTTCTTTATATAAGGCCACAATAGTTCTTTTTTTAGTGCAGTGGTGTTTCCGATGATTTATTTCTTCTTATGAGTATTATTTTTGCTAAGTAGATTTGATTGATAAGATATCATCCTTTGATCTTGTCTTCTGATGGACTTTATGATGTTGGTCAGAAACGAGTCCAGAAGATTTTTCTTTCTTTGATCCTTTCTTCTGATAGAATACCTTTGATGTTGAATAAAGATGGGTATTCCATGAACTCTCCGAGTCTTTAGAATCTTGACTTCCTCTTCAGAAACATGAGCAGCAACTCTTCTGATGAACAAATATTGACTTCTGATCTTGCAGTAGAGGCTTTCTTTATATGTATTCAGAATCTTGACTCTGTCTTTAAAATTATAAGCAACAACTTTTGTAATGAACTAGTCTTGGCTTCTGACCTTTGCGTCAGAAACTTGTTTCTTGTATCCTCTTGATTTTTTATCTTTAAGAAATGACTAATCCGAAACTCTTTCTTCTTGGACACTCATTGAGATTCTTTTCTTGTCGAACATTCAGCATGCCATAAAACTACTTATGTTACATTAGAAACATAACTCGATGGTTCTTCTTCTGAGTGATAAAGTGATTCTAATGATATCCTGATTAATACTATCCAGAATTCTAACGATGTATCTGCACATGTAACAGAACCATTAGAAACAAATAATGAGCAACAACTCTTTGTATTGAGAACTCTAAGATTAACACACAAAATACTGATCAACAACTCTTTGTGTTTAATCCTTAATATCTGAACACAATAACAAGCAGAAGCTCTTGTGTTCTAGATATTTCTCAATAAAAAATATTTGTAAATGTATATGAATAGTGATTCTTATTTTCTCTTGATTTTTCAGTGTTTCAGCAATTTGATTCAAGCCTCATAATAGTTGATAGTTTTTCAATCTTCAAATGCTGATGAGGTCTCTTTATATAGACTTGAGAATAAGACTGTTGGTAGTACGAAGAAGTAGCTTTCACTTGCCAGCTACAGTAACGACATTATTCCATCATGGGAGACAATATAGTACAATATGTAAGCATGTAGTGGAATATTTTAAACATATTGACCGTACTATAAACTTTGCGGCTAAGTTTCTTAATACCTTATCATCTGATGATTTACTTCTGACTTGAAGTAGTAGAATTGGAAGATATCTCTTGATCTTGTCTTTGTCTTCTTTCCTTCTTGCTGGATTGATTTTGATATAATGATGAAAGTGATCTAGAATATGTTTCATTGTTGTAGAGTCAGAGTCTTTCAGATAGTTGAATATTATCTTGAGATTAATAAGAAACAGCTAATCTGGTGAACAATGTCTTCTTTAAGCGAAAGCTTTTCTGATCTTGTCTTCTTTAATTAATCCTTGATTCTTGATAATCAGCTTTTCTAAGATGTATATCTAATGTCTGATTTCCAAAGCAGAAGCTTATATCAATATATCTGATTTTAACGTTGAATTCCTTCTTTCAGATCTCATGAAATCTGATCTTTGAATTTATCTGAAAGCATATATGTTTTTTTATTTGAGAGGGACAATTTCTTGAGAACATACTTGATTCCCTTTCTTATGAACATTCATCATTCCTTAGAACTGCTGATGTTTCTTTACATAAGGCTGTTGTACCCCAAAATTTGCCCTCTCATTTCTCAAAGAATCACTCTGGACCCTCAGGTTTACTTCCATCCAGTTCCAAGCCTTGAATTGTAATTTTTTTCAAGAAAGTCATCCACAAGGGCAAAATGGTCATTTGCACACTAAAAAGTCAAACTTTGACTTTTGGATCAAATTCAAATTTCAAGAATTATATCTCATCAAGACATGTTGAAATATGAAGTTTGTTTCATCAAGAAATTCAAGAGTCAAAACTACTTTAGAAAAGTCAAAATTCTAAATACTTATAATTTTTTTCTAAGTGTTTAAGAAATATGACAAGCTCAGAACTTTTGGCAAGATTTACACCATGATGCAAGCTGATTCTGGAAGAACTTCTGATACAATAGTTATATATTTCAATGAGATCTAAAACATTGCAGAACAGAACTTCTCCTAGAAATGCTGGGATTTCAATTTATAACTCCTCAAAGACACGTCCATGAAACTAAAGCACTCAGCAAATTCTGGACACTTTCAAGACAAAGTTTGGTTAGAACTTCTGGGCCAGTTTTCACAAAGGTTCAGTCAGAGTTTGCAAGGGTAATTCAAAGAAGGTTACAAAGCATTCTGCAAGCTTCCTGGACAGTCTGAGAGCTCCTTCAGAACATGCTGGAGCAAGGAGAAACAAAGATCAGAAGTGGGATGTCTATTCTAAGTTACGTTGAAGCTGAACTTCTAATCCAGAACTAAGCAATGATGCAAAATATCACATTGCAGGATTTCTGGTTTGATCAATCTCATCATCATTTAATGCTCACAACCACTTTTGGGTCTTGGTCCAAAGGATTTCCCCACGTATGGCATAGAAGTACAAAAGTATGATGAGCCCGTGCTTTGCTTTTGCCTCTGAGCGTACTCTTCCTTAATTCACGCTTACAAATCCGGCTTAGGCATGGATAAAAGCTGCTAACCACCATGATTTCTTCAAGTACAAGGCAACACCTTAGCATATGAAGGCTATATTCAATGCTTCGGTCAGAACATGACCAAATCCCAAAACCTTGTTTGTACAACCTACTGCATTGCTAAAGCACAGACCTATAACGAACAGCTAATTCAGCCTACGCCTGCATCCCATAATTGCACCAAACTAGTATACAAAGATTGTGATCAAAAGGCAAGGGAACATGATGTCAAAAAGGTTCAAATCCTATTTGTTTTCCCCCAAAAAAATCACAACAAATCCACCTATAAATAGGTTGCTCCATCACACTGGCAAAGGGCTGACTTTTGGAGAGAGAGAATTATCAAAGAAAGAAAAGGAAACAATAAAAACCTTCGCAAATCCTTAAAAAAAATTGTTATTCCCTTTGAATAAAAGAACATAACCACTATTCCATTACTCTCGCTGACACCAGAACATCCGTAGGCAGCAGCTCAAAGTTCCAAACACACGTTTAAGATTCAAGGTAAGTCTTTCTGACTTTGCATCTTTTCATTCAGAACATCATTAATATGTAAATATCACAATTAATGTTGTCCATATCATTGCACAAGTAGAAAAACTGCGGATCAGAACTTCTTGATTAAGGCTAGGCTCAGTATTAGGATTAGAACTTCAATAAAATGTCGTGCTTTTATCCTCCTGATTTGTTGTTCAGGCTTGAATAAATTGTTGATGTTCTGATTAATATGATGGAAGAGTTGAAATGTAACACAAAACTTCTGTTTTTCATTCACTATTTTAACACACATAATTTCTAGGATTTTCTCACTGTTTAAGCACGCAAAACTTCTGAGTTATCTTTACCATTTTAACACAAAAAACTTATGATGCTCACTCCCTGTTTTAGCACAACACATAACTTATGAGTTCTCCCTACACGTTAAACACACTGAACTTCTGATGCTTCCACTCGCTGTTTTAACACTCATAATTTTTGATTTTCCACACGCTGACATCGCACTAAATTTCTGATGTTCACTCACTATTTTAACGCAATACAGAACTTCTGGCTTTTGGCTCACTGCCTGAATACCACCCAGAACCTTTGTTTCCTTTCCCTCTAATGTTTCTTGCAGGACCTAAGAGTGTATCAACCGAGAACTTCTGATTCCACTAACATTCCTTTCTGAGTCACCACGCGCTCGGCTTCATAACTTCTGATCCTTGTTGTTTCGCTTGCAGCAGCACACTATTTTTATCTTTCATTTATTTTCCTTTTATCATTTTTAATATTAATTCCCTTTTTATTAATATAAAAAGACATAAAAATATTTTCTTTTATTAATTAATTTATTTCTTTTTTCTTAATTCATTAAGACAAAAAACCATTTTTTTAAATAAATCCTTTTTCTCTCTAGCATTGTACATTTGAATATGGTTGTAATAGTAACTTAGGATTTAATTTTATTTGCAATCCCCATTTGTAAATATGTACCCCATCCCTAAAGTATTATAATAGCGTAGGACTTTTATATTTCTGCAATTTAATGCTTTTCAAATGCAATGCTAGTAATTAGGGCGTGTATGGCAAGACATGAAATCAACAAAAAGAGAACCCTAATCCAGACAAAAATGCATGCAATCAAACACACTTTGCACACATGCACACCTTAGGGTAATCTCACTTGTTGCCTATCGGAAAAATAGTCATGTCCCTTGAACATGGGCGTTTTAGTAAAAGATCCTCGAAAAAAGATCGTAGTCCCTCGATGACCCTCGATGTTTCCTTTGATAAACGATCCAGTCCCTCACACGACATTGCTAAAACGTTCCATGGGTTGCCGTCTATGACTATACAAAAATGTCCTGTGCCCGTCCCTTCACATCCAACGATGGGGCTTCTTACCAAATCAATGGTAAGATAGCAACATCTAAAGGAAGAGGAAAAGAACATCTAAGACCTTTTGATTAGGTAGATTTGCTCCTAGTTACTCGCTTTCTCACAACAAAAACATTTTATACACCACCACATCTCTTTGAACTATTTTCAAAACCAACACTTTGTACACATTCTTATAGAGACGAGAATTATTACAAAGTCATATTTTCAAACACACACCACAAGCACACTTTCAAACAAAGCAAGTGATCTAGCAAGCAACTAAGAGCCCATATAAAACAATGGATGGAAAGGGTGCTAATACCTTCCCTTTTCATAATCTACCCCCCGAACTCAAGAAAACATCTCTAAAAGGTCTTTCTTGTGCTTTTTCACCTTTACTTATTGGATAAAAGAAAAGTCGGTGGCGACTCTTGCTATCCGCAACATTTGCAATCAAATGCAAAACCTTCAAGTCAGTTCTCCCACCGTATCACAGAACTGGGGACTCTACTGGGGACATAATGTTAAAAGTGGGGTTACCTTAGGGTTAGATCACCTTTACTTTATTTTATTTGCTTGACTTGTTTACTTTATATTTAAGGGTTTGTTGCTTGGGTATTGTTAAAAATCCTACACCGGATCTGGGGACACTTATTAGGTAAACAACAAAAGGTCGTGGAGACTATACGGCATAGACCGATATGGTTTAAGCGATGGATGTGTTGGTGTGACATTTTGGTTTATACCGGTATCCTTCGCATGGAAACAAAGAGAATACGGGGCCACCGCGTGGTGTCGTGAAGCACTAATGGACCTTAGAACCTTAGTTAAACAAACTTTTCCATTAGAAAGTAGTGAGATAGCCGGCCTCTGTATAAAGCTAAGGATCGGTTGATACTCGATGCTACACTCATTGTGACCGGACTTTTGGGATATCTCGGCCACAGGAAAAGATTGATTGAGCCAAGACAATGCCTAAAAGAAAGGTCAGTGATATTGAGATCCCTTAGAACCCAATTACTATTAACTAGGACAGGTTGAGCCAACTAATCTTCAAGAGGGTAATTACCTACAAACTCCATGCAAGCCTAAATCTAAGAACTTGTCTACTTTGTGTGAATATGTTTATTTGTATATAAACTTGCTTACCTCGCATATTTGTACATAACATCATAACATCATACCATAGCTTTTTCAATAGCCGTTTCAAGGATCTCGAGGGCCTATGATGTAGAGTCACGTTGAACCAGACGTCTACCAAGGGGAAAGAGGATTTATTTTCCTCTAACCAAACACCGTCAAAAATCAAGTACCACAAACCGGAGTCAAAGCTACAACCCACTTGACATGTTGAGCTTAATTCTCGTGGAAGGACATCCACCGATAAAAAGTTATCCAATCCAAAACTGTAAGTGACTACTAACCCTGCGAGATCCTTGAAAACATGCATCCACATATCATGAATCATATCATGACAGGTTTCTCCCATACAGCTCTCCTTATCTTCCTACTGTTTATTTCAGTAAGATGGATATGGAACAAACGGTGAAAGTTCTCCAAGCTCAAAACACTCAATTCCAACAAATGTTATTGGCTATGGCTAAGGGGCAAGAGGACCTGGAGACCCTTCTTCTTAAAGACAAGAAGAAAAATTCCAAGAAGTCAGTATGCATCCTGAACTTGAGAAGAAGACCTAGAGGATCAGTCAAGGGAGCTCTAGATATTTCAACTCCATCCAACATGGGGGATAGTCATGAAGAAGACAACAGTCTAGAGATTGATGAAGCCGAAGCTGATTACTCTGAGGAATAATCTCCTCCCACTGATGACAAGTACAAACAGTTGGAGGATCGCCTCAATGCTATAGAGATTCAACAGATACCCGGCTTGGATTTAGGATACATGGATTTGGTTTCTGGAGTGGTCATCCCCCCAAAGTTCAAAATCCCTACCTTTGCCTTGTACAATGGAGTCTCTTGCCCTAAGATGCACTTAAAGTCTTATGTCTGCAAGATTCAACCATACACAACTGATCTGAAGCTTTGGATCCATTTCTTCCTAGAGAGCCTAGTAGGGACTCAACTCGAATGGTTCTATCAATTGGAGTTCTCGCATCCACACCTGGGAGGATTTAGCTGTTGCTTTCTACAAGAAGTATCAGTACAATGCTGATCTTGCACCAACTTGTGTGCAATTGCAGAACATGACCAAGGGATCCAACGAGAGCTTCAAAGGATACGCTGAAAAGTGGAGAGATCTGGCTGGTAGGGTGCAACCCCCTTTAACCTACAGGGAGCTGATTGACATCTTCATGGGAACTTTGATAGGGCCTTTCTTCAAACACCTAATCGGAAGCTCCTCAGTCGGGTTCACCGAGCTAATACTGACCGACGAAAGGGTCGAAGCTGGCATCAAAAGTGGAAAGATCCAAGGAGCTACACCTCCTGATGCTCAGAAAAATCCATACAGTGGGAAGAAAGAGTCTAATGCAGTGTCTGGTCAAAAGAGTCGTCATGACCAACACGTAGGGGCAGTCTTGATCTCCGGTTCTGCGTCGCACTGACAACAGTAAAAAGGAAATCAATGAAGTCCAGACGAGCCCAAAAGACAGTTTACCAACATCAACATGCCGTTGTCTTATTCGCTACAATACTTGTTAAGGATGAATCTGATTGCATTGATATGACCCCATCCAAACCCCAAAACTTCTTCTCCTAACTACAATCCTAATGGAACGTGTGATTATCATTTTGACAGTCCCGGGCATGACACTAATGATTGTTGGGCGTTGAAGTACAAGATTCAAAATTTTATTTACGCCAAGGAAATCTAGTTTGACCCTCCGGAGACTCCAAATGTGATCACTGCTCCTATGCCAAATCATTGAGCGCGTCTTGTTCATTTTGAATTTTCAATTGTAATTTCTTTTATTATTCAAACAATTATCTATTAATGTCAAACTCTATTTCATTAATGCATTGCATATGTTTGTCTTGAATTCATCCATTCGTTTTTCACTATATTTAAAACCATGCTTTTGCTCTCTTTATGACATTCAACTCTTGCTAAAATTTACAAGCCTTTAAAGGTAGGATGACGAAAACAATACCATTAATCTCATATGGTATGCTTTTGAGCAGACCTTGCTAACGATGTACATGCATTCTTTAAAATCCTAAACACTGGAGTTATAAGGAAGATAATCCCTAGTCAACCCCTTTGAGCCAAAGAAGTAGAAGTTTTCTTTCTTACACAAATTGAAACCTTTAATCAAAACCTGGGGCAGGGTAGTCTCTCAGTTAATTCAAATGCTCGTTCACTTTGTATACAACAAGTGATATCAAAAAACATTCCTCTGGAATCAAAAGACAGTATTGGTTCCCTACCAAATAGGCAGTCATTATCTCTCGAAAAGAAAAGCCCACTAAGTCAAAACCTACGAAGGAGACTTAAAGAAAACTGGGGCATCCTGCTGACTGTAATCTCAAAAACAAGAACAATCAGACAAAAATCAGGGATGATAAATCAAAAGAAAGAGGTCACTACAAATCCTCAACAACATGAAAAATGTTGCAAAAATGATTGTCTTTCGACAAACTTAACTTGTTTGAACCATCACTAAAGCGCCATTCCAGACTCAATTGGAGTTCAAACGCACAATTAACTGAGCTTAGGACTGAAGAACGTCACGAAGAGCGGGTGGGTACAAATACACTTTGAGCCTTTATCCTTTGTTTCTTAAACCGTGAACCAAGCCACGTTACAACCCTTCAAAAGTCCTAATTGAAGCATGGTTAGTTCAAAAGCATACTGTTACAAAAGGTATCCTGACTCCTGTAGGGCTTTACTCTAAATCCTGAGTTTGAATTTTTCTTACAAAATTTCTTTACTTGCTGAAACGCATTTTTCAAAAAAAATTTCAAGACAAGCATAAACCTTGCATTACTTGAATATCATTGTTTGCATATGGTTATTTGTTTGACAGCATAGAAATTCATACAACAAATATCCAGTGAACCAAAGCTCTCTCAGTGAACTAAATCACTTCAAGTGGGATGACACTTCCAATAAAAAATCTCCTATTTACAAGGGGGAATGACATGTCACTATCCAGCACACCTGGGGCAGTTCAGTCAAGATTCCAAGAAATATCTCAATAAATGCTGAATAACCAGGGGCAGGTCTTTATCTGATCACTCGGGGCATTGAACGTCAATCTCAGCAAAGGGTTACATACAATCAAACATTTTCTGGAAATGCCACAAATATTTGTTGCTAGGGGAAATGACAAACCTCCCAAAAATCCTTCTCATAGGATGATTCCCCAGCCAGATTTTCAATCTCTGAAAAAAATTTCAACTGAGTCGACTTCAAGAATCCTCGAAGAATTCTACCAGTGAAGTCGTCGCCTCTCCAATAGACTGGGCAACAAGGTTTATTTCCCCAATAGACCACAAGATCCCCCATCTTTAGTTTTCCTCTCCGACTACTATAAATTAGAGGACCACGACTCCTCTTCCCCAACAGAATACTCTACAATCCCGAAAAACACTACGAAGCCTATATTTCGACCAGATAATAGTATAAGACGCTGCGAAGCCTGGATTTTGACCAGATATTAGTTCCCTTCTCCAAAAACACTGTGAAGCCTCGAATCTGGTCAGATAACAGTAAACTTCCTTATCCCCAACAAGTCATTGTGAAGCCTGGAATCCTACCAGATAACAACTAACTTTTGATTCTCTCCAGCCAAAGATAATCCCCCAGTAGAGCAACGGGCAACCGAGACTCCTGAACTCTTTTCCCCAAGCAAGAATCAACACTCTCCGCATAGTTTTCAATATCCCCCAGCGAATTTCTCCTCAAAATGGGAATCCCCGATGGAAACATTCTAAGCAAAGTTTGAAGACACACATACTCTTCAACGGCAGTCCCGGGTTTAATAACTCCCTAGTATTTGTCAAGGATTTATTTTCCTAGACAAAAAATACATTCACTAACATTTCACACATGACAAGTGCATACAACATAATCTCATTTTTGAGAACATTATTACATAATGCATCTCATCTACCATGACATTGCATACGACTTCGCCTTTACCTTTTCAGGAAAAGGTCAACAGATAAAGTTCATCACCTTTTTTGGAGTAGCAATCGTCCAAGATTCCTTCATCATATTTTGGAGTAGCAATCATCCAAGATCCCTTCATCGTCATTGAAGCAACCCTACCCAGCTTCCTTCTCACTTCCAGATGCAGTTTTACACGGACTCATCATGAAGTAGCCCTACCCAGGTTCCTTCTCAGGAAATTCCAGATGCAGTTTTACACGGACTCATCATCAAGCAACCCTACACAGGTTCCTCCTATTTCCAAGATGCAGTTTCACATGGACTCATCATCAAGCAACCCTACACAGGTTCCTCTTTTCCAGATGCAGTTTTACACTGACTCATCATCAAGCAACCCTACACATGTTCCTCCTATTTCCAAGATGAAGTTTTACACTGACTCATCATGAAGAAACCCTACACAGGTTCCTCCTTTCCAGATGCAGTTTTACACGGACTCATCATCAAGTAACCCTACACAGGTACCTCCTATTTCCAAGATGCAGTTTCACATGGACTCATTATTGAAGCAACCCTACCCAGGTTCCTTCTCATTTCCAGATACAGTTTTACACGGACTCATCATAAAGTAATCCTACCCAGGTTCCTTCTCAGGAAATTCCAGATGAAGTTTTACCCAGACCCATCATTAAGCAACCCTACACAGTTCAGATACGCACCAGATACAGATGCCATCCTGATACTCATTCAAAGACAGCTTTCAGATATAGTTCAGATACGCTCCAGACACAGATTTTGTTCTGATACTCATTCAGATTTCAACTTTTGATACAGTTCAGATACGCTCCAGACACGAATGCCATTCTGATACTCATTCAGACTCAACTTTTGATACAATTCAGATACGTGCCAGATACGGATGCCATCCTGATACTCATTCAAATTCGATTTTCAGATACAGTTCAGAAACATTCCAGACACGGATGTTATTCTGAAACTCATTCAGATTTCAACTTTTGATACAGTTCAGATACGCGCCAGATACGGATGCCATCCTTATACTCATTCAGATTCGATTTTCATATACAATTCAGATATGCTCCATACATGGATGCTATTCTGATACTCATTCAAATTTCAACTTCAGATACAGTTCAGATACGACCCAGATTCGGATGTCATTCTGTCACTCATTCAAATACAATCAAGATACGAATGTCATTCTGTCAGTCAAATACAGTTCAGATACAATCACCTCTGGATGGCATCTATAAGCCCATCTCCAACAATTGTCCATCATTTCTCCAAATGGCATCTTTAATCCCATTCCCTATACAATCAACCACAACATCATCGAGTGTAAATTTCTGGGCACTCAAGTGTTCAATCATCTTCCACCTTCAAGTGACGAATGAATGATTCGCCAAATCTAACTCTTCAAGTGTAAGAAGATTGAACAGGGGAAGTTGTTGTACCCCAAAATTTTCCCTCTCATTTCTCAAAGAATCACTCTGGAACCTCAGGTTTTCTTCCATCCAGATCCAAGCCTTGAATTGCAAATTTTTTTTCAATAAAGTCATCCACAAGGGCAAAATAGTCATTTGCACACTGAAAAGTCAAACTTTTACTTTTTAATCAAAATCAAATTTCAAGAATCATGTTTCATCAAGACATGTTGAAATATGAAGTTTGTTTCATCAAGAAATTCAAAAGTCAAAACTACTTTGCAAAAGTCAAAATTCTAAATACTTTTTTTTCTAAGTGTTTAAGAAATATGACAAGCTCAGAACTTCTGGCCTGATTTTCACCATGATGCAAGCTGATTCTGGAAGAACTTATGATACAATAGTTATAGATTTCAATGAGATCTAAAATATTGCAGAACAAAACTTCTCCTAGAAATGTTGGGATTTCAAGTTATAACTCCTCAAAGACACGTCCATGAAACTAAAGCACTCAGCAAATTCTGGACACTTTCAAGACAGAGTTTGGTCAGGACAATTGGGCCAGTTTTCACGAAGGTTCAGTCAGAGTTTACAAGGGTAATTCAAAGAAGGTTACAAAGCATGTTGAAAGCTTCCTGGAAAGTTTGAGAGCTCCTTCAGAACATGCTGGAGCAAGGAGATACAAAGATCAGAAGTTGGATGTCTATTCTAAGTCACGCTGAAGCTGAACTTCTGATCCAGAACTAAGCAATGATGCAGAATATCACATTGCAGGATTTCTGGTTTGATCAATCTCATCACCATTTAATGATCACAACCACTTTTGGGTCTTTGTCCAAAGGATTTCCCCACAAATGGCATAGAAGTATAAAAGTATGCTGAGCCCATGCTTTGCTTTTTCCTCTTAGCGTACTCTTCCTTAATTCACGCTTACAAATCCAACTTAGGCATGGCTGAAAGCTGCTAACCACCATGCTTGCTTCAAGAACAAGGAAGCACCTTAGCATATGAAGGCTATATTCAACGCTTCGGTCAGAACATGACCAAATCCCAAAACCTTGTTTATACAACCTGCTTCACTGCTACAGCACATACCTATAATCAACAGCTAATTCAGCCTACGCCTGCATCCCATAATTGCACCAAACTAGCATACGAAGACTGTGATCAAAAGGCAAGGTAATAGGATGCCAGAAAGGTTCAAATCCCATTTGTTTTTCCCCCCAAAAATCACAACAAATCCACCTATAAATAAGTTGCTCTATCACACTTGCAAAGGGCTGGCTTTTGGAGAGAGAGAGAGAGAGAAAATTATCAAAGAAAAAAGGAAACAGTAAAAAACTTCGCAAATCCTAAACAAAACTTTTGTTCTCCCCTTTGAATAAAAGAACATAACCAATGTTCCGTTACTCTCGCTGACGCCAGAACATCTGAAGGCAGCAGCTCAAAGTTCCAAACATACGTTTCAGATTCAAGGTAAGTCTTTTTGACTTTGCATCTTTTCATTCAGAACATCATTAATATGTAAATATCACAATTAATGTTGTCCATATCATTGCATAAGTAGAAAAACTGTGGATCAGAACTTCTTGATTAAGGCTAGGCTCAGAATTAGGATTAGAACTTCTATAAAATGTCGTGCTTTTATCCTCCTGATTTGCTATTGAGGCCTGAATAAATTGCTGATGTGTTGATTAATATGATGGAAGAGTTGAAATGTAACACAAAACGTCTGTTTTTCATTCACCATTTTAACACACAAAATTTATAGGATTTTCTTACTTTTTAAGCACGCAAAACTTCTGAGTTCTCTTTACCATTTTAACACACAAAACTTTTGATGCTCACTCACTGTTTTAGTATAGCACAGAACTTCTGAGTTCTCTCTACACGTTAAACACACTAAACTTCGGATGCTTCCACTCGCTGTTTTACCACTCAGAATTTCTGATTTTCCACTGTAAAATCAAGCATCTCAAATGAACTTTTGTTTTGATGAAGACAACCCATGATTGACAAAGAAGGCAATGATTTTTTGATCAAGCTCAAGGCATCTATGGACAAAAGTCTTCAGTTTAAGCTCTTAGAAAATTTCAAGGTATAATGATAATACTTACTTTGAACTTAAGACATAGATGCTCAATGGTGAAAAGAAATGTTTTATAAATCCTTACTCAAGTTTTTCTAAGTTAAAATTCATTTTTCACAAGAGTGCAATCGATTTTCATATTAGTGAAATCGATTGCATGCTTAAAATTTTTAAAACATTTGCTTATGTTTCTCAGTGCAATCGATTTATATTGCTCGTGCAGTCGATTGCACTCAATCAATTTTTGCTACTGACTTCACATGAAATCGATTTACACTCTTGTGCAATCGATTGAACACTTAAAACATTTGAAAATATAGTTGTTGAAACCCCGTGCAATCGATTTACACAAAGGGTGCAATCGATTGCATGCTGCACGATTTTGAAAAATAGCAGCTTTGCACATGCCTGTTCATAATACCTTTTCATGGAAACCATTCACTCAATCTTGGCAATTGTTCATGATTCATTTACAGAACTTTATGATGTTTCAAAAAGGTGCTATGAACATATAAATACTCATTTTCAAAATCATTTTCTACACCTCTTCCAAATATATTTTCTAAATTTTCAAAATACAAACTCAAGCTTTTCTTCACTTTCATACACAAAGTTTTTCTGCACACTTTCACATATTGTTAACCATATTGAGCATTATATATCTTGAGTCATTGTATCTATTGTCATTGGAAGAGAAGATCATTCATTGATTAAATCAGTCTAAGTGATCATTACTACTCAACTCACTCAAAATCAAATATTGATATATACTTACTTATTTTTCCAGGATTGTTGGAAATAAGTTTAAGTGGTTTTATAAATCTTGTCTTTCCAGGATTGTTGGATACAAGTGTAGTCACTTTGAGAGGATTCTTCTCATTGTTGACATAGTGAAAATCCAAGAGGATTGTTCTTGGTCCAAGAGGATTGTTCTTGGTGGTTTTATTGGTTAGAGTCTTGTATAGAAGGACTAGGGTGTCTTGTCTAGAGATATAACAATAAGTAAATCTCTTTCATGTTGAAAGGGGACTGGAGTACTCTCGGACTGTAAGGGGAACCAGGATACATCTTTCTGTTCTTTACTTTTCCGCATTTACCGCTTTCATCACTAGTCATAAACCAGAAAAGAAAAAAACACATTTGTAAACTCATGCACTAAACCAGAAAAATAATATCCATCATCACTAAAACGATAAAACTTTTAAAGTACCTAATTCACCCCCCTCTTAGGTGCGCTCTCATACTTACATCCACACGCTGACAATGCACTGAATTTCTGATGTTCACTCACTATTTTAGTCAATATAGAACTTCTGACTTTTGGCTCACTGTCTGAATACCACCCAGAACCTTTGTTTCCTTTCCCTCTGACGTTTTTTGCAGGACCTCAGAGTGTACCAACCCAGAACTTTTGATTCCACTGACGTTTCTTTCTGAGTCACCACGCGCTTGGCTTCATAACTTCTGATCCTTGTTGTTTCGCTTACAGCAACACACTGTTTCTATCTTTCATTTATTTTCCTTTTTATCATTTTTAATATTAATTCCCTTTTTATTAATATAAAAAGACATAAAAATATTTTCTTTTATTAATTAATTTATTTATTTTTTCTTAATTCATTAAGACAAAAAACCATTTTTTAAAATAAATCCTTTTTCTCTCTTGCATTGTACATTTCAATATGGTTGTAATAGTAACTTAGGATTTAATTTTATTTGCAATCCCCATTTGTAAATATGTACCCCCCATCCCTAAAGTATTGTAATAGCGTAGGACTTTTATATTTCCGAAATTTAATGCTTTCCAAATACAATGCTATTAATTAGGGCGTGTATGGCAAGACATGGAATCAACAAATAGAGAACCCTAATCCAGACAAAAATGCATGCAATCAAACACACTTTGCACACATGCACACCTTAGGGTAATCTTACTTGTTGCCTATCGGAAAAATAGTCATGTCCCTCGAACATGGGCGTTTTAGAAAAAGACCCTTGATAAAAGATTGTAGTCCCTCGATGGCCCTCGATGTTGCCTTCGATAAACGATCTAGTGCCTTACATGACATTGCTAAAATGTTCCATGGGTTGCCTTCTATGACTATACAAAAACTTCATGTGCCCGTCCCTTCACATCCAACGGTGGGGCTTCTTACCAAATCAGTGGTAAGATAGCAACATCTAAAGGAAGAGGAAAAGAACATCTAAGACCTTTTAAGTAGGTAGACTCGCTCCTAGTTACTCGCTTGCTCACAACAAAAAAATTTTATACACCAACACATCTCTTTGAACTATTTTCAAAACCAACACTTTGTACGCATTCTTATAGAGACGAGAATCATTACAAAGTCAGATTTTCAAAATATTTTCAAACCCACACCGCATGCACACTTTCAAACAAAGCAAGTGATCTAGTAAGTAACTAAGAGCCCATGGAAAACCATGGATGGAAAGGGTGCTAATACCTTCCCTTTTCATAATCTACCCCCCGAACTCAAGAAAACGTCTCTAAAAGGTCTTTCCTGTGCTTTTTCAACTTTCCTTATTGTATAAAAGAAAATTCGGTGGCGACTCTTGCTCTCCGCAACATTTTCAATCAAACACAAAACCTTCAAGTAAGTTCTCCCACCGTATCACAAAGGCCACAATAGTTCTTTTTTTTAGTGCAGTGGTGTTTCCGATGATTTATTTCTTCTTATGAGTATTACTTATGCTGAGTATATTTGATTGAGAAGATATCATCCTTTGGTCTTGTCTTCTGATGGACTTTGTGATGCTGATTAGAAATGAGTCAAGAAGATTTTCCTTTCTTTGAAACATTCTTCTGATAGAATACCTTTGATGTTGAATAAATATGTGTATTCCATGAACTCTGAGTCTTTAGAATCTTGACTTGCTCTTCAGAAACATGAGCAGCAACTCTTCTGATGAAAAAATATTGACTTCTGATCTTTGAGTAAAGGCTTTCTTTGTATGTATTCAGAATCATGACTTCGTCTTTAGAATTATAAGCAACAACTTTTTTAATGAACTAGTCTTGACTTCTGACCTCTGCGTTAGAAATTTGTTTCTTGTATCCTCTTGATTTTTTATCTTTAAGAAATGACTAATCCAAAACTCTTTCTTCTTGGACACTCATTGAGATTCTTTTCTTGTCGAACATTCAGCATTCCATAAAACTACTTATGTTACATTAGAAACTGAACTCAATGGTTCTTCTTCTGGGTGATAAAGTAATTCTAAAGATATCTTGATTAATAATATCCAGAATTTTAACGATGTATCTGCACACGTAACATAACCATTATAACCAAATAATGAGCAACAACTCTTTGTATTGAGAACTCTAAGATTAACACACAAATACTGATCAACAACTCTTTGTGTTTAATCCTTAATATCTTAACACAATAACAAGCAGAAGCTCTTGTGTTCTAGATATTTCTCAATAAAAATATTTGTAAATGTATATGAATAGTGATTCATATTTTCTCTTGATTTTTCAGTGTTTCAAAAATTTGATTCAAGCCTGATAATAGTTGATAGTTTTTCAATCTTCAAATGCTGATGAGGTCTCTTTATATAGACTTGAGAATAAGACTGTTGGTAGTACGAAGACGTAGCTTTCACTTGCCAGCTACAGTAACGACATTATTCCATTGTGGGATACAACATAGTACAATATGTAAGCATGTAATGGAACATTTTTAACATATTGACTGTACTATAAATTTTGTGGCTAAGTTTCTTAATACCTTATTATCTGATGATTTACTTCTGACTTGAAGTAGTAAGCTTGGAAGATATCTCTTGATCTTGTCTTTGTCTTCTTTCCTTCTTGATGGATTGATTCTGATATAATGATGAAAGTGATCCAAAAGATGTTTCATTGTTGTAGAGTCAGTGTCTTTTAGATAGTTGAATATTATCTATAGATTAATAAGAGACAGCTAATCTGGTGAACAATGTCTTCTTTAAGCGAAACCTTTTTTGATCTTGTCTTCTTGAATTAATCCTTGATTCTTGATAATCAACTTTTCTAAGATGTATATCTAATGTCTAATTTCCAAAGAAGAATCTTATGTCAATATATCTGATTTTGACGTTGAATTCCTTCATTCAGATCTCATGAAATCTGATCTTTGAATTAAGCTGAAAGCATTTATGTTTTCTGATTTGAGAGCGACAATTTCTTGAGAACATACTTGACTCCCTTTCTTATGAACATTCATCATTCCTTAGAATTGTTGATGTTTCTTTATAAAAGGCCACAATAGTTCTTTTTTTAGTGCAATGGTGTTTCCGATGATTTATTTCTTCTTATGAGTATTACTTTAGCTGAGAAGATTTGATTGAGAAGATATCATCCTTTGATCTTGTCTTCTGATGGACTTTGTGATGTTGATTAGAAATGAGTCCAGAAGATTTTTCTTTCTTTGATCCTTTCTTATGATAGAATACCTTTGATGTTGAATAAAGATCTGTAGTCCTTGAACTCTCTAAGTCTTTAGAATCTTGACTTCCTCTTCAGAAACATGAGCAGCAACTCTTCTCATGAACAAATATTGACTTCTGATCTTGGAGTAGAGGCTTTTATTATATGTATTCACAATCTTGACTTCGTCTTTAGAATTATAAGCATCAACTTTTGTAATGAACTAGTCTTGAATTCCGACCTCTGTGTTAGAAACTTGTTTCTTGTATCCTCTTGATTTTTTATCTTTAAGAAATGACTAATCCAAAACACTTTCTTCTTGGACACTCATTGAGATTCTTTTCTTGTCGAGCATTCAGCATGCCATAAAACTACTTATGTTACATTAGAAACAGAACTCAATGGTTCTTCTTCTGAATGATAAAGTTATTCTGATGATATCTTGATTAATACTATCCAGAATTTTAAAGATATATCTGCACACATAACAGTACCATTAGAAACAAATAATGAGCAACAACTCTTTGTATTGAGAACTCTAAGATTAACACACAAATACTGATCAAAAACTCTTTGTGTTTAATCCTTAATATCTTAACACAATAACAAGCAGAAGCTCTTGTGTTCTAGATATTTCTCAATAAAAATATTTGTAAATGTATATGAATAGTGATTCTTATTTTCTCTTGATTTTTCACAGTGTTTCAGCAATTAGATTCAAGCCTGATAATAGTTGATAGTTTTTCAATGTTCAAATGCTGATGAGGTCTCTTTATATAGACTTGAGAATAAGACTGTTGGTAGTACGAAGACGTAGCTTTCACTTGCCAGCTACAGTAACGACATTATTCCATTGTGGGAGACAACACAGTACAATATGTAAGCATGTAGTGGAATATTTTAAACATATTGACTGTACTATAAACTTTGTGGCTAAGTTTCTTAATACCTTATCTTCTGATGATTTACTTATGACTTGAAGTATTAAGCTTGGAAGATATCTCTTGATCTTGTCTTTGTCTTCTTTCCATCTTGTTGGATTGACTCTGATATAATGATGAAAGTGTTCCAGAAGATGTTTCATTGTTGTAGAGTTAGAGTCTTTAAGATAGTTGAATATTATCTTGAGATTAATAAGAGACAACTAATCTGGTGAATAATGTCTTCTTTAAGAGAAAGCTTTTCTGATCTTGTCTTCTTGAATTAATCCTTGATTCTTGATAATCAGCTTTTCTAAGATGTATATCTAATGTCTAATTTCCAAAGCAGAAGCTTATGTCAATATATCTGATTTTGATGTTGAATTCCTTCATTCAGATCTCATGAAATATGATCTTTGAATTGAGCTGAAAGCATATATGTTTTCTGATTTCAGAGCGACGATTTCTTGAGAACATACTTGATTCCCTTTCTTATGAACATTCATCATTCCTTAGAATTGTTGATGTTTCATTATATATGGCCACAATAGTTCTTTTTTTAAGTGCAGTGGTGTTTCCGATGATTTATTTCTTCTAATGAGTATTACTTTAGCAGAGTAGATTTGATTGAGAATATATCATCCTTTGATCTTGTCTTCAAATGGACTTTGTGATGCTGATTAGAAATGATTCAAGAAGATTTTTCTTTATTTGATCCTTTCTTCTGATAGAATACCTTCGATGTTGAATAAAGATGTTTATTCCATGAACTCTCTGAGTCTTTAGAATCTTGACTTCCTCTTCAGAAACATGAGCAGCAACTCTTCTGATGAACAAATATTGACTTCTGATATTGGAGTAGAGGCTTTCTTTATATGTAGTCAGAATCTTGACTTTGTCTTTAGAATTATAAGCAACAACTTTTGTAATGAACTAGTCTTGACTTCTGACCTCTGTGTCAGAAACTTGTTTCTTGTATCCTCTTGATTTTTTATCTTTAAGAAATGACTAATCCAAAACTCTTTCTTCTTGGACATTCATTGAGATTCTTTTCTTGTCAAACATTCAGCATGCCATAAAACTACTTATGTTACATTTGAAACAGAACTCAATGGTTCTTCTTCTGAGTGATAAAGTGATTCTGATGATATCTTGATTAATACTATCCAGAATTTTAATGATGTATCTGCAAACGTAACAGAACCATTAGAAACAAATAATGAGCAACAACTCTTTGTATTAAGAACTCTAAGATTAACACACAAATACTGATCAACAACTCTTTGTGTTTAATCCTTAATATCTTAACACAATAACAAGCATAAGCTCTTGTGTTCTAGATATTTCTCGATAAAAATATTTGTAAATGTATATGAATAGTGATTCTTATTTTCTCTTGATTTTTCAGTGTTTCAGCAATTTGACTCAAGCCTGATAATAGTTGACAGTTTTTCAATCTTCAAATGCTGATGAGGTCTCTTTATATAGACTTGAGAATAAGACTGTTGGTAGTACGAAGAAGTAGCTTTCACTTGCCATCTACAGTAACGACATTATTCTATCATGGGAGACAACATAGTACAATATGTAAGCATGTAGTGGAATATTTTAAACATATTGATTGTACTATAAACTTCGCGGCTAAGTTTCTTAATACCTTATCATCTGATGATTTACTTCTGACTTGAAGTAGTAAGCTTGGAAGATATCTCTTGATCTTGTCTTTGTCTTCTTTCCTTCTTGCTGGATTGATTCTGATATAATGATGAAAGTGATCCAGAAGATGTTTCATTGTTGTAGAGTCAGAGTCTTTTAGATAGTTGAATATTATCTTGAGATTAATAAGAGACAGCTAATCTGGTGAACAATTTCTTCTTTAAGCAAAAGCTTTTCTGATCTTTTCTTCTTGAATTAATCCTTGATTCTTGATAATCAGCTTTTCTAAGATGTATATCTAATGTCTGATTTCCAAAGCAGAAGCTTATGTCAATATATTTGATTTTGATGTTGAATTCCTTAATTCAGATCTCATGAAATCTAATCTTTGGTTTGAGCTGAAAGCATATATGTTTTTTGATTTTAGAGCGACGATTTCTTGAGAACATACTTGATTCCATTTCTTATGAACATTCATCATTTCTTAGAATTGTTGATGTTTCATTATATATGGCCACAATAGTTCTTTTTTTAGTGCAGTGGTGTTTCCGATGATTTATTTCTTCTTATGAGTATTACTTTAGCTGAGTAGATTTGATTTAGAAGATATCATCCTTTGATCTTGTATTCTGATGGACTTTGTGATGTTGAATAGAAATGAGTCCAGAAGATTTTTCTTTCTTTGATCCTTTCTTCTGATAGAATACCTTTGATGTTGCATAAAGATGTGTATTCCATGAACTCTCTGAGTCTTTAGAATCTTGACTTCCTCTTCAGAAACATGAGCAGCAACTCTTCTGATGAACAAATAGTGACTTCTGATCTTGGAGTAGATGCTTTCTTTATATGTATTCAGAATCTTAACTTCGTCTTTAGTATAATAAGCAACAACTTTTGTAATGAACTAGTCTTGACTTATGACCTCTGCGTCAGAAACTTGTTTCTTGTATCCTCTTGATTTTTTATCTTTAAGAAATTACTAATGTGAAATTATTTATTCTTGGACACTCATTTAGATTCTTTTCTTGTCGAACATTCAGCATGCCATAAAACTACTTATGTTACATTAGAAACAGAACTCAGTAGTTCTTCTTCTGAGTGATAAAGTGATTATGATAATATCTTGATTAATGCTATCCAGAATTCTAACGATGTATCTGCACACGTAACAGAACCATTAGAAACAAATAATGAGAAACAACTCTTTCTATTGATAACTCTAAGATTAACACACAAATACTAATCAACAACTCTTTGTGTTTAATCCTTAATATCTTAACACAATAACGAGCAGAAGCTCTTGTGTTCTAGATATTTCTTAATAAAAATATTTGTAAATGTATATGAATAGTGATTCTTATTTTCTCTTGATTTTTCACAATGTTTCATCAATTTTATTCAAGCGTGATAATAGTTGATACATTGTCAATCTTCAAATGCTGATGAGGTCTCTTTATATAGACTTGAGAATAAGACCGTTGGTAGTACGAAGACGTCGCTTTCACTTTCCATCTACCGTAACGCTAGCATTTCATCGTAGGAGATAACATAGTATAATATGTAAGTATGTAGTGGAATATTTTAAACGTGTTGACCATACTATAAACTTTGTTGCTAAGTTTCTTAATACCTTATCTTTAGATGATTTACTTCTAACTTGAAGTAGTATGCTTGGAAGATATCTCTTGATCTTGTCTTTGTTTTCTTTCCTTCTTGCTGGATTGATTCTGATATGATGATGAAAGTGATCCAGAAGATGCTTCATTGTTGTAGATTAAGAGTCTTTCAGATATTCGAATATTATCTTTATATATATACAAGAAACAAGTTATATGATGAACAATGTTTTCTTTAAGTGAAATCTTTTCCGATCTTTACTTTTTGAATTAATCCTTGATTCTTTATAATCAGCTTTTCTGAGTTGCATATCAGATGTCTTATTTCTAAAGCAGATGCTTATATTAATACATCTAATTTTTCACGTTTAATTCATTCTTTCTGATCTCATGAAGTATTATCTCTGTATTAAGCTGAAAGCATATATGTTTTCTGATCTGAGAGTGACGCTTTCCTGAGAACATACTTGATTCCCTTTCTGATGATTATTCATCATTCCTTAGAACTGCTGATGTTTCTTTAGAGAAGGCCACAATAGTTCTTTTGTTTTGTGCATAGGTATTTATGATGGTTTCTTTCTTCTTATGAATATTAGTTATGTTGACTAGATTTTCTTGAGAAGATATCATCCTTTGATCTTGTCTTCTGATGGACTTTATGATGTTGATTAAAAATCAGTCTAGAAGATCTTTCTTTCTTTGATCCTTTCTTCTGATTGAATTTTTCTGATGTTGAATGAAGATTTGTATTCCATGAACTCTCCGAGTCTTCAAAATCTTGACTTTGTCCTCAGAAACATGAGCAACAACTCTTCTGATGAACAAAAATTGACTTCTGATATTGGAGTAGAGGCTTTCTTTATTAGTGTTCTGAATCTTGACTTCGTCTTTAGAATTATAAGCAACGACTTTTGTAATGAACTAGTCTTGACTTCTGACCTTTACGTTGGAAGCTTGTTTCTCATATCCTCTTGATTTTTTATCATTAAGAAACGACTATTCCAAAACTTTTTCATCTTAGACACTCATTGAGACTATTTTCTTGTCGAACATTCAGCTTGCCATAGAACTATTGATGTTACATTTGAAAGAGAACTCAATGGTTCTTTGTCTGAGTGATTAAGTAATTCTGATGATATCTTAATTAATATTATCCAGAATTTTAGCGATGTATCTACACACGTAACAAAACCATTAGAAACAAATAATGAGCATCAACTCTTTGTATTGACAACTCTAAGATTAACACACAAATACTGAGCAAAAAATATTTGTGTTTAATACTTAATATCTTAACACAATAACGAGTAGCTTCTCTTTCTTTCTTGATATTTCTCAAGAAAAATATATGTAGATGTATATATATAGTGATTCTTATTTTCTTTTGATGTTTCACAGTGTTTCAGCAATTTGATTCAAGCCTGATATTAGTTGATATGTTTTCAATCTTCAAATGGTGATGAGGTCTCTTTATATAGACTATAGAATAAGACCATTGGTAGTACGAAGACGTTTCTTTCACTTGCCAGCTACAGTAACGACATCATTTCATCGTGGGAGACAACATAGTACAATATGAATGCATGTAGTGGAATATTTTAAACATATAGATTGTACTATAAACTTCGCGGCTAAATTTCTTAATACCTTATCTTCTGATGATTTACTTTTAACTTGAATTAGTAAGCTTAAAAGATATCTCTTGATCTTGTATTTGTCTTCTTTCCTTCTTGCTAGATTGATTCTTATATAATGATGAAAGTGGTCCAGGAGATGTTTCATTGTTGTAGAGTCATTGTCTTTAAGATAGTTGGACATTATCTTGCGATATATAAGAAACAACTAATCTGATGAACAATGTCTTCTTTAAGCGAAAGCTTTTCTGATCTTGACTTCTTGAATTAATCCTTGATTCTTGATAATCAACTTTTCTAAGATGTATATATGATGTCTGATTTCCAAAGCAGAAGCTTATATCAATACATCTAATTTTGCCGTTGAATTCCTTTTTTCAGATCTCATGAAATCTTATTTTTGAATTGAGCTGAAAGCATATATGTTTTATGACCTGGGAGCGACGCTTTCTTGAGAACATACTTGATTCCCTTTCTCATGAACATTCATCATTCCTTAGAACTGTTGATGTTTCATTCTAGAAGGTCACAATAGTTCTTTTGTTTAGTGCAGTGGTGTTTCTGATGATTTATTTCTTCTTATGAATATTACTTCTGCTGAGTACATTTGCTTGAGAAGATATCATCCTTTGATCATGTCTTCTGATGGACTTTGTAATGTTGATTAGAAATGAGTCCAAAAGATATTTCTTTCTTTGATCCTTCCTTCTGATGGAATACTTCTGATGTTGAATGAAGATGTGTATTCCATGAACTCTCAGAGTCTTCAGAATCTTGACTTCTTCTTCAGAAACATGAGCAACAACTTTTCTGATGAACAAATATTGACTTCTGATCTTGGAGAAGAGGCTTTCTTTATATGTATTCAGAATCTTGTGTTGTCCTAAGGGGCACGTGCTGCAAAATCAACGTGAGTTAATGGGCTACATCTCCAACTAAAAGTGCAATGATGGCAAAAATTAAATGTCACACGTCTCAAACCTGAAAAGCATGATACGTTATCATGATTACATAACGTCACGAAAAAGGCGGAACAGTAACGTTCACTTTTGGAGGGATGGAAACAGTTTGGTCAAATGGTAAAATCGACGCTTCAAAGATGCCATTATCTCATATGAGTCGAAATTCGAAAATGGCATCTCTGGGGGGCATTTTGTTACCTTGAAAAATCTTAAGGTATTCAAGCACGTGTATTAAATGAGGATATTCTCATAAGCTAAGGGCCGTCCTCTAAAGTAGGGGTTTTTGGGAAATTGGAGCCAAAGTGTTTGAAAATTTGGTTTTATTAAACTAGATTTAATGTTTAAAGGGAATGTCACGCCAAATTGTCAAAACGGAGCCAGGTCAACCAAAAGGAAATAAAAGAATATATGTTAAGAAATGGTTGAAATTGGTTTAGTCGACCAAAGGGTGAAAGACAAGGAAAATGGTCGAAATTGGTTTTTGGCAACCAAAAGGGTTTATGGACTTAGAGGAATTGTTGTTGATTTTTAAAACTTGCCAAAGGGAAAGTGTCGAAGCGAGTCAGAAGCGGTTTACTTTCAGAAGCTAGGAGTGGGAAGATTTAAATTTCAAAGTCATCAGCAGTTGCCAGCGGTTTACAATTTGTTTAAGCGCCAAATAGGTGGTGACATCCAGGGAAGCGGTTGTCTCAAGATTTTAATATTGTCCGTAGATTTCATCTAGGCAATTATATTGTAAATATTATAAATAAGCAGATTTAGTGTAGTTTTTTGGTGTGTTCACTTGTATGCTCAAATCACTTGTCAAAACTCTGTCACTTGTATCTCTTTTGAATAATTTATTTTCCTTTTATGTACTATCGAATAAAGTCTTTACGTTATTTTCTACTTCGTGTAAACAATTCAATGCTCTCTGTCGATCACGAGTCACTAGTTAGTTAGTTTATTGAATCTTATTTTCATATGAATACCTTATGTCGGTCGCTAGTCACCATTCAGTTGATCGATTCATAGTGTGGAAAGCCGTTATACTTGTTTCCTTAGTCACAGAAAACCATTTCCCTTGATAAGGATTTCGATAGAATAAGAATAATAATAAAACTCTTAGCACATGTCTTAAGAACAACTGGTCGATCTTGCGGGTTACCCTTAGTTTTAGGACTTTGGGAGGACCAGCGGTTGTTTACCATTTTCCACGGTAAACACTTTCGCTATAGAGTCCTCTTCCATCTCAAAGACCTTTGTGATACGATCATATTCTACATGTAAAACTGACACAATATTGCAAGTAACTTCAAAATAATTTTTCTCACTAAGTCAAATTTATCAGTGAACATTTTATTGTCAGAATGTGTTGTGGGATCATAGTCACTTTTTTCTAATGGTGCCACAACTTGGAATAATATTTTCTTAACTGATTTTTTTGGCCACTTTAGTGTTTTTCGTTGTAGATGCTTTGTTGTTGGTCTTCGACCCTGAGGCATCATATAGTGCTTTTTTATTCCTTTGGTGTCTACGCCATTGTGTTCTCGTCATGGGATTCTTTTCCTTATAATTTTGAGAACCTTAAGAGTATATTTTTGATACTCGAGAGTTGTTGTGATAAGAGGACCCTACTCCCTTGTTGACAACCTTCCACTTCTATTGGTTTGAACCCCGCTTATTGGGCATAAGACTTCACACACAAGAAGAGGATTGAATTGTATGTTTTGAAAAAACATGGTTTTAAAAACTTTTTGCAAATTAAATCTGAGCTTAAAATCATTTTCAAATAATAAGTAGAGAAAAATAAATAGTAGAAAGTAAGAGTTAAGGATAGAAGAAGGACACAAAGAATTATAGAGCTTCAGCCAAAACTAAAGGACCTACTCCTCTCCCCCAAGACTTGGTCTTGAGAGTTTCAAATAAAACTTGAGATCTTTTAGTAGGAAAGGCTCGCGAACCCCTTATACAAGGAAATGATGGTTGACCTTCAACCAAATATTACAAGACCATGGATATAGAGGTTTGTGGATTTTCTCCAATAAATCGCTGAGAGTGAAGTGGCCATTCTCCTTTCCCAATTTTGGATTGAAGTGGGTAGTCTCCTTTCCACGAACACAAACCTTGTAGTGGTTAGTCTTCAAGTTCCAAAGTAACTGAGTTCAAATAACCTCTGAGAATTTAACCAGAATAATCTCAAACCATAATTGATTTTAACATGATAAATCATAACCTATGAGATTTTAACCGGGCTAATCTCATACGTAGGAAGATTTCAATATTGGCTAATGTTCAACCTAAAAGGAACTGATCACACAATCCCTAACCAAAGCTTTTATCGAGTTTAGATTCAAACCATATATTTTGTCCCTAGATGGACTGCATTTAACCAAGGTGAATAAACAACATTTCCTTGGTGAATTTTACAATTCTACCCTTCTATAATTACAATGATATCCTCACTCACAAAGGACTTTTATCACAAAAGGATTTGTCTATAACATCTAATGAGAGAAAGTTAAATAAAACTTTAGAGAGAGAGAGAGAGGGAAGTGTCATAACACGTTTCTGAATGATTTGAAAAAAATGAGGCCTCTATTTATAGGCAAGAGGCGTGCCCAAAACGAAATTCTCATTTAATTATTTTTACTGTTGGCTAATCGATTAGCCCTTTAGTCTAATCGATTATATTTTGAAAAATATTCGTTGGTTGTCATTCTAAAAAGAAAAAAGATATATCTAGTTGTTGCTCATCATTGATTTTCTATCTAAATAGCTTGGTGCTTAAGTTTGAACCGATCTAGTTGATTAGAAAAAGGGCCTAATTGATTATATTGGTCAAATATTTCCCTCTAGATATTTCCACAGCTCCTAAGTCATCTAGCACAACTTTAAGACACTTTTGAAATTTTTTTCTCTTGGATAAGGTATTTGAAAAAAGGTTTTAGTGTGTTTTTTCTTATAGCCATATACTTTTACGGAAAATCCATTCACTTTTTCATATGTTCAGTCACTTACCTACCTACCTAGGAGATTAACTTCTTCTACAAGCCTTTTTACAGATATTATCTTATGTGATGACACTGCTTGAGATCACTTGAGGCTTTAGATAATGCACTTTGTTTGCCTTATTTGAATAGTTAAGTTCATCAAACCGTTTTATTTTTGTTTGTATCTTTAATCACTTATGCTTGGATTTTCATCCTTATGGTTGAATTTATGATTGAACTTATAGGTTCCTTTACAATTATCTTTATAGTTGTCATCCTAGTTGTCATCATAAAAAGATGATGTCTTGGTTAAAGATATATTACTTACAAAATAAGGTTCCACACTCCCCCCCCCCCCCTTGATGATGACAACACATCTCTCCGCGGAGGTGGTAAAAGATACTATATATATAGGAGCGACAACACTCCCCTTAAGTTAGATAGAAAATATATCCTCCCCCTGAGAGTATACTTCTCCCCCGTTGTCAACATCAAAAAGACGGATAAATATGCATTGAGAGAAGTATATATGGAAAACAAGGGAAATTTAGGCATTTATGAAGGAGAAACATATTATTTAAATTCAAGATACAAGAAGGGAAATTACTGAATTGAAATTACAAAGGAAATACTTTGAAAATTTAACAAGTACACAAAAAATCAGTATCTTGCTATAGGTGTCATCATTTTTCAATTTTTAACTTATTTTCTTTCACATCTTTGGTTATGCTTTGGAAAATTTCCAAAACTTGCTTTAAGTCTATGTTTTCAGTCTATTCGGTTTCTTCCCCTTCGTCTACCCAGTCATCTCTGAGTTCAAAAAACTTGATATCAATTTTTATATGTTTGAGGTTGGTGTAGTGTATCATGTTGTTAGATGAAATTGACCTTTCCAATAGGAAATCAACTTTTAAGACTCTTAGGATTGTGGTGATCATTTCTCCATATGGTAAATTTGTTGACGATTCTTCTTTTGAAAAGGTCATGTGTTGAAACAATCTTTCTACCCAATTTGTTGGTATGTTTGGTGTTAAAAGCCAAAGGGGAGTAATGTCACTTTCGATGACATGTTTCTTTGTTTGTGTTCATTGGGAGCAAGATTCTTGTTTGGTGGTAATGAAGGATTCTGACTTTTGGTTTTAGAAGGGTTGTTCTTAAAGGATGTTTTCTCTCTTCCATGGGATTTGTTACTAGAGAGATTTAGAGCTAAACTTTTTTTGAAGTTTTTAAGTCCAGTGGGTTTCTCTATTTTGTAAGAAGCTCCTAGGAAGGGTAACTCAAAAAAAATTCTGAAGCGTTCTTTGTGAATTACTATTTTCAATTTTTTCACTGATGATATCAGGGTTTTCCTTATAATGAATAGGTTTGTATAGAGTTCTCTTAATAAAGCTTGACAGGTGTGAGAGCAAGGTTTGAATTCTCTCATGAAGGTTTCTTCCATGAACCATGGTTTTAATATTTTATTTTCCATGATCATCTTTCTATCTCCTTTATGTTTGTTTCTTATGGAAGCTAGGATGTCATCTCTCTTTTGTTAAGGTATTTTAGATTTCTGGTTTGTGGATTTCATGATAAACCTTATTGTGTTTTAATGAATACAAATTTATATTCAAATGATTGGCAAAAGAATGGAAGAAGCTAAAAATTCAAAGTATAACATCAAGGGTCCAAGACATATCTTTGTAAAGACTAACATTGAAGTCTTGATATATCTTTACAATTAAGGTACAAACATGCAATATTATTTTGGTATCTTAGTGCTCAAAATACTTCTAATATTCATTTGCATGCATACCATAATTTTCCTAAGTTTACAATCTAGTTTATACTTCTGCTTAAAGTATTTTTCATTTTTCAGTTACCGTAATCGACTACATCATATGTGGTAATTGATTACACCTTTGTGTCTTGCTATACATGAGTTTCTAGAAAAAACTTTTTTTCCTTTGTAATCGATTACAATATATGTGGTAATCGGTTATGGTCACGAGTTTTTGAAAAATTCAGAGGCAACGCTTCGGCGTAATTGATTACACCCTTTCTTGTAATCAATTACCACTGAAGTAGTGGTTGTTTTCATTTCAAAATATGATCTAAATGTTTTCATCTTTTGATCCCTTAATCATTGCATCCTTTCATGATTTCATACATTTTAGAAGGGTGTTAAAGTGTTATAAATACTCTCATTTTTCAGATTTCTAAACATACCTCTTCCTTAGAAATTTGAAAACATTTACTCACTCATTTTTAAACAAGTATTTTGATACTTGAATTTTCATTGAAAAATTTTCTGCATTTGTTTACATATCATTTCAAAAAAATTTCTCCCTCATGCATAAACACTTGAGCAGTAATATATCTTTGTAAATTGCTTTTTTGTAAGAGAAGGTCAATCCTAATGATTGATATATATATATTCATATGCTATTTTTAATTAAATATTTTCTAGATTTTATTGTAATACCTTGATGTCTAGGATTATTGAAGCAAGAGAGTTTAGTTTGAGAGGATTGTTCTCATTTAAACTTAGTTGATCACATGAGAATTGTTCTTAGTGATTGTGTTGGTCTTGTACAAATCCTAACAATAGTGAAATATCCTTTTTGTTGAAAGGGGACTAGATGTACCTTAGGATTGGGAAGGGAACTAGGATACATCCTCGTGTTCTTTATTTTTCTGCACTTTATTGCTTTCAAACACTTAACATCAAACCATAAAAATAAGCATAAATTGAGTCTAAAACCGTTAAAATTTTAAAGTGCCTAATTCACCCACTTTTAGACACACTCAATACTTACAATTGGAATCAGAGAAGATTTGTTCCTAAAAATCTATAATGGCTTCCACAAATGTTAATCTGGTTTTCAAAGACGATAGTAGCAATAACAAGCCTCTATTGTTTTATGGTGAATATTTTGATTTCTGGAAAATATGCATGAAGGCGCATTTAGAATCTCAAGGAAAAGAAGTTTGGAAAGTCGTTGTAGATGGCCTTTTCGTTCCCACCAGTGTTGTTAACGGTGTTGGCACTCCTAAGCCTGAAGGTTTATAGGATGAAGATGGTGAGAAAAAGGTTCTTTAAGATAAAAAAAGCATTAGATCTTCTTCAAGGTGCTCTTAGCATGGATGAATTCTTTCGTATTTTGGCATGCACAATAGCAAAAGTAGTATGGGATACATTGGTGGAAACTCATGAAGGAACTGTTGAAGTCAAAAGATCTAGATTGAATACGTTAAGTCAAGAGCACGAGTTATTCAGAAAGCAACCCAGATAATTAATCCTTAACTTGCTGAAAAGATTTGTGCATTTGACAAATCGTTTAAAGGAACTTGGTAAGACTATTACTAACAATGAAATTTATCTTAAAGTTCTTAGATCTTTAAGCAGGAAATGGCACCCAAAAGTGACAGTAATATTTGAAAAGAAAAGTTTATCCATAATGACTTCCTCATCGCTATTTGGAAAACTTCAAGAATATGAAACAAAACTTGGAAGACTAGAAAAGCATGAGAATCAAGAGAAGGAATCCAAAAGAATTGGATTAAAGGTTGACTGCAAGGAAGTTGAAAAGGAAGATAATGCGAAACATGATGAGAACTTCATGCTTCTTGTAAAAAGTTTAGGTAAATGTTTTGGTACTGACGAAAATTCTAACTTTGGGAAAAAGAAGAAATTCTTTAACAAGAAAGAAGCCTTTACATCAACATAAAATGTGACTTGTTATGAATGTGGGAAACAAGGACACATAAAGTTGGAATGTCCAAATCTCTCCAAGAAAAATAGTTTCAAGAAAAGAAAGGAGTCAAAGTCTAAAAGAGCTTATGTTGAATGGGATGATAATGAAGTAAGTTCATCATCTGATTCGAAAACAAAAGAATGTGTAAATCTTGCATTGATGGCATCATATTATTCCGATGATGAATATGAAGAGGTTAAGTGAATTTTCTCTTTTTGATAATGATGTTCAAGGTTATATTGATTAACTTCTCAATGAGTGTAAGATTTTATATAAAACGGTGTCAACCTAAAAGAAACAAATTGTGTCTCTTGAAGAAAATATTGACAGCATGGAAAACCATTTTAAAGTTGAAAAACAAAGTTTTCTTGAAAAGGAAAAACAAAACCTTAAATGCAAAGAGTATGAATCACTTTATTTCCAAATTGTTTAAGTAAAAAGATTTCTTGAAAGGTATGAAAAAGGAGAAATTGTATTGGACAATTTCCTTATTCAAAAAAGGTACTAAAATGATAAAAGTAATCTTGGTTATTCTAAATATAACAAACCAAGTACTAGTAAAACTATCATTGTTAAGATATGTGACCAATCCAACAAGGAAAAAGTGAATAGAGCACAAAAGGTTCATCGTCGTCCTAAGAAGAGATTTCATAAAAAGAAATATTAGGTTCCTATATATAGAAGTAATTTTGTTTATACATGTTTTTATTATGGTATAAGTGGTCATACACAATGCTTGCTATGTAAGAAACTTTAGTTTAGCAAGTAGGCTTTATGTTTGGGTTAATAAAGGAACTAATTTTGAAGGACCCAAGGTACATTGGGTACCTAAAAAATCCTAATTTGTTTTGTAGCTTGAAGACCACTAAAAATCTATGGTATCTCGATACTGGTTGTTCTAAGCATATGACGGAAGATATAAGCAATTTTTCATATCTAGTGCTTAAACCCAAGGGTTATGTAACTTATGGAGATAACAACAAAGGAAAAGTTCTTGGCTTTGTCAAATTTGGAGCACCACCTTTCACATCCATTGAAGATGTACTTTATGTTGTAGGACTAAAGCATAATCTTCTAAGCATAAGACAACTTTTTGACAAAGGCTTCAAGAGAATGTTCACCAAAGATGAATGCTTGATTGAAGATGAAGTCACCAATGAGGTAAAACTCAAAGGTAAAATAATTAACAATATTTTTATGATATATTTAGATGAATTGTCTTTGAAAATAAAATGTCTCATGGTAAACAACAATGAATCATGGCTTTGGCATAAAAAGGCAACTCATATTCATATGGAACATTTAAATAAATTAGTCAAACATGATCCTATCATTGGTTTACCAAAGATAAAGTTTGTCAAAGATAAATTATGCGATGCTTGTCAAAAGGGAAAATAAACCAACTCAACTTTACAGTCAAAAGAATGTGGTGTCAACAACAAGACCACTTCAATTGTTACATATGGATTTATTTGGTTCACAAAGAACAAAAAGCTTCGGAGGTAATGTATATGACTTAGTTATTGTGATGATTTTTCTTGATATTCTTGGACCTTGTTCCTTGTGCAGAAAAATGATACTTTCAAGGCTTCTAAGAAGTATGCAAAGCAAACTCAAAATGAAAAGTCATTAAAGATTGTATCAATTTAAAGTGACCATGCTGGAGAATTTCAAAATGTATCATTTGAAGAATTTTGTGAAGAAAATGGTATCTCTCATGATTTTTCAGCACCAAGCACTCCCCAACAAAATGGAGTAGTTGAAAGAAAGAATCGATTTCTAGTGGAACTTACAAGAACAATGCTTAGTGACTCAAAAATTCAAAATTACTTTTGGATTGATGTGGTCAGTACGGCATATTATGTTGGAAATCAAGTCATTATTCGACCTATCTTGAGAAAGACTCCATATGAACTCTTCAAAGGAAGAAAGTCAGACATTGCGCACTTTCACATCTTTTGATGCAAGTGTTATGTCCTAAACAATGACAAAGACAATCTCGGTAAGTTTGACGAGAAATTAGACGAAGGTGTATTCATTGGTTATTTCCTCTCTATTAAAGCCTATAGAATTTATAATAAAATAACTAAATATTTAAGAATCTATGCACGTTTCTATTGATGAAACTAACACCTCTAAGGAGGACATAGTTGTTTGTGATAATGATGATGATATTATAGAATTTCCCTCAGATGAAGTTACTAATGATCAAAATTTAATTCATCTGGAACACTAACAAGAAGTTTTATAACAATATACAAATCATAGTGATCTACCTCAAGAATGGAGAACCCATCGTGATCATCCAGGTTACAAAGTAATTGGTGACATAAGCAAAGGAATTTCAACAAGACTAAATCTCAAGGATGCTTGATTGAACATGGCCTTTGTTTCTTAAATAGAACCCTCCAAGATTGATGAAGCCTTAGGAGAAGATCAGTGGATTATTTCTATGCAAGAGGAATTAAATCAATTCGAAAGAAATCAAGTTTGAGAACTTGTCCCTAGGCCAAGTGATAAATACATCATAAATACCAAATAGGTGTTTTAAAACAAAATTGACGAGAATGGTATAATTGTTTGAAAAAAAAACAAGATTGGTGACTCAAGCCTATAATCAAGAAGAAGGAATCAACTTTGAGGAAACATTTTCTCCAGTTGCAAGGTTATAAGCTATTAATTTATTACTTGCTTATGCTTGTTCAGTAAATTTTCATCTTTTTCCAAATAGACGCCAAGAGCGCTTTCTTTAATGGTTACATCAATGAGGAAGTCTTTGTCAAACAACCTCCAGGTTTTGAAGACTTCAAGAATCCTTCACATGTCTTCAAATTGAAGAAATCTATTTATGGCTTAAATCAAGCACCAAGAGCATGGTATGATAGACTTAGAAACTTTCTATGTGAAAGAGGATTTGAAAAAGATAAAGTTGATAACACCTTGTTTATTAAGAAAATCAAAGGTAATACTTTATTGGTTCAAGTCTACATTGATGATATCATATTCGGTTCAACAAAAAAAGATCTATGTGAAGAATTTTCATTGATGATGCAAGGAGAATTTGAGATGTATATGATGGGTGATACGAACTACTTTCTTGGACTAAAAATTAAGCAACTAAAAAATGGCATTTCATCAACCAATCAAAGTATTGCAAAGAATTGTTGAAAAGATTTAATATGGACAACTGCAAAACAATGGCTACTCCAATAGGATCCGGAACATATGTAGATCAAGATGAATCTGATGTTTCGATTGATATTACAAACTATTGAGGTAATGATTGATTCATTGTTATATTTGATGGGAAATCGTCTAGACATTATGTTTAGTGTTTGTCTTTATGCACGCTTTCAAGCAAATCAAAAGGAATCTCATCTCATGGCGGTAAAAGGATCACGAAGTATCTAAAAGGAGCAACGAGTGTCAACCTATGGTATCCAAATAGTAGTATATATGATTTAGTTGGTTATTCAGACTCGAATTATCCAGGTTGTAAAATTGTTTGCAAGAGCACAAGTGATACATGTCACATACTAGGAAATGCATTAGTATCACGGTCTTTCAAGAAACAAGCTTGTGTCACACTTATCACGACCGAAGCATAACATATTGTAGCAAGTAGTTGTTGTGCTCAAATTCCATGTCTCAAACAACAACTATGTGACTACGAACTCAATATTGGATGCATTCCTTTATGATGTTATAATACAAGTGCGATCAACATAATAAAGAATTCGGTTATGCATTCAAGAACAAAACACATAGACATACGATATCATTTTAATCATGGTCATGTCCTTCAAAAAGACGTCTAAGTAAATTTTATGGTCACTCATAACCAACCGGTTGATATCTTCACTAAACCTTTGGCAAAATATTCTTTTTACAAAAGCTGAAGAGAATTGCGAATTTTGGATGAAAAATACGTATGATGATCGGTACACATTTTTACTCATGTTTAAATTTTCTTAATTTTTCACAAATTTCATTTGTGAAACTCTTATATAATATGTTTTATTATTAAGTTATATACTTAATGATGCCTAAACATGTTATCTATATGTTATATGTCCTTTTATGTGTTTAAATTAGTTTATTTTCAAGTGTCATATCAATCGTTTTTTGTTATTGGGAAATTTTCCTGGCCGTAATCGATTACCACATAAGTTGTAATCGATTACCATTTTGAAATTTCATTTTTTCTGGGCCTCTGGCATTTTTGTTCGCTTGGTCGTAACTGATTACGCCCATTTTCGTAATCGACTACCACTTCGCAGTTTAGTTTTTCAGCATTTATTTTAGGTTGTTTTGAATTGTATTAAATGGTTAGTAAACATTCATTCCCTCTTATCTACTTATCAACCTACTCTTCTTGGAAATACATTGTCATTTAACTCCATCTTTTACTACCCACTCATAAAACTCCACTTACCAACATCATAACATTACTTCCCACTCATTTAACCCTGCTATAAAACACCTTTCTTTTTCTTCAAACCAAATAAGATATTTTCCAAAAGCTTTTATTTACACCAGAAAGCCAAATCCGAAAATCACGCAAACCCTAACATCTCCAAATTATTAAAATCTCCTTCCATGGCACCTTCTAAGAAAGAAAGAGGCAAGGCTAGGCTTGGAGAAACATCTTTTTCTCAAGAACCTACACAAGACATTGATCCTCAGGAACCAACATTGAAGCAATGCAAGCTGCTGCCCACCTTTAGAAATTGTCCACTGATTCTTCCAAAGTTTGGTAAATTAGAATATTTCCCATCAGCAGGCTTTTAAATTTCCAAAACTTATTTCATTTCAAAAAATTAATGGCTTAGTGTTATATTCTGGATCTTATCATCCAGAAATGGTTAGATAGTTTTTGCTAACTTTACTCTTGATCCGAGTTGTGCATTTCGATCTAAAGTTAGAGATACTGATATTGCTTATTAGGCCTTACGCTAGATTTTTATCTTTATGTACCTCATTTGTCTTTGTTAGCACCTTTAGCTATGGAACTAACACAAATGCTCATTTTATGGGTTAGGAAGAATTTTATTCTAATGATAAAAAATAGTAGACATAAATAAATAATTATTTTTAAGGACCTAATCATATTTTCCTGATCGTTTCCACCTTAAAATAATTTTACCTCTTAAATCAAGAAATAATTCTTGATTAATATTTCCCAAATGGGAAGAACACCTTACGATGTATTCTTTTCGTCACATTGTTGGATGTGTGAGTTAGTAAACCACATAATGAATAAGTCCATTACAAACTCAGAATTCAACTAATAATTTCTTTTCATTAATCTTGAGATTACTCTCAAATATATTGCTTTTCATTGCTTTAATCTTGACATTCGTCATCATCGTTCATCCTTGAGATCAAAGACTTAACACTTTGTATAGTCATAGAGTATATTGATGAATTGTACAATTTATTTTGAATAACCATTTAGACTTCAAGCTACAAAGTATTATTGCAAACCACTTAAGGTTTCACCTTTGGTGCCCATATATTTTTTTGGGCCCTGGTGAATTAGTTACAGATGATCTAATGTGATTACCTTTAGATCTTTTAAATTTAAAGAAAAATTATTTCAAGTGTCAAGCTTTTCTTACATTGGGTATATTTATATACTAGATACTTCCCTTTTCCGAGATCTTCATTTTCTGATCTCAAGATCGCATCTCCCTCGTTGGGTGCTTTTGTGCATATTCTTTCTTCTTCATTTGAAGATGATTCTTTCATGATTCTCCCCAAGGTTGATGTTTCATCTCATTTGCTTTGTTCTAATGTTGAGGAAAATCTTTCATTTTCCTTTTCGTTCTTTGAACAAGAGGATCCTTCGTCTGATGTTTATCATTCAATGATTGAGTATGTTCTTTTCAAAGGATTCCACCGAGATGCATGACATGAGCAAGATAAGGAAGATGATTCTTCTATTTGGTTTTGTTCATCATTAAGCCTTTGAATCAGCTCGTGCATCTTCTCTATGATCTCCTTATTTCTTAATTTTTCCTAAAATTCATGAAGGCTTCCATCTATAGATTTAAGAGTTGGATTAATTTTCCAATTCTTAATTCTTAGATATTTGTTAGTAAAACAATTTCTAATAAAATTTCCTATATGACTAGATCTGCGAAAACATTTTAAAGCTATGATATATTTTTTCTTTGCCTCATGTGTTCATCTTCTCTTGTTGGATACTTGAAGAAAACCTCATATATCCTTTTTAGATTATCCCACATTTCCTTGGCGATTTTATAATGCGAATAGTGAAGAGTTCACTGCCATCCAAAATACATTATTATAAAGTTCTTGGTTTAAAGATCTATATTTATTTTTTTCTTTTCTTTTTATGTCCAAAAGGAAAAGGGTTTTTTCCACTACTTCATTATTAATTTGATGAGTACGGTAAACTAAACCATCAACTATTTTTTCTATAATCTATTATCTACCCTAAAACTTGCTAAAAATAAAAGTTTCTATTTTCAAAAAGGTGGTGGTGAGTTTAAGACATAACTTGTGTAAGAAGTCATCTTCCTTCTGAGACGATTAGTCTTTTAAACAGGAGTTAGGCTCTGATGTCACTTGTTAAACAAGAGTTGACCACTTATGCTTGAATTATTATCAGTTGTCTTTATGGTTGGCTTTATAATTGACCTTATAGGTGCCTTATAGTTGTTTTTACAATTTTCATCATAATTGTCATCATAGTTGTCACCATGAAAAGATGATGCATTGGTTAAAGATATATTACCTACAAAATAAGGTTCCACACCGCTGATTCAAAGATCAAACCCATGCTCCTTTAGGTGCATTAGAAGAAGGAACATAGGTTCTTTGGTGGTTTCCAGACATCCTTTTAAAGTTATGGTTATTTTATGGTATGACCCTCTTGTCGAAGATTAATCGAGATGTCAATCCGCCTCGTCTAGACTACCTAGGATTTGAGATCCTGGAAGTTTTGAGATCCTTTGCAGCTTTTTCATCAAATAACACTACACATGGGGCATAGTATAACTCTATAGCTACTCAACTTGAATCAATTTAGAAAGTCGAGGAGCTCTTCTTCCACCTTAGGGAACACCACTTTCATATTTTCAGCAACATCATCTATAGTATTATGTTCAAATTTCTCAACTTCCATGTCTAAGCCTTCAGTAGCTTCGGCCATCACGATTTCAATGGGCTCATCAAAATGTGCCTATTCAACTTGGAGAGGATCAGAGTCCACTTGCATCGAAGATTTGGGTTTCTCTCTGAACTACAACCTTCCTTTTCTTAGCGTATTTTACACTAAGTCCCTAAAAAGCACACATTGAAAAGTTTTATGACCTAAGAAATTGGGGTACTTACAAAAACCTCTCTTTTTCCTTTGCTCTAACTGGAGAGTTTTTAGGCCTGGAGGCACTATAATATGCTCGTAGCTGACTAATAAACAAAAAATCTCATCATATTTTGTTATATCAAAAGTATATTTTTTTTGATGAATTTCTCATTTTTACTAGGTTCAACAGGATTTTTCCCTTTCAAAGGTTTTAATAGTTTACAAACGTATAGAGGCATTGGCTTTAGCTCTGCTACATGGACTTCACTTTCTTCGACATATTCATCGACTAAGTCTGATTCAAAATAATCATCTTCTTCTACACAGGAAACCTTTTATTTCTTACTATATTTATTCGTTATGACCTTCTCAACCTTTAGTCGTTCGACTTGGCGAACCCTGTCCATCAATTGGGCCATTTCCCTAAGATACTGGGTGTCTAACTTTTTCCTAATAGAATAGTCTAAACCACCCGCAATCATTTCAACCAACTCATGTTCGGGGACTTTAGTAAAGCATCTTGCTTTTAGAAGTCTAAACTTGTTCAAGTAATCATAAATTGATCCATGTATTATTCGCCTAACACTGGTCGGTCTTTAAGGCTAATCTTTGACTGGGCCATGTAAATTGTTTCATGAAACACTCTCTCCAAACTACTCAAATTGCATATGGATTTTGGGGGAAGTATTGTAAACCATGTAAAGGCGTTTTTAGTCAAAGGAAAATATCACATTCTCAAACTCTCATTGTTCACTATATCACCAGCCCCAGTAAGATAACAGGCCACGTGTTTGATGGTGGATTCATTTATGTCACCTGTGAACTTAGAAAATTTAGGGCTTTTCCATCCCCTGTGGAATTCGATTTGTAGTACCTATTTCGACAAAGGAGAGACAAAATTTGGCCTATGGAGTCCTACACCAAGGTCATTTTGGGTAAGAATAACTTCGACAATGTGAGCCAAATTATTCTTCCTTCCAGGGTTATTTTGATGGACATTTCTATATACTTCGTCCTCATTTTAATTTATGTTGACCACAACTATTTTTGGGTCGTTTTTCCCTAAATTACCTCGACTACTACATGTGCAAGGGATACTGCTGGTACAGGTGCCTCCCCTTGAAAACCTTGATTTATTGGAACTTCTTTATTATTAGGCACTCCTACATTTTAGGCAGGCCTAACATTTATAACTTAAGGGAACTATTGATTTGGAACATGCGAGGTACCAAAGAAATCTGTAATTTTCCCCATTTGGTTTGCTAATAATTGGTAACTATGGTTAGTGTTACGAATTAGATGATTGAACATTGTACCAATCTGTTGAGTAAGCATGTTAACCATTTCATGATTACTCTTGCCCGTATGTTGTCGTACAGACATGAGAGACATTATATTCAAAGATGGCGTAGTTTGAGGATGTAACTGACCCTCGTTTGGGATCACGTCATCCGACTAGGGTTGCTTAACACTAATCCCAATTCCATTTGAGGACTATAAGGCGAAAATGCAGTCTCTGTATTATCTGCGTGTATGGGCGTATTTGTTTGTAGGCTTGCCATCATCGTCGTTGGCATGTCGTAAGGTTTCTCCCTCATCATCTTGGTAACGAGACTTATGGAGTATAAGTAACTCCTGAGTTAGAAGTGTTTCAAACTGTGGGATGTATGCCCCCAAGCGCTATTGGAACACTCAATGGTAATGGAAAGGACGTCATTGGTTCAGATATTATTGAAGTTATCATCATTAATACTGGTATAAGGACGGTTTCCCCAATAACCGCCGGAGTCTCGGTGTTACTAAATGTTGATTGGGTTGGTTGTTCCCCTTGGCTTTGAGGGTTATTATGTGGATTTGGTGTAGGAGCATTTCTAGCATGTGAACGTGCCATTTCCTGGAAGTGACTTATCACTCCTAAAGCGCGTACACACCTGACCATTGGGAATAACTCAAATAAATAATAAACAGGATACCGAATAAGTTAAATTTCTTAAAAGAAAATATTATTTAAAAAATTTTGCACAAAAAAGGTTCCGCTGGACGTGCCAATTTGCTTACCCGTATTTTTGGTAACCAATCGCTAGTCTTTGGAAATATTACTTGCAAGATTGACTAGTAAGTCCTATGACATATTTTTGGATATATCTTTAGAAAAAGGTGTTTGAATGTTGTCGTAAAAATAGATTTTGACTACAATGGGAATAAATTGAAAAAGGAACAAGGAATCTCAACTGGGTCGAAATCCATATAAAGTACAGTGTAAAATGAAATAATGAAGTGCTAGAAATAACGAAAGAAAAGTAAAAAGAGAAATTTTGCTTTAAAATGTAAAGACTGGTGTGCATAATCATACATGTAAAGATTGGGTAATTCGAGTATTTTAGAGTTTTTGTAATGATTTTGTCACCATGTATTCTAACATTAAAACTCATATATATACTAATATATAAATAATTGCTTACAACTGTTCTATCTTTAGCAATTGACATTTGTTTCACTGCATGTCTTCCAACCTTCTTGCTTGCTTCCACGTGTCTTTATTGCATGGATAAGATCAAAAAAACAGTTATTTAATTTGATCTCGTCACTTCACCCCCAACTGCTAATGTGAACTATCAACTTTGTCAAATTCTTAAGCATACTAACTTTCATAGTCTTAAAAATATTCTAAGTCTTGAGAGTAACCCAATCATTTTTACATCGAAATCAAAAACTATTTATGTCGAAACACTACCAAGTATCACTAGTGCATAAATGACTTTTTACATCGTGTGAAACAGACTTTTTACATTGGTTCTGGGTCCGATGTAAAGTCACGCGATATAGTAAATCAGGTACTTTTTACATCGATTTTGGGTCCGATGTAAAAAGTCCCTTTTTTACATTGGTTGTGATCTAAGACTGATGTAAAAAACAATTATAACATTATTTTAAAAAAATTGACGCAACTTTTTATATCGGTTAAACGTGTGGACCAATGTAAAAAGTCTCTTTTTTACATCGGTTGTAATATAAGAATGATGTAAAAAACAATAATAACATTATTTTAAAAAAATTGACGCAACTTTTACATCGGTTAAACGTGTGGGCCGATGTAAAAAGTCCCTTTTTTACATCGGTTGTAATCTAAGCCCGGTGTAATATATAAAATTTTGAAAGTTTTTACATCAGTTGGGAGTAATAACCGATGTAAAATGTAAGAAATTTTTTTAGAATAAATTATTTATTTCTTGATGTTTCCCTGTACAAAAAAAATTGGTACCCATTTTTTCATATTTTTCCAATATCACACAGACTATATTTATGTCGCTATATAAATTTCATAGCTTTCCAACATCACATAGACCACATCTAGGTCGATATTTTTTTATTTTTCACAACAAACTTACAAAATGAACAATTATATTGCAAACTTGTATTGTATCATAACAAACAAACTCAACAAACTTACAAATACATATTCTTCACAAAACATACAAAAATATTCAACTATTTATAAGTATTTTTCCAAACTTGAATTACCAATATAAAATCCACAATTAGATGAGTTATAGCTTCGGTAGACAATACCAAAATCACATTGTCTGACAATAAATAATAACAATTAACATCAGCAAAAAAAATCAAGAAAATCAATACGTGTGCAAAAACCACATGTAATGTGCAAAAACTCAATAATAACAATTATGTGCAAAAACCACAACTTAAACAATTCTATAAAACTCACCAGATAAACTTAACTTTTATATAACTCAAAGAAACATTTTTCCCAACGGAGTCGCAAATCATACAAATCATCTTGTGTTAATTCTGTTGGGTCATCAAATACCTATAATACATAAATATAACAATATAGAGTTATTTTTAAAAAATTCATATTAAGTCGAAAAACAAAAAGTAAATAACAAAGTAAAGTTATTTTTAGTACTTGTATCCAATTCTCGGTTATATTAGCAGAGACAATATCCACATATTTTTCATCACATAGTATCCACAATCATTAGAGTTATGTTGTTGCCTTGTCTATAATTGAATGATATAATTAGTGAATATTTATCATAAATTTAACTATAGAATTACAATTTATATCACACTTACACTGGGATGAAGTCATGTAGCCTTTTTTATATTTCCATTTGCCATTTGATGAATCCAAAAAGAACTAATACAGAAAGATAAACATCACATAACTAAATTTACTCGCTAATGAAAAATCACATAACAATTAGTTGCCAATGAAAGTCACATGAAAGATAAACTTACTTTGTGATAATTTTCTTCGTGTTCTGGTCAATTTCCCGATGAAGTGAAAAAAATACGACAACTAAATTGTCTCTTGAACACATGACTATTAATTGCCAATGTCTCATGTACGTGTGTGTGGAAACAGAAAAGTCACATAAAATATGTATGTTATCAAAATTAAATAATATAACACAAAATTTCATAAAAATTCTTACCCATGAATTAATGGTAGTAAGTGGCACACTATATTTTCATCACGTAACTTTTTTAGTGCGTAATTTTTAACATCCTCTTGAGATTTCGCTCCATTATCATTATAAATACACCTAGCAGGGTCCATAAATCCATATAATTCTGAAATGGAATTCTCAAGACATACACGATGAATATACTTGAATAATTTTAAAATAAACATTAGAATTAAAGTGATGAGAGATATAACATATTAATAGAGATTGACTTTAATAAAACAATAAAATGTACTTACGTGCACCAAATTTGCAGAATAGACACGTCAAGCCAATGACCTAAATCCACCAATAACTCTCTGATACACTTAGCTGAAATATAAAAATTAGAGACACTCGCACAATGACTTAATTGTATTTCCAAATAGTTATCATCCATTTTCAAAACCATAAGTAACAATCTCTAAACATCATCAACTTCCACGTCTTTTGTGCTTCCTTTTGCAGCTGAACAACTTCCTTTTCCGCTTCCATCGATAATTTCCACTTTTTCAATGCATTTAATATTATCTGTGCTTTGTGATAAACCCATAGACTTAAGTGTCTCCATTAATGATTGTTGAAACATCTTACGCTCTTCAACCAACTTTTCTTCAAGTTCATCTCAAAGTTTTGTTTCTAATGTTGCAAGTTGTTCGTTTACGTCAATATGTTAATGTGACCTTCCAAAGTAAGTGCTTTGTTTATGGCATTTTCCAACACCACGAACACGACCTCCATGCTCAGATGTTCCAATGGCTAATGTTAAGATATCATTACGCCCATCCAGAACAATTGCACCTTTTTCAGCTTCTTGAACTAGAGAATCCTACAAAATGCAAAAACAACATGTGTAGATTTTGATGTGTATTCTCCTCCTTTATTTTGTCGTGCTCTCTTCCATAACTCATGGCGTGATGGTGGAGATGGACTACCATTATCATCTAATGTGGAATTATCTCTCGATGATGACTTTTCTTTCATAATTTTCTCCGCAAGCAAGCGATACCCTCCACGAGACAATAAGTGTGGGTATACATTCTTAGCCACATTATCCTTACCCTTTTTACTTTTTTCCTATTATAAAATCAAAAAGAAATTAATCACTAAATATAATAAAAATGTTATGCACATAAAAACATATAACTCCTACTAACCTTAAATTTAGGGGTATCTCGAATCTTGAGAAACTCTTTCCATGTGTCTTCCGTAATAAAGTTATACTTGAGATATGGAGGAGAATCATTTTCTATGGGATGATTAATATATCTATCTGTGAGTTGTGTCTTAAAACCTCTCCATCTCTCTCCTACATATTTAATCCATTCTTTCTTCAACCTATCCTTCTTTGGATCTTTACATTCTGGAATAGGAAAATGAGCCTACAAATATAGTATATGTCATATGTTGTTAATTAGTATATGATTATAAAATACAATAAAGTATTGTATTTAAAATACCTGAATATCAGTCCAAATAGCATCTTTTACGCCTTCATCTACTTCTTTCCAATCATTTTTCACAATACTACAGTACTGCCAAGCAAGACATGCTATATAACTCTTAAAATGTGTAGCATTTTTACGAACACCAATACATTCATAGGTTCTTGCATTAAACTCGACCTTTATCTTTTCACCTGTTTGATGAACTTTGTCAATTCGTGTCTTGAAAGTGGGACCTCTAACTCTTCTTTTATTGAGGTTACTAGATGAAGAAGGGTTGTCGTTTGAATCACCCATGTATCTGTTTACACAAAATAAAAATAATTAGAAATAATATTAAGCACAAAATAAAAACAATTAGAAATAAAATTAAGCACAAAATAAAACAATTATAAAATAAAGTAATGTGGAATTAACTTATAAAAAAAATTACTAGTCCTCTCATATCCCTTCTTCATGGTCTATGCGAATAGCATGCACGTCATCCCCTTCATTTTCTTCAATGAATGTAGTCACATTTGTTGAGAAAGGATGAGTTTCAAAAATATCAAGATTCTCATCGTGATTTTCATCACTATCATGGACCTTTCCTTGTAAAACCACTGACCACTTTTTATTAGAAGGATCTGTGACATAAAACACTTGGTTTGCTTGAGATGCCATGATGAATGGTTCGTTCGCATAAGCTAACTTGCTAAGATCAACCAGTGTAACTCCAAATTCATCGATTCTTACACCACTGTTGATATCAATCCATTTGGATTTAAATACAAGAACTTTAAACAAAAAATGATTAACTTCCCAAATCTCTTCAATCACCCCAATGTACGGTGTAGATGCTATAACCGGGTTTTTGTCTTTAGCACTAGAGAAGTGCATGGACTCGACCACAATCATTACCCCACTATTTTGCATGGTACTACGATCATCTTTTGACTTTGTATAAAAAGAGGTTTTATTAATATCATATCCACTCCAAGTTATTATGTTACATTTAGGCCCATAAGAGAACCACTTAATTGTATTAGAAACACTATCTTCATTAGCAATTCTTTCTTTAAAGCACTCAGAGAAACTTTTATTACGCTCTTTTAACAACCCTCTTTCATTCATCTTGGGGTACTTTTTCTTTATGATGCTTTTGTGAGCAGATAAGTAAGGTTGAACTTCATCTATGTTATTTAGTATATACAAATGCGCTTGAACAACCACATCAATAATTAAGCTCTTGACTTTTAAACCTTGTGTACCCACACCCTCATATCTTCCATCATGACGAGACTTAGGAACCCCTATAACATCCACTCCTGACAAATAGTTAGAACAAAACTCAATTGCTTCTTCTGCAATGTACCTCTCAATAATCGATGCTTACGGACAGTGTGGGTTTTTTGTATACCCTTTTAGAATCTTCATGTATCGCTCTATTGGATACATCCATCATAAAAAATTGGACCACATAATCTAATCTACCTTACTAGATGAACAATCAAGTGAACCATAATGTCAAAAAATGAAGGAGGAAAATACATCTCTAATTGGCACAAGATAACTGCAGCCTCATTTTCTAAATCGTATAACTTTAGTGGATCAATGGCTTTACAACAAATTGCATTGAAAAATAAACACAACCTAGTTATAGTCTTCCTAACGTTGTTAGGCAATATCCCACGAATAGCCAATGGTAGTAGTTGTTGCATTAAGACATGACAGTCGTGAGATTTTAAGCCAACTAATTTAAGATCTTTAACTGATACAAGCCTCTTGACATTTGATGAGTAACCATGCGACACTTTGATACTTTGTAAACACTCACAAAAACTTGTTTTCTCTTTTTTAGACAAAGTGTAGCAGGAAGGAGGCAAATATGTCTTGTTACCTATATATTGTAGAGTTAACTCTTCTCGTATACCCATCAAACCCAAATCCAGATGAGCATTATTACCAGCTTTTGTCTTGCCTTGAATGTTGAGAAGTGTTCCGATTACACTATCGCATACATTTTTCTCCACGTGCATCACATCAATACAATGTCTTACATCAAGACTAGACCAATATGGAAGATCGAAGAAAATCGATCTCTTATTCCATACATTTTTCATAGTAGATCATTTTTGGTACTTTCCAAAGACAACATCAAGTCCCTGTTGTCGCTGATAAACTTCCTCTCTAGACAAGGGCTTTGGAGCAACACCATGCTCTTGTTCCCCATTGAAATCTTTCTGTAATCTACGATATGGATGATAACAGTTTAGAAATTTTTGATGCCCGAGATAAACGGTCTTCTTTCCTTTTTCAAGTTGATGGTAACATGTGTCTTTTTCACATATAGCACACGCCTTATGCCCTTTAACTTTATACCCAGACAAATTACCATATGCCGGAAAATCGTCGATGGTGCAAAATAACATGGCACGCATATTGAACGGTTCTCCAGAATACGCATCAAAAACATCCACCCCTTCCTCCCACAACACTCTTAAATCATCAATCAGTATGTAAGTACGAAGTGCGCCTAAGAGAGGGGGTGAATTAGGTACTTTTAAAAATTCTGGTTTTTAGTGATGATGGTTCTTATTTTTCTGGTTATAAGTGTGTTTAGGAAAGCTTAAAAATGCATAAAAATAAAGAGACGCGGGCGATACATCCTGGTTCCCCTCACAGTCCGAGAGTACTCCAGTCCCCTTTCAACATGAAAGAGATTTCCTTATTGTGGCAAACTTACATAAGAACTACCAACCAAACCAAGAACAATCCTCTTGGACCAAGAACAATTCTCTTGGATTTTCACTAAGTTACCTATGAGAACAATCCTCTCAATGTAACTACACTTGTATCCAAAAACTTGGAAAGACAAGATTTCAACAAAAACACTTAAACTTAATTCCAACAATCCTGGAAAATAAGCAAGTAAATATCAATTTGTGAGTTTGAGTGAGTAGAGTATATTGATCACTAAGAGTGATTTTGACAATGTATAATCTTCTTATTTCAATAATAATATGATACAATGACTCAAGATATATTTGCTCAAAGTTTTCTGTTTAAAGTATGAAAATAAATGCAGAAAACTTATGCATGAAAATGAAGAATGCTTGAGTTTGTATTTTGAAAGTTCAGAAAAAAATATTATGAAAGGTGTTAGATATGAATTTGAAATTGAATATTTATATGTTCATAACACCCTTTTGAAACATCATGAAGATCTGGAAATGTATCATGAACAAATGCCAAGTTTGAGTGAAAAGATGTAATGAAAAGGCATGATCAAAAGGCATGAACAAAGCTGTCATTTTTCAAATTCGTGCAGTGTGTAATCGATTGCACCTTTAGTGTAATTGATTGCACAAGGTTTTCAACAGCTATATTTTCAAAATTTTAAGAGTGCAATCGATTACATTAACAATGTAACCGATTGCATACAAATTCAGTAGCAAAAATTAACTGAGTGCAATCGATTGCACCAACTATGTATTTGATTGCATGCAAAGACAGAACCAAACGTTTTGAAAAATTTGTGCAATCGATTGCATGAAGAAAAAGAAGCAAAAGATTTGGAATTTTGAAGAGTGCAATCGATTGCACTAAAAAGCAAATCGATTGCATGCATATGAAAAGTGAAATTTAATCTTTGAAAAGCTTGAGTAAAGATTCTTAAACATTTCTTTTTCATTTTTGAGCATCTATATCTTAAGATCAAAGTAGATAATATTATAATACCTTTAAAATTGTTGAGAGCTTTGATTGAAGATATTATCCTTAGATGCTTAGATGTTTGATCAAAATCTTTGCCTTCTTTGTTAGCCATGGTTTGTCTTCATCAAAACAAAAGCTTATTTGAGAAGCTTGATTTCACATTCTCCCCCTTTTTGATGATGACAAACAATCTTTCTTTATGCGATGTATTATCCGGAAGAGCTTCCCCCCCTAAGATGCAAAACTCCCCCTATGTAGGAGAAGGTTGGAATCCTTGCAATTCTTCATCTAGATTGGAGAGTACCTTGAAAAATTAAGACAAGGAAATACAAGCATAAAGTACCATACATCTTTCTCCCCCTTTGACATTATCAAAAAGAAGGGAAAGATGCCTCAAGCAAATAATAATAGAGCAAAAATATTGACAAAATTATAGAATAAAAACATTAACACACATTGTTTAAGAGTTACACAAAATGTGAACAAATGAAACATTGAAATATTAATACAATAACATAACAGGAAAAAAACAATAGTCAGCCAGAACATTAGGGGTGATGAATGTCTAGATGATTGTAAGGCCATGAGCCTTGGTTTGGGAATTGTTGTTGAAGTGGAGGTTCAGTGTAATGAGGAGGAGGTGCAGCTGGGTTTTTTGGGTCGTATGGTGGGATATGAAGGTGAGAATAAATGTATGAGAATTGTTGGTTCACATCCGAGCGAAAATCATTTATCCGAGTTGTAGTGGAGTCATTGATTGCACTCCATTGATTGTTGATGTTTGTATTCATAGCAGCAAACTGTTGAGCCATGTAGTCCATGAGTTCTTGGTTGCTTGGATCAGAGGGAGCAGTAGGAGGAGGAGGCATAGCTTCACCGCCTTCAACTTCTTGGTCATTATCTTTATTTCCAACAATATCTTCACCAATATAGGTGATGGTCTTTGTCTCCGGATTAAAATGTACGCCCATCCTTGAATCAACATTCTTAATTGAAATTTTGTTTAATATAGGATCCATATCCACCTTTTCAAAACCACGACAATCTAAACCAAATTCTTCCATAATCAAGGTGACAAAATAAGCATATGGAAGGAATTTAGATTTTTCATCCACTCTTAGCATATGCATCATCATCATTCTTGCCCAGTTTACATTAACTCCTTTCTTCCTCGCATAAATAAGCTGCATCTCTAAGTCGGTAACCGTGCAACGGTTTCCAGCCCTTGGAAACAGTATATAGACCAAGAAATAATGAAATAAACGATCGTCTATATAGAGGTTACCTGCACTCCAGGAATCTCTGGAAGGAATTACTCCGCCAAGACCACGTATCCGTTTGGTACGAAATTCAGCTTCACATAACTGCCCAATGCTGTAAAAGAATCCCTTTTTCGTATAGCCATCCCATATTTCGTTTTCAGGATCATATAGGGAGCTACCAGTGAAAGGAATATGCAAGATCTTACCAACAACTTGAGGAGTTAGGGAGATGCGAGTGCCCAGTACATATGTGACTATCTTCTCTTTGTAGGGAGTTAGGTTACTGAAAAACATTCTTACCAGATCCGAGTAGTATGGGCCGTACGAAGAAATCAAGGGTTCCAGACCATAAGTAGCTAGATCATTCTGAAATGTAAAACATTCTTGAGGGAAGGAGGAGAGAATACCATACTTAGGGTTGGAAATAATTTTCCTTTGAAAGTCTTTGACAAATCTGACTTCTTGTGCCTCAGTGAGAGTTGAGAGCAGTGGATTGGATGATGAGTCAATCTTCTTTTTCCCTTTATTTGAAACTGATGTCTTTCTCTTTGTTCTGGAAGCCATGGATATGTTGTTTTAGGTTTTGTAGTTTTAGGGTTTTTGTGAGAGAGAAAGGTTTTATGAGAGAGAAAGCTTTTGTGATTTTGGCAGGTATGGAATGAGTTATTAGTATTGAAGTGTATTTGGCTTGGGAATAGGAGAGATGAATTCTTACCAACATTAATTTTCTATCATAAAAGCTATTTTCAGTGCGTGCAATCGATTGACATACCATGTGCAATCGATTTTCACATAAACCGGATCAAAAAATAAAGCAAAATGCACATAGTGCAATCTATTGCATTAAAGGTGCAATCGATTTGCACATGAAACATAATGGACAGAATGAAAAAATTTCTTTGTGCAATCGATACACTCTTTGTGCAATCGATTTGCACCAACAAAAATTGTCCAAAACCAATTTTTTCTTGAAATTTTAAGCATCACATAGCATAAATTCATATATGGCATGTATAAAAACATATATAAAAGATATATCAAGGGTAGAATGCACCTTATAAGTCGCGTTCGTCAAGTATGCCGAGCTCTCGACGAATTTTATAGAAAGGTTATTTCGCCAAAGGTTTGGTGAAGATATCGGCAAGTTGATTATGAGTATCTACAAAGGTTACCTCGACATCTCCTTGAAGAACATGATCACGGAGAAAATGATGTCGAATGTATATATGTTTAGTCCTTGAATGCATGACAGGATTCTTTGTGATGTTGATTGCACTGGTGTTGTCGCATCTTAGAGGAATGCACCCTAGATTGAGTCCGTAGTCACGAAGTTGTTGTTTTAGCCACAAAATTTGAGCGTAACTACTACCCACTGCAATGTATTCAGCTTCGGCCGTGCTTAGAGCAACACATGCTTGTTTCTTACAGGCCCAAGATACTAATGCATTACCAAGAATGTGACAAGTACCACTTGTTCTCTTTCTATCTATTTTACATCCTGCATAATCCGCGTCAGAATAACCAATTAAGTTGCAGACATTACCTTTAGGATACCATAATATGACATTTGTTGTCCCTTTGAGATACTTCATGATCCTCTTTACCGCCGTGAGATGAGATTCCTTTGGGTTAGCTTGAAAGCGGTCACAGAGACAAACATTGAACATAATATCAGGATGGCTTGCCATCAAATATAATAAGGAGCCAATCATACCTCTATATTTAGTGATTTCGATGGAAACACCTGATTCATCTTGATCAACATAAGAACCAGAACCCATAGGTGTAGACATTTCCTTGCAGCTATCCATGTCAAACCTTTTCAAGAGTTCCTTGCAATATAGTGATTGGTTGATGAAGATGCCATCTTTAAGTTGTTTGATTTGAAGTCCAAGAAAATAGTTCATTTTCCCCATCATGGACATTCCAATTCTCCTTGCATCATTGATGAGAATTCTTCACACATTTCTTGATTTGAAGAACCGAAGATGATGTCATCAACATAGACTTGTGCTAGCAAAGTGTCATCTTTGATTTTCTTGATAAATAGAGTCTTGTCAACTTTGCCTTTTTCGAAACCTTTTTCGCATAAGAAGTTGCTTAAACGATCATACCATACCCTTGGTGCTTGTTCAGTCCATAGAGAGCTTTTCTTAATTTATATACATGAGATGGATTCTTGAAGTCTTTGAAACCGGGGGGTTGCTTAACGTATACTTCTTCAGTGATATATGCATTCAAGAATGCGCTTTTGACGTCCATTTGGAAAAGCTGAAAATTTAATGAACAAGCATAGGCAAGTAAGAGACGAATAGCTTCTAACCTTGAAACTGGAGCGAAAGTTTCTTCAAAATATATTCCTTCTTCTTGATTATAGCCTTGTGCTACCAATCTTGCTTTGTTGTGAACAATTATTCCATTCTCGTCAAGTTTTTTTTGAACACCCATCTTGTTCCAATAATGTGTTTGTTGCTTAGCCTAGGAATGAGTTCCCAAACTTGATTCCTTTCAAATTGATTCAATTCTTCTTGCATAGTTATGATCCATTGGTCATCCCCTACAGCTTCATCAACTTTGGAAGGTTCAATTTGAGAGACAAACGCCATGTTTAGGCAAGCATCCTTGAGATTTAATCTTGTAGACACACCTTGAGTTATATCACCAATCACTTTATCAATAGGATGATCTCTATGAGTTCTCCATTATTTTGGTAGATCATTGAGATTCGATTCTTGTTGAGGTGATTCTTCTAGTTGAATGGGTTGATCCTTGGAAGAATTTTCTTGAGGACCTTCTAAAATTTCATCATCATTATCACAAACAATATTATCCTCCTTGGAGGGGTTAGATTCATCAAAAGAAACATGCATAGATTCTTCAATAGTCAAAGTTATTTTGTTGTATATTCTATATGGTTTACTAGAGAGTGAGTAACCAAGAAATATACCTTCATCGGATTTCTCATCAAACTTACCCAAATTATCTTTGTCATTGTTTAGGACAAAGCATTTGCACCCAAAGATATGAAAGAAAGAAATGTTTGGTTTTCTCCCTTTGAAAAGTTCATATGGAGTTTTCTTTAAGATTGGTCTAATGTTAACTTTATTGCTAACAACACATGTCGTGCTCAACGTATCCGCCCAAAAGTATTTTGGAAGATTTGAGTCGCTAAGCATGGTTCTAGCAAGTTCCACAAGAGACCTATTCTTTCTTTCAACCACTCCATTTTGTTGTGGAGTCCTTGGTTCCGAGAAGTTGTGAGATATTCCCTGTTCTCCACAGAATTCTTCAAATAGAGCATTTTGGAATTCTCCGCCATGATCACTTCTTATTGAGGCAATTGTTAGAGACTTCTCATTCTGAATTTGTTTAGCATACTTCTTGAACGCCGTGAATGCATCACTTTTCTGCACTAAAAAGAATGTCCAAGTATATCTATAGAAATCGTCAACAATAACCAAAGCATATACATTAACTCTGAAACTCCTTGTTCTCGATGGACCAAATAGATCCATATGTAACAATTATAGTGGCCTTGTAGTGGACACCACATTCTTAGATTTGAAAGTTGATCTAGTTTGTTTCCCTTTTTGACAAGCATCGCATAGTCTATCTTTGACGAAATTTATCTTAGGCAATCCAATGACAAGATCATGCTTGGTTAATTTATTCAAGTGTTCCATATGAATATGAGCAATTCTTTTGTGCCAAAGCCATGAATCATCGTTGTTCGCCATGAGACATTTAACCTTCAAAGATGGATTATCAAGGGAAATCATAAATATATTATTGATTCTTTTACCTTTAAGTATAACCTCATGAGTGACTTCGTCTTCTATCAAACATTCATCCTTGGTGAACTTGATTTTGAAGCCTTTGTCACAAAGTTGGCTAATACTTAGAAGATTGTGCTTTAGTCCTTCAACATAAAGGACATCTTCAATGGATGTGAAAGGTAGAGCACCAACTTTGCCTTTGCCTAGGATTCTTCCCTTATTATTGTCTCCATAAGTGACAAAACCCTTGGCCTTTAGCGCTAGATGTGAAAATTGGTTTATGTCTCCTGTCATATGCTTTGAACAACCACTATCAAGATACCAAAGATTGCATCTGGTCTTCAAGCATACTTGTAAAACAAATTAGGTTTTGTTAGGTACCCAAGTTGCTTTGGGTCCTTCATAATTAGTGCCTTTATTTACCCATACATAATGCCCACTTGCCACACTGAAGTTTCTAACATAGCAAGCATTAGGTGTATGGCCTTTAATACCATAATAAAAACAAGTAGGTTCAAATTTACTTCTATATCTAGAAGGATAAGATTTCTTCTTAGGAAATGTTTTCTTTTTCGGATAGTGACGAACTATTTTAGGTTTGTTCACTTTCTCTTTGGAAGATTGATCACTTGCCTTAACAAAGATAGTTTTGTTAGAACTTGGTTTTGAGAACTTTGAATATCCAAGTCCACTTTTATCATTGGAGTATCTTTGTTGGCTAAGAACACCTTCCAATCCAATTTTCCCTTTTTCATATCTCTCAATGACTCTTTTTAATTGGACAATTTGGAAAGAGAGTGAATCACAATTTTTGCATACAAAATTCTGTTTTTGTTCATCACTTGATTTTTGTTTTTCTTCTTTGAGATATTTTTCCATTGAAACATATTTTTCTTCTAAGGATGAAATTTGTTTCTTTTGTGATGAAATGGTTTTATACAAAATTTTTCATTCATTCAATAGTTCATCTATAGCACCTTGTGCATCACTATCAAAAAGAGAAAATTCATTACTAACCTCATTGTCTTCATCATCGGAATGGTGTGAGGCCATCAATGCTAGATTTGCACTTTCATCACTATCAGAATCGGATGAGGAACTTATTTCATTGTCCTCCCATGCAACATAATCCTTTTTGTTCTTGAATCCTTTCTTGCTTTTGAAGCCACCTTTCTTGGAGAGTTTTGGACAATCCGGCTTGATATGACCTTGCTTACCACATTCATAACATGTGATTTCTTGTGTTGATGTGGAGCCTTCCTTTTTCTGAAAATGTTTCTTTCCTTTTGAATGAGAAAAAGGTTTGTCATTTCTACCGAAGAACTTACCAAGCCTTTTAACAAGAAGCATGAAGTTTTCATCTTCTTCTGGATTGTTTTCCTTTTCAAATTCCTTGGAGTCTATCTTCAAAGAAATATTCTTGGATTTCATCTCTTGATTTTCATGCTTTTTGAGTATTCCGAGTTCCGTTTGTATTCTTGAAGTTTTCCAAATAATGTTGCGGATGTCATGTTGGAGAGACTTTTCTTTTCTTAGATTGTCGTTACCTTTGGTTGCCATTCCCTAGTTAAGGACCTAAGTACTTTCAGATTCAATTCATCATTCGTCAAAGTTTTACCAAGAGCACTTAGATGATTTGTCAAGTGCACAAATCTCTTTTGTAATTCAAGAATGGTTTCTCCGGGCTGCATTCGAAATAGTTCATATTCTTGACTTAGGGTATTTAGTCTTGATCTTTTTACTTCAGTCGTTCCTTCATGAGTTTGTACCAAGGGATCCCATATTTCCTTTGTTGTTTTGCATGTCGAGACACAGAAGAATTCGTCCATGCTAAGTGCACCTTGAAGAAGGTTTATTGCCTTTTTCTCATAGAGAACTTTCTTCTTATCATCATTGTCCTATGCAGTTTTAGGCTTTGATGAGCCAACACCATTGATTACTGTTACCGGGATAAATGGACCATTTTCGACGGCATCCCATATTTCTTCTCCTTGTGCTTCTAGATGCGTCTTCATGCGTATTTTCTAGAAGTCAAAATATTCACCACAAAATAGAGGAGGCTTGTTGTTACTACCACCATCTCTGAAAACGGGATTATAATTTGCGGAAGCCATTCTGGATCTTTTAGGAGCAGGTTACCTATAACCTGCTCTGATACCAATTGTAAGTACGAAGTGCGCCTAAGAGGGGAGGTGAATTAGGTACTTTTAAAAATTCTGGTTTTTAGTGATGATGTTTCTTATTTTTCTAGTTATAAGTGTGTTTAGGAAAGCTTAAAGATGCAGAAAAATAAAGAGACACGGGCGATATATCTTGGTTCCCCTCACAGTCCGAGAGTACTCCAGTCCCCTTTCAACATGAAAGAGATTTCCTTATTGTGGCAAACTTACATAAGAACTACCAACCAAACCAAGAACAATCATCTTGGACCAAGAACAATCCTCTTGGATTTTCACTAAGTTACCTATGAGAACAATCCTCTCAATGTAACTACACTTATATCCAACAACTTGGAAAGACAAGATTTCAATAAAAACACTTAAACTTAATTCCAACAATCCTGGAAAATAAGTAAGTAAATATCAATTTGTGAATTTGAGTGAGTAGAGTATATTGATCACTAAGAGTGATTTTGACAATGTATAATCTTCTTCTTTCAATAATAATATTTTACAAAGACCCAAGATATATTTGCTCAAAGTTTTCTGTTTAAAGTATGAAAATAAATGCAGAAAACTTATGCATGAAAATGAAGAATGCTTGAGTTTGTATTTTGAAAGTTTAGAAAAATTATTATGAAAGAATGTGTTAGATATGAATTTGAAATTGAATATTTATATGTTCATAACACCCTTTTGAAACATCATGAAGATCTGGAAATGTATCATGAACAAATGCCAAGTTTGAGTGAAAAGATGTAATGAAAAGGCATGATCAAAAGGCATGAATAAAGCTGTCATTTTTCAAATTCGTGCAGTGTGTAATCGATTGCACCTTTAGTGTAATCGATTGCACAAGGTTTTCAACAGCTATATTTTCAAAATTTTAAGAGTGAAATCGATTGCATTAACAATGTAATCGATTGCATACAAAGTCAGTAGAAAAAATTAACTGAGTGTAATCGATTGCACCAACTATGTAATCGATTGCATGCAAAGACAGAACTAAACGTTTTGAAAAATTTAAGTGTGCAATCGATTGCATAAACAATGTAATCGATTGCATGAAGAAACAGAAGCAAAAGATTTGGAATTTTGAAGAGTGCAATCGGTTGCACTAAAATGTAAATCGATTGTATGCATATGAAAAGTGAAATTTAATCTTTGAAAAGCTTGAGTAAAGATTCTTAAACATTTCTTTTTCATTTTTGAGCATCTATATCTTAAGATCAAAGTAGATAATATTATTATACCTTTAAAATTGTTGAGAGCTTTGATTGAAGATATTATCCTTAGATGCTTAGATGCTTGATCAAAATCTTTGCCGTCTTTATTAGCCATGGTTTGTCTTCATCAAAACAAAAGCTTATTTGAGAAGCTTGATTTCACACAGTGGACTTAGATAAACGTCTATGTCATTTCCTGGTTGTTTTGGGCCCGATATCATTATCGATAACATAATATATTTACGCTTCATGCACAACCTAGGAGATAGGTTGTAAATCATCAGGAGAACAGGCCAAGAACTATGGTTACTACTCAGATTACCAAACTGATTCATTCCATCAGTAGCAAGTCCAAGTCTAAGGTTTCTCGACTCTTTGCCAAAATTTAGAAACAAAGAATCTATTTTCTTCCATTGCAAAGAATCAACTACATGACGAATTTATCCATCATATTTTCTTTCTTATGCGTGCCATCTAAGATTCTTTGCGTCATCTGCATTGGCGAATAATCTCTTGAACCTTGAAATTATTGGTAGGTACCATACCACTTTCACCGGAGGACCCTTTTTGACCACCTCGTCATCAATTGATTCACCATACTTCTTTTTGTAGCGTGAAGCCTTGCACTTCGGACAATGATTATAGTTTACATACTCTTTTCTGTATAATATACAATCATTAGGGCATGCATGTATCTTTTCATACTCCAAACCCATTGGAAACAATATTTTCTTCGCCTCGTAATAACGACTTGGCATTACATTACCTTCTGGAAGCATTTCGGTCAACAATTCAAGCAACTCGGTAAAACTTTTGTCAGTCCACCCATTCTTTGCCTTCAGATTAAATAATTTTAACACGGCTGACAGACGTGTAAATTTTTTGCATCCCGGGTACAATGGTTTATCCTTGTCACTGCATATAGTATCATACGTATGTGCCCTCTTAAACGAATCTTGTGAAGATGTGAAAAACACAAGAAGGGGGGTTGAATTGTTGAAACTTATAATCAAATGCAGACAACACGTTATTTTTATCCTGGTTCGTTTGATCTCAAACTACTCCAATCCACCCGTCAAGGTCATTTCGCCTCTCTCCAACGAGGTCTTAATCCACTATATCCAACTGAATACAAAACTGCTTTAATAACTGCTAAAGCCTTCTTGAGTCTAAACCATAGACCGGTTTCTCAAGGAAATTCTTTCTTACAGATAACTGAACAATTATGTGTGTTTGATGTTTTCTACAAAAACTATATATCACAACTATGATAATACACAAATGAAGCTTATATAAAACTAGATTGCTAGAACTATAGAGTAAGCAATTTGAGAGCTTTAGCAAACTGAGTGAGTGAGGACGAAGATGATTGACTTTAGGCGTGTAGAGTATTGTAGAGCATTAGCCATTTCACTTCTCACTGATTTGTTTAAATACTTCTTGGAATAGATACATTGATGCCAATAATTCCATTTCAATGCTCATTACGTTCTTTCCATTTTGAGAAGATCTTTGTCTTGGAATAAAGCCGTTGGTAATAAATCTGCCTTGAATGCAGTACCGTTGACACTTCAGAATGTTCTGCTTGATTAAGATCAGAGTGTGTTGGCTTTAGCTTATTCTGATTGCTTCTGAGTGCTGATGACATTGTTAAGATCTTGATTAGAGTTAGAGTATGTTGAGCGCAGATTCTGTTCATCAGACTTCAGCATAGCATATGTATTGATCTTCTGGTTGACATCTTCTGATGCTGATGTTGATATTCTGATGCTGATTCCATCAGAGTTTCCTGTAAATAAACAACATAATTTTAAGTAGCATCTATGTCAAATATAAAACTCATAATTCATTTAATCTTGTATTTGTTATCATCAAAACTCTAACTGAGGGTTGTAGAATCAAACTATGTTCTAACAATCTCCCCCTTTTTGATGATGACAAAAACTAGATTTTTTCAATTAAAATAAAATGATGAAAGTATCAGAGTTTAAGGATAAAAAGGAAACAGTATCAGAGATAATCCATTAACGAGAAAAAGTTATCATAGCTGAGAGAGTAAGGAATAAAAAGTATCAGAGTAATGATGAGAAAAACTCCCCCTGAGTTGATTATTCCTTTTGATTCCTTGAGACCTTGAGCATCAGAACTTTATTGAACCTTTCTTTGATCATCAGAATTTTGCTTTATCAGAGTTCTTCAGATTCTTGTACCTGTAAGCTTTTCAGAGCAAAGAATTTCAAATATAATGTTAGAATGTTTGAGACTGTTGTCTCAGTAAACCGTTATTGAAAAATATCATTCTTTCTCAGTTCTTTGATCGGTGGGAATGAGAACTAACTGTTTTTGGAATGTTGGTTCGCGTTTTGCGTTTGTTTTTGCAAAGTGTCGCGGTAAGCAAGAGTCGCCACCGTCTTTTATTTTATCCAACAAGGAAAGGACAAAAGCACAGAAAAATTCCTTTTCGAGATTTTTCTCGGGTTCGGGAGGTAGATTATAGAAAGGGAAGGTATTAGCACCCTTTCTATCCGTGGTTATCCACGGGTTCTTAAGTACTTACTCTCTTTTAAACAAAACAAAACTTTTCACACTTACACTTTTCGTCAGAGCAAAGAATTTCAAATATAATGTTAGAATGTTTGAGACTGTTGTCTCAGTAAACCGTTATTGAAAAATATCATTCTTTCTCCCCCTTTTTGTCAGCGATCAAAAAGCATATATAATCAGAGTTAAAAAGATTAGAGCAAAACATGTTTGTATTAAAATAGAAGCAATGAACATTTAGAACAAGTAGAAATATTAATTGAAAAAGAAAGTTAGGGTAAACGTTGTGAATGGTGTGAATGGTGTTTAAATAGCTTTTGAAAAAGTTTTTGAAAACATAAACGGTTAAGAGAGAGAAATAAATCATGATTAATAGCATTAAATGATGGCTGATTTTGGGGGATTTCAGAAAGATACTTAAACGTTACCAGTGACATGTGTCTCAATGCAACCAATCATCTCTTTGCCTTTTCAGAAGCGTGAACGCGTGTTCAGCCTCAGGAATCAGCTGATGACTGGATGACACTTGTTTGCTTTGAGTGAACATCACTTCTATCCTTGAACCGAAGAGATCAGAGCTTCATGGATAGATCTGATACAATCTGTATTTCTAAAAATTCTGAAAGAGGATTGATCAGAAGTTCACAGAGTAATAAGCAACATTCTGAAAGTTAATATATAAAATTAAAACAGTTTTATTCTGGACGGAGCTTCATGCTGAGATGATTCAGAATGAAGTTGAACCTATCTTCAGAAAGTGGTTTTGTAAAGATATCATCCCATTGATGGTCTGTATCAATAAATTTTAAGTTTAAGATTCCTTTCTGAATCTAGTCCCTAATAAAATGATGTTTTATTTCTATATGCTTAGCCCTAGAATGCAAAATTGGATTTCTACTTAAGCAAATAGCAGAAGTATTATCACAGAGTATAAGAATGTTACTCTCATAAATCTGGAAGTCCTCAAGTTGACTTTTCATCCAGAGCATTTATGTGTTGCATCTAGCTGCTGCTATGTATTCAGCTTCTGTTGTTGATAGAGCAATGGTGGATTGTCTTTTGCTGGACCACGAGATCAGATTTTCTCCCAGAAACTGGAAGCTTCCAGAAGTGCTTTTATCGTTCAACTCTGTCTCCAGCAAAGTCAGCATCACAGTAACCTACTAAGCTGTAATCACCAGATTTTCTATAAAACAAACCCAGATTATTAGTACCTTTCAGATACTTGAAAATTCGCTTAACAGCTGTTAAGTGAGATTCTCTAGGATCTGATTGGAATCTTGCACAAATGCATACACTGAATAAAATATCAGGTCTTGAAGTTGTAAGATAAAGAATAGAACCAATCATACCTCTGTAGACCTTCTGTTCTACCTTTTTGCTTACCTCTTCTCTTTCCAGAATGCACGTGGGATGCATTGGAATCTTTGATGGCTTACATTCTGAGAGATCAAATTTCTTCAGAAGTTATCTGACATATTTGCTCTGATGAATGTAAGTTCCTTCTGGGGTTTGATTGATCTGAATTCCCAGAAAGAATTTCAGTTCTCCCATTAGGCTCATCTCAAATTCTGCTTGCATACACTTAGCAAATTTTCTTCCCAAAGAAGGATTAGTAGATCCAAATATTATATCATCAACATAAATCTGGAAGACTAAGATATCATTCTTAACTGTCTTACAGAATAAGGTTGTGTCCACCTTCCCTCTGGTGAATTCCTTTTCTAATAGGAAGTTACTTAGTCTTTCATACCAAGCTCTGGGAGCTTGTTTCAGACCATACAATGACTTCTTTAGTTTGAAAACATATTCTGGATTTTTTGAACTTTCAAAACCAGGGGGTTGGTGCACATATACCTCTTCTTCTATATAGCCATTTAAGAATGCACTCTTGACATCCATCTGATACAGAGTGATGCCTTTATTAACAGCAAAAGAAATTAAAAGTTTGATAGATTCTAACCTGGCGACTGGAGCAAAGGTTTCTGTATAGTCTATCCCCTCTTGCTGACTATAACCTTGTGCTACCAATCGTGCCTTGTTTCTGATGACTTCACCTTGTTCATTCAGTTTGTTTCTGAACACCCATTTTGTTCCAATGATGTTGAATCCTTTTGGTTTAGGAACTAAATCCCATACGTCATTCCTTGTGAATTGATTCAGCTCCTATTGCATTGCTAGAATCCAGTCATTATCTAGAAGCGCTTCATCAATTGAAGATGGTTCAATCAGAGAAACAAGTCCCATGAGGGATTCTTCAGAGTTTCTGAAGCTGGCTCTTGTTCTGATTGGATCTTCCTTTCTTCCTAAGATAGTTTCTTCTAGGTGATCCACGCTGCTTCTGGATGGTCTTTTCTGAGGTTGGTCAACAGAAGATGCTGGATTGCTTGCAGTGCCTCTTTCTGATGTTGAGGGAGTGTCTCTGTTAAGAGCTTCTGATGACTTGTCTTCAGTACTTGTGAATTCAACTTCCATACCTGCAAGTAATTCATTCTGCTTTGACTTTTGAGAGACAAGCTTGTCATCAAAACGAACACTGATTGATTCTTCCACAATCTGTGTTTCTGTATTGTATACTCTGTACCCTCTTGAGCGTTCAGAGTATCCTAACATAATACACTTCTGTGCTATTGAGTCAAACTTGTTCAAATAATTTTTAGTATTCAAAATAAAGCAAGTACATCCAAATGGATGAAAATATGAAATATTGGGCTTTCTGTTCTTCCACTATTCATATGGAGTCTTTTCTAGAATAGGTCTTATGGAGGTTCTATTCTGAATATAGCACGCTGTGTTTATTGCCTCTGCCCAGAAGATCTTAGCAACGTTAGTCTCGTTGATCATGGTTCTGGCCATTTCTTGCAATGTTATGTTCTTTCGTTCTACAACTCCATATTGCTGGGGAGTTCTAGGACAAGAGAAATCATGCAGAATGCCTTTGTCATTAAAAAATGATTCAAAATATTTGTTTTCAAACTCTCCACCATGATCACTTCTGAATTTGATGATTCTAAGATCCTTTTCATTCTGAACTTGGTTACAGAAGGTGACAAACACAGAGTGTGACTCGTCCTTGTGTCTTAAGAACTTTACCCATGTCCATCTGCTATAGTCATCTACGATTACTAACCCATACTTCTTGCCACTGATTGAAGCAGTTTTAACTGGTCCAAATAAGTTAATGTGCAGAAGTTCTAATGGCTTAGAGGTGGAAACAACATTTTTAGATTTAAAAGCAGGTTTTGCAAACTTTCCTTTCTGACATGCTTCACACAGAGCATCTGAATTGAACTTCAGATTAGGAAGTCCTCTGACCAGATTGAGTTTGTTAATCTGAGATATTCTTCTCATACTAACATGCTCCAATCTTCTGTTCCAGATCCATTGCTCGTTGTTAACAGACAGAAGACACTTTACATTCTGACTTTTCAGTTCAGAAAGTTTGATTTTGTAAATGTTGTTTCTCCTCTTTCCATTAAACAGGATAGTCTTATCTTTCTGACTAACAGCTTTACATGAATTTTGATTAAAGATTATATCATAACCGTTATCACTTAATTGACTTATGGATAACAGGTTATGCATTAATCTATCTACTAATAAGACATTACTGATAGAGGGAAGATTTCCATTACCTACTGTTCCAGAGCCAATGATCTTTCCCCTCTGATTGCCTCCAAAGCCTACATGGCCTCTAGGCTTAAGTTCTAGGCTTTGGAATATATGCCTTCTTCCCGTCACGTGTCGCGAGCAGCCAGAGTCCAGGTACCATGACTGGTGTTTCTGCTTTGCTGCTAAAGATATCTGCAACATGTATTATTTTATCCTTAGGTACCCATATTTTCTTGGGTCCTGATTTGTTAGTTTTACCAAAACTCTGGTTGAATTTTGGTTTGACAGAATAATTGCAACTAGTATATTTGATGTCGTGTGTGTTCCCATATACAAAGTGTGACTTAAGAGGAGTTCGTTTAATAACTAAATCCATGGCATTCTTTGGCGTAGGTACCTTACCTTGGTATCTTATTCCCTTTCTGCCATTTCTGCTAACTCCATAGATCATTGAAGCCATCTTGCTTCTATCTATGCTTTTAGCAAGAAACTTCTGAAAGCTGCGATCATACTCCTTGATGATCTCATCAGCACTACTGGGAGTTTCAAGAATTGTTTCCTTCTGAGAGTTTTGTAAAAGATTTTCTAATTTTGAAACTTTATTTTTCAACTCAGAATTTTCCAACTTTAGACTCTCAGTTTTATCAGAGTCAGAAGCAAGATCCCTTTTCAGGTTTCTGAATTTGACTCTGATCTGCTGATATCGTTACAGAATCTCATTAAGGCTTTCAGCTAGTTCAGCCTTAGTAAAATTAATAGCAAAGTCAGGAAATACCTCTTCTGTGTCTGATTCAGATTCTGATTCAGAAGCTTCACTGTCTTCTAATATGTTTGCCATGAGAGCTATGTTTGCTCTCTCATCATCTGATTCTGAGTCAGTTTCAGATGTGTCAGAGTCATCCCATGTGGCCATGAGACTTTTCTTCTTTTACTTGCCAAACTTTCTTCTGGGATTTTCCTTCTGAAGCTTTGGGCAATCACTCTTGTAGTGTCCTTGCTCGTTGCATTCATAGCAGATGATGTCCTTGTTGTTTGGCTTTCTGCTTCCTGAAGAGCCTTCAGATCTTCTGTGTCCAGAGGAGAACTCTGACTTTCTGTATCTGGAGGAGGATTCATTCTGGTTCTCAGATCTTCTGGGAGTCCTGAACTTTCTTTGCCTCTACTTCTACAGTTGGTTCACCCTTCTAGAGAGGAGAGACAGTTCATCTTCTTCTGATGAGGACCCATCAGAGGTTTCTTCAACAACCTGCAAAACCTTGGAGTCAGATTTTCTGTTAGATTTTAGAGCTAAAGGCTTACCTTTCTTTTGAGGTTCATCAGCTTCCAGCTCTATCTCGTGACTTCTGAGGGAGCTGACAAGTTCCTCCAGAGAGATTGTATTGAGATCCTTAGCTAGCTTCAGCGCTGTGACCATTGGCCTCCACTGTTTTGGCAAGCTTCTGATGATCTTCTTGACATGATCAGCAGTAGAATACCCTTTGTCCAGAACTTTGAGACCAGCAACCAGAATCTGAAATCTTGAGACCATTGTTTCAATAGATTCACTTTCTTCCATCTTGAATGCCTCATACTCCTGAATGAGCGCAAGAGCTTTAGTTTCTTTAACTTGAAGGTTGGCTTCATGCATCATTCTGAGAGAATCAAACATATTCTTTGCAGTGTCTTTGTTTGATATCTTTTCATATTCAGAGTAAGAGATAGCACTGAGAAGAATAGTTCTTGCTTTGTGATGGTTCTTGAAATCACGCTTTTGTTAATCAGACATTGCTTTTCAGTCAATCTTCTGACCATTTGCATTCACTGGGTGCGTGTATCCATCTGTCACCATATCCCACAGATCAGCATCGTGGGCCAGAAAGAAGCTTTCAATTCTGTCTTTCCAGTAATCAAAGTTCTCTCCATCAAGGACTGGAGGTTTTCCACTGAATTTGTCTCTTTCTTCATTGTGGTCATTGCTGATGTTTTGATGTTGTCCTGCCATAGTGTTTTTCAACGCTGGATCTTGTACTGACACGGTTAAGTGTTATGAACTCAGAACCAGGCGCTCTGATGCCAATTAAAGATGTGAAAAACACAAGAAGGGGGGTTGAATTGTTGAAACTTAAAATCAAATGCAGACAACACGTTATTTTTATCCTGGTTCGTTTGATCTCAAACTACTCCAGTCCACCCGTCAAGGTGATTTCGCCTCTCTCCAACGAGGTCTTAATCCAATATATTCAACTGAATACAAAACTGCTTTAACAACTGCTAAAGCCTTCTTGAGTCTAAACCACAGACCGGTTTCTCAAGGAAATTCTTTCTTACAGATAACTGAACAATTATGTGTGTTTGATGTTTTCTACAAAAACTATATATCACAACTGTGATAATACACAAATGAAGCTTATATGAAACTAGATTGCTAGAACTATAGAGTAAGCAATTTGAGAGCTTTAGCAAACTGAGTGAGTGAGGACGAAGATGATTGACTTTAGGCGTGTAGAGTATTGTAGAGCATTAGCCATTTCACTTCTCACTGGTTTATTTAAATACTTCTTGGAATAGATACGTTGATGCCAATAATTCCATTTCAATGCTCATTAAGTTCTTTCCATTTTGAGAAGATCTTTGTCTTGGAATAAAGCCGTTGGTAATAAATCTGCCTTGAATGCAGTACCGTTGACACTTCAGAATGTTCTGCTTGATTAAGATCAGAGTGTGTTGGCTTTAGCTTATTTTGATTGCTTCTGAGTGCTGATGACATTGTTAAGATCTTGATTAGAGTCAGAGTATGTTGAGCGCAGATTCTGTTCATCAGACTTCAGTGTAGCATATGTATTGATCTTCTGGTTGACATCTTCTGATGTTGATGTTGATATTCTGATGCTGATTCCATCAGAGTTTCCTGTAAATAAACAGCATAATTTTAAGTAGCATCTATGTCAAATATAAAACTCATAATTAATTTAATCCTGTATTTGTTATCATCAAAACTCTAACTGAGGGTTGTAGAATCAAACTATATTCTAACATCTTGTCCAATATCACGCATCATGTCTTCTAGACGATCATCCATTTCTACACTAACATCATCTCTTTGAGACACGTTTGACTTTGCTACTACTTCACCGTGCCATATCCATTATGTATAACTTTGACAAATCCCTACACAAATTAGATGATCCATGATTTCTTTCTTACTACATTTTGGTTCTTTATTTGCACAACGAACACATGGACAGAGAAAAAGCGTAGGAAGACTTTTTTCAGCATTACTTTCAGCAAACTGTAGAAATTCCATCACTCCGTGTTCATAATTGTCACTTAATCGATTAGCTCTCATCCAACTACGATCCATAACTATGTTCACACGGAGGAAGGTCTGACGAAGGGTGTGCCCGCGGCTGCGCTACTTCACGGAGATACCGAGATTGCAAGTTGTGTTGCTTCGCGGAGAAAGAAAAAGAATCAAATTTCAATGGCAAGGTGATAACTCTATTAAGTTTGATAGGTTAAAGATAAACTGTGTGTTTCTGAGAGGATCATTAACGCTTTTTTTGGAGGTTTCTAAATAGACAATTCTCTAATGAAAAAGAATGACTAATTATACACAACATGTACTATATTCTTAACTTTATACAAAATATATACTATTTATAACTAATTAGACTTAATTAACCTCTCTAATAATAATAAACTATTTAATAATTAAAAAACAGATATGAACAAAGTAATGGATTCATAGTATAATCTTCTAATTATTTTTCTATGTACTTCTAATTTTTTATAATGAATCTCAGTAACAAACAAAGAAACAAGAATATCTTAAAAACTTTTTTGTATATATAACTCTTAGAAATCCATAGATATACAATGAAGTTGAACAAAATAGAAAGTTTCGTACCAGAATCGTAGTTGGACGGCGGAGGAGGTTTCGAAGACGGCGGCAGTGTGACGGCTGGAGAAACGCCTTCGTCTTCGTGCAGTCGGCGGCGGATCTGCGAGGAGACGGTGGATCTGTGAGGAGACGGCAGAGGGAGGATACGGGCGGAGACGGCGTAGGCGAGACGGGCGGAGATGGGCGGACGGACGGAGACGGGCAAGGGTGCGTTCGTGGGATGGAGTAGTTGGACGGACGCACTGAGAAGTGGAACAGTGATGAAATAATTCGCAGTCTGGGGTTATTTCAAAATTATATATATTAATTTTTACATCGGTGCAAGCATTAGACCGATGTAAGGGTTCGTAGGCTTATGTTTTTTACATCGGTGCAAGCAGTGGACCGATGTAGCAGTTTCAATTTGAGCTTTTTTACATCGGTTTAACGAAAGGACCGATGTAAGGTTTTTTATGTTTTTTACATCGGTGGAATAAATAGCCCGATGTAAGGGTTAGCCTATTTTTTATATTACCAATCTGCCACGGACTTTTTTACATCGGTGGATTGCAGGAACCGATGTAATATCTGGCATGTTTTTTATTTACAATTCTGCCACCTGGTTTGTTATTTACAAAACTGCGACCGTGTTTTTTTCACGAAACCTTTTACATCAGTGGATTAAATGGCCCGATGTAATAGATAGCGAAAAATATTTTTTTATATCATTGCAAATAAATACCTGATGTAAAATGTTTTTAATTTTATTTTTTATATCGTATATTTTTATACCTGATGTAAAAATATTTTCTCAAATGTCATTTTTTTAGTAGTGTATCATCCTCTTTCATTAAGTATTTGTTTAGCTTTTTTCTCTCTTATAAAGTCGCAAATTCCTTGCCAACATATCCAACATAAATGATTGTCGGCACTATTTAAACCTTATATAGTTGACATATATATAATTTAAAGGCAATGAAATTATCAAATCATTATAGTTTTCGCGAGATAAGTCGAAGATTGAAAAATAAGCTACCAGATTTTGGGATGTGGAATTAACCGAAAGGACAAAATGAATTTTTAATTTTCTATATGTTTTAGTGTTTAATAAGGGAGTAGACTTTTTTTTAATTATCGATATAGTTCGGTTTGAATATCAATTTAGAAATCAAATAATTTTAGTTTCCTTTCAATCATAATCGTAGAGATTAAACCGTAATCCTCTCTATTAAATCCAATCAATCACCACTGAATCAATTACCCAAGGATAATAAGAAAGTAGACTTTGAAGGCACAAGTGGAAAAATGTATATTTTTTAAGGAAAAATTTACATTATGTTATTGAAAATATGTGTGCTTAATTTTTATTCTAATCACACATTCTATATTTTCTTTTTAAGGATTGCATGTAATTAGATGATCAAACCATTAAGAAAAAAACCTAAAGCGGCGACTAAAAACTTCCTCTATAGTAAAATGTTTTGGGATGTAATGGGTTAAATATGGTGTAAAATATAAATATGTCACAACCTACCATCCACAATGAAGTGAGGATAGTCTAATAGATAGATAAATGAGAATTCTTGAAAAAATAGATAATCTTTTATAGAAGAATTGGTAAAGAATCTCGTTGAAGGGAGCAGGTTGTCTCCCATGAAGTGGAAAAATAGTAGAATTTTAGTCACATAAAATATTCAAAAGACCACTGCTCCCTCTCCACCGGAGAGAATCCCTTCCTCCCGATAACGCTTTTTTTAGCTTATAGAAGTGTCTATAACATACCACTTGAAATGTCTACTTATAACCTAGTTCATGGCAAAGTTTTTCATTTGCCCATTGAATTAAAAAACACAATATTTAATTTACTAGCAGATGGAAATGCTATGTTATTGCAACTAAATGATTTAGAGAAACATAAAATGTTCTTCTATGAGAATGCAGAAATATACAAAGCTTAGACCAAGTAATGGCATGATATGAAGTGTTTGAAAAGAGATGTAAGGGACGCACAAAATGTCCTCAAATTTGACTCGAGACTTAAATATTTTCTTGAAAAATTTAAAAGTTTATTCTTACGGGGAAGTGGCCCTCTTTAACGAGAAATTATGACATGAGTTTAAAGTCAATGATCAAAGAGTTCACTACTAGAAAAAATATGTTTAATTTCGGAAGAATATAAGGTGTAACTTCAAGTTACATAGTCGATGTAACGAAAGGCGTCATAAAAATTGTATCACTTTATCTTTCATATTAACTCTATCGAAGAATAAAAATTGTACTTGTAGTGAGTTCAGACCCTAACAATTACTAATTCATATCATTTAAAGGTACTATTTTACCTCTCGGTTATTAATATAACCGAAGCGAAATATATATATATATATATATATATATATATATATATATATATATATATATATATATATATATATATATATATATATATATATATATATATATATATATATATATATTCCTTGTTTTATAAATATATCAAGTTTCTTATTTTATATTATTTTCGTTTCAATCTACAAGTAAAAATATATAACAAATTTTGAATCGGATTCATCATCATCACTGTCAGTGAAAATTAAATGTTGAATTCTCTTTTTGTTGAATCTTGGAGAAAAATAAATATTGAATATTACATGTATTTGTTTTTGATATAAAAAAAAAGATTAGAAGAATAAAATAAATATTCAATTATATGGTAAGAAATTACGTAAGAAAATCAATCTTAAATTAAAATATTTTTCTACTCTTATTATTTACTATAGAGTACTTTTCCAAACTTCTTTAAATTTCAATGTTTCATGAAAAATATTTTTATTATCAATACTAGACGTACACCCGTGCAAAATAAAAAAAATATTTATAAATAATTTAAAACATATTTAAAATTAACTTTAAGAAAATATTTATATGCGAAATAAAAATCATAAAATAAGAAATTCCTCGTTACATAAAAAAGTGGATATGTTATTTTTTAGTTAATTACAATAAGAAAAATTACAAATTGTCTATTTATTAAATAAATAAATAAAATAGTTTATATAATGTATTATTTAGTAATGGCATGATAGTCGCATGTAATTGGGGTGCATTAAAAATAAGTAGTTTCTAGTAATATGTTAATGACTTAGTAGATATGGATGGAAAACTGAAAATGCATGATTAGGTTAATGGGTATTGTGATAAGTAATGGGTATGAGTATGAGTTTTAATTTAATTTAATTAATTGAATATTATTTTATTTTAATGAGTTACTAATTAAGCAGTAAGTACATCGTTTGTGTTTATCACATATGGAAAGTTAATAAGAAGGATTTACCGTTTCTTCTTGTTATAAATGTTATGTTACTAAGAGGATTTCTTATGGCACATCAAATAAGTATGATGGTGTTTTTGGCTTGATTTGGAACATCGAAGTCCCTTTTAAAATGAAATCATTCGGGTGGAGTCTCCTCCTTAATAGGATTCTTACAAAAAACCAATTGGTAGTTAGAGATATTTATTTTCCTTTGGATTCTTTATTTTGTTGCTTTTTTGACATCCATGTGAAAAGTAGGGATCATTCTTTCTTCAAGTGCGATGTGATCAAATCTATTTGGTTGGAGATAGCCACTTAGGATGCTAAAAGGGAGGTGTTGTGAATTCAATGCCAATAACAAAGTATAGAATAAGGGAGGAATAACGAACAAGGAAGAAGAAGAACACAAGAATTGGTTATAACTGCTATTCTTTACTTTCTCTTAGAAAACAAGATTACAAGTTTACAAGAATAACAAATAACCCTCTCACCCTAAATTAGGATTTGCTGTGTTTTTCAATGATGAGAGACTAGTATGCTATTTATAATAAAACCTAACATACTAACTAATGGGCTTTTTCCACAAGGCCCATTATACAAGCTAACTTAATAAACAAGCTAACTTAACAAATTAGGGTTTAAACACTAAAACCTAATTTAACAAGCATTTTCGACAAATACATGCTAGACCCTTCTTCGACTACAGCATGTACTTCGATCATACTAGAGTTTGATCCAAAATCCCACAAATCTCCACCTTGGACCTAACTCTACAACATCAAGAGACACTAACTAGCTTTCTTCATGCAGCTTTATCAACTGCATACAGTGGAAAAACTTGCAACTTGGCAATGTTTTGGTGATCATATCAGCGGCATTGTGATCTGTCGAGACCTTCAGCACTTGGACTTCTCCACGCTCGATTACCCCTCTGACGAAATGCAGCCTCACATCTATGTGCTTGGTTCGCTCATGATAGGCTGAGTTCTTCGACAGGTGTATTGCACTTTGACTATCACATTTAACAGTGATACCTTGACCTTGAAGTTTCAGTTCCTTTGCAAAACCTTCAAGCCACAATGCTTCTTTCACAGCTTCAGTTAGGGCAATATATTCTGCTTCAGTAGTTGATAAGGCAACAACCTTCTGAAGAGTTGCTTTCCAACTAATTGCTGTACCAAACATAGTGAAAACATATCCAGAAATAGATTTTCTGGAATCCATACAGCCTGCATAATCAGAGTCAACATAGCCTTCGACAGCTGCTTTACTATCTTCACCCAAGGCTCCACCATAAATTAAGACTCTGTTCAGAGACCCATTTATGTACCTTAGAATCCACTTTAACGCTTGCCAGTGAGCCTTTCCAGGATTCGCCATGTACCTGCTTACAAGACTTACTGCATATGCTATGTCGGCTCTAGTACATACCATAGCATACATCAAAGAACCAACTATATTAGCATATGGGATGCTGTTCATATATGTTCTTTCAACATCAGTACTGGGACATTGATCAATGCTCAGCTTGAATTGAGGGTTTGTTGGAGTCACAACAGGCTTTGAATTCGACATACCAAACTTGTCAAGAATCTTTCGTAGGTATGCCTCTTGAGATAAGCATAATTTCGACTGCTTTCTATCTCTTCGAATGTCAATTCCAAGAATCCTAGATGCAGCTCCCAGATCCTTCATGTCAAACTCCTTATTGAGTTCAGCCTTCACCCTCATTACATCTTCGACATTGTTGCTTGCTATCAGAATATCATCAACATAAAGCAACAAAATAACAAATGAATTTTCAGGTCGAAATCTGGAGTAAACACAATGGTCGAACTGACTTCTAATGAAACCTATGTGTTCCATGAACTTGTCGAATCTATTATTCCATTGTCGAGGAGATTGTTTAAGTCCATATAAAGATCTCTTCAGTTTGCACACATAATCTTCTTTCCCCTTTTCGACATACCCTTCAGGTTGCCTCATCAGGATTGTTTCATCTAAGTCACCATACAAGAACGCAGTCTTCACATCCATTTGTTCCAGTTCAAGGTCGAACTGAGCCACCATGGCAAGCAACATTCGGATGGATCTATGCTTCACAACAGGGGAAAATACATCATTGAAGTCGACACCTTCTTTCTGAGTGAAACCCCTTGCGACTAATCTTGCCTTGTACCTCTTCGACATTACTCCTTCAATTCCTTCCTTAACTTTGAAAATCCACTTACAGCTGACTAACCTTGCCCCAACAGGTTTCTTGATTAGTTCCCAAGTGTGATTATCATGAAGAGATTTCATCTCATCATGCATGGCCTTTAGCCATTCAGTCTTCATTCGACTCCTTATAACTTCCTTATAATCTCTAGGTTCTTCGTCTAGAACTTCACTTGCAGAGATTAAGGCATAAGCTACAAGATCTGCATATCCAAGTCTCTGAGGTGGTTTTATGACTCTTCTTTGCCTATCTCTCGACAATAGGTAATCATCAACAGTTTCCTCAACATCATCAGAATCTTCTGTTTCTTCTTCGACTTCATCTGGGATACGCATTTCAGCATCAACATGCTCCACCTCAACAGGAATCTCTACCTGTTCCAGCTCTTCGTCAACATCATCAGTTTTCTTGAAAGCCATTTCAGTTTCATTGAAAACTACATCTCGACTGGTGATACACCTCCTGTGACCTGGCTCTAGGCACCATAGCCTATAAGCTTTCACTCCTTCAGGGTATCCCATAAACATGCATTTCAGAGCTCTAGGTTCGACCTTGTCTTGCCTAATGTGAGCATAGGCTACACAGCCAAATACTCTTAGTTTGTCGAGATCTGGTGGATGTCCCGACCAAACTTCTTCGGGTGTCTTCATATCTAACGCTGTCGAAGGACATCTGTTTATCAGATATGCTGCTGTCGAAACAGCCTCAGCCCAAAACACCTTCTTTAATCCCGCACTAGTCAACATGCATCTAACTCTCTCCAAAATAGTTCGATTAAACCTTTCAGCCAAACCATTTTGTTGTGGAGTACCTACGGTAGTTCTGTGCCTTGCAATACCCGAGGCAACACAAAAACTGTCGAACGCCTCATTGCAAAACTCAAGGCCATTGTCGGTTCTCAACCTCTTTACCTTTCTGCCAGTTTGATTTTCGACAAGAGTCTTCCAACTTTTGAAATTCTCAAAAGTTTCATCCTTAGTCTTCTGGATGAATACCCATAACTTTCTGGAATAGTCATCTACTATGGATAGGAAATACTTTGCTCCTGAATGTGATGGACACCTTGCAGGCCCCCAAAGATCAGCATGGATGTAATCAAGGGATCCATGTGTTCTTTGTTTGCCTTTGTTGAACTTCATTCTACAGGACTTTCCAAGTACACAGGGTTCACAAAACTTCAGCTTTTCGACTTTATCTCCACCAAGCAGATTTTGTTTCCCTAATTCAACCAGACCCCTTTCACTGACATGGCCCAATCTCATGTGCCAAATTTCTGTCTTCGACAAAGGTTTCGTGGATGCAACATTTGTCGAACCACTTACAACTTCAGCCTCAAGGGTATACAAGCCTTGTTTCTTCACGCCTCTCAAGACTTCCTTCGACCCTTTCATGACTCTCAGGATACTTTTCTCTCCTTGAAACACATATCCTTTCTTGTCGAATTCACCAAGAGAAATCAAATTTCTCTTCAAATCAGGTACATACCTGACTTCAGTCAACAATCTTATTGACTCATCATGGAGTTTGAATCTCACAGATCCAACGCCTGCAATCTTGCAAGCTTTGTTGTTTCCCAGCAATACAGATCCACCATCTTGATCACATAATTCCTCGAACAAGTCTTTGTTTGGAGTCATGTGCCAAGTGCATCCAGAATCCATAATCCACTCCTTCGATGAGTTGTTGCTTGAAACCACAAGAACATCAGATGATTCGAAATCATCTTGGACAATAGCTGCATTGCCATTATCCTTACCTCCATGATCTTTCAGGCGTTCAGGGCACACCTTTCTTGTGTGACCTACTTTCTTACAGTGATAGCATCTAATACCAGATGCGTCACCACTATAAGACCTCGACTGATTTTTACCTTTCCTCTTGTCGAATTTTCCTTTAACAGCCAAACCTTCACCAACCGTCAAAGGTTTATGCTCCTTACGTTCGTTCAAGTCCTTAGAGTACAAAGCTGATTGAACTTCTTCAAAGGTCAAGGACTCTCTTCCATACAAGAGGGTTTCTTTGAAGTGAGCATGTGATCTGGGCAAAGCGCATAACAATAACAGCGCTTGATCTTCATCATCAATCTTTACATCAATATTTTCAAGATCAAGAATCAGTTTGTTGAACATATCCAACTGCTCAGCCAACACTTTGTCTTCAATCATCTTGAATGAATACAAAGCTTGCTTCAGGTAGAGTCGATTTACTAGAGATTTGGTCATATACAAACTTTCAAGTTTCACCCATAACCCTGATGCCGTCGTCTCCTTTGATACCTGTCGAAGAACCTTATCACCAAGGCTCAACAAAATTGCGCTGTGTGCTTTCTCGATCATGGCCGTCTTCTCTCTTTCTGTTAACGCAGCGTCCATCGTCGTCGCTCCCTTCAACGCTTCCAAACAACCCTGCTGTACCAGTAGGGCTTTCATCTTCAAGCGCCATAGACCGAAATCATTCACTCCGGTGAACTTTTCAATCTCATACTTTGTTGAAGGCATCTTCTCCACGCTCACCGCACCAATTTGTTGTGAATTCAATGCCAATAACAAAGTATAGAATAAGGGAGGAATAACGAACAAGGAAGAAGAAGAACACAAGAATTGGTTATAACTGATATTCTTTACTTTCTCTTAGAAAACAAGATTACAAGTTTACAAGAATAACAAATAACCCTCTCACCCTAAATTAGGATTTGCTGTGTTTTTCAATGATGAGAGACTAGTATGCTATTTATAATAAAACCTAACATACTAACTAATGGGCTTTTTCCACAAGGCCCATTATACAAGCTAACTTAATAAACAAGCTAACTTAACAAATTAGGGTTTAAACACTAAAACCTAATTTAACAAGCATTTTCGACAAATACATGCTAGACCCTTCTTCGACTACAGCATGTACTTCGATCATACTAGAGTTTGATCCAAAATCCCACAGGAGGAGGAGTTGATGGAGTGTCATTCATATTTTATAAATTGATACTTCTTTTGTAGAGAAAAAATGGTGAAATTAGACAAAGTAGGAGTTATATGGTTAGCAACCGTGTAGTGTATATGGTTGGTTAAAAATGATATATATTTTTGGAATGAGGATTAGAATGTGAATAATATGGTTTGGAGTATTAAATCTTTAGTTTGGAAGTGATCTTTTTGTGGTAAGATTACGCACTCTAATTATAGTTTCTACGATTTTAACAAGGATTCATTGTTATTCTTATCGTAATTTGTGATTGGTTAATAATTTTCATGATTTTTGACCGTGTTTCTAGTCTACATCTTTGTGTAAAAATTTAAGAACATATGAAAAAAAACATATGAAAAATTAGAAATGATACTTTATGAAATCAAAAGGTGTTGAAAGTTGAAAGGAGGACCCATCAAATCAAAGATAACATCAAGTTTAAAATAGGCAATATAGAAAATGCCCAATATAGACAGAGTGAAAAAATTTGGTATAAAAATCTATAATTAGTTGTTGTTTTATTTGAACGGTATTAATATCTTTGTATAGTGTTTGAAATCAATATATTAGTGGATTTATAAAAAAAATGAGTTACTTATTAATTAATAATATTAATAATAATAATAATAATAATTATTATTATTATTATTATTATTATTATTATTATTATTATTATTATTATTATTATTATTATTATTATTATTATTATTATTATTATTATTATTATTATTATTATTATTATTATTAATTTTGAGCAGAAAATTTAGTAGAAAATATTATAGGCATGAGTAGATTTTATTGAATTATTTAAAAAATATAAAATAAACAACTTTAAATAAAATAAATAATATTTCTTTATCGAAGAAGGTATGATGGTAGTACCTAGAAAAACAAATACATTTTTTAGGATAATTTTATATAACTTATAAGAAGATACACAATAGAATACTTTAAATTCGTGTGAAATTATTCAATCATTGAAATAAAGATGCCTACAAAAAAAATTAATAATATGATAAATTGATAAATTAAATTTATGAAATTTATTTTTAATGAAATGATATAGAATAATATGTAGATAAATAGAAATAAGAGAAATATAGAGTAACATGTTGAGGTAAAGAGAAAATATTATTTTAATGTGTTTGGTGTTTCATAACATATTTTATAAAGTTCAATCTCTTCGTTAAGTAAAATATACTCTTTAATTTTATAATAGATAGTTAAAACTTAAGAGTCTAAGAAGTGATTGAAACATTTAATACAGTGAAAGTGTGGAGTTTATTGTGGTGAATAATTTTAATTTAATTAATTAATTATGATTTAGAGGAATGATTAATTTATTATTTATTTTATTAATCAATTAATAATAATGAATTGGTTGAATGTCAATTTTGTAGAAAATCAAGAGAAATCACTTGTGAAATTTATTTAATACCACTTTTATTTTTAATATCTTTGCTATTGTAATCTCCAGCAACAAAGAACTAATAAAAATGATCAAATATGATATAGTTAAATCATATTTTGAGAAGAAAAATACATAATATTATAAATTATATAATAAGAAATAATTAAATCAAACACATCTAAAAAAATAAATAGAAAGTTGTATTCAAATATAGCACAATAAATATTTATTTTGTATAGTCTCTTTAACCATTTAAAATGCTACAATAGACTATTTTTTTCTAAACAAAATAAAACAAAAGAGAATAAATAATACACTTTTGAATACCATAGTATTATGCTACAACATTTCTTCATTTCTCATGTCTTAATTTATTTGCATCAAAAATAAAATCATCCAATGCTATATTAATAGACTATTTTTTCTAAACAAAATAAAACAATAGAGAATAAATAATAAATTATTAAATACCATAGTATTATGCCGTAACATGTCTTTATTTCTCTGCATCAAAAATAAAATCATCCCATCAACGATTGAAATTTATGAAATGTATAGATGAATTTAAAGACATGGAAAACTTTCAAATTAATAACTGAAAAATAGAAAAGATAATAAATGAGAAGTTGTAAAATTAAGAGTAAATGAGAGTAATTCTAATTTTTCTATCACATGATCGAGTCATTTGACAAGCATAAGAGATTCCAATTTATTATTATTAATATATATACACGGCCAATATTTCACTAAACCTTATTTATTGTTACCTTTCCACTAAACCCACTCTCTTTAATTAATTAATTATAGAATTTTGAGAAGTTAAAAAATTAGTGAAGAATATTTTTATAGAGAATTAACTAATTAATTTATTATTTATTATTATTATTATTATTTAATTAATAGGAGAGGTCACATGAGATTATTTGAAGAAGTGGATTTATAGGAATTTATTATTAATATATTTATTATTTATATTAATTGATAAAAAGATTGAGAGAGAAATTTTGAGGGAAAGAAGTTATACGATTATAATGGAAAGAAGTTATAGAATTATAATTTATTATGATTAGATGAGTAGTTCAAAGAAGAATCATAAAAAAATTATACCACCATTTAAAATATAACCTTTTTTAAATATAACCTTTCTTTTATAAATATTGAAAGATAAATTATAAATTGTATGATTATATAATTATAACAAATAAATCATTTAAAATATAAATGCGTCTTTGTGTATTTTTAAGAAACATTATTTTATTAATTTATAACTTTTTAAATAAATTTAAGAAAATATGACTAAATGATTGTAAGAATTAAATTCTATAAAAATATATAATTTTATTAACAGTCAAATTAATGTATATTTAAGGGGCAAAGTAACAATTTTTTTTTTACAATAATCAGGTATTAAAATAAAATTTCGCAAATAACCGCGTTTCAGAAAAAATTACGCAAATAACCATGTTTCAGATGACTCTCCAAAGGAGGAGCCATCTCACTTGGCGCCTCCACCCCTAGTTTTGCCCTAGGCGCCATCTCACTTGGCGCCTCCTCTCACTTTTAGTCAAGTGAGATGGTGCATGCACTTTAAAAGTGAGAGGATGCGCCATCTCACTTGGCTTCTAGGGAAAAACTAGGAAAAAATGTTGTTTTATAAATAATTTATCTGTTTCTCCGTCGTTTCTCACACTTTCTCGCACTGTTTTGTTATTTTTTACTCTATTATTTGCGTCATGACATCGCCCATGATTTTTAGCAGAGATAGTTACGTTATCTTCTCCGCCACGAAACCTGCGATGAAAATGAAATTCTGGCACATTCACTCCATGGAGCGTCTGAAGCGGGAGTTAAAGCGATGGCTAGATGGAGACATTGCGAAGGGGGAAAAAATTTGAAGGATCTAGCGAAAACGAACAACAACCTCACATGCGACAGGAAGACCTAATGTATGGTTGGAGGAAGTCAAAACAGACAGCGATGTAATGTTGATGATGCATGGGTCAGATGAAATTGTGTTAACAATTGTAATTTCGTAGACGGAATATCGTGTATTTTTCTTGTACGCGCAATATTTATTGTAGCAAAATCTGTTAACGGAAAACCCTAATGTTTACAACATAATTAAGGAAAGATTTTATGTATTACAATTTTTATGTGGTCGAGGCAGACAATCGATTCGGACAATTTTTGCGATTGTGTCCGACCTGACGGCATAAACCACACTTTCTTTCCAACTTGTCAAGATCGTCCATTTCTGTTGTGATGCGCTTACTTTTGGGACAACCCTTCTTGTTTCTTAGCATTTGGTCATTGTGCCACACTATTTCGTCGTCGTATGCAGGCCAATAATCTGGTTTTGCTACTAAAGGAAAGTTGTTGTTGTAAACATTGAGCAACGTTTCAGATTTGTAAATGTGTGATAGAAGTTGTAGCGCGTCTTGATGGGTATAAGCACAAGCGGCAATGACATGAGAGCAAGACATACGAAATGCTTGAAACCTACCATAATCGCACCAACGAGAAGGTAGCATGACCCTATATTCTTGTCTTGGCAGACCTTCGTTGTGGTTGATTGTCTCTTTCACAATAAAGTTGTGGCTGTGTCGGTCAAACCGTATAACCATATGAGTGTTGGCTTTGGCACTTTCTACCTTAATGTATTTCATGCAGCTTTCACTCCAAAGTTGTCCAGATTGCAACACCGCATTCCACATTTCACCTCTTTTGGCAAACAACGCAGCCATCCTAAAATACGTAGATTTTACCAAAGCAGTGATCGGAAGGTTTCGTATGCCTTTGAATACCCCATTCATCGATTCAATAAGATTCGTTGTCATGTGCCTCCATCTCTGGCCATTGTCGTATGACTTAGTCCATTTTTCCACCAGAATATTGTCGATCCACCTACCGGCTTTCGGATTTGACAAACGGATCTCGTTGCGGTAATATTTGAATGTGGGTTGTGTCAATGCATATCCCGCATTCATAACCACTTTCCTTAGTGTTTTGTCCTGGATCTCCCTCGTGAAATTCTGGACGATATGCCTAAGCAATAGACATACGTAAAAGGAGGGTCATGCCAACCGTTTACAGGATTATTGTAAGCACTTTCAATAGAGGCATGTCTGTCCGAGATCAAACAGAGATCTGGTTGAGGAGCCACGTGCGTCCGGAGGTTTTTCAGAAAAAAGCTCCAAGCACCACCGGTCTCCCCCTCGACTAGGGCAAAGGCAATGGGGAAAATGTTGTTGTTTCCATCTTGTGCAACTGCCATCAGAAGCGTGCCTTTGTACTTCCCATACAACCAAGTCCCATCAATTTGTATAATTGATTTGCATGATACAAACCCTGTGATGCAAGGTTGAAATGCCCAAAACACTCGACTGAATATTCCGTTGCCATTTAGTTGACTACCATCTTGGGCGTATGCTGGCACTGTTTCCGGAACGTAAACAGTACCCGGAGAATATACCTTTAGTGCATTCAGGTAGCGAGGAAGTTCTTGGTATGACTCCTCCCAGTTTCCGTAGACCTTTTCAATCGCCTTAATCTTTGCTAACCATGCCTTACGGTAAGACAGAGTATAGTTAAAAACCGTGGTGATGTGGGAGATGATTGTTTTCACCTTCAAAGATGGGTCGTTGTTGACCCGTGGTAGGATTTCTTGACAGATGAGAGCGTAATTAAGTTTTCAGTGGTCCTGTGATTGGGTAGAACTTACACAAGTGTGGGTAGTCATGGAACCTATGACCCAACAATCACCTATTAATTTATATGATGCAGTCAGCTTGAACATACAGTCAGGGTGGACACACTTGATCTTGTACCTTTCTGGGTTGACACGGTCCACCTTAAAATCAACCGAGTTGAGCATGTGGAATTTTTTTATGGCTCTGATGCATTCCTCTCTGTTACGAAACTTGTCCTTCTCTTTTAAGTTTTCATCCGACTGCATATACGGATTGAAAAATAAATCAGTAGAAGGTTCATCTCTGCCCATGTTGAAGTTTGTCATGTGCGGAGGTGACGTGTAGATTTTGTTTGCAGGAATACTAGGTATGCCATCATCGTCGGAATCATCATTCACCATTTCATCAAAATCTAACTCGTCATCTTCTTCTTCTTCTTCATCAACTGCATCTACCTCAGCTTGTTCATTCTCCAAAGAATCAACCACTTGTGTCACCTGAGGCTCTCGCAGCATAATGTACAACTCAATAGAGTCGTACCCATAATACACATGGCTGGAAAACATATTCTGGAGATCCTCGTCATCTTGAACTTCAACCTTATAAAAAATTATTTGGTTGTTTCCAAAAAAAACTGGATTTTGATAAAATATCTGTGTCACCGGGCCTCGTCCAAGTTTGGCCTCTAATCGTTTTTTGAAATACGAGAAATTGGCTTTCCCGTTTAAAAGAAATCGGATGTTGTTTGTGTCTCTAAACAAAAACCCAGAGGTGGGACAAATGTATGTCTTACCGTTGAAATGTGCTTTGATGACATATTATGGTGCAGAGGCCATTGTGTAGGGTTGTTTGAATGTTTGAAGGTTGGAATGTTTGAAGTTTATGAGTTATTCGAAGGTTTGTATGTTTGAAGTTTATTGATTGTATGAAGGTTTGAAGTTTATGAGTTATTCGAAGGTTTGTATGTTTGATTGTTTGAAGGTTTGAAGGTTTGATTGTATGAACGATTGTAGGTTGGAAGGTTTGACAGATTAAGTGAATCAATGTTATGATAAACGTAAGACTAAAAATCTCATACTGAATTTCAATTAAGTAAGGATGTAACCCCCAAGGCTGCCAATAGTGTTACATGCATGGCATCCCAAAGGCTGTCACGTAGCCTGAGCCTACTTTGCAACCAATGACACCTCTTATTCGCCAATTGGGATGGCGACACCTTTCATTTTTGTACTATTTCTCCAAGTCCAATGGCGCCTCCCTTAATGTCCAATCGTGTTACATGCATGCAAATATGTAACCCCCTAGGCTGCCACCTAGCCTGCGCCTACTCTGCACCTACACTGTAATTTGTAAGTCTCCTCCCATCACCTCCAATAGTGTTACATGCATTCAGGCATGGCATCCCAAAGGCTGTCACGTAGCCTGTGCCTACTCTACAACCAATGACACCTCTTATTCGCCAATTGGGATGGCAACACCTTTCATTTTTGTACTCTTTCACCAAGTCCAATGGCGCCTTCCTTAATGTCCAATCGTGTTACATGCATGCAGATATGTAACCCCTAGGCTGCCACTTAGCCTGCGCCTACTCTGCACCTACACTGTAACTTGTAAGTCTCCTCCCATCACCTCCAATAGTGTTACATGCATTCAGGTATGGCATCCCAAAGGCTGTCACGTAGCATGTGCCTACTCTGCAACCAATGAAACCTCTTATTCTCCAATTGGGATGGCGACACCTTTCATTTTTGTACTCTTCCGCCAAGTCTAATGACGCCTCCCTTAATGTCCAATTGTGTTACATGCATGCAGATATGTAACCCCCTAGGCTGCCACCTAGCCTGAAAGAGTGACACTTCTCATGCATGCATGCACCAGCTACCACCTCACTCACTCTATGAAATTTGTTTGCCTATAAATACAGACCATATCATACTTCTCTCACACCCACACTCGTCTCACTCTTTGCTACGAAGTCTTTCATAATCTCTTACACTTTCTAAGTCTTTCATAAACTCTTACATTTTCTAAGTCTTTCGTAATCTCTTACATTTTCTAAGTCTTTCATAATCTCAAGCATTTTAAACAATGACTCTTCTAACAATGGGCGATTCTCACAGAGGCACAAGGGAAAACATTGTTGCATTTGTAAGTTTCTAATTTGGTTATACATTATTTATACTTAAGGTAATTCTATGTTCATCTTACTTAATCTTACATCTTTTACATTATTAACTCAGGATACCAAAAGATTCAGAATCCGGTCTCACAACTATCTGGCTCCCGACCCGTTTATCGTACCATATCTGGAATACGCAGGTTTCAGACATGTTATAAAGATCTCCAACTGGACAATTGATTCGAAGTTCATTCTTGCAATGTTGGAAAGGTGGAGACCAGAGATCCATACATTTCACCTACCAATAGGTGAATGTACCGTCATGCTAGAGGATGTGTACATGTTACTAGGTCTCTCTGTCGACGGTAAGGCCATGAACGGGTCGGTTCAACAACCAAATTCTCAGTGTGAAGAATTGTTGGGCAGGGATATGGTTGAAGGTGGTGGTGCGAGAGGTCAGGGAATACTACTCACTGAGCTTAAAAGTCATTATGCGAGTTTGGAATTAAACGAAAATTCCTCCGAGCAAGACAGGGTAGTAAAAGCCAGAACTTATCTTATGATACTATTTGGTACCTTTTTATTTCCCGAAAGTACGGGAAATAGTGTAAATTTTATGTATTTACATTTACTTAGAGATTTTGAAAAAACAAGAAAGTATAGTTGGGGTTCTGCAGTTTTAGCCCACCTATACAGTTCCTTGTGCAAAAATGCAGTCAAGGAAAAATGTATATTTTATGGGTGCGCTTTTTTACTACAAGCTTGAGGTTGGTGGAGGATGGAGTCCTTAAACCCCGTCAACAACAACACTTTCGTTTTCCCGTATGCAACAAAGTAAGTCATCAAGTTATATCATTTATTATTATTCATCTCTTCACCAAATGTATGCTAAAAATAAAATGTTTTTCATTTCCTTTAGGTATTGCGTGAGGGGTATGGATTACGGCAAGAATCCAAGATTCAATGTCGCACTATACCGCAATCTGTTGGATCACTTAGGCCTGGGTGATGTACGTCGTACCTTTAAACTTTTCTTCATTTAAATTATTTATATATTATGTTTTCGTTAACCTGATTTAAATTTTTTCGCAGTTCGTCTGGAGACCATATTTGGGTTTGGGCCATGAACCAAATCCCGAGGATGCAACAATTTGGACCGTGAAGACTGCAATCATTCAGTTCAATGTTTTGGAGATGCACCACAGCGACCGTGTGAAGATGCAGTTCGGAATGCATCAAGAGATACCAAGTGATCCAAATTGTTTATCCCCATGGCATCTCAAAAGGGTCGGCGCTCAGTGGAGTCTTACCAACTGGAAAGACATTGCTCCGGAATGGTGTAAGATGTGGCAAAGGCGTCACCGATATGTCTTGCAATTCCCGGTTTTCCTTAATCATGGTAATATGCGACACACGGATTAATATTTATCTTGGTACATGTCGGTTAGTAACCCTGAAATGCATGTGTCTCATCCAAGGTACTTGGTTGACCCACGCACACAATGGGCACAACCCTCGTTTCCCCAACAATAAACTCAAAACACATCAACCTTCCACCAACCCCCCAGAAGAAACAGAACCACAAACACCCAACCACAGTCCCCACCACAACACAATTACACTCAAATGCCCCACAACCAACCACAATCACCACCTCAGTACCAATACCCCCATATGCCTCACACCCAACCACAATACCAATCACAATACCAACACACCCGCATACCCCACACACAATTTCAGTCTTCTGTATATCTCAATATGGGCCCCTCAACATCCAGCCTTAGCCCTGATCTGGGAATGTCGGAAGATTACGAAAAAACCGACCCAGCCTACCATCAACCACAGTATCACCAAACCACCAAACATCCTCAATACCAAACACCCCAAGATCCATTTCCTTTCTACCCACCGTACTCAGACGATCAATGCTACAGACCCACCATGGAACCCCACCCACCGTCCACACGACCAAACTTTGAGGGTATGGGTAACCGACTGTACCAAAGCGAATCTTCTAGATATGGAGATCTGACTGATTTTATGGATCCAGAACGCATTGACTTCGCTGGGCCATCGACCATGCCACAACAGGAAACACGACGACACCCAGCACGGGAAAGGCGAGGACGGGGATGCGGAACCGGGGGTCATTACTGGGTTCCGGGGGATCACTGATTTATCTGTTTTTTTTGTTTTTTTATCTGTTTTTTGAATGTAATACATTTGGATGTAATTTTTTTTTATAATAAAAAGTCAATTTTGTTGATCCTGTATCCAATATGCAACGCACCGGACCGAAAAAAATGCAAAATTTGCCCTAGAATTACACATAGGCGCCATCTCACTTGGCTTAGGGCATCACCTAAGCACATAGGCGCCAAGTGAGATGGCGCCTCCCCTTAAATAATGGGTGTAGGCGCCAAGTGAGATGACTCCTCCTTTGGGGAGTCATCTGAAACATGGTTATTTGCGAATTTTTTTTTAATACTTGGTTATTCAAAAAAAAAATTCCAAAATAACGAAAGAAATTATAAAAATAATTTATATTTAAAACATGTTAATGATAAATAAATTATTAAAATTAATTTATAATTATGTAAGATTACAATTTTAGAAAATGAATAGTTTTATAAATGGTCAATTCAATGATCATTTAAGAGAGAAAGTAATGAAAGAGGTCAAAAAAAAGTTTACAACTAAAATATATTAATCTTAAAGTAATTATTAAATTAATTTATAGTTTATAAGTATTATTAACTTTTATAATTTTTATATGAAAAACAAAAAATTAAAGATTCCTAAAAAACAAAATAAAACATTTACCTTTATACATATTAAGTTTAAAAAACTATAAAAACTATAAATATTTTAATATAAATGAAAAAATATATAATAAATTTAATAATGATGAGATGTATTTTAATATTTTTAATATTATTGTGAATGGTAGATCGAGCGGACTATTGCATAATACATAAAAAAATTATAATATTTTTATATTTTTGACTATTACATGATAATAAAAAGATTATAATATTTTTATATTTTTGATAATTAAATAATACATAAAAAATTATAATATTTATAATAATTTATTTTTAATTATTTTAATAGCGTTAGTTGAATACTATATTATTATTATTATTATTATTATTATTATTATTATTATTATTATTATTATTATTATTATTATTATTAATATTATTATTATTATTACTATTATTTGCTATTATTATTATATGAATATTATTAATTTAATTTAGATTTAATTTTATTAATTTATAATTTAACTTTAATTTAATCTTGTTTTTTTTTATAGTTTGGTTTTAATTTTTTTCATTTTTAATTCATTGTTTTTATTTTAATTCATTATGTTGATTTTAATTAATTTAATTTTAATTTATAAAAAATATTATTATATTATTATATTATTATTATTATTAATAGTATTGGTTGAATATTATATTATATCTACTTAATTTATTATTTATATTATTTTACATGCAGGCAATTAGGATTGAATATTTATATAGAATATTCTAAGAAAATGCTACATAGACAATAAAGGTTAGAGAACATGTCACATAGGCAACTAAGGTTAGAATTACGATTAAGGTTGCCATCATGAAAATTTTGGATTTAGATTAAGAATATTTAATATTCAAAATGTTTATGATTAAGATATATATAATGTGGTGTTAGCCTTCTGAATAGCTATCTTTTAGGTTTTATGTTGATCACAAGTGATACTCATGGATTAATGGAGTGACACTTTCTTAAATGTTGATACTCAATAAAATAAACGATAAAGATTTGTTTAACGATGATAAAGAAACTTAATAAGCACATTTATTTTTACATTTGGTTTAACTAAGGTAAAAAGTTTTTCTTTTTAAATAAAAAATACAATAAAATAGGTAATTTTTTATCCTTGATTTTTAAAAACACTGAGGTAATAGATTACTTCTATTGTCAAAAAAATAGTGAATACAATTTTTTTTTAAGTAACATGAATTATTTTCTTTTTTAATTTTTTACCATTCACCAATTCTTTGTGTGTTACAATTGTTAGCGCAACAATCAAAGGAGGGTCGAGCGAGAAGCATTCTTATTTTCGGGATTTTTTGCACTTGCTATATTCTCAACACTCTCTCTCAAGTGTGAGTGTGAGACGCTTACCCTTATCCATGTGGGGTGTTTTCGATACAAGTAAGCTGGTCACTTTCTCGAAACCAAATATTCTGATACTATTTATTAGTCTCGAGCGAGGAGCATTCTTATTTTCGAGACTTTTCAATTTGAGCAACACACCTTTGTGAGACACACAACACTTATCCATCTAAAATCATAAAGTGATAGATGAGTGTATTCTCCCACTTATAAATGCTCAAGTCACCACATTCATATCCAATGTGAGACTATTTTTCACACTTGCTATATTCACAACAATAATAATCATGCAAAGGACTATATTCTAAGCAACATAGCATTATGATTACGAATAAATTTCTCAATATTGTCAACAGAAGAAACCAATATATATATATATATATATATATATATATATATATATATATATATATATATATATATATATATATATATATATATATATATATATATATATATATATATATATATATATATATATATATTATAGAATTTTTTTCTTTGATTCGTAGTATTGCAAAGTTATTCCAAAATAAAAATATATACTCTTTTAAATTAAATATTGGCAAGAGGTGGAAACAACAACTACAATGACAAAAATCCAAAAATGCTTATGTTCAGGAGACAACTGTTTTTGTGCCTTCTTGGGAAGGAGAAAAGTTCTTAGCGGAGGAAGAAAAAGGTGGAAAAAAAAAAAAAGAGCCCCAAAATTTTGAACACAGGAAAAGCAATAAACTAGTATATATATATATATATATAATAGAATTTTTTCTTTGATTGGTAGTATTGCAAAGTTATTCCAAAATAAAAATATATACTCTTTTAAATTAAATATTGGCAAGAGGTGAAAACAACAAACTACAATGACAAAAATCCAAAAATGCTTATGTTTACGAGACGACTGTTTTTGTGCCTTCACGGGAAGGAGAAAAGTTCTTAGCGGAGGAAGAAAAAGGTGAAAAGAAAAAAAAGGAGGTCCAAAATTTTGAACACAGGAAAAGCAATAAATTAGTAGTACGATTGGTATTAAACCCATATGCAACTTAGAAATTACTCTCTAAGTTTTAAAATGGTAGTCGTTTTAACAAATAAAATTTGTTTTAAATTGATTGTCATTCTCATTTTTTAATGTAACAATGATTACTGTTTTTTCAATTATATTCTTTAATTATTACATTGTACACTATTTTCAATACTTTGATAATGTTAATTTAGTAAAAATGTAATATCTTATGACAAAATTATTATATTCTTTAATGCGTGTTCAAAAACTTTAAAAGACAATCATTTTAAAACGAGAAAATATTAAATATTAGTTTGTTTTTTTGTTAATTTCTAGTAGTGTCATGGCTATACTATATTCTTGCTAGTAGAGACAATTGTAGGGGCAATTCCGAGGAGAGAACAATTTACTTGGGACACACTTTTGTGAGAGACACACCACTTGTCCATCTAAAACTTTAAGGTGATAGATGAGTGGGTTCTCTCACTTATAAGTGCAAAGGCTCATGATACCACTGTAGGGGCAATTCCGAGTAGAGAACATTTTACTTGGGACACACCTTTGTGAGAGACACACCACTTGTCCATCTAAAACCTTAAGGTGATAGATGAGTGAGTTCTCTCACTTATAAGTGCTCAATCTTCCCTTTTATAATCAATGTGAGACTTCTTTCTCACACTTGATTCTCAACAATAATGTCATCATATTAAGTTTAGGGGTGATGTTTTTAAATTTCTGTGTTATTGATGTTGTTTGTTTAATTTGCATTTATTGACACTTGAATTGATTAATATTAGTTAAAGACAAGAGAATTAAGAAATATTGGACAAAATATTATGGCATAACTTAAACTTTATAGTTGATCTCATTTTGTGGAAAAAAATGTGATGATTGTTGTTGTTATAATTATTGTAGTTATTATTGATAATAATGTTATTGTTGTTTGTTAAAAATTATATGAAAAACCAAGTATTCGATGAACTTATTCAAATAAGTTGTCTATTTTATAATTTATTTGATATCTAGTTTCAACTTTTGGTTGATAATTATTTTGTTATTGATTGCATTTTATTTTCTTTAAGGATGAATTTTGTGAAGTAAGACAAATACACTATATTTTCTCTTAGATGTTTTATGGTATTTATATCTTATCCATTTTTTTTGCAAACAAAATAAAATATTAGAAATGATAAGAGTCATCACAAGTACGTTGATTTGCCGAATGCTTAAAACATCACTGTTTATAAATTATCTATGATTTATTTAATTGATAAGGTTTTTTATGGTATCTATTTATATTGCACATTGCATCTCTTTTTTATATAAATAAAATGGTAATATTGAAACACATTGGGTGGTATAGCCTACTAATAATTAAACTAGGTTCATGTTTAGTAGTATGTTAAGTAGTTGAACCGACACACTCTAGTTTATTCATACATGATAATTTTCTTTGGTCACCAATTGAATCTTCCTAGAAATCCCTAGAACTGACAAAAATAAAAGTCATTCAGATTCTATATTTTGGAGCAAGTTTTTGAAGCTTAAGATTCTATAATTTGAAAATGGTTAAATCCATGAACAAACACAATGACAAAGAACATCTAATTACATCGGATAAAATTTTAAAGAAAATTGTGAAAAATTAAAAATATCAATTAAATACAAAACAAGATCATTGAATAGATAATTAGTTACATTTTCTTTAGGACCAAATATGCATAACGTGATCTGATCAAGTATCTTGGGAAGAATAAAACTTGAACATAAAACATCAAAATGTTATATTGGGGAAGTGTTTAACTCAATAGGCTCCTAGGAATGACATTCATTAAATATTGAGAACATGATTCTTATATCACCGTCAATTCGTAGTTGCATGATGGTGAAGTGAGCATCTCCATCATTCCTTGACTGGTGAACGAAGATACTCCATATTAATTACCCTTCTTGGGTCATGGTGGTAGACAAAGATTCATTTGTTCTAGTTGGTGTGTTAGAACAACTAGTGTAATGTCAACATTGATCTAAAACTAATGGAGATTATTCTCTTTGTTGTGGTAAAATGCATTTAAGTTAAAGTTCATTCTTATTGAATATGTGTAAGAAGACTCATTATTTTTGTAATGTGAATTGCAATTGAAGCAACCACCTTGTAGTGATATATTTTGTAAGGGCCCCTAAATGGGGAGGCATATGTCCCTCACCAGGTGCCCGCCCCATGACGCATCGCTCGGAGTGTAACCCTCACGTGGTAAGGGTTTGCCCTAAAGGGAAACATGGACAATAACGTTGATCTAGCCCATATTTGCATGAATGAAGTCATGCCCATGACTCCCTAGGAAATAGCTCCTCTTAGTTAAGAGGGGACGTTTACCACTTCTCAGGGGTTACTCAAACCCTAGACCCATAGGTCTCTATAATTACCTTAACTATAGGATTGAGGAGTACATATTGTAATACACATGATATATCCCCTAAAGCTACAAACTTCTCACCTCACATGAGCTTTCTTTCTCATCACTGTAAACACTATAAAATAGGGTCTCTCATCATCGTGAGAAAGTCCTAACACATAGAAAAGCATGATATACCCCCCTAAGTTTTATTTTGTTTTTCAAAACACCTCTTTTTCTTTTCCACCTTACAACTTATTTTGGTGATCTTTTTGTGTAAAACTTTGACATTTTGAACTTTTCTTTTCTTTCTTTTTTATTTGTCAAAGAACATTATTTTTCTTTTTTGAACACAATCGCCTTTTACTATTTGATTTTTTTTCTTTTTCTAACATTTTCTTTCTCCTCTATCATTTTTACAAACCATTGAAATTTCAATGATCTCCTATCTTTAAGATTCTTTAAATAGAAAAAATAAATAAAATTAAACACAATAAAAAATAATTTCTAATATAGTTTTAATTTTTAAAACAAAATTGGGATATTATAACTGTTCATATTGATACTCTATAGATTGTATAGATTGAAAAAAATGAAAATGATTGTCCCCATGTGGTATAATGGTACTTGGATTATTTAAAAGGTAAATAGTTATCTCCAAGAGGTACATTGGTAATTAGATTGATTGAAAGCTAAATAGTCGTCTACAGGAAGTAAATGGGTACTTAGATTTACAAGAAAGGTAAATAATTATCTCTAAGCGGTACGTTGGTAGTCAGATTGAATTAAAAGTAAATAATCATCTACAGGCGGTATGTTGGTACTTAGATTGTCTGAAAGTTAAATAATCGTCTTCAAACGTTACAATAACACTTAGGTCGAAAAGAAAGATAAATAATCATCTCTAAATGGTACCCTGATACATAGATCAACAAGAAAGGTAAATAATCGTCTATATATGGTACGCTGGTACTTAGATCGACACAAAAGTAAATGATCGATTTTGGTGATAATGGATATTTGGGATTTGAGTGTTAATGAATGTTGAACATTGTTCATGCTATGAATGATGAAGGATTTTAGGATAGTAATGGACATTTTTTTGTTGAATGTCAATGGATATTTGACTTGTACTAGTGAAAATTGGGTTTATATTACCGGAAATAAATATTTGGCTTATGGTTTAGGAAATGAAAGAATGGTTTAAGGATGTCAACCTACAACTCTTTGGGTGAAACAAAGTAGATTCGCGTACGGTACCAATGGAGTTTGATCTTAAAATTATGCCAATGAATATTGGGTTTTAGGTTCATTCAATAGGTGTAGGGTGTTTGTGTTCATTGGTTTTTCAGAAGGTCGTTGCTGGGCATCTTTGAGTGTGATAATAAAAAACATTATATTCGCTCCCCACAACAACACCAAATGATTAAGTATATAAATTTCCGGTTCGCACAAAGAGAGTGAACTAATCAGCCGGTAAATTTGGCAGAGGGTTTTGGGGCTTCTATAGCTCTAGTTCGATGATGACAATGGGGTTCTTAGAAACACTTTGATATCCAAATGAGTGACGATTCGTAGGGATGTATTTAATTTTGGGTAGATGGAGGGGAGCGGATGAGAGGGAATATTGTTAATTAAATGTGTTTGGTTCAAATTTTATAAGGGGAAGGGAGGGGAGGAGATGGTAGAAAAACCCTTCAAAAACACACTTTTTGTGTCCCTCAAGTCGGGAAGATTTGGAGGGAGGGGATGAAATCTTAACTTTGATATTTAAGAAAGGGTTAAATATGTTTTTGGTCCTTACAAATATCTCACATTTCATTTTTAGTCCCTATAAATAAATAATCTATATAATATAATAAAGCAAGATGAGTACTTTGGCAAGTTTGTCACGTGACAAACTCTCAACCTCTCTGATATTTTTAAAGATTGCTATAAAAGGAAAATTTCTATTACTATAATTCTATTCATTTTTTTAAATAAAATAAATAGTAATAAAAATGCATAAAATTTGTTTGTTATGGGACACGTTAAATCATGTATGCTTGGGCAACTTAATAGTTACCTTGAAAAATGTAGAGTCATTGATGTCAATTGGGAATCCAAATAGGTGAGTTGGAAGAAGCGAAAAAACTTAAACCCCTTTGATCTTCTTCACTTCCTTTCACATTAAAAAATTCTCTCTTCTTTCTTCTTAATTACTTTCATAATCTCCTCTTTTACAAAATCAAAAACACCACATAAACCCTAATCAGTCACCATCGTCTACGTTCTTCCACAGTCTACGTTTCTCCGTTGTCATCCCTCTAAGATATGTTCTCTTTCTCAGTTTCTCTTTCCCTTTCAATAACTTTCTTACTCTATTCTAATCTCAAAGTTTAAATCCTAATGACCTTGGCGATGTCAACTCCAATCACCTTGGCAATGGCAACCCCAATCAATTTGTTTTCTTTGAACAATTAGAAAAATTGCGGTTTTAATTTCTCTTCTTCCAATCCCTTCTCATCAATGTTATTTATTTTCCAATTTATATACAACATACCGATCCTCACTCTCATCACCAACGAACCACTGAAGCCTCCCAGTCTCTCTTTACCTCCTCTCACATCGCACAAGTTCATCCACCTCATTTTGATCCTCACTCTCTTCTGCTTCTTCATCCTCTACTTCTTCTCCCACACTCATTCACCTTCAGACCTAGATCACCATTTCACAAGATTAAACCTCATCATTCAGGTACAACAACACAAATTTCAGAGTTCTTTGTTAATTTCGTTAATTAACTAATTAATTTATTCATAATTTCATTTTTTGTTTGTTTTCAGAATTGAATAGTGATATTGGTTACATTACGTGGTTGCGAAAAGAAGCGATGGATTAACGATTAGAAGTTTGAGACAAATTAGAACTATTTATATTTTATGCAGATGGACAATTTGAAGGAAAAGTTATTAGAGAAGTTGGAAAATATCCTTATAGAATTCAGTTGATTCCAGAAGACGTAAAAACTACCTCATTCTGTTTTCATGAGGTTAGTTTTGTTAGAATGTTTTCCTTTCATGTATTATCTATTCATGTTTTTGGAACTGCTTTGTTTTTTAAATAGTAGACGTTGCTTTTAAATCACTAATAATTTTATTATTTTAAATTAGGTTTTTAGAAATCACCAAATATTCAGTGTCAAAGTGTTCTATGAAATACCTTCGCCTGTTTCGCGATAAATTTTGCTTACAAAGTATTTGGTGAAATGCCTTCGCCGGTTTCTTGATTCTTTCTCTTCTTACAGGGTTTTTTTCAGTGTTATTTTTTATTATTCTAATCAACAACTACATAATATAAAAAGTTAGATTTACAGTTTCAATTTGAAATTTTTGTTACCAATATTAGCTTAACATGTTCAGTTGCCATTGTTTCAGTTTCTTTTTGGTGCTAAAGCGCAAGAACTAGCTGAGCTGCACGAGAAATGAGGGACTTTGAAAGTTCCTCTACAATTTTCCCTTGTATCGATTTATGAAAACATATGTTTCATTTTTTAGGAAAATTATTAACAGATGCAGATTAAATTTCTGATCACTATTTAGTTGTTCACGACTAAATTAATTATGAAATTTTTATGATGGTACGTGTTGTACCCCAAAATTTTCCCTCTCTTTTTCTCAAGACATTTCTCACCAAAGATCTTAAATGCTCAAGAGTTCTCAAGGGTTTGATCAAACGAGCTCACCTCCTAAGCACTGAGCCTCCAAATTATGGTTTTGGATTTATCAAAGAAAATTGGATTTTTGATGCCTCAAATGACTTTCATGGTTCATTATAGGTCTCCAAGATTTGTCATACCAAGTTTCAAGTCTTGCATCTCAAAATTGATCAGTCAATTGCTCAAATGGCTGAAAATCAGTTATATTGGGTAAAAAGTCAATTGTGGTCAAAATACAGTAAAACTTCATGATTTATGACCAACATTAAAATTTTGAAGTCAAATTAATCAATTGATCAAGGTTTGATCATAATGCCTCAAGAAAAGCACTCAAATCATCAAAGAGGCAAAATTGTACAAATTAGGGTTTTGATTGAGAATGACTGATCATTGACTTTTGACCTAGTACATGACCTAATGGCTTGAAGCATAATCTCAAGAACTAAAACACAATATCTTGGCCTAATTTCATGGCTCAAATCATTTCTCAAGATCAATGGTTTGATAGTTGAAATTTGATCAACTGATACACCAAAAGTCAAACTTTGACTTTTTTGGTCAATATTGAATTTCAAAGATCAAGATTTATCAAGACCTTCAAAAAGATCAAACTTGATCATCAAGAATCAATAAAGTCAAGAAAAGTTAATAAAAAGTCAAGATTTTCAACTTAGAAAAATTCCAAGTGTTTTTTAACCTTGATAATTTCACTACTTCATGACTATTTTTCACCAAGATGCAAGATGATTCAAAGAAAACTTTCAACATGAAAGTTGTAGATCTTGTTGAATTCTACAACTTTTCCCTTGAGGGTTTATGTCCAAAAAATTCTTAGATTTGAAGATATAGGCTCATGAAGTCATGACATTTTTGTATAAACACTTAGTGAAATATTCAACAAGTTTAGACAAATTTTTGCCCTAACTTCTTGGCCAATTTTCACCTAGTTCCAATTTGAATTTTCTAAAGTGATCAAAATAAAGGTTGTAGACAATTTTTCAAGCTTTCCAAAATGTCAAATAACTTGAAGAGATCATTCTTTATCTAGGAGAATCAAAGAGAAGAAGTTGAGCATCCATTCTTGAATTACAAGGCATTTTCATGAGGAACACTTGACCAAATCCCAAAACTATGCTGTATAATATTGCTTTGCAGGCCTCTTGTCTTGCAAATCTATCCATATTCATATGTTTATACAAATAATTGAGCTATGGTCCAAGATCTTGAGCCATTGTCCAAGTGATCATACCATTAATGGAACAAAGTTCACACTTCCATTTTGGAAAAGTGACTATAATCACAAAGTTAACTTGTCTTGAGCCTCTAACTTGTTTGTTCTGATCACACTCAACATGTATGCTCAGTAGAAACATGTTTAAAGCCTCTAGGAATCCTACAAGCCATTGTACCATTGCATTGGAACAATGTTTGTCAAGCTTGCTTCAAAATCAAGTCACATAACAATAACATGTGATCTCTTGATTCTGATTGTTTCAAGCTCCCAAACATTTTCTCTATAAATAGGAAAGTCATTTGTAACCTAACACATGAGTTTAAAAGCCTTGAAACACCCTTAAATAATCTGAAGTCAGAATTTGCATTTCAAACCTCCATTGTTGCACATTCTGACCATAAACTCCAAACTCATAATTCCATCGTGCATTTTCATTTCTAATCAATCACAAAGCTTCCATACTTCATTTAGAACTCATCCCCACCCCTGTTTCATAACTGTAACTCCATCTTCATCATCCTCCAAACTCAAAAACTCAGCTCTGCAACTTGACTTCTCCAAGAAGATTCAGCCACTCTCAGCATAAAGTAAGAGTTGCATTAGCTTCCTAGGAGTCCAGTAAATCTATCCAGATCATCACCACACTTCCAGGGGTGCTCAAACTCCATACATGATTTCCAATTTTGAGGTAAGTTTTCTAAACTTTGAACTCTCTCTACAAGCATCACTAATGGTTAATTTGTAAATAAAAATGTAGACATAATAGCCCTTAATCTAACCATGCCTTTAGTTTTCATTTATGTTGCTTGAGTGATGTGACTTTTGAGTTTGAACTTTCTGAAAAAATTAAGTTTTATTTGGTACCAAAAGATATGGTCGACTTCTCAATCTGGTTACCTCTAGCTTTAAAGAAGACATGATGTGTGCGCTATTTCAATTCTTTGATCCTAAAAATTATTGTTTCACCTTTCCAGGTTACCAATTGGTGCCCACAATGGAAGAGTTCTCTAAACTATTAGGAGTACATGTCCTTGATCAAATTCCATTCACTGGTTTAGAGGAAACTCAAAAACTTGAAGTTATTGCCAAGGCCTTGCATTTGAAGAGGTCTGACATTGTAGATAAATGGGAAGCAAGGAGTGGAGTTAAGGGTTTTCTAGCTAAGTTTATGTTAGATATGGCTCGACTGTTTTGGGAGGCTATGGATTTGCAAGATTTTGAATAAGTATTGGCTCTTCTAATATATGGGTTAGTAGTGTTCCCTAATCCATACCAACTCATAGAGGTGAATGCTTTCAAAGTCTTCCTTTCTCGTAACCTTGTGCCTACTTTGCTCGGAGACATTGTGCATACTCTTCACACTCGTACCATGAGGAAGAGAGGGGCTCTTGTGTATTGCATATTGTTTCTATCTAGGTGGTTTATTTCGCACCTTCCCTGATCGATATTGAAGAATGAACAAGGTTTGATCTGGTCTCAAAGGATGATGTCTGTTGTACCCAAAAATTTCCTTCTCATTTCTCAAGAAATCTCTCATAATATCTTCATTGATTCAAGACTGCACAAGGTTTGATCAACTCAAGACACCTCCTCAAGCACTGCTAACTGAAAATTAGGGTTTGAGATTTCACAAGGACAATTTGACTTTCAAGGCTCCATATGACTTTCATGAATCATTAGGAACCCTCAAGATTGCTCATGTCAAGTTTCAAGTCTTGGATCACATTTTTGCTCAGTCAATTGATCAGTTGACCTAAAATCAGATGTATTAGGGAAAAAGTCAATTATGGTCAATTTGCAACCAAACTTCATAATTTTTTATCCATATCAACATCATGAACTCATATATGTCAATTGATCAAGTTTGGATCATAATTCCTCAAGAAATTTGATCAAAACATCAAAAGGGCAAAATGGTCAAAATTAGGGTTTTGGCTGAGGAGATTCAATTGTGGACTTTTGACCTAACAAATAACTTATTGGTTTAAGATATGATATCAAGGATTAAAATACATTATTTTTACCTAATGGCATGTCTCAAAAAATTTCTGAAGATCAATTGATTGATAATTGAATTTCAGTCAACTGATGAAAAGTCAACTATACACTGAAAAGTCAAACTTTGACTTTTTGATCAAAATCAAGTTTCAAAGATTAAAATTCATTAAGACATGTCAAAATATAAAACTTGTTCATTAAGGAATTGAAAACTCAAAATTTATCTTTGAAAAGTCAAATTTCCAAGACTTAGAATTTTTTCTATGTTGGAAAGTTCACATTTTTTTCACAACTTTGTGCCAAATTTCCACCATGATGCAAGATGATTCAAGGAAAACTTCCAACATGAAAGTTGTAGATCTCAATGAGATCTAAAACATTATAGTGCATAACTTTTTCTATAAATTCTTGTATTTCAAGTTAAGAATTTGTGAAGTCATGTTCATGAAACTTAAAAGACTTAGTGAAATTTTGTCCTAGTTAGGCAGGATTTTGACCTAACTTCATGGAAACTTTTCACCTAGTTCCAAATTGATTCTTTAAAAATGTCCAACATAAAGGTTGTAGAGGATGTTACAAGATTTCCAAAATGTCCAAGAACTAATTGAGATCATACTTGAGCTAAGAGAATCGAAAGCAAGAAGTTAGGGTTTCAAACTGGTTTTTCAAGTCATTTTCATGATGAACATTTGATCCAATCCATAGACATGCTGCATAATCCTCACTTTGCAGGCCTCAAACTTGTTTGTCACTCCTTAATTTAATGTTTACACAACTGATGGATCAATTGTCCAATTGATTCAAGCTTTGTCCAAAGCATTTTGCCATTTTAGGGAGAAAGTCACCATTTCCATTCTTGTAAAGCAAGCTTTATGCACAAAGTTAGCTTCTTGAGCTCCTAACTTGTTCTATTTAAGTACACTCCATCCAAAAAGTCAGAAGAAAGCTTATTTAAAGTTCAACCACTCTACAATAGCAAGTACAAAGGCATGGAAACTTGTTTTGTCAAGAAAATCACATGTTGAGTTTAAACATGTAAATTCAAATTCTTACTTGTTGTAGCATACAAAACCTTTTGCTTATAAATAGAGATACTATTTGCAAGCTAACACACGAGCTCAAGCACCCTGAAATTCTCTCAAACACTCACAAACCAAAAATTGCTCAAAAACTCCATTGATACACAGTTCTGACCTTGAACTTGTATCTCTCATTTCCCTTGTGTGTTTTCCCTCAAATTCATTTGCAAAGCTTATATACCTCAAATATAGTCCATCCCTGTCCTTGTTTTGAAACTGTAACACCATTTTCATCAACCTCCATAACCAAAAAACAGAGTCTGCAAGTGGACTTCTCCAGGTTATTCCAGCCATCCATAGCTCAATCAAGGCATTACATTAGCTTCCTGGGAACTTGAGGAACTTAACCTGATCATCATAACTCCTTGAAAGCAGCTCAAAATCATTTCACAATCTCCAGTTTTTGAGGTATTTTTCTGAACTTCTATCTCTTCATACAAGTATCATTTGATTCTGATTTGTGAAGATAAAATGTAGATATCATTTCCCTGAAGTTGTACATGTCCATAGTTTTCATTTATATTGATTGAGCTTAGAGAATTTTAGGTTTGAATCTTTGAAAAAAGTTAGGTCAGAATTTGGTGCTTTTAGAAATTCATGCTCATCTTTGAGAATTAGCTTAAGTTATTTACATATTCAGAATCGTGATGAAATTTCTAACAAGTTTGATGTTGGAAGTTTTGTGAATAGATGAGAAATGAGTGAGTTACAGGAACCATGGCTGGAGGTTGAAGATGAAGTTCATTTATGGAACTTGTTTTGTATTATCTATTTATTATTTTAGTTAAGTTAACAGATGTACAACCACCTCAGCGGTAAAGGAAGCACGCGTTTATTGTCAAGGTCATGGGTTCAAGTCCCAGCGCTGCCTTTTGCTATATTTTCCAACATTTTCTTTCTTTTTTGTTACAAACAACTAGCGCTTGGGCTTAGTATGTTGGGCCTTACCATTTTTACTGATTCTGACCCCCTTGCCTACTTATCACACACAGGCCCAACTCTTTTTATTTTGTTTGTTTTTTCTGACTTACAAAAATCCCATTGGGCCAGGCTTCAAAATCTGTTTTTCTAACAAACCCCTAAATTCCTTTTTTCACCTCCTGATTTTTATATTTTATTTTATTTTATTTTTCTTTATTATTTTTATTATTATTATTATTATTAATAAAAGTCCAAAAAAATAGTTTATTTATTTATATATATAATATATTTATATTCATGTATGTTTTATTTCTTTAAAAAACAAAAAAGACAAAAATATTTTCTTAAACAAACTTAATTTCTTTTTTAATTAGATTTAGGTTTAGTTATTTTCTTTTTTATTTAAAATTAACTTAGAATTTATGTTTCTTTTAATTAATTAATTTCCATACTATTTTTATTAAACTTAAGACCTTTTCTAAAAAACCCTAAAAAATGCATTCTAACTTATTTTCTTTTCTTAATTAGTTTAGGTTTAATTTAATTGATCATTTTCTTTTAGGTAATTAGGTTAAAACCCTTCCCTCAAAAACCAAACAAAATCCTTTTCCTTTCCATTTATATCCTTGTATGTTATATTTTCATTTCTTGTACATTATTCAATATGGTTGTAATAGATAATTAGGTTTAGTTTCTTGCAATCTCCATTTGTAAATTTATATACCCCACCCCCTAATGATGTAATAGCATAGTAATTTTACTTTCCGCAATTTATCACTTTCATATAAATGCTAGTAATTAGGATTTGTATGGAAAGATAAAATCAATAAGTAGATAACCCTAATTCAAGATTAAATACATGCAAATCAAACACACTATTCACACATGCACCCTTAGGGTAATTCCACTTGTTGCCTTACAAAAATGGTCATGTTATGCATGTGGGATATCTTAGCTAAAACAATAAAAAATACAAGATCACAGTCCCTCGATGACGCTACAAATGTTTCCTTTCAAATGATATTAGTCCCTCAAAGAGAAATGCTAAGATATCTCATAACATTGCTATCATGACTATACGATGACCCACGCCCGCCTCTTTACATCCAAAGATGAGGCTTCTTACCAATCAATGGTGAGATAGCAATATCAAAGGAAGGAAGAAATGAAAAAAAGACTTTTTAGTAGGTAGAAATGTTCTTAGTTGCTTGCTCACTTTCAAAACGAACATCCTTGCTCACTTTCAAAACAAACACTTTCAAAACAAACAAACACTTTCCAAACATGAAATATTTTCAAAATTCCAACACTTTGTATACGTTCTTACGAACGAGAACCATTACAAAGTTTGCCTAAACGAAGGCGCCTTTTCAAAATACTTTCAAAACCACTACAAAGCACATTTTCAAACAAAGCAAGTGATCTAGCAAGCAACTAAGAGCCCATAGATAACTATGGATGAAAAGGGTGCTAACACCTTCTCTTTTCATAATCTATCCCCCCGAACTCAAGAAATAATCTCAAAGGTCTTTCCTGTTCTTTTCAACCTTTCCTTTTGGATAAAAGAAAATTTGGTGGAGACTCTTGCTAAGCACAACAATTGCGATCAAATGCAAAACATCCCAAGTCAGTTCTCCCACCGTATTACAATGTCGCTCTCTCATTCTGATATCTCTTGGTGTTCTCGATATCAAGAGGAAATTGCTATCATTGACCGTTGTTGGGAGTTCTATAATGTTCCACTCTTGGGCATTATGGGAGGTATTACTTATAACCCTTTTCTAGCTTTATAGAAATTTGGTTATGCGCGAAGAGATGGTCTTTATGATGCACTTATCCATGGTATTGTATTCGAATACGAGAACGATTTCCAAGGTTATCTTCAAAGGTTTGTACAAGCTTAGGGCATGGTAAACAAGGTTGATAGAAAGACTTTGGGACATAGGAACTTTATTCCTTTTGAGCCTTATCTCAAATGGGTGCGAGCTCGCGCTCAAAATCTCATGATGCTATATCTAGCTATCTTACCAATAGTTGTGGAGCCCGTTGCTGAGAGAGATATTCCTTATACCATTCTCCATCCTGATATGCCTAGCAACCTAAAAGAATTGCAGAGATCGTGGATTCAACTCAAAGGAGAACGAGACACCTTTGAAGCTTGATTCTACGCAAGCGAGAAGAAGGTGTTGGAGCTCATCAAGCAACTTCGCGAGGAGCAAAGCTTGAATGCCTACCTCAACACGAAGAGGAAACACCCGTGGGAGACTTAAGTCTTTTGTTTTAGAAGTTCATTATGTTGTCTCTTTGAGACCTTTTCTATTGTAAGCCCAAGGGGAAATTGTAACTTTTGAACTTATTAATACAATTGTTGTTTTTTGTTTCCTTTTTGGATAGCAAATTTAAATCTCCCGAGGTACTTGAAAACATTGCATCCACATAGCATGAATCTTATCATAAGCAGGTTTTCTGATATAGGTTTCCTCATCTTTTTACTATTTATTTCAGTATAAGATGGCTCTAGAGTAAACCGTCAAATATCTGCAAACTCAACACGCAAAGTTCCAAGAGAATCTTCTCAACTTAGATAAAGGACAACCAGATGTGATGACACTCCTTGCCACCAAAAAGAAGACCAAGAAATGGGCAGTTATTCTCAACATGGGAAGAAGGTTCAAGGGGCCTGCTCGACTGGCTCAAATAGAAGAGGCTTCTTCTGAGGAAGAAGACAATCCAGACAAGGAAGTTAGAAGCACTAGGGATGGGGTGGAAATAACCAGATTTCTGAGGACGAAGACTTTCCCAATGATCAGTACCCATCGGCGGATGACAAATACAAACAGCTGGAAGACCAGCTTAAGGCGTTAGAGATCTAAATAGTGTCTGGTTTGGACTTTAGAGATTTAGGTTTGGTCCCTGAGGTGGTCATTCCCCATAAATTCAAGGTTCCTGTCTTTGCCAAGTATGATGGAATCTCCTGTCCCAAAATGCATCTGAGGTCTTATGTCCGCAAGATTCAACCACACACCACCGATAGGAGGTTATGGGTTCATTTCTTCCAAGAGAACTTATCTGGAACACAGGTTGAATAGTTCTATTAATTAGAAGGGACTAATATCCACACATGGGAGGATTTACCTACTGCCTTCTACAGACAATATCAATATAATGCTGATCTTGCACCAACTCGCATGCAATTACAGAATATGACTATGGGCTCAAGAAAAGGCGTTAAGATGTATGCTCAAAAATGGAGGGACCTGGATGGAAGGGTGCAACCCCCTTTGACTGACATAGAATTAATGGGCTTGTTCATGGGCACTTTGACTGGTCCATTTGTAGCGATAAAAAATGTAGCGAGGTAAATCGGAGATCGAATTATTAATTAATTCGTCTCACAAAAAGCAAGAGTCGCCACCGCGCTTTATTATTTCCAAGGGAAAAGGGAAAAGAGCGAAATAAAACCCTAAAGTATGCAATGTAAGATAATACTTCCTAAAAGTAATAAAAATACAAGGCGTTTTTGAAAAGAGGTCTATGGATCGGGGGTTGGTTATACAATGGGAAGGTATTAGCACCCAATGTATCTATAGTATTCTATAGGAATCTTTTGAAATATCTATTTATTAAAATGTTCGTTTGATTAAAAATAAATTGTTTTGGCCGAAAAGGGGTACGGATGGGTTTTTGAAGGTACGACGACCTAATGTCGAAGTTTTGACTTAAAATGTATAAGTTTTGAAAAAAAATTAAATATTTGGGGAAAAGTTATCTTAAGTTTTAATGAAATGAAGATATTCGCGTGATTGGATTTGAGGACATGAAGTCAACAAATTTAATCATTTTTCCTTGGATTTAGACGTAAAGAGAATAACCAAATAAAGATGAAATAATCAAACAAAAAACTAGATAGATAAAGATTAAGTAGCTAAGTGATATATGACCATAACAATGATTGAATAAACAGACTAAATGGCGTGAACATGCATTTTTTATATTTTTCGTTTAATATGTACAAAGCAAGAGAATTAATTAAAGAAAATAAAATGTTTTTTTAAGTTTTTATTTTTATATGTTTTTTAGTATTAATATACCAATAATAAAATACCCTAATGTCTTATGTTAATTCAAGTATTTTAACTAATCTTTTATATGTAAAGTCTTAATTAATATATAAAAAGGGATTGTTCATTATGAATTAATATAAATAAAATTAATATATTTAATTAAATTATATATGAAAAATGGTTTGTATTATTTAAAATTATAAAAGAAAGGTGAATCAAATTTTTGTTTAGGAATGTTTAAAACAAAATAAAAAGAAAAAAGAAAGGGCCAAAGAGTTTTAAGGGCCCAAAATAAGAAGAAAACAGAAATGGGATGGGGGGTGCTCTAAGAAATTCGTTTGGGGCTTTTAGGCATAGGAAACGGGTTAAGCCCAATTATTGAAACAAAGTTAGGGTCATCAGGTTTTTGTTTCACTTGAGTTAGGGTTAGCAAAGGGTACAGCGCCGTTCGTTCATCCTTGTTCGTCTTCTTCGTTGCTCTCATGCCCTCGCCTCTGAGTTCTCCCTTGCCCATGGCCACCGGCATCTCCGAACTTCTTCTTCCCTCCAACGAAATGCTAGGGTGACAGATTCAAGGTAACAATCTTCATTTTAATTTCATTAGGGTTTTATTACTGCATGTTATGATCTCACCCCTTATTTTCTGACTTCATATGTTATGGTTATTTGAGGTACATGAAAGAAATAGAGGGAGAGACATTACCTTTGGAGACGGAGGAAGAAAGGGTGGAGAAGAGCTGTGGTGGCCAAGGCAGTGAGGGACGAAACGCGTGATGCTTGCTTTGACCCTGGTATTCGTTTCTTACTTCTTTTGTTTGGTGATGAAATCCTGAAAAAAAATCTTTATCCTCTTCCTCTTGGTAGCCTTTGTATGCTTCTTTTCCTTCTTCTTTCTGTGGGCTTGCTGAGTTGTCTTGATGATGATTATCTGAGAGTTTGTTGCCTTGATGATTTTTGATGATGATATGCTGGAAATGCCTTTGAATATATTTGATTTTTCTTCTTCTCTTCTGGTTGCTTTGTGTTTAGTAGCTTGATATGATCTTTTGCCCAGTGATGAGACTGTCTGAGGGCTTTGAGTTATTGGCCTGAACTTGGTTTCTGTGAGGCTTAGCGGGTTTGTTGAGCTTAACAGGTTTTACTGGTTTTTGTGAGGCTTAGCAGGTTTGTTGAGCTTAACAGGTTTTACTGGTTTTTGTGAGGCTTAGCAGGTTTGTTGAGCCTAACAGGTCTTACTAGTTTTTAGGCCATGATTTCATGGTATTTGTTTGACAGGTTATACTGGTTTATGCTTTAGACAGGTTGAAGGTTGGGTATGGTTAAGGTTTCTGGTTTTTCAGGCCATTGGGGTTCTTGGGCTTCAGTTGACAGGATTTTGATGGTTTAAACTTGACAGGTTTTTGGCCTTGAATGGTTAGGCTGGTATGCTGTTTTGGGTTTACTGTGCTTACAGGTTTTAGTAGTTTAGACTTAATGACAGGTTTTGGGCTTTGGTGAGGCTTCAAACAGGTTTTGGAAATCTGTTTTTGTTTTTGGCTTTCTACCGGTTATGAACTCTGAACTTTTTGCTTGAGAAGTTTTTTGTTGTTTTATATCAGTTTTGCTGGCCTCTTCCTTTGACATTTCAGGTTTTGTATATTTAACTATTTCCTCTTGATATCTCTGCACTCTTACTGTTCCATTCAGTTTGCTTTGCATCCTTTTATGCTTCCCTTTTTTACTGTGCTACTGCAGTTTTGTTTTATATCCCTTTTCTGCCTAAGGCCAAAACCTGTAAACCCACACTTTTTTCTCTCTTCTCCCTCCTTAGTACAGTTGAAACATTAAAATGTTATATGTACTTGTGTCTTGAAAAAGCAAAGCTGGAAAATGATGAATTTAGGAATATTTTGCTTGCATATGTGGTTTTGATCTGCACATTTCTTCTTTGCCATCTGCATTGTTACAGTATGGAGCCTTGTGTTTCCATACCTCCATATTTTGGGCAGTTTACGTTGGACTTGGCTTTGAACATGTAACTTTGACTTGGTTCTTTGCATATGCTGTTGAACTATGCATTTTTGACAATTGAAATGTGCAATTGATTTTGAACTGTGCAGTTTATTTTGAAATATGCAGTTTATTTTAAAATATGCAGTTGGTTTTGAAATATGCAGTTGGTTTTGAAATATGCAGTTGGTTTTGGCAAAATTGAATTTGTGCATATTTTTAACTTGTGCATTCATATTTATCAATAAATATTCATCCCTTTTTGTGAACTAGGAGAAATCTCGTGATTTGCAAAGAGGGTAAAATTGATTCCAGCCGTTTGCTTTTAATGATGAACGCTAAATTAATCGTCTGCTTTTAATTATCTATCTATCTCTGACTTTTTCTTTAATTCTTCTTTGCAGGTAAAATCAAATGAGCATCAAAGAAGTATTGGGTTGAAGATGAAGATTTAGAACTTAGAAAAAATTAGGATAGTTTTTATTTCACTTTAAACATTTGTAAAAATTATCATTGTAAATACTTTGTAAATAAATACGGTATTTAAACAACAATTGTAACAATTGGAATAAAATGAATAAAACTATAATATTTTACCAGTTAATTCTTTTCTTCTCTGCAATTATTTATCTTATTATTTATAATTCTTTAAATTATATAATAACTGAAAATAAATTCCAATTATTTAAACTCAGAATAATAAATAATTAAATAAACATCATTGATCAATTAACAAACTTCTTTTCAAATATTTACTTCATTATTTATAATTCTTTAAATTATATAATAACTGAAAATAAATTCCAATTATTTAAATTCAGAATAATAAAATAATTAAATAAACATCATTGATCAATTAATAAACTTCTTTTCAAATATTTACTTTATTATTTATAATTCTTTAAATTATATAATAACTGAAAAATAAATTCCAATTATTTAAACTCAGAATAATAAATAATTAAATAAACATCGTTTTGGCATTGATCAATTAATAAATTTAGCGTTTCAAAAATAACCAGCTCTTGACTTGAAAAAGTTATGAATTTAAAATCTGCTTTAAAAATTGATAAAAATAGGTCAAAACACTTGCAATGTAATGATGCAGATGGGAGATGGTATCTTAGGTCAAAATTTGGGGTACAACAGCTGCCCCTATTTAAGTTTCTTCTATCCGGAGATATGAAGATTAAAATCTTCGTCTCGATGAGATTGAAGGTACTTAAATACATAATACGCAAATTTTTACCCTAAGATACCGCCATTATGTTTGATATGAATGTAGTAATTGAATTCACAGAGAAAGATTTTGTACGAAACAAGACAATGCTGGAGAAATCAAACACCAACAAAACACAGGGACATGGATTATACACTACTGGGGAAACGAGCCATCGGCTTCAAATGACAGACTCTTGACGGCGAATAAAAATTGAGGGAATACGACCTCTGACCCTAACAAAGAAGGCATCTTGCATAGGCCATAAAACAGATTATTGACCCAAAATAATAGTGAGTTCACAACTCAAGGTCGACGATAGACAAAAAGTATCAATTCTGCTGATGATGGACTACCACTTATGAGGGCAAAGATTCATAACAAACTTCTCTGCGGGATTTCCGGAGATATACTAATTAATGCTGAAATAATAATAAGATTGCAGATACACAAGTTGCTTCAAATAAAGAAGCTGCCACTTGCTGTCTTCCAAAAAATATTATGACATACAAGCTGCTCAAATAAAGAGGCTGCCACTTGCTGTCGTCCAGGGATGTCAATAACATACAAGCTGTTCAAATAAACAAGCTGCCACTTGCTGTCTTCCAGAAATACTATGACATACAAGATGTTCAAATAAAGAAGCTGCCACTTGCTGTCTTCCAAAAATACTATGACATACAAGCTGCTCAAACAAAGAAGCTGCCACTTGTTGTCTTCCCAAAAATACTATGACATACAAGCTGCTCAAATAAAGAGGCTGCCACTTGCTATCTTCCAAAGATACTATGACATACAAGCTGCTCAAATAAAGAGGCTGCCACTTGCTGTCTTCCAGAAAAATAATAACGTACAAGTTGCTCATGAAGAGACCGTCGCTTGCCGTTTTCCACAAAATAATAACGTACAAGTTGCTCATGAAGAGACCGCCGCTTGCCGTTTTCCAACGATGTCTATAACGTACAAGTTGCTCATGAAGAGACCGCCGCTTGTCGTTTTCCAACGATGTCTATAACGTACAAGTTGCTCATGAAGAGACCGCCGCTTGTCGTTTTCCAACGATGTCTATAACATACAAGTTGCTCATGAAGAGACCGCCGCTTGTCGTTTTCCAAAATAATAATAACGCACAAGTTGCTCATGAAGAGACCGCCGCTTGTCGTTTTCCAAAAATAATAATGTACAAGTTGCTCATGAAGAGCTGCCGCTTGTCGTTTTCCGAAGAAACTCAGAAGGAAATTGCGATGACACTGGCAGAGAATAAGATCTTCGTCAAAGAGAAACATGAATTAATCCTTCCCGAGGTGATCACATATTAAAATGTGCAAAATAAATGCATCATTCGTCTAGGTCGCGACTTCACTGGGGAAAATCATGAGATAGCCTAAGCAAGAGGCAACAACTCCCTCCAGGAATAAACCAGAGAGAAAACAGTCAAACAAGACTCCACCCAATGAGAAAGTAACTTGATTGGGGGATTCATCCTATCCAGAAATGGACAAGGTAGGCTAAATCAAAAATCATCCACGAGGATTAGCTCAGTTGGGGAATTTAGAAAGGAAACACATTTTCTGCCTAAGCTAACCTTCTACTTGGAAAGAACATGTACATTGTCTTAAAAAAACAAAGTAAACGACCCAATATCAACGATAAATGTGAATATGCATGCTGATATAAGTGTAAATGAGTAAATGAATGTTATGCTGACAAAACAAACAGACGGAATATCTTGAAGACGATAAGATGTCACAAAATAATAGATACTCGGCCAATCTTAAAAAGACGGAAAACAACTGGAACTGGAAACACAAAGCAACGTCAGAGCGTATCACGCTACAAGGCTCAAGTCTTCTGAGGAGAAAAGCATTCAAATCCAATCTTCTAATGCCAATAGATTACTGGCATGAGACAAAGCGTACCACACTTTAGAAATCGCCCAAATAAAGGTAACCAAAACAACGCTTAACTGGAACAACTGGGGAGTCACCAAACTTAGTACCACGAGAAACGCAAGTTTGACACAACCAACACCTCATGACGATTTTGAAACGAAACATGTTCATCATGCAAGGATAAATTACTGTACTGTTTTGCATTTCATGGCTTGACCATCCTCGGAACAAACTGTTAATACTCCTTTCATTATTCACGACACATTTTTTTTTAAATAAGAATACTTTAAATAACTTTGTTTCAAATATTTCCGTAAAAATTAAAATTTTGCCCACAAAAGGTAAATGCTCAAATTTCATTAATAAGATGGTAGTTCGCTAACAATGCGACTCCAATGGTTTACAAAAGCTTGGGAAATAGTACATGAAAGAAAGGGTTACACAAAAACAATGATCACTATTCTCCCTAACAACTTCGAATTCCAAAATGTACCCATATGCCACAGCCGGTCTGACCAAAAGCTTGCCTAAGCCGCCCCTTCGGGTTTCAACTTAGCAAACTGTCAACTCAAACCTAAGCAAAATATCTCTTGACTGCATCGGCGTTCATGGAGCGCGAGAGCTCTTCACCGTCCATATTGGTGAGAATCAAAGCACCTCCAGAGAAAACTTTCTTAACGACATACGGTCCTTCATAATTCGGAGCCCACTTGCCCCTAGAATCAGGTTGGAAATATAATATCTTCTTGAGCACAAGGTCACCTTCTCATAATATACGGCATGTTCCTTTCTTCCAGTCTCATCTTGTTGACCAAGCACACATCCCATGGAATCTTCCAATATAGTCAGGTACATAATCAAAGGTCTTCCTTCCATCGGGGGAATCAAAATTGGAGGTTCAAGTAAATATTCTTTGATGCTATCAAAAGCTCTCTGACAATCTTCTGTCCACACACATCCTTGGTTCTTTCGGAGAAGCTTGAAAATCGGCCCACAGGTAGCAGTCATATGAGATATAAATCTAGAAATATAATTCAGTCTCCCAAGGAATCCTCTTACTTGTTTTTCCGTCTTGGGTGCGGGCATTTCCCAAATAGCTTTGACTTTATCAGGATCTACCTCAATACCTTTCTGACTGACAATGAAACCCAGAAGTCTTCCAGAACGAACACCAAAAGTGAACTTGTTGGGATTCAGACGGAGTTTATACTTTCTCAAACGCTGGAATAACTTCAATAAATGTTCCAAATGATCTTCTTCAGTTTGCGATTTAGCGATCATGTCATCTACATACACTTCTATCTCTTTATGCATCATGTCATGGAACAAAGCAGTCATGGCCCTTTGGTATGTTGCACCAGCATTCCTCAAACCAAACGGCATAACCCGATAACAAAATGTTCCCCAAGGTGTAATGAAAGCTGTCTTCTCCATATCTTCTGGTGCCATCCTGATTTGATTGTAACCAGAGAAACCATCCATGAAAGAAAAGACTTTGAACTTTGCGGTACTGTCGACCAAAACGTTAATGTGCGGTAACGGGAAGTCATCCTTTGGGCTAGCTCTATTCAGATCTCTATAGTCTACACACATTCGAACTTTGCCATCCTTCTTAGCAACAGGCACTATATTGGCTAACCATTGAGGATAGACCGATGTAACAAGGAAACCTGCATTAATCTGTTTTTGAACTTCTTCTTTGATCTTGTCAGCCATATCGGGACGAGTCCTTCTCAACTTCTGCTTAATCGGTGGACATTCAGGTCTCAACGGTAAACGATGCTCCACAATATTGTTGTCCAAACCTGGCATATCTTGGTAGGACCAAGCAAACACATCAACATACTCTTTGAGAAGCTCCAACATTTTCTCTTTGACCTCTGGGATGAGCAATGCTCCGACCTTGACTTCCTTTTTATCTTCTTCATCACCCAAATTGATCAACTCTATAGGCTCTTCAAACGGTTGAATAATATTTTCATCATGCTCAAGTAAACGGGAAATTTCATCAGGAATCTCTTCACTATCCTCTTCTTCGGCTCTGAACACAGGGAATTCAAAGTTGGGAGAGGGCATAGGATCATTGTTTTCAATGGTTAAGTCATGGATTAATCTGCACATATGATCATGCTTTATTTTAGAAATCGATTTGTACAAATAAAACAAAAAGTTATTATATTTTCCTATTACTACCAATTAATTTTCCATACTATTTCCCAGAAAAAGTGAAGAAATAAAACAGTAGCGGACAAAATAACATTTTTATTCATGAGGGGAAATACTTGAAACAAAGAGCCCAGACATTTCTCTTTTGCCTTGGACAGAGCAAAAGGATTTATTTTCAACATAGCCCGACACAAATACTTTTCGCCTTGGGCAGAGCAAAAATTTTTTCAAAAATAAAACAAAACATTACTCAGAAATGTGCATCACAACACGAACATCAACAGCAATCCATTTCTGGAAAACCACTCCATGCGTTACAAAATCGGGTAAATCCTCTTCAGAATCGTCTCCTATTATAGCATCAACTTCAGGAGGAGTCGGATGGATAAAACCAGCGCTTCGGAAAACTTCTTGTATCGGACGAGTAACTACTTCCTGCTTGACTCCTGTAGACACGGGATGAAAACCAAGACCTTCTCCAGACTTGTTCTAGGGCAAAGTCAACACCTGGCCCCAACCTTCAGCCGAACCACTTTCAACCACTCGTCGCGCATCCTCAAAAGAAGAAATAGATGTCCCTTGCTTTTTCACTTCATTATTAGCAACAGATAGAGCTTGGAATTGGGTTCCAACATCCTCATCAGCATCGATAAAAGAGAAAGATGACAAATGGCTTACAACCATAGCCTGCTCTCCACCAATCATTACCAGCTTTCCGTGCCTTACAAACTTCAATCTTTGATGGAGCATGGAAGTGACTGCCCCTGCATCATGGATCCATGGACGACCCAATAGACAACTGTAGGCGGCACGAATATCCATTACTTGAAAAGTGATCTGAAAAGTATGAGGACCAATTACTATAGGAAGATCCACTTCACCAATGACAGTCTTCCTAGAACCATCAAACGCTTTGACAATTACTCCATTAGGTCTCATGGGAGCACCTTGATATGAGAGTCGAGATAATGTAGTTTTGGGCATTACATTTAACGACGAACCTGTATCTACCAACACACTTGATAAAGTATCATTTCCACAACTTATTGAGATATGTAAAGCCATATTATGGTTCCTTCCCTCCTCCGGAAGTTCTTCATCACTGAAACCAAGATTGTTACAAGAAGTAATATTTCCCACGATTCCATCAAATTGATCAACCGTCACATCATGATCCATGAATGCCTGGTCCAAGACCTTCATCAAAGCTTCTCTATGGGCACCAGAATCTCTCAGTAAAGCAAGCAAAGAAATCTTGGAAGGAGTTTGCAATAGTTGGTCCACAATCTTATATTCACTTCTCTTGATGAGCTTCAGAATCTCATCATCATCGGGATGTGGGATAGGTTCATTGGATCGGCCTATCTCAACCCTTGGTTCAACATTTCTCGCTGGAATTTCTGCCGGTATGGGCCTCCTGACTTGAACTTCTGGTCTCTTCAAAGGTACCGCTGCAAAGACACGCCCGCTTCTCGTAACTCTACTCACATCAACGATGTTAACAAAAGATGGCCTTGTTGGTATAGGGACTTCTACCCCGTTCTCAATCATTGTGGCATTATACTTATACGGTATAGCTTGGTCTGAGTTGTAAGGCACATGACCAGGTGGATAAATGATCAAAGGAGCAACAGGTGCAGTCTGACTGTCGTAAACGATCTCTACTGATTCAGGCAAATTGAATTGTGGTATTATAACATTCACTTCATCCTTCGGATCTCTGTCATATGTAATAGTGATAACCCTCTGGTCTAACAATTTTTGAATATCCTCCTTCACAATAGGGCAATCAACCTCTCTTGAACAAAATTCACAAACATCATAATCATGCTGATGCCTAACAAAGGCAAGTCTTCTTAAGCTCTGATGTAACCTGATCAACGAATCTCTTATGTGTTCAACTTGAAAAACTCGAAACTTTCTCGGACAACCTTCCACCATATTCACTGATGCTGCCCCATGTCGAGGAAGAGGATTATCTCTAACATTTGGGTTAACATCCTTGAAAGACAAGATACCATTCTTAATCAACCTCTGCACGTCCGCCTTTAGAGCAAAACAATTTTCAAGGTTGTGCCCCGGCGACCCTTGATGATATTCATAAAAATGATCCGCCTTGTACCACGGAGAAGTACTATTTGGTGCGACAGGAGGAGGTTTTGTCGTTATGAGGTTCTTTCTGATAAGAGCAGGGAACAATTCAGTATAAGTCATAGGAATGGCATCGAATTGCGGTTTTCTTGGTGAACGGTTCTGGTTGTTGAATGGATAAGCCTGTTGTCGAGGCTGCTGCTGAAATGGCCGTTGTTGAGTTGGTGGGGTTTAATGAGTTGGGGTCATCAATGCTGGGCGGACAGCCGGAGTGACTGCCGCAACGTGTGAGTAACCTCTCCTTGGTCTCCCTGGGAAGATTGCGCTGACATCCTGTTCTTTTCTTTTTGGGAAAACACTTCCAAACTTCTTGGTACTGCTAGACGAACTTCCTTCTTTAACCAAACGCCCTTCACGAATCCCTTCCTCCAACCGCATGCCCATGCTTACCATTTCGGTGAAGTCACTGGGTGCGCTGGCAATCATTCTTTCATAGTAAAAGGAACCTAAAGTCTTCAAGAATATCTTTGTCATCTCTTTCTCCTCAAGAGGAGGATAGATTTAAGCAGCAATTTCGCGCCACCTCTGGGCGTATTCCTTAAAAGACTCTCTGTCTCTCTGGGACATCGCCCGGAGTTGATCCCTGTCCGGCGCCATGTCAACGTTGTACTTATACTGGTGAACAAAAGCTTCGCTAAGATCGTTGAAGTTGCGGATCCAAATGCTGTCTAAACCCATATACCACTTTAGAGCGGCATCCGTCAAACTGTCTTGAAAATAGTGAATCAACAAGTCATGATCATCAGAATATGTAGACATCTTTCTCATGTATATAGTCAAGTGACTCCGAGGACACGAATCACCCTTATATCTTTCAAAGTCTGGCACTTTGAATTTTGCTGGAATCTTGACATTCGGAACTAAACATAGGTCATGAGTGTTCTTTCCAAACAAATCCTTCCCCTTTAACGCTCTGAGCTCCCTCTGCATTTCTTGGAATTGGTCTTGAAATTCTTCCATTCTATCAAAAAGACCCAGACTTTCAGTAGGCTCGGCAGGATAAGTAGGTTCATTCAAGTATGGCACGGAGTGAACCACAGGAGCGACAATTGTCATCACCGGTTGCGGGAAGGGTGTCACAGACGGGATCACCGGCGGCATGGAAGTTGTCTCTGGTTGAGGAAGAGACAAAGTAGGTTGAAACAAAGACTGTATGACAGGCTGATACCCCTCTGGCACAAAGTTGTAAGGCATTCCCCACGGAAAACCTTTTGGCATCTGATGTTGAAGCGAAGAGTTAATTTGAGTCACAGATGTTGGAACGGTGACAATCTCGGAAACCACAGTAGTTGAAGTCTGAATCTCAGCAGCTGTAGTCGATGGCTGATTCTGAGCAGCCATCAAACTTTCCACTAGCGCAGTTAACTTTTCCATACCGACACGAAGGGTAGCGACCTCCTCACGAAGCTCGTGGTTTTTCTGTTCCAGATCTTCCATCTTCCTCTGACGATTGGCTCGAGTATCGTATCGATGAGACAGCTTGACAATCTATCGGAGTGGAAAAAGAAACAAGGATAAGACTCTAGAAAACATGTGAAGTGGAATGTTGGATGATGCATGATATGTGATGCAAATGATAATTCATTTTAATAGTTTTTTAAAGAACTTCAATAATTTTGCACACATCAATAGTAAAGGAATTTGGAACAACAAAAACTCGATCCATTAATCAAAAGCGGTAAATTACAACTTACAACTTTGGAACAACAAAACAATAAATTACAACTTTGGGATAACAACCCAATAATAAAGCAGTAAACTACAACTTTGGAACATGAAGCCCATAATAAAAGCAGTAAATTACAACTTCGGAACATGAAGCCCTTTTACAGAGTTTTACAAAATGACATCAGTAAAATAAAACTAAAAGCTAAAGATCACTCAGAATCATCAGATGAAGGACCAAATGCCAACTGTAACCGGAGCTTCCTGATCTTCTCTTCATAAAAGTCTTCCATCTCTTTCTTCTCAGCTACCAGTCGATCAATGATTTCCTTTTGTGGATTAGGAACGAGAGCAACGCTTACCGAACCTTCCTTCTTTCTCTTCCTTTCACTAGCATACTTCTTCAGTAAAGCATCCTTTTGACGAAGCTTCTCATCATGATCAATAAACCAGCCGTCTTGAATAAATAGAAAATCCTCCTTTTCCTTTAGTTGTCGAGCCAGGACCCGATTCTCATATTCAGACATATTATACTTTTCTTTCCAAGCATCTCTCTCGGACTTCATCCTAGCCAGATTTCCTTGGTATTCTCCCATATTCTCGATAGGGATATCAACAGATGATGATGCAACAGTAGGGAATAAAGGTTTCTCAGGTTTATAGGGCATCTTGAGAGCACGAGCCCTAGCACGGACCCATTGTAGGTAAGGCTCCAACGAAACGGCACCCCTATGTCCTAACATATCTCTCCCTTTCCTATGGATGTGGCGCCAAGCTCCTTCGATCTCCCTCTTAGCTGCCTGGTGATCTTGTCCTTCTTGTAGAAAGAAACCACTCACATGAATGTTGTTTGGCTTGTCCCTCATCGGGTATCCAAACTGACGGCGCGCGAGAATAGGATTATAGTTAATTCCACCTTTCGTACCAAGAAGAGGCACGTTAGGAAAAGCACCACAGCTATCGATGATCTTCACGTCATAGTAAGCTCGATTATACCAATCATTGTTGAAATGAGTGAGAGCCATAATTTTTGGCGCCCATCGCGGCTCCTTCTCGAGATCCCAGAAAACATCAGACCTAGGTAGATGAGAAACATACCACTGATACAACAACGGTGCACAACAAATAATCATTCCTCCTTGATAAGAGTTTCGAAGATGGATGGAGTAGTAGGTATCTCCTAGCAGCGTAGGGACCGGATTTCCAACCAAGAAAATTCTGATGGCGTTGATATCCACAAACTTATCAATGTTAGGGAACAATAATAGACCATAAGCGAGTAAAGCAAAGACGTCTTCAAAGGCAAAAGTATCTTTTATCTCAGCGAAATGACGAGCTTTCCTCAACAAAAACTGCGCAGACAAACCTCGGATTCCCCCTTTTGTAGTCATGTTCTCCTCTATCTCTGACTTCTTCAAGTGGGTGATGGTCGCTATCTCGTGAGATTTGGGTTCCTCTTCTAAGCCAGAAAAAGGAACACAGTCGGTGATCGGCAAACCGAGTATGTAGGAGTACTCTTCTAAGGTGGGCATTAACTGGTAATCCGGAAAGGTGAAACATCGATACAAAGGATCGTAAAATTGGACTAACGTACCAAGGATGCCTTCTTTCATCTTGCGCTTCATGAGAGGTATAATGGACCCATACTTTTTCTGAAAATCCGTCGGGTTCTTGAACTTAGGAATTAAACTCTCCAGTTCTTCAATCTCGGGCTCCTTAAAACTAAAACTTCGAGTGTTTCTCCTTCCGAACTCCATAATAATAGTACCTGAGATGTCTGCAAAAATCATTCCTAAGTTCCTTGAAAAACAAGTTTTTTTACAAAAAAAATGTTGATGAATGCATGAATGAATGATAATGCAACAGTTACACACAAGTTCTCAAACATGGGGTTCAAAGGTTCAACGTTTCAGCATGGAGTCAAAGGTAAAGCCCACCCCAAGGTATGTACTATGGTTTCATCACACCTGTAAGACAAGGTTCTAAGAGTTCCCAGAGTCTACATTCCTCCTTCGGATATTACTAACGTCTTGATTACTCAATAATTAGCAATATTCTCAAGAGAAACTCATCCGAGCGTAGCATCGCGTAACAACTACTTCTGAATTACTCCGTTATAGTCTCTGCGCTACACCTAAAAAGGCCAAGATGGGTCAGGGTTCTACGGTTCTCAATTTCTCTGGCTCCCAGGTCGAAGATAATAATGTCTTCCCGATTACTCGGTAAACAAATATTATGTTCAAAAGGGCCTTCCATTGAGTGGGGGATCTCATGCCTCCTTCTTCGGGATTACTCCCTCAAAGTTAACATGACTATACCACCCGTCCTATTCTTAAGTGTAACTTAATCCGGGTATAGGATTCGTCCTTTGCAAAAAACCCAAACAACCCCAATTTAAACACATAATCAAACAAAACAAATAATAATAAAACAGATAAAACAAACTAGGCTTAACCCACTTAGGGATGGACCAGCAAGAGGTCAATCTTTCCCCAGCAGAGTCGCCAATTCTGTAGCGATAAAAAATGTAGCGGGGTAAATCGAAGATCGAATTATTAATTAATTCGTCTCACAAAAAGCAAGAGTCGCCACCGCGCTTTATTATTTCCAAGGGAAAAGGGAAAAGAGCGAAATAAAACCCTAAAGTATGCAATGTAAGATAATACTTCCTAAAAGTAATAAAAATACAAGGCGTTTTTGAAAAGAGGTCTATGGTTCAGGGGTTGGTTATACAATGGGAAGGTATTAGCACCCAATGTATCTATAGTATTCTATAGGAACCTTTTGAAATATCTGTTTATTAAAATGTTCGTTTGATTAAAAATAAATTGTTTTGGCCGAAAAGGGGTACGGATGGGTTTTTGAAGGTACGACGACCTAATGTCGAAGTTTTGACTTAAAAGGTATAAGTTTTGAAAAAAAATTGAATATTTGGGGAAAAGTTATCTTAAGTTTTAATGAAATGAAGATATTCGCGTGATTGGATTTGAGGACATGAAGTCAACAAATTTAATCATTTTTCCTTGGATTTAGACGTAAACAGAATAACCAAATAAAGATGAAATAATCAAACAAAAAACTAGATAGATAAAGATTAAGTAGCTAAGTGATATATGACCATAACAATGATTGAATAAACAGACTAAATGGCGTGAACATGCATTTTTTATATTTTTCGTTTAATATGTACAAAGCAAGAGAATTAATTAAAGAAAATAAAATGTTTTTTTAAGTTTTTATTTTTATATGTTTTTTAGTATTAATATACCAATAATAAAATACCCTAATGTCTTATGTTAATTCAAGTATTTTAACTAATCTTTTATATGTAAAGTCTTAATTAATATATAAAAAGGGATTGTTCATTATGAATTAATATAAATAAAATTAATATATTTAATTAAATTATATATGAAAAATGGTTTGTATTATTTAAAATTATAAAAGAAAGCTGAATCAAATTTTTGTTTAGGAATGTTTAAAACAAAATAAAAAGAAAAAAGAAAGGGCCAAAGAGTTTTAAGGGCCCAAAATAAGAACAAAACAGAAATGGGATGGGCGGTGCTCTAAGAAATTCGTTTGGGGCTTTTAGGCATAGGAAACGGGTTAAGCCCAATTATTGAAACATAGTTAGGGTCATCAGGTTTTTGTTTCACTTGAGTTAGGGTTAGCAAAGGGTACAACGCCATTCGTTCATCCTTGTTCGTCTTCTTCGTTGCTCTCATGCCCTCGCCTCTGAGTTCTCCCTTGCCCATGGCCACCGGCATCTCCGAACTTCTTCTTCCCTCCAACGAAATGCTAGGGCGACAGATTCAAGGTAACAATCTTCATTTTAATTTCATTAGGGTTTTATTACTGCATGTTATGATCTCACCCCTTATTTTCTGACTTCATATGTTATGGTTATTTGAGGTACATTAAAGAAATAGAGGGAGAGACATTACCTTTGGAGACGGAGGAAGAAAGGGTGGAGAAGAGCTGTGGCGGCCAAGGCAGTGAGGGACGAAACGCGTGATGCTTGCTTTGACCCTGGTATTCGTTTCTTACTTCTTTTGTTTGGTGATGAAATCCTGAAAACAAATCTTTATCCTCTTCCTCTTGGTAGCCTTTGTATGCTTTTTTTCCTTCTTCTTTCTGTGGGCTTGCTGAGTTGTCTTGATGATGATTATCTGAGAGTTTGTTGCCTTGATGATTTTTGATGATGATATGCTGGAAATGCCTTTGAATATATTTGATTTTTCTTCTTCTCTTCTGGTTGCTTTGTGTTTAGTAGCTTGATATGAACTTTTGCCCAGTGATGAGACTGTCTGAGGGCTTTGAGTTATTGGCCTGAACTTGGTTTCTGTGAGGCTTAGCGGGTTTGTTGAGCTTAACAGGTTTTACTGGTTTTTGTGAGGCTTAGCAGGTTTGTTGAGCTTAACAGGTTTTACTGGTTTTTGTGAGGCTTAGCAGGTTTGTTGAGCCTAACAGGTCTTATTGGTTTTTGGGCCATGGTTTCATGATATTTGTTTGACAGGTTATACTGGTTTATGCTTTAGACAGGTTGAAGGTTGGGTATGGTTAAGGTTTCTGGTTTTTCAGGCCATTGGGGTTCTTGGGCTTCACTTGACAGGATTTTGATGGTTTAAACTTGACAGGTTTTTGGCCTTGAATGGTTAGACTGGTATGCTGTTTTGGGTTTACTGTGCTTACAGGTTTTAGTAGTTTAGACTTAATGACATGTTTTGGGCTTTGGTGAGGCTTCAAACAGGTTTTGGAAATCTGTTTTTGTTTTTGGCTTTCTACCGGTTATGAACTCTGAACTTTTTGCTTGAGAAGTTTTGTGTTGTTTTATATCAGTTTTGCTGGCCTCTTCCTTTGACATTTCAGGTTTTGTATATTTAACTATTTCCTCTTGATATCTCTGCACTCTTACTGTTCCATTCAGTTTGCTTTGCATCCTTTTATGCTTCCCTTTTTTACTGTGCTACTGCAGTTTTGTTTTATATCCCTTTTCTGCCTAAGGCCAAAACCTGTAAACCCACACTCTTTTCTCTCTTCTCTCTCCTTAGTACAGTTGAAACATTAAAATGTTATATGTACTTGTGTCCTGAAAAAGCAAAGCTGGAAAATGATGAATTTAGGAATATTTTTCTTGCATATGTGGTTTTGATCTGCACATTTCTTCTTTGCCATCTGCATTGTTACAGTATGGAGCCTTGTGTTTCCATACCTTCATATTTTGGGCAGTTTACGTTGGACTTGGCTTTGAACATGTAACTTTGACTTGGTTCTTTGCATATGCTGTTGAACTATGCATTTTTGACAATTGAAATGTGCAATTGATTTTGAACAGTGCAGTTTATTTTGAAATATGCAGTTTATTTTGAAATATGCAGTTGGTTTTGAAATATGCAGTTGGTTTTGGCAAAATTGAATTTGTGCATATTTTTAACTTGTGCATTCATATTTATCAATAAATATTCATCCCTTTTTGTGAACCGGGACAAATCCCGTGATTTGCAAAGAGGGTAAAACTTATTCCAGCCGTTTGCTTTTAATGATGAACGCTAAATTAATCGTCTGCTTTTAATTATCTATCTATCTCTGACTTTTTCTTTAATTCTTCTTTGCAGGTAAAATCAAATGAGCATAAAAGAAGTATTGGGTTGAAGATGAAGATTTAGAACTTAGAAAAAATTAGGATAGTTTTTATTTCACTTTAAACATTTGTAAAAATTATCATTGTAAATACTTTGTAAATAAATACGGTATTTAAATAACAATTGTAACAATTGGAATATAATGAATAAAACTCTAATATTTTACCAGTTAATTCTTTTCTTCTCTGCAATTATTTATCTTATTATTTATAATTCTTTAAATTATATAATAACTGAAAATAAATTCCAATTATTTAAACTCAGAATAATAAATAATTAAATAAACATCATTGATCAATTAACAAACTTCTTTTCAAATATTTACTTCATTATTTATAATTCTTTAAATTATATAATAACTGAAAATAAATTCCAATTATTTAAATTAAGAATAATAAAATAATTAAATAAACATCATTGATCAATTAATAAACTTCTTTTCAAATATTTACTTTATTATTTATAATTCTTTAAATTATATAATAACTGAAAAATAAATTCCAATTATTTAAACTCAGAATAATAAATAATTAAATAAACATCGTTTTGGTATTGATCAATTAATAAATTTAGCGTTTCAAAAATAACCAGCTCTTGGCTTGAAAAAGTTATGAATTTAAAATTTGCTTTGAAAATTGATAAAAATAGGTCAAAACACTTGCAATGTAATGATGCAGATGGGAGATGGTATCTTAGGTCAAAATTTGGGGTACAACACCATTCTTTAATTTGCTAATCGGGAGTTCTTCGTAAGGGTTTACTGAGTTGATTTTGACTGGCGAACGAGTTGAAAGCAGAATCAAAAGTGGAAAAATCCCAATGGTCTTAACCTCTACTGGTGTAAAGAAACCATTTGTTGGTAAGAAGGAAAGTAATGTTGTTTATGGACAAAGGAGCCATGTCAAGAATTATCGTCATCAATCGGTAGGAGAAGTATTGATTTCTAACCCGACCCCAGTTCAACGACCACAACAATACAACAATTAGCAAAGGCCAGATACCCCGAGAAGGCAGTTCACCAGAATCAACATGCCAATGTCTCAAGCTCTACAACATCTTTTGAAGGCAGATTTGGTAGAGTTGTGAGATCCTCCTCCAAATCCCAATACCGCCTCTCCCAAATATAACCTGAATGTGAAATGCACCTATCATTCAAACAGTCTCAGACATGACACCAACAACTATTGTGTGTTGAAGAACAAGATCCAAGATTTGATTGAGTTTGAAACTCCACAAACCCCTAATGTGATTACCGCACCCATGCCCAGTCATGGTAAAGGTGTTAATGTTGTTGACGATGTTTCCTATGTCTCCTCCATCAATGATTTGACTACTCCCTTATTGAATGTTAAGAAGAATATGTTAAGATCTGGTTTATTTCTGGGCTTCCTTGAAAATTGTTGCCATTGTGCTTCCCAAACTAATGGTTGTATGTGGCTGAAGAAAGGTATTCAACGCCTGATTGATAGCCATGAAATTCTGTTCGAGAAAATTTCATCCATGAAGAGTTTGTCTGAAAGTATTTTCCAAGAACTAAGACTTGAAGATGTTTCCATAATCACCCTTTCCAATACTCCTATTAGGATCACCTATAAAGGCCCTATAAGGATTTCTACTGAGCCAGGAGTGGTTCCTCTAATTATCACTACACCGGGGCCAGTCCCCTATTCCTCTAACAAAGTTGTGTCCTAGAACTATGGGGAAAAAGTTTATTATCATGGTGTCAAGAAAGAGCCATGGATTACTGAAAATGAAGATCCTGAAATTACAAATATTGCTGGAACTAGTAAGGTCACCAGGATAGGAAGGGTCTTCTCTCCAGAGATCTCTCCTCCAATAACTACAACAACACCTGTTCGTATTTCTGCTGCTGGGCCAAATACAAACGCCTGAGGTAAATAGAAAGTTATTGAGCCTGCCCTGACGGAGGCACCATCCAAAAATGTTACAATTGAAGACCCATCTAGACAAGAGATGGAAGAAATTCTTAAGATCATCCAAAAAAGTGACTACAAAATAGTTGAGCAACTAGGGCAGACACCTTCAAAGATATGCATGATGTCCTTGTTGTTGTTCTCCAAAGCATATGCCCAAGCTCTGTTGAAATTCCTGAAGAATGCCCATGTACCACAAGAGACCACTGCTGATCAATTTGAGAATTGTGTAGCGAGCCTAATTGCTGATAATGGCTTAGGATTTTCTAATACAGATTTAACTCTGGTAAGGAAGAATCATAACAAAGCTCTGCACATTTCTATTGAGTTCAAAGGCACTACCCTGGCGCACATGTTAGTAGATACTAGGTCCTCCCTCAATGTTTTACCCAAAGGTTCTTTAGATAGACTGGACTATGAAGGGCTGGTGCTGAAACCTAGCGATATTGTGATAAGAGCCTTTGAAGGGTCCAAGAGAATGGTCCATGGATATTCCCTACTGTTGATGGTGGACTAAACAACTAGAAGGCCAAAGACTTCATCTCAATATCCTTCAGCCAGGAGTAATTGTTATTTCCTATTTTTATTGCTTTAAGAAGTTTGTCTGTATAATTTCCTTTAAAAGCAATGACTTTAAACCTTATGCCTTACCCAGGACACAATGGTCTATTTGCAAAGGGTTTGTCATTTCATATATCATATGCTCATTTAATGAAAACATTGGATGATTTTCCATTCAAATTTTGTGCTCCTTGTGTTTCTTTTACTTTACTGCATTTTAAAAAATAGCCATGTGACCTTACATGCACACTATAATACGGTGGGAGAACTGAGTTTACTGGTTTTGCGTTTTATCGCAAATGTTGCATTTAGCAAGAGTCGCCACCGACTTTTCTTTTATCCAACAAAGGAAAGGGTGAAAAGAATAGGAAAGACCTTTTAAAGATTTTGAGTTCGGGGGGTAGGTTATGGAAAGGGAAGGTATTAGCATCCTTTCCATTTGGAAAGAATCAATACATTAATGCCCTTTTCAAAACAATATCAAACATATTAATTTGTTTCCAAGCTTGCTATTCCCTTGCCATTTCGGTTTTGCAATGAACCTAGACAGGTTCCATGTGTTTTGCACGAATTTTGGGCTTCATAGAGTCCAGCCCATAAGCCTTGCATGCTTAGTCCATTAGGTTTTCTCTTTATTTTGATTTAATTCATATTTAAATGAATAAAAATTCAAATAAATAAAAATTAAAATTAAAATAATGCATGGATAAGTTTAGAGGTCCTTGGACACATCATGGACATATTTGAACTCCAAAAGTTAGGTCCAATAAATTAAGATCACAAATTTGCTCAATTGAGATTTCATGCATTTCTTGAAAATTTCCCAACTTGTGAAACTCATAACTTTCTCAATTTTCATCTTTTGAAGATGATCTTAGACTTTTTTGAAAGCCCAAGATACTATGTTGGTAATTTTTTCTTTTGAAGATACTATCTTGATGTAAGTTTCCTTGACAAAAAGTGTCTTTTGTTGACTTTTGAAAATGACCTATAATGTCTGAGCTCATATCTTCCAAATGAAGCATTTTTTGGACTTGATAATAGAAGAAAAGATGTAGATAATTGAATTTTCTTCAAAATTTTATTTATTTGGGGAAAAGTTGATGAAGCATGTGACAGTTATGCTTGGTCAAAGTTCAGTTGACTTCTCCTAAGGAGACCCTAATTTGGCAATTCTTGACTTTTGATGATCTGAGGACTTTCCTTGTGGAATTATGATCAAACCTTGATCAAATGATGAATATCACTTAAAAATATTGATGTTGACCAAAACTATTGAATTTTGACTATATGTTGACCATAGAGTTGTATTTTTGACTAATACCGTTGACTTTCAAACATTTGAGCCATTGACTGAGCAAACTTTTGATGTAGGGCTTGAAACTTGTCATGAACCTTGTTGAGGACCTATGAAGAACCATGGGAGCCACTTGAGACCTTTGTAAAACAAATTTCCTTGAGGAACTCTAAACCTTAGTTGCAGGCTTTTGGCTTAGGAGGAGCATCTTGACTAGTCAACCCTTAAGTGTTTTGAGAAGCCTTGAAAGATTGTATTGAAGAAAATGGGAGGGAAAAGTTTGGGGTACAACACACACACACATTTGCAGATCCACGTATACCATGGATCTCATTGACAACAATTCTGCTATTTCCATTTATGACTTTAAAAATCCAATCTATCAAGCCGAAAACGAAGGTGAAGAAGATTGTGAGATACCTGAAGACCTCGCCAGACTCCTGATACAAGAGGAAAAGGCTATCCAACCGCACGAAGTGAGAAACTTGGGTACTGAGGCACATAAGAAAGAAGTCAAGATTGGAGCCAACCTGGAAGGCAGTGTCAAGAGCAGATTGGTTCAGATGTTACAGGACTATGTTGAGATATTCGCTTGGTCGTACGAAGATATGCCAGGGCTCGATACTGATATCGTGGTTCATCATCTACCAATGAAAGAGGGTCATTATCCGATCAAACAAAAGGTTCATAGTATGCTTCTTGATATGCATGAGAAGATCAAGGTTGAGGTAATGATACAGTTCAATGCAGGTTTCTTGGCAGTGACGTCGTATCCCCAATGGGTTGCAAATTTTTTCCAGTGCCAAAGAAAGACAGTAAGGTCCGTATGTGTGCGGACTACAGGGATTTAAATAAGGCGGGCCTCAAAGACGACTTCCCACTAATGTATATTGATGTCTTGGTTGACAACACTGCTCAACACAAGGTATTCTCCTTCATGGATGGCTTCTCGGGTTACAACAAAATCAAAATTGCGCTTGAAGACATGGAGAAGACTATGTTTGTCACACAGTGGGGTACCTTTTGTTATAAGGTCATACCTTTTGGGTTGAAGAACGCAGACGCCACTTATCAATGGGCCATGGTGGCTTTATTTCATGACATTATTAATCATGAGATAGAGGTCTATGTGGATGACATGATAGCCAGATCGCAAACTGAGAAGAACACCTTGACCGTCTGCACAAGCTGTTTGAAAGGATGAAGAAATACAAGCTGAGATTGAATCCCAACAAATGCATCTTTGGGGTAAGGTCTGGAAAGCTCTTAGGCTTCGTCGTTAGTGGAAAAGGAATTGAGGTTGATCCAGCAAAATTCAAGGCTATCCAAGAAATGCTAGATCCCTTTACTAAGAAGGAGGTTAGAGGTTTTTTGGGACGTCTAAACTACATTGCCCGATTCATTTCTCATCTGACTGCTGCTTGTGAGCCACTCTTCAAGTTGTTGAAGAAAGATCAAATAGTCAGATGGAGTGACGACTGCCAAATAGCTTTTGACAAGATCAAAGAGTACTTGCAAGAACCTCCAATTCTGATGCCACCAGTAGAAGGGAGACCTCTAATCATGTACTTAATCATGTTAGATAATTCAATGAGGTGTGTGCTGGGACAACATGACGAGTCTGGTCGAAAAGAGTATGCAATATACTACCTTAGAAAAAAGTTTACCGACTGTAAAACAAGATATTCACTGCTCGAGAAAACTTGTTGCACTTTGGCATGGGCTTCTCGCCGACTAAGACACTATATGTTGACTCATACTACTCTATTGATCTCTAAGATGGATCCCATCAAGTATATCTTCGAGAATCCATCTCTCTCCGGAAGAATATCATGATGGCAAATTATCTTAACTAAATACAATATCCATTACACTACCCAAAAAGCAATCAAAGGAAGTATACTAACAGATCATTTGGCACATCAACCTGTGGATGACTACCAATATATGAACTTTGAATTCCCGAACGAGAATATCATGCTGATTAAAGATTGTGAAAATCCTGGACCGTATGAAGGACCTGAGCAAGGAACTCGATAGACTATAGTTTTTGATGGAGCTTCCAACACACTGGGTAACTGAATTGGTGTTGTGGTCATCTCCCCTGAAGGTTTCCATACGCCTTTCACTACTAGACTCTTCTTTGTCTGTACCAACAACATGGTTGAGTACGAGGCGTGCATCTTGGGTCTTAAAGATGCTATTGAACTAAGAATCAAATTCTTAAGTGTATTTGGAGACTTAGCTTTAGTAATCAGTCAAGTTAAAGGAGATTGGGATACAAGACATCCAAATCTTATCCCTTATAAAGAACTTGTGCTAACTTTGATCCCGTACTTTGAATAAATTACCTTTGAACATATCCCGAGAGAATAAAATTAGTTGGAGGATGCCTTATCTACCATGTCATCTATGTTCAAGGTCAAATGGGACAATGAAGCTCCCAAAATTATTGTCGAAAGATTTGACAAACCGGTGCACTTCTATGAGATTGACACTGATGGTGTAGAAGAGAAGCCTTGGTTTTATGAGGTGAAAAGATATATCAAAGCTCAAGAGTATCCTGAAGGGGCATCAATCAATGATAAGAAGTTCTTGCGAAGGTTCTCATCCAAGTTCTTCCCGAGCAACAAAATTCTATATAGGCGCAACCATGATTCAACCCTGCTTTGTTGTATGGACAAGAAGGAAGCAGAGAAGATCATGAAGAATATGCATGATGGTATCTTTGGTACTCACTCTAGTGGACATACTATGGCCTAGAAGATTGTGATAGATGGTTACTATTGGTCGACCATGGAAACTGATTGTCACCATCACTCGAGGACTTTCCATAATTGCCAGATTTATACTGATAAGGTTCATGTGCCTTCAATTCTTTTGAATGTCATGACTGCTCCTTGGCCATTTGCAATGTGGGACATTGACATGATTGGAGAAATTAAGCCTACTGCCTCTAATGGACATAGTTTTATTCTTATCGTCGTTGACTACTTTAACAAGTGGGTTGAAGCAGCTTCATTTGCCTCAGTTACCAAGAACATCGTGGCCCGTTTCATCAAGCATAACCCCGTATGTCGATATGGAATCCCTGAGAGGATCATCACTGACAATGGTACCAACCTCAAAAATGCCATGATCACTAAACTCTGCATGCAGTTCAAGTTCAAACATCACAGCTCTTCTCCATACAGACCTAAGATGAATGGTGCAGTGAAAGCTGCCAACAAGAACATAAAGAAGATTGTGCAAAAGATGGTTGTGACCTACAAGGACTGGCATGAGATGTTACCATTTTCTATTCATGGCTGTCGTACTTCGACACGAACATCAACTAGGGAAACCCCTTTCTCTTTGGTCTATGGCATGGAAGATTCCTGCCTGTCGAAGTTCAAATTCCTTCTCTAAGAATTATGAAAGAAGCAGACTTAGATGAAGACTAATGGATTCATACTAGGTTGGATCAGTTGAATCTAATTGGCGAGAAGAGTTTGGCTGCTGTCTGTCATGGTCAGATGTATCAAAAATGTATGATCACTATATTCAACAAGAAGATCAAACATAGGGTATACTAGGATGGTGACTTGATAATAAAGCACATCATTCTACCACAAGGTGATCCCAGGGGCATACGGACTCCCACTTACAAAGGGCCATTTATTGTCAAGAAAGTGTTCTCAGGCGGTGCTATGATGCTAACCACTATGGACGGTGAATATTTCCCGCACCCTGTGAACACGGACATAGTCAAAAAATACTACGCATAAGAATGACCCGCTAGGTTGACATACCTAGGAAAAAATAAGGGCATCCCAGCGAACCAAAAGGGTTCGGGAAAAAATTTGGGATGTATACAAAAGATTGTACACCTGGAAAGTCAAAAACCTGAAAGGGTGGCTTGGGAAAAAAGGGTATCCTGGTGGACTAAAAACCTGAAAGGCAAGTCCCGGAAAAAATTAGGGATTAAAGTCTATGACTATGTCCCGTTGGATCACTACTGCAAGCTTTATTACCAAGATGAAAAGTTAGAATGGTACAAGATCAGTTCAATCAACTTCTTCCGACAACAAGGGATAAGGTGTTCAAAGGCATAGGGGAAATAGCGGAATTGGAACCCAATGAGATCACTTTCACATGGCTATACATATTTGTTTTCACTTTGTACTCTTTCCATTTCACGACGACTTCCTCTTACTAAGATTTCTGTCTCCTTGTACAAAATTGTCTGTTCATAGGAAAAATATCAATACAAGTACATCTTAAAGTTCAAACTTTTAGTTTTTCTATTTTGTTTGAAAAACGTCCAATGACTAAAATTGAATGAACATATGCATATTAACATGATTAACTGTTAACAAATATACACATAAGCATTTACTTAAAACTCTAGGAGTGGGATGACACTCAAGTTTTCCATAAATCCCCACAGAATCCCTTTCATAAGGTCATCCCCAGTGAAGTCGCCAGAGCCACTTTTAAGAGATTACCCCCCACAGAGAAATCCTCGCAAATAAGGGTACACTTCCCGTAATCTCCCCGAAAGATCACTCCAACAGATAAAAGATTATAATCTCTTTCCCGACAATATCACCAAACTATGGAGTTCCAATTAGTACAATGCATGAAATTTCTCTTCCCCGGCTGAGTTTATTCCTCCAAGATTGAAAAAAGAAACGTTACAGAGTTCTTCTCTCTAGCAAAATTTAATTCCATAAGAGAATTTGTTTCCTCAGAAGACCACTTCTCCATCAACAAGGTATTATTTCCCCGAAAGTCTACAAATTCCCCAGCTCGGGTCTATTCCTCGGACTACTACAAATCATTGACAAAATTCTTCTCCCTAGTTAAGTCATCACTATCCCCAGAAAGTTACTGCAAAGCCTGGAATCCGACCAGATACCAGTTAACTTTATCCTCCCCAGACAAGTCAGAAGATTATCCATCTCTTTTATCCCCAGTCAGGATATATAAGAAATAGACTCCCCAGTAGAGCAACCGATGACCGAGATTCCTAAACTCTACTCCCCAAACAGAAATCAATACATCCCCTGCAGAGTTTCCTCAAAAAAGAAAGCATGAATCTCCAGCGGAAGCATTCTAGACAAGATTGAAGATACACATACTCTTCATCCCCAACAATAGTCTGGGATTTATTTTCCAATACAAATACACTTCAACAACATTGCACATTCATTCATCATAACATATGCATACGAAACGCGTATAGCACAATCACATTTATTTTGAGAACATCATTACGCAATGTATTTCGTACATCATGACATTGCATACAACTAACTCTTTAACTTTTTTAGGAAAGATCAATCAAAAGACGAATATCATCAACAATTTTCAAATAGTTCCAGATTAATTCCCGAAACAAGACGGGGAAACTATCCGAATAACCAGCCACAAATTAATCCCTGAAACATGACATGACAATTATCTGTGAAGAACAAGAAAATTGAATATTAACTCCCGAAACAGGACGGGGAAACTATCTTCCTTTCGTTCTCTCTGCTCAGATAAAGTTCAATTCCTAGAATAGGACGGGGCGACTGTCTACATGACGAACACTTCCTTTAGACATCTGCTGGTTTAGTTTAAATCGACCAAAGATTTATTCTGATACGTTTCCAGTAGACACTTTTTCTGGTTCAGTTTAAATGGACTAAAGATTCATTCTGATTCTTTTCTAGTTAAAGACGACACAAGACATCTGTTGGTTCAGTTGAAATCGACCAAAGATTTATTCTGATACTTTTCCAATAGAAACTTTTTCTGGTTCAGTTTAAATCGACTAAAGATTTATTCTAATTCTTTTCTAGTTAAAGACAACACAAGACATCTGTTGGTTCAGTTTAAATCGACCAAAGATTTATTCTGATACTTTTCCAATAGACACTTTTTCTGGTTCAGTTTAAATCGACTAATGATTTATTCTGATTCTTTTCTAGTTAAAGATGACACAAGACATTTGTTTGTTCAGTTTAAATCGACCAAAGATTTATTCTGATACTTTTCCAGTAAACTGTTTTCTGGTTCAATTTGAATCGAATAAAGATTTATTCTGATTCTTTTCCAGTTAAAGACGATGTAAACATCTGCTGGTTCAGTTTAAATCGACGAAAGATTTATTCTTATATTTTTCCTGTAGACACTTTTTTTGGATTAGTTTAAATCGACTAAAGATTTATTTTGATTCTTTTCCAGTTGAAGATGACACAAGACATCTGCTGGTTCAGTTTAAATCGACCAAAGATTTATTCTAATACTTTTCCAGTAGATACTTTTTCTGGTTCAGTTTAAATTGACTAAAGATTTATTCTGATTCTTTTCCAGTTAAAGACGACACAGACATCTACTGCTTCAGTTTAAGTTGACCAAAGATTTATTCTGATATTTTTCCAGTAGACAATTTTCTGGTTTAGTTTATATCGACTAAAGATTTATGCTGATTCTTTTCCAATTAAAGACGACACAAGACATTTGTTGGTTCAGTTTAAATCGACCAAAGATTTATTCTGATACTTTTTCCAGTAGACACTCCTTCTAGTTCAGTTTAAATCGACTAAAGATTTATTCTGATTCTTTTCCAGTTAAAGATAACACATACATTTGTTAGTTCAGTTTAAATCGACCAAAGGTTTAGTCTGATACTTCTTTTGATATATACGTCTTCTGGCTCAGATTAAATTAAGCGTAGATTTGTTATGATACTCCTTCCAGTTGAAGTCAAGCTTAGACTTAGTCTAATTTCTATCAACAGTTATCCTGGATGGTATCCATAAGCCCATATCCGACGAATCTCCATCATGTTTGGATGGCATCTGTAAGCCCATCTCTGACAATATCCGTACACTCTCCAAATCGCATCTTTAAGCCCATTACTGATATAATCAACCAACAACATTACTTCATGCATAAGCGAGTGAAAATTTCTGGGAACTTAAGTGTTCAATTATCTTCTACCTTGAAGTTGCGAATGGCGGACAAGCCAATCTAACTCTTCAAGTTTAATAATATTGAACAGGGGTAGCTGTTGTACCGCAAAATTTTCCCTCTCTTTTCTCAATACATTTCTCACCAAAGATCTCAAATACTCAAGGGTTCTCAAGGGTTTGATCAGACAAACTCACCTTCTAAGCATTGAGCCTCCAAATTAGGGTTTTGGTTTTCTCAAAGACAATTGGACTTTTGATGCCTCAAAGTATTTTCATGGTTCATTATAGGTCTCCAAGATTTGTCATACCAAGTTTCAAGTCTTGCATCTCAAATTTGCTCAGTCAATTGCTCAGATAACTAAAAATTAACTATATTTGGTAAAAAGTCAATTATGGTCAAAATACAGTAAAACTTCATGATTTTTGACCAACATCAACATTTTGAAGTCATATTCACAATTTATCAATGTTTGATCATAATTCCTCAAGAAAAACACTCAAATCATCAAAGGGGCAAAATTGTCAAAATGAGGGTTTTGATTGAGAATGACTGATCATTGACTTTTAACCTAGTACATGACCTAATGGATTGAAGCATAATCTCAAGAACTCAAACACAATATCTTGACCTAATTTTCTCAAATCATTTCTCAAGATCAATGGATTGATAGTTGAAATTTGATCAACTGATGAAAAGTCAACTGATACACCAAAAGTCAAACTTTGACTTTTTTTTTGTCAATATTGAATTTCAAAGATCAAGATTTATCAAGACCTTCAAAAATATCAAAATTTATCATCATGAATTAAGAAAGTCAAGAAAAGTCAACAAAAAGTCAAGATTTTCAAGACTTAGAAAAATTCTATGTGTTTTTTAACCTTGATAATTTCACTACTTCATGACAATTTTTCACCAAGATGCAAGATGATTCAAGGAAAACTTTCAACGTGAAAGTTTTAGATATTGATGAATTCTAAAACTTTGTCCTTGAGGGTTTATGTCCAAAAAATGCTTAGATTTGAAGATATAGGCTCATGAAGTCATGACATTTTTGTATAAACACTTAGTGAAATTTTCAACAAGTTTAGGCAGATTTTTGCTCTAACTTCTTTGCCAATTTTCACCTAGTTCCAATATAATTTTTCCAAACTGGTCAACATAAAGGTTGTAGAAAATGTTTCAATATTTCCAAAATTTCAAATAACTTGAAGAGATCATGCTTGAGCTAGAGGAATCGAAGAGAAGAAGTTGAGCATCCATTCTTGAATTACAAGGCAGTTTCATGAAGAACACTTGACCAAATCCCACAACTATGCTACATAATCTTGCTTTGCAAGCCTCTTGACTTGCAAATCTATCCATAATCAGATGTTTACACAATTAAATGAGTTATTGTGATACGGTGGGAGAACTGACTTGGTTGTTTTGCATTTGATTGTAAATGTTGCGGTTAGCAAGAGTCATCACCGACTTTTCTTTTATCCGAAAGGAAAGGTGAAAAAGCACAGGAAAGACCTTTGAGTTTGTTTCTTGAGTTCGGGGGATAGATTATGAAATGGGAAGGTATTAGCACCCTTTTCATCCATGGTTTTCCATGGGCTCTTAGTTACTTGCTAGATCACTTGCTTTTGTTTGAAAATGTGCTTTGTGTGGTTTTTCAAAGTATTTTGTAAAGAGACCATTGTTTAGGAAAACTTTATAATGATTCTCGTTTGTAAGAATGTATACAAAGTATTAATCTTTTTGAAAATGTTTTCAAGTTTTGAAGATGTTTCGAAAGTGTTGGTGTTTGTTTTGAAAAATAGCAAGGATGTTTTTGTTTTGAATTGGAGCAAGTAACTAGTAACATTCTACCTACTCAAAAGTATTTCATGTTCATTTCTTTTTTCCTTTGACATTCTTATCTTACCATTGATTTCGTAAGTAACCCTATCTTTGGATGTAAAAGGGACAGGCGTGGGTCATCGTATAACCATGATTAACAATGTTACAAGATATCTTAGCATTATTCTTTAGGGACTAAGATCATTTGAAAGGAAGCATTTGAAGCGTCATCGAGGGACTGTGATCTTGCATTTTTCTTGTCTTTGCTAAGATACCTCACATGTGTAATATGGCCATTTTAGTAAGGCAACCAAGTGGATTTACCCTAGGGGTGCTTGTGTGCAAGTGTATTGATTTTCATGCTTTGTTTTTTGTCTTGATTAGGATTTTCTATTTTGTTGGTTTTAGTCTTTCCATACAAAACCCTAATTACTAGCATTTGTATATAAAGTGATAAATTGCGGAATTTAAAATTACTACGCTATTACAATACTTATGGGAGGGGGTGTACAAATTACAAATGGGGTGTATTGTAAGAAAATTAAACCTAAATAATCTATTACAACCATATTGAACATGTACAAATGATTGAATAAATAATATATAAATACAAGAATATAAAAAAGAGATGATTTTTGTTTGGTTTTCATAAAAAGGGTTTAACTTAAACCTAATTAAAAAATGATTAGTTAAAATTAAAATAAAATTAACTTAAATTAATTCAGAAAAGAAATTAAAATAAAAAATTTTCTTTAGGGTTTTTATGAGGAAAAAGGGTTTTAAGTTAAATAATAATAAAAAGTAAAAATTAAATAATTAAAAGAAAACTAAATTCTAAATTAATTTTAATTAAGAAAATAAAATAATTATTAAACCTAAGTCTAAATATTTAATTATTTAAAAGAGAAATTAATTTGTTAAAGGAAAATGTTTTTAATATTTTTGTTTTATGAGAAAATAAAATGAATAAGAGTAGATAAAATATTTTTGGATTTTTCATGATTAATGGGAATAATAATAATAATAATAATAATAATAATAATAATAATAATAATAATAAATAAAAATATTAAAGAAGAAAAGAACTAAAAAAAATAAGAAAAAAGAAAATAGTAAAGGAAATTGGGCCAGGGTTGCACAAGTAAATCAGTGGTTAATAAAAGAAAAAACATCATCAGACCCAAGTTGGAAGCCCAGGCGTTGCTTGTTTGGAAACAAAAAAAGTGAAAAATTGTGAGAAATGAAAAAGGTAGCGCGCTGGGTGTTGAACCCATGCCCTCTTGGTTACCAGCATGCTGCCTTATCACTGGGGTGGCTATGCATCCGTTTATTAAAATGAAATGATAAATATGTAACGTAACATGCTTCCAAGTCTTATACTTCGTCTTCAACCTTCAGCCAGCCAGAGCACCTGTAACTTGTTCATCTCTCAACAAAAATGAAAAGTTCAAACATGAAAGTTGTGGCATTTCTTCCCACGAATCCAACCATATAAATAACTAAAGCTATAAATCCAAGATGAGCAAGAATTTTCTGGCCCTAATTTAAAACCTAAAAATTTCAGAAACTTCAACTCTAAAATTCTCTAAACTCAGGCAATATAAATGCAAACTATGGATATGTACAACTTCGTGACAATGGTATCTATATTTTATCTTCACAAATCTGAACCAAATGATGCTTGTATGAAGAGATAGAAGTTTGAAAACTTACCTCTTGCAGCTGGAGTCGTGTATGGAGTTTGAGCAACCTTTGAGATGGCCTGATGATTTATGTAGCTTTCCTGGACCTCCTTGAGTGTGTTCCAACTCCTACTTTACTTTGAGATTGGCTGGAACTCTCAACTCAAGTCAAGTTGTAAGCTTCCATTTTGAAAATGGTGGATGGTGATGGAGGGGTTACAGTCAGGAAAAAGGGTCCTGGATCACTTTGATATGATGTATATTAAGTGTTTGGATGGTTAAAACTCAATATGCACGAGTGGATTTGAAGATGGCTATGTGAGGTTCAAAACTGTCATGTTATGGAAGATCCTGAGTTGCAGAGTGCTTGGGAGTGTTTTGGGGTCCTTTAAATCATGTTTTATGTTGCAATATACTTGTGCATCAGTAAGGAAAGGGTTAGAGTACTTGAGGAGGTCAGAAGCACAAGATGTAGTGTTATGGCTATGTTACTTGATTTTGAAGAAAAATGAAAACATGGTTTCAAGGCATAGTACAAGCATGGCCTGAGTTTATGGGAGGTTCTAGACATGTTGCTTTTGCCTTTAACATTGCTTGTGATCATAAGGAACAAGTGCAAAGCTCTATGCATTGACTTTGTGATTAAAGCTTCTTTACAAGAATGGAATGGTTACTTTGTGCCATAAATGGAAATGTAACTTGGATAAAGGCTCAAGTGCTTGAATTAAAGCTCTAACAGCTGTGTAAACATTTAATTATGGAGTGACAAACAAGTTTGAAGTCTTCAAAGCAAAGATTATGCAGCCTAGGCTTGGATTTGAATTCTTGTTCATCATGAAATGGCTTGTAATTTAAGTTAGAAAACCCTAACTTCATCTCTTCGATTCTCATTGATCACAAATGATCTCAAGGAGTTCTTGGACATTTTGGAAAGCTTGTAATATGCTCTATATCCCCTCTTTGGATCACTTTTGACAATTGGCCTTGGAACCATATGAAAAAGTGCCATGAAGTTAGGTCAAAATCCTGACCAAAACTAGGGCAAAACTTTCACTAAGTGTTCAATTTCAAGACCATGAGTTTATGAATTAATAACTTGAGATCCAAGAACTTTTAGAAGAAGCTGTGTAAAGAAATGTTGTAGATATCATGTTGATCTACAACTTTCATATTGAAAGTTTCTTCTGAATCATCTTGCATCATGGTGACAAATTGGCTCAAAGTTGTGAAAAAACATGAAGTTTTAAACACTTAGAAAAAATTCTTGATGAATAAGTTTCATATATTGACATGTTTTGATGAATAAGTTTCATATTTTGACATGTTTTGATGAATTGTGATCTTTGGCACTTGATTTTGACGAAAAAGTCAAAGTTTGACTTTTCAGTGTACAATTGACTTTTGATCAGTTGACTGAAAATTCACTATCAATCCAATTTATCTTGAGCAAAGTTTTAGGTCATGTCATTAGGTGAAAATGATGCAATTGAACTCTTGAGATCATGCCTCAAACCACTTAACCATTTTCTAGGTCAAAAATCAGAAATTGCCTTTCCTCAGTCAAAACCCTAATTTTGACCATTTTGCCCTTTTGATAATTTGATCAGATTTCTTGAGGAATTGTGGTCCAAACTTGATCAAATGATACATATGAGTTTATAATGTTTACATGGATAAAAAATTATGAAGTTTGACTTTAAATTGGCCAAAGTTGACATTTTCCCCAATACAGCTGATTTTTAGGTCAACTGCTCAATTGACTGAGCAAAAGTGTGATCCAAGGCTTGAAACTTGACATGAGTAATCTTGGGGGTCCATAATGATCTATGAAAGTCATATGAGGCCTTTAAAGTTCAATTATCCTTGTGCAATCTCAAACCCTAATTTTAGTCATCAGTGCTTAAGGAGGTGTCTTGAGTTGATCAACCCTAGTGCAGTCTTGAACCAAGAGAGATCTTTTGTTAGAAAATAATTGATAAGTGAGAGGGAAAATTTTGGGGTACAATAGATTCCCCTGTTCAATCTTCTTAAACCTGAAGAGTTAGGTTGGCGGATTTGCCATTTGTGACTTGAAGGTGGAAGATGATTGGACACTAAAGTGCCCAGAAATTTGCACTCGAGGATGTGATGGTTGAAGGTATAGGGAGTGGGCTTAAAGATGCCATTTGGAGAGGATATGATAAGTTGTTGGAGATGGGCTTGCAGATTCCATCCAAAAATGATTGTTGGTGGGAATAGAGGAAGTGTCAGAATAAACCTCTGGTTGATTTACACTGGAGTAGTGGATGTGTCAGGTTAAGTAATAGAATAATATCCATAGGTGGATTATATTTGAATCGTTTCTGAAAGTTGATTCTGAATGAGTATCAGAATGGCGTTCGTGTCTTGGAGGGTATCTGAACTGCATCTGAAAGCTGAATCCGAATGAGTATCAGAATGGCATCCGTGTATGCAGCGTGTTTGAACTGTATTTGAAAGCTGAATCTGAATGAATATCAGAATGGCATCCGTGTCTGGAGCATATCTGAAAGATGTATCTGAATGAGTATTAGGATGGCATCTGTGTCTGGAGCGTATCTGAACTGTATCTGAAAGTTGTATCTGAATGAGTATCAGGATAACATCCGTGTTTGGAGCGTATCTGAACTGTATATGAAAGTTGTATCTGAATGAGTATCAGGAAAACGTCTGTGTCTGGAGCATATCTGAACGGTATCTGAAAGTTGTATCTAAATGTTCAGCTGGTCGTGTAGATAATTGTACTGGCCTGTTTCAGGTATCAATCTCTGACCTTTTTATAAATTGTTGATGATAGCCATCGGCTGACTGATATTTCTTGAAGAGATGAAAGATTAGTTGTATGCAATGTCATGATGTATGAAATGCATTGCATAATGATGTTCTTAATAAAATGAATGAGATTATGTTGTATGCGTTCGTGTTGTCAATGTCATGATGTATGGATGCAATGTATGGGTATGTAAGTTATGCTGTTGTAATACTATTGGATTAAGGAAAATAAATCTCTGACTGCTATTGGGGATGTGGAGCGTAAGTCTTCATGTTTTGAAGTGTTGGTGAGTTTATGAGCTTTTATTTAGAGAAATAAACTCGGTTGTAAGGGAAACATCGTGTGTTGCTTGTGAAATCCTGTTGGAGAATCCTGAGAAATTTGGAGGCTTCTATCGGGGATTGATAACTGGAAGTTCTGTTCCGTTGGGGATTAAGATGTACACTGTGGGAAATTTTATGGAATAGTTTAAAGATATTTTCCTGTTTCTTAAAGCCATTAGTGACTGTCTTTATATTTTCCGTTCCCTTTTGTTTATTTGTAAACAGTAGTTACGTTCAAATGCATATGATCAAAAATAAATCATTGGACGTTTTTGTAAAAAAAACACAGAAATAAAGAAAAACAGATAGTTTTGCACTTTCAAAGGAGTATCTTTGTATTAACTTGAATAAGTATTTTGTACAATGAGACGGACATCATAGTAAGAGAATGTTGTCGTAAAAAATGAAAATTTGATACGAACAAAAAAATAGCTATGTGCAATAATCCCATGGGGTTCCCATTCTGCTATAGCCTTCGTGTCTCTGAGCGTCTTGTCCACTTGCTGCCTTGTCCGATGTTGATTGGATTGATCAGAACCGCTGAGTTTGTCCGTCGAAGCCAAAGGTTGTTCGTAAAGGTGATCCAGCGAGACATAGTCGTACGCTTTAATTCCCTAACTTTTGCCTGGACCATCCTTTCGGGTTCTCAGCCCACCGGGATACCCTTTTTTTCCCAAGTCGCCCTTTCGGGTTTTCAACTTTCCGGGTGTACAAATTTTTTTGTTTTTATCCCTAATTTTTTCCTGAACCTTTTTGATTCGCCGGGATGCCCTTGTTTTGCCTAGGTGTGTCAACCTAGCGGGTCTCTTATGCGTAGTATCTTTTGACTATGTCAGTGTTCACAGGGTGTGGTAGGTCATCACCATCCATAGTGGTCAAGATCATTGCTCCACCAGAGAATATGCTTTTGATCACAAACGGTCCTTCGTATGTAGGAGTCCATTTTCCCCTAGGATCACATTGCGGCAGTATGATGCGCTTGATCAACAAATCCCCGACTCGATATACTTGGCGTCTAACCTTTTTGTTGAAAGCCTTGATCATCCGTTTTTGATACATTTGACCATGACAGACAACAGTAAGCCTTTTCTCATCAATCAAGTTCAGTTGATCAAGTCGAGTTTGGATCCAATCATCTTCATTCAACCCTGCATCCTTCATGATTCTTAGAGAAGGGATCTGGACCTCAATAGGCAAGACGGCTTCCATATCGTATACCAGAGATTAAGGTGTTGCCCTGATTGATGTGTGTGTCATGGTACGATAACCGTGGAGAGCGAATGGTAGCATCTCATGCCAGTCTTTGTACGTGACTGTCATTTTCTGTATGACCTTTTTGATGTTCTTATTTGTGGCTTCGACAACACCATTCATCTTTGGCTGGTAAGGGGAAGAATTGTGGTGTTGGATCTTGAATTGCGCACACAGTGTGGTGATCATAGTGTTGTGGAGATTCGTACCATTGTCAGTGATGATCCTCTCTGGGATACCGTACCGACAAATGAGATTCTGTTTGATGAACCAGGCGACAACATTCTTGGTAACGGAAGCGAAAGAAGCCGCCTCAACCCACTTTGTGAAATAGTCAATGGCCACCAAGATGAAGCAGTGTCCATTAGAGGTTATTGGCTTGATTTCTCCAATCATGTCGATGCCCCACATAGAAAAGGGAAAAGGAGCCGTCAAGACGTTCAAGGGAACCAAAGGTACGTGTACCTTGTCAGCATAGATCTTACACTTATGACAAGTTCGAGAGTACTGATAGCAACCTGCTTCCATGGTAGACCATTAATAACCTGCTCGTAGGATTTTCTATGCCATCGCATACCCACTGGAATGGTTGCCAAAATTGCCTTCATGTAGCTCAACCATGATCATCTTTGCCTCAAACTTGTCTATGCAATGGAGAAAAACATAGTCATGGTTGCGCTTGTAGAGAATGCCATTACTAAGGAAGAACTTAGCAGAGAATCTCCTTAGGAACTTCTTATCATTGACTAAAGCTCCTTCTGGATACTCTTGAGCCTCGAGATACCTCTTGACTTCATGAAACCAAGGCCGGTCCACTACTTCTTCAGTATTAATCTCGTGGCAGTGAGCTGGTTCATCCATTCGTTCAATGGTGATCTGGGGAGCCTCGTTATCCCATTTGAGTTTAAACATGGATGACATTGTGGCTAGCACATCTGCTAGTTGATTTTCTTTTCGCGAGAAATGCTCAAAGGTAATATTCTCGAAATGTGGGATTAATGTCAACACATGTTCTTTGTAGGGGATGAGGTTAGGGTGCTTAGTGTCCCATGTTCCTTTAATCTGACTGATGACCAAGGCTGAGTCTCCAAACACACTTAAAGAATTGATTCCCAAATCTATAGCAGCTTTGAGACTAAAAATGCACGCTTCGTATTCTGCCATGTTATTTTTACAGTTGAAACAGAGTCTTGCATTGAAAGGAGCGTGACATCCTTCAGGGGATATGAGTATAACACATATACCATTGCCGATTGCGTTGGATGCCCCATCAAAAACCTGGGTCCATCGGGATCCTTGTTCAGGTCTGTCATATGGTCTTAGTTCTTCACAGTTGTATACCATCATGATGTCTTCATCTGGGAATTCGAATTTCATGGACTGGTAGTCATCCATAACCTGATGAGCAAGGTGATCAGCTAGTACACTGTCCTTTATTTCTTTTTGGGTAGTATACTTAATGTCATATTCCGTCAGGATTATTTGCCATCTTGTTATTCTCCCTGAGAGGGAAGGCTTCTCGAATATGTATTTTATTGGATCCATCTTGGATATCAATAAGGTAGTATGGGTCAGCATATACTTTCTTAGCCAGTGAGCAGCCCATGCCAAAGCACAACAAGTTTTCTCGAGCAGTGAGTATCTTGTTTCACAGTCGGTAAACTTTTTTCTTAGGTAATAAATAACATGCTCTTTTCGGCCAGACTTGTCATGCTTCCCCAGCACACACCCCATTGAATTTTCCAAAATAGTTAGATACATGATCAAGGGTCTTCCCTCGACTGGTAGCATTAAAATAGGAGGTTCCTGCAGGTACTCTTTGATCTTTTCGAAGGCAGTTTGGCACTCATCATTCCATTTGACTACTTGCTCTTTCTTCAATAATTTGAAGATTGGTTCACAAGTAGCTGTCAGGTGAGAAATGAATCTGGAAATGTAGTTTAAAAGTCCCAAGAATCCTCTGACTTCCTTCTCGGTGCAAGGAGCAGGCATCTCTTATATCGCTTTCACCTTGGCAGGGTCCACTTCGATACCTTTACCGCTGACGACAAAGCTTAGGAGTTTACCAGACCTCACCCCAAATGTGCATTTATTCGGGTTCAACCTCAGCTTATATTTCTTTAATCTCTCCAAGAGTTTTTGTAAATGGTCAAGATGTTCCTCTTTAGTTTGAGATCTGGCTATCATGTCGTCCACAAAAACCTCTATTTCGTGATGTATCATGTCATGAAATAGAGCTACCATGGCACGCTGATAGGTTGCCCCAACGTTCTTCAACCCGAATGGCATAACCTTGTAACAGAAAGTCTTATTAGGTGACAAAGGTTGTTTTCTCCATGTCCTCAGGCGCCATTTTGATTTGATTGTAACCTGAGAAACCATCCATGATGGAAAACACCTTATGTTGGGCCGTATTATCAACCAAAACATCGATGTGGGGGAGTGGGAAATCATCCTTAGGGCTTGCCCTATTCAAATCTCTAGTCCACGCACATTCGCACTTTGCCATCCTTTTTAGGCACGAGAACAACATTGGCGACCCATTGCAGATAGGAGGTGATGACCAAGAATCCGGTATTGAATTGTTTCATTACTTCGGCCTTGATCTTCTCTGACATGTCTGGTCGCATGCGATGAACCTTCTGCTTTACTGGAGGGCAATCTTCTTTTGTTGGTAGACGATGTACCACGATATCAGCATCGAGTCCCGGCATGTCTTCATACGACCAGGAAAAGACCTCATAATAATCAAGTAGCAACTGAATCAGACGCTTCTTGACACTGGGTTCCAGATTGGCACCAACCTTGACTTCTTTCTTATCTTCTTCGGTACCTAGGTTAACTGTGTTCATTGGTTCTTTGTAGGGTTGTATGGTCCTCTCTTCTTGTTGTAGTAACCTGGCTAATTCCCATGGAACTTCACAATCTTCCTCTCCTTCGTCTTCGGCTCGGTAGATTAGATTTTCAGGGTCACAGAAAGCCATAGCAGAATGGTTACCCATGGGATCCTGAATGGATAAAGATCTGCATTTTGAATGTAAGTGTGTGTAAGAGTATAACTATCTTTGAAAGCAATAAAAAATGTAAAAAGAAAGACAAAGAACACAAATTTTGTATGCAAAAATGTCCATGATTCATTAATGACATATGAAAATGAGGTAACAACCCCTACAAATGGATCGTTATGTCTCGGGTAAGACACAAGGTTTTAAAAGTCTGAATTGTTTAATTATTATAGGTCCGACAAAATTTAAAGACAATTACTGTTGGATAAAAGTAATTGGGACAAAATCTTTAGCTTCCCAGTTGCTGAGTCCTCCATTGATAGTTGGGAAAATCCATTCCTCTAGGTCGTAGCTGTTCTCATAATCCTCAACCGCGTTGACTCTGTGGTTGCTAATCTTCAAGGGTGGTCCCCCGGCACGAGCACGACATACAGCTTTCTAGGCTCCTGAAGTGAAACCCAAATCAAATTTTTCAGATTTGTATGGGATATCCGGGAGTTAACCCCAAATAGTACACCCACCTTCTTCGATCACTGCCTTGGCATCTTTCAGAGAAGACATCTTTAGTGGAGGTCTTGTAATATTCAGGATTTAGGAAACAACCTTGGTTACTGCCACGGTTTGTGGAACTTCCTCGAAGTGCTGAAATGAGGTTTCAATGAATTCACCATCCAATTCCACATATCTGAAGGAGTCTAAGTGACTGACCATATATTCCTCTTCTCCATGGACAATAATGATTTTCCCATCGGTCGGATATTTCAGCATTTGATGTAATGTAGAGGTGACAGCACCGGCATTGTGAATCCATGGTCGGACCAACAAGAAGGAATAGGAAGGGTGGATGTCCATCACGTAAAAAGTTGAATTAAAGGTTTGAGTTCCAACTTTTATGGGGATGCCCACCTCCCCATGCACTGTCCTTTTTGAACCGTTGAAGGACTTTACCACTATGTTGCTGGGTTTTAAGGTCAAACCTTCAGTGTCAAGTCTATTAAGAGCCTTCTTAGGCAGCACATTCAAAGACGAACCGGTATCGACCAAGACATGGGCCAAAGTTGTGCCTCTGCATTCGACAGAGACATGCAATGCCTTGTTGTGCTTCCTCCCTCTAGGTGTCAAGTCAGCATCAGAAAAGCCTAAACCATTATCTGCGGTCAAGCTGGCCACACAGTCTTGGAACTGATCAGCAGAGGTTTCTTGTGGTACATGGGCGATTTTAAGGAATTTCACCAGGGGCTTTGCATGAGCTTCAGAGCACAACAATAAAGCCAACATGGAAATCTTTGATAGAGTCTGCCCTAGCTGTTCTACTACGTTGTAGTCGCTTTTCTTTATGATCTTAAGAATTTATTCCATCTCCTTTTGGGAGGCCTCAGGGATAGATACTGATTGCGCCTTCATTCGAACAGGCTCAACCAGAATGCCTTTGCCCCGAGTCTCAGTCGACTTGGTGGCAAGAGTATCAGCAGGTGTGACTATAGGAATTGTAGTTGTAATAGTGTCAATAGGAACATAAACAGGGATGATTACAGGACCGGTAATAGTCTTCGGAGGAACAATCTCTGGGAGAATACTCTGCCACTTCGGGTTATCTTGCTGGTTCCGCAATGTTGCTGATGTCGGGGTCAGCCTTCTTAGAAATTGAGTCTTCAACAATCGGCCAATCCTGCTTGACACCGTGATAGTAGACATCACCCCAATAATTCAATGGGATAGTCTTATCTGATGAGTACGGTATTGGTCCAGGCATAGTAATTATCAGTGGAGCTATTTTAGGAACTGATGTAATCCTAACGGGTCTTTTGGTGGAGACCCTGGAAGAATTGGCGGAAATGGTTACTATTGAAACATCATTGTAGGAAATGGTTGGAACGAGAGTCTTTTCAAACAAAATCTCTTTGTCATCCATTAGGCGTTGAACACCTGCTTTTAATAAATAACAACCAATTGGTAGGTAGGAGCAGAAGTGGCAGCTTTCGTCACATCCTGGAAATAAACTAGCCTTCAACAGGTTCTTCTTGACGGTCAGGAGAGGAGTAACAAGTTCATCAATAGTAGTAACAAACATATCATCTTTGAAAGCATTAACACCACGACCATGCTTGGGTATATGAGCGGTGATAACATTTGGGATTTCAGGAGAATCGAATTCAATTTCTTTGGCTTCAAGAAGGTCTTGCACCTTGTTTTTCAAAGCCCAATAGTTGTTAGTATCATCGTCTGGGCTTTCTGAATGGTAAGCACAGCGAGCATTAGGATGGTAGTGAGGAGAGGTTGTGTTAGGATTCTTTGGAGCTTCTTTCAAAGTTACCAGATTAGATCTCAACAAATGTGGCAGTACTTGAGATAGTGTCATATTAATCAGGGTAAATTGTCTTACTAGTATTTCTATTCTAGGCTGATCGTTCCTTTGTTGAGTAGGTGCAGGCTTAGGGATCATGACAACCCCTACTATTGGACGACGTTCAGTTCTTTCTTGATTCCTTTGAGGATACACATCACTAACTTCTTTCTTCCCAATAAATGGTTTTCTTACAGCAGCAGAGGATACGTCTTTCTGGATCTTCCCACTCTTAATCCCGACTTCCACTCTTTCTCCTGTCAAGATTAATTCAGTAAAGCCTGTTGAGGAGCTTCCAATTAAATGATTAAAGAAAGGACCGGACAGGGTACCCAAAAACATGTCTACTAGTTCTCTTTCAGAAAGGGGAGGCTGGACTCTTCCTGCTAAGTCCCTCCATTTATGTGCGTAGTATTTGAAACCTTCACTTGAAACCATAGCCATACTCTGGAGTTGAGTACGGGTAGGAGCGAGGTCTGTGTTGTAGTGATACTGTTTATGGAAAGTAGCGGCAAGGTCTTCCCAATTGTGAATATTGGCCCTTTCCAGTTGATAGAACCAATCAAGCTTAGTTCCAGATAGACCGTCTTGAAAGAAGTGTACCCACAAATCTCTGTCAGTAGTGTGAGGCTGTATCTTCCTCACATAGGATCAGAGATGCATCTTGGGACACGAAACTCCGTCGTATTTATAAAAAATTAGTGCCTTAAATTTTGGTGGAATGACAATCCTAGACACCAAACCCAGCTCTTCAAAGTCTAGCCCGAGCACTTTCTGAATTTCCATTGCGCTTAGTCATTCTTCCAGATGTTTGTATTTATCGTCAGTCGGGGGATAGTGCTCTTCAGAGTAGTCTTCTTCTTCTTCCTCTTCAGATTCTAGCTGGACAACCACTTCCTTGCCTTTCAATTCTTAGTTATCCTTTTCACCAGATGACGTTGCAAAGTCTAGGGTCCGTCTGGCTTGTCCTTGGAACCTTCTTCCCATATTCAGAACTCCAGTTACTTTCTTTGCTTTCTTCTTCTTTTCTTCAACTAGCAAAGTTTTCAGATCCTCTTCTCCTTTGGCTAGAGTCAGGAACATCTGTTGAAACAGAGCATTCTGCGCCTGGTGGTCTTTTACTGTCTGCTCGAGATCCATCTTACTGAAATAAACAGTAGAAAGATGAGGAGACTTGTTGTGAGAAAACCTGCTTATGTTATGATGAATGGTAAATGCAAATGCAATGATTTCAAGGAAATTAGAGATTTAAATTTTCTTTAGATAAAAAAGGAACACACATTATATTAATAAATCAAAGCTTGAGTACATTATGCCTCTTTTGGGCTTACAAGGAAATACAAAAACTCTAATATAAAAAAGTTGTACGCATCCTCTTTGGTGCCGTGTAGGCGTTCAGGTTTCGCTACTCATGAAGTTGCTTGGTGAGTTCCAAAACCTTTTTCTCGCTGGCGAAGAATTGGGCTTTGAAAGTGTCTCGCTCCCCCTTAAGTTGTATCCAATCCCTTTGTAAGTCTTCAAGAGAGGTGGGCATGTCAGGATGCAGGATAGTGTATGGAACATCTCCTTCCACAATAAGCTCTATGATTACTTGGAGAATGTAGGGGTAAGGCATCATAAGATTTTGGTCACGAGCTCGTACCCATTTGAGGTAAGGTTCAAGAGGGATGTAATTCTTGTGCCCCAATTTATTTCTATCTACCTTATTCAACATCCTCCAAGCTCGGATAAATCTATGGAGGTGACCTTGATCATCGTTCTCGTAGTCAAATACCAAACCTCGAATGAGCATCTCATGTGGGCCATCCCTTTGGGCGTAACAAAACTGTGTCAAGGCTAAGTAGGGGTTGTAGGTGATGCATCCCTTAATTCCAAGTAAGGGGACATTAGGGAATTCTCCACAACGGTCGATGATAGTAACATTCTCTATAGATCGGGAACACCAATGAATTTCTGAATGCTTGAGCGTCATCAACCTACGTAACTACCATGATCCTTGCTCGTTCTTCAATACAGATTGGGGAAGATGCTAAATAAACCATCTTTCCAAGAGAGGAGTACAACACATAAGGATAAATCTTTTCCTCATAGTGAGAGTGTGAAAAAAATGTAGGATGTCCCCTAGTAAAGTAGGCACCGGGTTACGAGACATGAAGATTTTGACGGTGTTGACATCTATGAGTTGGTCAGGATTTGGAAACAAAATCATCCCTTAGATGAGGAGAGCCACAATTTCCTCAAAAGCTTGAAAATCCAAAGAGTTCCAACAATTTTGGGCTTTCTCAAACAAGAATTATGCTAAGAAACCCTTGACACCACTCATTGTTTCCCAATTAGTCGTGATATCAGATGATTGCAAGTGTAGAGCTTGAGCAATATATTCTTGCTTTAGATCTCTTTCCGTACCATTGAAAGGCAGTTGATTGAGAAAGGGAATCCTCGGGAGTCGGGAGAATTCTTCCAAAGTTGGCATAAGTTGATAATCGGGAAATGTGAAGCAATGGTGTAAAGGATCAAAGAACTGAAAGAGCACCTTCATCATGTCCTCATCAGTGTTGGAGGTGACCAAGTTTAGTAGGTGACCATGTCTTTCGGTAAATGGAGAGTTTTAAGGAATCCTTGATGCTAGCTCTTTAAATTGAGGAGGGATCCTTACAAGGTTGACTTGAATGGTTTTCCTACGAATAGAATCCATGTCCTACAAAACAGAATAAAAATAAATCCCAAGATCCTTGAAATGGTTAGTGAATGAGTATGATGTCATGATGTTTATGATGTTATGTACAAATATATATACAAACAAAGCAAACAAGTCCTTAGGTTTAGACTTGCATGGAGTCTCATAGGTAAGTACCCTCTTGAATTTTAGTTGGCTCAAACCTGTCCTAGTAATAGTAATCGGGTTCTAAGGGAGCTCAATATCATTGGTTTGTTTTCTCGGGCATTGTTTCAGCGCAAGCCTCTTTAATGGCGAATGAAATATCCCAAAAAACCAAACCTCAATGAGTGTGGTATCGAGTATCTACCAACTTCGAACTGCACCAAAACCGGTCATTTCACTACGTCCTAATGGACATGTTGGTCAAGTAAAGGTTCTAGAAGTTAGTTAGTGCTTCATGACATCACTCAGCGGCCCCGTATTCTCCTTGACTACTCAAGGGATACCGGTACCCACAAATATGTGACACTAACATAGCTATTTCTTAGACCATGTCGGTATACCCCGCACAGTTTCCATAACGTATTGCTACTTACCTATAAGGTATCTCAAATCCGGGTAGAGGATTCAAACCCAAACAAAGAACCAAAATGTAAAGCATACAAGTCAAACAATGAAAGCAAATAAATGTGATCTAGCCCTAAGGTAACCCCACTTTTAAGATAATCCCCAGCAGAGTCGCCAGTTCGTTGATACGGTGGGAGAACTGACTTGGTTGTTTTGCGTTTGATCGCAAATGTTGCGGTTAGCAAGAGTCGCCACCGACTTTTCTTTTATCCAAAAGGAAAGGTGAAAAAGCACAGGAAAGACCTTTGAGATTGTAACTTGAGTTCGGGGGTAGATTATGAAAAGGGAAGGTATTAGCACCCTTTTCATCCATAGTTTTCCATGGGCTCTTAGTTACTTTCTAGATCACTTGCTTTTGTTTGAAAATGTGCTTCGTGTGGTTTTTGAAAGTATTTTGTAAAGAGGCCATTATTTAGGCAAACTTTGTAATGATTCTCGTTCGTAAGAATGTATACAAAGTATTGATCTTTTTGAAAATATTTTCAAGTTTTGAAGATGTTTTGAAAGTGTTGGTGTTTCTTTTGAAAAATAGCAAGGATGTTTTTGTTTTGAAATGGAGCAAGTAACTAGGAACATTCTACCTACTCAAAAGTCTTTCATGTTCATTTCCTTTTTCCTTTGACATTGTTATCTTACCATTGATTTGGTAAGTAACCCTATCTTTGGATGTAAAAGGGACAGGCGCGGGTCGTCATATAACCATGATTAGTAATGAAACAAGATATCTTAGCATTATTCTTTAGGGACTAAGATCATTTGAAAGGAAACATTTGAAGCGTCATCGAGGGACTATGATCTTGCATTTTGCTTGTCTTTGCTAAGATACCTCACATGTGTAATATGGTCATTTTAGTAAGGCAACCAAGTTGATTTATCCTAGGGGTGCTTGTGTGCAAGTGTATTGATTTTCATGCTTTATTTTTTATCTTGATTAGGGTTTGCTATTTTGTTGGTTTTAGTTTTTCCATACAAAACTCTAATTACTAGCATTTGTATATAAAGCGATAAATTACGGAATTTAAAATTACTATGCTATTACAATACTTATGGGAGGGGGTGTACAAATTACAAATGGGGAGTATTATAAGAAAATTAAACCTAAACAATCTATTACAACCATATTGAACATGTTCAAATGATTGAATAAATAATATATAAATACAAGAATATAAAAAGAGATGATTTTTGTTTGGTTTTCATAAAAAGGGTTTAACATAAACCTAATTAAAAAATGATTAGTTAAAATTAAAATAAAATTAACTAAACTAATTGAGAAAAGAAATTAAATTAAAAAGATTTTTTAGGGTTTTTATGAAGAAAAAGGGTTTTAAGTTAAATAATAATAAAAAGTAAAAATTAAATAATTAAAAGAAAACTAAATTCTAAAATATTTTAATTAAGAAAATAAAATAATTATTAAACCTAAGTCTAAATATTTAATTATTTAAAAGATAAATTAATTTGTTAATAGAAAATGTTTTTAATATTTTTGTTTTATAAGAAAATAAAATGAATAAGAGTAGATAAAATATTTTTGGATTTTTTATAATTAATGAGAATAATAATAACAATAATAATAATAATAATAATAATAATAATAATAATAATAATAATAATAATAATAATAAATAAAAATATTAAAGAAGAAAAGAACTAAAAAAAATAAGAAAAAAAATAGTAAAAGAAATTGGGACAGGGGTGCACAAGTAAATCAGGGGTTAGTAAAAGAAAAAACATCATCAGGCCCAAGTTGGAAGCCCAGACGTTGCTTGTTTGGAAACAAAAAAAGTGAAAAATTGTGAGAAATGAAAAAGGTAGCACGCTGGGTGTTGAAGCCACGTCCTCTTGGTTACCAGCGTGCTGCCTTACCATTGGGGGGGCTATACATCCGTTTATTAAAATGAAATGATAAATACATAACGTAACATGCTTCCAAGGCCTGTACTTCATCTTCAACCTTCAGCCAGCCAGAGCACCTGTAACTTGTTTATCTCTTAACAAAAATGAAAAGTTCAAACATGAAAGTTATGGCATTTCTTCCCACGAATCCAACCATATAAATAACTAAAGTTATAAATCCAAGATGAGTGAGAATTTTTCTTGCCCTAATTTAAAACCTAAAAATTTCAAAAACTTTAACTCTAAAATTCTCTAAACTCAGGCCATATAAATGAAAACTATGGATATGTACAGCTTCGTGGCAATGGTATCTACATTTTATCTTCACAAATCAGAATCAAATGATGCTTGTATGAAGAGATAGAAGTTTGAAAACTTACCTCTTGCAGCTGGAGTCGTGTATGGAGTTTGAGCAACCTTTGAGATGGCCTGATGATTTCTGTAGCTTTCCTGGAACTCCTTAAGTGTGTTCCAACTTCTACTTTGCTTTGAGGATGGCTGGAACTCTCAACTCAAGCCAAGTTGTAAGCTTCAGTTTTGAAAATGGTGGATGGTGATGGAGGGGTTACAGTTAGGAAACAGGGGCTTGGATCACTTTGATATGATGTATATAAAGTGTTTGAATGGTTAAAACTTAATACGCATGAGTGGATTTGAAGATGGATATGTGAGGTTCAAAGCTGTCATATTATGGAAGATCCTGAGTTGCAGAGTGCTTGGGAGTGTTTTTGGGTCCTTGAAATCGTGTGTCATGTTGCAATATACTTGTGAATAAGTAAGGAAAGGGTTAGAGTACTTGAGGAGGTCAGAAGCACGAGATGTAGAGTTATGGCTATGTTCCTTGATTTTGAAGAAAAGTGAAAACATGGTTTCAAGGCATAATACAAGCATGGCCAAAGGGTTAAAGTACTTGAGGAGGTCAGAAGAACGAGATGTAGAGTTATGGCTATGTTACTTGATTTTGAAGAAAAGTGAAAACATGGTTTCAAGGCATATTACAAGCATGGCCTGAGTTTATGGGAGGTTCTAGACATGTTTCTTTTGCCTTTGACATTGCTTGTGATCAGAAGGAACAAGTGCAAAGCTCTATGCATTGACTTTGTGATTAAAGCTTCTTTACAAGAATGGAATGGTTACTTTGTGCCATAAATGGAAATGTAACTTAGAAAAAGGCTCAAGTACTTGAATTAAAGCTCTAATAGTTGTGTAAACATTTAATTATGGAGTGACAAACAAGTTTGAGGCCTGCAAAGCAAATATTATGCAGCCTAGGCTTGGATTTGAATTCTTGTTCATCATGAAATGACTTGTAATTTAAGTTTGAAAACCCTAACTTCATCTCTCCGATTCTCCTTGCTCGCAAATGATCTCAAGGATTTCTTGGACATTTTGGAAATATTGTAATGTTATCTATAACCCCTCTTTGAATCACTTTTGAAAATTCCCCTTGGAACTATATGAAAAAGTTCCATGAAGTTAGGTCAAAATCCTGACCAAAATTAGGGCAAAATTTTCACTAAGTGTTCAATTTAAAGACCATGACTTTATGAATTAATAACTTGATATATAAGAACTTTTATAAGAATTTGTGTAAAGAAATGTTGTAGATATCATGGATATATACAACTTTCATGTTGAAAGTTTCTTTTGAATCATCTTTCATCATGGTGAAAAATTGGCTCAAAGTTGTGAAAAAACATGAAGTTTTAAACACTTAGAAAAATTTCTAAGTTAGAAAACTTTGAATTTTCAAAATGAAATCTTGACTTTTTGATTTATTGATGAATGAGTTTCATATTTTGAAATGTTTTGATGAATTGTGATCTTTGGCACTTGATTTTGAACAAAAAGTCATAGTTTGACTTTTCAGTGTACGATTGACTTTTGATCGGTTGACTGAAAATTCACTATCAATCCAATTGATCTTGAGAAAAGTTTTAGGTCATTCCATTAGGTAAAAATGATTCAATTGAACTCTTGAGATCATGCCTCAAACCACTTAACCATTTTCTAGGTCAAAAATCAGAAATTGCCTTTTCTCAGTCAAAACCCTAATTTTGGCCATTTTGCCCTTTTGATGATTTGATCAGATTTCTTGAGTAATTATGGTCCAAAATTGATCAAATGATACATATGAGTTTATAATGTTTCTATGGATAAAAAATTATGAAGTTTGAATGTGAATTGGCCAAAGTTGACTTTTTCCCCAATACAACTGATTTTTAGGTCAACTGCTCAATTGACTGCGCAAAAGTGTGATCCAAGGCTTGAAACTTGACATGAGTAATATTGGGAGTCCATAATGATCCATGAAATTCATATGAGGCATTGAAAGTTCAATTATCCTTGTGCAATCTCAAACCCTAATTTTGGTCATGAGTGCTTAAGGAGGTGTCTTGAGTTGATCAACCCTAGTGCAGTCTTGAACCAAGAGAGATCTTTTGTGAGAAAATAATTGATAAGTGAGAGGGAAAATTTTGGGGTACAACATCTGCCCCTGTTCAATTTTCTTAAACCTGAAGAGTTAGATTGGAGAATTTGTTATTCGTGACTTGAAGGTGGAAGATGATTGGACATTAGAGTGCCCAGAAATTTGCACTTGAGGATGTGATAGTTGAAGGTATAGGGAATGGGCTTAAATATTCCATTTGGAGAGGAGATGAGAAGTTGTTGGATATGGGCTTGCAGATTCCATCCAAAAATGATTGTTGGTGGGAATAGAGGAAGTGTCAGAATAAACCTCTGGTTGATTTACAATAGAGTAGTGGATGTGTCAGGTTGAGTAATAGAATAATATCCATAGGTGGATTATATTTTACTCGTTTCTGAAATTTGATTTCGAATGAGTATCATAATGGAGTCTGTGTCTTGGAGCGTATCTGAACTATATCTGAAATCTCAATCCGAATGAGTATCAGAATTGCATCCGTGTCTGGAGCGTGTCTGAACTGTATCTGAAAGCTGAATCTGAATGGGTATCAGAATGGCATCCATGTCTAGAGCGTATCTGAACTGTATCTAAAAGTTGTATCTGAATGAGTATCAGGATAGCATCCATGTCTGGAGCGTATCTGAACTGTATCTGAAAGTTGTATCTGAATGAGTATCAGGATGGCATCCGTGTTTGGAGCGTATCTGAACTGTATCTGAAAATTGTATCTAAATGAGTATCAGGATGGAATCCGTGTCTGGAGCATATCTGAACTTTATCTGAAAGTAGTATCTGAATGTTCAGTTGATCGTGTAGATAATTGTCCCAACTTGTTTCTGGTATCAATCTCTGACCTTTTTGTAAATTGTTGATGATAGCCATCGACTGAATGATCTTTCTTGAAGAGATGAAAGATTAGTTGTATGCAATGTCATGATGTATGAAATGCATTGCATAATGATGTTCTCATTAAAATGAATGAGATTATGTTATATGCGTTCGTGTTGTCAATGTCATGGCGTATGGATGCGATGTATGGGTATGTAAGCTATGCTGTTGTAATAATGTTGGATTAGGGAAAATAAATCCTTGACTGCTGTTGGGGATGTGGAGCGTAAGTCTTCATGTTTTGAAGTCTTGATGAGTTGATGAGCTTTTATTTAGAGAAATAAACTCAGTTGTAAGGTAAACATCGTGTGTTGCTTGTGAAATCCTGTTGGAGAATCCTGTGAAATTTGGCGACTTCTACCGAGGAGTGATAACTAGAAGTTCTGTTCTGTTGGGGATTAAGCTGTACATTATGGGGGATTTTATGGAATAATTTAAAGATATTATCCTGTTTCTTAAAGCCATTAGCGATTGTCTTTCTATTTTCTGTTACCTTTTTCTTATTTGTAAACAGTAGTTACGTTCAAATGCATATGTTCAAAAATAAATCATTGGACGTTTTTGTAAACAAAACACAGAAATAAAGAAAAATAGATAGTTTTGCACTTTCAAAGGAGAATCTTTGTGTTAACTTGAATAAGTATTTTGTACAATGAGACGAACATCCTAGTAAGAGAATGTCGTCGTAAAAAATGAAAATTTGATACAAAGAAAAGATAACTATGTGCAATAATCTCATGGGGTTCCCATTCTGCTATAGCCTTCGTGTCTCTAAGCGTCTTGTCCACTGGCTGCCTTGTCTGAAGTTGATTGGATTGATCAGAATCGCTGAGTTTGTTAGTCGAAGCCAAAGGTTGTCCGTAAAGGTGATCCAACATGACATAGTCGTACGCTTTAATTCCCTAACTTTTTCCTAGACCACCCTTTCGGCTTCTCAGCCCACCGGGATACCCTTTTTTTCCCAAGTCTCCCTTTTGGGTTTTCAACTTTCCGGGTGTATAGATTTTTTTATTTTTATCCCTAATTTTTGCCTGAACCTTTTTTATTCCCCGGGATGCCCTTGTTTTTCCTAGGTGTGTTAACCTAGCGGGTCTCTTATGCGTAGTATCTTTTGACTATGTCAGCGTTCACAGGGTGTGGCAGGTTGTCTCCATCCATAGTGGTCAAGATCATTGCTCCACCAGAGAATATGCTTTTGATCACAAATGGTCCTTCGTATGTAGGAGTCCATTTTCCCCTGGGATCACCATGCGGAAGTATGATGCACTTGATCACCAAATCCCCGACTCGATATACTTGGCGTCTGACCTTTTTGTTGAAAGCCTTGATCATCTATTTTTGATACATTTGACCATGACAGACAGCAGTGATCCTTTTCTCATCAATCAAGTTCAGTTGATCAAGTCGAGTTTGGATCCAATTGTCTTCATTCAACCCTGCATCCTTCATGATTCTCAGAGAAGGGATCTGGACCCCAATAGGCAAGACAACTTCCATACTGTATACCAGAGAGTAAGGTGTTACCCTGGTTGATGTGCGTGCCGTGGTACGGTAACTGTGGAGAGCGAATGGTAGCATCTCATGCCAGTCTTTGTACGTAACTGTTATTTTCTGTATGATTTTTTGATGTTCTTATTTGCGGCTTCGACAACACCATTCATCTTTGGCCGGTAAGGGGAAGAATTATGGTGCTGGATCTTGAATTGCGCATACAGTACGGTGATCATAGTGTTGTTGAGATTCGTACTGTTGTCAGTGATGATCCTCTCTGGGATACCGTACCGACAGATGAGATTTTGTTTGATGAACCGGGCAACAACATTATTGGTAACAGAAGTGAAAGAAGCCGCCTCAACCCACTTTGTGAAATAGTCAATGGCCACCAAGATGAAGCGGTGTCCATTAGAGGCTGTTGGATTGATTTCTCCAATCATGTCGATGCCCCATATAACAAAAGGCCAAGGAGCCGTCAAGATGTCCAAAATCCTAATTCCATCGTGTGTTTTCATTTCTAATCAATCACAAAGCTTCCATATTTAATTTAGAACTCATCCCCACCCTTGTTTCATAAATGTAACTCCATCTTCATCATCCTCCAAACTCAAAAACTCAACTCTGCAACTTGACTTCTCCAAGAAGATTCAACCACTCAAGTAAGAGTTGCATTAGCTTCCTAGGAGTCCAGTGAAGCTATCCAGATCATCACCACACTTCTAGAGGTGCTCAAACTCCATACACGATTTCTAGTTTTGAGGTAAGTTTTCTAAACTTTGAACTCTCTCTATAAGCATCATTAATTGTTAATTTGTGAATATAAAATGTAGACATCATAGCCCTGAAGCAAACCATGTCTTTAGTTTTCATTTATGTTGCTTGAGTGATGTGAATTTTGAGTTTGAAATTTCTGATAAAATTCAGTTTTATTTGGTACCAAACAAAATTCATGTTCATCTTTGATTTATAGCTTTAGTTTTTTTTATATGGTTGGATTCGTTGTAAAAAATGGAATAATTTTCATGTTTACAATTTTGAAAATGGTTAAAAAATGAGCAAGATCAGAATTCATAGCAATGGTGTTGTTGCTCTGCGCACGCAAGGTTGGAGATGAAGCCATTTCAAATATTCAGGACCAAGTTTATTTTAAGTTTATTACATATTGTATTATGACCGGATGAAACAACCACCCTAGTGGCAGAAGAAGCGCGCGTAAGGTATTGATCTATAGGGACCTGGGTTCGAGCCCTAGTGGTACCCTTTTATTTGTTTCACGTTTATTTGTTTCAGATCCAATGCAATGATGTACAAGGCGCCTACCATGGACTTCATATCAACACCACATGATCACCATACAACCAGATCCAATACTCTACAAAGCAAGACCATGATGCACCTTCAAAAGTCAGACATATGGGATCTGTGATCGGTGGATTTAGAACTGACTGTTTTTTAAGCTGGTTCGCGAAATGTCGCGGAAGCAAGAGTCGCCACCGTCTTTTATTTTCTCCAACATGGACAGGACAAAAGCACAGCAAAATTCCTTATGAGATAGTTTCTCGGTTCGGGAGGTAGATTTATAGAAAGGGAAGGTGTTAGCACCCTTTCTATCCATGGTTATCCATGGGCTCTTAGATACTTGCTCATTGTGTTTTCAAAAGTGTTTGCTTTTCAATTGTGAGTGGGTTTGGAAAAAGTTTCGTTTAAAGATTTCAGATCGACTCTTGTATCATTCCTCAAGAGTGTTTGAAAAATTGTTTTGAAAGCTTTTTGAAAGTGTCGGTGTGAAAAGAGTTTTGATTTGTTTTGAATAGAGCAAGTATCTATGAGTCATCTACCTACCCTAAGGAATTAGGTTGTGTAAATGTCCTTAAGGTAATGTCATCCCACCATTGAGAGGTAGGTAGCACCACCGTTGGAGGTGTTCGGGTCAATTCGTTAAGGGACAGTGTGGTCACCAGAGCAACAGTAGGACACCTTAGAAGCTACCCATATGCCATAGATCATGGACATAAGGACTTACTAAAACGTCTTATACCCGACGACCACGTTTTGAGGGCAAGGCAACAGTGAGGCGTACCCTAAGAGTGGTGTGTGAATTTGTGTGTTGTTTTCATGTTATGTTTTATCTTGTACATGCATCACGGTGCTCTACGCTTGTTTTTAATTTAAGCCATACATTCTTTCATGCAATTATAATTTAAAAGTGCGGAAATTTAAATGCGGAAAGATAAATCCTACGCTATTACAAGGCGCGGGTCTATACATCGCCAAATTAACAAAGACTCGTTTTAATAAAAATGCGGAAAGCAAAACCTAGTTACTATTACATGGCTTGAGAAATTACATAATATTTGGAAGGAAATAAATTAACGTGCGAAAAGAATAAAAATAGAACGTTCGAGGGCGTTGGACCCTTTTGAAATTAAATTAAATGAAAAGTTAATTAATTATTAAATTAAAGAAAAGAAATGTTTTTTTTGATGGTTTTTGTATTTATGAAATAAAGAAAATTAAAATTCAAGAGAAACCCTAATTATAAGTTGTTTTTAATTATTAAAGAAAAATATTAAAGTTTAACCTAATTTACTAAATATTTAATGTACATGTTTATTTACAAAATAAATTAGTAATTAATAATAATGATAATAAGAAAAAATTATTTATTAAGAAAAGTGATAAAAAGTTAAAAACATAATTTCTACATATTTTAATTTATTGAGAAAAAGATTAAAGTTTTAAAACCTAATTTACTAAACTAATTATTAAAGTTTATTTACAAAATAAATTAATAGTGAAATAATAATAATTAAATATATTTTAGTTTCTGATTTTTTATCTTATGAAAATTAATTTATGAAATTAAAGAAAACAATTGAAAACAATTAAAAGAATAAAAAGGTAAATCAAATAAAAAAAATAAAAATGTGCAAACCATGGGGGGTATTCAGACCCAAAGGGAGGTTTTTTGTGAGAAATCTGGCCCATTAGACAAAAAGCCTTATTTGACTTTCTGGCATCACGTGCGTGTTCATTGACTCCTGAGTACCGTGGTCTGCATTCTTTGGCCATTGGATTGGGTTTCATGGCCATTTGTGTTCTGGCTGTTGGTCATTTGGCTTTTGGCCATTTGGCTTTTGGCCATTTGGCTTTTGGCCTCAACGTTCCTTAATGAACCTGCATGAGATCCTGTCTAAATCTGCAGTGTTGAATCTCACGAACACATTAAATGAAATCATAAAATGCAAATAAAGCCAATATATAAAGAAATTTAATGTTTAGGCACAATATGGCATGTATGAATGATTATACCCTTTTGATCATGGAGATCAAATCAATCTTACCCTTACTGGAAAATTAGTGACCTGAATGCTTTTATGCCCTTTGGATCATGGAGATCAAGCCGGCCTTATCCTTACTGAAGAAGTAATGAGGTGTTGGTTTGTAACTGTGATGACTTGTTTGTAGTGAGAGAGGGATTTGTAATAAGGATTTCAAGGTTTTAGGGTTCTTGAAAGAATTTGATATTCTAACAGTGTTGTGGCAAGGTTTTTTCTCTCTTTTTCTCCTTTCTGGTTTGTGTGAAAAGAAGGTGATTATATAATGGAAATTAGGGTAAAGAAAATGGGCTTTGAATGTGCAATTGGGCCTCCAATGTTCACTTGAGTTCGTCACTTTCCAGGCTAAATCGCAGGGACTTAAGTGCAATTTTTGAAGTTGAAATGTGAAAACAAAATGTAGCCGACATCGATAACTAACTCCTTTCCGAAAATCGGCTCAATCGGATAAATGGTGAATTAGTTATGAATTTTTAAAGTTTCAGCTCAGACAAACTTATTTTGGGCTCCAGTGTCGACTCTGACACGTTCTTCAATAAAAAACTGGTATTGATCGGAGCATAATCCGGTCTCGACTTTTGAAGAAAAGTTGTAGATCTATGAGTCAGGGACCTTGTGTAAAAATATGAGCCCAATCCGATAAAAATTGACCGAGTTATGAATTTTCGAAGTTTCGGCCCAGATGAAATAATATTCAGCATTCAGGATTTTCAGCGTATCACGCACTCTGAGCAAAAAACGAAAGCCTTTTGAATACCGTTTGAACTCAATACCTTCTGTCAAAATGTAGTCACCTCAATTTGTGAAATTTTGGCGCCGGAACCAGCTCGATACGATGAAAATCGACCAAGTTATGATTTTCTGAACATGACGCAAATAAACTTCTGTCACAAATTTTCTGTGCGAAAATACTTGATAAATCCACATTTTTGAAGACCTTCTGATTGAAATTGGCTTCCAGCCGTGAGAGATGAAAACGTAGATAATGTCAAGACGAAATTTTAGCCACCGGAACGGGTTCAAAACGAGTCACGATATTCAAGTTATGAATTTTTTAGCGCGTAAAAACTGCACTTTCAGCACACTTTTTCACCATATTTCTTCAAGAAAACTCGCACATTCGGATACCTTCTTTAAAGAATTGACTCTTGAGCCGAACCTGAATTTGAGAATATGTTATCAGAGATATCTTGGCGAAAGAATACCTGAATATGACGCGCCGGGTTGGACTTGTGAATTTTTCTTGAAATATTTTGAGAAATATGGGAGAGCAAATTTTGAGGTACAACAGGATCCATACAGGCGCTGGGCTTCCCAGAATTTGGGCCTCATCATTTTTTGTTTTTGCTTTCTTATACCCCCCTTTCTACTAAAAATAGTGCATGCCCAATTCTATTTTTATTTTTATTTTTATTTTGTTTTTTTGATTCCAAACAAAAATGGACTTGAGCCTTTTTACTAATTCTTTACCCCCATTTTTCTTTTCAAACATCTAAGCCCAATACTTTTATATTCTTTATACTTTTTCTATATTTTCATTCATTTATTTAAACAAAAAATACAAAATAAATATATCTTTCTTAAATACTTTAATTTAAGCATTTTATTTTATTTTAGTTAAATTAATTATTATTATTTCTTTTACATTATAAAAACATTTTCTTTCCAAATTAACATCAACATTCAAACTATTTTCTAAATCATTAGACTTAAGTTTCATTTTCTTAATGTCAATTAAATTAGATTTTAGGGTTTTGATTAAATAATTAATTAACTTCTCTTGTAATTAAAATTAACTAGATTAAATTAGGTTAATCTTTACACCTTTCTATCAAAAAACCCTGAAAAACAATTTCCTCTTCATCTTTACATCTTGTACATTTTATTCATATTCAATGGTTTGTAATAGATAATTAGGGTTTATTGCTTTCTTCCCCCTATTCACAAACTTGTACCCCCCATCCCAAAGTGTTGTAATAGCGTAGGACATTTAAATTTCACAATTTATCGTTTTCCTTTTTATTGTTAGTAATTAGGGTTTTCATGAAAAAACTTAAAATCAAACCTAGATAAACCCTAATCCAAAGATAAAATACTTGAAATCAAACGCTTTACACACATGCACCTCTAGGGAAACCCACACTTGTTGCCTCGGATAAAAAACAGTCATGTCCCTCGAATGTGGGATGTTTTAGCAAAGACCATCTATTAAAAGATCGTAGTACCTCGATGACCCTTCAATGTTGCTTTCGGTAAACGATCTTAGTCATTTACGATAATTTCTAAAACATCTTACAAGTTACCTTCTATGACCAATGGTAAAATAGCACTATCTAAATAAGGAGGAAAAGAACAAAGACTCTTTGAGTAGGTAGAATGCTCGTAATTGCTTGTTCACAAACTAAAACCATTTCCATACGTTACACTTTCAAAAACAAACATCTTTTCAAATACTCTCATTCCAAACAAATATCTTCAAAACAAACATTTTGTATACATTCTCAACGATACGAGAATCATTACAAAATGGCCTTATATTGGCATTTTCAAAACATCTTTCCAAACATTCCCTTTCAACAAACATTTTCAAAACCAACACTTTGTATACATTCTCAATGATACGAGAATCATTGCAAAGTTTGCCGAACTTAGGCATTTTCAAAATATTTTCAAACTTACACAAACACAAAGCATTTCAAAGTGATCTAGCAATTAAGAGACCTAAGAAAACTACTGATGAAAAAGGTTATAACACCTTCCCTTTTAAAAACCTACCCCCCGAACTCAAGAAAAAGTCTCAAAAATTCTTTCCTGTTCTTTTCACCCTTTGCTTTATTGGATAAAAGAAAAGTTGATGGCGACTCTTGCTATTGGCAACATTTGCAATCAAACACAAAACACCCAAGTAAGTTCTCCCACCATATCACAAAACTGGAGACTCTGTTGGGGAGGATTAAACTAAAAGTAGGGTTACCTTAAGAGTTAGATCACCTTTATTGTTTTATTTATTTGCCTTGTTTGCTTTACATTTTGGGGTTATGCTTGGGTTTATTACTTGTAAAAAATTCTATACCCGGATTTTGGGCGTATTAGGTAAGTAGCAATAGATCATGGAAACTGTACACCATAGACCGATATGGTTGAAGTGATGGCTACGTTGGTGTGACACATGTGTGGGTACGGGTGTCCCTTGAGTTAAAACAAAGAGAATACGGGACCGCTGAGTGGTGTCATGAAGCACTAACTGACTGTAGAACCTTAGTTGAACAACTTGGCCATTAGAAAGTAGTGAGATAGTTGGCTTTGGTGCAGAGTGAAGTTGGTTGATAATCGATACTACACTCATTGAGATCGGACTTTCGGGATATTTAAGTCGCGAAAAAAGATTGCTTGTGCTGAAACAATGCCCAGTGAAGAAAGATCAATGATATTGAGATTGCTTAGAACCCGGTTACTTCTTTTAGGACAGGTTGAACCAACTAAAAACTTTAAGAGGGTACTTACCTATAAACCCCATGCAAGCCTAAACCTAAGGCCTTGTGTGCTTTGTTTGTTTGTGATTACATACATCATAAACATCATAAAATAATGCCATAGCATTTTCACTAATCATTTCAAGGATCTAGGGATTTATCTTTGTTCTGTTTTGTAGGATATGGATTCCACTCGCAGAAATACAATCTGAATCAGCTTTGTAAAGGTGCCTCCTCAACTCAAAGAGTTAGCATCAAGGGTTCCTGAAAATTCTCTGATCACCAAAAGATATGGTTGACTTCTTAATCTAGTTACCTCTAGCTTTAAAGAAGACACGATGTGCGTGCTCTTTCAATTATTTGATCCTAAACATCATTGTTTCACCTTTCCCAATTACTAATTGGTGCCCACAATGGAAGAGTTCTCTCAACTTTTAGGAGTACCAGTCCTTGTTCAAATGCCTTTCACTAGTTTAGAGGAAACTCCAAAACCTGAAGTTATTTCCAAGGCCTTGCATTTAAAGAGGTCTGACATTGTAGATAATTGGGAAACAAGGAGTGGAGTCAAGGATTTTCTAGCTAAGTTTCTGTTAGAGAAGGCTCGACTATTTCGGGAGGCTATGGATTTTCAAGATCTTGAATAAGTCTTGGCTCTTCTAATCTATGGGTTAGTACTGTTCCCTAATCCAGACCAACTCATAGATGTGAATGTTGTGAAAGTCTTCCTTTCTCGTAACCCTGTTCCTACTTTGCTCGAAGACATTTTGCATACTCTTCACACTCGTACCATGAGAAAGAGAGGGGCTCTTATGTGTTGCATATCGTTTCTATCTAGGTGGTTTATTTCGCACCTTCCCTGATCAGTATTGAAGAATGAACAAGGCTTGATCTGGTCTCAAAGGATGGTGCCGCTCTCTCATTCTGATATCCATTGGTGTTCTCGATCTCAAGAGGACATTGCTATCATTGACCATTATGGGGAGTTCCCTAATGTTACACTCTTGGGAATTAGGGGAGGTATTACTTATAACCCTTATCTAGCTCTATGACAATTTGGTTATGCGCAAATAGATGGTCCTCATGATGCACTTATCCATGGTATTGTATTCGACTATGATAACGATGTCCAAAGTTATCGTCAATGGTTTGTACGAGCTTAAGGCATGGTAAACAAGGTTGATAGAAAGACTTTGGGACATAATAACTGTATTCCTTTGGAGCCTTATCTCAAATGGGTGCAAGCTCGCGCTAAAAAATCTCATGATGTCATATCCAGCTATCTTGCCAATAGTTGTGGAGCCTGTTACTGAGGGAGATATTCCTTATAGCATTCTCCATCATGATATGCCTACCGACCTCTAAGAATTGCAGAGATCGTGGATTCAACTCAAAGGAGAACAAGACACTTTTGAAGCTTGATTCTACGCAAGCGAGAAGAAGGTGTTGGAGCTCATCAAGCAACTTCGCAAGGAGTAAATCCTGAATACCTACCTCAACACGAAGAGGAAACGCCCGTGGGAGACTTAAGTCTTTTGTTTTAGAAATTCATTTTGTTGTCTCTTTGAGACCTTTTCTATTGTAAGCCCAAAGGGAAATTGTAAATTTTGAACTTATTAATACAATTGTTGTTTTTTGTTTCCTTTTTGGATAGAAAATCTAAGTCTACTAAGGTCCTTGAAAACATTGCATCCTGTAATACAGTGGGAGAATCGACTTGGTTTGTTTTGCGTTTGATCACAATTGTTGCGGATAGCAAGAGTCACCACTGACTTTTCTTTTATCCAATAAGGAAAGGGTGAAAAGAATAGGAAAGACCTTTGAGATATTTTCTTGAGTTCAGGGGTTAGGTTGTGAAAAGGGAAGATATTAGAACCCTTTTCATCCGTAGTTATCTACGGGGTCTTAGTTGCTTTCTAGACCACTTGATTTATTTGAAAATGTGTTTGTGGTGGATTTTGAAAGCATTTTTGAAAAGCTTCTTCGTTTAGGAAAACTTTGTAATGATTCTCGTCTCTATAAGAATGTATACAAAGTGTTAGACTTTTTGAAAATATTTCATGTTTTTGAAAGTGTTTAGTGTGTTTGAAAAATGTTTGTTTTTTGAGAATAGATTGTGAGCAAGCAACTAAGAATGTTCTACCTTACTCAAAAGTATTTTGTTCATTTCTCTCTTCCTTTGATATTGCTATCTTACCATTTATTGGTAAGAAGCCTTATCTTTGGATGTAAAGGGACATGCATGGATCAATTATATAGTCATAGAAGGCAACCTATGAGACGTCTTAGCAATTTTTCGTTTAGGGACTAGATCATTTACCGAAGGCAAAATTGAGGGACATCGAGGGAATATGATCTTTTTATCGAGGAAATTTTGCTAAAACGCCTATATTCGAGGGACATGACTATTTTCCGAGGCAAAAAGTGAGATTACCCTAGAGGTGCATGTGTGTGAATAGTGTGGTCGATTGCATGCATTTTTGTCTTGAATTTAAAGGTTATCTATTTGTTGATTTTATCTTGCCATATAGCCTAATTACTAATAGTGTAGGAAAGCAATAAAACGCAAAGAATAAATCCTAAGTTATTGCAACCATAAAAAATAAAATAAAAGAGAGGAAAAGTGGGTCTTTCAATCCAGGAAGTATGCTCCTTCGATTCACCATATTTCATCTTCTTTCGACTGGGCCTGGAAGGCAACACGAATATGTATCCTTCGATCATGCTCTTTTTCTCTACTTACTTCGATTGGACCTGGAAAATAAAAATGAATGTATCCTTCGACCACACCCCTTTCTCTGCTTACTTCGACTTGACCTGCAAAGCAAAATGAATATATGTCCTTCGACCAAGCCTCTTTCGTTTTAGATAGCAGCATGGGGCGAAGCCTAAAAGGCATCAATCCACACAACCTTCTTCATGCTTTCTTTCGTTTGGGGACTAAGTAGCAGCATGGGTTGAGGCCATGCTAATATTGTTTCATGGCCATATTAATTCTTAAAATATGTTTGGTAAATGGAGAAAACAAAACAAAAGATTGGCAAAGAAAACAAACAGAGAAAGTGAAAACGAAAACAAAGCCAAAGAGTAACGATAATTCTTGAAACGAAAAGAAATGGCTATTCACATATAATGCTTGAAATGAAAGGTTTAGGTAAAGAGGACTTACCTTGCTTGAAGCTGGAATGTGAATTTTTGACTTGAGTTGTTTCCCTGGGCGTTCTTGGATTCGAAGGGGAAGAAACAAATGTGATGTTTCTTTGGCTAGATTCGAAAACCAAGAAAAGTTGATTTGTGTTTGTTTATTTCTAGATTTGAAAGAAACAAGTGTGGTGTTTCTTCAAGTTATTTGTTTGAGAGGGTGTTAAATGTTTGAGAGTTTTGAGAGTTTTTGAAGATCCTTTTCAAACAACCAAAATCTTCTTCAGCGTTCTTCTTCTTTCCTTTTCTTTTTCAGCCCTTTTAATGTGCAAATGAACTCTCTATTTATAGAGAAAATTTTGGAATTAGCAGCTTTGTGAAGGAATAAAATATAGTTTCTTTGAAAGCCCAACATCCACTTGTGTCAACTTTTTATAATCCCAAGATAAAAGTACTAAAATAAATGGTTGAGATGGGTGGCTCCTATTTTATAGGGGGCAAGTGTGCAGAAGAGGCAGGCGCAAGGCTCAAGAACTTTCTAAAAAGGTAGTGATGTCATCAAGAGAAAGTTGGCTTGAAGAATAATTTAATATGGAGTGAGGCACAAGTTGGAGGCCCATGTAGCCTGGCCTATGGACAACTTGACTCTTTGAATCGAATCCTTCATCTCTCCATAGCTTTCGACCAGACTTAACAAAGCAACATTCGTTTCCACTAGTTGTGTGTCCTTCGAATGGACCAACTGTGTGTTCTTCGAATGGCCCTCTTCAGTTGAATATGCCACTGAGTCCTCTTGCTTTTGATCACTTAGGCCTAACCCTTCAACCAGACTCAAAAGTAAACAAACCAATTATTCCCCAACCATGGCAAGCCCTTCGAATGGGCCACCAAGTTGTGTGTCATAATGCAGCGCTAGGTGTGTCAAAGGGTCTGCAGATGGACTCAAAGGTTATATGAAGGTGATTTAAAACAAATCTGAAGGTGGATTCAAAGGTGGTATGAAGGTGTATTCGAAGCAATTTAAAAGGGAATAATTTTATTTGTGGGTGCTATCGTGAGAGAAAACCCTGCCTTGTGCATGCAAGTTTGTAGGAGGATTCAAAGGTTGCATAAAAATGGATTTGAAATAAGCCTGAAGATTGATTCGATGCCAGCATATAGGTGTATTCGAAGGAGACATGCAGGTGACAGTTCCTTGTGCATGCTAACATGAGGAAAACCCATGCCTTGTGAATCAAAGCAAACACGTAAGGAGCCAATGGTGTAATTGAAACTAGCATGCAGGAGGCCACATGCTTTGTGAGACAAACATTCAGGAGTCCATTTCTCTCTGAATCGAAGCTTGCATACAGGGTCCATTTCAGTGAATCAAAGAAATCCTGCAAGAGGTCGTTACTTGAATGAAGCTTGTGTTCCAAAGGATGCGCGAAGGTTTATTTGAAGCAGGTTTGAAGGTGGATTCGAAGCAGGTTGCTTTCAAAGGAAACCAATGCCCCAGTTGAGACGATCCTCCATGGTGTTGAGACGATCCTCCAGTTGTTTGTATTTATCATCAACGAGAGGATATTGTTCCTCAGAGTAGTTAGCTTCATCTCCATCCGTCCCTGGGTTGTTATCTTCTTCATGATTATCCCCCTCATTTGATGGAGTTGAGAGATCTAGAGCTCTCTTGACTTTCTCCTGTAAGTCTTCCTCCCATATTCAAAACACCAGTTGGTTTCTTTACCTTCTTCTTCTTCTCTTTGATGACAAGAGCTTTTAGTTCTTCCTGCCCTTTATCCAGAGTCAGGAACATTTGTTGGAAATGAGAGTTTTGGGCTTGAAGGTCTTTTACTGTTTGTTCAAAAGCCATTTCTTACTGAAATAAACAGTAAGTAGATGAGAAATCTGTGTGGGGAAAACCTGTTATGCATGATATGTGGATGCAATGTTTTCAAGGCTCCCGCGGGGTAAACACAAGAAGATGTTAGAAGTTGAATTTTGATCAACAACTTTTATTGGAGAACTTCGTATCGGTGGATATCCTTCCACGAGAATCAAGCTCACCATGTCAAGTGGGTCATAGCCCCCGACTCAAGTTTGTTGTACTTTGGTCTTTTGACAGCATTTGGTTAGAGAAAAATAAATTCTCTTTCCCCTTGGTAGACATTTGGTTCAACATGTCCCTGCATCACAGGCCTTTGAGATCATTGAAATTAATGGTCATTGAAAATGCTATGGTATGATGTCATGATGTTATGTACAAGTATGCAAAGCAAGCAAGTTGTTATGTACAAATAGTCATATACACACAAAGCAGACTCATGTTCATTTCAACCAACTCATGTTCAGGGACTTGTGTAAAGTCATTTTGGGCAAGAATATCTTCGACCATGTGAGACAGATTATTCTTCATTCCAAGGTTATTTTTCTGGACATTTCTGTATACTTCGTCCTCATTTTGGTTTATGTTGACCACAACTATTTCTGGGTCGTTTTTCCCTACATTACCTCGACTACTACATGTGCAGGGGATACTACTGATCAAGGTGCCTCCCCTTGAAAACCTTGATTTATGGGAACTTCTTTATTATTAGGCAATCCTAAATTTTAGATAGGCCTAACATTAATAACTTGAGGGAACTATTGATTTGGCACAGCGGCATACCAAAGAAATATGCAATTTGCCCCATTTGGTTCACTAACAATTGGTAACTATGGTTAATGTTATGAATTAGTGGATTGAACATTGTACCAATCTATTGAGTAAGCATGTTAACCATTTCATGATTACTCTTGGCCATATGTTGTCTTACAAACATGAGAGACATTATATTCAAAGATGGCGTAGTTTGAGGATGTAATTGACCCTCATTTGGTGTCACGTCATCCGACTAGGTTTGCTTAACAGTGATCTCAATTCCATTCGAGGACTATAATGCAAAAATGCAGTTTATGTATTATCTGCATGTGTGGGCACATTTGTTTGTAGGCTTGCCATCATTGTCGTTGGCATGCCATAAGGTTGCTCCCTCGTCATCATTGGTAACGAGACTTGTGGAGTATAAGTAACTCTTGGGTTAAAAGTGTTTCAAACTGTGGGATGTATGCCCCCAAGCACTATTGGAAAACTCAATGGTAATGGCAAAGTTGTCACTGGTTCAGATATTATGGAAGGTATCATCATCGAGACTGGTATAAGGATGGTTGCCTCAATAACCGCCGGAGTCTCGGTGTTACTAAATGTTGATTGGGTTGGTTGTTCTCCTTGGCTTTGGGGGTTATTCTGTGGATTTGGTGTAGGAGAATTTCTAGCATGTGGACGCGCCATTTCCTGGAAGTAACTTATCACTCCTAAAGCGCGTACACACCTGATCATTGGGAATAACTCAAATAAATAATAAACAAGATACCAAATAAGTAAAATTTCTTAAAAGAAAATATTATTTAAAAAATTTTGCACAAAAAAGGTTCCGCTGGACGTACCAATTTGCTTACCAGTGCTTTTGGTAAACAATTGCTAGTCTTTGAAAATGTTACTTGCAAGATTTACTAGTAAGTCCTATGACATATTTATGGATATATCTTTAGAAAAAGGTGTTTGAATGTTGTCGTAAAAATAGATTTTGACTACAATGGGAATGAATTGCAAAGGGAAAAGGAATCTCGACTGAGTCGAAATCCATATTAAGTACAGTGTAAAATGAAATAATGAAGTGCTAGAAATAACGAAAGAAAAGTAAAAAAGAGAAATTTTGCTTTAAAATGTAAAGACTAGTGTGCATGATCATACATGTAAAGACTGGGTACTTCGAGAATTTTAGAGTTTTTGTAATGATATTTTCACCATGTATTCTAACATTAGAATCCATATATATATATATATATATATATATATATATATATATATATATATATATATATATATATATATATATATATATATATATATATATATATATATATATATATATATATATATATATATATATATATATATATATATATATAACTACTTACAACTGTTCTATCTTTAGTAATTGTCATTTGTCTCACTGCATGTCTTCCAACCTTCTTGCTTGCTTCCATATGTCTTTATTGCATGGATAAGACCAAAAAACAATTATTTAATTTGATCGCATCACTTTCACCCCCAACTGCCAATGTGAACTATCAACTTTGTCAAAGTCTTAAGCATACTAACTTTCATAGTCTAAAAAATATTCTAAGTCTTCAGAGTAACCCAATCATTTTTACGCCGAAATCAAAAATCATTTATGTCGAAAACACAACCAAGTATCATCCTCTTTCACTAAGTATTTATCAGCTTTTTTTTCTCTTATAAAATCGCAAATTCCTTGTCAACATATGCAACATAAATGATTGTCGGCACTATTTAAACCTTATATATATATATATATATATATATATATATATATATATATATATATATATATATATATATATATATATATATATATATATATATATATATATATATATATATATATATATATATATATATATATATATATATATATATATAGGCAATGAAATTATCAAATCATTATACTTTTCGCAAGATAAGTCGAAGATTGAAAAATAAGCTATCAGATTTTGGAAAGTGGAATTAACCGAAGGGACAAAATGATTTTTTAATTTTCTATATGTTTGAGTGTGTAATAAGAAAGTAGAATTTTTTATTTATTATCAATATAATTCAATTGGAGTATTAGTTTTGAAATCAAGTAGTTTTAATTTCCTCTCAATTATAATCGTAGAGATTAAACCTTAATTCTCCCTATCAAATTCAATCAATTATTACTAAATTAATGTACAAACGATAATAAGAGAGTAGACTTTAAAGGCACAAGTGGAAATATAATCACATCCAATTAAAAAACACATTTAATGCTATCAATTGTATGGTGGAAAAAACACCCCTGAATGCATGGAGCACAGCCAACGCTGTCTAAATTTTTTTTGGGATCAGTTAGTTTATGTTTATGTGTTTCTGTCTTTTACTAGATATTGTTATACTTATTATTTAATCATTGAAAGCGATTTCTTTTTTTGATAGTGATATTATCTTAAAACAAATATGATAAACAAAGTCATAGATAGATAGATATGATTCATAACTAGTAAAAACAAGTTTCCAATCAATTTATCATACTTCATTTCTTATTACTATAATAGTGGCTATCGATGACATTCTAGTGCAGACAGGTGTTTGGCTTTGCTTAAATGTATTTTTTTTAAGGAAAAATTTACATTATGTTATTGAAAACATTTGTGCTTAATTTTTATTCTAATCACACATTCTATAATTTTTTAAGGATTGCATGTAATTAGATGATCTTGCTATTAAGAAAAAAACCTAAAGCGGCGACTAAAAACTTCCTCTATAATAAAATGTTTTGGGATGCAATGGTTAAATATGGTGTATATTGGAAATGTAATTTATTTAATGTCCACAATTCTCGATACTTACTCTTTATTAGGGTCTTTTGACATTTTCAATTTCTAGTATAAATATGCTACCTAGGCTATCAATATTACATTCCAAAAATTCATTCCTCTATTTGAATATTAAGAAGTAGTCATCTTTGTTATCATTCATTGTTCATTCTTTTTCTCTCCTTCCATTACCTTGCATCAACAAATTGGTATCTAGAGCTTTTGGTTCTGTTTTTCCTGGGAAACACGAGTGGCTGTGAGCTGTGTGTTCTTTGATTTTCTGTTGAAATCTTGAACAAAATTCTGAACAGAATTTTGATTCTGTGGGTTGGGAAACAATGTGTTTAAGATCTGAAAATCCGTGCAAGGTTTAAAAATGAGTGGAGACGGTAGTTTGAACACTAAACTTCCAGTTTTTAATGACAAAAACAAGAACAGATGGATGATACAAATGTGTGTACTGTTCGGTGCACAAGATGTTCTGGATCTGGTTACAGATGGTTATGTACCAGCTGCAGCAGATGCTACTGAAGAACAGAGAACTGCTGAGAGGTTGATGAGAAAGAGGGACCAGAAAGCTCTGTTCTATATCCATCAGTGTGTGGATGAAAATGTGTTCGAGAAGATTGCTGATTCAACAACGTCTAAAGGGGCGTGAGATTTACTGACGGGATGTTATGGTGGTGACGCATCAGTAAAGAAGGTGAAGCTTCAATCCCTATGAAAGCAATATGAGAACCTGAACATGAAGAGCAGTGAGAAAGTTTCTGAATATATCTCCAGAGTGATTCTGATCACTAACGAGATGAAGGCGTGTGGAAAAACTCTGACTGAACAGGTAATCATAGAGAAGATTCTGAGGTCGCTCACTCCTCAGTTTGATTACATTGTTGTTTCTATTGAACATTCTAAAAATCTGGAAACCATGAAAATAGAAGAATTACAAAGCAGCTTAGAAGCACATGAGTTACGTCTGTCTGGGAGAACTTCTGAGAGAGAAGTTGAGCAAGCTCTGAAGGCTTCTTTTGTCAAGAAAGACCAGAAGCAGAATAGACGTGGTGATAGATTCCAGAAGCCAGAAGCCTCAACTTCTGATGATAAGAAGTATCATAAAGGAAAAGAGAGGTATGACAAAAGGAAGGTTCAATGTTACTCCTGTAAACAATTGGGCCATTTTGCCAGAGATTGTAGGTCAAACAGGGATAGGAAATCAGAACAAGCATATATGGCTAAGAGAAACTCTGATGATGAACCTGTACTGCTAATGGCCTCTGACTCTGATGGAAAATGCTCAGAAGATTGGTGGTATATGGACACTGGCTGCTCAAATCATTTAACTGGAAACAAACAATGGCTAACAGACTTTGACTCTAGAAGGAGTACAAAGATCAGATGTGCTAACGATAAGTATCTTAATGCATAAGGTATGGGAGATGTCAGAATTAGAGTGAAGAATGGGAAAGACATTCTGATCAAAGACGTCTGGTATGTTCCTGGTATTAAAAGCAATCTGATGAGCGTAGGTCAGCTGATTGAGAAAGGTTTTTCAGTTGTTATGAAAAACAATCTTCTGACGTTGTATGATTCCAATCAAAAGTTAATTATGAAATCTGAACAAGGAGGCAACAAAACATTCAAGGTGAATGTAGAAACAGCTGAAGCAACGTGCCTTAGTGCAGAAGGTGCTGAAAGTAACAGTAAGCTATGGCATAAGAGGTTAGGGAACTTAAATTATAGAAGCTTAGGGCATCTATGTTCTAAGAAGCTCGTACGTGGTATTTCGAAAATTGTGAAGCCTGAGAAGTCATGTGAGATATGCATGAAAAGTAAGCAACCTAGATTGCCATTTACATCAGAAGTAGCCCCCAGAGCGAAACATGCTCTGGGAGTAGTACATTCTGATGTGTGTGGACCATTTCCAGTACCTTCACTTGGAGGAAACAATTACTTTGTGTCTTTTGTGGATGAGTTCACAAGAGTGACATGGGTAACACTTATCAAATTCAAGCATGAAGTGTTTACTGAGTTCTAGAAATTCAAGGTGAAGGCTGAGAAGTAGAGTGGTCAGAAGTTAAAAATTCTGAGAACAGATGGTGGAGGTGAGTATAACTCTACAGTGTTTCAGAAGTTTTGTGAGGAAAGTGGAATAGAACATGAGGTTACTGCTCCACATACTCCTCAGCATAACGGTCTTGCTGAAAGAAGAAACAAAACTCTGCTTGATATGACCAGAAGCATGCTGAAAGAGAAAAAACTACCTCACGTGCTATGGGGAGAAGCTGTTGCCACATCAGCATACATTCTGAACAGGTGTCCAACGAAGAAACTGAAGGAAGATGTTCCTTTAGAGAAATGGACTGAAGATAAGCAGAGTGTCAGTCATCTGAAGGTGTTTGGCTCTGTCTGTTACAAACACATTCCAGAAGCTAGAAGACAAAAACTGGATGATAGAAGCAAAATAATGTTGCTGGTGGGGTACCACAGTACAGGTGCGTATAAGCTTTATTGTCCAGAAACTAATAAAGTTGAAGTCAGCAGAGACGTTGTGGTGAAAGAGTCTGAAGCATGGGATTGGAACAAATCTCAATCTGATTCCGGTGTAGTGCCAACACCAGAGTTATCCTCTGAAGATGTTTTAGAAAGATCAGAAGATGAATCTGATTCTGAAGATCCTGAAGATTCTGAAGATGAGTTAGAAGAAGATGATCCAGACACTGATGATGATATAGAATCTGGTGGTAATCATAGTTCTAGAAGGGAAAACTCTGAAGGTGGTAACTCTGAAAGTAGTAGTTCTGGTGCAGCTTCAGAACAAGCACAAAGACCACAGAGAATCAGACAAAAACCCAGAAGGTTTGCAGATTTTGACATGCTGCAGGATAATGACGTTGACTCTGAAGGAGAAGTCGTTCAGTGTGCCATGTTAGTAGATTCTGAACCAGTGGGCATTGAAGAAGCTCTCAAGAAGAAAGAATGGCTTAATTCCATGAAAGAAGAACTTGAGGCAATAGAAAGGAACAAAACTTGGAAATTAACTAAACTTCCAGATAAGAAAAAATCCATCAGCGTCAAATGGGTTTTTAAGTTGAAACTTAAGCCAGATGGTTCCATTGGCAAGCACAAAGCTAGACTAGTAGCTAGAGGTTTTCTTCAGAAACCTGGGCTAGATTATTTTGAGGTGTTTGCACCTGTAGCTAGGCATAAAACAATCAGACTGGTGATTGCTTTAGCTGCAAACAGAAACTGGCCTTTAATGCACCTGGATGTGAAGTCAGCATTTCTGAACGGTCCATTACAGGAAGAAGTTTACGTGTCACAACCTCCTGGATTTGTGAAAAAGAATCAGGAAGGGATTGTATACAGGTTAAATAAGGCTATGTATGGACTGAAACAAGCGCCTAGAGCTTGGAATCTTAAAATTGATTCATTTTTCAAGAAGCAGAGGTTTCAGAAGTGTGAGATGGAATATAGAGTTTATGTACAATACTATGATAGCAATATGATTCTGGTGTGTCTCTATGTTGATGACATCTTGCTAACAAGTAGCTGCCCAGAAGATATAAAGAAGTTCAAGGAAGTTCTGATGAATGAGTTCGAGATGACAAATCTAGGAAAAATGACATATTTCCTAGGAATGGAGATTATGTACTCGAAGAAGGGTATCATTCTGCACCAGTTAAAATATGAACAAGAACTTCTGAAGAGATTTAAGCTGCAGAACTGCAAAGTTGCTGTGACACCATCAAAAACCAATCAAAAATTGGATTCTGACTCTGATGGTGATTTTGTTGATTCTACAACCTTCAAACAGCTGGTTGGCTCTCTAAGGTATTTATGTAATACTAGACCTGACATTTGTTATGCAGTTGAATTGGTCAGCAGATTCATGAGTAATCCCAAGTGGTCTCATTTCCAAGCTGCTGTCAGAATTCTGAGATATATTAAGGGAACTCTGAAATATGGAGTGTTGTTTCCTTCTGAAAGAAAGACAAAGTCAGAGTTAGTAAGTTATTCTGATTCTGACTGGTGCGGAGACAGAGTGGACAGGAGAAGTACCTCTAGATACTTGTTTAAATTTCTGGGAGGTCCCATTTCCTGGAGTTCCAAGAAACAGCCTGTTGTAGCTCTGTCAACATGTGAAGCTGAGTATATCGCAGGTGCTGTAGCTGCTTGTCAAGCAGTTTGGCTTCTGAATCTCCTGCATGATTTAAAGGTTGAGGTTGAGGAACCTCTGAAGCTGATGATTGATAATAAGTCTGCAATTGATCTTGCCAAGAATCCAGTGCTACATGGAAGAAGCAAGCACATTGAGACGAAGTATCACTTTCTCAGAAATCAAGTTCAGAAAGGAGTGTTAGAAGTTCTGCACTGTAGCACTCAGAAACAGCTTGCAGATCTTCTGACGAAGGCAGTTAAAACAGATCAATTTCTTTGCTTAAGAGATGAAATTGGTGTTGTTAGCTTCTGATAGATTATCTAAATTAAGGGATGGTATTGGAAATGTAATTTATTTAATGTCCACAATTCCCAATACTTACTCTTTATTAGGGTCTTTTGGCATTTTCAATTTCTAGTATAAATATGCTACCTAGGCTATCAATATTGCATCCCAAAAATTCATTCCTTTATTTGAATATTAAGAAGTAGTCCTCTTTGTTATCATTCATTGTTCATTCTTTTTCTCTCCTTCCATTACCTTGCACCAACAGTGTAAAATATAAAGATGTCACAACCTATAATCCAGAATGAAGTGAGGATAGTCTAATAGATAGATAAAAGAGAATTCTTGAAAAAATAGATAATCCTTTATAGAAGAATTGGTACAGCATCTCGATGAAGGGAGCAGATTGTCTCCCATGAAATGGAAAAATAGTGGAATTTTAGTCACATAAAATATTCAAAATTAAGAAAATAGAAATTTCAATAGTGCAGATGACTACTGCTCTCTCTCCAATGAAAATAAGACTGGAAATCTCTTCCTCTCGATAACACTTTTTTTAGTTTATAGAAGTGTCTATAAAATACCACTTGTCTACTTATAACCTAGTTAATGGCAAAGCTTTTCATTTGCCCATTGAATTACAATATAAAGCATTTTGGACTACTTAAGAAACTCAATTTTAATTTACTAGCAGATGGAAATGCTATGTTATTGCAACTAAATGATTTAGAGAAACATAAAATGTTCTTCTATGAGAATGCAGAAATTTACAAAGCTTAGACCAAGTAATTGCATGATATGAAGTGTTTGAAAAGAGATGTAAGGGAGGCACAAAATGTCCTCAAATTTGACTCGAGACTTAAATATTTTCTTGAAAAATTTAATAGTTTATTCTTATGGGAGAGTGGACTTCCTTGACAAGAAATCATGGCATGAGTTAAAGTCAATGATCAAAGAGTTTGCTACTAGAAAAAAATGTTTAATTTCGGAAGAATATATATTGTATTTTCAGTTACATATGTGATGTAACGAAGGGCGTCATAAAAATTGTGTCACTTTATCTTCCGATAATAACTCTATCAAAGGATAAAATTGCACTTGTAGTGAATTCAGACCCCAACAATTATTAATTCATATTATTTAAAGGTACTATTTTACCTCTCGGTTATTAGTATAACCGAAGCGAAATATATATATATATATATATATATATATATATATATATATATATATATATATATATATATATATATATATATATATATATATATATATATATATATATATATATATATGTTGAGAATCAAGTGTGAGGAAGAAGTCCCACATTGATTATAAAAGGGAAGATTGAGCACTTTATAAGTGAGAGAACCCACTCATCTATTACCTTAAGGTTTTAGATGGACAAGTGGTGTCTCTCTCACAAAGGTGTGTCCCAAGTAAAATGCTCCTTCCTCGGAATTGCCCCTACAATGGTATCAGAGCGGCAATACATAATAGAAACAAAGCCAGTTTGAATCATGTCGGATACCGAAGACTCTGCAGCTTCAACAAATAGCAAGAGCACAAAGACAGTTAACAATGGCGATGGAGTTGTCATCAGAAAAACCATCTCCCCTTATGATATCACTTCCAACGACAATCCTGGAAGTTTGATAACTCATGTGCAATTAAAGGGAGAAAACTACAATGAATGGGCTCGTTCACTCAGAACAGCTCTTCGAGCACGAAAGAAATTCGGTTTTGTCGATGGAACAATTGGCAAGCCCGACGACGGATCCCCAGATCTTGAAGATTGGTGGACAAACAACTCATTATTGGTGTCTTGGATCATGAATACCATTGAACCTTCGCTGCGATCGACTATGTCGCACATGGAGGTAGCTATGGATCTTTGGAACGACATCCAGGAGCAGTTTTCCATTGTGAATGGACCACGTATTCAACAGCTCAAAGTTGAACTAGTTGAATGCAAGCAGAAAGGTTTGACCATTGTGACATACTATGGCAAAATGAAAAAAATTGTGGGAAGAATTAGTGAACTATGATCAGATTCTGACATGCAAGTGCGGATTGTGTACGTGCAATATCAGCAATAAAATTACAAAGAAACATGAGGAGGAGAAAGTTCACCAATTTCTCATGGGATTGGATGATACTCTCTACGGGACAGTCCGATCTAATCTTCTTGCCCAGGATCCTCTACCTACACTAAACAAAGTGTATGCAACACTGGTGCAAGAGGAACGACTACGCACAATAACTCGTGTGACAGAAGAACGTGGTGAAGCAATGGCATTTGCAGTACACTCAAATGTCAAACACAAGGAGAGAGAAAGATTATGCAATCACTGCAATCAAACTGGGCATGATTCAGAAGGTTGTTTTCAACTCATAGGATATCCTGAATGGTGGGGAGATCGACCACGTGGACCAATGAAGGGGTCTGGACGCGGGAAACCAGAACGATCTAATAACAGAAATCGAGGAGGTACCGCTAAGGCTCACATAGCACAAGAAAAAGCGGCAACAAAAGAGATCACTACTGATGTTCCAGAGGCTGATTTCGGCCTTACTAGTGATCAATTGCAAACACTAGCTAGCCTTTTAAACAATGTCAAACTAGGTGCTTCACACCATTCAACTGAGAAGCTCAATGGTAAGTGTTCCTTCTTGCCATGGATTATTGATACAGGTGCTTCACACTATATGATTGGTCAATTGGACTGCCTAACCAATATACACAACATCTTTGAGTGTTCTATAGGACTCCCAAATGGTGAAGAGACAGTGGCCACCAAAGAAGGAAATATGGTGCTCAATGAAAGGCTGCAACTAAAAAATGTTCTATATGTGCCTAGTTTGCAATGCAATCTTATTTCAGTGTCACAACTACTGAAAAATTCTAATTACACTGTCCTATTTACTGACAACTCATGTCTTCTACAGGACCCCACTTTGAGGATGCCGATTGGAGCGGGTGAACAAAGAGAGGAGCTATACTATCTTAGAGGGATTGTCAAGGCGGCTGCAATGAAGACTAATAAAGAGGTATCTTTGGATTTGTTGCATCAAAGACTAGGACATGCATCTTTGAAAGTTCTGCAAACGCTTCCAAATGTTAGCCCCGGTAGCAAAAATAATTTATATATTCAGACTTGTGACATATGCCTTCGAGCAAAACAGTCACGAGCCAATTTTCCTATTAGTGAAAATAAAGAAGCCACTCGTTTTCATTTAATTCATTGTGATTTATGGGGGCCTTATCGAAATGATACTTTTTGCGGTGCTAGATATTTTTTAACTATTGTTGACGATTTCTCGAGAGCAGTGTGGATTTATCTTCTTGTTGATAAAACTGAAGTCTCTAGATATCTTTATCAATTTTTAGCAATGGTTGAACGACAATTTAGTACACATGTAAAGATAATTCGAAGCGATAATGGAACTGAATTCACTTGTATGAAACCAACTTTTCGTGATCGTGGTATTATTCATGAAACTTCATGTGTTGGAACACCACAGCAAAATGGAAGAGTAGAGCGTAAGCATAGGCACATTCTTAATGTCGCTCGTGCTTTGCGCTTTCAAGCCCAATTTCCAATTGAATTTTGGGGGGAATGTGCTCTTGCTGCATGTTACTTGATTAATCGAACTCCTACACGAAATTTAGATGGTAAAACTCCATTTGAACTCTTGTATGGTAGGCCTCCTTCTCTTGAGCACCTTCGTGTCATTGGCTTCCTAGCTTATGCACATAATCAACATCATAAGGGTGACAAATTCGCTAGTCGAAGTCGCAAGTATGCATTTGTTGGATATCCCAATGGCACCAAGGGATGGCGTATGTATGACTTGGAGCTGGGTGTTTTCTTTAACTCAAGAGATGTGGTTTTCTATGAAGATAAGTTTCCGTTTGCTGCAGAAATTGTACCGCGCCAACTTGCATGTAAAGATGACCACACCTTGCCCGATGTCCCTTTCAATAAAAATATTGTTGAAGATGATCCCCTTCAGCGTGTTGTTACTATACCTGCTGTCCTTTCAGCTCCAGCAGTTGAAACTACAAGGTTACATGATCATGATGAATCAAATGGCATGCTACCAGCTGTTCCAATTGTATCTCATATTGAATCCTCTTCACCTGAGTCTCGTGACATACCACCAGCTGTTGAAATCAATGAAGAACCGCCTACTACTGATACAGTCGAAAATTTGGGACGTGGCCGTCGTGTCAAGATTCCTTCTACCAAGCTGCAAGACTTTGTGACCAATACCATCTCTAAGATATGCCCCTCAAACTGTTCCATCGCTCCGTCACGTCCTTCAGGTACACCCTATCCCTTATCTGAATATGTGAATTATGCTAACTTTTCACCACAGCACAGGCATTTTTTAGCCGCTATTTCTGCAGCCATAGAACCACAAAGCTTTGCTGAAGCTGTCAAAGATATCCGATGGTGAAATTCCATGCAACATGAAATTGAGGCTCTTGAAAATAATGGTACTTGGATAGTAGAAACACTTCCTCCAAACAAAAAGGCTATCGGCAGCAAATGGGTGTATCGAATCAAATATCACTCAGATGGAACTATTGAACGCTATAAGGCAAGGCTCGTTATTATGGGGAACAACCAAGTTGAGGGGTTGGATTATCATGAAACCTTTGCTCCAGTTGTGAAAATGGTAACTGTGAGAACGTTTCTTGCTGTTGCTGCTGCAAAACATTGGGAACTTCATCAAATGGACGTTCATAACGCTTTTTTACATGGTGAGCTTGACGAAGAAGTGTATATGAAATTACCCCCCGGTTTCAAGACATCTACTCCAAATCAGGTGTGTCGCTTGCGGAAATCTCTATACGGCTTCAAACAGGCACCTCGGTGTTGGTTTGCCAAACTAAAAAACGCACTTCAACGGTATGGTTTCACACAGTCCTACTCTGATTACTCTCTTTTTACTCTACATCGTGACTGTGTAGAGTTGTATGTGTTAGTTTATGTGGATGACCTTATCATTTCGGGAAACAACAACAAAGCAATTGAGTCATTCAAATCCTACTTGAGCACATGCTTTCATATGAAAGATCTTGGCCCTTTAAAATATTTTCTTGGCATTGAGGTGGCTCGCAATTCCAAAGGAATTTTCTTGTGCCAACGAAAATACACACTTGACATCATTACTGAAGCTGGATTGTTAGGTGCTAAGCCTGTTGGTTTTCCCTTAGATCAAAATCACCATCTTCCCTTGGCCATTGGAACTCCACTTTCCAATCCGGATCGCTATCGAAGACTAGTAGGTCGTTTGGTCTACTTAACTGTCACTAGACCTGAACTTTCTTACTCGGTTCATATTTTGGCTCAATTCATGCAAAAGCCCTTAGAAGAACACTGGAATGCAGCCCTTCGTGTTGTTCGTTATCTCAAGGGAAATCCCGGCCAAGGTATTCTTCTCCAAGCTGATTGTGATCTTCAAATTAACGCCTGGTGTGACTCGGATTGGGCAGGCTGCCCTTTAACAAGGCGCTCTCTTACTGGATGGATAGTTTTTCTTGGGAACTCACCTATCTCTTGGAAAACCAAAAAGCAACAGGTTGTCTCTCGTTCGTCTGTTGAGGCAGAATATCGTTCCATGGCTACTACGACATGTGAACTCAAATGGTTGAAAGCACTTTTACTCTCCCTTGGCATCTCTCAATCTCGCCCCATGAAGATACATTGTGATAGTCAGTCGGCATTGCATATAGCTGCCAATCCAGTTTTCCATGAGCGCACAAAACACATCGAAGTTGACTGTCATTTTTTACGCGATGAACTCCTCAACGACAACATTTCAACTCACCATGTGTCCACAAATATTCAACTTGCTGATATATTTACTAAAGCATTGGGAAAACAACAATTTGATTACTTTCTAAACAAGTTAGGCATCCACAATTTGCATGCTCCAACTTGAGGGGGGATCTTAGGCAACTGATATCTTGCCAAAATAATATCATGAAGATGCTGTCATAACATCACATTATGTGAAGATAATGTCATAACAGCACATTATGACATTAGTTGCACATATCTTCATTTTACTATTCTTAGCATCAATTTATATGGAAATGATTTAATATTAGACAACTATATTTAGAATGATTAGATATTATATTAAGCATCCCATTACAAACTAATATTTGTTTATATATATATATATATATATATATATATATATATATATATATATATATATATATATATATATATATATATATATATATATATATATATATATATATATATATATATATATATATATATATATATATATATATATATATATATATATATATATATATATATATATATATATATATATATATATATATATATATATATATATATATATATATATATATAGTTTTATAAATATATAAAGTTTCTTATTTTACATTATTTTTCGTTTCAATCTACAAATAAAAATATATAATAAATTTTGAATCGGATTTATCATCATCACTGTCATTGAAGATCAAATGTTGGATCTTCGTTTCATTGAATATTGGGAAAGAATAAATATTGGATATTGCATGCATTTGTCTCTGATTTAAAACAAAACAAGGGTTAGATGAATAAAATAAATACTCAGTTATATCATAAGAGATTATCTAAGAAAGTCAACCTTAAATCAAAATATTTTTCTGCTCTTGCAATTCATAATAGAGTATTTATCCAAACTTTTTTAAATTTCAATGTTTCATGAAAAATATTTTCATTATCAATATTAGACGTACACCCATGAGATGCACAAATATATTTTATTTAAAAATTATTGATAATTATAATAATTTAAAATATATTAAATTGAATAATTTTATATTAATTGTGTCTCTAATTTAAAATAATGTCAAATTAATAATTGATATAAAAAATAAGTATATATGTAAAATTGAAATAGAAGAAAATTAAATCATACTTAAGAATTAAAAATTGAATTAAGAAATTATAAATTAAAAATTTATAAATTATAAATTTAAAATTAGCTTTAAGATTTCTATATGCGAAATAAAAATCATAAAATAAGAAATTCCTCATTACATAAAAAAGTGGATATGTTATATTTTAGTTAATTACAATAAGAAAAATTACAAATTGCCTATTTATTAAATAATAAAAAAATAAATAGTTTATATAATGCATTATTTAGTAATGGCATGATAGTCGCATGTAAAAAAGTAGTTTCTAATAATATGTTAATGACTTAGTAGATATGGATGGAAAACTGAAAATGATTAGGTTAATGGGTGATAAGTAATCGGTATGATTATGAGTTTTAATTTAACTAGTCGATAATCCGTGCTGTCGCACGGGGTCGGTCGAGAATTCATAAAACGTGGAACTAATGTTGTCATGTAACAGTAAATTCGTTTTTATGTAATTCAATAAAAGTTCATCTAATTCGGCCAAATTCAGTGTATCAAACTTATTTGACAACATTAAAAAATATAAACTGAAATCATGATTGTGTAACAAAATAAGAAACTGTGATGACTCTTCGAAATAAGAAACTATCACGAGTCTTCAGATACAACGCAACCAGCTTGGAAACGATGTTTTCAACTTTTTGACCCGCACAATAAATTATGCAAAAATTAGACAGCATTTACGGAAACAATTTATATTAAAGAAAATATTTGTTATTATGTACTTACCGATCAACAAAGAGATTGGAAAACTTCTTTGTATACAACATTTGTAGTGATAGATGTTGATACATTCATACTATCACGTATTAAGATCTTCAGACCACTTTTGCTTGTAACTCTTGAAATGGCTACATACAACTGGCCATGACTGAATACAGGAGTAGGCAAATACAATCCAACTGTATCAAGTGATTGGCCTTGAGACTTATTAATTGTCATTGCGTACGACACAATAATTGGGAATTGTCTCCTAATCAACTTAAATGGCCACGGTGACTCGGAAGGTGACATAGACATTCGAGGGATGTAAAAGATGTTACCAACATTCTTACCAGACATGATCTTTGCCTCAATAACGTGATTTGCCAACCTTGTAACAATTAGTCTAGTTCCGTTACACAAACCATCGTTTTGGTCCAAATTCCTCATAAGCATTATTGGTGTACCAACCTTTAATCTGAGTTTGTGATTTGGGACACCTGAAGTCCTAAGCTTGCTAAGAAATTCTGGAGTAAGACATTCAGAGGCTTCGGTGTAACTTGAATCAGTTCTATCAATCGAACGACCTCTTTTTCGAGGTCTCCATAAACGGTACCTTTTATCGTAAACGAACTTGGAAAGAAACGCAGTGTATGTTAAAGTCTTTGCATCTTCGTATTTTTTGTTTGACTCCATCCAAGCTGTAAACATTGATTCCTTTACAGTTGGTTTTTCAAGAACATTGTCTATGAAATCATAGTCAGTGTAGTAAACCTGATTCTTGTAAATGGCCTGTCTGCTGCAGTATTTTGTAATAATATTTTCATTTGAAATATTTTTTAAATAATTGTCATTATAATATAAAAATAACTTAATTATTCTAATACATTTTTACTTAGATTATTTAATTTATTTAATTATAAAACTATTTTGACAAATATTATTTTATTTATTAGTAAAATCAATATGACTAATTACTTTTTTCAATAATTATTATTTGTCTAATATTAGACTTAATTTTTCTCGTGGATTTTAATTGTTATCTTTCCGCAAACAAACAAAATAATGCGTGTATAATTATTGTTATGAGCATATTAATGAATAAATAGGAATTATGCACCTGCACGAGGATATTTAAATAAGAATGACAATTTTCCTTCCTTTAGATCCACCTTTAGAGTTCCCATTACTAATTAATTGAAGCTAAAATAATAATAAAAAATCACTACATATAGTATTACTTATATGAATATAAATTAACTATCCAAGTTTTATATTCAATCTCCTCAGCCATATTGTCCTCTAAACCACATGTAAAGGAAATGAATGCCCTCTCCTGCAAATGGACCTTGCATAAATTAAGGAAAAAGAAATGGCTAAAGTTCACAATAGAAATTACTGGGAATGAAAATAAACATGAGGTGTCAAGCAAACCAACAAAACAAAAGGTTAAATTAGATTCCAAAGATTAAATTAGATTTAAAACAACAATTGATAGAAAAAAGGATTCTAACAGAAGGAAATATAACAGTTACAACATCTTGAAACTCTTTCATGGAAATGCAACTTTCTACTTGCACTTTCAATCATGGAAATAGGTCTCACATTAATCCATAAAAATCTTTAAATAAAACATATACAAACAATACGGACAATTAGAGGTGAATTTGACCATAAATCTAAGACCAAAAATCGAAAAACTTATGATAGGAAGAGCAAAAATCAGAATAACACTAAACTCTCATACAGGTGTTATTCGGGAAAATTTGAACTCAATCAGAACAAATGATGTTGGATATATGACTTTAATAAATTAAACCGTCTTGTGTCTTCATTCGTTGCTCTGGTGTTCGCAACAATAGTTCCAATGCTTCAAAAAGGACAATTTTTTTACATTTACCAAGCCATCAGATGTTTCCAACTCTATTATAGATCACATAAACTTCAAAACTGAATTAGAGTCCACCTCACTTAATCTGATAATGCCAACAATGCAAATTACTCACATCGTAAAACAATTGTTACCTTTTTTCCTCCGTCCTTACAAACCTATTCGAAACTCAGAGTAAATCACATTAGATAACTCAAATTCAAATCATTATAAAAAATGATCTAAACAAAAAAATGAACTCAGTTTTCAATAAATATAGTAAGATTTGTTCTTTGTTAGTTTGAAATAAAATTGACATTACCTCTCCCGTTAGATCTCACAGTAGATATTAGTATAATATCTTCCTCTCCTCCTTGAAAACCATCAACGAAACAAACACTAACAGAAAACTTTGAGTTAGAAGTCGAAGTGTAGTTCTTAACTTTCTCCAAATCAACTTGAACATTATATGGAGATATGATTCCAATTCTAACTTTCTTATTTTTCCTCATGAACTCTAAAGAAGAAAAAGAAGTTACACATGATACGAATTTACAATTCATAAAAAACTAATTTTTCAAAAGCATGAGAAATAAAAACTAACATTTTTTAATACTTTTAATCATCTCAGAAATAATAACAACCTTAATCATGTTCTTCAAACTATGTTCACAACCATTTTTCTCTTTATCCTCAACTATGTTTATAAAAGAATAAGAAGCATACATTTCTCCTTCAAGGAAACACTTGTTATACGTAAATATCACCTTTATCCTTTAGGATTACCAGCATCTAAACACACTTCTTCCAAATTCACAATTGTATGCAGTTTACAAATATTATAATTTCTAAATTTCAAGATTTGCTTCCATACAATTTTCAGATTGAAGCATTTCATAAGACTTTTAAATCTGTTATCAAGAAAAACAATTTGAAAACCTGGATAATAATCCAATATCATTCTCTTACTATTTCCAAAGAGAACAATTTCACTTAAACCATATGTATCATAATCAAGTGAATCCATTACTAAATTATACAACCGAATATAGATTCATGTGTTATTTTGTGATCAGTTGATTTGGGGATTTAAGTAAAACCTTGGATCCATGAGAAACCTTGAAACCATCTCTGCCTTGTCAGTGGAAAGATCTGAAAGATCTGTGCTCTGAAAAATTTGCTATTTTGATGTCTTGGAAATTGCTTGAATAAAACCAGTAGAAACATTTTGAAAGATCTAGAAAACTCAAAAAGCCTTGGATGTGAAATTTCTTGATATTCATAGATCTGAATAATCTTCATAAAATAAAAAGCAACTAAGATGGTTAAAAATAAAAACCAACTATTTGCACTTACTTATTTGATTTCCCCATGAAATCCAAAGATATACTTAAGCTCATCATTTCAAACAGTTTAATCGATATCGGAGAACAAACAGACACAAACAAAATAGTTATTAATTTATTAGATCGGTTGAGTTGAGAATTTATGATTCATAGAATTTTTTATTTGAAACACCTAACATTAAACCAAAAGTCCAAATACAAAATCAACAACTAACTACAATCAGATGTAAAGCAATTATACCTTGAGTGAAATAATATGTTTCATAGCTACTTGCTTCTTCAAAGATTCAATAACCGATAGCACTTCTTTAACCGCAGGACCGGTATCCTTCACTTTCGTTGTCTGCATTGTAAACAAACATTAAATCAACACACTTACAATTATATTACCTTTATTAATTAATAAAAAATTATAACTCAAAGAAGCTAAAAGCCACACTAAACCTGTAGTGAAACCAAACACTTCCTTATATATAATGCAACAACTTCATAAGTTTCTCAAAAAAATACAGTACAGTTGTTTACACATCAATGGGTTAAAAATATAACAAAATAACTAAGCAAATCAAAACGAAGATCAAACAATGATTGAAGCTGAAAAGTAAAACAACAAAAAACAAAGATAGAAATCAGAAGCAACTATGATTAGTGCATTTAAAAGGGAAATCATTGTTAGACACTTCGAAATTTTGCATTATGTATGAGCATCCGACAGCAAAATGTTACTTAAATTTTGAAACTAAAAAGGGTGGTACAATGGCTTGAATCATATCTCTATAAAAAAACGATTATAAAAAGTCAATATTACAAACACCCAAAGGTTTGAGAAGGTATATTACGAACTTAACCACAACCATGATGCCTTAGAATCAACCAAAATCATCTCAATATGTTCCTTTTTTGATCCATAAATAATTCAAATCACAAAACCAAAAAAAAAAAACATATTGCTACGACTTGCAGACCTCTAACCGTGTTCTATTTATCATGATTTGAAACCTGGAAAAACATACAACAATGTATCTTCCATATCTACAAAAATAGAGAAGACAAATTCATAATGAATCAAGAACATTATCAGTTGCAGATCAGATAAAGAAAAGGAAGAGTAACGAAGAATTTGTTCTCTGATCCACTGCTCAACCAATCTTCGACCGTCACCGAGATCCGATATTTTAGCTGACAACCACCAAAGAATTTGCGGCTAGCCACCAGCGCCTTCCTGTAGATGATACGAAATCGGCAGAAATCGGCCATTCAACAGATGATACGATTACAACTTGCAACCAAAAAATTAAAACATAAACCAAATTGGTATATATGAGAAACGCAAATTATGATAGAAAATTACATGGTATGGTGCGAAAAATATGAGCTTGGAAGACTGAAAAGTATAGGGTTTGATATGTTACAGAAGCTTATTAGTATGGTTTACAGGAAATTGAATTGTGTGAACCTTGGGAAAGGGTGAGTTAACAAACAAAATTTAAGCACACAAATGAAAGATTATTCGCCTGTTCAGTTACCACAAAACACATGGACATCAGAAGGCATACAAAAAACGAAAGAGAGAAGATGAAATCCACTAAACGAAAGAGAAAAGAAAACATATGGGTTGAATAACAAAAAAAGCCCTAACCTGTTTCGAATTTCCAGTTGAAATGGACATAAATCATGTGGAATTACAAAGAGACATTGGTGTTTATATAATAGTTCAAAAATGGCAGCTGAAGAAACTCAAGGATTTATGGGAAGTTGTACCTGCTGGTTAATTGCAACGGGACTCTTCATTTTCCACCTCTATACATGTACGTGCTTTTAATTCTTTATGATTAGGTTTAAAGAATTTCAAAGGATTATTGGTGTTTTGGTAGTGAAACAAAAAAAAAAGACACGGATGATTTAGTGGTAACAAAATAAATGAAAAATTGTATCAAATTTTATTGTGATGACACATGAGATGCAATTAATGCCAAAACAATATAGCGAGAGTAGTGTTTAAAAAAAAATTGAAAATATGGTGAAAAATTGTGGGAGTGCCACATCAGATTCAAATCAATGTGGTGCAAGATATTTTGGAGTTTCCAATTTTACCACGATACAATAGACCAACAATAGATTTTTTCAACTGTGGTGTTGTGGTAATTTCCAGGGACTATCATTTTTATATATTTATAATAGATTTAATTAATTCTTAAATTAATTTAATTAATTGAATATTATTTTATTTTATTTTAATGAGTTACTAATTAAGAAGCAAGTATACACAGTTGTAGTTGTGGTTTGTGTTTATCACATATGAAAAGGTAGTAAGAAGGATTTACCGTTTTTTTCTTGTTATAAATGTTATGCTAGTAAGAGACTTTCTTATGGCACATTAAATAAGTATGTAGGTATTTTTGGCTTGATTTAAAAAGTGGAAGTCCCTTTTAAAATCAAGTCATTCGGGTGGAGACTCCTCTTTAATAGGCTTCCTACAAAGGACCGATTGGTAGTTACCGATATTTCTTTTTGTTTAGATTCTTTATTTTGTTGTTTTTGTGGCATCCATGTGGAAAGTAGGGACCATTCTTTCTTCAACTGGGATGTGATCAAATCTATTTTGTTGGAGATAGCCACTTGGGATGCTAAAAGGGAGGAGGAGTTGGTGGAGTGTCATTCACATTTTATGAATTGGTACTTCTTTTGTAGAGAAAAAATTGTTAGCGGTATGGTGTATATAGTTGGTTAGAAATGATCTATGTTTTTGGAATGAGGATTAAAATGTTAATAATATATTTTGGAGTATTAAATGTTTAGTTTAAAAGTGATCTTTTTTGTAGTAAGATTACACATTCCAATTACAATTTCTACGATTTTAGTAAAGATCTATTGTCACTCTTTTCGTAGTTTATAATTGATTAATAATTTTCATAATTTTTGACGATATTTCTAATCCCCATTTTTATATATAAAAAAATATAGAATCCTTAATTCTCTTTAATACATTCCTTACTTAAAAAAACATATAAAAAATTAGAAATGATGCTTTATGGAATCAAAAGGTGTTGAAAGTTGAAAAGAGGACCCAACAAATCAAAGATAACATCAAGTTTAAAATAGGCAATATAGAAAATGCCCATTATAGACAGAGTAAAAGAATTTGGTATAAAAATATATAATTAGTTGTTGTTTTATTTGGACGGTATTGATATGTTTGTATAGTGTTTGAAATCAATATATTAGTGGATTTATAGAAAAAATTAGTTACTTATTAATTAATTAATTAATAATAATAATAATAATAATAATAATAATAATAATAATAATAATAATAATAATAATAATAATTATTATTATTATTATTAATTTTGAGGAGAAAATTTAGTAGAAAATATTATAGGCATGAATAGATTTTATTGAGTTATTTAAAAAAATATAAAATAAAACAATAAATAAAATAAATAATATTTCCTTATCGAAGAAAGTATGATGGTGGTACCTAGAAAAACAAATACAGTTTTTTGCGATAATTTTATATAACTTATAAAAAGATACACAATATAATTATAGAATACTTAAATTCGTGTGAAATTATTCAATCATTAAAATAAAGATGTCTACAAAAAAATTTATAATATAATAAATTGATAAATTATATTAATGAAATTTATTTTCAATGAAATAATATAGAAAAATATATGGATAAATAGAAATAAGAGAAATATAGAGTAACATGTATGTTTGTTGAGATAAAGAGAAAATATTTTTTTTAATGTATTTGGTGTTTCATAATATATTTTATGAATTTCAATCTCTTCGTTAAGTAAAATATGCTCTTTAATTTTATAATAGACAGTTAAGACTTAAGAGTCTAAGAAGTGATTGAAAGATTTAATACATTGAAAGTGTGAGGTTTATTGTGGTGAATAATTTTAATTTAATTAATTAATTATGATTTTAAGAAATGAATATTTATTTTATTAATCAATTAATAATAATGAATTGGTTGAATGTCAATTTTGTAGACAATCAAGAGAAATCACTTGTTAAATTTGTTTAATACCACTTTTATTTTTAATATTTTTACTACTGTAATCTCCAGCAACAAATAACCAATAGAAATAATCAAATATGATATAGTTAAATCATATTTTGAGAAGAAAAATACATAGTATTATAAATTATATAATAAGAAATAATTAAATCAAACACAATAAATATTTATTTTGTATAGTCTCTTTAACCATTTAAAATGCTACAATAGACTATTTTTTTCCAAACAAAATAAAACAAATGAGAATAAATAATACACTTTTGAATACCATAGTGTTATGCTACGACATTTCTTCATTTGTCATGTCTTAATTTATTTGCATCAAAAGTAAAATCATCCAATGCTACATTAATAGACTATTTTTTCTAATCAAAATAAAACAATAGAGAATAAATAATAAATTATTGAATATCATAGTATTATGCCGCAACATGTCTTCATTTCTCTGCATCAAAAGTAAAATCATCCCATCAACCATTGAAATGTATGAAATGTATAGATGAATTTAAAGACATGGAAAACTTTCAAATTAATAACTGAAAAATAGAAAAGATAATAAATGAGAAGCTGTAAAATTAAGAGTGACTCTAATTTTTCTATCATATGATCGAGTCATTTGACAAGCATAAGAAATTCCAATTTATTATTACTGATATATATATATATATATATATATATATATATATATATATATATATATATATATATATATATATATATATATATATATATATATATATATATATATATATATATATATATATATATATATATATATATATATATATATATATATATATATATATATATATATATATATATATATATATATATATATATATATATATATATATATATATATATATATATATATATATATATATATATATATATATATATATATAGTGAAGAATATTTTTATAGTGAATTAACTAATTAATTTATTATTATTATTATTATTATTATTTAATTAATATGAGAGGTTACATGAGATTATTTGAAGAAGTGGATTTATAGGAATTTATTATTATTATATTTATTATTTATATTAATTGATAAAAAGATTGGGAGAAATTTTTTGAGGAGAAGAAGTTATAAGATTATAATGGGAAGAAGTTATAGAATTATAATTTATTATGATTAGGTGAGTAGTTCAAAGGCCGATAACATTTTTTATAAATATTTAAAGACAAATCATAAATTGTATGGTTATATAATTATAACAATAAATTATTTAAAATAAAAAGGCGTCTTTGTGTATTTTTAAGAAATTTTATTTTATTAATTTATAATTTTTTAAATAAATTTAAGAAAATATGACTAAATGATTGTAAGAATTAAAGTTATAAAAGTAATTTATATTTAAAACATGTTAGTGATAAATAAATTATTAAAATTAATTTATAATTATGTAAGATTAAAATTTTAGAAAATGAATAGTTTTAAAAACGGTCAATTCAATGATCATTTAAGAGAGAAATTAATGAAAGAAGTCATAAAAAAAATTTACAGTTAAAACCTATTAATCTTACAGTAATTATTAAATTAATTTATAGTTTATAAGTATTATTAATTTTTATAATTTTTATATAAAAAAAAAACTAAAGATTCCTAAAAAACAATATAAAACACTTACCTTTATACATATTAAGTTTAAAAAACTATAAAAATAATAAATATTTTAACATAAATGAAAAAATATATAATAAATTTAATAACGATGAGATATATTTTAATACTTTTAATATTATTGTGAATGGTAGATTGAGCGAACTATTGCATAATACATATAAAATTCTAATATTTTTATATTTTTGACTATTACATAACACATAAAATGTTATAATATTTTAATATTTTTGACAATTATATAATACATAAAAAATTATAATATTTGTAATAATATTATTTTTAATTATTTTTAATAGTGTTAGTTGGATAGTATATTATTATTATTATTATTATTATTATTATTATTATTATTATTATTATTATTATTATTATTATTATTATTATTATTATTATTATTATTATTATTATTATTATTATTATTATTATTATTATTATTATTATTTGCTATTATTATTAGATGAATATTATAAATTTTATTTTGATTTTATTTTATTAATTTATAATTTAATTTGATTTTAATCTTGATTTTTATTTATAGTTTGGTTTTAATCTTTTCATTTTAATTCATTGTTTTGATTTTAATTCATTGTTTTGATTTTAATTAATTTAGTTTTAATTTATAAAAAATATTATTATATTACTATTATTAATAGTATTGTTTGAATATTATAGTATATCTACTTAATTTATTATTTATATTATTTATATTAATAATATTTTACACGTTGGTCATCATCAACCTCCAGCCAACATAAATTGCAGGTCTCTCAAACTGTAAAATTAAAAGCTCAGAACTATGTCATTCGCTTCGTCTCTTCAAGACGAAGACAACCACACCCTCGCACCAAATTTATATAAACTGTAGCTCAAGCAATTTGGGAAGAAAGTTTTGAAAAGGGATTTGAAATTTCATGGTCAAAATGTGTTTCCAGTGAGAAGTAAGTGTTGCGACTAGAACCAGAGCAATGAGAGCATCACAATGATATCAAAGTTTTGAAGAATTGATGAAGGAATCTACCTATTGAAGTTGAGTTGCAGAGCTCTGAAACTGGACTTCTATGGAGCAATATCGGGCATGATTCTTGAATGTAATTATATGGTTAGCTTCAGTGAAGATCAAGGAAGGTGAATTGATGAAAAAATTGGATTGAAAAAGGCTTGAGAGTGGATTTTGAAATTGCTGAATTCTGAGTTAGGGAACAAGTTTGGCTGGGTGATTCTGGCTATCTAAGCTTGAGGAAATGAATGGGGGATGACCCTCTATTTATAGGGAATCAAATGAAATGTCCAAGTGTGTGAAATGATGAAGTTTGGAGGAAAATCGTGTGAAGTTGCAAACAAGAAAAGTGTGACTTCCAATTTGATCAAAACTCATCCAAAACGCGTGTTTTGTTGTGCTAATCAATTCTGGAACTTCATTAAACATGTTAAGAGACATAAACGGGTGGAAAACTTGTGATTCGAAGCCAAAACAGAGACTTCAAATTCTGACTTATGGGAAAACTTCAGTTCCAAGTTACCAAGTTCAATCCAATGGCATTCTCAGCTCAAGGGGTCTTAAGGCATGATTCTTGATGCTTTAAAAAGATGAGGTTACAAACTTTACAATGGAAAAAGAATGGAATCAAATGGATGCTTGAGCTGAAAGTTGTGTTGAGTCAAAGTTGGAGAAAAATGGTTGACTTTTCATACTTAGAAATATTTCAAATTCTTTTTCAAAAGGGACCTATAATGTCTTGCACCCAAACATAGCCTTCTACTTGGAATTTGCTCTTTACCAAAAAATATCGCATGAAGTAGATCTCTTGAATGACATTTTCGAACTTGAACCATTCAAAATCTCCAAAAATTAAGAGAGTTATGAATTGTTGAAGTGGGCAAAAAATCATGAAAAGACCTATAATCTTTTGTATCTTTAAGGCAATTTCCATCAATTTTATCACTTTGCACATAAAATAAGGCACAAAGTTCACATCTTCTAGATCATTCTGGAAAAAGAATGGGCTCATGGTGATAAAAATTGACCAAGTTATGATCATTTGAAGTCACACATGGAAAATTGGGGATTCATCTAGAGGACTTGTAATCTTTCTTCTTCATCAAGTTTCTTCCACATGAAAACTCCTTGAAACTTTTGAAGTGACTTTTTGATAACCCTTTTAAGAGAAGGATATCTTTGGAATCACTCAAAAATACTAAAATATGAGCAAGATATGCTTCTTTGAAGTTCAAAACCCTAACTCCTAGATCAAGAAAATGCTTTGAGGAACTTTGACAATTTTGAATAAACTTCTTGTACTAGAACAAATTATTTGTAAATATAAGTTGTTGAGGATGATAATTAGAACTCATAGCAACCACAAACACTTCCATACTTGATAATTGAGAGAAATATGCACTTGTGACCAATGGGAACAAGACCCTGTCCAACCATGACTATTTTTCAATCAAGCCCTTGTACTTTTTGGATCAAATCTTGATAACATGAAAATGTAGTGAACCAAAATAACCTTTCCATACCATCCCTTTTAAAACAACTTCAATGGTGAGGTTTGAACTTCTCAAGCTTCATTGACTAGGTCATGGAAATAAACTCATGAACCCATGGATCAACTTGCTAAGCCCCATTGCCTTTACCTGCATTGTTGACAAGTAAGATAAACCAACATTGCATTTTATTAATTAAAAGGAAAGTCAAAACAAAAACATGAATGATTACACAAGAAAAACAAGTCAAGGTGCTTGGTGATTCCTCAAAGAGCAAAGCTAAAGATAGGAAGGAGAATCAAAAGCCCTAATATGATTTGTTGTGATTGAATCAATATGGTATGGTGAAGGGATCTTAGGGGGAAAAATTGGGGTACAATAGCTTCCCTTTTTTAAGTTTCTTCTATCCGGAGATACGAAGGTTAAAAATATTTGTATCGACACGATCGAAGATACTTAAATATAAAACAAACCCTATTTTTGGCCATAAGATGCCATGCAATACTTATGAATATGAGTGCACATGGACAAATGCAAAGGGACGCAAAACACCACTGGGGATGTAACAATAATAAAGAAACAAGAGAGTGACCCGACCAGGAAAATAAATCACTGGTGGATCAAAAGACTTGAGCCAGAGAGGATGGTAAAATGGTCAAAGGATACACCAACTCCTACTTGAGGTAAAGCTACCAACGTTTACTGAAGGTAGAAGGAAAAGAAATAACAACACTGACGTTCACTGATGGTGAGCTACCAACGTTCACTAAAGGTAGAAGGAAAAGAAATATCATATCATCACCGTTCACTGATGATGAACTACCAACATTCACTGAGGGTAGAAAAAAGATGACAATCATCGACGTTCACTGCCAATGACCTACCAACTTTCACTGAAGATAGAAAGAGAATATATCATAACACCGTCGTTCACTGACGATGATCTACCAACTTTCACTGAAGGTAGAAGGGAAATAAATATCATAGCATCGTCGTTCACTGATAATCAACTACCAACGTTCATTGAGGGTAGCAAAAAGATAACAAACACCAACTTTCACTGATGGTGATCTGCCAACTTTCACTGATGGTGATCTACCAACTTTCACTGAAGGTAGAAAGAGAATATATAATAGCACCGCCGTTCATTGATGATGAACTACCAACGTTCACTGAGGGTAGCAAAAAGATAACAAATACCAACTTTCACTGATGGTGATCTACCAACTTTCACTTAAGGTATAAAGAGAATATATCATAGCACCGCCGTTCACTGACGATGAACTACCAACATTCACTGAGGGTAGCAAAAAGATAACAAACATCTAACTTTTATTGATGGTGATATACCAACTTTCACTGAAGGTAGAAAGAGAATATATCATAGCACTGCCGTTCACTAATGATGAACTACCAACATTCACTGAGGGTAGCAAAAAGATAACAATCATCGACGTTCACTGCCAATGACCTACCAACTTTCACTGAAGGTAGAGAGAAAATATATCATAGCATCGCCGTTCACTAATGATGAACTACCAACGTTCACTGAGGGTAGCAAAAAGAAAACAAACACCAACTTTCACTAATGGTGATCTACCAACTTTCACTGAAGGTAGAAAGAGAATATATCATAGCACTGCCCTTCACTGACGATGAACTACCAACATTCACTGAGGGTAGCAAAAAGATAACAATCATCGATGTTCACTTCCAATGACCTACCAACTTTCACCGAAGGTAGAGAGAAAATATATCATAGAATCTCCGTTCACTGAAAATGAACTACCGATGTTCACTGAGGGTAGAAAAAAGATAACAAGTTTCCCTAGAATTCTGGAATTTCTCCAAGAACGAGTCTCAAATTCTTCTTTAACCGAGGCAATTTTTCTAGAAAGGGTAAGATGTAGGTTGTCTCAAATAAAGAGACTTCCACTTGCAAAGATTTCACAACGAGCTGTTTCTGTGTATTTAAAAGTCTTTCCCTCCACTGGCGTAAACTGACGACAAACTGCAAACTGTCCACTCATAGAAGAGATAGAAAAAAGGTTACGTCGACTTTTACAGGGAAGCACAAGTTGCTCAAATAAAGAGACCTGCTACTTGTTGTCATGGAGGATTGTCAAAAGAAATGACTTTTCGGGGATAGAAATATGGCTTCCTGGGGAAAGAAATATGACTTCCTGGGGAAATGCCATGATATTCCTGCTGAGGAGACAAAGTCTTCTTGTGCAAAATAAATGCACAAACCAAAACTCGAAGCTTTCAGAAATCCTAAGTAAATAATATTGTTGTGGAACCACAGATTAAAACCAGAAATAAACAGGAATGGAACAGTAAACCAAAATACATCCTTTGAGAAATAAACTCAAGAGGGAAAACCAAATTGATCCAAACAAGGAGCTGTATAGGAAGGCTAAAGCAAAAATTTTCCACGAGGGATAACTCAGTGGGGAAATTGAAAGAATATACGCTTTCTGCTTAGGGCCACCACTCTATAGAAGAGAGGACAATGTAACTCTGCAAAACAGGGTGATATGTCAACAAAACATAAAAAATGTCAACAAACAATGATTTGCCAATTTTATCTATGCATGATGTATGTATGAATGTATGAGTGTTATCGTGCATATGCTGACAAAACAGATACATAACCCCTGGGAGTAACCAAGCAAAACCAACTTTGGCATAAATAACACTCGGCTAAACCATATCCAGGATGATCATTCCAAGAAAAAGTAAATGCCAACTGAGGAAACAAAACTTACTGCCTGCTTTAGCTTTAATGGGGAGAAACATAATCCGGAAGCAAACAAAACAAAGTGATAAAATAGTATAGATACAGGGATAAAACATATTTCTCCAGACATCAGCAGGGAAACAAACGTTTTCAAAAGTAACACTTCTACTGGGGATTGCAAAACCATTATCAAGTAAAGCAGATGGACACCAAATCATCAAAACATTCACTGGGGAATTCAGGCCTACTTCATTGGGGAGATTAACACCACATCTTCAAAGGGAAAACCATAATACGTTCTTCACTAGGGAAACCAGGGACATGTGCTCTTCAAGAGTGATTACGGTACCAACTTCTCGGGAAAAAGAACTTCCATTAGACCGAACGAAAACTTCACTGGAGAAATCTAGGATTGAGACTTCACATCATGAAAATTCAAAAAAGAGGAGAAATGAATCCAAACTTGACCATTCCGAGGATCACCATTTTGTTGCGATTATTTCATCACAGATTCCAAGGTAAAAGCGAATTATAAATTCTTTTTTAAAAATCGATTTTGTTATTTAATCTTTTTGCTTTGAAAGTTATTATCATTAATAAATGGATTCTTTGCAAGCTAAATAAAATAAGAAATACAAAGAATTGGTTAAAAGCTCAAATTTCATTAATAGAATGGTAGTCTGCGAATGGCGAGACTCCATGGATAATTACAAAGTTCGGAAAATGGTAATATATAATGGAAAAGATACATTGAGATACCATGAACACTATCCCCTCTAACAAATTTTGAAATCCTGAGTAGCAACTTCTATTGAAGTTGTGATGAGAATCCGAGAAGATTGTTGCTCCAACGATTAAGTCTTGTCTGACGTAGTTACTTGCCAAGAAAGTCCCTAAATTTTGCCTAAACTGCCCTTGCGGGTTTTCAGCTTAGCGGGAAATTTATTCTGTTTATGTCTCTAATTTTTGCCTAGACCGCCCTTTCGGGTTTTCAGCCTACCAAGACGCTCTTTTTTTTCCTAAGCCGCCCTTTCGGGTTTTCAACTTAGCGAGATGTTCTTTTATTTCTTTAGGAGAAGTATTTCTTGACTGCATCGACATTCATGGGACGTGGGAACTCCTCGCCATCCATAGTTTCAAGAATTAATGCACCACCAGAGAAGGCTTTCTTGACAATATATGGGTCTTCAAAGTTGAGAGTCCACTTGCCTCTAGAATCAGTGTTGAAAGACATGATCTTCCTGAGCACGAGGTTTCCTTCTCTAAATTTACGAGGTTTGAACTTCTTATCAAAAGATTTCTTCATCCTTTTCTGATATAACTGTCCATGACATAAAGCTGTCATCCTCTTCTCTTCTATCAGATTCAATTTTTCAAACCGGTTCTGGACCCATTCAGCCTCTGACAACTTGGTTTCCATTATCACACGCAAAGAGGGAATCTCAACCTCGACTGGGAGTACAACTTCAATTACATACACAAGGGAGAATGGGGTTGCTCCTGTTGAAGTGCGGACAGATGTTCGATATCCATGCAAAGCAAAAGGGAGCATTTCATGCCAATCCCTATAAGTAATGACCATTTTCTGGATAATCTTCTTGATATTCTTATTAGCAACTTCAATAACCCCATTCATCTTTGGCCTATACGAAGAGGAATTATGATGGACAATCTTGAATTCTTCACACAGTTCTGTCATCATTTTATTGTTCAGATTCAGGCCATTGTCGGTGATAATTCTTCTCGGCACACCATACCGACTTATAAGATTATTCTTGATGAAACGCACAACCACCTGCTTAGTAACATTGGCATATGAAGTAGCTTCCACCCACTTGGTGAAGTAATTAATTTATACCAAGATAAAATGGTGTCCATTTGAAGCTTTGGTTTCTATCATCCCAATCATGTCAATACCACACATAGAGAAAGGCCACGGGGAGGAAATCACATTGAGAAGTGTCTGAGGCATATGGACCTTGTCCTCATAAATCTGGAATTTATGACACTTCTTTGCAAATTTATAACAATCAGATTTCATTGTCAACCAATAGTAACCTGCCCTTAGCATCTTTTTAGCCATCGAATGTCCATTAGCATGAGTGTCAAATGAACCTTCATGAACCTCATGCATCAATATGTCTGCTTCGTGTCTATCCACGCATATGAGCAAGACCATGTCATAATTTCTTTTATACAACACATTTTCACTAAGGAAGAAATTGCCAGCGAATCTTCTCAGTGTCTTTCTATCTTTCTTCGAAGCACCAATCGGGTATTCCCGAGTCTGAAGAAAATGCTTGATATCATGATACCAAGGTTTTTCATCTGCTACCTCCTCTGTTGTAAACACATGTGCGGGCCTATCCAGTCGCAAAACCTTAATTCGAGGTATATCATTCCAAGTATTCACTTGGTACATAGAAGCCAGAGCATCCGCCATCTGATTTTCATCTCTAGGAATGTGATGGAATTCAACTTTATTAAAGAATGGTAACAATCTTCTAGCATAATCTTTGTAAGGGATCAAGCCGGGGTGACGAGTATCCCATTCTCCTTTATTCTGATTTATTAGCAAAGCTAAATCACCATACACTTCTAGATTTTTAATTCTGAGATCAATAACTTCTTTGAGACCCATGATGCAAGCCTCATATTTTTCCATATTATTAGTACAATCAAACGTTAACCTTGCGGTAAAAGGAATGTGCGATCCATGTGGAGTGACAATCACATCACCAATTCCTTTACCATAAGCAGTCACAGCTCCATCAAATATCATACTCCAACGTGATTCAGGGTCAGGACCTTCCTCAGACAATGGTTCATCACAATCCTTCACTTTCAGGAACATCACATCCTCATCGGGAAATCATACTCTACAGAATGATGATCCTCCACTGGTTGGTGAGCAAGATAATCTGCCAACACACTACTTTTAATAGCTTTTTGAGTGCGGTATTCGATATCATATTCGGATAGCAACATCTGCCAGTGGACAATTCTCCCAGTAAGAGCAGGCTTTTCAAAATGTACTTGATTGGATCCATTTTGGAGATCATCCAAGTAGTGTGATTCAACATATACTACCGCAAACGCTTTTCCACCCAGGCCAAAGCACAACATGTCTTTTCCAGCATGGAATACCGTGACTCATAATCAGTGAACTTTTTACTGAGGTAATAAATAGCGAACTCTTTCTTCCCTGTTTCATCCTGTTTTCCCAGAATAGAACCCATGGAATTATCTAACACTGTCAGATACATAATCAACGGTCTTCCTTCGACATGAGGGAGCAAGATAAGAGGTTCAAGCAGATATTCTTTAATACTTTCAAATGCCCTTTGGAAGTCATCCATCCACACACAAACTTGATCTTTCTTTAACAACTTAAAGATCGGCTCACATGTTGCAGTCATGTGGGAAATGAATCTGAAAATATAATTCAAACGCCCGAGGAAACCTCTGACTTGGTTTTCAGTTTTTGGCGCTGACATCTCTTGAATTGCTTTGACTTTATCAGGGTCAACTTCAACTCCTTTCTGGATAACAATGAAACCCAACAATTTCCCTGATCAAACACCGAAGGTGCATTTATTTGGATTCAAGCGGAGACGATACTTCCTCAAACGCTGAAACAATTTCAAAAAATCTTCTACATGCCCTTCTTCATTCTGGGAATTCGAAATCATATGATCAACATATACTTCGATTTCCTTGTGCATCAGATCATGGAATAGGGTTATCATAGCCCTCTGGTACGTTGCACCAGCATTCTTCAACCCAAAGGGCATCACTCTGTAACAGAATGTTCCCCAGGGTGTGATAAACGTTGTTTTTTTCATGTCCTCCAAAGCCATTCTTATTTGATTATACCCAGAAAATCCGTCCATAAACGAGAATACTTTGAATTTTGCTGTGCTATCCACTAACATATCAATGTGTGGCAATGGAAAATCATCTCTTAGACTAGCTTTATTTAGATCTCTAATCTACGCACATGCGCACTTTTCCGTCTTTTTTTGGTACTGGGACAATATTGTAAATCCATTAAGGATACACTGACGTCACAAGAAAACCAGCATTAATCTACTTTAGAACCTCCTATTTGATTTTCATTGCCATATCTGGGTGAGTTCTTCTCAACTTTTGTTTAATTGGTGGATACTCTGGCTTCAACAGCAAACAATGCTCTATAATATATGTATCTAGACCAGGCATATCTTGGTAAGACCAAGCAAAAACATCCATATACTCTTTCAACAGCTCAATCAACCTGCTCTTCACATCAGGATGCAACAATGCTCCAATCTTAACTTCCTTCGAATCTTCTTCTGAACCCAAATTATTCACTTCCAATGGATCTTTAAATGGCTGACTGGTATTTTCCTTGTTCTCAAGCATCCGTGAGACCTCTTCTGGAATCTCATCATAATCTTCTTCTTCAGCCCCATACACAGGACATTCAAAGTTGGGAAAGGGTGCAGGGTCATTGTATTCGACAAGTTTTTTAATTAATCTGCACATATGATTTATGATTGCTTTTAGAAACTGACACATATAACAAGTGATCATGCAGAATGAATTTCAATTATTATTTATTTTTAAAGGTTTTTTATGATTACCATTTTCCGAGAAAAAGCAGAAAATAAAGACACAATTTGGGAAATAAAGACAACTTTTATTATTGATTTTAAAAATCAAAGCCAACAGATAAGCCCATACAATATTAATACTTTCACCTTGGGTAGAGTGAATGCTTTTCAAAAAGATTAAAAAAACAAATTACTTTGAAACATGTATGCAAGAAGGAACATCAATGGTGATCCAGTTCTGGACCCTAACTCCGTGCGTCATATAATTCGGCCTTTCCTGCTCTGCTTCATCTTCCACAATGGTATTGATCTTGGAAAAAGTTGGATGAAGATAACCCCCGCTATAGAAGATGTCTTGATACTTGCTTGCAACATACTTCGGCTTCATGCCCTTAGCTTTGTCATTATTCAAAGAGAACCCCAAGCCAGCTCTGTTCTTGTTCACAGGTGGATCCACAATCCGTCCCCACACTTCACTATGACCCTTATGTACATCATGTTGCACATCCTTAAGTGAAACCATGGAATTCTCATTTCCTCTTATATTGTAAATGGATAAGGCTTGGAACTGGGTTCTAACAGCAGCTTCATCTGCCTCCACAATGCTGAAAGAGGACAAATGAGATATCAATAATGCTTGTTCCCCATTTATGATCACTACTTTCCCTTCATGTACAAACTTCAGTTTCTGGTGTAAAGTTAAAATGACAGCCCCTACCTCATGAATCCATGGCCGTCCCAACAAACAACTATAAGCCGGAACAATGTCCATGACCTGGAAAGTAATCTGAAACAAATGTGATCCTATATGAATAGGCAAGTCCACTTCACCAATAACAGATTTCCTTGATCCATCGAACGCTTTCACAATGATGCCACTCGGGCGCATAGGAGTTCCTTGATATTTCAACTTCATATTGGTGTTCCACTTGCCCAACCATATGGCAGAAGGTAGCATGCAATTGCACAAGGTCTTCACTCATATACTCTACATCAAAAATTCTGAATTCTCCAGGACATCCAGAAACCATATTCACTTCCTCTTCATACTTTGCCCTAGGCCTGATTATGTGGATTAGGCCCTCATCCATCATCTCTTGTAAATTAGCCCTTATCGTATCGCAACCCTGTATATATTTGTACTGCAAATAGCACTACCGGCATGGTCACGCGTATAGTAGCTAAATTCATAAAGGTCTGCATGAATTTTCAACAAATCTCCTCTAACCAGATTAATATCAAAAATCCGGAAGTCACCTGGATAACCGGCCATCATATTCATAGAATTTACTTCCCCGTGCTTGGGTAGAGGATTGTCTTTCACATTAGGACCCACGTCCTTGAAAGATAGAACACCAGACTTCACCAACTTCTACACCTCAGTCTTCAAAGGATAACAATTCACAAAATTATGCCCTGGTGCTCCCTGATGAAAAGCACATGTTTGGTCTGCTTTGTAATACCAAGGAAATGGTGATGGTACGACGGGAGGTGGTCGGGTCTGAACCAACTTCTCCTGAATCAATGCCGGTAGTAACTCTGTATAGCTCATAGGAATAGGGTCATAACTCTCCCTTCTCTAATTATACCCTTGATTCCCCTGTTGGGATGGTCTTTGATAAGCAACAGTAGTTGGAGCTGCACCCACAATTGGAGTAACTGAGCCGACCTGCTGATGACGCTGATAATTCCTTCTAGGAGTATTAACCCTTCTCTCTTGCATAACAGCATTTGCATCCCCTTCCTTCTTCTTGGTAAACCCATAAGATGGTTTCTTCACACCTCTAGAACGTTCACTCATTGTTAAGCGGCCCACTCTTACAGCCTCTTCTAAGCGGATACCCATTCCTACAATTTCAGTAAAATCATTTGGCGCACTTACCACCATCCTTTCATAGTAGAAAGCACCCAGCGTTTTCAAGAAAATCTTAGTCACCTCCTTCTCTTCCATGGGAGGAATCACTTGGACGACTACCTCACGCCATCTCTGTGCATACTCTTTGAATGATTCCCTGTCTTTCTGAACCATGGCCCTGAGTTGATCACGGCGAGGCGCCATGTCCATGTTGTACTTGTATTGTTTGATGAATGCTTCTCCCAAATCATTGAAAGTATGGATATTGGTGTTGTCCAAACTCATATACCACTTCAGCTCAGCACCGATCAAACTATCCTGAAAAAAGTGAATCAGCAGATGTTGATCATCAGTATGGGTAGACATTCTCCTCACGTACATTCGGAACCAAGCATAGCTCATTTGCATTTTGCCCAAATAGCTCTTTTCCCCTGAGGGCCTTCATCTCTCTCTGCATCTTGCCAAACTGCTCTTGAAAATCATCCATTATGTCATAAAGACCCAAGTCTTCACTCGGTGGAGGGAAAGGACGACACACATCATCATTAACAAACAAAACCATATTCACCGACGGAGGCGCAGCAGGAGCATCATGCACCACAAGAGGTGCCAGAGTAACAATAGTATGAACAATAAGAGTATCTTGAGGACCAAGATTGAAACCTTTAGGTGTAAAATTCTCTGGCATTCCCCATGTATAACCTTGAGGCATGCGATTCTGAACAGCAGCTGGAGTAGCAGATACGGGAACAATTAGAGCTTCAGTAGTTTCCCTTGTTGGTTGAGGTTGGACACTCAGTGGAGGATTCTGAGCAGCCACCAAAGCTTCCATCAGAGTAGTTAGATTGGCCATTCCGGCCTTTAAAGCAGAAACCTCCTCGCGCAGCTCGCGATTCTCTTGTTCTAGGTTATCCATCTTCTTTATGAGATTAGCCCGAGTGTTGTAGTGGTGAGTCAGCTTGCTGAACGAAGTAAAGAAGTTTGGTAAGACACATGGATATGCATAACAAATGCAAGAAATATTACAATATGATGCATGATATACAATGCACATGATTTTATTTAATATTTCAAGGGATTTAAAATTTATGGACATATTGCAAATATCAAAGTAATAACGCATTTGTAATACTGAAATTTTTTATTATAACAACTCCAAAATGGATTACAAGTTTCAATGATCCCAAGTACAAGATGAAATAAAAATCTAAAACCCTGAGAAGTAAAACTGATGGATATCGCTCTATACGTTGGCGCTTCCCTGTGAGCCTGGAAATCTGAGCCTTCAACCTCTGGTTTTCTTCCGCATGTCTGATGGCAACCTCCTTCCAATCACCTGAATCAGGAAGTGAGTGATCAACATCTGATTGATGCTTAGGAGAAAATAAATCCACTCGCCTCTCCATAGTCTCTACCCCTCGACTCTCAAGGATCTCAATCAAGTCGTCTTTCTCCTTCAAGTCTGCTCTATAGGAAATATCTAAAGTTTGGCACTTATTATTCTAAGCATCCTTTTCCTGTTACATTCTAACCAAAGCGAGCTGCAACTCTTCTAGATCATCTAATAAGGGAGGAGTGGTCTTTACAAACAAATCAGGCATAGGTGTTTCCCGGAAATACAACATCTTCAACTGAATAGCTCTCATTCGGACCCACTAAAGATATGGCTTCAAAGAAATAGCACCCCTAGGTCCCAAATCCTTCCCACTCTTCTTATGAATGTGACGCCAGGCCTTCGCAATCTGCTCTCTAGCTTCCCTATGGTCTTCTTCATCCTTCAGAAAGAAACTACTCAAATGAATACTATTTGGTTTATCCCTCATCGGATAGCCAAGCTGTCTTCGTGCAAGAACAGGGTTATAGTTAATTCCTTCCTTTGTACCAAGAAGAGGTACATTGGGGAAACTACCACAACTGTCAATAATATCTATATCCTAGTAAGCTCGATGATACCAATCAATATCCGAGTGAGTAAGTGCCATGGTCTTAGGAGCCCAACGGGGTTCTTTCTTGACATCCCAAAAAACATCAGACTAAGGCATATGAGAGATGAACCACCGGTACAACAGAGGCATGCAACAGATAATCACCCCCCCCCCCATGATAAGAATTCTGAAGATGAATAGAGTAATAAGCATCACGCAACAAGGTAGGAACTGGGTTTCCAATCATGAAGATCCTGATAGCATTAATGTCAACAAACTTGTCCACATTAGGAAATAAGAACAACCCGTAAGCAAGTAGAGCAAAGATGGCCTCAGAAGCGACTGTACTCTTCATCCTGGCAAAGTAACGAGCTTTCTCCAATAAGAACTGAGCTGGTAATCCTCTAATCCCTCCTTTAGTAGTCATATGGGCTTCCACCTTAAACTAACCCAGATGAATCAAAGCAGCAATCTCATGTGGTTTTGGCTCACCCTCCAAACAAGTAAAAGGAACACGATTGGTAACAGGTAAATCCAACAAATAAGAAAACTCCTCCAGTGTAGGCTTCAACTGATAGTCGAGAAAAGTAAACAATGACACATCGAATCATAAAACTGGACCAAGGTCGAGAGAATACCCTCCTTCATCTTCAACTTCATGAGACGAATAATGGATCCATACTTCTTCCGAAAGTCTGCAGAACACTCGATCTCAGGAATTAGACTGATCAACTCATCTATCTTGGGATCCTTGAAACTGTACTTCCCGGTCTTTCTCTTCCCAGAATCCATGGTGAAACCACGCGGCCAGAACCTGTCATCTGGATGTAATAAAACATCAATGAAGTCTCCACCGAACTTATTTTATCCCGCCGAAAGGGAAAGGTAAACATCGAGAAAACCTGAAAAGGGAGAAATCACGGTCTTTTGATCGAGAGATCGGGTAAGGGAGTCTGTTACGCAAGGGGAAGGTATTGGCACCCCACACGCCCGTAGTAATCTATGGTATCCACTCTTGTTGTCTAATCTAATGGGTATGGTTAAAAAACTATGTCTATGGCTTAAAACTGAAAAGGGAATGCATGTGAAAGAAAAGGAGAAAATAATGTAGGGAAAATAAAAGTTATGCTCGATCGGGCACTACCCCAATGCCTACGTATCCCTTTTAAGGAATCAGAGAAGCTGTAGTTCGGCTTATATATTTTGGTTGCTTTGTGTTTTTTTTTAATTAAGACAACAAAAACAGTCAAGATGGAAAAATATTAAATAAAACAACAAACACATGAGATGGTAAGACATCGGCTAAGTAATAACAAAGTAACATGTCAACAGTGGTGAAACATCAAATGATAAAACAACACACCTAACAATGACATTGAGAGTCAAAGTAGGATAACAAACAGGTGCGATGGCGAAACATCGACTTCAAACAAATGTGCGATGGTGAAACATCGGCTATAAGATAACATGGTATCATGGTGAAGAGGGCAAAACATCAATAAAACGGATGACAAAACATCACACCTAACAATGATATTGAAAAACAAAGTAGGATAACAAACATGTGTGATGGTGAAACATCGGCTTCAAACAAGTGTGCGATGGCAAAACATCGGCAAGAAGATGATAAGGAATCATGGCATAGATGACGAAACATCAATAAAACGGATGACAAAACATCACACCTAATAATGATATTGAAAACCAAAGTAGGATAACAAACATGTGCGATGGCGAAACATCGACTTCAAATAAGTGTGCGATGGCGAAACATCGGCTAAACATGTTTAAATATAAAACCAAGAGGCGCCTAAACAAATAAGATTGATTTGTATCTTTTACCTTGAAGAAGGGTTTAAGTTTATTAGAGGTGTTTTATGATTTGCCAAGAAAACAAATTTTCGTTTTAAGATGCAAAATGCAAAGGAAGGAAAAACAACTAAGGGAAACTAGCCTAGCACTATCCCTAGTGTTATCATACAATGATTGACCCTAAGGTTGAGGATAAAGTAAATTCCTACCCTATGCTAGCATACATGGATTCCTACCTTAATTAACATGTTAAAGGAAGCTTAACAAGACTATCCTATAGGGAACATGCACTGAGAGAGAAGTCGTGATCTCAATTTCTAAATTGAGTGACTCATCGATCAATAATTAAAGAGGAAAGCAATAAACATCCTATAGGAAACATGCACTGAGAGCGAAGTCGTGATCTCAATTTCTAATTTGAGTGACTCATTGATCAACAATTAAAGGGGAAAGCAATAAACATCATATAGGGAACATGCACTAAGAGCGAAGTCGTGATCTCAATTTCTAAAGTGAGTGACTCATCGATCAAAAGCAAACACAACACATGTATCAGACAAAAACCAGAGGGCCTCCGAACATATATCAGCAACAGAGGTTCCATCATGCAACATAGAACTATGAAAATAGAAGAAAGGAAATAGTGCAATACCAAACGGATAACTATCCGTAGCAACTGAGCAAGAATAAAAGAAACCCAAAGAACTTCAAGCAAGCTGGCATCAGTAGACAAACCAAGTCAGAAATTACGCCATCAAGATATAAGTACTGAGATTTTCAGATATGAATAGATCCCGTGGGTAGTGTATAACATTCACAATCACATGTATATATCCTGCATGGAATATTAAACATGCCAAACACAATAGCATTTCCAGTATAATAAATTGTGTTCCACAAATAAAGTGAAACACAGTAGCCTCAAGCCAAAAATGGAAACTTTCTCAAAGTACCTCGCACGTTCAACAGACAAGTTAGTATTCCACAAAGTGAATAATGACTCACATAAGGGATGGATGCAACATGATGAAGTGAGAACAACATGATAACACTTATCAAACATTACACATGATAGCATATGCACAATTTGGTCAAAAGAGTCAAAGGAATGTTGCTCCTTTATAACATCATATTGAATTGACAATTGAATGTCAATCAAGGATCATAGGAGCTTGAAAATAATACAATCAAATATCATGTAGGTCAGGGGTAAACACATCTCAATCATGTATAATTAATTCAAACACAACTCACAAGCACAATAGAAGATGAATCCCACACAATCCATTAAAAGGTTCAAACATTCCAACATGAGACATTAAATGAAATGACTTGAGCTATCATGGATAATCAGAATCAATATGATCATTAGGTGCCCAATTATGGGCCTCACTTAAATTCATTAGCCATCAAACAAATTTGCAACAAGATATGCAACATTAATTGGGTACCTTCACTTCAAAAATATATCAAAAATAGAAACAAAGATCCATAATTCAAACCAAAAATATCTTAGCATATTTGAAGGGTGTAGAAGTCATAAGGCAAGTCTTATGTTCATGAATGATTGAGGAGGGGATCAAATGAGGCCCAAAGTTCAAGACTAGTTGGCAAAAACTACCAAACTAGACAAGTTTTCAAAATAATTTGTGGAAAAATGTCAAACCAAGTCAAATAATTCAAGAAAAATGGTTTTCAAATCCTCAACACATTCATGAACCATAATCAAGACTTGAATTCCAATAAAAATCTAGGGCATAAAGGTTTTGGTTAAAGAAACTTGCACCATAAGCAACAAAACCCTAATTTTTGACTTTTAATCTTAAATATTGATTAAGTAAGATAAAAATCCAAACAAATCAAATCAAGATGGTGCAAATCACAAGGAGACCCTAAAAGTAAGAAAACATATTTTTCCACATTTTTTTGAATTAAAGAAAAGTCCAAAATAAAATTAAATTCACACAATTAATCAATTAGTTTAATAATCACTTCTCAACATGAAATTTTAAACAAAAGTCAGGAAAATGTCCAATAAAAATTATATTCAAATACTAGTACTAGAAACACACATATCTGATTTTTTTTAGAATTTTTGAATCAATGGAAGTGTTAAAATAAAAATTAACCAAACAATTAACAATTAAGCTATTATTTAAGGGCAAAAATGCAAACCCTAGCCAAAAGTCACAAAAGGGTCAAAATAAAAATATATTCAGATTTTATGATTAAAAATATATTCAGATTCTATGATTTTTTTGAGAATTTTTGAATCAATGGAAATATTAAAATAAAAATCAAACAAACAAATATTACAAATAAACTTTTGAAATTAAATTTTTAATCAAAAATAGCAAAAATGCTAAACCAAATTCAGAATCAATTTTTACATTATTTTATGAGTTCAAAAATAATTTTTGTGGAATTTTTTAATCAAAATAAATAATAAAACAAAATTAAACATTGAATAAACAATTGTTTACACTTATGTATTTTTAAAAGTAATCAAAATATTTATAAAAAATTCCAAAAAAAATGAAAAGTACTAGAAATTATTATTGGCCTATAATAATTTTTTTTATAATTTTTAAAAATGTTTTGATCACAAAAATAAAATCAGAAAATAAAATATAATAAAAAATATTAAAAATGCATTAAAAATCAAATGGACCAATCAGATTCGTCCACGCCTTCATCTTCAACAACCAGATCAATTCAAAACGCGCGTTTTTCAGTTCTAGGGCTCATGTTCAGGTCCATCGTACATACTCATTTCTCCACCAAAATCAATAATTCCAATCACAAATCAAAGTTCAAACTACCAACTACATCATGCTTTTTACAAAATTCAAAATGATTGACCATGGAAGTAGAAATCAGAGCAAGAAAATTGAGAAAATCATTGAATCTTGAAAAACCATAAGTTCACCAAATCGCATATGCTTCAGAATCAAACAAGTTTATACATCAGATGTAAGATCTGGCCAACTATGAACATGATTATAAGCTTTAAATCCCATGAAATAAGTGAAGGAAAATTGCGATCAAAAGCGCAGCGGAATTTAAAATTTTCCTTTAGCGATCCTTACGAATGAGCATGGTCAGTGATAGAAATATTTACCTCTTGTGGCGATTCAGATCTTTGATGTTGTGATCACGAGCGTTGATGAAGAACAACACTGCTACTCAGTCCACACGAACAGACCGCTTCCGGTCACAGTGCTAGCTGATCACGAACGAAAACCTTGAGTGAGAGAGAGAATCAAAAACGAAATTGCATCAAGTGAAAATGCTTCATCACAAGGGATCTATTTATAGAATCACTCATGTGGGCTACAAGCTAAAAGCCCAATTAAGGCTATAAGCTAAAAGCCCAATTAAGCTTATGGACATCATACCTTATGATGTACCATATATCACTTATCCACATGGTACCTTACCACTTTCCGTATTACACTTAAGTGCACCGTACCTTACGGTGTTCCTTATTTATTCTATCTCTCATCAACCTATCCTTATGTGTGTGACCCTGTAGGTTTTTGCGACGTTGGCAATTATATTAAATCATACATTTAATATAATAAACAGTGAGCGGTATCTAGCAACACATCACTGTTACCCAAGTCACAAAAATGTCATGTGATCTGACCAAACTTTTCCGTGATAATATTTGTGTTGTACAATTACCCTTTTGCCCTCATGTCTATATTGAACACAAGGCATACACTGTGTCACCCTTGTCCAGTTCAATATTGGGCCCTTAGACATTTATCCTGTTATGCAGGATGAGAAAATTCCATCTAGGTCACTCATGTCCCTTAGCATGCTTTGTGAAGTACCCATCAACCGTCTTTATAGTCATCCAGTTGCGAATGACGTTTGATCAGCAATAAAGTACTTGACTCTACATCTAGGGTCCATAGTGGTTTCAGGTCGAAGGGTGGTATACACCATTATCATCATGAGAATAACTTATGACACTTTGCATAACATTCTATGTAGTATTCTCATAGCGGGTCAATCCAGTATAAATATTACTCCTAATATTCATACCTATGTCAAGACTTGATAACTCCTTATCTATGATCCATGAGATGTGATCATGAATCTATCTTCATAATAATCTTAATGCTTTAATGTTATCCCACTTCACATTAAAGCTTGACTACGGATACTTTAAGAATAGTGTCTTATGTTTAATGGGATCTCATGATTAAGTCACACTTAACATTTCATTAAACAAATAAACCATTCTAGGGACTTTATTATTTTGGAAATCAAACATAATAAAGAAATGCCTTTTATTATTAATAAATAATTCGATACAAGTACCAAAAGTATTGTCCTCTAGGGCTTACACCAACAATAAGAAAAATTATGGAGAATCAAAATCTTAAAATTACCTTTCGAGTTGAGAAATAAACTCAACTATGGCCTCTGAAACAAAGCGAAAACTCTTGTCCCTTGCTTCTAATGCTCCAATGAAGTGAAAATGATCATGAATCGAGCTATGGAATGGAGAATAGAGAAGCTTCTAAGTAGAAAATTTTTGAGAGAGAGAGATTGCAGTTTCTGATTTCTTGAGAGAAATGAATGCCCCCCTTCGAAAGGGAATGAAATGTGGCTTATATAGAGTGACTGATGAGGGTAGAAGGGTCTTTGAAAAGCTCAAGGCCCTTAGAAGCATAATTTGCAAAAAAAAAATGTGTCCAAATGGTGATGCGTTTTGTTTCTACTTATGCCCAACCTAGAAGTCGTTTTGGTGATGTCATGTTGAGTGGTATTGTGAGCAAAACATGTGCATTTGGTTATAGGGACAGTGTGGTCACCGAAGCAACGGTAAGACACCTTATAAGTAACCCTAATGTCCTAGATCCTTTTTAATCCGAGGCAACCGTTTCGAGGCAACTATTTCGAGGCAACTGGATCTTTGGACTACGGGTGACCTCTAAAACGTCCTATACTTGATGACCACGTTTCGAAGGCAACGAGTGAGGCGTACCCTAGAAGTGGTGTGTGTATTGTGTGTTGTTTTCATGTTATGTTATCTTGTACATGTTATTTTGTGGGCTACGAGTTGTTTTTATTTACCATACATTCTTGCATGCTTTTAACAGTTAAGGGGTGCAGAAAGTAAATTGCGGAAACATAAATCCTACGCTATTACAAGGCGCGGGTCTATACATCGCCAAAAATTACAAAGACCCGTTTTTTAGTAAATAAGTACGGAATGTAAATAAACAGTAAACCTAATTAACTATTACATGTCTTGGAAGCAATTACATAATAATCAAATAAAGTAAATACGCGCGGATAAATTAATCGGGAATGTTCTAAGGGTTTTGACCCTTTTAAGGAAAGAAATTGATTTTTTTTTGTCTTTTTTGTAATTAAAATGAAATTAAAATTAATTGTTAAACTAATTAATTTAATAAAAAAAGAAATTTTTTTTTTTTGTTTTTTATGTTTTTATGAAATAAAAGAAATGGAATAAAATTAAAAGTTAACTTTTACCTAATTCTAGATTTATTTTAATTATTTAAGAAAAGGAATTAAAATTGCCTAATTAAACTATTTTGGTTAATATTTATTTACAAAATAAAATAATAATAATAATGTTAATTCTATTTTTTTGATTTTTTATGAAAACGTGTTAATTGATTAATTTGTTAATAATAATAAAATAAAAAAAGGGTTAGAAATTAAATTGGAAAATAAAAAAATGAAAAGAAAAGAATAAACCAAATGGAGGGGGTATTGGGCCAGGAATGGAGGTTTGTTGTTGAAACTGTGGCCCATTGAAGCAAGCTCGTTTGGACTTTTCTGGATCGCCTATGCCCACGTTGACTCCAGACCATGGTGTTCCTTATGCTTGGCCCTTAGATCTGCCTCTAATGACACTTGGCGCGCTCCTGGATGAGGTCTATGGTGGATCCTGGATGAGAATCTGCACAGGAACGCCTTAAAGAAAATAATATGAAAATTATGGGGGACCTGGGAATCGAACCCAGGTCCCAAAGATTGCATGACACGTTCACCACCACTGGACCAAACCTGCGCATTTGTTATTGAAATAGAAAAGAAATATAATATTGAAAACATGCACTATATGCTGAAAAACAAAAAGAGCGCGCATGATTTTTGAATGGACTAATGCCTGGTTGCCACGCCATCGTCTTCAAGCTTTTCTGCAAATATAAAAACACATAGTGGGGGTTTTAAACCCCCATAAAATACAGGCATTTCAATAATAGCGAATAGACGCTCGTGAAGCATAAATTAGGCGCGAGGTGTCCATCAAAATCGTCTTGAGCTTCTGAGTTTGACCATGCCTGTTTGGGGTTCCAATTTTACAGCATACAAAAAAGCCCAATTCTAAAGCTCTGAAAACCTAGAAATTGTCAATGGTGATTTGCGTTTTACGGCCTGATAATCAAATTAAAGTACACAGAATGCTTTGTAACAATGTCAACAATGTATAACCATGATCCAAATGAATTAAAAAGGCGTAAAAATGGAGTTTGATTTTCAAATAATGGACAAACCGTGGGGTGGGGTGATGAGCAATTCTTTGAGGTTCTGCGCTTGGTTTTGACTGCCAAAGGTTGCTGGTGATGCCAGGAATGTATTGGAATCAAAATGGAAGCCTGAATTGTACTGTAAGGTCGTTTTCAGTTTGTCACTTTTTCTTTGAAAATTGGAAATTGCTTATGCTGTATTAGGATGCTCTAGGTCGTGAATTGCATATGGGAAGCTTGCATATCTCTTTTGTAATGTGTATCAATCCAAATAATGGTCATTAAAGCCTTGCAATAATGTTCTTGATTTCCTCCATAACCAACATTGAACCATTTGCCATATTTGTGAAAATTTGAATTTTTATGCCCATAATAGGCCTTGCACGAATTTGGAAGGTATTTCAAGGTGTATCAAAGCTAATCAACACAAAATATATCCCTCCATTAATTTCTTTGATTTTTATTTGAATTTTAAAGATTTAAAATGAATTAAATCAAATAAAATTAAATAAAAATGGAAAAATTAATTTTAAATCTTGAAATAAATTGTGGGACACGTGGGAGGCATGGCCAAGCTGAATCAAGTGGAAAAAGTGGGCCCCTTTTGTCAAAAATGAAGTTTCAAGGATAATTGACTTTGGCCATTTTACAAAAATTTCCCAACTTCTCCAATGCATATCTTGCTCAATTTTGAAGCTATGAGCATGTTCTTGGACATTTTGGAAAGGTCTTGAAGTCCTCTAACCAATGTCTTTGGTCCCGTGTCATTTTGATTTACCAATCTCAAGTTATGGTCTTTGACTTAAAGTGCCTTTTTGTTGACTTTTGGAAATGACCTATAATGTTGAAATTGATAACTTTTTGTGGTAGCATTTCTTGGACTTGGAATGTGAAGATAAGTTGTAGGAAATGTCTTCCCCTTCAAGATGAGCATTGGATGGGATTTTTATGATGAACCATGAAAAAGTTATGCCTTGGTCAAGTTACAGTTGACTTTTCAGCTGTCCAAAAATAAAAACTTTTGCATCTTGATGATTTTTGAGCCATGCTTGTGAAATCATGGTCAAGACTTGACCAAATGATGATTTTGGCTTCAAAATAAGATGTTGACCAAAAAGTTTGACTTTTGACTGCCAAATGACCATTTTGCCCCTGCAGTTGACTGTGGAGCAATTAGGGTTTTTGACTGTGCAACTTGACCTTGTGAGCCTTGAAACTTGACATGTAGGTGCTTGACAATGTGTATGAGCATATGGGACTTGATTGAGCCCTTGAAAACCTCAACTTCCTTGCAAGAATCAAAACCCTAATTTGACTGGTTTAAGAGGATGCTTGACTGTGTAGCCCTTGAGTAGACTTTGAACCATTTGAGGTGATGCTTGGCAAAACTTTGGAGATTTATGGGAGGGTAAATTTTGGGGTACAACAGTTGCCCCTGTTCAATCTTCTTAGACCTGAGGATGTTGATTGGCTTGTGTGCCTTTCGTGATCCGAAGGTGGAAGATGATTGAACACTAAAGTGCCCAGAAATTTGCACTCACATAGTTGAATATCAGCAGTGTGATAGCGGGAATGGGCTTACATATGCCATTTGGAGAGATAGTGGATAGGAGGGATGGGCTTATAGATGCCATTTGGAGATGTGACAAAACCTTGTCGGGAATGGGCTTATAGATGCCATTTGGAACTGTGATGGATAGTTGTGGAGATGGGCTTATAGATGCCATCTAGGCGTCGATCGCGTAAGAGATTCCTTAGCGAGAACTTGAGTACCTGAGAAAGAAAGATAATTACTTGGCCTGTTACAGGGGTTGATCTTCAAACTCTTCATGCAGACATGCCCTGGCAGGTGTTTACCTGGGGATTTGGTAAACAACCGCTGATCCTCCAAATGGTTACTTATTTGGTTACTCGCAGGATCGATCAGATTGATCCTATGGACATAGGTTGATTTTGAAGTTTAATTAATGTGGATAAGGCTTTAAGTAAATTGTTTAAAGTAAATTTCATAAAGGAAAGGCTTGGTAAAATAAACAAGGCTTGAATGTAAAGGTTCGACAGGAATCTTAAAGGGGAAAAGCATGTAAAATACTGGAAAAGTAAATGACTTGAATTAATAAATTGGTGTTTCACACATACATTTCTCAACAATTCGTTCGCTCACACTGGGTACTTGAATCTAAATGAGTGACTATGTATCTATTGTGAACACACGCGAGAAACTACACGTCTACTCCTATTTATACAAAAACATTCCAAGTAACCGTCGGGCAGTTACACTGCTTCGAGATCAAGCCACTTGTCACGTTCTCCATGCTCGACGCTCCAGATCCTTGCACGTTCGCACGTAGTAACTGCTGGAAACCGTTTTCCCTCCAAAGCTTTGAATTTCAAACTGCTCCACTCTGGACCATCGAACACGTTCGTCAAGAGACGTCTTCGACGAAAACTCCTTCGACGTCGAAGGCAATCAGCCTTCTTCCTTGGAAGAAATCTTCTAAGTATTTGGCCATCTTTCGACGGGCACTTCGACAGGCTTAGCCAGTCGAAAGCATCTTTCAGCTTTTAATGGCTGCCATTAATCAAAACAAAGGTGTCGAATTTAGGAGCCAACAAATTGCCCCCCAAGAATGCCTTATTTCGACTCTTGAAAGAAAAAGGCATTCTTTGAAAACGCCATTCGACACCTGTTCTTTTTTCCACGCTTAGTCACAAGTTAACTTGTGCACTTTTTGTTGCTTTTTACCAACTATTGGCAATCCCAAGAAACCATCATTGATTTGATCCTAGGACGTCACTGTCAGTACGGCGTGCAGAACCAAAACATCACTTCATAATTTGTCATTATGACAAATTCAAAAAAAACGAGGACGCACGCTGCGTCTCTCTGTTTCTGCAGAAACGGCCAAAACAACAGGATGCTGCCACGCGTCCCACTACTCCCTGCAGCATTAAATGACATTTAATGCCCTCGTTATTGGGAATTTCTCCCACTACTATAAATAGTAGTGAATATCCCATTGTGGGACTTTTCACGCAAACTATCTCTCAAACTCCCTTGCTTTCTTGCAAACTTGTTCTCTTTTGCAGAAAAACTCTTCCTTTTCCAACTCCATCTCCATCCTCAACAATGGCTTCTGCTTCAACTGCCCCCAAGACTAACGCACCAACTGAACAACTTGCTAAGCCCAAGGTCTTTGTAACTGCTCCGGTAGTGAACGCTACAGGGAAACGAAGGGTCCCTGAACCATCTGACATCTCCGTTCGCGACGCTTACTCGCGTCACTTGATGATTCCGGTTGGATACTCCAACCAAATCTTCGCAATGGCTGGACCCATGAACCCCAGCATCTCTGAAGCTCTGAAGATCAAGAGCTACTTTCCCATCGTCGAGAAACTCAAGCCAGTAGCCTGTGCTAAGAAGGATGCGGAAGACAACGAAGACCCCACACACGAGAAGATCGACCTTCGTTTCTTCAACAGAAGTGTTAGAGTTTTTAGGTCTTGCCCTAATCTCACCCAGGACTATGTTGCTTGGCTAACAAAGCTGGAAAAACATCAAACTCCAGTCTGGAAGGAAATGGGCATCTTTGACCTAATAATGCTGTCGAAGACAGGTTTAAACTACTCCCCAGAGATGCTTATAGCTTCGATGCTGTTCTGGGATAACTCTCACTTCACCTTTCACCTTCCATGTGGGATGTTAACTCCCACACTCTTCGACATAGCAGCCATCACTGGCCTTCGACCAACCGGAGATTACTTCGACCCGGAAGAGATGTCGGAGGACCAAATTGGCTTTTCTGAGACGAAGCCAACATTCACCACCTTTATCAACCATTTTCATGACCAATCGACAGACGCAGTGTCAGACGTTGAACACATAGCGTTTCTAGCCTTATGGCTAACTCGCTTCGTGTTCTGTTCGAAGTCTCTGCAAGTGACCAAAAAGATGGTCACTCTTGCCACCCAACTGCATCACCGCCAGAACATCTGTCTGGCAGAACTAATTCTGGCCAGTCTTTATGACTCCATCAGCAATGGGGTTACTCTTTTGAAGCATATCGAAGATAGGAACAGTTTGCTACTCGCTGGGCCTTTCTGGCTACTTCAACTGTGGCTTAACGCCACTTTCGAGTCTTTCTTACCCAAGAAGACTCAGATAAATGAACAAGCCCCAGCGATAGCTAATAGACGTATCGAAGGGATTAGGCTGGCTCTACTGACACCTGTGGAAGATGGGCTAGAGTTCCAACAAACCTTCACTAACTTCGTGCTGATGTTCGCTCGAAGGAAGGAATTCGTTTCAACTATGGCTCCATTTGCACAACGAAAGGTGGGGCCAGCATGGTTTACAAGGCCACATCCCAAGGAGTCGAGTGGTCCCAACGTCGATGAGCACTCTGTACTTTGGGAGGCATTCCTTACCCCAAGGATTATGCCTCTTCGATTTAAGAGTTCTAAGACTCATCTGAGTCTGCTTGCCTATCAACCAAATCTGGTATCTCGCCAGTTTGGTATCATCCAAACCCTGCCTTCTCCCATTTTCCCAAGAGAGAAGTCGATGTTGTACTTCTGCAACGATTATACAGAAGAAGCTGCTACCAGGCATATCGGAAGATATGCTGGTCGAACCATCCTCTCGCTGTTCAACTACCAGCTTAACTTCCTTTGTTCGCCATCTTTTGAAGAATGGTGGAGAAGCTATTACGCTGAGTACTTCTTCGACGAGAAGGACTTCATAGCAGAGTTGCAGAAGTCTTTTGTCCTCGTATTTGACAAAGTAAAGAAATGTAAGTTCATACTCTCACATTACTTTTTATCTTTCTCTTCGACTGTTAGCTTGTTAACTTTCCTTTTCGCTTTCAGTTGTTCGAAAACCCTTGGTCAAGAAGGCTACAGGAGGCCCACAAGGAGGGGTCCCTTCGACAAAACCTCCACCGCCGGCGAAGACTATAGCGCCGGCGAAGACAACAGGCAACCAACAGGGGGAAGGCTCTTCGAGGAGGCCTCCTGCATCGGTAACCAGATTTTCTTCATTTTCATTCTGGCTTTCGATTTTTTATTTTCGACGTAATTATTCAATCGAATTCCTATTGGTTTTATAGGCCCCTTCGCCCAAGAAAAGGGCGGCATTTGTGATCGAATCGGGGAGTGATGACGAAAGTGATTCTCCTCCTTCTCCCTTAAAGAGGCGAAAGTTAACAAAGGACGCTTCTGTTCCTACTCCAGCTCCTGAAGGTCGAACCGTCAGAATAAAGGTTGGTGTGAGAAAGCCTAGGCCACCTGCGGTGGTCATCGAAGAACCAACTGAGGAGGAACTGAACGCTCTAGTTACCCAGCCTGTCGAAAGTGATAATTCCAGCCCTGGGGCTGAAGCCAATCCACAGGTAATCTATTAGACCCTTCTTATAACTTAGGCATAAATACCAGTATTTGATTATATCTCTTTCGACATCTGAAGATTTGTCCTCTTCCTCTTTTTCAGGAAACTACTGGAAGTTCCCCACCAAGGACTTCAGAAACTCTGGAATCTGCTGACCTTAGCAGGCCTCAGGTGCAAGATTTGGGCAATGACGAAGCCCACACTGAGCATGAGGCCAATGCTGAAACAGTGGAGAAGACAACTGAAGAACCTATGGCGGAGGAAACACAACCAGAAACGGTTCCTGTGGTGGTCTTGTCGTCAGAAGAGAATCCTGAAGGAAGAGACCAAGGCAATGGCGAAGAGAATCAAGATGCTGTTGACGAAGAGCATGAAGGTGGTACTGGCGAAGAACACCAGGATGACGCCAGCGAAGAACCACAGAATGACGCTGGCGAAAGACCCCAAGGTGAAGTTAACGAAGAACCACGAGTCGACGCTAGTACCGCCTCAGTTCAAGTCGAAGAGCAACCAAACGAGGTACTCAGCATTCAACAGCCTCCAGTCCAAGATAACACTATGGCAAGGGTCACCTCCTCAAAGCACAGGTCAAAAGAGGACTTGGAAATCTTGAAACAAACTGACCCTGTCAGCTACCTCAATGCTATCGTCGAGAGTAAGAGTTCTTCTGACACTAGTCAGGAAATTCCTACTCTGTCGGGGAAATCTACCGAGACTTCTCCTCTTGATGATGCATTGGCGAAGGTCAAGGCCCAGTTCTTCAAGAGAGATTTAATGAAGGCTTTAGAGGGGGACCCCACTGCTCCATCTTGCTTAAAAGAGGTTTTGAATGCTGTTGATTTCGATGCTGTAGCCCCAGAAATCTCAGACTTAATCATGGAATTACATTCTATGATTGACCAAGTCTCAGCGGATTACCGGCGCCAACGGACTTTTAACAGTCAGCTCGAAACGTTGCATGGCAAGAGCTTATCTGCCTGGACTGCTGTCTCAAGTTCGACTTCTCGAATTGCCGAGTTGTCGAAACAGAAAGCGTCTGCACAGGAAAGGTTCGATGCTATTGAGCGAGAGAATGTCTCCTTCCGAGCACAAATTGCAGAGATAGAGGCGAAGATAAACGCCAACACTGTGCTCCAGGAGGAAATTCTTTCGACCATCCCAGACGCTGAGAGCCAGACTGAGATCAAGCAAGGCCTGGAGTTCGCTGAGAGGGCCCAAAGCCTCGACGCTCAAATTGCCAAACTGGAGCAAGAAAAATCTTGGTGCAAGAAGAGGTTGGATTTGCAGCATGCTAAGTATCTTCGACTTAAGAATTCTCTTTCTTTTTGATTCTCTTTTGTAACCATCTTCTGTAATCGCTTTCGACAACAATTGCCATTTTGGCAGAAATTAATAAAAATTTCCATTTTGGCATTTCTATGGTTAATTTAGTTTGTTCTTTTACTGTTTTATTTTTATCTCTTGAAGTATAGGCTTATATTTTTTCAAATATTTACCATTTACTCTCAAGAGCCTTTTATCACCACTTATCTCTTCGACCTCATAGGCTCCACCAGAAAAAGTTTGGATAATTCTGAAGGGTCCTTCCCATTTGGGTGACCATTTCCCCATGCTTCGATCCCGTCGATCCATGGGAAGAATTACCTTCCAAACTAAATCTTCAGGCAAAAATACCTTAGGTTTTACCTTTCTATTATAAGAGTCTTCGACTCTTTTCTTCTGAAGCCTGAGTAAGTCGAGAGCGTGTAATCTCTCTTCGTCTAAATCCACCAGTTCATCTAACATCATGTTCCAATAAACCTCAGAAGGAATATCATAATGCCTCTGAACTCTTGCAGATTGAAGACAAATTTCTGCTGGCAATACTGCATCATGACCAAAAGTTAGCCTATATGGTGTTGTACCAGTGGCCTCTTTTGGGGACGTTCGACAAGCCCATAAAATCTGGTCTAACGTCTTATGCCAATTCTTTGGTTTCTTCCCAACATGTTTCTTTATCAAGCCAATTACCACTTTGTTTGCTGCTTCGACTTGACCATTCGCCTGTGCGTAGTAAGGCGTGGATGTTAGGAGTTTGAAACCTGTTTCCTGAGCAAATTCCTGCATCTTTCGACCAGTGAAAACTGAACCTTGGTCAGTTGTTATTGTCTCAGGGATTCCATACCTAAATATAATGTTCTTTTGAATGAATTCAATGACATTTTCTTGGTCTACATTGACTAAAGGGACAGCTTCGATCCACTTAGTAAAATAATCAATGCCTACCAATATGTATTTTTGACTCTTTGATGATGCTGGTCGAATCTCTCCAATAAGATCCAACGCCCATCCTCGAAAGGGCCAAGGCTTCACTATCGAGTGAAGTTCGCTTGCTGGTACATGTTGGATGCCTGTATGAACTTGACACTCTTGGCAACCTTTGGCGAACTCAACACAATCTTTCAGCATGGTGGGCCAATACAGTCCTTATCGAAACAACAACCATTTCATCTTATGGCCTGCTTGGTGAGCCCCACATGCCCCAGCATGCGTAGTCGAAAGGGCTATGTATGCTTCAGTTTCACTTAAACATTTCAGCAACACCCCTTCAGGCGTCTTCTTAAATAACTCATTACCCATGAGTACAAAACTCAACGCCTAAGGGACTGTTCACCAAAGCCCAGTTCCCAATTGGCCACTGTACAGGGCCAGACGGAGAAACTGGAAATACAAATGAAACAACTAACTCTTGCTACTAAGGATACCATGAACATCAACATGGTTGAACTTTCTGACCCTAAAGCTTCAGAAGAAGCCATAAGGCAAGAGCAAGCAAATAAAACGGCTTTCCCTAAGGAAAACGAAAACTTGGCAGATTTTTTACAAAGATGCCAGAAGAAAAAATCAGAGGTTATGCTATGTCCAAGATGTAGTTCTATCTTTGATAAAAAAGCTGCTGAGCACATACAAGGAGTGAGAGCAGCGAACAAGAGAAGGGAGAATTCTGACCTTCGACGTGATCCCAGAAGGGGTTCTAATCAAGACAAGAGGCCTTTGACTTTTAGGCCTCCAACAAATGTACCAGTAGACACTTGGTACAAAACATCTGGCCGGAAAAGGCCAAGTGAAGAGAAATGGCATTCTTTCGAAGTGCCAAGAGGTTCCTCTTTAATTCAGAAGAAAGATCCTCAAGTTGCTGCACCCAAGGTTGCTCAAGTGTCCAGCAACTACAAGGGAAAAAATCCTATGTCGAGATCCCAATGGAGGAGGTATCAAAGAAGGCGAAAAGCTGAAAGAGAGGCTGCCAACGAACCTAAGGCTGAAACTAGTTCGAATGTGCCCCAAAGGAAACAAAGAAAGCCTCTTGAGAGAGAACCAGTTACCAACAGGCTAGTTTGGCCTAACCAGAGCGAAGTCGAAGACGAAGATGATGCTGAGTCCGACGATACCCTGGATATAATGGTGAACGTTGTTTCAATGCTGCCTAGGGAATTCAATCGACAAGTAGAAGTCGAAACCAGCGACTGGGAGATGGAACAAGAAATGGCCAGACACAGGCCAGTGTGCTATTTTGTCATGGACAATGGCACTACAGAAGAACAAAATGGCTTCTTCGAGCCACCCACAGAGGCGATGAAGAATCACCTCAAACCTTTGTTCATAAGGGCCAAGCTCGAAGAGACCACTGTGAACAAGATATTGGTCGACTGTGGGGCCACTATCAATATTATTCCTCATTCTGTGCTAATAAAGATTGGCAAAAGGGATGAAGAAATAAAACCTCACAATATGGTCCTGTCCAACTATGAGGGAGGCATTGGGACCACCATGGGAGTGATCCAGCTCGACATAAAAGTTGGGTCGATCCTTCGACCAACAATGTTCATGGTCATTTCAGCCAAACCTAACTACAACCTTTTGTTAGGTCGTGAGTGGATACATGGTGTAGGTGCTGTGCCTTCATCGATGCATCAAAGACTGCTTCTATGGCGCCCAGATGGGCTGGTCGAAAACATAGAGGCTGATCAGAGTTACTACCTTGGCGAAGTAAACCACTTGGGTGTAACAGATTTCGACAAAAACTTGGCTCACATAGGGCCATGTCCAGCTCCTGACTTCGACATGGCGCCAGCGCCAAACACCTTTTGTTCCCTATACCTGCATCCTGAGCATGGTTTCCAATGGGACAGAGAGGATGTGTCCCACATAGAATTCAGTGGGCTAACTGGTATCCAACCAACTGGTTGGGGAAGTGAATTCAGTGATAATGACTGAGTCACAATCTCTGAAGCGAATTTCGGCCTATGTGGCTGAAACCAAGATGATAACGGCTCTCGAAGCCGAAGTAAAGTACATGGCCACACAGGCCAATGATCAACAATTATCTGCTGTTGGCCCAGGAAAGGATTTCGATCCAAGACCTCCTGATATCATGCCAGACGAAATGCAGGAACAGAGGCTCGACGCCATCTATGACGATGAGCCTTTGGGCTTCGAAAAGGATCCCTTGGCGAACAACATTAAGATGTTAGCACAAGACCCTTTAGAAGAAATCAACTTAGGCGAAGGATCAGAGAATAGGCCAACTTACATCAGCGCCAAAATTGATCCAGAACTTAGGTTGGAAGTAATCCAATTACTGAAAGAGTTTAAAGACTGTTTTGCATGGGATTATGACGAAATGCCTGGTCTCGACAGAGGATTGGTAGAACTTCAGTTGCCAATCAAACCTGGAAAGAAGCCAATCAAGCAAAATCCAAGACGCTTCGCTCCAGAAATATTGTCGAAGATCAAAACGGAGGTCGAAAGACTTCTGAAATGCAAGTTCATTCGTGTTACAAGGTATGTCGAATGGATTGCCAATATAGTGCCAGTAATTAAGAAGAATGGCACATTAAGGGTGTGCATAGATTTCAGAGATCTGAATGCTGCCACCCCCAAAGATGAATATCCTATGCCTGTGGCGGAAATGCTAGTCGATTCTGCCGCTGGCTACGAATACCTGAGTATGCTCGATGGTTATTCAGGATATAATCAAATATTCATTGCTGAAGAGGATGTGTCGAAAACAGCTTTTCGATGCCCTGGGGCCTTAGGCACTTACGAGTGGGTAGTGATGCCTTTTGGCCTAAAGAACGCTGGGGCAACGTACCAGCGAGCAATGAATACTATCTTCCATGATTTTATTAACACTTTTATGCAAGTTTATATTGATGATATTGTTATAAAATCTGTTTCCAGGAAGAGTCACATTGACCACCTTCGACAATCATTCGAAAGAATGAGAGAACATGGTCTGAAGATGAACCCTTTGAAGTGTGCGTTCTGTGTAAAAGCTGGAGATTTCTTGGGCTTCGTTGTCCACAAGAAAGGAATCGAAATCAATCAGAACAAGACGAAGGCAATTTTGGAAGCGAAAGCGCCGTCGAATAAGAAGGAATTGCAGTCTCTCTTAGGCAAGATAAATTTCTTGAGAAGGTTTATATCTAACCTAAGTGGGAAAGCTCAGGCCTTTTCACCCTTACTTCGACTGAATAAAGAGGGGTTCGAATGGGGGCAAGAGCAACAAGAAGCCTTCGACAAAATCAAAGGGTACCTCACTAAGCCACCTATTTTGGTGCCTCCTTGTAGCAATAGGAGTATGAGATTGTACATAGCTGCATCTGACAAAACTCTGGGAAGTATGTTAGCCCAAGAGGATGAGAATGGAGTCGAAAGACCCATTTATTATCTCAGTCGAGTTTTGAATGATGCAGAAACTAGATATAGCGAAGTTGAAAAATTGTGTCTATGTCTGTATTTCTCTTGTACAAAGCTCAAACAATATATAAAACCAGTTGATGTTTATGTTTCGTCTCATTTTGATGTTTTCAAATACATGTTGTCGAAACCTATCTTGCATAGTCGAATTGGCAAGTGGGCATTAGCATTAACTGAATACTCCTTGACCTTTATGCCTCTTAAGGCAGTAAAAGGACAAGTGGTTGCAGACTTCATAGTCGACCACTCAATTCAAGTCGAGGATATTAATTATGTGGAGATAGAACCTTGGAAATTCTACTTCGATGGTTCCAGCCATAAAAATGGAACAGGAGTAGGAGTCCTGATTATTTCTCCAGATAAAATTCCAACAACATTCAAGTACCAAATCGAAGGTTCTTGTTCGAACAATGAGGCTGAGTATGAAGCTCTAATTACTGGCCTTGAAATATTGTTGGAATTGGGGGCAACTCGAGTCGAAATAATGTGAGACTCAGAGTTAGTCATCAAGCAAGTCACAAAGGAGTATAAATGCATAAGAGAAAATCTCATTATGTACTTTGTGATAGCAAATCGTTTATTGAAACAATTTGAAAGTGTCAATATTCGACACATTCCCAGAGTCGAAAATCAAATAGCCAATGACTTGGCACAGATTGCATCTGGGTATAAAATTTCAAAAACGAGATTACAAAGAGCAATCGAAGTTCGAGAGAAGATAAGAGCAACTTGCCTATCACCAACAGACTTGGAATCAACAAGGTTAGGATATGCTGATCACTCAAACTTCGAGATTTCGTTCATTGATAATTTGTCAGACCAGGATTGGAGGAAACCCATTGTGGACTATCTTCAAAATCCAGGAGCTCCGACAGAACGAAAAACAAAATACAGGGCGTTGAGTTTTGTACTCATGGGTAATGAGTTATTTAAGAAGACGCCTGAAGGGGTGTTGCTGAAATGTTTAAGTGAAACTGAAGCATACATAGCCCTTTCGACTACGCATGCTGGGGCATGTGGGGCTCACCAAGCAGGCCATAAGATGAAATGGTTGTTGTTTCGACAAGGACTATATTGGCCCACCATGCTGAAAGATTGTGTTGAGTTCGCCAAAGGTTGCCAAGAGTGTCAAGTTCATACAGGCATCCAACATGTACCAGCAAGCGAACTTCACTCGATAGTGAAGCCTTGGCCCTTTCGAGGATGGGCGTTGGATCTTATTGGAGAGATTCGACCAGCATCATCAAAGAGTCAAAAATACATATTGGTAGGCATTGATTATTTTACTAAGTGGATCGAAGCTGTCCCTTTAGTCAATGTAGACCAAGAAAATGTCATTGAATTCATTCAAAAGAACATTATATTTAGGTATGGAATCCCTGAGACAATAACAACTGACTAAGGTTCAGTTTTCACTGGTCGAAAGATGCAGGAATTTGCTCAGGAAACAGGTTTCAAACTCCTAACATCCACGCCTTACTACGCACAGGCGAATGGTCAAGTCGAAGCAGCAAACAAAGTGGTAATTGGCTTGATAAAGAAACATGTTGGGAAGAAACCAAAGAATTGGCATAAGACGTTAGACCAGATTTTATGGGCTTGTCGAACGTCCCCAAAAGAGGCCACTGGTACAACACCATATAGGCTAACTTTTGGTCATGATGCAGTATTGCCAGCAGAAATTTGTCTTCAATCTGCAAGAGTTCAGAGGCATTATGATATTCCTTCTGAGGTTTATTGGAACATGATGTTAGATGAACTGGTGGATTTAGACGAAGAGAGATTACACGCTCTCGACTTACTCAGGCTTCAGAAGAAAAGAGTCGAAGACTCTTATAATAAAAAGGTAAAACCTAAGGTATTTTTGCCTGAAGATTTAGTTTGGAAGGTAATTCTTCCCATGGATCGACGGGATCGAAGCATGGGGAAATGGTCACCCAAATGGGAAGGACCCTTCAGAATTATCCAAACTTTTTCTGGTGGAGCCTATGAGGTCGAAGAGATAAGTGGTGATAAAAGGCTCTTGAGAGTAAATGGTAAATATTTGAAAAAATATAAGCCTATACTTCAAGAGATAAAAATAAAATAATAAACTAAATTAACCATAGAAATGCCAAAATGGAAATTTTTATTAATTTCTGCCAAAATGGCAATTGTTGTCGAAAGCGATTACAGAAGATGGTTACAAAAGAGAATCAAAAAGAAAGAGAATTCTTAAGTCGAAGATACTTAGCATGCTGCAAATCCAACCTCTTCTTGCACCAAGATTTTTCTTGCTCCAGTTTGGCAATTTGAGCGTCGAGGCTTTGGGCCCTCTCAGCGAACTCCAGGCCTTGCTTGATCTCAGTCTGGCTCTCAGCGTCTGGGATGGTCGAAAGAATTTCCTCCTGGAGCACAGTGTTGGCGTTTATCTTCGCCTCTATCTCTGCAATTTGTGCTCGGAAGGAGACATTCTCTCGCTCAATAGCATCGAACCTTTCCTGTGCAGACGCTTTCTGTTTCGACAACTCGGCAATTCGAGAAGTCGAACTTGAGACAGCAGTCCAGGCAGATAAGCTCTTGCCATGCAACGTTTCGAGCTGACTGTTAAAAGTCCGTTGGCGCCGGTAATCCGCTGAGACTTGGTCAATCATAGAATGTAATTCCATGATTAAGTCTGAGATTTCTGGGGCTACAGCATCGAAATCAACAGCATTCAAAACCTCTTTTAAGCAAGATGGAGCAGTGGGGTCCCCCTCTAAAGCCTTCATTAAATCTCTCTTGAAGAACTGGGCCTTGACCTTCGCCAATGCATCATCAAGAGGAGAAGTCTCGGTAGATTTCCCCGACAGAGTAGGAATTTCCTGACTAGTGTCAGAAGAACTCTTACTCTCGACGATAGCATTGAGGTAGCTGACAGGGTCAGTTTGTTTCAAGATTTCCAAGTCCTCTTTTGACCTGTGCTTTGAGGAGGTGACCCTTGCCATAGTGTTATCTTGGACTGGAGGCTGTTGAATGCTGAGTACCTCGTTTGGTTGCTCTTCGACTTGAACTGAGGCGGTACTAGCGTCGACTCGTGGTTCTTCGTTAACTTCACCTTGGGGTCTTTCGCCAGCGTCATTCTGTGGTTCTTCGCTGGCGTCATCCTGGTGTTCTTCGCCAGTACCACCTTCATGCTCTTCGTCAACAGCATCTTGATTCTCTTCGCCATTGCCTTGGTCTCTTCCTTCAGGATTCTCTTCTGACGACAAGACCACCACAGGAACCGTTTATGGTTGTGTTTCCTCCGCCATAGGTTCTTCAGTTGTCTTCTCCACTGTTTCAGCATTGGCCTCATGCTCAGTGTGGGCTTCGTCATTGCCCAAATCTTGCACCTGAGGCCTGCTAAGGTCAGCAGATTCCAGAGTTTCTGAAGTCCTTGGTGGGGAACTTCCAGTAGTTTCCTGAAAAAGAGGAAGAGGACAAATCTTCAGATGTCGAAAGAGATATAATCAAATACTGGTATTTATGCCTAAGTTATAAGAAGGGTCTAATAGATTACCTGTGGATTGGCTTCAGCCCCAGGGCTGGAATTATCACTTTCGACAGGCTGGGTAACTAGAGCGTTCAGTTCCTCCTCAGTTGGTTCTTCGATGACCACCGCAGGTGGCCTAGGCTTTCTCACACCAACCTTTATTCTGACGGTTCGACCTTCAGGAGCTGGAGTAGGAACAGAAGCGTCCTTTGTTAACTTTCGCCTCTTTAAGGGAGAAGGAGGAGAATCACTTTCGTCATCACTCCCCGATTCGATCACAAATGCCGCCCTTTTCTTGGGCGAAGGGGCCTATAAAACCAATAGGAATTCGATTGAATAATTACGTCGAAAATAAAAAATCGAAAGCCAGAATGAAAATGAAGAAAATCTGGTTACCGATGCAGGAGGCCTCCTCGAAGAGCCTTCCCCCTGTTGGTTGCCTGTTGTCTTCGCCGGCGCTATAGTCTTCGCCGGCGGTGGAGGTTTTGTCGAAGGGACCCCTCCTTGTGGGCCTCCTGTAGCCTTCTTGACCAAGGGTTTTCGAACAACTGAAAGCGAAAAGGAAAGTTAACAAGCTAACAGTCGAAGAGAAAGATAAAAAGTAATGTGAGAGTATGAACTTACATTTCTTTACTTTGTCAAACACAAGGACAAAAGACTTCTGCAACTCTGCTATGAAGTCCTTCTCGTCGAAGAAGTACTCAGCGTAATAGCTTCTCCACCATTCTTCAAAAGATGGCGAACAAAGGAAGTTAAGCTGGTAGTTGAACAGCGAGAGGATGGTTCGACCAGCATATCTTCCGATATGCCTGGTAGCAGCTTCTTCTGTATAATCGTTGCAGAAGTACAACATCGACTTCTCTCTTGGAAAAATAGGAGAAGGCAGGGTTTGGATGATACCAAACTGGCGAGATACCAGATTTGGTTGATAGGCAAGCAGACTCAGATGAGTCTTAGAACTCTTAAATCGAAGAGGCATAATCCTTGGGGTAAGGAATGCCTCCCAAAGTACAGAGTGCTCATCGACGTTGGGACCACTCGACTCCTTGGGATGTGGCCTTGTAAACCATGCTGGCCCCACCTTTCGTTGTGCAAATGGAGCCATAGTTGAAACGAATTCCTTCCTTCGAGCGAACATCAGCACGAAGTTAGTGAAGGTTTGTTGGAACTCTAGCCCATCTTCCACAGGTGTCAGTAGAGCCAGCCTAATCCCTTCGATACGTCTATTAGCTATCGCTGGGGCTTGTTCATTTATCTGAGTCTTCTTGGGTAAGAAAGACTCGAAAGTGGCGTTAAGCCACAGTTGAAGTAGCCAGAAAGGCCCAGCGAGTAGCAAACTGTTCCTATCTTCGATATGCTTCAAAAGAGTAACCCCATTGCTGATGGAGTCATAAAGACTGGCCAGAATTAGTTCTGCCAGACAGATGTTCTGGCGGTGATGCAGTTGGGTGGCAAGAGTGACCATCTTTTTGGTCACTTGCAGAGACTTCGAACAGAACACGAAGCGAGTTAGCCATAAGGCTAGAAACGCTATGTGCTCAACGTCTGACACTGCGTCTGTCGACTGGTCATGAAAATGGTTGATAAAGGTGGTGAATGTTGGCTTCGTCTCAGAAAAGCCAATTTGGTCCTCCGACATCTCTTCCGGGTCGAAGTAATCTCCGGTTGGTCGAAGGCCAGTGATGGCTGCTACGTCGAAGAGTGTGGGAGTTAACATCCCACATGGAAGGTGAAAGGTGAAGTGAGAGTTATCCCAGAACAGCATCGAAGCTATAAGCATCTCTGGGGAGTAGTTTAAACCTGTCTTCGACAGCATTATTAGGTCAAAGATGCCCATTTCCTTCCAGACTGGAGTTTGATGTTTTTCCAGCTTTGTTAACCAAGCAACATAGTCCTGAGTGAGATTGGGGCAAGACCTAAAAACTCTAACACTTCTGTTGAAGAAACGAAGGTCGATCTTCTCGTGTGTGGGGTCTTCGTTGTCTTCCGCATCCTTCTTAGCACAGGCTACTGGCTTGAGTTTCTCGACGATGGGAAAGTAGCTCTTGATCTTCAGAGCTTCAGAGATGCTGGGGTTCATGGGTCCAGCCATTGCGAAGATTTGGTTGGAGTATCCAACCGGAATCATCAAGTGACGCGAGTAAGCGTCGCGAACGGAGATGTCAGATGGTTCAGGGACCCTTCGTTTCCCTGTAGCGTTCACTACCGGAGCAGTTACAAAGACCTTGGGCTTAGCAAGTTGTTCAGTTGGTGCGTTAGTCTTGGGGGCAGTTGAAGCAGAAGCCATTGTTGAGGATGAAGATGGAGTTGGAAAAGGAAGAGTTTTTCTGCAAAAGAGAACAAGTTTGCAAGAAAGCAAGGGAGTTTGAGAGATAGTTTGCGTGAAAAGTCCCACAATGGGATATTCACTACTATTTATAGTAGTGGGAGAAATTCCCAATAACGAGGGCATTAAATGTCATTTAATGCTGCAGGGAGTAGTGGGACGCGTGGCAGCATCCTGTTGTTTTGGGCGTTTCTGCAGAAACAGAGAGACGCAGCGTGCGTCCTCGTTTTTTTTGAATTTGTCATAATGACAAATTATGAAGTGATGTTTTGGTTCTGCACGCCGTACTGACAGTGACGTCCTAGGATCAAATCAATGATGGTTTCTTGGGATTGCCAATAGTTGGTAAAAAGCAACAAAAAGTGCACAAGTTAACTTGTGACTAAGCGTGGAAAAAAGAACAGGTGTCGAATGGCGTTTTCAAAGAATGCCTTTTTCTTTCAAGAGTCGAAATAAGGCATTCTTGGGGGGCAATTTGTTGGCTCCTAAATTCGACACCTTTGTTTTGATTAATGGCAGCCATTAAAAGCTGAAAGATGCTTTCGACTGGCTAAGCCTGTCGAAGTGCCCGTCGAAAGATGGCCAAATACTTAGAAGATTTCTTCCAAGGAAGAAGGCTGATTGCCTTCGACGTCGAAGGAGTTTTCGTCGAAGACGTCTCTTGACGAACGTGTTCGATGGTCCAGAGTGGAGCAGTTTGAAATTCAAAGCTTTGGAGGGAAAACGGTTTCCAGCAGTTACTACGTGCGAACGTGCAAGGATCTGGAGCGTCGAGCATGGAGAACGTGACAAGTGGCTTGATCTCGAAGCAGTGTAACTGCCCGACGGTTACTTGGAATGTTTTTGTATAAATAGGAGTAGACGTGTAGTTTCTCGCGTGTGTTCACAATAGATACATAGTCACTCATTTAGATTCAAGTACCCAGTGTGAGCGAACGAATTGTTGAGAAATGTATGTGTGAAACACCAATTTATTAATTCAAGTCATTTACTTTTCCAGTATTTTACATGCTTTTCCCCTTTAAGATTCCTGTCGAACCTTTACATTCAAGCCTTGTTTATTTTACCAAGCCTTTCCTTTATGCAATTTACTTTAAACAATTTACTTAAAGCCTTATCCACATTAATTAAACTTCAAAATCAACCTATGTCCATAGGATCAATCTGATCGATCCTGCGAGTAACCAAATAAGTAACCATTTGGAGGATCAGCGGTTGTTTACCAAATCCCCAGGTAAACAAATTGGCACACCCGGTGGGACTGTTCACCAAAGCCCAGTCCCAGCGGTTGTTTACCAAATCCCCAGTTACTAAGTGGATCGAAGCTGTCCCCAACCAGTTGGTAGGCATTGATTGTGACTCAGTCCCACTGGGCGTGCCAATTTGTTTACCTGGGGATTTGGTAAACAACCGCTGATCCTCCAAATGGTTACTTATTTGGTTACTCGCAGGATCGATCAGATTGATCCTATGGACATAGGTTGATTTTGAAGTTTAATTAATGTGGATAAGGCTTTAAGTAAATTGTTTAAAGTAAATTGCATAAAGGAAAAGGCTTGGTAAAATAAACAAGGCTTGAATGTAAAGGTTCGACAGGAATCTTAAAGGGGAAAAAGCATGTAAAATACTGGAAAAGTAAATGACTTGAATTGATAAATTGGTGTTTCACACATACATTTCTCAACAATTCGTTCGCTCACACTGGGTACTTGAATCTAAATGAGTGACTATGTATCTATTGTGAACACACGCGAGAAACTACACGTCTACTCCTATTTATACAAAAACATTCCAAGTAACCGTCGGGCAGTTACACTGCTTCGAGATCAAGCCACTTGTCACGTTCTCCATGCTCGACGCTCCAGATCCTTGCACGTTCGCACGTAGTAACTGCTGGAAACCGTTTTCCCTCCAAAGCTTTGAATTTCAAACTGCTCCACTCTGGACCATCGAACACGTTCGTCAAGAGACGTCTTCGACGAAAACTCCTTCGACGTCGAAGGCAATCAGCCTTCTTCCTTGGAAGAAATCTTCTAAGTATTTGGCCATCTTTCGACGGGCACTTCGACAGGCTTAGCCAGTCGAAAGCATCTTTCAGCTTTTAATGGCTGCCATTAATCAAAACAAAGGTGTCGAATTTAGGAGCCAACAAATTGCCCCCCAAGAATGCCTTATTTCGACTCTTGAAAGAAAAAGGCATTCTTTGAAAACGCCATTCGACACCTGTTCTTTTTTCCACGCTTAGTCACAAGTTAACTTGTGCACTTTTTGTTGCTTTTTACCAACTATTGGCAATCCCAAGAAACCATCATTGATTTGATCCTAGGACGTCACTGTCAGTACGGCGTGCAGAACCAAAACATCACTTCATAATTTGTCATTATGACAAATTCAAAAAAAACGAGGACGCACGCTGCGTCTCTCTGTTTCTGCAGAAACGGCCAAAACAACAGGATGCTGCCACGCGTCCCACTACTCCCTGCAGCATTAAATGACATTTAATGCCCTCGTTATTGGGAATTTCTCCCACTACTATAAATAGTAGTGAATATCCCATTGTGGGACTTTTCACGCAAACTATCTCTCAAACTCCCTTGCTTTCTTGCAAACTTGTTCTCTTTTGCAGAAAAACTCTTCCTTTTCCAACTCCATCTTCATCCTCAACAATGGCTTCTGCTTCAACTGCCCCCAAGACTAACGCACCAACTGAACAACTTGCTAAGCCCAAGGTCTTTGTAACTGCTCCGGTAGTGAACGCTACAGGGAAACGAAGGGTCCCTGAACCATCTGACATCTCCGTTCGCGACGCTTACTCGCGTCACTTGATGATTCCGGTTGGATACTCCAACCAAATCTTCGCAATGGCTGGACCCATGAACCCTAGCATCTCTGAAGCTCTGAAGATCAAGAGCTACTTTCCCATCGTCGAGAAACTCAAGCCAGTAGCCTGTGCTAAGAAGGATGCGGAAGACAACGAAGACCCCACACACGAGAAGATCGACCTTCGTTTCTTCAACAGAAGTGTTAGAGTTTTTAGGTCTTGCCCTAATCTCACCCAGGACTATGTTGCTTGGCTAACAAAGCTGGAAAAACATCAAACTCCAGTCTGGAAGGAAATGGGCATCTTTGACCTAATAATGCTGTCGAAGACAGGTTTAAACTACTCCCCAGAGATGCTTATAGCTTCGATGCTGTTCTGGGATAACTCTCACTTCACCTTTCACCTTCCATGTGGGATGTTAACTCCCACACTCTTCGACATAGCAGCCATCACTGGCCTTCGACCAACCGGAGATTACTTCGACCCGGAAGAGATGTCGGAGGACCAAATTGGCTTTTCTGAGACGAAGCCAACATTCACCACCTTTATCAACCATTTTCATGACCAATCGACAGACGCAGTGTCAGACGTTGAACACATAGCGTTTCTAGCCTTATGGCTAACTCGCTTCGTGTTCTGTTCGAAGTCTCTGCAAGTGACCAAAAAGATGGTCACTCTTGCCACCCAACTGCATCACCGCCAGAACATCTGTCTGGCAGAACTAATTCTGGCCAGTCTTTATGACTCCATCAGCAATGGGGTTACTCTTTTGAAGCATATCGAAGATAGGAACAGTTTGCTACTCGCTGGGCCTTTCTGGCTACTTCAACTGTGGCTTAACGCCACTTTCGAGTCTTTCTTACCCAAGAAGACTCAGATAAATGAACAAGCCCCAGCGATAGCTAATAGACGTATCGAAGGGATTAGGCTGGCTCTACTGACACCTGTGGAAGATGGGCTAGAGTTCCAACAAACCTTCACTAACTTCGTGCTGATGTTCGCTCGAAGGAAGGAATTCGTTTCAACTATGGCTCCATTTGCACAACGAAAGGTGGGGCCAGCATGGTTTACAAGGCCACATCCCAAGGAGTCGAGTGGTCCCAACGTCGATGAGCACTCTGTACTTTGGGAGGCATTCCTTACCCCAAGGATTATGCCTCTTCGATTTAAGAGTTCTAAGACTCATCTGAGTCTGCTTGCCTATCAACCAAATCTGGTATCTCGCCAGTTTGGTATCATCCAAACCCTGCCTTCTCCCATTTTCCCAAGAGAGAAGTCGATGTTGTACTTCTGCAACGATTATACAGAAGAAGCTGCTACCAGGCATATCGGAAGATATGCTGGTCGAACCATCCTCTCGCTGTTCAACTACCAGCTTAACTTCCTTTGTTCGCCATCTTTTGAAGAATGGTGGAGAAGCTATTACGCTGAGTACTTCTTCGACGAGAAGGACTTCATAGCAGAGTTGCAGAAGTCTTTTGTCCTCGTATTTGACAAAGTAAAGAAATGTAAGTTCATACTCTCACATTACTTTTTTATCTTTCTCTTCGACTGTTAGCTTGTTAACTTTCCTTTTCGCTTTCAGTTGTTCGAAAACCCTTGGTCAAGAAGGCTACAGGAGGCCCACAAGGAGGGGTCCCTTCGACAAAACCTCCACCGCCGGCGAAGACTATAGCGCCGGCGAAGACAACAGGCAACCAACAGGGGGAAGGCTCTTCGAGGAGGCCTCCTGCATCGGTAACCAGATTTTCTTCATTTTCATTCTGGCTTTCGATTTTTTATTTTCGACGTAATTATTCAATTGAATTCCTATTGGTTTTATAGGCCCCTTCGCCCAAGAAAAGGGCGGCATTTGTGATCGAATCGGGGAGTGATGACGAAAGTGATTCTCCTCCTTCTCCCTTAAAGAGGCGAAAGTTAACAAAGGACGCTTATGTTCCTACTCCAGCTCCTGAAGGTCGAACCGTCAGAATAAAGGTTGGTGTGAGAAAGCCTAGGCCACCTGCGGTGGTCATCGAAGAACCAACTGAGGAGGAACTGAACGCTCTAGTTACCCAGCCTGTCGAAAGTGATAATTCCAGCCCTGGGGCTGAAGCCAATCCACAGGTAATCTATTAGACCCTTCTTATAACTTAGGCATAAATACCAGTATTTGATTATATCTCTTTCGACATCTGAAGATTTGTCCTCTTCCTCTTTTTCAGGAAACTACTGGAAGTTCCCCACCAAGGACTTCAGAAACTCTGGAATCTGCTGACCTTAGCAGGCCTCAGGTGCAAGATTTGGGCAATGACGAAGCCCACACTGAGCATGAGGCCAATGCTGAAACAGTGGAGAAGACAACTGAAGAACCTATGGCGGAGGAAACACAACCAGAAACGGTTCCTGTGGTGGTCTTGTCGTCAGAAGAGAATCCTGAAGGAAGAGACCAAGGCAATGGCGAAGAGAATCAAGATGCTGTTGACGAAGAGCATGAAGGTGGTACTGGCGAAGAACACCAGGATGACGCCAGCGAAGAACCACAGAATGACGCTGGCGAAAGACCCCAAGGTGAAGTTAACGAAGAACCACGAGTCGACGCTAGTACCGCCTCAGTTCAAGTCGAAGAGCAACCAAACGAGGTACTCAGCATTCAACAGCCTCCAGTCCAAGATAACACTATGGCAAGGGTCACCTCCTCAAAGCACAGGTCAAAAGAGGACTTGGAAATCTTGAAACAAACTGACCCTGTCAGCTACCTCAATGCTATCGTCGAGAGTAAGAGTTCTTCTGACACTAGTCAGGAAATTCCTACTCTGTCGGGGAAATCTACCGAGACTTCTCCTCTTGATGATGCATTGGCGAAGGTCAAGGCCCAGTTCTTCAAGAGAGATTTAATGAAGGCTTTAGAGGGGGACCCCACTGCTCCATCTTGCTTAAAAGAGGTTTTGAATGCTGTTGATTTCGATGCTGTAGCCCCAGAAATCTCAGACTTAATCATGGAATTACATTCTATGATTGACCAAGTCTCAGCGGATTACCGGCGCCAACGGACTTTTAACAGTCAGCTCGAAACGTTGCATGGCAAGAGCTTATCTGCCTGGACTGCTGTCTCAAGTTCGACTTCTCGAATTGCCGAGTTGTCGAAACAGAAAGCGTCTGCACAGGAAAGGTTCGATGCTATTGAGCGAGAGAATGTCTCCTTCCGAGCACAAATTGCAGAGATAGAGGCGAAGATAAACGCCAACACTGTGCTCCAGGAGGAAATTCTTTCGACCATCCCAGACGCTGAGAGCCAGACTGAGATCAAGCAAGGCCTGGAGTTCGCTGAGAGGGCCCAAAGCCTCGACGCTCAAATTGCCAAACTGGAGCAAGAAAAATCTTGGTGCAAGAAGAGGTTGGATTTGCAGCATGCTAAGTATCTTCGACTTAAGAATTCTCTTTCTTTTTGATTCTCTTTTGTAACCATCTTCTGTAATCGCTTTCGACAACAATTGCCATTTTGGCAGAAATTAATAAAAATTTCCATTTTGGCATTTCTATGGTTAATTTAGTTTGTTCTTTTACTGTTTTATTTTTATCTCTTGAAGTATAGGCTTATATTTTTTCAAATATTTACCATTTACTCTCAAGAGCCTTTTATCACCACTTATCTCTTCGACCTCATAGGCTCCACCAGAAAAAGTTTGGATAATTCTGAAGGGTCCTTCCCATTTGGGTGACCATTTCCCCATGCTTCGATCCCGTCGATCCATGGGAAGAATTACCTTCCAAACTAAATCTTCAGGCAAAAATACCTTAGGTTTTACCTTTCTATTATAAGAGTCTTCGACTCTTTTCTTCTGAAGCCTGAGTAAGTCGAGAGCGTGTAATCTCTCTTCGTCTAAATCCACCAGTTCATCTAACATCATGTTCCAATAAACCTCAGAAGGAATATCATAATGCCTCTGAACTCTTGCAGATTGAAGACAAATTTCTGCTGGCAATACTGCATCATGACCAAAAGTTAGCCTATATGGTGTTGTACCAGTGGCCTCTTTTGGGGACGTTCGACAAGCCCATAAAATCTGGTCTAACGTCTTATGCCAATTCTTTGGTTTCTTCCCAACATGTTTCTTTATCAAGCCAATTACCACTTTGTTTGCTGCTTCGACTTGACCATTCGCCTGTGCGTAGTAAGGCGTGGATGTTAGGAGTTTGAAACCTGTTTCCTGAGCAAATTCCTGCATCTTTCGACCAGTGAAAACTGAACCTTGGTCAGTTGTTATTGTCTCAGGGATTCCATACCTAAATATAATGTTCTTTTGAATGAATTCAATGACATTTTCTTGGTCTACATTGACTAAAGGGACAGCTTCGATCCACTTAGTAAAATAATCAATGCCTACCAATATGTATTTTTGACTCTTTGATGATGCTGGTCGAATCTCTCCAATAAGATCCAACGCCCATCCTCGAAAGGGCCAAGGCTTCACTATCGAGTGAAGTTCGCTTGCTGGTACATGTTGGATGCCTGTATGAACTTGACACTCTTGGCAACCTTTGGCGAACTCAACACAATCTTTCAGCATGGTGGGCCAATACAGTCCTTGTCGAAACAACAACCATTTCATCTTATGGCCTGCTTGGTGAGCCCCACATGCCCCAGCATGCGTAGTCGAAAGGGCTATGTATGCTTCAGTTTCACTTAAACATTTCAGCAACACCCCTTCAGGCGTCTTCTTAAATAACTCATTACCCATGAGTACAAAACTCAACGCCCTGTATTTTGTTTTTCGTTCTGTCGGAGCTCCTGGATTTTGAAGATAGTCCACAATGGGTTTCCTCCAATCCTGGTCTGACAAATTATCAATGAACGAAATCTCGAAGTTTGAGTGATCAGCATATCCTAACCTTGTTGATTCCAAGTCTGTTGGTGATAGGCAAGTTGCTCTTATCTTCTCTCGAACTTCGATTGCTCTTTGTAATCTCGTTTTTGAAATTTTATACCCAGATGCAATCTGTGCCAAGTCATTGGCTATTTGATTTTCGACTCTGGGAATGTGTCGAATATTGACACTTTCAAATTGTTTCAATAAACGATTTGCTATCACAAAGTACATAATGAGATTTTCTCTTATGCATTTATACTCCTTTGTGACTTGCTTGATGACTAACTCTGAGTCTCCCATTATTTCGACTCGAGTTGCCCCCAATTCCAACAATATTTCAAGGCCAGTAATTAGAGCTTCATACTCAGCCTCATTGTTCGAACAAGAACCTTCGATTTGGTACTTGAATGTTGTTGGAATTTTATCTGGAGAAATAATCAGGACTCCTACTCCTGTTCCATTTTTATGGCTGGAACCATCGAAGTAGAATTTCCAAGGTTCTATCTCCACATAATTAATATCCTCGACTTGAATTGAGTGGTCGACTATGAAGTCTGCAACCACTTGTCCTTTTACTGCCTTAAGAGGCATAAAGGTCAAGGAGTATTCAGTTAATGCTAATGCCCACTTGCCAATTCGACTATGCAAGATAGGTTTCGACAACATGTATTTGAAAACATCAAAATGAGACGAAACATAAACATCAACTGGTTTTATATATTGTTTGAGCTTTGTACAAGAGAAATACAGACATAGACACAATTTTTCAACTTCGCTATATCTAGTTTCTGCATCATTCAAAACTCGACTGAGATAATAAATGGGTCTTTCGACTCCATTCTCATCCTCTTGGGCTAACATACTTCCCAGAGTTTTGTCAGATGCAGCTATGTACAATCTCATACTCCTATTGCTACAAGGAGGCACCAAAATAGGTGGCTTAATGAGGTACCCTTTGATTTTGTCGAAGGCTTCTTGTTGCTCTTGCCCCCATTCGAACCCCTCTTTATTCAGTCGAAGTAAGGGTGAAAAGGCCTGAGCTTTCCCACTTAGGTTAGATATAAACCTTCTCAAGAAATTTATCTTGCCTAAGAGAGACTGCAATTCCTTCTTATTCGACGGCGCTTTCGCTTCCAAAATTGCCTTCGTCTTGTTCTGATTGATTTCGATTCCTTTCTTGTGGACAACGAAGCCCAAGAAATCTCCAGCTTTTACACAGAACGCACACTTCAAAGGGTTCATCTTCAGACCATGTTCTCTCATTCTTTCGAATGATTGTCGAAGGTGGTCAATGTGACTCTTCCTGGAAACAGATTTTATAACAATATCATCAATATAAACTTGCATAAAAGTGTTAATAAAATCATGGAAGATAGTATTCATTGCTCGCTGGTACGTTGCCCCAGCGTTCTTTAGGCCAAAAGGCATCACTACCCACTCGTAAGTGCCTAAGGCCCCAGGGCATCGAAAAGCTGTTTTCGACACATCCTCTTCAGCAATGAATATTTGATTATATCCTGAATAACCATCGAGCATACTCAGGTATTCGTAGCCAGCGGCAGAATCGACTAGCATTTCCGCCACAGGCATAGGATATTCATCTTTGGGGGTGGCAGCATTCAGATCTCTGAAATCTATGCACACCCTTAATGTGCCATTCTTCTTAATTACTGGCACTATATTGGCAATCCATTCGACATACCTTGTAACACGAATGAACTTGCATTTCAGAAGTCTTTCGACCTCCGTTTTGATCTTCGACAATATTTCTGGAGCGAAGCGTCTTGGATTTTGCTTGATTGGCTTCTTTCCAGGTTTGATTGGCAACTGAAGTTCTACCAATCCTCTGTCGAGACCAGGCATTTCGTCATAATCCCATGCAAAACAGTCTTTAAACTCTTTCAGCAATTGGATTACTTCCAACCTAAGTTCTGGATCAATTTTGGCGCTGATGTAAGTTGGCCTATTCTCTGATCCTTCGCCTAAGTTGATTTCTTCTAAAGGGTCTTGTGCTAACATCTTAATGTTGTTCGCCAAGGGATCCTTTTCGAAGCCCAAAGGCTCATCGTCATAGATGGCGTCGAGCCTCTGTTCCTGCATTTCGTCTGGCATGATATCAGGAGGTCTTGGATCGAAATCCTTTCCTGGGCCAACAGCAGATAATTGTTGATCATTGGCCTGTGTGGCCATGTACTTTACTTCGGCTTCGAGAGCCGTTATCATCTTGGTTTCAGCCACATAGGCCGAAATTCGCTTCAGAGATTGTGACTCAGTCATTATCACTGAATTCACTTCCCCAACCAGTTGGTTGGATACCAGTTAGCCCACTGAATTCTATGTGTGACACGTCCTCTCTGTCCCATTGGAAACCATGCTCAGGATGCAGGTATAGGGAACAAAAGGTGTTTGGCGCTGGCGCCATATCGAAGTCAGGAGCTGGACATGGCCCTATGTGAGCCAAGTTTTTGTCGAAATCTGTTACACCCAAGTGGTTTACTTCGCCAAGGTAGTAACTCTGGTCAGCCTCTATGTTTTCGACCAACCCATCTGGGCGCCATAGAAGCAGTCTTTGATGCATCGATGAAGGCACAACACCTACACCATGTATCCACTCACGACCTAACAAAAGGTTGTAGTTAGGTTTGGCCGAAATGACCATGAACATTGTTGGTCGAAGGATCGACCCAACTTTTATGTCGAGCTGGATCACTCCCATGGTGGTCCCAATGCCTCCCTCATAGTTGGATAGGACCATATTGTGAGGTTTAATTTCTTCATCCCTTTTGCCAATCTTTATTAGCACAGAATGAGGGATAATATTGATAGTGGCCCCACAGTCGACCAATATTTTGTTCACAGTGGTCTCTTCGAGCTTGGCCCTTATGAACAAAGGTTTGAGGTGATTCTTCATTGCCTCTGTGGGTGGCTCGAAGAAGCCATTTTGTTCCTCTGTGGTGCCATTGTCCATGACAAAGTAGCACACTGGCCTGTGTCTGGCCATTTCTTGTTCCATCTCCCAGTCACTGGCTTCGACTTCTACTTGTCGATTGAATTCCCTGGGTAGCATTGAAACAATGTTCACCATTATATCCAGGGTATCGTCGGACTCAGCATCATCTTCGTCTTCGACTTCCCTCTGGTTAGGCCAAACTAGCCTGTTGGTAACTGGTTCTCTCTCAAGAGGCTTTCTTTGTTTCCTTTGAGGCACATTCGAACTAGTTTCAGCCTTAGGTTCGTTGGCAGCCTCTCTTTCAGCTTTTCGCCTTCTTTGATACCTCCTCCATTGGGATCTCGACATAGGATTTTTTCCCTTGTAGTTGCTGGACACTTGAGCAACCTTGGGTGCAGCAACTTGAGGATCTTTCTTCTGGATTAAAGAGGAACCTCTTGGCACTTCGAAAGAATGCCATTTGTCTTCACTTGGCCTTTTCCGGCCAGATGTTTTGTACCAAGTGTCTACTGGTACATTTGTTGGAGGCCTAAAAGTCAAAGGCCTCTTGTCTTGATTAGAACCCCTTCTGGGATCACGTCGAAGGTCAGAATTCTCCCTTCTCTTGTTCGCTGCTCTCACTCCTTGTATGTGCTCAGCAGCTTTTTTATCAAAGATAGAACTACATCTTGGACATAGCATAACCTCTGATTTTTTCTTCTGGCATCTTTGTAAAAAATCTGCCAAGTTTTCGTTTTCCTTAGGGAAAGCCGTTTTATTTGCTTGCTCTTGCCTTATGGCTTCTTCTGAAGCTTTAGGGTCAGAAAGTTCAACCATGTTGATATTCATGGTATCCTTATTAGCAAGAGTTAGTTGTTTCATTTGTATTTCCAGTTTCTCCGTCTGGCCCTGTACAGTGGCCAATTGGGAACTGGGCTTTGGGCCAGTTTTTTGTACTTCAGCAGTCTTCGACTTTGGGTCTTCGACCGCTTTCTGGACAGCCTCAATTGTTTTCCTGGATAAGTTTCCAGAAAAACTGCCAAAGATTGGCATGTTGATGTGGTCCTTAGAGACTTCGACCATGGTAATGCCTGGCTTCTTCGACTGGATCTTGGTAGCCTCTATCATGTTCACCTCGGAGGGTTCTGCATAGTGGGCTTCAGCCTTCAGTGGATTGGAGTCGACAGCCATGGGGGATTTGTCAGCAAACTTTAATCTCCCTTCCTCAATAGCGTCTTGCACAAGATTCCTGAAAAGAAAACATTGAGAAGTTTTATGGCCCAGAAAATTATGATATTTGCAAAAACCTCTCTTCTTTCTTTGATCAAGAGGAGGCACTTTTACCCCAGGGGGTACTATCATTTGGCCATCTTTAACTAGCAAGTCGAATATTTCATCACATTTTGTGATGTCAAAACTATAAGTCTTTTTTGGGAACCTATCATTGGTCTTGTCTGGACCAATGGGATTTTTCCCGTTTGAGGGGACTAATTGTTTACAAGAGTATGAAGGCCCTTGTTTTAGTTCTGCTAAATCGACTTCTCCTTCTTCGACAGCTAAAGTATCGTCGAAGGATTCTAGCTCTTCGTCATCCATCTCAACGTAAGCTATTCTTTCTCTCTTGTGAGTTTTCGTTGCCTTAGCTTTTTCAGCTTTAAGGCGTTCGACTTGTCGAACTCTATCGGCCAGTTGGGCCATGTCTCTTAGGTACTGGGTATCTAGCTTCTTCCTAATGGAATAATCTAAACCTCCCGCGGCCATCTCGACCAGCTCATGTTCTGGCACCTGTGTGAAACATCTCGCCTTAAGCAACCTAAACCTATTTAGATATTCGTCTATAGGTTCAGTGAAACGTCTCTTAACACTCGCCAGCTCTTTCAGGCTTATCTTGGTTTGCCCCATATAGAATTGTTCATGGAACAATCTTTCCAATTGGGTCCAATGGTGGATCGAATTGGGGGGGAGAGTTGTAAACCAAGTAAAAGCGTTCTTGGTTAAGGAACTTGGGAAGTATTTGATTCTTAGGTTTTCATTATTTGAAATGTCTCCTGCTTCGATCAAATACCTAGCCACATGTTCGACAGTAGATTCTGTCGTGTCCCCAGAGAACTTAGTAAATTTGGGGACTTTGGTTCTAGGGGGTAAGTCAGTTTGTAACACATATTCTGACAATGGAGATGTAAAGTTGGGCCTTCGAAAGCCCATGTTCATTCCATTCTGAGTCATGATCCTTTCGATCATGGTTGCCAGATTGTTTTCCAACCCCATGTTTTGGTATTGGACATGCTGAACCACTTCGTCAGCATTTTGGTTTCTGTTAACTAACCTAACCTCTGGGGCTATTACCCTAGGTTCTTCGACAGGTTGTTCTACAGGCTGTTGAGCCTGATTGATGGTGGTTTCTTCCTCTACAAATATCCCCTGATTTCCTCTTATTTGTGCCCTTTGGGGCTGTCGAAGAGGTGGGGGTACTCCAAAGAAATCAGCCAAACGCGTCATTTGCGCTGTAACTTGCTGATTCGACTGAGTAGTATTTTGTATTAGAGGATTTAGCACTGTACTCAAAGTTTGTGCCAACATTTGCACCATATCATGGTTGCTTTCGTCCATCTGTTGCCTCAAGACTGCTGTCGAGGCATTTGTAAGGCCATGGGCTACTTGGGACGTTCCTCCTAAGAGTTGGGTCCTATTTCTATTCGCCATGCCTACTCCAGAGCCTTGGAGTGGCGAAGTAGCACTCACGAAAGGGTCTGAATAAGTGGACGCAGCATTCGTCAGGCTTGCCAATTCAGAAGTTGGCATACCATAGAATGGAATAAATCCTGGGGGAACCACTGGCCTTGGGCCAGTATTTCCCCTTGGAGGGGGGGTTCCCAAAGGCATTCTGGGGCCTGTTAACGAAGTTATTGGCCCCGTGGTTGTGACTGACACTGCTGGCATCGAACCAACATTCGTCGCTTCACTAACGGTCATATTAACCGTTGCTCCCACACTTGGTGGTGGAATTTCACTATTGTTTGGCGGATTCGCCATCTCTTCCCTTCTCCTGGCAGTATTATTATCGTTGGTGTATATTCTGCCACTCCTCAATAACATACAACTCGAAAAGATGAGATTTTTCAACAATCAACACACAGTCCCACTAGGTGTGCCAATTTGTTTACCTGGGGATTTGGTAAACAACCGCTGATCCTCCAAATGGTTACTTATTTGGTTACTCGCAGGATCGATCAGATTGATCCTATGGACATAGGTTGATTTTGAAGTTTAATTAATGTGGATAAGGCTTTAAGTAAATTGTTTAAAGTAAATTGCATAAAGGAAAGGCTTGGTAAAATAAACAAGGCTTGAATGTAAAGGTTCGACAGGAATCTTAAAGGGGAAAAGCATGTAAAATACTGGAAAAGTAAATGACTTGAATTAATAAATTGGTGTTTCACACATACATTTCTCAACAATTCGTTCGCTCACACTGGGTACTTGAATCTAAATGAGTGACTATGTATCTATTGTGAACACACGCGAGAAACTACACGTCTACTCCTATTTATACAAAAACATTCCAAGTAACCGTCGGGCAGTTACACTGCTTCGAGATCAAGCCACTTGTCACGTTCTCCATGCTCGACGCTCCAGATCCTTGCACGTTCGCACGTAGTAACTGCTGGAAACCGTTTTCCCTCCAAAGCTTTGAATTTCAAACTGCTCCACTCTGGACCATCGAACACGTTCGTCAAGAGACGTCTTCGACGAAAACTCCTTCGACGTCGAAGGCAATCAGCCTTCTTCCTTGGAAGAAATCTTCTAAGTATTTGGCCATCTTTCGACGGGCACTTCGACAGGCTTAGCCAGTCGAAAGCATCTTTCAGCTTTTAATGGCTGCCATTAATCAAAACAAAGGTGTCGAATTTAGGAGCCAACAGCAGGATACACGAATCGAATCTACAAACACTTCAGACGTGCCCTGGATGGATACAGGAGTCGAATCTGGAAATAGTCGTCAACAGATATGCCCTGGCTAGATACAGGAATCGGATCTTCAAACTCTTCAGACGTGCCCTGGCAGGATACAGGAATCGAGTCCGGAAATAGTCTCAACAGATACGCCCTGGCCGGATACATGAATCAGATCTTCAAACTCTTCAAACGTGCCCTGGCAGGATACAGGAATCGAGTCCGGAAAATAGTCGTCAACAGATACGCCCTGGCTGGATACAAGAATCGGATCTTCAAACTCTTCAGACGTGCCCTGGCAGGATACAGGAATCGAGCCCGGAAAATAGTCGTCAACAGATACACCCTAGCAAGATACAGGAATCGAATCTTCAAACTCTTCAGACGTGCCCTGGCAGGATACAAGAATCGAGTCTGGAATATAGTCGTCAACAGATACACCCTGGCAAGATACAGGAATCGGATCTTCAAACTCTTCAGACGTGCCCTGGCTGGATACAGGAATCGAGTCCGGAAAATAGTCGTCAACAGATACACCCTGGCAGGATACAGGAATCGGATCTTCAAACTCTTCAGACGTGCCCTGGCAGGATACAAGAATCGAGTCTGGAATTAGTTGTCAACAGATACACCCTGGAAGGATACAGGAATCGAATCTTCAAACTCTTCAGACGTGCCCTGGCAGGATACAAGAATCGAGTCTGGAATATAGTCGTCAACAGATACACCCTGGCAAGATACATGAATTGGATCTTCAAACTCTTCAGACGTGCCCTGGCAGGATACAGGAATCGAGTCTGGAATATAGTCGTCAACAGATACACCCTGGCAGGATACAAGAATCAGATCTTCAAACTCTTCAGACGTGCCCTGGCAGGATATAGGAATCGAGTCTGGAATATAGTCGTCAACAGATATACCCTGGCAAGATACAGGAATTGGATCTTCAAACTCTTCAGACGTGCCCTGGCAGGATACAGGAATCGAGTCTGGAATATAGTCGTCAACAGATACACCCTGGCAAGATACAGGAATCGGATCTTCAAACTCTTTAGACGTGCCCTGGCAGGATACAGGAATCGAGTCTAGAATATAGTCGTCAACAGATACACCCTGGCAAGATACATGAATCGGATCTTCAAACTCTTCAGACGTGCCCTGGCAGGATACAGGAATCGAGTCTGGAATATAGTCGTCAACAGATACACCCTGGCAGGATACACGAATCGGATCTTCAAACTCTTCAGACGTGCCCTGGCAGGATACAAGAATCGAGTCTGGAATATAGTCGTCAACAGATACACCCTGGAAAGATACAGGAATCAGATCTTCAAACTCTTCAGACGTGCCCTGGCAGGATACAGGAATCGAGTCTGGAAAATAGTCGTCCACAGATACACCCTGGCAGGATACAGGAATCGAATCTTCAAACTCTTCAGACATGCCCTGGCAGGATACAGGAATCGAGTCTGGAATTAGTCGTCAACAGATACACCCTGGAAAGATACAGGAATCGGATCTGGAAAATAGTCGTCAACAGATACACCCTGGCAAGATACAGGAATCGAATCTTCAAACTCTTCAGACGTGCCCTGGCAGGATACATGAATCGAGTTTGGAAATAGTCGTCAACAGATACACCCTGGCAAGATACAGGAATCAGATCTTCAAACTCTTCAGACGTGCCCCGGCAGGATACAGGAATCGAGTCTGGAATTAGTCGTCAACAGATACACCCTGGAAAGATACAAGAATCAGATCTTCAAACTCTTCAGACGTGCCCTGGCAGGATACAGGAATCGAGTTTGGAAAATAGTCGCTCACAGATGTGCCCTGGCTAGCTACAAGTATCGAATCTGGAATTATGGCAGTTGATGGTAATCACCTTTGTATTTACCTTTGTCCTGAAAAGACAAAACGTTAGTTGTATGCAATGTCATGATGGATGACATGCGTGCTGTTCTCAGAATAAATGATATTGTATGTTTATGATGCGTATGTGCATGCTATAATGTATGAAGATGTGATGTTCATGAATGTATTTTTGTCTCGGAAAATAAATCCTTGACGAATGCCGGGAAGTTGAATCCTGGGCTGATGTTTGAAGAGGAGAATTCTTTGCTTTCGCTGGGGGATGATGATTGCAAGAGTAAACCGGTAGGAGAAGGTGACTCCGTTGGGGAATAACCTTGGCGAATAGATTACTCCGCGGGGAGTAAACTCTGTGGGGAAAGAGAGGTACTTTGCTGAGGTTTGATGATAACTCCGCTGGGGATACCGTTGTTGAGTTATGTTGGGGAATTTGATGAACTCCGCTGGGGGATAAGAAGAACTTCGCCGAGGACGATCTTTCCGTGGTTTTTGGGATGAGGATAACCCAGTTATAAGCTCTGGTGGAGAATAACCTTTGAATAAAGCCGGGGAGAGACGCGTTCATGCTCTGCAGGGGATAGCTTCCAGAATCTACTGGGGATAAGCTTCCTACTGGGGAGATTGATTGAACTCTCCTGGGGAGATCTTTTGAGACTGTACTGGGGAGTGGCTCCACTGAAGTGTCTGTATTCCGCCGGGGAACAATCTTAGATCAAGACTGCCGGGGATGCTTGCTTAAGGAATGTCTTCCTACTCCGCTGGGGAATATTGAGATCTTCTGGGGATACCCAACTTCCTTAAGGCTGACAGTAAACTAACTCTGTTTGGAGAGAGTGTTGCTGACTTGCTGGAGATACTGTGCCTTGTAGGGCTGATGAGAGACCAACTCTGCTCAGGGAGTATTGTTGAGTCCTGACTTACTCTGTGGGGAGTGAAGGTATCCTGGTTACGTCCTTCAGCCGAAACTACCTTGGTACCTTGGTGGACAGAGCAACTAGATCGCTTAGACAATTCTTTTATTGCCCCTGTTTCTGATGTCACCTGTAATTATTCCTTTGTTTTGCATGCAAGTATTTATGAATTAGCAATTAGTGTCAAATGCATATATCAAAAATTGAACATTGGACGTTCTTCGCAAGACAAAACAGAAAAAGGAAAAACAATTGGCAATTTGTCTGGAAAAGTGAATTTGTATTGATTTTTGAATTTGCCTGTAAATAGGCGTTTATGTACAAGAGGCTGACGTCCTAGTAAGAGAACGCCGCCGAACAACAGAGTTTATACAACTTTTGTGAAAGGAAAACAAAACAGCTATGAAAAAATAATCCCACTGGGTTCCAACTCTGCTATCGCCTTTATGTCTTCAAGCGTCTCATCACTTGGCTGCTCAGTTGAAGATGAAGCTGATTGATCGATGCCGTCTGAATCTGATAGTTGATACCGGATTCTGGATGTAAGGTGATCCAATGAGACATAGTATTACGCTTATCCCTAACTTTTTCCTGGACCGCCCTTTCGGGTTTTCGGTCCATCGGGATACCCATTTTTGCCCAAGCCGCCTTTTCAGGTTTTCGACTTGCCGAGTGTACAGATTTTTTTCATTTCATCCCTTATTTTTTCCCGAACCCTTTTAGTTCTCCAGGAAGCCCTAACTTTTGCCTAGGTATGTCAACCTAGCGGGTCTTTTATCATGTAGTATCTTTTTACTATGTCTGCATTGGCAAGGTGAGGAAGGTCGTCACCATCCATGGTGGTTAGAATCATGGCTCCTCATGGGAAGACATGTTTAACCACAAATGGCCCTTCATATGTGGGGGTCCATTTGCCCCTGGGATCACTTTGAGGAAGAATGATGCGCTTGATTACCAGGTCCCCAACTTGATACTCTTGTGGTCTGACTTTCTTGTTAAATGCCCTGATCATCCGTTTTTGGTACATCTGACCATGACAAATAGCAGTGAGTCTCTTTTCGTCAATTAGGTTTAATTGATCAAGTCGAGTCTGGATCCAGTCATCTTCGCTTAAGCCTGCATCCTTCATTATCCGGAGAGAGGGTATCTGGACTTCAATCGGCAAGAATGCCTCCATGCCATAGACCAAGGAAAAAGGAGTTGCCCCAGTTGACGTTCTTGCTGAGGTACGGTACCCATGAAGAGCAAACGGTAACATCTCGTGCCAATCTTTATAGGTCACTGTCATCTTCTGCACAATCTTTTTGATATTCTTATTAGCTGCTTCTACAGCCTCGTTCATCTTCGGCCGATAAGGAGAAGAGTTGTGGTGCTGTATCTTGAATTGCTCGCAGAGCTCAGTGATAATCTTGTTATTAAGATTGGTACCGTTGTCTGTAATGATCCTTTCCGGGACGCCGTATCGACAGATCAGGTTGTGTCGAATGAACCGTGCCACGACGTTCTTGGTTACCGTAGCATAGGAAGCTGCTTCAACCCACTTCGTAAAGTAATCAATCGCTACTAGGATGAAGCGATGCCCGTTGGATGCCGTAGGTCTGATCTCGCCGATCATATCAATGCCCCACATTGCAAAAGGCCAAGGTGCAGTCAAGACATTCAGAGGGACTAGAGGAACGTGCACCTTATCAGCATATATCTGGCACTTATGACACGTCCGAGAATGTTGGTAACAATCAGCTTCCATTGTGGACCAGAAATATCCTGCCCGAAGGATTTTCTTTGCCATGGTGTGTCCACTGGAATGCGTCCCGAAGGTACCTTCATGCAGCTCTGCCATGATCTTTTCTGCTTCAGTTTTATCCACACAATGCAGTAAGGTTAAATCATGGTTTCGCTTGTATAGAATGCCATTGCTGAGGAAGAACTTTGCTGCGAACCTTCTCAGAAACTTTTTGTCATTGATGGATGCACCTTCAGGGTATTCTTGAGCTTCCAAGTACCTCTTCATTTCATGATACCAAGGTTTTTCAGTTACCTCTTCAGCCTCAAGATCACAGCAATATGCAGGTTCATCCAGTTTCCAGATAATGATCCGGGGAGCCTCATTGTCCCATTTGACTTTGAACATAGAAGACATCGTAGCCAACGCGTCCGCCAACTGATTCTCCTCTCTTGGGAAGTGTTCAAAAGTTATCTCTGTGAAATGGGGGATCAATGTCAACACACACTCTTTGTAAGGAATAAGGTTTGGGTGTTTCGTATCCCACTCGCCTTTGATCTGATTGATCACGAGAGCGGAATCTCCGAAGACACTCAGAAACTTGATCCTTAGGTCAATTGCAGCTTGAAGACCCATGATGCATGCCTCATACTCCGCCATGTTGTTGGTGCAGTTGAAACATAGCCGGGGAGTAAGTGGAGTATGAGTGCCTTGAGGGGATATGATTACAGCGCCAATAACGTTACCCAAAGCGTTTGAAGCTCCGTCAAAGTGCATAGACCATCGGGATCCTTCCTTAGGTCTTTCATCCGGTCCAGGTACTTCACAATCAGTCACTACCATGATATCCTCGTCTGGAAATTCAAAGTTCATAGATTGGTAGTCGTCCACTGCCTGGTGTGCCAAATGGTCTGCCAATACACTTCCCTTGATTGCCTTCTGAGTCGTGTACTGGATGTCATATTCTGTCAAGATCATCTGCCATCTCGCTATTCTTCCAGACAAAGCAGACTTTTCGAATATGTACTTTATTGGATCCATTTTTGAAATCAACAGAGTAGTGTGAGTCAACATATACTGTCTCAGCCGGCGAGCAGCCCATACCAAAGCACAACAAGTTTTCTCGAGCAGTGAGTATCGGGTCTCACAGTCGGTAAACTTTTTACTAAGGTAATAAATGGCATTCTCTTTTCGGCCAGACTCGTCATGCTGTCCCAGCACACACCCCATTGAGTTGTCTAGTACTGTCAAGTATAGTATTAGAGGTCTCCCTTCAACCGGTGGCATAAGAATGGGTGGTTCTTAGAGATACTCTTTGATTCTGTCGAAAGCGGCCTGACATTCATCGTTCCAACGTACTACTTGATCTTTCTTTAGTAGTTTGAAGATTGGTTCACAGGTAGCAGTTAGGTGCGAGATGAATCAGGCAATGTAGTTCAGACGTCCTAGGAAGCCTCTGACTTCTTTCTCTGTCTTGGGAACTGGCATCTCTTGTATGGCTTTTACCTTGGCAGGGTCCACTTGAATACCTTTGTTGCTTACGACGAAGCCTAGCAATTTTCCAGACCTTACCCCAAATGTGCACTTGTTTGGGTTCAACCTTAGCTTGTACAACTTCAAACGGTCAAACAACTTCTGTAGATGGTCAAGGTGTTCCTCCTCAGTTTGGGACCTTGCAATCATATCATCGACGTATACTTCAATCTCATGATGGATCATGTCATGAAATAAAGCAACCATGGCACGTTGGTAGGTTGCCCCAGCATTTTTCAACCCAAAAGGCATGACCTTGTAACAAAAGGTGCCACACTGAGTAACAAAAGTGGTCTTCTCCATGTCTTCAGGAGCCATCTTGATTTGATTATAACCGGAGAAGCCATCCATGAAGGAGAATACTTTATGCTGAGCGGTATTGTCAACCAGAACGTCAATGTGAGGTAGAGGGAAATCATCCTTAGGGCTGGCCCTGTTCAAATCCCTGTAATCAACACACATTCTGACCTTACCATCTTTCTTCGGCACTGGAACCACGTTGGCAACTCACTGAGGGTAAGAAGTCACTGCTAGAAACCCGGCATCAAATTGTTTCACAACTTCAGCTTTGATTTTCTCGGACATCTCTGGACGCATACGGCGGACCTTCTGTTTTACTGGCGGGCAGTCTTCTTTGGTAGGCAGGTGATGAACCACAATGTCGGTATCCAACCCAGGCATGTCTTCGTAAGACCAGGCGAAGATCTCTACATAATCATGCAACATCTGAACCAACCGTTGTTTCACGCTGAGCTCCAGATTGGCACCAATCTTAACTTCCTTTCTGTCTGTCTCAGTACCCAAATTTACCGTTTCCACTGGCTCTTCGTGTGGCTGGATGGCCCTCTCTTCTTGGAGTAACAGTCTTGCAAGATCACCAGGAACTTCGCAATCATCTTCACCTTCGTCTTCGGCTAAGTTGATCGGATTTTCGAAGTCATAACTGGCAGTAGCAGAGTCGTTACCAGTGAGATCCAGCGTGGATTAGAACCTGTATAAGTGAGTGTGTGTAAATATAGCTGTTTTGCAATATATAAAGAAAGAAAAGGGAGCGCAAGATTTGAAATGTGAAAAACGTCCAATGCTTTTATTCATGATATATGAAAGTGACAAATAACAAGCCCTCACAAATGAAACCACGGTGCCCCGGGTAAGACACCGGGCCATAAAGTTCCAAATTATTGTTTGTTACAACTTTAAAACAAAAGAGTTCATTACTGGGTGACAAAAGTAATAGGTGTAAAGTCTTTTGCAGTCCAGTTGCTAGGTCCATCTTTGGTTGTTGGGTATATCCAGCTGTCGAATTCGGATTCCTCCACTTCATCTTCAACCCTGATAGCATTTACTCCATGGTTGGGCATGGGAGCAGTCACCACATTAGGCTTCTCGGGCGCCTCGAACTGAACCTCTTTAGCATCAATAAGGTCTTGAACCTTATTCCTCAGAGCCCAACAATCATCAGTGTTATGTCCCGGGCTATCAGAGTGATAAGCGCAACGGGCGTTGGGGTTGTACTTCGGAGACGCTGTGTTTACCACCTTTGGAGCTTCCTTGACAGTTACCAGGTTGGTTGATAGCAGTTGCGGCAGGATCTGAGAGAGAGTCATGCTGAGCCGAGTGTACTGCCTTTTGGGCCTCTCAGCTCTTGGCTGGTTGTATTGTTGTGGAGCAGTAGCAGGCTTAGAAATAACCACCATGTTGACAGCTTGGCGGCGTTCCGGTTTGTTCTGTCTCCTGGGACCGTGCACAGCACTGTCCTCCTTCTTGAAGGGCTTCTTTTCAGAACTTGAGGAGGCACCCTTCTATATCTTTCCCGATTTTATACCAGCTTCGATCCTTTCACCAGTCAGGATCAGGTCAGTAAACCCAACAGAGGAATTACCAATGAGATGATTGAAGAATGGACCGGATAGAGTCCCCAAGAAAATGTCCACTAGCTCACGATCTGTCAATGGTGGCTGCACCCTGCCAGCCAGATCCCTCCATTTCTGTGCGTACTCCTTAAAACCTTCACCCGTTCCCAGTGACATACCCTGGAGTTGGGTACGCGTGGGAGCGAGGTCGGAATTATATTGATATTGCTTGTAAAAAGCAGTGGCCAAATCCTCCCAGTTACGAATGTTGGTTCCATCCAGCTGATAGAACCATTCGAGATGAGTCCCTGAAAGACTCTCCTGGAAGAAGTGGATCCATAAGTTCTTGTCTGCTGTGTAAGGCTGGATCTTCCTTACATAAGAACGGAGGTGCATCTTAGGGCAGGAAGCCCCGTCATACTTCACAAAGGTCGGCGCCTTGAACTTGTGCGGGATCACCACCCCAGAAGATAACCCCAAATCTCCGAAATCCAACCCAGGCACACGTTGAATCTCCATAGCATTTAGCCGGTCCTCCAGTTGCTTGTACCGGTCCTCAGCAGGAGGGTACTGTTCGTCATTGAAGTCTGTCTCAGTGTCAGAGACCACAGGACTAGGGACCTCTCTCCCTTGGTGACTGCCTTCCCCCACAGACGGAGTAGTCCTCTCAGCTTCATTCTGCAATGTATTCCCGAGTCTGTGCCCAGTGTTGAACAGCATAGTCCTCTTCTTCTTCTTATTCTTCTTCAGGAGCAAAGCCTTCAGCTCTTGTTGTCCCTGGGCCAAGTTCATGACCATCTCCTGAAATTGGGCATTCTGGGCCTGGAGGGCCTTGATAGCTTGCTCGGTAGTGAGTTCAGGATTCATGATGCTTGAGTGCTGAAATAAACAGCGAAGAAGATTAAGCAACCTGTAGAAAAAGGGGTACCTGTTATGCACATGATGCATGATATGCTATTTATGTAATGCATTCAAGGGTTCGAAAGTTCAAATTCGTTGTAGCCAAAAAGGAACACACTTTTTATTAGGAAATAAATTGTTCAGTACATCAAGGCCTCATGGGCAAAACATTACAAAATAATTAATCCCAAAAGACACTGCGCATCCTCTTTGGAGCAATGTAAGTGTTGAGAGTCTTTTCCTCGTGCAGTAGACGCGTGAGCTCCAAGACCTTCTTCTCACTGGCATGTAGATTGGCTTCAAGAGAATTCCGTTCTTCCTTGAGTTGGATCCAGCTTTTCTGCATTTCTTCCCAGGATGTAGGCATGTCAGGATGTTGAATGGTGTAGGGCACCTCTCCTTCCAAGACTGGCTCTTTGATCACAGGGAGAACATGAGGATATGGCATCACCAGCTTCTGGGAGCGGGCCCGTACCCACTTGAGATAAGGCTCCAGGGGGATGGAGTTTTTGTGCCCCAGTGTCTTGCTGTCTACCCTGTTGGGCATCCTCCAAGCTCTGATAAATCTCTGGCGAAGTCCTTGTGCATCGTTATCGAAGTCAAAAACTATGTCAGGAATCAGCATATCATGAGGGCCATCCCTCCGAGCATATCCAAACTGTCTCAAAGCCAAGAATGGGTTGTAAGTAATACCTCCTCTGATTCCAAGTAAAGGAACATTAGGAAACTCCCCGCAACGATCAATGATAGTGACATCTTCTCTGGATCGAGAACACCAATGTATATCAGCATGTGTAAGAGTCATCAATTGTTGTGACCATCTCAAACCCCGCTCGTTCTTCAAAACTGATTGTGGAAGGTGCGAAATAAACCACCTTCCCAGGAGAGGAGTGCAGCACATAAGAACACCTCTTTTTCTCATGGTTCGAGTGTAACATGAGTGAAGGATGTCCCCGAGCAACGTAGGTATAGGATTCCTGGACATGAAGATCTTGACAGCATTGATATCTATAAGCTGATCTGGCTTAGGGAACAGCACCAACCCATAGACAAGGAGGGCTACAACTTCTTCAAAGGCTTGTAGGTCAATGGAATTCCAACATTCTTGTGCTTTCTCAAACAGAAACTTTTCCAAGAACCCTTTGATACCACTTCTAGCTTCCCAATGTCCCTTAATGTCAGATGGTTGTAGGCATAATGCTTTAGCAATCTCTTCAAGTTTTGGCTCCTTTTCTGTACCGTTGTAGGGTAGTTGACTAAGGATAGGAATCTTCAGAAGCTGAGAAAACTCTTCCAAAGTTGGCACCAACTGATAATCCGGGAAAGTAAAACAGTGGTGCAGAGGGTCAAAGAACTGGAACAACACTTTCACCATATCCTCTTCAATGTTGGTATTGACCAAGCTGATGAGTCTACCATGCATTTCACTGAATGAAGAGTTCTCGGGGATCCTAGATGTAAGTTCCTTAAGCTGAGGAGGGACCCTTACAAGGTTGACCTGAATTGTCTTTCTGCGGATAGTTTCCATGTCCTACAAAACAAGAACAAAGATGAAGATTCGAACCCCTGAAGTGGTTAGTCAATGCATATGATGCTGTATGATGTTATGATGCTATGATAAGAGCACACCACAAGTATTCACAAAAAGCAAACATGATAAGGCACACAAGTCACACCACAAACATTAGAGTTTAGGCCAGCATGGGGTCTGGGGTACTACCCTCTTGAAGTTGGTGGGCTCAAAACCTGTCCTATCAAAAGTAACCGGGTTCTAAGGATCTCAATATCATTGGATTGTTTTCTGTGTTCATCGTTTCGATTTAGCCACTGAACTGGCGATCAAAATATTCCAAGAAAACAACCCTCAATGAGTGTAGTATCGAGTATCAACCAACTTCGGGCTGCACCAAAGTCAGTTATCTCACTACCCCTAAAGAGGCCAGGATGGTTCAATTAAGGTTCCTAAGGTCAGTTGATGCTTCACGACACCACGCGGCGGCCCCGTACTCTCCTTGACTGACTCAAGGGTTACTGGTACTCACCAAAGTGCCACATCAACGTAGCAGACTGCTTCAACCGTGTAGGTATACCCCGCACAGTTCCCTCACAGTCTTGTTGCTACTTTCTAAGAAGGTATCCCCCAGATCCGGGTTAGGATCTATAGAACTCCCAAGACAGGCCCAATAATATTAAAGCACACAAAACAAGCAATTGAAAACATAAGAGTGGTCTAATCCTAAGGTACACCTCACTTTTAGGGTATCCCCAGCAGAGTCGCCAGTTCTGTGATCGGTGGGAATGAGAACTGACTGTTTTTTAGCTGGTTTCGCGAAATGTCGCGGTAAGCAAGAGTTGCCACCGTCTTTTATTTTCTCCAACATGGAAAGGACAAAAGCACAGCAAAATTCCTTATGAGAATGTTTCTCGGTTCGGGAGGTAGATTTATAGAAAGGGAAGGTGTTATCACCCTTTCTATCCATGGTTATCCATGGGCTCTTAGATACTTGCTCTTATGTTTTCAAAATGATGTTTGCTTTTCAAAATGTGAGTTGGGTTTGAAAAAGTTTCTTTGAAAGATTTCTGAATAACTCTTGTATCTGTCCTCAAGAGTGTTTGAAAAATTTGTTTTGAAAGCTTTTGAAAGTGTGAGGTGTGAAAAGTATTTTGTTTGTTTTTGAAAAGAGCAAGTATCCATGAGTCATCTACCTACCCTAAGGAATTAAGCTGTGTAAGTGTCCTTTAGGTAGTGCCATCCCACCATTGAGAGGTAGGTAGCACCACCGTTGGAGTTGTTCGGGTCAATTCGATTATAGGGACAGTGTGGTCACCGAAGCAACGGTAAGACACCTTAGAAGTAACCCTAATATCCTAGATCCTTTTTAATCCGAGGCAACCGTTTCGAGGCAACTGTTTCGAGGCAACTGGATCTTTGGACTAAGGGTGACCTCTAAGACGTCCTATACTTGATGACCACGTTTCGAAGGCAACGAGTGAGGCGTACCCTAGAAGTGGTGTGTGTATTGTGTGTTGTTTTCATGTTATGTTATCTTGTACATGTTATTTTGTGGGCTACAAGTTGTTTTTATTTACCATACATTCTTGCATGCTTTTAACAGTTAAGGGGTGCAGAAAGTAAATTGCGGAAACATAAATCCTACGCTATTACAAGGCGCGGGTCTATACATCGCCAAAAATTACAAAGACCAGTTTTTTAGTAAATAAGTACGGAATGTAAATAAACAGTAAACCTAATTAACTATTACATGTCTTGGAAGCAATTACATAATAATCAAATAAAGTAAATGCGCGCGGATAAATTAATCGGGAATGTTCTAAGGGTTTTGACCCTTTTAAGAAAAGAAATTGATTTTTTTGTCTTTTTTGTAATTAAAATGAAATTAAAATTAATTGTTAAACTAATTAATTTAATAAAAAAAGAAAATATTTTTTTTTGTTTTTTATGTTTTTATGAAATAAAAGAAATGGAATAAAATTAAAAGTTAACTTTTACCTAATTCTAGATTTATTTTAATTATTTAAGAAAAGGAATTAAAATTGCCTAATTAAACTATTTTGGTTAATATTTATTTACAAAATAAAATAATAATAATAATGTTAATTCTATTTTTTTGATTTTTTATGAAAACGTGTTAATTGATTAATTTGTTAATAATAATAAAATAAAAAAAAGGGTAGAAATTAAATTGGAAAATAAAATAATGAAAAGAAAAGAATAAACCAAATGGAGGGGGTATTGGGCCAGGAATGGAGGTTTGTTGTTGAAACTGTGGCCCATTGAAGCAAGCTCGTTTGGACTTTTCTGGATTGCCTATGCCCACGTTGACTCCAGACCATGGTATTCCTTATGCTTGGCCCTTAGATCTTCCTTCAATGACACTTGGCGCGCTCCTGGATGAGGTCTATGGTGGATCCTGGATGAGAATCTGCACAGGAACGCCTTAAAGAAAATAATATGAAAATCATGGGGGACCTGGGAATCGAACCCAGATCCCAAAGATTGCATGACACGTTCACCACCACTGGACCAAACATGCGCATTTGTTATTGAAATAGAAAAGAAATATAATATTGAAAACATGCACTATATGCTGAAAAACAAAAAGAGCACGCATGATGTTTGAATGGACTAATGCCTGGTTGCCACGCCATCGTCTTCAAGCTTTTCTGCAAATATAAAAACACATAGCGGGGGTTTTAAACCCCCACAAAATACAGGAATTTCAATAATAGCGAATAGACGCTCGTGAAGCATAAATTAGGCGCGAGGTGTCCATCAAAATCGTCTTGAGCTTCTGAGTTTGACCATGCCTGTTTGGGGTTCCAATTTTACAGCATACAAAAAAGCCCAATTCTAAAGCTCTGAAAACCTAGAAATTGTCAATGGTGATTTGCGTTTTACGGCCTGATAATCAAATTAAAGTACACAGAATGCTTTGTAACAATGTCAGCAGTGTATAACCATGATCCAAATGAATTAAAAAGGCGTAAAAATGGAGTTTGATTTTCAAATAATGGACAAACCGTGGGGTGGGGTGATGAGCAATTCTTTGAGGTTCTGCGCTTGATTTTGATTGCCAAAGGTTGCTGGTGATGCCAGGAATGTATTGGAATCAAAATGGAAGCCTGAATTGTACTGTAAGGTCGTTTTCAGTTTGTCACTTTTTCTTTGAAAATTGGAAATTGCTTATGCTGTATTAGGATGCTCTAGGTCGTGAATTGCATATGGGAAGCTTGCATATCTCTTTTGTAATGTGTATCAATCCAAATAATGGTCATTGAAGCCTTGCAATAATGTTCTTGATTTCCTCCATAACCAACATTGAACCATTTGCCATATTTGTGAAAATTTGAATTTTTATGCCCATAATAGGCCTTGCACGAATTTGGAAGGTATTTCAAGGTGTATCAAAGCTAATCAACACAAAATATATCCCTCCATTAATTTCTTTGATTTTTATTTGAATTTTAAAGATTTAAAATGAATTAAATCAAATAAAATTAAAAAAAATGGAAAAATTAATTTTAAATCTTGAAATAAATTGTGGGACACGTGGGAGGCATGGCCAAGCTGAATCAAGTGGAAAAAGTGGGCCCCTTTTGTCAAAAATGAAGTTTCAAGGATAATTGACTTTGGCCATTTTACAAAAATTTCCCAACTTCTCCAATACATATCTTGCTCAATTTTGAAGCTATGAACATGTTCTGGGACATTTTGGAAAGGTCTTGAAGTCCTCTAACTAATGTCTTTGGTCCCATATCATTTTGATTTACCAATCTCAAGTTATGGTCTTTGACTTAAAGTGCCTTTTTGTTGACTTTTGGAAATGACCTATAATGTTGAAATTGATAACTTTTTGTGGGAGAATTTCTTGGACTTGGAATGTGAAGATGAGTTGTAGGAAATGTATTCCCCTTCAAGATGAGAATTGGATGGGATTTTTCTGATGAACCATGAAAAAGGTATGCCTTGGTCAAGTTACAGTTGACTTTTCAACTGTCCAAAAATAGAAACTTTTGCATCTTGATGATTTTTGAGCCATGCTTGTGAAATCATGGTCAAGACTTGACCAAATGATGATTGTGGCTTCAAAATAAGATGTTGACCAAATTTTTTGACTTTTGACTGCCAAATGACCATTTTGCCCCTGTAGTTGATTGTGGAGCAATTAGGGTTTTTGACTGTGCAACTTGACCTTGTGAGCCTTGAAACTTGACATGTAGGTGCTTGACAATGTGTATGAGCATATGGGACTTGATTGAGCCCTTGAAAACCTCAACTTCCTTGCAAGAATCAAAACCCTAATTTGACTGGCTTAGGAGGATGCTTGACTGTGTAGCCCTTGAGTAGACTTTGAACCATTTGAGGTGATGCTTGGCAAAACTTTGGAGATTTATGGGAGGGAAAATTTTGGGGTACAACACATGGTTTTCCAAAAATCTGGCTAGCTGACTTTATGCTTAGGGCATTTAAAATTCCTTCGTGCGTTTTGGATGCTTGAGGGGCCTTTATGGAGCTTTCAAAATGTAGAACATCTTAGGGCTTTGAATTTTCCAAATTGATGCAAACTTGATGGAGAAATGGTGTTGCAAACTTAAGGCAAAATGAAATTTGGCCTGCCTGGTCCGCGCGCGTGCATGGTGTGCATGAGGCCAGCTTTGAAATACCAACTTTGAAACATCAAAACTCACTCAATTCTTGGCCAAACTGAATGATTCAAAGTTCAATGGGAAGCTCTCACGGGAGAATACAAAATGCTCTTTTTAATTTTTAAATTTGAAGCTTAAATCACCAGAAATTGATTCCACAAAATGGCATGCCAAGTGTTTGATGAAATTACGCGCATGGCTTGCCCAAGAGAAGTCATCTTGGCACTTAGAATTTTTTCCAAAATTTAAGTTACTTCTTGAAAAAGTTACACTAAAATTCATCCTTTCTCATGATTCAAAGATGAATTTAGGTATGGGATATAAAAAGAGGACGCTTAAATTGATGGTTGACCAAAAGTCCAACTTGGTCAACTCCTGATTTTATTGACTTTGGTCAAAATGACCAATTTGCCCCTTTTGATCAATTGAACCATTTCCAATCCAAATTGAACCTTAATCTTTCAATCCTAAATGCTTAATAACATGTGGTGAACCATGGAAACAAGTTTGGGTGAAAAAGTCAGAGATATCCTGATTAAATCCAAAACCCTAGTTTTGTGCCATGTGCTAGGAGATAACTGATCAAGCTTCAAAACCCTAATCACACTGCATATCATGAGAGACTTCTTGACTAAATTTGATTACAATGATGATAAGATAGTGATTCTTCATGAATTGGCTCATCTAGACCTCAATTACCTCAACTTGGGCAAAACCCTAATTTTGGTTAACATCTTAGGAGACTGATGAACCATCTTCAAAACTTCAAATCCTCTGGATATCTTGGCCAATTTCTTGTACAAAGACCTTTCAAATGCCAATGAGATTTTATAGCTTCCAAATCAAAACTTGTACCTTGATCAATAGGCTTGATCAAACAAAACCCTAATTTGACTAGTGAATCAAAAGAGTGACTCCTTCTTATAATCAAACACAAACTCTAATCCTCCGATGATCCAAGGAGATGGATAAGATATCTTGAGATATGCAATAACTTTTGAGCCTGAAAGATCCAGAGGTTTAGATGATAAGATTTCACTTGAGCAACTTGTCAATGCAATCATTCTTCAAAGCCTGAGGAAGACTTGATAACCAAAGTATTTTGATTCCATCACAATGTATGAAATGCAATGCAATATGATATTCATGATAAAACATAAGCCTAAAATCAAGAGGGTAAATTTTGGGGTGCAACACCTGCCCCTATTCAAATATCTTTAACATGATAAGTGAGAAAAGTGACAACTTTCAAGCGTACAAGGTTGAAGATGTTTGAATACAAAAGAACCCGAAAATTTACACTCTTGAAGAAGAAAGAAACAGAAACAGAAAACTCCCAAGACTTGCGTCAGAATGAAGCTATAACACAGGTTGAAACAGAATAAAAACAAATAAGAGTAAATGTGACTAAACTTTCAGACAGATGTGCCAGGGCAAAACCGGGCTTCAAAAGGGGTGAGACAAAACTCAAACCACAGAGTATAGGCAAAACTAAGTTTTGGAAAAGAAAACGTACTTTGGTGAGGAGACGAAACTCTGAGCTCAACCCCAAGCAAAGTGGCTAGAGTGCGTGATTCTAGGATCACTTGCTAATCTCAACTAAGATAGACAGCATGAAGGAACTGAAAGAATCCCAGAAATGAGGAACAAAAGCGAGACGATACTCGACTCAATAATTAGCTAGATGAAACTAAGCTAGATGAGTACCAGGACGAAACTGGATTTCACGCACGGGTAACGAGGCGAAACTCGACCCAAAGCAAAGTAATGAGAGTGCATGTTTCTCAGAGCACCTGCTGGTCTCAAATTAATGGATAAACAGTGACGAAAACTGATATAAGAATCCAAGGAACAAAAGAGACTGATCTCAAACCTGGGATGCATTACGAACACTGCACTCGGTAAACGAACAACGTCAAAGGGTCCAAGGTGTGAAAGCAACGACGAGACAAAACTCGACTCAATATCTAGTTAGACGAAACTAAACTAGATGAGTACCAGGATGAAACTGGATTTCATGCACAGGCGATGAGGCGAAGCCCGACCCAAAGCAAGGAGATTAGGGTGTACACCTAAAAACCTGCTGAAAGCGAATATCAGGACGAAATTGGTATTCGAAAGGTGCATCAATAGACATTGGAATGAACCGGAGAGGGTAGTGAAGACTAAACCCGAGAAGACTGTGCCAAGTTGTTATCAAGATCATCCATGTCAAGTTTCATGGTCCCAATATGTTCTCAAGATCATCCATGTCAAGTTTCATGCCTTGCACAAGGAGTTTGCTCAGTCAATTGCCCAAATGCCTGAAAATTAACTATACTAGGTCAAAAGTCAACTGTGGCCCACATACAGTCAAACTTCAAGATTTTTGGTCAACATAAACATTTTGAAGAGATATCCATCATTTGATAAAGGTTTGATCATGATTCGTCAAGGAATGCCCCCAAGTTCATCAAAAACCAAAAGTTGCTAAATTAGGGTTTCATAGGAAAAGTCAACCAAACTTTGATCAGGCATAACTTCTTCATACTTTATCATAATTTTTCCATCCAAGGCTCATTTTGAATAGGATGAAATTCCCTACAACTCAACTTCAGCCCACAAGTTCAAAATATGCACTCATCAAAAGATATGGATTTCTACATTATAGGTCCTTTTGAAAAGTCAACAAAAACACCCTTTGGGTCAAAGCTTCTTACATGAACATGGAAGACCCAATTGAGATGAAACCAAAATGGTTGTTTAGGGGACATCCTAAGATTTCTAAAAAGTCTAAGAACACCTCTCTAGGGTTAAAATTGGAGGAGATATGCCTTGCCAAAGTTGACAATTTTTGCAAAATTGCCAAAAGTCAAATGTGCTCAAAAATACATTTTTTGTCAAATGGGCCCAGCATTTCATGATTGTATCTTATTGTAAACATGGTCCACGACTCGAATCAGCCTCCATATATTATTTTCTTATTTATTTATTTTACTTTGATTTTTATTTATTAAAAGTTAGATTAAATCATATAAATTGCAAAAAATATAAAAGATTGATTTTTGATCTGATTTTTTGTAGGAATCAAATCCAATTAGGCTGACATATCATATCAAATCGTGAAAGGGATGATTGAAGAAAAATTGGCATGACTATGCTTGTTTTGCAAATATATAATACAAGAGGAAAATCAAATCCAATTTCCATGATTCACAAAGATTTAATTTGTTTTTGTTAACCTAATCAGCTCTACTACATATATAGAACATACCGAAGCCAAAAGGAGAAGGATTCTAGTCGTGAGAATACAAGAACAAAACTAAAAACATTTCAAGAAAGTGGTGGATCGTTCTTGGACCTGAAGGGTGATTTAAACCATTCTAAGACTACCAATAGACTCCTGGACATCTCCAGAACGTGTCTCAATCAATCGCAAGCATTTTTGCGTCCAGAATCGCGAGTTACAGACCTAAGGTTTTCACCTCCAAGCTTGAATTTTATTTCTTAATTTACGCATAATTAATCATTACTAAACATAGCGTTGTGTTTGTACTAACATTTAGAATGTTTTGGTTTACATGATTTTATGTTTTGATGACTGCATGCGTATGTGCCATGGCTAGGGTTTGTTTGGTTGTTTTAGGGTTTTCTTGCAGAGGTTAAATTGGCCAATGAAAAGGGTATCATGATGCTCGTAGGTTCAAGGTGAATGGATCCATGTATTCACATTTCATTTATCATGCGTTTTGATGATTTTTGAAATTCACAGATTTATAGTTATGGCAAACTGTCCGTAGGTAAAGGTTTTATACCTAACACGACGAATGAGGAAGAAGATGATGATGTGTTCAATCATCATTGGGCCATTCAAATAGCTGGCACGCGTTTTTGTCTTAATTCATTAATCCACTTGATTTTTTTATATATTACCATTTATTTTCATTATATTAACAAGCAAGAGATATGGCTCAGATGGAAAAAAGTGCTTGTTATTGAGTGGGAGGACCTGGGTTCGATCCCAGGTCCCAACAATTTTCTTTATTTTCTTAAATCTTCTTTGCAGATCATGTGCACCATCATCCAAAATTCCTACCATGCGCTACCACCACCAGCCAATGGATCATTGTTTATCCAGATCCAACGCTCAATCAAGGAAAGACCATGATGCACCCTCCAAGCATGGCTGCACAGAATTAGCGCGTTGACTAGGTTGACCAGCTATTAGGCCTTACAAATTCAACAATATACCCCCTTTGAGCTTCCATACAGGCCAATCTCTTTACTTTTCTATTTTATTTCTTTTTAATTGTTTTATTAATTATTTTCTTTTACAAAAATAACACAAAAATCAGTTTTTTTTATTAAATCAAAATCACAAAAACATTAAAAATTAATTTTTCATTTAATATTCTATTTCTTTAATTAATTAGTTTAATTAAAATTAGGGCAATTTAATTCTTTTCATAATTAAAAATAATTAGAATTAGGGTTTAATTTTGTACACAATCTAATTTTTCTCAAAAAATAACCTAAATCTTTTTCAATTAGATTTCTTAGGGTTCTCCAATTATTCTCGCATTTAATTCGCCGCACGCTTTTAATTCTTTTTTTATTATTGTAACTGTTCCAAGTTTGTAATAGTAATTAGGGTTTTAAATTCCGCATCTTTATTTTCGGTCAAAATAATTATGTATCTGCGAAAGCCTTGTAATAGCTAGGATTTTAACTTTCATGCTTTAATTTCCGCAAACTATAAACTGCTTAGATAAATGTTAATAGGATTGTATGGAAAGACTAACTGAAAATTAATACAGTAGAAAACCCTAAATGTGAAAAGATAAATTAACTAAAAAAATACACTCGCACATGCTAACTCCTAGGGTTTACTCCACTTCGGTTGCCTTCGGTAAATGGTCATGAAGTATAGGGTTTGTTAGTGGTTGTCCTCTAGCCCCGAAGGATCTAAAAGGACCCATTCAGATGTTTCCTCGGAAAAAGATCTTTAACTCTTTAGGATGATTACTAACATTTCCTAACATTGCTTTTGTGATCGTATTTGTCCCTAAAAAACTCCAACGACGATGCTAGCTATTTCTCAATAATGGGATAGCATTGTCTAAAAGGAAAACGAACAGACCTTTTTCGAGTAGGTAGATTAGTTCCTAGGTACTTGGTCAAACAAACAAAAACTTTTTCACACCAATACTTTTCAAACAAAGTTTTCAAAAACAACTTCGTAACACTCTTGAGGACAGAAACAAGGGTTAACACGAAGTAAAACAAAACTTTTCAAAACAAGCACACACAAGTAGTTTTCAAAATGAGCAAGTACCTAAGAGCCCATGGAAAACCATGGATAGAAAGGATGCTAACACCTTCCCTTTCTATAATCTACCCCCCGTACTCAGAAACATATCGAAAAAGGTTTTCTCTGTTCTTTTTCCTTTTCCTTATTGGATAAAATAAAAGTCGATGGCGACACTTGCTTACCGGGACATTTGCAAACAAAAAACGCAAACCAGTATTAATAGTCGGTTCTTCCACCGTATCACAGAACTGGTGACTCTGATGGGGAATAAAATATAAAGTGGGGTAAACCTTAGGATCTAGGTCATATTTAATTTCTTTCTCTTGATTGTCTTGTTTGCTTTATATTTATGGGAACTGTTTGGGTTATTTGATCCTACACCCGGATCGGGAAACACCTTTTAGGTAAGTAGCAATAAACTGTGAGGGAGCTATATTGGGGTATACCAACACGGTTGAAGCAGTAGCTACATTGATGTGGCACTTTGGTTGGTACCCGTAACCCTTGAGTGAATCAGTGAGATGTACGGGGACGCCGCGTGGTGTCATAAAGCATCAACTGACCTTAGAACCTTTAATTGCACAACTTAGCCAGTAGGACGTAGAGAGATGGTTGGCTTTGGTGTATGCCATAGGTCGACAGATACTCGATGCTACACTCATTGAGGTTTGACTTATGAGTTTTGTTTGATTACGAGTCAATCGTCGATTGAACAAGGCTTGGGGGAAATATCGGTGATATTGAGATTCCTTTAGATCCCTGTTGAACCAATCCAACTTCAAGAGGGTATGACCTTAAAACTCAAGAAGGCCTTAAAACTAAGGATTTGGTGTGATTTGTCTGTGTTTGATATACCTATGATTTATCATGACATCATAAACATCATACCATAACATATCATACTAACTGTTTCAAGGTTTTCTAGGGCTCATCTTTGTTCTGTTTTGTAGGATATGGCATCCGCCCGCAGGAACACTATTCAGATTAACCTAGTGAAAGTATCTCCCCAATTAAGGGACTTGGCAGTAAGGATTCCCGAAAGCTATCCTTTCACTGAAAAGCATGGTCAGTTGCTCAACTTGGTCACTACGAAACCCGACGAAGAAATGTTGAAAGTGTTGTTTCAGTTCTTCGATCCTCTGCATCACTGTTTCACATTCTCTAATTACCAATTAGTGCCTACCATGGAGGAATTTTCTCAGTTATTAGGGATACCCATTCTTGATCAACTACCTTTCAGCGATACGAAAAGATATCCCAAACCTGAAGAATTTGCTAAAGCTCTATCCTTACATCGGTCCGACATAGTGATAAATTGGGAAAATAGAGGGAGTGTTCAAGGAATTCTGGTTAAATTTCTGTTCGAGAAGGCTTATTATTTTTGGGATACCCTGGATCTACAAGCTTTTGAAGAGGTTTTGGCGCTCCTTGCCTACAGGATGGTATTGTTCCCTAATGTGGATCAACTCGTACATGTGAGCACAATCCAGGTTTTTCTGTCTCGGAATCCGGTACCTACATTACTCGGGGATATTCTACACTCTCTGCATGCTCGCACTCTAAAAAGAAGGGGTACCCTCCAGTGTTGCACTCCTCTATTGGCTAGGTGGTTTAGTTTGCACCTACCCAAATCTACTTTGAAGAATGAACAGGGTAAAAGATGGTCTCATCGACTGATGTCCCTTATGCATTCAGATATTCATTGGTGTTCACGGTTCTCGGAAGATGTTACTATCATCGATCTCTGTGGTCAATTCCCTAATGTCCCTCTCTTAGGCATTAAGGGAGGAATCACTTATAACCCTTGCTTAGGATTACGACAATTTGGTTATGCGAGAAGGGATGGTCCTCATGATACAATTATTCAAGGAATCGCCTTTAACTATGAGAATGATGTTCATGGTTACTGCAAAAGATTCAAACAAGCTTGGAGTATGGTACATAGGGTTGACAACAAGACACTTGGGCATAAGAATTCCATACCTCTTGAGCCTTATCTCAGATGGGTACGAGCCCGTGCTCAAACTCTTATGATGCCTTATCCCGCTATCCGACCTATGATTATGGAACCAGTTGCGGAAGGAGACACTCCTCATCTTGTTCTTCATCCAGACATGCTAACTGATCACGAAGAGTTACAAAAGTCTTGGGTTCAGCTTAAAGAGGAGCGGGGTACGTTTGAAGCCCAATTCTACGCCAGCGAGAAGAAGGTCTTGGAACTCACTAGGCTACTTCATGAAGAGAGGAAAATCAACGCCTACATCGCGCCAAAGAGGATGCGCTCATGGGAAACCTAGTCTTCTTTTTGTTTTATTTTGCTTAATTATACTCTCAAAATACATTCTTTGCAACAATTCAAGTTTACTAATACAATTCACGTTTGTTCCTTTTTATTTAAGCAAATTTGAGCCTTTAAGAACCCTTGAAAACATTGCATACATATCATACATATCATTGCAAAACAAGATTCATAACAGGTTTCTCATCTCCTCCACTATTTATTTCAGCAATGGCTCTTGAACAAACTGTGAAAGATCTTCAGACTCATAACACGCAGTTCCAGCAAATGATTGTGGCTTTGGTCAAAGGACAAGAAGAGCTGAAGGCTCTGATTGTTAAGAAGAACACTAAGAAGACAAAGACAACAACCGATGTGGCACATATGAGCAGAAGGTTCAGAGGGCCGCCAAGACGGGTTGTTGATTTAGCTTCTTCATCTAAAGAGGGAGAGAATCAAGAAGGTGAAGCCAGAGAAGAGGACCCTAGTCCTAAAGAGTTTGAAAATGAAACTGATTATAATGAGGAGCAGTACCCTCCGGCTGATGAAAAGTATAAGCAGTTAGAAGAGCGTCTGAGTGCTATGGAAATCTAGAAGGTTCCTGGGCTGGATTTTGAAGAGTTGGGTCTTGTCTCCGGGGTTGTCATCCTCCAAAAATTCAAGGCACCGGTATTTGCTAAGTATGATGGGGTCTTTTGTCCTAAAATGCATCTTCGTTCCTATGTGAGGAAGATACAACCTCATACTGCTGACAAAGACTTATGGGTTCACGTCTTCCAAGATAGTCTGTCTAGAACACAACTGGATTGGTTGTATCAGCTAGAAAGAGCCAATGTTCGTAACTGGGAAGACCTTGTTGCTGCATTTTATAAGCAATATCAGTATAATGCAGGCCTCGCTCCCACCCGTACACAACTCCAAAATCTGTATATGGGTTCAAACGAGGGTTTCAAGGATTATGCTTAGAAGTGGAGAGATTTGGCTGGAAGAGATCAACCTCCCTTGGCTGACAGGGAGCTCGTGGATATGTTTATAGGAACTTTGACTGGGCCATTCTTCAACCATCTGATTGGAAGTTCATCGACGGGTTTTACTAAACTGATCTTAATAGGAGAAAGAGTGGAAGCTGGAATCCGAAGTGGAAAAATTCAGAAGGATGCCTCTTCTAGTGTTGCAAGGAAGCCATTTGCAGGTAAAAAGGAAGTCAGTTTCGTCTATAACCAAAAGAATCAGAATCGAACCGAGCGCCATCCGACAGTAGGGGCTGTTATGATTCCCAAACCTGCACCTGCTCAGTAAAGAAATAATCAGCCAAGAGCAGAAAGACCAGCTAGACAGTTCACTCAGATCAACATGATGCTTTCTAAGGTTTTACCTCATTTTCTGAAGTCCAATATGGTTACTCTGAGGGAAGCTTCGAAGAATCCAAACACCACCTCTCCCTAATATAAACCGAATGCTCGTTGTGCTTACCATTTAGAAAGTCCAGGCCATGATACCAATGATTGTTGGGCTTTGAAGAACAAAGTACATGATCTAATTGATGCTAAGGAGATTGAATTTGATCACCCAGAGACTCCTAACATTATCATTGCCCATATACCGAAACATGGTCGGGGTGTTAATGTCGTTGGAGAAGATGTGTTTGTGACTTCTGTGGAAGAATTGGTGACCCCACTCATGACTATCAAAGGGAATTTGCTGAAGGCCGGTTTATTTCTGAGATGTGATGAAGGTTGCCACCTTTGTTCATTTCTATCGACTGGTTGCCCTTTGTTGAAGACAGGTGTTCAGCGCCTGATGGATGACAAAGAGATTATGTTTGAGAAGACTCTTGTTCCGACTGTTTCCTATGAAGATGTTGCTATCATAACCATTTCCACCAATCCTCCCAGGGCCTCCGCTAAGAGATCCGTCAGGATTACATCAATTCCAAAGGTGACTCCGTTGATCATAACCATGTAAGGGCCAATCCCATACTCCTCGGACAAAGCTGTTCCTTGGAACTATGGGGCCGACGTCTATTACCACGACGTAAAGTAGGACATGCTAGCCATTGAAGACAAGATTGCTGAAAATGCTGATTCCGACATCGTCAATATTGCCGGAACCAGTAAAATAATAAGAAGTGGAAGAGTGTTCTCCCCTGAAATTTCTCCCCCGAAGACTGTTATCGGACCTGTGATCATTCATGTTGTGGTTCCACCCAATACTACTACAACAATTACAGTAATCACTCCTGTTGACCCTCCCATCACCGATTCTGTCGAGACTCGAGGCAAAGACATAATGATTGAGCCTGTCTTGACAAAGGCCAATTCAGTAACCATAGAAGAAGCTTCCAAAAAAGAAATGGAAGAAATTTTGAAGATAATAGAGAAGAGCGACTACAACGTGGTCGAGCAGCTGGGGAAGACCCCATCCAAAATTTCTATGTTGGCTTTGTTGATGTGTTTCGAGGCCCATGCGAAGTCTTTGTTTAAGTTTCTGAAGACAGCTCACGTGCCACAAGAGACATCGGCTGATCAGTTTGAAGATTGTGTGGCTAGTCTGACTGCCGATAATGGTTTGGGTTTTTCCAATGCGGATCTGACACCAAAGGGGAGGAAGCATAATGATGCTCTTCATGTTTCTGTTGAATGCAAGGGCACGACTCTGGCCCATGTTTTGGTAGGTACTGGCTCCTCGTTGAATGTGCTACCTAAGAAAGCTCTGGACAGATTGGACTGCGAAGGCTTGACCTTGAAGCCTAGAAATATAGCAGTGAGAGCTTTCGATGGTTCGAAGAGGATGGTGCACGGGGAAGTGGATGTCCCTATCAAAGTTGGTTCCCAGACCTTCGACTTCACTTTCTACGTAATGGATATCAAACCATCATATTCTTTCTTGTTGGGACGCCCTTGAATACATGGGGCTGGGGATGTTACTTCTACCCTCCACCAAATGTTGAAGTACCCAGTAAGAGGAAAGATTGTCACTGTGCATGGTGAAGAGGAGTATATGATCAGTCACTTGAACTCCTTCAGGTACGTGGAAATGGATGGCTAGTTCATCGAGACTCCTTTCCAGAACTTTAAAGAGGTACCTCAGATTATGGCTACAAAAGAAACTACCGACAGTCCTCCAAAGGTCACCAAATCTCCCTCTAAGATGGCTTCTCTCAAGGACACACGAGCAGTGGTTGAAGAAGATGGGTCTACCATTTGGGGTCAGCTCCCGGTTATTCATTACAAGTATGACAAATCTAGTTTGGGCTTTACTACAGGTGCTCAAAAGGCTATTCGTCGCGCTCGGGATGGAGGACCTCCCCCATGCATCAGAAATCCTGGGGTCAATGCGCTTGAAGACAGTGATGGTGATTCCTAAATTAACAACTGGATCTTCCCGACTAACAACGGCGGACTCAGTAACTGAACTGCAAAGAACTTTGTACTGATTACTTTTATTCAGGAGTAATTGTCTTTCTGATTTTTCGGATATATAATTTAAAAACAATATAATCTCTATAACCATGTGTCTTACGCGGGGCACAATGGTTCTATTTGTGAGGGTTATCATGTTTCATTTTCATATGACATCAATAAAGAATTGGATGTTTGCATACAAATTTTGCGCTCTCTGTCTTTCTGTTCTTTTATTCTGTTTATACAGCTATGATCTTACACACACTCACGTATCCAAACGCAGATCCATATCCACTATGGATCCCATTGATACCAGTTCTGCTACTGCTCATTATGACTTTGAAAATCCGATCAACCAAATCGAGGACGAAGGTGAGATAGACTGTGAGGTACCCGAAGAACTTGCTAGACTATTACAGCAGGAAGAAAGGTCCATACAACCTCATGAAGAGTCGGTTGAGACAGTGAACTTGGGTACAGAGGAAGACAGAAAAGAGGTTAAGATAGGTGCAAATCTGGAGCTTAGTGTCAAACATCGGTTGGAACAGATGTTGCATGAGTATGTTGAAATCTTCGGCTGGTCATATGAAGACATGCCGGGACTAGACACAGATATAGTGGTTCATCGTCTGCCGACTAAAGAAGACTTCCCTCCGATAAAACAAAAGGTCTGTCGTATGCGCCCTGAGATGTCAGAGAAGATTAAAGCAGAGGTTATGAAGCAGTTCAAGGTAGGGTTCTTAGCTATCACCTCCTATCCGCAGTGGGTTGCTAATGTGGTTCTAGTACCTAAGAAAGATGGTAACATATGAATGTGTGTGGATTACAGAGACCTGAACAGGGAAAGCCCCAAGGATGACTTCCCGCTTCCCCACATCGATGTTCTGGTTGACAACACCGCACAACACAAAGTCTTTTCCTTCATGGATGGTTTCTCTAGTTACAATCAGATCAAGATGGCACCTGAAGACATGGAGAAGACAACCTTTGTTACACAGTGGGGCACTTTCTGCTACAAGGTGATGCCGTTTGGGTTGAAGAATGATGGGGAAACTTATCAGCGAGCTATGGTAGCTCTGTTCCATGACATGATTCACCATGAGATAAAGGTTTACGTCGATGACATGATAGCCAGGTCTCAAACTGAGAAAGAACATCTTGATCATCTACAAAAGCTGTTTGATAGGTTGAAGACGTAGAAGCTGAGGTTAAATCCGAATAAGTGCACCTTCAGGGTGAGGTCCGGAAAGCTGTTGGGGTTCATCGTCAGTGACAAAGGTATTCAGTTAGACCCTACAAAGGTGAAGGCCATACAAGAGATGTCGGCTCCCCGCACTGAGAAGGAAGTTAGAGGTTTCTTGGGACGCCTGAATTACATTGCCCGATTCATTTCACATCTGACTGCAACTTGTGAGCCAATCTTCAAGCTTCTAAAGAAAGATCAAGTGGTAAAGTGGAATGAAGAATGCCATGTCGCCTTTGACAGAATCAAGAAATACCTCCAAGAGCCTCCTATTCTGATGCCTCCAACTGAAGGAAGACCTTTGATAATGTACTTAACAGTGCTAGATAATTCAATCGGGTGTGTGGTGGGGCAGTATGACGAGTCTGGTCGAAAAGAGCACGTAATATACTACCTTAGAAAAAAGTTTACCAAATTTGAAACACGATACTCACTGCTCGAGAAAAATTGCTGCGCTTTGGCATGGGCTGCTCGCCGACTGAGACAGTATATGTTGACCCACACTACTTTATTGATATCTAAGATGGATCCGATCAAGTACATTTTCGAGAAGCCGCTCTCTCCAGAAGAATAGCAAGATGGCAAATGATCTTAACAGAGTACGACATCCAATACACAACCCAAAAAGAAATCAAGGGAAGTGTGTTAGCTGATTATTTGGCACATCAAGCCGTGGATGACTACCAGTCTATGAATTTTGAGTTCCCGGATGAGAACATCATGTTAGTAACCGACTGTGAAGAACCTGGACCGGATGAAGGACCTGAGGAAGGATCTCGATGGTCTATGTTTTTTGATGGAGCCTCAAACGCACTGGGTAACGACATTGGCGTTGTGATCATATCTCCCGAGGGCTGTCATACTCCCTTCACTGCCCGATTATGTTTCAACTGTACCAACAACATGGCAGAGTATGAAGCGCGTATCATGGGTCTTAGAGCTTCTATTGACCTAAGGATCAAGTTCTTGAGTGTATTCGGAGATTCCGCTTTGGTGATAAGTCAGATTAAAGGCGAGTGGGATACGAAACACCCGAACCTTATCCCTTACAGAGAACATGTACTGAAACTGCTGTCGCATTTTGAAGAGATCACCTTTGAACATTTCCAACGAGAAGAGAATCAGTTAGCGGACGCGCTAGCTACTATGTCGTTAATGTTCAAGGTCGGGTGGGAAAATGAAGCTCCCCGAATCACTATTGAGAGGTTGGATAAACTGGCATACTACTGTGAGATCGATACTGAGGAGGTAGCCGACAAACCTTGGTTTCATAAGGTGAAAAGGTATCTCGAGGATCAAAAATACCCCGAAGGTGCATCTGTCAATGACAAGAAATTTCTGAGAAGGTTTGCTGCAAAGTTCTTCCTCAACAATGGAATCCTATATAAGCGCAATCATGACTCTACCTTACTGCAGTGTGTAGACAAGAGCGAAGCAGAGAGGATCATGGCAGACCTACACGAAGGTACCTTTGGCACTCATTCCAGTGCACATACCATAGAGAAGATATATAAAATCATTTTCCCTCTAAATCATTTTTAAAGCTTCCATATATAAAATATAACTCATCCCCATTCCTGTTTTACAACTGTAACATCGCCTACCTCATCTTCCAAACTCAAAAATAGAGCTATGCACATTGGCTTCTCCAGCATGATTCAACCACTTTCGGCACAAAGCAAGAGTTGCATTAGCTTCCTAGGAGTCCAGTGAAGCTATCCAAATCATCACCATACTTCTAGGGTTGCTTAAACTCCATACACGATTCCCGTTTTGAGGTAAGTTTTCTCAACTTTTAACTCTCTCTACAAGCATCATAAATGGTTACTTTGTGAATAAAAAATGTAGACAACATAGCCCTGAATCTAACCATGTCCTTAGATTTCATTTATGTTGCCTGGGTGAGGCAAATTTTGCAGATGAACTTTCTGAAAAAATTAAGTTTTTATTTGGTACCAGTAAAATTCTCATTCATCTTTGATTTATAGATCATGAAATTTATATGTTTTAATTCGTATTGAAAAATGTCACAAGTTTCATGTTTATACTTTTGCAAATGGTTGAGAGATGAGCAATAACAGAAATTCAAAAATCTTGCCAATGGCTTCTGGAATAAGGAAGAAGATGAAGTTTGTATCTAGGACTGTGTTTATTTTAAATTTAGCACAACATGTATTATGACCGGATGAAACAGCCACCCCAGTGGCAGAGGAAGCACGCGTAAGGCATTAATGTGTAAGGACCTGGTTCCAAGCCCCAGTTGTAACCTTTTATTTATTTCATATTTGTTTCTATGAGATTGTATGCAGGCAAGCTCAAGACACACACCATGCACCCCTCATCCATACCATCCACCTTCCAGGAAATTAAATCAAATTCTCCACAAAGCAAATACATGATGCACCTCTAAAAGGCTAGCTACACCTAATCAAAACAGGCGTTGGACCTCTGTTTGGGCCTGAACTATTATTTTTTTCCACCCCCCTGACAACTTCTTTGACACAGGCCCATTCATCATTTTTTATTGTTTTCTGATTCATACAAAAAACACATTTGGGCCTACCGCCCATTTTTCTATTTCTAACCCCCATTTTACTTTTCTAACAACTCAGTCCAATATCTTCTATATTTTTTTTTATATTTTCTTTACATTCATTTTATTTATTTATTTTCTATTTAATCAATAATACAAAATATAAATTTTTTAATTAAATTAAAAATAATTTAAACACTTATTTTATTTCGTTAACTAAAGTTTGTTTATACTCTAAAATATTTTTTCTAAATTAATACTAACATTCAAGATTATTTTTCTAAACAAATTTACTTAGACTTAAGTTTATTTTATTCTTAATTTCAATGAACTTAGATTTTAGGTATTGATTAAATAATTAATCTCTTTTGTAAATTAAGTTAATTAGTTTAATTAGGTTAATTACTAACACCCTTTTCTCTATCAAAAACCCTAAAAATCATTTTCTTTTCTTCTTCATCATTACATTTTTGTGTATTATTATTGTAATTCATATCAAGTGGTTTGTAATAGTAATTAGGGCTTTATTGTTTTCTTTCCCCTATTCACAAATTGTACCCCTCATTCCCAAAGTGTTGTAATAGCGTAGGACATTTAAATTCCGTAATTTATCGCTTTCTTTATTATTGCTAGTAATTAGAGTTTATATGGAAAGACTTAAAACCAAACATTAGACAATCCTAATTCAAGACAAAATACATGAAAACAAAACACTTTGCACACATGCACCTCTAGGGTAACCCACAGTTGTTGCCTTAGATTTAAACATTCATGTCACTTGAACATGGAATACTTTAGCAAAAACTCTCGAATACAAGATCGTAGTCCCTCAATGACCCTTAAATGTTGCCTTCGGTAAACGATCATAGACCCTTACAACAAATTTCTAAGTTATCCTACAATGTTGCTTTCTATGACTGTACGACGACCCACGCCCATCCCTTCGCATCTAATGATAGGGCTTCTTACCAATCAATGGGGAGATAACAATAACTAAAGGAGGAGTAAAATAACAATGACTTTTGGAGTAGGTAGAACATTCGTAGTTGCTTGCTCATAACATTTCAAAACATGTTTCAAATACACAAACACTTTCATGAAATATTTTCAAAATTCAACACTTTGTATACATTCTTATAGAGAAGAGAATCATTAAAAAGTTCGCCTAAACAAAGGCACTTTTAAAAAATACTTTCAAAACAAACACAAACACATTTTTTTGCAAAGAGTTTAAAACTGAGCTAGCAACTAAGAGTCCGTAGATAACTACAGATGAAAAGGGTGCTAACACCTTCCCTTTCATAACCTACCCTCTGAACTCCAGAAAATTCTCAAAAGGTCTTTCCTTTTCTTTTAACCCTTTCCTTTGGTGGATAAAATAAAAGTTGGTGGTGACTCTTGCTATCCGCAACATTTGCGATAAAACACAAAACACCCAAGTCAGTTCTCCCACCGTATTACACTTAGGTTTATTACTTGTAAAAAAACCTATACCCGGATTTGGGGCATATTAGGTAAGTAGCAATAGATTATGGAAATTTTATGGCGTAGACTGATATGGTTGAATTGATGGCTACGTTAGTGTGACACATTTGTGGGTATCGGTGTCTCTTGAGTTAAATCCAACAGAATACAGGGCCGCTGAGTGGTGTCATGAAGCACTAACTGACTATAGAACCTTAGTTGAACAACTTGGCTATTAGAAAGTAGTGAGATAGCTAGCTTTGGTTCAGACTGAAATTGGTTGATACTCAATACTACACTCATTGAGATCAGACTTTAGGGATATTTCGGTCGCGGAAAAAGATTGCTTATGTTGAAACAATGCCCGATGAAGAAATATCAATGATATTGAGATTCCTTAGAGCCCAATTACTTCTTTTAAGATAGGTTGAACCAATTAAAAACTTCAAGAGGATACTTACCTATAAACCCATGCAAGCCTAAACCTAAGGCATTATGTGCTTTGCTTGTTTGTCATTACTTACATCATAAACATCATAACATCATGCCATAGCATTTTCATGAACCATTTCAAGGATCTAGGGATTTATCTTTGTTCTGTTTTATAGGATATGGCTTTCACTCACAGAAATACAATCTGAATTAGCTTTGTAAAGGTGCCTCGTCAACTCAAAGAGTTAGCATCAAGGATTCCTGAAGATTCTCCGTTCACCAAAAGATATGGTCAACTTCTCAATCTGGTTACCTCTAGCTTTAAAGAAGACATGATGTGTGTGCTGTTTCAATTCTTTGATCCTAAACATCATTGTTTCACCTTTCCCGATTACCAATTAGTGCCTATAATGGAAGAGTTCTCTCAACTATTAGGAGTACCAGTCCTTGATCAAATTCCATTTTCTAGTTTAGAGGAAACTCCAAAACTTGAAGTTATTGCCAAGGCCTTGCATTTGAAGAGGTCTGACATTATAGATAATTTGGAAATAAGGAGTGAAGTCAAGGGTTTTCTAGCTAAGTTTCTGTTAGAGAAGGCTCGACTGCTTTGGGAGGCTATGGATTTGCAAGATTTTGAAGAAGTCTTGGCTCTTTTAATCTATGGGTTAGCATTGTTCCCTAATCCAGGCCAACTCATAGATGTGAATGTTGTCAAAGTCTTCCTTTCTCGTAACCATGTGCCTACTTTGCTCAGAGACATTTTGCATACTCTTCACACTCGTACCATGAGGAAGAGAGGGGCACTTATGTGTTGCATACCGTTACTATCTAGGTGGTTTATTTCGCACCTTCCACGATCGATATTGAAGAATGAACAAGGTTTGATCTGGTCCCAAAGGATGATGTCGCTCTCTCATTCTGATATCTCTTGGTGTTCTCGATCTCAAGAGGACATTGCTATCATTGAACATTGTGGGGAGTTCCATAATGTTACACTCTTGGGCATTAGGGGAGGTATTACTTATAACACTTCTCTAGCTCTATTACAATTTGGTTATGCGCAAAGAGATGGGCCTCATGATGCATTTATCCATGGTATTATATTTAACTATGAGAACAATGTCCAAGGTTATCGTCAAAGGTTTATACGGGCTTGGGGCATGGTAAACAAGGCTGATAGAAAGACTTTGGTACATAATAACTCTATTCCTTTGGATCCTTATCTCAAATATGTGTGAGCTCGCGCTCAAAATCTCATGATGCCATATCCAACTATATTACCAATAGTTGTGGACCCTGTTACTGAGGGAGATATTCCTTATACCATTCTCCATCCTAATATGCCTACCGACCTCAAAGAATTGCAGAGATCGTGGATTTAACTCAAAGGAGAATGAGACACCTTTGAAACTCAATTCTACGCAAGCGAGAAGAAGGTGTTGGAGCTCACCAAGAAACTTTGTGAGGAGCAAAGCCTGAATGCCTACCTCAACACGAAAAGGAAACGCCCGTGGGAGACTTAAGTATTTTGTTTTAGAAGTTCATTTTGTTATATCTTTGAGACCTTTTCTATTGTAAGCCCAATGGGAAATTGTAACTTTTGAACTTATTAATACAATTGTTGTTCTTTGTTTTCGTTTTGGCTAGAAAATTTAGATCTCCTGAAGTTCTTGAAAACATTGCTTCAACATAGCATGCATCATATCATAAGCAGGTTTTCAGATACATGTTTCCTCATCTTTTTACTCTTTATTTTAGTATAAGATGACTCTAGAGCAAACCGTCAAATATCTGCAAACTCAACACGCACAGTTCCAAGAGACTCTCCTCAACTTAGCCAAAGGACACCAAGAGGTGATGGCACTCCTTGCCACCAAAAAGAAGACTAAGAAACGAGTTGTTATTCTCAACATGGGAAGAAGGTTCAAGGGGCCTTCCCGACTGGCTCAAATAGAAGAGGCTTATTTTGAGGAAGAAGACAATCAAGAAGAGGAAGTTAGAAGCACCAGGGATGGGGGTGGAAATAACCAGATTTCTGAGGATGGAGAATTTTGCAATAAGTAGTACCCACCGAAGAATGACAAATACAAACAACTGGAAGACCGACTTAAGGCTATAGAGATCTAAATAGTTCCTTGTTTGGACTTTGGAGATTTAGGTTTGGTCCCTGAGGTGGTCATTCCCCACAAATTCAAGGTTCCTATCTGCGCCAAGTATGATGGAATCTCCTGTCCCAAAATGCATATGAGGTCTTATGTCCGCAAGATTCAACCACACACCGCCGATAGGATGTTATGGGTTCATTTCTTCTAGGAGAGCTTATCTAGAACGCAGTTGGAATGGTTCTATCAATTAGAAGGGACTAACATCCACACATGGGAGGATTTGGCTACTGCCTTGTTCATACAATACCAATACAATGCTGATCTTGCACCAACTCATGTGCAATTACAGAATATGACTATGGGCTCAAGCGAAGGTTTTAAGGAGTATGCTCAAAAACGGAGGGACCTGGATGGAAGGGTGCAACCCCTTTGATCGATAGAGAATTAGTGGACATGTTCATGGGAACTTTGACTGGTTCATTATTTAATTTGCTAATCGGAAGTTCTTTGTCAGGGTTTACTGAGTTGATTTTGAATGGCGAACGAGTTGAAAGAGGAATCAAAAGTGGAAAAATCCCAATGGTCTCAACCTCTACTGCTGTAAAGAAACCATTTGTTGGTAAGAAGGAAACTAATGTTGTTTATAGACAAAGGAGCCATATCAAGAATGGTCATCATCAATCGGTAGTAGCAGTATTGATTTATAACCCGAACCTAGTTCAACGACCCCAACAATCCAACAATCAGCAAAGGCCAGATACCCCGAGAAGGCAGTTCACTAGAATCAACATGCCACTGTCTCAAGCTCTACAACATCTGTTGAAGGCAGATTTGGTAATGCTGCGAGATCCTCCTCCAAATCCCAATACTGCATCTCCCAAATATAACCTGAATGTGAAATACGCATATCATTCAAATAGTCTCGGACATGACACCAACAACTGTTGGGCTTTGAAGAACAAGATCCGAGATTTGATTGATAACAAAGTGATTGAGTTTGAACCTCCACAAACCTGTAACGTGATTACTGCACCCATGTATAGTCATGGTAAAAGTGTTAATGTTGTTGGTTATATTTCTTATGTCTCCTCCATCAATGATTTGACTACTCCCTTATTGACTGCTAAGAAGAATTTGTTAAGAGTCGGTTTATTTTCGGGCTGCCTTGAAAATTATTACCATTGTGCTTCCCAAACTAATGGTTGTATGTGGCTGAAGAAATGTATTTAACGCCTGATTGATAGCCATGAAATTCTGTTCGAGAAAATTTCGTCCATGATGTCGCGCGCAATCGCCATCGACAAAGAGACGAGTAAAGATGACCTAAATGTGACAACAATGATAGTAAAAGAAATGTAGCAGCAAAGATTTGACATTAAGACATCAATTGAATTATCTCAACATAATGAAGTCGCCACCACACTTTATTGTTTCCAAAGGGAAACGGGAAAAAAGTGAACAAAACCCATAATAAAGTAAAAGATCAAAGATCGAGGTACGGGGGTCGGTTATGCAAAGGGAAGATGTTAGCACCCCAAGCATCTACGGTACTCCGCAGGATCCACTTTGTTTAGTTTATTTTAAAAGGAGTGACATGTAAAGGTTTACTTGCTAAAGGAAAAGAATGAATGTTTATTTGCAAACAAAAGAAAATGAAATAATTTTTATTATTTTTGTTGCCCGCCTTGGGTCGTAAGTCTTAGTTCCTACGTACTCCCTCGTGCAATGGGAAAGTCAGAGCACTGTAGTTCGGCTAAAAAAGACTTGTTTGTTGATTTTTTTTCAACGAAGAGACAAGTAACCATTGTTAGGAGAAAAATCTCAACTAACATCCACAAAGTGTGGGAAAGATGGACCCTACGTCAGCAAGAGTGACGGTTTGAGTACACCTCTGGTACTCAAGTGAAAAAGTCAACACCTTTATAACCATGGGGATAGGAGAATGTTGCTCAAGTATCAATGAATCATATCTCATCTTGAAAATAAATGTTTGAAGGGTAAAAGGTACTCGAGCGTACAAAAGAGTTTGAAAACAAAAGAGTTACAAAAGAGTATGACTAAATGAATTGAAATTTATTTAAAGAAAAGAATTTTTTAAAAGAAAAGGAACTCAACAAGGTCAAGGTTTATTATGAAAGCGGTTCGAGTTTATAAACAAAGAAGATTTTGAAAAAAAGATGAGAAGGTTTTGAAAATTAAAGATGATGGGAGGAGATGTGTTGTACCCCAATTTTTGCCCCTAAGATTCCCCTATCATATCATATCAACTCGATCATAACAAGATCACATTAGGGTTAGTTCTTCCTTTTATTCTATCTCATATCTTTAAGTTTGCTCTTGAGGGATCTCCGAGCACCTTAGTTGTGTATTTTGTATATGTGTTGTTGACTAACTTCTAATCAAAATACAAAAAAAGTGTTTGTCTTTGTCTTTGTATATTTTTGTTTTATAGGTATTGAGTCAAAGCATCTGACAAATAAGGTTTTCCGATATTATTTTCCTAAAATCTCTATTTGCAAAGAAAAATAATTAAAAATTTTCATTTTTTTTCACTGTACAATCGATTGCTCTTAGAGTGCAATCAATTGCACAAAGTGCATTTTGCGCAATATTTAAAAAAAAACATTGATGCAAACGATTTCTCCCAGAGTGCAATTGATTGCACAGAGTGAAATTTTGAAAAAAGTCAACAATTTCAAGCTTGTCAATTTTTGGCTCCAATTTTTCTTCATTTTTTGAAAGATATATCATTAATTCAAAATTTGGCCCCTAGAATTAATTACCAAGCCTAATTTCATTTCCCAAACCAAACTCCAAACCACCACTAATCCCAAGCCTAAACTCTATAAATAGAGCCTTCATTTCATTCAAATCTCAAGCTTTTGATAGCCAAATTCACTTTGCTAAAAATCTCTCAATTCACTCCATCTACCAAATTCACTCAAAGCTACATTTTCAAAAAAAGTTGGTAAGCTTTGCATTAAAGCTTATTAATCTTTGAGCTAAACCTTCATCCAAACACTTTTTCTTTATTAATTCTCTACATCCAAGCTTGGGAAATCGATTCTTGGGGGTGAATTGAAGAAAATTCTTGAAGTTGTTTTGATAATTCTCTATATCTACCTTTGGTAAGTTAAAATTTTCATCTTTCACAATGTGATCTCTTGTTGGTCTTTGGGTTTGATTCATTGAGCATTGTTTTGTGATTCCATTGGTGTTATTTTCTCATTATTTGATGGGAATTTTCGTGCTCAATTAAATCCATGATCATAAGGTGTTGGATGGAAAGTTTGAACAAGAATTTGGCCTTTTGAAATGCTAATTTTCTGTTTTTTACAGGGTGCAATCGATTGCACTCACAGCGTAATTGATTGTCACAGAAGAATTTTAGGTTTTTTTGAAAAAAAACACTGATGCAATCGATTGCTCCGAGAGTGCAATCGATTGTAACAGTGACAAAATGCTTTTCTGCCTTGTTTTGGGGCTGTTTTGATCCATCTATCTCTTTCTACTCACTCCTTTTGATTGTTGATTTAGATTGCAATTTTAAATGTCTAATTTCTCTTTAAATTCAATGGACTTTGGATGAAGATGAAGTTGGATAAATTTTCATTAATTCAAATCTACCAAAGAGTGTATTACTTAATTCATTTTTGGTGATTTGGATTAATGATATCCTTAGTACTTTAATCCATCGAGATGAGTGATTAAATTTAAAGATGAAAGAAATTTGAGGTAGTGATCCAAATTAGCTTATCATTCCCCTCCCTCTTCATCTTATCCCTTTCTTTATTATTTGTTCTACATGTTATAGGATGATGATCTCTATATCATTTATCCAAACATTAAGTACATAGATTTCTATTGATCAACCTCAAAATAGGTGCAACTTCTACATAAGTCCACTTACGATTGCTTAGAATAATACTAAATTTTGTCCCGATTCAAGAAAATGATCATTCAAGGCCTAAATCTATGTTTGCAAGCCCAAGTATGTTAATTTGAACCCTTTTATCTAATAACCTTGAGATTCATTGTTAGGAGGCTTTAGTTCTACCAATCCTCCAATGGATCTTCATCAATTTTGGTCAATGCAGATCACTTAAACATCATTGATCATTAAATGTTGCCTTGAGGATTCTTAAATGGAAGATATACTTGACAAAAAGAAAATGCAACTTGTTGTTGAGACGATTTGGTTCTACCAATCCTCTAATGAGTTCCAAATGCAAGTTCCAAGATGGCCATCCAACTAACCATTAACTTCTAACAGTTCACTTTATTTTATGCTTTTATCTTATGCCCTTTACTTTATATACCATTTACTTTAGCATTTATATTTCATGCTATTTTCATCTTTGCTCAATTGAGCATTTACTTTTATGCCATTTTTATTTTACTCACTTGAGCTTTTTCTTTTCCTTTTGAAGATACTTAATAATCAACATGAACCAAACAAAAAAATAATGATACTTGGACTATTTTATTACTATCTGTGATACGGTGGGAAGAACTGACTGTTTTTTGGAATGCTGATTTGCGTTTTGCGTTTGTTATTCGCAAAATGTTGCGGTAAGTAAGAGTCGCCACCGACTTTTACTTTATCAAACAAGAAAAGGAAAAAAGCACAAAAAAATTCCTTTTTTGAGATATTTCTCGGGTTCGGGGGGTAGATTATAGAAAGGGAAGGTGTTAGCACCCTTTCTATTCGTGGTTATCCACGGGCTCTTAGGTACTTGCTCATATTGTTTTCAAAATTGTTTTCTTTGTGTTTGTGGATTTGAAAAAGTTTTTATTTTAAAACTTCGATTTAACTCTTGCTTCTGTCCTCAAGAGTGTAACGAAGTGTTTTGAAAACTTTGTTCGAAAAGGAGTGTAAGTGTCAAAAGTTTTTGTTTTTTGAAAGAGCAAGTAACTAAGAACCATCTACCTACTCGAAAAAGAAATTGTTCTATGATAATTGCCTTTAGACAATGCTATCCTACTATTGATGAGTAGGTAGCACCGTCGTTGGAGTTTAAGGGTCAATTCGAATGTGGGATTTACGGTCACTAAAGCAATGTTAGGACGCTTTAGCGGTAACCCTAATGTCTTAGATCATTTGTTTGAGGCAACAATATCTGAGGCAACCGTTTTGAGGCGACTATGATCTTTTAGACAAGAGGGCGACCTCTAAAACGACCTATACTCAATGACCGTGTACGAAGGTAACCAAGTGGGGTGTACCCTAGGAGTGTGTATGTGTGTGTGTATCATTTTCAGTTATTTTTATCTTTGTACGTGTTAAGGGTGATCTAAGTTGATTTTAGGTTAAAACATTCAGTCTTGTCATGCCATCCTATTATCAAACATCTAACAGTTATAATTTGTGGAAATAAAATGCAGAATTTAAATTAGAAGGCGTCGGGTATTTACATCGCCAAAGACAAACCCTTTAAAAATAAATAAAGCGATAAAAAAATAAAAGTCCTATTTACTATTACAATCCGGGAGCAAGTAAATTATATGATAAAAGAAAGTAAATCGCATGCGGGAAATTAAATCGAGCGTAAATTTTAGGGTTTTGACCCTTTTGGTTTAAAGGAAATATCTTTTTGTTGTTTTTGTTGTTTTTAAATTAAGAAAGAAATAAATCCTAAATTAATTGATAAATTAAATTAATAAATTAATTAATAAAAATAAATTATTTTTGGGTTTTTGTTATTTTAAGAAAGAAAAATGAAATTAATTGAATTAATGGTTAGTACTTAAGTAAATCTAATTAATTATTTATTTTCAAAAAGAATTAAAGTTTTTCTAATTAAAACCTAATTAATTAATAGATTCGTTAATAAAAATAAAAGAGTAAAATTTGATTTGAGATAAAAAATATTTTTTGTGATTTTATTTTAAGAAAAAAGAAGTTTTATGATTGGTTAGTAAATCAAATGAAAATAATAAAGCAATTAAATAAACAAAATAAAATAAATAAATAGAAGAGAATAGGGGTTTGGGCCTGTTTTGGGGGCATGAATAGCAATGAGACAGCCCATTAGTGCTGGCCCTTTGCTGACTTTTTGAGATCCAGTAGGCGTGAATGGACTTGGACTATGGTGGACATTCACTCTTGGACCACCAGATCTGGCCTTTGGCCATCTGGCTATTGGATGTACGAAGGTGCATGGTGAGCTGCAAGCCAACACGCGCATTGGAACACCTGAAAGACAAAATTAATAAGGAATTGGGGGACCTGGGATTCGAACCCAGGTCCTTAAGGAGTTTGGACGTGCATGCTTTCCACTAGGCCATGATGATATATTTGTAAATATATTACACAATAATGATAATATGACAAAACAAAATTTATTTGTCAGAAAACAAAATATGCGCGCCATATTTGAATAGGCGAATGAGTGGATGACAACTCATCACCCATGTCCTCCATCCGTTGCTAAAAAACCAAGTAAGCTATACCTACGGATGGAGGTCCGTCGCTACAAGCCTATCATACTCCAAAATCCTCCATAGGCCATAGAAATGCCTTCTGATGCCATGGTTAAACTCGCCTTCCTCTTCTGGTCACGCCTATAGCCATTACTAAGGCTGATTTTATCTGAAACGAAAACCCCTAAACCAAACCTTGAAACCCTAGCTATGGTGAATCACTATACAGGTTAGATGAATGAAATTAAATAATGTCAAAAGACTGCAAATGGCATGGTGAATCAAAATATGCAATTAGTTTTCGTTGTAGATGCAAGAATAACACAAATTAATTTCAAGAATGGAGCGGACTCGTGAACCACTTACAACGCCCTAGGAAGCTGGAAAATGTGTGATTCTGATTGGTTTCGCTTCTGAGTGTTGCTAGGAAGCGATTGTGATGCTTGCCAAGCCCTGAAAATGTCTCAAAGCCTGATTTCGATCTCAAGTTTTTTGTGCTTTTTTTCAATTTATGTTCTGCCTCCTTCTGCAATTGCCAACCCTGATCTCGATTACTTTTGCTTGCTTATGTAGTGTGTAGTGTATTAGGGTAAGAGTTATGGATCAAATCTTCTCCCATCAATGCTTGCATATTTGATTTTATCTCCCTTTACAAACTTTCCAATTTTTTCAAATCTCAATCTTTTTGCACATGATTTGGTCTGATTCGATTTTGATGATGTTAATGATGATAATAAAAGCCTGAAACAGCAAAAAAATCTCATGTTATCAAAGTTTTAGATTTTATATGATTTAATTTGATTTAAAATGAATAAATTTAAATAAAAGTCAAATTAAATAATAAAAATAAAATATGGGCTCATGGCTGAAGCTAGGACACGTGGGAAACTATTCAAGCTCAAATAAAGTGGAAAAGAATGGGCCCATTTGACAAAATTTGATGTTTTGGGGATAGTTGACTTTTGGCAATTTTGCAAAAAATGGCAACTTCAACAATGCATAAATTCTTCAATTTTGAACTTTTGGAGGTGTTATTTGGCTTTTTAGAAAGCTTGAGATGTCATCTAACCAAAACTTTTGGTCTCAACTCATTTTGATATTACATGCTGAAGTTATAAGCTTTTGAAAAAAGGTGTTTTTGTTGACTTTCAAAAATGACCTATAATGTCCAAATTCATAACTTCTTGTGAGTGCATTTTTTGATCTTGGGGTATGAAGATGGATTGTAGGAAATTGAATCCACTTAAAAATGAGCTTTTGGTGGGTAATTTCTCATAAAGTATGAGAAAGTTATGCTTTGTTAAAGTTGAGTTGACTTTTCCTACAAAACCCTAATTTAGCAACTTTTGAGTCTTGATGAATTTTGAGCAATCCTTGATGAATCATGATCAAAACTTGATAAAATGATGAAATATCCTTCAAAATGAGGATTTTGACAAAAAATATTGAAGTTTGACTGTATTTGGGTCACAATTGACTTTTGCCCTAGCACAATCGATTTTTGGACCCTTTGAGCAATTAACTGAGCAAACTTCCTCTGCAAGGCTTGAAATTTGACATGGATGATCTTGAGAAAATATTAGGACATTGGGGAGCACTTTAGGTCATTTGGACTCAAAGATATTGATGCAACACAAAACCCTAATTTGGGGTAGACTGCCTTAGGAGATAGCTTGTCTGTCCAACTCTTGAGCAAACCTTGAGCAACTTGGAGATTTTTCTTGCAATGTCTTGAGAAATATGAGAGGGAAAATTTTGGGGTACAACAACTGCCCATGTTAAATCTTCTTAAACGTGAGGATTTAGATTGGCTTTCGCGCCTTTCGTGATCCGAAGGTGGAAGATGATTGAACACTAGAGTGCCCAGAAATTTGCACTCGCATGAAGTGGTATCAGCCTTGTGATGTCGGGAATGGGCTTACAGATGCCATTTAGAGATTGCTAGCGAGAGGATGGGCTTAAAGATGCCATCTTGAGGAGTGTCGATCGCATAAGAGATTCCTTAGCGAGAACTTGTATACCTGTTTGTTGTAGAAGATTCCGCTTGGGAAGTCTAATTTTGTTTTGATTTAGGAACTTACTTGTACTTCAATTGAGAGAATATCTCTGCTGAGTTTTAGGAACTTGTCCGTAATTCAACTGGGGGAAAACATCTTCGTCAAGATTGAAGAACTTGCCTGTGATTCAACTGAGAAAACTTTGTTGAGATCTAAGAATTGTCTGTACTTCGAAGGAGGAGAATTACCGAGATTTAGAACCTTATCTGTAATTCAACCGAGGATAATTCAGTTGAGATTTAAGAACCGGTCAGTAGTTCGACTGAGGGAAACATATTCATCGATATTTTAGGACTTGTCTGTAATTTAACCGAGGATAATTCTGTTGAGATTTAAGAACTCGTCAACACTTTAACGGAGGAAAATTGTCGAGATTTAGAACCTTATCTGTAATTCAACCGAGGGTAATTCAGTTGAGATTTAAGAAGCGGTCAGTACTTCGACTGAGGGAAACATCTTCATCGAGATCTAGGAACTGTCTGTACTTCAACGGAGGATAATTCTGTTGAGATTTAATAACTCGTGCACACTTCGACGGAGGAAAATTGTCGAGATTTAGAACCTTATCTGTAATTCAACCGAGACTAATTCAGTTGAGATTTAAGAACCGGTCAGTACTTCGACTGAGGGAAACATCTTCATCGAGATCTAGGAACTGTCTGTACTTCAACGCAAGATAATTCTGTTGAGATTTAAGAACTCGTCCACACTTCGACGGAGGAAAATTGTTGAGATTTAGAACCTTATCTGTAATTCAACAGAGGCTAATTCAGTTGAGATTTAAGAACCGGTCAGTAATTCGACTGAGGGAAACATCTTCATCGAGATCTAGGAACTGTTTGTACTTCAACGGAGGATAATTCTGTTGAGATTTAAGAACTCGTGCACACTTCGACGGAGGAAAATTGTCGAGATTTAGAACCTTATCTGTAATTCAACCGAGACTAATTCAGTTGAGATTTAAGAATCGGTCAGTATTTCGACTGAGGGAAACATCTTCATCGAGATCTAGGAACTATCTGTACTTCAACGGAGGATAATTCTGTTGAGATTTAAGAACTCGTCCACACTGCGACGGAGGAAAATTGTCGAGATTTAGAACCTTATCTATAATTCAACCGAGGCTAATTCAGTTTAGATTTAAGAATCGGTCAGTACTTCGACTGAGGGAAACATCTTCATCGAGATCTAGGAACTGTGTGTAATTCAACCGAGGTTAATTATGTTGAGATTTAAGAACTTGTCCACACTGCGACGGAGGAAAATTGTCGAGATTTAGAACCTTATCTATAATTCAACCGAGACTAATTCAGTTGAGATTTAAGAACCGGTCAGTAGTTCGACATAGCTGAGAACTTAACTGCATCCTTCCTGAAAGGTAAAGGTCATTCGTATGCAATGCATGATATATATCAAGCAATGATGTTCTCAAAATAAATGAGATTGTGTTGTATGATGCGTATATGCATGTGTCATGATGTATGAAAATGTAATGTTTTAGCTGGGGAAAATAAATCCCGGATAGCTACTGGAGAAAAGAGCTAAATTCTTCGTTTTCACTAGGGATGGCGAACAAAGATGATTGCAAGAATAAACCTGCAGGAGAGGACAACTCCGTTGGGGAATAAACTGATGAGGAGATTACTCTGTGGGGAAGAGATGTTCAGCTGAGGATTCCATCGGTGAATTCCGCTGGGGATGAATTACCGTTGCTGGTGATACTGAATCCTGTTAGGGATTGAATTCCTGTTTGAGAAAGAAATGAACTCCACTGGGGATGATCTTTCAGTTGCGACTTCACCGGGGATAACCTTTTAGACTCTTGTGGGGATAATCCTTTGAACTTGTGGGGATAATCTTCCAAGGTCTACTGGGGATGATTCTCCAAACTCCACTAGGGAAGCTTTTTCAGACTGCGCTGGGAAAAATTTTAAACTCCATTGGGGATGTTTTGTACTCTGCTGGGGAATATTCTTATACTCTGGTGAATATTAAGACTGCCGGGGATATTAATCCTTTTCAGTGTTGATGGTAGGTAAACTTTGCTCGGGGAGGATATTACCGATTCATTTACAGTTGTAAATCTCAGCCGGGGAGAACTATCATTATTGTCTTACTCTGCGGGGAGTGAAAGTACCTTGGCCATATTCTTCAGCTGGATTTACCTTTGTACCTAGGTGGATAAAGCAACTGTAAAGCTTGGACAATTTTTATTTGTCCCTGTTTTTGATATTACCAGTAACCGTCTTTTGTTTTGCATGTAAATTTTTATGAGCATCAATTAATGTCAAATGCATATATCAAAAATGAACATTGGACGTTCTTTGCAAAACAAAATAGATAAAGGAAAAACAGTTTGAAATTTTTTTGAAAATGAATTGTATTGATTTTGAAGTTTGGCCTGTAAATAGGCGTTTTTTTACAAGAGGCTGACGTCCTAGTAAGAGAACACCGCTAAATAATAGAATTTACACAATTTGTGAAAAACTAAACAAAACAGCTATGTGAATAATCCCACTGGGTTCCAACTCTTCTATTGCCTTTATGTCCTCGAGCATCTCATCACTTTTCTGCTTGGTTGAAGGTAGATCAGATTGATTAGTGCCGTCCGAGCTTGATAGTCGATACCGAAGTCTGGATGCAAGGTGATTCAATGAGACATAGTGTACGCTTTGATCCCTGACTTTTGCCTGGACCGCCTTTTCGGGTTTTCAGTCCACCGGGATACCATTTTTTGCCCAAGTCGCCTTTTCAAGTTTTCGAATTTCCAGGTGTACAAATTTTTTCATTTTCATCCCTTATTTTTACCCGAACCCTTTTGGTTCGCCGGTGTTGTACCCCAAAATTTTCCCTCCCATATTTCTCAAGACATTACAAGAATAATCAAAAGTTGCTAAATTAGGGTTTTGTGTTGCATCAAGGTCCTTACATCCAAATGACCTCAAATTCTCCCCAATGTCCTAATATGTTCTCAAGTTCATCCATGTCAAATTTCAAGCCTTGTAGAAGAAGTTTGATCAGTCAATTGCTCAAGAGGTCCAAAAATCAACTGTGTTAGGGCAAAAGTCAACTGTGACCTACAAATAGTCAAACTTCAAGATTTTTTGTCAACATTCTCATTTTGAAGGATGTTTCATCATTTGATTAAGGGTTGATCATAATTCATCAAGCATTGCTCAAAATTCATCAAGACTCAAAAGTTGCTAAATTAGGGTTTTGTAGGAAAAATCAACTCAACTTTGACCAAGCATAACTTTCTCATACTTTATGAGAAATGACCCATCCAAAGCTCATTTAGAAGAGGATGAAAGTTCCTACAATCCATCTTCACACCCCAAGATCAAGAAATGCACTCACAAAAAGTTACAAATTTGGACATTATAGGTCATTTTTGAAAGTCAACAAAAACACCTTTTTTTCCAAAGCTTATAACTTGAGCATGGAATATCAAATGAGATGAGACCAAAAGGGTTGGTTATAGAACATCTCAAGGTTCCTAAAAAGTCCAAGAACACCTCCAAAATTTCAAAATTGAAGAAGTTATGCATTGTTGAAGTTGGGCATTTTTCCAAAATTGCGAAAAGTCAACTATCCCCAAAACATCAAATTTTGTCAAATAGGCCCACTTTTTTCCACTTGATTTGATCTTGTCACACTACACACGTGTCCTAGCTTCAGCCTCATGTCCATTTATTAATTTTTCTATTTTATTTGATTTTTATTGAATTAATTCATTTTAAATCAATTTAAATCCAAATAAAATCTAAATATTGATAACTTGGTATCTTTTTGATTGATACAGGCCTTAATTGTCATCATGGACATGATCAAATTCGAATCAAGCCATATCATGAACAAAATATTGGATTTGGAATGAAATTGGAAGCTTTTTAATGGAAGATCATATCATATCTCCAAGCATTGATTTACAAAGATTCAAGTCCAAATTTTTAACCTAATGCATTACCTTATACATATACAAGCTAAGGAGGCACGAATCAGAACCAAGAGGCTGCAAAATCAGAAGAACAAAACTTGGAAATTTGTCAAAAAGTTGGAAACTGAAATCATACCTAGAGGACGATTCAAAGCAAAATCTCAACACTATCCTCTTGTTGGACATCCACTGATTCTATAGCAATCAAAAGCAAGGATATTACTCTCCTAAAATGCGCTGTAAGTCTCTCTGAAACTCGCCTTTCAGTTGAAATCGCATACTCATATTCCTGCGTTTTCTTGCCAAAATCTTTACACAATCATGTTTATCGTTCCATTTAGAAACTTTTGGCATTATTGGATTGTGTTTTCATAGTCTGTAACCCCCTAGCCGATTCTAGGGTTCTTGGATTTCTTTTTTGGGCGTTTTCTCTACAGGTAAAATCAGGGCAAACAATGGACATAGATGAAATCAGGAGGAAGAGACGATCATGACTATGGTCTTGGTTTGCATTTTTTTGGCTTAGAGCTCGTTTTAGGATGAACCCATGGATTTAGTTGCGGATAAAAATCCGCAAGTAAATAACCAGGGCTGGGCGAAGAAGATGATTATGTGCCCCCTCCCCATTCGTTGGTTCAAATATTTCGCGCTTATTTTTTTATATTTTCTGGCATTCACGTGTTTTCCCATATAATACTCATTATCTATTATACTAACAAATAAAGCATAGTGGCGCAGTGGCCAGGCGAATGTTCAAAGTCCAATGGGACTTGGGTTCGAATCCCAGGTCCCCCAATATTTGTTGTATTTTGTCTCCAGGTTATCCAATACCCTTCCAAAGGCGTAGTTCACCATACACCACCATTCTAATGCTTGCCAGATGGCCCCAGGCCAGATCTGGTGGTCCATATTGGAGGTCCATCGTGAGACCAAGTCAAAGGCGCACACTGAATTAGAAGGTCAACAAGGCTTGCAGCAAATTTGGGCCTTGGAAATTGCTATTTCACCCCCAAATCAGGCCCAACACCCTTGGGTTATTTCTATTTCTTTCTTTTTTCTTTAATCTATTTATTTAATTGTTTTTGTTTTATTATTTATTATTTAATTAACCAATTAATCTTTTCCTCATAAAATCAAAAACCAAAAAATATATTTTATTTATTAAAATTAAATTCATCATTTTATTTTTGTAAATAAATTAATTCAATTAATTTAGTTTAATTAGGTTTAACTTTTAATATTTTTTGCAATATTTAAAATCAATATAGATAATTAGGTTTTTACTAACTTTTAATCAAATTTATTTTATTTCCTTAAATATCCAAAAATCAATAAAAATATCTTTTTAATTAATTAATTAATTAATTAATTTAATTAACTTAATTTAATTCCCTTTTTAATTCAAAAATGACAAAAAAAAATACTTTCTTTCAAAAAAGGGTCAAAACCCTAAAAAAAAACTCGCATTCGCTTTAACTTTTTGCACGCAATCTATTTTTTCCATATTGATGTAATTGTTTCCCGGAATGTAATAGCTTTTAATTAGGAATTTATTTTATCGCTTTATTTTATTTTCCGCATTTTAATTTCAAGGGTTGTTTTTGGCGATGTAAATACCCGACGCCTTGTAATAGTTTAGATTTATTTTCCGCAATTTACTTTCCGCAACTTATAACCGTTAGATATTTGATAATAGGGAATGCATGACAAGATTGAATGTATGAACTTAAAATCCACATAGCTCACCCATGACATGTACAAAGATAAAATTAACCAAAACAACACACTCACACATGCGCACTCTTAGGGTACACCTCACTTGGTTGCCTTCGAACGTGGTCATTGAGTATAGGAAGTTTTAGAGGTCACCCTCTTGTCCAAAGATCATAGTTGCCTCAAAACGGTTGCCTCGGAAAAATGATCTAAGACATCAGGGTTACCGCTAAGGCATTCTAACATTGCTTTAGTGACCATACGTCCCTTAATCGAATTGACCCTTAGAACTCCAACAACGATGTTACCTACTCCTCAATAGTGGGATAGCGTTGTCTAAAGGACATTTGTACAGATTAATTCCTTTTTCGAGTAGGTAGATGGTTCTTAAGTACTTGCTCTTTCAAAACAAAACAAAACTTTTCGCACTTACACTTCCTTTCAAACAAAAAAAAAAAACTCTTTTCAAACCCACAAACACAAAGAAAAGCAATTTTTGAAAACACTTTGAGCAAGTACCTAAGAGCCTGTGGATAACCACAGATAGAAAGGGTGTTAATACCTTCCCTTTCTATAATCTACCCCCCGGACCCGAGAAACATCTCGAAAAAGGAATTTTTATGTGCTTTTTTCCTTTTCTTGTTGGATAAAATAAAAGACGGTGGTGACTCTTGCTTACCGCGACATTTTGCAAAAACAAACGCAAAATGCAAACCAGCATTCCAAAACAGTCAGTTCTCTCCCACCGTATCACAGCCGGGAAGCCCTTATTTTTGCCTAGGCCAGTCGACCTAGTGGGTCTTTGCTTATGCATAGTATTTTTTCACTATGTCTGCATTGACGGGGTGAGGAAGGTCGTCACCATCTATGGTGGTTAGAATCATAGATCCTCCTGAGAAAATGTTCTTAACCATAAATGGCCCTTCGTAAGTAGGGGTCCATTTTCCCCTGGGATCGCTTTGAGGTAGTATGATGCGCTTGACCACCAGATCCCCAACTTGATACTTTTGTCGTCTAACTTTCTTGTTAAATGCCTTGATCATCCGTTTTTGATATGCCTGACCATGATAAATAGCGGTAATTCTCTTTTCGTCGATTAAGTTCAGTTGATCAAGCTGGGTCTGGATCCAGTCATCTTCGCTCAAACCTGCATCCTTCATAATCCGAAGAGAGGGTATTTGAACTTCAATGGGCAAGACTGCCTCCATACAATATACCAAGGAATAGGGTGTTGCCCCTGTTGACGTCCGCGCTGAGGTGCGGTACCCATGAAGAGCAAATGGTAACATCTCATGCCAATCTTTGTACATCACTGTCATCTTCTGCACAATCTTCTTAATGTTCTTATTAGCCGCTTCTACAGCCCCATTCATCTTCAACCGGTAGGGAGAAAAGTTGTGATGCTGTATCTTGAACTGTTTGCAGAGTTCAGTGATCATCTTATTGTTGAGATTTGTACCGTTGTCCGTAATGATCCTCTCTGGTACACCATATCGACAGATCAGATTATGCCGAATGAACCGTGCCACGACATTCTTGGTTACGGTAGCAAAGGAAGTTGCTTCAACCCACTTTGTAAAGTAATCAATTGCTACCAGGATGAAACGATGCCCGTTGGACGCTGTAGGTCTGATCTCTCCGATCATATCAATGCCCCACATTGCAAAAGGTCATGGCACCGTCAAGACGTTCAGAGGTACTGGGGGTATATGCACCTTATTAGCATAGACTTGGCACTTGTGACAGGTCCGAGAATGCTGATAACAGTCAGTTTCCATAGTGGACCAATAGTATCTTGCCCGAAGGATTTTCTTTGCCATGGTGTCTCCACTGGAATGAGTTCTGAAAGTACCTTCATGTAACTCTGCCATGATCCTTTCTGCTTCGTTCTTATCCACACATCACAGTAAGGTCGAATCATGGTTACGCTTGTAAAGAATACCATTGCTGATGAAGAACTTTGCTGTGAACCTCCTCAGAAACTTTTTGCCATTAACAGATGCACCATCAGGGTATTACTGAGTCTCAAGATACCTTTTCACCTTATGAAACCAGGGTTTATCTGCTACCTCTTCAGTCTCAATGTCACAGCAATGTGCAGGTTCGTACAACCTCTCAATGATGACCCGGGGAGCTTCGTTGTCCCAATTGACTTTGAACATAGAAGACATCATAGCCAGCGCTTTCTCCAATTGATTCTCCTCTCTAGGGAAGTGTTTAAAGGTTATCTCCTCGAAGTGCGGAAGCAACGTCAACACATACTCCTTGTAAGGAATAAGATTTGGGTGTTTCCTATCCCACTCGCCTTTGATCTTACTGATCACGAGAGCGGAATCTCTGAAAACACTTAAGAACTTAATCCTTAGGTCAATTGCTGCTCGAAGACCCATGATGCATGCTTCATACTCCGCCATATTGTTGGTGCAGTTGAAACATAGTCGGGCGGTAAACGGAGTATGAGAGCCTTTAGGAGATATTATCACGGCGCCAATTCCATTACCCAAAGCATTCGAAGCTCCATTAAAGTACATAGACCATTGGGATCCTTCCTCAGGTCCTTCATCCGGTCCAGGTTCTTCATAGTCGGTTACTATCATGATATTCTCATCCAGAAATTCAAAGTTTATAGACTGGTAATCATCCACTGCCTGATGTGCCAAATGATCTGCTAACACACTTCCCTTGATTGCCTTTTGGGTCGTATATTGGATGTCATACTCAGTCAAGATCATCTGCCATCTTGCTATTCTTCCGGACAAGGCAGGCTTTTCGAAGATATACTTGATTGGATCCATTTTTGATATCAATAGAGTAGTGTGAGTCAGCATATACTGTCTCAGCCGGTGAGAATCCCATGCCAAAGCGCAACAAGTTTTCTCGAGAAACGAGTATCGGGTCTCGTAGTCGGTAAACTTTTTGCTAAGGTAATAAATAGCATGCTCTTTTCGGCCAGACTCGTCATGTTGACCCAACACACACCCCATTGAGTTGTCGAGTACTGTCAAGTATAAAATCAAAGGTCTCCCTTCAACTGGAGGCATCAGAATGGGTGGCTCTTGGAGATATTCCTTGATCCTTTCGAAAGCAGCCTGACATTCATCATTCCATCTTACCACTTGATCTTTCTTCAGTAACTTGAAGATTGGCTCACAAGTAGCAGTCAGGTGCGAGATGAATCGGGCAATGTAGTTAAGACGTCCCAGAAAGCCTCTAACTTCTTTTTCTGTTCGGGGAGCTGGCATTTCCTGTATAGCCTTCACCTTTGCAGGATCCACTTGAATACTTTTATCTCTTACGACGAAACCCAGCAGCTTACCAGATCTCACCCCTAAGGTGCACTTGTTCGGGTTTAACCTCAGCTTGTACAACTTCAACCTGTCAAACAACTTCTGAAGGTGGTCAAGATGCTCTTCTTCAGTCTGGGATCTTGCAATCATGTCGTCAACGTATACCTCAATCTCATGATGGATCGTGTCATGGAATAGAGCGACCATGGCACGCTGATACGTTGCCCCAGCGTTCTTCAGTCCAAAAGGAATGACCTTGTAGCAAAAGGTACCCTATTGAGTAACAAAGGTTGTCTTCTCCATGTCTTCGGGAGCCATTTTAATGTGATTATAATTGGAGAAACCATCCATAAAGGAGAAGACCTTATGCAGTGCGGTGTTGTCAACTAGAACGTCGATATGAGGCAGAGGGAAATCATCCTTGGGGCTCGCCCTGTTCAGATCCCTATAGTCAACACACATTCGAACCTTACCATCTTTCTTCAGCACTGGAACCACATTGGCCACCCACTGAGGGTAAGAAATAACTGCTAGAAAACCGACATCAAACTGTTTCATAACTTCAGCCTTGATTTTCTCAGACATCTCTGGGCGCATTCGGAGAACTTTCTGTTTCACTGGAGGACAGTCTTCCTTGGTAGGAAAGCGGTGAACCACAATATCGGTATCCAACCCAGGCATATCTTCATAAGACCAGGCAAAGATCTCAACATAGTCATGCAGCATCTGAATCAACCGTTGCTTAACATTCGCTTCCAGATTCACTGTTTCCATTGGCTCTTCATGCGGCTGTATGGCCCTCTCTTCTTGAAGTAACAGTCTTGCAAGTTCACCAGGCACTTCGCAATCATCTTCACCTTCGTCTTCGGCTAAGTTGATCGTACTTTCGAAGTCATAACCGGCAGTAGCAGAATCATTATCAGTGGGATCCAGAATGGATGTAGACCTGTGTATGTGAGTGTGTGTAAAATAGATGTTTTGCAATATAAAATAAAAGAAAAACAAGGAGCGCAAAATTTGAAATGCAAGAAATGTCCAATGCTTTTATTAATGATATATGTAGATGACACACATAAAGCCCTCACAAATAAAGCCACAGTGCCTGGGTAAGACACCGGGTCGTAAAGTTTAAAACATTGTCTGTTACAAATTCAAAACAAAAAGTCTCATTATTGGGTTATAACAGAAACGAGCATAGAATCCTTCGCTGTCCAGTTGCTTAATCCACCATCGGAAGTTGGGTATATCCAGCTGTCAATATCAAACTCTTCATCATCGTCATCCCCGATAGCATTCACCCCTGCGTCATGTTTAGGTTTTTCTGGTGCTCCAAACTCGATCTCCTTAGCATCAATAAAATCCTGTACTTTGTTCTTCAAGACCCAGCAGTTACCCGTATCATGCCCCGGGCTATCAGAGTGAAAAGCACAGCGGGCATTCGGATCGTACATCGGTGATGTTGTATTTGGATTCTTCGGGGCCTCCCTTGGAATCACTAGATTGGTCTTTAATAACTGCGGCAGAATCTGAGATAACGTCATGTTGAGCTGAGTGAACTGTCTTCGAGGTCTCTCGGCCCTTGGTTGATTGTTGCGCTGAGGAGCAACAACAGGTCTTGAAATAACAATTGCATTAACATCTTGGCGGTGTTCAGGTCTATTATGGCTTTTTTAACTGTAAACAACACTGGAATCTTTCTTGAAAGGCTTCTTCTCGGTGCCTGATGAAGCACCCTTCTGTATTTTACCAGATTTGATACCAGCCTCAATCCTTTCCCCAGTTATAATCAGATCTGTAAACCCGAATGATGAACTTCCAATCAGATGGTTGAAATACGGACCAGACAAGGTCCCCAGAAACATATCCACTAGCTCCCTATCAGCCAAGGGTGGTTGCACTCTTCCAGCAAGGTCCCTCCACTTCTGAGCATAATCTTTGAAACCTTCACCCGCACCCATGGACGTACCCTGGATTTGGGTACGCGTGGGAGCAAGGTCGGCATTGTATTGGTACTGCTTTTAGAAAGCAGCAACCAAGTCTTCCAAATTGCCGATACTGGCTCCTTCCAGCTGGTAAAACCATTCAAGCTGAGTCCCTGAGAGACTGTCCTGAAAGAAGTGGATCCATAGGTTCTTGTCAGCGGTGTACGGATGAATCTTCCTAACATACGAACGGAGGTGCAACTTCGGGCAAAAAACCCCTTCGTATTTAGCGAAGATCGGTGCTTTAAACTTATGGGGAATCACCACCCCAGATGACATACCTAAGTCTCCGAAGTCCAAACCAGGGACTTTCTGAACTTCCATCGCGCTCAACCGGTCTTTGAGCTGCTTATACCTATCCTCAGTCGGAGGATACTGGTCTTTGTTGAAGTCAGTCTCGTTGTCTGAAACCATAGAGCTAGGAGCCTTCCTTTCTTCCTGATTATCTCCCCCTCCAGATGAGTGAGTCAAATCAACCTCTTCTCGCAAATCGTTTCCGAATCTGCGACCCATATTAAATAGGACCGTATTCTTCTTCTTCTTCTTCTTCTTCTTCTTCTCTTTCAAGATAAGGGCCTTCAGATCTTGCTGACCCTTAGCGAGGTTCATGAACAGTTCTTGGAACTTGGTGTTTTGAGCCTGCTGAGCCTTGATTGCTTGTTCAGTTGATGGTTCAGAAGACATGATGCTGAAATAAACAACGAAGAAGATGAGAAAACCTGTAAGGGTACCTGTTATGATGTGCATGGAATGAAATGCGTATGATATGATTTCAAAGACGTCGAGAGATTCAAATTCGTAAACCACAATGAAACACACTTTTATTAGATAAACTTTGAAATTCAATTGTTCAACAGACGCCCTTAAGGCGTTACAAGAAAGAAAAACTGAAAAATAAATCAAAACTAGAAATAATCAAAAAGACAATCAGTGCTCCCATGGTCGTTTCTTGTCGGTGCGGACATAGTCGTTGAGGATCCGCTCGTTCTCCAGCTGCCTTGTCAACTTCTTGATCTTCTGCTCTTGCTCGTGATACTTTTCTCTGTAAGTATCCCGCTCTTCTCTCAGCTGCAAAAATGATCTCTTTAATGCCCCTATGTCAGTAGGCATGTATGGATGGAGGATGGTAGGAGGAACCCCTTCTTCATCAGCAACCTCAACAATTATAGGCAAGACGGCTTCATACGACATTCCCAGCTTTTGGGCACGAATACGAACCCATCGGAGATATGGCTCCATCGGAAGAGAAGTCTTTGCCCCTAGCTCGTGCGAATCAGACTTGTGTACTCTATCCCAAGCTCTTATGAATATGCGGCGTTGCTCGTCACTATCCCCTTGGAAGTCAAAGACAATACTAGGCATTAGCAACTCATGAGGTCCTTCCCTTCTAGCTCGCCCAAACTGACGTAAGGCCAAGCATGGATTATAAGTGATCCCTCCATTGGTTCATATCAGTGGAACATTGGGGTATTCCCCACAACGATCAATAATAGCTACATCTTCCATACCCTTGATAGTCCAAATGATGTCATTATGAGAGAGAGACATAATCCAATAGGCCCAACCCATGCCTTCCTTGTTCTTCAAAACTGATTTGGGGAGGTGATAAATAAACCACCTCGCCAACAATTGAGCACATCACATAAGGGTTCCCCGCTTCCGAGCAGTATGGGCATAAAGAGAGTGGAGAATGTCACCCAAGAGAGTGGGCACATGATTATCGGACATGAAAATCTTCACTGCATTCACGTCGATGAAGGAATCCGAGTTAGGAAACAACACCAAACCATATATGAGAAGGGCCAGAATGTCTTCAAATGCCTGGAAGTCTAGACTGTCCCAAAAATGATTAGCCTTACCAACCAAGAACTTAGTCAAGAAGCCTTTTGTCCCACCTCTAGTCTCCCAATTAGCCATTACCTCAACCTTTGTCAGATGGAGGGCTGAAGCAATCTCTTCTGGTCTAAGAACTTTCTCCCAACCTGTAAACGGGGTCTGCTCCAGGATAGAGATACCAAGTAGATCAGAGAACTCTTCCAAGGTAGGGACCAACTGATAGTCCGAAAAGGTAAAGCAATGGTACAGTGGATCAAAGAACTGGACTAAGACACTCATCATCTGTTCATCCAATTTGGAAGTGACCAAACCCAGGAGGTGACCATGTCTTCTGATAAAGGAGGAAGTATCTGAAATCTTTGCAACCAATTCCTTAAGCTGAGTGGGCACCTGGAAAAAGTTGATCCAAATGGTGTTTCTACGCATGGGTGCCATGACCTACAAAATAGAACAAAGATGAATCCCTCCTGTCTTTGAAATAGGTTAGTCCAATGCAAGATGCATGCAATGTTATGATGTCATGATGTCATGATATAAAACACACCACAAGTATCCACAAATAGAAAACATGGTAAGGGCAAATAAGTCACACAGATAGCCCATAGATTTCAGGCTGGCAAGGAGCTTAAGTACTACCCTCTTTCAGTTTAGTTGGTTCAAACCTGTCCTAAAAATAGTAACCGGGTTCTAGAGGATCTCAATATCACTGACTACCCTCGATCAGTCATAATTCCAGTTTAGCAACCTTTTCTTACGGCCAGAATCATCGTAAGAGTTTAGTCTCAATGAGTGTAGCATACTGCTACTGTTTTATGGCCAAGTTGGTTAATTTAAAGGTTCTAAGGTCAGTTGGTGCTTAATGACCCCTTAGCAGACCCATATTCTCCTCGTTGCGCCACAAGGGATATCGGTACATACTAAAGTGCCACACCAATGTAGCTACTGCTTCAACCGTATCGGTCTACGTCGTACAGTTCCCTCACAGTTTATTGCTACTTACCTAAAGGGTATCCCCCAGATCCGGGTTAGGATCTATAGTAACTCCGATTCAAGCCCACAAAGATAAATCATACAAGTCAGGCAATTGAAAACAATATGAACTATTCCTAAGGTACACCCCACTTATAATGTCCCCAACAGAGTCGCCAGTTCTGTGATACGGTGGGAAGAACTGACTGTGTTTTGGAATGCTGGTTTGCGTTTTGCGTTTGTTATTCACAAAATGTCGCGGTAAGCAAGAGTCGCCACCGACTTTTATTTTATCCAACAAGGAAAGGAAAAAAGCACAGAAAAATTCCTTTTTCGAGATATTTCTCGGGTTCGGGGGGTAGATTATAGAAAGGGAAGGTGTTAGCACCCTTTCTATCTGTGGTTATCCAAGGGCTCTTAGATACTTGCTCATATTGTTTTCTTTGTGTTTGTGGGTTTGAAAAAGTTTTTATTTTAAAACTTCGATTTAACTCTTGCTTCTGTCCTCAAGAGTGTAACGAAGTGTTTTGAAAACTTTGTTCGAAAAGGAGTGTAAGTGTGAAAAGTTTTTGGTTTTTGAAAGAGCAAGTATCTAAGTACCATCTACCTACTCGAAAAAGAAATCGTTCTATGCTAATTGCCTTTAGACAATGCTATCCTACTATTGATGAGTAGGTAGCACCGTCGTTGGAGTTTGAGGATCAATTCGAATGCGGGACTTACGGTCACTAAAGCAATGTTAGGACGCATTAGCAGTAACCCTAATGTCTTAGATCATTTGTTTGAGGCAACAATATCCGAGGCAACCTTTTCGAGGCGACTATGATCTTTTAGACAAGAGGGCGACCTCTAAAACGACCTATACTCAATGACTGTGTACGAAGGCAACCAAGTGGGATGTACCCTAGGAGTGCGTATGTGCGAGTGTGTCGTTTTCAGTTATTTTTATCTTTGTACATGTTAAGGGTGATCTAAGTTGATTTTAGGTTAAAACATTCAGTCTTGTCATGCCATCCTATTATCAAACATCTAACAGCTATAATTTGCGGAAGTAAAATGCTGAATTTAAATTACAAGGTGTCGGGTATTTACATCGCCAAAGACAAACCCTTTAAAAATAAATAAAGCGATACAAAAAAATAAAAGTCCTATTTACTATTACAATCCAGGAGCAAGTACATTATATGATAAAAGAAAGTAAATCGCGTGCGGGAAATTAAATCGAGCGCAAATTTTAGGGTTTTGACACTTTTGGTTTAAAGGAAATATCTTTTTGTTGTTTTTGTTGTTTTTAAATTAAGAAAGAAAGAAATCCTAAATTAATTGCTAAATTAAATTAATAAATTAATTAATAAAAATAAATTATTTTTGGGTTTTTGTTATTTTAAGAAAGAAAAATGAAATTAATTGAATTAATGGTTAGTACCTAATTAAATCTAATTAATTATTTATTTGCAAAAAGAATTAAATTTTTTCTAATTAAAACCTAATTAATTAATAGATTTGTTAATAAAAATAAAAGACTAAAATTTGATTTGAGATAAAAAATATTTTCTGTGATTTTATTTTAAGAAAAAAGGAGTTTTATAATTGGTTAGTAAATCAAATGAAAATAATAAAACAATTAAATAAACAAAATAAAATAAATAAATAGAAGAGAAGAGGGGTTTGGGCCCGTTTTGGGCCTGTTTTGGGGGCATGAATAGCAATGAGAAAGCCCATTAGTGCTGGCCCTTTGCTGACTTTTTGAGATCACTTGGACTATGGTGGACATTCACTCTTGGACCACCAGATCTGGCCTTTGGCCATCTGGCTATTGGATGTATGAAGGTGCATGGTGAGCTGCAAGCCAACACGCGCATTGGAACACCTCAAAGACAAAATTAATAAGGAATTGGGGGACCTGGGATTCGAACCTAGGTCCTGAAGGAGTTTGGACGTGCACGCTTGCCACTAGGCCATGATGATCTATTTGTAAATATATTACACAATAATGATAATATGAAAAAACAAAATTAATTTGTTAGAAAACAAAATATGCGCGCCATATTTGAATAGGCGAATGAGTGGATGACAACTCATCACCCCTGTCCTCCATCCGTTGCTAAAAAACCAAGGAAGTTATACCTACGGACGGAGGTTCGTCGCTACAAGCCTGTCATGCTCCAAAATCCTCCATAGGCCATAGAAATGCCTTCTGATGCCATGGTTAAACTAGCCTTCCTCTTCCGGTCACGCCTATAGCCATTACTAAGGCTGGTTTTATCTGAAACGAAAACCCCTAAACCAAACCTTGAAACCCTAGCTATGGTGAATCACTATACAGGTTAGATGAATGAAATTAAATAATGTCAAAAGACTTCAAATGGCATGGTGAATCAAAATATGCAATTAGTTTTCGTTGTAGATGAAAGAATAACACAAATTAATTTCAAGAATGGAGCGGACTCGTGAACCACTTACAGCGCCCTATGAAGCTGGAAAATGTTTGATTCTAATTGGTTTCGCTTCTGAGAGTTGCCAGGAAGCGATTGTGATGCTTGCCAAGCCCTGAAAATGTCTCCAAGCCTGATTTCGATCTCAAGTTTTTTGTGCTTTTTTTAAATTTCTGTTCTGCCTCCTTCTGCAATTGCCAACCCTGATCTTGATTTCTTTTGCTTGATTATGTAGTGTGTAGTGTATTAGAGTAAGAATTATGGATCAAATCTTCTCCCATCAATGCTTGCATATTTGATTTTATCTCCCTTTACAAAGTTGCCAATTTTGCCAAATCTCAATCTTTTTGCACATGATTTTGTCTGATTCGATTTTGATGATGTTAATGATGATAATTAAAGCCTGAAACAACAAAAAAATCTCATGTTATCAATGTTTTAGATTTTATATGATTTAATTTGATTTAAAATGAATAAATTCAAATAAAAATAAAATAAAATAATAAAAATAAAATATCGGCTCATGGCTGAAGCTAGGACACTTGGGCAACTATGCAAGCTCAAATCAAGTGGAAAAGAATGGGCCCATTTGACAAAATTTGAAGTTTTGGGGATAGTTGACTTTTGGCAATTTTGCAAAAAAGTCCAACTTCAACAATGCATAACTTCTTCAATTTTGAACTTTTGGAGGTGTTCTTGGGCTTTTTAGAAATCTTGAGATGTCCTATAACCAACCCTTTTGGTCTCATCTCCTTTTGATATTCCATTCTCAAGTTATAAGCTTTGGAAAAAAAGGTATTTTTGTTGACTTTCAAAAATAACCTATAATGTCCAAATTCATAACTTCTTGTGAGTGCATTTTTTGATATTGGGGTATGAAGATGGATTGTAGGAAATTTCATCCTATTCAAAATGAGCTTTGGGTGGGTCATTTCTCATAAAGTATGAGAAAGTTATGCTTGGTCAAATTTGAGTTGACTTTTCCTACAAAACCCTAATTTAGCAACTTTTGAGTCTTGATGAATTTTGAGCAATCCTTGATGAATCATGATCAAACCTTGATAAAATGATGAAATATCCTTCAAAATTAGGATTTTGACAAAAAATCTTGAAGTTTGATTGTATTTGGGTCACAGTTGACTTTTGCCCTAACATAGTCAATTTTTGGACCCTTTGAGCAATTGACTGAGCAAACTTCCTCTGCAAGGCTTGAAATTTGACATGGATGATATTGAGAACATATTAGGACATTGGGGAGAACTTTAGGTCATTTGGACTCAAAGATCTTGATGCAACACAAAACCCTAATTTGGGGTAGACTGCCTTAGGAGATAGCTTGTCTGTCCAACTCTTGAGCAAACCTTGAGCAACATGGAGATTTTTCTTGCAATGTCTTGAGAAATATGAGAGGGAAAATTTTGGGGTACAACACTATCCTTGGAATTATGGAGTATTGGACTTCTTGGAATTAGGATTAGAGACCTTGACCCATGTTGGAGACCTTGTGGCCTTAATTGATATTTTGTCTGGAGTTCTTGAGGTTTACCCCAAGACATTGGGATGTTTGTTTGTTTTGTGTGCAGGTTGTTGTGATTACATACTTTGTCTGTAATATGGAATTCATCTGTATACAACTGTTACTCTGCCCAATTTTTTTGAAGACTTAATTGGAATTCTATCTTGACTCATAATGTCAAGTGTTGGCTTCTTGTTGGTTAGACGATTCTTATCCCTAGATTTTACCTTATGATTTAGGATAGTCCCTTCATCTCCTCCTATCTTTTTAATTTCAAAATTTTTCTCCCTCCTTTTAAAAACACTTCTTGTTTCTAAACTTGAACCACTTTCATAATAAACATGGACTTAGTTCCATGCATTTTAAAAACATTTTCTTAAACAAACTTCAATCAAATTAATAATACCCTGACGTTTTTGTGAGAAGGATAAAAGTCAATCAATCTCATTCAAACCATTTTGCCATTTTGACTCTTATCTTTAAAACTTTTCTCAAAAGATTGGACTCTTGTCAATCCTTATAGTGATGCAAACAACTATACTTATACAATATGTATTGAAGAGAGATATTTTCTACTTGGGTGTTGAGTGCGACATTGTTGATTTTTAAAATCCAAGCCATATCCTCCACATTGAGATGATGCAGATACTCATTTCTCATGATTATGGTTAGTAAGTATGTTTTCACACGGGCAATGACGATGATGTCTTATCTCATAAAATTAACCAACACACTTGTGTTTTAAAATTTTTAAAAGGTGAACTACGTGTCGTGATCTCCTATTGCACGAAAGGTGGTACGTAGGCACTAAAGGTTCGCAATTGTGGCTGATGAAAAAATCATAAAACATATTTCTTTTCTCACCTCCACCATATATTTTTATACAACATTTTATAGCTAAAATATACATATTTTACAAAGAGGTTCACGCAGAGTACCGTAGATGTTTAGGGTGTTAATACCTTCCCTTTGTATAACCAACCCCATTACCTTGAATCTTCCCCCCTATTTTGGGTTATTCGCTCTTTTCCCATTCCTTTGGAAACAATAAAGCATGGTGGCGATTTTATTTTGATCTGTAAAAGTCTGGTCAATCGAATGGCTTAGTCTTAAACATTTCTACCGCTACAAAATAAAAATGGCGACTTCACTGGGGAAAGATTGAGCTCTTGCTGGTCCATCCCTAAGTGGGTTGATTCTATCTTTGTTTATATATATATATATATGTGTGTTATTGTTGTATTATGTATATGTTGTATATATGCTTGTATGGACTTTAATGGTTTTCAGGGTGCTTGGTGATTTCACATAAGTCCTATACTCAGACTTGGGAAAACTTAAGATAGGGCGGGCGGTATAATCATATTAACTTTGAGGGAGTAATCCCAAAAAAGGAGACATGAGACCCCCCACTCAGTGGAGGCCCATTTGACTGTAGTTTTATTTACCGAGTAGTCGAGAAGACGTACTGCTTTCGACCTGGGAGCCTGCTGAAACTAAGGACCGTAGAATACCTAACCAATCTTGGCTTTTTAGGTGTAGTGCAGAAGCTATGAAGGAGTAATCTAGAAATAGTTGTCACACGATACTACGCTTGGACGACTTTTTCTTGAGAATATTACTAATTAGCGAGTTAATCAGGAAGTTGGTAATATCCGAAGGAAAGATGTAGACTCTGGAAACATCTAGAACCTTGTTCGACAAGTGATAAACTTTTAGATCATACCTTATGGGTAGTACCTTCGACCCCATGTTTGTGATCTTATGTGTGATTGCTGCGTCATGCATTCATGCACCCATGAGCATCTTTTGGAGAGACCTTATTTCAAGGGATTTAGAAATTGACATTTGTGAATATCTCAGGTACTTTTTAACCATGGATTCTGGAAAGTGAAAGACCGGGAAGTACAGTTTCAAGGATCCCAAGATAGATGATTTAATCAGTCTAATCCTCGAGATCGAGTGTTCTGCAGACTTTCAGAAGAAGTATGGATCCATCATTCCTCTCATTAAGCTGAATATGAAGGAGGGTATTCTCTCGACCTTGGTCCAGTTCTATGATCCGATGTATCATTGCTTTAATTTTCCCGACTATCAGTTGATTCCTACATTGGAGGAGTATTCTTATCTGTTGGATTTACCTGTTACCGATCGTGTTCCTTTTCAAGGTTTAGAGGGTGAGCCAAAACCATATGAGATTGCTGCTTTGATTCATCTGGGGAAGTATGAGGTGGAAGCCCATACGACTACTAGAGGAGGGATTAGAGGATTACCGGCTATGTTCTTATTGGAGAAAGTTCATTACTTTTCAAGGATGAAGAGTACATTCCCTTTTGAGGCCATCCTTGATGTAGTTGCTTACGGGTTGTTCTTATTTCCTAATGTGGACAAGTTTGTTGACATTAATGCTATAAGGATCTTTATGATTGGAAACCCAGTTCCTACCTTGTTGGGTGATTCTTATTACTCTATTCATATTTGGAATTCTTATCATGGGGGGATGATTATCTGTTGCATGCCCCTATTGTACCAGTGGTTTATCTCTCATATGCCTCAGTCTGATGCTTTTTGGGATGTCAAGAAGGAGCCCCGTTGGGCTCCTAAGATCATGGCACTTACTCACTCAGATATTGATTGGTATCATCGAGCTTACTAGGATATAGAGATTATTGACAGTTGTGGTAGTTTCCCCAATGTACCTCTTCTTGGTATAAAGGGAGGAATTAACCATAACCCTGTTCTTGCATGATGGCATCTTGGTTATCCGATGAAGGATAAATGAAATAGTATTCATTTGAGTAGTTTCTTTCTGAAGGAGGGAGAAGATCATAGGGAAGCTAGGGAGCAGATTGCAAAGGCCTGGCGTCACATTCGTACGAAGAGTAGGAAGGATTTGGGACCTAGGGGTGTTGTTTCTTTGGAGCCATATCTTCAGTGGGTCCAAACGAGAGCCATTCAATTGAAGATTCTGTATTCCCGGGAAACACCTATGCCTGACTTATTTGTAAAAACCCCTTCTCCCTTATTAGATGATCTAGAAGAGATACAACTTGCTTTGGTCAGAAAGCATCAGGAAAAGGATGCTTGTAAAAACAAGTTCCAAACTTTAGAGATTTCTTATAGAGCAGACTTGAAGGAGAAAGACGACTTGATTGAGATCCTTGAGTGTCGAGCGGTAGAGACTATGGAGAGGCAATGGGATTTATTTTCTCCTAAGCCTCAATCAGATGCTGATTACTCACTTCCTGATCCAGGTGATTGGAAGGAGGTTGCCACCAGATATGCGGAAGAAAACCAGAGGTTGAAAGCTCAGATTTCCAGGCTCACGGGGAAGCGCCAGCGTATAGAGTGATATCTATAATTTTTACTTCTCCGGGTTTTAGATTTTATTTTCATCTTGTACTTGGGATCATTGAAACTTATAATCCATCTTGGAGTTGTTATAATGGAATTTTCAGTATTTTCAAATACGTTATTACCTTGATATTTGCAATATGTCCATAAATTTTAAATCCCTTGTAGTATTAAATAAAATAAAATCATGTGCATTACATATCATGCATCATATTGCACATATTTATTGCATTTTTTATGCATATCCAGGTGTCTTACCAAGCTTCTTTACTTTGTTCAGCAAGCTGACTCACCACTACAACACTCGGGATAATTTCAGAAAGAAGATGGACAATTTAGAACAAGAGAATCGCGAGCTGCGCAAGGAGGTTTTTGCTTTGAAGGCCAGCATGGCTAATATTACTGCTCTGATGGAATCTCTGATGGTTGCTCAGAATCAGCCACTGAGTCTCCAACCTGAACCAACAAAGGCAACTACTGAAGCTTCGTCTGTTCGCGTATCTGCTACTCCAGCTGTTGTTCAGAATCACATGCCTCAAGGTTACCCATGGGGAATGGCAGAGAATTTTGCACCTGAAGGTTTAAATCTTGGTCCTCAAGATACTCCAATTGTTCAGACTATTATTACTCTGACACCTCCTGTGGTGCATGCTGCTCCTGCTGCGCCTCCTTCGGTGAATATGGTTCCGTTTGTTAAAGATGATGTGTGTCGTCCTTTCCCTCCATTGAGTGAAGACTTGGGTATTTATAACAAAAAGGATATTTTCAAGAGCAGTTTGACAAGATGCAAAGAGAGATGAAGGACCTCAGAGGAAAATAGCTATTTGGGAAGAATGTGAATGAGTTATGCTTTGTACCGAATGTTAAGATACCTGCTAAGTTTAAGGGAGAAGCATTCATCAAACAATACAAGTACAACGTGGAAATGGTGCCTAGTCGTGATCAACTCAGGGCCATGGTTCAGAAAGACAGGGAATCATTCAAAGAGTATGCACAAAGATGCCGTGAGGCAGCCGCCCAAGTGATTCCTCCCATGGAAGAGAAGGAGATAACTAATATTTTCTTGAAAACGCTGGGTGCTTTCTACTACAAGAGGATGGTAGCAAGTGCGCCAAGTGACTTTACTGAAATGGTAGGAATGGGTATCCTCTTAGAAGAGGTTGTAAGAGAGGGTCGTTTAACGAAGAGTGAAAGTTCTGGAGGTGTGAAGAAACCATCTTATGGGTTTACCAAGAAGAAGGAAGGGGATGCAAATGTTTTTATGCAAGAGAGGAGGGTTAATACTCCTAGAAGGAATTATCAACGTCATCAGCAAGTCACCTCAGTTACTCCAGTTGTGGGTGTAGCTCCAACTAACGTTGCTTATCAGAGACCACCCCAGCAGGGGAATAAAGGGTATAACCAGAAAAGGGAGAGTTATGACCCTATTCCTATGAGCTATACAGAGTTACTACCGACATTTGTAAGTACGAAGTGCGCCTAAGAGGGGGGGGGGGAATTAGGTACTTTAAAAATTTTGGTTTTTAGTGATGATGGTTCTAATTTTTCTAGTTATAAGTGAGTTTAGGAAAACTTAAAAATGCAGAAAAATAAAGAGACACAGGCGATATATCCTGGTTCCCCTTACAGTCCGAGAGTACTCCAGTCCCCTTTCAACATGAAAGAGATTTCCTAATTGTAGCAAACTTAAACAAGAACTACCAACCAAACTAAGAACAATCCTCTTGGACCAAGAACAATCCTCTTGGATTTTCACTAAGTTACCTATGAGAACAATCATCTCAATGTAACTACACTTGTATCCAAACAACTTGGAAAGACAAGATTTCAACAAAAACACTTAAACTTAATTCCAACAATCCTGGAAAATAAGTAAGTAAATATCAATTTGTGAGTTTGAGTGAGTAGAGTAATATTGATCACTAAGAGTGATTTGAAAATGTATAATATTCTTCTTTCAATAATAATATTGTACAAAGACTCAAGATATATTTGCTCAAAGTTTTCTGTTTGTTAATGTATGAAAATGTGTAGAAAACTTATGCATGAAAATGAAGAATGCTTGAGTTTGTATTTTGAAAGTTCAGAAAATATTTATGAAATAAGGTGTTAGATCTGATTTTGAAATTGAATATTTATATGTTCATAACACCCTTTTGAAACACCATGGAGATCTGGAAATGTATCATGAACAAATGCCAAGTTTGAGTGAAAAGGTGTAACGAAAAGGCATGATTAAAAGGCATGAACAAAGCTGTTATTTTTTAAATTCGTGCAGTATGCAATCGATTGCACCCTTGGTGTAAATCGATTGCACAAGGTTTTTAACAGCTATTTTTTCAAAATCTTTAAGAGTGCAATCGATTGCACTAACAATGTAATCGATTGCATGCAAAGTCAATAGCAAACGTTTTGAAAATTTTAAGTATGCAATCGATTGAATAGGCAATGTAAATCGATTGCACAAAGAAACAGAAGCAAAAGATCTGAAATTTTGAAGTGTGCAATCGATTGCCCTAAGGTGTAAATCGATTGCATGCAGAAGAAAAATGAAATTTTATCTTTGAAAAGCTTGAGTAATGATTCTTAAACATTTCTTTTTCATTTTTGAGCATCTATATCTTAAGATCAAAGTAGATAATATGATTATACCTTTAAAGTTGTTGAGAGCTTTGAATGAATATATTATCCTTAGATGCTTGATCAAAATCTTTTCCTTCTTTGTTAGCCATGGTTTGTCTTCATCAAAACAAAAGCTTATTTGTGAAGCTTTATTTTACATTCTCCCCCTTTTTGATGATGACAAACAATCTTTCTTTATGCGATGTACTTTCTGGAAGAGCTTCTCCCCCTAAGATGCAACACTCCCCCTATGTAGAAGAGGGTTGGAATCCTTTCCAATTCTTCATCTTGATTAGAGAGTACCTTGAAAGTTAAGACATAGGAAATACAAGCAAAATGTACCATACATCTTTCTCCCCCTTTGACATTATCAAAAAGAAGGGAAAGATGCCTAAAGCAAATAATAATAGGGCAAAATATTGACAAAAATTATAGAATTTAAAACAGTAACACAAATTGTTTAAGAGTTACACACAGAAAATTGAACAAACGAAACATTTAAATAGCAAGACAATAACATAACAGAAAAAAAATAGTCAGCCAGAACATTAAGGGTGATGAGTGTCTGGATGGTTGTAAGACCATGAGCCTTGGTTCGGGAATTGTTGTTGAAGTGGAGGTTCTGTGTAAAGTGGAGGAGGTGCAACTGGGTTATTTGGGTCGTATGGTGAGATATGAAGGTGAGAATAAAGGTACGATAATTGTTGGTTCACATCCGAGCGAAAATCATTTATCCGGGTTATAGTGGAGTTATTGATTGCACTCCATTGATTGTTGATGTTGGTGTTCATAGAAACAAACTGTTGAGACATGTAGTCCATGAGCTCTTGATTGCTTGGACCAGAGGGAGCAGTAGGAGGAGGAGGCATAACTTCACCGCCTTCAACTTCTTGGTCATTCTCTTCATTTCTAACAACATCTTCACCAATGTAGGTGATGGTCTTTGTCTCCGGATTAAAATGTACGCTCATCCTTGAATCAACATTCTTAATTAAAATTTTGTTTAGATTAGAATCCATATCCACCTTTTCAAAACCACGAAAATCCACACCAAATTCCTCCATAATCAAAGTGACAAAATAAGCATATGGAAGGAATTTAGACTTTTCACCCACTCTCAGCATATGCATCATGATCATTCTTGCCCAGTTTACATTTACTCCTTTCTTCCTTGCATAAATAAGCTCCATCTCGAAGTCGGTAACCGTGCAATGGTTTCCAACTCTTGGAAATAATATATAGACCAAAAAAATAATGATATAAGAGATCGTCTATATGGAGGTTACCTGCACTCCAGGGGTCTCTGGATGGAATGACTCCGCCAAGACCACAAATCTGTTTGGTGCGAAATTCAGCTTCACTTAACCGCCCAATGCTATAAAAGAATCCCTTTTTCTAATAGCCATCCCATATCTCGTTTTCAGGATCATATAGGGAGCTTCCAGTGAAAGGAATATGCAAGATCTCACCAACAACCTGAGGAGTTAGAGAGATACGAGTGCCCAACACATATGTGACTATTTTTTCTTTGTAGGGTGTAAGATTACTGAATAACATTCTTACCAAATCCGAGTAGTATGGACCGTACAAAGAAATCAAGGGTTTCAGACCATAAGCAGCTAGATCATTCTGAAAGGAAAAACATTCTTGAGGAAAGGAGAAGAGTATACCATACTTGGGGTTTTATACAATTTTCCTTTGAAAGTCTTTGATAAATTTGGCTTCTTTCTCTTCGGTGAGAGTTGAAAGCAGTGGATTGGATGTTGAATGAATCTTCTTTTTCCCTTTATCTGAAACTGAAGCCTTTCTCTTTGTTCTTGAAGCCATGGATATGGAGTTTTAGGGTTTTGGGGTTTTAGGTTTTGTGAGAGAGAAAGGTTTTGTGAGAGAGATTTGGAAGTGATTTGGATAGGTAGGGAATGAGTTATTAGAATTGAAGTGTATTTGGCTTGGGAATATGAGAGAGGAATTCTGACCAACATTAATTTTCTGTCATAAAAGCTACTTTCAGTACGTGCAATCGATTGACATACTATGTGCAATCGATTTTCACACAAACAGAATAAAAAATTAACAAAAACGCACATAGTGCAATCGATTGCATTAAAGGTGCAACCGATTTGCACATAAAACAGAAAGGACAGAATTGAAAAAACTATTTGTGCAATCGATTACACTCTTTGTGCAATCGATTTGCACCAACAAAAATTGTCCAAAACCAAAATTTTCTTGAAAATTTAAGTGTCACATAACATAGATTCATATATGGCATGTATAAAACATATATAAAAGTTATATCAAGGGTAGAATGCACCTTATAAGTCGCGTTCTTCAAGTATGCCGAGCTCTTGACGAATTTTATGGAAAGGTTCTTTCGCTAAAGGTTTGGTGAAGATATCGGCAATCTGATTATGAGTATCTAAAAAGGTTACTTCGACATCTCCTTGAAGAACATGATCACAGAGAAAATGATGTCAAATGTCTATATGTTTAGTCCTTGAATACATGACGAGATTCTTTGTGATGTTGATTGCACCGGTGTTGTCGCATTTTAGAGGAATGCACCCTAGATCGAGTCCGTAGTCACGAAGTTGTTGTTTTAGCCACAAAATTTGAGCACAACTACTACCCGCTGCAATGTATTCAACTTCGGCCGTGCTTAGAGCAACACATGCTTGTTTCTTGCATGCCCATGATACTAATGCATTACCAAGAGTGTGACAAGTGCCACTTGTGCTCATTCTATCTGTTTTACATCCTGCATAATCCACGTCAGAATAACTAATTAAGTTGCAGACACTACCTTTAGGATACCACAATCCGACATTTGTTGTTCCTTTGAGATACTTCATGATCCTCTTTACTGCCGCGAGATGAGATTCCTTTGGGTTAGCTTGAAAGCAGGCACACAGACAAATACTAAACATTATGTCAGGACGACTTGCTGTCAAATATAATAAGGAGCCAATCATACCTCGATATTTAGTGATGTCGATGGAAACACCTGATTCATCTTGATCAACATAAGAACCAGAACCCATTGGTGTAGACATTTCCTTACATTTATCCATGTCAAACCTTTTCAAGAGTTCCTTGCAATATTTGGATTGGTTGATGAAGATGCCATCTTTTAGTTGTTTTATTTGAAGTCCAAGAAAATAGTTCATTTTACCCATCATGGACATTTCAAATTCTCCTTGTATCATTGATGATAATTCTTCACACATTTCTTGATTTGAAGAGTCGAAGATGATGTCATCAACATAGACTTGTGCTAGCAAAGTGTCGTCTTTGATTTTCTTGATAAATAGAGTCTTATCAACTTTGCCTTTTTCGAAACCTTTTTCGCATAAGAAGTTGCTTAAACAATCATACCATGCCCTTGGTGCTTGTTTCAGTCCATAGAGAGCTTTTCTTAATTTAAATACATGAGATGGATTCTTGAAGTCTTCGAAACCCGGGGGTTGCTTAACGTATACTTCTTCAGTGATATATCCATTCAAGAATGCGCTTTTGACGTCCATTTGGAAAAGCTGAAAATTTCATGAACAAGCATAGGCAAGTAAGAGACGAATAGCTTCTAACCTTGCAACTGGAGCGAAAGTTTCTTCAAAGTCCATTCCTTCTTCTTGATTATAGCCTTGTGCTACCAATCTTGCTTTGTTGCAAACAATTATTCCATTCTCATGAAGTTTGTTTTTGAACACCCATCTTGTTCCAATAATGTGTTTGTTTCTTGGCCTAGGAACGAGTTCCCAAACTTGATTCCTTTCAAATTGATTCAATTCTTCTTGCATAGCTATGATCCATTGGTCATCGCCTAAAGCTTCATCAACTTTGGAAGGTTCAATTTGAGAGACAAACGCCATGTTTAGGCAAGCATCCTTGAGATTTAATCTTGTTGACACGCCTTGACTTATATCACCAATCACTTTATCAATAGGATCATCTCTATGAGTTCTCCATTCTTTTGGTAGATCATTGAGATTCGATTCTTGTTGAGGTGATTATTCTAGTTGAATGGGTTGATCCTTGGAGGAATTTTCTTGAAGAATTTCTAAAATTTCATCATCATTATCACAAACAATATTATCCTCCTTGGAGGGGTTAGTTTCATCAAAAGAAACATGCATAGATTCTTCAATAGTCAAAGTTCTTTTTTTGTATATTCTATATGCTTTACTAGAGAGTGAGTAACCAAGAAATATACTTCATCGGATTTCTCATCAAACTTACCCAAATTATCTTTGTCATTGTTTAGGACAAAGCATTTTCACCCGAAGATATGAAAGAAAGCAATGTTTGGTTTTCTCCCTTTGAAAAGTTCATATGGAGTTTTCTTTAAGATTTGTCTAATGTTAACTCTATTGCTAACAAAACATGTCGTGCTCACCGCATTCGCCCAAAAGTATTTTGGAAGGTTTGAGTCGTTAAGCATTGTTCTAGCAAGTTCCACAAGAGAGCTATTCTTTCTTTCAACCACTCCATTTTGTTGTGGAGTCCTCAGTGCCGATAAGTTATGAGATATTCCATGTTCTCCACAGAATTCTTCAAATAGAGTATTTTGGAATTCTCCGCCATGGTCACTCCTTATTGAAGTAATTGTTAGAGACTTCTCATTCTGAATTTGTTTAGCATACTTCTTGAACGCCTTGAATGCATCACTTTTCTTCACTAAAAAGAATGTCCAAGTATATCTAGAGAAATCGTCAACAATAACCAAAGCATATACATTACCTCCGAAACTCCTTGTTCTCGATGGACCAAATAGATCCATATGTAACAATTGTAGTGGCCTTGTAGTGGACACCACATTCTTAGATTTGAAAGTTGATCTAGTTTGTTTCCCTTTTGGACAAGCATCACATAGTCTATCTTTGACGAAATTTCTCTTAGGAAATCCAATGACAAGATCACGCTTGATTAATTTATTCAAGTATTCCATATGAATATGAGCAATTCTTTTGTGCCAAAGCCATGAATCATCGTTGTTCGCCATTGTGATACAGTGGGAAGAACTGACTGTTTTTGGAATGCTGGTTCGCGTTTTGCGTTTGTTTTCACAAAATGTCACGGTAAAAAAGAGTCGCCATCGACTTTTATTTTATCCAACAAGGAAAGGAAAAAGCACAGAAAAATTCCTTTTTCGAGATATTTCTCGGGTTCGGGGGGTAGATTATAGAAATGGAAGGTATTAGCACCCTTTCTATCCGTAGTTATCTACGGACTCTTAGGTACTTGATCAAATGTTTTCAAAATTGTTTTCTTTGTGCTTTGTGGGTTTGAAAAAGTTTTTGTTTTGAAAATTCGATTTAACTCTTGCTTTTGTCCTCAAGAGTGTAATGAAGTGTTTTTTTGAAAACTTTGTTCGAAAAAGTGTAAGTGTGAAAGAGTTTTGTTTTGAAAGAGCAAGTATCTAAGAGCTATCTACCTACTCGAAAAAGGAATCGTTCTATGCTAATTCCCTTTAGACAATTATATCCCACTATTAATGAGTAGAAAACATTGTCGTTGGAGTTTAAGGGTCAATTCGAATGAGGGACAGACGGTCACTAAAGCAATGTTAGGACGCCTTAGCGGTAACCCTAATGTCTTAGATCATTTGTTTGAGGCAACAATATCCGAGGCAATCATTTCGAGGCGACTATGATCTTTTAGACAAGAGGACAACCTCTAAAACGACTTATACTTAATGACCGTGTATGAAGGCAACCAAGTGGGGTGTACCCTAAGAGTGCGCATGTGCGAGTGTATCCTTTTCAGTTATTTTTATCTTTGCACATGTTAAGGGTGATCTAATTTGATTTTAAGATTAAGCATTCAGTCTTGTCATGCAAATCATATTATCAAACATCTAGCAGTTATAATTTGCAGAAATTAAAGGTGCGGAAATTAAATTACAAGGCGTCGGGTATTTACATCGCCAAAAGCAACCCTTTGAAAATAAAATAAAATAAAGCGGTAAATAAATAAAATTTCCTAATTATCTATTACAAACCGGAAGAAGATACATCAATATGGATGAAAATAAATAAAGCGCGCAAGAAGTTAAATCGAATGCGAATTTTAGGGTTTTGACCCTTTTTAAAAGAAAATGCCTCTTTTTGTTGTTTTTATTTAAGTAAAGAAATTATATTCTAAATTAAATAACTAAATTAAATTAATAAGTTAATTAATGAAAAATAATTTATGACATATTTTTGGGTTTTTTATTATTTTAAGAAAGAAAATTAAAATAATTAAATGAATTATAACCTAATGATTTCTAATTAATTTTAAATATTTAAAAAATAAATTAAAGTTTCCTAATTAATATCCTAATTAATTGATAAGTTTATTAATAAAAATAAAAGTTTTAAAATTTGATTGGATAAAAAAAAAGTATTTTTGTGATTTTTTTGATAAAAAGGAATTTTGTTATTGGTTAGAAATAAATTAAACAAAATTAAAGTAATTAAATAACTAAACAAAATATCAAGAAAAGAGAGAGTCGGCCTGGTTTTGGAGGGTGTGGAAAGGAATTCGTTGGCCCAATTGATGCGACCCATGTGGACCTTTGGGATCCTGTGTAGGCGCGTTGATTGATTCTTTGGTAGACCTTCAATATTTGACCACCAGATCTGTCCTTTTGGCCATCTGGCGCTTGGATTGGTGAGGGAGTATGGTATGGACCTGGCCCCTGCGTGTACATGATCTCCTGAAAAATAAGAAGAAAATACAAATTGTTGGAGGCAGGGATTGAACCCTTGACCTCCAGCCTTTGGGTACTTTATGGCCTATGTGGCAACCACTGAAGCACGTTATTGTTTTGTTAATAATAATACAAATAATATATTATATAAAAAAACAAATCAAATGCCAGAAAAACAAAAAATACGCGTTATCGTTTGAATGGCCCAATGGACGGATGACACGAGTTCATCCCTGTCCTCCCAACACTGTAACTTTACCTGCAGATTTTATCCGCAGCAAAGGACGCAACTTCATTCCAAAACCCTCCTCAGGCTATGGAAACGATTTCTAAGGGCATGGTAGGGTTTGTCTCGAACCAATGATTACATCCATGACCAACATGATGGCCAATTTTCCCTGAAGCAGAAAACCCCAAAAACAAAAGACGAAAACCTAATAATGGTGGGTCTCTTTACAGGTCACGAAAACGCAATTGAATGATTCCAAATGCTTGCAAATGGTTTATAGATTCAGAATATGCTGTCAATTCATATCAACCATGCTTAAATTGAGAAATACGAAATCAAAAACAGGGCCATGTTACGAAGGACTTACAACGAGTATGAGGGCCTGAGAATGCTTGGTTTGGATTGGGTTAGCTTGTGAGAATTGCCATGAAGCGATTGGGATACGTCTCAAGTCTTGAAAATGTCTCTAGGGTTGATTTTGATCTCCCACTTTTTTGTGATTTTTGCAGCTTTTGTTCTGCCTCTCCAAGTACTCTCCAACCTTAATTCTTGTATGCTGCGCTTGCTTATGTATTGTGCAATACATTAGGTCTCAATTTGCTGTCCAAATCTCTCTCCATTAAGGCTTTGATACTTGATTTGATTTGCCTTTAAAAACTTGCCAAATTTGATCCAAAGCATATCTTCTTGTGCATAATGACCTTGACACGAATTTTATTGCAATGCTAGCTGTGATCAAAGCCTAAAATAACCAGAAAATCATTAGTTATCAATGCCTTAGATTTTATGTGATTTTATTTGATTTAAAATGGATTAATTCAAACAAAAATAAAATAAAATAATAAAAATGAGATATGGACACATGGCCAAGGCTAGAGCACGTGGGCTACAATTCAAACTCAAAAAAAGTGAAAAAGAATGGGCCCATTTGGCAAAATTTGAAGTTTTGGGGATAGTTGACTTTTCGCAATTTTGCAAAAAAGTCCAACTTCAACAATGCATAACTTTTTCAATTTTGAACTTATCGAGGTGTTCTCTGACTTTTTAGAAAGCTTGAGATGTCCTATAATCAAAACTTTTGGTCTCATCTCATTTTTATATTCCATGCTCAAGTTAGAAGCTTTGGAAAAAAAGGTGTTTTTGTTGACTTTTCAAAATGACCTATAATATCCAAATTCATAACTTCTTGTGAGTGCACTTATTTAACTTGGGGTATGAATATGGATTGTAGGGAATTTCATCCACTTCAAAATGAGATTTGGATGGGTCATTTATTATAAATTATGATAAGGTTATGCTTGGTCAAAGTTGGGTTGACTTTTCCTACAAAATCCTAATTTAGCAACTTTTGAATCTTGATGAATTTTGAGCAATCCTTGATGAATCATGATCAACCCTTGATCAAATGATGAAATATCCTTCAAAATGATAATGTTGACAAAAAATCTTGAAGTTTGACTGTTTGTAGGTCATAGTTTACTTTTGTCATAACATAGTCAATTTTTGGACCTTTGGGCAATTGACGGAGCAAACTTCCTCTGCAAGGCTTGAAATTTGACATGGATGATCTTGAGAACATATTAGGACATTGGTGAGCATTTGAGGTCATTTGGACTCAAGGATCTTGATGCAACACAAAACCCTAATTTGGGGTATACTTCCTTAGGAGAGAGCTTGTCTGACCAACCCTTGAACAACCTTGAGCAACTTGGGGATTTTTCTTAAAATGTTTTGAGAAATATGGGAAGGAAAATTTTGGGGTACAACAGCTTCCCCTGTTCAATCTTCTTAAACCTGAGGATGTAGATCGACTTTTATGCCTTTCGTGATCCGAAGGTGGAAGGCGATTGAACACTAGAGTGCCCAGAAATTTGCACTCGCATGAAGTGGCATCGGCCTTGTGATGTCGGGAATGGGCTTACAGATGCCATCTGGAGATTTCTGACGAGGGGATGGGCTTAAAGATGCCATCTGAATGAGTGTCGATCGCATAAGAGATTCCTTAGCGAGAGTCTATATACCTGTTGTTGTGGAAGATTCCGCTGGGGAAGTCTGATCTTTGTTGAGATTTAGGAACTTGCCTGTACTTCAACTGAGAGAAAATATCTACTGAGTTTTAAGAACTTGTCCGTAATTCAATTGAGGGGGAAACATCTTCATCTAGATTTAGGAACTTGCCCGTAATTCAACTGAGAAAACTCTGCTGAGATTTAGGAACCTGACTGTAATTCAACGGAGGAACTTCATCGAGATTTAGGACCTTGTCTGTAATTCAACTGAGAAAACTCTGTTGAGATTTAAGAACTTTTCATTAATTGGACTCTGGGAAACATCTTCATCGAGATTTAAGAACCTGCCCATAATTCAATTGAGAAAACTCTACTGAGATTTAGGAACTTGTCTGTAATTCCATGGAGGAACTTTGTCGAGATTTAGGATCTTGTCTATAATTCAACTGAGAAAAACTCTGTTGAGATTTAAGAAGTGGTCAGTAATTCGACTGGGGGGAAACATCTTCATCGAGATTTAAGAACTCGCCCGTAATTCAATTGAGAAAACTCTGCTGAGATTTAGGAACTCGTCTGTAATTCGACGGAGGAACTTTGTCGAGATTTAGGACCTTGTCTGTAATTCAACTGAGAAAAACTCTGTTGAGATTTAAGAACTTGTCAGTAATTCGACTTTGGGAAACATCTTCATCGAGATTTAAGAACCTGCACGTAATTCAACTGAGAAAACTCTACTGAGATTTAGGAACTCGTCCGTAATTCGACGGAGGAACTTTGTCGAGATTTAGGACCTTGTCTGTAATTCAACTAAGAAAAACTCTGTTGAGATTTAAGAACTTGTCAGTAATTCTACTTGGTAAAAGCTTCATAGCTTTTGATTTTGTGAGAGTTTAACTGCATCCTTCCTGAAAGGTAAAGGTTAGTAATGCATGATATGTATCAGGAAATGATGTTCTCAAAATAAATGAGATTGTGTTGTATGATGCGTATATGCATGTGTCATGATGTATGGAAATGTAATGTTTTTAGCCGGGGAAAATAAATCCCGGATAGCTGCTGGAGAAAAGAGCTGAATTCTCCGCTTCCGCTGGGGATGACGAACGAATATGTTTGTGAGAATAAACCTGCAAGAGAGGATAACTCTGCTGGGGAATAAACTGATGAGGAGATTACTATATGGGGAAGAGATGCTCTGTAGAGGATTCCACTGATAAATTCCGCTGGGGATGAGTTACCATTGCTGGTGATACTGAATCCTGTTAGAGATTGAATTCTTGTTTGTGAAAGGAAAGAACTTCGCTGGGGATGATCTTTCAGTTGTTACTTCACTGTGGATAACCTTTTAGGCTCTTCTGGGGACAATCTTCCAAAGTCTACTAGGGATGATTCTCCACACTCCACTGGAGAAGCTTTTTCAGACTACGCTGGGAAAATTTCAAACTCCCCTGTGGATATTTTGTATTTTGTTGGGGAATATTCTTATACTCCACTGGGGAATATTAAGACCTTTCGGTGCTGATGGTAGATAAACTCTGCTTGGGGAGAATATTACCGATTCATTCACAGTTGCAAGTCTCAGCTGGGGAGAGCTAACATTACTGTTACTTCTTACTCTGCGGGGAGTGAATGCTCCTTAGCCATATTTCTTCAGCTGAATCTACCTTTGTACCTGGTGGATAGAGCAACTGTACAACTTGGACAAATCTTATTGCCCCTGTTCCTGATATTACGAGTAATCGTCTTTTGTTTCGCATGTAAATATTTATGAGCAGCAATTAATGTCAAATGCATATATTAAAAATGAACTTTGGACGTTCTTTGCAAAACAAAACAGAAAAAGGAAAAAAGTTTGAAATTTCTCTGAAAATGAATTGTGTTGATTTTGAAGTTTGGCCTGTAAATAGGCGTTTTTGTACGAGAGGCTGACGTCCTGATAAGAGAACGCCACCGAATAATAGAATTTACACAATTTGTGAAAAACTAAACAAAACAGCTATGTGAATAATCCCACTAGGTTCCAACTCTGCTATTGCCCTTATATCCTCGAGCATCTCATCACTTTGCTACTTGGTTGAAGGTAGATCAGATTGATTAGTGTCATCCGAGCTTGATGGTCGATACCGAAGTCTGGTTGCAAGGTGATCCAATGAGACATAGTGTTACGCTTTGATCCCTAATTTTTTCCTGGACCTCCCTTTCAGGTTTTCAGTCCACCGGGATACCCTTTTTTTCCCAAGCCGCCTTTTCAGGTTTTCGACTTGCCGGGTGTACATTTTTTTCATTTTCATCCCTTATTTTTTCCCGAACTCTTTTGGTTCGCCTGGAAGCCCTTATTTTTTCCTAGGCCAGTCAACCTAGCGGGTATTTGATTATGCGTAGTATTTTTTCACTATGTCTGCATTGACGGCGTGAGGAAGTTCGTCACCATCCATGGCGGTTAGAATTATAGCTCCTCCTGAGAAAATGTTCTTAACCACAAATGGCCCTTCGTAAGTAGGGGTCCATTTTCCCCTGGGATCACCTTGAGGTAAGATAATGCGCTTGATTACCAGATCCCCAACTTGATACTCTTGTCGTCTGAATTTCTTGTTAAATGCCTTGATCATCCATTTTTGGTACGTCTGATCATGACAAATAGCAGTAAGTCTCTTTTCATCGATTAAGTTCAGCTGATCAAGCCGGGTCTGAATCCAGTCATCTTCTCTCAAACTTGCATCCTTCATAATACGAAGAGAGGATATCTGAACTTCAATGGGCAAGACTGCCTTCACGCCATATACCAAGGAATATGGTGTTGCCCCTGTTGACGTCTGTGCTGAGGTACGGTACCCATGAAGAGCAAATGGTAACATCTCGTGCCAGTCTTTGTACGTCACCGTCATCTTCTGCACAATCTTCTTAATGTTCTTGTTAGCCGCTTCTACATCCCCATTCATCTTTGGCCGGTAGGGAGAAGAGTTGTGATGTTGTATCTTGAACTTCTTGCAGAGTTCGGTGATCATATTATTATTGTGATTTGTACCATTATCCGTTATGATCCTCTCTGGTACACCATGTCGACATATCAGATTGTGATGAATAAACCGTGCCACTACGTTCTTGGTTACAGTAGCGAAGGAAGCTGCTTCAACCCACTTTGTAAAGTAATCAATAGCTACCAGGATGAAATGATGCCCGTTGGACGCAGTAGGTTTGATCTCACCGATCATGTCGATGCCCCACATTGCAAAATGCGATGGAGCTGTTAAAACATTCAGAGGTACGGGAGGTATGTGCAACTTATTATCATATACTTGGAACTTGTGACAGGTCCGAGATTGCTGATAACAATCGGCTTCCATTGTAGACCAAAAATATCCTGCCCGAAGGATTTTGTTTGCCATGGTATGTCCACTGAAATGAGTTCCAAAAGTACCTTCATGTAACTCTGCCATGATCCTTTCTGCTTCATTCTTATCCATACAACGCAGTAAGGTTGAATCATGGTTACATTTATAAAGGATGCCATTGCTGATGAAGAACTTCGCCGCGAACCTCCTTAGAAACTTCTTATCATTAACAGATGCACCCTCGGGGTATTCCTGAGACTCAAGATACCTCTTCACCTCATGAAACCAGGTTTTATCTGCTACCTCTTCAGTCTCAATGTCATAGCAATTTGCAGGTTCATCCAACCTTTCAATGATAATCCGGGGAGCTTCGTTGTCCCAATTGACTTTGAACATAGAAGACATCGTAGCCAGCGCGTCCGCCAACAGATTCTCCTCTCTAGGGAAGTGTTCAATGGTTATCTCTTCGAAGTGCGGGATCAACGTCAATACATACTCCTTGTAAGGAATAAGATTTGGGTGTTTCGTATCCCACTCGCCTTTGATCTGACTGATCACGAGAGCGGAATCTCCGAAAACACTTAGAAACTTAACCTTAGGTCAATTGCTGCTCGAAGACCCATAATGCATGCTTCATACTCCGCCTTGTTGTTGGTGCAGTTGAAACATAGTCGGGCAGTGAGCGGAGTATGAGAGCCTTCAGGAGATATGATCACGGCGCCAATGCCATTACCCAAAGCGTTGGAAGCTCCATCAAAGTACATAGACCATCGGGATCCCTCCTCAGGTCCTTCATCCGGTCCAGGTGTTTCACAGTCAGTCACTATCATGATATTCTCATCTGGGAATTCAAAGTTCATAGACTGGTAATCATCCCCTGCCTGATGTGCCAAGTGATCTTCCAACACACTTCCCTTGATTGCCTTCTGAGTTGTGTATTAGATGTCATACTTAGTCAAGATCATCTATCATCTTGCTATTCTTCCGGATAAGGCAGGCTTTTCAAAGATATACTTGATTGGATCCATCTTTGATATCAATAGAGTAGTGTGAGTCAACATATACTGTCTCAGCCGGAGAGCATCCCATGCCAAAGTGCAGCATGTTTTCTCAAGCAACGAGTATCGGGTCTCGCAGTCGGTAAACTTTTTGCTAAGGTAATAAATAGAATTCTCTTTTCGGCCATACTCGTCATGCTGCCCCAGCACACACCCCATTGAATTGTCGAGTACTCTCAAGTATAAGATCAGAGGTCTCCCTTCAACTGGAGGCATCAGAATAGGTGGCTCTTGGAGATACTCTTTGATCCTTTCGAAAGCGGCCTGACATTCATCATTCCATCTTACCACTTGATCTTTCTTCAGTAACTTGAAGATTGGCTCACAAGTAGCAGTCAGGTGCGAGATGAATCGAGCAATGTAGTTCAAGCATCCCAGAAAGCCTCTGACTTCTTTCTCTGTTCGGGGAGTTGGAATTTCCTGTATAGCCTTCACCTTTGCAGGATCCACTTGAATACCTTTATCACTTATGACGAAACCCAGCAGCTTACTAGATCTCACCCCGAAGGTACACTTGTTCAGATTTAACCTCAACTTGTACAACTTCAACCTGTCAAATAACTTCTGAAGGTGGTCAAGATGTTCTTCCTCGGTCTGGGATCTTGAAATCATGTCGTCAACGTATACCTCAATCTCATGATGAATCATGTCGTGGAACAAGGCGACCATGGTGCGCTGATATGTTGCCCCAACATTCTTCAATCCAAAAGGCATGACCTTGTAGAAAAAGGTACCCCATTGAGTAACAAAGGTTGTCTTCTCCATGTCTTCGGGAGCCATTTTAATCTGATTATAACCGGAGAAACCATCCATAAAGGAGAAGACCTTGTGCTGTGCGGTATTGTCAACCAGAACATCGATATGAGGTAGAGGGAAATCAACCTTAGGACTCGCCCTGTTCAGATCCCTATAGTCAACACACATTTGAACCTTACCATCCTTCTTTGGCACTGGAATCACGTTGGCCACCCACTATGGGTAAGAAGTAACTGCTAGAAAACCGGCATCTAACTGTTTCATAACTTCCACCTTGATTTTCTCAAACATCTCTGGGCGCATTCGGCGAACTTTATGTTTTACTGGAGGACAGTCTTCCTTGGTAGGCAGGCGGTGAACCACAATATCGGTATCCAACCCAGGCATATCTTCATCAGACCAGGCAAAGATCTCAACGTAGTCACGCAGCATCTGAATCAACCGTTATTTAACACTAGGCTCCAGATTTGCACCGATCTTAACCTCTTTCTTGTCTATCTCTGTACCCAGATTCACTGATTCCACGAGCTCCTCATGCGGCTGTATGGCCCTCTCTTCCTGAAGTAACAGTCTAGCAAGTTCACCAGGCACTTCGCAATCATCTTCACCTTCGTCTTCGGCTAAGTTGATCGGACTTTCAAAGTCATAACCGACAGTAGCAGAGTTGTTATCAGTGGGATCCAGAGTGGATGTAGACCTGTATATGTGAGTGTGTGTAAAATACATGTTTTGAAATATATAATAAAATAAAAACAAGGAGCGCAAAATTTGAAATGCAAGAAACATCCAATGCTTTTATTAATGATATATGGAGATGACAAATATCAAACCCTCACAAACAAAGCCACGGTGCCTCGGGTAAGACACCGGGCCATAAAGTTTAAAAATTGTTTGTTACAAATACAAAACAAAAGTCTCATTACTGGGTAATAAAAGAAATTGGGACGAAGTCCTTTGCCGTCCAATTGCTTAGTCCACCATCGGCAGTTGGGTAAATCCAACTGTCAAACTCAGACTCTTCAACATCGTCTTCAATGGCATTCACTCCTGAATTGCTGATAAACAGGGGAGGCCTTCCAGTCCGCGCACTCCGAACAACCTTTTGAGCTTCTGCAGTGAAACCCAAACCAAACTTGTTAGTCTTATGTGCAAAATCAGGGAGTTAGCCCCAATTCGCACACCCACCTTTCTCAACAACATCCCGGGCATCCTTGAAGGAGGCCATCTTCATTGGAGGATCTTCAACAACAGTTTCAGCTGATGCCATCGTCTGGGTGACTTCATCAAAGTGTTGAAACGGGGTCTCAATGAACTCCCCGTCCATCTCCACATATCGGAAAGAGTTGAGGTGGCTCACCATGTACTCCTCTTCTCCTCACACTATAATGATTTTCCCCTTGACTGGGTATTTCAGCATCTGGTGAAGCGTAGACATCACTGCCCCAACTTTGTGGATCCACGGGCGACCCAGCAAACAAGAATAAGACGGCCGAATGTCCACCATATAGAATATAGATGTGAAAATATGAGAACCAACCTTAACCGGAATATCCACTTCACCGTGTACCATCCTCTTGGACCCATCAAAGGCCCTGACCACAATGTTGCTTGGTTTCAGCTCCAACCCTTCATAGTCTAACCGGTACAATGCCTTCTTGGGTAACACATTCAACGAGGATCCAATATCCACCAATACGTGAGCTAGAGTAGTGCTTCTGCACTCAATGGAGACATGCAGGGCGTCATTATGATTCTTCCCCTTAGCAGTCAAGTCGGCGTCGGAGAAACCCAACCCGTTATCAGCAGTCAGACTAGCCACGCAATCATTAAATTGATCAGCTGATGTCTCATGTAGCACGTGCGAAGTTTTCAGGAAAGAAATCAGAGCCTTGGCATGGGCTTCTGAGCATAGCAACAGAGACAACATAGAGATCTTCGACGGGGTTTTCCCCAGCTGTTCGACTACATTGTAGTCGCTTTTCTTGATGATCTTTAAAATTTCCTCTATCTTGTCTAGAGGCTTCAATAGTAATCTTCCTCGATGCCTCCGTCAGGGCAGGCTCACCGGTGATCCCTTTGCCTCGAGTATCAGATGACTCGACAATAAGGGTAAGAATGGGAACTTGAACAGGAACAATAGCAGGTGCACTGGCAGGTGTAACAACAACAGGCATTCAAATAGTTGGTGGAGAGATCTCAGGGGAGAAAAGTATTCCGCTGCGGGTGACTTTGGCAGGTCCAACAATATTGCTGACATCAGTATCAGCCTATTAAGCAATCAAGTCTTGTTTAACCCTGTGATAATATACGTTAGCCCCGTAGTGCCACTGGACAACTTTATCTGATGTATAAGGGATATGCCCAGGAATGGTGATGATCAACAGTGCAATTCTCGGAACAGATGTAATTCTAACAGGCTTTCTCGAGGAAACCTTGGAAGAATTGTCGAAAATGGTGATTATAGCAACTTCTTCAGTAGGAACCAAAGGAACAAAAGTCTTCTCAAACATAATTTCTTTATTATCCATCAGGCGTTGGACACCTGACTTCAAAATATGGCAAACAGTAGGTAAGACGGCACACAGATGGCAACCTTCGCCACAGCCTAGAAATAAACCGGCTAATAGAAGGTTCTTCTTCACAGTCATCAATGGAGTAACAATGTCTTTCACAGAAACCACAAACGAGTCTTCATTTATAGAATTCACCCCATGCTTGGGCATAGGAGCAGTCACAACATTAGGTCTTTCAGGTGCTTCAAACTCAATCTCCTTTGCATCAATCAAGTCCTGTACCTTATTCTTCAAAACCCAACAATCATTCGTATCATGCCCCGGGCTATCGGAATGAAAAGCACAGTGGGCGTTTGGATTGTACATCGGTGATGTTGTATTAGGATTCTTCGGGGCCTCTTTCGGAATCACCAGAATGGTCTTCAATAACTGCGGAAGAATCTGAGGCAAAGTCATGTTGAGCTGATTGAATTGTCTTTGCGGCCTCTCGGCCCTTGGCTGATTATTGTGCTGAGGAGCAACAACAGGTCTTGATATAACAACCGCATTAACAACTTGGCGGTGTTCAGGTCTATTATGGCTCTTTGCGCTATAAACTGCGCTGACTCCTTCTTAAAAGGATTATTTTCGGTGCTTGACGAAGCACCCTTATGTATTTTACCACTCTTGATACCGGCTTCAACTCTTTCCCCGGTCATAATCAACTCAGTAAACCCGGACAATGAACTTCCAATCAGATGGTTGAAATACGGACCAGACAAGGTCCCCAGAAACATATCCACTAACTTCCTGTCAGCCAGCGGGGGTTGTACTCTTCAAGCAAGGTCCCTACACTTCTGAGCGTAGTCTTTGAAACCTTCGCCCGCACCCATAGACATACCCTGAAGTTGGGTACGCGTGGGAGCGAGGTCGGCATTGTATTGGTACTGCTTGTAGAAAGCAGCAGCCAAGTCCTCCCAATTACAAACACTAGCTCCTTCCAGCTGGTAAAACCATTCAAGTTGAGTCCCTGAAAGACTGTCTTGAAAGAAGTGGATCCAGAGGTTCTTGTCAGCAGGGTACGGCTGGATCATTCTAACATACGAACGGAGGTGTAGCTTTGGGCAGGAGACCCCGTCGTATTTAGCAAAGATTGGTGCTTTGAACTTGTGGGGAATCACCACCCCAGATGACAAACCCAAATCTCCGAAGTCTAACCCAAGGACTTTCTGAACTTCCATTGCGCTCAACCGGTCTTCGAGTTTCTTATACCTATCCTCAGCCGGAGGATACTGGTCTTCGTCAAAGTCAGTCTCGTTGTCAGAAACCACAGGGCTAGGAGCCCTCCTTTCTTCCTGATTCTCCCACCTCCAGGTGAGTGAGATAAATCAACATCATCCCGCAAATTGTTTCCAAATCTACGACCCATATTCAGCAGGACCGTCTTCTTCTTCTTCTTCTCTTATCCTTCAAGATAATATTCTTCAGATCTTGCTGACCCTTGGCCAAATTCATGAACATTTCCTGAAACTGGGCGTTCTAAGCTTGTAGAGCCTTGATAGCTTGATCAGTTGATGTTTCAGCAGACATGATGTGCTGAAATAAATAGCGGAGAAGATGAGAAAACCTGTAAGGGTACCTGTTATGAGCTGCATGGGAATGATATGCGTATGATATGTTTTCAAAGACTTTAGGGATTCAAATTCGTAAACCAAAATGAAACACACTTTTATTAGATAAAAATTGAATTCAATGTTCAGCAGATGCCTTTAAGGCGTTACAAAAAGAAAAACTGAAAAAGGAAATCAAAACTAGAAATAGCAAAAAGACATCAGCGCTCCCATGGTCGTTTCCCGTTGGTGCTGACATAGTCGTTGAGGATCTGTTCGTTCTCCAGTTGCCTTGTCAACTTCAGGATCTTCCGCTCTTGCTCGTGATACTTTTCTCTGTAAGTATCTTGCTCTTCCCTCAGTTGGATCCAAGACCTCTTTAATACCCCAATGTCAGTAGGCATGTAAGGGTGGAGGATGGTAGGAGGAACCCCTTCTTCATTAGCAAGTTCAACTATCACAGGTGTTGTACCCCAAAATTTGCCCTCGCATTTTTTCCATAAGAAATCGCATCTTCAGACTTTTCCTGATTTTTTCAGATTGGCTCAAGAATCGGTCACACAGACTTTTCTCGTCAGTCAGACAAAATTAGGGTTTTATTGATTTTTATGGCTCTGGAACAATTCAAACCATTTGTTTAGGGTTTGGGTTGATTATTGGCTCAGCTTTGATCAGGCGGACGCTTCTTTGATTTTTAATCAAGAACTAGGGTTTGTGCGTAGATCTCTCAGAAAGATTTAAATTCTACAGTGCTTTTCAAGTTATTCCGAGATATGGACTGAGGCATTTGGACTGAGTTTGCAATGTTTGACTAAATCAGTGAAAAGAGGCAGATGGACGTTTTGTTTAATTAACTGTCGTCTGGTTTGAAACTGTGCTTTACTTTGGATCATTGGAGCGTCGGGGTTGTTATTGATTATAAGACTAGTGTTTATCAATTGATTATTTATTTTTAAGTTAAGATAATTGGAATTTATTTCCATTTTATTTTAATCTAAGAATTATAAGCAATTAGATAAATATTTGAAGAAGAATTAAAAATGAATGACAAATAAAAGGACTTTTTATTTATTTTTAAATTATTTGTATAATTGTTTTTGTTTACAAAATGTTTACAATAATAATATTACAGTCATTTAAATTTAAATAAAACTATCCTAATTTTTCTAAGTTTTCCTAAGTCTTCATCTTCCATCCCTTGCTCCCTCTGCCTCATTGGATTTTATCTGCAAAGAATAGAAAAGAAGAAAAAGTCAATTGAAGCAAATAAATAATTAAAGAGACAGACAGATAAAAGAGAATTCATCATTAAAAGCAAATGGCCGGGATCAGTTCGCCCACTCTGCAAATCACGGGATTTCTCCCGGTTCACAAAGAGGGATGAAAATGTTTGCAAATTAAAAAATGAATGCACAAAGTATACAAATTGCACATTTCAAATTGGCCAACCAACTGCATAGTTCAAAGCAAACAACATGTATAAGAGTCCAAGTCCAAACTAGGTTCCAATGTCAAACTAAACAAAAAGTTATCCAAAGGATGTCAAAGTAAAAAAGGCCATCAAAGCTGTCAAAAGAAGATATGCAAATATCAGGAAAGTACAAAGTATGCAGAGAAAGATTAGAAGTGCAAGCAATATCGTTTCATCATTTCCCAGCCATTGCTTTTTCAGAACTAAAGTACACATAACATTATTTTAATGTTTTAATTTGTACTAGAGAGAGAGAAGAGAGGAGAAGTTAGGCTTACAAGTTTTGGCTTTAGGCTGGAGAAAAGAAATATAAAAGCAAGCTGCTAACACAGTAAAAGGGGGGAGGAATATCACAAAATAAAAATATAGAACTACCAAGTCCCAAACCTGCATTGACCTTCAAAATATCAAAGCCATTAACCTGCTGAAGCAAAAACCAAAGTCAAAAGCATACATAGCCTAAAGCTTGTTAAGGCATTGAGACCAAGGTTGCAAGCCTAAACATCAAATAGTTTAAACCAGTAAACCCTACCAAGTCCCAAACCTGCATCAACACCTAAGCCTTAAACTGTTGCAACAAAAACATAAGACCTGTACCAGTCATCAAGCCTGAAGCCTGAAAGCCCCAAGGCCTTACCAGTTACAAACTCACATAATATCCAAACCATCCTCAACCTGTGTAAACTCAGCATACCACAAGGCCATGACCTGTAAACAGCATAAGCCTTATAAACCTACTCAAAACACCATTCCTGTCAAGCTTAAAGGCCACAACCTCAAGGCCCTCAAGCATAGAATCTGAACTACCAAAAGGCCAAGACCTACAAAGCATCAAGCCTTACCAGTTTAAACAAAAAAGCATACAAGCCCTTTTCAACACAAGCCTGGTCAGATAAAGGCAACAAAAAAGGCCTCAGAGAACTCTCATCATAGGCAAATATACAAAAAGCAACAGAAGCGAGGCTAACAGAAAAAGATGAAAAGGTGACCAAACTAGGTTTTCAGTTTGTCATCATAAAACCTGAAAGAAGCGATACAAAATACCCGTTTCCAGCAAGCGAGCTCAACATCTTCACTGTTTGCTCCGCCGTGAAGCCCTCCAAACGCCTCCACGTCCGCCTCTCCCTCCAATAAAAGGTAGCATTTTTCTTATTTTCTTCCCTTTCCACAACCACAACAAAGCTAAAATCAGAATCAATAGGCAAATACGAAACGTGTAAAACATAAAAAAACGGAAACCCTAACACGAATGACTCAGAAAACATTACCTTCAAGTCACATCGCTGAATGACCCACAGAAGAGAGACGGGTGATGGCGTGGTGGCTAGGCGTGGGAGGTTTTCGTTCAGGAATCAATGGCCCTGGACTTGAGAGATGAAGGAAGCGAACGAAAAGGAACGAGGATGAACAAACGGCGCACCTCTGTCAAACCCTAGCTTTCCCTAATGAAAACAAATGTTGAAACCCTTTGCAAAACAATTATTCAGAACTTGGGCCATAATACATTCTAGCAAGCCCAAGTCCATTTCGTTTGTTCTGGATACACCCCCATTTCCTTATCATTAGGGTTAATCCATTTGGGCTATAATTCTCCCTTGGCCCATTTAATCTTTTTTAAAATAAAAAAAACTAACTCATACTAATTTTTTTTTATTTAAATGAAAAATGTTACAATCAAAATTCTTTTTGAAATACCTTTTTAAAAGTATATGGAAATAAAGTCCTTTTTTAACTTAAATAATATTCTTTTCTAAAAATTCTTATTTAATACCCTTTTTTACATTAACACTAAAATACATAAATATTAAATATTGTTAAAATTAAAACTGTTTCTTTCTTGTTTTTTTTCCTTTATTGAAACTTTTTATTTAAAAACATTTTTTGTACATAAAACAATAATACATAATATAATTAAAACTTAAAACATTTCTTTCTTTTTCTTAAAATATCTTATTTGTCCATAAATAAATCAATACATAATTTTTCTTTAAGTTAATACTTTTGTTTTCTAAAAATACTTTTTTCGTACATATTAAAGAAAAATACAAGATTACCAAAATTAAATAAACAAAAATATTTAATTCTTTTCATTAGGGTTAACAATACTTAATTTCCTTAACATTTTGCCACTTGTAAATAAATTACACTTACACCATACACTAATACATTTACTTTGCTTTACACATATACAATTGCTATTCTTGTACATTACATTATATATTACATTTGATCGCAATTCGATTTGGTTGTAAATTATTGGACACTATGCTCCTAAAGTCTCATCCCCATTTGTAAATTTGTACCCCCACTCCCAGATACTATTTGTAATAGCGTAGGCTTTAAATTCCCGCAATTTATCGCTTTTGAATTATACCATGGTTAGACCTAGGGTTTGCATGTACATAAAATCAAACGCTAGATAACCTAATACAAGACAAATACATGAAATCAATACACAATCACACTTGCACCCCCTAGGGTAATCCCACATGTTGCCTTCCAAAATGGGCCATGATTGCACGTCGAGTTTCTTTGGCAAAACAATTCAAAATGATCATAAGTCCCTCGATGACGCTTTCGAAAGTTGCCTAAACGGAATGATCATAGTCCCTTCAAGCAAATTGCCAAAGACACTTGGCACCATTGCATTCATGGTCCATACGATGACCCGCGCCTGTCCCGATCATATCCTAAACGCAAGATTGTCCACCAAATTCAATGGTGGAACAAAATTGTTAAAAAAGGGTTGAAAATATAGAGAAAACCTTTGAGTACAATAGGGGTAGACAAAACTCTTAGTTACTTGAAACCAACTTGCAAAAACACTTGCCTCCTTTTCAAAAACCACACTTCACAAACACTTTCAAAACAAACTTCCAAAAACATTTTGAAACATCTTTTCGAAAAGATACACACCGTTGTAAAACATTCGAGTAAAGAATTGTTACAACGGTTGCCGAAACAAAGGCGTCTATTTCAAAAAACATCTTCAAAACACGCACACACACCAACTTCAAGCAATCGAAAATCAAGGCAAGTGATCTAAGTAAGTAACTAAGAGCCCATGGATAACCATGGATAGAAAGGGTGCTAATACCTTCCCTTTCTATAATCTACTCCCCGAACCCAAGAAAACATCTCAAAGGTTTTTGCTGTGCTTTTTAACCTTTCCTTAGGATAAAATAAAAATTCGGTGGCGACTCTTGCTAAACCGAACAAGTGCGAAAACAAACGCAAAACTCTAGTCAGTTCTCCCACCGTATCATAGAACTGGCGACTCTGCTGGGGAGTTAATTTTCGAAAGTGGGGTTACCTTAGGGTTTAGATCACCTTTACATTCTTTCTTTGTTTGCCTTGATTAATTTATCTTTTGGGTCCTTGTTTGGGTTTTTTGTAAATCCTACACCCGGATTTGGGGCACCTTTTTAGGTAAATAGCAAAAAAACTGTGGGGGAACTGTGCGGGGTATACCGACACGGTTGAAGCAGTAAGCTATATTAGTGTGACATATTTGTGAGTACCGGTAACCCTTGAGTTCAATCAAGGAGAGTACGGGGCCGCTGAGTGATATCGTGAAGCACTAACGAACTCTTAGAACCTTAATTGACCATCTTAGCCTTTTTAGGGGTAGTGAGATGACCGACTTTGGTGCAGTCCGAAGTTGGTAGATACTCGATACTACACTCATTGAGGGTTGTTTTCTTGGAATATTTTGGTCGCCAGTTAAGTGGCTAAACCAAAACAATGAACACAGAAAACAATCCAATGATATTGAGCTCCTTAGAACCCGGTTTTTATTTTTAGGACAGGATGAGCCAACTAACTTCAAAAGGGTACTTGCCTACCACCCCATGCAAGCCTGAACCTAAGGACTTGTTTTGCTTTGTGTGAATATGATTGCCTGTATATACACTCATTTGCTTTTGCATACATGTACATAACATCATAACATCATACCATAGCATTTTCAAATAACCATTTCAAGGATCTCGAGGGTTCTTTTGATGCAGGGTTACGTTGAACTAGATGTCTACCAAGGGGTAAGAGGTTTTCTCCTCTAAACAAATGCCATCAAAGATCAAGTGCAACAACTTGAATCAGGGGCTATGACCCACTCGACATGGTGAGCTTGATTCTCGTGGAAAGACACCCACCGGTGCAAGGCTCCAATCAGAGATCGAAGTTCAACCTCTAACTTTCTCTTGTGTTTACCCCCAAGAGATCCTTGAAAGCATGCATCCACATATCATGCATTGCATCTTAACAATCTTTCCTTTTTCAGGTTTCCTTACTCTCCTGCTGTTTATTTCAGTAAGGGATGGCTCTAGAAAGGTCTGTCAAAGACATCCAAGACCAGACTGCTCAGCTGCAGGAAATGTTCCTGAACTTGTCTCTGGGGCAAGAAGAAATGAAAGTTCTCCTCACACAGGGCTTGGAGAACTCAAACAATGCCAGGAGTGATCAGCTTGCGGAGCTGCAGTTTGATTTGACAACATTGAGGATCCAAGTGATGGGGTAGTTAGTGGGCCAGATGGCTCTCATCCAAGATCTGTCTCAAAGACAAGAGGAACTCAGGGTTCTCGTCCGCCAGCTGCTTCAAAACAACCAACCGGGGCAAACATCTGAGGTTGAAGAGCAAGTCACCACTCATCCTCCATCCACTCAAGAAGACAAAGGGAAGGCTCCTTTACTTGCTTCAGGGTCACAAGCCCAGCAACAACCTCACCAACGTCAACGGGGTAATCGGTGTAAGCAAGAAACGTCGGGAAGACAGTTCACAGAGACTGAGATACCATCATCCTTCATACTGAAGTGCTTGTTGGAGGTCAACCTGCTTACTTTAAGGGACCCTCCTCGGAAGCCCAATACCTCCGCTCCTAACTATCATCCCGATGCATTTTGTGCTTACCACTCCTACAGCCCGGGACACAACACCGACGACTGTTGGGCCTTGAAGAACAAGATTCAAGATCTGATCGACATTGGAGTGCTGGAATTCATGCCAGACGGCGAGATGAAAATCTTCCGTTAAGGAGTTCTCCACCTGAAGTGACATAGCTCAAGCTGAGAGACTTTTGCTTCATTTGAATTTGCAAAGTTGTAATTTCTTTTGTTATTCAAACAATTACCTGTTGATGTTAAACTCTGTTTCATTAATGCATTGCATATGTTTGTCTTGAATTCATCCATTCGTTTCACTACTCTTATGCTTTCTTTATGATATTTAACTCTTGATAAAAAGCTGCAAGCCTTTAGAGGGAGGATGACGAAACAATACCATAATCTCATACAATATGCTTTTGAACGGACCTTGCTGATGATGTACAGGCATTTGTTTCAATTCTTAAATACTGGAGTTATAAGGAAGATAATCCCTAGTCAACCCCTTCGAGCCAAAGAAGTAGGAGTTTTCTGTTCTAAACAATCAAAACCTTTGATATAAACCTGGGGGAAGGGTAGTATCTCAGTTAATTCAAAAGAAAATGCGCATTGAAGTCGCAAACTCTCAGTTTGTAACACAACGAACGACGTCAAAAAAAGAAGAAGAAAAAGAGCATTCCCTTGGAATCAAAAGACAAGGGTGGTTCCCCATCATATAAGCAGTCAATCTCTCAAAAGAGAAAAGCCTACCAAGCCAAAACCTGTAAAGGAGGCTTAAGAAAGCTGGGGCATCCCGCTGACTGTAATCTCAAAAAACGGGAACGGTCAGGCAAAAGTTAGGGATAACAAATCAAAATCAAAATAGTGAGGTCATTACAAATCCTCAACAACATGAAAAATGTTGCAAGAAAGAAAAAGGAGATGATGACTGTCTCCCAAATTCAATTGGTGAACCATCACCCAAAAGGTCGTTCCAAACTCAAAACAGAGTGCGACGCACAATTAACTGAGCTTAGGTGTGAAGAACATCACGAAGAGCGGGTGGGTACAAATATACTTTGAGCCTTTATCCTTTGTTTCGTAAACCGTGAACCAGGCCACGTTACAACCCTTCAAAAGTCCTAATTGAAGCATGGGTTAGTTCGAAAGCATACTGTTTCAAAAGGTATCCTGACTCCTGTAAGGCTTTGCCTTAAAATCTTGTGTTGACTTGTCTTATAAAAAAAAATTTCTGCTAAAAAACACATTTTTCAAAACTTCGAGACAAGCATAAACTTTGCATTGCTTGAATATCACTGTTTGCATTTGGCTATTTGTTTGACAGCGAAGAAATTCATACAGCGAATGTTCGGAGGAACGGAAACTCTCTCAATGAGTAAAATCACTTCAAGAAGGATGACACTTCCAACGATAAATATCCTATCAACAAGGGGCATGACATGGCACTATCCAGTTAACCTGGGGCAGTCCAGTCGAGGTTTCAACAGATCTTTCAAAGTTCAGTTAACCTGGGGCAGTCGAGTCAAGATTTCAAGAAATCTCTCAATTTGCAGAGTAATCTGATTCAAGTCTCCTTCACCTCCACTTGGGGCATTCGAATGTCAAAAGTGTTCAACAATTCCTTCATCACCTGCTGGAAATTACAACCACCAACAGAATAACGGGCAATTAAAACTCCCAATTTCTGACCCTCAACAAAATCAAGATCTAGAAATAGTTCAAGATGTAACCCAGATTTGGCGACATTCTATAACTCATTCAGATTTGTTTCCAGATATAGTTCAAGATGTGACCCAGATTTGGCGACATTCCATAACTCATTCAGATTTCATTCCAGATATAGTTCAAGATGTGACCTAGGATTTGGCGACATTCTATAACTTATTCAGATTTTCTTCTAGAGATAGTTCAAGATGTGACCCAGAGATGGCGACATTCAGTAACTTATTCCAGGCCAACACCTGCAGCAATCAGAAGATTCTTGCAATCCCCAGTCAAAGACTTCCAGAATCTAATTCCCCTCAGAGTCAAGTTTCAAAATCCCCAGCGGAGCTAAAACTTCCAACTATCAATCCTCAAGTAGAGTGAAGACTCTCATTCTCAGCATCTCGCAGAATATTTGAATATTCTCCGGTGAAGATCTCCTCAAGACATGAATTCCCCAGTAGTTTGGCATACAACCCAAGCTTCTGATTCCCCAACGGTGGTCCCAAGACTTCTCATTTTCAACAATCAAAAGATTCTTGCCCTCCACAGCAGCAGCCAAGGAATTGTTCTCCCCTGCAGCAGTCAAGATTCTTTTATCTTCAGTCATCCGGGATTCATCTATCCTCAGCAAGATAGCTCATCAGCCTACACGCGCATTCATCACATTCATATCATAAACATTGGTGTGACATGCATTGCATCATGCATCATGACATTACATACAGCTAACTCTTTACCTTTTCAGGAAAGAGCAGTCGACAGACAAAGATCATCTTCCGAGATTCATCCAGAAATAGTCCAGATGTGACCCGGACACGGCGACATTCTGATACTTATCCCAGATTCACTCAGATGCAGTTTTACACGGACGCATCATCAGGAAACCCTGCACCGGTTCCCCCTCCACTTCAAGACTTCTGAAAACCGTTCACGGGTTCTCCAGTAATGGATGTTAACCTATCGCTTGTTCAGACTCTTCTCAACTTTTGAAAACAGTTTACGGACGCTTCCCAACAACGGATGTTGCTCTATTGCTTATTCAACTTCAAGACTTCTGAAAACAGTTTACGGATTCTTCCCAACAACGGATGTTAATCTATCGCTTGTTCAGATGCAACTTTTGAAAACAGTTTACGGATGCTTCCCAACAACGGATGCTGCTCTATTGCTTATTCAACTCCAAGACTTCTGAAAACAGTTCACGGGTTCTCCAGTAACGGATGTTAACCTATCGCTTGTTCAGACTCTTCTCAACTTTTGAAAACAGTTTACGGACGCTTCCCAACAATGGACGCTGCTCTATTGCTTATTCAACTTCAAGACTTCTGAAAACAGTTTATGGATTCTTCCCAACAACAGATGTTAATCTATCGCTTGTTCAGATGCAACTTTTGAAAACAATTTACGGACGCTTCCCAACAACGAATGCTGCTCTATTGCTTATTCAACTTCAAGACTTTTGAAAACAGTTTACGGATTCTTCCCAACAACGGATGTTAATCTATCGCTTGTTCAGATGCAACTTTTGAAAACAGTTTACGGATTCTTCCCAACAACGGATGTTAATCTATTGCTTATTCAATCTCAACTCCTGAAAACAGTTTACGGATTCTTCCCAACAACGGATGTTAATCTATCGCTTGTTCAGGCTCAACTTTTGAAAACATTTTACGGATTCTTCCCAACAACGGATGCTAATCTATTGCTTATTCAATCTCAACTCCTGAAAACAGTTCACGGATTCTCCAAACACGGACGTCAATCTATTGCTTGTTCAGCCCCCCCCCCCCCCAATTCAGAGATGTTCCAAAACAGGGACACCTTTCTGATACTCGTCCATTCACCAGCGACATACAGTTCAAACAATCATTTCCAGATGGCATCTATAAGCCCATCCTCCAGTTCAACATTTCTAGATGGCATCTATAAGCCCATCCTCCTACCAGCAGTCACCAAATGGCATCTTTAAGCCCATTCTCAGATGGCATCTCTAAGCCCATTCCCCGACAAGATTCTATCACATCCCTAGATGGCATCGTTAAGCCCATCACCAAATGGCATCTGTAAGCCCATTCCCTCTACCATCACATCGCCGAGTGCAAATTTTCAGGGCACTCTAGTGTCCAATCTCCTTTTACATTCGAGTCGCGAAAGGCAAACTTGCGAATCTAACTCTTCAGGTCCAAGAAGATTGAACAGGGGCAACTGTTGTACCCCAAAATTTGCCCTCGCATTTTTTCCACAAGAAATCACATCTTCAGACTTTTCCTGATTTTTTCAGATTGGCTCAAGAATCGGTCACACAGACTTTTCTCGTCAGTCAGACAAAATTAGGGTTTTATTGATTTTTATGGCTCTGGAACAATTCAAACAGTTTGTTTAGGGTTTAGGTTGATTATTGGCTCAGCTTTGATCAGGCGGACGCTTCTTTGATTTTTAATCAAGAACTAGGGTTTGTGTGCAGATCTCTCAGAAAGATTTAAATTCTACAGTGCTTTTCAAGTTATTCTGAGATATGGACTGAGGCATTTGGACTGAGTTTGCAATGTTTGACTAAATCAGTGAAAAGAGGCAGATGGACGTTTTGTTTAATTAACTGTCGTCTGGTTTGAAATTGTGCTTTACTTTGGATAATTGGAGCGTCGGGGTTGTTATTGATTATAATACTAGTGTTTATCAATTGATTATTTATTTTTAAGTTAATATAATTGGAATTTATTTCCATTTTATTTTAATCTAAGAATTATAAGCAATTAGATAAATATTTGAAGAAGAATTAAAAATGAATGACAAATAAAAGGACTTTTTATTTATTTTTAAATTATTTGTATAATTGTTTTTGTTTACAAAATGTATACAATAATAATATTACAGTAATTTAAATTTAAATAAAACTATCCTAATTTTTCTAAGTTTTCCTAAGTCTTCATCTTCCATCCCTTGCTCCCTCTGCCTCATTGGATTTTATCTGCAAAGAATAGAAAAGAAGAAAAAGTCAATTGAAGCAGATAAATAATTAAAGAGACAGACAGATAAAAGAGAATTCATCATTAAAAGCAAATGGCCGGGATCAGTTCGCCCACTCTGCAAATCACGGGATTTCTCCCGGTTCACAAAGAGGGATGAAAATGTTTGCAAATTAAAAAATGAATGCACAAAGTATACAAATTGCACATTTCAAATTGGCCAACCAACTGCATAGTTCAAAGCAAACAGCATGTATAAGAGTCCAAGTCCAAACTAGGTTCCAATGTCAAACTAAACAAAAAGTTGTCCAAAGGATGTCAAAGTACAAAAGGCCATCAAAGCTGTCAAAAGAAGATATGCAAATATCAGGAAAGTACAAAGTATGCAGAGAAAGATTAGAAGTGCAAGCAATATCGTTTCATCATTTCCCAGCCATTGCTTTTTCAGAACTAAAGTACACATAACATTATTTTAATGTTTTAATTTGTACTAGAGAGAGAGAAGAGAGGAGAAGTTAGGCTTACAAGTTTTGGCTTTAGGCTGGAGAAAAGAAATATAAAAGCAAGATGCTAACACAGTAAAAGGGGGGAGGAATATCACAAAAGAAAAATATAGAACTACCAAGTCCCAAACCTGCATTGACCTTCAAAATATCAAAGCCATTAACCTGCTGAAGCAAAAACCAAAGTCAAAAGCATACATAGCCTAAAGCTTGTTAAGGCATTGAGACCAAGGTTGCAAGCCTAAGCATCAAACAGTTTAAACCAGTAAACCCTACCAAGTCCCAAACCTGCATCAACACCTAAGCCTTAAACTATTGCAACAAAAACATAAAACCTGTACCAGTCATCAAGCCTGAAACCTGAAAACCCCAAGGCCTTACCAGTTACAAACTCACATAATATCCAAACTATCCTCAACCTGTGTAAACTCAGCATACCACAAGGCCATGACCTGTAAACAGCATAAGCCTTACAAACCTACTCAAAACACCATTCCTGTCAAGCTTAAAGGCCACAACCTCAAGGCCCTCAAGCATAAAATCTGAACTACCAAAAGGCCAAGACCTAAAAAGCATCAAGCCTTACCAGTTTAAACAAAAAAGCATACAAGCCCTTTTCAACACAAGCCTGGTCAGATCAAGGCAACAAAAAAGGCCTCAGAGAACTCTCATCATAGGCAAATATACAAAAAGCAACAGAAGCGAGGCTAACAGAAAAAGATGAAAAGGTGACCAAACTAGGTTTTCAGTTTGTCATCATAAAACCTGAAAGAAGCGATACAAAATACCCGTTTCCAGCAAGCGAGCTCAACATCTTCACTGTTTCCTCCGCCGTCAAGCCCTCCAAACGCCTCCACGTCCGCCTCTCCCTCCAATAAAAGGTAGCATTTTTCTTCTTTTCTTCCCTTTCCACAACCACAACAAAGCTAAAATCAGAATCAATAAGCAAAAGCGAAACATGTAAAACATAAAAAAACGGAAACCCTAACGCGAATGACTCAGAAAACATTACCTTCAAGTCACATCGCTGAATGACCCATGGAAGAGAGATGAATGATGGCGTGGTGGCTAGGCGTGGGAGGTTTTCGTTCAGGAATCAATGGCCCTGGACTTGAGAGATGAAGGAAGCGAACAAAAAGGAACGAGGATGAACAAACGGCGCGCCTCTGTCAAACCCTAGCTTTCCCTAATGAAAACAAATGTTGAAACCCTTTACAAAACTATTATTCAGAACTTGGGCCATAACACATTCTAGCAAGCCCAAGTCCATTTTGTTTGTTCTGGATACACCCCCATTTCCTTATCATTAGGGTTAATCCATTTGGGCTATAATTCTCCCTTGGCCCATTTAATCTTTTTTAAAAAAAAAAAACTAACTCATACTAATTTTTTTTTTGTTTAAATGAAAAATGTTACAATCAAAATTCTTTTTGAAATACCTTTTTAAAAGTATATGGAAATAAAGTCCTTTTTTAACTTAAATAATATTCTTTTCTAAAAATTCTTATTTAATACCCTTTTTTACATTAACACTAAAATACATAAATATTAAATATTGTTAAAATTAAAACTGTTCTTTTCTTGTTTTTTTCCTTTATTGAAACTTTTTATTTAAAAACATTTTTTGTACATAAAACAATAATACATAATATAATTAAAACTTAAAACATTTCTTTCTTTTTCTTAAAATATCTTATTTGTCCATAAATAAATCAATACATAATTTTTTTTAAGTTAATACTTTTGTTTTCTAAAAATACTTTTTTCGTACATATTAAAGAAAAATACAAGATTATCAAAATTAAATAAAAAAAAATATTTAATTCTTTTCATTAGGGTTAACAATACTTAATTTCCTTAACATTTTGCCACTTGTAAATAAATTACACTTACACCATACACTAATACATTTACTTTGCTTTACACATATACAATTGCTATTCTTGTACATTACATTATATATTACATTTGATCGCAATTCGATTTGGTTGTAAATTATTGGACACTACGCTCCTAAAGTCTCATCCCCATTTGTAAATTTGTACCCCCACTCCCGGATACTATTTGTAATAGCGTAGGCTTTAAATTCCCGCAATTTATCGCTTTCGAATTATACCATGGTTAGACCTAGGGTTTGCATGTACATAAAATCAAACGCTAGATAACCTAATACAAGACAAATACATGAAATCAATACACAATCACACTTGCACCCCCTAGGGTAATCCCACATGTTGCCTTCCAAAATGGGCCATGCTTGCACGTCGAGTTTCTTTGGCAAAACAATTCAAAATGATCATAAGTCCCTCGATGACGCTTTCGAAAGTTGCCTAAACGGAATGATCATAGTCCCTTCAAGCAAATTGCCAAAGACACTTGGCACCATTGCATTCATGGTCCATACGATGACCCGCGCCTGTCCCGATCATATCCTAAACGCAAGATTGTCCACCAAATTCAATGGTGGAACAAAATTGTTAAAAAAGGGTTGAAAACATAGAGAAAACCTTTGAGTACAATAGGGGTAGACAAAACTCTTAGTTACTTGAAACCAACTTGCAAAAACACTTGCCTCCTTTTCAAAAACCACACTTCACAAACACTTTCAAAACAAACTTCCAAAAACATTTTGAAACATCTTTTCGAAAAGATACACACCGTTGTAAAACATTCGAGTAAAGAATTGTTACAACGGTTGCCGAAACAAAGGTGTCTATTTCAAAAACATTTTCAAAACACGCACACACACCAACTTCAAGCAATCGAAAATCAAGGCAAGTGATCTAAGCAAGTAACTAAGAGCCCATGGATAACCATGGATAGAAAGGGTGCTAATACCTTCCCTTTCTATAATCTACTCCCCGAACCCAAGAAAACATCTCAAAGGTTTTTGCTGTGCTTTTTAACCTTTCCTTAGGATAAAATAAAAAGTCGGTGGTGACTCTTGCTAAACTGAACAAGTGCGAAAACAAACGCAAAACTCTAGTCAGTTCTCCCACCGTATCACAACAGGAAAGACAGCTTCGTAGGGCATCCCTAGCTTCTGAGCACGTGTACGAATCCACCAGAGATATGGTTCCATTGGAAGAGAAGTCTTCACACCTAACTCGTGCAGATTAGACCTGTGTACCCTATCCCAAGCTCATATGAACCTGCGACGATGCTCATCACTATCCCCTTGGAAGTCAAAGACAATGCTCGACATCAGCAACTCATGAGTTCCTTCCCTCCTAGCTCGCCCAAATTGGCGTAAGGCTAAACACGGATTATAGGTGATCCCTCCATTGATTCCTAGTAGTGGAACATTGGGGTATTCCCTACAAAGATCAATAATAGCTACGTCTTCCATGTCCTTATTAGTCCAAATGATATCCGTGTGAGAAAGGGACATAATCCTGTAGGCCTAACCCATGCCTTCCTTGTTTTTCAAAACTATTTTTGGGAGGTGATAAATATACCACCTCGCCAGCAATGGTGCACAGCACGTAAGGGTTCCCCGTTTCCGAGCAGTACGAGCATATAGAGTGTGAAGGATATCACCCAAGAGAGTGGGTACTGGATTACCGGACATGAAAATCTTCACCGCATTCACGTCAACAAAAGAATCTGAGTTGGGAAACAGAACCAGACCATAAATAAGAAGAGCCAGGATGTCCTCGAACGCCTGAAAGTCTAAACTGTCCCAGAACTGATTAGCCCGACCGACCAAGAACTTAGTCAAGAAGCCTTTTATCCCACTCCGAGTTTCCCAATTAGACATTACTTCAGCCTTTGTCAGATGGAGGGCTGAAGCAATCTCTTTCGGCCTAAGGACTTTCTCCCAACCTGTAAACGGGGTCTTCTCTAGAATGGAGATACAAAGTAGATCAGAGAACTCTTCCAAGGTGGGGACCAACTGGTAGTCCGGAAAAGTAAAGCAATGGTACATTGGATCAAAGAACTGGACTAAGACACTCATCATCTGTTCATCCATCTTGGAGGTGACCAAATCAAGGAGGTGCCCATGTCTTCTGATAAAGGAAGAAGTATCTGGAACCTTTGCAACCAAAACTCTAAACTGAGTGGGAATCTGGACAAAGTTGATCCGAATAGTGTTTCTACGCATAGATGTCATGACCTACAAAATAGAACAAAGATGAATCCCATTGGTCTTTGAAATGGTTAGTCCAATGCAATATGCATGTGATGTCATGATGCATGATGTCATGATAGAAACACACCACAGGTATTCACAAATAGCAAACTTGGTAAGGGCAAACAAGTCACACAGATAGCCCTTAGATTTCAGGCTGGCAAGGAGCTTAGGTATTACCCTCTTTCAGTTCAGTTGGTCTAAAGCTATCCTAGGAATAGTAACCGGGTTCTAGAGGATCTCAATATCACTGACCACCCTCGATCGGTCATAATTCCAGTTTAGAAACCTTTTCTTGCGGCCGGAATCATCGCGAGAGTTTGGTCTCAATGAGTGTAGCATACTGCTACTGTTCTATGGCCAAGTTGGTCAATTATAGGTTCTAAGGTCAGTTTGTGCTTAATGACCCCTTAGAAGACCCATATTCTCCTCGTTACACCACAAGGGATATCAGTATAAACTAAAGTGTCACACCAACGTAGCTACTGCTTCAATTGTATCAGTCTACGCCGTACAGTTCCCTCACAGTTTATTGCTACTTACCTAAAGGGTATACCCCAGATCCGGGATAGGATCTATAGTAACTCTGATTCAAACCCACAAAGATAAAGCATACAAGTCAAGCAATTGAAAACAATATGAACTATTCCTAAGGTACACCCCACTTATATGTTCCCCAGCAGAGTCGCCAGTTCTGTGATACAGTGGGAAGAATTGACTGTTTTTGGAATGCTGGTTCGCGTTTTGCGTTTGTTTTCGCAAAATGTCGCGGTAAGCAAGAGTCGCCACCAAATTTTATTTTATCCAACAAGAAAAGGAAAAAAGCACAGAAAAATTCCTTTTTCTAGATATTTCTCGGGTTCGGGGGGTAGATTATAGAAAGGGAAGGTATTAGCACCCTTTCTATCTATAGTTATCTACGGGCTCTTAGGTACTTGCTCAATTGTTTTCAAAATTGTTTTCTTTGTGCTTTGTGGGTTTGAAAAAGTTTTTGTTTTGAAACTTCAATTTAACTCTTGCTTCTGTCCTCAAGAGTGTAATGAAGTGTTTTTTTGAAAACTTTGTTCAAAAAAGTGTAAGTGTGAAAGAGTTTTGTTTTGAAAGAGCAAGTATCCAAGAGCCATCTACCTACTCGAAAAAGGAATTGTTCTATGCTAATTCCCTTTATACAATGCTATCCCACTATTAATGAGTAGGAACCACCGTCGTTGGAGTTTAAGGGTCAATTCGAATGAGGGACAGACGGTCACTAAAGCAATGTTAGGACGCCTTAACGGTAACCCTAATGTCTTAGATCATTTGTTTGAGGCAACAATATCCGAGGCAACCATTTCGAGGCGACTATGATCTTTTAGACAAGAGGATGACCTCTAAAACGACCTATACTCAATGTCCGTGTATGAAGGAAACCAATTGGGGTGTACCCTAAGAGTGCGCATGTGCGAGTGTATCCTTTTCAGTCATTTTTATCTTTGCACATGTTAAGGGTGATCTAATTTGATTTTAAGATTAAACATTCAGTCTTGTCATGCAAACCTTATTATCAAACATCTAGCAGTTATAATTTACAGAAATTAAAGGTGCGGAAATTAAATTACAAGGCGTCGGGTATTTACATCGCCAAAAGCAACCCTTTGAAAATAAAATAAAATAAAGCGGTAAATAAATAAAATGTCCTAATTATCTATTACAAACCGGAAGCAGATACATCAATATGGATGAAAACAAATAAAGCGCGCGGGAAGTTAAATCGAATGCGAATTTTAGGGTTTTGACCCTTTTTAAAAGAAAATGCCTCTTTTAGTTGTTTTTATTTAAAGAAAGAAATTAAATTCTAAATTAAATAACTAAATTAAATTAATAAGTTAATTAATGAAAAATAATTTAAGACATATTTTTGGGTTTTTTATTATTTTAAGAAAGAAAATAAAAATAATTAAATGAATTAAAACCTAATGATTTCTAATTAATTTTAAATATTTACAAAATAAATTAAAGTTTCCTAATTAATATCCTAATTAATTGATAATTTTATTAATAAAAATAAAAGTTTTAAAATTTGATTGGATAAAAAAAAGTATTTTTGTGATTTTTTTGATAAAAAGGAATTTTGTTATTGGTTAGAAATAAATTAAACAAAATTAAAGTAATTAAATAACTAAACAAAATATCAAGAAAAGAGAGAGTGGGCCTGGTTTTGGAGGGTGTGGAAAGCAATTCGTCCGCCAAATTGATGCTGACCCATGTGGACTTTTGGGATCCTGTGTAGGCGCGTTGACTGATTCTTTGGTGGACCTTCAATATTTGACCACCAGATCTGGCCTTTTGGCCATCTGGCGCTTGGATTGGTGAGGGAGTATGGTGTGGACCTGGCCCCTGCGTGTACATGATCTCCTGAAAATTAAGAAGAAAATACAAATTGCTGGAGGCAGGGATCGAACCCCTGACCTCCAACCTTTGGGTCCTTTATGGCCTATGTGGAAACCACTGAAGCAAGTTGTTGTTTTGTTAATAATAATAAAAATAATATATTATATAAAAAAACAAATTAAATGCCAGAAAAACAAAAAAACACGCGTTATCGTTTGAATGGCCCAATGGACGGATGACACGAGTTCATCCCTGTCCTCCAAACACTGTAACTTTACCTGCGGATTTTATCCGCAACAAAGGACGCAACTTCATTCTAAAATCCTCCTCAGGCTATGGAAACGATTTCTAAGGGCATGGTTGGGTTCGTCTCGAACCACTGATTACATCCATGACGAACATGATGGCCAATTTTCCCTGAAACAGAAAACCCCAAAAATAAAAGACGAAACCCTAATAATGATGGGTCTCGTTACAAGTCACGAAAACGCAATTGAATGATGCCAAATGCTTGCAAATGGTTTATAGATTCAGGATACGCTGCCAATTCATATCAACCATGCTTAAATTGAGAAATACGAAATCAAAAACAGGGCCATGTTACGAAGGACTTACAACGCGTATGAGGGCCTGAGAATGCTTGGTTTGGATTGGGTTAGCTTGTGAGAATTGCCAGAAGCGATTGGGATACGTCTCAAGTCTTGAAAATGTCTCTAGGGTTGATTTCGATCTCCCACTTTTTTGTGATTTTTGCAGCTTTTGTTCTGCCTCTCCAAGTACTCTCCAACCTTAATTCTTGTATGCTGCGCTTGCTTATGTATTGTGCAATACATTAGGTCTCAATTTGCTGTCCAAATCTCTCTCAATTAAGGCTTTGATACTTGATTTGATTTGCCTTTACAAACTTGCCAAATTTGATCCAAATCATATCTTCTTGTGCATAATTACCTTGACACAAATTTGATTGCAATGCTAGCTGTGATCAAAGCCTAAAACAACCAGAAAATCATTAGTTATCAATGCCTTAGATTTTATGTGATTTTATTTGATTTAAAATGGATTAATCCAAATAAAAATCAAATTAAATAATAATAATGAGATATGGACACATGGCCAAGGCTATAGAACGTGGTCTACAAGGCAAACTCAAAACAAGTGAAAAAGAATGGGCCCATTTGACAAAATTTGAAGTTTTGGGGATAGTTGACTTTTGGCAATTTTGCAAAAAAGTCCAACTTCAACAATGCATAACATCTTCAATTTTGAACTTTTTAAGGTGTTCTTAGACTTTTTAGAAATATTGAGATGTCCTATAATCAACCCTTTTGGTCTCATCGCATTTTGATATTCCATGCTCAAGTTATAAGCTTTGGCAAAAAAGGTGTTTTTGTTGACTTTTCAAAATGACCTATAATATCCAAATTCATAACTTCTTGTGAGTGAATTTTTTGAACTTGGGGTATGAAGATGGATTGTAGGTAATTGAATCCTATTAAATATTAGCTTTGTATGGGTCATTTATCATAAAGTATGAGAAAGTTATGCTTGGTCAAAGTTGGGTTGACTTTTCCTACAAAACCCTAGTTTAGCAACTTTTGAACCTTGATGAATTTTGAGCAATCCTTGATGAATCATGATCAACCCTTGATAAAATGATGAAATATCCTTCAAAATGAGAATGTTGACAAAAAATCTTGAAGTTTGACTGTTTGTAGGTCACAGTTAACTTTTGCCCTAACACAGTCGATTTTTGGACCTTTGGGCAATTGATAGAGCAAACTTCCTATGCAAGGCTTGAAATTTGACATGGATGATCTTGAGAACATATTAGGACATTGGTGAGCATTTTAGGTCATTTGGACTCAATGATCTTGATGCAACACAAAACCCTAATTTGGGGTAGACTGCCTTAGGAGAGAGCTTATCTGATCAACCCTTGAGCAACCTTGACCAACTTGGGGATTTTTCTTGCAATGTTTTGAGAAATGTGGGAGGGAAAATTTTGGGGTACAACAACCATGAGACATTTAACCTTCAAAGATGGATCATCAAGGGAAATCATGAATATATTATTGATTCTTTTACCTTTAAGTATAACCTCATGAGTGACTTCGTCTTCTATCAAACATTCATCCTTGGTGAACTTGATTTTGAAGCCTTTGTCACAAATTTGGCTAATACTTAGAAGATTGTGCTTTATTCCTTCAACATAAAGAACATATTCAATGGATGTGAAAGGTGGAGCACCAACTTTGCCTTTGCCTAGGATTCTTCCCTTATTATTGTCTCCATAAGTGACAGAACCCATGGCCTTTAGCGCTAGATGTGAAAAAAAATTTATATCTCCTGTCATATGTTTTGAACAACCACTATCAAGATACCAAAGATTTCATGTGGTCTTCAAGCATACCTGCAAAACAAATTAGGTTTTGTTAGGTACCCAAGTTGCTTTGGGTCCTTTATAATTAGTGCCTTTCTTTACCCATACATAATGCACACTTGCCACACTGAAGTTTCTAACATAGCAAGCATTAGGTGTATGGCCTTTAATACCACAATAAAAATAAGTAGGTTCAAAGTTACTTCTATATCTAGAAGGATAAGATTTCTTCTTAGAAAATGTTTTCTTTTTCGGATAGTGACGAACTATTTTAGGTTTGTTCACTTTCTCTTTGGAAGGTTGATCACTTGCCTTAACAAATATAGTTTGGTTAGAACTTGGTTTTGAAAACTTTGAATATCCAAGTCCACTTTTATCATTGGAGTATATTTGTTGGCTAATAACACCTTCCAATCCAATTTTCCCTTTTTCATATCTTTCAATGACTCTTTTTAATTGGACAATTTGGAAAGAGAGTGAGTCACAATTTTTGCATACAAAATTCTGTTTTTGTTCATCACTTGATTTTTGTTTTTCTTCTTTGAAATCTTTTTCCATTGAAACATATTTTTCTTCTAAGGATGAAATTTGTTTCTTTTGTGATGAAATGGTTTTATACAGAATTTTGCATTCATTCAATATTTCATCTATAGCACCTTGTGCGTCACTATCAAAAAGAGAAAATTCATTACTTACCTCATTGTCTTCATCATCGGAATGGTGTGAGCCCATCAATTCTAGATTTTCACTTTCATCACTATCGGAATCGGATGAGGAACTTATTTCATTGTCCTCCCATGCGACATAAGCCTTTTTGTTCTTGAATCCTTCTTGCTTTTGAAGCCACCTTTCTTGGAGAGTTTTGGACAATCTGGCTTGATATGACCTTGCTTACCACATTCATAACATGTGATTTCTTTTGTTGATGTGGAGCCTTCTTTTTTCTGAAAGTGTTTCTTTCCTTTTGAATGAGAAAAAGCTTTGTCATTTCTACCGAAGAACTTACCAAGCCTTTTAAAAAGAAGCATGAAGTTTTCATCTTCTTCTGGATTGTTTTCCTTTTCAACTTCCTTGGAGTCTATCTTCAAAGCAATATTCTTGGATTTCTTCTCTTGATTTTCATGCTTTTCGATTCTTCCGAGTTCTGTTTCGTATTCTTGAAGTTTTCCAAATAATGTTGCGGATGTCATGTTGGAGAGACTTTTCTTTTCTAAAATTGTTGTTACCTTTGGTTGCCATTCCTTAGTTAAGGACCTAAGTACTTTCAGATTCAATTCATCATTCGTCAAAGTTTTACCAAGAGCAGTTAGATGATTTGTCAATTGCACAAATCTCTTTTGTATGTCAACAATGGTTTCTCCGGCCTGCATTCGAAATAATTCATATTATTGACTTAGGGTATTTAGTCTTGATCTTTTTACTTCAACCGTTCCTTCATGAGTTTGTACCAAGGTATCCCATATTTCCTTTCCTGTTTTGCATGCCGAAACACGGAAGAATTCGTCCATGCTAAGTGCACCTTGAAGAAGGTTTATTACCTTTTTGTCATAGAGAACTTTCTTCTTATCATCATCGTCCCATGCAGTTTTAGGATTTGATGAGCCAACACCATTGTTTACCGTTATAGGGATAAATTGACCATTTTCGACGGCATCCCATATTTCTTCTCCTTGTGCTTCTAGATGTGCCTTCATGCGTATTTTCCAAAAGTCAAAATATTCACCACAAAATAGAGGGGGCTTGTTGTTACTACCATCATCTCTGAAAACGAGATTATGATTTGTGGAAGCCATTCTGGATCTTTTAGGAGCAGGTTACCTATAACCTGCTCTGATACCAATTGTAAGTACGAAGTGCGCCTAAGAGGGGGGGGGGGTGATTTAGGTACTTTAAAAATTTTGTTTTTTAGTGATGATGGTTCTTTTTTTTCTGGTTATAAGTGAGTTTAGGAAAGCTTAAAAATGCAGAAAAATAAAGAGACACAAGCGATATATCCTGGTTCCCCTCACAGTCCGAGAGTACTCCAGTCCCCTTTCAACATGAAAGAGATTTCCTTATTGTGGAAAACTTGAACAAGAACTACAAACCAAACCAAGAACAATCCTCTTGGATTTTCACTAAGTTACCTATGAGAAAAATCCTCTCAATGTAACTACACTTATATCCAAACAACTTGGAAAGACAAGATTTCAACAAAAACACTTAAACTTAATTCCAACAATCCTGGAAAATAAGTAAGTAAATATCAATTTGTGAGTTTGAGTGAGTAGAGTAATATTGATCTCTAAGAGTGATTTGAAAATGTATAATCTTCTTATTTCAATAATAATATTGTACAAAGACTCAAGATATATTTGCTCAAAGTTTTCTGTTTGTTAATGTATGAGAATGTGCAGAAAACTTATGCATGAAAATGAAGAATGCTTGAGTTTGTATTTTGAAAGTTCAGAAAATATTTATGAAAGAAGGTGTTAGATCTGATTTTGAAATTGAATATTTATATTGTCATAACAGCCTTTTGAAACATCATGAAGATCTGGAAATGTATCATGAACAAATGCCAAGTTTGAGTGAAAAGGTGTAATGAAAAGGCATGACCAAAAGGCATGAACAAAGCTGTTATTTTTCAAATTCGTGTAGTATGCAATCGATTGCACCCTTGGTGTAAATTGATTGCACAAGGTTTTTAACAGCTATTTTTTCAAAATCTTTAAGAGTGCAATCGATTGCACTAACAATGTAATTGATTGCATGCAAAGTCAGTAGCAAAAATTAACTGAGTGCAATTGATTGCACTGACAATGTAATCGATTGCATGCAAAGTCAGTAGTAAACGTTTTGAAAAATTTAAGTATGCAATCGATTGCATAGGCAATGTAAATCGATTTCACAAAGAAATAGAAGCAAAAGATCTGAAATTTTGAAGTGTGCAATCTATTGCACTAAGGTGTAAATCGATTGCATGCAGAAGAAAAATTAAATTTTATCTTTGAAAAGCTTGAGTAATGATTCTTAAACATTTCTTTTTCATTTTTGAGCATCTATATCTTAAGATCAAAGTAGATAATATTATTATACCTTTAAAGTTGTTGAGAGCTTTGAATGAAGATATTATCCTTAGATACTTAGATGCTTGATCAAAATCTTTGCCTTCTTTGTTAGCCATGGTTTGTCTTCATCAAAACAAAAGCTTATTTGTGAAGCTTGATTTTACAACATTGATTCAGAAGAAGCTGGTTCAGACCCGACCACCTCCCGCCATACCATCACCATTGCCTTGGTATTACAAGGCAGGCCAAACATGTGCTTTTCATCAGGGAGCACCAGGGCATAGTGTTGAGAATTGTTATCCTTTGAAGACTGAGGTGCAAAAGTTGGTAAAGTATGGTGTTCTATCTTTCACGGACGTGGGACCTAATGTGAAAGAAAATCCTCTACCCAAGCATAAGGGATTAAATGTTGTGAATATGGTGGCCGGTTGTCCAGGCGACTTCCAGATTTTTGATATTAAACTGGTTAGAGGAGATTTGGTGAAAATGTATGCAGACCTTTGTGAACTTAGCTACTATACGCATGACCATTCCGGTTGTGCTATTTTCATTACAGATATACAGGGTTGCGATAAGATAAAGGATGCTTTACAAGAGATGATGGATGAGGTCCTAATCCATATAATCAGGCCTAGGGCAGAGTATGAAGAGGAGGTGAATATGGTTTCATGATTTCCAGGAGAATTTATAATTTTTGATGTAGAGTATATGAATGAGGACCTTGTGCAATTACATGCTACCTTCTGCCATATGGCTGGTCAGGTGAAACACCAATATGGATCTTGCTGAGTTTGCTATCGAGATTCCCGAGGATGTTCAATCGTGAAGAAGGGTGTTCAGTTGTTGTTATATAATTGAATTATCAAGGTTACAAGTCAAAGGGATGATTACCATCAAGTTTATATGGTTGAGGTTTATTTGACTGAAGAAGAGTCGGATGAAGATGATTCCTCCGCAGTTGAGTATTTCTCCTCAGATGAGGATTTTTTTCTAAAAATGACTCAATAATGACTGATTGTGTTGAAGAAGGGGTAAACGTCATTGTACCTTGTTTTGGGCACCCGCCCATCTTGAAGTTGAGTATTATAGCAAGCCAGTTGTTACCCCATTGGTGATTAGTTTGTCGGGTCCTATCCCCTACAAGTCAGATAAGGTTGTGCCTTATAAATACAACACTACAATCTTAGAGGATGGAGTGGAAGTTCCCATCCAGCCAATGCCTGATGTTGGGAATATTGCTGAAAATAGCAGGGTGACCCGCAATGGTCGTGTGTTTGCACCAGCTGTTCGAAGAGATGTTAGTGCTGGAGAGAAAATTGATGAGAATGTTGAACCCAAGAAGGCTACGGGTGAGATTAGTGGGGTTGTGTTAGAGAAAGAAGTGGATGATATTTTGAAGATAATCAAGATGAGCGACTACATAATTATAAATCAGCTACTGTAGACTCCTTCAAAAATATCTATCTTGGCGTTATTGATGAACTCCTCTGCTCACAGAGAATCCTTGATGAGGGTACTGGACCAAGCTTTTGTGGAGAGTGATATGCCAATATACCAATTCAGCAGTGTAATAAGGAACATTACGTCATGTAATAACTTGAGTTTCTGCGATGATGAATTACCAGATGAAGGAAGGAATCACAAGTTGGCCCTCCACATCTCTATGAACTGCAAGAATTATTCACTATCCAATGTGCTGATTGATAATGGATCCGCGTTGAATGTTATATCGAGGAGTACGCTTATGAAGTTGAAATATCAAGGAATGCCTATGCGCCCGAGTGGTATCATTATGAAAGCGTATGATGGATCAAGGAAATCTGTTATTGGTGAAGTGGATTTGCTTATTCATATAGGACCACATTTGTTTCAGGTAACTTTCCAGGTCATGGATATTATACCCGCTTATAGCTATTTGCTAGGAAGGTCGTGGATACATGAGGCAGGGACTGTCACTTCAACTTTACACCAGAAACTGAAGTTTGTACGTGAAGGGAAAGTAGTGATCATAAATGGGGAACAAGCATTATTGATATCTCATTTGTCCTCTTTCAGCATTGTGGAGGCGGATGAAGCTGCTGTTGGAACCCAGTTCCAAGCCTTATCCATTGACAATATAAGAGGAAATGAGAATTCCATGGTTTCACTTAAGGATGCGCAGCAAGTTATGCGTAAGGGTCATAGTGAAGTATGGGGACAGATTATGGATCAACCTGTGAACAAGAACAGAGTTGGCTTGAGGTTCTCTTTGAAGAATGATAAAGGTAAAGTCATGAAGCTGAAGTATGCTGCGAGCAAGTATCAATACATCTTCCATAGCGGGGGTTATCTTCATCCAACTGTTTCCAGGATTAATGCCATTGTAGAAGATGAAGCGGAGCAGGAAAGGCCGAATTATGTGACGCACAGAGTTAGGGTTCAGAACTGGATCACCATTAATGTTCCCTCTTGCATACATGTTTCAAAGTAATTTGTTTTGTTAATCTTTTTGAAAAAATGCTTTCACTCTGCTCAAGGTGGAAGTATTAATGTTGTAGGGCTTATCTGTTTGTTGTGACTTTTAAAATCAATAATAAAAGTTGTCTTTGTTTCCCAAATTGTGTCTTTATTTTCTGCTTTTTCTTGGAAATTGGTAATAAAAAAACCCTTCAAAATAAATAATAACTGAAATTCAATCTGCAAGATCACTTGTTATATGTGTCAGTTTCTAAAAGCAATCATAAATCATATGTACAGATTAATTAAAAAACCCGTTGAATACAATGACCCGGCACCCTTTCCCAACTTTGAATGTCTTGTGTATGGGGACGAAGAAGAAGATTATGATGAGATTCCATAAGAGGTCTCACGGTTGCTTGAGCACGAGGAAAATACCATTCAGCCATATAAAGAGCCATTGGAAGTGATCAATTTTGGTTCAGACGAAGATATGAAGGAATTCAAGATTGGAGCATTGTTGCATCTTGATGTGAATAACAGGTTGATTGAGCTGTTGAAAGAGTATGTGGATATTTTTGCTTGGTCTTATCAAGATATGCCTGGTCTAGATACAGATATTGTAGAGCACCGTTTTTCGTTGAAGCCAGAGTGTCCGCCAATTAAATAAAAGTTGAGAAGAACTCACCCAGATATGGCAGTGAAAGTCAAAGAAGAGGTTCTAAAGCATATTAATGCTGGTTTTCTTGTGACGTCAGTGTATTCTCAATGGATTGCCAATATTGTCCCAGTATCGAAAAAAGACAGAAAAGTCCGCATGTGCGTAGATTACAGAGATCTAAATAAAGCTAGTCCAAAAGATGATTTTCCATTGCCACACATTGATATGTTAGTGGATAGCATAGCAAAATTCAAAGTATTCTCGTTCATGGACGGATTTTACGGGTATAATAAAATAAGAATGGCTCCTAAGGACATGGAAAAAAACAACGTTTATCACACCCTGGGGAACATTCTATTTTAGAGTGATGCCCTTCGGGTTGAAGAATGCTGGTGCAACGTACCAGAGGGCTATGACAACCCTATTCCATGATCTGATGCACAAGGAAATCGAAGTATATGTTGATGATATGATTTCCAAATCCCATAATGAAGAAGGGCATGTAGAAGATTTGTTGAAGTTGTTTCAGCGTTTGAGGAAGTATCTTCTCCGCTTGAATCCAAATAAATGCACCTACCGTGTTTGATCAGGGAAATTGTTGGGTTTCATTGTTATCCAGAAAGGAATTGAAGTTGACCCTGATAAATTCAAAGAAATTCAAGAGATGCCAGTGCCAAGAACTGAAAAGCAAGTCAAAGGTTTCCTCGGGCGTTTGAATTATATTTCCATATTCATTTCCCACATGACTGCAACATATGAACTGATCTTTAAGTTGTTAAAGAAAGATCAAGGTTATGTATGGACGAATGACTGCCAAAGGGCATTTGAAAGTATTAAATAATATCTGCTTGAACTTCCTAGATTGCTCCCTCCCGTCGAAGGAAGATCGTTGATTATGTATTTGACAGTGTTAGATAAATCCATGGGTTGTACTCTGGGACAACATGATGAAACAGGGAAGAAAGAGTTTGCCATTTATTATCTCAGTAAAAAATTCCCTGAATGTGAGTCGCGGTATTCCATGCTGGAAAAGACATGTTGTGCTTTGGCATGGGTGGCAAAGCATTTGCGGCAGTATATGTTGAATCACACTACTTAATTGATCTCCAAAATGGATCCAATCAAGTACATTTTTAAAAAGCCTGCTCTTACTGGGAGAATTGCCCGCTGCAGATGTTGTTATCTGAATATGATATCGAATACCGCACTCAAATAGCTATTAAAAGCAGTGTGTTGGTAGATTATCTTGCTCACCAACCACTGGAGGATCACCAGTCTGTAGAATATGAATTCCCCGATGAGGATGTGATGTTACTGAAAGTGAAAGATTGTGATGAACCATTGCCTGAGGAAGGTCCTGACCCTGAATCTAGTTGGAGTATGATATTTGATGAAGTTGTGAATGCTTTTGGTAAAAGAATTGGTGTCTTGATTGTCACTCCCCATGGATCGCACATTCCTTTTACCGCAAGGTTATCATTTGATTGTACTAATAATATGGTAGAATACGAGGCATGCATCATGGGTCTCGAAGAAACTAATGATCTTATAATTAAAATTCTAGATGTGTATTGTGATTCAGCTTTGGTAATAAATCAGATTAAAGGAGAATGGGATACTCATCACCCCGGCTTGATCCCTTACAAAGATTATTCTAGAAGATTGTTACCCTTCTTTAACAAAGTTGAATTCCATCACATTCCTAGAGATGAAAATTAAATGGCGGACGCTCTGGAAACTCTGGCTTCTATGTACCAAGTAAATACTTTGAATGATATACCTCGAATTATAGTTCGGCGACTGGATAGGCCCGCTCATGTGTTTACAACAGAGGAGGTAGCAGATGAAAAACCTTGGTATCATGACATCAAGCATTTTCTTCAGACTCAAGAATACTCGATTGGTGCTTCGAAGAAAGATAGAAAGATATTGAGAAGATTGGTAGGAAGTTTCTTCCTTAGTGAAAATGTGTTGTATAAGAGTAATTATGACATGGTCTTGCTCAGATGCGTGGATAGACACGAAGCAAGCATGTTGATGCATGAGGTTCACGAAGGTTTGTTTGGTACTCATGCCAATGGACATTCGATGGCTAAAAGGATGCTAAGGGCAGGTTACTATTGGCTGACAATGGAATATGATTGTTATAAATTTGCAAAGAAGTGTCATAAATGCTAGATTTATGCAGATAAGGTCAATGTGCCTCCGACACTAATCAATGTGATTTCCTCCCTATGGACTTTCTCTATGTGAGGTATTGACATGATTGGGATGATAAAACCCAAAGCTTCGAATAGACACCGTTTTATCATGGTAGCAATTGATTACTTCACCAAGTGGGTTGAGGCTGCTTCATATGCTAATGTTACCAAGCAGGTGGTTGTGCGCTTCATTCAGAATAATCTTATATGTCAGTATGTTGTGCCGAACAGAATTATCATTGACAATGGCTCGAATCTGAATAACAAGATATGATAAAACTTTGTGATGAATTTAAGATTGTCCATCACAATTCATCTCCGTACAGGCCGAAGATGAATGGGGTTGTTGAAGCTGCTAATAAGAATATCAAGAAAATTATCCAGAAAATGGTTGTTACTTATAAGGATTGGCATAAAATTCTCCCTTTTGCTTTGCATGTATATCGAGCATCTGTCCGCACTTCAACAGGAGCAAGCCCGTTCTCCCTTGTGTATGGAATGGAAGTTGTGCTCCCAATTGAGGTTGAGATTCCCTCTTTGCGTGTGATATTGGAAACCAAGTTGACAGAGGCTGAATGGGTCCAGAACAGGTTTGACCAATTGAATTTGATTAAGGAGAAGAGGATGACGGCTTTGTGTCATGGCTAGTTATATCAGAAAAGGATAAAGAAGGCTTTTGATAAGAAGGTCAAACCTCGTGAATTTAGAGAAGGAGACCTCGTGCTCAGGAAGATCATGTCTTTCAACACTGATTCTAGGGGCAAGTGGACTCCCAATTTTGGAGGCCCATATGTTGTCAAGAAAGCCTTCTCTGGCGGTGCATTAATTTTTGAAACTATGGATGACGAGGAGTTCCCATGTCCCATGAATGCTGATGCAATCAAGAAATACTTCGCCTAAAGGAATAAAAGAACAACTCGCTAAGTTGAAAACCCGAAAGGGCAGCTTAGGAAAAAAAGAGCGTCTTGGTAGGCCGAAAACCCGAAAGGGAGGTATAGGCAAAAATTAAAGACATAAACAGAATAAATTTCCCGTTAAGCTGAAAACCCACAAGGGCAGCTTAGGAAAAATTTAGGGACTTTCTTGGTAAGTAACTACATCAGACAAGACTTGATCATTGGAGCAACAATCTTCTCGGATTCTCATCACACTTCAACAGAAGTTGCTGCTCAGGATTTCAAAATTTATTAGAGGGGATAGTGGTCATTGTATCTTTTCCATTATATATTACCATTTTCCAAACTTTGTAATTATCCATGGAGTCTCGTCATTCGCAGACTACCATTCTATTAATGAAATTTGAGCTTTTACCCAATTCTTTGTATTTCTTATTTTACTTAACTTGCAAAGACTCCATTTATTACTGATAATAACTTTTAAATCAAAAAGATTAGATAACAAAACCGATTTTTCAAAAAGAATTTACAATTTGCTTTTAATTTAGAATTTTATGATGCGAAAAAAACAACAACAACAAAAATGGTGATCCCAGGAATGGACAAACTCCAATTTGTTTTAAGAAGTTTTTGTGCCCCTCGGGAAGGTTTACTCAGAATGATTCTCCGTATTGGGTTCGTGACTCCGGTATCCTCTGTCAAGTTTGGATTCATTTCTCCTCTTTTCTATGTTTTCATGATGTGAAGTTTCAATTCGAGATTTCTCCAGTGAAGTTTTCATTCAGTCTAATGGAAGTTCTTTTTCCCAAGAAGTTGGTACCATAATCACTTTTTAAGAACACAGGTCCCTGGTTTTTCTAGTGAAGAACGTATTATGGTTTTCCCTTTGAGGATGTGGTGTTAATCTCCCCAATGAAGTAGGCTTGAATTCCCCAGTGAATGTTTTGATGATTTGGTGTCCACCTGCTTTACTTGAGATTGGTTTTGCAATCCCCAGTAGAAGTGTTACTTTTGAAAACATTTGTTTCCCCAGTGAAGCCTGCAGAAGGATGTTCTATCCCTGTATCTGTACTATTCTGTCACTTTGTTTTGTTTACTTACAGATTATGTTTCTCCCCAGTAAAGCTAAAGCAGGAAGTAGGTTTTGTTTCCTCAGTTGGCATTAATTTTTTTAGAATGATCATCTTGGATGTGGTTTAGCCGAGTGTTGTTTGTGCCAGAGTTGTATTTGCATGGTTATTCCCAGTGTTATATATATGTTTTGTCAGCATATGCATGATAACACTCATACATATATACATACATCATGCATGGTTAATTTTAGCAAATCATTCCTCATTCACATTCTTTAATATTATTGTTAACATATTACCCTGTTTTGCAGAGTTGTGTTGTCCTCTCTCCAGTAGAGTGCCAACCTTAAGCAGAAAGCGTATATTCTTTCAATTTCCTCACTAAGTTATCCCTCGTGGAAGATTTTTTCTTTAGCCTTCCTGTATAGCTCCTTGTTTGGATGGATTTGGTTTTTCCTTTTGAGTTTATTTCTCAAATGATATATTTTATTTGACTGTTTTATTCCAGTTTATTTCTAGTTTGAATCTGTGGTTCCACAACAATATTATTTACTTTGGATTTTTGAAAGCTTCGAGTTTCGGTTTGTGCATTTATTTTGCACGAGAAGACTTTATCTCCTCAGCAGAAATATAGTGGCATTTCCCCTGGAAACCATATTTCTCTCCCCAGAAAGTCATTTCTTTTTAAAATCCTCCATGACAATAAGTAGCAGGTCTCTTTATTTGAGAAACTTGTGCTTCCCTATATAAGTCAACGTAACTTTTTTTGCTATCTCCTCTATGAGTGGATAGTTTGCAGTCCGTTGTCAATTTACACCAGTGGTGGCGAGAATTTCAAATTTGCAGAGACAGTTTGTTGTGAAATCTTTGCAAGTGGAAGTCTCTTTATTTGAGACAGCTTACATATTACCCTTTCCAGGCAAAGTTCCTCGGTTAAAGAAGAAGTTGATACCCGTTCTAGGCAAATGCAAGGATTTTAGGGAAACTTGTTATCTTTTTGCTACCCTCAGTGAACATTGGTAGTTCATCCTCAGTGAACGGCGGTGCTATGATATTTTCTCTCTACCTTTGGTGAATGTTGGTAGGTAATTGGAAGTGAATGTCGATGATTGTTATCTTTTTGATACCTTCAGTGAAAGTTGGTAGTTCATCATCAGTGAACAGCGGTGCTATGATATATTTTCTCTCTACCTTCAGTGAAAGTTGGTAGATCACCATTAGTTAAAGTTGGTGTTTGTTATCTTTTTTCTACTTTCAGTGAATGTTGGTAGTTCATCGTTAGCGAACGGCGGTGCTATGATATTTTCTCTCCACCTTCAGTGAAAGTTGGTAGGTCATTGGTAGTGAACGTCAATGATTGTTATCTTTTTGCTACCCTCAGTGAATGTTAGTAGTTCATCATCAGTGAACGAAGATGCTATGATATCTCTTTTCCTTCTACCCTCAGTGAACGTTGGTAGCTTTACCTCCAGTAGGAGTTGGTGTATCCTTTAACCATTTTATCATCCTCTCTGATTCAGATCTTTTCGATCTACCAGTGATTTATTTTCCTAGTTGGGTTACTCTCTTGTTTCTTTATTTTTTGTTACATCCCCAGTGGTGTTTTGCGTCCCTTTGGAGTTGTCCATGTGCACTCATATTCATAAGCATTGCATGGCATCTTAGGGGCAAAAATAGGGTTTTTTTTATATTTAAGTATCTTCGATCGCGTCGACATGAAAAATTTTAACCTTCGTATCTCCGGATAGAAGAAACTTAAATAAGGGCAGTTTTTGTACCCCAATTTTCCCCCCTAAGATCCCTTCACCATACCATATTGATTCAATCACAACAAGATCACATTAGGGCTTTTGGTTCTCCTCCCTATCTTTAGCTTTTCTTTTTGAGGAATCACCAAGCACCTTGACTTTTGTTCTTTTATGATCATGAATATTTTTTGTCTTGAGTTCTTCTTTTAAATTAATAAAATGCAATGTTGGTTTGTCTTGCTTGCTATCCATGTAGGTAAAGGCAATGTGATTTAACAAGTTGCCCCATGGGTTCATGAATTTATTTCCATGACCTAGTCAATAAAGCTTGTGAAGTTCAAGCCTTACCATTGAAGTTGTTTTGGAGGAAATGGCATGGCAAGCTTATTTTGGTTCACCATATTTTAAGATTATCAAATTTGATCCAAAAAGTACAAAGGGTTGATTGAAAAATAGTCATGTTTGGACAAGGTTTTATTCCTTTTGGTCACAAGTGCATGTTCCTCTCAATTCTCAAGATATGGAAGTGGTTGTAGTTTCTATGAGTTCTCATTATCATCCTCAATAACTTATATTTACAAAGCATTTTTGTTGGTACAAGAAGTTTGTTCAAAATTGTCAAAGTTCCTCAAGGCATGTTTCTTGATCTAGGAGCTAGGGTTTTGAACTTCAAAGGAGTATATCTTGCTCATCTTTTGGTATTTTTGAGAGATTCCAAGGACATCCTTCTCTTCTAAGGGTTATCAACAAATCACTTCAAAATTTCCAAAGAGTTTTCATATGGAAGAAACTTGATGAAGAAGAAAGATTACAAGTCCTCTAGATGAATCCCCAATTTTTCATATGTGACTTCAAATGATCATAACTTGGTCAATTTTTGTCACCTTGAGCCCATTATTTTTCTACAATGATCTTGAGGATGTGAACTTTATGCCTTCTTTTATGTTCAAAGTGAGAAAATGGATGGAAGTTGCCTTAAGGATACAAAAGATTATAGGTCATTTTATGAAATTTTTCCAACTTCAACAAGTCATAACTTTCTCAATTTTTGGAGATTTTGAATGGTTCAACTTTCAAAATGTCATTCAAGAGATCTACTTCATTCCATCTTTTTTGTTCAAGTGAAAATTCCAAGTGGAAGGCTAGGGTTGGATGCAAGACATTATAGGTCACTTTTGAAGAAAAATTTGAAATATTTCTAAGTATGGAAAGTCAACCCTTTTTCTCCAACTTTGACTTAATACAAATTTCAGATCAAGCATCCATTTGATCCCATTCTTCTTCCATTTCAAAGCTTGTAACCTCATCTTTATGAAGCATCAAGAATCATGCCCTAAGACCCTTTGAGCTGAGAATTCCATTTGTCAGAAGTTGGCACTTTGAAATTGAATTTTTCACCAAGTCAGAAGTTTGAAATCCTTGATCTGGCTTCTAAACACTTTTTTTCTGCGCGTTTTTGCTTCTAAACATGTTTAGTGAACTTCCAGAAGTGATTAGCATAGCAAAACGCGCATTTTCGATGAGTTTTGATCAAATTAGAAGTCACACTTTTCTTGCTTGCAACTTCACACGATTTCCCTCCAAACTTCATCTTTTCACATGCTTGGACATTCCATTTGATTCCCTATAAATAGAGGGTCATTCCTAATTCATTTCCTCAAGCTTGGATAGCCAGAATCACCCTGCCAAACTTGTTCTGTAACTCAGAATTCAGCAACTTCGAAATCCATATACAAGGTTTTTTCAATCCAATTTTTTCATCAATTCACCTTCCTTGATCTTCCCTGAAGCTAACCATATAATTACATTCAAGAATCGTGCCCTATATTGCTCCATAGAAGTCCAGTTTCAGAGCTCCACAACTCAACTTCAATGGGTAGATTCCTTCATCAATTCTTCAAAACTTTGATATTATTGTGATGCTCTCATTGCCCTGGTTCTAGTTGCAACACTTTCTTTTTACTGGAAACACGTTTTGACCATGAAATTTCAAATCCCTTTTCAAAACTTTCCTTCCAAATTGCTTGAGCTACAGTTTATATAAATTTGGCGCAGGGGTGTGGTTGTCTTTGTCTTGAAGAGACGAAACGAATGGCATAGGTCTGAGCTTCTAATTTTACAGTTTGAGAGACCTGTAATTCACGTTGGCTGGAGGTTTAATATGACCAACGTGTCATCTTCCAACCAATGATGGCGTGCCACTTGTTTTTTTTAATTCTGGTTTTATTTTTGATTCAATGCTTTATTCACTAATGACCATGATATGCACAGTGTGCCAAATCCTTTGGATCTGATTACTAACGCGTTTTGACTCTCATCCAAGGGTCCACATATTTTTTACTTTTATTTTCTTTCTGATTTTTATATTTAATTGTTTTAAACTTCAAAAAATCATAGAAAATTCATTTTAAGTCCACAAAATATGAAAAAAATTATGAAAAATATTTTTGATTATTCTCTTTTTGATTTTTATTTTTTCACAATTTAATTTTGTGTTTTGGTATTTTTTTATAAATTTACACTTTATTTGAATTGTTTTAAATGCTTAAAAATACTTTTATGCATTTTTAAAATCTAAAAATTTATGAAATGATCCAATGATATTGTGACAAATATTGGTGACCTTATTTTATTGTTGTTTCTGACTTTGTTATTTTTTTATCATTTTTTGTTTATTTTACCCCTTTCTTTTAATTTTAAAAATAGTTTCTGACTTTAAAAAATTACTAAAAATTTATAAAATCATTTGAGTCCTTTTCTTATTTTTCTATGGTATTACTTCTTATTTCATGATTAATTTGAACATAGTTGATATTTTTCTCTTTTATTTCTATTGTTAAACATTATTTTTAAACCTTTTTGTATATATTAAAATGTAATATTATTTTGTGACTATTTTCTGGATGATCTTGGGTTAAATTTTTGATCATAAACTTTATTAACATCATTGGAGCCATGGTGTTGAGTCTAACTCCACAAAAATGGATGAATGATTTTAATAATAGTTTGATTAAATTTAATCCAAAAGTGGTTTGTATATTCTCTACCACCCCTCTTCATTCCATCCCCTTCTTATTGCACTAAATGTTGTTGGAACATGATCTCTATATCATGTCTCAAAACAAATGGTGTATAGATTTTTATTGAACGACCTTAAAATAGGTGCGACTTCTATATAAGTCCACTTACGATTGCGTAACATAGCGTTAAATATTGTCCCGATTCGAATAAATGACCATTTGTGGCCCAAACAAATGTTTGCAAGCCCAAGTATGTTAATTTGATCTCTTTGATCCAATAACCTTGAGATTCATTGTGTGGAGGCTTTGGTTCTACCAATCCTCTAATGGATCTACAACACCTTTGGTCAACACGGATCACTTAAACATCGTTGAGCATTAAATGTCACTCATAAGGATTCCAAATGGATGATATACTTGACAAAAAGCAAATGCAACTTGTTGTGTGGAGGCTTTGGTTCTACCAATCCTCTAATGAGTTCCAAATGAAAGTTTCAAGATGATCATCCAACTAACCACTAATCACTAATAATTGACTTTATCCTTTATTCTTTTATTATATGCCCCTTTTGTTTTTATGCACTATTTAATTTTAGCATTTACATTTCATGCCATTTTTATCTTTGCTCATTTGAGTATTTACTTTCTTGTCATTTTTATTTTTGCTCACTTGAGTTTTACTTTTCTTTTTAAAACACCTAATAATCAACACAAACCCTAAAATGTGTAATGATACATGGACTTAGGATTAGAAGCCTTGTCCTATGATTGGAGACCTTGTGATCTTATCTGATTATTTTGTCCGGAGCTCTTGAGGTTTACCTAAAGATATTGGGTTGTTTGTTTGTTTTGTATGCAGGTTATTGTGATTACACCCTTTGTTTGTAATCTAGAATTCACCCGTATACAGTCATTACTCTGCCCAATTTTTGTGAAGACTTAATACACTTGAAGTTTGGTTCTCTCAAGAGGTCTAGTATTTTTTCTTGTTTGGTTTCAATTCAAATAATGGAAATTCTATCTTGGCTCATAGTGTCAAGTATTGGATTCTTGTTGTTAGATGGTTCTTATCCCTAACTTTTATCTTATGCTTTAGGATAGCCTCTTCTTCTCCTCCATCTTCTTTAATTTCAAAAATCTTCTCCCTCCTTTTGAAAACTCTTCTTGTTTTAAACTTGAACCACTTCCATAATAAACTTGGACTTAGGTCCATGCATTTTCAGACATTTTCATAAATAAACTCCAATAAACATAATAATACTTTGACATCCTTTTTGTGAGAAGACTAAAAGTCAATCAATCTCATTCAAACCATTTTGCCACCTTGGATTTCATCTTTAAACTTTTCTCAAAAAGATTGGACTCTTCTCAATCCTTATAGTGATGCAAACAACTATACTTCTATAATATGTAGTAAGGAGAGATATTTTCCACTTGGATGTTGAGTGAGGAATTATTGATTCTAAAATCCAAGCCATATCCTCCACTTTGAGATGATGCAAATTCTCCTTTCTCATGATTGTAGGTGGCAGGTATGTTTTCCACACGGACAATGACGATGATGGTTTATCTCATAAAATTAACCAACACATTTGTATATTAAAATTTTTAAAAGAGGAACTACGTGTACCCTGATCCCTTATTGCACGAAAAGGTGGTACGTAGGCACTAAAGGTTCGCAACCACGGAGGGTGCAAAAATAATAAAAATATATATTTCTTTTCTCACCTCTACCATCTATTTTATACAACATTTTTTTCATAACCAAAATATACAGATTTTAGAAAGAGGTTCCTGTGGAGTACCGTAGATGTTTAGGGTGCTAATACCTTCCCTTTGCATAACCAACCCCCTTACCTATAATCTTTCCCCCACTTTTTGGGTTATTCTCTCTTTTCCCATTCTTTGGAAACAATAATGCGCGGTGGCAATTTTTATTTTGATTTGTATAAGTCTAGTCAATCCAATGGCTTAGTCTTAAACATTTCTACCGCTACAGTGGATCAAGAAAAAGTTAGGGATTTAAAGCCTATAACTATGTCCCGTTGGATCACATTGCAACGAGACTTCAATATCAACTATCAAGCTCAAACGATACCAATCAATCCAGTCAGCTTCTGAGAACTAGCAAAGTGATGAGACACTCAAGGACATAAGGGCAATAGCAAAGTCGGAACTCAATGGCATTATTACATATATTTGTTTCTCTTTGTATAGTATTTTGTATAGTTTTCATCTTCACGACGGTATTCTCCTACTAGAATGTCAGTCTCTTTGTACAAAAAAATGCCTTTTATAGGCAAACTTCAAAATCAATACAAATCATTTCTTTGAAAGTACAAAACTTCCCGTTTTCATTTTTTCTGTTTTGTTTTGAAAAAAATGTCCAGTGATTATTTTTTACATATGCGTTTGAATATGATTACTGTTTACAAATACTTGCATAAAAAAACAGAAAGATAGTTGCTAATGACTTTAAGAAACAAGACAAAGTCTAAAAATCCAGTTGTAGTCCCCGCAGTTATTCTCTCCAGCAAGTACAAAGGAAGAGACATCCTACTGCAAAATCACCGCTACATCCTCAGCATACATCCTAAGTGATGTCAATGTCCCCACAGAGTGAAAATAACCAAAGTTTTGACCTCTTCTTCCCCAAGCAGGAATTACTTCCTCCAGCAAAGTTCCCTCAGAGAGCTGAAACCCATGTTCCCCAGCTAAGTTTTATAATCTCAAACAGTTTATAAAGCCTCATCCTTGGTAGAGTTTATCTCTATAGCTGCAAAAGTTCATCCCCCAATAGAGTTTTTTCCCTACATTGGTAAAATCTTCCAACAGAGCATCTTCTCCTCAACGTAGCATTTTCAAGCAAAAGTAAAAAATCCCCGGCAGCGTATGCCCAAACGGAAAGAGGAAATCCCCGGAAAATCATCTTCATTCATCATCCCCAATGAAAATGAAAGAAGCACTTTCATCATCTACCAAACAACAGTCCGAGATTCAGCTTCCTAGTATTCTCCAGCAACAGTCAGGGATCTATTTTCCCAGACTAAGAAAATTTGCAACAACATTTCATGTCCATACATCATGGCATTCGCATACATATTGCATACAACACCGTCTAATTTATTTTGAGAACATCATTACACGATGCGTTCCATGCATCATTATATTGCATATGACTAATTCTTTACCTTTTCAGGAAAGATCAATCAACAAACATCACAAACTACTTTTATGACCTGATAGTTTTTTCAAAGGTTACCTCTGACGAAGGGCTATTCCAACATTTTCATCAAGAAGATCATATACAATACCTCTTCTAGTTCATTTTTAAATTGACCAATGATTTATTCTGACTCTTTTCCGGTAGACCTTTCTCTGGTCAGTTAAATCGACCCTAAGATTTCTCTGATTCTATTCCAGTTGAAGATAGCACAATACCTGTGTTGGTTCAGTTTAAATCAACCAATGATTTATTCTGATTCTTTTCTGATAGATACTTTCTCTGGTTTAGTTAAATCGATCCTAATATTTCTCTGATTCTATTCCAGTTAAAGATAATTCAAGACCTTTCTCTGGTTCAGTTAAGTCGACCCTAAGATTTTTCTGATTCTTGACCAATCAAAGACAATTAAAGAGTTCTCTGGTTCAATTAAATCGACCCTAAGATTTCGCTGATTTTATTCCAGTAGAAGATTGCACAATACCTCTGCTGGTTCAGTTTAAATCAATAATTGATTTATTCTGATTCTTTTCCGGTAGATACTTTCTCTGGTTCAATTAAATCAACCCTAAGATTTCTCTGATTCTATTCTAGTTAAAGATAATTCAAGACCTTTCTCTGGTTCAGTTAAATCGACCCTAAGATTTTCCTGATTCTTTATCCAGTTAAAGATAATTCAAGACCTTTCTCTGGTTCAATTATATTGACACTAAGATGTTCTAATTCTTATCCAATTAAAGATACTGTAGAGCCTGAAGTTCGACCAGATAGCAGTTTATTTTGTTAATTACTAAGAAGCCTGAACCCAACTAGATGATAGTATAACCTATGACATCGAAGCTTGGACCCGACCAGATAATGGTATACTTCAGATTCAAGTTGAAGCCTGGACTCGACCAAATAACAACTTAATTTACTATTCCCCGATATGTCATTGTGAAGCCTGGAATACGACCAGATAACAGTCAACCTTATTATCCTCAACAAGTCGCTGTGAAACCTGGATCCTGACCAGATAACAACTCGCTTTCGTCACTCCATTCAAGAGATAACTCCCCAGTAGAGTAATGGACAACCAAAGCTCCTAGACTCTATTCCCATAAAAAACATCCCCCAGTGGACTCTTCCTTAGACAACAGGAACAAGATCCCCATAAAGAGACTTCTTATGATGTCAGCATCTTCTTTGGATGGCATGTTTAAGCCCATCTCCGACGACTCTCCGTCATATTCCTTGGATGGCATATTTAAGCCCATCTCTGATAGTATTCCGTCATCTTTTCCAAATGGCATTTGTAAGCTCATTCCCGACATTATCAACCATCAGTATTACTTTATGCGAGTGCAAATTTCTGGGCACTCTAGTGTTCAATCATCTTCCACCTTCAGATCACGAAAGGCAGACAAGCCAATCTAAATCCTCAGGTTTAAGAAGATTGAACAAGAGAAGTTGTTGTACCCCAAAATTTTCCGTCCCTTTCTTACTCAAAACATGCTCCTAGAGATCCCTAAGTGTTAAAGGTGGACCAAGAATTGACTAGACAAATTCTCCTCCTAAGAAATGAACCTCTAACTAGGGTTTCACTTCGCATCAAGATGTTTAATCTACAAAGGTCTCAAATGTTTTCCATGGTTCTAATATGTCCTCAAGATTGTCCATGACAAATTTCATGCCTTGCACAACAATTTTGCTTAGACAATTCAAATTCTTGGAAATCAACTGTTCTAGGTCAAAAGTCAACTGTGGCCCAAATACAGTCAAACTTCATGATTTTTGGTCAACATCAACATTTTAAAGTGATATCCATCATTTGATCAAGGTTTGATCATGATTCCTCAAGAAATTCTCCTAATTCATCAAAAGTCAAGAATTACTAAATTAGGGTTTATGTAGGAAAAGTCAACCAAACTTTGACCAGGCATAACTCTTACATACTTCATCCATTTTTCCTCAACCAAAGATCATTTTGAAGTTAATTCAATTACCTACAACTTCTCTTCAGCCCTCAAGTCCAATAAATGCACCATTCGAAAGATACAATCTCAGACATTACATGTCATTTTCAGAAAGTCAACAAACGCCACTTTTTGCCAAGACCTTTTACAACAATATAACATCTTCATATACAAAATTAATCAAAAGAGGGATTGAAGTAGACATCTTGGGCTTTCCAAAAATACTAATATCATCATCATGAGATGAAAATTGAGCAAGGTATGGCTTGCCCAAGTTGGGAAAATTTGGGAAATTTCAAGAATTATGCATTGAGCAAATTTGAAGTTTTAAGGCAAGGGCTCAATTTCTTGGACTTCAAGCATCTTCCTAAGCTTATAGAGGACCTCTAAACTTATTTTTTCCATGCCTTGCATTTTCTAACTATTTTATTCATATTTATTTTAATTTATTTCAAATGAATATAAAATAATTAGAAGTAGGCTTTGGCATGTGGGCTGATGCTTTGGACAACCATAAGGCCCGTGAATTCGTGCAAAGGTGTCCACATTCATTGAAATTCAAAAAAGGACAAGATTCTATGTCTTTGGAAAAGTTATAAAATATAATTCATGGCTTTTAAAACACATGTTTATGGTTGTTATTATATTTGTTCTCTTGTCTCCTTCCTCTTCTCTATATATACATAACATTAGCAAGCATAAAGGACTCAAAAAAATTGCTTGAGAAGAACCACACAAAAATTGCCAAAATTCTCAAAGTTGTGAAATTCAAAACTGAATTTCCAGCCATCATCCATCCAAACCAAGCGTTCTATCTTCTTTCTGAAGATCCAAGGACTCATTCCCAGTCCTCATTCAAGCCATCACACGCCCAGAAGAGGCCAAACCATAATCTTTGATTTGGTAAAACTTCTTGCATTCGAAATTTTATATTCATGCATTGTTTACTAATGTTTTGTGGCTAGATGTGATCAGGGTGATGTTTAGGACCGAAATGAGTCTTTACATGCAAGCTCAGACGTACGCATGGTTTTTTTCCACTTTTTAACCGTGCAATTTGCATTTGTATCGTAACTCTCTTTCCATTAGTTTCCAGCCAGTTTTGACCCCGGATTCTGACTTAGGGTGAAATTTCATGCAAGATAGGGCCTTTTCTTTTTCAATTTAACACGTTTTTAAAGGTTTGACGTTGAAGGCCGCCGGAGAAGAAGGTGGTTTCTACCATCTCAATTTATTTTTATTTTTATTCTTTTAATTTTGTTTATTTTATTTAATCAGTAAGTTTTTTTTTTAAAATCAAATAAAAAATCAACAAAACTTAGGATTAGTTTTTCTTTTGAGAATAATTAATTTCTAAAATTTATTAATTAAATAACTTTAACATTTTTAATTAAAATAAGTTAGAACTTAGGGTTTAATTTGTGTTTAAATTATTTCTCAAATAAAAATACAAAAATATTAGCATTAGGCTTTAAATTCATTTAGAAATTATCTTTTTAAATTAAAATTAGATTTAAGTTAATTTAATTATTTTCTTAAAATAAAAAAAAAATAAAAAAAAAAGATATTTATTTTACTTAACTAAATTCTTAGGTTTTCTTAGACGTTTCTTTATTTCGCGCACATTATTTTGTTTTCGCATTTTTATATTATTGATGTAACTGTTATTTGGGTTGTAATAGTTATAAATAGGACTTTTTATCGCTTTATTTATTTTTCTTTCCCCAATTGTTTGTACATAGTAATAACCCCCTACCTGAAAACCATGTAATAGTCTAGATTTACGCTTTCCGCACTTTATTTTCTGTACATATTAACTGTTATTAACTAGGCGTGCATAGAAATACTAATAATCAAACGTTAGCAAACCTAATAACATAAGATAAATACTTGAACTAAATCAATTGCACATGCGTACCTCTAGGGTACCCCGCTTTGGTTTCCTTCGGAAAACGGTCACAATTCTCGAAACGTGAGAAGTTTTAGTGGTTGTCTTCTAGTTTGAAAGATCACAAGTGCCTCGATGACCCTCTCGACATTGCCTCAGTTAAAATTGATCTTAGAACTTTAGGACAGTTACTAGAATTTCTTGCTAAGTTGCTTTCATGACCGTAACGCCCCTTCGATTGTCCCTCTACATCCAACGATAAGGCTACCTACTCACTAATAGTAGGATAGCACTGTCTAAAGGATAAAGAGGAATAGAACCGACTTTTTCGGGTATAAGTAGATAAGTTCTTAGATTATTGCTCAAAACAACTTTTTACACTTACACATTTCAAAAATACTTTCAAAAACATTTGCTTTGTCAAAGCTCTTAAGGATTGATAAAAGAGTTAGCACAAAGCGAATAGACGCACTAAGGTATTTTCAATAACATTTTCAAACACATAAACCCAAAGGTATTTCAAAATGAGAAAACCTCTAAGAGCCCGTAGAAAACTACGGATGGAAAGGGTGATAACGCCTTTCCTTTCCATAATCTACCCCCTTACTCAGAAAACACTCGAAAAGGTCTTTTTCTGTTTTTTCACCCTTTCCTTTGTTGGAAAAAATAAAACTCGATGGCGACTCTTGCTTACCGCAACATTTGCAAACAAAAATGCAAAACCAATATTAAACAATTGGTTATGGCACGGTATCACAGTTGGCATTTCCCCAGGAAGCCATATTTCTTTCCCCAGGAAGTTATTTTTACAATCCTTCCCATAACAACAAGTAGCAGATCTCTTTATTTGAGCAACTTATACTTCCCCGTAAAAGTCGACGTTACTTTTTTGCTATCTTCTCTATGAGTGGATAGTTTGCAGTTCATTGTCAAATTACTCCAATGAATGGCAAGTCATTTAAATATAGCAGAGACAATTTGTTGAGAGATATTTACAATTGGCAGTCTATGTATTTGAGACCGCTTATATATTACCTTTTCCAGGTGGAATGCCTTGGTTAAAGAAGAAGTTGAGACTCGTTCTAGGTGAAACACCATAATTTTGGGAAACTTGTGGATTGAGCTTGCTGTAACTTAGTTTGAGACTGTTTCCAAATTTTGTTTTAGATTCTTAGGTCTGCCAAATATTGGGATTAGTTTCTGTAATAGGTTAGTTGATTCTGTAAAGATACATGAAGATTTGGTTTTTGTAATGTATTATTTTTAGTGTTTCGATTGTAATAACATTTGTGCAGTGTGTGTTTCTAATTTAGTGAAGATTTGATTGAGTATATTATAATTTTCTGGATTTAGATTTGTTTCAATTATACTGTAAAAAGATACGATTTTTGTTATAAATCTGAACAGTGTTAGTAAAAAACCCTGCGCTAATTTTGGTTATTGCGCCTTAGCTATTATTTTTGTTCTACTATGGGCCTGCGTTTAACTATTGTATTATCAGCCCAACAATATTGTTTTTTCATTACAAAAACAAAAAGTTTTTACTTAACCGGCCCACCACGTTTTTTTAACACAACAATAAAAATAACATTTAATCAAGCGACAAATTTAAACCCATTTTATCAGTAGTAAAAAACGTTTAGTTTTATTTAAAAAATATATTATTTATTTTCTTTATTAAAATAAAATGATAAACTGTTTTTTTTTTAATGATAATAAAACCTCTTTATGCCATGAGACAATAAAATCCCAAGAAAACAAATTGGCTCAACTCAATTTGATCCAATAGATTCTCACCCAAGAAATAAAAACTCATAACCAACAAGCATGACAAGGATGTCGTAGTGGGCTTTGGCAAAAATGCAATGGGCCTATTATTAGTAATTACACCTCCCTTTTTTACTAAAAATAAATAACACTTAAATGTCTTTAATAAATTTAATTATTAATTATTAGCAACTTAAACCTAAGTCGCCTTAATAATTTAATAACTTAGTAATTACTAGTTTTGAAACAATTTTCTATTTTCGAATCTCATGGGCCATAGGCCAACATGCCTCTCGAATGGGTTCACGGACACACGAGTATTCCTGATTTAGAAAGCCCCATTTTCCTGAATTTAAAATACACCCCCTAGTCTTGGATAAAGATGGGTCATCAGATGCTGCTGTACCATCCTTAATTAAATATTTCTTCTATTTTAATCTTTAAAAAATAAAATCATCGAGGTAGGGCAAATTTGGGGTATGACAGCTGCCCCTATTCAATTATCCTTAAATCGAATAACGTGAGAAAACTCGAGTCTCACGCATTCTGATTGGATGTTCATTGAATACTTGAAGTATCCCAAAATTTGCTCGACAAACATAAGGTTATATTGATACAGCATACCCTTACGAGTCTCAAGGAAGTAGGCAAAGCTGACGGTATGTCGCTTACCCAGGTTTTTTAATGAGGCCTATAGCGCAATTCTGTATGTCTTGGTCTACTCACCTTTCTGGAGGGTGAGTATAACAACGATTGATGACGCATGGCTGCTTGAAGAATGATGTCATAGATTATGTTTGCGAATTGCTGCCTGATGTCTGAGACGATGGTTTAGAATTCGGGTAATGCATTGCGGCTTAGAGGCAATGCCAGTTCGGATGATGTATTGTGACTTAGAGGCAATGTGCCGAGTTTTGAAGAATGCGTTGTAGCTTAGGGGCAATGCAGTGGGTTTTGAGAATATGTTGCGACTTAGAGGCGACATGTTGAATTGGAAGATATATTGTAGCTTATAAGCAATATACTGATCTGGAGAGGTACATTGCAGCTTAGAGGCAATGTGTTTGGGTTGCATGGATATATTATGGCTTAGAAGCAATATACCGAGTTTTGAAGAATGCGTTACGGCTTAGCGGCAATGCAATGGGTTTTGAGAATATGTTGCGGCTTAGAGGCAACATGTTGAATTGGGAGATATATTGCGGCTTAGAAGAAATATACTGATCTGGAGAGGTACATTGCGGCTTAGAGGCAATGTAGTGGGACTTGTAAGGACCTCACCACCGCAGGGAGGCCTATATGATGGGTTGAATGCGTCACGGCATGAAGATTGAGGTGACGAGTTGAATCGTAGGGGAAGCATTGCGTTGGTCGGTCCTTAGATAGTTGAATCGAGGGTGAAGTCATTTGTATGTTTGCTATGTGATACATGTGTATGCATGCGTATTAAATGTCGTATGTATGGTGTTTTGACATCGGTATGGAAACCTGGATGTATGCAAGGATGTTTTATGTATGCTTTAGATGTACGAAATGTACGTGTGAAATGTGTGTAAGATGCGCGTATGCCTCAAAATGTTATGCAGATTATTTCCGGCATTCTCTCCTTTTAGCCATGGGTTTAGAGTTACCAATTTCTGGCGTTGTATTTTGTGTTATCATAGAATTATTAAATTTAAATGTGGGGAACATAATTTAGCAGAAGTTGAGCATCGATTTTGTATTGCGGGCGTAGACATAGGTGAGCGTATGTCGAATTGGCAGGAATACATATGTGCGTTGACACATGCGAGCGACTACCTTGTGTTGCAAGTTATGCATAAATGCTTACATGGACGTTGTTGCACCCCAAAATTTACCCTCTTGATTTAGGCTTATGTTTCATCGTGAACATCATTTTGCATTGCATTCATACATTGTGATAGGATAAAAGTATTTTGGTTATCAAGTCTTCCTCAAGCTTTGAAGGTTGATTACATGGACAAGTTGCTCAAGAAATATCTTACCATCCAAATCTCTGGATCTTTTGGGCTCAAAGGTTTTGGCATATCTCAAGTTGTTTTTTTACCCATCTCTTTGGATCATAAAGAGGATTGGAGCTTGTGTGGGATCACAAGTGGAATCACTCTTTGGATTCATCAGCCAAATTAGGGTTTTGTTGAGCAAGGTTGTTGGACAATGTACAAGTCTTGATTTTGGGAGCTACAACATTTCTTTGATATTTGAAAGGTCCTTGTACAAGGAATTGGTAAAGATACCCAGAGGATTTGAGGTTTTGAAGATGATTCATCAGTCTCCTCATATGTTGACCAAAATTAGGGTTTGGGATTTCATCAAGATTTCTTTATAATTTTGAAGTGAAACTTTGCACATGGCCTTTATATGTTTGGAAGATCATATTTTTAAAGTTTTGATCATCAATTTTGAAGGGAAGTGGATCAATTGATTTAGAGGGGCAAAATGGTCATTTTGGTCAAAATCAGTCAAAGTCAAGGTTGACCAAGTGAACTTTTGGTCAACCATCAATTCAAGGATGTACTTTTCATATTTCAAGTCCATTTTGGTCATTGGATTAAAGAGATTGAAGTTTGGATTGAAACTTGTTCTTGAAGAAATCCTAGAAGTTACTAATTTTGGAAAATGAAGACTTATTTTCAAAAATTCATATTTTATTCATCTTTGATCACAAAAATGCAAATGAAATGTGCTTGGAAACATAAAAGAATTATCTTTCACCTCCTTTTGGTCTCATATTCAAATTGGCAAGGAATCAAGAGTTATGGTCTTTTGAAGTTACAAAATTATAGGTCATTTTTCAAAATTATTGAATTCCATGCCAAATTTTGGGAACCTTAATGGATTAATTTGCAAAAACTCAAAACTAGGGGATTTTATATCTTTTCAAGAACTTTCCAAATTGTGTTCAATTGTGTTAAAACTCAAAAGTATGAGCAAGTTGTAAGTTTTGGAATTTTGGGGCATTTTATTGAAATTTGGCAAATATGCAAAATGGCCATTTCTTGCAAACTCAAGTTTTAGTCATTCTCCTTGCTTCTAACCAAGCCCATTGGTAATTTGTGACATGCTGAGGCTCATCATGCCAAAACTTGAGTTGCACATGGGCAAAGGAACAAGGAATTCTTGGTTTTGCAAAAACTTGCTCAAAATTGCCTAATCACCAACACAAGCTTAATGTAAGAATTTAAGTCCTAATCTTGTTGCTAATCTCTTCCTGGGAACAAATGGATTAAAATGCACGCAAAAATAAAGCCAACGCACGAGGGATTTCAAGGCTGCATGTGCATACTTGATTTTGGCCAAAAGAAGATTTCTTTGATTCCAAGGGCTTTCAGCGCGAAAAACTTATCCTACCCTTCTCCTAATGCTCTATATATTGAGAAACAAGCTTCAGTTTGAAGGGTTTGTGCCTCATTTCATCAATCAAAGTCAGAAACTCCATAGCTTGTAGCTCTGCATTTTTCTTTGATTCCTCCATCTTCCTTGCGTGTTTTGGCCAATTCTTCTTGCATTCTCTTCTCCAAGTGATAAGAATTGTAGATCGAGGCTTAGATTACAACTAGAGTGAAGGAGACAGTAGATCCATATTTTCTCAAAGGTTTGAATTCTCAACTTTGAATTCTGATTTCTAGCCATGCTTCGTGTGATTTAAGTTCATAATCATGTTGTTTGAAGTCTATGGAATGATTCTGAAGCTTTATAGCGTTTAATTTGATGGATTATGCATGTTTGAATGTTCTGAAACTCGCGATGCAGAATGTTTTTGTTCATGTTCATGGCTTGATTATGGATAATGTGGTTGATGATTTCATTTGTTCGAATTGCTATGGATTCCTTGCCATACTAGCTTTAATTTGCCTTTGATTTCATGAAAAATGATGCAAAATTGAATGAGTTGTGTTGATCTGAAAGTGAGCCCTAATCCTGAGATAAGCGCGCGTTTTTTGAATGTTCAACGGTTGAAGATGATGTGGTGGCACATCATGATTGGTCTGTTTGAATTTTTTGGTTTATTTGAATTATTGTTTTATAAATTGATTTCCATGATTTTATTTCTTCCTCAAAAATGATTGGAAAATTCTGAAAAAATTATCATAAATTCAAAATAATATTTGTGACTTTATGTATTTTTTTGATAATTTTTTGAAAATATTTTTATTGGTTCAAAAATTGTTAGGTTTAATTAATTAATTGACCAAAGATAATATTTATTTTAATAGTTCCTTTGACCTAAAAAATCCACAAAAATTATTTGAGACTCCTTTAATTTCATAGGTTACTTGTAATATTTTTTATTTTATTTTTATTTTTAATACTTCTATTAATTCAAAAATTTATAAAAAAAATCATGTAACCTTATTTTTAATCATAGAATCTGATCATATTTTTGTTTTGCCTTTTTTGTGATTTTTGGTTATGGTTTGTATTTTCTTGCCCTTAAATAATAATTTCATTATTAATTGTTTTTTTTTTTTAATATTTTCCTTTTATCCAAAAATTCACAAAAATTCAAGGATGTATGTTATTAGCCCTAATATTTGAATATAATTTTGTTTGGCCATTCTTCTGACTTTTTGATTTAAATACTATTTGGATATGTGAATATTTGTTATTTTACCTAATTGTTTGAATTTAATTCCATTCTTTGTATTTTCCTAATTCAAAAAATATGAAAAAATGTATTTTCTGACATTTAGGGTTTCTTAATATTTTGCATGACTTTGGTTTGTTTTGTTTGGGTTTTGATCCTATTTAATCAATATTTAGGATTAAAAGTCAAAATCTAGGGTTTTGTTGCTTATGGTGCAAGTTTCATGTTTAAAACCCTTGTGCCTTGGACTTTTATTGGATTTCTGGTCTTGATCATGGTTCATGAATGTATTGGGAATTTAAAAACCATTTTTCTTGAATTACTTGACTTGGTTTGGCATTTTTCCACAAATAATTTTGAAAACTTGTCTAGTTTGGTGGTTTTGCCAATTAGTCTTAAACATTGCACTTCATTTGACCTCCTCCCTAATCATTCATGAACTTAGGGCTTGCATTCTGACTTTTATACCTTTCAAAGATGTTAAGGTTTTTTTGGTTAGAATTATGGATCTTTGTTTCTATTTTTGATGTAATTTTGAAGTGAAGGTACCCAATTATGTTTGCATGACTTTTGCGTGACTTGTTGCAATTTTTTTGATGGCCAATGAACTTGAGTGAGGCCTGTAATTGGGAACCTAATGATCATGTTGGTGCTGACTTGTCCATGTTAACTCAAGCCATCCCACTTAGAAGCCTCATGTTTGAATATTTTGAACCATCTCATGCATTATGTATGTTTCATTTCCTATTGTGTTCACGAAGTTGTGTTTAAATTAGCCATGCATGATTAAAATATGTTTGCTATTAACCTTTATGGTTCTTGTTCATATTATTCTCAAGCTCTTATGATCCTTGGTTGACACTCAATTGCCAATTCAACATGGTGATAGGAAAGAGCAACATTCCTTTGATTCTTTTTTACCTAATTTGTGCATATGCTTGCCTCCTCTTGCTTGTGATGTCTAATATTTGGTAATTGCCACCATGTTATTCTCATTTCTTCACCTTTTGGAATACTAACTTGGTTGTTGAATATGCGAGGTACTCTGAGAAAGTTGCCACTTTTAGCTTGAGGCTTTTGTGTTCCACTTTATTTGTGGAACACAGTTCATTATATTGGCATTATTTTTGTGTTTGGCATGCTTGATGGTTTATGCAGGATACACATATCTATGATTGTGAATGCCATACATTTCCCATGGGATTTGCTCATATTTGATAAATTGCTTACATCTTGATGGTGCAACTGTGGACTCAATTTGTTTACTGATGCCAACTTGCTTGAAGTTTCTCTGGTTTTCTTTTATTCTTGCTTGATTGCTACAGATAGTTATCTGTTTGGTATTGTACTACCTCCTTTTCTCCCATTTTTATTTTTCATAATTCTCTGATTGCATGATGGGACCTCTGTTGTTGATATATGTCAGGAGGCCCTCTGGTTTTTGTCTGATTGCATGTATTTTGTTTGTTGTTGATCGATGAGTCACTCAATTTAGATATTCAGATCACGACTTAGCTCTCATTGCATGTTCCCCATAGGATAGTTTTGTTAAGCTTTCTTTTACATGCTGATTAAGGTAGGAATCCATGTATGCTAACATAGGATATAACTTTCCTTTATCCTCAACCTTAGGGTTAACCATTGTATGATAACACTATGGATAGTTCTAGGCTAGTTCCCCTTAGTTTTTTTTCCTTTCTTTGCATTTTGCATCTTAAAACAAAAATTTGTTTTCTTAGAAAATCATAAGAACACCTCTAATAAACTCAAACTCTTCTGAATAAAAGATACAAACCAATCTTACTTTGTTTGTGTTATCTTGAAGCCGATGTTTCGCCATCGCACATGTTTGTTATCCTACTTTGATTCTCAATATCATTGTTAGGTGTGATGTTTCGTCATCCGATTTATTGATGTGTTGTCATATTTGACAAGATATCTTTGTTACCTCTTAGCCGATGTTTCGCCATAACACACTTGTTTGAAGCCAAAGTTCCGCCATCGCACATGTTTGATTATCCAACTTTGACCCTCAATGTCATTGTTAGGTGTGTTATTTTATCATTCGATGTTTCGCCATCTTTGACATGTTACTTTGTTATTATTTAGTCGATGTTTGATCACCTATTTTGTTTATTATTTCATTCGATGTTTTGCCATCTTGATTGTTTTTGTTTTCCTTAACTAAAAAACACAAACCAACCAAAATATATGAGCCGAACTACGGCTGCTCTGATTCCTTAAAAGGGATACGTAGGCATTAGGGTAGGGCCCGACCGAGCACATTTTTTTATTTTCCCTACATTATTTTCTTCTTCCTTTTGCATGCATTCCCTTTTCAGTTGTAAGCCATAGACATAGGATTTGACCACACCCATTAGATTAGACAACAAGAGTGGATACCGTAGAGTACTACGGGCGTGTAGGGTGCTAATACCTTCCCCTCGCGTAATAGACTCCCTTACCCGATATCTCGGTCGGAAGACCGTGATTTCTCCCTTTCCAGGTTTTCTCGATGTTTAACTTTCCCTCTCGACGGGATAAAAGACGTTTGGTGGCGACTTCATTGTTCGATGATTTTCCGCCGGTGGTTTCAGCTGGCGACTTCACTGGGGACAGATTGACCTTTTTCTGGTCCATCTCGGAGTCGATCCTAGCTCTTGTTTGTTTTCCTTTTGGGTGTTTATTTACCTCTTTGCATATTTATCTGTTTGCATTGCATCCTATGTGCGCTTTACTTTCTGCATACTGGATTTGGCTGGACTGTTTGGTTTATGGATTCTCTTGGTGGGTGGGTTGTTCCATGAGGTAAAAGGCCTCGTACCCAGGCCATGAGTGAAATCCATAGGAACTAGGAATAGAGTGGCCATGGCAGCTATGAAGTGGATGCTTTGTAGACTTGACCATGAGATCCATGACTTCAGAGGTAGTTCAGATAGGTGTCATCGTATGATGATACCGACATTCAAGCTCTCGTACTCTGATTTGGCTTTAAACCTTACCTTGACCTAAACTACACCCGTGAGAGGGGCGGGAAAACTTTTCTTACAGGTACAGGTACTGTTAGTGACTTTATGTTGCAAAGGTGACTCAGGTTCCCGTGTTAGTTTTGAAGCTCCGAGATTCTCTTTCGATCTTGAGTGGTGTTGTTCTATAATGGTCCAGCCACGATCCAGTGTGAACTTTGATCCTGTCATATTGCATCATAGCATATTTATTTCTAAAAAAAATGATGTAAAAAAAATAACTAGCATGCGCATGTCATTTTCCAGGGACATTCAAGAGTCTTCTTTACATCAGAAATGGCTGATCTCCCTCCAGTTGAGTCCGATTCAGTTCGTGTTAAAGAGCTCACCAGACATACTTTCTCTTATCAGATTTCTACCATTGATGTGGACGAGTTGAAGAGGTTGAGTTCTTATTTGGCGGGTGATTTTCTGAACAGTTTCAGCAAGAATTATGGCAACTTGTTACTGGTCCTTAATACTCCAGTTGACCCGATGGCTTTGATCACTCTCTTCCAGTTCTATGACAAAGAATTATGGTGCTTTACTTTCCAAGATTATCAACTGGTTCCCACCCAAGAGGAGTACTCGTACCTGCTTAATATCAGATTGACCTATGAAGTTCCTTTTGTCCAAGTGCCGGAAAAGCCAAAGTTCGAAGTCATTGCTGAAATTCTCCATTTGAGTTGGAAAGAGGTGGAAGACAATTGGAAGTCCAGTGAGGGTATTTCAGGGTTTTATTTGGATTTCTTAGTGAATAAGGCTGAAGATTGGTCAAAGAAAGGAAATTGGAGTGACTTCAGTTCTCTGTTTGGTCTTATGATATACAGGATCGTCATCTTCCCTCACAAGAGAAATTTTGTGGATTTGACGGCTATTTGTGTTTTTAGAAACAAGAACTCGATACCGACACTCTTGGCAGATACTCTCTATACCGTCCATTCTAGGCACGAAAAAGGAGGTAATGTAGGTTTATGTCATTCGATGTTGTATCAATGGCTTATGCTGCAGCTACCAATAAGTGGTCCTTTCATGGATACCAGGCATTCTCTCCGATGGTCATCAAGGCTCGTCAACCTTACTTCTTTCAATATCCGGTGGAATTATGATATGGGGGAAGTGTGAAGTGTTGTCATTAGTTGCAGAGATTTCCCTAATGTTCCCCTCATAGGAACTAAGGGGTGTATCAACTATAATCTTGTGCTTGCTTATCGACAATTAGGATATGCAATGGATGGACCGCCAAAGGTTGAGGAGGTGTCTGAATCAGTGTATTTCGCTAGAGGATGTGATCCTAAGATGTTGAAGAGAGTGACAAGTGCTTGGAAAGGCATTCACAGGAAGGATAGAACTACTTTGGGCAAGAAGGTTCCTGTTGCTAGAATTCCTTACTTGGAGTGGGTTAAAGCCAGGGTTAAGATCTTACGGTTACCATTTGCAAGGTCGACTCCTCTATATGAGCAACCTCCCACTATTCTGAGTAACACGTTATCAACCGAGATGTTCACCCAGATTCATGTTGAGAATATTCAGCTTCGTGCAAAAGACCGTGAGGCGGGGATGAAACTTTATTGGGCAGATCAAGAAAGGGACGACTTAGATCGTAAACTCAATGAAGCTCAAGGGGAAACTTCTGATGCAACCAGTTATAGGAAGAGGTCTTATGCTGAAATGGAAGAAGAATTGAGTAAGACACAGCAAGAGTGTCAGAAGCTTCAGGCCTCAGAAAATAGTTACAGGAAGAAGATTCACAACTTAGAAAAACAGCTCAAAGACAAGGATGCTCAGCTTGAGAAGGAAGTGGCCTAGAAGCGTGTCACAGAAGATCGATTCCAAGAGAGTAAAATGGCCGCATCTCAGCTTTTGAAGGAGAAAGCCAGACATGAAGAGTACTGTCAACATCTTGAAGCATGTTTAGTTCCGGAGATTTAGTTCTGTTATTTTCTTTTGGTATATTTGGCCACCCCCAGAATTGTTGGAAGGGGCCAAATGATTGTTGTTATTATTCAGTTCTTTTTACTTTTTATTAGGACATGTATTTAGTTGTTTATCATTTTACTCTTAAATATTCCGGAGCCACTTAGACATCGTTTCTTTTGCTTGTAAATAATTTAAAGTGTTCATCTCATTATCTTTTCTCTTTTGATTGTATGGTTGCATGCTGTGACTGATGAATAAAAGGGCTCTTGGATACCTGGAAATGACAAACATATCATGCACATCATGCATTTCATAACATTGCAGGTTATCCCAAGATGGTTTTCTTATTCTGCTGCTTTTCTTATTCAGAATTCAAGGCGACTACTCATCGGTATTCCACCAGAAACAACTTACCAAGACAGATGGAACAGGTTCAAGATGAACTCGCTGAAATGAGGGCCTAGATGGCTACTCAGATGACTCAGGTCATGGAGGTTATCACCAACGTGAATCGCCGACAGGAAGAGCTAGTTGATATTGTCAACAACCAGCGCCGACATCCAGGGGATGGTGGAAATCAAGGGCTCTATCAAGACATCTCTGTAGGATTGGGGGATGTACAAGATCAGGCTGCTGGGAATTTTCACGGGATACCGGGAAACCCTTTTGTGCGCAACGTAGGGCAGTTTCCTCCGTCTCCTGGACCTAGTCTTATGGGGAACAAAAGAGTTAATCAGGGTGGTGTAAGGAACTATCAGGAGCAGGATTTTGACTTTGACCAAGATGAAGATCAGTTTTCTGTGCGGCGTTCAGAGCCGGGGGTTCAGATTGAGGATGTGAAGTTTCATTTATTGGAAGAGCATCTGAAGGCTGTGGAAGGACAAGGAGTCCTTGGAATGGGTGCTAATGATCTCGGGTTAGTGTCTGGGGTGAAGGTTCCTCCGAAGTTCAAGCCTCCTACATTTGAGAAGTACAATGGAACGTCGTGTCCTATTACCCATGCAACTGCTTATTTCCGGAAAATGTCAGTACATACGGAGGATCAAGGGCTTTTGATTCATTTTTTCCAGGATAACCTATCTGGGGCATCCCTGGAATGGTACATGAAGTTGGAGAAAGCTCATATTCGTTGCTGGAATGATCTTGCTCGGGCTTTTGTCAAACATTATCAGTACAATATGGATATGGCACCCAATCGCACTCAGTTGCAGAATATGGCGCAAGGACCAAAAGAATCTTTCAAGGAATACGCTCAGAAGTGGCGTGAGTTGGCTGCGAGGGTTCAACCTCCATTCATGTAGAGGGATCTCATTGATATGTTTATGAGTACCCTGCAAGGGCCGTTCTATGAGCACATGATAGGAAGTACTTCAGTAGGATTTGCAGACTTGGTTATGGCTGGTGAAAGAATTGAAGTGGGTTTGAAATTGGGAAAGATTCAGATTAGAGGTTCTAACAGCTCATCAGGGGGAAGTAAGAAACCATTCAGCAATTACCCTAAGAAAAGGGAAGGCGACGTAAGCGCGGTTTACTCTCATAGAGGACGAAGATAGGATCGTCAGAGTCAACAAATCAATGTTATTTCTATTCCTGTTAATGCTCCTCCACAGCAGAGACTAAATACAGTGCCGCAACAACAAAGGCAGCAAGATGCTCCCCGTTAGTATAATAATCAACAGCAGAGACAACCCAGAAAATTCGATCCCTTTCCAGTAACTCTTACTGAAGTGCTCCACCATCTGCATGATTTGAAGTTGATTAGTCTGAGGAATATGCCACCACCACCCGCAAGACTCCATGTTAACTATGACGTAACTCTAGATGTGATTTCCCTTCGGGCGGAGTTGGTCATTCTACTAACAATTGTTTTCCGTTGAAGTACAAAGTACAAGACTTGTTGGATGCTAAGGCAATTGAATTTACTCTAGTAACTGGTCCGAATGTTACTCAAAACCCAATGCCTAGGCATGGAGGGGGTGTTGTTAACATGATTGATGATAATGGTGAAATGTTCAATTTAATCATGGATGTGAAACAAGTAACTACTCCGTTAGGCTGTGTTAAAAGGTATTTACTTGGCAATGTTATTTTCCCAGGTTGTACTTCAGAGTGTGCCAAATGTGGAAAGCAACCGAAGGGCTGTGATGACTTGTAAGCAGGTATCCAGTTGTTGATAATAGAGGGTTCCCTGCAGTTCGATAGAAAATCGAGATGCCGTAAGTTTACTGAAGAGCATGTTGCTGTAATATCTATTCCTTACACCCCTGCACGCATTCCTGCCCCATCAAGGGCACCCCCACTGATGATTACAGTACCCGGTCTTATGCCGTATACCAGTGAGAAGGTTGTCCCATGGCATTACGGTGCCGATGTTTATTACCACAGGGTAAAGAAGGAGGTTAATGCTCGTTTGTCTGAGGAAGAACATGCTGAAGGTGATGAAGAGGAAGTCTATAACTTTTCTGGTGTAGGTCGAATGACTAGAAGCGGGAGAGTATTTGGTCCTTCCAATGTGCAAGATGCGGCTGATGCGTCTACAAGGGAAAAAGGAAAGCAAAAGGTAATGATTGGAAATCCAAGGGTTATGCCAGCCAATGTGACTCAACCAAATCCTATACCAGAAGCTTCTTCAGTTCCTGATGAGGTTGAAGAGCTGATGCGAATTATCAAAAAGAGTGATTATAGCATAATTGATCATCTGAGCCATACTCCTTCCAAGATGTCTATCTTGTATCTATTGATTTATTCAGAACCTCACATAAATGCTTTGATGAAGTTGTTGAAGAATGCGTTTGTACCACATGAGATAATAGTCAATCAGTTTGAGAATGTCTGTTCTAATATATCTGCCGGGAATGGTTTGGGCTTCACAAATTTTGATCTTCCTCCAGAGGGACCAGACCATAACAAAGCGTTGCATATTTCAATGGAGTGCAGGGGCACTACTTTATCCCGGGTTTTGGTAGACACAGGATTGTCTTTAAATGTATTTCCCAATTCAGCATTGATGAAGATTGATTATTCTAGACTAGAGTTGCGCCCTAGTGATTTGATGGTGAAGGCGTTTGATGGGTCTCGAAGGTCAGTATTTGGGGAGGTGGAGATACCAATCAAAGTTGGTCCTCGCACCTTCACGGCTACATTTTTCGTGATGGATATACAGCCAGCATATTGTTGTTTGTTGGGGAGGCCGTAGATTCATAGGGCAAGAGCAGTCACTTCTACTCTTCATCAGAAGCTCAAGTATCCCGCGGAGGTAAAGGTGATAACTGTGTGCGGCGAGGAAGAGTACATTGTAAGTCATTTGACATCATTCCGCTATGTTGAAGTTGAAGGCGAAATACATGAGACTCCATTTCAGGCATTTAAGACAGTTCATGCTGTCAACTTTCCTCCTCCAGAGCAGAAAAAGAAACCGGAAACTGTTATGTCTTCTCTCAAAGATGCAAAAGCTGTAGTGGAAGGTGGTAACCCTGAAGGTTGGGGTCAGGTGTTGGACGTTACTCCGAAGTTTGATAAATTTGGTCTTGGTTTCATCCCAGGTCAGCAGAGTGCAGCTCCCAAAGCATCCAGTTTATCTACTCCTGTGAAGTTTTCCCGTCCTTGTGCTACTCAAGAAGGACACGTTAATGCAATTGGCGATGATAGAGTTAATGGTTACAATGTTGAAGATTGGATTCGTCCAAGTATTCCAGGCCAGACGCTCAACAATTGGACTTCTGTGGATATTATCCAAGTTTCAAGCGCTGAGGAGTAATTTTCTAGTTTCTTTTATTATCATAACATAATTCCTACGCTCGGCCCAAGGCGTGGTGGATCATTTTGTGTAGGGCCACCATGTTTATTTTGCAAGTTTATCATGAAATAAAGGATGTTTTTGCATTCGAAATTTTGATTCTTTTCTTTTTATTTTTTTATTCTTTTTTTAAAAGGCAATGTTTCTCTTTCCATACACTGTCACTAAAAAACGCAAAAATGTCATTCATGCAGATGCACTTCCACCACCGATTCTATCTATAACGACTCTGCTATGGCTCATTATGACTTTGATACCCCTATTTATCGAGCTGAAGAAGAACCATATGAGGAGTGTGATCTTCCTGAGGAATTAGCGAAACTGTTGAAACAAGAGGAGAAGGTTATCCAGCCGAATCAGGATTCGATTGAGGTGGTGAATATTGGTACAGAGGAGATAAGAAGATCAGTCAAGATAGGGGCCGGTCTCGAAGAAAATGTAAAAGCCAGATTGATTGAGCTACTCCGTGAGTATTCTGATATCTTCACTTGGTCTTATAAGGATATGCATGGGTTGGATACAGATATAGTGGTGCATCGACTACCGCTCAAAGAAGTTTGTTCTCCTGTCAAGCAAAAGCTCCAAAGAACTCATCCTGAGATGTCCAAGAAAATCAAGGAGGAGGTCCAGAAGCAGTTGGACGCAAATTTCTTAAAGGTTGTCAATTATTCGCCATGGATTGCAAATATTGTGCCTGTGCCCAAGAAGGATGGTAAAGTCGGGATGTGCATGGATTATAGGGATTTGAACAGGGCCAGCCCTAAAGACGATTTCCCTCATCCGCATATTGATGTGTTGGTCGATAACAATGCCCATTCCAAGGTGTTCTCGTTCATGGATGGCTTTTCAGGTTACAATCAAATTAAGATGGCCCTTGAGGATATGGAAAATACAACATTCATCACGCCTTGGGGAACTTTCTGTTATAAAGTGATGCCGTTTTGTTTGAAAAATGTCGGGGCAACATATCAGCGCGTCATGGTCACTCTCTTTCATGACATGATTCACACAGAGATTGAGGTATATGTAGACGATATGATTTCCAAGTATGACACAGAAGAGGAACATCTTGTTCATCTGGAAAAATTGTTCGAGAGACTGAGGCAATTCTTGCTAAGGTGTAATCCGAATAAGTGTACCTTCAGGGTGAGATCCGGCAAGCTGTTGAGTTTTATTGTAAGTGAAAAAGGTATCAAAGTGAAACCGGCCAAAGTCAAAGCGATACAGGAAATTCTTGAGCCAAGGACAGAGAAGGAAATACGTGGTTTCTTGGGAAGGTTAAACTATATTTCCAGATTTATTTCTCATCTCACAGCCACCTGTGAACCTATGTTCAAGTTGTTAAAGAAAAGTCAGACAGTGAAATGGAATGAGGATTGTCAGAATGCCTTTGACAAAATAAAGGAGTATTTGCAAGAACCTCCGATACTCATGTCGCCAGTGGAAGGAAGGCCACTAATCATGTACCTAACTGTGTTGGAGACCTCAATGGGTTGTGTCCTCGGTCAGCACGACGAGACAGGGAAGAAAGAACAAGCTATTTACTACTTGAGTAAGAAGTTTACGAAATGCGAGTCAAGGTACTCATTTCTGGAAAAGACTTGTTGTGCGATTGCCTGGGCCGCCAAATGTTTGAGGCAATATATGTTAACTCACACCACCTACTTGATATCCAAGATGGATCCAATCAAGTACATTTTTGAGAAGCTGGCTCTCACAGGCAGGGTAGCCCGTTGGCAGATGATACTCACTGAATATGATATCCAATACACTACTCAAAAGGCGATTAAGGGTAGTGTATTGGCCGACCATCTTGCTCATCAGCCCGTGAACGATTATGAACCGATGAAGTTTGATTTTTCGGATGAGGAAATTGTGTATATTCAGGATTGTAATATGCCAGACCCAGACGAAGGACCTGAGCTGGGACCGGGTTGGACGCTTTTTTTTTTATGGTTCCTCTAATTCCATGGGCAACGGCATCGGAGCTATTATCACTTCCCCTGAAGGATACCACATTCCTTTCACGGCTCGTATCTGTTTTGATTGCACTAACAACATGGTCGAATATGAGGCATGCATTTATTGCGTTAAAGCGGCGATCGACCTGCGCATCAAATTTTTGAAAGTTTACGGGGATTCCAATCTTATTATCAGCCAGATTAATGGAGATTGGGAGACTCGCCATCAAAACCTAATTCCCTATCGTGAGCATGTTATGAAGTTGATTTCGTACTTCGAAGAGATCACGTTTGAGCATATTCCCAAAGAAGAAAACAATCTAGCTGATGCACTGGCAACTTTGTCCTCCATGTTCAAGGTTAAGTGGGCTAATGAGGCACCTTCCATTACTATCTGAAGTTTGAGTGAGCCAGCTTTCTGTTTTGAGGCCAGTTTGGAACCAGACGGTAATCCTTGGTTTTATGATGTTAAACGGTATCTTGAAACACAAGAGTACCCTGAAGAGGCATCTGTCATAGATAAGAATTTCTTGAGAAGATTTTCAGCCAAGTTCTTTCTCAGTGGTGGTGTGTTATACAGAAGGCATCATGACGGTCTACTACTCAGATGTGTTGACAAGAAAGAAGCAGCTAAAATCATTGAAGAGATACATGGAGGTGATTTTGGTACCCATTCCAACGGGCACACCATGGCTAAAAAGATCTTGCGAGCAGGTTAGTATTGGTCCACCATGGAGACTGACTGTTACAATCATGCACGGGTTTGCCACAAATGTCAAGTCTATGCTGATAAAGTGCATATGCCGCCCATACCTTTGAATGTCTCGACTTCCCCTTGGCCGTTTGCAATGTGGGGAATTGATATGATTGGAAAAATTGAATTGACTGCGTCCAATGGGCACCATTTCATTCTGGTTGCCATCGATTATTTTACGAAATGGGTCGATGTTGCATCCTATGCCAATGTCACCAAGCAAGTGGTAACTCGGCTCATTAAGCACAACATTATTTGTCGCTACGGAGTGCTCGAGAAGATCATTATCGATAATGGGTCTAATCTGAACAACAAGATGATGAAGGAGCTTTGTGAGTCCTTCAAAATCAAGCATCATAACTCTTCCCCATATAGACCAAAGATGAATGGCGCTGTAGAAGCGGCCAATAAAAATATCAAGAAAATTGTGCAGAAGATGGTGGTAACCTATAAAGATTGGCATGAGATGATGCCTTTCACTTTTCATGGTTATCGTACCACTGTGCGTACTTCGACTGGGGAACCCCATTTTCATTGGTTTACGGCATGGAGGAAGTATTGCCGGTAGAAGTCGAGATTCCTTCTCTTAGGGTCATGAGAGATGTTGAGCTAGATGAAAGTGAATGGGTTCAGAATCGGCTGGATCAGTTGGAACTTATTGACGAGAAGAGGTTGACGGTTGTATGTCATGGTCAGGTATATCAGCAAAGGATGAGGAAAGCTTTTGATAAGAGGGTACGACCTTAGTGTTACAAACCAGGTGACCTTGTGCTCAAGCGGATAATTCTTCCCCAGGGGGATCCCATGGGCAAGTGGGTTCCGACATATGAAGGTCCTTTCGTGGTCAGAAAAGTTTTCTCTGGAGGAGCGATGATGCTCACGACTATGGATGGAGAGTACTTCCCTCTTCCTGTGAATGCTGACGTAGTTAAAAAATACTTTGCATAAAAATAATAAAAACCCGCTAAACTGAAAACCCGGAAGGGCGGTTTAGGCAAAAAGAGGGTGTCCTGGTGAATCAAAAACCCGAAAGGGCGATTCATGAAAAAGTTAGGGACTTGAAGCAAATGACTATGTTCAACTTGAGATCTTTTGTTGCTTTCCTTCATTTCGTCACCTGGCATAAGCTCGGAGCTAATCCAAGAATGTTTTGTCTGGAGGAAGGAAGATGAGAGTCATCAGAGTCATAGCAGAGTCGGGACTTGATGGATATTCACATTCACATTGCCATTTGAAAACACTAGTTTGCTTCAATTTTTTAATTACTTGCTTCCAAATGTAAATGCCTTTTTCGCAGGCAGTTTTCTCAAAATCAATAAAATATCTTCTTTCAAGTATGCGTATGCATTTCTTTTCTCCCTTTTTACTATTTTGTTTGCAAAAACGTCCAATATTTTGATAAGCATGTGCATATAATCTTCGTGGCCCTTACATAGATATGATAATCTAAGTCACGTTTGGTTGATCGCTTGAAATGAGGATAACAAACACCACTACTATTGTGCAAGGGGCATGTTTGTTTCTCTGTTTGGTGGACTTCTCTTTCACTCTTTTAGGCATTTTTGCCTTGCGGTTTTGTTTCACAGCTCCGGGTTGTTGGTAAAAATCATGGGTCAGGGTAATATCAAGGTTACGGCAAGTCAGTGGGACTGGTGAACCTGGTTGGAGACACTGCTTCCCCATAATGGCTTTTATTACCCTTCTTTGGCGCACTTCCATGTGTTATCTTGATTGATTGTTTTAGCATTGTCTGCATATAGGATTTTGGTTATAGTTGAATGTCAGTATTGATGTGCTGAATGTTTTTGCCTAAAAAAAAAATCATACAAAATCACTCTTTAATTGTTCTCCGGGCATTTTGATACCAACTGTGTCAATTCTTTTGCATGACCAAGAATTTGGAGGAGGGAGTTTGGCTGAAAAACAATGACTTTAGTGGTATGCTTTCGAGTAGAACCCTATTGATGATGTACAAGCATTGTTTCAATCCCCAAACACTGGAGATATAAGGGAGTTAGACCCTCTTTAACCCCTCTGAGCCTTCGAAGTAGGGATTTTCTTTCTGTTCGAAAAAGAAAAATAAACCTTTTTTTAACCAGGGGAAGGGTAGATGCTCAGTTGATTTGCCCAAGCATTCAAATTCTAGAAGGAACGTCCCCTCTGAGGATCACCACACTTTATCTTTCATGTCATGAGATCAAAAAATGTCTAAACCACGATGTTCATTTCCTCACAAAGTCCTGAGGTCGAGTTTGAATCGATACAATAATGGATATCCCTCGCCGACCAAGGAATGAGGCATTTGTTTTCTTCAAAAAAAAGAGAAAGGAAGAAAAAGTTCAAAGACCTAAAGTCATAATGACCTATTCAAAGTGGAAAGTATGAATAAGAAAGAAACAAAAAGCCCCGCTAAGTTGGAACTTGAAAACAAGTCGCTTAGGTAAAAGTTAGGGCATCCCGCTGGACTCCCAAAAATGGAAATTAAAAAGATTTTGTCCAGCCAAAAATTAGGGAAAGGAGAGCCTAAAAGGCCAAAAAAAAGATTATTTAATAAAACTTTCATCAAAGGAAAAACAATAATGTCAAAAAAAAACCAAAGCAGCAAAAGTTAAGCGACGATCATGTTGGAGGATTTGTCGTGATCACTCAGTCATTATAAATCTTTTTGAAAGATGAATGCTTGTGATAAATCATCTGAACTTAGGACAGGAGAATATCACGAAGGGGGTGGGCACCAAATAACTCGAGCCTTGAAAAACTTTTTTTCAAAAGAACCTTGAACCAGGCCACGTTACAGCCTCTAAAAGTCCTAACTGAACAATGTTTAACTTGAAAGCATATTGCGAAAGGACAATATTTCCTAAACTCCCCAAATATGTATTGCATAGCCGTGTTGGTATCTTATCGCTCGCATTTTAATTCGTTTTTCAAAAAGGGGAAAGAAATGTTTTAAAACCTTTTTGCACTCTAGCCAGTGATTCGGTTACAACAGAGATGCGACATTTTGTTCAAGTTTTTAACTTCAAGGCTTACATAATTATCGCATCAAGTCTATCATTCTAAATAAACATTTTCATGTATGCAAAACAGCTGTTTGACATCAAAAAGTTTACACGTTGAATACCTGTAAAGACCTTAATAATGGTCAAAAGGGAATGTTCGGCTTTCTTCTGTTTTGACAGAGCCCATGTTTGATTAGGACTCTGTTTATCCCCTGTGAAGTTTCATTTCCCCAGTGAAGTTTCCTTTCCCCGGTGAAGTTTCACTTCAGCAGCAAGGTTTTGTTACTCCAGGGATTTTCTTTCAAAAAGCCTCGTTTCAAGACTTTAGGTTTGGATATGTCGCATGTCCCCAATGGAGTCGTTAAGCAGGAATCCACATTCTGGAAGTTTCAGTTTCCCAACGGATTTTCCAATAGGGATCCCTCGCTTTGACCTCTCATTTCCCCGCCGATCTGTTGACCGGGTCATCCTTATGTTTAGGATCTTCTCTTATTCCCCAGTAAGGTTTTGATACCGTGTGACTATATTTAGGATTCGTCCTTTGGTTGCATTCCAAGAGAATGTCTCCCCAACAAGTTAATCTTCAACAGAGTTCTATCTCTCCAGTGAAGTCCCACCTCTTCAATAGAGTTTTGTTCCCCCAACAAAAGGTTTTCGTCTTTTTCCGGAAGTTGCAGTGTCAACCTGATCTTCCCCGGGAATTCACGATTTATTTTTGCAGCTTCTTTCTTTGTTTGTGGCCCGTTTCTGTCGGTTGCTCGTTTGTTTCTACGCGAAGCTCCATCTCTTCGAGGGTTCCTCTCTAGTGGTTCCCCGCATTTTTTCCTCTCCTTTGGATTTTGCAATTTATTTTTGCAAGTCATGTCAGATGCTGACCCCTTGGTTGTTGGCTTCTCATTTGGCCATTTCCCAGTGAACTTTTTAAACATGCATCATTACATTGCATCTACCAAAACACGTAGCATTTCCATTACATGGAGCATTGCACTATAAAAAAGAATTCCAACATGCATTAGAACATAAGTCATTATTGTTTTCGTCATCCCCAGTGATTTGCTAATACTTCGGATATCACCCCCAGTGAGGTCTTCGTCCTCATTATACACCCCATACCAATATCCTTTTGACGTTTTTTTTGTTTTGTTTGAGTATCCACCCTTAACTATAGTTCAGTTTATCTCTGGTGCAGTCCTCTCGGGTTTATTCTTCACTTCCCTCTCTGGCTCATTCCAGTGTCTATTGATACACCTCTCGAATACCAGTTTCGTCTTGATATTTGTTTTAGCAGGTTTTTAGGTGTACGCCCTAATCTCCTTGCTTTGGGTCTAGTTTCGCCTCGTCGCTTGTGCATGAAATCCAGTTTCGTCCTGGTACTCATCTAGTTTAGTTTCGTCTAACTGGTTTTTGAGTCGAGTTTCATCTCGTCTTTGTTTTCATACCTTGGACCTTTTGACGGTGTTCGCTTACCAAGTACAATGTTCGTGCTGCGTCTCTGGTTTGAAATCTGTCTCCTTTGTTCCTTGGATTCTCCTATCAGCTTTTGTCGCTGTTTATCCATTGATCTGAGACTAGCAGGTGCTCTGAGAAATATGCACTCTCATCATTTTTCTTTGGGTCGAGTTTCACCTCGTTACCCATGCGTGAAATCCAGTTTCGTCCTGGTACTCGTCTAGTTTAGTTTCGTCTAACTGGTTACAGAGTCGAGTTTCGTCTCGCTTTGGATTCCTCATTTCTGGGATTCTTTCAGTTCCTTCATACTATATATCTTAGTTGAGATTAGCAAGTGTTCCTAGAATCACGCACTCTTGCCACTTTTGCTTTGGGTTGAGCTCAGAGTTTCGTCTCCTCACCCGCGTATGTTTTCTGTTACAGAGCTTAGTCTCGTCTATACTCTGTTGGTTGAGTTTTGTCTCACCCCTTCCTTTTGAAGCCCAGTTTTGCCCTGGCACGTTTGTCCGAAAGTTTAGTTGCGTCTACTGTTCTTTGTTTCTGTTTTGTTTCAACCTGTGTTATAGCTCCATTCTGACGCATATCTCGGGGGTTGCTGTTTCTGTTTCTTTCAAGACTGTAAATTTTCGGGTTCTTTCGTATTCAAACATCGTCAACCCTGAACGCTCGAAAGTTATCACTTTTCTCACTTATCATGTTGAAGATATTTTAATAGGGGCATTTGTTGCACCCCAAAATTTACCCTCTTGATTTAGGCTTATGTTTCATCATGAACATCATATTGCATTGCATTCATACATTGTGATAGGATCAAAGTATTTTGGTTATCAAGTCTTCCTCAAGCTTTGAAGGTTGATTACATGGACAAGTTGCTCAAGAAATATCTTACCATCCAAATCTCTGGATCTTTTAGGCTCAATGGTTTTGGCATATCTCAAGTTGTTTTTTTACCCATCTCTTTGGATCATCAAGAGGATTGGAGCTTGTGTGGGATCACAAGTGGAATCACTCTTTGGATTCATCAGCCAAATTAGGGTTTTGTTGAGCAAGGTTGTTGGACAATGTACAAGTCTTGATTTTGGGAGCTACAACATTTCTCTGATATTTGAAAGGTCCTTGTACAAGGAATTGGTTAAGATACCCAGAGGATTTGAGGTTTTGAAGATGATTCATCAGTCTCCTAATGTGTTGACCAAAATTAGGGTTTGGGATTTCATCAAGATTTCTTGAGAATTTTGAAGTGAAACTTTGCACATGGCCTTTATATATTTGGAAGATCATATGTTTGAAGTTTTGATCATCAATTTTGAAGGGAAGTGGATCAATTGATTCAGAGGGGCAAAATGGTCATTTTGGTCAAAATCAGTCAAAGTCAAGGTTGACCAAGTGAACTTTTGGTCAACCATCAATTCAAGGATGTAATTTTCATATTTCAAGTCCATTTTAGTCATTGGATTAAAGAGATTGAAGTTTGGATTGAAACTTGTTCTTGAAGAAATCCTAGAAGTTACTAATTTTGGAAAATGAAGACTTAATTTAAAAAATTCATATTTTATTCATATTTGATCACAAAAATGAAAATGAAATATGCTTGGAAAGCTAAGAGAATGATATTTCACCTCCTTTTGGTCTCATATTCAAATTGGCAAGGAATCAAGAGTTATGGTCTTTTAAAGTTACAAAATTGTAGGTCATTTTTCAAAATTATTGAATTTCAAGCCAAATTTTGGGAACCTTAATTGATTAATTTGCAAAAACTCAAAACTATGGGATTGTAGATATTTTCAATACCTTTCCAAAGTGTGTTCATTTGTGTCAAAACTCAAAAGTATGAGCAAGTTATGAGTTTTGTAATTTTGGGGCATTTTATTGAAATTTGGCAAATATGCAAAATGGCCATTTCTTGCAAACTCAAGTTTTAGTCATTCTCCTTGCTTCTAATCAAGACCATTGGTAATTTGTGACATGTTGAGGCCCATCATTCCAAAATTTGAGCTGCACATGGGCAAAGCAACAAGGAATTCGTGGATTTGCAAAAACTTGCTCAAAATTGCATAATCACCAACACAAGCTTAATGCAAGAATTTAAGTCCTAATCTTGTTGCTAATATCTTCCTGGGAACAAATGGATTAAAATGCATGCAAAAAGCAAGCCAACACACGAGGGATTTCCAGGTTGCATGTGCATACTTGATTTTGGCCAAAAGAAGATTTATTTGATTCCAAGGGCTTTCAGTGCGAAAAACCTATCCTACCCTCCTCCTAATGCTCTATATATTGAGAAGTAAGCTTCAGTTTAAATGGTTCGTGCCTAATTTCATAAATTAAAGTCATAAACTCCATAGCTTGTAGCTCTGCATTTTTCTTCGATTCTTCCATCTACCTTGCGCGTTTTGGCCAATTCTTCTTGCATTCTCTTCTCCAAGTGATAAAGATTGTAGATCGAGGCTTGGATTGCAACTGGAGTGAAGGAGACAGTAGATCCATATTTTCTCAAAGGTTTGAATTCTCAACTTTGAATTCTGATTTCTAGCCATGCTTTGTGTGATTTAAGTTCATAATCATGTTGTTTGAAATCTATGGAATGATTCTGAAGCTTTATAGCGTTTAATTTGATGGATTATGCATGTTTGAATGTTCTGAAACTCGCGATGCAGAATGTTTTTGTTCATGTTCATGGCTTGATTGTGGATAATGTGGTTGATGATTTCATTGGATATGAATTGATATGGATTCCTTGCCATGCTAGCTTAAATTTGCCTTTGATTTCATGAAAAATGATGCAAAATTGAATGAGTTATGTTGATATGAAAGTGAGCCCTAATCCTGAGATATGCGCGTGTTTTTTGAATGTTCAGAGGTTGAAGATGATGTGGTGGCACATCATGATTGGTCCGTTTGAATTTTTTGGTTTATTTGAATTATTGTTTTATAAATTGATTTACATGATTTTATTTCTTGCTCAAAAATGATTGGAAAATTCTGAAAAAATTATCATAAATTTAAAATATTATTTCTGACTTCATGTATTTTTTTTATAATTTTTTGAAAATATTTTGATTGGTTCAAAAATTGTTAGGTTTAATTAATTAATTGACCAAAGATGATTTTTATTTTAATAGTTCCTTTGACCTAAAAAATCCACAAAAATTATTTGAGACTCCCAAAATAATGTGAAAACTGATTCTGACTTTGGTTCATCATTTTTCTTATTTTTGATTTTAAATTTAATTTCAAAGGTTACTTGTAATATTTGTTTGTTTTTATTTTTATTTTTAATACTTCTATTAATTCAAAAATTCCAAAAAAAAATCTTGTAATCTTGTTTTTAATCATAGAATCTAATCATATTTTTGTTTTTCCTTTTTTGTGATTTTTGGTTATGGTTTGTTTTTTCTTGCCCTTAAATAATAATTTCATTATTAATTGTTTATTTTTTTGTTTTTTAATATTTTCCTTTTATCCAAAAATTCACAAAAATTCAGGGATGTATGTTTTTAGCCCTAATATTTGAATATAATTTTGTTTGGCCATTCTTCTGACTTTTTGATTTAAATACTATTTGGATATGTGGATATTTGTTATTTTACCTAATTGTTTGAATTTAATTCCATTCTTTGTATTTTCCTAATTCAAAAAATATGAAAAAATGTATTTTCTGACATTTAGGGTTTCTTAATATTTTGCATGACTTTGTTTGGTTTGTTTTGTTTGGGTTTTGATCCTATTTAATCAATATTTAGGATTAAAAGTCAAAATCTAGGGTTTTGTTAATTATGGTGCAAGTTTCATGTTTAAAACCCTTGTGCATTGGACTTTTATTGGATTTCAGGTCTTGATCATGGTTCATGAATGTATTAGGAATTTAAAAACCATTTTTCTTGAATTACTTGACTTGGTTTGGCATTTTTCCATAAATAATTTTGCAAACTTGTCTAGTTTGGTGGTTTTGCCAACTAGTCTTAAACTTTGCACTTCATTTGACCTCCTCCCCAATCATTCATGAACTTAGGGCTTGCATTCCGACTTTTATACCTTTCAAAGATGTTAAAGTTTTTTTGGTTAGAATTATGGATCTTTGTTTCTATTTTTGATGTAATTTTGAAGTGAGGGTACCCAATTATGTTTGCATGACTTTTGCATGACTTGTTGCAATTTGTTTGATGGCCGATGAACTTGAGTGAGGACTGTAATTGGGAACCTAATGATCATGTTGGTGCTGACTTGTCCATGTTAACTCAAACCATCCCACTTAGAAGCCTCATGTTTGAATATTTTGAACCATCTCATGCATTATGTAGGTTTTATTTCCTATTGTGTTCATGAAGTTGTGTTTAAATTAGCCATGCATGATTAAAATATGTTAGCTACTGACCTTTATGGTTCTTGTTCATATTATTCTCAAGCTGTTATGATCCTTGGTTAACACTCAATTGTAAATTCAACATGGTGATAGGAAAGAGCAACATTCCTTTGATTCTTTTTGACCTAATTTGTGCATATGCTTGCCTCCTCTTGCTTGTGATGTCTAATATTTAGTAATTGCCACCATGTTATTCTCATTTCTTCACCTTTTGGAATACTAACTTGGTTGTTGAATATGCGAGGTACTCTGAGAAAGTTGCCACTTTTGGCTTGAGGCTTTTGTGTTCCACTTTATTTGTGGAACACAGTTCATTATATTGGCATTACTTTTGTGTTTGGCATGCTTGATGGTTTATGCAGGATACACATATCTATGATTGTGAATGCTATACATTGCCCATGGGATTTGCTCATATTTGATAAATTGCTTACATCTTGATGGTGCAACTGCTGACTCAATTTGTTTACTGGTGCCAGCTTGCTTGAAGTTTCTCTGGTTTTCTTTTATTCTTGCTTGATTGCTACAGATAGTTATCTGTTTGGTATTGTACTACCTCCTTTCTCCCATTTTCATTTTGCATAATTCTCTGATTGTATGATGGGACCTCTGTTGCTGATATATGTTAGGAGGCCCTCTGGTTTTTGTCTGATTGCATGTATTTTGTTTGTTGTTGATCGATGAGTCACTCAATTTAGATATTGAGATCACGACTTCGCTCTCATTGCATGTTCCCTATCGTATGTTTATTGCTTTTCTTCTTTAATTGTTGATCGATGAGTCACTCAATTTAGATACTGAGATCACGACTTCGCTCTCATTGCATGCTCCCTATAGGATGTTTATTGCTTTTCTTCTTTAATTGTTGATCTATGAGTCACTCAATTTAGATATTGAGATCACGACTTCGCTCGCATTGCATGTTCCCTATAGGATAGTTTTTTTAAGCTTTCTTTGACATGCTAATTAAGGTAGGAATCCATGTATGCTAACATATGATAGGACTTTCCTTTATCCTCAATCTTAGGGTCAACCTTTGTATGATAACACTAGGGATAGTGCTAGGCTAGTTCCCCTTAGTTGTTTTTCCTTTCTTTGCATTTTGCATCTTAAAACAAAAATTTGTTTTCTTAGCAAATCATAAGAACACATCTAATAAACTCAAACTCTTCTGAATAAAAGATACAAACCAATCTTACTTTGTCTGTGTTATCTTGAAGCCGATGTTTCGCCATCGCACATGTTTGTTATCCTACTTTGATTCTCAATATCATTGTTAGGTGTGATGTTTCGTCATCCGATTTATTGATGTGTTGTCATCTTTGCCATGATATATTTGTTACCTCTTAGCCGATGATTCGCCATCACATATTTGATTGAAGCCGATGTTCCGCCATCGCACATGTTTGATTATCCAATTTGACCTTCAATTTCATTGTTAGGTGTGTTATTTTATCATTTGATGTTTCGCCATCTTTGACTTGTTACTTTGTTATTATTTAGTCGATGTTTGATCACCTCTTTTGTTTATTGTTTCATTCGATGTTTTTCCATCTTGATTGTTTTTGTTTGCCTTAACTAAAAAACATAAACCAACCAAAATATATGAGCCGAACTACGGCTGCTCTGATTCCTTAAAAGGGATACGTAGGCATTGGGGTAGGGCCCGACCGAGCACATTTTTTAATTTTCCCTACATTATTTTCTTCTTCCTTTTGCATGCATTCCCTTTTCAGTTGTAAGCCATAGACATAGGATTTGACCACACCCATTAGATTAGACAACAAGAGTGGATACCGTAGAGTACTACGGGCGTGTGGGGTGCTAATACCTTCCCCTTGCATAACAGACTCCCTTACCCGATCTCTCGGTCGGAAGACTGTGATTTCTCCCTTTCCAGGTTTTCTCGATGTTTACCGTTCCCTCTCGGCAGGATAAAAGACGTTCAGTGGCGACTTCATTGTTCGATGATTTTCCGCCGGTGGTTTCAGAGCAGTCGTCGCGTAGGGACGCGTAGATATATGCATAGACTTTGTATTGTTGAATGTAATCGTAGGCGCAACCATGCGTATAGACGCGGGTGTAGATATGCGTGGATACAGGCGTGGATAAATTTTTGTGTTGCAAGACGTAAGAGTAGCTGTGTGTGTGGATGTATACGTGGATCTTCCTCGTTATCTTCCTAACCCAAGTACTTTTTGATATTTGTCAAATGCTTTTATTCTGTTAATTCCTCGAAATTATTTCAAGATAATATTTATGAGTAATAATCGTAGTATTCTGTAAACAAATCTGAGAAAGTAAGAACATGATTTGACAGATATAATGAAAACAAATGTTTTATTGATATGTTCTAGAGTGGGCGAGAATACAAGATGTAATTCCTAGAAAGAGGTAATTACAGAAAATCTTAAAACAGTAAATGGCAACGAAAAATGATAATTGCTACTGCCGTTCCCCCATATTCTTTGATGTTCTTATCCCCTTGGCTTCTGAGTTGTATGATTTCAACCTGTCCTTCCCTTCATGGTTTGTAGTCGTAGCTCCTAGATCGCATTCTTTTTGTTGTTTATTTCTTTATAAGAAATCCCTAACTTTTGACTGGATTGCCCTTTCGGGTTTTCAATCCACCGGGATAAAATATTTCTGTATGCCCCTAATTTTTGCATGGATCTCCCTTTAGGGTTTTCGATCCACCGGGATGCTCCTTTTTTTTCTTAAGTCGTACCTTTTGTAGGTTCGATCTTAGCGATCTTTTTATGCATAGTATTTTTTGACTGCGTCCGTGTTGGTTGGATACGGTAGTTCTTCCCCATTCATTGTGGTGAGGACGAGACCATCTCTGGAGAATGATGTTTTGACTATGAATGGACCTTCGTAGTTAGGTTTCCATTTACCACGTGAATCGAGGTGGGGTAGTAAAATCTTTTTGAGTATAAGATCCCCTTCTTTGAGTATTCGAGGGCGTACTTTCTTATCGAAGTCTCTCTTCATTCTCTTCTGATGCAATTGACTATGACACAAAGCCGTTAATCGTTTCTCTTCAATGAGGTTGAGCTGATCGAGTCAAACTTGTACCCATTCTGCCTCTTCCAGTTTTGTTTCCCTCAGGACTCGGAGTGATGGTATCTCAACTTCCACCGGGAGTATTGCCTCCATGCCGTACACAAGTCAAAAATGAGTTGTGCATGTTGATTTGCATACAGAAGTACGATAGCCGTGCAGAGCGAAGGGAAGCATTTCGTGCCAATCTTTGTATGTCTTCACCATTTTCTGGATGATTTTATTAATACTTTTGATGGCTGCTTCAATGCCTCCGTTCATCTTTGGCTTGTATGGTAAAGAATTGTGATGCTCGATTTTGAAGTCGTCGCATAATTCCTTCATCATCTTGCTGTTTAAATTAGGCCCATTATCTGTAATTATCTGGCTTGGGACGCCATATCTACATATGATATTTTGTTTGATAAAGTGTGCAACCACTTGGCTTGTTATGTTGGCGTAGGATGCTGCCTCCACCCACTTGGTAAAGTAGTCGATGGCTACCAATATAAAGCGGTGTCCATTTGATGCTTTCGGCTCGATCATACCAATCATATCAATTCCCCACATCAAAAATGGCCAAGGGTAGCTCATGACGTTTAAAGGGGTCGGTGGTATATTTATTATGTCGGCGTAGATCTGACACTTATGGCGTGTCTTTGTGTAGTGATAACAATCAGCTTCCATTGTTAACCAGTAATACCCAGCTCTCAGAATCTTTCTAGCCATGGCGTGCCCGTTTGTATGAGTCTCGTAGGTTCCCTCGTGGATTTCTCTCATGAGTGTATCTGCCTCTTTCTTTTCCACACATCTGAGTAATACCATATCGTAATTTCTTTTGTATACCACTCCATTACTTAGAAAGAACTTGGAAGCTAACCTGCGCAAGGTTCGCTTGTCAATGATAGAGGAATTTTCCGGATACTCCAGCCTTTCTAAGTACTTCTTGATGTCATAAAACTAAGGTTTAATGTCGGGTCCTTCCTCAATAGCGAGGCAATGTGTAGGTTCTTTGAAATGTCTTATCGTAATACGCGGTTCGTGATTCGGCCAGCTCACTTTGAACATGGCTGATAGGGTTTCCAGGGTGTCCTCCATTTGATTTTCTTCTCATGGGATATGACTGAAAGTGATTTATGTAAATTCCGCGGCTAACTTCAAAACATGATCCCGATATGGAATCGGTTTAGGGTGTTTAGTATCCCATTCGCTATTAACCTGGTATATTACTAACGCAGAATCCCCAAACACTTCCAGGTGCTTTATTCTTAAATCGATGGCAACTTCTAGCCCTAGTATACAAGCTTTGTATTAAGCGATATTGTTAGTACAGTCAAAACATAATCTGGCCGTGCAGGGGTGGTGGTGATTCTTGGGAGATGTCAACACTGCCCCTACACCGTGACCTAGTGAGTTTGAAGCCCCGTCGAATGTGAGTGTCCAGCGTGCCCCTGGCTCGGGCCCTTCATCTGGTCCTGGTATTTCGTAGTCGGCTATAAATATGACATATTTATCGGGAAATTCGAACCTCATGGGCTGATATTTCGATAGCGGTTGGTGATATAGATGATCAGCCAGTACACTACCTTTGATGGCTTTTTGTGTGACATATTAGATGTCATATTCTGATAGTAACATCTGCCATCGTGCGATTCTTCCGGTGAGGGCTGGCTTTTCAAACACGTATTTTAGAGGATCCATTCTTGCTATCAACCGAGTAGTATGGGTTAACATATATTGTCTCAAACTCTTGGTAGCCCAAGCCAATGTGCAACAAGTCTTCTCCAGGAGTGAGTATCTGGTCTCGCAATCGGTGAATTTCTTACTGAGGTAATAGATTGCATGCTCTTTTCTACCAGTTTCATCCTGTTGTCCCAAAACACAACCCATCGACCCTTCAAGCACTGTCAAGTACATGATGAGTGTCCTTCCGGAGACTGGTGGTATTAAGACTGGTGGCACTTGCAGATACTGTTTTTATTGTTTCGAAGGCGGTCTGACAATCGTCATTCCATACTACCGTCTGATCCTTCCCCAACAACTTGAATATTGGTTCGCATGTAGCTGTTAGATGCGATATGAACCTTGAGATGTAGTTCAATCTCCCTAAGAAACCATGCACTTATTTTTCTATCCTGGGAGCGGGCATTTCTTGTATGGCTTTTACCTTGTCTAGATCCACCTCGATGCCTCGTTGGCTTACGATAAAACCTAGTAATTTGCCTGATCTGATGCCGAATGTGCATTTATTTGGGTTCAACCTTAGTCTGAACTTACGTAGCCTCTCAAATAACTTTTGCAAATGTGTGACATGTTCCTCCTCTATATGGGATTTAGAAATCATATCATCGACGTATACTTTAACTTCCTTGTGGATCATATCATGGAATAATGTGACCATTGCCCTCTGATAAGTTCTCCCTGCATTCTTGAGACCAAAAGGAATTACTTTGTAATAGAAAGTTCCCCAAGGTGTCATGAAGGTAGTCTTTTCCATGTCTTCAGGCGCCATTAATTTGGTTATAGCCCGAGAATCCGTCCATGAATGAGAATACCAAGGATTGAGCTGTATTGTCCACTAAGACATTTATGTGAGGCAACAGAAAGTCGTCTTTAGGGCTTGCCTTGTTTAGGTCTCGGTAATCTACGCACATTCGTACTTTTCCATCCTTCTTGGGTACTGGTACAATGTTAGCTATCCAAGGTGGATAGTCTACCATTGTTAGGAACCCTGCATCAAATTGTTTGAGAACCTCTTCTCTAATTTTTCTGGATATATCTGGACGTGTTCTTCTGAGCTTTTGCCTTATTGGAGAACAACCTTCTTTGAAAGGTAATCTATGCACCATGATATCTGTATCCAACCCTGGCATGTCCCTGTAGGACCAAGCGAATATATCCATATACTCGTGCAACAACTTGATTAGCCTGTCTTTGACGCCCTGCTCCAACATTGCCCCTAGCTTGATTTATTTTGGATCTACTTTCGTGCCCAGGTTAATAGTCTCAATAGGCTCTTGATAATGTTGTATGCTATTAGCCTTTCGCTTTATTTCCCTCGCCATTTCATCGGAGAGTTCAAGATCTTCATCATCTTCCTCTTCGGCTTGGTGGATAGGAACATCAAAATCATATCGGGTCGTAGCAGTAGTGTTATTGGTAATTTTGGGCATGAATCTGCACATTTATCATGTTTTAGTGCATATTTTAGCGCTTGCAATTTGAAAAATGTATATGCAAAGAAAGTATTGCCATTTTTATATTTAATAGGTAAATGAAAAAGAAAGACAAGGATCTAAATTGAAAACAAAATATAAATTTATTAATTATAAATATTGTCTGACATAAGAAACAAAGAAAACCCTTACAAGAAACCCATATGCCTCGATTATGACACAGGTTCTTTCAAAACAAGAAAAAATTACTTAGAAAAGAAAGATATCTCAGGAATCTCCACAATAGTCCATCCTTTAAGCTCTTCTCCTGGGGCGCCCTCTCTGATGAAGTCAGTTGTCCTTTTAGTATTGGTCTTGCTTGATATCTTTGCCACGTGTCCGCCATGCTCTATTCCTTTACTGATGAACGTCTCCCAGATCGGGGGAAAACATGCTTTACCTCTTGGAGTAGCCTTTCACGATTCGTAACCCAAACCAAAGTGATTCTTTTTCTCAGGAATTTCTGGGAGTTTTCCCCAGTGTTTTGAGGCATTCCCTCTCCCCCCATAGTTATTTGAAGATCTCTCCACGATGTCACTTTAGCCTTGTTAGACTTCTCAACCGGTAATGTCACCATTGAAGCAATTTCCAAAGCCTAGAATGGGATATCTATGCAATATTCGTCGACACTGATATATCTGTACGGTTCAATATGGCTTACAAAAATGTCTTCTTTGCCATCAATTATGATCAACTTCCCTTTTACTAGGAACTTCAACTTTTGGTGCAGGGTCGAGGTTACTTCCCCTGCCACATGGATCCAGGGTCTCCCCAGTAGACAAGTGTATGCTGGTTCGATGTCCATGACCTGAAAAGTGATGTTGAAGATATGCGGCACAATCTTTACTAGAAGGTCCACCTCCCCTAATACCGAGCTTCGAGAACCGTCAAATGCCTTTACTATCGTAGAACTTGGTCTCATTGTCACTTCGTCTATTGTTAACTTTACAAGACTTGATTTTGGCAACACATTAATATTGGAACTAGTGTGTTGTACCCCAATTTTTTCCCCTAATATCCCTTCACCATAACATATTGATTCAATCACAACAAGATCACATTAGGGCTTTTGGTTCTCCTTCCTATATTTAGCTTTGCTATTTGAGGAATCACCAAGAACCTTGACTTGTTTTTCTTGTGTAATCATTCATGTTTTTGTTTTGACTTTCCTTTTAATTAATAAAATGCAATGTTGGTTTATCTTACTTGTCAACAATGCAGGTAAAGGCAATGGGGCTTAGCAAGTTGATCCATGGGTTCATGGGTTTATTTCCATGACCTAGTAAATGAAGCTTGAGAATTTAAAACCTCACCATTGAAGTTGTTTTGGAAGGAATGGAATGGCAAGGTTATTTTGGTTCACTACATTTCCAAGAAATCAAGATTTGATCCAAAAAGTACAAGGGGTTGATTGAAAAATAGTCATGGTAGGACAAGGTCTTGTTCCCATTGGTAATAAGTGCATATTTCTCTCAATTATCAAGATATGGAAGTGGTTGTGATTGATATGAGTTCTAATTATCATCCTCAACAACTTATATTTACAAAGAATTTGTTTTGGTACAAGAAGTTTGTTCAAAATTGTCAAAGTTCCTCAAAGCATTTTCCTGATCTAGGAGTTAGGGTTTTGAACTTCAAAGAACCATATCTTGCTCATCTTTTAGTATTTTTGAGTGATTCCAAATACATCCTTCTATTTAAAGGGTTATCAACAAATCACTTCAAAAGTTACAAGGAATTTTCATGTGCAAGAAACTTGATGAAGAAGAAAGACTACAAGTCCTCCAGATGAATCCCCAATTTTCCATGTGTGACTTCAAATGATCATAACATGGTCAATTTTTATCACCATGAGCCCATTCTTTTTCCATAATGATCTTGAAAATGTGAACTTTATGCCTTCTTTTATGTGCAAAGTGAGAAAATGGATGGAAATTTCCTTAAGGATACAAAAGATTATAGGACATTTCATGATTGTTTGCCCACTTCAACAATTCATAACTCTCAATTTTTGGAGATTTTGAATGGTTCAAGTTCTAAAATGTCATTCAAGAGATCTACTTCATGCCATATTTTTCGGTCAAGAGAAAATTCCAAGTAGAAGGCTATGTTTGGATGCAAGACATTATAGGTCACTTTTGAAGAAGAATTTGAAATATTTCTAAGTATGGAAAGACAACCCTTTTTCTCCAACTTTGACTCAACACAACTTTCAGCTCAAGCATCCATTTGATTCCATTATTTTTCTATTGCAAATTTTGTAACCTCATCTTTCTAAAACAACAAGAATCATGTCTTAAGACCCCTTAAGTTGAGAATGCCATTGGATTGAACTTGGTAACTTGGAACTGAAGTTTTCCCATAAGTCAGAATTTGAAGTCTTTATTTTGGCTTCTAATCACAAGTTTTCCACGCATTTATGACTCTAAACATGTTTAATGAAGTTCCAGAATTGATTAGCACAACAAAACGCGCGTTTTGGATGTGTTTTGATCAAATTGGAAGTCACACTTTTCTTGTTTGCAACTTCACACGATTTCCCTCCAAACATCATCATTTCACACGCTTGGACATTCCATTTGATTCCCTATAAATAGAGGATCATCCCCCATTCATTTCCTCAAGCTTAGATAGCCAGAATCACCCTGCCAAACTTGTTCCCTAACTCAGAATTCAGCAACTTCAAAATCCATTCTCAAGCCTTTTTCAATCCAATTTTTTCATCAATTCACCTTCCTTAATCTTCCCTGAAGCTAACCACATAATTACATTCAAGAATCATGCCCTATATTGCTCCATAGAAGTCTAGTTTCAGAGCTCTGCAACTCAACTTCAATTGGTAGATTCCTTCATCAATTATTTAAAACTTTGATATCATTGTGATGCTCTCATTGCCTTGGTTCTAGTTGTGACACTTACTTCTTACTGGAAACACTTTTTGACCATGAAATTTCAATTCCCTTTTCAAAACTTTCTTTCCAAATTGCTTGAGCTATAGTTTATATAAATTTGACGCGAGGGTCTGGTTGTCTTCGTCTTGAAGAGACGAAGCGATTGGCATAGGTCTGAGCTTCTGATTTTACAGTTTGAGAGACCTGCTATTCACGTTTGCTGGAGGTTGAATATGACCAACGTGTCACCTTCCAACCAATGATGGCACGCCACTTGTTATTTTTGAATTCTGATTTAATAATTGATTCAGTGCTTTATTCACTAATGACCATGATATGCACAACGCTCTAGATCCCTTGGATTTGATTACTAACGCGTTTTGAATCTCATCCAATGGTCCACGTATTTTTTACTTTTATTTTCTTTTATGATTTTTTATATTTAATTGTTTTAAACTTCAAAAAATCATAGAAAATTCATTTTTAGTCCAAAAAATCTGAAAAAATTATGAAAAATATTTTTGATTATTCTCTTTCTGATTTTTATTTTTTCACAATTTAATTTTGTGTTTTGGCATTTTTTATAAATTTATACTTTATTGGAATTGTTTTAAATGTTTAAAAATACTTTTATACATTTTTAAATTCTGAAAAAATTATGGAATGATCCAATGATATTATGACAAATATTGGTGACCTTATTTTATTTTTTGTTTCTGAATTTGCTATTTTTTTTTATCATTTTTGGTTTATTCCCTTTCTTTTAATTTTAAAAATAGTTTCTGACTTTAAAAAATTTCCAAAAAATTTATTAAATTATTTTAGTTAATTTTTGATTTTTCTATGGTCTTACTTTTATTTCTTGATTAATTTGGACATAGTTGATATTTTTCTCTTTTATTTCTATTATATATATATATATATATATATATATATATATATATATATATATATATATATATATATATATATATATATATATATATATATATATATATATATATATATATATATATATATATATATATTAAAATGTAATATTATTTTGTGATTATTTTCTGGCTGATCTTGGATTAAATTTTGGATCATGAACTTTATTAACATCATTGGACCCATGGTGTTGAGTCTAACTCCACAAAAATGGATGAATGATTTTAATAATAGTTTGATTAAATTTAATCCAAATATGGTTTGTATATTCTCTCCCATCCCTCTTCATCTCATTCCCTTCTTATTGCACTAAATGTTGTTGGAGCATGACTTCTATATCATGTCTCAAAACAAATGGTACATAGATTGCTATTGACCGGCCTCAAAATAGGTGCGACTTCCATATAAGTCCACTTACGATTGTTTAAGATAGCGCTAAATTTTTTCCCAATTAGAATAAATGATCATTCGTGGCTCAGACTTATATTTGCAAGCCCAAGTATGTTAATTTGATCTCTTTGATCCATTAACCTTGAGATTCATTGTGTGGAGGCTTTGGTTCACCCAATCCTCTAATGGATCTACAATACCTTTGGTCAACGCGGATCACTTAAACATCGTTGATCATTAAATGATACTCATAAGGATTCCAAATGGATGATATACTTGACAAAAAGCAAATGCAACTTGTTGTGTAGAGGCTTTGGTTCTACCAATCCTCTAATGAGTTCCAAATGCAAGTTTCAAGATGATCATCCAACTAACCACTAATCACTAATAATTGATTTTATTTTGTATTTTTATTTTATGTTCTTTACTTTATGCACCATTTACTTTTAGCATTTACATTTCATGCTATTGTCATCTTTGCTCACTTGAGCCCCTTTATATTCTTGTCATTTTTTATTTTGCTCACTCGAGCTTTTATTTTCTTTTAAAGACACATAATAATCAACATAAACCCTAAAAATATTTAATGATACTTGGACTATTTGGTTACTACCCTTGGCATTATGTAGTATTGGATTTTTTTGGACTTAAGATTAGAAACCTTGGCCTATGATTAGAGATGTTGTGATGTTATCTGATTATTTTGTCTGGAGCTCTTGAGGTTTACCTCAAGACATTGCGTTGTTTGTTTGTTTTGTGTGCAGGTTATTGTGATTACACCCTTTGTTTGTAATCTGGAATTCACCCATATACAACCGTTACTCTGCCCAATTTTTTTGAAGACTTAATACACTTGAAGTTTGGTTCTCTCAAGAGGTCTAGTACATTTGCTTGTTTGGTTTCAATCAAAAGAATGGGAATTCTATTTTGGCTCATAATGTCAAGTATTGGCTTCTTGTTGGTTAGATGATTCTTATCCCTAGCTTTTACCTTATGCTTTAAGATAGCCTCTTCTTCTCCTCCCATATTCTTTAATTTCAAAAATCATCTCCCCCCCTTTTGAAAATTCTTCTTGTTTTAAACTTGAATTACTTTTATAATAAACTTGGACTTAGGTCCATGCATTTTCAAACATTTTCATAAATAAACTCCAATAAACTTAACAATACTTTGACATTTTTGTGAGAAGACTAAAAGTCAATCAATCTCATTTCAAACCATTTTGCCACTTTGGCTTTTATATTTAAACTTTTCTCAATAGATTGAACTCTTATCAATCCTTGTAGTGATGCAAACAACTATACTTCTACAATATGTAGTAAAGAGAGATATTTTCCACATGGGTGTTGAGTGAGGCATTGTTGATTTTAAAATCCAAGCCATATCCTCCACTTTGAGATGATGCAAATTCTCCTTTCTCATGATTGTGGGTAGTAAGTATGTTTTCCACACGGACAATGACGATGATGTTTTATCTCATAAAATTGACCAACACATTTGTGTTTTAAAATTTTTAAAAGAGGAACTACATGTATCCTGATCCCTTATTGCACGAGAAGGTGGTACGTAGGCACTAAAGGATCGCAACCGCGGTGGGTGCAAAAATAATAAATATATTTCTTTTTTCACCTCCACCATCTATTTTATACAACATATTTCATAGCCAAAATATACAGATTTTTCAAAGAGGTTCCTGCGGAGTACTATAGATTTTTAGGGTGGTAATACCTTCCCTTTGCATAACCAACCCGCTTACCTTGAATCTTTCCCCCTCTTTTTGGGTTATTCGCTCTTTTCCCATTCCTTTGGAAACAATAAAGCGCGGTGGCGATTTTTATTTTGATTTGTATAAGTCTTGTCAATCCAATGGCTTAGTATTAAACATTTCTACTGCTACACAGTGTCAGTGAGAACCCTGGACAGATGGGTAGTACCTATCTGCATAGTAATGTGGAGTGCCTTGTTATGGGCCTAGCTCTGGGGTGGTATCTCATTATTGCTGAAACTTAGGTAGGACCCGGACGTGAGATTTGCTACAACATTATCAAATTGATTTACTGAAATTTCATTTGCAACATGAGCTGAACTTAACACCTTCATCAAAGAATCCTGGTGTTCTTCAGAATTGATTAGTAACGGGAGTATATAGATTTTTGCCGGAGTCTGATGGAGCTGATCCACCACTGTATAGTCACTCTTTTTGATTATTTTTAGAAACTCCTCTGCCTCTTGATCAGTAAAGTCTTTGTTTGGAGATTTTGTTTCCTGATTTGTATCTACCACTGTTTTTCCTTTATCCTTCGTTGGAACCAAATCTATCTTTGGGTCATACCTCTTGTTCCTACTATCTTAGAAATTACAGGTCTTTGACTTGTGGATGGCCCGCTCTCCTACTTTACTCCATTGATGTATATGGCTGAGTCATAACTCCAAGGTACCTCTTTATCATTCTCGTAAGGGATAGGTGACGGTTCCTTAATTACCATCGTAGCTTTTGGAGTAGTGGGTATTAAGAGGGTCTTCTTAGGTACCCTTCTGGTTACCTCTACTGATTCTCCCCATGAAATGACTAGAGTTTTCTTGGTAGTGCTTGGAGCTTGACAAGATATTACCAGTGGATTTTTCCCTCCGATTGTGGCTACATATTTTTCTTCAGGGTACAGTCCGAATCGAACTATCCCCTGATCCACCAGATTTTCTAAAGTTATTTCAAAAGCTTTATTGTGCTCTAACAAGAATCCACATTCGAACAAATATTCCTTCAACACGTTGATAGGGGTTTTTATCTTTATGGTTTCCCCAAAGTCGGTGACCACCTCGATTGTATTTATTGTAGGTCCACCATGCGGGGGCATGGGGTTTGACTTGATATTAGGCTTGTCGAAGGTGATGTCCTAAGACTCTAGCAAATCCTGAACCTTATGCTTCAAGGCCCAACATTCATCTATGGTATGCCCTGGAGAATTTTCATGATACTAACACCTAGCATCGGTATTGTATCTTTGCGGGAGTGGCCCGACCGGAGGTGCTAAAGGCTTGATTTCAACCGGGGATGCCTTAACCAAGTGTTGTAATAATTGGCTTGGTGGCATGGGAAGTGGACCAAAATTTCTAGGCGGCCTTTTAAACCTGTCTTGCCTTTGTCCTTGCGGGATCACCAATGTTTGTGTTGTCCTTTGTTGTGAGGACACATCGTTGACTTCTCCTTCCTTCTTTCTTGGAAATTTTGAAGCTGGTCTTTTCGAATTATAAGGGGTTCTTGACGATCCCCCTGATATATTTCCGCTCTTCAAACCAGTTTCGATTCTTTCACCAATAGTCACTAAGTCTGAAAATCCTGACGTGAAGTTTCCCACCATCTTATCATAATAATGCCCTTGTAGGGTCCCCATGAACATATCTACGAGTTCTTTTTCCAACAATGGGGGTTGCACACGTGATGCCATTTCTCTCCACCTTTGAGCGTACTATTTGAAGGACTCTTCCTTCTTTTGGGACAGGTTTTGGAGTTGTAGGCGTGTAGGTGCCATGTCTAATTTATACTTGTAATGCTTCAAGAAAGCATTAGCGAGATCCACCCATGTTCGGATATGTGTTCGTTCCAACTGCATGCACCAGTCCAAAGATGCCCCACTTAGACTATCTCGGAAAGAGTGAATCATCATTTTCTGATCATGTGCGTAGGCATGCATCTTTCTGCAGTACATACAAAGGTGATTCCTTGGACAAGTGAGCCCTTTATACTTGCTAAAGTCGGGTACTTTGAATTTTTTTGGTATCACCATGTCAGGGACTAAATCCATTTCCAGAGCGTCTACTTCGAAAGCGTTGAAGCCCTCCACAACCTTCAGTCTTTCTTCTAAGGCTTTGTACTGATTCATTACCAGTGGGTTGTCCGCAGCCTGAGCACTGGTTGTCTTCAAGGGTGCCTGGGGAGCATCCTCTAGGTCATAATCGCCGTATTGTAAGTCTAAGTAATTATCTACGTTATTGGTTGGAATTTGTAGGGTATGTGATCCTCGTACTTTCGATGGCGGTGGGATGAATCCTTCTGTTTCAACCTCTTGCTGAGCCATGGCATACTTTTGGGGTCCTTCTTCCGGCTCCTTCCTCAGTTGGTGACCGCTCGATGCACCAACCGTTTTGGCTACCTCTTCAAAAGCTACCCTGTGGATTTGATCCTGCATGTCGATAATGTTCTTCAAAGATAGAAGAACCTGGCTCAAATCTCCTTTCATTGAGCTTACGTCACCCTTCACCTGATCAAGATCCTCTTTGAACACATCTTGAGTCTCCTCGATCTGTTCCATTGTCTTCTGTTGATGTGCCCTTGTTTGATATAGGGGCCAAGGAGGTGGAGGTCTTCTTTTACCAATGAGAGATTTTTAAAACAAATGAGTTTTTTTTTCTTTAAAATGACATGCAAGTGTTTTATAAATGCATGCGTGCAGATGGAGATGTATGATTATGAAATGATTTTTATTTTAACTGTCTTATTTATTAGGGTACATATTTGTATCCACTTATAATTTTATTTGGTGACCAGCTTAAAAAATATATACGCCTTCGTGATAGGGAAACAAAATGCCTTTATTAAGAGTAACATAATCCAGATATTGAAAAATATTACAAACTGAAATCAACACTTGTTTGCGTAAATATAATTAAAAGGAACTAAATTCCATAAGCGCGCCTGCGGATGTGTGCTCTAAAGCCATCAACCATTGCTCGACAGAGCTGTAGAAAGTCTTTGACGTCCTTGGGAAGAGGAACCATTACATTCTCTACATCTTTTAAACTTATAGGGATGTCCTCGATGAGATTGTTGGCTAAGAAGACTAGCTTTTCATGTTTGTCTTTGTAGTTCCTGTATTCCTGGTAAAGATGTGGGATTATTTTGTGGTTATCCCTCCCCGCTTGGGCGATCTTAGTGTACTGCTCTTCCCAATACATCATTTCACCCCTCATTTATGCGTAAAGTCTTTGTTGGATAAGAAAGTCCTTTTGGAGACCCTACAACTCTAAACATATATGTTCATATTCTCGAGTCCTCTGATTCAAAAGTTTCTCTGCTTCTATCCTCTCAAGGCGTGCCGTGACCTCTGATTCATGGTTGTCTTGGAGTTCAGTGGCAAGATACTTTATTTTCTCCTATTGATCTAAAGAAGCTTGTGCTAGATTTTGAACTTGGGCTCTCAAACTTTCCTCTAGCACCTTTTTGTCATGTGTCGCCTTTTCATACCACCTAGTTAACCTCCCAATTTCAGTAGCGGCTCCTTCTAACCCTTGGTTGTGAGAATCTAGGTTGCACATTGCACTTAATAGCCCTTCAGTTGTACGCTTTCGTTTAATACTTTCTTTCTCCATGTCCTTTTCACTTTTATCAATTTGCTCGTCCTTTTACTCAAGTATAAGCTGCATATGTTTCTTTTCTTTGGTCAGATTGAGGAGGTCGACTTCTAGTGCTTCTTTTTCTCTTTGAGCTTACTTTAAGGCATTTTTCAGATTGTCGACTTCTTCCAAAGATATAGGTGTTATCTCTGGGACCTCTGACTTGTACTCTGGATCTTTCTCGAATGGGAGCTTGATAATTCATGCCCTATCTTGGACCCATTTGGTGTAGGGTTCTCTTGCTATGGCATTCTTTCTTTCAGCAATCCTTTTGTTAACCTTATTCCAGGCTCGAATAACCTTGTTGATTAACCCTTGGTCTTCTATACCTATATTGTGGATGATAAATGGTCAGAGTTGTTCGTCCGAAGGTTTGTCTTCCAAAGGATACCCTAACTGTCGTAGGGCTAGAGTAGGGTTGTAGTTAATATAACCTCGCGATCCAATCAAAGGGACGTTAGGAAAATCCCCACATCTATTAGTGATGTCACCAATATCCAACTTTCTTGCATACCATAATGTTGAGTTTGTAGTGTGAGACCTTAGTTTCTATGGCCACTCACATCTGGTCAGTTCTGGGATCATATAGTCTTCCTTGTAGAGGTGAGTCATGAACCAAGTATATAGAAGCAGGATACAACAACTCAGCGTACCTCTTCTTTTTTCATACATCATATGCAAAGTGTAATAAGTGTCGGCAAGTAAGGTGGGAGTGGGATCCGTATTAAATACTTTTGCTCCCCAAAATATGCTAATGGCTACAAGCTCAATATAATCCACAGTCCAAGGAAATAAGATTACACCAAATACCAACAACCCTAAACAGTCAACACGAGATTCCCACTCCTTATAATTAGCAAACTCTAGTGCCTTAGCTTCCAGGTATATTCTTTTGATTCCTTGTATCGGACCTTCTTTTCGATAATTCTGCATTAACTCAGGATAGGGGATCCCTAGGCCTTTTGCCAAAGCTTTGACTTCAATAGTTTGTCTAATACCTACATAGGCCTTTTCTTTGGAGAAATTCAGGATTCTATCAAATTCTTCTAGAGTCAGTGCTAGCCGGAAGTCTCGGAAAGTGAAACATCTCAGTGGAGGTTCATAAAACTGAATTAGGGCAGAGACTACATCCATTTGTACTTCTACTTTAGTAAGATCTAGGGTATCCCCATAACGACGAGTGTACATCTTCAGAGCTCTCTCGGACAGTTTACCTTTTATAGTTTTGATTTCAGAAAGGTCAGGTTTGCAAGCATTAACGCGGACAAGTTGTTTCCCTTTGGCATCCATTTTTAAGACAGTCAACAAAAATCTTGATTTTGTTATCTTTTATTTTGTACCCTGTGAATAAGACAGATAAAACGAACAAATGAATAACATAAGTTATACATGAATGCAATGAATGTATAAGTGTTGGACTGAGTAACGGGATTTTGTGATAAGTACCCTTAGAAGGTGGGTTCCTTAATTTTGACTTGTGGTTTAGTCTACCCTCCCAGAAGGTGATTTCCTTAAGGGTATCATGAATAACACTAGAGGGAAAAGGCACAAGGGCCTCCCATAGGTGGAGCCTCTTTACGGACTAAAACTTCCGTCTCAAAGTCGTGAAAGGTCTCGTCATGAGATTTTAGGTTAAGGTCGTTAAAAAGAGTCATGGGTGACCTTCCAAAGTCCTACTCGTCAAGAGGATATCTCTCGATAAGTATTCCTTTTTCGGAAGTTCACCGACTCTAGGAGAAATCGTCACATAAACTCACAGGGATGATATACCCCCTAGGCTAATAGACTAACCTTCTTTTAAGGTTTATTGGAAATATATTTTTTGAGATAAAAAACCCGCCACACAGCAAATATACAATAATAAAGAAAAATATACAAGAAATAAATAAATGTAATAAATAAACTAATGCAAATAAATAAATAAAAATAAAAACCCAAAAGAGACCTATACTTAGGGTTAAGGAGAATCCCCAGCAGAGTCTCTAGCTGTTGCAACTGGTTTTTAAATCAAGAGTCGCCACTATCAGTTTCTATCCTAAGGAAGGGCATCTAATAGGAAACCCTAATTTGCAAACAGAGATTCTAGGTTACAGACTCAATTAGACGAAAGGAAGGTGTTAGGCACCTTTCATCCACCTTGTTCACAAGGATATTAAGCTCTAGGTTTAGGTTAAATAGGGTTTTAAATTTTAATTAGAAAGACTCGCCACGATTTTAGATCGCGTGTCTACGTATCCTCTTAGGAGGAATCAGAGTCCAAATTCGTAGTTCGTATGGGTTGGTGTTTTTTAGGTGTTTACGAACATATTTTGAATCACTTCGCACTCAGTAGGGAGTAGTGATTGCGGAAGTTTTGACTGATTATGCAGTAAGCCAAAATTAATTCGAAACCCATTTGCAAAAAGGAATTGTTAATTAGCTTAATTTGTTCGTGAAAATAGTTTTATATTTGTTTGCGTTTTTTACTTTATTAATTGCAAAACATCGTGATTAATGCATGCACAAATATTTTAATGCAAATAGTATAGAAAATAACATATGCATTTTATTTACGAGAATAATTTAATTTTGGTAGTATTATAATATTTGGAAATAAGTAATTATTAATATATGGTAACAAAATTAATAAAAATAAGTATAATTCTTAATAAATAATTAATAAACATAATATAAATAATATAATATATAAAATATAATATATAAAATGTAATATATAAAAACTATAAAAAAATAATAAGAAAAAATAATTATTTAAGCAAAAACTGTGGGAGGGGTGTTATTAGTTACAAAGTAAAAGCGGGGGTGTGTTGACAATAATCTGAATTAGGCCCAACGCAGTCTGGACAGGGGGAGGGTGCATTTTGTTTTGTGTGTTTAGCAAAGTGGGTAAGGGGGGGTGTGCATAGCATCTTGGCCTGGGCCTAATGTGTTTAGTAGGAAGTATAGGCGGCCGTCCACTGAGGATCAAACGGCTGAGCTCTTAAGGCGCATATGAATTGTGGTAGTCACGCGTGTACATGAGCTGGACTAAACGATACAATTTGTTTTTTTCTCATTTTTGTTTTCATTTCAACATTTACAATGACGCTCTCACCCTCTCTCATCTCACCGTCTTCTTCTCTCGCTAATTGTACAAACTCGCTCGCCGCCCTTTCGATTAACCCTAAGGCCATAACTACGGCGACGCAATCCCATCCTACCCATTCACCCCAACCTAGAACCAGCAGTCATGAAAGAACATAAAAGCTAAGCGATTGTTTTCTTACCGATTCTCACGATATTCTGTCTTTCGCGCTTCCAGTTGCCAATCTCTTCCTCCTCCCTTGTTTTTGCAGGTTCTCAGCGGTGATTGAAGATTAGAGGATGATGGAAGTTCCAAGAATGTTTGAAGGGTTAGCGGCGGGGATACGATTAGGGTTTCAGATCTTGAAACCTTAATTCGTTTTTTTCTTCTCTTCCACGAATTGCAATGTATATTCTTTGATCTTAATTTTTCTGACCCCTTCCCTATTCTTCTCCTTCTGTACTTATAGTTTCATTTAGATCTAGGGTTTTTACTGTATTAGTTCAATTACTTAGATTTAGGGCTTATTTAGATCAATTAGGGATTTAGCAATTAATGTAATTAATTCCTTTTTTTCCTGAGATTCGATCTGTTATAAACTTAAATTGTAACCGAATTTTTGTGATATGTGATTTTGCAGTAACAATTGATTTTGTTGTGTCATTACTGTAATTGAAGCTTTTCGGTTTTGTAAAGGATTTGCCTGATGCAGGTTTGCGGATTTGAGTTGTATTTTGGATTTTATTTACAATATTGAAATATTTATTTCTGTTATGATTTGATTCTTTTATTTATTCTTGTAATAGCAAAGCTTATACTGAAGATTTGGTGAAGATTGGATCCTTCAGTTATCCTGACTTAGCTTGTACGAATATCTTCTGAATCTCTGTCGTGCGACTGTTTCCAAATTTTGTTTTAGATTCTTAGGTCTTCCAAATATTGTGATTAGTTTCTGTAATAGGTTAATTGATTCTGTAAAGATACATGAAGATTTGGTTTTTGCAATGTATTATTTTTAGTGTTTGGATTGTAGTAACATTTGTGCAGTGCGCGTTTCTAATTTAGTGAAGATTTAATTGAGTATATTATAATTTTCTGGATTTAGATTTGTTTCAATTATACTGTAAAAAGATACGATTTTTGTTATAAATCTGAACAGTATCTGTTAGTAAAAAACCCGGCGCTAATTTTGGTTATTGCGCCTTAGCTATTATTTTTGTTCTACTATGGGCTTGCGTTTAACTATTGTATTATCAGCCCAACAATATTGTTTTTTCATTACAAAAACAAAAAGTTTTTACTTAACCGGCCCACCACGTTTTTTTCAACACAACAATAAAAATAACATTTAATCAGACGACAAATTTAAACCCATTTTATCAGTAGTAAAAAACGTTTAGTTTTATTTAAAAAATATATTATTTATTTTCTTTATTAAAATAAAATGATAAACAGTTTTTTTTAATAATAATAAAACCTCTTTATGCCATGAGACAGCAAAATCCCAAGAAGATAAATTGGGTCAACTCAATTTGATCCAACAGATTCTCACCCAAGAAATAAAACTCCTAACCAGCAAGCATGACAAAAATGTCGTAGTGGGATTTGGCAAAAATGCTATGGGCCTATTATTAGTAATTACACCTCCCTTTTTTACTAAAAATAAATAACACTTAAATGTCTTTAATAAATTTAATTATTAATTATTAGCAACTTAAACCTAAGTCACCTTAATAATTTAATAACTTAGTAATTACTAGTTTTGAAACAATTTTCCATTTCAGAATCTCATGGTCCATAGACCAACATGCCTCGCGAATGAGTTCACGGATACACGAGTCTTTCCGATTTAGAAAGCCCCATTTTCCTGAATTTAAAATACACCCCCTAGTCTTAGATAAAGATGGGCCATCAGATGCTGCTGTACCATCCTTAATTAAATATTTCTTCTATTTTAATCTTAAAAAAATAAAATCATCGAGGTAGGGAAAATTTGGGGCATGACAAACTATTGAGTTTGTAGTTCACCTTCGTCTATGAGCCAGTATCTTTTTTATCTTCTACCTTCAACTATTGAGTTGGTAGTTTACCGTCACCTATGAGTCGATAACTTTTTGATCTTCTACCTTCAACTATTGAGCTGGTAGTTTACCGTTGTGATCGGTGGGAATGAGAACTGACTGTTTTTTAATGCTGGTTCACGTTTGCGTTTGTTTTTGCAAAATGTCGCGGTAAGCAAGAGTCACCACCGTCTTTTATTTTATCCAACAAGGAAAGGACAAAAGCACAAAAAAATTCCTTTTCGAGATGTTTCTCGGGTTCGGGAGGTAGATTATAGAAAGGGAAGGTGTTAGCACCCTTTCTATCTGTGGTTATCCACGGGCTCTTAGGTACTTGCTCACTATGTTTTCAAAAGTTTGCTTTTCTTTGTGTTTGTGGGTTTTTGAAAAGAGTTTTTTTTTTGAAGAGAGTGTAAGTGCGAAAAGTTTTGTTTTGTTTTAAAAATGAGCAAGTACTTAAGAACCTCTACCTACTCAAAAAGGAATTAAATTATACAAATGTCCTTTAGACAGTGCTATCCCACTATTGAGGAGTAGGCAGCACCTTCGTTGGAGTTTTCGGGTCAATTCGGTTTAAGGGACGTGTGGTCACTAAAGCAACGTTAGGACGCCTTAGCGGTAACCCTAATGTCTTAGATCATTTTTCCGAGGCAACCGTTTCGAGGCAACTTATGATCTTGGGACAAAAGGACGACCTCTAAAACACCCTATACTTAATGACCACATTTGAGGCAACCAAGTGAGGTGTTCCCTAAGAGTGGCATGTGCGAGTGTGTCAATTTTCAGTTTATATTATCTTTGTACATGTCATGGTGAGCTACGGTTGATTTTAAGTTAAGATAGATCTTGTCATGCTATCCTAGTTAGCATACATCTAAACAGTTAATATATGTATAGGAATTTAAAGTGCGGGAATTGTAAATCCTATGCTATTACAAGGCTTCGGGGAGGGGGATTATTTACATGTCCAAAAATTGGGGGAATAAAAAGAAGTAAAGTGTAAAAGTCTTAGCTAAGTTATTACAAACCAGTAGACTGTTACAATAAAATTAACGCACGCGAATATGAAAATAAACTCTAAAAATTCTAAGAATAAAATCTTTTTGTTGTTTTATTTTATTTTGGGAAAATGATCTAAATCTATTTAATTTTAGTTTTGAGAAAATGTTAAGATAATTAAGAGATTAATTAACAAAGTTAATTTTAATAGAAAAAACTAGCCTAATGTTTTTTTTTGTGTTTTTTTTATTTTAATGTTAATTAAAAAGGATAAAAAGATGTCAATGAAAACAAAAATAAAATACAAGGGGGGATCCTTCGATCCAGGGGAAAAAAAGGAGTTTCGACCCAGGGAGGGAATGGAAGCTTCGATCCAGATAGGGTCATGGTCCTTTGATTGGGCCAGACAGTAAGGCGTGAGTAGCCTTCGATCCAGGGAAGAGGATTGTCTTTTGATCATGGAGATCATGGCTTTCGATCCAGGAATAAGATGCCTCCTTCGATCCAGCATGCTAATGGGTTCGATCCAGAGAAGGTGTCTCCTTCGATCTGGAATGTTATACCTGCAAAAGTATGTTAGCGAAATAAAACACAGGGCCTGGGTATTGAACCCCAGGCCCTTCGATCCTGCGCTTGCTGGGTTTCTTCAGGCTATGTCTGCAGCAAGTGTTGGCAAACGAAGAACATGACCTGGGTGCCAAACCCAGGCCTTTCGATCCTGTCTAGGATGGCAAATCAAAGGTAACAACAAGTAACAATGTGTTATGCAAATATGAGGTTGGATAGTTTACCCTTTCTTACCAGCAGATTGGACTTTTAATTTGGGCGCTTCCTGGATGTAGGCACCTTCGATCTGGGCACTTCCTGGATATAGGCACTTTTGATTTGGGGCTTATGGGCTTTGTGATCTTTTTTTGAAGGGTTGCTTTGGCCTGGATCACCTCTGAAAATGTTGACAACTTTTGGCAGCGTTATTCCAATGTTCCTGTTTTGTGTTTTTTCGTGTGTTCTGTTTTCCTGCAGAGTTTTTGTGTGTTGGATATGTATGCTGGCCTCTGTATTTATAGGGGTGTGAGGGTGCAGTAATGGCAAGAGACAGCCATTAAACAGGCCATTAAATGCCATGAGACAAGAAACGGACACATTAAAAGTTTTCCTTTTTTGAAATATTCATGTCTCTTGAATGAACCTGGACACTTTTGATTTGAGTGCCCTCTTGATGACCTCCTTCGAATGGCCCTTGCCCAAAGATCAATCGAAGGGTACTAATTAAAATTTCAATCGAAAGGCTTTGTTAACAGGCCAATCGAAAGGTTTTGTTTCATGCTAATTGAAGTGCTCCTTCAGAATACCAATCGAAGGGCCTTTCAGAATGCCAATCGAAGTGCTCCTTCAGAATACCAATCGAAGGGTCTTTCAGAATGTCAATCGAAGTGCTTGTCCAAAATGCCAATCGAAAGGCTCATTCAGAATACCAATCGAAGTGCTCCTTCAGAATGCCAATTGAAATGCTCCTTCAGAATGCCAATCGAAATGCTCCTTCAGAATGCCAATCCAAATGCTCCTTCAGAATGCCAATCAAAATGACTTAAAGCACCACTCAAAAATTTGAATGAATGACAGAATGAAATCCGAATTTGGATCGTATATGGACTGTAATTTGAATGAGTGACAGAATGACATCCAAATCTGGATCGTATCTGGACTATCTCTAGAAGGAATCTGGAATAAGTATCAGAATGTCAGCCATATCTGGGTCGCATCTGAACTATCTCTAGATGGAATCTGGAATAAGTATCAGAATGTCAGCCATATTTGGGTCGCATCTAAACTATCTCTAGCAGGAGTCTGGAATAAGTATCAGAATGTCAACCATATCTGGGTCGCATCTGAACTATCTCTAGAAGGAATCTGGAACAAGTATCAGAATGTCAGCCATATTTGGGTCACATCTGAACTATCTCTAGAAGGAATCTGGAATAAGTATCAGAATGTCATCCATATCTGGGTCACATCTGAACTATATCTAGAAGGAATCTGGAATAAGTATCAGAATGTCAGCCATATCTGGGTCGCATCTGAACTATCTCTAGAAGGAATCTGGAATAAGTATCAGAATGTCAGCCATATCTGGGTCGCATCTGAACTGTCTCTAGGAGGGATCTCAGAAGATGATCATCTTTGCCTGTTGATTGATCTTTCCTGAAAAGGTAAAGAGTTAGTTGTATGCAATGTCATGATGTATGCATTGTGTAATAAAATGATATTTGTGTCATATGTATTTTGTATGCATATGTTATGAATGTTGTTGAAGTGTGATTTTGTCTTGGACTTTGCTCAAAATGTTTCCGCCGGGGATCCCTGCTTTGTTGTTTGAGGAGAACTCCACTGGGGGATATTGAAAACTATGTGGGGAGTATGCTTATTTCTGATTGGGAAAAGAGTTTAGGAGTCTTAGTCGTTCGTTTCTCTATTGGGGAGTCGAAGTTGAACTGATATCTGGTCGTGTCCAGGTTTCACAGTAACTTGCCGGGGATTGTAGAGTAGTCTACTGGGGGAGAGGAGTTGTGGTCCTTTGATTTATAGTAGTCGGAGAGGCAAACCCAAGCTGGGGAATCCTGGTGCTGTTGGGGAAATAAACCATGTTGTCAGCCCGCTAGAGAGGTGACATCTTCGTTGGGGGAAGTCCTCGACGATTCTTGAGGTTGATTCCGCTGGGGAAAGGTTTTCAGAGATTAAACCCTTGCTGGGAGTCATCCTATGAGAAGGATTTTGGGGAGATTTGTCATTGCCCCTAGTAACAAGTGTTTGTGATATTGCCAGAAAACGTTTAATTGTACGTAACCCTTCACTGAGATTGATGTCCAATGCCCCAAGTGACGGAGATGGAGACTTGCCCCTAGTTACTCTGCACTTCTTCAGAGATTTCCTGAAATCTTGACTGGACTGCCCCAGGTGTGCTGGATAGTGACGTGTCAAGTCCCCTTGTTGATAGGAGATTTGTCAATGGAAGTGTCATCCTTTTTGAAGTGATTTTGTTCACTGGGAGGGCTTTCATTCATCGGATATTCGTTGTGTGAATTTCTCCGCTGTCAAACAAATAGCCAAATGCAAACAATGATATTCAGATAATGCAAACTTTATGCTTGTCTTGAAGTTTTGAAAAATGCGTTTTTTAGCAGAAAACTTTTTATAAGACGAATTCAACACAAGATTTAGGGAAAAGCCTTACAGGAGTCAGGATACCTTTTGTAACAGTATGCTTTCGAACTAACCCATGCTTCAGTTAGGACTTTTGAAGGGTTGTAACGTGGCTTGGTTCAAGGTTTAAGAAATAAAGGATAAAGGCTCAAAGTATATTTGTATCCACCCGCTCTTCATGATGTTCTTCAATCCTAAACTCAGTTAATTGTGCGTCGAACTCTATTCGAATTTGGAACGACGTTTTGGTGATGGTTCACACAAGTTGGATTTTTGAAGGCAGACATTTTTGCAACATTTTTCATGTTGTTGAGGATTTGTAGCGACCTCGTTCTTTTGATTTGTTATCCCTAATTTTTGCCTGACTGTTCCTGTTTTCGAGATTACAGTCAGCGGGATGCCCCAGCTTTCTTAAGCCTCCTTTATAGGTTTTGGCTCAGTGGGCTTTTTTTTCTTTTGAGAGATTGATTGCTTATGAGATAAGGAACCACCACTGTCTTTTGATTCCAGAGGAATGCTTTTGATGTCGTTCGTTGTATTATGAACTGAGAGTTTTTGCGACTTCAGTGTGCATCTTTTGAATTAACTGAGAGACTATTCTGCCCCAGGTTTAAATTAAAGGCTTCAATTTGTGTTTAAAGCAGAAAACTCCTACTTCTTTGGCTCGGAGGGATGGACTAGGGATTATCTTCCTTATAACTCCAGTGTTTAGGATTTGAAAGAAATGCCTGTACATCGTCAGCAAGGTTTGTCCAAAAGCATATTGTATGAGATTATGGCATTGTTTTGTCATCCTCCCTCTAAAGGCTTGTAACTTTTAGCAAGAGTTGAATGTCATAAAGTGAGTAAAAATCATAGTTTAAATGTAATTAAAATGACTGGATCAAATCAAGACAAACATATGCAATGCATTAATGAAACAAAGTTTGGCATTAATAGATAATTGTTCGAATAACAAAGAGATATTACAACTTGAAAATCAAATGAAACAAAAGCCTTCAATGATTTGGCATAGGAGCAGTGATTATGTTTGGAGTCTCCAGAGGGTCAAACTTGATCTCCTTGGCATCAATCATGTCTTGGACCTTGTTCTTCAGAGTCCAACAGTTGTTTGTGTCATGTCCCGGACTGTCAGAATGGTATGCACACCTTTCATTGGGATGATAGGTAGGAGCGGAAGTATTTGGGTTTCGGAGAGGAGCCTTTAATGTAATCAGCTATTCCTCCAACAGGCGTTGTAGCGCTTGACCCAGTGACATGTTGATCTTAGTGAATTGTCTTTTAAGTGCGACCTCCTTACGCGGATGCCCCTGTATTTGTTGAGCAGGTGTAGGATTAGAGATCAACATTTCTCCTACGTATTGGTCATGACTACCCTTTTGACCATACACAGCGTTGGACTCTTTCTTCCCATTGTAGGGCTTTTTCTGAGCATCAGATGGTGTAGCTTCTTGAATCTTCCCACTTTTGATGCCAGCTTCGACCCTTTCGCCGGTCAGTATTAGCTCGGTGAATCCGGTTGAAGAGCTTCCAATCAAGTGTTTAAAATAGGGACCAGACAAAGTCCCAAGAAACATGTCCACCAACTCCCTATCAGACAGAGGGGGTTGGACTCTTCCAGCAAGATCTCTCCACTTCTGAGCGTAGTCCTTAAAGCCTTCGCCTGTATCCATAGACATACCCTGAAGCTGAGTACGCGTGGGAGCAAGGTCAGCATTATACTGGTATTGCTTATAAAAAGCAGCAGCAAGGTCCTCCCAGTTGTGGATGTTAGCTCCTTCCAGTTGACAAAACCATTCAAGCCGAGTCCCTGAGAGACTATCTTGAAAGAAGCGAATCCATAAGTTTTTATCAGCAGTGTAAGGTTGGATCTTCCTCACATATGACCAGAGGTGCAGCTTGGGACAGGAAGCTCCGTCATACTTGGCAAAGGCAGGTGCCTTGAAATTATGGGGAATCACCACCCCAGATGATAGACCCAGATCTCCGAAGTCCAGACCGGGCACCTTCTGTGTCTCCATAGCGTTCAAACGGTCTTCCAGTTGTTTGTACTTATCCTTAGCAGGAGGATATTGTTCTTCATCATAGTCCGTCTCTTTGTCGGAGACTTCAGGGCTAGGAGCCCTCCTTTCTTGTGGACTATCTTTCCCTCCAGATGAGGTGGTCAGGTCAACTTCATTCTGCAACCTGTTTCCAAACCTGCGTCCAGCGTTGAACAGGATGGTCCTCTTTTTCTTCTTCTTTTTATCCTTCAGAATCAAAGTCTTCAGGTCCTGCTGACCCTTAGCTAAGCTCATGACCAACTCTTGAAATTGGGCATTCTGGGCCTGGAGGGCCTTGATAGCTTGCTCAGTGGAAGGTTCAGTAGACATGATGATTGCTGAAATAAACAACGAAGAAGATAAGATACCTGTACTGGGAGACCTGTTATACAATGATATGTATGATATATGTATGCAATATTTTCAAGGATCTCGCGGGGTAAACAAGAAACTGTTAGAATTTGAATCTGATAGCTTGATTGAAGGAACTTCATGTTGCTAAGAGTCCTTCTTCAAGAGTCAAGCTCACTATATCGAGTGGGTCATAGCCCCTGACTCAAGTTATCGTGCTTGGATTTCTAGACAACCTTGGCTAGAGGACAATAAATCCCCTTGCCCCTGGCTAGCCATTTGATTTACCATAACCTGCATCACAGACCCTTGAGATCCTTGAAATGGTTAAAGAAATGTTAAGGCATGATGTTATGATGTGTATGCTATGCGTTTAAGCAACAATGTGAGGTGATGTAAGCAAGCCCTACAACAAATCCAAATTGTTGGATAAGGACTGTAAACAAAACCTGCAAGGAACTCATGTTGTCAGATAACAAGAATGTGCAAGTAGTTCAGATTTGAAAGCACACAAGTCACACAAATAGCCTTAAGTTTAGGTTGGCATGGAGTTTCATAGGTAAGTACCCTCTTGAGTTTAGTTGGCTCAAAACCTGTCCTATAAATAGTAACCAGGTTCTAAGGAGCTCAATATCATTGGATTGTTTTCTATGTTCATTGTTTTAGTTTAGCCACTGAACTAACGACCAAAATATTCCAAGAAAACAATCCTCAATGAGTGTAGTATCGAGTATCTACCAACTTCGGACTGCACCAAAGTCGGTCATCTCACTACCCCTAAAAAAGGCCAAGATGGTCAAGTAAGGTTCTAGGTCATTAGTGCTTAGTGACATTACTCAGCGGCCCCGTATTCTCTTTGACTGACTCAAAGGCTACCGGTACTCACAAATATGTCGCACTAATATAGCTATTGCCTCAACCGTGTCGGTATACCCCGCACAGTTTTCACAACGTATTGCTATCTATGAATGTTTCCCAAATCCGGGTGGAGGATTTATAGAACTCCGATACAAGCCCACAAAATTAAAAGCATACAAAGAAATACAATTGAAAACACAAGTGATCTAATCCTAAGGTATACCTCACTTATTATTCCCCAGCAGAGTCGCCAGTTTTGTGATCGGTGGGAATGAGAACTGACTATTTTTTAATGCTGGTTCGCGTTTGCATTTGTTTTCGCAAAATGTCGCGGTAAGCAAGAGTCGCCACCGTCTTTTATTTTATCCAACAAGGAAAGGACAAAAGTACAGAAAAATTCCTTTTCGAGATGTTTCTCGGGTTCGGGAGGTAGATTATAGAAAGGGAAGGTGTTAGCACCATTTCTATCTGTGGTTATCCACGGGCTCTTAGGTACTTGCTCACTATGTTTTCAAAAGTTTGCTTTTCTTTGTGTTTGTGGGTTTTTGAAAAGAGTTTTGTTTTTGAAGAGAGTGTAAGTGCGAAAAGTTTTGTTTTGTTTTAAAAATGAGCAAGTACTTAAGAACCTCTACCTACTCAAAAAGGAATTAAATTGTGCAAATGTCCTTTAGACAGTGCTATCCCACTATTGAGGAGTAGGCAGCACCGTCGTTGGAGTTTTCGGGTCAATTCGGTTTAAGGGACGTGTGGTCACTAAAGAAATGTTAGGACGCCTTAGTGGTAACCCTAATGTCTTAGATCATTTTTCCGAGGCAACCGTTTCGAGGCAACTTATGATCTTGGGACAAAAGGACGACCTCTAAAACATCCTATACTTAATGACCACATTTGAGGCAACCAAGTGAGGTGTACCCTAAGAGTGGAATGTGCGAGTGTGTCAATTTTCAGTTTATATTATCTTTGTACATGTCATGGTGAGCTACGGTTGATTTTAAGTTAAGATAGATCTTGTCATGCTATCCTAGTTAGCATACATCTAAACAGTTAATATATGTACAGGAATTTAAAGTGCGGGAATTGTAAATCCTACGCTATTACAAGGCTTTGGGGAGGGGGATTATTTACATGTCCAAAAATTGGGGGAATAAAAAGCAGTAAAGTGTAAAAGTCTTAGCTAAGTTATTACAAACCAGTAGGCAGTTACAATAAAATAAACGCGCGCGAATATGAAAATAAACTCTAAAAATTCTAAGAATAAAATCTTTTTGTTGTTTTATTTTATTTTGGGAAAATGATCTAAATCTATTTAATTTTAGTTTTGAGAAAATGTTAAGATAATTAAGAGATTAATTAACAAAGTTAATTTTAATAGAAAAAAGTAGCTTAATGTTTTTTTGTGTTTTTTTTATTTTAATGTTAATTAAAAAGGATAAAAAGATGTCAATGAAAACAAAAATAAAATACAAGGGGGGATCCTTCGATCCAGGGAAAAAAAAGGAGTTTCGACCCAGGGAGGGAATGGAAGCTTCGATCCAGAGAGGGCCATGGTCCTTTGATTGGGCCAGACAGTAAGGCGTGAGTAGCCTTCGATCCAGGGAAGAGGATTGTCTTTTGATCATGGAGATCATGGCTTTCGATCCAGGAATGAGATGCCTCCTTCGATCCAGCATGCTAATGGGTTTGATCCAGAGAAGGTATCTCCTTCGATCTGGAATGTTATACCTGCAAAAGTATGTTAGCAAAATAAAACACAGGGCCTGGGTATTGAACCCCAGGCCCTTCGATCCTGCGCTTGCTGGGTTTCTTCAGGCTATGTCTGCAGCAAGTGTTGGAAAACGAAGAACATGACCTGGGCGCCAAACCCAGGCATTTCGATCCTGTCTAGGATGGCAAATCAAAGGTAACATCAAGTAATAATGTGTTATGCAAATATGAGGTTGGATAGTTTACCCTTTCTTACCAGCAGATTGGAATTTTAATTTGGGCGCTTCCTGGATGTAGGCACCTTCGATCTGGGCACTTCCTGGATGTAGGCACTTTTTATTTGGGGCTTATGGGCGTTGTGATCTTTTGTTGAAGGGTTTCTTTGGTCTGGATCACCTCTAAAAATGTTGACAACTTTTGGCAGCGTAACTCCAATGTTCCTGTTGTGTGTTTTTTCGTGTGTTCTGTTTTCCTGCAGAGTTTTTGTGTGTTGGATATGTATGCTGGCCTCTGTATTTATAGGGGTGTGAGGGTGCAGTAATGGTAAGAGACATCCATTAAACAGGCCATTAAATTACATGAGACAAGAAACGGACACATTAAAAGTTTTCCGTTTTTGAAATATTCATGTCTCTTGAATGAACTTGGACACTTTTGATTTGAGTGCCCTCTTGATGACCTCCTTCGAATGGCCCTTGCCCAAAGATCAATCGAAGGGTACTAATTAAAATTTCAATCGAAAGGCTTTGTTAACAGGCCAATCGAAAGGTGTTGTTTCATGCTAATCGAAGTGCTCCTTCAGAATACCAATCGAAGGGCCTTTCAGAATGCCAATCGAAGTGCTCCTTCAGAATACCAATCGAAGGGTCTTTCAGAATTCCAATCGAAGTGCTTGTCCAAAATGCCAATCGAAAGGCTCATTCAGAATACCAATCGAAGTTCTCCTTCAGAATGCCAATCGAAATTCTCCTTCAGAATGCCAATCGAAATGCTCCTTCAGAATGCCGATCGAAATGCTCCTTCAGAATGCCAATCGAAATGACTTAAAGCACCACTCAAAAATTTTCTTTTTCCTTAGGCGAGGGGTTTGTGATCAACCATGCATGGGGAAAACTTTGGAAAACATGAGAGGGAAAATTTTGGGGTGCAACAACCGTCATCTATGAGTCGGTATCTTTTTGATCTTCTACCTTCAACTATTCAGATGGTAGTTCATTGTCATCTGTGAGTCGATATATTTTTAATCTTCTACCTTCAACCATTGAGTTGGTAGTTTACCTTCATTTGTGAGTCAGTATATTTTTAATCTTCTACCAATCTTCATTTTGTTTGAGAAAACTTTGGTTCCCGTTGTTCCATCTGAAGACATTGACATTATAACCATTTCCGCCAATCCTTCCAAGGTCTCCTCGAGAAGACCTATAGGGATTACATCTGCTCCAAGAATTTCTCCGCTGATAATCATTGTTCCTGGTCCTGTCCTGTATGTCTCGGACAAAGCTGTCCCCTGGCATTATGGTGCTGATGTGTACTATCATGGCATCAATCAAGATTTGAAAGATGAAGAGGCTGATCCTAATATTGGTAACATTGTCGGAACCAGGAAAGTTACCCGAAGTGGAAGGGTCTTCTCCCCCGAGATTTCCCCTAAGACTGTCAACAAACCTATTGTCATTCCATCTGCTATTCCTGCTAGTACATCAACTACTATTCCCGTTCTACTCCAGTTATTACCCCTGTCGAAGAATCATCTGATACCCACGACAAAGAAATTATAGGTGAGCGTGACCGGACGGAGGCGCCTAGAAAAATCGTTGTGGGAGCCTCTAAGCAAGAGATAGAGGAAATACTGAAGATTATTAAGAAGAGCGACTACAATGTGGTCGAGCAGCTGGGGCAGACCCCATCAAAGATATCCATGTTGTCTTTGATGTTGTGTTCTGAAGCCCATGCAAAGGCTTTGATTGCATTCCTCAAGACTGCACATGTGCCGTAGGAAACTTCAGCTGACCAATTCAAATATTATGTGGCTAGCCTGACTGCAGATAATGGGCTGGGCTTTTCAGATGCAGATTTGACACCAAAGGGAAGGAAGCATAATGATGCTCTGCATGTCTCAATTGAATGAAGGGGCACCACCATGATGCACCCTCAAGTCAACACTCCATGGGATTAGGCACGTTTACTGGGCTCAGCATTATTGGGCCAGGGAAATTCAACTATACACCCCCCTATTCAGCATAACACATGCCCATTTCTTCTCTTTTTCTATTCTTTTTATTTTTTATTCTTTTATTATTTCCTTAATTATTTTAATTGACATCAAAAAATCATTTTTTTAGTATTTAATCAAAAATCACAAAAACACAAAAAAAAATCATTTTTCTCATGAAATACTTATTTCTTTAATTAATTTAATTAGAAACTAGGTTAATTTAATTATTTTTTGTAAATAAAACTAATTAGAAATTAGGTTTTAAATTTGTAATTAAATTTTTTTTCTCAAATAAAAACCACAAAAAACACATAAAATCTTTTCTATAAAATATTTTATTTTCTTGAATTATTTAATTTAGTTTAAATTAGGTTAATTTCAATTTCTTTTTATAATTAAAAATAATTTCTTTTTATAAGTCTTTTCTCAAAAATAACTTAAATATTTTTTCAATTATATTTTTAGGATTTTCAATTTTTTCTCGCATTTAATTTTCCGCGCGTATTTTAATTCTTTTTATTATTATTGTAACTGTTTCGAGGTTGTAGTAATTAGGATTTTAAACTTCCGCATTTTTATTTTCAGTCAAGATGATTATGTAACTGCCAAAGCCTTGTAATAGCTAGGTTTATTTTTCGCACTTTAAATTCCTGCAAATATTTAACTGTTAGATGCATGGTTAATAGGATTGTATGGGAAGATTACTTGAAATTAAAATGGTAGATCACCTAATGTGCAAAGACTAAATAACTGAAAAATTCACATGCACATGTTCACTCCTAGGGTTTGCCTCACTTCGGTTGCCTTCGGTAAACAGTCATTAAGTATAGGAGATTTTAGTGGTTGCCCTCCAGTCTAAAAGATCAAAATGTCCCATTCGAATGTTGCCTCAGAAGTGTTGCCTCGGAAAGATCGTAAGACTATAGGGTTACTACTAAAGTTTTCTAACTTGCTTTGGTGACTGTACTTGTCCCTTTCGAACGTCCCTTACAAACTCCAACGACGGGGCTACCTACTCCTTAAATAGTAGGATAGCGTTGTCTAAAGGAAACGAGAACGAACAATCTTTTTTCGAGTAGGTAGAATCTTAAGTACTTGCTCAGCAAAACTTTTCACACAAACACCTTTCAAAACCAATTTTTAAAACAAACTTCGTCACACCCTTGAGGACTGATACAAGGGTTATCACGAAGTAAAACATTTTCAAAAACAAGCACACGCAAGAAATTTGAAAAATGAGCAAGTACCTAAGAGCCCATGGAAAACCATGGATAGAAAGGGTGCTAACACCTTCCCTTTCTATAAAATACCCCCCGTACTCAGAATATCTCGAAAAAAGGTTTTTTCTGTTTTTCCTTTTCCTTGATTGGATGAAATAAAAGTCGGTGGCGACTCTTGCTTACCGCGACATTTTGCGAACAAAAAATGCAAAATGCAAAACCAGTATTAACAGTCGGTTCTTCCACCATATCACACAATGTATTTCATACATCATGACATTGCATACAACTAACTCTTTACCTTTTTCAGGAAAGATCAATCAACAGACGAATATCATCAAGAATTTTCAAACAGTTCCAGATTAATTCCCGAAACAAGACGGGGAAACTATCCGGAACCAACCACAAATTAATCCCTAAAACAAGACAAGACAATTATCTGTGAAGAACAAGAAAATTGAAGATTAACTCCCAAAATAGGATGGGGAAATTATCTTCCTTTCTTTCTCTCTGCTCAGATAAAGATCAATTCCCAAAATAGGACGGGGCGACTATCTACATAACGAACACTTCCTTTAGACATCTGCTCGTTCAGTTTAAATCGACCAAAGATTTAATCTAATACTTTTCCAATAGACACTTTTTCTGGTTCAATTTAAATCAAATAAAGATTTATTCTGATTATTTTCAAGTTAAAGACGAAAAAAGACATTGGCTGGTTCAGTTTAAATCGGCCAAAGATTTATTCTGTTACTTTTCCAGTAGACACTTTTTATGGTTCAGTTTAAATCAACTAATGATTTATTCTGATTCTTTTCAAGTTAAAGATGACACAAGACATCTGTTGGTTCAGTTTAAATCAACCAAAGATTTATTCTGATACTTTTCAAGTAGACACATTTTGTGGTTCAATTTAAATCGACTAATTTATTCTGATTCTTTTCCAGTTAAAGAGGACACAAGACATCTGATGGTTCATTTTAAATTGAACAAAGATTTATTCTAATATTTTTCCAGTACACACTTTTTCTGGTTCATTTTAAATCTACTAAAGATTTATTCTGATTCTTTTCCAGTTAAAGACGACACAAGACATATGTTGGTTCAGTTTAAATCGACCAAAGATTTATTCTGATATTTTTCCAGTAGACACTTTTTCTGGTTCAGTTTAAATTGACTAAAGATTTATTCTAATTCTTTTTCAGTTGAAGACGACACAAGACATCTGCTAGTTCAGTTTAAATCGACCAAAGATTTATTCTGATACTTTTCCAGTTGACACTTTTTCTAGTTCAGTTTAAATCTAATAAAGATTTATTCTGATTCTTTTTTAGTTAAAGACAACACAAGACATCTGGTGGTTCAATTTAAATCGACCAAAGATTTATTCTGATGCTTTTTTCCAGTAGGCACTCCTTCTGGTTCAGTTTAAATTAACTAAAGATTTATTCTGATTCTTTTCCAGTTAACGACAACGCAGATATGTGTTGGTTCAATTTAAATCGACCAAAGGTTTAGTTTGATACTTCTTTTGTTAGATACTTCTTCTGGCTCAGATTAAATTAAGCATAGATTTGTTCTGATACTTCTTCCAGTTGAAGTCAAGCTTAGACTTAGTCTAATTTCTATCAACATTTATCCTAGATGGCATCTATAAGCCCATCTCCAAAGACTCTCTATCACCTTTGGATGGCATCTGTAAGCTCATCTGTGACAATATTCCATAACTCTCCAAATGGCATCTTTAAGCCTATTCCCGGTATGATCAACCAACATCATTACTTCGTGCACAAGCGAGTGCAAATTTCAGGGCACTTAAGTATTCAATCATCTTATACCTTCAAGTTGCAAATGGCGGACAAGCCAATCTAACTCTTCAGGTTTAAGAAGATTGAACAAGGGCATCTGATGTACCCCAAAATTTTCCCTCTCTTTTCTCAATACATTTCTCACCAAATATCTCAAATGCTTAAAGGTTCTCAAGGGTTTGATCAGACAATCTCACCACCTAAGCACTGAGCCTCCAAATCAGGCTTTTGGTTTTCTCAAAGACAATTGGACTTTCGATGCCTCAAATTACTTTCATGGTTCATTATAGGTCTCCAAGATTTCTTATACCAAGTTTCAAGTCTTGCATCTCAAAATTGCTCAGTCAATTGCTCAGATAATTAAAAATTAACTATATTAGGTAAAAAGTCAAATATGGTCGACATACAGTCAAACTTCATGATTTTTTACCAACATCAAGATTTTGAAGTCATATTCATCAATTGATAAAGGTTTGATCATAATGCCTCAATAAAAGCACTCAAATCATCAAATGGGAAAATTGTCAAAATTAGGATTTTGATTAAGAATGACTGATCATTGACTTTTGACCTAGTACATGACCTAATGGCTTGAAGCATAATCTCAAGAACTCAAACACAATATCTTGACCTTATTTCATGTCTCAAATCATTTCTCAAGATCAATGGATTGATAGTTGAAATTTGATTAACTGGTGAAAAGTCAACTGATACACCAAAAGTCTAACTTTGACCTTTTTGGTCAACATTGAATTTCAAAGATCAAGATTTATCAAGACCTTCAATAATATCAAACATTATCATTAAGAATCAAGAAATTCAATAAAAGTCAACAAAAAGTCAATATTTTCAAGACTTAGAAAAATTCTAAGTGTTTTTTAACATTGATATTTTCACTACTTCATGACAATTTTTCACCAAGATGCAAGACAATTCAAGGAAAACTTTCAACATGAAAGTTGTAGATCTTGATGAATTCTATTACTTTGTCCTAGAGGTTTGATGTCCAAAATATTCTTAGATTTGAAGATATAGGCTCATGAAGTCATGACATTTTTGTATAAACACTTAGTGAAATTTTCAACAAGTTTAGGCAGATTTTTACCCAAACTTTCTGGCCAATTTTCACCTAGTTCCAATTTGATTTTTCTAAAGTGGTCAACATGAAGGTTGTAGAAAATGTTTCAAGATCTAAAAAATGTCAAAGAACTTGAAGAGATCATGCTTGAGCTAGGAGAATCGAAGAGAAGAAGTTGAGCATTCATTCTAGAATTACAAGGCATTTTCATGAAGAACACTTGACCAAATCCCATAACTATGCTGCATAATATCGCATTGTAGGCCTCTTGACTTGCAAATTTATCCATAATAATATGTTTACACAAATAATTGAGCTATGACCCAAGAGATTGAGCCATTGTCCAAGTGATCATACCATTAATGGAACAAAGTTCACACTTCCATTTTGGAAAAGTGACTTTAATAAAAAAGTCAACTTTTCTTGAGCCTCTAACTTGTTTGTTCTAATCACACTCAACATGTATGCTCATAAGCAATATGTTTAAATCCTCTAGCCACCCTAAAAGCCTTTGTACCATTACATTGGAACAATATTTGTCAAGCTTACTTCAAAATCAAGATACATAACCATAAAATGTGATCTCTTGATTCTGATTGTTTCAAGATCCCAAACCTTTTATCTATAAATAGACAAGTCATTTGCAACCTAACACACGAGTTTACAAGCCTTAAAACACCCTCAAATACTATGAAGTCAAAATTTTCATTTCAAACCTCCATTGTTGCACATTTTGACCATAAACTCCAAACTCCTAATTCCACCGTGTGTTTTAATTTCTAATCAATCACAAAGCTTACATACTTCATTTAGAACTCATCCCCACCCCTATTTCATAACTGTAACTCTATCTTCATCATCCTCAAACTCAAAAACTCATCTATGCAACTTGACTTCTCCAAGAAGATTCAGCCACTCTCAGCACAAAGTAAGAGTTGCATTATCTTTCTAGGAGTCCAATGAAGCTATCCAGATCATGACCACACATCCAGCGGTCCTCAAACTCCATACATTATTTCCAATTTTGAGGTAAGTTTTCTAAACTTTGAACTCTCTCTACAAGCATTATTAATGGTTAATTTTTGAATAAAAAAATGTAGAAATCATAGCCCTGAAGCTAAACATGCCTTTAGTTTTCATTTATGTTGCTTGAGTGATGTGAATTTTGAGTTTGAACTTTCTAAAAAAATTAGGTTTTATTTGGTATTAAAAAAAATTCATGTTCATCTTTGATTTATAGCTTTAGTTATTTATATGGTTAGATTCATTGTGAAAAATGGAATAACTTTCATGTTTACAATTTTGAAAATGGTTGAGAAATGAGCAAGATCAGAATTCATAACAATGGTGTGGTTGCTCTGCATGCATAAGGTGGAAGATGAAGCCATTTCAAACATTCAGGACCAAGTTTATTTTAAGTTTATTGCATGTTGTATTATGACCGTATGAAATAGCCACCCCAGTGGCAGAAGAAGCGCGCGTAAGGCATTGATCTATAGGGACCTGGGTTCGAGCCCTAGTGGTACCCTTTTATTTCACGTTTATTTTTTTTCAGATCCAATGCAATCATATACAAGGCGCCTACCATGGACTTCATATCAACACCATATGATCACCATGCAACCAGATCTGACACTCTACAAAGCAAGACCATGATGCAATTTCAAAAGTCTGCCATATAGGAACCATACAGGCGCTGGGCTTCCCAGAATTTGGGCCTCATCATTTTTTGTTTTTGCTTTCTTATACCCCCCCCCTTTCTACTAAAAACAGCGCATGCCAAATGATCTTTATTTTTATTTTTATTTTGTTTTCTGATTTCAAACCAAAATAGACTTGGGAATTTTTACTAATTCTTTACCCCCATTTTTCTTTTCAAACATCCCAACCCAATACTTTTATATTCTTTATATTTTTCCTATATTTTCATTAATTTATTTAAACCAAAAATACAAAAACATATATCTTTCTTAAATACTTTAATTTAAGTATTTTATTTTATTTTTGTTAAATTAATTTTATTATTTCTTTTACATTATAAAAACATTTTCTTTCCAAATTAACATCAACATTCAAACTATTTTCTAAATAATTAGACTTAGGTTTCATTTTCTTAATGTCAATTAAATTAGATTTTAGGGTTTTGATTAAATAATTAATTAAATTGTCTTGTAATTTAAACTAACTAGTTTAAATTAGGTTAATCTTTAAACCTTTCTATCAAAAAACCCTAAAAAAAAATTTCTTCTTCATGTTTAAATCTTGTACATTCTATTCATATTTAATGGTTTCTAATAGATAATTAGGGTTTATTTCTTTCTTCCCCCTATTCACAAACTTGTACCCCCATTCCTAAATCATTGTAATAGCGTAGGACATTTAAATTCAGCAATTTATCGCTCTCCTTATTATTGTTAGTAATTAGGGTTTGCATGACAAGACTTAAAATCAAACCTAGATAAACCCTAATTCAAAGATAAAATACTTGAAATCAAACACTTTACACACATACACCTCTACGGTAACCCACACTTGTTGCCTCGGATAAAAAACATTCATGTCCCTCGAATGTGGGATGTTTTAGCAAAGACCATCGATTAAAAGATCATGGTCCCTAGATGACCCTTCAATGTTTCCTTACGACAATTGCTAAAACATCTCAAAAGGTCTTTCATGTTCTTTTCACCCTTTCCTTTATTGGATAAAAGAAAAGTCGGTGGCGACTCTTGCTATCCATAATATTTGCGATCAAACACAAAACACCTAAGTCAGTTCTCCCACCATATCACAGAACTGGAAACTCTGCTGGGGAGGATTAAACTAGAAGTAGGGTTACCTTAAGTGTTAGATCAACTTTATTTCTTTATTTGTTTGCCTTGTTTGCTTTACATTTTAGGGTTATGATTGGGCTTATTACTTGTAAAAAATCTTATACCCGGATTTGGGGAATATTAGGTAAGTAGAAATAGATCGTGGAAACTCTACGGCATAGACCAATATGGTTGAAGTGATGTCTACGTTAGTGTGACACATTTATGGGTACCGGTGTCCCTTCATTTGAATCAAGGAGAATACGGGGCCGTTGAGTGATGTCATGAAGCACTAAATAATTGTAGAACCTTAGTTGAACAACTTGGCCATTAGAAAGTAGTGAGATAGCTAGATTTAGTGCAGACTGATGTTGGTTGACACTCGATACTACACTCATTGAGATCTAACTTTTGGGATATTTTGATCGCGAAAAAAGATTGCTTGTGCTGAAATAATTCCCGATGAAGAAAGATCAATGATATTGAGATTCCTTAGAACCCGGTTACTTCTTATAGGATAGGTTGAACCAACTAAAAATTTCAAGAGGGTACTTACCTAGAAACCCCATGCAAGCCTAAACCTAAGGCCTTGTGTGTTTTGTTTGTTTGTGATTACTTACATCATAAACATCATAACATCATGCCATAGCATTTTCACTAACCATTTCAAGGATCTAGGGATTTATCTTTGTTCTGATTTGTAGGATATGGCTTCCACTCACAGAAACTTAATCCGAATCAGCTTTTTAAAGGTGCCTCCTTAACTCACAGAGTTAGCATCAAGGGTTCCTGAAGATTCTCTGTTCACCAAAAGATATGGTCGACTTCTCAATCTGGTTACCTCTAGTTTAAAGAAGACATGTTGTGTGTGCTCTTTCAATTCTTTAATCCTAAACATCATTGTTTCACCTTTTCTGATTACCAATTGGTGCCCATAATGAAAGAGTTGTCTCAACTATTAGGAGTACCAGTCCTTGATCAAATTCCATTCACTAGTTTAGAGGAAACTCCAAAACCTGAAGTTATTACCAAGGCCTTGCATTTGAAGAGGTCTGACATAGTAGATAATTGGGAAACAAGGAGTAGAGTTAAGGGTTTTCTAACTATGTTTCAATTAGAGAAGGCTCGACTGTTTTGGGAGGATATGGATTTGCAAGATTTTGAAGAAGTGTTGGTTCTTCTAATCTATGGGTTAGTACTATTCCCTAATCCAAAACAAATAATAGATGTGAATGTTGTCAAAGTCTTCCTATCTCGTAACCCTGTGCCTACTTTTCTTCGAGACATTTTGCATACTCTTCACTCTCGTACCATGAGGAAGACATGGGCTCTTATGTGTTGCATACCGTTTCTATCTAGGTGGTTTATTTCGCACCTACCCCAATCGGTATTGAAGAATGAATAAGGTTTAATTTGGTCTCAAAGGATGATGTTGCTCTCTCATTCTGATATCTCTTGGTGTTCTCGATATCAAGAGGACATTGCTATCATTGACCATTGTGGGGAGTTCCCTAATGTTCCACTCTTGGGCATTAAGGGAGGTATTACTTATTACCCTTTTCTAGCTCTACGACAATTTGGTTATGCCCGAAGAGATGGTCCTCATGATTCATTTATCCATGGTATTGTATTTGACTACAAGAATAATGTCCAAGGTTATCGTCAAAGGTTTGTACGAGCTTGGGGCATGGTAAATAAGGTTGATAGCAAGACTTTGGGACATAATAACTATATTCCTTTGGAGCCTTATCTCAAATGGGTGTGAGCTCGCACTCAAAATATCATGAGGCCATATCCAGCTATCTTACCAATAGTTGTGGAGCCTGTTACTGAGGGAGATATTCCTTATACCATTCTCCATCCTGATATGCCTACTGACCTAGAAGAATTGAAGAGATTGTGGATTCAACTCAAAGGAGAATGAGACACCTTTGAAGCTCGATTCTATGCAAGCGAGAAGAAGGTGTTAGAGCTCACCAAGCAACTTCGCGAGGAGCAAAGCCTGAATGCCTACCTCAACCCGAAGAGGAAACGCACGTGGGATACTTAAGTCTTTTGTTTTAGAAGTTCATTTTTTTGTCTCTTTGAGACCTTTTCTATTGTAAGCCCAAGGGGAAATTGTAACTTTTGAGCTTATTGATACAATTGTTGTTTTTTGTTTCATTTTTGGATAGAAAATTTAAATCTCCCGAGGTCCTTGAAAACATTTCATCCACATAACTTGCGTCATATCATAAGCAGGTTTTCTGATACAGGTTCCCTCATCTTTTTACTATTTATTTCAGTATATGATGGCTCTAGAGAAAACCGTCAAAGATCTGCAAACTCAACACACACAGTTCCAAGAGACTCTCCTCAACATAGCTAAAGGACAGCAAGAGGTGATGGCACTTCTTGCCACCAAAAAGAAGACCAAAAAACGGGTTGTTATTCTCAACATGGGAAGAAGGTTCAAGGGGCCTGCCCAACAGGCTCAAATAGAAGAGGCTTCTTCTGAGGAAGAAGACAATCAAGAAGAGGAAGTTAGAAGCACCAGGGCTGAGGGTGGAAATGACCAAATTTCTGAGGATGAAGACTACTACAATGAGCATTACACATCGGCAGATGACAACTACAAATAGCTGGAAGACCGACTTAAGGTTGTAGAGATCCAAATAGTGTCTGGTTTGGACTTTGGAGATTTAGTTTTGGTCCCTGGAGTGGTCATTCCCGACAAATTTAAGGTTCATATCTTTGCCAAGTATGATGGAATCTCCTGTCCCAAAATGCATCTAAGGTCTTATGTTCACAAGATTCAACCATGCACCGCCGATAGGAAGTTATGGGTTCATTTCTTCTAAAAGAGCTTATCTAGAACACAATTAGAATGGTTCTATCAATTAGAAGGGACTAATATCCACACATGAGAGGATCTGGTTTCTTCCTTCTACAGATAATACCAATACAATGTTGATCTTGCACCAACTCGCGTGCAATTACAAAATATGACTATGGGCTCAAGCGAAGGCTTTAAGGAGTATGCTCAAAAATTGAGGGACCTGGCTGGAAGGGTGTAACCCCCTTTGACTGACAGAGAATTAATGGACATGTTCATGGGCCCTTTGACTGGTCCATTCTTTAATTTGGTAATCAGGAGTTCTTCGTCAGGATTTACTGAGTTGATTTTGACTGGCGAACTACAAATTTAAGGTTCCTGCCACGCTATTTATTTGTAGTGTACTATTGAGATTTTAACAAAATCAGTTTGCTATTGTGCTACAAACATTATTTTTTACCATAAGTTCTTTCACATTTCTCCTTTCATCATTCGTGCATTTTCTGGGTTTTCTTCAACAATCGGGTATGATCTTTCATACCACACATTTCTCATTTTCATGGTAAGTTTGTTTCGATTCCTTTTCGCTTTATGTTCTCTTCACCATTAAAATTTTTGCAATAAAACATCGCCATTGTTAAGGTATTCCTCTGCTCTCGTTGTTTTACCCTTTTTACGCTTTGTTTGTTTGAATGTTGTGGCTGAGATCGTTTGTTTAATGATGTCGAAATGAACCTGTTTGATATTCCCTATGAATTTTTCTATGAATTTTTCATGGGTTAAATAAGTTTTTGGTCCCTCTAAATATCTCAAATTTCGTTTTTAGCCCCTCTAAATTTTTCCTTCAAAGAATAGTTCTCCTAAAAAATTAAATTTTAAATTTTGGCCCCTTCTGCAGTTTAGCGATGGTTTTTACAACTTAGCGACAACTTTTATTTATCGACGAAATTAGAGACCATTTTAGCTACAATTTTGGCAGGAGGTACCAAAAGTAAAAATTTAATTTTTTTAGGAGGACCATTATTTGAAAGAAAAATTTAGAGGGATTAAATACGAAATTTGAGATATTTAGAGGGACCAAAAATTTATTTAACCTTTTTTCATTTGTTTGAATGTGGTTCATGATGTAAGGGTTTACCTGTTCCATGTTTTTGCACTGTCTTCGTTTTAGTTCCTTCTGAAATGATTTTGTGTTTTTGAAACTCGCTGCTGAAATCATTTGTTAAACTTTGTAGAAGAAAGCTCGAATTTTTATATCTATTGTGTTTCCAAAATAAACCCAATTTCTATCCATTGTAGGTTATTTTTTCATTGTTCTTAAAAAACTAGAAGTTTTGCATATTTTATCTGGTTTGTGTTTTTTTGTTGTGCAAATGAATTTCAACTTTCAAGTATCATACAATGCACCAACTATCTCTTAACTGATAATAATGCTAATCTTTATCTTCTTAGTTTTAGATCCAGTTTGATATACCTAAGCCTGATCCTATGCATCGCATTTAGACTCTTACAACAATATGTTGAACTTCTTTGAAATTGGATGGATATTTCAAATATGCTACACAAATGTTGCGACCACCAATATGACCTTTCCTAGATAGTGCCTTTCGTCCAACTTACATACATTTAGTATGCTTATTTGTTGACAACTTGACAATTAACTTTTAGAGATGTAATTTATGAATGAATATTTTTTTATAATGTTATTATATTGAGTTTAGCATTATAGTATGAACTTTATAAGCTACTTAGGTAACATGCTGATTTCAACCTTGAGACTCTTTATCCTAGGAATGATATTATGATGTTTCACTAATAATATATATAGATGTGGCATGTACCTAATATCATGGACATAGTTAGGTTTATTGAATTGGGCTCTATTTTTGAGCCTAGAAGGCCTGCCAAAACAGACAAGGTTGTTATCTTGATTGATGTTGTCAGAATGGTGACACAGTTAAAGGGTGAAGACGAAAAGTTGAAAGATGTTATTTCGGGTCTTGAAGAAAAGATTAAAGAATTGAAGGTCGAGTCTTAATTTATATTTGTTTTTTATAGTATATTTTCACAAAGAATATCTTATAAGGGAGATATATTCTAGATCCCTTGAGTTTTTATGCCTTAAAACAATTATCTTTTTCTATTGGCGAATGAAAAATAATGTAAATTGTATAAAAAAGATCTAGGTTGAGATGAATGAACTTTGTGATGAGAAACAGAGGTTCATGGCAGAGAAAAAGAAGTTGAAGCAACAGCTGAAAATATTGGTGTGGTTGATGAGCATTGGGTTGTTCATCCATTGCAATTCCTACTCTTGGTGTACAGGTTATTCACTATCACTAACTTACAAAGATATTTACTACTACATAGAAAAGACAGATATGACGTTGTATGTTTATTTCGCAAGGAAACGATATTACTGTCACAATTCCTAATTATTGTCTTTGTTATATATATCATTGTTGATATATTTAAAAAAAAATTTAAATATTTTTTTGGCCAATTACAAAATTTAAATACTCATTAGTGGTTATTATTATAAAATAAATACTAATTAATAATTATTTTAAATTCAAAATTACTTTTTCCTTTGCACTTTACACACTTCAAATTTTATTCTCACTTTTTGTATGTTTGTCAATTTTAACTTATCTTTTACTTTTCTTTATTTTTTCCTTGAAAAAATTGTTCTTTTATGATAAAATAAACATACAAATGATTTTTTTTCCATTTAGTTGGAGTTAATTATGAAAATTATAATGAATTTTGATGATTGTAGTGAATCAAATATAATAAATGATGAAAATTGGATGTTTGTAACATTTAGATTCGTTAATTTAAATTGGATCGTATATGCTTGAAATAACAAAGATATTTTCATGTGTTCTACTAATAAGTAATAACATATCAACGCATATCATCATTTATAAACCACAAGTAATTATGAAATATTTCTTTTTGGTATAATAAATTTTATCCCGTGCAACGCACAGGTATACACACTAATATATTTTATTCCTTATAAAATTTTATGTATGTAGTTTTAATATTTTCTATTTTCTAAAATTTTAAAAACTGTTTAATTATCTTTAAACTTTTAAGTTTTTAAATAATTTTTTTCATACATGTTTAGAATACTATAAAATATATTTCTATCAAATTTTAATTTTTTTAATATGAGAGTAATTAAATATGAATTTTTTAAATTTCATAAGATAATGATAAGCGTAATAAAAATCTTGATTTAGAAATCAAATTTTGAGTTTTTTTTTTCCGAGGAACTTTTTATAATGTTTAAACATATTTGAAAAATAATTATTCAAAAATATACATTAGTAATAAGAATATCCTCAATTTTATTTTAATATTTTAAAATTATTCATTTTTATACGAATTACTGATTCTCTTTTTTTTAATGATTTTTCTATGTCACTTTCATCAATGTATTATGATTGTTTCCACCTTCAAATTATTTTTCGTATTTTTATTATTTAATATAAATTATATAGAATATTTAATAATATAAATATTTAGTTATTTAATATAAGTTATATAATTTATATATAACTTATATACAATATTTTTTTGTGTTTTTGTTATTTAATAATAAATTATTTTATGTATTTCTTTTATTAGATAGTTCATCACGATTGCTTGTGGATTTTGGGGGAAGTATTGTAAACCATGTAAAAGCATTTTTAGTCATAGGAAAATATCACATTCTCAAATTCTCATTGTTCACTATGTCACCGGCTTTAGTAAGATAATAGGTCACATGTTTGACGGTGGATTCATTTATGTCGCCTGTGAACTTAGTAAATTTAGGGATTTTCCATCCTTTAGGGAATTCGGTTTGTAGTACCTATTTCGACAAAGGAGAGACAAAATTTGGTCTATGTAGGCCTACATTAAGGTCATTTTGGGCAAGAATAACTTCGACCATGTGCACTATGCCAAAAAAGCCTTTAGACAACGCACCTTAGACAACGCACCTTAGACAACGCACCTTAGACAACGCACCTTAGACAGCACTTTTATACAAAAGTGCTTCTATAAGTAAATTAAAAAATAAAACACATAAACTGTATATGAAAATGAGTAAAAGCGCTGCTAAAAGGCCGACCTTAGACAACGCTTTTGAAAAGTGCTGCTAAAAGGGTTGTTTTAGAAAGCGCTGGTAAAGGACCACATTAACCAGCACTTCTCAGAAGCATTGTCTAAAGTCATATTAATTTTATAAAAAAAACAAATCTTAAAAGCACTGCTAAAAGGGGGGACCTTAGACAGCGCTTCTGGAAAGCGCTGCTAAAAGTGTTGCTTTAGAAAGACATTAAAAAAGCGTTGGTAAAGGACCACATTAGCCAGCGTTTTTCATAAGCGCTGTCTAAAGTCTTATAAATTAAAAAAAAAAATCTTAAAAGCACTGCTAAAAGGGGGACCTTAGACAACGCTTCTGAAAAGCACTGCTAAAAGGGTTGCTTTAGAAAGCGCTTAAAAAAAGCACTGGTAAAGGAGCACATTAGCCAGCGCTTTACATAAGCGTTGTCTAAAGTCATGTGAATTTCAAGAGACTCTATCTCAGTCTATATGTTCAGATGAAGACAATAATTGCAGGAGCATACTTAGTCGAGCATTAGATGTTCGTGAGTATTCTAGTCGGGTGACGGGTAAGGGATTTGGAATCACTCCAAAATCCTTGAAGATAAAAACACAAAAGACTCCTAGTAATAAAGAATTGCAGGAAACCTTGGAAGCACTACAAGTTAAAGTCCGTGAATTGAGAAGGGAAAAAGAATTAAGAGAGCAAGCTTCAGGTTTTAAAGCTACTAGTGACAAAGGTAGTATTAGTTGTAATTTTCAACTGAATCTTCCAGAGGTAATTATATATATCATTATGAAATTAAAGTAGTTTAATTTATTTAATTGAAATATATACACAATGACAATTTGAAATTTATTATTTGTTTTAGGGCATTTCACCTTGTCAACTCTAGTTATCGTCACTGACTTAACGGATGGTTGGAAAGGGAAAAGTGCATAACACTTTGGGAGAATTACTTCACACTAAATCGCTCCCTACTGGTTATTTGAAAGTATCGGTTGACATTGCTTTGGAGAAGGATGTGTTATTACCACATCATGACGATGTTTCGGATGCCACACTTGTGGGAGATGCAATAGGTTCGTTTGTTGCATGGCTATTAAGCCTCATTAGTATAGATGATGAGGTATGCTTAAAACCATATATATGAACCTTTGAGTAATCAAAGCTTTTACGTGCATTTTACGTACATTTGTTTTTACAAGGTGTTTACAGTGATTTCTGGTAAACAACCGCTAGTCCTCCAAACTATCGAATAATCTTACTGACTGTTATTCAATTTCTCTAGTAACTCGCAGGATCGACTAGATTGATCCTAGGACGTGTTGGTCATTAGGGTGACTCTCATGATAGAACTGGTATTCATGGTTGGTATTTAGAATGTTGTGTAGGTGTTTAACTTATTTCGATTTCTCTATTAAAGATCTAAAGGTGTGATCAAATAAATGTGCGCGAAACTAAATTGCATGAATAAAGTTCAATTGTAAAGACATGTAAAACTGCATAAAAGACAAGTGAATTACTTCGAAGCATAAAAACAGTTAATGTAAAAGATTCTCTGGAATGTAAAAGATTCGAAATCTAAAGAAAGCGTTTAAATGCAAGAAAACAGTAAAATGACTTTAAGTGAAAAAGGTATTCGAACGATAAAAGCTTGAAGATAAAGGCATGAAATGTACAACAGTTTCTGAAATGTAAAGTATTTGAAATGGAAAGAAAGTATTTAAATGTAAGGCATTAGTAGAAAGACTTCGAATGAAAACATTTTAAATGCAAAAGCTTTTGAATGGTATTGACATGAATGTAAAGGAAAGTACTGGAAATGATAAAGAGTTTTCATTAAATCATAAACATGTGGTGTTATCATACGTACATTGCTCGTGCATTCGTTTCCCTAGCCATGTGGTATTTTGAATGTTTACTGAGTTTTTTGTACAATAGATATGACACACGAAATCCTAATGCTAAGAATTCTATTTATACTACTTCGACCATAACGGTCTTGCTATAAGATTCTGACACGTTCAGAACATGCAGAGCAATGCCTCTCTCTTGCTTCCACGCGTCTTCGAATGCTCCAGCGCATATATTTCAAATTTCGAACATCCCGCTTGCATTTGAATTTCAAATGTTTTGGCACTTCTCCGCTTCGAACGCATTTCTTAGACACAGTTTTGTTATCATTTCGAGACTTCTTTGAATATATTCTCCTAACTGTCACTCGAAGCTCCAAGCTTTGATATGCCCATTCGAAGCACTGCTTCTACCATTTCGAAACATGACGTTTGGTTTCATTTCAATCGAAACGTCCAATTTACTTTGCTTCTAATAATATCATCAAAATCTTCATCCAACAAAATGCCCCTTTAAAATATATATTTCGATTCCTTTGAGAAATACTTATTTTAAACATATACACAAGATTTTGATGCGACCTTCGAATCATCGTAACATTTATTGCATATGACTCCAGTCACGTCATCACAACGCTTTTCAGATTCCTTAACCGCCTTGAACCATTTCACAGCATGGTGCAGTTACAAACCAATGATTATCTTTAATCACGCCTATTATCAATGTTAACTTTACGCCACCTCTTCATCAAACCAACCCACGACTACCACGTATCACAATCTTACTCAGTGGATGCTTAAACTTCCACATTATAAAAACCCATCAACTTAGTCTTTTCTTTTCTTCCCACATTCTGAATCTTTTCTTCCTCTTTTCTCACCGAAACCCTAAACTTCCAACATTCTTCCAACAATGTCTTCTTCAACTTCATCTCAACTAAAAAAGGTTTCCAAAAAGAAAGGAAAGACCGCAGGAACCACAATGGAAAGCAAGGTTGGCACCTACCAAGGTCAATCTGTTCTTGTTCCCCAGATGATCTCAAAAGAGAAAGAAATGCTTTATGCATCCCAGGTACTAATTCCTACTAACGCTGCTGGCAAGAGGTTAGCTTTAATGGGCCCTCTTACAGTCTTTGAAATTTTAAAAGACACCAGAAATTTTTTTTCCGGTTTGCTATAATTTCAAACCTCTGTTTAATAAAATGGATAGCCCCAAGACTATAGAGTCTTCTGATTCAACCACCATAGAAAATCCAATCGTTCCCCCTAAGGACCCTTTCGTGCTAGATTATGTAAAGAGTAACTTCAAACCGTTTCGATCTTGCCCCACCTCCGACACAGCCTATCACAACTGGTTTAATAAGGTAGAAGCTAAGAAATCCCAGCAATGGGAAGAATTAGGTATCTACAACTTGATTAAACTGTCGAAACCAAGTTTTACTTACAGCCACCCATTGTTATTCGCGTCCCTATATTTCTGGGACAGTACTTACAATACTTTCCATCTCCCTGGTGGAATGATTACCCCTACCTTTTTTGACATAGCGGCCATTACTGGGCTATCACCAATAGGAGAAACATATATCCATGACAATGAAGAGCATTCGAGTATCATTGACTTCGAAGTCAAGCTAGCAAGCTTTTCAAAGTTTATCAGCCACTATCATACTGAAGGTGACAGTGTGTCAGATGTAGAACACATTGCTTTCCTTACTTTATGGTTGTCAAGGTATGTCTTTTGAAGCAGATCCCTACAGGTAGCCAGTAGGTTTATTCCTCTAGCTAGAGATTTGCATGAGAATCAAAGGGTGTGCTTCAGCGAACTGCTATTAGTTGATCTTTATGAAAGTCTAAGGTCAACTGTTTCGAGTCTAAAATCTCACACCTCCAAGAATATCCTGCTAGCTGGCCCTTTCTGGTTACTTCAGTTATGGCTAAATGCCATGTTCGAACCTTCACTATCAACTGCCAATACTATTGCTGAACAAGACCCTGAAATAGCGGATAGAATCATCGAAGGCACTAGGCTGCGAAGACTAACCCCAAACGATGATAAGGATGACTTCAAAGTTCTATTCTCAAAATATATCATGATATTCTCCAAGAGGCATAAGTTCGAAGAGACCATGGCGCCTTTTGCTTCAAGGGCTCATGAACCTTCATGATTCACCATGGCTCTCTCAGAAGATGTCAAAAGCAAAGAAATTCAAGATGTATGGAGAGCCTTTTTGCTACCCAGACTAATCTCTTCAAGAATTACTCCTGCTAAGAATCAAATTTTTCTTTTTGCTTATCAACCCAACTTCGTTTCGAGACAGTTTGGCTTGTGCCAACTAATTCCTGAACCCCTATTCCAAACGGAAAATTCCATCACCTCTGGGCGAACCTTCAAGGCAAGAGAAGCCAAACTACAGCAGGAACAATACCAAGGCTTCGCCCATTTTGAACTAATAACTTTCGAACCTACACACCTTACAGCAAAGGGGTTTCTGGAATGGTGGACAAAGTTCTATCAGACTTATATGTTCGATACTCTTACTATTCAGCAGAAACCAACTGATGCCTTCGATGTGCAGGTACCATCCAAGAAAGGTATGTTTACTCATGCCAAAGAGATTAAGGCTATTCAAAATTATTTCGAAACTACTTATGATCCCACACACTTGGAATCCACGGTGCATCAAGCGGCTGAGACCTTGAAGGAAAAATTCAAAGAAAAAGTTTCTAAGTTAAAACTTCCTTCAGGGTTGTCACCTGAGGATAGGTATAGGTTGGCATTCGAAATGCATCCACCTAAATTTCCTAGATTACCTACCTCAGAACTGGCTCTGGCTTGGTTTCCTCCATACCTTTGGTGGTTCACTTGCAAAGAAATGTTCAAATATCTTCAAAAGAAACCAAAGCCATCTGAGACTGTGACATGGGCTCGACACTGGCTCCACGATTTCCCAGGACATCTTCGCTATGACCTTTCTGCCATGTCGATTAAATCTGATCAAGGCACAGGTGCGAATGCTTGGGAAAATCCCAAACGTTTCTCATTTTCTATATCTTTAACTTTTGCCTTAATTGTTTCGATTTTCAGCCATCAGGATAAAGACTGCTGCTTCAAAGTCAAAAGAAGGGAGCGCCTCTCAAGCCTCTATCGAAACCATTGACAATGTGACTCCATCCGAACCAACAACAATTGCTGCAATAACAACAACAACACCAGTAATAACCAGTGCTCCAACTCCACAGGTAATCACTTAGCCTTGATGTTTCGAATTCACTAATGTTTCATGATTTGCATCTAACTCTTTGTTTTAAATCTTTTCAGACCAACAAACTTCCGCCTACCACCCCAAAGAAGCGAAAAACAAACACTACTGGGGAAGACCCCAAAGCTGGAGGGAATTTACCAGTTGCTTCGAAGAAGAAGCAGAAGAAGGATATTTCAAAAAGTGTTGTACCCACTAGTGTCTCTGGACTCGATTTCAGGGATGCTGCTCCCTCACCTAAATCCAAAATTCCATCTTCGACCTCCAACGTAATGTTGGAACGCATAGCTAGCAACCTCTCTTCTGAGAGTCCACAGGTAAATTGAACTTTAAATCTTTGACAAAATAATTATTCATTACCTTGGTGCATGCTTTTAATATTCTTTTGCCTCTTGCAGGATCTTTTAAATCCAGCTCTTACCACTTCGACTTCACCATCAAAAGCTGCTGCTCCGATCAACTCTTCTCCTCAAGGAGATTCCAGCAACCTTGTACAGAACAAAGGTTCCTCCAATATGGCAGTTCTGGCTGGGGCTTCTGAGCAGCAAGATGATCAGAGTACTTCTCCTCCTCTAAAAGAAACAAATGAAGCAACACTTCATGAATCTGCAGAGGCTTTACAAAGAACTTCTCTTCAAAAGTCCCCTCTTGAAACCCTTCAAGAGGATCCAAAGGACACTCACGCTGAAGGAGAGAAAGCTGATTCTGGTCAACGAAACGAAGAATCTGCCGAAGAAGGGTCTGAGGAGGAAGATGCCAACGATGGTTCGACTGCTGGGACAGAGTCCAATGCAAATAGCAGCGAAAAAGAAGATATCGAAGTGGTGGATTTAGATGGCGATGAAGAAGATAATGAGCACGAAACGAATGAAGGGGATGGTGACGCAACCAATAAACCCATGGAAGTCGAAATGGACGTGACCCCCCTGCGTGTGGAACTCCCTCAACCGTCTTTGTCCCGAATGACTGACGAGGAGCTTGCTCTCCTGAGACGAAATGACCCTATTAGGTACATGAAGGCGAAGCTGGCTCAAAGGGATATTCCACCTGTTAGGGCTGGCACAAGTTCAACTAGCCATCCGCTGCCCACAGATGAAAGAATTGTACTTCTTAACAGGATCAGGAGAACAATTCTAGATGTGGATTTGTTCGAAGTGCTCAAACAGGATAGCACTGCTTGCTACACTATGAAGGAGTTACTTACAAAAGTCAACCTTGCTACCTGCTCCTTGCCAGTTAGCACTATCTTGTTCGATCTTCAATCTTTGTTGGACAACGTGACTGGGTACCTTCTCCAAGATGAATTTGCTGCTAGAAAGGTTCAAGAAAAACGCACTGCAATGGATGCTGCTTATGAACATGCTTTGAAACTCTCTCAAGAAGCTGAGGATCAAGCCATGCATCTAAAGCAATCAAAAACTGATTATGAGGCTCGAGCTGAGTCCATCCTTCTCTGGGAAAGGCAAATTCAGGAACTTCAACAGAAGGTTAAAGAGGCTAGAGAACAACAATTAGCCTACGAAACCAATACTGTTGGTAACCAATTCGAAGAGCTCCTCAACAAGGGGCTTGCAGAAATGGAAACTGCAGAACAACTCAAGGGAGAAGTGGCCACCTTAGAGGGAGCAAGACGTTTTGCTCAACAAAGGCTTGAGTCTTTTCGAAGTACCTTCAACAAATTGAAGAATAATTCCTATTTCTAAATCTCAGTGTTCATTTGATTAAAATTTGGTTTTTTATATGTAATATTTGAACAACGCCATTTTGGCATCCCATATTGCCATTTTGGCATTTTTATTATATTTTGATTACGTTGTTACTATTCGAATATCCTGCAGGCGTGGCTTATATTTCTTTAAATACTTCCCATTAACCTTTAGGATACGTTTATCATCCATCAGCTCTTCGATTTCATATGCATTGTTTGAGAATACCTTTATTATTCGAAAAGGCCCTTCCCAATGAGGTGACCATTTACCTAATGTTTTATTTTTCTTGTCCATAGGTAATATGACTTTCCAGACTAAGTCATTACTAGTGAATGCTTTCCTTTTCACCCTTTTGTTATATGTCCTGGCCACTCTTTCTTTTTGTCTCATCAAGATTTCCAATGCATGTAATCTAACTTCGTCCAATTCCACTAACTCATTCATCATCATCTCCCAATATAATGCAGCTGGAATTTCGTTTTGTCTTTGAATTCGAACTGATTGTAGATGAATTTCTACTGGCAGAACTGCATCATGACCAAATGTGAGTTGGAAAGGCGTAGTGTTAGTAGCTTCTTTAGGAGATGTTCTACAGGCCCATAGTATTTGGTCCAAAGTTTTGTGCCAGTTCCTTGGTTTTTTACCAATATGTTTCTTAATTAACCCTATTATCACTTTATTAGCCGCTTCGACCTGACCATTTGCTTGAGCATAATATGGCGTTGATGTTAGTAATCTAAACCCCATTTCTTGGGCAAATTCTTGCATCTTTCTACCAGTAAACACAGAGCCTTGGTTTGTGGTTATGCTCTCTGGCAATCCGAACCTATAGATAATTTGCTTCTGTATAAACTCAATAATAGCCTCTTGATCAGCAACTATTAATGGTATAGCTTCGATCCACTTGGTAAAATAATCTATTCCTACCAAGATATATTTCTGTCCTTTAGATGAAGCAAGATTTATTTCTCCTATTAAATCCAATGCCCATCCTCTAAATGGCCATGGTTTAATGATTGAATGTAACTCACTTGCAGGGGCATGTTGAATCCCTGCATGTTTCTGACATTCCTCACATCCTTTAGCAAAGTCTATACAATCTTTGAGCATGCTGGGCCAATACATGCCATATCGAAATAACAGCCATTTCATTTTATGACCTGCTTGATGTGCCCCACATGCCCCATTGTGGACTTCTGACAATGCTAAGTATGCCTCACTTTCTCCTAGGCACTTCAGTAATACGCCTTCTTGGGTATTTTTGAACAATTTGTTTCCCATGAGGACATATGACAATGCTCTATATTTTATCTTCCTATCAACATTCAGAGTTGGGTTTGTTAAATAACTCACCAGTGGATTTCGCCAATCTGCATCTGATAAAGTGTTTATGGCTAATATTTCGAATCCCTGTTTCTCAGCATAACCTAATTTCATACTCTCTAGATCTGATGGTGTGAATCTAGTAGCCATAACTCTACCCCTTAATTCAACTAAATCCTCAAAGTTTCTGCCAGAAACTTTATAACCCGAAGCCAACTGTGCTAAGTCATTTTCTTCTTGGTTTTCTATCCTTGGTATATGCTGAATATCCATGTATTCAAATTTCCTAAGTAGCCTGTTAACTATGACGAAGTATATCATCAGGATTTCCTTTATGCATTTATACTCCTTTGTTATTTGCTTGACCACTAATTCTGAGTCTCCTTTAATTTCGACTCTAGTTGCCCCCAATTCCAACAAAGCTTCAAGTCCAATAATGAGCGCTTCATACTCAGCTTCGTTGTTCGAGCAACGAGGACCATCTAATTTATACTTGAATTTTGTTGGAATTCCTTCAGGAGAAATTAGAAGGACTCCAACACCACTTCCATTCCTGTGGGTCGAACCATCAAAGTATAATTTCCATGGTTGCATTTCGACGTAACTCATGACAGTCTGCTCAACCAACGAATGGTCCACAATGAAATCAGAAATCACTTGGCCTTTCACAGCTTTTAAAGGCATGAAAGTCAAAGAATATTCTGTTAAGGCTAAAGCCCATTTACCAACTCTGTTATGCATTATTGGTTTCGAAAGCATGTGTTTAATGACATCGAAATGAGATGAAACATAAACATCAACAGGCTTTATATAATACTTGAGTTTCATACAAGAGAAATATAAACAGAGACATAGCTTTTGTAAATTACTATATCTGGTCTCTTCATCATTCAATACTCTACTTAAATAGTATATGGCTCTTTCGATACCATTGTTATCTTCTTGTGCTAACATACTACCTATACTAACTTCAGAGGAAGATATGTACAATCTCATGGGCTTTCCCCATGAAGGTGGAGACAAGATGGGAGGCTGAGAGAGGTATCTTTTTATCTTGTCAAATACCTCCTGATGGGCTTCGTTCCATTCGAAGGCTTGGCCTTGCTTTAGATGAAGCAACGGAGAGAAAGCTTGGGTTCTTCCACTCAGATTCGAAATGAACCTTCTGAGAAAGTTAATCTTCCCTAGCAAAGATTGCAGCTCCCTTTTTGACGTAGGTGCTTTCGTCTCTATTATGGCTTTGGTTTTGTTCTGGTTGATCTCAATCCCTTTCTTGTGAACCACAAAGCCAAGGAAATCTCCAGCCTGCACAAAAAATGCACATTTAAGGGGATTAATCTTTAAGCCATGTTTTCTCATTTGTTCGAATGATTGGCTCAAGTGATGCAAATGTGTTTCTGCAGATATAGATTTGATGACTATATCATCAATATACACCTGCATAAAGGTTTCAATGAAATCATGGAAAATCGAATTCATTGCCCTTTGATAAGTTGCCCCAGCGTTTTTTAAACCAAAAGGCATCACCACCCATTCGTAGGTGCCTAAGGCTCCTGGGCAACGAAATGTTGTCTTGGCAACATCTTCTTCAGCAATAAAAATCTGATTATACCCAGAGTATCCATCTAACATACTCAAGTATTCGAATCCTGTAGCAGAGTCTACTAGCATTTCTGCCACAGGCATGGAGTACTCATCCTTAGGGGTTGCAGTGTTTAAATCCCTAAAATCTATGCAGATTATCAAAGAACCATTTTTCTTAATAATAGGTACTATATTTGCTAACCATTCTACGTACCTTGTGGTTCTGATGAATCTGCAACGCAGCAACCTTTCGATCTCAGCTTTAATCTTTGTGAGAACCGCTGGTGCGAATCTTCTAGGAGTTTGCTTGATGGGCCTCTTGCCATCTTTGATTGGAAGTCTGTGTTCGACTAACTCCCTCTTTAAACCAGGCATTTTGTCATAATCCCATGCGAAGCAATCTTTGTTTTTCTTGAGGACTTCGATCACTTCCTGCTTGAGGCCTGGGCTAAGTTTTGCACTTATGTAGGTTATTCTTTTCGTGTTTTCATCCCCTAAGTTCACTTCTTCGAGTGGATCCTGTGCCAACATTTTGGCACCTGAATCTATGGGGTCCCTTTCGAAGCCTAAGGGTTCTTTATCATAGATGGCGTCCAGCCTTTAATCTATCTCAATTTCTTTAAAGGGTGAGCCTTTCGAGCCATCCCCACTTATTTCGTTCATCTTCACGGCCAGTTTATTCATTTCAACCTCTAAGGCCGCCTTTGATTCGTTCTCATCCATATAGGCCGAAATCCTTTCGAAAAAGGAGGACTCAGTCATGAGTAAGGTTGTCGAAGTCCCAGCCTGCTGGCCGTCTTTGTATAGTATTCTCGACTCCTTCGTCATCACTGATTATTCTTCTATCCCAGTATAGGCCATCATGGCGAAGGGTTATATAGTAGTGGGCGTTTCTGGTTTCGTTAATTTCATCATTTGGGACACAAGGAGCAATCTTTGCCAGATGTTTGTCATAATTCCTCTTGTCAACTAAATTGATTGTTGACATGAAGTAACTCTGGTCTGCTTCAATGTTTTCCACGATCCCATCTTCTCTCCATAGAACTAATCGCTGGTGCATTGACAAAGGAACTGCACCTACGCCATGGATCCATTCCCTTCCCAGCAACAAGTTGTAGTTGGCCTTGGCTTCGATCACCATGAAGATGGTGGGCCTACAGCTTGAGCCTAATGTCAAATCCAATTGAACCACCTCCAGTGTTTTGCCCACTTTCCCTTCATAATTGGATAGAACCATATTGTGGGGCTTAATGTCTCCTTCGCGTATTTCTAACCTTTTCAGCATGAAGTGGGGTATCAAGTTGACTGCAGCACCCCCATCCACTAGAACCTTATTCACGCCATGGGCACCAACTTTTGCCCGAATAAATAGTGGCTTAAGATGGTTCTTCATAGCTGGTTCTGGACGTTCGAAGAACGCATTCTGCTCCTCGACAGCCCCATTATCCATCACATAGTAGCACACAGGCCTATGCTTCATCAAGTCTATGGTATCTTCTTTCTCATATTCATCAATTTCAGTTTCCTGTCCAAATTCACAGGGAAGCACAGATACCACGTTGCAATTTAGGTTGAACGAAGACTCCCCCTCTGATTCGAAGTTATCTGTTATCATATCTTCATCCTCTTTTTAACCTGGAGTGTATTCCTTTGGTTCATCTAGTTGTACTTCAGAAAAGAGCCTCCTATTAACTGGGGGTTTGTCTTCAGTTTGATTTTTTGGTGTGGGTTTGTTGGTGCTAGATTCACCTTGGTTCTTTGTTGAAGTTGCCCCTTTATTTGCCACAGCTTCCCTCTAAACTTTTCGAATCCTCTGTTGCCTTCGCCACTAGGATCTCGACATGGGGTTCTTTCCTTTGTAGTTCTCTAATCTTACCTCTTCCCTCATTTCTATGTTGAATTGCCTTCTGTATGTCATAGCATGGCGTGCGTTTTGTTCGGTGTTTCTCCATCTGTCTTTGCCTCTGTCATTTCTGACTTGCAGCCACCTGTCTGTTGGCACTTCAGTAGGGAGTTTGAACGTCACTCTTCGAGCACCCTTGGGATGAGGACTATCAGGCCTTCGTTGTTTGTATTTGCTATCGAAACGTGGGCCCATCTGAACATTTTCTTAATGGTTCCAGCAAGGGGCGAAGGGGACTGTTTCGAAGGCTCTAGCCATGCTTTGATCATACACAGCAGAACACCTTGGGCATATCAAGCACTTGGTTTCCCCTTTGTAGCAGCAAAACACAAATTCCAGCAAACTTTCTCCAGCCTTAGGATAACACCTGAATAGCTGGTTATCCTAGCGCCAGTTGTTGCCAGTTCGCGCCCTTTGTACCCTCTCGAAGTTCGCAGTGATTCTCTGATTGCAGAGGATGTTGCACCTAGGGCATAGTATCATTCATGTATCTCCCTTGTGGCACATCATGAGATAATCCTTGAGACTAGCATCTCCAGCATGATTATCCTCCATTTTATACTTCTCTTTTTCAAAGTATCTTTCTACCTCCTCCATCTCAGAGCGAGGCCTCTCCATATCCATCATGTTTACCTCAACATCCTCCCCCTTAGCTTCATCATCTCCCCATCCCGTGGGTTTTATATCTTCAATGTGGACCTTTGAACTCTCTGGGGCAGAATATTTGACCAAATAGTTAAATTTTCCACTGGGTTCCCCTAAAGTGTCCCATATTTCTTTCTGAGGGGAGGTTGGCTTCGTGATTTGGACTTTCTCCAATTCCAGCCTCAGGCCTTCAGTGACCTGTGTCAATTCTTGGTTTTGGTTTTCCTGGCCTTCAGTAGCCTGGATTTCTTTTGCAACAGCTAAAGGTGTTGCTTCAATCGAAGTCTCTGGTTGCTTGTGGACGTCTTCAGTGACCTCCTTATTGACTTCGACTATCACCCAGCTTTCGTTTTCAGTACCTTTCTCTCCTATTGGGGCATCACTTTGGCCAGCTTCCACCATGTTAATCTCTCCAATGCATGCAGGCTCGGAGTAATTGGTGTCTGCGACGTCCAAAGGATCTTCGTCCACTTTCATTTTTGCTTTATCAGCAAACTTCAGTCTACCATCTTTGATTGCATTCTGAATTAGGTCCCTGAAAAGAAAACACTGTGAGGTTTTGTGGCCTAGGAAACTACGATATTTGCAAAACCCTCTTTTCTTTCTTTGATCTAAAGGAGGTATTTTGACATTTAATGGCACAATGAGTTAGCCATCTTTGACAAGTAAATCAAAAATCTCGTCACATTTAGTGACATCGAAGGTATAAACCTTCTTTGGGAATTTGTCACTTTTCTCATTTTCAACAATCTCTTTCCCTTTTGTGGGAACTAATAATTTGCAGGAGTAAGGTGGTGCTTGTTTTAATTCAGCGAGGTCGATTTCGACCTCTTCGAATTCGAATTCAGGATAATCTTCTGCTTCCTCAGTTCCAACATAGGAGATCCTTTCCTTCTTGTTATTTTTAAAGACTCTGGCCTTTTCGGCCTTTAGCCTTTCGACCTGCCGAACCCTATCGGATAATTGAGCCATATCCCTCAAATATTGAGTGTCTAGTTTCTTTCGAATAGAGTAATCCAAACCGCCAGCGGCCATTTCGACTAAATCGTGTTCAGGCACTACTGTGAAACATCTGGATTTCAAAAGCCTGAACCTATTCAGATAATCATCTATGGGTTCAGTGAACTTCCTCTTGACACTGGCTAGTTGCTTCAGACTTATTTTTGATTGTCCCATGTAGAACTGTTCATGGAATAATCTATCCAAAAGAGCCCGTGTCAATGGACCCAGGAGGCAAAGTGGTGAACCATGTGAAAGCGTTCTTAGTCAGGGAACTTGGGAAATATTTGATCCTGAGATCTTCATTATTGGCTATATCTCCCGCTTCGGTTAGATATCTGGCTATATGTTCGACTGTTGACTCATTGGTATCCCCAGCAAACTTTGTAAACTTAGGGACTTTGTATCCCCTTGGTAAATCAGTGTGCATTATGTAATCTAATATAGGGGAAGCATAATTTGGCCTTCTAATTCCTGTGTTGAGGCCATTCTGGGCCATGATTCTTTCTATCATGGTGGTTAAATTATTTTCTGCCAAGATGTTATCATTTCGAACTCTCTGAACGACTGCATCAGCATCTTGATTTCGACCCACCATGACAACCCCTCTAGGTTGTTCTTCTCGAAACTCTAGGACTTCCAGCCTTTCGATCCTTGCCCCTGGTTCCATAATTTCCCTTTGTGGGCCTTGGATCATTGGGGCTTCTAACCTTTGTGCCCTTGCCCCCACATTAACTTCCTCTCTGGCTGGTCTATAGGTTGGTTCGTTAGCAACTTGTTCTATAATAGGTACGTTCGCTCGAACCCCCGCCTGATTCTGCCTACGCCTCTCTGAGGGAGCAAAGAAATCTGCTATTCGACTCATGTTATCTGCGTTTTCTCTGTTTGTCACTGTCACATTTTGTACTATTGGTGCGAATATTTCCTGCATAGTTTGTGCTAATACCCCTATCATATTATGGTTACTGTCATCCATCAATTGCCTAAAAGCCAACTGGTTTTCTGTGGTTAAAATAGGCATTGCGCTATAACCCACTGACCCTTGGGTATTTGTCATGAACTGATTTGCCCCAGACCCAGACCCTAATTGTGGTGATGAATTCGATGTGGAATTGTGTAAGCCTGCCATAAAAGATGTTGGCATTCCATAAGAGGAGTTTCTGGTTCTATTACCATCGAAACCGGGTGGTCTATTTAGTGGGGTGGCGAAATGGGTTTGTGTCCCTGATGGTGGGACGAATCCCCCAGGATAACCAATGGTTCCAGTATTTCCTAGGATCGAATTATTAGTTGATATGCCACTTATTCCATTAGTGGCTATATTACTGGTAGAGGATGCAACAGACTGTGCATTCGAAGGGATCACATTAGATGTTCCCATCGAAGCGGACATATTAGTGCCTGTTGTATGTGGGGCATTTTATTCCCCTTGTTGATTGTCAGAATTAGACATCTTGTTCAAACGTTTTCTTCTGGGTAAGGGTTGGTTTCTATTGGTTATTCTACCACTTCTAAGGTTCATAAAACAACAAACTTAACACTCAGAGTATTCTTACAATGGTTACGTCTCAACAATCTTTATTTATGTTCTAAATTCCGTAATGGCCAACGATTCGTCCCACTGGGCGTGCCAATTTGTTTACATTGATTTCTGGTAAACAACCGCTAGTCCTCCAAACTATCGAATAATCTTACTGACTGTTATTCAATTTCTCTGGTAACTCGCAGGATCGACTAGATTGATCCTAGGACGTGTTGGTCATTAGGGTGACTCTCATGATAGAACTGGTATTCATGGTTGGTATTTAGAATGTTGTGTAGGTGTTTAACTTATTTCGATTTCTCTATTAAAGATCTAAAGGTGTGATCAAATAAATGTGCGTGAAACTAAATTGCATGAATAAAGTTCAATTGTAAAGACATGTAAAACTGCATAAAAGACAAGTGAATTACTTCGAAGCATAAAAACAGTTAATGTAAAAGATTCTCTGAAATGTAAAAGATTCGAAATATAAAGAAAGCGTTTAAATGCAAGAAAACAGTAAAATGACTTTAAGTGAAAAAGGTATTCGAACGATAAAAGCTTGAAGATAAAGGCATGAAATGTACAACAGTTTCTGAAATGTAAAGTATTTGAAATGGAAAGAAAGTATTTAAATGTAAGGCATTAGTAGAAAGACTTCGAATGAAAACATTTTAAATGCAAAAGCTTTTGAATGGTATTGACATGAATGTAAAGGAAAGTACTGGAAATGATAAAGAGTTTTCATTAAATCATAAACATGTGGTGTTATCATACGTACATTGCTCGTGCATTTGTTTCCCTAGCCATGTGGTATTTTGAATGTTTACTGAGTTTTTTGTACAATAGATATGACACACTAAATCCTAATGCTAAGACTTCTATTTATACTACTTCGACCATAACGGTCTTGCTATAAGATTCTCCCACGTTCAGAACATGCAGAGCAATGTCTCTCTCTTGCTTCCACGCGTCTTCGAATGCTCTAGCGTATATATTTCAAATTTCGAACATCCCGCTTGCATTTGAATTTCAAATGTTTTGGCACTTCTTCGCTTCGAACGCATTTCTTAGACACAACTTTGTTATCATTTCGAGACTTGTTTGAATATATTCTCCTAACTGTCACTCGAAGCTCCAAGCTTTGATATGCCCATTCGAAGCACTGCTTCTACCATTTCGAAACATGACGTTTGGTTTCATTTCAATCGAAACGTCCAATTTACTTTGCTTCTAATAATATCATCAAAATCTTCAGCCAACACATGGTTATGTTAATTAGACTCCAACAAAATCCAAAGCAAAACACAAGGGGATTCCGCGGAAAACCGAGTTAGTGGCATCAATAAAAGAGGTACATCACAATTATATGATATTTATGCATGAAAAATGTTAATTCATGATCTTATACTTCACATAACTAATTATATGATCTTTAGATTCATGCTAAAGAGAATGAAGATGTCGGTAGGGGTAACAATCCTTAAATTAGCAACATTTCCATACAAAAAAAGGTTGTTGCTAAGATGACCGCGGCTAAAAAAAATCTACTTCCAAGTTTAGATCGTGCCTTGGGATATTTTTAGAAATGTCTGATATTCTGAAAGGAAATACTCGTCTTCTACCTATGGAGTGTGGTATTTTTGATTTTGAATATTCCGAAATAATTGGTATGGAGGATTTTGATCAAGTTTTACAACATACACAATTAGGCCCCAATGTTGTTAATACATACATAAGGTATATCCGATCTACTTTTTCTAATTAATTGATCAATTCATTTACTCATTTCAAATGTTAATGAGGTCTTTTATTTAAGGTTTTTGTATGAAAAATTGATGCGCCCGAGTGGAATGGAGCAAAGATTCGCTTTCTTATCTCCTTACAGTACCAACTTAGGAATAATCATGCATAAACTAGATGAAATCATGGCGTATGTACTCGAGCGCTTTATGGCCGCACTACGCCAAAAAAGACCTAAGAAAGCACTTTTTTTGCCCTTTAGCCGCACTAAAAAGCGCTGGCTATGGTGGCGCTGTCGTAGGTATAGACAACACTTTTTTTTATGCAAAAGTGCTGCCATATGTATTGTTTAGCAGCGCTTTTCCCTGGAAAAGCGCTTTCTAAGGTATGCCTTTAGCAGCGCTTTTTCCTGAAAAAAACTTTCTATTGACCCCCTTTAGGCAGTACTTTCAAAAGCGCTGTCTAATGTATTTTTTAAGGCATATTTAGGCAGCGCTTTTCTAGGAAAAACGCTTTCTAAAGTAGGCGTTTAGCAGCGCTTTTTCCTAAAGAGCGCTTTCGTTGCTTCACGTAAATTTAAGCATTTTTTATGTAAAAACGTTGTGTATTCTTTCTTTTTCAGAAGGCATGTTTTTGGGAATAATCCCATAAACCTGTACTTCGAGCCTTACATTTCAACAACCCTTTATTTTAACAAATAAGCCGTTACATACAAAAAAAGGCATTATATATCATTATATATCAAAATATAAACGCCATTATAATTTAATTCACATGCTTGCTACTAAGTAGGAGGAGGATGCACTATAATAAGGACAAATTTATGACTATTTCGAACAACAAACTCCAAGAATTTCGTATAAAGGTTATAGTACTCAATTACAAAAAAACCTTCTATTCGAATCCGCTTATATATGAGATATGCCAAATTCGTTTCATCCTGAAATCGCCAAAATCCGACGAGTGGACGGTCCTGGTCCTGCAAATAAGGTATGCACAGAAAAACACGGTCAATTAAACTAACTTGGGTCCAACACAATTAAAATTTTTCATAACACTTTTCAACTTCCAATACCTTATATGATTCTTTTCTAAATAAAGTACTCACACAATTCCTCCTTGATTTCTTTCAATTGATTTTTCGTGTAATGAGCACACTTGCATTCATCAAAGTACTACATAACAAAACATAATATGCATGATTTAGTTAAAAGTAATAAATTATATGAAATATCTGATAAATATTAAAATAAATCCTAAGTTATAAATCCATACCGTGATTGGAATCTCTATTCGATTCAAAAGAAGGATTTCTTTCATAAACCTCAAAACAAAGTATCCGCAATCTATACTGTTACGCTATTGAGCACACTACATAGAAAAACAAATAAGAATTTATAGTTCTCTTGTTTTATCAAGTAGCATCACTATTATAAGCAAAATTGTGAAAATTATTGTACCTCCACTTTTATCCATGTAATGTTGATTGATCTAGACCGTGATATTCGAGCTTCTCTTTGAGAGCGGAATACTTGTATTGATCTAACAAAATAAAAACATATATTTAGAACAATCTCACAGAAATAATTAAATATACAAATAAAAACGAATATTTAGAACAATTTCACTTACGTATCAATCATTAACTTCATATCTGGATAATTTGTCCATTCACCATCTACCGAATTCAGATAATACACCACTTCTTTGAAAGGATCAATAGCAACCAACAACCAGTGACACGGGAGGCAGACACGAAATGGAATTTGTTAGACAATTGATTCACGTGCATCAATTTTTTATACAAGAACCTTAAATAAAAACATAATAAACATTAGACTATTTTCATTGAAATGTATAAATAAATTGTTCGACTAATTAAATAATAGATCGATTGCATTGTCGAATGTATGAGTGTACAACACCGATGCCTAATTTTGTATGCTGAAAAATTTGTTCCATTTCCTCTTTTGCAATTGTTTCGAAGTAAGAAAAACCAAATATACCTTCCTCCATATCTATTTGACAAATAGCACCATTCATCAAATATGATGTTCCCACAAGTGTTCCAAGACACATCCGGAATCGAGGTACAAAAGGTTTTCTTGCCCCGGTTCTTGCAAGATCATTTTTCTTGTTGGGTACGCTACTAAATTTCTGGCTAACTTATTGCGACCGTTGAGCAGGTACCTACAAATCATATAACTTAGATAAATTATAAAATCGTGCAGTTTTTAAATTCGGATCATATAATTAACACTTTAAATGTACCTCTTTTTATGATGTAATAGACTCGTTGTGCCGCAAAATCTCTTTATCCTTAGATGCGGGTTTTGTAGGAGTCTGAAATTAACATGTAATAAAAATGTACGTAATGGTTCAGAATTGAAACTTGAATACTAAAAGTTTCATAATGGTTTTCAACATACCTCATCATCTATGAAAATGAGGTCCGACGGCCATGCAACAAATGATCCTATTGCATCTTGTAAAAATGTTGTCTCTGAAATAATGTCAGGTACCGGTAGCAACGCATCCAGATCTAATGCAACATCAACCGATACTTTCAGATGTCCATCAGGGAGCGGTCTATGGTGAAGTAAATCTCCCAAAGTGTTATGTACTTTTCCCTTGCCAACTAAGCGATAAGTTGGTGACGATAAGTATAGCTGGCAAGATGAAATGCCCTAAACCAATAATAAATAGGTTACTATTAATGTGTTTATATGACAATTAAAATAAATGTGCTAGTTTAATTTCATAATAACATATATAATTACCTCGGGAAATTTATTTTGACAATTGATACTAGCTTTGTCACTAGTTTCTTTCACCTCTGAACTGCACTTTTGCGCCATATATCTCTCTCTATCCTGTTGCAATTCACGGACTTACGCCTTTAATTCCTCCAACGTTTGCATCACTTCTTGATTACTAGGATTTCTTTTCCTTGGATGCTTATACAAGGAAGATGAAGTCACAACATGTCCTTTACCCCTCAACTGACCGGGATACTCAGCAAAATTTAGTGCACGACTAAGTACGCTTTTGTTATCCTGGTCCTCATCTGTGGTTACCAATTGAGATAGATTCTCCTGAAATTCATTTACATATATATCGAAAATTATTAGTGGAGATAAAATATTAAGTATATACTAATAAACTTTTGATTTACTTAAAGAAACAATGTTATACGTACACATTCATCATAAATATATTGAACATCTTCCCTAACAACTCCATCCTTGCGCACACGAGTTTCCTTCCATAAAACATGCGTCGGAAGTGATGTTTCGTCACTTTTCGTCTCCTCTAACTACGCATTGACACAAATCGTAAGATCATCAATTATAACACATTGAGACAATTAATAAGATCGTAGCATTTATATATACTTACAATTTTTTGCTGTAAGCGTGCATATCCCAAACGCCCTTTTCTGTATGGATACGTGGGTGTTGATGCTCTCTCCCGATTTGTGTCACTCACTTTCTTGAATTTCTCATTTTCTATTCGTTTGGATACAAATTCATCCCATTCTTCGGGTCCAATGAAGTTTCTATATGTTGTATCCCAAAATTTTCCTTCCCATATTTCTCAAAAAAAACATTTCAAGTGAGATCCTCAAATTGCTCAAGGAAGTCTAAGGGTTGACCAGACAAACTCTCTCCTAAGGCAGTCTACCTTAAATTAGGGTTTCATGTTGCATCAAGATACTTGATTCCAAGGGATCCCAAATACTCACTATTGTCCTAATATGTTCTCAAGATCATCCATGTCAATTTTCAAGCCCTACAGAGAAAATTTGCTCAGTCAATTGCTCAAAGGCCTGAAAATCGACTGTGCTAGGGCAAAAGTCAACTGTGGCCCACATACAGTCAAACTTCAAGACTTTTGGTCAACATACTCATTTTGAATTATTATTCATCATTTGATCAAAGGTTGATCATGATTCATCAAGGATTGCTCATAATTCATCAAAACCCAAAAGTTGTTAAATTAGGGTTTTGCAGGAAAAGTCAACTCAACTTTGACCAAGCATAACATTCTCATACTTTATTAGAAATGACCCATCCAAAGCTAATTTTTAAGAGGATTCTATTCCCTACAATTCATATTCAGCTCCCAAGTTCAAAATATGTATTCACGGGAAGTTATGAATTTGGACATTATAGGTCACTTTGAAAAGTCAACAAAAATACTTTTTTTGTCAAAGCTTCATACATGAACATGGAAGACTCAATTGAGATGAGACAAAAAGGGTTGCTTAGAGGACATCTTGAGATTTCTAAAAATTCAAAGAACACTCTCATAGGGTCAAAATTGAGGAAGTTATGCATTGGTAAAGTTGACCTTTTTTGCAAAATTAACAAAAGTCAAAAGTGCCTCAAATTGCAATTTTTTTCAAATGGAACCAACTTTTTTTACTTGTCTTGAGTTTGTAACATGGTCCACGACCCATGCTCCTCTCCACTTGCCTTTATTTTATTTTTTCCATTTATTTTGATTTTTATTTCAATTAAATCAAATTAAATCAAAATAAAATCATGGAAATATCAAAATCATTTAAACCTTGAGATTTTGTGCATATTTCAGGTCTCTTATACAACTAGCAATGAAATCAAATCGTGCAAGGCCTATTTGTACACAAAAAGATTGGTTTTTGGCTTATTTTGGAAATATTTGCAAGAGAATCAAATCTTGATCAATGACCATAATTGAAAAAGATTTAGAGCAAACTTGTAAACCTAATTCACTCAATGATATATATTGAACAAATGCAGACTAAAAGGACAAGGTTTAGAGGCATGAAGAGTGAAGAACAAATTTAAAAAAAATCAAGAAAAATTGCAATCTGATTTCATAGTTCCAGGCTATCTCAAGCCTTCCAAATGATCTCATTCGTTTCCTGAGTGTTCAAGGAGTCCATACCAATCCTTAGCAAGCATTTTCGTGCATGCAAACTCACTATAAGTGACTCACGAATTTGGCATTTTCTTAAAATCCAATATCATTATTTTGGAATTTGTAGCATGAATACTTTGTATATCCTCGTTCAGTGAAACATTTGCAAGCTATTGGTAATGATTAATTGCATTTTTGCTAACCATACAGAGATATGCCATTGTTAGGTTTTCTTTGTTCGTTTTAGGGTTTTCTTATGCAGTTGAAATTGGCCCAAAAGAGAGGTACCATGATGTTCACAAGGCCAAGACGAATTGGCTTGTAGCATTAGATTTCATTTATGGTGCGTGTATGGGATTTTGGAAAATCACAGGGGCTATAGCTACAGACATTTGTCTGTAGGTAAAAGTCTTGGACTTTTACCAACGGAGAGAGGAAGAAGAAAGGAGACGTGGCAGGCCATGATTCATCCATTCAAAAATTCGCGCGTTTAATATATATCTTTGCTTGTTTCCAATATATTGTTTATTTGATATTTCATATACAAACAAGCGCGCTAGTAGAGTTGGTAAGGTGGTGTGTGGAAAAAGCCATAGGGCCTGGGTTCGAATCCCAGGTCCCCCATATTATTTCATAATTTTATCACTTGCATGATCAGGCACATGTACAGGCGCGAAGACTACCATATTCCATCATCTTCCATCCATCAGATTACCCACAAGCTGGATCAAAAGGCCATCATTTGAAAGTCCATGATGCACCCTGGTCAACTTGCAACATTGAATCAGAAAAGTCAAACGTGAACAAAGGCTTTTGGGCTTGAAAAATCAGATTGGCACCCCCTAAATTGCTAGTACACCAGGCCCAATTCTTTCTTTGTTCTTTTTATATTTTCTTTCTTTTATTTATTTTATTTAATTTATTTTCTCACAAAATTAATTCCTTTTTTTTAATCAAAAAAACTTATAAAATCAATTTTCATCAAATTAGATTAAGGTTTTATTTTTTACCAAAAATTAATTTAATTAGTTTAATTTGATTTTAGGGTAACTTTAATTCTTTTGTAAATAAATTAAATCAAATTAGGAAATTAGGTTTTATTTGATTTAACATTTATTTTCTTTTCTCAAAATAACCAAAATACAAAAATAAGTCAAAATTAATTAATTTTATTAATTTAATTTAATTGGTAATTAGGTTTGTACTTATTTAATTTAAAGCCTTATTTTTAAAATAATCAAAAACAACCAAAAATGATTTTTCTTTTAATTAGGTTAGACGGGGTCAAAACCCTAATTTTCTCTTGTCCTCGATTCATCGCGCGCGTTTATTTATTTTTTGCAAATATTAATGTAACTGCTCATGGGATGTAATAGTTTAATTAGGACTTTTTTCGTTCATTTATCATTTTATGGGTTTTTGGCTATGTAATTAATCCCCTACCCGAAGCCTTGTAATAGAGTAGCTTTATTTTCCGCATTTTAATTTTCCCAAATATTAACTGTTAGATGTATGATAATAGGGTTGCATGACAAGACTGTATGTAAATTTTAAAATGGTTAGCAAACCCTAAATGTGCAAAGATAATAACTGAAATCAAATCACTCGCACATGTGCACTCCTAGGGTATACTCTCACTTCAGTTGCCTTCGGTAAACGGTCATTAAGTATAGGGTATTTTAGTGGTCTCCCTCTTGTCTAAACAAAGATCAAACGTCCCGTTCGGAAATGTTGCCTCAGAAAGGTTGCCTCGGAAATGTTGCCTCTAATATGATCTTAAGACACTAGGGTTATTACTAATACGTCGTAACATTGCTTTAGTGATCATACGTCCCTTTCGAATTGACCCTTACAACTCCAACGACAGTGCTACCTACTCACTAATAGTGGGATAACGCTGTCTAAAGGAAACAAGAACAGAAACATTCTTTTTTCGAGTAGGTAGATGCTAGTAGGTACTTGCTTAAAATCAAACTTTTCCACACTTACACTCTTTTTTCAAACAAAGTTTTCAAAACGACTTCGTAACACTCTTGAAGACAGAAGCAAGGGTTAAATCGAAGTAAAACAAAAAAATTTCAAAAACACACAAACACAGAAGCAATTTTAAAATGATGAGCAAGTACCTAAGAGCCCGTAGAAAACTACGGATAGAAAGGGTGCTAATACCTTCCCTTTCTATAATCTACTCCTCGTACTCAAAATCTCGAAAAAGGAATTTTTCTGTGCTTTTTTCCTTTCCAGTTGGATAAAATAAAAGTCGGTGGCGACTCTTGCTTACCAAGACATTTTGCGAACAAAAAATGCAAAATGCAAACCAGCATTTTCCTAAAACAGTCTGGTTCTGCCACCGTATCACAGAACTGGCGACTCTGCTGGGGAGTATAAGTGGGGTATACCTTAGGAATAGTTAATCATAAATTGCCTCTCTTGTTTGATTTGATTGATTTACTTTTGAGGGTTTTGTATTGGGAGTTACTAAAGATCCTAACCTGGATTTGTGGATACCTTTTAGGTAAGTAGCAATAAACTGTGAAGGAACTGTACAGCGTAGACCGATACGGTTGAAGTAGTAGCTATGTTGATGTGGCACATTGGTTGGTACCGGTATCCCTTGTGGAGAAACGAGGAGAATACGGGGCTGATATATGTGTCGTTAAGCATCAAGTGACCTTAGAACCTATAATTGACCAACTTGGCCATAGGAATTAGTGAGATAGTCGGCCTCAGTGTAAAGCTGAGAATTGGTTGATACTCGATACTACACTCATTAAGACCATACTCTCGAGATAGTTCCGGCCGCAAGAAAAGATTGCGTGAGCTGAAACCATGACCGATGGAGGATGGTCAGTGATATTGAGAACCTCTAGAACCCGGTTACTATTATTAGGACAGGTTGAAACCAACTGAACTTCAAGAGGGTAATACCTAGACCCCATGCAAGCCTTAACCTTAAGGGCTTTTGTGTGACTTGTTTGCCTTTACCATGTCTGTTATACATGTTGTGTGTTTTATCATGAAATCATGAATCATGACATAGAATGCATACTCCATTATACTAAACATTTCAAAGACCAAGGGGATTTATCTTTGTTCTGTTTTGCAGATTATGGCTTCCATGCGCATAAACACCATCTGAGTTAACTTTGTGCAAATACCTGCTCAACTCAAAGATTTAGCCTCGAGAGTTTCTGATACTTCTTCATTCAATAGGAGACATGGTCAGCTTCTTAGCATGGTTACCTCAAAGTTTGATGAGCAGATGATGAGTGTGCTTTTCCAGTTCTTCGATCCGGTGCATCATTGCTTCACCTTCCCAGATTATCAGCTAGTTCCCACTATGGAGGAGTTTTCTCACTTATTGGGCATATCCATCCTTGAGCAGATGCCCTTCACAGGTTTGGAAGAGACTCCTAGACCAGAAGACATTGCTTCAGCTTTACATTTGAAACGGGTTGATGTAGTATCTAACTGGGAGACACGAAGCAGGGTTGAAGGTTTCTTAGCTAAGTTTCTGATAGATCAAGCTCAACTGTTCTGGGATAATTTGGACTTTCAGGCTTTCGAAGACATCTTGGCTCTCCTTATCTACGGTTTGGTTCTTTTCCCGAATCCAGATTCCTTCATAGATGTGAATGCGGTTAAGATCTTCCTGTCCCGTAATCCGGTGCCTACTCTTCTGGGTAATATCTTGCATGCCCTCTATACTCGTACTGTGCGAATAAGAGGGACTCTCATGTGTTGCATGCCGCTGCTGGTGAGGTGGTTTATTTCGCACCTCCCCAAGTCCATGTTGAAGAATGAGGAAGGTTTAGGATGGTCTTACAGGATAATGTCCCTGGCCCATACAGACATTCTTTGGAGTTCTAAGGCTATGGAAAACATTGCTGTCATTGATCGATTTGGGGGATACCCTAATGTCCCGTTGCTTGGAATCAGATGGGGAATAACCTATAGTCCTTGCTTGGCTTTACGACAGTTTGGTCGTGCTCAGAGAGACGGTCCTCATGAGCTACTTCTTACAGATATTGCATTTGACTATAAGGGGGGTGTTGACGAGCATCGCCGGAGGTTCATACGAGCTTGGGGCATGGTGAACAGGTCTGGCCCTCAAGAGTTAGGACCAAAGACTTCTCTCCCTATGCAACCTTATCTCCAGTGGGTCCGAGCTCGTGCTCAGAAGCTTGGGATGCCTTATGAAGTTGTGTTGCCAGTGATTGTGGAGCCTACCAATGAAAAGGGCGTTCCTTATACATTCCTTTATCCCTACATGCCTACTGATCTTGGGGAATTGAAGAGATCCTGGATTCAGCTGAAAGAGGAGAGGGATACCTACCGGGAGAAGTATCATGAGCAAGAAAGAAAGATCTTGAAGCTCACGAGGAAACTTGAGAATGAAAGGAAAATTAATGACTACGTCAGCACGAAGGGGAAGCATCCATGGGATTTCTGACTTTTTTCTTTTCTAGTTTTATATTTATTTACTTCTTTGTAAACGCCTTAAAGGAATTGTTGAACCTTTTACAAGTTTAATCTAATAAAGTTTGTTTATTTCTTGGTTTTCAAATTTAAATCTCCCAAAGTATTTGAAATCATTACATACGCATCCCATTATCATGCACATCATTACAGGTATCATTATAGGTTTCTTATCTCCTTCGTTGTTTATTTCAGCACGAAATGTCTTCTGAAATGCCTACCGATCAAGCCATCAAATCTCTTCAGGTACAGAATGCCCAATTCCAAGAAATGTTCTTGAACTTGGCTAAAGGGCAAGAGGATTTGAAGACTCTCATCCTGAAGGAAAAGAAGAAGAAAAAGAAGAAGGTGGTTCTTTTGAATATGGGTAACAGCTTTGGGAATAGGTTGCGACAGGAAGCTGATCTGTCTTTTTCATCCAAAGGAGAGGAGAACCAAGAGGAAGAAAAGGGCATCAGTCCTATGGTCTCTGATAATGATACTGACTTTAATGATGAACAGTACCCTCCTGCTGAGGATATGTACAAACAACTTGAAGACCGTCTGAGTGCTATGGAGATTCAGAAGATCCCTGGTTTGGACTTCGGGGATTTGGGACTAGCATATGAACTGGTGATCCCTCATATGTTCAAAGCACCTATTTTTTGCCAAATACGATGGAGTATCCTGTCCAAACTACATCTCCGCTCGTACGTCAGAAAAATCCAACCTTACACTGCCGATAGAAATTTATGGGTGCATTGCTTTCAAGATAGTCTGTCAGGGACTCAGCTTGAATGGTTTTATCAATTGGAAGGAGCTAATGTCCGAAACTGGGAGGACCTTGCTGCTGCCTTCTACAAGCAGTATCAGTATAACGCCGACCTGGTGTTGTACCCCAAAATTTGCCCTCCCATATTCTTCAAAGTTTTGATAAGCATCACCTCAAATGGTTCAAAGTCTACTCAAGGGCTACACAGTCAAGCACCCTCCTAAGCCAGTCAAAATTAGGGTTTTGGTTCTTGCAAGGAAGTTGAGGTTTCCAAGGGTCCAATCAAGTCCCATATGCTCATATACATTGTCAAGCATCTACATGTCAAGTTTCAAGGTTCACAAGGTCAAGTTGCACAGTCAAAAACCCTAATTGCTTCACAATCAACTGCAGGGGCAAAATGGTCATTTGGCAGTAAAAAGTCAAACTTTTTGGACAACATCTTATTTTGAAGCCACAATCATCATTGGATCAAATCTTGATCATGATTCCACAAGAATGGCTCAAAAATCATTAAGATGCAAAAGTTTCCATTTTTGGACAGTTGAAAAAAGTCAACTGTAACTTGACCAATGCATAACTTTTTCATGGTTCATCAGAAAAATCCCATCCAATGCTCATTTTGAAGGGGAGAACATTTCCTACAACTCATCTTCACATTCCAAGTCCAAGAAATGCTCTCACAAAAAGTTATCAATTTCAACATTATAGGTCATTTTCAAAAGTCAACAAAAAGGCACTTTAAGTCAAAGACCATAACTTGAGATTGGTAAATCAAAATGATATGGGACCAAAGGCATTGTCTAGAGGACTTCAAGACCTTTCCAAAATGTCCAAGAACATGTTCATATGATCAAAATTGAGCAAGATATGCATTGGAGAAGTTGGGAAATATTTGTGAAATTGCCAAAGTCAACTATCCATGAAACTTCATTTTTGACAAAAAGGGCCCACTTTTTCCACTTGGTTCAGCTTTGCCATGCCTCCCACCTGTCCCGTGATTTATTTCAAGATTAAAAATTAATTTTTCTATTTTTATTTAATTTTATTTGATTTAATTCATTTTAAATCTTTAAAATTCAAATAAAAATCAAAAAATTTAATTAAGGGAAATCTTGTGTTTTGAATAGCCTTGATGCATCATGAAACACATACCAATTTCGTGTACATCCTATTTCAAGCATTAAATTCAAAATTGGACACAAAAGGCAAGTTTCTTCAATGGAGGTTATGGCAAAATCCAAAACATAATTGCATTGGTTTAAGGCTATTGATATTGATTGATTCTCATTCAGAACCATATATGCAAGCCTCCCACACATGAATCACAACCTAGAAAACTCAGGCAGCATAACCAAATTGCAAAAATTCAAGAAATATTGTAAAACTGAAATCAATATTCCAGGTGAATTCAAGGCCTAAAAGTGATTCAAACATCTTGCCTGAGTCTCCAGGAAGTCATTGCCATCAAGAACAAGTCCAAATACGCAAAGAATCAAAGCCAACAAGTCACTCGGTTTGCATATATTTCCAAATCTGCATATCATATTTCATGTGCTTTTAATCCATTTTTTTGATTGGTTTGTGTTGTTAGGAACCTTCTGAAGCTAATGAAACAGTTTAATTGAACTAACGCGCACATAATCCAAAATCACCATGAACAAGTTCTAGGGTTCTTCAGTTTCAAATTTGGGGCTTTCTAAACCCATAACAATTAGGACTAATGATGCATATGACTGGATTCGTTGCAACAAGACGAAATCATTGACACTATCGCGCCCTTTTTATATTGATTGTATGCCTAATCGCTATTCTTGGCACTTTCAGTTTGTGGGGGTTTAAACCCCCCGCTATTTGCTTGCTTTTTGTTTCAGTCCAGATGAAGAAGACAGTACGTGGAAGGACATGAATGGTGCATTCAAATATGATGCGCGCCTTTTTTAAAATTCCCAGCATAATTGTTGTTTGGCATATTATTTTCACTATCCATTAATATTACAAATACAATGCAGTGGTTGAGTGGTTGTGGACGTGTCTTACAAGCGTTGGGACTTGGGTTCGATTCCTAGGTCCCCCCATAATTCCAATAATATTTTTTCAAACGCTTTCTTGTGCAGCATCCCAAAGAAAGCATATCATACACCTCATCCAGGAGTCAGCCAAGTGTCCATCAGTGCAAATCCAAGGGCCAAGCATGAGGACCATGGTGCTCTGGAGTCAACATGAGCGTAGGCAACCAGGAAAAGTCAACGTGGCTGAAGATTCATTGGGCCTCAAATTCCAATCAAACACCCCCCATCCTGGCCCATACCCCCCTTGGGTTTGCTCTTTTTTATTTATTATTTTATCATTTTCTTTTTTATTTTATTTCTTATTCCTTTATTGACAATTAACATAATTAACATTTTTTTAAAAAATAATATAAAAAAAGAACTAACATTATTATTATTATTTTATTTTTGTAAATAAATATTAAATAATTGAATTAGCTTTAATTAGGCAATTTTAACTTTTTTTAAATAACTAAAATAATTTAGAATTAGGTTAACTTAGAATTTTAATTCTTTTATTTTATTTCATAAAAACATAAAAACACAAAAAAAAACATTTTTATTTTAATAAATTAATTAATTAGATTAGGCTTTATTTAATTAATTGCATTTAATTCAAAAAAGACAAAAAATTCAATTTCTTTTCTTAAAAGGGTCAAAACCCTTAGAACGTTCCCGGTTAACTTTTATTCGCGCGCATTTTATTTTGATTATTATGTAATTGCTTTCGAGAATGTAATAGTAATTAGGTTTATCGCTTTATTTAATTTCTCGTACTTGTTTACCAAAACGGGTCTTTGTATTTTTGGCGATGTATAGACCCGCGCCTTGTAATAACGTAGAATTTATATTTCCGCAATTTACTTTCCGCACCCCCTAACTGTTAATAAAATGCATGAAAGAATGTATGTAAATAAAATTAACCCGTAGCTCACAAATAACATGTACAAAAACATTAACTGAAAAACAACACACAAAGCACATGCCACTCCTAGGGTACGCTTCACTCGTTGCCTCGAAACGTGGTCATCAAGTATATGACGTCTTAGAGGTCACGCTTTGTCTCAAGATCCAGTTGCCTCGACACGGTTGCCTCGGATAAAAGGATCTAGGACATTAGGGTTACTTCTAAGGTGTCCTACCGTTGCTTCGGTGACCACACTGTCCCGATAATCGAATTGACCCGAACACCTCCAACGATGGTGCTACCTACCTCTCAATGGTGGGATGGCACTATCTAAAGGACTCTTACACAGCTCAATTCCTTAGGGTAGGTAGATGACTCATGGGTACTTGCTCTTTTCAAACAAAACAAAACAACTTTTCACACCTCACACTTTCTAAAAAGATTTCAAACAAATTTTTCACACACTCTTGAGGACTGATACAAGAGTTACTTAGAAACTTTTCAAACGAAACTTTTTTCAAAACCCACACACACTTGAAAAGAAAACAAATTTTGAAAACATAAGAGCAAGTACCTAAGAGCCCGTGGATAACCACGGATAGAAAGGGTGCTAACACCTTCCCTTTCTATAAATCTACCTCCCGAACCGAGAAACATCTCGAATAAGGAATTTTGCTGTGCTTTTGTCCTTTCCATGTTGGAGAACATAAAAGACGGTGGTGACTCTTGCTTACCGCGACATTTCGCGAAACCAGCTTACAAAAACAGTCAAATCTATTTCCACCGATCACAGAACTGGCGACTCTGCTGGGGAATTAATAAAAGTTAGGTGTACCTTAGGACTAAGATCACTTGTGTTTTCAATTGCCTGATTTGTTTGCTTTAATATTCTGGGCCTGTCTTGGGAGTTTCATAGATCCTAACCCGGATCCGGGGGATACCTTCTTAGAAAGTAGCAACAAACTGTGAGGGAACTGTGCGGGGTATACCGACACGGTTGAAGCAGTTTGCTACGTTGATGTGGCACTTTGGTGAGTACCGGTAACCCTTGAGTCATGTCAAGGAGAGTACGGGGCCGCCACGTGGTGTCGTGAAGCATCAACTGACCTTAGGAAGCTTAATTGAACCATCCTGGCCTCTTTAGGGGTAGTGAGATAACTGACTTTGGTGCAGTCCGAAGTTGGTTGATACTCGATACTACACTCATTGAGGGTTGTTTTCTTGGAATATTTTGATCGCCAGTTCAGTGGCTAAATCAAAACAATGAACACAGAAAACAACCCAATGATACTGAGCTCCTTAGAACCCGGTTACTTTTGATAGGACAGGTTTTGAGCCCACCAAATTCAAGAGGGTAGTACCCCAAACTTCATGCTGGCCTAAACTCTAAGGGTTGTGGTGTGACTTGTGTGCCTTATCATGTTTGCTTTTGTGAATACTTGTGGTGTGCTCTTATCATAGCATCATAACATCATACAACATCATATGCATCCACTAACCACTTCAGGGGTTCGAATCTTCATCTTTGTTCTTGTTTTGTAGGACATGGAAACTATCCGCAGAAAGACAATTCAGGTCAACCTTGTAAGGGTCCCTCCTCAGCTTAAGGAACTTACATCCAGGATTCCCGAGAATTCTTCATTCAGTGAAAGGCATGGTAGACTCATCAGCTTGGTCAATACCAACATTGAAGAGGATATGGTGAAAGTGTTGTTCCAGTTCTTTGACCCTCTGCCCACTGTTTTACTTTCCCGGATTATCAGTTGGTACCTACTTTGGAAGAGTTTTCTCAGCTTCTGAAGATTCCTATCCTTAGTCAACTACCCTACAACGGTATAGAAAAGGAGCCAAAACTTGAAGAGGTTGCTAAAGCATTATGCCTACAACCATCTGACATCAAGGGACATTGGGAAACCAGAAGTGGTATCAAAGGATTCTTGGCCAGGTTCCTGTTTGAGAAAGCCCAAGAATGTTGGAACTCCCTTGACCTACAAGCCTTTGAAGAAGTTATGGCACTCCTTGTCTATGGGTTGGTGTTGTTCCCTAATCCAGATCAGCTTATAGATATCCATGCTGTCAAGATCTTCATGTCCAGGAATCCTATACCTACGTTGCTTGGGGACATCCTTCACTCATGTTACACTCGAACCATGAGAAAAAGAGGTTTTCTCATGTGCTGCACTCCTCTCCTGGCAAGGTGGTTTATTTCGCACCTTCCACAATCAGTTTTGAAGAACGAGCGGGGTTTGAGATGGTCACAACGATTGATGACCCTTAAACATGCTGATATACATTGGTGTTCTCGGTCCAGAGAGAATGTCACTATCATTGATCGTTGCAGAGAGTTTCCTAATGTTCCTTTACTTGGAATCAGATGAGGTATTACTTACAACCCCTGTCTGGCTTTGAGGCAGTTTGGATATGCTCGGAGGGATGGCCCTCATGATATGTTGATTCCTGACATAGTTTTTGACTTCGACAACGATGCACAAGGACTTCGCCAGAGATTTATCAGAGCTTGGAGGATGCCCAATAGGGTAGATAGCAAGACATTGTGGCACAAGAACTCCATCCCCCTGGAGCCTTATCTCAAGTGGGTACGCGCCCGCTCCCAGAAGCTGGTGATGCCATATCCTCATGTTCTCCCCGTGATCAAAGAGCCAGTGTTGGAAAGAGAGGTGCCATACACCATTCAACATCCTGACATGCCTACATCCTGGGAAGAAATGCAGAAAAGCTGGATCCAACTCAAGGAAGAACGGAATTCTCTTGAAGCCAGTCTACATGCCAGTGAGAAGAAGGTCTTGGAGCTCACCCGCCTACTGCACGAGGAAAAGACTCTCAACACTTACATTGCTCCAAAGAGGATGCGCAGTGTCTTTTGGGATTAATTATTTTGTAATGTTTTGCCCATGAGGCCCTGATGTACTGAACAAATTATTTCCTAATAAAAAGTGTGTTCCTTTTTTGCTACAACGAATTTGAACTTTCGAACCCTTGAATGCATTGCATAAATAGCATATCATGCATCATGTGCATAACAAGTACCCTTTTTTCTACAGGTTGCTTAATCTTCTTCGCTGTTTATTTCAGCACTCAGTCATCATGAATCCTGAACCAACTACTGAGCAAGCTATCAAGGCCCTCTAGGCCCAGAACGCCCAATTTCAAGAGATGGTCATGAACTTGGCCCAAGGACAACAAGAGCTGAAGGCTTTGCTCCTGAAGAAGAAGAAGACGAGGACTGTGTTGTTCAACACTGTACGCAGACTCGGGAATACACTGCAGAATGAAGTTGAGAGGACTACTCCATCTGTGGGGGAAGGTTGTCACCAAGGGAGAGAGGTTCCTAGCCCTGTGGTCTCTGACACTGAGACAGATTTCAATGATGAACAGTACCCTCCTACTGAGGACCGGTACAAACAGCTGGAGGACAGGTTAAATGCTATGGAGATTCAACGTGTGCCTGGGTTGAATTTCAGAGACTTGGGGTTATCCTCTGGGGTGGTGATCCCACACAAGTTCAAGGCGCCTGCCTTTGTGAAGTATGACAGGGCTTCCTGTCCTAAGATGCACCTCCGTTCTTATGTAAGGAAGATCCAGCCTTACACAGCAGACAAGAACTTATGGATCCACTTCTTCCAGGAGAGTCTTTCAGGGACTCATCTCGAATGGTTCTATCAGCTGGATGGAACCAACATTCGTAACTGGGAGGATTTGGCTACTGCTTTTTATAAGCAGTATCAATATAATTCCGACCTTGCTCTCACGCGTACCCAACTCCAGGGTATGTCACTGGGAACGGGTGAAGGTTTTAAGGAGTACGCACAGAAATAGAGAGACCTGGCTGGTAGGGTGCAGCCACCGTTGACGGATCGTGAACTAGTGGACATGTTCTTGGGGACCCTATCTGGTCCATTATTCAACCATCTCATTGGTAATTCCTCTGCTGGGTTTACAGACCTGATCCTGACTGGTGAGAGGATCGAAGCTGGTATCAAATCGGGGAAGATACAGAAGGGTGCCTCCTCAAATACAGAAAAGAAACCCTTCAAGAAGGAAGCTAGTGCTGTGTATGGTCCCAGAAGACAGAACAAACCGGAACGCCGCCAAGCTGTCAACGCGGTGGTAATTTCTAAGCCTGCTGCTGCTCCTCAACAATACAACCAGCCAAGAGTTGAGAGGCCCAAAAGACAGTATACTCGGCTCAGCATGACTCTCTCTCAGATATTGCTGCAACTGCTGTCAACCAGCCTGGTAACTGTCAAGGAAGCTCCGAAGGTGGTAAACACAGCATCTTCGAAGTACAATCCCAACGCCCGTTGCGCTTATCACTCTGATAGCCCGGGGCATAACACAGATGATTGTTGGGCTCTGAGGAATAAGGTTCAAGACCTTATTGATGCTAAAGAGGTACAGTTCGAGGCGCCCGAGAAGCCTAATGTGGTGACTGCTCCCATGCCTAACCATGGAGTAAATGCTATTGGGGATGAAGACGAAGTGGAAGAATCCGAGTTTGACAGCTGGATCTACTCAACGACCAACGGTGGACCAAGCAACTGGACTGCCAAAGACTCTATGCCTGTTACTTTTGTCACGCAGTTCCAATCCACTTTGGATCTCACTGGTAACGACTCTGCTACTGCCAGTTATGACTTCGAAAATCCGATCAACTTAGACGAAGACGAAGGTGAAGATGATTGTGAGGTGCCTGGCGAGCTTGCAAGACTGTTACTCCAAGAAGAGAGGGCCATTCAGCCACATGAAGAGCCAGTGGAAGCGGTAAATCTGGGTACTGAGACAGACAGAAAGGAAGTCAAGATTGGTGCCAATCTAGAGCTCGGTGTGAAACAACGGTTGATCCAGATGCTGCATGACTATGTGGAAATCTTTGCTTGGTCTTATGAAGATATGCCTGGGTTGGATACCGACATTGTGGTCCATCACCTGCCTACCAAGGAAGACTGCCCTCCGGTTAAACAGAAAGTTTGCCGCATGCATCCAGAAATGTTCGAGAAAATCAATGCTGGGGTTATGAAACAATTTGACGCCGGTTTTCTAGCAGTGACTTCTTACCCTCAGTGGGTTGCCAACGTGGTTCCAGTGCCGAAGAAAGATGGTAAGTGTGATCGGTGGATCTGGAACTGACTGTTTAACACCGGTTCGCGAAATGTCGCGGAAGCAAGAGTCGCCACCGTCTTTTATTTTCTCCAAATGGAAAGGACAAAAGCACAGAAAAATTCCTTAAAGATATTGCTCTCGGTTCGGGAGGTAGATTTATAGAAAGGGAAGGTGTTAGCACCCTTTCTATCCATGGTTATCCATGGGCTCTTAGATACTTGCTCATTGTGTTTTCAAAAATGGTTTGTTTGCTTTTCAACTGTGGGTTTTAAAAAGTTTCTTTGAAAATTTCAGTTCGACTCTTGTATCGGTCCTCAAGAGTGTTTGAAAAATTGCTTTCGAAAGCTTTTTGAAAATGTGTTGGTGTGAAAAGTATTTTTGAATTTGTTTTTAAATTTAGAGCAAGTATCTACGAGAACCTACCTACCCTAAGGAATTCGTCTGTGTAAATGTCCTTTAAAGTAGTGCCATCCCACCATTGAGAGGTAGGTAGCACCACCGTTGGAGGTGTTCGGGTCAATTCGAGGTTCGGGACATGGTGATCACCAGAGCAATGGGAAGACACCTTAGAATCTACCCTCATGCCAGGTTCCCGGATCATGAGGACTTACTAAGACGTCCTCTACTCGACGATCACCTTTCGAGGCAAGGCAACAGTGAGGCGTACCCTAGGGGTGGTGTGTGCGATTCGTGTGTCGTTTTCATTTGCATTTATCTTGTCATGTTATTGGTGTTCTACGCTTGTTTTTATTTAAGGCCATTCATTCTTGCATGCTTTGTTTAACAGTTAGAAGTTGCGAGGAAAAGTAAATCTAAAGCTATTACAAATGGCGCGGGTCCACATCGCCAAAATTAACCAGGACCCGATTTGACAGAAAAAGTAAAGAAAGTAAATAAAGAATTGAAGAGTGCGAGAAGTAATTTACATGGCTTCGGGAGAGATACACAAGTATTATAACGAAATAAAATAAATACGCGAATTAACGAGAATTAAACGAAACGAGGGCGTTGGACCCTTTTGCAAAATTAAATTACATGATGAAATTAATTAATATTAAAAGAAAGAAAGGACTTGTTTTTGGTGTTTTTTAATATTTTAGGATTTAATAGAAAAAATTAATTGCAATTAAACGCTAACCCTAATTCTATCTTATTTTAATTTATTAAGAAGACGTTAAAATTTAACCTAAATTAAACCTAATTTTTATATAATATTTTAATTATGAAAATAAATAAAATAAATAATATTATTGTGAAAAAGAAAAATTAAAAGGAATAAAACATTTATTAAACCTAATTCTATATTTTTTGGATTTTTGTTATGAAGGGAATTAAAATTAAACCCTAATTTAAACTAATTAATTTACATGCATTTATTTACAAGAAATATTAAAATAAAATATTTTATTATATTTTTTATCTTTTTTTTTTATTTTTATGCATTTTTTATATTTATGAAAATAATTAATTTAATTAATAAAGCAAGAATTTAAAAGAAAGTATAAATAAAAAATAAAGGAGAAAGAAAATAAATTGGCAAACCTAGGGGGTTCAGACCCCAAATGGGAGGTTAAATCCAAGAAATTCTGGCCCATTGAGCATGGCCCTTTTGACTTTTTGCATGACACGTACATATGCATTGACTAGGGTTTATGGTGCTCCCCAATCCATAGCCATTGATCTGATGAGCCTGGCCAGATGGATGTTGATCTTTGAGAGTGTATGATGCGCTTCACTTTTGAAACTACACATGAACATGTTTTGCAAAATAATATGGAAATAAACGTAGACCTGGGGCTCGAACCCAGGAAATATGCATTGCCAACGTTCCCACCTTGCCACTGAAGCGCTTTGTTCATCTGTATACTAATATAACAAATAAATATTATAAAAGAAAATGGTCAGTGGCTTTGGAAACGCGCGCGAGATTTAAATGATCCAACTGATTCCTGCCACAACATCATCTTCTTCTTCATGTTTATTTTTCCTGAAATACAAATAACAAAAGCAACGGTTTCCATGTGTTTCCTTAGGCCGTTTTTGGGAAAATAGCGAATAGGTCTAGAGGGTCCATAAATTAGGCGCGAGCATGGTATCTTCTTCGTCCAGACCTGCTGAATCTAATGGCACAGGTCTTGAAGGCTAATTTTTCTTTATTTCAAAAGCCCCAATTCAAAACTCTGCAAACCCTAAAACTCAAACATGGCATATTCGCATACAACACATAAAAAGGCAATTAAACGTATTGGTTAGCTTCAGAACAAGGTAATAATCATGAATCAATGAATAAAAGTTACAAACGATGCGTAAATCATGATGCACGATTATAAATTTTTCTTAGTACAATTTGCGTTCATGTTACCAATTCTTGGGGTTTGAATGACTATTTTTGATTGGAATATGTCAAGTGATGCTTGAGGAAGCTATTGGAATGAGAATTGTGCTTTGAATCCACCTGTAAAGATGATTTTAGAATTGACTTTTTAGACAAAAATTCCAAGTTTGGTTATGGCCTTCTTGAGCAGCTGTCCGTGTGTTTGCATTAGGGTTATGTTTCTTGTATATGTAGGAACAATTAGGTTAAGAAATTTGATCCAAAAGGCTTAGCATCCATGACTTTGAAAGATTTGATTTGCAAGATCTTTTTCAAATATTTTTCATATGTTTTTGTACCAATTAAGATCAAATCACTCCAAATCTTTCCACATTTGCATATGCACATAATCTTGAGGCTAAAACATGTACAAAAAGATTTGTTAGGTTAAATTAAATATTTTTCACATATTTAAATGAATTAATATAAATAAAAATTCAAATAAATAAATAAAAATGAGAAAATACTTCCCTTTGGGCCAAGTGGTCGTGCACATGCTTGGAATGATGAATTGTGGAAGAAAAATGGGCCCATTAGCAATTTTAGGTCATTTGAACCAATGTTGACTTTTCAAAATATCCAAAAATTTCCCAACTTCCACAAGGCATAACTTGCTTAATTTTTAAGCTTTTCTCATGTTCTTGGACATTTTGGAAAGGTCTTTGAGTCCTCTAACCAATGCCTTTGGTCCCATGTCATTTTGATTTACCAATCTCAAGTTATGGCCTTTGACTCAAAGTCCCTTTTTGTTGACTTTTGAAAATGACCTATAATGTTGAAATTGATAACTTTTTGTGAGAGCATTTCTTGGACTTGAAGTATGAATATGAGTTGTAGGAAATGTCTTTCTCTTCAAAATGAGCTTTGGATGGAATTTTTTTGATAATCCATGTGAAAGTTATGCCCTGGTCAATTTCAGTTGACTTTTTCAGCTGTCCAAATAAGGAAACTTTTGCATTTTGATGATTTTTGAGCCAAGCTTTGAGAATCATGATCAAGCATTGATCAAATGATGTTTGTGGCTTAAAAATGATATGTTGACCAAAAATTTGAACTTTTGACTGTCAAATGACCATTTTACCCCTACAGTTGACTGTAGTGCAATTAGGGTTTTGACTGTGCAACTTTGAGCTGAATGTCTTGAAACTTGATATGAGGATACTTGACCATATTTGCAGGCATATGAGACTTGATTGGACCTTTGGAAACTTCATTTTCTTGATCAGAATCAAAACCCTAATTTTGACTGTATAGGAGATCTTTGACTGTGCAACCCTTGGGAGGAGATTTGAAGCTTGGCTTGGCAAATCTTTGAAGAATATGGGAGGGCAAATTTTGGGGTACAACAGTTGCCCCTGTTCAATCTTCTTAGACCTGAGGATGCAGATTGGCTGACGTGCCTTTCGTAATCTGAGGGTGGAAGATGATTGAACACTAGAGTGCCCAGAAATTTGCGCTCACATAGTAGCAGTGATGGTGGAAATGGGCTTATAGATGCCATTTAGAGGTCGATGAATAGGATGATGGGCTTATAGATGCCATATGGATGTTGATCGCGTAAGAGATTCCTTAGCGAGAACTTGCATACCTGCAAAAGAAAAATGAGTACCTGACACGTTGCAGGAGTTGGTTTTCAGATGCTTGGTATAGATATGTCCTGACTGGTTACGGGAGCTGAGTCTGGAGCTTCAAAAGATGATGAATGAACCAGGGATGGTTACTACCTTAGAATGAACGGTAAGAGAACCTTGGGCGACCTTAACTTCAACAACGCTCGTTGAGATAATCTTAGTGGGAATTACCGTCTTCGCAGTATTGGGAAAAGACCCATAGACAATTATAATCTGAAAGGAATTATCACCTCACTCTCCGTCGGAGAGGGAACAATCTGAAAAGGAATTATCACCTCACTCACCATCAGAGAGGGAACCATAGGAGACTATCACCTCACTCACCGTCGGAGAGGGAAACATCTGAAAAGGACTTACCACCTCACTCACCGTCGGAGAGGGAACCATAGGAGACTATCACCTCACTCACCGTCAGAGAGGGAAACATCTGAAAAGGACTTACCACCTCACTCACCGTCGGAGAGGGAACCATAGGAGACTATCACCTCACTCACCGTCGGAGAGGGAAACATCTGAAAAGGACTTACCACCTCACTCACCGTCGGAGAGGGAACCATAGGAGACTATCACCTCACTCACTGTCGGAGAGGGAAACATCTGAAAAGGACTTACCACCTCACTCACCGTCGGAGAGGGAACCATAGGAGACTATCACCTCACTCACCGTCGGAGAGGGAAACATCTGAAAAGGACTTACCACCTCACTCACCGTCGGAGAGGGAACCATAGGAGACTATCACCTCACTCACCGTCGGAGAGGGAAACATCTGAAAAGGACTTACCACCTCACTCACCGTCGGAGAGGGAACCATATGAGACTATCACCTCACTCACCGTCGGAGAGGGAAACATCTGAAAAGGACTTACCACCTCACTCACCGTCGGAGAGGGAACCATAGGAGACTATCACCTCACTCACCGTCGGAGAGGGAAACATCTGAAAAGGACTTACCACCTCACTCACCGTCGGAGAGGGAACCATCTGAAAATTATAATCTTAAAGAAAACCCTAAAATGGAAATCTCATGCACCGTCGGAGAGAGGACCAATAGGAAATTATAACCTGGGATAAATTCTACTGAGTCTTTATCAGAAAAATCTGTTGGGAGTCGATTTAGCTGGACTAGAGAAGGCCTGGGACTGGATAAGAAATCTTTGGAATCAATTAACTGAACCGGTCTAGGTCTTGAAATATGACTGAGAATTTCAACTGCATCTTTCCTGAAAGGTAAAGGTCAGTCATATGCAATGCATGATATGGATCAAGCAATGATGTTCTCAACATAAATGAGATTTGTATGATATAATGCGTCTATGCATGCTATAATGATGTATGTGATGTTTTATGAATGTGTTTTGCGTCTAGGAAAGTAAATCCTTGACGGGTGCCGGGAAGTCATTCCTGGGCTGATGTTGAAGAATAGATTTTGCTTCCGCTGGGGATGATAACTGCAAGAATACCGGTAGGAGAAGATAACTCTGTTGGGCAATAGACTTGGCGAATAGAAGATTCTGCGGGGAGAAAAGATACTCTAGCGACCATGCTGGGAAGCAATACTCTGTGGGGAGAAAGATATCTTTGCTGGAATGTTGATAATAGCTTGCTGGGGATACCCTTGTTGTTGGAAGTGTTGATGGACTTCGCTGGGGATAAGAAGACTGTGTCGACAATGATCTTTCCATGGCTTTTGGCTGAGGATAACCCAGTTATATCCTGTTAAGGAAATAACTCTTTGAATAAAGCCGGGAGACGCGTTCGTGCTCTGCGAGGATAAGCTTCCAGAATTTACTGGGGATAAGCTTACTGCTTGGGGAGATAGATTCCAACCTTCCTGGGGAACTGGATTGGACTTTCTTGGGGAAGTTTTGATATGCTGGGGAGGAAGTGATTCCTTTGAATGTTGGTCTGCCGCCGGGGAACAATCTTTAGACCAAGACTGCCGGGGATGCTTGTTAAGAATGTATGTATGCTGCTGGGGAATGTTGGGATCTGCTGGCGGATACTCAACTTCCTTGAGATTTGATAATTTTGCTTGGAGAATAATGCACTGTTTTGCTGAACCACTCTCTGGGGAATTAATATGTACTTGGTCATGTTCTTTAGCTGAACCTACCTTGGTACCTTGGAGGATAGAACAATTGGATTGTTTAGACAACTCTTTTATTGCCCCTATTTCTAGTGTCACCTGTAATAAAATCCTTTGTTTTGTATGCAAATATTTATGAGTTAGCAAACTATTGTCAATGCATATATCACAAATTGAACCTTGGACGTTCCTCGCAAAACAAAACAGAAAAAGAAAAACACTTGGCACGTTTAACTGAAAATATATTTGTATTGATTTTGAATGGCCTGTGAATAGGCGTTTTGTGTACAAGAGGCTGACGTCCTGGTAAGAGGAACGCCGCCGAACAAGAGCGTTTATACAAATTTTGTACAAAAGAAAATAAAACAGTTGTGTGAAACGAATGATCCACTGGGTTTCAACTCTGCTATTGCCTTTATAACTCCGAGCGTCTCGTCACTTGATGACCTTGGTTGAAGGTGAAGCTGACTGATCGATGCCGTCTGAACTTGATGTAGATACCGGATTCTGGATGCAAAGTGATCCAATGAGACATAGTATTACGCTTTATCCCTAATTTTTGCCTGGACCGCCCTTTCGGGTTTTCAGTCCACCGGGATACCCATTTTTGCCCAAGCCGCCTTTTCAGGTTTTCCACTTGCCGGGTGTACAGATTTTTTCATTTTCATCCCTTCATTTTGCCCGAACCCTTTTGGTTCGCCGGGAAGCCCTAATTTTTGCCTAGGCATGTCAGCCTAGCGGGTCTTTTTTTATGCGTAGTATTTTTTTACTATGTCTGCATTGGCGGGGTGAGGAAGGTCGTCACCATCCATATTGGTCAATATCATGGCTCCTCCTGAGAACACATGCTTAACCACAAATGGCCCTTCGTACGTAGGGGTCCATTTGCCCCTTGGATCATTCTGAGGAAGGATGATTCGCTTGATCACCAGATCCCCGACTTGATATTCCTGTGGTCTGACCTTTTTGTTAAATGCCCTGATCATCCGTTTCTGATACGTCTGACCATGATAGATAGCAGCAAGTCTCTTTTCATCAATGAGGTTGAGCTGATCAAGTCGTGTCTGGATCCAATCATCCTCGCTTAGATTTGCATCCTTCATTATCCGGAGAGAGGGTATCTGCACTTCGATCGGCAAGACTGCCTCCATGCCATAAACCAGGGAGAAAGGAGTTTCCCCGGTTGACGTCCTAGCTGAGGTACGGTACCCGTGTAGAGCGAACGGTAACATCTCGTGCCAATCTTTGTAAGTCACTGTCATCTTCTGCACGATTTTCTTGATGTTCTTATTTGCTGCTTCTACAGCCCCATTCATCTTCGGTCTGTAAGGAGAAGAATTGTGGTGCTGTATCTTGAACTGTTCGTAGAGCTCAGCGATCATCTTGTTATTCAGATTGGTACCGTTGTCTGTAATAATCCGCTCAGGGACGCCGTACCGACAGATCAGGTTGTGCCGAATGAACCGTGCCACAACAGTCTTGGTTACCGTAGCATAGGATGCTGCCTCAACCCACTTCGTAAAATAATCAATCGCCACTAGGATGAAGCGATGCCCGTTAGATGCCGTAGGTTTAATCTCGCCGATCATGTCTATGCCCCACATTGCAAACGGCCAAGGCGCAGTCAGAACATTCAGGGGAACTGGAGGAACATGCACCTTGTCTGCATAGATCTGGCACTTATGGCATGTCCTAGAATGTTGGTAGCAGTCAGCTTCCATTGTGGACCAGTAGTATCCTGCCCGTAGGATTTTCTTAGCCATAGTGTGCCCACTGGAATGTGTACCAAAGGTCCCTTCATGTAGCTCTTCCATGATTCTTTCCGCTTCAGTCTTATCCACACAACGCAGTAAGGTTGAATCATGGTTTCGCTTGTACAAGATGCCGTTGCTAAGGAAGAACTTTGCTGCGAACCTTCTCAGGAACTTCTTATCATTGATAGAGGCACCTTCAGGGTATTCCTGAGTTTCCAAGTATCTCTTCACCTCATGGTACCAAGGCTTCTCAATCACCAATTCAGTCTCGAGATCACAACAGTATGCCGGTTCGTCCAGTTTCCAGATGATGATCCGGGGAGCCTCATTATCCCATTTAACTTTGAACATAGAAGACATTGTAGCTAACGCGTCCGCTAACTGATTCTCTTCTCTTGGAAAGTGTTCAAAGGTTATCTCTGTGAAGTGGGGAATCAGGGTCAACACACATTCTCTGTAGGGAATCAGGTTGGGATGTTTCGTATCCCACTCTCCTTTGATCTGATTGATCACAAGAGCGGAATCTCCGAAGACACTTAGAAACTTGATCCTTAGGTCGATCGCAGCTTGAAGACCCATGATACACGCCTCATACTCCGCCATGTTGTTAGTACAGTTGAAACACAGCCGGGCAGTGAGTGGAGTATGAGTACCTTGGGGTGATATGATAATGGCGCCGATACCGTTTCCCAAAGCATTGGAGGCTCCGTCAAAGTGCATAGACCATCGGGATCCTGGTTCAGGTCCTTCATCCGGTCCAGGTACTTCACAATCAGTCACTATCATAATGCTTTCATCCGGAAACTCGAAGTTCATTGACTGATAATCATCTACAGCCTGATGTGCCAAGTGGTCTACCAATAAACTTCCCTTGATGGCCTTCTGGGTTGTGTACTGAATGTCGTACTCCGTCAAGATCATTTGCCATCTTGCAATTCTTCCAGACAGAGCAGGCTTTTCGAATATGTACTTTATAGGATCCATCTTTGAGATCAACAAGGTAGTGTGAGTCAGCATATACTGTCTCAGCCGGCGAGCAGCCCATACCAAAGCGCAGCAAGTTTTCTCGAGCAATGAGTATCGGGTCTCACAGTCGGTAAACTTTTTGCTAAGGTAATAAATGGCATGCTCTTTTCGGCCAGACTCGTCATGCTGCCCCAGCACACACCCCATTGAGTTGTCAAGCACTGTTAGATATAGTATCAGAGGTCTCCCTTCAACCGGTGGCATAAGGATAGGTGGTTCTTGGAGATACTCTTTGATTCTGTCAAAAGCAGCCTGACATTCATCGTTCCAACGTACTACCTGATCTTTCTTCAGCAGCTTGAAGATTGGCTCACAGGTAGCCGTCAGGTGTGAGATGAATCGAGCGATGTAATTCAGGCGTCCTAAAAAACCTCTGACTTCCTTCTGTGTCTTGGGGACTGGCATCTCTTGAATAGCTTTGACCTTAGCAGGGTCCACTTGAATTCCCTTGACACTTACCACGAAGCCTAGTAATTTTCCTGATCTTACCCCGAAGGTGCACTTGTTCGGGTTCAATCTCAGCTTGTACTTTTTCAACTGGTCAAACAACTTCTGCAGATGATCTAGGTGCTCTTCCTCAGTCTGGGACCTTGCGATCATATCATCAACATACACTTCTATCTCATGATGGATCATGTCATGAAATAAAGCAACCATGGCACGTTGGTAGGTTGCCCCAGCGTTCTTTAATCCAAATGGCATGACCTTGTAACAGAAGGTACCCCACTGAGTAACAAATGTAGTCTTTTCCATGTCTTCAGGTGCCATCTTAATCTGATTGTAACCTGAGAAACCATCCATGAAAGAGAACACCTTGTGCTGAGCTGTATTGTCAACAAGGACATCAATGTGAGGTAAAGGGAAGTCATCCTTGGGGCTGGCCCTGTTCAGATCCCTGTAATCGACACACATTCTGACCTTACCGTCCTTCTTCGGTACCGGCACCACATTAGCAACCCACTGAGGGTAAGAAGTTACTGCAAGGAACCCAGCCTCAAACTGTTTCATAACCTCGGCCTTAATCTTCTCAGACATCTCTGGACGCATCCGACGGACCTTTTGCTTAACTGGAGGGCAGTCTTCCTTAGTTGGCAAGTGATGGACCACAATATCGGTATCCAACCCTGGCATGTCTTCGTAGGACCAGGCAAAGATCTCCATATAATCATGCAGCATTTGAGTCAACCGTTGCTTCACGCTGAGCTCTAGGTTGGCACCAATCTTTACCTCTTTCCTGTCTGCTTCAGTACCCAAGTTTATTGTTTCCACTGGCTCTTCGTGGGGTTGAATTGCCCTCTCTTCCTGAAGCAACAGTCTTGCAAGCTCGCCAGGCACTTCGCAATCATCTTCACCTTCGTCTTCGGCTAAGTTGATCGGATTTTCGAAGTCATAACTGGCAGTAGCAGAGTTGTTATCAGTGAGATCCAGAGTGGATTGAAACCTGTATGAGTGAGTGTGTGTGTAAATACAGCTGTTTTGAAAGATATGTAAAGGAAAGAAAGACAGAAAAGGAGCATAAAATTTGCAATGCGAAAAATACGTCCAAGATTTTCATTCATGATATATGAAATGACAATTTATATGCCCTCACAAATGAAACCACGGTGCCTCGGGTAAGACATCGGGCCGTAGAGTTTATTTATTGTTTATTACAAAATAACAAAACATAGGAATTCATTACTCAGTAACAAGAGAAACAGGGAGATTGTCTTTTGCGCTCCAATTGTTAAGTCCGCCGTCGGTTGCCGGGTAGATCCAGCTATCAAACTCAGCTTCATCAACTTCGTCCTCGTCCCCAATAGCATTCACTCCATGGGCAGGCAGGGGAGCTGTCACTACATTGGGCTTCTCAGATGCCTCGAACTGTACCTCCTTGGCGTTAATAAGGTCCTGCAGCTTGTTCCTTAATGCCCAACAGTCGTCAGTGGCATGCCCCGGGCTATCAGAATGATAAGCACAACGAGCATTCGGGTTGTACTTAGGAGATGCAGTATTGGGGGACTTCGGAGCCTCCCTGACACTCACCAAATTGGTGGATAGCAACTGTGGCAGGATCTGCGATAGGGTCATGCTTAACCGGGTAAACTCCCTTCGGGGTCTTTCAGCCCTTTGAGGATTGGTCGGCCGAGGAGTGGCGGCAGGCTTAGCAATCATTACCGCACTGACAGATTGGCGGCGCTCAGGTTTCTCTGATTTCCTGGAACCATACACGGCACTAGACTCCTTCTTGAAGGGTTTCTTTTCCGAACTAGACGATGCACCCTTCGTAATCTTCCCAGACTTTAACCCAGCTTCAATTCTCTCTCCAGTTAGAATCAAATCAGTGAACCCTGCAGACGAATTCCCGATGAGATGGTTGAAGAATGGCCCAGATAGGGTCCCCAAGAACATGTCTACCAACTCCCGATCAGTCAATGGTGGCTGCACCCTGCCAGCCAGGTCTCTCCACTTCTGAGCGTACTCTTTAAAACCTTCGCTTGCACCTAACGACATACCCTGGAGTTGGGTACGTGTGGGGGCAAGGTCGGCATTATATTGATACTGCTTATAGAAAGCAGTAGCCAACTCCTCCCAGTTACGAACCTTGGTCCCATCCAGCTGATAGAACCATTCGAGATAAGTCCCTGAAAGACTCTCCTGGAAGAAGTGGATCCATAAATTCTTATCCGCAGAGTACGGCTGAATTTTCCGAACATAGGACCTTAGATGCAGCTTGGGACAAGACGCCCCGTCATACTTAGAGAAGGATGGTGCTTTGAACTTGTGAGGGATGATCACACCAGTTGACAAACCCAGATCTCCGAAATCCAGCCCCGGTACCTGTTGAACCTCCATAGCTTTCAACCTGTCCTCCAGTTGCTTGTATCTGTCTTCTGCAGGAGGGTACTGCTCTTCATCAAAATCTGTCTCGTTGTCGGAGACTACCGGACTAGGAACCCTTGCTTCTGCCTGAGGACTACTCTTGTCAACAGAAGAACCAGCCTCTTCCTGCTGCAGAGCATTACCAAACCTTCGGCCCGAGTTGAACAGAACAGTTCTTCTCTTCTTCTTCTTCTCCTTCTTCAGGAGCATAGCCTTCAGTTCTTCTTGGCCTTGAGCCAAACCCTTGATTAGTTCCTGAAACTGCGCATTCTGCGCCTGAAGAGCCTTGATGGAGGTCTCCGTTGATGAAGAGTCAGTATTCATGATGCTGAAATAAACAGCGAAGAACTGTAAGCAACCTGAAAAAGGGAAAAACCTGCTATGCACATGATGTATGAAATGCGTATGAATTATGTTTTCAAAGACAATCGGGAGTCAACTTTGTAAACAAAAAAGGAACACACTTCATTAGATTCAACTTTGCAACTGAAATTATTCAACAGGTTGCCCTTAGGCGTTACATGGAAGGAAATACTGAAAAGGAACTAAAACTGCAAAAGCACATTTGGAGCTCTTTATTGATCCCATGGTCTCCTCTTCTCAGTACGGATGTAGGCATTCAGAGCTCTCTCATTCTCGAACTGCTTGGTCAGCTTCTTGATCTTTGATTCCTGCTCGTTGAACTTTTCCCGGTAAGAATCCCGCTCTTCTCGCAGTTGCGACCAAGATCTCTTCAATGTCTCATAATCAGTAGGTATCTGAGGAGGGAGGACAGTTGGAATAACACCATCTTTGTCAGGACACTCAAGAATGACGGGTCTGACAGCTTCATACGGCATACCTAACTTCTGAGCGCGGATGTGAACCCATTTGTAGTAGGCTTCCATAGGTAAAGAAGTCTTTGGCCCTAACTCTTGTGGGTCAGCTTTATGAACTTTGTCCCAAGCCTTGATGAACCTACGACGCAGCTCGTCACTATCCACCTGAAACTCGAAACTGATGTGAGGCACCAACATCTCATGGGGACCCGCTCTTCTTGCTCTCCCAAACTGACGGAGTGCTAGACATGGGTTGTAAGAGATCCCTCCTTGGGTACCAATCAGAGGAACATTAGGGTATTCCCCGCATCGATCAATAATAGCTATCTCGTCCAAACCTCTGCAAGTCCAAATGACGTCTTTATCGGTGAGAGACATTAACCTATGAGCCCAACCTCTTCCTTCTTGATTCTTCAGTACGAACTTAGGGAGGTGCGAAATAAACCACCTCACCAACAAAGGGATACAACACCATAGGGTTCCTCGTCTTCGGGTAGTACGAGCATGAAGTTGTTGCAAGATGTCACCCAAGAGAGTGGGCACAGGATTCTGAGACATAAAGATCCTTATGGAAGTGACATTGATGAAGTTGTCAGGATTAGGAAACAGGACTAACCCATAGATTAGGAGAGCCAAGATGTCTTCATATGCCCTAAAATCTAGGTCATTCCAGAAACTGTTAGCTTTACCCATTAGAAACTTGGCCAAGAAACCCTTAACTCCGCTTCTAGTTACCCAGTTGTCTGTTACCTCTTGATGGGTCAAAGGGAGAGCTGCAGCAACATCCTCAAGCTTGAGGGTCTTTTCCCAACCAGTAAAGGGAGTCTGATCCAAGATAGGGATACCAAGCAAATGAGAGAACTCTTCCAGGGTAGGGACCAGCTGGAAGTCTTGAAAGGTGAAGCACTGGTACAGAGGGTCATAGAACTGGGTCAGAACACTCATCAACTGTTGATCCCGCTTTGCAGTGACTAAACTGAGAAGAGAACCATGCCTCTGAATGAAGGAAGTGGTGTTTGGAATTCTGCTAACCAACTCATCAAGCAACTCAGGTGAACGAACAAAGTTGAACCGGATAGTATTCCTTCGCACAGGCATCATAATGTCCTACAAAACAGAGCAAAGGTGAAACCCTCTTGTCTTTGAAATGGTCAGTCCTTATGCAGGATGCATGCAATGCTCATGATGCTATGATGTTATGAATAAGCACACCACAAATAGATACAAAGGCAAACATGGTAAGGCACACAAGTCACACAAGGCAAGCCCCTAAAGCTTAGGCCAGCATGAGGTCTAGGTACTACCCTCTTTCAGTTTGTTGGTTCATACCTGTCCTAATCAAAAGTAACCGGGTTCTTAGAGGATCCCAATATCATTGACTACCCTCAATCGGTCATAACTCCAGCATCGCAATCTTTTCTTGCAGCCAGAACCATCACGAGAGTTTAGCCTCAATGGGCGTAGCATACTGCCACAATTTTAAAGGCCAAGTTGTGTCAATTAAGGTTCTAAGGTTGTTGGTGCTTAACGACTCCTTAGAAGACCCATATTCTCCTCGTTGCGACACAAGAGATATCGGTACAGACCAAGGTGCCACACCAACGTAGCCACTGCTTCACCCGTGTCGGTCTACGCCGGACAGGTCCCTCACAGCTTATGCTACCTAAACAGGGTATCCCCAGATCCGGGTTAGGATCTATGTAACTCCGATGCAACCCACAATAGTAAAGCAAGCAAATCAATACAATTGAAAACACAGTTATGAACTAGCACTAAGGTACACCTCACTTTAAGTTTATTCCCCAGCAGAGTCGCCAGTTCTGTGATCGGTGGATCTGGAACTGACTGTTTAACGCCGGTTCGCGAAATGTCGCGGAAGCAAGAGTCGCAACCGTCTTTTATTTTATCCAAATGGAAAGGACAAAAGCATAGAAAAATTCCTTAAAGAGATTGCTCTCGGTTCGGGAGGTAGATTTATAGAAAGGGAAGGTGTTAGCACCCTTTCTATCCATGGTTATCCATGGGCTCTTAGATACTTGCTCATTGTGTTTTCAAAAATGGTTTGTTTGCTTTTCAACTGTGGGTTTTAAAAAGTTTCTTTGAAAATTTCAGTTCGACTCTTGTATCGGTCCTCAAGAGTGTTTGAAAAATTGCTTTCGAAAGCTTTTTGAAAATGTGTTGGTGTGAAAAGTATTTTTGAATTTGTTTTTAAATTTAGAGCAAGTATCTACGAGAACCTACCTACCCTAAGGAATTCGTCTGTGTAAATGTCCTTTAAAGTAGTGCCATCCCACCATTGAGAGGTAGGTAGCACCACCGTTGGAGGTGTTCGGGTCAATTCGAGGTTCGGGACATGGTGATCACCAGAGCAATGGGAAGACACCTTAGAAGCTACCCTCATGCCAGGTTCCCGGATCATGAGGACTTACTAAGACGTCCTCTACTCGACGATCACCTTTCGAGGCAAGGCAACAGTGAGGCGTACCCTAGGGGTGGTGTGTGCGATTCGTGTGTCGTTTTCATTTGCATTTATCTTGTCATGTTATTGGTGTTCTACGCTTGTTTTTATTTAAGGCCATTCATTCTTGCATGCTTTGTTTAACAGTTAGAAGTTGCGAGGAAAAGTAAATCTAAAGCTATTACAAATGGCGCGGGTCCACATCGCCAAAATTAACCAGGACCCGATTTGACAGAAAAAGTAAAGAAAGTAAATAAAGAATTGAAGAGTGCGAGAAGTAATTTACATGGCTTCGGGAGAGATACACAAGTATTATAACGAAATAAAATAAATACGCGAATTAACGAGAATTAAACGAAACGAGGGCGTTGGACCCTTTTGCAAAATTAAATTACATGATGAAATTAATTAATATTAAAAGAAAGAAAGGACTTGTTTTTGGTGTTTTTTAATATTTTAGGATTTAATAGAAAAAATTAATTGCAATTAAACGCTAACCCTAATTCTATCTTATTTTAATTTATTAAGAAGACGTTAAAATTTAACCTAAATTAAACCTAATTTTTATATAATATTTTAATTATGAAAATAAATAAAATAAATAATATTATTGTGAAAAAGAAAAATTAAAAGGAATAAAACATTTATTAAACCTAATTCTATATTTTTTGGATTTTTGTTATGAAGGGAATTAAAATTAAACCCTAATTTAAACTAATTAATTTACATGCATTTATTTACAAGAAATATTAAAATAAAATATTTTATTATATTTTTTATCTTTTTTTTTGATTTTTTATGCATTTTTTATATTTATGAAAATAATTAATTTAATTAATAAAGCAAGAATTTAAAAGAAAGTATAAATAAAAAATAAAGGAGAAAGAAAATAAATTGGCAAACCTAGGGGGTTCAGACCCCAAATGGGAGGTTAAATCCAAGCAATTCTGGCCCATTGAGCATGGCCCTTTTGAATTTTTGCATGACACGTACATATGCATTGACTAGGGTTTATGGTGCTCCCCAATCCATAGCCATTGATCTGATGAGCCTGGCCAGATGGATGTTGATCTTTGAGAGTGTATGATGCGCTTCACTTTTGAAACTACACATGAACATGTTTTGCAAAATAATATGGAAATAAACGTAGACCTGGGGCTCGAACCCAGGTCATATGCATTGCCAACGTTCCCACCTTGCCACTGAAGCGCTTTGTTCATCTGCATACTAATATAACAAATAAATATTATAAAAGAAAATGGTCAGTGGCTTTGGAAACGCGCGCGAGATTTAAATGATCCAACTGATTCCTGCCACGACATCATCTTCTTCTTCATGTTTATTTTTCCTGAAATACAAATAACAAAAGCAACGGTTTCCATGTGTTTCCTTAGGCCGTTTTTAGGAAAATAGCGAATAGGTCTAGAGGGTCCATAAATTAGGACAGCGAATAGGTCTAATGGCACAGGTCTTGAAGGCTAATTTTTCTTTATTTCAAAAGCCCCAATTCAAAACTCTGCAAACCCTAAAACTCAAACATGGCATATTCGCATACAACACATAAAAAGGCAATTAAACGTATTGGTTAGCTTCAGAACAAGGTAATAATCATGAATCAATGAATAAAAGTTACAAACGATGCGTAAATCATGATGCACGATTATAAATTTTTCTTAGTACAGTTTGCGTTCATGTTACCAATTCTTGGGGTTTGAATGACTGTTTTTGATTGGAATATGTCAAGTGATGCTTGAGGAAGCTATTGGAATGAGAATTGTACTTTGAATCCACCTGTAAAGATGATTTCAGAATTGACTTTTTAGACAAAAATTCCAAGTTTGGTTATGGCCTTCTTGAGCAGCTGTCCGTGTGTTTGCATTAGGGTTTTGTTTCTTGTATATGTAGGAACAATTAGGTTAAGAAATTTGATCCAAAAGGCTTAGCATCCATGACTTTGAAAGATTTGATTTGCAAGATCTTTTTCAAATATTTTTCATATGTTTTTGTACCAATTAAGATCAAATCACTCCAAATCTTTCCACATTTGCATATGCACGAAATCTTGAGGCTAAAACATGTACAAAAAGATTTGTTAGGTTAAATTAAATATTTTTCACATATTTAAATGATTTAAATGAATTAATATAAATAAAAATTCAAATAAATAAATAAAAATGAGAAAATACTTCCCTTTGGGCCAAGTGGTCGTGCACATGCATGGAATGATGAATTGTGGAATAAAAATGGGCCCATTAGCAATTTTAGGTCATTTGAACCAATGTTGACTTTTCAAAATATCCAAAAATTTCCCAACTTCCACAAGGCATAACTTGCTCAATTTTTAAGCTTTTCTCATGTTCTAGGACATTTTGGAAAGGTCTTTGAGTCCTCTAACCAATGCCTTTGGTCCCATGTCATTTTGATTTACCAATCTCAAGTTATGGCCTTTGACTCAAAGTCCCTTTTTGTTGACTTTTGAAAATCACCTATAATGTTGAAATTGATAACTTTTTGTGAGAGCATTTCTTGGACTTGAAGTATGAAGATGAGTTGTAGGAAATGTCTTTCTATTCAAAATGAGCTTTGGATGGAATTTTTCTGATAATCCATGTGAAAGTTATGCCCTGGTCAATTTCAGTTGACTTTTTCAGCTGTCCAAATAAGGAAACTTTTGCATTTTGATGATTTTTGAGCCAAGCTTTGAGAATCATGATCAAGCATTGATCAAATGATGTTTGTGGCTTCAAAATGATATGTTGACCAAAAATTTGAACTTTTGACTGTCAAATGACCATTTTACCCCTACAGTTGACTGTAGTGCAATTAGGGTTTTGACTGTGCAACTTTGAGCTGAATGTCTTGAAACTTGATATGAGGATACTTGACCATATTTGTAGGCATATGAGACTTGATTGGACCTTTGGAAACTTCATTTTCTTGATCAGAATCAAAACCCTAATTTTGACTGTATAGGAGATCTTTGACTGTGCAACCCTTGGGAGGAGATTTGAAGCTTGGCTTGGCAAATCTTTGAAGAATATGGGAGGGTAAATTTTGGGGTACAACAGTAAGGTCTGAATGTGTGTTGACTACAGGGATCTGAACAGGGCAAGCCCCAAGGATGATTTCCCTTTGCCTCACATTGACGTTCTGGTTGACAACACTGCTCAGCATAAGGTATTCTCCTTCATGGATGGGTTCTCCGGTTATAATCAAATCAAGATGGCTCCTGAAGACATGGAGAATACCACTTTTGTTACTCAGTGGTGAACCTTCTGCTACAAGGTCATGCCTTTTGGGTTGAAGAACGCTGGGGCAACCTACCAACGTGCCATGGTTGCTTTATTTCATGACATGATCCATCATGAGATAGAAGTATATGTCGACGATATGATTGCAAGGTCCCAAACTGAGGAAGAACACCTTGACCATCTACAGAAGTTGTTTGACCGTTTGAAGTTGTACAAGCTGAGGTTGAACCCGAACAAGTGCACCTTCAAAGTGAGATCTGGAAAACTGCTAGGTTTCGTCGTAAGCGACAAAGGTATTCAAGTGGACCCTGCCAAAGTGAAAGCCATACAAGAGATTCCAGCTCCCAAGACAGAGAAGGAAGTCAGAGGCTTTCTAGGACGTCTGAACTACATTGCCCGATTCATCTCACATCTAACTGCTACTTGTGAACCAATCTTCAAGCTGCTGAAGAAAGATCAAGTAGTACGTTGGAACGATGAATGTCAGGCCGCTTTCGACAGAATCAAAGAGTATCTCCAAGAACCGCCCATTCTTATGCCACCGGTTGAAGGGAGACCTCTAATCTTATGCTTGACAATACTTGACAACTCAATGGGGTGTGTGCTGGGGCAGCATGACGAGTCTGGCCGAAAAGAGCATGTTATTTATTACCTTAGCAAAAAGTTTACCAACTGTGAGACTCGATACTCACTGCTCGAGAAAACTTGCTGCGCTTTGGTATGGGTTGCTCGCCGGCTGAGACATTATATGTTGACTCACACTACTCTGTTGATTTCAAAAATGGATCCAATCAAGTACATCTTCGAAAAGCCCGCCTTGTTCGAAAGAATAGCAAGATGGCAGATGATCTTGACTGAATACGACATCCAGTACACGACCCAAAAAGCAATCAAGGGAAGTTTATTGGAAGACCATTTGGCACACCAAGCAGTGGACGACTACCAATCTATGAACTTTGAATTTCCAGACGAGAACATCATGGTAGTGACTGATTGTGAAGTACCTGGACCGGATGAAGGACCTAAGGAAGGATCCCGATGGTCTATGCACTTTGACAGAGCCTCCAATGCTTTGGGTAATGGCATCGGCGCTGTGATCATATCCCCTACCGGCCCTCATACTCCACTTACTGCCTGGCTATGTTTCAACTGCACCAATAACATGGCAGAGTATGAAGCATGTATCATAGGTCTTCAAGCTGCAATTGACTTAAGGATCAAGTTTCTAAGTGTCTTCGGAGATTTCACTCTCGTGATCAATCAGATCAAAGGCGAGTGGGATACGAAATACCCAAACCTTATTCCTTACAAGGAGTTAGTGTTGACATTGATCCCCCATTTCACGGAGATAACTTTTGAACACTTCCCAAGATAGGAGAACCAGTTGGCGGACGCGTTATCTACGATGTCTTTCATGTTCAAAGTCAAATGGGACAACGAGGCTCCCCGAATCATTATCTGGAAGTTAGATGAACCTGCACATTGCTGTGATCTTGAGGCTGAAGAGGTAACTGAGAAACCTTGGTATCATGAAGTAAAGAGGTGCTTGGAAGCTCAAGAATACCCTGAAGGTGCATCCATCAATGACAAAAGGTTTCTGAGAAGGTTCGCTGCAAAGTTCTTCCTCAGCAACGATATTCTGTACAAGCGAAACCATGATTCAACCTTACTGCGTTGTGTGGATAAGACTGAAGCAGAAAAGATCATGGCAGAGCTGCATGAAGGTACCTTCGGAACACATTCCAGTGGACATACAATGGCAAAGAAAATCCTTCGGGCAGGATATTTCTGGTCCACAATTGAAGCTGACTGTTACCAACATTCTCGGACGTGTCACAAATGCCAAATCTATGCTGATAAGGTGCACGTTCATCCAGTTCCTCTGAACGTTTTGACAGCACCTTGGCCTTTTGCAATATGGGGCATTGATATGATCGGCGATATTAGACCAACGGCATCCAACGGGCATCGCTTCATCCTGGTAGCGATTGATTACTTCACAAAGTGGGTCGAGGCAGCTTCCTACGCTACTGTAACCAAGAACGTCGTGGAACGGTTTATTCGACATAACCTGATCTGTCGATACGGCATCCAGGAAAGGATCATTACGGACAATGGTACCAATCTTAACAACAATATGATCGCAGAGCTCTGCGAGCAATTCAAGATACAGCACCACAACTCTTCTCCTTATCGACCGAAGATGAATGGGGCTGTAGAAGCAGCTAATAAGAATATCAAAAAGATTGTGCAGAATATGACAGTGACCTATAAAGATTGGCACGATATGTTACCATTTTCTCTTCATAGGTACCGTACCTCAGCACGGACGTCAACCGGGGCAACTCCCTTTTCCTTGGTCTATGGCATGGAGGCAGTCTTGCCTATTGAAGTCCAGATACCCTCTCTCCGGATAATGAAGGATGCAGATCTGAGCGAAGATGACTGGATCCAGACTCAACTTGATCAATTAAACCTAATCGACGAAAAGAGACTCACTGCTATTTGTCATGGTCAAACATACCAAAAACGGATGATCAGGGCATTTAACAAGAAGGTCAGACGCCAAGAGTATCAAGTTGGAGATCTGGTAATCAAACGCATCATCCTTCCTCAAAGTGATCCCAGGGGCAAATAGACCCCTACGTACGAAGGGCCATTTATGGTTAAACATGTTTTCTCAGGAGGAGTCATGATTCTAACCACCATGGATGGTGACGACCTTCCTCACCCTGCCAATGCAGACATAGTAAAAAGATACTACGCATGAACAAAAGACCCGCTAGGTTGACACACCTAGGAAAAAATAAGGGCTTCCCGGCGAACCAAAAGGGTTCGGGCAAAAATAAGGGATGAAAAATGAAAAAAATATGTACACCCGGCAAGTCGAAAACCTGAAAAGGCGGCTTGGGCAAAAATGGGTATCCCGGTGGACTGAAAACCCGAAAGGGAGGTCCAGGCAAAAGTTATGGATTAAAGCGTAATACTATGTCTCATTGGATCACCTTACATCCAGAATCCGGTATCAACCATCAAGTTCAAACGGCATCAATCGATCAGCTTCATCTTCAACTGAGCAGCAAAGTGATGAGACGCTTGAAGACATAAAGGCGATAGCAGAGTTGGAACCCAATGGGACTTTTTCACATAACTGTTTTGTTTTCCTTTTCACAAAATGTATAAACTCTATTGTTCGGCGGCGTTCTCTTACTAGGACGTCGGCCTCTTGTACATAAACGCCTATTTACAGGAAAATTCAAAAATCAATACAAATTCACTCTTCAGACCAATTGCCAATTGTTTTTCCTTTTTCTGTTTTGTTTTGTAAAGAACGTCCAATGTTCATTTTTGATATATGCATTTGACACTAATTGCTAACTCATAAATATTCGAATACGAAACAAAGGATTAATTATAGGTGACATCAGAAACAGGGGCAATAAAAATTGTCTAAGCAATCTAGTTGCTCTGTCCACCAAAGTACCAAGGTAGGTTCAGCTGAAGAACATAACCAAGTTACCTCCACTCCACGCAGAGTAAGACCAGAATCAACAATACTCTCCCCCGAGCAGAGTTGGTCTCCCAATCAGCCCTAAAAGGCACAATATTTCTAGCAAGTCGGCGACACTCTCCCCAAGCAGAGTTAGTCTACTGTCAGCCTTAAGGAAGATGGGTATCCCCAGAAATCTCAATATTCCCCAGCGGAGTATACAGACATTCCTAACAAGCATCCCCAGCAATCTTGATCTAAGATTGTTCCCCGGCGGAATACCAAACATCCCAATGGAGCCATTCCCCAATACAGTCCAAAAGTCTCCCTAGGAAAGTTGAATCAATCTCCCCAGTAGATTCTGGAAGCTTATCCCCTGCAGAGCACGAACGCGTCACCCCGGCTTTATTAAAAGGTTATTCCCCACCAGGGCTTATAACTGGGTTATCCTCAGCTAAAAACCACGGAAAGATCGTCCTCGGTGAAGCTCTTCCTATCCCCCAACGGAGTTCATCAAATTCCTTAACAAAGCTCATCAACGGTATCCCCATCGGAGTTATCATCAAATTCTCAGGGAAGTGTCTCTTCCCACAGAGTAATTCCCCACAGAGTATCTCTTCAACGAGTTTATTCCCCAACGGAGTCATCTTCTCCTACCGGATTATTCTTGCAATCAACATCCCCAGCGGAAACGAAGAACTCCCATCTTCAACATCAGCCCAGGATTCAGCTTCCCGGCATTCGTCAAGGATTTATTTTCCTAGACGAAAATACATTCATAAACATATCACATTTCATACATCCTGATTACATACACAAATGCACATACGCATCATATCATACAATCTCATCTATTTTTGAGAACATCATGACATCATGCACTTCATACATCATGACATCATGCACTTCATACATCATGACATTACAACAACTGATGTTTTTCCTTTTCAGGAAAAAGGTAAATCCAAATATAATTACTATCAACTATCGCAATTCCAGATTCGATTCCTGTATCCAGCCAGGGCACGTCTGAAGAGTTTGAAGATTCGATTCTTGTATCCAGCCAGGGCATATCTGTTGACGACTATTTCCAGATTCGATTCCTGTATCCAACCAGGGCACGTCTGAAGAGTTTGAAGATTCGATTCCTGTATCCAGCCAGGGCATATTTGTTGACGACTATTTCTAGATTTGATTCCTGTATCCAGCCACGGCACGTCTGAAGAGTTTGAAGATTCGATTCCTGTATCCAGCCAGGGAATATCTGTTGACGACTATTTCCAGATTCGATTCCTGTATCCAGCCAGGGCACGTCTGAAGAGTTTGAAGATTCGATTCCTGTATCCAGCCAGGGCATATCTGTTGATGACTAATTCCAGATTCGATTCCTGTATCCAGCCAGGGCACGTCTGAAGAGTTTGAAGATTCGATTCCTGTATCCAGCCAGGGCATATCTGTTGACGACTATTTCCAGATTCGATTCCTGTATCCAGCCAGGGCACGTCTGAAGAGTTTGAAGATTCGATTCCTGTATCCAGCCAGGGCATATCTGTTGACGACTATTTCCAGATTTGATTCCTGTATCCAGCCAGGGCACGTCTGAAGAGTTTGAAGATTCGATTCCTGTATCCAGCCAGGGCATATCTGTTGATGACTAATTCCAGATTCAATTCCTGTATCTAGCCAGGGCACGTCTGAAGAGTTTGAAGATTCGATTCCTGTATCTAGCCAGGGCATATCTGTTGACGACTATTTCCAGATTTGATTCCTGTATCCAACCAGGGGATGTCTGAAGAGTTTGAAGATTCGATTCCTGTATCCAGCCAGGGCATATCTGTTGATGACTAATTCCAGATTCGATTCTTGTATCCAGCCAGGGCACGTCTGAAGAGTTTGAAGATTCGATTCCTGTATCCAGCCAGGGCATATCTGTTGACGACTATTTCCAGATTCGATTCCTGTATCCAGCCAGGGCACGTCTGAAGAGTTTGAAGATACGATTCCTGTATCCAACCAGGGCATATCTGTTGACGACTATTTCCAGATTCGATTCCTGTATCCAGCCAGGGCACGTCTGAAGAGTTTGAAGATTCGATTCCTGTATCCAGCCAGGGCATATCTGTTGACGACTATTTCCAAATTCGATTCCTGTATCCAGCCAGGGCATGTCTGAAGAGTTTGAAGATTCGATTCCTGTATCCAGCAAGGGCATATCTGTTGACGACTATTTCCAGATTCGATTCCTGTATCCAGCCAGGGCACGTCTGAAGAGTTTGAAGATTCGATTCTTGTATCCAGCCAGGGCATATCTGTTGACGACTATTTCCAGATTCGATTCCTGTATCCAGCCAGGGCACGTCTGAAGAGTTTGAAGATTCGATTCCTGTATCCAGCCAGGGCATATTTGTTGACGACTATTTCTAGATTCGATTCCTGTATCCAGCCAGGGCACGTCTGAAGAGTTTGAAGATTCGATTCCTGTATCCAGCCATGGAATATCTGTTGACGACTATTTCCAGATTCGATTCCTGTATCCATCCAGGGCACGTCTGAAGAGTTTGAAGATTCGATTCCTTTATCTAGCCAGGGCATATCTGTTGATGACTAATTCCAGATTCGATTCCTGTATCCAGCCAGGGCATGTCTGAATAGTTTGAAGATTCAATTCCTGTATCCAGCCAGGGCATATCTGTTGACGACTATTTCCAGATTCGATTCCTGTATCCAGCCAGGGCACGTCTGAAGAGTTTGAAGATTCGATTCCTGTATCCAGCCAGGGCATATCTGTTGACGACTATTTCCAGATTCGATTCCTGTATCCAGCCAGGGCACGTCTGAAGAGTTTGAAGATTCGATTCTTGTATCCAGCCAGGGCATATCTGTTGATGACTAATTCCAGATTCGATTCCTGTATCCAGCCAGGGCACGTCTGAAGAGTTTGAAGATTCGATTCCTGTATCTAGCCAAGGCATATCTGTTGACGACTATTTCCAGATTCGATTCCTGTATCCAACCAGGGCATGTCTGAAGAGTTTGAAGATTCGATTCCTGTATCCAGCCAGGGCATATCTGTTGATGACTAATTCCAGATTCAATTCCTGTATCCAGCCAGGGCACGTCTGAAGAGTTTGAAGATTCGATTCCTGTATCCAGCCAGGGCATATCTGTTGACGACTATTTCCAGATTCGATACCTGTATCCAGCCAGGGCACGTCTGAAGAGTTTGAAGATATGATTCCTTTATCCAACCAGGGCATATCTGTTGACGACTATTTCCAGATTCGATTCCTGTATCCAGCCAGGGCACGTCTGAAGAGTTTGAAGATTCGATTCCTGTATCCAGCCAGGGCATATCTGTTGACGACTATTTCTAGATTCGATTCCTGTATCCAGCCAGGGCATGTCTGAAGAGTTTGAAGATTCGATTCCTGTATCCAGCAAGGGCATATCTGTTGACGACTATTTCCAGATTCTATTCCTGTATCCAGCCAGGGCACGTCTGATGAGTTTGAAGATTCGATTCTTGTATCCAACCAGGGCATATCTGTTGACGACTATTTCCAGATTCGATTCCTGTATCCAGCCAGGGCATGTCTGAAGAGTTTGAAGATTCGATTCCTGTATCCAGCCAGGGCATATTTGTTGACGACTATTTCTAGATTCGATTCCTATATCCAGCCAGGGCACGTCTGAAGAGTTTGAAGATTCGATTCCTATATCCAGCCAGGGAATATCTGTTGCCGACTATTTCCATATTCGATTCTTGTATCCAGCCAGGGCACGTCTGAAGAATTTGAAGATTCGATTCCTGTATCCAGCCAGGGCATATCTGTTGATGACTAATTCCAGATTCGATTCCTGTATCCAGCCAGGGCACGTCTGAAGAGTTTGAAGATTCGATTCCTGTATCCAGCCAGGGCATATCTGTTGACGACTATTTCCAGATTCGATTCCTGTATCCAGCCAGGGCACGTCTGAAGAGTTTGAAGATTCGATTCCTGTATCCAGCCAGGGCATATCTGTTGATGACTAATTCCAGATTCAATTCCTGTATCCAGCCAGGGCACGTCTGAAGAGTTTGAAGATTCGATTCCTGTATCCAGCCAGGGCATATCTGTTGACGACTATTTCCAGATTCGATACCTGTATCCAGCCAGGGCACGTCTGAAGAGTTTGAAGATATGATTCCTGTATCCAACCAGGGCATATCTGTTGACGACTATTTCCAGATTCGATTCCTGTATCCAGCCAGGGCACGTCTGAAGAGTTTGAAGATTCGATTCCTGTATCTAGCCAGGGCATATCTGTTGACGACTATTTCCAGATTCGATTCCTGTATCCAACCAGGGGATGTCTGAAGAGTTTGAAGATTCGATTCCTGTATCCAGCCAGGGCATATCTGTTGATGACTAATTCCAGATTCGATTCTTGTATCCAGCCAGGGCACGTCTGAAGAGTTTGAAGATTCGATTCCTGTATCCAGCTAGGGCATATCTGTTGACGACTATTTCCAAATTCGATTCCTGTATCCAGCCAGGGCACGTCTGAAGAGTTTGAAGATACGATTCCTGTATCCAACCAGGGCATATCTGTTGACGACTATTTCCAGATTCGATTCCTGTATCCAGCCAGGGCACGTCTGAAGAGTTTGAAGATTCGATTCCTGTATCCAGCCAGGGCATATCTGTTGACGACTATTTCCAGATTCGATTCCTGTATCCAGCCAGGGCATGTCTGAAGAGTTTGAAGATTCGATTCCTGTATCCAGCAAGGGCATATCTGTTGACGACTATTTCCAGATTCGATTCCTGTATCCAGCCAGGGCACGTCTGAAGAGTTTGAAGATTCGATTCTTGTATCCAGCCAGGGCATATCTGTTGACGACTATTTCCAGATTCGATTCCTGTATCCAACCAGGGCACGTCTGAAGAGTTTGAAGATTCGATTCCTGTATCCAGCCAGGGCATATTTGTTGACGACTATTTCTAGATTCGATTCCTGTATCCAGCCACGGCACGTCTGAAGAGTTTGAAGATTCGATTCCTGTATCCAGCCAGGGAATATCTGTTGACGACTATTTCCAGATTCGATTCCTGTATCCAGCCAGGGCACGTCTGAAGAGTTTGAAGATTCGATTCCTGTATCCAGCCAGGGCATATCTGTTGATGACTAATTCCAGATTCGATTCCTGTATCCAGCCAGGGCACGTCTGAAGAGTTTGAAGATTCGATTCCTGTATCCAGCCAGGGCATATCTGTTGACGACTATTTCCAGATTCGATTCCTGTATCCAGCCAGGGCACGTCTGAAGAGTTTGAAGATTCGATTCCTGTATCCAGCCAGGGCATATCTGTTGATGACTATTTCCAGATTTGATTCCTGTATCCAGCCAGGGCACGTCTGAAGAGTTTGAAGATTCGATTCCTGTATCCAGCCAGGGCATATCTGTTGATGACTAATTCCAGATTCAATTCCTGTATCCAGCCAGGGCACGTCTGAAGAGTTTGAAGATTCGATTCCTGTATCTAGCCAGGGCATATCTGTTGACGACTATTTCCAGATTCGATTCCTGTATCCAACCAGGGGATGTCTGAAGAGTTTGAAGATTCGATTCCTGTATCCAGCCAGGGCATATCTGTTGATGACTAATTCCAGATTCGATTCTTGTATCCAGCCAGGGCACGTCTGAAGAGTTTGAAGATTCGATTCCTGTATCCAGCCAGGGCATATCTGTTGACGATTATTTCCAGATTTGATTCCTGTATCCAGCCAGGGCACGTCTGAAGAGTTTGAAGATACGATTCCTGTATCCAACCAGGGCATATCTGTTGACGACTATTTCCAGATTCGATTCCTGTATCCAGCCAGGGCACGTCTGAAGTGTTTGAAGATTCGATTCCTGTATCCAGCCAGGGCATATCTGTTGACGACTATTTCCAAATTCGATTCCTGTATCCAGCCAGGGCATGTCTGAAGAGTTTGAAGATTCGATTCCTGTATCCAGCAAGGGCATATCTGTTGACGACTATTTCCAGATTCGATTCCTGTATCCAGCCAGGGCACGTCTGAAGAGTTTGAAGATTCGATTCTTGTATCCAGCCAGGGCATATCTGTTGACGACTATTTCCAGATTCGATTCCTGTATCCAGCCAGGGCACGTCTGAAGAGTTTGAAGATTCGATTCCTGTATCCAGCCAGGGCATATTTGTTGACGACTATTTCTAGATTCGATTCCTGTATCCAGCCAGGGCACGTCTGAAGAGTTTGAAGATTCGATTCCTGTATCCAGCCAGGGAATATCTGTTGACGACTATTTCCAGATTCGATTCCTGTATCCATCCAGGGCACGTCTGAAGAGTTTGAAGATTCGATTCCTTTATCTAGCCAGGGCATATCTGTTGATGACTAATTCCAGATTCGATTCCTGTATCCAGCCAGGGCATGTCTGAATAGTTTGAAGATTCAATTCCTGTATCCAGCCAGGGCATATCTGTTGACGACTATTTCCAGATTCGATTTCTGTATCCAGCCAGGGCACGTCTGAAGAGTTTGAAGATTCGATTCCTGTATCCAGCCAGGGCATATCTGTTGACGACTATTTCCAGATTCGATTCCTGTATCCAGCCAGGGCACGTCTGAAGAGTTTGAAGATTCGATTCCTGTATCCAGCCAAGGCATATCTGTTGATGACTAATTCCAGATTCGATTCTTGTATCCAGCCAGGGCACGTCTGAAGAGTTTGAAGATTCGATTCCTGTATCTAGCCAAGGCATATCTGTTGACGACTATTTCCAGATTCGATTCCTGTATCCAACCAGGGCATGTCTGAAGAGTTTGAAGATTCCATTCCTGTATCCAGCCAGGGCATATCTGTTGATGACTATTTCCAGATTCGATTCCTGTATCCAGCCAGGGCACGTCTGAAGAGTTTAAAGATTCGATTCCTGTATCCAGCTAGGACACATCTGTTGACGACTATTTCCAGATTCGATTCCTGTATCCAGCCAGGGCACGTCTGAAGAGTTTGAAGATTCGATTCCTGTATCCAGCCAGGGAATTTCTGTTGACGACTATTTCCAGATTCGATTCCTGTATCCAGCCAGGGCACGTCTGAAGAGTTTGAAGATTCGATTCCTGTATCCAGCCAGGGCATATCTGTTGACGACTATTTCCAGATTCGATTCCTGTATCCAGCCAGGGCATGTCTGAAGAGTTTGAAGATTCGATTCCTGTATCCAGCAAGGGCATATCTGTTGACGACTATTTCCAAATTCTATTCCTGTATCCAGCCAGGGCACGTCTGATGAGTTTGAAGATTCGATTCTTGTATCCAGCCAGGGCATATCTGTTGACGACTATTTCCAGATTCGATTCCTGTATCCAGCCAGGGCATGTCTGAAGAGTTTGAAGATTCGATTCCTGTATCCAGCCAGGGCATATTTGTTGACGACTATTTCTAGATTCGATTCCTATATCCAGCCAGGGCACGTCTGAAGAGTTTGAAGATTCGATTCCTATATCCAGCCAGGGAATATCTGTTGACGACTATTTCCATATTCGATTCCTGTATCCAGCCAGGGCACGTCTGAAGAATTTGAAGATTCGATTCCTGTATCCAGCCAGGGCATATCTGTTGATGACTAATTCCAGATTCGATTCCTGTATCCAGCCAGGGCACGTTTGAAGAGTTTGAAGATTCGATTCCTGTATCCAGCCAGGGCATATCTGTTGACGACTATTTCCAGATTCGATTCCTGTATCCAGCCAGGGCACGTCTGAAGAGTTTGAAGATTCGATTCCTGTATCCAGCCAGGGCATATCTGTTGATGACTAATTCCAGATTCAATTCCTGTATCCAGCCAGGGCACGTCTGAAGAGTTTGAAGATTCGATTCCTGTATCCAGCCAGGGCATATCTGTTGACGACTATTTCCAGATTCGATACCTGTATCCAGCCAGGGCACGTCTGAAGAGTTTGAAGATATGATTCCTGTATCCAACCAGGGCATATCTGTTGACGACTATTTCCAGATTCGATTCCTGTATCCAGCCAGGGCACGTCTGAAGAGTTTGAAGATTCGATTCCTGTATCTAGCCAGGGCATATCTGTTGATGACTATTTCCAGATTCGATTCCTGTATCCAACCAGGGGATGTCTGAAGAGTTTGAAGATTCGATTCCTGTATCCAGCCAGGGCATATCTGTTGATGACTAATTCCAGATTCGATTCTTGTATCCAGCCAGGGCACGTCTGAAGAGTTTGAAGATTCGATTCCTGTATCCAGCCAGGGCATATCTGTTGACGACTATTTCCAGATTCGATTCCTGTATCCAGCCAGGGCACGTCTGAAGAGTTTGAAGATACGATTCCTGTATCCAACCAGGGCATATCTGTTGACGACTATTTCCAGATTCGATTCCTGTATCCAGCCAGGGCACGTCTGAAGAGTTTGAAGATTCGATTCCTGTATCCAGCCAGGGCATATCTGTTGACGACTATTTCAAGATTCGATTCCTGTATCCAGCCAGGGCATGTCTGAAGAGTTTGAAGATTCGATTCCTGTATCCAGCAAGGGCATATCTGTTGACGACTATTTCCAGATTCGATTCCTGTATCCAGCCAGGGCACGTCTGAAGAGTTTGAAGATTCGATTCTTGTATCCAGCCAGGGCATATCTGTTGACGACTATTTCCAGATTCGATTCCTGTATCCAACCAGGGCATGTCTGAAGAGTTTGAAGATTCGATTCCTGTATCCAGCCAGGGCATATTTGTTGACGACTATTTCTAGATTCGATTCCTGTATCCAGCCAGGGCACGTCTGAAGAGTTTGAAGATTCGATTCCTGTATCCAGCCAGGGAATATCTGTTGACGACTATTTCCAGATTCGATTCCTGTATCCATCCAGGGCACGTCTGAAGAGTTTGAAGATTCGATTCCTTTATCTAGCCAGGGCATATCTGTTGATGACTAATTCCAGATTCGATTCCTGTATCCAGCCAGGGCATGTCTGAATAGTTTGAAGATTCAATTCCTGTATCCAGCCAGGGCATATCTGTTGACGACTATTTCCAGATTCGATTCCTGTATCCAGCCAGGGCACGTCTGAAGAGTTTGAAGATTCGATTCCTTTATCTAGCCAGGGCATATCTGTTGATGACTAATTCCAGATTCGATTCCTGTATCCAGCCAGGGCATGTCTGAATAGTTTGAAGATTCAATTCCTGTATCCAGCCAGGGCATATCTGTTGACGACTATTTCCAGATTCGATTCCTGTATCCAGCCAGGGCACGTCTGAAGAGTTTGAAGATTCGATTCCTGTATCCAGCCAGGGCATATCTGTTGACGACTATTTCCAGATTCGATTCCTGTATCCAGCCAGGGCACGTCTGAAGAGTTTGAAGATTCGATTCCTGTATCCAGCCAGGGCATATCTGTTGATGACTAATTCCAGATTCGATTCCTGTATCCAGCCAGGGCACGTCTGAAGAGTTTGAAGATTCGATTCCTGTATCCAGCCAGGGCATATCTGTTGACGACTATTTCCAGATTCGATTCCTGTATCCAGCCAGGGCACGTCTGAAGAGTTTGAAGATTAGATTCCTGTATCCAGCCAGGGCATATCTGTTGACGACTATTTCCAGATTCGATTCCTGTATCCAGCCAGGGCACGTCTGAAGAGTTTGAAGATTTGATTCCTGTATCCAGCCAGGGCATATCTGTTGACGATTATTTCCAGATTCGATTCCTGTATCCAGCCAGGGCATGTCTGAAGAGTTTGAAGATTCGATTCATGTATCCAGTAAGGGCATATCTGTTGACGACTATTTCCAGATTCGATTCCTGTATCCAGCCAGGGCACGTCTGAAGAGTTTAAAGATTCGATTCCTGTATCCAGCTAGGACACATCTGTTGACGACTATTTCCAGATTCGATTCCTGTATCCAGCCAGGGCACGTCTGAAGAGTTTGAAGATTCGATTCCTGTATCCAGCCAGGGAATTTCTGTTGACGACTATTTCCAGATTCGATTCCTGTATCCAGCCAGGGCACGTCTGAAGAGTTTGAAGATTCGATTCCTGTATCCAGCCAGGGCATATCTGTTGACGACTATTTCCAGATTCGATTCCTGTATCCAGCCAGGGCATGTCTGAAGAGTTTGAAGATTCGATTCCTGTATCCAGCCAGGGCATATTTGTTGACGACTATTTCCAGATTCGATTCCTGTATCCAGCCAGGGCACGTCTGAAGAGTTTGAAGGTTCGATTCTTTTATCCAGCCAGGGCATATCTGTTGACGACTAAATTCCAGATCCGATTCCTGTATCCAGCCAGGGTACGTCTAAAGAGTTTGAAGATTCGATTCCTGTATCCAGCCAGGGCATATTTGTTGACGACTATTTCTAGATTCGATTCCTGTATCCAGCCAGGGCACGTCTGAAGAGTTTGAAGATTCGATTCCTGTATCCAGCCAGGGAATATCTGTTGACGACTATTTCCAGATTCGATTCCTGTATCCATCCAGGGCACGTCTGAAGAGTTTGAAGATTCGATTCCTTTATCTAGCCAGGGCATATCTGTTGATGACTAATTCTAGATTCAATTCCTGTATCCAGCCAGGGCATGTCTGAATAGTTTGAAGATTCGATTCCTGTATCCAGCCAGGCCATATCTGTTGACGACTATTTCCAGATTCGATTCCTGTATCCAGCCAAGGCACGTCTGAAGAGTTTGAAGATTCGATTCCTGTATCCAGCCAGGGCATATCTGTTGACGACTATTTCCAGATTCGATTCCTGTATCCAGCAAGGGCACGTCTGAAGAGTTTGAAGATTCGATTCCTGTATCCATCCAGGGCATATATGTTGATGACTAATTCCAGATTCGATTCCTGTATCCAGCCAGGGCACGTCTGAAGAGTTTGAAGATTCGATTCCTGTATCTAGCCAGGGCATATCTGTTGACGACTATTTCCAGATTCGATTCCTGTATCCAACCAGGGCATGTCTGAAGAGTTTGAAGATTCGATTCCTGTATCCAGCCAGGGCATATCTGTTGATGACTAATTCCAGATTCAATTCCTGTATCCAGCCAGGGCATGTCTGAAGAGTTTGAAGATTCGATTCCTGTATCCAGCCAGGGCATATCTGTTGACGACTATTTCCAGATTCGATACCTGTATCAAGCCAGGGCACGTTTGAAGAGTTTGAAGATATGATTCCTGTATCCAACCAGGGCATATCTGTTGACGACTGTTTCCAGATTCGATTCCTGTATCCAGCCAGGGCACGTCTGAAGAGTTTGAAGATTCGATTCCTGTATCCAGCCAGGGCATATCTGACGACTATTTCCAGATTCGATTCCTGTATCCAGCCAGGGCATGTCTGAAGAGTTTGAAGATTCGATTCCTGTATCCAGCAAGGGCATATCTGTTGACGACTATTTCCAGATTCTATTCCTGTATCCAGCCAGGGCACGTCTGAAGAGTTTGAAGATTCGATTCTTGTATCCAGCCAGGGCATATCTGTTGACGACTATTTCCAGATTCGATTCCTGTATCCAGCCAGGGCACGTCTGAAGAGTTTGAAGATTCAATTCCTGTATCCAGCCAGGGCATATTTGTTGACGACTATTTCTAGATTCGATTCCTGTATCCAGCCAGGGAACGTCTGAAGAGTTTGAAGATTCGATTCCTGTATCCAGCCAGGGAATATCTGTTGACGACTATTTCCATATTCGATTCCTGTATCCAGCCAGGGCACGTCTGAAGAATTTGAAGATTCGATTCCTGTATCCAGCCAGGGCATATCTGTTGATGACTAATTCCAGATTCGATTCCTGTATCCAGCCAGGGCACGTCTGAAGAGTTTGAAGATTCGATTCCTGTATCCAGCCAGGGCATATCTGTTGACGACTATTTCCAGATTCGATTCCTGTATCCAGCCAGGGCACGTCTGAAGAGTTTGAAGATTCGATTCCTGTATCCAGCCAGGGCATATCTGTTGACGACTATTTCCAGATTCGATTCCTGTATCCAGCCAGGGCACGTCTGAAGAGTTTGAAGATTCGATTCCTGTATCCAGCCAGGGCATATTTGTTGATAACTAATTCCAGATTCGATTCCTGTATCCAGCCAGGGCACGTCTGAAGAGTTTGAAGATTCGATTCCTGTATCAAGCCAGGGAATATCTGTTGACGACTATTTCCAGATTCGATTCCTGTATCCAACCAGGGCATGTCTGAAGAGTTTGAAGATTCGATTCCTGTATCCAGCCAGGGCATATCTGTTGATGACTAATTCCAGATTCGATTCCTGTATCCAGCCAGGGCACGTGTGAAGAGTTTGAAGAGTCGATTCCTGTATCCAGCCAGGGCATATCTGTTGACGACTATTTCCAGATTCGATTCCTGTATCCAGCCAGGGCACGTCTGAAGAGTTTGAAGATTCGATTCCTGTATCCAGCCAGGGCATATCTGTTGACGACTATTTCCAGATTCGATTCCTGTATCCAGCCAGGGCACGTTTGAAGAGTTTGAAGATTCGATTCCTGTATCCAGCTAGGACAAATCTGTTGACGACTATTTCCAGATTCGATTCCTGTATCCAGCCAGGGCACGTCTGAAGAGTTTGAAGATTCGATTCCTGTATCCAGCCAGGGAATTTCTGTTGACGACTATTTCCATATTCGATTCCTGTATCCAGCCAGGGCACGTCTGAAGAGTTTGAAGATTCGATTCCTGTATCCAGCCAGGGCATATCTGTTGACGACTATTTCTAGATTCGATTCCTGTATCCAGCCAGGGCATGTCTGAAGAGTTTGAAGATTCGATTCCTGTATCCAGCCAGGGCATATTTGTTGACAACTATTTCCAGATTCGATTCCTGTATCCAGCCAGGGCACGTCTGAAGAGTTTGAAGATTCGATTCCTGTATCCAGCCAGGGCATATCTGTTGACGACTAAATTCCAGATCCGATTCCTGTATCCAGCCAAGGCACGTCTGAAGAGTTTGAAGATTCGATTCCTGTATCCAGCCAGGGCATATCTGTTGACGACTATTTCCATATTCGATTCCTGTATCCAGCCAGGGCACGTCTGAAGAGTTTGAAGATTTGATTCCTGTATCCAGCCAGGGCATATCTGTTGACGACTATTTCCAGATTCGATTCCTATATCCAGCCAGGGAATGTCTGAAGAGTTTGAAGATTCCATTCCTGTATCCAGCCAGGGCATATCTGTTGACGACTATTTCAAGATTCGATTCTTGTATCCAGCCAGGGCACGTCTGAAGAGTTTGAAGATTCGATTCCTGTATCCAGCTAGGACACATCTGTTGACGACTATTTCTAGATTCGATTCCTGTATCCAGCCAGGGCACGTCTGAAGAGTTTGAAGATTCGATTCCTGTATCTAGCCAGGGCATTCCTGTTGACGACTATTTCCAGATTCGATTCCTGTATCCAGCCAGGGCATATCTGTTGACGACTATTTCCATATTCGATTCCTGTATCCAGCCAGGGCACGTCTGAAGAGTTTGAAGATTTGATTCCTGTATCCAGCCAGGGCATATCTGTTGACGACTATTTCCAGATTCGATTCCTATATCCAGCCAGGGAATGTCTGAAGAGTTTGAAGATTCCATTCCTGTATCCAGCCAGGGCATATCTGTTGACGACTATTTCAAGATTCGATTCTTGTATCCAGCCAGGGCACGTCTGAAGAGTTTGAAGATTCGATTCCTGTATCCAGCTAGGACACATCTGTTGACGACTATTTCTAGATTCGATTCCTGTATCCAACCAGGGCATGTCTGAAGAGTTTGAAGATTCGATTCCTGTATCCAGCCAGGGCATATCTGTTGATGACTAATTCCAGATTCAATTCCTGTATCCAGCCAGGGCATGTCTGAAGAGTTTGAAGATTCGATTCCTGTATCCAGCCAGGGCATATCTGTTGACGACTATTTCCAGATTCGATACCTGTATCAAGCCAGGGCACGTTTGAAGAGTTTGAAGATATGATTCCTGTATCCAACCAGGGCATATCTGTTGACGACTGTTTCCAGATTCGATTCCTGTATCCAGCCAGGGCACGTCTGAAGAGTTTGAAGATTCGATTCCTGTATCCAGCCAGGGCATATCTGACGACTATTTCCAGATTCGATTCCTGTATCCAGCCAGGGCATGTCTGAAGAGTTTGAAGATTCGATTCCTGTATCCAGCAAGGGCATATCTGTTGACGACTATTTCCAGATTCTATTCCTGTATCCAGCCAGGGCACGTCTGAAGAGTTTGAAGATTCGATTCTTGTATCCAGCCAGGGCATATCTGTTGACGACTATTTCCAGATTCGATTCCTGTATCCAGCCAGGGCACGTCTGAAGAGTTTGAAGATTCAATTCCTGTATCCAGCCAGGGCATATTTGTTGACGACTATTTCTAGATTCGATTCCTGTATCCAGCCAGGGAACGTCTGAAGAGTTTGAAGATTCGATTCCTGTATCCAGCCAGGGAATATCTGTTGACGACTATTTCCATATTCGATTCCTGTATCCAGCCAGGGCACGTCTGAAGAATTTGAAGATTCGATTCCTGTATCCAGCCAGGGCATATCTGTTGATGACTAATTCCAGATTCGATTCCTGTATCCAGCCAGGGCACGTCTGAAGAGTTTGAAGATTCGATTCCTGTATCCAGCCAGGGCATATCTGTTGACGACTATTTCCAGATTCGATTCCTGTATCCAGCCAGGGCACGTCTGAAGAGTTTGAAGATTCGATTCCTGTATCCAGCCAGGGCATATCTGTTGACGACTATTTCCAGATTCGATTCCTGTATCCAGCCAGGGCACGTCTGAAGAGTTTGAAGATTCGATTCCTGTATCCAGCCAGGGCATATTTGTTGATAACTAATTCCAGATTCGATTCCTGTATCCAGCCAGGGCACGTCTGAAGAGTTTGAAGATTCGATTCCTGTATCAAGCCAGGGAATATCTGTTGACGACTATTTCCAGATTCGATTCCTGTATCCAACCAGGGCATGTCTGAAGAGTTTGAAGATTCGATTCCTGTATCCAGCCAGGGCATATCTGTTGATGACTAATTCCAGATTCGATTCCTGTATCCAGCCAGGGCACGTGTGAAGAGTTTGAAGAGTCGATTCCTGTATCCAGCCAGGGCATATCTGTTGACGACTATTTCCAGATTCGATTCCTGTATCCAGCCAGGGCACGTCTGAAGAGTTTGAAGATTCGATTCCTGTATCCAGCCAGGGCATATCTGTTGACGACTATTTCCAGATTCGATTCCTGTATCCAGCCAGGGCACGTTTGAAGAGTTTGAAGATTCGATTCCTGTATCCAGCTAGGACAAATCTGTTGACGACTATTTCCAGATTCGATTCCTGTATCCAGCCAGGGCACGTCTGAAGAGTTTGAAGATTCGATTCCTGTATCCAGCCAGGGAATTTCTGTTGACGACTATTTCCATATTCGATTCCTGTATCCAGCCAGGGCACGTCTGAAGAGTTTGAAGATTCGATTCCTGTATCCAGCCAGGGCATATCTGTTGACGACTATTTCTAGATTCGATTCCTGTATCCAGCCAGGGCATGTCTGAAGAGTTTGAAGATTCGATTCCTGTATCCAGCCAGGGCATATTTGTTGACAACTATTTCCAGATTCGATTCCTGTATCCAGCCAGGGCACGTCTGAAGAGTTTGAAGATTCGATTCCTGTATCCAGCCAGGGCATATCTGTTGACGACTAAATTCCAGATCCGATTCCTGTATCCAGCCAAGGCACGTCTGAAGAGTTTGAAGATTCGATTCCTGTATCCAGCCAGGGCATATCTGTTGACGACTATTTCCATATTCGATTCCTGTATCCAGCCAGGGCACGTCTGAAGAGTTTGAAGATTTGATTCCTGTATCCAGCCAGGGCATATCTGTTGACGACTATTTCCAGATTCGATTCCTATATCCAGCCAGGGAATGTCTGAAGAGTTTGAAGATTCCATTCCTGTATCCAGCCAGGGCATATCTGTTGACGACTATTTCAAGATTCGATTCTTGTATCCAGCCAGGGCACGTCTGAAGAGTTTGAAGATTCGATTCCTGTATCCAGCTAGGACACATCTGTTGACGACTATTTCTAGATTCGATTCCTGTATCCAGCCAGGGCACGTCTGAAGAGTTTGAAGATTCGATTCCTGTATCTAGCCAGGGCATTCCTGTTGACGACTATTTCCAGATTCGATTCCTGTATCCAGCCAGGGCATATCTGTTGATGACTATTTCCATATTCGATTCTTGTGTCCAGCCAGGGCATGTCTGAAGAGTTTGAAGATTTGATTCCTGTATCCATCCCAGGCATATTTGTTGACGACTATTTCTAGATTTGATTCCTGTATCCAGCCAGGGCATATTTGTTGACGACTATTTCCAGATTCGATTCATGTATCCAGCCAGGGCACGTCTGAAGAGTTTGAAGATTCGATTCCTGTATCCAGCCAGGGCATATCTGTTGACGACTAAATTCCAGATCCGATTCCTGTATCCAGCCAGGGCACGTCTGAAGAGTTTGAAGATTCGATTCCTGTATCCAGCCAGGGCATATCTGTTGACGACTATTTCCAGATTCGATTCCTGTATCCAGCCAGGGCACGTCTGAAGAGTTTGAAGATTAGATTCTTGTATCCAACCAGGGCATATCTGTTGACGACTATTTCCAGATTCGATTCCTGTATCCAGCCAGGGCATGTCTGAAGAGTTTAAAGATTCCATTCCTGTATCCAGCCAGGGCATATCTGTTGACGACTATTTCCATATTCGATTCCTGTATCTAGCCAGGGCACGTCTGAAGAGTTTGAAGATTCGATTCCTGTATCCAGCCAGGGCATATCTGTTGACGACTATTTCCAGATTCGATTCCTGTATCCATCCAGGGCATGTCTGAAGAGTTTGAAGATTCGATTGCTGTATCCAGCCAGGGCATATCTGTTGACGACTATTTCCAGATTCGATTCCTGTATCATGCCAGGGCACGTCTGAAGAGTTTGAAGATTCGATTCATGTATCCAGCCAGGGCATATCTGTTGACGACTAAATTCCATATTCGATTCCTCTATCCAGCCAGGGCACGTCTGAAGAGTTTGAAGATTCGATTCCTGTATCCAGCCAGGGCATATCTGTTGACGACTATTTCCAGATTCGATTCCTGTATCCAGCCAGGGCACGTCTGAAGAGTTTGAAGATTCTATTCCTGTATCCAGCGAGGGCGTATCTGTTGACGACTATTTCTAGATTCGACACCTGTATTCAGCCAGGGCATATCTGCATAAAGAGTTTGAAGATCAACCCCTGTGACAGGCCAGGTAATTATCTTTCTTTCTCAGGTATGTAAGTTCTCGCTAAGGAATCTCTTACGCGATCGACACCTAAATGGAATCTATAAGCCCATCCACTTACCAACAGTTCCAAATGGCATCTATAAGCCCATTCCCGACAAGGTTCTGTCACACCTCCAAATGGTATCTATAAGCCCATTCCCGACAAGGTTCTGTCACACCTCCAAATGGCATCTATAAGCCCATTCCCGACAAGGTTCTGTCACACCTCCAGATGGCATCTATAAGCCCATCCTCCTATCCATCATCTCGCCAAATGGCATCTGTAAGCCTATTCCCGACATCACACTACTGATACTCTACTATGTGAGTGCAAATTTCTGGGCACTCTAGTGTTCAATCATCTTCCACCCTCGGATCACGAAAGGCACACAAGCCAATCTACATCCTCAAGTCTAAGAAGATTGAACAGGGGCAACTGTTGTACCCCAAAATTTTCCCTCCCATATTCTTCAAAGTTTTGACAAGCATCACCTCAAATGGTTCAAAGTCTACTCAAGGGCTACACAGTCAAGCACCCTCCTAAGCCAGTCAAAATTAGGGTTTTGGTTCTTGCAAGGAAGTTGAGGTTTCCAAGGGTCCAATCAAGTCCCATATGCTCATATACATTGTCAAGCATCTACATGTCAAGTTTCAAGGCTCACAAGGTCAAGTTGCACAGTCAAAAACCCTAATTGCTTCACAATCAACTGCAGGGGCAAAATGGTCATTTGGCAGTCAAAAGTCAAAATTTTTGGTCAACATCTTATTTTGAAGCCACAATCATCATTGTATCAAATCTTGATCATGATTCCACAAGAATGGCTTAAAAATCATCAAGATGCAAAAGTTTCCATTTTTGGACAGTTGAAAAAAGTCAACTGTAACTTGACCAAGGCATAACTTTTTCATGGTTCATCAGAAAAATCCCATCCAATGCTCATTTTGAAGGGGAGGACATTTCCTACAACTCATCTTCACATTCTAAGTCCAAGAAATGCTCTCACAAAAAGTTATCAATTTCAACATTATAGGTCATTTTCAAAAGTCAACAAAAAGGCACTTTAAGTCAAAGACCATAACTTGAGATTGGTAAATCAAAATGCCATGGTACCAAAGGTATTGGTTAGAGGACTTCAAGACCTTTCCAAAATGTCCAAGAACATGTTCATATGATCAAAATTGAGCAAGATATGCATTGGAGAAGTTGGGAAATTTTTGTGAAATGGCCAAAGTCAACTATCCATGAAACTTCATTTTTGACAAAAAAGGGCCCACTTTTTCCACTTGGTTCAGCGTTTCCATGCCTCCCACCTGTCCCATGATTTATTTCAAGATTAAAAATTAATTTTTCTATTTTTATTTAATTTTATTTGATTTAATTCATTTTAAATCTTTAAAATTCAAATAAAAATCAAAAAATTTAATTAAGGGAAATCTTGTGTTTTGAATAGCCTTGATGCATCATGAAACACATACCAATTTCGTGTACATCCTATTTCAAGCATAAAATTCAAAATTGGATACAAAAGGCAAGTTTCTTCAATGGAGGTTATGGAAAAATCCAAAACATAATTGCATTGGTTTAAGGCTATTGATATTGATTTATTCTCATTCAGAACCATATATGCAAGCCTCCCACACATGAATCACGACCTAGAAAACTCAGAGGCAGCATAACCAAATTGCAAAAATTCAAGAAATATTGTAAAACTGAAATCAATATTCCAGGTGAGTTCAAGGCCTAAAAGTGATTCAAACATCTTGCCTGAGTCTCCAGGAAGTCATTGCCATCAAGAACAAGTCCAAATACGCAAAGAATCAAAGCCAACAAGTCACTCGGTTTACATATATTTCCAAATCTGCATATCATATTTCATGTGCTTTTAATCCATTTTTTTGATTGGTTTGTGTTGTTAGGAACCTTCTGAAGCTAATGAAACAGTTTAATTGAACTAACGCGCACAGAATCCAAAATCACCATGAACAAGTTCTAGGGTTCTTCAGTTTCAAATTTGGGGCTTTCTAAACCCAGAATAATTAGGACTAATGATGCATATGACTGGATTCGTTGCAACAAGACGAAATCATTGACACTATCGCGCCCTTTTTATATTGATTGTATGCCTAATCGCTATTCTTGGCACTTTCAGTTTGTGGGGGTTTAAAACCCCCGCTATTTGCTTGCCTTTTGTTTTAGGCCAGATGAAGAAGACAGTACGTGAAAGGACATGAATGGTGCATTCAAATAAGATGCGCGCCTTTTTTAAAATTCCCAGCATAATTGTTGTTTGGCATATTATTTTCACTATCCATTAATATTACAAATACAATGCAGTGGTTGAGTGGTTGTGGACGTGTCTTGCAAGCGTTGGGACCTGGGTTCGATTCCCAGGTCCCCCCATAATTCTAATATTATTTTTTCAAACGCTTTCTTGTGCAGCATCCCAAAGAAAGCATATCATACACCTCATCCAGGAGTCAGCCAAGTGTCCATCAGTGCAAATCCAAGGGCCAAGCATGAGGACCATGGTGCTCTGGAGTCAACATGGGCGTAGGCAACCAGGAAAAGTCAACGTGGCTGAAGATTCATTGGGCCTCAAATTCCAATCAAACACCCCCATCCTGGCCCATACCCCCCTTGGGTTTGCTCTTTTTTATTTATTATTTTATCATTTTATTTTTTATTTTATTTCTTATTCCTTTATTGACAATTAACATAATTAACATTTAAAAAAAATCAAAAAAAAAAGAACTAACATTATTATTATTATTATTATTTTATTTTTGTAAATAAATATTAAATAATTGAATTAGCTTTAATTAGGCAATTTTAACTTTTTTTAAATAACTAAAATAATTTAGAATTAGGTTAACTTAGAATTTTAATTCTTTTATTTTATTTCATAAAAACATAAAAACACAAAAAAAAAACATTTTTCTTTTAATAAATTAATTAATTAGATTAGGCTTTATTTAATTAATTGCATTTAATTCAAAAAAGACAAAAAATTCAATTTCTTTTCTTAAAAGGGTCAAAACCCTTAGAACGTTCCCGATTAACTTTTATTCGCGCGCATTTTATTTTGATTATTATGTAATTGCTTTCGAGAATGTAATAGTAATTAGGTTTATCGCTTTATTTAATTTCTCGTACTTGTTTACCAAAACGGGTCTTTGTATTTTTGGCGATGTATAGACCCGCGCCTTGTAATAGCGTAGAATTTATATTTCCGCAATTTACTTTCCGCACCCCCTAACTGTTAATAAAATGCATGAAAGAATGTATGTAAATAAAATTAACCCGTAGCTCACAAATAACATGTACAAAAACATTAACTGAAAAACAACACACAAAGCACATGCCACTCCTAGGGTACGCTTCACTCGTTGCCTCGAAACGTGGTCATCAAGTATAGGACGTCTTAGAGGTCACCCTTTGTCTCAAGATCCAGTTGCCTCGACACGGTTGCCTCGGATAAAAGGATCTAGGACATTAGGGTTACTTCTAAGGTGTCCTACCGTTGCTTCGGTGACCACACTGTCCCGATAATCGAATTGACCCGAACACCTCCAATGATGGTGCTTCCTACCTCTCAATGGTGGGATGTCACTATCTAAAGGACTCTTACACAGCTCAATTCCTTAGGGTAGGTAGATGACTCACGGGTACTTGCTCTTTTCAAACAAAACAAAACAACTTTTCACACCTCACACTTTCTAAAAAGATTTCAAACAAAATTTTCACACACTCTTGAGGACTGATACAAGAGTTACTTAGAAACTTTTTTCAAAACCCACACACACTTGAAAAGCAAACAAATTTTGAAAACATAAGAGCAAGTACCTAAGAGCCCGTGGATAACCACGGATAGAAAGGGTGCTAACACCTTCCCTTTCTATAAATCTACCTCCCGAACCGAGAAACATCTCGAATAAGGAATTTTGCTGTGCTTTTGTCCTTTCCATGTTGGAGAACATAAAAGACGGTGGCGACTCTTGCTTACCACGACATTTCGTGAAACCAGCTTACAAAAACAGTCAGTTCTATTTCCACCGATCACACCTGGCTCCCACGCGTACTCAACTTCAGGGTATGTCTATGGGTGCAAGTGAAGGTTTTAAGGACTATGCTCAGAAGTGGAGAGATTTGGCTGGAAGAGTCCAACTCCCTTTGTCTGACAAGGAGTTGGTTGACATGTTTCTTGGGATGTTGTCTGGTCCATTTTTCAATCATCTGATCGGCAGTTCGTCATCTGGGTTTATTGAATTAATTTTGACTGGGGAGAGAGTAGAAGATGGTATCCGAAGTGGTAAGATACAGAAAGGTACTTCATCAAGTGCAGAAAATAAGCCTTTCACTAGTAAGAAAGAAGCTAGTGCAGTCTACGGCTCGAGCAGACTTGAACACCGTCAAGTAGTAAATGCGGTAGTAATATCAAGACCCACCGTTGCCCCACAATGCAACAATCAGAATAGAATGGAGAGACCGCAGAGACATTACACTCGGCTTAATATGACCTTGTCTCAAATTCTACCACAATTGTTGAAGACCAACCTGGTAACTCTGAGGGAAGCCCGAAGAATCCCACCACCACATCTCTGCTATATAATCCGAACGCCCGCTGTGCCTATCACTCTGATAGCCCAGGTCATGATACGAACAATTGTTGGGCCTTAAAGAATAAGGTGCAAGACCTGATCGAAGCCAAAGAGATTGAGTTTGACGCTCCGGAAAAGCCCAACGTCATAACTACTCTTATGCCCAAACATGATCATGGAGTGAATGCAATTGATGATGATGAAGAAGAGTCAGATATCGACAGCTGGATTTACCCGATTATCAACGGTGGATTGAACAACTGGACGGCGAAGGACTTCGTGCCCATTTCTTTTATTACACAGTAATTGACTTTTGTTTTGAGATTTGTAATAGACAGTTTGAAACTTTACAGACTCGTGCCTTGCCCGAGGTACCTTGGCTTTGTTTGTAAGGGCTTATTATTTGTCATTTTCATATATCATCAATAGAGCATTGGAAGTTTTCTTGCATTACAAGTTTTGCGCTCCTTGTTTTTCCTTTCTATCTCGCACTTTTTAAAACAGCTATTGTCTTACACATACTCAAATATCATAATGCAGATCCACATCCACTCTGGATCCCATTGATAACGACTCTGCTACTGCCAATTATAACTTCGAAAATCCGATCAACCAAGCCGAGGACGAAGGTGAGGATGATTGTGAAGTGCCTAGGGAACTTGCTAGACTGTTACTACAGGAAGAGAGGGCCATACAGCCTCATGAAGAGCCAGTGGAATCAGTAAAATTGGGTACAGAGGAAGACAAGAATGAGGCAGAAAGGATTATGGCAGAGTTACATGAAGGTACTTTCGGAACTCATTCCAGTGGACATACCATGGCAAAGAAAATCCTACGGGCAGGATATTATTGGTCTACTATGGAAGCCGATTGTTATGAGTATTCTCGGACCTGTCATAAGTGCCAAGTCTATGCTGATAAGGTGCATGTACCTCCAGTTCCTCTGAACGTCTTGACAACTCCTTGGCCTTTTGCAATGTGGGGCATCGATATGATCGGCGAGATCAGACCTACGGTGTGTAACAGGAATCGTTTCATTCTGGTAGAAATTGACTACTTTACAAAGTGGGTTAAGGCAGCTTCCTTTGCTACAGTAACCAAGAATGTCGTGGCACGGTTCATCCGACATAATCTAATCTGTCAATACGGTGTACCAGAGAGGATCATTACGAACAATGGTATAAATCTCAACAATACGATGATCATCGAGCTCTGCAAATAGTTCAAGATTCAGCATCACAATTCTTCTCCCTACGGGTCGAAGATGAATGGGGGTTGTTGAAGCGGCTAATAAGAACATCAAGAAGATTATGCAGAAGATGACAGTGACATACAAAGACTGGCACGAGATGTTACCATTCGCTCTTCATGGGTACCGTACCTCAGCGCGGACTTCGACAGGGGAAACACCCTACTCTTTGGTGTATGGCATGGAGGCAGTCTTACCCATTGAAGTCCTGATATCCTCTCTTCGGATTATGAAGGATGCAAGTTTGAGCGAGGACGATTGGATCCAGACCCGACTTGATCAACTGAATTTAATCAATGAAAAGAGACTTACTGCTATTTATCATGGTGAGACGTATCAAAAGCGAATGAACAAGGCATTTAACAAGAAAGTTAGACGACAAGAATATCAAGTCGGGGATCTAGTGATCAAACGCATCATACTGCCGCAAGGTGATCCCAGGGGCAAATGGACCCCCACTTACGAAGGGTCATTTGTGGTTAAGAACATTTTCTCAGGAGGAGCTATAATTCTAACCACCATGGATGGTGACGGCCTTCCTCACCCTGTCAATGCAGACATAGTGAAAAAATACTACGCCTAATCAAAGACCCACTAGGTTGACTGGACTAGGCAAAAATAAGGGCTTCCTGGTGAACCAAAAGGGTTCGGGAAAAAAATAAGGGATGAAAATGAAAAAAATTGTACACCCGGCAAGTCAAAAACCTGAAAAGGCGGCTTGGGAAAAAAAGGGTATCCCGGTGGACTGAAAACCCGAAAGGGCGGTCCAAGCAAAAATTAGGGATCAAAGCGTAACACTATGTCTCATTGGATCACCTTGCAACCAGACTTCAGTATCGACTATCAAGCTCGGTCGGCGCCAATCAATCTGATCTATCTTCAACCAAGTAGAAAAGTGATGAGACGCTCGAAGATATAAAGGCAATAGCAGAGTTAGAACCCAGTGGGATTGTGGACATAACTGTTTTTCTTTGTTTTTCACAAATTGTATAATTTCTATCTTTCGGCGGCGTTCTCTTACTAGGACATCAGCCTCTTGTACAAAACGCCTATTACAGGCCAACTTCAAAATCAATACAATTCAGTTTACAATAAATTTCAAAGTTGTTTTTCTTTTCCTGTTTTGTTTTGCAAGAACGTCCAACGGTTCATTTTTTATATATGCATTTGAAAATAATTGTTGCTCATAAATATTTACATACGAAACAAAAGACGATTACTCGTAATTCCAGGAACAGGGGCAAACAAGAAATGTCCAACCCTTACAGTTGCTCTATTCACCAGGTACATAGACCCAGCCGAAGAATGTGACTAAAGGTACATACACTCCCCGCAGGGTAAAATGTATCTAAAAACATCAGTGTTAATTCTCCCCCAAGCAGAGTTTATCTATCACCAGCAATAGAATATTATCCCCAGTGGAGTTTATTTCTTCCACAAGCAGAGACTCAACCCCCAACCAAGGTTCATTATTGCCAGCAGCAGTTATTCATCCCCATACGAGGTTATTTCTCCAAATCATCAAATCTTCTGACAGAGTATCTCTTCCCCATAGAGTCATTCTCTCGCCAGTTTATTCTCCAGCAGAATTATTCTCCTGCCAAGTTATTCTCAATTCATCTTCGGTTGTTATGTCCAGCGAGTATGAAGAATTCAACTCCTTGCGCTCCCCAGCAGCAGTCTGAGATTTATTTTCCCCAGTTAGATAATATCATAAAAACATTGCATATCCATACATCATGACGTGCACATACGCATCATATAACATAATCTCATTTATTTTGAGAACATCATTGCCCAATACATGTCATGCATCACGGCATTACATATGACTAACTCTTTACATTTCAGGAAAAGATACAATCAAATTCTCACAAAATTCAAGCTATGAAGCCCGGATCCGACCGGATAATATCTTGATTTCTCCATCATATTGTGAAGCCCGGAGAACGACTGGATAACAGTATCAAAATGCTGTGAAGACTGGAATCGACCAGATAGTGGTATCTCTTAAAAACAAGCTATGAAGCCCGGATTCGACCGGATAATAGTTTAATCCCCAACAAGTTATTGTGAAGCCTGGAGAACGACCAGATAGCAATACAAAGACACCATGAAGCCTGGAATCGACCAGATAGTGGTATATCATGAACACAAGCCGTGAAGCTCGGAAATCGACTGGATAGCAGCTTAACAAGTTATTGTGAAGCATGGATTACGACCAGATAGCAATACAAGACACCATGAAGCCTGGACTCGACCAGATAATGGTAGAGGACATTGTGAAACCTGGATTACGACCAGATAGCAGCCAAGAATACTATGAAGCCTGGAGTCGACCAGATAGTAGTATATCTTTAATGCAAGTTATGAAGCCTGAGTTCGACCAGATAATATCTTGATTTCTCCAAACACCATGAAGCCTGGATTCGACCAGATAATGGTATGAGACATCGTGAAGCCTGGATTATGACCAGATAGCGGTAAAAGACACTGAAGCCTGGATTACGACCAGATAATAGTAAGGGACACTATGAAGCTTGGATCTCGACCAAATAGCAGTTTACCTGGACAATTACTAAGAAGCCCGGAGTCGACCAAATATTAGTAGGCCTTAAAGTCAAATGGAAGCCCGGATGCGAATGGATAACCACTTGATTTCTTCTGAAGCCTGGAATACGACCAGATAAGAAGTAAGGTATTGTGAAGTCTGGAATCGACCAAATAGCAGTACAGGACACCATGAAGCCTGGATTCGACCAGATAATGAAATGAAATATTGTGAAGCCTGGATTACGACCAGATAGCGGAAAAAGACACTATGAAGCTTGGATTTCGATCAAATAGCAGTTTACCTGGACTATTACTAAGAAGCCCAGAGTCAACCGGATATTAGTGTGCCCTAAATTCAAGTTAAAGCCTGGATGCGACCGGATAACAACTTAATTCCTTCTGAAGCCTGGAGTATGACCAGATAAGAATTGAGAAATTGCAAAGCCTGGATTACGACTGGATAGCAACTTTAATCTCATCTCCCCGGTAAGTCACTGTAAAGCCTGGGGCACGACTAGATAGCATTCGATCTTATCACTATGAAGCCTGGATCACGACCAAATAGTAGTTCAGTTTCACCTCTTCGACCAAGAGATGATTCCCCAGTAGAACAACGGACGACTGAAGCTCCTAAAATTCAACTTTCCTCAAGCTAAAGAACAACATTCCCCAGCGAAATCTTCCTCAACAACAGGTATGCAAGCTCTCGCAAAGGAATCTCTCATGCGATCGACACTCCTTCGGATGGCATCTTTAAGACCATCTTCCGTCATCAACGTCCAAATGGCATCTACAAGCCCATTCCCTACATCACAGGACAAGTATCACTTCATGTAAGTGCAAATTTCTGGGCACTCTAGTGTTCAATCATCTTCAACCTCCAGATCACGAAAGGCAGACAAGCCAATCTACATCCTCGGGTTTAAGAAGATTTAACAGGGGCAGCTGTTGTACCCAAAAATTTTCTCTCCCATATTTCTAAAAAAAAAAACATTTCAAGTGAGATCCTCAAATTGCTTAAGGAAGTCTAAGGGTTGACCAGACAAACTCTCTCATAAGGCAGTCTACCTCAAATTAGGGTTTCATGTTGAATCAAGATAATTTATTACAAGGGATCCCAAATACTCAAATATTGTCCTAATATGTTCTCAATATCATCCATGTCAAGTTTCAAGCCCTACAGAGAAAATGTGCTCAGTCAATTGCTCAAAGGCCTGAAAATCGACTGTGTTAGGGAAAAAGTCAATTGTGGCCCACATACAGTCAAACTTCAAGATTTTTGGTCAACATCCTCACTTTGAAGTATTATTCATCATTTTATCAAAGGTTGATCATAATTCATCAAGGATTGCTCACAATTCATCAAAACCCAAAAGTTGCTAAATTAGGGTTTTGTAGGAAAAGTCAACTCAACTTTGACCAAGAATAACTTTCTCATACTTTATTAGAAATGACCCATCCAAAGATCATTTTGAAGAGGATGCTATTACCTAAAATTAATCTTCATCTCACAAGTTCAAAATATGCACTCACAAGAAGTTATGAATTTGGACATTACAGGTCACTTTGAAAAGTCAACAAAAACACCTTTTTTGTAAAAGTTTCATACATGAACATGTAAGACTCAATTGAGATGATACCAAAATGGTTGCTTAGAGGACATCCTGAGCTTTCTAAAAAGTCTAAGAACACTCTCATAGGGTCAAAATTGAGGAAGTTATGCATTGGTGAAGTTGACATTTTTTGCAAAATTGCCAAAAGTCAAAAGTGCCTCAAATTGCAATTTTTGTCAAATGGGCCCAACTTTTTGTACTTGTCTTGAGTTTGTAACATGGTCCACGACCCATGATCCTTCCCACTTGCCTTTATTTTATTTTTACCATTTATTTTGATTTTAATTTCAATTAAATCAAATTAAATCAAAATAAAATCATGGAAATATCAAAATCATTTAAACCTTGAGATTTTGTGCATATTTCAGGTCTCTTATACAGCTAGCAATGAAATAAAATTGTGCAAGGCCTATTTGTACACAAAAATATTAGTTTTTGGCTTATTTTGGAAAGATTTGCAAGAGAATCAAATCTTGATCAATGACCATAATTGAAAAAGATTTAGAGCAAACTTGTAAACCTAATTCACTCAATGATATATATTGAACAAGTGCAGACCAAAAGGACAAGGTTTAGAGGCGTGAAGAGTGAAGAACAACTTTAAAAAAATCAAGAAAAAGTGAAATCTGATTTCATAGTTCCAGGCTATCTCAAGCCTTCCAAAGGATCTCATTCGTTTTCTGGGTGTTCAAGGAGTCCATACCAATCCTTAGCAAGCATTTTCGTGCACGAAAACTCACTGTAAGTGACTCACGACTTTGGCATTTTCTTGAAATCCAATATCATTATTTTGGCATTTGTAGCATGAATACTTTGCATATCCTAGTTCAGTGAAACATTTGCAAGCTATTGGTAATGATTAATTGCATTTTTGCTAACCATACAGAGATATGCCATTGTTAGGTTTTCTTGGTTCATTTTAGGGTTTTCTTATGCAGTTGAAATTGGCCCAAAAGAGAGGTACCATGATGTTCACAAGGCCAAGACGAATTGGCCTGTAGCATTAGATTTCATTTATGGTGCGTGTATGGGATTTTGGAAAATCACAGGGGCTATAGCTACAGACATTTGTCTGTAGGTAAAAGTCTTGGACTTTTACCAACGGAGAGAGGAAGAAGAAAGGAGAAGTGGCAGGCCATGATTCACCCATTCTAAAATTCGCGCGTTTAATATATATCTTTGCTTGTTTCCAATATATTGTTTATTTGATAATTCATATACAAACAAGCGCGCTAGCAGAGTTGGTAAGGTGGTGTGTGGAAAAAGCCATAGGGTTTGGGTTCGAATCCCAGGTCCCCCATATTATTTCATAATTTTATCACTTGCATGATCAGGCACATGAACAGGCGCGAGGACTACCATATTCCATCATCTTCCAGCCATCAGATTGCCCACAAGCTGGATCAAAAGGCCATCATTTGAAAGTCCATGATGCACCCTGGTCAACTTGCAACATTGAATCAGAAAAGTCAAACATGGACAAAGGCTTTTGGGCTTGAAAAATCAGATTGGCACCCCCTCAATTGCTAGTACACCAGGCCCAATTCTTTCTTTTTTCTTTTTATATTTTCTTTCTTTTATTTATTTTATTTAATTTATTTTCTCACAAAATTAATTCCTTTTTTTTAATCAAAAAAACTTATAAAATCAATTTTCATCAAATTAGATTTAGGTTTTATTTTTTACCAAAAATTAATTTAATTAGTTTAATTTGATTTTAGGGTAACTTTAATTCTTTTGTAAATAAATTAAATCAAATTAGGAAATTAGGTTTTATTTGATTTAACATTTATTTTCATTTCTCAAAATAACCAAAATACAAAAATAAGTCAAAATTAATTAATTTTCTTAATTTAATTTAATTGGTAATTAGGTTTGTACTTATTTAATTTAAAGCCTTATTTTTAAAATAATCAAAAACAATCAAAAAATGATTTTTCTTTTAATTAGGTTAGACGGGGTCAAAACCCTAATTTTCTCTTGTCCTCGATTCATCGCGCGCGTTTATTTATTTTTTGCAAATATTAATGTAACTGCTCATGGGATGTAATAGTTTAATTAGGACTTTTTTCGTTCATTTATCGTTTTACGGGTTTTTGGCTATGTAATTAATACCCCTACCCGAAGCCTTGTAATAGCGTTGCTTTATTTTCTGCATTTTAATTTTCGTAAATATTAACTGTTAGATGTATGATAATAGGGTTGTATGACAAGACTGTATGTAAATTTTAAAATGGTTAGCAAACCCTAAATGTGTAAAGATAATAACTGAAATCAAATCACTCGCACATGTGCACTCCTAGGGTATACTCTCACTTCGGTTGCCTTCGGTAAACGATCATTAAGTATAGGGTATTTTAGTTGTCACCCTCTTGTCTAAACAAAGATCAAACATCCCGTTCGGAAATGTTGCCCCGGAAAGGTTGCCTCAGAAATGCTGCCTCAGAAATGTTGCCTCTAATATGATCTTAAGAAATTAGGGTTATTACTAAGACGTCCTAACATTGCTTTAGTGATCGTACGTCCCTTTCGAATTGACCCTTACAACTCCAACGACGGTGCTACCTACTCACTAATAGTGGGATAGCGCTGTCTAAAGGAAACAAGAACAGAAACATTCTTTTTTCGAGTAGGTAGATGCTAGTAGGTACTTGCTCAAAATCAAACTTTTCCACACTTACACTCTTTTTTCAAACAAAGCTTTCAAAACGGCTTCGTAACACTCTTGAAGACAGAAGCAAGGGTTAAACCGAAGTAAAACAAAAACTTTTCAAAAACACACAAACACGGAAGTAATTTTAAAATGATGAGCAAGTACCTAAGAGCCCGTAGAAAACTACAGATAGAAAGGGTGTTAATACCTTCCCTTTCTATAATCTACCCCCCGTACTCAAAATCTCGAAAAAGGAATTTTTCTGTGCTTTTTTCCTTTCCAGTTGGATAAAATAAAAGTCGGTGGCGACTCTTGCTTACCGCGACATTTTGCGAACAAAAAATGCAAAACGCAAACCAACATTTTCCTAAAACAGTCTTGTTCTGCCACCGTATCTCACTATACTTCATTGGATGATCCGCTTTAACAAGATTTGCTTGCTCATCCTTAAGAAATTTATTTGTTAAAAAAGTTCTCCATCCTCTGTGTTTGTTTCTGGCCACTTGAAGACAATACTTTTTTCGGTTATCTTCAATGTTAAAAGACCTCTACTAAAAAACATATGCATTATAGTGTGTTAGTATAAGTAATTTAAAGACATTACCATGTGATATTGAATAAGGGAACAAATATTAAGCATACATATAAGACATTCCCAAGCCTTACTTAGTTAGGGACTAAAATAACAAAACATTATACTTTAAAGCTAATTTATATGGTACTTGTATATCAGTCCAAATTTTGTCTTTGTAGGAATCCAAATCTTTATTAGTCCATTTATCAAAGGTGATTGGAACGTGCATACAAGTAAGTGTACCAATGTAGCTTGTCAACTTTGCACCATTAGGATCGATTAGTTGGTTATCATCATTCCAATGTACATCATATTTTACTCCTTTATCTCTATCAAGACTGATTTTTCTCATAATAGTGATACCTCGTGTAATTTCTCCCTCTGATGTCTTATCTGGAGCATTTGTATCTTGTGAGTTTTCTTGATTACTAGCCATTGACCTGTAATAAAGAAAAAAATAAAAATGAAATGATAAATATAAAATTCCACTAAGAAAATATAAAAAAATGAAATGCTCATCCATCATAGCAGTTCATTCAAATGGTTTTATACTAATTAAGCTAAACAAAAACGTTAACTTCAACTTCTTAACAAACTTCTTAACAGCAAGAACATCAGCAAGAACAATGTAGAAAACAAGAACAATAACAGCAACAATGTAGAAAACAGCAACAATGTACAACAAGAACAATGTTATAACAGGAAGAATGACGTACCTGAACTACGGCGGTCTATGGCGGTTAACAACTTCTTCATTTTCGTCAAGCAACTTCTTCGTTTTCGTCAGCAAGAACAATGTTACAACTTTTTCATTTTCATCGGAGAATAAACGATTAGGAACATTCGGAGAAGGATCGGTCGGAGAAGAAACGATCGCGAAGAAGAAGACAACGATTAGAAATGAATGAATAGGGTTCTGAAAATTTTATATTTTAATTTTATAATTTGACCTAAGATAACGCTTTTTAAAAGCGCTTTCTATCATACAAGATCTAGAAGCGCTTTCACGAGAAAGCACTTTCTTAAGTGGGGAAATTTTATATTTTAATTTTATAATTTGACCTAAGCCAGCACTTTTTAAAAGCGCTTTCTATCATACAAAATCTAGAAGCGCTTTCACGAGAAAGCGCTTTCTTAAGTGGGGCGAATTTAAGTCCTTTAGAAGCGCTTTTTAAAAGTGCTTTCTAAAAGTTGTCTGTAGCAGCGCTTTTTTTAGCGTATTTGTTAAAAGACCTACATCAGCGTTTTCTTATTAAAGAGCTTTCTAGGGTAGGGCATTTAGCAGCTCTTTTTAAAAGTACTTTCTAAAGGTTGTCTGTAGCAGCGCTTTTTTTTAGCGAATTTCTTAAAAGACCTACAACAACGTTTTCTCATTAAAGCGTTGTCTTTTTGGTGATGCCAAAAGTAAATTTTGGCGTAGTGCCGACAAAGATAACGAAATGTTGTTCTTTTTACCGCTTAATACCGGCAACGGGTTAGATTTTCATTCTAAATTTATCTATTATAATTTTTCATATTTTGACGTTGTGTAGAAAGTTTTTATTTCACATTTGTTTAATCTAACAATGGACATTGGTTGTTGGCCGCGATTAATCCTATCAGAGAAGTTGTATATTATCTGGATTCTTTACGCAATGATCCAAGTACATACCAAGATATGAAGAATATGATTGATACGTAAGTGAGATTTTTCTAAATATTCATGTGTATATTTATTTATTTATTTATCTGAATTATTCTAAATATGCGTTTATGTTTTATTAGCATTATACAAGTTTTTCGAGCACAAAGAGGTGTTCAAGTACCAAATAGTAAAGCCAACAACATTACATTGATTATAGTGGAGGTATATTAATTAATTATCACAATTTTGATTATATTAATAGTGATGATACTTGATAAAACTTAGGCCTTATCCATATTTTCTTTTCATGTGTAGTGCCATCCGCAGCGTAATGAAGTAGATTGCGGTTTTTACATGTTGAGGTTTATGAGAGAAATCCTTCTTTTGGATCGAATAGAGATTCCATCTAAGGTATGGATTTCTAACTTAGGAGTTATTTTAATATTTAACACATATTTCTCATATAATTAAATAGTTTTAACTTAAATATACTATATTATGTTATTATATAGTACTTTGATGAATTCAAGTGTGCTTATTACTCAAGTTCTCAGTTGGATGAACTTAAGGGGATTGGTGTCAATACATTATTGAGACGAAAGTTATATAAGGTATATTGTAATCTTACTTTAATTGATGAGAATTTTGAGTATATTCAATTGTTGCAATTTTTTTGTATCATGGTATGAATTACGATATTTTGATGTTGTTTCAGGTTATATGTGCATATGTAGAAGATAAAGATGAATAGATTTTGTAATGGTATATAATGGTGTTTTTTTGGTGTTGGTTTTTTGTAAAAGTATATATGTACAAGGGTAATAGTATATATAAGTACATTGGTGCAAATGTATAGTATCTTTTGGTATTATTTTTTATTGGATTGAAGCTCCAATATTGGTGAAAATCTGGTGAAATTTGTAATGGTATCTATAGGTGCAAAATATGGTGAAGACCTGGTGCAAATATGGTTAAAATTTGTGCATATAAAATTGTATATATCAAACAGCTCTTTTTTTTCAAAAAGGTTATATAAAAAATTTTGTTGACATTAGCATGTGCTTTAAAAAACGCTGTGTAAGGCCCCCTTTAGACAACGCTTTTACTGTAAAAGCACTTCCTAAAGGGGATCTTTTTTTTTTATATATTTTTTTTCTAGAAAAAGCGCTGGCTAAAGAGGGACTTTAGCAGCGCTTTAAAAAAAAGTGCTGCCTAAAGGGGCTTTAGACAACGCTTTAACATTAATAGTGCTGCCTAAAGGTGCTTTTTTTTAAATAATTTTTTTGTTTCAGAAAAAGCGCTGGCTAAAGGGGACCTTTAGCAACAATTTAAAGGTATAACCGCTAGCTAAAGGGGGCCTTTAGCAACGCTTTAAAAAAAAGTGTTGCCTAAAGGGGGATTTAGACAACGCTTTAACATTAAAAGCGCTGCCTAAAGGGGCTTTTTATTTAAATTAATTTTTTTTGTTTCAGGAAAAAGTGTTGGCTAAAGGGGGCCTTTAGCAGCGCTTTAAAGGTAAAAGCGCTGGCTAAAGGGGGCATTTAGCAGCGCTTTCAAAGTAAAAACGCTGGCTAAAGGAGGCCTTTAGCAGCACTTTCAATGTAAAAGGGCTGCCTAAAGGGGGAATTTAACAGCGCTTTTACTTTTAATAAAACGTTGTCTTTACCTACAGGAGCGTTGTCTAAAGTCTTGTTTGGCGTAGTGGTGAGACAAATCATTCTTCCTTCCAAGGTTATTTTGCTGGACATTTCTGTATACTTCATCCTCATTTTGATTTATGTTGACCACAACTATTTCTTGGTCATTTTTCCCTACGTTACCTCGACTACTACATGTGTAGGGGATACTACTTGTCGAAGTTCCTCCCCTTGAAAACCTTGATTTATGGGAACTTCTTTATTATTAGGCACTCCTACATTTTAGACAAGCCTAACATTTATAACTTGAGGGAACTATTGATTTGGCACTTGCGGCGTACCAAAGAAATCTCCAATTTGCTCCATTTGGTTTGCTAACAATTGGTAACTATGGTTAGTGTTATGAATTAGCGGATTGAACATTGTACCAATCTTCTGAGTAAGCATGTTAACCATTTCATGATTACTCTTGCCTATATGTTCTCTTACAGACATGAGAGACATTGTATTCAAAGATGGCGTAGTTTAAGGATGTAACTGAACCTCGTTTGGGGTCACGCCATCAGGCTAGGTTTGCTTAAAACTGGTCCTAAATCCATTTGAGGCCTATAAGGCCGAAAATGATGTTTTTGTATTATCTTCATGTGGGGGCGCATTTGTTTGTAGGCTTGCCACCATCATCGTTGGCATGCCGTAAGGTTGCTCTATTGTCATCATTGGTAACGAGAGTTATGGAGTATAAGTAACTCTTGGGTTAGAAGTGTTTCAAACTGTGGGATGTATGCCCCTAAGGGCTACTGGAACACTTAATGTTAATCTAAAAGACGTCACTGGTTCAGATATTATCAAAGGTATCATCATCGAGACTGGTACAAGGACGGTTGCCCCAATAACCACCAGAGTCTCGATGTTACTAAATGTTGATTGGGTTGGTTGTTCCCCTTGGCTTTGGGGGTTATTCTGTGGATTTGGTGTAGGAGCATTTCTAGCTTGTGGACGCGCCATTTCCTGGATGTAACTTATCACTCCTAAAGTGCGTACGCACCTGACCACTGGGAATAACTCAAATAAATAATAAATAGGATACCAAATAGGTAAAATTTCATAAAAGAAAACATTATTTAAAAAATTTTGCACAAAAAAGGTTCCGCTAGACGTGCCAATTTACTTACCCGTATTTTTTGGTAAACAATCGCTAATCTTTTAAAATGTTACTTGCGAGATTGACTACTAAGTCCTATGACATATTTATGGATATATCTTTAGAAAAAGGTGTTTGAATGTTGTCCTAAAAATAGATTTCGACTACAATGAGAATAAATTGCAAAGGGAACAAGGAATCTCGACTGGGTCAACATCTATATAAAGTACAATGTAAAATGAAATAATGAAGTGCTAGAAATAACGAAAGAAAAGTAAAAAGAGAAATTTTTCTTTAAAATGTAAAGACTGGTGTGCAGGATCATACATGTAAAGACTGGGTACTTCAAGCATTTTAGAGATTTTGTAATGATATTGTCACCATGTATTCTAACATTCGAACTCATATATATACTAATATATAAATAACTGCTTACAGCAGTTCTATCTTTAGCAATTTACATTTGTCTCACTACATGTCTTCCAACCTTCTTGCTTGCTTTCACGTGTCTTTATTGCATGGATAAGACTAAAAACTGTTATTTAATTTGATCGCGTCACTTTAGCCCCAACTGCTAATGTGAACTATCAACTTTGTCGGATTCTTAAGCATATTAACTTTCATGGTCTGAAAAATATTCTAAGTCTTCAGAGTAACCCAATCATTTTTACGCCGAAATCAAAAACCATTTATGTAGAAACACTACCAAGTATCATCCTCTTTTACTAAGTATTTGTTCAGCTTTTTTTTTTCTTTTATGAAGTCGCAAATTCCTTGCCAACATATCTAACATAAATGATTGTCGGTACTATTTAAACCTTATATATTTGATATATGTATAATTTGAAGGCAATGAAATTATCAAATCATTATAGTTTTTGCAAGATAAGTCGATGATTGAAAAATAAGCTACTAGATTTTGGGAAGTAGAATTAACCGAAGGGACCAAATGAATTTTTAATTTTCTATATGTTTGAGTGTGTAATAAGAGAGTAGACTTTTTTTTTATTATCGATATAGTTCGGTTTGAGTATCAGTTTTGAAATCAAATAGTTTTAGTTCCCTCTCAATCATAATCATAGAGATTAAACCGTAATCCTTCCTATAAAATACAATCAATCACTAATAAATCAATTAATGAACGATAATAAGAGAGTAGACTTTGAAGGCACAAGTGGAAATATAATCACATCCCATTAAAAACACATTTAATGCTATCAATTGTATGGTGGAAAAAACACCCCTGAATGCATGGAGCACAGCCAACGCTGTCTAAAAATTGTTTGGATCAGTTAGTTTATGTTTATGTGTTTCTGTCTTTTACTAGATATTGTTATACTTGTTATTTAATAAGCATTGAAAACGATTTCTTTTTTGATAGTGATGTTATCTTAAAACAAATATGATAAACAAAGTCATAGATAGATAGATATCATTCATAACTAATAAAAACAAATTTCCAATCAATTTATCATACTTCATTTCTTATTACTATGATAGTGACTATCGATGACATTCTAGTGCAGACAGGTGTTTGGCTTTGCTTAAATGTATTTTTTTTAAGGAAAAACTTACATTATGTTATTGAAAATATCTGTGCTTAATTTTTATTCTAATCACACATTCTATTTTTTTTTTAAGGATTGCATGTAATTAGATGATCTTGCTATTAAGAAAAAAACCTAAAGCGGCGACTAAAAACTTCCTCTATAATAAAATGTTTTGGGATGTAATGGTTAAATATGGTGTAAAATATAAAGATGTCACAACCTATAATCCACAATGAAGTGAGGATAGTCTAATAGATAGATAAAAGAGAATTCTTGAAAAACTAGATAATTTTTTATAGAAAAATTGGTAAAGAATCTCGATGAAGGGAATAGATTGTCTCCCATGAAGTAGAAAAATAGTGGAATTTTAGTCACATAAAATATTCAAAATTAAGAAAAGAGAAATTTTCAATAGTGCAGATTACACTGCTCCCTCTCCAATAAAAATAAGACTGAAGAGAATCCTTTCCTTTCGATGACGCTTTTTTTAGCTTATAAAAATGTCTATAAAACACCACTTGAAATGTCTACTTATAACCTAATTCATGGCAAAGCTTTTCATTTGCCCATTGAATTACAATATAAAGCATTTTGGACTACTTAAGAAACACAATTTGAATTTACTAGCAGATGGAAATGCTATGTTATTGCAACTAAATGATTCAGAGAAACATAAAATGTTCTTCTATGAGAATGCAGAAATTTACAAAGCTTAGACACCAAGTAATGGCATGATATGAAGTGTTTGAAAAGAGATGTAAGGGAGACACAAAATGTCCTCAAATTTGACTCGAGATTTAAATATTTTCTTGAAAAATTTAAAAGTTTATTCCTATGGGAGAGTGGATTTCCTTGAGGAGAAATCATGGCATGAGTTTAAAGTCAATAATTAAAGAGTTCGTTACTAGATAAAATATGTTTAATTTCGGAATAATTAAAGAGTTCGCTACATGATAATTAACTCTATCAAAGGATAAAATTGCACTTGCAGTGAATTCAGAACCCAACAATTATTAATTCATACTACTTAAAGGTAGTATTTTATCTCAGTTATTAGTATAACCGAAGCGATATATATATATATATATATATATATATATATATATATATATATATATATATATATATATATATATATATATATATATATATATATATATATATATATATATATATATATATATATATATATATATATATATATATATATATATATATATATATATATATATATATAACAAATTTTGAATCGGATTCATCATCATCACTGTCATTGAAGACCAAATGTTAGATCCTGATTTCATTGAATCTTGGAAAAGAATAAATATTGGATATTACATGCATTTGTTTCTGATTTAAAACAAAAAAATGGTTAGATGAATAAAATAAATACTCAGTTATATGATAATAGATTATGTAAGAAAGTCAACTTTAAATCAAAATATTTTTCTGCTCTTGCAATTCATCAGAGTAATTTTTTAAATTTCTTTAAATTTCAATGTTTCATGAAAAATATTTTCATTATCAATACTAGACGTACACCCGTGCGATGCACAAATATATTTTATTTAAAAATTATTGATAATTATAATAATTTAAAATATATTAATATGAATAATTTTATATTATTTGTGTCTCTAATTTAAAATAATGTCAAATTAATAATTGATATAAAAAATAAGTATATATGTAGAATTGAAATAGAAGAAAATTAAATCATAATTAAGAATTAAAATTGAATTAAAAAATTATAAATTATAAATTTAAAATTAATTTTAAGATATCTATATGCGAAATAAAAATCATAAAATAAGAAGTTCCTCATTGCATAAAAAAGTGGATATGTTATTTTTTAGTTAATTACAATAAGAAAAATTACAAATTGCGTATTTATTAAATAATAAAAAAATAAATAGTTTATATAATGTATTATTTAGTAATGGCATGATAGTCGCATGTTAAAAAGTAGTTTCTAATAATATGTTAATGACTTAGTAGATATGGATGGAAATCTGAAAATGATTAGGTTAATGGGTATTGTGATAAGTAATGGGTATGATTATGAGTTAGACAAATAGATTTGATGAATTGGTACTTCTTTTGGAGAAAAAAACTGATGAAGTTATGCAAAATAGGGTATATGGTTGATTAGAAATGATATATGTTTTTGGAATGAGGATTAAAATGTGAATAATACAGATTAAAATATTAAATCTTTGATTTTGAAAGTAATCTTTTTGTGGTAAAATTACGCACTTCAATTGTAATTTCTACGATTTTAATAAGAATCCATTGTCATTCTTATTGTAGTTTGTAATTGATTAATAATTTTCATGATTTTTGACGTGTTTTTAGTCCGCATCTTTGAATAAAAAATTGTAAAATTGTTAATTCTCTGTTTAATATATTCTTTACTTAAAAAAAAACATATAGAAAATTAGAAATGATGCTTTATGAAATCAAAAGGTGTTGAAAGTTGAAAAGAGGACCCAACAAATCAAAGATAACATCAACTTTAAAATAGGCAATATAGAAAATGGCCAATACAGACAGAGTAAAAAATTTGGTATAAAAATCTATAATTAGTTGTTGTTTTATTTGGACGGTATTGATATGTTTGTATAGTGTTTGAAATCAATGTATTAGTGGATTTATAAAAAAAATGAGTTACTTATTAATTAATAATATTAATAATAATAATAATAATAATAATAATAATAATAATAATAATAATAATAATAATAATAATAATAATAATAATTATTATTATTATTATTATTATTATTATTATTATTAACTTTGAGGAGAAAATTTAGTAGAAAATATTATGGGCATGAATAGATTTTATTGAATTATTTAAAAAATATAAAATAAAACAACTTTAAATAAAATAAATAATATTTCTTTATCGAAGAAAGTATGATGGTGTACCTAGAAAAACAAATACAGTTTTTTGGGATAATTTTATATAACTTATAAAAAGATACACAATATAATTATAGAATAAAATTCGTGTGAAATTATTCAATAATTAAAATAAAGATGTCTACAAAAAAATTAATAATATAATAAATTGATAAATTATATTAATGAAGATTATTTTTAATGAAATAATATAGAAAAATATATGAATAAATAGAAATAAGAGAAATATAAAGTAACATGTATGTTTGTTGAGGTAAAGAGAAAATATTTTTTTTAATGTTTTTGGTATTTCATAACATAATTTATGAATTTCAATATGCTCTTTAATTTTATAATAGACAGTTAAGACTTAAGAGTCTAAGAAGTGATGAAAGATTTAATATATTGGAAGTGTGGGGTTTATTGTGGTGAACAATTTTAATTTAATTAATTAATTATGATTTAAAGAAATGAACTTTTATTTTATTAATCAATTAATAATAATGAATTGGTTGAATGTCAATTTTGTAGACAATCAAGAGAAACCACTTGTTAAATTTGTTTAATACCACTTTTATTTTTAATATCTTTACTATTGTAATCTCCAGCAACAAAGAACCAATAGAAATAATCAAATATGATATAGTTAAATCACATTTTGAGAAGAAAAATACATAGTGTTATAAATTATATAATAATAAATAATTAAATCAAATACATCTAAAAAAAGAAATTGAAAGTTGTATTCAAATGTAGCACAATAAATATTTATTTTGTATAGTCTCTTTAACCATTTAAATGCTACAATAGACTATTTTTTTCTAAACAAAATAAAACAAAAGAGAATAAATAATACACTTTTGAATACCATAGTGTTATGCTACAACATTTCTTCATTTGTCATGTCTTAATTTATTTGTATCAAAAGTAAAACCATCCAATACTACATTAATAGATATTTTTTCTAAACAAAACAAAACAATAGAGAATAAATAATAAACTATTGAATACCATAGTATTATGTCGCAACATGTCTTCATTTCTCTGCATCAAAAGTAAAAGCATCCCATCAATCATTGAAATATATGAAATGTATAAATGAATTTAAAGATATGGAAAACTTTCAAATTAATAACTGAAAAATAGAAAAGATAATAAATGAGAAATTGTAAAATTAAGAGTTAATCAGAATAACTCTAATTTTTCTATCACATGATCAAGTCATTTGGCAAGCATAAGAGATTCCAATCTATTATTACTGATATATATACACGGCTAATATTTCCCTAAACCTTATTTATTGCTACCTTTTTACTAAACCCGCTCTCTTTAATTAATTAATTATAGAGTTTTGGGAAGTTAAGGGATTAGTGAAGAATATTTTTATAGAGAATTAACTAATTAATTTATTATTATTATTATTTAATTAATAGGAGAGGTTACATGAGATTATTTGAAGAAGTGGATTTATAAGAATTTATTATTTATATTAATTGATAAAAAAGATTGGGAGAAAACTTTTGAAGGGAAGAAGTTATAAGATTATAATGGGAAGAAGTTATATAATTATAATTATTATGATTAGGTGAGTAGTTCAAAGGCTGATAACTTTTTTATTTATAAATATTGAAAGACAAATCATAAATTGTATGGTTATATAAATATAACAATAAATTATTTAAAATATAAAGCGTCTTTGTGTATTTTTAAGAAACTTTATTTTATTAATTTATAATTTTTTAAATAAAATTTAGAAAATATGACTAAATGATTGTAAGAATTAAATTCTATAAAAATATATAATTTTATTAACAGTCAAATTAATGTATACAAAAGAGGAAAGTAACGGAAGAAGTTATAAAAGTAATTTATATTTAAAACATGTTAGTGATAAATAAATTATTAAAATTAATTTATAATTAAGTAAGATTAAAATTTTAGAAAATAAATAGTTTTAAAAACGGTCAATTCAATGATCATTTAAGAGAGAAAGTAATGAAAGAAGTCTTAAAAAAAATTTACAATTAAAATATATTAATCTTAAAGTAATTATTAAATTAATTTATAGTTTATAAGTATTATTAACTTTTATAATTTTTATATGAAAAATAAAAAACTAAAGATTTCTAAAAAACAATATAAAACACTTACCTTTATACATATTAAGTTTAAAAAACTATAAAAATAATAAATATTTTAATATAAATGAAAAAATATATAATAAATTTAATAATGATGAGATGTATTTTAATATTTTTAATATTATTGTGAATAGTAGATTGAGCGGACTATTGCATAATACATAAAAAAGTTATAATATTTTTATATTTTTGACTATTACATAATACATAAAAAAATTATAATATTTTAATATTTTTGACAATTACATAATATATATAAAATTATAATATTTATAATAATATTATTTTATTATTATTTTTAATAGCGTTAATTGGATAGTATATTTTTATTATTAATAATAATAATATTATTATTATTATTATTATTATTAATATTATTATTATTATTTTCCATTATTATTAAATGAATATTATAAATTTTATTTTATTAATTTATAATTTAATTTTAATTTAATCTTGATTTTTATTTATAGTTTGGTTTTAATTTTTTCATTTTAATTCATTATTTTGATTTTAATTCATTGTTTTGATTTTAATTAATTTAGTTTTAATTTATAAAAAATATTATTATATTATTATTATTAATAGTATTGTTTGAATATTATATTATATCTACTTAATTTATTATTTATATTATTTTACATGTAGGCAATTATGGTTGAAAATTTATATAGAATATTCTAAGAAAATGCCACATAGCCAATAAAGGTTAAAGAACATGTCACATAGGTAACTAGGGTTAGAATTACGATTAAAGTTGTCATCATGAAAACTTTAAATTTAGATTAAGTAGATTTAATATTCAGAATGTTTGTGATTCAAATATATAATATGGTATTAGCCTTCTGAATAATTATCTTTTAGATTTCACGTTAATCATAAACTGTACTTGTAGATTAATGGGGTGACATTACCTTGAATGTTGATACTCAATAAATAAACGACAAAGATTTGTTCAAGGACGACAAAAAAACTTAATAAGCACATTTATTTTTATATTCAATTTAACTAAGGTAAAAAGTTTTTCTTTTTAAATAAAAAATATAATAAAATAGATAATTTTTATCTTTGATTTTTAAAAATACTGAGGTAAAAGATTTCTTTTATTGTCAAAAAAATGGTGAATACGATTTTTTTTGAAGTAACATGCATTATTTTCTTTTTAATTTTTTACCATTCACTAATTCTTTGTGTGTTACCGTTGTTAGCAATCAGAAGAGGGTCGAGCGAGGAGCATTCTTATTTTCGGGACTCTTCAATTTGAGTAACACACTTTTGTGAGAAATATGTCACTTGCCCACCTAACACCTTAAGGTGATAAGTGAGTGAATTCTCCCACTTATAAATGCTTAAGTCACCATATTTCTATCCAATGTGAGACTATTTTTCGTACTTGCTATATTCTCAACACTCTCTCTCAAGTGTGAGTGTGAGACGCTTACCCTTGCCCATGTGGGTGTTTTTCAATACAAGTAAGCTGGTCACTTTCTCGAAACCATAGATTCTGATACTATTTATTAGTGCAACAAATGAGGGAAGATCGAGCGAGGAGCATTCTTATTTTCGAGACTTTTCAATTTGAGCAACACACTTTTGTGAGACACACAACACTTATCCATTGTGATAGGTGAGTGGATTCTTCCACTTATAAATGCTCAAGTCACCATATTCACATCCAATGTGAGACTATTTTTCACACTTGCTATATTCACAACAATAATAATCATGCAAAGGACTATATTCTAAACAACATTGCATTATGATTACGAATAAATTTTTCAATATTGTCAACAGAAGAAAGCAATATATATTATAGAATGTTTTCTTTGATTGATAGTATTGCAAAGTTATTCCAAAATAAAAATATATTTTCTTTTATATTAAATGTTGGCAAGAGGTGGAAACAACAACTACAACAACAAAAATCTAAAAATACTTATGTACAGGAGACGACCGTTGTTATTGTGCCTTCTTAGGAAGGAGAAAAGCTCTTAGGGGAGGAAGAAAAAGGTGAAAAGAAAAGAAAGGAAGCCCAAAATTTTGGAACCAGGAAAAACAATAAACTAGTAGTAACCCATATGTAATCCAGAAATTACTCCCTAAGTTTTAAAGTGACAGCCGTTTTAACAAATAAAAATTTATTTTAAATTAATTGTTATTCTCACTTTTTAATGTAACAATGATTATTATTTTTTCAATTATATTATTTAATTGTTACATTGTATACTACTTCTAATACTTTGATAATGTTAATTTAATAAAAGTGTAATGTCTTATGACAATATTATTACATTCTTTAATCCGTATTCAAAAATTTTAAATGACAGTCATTTCGAAACGAAAAAATATTAAATATTAGTTTTTTTTTTTATTTAGTTTTCAGTAGTGTCATGTCTATCCTATATTCTTGAGAGAAGAGACAATGTCATCATATTAAGTTTAGGGGCGTGGTTGATGTTTTTAAATTTCTGTGTTATTGATGTTGTTTGTTTAATTTACATTCATTGACACTTGAATTGATTAATATTAGTGAAAGACAAGAGAATTTATTAAGAAATGTTGGACAAAATATTATGGTATAATTTAAACCTTGTAGTTGATCTCATTTAGTGGAAAAAGGTGTGATGATTGTTGTTGTTGTAGTTGTTGTGAGTTATTATTGATGATAATGTTATTGTTGTTGTTATTGTATCATAAGTAGATGAGTTAAAAACTATATGAAAAACCAAGTATTCGATGAACTTATTCAAATAAGTTGTCTATTTTATGATTTATTTGATATCTAGTTTCAACTCTTGGTTGATACTTATTGTTATATTTGACTGCATTTTATTTTCTTTAAGGATGAATTTTGTGAAGTAAGACAAATACACTATATTTTCTCTTAGATGTTTTATGGTATTTATATCTTATCCATTTTTTTTGCAAACAAAAAAAAATATAAAAAATGATAAGAGTTGTCATCACAAATACGTTGATTTGCCAAATGCTTAAAACATCACTGTTTATAAATTATCTATGATTTATTTAATTGATAAGGTTTTTTATGGTATCTATTTATATTGCACATTGCATCTCTTTTTTATATAAATACAATGGTAATATTGAAACACATTGTGTGGTATAGCCTACTAATAATTAAACTAGGTTCATGTTTAGTAGTATGTTAAGTAGTTGAACCGACACACTCTAGTTTATTCATACATGATAATTTTCTTTCGTCACCAATTGAATCTTCCTAGAAATCCATAGAACTGACAAAAATTTAAAGTCATTCAGATTCTATATTTTGGAGCATGTTTTTGAAGCTTTAAGATTCTAGAATTTGAAAATGGTTAAATCCGTGAACAAACACAATGACAAGGGAACATCTAATTACATCGGATAAAATTCTACTGAAAATTGTGAAAAATTAAAAACATCAATTAAATACAAAATAAGATCATTGATATGATAAATTAATTACATTTTCTTCATAACCAAATATGCATAACATGATATGATCAAATGTCTTGGGAAGAATCAAGCTTAAACATAAAACATCAAAATGTTACATTGGGGAAGTGTTTAACTCAATAGGCTCCTAGAAATGACACTCATTAAATATTGAGAACATGATTCTTATATCATCGTCGGTTCGTAGTTGCATGATGGTGAAGTGAACATCTCCATCATCCCTTGACTGATGAATGAAGATACTCCATATTAATTATCCTTCTTGGGTCATGGTGGTAGACAAAGATTCATTTGATCTAGTTGGTGCGTTAGAACAACTAGTGTAATGTCAACATTGATCTAAAATCAATGGAGATTATTCTCCTTGTTGTGGTATAATGCATTTAAGTTAAAGTTCATTCTTATTGGATATGTATAAGAAGACTCATTGTTTTTCTAATGTGAATTGCAATTGAACCAACCACCTTGTAATGATATATTTTGTAAGGGCCCCTAAATGGGGAGGCATATGTCCCTCACCAGGTGCCCGCCCCATGACGCGTCGCTCGGAGTGTGACCCTCACGTGGCAAGGGTTTCCCTAAGGGAAAACATGGACAATAACGGTGATCTAGCCCATATTTGCATGAATGAAGTCATGCCTTATGACTCCCTAGGAAATAGCTCCTCTTAGTTAAGAGGGAACGTTTACCACTTCTTAGGGGTTACTCAAACCCTAGGCCCATAGGTCTCTATAATTACCTTAACTGTAGGATTGAAGAGAAAATATTGTAATACACATGATATATCCCCTAAAGCTACAAAATTCTCACCTCACGTGAACTTTCTTTCTCATCACCGTAAACACTATAAAATAGGGTCTCTTATCACCATGAGAAAGTCCTAACACATAGAATAGCACGATATATCCCCTAAGTTTTCTTTGGTTTTTCAAAACACCTCTTTTTCTTTTCCACCTTACAACTTATTTTGGTGATCTTTTTGTGTAAACTTTGACATTTTGAACTTTTCTTTTCTTTCTTTTTTATTTGTCAAAGAATATTATTTTTCTTTTTTGAACACAATCGCCTTTTACTATTTGATTTTTTTCTTTTTCTAACATTTTCTTTCTCCTCTATCATTTTTACAAACCATTGAAATTTCAATGATCTCCTATCTTTAAGATTCTTTAATTAGAAAAAATAAATAAAATTAAACACAATAAAAAATAATTTCTAATATATTTTTAATTTTTAAAACAAAATTGGGATATTATAATTGTTCATATTGATACTCTATAGATTGTATAGATTGAAAAAAATGAAAATGATTGTCCCCATGTGGTATAATGGTACTTGGATTATTTAAAAGGTAAATAGTTATATCCAGGTGGTACATTGGTAATTAGATTGATTGAAAGTTAAATAGTCATCTACAGGAAGTAAATGGGTACTTAGATTTACAAGAAAGATAAATAATTATCTCTAAGCGGTACATTGGTAGTTAGATTGAATTTAAAGTAAATAATCATCTACAAGCGGTATGTTGGTACTTAGATTAACTGAAAGTTAAATAACCGTCTCCAGACGTTACAATAACACTTAGATCGAAAAGAAAGGTAAATAATTATCTCTAGATGGTACACTGATACATAGATCAACAAGAAAGGTAAATAATCGTGTCTATGTGGTACACTAGAACTTAGATCGACACAAAAGTAAATGATCGATTTTGGTGATAATGTATATTTGGGATTTGAGTGTTAATGAATGTTGAACATTGTTCGTGCTATGAATGATGAAGGATTTTAGGATAGTAATGGACATTTTTGTGTTGAATGTCAATGGATATTTGACTTTGGTTACCAGTGAAAATTGGGTTTATATTACCGGAAATAAATATTTGGCTTATGGTTTAGGAAATGAAAGAATGGTTTAAGGATGTCAACCTACAACTCTTTGGGTGAAACGAAGTAGATTCGCGTACGGTACCAATGGAGATTGATCTTAAAATTATGCCAATGAATATTGGGTTAGGTTCATTCAATAGGTGTAGGGTGTGTGTGTTCATTGGTTTTTCAGAAGGTTGTTATTGGGCATCTTTGAGTGTGATAATAAAAACATTACATTCGCTTCCCACAACAACACTAAATGACTAAGTATATAACTTTCTAGTTCACACAAAGAGAGTAACTAATCAGCCGGTAAATTTGGCAGAGGGTTTTGGGGCTTCTATAGCACTAGTTCGACGATGACAGGGGGGTGCTTAGAAACACTTTGATATCCAAATGAGTGACGATCTGTAGGGATGTATTTAATTTGGGGTAGATGGAGGGGAGCGGATGGGAGGGAATATTGTTAATTAAATGTGTTTGGTTCAAATTTTATAAGGGGAAGGGAGGGGAGGAGATGATAGCAAAACCCCTCTAAAACACACTTTTTGTGTCCTTCAAGTCGGGAGGATTTGGAGGGAGGGGATGAAATCTGAACTTTGATATTTAAAAAAGGGTTAAATATGTTTTTGGTCCTTACAAATATGTCACATTTTATTTTTAGTCCCTATAAAAAAATAATTTATATAATATAATAAAACAAGATGAGTACTTTGGCAAGTTTGTCACATGACAAACTCTCAGCCTCTCTGCTATTTTTAAACATTGTTATAAAAGGAAAATTTCTATTACTATATTTCTATTCATTTTTTTAAATAAAATAAATAGTAATAAAAATGCAGAAAATTTGTTTGTTAGGGACACATTAAATCATGTATGCTTGGGCAACTCAATAGTTACCTTGAAAAATGTAGAGTCATTGATATCAATTTGGAATCCAAATAGGTGAGTTGGAAGAAGCGAAAAAATTTAAACCCCTTTGATTTTCTTCACTTCCTTTCACATCAGAAAACTCTCTCTTCTTTCTTCTTAATTCCTTTCATAATCTCCTCTTTTACAAAATCAAAAACACCACGTAAACCCTAATCAGTCACCACCGTCTACGTTCTTTCACAATCTACGTTTCTCCGTTGTCATCCCTCTAAGATATGTTCTCTTTCTCAGTTTCTCTTTCCCTTTCAATTACTTCCTTTCTTACTCTATTCTAATCTCAAAGTTTAAATCCTAATGACTTTGGCGATGGCAACTCCAATCACCTTGGCAATGGCAACCCCAATCAATTTGTTTTCTTTGATCAATTAGCAAAATTACAGTTTTAATTTCTCTTCTTCCAATCCCTTCTCATAAATGTTATTTCTTTTCCAATTTATACACAACATAACGGTCCTCACTCTTATCAGCGAAGAACCACTGAAACCTCCCAGTCTCTCTTCACCTCCTCTCACATTGCACAAGTTCATTCACCACATTCTGATCCTCACTCTCTTCTGCTTCTTCATCCTCTACTTCTTATCCCACACTCCTTCACCTTCAGACCTAGATCACCATTTCATTGGATTAAACCTCGTCATTCAGGTACAACAACACAAATTTCAACATTCTTTGTTAATTTCGTTAATTAACTAATTAACTTATTCATAATTTCATTTTTTTTGTTTTCATAATTGAATAGTGATATTGGTGTACATTACGTGGATACGAAAAGAAGTGATGGATTAACGATTAGAAGTTTGCGACAAATTAGAACTATTTACATTTTATGCAAATGGACAATTTGAAGGCAAAGTTATTAGAGAAGTTGGAAAATCTCCTTATAGAATTCAGTTGATTCCAGAAGTTGTAAAAACTACCTCATTCTGCTTTCATGAGGTTAGTTTTGTTAGAATATTTTCCTTTCATGTATTAGCTATTCATGTTTTTGGAACTGCTTTGTTTTATAAATAGTAGAAGTTGCTTTTAAATCACTAATAATTTTAATATTTTAAATTAGGTTTTTAGAAATCACCAAATATTCGGTGTCAAAGTGTTCTATGAAATACCTTCTCCTATTTCGCGTTAAATTTTGCTTACAAAGTATTCGATGAAATGCCTTTTCCAGCTTCTTGATTCTTTCTCTTCTTACAGGTTGTTTTTCAGTGTTATTTTTGCTTATTCTAATCAACAACTACATAATATAAAAAGTTAGATTTATATATTCAATTTGAAATTTTTGTTACCAATATTAGCTTAACATGTTCAGTTTGAAATTTATGCCATTGTTTCAGTTTCTTTTTGGTGCTAAAGCGCAAGAACTAGCTGAGTTGCATGATAAATGAGGGACTTTGAAAGTTCCTCTACAATTTGCCCGTGTATCAATTTATGAAAACATATGATTCATTTTTTAAAGTAGATTATTAACAGACGCAGATTAAATTTCTGATCAGTATTTAGTTGTCCACGGACTAAATTAATTATGAAATTTTTATGATGGTACGTGTTGTACCCTAAAATTCTCCCTCTCTTTTCTCAAGACATTTCTCACCAAAGATCTCAAATGCTCAAGGGTCAAGGGTTTGATCAGACAAGCTCACCTCCTAAGCACTGAGCCTCCAAATTAGGGTTTTGGATTTCTCAAATAAAATTAGACTTTTGATGCCTCAAATGACTTTCATGGTTCATTATAGGTCTCCAAGATTTCTCATACCAAGTTTCAAGTCTTGCATCTCAAAATTGCTTAGTCAATTTCTCAAATGACTGAAAATCAGTTGTATTCGGTAAAACTTCAATCGTGGTCAACATCAAGTCAAACTTTATGATTTTTGACCAACATCAACATTTTGAAGTCATATTCATCAATTGATCAAGTTTTTATCATAATTCCTCAAGAAACGCACTCAAATCATCAAAGGGGCAAAATTGTCAAAATTAGGGTTTTGATTAAGAATGACTAATCATTGACTTTTGACCTAGTACATGAAGTAATGGCTTGAAGCATAATCTCAAGAACTAAAAAACAATATCTTGACCTAAATTCATGGCTCAAATCATTTCTCAATATTAATGGATTGATAGTTGAAATTTGATCAACTAATGAAAAGTCAACTAATACACATAAAGTCAAACTTTGACTTTTTTGGTCAACATTGATATCAAAGATCAAGATTTATCAAGACCTTAAAAAATATATAACTTGATCATATATAATCAAGAAATTCAATAAAAGTCAACAAAAAGTCAAGATTTTCAACTTAGAAAAATTCTAAGTGTTTTTTAACCTTGATAATTTCACTACTTCATGACTATTTCTCACCAAGATGCAAGATGATTCAAAGAAAATTTTCAACATGAAAGTTGTAGATCTTGGTGAATTCTACAACTTTGTTCTTGAGGGTTTATGTCCAAAAAATTCTTAGATTTAAAGATATAGGCTCATGAAGTCATGACATTTTTGTATAAACACTTAGTGAAATTTTCAACAAGTTTAGACATATTTTTGCCCTAACTTCTTGGCCAGTTTTTACCTAGTTCCAATTTTATTTTGCTAAAGGGATCAACATGAAGGTTGTATAGAATGTTTCAATCTTTCCAAAATGTCAAAGAACTTGAATAGATGATGCTTGAGCTAAGATAATCAAAGAGAAGAAGTTGAGCATCCATTCTTATATTACAAGGCATTTTCATGAAGAACACTTGACCAAATCCCAAAACTATGCTGCATAATATTTCTTTGTAGGCTTCTTGTCTTGCAAACCTATCCATTTTCAGATGTTTATACAACTACTTGAGTTGTGATCCAAGAGCTTGAGCCATTGTCCAAGTTATCATACAATTAATGGAACAAAGTTCACACTTCAATTTTGGAAAAGTGACTTTAATCACAAAGTCAACTTGTCTTGAGCCTCTAACTTGTTTGTTCTAATCACACTCAACATGTATGCTCAGAAGCAATTTGTTTAAAGCCTCTAGCCACCCTACAAGCCCTTGTACCATTGCATTGGAATAATGTTTGTCAAGCTTGCTTTAAAATCAAGTCACATAACCATAACATGTGATCTATTGATTCTGATTGTTTCAAGATCCCAAACGTTTTCTCTATAAATAGGCAAGTCATTTGCAACCTAACACATGAGTTTACAAGCCTTGAAACACCCTTAAATACTCTGAAGTCAGAATTTTCATTTCAAACCTCCATTGTTGCATATTCTGACTATAAACTACAAATTCCTAATTCCATCGTGCATTTTCATTTCTAATCAATCACAAATCTTCCATACTTCATTTAGATGCACTAGTATATGTCTATGTCTGACTTCATCTAGAAGAGATATTTTTCAGAATGACTTTCTGGGGAAATCTTTGAGGGAAATACTTGTCAGAATTTAGTTTATGAAGAAATTTTTCTAGTCATGTAGATAGTTGATGATATTCTTCTGTTCATAGACTTTACCTGAAAAGATAAAGGGTTAGCTGTATGCAATGTCATGATGTATGAAATGCATTGCGTAATGATGTTCTCAAAATAAATGAGACTATGTTATATGACTTTCTTATGCATATGCTATGATATTGGTAAATGATGGTGAATCTGAAATGTTATTGAAGTGCATTCACAAATTTGAGCAGCATCTTAGTCTGGGGAAAATAAATCCCTGATTTTTTATGGGGATAAAAAGTACGCGTATCTTCGATCTTCTAGGGATTGTTTCCGCTGGGGACTCCTGCTTTCTTTTTTGAGGAAACTTCGTTGGGGAACATTGATTTCTTGCTTTTTGCTTGAGGAAACACTGTTAGAGAGTGTTAATTCCTGCTTGGGTAGAAGAGTTTAAAAATGTTGGTTGCTCATTTCTCTACTAGTGAGTTTATACCTTAATCGGGGATAAAAGAGATGAATATTCCTTCTGACTCTCCTTGGGAGGATAAAGTTAACTAACATCTGGTCCGATTTCAGGTTCTGTGGCAACTCCTTGGGGATAGTGACACTTCACTGAGGAGAGGAATTTAGCCGGTGATTTATGGTAGAAGCACACTCAAGCTGGGGACTGTCAGAATAAATCTATGCCTTTATTGTATCTGAGGATGTATTGAATGTGTATCAGAATGATATCTATATCTGGGCTATATCTGAATCGTATCTGAAAGATGCATTGAATCAGTATCAGAATGACATCCATATCTGGATCGTATATGAACTATATCTGGAAGATGTACGGAATGAGTATCAAAATGACATCCATATCTGGATCGCATATGAATTGTATATAGAATGAGTGTCAGAATCTATATTTAGATTGTATCTGAATTATATCTAGAAATGGATCTGGAATGAGTGTCAGAATGAATCTATATTTAGACTATAACTGAATTGTATCTAGAAGTGGATCTGGAATGAGTGTCAGAATGAATCTATATTTAGACTGTATCTAAATTGTATCTAGACGATGATCTGGAATGAGTGTCAAAATGATTCTATATTCAGATTGTATCTGAACTGTATCTAGAAGTGGATCTAGAATGAGTGTTAGAATGAATCTATATCTAGATTGTATCTGGAAGAGAATCTGTTTAGGGAAATAAACCTTGTTGATGGAGAAATAGTCTTGCTGAGGAAACACCCTTGTTAAGGAAATGAACTTTGCCGGAGAGCAGAAGTCTGAAGGGGTTTTACAACCTTAGAGGAACAAGCTTAGCCGAGGAAGAGAAACTCCTTGAACTGTACTGATCGAAACTTTATAGGTTGGTGATATTTTTGGGGAAAAGATCATACAACTTTATCAGCCAGAGCAATCTAACGTGGAAATTGCAGGGAATGTATGAACTTGTGAAGATTACCCTGTAGGGGTAATCTCACAGAACTGGCTCTGTAGGGATTTTGTGGATGGATTGAACATCCTTAAATCCTAGAGCCCTCAGTGACTGTTGATCAGGGTGACAAATCTTCTACTGATAGATAGGTGACGAGATGACGGGGCATAGTCGCACGCTTTAATCCCAAAAAATTTCTTGGACTTTCCTTTCAGATTTTCAGTCCACTGGGATACCCTTTTTTTCCCAAGCCGCCTTTTTAGGTTTTTGACTTTCCGGGTGTACAATTTTATTTATATATCCTTAATTTTGTCCGAACTCTTTTGGTTCGCCGGGATGCCCTTATTTTTGCCTAGGCCAGTCAACCTAGAGGGTCTTTTTCATGCGTAGTATTTTCTGACTATGTTCGCATTCACTGGGTGCAAAGAATTGTCATTGTCCGTAGCAGTAAGTGTTGTAGCACTGCCCGAAAAATGTTTGCTCGATCGTACGTGATCCTTTGCTGGAATTCATGTCCAATGCCCCAAGTGCTTCAGATGGAGATTTTTCCCTGGCTATTCGACACTTTTGAGAGATTCCTTGAATATTGAATCAAAATCCCCCAGATCATTTAGACACCATGCCCAAAAAATTTAGGACAAGAGACCCCATCTTACGTGGTAAAGGTAGGGATTTTGAACTTTGGTGGGATGACCACTCCCGATACCAATCCAATTTCTTCAAAGTCCAGACCATGTACTCTCTGGATCTCCATGGCGTTGAGACGATCCTCGAGCTATTTGTATTTATCATCAGTGGGAGGATATTGTTCCTCAGAGTAGTCAGATTCATCTTCATCCATCCCCGGATTATTATCTTCTTCATGATTATCCCCCTCATTTGATGGAGTTGAGAGATTTAGAGCTCTCTTGACTTGCTCCTCTAAGTATTCTTCCCATATGCAAAACCCCATCCAGATTCTTTGACTTATTCTTCTTCTCTTTGATGACGAGAGATTTTATTTCTCCCTGCCCCTTAGACAGAGTCAGGAACATTTGTTGGAACTGGGCGTTTTGGGCTTGAAGGTCTTTTACTGTTTGTTCAAAAGCCATTTCTTACTGAAATAAACAGTAAGTATATGAGAAACTGGTGTGGGGAAAACATGTTATGCATGATATGTGGATGCAATGTTTTCAAGGCTCTCGCGAGGTAAACACAAGAAGATGTTAAAAGTTGAATTTTGATCAACAGCTTTGATTGAAGAACTTCGTATCAGTGGATGTCCTTCCACGAGAATCAAGCTCACCATGTCAAGTGGGTCATAGCCCCTGGCTCAAGTTTGTTATACTTTGGTCTTTTGACAGCGTTTGGTTAGAGAAAAATAAATTATCTTTCCCCTTGATATACGTTTGGTTCAATATGTCCCTACATCACAGGCCATTGATATCCTTGAAATGGTCATTGAAAATGCTATGGTATGATGTCATGATGTTATGTACAAGTATGCAAAGCAAGCAAGTTGTTATATACAAATAGTCATATACACACAAAGCAGACAAGTCCTTAGGTTTAGGCTTGCATGGAGTTTGATAGGTAAGTATCCTCTTGAAGTTTAGTTGGCTCAACCTGTCCTATCAATAGAAATCGAGTTCTAAGGGACCTCAATATCACTGATATTTTCCACAAGTTTCATTCTGATCGACAAATGACTTTCCACCAAACAAAAGTTGGGAGTAAAATTTCAATGACTGTAGTATCGAGTATCAACCGACTTCGGGCTTCACCAAAGACGACTACCTCACTACTTCCTAATGGACAAGTTGTTCAATTACAGGTTCTAAGGTTAGTTGATACTTCATGACACCATGCAGCGGCCCCGTATTCTCCTTGACTACTCAAGGGCTACAGGTACCAACCAAAGTGTCGCATCAACGTAGCTATCGCTTCAACTGTGTCGGTATACCCCGCACAGTTTCAACGATCTCTTGCTACTTACTTAAAAGGTGCCCCAGATCCGGGTGTAGGATTTATAGTAACCCAAACAAAGACCTCAAAAATAAAGCAAACAAAGCATACAAAAGCAGTTAAATAATGAACTAACTCTAAGGTAACCCCACTTTTTATAAGCACACCCAGCACAGTCGCCAGTTCTGTAATATGGTGGGAGAACTGACTTGGTTTGTTTTACGTTTGATCGCAATTGTTGCGGATAGTAAGATTTTCCACCGACTTTTCTTTTATCCAATAAGGAAAGGGTGAAAAGAACAGGAAAGACCTTTGAGATATTTTCTTGAGTTCGGGGGGTAGGTTATGAAAAGGGAAGGTTATAGCACCCTTTTCATCCGTAGTTATCTACGGGCTCTTAGTTGCTTTCTAGACCACTTTCTTTGTTTGAAAATGTGTTTGTGGTGGATTTTGAAAGTATTTTTGAAAAGCGCCTTTGTTTAGGCAAACTTTGTAATGATTCTCGTCTCCATAAGAATGTATACAAAGTGTTGGAATTTTTGAAAATATTTCATGTTTTTGAAAGTGTTTGGTGTGTTTGAAAAATGTTTGTTTTTTGGGAATAGATTATGAGCAAGCAACTAAGAACGTTCTACTTTACTCAAAAGTCTTTTGTTCATTTCTTTTTTCCTTTGATATTGCTATCATACTATTGATTGGTAAGAAGCCTTATCTTTGGATGTAAAGGGACATGCATGGGTCAATTATATATTCATAGAAGGCAACCTATGAGATGTTTTAGCAATTTTTCATTTAGGGACTAGATCGTTTACCGAAGGCAACATTGAGGGACATCGAGGGACTACGATCTTTTTATCGAGGGACTTTTTTTAAAACGTCCATATTCGAGGGACATGACTATTTTTCGAGGTAACAAGTAAGATTACCCTAGAGGTGTATGTGTGTGAATAGTGTGCTTGATTGCATGCATTTTGTCTTGAATTTAAAGGTTATCTATTTGTTGATTTTATCTTTCCATATAGCCTAATTACTAATAGTGTAGGAAAGCAATAAAATGTAAAGAATAAATCCTAAGCTATTGCAACCATAAAAAATAAAATAAAAGAGAGGAAAAGTGGGTCTTTCGACCCAGGCAGTATGCTCCTTCAATTCACCCTATTTCAGCTTCTTTCGACTGGGCCTGGAAGGCAACATGAATATGTATCCTTCGATCATGTCCTTTTTCTATGCTTACTTCGATTGGACCTGCAAAACAAAAATGAATGTATCCTTCACCACACCCATTTCTCTGCTTAATTCGACTGGACCTGCTAAGCAAAAATGAATATATGTCCTTCGACCACGCCTATTTCTATTTAGATAGCAGCATGGGGCGAAGCCTAAAAGGCTTCGATCCACACAACCTTCTTCCTGTTTTCTTTCATTTGGGGACTAAGTAGCAGCATGGATTGAAGCCATGCTAATATTGTTTCATGGCCAGATTAATTCTTAAAATGTGTTTGGTAAATGGAGAAAACAAAACAAAAGATTGGAAAATGAGTTTCAACTTTCAAGTATCATACAATGCACCAGATATCTCTTAATTGATAATAACGCTAATATTTCTCTTCTCAGTTTCAGATCAAGTTTGATATACCTAAGCCTGATCCTATGCATCGCAAGAAATTGAGACTCTTACAACAATATGTTGAACTTCTCTGAAATTGGACGGATATTTCAAATATGCTACACAAATGTTGCAACCACCAATATGCCCTTTCCTAGATAGTGCCTTTCGTCCAACTTACACACATTTAGTATGCTTATTTGTTGACAACTTGAAATTTAACTTTTAGTGATGTAATTTATGAATGAATGTTTTTTATAATGTTATTATATTGAGTTTAGCATTATATTATAACCTTCATAAGTTACTTAGGTAACTGCTGATTTCAACCTTGAGACTCTTTATTCTAGGAATGATATTATGATGTTTTGCTAATAATATATTTAGATGTGGCATGTGCCTAATATCATGGACATGGTTAGGTTTATTGAATTGGACTCCATTTTAGAGCCTAGAAGCCCTGCCAAAACACACAAGGTTGTTGTCCTGATTGATGTTGTCCGGATGGTGACACAGTTAAAGGGTGAAGACGAAAAGTTGAAAGATGCTAATTCGGGTCTTGAAGAAAAGATTAAAGAATTTACGGTGGAGTCTTAATTTATATTTGTTTTTTATAGTATGTTTTCACATGGAATATCTTATAAGAGATATATATTCTAGATCCCTTGAGTTTTTATGCCTTAAAACAATTACCTTTTCTTATTGGCGAATGAAAAACAATGTAAATTGTATAAAAAAGATCTAGGTTGAGAAGAATGAACTCTGTGATGAGAAACAGAGGTTCATGAAAGAGAAAGAGAAGTTGGAGCAGCAGCTGAAAAACTTGGTGTGGTTGATGAGTATTGGATTTTTCATCTACTGCAATTCCTACTCTTGGTGTACAAGTTAGTCACTATCCACTACGCCAAAAAAGACTTACGAAAGCGCTTTTTTTAGCCTTTAAAAGCGCTTAAAAGCGCTTTCGTAGGTGGCGCTGCTATAGGTTTTAGCAGCGCTTTTTGTTTAATGAAAAGCGCTTTCGTAGGTCTACCTAAGGCAGCGCTTTTTTATGAAGAAGCGCTTTCATAGGTCTACCTAAGGTAGCGCTTTTTTCTGGAAAAGCGCTCTCATAAGTTTTCTTTTAGCAACGCTTTTTTCTGGAAAAGCGCTTTCATAGGTGGTCTTTTAGCAGCGCTTTTGCCTGGAAAAGCGTTGTCATATGTTTACCTTAGACAGCGCTTTTTATGAAAAAGCGCTTTCATAGGTTACCTAAGGCAGCATTTTTCTTGAAAAAGCGCTTTCATAGGGTGTTTTTTTAGAGGTATAATTTATATAATTCATATACCTGCATTGTTTGCATTATATTATTTATATAAACCAGTTGTCATAACCTGTAATTCATAAACCGCGGTAATGCATTGTATACCATTGTAATCCAAAATATATATACACCATTTTTGTACCTCAAAATATATAAAAACCATTGTTATCAGCATTGTAACTCAAAATCAGTCTTACAAAATCAACCCTAACAACAACTAAACCAGTCCTAATGTATGAAAGAAACACGGTCAATTATGTATTAAGGTCCTGGTCCTGCGAGGTTTGAACATAATAACACGATCAATATGGTATTCCATGTACACATGTAACGTATTCATAACACTTTTCACATAATAATGTATTCATACCTTATATGATTCTCTGCTCAATATAATATTGACACAATTCCTCTTTGATTTCTTCCAACTGAAGTTTCGTGTAATATGCACATTTGTATTCATCGAAGTACTACATCAAAAAACATAATATGCATGATTTAGTTAAAAGTAAAAAATTATATGAAATATCCGAGAAATAATAAAACAAATCCTAAGTTATAAATCCATATCGTGACTGGAATCTCTATTTGATTCAGTTGAAGGATTTCTTTGATAAACCGCATAACGAAGTATCCGCAATCTATACCATTTTGTTGTTGAGGACACTACATAGAAAAACAAATAAGAATATATAGTTGTATTGTTTTATCAAATAGCATAAATATTATAAGCAAAATAGTGGAAATTAATATACCTGCACTTTGATCAAATTAATGTTGTGTGATTTAGACCGTCGTACCCGAGCTTCTCTTTGACACCGGAATACTTGTATCACTCTAACAAAATAAAAATATATATTTAGAACAATGTCACAGAAATAATTAAATATATAAATACACACAAATATTTAGAATAATCTCACTTACGTATCAATCATTAACTTCATATCCGGATAATTTGTCCAATCACCATCAACCGAATTCAGATAATAGACCACTTCTTTTATAGGATCGATAGCAACCAACAAGCAGTGACGTCTATAAATTAAAACAACAATTTAGAAGAAAACTTTCTACGCAAAAATTACAAATATTAAAATGAACTTAGAATGAAAATCTAACCCTGTAGGAATAGTATTATACACCCAAAGAGATAAGCTTTCTGTACTGCCAGTTGCCATGAATCTTTCGATTAAGTGCTCTCTTACTGAATTCGGTTCCCTACCAATTGTCGCTCCGCTGACACGGGAGGAAGACACGAAATGGAATCTGTTTGACAATTGATTCCCGCGCATCAATTTGTCATATAACAACCTTAAATAAAAACATAATTAATATTAGACTATATTCATTGAAATGTTTAAAATTTTTTTTAGCTAATTACATAATATAAAGATGGGGTTACCGGATGTATGCATGCATAATACTGACGCCTAATTCTTTATGACGAAAAATCTCTTCCACGTCCTCATGTCCAATTATTTCGGTGCAAGGAAAACCAAAGATACCTTGATCCATATCCATTTGACGAATACCACCATCCATCAAATCTGTTGTTCCCACTATTGTTTCAAGACACTGCCGGTATCGAGGGAAAAATCTAGTAGGAACCCTTTTCTTGGGTGGTACGCCAATGATTTTCTGGCTCACTTGTTGTGACCCTTGAAAAGGTACCTAAAAATCATATAGACTCAGTTAAATTATAAAATTATGCAGTTTTTTATTCGGATAATATAATTAACACTTTAAACGTACCTCTTTTTGTGATACATCAGACTCGTCGTGCCGCAAAATCCCTTTACCCTTAGATGTTGGTTTTTTAGGAGTCTATAATTACTGTGGAAATAACTGAAGTCAGAACTGACAGTTGAAGACTTAAAGATTCATAATGGTTTTCAACATACCTAATCATCTATGAAAATGAGGTCCGATGGCCATGCAACAAAAGATCCTATTGCATCTCGCAGCAATGTGGTCTCAGCAACAATGTCAGGTACCGGCAGCAATGTATCCATATCTAAAGCAATATCAACCGATACTTTCATGTGTCCATCCAGAAGCGGTCTATGGTGAAGTAAATCTCCCAAAGTGTTATGGACTTTTCCCTTTCCAACAAGTCGATAAGTCGGCGACGATAGGTATAGCTGGCAAGATGAAATGCCCTAAACCAATAATAACCGTTATATGTGACTAAAAATATTCTATAATAATAACGGATATATATTGAAAATTACCTCGGGAAATTTATGCTGACAGTTGATACTAGCTTTGTCACTAGTTTCTTTCAACTGTGAACTGCTCTTTTCCGCCATATATCTCTCTTTATCCTTCTGCAATTCACGGACTTGAGCTTGTAAATCCTGCAATTTTGCATCAGTTCTGCATTGCTAGGATTTCTTCTCCTTGGATGCTTATACAAAGAGGTTGGAGTCACACCATGACCTTTACCCCTCACCCGACCCGGATACTCAGCAATATTTAGTGCTCGACTAAGTACGCTCCTGGTATCCTGATCCTCACCTGGGGATACCGATTGCGACAAGGTCTCCTGTAATTCATTTACATATCAAAAATTATTAGTGGAGATAAAAAATTGTTTAAATATTAATAAACATTTGATTTAATTAAAGACACAATCTTATACTTACACATTCATCATACACATGTTGAAGATCGGGATTAACAACTTGATCCTTGCCCACACGAGCTTCCTTCCACAACAAATGTGCTGGTAGTGATGTTGTGTCACTTTTCGTCTCTTCTAACTACGCATTGACACAAGTCTTAAGATCATCAATTATAACACATTGAGAGAATTAATAAGATCATAAAGTTTATATTTACTTACAATTTTTTCCTCTAAGCGAGCATATCCCAAACGCCCTTTTTTGTATGGATATGCGGGTTTTGACGCTCTCTCACGATTGATGGCACTCACTTTCTTGAAATTCTCGTCTCTTCTTTGGCCTACAAAACCAACCCATTCTTCAGGTGTAATGAAGTTCTCATATTTCTTTGGACGTTCCGGATCCTCTTCAAGAAAATTTCCTTCATCATCTTTAAGATACTTGTTTGTTAAAAATGTTCTCCACCCTCTGTGTCTTTTTCCAGTCAAACCCATTATATATTTTTTACGGGTATCTTCAATGTTAAAAGACCTTTACAAAAAAACATACGCATAAAGTGTGTTAGTAAAAGCAATTTAAACACATATTATCGTCAAGATAAAGCAAATAACAAAAACCATATATGTACCTTTATCTCAGTCCAAACTTTCTCTTTACCCTCATCCAACTCTCCTCTTTTCCATCTAGGAGTGGTGATCGGAATGTGTATACGAAAAAGCGTACCAATGTAGCTTGTCAACTTTGCAGCATTAAACCCAATTAGTTGGTCATTATCATTCTAATCTACATTATATGTTACTCCTCTATCTCTATCACGGATGATTCCCCTCATAATAGTTATACCTCGTGTAATATCTTTTTCTGAAGTCTTTTCTGAAGTATTTTCTGGAGCATTTTCAGGAGTATTTGCATCTTGTGAGTTTTCTTGATTACTAGCCATTTGACTTGTAATAATGAAAAAAAATAAAAATGAAATGACAAATATAAAAATGAAATGACAAATAAAAATGAAATGACAAATAAAAATGAAATGACAAATTAAATTTTATTGAATGATATAGGCTATAATTATATATACTATTACCTTTTTCACTAAGGTCTCTTTCTTTTCTTGGTAGGAATGTGTTCTACTCGTCTCTTAACAACGCGGACAGTTGGATTGATCCAAATACCCTCATTATGATCATTTCTAATACATGATTCATTATCATTTTGATCAGTTATGGTTAAAGATTCAATGTCAACACCAATATCACTTTGATATCCAATGCTTTCATCAATTACTTTGTTAGATAATAGCACTATAGACCATTTCGTACTTGTCGGATCATTGACATAGAACACTTGTTTAGCTTGAGAGGCTAGAATGAAAGGTTCATCTTTGTACCCCACCCTATTAAGATCCACTTGCAAAAAACCTGACTTATCCATTCGTATGCCATTATTATTTTTAACCCACTTGCAACCAAATATAGGAATCTGAAAATTCTCGTAATCAAACACCCAAATGCGCTCGATAACCCCAAAATATGACAGATTTGCAAATTTTGGGTTTAAGTCCTTCACACTTGATATATGCATTGCTTCAGCGATCAAGGTGACACCACTATTTTGCATAGTACTTTTGTCATCCTGTTCTTTGGTATAAAATGTGTATCCATTAATTGCATATGCGTTATAAGAAAACATAACTAAACTTGGACCGTATGCTAAACATCTCAATATTTCTGTTACTGAAGCAAGATCTGAACGATACTTTGAATAAATATGTTCCTTAAACCATGGTATGAAACTTCGATTGTGCTCTCCTACAATCCAATTCTCATTTCTATTCGGATTTAAACCTCGAAGAACACCCTTGTGCATTTCAACATACGACTCAACTTCAAGCTCATTGTGCAGAACATACAAATGCACTTGATCCCGTTCGACCATTGATACTGTCACAACTTTATTTCCAATTAGCTTCTTAACTTCTTTTTTTCAATTGATTGAACATTTGACAGATATTCAGTACAAAACTCAACCGCTTCTTCAACAATATATCGTTCAACAATACAACCCTCTGGTCGACTTTGGTTTTTCACATACCCTTTTAATATTATCATATAACGTTCAGTAGGGTACATCCATCTCATATAAGCTGATCCGCACAGTTGTGTCTCTTTGACAAGATGAACGACAAGATGAACCATTATGTCAAAAAAAGAGGGAGGGAAATACATTTCAAGATCACACAAAGTAACAACTATTTCTTTTTGCAATGTTGGTAAGATCTCAGGATCGATCACCTTGCTGCAAATTGACTTGAAGAAAAAACACAGTTTAGTTATTGCGCTTCTTACTTTTTCTGGAAGAATATAACGTATACCTATCGATAGAAAATGTTCCATTATAACATGGCAATCACGCGTCTTTAAACTCTTTAACTTGAGGTCTTGCATAGACACAAGTCTTCTAATATCTGATGAGTAGCCTTCTGGAACTTTAACCTCACTTAGGAACTTACACAATATTTTTTTCTCCTTTCTGGATAGAGTGTAAACAGCAGGTGGTAGATATGTTCGTCTTCCTTTTTTCACGGGTCCCAATTCGGTTCTTATTCCCATCTCTACCATGTCCTCCCTTGCTTTAAGGCCATCCTTAGACTTCCCTTTTATATTGAGTAACGTACCAATAACACTGTCAAATACATTTTTTTCAATATGCATAACATCAAGAAAATGTCTTACGTACAAAGATTTCCAATATAGCAATTAAAAAAAATTGACCTCTTCTTCCACCCACCTGTGACAACTTTATGTGCAAAAGGCTTGCCAAACTGAATACTCACATCTTTCACCTTTTCAAATATTTGATCACCTGTCAATCCAGGCGGAGCTCTACGTTGTTCGGTATCTCCTTTGAACGCTTTTCTCCATCCACGATATTGATGTTTAGAATTTAAGAATCTATGATGGCCGAGAAAGACATTCTTCTGACAAAGTTTCAATCGCATCGTATCGGTTCCATCTTCACAGATAGGACACGCTTTTTCACCTTTAATGCTATACCCGGATAGATTTCCGTAGGCTGGAAAATCGTTAATTGTTCCAAACAACATCGCCCTCAAGTTGAAACTTTCTTTCCTATACCCATCATAAACCTCCACACCGTTCTCCCACAAAATCTTCAAATCTTCGATTAAAGGTTCCAAATATACGTCTATGTCATTTCCTGGTTGTTTAGGCCCAGAAATTAACATAGATAACATCATGTACTTACGCTTCATACATAGCCACGAAGGTAGGTTATAAATTATAAGAATCACAGGCCATGTGCTATGCGAGATACTTTGAATACCGTGTGGGTTCATTCCATCAGTAGACAATGGCAAGCGAAGGTTTCTTGCTTCTTTTCCAAATTCAGGATAATCATTATCAATTTTCATCCACTGTGGTGAATCTGCCGGATGTCGAAACTTTCCATCAACAATTCTTTCATCTGCATGCCAAGTTAAGTGTCTTGAATCGGTTTCACTATGATACATCCGTCTAAATCTCGGAATTATAGGAAAATACCATAAGACTTTTGCCGGAGACAACTTTTTCTTATATCGAGGGGCACCACATTTAGGACACTAATTTAACGATGCATACTCGTTTCGAAACAAAACACAATCTTTTGGACAGACATGTATCTTGTCATAGCTCATGCCAATAGAGTACAACATCTTTTTGGCCTCATACATTCGATTGGGGAGAACATTATCCTCTGGTAGCATATCTTTCATAAGGGCTAATAACTCTGTGAAACTTTTATCCGACCATCCATTGCCCGCCATTAAGTTGTACAACTTTAATACCGCAGACAATCTTGTGAATTTTGTACAACCATTATACAACGGTTTCTCTGCATCGCTTACCAAACTCTCGAACATTTTGGGACAATCATTAAGATCTTCTTCAAGCGCTTCTACAATCTCTTCAACTCGATCATAATCGTATGTATCTGTGCCATTTTCGTTTGAAGCATAGGTCCTATTATCCCCCGATTCATCATTCCCGTCACTTTTCTCACCATGCATATTCCAACATGTATAACTTCTATCAATTCTATACCGTATTAAATGCGATGCCAACTGAACCGCGTCAACCCGATTCCTATAACAGCAACAACAAGGACATGTCATTCGACTGGGGTCTTCGGCATGCGCAACAGCAAACTTAACGAATTCCGATACCCCGTTCTCGTACTCTTTTGACAATCGATTGGAATACATCCATGTCTTATCCATGGTTTACGGTTTCTGAGTCAATCTGAGCTAAATGATAAATTCGAAAACAAAACCAATACTCAAAACTTGCACTTGCTCTTGCACAACCATATAACAAAACCAATACTCAAAACTTTTCACTAAATTCATTTTATTCTATCAACTACTTTAGTACACAAGTATAATACATTCCTACCAAGAAAAGAGACGAGTAGAACACATAAACAAGAAACCATCATTACTCAAAATCAATCATAAAAAGCACACGAAAAAAACAATATATTAATAGAGTTAACAATATGGCTACCTTTATTAAATATTTTGTTACGCTCTCTATTATTTCTCTCTTAGCTTGTTTTACCAATGCACAACTTGTTAATGTAAAATTAAAAATAACTGAAGCACGGATTTTAAAATAACTGATATTTGTTTAGTTTATAAAACTCCATATTTTTGTAACACTTATATAATAACACAATATTTATATGAAATTCATGAAATAACACATATATTTGATTAGTTGCCTACATAACAAAGTATGCATATTCAATTTTCTAGATGTCATATTTTTCATGAAATGGGACAACTCGAAAGAAATTAAGGCATGATTAAGAATGTCCCATAGTATATAGATTGAGGACCAAAACATTCATATAGTAGTAGACTGGGCAAGCCATTGTTAAAGGAACGTTGACTTTGATTATTAATACTAATAGGGAGCAAGACTTAGTCACATACACGTGCAGGGATGTTATTGTTTGTGGATGTTTGCACTGCAGGAAGAAGAAGAAAACAAAAGAGGGCAGTAAGTAGCACATGTGACCTGATATATGGCATGGCAGGGTAGAGTGTGAAATGTTTGTTTGTGCAGTAACGCGTGGGGCCTCATTTTAGTCTAAGATATGTTTTCTGCTACGAAATTTTGTAATAAACAAAAAAGACAAAATATTTTGTATAGATTGAAAAGAAGAAACAATCACCTGACGGTTCTCCTGTGGCAAGCAGTAGTCCTGTTGTTGAAAGTAACACTCCCGGTGAGATATATTGCTCTTGTTTTCTTTTCTACAAATCAAACGAGTAACTTGTGATGATTTGACACCTTTGAGTTCTCTCTGCAGATGCTAAAAGTGAAACTGCCCATTCTGAATCGGAAGGTCCTGAAGAAGTTACAGAAACCAAGGAGGCAGAGAAGCTCTGGTTTAGGGTTTAGGAGGAAGAAAATCTGACTGAGAATAGAAAAGTGATACAAATTGTGTTTTGATATTTATTATAAAACTACCTACGAAAGCACTTTTAAAAGCGCTTTCTAAAGGTCATCTATAACAACGCTTTTACATCAAAAAGCGCTTTCGTAGCATATCCTATAGCAGCGCTTTTAAAAGCGCTTTCTAAAGGTCAGCTTTAGCAGCGCTTTGGAAAAGCGCTTTCTAAGGCTGACCTTTAGCAGCGCTTTTGAAAAGCGCTTTCTTAAGGTACCCTCTGAAAGGCCAGCTTTAGCAGCGCTTCCCAAAAAGCGCTTTCTAAGGGTGACCTTTAGAAGCGCTTTCTTAAAGCACCCTTTGAAAGCGCTTTTTTAAGCGAATTTTTTTAAAATCTACAGCAGCGCTTTTTTCCAAAAGCGCTTTCTTTTATGTGCTGCTAAAACTTATTTTTGGCGTAGTGCATTATAATCTTATATAGGTATATGATATTCAAAAAGTGAAAGATTCCTAAAAATTTTTTTGATAATAACATATGCATAAATAATTAAATAAAAATATATATTGTTGATTGATTAAACAAATTATAACTTATTACATAATGTTAAAAAAATTAAATACAGTTATTTACAATATAATTCTCCGTCACAAATTAAAGCATGTGTTGATAACAATTTTTAAATCGCGATGAACTGTCTAATAAAAGAAATACATAAAATAATTTATTATTAAATAACAAAAATACAAAAATATTACACATAAGTTATATATAAATTACATAACTTATATTAAATAACTAAATATTTATATTATTAAATATTCTGTATAATTTATATTAAATGATAAAATTACGAAAAATAATTTGAAGGTAGAAACAATTATAATAAATTGATGGAAGTAACATAGAAAAATCATTAAAAAAAGAGAATCAGTAATTCGTATAAAAATGAATAATTTTAAAATATTAAAATGAAATTGAGGATATTCTTATTACTAATGTGTATTTTTGAATAATTATTTTACAAATATATTTAAAACGTTATAAAAAGTTCCTCGAAAAAAAAAACTCAAAATTTAATTTCTAAATCGAGATTTTCATTACGTTTATCATTATCTTATGAAATTTAAAAAATTCATATTTAATTCTTCTCATATTAAAAAAAATTAAAATTTGATAAAAAAGTATTTTGTAGTATTCTAAACATATATGAAATAAATTATTTAAAAATTTAAAAATTTAAAGATAACTAAACAGTTTTTAAAATTTTAGAAAATAATAAAGATTAAAACTACATGACTGAAATTTTTATAGGGATTAAAATTTACTATAAAATTTACTATAGTGTGTATACCTGTGAGTTGCACGCGATAAAATTTGTTATACCAAAAAGAAATATTTCATAATTAGTTGTGGTTTATAAATGAAGAAATGTGTGGATAAGTTATTACTTATTAGTAGAACACATGGAAATATCTTTGTTATCTCAAGCATACACAATCCAATTTAAACTAACCAATCTAAATGTTACAAACATCCAATTTTCATCATTTATTATATTTGATTCACTACAATCATCAAAATTCATTATAATTTTCATAATTAACTCCAACTAAATGAAAAATAAAATCATTTGTATGTTTACTTTATCATAAAAGAACAGTTTTTTCATGGAAAAAATAAAGAAAAGTAAAAGATAAGTTAAAATTGACAAACATAAAAAAAAGTCAGAATAAAATTTAAAGTGTGTAAAGTGCAAAGGAAAAAGTAATTTTGAATTAAAAATAATTATTAATTAGTATTTATTTTATAATAATAACCATTAATCAGTATTTAAATTTTGTAATTGGCCAAAAAAATATTTTAAAAAATTATTAAATATATCAACAATGCTATATATAACAAAGACAATAATTAGGAATTGTGACTGTAATATCGTTTCCGTGTCAAATAAACATACAAAATCATATTTGTCTTTTTCATGATCAGATTCTCCTTGAAAATTATACATATGGATCTTAGAATTACTTTTAATAAAAATATTACAGGTTAAAAGCACAATTAATTTATTTTTTTAATAAAAATATGTAGCAGTAAATATCTTTGTAAGTCAGTGATATGTAAATTATTAATAAAACTCTTTTCTCCATGTTGTACCCCAAAATTTACCCTCTTTTTTATACACGCATATTATTGGTTTTATGGTTATGGAATAAAGGTATATTTATCAAGTTTTTTCGGGTTACAAGTGACGTTTATTTCGTCAATGGATATTCTCAGAGTATTTTCCGTACTGAAGATCGGTTCGCCATTTTGTAACGATTCGGGGTTCAAAGATTCACAAGTCCAACCCAACGCGTCATATTCAAGTGATCTTTCGCCAAGATATCTCTGATAACGTATTCTCAAATTCAGGTTCGGCTCAAGAGTCAATTTTTTAAAGAAGGTATCTGAATGTATGGGTTTTCTCGAAAAAATGTGGTGAAAAAGTGTGCTGAAAGTGCAGTTTTTACGCACTAAAAAATTCATAACTTGAAGATCGTGGCTCGTTTTGAATCCGTTCCAGTGGCCAAAATTCCGTATTAACAGCGTCTACGTTTTCATCTCTCATGGATGGAAGTCAATTTCGATCAGAAGGTCTTCAAAAATGCGGATTTATCAAGTATTTTCGTACAGAAAATTTGTGACAGAAATTTATTTGCGTCATGTTCAGAAAATCATAACTTGGTCGATTTTCATCATATCGAGTTAGTTCTGGCGCCAAAATTTCAAAAACTGAGTTGGCTACATTTTCACAGGAGATATCATGTTCGAAAGGTATTCAAAAGACCTTCATTTTTTGCTCAGAGTGCGTGTGACGCGCCGAAAATCCTGAATGCTGAATAATATTTCATCTGGGTCGAAACTTCGAAAATTCATAACTCGGTCAATTTTTATCGGATTGGGCCCATCTTTTTACACAAGGTGATGGACTCAGAGATCTACAACTTTGCTTCAAAAGTCGAGACATAATTATGATCCGATCAATACCAGTTATTTATTGAAGAATGTGTCAGAGTCGACACTGGAGCCCAAAATAAGTTTGTCTGAGCTAAAACTTCAAAAATTCATAATTAATTCACCGTTTGTACGATTGAGCCCATTTTAGGATAGGAGTTAGTTCTCGGTGTCGGCTACATTTTGTTTTTACATTTCAACTTCAAAAATTGCACTTAAGCCCCTGCGATTTAGCCTGGAACGTGACGAACTCAAGTGAACATTGGAGGCCCAATTGCACATTCAAAGTCCATTTTTTTCTCTCTAATTTCTATTATATAATCTCATTCTTTTCACACAAATGGCCAAAACAAAACAACTAACACATTGCACCAATGCATGACAAGACAGACATCCTGAGAAGGTTAAGGGCGTGGGTTCAACAACCACCCCTATTGGTTTTGGTTTTCTTCCTATATTTATCCTTTTACCTATTTTTGTTCTTTCTGTTTAAAATCTTTTTTCATAAAACTTAACATTTTTCACAAACCTTTGATTTTTATAATAAACTCGAATAATTAATTTTAGGTTTTAATTTAATTTTATGTAACTTTAATTGTTTTGTAAATAAATTAAAATTAATTAGAACAATTAGGATTTTGTTTCTAACTTAATTCTATTTTCTTTTTTCTTAAAATAACAAAACACAAAAATAGGTCATTTAATTATCTTTTTTAACTAATTTAATTACTAATTAATTTTGTATTTAATTTTAAAAAACCTAATTCTTTTTCTTAGAAATAATTAAAAACAACAAAAAATAATTTTTCTTTCGATTAAGTTAGACGGGGTCAAAACCCTAATTCTCTCTCGTTCTTTATTCGCGCGCGCTTTATTTTATTTTACCTTATTAATGTAATTGCTCACAAGTTGTAATAGATTAATTAGGACCCTTTTACTTTCATTTATCGTTTTTTTAAGGGTTTGTTTTTGGCTATGTAAATACCCAAAACCTTGTAATAGCTTAGCTTATTTTCCGCACTTTAAATTCCGCAAACTATAAACTGCTTAGATGTATGTTAATAGGACTGTATGGAAAGACAAACTGAAAATTAAAATGGTAGATCACCTAATGTGCAAAGATTAAATAACTGAAACAAATCACATGCACATGCTCACTCTTAGGGTATGCCTCACTTGGTTGCCTCGGAAAATAATGGTCATGTCCCTCGAAGTAGGGATACCCTTAGCAAAGACCCTCGGTTAAAATCATCATAAAGATCATGGTCCCTCGATTTCCCTCGAAGTTGCCTACGGTATATGATCTTGTCCCTCGATGTTGCCTACAAATATATGATGACAATCCCTTCGAAATGCTAAGGTATCCTTACATGTTGCCTTCAATGACCATTACGTCCCTTTCGAATTGACCCTTACAAATTCCAACGACGGTGCTACCTACTCACTAATAGTGGGATAGCGCTGTCTAAAGGAAACAAGAACAGAAACGATCTTTTTTCGAGTAGGTAGATGCTAGTAGGTATTTGCTCAAAACCAAATTTTCCACACTTACACACTTTTCAAATAAAGTTTTCAAAAACACTTCATAACACTCTTGAAGATAGAAGCAAAGGTTAAATCGAAGTAAAAAGAAAATAATTTCAAAACACACAAACACAAAAGCAATTTTTAAAATGATGAGCAAGTACCTAAGAGCCTGTGGAAAACCACGGATAGAAAGGGTGCTAACACCTTCCCTTTCTATAATCTACCCCTCGTACTCAAAATCTCGAAAAAGGATTTTTTTCTGTGCTTTTTTCCTTTCCAGTTGGATAAAATAAAAGTCGGTGGCGACTCTTGCTTACCGCACATTTGCAAACATAAAACGCAAACCAGTATTAAACAGTCTGGTTCTGGCCACCGTATCACACCCCCCCCCCCCCCTTTGTGAACCAAACATATTTTTTATTAAAATTTCTCCCTTCCCCTCTCCTCTCCTCTTTTAAACCAAACATATATTTAATTAAAAAAAATTTCCCACCTCCCCTCCCCTCCTTTTACCTCCCCTCATTTGAACCAAATAGATCCTAGATGTTTTAGGGCTGAAATAGTGTCCACTTGAGATTAGATTTGCTACTCATCCTTTGAATTAGAAATTAAATTTTTTTTAAGGACCTACAAACTGACAAACAAAAAATAATTCAAATATTTTATCAAAAATTAAATTAAATCAATGCTAATAGTCATTTATAGACATACACCTCACAAAAATGGAAGAAACGATGTATGGACAAAAATGTTAGAAGGTGTAATTCTTGTTATGTCAAATATCATTGAGCGTTCGTCGAACTAGTGGTGTCAATAGGAGTATGTCGAATAGCTTGTTGTGAATAGGTTGTCAGTTGTATTCGACAGAGTCGAATACAACAGTTATGTAGTTAGTCGAATTGAAAATTATGTAGTTTGAGAAGATAATTAAAGAAGAAATGGAAAAAGTAGTGTGGGACAAGTTAAAAACTTGTATGGTGGATATGAGAAATTGAAGAAGGTAAAGTTGCAGACGCTATGGAAGCAATACGAGATGAATCAAATGAAAGAAGATGAATCAATTTCTGCATATTTCTCCAGAATTGTGACACTAACAAACCAGATGAAGGCATGTGATGAATCAGTTACAGATTTGCAGAAGATAGAGAAAGTGTTGAGATCTCTGACTATAAATTTTGACTATATTGGTGTGACAATTGAAGAGGCCAAGAATCTACCTAAGATGAAGTTGGAAGAACTTCAAGATTCATTGAAGGCTCATGAAATCAGGTTGAAGCAGAGAAACTCAAAAAGAGAGAAGGTGATTGAACATGCATTGCAATCAAGATTCAACAAGAAAGCTGGAAAAGAGAAGTCGAAGCAGCGGAAGAATCTTGCCAGTGATGATAAGTAAAGCAAGAATACTGATTCGATCAAGAAATGTGTGGGAAACAAGTATTCTAGGAAGAAAGTTGACACGAAAGAGATGCAGTGTTACAATTGTCAAGGTTTTGGTTACTATGCTCGAGACTGTCGAAGAAAGAAAGTAGTGAGGGAGAAAGATAGTGATGAAGCCTAATATGCATGAGCTTGAGATAGTGATTCTGATGATGTGTTGTTAATGGTGAGTACTTAGCCGGACACTGAGAAAACCAACATGTGGTATCTGGATTCAGGATGTAGCAACCACATGACTGGTAATAAAAACTGGTTTACCAAGTTAGATGAGTCAGTTAAAAAGGTGATAAAGTTTGCACATGGCAGGCACATCAAATCAGGTGGTAAAGGAGATATTTTGATTGTCAGGAAGGATGGTCGAAAGGCCATTATCAATGAAGTATTGTATGTACCTTCTATGATAAGTAACTTGATAAGTGTAGGTTAATTACTTGCAAAAGGTTTCTGGAGAAGAATCAGATGAAGTATATATGGCTGATGGAAGGATAATGATGAAAGCACCATTGGTAGAAAATAAAATGTTCAAAGTTGAACTCAACATATCAAATCACAAATGTCTTGCTTCAACTACAAAAAAAGAGATAAGAACTGACTATGGCACCACAGGTATGGACATCTAAACTTCAGAAGTTTATGCATGCTTAATCAGAAAAGGATGATGTTTGGGTTGCCTTATGTGAAGGAACCAAGTAATGTGTGTGAGAAATGTTGCAAAGCAAAGCAGGCGAGAAAGACATTCAAACATGACTTGCTTGTGAAATCAAAGCAAAAACTAGAGCTGGTTCATTCTGATGTGTGTGGATCTTTTGAAGTAAAGTCAAATGGAGGTAACATGCATTTTCTTACATTCATTGATGAATTCACCAGACATATGTGGATTTAACTTATTGAAAGGAAGAGTGGGGTATTTACACAGTTCAAGAAGTTTAAGTTGCATGCTGAGAAACAAAGTGGATGCAAATTGAAGAACTTGAGAATTGATGATGGTGGTGGTGAATATAATTATACTAAATTTGATAGATTTTTTAATGAGGAACGTATAGAGCATGAGGTTATTTCACCCTATACGCCTCAGTGTAATGGCATAGCTGAGAGAAAGAATAAAAGTATACTGGACATGACGAGAAGTATGCCTAAGAGATTTTAGGCTGAAACAACTTAACAACAGTATGTATTCTAAATAGATGTCCAAAGAATAAAATGGTTGAGAAGACACCTCATGAGGCTTGGACAAGGTTTGGTAAATTAGAATCTTTCCCATCAACAAGGTTTAAATTTCCAAAACTTTTTGCATTTCAAAAAATTGATGGCTTAGTGTCAAATTCTGGACCTTATTATCCAGACATGGTTAGATATTTTTTTGCTAACTTTACTCTGGATCCCAGTTGTGCATTTCGATCTAAAGTTAGAGATACTGGTATTTCTTATTAGGCCGTGTGCTAGATTTTTGTCTTTATGTACCCCATTTGTCTTTGTTAGCACCTTTAGCTATGGAACTAACAAAAATGCTCATTTTATGGGTTAGGAAGAATTTTATTCTAATGAGCAAAAATAGTAAACATAAATAAATAATTATTTTAAGGGTCTAATCATATTTTCCTGATCACTTTAACCTTAAAATAATTTTACCTCTTAAATCAAGAAATGATTCTTAATAAATATTTACCAAATGGGAAGAACACCTTACAATAAATTCTTTTCTTCACATTGTTGAATGTGAGAGTCAGTAAACCACATAATGAATAAGTCCATTACAAACTTAGTATTCAACTGATCATTTCATTTTATTAATCTTGAGATTACTCTTAAATATATTGCTTTAATAATAATGGTTGACATTTGTCATTATCGTTCATCCTTGAGATCAGAGACTTAACACTCTGTATAGTTCTAGAGTATATTGATGAATTTTACAAATTCTTTTGAATAACCATTTAGACTTCAGGATACAAAGTATTATTGCAAACCACTTAAGGTTTCACCTTTGGTGCCCATATAGTATTTTTGGGCCCTGGTGAATTAGTTACAGATGATCTAAGGTGATTACCTTTAAATCTTTTAAATTTAAAGAAAAACTATTTAAGTGTTAAGCTTTTCATACAGTGGGTAGATTTATATACTAGATACTTCCCTTTTCTGAGATCTTCATTTTCTAATCTCAAAATCGCATCTTCCTCGTCGGTGCTTTTATGCATATTCTTTCTTCTTCGTTTGAAGATGATTCTTTCATGATTCTCCCTAAGTTTAATGTTTCATCTCCTTTTCTTTGTTCCGGTGTTGAGAAAAATTCTTCATTTTCCTTTTCATTCTTTGAACAAGAGGATCCTTCGTCTGATGTTTATCATTAAATGATTGAGTATGTTCTTTTCAAAGGATTCCACCAGAGATGTATGATATGAGCAAGATAAGGAAGATGATTCTTCGATTTGGTTTTTTCCATCATTAAGCCTTTAAATCAACTCGTTCATCTCTCTCTGATCTCCTTCTTTCTTAATTTTTCCTGAAATTCATGAAGGCTCCCATCTATAGATTTAAGAGTTGGATTAATTTTTCAATTCTTAATTCTTAGATATTTGTTAGTAAAATAATTTCTAATAAAATTTCCTATATGACTAGATATGGGAAAACATTTTAAAGCTATGATATATTTCTTCTTCGCCTCATGTGTTCATCTTCACTTGCTGGATACTTGAAGAAAACTTCATATTTCCTTTTTAGAGTATCCCATATTTCCTTGGAGATTTTATAATGCGAATAGTGAAGATTTCACTGCCATCCAAAAGACATTATTATGAAGTCCTTGGTTTAAAGATTTATATTTATCTTTCTCTTTTCTTTTTATGTCCAAAAGGAAAAGGGTTTTTTCCACTACTTTATCATTAATTTGATGAGTACAGTAAACTAAACCATGAACTATTTTTTTTCTATAATATATTATCTACCCAAAAAATTTCCAAAAATATAAGTTTCTATTTTCAAAATTTTGGTGTTGAGTTTAAAACATAACTTGTGTAGAAAGTCATCTTCCTTCTGAGGCGATTAGTCATTTAAATAGTAGTTAGACTCTGATGTCACTTGTTAAACAAGAGTTAACCTCTTATGCCTGACTTATTATCAGTTGTCTTTATGGTTGGCTTTATAATTGACATAGGTGTCTTACAATTGTCTTTACAATTTTCATCATAATTGTCATCATAGTTGCTATCATGAAAAGATGATGCATTGGTTAAAGATATATTACCTACAAAACAAGGTTCCACACCGTTGATTAAAATACCAAATATATTCTCATTTAGGTGTGTTAGAAGAAGGAACGTAGGTTCTTTGGTGGCTTCTAGACATCCTTTTAAATTCACGATTCTTGTATGGTACGACCCTCTTGTCGAAGATTAATCGAGATATCAATCCGCCTCGTCTAGTCTGCCTAGGATTTGAGATCCTGGAAGTTTCGAGATCCTTTGCAGCTTCTTCATCAAATAACTCTACACCTGGGGCCTAGTATAACTCTATAGCTACTCAACTTGCATCAATTTAGAAAGTCAAGGAGCTCTTCTTCCTCCTTAGGGAACACCACTTTCATCTTTTCAGCAACATCATCTATAGTATTATCTTTAAATTGCTCAACTTCCATGTCTAAGCCTTCAGTAGTTTCGGCCATCAAGATTTCGGAGGGCTCAGCAAAATGTTCCTATTCAACTTAGAGAGGATCAGAGTCTACTTGCATCGAAGATTTGGGTTTCTCTCTGAGCTACAACATGCCTTCTCTGAGCCTATTTTACACTAAGTCCTTGAAAACCACACATTGAGAAGTTTTATGACCTAATAAATTGTGGTACTTATAAAAACCTCTCTTTTTCCTTTGCTCTAACTGGAGAGTTTTTAGGCCTGGAGGCACTATAATATGCCCGTAACTGACTAATAAATAAAAAATCTCGTCATATTTTGTTATATCAAAAGTATATGTTTTTTTTATGAATTTCACATTTTTACTAGGTTCAATAGGATTTTTCCTGTTCGAAGGTTTCAATAGTTTACAAACGTATGGAGGCATTGGCTTTAGCTCCGCTACATGGACTTCACTTTCTTCGACTTGTTCATCGACTAAGTCTGATTCGAAATAATCATCAGCTTCTACGTAGGCAACCTTTTATTTCTTACTATATTTATTGGATATGGCCTTCTCAACCTTTAGTCGTTCGACTTGGCGAACCCTTTCCATCAATTGGGCCATGTCCCTAAGATACTGGGTGTCTAACTTTTTCCTAATAGAATAGTCTAAACCACCCACATTCATTTCGACCAACTCATGTTCAAGGACTTGTGTAAGGTCATTTTGGGCAAGAATAATTTTTACCATGTGAGACAGATTATTCTTCATTCCAAGGTTATTTTGCTGGAAATTTCTGTATACTTCGTCCTCATTTTGATTTATGTTGACCACAACTATTTCTGGGTCATTTTTCCCTACATTGCCTTGACTACTACATGTGCAGGGGATACTACTGGTCGAGGTGCCTCCCCTTGAAAACCTTAATTTATGGGAACTTCTTTATTATTAGGCAATCCTAAATTTTAGACAAGCCTAACATTTATAACTTGAGGGAACTATTGATTTGGCACTGCTGCGTACCAAAGAAATCTGCAATTTTCCCCATTTGGTTCGCTAACAATTGGTAACTATGGTTAATGTTATGAATTAGTGGATTGAACATTGTACCAATCTGCTGAGTAAGCATGTTAACCATTTCATGATTACTCTTGCCCATATGTTGTCTTACAGACATGAGAGACATTGTATTCAAAGATGGCGTAGTTTGAGGATGTAACTGACCCTCGTTTGGTGTCACGTCATCCGACTAGGTTTGCTTAACACTGATCCCAATTCCATTTGAGGACTATAAGGAAAAAATGCAGTTTATGTATTATCTGCATGTGTGGGCACATTTGTTTGTAGGCTTGCCATCATCGTCGCTGGCATGCCGTAAGGTTGCTCCCTCGTTATCATTGGTAATGAGACTTGTGGAGTATAAGTAACTCTTGGGTTAAAAGTGTTTTAAACTGTGGGATGTATGCCCCCAAGTACTATTGGAACACTCAAATGGTAATGGCAAAGACGTCATTGGTTCAGATATTATCGAAGGTATCATTATCGAGACTGGTATAAGGACGGTTGCATCAATAACCATCGGAGTCTCGGTGTTACTAAATGTTGATTGGGTTGGTTGTTCCCCTTGACTTTGGAGGTTATTCTGTGGATTTGGTGTAGGAGCATTTCTAGCATGTGGACGCACCATTTCCTGGAAGTAACTTATCACCCCTAAAGTGCGTACACACCTGATCATTGGGAATAACTCAAATAAATAATAAACAGGATACCAAATAAGTAAAATTTCTTAAAAGAAAACATTATTTAAAAATTTTTGCACAAAAAAGGTTTCGCTGGACGTACCAATTTGCTTACCAGTATTTTTGGTAAACAATCGCTAGTCTTTGAAAATGTTACTTGCAAGATTTACTAGTACGTCCTATGACATATTTATGGATATATGTTTAAAAAAAAGCTGTTTGAAGTTGTCGTAAAAATAGATTTCGACTACAATGGAAATGAATTGCAAAGGGAAAAGGAATCTCGACTGGGTCGAAATCTATATAAAGTACAATATAAAATGAAATAATGAAGTGCTAGAAATAACAAAAGAAAAGTAAAAAAGAGAAATTTTTCTTTAAAATATAAAGACTAGTGTGCAAGATTATACATGTAAAGACTGGGTACTTCGAGAATTTTGGAGTTTTTGTAATGATATTGTCACCATGTATTCTAACATTAGCAATTGACATTTGTCTCAGTGTATGTCTTCCAACCTTCTTGCTTGCTTCCACATGTCTTTATTGCATGGATAAGACCAAAAAACAATTATTTAATTTGATCGTATCACTTTCACCCCAACTGCTAATGTGAACTATCAACTTTGTCAAAGTCTTAAGTATACTAACTTTCATAGTCTGAAAAATATTCTAAGTCTTAAGAGTAACCCAATCATTTTTACGCTGAAATCAAAAACCATTTATGTCGAAAATACTACCAAGTATCATCCTCTTTCACTAAGTATTTGTTCAGCTTTTTTTTCTCTTATGAAGTCGCAAATTCCTTGACAACATATGCAACATAAATGATTGTCGGCACTATTTAAACCTTATATATTTGATATATGTATAATTTAAAGGCAATGAAATTATCAAATCATTATACTTTTCGCAAGATAAATCGAAGATTGAAAAATAAGTTATCAGATTTTGAGAAGTGGAATTAACCGAAGGGACAAAATGAATTTTTAATTTTCTATATGTTTGAGTGTGTAATAAAAGAGTAGACTTTTTTTATTATCGATATAGTTTGGTTTGAATATCAGTTTTGAAATCAAGTAGTTTCAGTTTCTTCTCAATCATAATTATAGAGATTAAACCGTAATGTTCCTTATCAAATTCAATCAATTACTACTAAATCAATTAACAAACGATAATAAGAGAGTAGACTTTGAAGTTACAAGTGGAAATATAATTACATCCAATTAAAAAACACATTTAATGCTATCAATTGTATGGTGGAAAAAACACCCCTGAATGCATGGAGCACAGCCAACGCTGTCTAAATATTGTTTGAATCAGTTAGTTTATGTTTATGTGTTTCTGTCTTTTACTAGATATTGTTATACTTATTATTTAATAAGCATTGAAAGCGATTTCTTTTTTTGATAGTGATATTATCTTAAAACAAATATGATAAACAAAGTCATAGATAGATAGATAAGATTCATAACTAGTAAAAACAAGTTTCCAATCAATTTATCATACTTCATTTCTTATTACTATAATAGTGGCTATCGATGATATTCTAGTGCAGACAGGTGTTTGGCTTTGCTTAAATGTATTTTTTTAAAGGAAAAATTTATATTATGTTATTGAAAAATATGTGTGCTTAATTTTTATTCTAATCACACATTCTATATTTTTTTTAAGGATTGCATGTAATTAGATGATCTTACCATTAAGAAAAAAACACTACTAAAAAAAAGACATTTGAGAAAAGGTTTTTACATCGGGTATCAAAATAGGTGATGTAAAAAATACAGTTAACAAACTTTTTACATCAGGTATTTATTTCCAATGATATAAAAAATAAGGGAAAATTTTTTTTTCGTCACCTATTACATCGGGCAATCTCATCCACCGATGTAAAAGATTTCCAGAAAAAAACACGGTGGCATTTTTGTAAATAAGAAACAAGGTGACAAAAAAGTTAAAAAAAATATAAGCAATATATTACATCGGTTTAAATAAAAACCGATGTAAAAAATGTGCTTGAATTAATATATAAAATATATTGATAAATCATAAAAACGTGGGTTAAAAAAAAAAGGTAAGCTATTACATCGGTTCGGACTCTCCACCGATGTAATAGCCCAACACGTATTTAAAAAAAAAAAGCAACCTATTACATCGGTTGGAGTTTCCACCGATGTAATAGCCTAACAAGTATTTAAAAAAAAAAAAAAGCAACCTATTAAATCGGTGGAAGTTTCCACCGATGTAATAGCCTGAGAAGTATTTTAAAAAAAAAAAAGCAACCTATTACATCGGTTGGAGTTTCCACCGATGTAATAGCCCAACCCCTTATATCGGTGGGGGTTTCCACCGATGTAAAAAAGTGTAAACACTATTTTCATTTATACGTGAAAACTGTACAGTTTCCATTTCGACCCATTTTCGACCCATTTTCCACGACCGTCGCCGCTGCCATTATCGACCCATTTTCCACGACGCTGTCAACACCACTTCCGCGACGCCCGATTCCGCTCCGTTCCTCACCGTCTCCGCCCGATTCCGCTCCGTTCCTCACCGTCGCCGCCCGATTCGCTCCGTTCCTCGCCGTTTCAACGGCTCACCGTCGCCGCCCGATTCCTCCCGATTCCGTCGCTGTTTCAACTGCTTCCTCGTCGCCGTTTCAACTGTTTCCACCGTCTTCTGCAAATCATTCTGCAAATCATTCTGGGGTTTGTTCTAATTCTATTTCTTTTCTTTTTTGCATTTTCTTTTTCATTACAATTTCAGCATTTTTATGCATTTATGCTATGTTACATTACATATCAATATTATGCAGTTGGCTAGTATACGATAGTTTAAATTTCTATGGTTATTCCTTAAGATAAAGTTATACATGTTTATAGATACTAAACTTAGTAACTTTAACTAATGCAACAAGCTACTTGTTTCAAGAAAATATGGTGTATGTTACTGTTTGTGCAGTGTGAAATTTCATGATCATGATGGTGAAGAGTGAAACATGAAGATTGTTATATTATTAAGTATTTACAGGTTCTGAGACAAAAATTGAATATATGGTGATCGTTTTGAAATTATTAGAAAAGGAAACTAGTGAGAATCAGTTATGTATTAGTGGTGCAAAGTGTAAAAATAATAACAATTAGTAATAAATTGTTAAATGAGAAATGTGTTTTTTCAAAATAATTGGATATTTTATTTGTTAAGAACAATGGTTTGAGAAAAACATATGGACAAGGTTTTGAAAAAAATTTAAGAGAGTGTCTTTGTGTTAGTGTAGTGTTTATATATACTGATTTAAAAATTATTACTAACAAGAAATAAAAAAATATATATAATACGATTAAAACATCAAAGGAGTTAAAATTGAAGAAGAAAAGATAAAATTGAAAATAACAAAGTGGCCTCATATTTTAATCATTGGCCAAAAATAGTTTAATCATTGGCCTCATATAAATTACACTTTGTTACTCGTGTGTTTTATACTTTGTTCCATTATTGTTACTATTATTATACTATTATATTTGAATCCCTTTCTCCTATTTTTATGCTCACCAAATAAAAGAAGCGGAAAATTTAGAAACCTATGACAAAAGAATTAATGGTCCTCTCAGAAACACATTGTTTATCTTTATCTTGGATATTGTCTCTGCTAATATAACCGAGAATTGGATGCAGGTACTAAAAATAACTTTACTTTGTTCTTTACTTTTTGTTTTTCGACTTAATATGAATTTTTAAAAAATAACTCTATATTGTTATATTTATGTATTATAGGTATTTGATGACCCAACAGAATTAACACCAGATGATTTGTATGATTTGCGACTTCGTTGGGTAAAATGTTTCTTTGACTTACATGGAACTTAAGTTTAGCTTGGTGAGTTTTATAGAATTGTATAAGTTGTGGTTTTTGCACAATACATGTGGTTTTTGCTCATGTGTTGAGTTTCTTGATTTTTTTGCTGATGTTAATTGTTATTATTTATTGTCAGGCAATATGATTTTGGTGTTGTCTACCGAAGATTTTATATTGGTAATTCAAGTTTGGAAACTTAGAAATAGTTGAATATTTTAGTATATGTATATTTTGTGAATATTATGTAATTGTAAGTTTTGAAAAAGACTTATAAATAGTTGAATATTGTTTTATATTTTGTGAAGAATTTGTAATTGTAAGTTTGTATGTTGTAATACAATACAAGTTTGCAATACAATTGTTCAATTTGTAAGTTTGTTGTGAAAAATATGAAAACATCGTCCTAAATGTGATATATGTGATGTTGGAAAGCTATGAAATCTATATAGCGACAAAAATATAGTCTGTTTGATATTGGAAAAATATGAAAAAATGGGTACAAATTATATTTGTATAGGGAAACCCATGAAATAAATAATCTATTCCAAAAAAATTTCATACATTTTACATCGGTTATTAGTAAAACTGATGTAAAAACTTTCAAAAAGGGACTTTTTACATCGGTTGGAAGTAATACCCGATGTAAAAAGTCGCGTTACTGGGGACTTTTTACATCGGGTATTACTTCCAACCGATGTAAAAAACTGGATCAATTTTTTAAAAAATGTGCATAATAATTGTTTTTTACATCGGTTCATATATTATAACCGATGTAAAAAAGGTACTTTTTACATCGGGTATTACTTCCAACCGATGTAAAAAACTGGATCAATTTTTTAAAAACTGTGCATAATAACAGGTTATTACATCGGTTCTGATATTATAACCGATGTAAAAAAGGGACTTTTTACATCGGTCCCAGAACCGATGTAAAAAGTCCCTGATTTACTATATCACCTGACTTTACATCGGACCCAAAACCGATGTAAAAAGTCAATTTTACCCGATGTAAAAAGTCATTTCTGCACTAGTGAAACCTAAAGCGGCGACTAAAAACTTCCTCTATAATAAAATGTTTTGGAATGTAATGGTTAAATATGGTGTAAAATATAAAGATGTCACAACCTACCATCCACAGAGAATTCTTGAAAAAATTGATAATCCCATGAAATGGAAAAATAGTGGAATTTTAGTCACATAAAATATTCAAAATTAAGAAAAGAGAAATTTCAATAGTGCAGATGACTACTGCTCTCTCTCCAATGAAAATAAGACTGGAAATCTCTTCCTCTCGATAACACGTTTTTTAGTTTATAGAAGTGTCTATAAAATACCACTTGAAATGTCTACTTATAACCTAGTTCACGGCAAAGCTTTTCATTTGCCCATTGAATTACAATATAAAGCATTTTGGACTACTTAAGAAACTCAATTTTAATTTACAAGCAGATGGAAATGCTATGTTATTGCAACTAAATGATTTAGAGATACATAAAATGTTTTTGTATGAGAATGCAGAAATTTACAAAGCTTAGACCAAGTAATGGCATGATATGAAGTGTCTGAAAAGATATGTAAGGCAGGAACAAAATGTCCTCAAATTTGACTCGAGACTTAAATATTTTCTTTGGAAAATTTAAAAGTTTATTTTTATGGGGGAGTGGATCTCCTTGACGAGAAATCATGGCATGGCATGAGTTTAAAGTCGATGATCAAAAAGTTTGCTATTAGAAAAAAACATGTTTTATTTCGAAAGAATATAATGTGTAATTTGAGTTACACAGAATGTAACAAAGAGTGTTATAAAAATTATATCATTTTATCTCTTAATATTAATTTTATCGAAGGATAAAGATTGCACTTATAGTGAGTTGTATTTGTAGTGAGTTCAGACCCAACGACTACTAATTTGTATTATTTAAAGACGCTACTTTACCTCTCGATTATTAGAATAACTGAAGCGAAATATATATATGTATGTATTGTTTTATTAATATATAAAAAAATTTATTTTACATTATTTTTTGTTTCAATCTACAAATAAAAATATATAATACATTCTAAATCAAATTCATCATCATCATTGTCGGTGAAGGTTAAATATTGAATCCATGTTTCATTGAATCTTGGAAGCAAATACTAAATATTGCATGTATCTGTTTCTGATATAAAACAAAAAAGAGTCAGATGAATAAAATAAGTATTCAATTATATGATATTAGATTACGTAAAAAAATCAACCTCAAAATAAAATATTTTATGTTCTTACAATTCATCATAAAGTATTTTTCCAAACTTCTTTAAATTTCAAATGTTTCATAAAAAATGTTTTCATTATCAATACTAGACGTACACTCATATGATGCACGGATATATTTTATTTAAATATTATTGATAATTATACTAACTTAAAATATATTAATATGAATAATTTTATATTAATTATGTCTCTAATTTGAAATAATGCCAAATTAATAATTGATATAAAAAAATAAGTAAATTTGAAGAATTGAAATAGAAGAATATATATATATATATATATATATATATATATATATATATATATATATATATATATATATATATATATATATATATATATATATATATATATATATATATATATATATATATATATATATATATATATATATATATATATATATATATATATATATATATATATATATATATATATATATATATATATATATATATATATATATATATATATATATATATATATATATATATATATATATATATATATATATATATATATATATATATATATATATATATATATATGCGAAATAAAAATCATAAAATAAGAAATTCCTCATTACATAAAAAAAGTGGATATATTAATTTTTAGTTAATTACAATAAGAAAAATTATAAATTGCATATTTATTAAATAATGAAAAAATAAATAGTTTAAATAATGTATTATTGGGCAATGGCATGATAGTGACATGTAATTGGGGTGCATTAAAAAAAGTGATTTCTAATAATATGTTTATGACTTAGTAGATAGGGATGGGAAACTTAAAATGATTAGGTTAATGGATATTATGATAAGTAATGGGTATGATTATGAGTTTTAATTTAATTTAAATAATTATTAAATTGATTTAATTAATTGAATATAATTTTATTTTAATGTATTATTTATTAAGCAGCACGTATACACGGGTGCAGTTGTGGCTTGTGTTTATCACATATGGAAAGCTAAAAATGATTGGAAAATTGAGAAAGTAACCCAACAAATCAAATATAACATCAAATGTTTAGAATAGGCAATATAGAAAATGTCCAGTATAGACAGAGTGAAAAATTTTGGTATAAAAATCTATAATTAGTTGTTTTATTTGGACTGTATTGATATGTTTGTATAGTGTTTAAAGTCAATATATTTGCGGATTTATAAAAAAAAAATGAGTTACTTATTAATTAATAATAATAATAATAATAATAATAATAATAATAATAATAATAATTATAATAATAATAATAATTATAATTATAATAATAATAATAATAATAATAATAATAATAATAATAATAATAATAATAATAATAATAATAATAATAATTATAATAATAATAATAATTATTATTATAATTATAATAATAATAATAATAATAATAATAATAATAATAATAATAATAATAATAATAATAATAATAATAATTATTATTATTATTATTATTATTATTATTATTAGTTTGAGAAGAAAATTTAGTAAAAAATATTGTAAGCATGAGTAGGTTTTATTGAAATATTTAAAAACATAAAGTAAAATAATTTAAATAAAATAAACAATATTCCTTTATCGAAGAAAGCATGATGGTGGTACATACAAAAACAAATATAATTTTTTAGGATAATTTTATATAACTTATAAAAAGATACACAATATAATTATAGAATATCTTAAATACGTGTAAAATTATTCAATCAACCATTGAAATGTATGAAATGTATAAATGAATTTAAAGACACGGAAAACTTTCAAGTTAATAACTGAAAAATAGAAAAGAAATTAAATGAGAAGCTGTAAAATTAAGAGTAAATGAGAGCAACTCTAATTTTTCTATCACTTGACCGAGTCATTTGACAAGCATAAGAGGTTCCAATTTATTATTATTGCTATATATAAACGGCCAATGTTTCACTAAATCTTATTTATTGTTACCTTTCCACTAAACCCACTCTCTTTAATTATTTATTATCTATTTATAAAAATCTAACTACCTAGAAATCCAAGTTCTACCCCTCTAATCAAATTTAACTTTTAATCTTAATTCATGGGCACATTAGTCTTTTGTTAACACACTTTTCACCATATTTATTTAGTATTTAATAGATCTAATGTGTCATCACATCATAAATTGTAACAATTTTTCTTTTTTTTATCACTAAATATACAATGTAGTTATTATGCCACTAACTAATAACCTAAATTAATGACCATTTGAATTCTTGGAACCTAAACCTTTGAGTACATGATTTTCCTTCACGTACATGCATAAACCTTTGAGTTCTCATATTTATCGTAGAGTCACACAATAATAAATCAATTTGGTTGCAATTTCCATAAACCCTTGAGTTTTTCTAGTCTCAACACTTCAACTATTACATAAATCAATGTCTGTCATTTTCAATTCCACAAAATTTTTCATCATTTCAACTGTTGGAGAGAAAAGGGAAGGCCTTCTCCCCTGGAATGCATCTTCGATACGTTTTATTTCCTCTTTCGAAATCATCTTCTCTTTTTTGTATTCGCAAAATCTTTCCTCTGTGTGCTTAAGTTTTGTTTGTTTTGTTTACAGATTAAAGGAATACATTCATGGCTTGCCCTATTAAATCTATCAAAGACATTAATGATTCTAAAGATTTATGGAAGATCACGGTTATGTGTAAGCATATGTGGATTGTTACTAGTGTGTTGTATCTCAAATTTTGCCTTTTTTTATTCAAGACATCCTCCTAGGGTTCCCAAATACTCAAGGTTGCTCAAGAACCGACCAGACAAATTCTCCTCCTAAGCAATGGATCCACAACTAGGGTTTCACTTTTCATAAGGAAGTTTTGGTTTCAAAGGTCTTAAATGGAATTCATGGTCTCTTATATGTTTCCAAGAATGCTCATACCAAGTTTCAAGCCTTGCATCACAAGTTTGCTCAGTCAATGATTCAGATGGCTGAAAATCAACTTTATTGGGTAAAAAGTCAATTATGGTCAACATACAGTCAAACTTTAAGATTTTTGGTCAACATCAATATTTTAAAGTCATATTCATCATTTGTTCAAGGATTGCACATGATTCCTCAAGAAATCCCTCAAATCATCATAAGGCAAAAGTTGCCAAATTAGGGTTTCCTTAGGAGAAGTCAATTGAACTTTGACCAAGCATAACTTTCACATGCTTCATTAGTTTTGCCCCAACCAAATATAATTTAGAATGAAATTAAATTATCTACAACTTTGAAACTCTAAGCTCAAGTCCAAAAAATGTATCATTTGAGAGATATCAGCTCATACATTACAGGTCATTTCAAAAGTCAACAAAAAGACACTTTTTATCAAGGAAACTTGCATCAAGATAAATAATATCCAAATGTAAAAATGATCAAAACATGGATTGTAGAGGACATCTTGAGCTTTCCAAAAAGTCCAATATCACTTTCAAAAGATGAAAATTGAGAGAGTTATAATCAGTCCAATTGGGGAAATTTTGAGCAAATGCATGAAGTTCAAATTAAACAAACATGATTTTAAGGCTAATTGGCCATTGTTTTAAAGTCCAACCATGCTCTATACTCCTACACAACTCAGAAATCATTCATACACTCCTTGATTTTTTTAATTTATTTTTTATTAATTTAAAGTCAAAATAAAATAAAATAAAATAAAATCATATCTCCTTACAAGAGTCTAAGCCCATCTTATCTTTAACCTAATCAAGCACTATATATTCTTCTTCATTCATACAAACAAGACACGAAAAACCTTGCCTCAAAACTTGTCAAAAATCTTCAAACTTTTGAAGAACCCTAAAAACTTGAAACCCTTATCACAAGCCCTTTCATTACAAACTAGCCATCCCAATCAACCCTAGGAATATCGTAGGGTAAGATTGGATCGTTTACAACGATCCAAACGGCCAGAAAGTACTTGTGCACGCATCATGATTCAATCTATACTTGAATTTCATATTTTTCGTTTTTACAACATTCTAACATTTACTGATGCTTGTTATGGGTTTATGAGATTCAACTATGCAGGAATGACCCATCGTGGAGGTCTCATGTTGGTCAAAACATAACACACCACAGCTACACTGATCTACATTGTTGTTGACATAGCTATTAAACCAGGTTATTTTAGCCCAAAATAATCATCCCGTCAAACTCGCAGCCCTCGATTTAGGGGGGTAGGGTGCTTTTGGTTTACTAATATCTCATATTTTGCAGGGTTGATAAAACAGGTTACCAGAGAAGAAGACCGGAGCTAGGGCTCCGGCGCCTCTCTGGTTCAGGCATCGTTTGTATATCATATATGTTTTATTTCATTTAAGTTAATGAATGTATCATCGCCCCAGCGGTTGAAGCGTGTGCGTTAAGTCATTTGTATCAAAGGGAGTGAGTTTGATATAGCCTTTTGCCATTATTTTCTTCATATTTTCATTTTTTTGCAGGGTAATTAACAAAGCGCGTTGGAGCTGTTTGTAATCACCAAGGCGCGCTTGGCCCAATGGTGAAGGTGTTGGCTGAAGGTTCCAAGGGCGCGGGTTCAACACCCACCCTACCATTTGGTTCTTGTTTTTTTACAAATTCTCTTCTTCTTACTCTTTCCTTTCCCTATTTTTTACAAAACCTACTTTTTCAAAACCCTAACATTTTCACAAACCCTAATTTATTTTTTAGGATTTTTTATTTAAATTTAATTAACCTTAATTAATTTTTAGGTTTTCATTTAATCAAATTAACTTAGTTTTTAGTTTTTTTTCATCAAAATTAATTTAGGTTTGTTTAAATTAATCAACTATTTTCCTTAATTAATTAAAATTAATTAGGTTATTAGATTGATCATCAAACTTTTCTATCAAACAATCACAAGACGATTTCCTTTTCCATTTCCTTTTATTTGCGCGTATTTTATTACTTTCGCTTTTTTTTTAATTATGTATTTGTTTACAGTTTGTAATAGTTTAATTAGGGTTTTACTATTTTCCCGTGTTTTTAGTAATTGTACCCCCCCCCCCCCATTCTAGAAGCCTTGTAATAGCATATAAATCTTTAATTTCTGCCTTTACTTTCTGCATTTATCACTTTCCTTATAATTGTTTAGCTTAATAGGATTGTATGGAAAGATTAAAAGCAAACAATAGCTAATCTTAATCAAAGACAAATACTTGAAACACAATACATTTTGCACACCTGCACCTCTAGGATAATCTCACTTGTTTCCTTCGGAAACACAGTCGTGTCCCTCGAACGGGGGGACATTTTAGCATTGTCTGTCGATTAAAATATCATAGTCCCTCGATGACCCTTCGACGTTGCCTTTCGATAAACGATCTAGTCCCTTAACGAATTGCTAAAGTGCCCCTATGAGTTGCCTTTATGACTGTACGATAACCCACGCTCGTCCCTTCACATCCAACGATAGGGCTTCCTACTAACTAATGGTAGGATAGAACTATCTAAAGTAGGAGGAAAAGAACAATAAATATCTTGAGTAGATAGAATGCTCGTAATCTCTTGCTTACAAACCTTTCAAAACAAAAACATCGTTGACAATCACACTTTCAAAAATATTTCAAAACAAACACCTTGTACGCATTCTCAAAAAACAGAAACAAAAATCATCACAAAGTTTGCCTTCCTATTGACATTTTCAAAATATTTTCTAAAACACATTCACAAAGCATTTTCAAAAAACAAAGTGAGCTAGCGATAAAAAGCCCATAGATAACTACGGATGAAAAGAGTGCTAACACCTTCCATTTTCATAACCTACCCCCCAAACTCAATAATCTCAAGGTATTTCCTTTTCTTTTCACCCTTTCCTCATTAGATAAAAGAAAAGTTGGTGACGACTCTTGCTATCTGCAACATTTGTGATAAAATGCAAAACAAGTCAGTTCTCACACCGTATTAAAGAACTGACGCTTCTGCTGGTGATTACTAAAAGTGGGGTTACCTTTAGAGTTAGATAATTTTTAAATTATTTCCTTGTTTGTCTTGTATGATTTACATTTGGGGTTTGTTCGGTTTTCTTTTCTTGCAAAGATCATATACCCGAATCAGGGGGAATTTTAGGTAAGTAGCAATAGATCATGGAGACTATATATCATATACCAATATGGTTGAAATGATGGCTATGTTAGTGCAACACATTGGTGGGTACTGGTATCCCTCGAGTCAGTCGGGGAGAATATTAGGTGGTCGCCTGGTGTCATAAGCACTAAATGACCTTTAGAACCTTAATTGACCCAACTTAGACATTAAAAGGTATTGAGATAGTCGACTTTTGTGCAGTTTTAAGTTGGTTGATATTCGATACTACGCTCATTAAGATTCAACTCTCGGGTTTTGTTTTGTGGCAAGTCAGTTACCGTGCTAGACAAAACTTATGGGGAAAATTAGTGATTTTGAAATCCCAAGAACTCGGTTACTTCTTTAGGACAGGTTAAGCTAACTAAACTTCAAGAGGGTACTTACCTACAAACTCCATGCAAGCCTTAAACCTAAGGCCTTTGTGTGTTTTTCTTGTGTTTGATTATCTATTTAAACATGACATCATGACATCATAACATCATAACATCATATCATGACTAACCATTCCAAGGACGTAGGGGATTTATCTTTGTTCTATGTTACAGGGTCATTGCTTCCAATTGCAGGAATACTATCCGAATCAACTTTGTAAGGATACCTTCCAAGCTTGAGGAATTTGTCTTAAAGGTTCCCGACAATTCTCAATTCACCAAGAGACATTGTCATATACTCAGTTTAGTTACTACTGGCTTACACAAAGACATGATGGTGTTCTATTCTAGTTCTTTGATTCTAAGCATCACTGTTTTACCTTCCCGAATTATCAGTTGGTTCTTGTTGTACCCTAATTTTCCTCCTAAGATCCCTTCATCATACCATATTGATTGAATCACAACAAGATCACATTAGGGCTTTTGGTTCTCTTCCATATCTTTAGCCTTTTTCTTTGAGAAATCACCAAGCACCTTGACTTGTTTTTCTTTTGTGATCGTGCATGTTTTGTTCTGACATTCCTTTTAATTAATAAAATGCAATGTTGTTTTGTCTTACTTGTTAATAATGTAGGTAAAGGCAATGTGGCTTAGCAAGTGGATCCATGGGCTCATGAGTTTATTTCCATGCCCTAGTCAATAAAGCTTGAGAAGTTCAAACCTCACAATTGAAGTTATTTTAGAACAAATGGCAATCAAAGGTTTATCTTGGTTCACCATATTTCAAATTATCAAGATTGATTCAAAAGTACAAGGGGTTGATTGAAGAAGTAGTCATGTTTGGATAAGACTTTGTCCCTCTTGGTCACAAGTGCATATTTATCTCAATTCTCAAGATATGGAAGTGGTTTTGGTGGCTATGAGTTCTCATTATTATCCTCAACAACTTATATTTACAAAGCAAGAGTTTTGGTACAAGAAAGTTCAAAATTGTCAAATTTCCTCAAAGCATTTTCTTGATCTAGGAGCTAGGGTTTTGAACTTCAATGAAGTATGTCTTGCTCATCTTTTGGTATTTTTGAGTGATTCCAAAGACATCCTTCTATTAAAATCTTTATTAACAAATAACTTCAAAAGTTTCAAGGAGTTTTCATGAGTAAGAAACTTGATGAAGAAAGATTACAAGTCCTCCAAACGAACACCCAATTTCCCATGTGTGACTTCAAATGATCATAACTTGGTCAATTTTTATAACCTTGAGCCCACTATTTTTCCACAATGATCTTGATAATGTGAAATTTATGGCTTCTTTTATGTGAAAAGTGACAAAATGGATGGAAGATGCCCTAAGGATACAAAAGATAATAGGTTATTTCATGATTTTTTTGCAACTTCGACAATTCATAACTCTCTCAATTTTTGGAGATTTTGAATGGTTTAAGTTTCAAATTTTCATTCAAGATGTCTATTTCATGCCATATTTTTTGGTAAAGAGAAAATTACAAGTGGAAGGCCATGTTTGGATTTAAAACATTATAGGTCACTTTTGAAGAAAAATTTGAAATATTTCTAAGTATGGAAAGTCTACCTTTTTTCCCCAACTTTGAATCAATGAAACTTTCAGCTCAAGCATCCATTTGATTCCATTCTTTTCCCACTGAAAATATTGTAACCTCATCTTTCTAAAGCATTAAGAATCATGCCCTAAGACCCCTTGAGCTGAGAATGCCATTGTTTTGAAATTGATAACTTGAAACTGAATTTCTCACCAAGTCAAAATTTTGAAATCCATAATGTGGCCTCTAATCACAAGATTTGTGCGTGTTTTTGATTTAAACTTTATTAACAAACTTTCCAGAAGTTTTTAACACCTCAAAACACAAAGATTGGATGAGTTTTGGTTAAAATAAGATCACACTTTACTCGTGTCCAAACTCCACACGAGTTCCCTCCAAAATGCATCATTCACTCTTCCTTTTGATCCCATTTGCTTTCCCTATAAATACATGAGCCATCCCATTCATTTTCTCAAGCCCGAATAGCCAGAATCACCCTACCAAACTTTCTCCATAACTCAATTTTCTGTAACTTTGAAATCAGTGTTCAAGCCTTTTTCAATCCAATTTTTCTATCAATTCACCTTCCTTGATCTTCCCTGAAGCTAACCATAGAATTACCTTCAAGAGTCGTGCCCTCCATAGAAGTCCAGTTTCAAAGCTCTGCAACTCAACTTCAATAGGTAGATTTCTCCATCAATTCTTCAAAACTTTGATATCATTGTGAAGCTCTCATTACCCTGGTTCTAGTTGCAACACTTGCTTTTATCTGGAAACACGTTTTGACCATGAAATTTCAAATCCATTTTCAAAACTTTCCTTCCAAATTGCTTGAGCTACAATTTATATAAATCCGCCAGGAAGGTGTGGTTGTCTCCGTCTTTAAGAGACGAAGCGAATGGCATAGGTATGAGCTTCTGATTTTCAAGTTTGAGAGACCTACAATTCACGTTGGCTGGAGGTTGAAGATGACCAACGTGTCATCTTCCAACCAATGATGGCATGCCACAAATTTTTTTTAAAATCTGATTTAATTAATGATTCAGTACTTTATTCACTAAAGTCTATATAATGCACAGCGCGCCAGGTCCACTTGATCTGATATTTGTATTTAATTGTTTTAAATTTCAAAAAATCAGAGAAAATTTATTTTTAGTCCAAAAAATCTGAAAAAAATTATGAAAAATATTTTTTATTTTTGTCTTTCTGATTTTTATTTTTTCACAAGTTTATTTTGTGTTTTGATATTTTTTTTATAAATTTTCACTTTATTTGATTTGTTTTAAATGTTTAAAAATACTTTTATGCATTTTTAAATTCTGAAGAAAAAAATATGAAATGATCCAATGATATTGTGACAAATATTGCTGACCTTATTTATTTTTTAATTTTGACTTTCTTTTTTTAATCATTTTTGGTTTATTATACTCATTTGTTTTAATTTTAAAAAATAGTTTCTGACTTTAAAAAATTACCAAAAATTTTATAAAAATATTTGAGTTCATTTCTGATTTTTCTATGGTCTTACTTTTTATGTCTTGATTAATTTGAACATAGTTGATATTTTTATCCCTTATTTTTATTTTAAATATTATTAAAACCTCTTTTAATGTATATATTAAATGCAATATTATTTTGTGATTATTTTTTGGCTAATCTTGAGTTGAATTTTTGATCATGAACTTTATTAACATCATTGGATCCATGGTGTTGAGTCTAACTCCATAAAAATGGATGAATGATTTTAATAATAGTTTGATTAAATTTTAGTTCAAATGTGGTTTGTATATTCTTTTCCATCATTCTTCATCTCATCCATTTCTTATTGCACTAAGTGTTATTGGAGCATGATCTCTATATCATGTCTCAAAACAAATGGTGCATAGATTGCTATTGACCGACCTCAAAATAGGTGCGACTTCTATATAAGTCCACTTACGATTGCTTAACATAGCGCTAAATTTTGTCTCGATTCAAATAAATGATCATTCGTGGCCCAAACCTATGTTTGCAAGCCCAAGTTTGTTAATTTGATCTCTTTGATCCAATAACCTTGAGATTCATTGTGTGGAGGCTTTGCTTCTACAAATCCTCTAATGGATCTACATCACTTTTGGTCAACGCGGATCACTTAAACATCGTTGATCATTAAATGATACTTTTAAGGATTCCAAAATGGATGGTATACTTTACAAAAAGCAAATGCAACTTGTTGTGTGGAAGATTTGGTTCTACCAATCCTCTAATGAGTTCCAAATGCAAGTTTCAAGATGGTCATCCAACTAATCACTAATTATTAACAATTGATTTTACTTTATGCTTTTATTTTTTATGCTTTATGTATCATTTACTTTAAGCATTACATTTCATCCTACTTTTCATCTTTGCTCACTTGAGCATTTATATTCTTGTCATTTTATTTTACTCACTTGAGCCTTTCTTTTTTAAGACACCTAATAATCAACATGAACTATAAAAAGCTTTAATGATACTTGGACTATTTGATTATTATCCTTGGCATTGTGGAGTATTGGACTTCTTGGACTTAGGATTAGAAACCCTGGCCTATGTTGGAGACCTTGGACCTTAATTGATATTTTGTATGGATTTCTTGAGGTTTACCTCAAGACATTGGGTTATTTGTTTGTTTTGTGTGCAGGTTATTGTGATTACATACTTTGTCTGTAATCTGGAATTCACCCATATACAGCCGTTACTCTGCCCAATTTTTGTGAAGACTTAATACACTTGAAGTTTGGTTCTCTCAAGAGGTATAATATCTTTGTTTGTTTGGTTTCAATCCAAATAATGAGAATTCTATCTTGACTAATAATGTCAATTATTGGCTCTTAGATGGTTCTTATCCCTAGCTTTTACCTTATGCTTTAGGATAATCTCTTCTTCTCCTCTCATCTTCTTTAATTTCAAAAATCTTCTTCCTCCTTTTGAAAACTCTTATTGTTTTTAAACTTGAACCACTTTCATAATAAACTTGGACTTATGTCCAAGCATTTTAAAACATTTTCATAAATAAACTCCAATCAACTTAATAATACCTTGACATTTTTTGTGAGAAGACTAAAAGTCAATTAATCTCATTTCAAATCATTTTGCCACTTTGGCTTTTACGTTTAAACTTTTCTCAAAAGATTGAACTCTTGTCAATCCTTGTAGTGATGCAAACAACTATACTTCTACAATATGTAGTGAAGAGAGATATTTTCCACTTGAGTGTTGAGTGAGGTATTGTTGATTTTAAGATCCAAGCCATATTCTCCACTTTGAGATGATGCAAATTCTCCTTTCTCATAATTGTGGATAGTAGATATGTTTGTCCACACGGATAATGACGATTATGTTTTATCACATAAAATTAACCATCACATTTGTGTTTTAAATTTTTAAAAGAAGAACTTCTGGGTGATTACAAGAATAAACTACAATTGAAAATTGCCAAGCATGCTTAAAGGGTCATATATTATATGAACAAAACTTTATTTATTTGGACTCTGTTTGCATTTTGCTATTTTAAAATCAGTTTGTGTGTTTTCAATATGGTTTTTGGAATTTATAAATGTAGATCATGGTTTGGTATTTGAATAAAATCGTTGTGTTGTATTTAAAAATCGTGTGGAAAATTGTGTGTTGGGTTGGAAAGTTAATTGAATATTTACTCATTGGAACATGACTATGAGTAGTTTCCAATCACTCATTTTCTTAAGCCTACTAATAATAAAATGGTGAGGCATGCACACAATATATATAGGTTGCCCACTTTTAACTTTCTATTGCCGTTAAAACAGGTTATTACAAATGATTTTTAATTTTTTTAATTAATATTATTAAATATTAAAATAATAATATTCATTTATGTTGATAGGTATTTCTAGATTTTTTCACTATTCATCATTATTATCTTCTCTACTATAAATTATTAAAATAATAATTTTTGCTCTTGCATATGTGTTTTTTCAGATTTTTTCACTATTGAAAACTCGTTATTCTATATCTATATCAAGTTTCCATCCCACATTCATTTTTTTAGGATTTAAACAATAAATGTAGTCTATGTAGATATGAAAATAGAATTTTTTGGTTTAGAACCTTCAATTTAAAGTTTCTGTAATTTTTTCTCAGTTTTGTTAAAGTTTACTGGTTTATTTTTTTAAACGATATTTAGTGGTTTTAGTAATAAAATTTTTGTGATTTTTATTTTGATCTGTATAAGTCTAGTCAATCCAATTTCTTAGTCTTAAACATTTCTACCGTTATAGAAAAATGACGACTTCAATGGAGAAAGATTGATCTCTTGCTGGTCCATCCCTAAGTGGGTTAAGCCTATCTTTGTTTATATTTGTATATGTGTTATTACTGTTTTTGTGTTATATGCGGTATATATGTTTGTCTGGACTTTCCTGGTTTTCAGGGTGCTTGGTGATTACTCATAAGTCCTATATCCAGACTTGGGCAAACTTTAAGATAGGACGGGCGGTATAGTCATGTTAACTTTGAGGGAGTAATCCCAAAAAAGGAGGTTTGAGATCCCCCACTCAGTGGAGGCCCCTTTGATTGTAGTTTCATTTACCGAGTAATCGGGAAGACGTACTGCTTTCGACCTGGGAGCCTGCTGAAACTGAGGACCGTAGAATACCAAACCCATCTTGGCCTTTTAGGTGTGTGCGGAACCTATGACGGAGTAATCCGGAAATAGTTGTCACGCGATACTACGCTCGGACGAGTCTTTCTTGAGAATTTTACTAATTACTGAGTTAATCGGGAAGTTGGTAATATCTGAAGGAAGGATGTAGACTCTGGGAACCTCTAGAACCTTGTTCGGCAGGTGATAACTTTTAGACCAACACCTTATGGGTAGTACCTTCGACCTCATGCTCGCGATGTTGAACCTATGAACCATATATGTGTGATCTTATGTGTGATTGTTGCATCATGCATCCATGCACTCATAAGCATATATTGAAGAAACCATATTTCAAGGGATTTAAAGGTTGACCATTTGTGAATATCTCAGGTACTTTCTAACCATGGATTCTGGAAAGAGAAAGATTGGGAAATATAGTTTCAAGGATCCCAAAATAGATGAGTTGATCAGTCTAATTCCTGAGATCGAGTGTTCTGCAGACTTTCAGAAGAGGTATGGATCCATTATTCCTCTCATGAAGTTGAAGATGAAGGAAGATATTCTCTCGACCTTGGTCAAGTTCTATGATCCGATGTATCATTGCTTTACTTTTCCCGACTATCATTTGATGCCCACACTGGAGGAGTATTCTTATCTATTGGATTTACCTGTTACCGATCTTGTTCCTTTTACTGGTTCAGTGGGTGAGCCAAAACCACATGAGATTGCTGCTTTGATTCATCTGGGGAAATTTGAGGTGGAAGCCCATATGACTACTAAAGGAGGAATTAGAGGAATACCAACTCAGTTCTTATTGGAGAAAGCTTGCTACTTTGCCAAAATGAAGAGTACAGTCTCTTTAGAGGCCATCTTTTCTCTACTTGTTTACGGGTTGTTCTTATTTCCTAAGGTGGACAAGTTTGTTGACATTAATGCTATCAGGATCTTCATGATTGGAAACCCAGTTCCTATATTGTTGGGTGATGCTTATTACTCTATTCATCTTCAGAATTCTTATCATGGGGGGATGATTATCTGTTGCACGCCTCTGTTGTACCAGTGGTTTATCTCTCATATGCCTCAGTCTGATGCTTTTTGGGATGTCAAGAAGGAACCTCGTTGGGATCCTAAGATCATGGTACTTACGCACTCGGATATTGATTGGTATCCTCGAGCTTACCAGGATATAGAGGTTATTGACAGTTGTGGTAGTTTCCCAAATGTACCTCTTCTTGGTACAAAGGGAGGAATTAACTATAACCTTGTTCTTTCCCGGTGACAGCTTGGTTATCCGATGAGGGATAAATCAAATAGTTTTTATTTGAGTAGTTTCTTTCTGAAGGAAGGAGAAGACCATAGGGAAGCTAGGGAGTAGATTGGGAAGGCCTGACGTCACATTCATAAGAAGAGTAGGAAGGATTTGGGACCTAGGGGTGCTGTTTCTTTGGAGCCATATCTTCAGTGGGTCCGATCGAGAGCAATTCAGTTAAAAATTTCGTATACCCGGGAGACACCCATGCCTGATCTATTTATGAAGACCACTCATCCCTTATTAAATGATCTAGAAGAGCTGCAACTTGCTTTGATTAGGATGCAACAGGAAAAGGATGCTTGGAAGAACAAGTTCCAAACTTTAGAGAGTTCCTATAAAGCAGACTTGAAGGAGAGAGACGACTTGATTGAGATCCTTGGATTCGAGCGGTAGAGACTATGGAGAGGCAAGGGGATTTATTTTCTCCTAAGCCTCAATCAGGTGCTGATTACTCACTTCCTAATTCAGATGATTGGAAGGAGGTTGCCATCAGACAAGCGGAAGAAAACTAAAGGTTGAAGGCTCAGATTTCCAGGCTCACGGGGAAGCGCCAGCGTATAGAGTGATCTCCATCAGTTCTATTTCTCAGGGTTTCAGATTTTATTTTCATCTTGTACTTGGGATCATTGAAACTTGTAATCCATTTTGAAGTTGTTATAATAATATTTTTCAGTATTTCAAATGCGTTATTACTTTGATATTTGCAATGTGTCTATAAATCTATAAATCCCTTGAAATATTAAATAAAAAAGTAAAAATAATCATGTGCATTACATATCATGCATCATATTGCACATTTTTCTTGCATTTGTTATGCATATCCAGGTGTCTTACCAAGCTTCTTAACTTCGTTCAGCAAGCTGACTCATCACTACAACACTCGGGCTAATTTCAGAAAGAAGATGGACAACTTAGAACAAGAGAATCGCGAGTTGCGCAAGGAAGTTTCTGCTCTGAAGGCTGGCATGGCCAATCTCACTACTCTGATGGAAGCTCTGGTGGCTGCTCAGAATCAGCCATCGAGTGTTCAACCTCAACCAACAAGGGAAACTACTGAAGCTCCGACTGTTCCTGTATCTGCTACTCCAGCTATTGTTCAGAATCGCATGCCCCACTGTTATCCATGGGGAATGCCAGAGAATTTTGCACCTGAAGGTTTCAATCTTGGTCCTCAAGATACTCCAGTTTTTCAGACTATTGTTACTCCTGCACCTCCTGTGGTGGATGTTCCTACTGCACCTCCTTCGGTGAATATGGTTCCGTTTGTTAATGATGATGTGTGTCGTCCTTTCCCTCCACCGAGTTACGACTTGGGTCTTTATGACAGAATGGATGATTTTCAAGAGCAGTTTGACAAGATGCAAAGAGAGATGAAGGCCCTCAGGGGAAAAGAGCTATTTGGGAAGAATATGAATGAGTTATGCTTGGTGCCGAATGTTAAGATACCTGCTAAGTTTAAAGTCCCGGAGTTTGAGAAGTATAAGGGCAACACTTGCCCTCGTGCTCATCTGGTGATGTACGTAAGGAGAATGTCTACCAATATTAATGATCAGCGTCTGCAGATTCAATTTTTTCAAGATAGTTTGGTCGGTGCTGCATTGAAGTGGTATATGAGTTTGGATAGAGCCAATATCCATACTTTTAATGATTTGGGAGAAGCATTCATCAAACAATACAAGTACAACGTGGACATGGCGCCTGACCGTGATCAACTCATGGCCATGGTTTGGAAAGACAGGGAATCATTCAAAGAATATGCACAGAGATGGCGTGAGGTAGCCTCCCAGGTGATTCCTCCCATGGAAGAGAAGAAGATGACTAAGATTTTCTTGAAGACGCTGGGTGCTTTATACTATGAGAGGATGGTAGAAAGTGCGCCAAGTGACTTTACTGAAATGGTAGGAATGGGTATCCACTTAGAAGAGGCTATAAGAGAAGGCCGTTTAACGAATAATGAAGGATCTGGAGGTGCGAAGAAGCCATCTTATGGGTTTACCAAGAAGAAAGAAGGAGATGCAAATGCTGTTATACAAGAGAGGAGGGTAAACACTCCTAGAAGGAATTATCAGCGTCATCAGAAATTCACCTTAGTTACTACCGGCATTGATTCAGAAGAAGTTGGTTCAGATCTGACCACCTCCCGCCGTACCATCACCATTGCCTTGGTATTACAAGGCAGACCAAACATGTGCTTTTCATCAGGGAGCACCAGGGCATAATGTTGAGAATTTTTATCCTTTGAAGACTGAGGTACAAAAATTGGTGAAGTCTGGTGTTTTATCTTTCAAGGACGTGGGACCTAATGTGAAAGATAATCCTCTACCCAAGCATGGGGGAGTAAATGTTGTGAATATGGTAACCGGTTGTCCAGGCGACTTCCGTATTTTTGATATTAATCTGGTTAGAGGAGATTTGGTGAAAATGCATGCAGACCTTTGTGAATTTAGCTACTATATGCATGACCATGCCGGTTGTGCTATTTGCAGTACAGACATACATAGTTGCGATAAAATAAAGGCTGATTTACAGGAGATGATGGATGATGGCCTAATCCATATAATCAGGCATAGTGAAGAGTATGAAGAGGAAGTGAATATGGTTTCTGGATGTCCTGGAGAATTCAGAATTTTTGATGTAGAGTATATGAATGAGGACCTCGTACTGTTGCATGTTACCTTCTGCCATACGGTTGATAAGGTGGAACACCAATATGGATCTTGCCAAGTTTGTTGTCGAGACCCCCGAGGATGTTCAATCGTGAGGAAGGGTGTTCAGTTTTTGTTAGACAATGGAACTATCAAGTTCACAAGTCAGAGGGATGATTACCATGAGGTTGATATGATTGAGGTTTGTTTGACTGAAGAAGAGTCAGACGAAGAGTATGCCTCCGTAGATTAGTATTTCTCTTCAGACGAAGATTTGTTTTCCATAAATGACTTATTAATTACTGATTGTGTTGAAGAAGGGGTAAACGTCATTGTGTCTTGTTTTGGTGCACCCGCCCATTTTGAAGTTGAGTATCATAGGAAGCCAGTTGTTACCCCATTGGTGATTAGTTTTCCAGGTCCTATCCCCTACAAGTCAGATAAGTCTGTGCCTTACAAATACAACGCTACAATCTTAGAGGATGGAGTGGAAGTTCCCATCCAGCCAATGCTTGATGTTGGAAATATAGCTGAAAATAGCAGAGTGACCTACAACGGTCGTGTGTTTGCACCAGTTGTTCGAAGAGATGTTGGTGCTGGAAAGAAAATTATTGAGAATGATGAACCTAAGAAGGCTACGAGTGAGACTAGTGGATCTACGTTAGAGAAAAAAGTGGATGATAATTTAAAGATAATTAAGATGAGTGACTACATAATTGTAGATCAGCTACTGCAGACTCCTTCAAAGATATCTATCTTAGCTTTATTGATAAACTTCTCTGCTCACAGAAAATCCTTGATGAGGGTACTGGACCAAGCGTTTGTGGAGAGTGATATGCCAATAGACCAATTCAGCAGCGTAATAGGAAACATTACTTCATGTAATAACTTGAATTTCTGCGATGATGAATTACCAGATAAAGGAAGGAATCACAACTTGGCCCTCCACATCTCTATGAACTGCAAGAATGATTCACTATCCAATGTGCTGATTAATAATGGATCCGCGTTGAATGTTATACCAAGGAGTACGCTTATGAAGTTGAAATATCAAGGAATGCATATGCGCCCGAGTGGCATCATTGTGAATGCGTTTGATGGGTCAAGGAAATCTGTTATTGGTGAACTGGACTTGCCTATTCATATAGGACCACATTTGTTTCAGATAACTTTCCAGGTCATGGGCATTGTTCCCGCTTATAGTTGTTTGCTAGGACGACCGTGGATGCATGAGGCAGGGGCTGTCACTTCAACTTTACACCAGAAGCTGAAGTTTGTACGTGAAGGGAAAGTAGTGATCATATATAGGGAGCAGACATTGTTGATATCTCATTTGTCCTCTTTTAGCATTGTAGAGGCGGATGAAGCTGTTGTTGGAACCCAGTTCCAAGCTTTATCCATTGACAACATAAGAGGAAATGAGAATTCCATGGTTTCGCTGAAGGACGCGCAACAGGTTGTGCGTAATGGTCATAATGATGTTTGGGGACGAATTATGGATCCACCTGTGAACAAGAACAAAATTGGCTTGGGGTTCTCTTCAAAGAATGACAAAGGTAAGGGCATGAAGCCGAAGTTTACTGCAGGCGGGTATCAAGATATTTTCCGTAGTGGGGGTTATCTTCATCCGACTGTTTCCAAGATTAACGCCATTGTGGAAGATGAAGCAGAGCAGGAAATGCCGAATTACGTGACGCACAGAGTTAGGGTTCAGAACTGGATCACCATTGATGTTCCCTCTTGCATACATGTTTCAAAGTAATTTGATTTGTTAATCATTTTTGAAAAAACTTTCACTCTTCCCAAGGTGGAAGTATTAATGTTGTAGGGCTTATCTGTTTGCTGTGACTTTTAAAATCAATAATAAAAGTTGTCTTTGTTTCCCAAATTATGTCTTTATTTTCTGCTTTTTATTGGATAATGGTAATCAGAAAAAACCTTTCAAAATAAATAATAACTGGAATTCAATCTGCATGATCACTTGTTATATGTGTCTGTTTCTAAATGCCATCACAAATCATATGTGCAGATTAATTAAAAAAACCAGTTGAATACAATGACCCTGCACCCTCTCCCAACTTTGAATGCCCTGTGTATGGGGCTGAAGAAGAAGATTATGATGAGATTCCATAAGAGGTCTCACGATTGCTTGAGCACGAGGTAAATACCATTCAGCCATATAAAGAGCCATTGGAAGTGATCAATTTGGGTTCAGAAGAAGATCCAAAGGAAGTCAAGATTGGAGCATTGTTGCATCCTGATGTGAAGAGCAGGTTGATTGAGCTGTTGAAAGAGTATGTGGATATTTTTGCTTGGCCTTATCTAGATATGCCTGGTCTAGATACATATATTATAGAGCACCGTTTTCCGTTGAGGCCAGAGTGTCCGCCAATTAAACAAAAGTTGAGAAGAACCCACCCAGATATGGCAGTAAAAATCAAAGAGGAGGTTCTACAGCAGATTAATACTGGTTTTCTTGTGATGTCAGTGTTTCCTCAATGGATTGCCAATATTTTCGCAGTACCTAAAAAATACGGAAAGGTCCACATGTGCGTAGATTACAGATATCTAATTAAAGCTAGTCTAAAAGATGATTTTCCATTGCCACACATTGATATGTTAGTGGATAGCACATCAAAATTTAAGGTATTCTCGTTCATGGACGAATTTTCCGAGTATAATCAAATAAGAATGGCTCCAGAGGACATGGAAAAAACAATGTTTATCACACCCTAGAGAACATTCTGTTATAGAGTGATGCCCTTCAGGTTGAAGAACGTTGGTGCAACGTACCAGAGGGCTATGACAACCTTATTCCATGATCTGATGCACAAGGAAATTGAAGTATATGATATGATTTCGAAACCCCAGACTGAAGAAGGGCATGTAGAAGATTTGTTGAAGTTGTTTCAGCGTTTGAGGAAGTATCGTCCCCGCTTGCATCCAAATAAGTGTACCTTCGGTGTCTGATCGGGGAAATTGTTGGGTTTCATTGTTAGCCAGAAAGGAATTGAAGTTGACCCTGATAAAGTTAAGGAGATTCAAGTGATGCCAACACCAAGAACTGAAAAGCAAGTCAGAGGTTTCCTCGGGCGTTTGAATTATATTTCCAGATTTATCTCCCACATGACTGCAACATGTGAACCGATCTTTAAGTTTTTAAAGAAAGATCAAGGTTGTGTGTGAACAGATGATTGCCAAAGGGCATTTGAAATTATTAAAGAATATCTGCTTGAACCTCCAATATTTCTCCCTCTTGTAGAAGGAAGACTGTTGATTATGTATCTGACAGTGTTAGATAAATCCATGGGTTGTATTCTGGGACAACAAGACGAAACAGGGAAGAAGGAGTTCGCCATTTGTTATCTCAGTAAACAATTCACTGATTGTGAGTCAGGGTATTCCATGCTGGAAAAAACATGTTGTGCTTTGGCCTGGGCGGCAAAACGTTTGCGGCAGTATATGTTGAATCACAATACTTGGTTGATCTCCAAAATGGATCCAACCAAGTACATTTTTGAAAAGCCTGCTCTTACTGGGAGAATTGCTCGCTGGAAGATGTTGTTATCTGAATATGATATCAAATACCGCACTCAAAAAGCTATTAAAAGCAGCATGTTGGCAGATTATCTTGCTCACTAACCAGTGGAGGATCACCAGTCTGTAGAATATGAATTCCCCAATAAGGATGTGATGTTCCTGAAGGTGAAAGATTGTGATGAACCATTTCTTGAGGAAGGTCCTGAACCTGAATCTCAGTGGAGTATGATATTTGATGGAGCTGAATGCTTATGGTGAAGGAATTGGTGTTGTGATTTTCAATCCTCATGGATCGCTGTTGGTTCTTGAATTCGACACCTACTATATATTGGCCCCATGGACCAAAAATAGAGCAGATAAAGCCAAGCTGGAAAATGCTTCGACGGATGGAAAAAACTTAGAGAAAATATCTGAGTTATAAATTGGTCTTCGACCAGACATCACCATCAAGCCTTCGACGGGAAAGGTCCTGTGGCCTTCGACTAGAAGATAAAACCTTCGTGTCAGCACCAAAGGCGAAGGATATTTGAATTTGAAGTTTGGAGGGAAATGCAGTTCGCCAGCAGTTAAAAGAAAGCAACGTGGTAGGAAGATAAAGGTCGAGGGACATGCAGAAGACACCTGTCTTCATCCTAGAAGCAAAAACACCCTCGACAGTTACATAATTTTAGTATTAAACTAGGAAGTTTGAGTAGAGTTTTCATGTGTTCAACCTATTGTGCTAGTTACTCAATATTATTCAAGTACCTGCTGTGTGTGAAAGAATAACTGAGAATGTACATTGGAAACACCATTTTTTTATTAATAAAGTCTTTTTACATTACTTTGAACTTCTTTTGCAAAGCTTACATTTCTACATCTTTACTTGCACTTCTAGTTACTTTCTTACTTTCCAAAACCATAAACACCATATCCTTGGTCGAACGTGCGTTCTTCCTAGATACCAACTTTTACATAAAACCAACATAAAAACTAGCATATGTTCTGGGATCAATCTGATCGAACCCGCGAGTAACCAAAAGGAATTTCCTCTTTGGAGGAGCAACAATTGTTTACCAAAAACCACGGTAAACAAATTGGCACACCCGGTGGGACGTTGCTAGTTTTTATCATCTATTTGTTCATGTTATTGCTTTCCTTTTATAAGTATACAACGTTGCATGTTATTAAGAAGTGGTAGATTAACCAACGAGTATACTGTTAGGAAGATAAATAGCAAAAGTAGGATGGCTAATGAGCCAAATCATGGAGAAATACCTCCACCAAATACTACTGGAACAACGGTTATGACTACCGTTGGAGAAAATATCTCAACTTCTGTTGGTTCGGTACCAACGTTAACCACAAATCAAACAGGACCCTTACTTTCGTATGTGGGTCCTAGAGGTCCTTTAGGAACGCCCCCACCAAGGGCAAATCCAGGATCTCGACCGTATATTCCCCCAGGATTTTCGATAGCCTGGATGGGTCGAGAACAACCATATGGCATGCCAACCACTGAAATGGCTAGCCTTATGAACGTTGCGTCTACTTTTTCAGAACCTTTGGTGAGTGCATCATCACCATTATAGGGATCTGGAGCCAGTATGGAAAATTTGGGTAGAAACCAGATTTTAGGAGGACCATCACATGCAATATCAAGCCTCACAAATGCTTATACAACAATTTTGAGGCAACAGATGGACGAAAGCAACCATTATATGGTGCAAATGTTGGCACAAACCCTAAGTACACTGCTGAACCCCCTAATACAAAATACTAACCAGTCGAATCAACAAATGTCAGCGCAAATGAAACACATGGCTGAATTCTTTGGGGTACCCCAAACTATTAGACAACCCCAAAGAATACCAATAAGAGTAAAACAAGGGGCAATCGTGGAAGAAGAGTTAACCGTTAATCAAAATCCACAGATCCCTAGAGTAGGAATAGAACAAACTAGGGTCGAAATATCTCGAAATCCCCCACCAATCCCTAGAGAAATCGATCAAGGGGGTGATTATGGTGAATAATAACTAAAATGCTGATGAATTGATACAACAAGTTCGACACCAAAATTATGGAACGGATAATAATCTGACTGCCATGATCGAAAGGATTATGATACAGAATGGGATGAACGTTGGTTTTCACAGACCAAACTTCACATCCCCATGGTCAGAATATATCCTGCAAACAGAATTACCCCCTAGGGGAAAAGTCCCCAAGTTTAACAAATTTTAAGGGCATACGATAGAATCTACTATCGAACATGTGACGAGATATTTGATAGAAGCTGGGAAAATAGCGAACAATGAAAACCTTAGGATTAAATACTTCCCATGTTCTCTAACAAAAAACGCTTTTACTTGGTTCACTATCCTCCCAGACAATTCGATCCATAATTGGAATCAATTGGAAAGGTTGTTCCATGAACAATTTTACATGGGACAGACCAAAATAAGTCTAAAAGAACTAGCTAGTGTGAAGAGGAGATTCACTGAGCCAATAGATGAGTATCTAAATAGGTTTCGAATGCTTAAAGCCAGATGCTTTACCCAAGTGCCTGAACATGAATTGGTCGAAATGGCAGTAAGAGGCCTGGATTATTCCATTAGGAAAAAGTTAGATACCCAATACTTGAGAGATATGGCCCAGTTGGCCGAGAGAGTTCGGCAAGTAGAACGCCTTAAAGCCGAAAAGACTAAGGCGACCAAAACTCATCGAAGAGAAAGAGTATCCTGTGTTGAAATGGATGATGATGATCCAGATACATCTAGTGATCCTATAGATATCGAAGAAGGCGAGATAGATTTAGCCGAATTAAAACAAGGTCCGCCATACTCTTGTAAATTGCTATTGCCCTCAAATGGAAAAAATCCTGTAGAGTCTGAAAGGAACAATGATAAATTCCCTAAGAAAACATATAGTTTTGACATCACTAAATGTGATGAAATATTTGATTTATTAGACAAAGATGGCCAAATGATAGTGCCCCCAGGGGCAAAAATGCCTCCTTTAGAACAAAGGAAAAAAAGAGATTTTTGTAAATATCACAATTTTCTGGGCCATAAAACCTCACAATGTTTTCTTTTCAGGGATCTTGTTCAAGAAGCACTCAAATAAGGAAGGCTTTAGTTCGCTGATAAGCCAATAATGAAAATTGATGCGAACCCGCTACAAGGGGATGCACATTATGATGAACCCGTGGGCATCCATATGGTTGAAGTTTCTGAAGACTTTGTTAACAAGCCCGTATTTGCAAGTTTTACTGAAAACATATCTAGGAAAACTATCGAAGGGGTGAGGAAGGCCATTGAAGGCCTGAAATTGAACAAAGGAGCTGCTGAAGGCTCAAGAAAAAGGGTTACTGAAGGCCCAAACACAAACAAAGGAGTTGCTGAAAGCTCCAACAAGAGAACCACTACAGGTTCTTACTTGGCTTCCGTTAAAGGTTCGACAGATAACTTGGAGGCCAAGATGCAGAAACTGAATCTCGTTGACAAGAGCAACATGGAGGTAAACATGGCCGAAGTATCTGAAGCCAAGGCTTCAGAAGAATCCATTCGACAGGAGAAACTGAACAAAACAGCATTTCCTAAAGAAAATGAGGATCTGGAAGAATTTTTACATCGATGCCAGAAGAAAAAGTCTGAAGTGATGTTGTGTCCCAGATGAAGTTCTATCTTCGACAAGAAAGCGGCGGAACACATACAAGGTATGAGAGCAGTGAAGGAAAAATGGGGCACCAATGCTTAACCAAAAATGGATCCAAAAGAAAGATACGATCCCAGGAGGGGACATCAAAAAGGACCCATGAACCAGGTAAGGAGGCTACCAACTTATCAGCCTCCAACTAATGTACCTGTAGGTACTTGGCTTAACACTGTGGGCAGAAAAAGGCCCAATGAAGAAAAGTGGCGAACGTTCGACGTGCCAAGAGGCTCTTCTTTGGATTACAGAAAAGATTACCATGCCACTACATCAAATAAAATGACTCATATATCGAGCAACTACAAGGGGAAGAACCCCATGTCTCGTTCACAATGGAGAAGATTCTAAAGGCAGCGAAAGGCCGAGAAAGAGGCTGCAGCAGAGCCTCACCCAGAATATAGCACCAACGTGCAAAGAAAAGGAAAGCAAAGAAAACCTCTAGAGAGGAAACCTCTGGTATGGCCAGAACAATGTGGGTCAAATGACGAAGGTGACTCCGACTCTGATGATACTTTAGACATCATGGTAAACGTCATATCGATGCTGCCTAGGGAATACAACTGTTAGGTCGAAGTAGAGGAAACTGACTTGATGGTCAAACAATAAATGGCCAGACATAGGCCAATGTGTAACTATGTAATGAATAATGGCTGCATGGAGGAGAAAAACGCTTTCTTCGAGCCACCAACTGAGGCGATGAAAAATCACCTCAAGCCCCTATTTATCAGAGCAAAGATAGGGGAAGTGACTATAAATAAGATCCTGGTTGATTGTGGGGAAACCATAAACATAGTTCCACATTCCATGCTAGAAAAACTAGGAAAAGGGGATGCTGATATCAAGCCCCACAACATGGTCCTTTCAAACTATTAAGGGGGTATTGGAACCACCATGGGAGTTATACAACTCGATATCAAGGTGGGCTCCATTCTTCGACCTACCATGTTCATGGTTATTTCAGCGAAACCAAATTATAATCTGCTCTTGGGTCGAGAGTGGATACATGGCATAGGTGCAGTGCCATCTTTGATGCCTCAAAGGGTTACGGTGTGGCGTCCCGATGGTATCGTGGAAAACATTGAGGCAGATCAAAGTTACTACCTGGGTGAAGTTAACCACATTGGAAAGAATAGCTTCGACAGGAATTTGGCACACATAGGGCCATGCAGCCCTCCTGAATTCGATCTGACTCCAGCACCCAATAATTTCTGCTCTCTATACCTACACTCTGACTATGGGTTTCAGTGGGATAGGGAGGATTTGTCAAACATCAACTATGAAGGAGTTAATGATATATGGACAACAGGCTGGGGAAGTGAGTTTGGTGATGATGACTGAGTCACAAGCTCTACAAAAGATTTCGACATATGTAGACGAAAATAGAATGATAGCGGCCTTAGAGGCTGAAGTTAAGTACATGGCTCTTGAAGCAAATGAACAGGTATCTTCCCAAGAAGGCCCTGGGAAAGATTTCGACCCAGAACCTCCTGACTTGGAAGAGAAAGAAGTGCGAAATCAGAGGTTATACGCCATCTATGATGATGAACCTCTGGGTTTCGAAAAAGATCCCTTGGCAGATAGTGTTAGAATTCTAGCACAAGACCCCTTAGGAGAAGTAAATTTAGGAGAAGGTCCTATAAAAAAGCCAACGTATATCAGCACAAAGATAGATCCAGGACTCAGGGTCGAAATGATCCAATTGTTAAAAGAGTTCAAAGATTGTTGTGCATGGGATTATGATGAAATGCCTGGTCTCGACAGAAGCTTGGTGGAACTTCAATTTCCAACAAAACCTGGAAAGAAGCCTGTCAAGCAAACTCCAAGGAGCTTTGCACCGGAGATTCTGTCAAAAATAAAAACGGAAGTCGAAAGAATGCTGAAATGCAAGTTCATCCAAACAACCAGGTATGTCGAATGGATTACAAATATTGTACCTGTTATAAAGAAAAATGGTACTTTAAGGGTGTGCATTAATTTCAGAGATCTAAATGCTACAACACCCAAAGATGAATATCCAATGCCTGTGGCGGAAATGCTTGTCGATTCTGCCGCTGGTTTTGAGTACATGTGTATGCTTAACAGATACTCTGGATATAATCAAATTTTTATTGCTGAAGAAGATGTGTCGAAAACAACTTTCCGTTGCCCTGGGGCCTTAGGCACTTACGAATGGGTAGTGATGCCTTTTGGCCTTAAAAACGTAGGGGCAACATATCAAAGAGCAATGAATTCTATTTTCCATGATTTCATTGAGACTTTTATGTAGATTTATATTAATGATATTGTTGTCAAATCTGTTTCAGGGAAGGCTCACATGGACCATCTTCGATAATACTTTGAGAGGATGAGACGTTATGGTCTGAAGATGAATCCTCTGAAGTGCGCTTTTGGTGTCAAAGCAGGGGACTTCTTAGGCTTTTTGGTCCATAAAAAGGGAATCGAGATAAACCAAAACAAAACAAGACAAAAGCTGTTTTGGAAGCCAAAGCGCCAACCAACAAGAAGGAATTGCAGTCTCTACTTGGGAAGATAAATTTCCTAAGGAGATTTATATCCAACCTCAGTGGGAAAACGCTAGCCTTCTCACCACTACTTTGAATCAACAAAGGAGGATTTGAATGGGGGCAAGAACAACAAAAGGCCTTCGATAAAATAATAGAGTACCTCACCAAGCCACCGAATATGGTACCTCCTTATAGAAATAGAAGTATGAGATTGTACATAGTTGCATCTGCTAAAACCTTAGGGAGCATGTTAGCTCAAGAGGATGAGAATGGTGTCGAAAGACCCATCTACTACCTCAGTAGAGTTTTAAATGATACGGAAACTAGATATAACGAAGTTGAAAAACTATGTTTACAAAACTCAAGCAATATATTAAATCAGTTAATGTGTACGTTTCGTCTCATTTTGATGTTTTCAAATATATGTTTTCGAAACCCATTTTTCACAGTAGAATTGGCAAATAGGCACTTGCATTAATGGAGTATTCATTAACCTTTATGCCTCTCAAGGATGTGAAAGGTCAAGTGGTAGCAGACTTTATAGTTGACCACTCAATAACAGAAGAATCAATAAATTATTTGGAGATTGAACCTTGGAAGTTATACTTTGACGGTTCTAATCATAAAGACGGAACTGGAGTAGGGGTTCTCATTATTTCTCCAAACAAAATTCCAACAACATTTAAGTACAAGATCGAAGGAGATTGTTCAAATAATGAGGCTGAATATGAAGCTTTGATCGTAGGCCTTGAAATCTTGTTGTAATTTGGGGCAACTCGAGTCGAAATAATGGGAGACTCAGAGATAGTCCTAAAAACAAGTTACAAAAGAATACAAATTCATAAGAGAAAATCTTATCATGTATTTCGTGATAGCCAGGCGATTGTTGAAGAACTTCGAAGTGGTTAACATTTGACATATACCCAGGTTGGTAAATCAAGTGGGTAATGATTTGGCACAGATCGCTTCCGGGTATAAAGTTTCGAAAGAAAACAAACAATCGAAGTTAGAGGAATAGTAGCATCCACTAAGTTATCTCCAATAGATTTGGAAACAACAATGTTGGGATACACTGATCACGAAAACTTCGAGATTTCGTTCATAGACAATCTAACAAAACTTGATTGGAAAAAGCCTATAGTAGATTTTTTACAAAATCCAGTGGCTTCGACAGAGCGAAAGATAAAGTATAGGGCACTAAGCTATATACTAATGGGAAATGAATTGTTCAAGAAAACACCTGAAGGTGTGCAGCTGAAATGCCTAAGTGAAACAGAAGCGTACATAGCTCTTTCGACTACACACTCTGGGGCATGTGGAGCACATCAAGTAGGCCATAATATGAAATGGTTGTTGTTTCGGCAAGGACTGTATTGGCCAACTATGTTAAAAGATTGTGTTGAGCTTGCAAAAGGATGTCAAGAATGTCAAGTGCACACAGACATCCAGCATGTATCGGCAAGTGAACTTCATTCAATTGTGAAACCTTGGCCTTTTAGAGGTTGGGCTTTAGATCTTATTGGAGAGATTCGACCAACATCCTCTAAAAGCCAGAAATACATATTGGTTGGCATTGATTATTTTACTAAATGGATCGAAGCAATTCCTTTAGTCAATGTAGACCAAGAAAATGTCATTGAATTTATTCAAAAGTACATTATGTATAGATTTGGAACCCCTGAGACAATAACAAAAGATCAAGGATCAGTCTTTACTGGTCGAAAAATGCAAGATTTTGCTATAGAAATAGGATTCAAATGGTTAACATCTACACCTTACTATGCACAAGCTAATGGCCAAGTCGAAGCTGCAAACAAGGTGGTAATCAGTTTAATAAAGAAACACGTGGGAAAGAAACCAAGAAACTGGCACAAGACGTTGGGTCAAGTTTTATGGGCTTGTCAAACCTCGCCTAAAGAGGCTACAGGAACAACACCATTTCGCCTAACTTATGGTCATGATGCGGTATTGCCAGTGGAAATTTGTCTACAATCAACGAGGGTTCAGAGACATCAGGATATTCCTTCTGAAGTTTATTGGAATATGATGTTAGACGAATTGGTTGATTTGGATGAAGAAAGGTTGAAAGCTTTAGACCTCTGCCTGAGGATCTAGTATGGAAGGTAATTCTTCCAATGGATCGAAAAAAAAGAAATATAGGAAAATGGTCCCCTAAGTGGTAAGGGCCTTTCAAAATTATCCAAACTTTCTCTGGTGGAGCCTATGAGATCAAGGAGTTAAATGAATATAAAAGGCTTCTGAGAGTAAACGGTAAATACTTGAAAAAGTATAGACCTATGCTTCAAGAGGTTAAAATAGCCAAAGTATAGTCATGGTCGAAATAAGAAAAAGACAAAATGTAAATTTAAATCTCATTGAAAATTGCCAAAATGGATGAGTCATTACAATAAGTGATTATGAAAATATAGAGACAAAATTCAAAAGGGGAGATTGGCCTTGATCTGGAGGTATTTGATCCTCTGTAATTCCAGACGCCATTCGCAAAGAGCCTTCGACTGATGAAGGATTTCAAGTTTAGCATCAAGCATTTGGGCTCGATCAGCGTGCTTCAACCCTTCAGCAAGTTCCTCCTGGCTTTCAGACTTGGTATTAGTGGCGAGAAGTTCTTCCTTCCTTTTCTCATTAGCGGAAATTTTAGCCTCCAGTTCTTGGATCTGCGCCCTCATTTTAGCCGTGTCTTGATCAATCTCCTCAGCCTCTTTCTGCCTAGCCTCTTGAGCCTTAGACAGTTCTTTTACTTTGGAGGCTGATTCAGTAGCAGCATGCCATGTAGTAGCTACATGGCCGTTGGACTCTTCGATCTCGCGAACAAGACTCCTTCGAAGATTGTAGTCCGCTGATACTTGGTCAATAATGGAAGTTAAATCCAGAATGACACTAGCTACGTCTGAAGAAGCAACGAGGAGATCAACAACCCTCAAAGTGGTCTTCAGGAAGGAAGGAGCAGTAGGTTCTCCCTCCAAGGTTAGCATTAAGTCTCTTTTGAAATTTTGTGCTTTAACCTTCTGAAGTTCCTCATCAAGAGGGGATGTTGAGGTGGACTTTTCGGACGCAGTCGAAACACTATGGTCAGAAGAACTTTCTCGCCCTTCAAGAATGGTAGTCAAGTAACCCATGGGATTTTGCTGTTTCATCAAGGCCAAAGCATCTTTGGTTCGAGACCCTGTCGAAGGGGCACCCTCATTAGTGGCAGTAGCCACATTAACCACTTGTGCTGGAACATGGGCAGCTTCAGTGTTCGTCAGATTTTGGGCCCCTTCAGTAGAGCCTTCTCTTCCATCAGCATCTGGAATTATTTCATCCTGATTTTCCCCCTCCAGCATATCTTCCCTCTCTATTCCAGCTACGACATCAGTAGCCTCCCCCTCTTCGCCTTCCTGTGCATCACCCAGAGGAGCCCTAGTTTCTTTCTTTTCGCCTATAGGGCCTTCTTCGTTTGCTTCCTCTATGGTCTCATATTGAGGCTCAGAAGTTTGGTTCACTTCATCAGCAGAGCTAACAAAGAAGCCTTTTGCTGAAGAAGGCCTATAAGTGGGATCTCCCTCACTATTTAGCAGAGTGGTAGATCCTTCGACAGGAGTGGGAGCCTGTTTAGAAGTGCTGACAGTATCCTGAAGATTAAGATAATTTATTCTCAGAATTCTTATGAAAAAAGGGGTTAGTTCAGGAAGTAAGCAGATGTTTGTCGAGGTATATACCTGAAGAGGAACTTCGACACCGGGGATGGAGTTGTCACTCTCACTAAGGTTATTTAGCCTAGAGGCTACCTCTTGCTTAGTGGGTTCTCTGATGACTACAAGAGGAGGCCTTGATTTGGTAGCTGAAATCTTAATTTTTGTTTTGGGACGAGGCTCAGGTGCGAGAGCTGCTTTCTTTAATTTTTGTCTCTTCAGAGGAACATGAGGAGACTCCTCTTCCTCATCACTAGAGATTTCGATTTCCTGAACCTTCCGTTTCTTGGGAGTGGTTTTCTGAACATCCAGAAAGATAAGAGTTGAAGACATCAACATCTATATCAGAAAATAGAAAAGAAGAAAGGTATAGCAGAAAGTGAATACCTTTGGTGAAGGGTTAACAGAAGGGTCTCCCCCTTTGGTGCTTTCAGCAGCCTTTTTTATGCTGGTCCTCTTGACAGCTATACAAGAAACAAATATAAGGTGACATCGAATAATTGAATCTAAGACAAGGAAACAAAAAGAAATAAAATATTACCTTTCTTAATCTTTTCAAGGACCAGTTTAAACGCCTCGCGAAGGTGGTGGGCGAAATCCTTCTCGTCGAAGAATTCCTCATTATAATACTTCCTCCACCACCCCTCAAAATTGGGCGAACACATGAAATTGAGAGTGAAGTCGAACAGAGTTAGTACGGTCCGACCAGCGTACCTTGCAATGTGCTTGGTAGCAGCATCCTCTGAGTAATCTACATTATAAAATAACAGTAGTTTCTCTCGAGAGTAGATGGGAGATGGGAGTGACTGGACAATACCGAATTGTTGAGAGACAAGATTCGGTTGGTAAGCAATCAAACTTAATTGATTCTTCAAACTCTTGAATCTCAGTGGCATGATTCTTGGTTGAAGAAACGACTCCCAAATGGCCACATATTCGTCCTCCAAGTCTTCCTCATCAGCTGAAGGAAATGGTCTGGTAAACCATTTTGGGCCAACTTTTCGACTGGCGAAGGGAGCCATGTTCGAAACAAAATTTTTGCACTATGCAAACATCATCACAAAGTTGGTGAAGGCCTTTTGAAATTGTTGACCCTCGTCGGTCGGAGTCAGCAAAGCTATCCTGGTGCCTTCGACCCTCATGTTCAAAATTTCTAGGGCTTCTTCGTTTATTGTATTCTTTTGGGGAAGAAAAGATTCGAAGGTGGTGTTGAGCCAAAGTTGAAGAAGCCAAAAGGGGCCAGAAAGGAGCAAGCTTTCCATGTCTCCTATGACTTTTAGTTGAGTCACACCATTTCTAATGGACTCATACAGATTGGCCAGAATCAATTCAGCCAAGCAGAGAGGGTAGCTGTGATGAAGCTGCATTGCGAGCGTGAGCATATTCTTAGTCACTTGAAGTGACTTGGTACAGAAGACGAATCGAGTCATCCACATAGCTAAGAAAGTTATGTATTCGACCTCTAACACGGTACTGCAGGATTTATCATGAAAATGGTTGATGAATGTGGTGTATATGGGTTTTGTAGCTGAAAACCCAATGTCATCTTCAGATAAGTCCTCTGGGTCAAAGTAGTCACCAGTTGGTCGAAGGCCGGTGATTGCTTCTATGTCGAAGAGATTTGGAGTCACCATTCCATAAGGAAGGTGAAATGTGAAATGAGCGATGTCCCAGAAATATAACGAAGACACTAACATAAGAGGGCAATAAGACAACAATGTCTTCGACAGCATAACCAAATCATAAATCCCCATTTCCTTCCAAACTGGGGTTTACGCCTTCTCCATCTTATTCAGCCAGTGTGAATACTCTGAAGAGAGATTAGGGAACGATCGAAAGATCCTGTTCCCTTTGTTCATGAACTGAAGGTTAATGTCCTCCTTTGTCTGAGCCTGTTGCTGGTTAGCTGGAGTCTCATCCTCAGGATCGTTCCTGGGCTTCTTCGCACATCCTATGGGTTTGAGCCTAGGGTGTGTGGGGAAGAAAGCACTATTTTTCATGGTATCCTCGACGCATGCAGATAGAGGGCCAAACATGACGTATATATTCTCATGATATCTAACAGGGATGAGGATCAGGGAATCATACGCCTTACGCCATTCTCTAGTCATGGATTCAGAGAAGAACCTTGGCCCCTCAGTCGAAGCAGGAGAAGAGTTTGTGGGGAAGATTTCTGGTTGACGCTGTATGTGAGTCACATTCTTAGGTTTGGGGTTGTTGGGAGCGTTAGAAAGGAAATCCATTGTTATGAGATAGTAAGGAACGAAGATGACGGTGTAAGGTGTTTTTCTTTTCTGCAAAGGAGATAAAAATGCTAAGTGTTGTGAAAGTTCCAAAAGAGAAGGCTCAAGGCTATTTATAGTGTCCAGAGGGAAGTGTGTCTCGTCAAAGCCATTTAATGCTATGGACGTAGTGGGGCACGTGGAAAGCTGCAAAGAAGTAATCGTGCAGGTGATGGGAAACATTTGACATGCTTGCCTAGGTTCTAGGAGTAATGGTCATAATGGCAGCATGGTAACGGCTGATTGAAAAGACATCTTGGGAAAGAGTAATAATGGTTCTGAGTGTGGCAGCTTTTGGAAGACGAAAAGCGCACGTTACACCCTTTTTAGACTAAAAGACAGGTGTCAAATGGGAATGTCAAAGAATGAGTGTTTCTCTCGACATCGAAACAAGCATTGTTGGGGGGAAATTTGTTATTTCTTGAATTCGACACCTACTATATATTGGCCCCATGGACCAAAAATAGAGGAGATAAAGCCAAGCTGGAAAATGCTTCGACGGATGGAAAAAACTTAGAGAAAATATTTGAGTTACAAATTGGTCTTCGACCAGACATCACCATCAAGCCTTCGACGGGAAAGGTCCTGTGGCCTTCGAATAGAAGATCAAACCTTCGTGTCACCACCAAAGGTGAAGGCTATTTGAATTTGAAGTTTGGAGGGAAATGCAGTTCGCCAGCAGTTAAAAGAAAGCGACGTGGCAGGAAGATAGAGGTCGAGAGACATGCAGAAGACACTTTTCTTCATCCTAGAAGCAAAACCACCCTTGACAGTTAAATAATTTTAGTATAAAACTAGGAAGTTTGTGTAGAGTTTCCGTGTGTTCAACCTATTGTGCTAGTTACTCAATATTATTCAAGTACCCACTCTGCGTGAAAGAATAACTGAGAATGTACGTTGGAAACACCATTTTTTATTAATAAAGTCTTTTTACATTACTTTGAACTTCTTTTGCAAAGTTTACATTTCTACATCTTTACTTGCACTTCTAGTTACTTTCTTACTTTCCAAAACCATAAACACCATATCCTTGGTTGAACGTGCGTTCTTCCTAGATACCAACTTTTACATCAAACCAACATAAAAATTAGCATATGTTCTGGGATCAACCTGATCAATCCCGCGAGTAACCAAAAGGACTTTCCTTTTTGGAGGATCAACGGTTGTTTACCAAAAACCACAGTAAACAATCGCACATTCTTTTTACCGCAAGGTTAACATTTGACTGTACTAATAATATGGCCGAATACGAGGCTTGCATCATGGGTCTCGAAGAAGCTATTGATCTCAGAATTAAAATTCTAGATGTGTATGGTGATTCAGCTTTGGTAATAAATCAAATTAAAGGAGGATGGCATACTCGTCACCCTGGCTTGATCCCTTACAAAGATTATGCTAGAAGATTATTACCCTTCTTCGATAAAGTTGAATTCCATCACATTCCTAGAGATTAAAATCAAATGGCAGATGCTCTGGCAACCCTGGCTTCTATGTACCAAGTGAATACTTAGAATGATATACCCCGAATTACGGTTTGATGACTGGATAGTGTGATACGGTGGGAAGAACTGACTGTTTTTTGGAATGCTGGTTTGCGTTTTGCATTTTGTTTTTGCAAAATGTCGCGGGAAGCAAGAGTCGCCACCGACTTTTATTTTATCCAACAAGAAAGAAAAAAAGCACAGAAAAATTCCTTTTTTCGAGATATTTCTCGGGTTCGGGGGGTAGATTATAGAAAGGGAAGGTGTTAGCACCCTTTCTATCCGTGGTTATCCACGGGCTCTTAGGTACTTGCTCATATGTTTTCAAAATTGCTTTCTTTGTGCTTGTGGGTTTGAAAAAGTTTTTATTTTAAAACTTTGATTTAACTCTTGCTTTTGTCCTCAAGAGCGTATGAAGTGTTTTTGAAAACTTTGTTCAAAAAGGAGTGTAAGTGTAAAAAAGATTTTGTTTTTGAAAGAGCAAGTATCTAAGAACCATCTACCTACTCGAAAAAGGAATCGTTCTATGCTAATGTCCTTTAGACAATGCTATCCCACTATTGATGAGTAGGTAGCACCATCGTTGGAGTTTTAAGGGTCAATTCGAATTAGGGACTTACGGTCACCAAACCAATGGTAGGACGCCTTAGCGGTAACCCTAATGTCTTAGATCATTTATTTGTGGCAACAATATCCGAGGCAACCGTTTCGAGGCAACTATGATCTTTGGACAAGAGGGCGACCTTTAAAGTGACCTATACTCAATGACCGCGTACGAAGGCAACCAAGTGGGGTGTACCCTAAGAGTGAGCATGTGTGAGTGTGTCGTTTTAAGTCAATTTTATCTTTATACATGTTAAAGGTGATCTAAGTTGATTTTAGGTTAAAACATTCAGTCTTGTCATGCCATCCTATTATCAAACATCTAACAGTCATAATTTGCGGGAAATAAATTACGGAATTTAAATTACAAGGCGTCGGGTATTTACATCGCCAAAGACAAACCCTTTAAAAATAAATAAAGCGATAGATAAATAAAAGTCCTATTAAGCTATTACAAACCGGAGGCAAGTACAATATTGGATAAAAAGATAAATCGCGTGCGGGAAATTAAATCGAGGGCAAAGTTCTAGGGTTTTGACCCTTTTTGTTAAAGAAAAGATTTTTTTGTTGTTTTTTTATTTTAAGAAAGAAATAAATCTAAATTAATCACTACATTGAATTAATAAAAATAAATTGTTTTTTTTGGATTTTTGGTATTTTAAGAAAGAAATCAAAATTAATGTTAGTAATTAAAACCTAAATTAATTCTAATTTAATTTTAATTGTTTACAAAAGAGTTACAGTTATTCTAATTAAAAAAACTAAATTAATTTAATTAGTGTTTATTAATAAAAATAAGAATTAAAATTTGATTTTACAAAGAAAATATTTTTGTGGTTTTTATTTTATAAAGAAAAAGAAATTTGATTGGTTAGTAATTAAATAAATATAATAAAACAATTAAATAAAACAAAAAATAAATAGGAGAGAGTAAGGGGGTTTGGGCCTGTTTTAGGGTGTTGGAACAACTAATGAGAGGCCCAATAGTGCTGGCCTTGTTTGACCTTTTTTATTCCATGCGTGCATGCTGACTTGGTCTATGGTAGACCATCAGCTTTTGGCCACCAGATTTGGTCTATGGCCATCTGGCCACTGGATGCTTGAGGATGTATGATGGGCTGTAGCTAGGCATATGTACCAAATCACCTGAAAAATAAAATTATGAATGAAAGTGGGGGACCTGAGATTCGAACCCAGGTCCTGATGGTATTTGGAGAGCTTGCTTTGCCACTAGGCCACTTGGTCTTGTTTGTTAATATACTACAAAGAAAATATAATAAAATAAAACAAAGATTTATTAGTCAGAACAAAAATATGTGCGCGTGGTTTTGAATTGGCCATTGATAGTGTGAAACGTCTTCGTCTTCTACCTCACGTCCGTGGCTAAAACCCTGTAAAACCTATAGCCACGGACACAACCTGTCACTAAAAGTCATGTATACCCCAAAATCTGCCGTGAGCCATGAAAATGAAATCTAAGGGCATGGTTGTGCTCGTCTCATCATCCCGGTCACAACCATACCCTTCTTGATGGCCAATTTTTCCTAAAAGAGAAACACCAAAAAAAAACCACGAAACCCTAGCTATGGTATTTGGCTTTACAGGTCAGATAAACAAAATTAACTAATTCCAAAAGCTTGGAAATATTATGAAGATCATAAATATATCAATGATTTGTTCAAATGATGCAAGAATAGTGAGTTATGATTTCAAATAAAGAGCGAGATAACGTGATACTCACAACGTGCTAGGTGGTCTGAGAATGCTTGTTCTTGATTCAGGTAGACTGAGTGAACACCCAGGAATCGTTTGAGACCGGTCTAAGCTTCTGAAATTACCTCTTGCTATGGTTTCGAATTCAAGCTTTTTGGTGACTTTCTCAAACTTTGTTCTGCCTCTTCTTTCAGCCTCCAGCCCTTATTTTCGTGTGCCTCTCTTGCTTATGTATGATACAATGTGCTAGGGTAACAAACTTGGATGGAATCTCTCTAAATCAATGCATTGTAATGTGATTTGATTCACTCTTTACCACTTGCCAAATTTGCCCAAATCTCAATCTTTTTCACATGAATTGGTGAGATACGAATTTAATGCTGATCATGGTGATACTGAAACAACCAAAAAGATCTTAAGTAATCAATATTTGGATTTTATATGATTTAATTTTGATTTAAAATGAATAAATTCAATAAAAATCAAATTAAAGAGTAAAAATAAAATATGGGCTCATGGATGAAGCTAGGACATGTGTGCAACTATGCAAGCTTAAATCAAGTGGAAAAGAATGGGCCCATTTGACAAAACTTGAAGTTTTGGGGATAGTTGACTTTTGACAATTTTGCAAAAATGTCCAACTTCAACAATGCACAACTTCTTCAATTTTGAACATTTGGAAGTGTTCTTGGACTTTTTAGAAAGCTTGAGATGTCCTCTAACCAACCCTTTTGGTATCATCACATTTTTATGTTCCATGCGCAAGTTATAAGCTTTGGCAAAAAAGGTGTTTTTGTTGACTTTCAAAAATGACCTATAATGTCCAAATTTATAACTTCTTGTGAGTGCATTTTTTGATCTTGGGGTATGAATATGGATTGTAGGAAATTGCATCCTCTTCAAAATGAGCTTTGGATGGGTCCTTTCTCATAAAGTATGAGAAAGGTATGCTTGGTCAAAGTTGGTTTAAATTTTCCTACAAAACCCTAATTTAGCAACTTTTGAGTCTTGATGAATTTTGAGCAATCCTTGATGAATCATGATCAACCCTTGATCAAATGATGAAATATCCTTCAAAATGAGAATGTTGACAAAAAATCTTGAAGTTTGACTGTATTTGGGTCACAGTTGATTTTTGCCCTAACATAGTCGATTTTTGGACCCTTTGAGCAATTGACTGAGCAAACTTCCTCTACAAGGCTTGAAACTTGAAATGGATGACCTTGAGAACCTATTAGGACATTGGGGAGCACTTGAGGTCATTTGGACTCAAAGATCTTGATGCAACACAAAACCCTAATTTGGGGTTGACTGCCTTAAGAGATAGCTTGTTTGACCCACTCTTGAGCAATCTTGAGCAACTTGGAGATTTTTCTTGCAATATTTTGAGAAATATGAGAGGGAAAATTTTGGGGTACAACAGATAGGCCCGCTCATGTGTTTACAGTAGAGGAGGTAGCAGATGAAAAACCTTGGTATTATGATATAAAGCATTTTCTTCAGACTCAGGAATACCCGATTGGTTCGTCGAGGAAAGATAGAAAGACATTGAGAAGATTAGCAGGAAGTTTCTTCCTCAGTGAAAATGTGTTGTACAAGAGAAATCATGACATGGTCTTGCTCAGATGCGTGGATAGAGACGGAGCAGACATATTGATGCATGAGATTCATTAAGGTTCATTTGGAACTCATGCTAATGGATATTTGATGGCTAAAAAGATGCTAAGGGCAGGTTACTATTGGCTGACAATGGAGTCTGATTGTTATAAATTTTCAAAGAAGTGCCATAAATGTCAGATTTATGCAGACAAGGTCCATGTGCCTCTGACACTTCTCAATGTGATTTCCTCCACGTGGTATTTCTCTATGTGGGGTATTGACATGATTGGGATGTGTTGTACCCCAAACTTTTCCCTCTTATTTTACTCAACACATGCCCATAGAGATCCTCAATTTGCTAAAGTTGCCCAAGAGTTGACCAGACAAGCTCTCTCCTAAGGCAGTGTGTCTCAAATTAGGGTTTCCATTTTCATCAAGATACCAAAGACCTCATATGCTCTCCATGGTCCTAATGTGTTCTCAAGACCCTCCATGTCAAGTTTCAAGCACAACACAAGAAGTTTGCTCAGTCAACTGCTCAGATGCTTGAGAATCGATTGTATTAGGTCAAAAGTCAACCGTGGCCCACATAAAGTCAAACATCAAGATTTTTGGTCAACATCAACATTTTGAAGTGATCTCCATAATTTGATCAAGGGTTGATCATAATTCTTCAAGGAATTCCCTAAATTCATCAAAACCCAAAAGTTGCTAAATTAGGGTTTCTCAGGAAAAGTCAACCAAACTTTGACCAAGCATGACTTCCACATGCTTTATCAGAAATTTTCCATTCAAGGCTCATTTTGAAGAGGGTGAAATTCCCTAAAACTCATCTTCATCCCAAAAGTTCAAAATATGCACTCATAAAAAGATATGAATTTCCACATTATGGGTCCTTATGAAAAGTCAACAAAAACACCTTTTGGGTCAAAGCTTCTTACATGAACATGGAATACTCAATTGAGATGAGACCAAAAGGTTTGCTTAGGGGACATCCTAAGCTTTATAAAAAGTCCAAGAACACCTCTCTAGGATTAAAATTGGAAGAGATATTCCTTGTCAAAGTTGACCTTTTTTGCAAAATTGCCAAAAGTCAAATATGCTCAAAAATGCATTTTTTTACTAAATGGGCCTAGAATTTCATGATTGCACCTCACTTATAACATGATCCACGACCCAAATATCCATCCACATGTTATTTTCTTCCTTTTCCATTTTATTATGATTTTTATTAATTAAAAATTGAATTAAATCATATAATTGGTAAATAATATCAAAGATCTGTTTTGATATGATTTTTTGACAGGTTTGCAATCAAAATATGCTGAAATATCAAGGCCAAATCGAATCAAACATGATTGGTACAAGAAAGGGATAAGTTGGCTCAATATAGCATGTTTGCATATGGCATGGAAATCAAATCAAATCTTCCATAACTGCAAAGATACAAGCCAGTTTTATAACCCTAATTCGTTCTAGGATATATAATGAACATGTACAAGGCATAAGACAAGGGTTAGCAGTCGTAAAAAATTCAAAGAAAAGTGTGAATCGTTTTCACTCCACAAGCCATCTCAAGCCATCCTAGCATTGCCAATCAATTGCTGGACGTCTCAGGAAGCCATCCCAATCATTTGCAAGGTCTAAAGCATCAAAAAACGCAAGCTGTAACTCACATGTTTTACCTTTTTTTTATAGAATCGATTACCATAATTCCTGCATCATTAGCATGTGTAATTGACATATTTGTGATCTTTGGCATGTTTGCAAGCTGACTGGATAGTTTAATTGTATTTTTGAAGCCTATAGGCGGATCTGCCATTGCTAGGATTCACCTTGCATTTTTAGGGTTTTCGTCCACAGGTGAACTTAGCCTAAGTAAAGGGTGCCATCGTCTTCGTGAGGTCAAAACGAATTGATCAATGTATTCATAAGTGATTTATCATGTTTGTATCATGTTTTGAGATATTGCAGGTTTCTAGCCATGGAAGTTTGTCCGTGGGTATAGGTCTTTGCCTAATACGACGGTTCCTTGGAGAAGACAGTGGCGTGGCAATAAGCCATTGGGTCATTTAAATCTCACGCGCATTTTTTCCAGTTAACCACGTTTTTGTATATTATGTTTTATTCTTATATTATTAACAAACAAGCCAGTTGGCCCAGTAGTGAGGTGCGTTGTTGGTGAACATAAGGACCTGAGTTCGATCTCAGGTACCGGCAAAATTGTTTTCTATTTTTCCATTTACATATCATATGCAGTTCTCACCCAAAGGCCTACCATGCGCCACCAATATCTAGCCAGCAGATTCATAGTCAACCAGATCCAACGCATAGCAATGAAGGACCCATGGTACACCCTCAGGTCAACACCACATTGAACCAAGCGCTGACTAGGCTCTGATGGCTAAATGGGCCTGGGAAATTCAACATTGCACCCCCCATTCAGCACAACACATGCCCAATTCCTCTCTTTCTCTATTTTTTTATTTATCTTATTTATTTTCTTAATTACTTTTCTTTTCACAAGTAATATCTAAAATCATTTTTATTTAATTAAAAAAATCACAAAAAACACAAAAATCATTTTTTATAAAAGAATATTTTTTTATTTCTTAATTAATTTAGTTTACTTAACTTAGGGAAATTTAATCCTTTTTTTTATATAATTAAAAATAATTAGAATTAGGGTTTTAATTGTACATAACTTAATTAATTTTTTCCTCAAAAAATAACTTAAATATTTCTTTCAATTAGATTTTTAGGGTTTTCAATTTTTCTCGCATTTAATTTGCCGCGCACATTTTAATTCTTTTATTATTATTGTAACTTCTCTGGGATTGTAATAGTAATTAGGGTTTTAAATTCCGCATTTTTATTTTCAGTCAAGATAATTATGTAACTTCCAAAGCCTTGTAATAGCTAGGTTTATTTTCTCACACTTTAAGTTCTCGAAAATATTTAACTGTTAGATGCATGGTTAATAGGATTGTATGGGAAGAATGCTTGAAAATTAAAACGGTAGATCACCTAATGTGCAAAGACTAATTAACTGAAAAATTCACGTGCACATACTCACTCATAGTGTTTGCCTCACTTTGGTTGCCTTCGGTAAATAGCCCTTAAGCATTGGAGATTTTAGTGGTTACCCTCCTGTCTAAAAGATCAAATGTCCCATTCGAATGTTGCCTCGGAAATGTTACCTCAGAAAGATCTTAAGACTCTAGGGTTACTACTAAAGTTTCCAACCCATTTCTTAGGTGAATGTACTTGTCCCTTTCGAACATCCCTTGTAACATCCAACGATAGGGCTACCTGCTCACTAATAGTAGGATAGCACTGTCTAAAGAAAACGATAAAATGAACAATCTTTTTTGAGTAGGTAGAATTTTAAGTACTTGCTCAAACAAAACTTTTTACACAAACACCTTTCAAAACAATTTTCAAAACTACTTCGTCACATCCTTGAGGATTGATACAAGGGTCATCACGAAGTAAATTTTTTTTCAAAACAAGCATACACGAGCAATTTTCAAAATGAGCAAGTACCTAAGAGCCCATGGAAAACCATAGATAGAAAGGGTGCTAACACCTTCCCTTTCTATAATCTACCCCCGTACTCAGAATATCTCAAAAAAAGGTTTTTTATGTTCTTTTTCCTTTTCCATGATTGAATAAAATAAAATTCAGTGGCGAATCTTGCTTACCGCGACATTTTGCGATCAAAAAATGCAAAACGCAAACCAGTTAAAACAGTCGGTTCTGCCACCGTATCACAGAACTGGCGACTCTGCTAGGGATAAATAAAGTGGGGTTTACCTTAGGATCTAGGTCATTTCAAATTTCTTTCTTATTTGTTAGCTTTATTCTTAAAGGGTTATTGATTGGGTTACTATAGATCCTACACCCGGATCTGGGGGCACTCATTAGGTAAACAACAATAGATTGTGGAGACTGTACGAAGTAGACCGATATGGTTTAAGCGATAGTTGTGTTGGTGTGGAACTTTGGTTGGTACAAGTATCCTTCGTAGCGAAACGAGGAGAATACGGGGCCGCTGCGTGGTGTCTTGAAGCGCTAACGGAACTTAGAACCTTAGTTAAACAAACTTGGCCATTAGAAAGTAGTGAGATAGCCAGCCTCGGTATATAGTTGAGGATTGGTTGATACTCGATGCTACACTCATTGAGATCAGACTTTCGGGATATTTCGGCCGCAATAAAAGATTGCTTGAGCTTAGACAACGCCCGATAAAGGATGGTCATTGATATTGAGATCCCTTAGAACCCGGTTATTTTTTAGGACAGGTTTGAAACCAACTAAACTTCAAAAGGGTATGACCTTTAACCTCATGCAGGCCTTAAACCTAAGGACTTGGTGTGATTTGTCTATGTTTGCTATACTTGTGGTTTATCATGACATCATGCATCATAACATAGTGTTGCACCCCAAAATTTTCCCTCCCATATTTCTCAATACATGTCAAGTGAGGTCCTCAAATTGCTCAAGGAAGTCCAAGAGTTGACCAGACAAACTCTCTCCTAAGACAGTCAACCTCAAATTAGGGTTTCATTTTTCATCAGGATATGTGAACCAAAAAGGACTCAAATGCTCACCATTGTCCTAATATGTTATCAAGATCATCCATGTAAAGTTTCAAGCCTTGTAGAGGAAGTTTGCTCAGTCAATTGCTCAAATGTCCGAAAATCGACTTTGTTAGGTCAAAAGTCAACTGGGACCCACATACAGTCAAACTTCAAGATTGTTGGTAAAAATCCTCATTTTTAAGTATTATTCATCATTTTATCAAGGGTTGATCATGATTCCTCAAGGATTGCTCACAATTCATCAAAACCCAAAAGTTGCTAAATTAAGGTTTTGCAAGAAAAGTCAATTCAACTTTGACCAAGCATAACTTTCTCATATTTTATTAGAAATGACCCATACAAAGCTCATTTTGAAGAGGATGAAATTAAATACAATTAATATTCAGCTCCCAAGTTCAAAATATGCACTCACAAGAAGATATGAATTTTGATATTATAGGTCATTTTGAAAAGTCAACAAAAACACCTTTTGGGTAAAAGCTTCATACATGAACATGGAGGACTCAATTGAGATGAGAATAAAAGGGTTGCTTATAGGACATCCTAAGATTTCTAAAAATTCCAAGAACACTTCTCTAGGGTCAAAATTGAGAGAGTTATGCATTGGCCAAGTTGACCTTTTTTGTAAAATTGCCAAAAGACAAATGTGCTCAAATTTTAATTTTTTGTCAAATGGGCCTAGTTTTTCATGATTGAATCTTGCTTATGATGTGGTCCACGACTCAAATTCTTATCCACCAATTGTTTGCTTCATTTTTCAATTTATTTTGATTTTTTATCAATTAAAAGGTGAATTAAATCAAATAATTGATAAAAAATAGCAAAGATTTGATTTGATTGGTCTTTTTGACAGGTTAGCAACCAAGATTTGATGAGCTTGCATGATCAATTAGTATCAATGGTAATTGGAACAAAAAGAGCATGATTAGGCCAAATTTGGAAAGTTTAAATATGCCATGAAAACAAAATCAAATCTTGAAAAACTTCCAAAGATGTGATCAGTTTTACAATCCTAATGCATTCTATAATATATATTGAACGTTTCCAAAGCAAGGGCGAGGGTTGACAGTCGTGCATAGCCAAGAACAAAAACTCAATTTTTGGTAGAAAAGTGGTGATCTGATCTCTACCCTATAGAAAGATTCAAAGCTTTCCAACACTCCTAATCGCATCCTGGAGTGTCTCTGAAGATAACTGGATCAATTGCAAGCCTCCTCGTGCCCGGAATCGACCCATAGCAGTCACACAGTTTGCCTAAAAAACTCGTTTTCGATTTCATTGATTTACTCATCATATGCATGTTTTGATTATATATTCTTGTTCATCATTGAGTTTGCAAGCTAATCATTCTATTCAATTGAATTTTTGATGACTGTATGTGAAACTGCCATGGCTAGGGTTTTGTTTTCTTGTTTAGGGCTTTGCAGTATAGGTTAAATTGGATGTTGATTCTGGTACCATGATACTCGTGAGGATGAGACGAGTTGATTGGTACCAGCTATGGTCATTTATGTTGCTTGTGGACAATTTTTGAGATGCACAGGTCTGTACCTACAACGAAACGTCCGGAGGTAAAAGCTTGTTTACCTAAAACGACGGTTTGGTGAAGAAGACGATGCATGGCACTCCCTGGTTGGGTGGTTTTAATTTTAGTGCGTTTTTCCAATTAACTATCCTGTTTTATATATTATGCATTATTGTTGTTATATGAACATTTGAAGTGCGTGGTACAGATGGATGGGCGTGTTTGGTGTTGAGCATAAGGACCTGGGTTCGATCCCCAGGTCCCCAATTTTGTTCATATTATTTTTCAATAGGTGATCAGGTACACTGCAGCCCCTAACGTCCACCATAGGCCATTCAATCTCCACTATCAGATCCATCAGCAATCTGGATCCGAAAAGTCAAAAGGGCTGAGATTTGGTTTGGGCCAAGAATTTCAATAGCACACCCCCATAATTGCTAGCACAGGCCTATCATTCTTTCTTATTTCTCTTGTTTTGTTAATTTCTTTTATTATTTATTTTATTTACTCTTAATTCACAAATTAATCTTTTTTCATAAAAACCATAAAATCAATAATTCATAAAAAATTAGGATTATTTTTTTTGTTATTATCAAAATTAATTTAATTTAGTTTAACTTAGGGAAATTGTAATTTATTTTTGCAAATAAAATCAAATAGAAATTAGGTTAAAACTCTTGATTTAATTTAATTTTCTCTTTTTTCTCAAATACATAAAAATACAAAAAATAGGTTTTAGAATAAATTAACGTATTTTCATTTAAAATTAATTAGAAATTAAGATTTTCTTTTTTAATTTAATTTTTTTCATTATTTTCTTAAAATAACAAAAACACGACAAAAAAATTTTAGTCAGTCGTCAATAGGCTTAGTCAAGGGTCAAAACCCTAGTTGTCTCGTACTTAATTCATCGCACGCGTGTTAATTATTTTTGCCAATATTTCTGTAACTGTTCATGGTTTGTAATAGTTAATTTAGGGCTTTTACTTATCGCTTTTTCCCCGGGTTTTTTTTTTTGCTATGTAATTAAACCCCCCTCCTTGAAGCCTTGTAATAGTGTAGATTTACTTTCTTGCATTTTAATTCTCGCAAATATTTGACTGTTTAGATGTATGCTAATAGGATTGTATGACAAGAATGCATGACCAATTAATACAGTTAGAAAAAACCCTAATGTGCAAAGACAAATAACTGAAAACATATCACTCACACATATCACTCTTAGGGTATACTCTCACTTCGGTTGCCTTCGGTAAACGATCATTAAGTATAGGGTGTCTTAGTGGTTGCTCTCTTGTCTAAAAAGATCAAATGTCCCGTTCAAACGTTGCCTTGGAAATGTTGCCTCGAATATGATCTTAAGACATTAGGGTTATTACTAAGGTGTCTTAACTTTGCTTTAGTGATCGTACCCTTCCATGGATAGAAAGGGTGCTAACACCTTCCCTTTCTATAATCTACCCCCCGTATTCAGAACATCTCAAAAAAGCATTTTTTCTGTACTTTTTTCCTTTCCGGTTGGATGAAATAAAAGTCGGTGGAGACTCCTGCTTACCGCGACATTTTGCAAACACAAAACGCAAAATGCAAACCAGCATTAAAACAGTCGGTTCTGCCACCGTATCACAGAACTAGTGACTCTGTTGGGGACTTATAAGTGGGGTATACCTTAGGATCTAGTTCATCATAATTGCTTCTCTTGATTGCTTTGTTTTCTTTACTTTTAAGGGTTTGTTTGGGGTTACTATAGATCCTACACCCGGATCTGGGGAATACCTTTTAGGTAAGTAGCAATAGACTGTGAGGGAACTGTACGGCGTAGACCGACACAGTTGAAGTAATAGCTACATTGGTGTGGAACATTGGTTGGTACCGGTATCCCTTGTCGAGAAACGAGGAGAATATAGGGCTGCTGCGTGGTGTCGTTAAGCATCAACTGACCTTAGAACCTTTAATCTCCCAACATGGCCATTAGAAAGTAGTGAGATAGCCGGCCTCGGTGTAGAGCTGAGAACTGGTTGATACTCGATGCTACACTCATTGAGACCCTACTCTCGATATAGTTTCGGCCGCAAGAAAAGATTGTGTGAGCTGAAACCATGACCGATGGAGGATGGTCAGTGATATTGAGTTCCTCTAGAACCCAGTTACTTTTCCTAAGACAGGTTGAAACCAACTTAACTTCAAGAGGGTATTACCTTTAACCTCATTCAAGCCTTAAACCTAAGGTCTTTGAGTGATTTGACTGTGTGTGCAATACTTGTGTTTGCTATACATGTGTTTTATCATGACATCATGCATCATAACATGGCATTCATGCTTCATTACACTAACCATTTCAAAGACCAAGGGAATTTATCTTTGTTCTGTTTTGCAGATTATGGCTTCCGTGCGTAGAAATACCATCTGAGTCAACTTTGTGCAGACACCTACCCAACTTAAAGAGCTAGCCTCAAGAGTTTCTGAGACTTATATTTTCATTAAGAGACACGGTTAACTTCTCAGCCTGGTTACTTCAAATCTTTATCAGAAGATGATGAGCGTACTATTTCAGTTCTTTGATCCCGAGCATTATTGCTTCACCTTTCCAGATTACCAGCTGGTACCCACCTTGAAAGAGTTCTCTCATATATTGGGCATATCCATTATTGAACAGGTACCCTTCACAGGTATGGAAGAAGTTCCTAGACCAGAAGAAATTGCCTCAGCTCTGCATTTGAAATAGGCTGATGTAGTATCTAATTGGGAAACACGAAGTGGGGTCGAAAGTTTTCTAGCCAAATTTCTGATTGACCAGGCTCAACTATTTTGGGATGATTTGGATTTTCAGGCTTTTGAAGATATCTTGGCTCTTCTTATTTATGGTTTGGTTCTCTTCCCTAAACCGGACTCCTTCGTAGATGTGAATGCTGTCAAGATTTTCCTTTCTCGCAACCCTGTGCCTACGTTGCTTGGAGATATCTTGCATGCCCTCTATACTCGTACCATGAGGAGAAGAGGGACTCTTATGTGCTGCATGCCGTTATTGTCAAGGTTGTTTATTTCATACCTCCCTGAGTCTGTGCTGAAGAACGAAGAAGGTTTGGGTTGGTCCTACAGGATAATGTCGCTTGCTCATACAAATATTCTTTGGAAATCCCAGGCTATGGAAGACACTGCTGTTATTGACCGTTGTGGGGGATACCCTAATGTCCCATTGCTTGGAATCATAGTGGGTATAACCTACAATCCTTGTCTAGCTTTGCAACAATTTGTTCGTGCTCGGAGAGATGGTCCCCACGAGCTACTTCTTGAGGATATTGCATTTGACTACAAGGAGGATGTTAAGGAGCATCTCCGGAGGTTTATACGATCTTGGGGCATGGTGAACAGATCTGACCCCCAAGAGTTAGGACCAAGGACTTCCCTTCCTATGCAGCCTTACCTCCAATGGGACCGAGCTCGTTCCCAGAAGCTTGGGATGCCCTATGAAGCCGTATTTCCAGTGATTGTGGAGCCCACCAATGAAGAGGGCATTCCTTACACGGTTCTTTATCCTTACATGCCCACTGATCCTGGGGAGATGCAGAGGTCTTGCATTCAGTTGAAGAATGAGCGGGATACTTACCTGGAAAAGTACCATGAGCAAGAAAGGAAGATTTTGAAGCTCACCAAGCAACTCGAGAAGGAAAGAGTGATCAATGACTACATCAGCACAAATAGGAAGCGACCATGGGACTTTTGATTTTGATTTTTCTAGTTTTAGATTTTGTTTTATTTACTTCTTTGTAACGCCTTAAAGGCATTGTTGAACCTTTCAAAGTTTAAAGCTAATAAAGTCTGGTTTATTTTTTGGTTTACAAATTTAAATCTCCCAAAGTCTTTGAAATCATTACATGCACATCCTATTATCATGCACACCATTACAGGTACCCCTACAGGTTTCTCATCTTCTTCGCTGTTTATTTCAGCAGAAATGTCTTCCGATCAAGCCATCGAAGATCTTCAGGCACATAACGCCCAATTCCAACAGATGTTCTTAAGCTTGGCTAAAGAGAAAGAGGATCTGAAGACCCTTATTCTAAAAGAGAAGAAGAAGAAGAAGGTCAGTATTTTGAACATGGGTAGAAGATTCGGAGAAAGGTTGAGAAGAAGAAGAAGAAGAAGAAGAAGAAGAAGAAGGTCGGTGTCCGAAACTGGGAAGACCTTGCTTCTGCTTTTTATAGGAAGTATCAGTATAACGCCGACCTTGCTCCCACTCGTACTTAGCTCCAGGGTATGTCCATGGGTGCAGGTGAAGGCTTTAAGGACTATGATCAAAAGTGGAGAGACTTGGCTGGAAGAGTCCAACCCCCTTTGTCTGATAGGGAGTTGGTTGACATGTTCCTAGGGACGCTATCTGGTCCATTTTTCAATCACTTGATCGGCAGTTCGACATCTGGGTTTACTGAGTTGATTTTGACTGGAGAGAGAGTAGAAGCTGGCATTCGAAGTGGTAAAATACAGAAGGATATTTCATCAAGTGCAGTAAAGAAGCCTTTCACCGGTAAGAAGGAGGCTAGTGCAGTCTATGGCCCGAGGGGAAAAAGCAGACCTGAACACCGTTAAGCGGTAAATGCTGTAGTGATATCAAGACCAACAGTTGCTCCACAACACACCAATCAGCAAAGGGTAGAAAGACCACAACGAAAGTTTACCCGCATCAATATGACTTTGGCTGAAGTTCTGCCTCATCTGTTAAAATTCAATTTGGCAACCTTGAAAGAGGCTCCCAAGAATCCAAACACTGCTTCTACCAGATACAATCCCAACGTGCGGTGTGCCTACCATTCAGAGAGTCCTGGCCATGACACGAACAATTGCTGGGCTCTAAGGAATAAAGTGCAAGATTTACTGTAAGCTAAAGAGATTGAGTTTGATGCTCCGGAAAAGCCAAATGTTATAACTGCTCCTATGCCCAAACCTGGTCGTGGAGTCAACTCTGTGGACACCGATTCGTTTGTAACCTTTGTGGAAGAGATCTCTACTCCTTTGATTACGGTTAAGAAGAATTTGTTATTGGTAGGTTTATTTCCGGGCTGTGGTGAAGGTTACCACATGTGTTCAATTCTGCCTTCCGATTGCTGTTTATTGAAGTCAGGTGTTCAGCGCCTAATGGATAATAAGGAAATTTTGTTTGAGAAAACTATGATTATGTTTAAAGATGTTTCCATTATCACCATTTCCGCCAACCCTTCCAAGGTTTCCTCGAGAAAACCTGTTAGGGTTACACCCGTTCCAAGAATTGCTCCATTAATAATCACCGCTCCAGGTCCTATCCCATATACCTCAGATAAGGCTATCCCGTGGCATTATGGTGCTGATGTATATTACCATGGTGTTAAACAAGATCTGAGGACTGAAGAAACCAATATGGATATCAGTAATATTGTTGGGACAAGCAAGGTCACCAGAAGTGGAAGACTCTTTTCTCCCGAGATTTCCCCTCCGACTGTCCACAAACCTATTGTCATTCTGTCTGCTAGTACATCAACTACTATCCCAGTTTCTACTCCAGTTATCACCCCTGTTTTCGAGCCATCTGGGACTCGGGGAAAAGAAATCATAGGTTAGCCTGCCCGGACGGAGGCACCGAAGAAGATCATTGTAGAAACCTCGAAACAAGAGATAGAGGAAATTTTGAAGATTATCAAGAAGAGCGACTACAACGTAGTTGAGCAACTGGGGCAGACCCCGTCAAAAATCTCCATGTTGTCCTTGTTGTTGTGTTCTGAAGCCCATGCAAAAGCTTTAATTGCATTCCTCAAAACTGTGCATGTGCTGCAGGAAACTTCAGCCGATCAGTTCAAGGATTGCGTAGCTAGCCTGAATGCCGACAATGAGCTGGGTTTCTCAGATGCATATCTAACTGCTAAGGGGAGAAATCATAATGATGCTCTGCACGTCTAGATCGAGTGCAGGGGCACCACTATGGCCCATGTACTGGTGGATACCGGGTCCTCACGGAATGTTCTGCAAAAGAAAGCGCTACACCGTCTGGATTGTGAAGGTTTGATTCTAAAGTCGAGTAATATTGTGGTAAGGGCCTTTGATGGATCAAAAAGAATGGTGCACGAGGAGGTGGACATCCCTGTCAAGGTGGGTTCTCAGACCTTTGGGTCCACCTTCTACGTAATGGATATTAGACCATCATATTCTTGCTGGTTGGGTTGTACTTGGATTCATAAGGCTGGGGCAGTGACTTCCACGCTCCATCAAATGTTGAAATATCCGTTGAAGGGGAAGATTGTCACGGTGCGAGGTGAAGAGGAGTATATGGTGAGTCATCTCAATTCCTTCCGCTACATGGATATGGACGGGGAATTCATCGAAACCCCTTATCAGAACTTCGAAGAGGTCCCTCATACTTTGGCGTCAACTGAAGTTGCTACCGGCAAACCTCCGCTGAAGATGGCTTCTCTCAAGGATGCCAGGGCCATGGTTGAAGAAGGTGGGTGCACCAATTGGGGTCAGCTCCCTGATTTCACTCACAAAATTGACAAATTTGGTTGGGGCTTTACTACAGAGGCTCAAACGGCTGTTAGGCGCGCACGAATTAGAAGACTTCCTCTGCACATCAGCGATCGGGGAGTTAATGCAATTGAGGACAGTGAAGAGGATTCAGACATCGACAGCTGGATCTACCCAACAACCAATGGTGGACTGAACAAATGGACGGCGAAGGACTTCATACCTGTTTCTTTTATTCCGCAGTAATTGACTTTTGTTTTGAGATTTGTAATAAACAGTTTAAAACTTTGTGGCCCGGTGCCTTGCCCGAGGCACCTCGACTTTGCTTATGAGGGCTTATTATTTGTAATTTCATATATCATTAATAAAACATTGGACGTTTCTTGCATTACAAATTTTGTGCTCTTTGTTTTTCTTTTCTGTCTCTCACTTTATCAAAAACAGCTATTCTCTTACACACACTCACGTATCATAATGCAGATCCATATCCAATCTAGATCCCATTGATAATAGCTCTGCTACTGCCAGTTATGACTTCGAAAATCCGATCAACCAAGCCGAGGACGAAGGTGAGGATGATTGGGAGGTGCCTGGAGAACTTGCTAGACTATTACAGCAGGAAGAGAGGGCCATACAGCCTCATGAAGAGCCAGTGGAGTTAGTGAATTTGGGCACAGAGGAAGACAAGAAAAGAGGTCAAAATAGGTGCGAATCTGGAGCCTAGTGTCAAGCAACGGTTGATACAAATGCTACGTGACTATGTTGAGATCTTTTCCTGGTTCTATGAGGACATGCCTGGTTTGGACACTGATATTGTGGTACATCGCCTGCCAACTAAAGAACACTGTCCTCCGGTAAAGCAGAAAGTTCGCCGTATGCGCCCTGAAATGTCAGAGAAAATCAAAGCAGAGGTAATGAAACAGTTTGACGCGGTGTTCTTAGCTGTCACTTCTTATCCTCAATGGGTTGCCAACGTCGTCCCGGTACCTAAGAAGGACGGTAAGGTACGGATGTGTGTGGATTATAGAGATCTAAATAGGGCAAGACCCAAGGATGATTTCCCACTTCCTCATATCGATGTTCTGGTCGACAACACCGTGCAGTATAAGATATTCTCCTTCATGGATGGTTTTTCTGGCTACAACCAGATCAAGATGGCTCCTGAAGACATGGAGAAGACAAGCTTTGTTACACAGTGGGGCACCTTTTTCTACAAGGTCATGCCGTTCGGATTGAAGAATACTGGGGCAACTTATCAGCGCGCCATGGTCGCTTTGTTCCACGATATGATTCACCATGATATTGAGGTTTATGTTGATGACATGATAGCAAGGTCTCAGACTGGGGAGGGGCACCTGGATCATCTCCAAAAACTGTTTGACCGGTTGAAGACGTACAAGCTAAGGTTGAATCCGAACAAATGTACCTTTGGGATAAGGTCTGGTAAGCTTATGGGTTTTATGGTTAGTGACAAAGGTATTCAGGTGGAACCTGCAAAGGTAAAAGCCATACAAGAGATGCCGGCTCCCCGCACAGAAAAAGAAGTTAGAGGCTTCCTGGGACGTCTGAATTATATTTCCCGGTTCATTTTACATCTGACTGCTACTTGTGAGCAAATCTTCAAGATGCTGAAGAAAGATCAAGTGGTAAAATGGAATGATGAATGCCAGACCGCTTTCGAAATAATCAAGGAATACCTTCAAGAACCACCAATTATGATGCCTCCAGTTGAAGGAAGACCTTTGATCTTATACTTGACAGTACTGGACAATTCAATGGGGTGTGTGCTGGGGCAGCATGACGAGTCTGGCCGAAAAGAGCACGATATTTACTACCTTAGAAAAACGTTTACCGACTGTGAGACCCGATACTCATTGCTCGAGAAAACTTGTTGCACTTTGGCATGGGCTGCTCACCGGTTGAGACAGTATATGCTGACTCACACCACTTTGTTGATATCAAAGATGGATCCAATCAAATATATCTTCGAGAAGCCCGCTCTCTCCGGAAGGATAGCAAGATGGAAGATGATCTTAACTGAGTATGACATCCAATACACAATCCAAAAAGCAATCAAAGGAAGTGTATTGGCGGATCATCTGGCACATCAGGCCGTGGATGACTACCAGTCCATGAATTTCGAGTTCCCGGATGAGAACATTATGTTGGTAACCGAATGCGAAAAACCTGGGCCGAATGAAGGACCCGAGGAGGGATCCCGATGGTCTATGTATTTTAATGGAGCTTCAAAAGCATTAATTATATCTCTTGAGGACTGTCATACTCCGTTCACCGCCCGATTATGTTTTAACTGCACCAACAATATGGCGGAGTATGAAGCGTGTATCCTGGGTCTTCGAGCTGCTATTGACCTGAGGATTAAGCTCTTGAGTGTATTCGGAGATTCTGCTCTGGTGATCAGTCAAATTAAAGGCGAGTGAGATACGAAGCACCCAAATCTTATTCCTTACAAAGAATATGTACTGACCTTGCTCCCACATTTTGAGGAGATAACCTTTGAACACTTCCCAAGAGAGGAGAACCAGTTAGCGGACGCGCTAGCTACCATGTCTTCTATGTTCAAAGTCAGGTGGAACAATGAAGCTCCCCAAATTACCATTGAGAGGTTGGACGAACCCGCACATTGCTGTGACATTGAGACTGAAGAGGTAGCGGATAAACACTGGTTTCATGAAGTAAATAGGTATCTTGAGGCTCAAGAATACCCCGAGGGGGCATCTGTTAATAATAAGAAGTTTCTAAGAAGGTTCGCTGCAAAATTCTTCATCAGCAACGGGATCCTCTATAAGCCTAACCATGATTCAACATTACTACGGTGCATAGACAAGATCGAGGCAGAAAGAATCATGGCAGAGCTATATGAAGGTACCTTCGGAACTCATTCTAGTGGACATACCATGGCAAAGAAAATCCTGCGGTCAGGATATTATTGTTCCACTATGGAAGCCGATTGTTACCAGCACTCTCGAACCTGTCATAAGTGTTAAGTCTATGCTGATAAGGTGCATGTATCTCCAGTTCCCCTGAACATCTTGACAGCTCCTTGGCCCTTTTCAATGTGGGGAATCGACATGATCATCGAGATCAGACCTACTGTGTCTAACGGGCATCATTTCATTCTGGTAGCAATTGATTATTTTACAAAGTGGGTTCAGGCAGCTTCCTTTGCTATAGTAACCAAGAACGTTGTGGCGCGGTTTATCCGACACAATCTGATATGTCGATATGGTGTACCAGAGAGGATTATTACTGACAATGTTACAAATATCAATAACACAATGATCACCCAGCTCTGCAAATAGTTCAAGATTCATTATCACAACTATTATCCCTACCGGCCGAAGATGAATGGGGCCGTTGAAGCAGCTAACAAGAACATCAAGAAGATTGTGCAAAAGATGACGGTGACGTACAAAGACTAGCACGAGATGTTACCATTTGATCTTCATGGGTACCGTACCTCAGCACAGACGTCGACAAGGGCAACACCATACTCTTTGGTGTATGGCATGGAGGCAGTCCTACCCATCGAAGTCCAGATACCCTCTCTCAGGATTATGAAGTATGCGGGTTTGAACGAAGACGACTGGATCCAAACCTGACTTAATCAGCTGAACCTAATCGATGAGAAGAGACTTACTGCTATCTGTCATGGTCAGACGTATCAAAAGCGAATGATCAAGGCTTTTAACAAGAAAGTCAGAAGTCAAGAATACCGAGTCGGAGATCTAGTGATCAAACGCATCATACTACCACAAGGTGATCCCAGGGGCAAATGGACCCCCACACACGAAGGACCATTTGTGGTTAGGAACATTTTCTTGGGAGGAGCCATGATTCTAACCACCATGGATGGTGACGACCTTCCTCACCCCGTCAATGCAGACATAGTGAAAAAATACTACGCATAATCAAAGACCCGCTAGGTTGACTGGCCTAGGCAGAAATAAGGGCTTCCTGGCGAACCAAAAGGGTTCGGGCAAAAGTAAGGGATGAAAATGAAAAAAAACCTGTACACCTGGCAAGTCGAAAACCTGAAAGGGAGACTTGGGAAAAAAGGTATCCCGGTGGGCCGAAAACCCGAAAGAGTGGTCCAAGAAAAAATTAGGGATCAAAGTGTAACACTATGTCTCATTGGATCATCTTGCAACCAGACTTTGGTATCGACTATCAAGCTCAGACGGCGCCAATCAATCTGATCGACCTTCGACCAAGCGGCAAAGTGATGAGACGCTCGAAGATATAAGGGCAATAGCAGAGTTGCAACCTAATAGTATTGTTTCGCATAGCCGTTTTTATTTATTTTTCACAAATTGTATAATTTCTATCTTTCGGTGGCGTTCTCTTACTAGGACGTCAACCTCTTGTACAAAACGCCTATTACAGGCCAACTTCAAAAATCAATACAATTCATTTTCACAAGAAATTTCAACTTGTTTTTTCTTTTTCTGTTTTATTTTGCAAGAACGTCCAATGATTCATTTGATATATGCATTTGAAAATAATTGCTGCTCATAAATATTTACATAAGAAACAAAAGGCAATTACTCGTAATTCTAGGAATAGGGGAAAACAAGAAGTGTCCAAACCTTACAATTGCTCTACCCACCAGGTACAGGGATAGAGCCAGCTGGAGAACATGAGAAGTGGTACATACACTCCCCACAGAGTAAAAAGTACCCAAAGACGGTGATGTCAGCTTCCCCAAACAAGACGTGACTCTCCCCAGCTAAGGTTCACAATTGCAAGCGAGTCAGTAAAGTTTTCCCCAAGTAGAGTTTATTTCTCTCACCAGCAACATAAATTCATCCCCAACTGAGTGTTATTTCTCCAAGTTGGAAGATTCATCAACATAGTATCTCCTCTCCAACAGAGTTATTCCGTGTAGAGTTATCTTCGGACAGAGTCTCGTCCAGCAGAATATTTACCAGACAAGGGGAAAATCCTCAGCATAGTCATCTTTGTTCACCATCCCCGACAAAAGTAGAGGAACTATGGTTTTTATAGCAATCCGGGATTTATTTTCCCAGATTCAGATTGTTATGTCAGCATTTCATGTTCATACATCATGACATGTGCATACATCGCATATAACATAGTCTCATTTATTTTGAGAACATCATTATACAATGCATCTCATGCATCTCATATGATTAACCATGTATTTCTTTCAGGGAAGACAATTATTATCAACAATTTCCAGCAAGCCCATGATCAACACTCGAAGATAAACAAAGTAATCATCGGCACAACAAAAGCAGCCCTACTAACCAGGCTCCCATATCGAAGTAACCCTACTATCCAGGTTCCTTCTCACAACCCTACTATCCAGTCTCCCATATCGAAGTAACCCTACTATCCAGGTTCCTTCTCACAGCCCTACTATCCAGGCTCCCATATCGAAGTAACCCTACTATCCAGGTTCCTTCTCACATCCCTACTATCCAGGCTCCCATATCGAAGTAACCCTACTATCCAGGTTCCTTCTCACAGCCCTACTATCCAGGCTCCCATATCGAAGTAACCCTACTATCCAAGTTCCTTCTCACAGCCCTACTATCCAGGCTCCCATATCGAAGTAACCCTACTATCCAGGTTCCTTCTCACAACCCTACTATCTAGGCTCCCATATCGAAGTAACCCTACTATCCAGGTTCCTTCTCACAGCCCTACTATCCAGGCTCCCATATCGAAGTAACCCTACTATCCAGGTTCCTTCTCACAACCCTACTATCCAGGCTCTCATATCGAAGTAACCCTACTATCCAGGTTCCTTCTCACAACCCTACTATCCAGGCTTTCATATCGAAGTAACCCTACTATCCAGGTTCCTTCTCCTAACCTTACAATCTAGGTTTCTTCCCCTCTTATCCCCAGACAACAGTCCACAACATTGTAAGACTGGGACCCGATCAAACCCAATTGATTTCACATTTCCCCAGTAAGTCGCGGTGCAACCTATACCCCGACCAAACACAAGATCACTTCTGCTTCCCAAATCGGAATCATTCCCCAATAGAGTAACGGACAACTGAAGCTCCTAAAAACTCTATTTCTCTCAAGACAGAGACCAACATTCCCCAGTGGAGTCCTCCTCAACAACAGGTGTACGGGTTCTCGCAAAGGAATCTCTTATACGATCGACACTTCTTCTGATGGCATCTTTAGGCCCATCTTCCGTCATTGACTTCCAAATGGCATCTGTAAGCCCATTCCCGATATCGCAAGACAAGTATCACTTCATGCGAGTGCAAATTTCTGGGCACTCTAGTGTTCAATCATCTTCCACCTTCAGATCACGAAAGGCAGACACGCCAATCTACATCCTCAGGTTTAAGAAGATTGAACAGGGGCAGCTATTGTACCCCAAAGTTTTCCCTCTCATATTTCTCAATACATGTCAAGTGAGGTCCTCAAATTGCTCATGGAGGTCCAAGAGTTGACAAGACAAACTCTCTCCTAAGGCAATCTACCTCAAATTAGGGTTTCATTTTGCATCAAGATGCTTGAGTCCAAAGGATCCAAAATTATCGCCATTGTCCAAATATGTTCTCAAGATCATCCATGTCAAGTTTCAAGCCTTGCGGAGGAAGTTTGCTCAGTCAATTGCTCAAAGGCCTAAAAAAATCGATTGTGCTAGGTTAAAAGTCAACTGTGGCTCACATACAGTCAAACTTCAAGATTTTTGGTCAAAATGCTCATTTTGAAGTATCATTCATCATTTGATCAAGGGTTGATCATGATTCATCAAGTATTGCTCACAATTCATCAAAACCCAAAAGTTGCTAAATTAGGATTTTGTAGGAAAAGTCAACTCAACTTTGACCAAGCATAACTTTATCATACTTTATCAAAAATGACATATCCAAAGCTCATTTTGAAGAGGATGCAATTCCCTACAATTCATCTTCAGCTCCCAAGTTAAAAATATGCAATCACAAAAAGATATGAATTTTGACAATATAGGTCATTATGAAAAGCCAACAAAAACACCTTTTGGGTCAAAGCTTCATAACATGAACATGGGAGACTCAATTGAAATGATACCAAAAGGGTTGCTTAGAGGACGTCCTAAGCTTTCTAAAAAGTCTAAGAGCACCCTCATAGGGTGAAAAATGAAAGAGATATGCCTTGTCAAAGTTGACCATTTTTGCAAAATTGCCAAAAGTCAATGGTGTCCAAAATTGCATTTTTTGCTAAATGGGCCTAATTTTTTATGCTTGCACTGAACTTGTGATGTGATCCACGACCCATGAGCCTTTCCACTTGTCATTCTTTTATTTTTATTATTTATTTTGATTTTATTTCATTTAAATCAAATAAAATTAATATAAAATAATGAAAATATCAAAAATCAATTAAACCTTGAGATTTTGTTCATGATTAGAGTCATTATACAGCTGGTGGCAAGATCAAATCATGTAAGGCTTCGAATGGACAGAAAAAGATTGAAAATTCTTGTTTTGGAAAGATTTGGTGCAAGGAATAAATCAATGGTCAATCTTCATAAATTACAAAGATTTGATGCAAATTTTTACCCTAATGCATTCTCTAATATATATTGAACATTCCCAAAGCAAAAGAAGGGGGAACAGTCGTGTAGAGGTGAAAGGAAAAAAAACTTTAAAATTGCAAGAAAAAGTGGTGATCCAATTCCTATACTAGAGGCCAATTTGTGCCGTTCTTAGATTGTCAATTGATTGCGGGACATCTCCAGAAGGAGTCTCACTGATTTGCAAGCTCCCCCATGCCTGGAATTGTAGGATACACGTATCACGATATGCTTCAAATTTCGAATTCAGTTTCATTAATTCACTCATCCATTGCATATTCTAATGATATATTCATGTTTGTCTTTGAGTTTGCAAGCTTTTGATATAATTTAATTGTATTTCTAACGCTTGTACATGAAGATGCCATTGTTAGGGTTTGCTCTTATGTTTTAGGGTTTCTCTGTATCAGTAAAATTGGTCCAAGAAAGTAGTACCATAGTGTTCGTGGGTTCAAGACGAACATAACCATGTAATTAGAATTCATTTAGCATGCTGTTGTACCCCAAAATGTTTCCTCCCATATTTCTCAAGAAATGTCAAGAATCATCTCCAAGATTGTTCAAGAGTTGGACAGTCAAATCACCTCTTAAGGCAGTCAATTCAAAATTAGGGTTTTATGTTGCATCAAGGTCCTCACATCCAAATGGTCTCAAATGCTCCCCAATGTCCTAATATGCTCTCAAGTTCATCCATGTCAAATTTCAAGCCTTCCAGAGAAAGTTTGGTCAGTCAATTGCTTAAGAAGTCCAAAAATCGACTGTGCTAGGACAAAAGTCAACTGTGTCCCAAATACAGTCAAACCTCAAGATTTTTTTGTCAAAATTCTCATTTTGAATGATAATTCATCATTTTATCAAGGGTTGATCATGATTCATCAAGGATTGCTCAAGATTCATCAAGATTCAAAAGTTGCTAAATTAGGGTTTTGTAGGAAAAGTCAACTCAACTTTGACCAAGCATAACTTTCTCATACTTTATGAGAAATGACCCATACAAATCTCATTTGTAAGAGGATGAAATTTACTACAATCCATCTTCACACCCCAAGATCAAGAAATGCACTCACAAGAAGTTACAAATTTGGACATTATAAGTCATTTTTGAAAGTCAACAAAAATATCTTTTTTACCAAAGCTTATAACTTGGGCATGGAAGATAAAAATGATATGATACCAAAAAGGTTGGTTAGAGGACATATCAAGGTTTCTAAAAAGTCCAATAACACCTCCAAAAGTTCAAAATTGAAGAAGTTATGCATTGTTGAAGTTGGGAATTTTTCCAAAATTGCCAAAAGTCAGCTATCCTCAAAACTCCAAATTTTGACAAAAAGGCCCACTTTTTTTCACTTGATATGGTCTTGTCATGCCACACACGTGTCCCATCCTTAATTTCATGACCAATCATTTATTTTTATATTTTATTTCATTTTTATTGATTTAATTCATTTTTAATCAATATTAAATCAAATAAAATCTAAAAATGAATGAAATGATATCCTTTTGATCATTGTAGCTTTAAATTATCATGATTCATCAAATCAAATCCGTATCAAGGATTTTCATGCATAAAAAAAATCAGATTTGGCCTATATTTGGAAACTTGATAATGGTGATCAAAATCAAATCTTCCATCTTCAATGCATATGGACTAAGGCCCAAGTTTTGACCTAAATACATTCCTTTATGTACACACAAGCCAAGCATAGCAAGAACACGCTGAAAGAATTGCAGAAACAGCCATACAAAGTTTGGAAAAAGTGTGAAAAAGTGGAGGATCAAAATCAACATTAGAGCACGATTCAGTCCAAAAGCTTGACATAACTCTCTTCCCTGACATCCATTGAAGCCAAAGGGATCAAAATCTAGCCCTGAGACAGCCTAAAACTCACTGTAAGTTGTCCTGAACTCGACCCTGAACATGAAATCCAACTCTCCAATTCTTGCATCTTTTTGTCCAAATAATTGCATATTCATACTTTGCGTTGCATTCTGAAACTGTTGGCATAATTGAATTATGTTTTTGTAGTCTGTATAGCCATGCCCGAAGCTAGGGTTTTGGCTTTTCGTTTTTAGGCATTTTGTTTTCAGGGGAAATTAGAGCAAATCAAGGGCATAAATGGACTTAGTGGGAGAAGACGAGCATATTGATGCTCTTAGAGTTTGTTTCCATGGCCTAGGGAGAATTTTGGAGGCATGCTACAAATCTTCCCGCGGATAAAAATCTGCAGGTAAATAACCAGGAACTTTGTGAAGAAGACGACCACGCGTCTTCTCCTTACTAGCCAGTTCAAATTTCGCGCAATTTTTTTTATTTTTCCAGGCATAATTAATTGTTTCCAATATAATATTTATTATGTATTCCACTAACAAAAAAGCAAGCCAGCTCAGTTGGTGGAGGCGCTATTGGAAAACCCCTTGGGACCTGGGTTCGAATCCCAGGTCCCCCAAATATTTATTATAATTTTGTTTCAGATTATCCCATGTAGCACTCAAGGCGTGGACCATCATGTTCTGCCAAGATCTCAAACGCCAGGTGGCTACAAAGCAAATCCAATGGCTTAGAATGGAGGACTACCATGGTCTCAAGTTAACAGACATGTGGCCAATCTAGAAAGTCAAACAGGCTGGAGCGTTATATTATCTTTTCTTTTAGCATTTTTACTTATTTACTTAATTTATATTTATTCTTAACCAAACCAATTAACATTTTTTTACAAAATCAGAAAACCCAATAAAAATAATGTTCTTATTAATTTCACTATTTCATTATTTTTGTAAATAAACTTTAAATCGATTAATTTAGTTTTTAATTAGATACAATTTTAATATCTTTTGCAATAAATTAAAATTAATATAGAATTAGGGCTTTTAATAATTTTAATCATTTTAATCATTTTATTTTATTTCCTCAAATAAATAATAAAAACCAAAAATATTTTCATTTAATTAATTAATTCAATTATTAACTTAGACTTAATTTTTAATTCAAAAAAATAATAAAAAATATGCTTTATTTAATATAAAAAGGGTCAAAACCCTAAGACACTTCGATTTAATTTTCTCGCGCGCGTATTATTTTTGATCCATATTTCAATATTGTAACTGCTTCAGGAATGTAATAGTTTAACTTAGGATTTTATTTATTTATTTATCGCTTTTATTTACTTTTCGCAATTTAATTTTAAAGGGTTTGTCTTTGGCGATGTAAATACCCTACGCCTTGTAATAGCTTAGATTAATTTCCCACAATTTAATTTCCGCTCAATATTAACTGTTAGATGTTTGATAACTAGGCAATGCATGACAAGATCAATCTTTAAACTAAAATCATCATAGCTCACCATAACATGTACAAAGATAATATAACTGAAAAATAACACAATCGCACATGCGCACTATTAGGGTACACCTCACTTGGTTGCCTCGAACGTGGTAATTGAGTATAGGAAGTTTTAGAGGTCGCCCTCTTGTCCAAAGATCATAGTTGCTCGAAACGGTTGCCTCGGAAAAATGATCTAGGATATTAGGGTTACCGTTAAGGCGTCCTAACATTGCTTTAGTGACCACACATCCCATAATCGAATTGACCCGAAAACTCCAATGACGGTGCTACCTACTCATCAATAGTGGACTAGCATTGTCTAAAGGACATTTGTACAGATTAATTCCTTTTTCGAGTAGGTAGATGGTTCTTAAGTACTTGCTCCTTTTAAAACAAAACAAAACTTTTCGCACTCACACTTCTTTCAAACAAAAACTTCTTTCAACCCCACAAACACAAAGAAAAGAAAATTTTGAAAACACATTGAGCAAGTACCTAAGAGCCCGTGGATAACCACAGATAGAAAGGGTGCTAACACCTTCCCTTTCTATAATCTACCTCCCGAACCCGAGAAACGTCTCGAAAAAGGAATTTTTCTATGCTTTTTTCCTTTCCTTGTTGGATAAAATAAAAGACGGTGGCGACTCTTGCTTACTGCGACATTTTGCAAAAACAAACGCAAAACGCGAACCAACATTCCAAAACAGTCAGTTCTCATTCCCACCGATCATAGAACTGGCGACTCTACTGGGGAAATATAATAAGTGAGGTGTTCCTTAGGATTAGATCATTATGTTTCAATTGTATGCTTTGTATGCTTTAATGTTGTGGGCTTGTATCGGAGTTCTATAGATCCTAACCCGGATCTGGGGATACCCTTTAGGTAAGTAGCAATAAACTATGAGGGATCTGTACGACGTAGACCGATACAGATGAAGCAGTAGCTACATTGGTGTGACACTTTAGTCTGTACCGATATACCTTGTGTTGGAATGAGGAGAATATGGGTCTTCTAAGTGGGCATTAAGCACTAACTGACCTTAGAACCTTAAATTGACCAACTTGGCCATAGAACAGTAGCAGTATGCTACACTCATTGAGACTAAACTCTCGCGATGATTTCGGCCGCAAGAAAAGGTTGCTAAACTGGAATTATGACCGATTGAGGGTAGTCAGTGATATTGAGATCCTCTAGAACCCGGTTACTATTTTTAGGACAGGTTTAAACCAACTGAACTGAAAGAGGGTAGTACCTAAGCTCCAAGCCAACCTAAAATCTAAGGGCTCTCAGTGTGACTTGTGTGCCTTTACCATGTTTGCCTTTTATGGATACTTGTGGTTTGCCTTTATCATGAAATCATGACATCATAGCATTGCATACATCTTGCATAAGGACTAACCTATTTCAAAGACAAGAGGGTTTCATCTTTGCTCTGTTTTGTAGGTCATCATGATGCCCATGCGTAAGAATACTATCCGGATCAACTTTGTCCAAGTCCCTACCTTGCTTAAAGAGTTGGTTGTCAGGATGCTAGACACTACTTCCTTCATCAAGAGGCATGGTTCTCTTCTCAGTTTGGTCACCTCTAAGTTGGATGAGCAAATGATGAGTGTCTTGGTCCAATTCTATGATCCGTTGTACCATTGTTTTACTTTCAAGGACTTCCAGCTGGTTCCCACCCTAGAAGAGTTCTCTGAGCTGCTCGGTATCTCTGTTTTGGAACAGACTCCGTTTACTGGTTGGGAAAAGACTCTTAAGCCTGAAGAGATTGTTGCAGCCCTTCACTTGACCAAACAGAAGGTAATGGCTAACTAGGAGACTAGAAGCGGAGCTAAGGGTTTTCTGACTAAGTTCTTGGTTGGCAAGGCTAACTACTTCTGGGACAGCTTAGACTTTAAGGCCTTTGAGGACATTTTGGCTCTTCTAATTTATGGTTTGGTATTGTTTCCGAATCCTGACACTTTTGTTGATGTGAATGCTATAAAGATCTTCATTTCTCAGAAACCGGTACCCACTCTCTTGGGTGACATTCTTCATCAGCTCTATGCTCGTACTGCCCGAAAGCAGGGAACCTTGATGTGCTGTGCTCCTTTATTGTCGAGGTGATTTATTTCGCACCTCCCTAAGTCAGTATTGAAGAACAAAGAGGGAATGGGCTGGGCTTATAGGGTGATGTCTCTTTGTAATAATGACATTATCTGGACTCTCAAAGGTATGGATGAGGTGACTATCATTGATCGTTGTGGAGAGTATCCTAATGTTCCCCTACTAGGGACCCATGGAGGAATTTCTTACAACCCATGCTTAGCTCTCCGCCAGTTTGGAAGAGCCAGAAGAGAAGGGCCTCATGAGATGTTGATGCCTCATATCATCTTTAATTTTAAAGGGGATAGCGACGAGCAGCGTCGCAGATTCATAAGGGCTTGGGATAGAGTTCACCAATCTGATCCACATGAGATGGGCCCAAAGACTTCTCTGCCAATGGAGCCATATCTCAGATGGGTCCGCATCTGTGCCCAGAAGCTAGGTATGCCATATGAAGCCGTCTGGCCTGTCACTCTTGAAGTTGCTAATGAAGAAGGGGTTCTTCCAACCATTCTCCATCCTTATATGCCCACTGACATTGGGGCACTGAAGAGATCTTGGATGCAACTGCGGGAAGAACGAGAATCTTACCGAGAGAAGTTCAATGAACAAGAGCAGAAGATCCAGAAGCTGACTAGGTAGTTAGAAAACGAGCGAATTCTCAACGACTATGTCCGCACTGAGAAGAAGAGACCATGGGAGCATTGATGGACCTTTGTTGATTTCCTTTACAGTTTTATTTACTTTTCAGTATTTTCATTCTTGTAAAGCCTTAAGGGAAATTTGTTGAAGAATTTAAAATTTTGAAGTTTAAATCTAATAAAGTGTGTTTCCTTTCTTGTTTACAAATTTGAATCTTGATTGTCTTTGAAATCATAATTATACACATTTCATCCCATGCACTCAATAAGCAGGTACCCTTTACAGGTCTCTTATCTTCTTCGTTGTTTATTTCAGCAATCATCATGTCTACTGAACCTTCAACTGAGCAAGCTATCAAGACCCTACAGGCCCAGAATGCCCAATTTCAAGAGTTGTTCATGAATCTAGCCAAGGGTCAGCAGGACCTGAAGACCTTGATTCTGAAGGAGAAGAAGAAGAAGAAGAGGACAGTCCTGTTCAGCACAGGGCGCAGGTTTGGAAAAGGGATGCAGAATGAAGTTGATCTGACCACCTCATCTGGAGGGAAAGATAGTCCACAAGAAAGGAGGGCTCCTAGCCCTATGGTCTCCGACAACGAGACGGACTACGATGAAGAAAAATATCCTTCTGCTGAGGATAAGTACAAACAACTGGAGGACCGTTTGAGCGCTATGGAAATCCAGAAGGTGCCCGGTCTGGACTTAGGAGATCTAGGTCTATCATCTGGGGTGGTGATTCCCCATAAGTTCAATGCACCTGCCTTTTCCAAGTATGACGAAGTTTCCTGTCCGAAGCTGCACCTCCGGTCATACGTGAGGAAGATCCAGCCTTACACTGCTGATAAGAACTTATGGATCCATGTCTTTCAAGATAGTCTCTCAGGGACTCAAATTGAGTGGTTCTATCAGTTCGATGGAGCCAGTATCCGCAGCTGGGAAGATTTGGCTACTACATTCTACAGGCAGTATCAGTACAACTTCGACCTTGCTCCTACGCGTACCCAACTCCAGGGTATGTCAATAGGAACGGGTGAAGGATTTAAAGAGTATGTGCAGAAGTGGAGAGACCTCGCCGGAAGGGTGCAACCACCTTTGGCTGATCGTGAACTTGTTGACATGTTTTTGGGGACCCTGTCTGGTCCATTCTTTAACCATCTGATTGGAAGCTCTTCATCTGGTTTTACAGATCTTATTTTTAATGGTGAGTGGATTGAAGCTGGTATTAAGGCTGGGAAGATACAGAAGGGTGCCTCCTCGAGCACCGAGAAGAATCCGTTTAAAAAAGAGTCCAGTGCTGTCTACAGTGCAAGAAGACATAGTAGACCTGAACACTACGAAGCTGTCAATGCGGTTGTTATTTCAAAACCTGCTGGTGCGCCTCAGTATAACAATCAACAAAAGGACGAGAGACCTAAGAGGCAGTTCACTCGTCTCAGCATGACCTTATATCAGATTCTGCCACAGTTGCTGAAGACTAACCTGGTGACTATAAGGGAACCCCCAAAGAATGCAAATACAACGTCACCAAGGTATAACCCTAATGCCCACTGCGCTTATCACTCCGATAGCCCGGGGCATAATACAGATGATTGTTGGGCATTAAAGAACAAGATACAAGACTTAATTGATGCAAAGGAGATTGAGTTTGAAGCGCACGAGAGGCCTAATGTGGTGACTGCTCCCATGCCCAAACATGGAGTAAATGCTGTAGAGGAAGACTTGTTTGTAGTTTCTGTGGATGACATTGTTACCCCTCTGATGACTGTCAAGAAGAACCTGTTGCTAGCCGGTTTATTTCCGGGATGTGGCGAAGGTTGCCATATGTGTTCTGTTTTACCTACTGGTTTCCCATTCCTGATGTCAGGTATCCAAAACCTGATGGATAGTAAAGAGATTCTGTTTGAGAAGACTGTTGTTCCATCCGTTCATTCTGAAGAAGTTGCCATCATTACCATTTTCGACAATTCTTCCAAGGCTCCCTCGAGGAATCCTGTTAGAATTACATCTGTTCCGAAGATCGCACCTGTAATCATCACTATTCTGGGGCACATCCCCTACACCTCTGACAAAGTTGTCCCTTGGCACTATGGGGAAGATGTTTATGTTCTTGGAGTTAAGTAAGAGCTGGATGCTGATACTGGCGTCAACAACATTATTGGACCTGCTAAAGTCACCCGCAGCGGCAGACTTTTCTCACCTGATATTGCTCCACCAACTGTCCGAAGACCTGTTGTTATTACACCTGCAAGTGTACCTACTACCATTCCTGATCAAGTCCCTATTCTTACCCCTGTCGCCGAGTCATCTGACGCTCGGGGCAAAGGGATCACCACTGATGCGCCTGCCCAGACGGAGGCACCGAAGAAAATCACTGTTGAAGCTCCCAAACAGGAGATGGAAGAGATTCTAAAGATTATTAAGAAGAGTGATTGTAACGTAGTGGAGCAGCTGGGGCAAACCCCATCCAAGATTTCTATGTTGTCACTACTTTTGTGTTCAGAGGCCCATGCTAAGGCTTTGATTACCTTCCTGAAGACTGCCCACGTGACACAAGAGACATCAGCTGATCAGTTTATAGATTGTGTGGCTAATTTGACTGCTGATAATGGATTGGGTTTCTCTGACGCTGATTTGACTGCCAAGGGGAAAAATCATAACGATGCCCTGCATGTCTCCATTGAATGCAGGGGAACTACTCTTGCACATGTATTGGTTGATACTGGTTCCTCATTGAACGTCTTGCCCAAGAAAGCTCTAGACCGGTTGGATTGCGAAAGGTTAGAGCTAAAACCAAGTAACATCGTTGTTAGGGCCTTTGATGGGTCTAAAAGGATGGTTCACGGTGAGGTTGATATTCCAATTAAAGTTGGCTCTCAGGTCTTCAATTCTACGTTCTATGCGATGGACATTCAGCCATCCTACTTGTTTGCTGGGTCGTCCATGGATCCACAAAGCTGGGGCCGTAACCTCAACGCTCCACCAGAAGTTGAAGTACCCGGTCAGAGGAAAGATTGTGACAATTCAAGGGGAGGAAGAGTACATGGTCAGCCACCTCAAATCGTTCAGATACATAGAGATGGATGGGGAGTTCATTGAGACCCCATTTCAGCACTTTGAAGAGGTCCCCCAAACACTGGCATCAGCTGAGACTGTGGTTGAAGATTCTCCTATGAAAATGGCTTCCTTAAAAGATGCCCGGGATGTTATTGAGAAGGGTGAGTGTGCAAATTGGGGACGACTCCCTAATTTTACACAGAAGAATAATAAGTTTGGTTTGGGTTTCACTGCAGAAGCTCAAGGGGCTGTTCGAAGTGCGAGGGTTGGAAGACCTCCCGTGTTCATCAGCAACTCGGGAGTAAATTCCATTGAAGATGATGTGGAAGAATCTGAATTCAACAGCTGGATCTATCCTACGACCAACGGTGGACCAAGCAACTGGACCGCAAAGGACTTCATCCCTATTACTTTTGTTACCCAGTAATGAACTCTTTGTTTTGAATTTGTAACAGACAATGTTTTGAAACTTTATGGCCCGGTGTCTTACCCGGGGCACCGTGACTTCATTTGTGAGGGATTTTATGTGTCATTTTCATATATCATTAATAAAAGCATTGGACGTTCTTGCATTTCAAATTTTGCGCTCTTTTTTTCTCTCTTTATTATATATTGCAAAACAACTATTTTACACACACTCACATATACAGGTCAACATCCACTCTGGATCTCACTGGTAACGGCTCTGCTACTGCCAATTATGACTTCGAAAATCCGATCAACTTAGCCTAAGACGAAGGTGAAGATGATTGCAAAGTGCCTGGTGAACTTGCAAGACTGCTACTCTAGGAAGAGAGGGCTATTCAGCCACATGAAGAGTCGGTGGAAACAGTGAATCTGGGTACTGAGACGGACAAAAAGGAAATCAAGATCGATGCAAATCTGGAGCTTAGTGTGAAACAGCGGTTGATTCAGATGTTGTATGACTATGTTGAGATCTTTGCCTGGTCTTACGAAGATATGCCAGGGTTGGATACCGATATTGTGGTTCATCGCCTGCCTACCAAGGAAGATTGTCCTCCAGTAAAACAGAAGGTTCACCGTATGCGCCCAGAGACGTCTGAGAAAATCAAGGTTGAGGTTATGAAACAATTTGACGCCGGTTTTCTAAAAGTGACTTCTTACCCTCAGTGGGTCGCCAATGTGGTTCCAGTACCGAAGAAAGATGGTAAGGTCCGAATGTGTGTTGACTACAGGGATTTGAACAGGGCGAGCCCTAAGGATGACTTCCCTCTACCTCATATCAATGTTCTGGTTGACAATACCGCTCAGCACAAGGTATTCTCCTTTATGGATGGGTTATTCGGTTATAATTAGATAAAAATGGATCCCGAAGACATGGAGAAGACTACCTTTGTTACTCAGTGGGGCACCTTTTGCTACAAGGTCATGCCTTTTGGGTTGAAAAATGCTGGGGCAACATATCAGCGTGCCATGGTTGCTTTGTTTCATGACATGATCCATCATGAGATTGAAGTATACGTCGACGATATGATTGCCAGGTCCCAGACTGAGGAGGAACACCTTGACCATCTGCAGAAGCTGTTTGACTGGCTGAAGTTGTACAAGCTGAGATTGAACCCGAACAAGTGCACCTTCGGGGTGAGGTCTGGTAAGCTGCTGGGTTTCATCGTGAGCGACAAAGGTATTCAAGTGGATCCTGCCAAGGTGAAAGCTATACAAGAGATGCCAGATCCCAGGACAGAGAAAGAAGTCAGAGGTTTCCTGGGACGATTGAATTATATTGCCCGATTCATCTCATACCTAACTACTACTTGTGAGCCAATCTTCAAGCTACTGAAGAAAGATCAAGTGGTACGTTGGAATGATTAATGCCAGGCCGCTTTCGAAAGGATCAAAGAGTATCTCCAAGAGCCACCTATTTTGATGCCACCAGTTGAAGGGAGACCTTTGATCTTATACTTGACAATGCTCGATAACTCAATGGGGTGTGTATTGGGGCAGCATGACGAGTCTGGCCAAAAAGAGCATGCTATTTATTACCTTAGCAAAAAGTTTACCGACTGTGAGACCCGATACTCACTGCTTGAGAAAACTTGCTGCGCTTTGGCATGGGCTGCTCGCCGGCTGAGACAGTATATGCTGACTCACACTACTTTGTTGATTTCAAAGATGGATCCAATCAAGTATATCTTCGAAAAGCCTGCCTTGTCCGGAAGAATAGTGAGATGGCAGATGATCTTGACTGAGTATGACATCCAGTACACAACTCAAAAAGCAATCAAGGGAAGTGTATTGGCAGACCATTTGGCACACCAGGCAGTGGATGATTACCAGTCTATGAACTTTGAATTCCCGGACGAGAATATCATGTTGATAACTTATTGTGAGACACCTAGACTGGATGAAGGACCTGAGGAAGGATCCCGATGGTCTATGTACTTTAATGGAGCTTCGAACGCTTTGGGTAATGGCATTGGCGCCGTGATCATATCTCCTAAGGGCTCGCATACTCCGTTTACCGCCCGACTATGTTTCAACTGCACCAACAACATGGCAGAGTATGAAGCATGCATTATGGGTCTTCGAGCAGCAATTGACCTAAGGATTAAGTTCTTGAGTGTCTTCAGAGATTCCGCTCTCGTGATCATTCAGATCAAAGGCGAGTGGGATACGAAACATTCAAATCTTATTCCTTATAAGGAGTATGTGTTGACATTGCTTCCCCATTTTTAGGAGATAACCTTTGAACACTTCCCAAGAGAGGAGAATCAGTTGGCGGACGCGCTGGCTACGATGTCTTCTATGTTCAAAGTCAATTGGGACAACGAGGCTCCCCAGATCATTATTGAAATATTGGATGAACCTGCACATTGCTGTGATCTTGAGATTGAAGAGGTAACAGAAAAGCCCTGATTTCACGAAGTAAAAAGGTACCTTGAAGCTCAAGAATACCCTGAGGGTGCATCTGTTAATGATAAGAAATTTCTGAGGAGGTTCACGGCGAAGTTCTTCATCAGCAATGGCATTCTTTACAAGCGTAACCATGATTCGACCTTACTACGTTGTGTGGATAAAAATGAAGCAGGAAGGATCATGGCAGATTTACATGAAGGTACCTTCGGAACCCATTCCAGTGGACATACCATGGCAAAGAAAATCCTCCGGGCAGGATACTACTGGTCCACAATGGAAGCTGACTGTTATCAGCATTCTCGGGCATGTCACAAGTGCCAGGTCTATGCTGATAAGGTGCACATACCTCCAGTTCCTCTGAACGTCTTGACGACACCTTGGCCTTTTCCAATGTGGGGCATTGATATGATTGGCGAGATCAGACCTACAGCATCCAACGGGCATCGTTTCATCCTGGTAGCGATTGATTACTTTACGAAGCGGGTTGAAGAAGCTTCCTTTGCTACCGTAACCAGGAACGTCGTGGCACGGTTCATTCGGCACAATCTGATCTGTCGATACGGTGTACCAGAGAGGATCATTACAAACAACGGTACCAATCTTAACAACAAGATGATCACTGAACTCTGCGAGCAATTCAAGATACAACATCATAACTCTTCTCCCTAACGGCCGAAGATGAATGGGGATGTCGAAGCAGCTAATAAGAACATTAATAAGATCGTGCAGAAGATGACAGTGACTTACAAAGACTGGCACGAGATGTTACCGTTTGCTCTTCATGGGTACCGCACCTCAACACGGACGTCAATAGGGGCAACACCCTATTCCTTGGTTTATGGCATGGAGGCAGTCTTGCCCATTGAAGTTCAGATACCCTCTCTCCGGATCATGAAGGATGCAGGTTTGAGTGAAGATGACTGGATTCAGACCCGACTTGATCAACTGAACCTAATCGACGAAAAGAGACTTACTGCTATTTGTCATGGTCAGACATACCAAAAACAGATGATCAAGGCATTTAACAAGAAAGTCAGACGACAAGAGTATCAAGTTGGGGACCTGGTAATCAAGCGCATTATCTTACCTCAAGGTGATCCCAGGGGCAAATGGACCCCTACTTACGAAGGGCCACTTGTGGTTAAGAACATCTTCTCAGGAGGAGCTATGATTCTAACCACCATGGATGGTGACGACCTTCCTCACCCCGTCAATGCAGACATAGCAAAAAGATACTATGCATAATCAAAGACCCGCTAGGGCTTCCCGGCGAACCAAAAGGGTTCAGGCAAAAATAAGGGATGAAAATAAAAAAAACTGTACACCCGACAAGTCGAAAACCTGAAAAGGCGGCTTGGGAAAAAATGGGTATCCCGGTGGACTGAAAACCCGAAAGGGCAGTCCAGGCAAAATTTAGAGATAAGCGTAATACTATGTCTCATTGGATCACCCTGCATCCAGACTTCGGTATTGACTATCAAGCTCGGACGACACTAATCAATCAGATTCATCTTCAACTAAGCAGCAAAGTGATGAGACGCTTGAAGATATAAAGGCAATAACAGAGATGGAACGAAGTGGGATTGTTCATGTAGCTGTTTTGTTTCTTTTTACAAATTGTATACATTCTATCTATTCGGCGGTGTTCTCTTACTAGGACGTCAGCCTCTTGTACAAAAAACGCCTATTTTCAGGCAAACTTCAAAATCAATACAAATTCATTTTCAGACAAATTTCAAACTGTTTTTCCTTTATCTGTTTTTTTTTGCAAAGAACGTCTAATGTTCATTTTTGATATATGCATTTGACATTAATTGCTGCTCATAAATATTTACATGCGAAACAAAGGACGAATTACGGGTAATATCAGAAGCAGGGGCAATAAGAATTGTCCGAACTGTCTAGTTGCTCTGTCCACCAAGGTACCAAGGTAGGTTCAGTTGAAGAACATGACCAAGATACCGTCACTCCCCGCAGAGTAAAACAGTAATGGTAGATCTCCCCAGCTGAGACTTGCAACCATGAACGAATCAGCAATACTCTCCCCAAGCAGAGTTAATCTACCATCAGCCCTGAAAGGTTTGGTATCTCCAGAAGGTCTTAATATTCCCCGACGGAGTATAAGAATATTCCCTAGCAAGTACAAGAATACCCCCGACAGTCTTAATATTCCTCAACAGAGTATAAGAATGTTCCCCGGAGGAATACAAGATATCCACAATAGAGTCATTTCCCCAGCGCAGTCTAAAAAAGGCTTTCCCAACGGAGTTGAACCATCTTCCCCAGTAGATTTTGGAAGCTTACCCCCAGTGGAGTACAAAACCAATCTCCCCATCCAAATTCAGAGGGTTATCCCCACAGGAGTCTAACTGGGTTATCCTTTGCAAGTTGCAACTAAAAGATCATCCCCAGCAAAATTCTTTCTTTCCCCAAACAGGAGTTCAATCCTCAACCGATTCTGTATCACCAGCAACGGTAATCCATCCCCAGCGGAGTTCATCATTAAAATCCCCAACAGAGCTTATCAACAGAATCCCCAGCGGAGTTATCGTTAAAATCTTCAACAGAACATCTTTTCCCCATAGAGTAATTCCCCTCGGAGTAATCTCTTCATCAGTTTATTCCCCAACAGAGTTCTTTTCTCCTGCAGATTTATCCTCATAATCACCTTCGTTCACCACCCCCAGCGGAAACGAAGAATTCAACTCTATTCTCCAGCAGCTTCGGGATTTATTTTCCCCAGCTAAGACATTACATGTCCATACATCATGATACATGCATATACGCATCATACCATACAATCTCATTTATTTTGAGAACATCATTGCCTGATACATATCATGCATAACATACAGCTAACCCTTCCATTTCAGGAAAGATACAATCAAAATTCAAGTTACAAAGCCCGGGTACAACCGAATAGTATCTTGATTTCTACGACATATTGTGAAGCTCGGATTACGATCGGATAACAATATCAGACTACCGCGAAGCCTGGATTACGACCAAATAGTGATATCTCTCAAAAGTAAGCTATGAAGCCCGGAGAACGACCGGATAATAGTTTATTCCCCAGTGAGTCATGAAGCCCGGATTACGACCGGATAGCAGCTCAGTAAGCACCATAAAGCCTGGATTCGACCAGATAGTGGTATATCATAAACACAAGCCGTGAAACCCGGATCACGACCGAATAACAGCTTAGCAAGTTATTGTGAAGCCTGGATTACAACCAGAAAGCAATACAAGACCATGAAGCCTGGATTATGACCAGATAATGGTAGTAGATGTTGTGAAGACTGGATTACGACCAGATAGCAACCAAGAGTACTACGAAGCCTGGATTTCGACCAGATAGTGGTATGATACATTGTGAAGACTGGATTACGACCAGATAGCAACCAAGAGTACTACGAAGCCTGGATTTCGACCAGATAGTGGTATGATACATTGTGAAGACTGGATTACGACCAGATAGCAACCAAGAGTACTACGAAGCCTGGATTTCGACCAGATAGTGGTATAATACATTGTGAAGACTGGATTACGACCAGATAGCATTAAGGGACACTGTGAAGCTTGGATTACGACCAAATAACAGTTTACCCAGCCAGTTTCTATGAAGCCCGGATTCAACCGGATACTAGTAAACCCAACAGTCAAAGGGAAGCCCGGATGCGGCCGAATAACCACTTGATTTGTTCTGAAGCCTGGATTTCGACCAGATAAGAAGTGAGGTATTGTGAAGATTGGATTCGACCAGATAGCAGTACGTGAAACCATGAAGCCTGGATTCGACCAGATAATGGTATAACGCATCGTGAAGCCTGGATTAAGACCAGATAGCGGTACAAGACACTGTGAAGCTTGGATTTCGACCAAATAGCAGTTTACATGGACAGTTACTAAGAAGCTTGAAATCTGCCGGATATTAGTGTGCCCTAAATTCATGTTGAAGCCCGGATGCGATCGGATAAACACTTGATTTTTTCTGAAGCCTGGATTTCGACCAGATAAGAAGTGAGGTATTGCAAAGCCTGGATTACGACCGGATAGCAAGTTTAATCTCATCCCCCTGGTAAGTCACTGTAAAGCCTGGATTTTGACCAGATAGTAGTCGGTCTTATAACTATGAAGCCTGGGTTACGACCAGATAGTAGTTCACTCTCACCTCTTCAACAGAGATGACTCCCCAGTAGAATAACGGACGACCGAAGCTCCTAAAGTTCTATTTCTCCTAAGAACAACATTCCTCAACGGAATCTCTCTCAACAAAAGGTATACAAGCTCTCACTAAGGAATCTCTTACGCGATCGACACTCCTCCAAATGGCATCTGTAAGCCCATCCCCGACATCACCAGGCTGATACTACTTCATGCGAGTGCAAATTTCTGGGCACTCTAGTGTTCAATCATCTTCCACCTTAGGATCACGAAAGGCCCGAACGCCAATCTATATCCTCAGGTTTAAGAAGATCGAACAGGGGAAACTGTTGTACCCCAAAATTTTCCCTCCCATATTTCTCAAGACATGTCAAGAATCATCTCCAAGATTGTTCAAGAGTTGGACAGTTAAATCACCTCCTAAGGCAGTCAATTCAAAATTAGGGTTTTGTGTTGCATCAAGGTCCTCACATACAAATGGTCTCAAATGCTCCCCAATGTCCTAATATGCTCTCAAGTTCATCCATGTCAAATTTCAAGCCTTGCAGAGAAAGTTTGGTCAGTCAATTGCTCAAGAAGTCCAAAAATCGACTATGCTAGGACAAAAGTCAACTCCCAAATACAGTCAAACCTCAAGATTTTTTGTCAACATTATCATTTTAAAGGATAATTAATCATATGATAAAGGGTTGATCATGATTCATCAAGGATTGCTCAAGATTCATCAAGATTCAAAAGTTGCTAAATTAGGGTTTTGTAGGAAAAGTCAACTCAACTTTGACCAAGCATAACGGTCTCATACTTTATAAGAAATGACCCATCCAAAGCTCATTTTTAAGAGGATGAAATTTCCTACAATCCATCTTCACACCCCAAGATCAAGAAATGCACTCACAAGAAGTTACAAATTTGGACATTATAAGTCATTTTTGAAAGTCAACAAAAATACCTTTTTTTCCAAAGCTTATAACTTGATCATGGTAGATCAAAATGAGATTAGACCAAAACGGTTGGTTAGAGGACATCTCAAGGTTTCTAAAAAGTCAAATAACACCTCCAAAAGTTCAAAATTGAAGAAGTTATGCACTGTTGAAGTTGGGCATTTTTCCAAAATTGCCAAAAGTCAACTATCCTCAAAACTCCAATTTTTGACAAAAAGGCAAACTTTTTTTCACTTGATATGGTCTTTTCATGCCACACATGTGTCCCATCCTTAATTTCATGACCAATCATTTATTTTTCTATTTTATTTAATTTTTATTGATTTAATTCATTTTTATCAATATTAAATCAAATAAAATCTAAAAATGAATGGAATGATATCCTTTTGATCATTGTAGCTTTCAATTATCATGATTCATCAAATCAAATCCGTATCATGGCTTTTCATGCATAAAAAATCAGATTTGGCCTACATTTGGAAACTTGATAATGGTGATCAAAATCAAATCTTCCATCTTCAATGCATATGGACTAAGGCCCAAGTTTTGACCTAAATACATTCCTTTATGTAAACACAAGCCAAGCATAGCAAGAACACGCTGAAAGAACTGCAGAAAAGGCCATACAAAGTTTGGAAAAAGTGTGAAAAAGTGGAGGATCAAAATCAACATTAGAGCATGATTCAGTCCAAAAGCTTGACATAGCTCTCTTTCCTGACATCCAGTGAAGCCAAAGGGATCAAAATCCAGCCCTGAGACAGCCTAAAACTCACTATAAGTCGTCCTGAACTCGACCCTGAACATGAAATCCAACTCTCCGATTCTTGCATCTTTTTGTCCAAATAATTGCATATTCATACTTTGCGTTGCATTTTGAAACTGTTGGCATAATTGAATTGCGTTTTTGTAGTCTGTATAGCCATGCCCGAAGCTAGGGTTTTGGCTTTTCGTTTTTAGGCATTTTGTTTTTAGGGGAAATTAGAGCAAATCAAGGGCATAAATGGACTCAGTGGGAGAAGACGAGCATGTTGATGCTCTTAGAGTTTGTTTCCATGGCCTAGGGCGAATTTTGGAGGCATGCTACGAATCTTCCTGCGGATAAAAATCCGCAAGTAAATTAACCAGGAACTTTGTGAAGAAGACGACCAAGCGTCTTCTCCTTACTAGCCAGTTCAAATTACGCGCAATTTTTTTTATTTTTCCAGGCATAATTAATTGTTTCCAATATAATGTTTATTATGTATTCCACTAACAAAAAAGCAAGCCAGCTTAGTTGGTGGAGGCGCTATTGGAAAACCCCTTGGGACCTGGGTTCGAATCCCAGGTCCCCCAAATATTTGTTATAATTTTGTTTCAGATTATCCCATGTAGCATTCAAGGCGTGGACCATCATGTTCTGCCAAGATCTCAAACGCCAGGTGGCTACAAAGCAAATCCAATGGCTTAGAATGGAGGACTACCATGGTCTCAAGTATACAGACATGTGGCCAATCCAGAAAGTCAAACACGCTGGAGCGTTAATGGGCCAAGAATTGGTAAATTCACACCCAAATTAAGCCCAACACCCACTGGGTTATTTCTTTTCTTTTAGCATTTTTATTTATTCACTTAATTTATTTTTATTCTTAACCAAACCAATTAACATTTCTTTACAAAATCAGAAAACCCAATAAAAATAATATTCTTATTAATTTCACTATTTCATTATTTTTGTAAATAAACTTTAAATCGATTAATTTAGTTTTTAATTAGATACAATTTTAATATCTTTTGCAATAAATTAAAATTAATATAGAATTAGGGCTTTTAATAATTTTAATCATTTTATTTTATTTCCTCAAATAAATAATAAAAATCAAAAATATTTTCATTTAATTAATTAATTCAATTATTAACTTAGACTTAATTTTTAATTCAAAAAAATAAAAAATGCTTTATTTAATAAAAAAAAGGGTCAAAACCCTAAGACACTCCGATTTAATTTTCTCGCGCGTGTATTATTTTTGATCCATATTTCAATATTGTAACTGCTTCAGGAATGTAATAGTTTAACTTAGGATTTTATTTATTTATTTATCGCTTTTATTTACTTTTCGCAATTTAATTTTAAAGGGTTTGTCTTTGGCGATGTAAATACCCGACGCCTTGTAATAGCTTAGATTAATTTCCCGCAATTTAATTTCCGCTTAATATTAACTGTTAGATGTTTGATAACTAGGCAATGCATGACAAGATCAATCTTTAAACTAAAATCAACATAGCTCACCATAACATGTACAAAGATAATATAACTGAAAAATAACACACTCGCACATGCGCACTCTTAGGGTACACCTCACTTGGTTGCCTCGAACATGGTCATTGAGTATAGGAAGTTTTAGAGGTCACCCTCTTGTCCAAAGATCATAGTTGCCTCGAAACGGTTGCCTCAGAAAAATGATCTAGGATATTAGGGTTACCGCTAAGGCGTCCTAACATTGCTTTAGTGACCACACGTCCCTTAATTGAATTGACCCGAAAACTCCAATAACGGTGCTACCTACTCATCAATAGTGGGCTAGCATTGTCTAAAGGACATTTGTACAGATTAATTCCTTTTTCGAGTAGGTAGATGGTTCTTAAGTACTTGCTCCTTTTAAAACAAAACAAAACTTTTCTCACTCACACTTCTTTCAAACAAAAACTTCTTTCAAACCCACAAACACAAAGAAAAGCAAATTTTGATAACACATTGAGCAAGTACCTAAGAGCCCGTGGATAACCACAGATAGAAAGGGTGCTAACACCTTCCCTTTCTATAATCTACCTCCCGAACCCGAGAAACGTCTCGAAAAAGGAATTTTTCTGTGCTTTTTTCCTTTCCTTGTTGGATAAAATAAAAGACAGTGACGACTCTTGCTTACCGCGACATTTTGCATAAACAAACGCAAAACGCGAACCAGCATTCCAAAACAGTCAGTTCTCATTCCCACCGATCACACATGCATTTTCTTGATCATTTAAAGTTATAGGTTTGTAGCTACAATGATGTGTCTATAGGTAAAAGTTTAAAACTATAAACGACGGTTCCAGGGAATAAGACAATAGTGTGTCACAGCCTGACTGGCTGATTCAAATTCTGGCACGTTATTCTGGCCAGAAACCTGTAGTTCTGATATATATTGTTTGTTTTTATTATATTAATAAACTAACATTCAGCGTAATTGGTCAGAAGAAGGAAGTCAGAGGCTAATTGTTCTGGGTTCAATCCCAGGCATGAGCCTTTGGTATTTTCTCCTTTGTTTTCGCCAGAGCCAGCATGTGCATCTTATGAGGATCATCACCTTCTGGATCCACTAGCCAACATCAGATCCAATGCATCATCTTTATGATCCATTAGTTAGAACTAGATCCAGCGCATCATCTTCTGGATCCCAGTCAGAACCAGATCCAGCACGTGCAGGCCACCATCTTCTGGATCCCATTCAGAACTAGATCCAGTGCACCCCATCTTCTGAGGGTCATCATCTGCTGGATCCACCAGCCAGGAGCAGGCCCAGTGTCCCCATCTTCTGAGGGTCATCATCTGCTGGATCCACCAGCTAGGAGTAGGCCCAGTGTCCACATCTTATGAGGGCCACCATCTTCTAGACCATTATCCTCTGATCAGAACCGCTGACAGAAGGCCCTTGGGTTATTTCTTTTAATTTAGTTTCTTTAATTATTCTGTTTTTTTTATCAACACCAAAATTATTTTTCTCCTAAAAATTAACCAACCAAAAATTCCAGAAAAAAGACTTATTTGCTTAATAAATGTTTTTTTAAATAATCAGTTAATTAATTAAGGAAATTCTAATTTCTTTCACAAATAAAATTAATTAGAATTTAGGATTTTATTTTTTAATTCAATTATTTCATTACTTTCTTAAATAACAAAAAATGACAAAAAAGATGTTTACTTTAATCAATTACAATTAGGTTTAGTCAAGGGTCAAAACCCTAGTCGCTTCGCATTTAATTCGCCACGCACTGATTATTTATTTTTTCCAATATTGTTGTAACTGCTCACTGGTATGTAATAGTTTAATTTAGGGCTTTTACTTATCACTTATTTTTCCGGGTTTTTGGCTATGTAATTAATCCCCCTCATCGAAGCCTTGTTATAGCGTAGATTTACTTTCTCGCATCTTAATCTCTGCAAATATTTAACTGTCTAGATGTATGCTAATAGGATTGAATGACAAGATTGCATGATAATTTAATACAGTTAGAAAACCCTAATGTGCAAAGACTAAATAAATGAAAACAGATCTCTCGCACATATCACTCTTAGGGTATACTTACACTTCGGTTGCCTTCGTTAAAAGATCATTAAGTATAGGGTGTCTTAGTGGTTGCCCTCCTGTCTAAAGATCAAATTCCCGTTCGGAAATGTTGCCTCAAAAATGTTTCCTCGAATATTATCTTAAGACTTTAGGATTGTTACTAAGACGTCCTAACATTGCTTTAGTGACCGTACGTCCCTTACGAATTGACCCTTACAAATCCAATGACGGTACTACCTACTTCTCAATAGTAGGATAACATTGTCTAAAGGAAACAAGAATAGAAACGATCTTTTTTTTCTTCGAGTAGGTAGCTGCTAGTAGGTACTTGCTCAAAACAAATCTTTCCACACAAACACCTTTCAAAACAATTTTCAAAACAAACTTTGTCACACCTTTGAGGACTGATACAAGGGTTATCACGAAGTAAAATATTTTCGAAAAACAAGCACGTACACAAGCAATTTTAAAAGATGAGCAAGTACCTAAGAGCCCATGGAAAACCATGGATAGAAAGGGTGCTAACACCTTCCCTTTCTATAATCTACCCCCCGTACTCAAAATCTTGAAACAGGATTTTTTTCTGTACTTTTTTCCTTTCTGGTTGGATAAAATAAAAGTCGGTGGCGACTCTTGCTTACCGCGAAATTTTGCAAACAAAAAACACAAAACGCAAACCAGCATTTTGAAACAGTCGGTTCTTCCACCGTATCACACCTAGTCCTGCAGTTTCTGACAATGATACTAATTACGACGATGAGCAATATCCTCCTGTTGAGGATATATACAAGCAGCTAGAAGACCTTATGAGCGCTATGGAGATTCAGAATATACCTGGTTTGGATTTCAGAGAATTGGGGCTGGTATCGGGAGTGGTTATCCCTCATAAGTTTAAAGCTCCGGTTTTTGCCAAGTACGATGGAGTATCTTGTCCAAAACTCCATCTCCACTCGTATGTCAGGAAAATCCAACCCCACACTGCTGATAGAAATTTGTGGGTGCATTTCTTTCAAGATAGTTTGTCATGGACTCAGCTTGAATGGTTCTATCAGTTGGAGGGAGCCAGTGTCCGAAATTGGGAAGATCTTGCTGCTGGTTTCTACAAGCAGTACCAATACAATGATGACCTTGCTCCCACTCGTACTCAACTCCAGGGTATGTCCATGGGTACAGGTGAAGGTTTTAAGGACTATGCTCAAAAGTGGAGAGACTTGGTTGGAAGAGTCCAACCCCCGTTGTCTGATAGGTAGTTGGTTGACATGTTTCTAGGGATGCTTTCTGGTCCATTTTTCAATCACTTGATTGGAAGCTCGTCATCTGGGTTTACTGAGTTAATTTTGAATAGAGAAAGAGTGGAAGTTGACATTCGAAGTGGTGAAATACAGAAGGATTCCTCTTCGAGTTTGGTAAAGAAGCCTTTCACTGGTAGGAAGGAAGCCAGTGCAGTCTATAGCCCGAGGGGCCAAAACAGATCTGAACACCGTCAAACGGTAAATGCTGTAGTGATACCAAGACCCACAGTTTCTCCACAACGCAACAATCAACAAAGGGTGGAAAGACCACAACGACAGTTTATCCGCATCAACATGACGTTGGCTGAAGTTCTGCCTCACTTGCTGAAATCCAACTTGGTAACCTAGAAAGAGGCTCCCAAGAATCCAAACACTACTTCTCCCAGATACAATCCCAATGCGCGGTGCGCCTACCATTCTGAGAGTCCAGGCCATGATACAAACGATTGTTGGGCTTTGAGGAATAAAGTACAAGATTTGCTTGAAGCCAAGGAGATAGAGTTTGATGCTCTAGAAAAGCCGAATGTTATAACTGCTCCCATGCCTAAACATGGTCGTGGAGTTAATGTTGTTGACACTGATTTGTTTGTGACCTCTGTTGAAGAAATTTCTACTCCTCTTATGACTGTTAAGAAGATTTTTATGTTGGCCAGTTTATTTCCGGGTTGTGGTGAAGGTTGACACACATGTTCGATCATACCTACTGGTTGCCAATTGTTGAAGTAAGGTGTTCAACGCCTGATGGATAATAAATAAATTTTGTTCGAGAAGACTATGATTCCCGTTGTTCCCACTGAAGACGTTGCCATTATAACCATTTCCGCCAATCCTTCCAAGGTTTCCTCGAGAAAACCTATTAGGATTACACATGTTCCAAGAATTGCTTCGTTAATAATCACTGCTCCTGGTCCCATCCCGTACACCTCAGATAAGGCCGTCCCATGGCATTACGGTGCTGACGTGTATTATCATGGTATTAAGCAAGATCTAAAGATTGAATAAGTTGATACTGATGTCAATAATATTGTCGGGACTAGTAAGGTTACCCGAAGTGGAAGGGTCTTCTCTCCCGAGATTTCCCCGAAGACTATCATCAAGCCTAATGTTATTCCAACTACTGCTCCAACCAGCACTCCTGACATTTCTCTTGTTCTTACTCCAGTTAGTACACCTGTTACTATTCCTGTTCTTACTCCAGTTATCACCCCTGCTGCTGAGCCATCTTGGACTCGGGGCAAGGAAATCATAGGTAAGCCTGCCCGGACAGAGGCACCTAAGAAGATCGTGGTGGAAGCCTCTAAACAAGAAATAGAGGAAATACTAAAGATTATCAAGAAGAGAGACTATAATGTGTTCGAGCAGCTGAGGCAGACCCCGTCAAATATCTCCATGTTGTGTCTGCTGTTATGTTTTGAAGCCCATGCGGAGTCTTTGATTGCATTTCTCAAAACTGCACATGTGCCGCAGGAAACTTCAGTAGATTAGTTCAAAGATTGTATGGCCAACCTGACTGCTGACAACGGGCTAGGTGTTTTAGATGCGGATCTGAACCCAAAAGGAAGAAATCATAATGATGCTCTGCATGTCTCGATTGAGTATAGGGGAACCACTATGGCTGATGTGCTAGTAGATACCGGGTCTTCGCTGAATGTTCTACCAAAGAAAGCGTTAGACCGTCTGGATTGTGAAGGTTTGATTCTAAAGTCGAGTAACATTATGGTAAGGACTTTTGATGGATCAAAAAGAATGGTGCACGGGGAGGTGGACATCCCTGTCAAAGTGGGTTCTCATACTTTTGGGTCCACCTTCTACGTAATGGATATCAAGCCATCGTATTCTTGCTTGTTGGGTCGTCCTTGGATCCATTGGGCTTGGGCAGTTACTTCCACACTCCATCAAATGCTAAAGTACCCAGTGAAAGGGAAGATTGTCACAGTGCGAGGTGAAGAAGAGTATATGGTGAGTCACCTCAATTCCTTTCGCTACATAGAGATGGACGGGGAATTCATAGAAACTCCTTGTCAAAACTTCTAAGAGGTCCCTCAGTTCTCGGCATCAATTGATTTTACTACCAATAAAACCTTCGCTGAAGATGGATTCTCTCAAGGACGCCAGGGCTATGGTTGAAGAAGGTGGATGTACAATTTGGGGCCAGCTCCCTGATTTCACTCACAAAACTGACAAATTTGGTTTGGGCTTTACTACGGGGGCTCAAAGGCCTGTTAGGCGCGCACGGATTGGAAGACCTCCTCTACACATCAGCAATCGAGGAGTTAATGCAATTGAAGACAATGAAGAAGATTCAGACATCGACAACTGGATCTACCCAACAACCAACGGTGGACTGAATAAATGGACAGAGAAGGACTTCATACATGTTTCTTTTATTCCACAATATTTAACTTTTTGTTTTAAGATTTGTAATAAACAGTTTGAAACTTTACAGCCCGGTGCCTTGCCCGAGGCACCTTGGCTTTGCTTGTGAGTGCTATTATTTGTCATTTCATATATCATTAATAAAGCATTGGACGTTTCTTGCATTACAAATTTTGCGCTCTTTGTTTTTCTTTTCTGTCTCAAACTTTATCAAAACAACTATGCTCTTACACACACTCACGTATCATACTGCATATCCATATCCACTATGGATCCCATTGATAACATCTCTGCTACTGCTAGTTATGACTTCAAAAATCCGATCAACCAAGCCGAGGATGAAGGTGAGGATGATTGTGAGGTGCCTGGAGAACTTGCTAGACTGTTACAACAGGAAGAGAGGGCCATACAGCCTCATGAAGAGCCAGTTGAGTCAGTGAATTTGGGTACAGAGGAAGACAGGAAAGAGGTTAAGATAGGTGCGAATCTGGAGCCTAGTGTCAAACAACGGTTTATACAGATGCTACATGACTATTTTGAGATCTTCGTCTGGTTTTATGAAGACATGCCTGGTTTGGACACTGATATTGTGGTGCATTGACTGCCAACTAAAGAAGACTTCCCTCTGGTAAAGCATAAGGTCCGCTGTATGCGCCCTGAAATGTCAGAGAAAATAAAGGCAGATGTCATGAAACAGTTCGACGCAGGATTCTTAGCTGTCACTTCCTATCCGCAGTGGGTTACCAACGTTGTTCCGCTACCTAAGAAGGATGGTAAGGTACGGATGTGTGTGGAATATAGAGATCTGAACAGGGCAAGCCCCAAGGATGACTCCCCACTTCCTCACATTGATGTTCTAGTCAACAACACCGTGCAGCATAAGATCTTATCCTTCATGGATGGTTTTTCTGGCTACAACCAGATCAAGATGGCTCCTGAAGACATGGAGAAAACAACCTTCGTTACATAGTGGTGCATCTTCTGTTACAAAGTAATGCCTTTTGGGTTGAAGAATTCTAGGGAAACTTATCAGCGTGCCATGGTCGCTTTGTTCCATGATATGATTCACCACGAGATTGAGGTTTATGTTAATGACATGATAGTCAGGTCCCAGACTGAGGAAGAGCACCTTGATCATATCCAAAAACTGTTTGACAGATTAAAGACGTACAAGCTGAGGTTGAATCCGAACAAGTGTACCTTCGGGGTAAGGTCTGGTAAGCTGCTGGTTTCATTGTCAGTGATAAGGGTATTCAAGTGGATCCTGCAAAGGTAAAAGCCATACAAGAGATGCCGACTCCCCACATAGAAAAAGAAGTTAGAGGTTTCTTGGAACATCTAAATTACATCGCCATGTTCATTTCACATCTGACTGCTACTTGTGAGCCAATCTTTAAGTTGCTGAAGAAAGATCAAGTGGTAACGTGGAATGCTGAGTGCCAGACTGCTTTTGAAATAATCAAAGAATACCTTCAAGAACCACCAATTTTGATGCCTCCAGTTGAAGGAAGACCTTTGATTTTACACTTAACAATGCTAGACAATTCAATGGGGTGTGTGCTGGGGCAGCATGACGAGTCTGGCCAAAAAGAGCATGCTATTTACTACCTTAGGAAAAAGTTTACCGACTATGAGACCCGATACTCATTGCTCGAGAAAACTTGTTGCGCTTTGGCATGAGCTGCTCGCCGGCTGAGAAAGTATATGTTGACTCATACCACTTTGTTGATATCAAAGATGGATCCGATCAAGTATACTTTTGAGAATCCCGCTCTCTCCGGAAGGATAGCAAGGTGGCAGATGATCCTAACTGAGTATGATATCCAATACACAACTCAAAAAGCAATCAAGGGGAGTGTATTGGCAGATCATTTGGCGCATCAGGTCGTGGATGACTACCAGTCCATGAATTTCGAGTTCCCGGATGAGAATATCGTGTTTGTGTCCAACTCTGAAGAACCTGGACCAGATGAAGGACCCGAGGAGGGATCCCAATGGTCTATGTATTTTGATGGAGCCTCAAACGCATTGGGTAATGGCATTGGCGATATATCTCATGAGGGATGTCATACTCCGTTCACCGCCCGATTATGTTTCAACTGCACCAACAATATGGCGGAGTATGAAGCGTGTATCATTGGTCTCTGAGTTACTATTGACCTGAGGATTAAGTTCTTAAGTGTATTCCGAGATTCCGCTCTGTTGATAAGTCAGATCAAAGGCGAGTGGGATACGAAGCACCCGAATCTTATTCCTTACAAATAATATGTACTGACGTTGCTCCCACACTTTAAGGAGATAACCTTTGAACATTTCCCAAGAGAGGAGAATCAGCTGGTAGACGCGCTAGTTTCTATGTCTTCTATGTTCAAAGTCGGGTGGGACAATGAGGCTCCCCAGATTACCATTGAGAGGTTGGATGAACCCGCACATTGCTGCGACATTGAGACTGAAGAAGTGGCAGACAAACCCTGGTTTCACGAGGTAAAGAGGTATCTTGAGGATCAAGAATACCCCGAGGGGGCATCTGTTAATGATAAGAAGTTTCTGAGAAGATTCACTGTGAAATTCTTCATCAGTAATGGAATCCTCTATAAGCATAACCATGATTCAACCTTACTGCGGTCCGTAGACAAGAGCGAGGCAGAAAGGATCATGACAGAGTTACATGAAGGTACCTTCGGAACTCATTCCAGTGGACATATCATGGCGAAAAAAATCCTACGGGCAGGATATTATTGGTCCACTATGGAAGCTGATTGTTACTAGCACTCTCGAACCTGTGATAAGTGTCAAGTCTATGCTGATAAGGTGCATGTATCTCCAGTTCCCCTGAACATCTTGACAGCTCCTTGGCCCTTTTCAATGTGGGGCATCGACATGATCGTCGAGGTCAGACCTACTTTGTCTAACGGGCATCATTTCATTCTGGTAGCAATTGATTATTTTACAAAGTGGGTTGAGGCAACTTCCTTTGCTATAGTAACCAAGAACGTTATGGCGCGGTTTATCCGACACAATCTGATATGTCGATATGGTGTACCAGAGAGGATTATTACTGATAATGGTACAAATCTCAATAACACGATGATCACCGAGCTCTGCAAACAGTTCAAGATGCACCATCATAACTCTTCTCCCTACTGACCGAAGATGAATGGGGTTATCGAAACGGCTAACAAGAACATCAAGAAGATTTTGCAGAAGATGACGGTGACATGCAAATACTGGCATGAGATGTTACCATTTGCTCTTCATGGGTACCGTACCTCAGCACGGACATCGACATGGGCAACACCCTACTCTCAGGTATATGGCATGGAGGCAGTCTTACCCATCGAAGTCCAGATACCCTCTATCAAGATTATGAAGGGTGCGGGTTTAAACGAAGACGACTGGATCCAAACCCGACTTGATCAGTTGAATCTAATCGATGAAAAGAGACTTACTGCTATCTGTCATGGTCAGACGTATCAAAAGCGAATGATCAAGGCTTTTAACAATAAAGTCAGACATCAAGAATATCAAGTCGAGGATATAGTGACCAAATGCATCATACTACCGCAAGGTGATCCCATGGGCAAATGGACCCCTACATACGAAGGGCCATTTGTGGTTAAGAATATTTTCTCGGGGGGAGCTATGATTCTAACCACCATGGATGGTGACGACCTTCCTTACCCCGTCAATGCAGACATAGTGAAAAAATACTACGCATAATCAAATACCCTCTAGGTTGACTGGCCTAGGCAAAAATAAGGGCTTCCCGGCGAACCAAAAGGGTTCGGGCAAAAGTAAGGGATGAAAATGGAAAAAACTGTACACCCGGCAATTCGAAAACCAGAAAAGGCGGCTTGGGCAAAAAGGGTATCTCGGTGGACTGAAAACCCGAAAGGGCGGTCCAGGAAAAAATTAGGGATTAAAGCATAACACTATGTCTCATTGGATCATCTTGCAACCAGACTACGGTATCAACTATCAAGCTCAGACGACGCCAATCAATCTGATCCACCTTCGACCAAGCAACAAAGTGATGAGACGCTTGAAGATATAAAGGCAATAGCACAGTTGGAACCCAATGGGATTGTTTTACATAGCTGTTTCTCTTTATTTTACAAATTGTAATTTCTTTCGAAGGCATTCTCTTACTAGGACGTCATCCTCTTTTTACAAAAACGCCTATTATGGGCCATCTTCAAAATCAATACAAGTCATTTTCACAAAGCTTTGATTTATTTTCTTTTTTCCCGTTTTGTTTTGCAAGAACATCCAATGATTCATTTTTTATATGTGCATTTGAAAATAACGGTTGCTCATAAATATTTACATAAGAAACAAAAGACGATTACTCATAATCCAAAGAACAAGGACAAACAAGAAATGCTCGAACCTTGCAGTTACTCTGCCCATCAGGTACAGGGATGAAGCCAGCTTGAGAGCATGAGTTGTGGTACATACATACCCCACAGAGTAAAAAGTATCCAAAGACAGTGATGTTAGCTTTCCCGAACAGGATATAACTATCCCTAGCTAAGGTTCACAATTGTGAGTGAGTTGGTAAATTTCTCCACAAGCAGAGTTTATTTCTCTCACAAGCAGAATTTCAATCTCGAACAAGAATCCATTATTACCAGCAAAGGAAATTCATCCCCAGCTGAGTTATTTCTCCAAGTCAGCAGAGTCATTCCCTGCAGAGTTATCCTCAGGTAGGGTCTCTTCCGGCAGAATATTCGCCAAACAAGGGGCAAATCCCAACATAGTCATCGTTGTTCACCATCCCCAACAGAAGTAGAGGAACAATGATTTTTTTTACAGCAGTCAAGAATACCATTTCTCATACTCTCTAAACAGCAGTCAGGGATTTATTTTCCCGGACACAGAATATTACGTCAGCATTTCATGTTCATACATCATGACATGTGCATACGTCACATATAACATAGTCTCATTTATTTTGAGAACGTCATCACACAATGCATCTCATGTATCGCACATAACTAACCTTGTATTTCTTTTAGGAAAGACAGTTATTATCAACAATTTCCAGCAAGTCCATGATCAACACTGAAAGCTAAACAGAGTAATCATCGGTGCGACAAAAGCAACCTCACCAGGTTCTTTCTCACAACCCTACTATCCATGCTTTCATATCGAAGTAAACCTACTATCCAGGTTCCTTCTCACAACCCTATTATCCAAGCTTTTATATCAAAGTAACCCTACTATCCAGGTTCCTTCTCACAACCCTACTATCCATGCTTTAATATCGAAGTAACCCTACTATCCAGGTTCCTTTTGAAATCCCTACTATCCAGGCTTTCATATCGAAGTAACCCTACTATCCAGGTTCCTTCTCACAGCCCTACTATCCAGGCTTTCATATCGAAGTAACCCTACTATCCAGGTTCCTTCTCACGACCCTACTATCCAGGATTTCATATCAAAGTAACCCTACTATCCAGGTTCCTTCTCACAGCTCTACTATCCAGGATTTCATATTGAAGTAACCCTACTATCCAGGTTCCTTCTCACAACCTTACTATCCAGGATTTCATATCGAAGTAACCCTACTATCCAGGTTCCTTCTCACAACCCTACTATCCAGGCTTTCATATAGAAGCAACCCTACTATCCAGGTTCCTTCTCACAGCCCTTCTATCCAGGCTTTCATCTCGAAGTAACCATACTATCCAGGTTCCTTCTCATAACCTTAATACCCGGGTTCAACGTCTCTTATCCCTAGACAATAGTCCACAACACTATAAGACTGGGACCCAATCAAACATAATTGGTTTCACATTTCCCCAGAAAGTCGCGGTGCAGCATATACCCCGACCAAACACACAGTTCACTTCCACTTCCCAAACTGGAATTATTCCCCAGTAGAGTAACGAACTACTAAATCTCCTAAAACTCTATTTCCCTCAAGACAGAGACCAACTTTCCCCAACGAAGTCCTTCTCAACAACATGTATACAGGATCTCGCGAAGGAATCTCTTATGTGATCGACACTCCTTCAGATGGCATCTTTAAGCCCATCTCCTACAATTCTATAGAAACTACCAAATGGCATCTATAAGCCCATTCCCGATATCACCAATCAAGTATCTCTTCATGCGAGTGCAAATTTCTGGGCACTCTATTGTTAAATCATCTTCCACCTTCAGATCACGAAAGACAGACGAGCCAATCTACATCCTCAGGTTTAAGAAGATTGAACAGGGGCAGTTGTTGTACTCCAAAATTTTCCCTCCCATATTTCTCAATACATGTCAAGTGAGGTCCTCAAATTGCTCAAGGAAGTCCAAGAGTTGACCAGACAAACTCTCTCCTAAGACAGTCTACCTCAAATTAGGGTTTCATTTTTCATCAGGATATATGAACCACAAAGGACTCAAATGCTCACCATTGTCCTAATATATTCTCAAGATCATCCATGTCAAGTTTCAAACCTTACAAAGGAAGTTTGCTCAGTCAATTGCTCAAATGTCTGAAAATGGACTGTGCTAGGTCAAAAGTCAACTATGACCCACATAAAGTCAAACTTCAAGATTTTTGGTCAACATCCTAATTTTGAAGTATTATTCATCATTTGATCAAGGGTTGATCAGGATTCCTCAAGGATTGCTCACAATTCATCAAAACCCAAAAGTTCCTAAATTAGGGTTTTGTAGGAAAAGTCAACTCAACTTTGACCAAGCATAACTTTCTCATATTTTATAAGAAATGACCCATCCAAAACTCATTTTGAAGAGGATGAAATTCCCTACAATTAATCTTTATCTCCCAAGTTCAAAATATTCACTCACAAGAAGATATGAATTTTGACATTATTGGTCATTTTGAGAAGTCAACAAAAACACCTTTTCGGTCAAAGCTTCATACATGAACATGGAAGACTCAATTGAGATGAGACCAAAATGGTTGCTTATAGGACATCCTAAGATTTCTAAAAAGTCCAAGAACACCTCTCTAGGGTCAAAATTGAGATAGTTATGCATTGGCCAAGTTGACCTTTTTTGCAAAATTGCCAAAAGACAAATGTGCTCAAATTTGCATTTTTTGTCAAATGGGCCTAGTTTTTCATGATTGAATCTTGCTTATGATGTGGTACACGACTCAAATTCTTATCCACCAATTGTTTGCTTCATTTTTCAATTTATTTTGATTTTTTATCAATTAAAAGGTGAATTAAATCAAATAAATGATGAAAATTAGCAAAGATTTGAGTCAATTGGTCTTTTTGATAGGTTAGCAACCAAGATTTGATGAGCTTGCATGATCAATTCGTATCAATGGTAATTGGAAAAAAAAGAGAATGGTTAGGCCATATTTGGAAAGTTTACATATGCCATGAAAACAAAATCAAATCTTGAAAAACTTCCAAAGATGTGATCAGTTTTACAACCCTAATGCATTCTATAATATATATTGAACGTTTCCAAAGCAAGGGAGAGGGTTGGCAGTCGTGCATAGCCAAGAACAAAAAATTAATTTTTGGTAAAAAAGTGGTGATCTGATCTCTACCCTAGAGGATAATTCAAAGCTTTCCAACACTCCTAATCGCATCCTGGAGCGTCTCTGAAGCTAACTGGATCAATTGCAAGCCTCCTCGTGCCCGAAATCGACCCATAGCAGTCACACGGTTTGCCTAAAAACTCATTTTCGGTTTCATTGATTTACTCATCATATGCACGTTTTAATTATATATTCTTGTTCATCGTTGAGTTTGCAAGCTAATCATTCTATTCAATTGCATTTTTTATGACTGTATGTGAAACTGCCATGGCTAGGGTTTTGTTTTCTTGTTTAGGGATTTGTAGTATAGGTTAAATTGGACGTTGATTCTGGTACCATGATACTCGTGAGGATGAGACGAGTTGATTGGTACCAACCATGGTTATTTATCTTGCTTGTGGACAGATTTTGAGATGCACAGGTCTGTACCTACAACGTAACGTCCGTAGGTAAAAGCTTGTTTACCTAAAACGACGATTTGGTGAAGAAGACGATGTGTGGCACTCCCTGGTTTGGTGGTTTGAATTTTAGCGGGTTTTTCCAATTAACTATCATGTTTTACATATTATGCATTATTGTTATTCTATGAACAGATGAAGTGCGTGGTACAAATGGTTGGGCGTGTTTGGTGTTGAGCATAAGGACCTGGGTTCGATCCCCAGGTCCCCAACTTTGTTCATATTATTTTTCAATAGGTGATCAGGTACACTGCAGCCCCCAACGTCCACCATAGGCCATTCAATCTCCACCATCAGATCCATCAGCAATCTGGATCCAACGCTCAAGTAGCAAGAGGTCCATCATGCGCCTCAAGTCAACATGTGCACTGAATCAGGCAAAGTCAAAAGGGCTGAGATTTGGTTTGGGCCCAGAATTTCAATAGCACACCCCCATAATTGCTAGAACAGACCCATCATTCTTTCTTATTTCTCTTTTTTTATTTATTTCTTTTATTATTTATTTTATTTACTCTTAATTCACAAATTAATCTTTTTTCATAAAAAACCATAAAATCAATAATTCATAAAAAATTAGGATTAGTTTTTTTATTATTATCAAAATTAATTTAATTTAGTTTAACTTTGGGAAATTGTAATTTATTTTTGCAAATAAAATCAAATAGAAATTAGGTTAAAACTCTTGATTTAATTTTATTTTCTCTTTTTTCTCAAATACATAAAAATACAAAAAATAGGTTTTAGAATAAATTAATGTATTTTCATTTAAAATTAATTAGAACTTAAGATTTTCTTTTTTAATTTAATTCTTTTTCATTATTTTCTTAAAATAACAAAAACATTTTAATCAGTCGTCAATAGGTTTAGTTAAGGGTCAAAACCCTAGTTGTCTCGTACTTGATTCATCGCACGCGTGTTAATTATTTTTGCCAATATTTCTGTAAATGTTCATGGTTTGTAATAGTTAATTTAGGGCTTTTACTTATCGCTTTTTCCCCGGGTTATTTTGGTTATGTAATTAAATCCCCCTCCCCGAAGCCTTATAATAGCGTAGATTTACTTTCTCGCATTTTAATTCCCGCAAATATTTGACTGTTTAGATGTATTCTAACAGGATTGTATGACAAGAATGCATGACAAATTAATACAGTTAGAAAACCCTAATGTGAAAAGACAAATAACTGAAAACAGATCACTCGCACATATCACTCTTAGGGTATACTCTCACTTCAGTTGCCTTAGGTAAATGATCATTAAGTATAGGGTGTATTAGTGATTACCCTCTTGTCTAAAAAGATCAAATGTCTCGTTCAAACGTTGCCTCGATAATGTTGCCTCAAATATGATCTTAAGACTTTAGGGTTATTACTAAGGTGTCCTAACTTTGCTTTAGTGATCGTACGTCCCTTTCGAATTGACCCTGGAAACTCCAACAACGGTGCTACCTATTTCTCAATAGTAGGATAGCGCTGTCTAAAGGAAACAAGAATAGAAATGATCTTTTTTCGAGTAGGTAGATGCTAGTAGGTACCTGCTCAAATAAAAACTTTTCACACTTACACATTTCAAAACAATTTTCAAAACAACTTCGTCACACCTTTGAGGACTGATACAAGGGCTATCACGAAGTTAAAACTCTTTTCAAAAACAAAGCACATACACAAGCAATTTTAAAAAGATGAGCAAGTACCTAAGATCCCATGGAAAACCATGGATAGAAAGGGTGCTAACACCTTCCCTTTCTATAATCTACCCCTCGTACTCAGAACATCTCGAAAAAGGATTTTTTCTGTACTTTTTTCCTTTTCGGTTGAATGAAATAAAAGTCGATGGCGACTCTTGCTTACCGTGAAATTTTGCGAACACAAAACGCAAAACACAAACCAGCATTCAAACAGTCGGTTCTGCCAACGTATCACACATAGTGTTGTACCCCAAAATTTTCCCTCCCATATTTCTCAAAACATTTCAAGAAAGATCTCCAAGTTGCTCAAAGTAGCCCAAGGGTTGGCCAGACAAAGCTCTCTCCTAAGGCAGTCTACCTCAAATTAGGGTTTCATGTTGCATCAAGATACTTGAGTCCAAATGGTCCCAAATGCTCAAAATTGTCCTAATATGTTCTCAAGATCATCCATGTCAAGTTTCAAGCCTTGCAGAGGAAGTTTGCTCAGTCAATTGCTCAAAGGTCCAAAAATCGACTGTGCTAAGGCAAAAGTCAATTGTGGTCCACATACAGTAAAAATTCAAGATTTTTGTTCAACATCCTCATTTTGAAGTATATTTCATCATTTGATCAAGGTGTGATCATGATTTATCAAGGATTGCTCATAATTCATCAAGACTCAAAAGTTGCTAAATTAGGGTTTTGTAGGAAAAGTCAACTCAAATTTGACCAAGCATAACTTTCTCATACTTTATGAGAAATGACCCATCCAAAGCTCATTTTGAAGAGGATGCAATTCCCTACAATCCATATTCATCTCCCAAGTTCAAAATATTCACTCACAAGAAGTTATGAATTTGGACATTATAGGTCTTTTTGAAAAGTCAACAAAAATACCTTTTTTGTCAAAGCTTCATACATGAGAATGAAATATCAAAATGAGATGATACCAAATGGGTTGCTTAGATGACATCTCAAGCTTTCTAAAAAGTCTAAGAACACTTCCAAAGAGTCAAAATTGAGGAAGTTATGCATTGGTGAAGTTGACCTTGTTTGCAAAATGGCCAAAAGTCAACTATCCCTAAAACTTCAAATTTTGCCAAATGGGCCAAATCTTTTTCACTTGTTTTGAGTTGGCAACATAGCCCACGTGCTCTAGCCTTTTCCATTTGTCCATATTTTATTTTTATTATTTATTTTGGTTTTTATTTGAATTAATTAAATTTAAATCAAAACAAATCATATAAAATCAAAAATATTGAAAACCAAGGATTTTGTGATTATTTCAGGTCTTAAATTACAGAATGCAAGCATTCAAATTCGTGCAAATGCATAGAGTGGACAAAAAGATTGAAAAAGCCATGTTTGGAAAGGTTTTAAAAGGTGAATCAAATCAAATAAAAAAGGATTAAAGGAGGGAGATTTGGATCAATTATCAACCCTGATTCATTCTTTGTTACATAAGGATTGCGGCCAGACCTAGAAACAAGTTGGAAATCAGGCGCAGAGCAAGAACCAGATTTGAAAAAAAAGAAAAAAAGTGTGAGATCGAAATCCCACTTAGAGGCATTCTCAGGACCATTGAACGATCCCAATTGCTTCCTGGCACTCTCAGCAACCTAAAGCAATCAAGAACTAAGTCGTTCAAGTCCCAAAACGCATTGTAAGTCGTTTACAACTTCGCCCTGTTCTTGAATTCGTATTTCAAAATATAGGCTTTATTAAGATAAATGACTTGCATATTCTTGATCTATGAGGTATTTGCAAACTTTCTGCATCATTCAATTGCATTTATATGGCCTGTAGAATTAATCACCATTGTTAGGTTTTCGAGCTTGGTTTTAGGGTTTTTGATTTCAGGAACAATTGGCCTTCATGAATGGTACTGGCATGTTCAGGAGGACGATACGGACACAACCATGGCTTTAGATTTTATTTCCATGGCCTGTGGAGGATTTTGAGAGTGCATAATCTGTAGCAACGGACGTTTGTCCGTAGGTATAGGTGAACGAGCTTTTAGAGACGATGCAGGGAGGAAGACAAATATGTGGCCAGCCTCCATTGGCTTGTTTGAATTTGCATGCAAAAATCCCATCACTGTGTTGTTTTCAAATATTATGTTATTTGTTTATCTTATGTACAAATAAAAACAAATGGTGCAGTGGTGGCCACGTAGGTGCATAAGGCTTTAGAGGCTGGAAGTCAGGGGTTCGATCCCTGCCTCCAGCATTTTCTATTTTTCTGTTTAATTTCAGGCGATTCAGTGCATGCGAAGTCAAGAGATCTATCATGGGTCTTCATCATCAATGCGCCAGATGGCCAGATGGCCAAATCTGGTGGCCACCATTGAGAGTGCACCATAGGCCAAGTCAAACGCCTACGTACTGGATCCAAAAAGTCAAAACGGACCATCACTAATGGGCCTAAATTCCTGCTATTGGCACCCCTTTTAATCAGGCCCATCTCTATCCTTTTATATTTTTTATTTTATTTTATTTATTTACTATTTATTTTATTAACCAAAAATTATTTTCTTTTTATCAAAAAATCACCAAAAATATTTTTATGTCCAATTAAAATTAGAATTTTATTTTTCATCAATAAATTAATTAATTTAATTAGGTTATTAATGTTAGATAATTTTAATTTATTTTTGCAAATAATTAAAATAAATTAGAATAAATAGGTTTTATTACTAACTTAATTATTTTATTTCTTTCCTAAAATAACAAAAATCCAAAAATATGTCATTTAATCATTTTTCATTAATTAATTTAATTAACTAATTATTTGCATTTTTAATTTAGAAAACTTATTTCTTTTTGATAAAAACAACAAAAAAACAATTTTCTCTTTTAATTAGGATATAAGGGTCAAAAGCCTGGTTTCGCATTCGATCTAATTTTCTCGCGCGCTTTATTTTTATCCAATTATTGTATCTGCTCCCGATTTGTAATAATTTAATTAGGACATTTACTTTTACCGCTTTTAATTTCAAAGGGTTTGTTTTTGGCTATGTAAATACCCGAAGTCTTGTAATAGCTTAGTTTAAATTCCGCACTTTAATTTCTGCAAATATTTAACTGTTAGATATGTGAATAATTAGGGTTTGCGTGACAAGAATGTATGACTAATTTTAAACAGTTAGATCACCCTAAACATATGCAAAGATAAATAATCTAAAACTGAATCACTCGCACATGCGCACTCCTAGGGTACACTCCCACTTGGTTGCCTTTGTTAAAACAGTCATTGAGTATAGGTTATTTTAGAGGTCGTCCTCTTGTCTAAAAGATCATAGTTGCCTCGGAAAGGTTGCCTCGGATATTGTTGCCTCGGATAAATGATCTAAGACATTAGGGCTACCACTAAGATGTCCTAATGTTGCTTTAGTGACTGTATGTCCCTTTCGGATTGACCCTCAAAACCCCAACGACGGTGCTACCTACTCATTAATAGTGGGATAGCATTGTTTAAAGGAAACGAATACAAAACGATTCTTTTTTCGAGTAGGTAGATTAGTTCTTAAGAACTTTCTCATTCCAAACAAATTTTTCACACTTACACTCCTTTGCAAACAAAGTTTTCAAAAACACTTCATTACACTCTTGAAGACAGAAGTAAGAGTTAAATCGAAGTTAAAACAAAAACTTTTCAAAACCCACAAAACACAAATAAAACAATTTTGAAAATGATGAGCAAGTACCTAAGAGCCCGTAGATAACTACAGATAGAAAGGGTTCTAATACCTTTCTTTTCTATAATCTACCCCCCGTAGTCAGAAATATCTTGAAAAATAAATTTTTCTGTGCTTTTTTCCTTTCCTTGTTGGATAAAATAAAAGTCGGTGGCGACTCTTGCTTACCGCGACATTTTGCGAACACAAACGCAAACCAGCATTCCTAAAAAACAAGTCCCGGTTCTGGCCACCGTATCACACATAACATCCATTCTTATTGCACTAACCATTTCAAAGACCAAAGGAGTTTATCTTTGTTCTGTTTTGCAGATCATGGCTTTCGTTCGTAGAAACACTATCCAAATCAGCTTTGTGAAGATACCTTCCCAACTCAAAGAGCTAGTATCAAGGGTTTCCGAAACTTCTGCGTTCACTAAGAGACATGGTCGACTTCTCAACCTGGTTACTTCAAAATTGATGAAAAGATGATGAGTGTACTCTTTCAGTTCTTTGATCCCAAGCACCACTGCTTCACCTTTCCAGACTACCAGTTGGTGCCTACCATGGAAGAATTATCTCAGTTGTTGGATATACCCATTCTTGAACAGTTGCCTTTCACAGGTATAGAAGAAGTTCCTAAGCCAAAAGTTATTACCTCATATTTGCATCTGAAACAAACCGATGTGGTATCCAATTGGGAAACGAGAAGCGAAGTCAAGGGTTTTCTAGCTAAGTTTCTGATAGACAAGGTCCAATTGTTTTGGGATGATATGGATTTTCAGGCTTTTGAGGAGGTTTTGGCTCTTCTACTCTATGGGTTAGTTCTATTCCCTAATCCGGACTCATTCATAGATGTGAATTCTATCAAGATCTTCCTCTCCCGCAACCTTGTGCCTACCTTGCTCGGAGATATTTTGCACACTCTCCATACTCGTAACATGAAGAGAAGAGGGGTTCTTATGTGTTGCATGCCATTGTTGTCGAGGTGGTTTATTTCTCACCTCCCCAAGTCCGTACTGAAGAATGAAGAAGGTTTGGGTTGGTCACAAAGGATAATGTCACTCGCTCACATGGATATTTTCTGGTGTTCCCGAGCTATGGAGAACACTGCTATTATTGACTGCTGCAGGGAGTACCCTAATTTCCCATTACTTGCTATCAGAGGGGGTATAACCTACAACCCTTGTTTAGCTCTGCGACAATTTGGTTACACCCGAAGAGATGGTCCCCATGAGTTACTTATCAAGGGCATTGTATTCAACTATGAGGAAGATGTTCAAGAGTACCGCTGAAGGTTCATACGAGCTTGGGGCATGGTAAATAGATCTGGCGCAAAGGCTTTGGGGTCAAAGGCTTCCATTCCTATGGAACCTTACCTCCAATGGGTACGAGCTTGTGCCCAGAAGCTTATGGTTCCATATGTGTCCGTTTTACCAGTGATTGTGGAACCCACTACGGAAGGGGGTATTCCTTACACGGTTCTCTATCCTTATATGCCACTGATCTTGGAGAGTTACAGAGGTCTTGGATTCAGTTGAAAGAGGAGCGAGATACTTACATGGATCAGTTCGATGCTCAGGAGAGGAAGGTTTTAGAGCTCACAAAGCAGATCCATGAGGAAAAAGGACTCAATGATTATCTCAGCATAAAAAGGAAGCATCCATGGGAATTTTGATTTCCTTTCTAGTTTTAGATTTATTTTTAATTGTAACGCCTAAAAGGCATTTGAACTTTGAATTCAGCTAATAAAATATTTGTTTTATTTTGGTTTGCAAATATAAATTTCCCAAAGTCTTTGAAATCATTGCATGTGCATCCCATTCATAATATTGCATGTACAAGTACCATTATAGGCTTCTCATCTTCTTCGCTGTTTATCACACGCAGAAATGTCTTCCTAGCAAAGCATCAAGGACCTTCAGGCACAAAACGCCCAGTTCCAACAAATGTTCATAAGTCTGGCAAAAGGGAAGGAGGATCTGAAAGCCCTCATCCTGAAGGAGAAAAAGAAGAAGAAGAAGAAGGTTGCCGGTATTCTGAATATGGGTAGCAGGCTTGGAGAGCGTTTGAAGCGACAAGTCGATCTGACCTATTCATCCAAGGAAGGGGAGAATCAAGAAGAAGAGAAGGATCCCAGTCCTACAGTTTCTGACAATGATACCGACTACAATGATGAGCAGTATCCTCCTGCTGAGGATAGATACAAGCAGTTGGAAGATCGTTTGAGTGCCATGGAAGTTCAGAGGATACCTGGACTGGATTTTGAAGAATTGGGATTAGTGTCGGGAGTGGTCATCCCGTATAAGTTCAAAGCTCCAGTTTTTGCTAAGTATGATGGGGTGTCCTGCCCAAAACTCCATCTCCGTTCTTATATCAGAAAGATCCAACCCCACACCGCTGATAGAAATTTATGGGTTCATTTATTTCAAGATAGTCTGTCAGGGACTCAGCTTGAATGGTTCTACCAACTAGAGAGATCCAATGTCCGAAATTGGGAAGATTTGGATGCTACTTTCTACAAGCAGTATCATTACAACGCCGACCTTGCTCCTACTCGTACTCAAATCCAGAGTATGTCCATGGGTGCAAGTGAAGGCTTTAAAGACTATGCACAGAAGTGGAGAGACTTGGATGGAAGACTCCAACCCCCGTTATCTGATAGGAAGTTGATTGATATGTTTCTGGGGACGCTATCTGGTCCATTCTTCAATCATTTTATTGACAGATCATCAGCTGGTTTCAGCGAGCTAATTCTAACTGGAGAAAGAGTAGAAGATGGGATTCAGAGCGGCAAGATATAGAAGGATACCTCTTCGAGCTCAATAAAGAATCCTTTTGCTGGTAAGAAGGAAGTGAGTGCCATCTATAGCCTGATGGGCCAAAACAGGGCTGAACATCGTCAGACAGTAAATGTCGTAATGATACCTAAGCCTACAGTCGCTCCACAATGCAACAATCAATAAAGGGTGGAAAGACCACAACAGAAGTTTACCCGAATCAATATGAAATTGGCTGAAGTTCTACCTCATCAGCTGAGATCCAACTTGGAAACATTGAAAGAGGCTCCCAAGAATCCAAATACCACATCTCCCCGATATAATCCAAATGCTCGGTGTGCCTATCATTCTGAGAGTCCTGGCCATGATACCAATGACTGTTGGGCTCTAAGAAATAAGATACAAGATCTGATTGAAGCCAAGGAAATTAAGTTCGATGCTCTAGAGAAGCCCAATGTCATAACTGCTCCCATGCCTAAGCAAGGTCGTGGAGTTAATGTTGTTGATACCGACTTGTTTGTGACCTTGGGGGATGAAGTTTCTACTCCTCTCATGACTGTGAAGAAGAATTTTTTGTTGGACGGTTTATTTTCGGGATGTGGTGAAGGTTGCCACATGTGTTTATTTCTACCTTCTGGTTGTCGTTTGCTGAAGTCAGGTGTTTAACGCCTGATGGACAGTAAAGAAATTTTGTTCGAGAAAACTTTGGTTCCTGTTGTTCCATCTGAAGACATTGCCATTATAACCATTTCCTCCAATACTTCCAAGGTCTCCTCGAGAAGACCTGTTAGGATTACATCTGCTCCAAGAATTGCTCCGCTGATAACCATTGTTCCTGGTCCTGTCCCGTATGTCTCGGACAAAGTTGTCCCCTGGCATTATGGTGCCGATGTATAATATCATGGCATCAAACAAGATTTGAAAGATGAAGAGGCTGATCCTGATATCCGTAACATTTTCAGAACCAACAAAGTTACCCGAAGTGGAAGGGTCTTCTCTCCCGATACTTCCACTAAGACTGTCAACAAACTTGTTTTTATTCCATCTTCTATTCCTACCGGTACATCCGTCACTACTCATGTTCTTACTCCAATTGTTACTCCTGCCGTCAAGTCATCTGGGATTCGAGGTAAAGAAACTATAGGTGAGCCTTCCCGGACGGAGGCCCCTAGAAAGATTATTGTAGAAGCCTCTAAGCAAGAAATAGAGGAAATATTAAAAATAATTAAAAAGAGCGACTACAATGTGGTCGAGAAGCTGGGGAAAACCCCCTCGAAGATATCAATGTTGTCTCTGTTGCTATGTTCTGAGGCCCATGCGAAGGCTTTGATTGCATTCCTAAAGACTGCGCATGTGCCACAGGAAACTTCAGCCGATCAATTCAAAGACTGTGTGGTCAACTTGACTACTGACAATGGGTTGGGTTTTTCAGATGCCGACTTAACACCGAAAGGGAGGAAGCATAATGATGCTCTGCATGTCTCGATCGAATGTAGGGGCACCACTATGGATCATGTGCTGGTAGATACTGGGTCTTCACTGAATGTTCTGCCTAAGAAGGCTCTCGACTGGCTGGATTGTTAAGGCTTGACCTTAAAGCCCAGTAGCATTGTAGTAAAGGCTTTTGACGGGTTGAAGAGAATGGTGCATGGGGAGGTGGACATCCTTGTCAAGGTAGGATCTCAAACCTTTCGGTCCACCTTCTACGTGATGGACATTAGGCCATCATACTCTTGTTTGTTGGGTCGTCCTTGGATCCATGAAGTTGGGGTTGTTACTTCTACACTACACCAAATGCTGAAGTATCCGGTGAAGGGGAAGATTGTCACTATGCATGGCGAAGAGGAGTATATGGTGAGTCACCTTAACTCCTTCAGGTATGTGGAGATGGATGGGGAATTCATAGAAACACCTTTTCAAAACTTTGAAGAAGTTCCCCAGATTTTGGCGTCGATCGAAACTACCACCAGCAACAAACCTCCTTTGAAGATGGCTTCCCTCAAGGACGCCAGAGCAGTGGTTGAAGAAGGTGGGTGTACCAACTGGGGACAGCTCCCTGATTTTACTCACAAAACTGACAAATTTGGTTTGGGCTTTACTTCAGGAGCTCAAAGAGCTGTTCGACACGCTCGGGCTAGAGGACCTCCCCTATGCATCAGCAATCGTGGACTCAATGCTATTGAAGACAGTGAGGACGACTCTGACATTGACAGTTGGATATACCCGACTACCAACAGTGGACTGAGTAATTGGATGGCAAGAGATTTTATACTAGTTTATTTTATTCTGCAATAATTGTCTTACTTGTGTTCTGAATTTGTAATAAACAAGTTAAACTTTATGACCTGGTGTTTTACCCGAGGCACAATGGTTCTCTCTGTGAGGGTTATTATGTGTCATTTCATATATCATTAATAAAACATTGGACGTTTCTTTGAATTCAAATTTTGCGCTTTATGTTTTTCTTTTTTCCTTTACTTTATTAATACAGCTCTGATCTTACACACACTCACGTATCAAATTGCAGATCCATATCCACTCTAGATCCCATTGATAACAATCCTGCTATTTCCAGTTATGATTTCGAAAATACGATCAACCAAGTCGAGGACGAAGGTGAGGACTATTGTGAGGTACCTGGAGAACTTGCTAGATTATTATAGCAGGAAGAGAGGGCTATACAGCCTCATGAAGAGCCAGTTGAGACGATAAACTTGGGCACGGAGGTGGATAGAAAAGAAGTCAAGATCGGCGTAAATCTGGAGACTAAGATCAAACAGCGATTGATACAGATGTTACACGACTACATTGAGATCTTCTCCTGGTCATATGAAGAGATGCCTGGTTTAGACACTGATATCGTGGTACATTGTCTGCCGACTAAAGAAGACTGTCCTCTGATTAAACAGAAGGTCCATCGTATGCACCCTGAAATGTCAGAGAAGATCAAGGCAGAGGTCATGAAACAGTTCGACGCAGGATTCTTAGTTGTCACCTTTTATCCGCAGTGGGTTGCTAACGTCGTTCCGGTACCTAAAAAGGACGACAAGGTACGAATGTGTGTTGATTACAGAGATCTGAATAGGGAAAGCCCCAAGGATGACATCCCACTTCCTCACATTCATGTTCTGGTCGACAACACCGCGCAACATAAAATCTTCTCCTTCATGGATGGTTTCTCTGGCTACAACCAGATCAAGATGGCTCCTGAAGACATGGAGAAGACAACCTTCGTTACACAGTGGGGCACATTCTGCTACACGGTGATGCCTTTTGGGTTGAAGAATGTCGGGGCAACTTATCAGCGTGCCATGGTCGCTTTGTTCCATGATATGATTCACCATGAGATTGAAGTTTATGTTGATGATATGATAGCCAGATCTCAGACTGAGGAAGAGCACCTTGATCATCTCCAAAAGTTGTTCTACAGGTTGAAGACATACAAGTTGAGGTTGAACCCGAACAAGTCCACCTTCGTGGTAAGGTATGGTAACCTTCTGGGTTTCATTGTCAGCGACAAAGGCATCCAAGTAGATCATGCAAAGGTAAAAGCTATACAAGAGATGTCGGCTCCCCTTATAGAGAAGGAAGTTAGAGGTTTATTGGGATGCTTGAATTATATCGCCAGGTTCATTTCACATTTGACTGCTACTTGTGAGTCCATCTTAAAGCTTCTGAATAAAGATCAAGTGGGGAATTGACATGATCAGAGAGATTAGACCCACCGCTTCAAATGGGCATCGCTTCATCCTGGTGGCCATTGATTATTTCAAAAAGTGGGTTGAAGCTGCCTCCTTTGCTACCATTACCAAGAATGTTGTGGCGTGATTTATCAAGCATAACCTGATCTATCGGTGCGGTGTGCCAGAAAGAATCATCATTGATAATGGTACAAATCTCAATAACACGATGATCACCAAACTCTGTAAGAAATTCAAGATACAACATCATAACTCTTCTCCCTACCAGCCGAAGATGAATGGCGCTATTGAAGCAGCTAACAAGAACATCAAGAAGATTGTACAGAAGATGATAGTGACATACAAAGACATGCATGAGATGCTATCATTTTCTCTTCATGGGTATTGTACCTCAACACAGACGTCGACAGGGGCAACACCCTACTCTCTGGTATATGGCATGGAGGCAGTCCTACCCATTGAAGTTCAGTTACCTTCTCTCAGGATTATGAAGGATGTGGGTTTGAATTAGGACGACTGGATCCAAACCTGACTTGATCAGTTAAATCTAATCGATGAAAAGAGACTTAATGCTATCTTCCACGACCAGACGTATCAAAAGCGAATGATCAAGGCTTTTAACAAGAAAGTCAGGCGCTAAGAATATCAAGTCGGGGATCTAGTGATCAAACGCATCATACTGCCGCAAGTTGATCCCAGGGGAAAATGGGCCCCCACGTACGAAGGGTCATTTGTGGTTAAGAACATTTCCTCGGGGGGAGCTATGATTCTAACCACCATGGATGGTGACGACCTTCCTCACCCTGTCAATGCAGATATAGTGAAAAGATACTACGCCTAACTAAAAGACCCGCTAGGTTGACTGGCCTAGGAAAAAATAAGGGCTTCCAGGCGAAACAAAAGTGTTCGGGCAAAAGTAAGGGATGAAAATGAAAAAATATGTACACCCGGCAAGTCGAAAACACGAAAGGGCAGCTTGGGCAAAAAAGGGTATCCCGGTGGACTGAAAACCCTAAAGGGCGGTCCAGGCAAAAGTTAGGGATATAAAGCATACCACTATGTCTCATTGGATCATCTTGCAAACAGACTTCGACATCGACTATCAAGCTCGGACGGTGCCAACCAATCTGATCAACCTTCGGCCAAGCAACAAAGTGATGAGACGCTTGAAGATATAAAGGCAATAGCAGAGTTAGAACCCAATGGGGTTGTTTCACATAGCTGTTTTTCTTTCTTTTACACAAATTGTATAGTTTCTATTTTTTGGCGGCGTTCTCTTACTAGAGCGTCAGCCTCTTTGTATAATAACGCCTATTACAGGCCAACTTCAAAAATCAATACAAATTATTTTCACAAGAAACTTCAATCTGTTTTGTTTTGCAAGAACGTCAAACGACTTATTTTTTATATATGCATTTGAAAATGATTGTTGCTCATAAATATTTACATGAGAAACAAAAGACAATTACTAGTAATTCCAGAAACAGGGGCAAAAACAAGAAGTGCCAAACCCTACAGTTACTCTGCCCAGCAGGTATCGGGATAGAGCCAGCTTGGGAACATAATTATTAGTAGATACACTCCCCACATGGTAAAAGTATCCAAAGGCAATAATGCCAGCTTTCCCGAAACAGGACGTAACCATCCCAACTGAGGTTCATAGTCGCGAGAGAGTCAGTAAATTTCGTCCTCCGAGCAGAGTTTATTTCTCCAGATACAGAGGCTTAATCCCAGACAGAGTTCATCACTTCAGCTACAAGAATACACTTTCTAGGTTCATTCCCCGACAGATTTCATCACTTCAGCTACAAGAATACATTTTCTAGGTTCATTCCCCGTAGAGTTTATCCTCAAGCAACATCTCCTCCCGACAGAATATTTACCAATCTCCAACAACTATCATGGATTTATTTTCCCAGACCCGAGCATACCCCAATAGCATTTCATGAACATACATCATGACATACACATACATGTCATATACAACATAATCTCATTTATTCTGAGAACATCATCTCACCCTGCATTTCATGCATCGCATATAACTAACCCTGATATCTTTCCAGGAAAAGAGGATTAGCTTCAACAAATTCAGCAGTTATACAAATCACATCTGCAGACGACTAATGGAAACTCAATTCCCAAAACCAAACGGGTCAACTAATCTACACTATCACTTTGAAGCAAGCCCTACTATCCAGGCTTTCATATCGAATTAACCTTACTATATAGGTTCCTTCTCACAGCCCTACTATCCAGGATTTCATATCGAAGTAACCCTACTATCCAGGTTCCTTCTTACAGCCCTACTATCCAGGCTTTCATATTGAAGTAACCCTACTATCCAGGTTCCTTCTCACAGCCCTACTATCCAAGATTTCATATCAAAATAACCCTACTATCCAGGTTCCTTCTCACAGCCCTACTATCCAGGCTTTCATATCGAAGTAACCCTAACATCTAGGTTCCTTCTCACAACCATACTATCCAGGCTTTCATATCGAAGTAACCCTACTATCCAGGTTCCTTCTCACAGTCCTACTATGCAAGCTTTCATATCGAAGTAACCCTACTATCCAGGTTCCTTCTCACAGCCCTACTATCCAGGCTTTCATATCAAAGTAACCCTACTATCCAGGTTCATTCTCACATCCCTACTATCCAGGCTTTCATATCGAAGTAACCATACAATCCAGGTTCCTTCTCACAACCCTACTATCCAGGCTTTCATATCGAAGTAACCCTACTAACCAGGTTCCTTCTCACAATCCTACTATCTAAGATTTCATATCGAAGTAACCCTACTATCCAGGTTCCTTCTCACAGCCCTACTATCCATGCTTTCATATCGAAGTAACCCTACTACCCAAGTTCCTTCTCACAGCCCTACTATCCAGGATTTCATATCGAAGTAACCCTACTATCCAGGTTCCTTCTCACAGCCCTACTATCCAAGCTTTCATATCAAAGTAACCCTACTATCCAGGTTCCTTCTCACAGCCCTACTATCCAGGCTTTCATATCAAAGTAACCCCACGACCCATGTTCCTTCTCACAGCCCTACTATCCAGGCTTTCATATCGAAGTAACCCTACTATCCAGGTTCCTTCTTATAACCCTACTATCCAAGATTTCATATCGAAGTAACCCTACTATCCAGGTTCCTTCTCACAGCCCTACTATCCAGGCTTTCATATCGAAGTAACCCTACGACCCAGGTTCCTTCTCACATCCCTACTATCCAGAATTTCATTTCGAAGTAACCCTACTATCCAGGTTCCTTCTCATAACCTTACCATCCAGGTTTCCAGACAGAAGTCCAGAACACTATAAGACCGAGACCCGATCAAACACGATTGGTTTCGCATTTCCCCAATAAGTCGCGGTGCAACTTGTACCTTGACCAGATATTTAGTTCACTTCCGCTTCCTCAAGCATGAGTTATTCCCCCAGTAGAGTAACAGACAACTGAAGCTCCTAAAATTCTATTTCTCCCAAGACAGATACCAAAATTCCTCAGCAGATTCCTCATCAACAATAGGAACATGAACTCTCATCGAAGGAATGTCTCAGGAAATCAACATCCTCTAGATGGCATCTCTAAGCCCATCTTCGACGGTACTCCGTTACACCTTGGATGGCATCTTTAAGCCCATCTCCGACAATCCTCTAGCAACTTCCAAATGGAACCTATAAGCCCATTCCCAATATCGCAAATCAAGTATCCCTTGATGCGAGTGCAAATTTCTAGGCACTCTAGTGTTCAATCATCTTCCACCTTCAGATCACGAAAGGAAGACGAGCCAATCTACATCCTCGGGTTTAAGAAGATTGAAAAGGGGCAGCTGTTGTACCCCAAAATTTTCCCTCTTATTTTACTCAATGCATGCCCATAGAGATCCTCAATTTGCTCAAGTTGCCCAAGAGTTGACCAGACAAGCTCTCTCGTAAGGCAGTGTGTCTCAAATTAGGGTTTCCATTTTCATCAAGATAGGTGGAATCCAAAGACCTCACATGCTCTCAATGGTCCTAATGTGTTCTCAAGACCCTCCATGTCAATTTTCAAGCACAACACAAGAAGTTTGCTCAGTAACCTGCTCAGATGCTTGAGAATCGTCTGTATTAGGTCAAAATTCAACTGTGGCCCACATACAGTCAAACTTCAAGATTTTTGGTCAAAATAAACATTTTGAAGTGATCTCCATCATTTGATCAAGGGTTGATCATAATTCTTCAAGGAATGCCCTAAATTCATCAAAACCCAAAAGTTGTTAAATTAGGGTTTCTCAAGAAAAGTCAATCAAACTTTGACCAAGCATAACTTCCACATGCTTTATCAGAAATTTTCCATACAAGGTTCATTTTGAAGAGGATGCAATTCCCTACAACTCATCTTTAGCCCACAAGTTCAAAATATGCACTCATTAAAAGATATGAATTTCCACATTATGGGTCCTTTTGAAAAGTCAACAAAAACACCTTTTGGGTCAAAGCTTCTTACATGAACATTGAAGACTCAATTGAGATGAGACCAAAAGGGTTGCTTAGGGGACATCCTAAGATTTCTAAAAAGTCCAAGAACACATCTCTAAGTTTAAAATTGGAAGAGATATGCCTTGTCAAAGTTGACATTTTTTGCAAAATTGCCAAAAGTCAAATATGCTCAAAAATGCATTTTTTTACTAAATGGGCCTAGCATTTCATGATTGCACCTCACTTATAACATGATCCACGACCCAAATATCCATCCACATGTTATTTGCTTCATTTTCCATTTTATTGTGATTTTTTATTAATTAAAAATTGAATTAAATCAAATAATTGGTAAATAATATCAAAGATCTGTTTCGATATGATTTTTTGACAGGTTTGCAATCAAAATATGCTGAAATATCAAGGACAAATCGAATCAAGCATGATTCGTACAAGAAAGGGATATGTTGGCTCAATATTGCATGTTTGCATATGTCATGGAAATCAAATCAAATCTTCCATAATTGCAAAGATACAACTCAGTTTTATAACCCTAATTCGTTCTAGGATATATAATGAACATGTACAAGGCATAAGACGAGGGTTAGCAGTCGTGAAAGAGGCAGAGCAAATTCAAAAAATTCAAAGAAAAGTGTGAATCGGTTTTCACTCCACAGGCCATCTCAAGTCATGCTAGCAATGCCAATCAATTGTTGGACGTCTCAGGAAGCCATCCCAATCGTTTGCAAGGTCTGAAGCATCAAGAAACGCAAGTTGTAACTCACACGGTTTGCCATTTTTTTCAAAATCGATTACCATAATTCCTGCATCATTAGCATTTTTAATTGACATATTTGTGATCTTTGACATGTTTGCAAGCTGACTGGATAATTTAATTGTATTTTTGAAGCCTATACGCGTATCTTCCATTGCTAGGGTTCACCTTGCATTTTTAGGGTTTTCGTCCACAGGTGAAATTAGCCTAAATAAAGGGTGCCATCGTGTTCGTGATGTCAAAACAAATTGATCAATGTATTCATAAGTGATTTATCATGCTTGTATCATGTTTTGAGATATTGCAGGTTTCTAGCCATAGAAGTTTGTCCGTGGGTATAGTTCTTTGCCTAATACGACGGTTCCTTAGAGAAGACAGTGGCGTGGCAATCAACCATTGGGTCATCTGAATCTCGCGCGCATTTTTTTTCTGTTAACCACGTTTTTGTATATTATGTTTTATTCTTATATTATTAACAAACAAGCCAGTTGGCCCAGTGGTGAGGCGCGTTGTTGGTGAACATAAGGACCTGGGTTCGATCCTAGGTCCCAGCAAAATTGTTTTCTATTTTTCCATTTACAGATCATATGCAGTTCTCATTCAAAGGCCTACCATGCGCCACCAATATCTAGCCAGCAGATTCATAGTCAACCAGATCCAACGCATAGCAATGAAGGACCCATGGTACACCCTCGGGTCAACACCACATTGAACCAAGCGCTGATTGGGCTTGGATGGCTAAATGGGTCTGGGAAATTTAACATTGCACCCCCCCCATTCAGCACAACACATGCCTAATTCCTCTCTTTCTCTATTTTTTTATTTTTTTTATTTTTTTTACTAATTACTTTTCTTTTCACAAATAATATCTAAAATCATTTTTTATTTAATCTAAAAAATCACAAAAAACACCAAAATCATTTTTTTCATAAAAGAATATTTTTTATTTCTTAATTAATTTAGTTTTCTTAACTTAGGGCAATTTAATCCTTTTTTTATATAATTAAAAATAATTAGAATTGGGGTTTTAATTGTACATAACCTATATAATTTTTTCCTCAAAAAATAACTTAAATATTTCTTTCAATTAGATTTTTAGGGTTTTTAATTTTTCTCGCATTTAATTTGCCGCGCACATTTTAATTCTTTTATTATTATTGTAACTGCTCCTGGATTGTAATAGTAATTAGGGTTTTAAATTCCACATTTTTATTTTCAGTCAAGATAATTATGTAACTGCCAAAGCCTTGTAATAGCTAGGTTTATTTTCTCGCACTTTAAGTTCTTGAAAATATTTAACTGTTAGATGCATGGTTAATAGGATTGTATGGGAAGAATGATTGAAAATTAAAATGGTAGATCACCTAATGTGCAAAGACTAATTAACTGAAAAATTCACGTGTACATACTCACTCATAAGGTTTGCCTCACTTCGGTTGCCTTCGGTAAACAGTCCTTAAGCATAGGAGATTTTAGTGGTTGCCCTCATGTCTAAAAGATCAAATGTCCCATTCGAATGTTACCTCGGAAATGTTGCCTCGGAAATGTTTCCTCGAAAATGTTGCCTCAAAAAGATCTTAAGACTCTAGGGTTACTACTAAAGTTTCCAACCCATTGCTTAGGTGACTGTACTTTTCCCTTTCAAATGTCCCTTATAACATCCAACAATAGGGTTACCTACTCACTAATAGTAGGATGACACTGTCTAATGGAAACGAGAAAATGAACAATCTTTTTCGAGTAGGTATAATTTTAAGTACTTGCTCAAACAAAACTTTTTACACAAACACCTTTCAAAACAATTTCCAAAACTAGAGACCTAAACAGAATAAATTTCCCGCTAAGTTAAAAACCCGCAAGGGAAGCTTAGGCAAAAGTTAGGGACTTTCTTGGCAAGTAACTACGTCAGATAAGACTTGATTGTTGAAGCAACAATCTTCTCGGATCCTCACCATACTTCAACAGAAGTTGCTGCTCAGGATTTCAAAAGTTGTTAGAAGATATAATGGTTATTGTATCTCAATGTATCTTTTCCATTATATATTACCATTTTTCAAACTTTGTAATCATCTATGGAGTCTCGCCATTCGCAGACTACCATTCTATTAATGAAATTTGAGCTTTTACCCAATTCTTTGTATTTCTTATTTTATTTAGCTTGCAAAGACTCCATTTATTATTGATAATAACTTTCAAAGCAAAAAAGATTAAATAACAAAATTGATTTTTCAAAAAAGATTTTACAATCTTCTTTTACTTTGAGATTTGTGATGAAACAATGACAACAAAAATGGTGATCCCAGGAATGGACAAACTCCAGTTGTTTTGAGAAGTTTTTGTTCCCCTCGGGAATGTTTACTCAGGATGTTTTCGCTGTATTGGGTTTATGATTCCGGTATCCTCGGTCAAGTTTGGATTCATTTCTCCTCTTTTCTGAGTTTTCATGATGTGAAGTTTCAATCTGCATTTTCTCCAGTGAAGTTTTCGTTTGGCCTAATAGAAGTTCTTTTTCCAGAGAAGTTGGTATCATAACCACTCTTTAAAAACGCAGGTCCCTGGTTTCTCTAAGTGAAGGAAGTATTGCGGTTTTCCCTTTGTGGATGTAGTGTTAACCTCCCCAATGAAGTAGGCCTGAATTCCCCAGTGAATGTTTTGATGTTTTGGTGTCAGTCTGCTTTACTTGAGACTGGTTTTGCAATCTCCAGTAGGAATGTTACTTTTAAAAACACGTGTTTCCCCGGTGAAGCCTGAAGAAGGATGTTCTATCCCTGTATCTGTACTATTCTGTCACTTCGTTTTGCTTACTTCCAGATTATGTCACCCCCCAGTAAAGCTAAAGCAGCCAATAGGTTTTGTTTCCTCAGTTGGAATTTACTTTTTCTTGGAATGATCATCTTGGATGAAGTTTAGCCGAGTGTTGTTAGTGCCCGAGGTGGTTTTGCCTGGTTATTCCCAATGTTGTATACCTGTTTTGTCAGCATACGCATGATAACACTCATACATTCATACATACATCATGCATAGCTAAAATTGGCAAATCATTGTTCATTGACATTTTTTAATATTTTTGTTGATATATCATCCTGTTTTTCAAAGATACGTTGTCCTCTCTTTATTAGAGTGTTGGCCTTCAACATAAAGCGTATATTCTTACAATTTCCCCACTGAGTTGTCCCTAGTGGAAGATTTTTGCTTTAGCCTTCCTATACAGCTCCTGGTTTGGATGGATTTGGTTTTCCCTCTTGAGTTTATTTCTCAAAGGATGTATTCTGGTTGACCATTTCGTTCTTGTTTATTTCTGGTTTGAATATGTGGTTCCACAATAATATTATTTACTTTGGATTTCTGAAAACTTCAAGTTTTGGTTGGTGCATTTATTTTGCACGAGAAGAGTTTATCTCCTCAGCAGAAATATCATGGAATCTCTCTAGGAAGTCATATTTCTTCCCCCGGGAAGTCATATTTATTTCTCCAGGAAGTCATATTTCCCTCCCCAGAAAGTCATTTCTTTTTACAATCCTCCATGATAATAATCCTCCATAACTTTTTTTTTGTTATCTCCTCTATGAGTGAATAGTTCGCAATTTGTCGTCAGATTACGCCAACGAATGGCAAGACTTTCAATATCACAGAAACATCTTGTTGTGAAATATTTATAAGTGGAAGTCTCTTTATTTGAGACAGCTTATATATTATCCTTTCCAGGCGGAGTGCCTTGGTTAAAGAAGAAGTTAAGACCCGTTCTAGGTGAAACGCCTGAATCTTGGGGAAACTTGTTATATTTTTGCTACCTTCAGCGAACGTTCATAGTTCATCGTCAGTGAACAGCGATGCAATGATATATTTTCTCTTTATACCTTCAGTGAAAGTTGGTAGATCACCATCAGGGAAAGTTAGTGTTTGTTATCTTTTTGCTACCCTCAGTGAACGTTGGTAGTTCATCATCAGTGAACGGCGGTGCTATGATATATTCTCTTTCTACCTTCAGTGAAAGTTGGTAGATCACCATCAGTGAAAGTTGGTGTTTGTTATCTTTTTGCTACCTTCAGTGAATGTTGGTAGTTCATTGTCAGTGAACGATGATGCTATGATATTTTCTCTTTCTACCTTCTTTGAAAGTTGGTAGATCATCATCAGTGAAAGTTGGTGTTTGTTATCTTTTTTTACCCTCAATGAACGTTGGAAGTTCATCATCAGTGAACGGCAGTGCTATGATATTTCTTTTCTCTCTACCTTTTGTGGAAGTCGATAGGACATTGGCACTGAATGTCGATGTTTGTTATCTTTCTCTCTGCCTTCAGTAAACGTCGGTAGCTTCGCCTTCGGTAGAAGTTGGTGTATCCTTTGACCATTCTACCATCCTCTTTGATTTAGGTATTTTGATCCACCAGTTATTTATTTTCCTGGTGGGGTCGCTCTCTTGTTTCTTTATTATTGTTACATCCCCAATGGTGTTTTGCGTCCCTTTGGAATTGTCCATGTGCATTCATGATCATAAACATTTGCATGGCATCTTAGGACCAAAAATATGGTTTATTTTATATTTAAGTATCTTCGATCGCGTCGACACGAAGATTTTTAACCTTCGTATCTCCGAATAGAAGAAACTTAAATAAGGGAAGCTGTTGTACCCCAATTTTTGCCCCTAAGATCCTTTCATCATACCATGTTGATTCATTCACAACAAGATTACACTAGGATTCTTGGTTCCCCTCCCTATATGTAGCTTTGCCCTTTTGAGGAATCACCAAGCACCTTGACTTATGTTCTTTTGTGATCATGAATATTGTTTTTGTCTTGATTTCTTCTTTTAACTAAATAAAATGCAATGTTGGTTTGTCTTGCTTGTTATCCATGTAGGTAAAGGCAATGGGATTTAACAAGTTACCCCATGGGTTCATGAGTTTATTTCCATGCCCTAGTCAATAAAGCTTGAGAAGTTCAAACCTCACCATTGGATTGGTTTTGGAAGAATTGGCATGGCAAGGTTGTTTTGGTTCATCACATTTCAAGGTTATCAAATTTGGTTGAAAAGCACAAGGGATTGATTAGAGAAGTTGTCATGGTTGGACAAGATTTTATTCCATTTGGTCACAAGTGCATATATCTCTCAATGTTCAAGATATGGAAGTGGTCTTGGTGGCTATGAGTTCTCATTATCATCCTCAACAACTTCTCTTTACAAATCATGTCTGTTGGTACAAGAAGTTTGTTCAAAATTGTCAAAGTTCCTCAAAGCATTCTCTTGATCCAAGGAGCTAGGGTTTTGAACTTCAAAGGAATATATCTTGGTCATCTCTTGGTATTTTTGAGTGATTCCAAATACATCTTTCTCTTCAAAGGGTTATTAAAAAATCACTTCAAAAGTTTCAAGGAGTTGTCATTAGGAACAGACTCAATGAGGAAGAAAGATTACAAGTCCTCCAGATGAATCCCCAATTTGATTACTAACGCGTTTTGACTCTCATCCAATGGTCCACATATGTTTACTTTTATTTTCTTTTCTGATTTTTATATTTTAATTGCTTTAAATTTTAAAAAATCATAGAAAATTCATTTTAAGTCCAAAAAATCTGAAAAAATTACGAAAAAATATTTTGATTATTCTCTTTCTGATTTTTATTTTTTCTCAATTTAATTTTGTGTTTTGGTATTTTTTATAAATTTACACTTTATTTGAATTGTTTTAAATGTTTAAAAATACTTTTATACATTTTTAAATTCTGAAAAAATTATGGAGTGATTCAATGATATTGTGACAAATATTGGTGACCTTATTTTATTTTTGTTTCTGACTTTACTATTTTTTATCATTTTTGGTTTATTATACCCATTTATTTTAATTTTAAAAATACTTTCTTAATTTAAAAAATGACCAAAAAATTTGTAAAATTATTTGAGCCTTTTTTTTTATTTTTCTATGGTCTTACTTTTTATTTCTTGATTAATTTGAACATAGTTGATATTTTTCTCTTTGTATTTTATTTTTAAACATTATTTTTAAACCCTTTTGTATATATTAAAATGTAATATTATTTTGTGACTATTTTCTGGTTGATCTTGGGTTAAATTTTGGATCATAAACTTTATTAACATCATTGGATCCATGGTGTTGAGTTTAACTCCACAAAAATTGATGAATGATTTTAATAATAGCTTGATTAAATTTAATTCAAAAGTGGTTTGTATATTCTCTCCCATCCCTCTTCATCTCATCCCCTTCCTATTGCACTAAATGTTGTTGGAGCATGATCTCTATATCATGTCTCAGAACAAATGGTGCATAGATTGCTATTGACCGGCCTCAAAATAGGTGCGACTTCTATATAAGTCCACTTATGATTGCTTAACATAGCGCTAAATTTTGTCCCGATTCGAATAAATGATCATTCGTGACCCAAACTTATGTTTGCAAGCCCAAGTATGTTAATTTGATCTCTTTGATCCAATAACCTTAAGATTCATTGTGTGGAGACTTTGGTTCTATCAATCCTCTAATGGATCTACAACACCTTTGGTCAATGCAGAACACTTAAACATCGTTGATCATTAAATGGAACTTGTGAGAATTCCAAATGGATGATATACTTGACAAAAAACAAATGCAACTTGTTGTGTGGAGGATATGGTTCTACCATTCCTTAATGAGTTTCAAATGCAAGCTTCAAAATGGTCATCCAACTAACCACTAATTATTTACTTATTTTACTTTATGCTTTTTTTTTATGCTTTAAGTACCATTTATTTTTAGCATTTACATTTCATGTCAATTTCATCTTTCCTCATTTGAGCATTTACTTTCTTGTCATTTTTACTCTGCTCACTTGAGCTTTTCTTTTCCTTTTTTTAAGATACTTAATAATCAACATAAGCCATAAAAAAATTTAATAATACTTGGACTATTTGGTTACTATCCTTGGCATTATGGAGAATGGGACTCTTTTCTTAGACTAAGGATTAGAAACCTTGGCCTATCTTGGAGACCTTGTGATCTTATCTGATTATTTTGTCTGGATTTCTTGAGGTTTACCTCAAGACATTGGATTGCTTGTTTATTTTTGTGTGCAGGTTTTTGTGATTACACCCTTTGTTTGTAATATGGAATTCAACCGTATACAACCGTTACTCTGCCCAAATTTTACGAAGACTTAATACACTTGAAGTTTGGTTCTCTCAAGAGGTCTAGTATTTTTGTTTTGCTTGATTGGTTTCAATCCAAGGAATGAGAATTCTATCTTGGTTCTCCCTAGCTTTTACCTTATGCTTTAGGATAGTCCCATCTTCTTTAATTTCAAAAATCTTCTTCCTCCTTTTGAAAACTCTTCATGTTTTTAAAGTTGAACCACTTTCATAATAAACTTGGACTTATGTCCATGTATTTTAAAACATTTTCATAAATAAACTCCAATCAACTTAATAATACCTTGACATTTTTTGTGAGAAGACTAAAAGTCAATCAATATCATTTCAAACCATTTTGCTACTTTGGCTTTTACCTTTAAAGTTTTCTCAAAAGATTAAACTCTTGTCAGTCCTTGTAGTGATGCAAACAACTATACTTCTATAATATGTAGTGAAGAGAGATATTTTCCACTTGGGTGTTGAGTGAGGTATTATTGATTTTAAGATCCAAGCCATATCCTCCACTTTGAGATGATGCAAATTCTCCTTACTCATAATTGTGGATAGTAGGTATGTTTTTCCACACGGACAATAACGATGATGTTTTGTCTCATAAAATTAACCAACACATTTGTGTTTTAAATTTTTAAAAGAGGAACTACGTGTACCCTGATCCCCTATTGCATGAAAAGGTGGTACGTAGGCACTAAAGGTTCGCAACCGCGGCGGGTGCAAAAATTATAAAATAAATATATTTCTTTTCTCACCTCCACCATCCATTTTTATACAACATTTTTTTCATTGCCAAAATATACAGATTTTACAAAGAGGTTCTTGCGGAGTACTGTAGATGTTTAGGGTGCTAATACCTTCCCTTTGTATAACCAACCCCCTTACCTTGAATCTTTCCCCTTCTTTTTGGGTTATTCGCTCTTTTCTCATTCCTTTGGAAACAATAAAGCGCGGTAGCGATTTTTATTTTGATATGTATAAAGTCTAGTCAACCCAATGTCTTAGTCTTAAACATTTCTACCGCTACATTCCCTAATCTAGACTTACTCGTAGATATGAATGCTATCAAGATCTTCCTCTCGCGCAACCCTGTACCTACCTTGCTCGGAGATACCTTGCATGCTCTTCGTACTCGTACCATGAAGAAAAGAGAGGTTCTTATGTGCTGCATGCCATTACTGTCGAGGTGGTTTATTTGTCACCTCCCTAAGTCAGTGATGAAGAATGAAGAAGGTTTGGGTTGGTCGCAAAGGATAATGTCACTTTCTCACACATATATTCTCTGGTATTCCCGATTTATGGGAAATATTTCTATTATTGACCGCTGCGTGGAGTTCCTTAATGTCCCATTACTTGGCACTAGAGGAGGCATAACTTGCAATCCTTGTTTAGCTCTACGAAAATTTAGTTACGCTTGAAGGGATGGTCCTCATGAGATACTTATCCAGGGCATTATGTTTAACTATGAGGATGATGTTCAAGGGTATCGCCGGAGGTTCATACGAGCTTGGGGCATGGTAAACAGATTTGACGCCAAGACTTTGGGGCTGAAGAATTCCATTCCTATGGAACCTTATCTCCAATGGGTACAAGCTCGCACTCAAAAACTTATGATGCCCTACATAGTCATCTTACCAGTAATTGTGGAACCCATTACTGAAGGGGATATTCCCTACACGGTTCTTCATCCTGATATGCCTACCAATCTTGAAGAACTACAGAGGTCCTAGATTGAGTTGAAGAAGGAGCGGGGTGCTTATAAGGACCATTTATATGCCCAGGAGAAGAAAGTTTTAGAGCTCACAAAGAAGCTTCATGAGGAAAAAAGCCTTAATGTCTATCTCGGCACAAAGAGGAAGCATCCATGGGAAACTTGATTTCTTTTAGTTTTTAGAATTTTCAATTGTAGCGCCTAAAAGGAAATTGTATTTTGAATTCTACTAATAAAATCTTTGTTCGAAAATTTAAATTTCCCAAAGTCCTTGGAATCATTGCATACGCATCCCATCCATAGCATTGCTTAAACAGGTACCATTACAGGTTTCTCATCTTCTTCGTTGTTTATTTCAATAAAAATGTCTTCTGAACAAAGCATCAAAGATCTTCAGGCACAAAATGCCCAATTTCAACATATGTTCATAACTCTAGCAAAAGGGAAGGAGGATCTGAAGGCCCTCATCCTGAAGGAGAAGAAGAAAAAGAAGAAGGTCTCTGGTGTTCTAAATTTGGGCAGAAGGTTCAGGGGGCCGTTAAAGCAACCAATCGATCTGATCTCCTCGTCCAAGGAAGGGGAGAATCAAGAAAGGGAGACAAGGGATAAGGACCTTATCCCTGAAGTTTCTGACAATGATACAGACTACAATGATGAGCAGTATTCTCCTGCTGAGGATAGATACAAGCAGTTAGAGGATCGGTTGAGCACTATGGAAGTCCAAAAAATACCTGGGTTGGATTTTTAAGAACTAGGATTGGTGTCGGGAGTGGTCATCCTGCAGAAATTTAAGGCTCCGGTTTTCGGCAAGTATGATGGGGTGTCTTGCCCACTTCTCCATCTCCGTTCCTATGTAAGGAATATCCATCCCCACACCGCTGATAGAAACTTGTGGGTTCACTTCTTTCAAGACAGACTGTCAGGGACTCAACTTGAATGGTTCTACCATCTGGAGGGAACCAATGTCTGAAACTGGGAGGATTTGGTGGCTGCTTTTTATAAGCAGTATCAATATAACGCTGACCTTGCCCCTACTCGTACTCAACTCCAGAGTATGTCCATGGGTGCAGGTGAAGGCTTTAAAGAATATGCGCAGAAATGGAGACATTTGGCTGGGAGAGTCCAGCACCCTCTATCTGACAGGGAGTTGGTTGACATGTTTCTTGGGACGCTGTCTGGTACATTATTTAATCATTTTATTCGTAGCTCATTAGTTGGTTTTACCGAGCTGATATTAACAGGAGAAAGGGTAGAAGACGGGATCCGAAGCGGAAAAATACAGAAAGACACCTCTTCGAGTTCAGTAAAGAAGCCCTTCACCGGTAAGAAGGAAGCCAGTGTTATCTATAGCCCGAGAGGTCAGAGCAGAGTTGACCATCGTCCAATGGTAAGTGCTGTAATGATACCTAGGCCTGCGACTACCCCACAACGAGGCAATCAGCAAAGGGTAGAAAGACCACAAAGGCAGTTTACCCGGATTAACATGACATTGACAGAGGATCTACCCCATCTGTTGAGATCCAACTTGGAAACCTTGAAAGAGGCTCCCAAGAATCCTAATACCACATCTCCTCGGTACAATCCAAACACTCGATGTGCCTAACATTCTGAGAGTCCTGAACATAATACAAATGACTTCTGGGCTCTGAGAAATAAAGTACAAGATCTGATTGAAGCCAAGGAGAATGAGTTCGATGCTCCGGAGAAGCCTAATGTCATAACTACTCCCACGCCTAAGCACAACCGTGGAGTTAATTCTGTTGATACTGATCTGTTTATGACCTCAGTTGATGAAGTTTATACTCCTCTTATGACTGTTAAGAAGAACTTATTGTTGGCTGGTTTATTTCCGGGGTGTGGTGAAGAGTGCCACATGTGTTCGTCTCTGCCTACTGGTTGCTATTTACTGAAAACAGGTGTCCAACGTCTGATGGACAACAGAGAAATTTTGTTCGAGAAGACTTTGATTCCAACTGTCCCATTTGAAGATGTTGCTATTATAACCATTTCCACCAATCCTTCTAAGGTCTCCTCGAGAAGACCTGTTAGGATTACACCCGCTCCAAGAGTCGCTCCGTTAATAATCACTTTTCCTGGTCTTGTCCCATATGCCTCGGACAAAGTTGTTCCTTGGAATTATGGGGCCGATGTTTACTATCATGGCATTAAACAAGATGTGAAGAATGAAGAGGATGATCTTGATGTTAGTAACATCGTCGGGACCAGTAAAATTACCAGAAGTGGAAGGGTTTTCTCTCCCGAGATTTCCCCGTAGACTATCAACAAACTTGTTTTTATTCCATCTTCTATTCCTACCAGTACATCTGTCACTACTCATGTTCTTACTCCAATTTTTACTCCTGTCGTCGATTCATCTGGGATTCGAGGAAAAGAAGCTATAGGTGAGCCTTCCTGGACGGAGGCCCCTAGAAAGATTGTTGTAGAATCCTCTAAGCAAGAGATAGAGGAAATATTAAAAATATTTAAAAAGAGCGACTATAATATGGTCGAGAAGCTGGGGCGGACCCCCTCGAAGATATCAATGTTGTCTCTGTTGCTGTGTTCTGAGGCCCATGCGAAGGCTTTGATTGCATTCCTAAAGACTGCGCATGTGCCACAGGAAACTTCAGTCGATCAATTCAAAGACTGTGTGGTCAGCTTGACTACTGACAATGGGCTGGGTTTTTCAGATGCCGACTTAACACCGAAAGGGAGGAAGCATAATGATGCTCTGCATGTCTCAATCGAATGTAGGGGCACCACTATGGCTCATGTGCTGGTAGATACTGGGTCTTCACTGAATGTTCTACCTAAGAAGGCTCTCGACCGGCTGGATTGTTAAGGCTTGACCTTAAATCCCAGTAGCATTGTGGTAAGGGCTTTTGATGGGTTGAAGAGAATGGTGCATAGGGAGGTGGACATCCTTGTCAAGGTAGGCTCTCAAACCTTTGGGTCCACCTTCTACGTGATGGACATTAGGCCATCGTACTCTTGTTTGTTGGGTCGTCCTTGGATCCATGAAGTTGGGGCTGTTACTTCTACACTACAACAAATGCTGGCAACAGCCTACCTCAGCAGGGACGTCGACAGGGGCAACACCCTACTCTCTGGTATATGGCATGGAGGAAGTCCTACCCATCGAGGTCCAGATCCCTTCTTTAAGGATAATGAAAAATGCGGGTTTGAACAAAGACGATTGGATCCAGACTCGACTTGATCAACTAAATCTTATCGATGAGAAGAGACTTATTGTTGTTTGTCATGGTCACACATATCAAAAATGAATGATCAAGGCTTTTAACAAAAAAGTCAGACGTCAATAGTATCAAGTCAGAGATCTAGTAATCAAGTGCATCATACTGCCGCAAGGTGATCCCAGAGGCAAATGGACTCCCACCTACGAAGGGCCATTTATGATTAAAAACATTTTCTCGGATGGAGCCATGATTCTAACCACCATGGACGGTGACGACCTCCCTCACCCTATCAATGCAGACATATTGAAAATATACTACGCATGATAAAAGACTCGTTAGGTTGACTGGCCTAGGAAAAAATAAGGGTTTCCCGGTGAAACAAAAGGGTTCGGGAAAAAATATGGGATGAAAATGAAAAAATCTGTACACTTGGCAAGCTAAAAACTTGAAAAGGCGGCTTGGGCAAAAAAGGGTATCCCGGTGGGCTGAAAACCCGAAAGGGAAGTCCAGGCAAAATTTAGGGATGTAAAGCGTATCACTATGTCCCATTGGATCACCTTGCAACCATACCTCATTATCAACTATCAAGCTCGAACGACACCAATCAATCTAATCAGCATCACACAAGTAAGCAAAGTGATGAGATGCTCGAAGACATAGGGGCAATAGCAGAATTGGAACCCAATGGGGTTGTTGTACATAGATGTTTTCTTTTTACACAATATTATATAGCGTCCATTTTTACAGAGGCGTTCTCTTACTAGAGCGTCAGCCTCCTTGTACAAAAATCCCTATTATAGGCCAACTTTGAAAATCAATACAAATCATTCTCATAAAACTATGTGTTTTTTCCTTTTCTGTTTTGTTTTGCAAGAACGTCCGATGATTTATTCTTGACATATGCATTTGAATATGATTTCTGCTCATAAATATTTACATAAAAAACGAAAAGACAATTGCTCGTAACTTAAGAAACAGGGGCAAAAACAAGAAATATCAAACCCGACAGTTACTCTGTCCAGCAGGTACCGAGGCATAGACAACTTTGAAACATAATCATCAGTGCATACAACCTCGTAGCATATGCATTCCCCACAGAGTAAAAGCAATCAAGGAATTTGATATCAGCCTTCACAAAACAGGAAGTAATCTCCCCATCAAGGGTCTTTCAGAAACCTGACATCTATGTCCCCCAGCCAAATTTCATAATCGCGAGTGGATCATCATAAATTTTATCTCCCCAAGGAGAGTTTATTTCTCTGAATGCGGAAGCTCAATCCCCAACAGAGCTTATTACTTCAGCTACAGAAATTCACCTTACAATAGAATTATTCCCCGCAGCGCTATTCTCAAACAGAGTCTCTCCCTGGCATAATATTCACAAGAAACAAGGAGTAATTCTCCAGCATAGTCATTTTTGTTCACCATCCCCAACGGAAGTAGAAGAACCACAATTCTCTACAACAGTCAGGAATGCTTTACTCTCCAGCAGCAGTCGAGGATTTACTTTCCCAGACTCAGACATGTCTTAATAGCATCACATGCTCATACATCATGGGATGCACATACATATCACATAACAAACATAATCTCATTTATTTTGAGAACATCATCTCACAACAACATTCCATGCATCGCATATAGTTAACCTTGTTATCTTTTCAGGAAACACAATTATCACCAACAATTCAAGCAGTTATACATGTCATATCTGTAGACAGCTAATGGAAAATCAGTTCCCGAAGATCAAACGGGTCAACTAATCTTCATATCAAAGTAACCCAACGACCCAGGTTCCTTCTCATAGCCCTACTATCCAGGCTCTCATCCCGAAGTAACCCTACTATCCGGGTTCCTTCTCATAGCCCTACTATCCAGGCTCTCATCCTGAAGTAACCATACTATCCAGGTTCCTTTTCATAGCCCTACTATCCAAGCTTTCATCTCGAAGTAACCCTACTATCCAAGTTCCCTCTCATAGCCCTACTATCCAGGTTCCTTCTCATAGCCCTACTATCCAGGCTTTCATCCTGAAGTAACCCTACTATCCAGGTTCCTTCTAAAAGCCCTACTATCCATGCTCTCATCCCGAAGTAACCCTACTATCCAGGTTCCTTCTCATAGCCCTACTATCCAGGCTTTCATCTCGAAGTCACCCTACTATCCAGGTTCCTTCTCATAGCCCTACTATCCAGGCTCTCATCCCGAAGTAACCCTACTATCTAGGTTCCTTCTCATATCCCTACTATCCAGGCTTTCATCTCGAAGTAACCATACTATCCAGGTTCCTTCTCATAGCCCTACTATCTAGGCTCTCATCCTGAAGTAACCCTACTATCCAGGTTCCTTCTCATAGCCCTACTATCCAAGCTTTCATCTCGAAGTAACCCTACTATCCAAGTTCCTTGTCATAGCCCTACTATCCAAGCTCTCATCCCAAAGTAACCCTACTATCCAGGTTCCTTCTTATATCCCTACTCTCCAGGCTCTCATCCCGAAGTAACCCTACTATCCAGGTTCCTTCTTATAGCCCTACTATCCAGGCTTTCATCCTGAAGTAACCTTACTATCCAGGTTCCTTCTCATAGCCCTACTATCCAGGCTCTCATCCCGAAGTAACCCTACTATCCAGGTTCCTTCTCATAGCCCTATTATTCAGGCTTTCATCTCGAAGTAACCCTACTATCCAGGTTCCCTCTTATAACCCTATTGTCCAGGCTCTCATCCTGAACTAACCCTATTATGGCGGTTCCTTCTCATAGCCCTACTATCCAGGCTTTCATTTTGAAGTAACCCTACTATCCGGGTTCCTTCTCTCTTATCTCCAGATAACAGTTTACAACATTGGAAGAACTGGACCCGACCAGACACAGACGGTTTCACATTTCACCAGTAAGTCGCTGTGCAGCCTGGACCCTAACCAGATAGGCAATTAACTTCCACCTCCTCAATCAGGAGTTAATTCCCCAGTAAATTAATAGACAACCGAAGCTCCTATACCCTATTTTCCCAGACATAGATCAGCATTCTCCAGTGAAGTTCTCCTCAGCAGCAGATACAGGAATTCTCACAAAGGAATCTCTTATACAACCAATAGCTTTTTGGGTGGAATATTTAAGCCCATCTCAGACGATTCTCTATTGATTTCCAAATGGAATTTTTAATCCCATTCTCGATATCATCCGATCAGTATTACTTCATGCGAGTGAAAATTTTGGGCACTTTAGTGGTCAATCATCTTCCACCTTCAGATCACGAAAGACAGACCAGCCAATCTACATCCTCAGGTTTAAGAAGATTGAACAGGGACAACCGTTGTACCCAAAAATTTTCCCTCCCATTTTACTCAACATATGTTCATTGAGATCCTCAATTTGCTCAAGGATGCCCAAGAGTTGACCAGACAAACTCTCTCCTAAAGCAATGAACCTCCAACTAGGGTTTCCATTTTCATCCAGATGGGTGAATTCCAAAGGCCTCATATGCTCTCCATAATCCTAATAAGTTCTCAAGACTATCCATGCCAAGTTTCATGCCTTGCATAAGAAGTTTTCCCAGTCAACTGTTCAGATGTTCGAAAATCAACTATATTAGGTCAAAAGTCAACTGTGGCCCCCACACAGTCAAACTTCAAGATTTTTTGTCAAAATCAACATTATGAAGTGATATCCATCATTTGGTCAAGGGTTGATCATTATTCCCCAAGCAATGCTCTTAATTCATCAAAACTCAAAAGTTGCTAAATTAGGGTTTCTTAGGAAAAGTCAACCAAACTTTGACCAAGCATAACTTTCTCATGCTTTATCATAAATTTCTCATCCAAGGCTCATTTTTAAGAGAATTGAATTTCCTACAACTCATCTTCAGTCTCCAATTTCAATAAATGCACTCATGAAAAGATATAAATTCATACATTATAGGGCATTCCAAAAAGTCAACAAAAACGCCTTTTGGGTCAAAGCTTCTTACATGAGCATGAAAGATCCAACTGAAATGAAACCAAAAAGGTTGTTTAGGGGACATCCTAAGCTTTCTAAAAAGTCCAATAAAACTCTCTGAGTGTCAAAATTTAAGGAGATATGCATTGTCAAAGTTGGACATTTTTAGAGAATTGTCAAAAGTCAACAATGCCCAAAATTGCATCTTTTGTCAAATGGGGCCAACTTTTTATGCTTCATCTCACTTCCAATATGGTCCACGACCCAAACACCCTTCCACATGTTATTGGCTTTATTTATTTAATTTATTTTTGATTTTAATCATTTAAAAATAAAATTAAATCAATTATATAATCAAAATAACAAAAGAGTTTATTACAAATCTTTTTCTCATAAATTGACAATCAACAAAAGCTGGAAAATCAAGGCAAATTCTTAGAGAGAGAGTAAGAGTGGATTTGTTCCAAAAATAGACAAAGTTAAATAATTGAATGAAAATATTTTCTCACTAAAATCATGGACATTCTTCCTCTTTTGTTACCCTAATTTGATTTGCTACATATACACAGTAACCCTAAGTCAAACACACACGCAGCCTGCCTCACTCAAACCCTAAAGGTGTTCAAATTTTCTCAAAAAGGGTGCAAGAATATACCATACAATCCAAGCTATTTTCTTCCATCCTAAGCCTTCTATCATACTCCTGAAAGTGCCAGGAATACAACCCTGTCAATCTCCTGGCTTGCAACCCTCTCAAACACTCAGGCCAAGCAACTTCGGTTTGTGGTAAGGTTGGGATCCAAAACTTTGCAAAAACACAATATAAATTAGCTTTCATTATATATTCATACTCATTTCATTGTTTTGATCCATTCTACCGTGAAGCATGAGAGTATGGATGCAGATTTAAGAGGTTGCCATTGTTAGGGCTTTGAAACAGCCATGGCACGAATAAGATGATACCAGCACTTTCAGGCAAAACTAAGGCCATATTTGGATTCCTGAGAAAATTTCAGGGGGAGTAGGGTCTTTTGCGCCCTTTTAATTCCACCTTTTTTTAGGTTTTTGGATTTTCACTCTCTCGGAGAAGATAACCGAAGATTCTCTCCGGCATCGTTGAATGTTGACTCTGGTCGGGGAACCTGCGTGTCAATTTGACATGTTTTGATTGGCTGACCTGCATTGCCAGCGCGTTCATTTTTTGATGACCCGGATCTAATTCTAATTTCCTTTTTATTATTTGTGTGTTATTTTATAAGCGAATAACTTAGTAGCGCAGATGGAAAAGGGGAAAGGCCTATGAAGTACATGTCCTGGGTTCGATTCCAGGCATGTGCTTTTGCATTTTTTCTAACATTTCCTGCAGGTTCCAGTACATAGCATCCAAAGACATCCACCATGCTCCTTCAAGTCTCACCCATCATATTGTCCCTTGATCAGATCTAACGTCCAACAAGCGCAGAACATGGTGGACCCTTAGAAGGAAGCCTCATTGAATCAGGAGTTGGGCAATTAGGCCAATAAAAATGGGCTTTTCAAATTCAGCGCACACCCCCTGGAATGTTAACTGCATCAGGCCTATTTTCTTTTTCTTTCTATTCTTCTTTATTATTTTATTTATTTTCAAAAAAAAGATTTTTTTTATTAAATCATAACAATCAGAAAATCACTAAAAAATTAGATTTAGTTTTTTTTCATAAAATATTTAATTGCAATTAACTAATTATTTTAATTAGATTAATTCAAATTCTTTTTTTTTGTAATTAAAAATAAATATAAATTAGGTTAATTTAAAAATATATATATATATATATATATATATATATATATATAATTAAAAACAAATAGAAATTAGGTTAATTGGCAAGATTAATTGCTTTTTTCTCAAAAATCCAAAAATATCTTTTCCTCATTCCCATCTCAATTCTTCGCACACATTGTTTTTTTTTTATTTTAAGATTATTGTAATTGTTTTGAGTTTGTAATAGATTAATTAGGATTTAAAATTTCTCCATCTTTATTTTTTAGTCAAATATTTGTGTATCTGTCCAAAAGCCCTGTAATAGCGTAGATTCTTCTTTTTCGCTTTTAATTTCTGCAACTATTAAAATACTAGATGTATTGATAATAGGATTGAATGGAAAGACAAATAAATTTAAAACGGTAGATAACCCTAATCGTGCAAAGATAATTAACTGGAAGAAAGCACACTTGCACATGCTCACTCCTAGGGTTTGCCCCACTTAGTTGCCTCAGAAATAATGGTCGTGTCCCTCGAACGTAGGGATACCTTAGCAATGACCCGCGATTCAAAGTCGTCATAAATATCATAATCCCTACTTGTCCCTCGAGTTTCCTACGAATTGATCTTATGATGATAGTCCCTTCGAAATGCTAAAGTATCCTTACTTGTTGCCTTCAGAGACCATGTCATCCCTTCGAACGTCCCTTAAAAATCCAACGACTGAGCTACCTACTCCTTAATAGTAGGATAGCACTTTCTAAAGGAAATGAAAACGAACAAACTTTTTTTGAGTAGGTAGAAAACTCTTAAGTACTTGCTCAAAACAGAAACTTTTCACACAAACACTTTTCAAAAACAATTTTCAAAACAACTTCGTCACACTCTTGAGGACCGATACAAAGGTTATCACGAAGTAAATAAAACTTTTCAAAACAAGCAGACACAAATAATTTAAAATGAGCAAGTACCTAAGAGCCCGTGGAAAACCACTGATAGAAAGGGTGCTAACACCTTCCCCTTCTATAATCTACCCCCCGTACTCAGAAACTCTCGAAAAAAGGTTTTTTCTGTTCTTTTTCCTTTCCTTTGTTAAATGAAATAAAAGTCGATGGTGACTCTTGCTTACCATGACATTTGCGAATAAAAAACACAAGCCAGTATAACAGTCGGTTCTGCCGCCGTATCACATAACGCCTAATGTAAAGTCACATAATTCTAGTTGAAAAGATTCCGTCTACTGAGAATCTATTTCAAAACTTATCTGTAATATCTAGCCCTCTTGTCAGGATCACCTCCAAAGGACCTGTAAGGATTACTACTAATCCAAAAGCTGCTCTTCTGATAATCACCACACCTGGACCTATTCCATACTCTTTGGAGAAAGATATCCCGTGGAATTATGGATCCAACGTCTACTACCATGGCATCAAGCAAGAACTACCAACTACTGAAGATGAAAGTATCAATGTTATTGATTCCAATATTGACAATATTGATGAGACCAGTAAGGTTACGAGAAGTAGAAGGGTTTTCTCTCTGGAAATATCTCTGAAGACTGCTGCAACACTTGTTCGAGTTTCTGCTACCGATTCAACTGTTGAGGCTCGGGGCAAAGAGAAATAACGGAGACTGCCCATATGGAGGCTCCTAAAGAAGTTACAGCTAAAGACACCTCTAGGAAAGAGTTGGAGGAGGTTCTGAAGATCATCCGTAAAAGATATTACAAGGTTGTTGTACATCTGGAGCAGACCCTCTCCAAAATATCCATGTTGTCCCTGTTACTATGTTATGAAGCTCTTGCATAGGCTTTAGTGAAATTCTTGAAGACTTCCCACGTGCCACAAGAGATTTCTGCCGATCAATTTGAGAACTATGTTTCTAGCTTGATGACTGATAATGGGTTAGGTTTTTCGGATGCTGGCCTAACTCCTGAGGGAAGAAATCACAACAAGGCCATGTATGTCTCCATTAATGCAGGGGCACTCTTGATAGACTTGATTGCGAAAGGGGTTATACTAAAACCTAGTGATATTATAGTCCGAGCCTTTGACTAATCAAAGAGAATGGTACACGGAGAGGTGGATCTTCCGATCAAGGTAGGTTCGAAGGTCTTTGAATATACCTTATATATGATGGATATCCGGCCAGCGTATTATTATTTACTCAGACGCCCTTGGATCTATGGGGCAGGCACTATTACCTCGACTCTACATCAGAAGTTAAAATATCCTGTGAACAGAAAGGTTGTTAATTTCTGCAATGAAGAGGAGTATATGGTTAGCCACATGAAATCATTTCGGTATATGGAGATGGACGGAGAATTCATTTAGACTCCCTATCAGACTTTTGAATTTATCCCTCCAGCTATTACCGAAGATATTTCTACCATCCCCAAGGTTACCAGGATTCCACCCAGAATGGCTTCTTTGAAGGATGCTAAAGCTATTGTAGAAGAAGGTGGTTGTACTACTTGGGGTCAGCTTCTTGACATTCCATATAAATATGACAAATTTGGTTTGGGTTTCATTGCAGAAGGTCAAAGGGTTGTTTATCACGCTCGTGCTGGAAGACCACCATTTCGTTTTAGCAACAACAAAGTCAACGTGATAGAAGGTGCTGACAGTGATTATGACCTTGACAGTTGGATCTTTCCTACCATTGGTAACGGGCCCAACAACTGGGAGACTCGAGACATTATCTTTATCTCCTTTATTCGGGAGTAATAGCTACATTTCTGTTTTTGTTTCTTTCAAAGTTTGGTTATGTAATATTTAAACAATGACTTTAAACCATGTGTCTTACCCATGGCACAACGGTCCATTTGTTAAGGGTTGTCATTTCATAAACATATTTTCATTTAATAAAAGCATTGGACGTTTTGCATTCAAATTTTGCACTCTCAGTCTTTATTTTACTTTATTTCTCTTTCAAATAGTTGTATTCTTACACCCACCCCCTTAATAAATTGGAGATCCACATCCACTCTGGATCCGTTGATAACGACTCTGCTATTGCCACTTATGACTTTAAAAATCCGATCTACCAAGCCCAGGACGAAGGTGAGGAAGATTGTGTAATACCTGGAGAACTTGCCAGACTATTAATACAAGAGGAAAAGGCTATTCGACCACATGAAGAGTCAGTTGAAATTGTAAACTTGGGTACTGAAGCAGACAGAAAAGAAGTCAAGATAGGCGCCAACTTAGAGGACAATGTCACAAACAGGTTAATATAGATGTTGCTTGGTCATACGAAGACATGCCAGTGCTCAATACTGATATTGTGGTTCACTGTTTGCCGATGAAAGAGGGTTGTTCTCCAATAAAGTAGAAGGATCGTTGCATGTGTCCCTAGATGTCAGAGAAGATCAAGGCCGATGTTATGAAACAATTTAATGAAGGTTTCTTGGCAGTTACATTGTATCCTCAATAGGTTGAAAATGTTGTTCCAGTACCAAAGAAAGATAGTAAGGTACATATGTGTATGAACTACATGGATCTGAGTAGGGCGAGCCCCAAAGATGACTTCCCACTTCCATATATGGACGATTTCTCGGGTTATAATCAGATCAAAATGGCACCTGAAGACATGGAGAAAACTACCTTTTTCATGCAGTGGGGCACTTTCTGCTACAAAAATATATGCCTTTTGGGTTAAAGAACGCCGACGTAACATATCAGTGTACCATGGTAGCTTTGTTCCATGACATGATCCATCACGAGATACAGGTCTACATCGACGATATGATAGCCAGATCTCAGACTGAAGAAGATAATCTTGATCATCTACACAAGTTGTTTGAGAGACTAAATAAGTACAAGCTGAGGTTGAATCTGAACAAGTGCACCTTTGGGGTGAGATTCAGTAAGCTCCTAGGTTTTGTTGTCAGCGGTAAAGGCATTGAGGTTGATCCCGCGAAAGCCAAAGCTATTTAAGAAATTTCTCCTCCCTGTACTGACAAGGAAGTCAGAGGTTTCTTGGGATGACTAAATTACATTGCTCGATTCATTTCACATTTGACTGCTACTTGTGAGCCAATCTTCAAGTTGTTGAAGAAAGAGCAGGTAGTAAAGTGGAACAACGACTGTCACACAACCTTTGACAAGATCAAGGAGTACCTATAAGAACATCTAGTTATGATGCCACTAGTTGAAGGAATACCTCTAATTATGTACCTAACAGTGTTAGAGAACTCAATGGGGTGTGTATTGGGCAAACATGACGAGTCTGGTTGAAATGAGCATGTAATATACTACCTTAGAAAAAAGTTTACCGACTGTGAAATAAGATATTCACTGCTTGAGAAAACCTGTTACGCTTTGGCATGGGCTGCTCACCGACTAAAGAAGATATGTTGACCCATACCACTTTGTTGATCTCTAAAATGGATCCCATCAAATACATATTCGAGAAGCCAGCTCTCTCCAGAAGAATATCCAGATGGAAAATGTTCTTAACAGAATATGACATTCAGTACACCACTCAGAAGGCAATCAAAGGAAGTGTACTGACAGAACATTTGGATCATCAAGCTGTAAACGACTATCAGTCTATGAATTTTAAGTTCCCAGACAAGAACATTATGCTAGTAACAGATTGTGAAGAACCTGGACCATATGAAGGACCTGATCCAGGATCCCGATGGACTATGGTTTTTGACGGAGCTTCTAACGCACTTGGCAATGAAATTGGTGTTGTAATCATCTCTCCCCAGGGTTTCCATACACCCTTTACTACCATACTTTGCTTTGATTGTACCGACAACATGGCCAAATACAAAGCGTGCATCATGGGCATCAGAGCTGCTATTGACCTGAGGATTAAGTTATTGAATGTATATAGGGATTCATCTCTGGTGGTTAGTCAAATCAAGGTAGAATGCGATATTAATAAACTGAATATCATTCCTTATCGGGAGCATGTATTGACACTAATTTCATACTTCGAGGAGATTACTTTTGACCATATCCCATGAGAAGAGAATTAGTTGGCTGACACATTGGCTATAATGTCATCTATGTTCAAAGTCAGATGGGACAACGAGGCTCCCAAAATTACCATTGAGAGGCTAGACGAACCTGCACATTGCTACGAAGTTGACATTGATGGAGTAGGAGAGAAGCCTTGGTTTCATTAAGTGAAAAGATATCTTGAAGCTCAAGAGTACCCTGAAGGAGCATCTATCAATGACAAGAAATTCCTATGGAGGTTCTCTGTTAAGTTCATCCTGAGCCACATAATATTGTACAAGCGCAATCATGATTCGACTCTGCTTCGTTGTATATACAAGAAGGAAGTGGGGAAAATTATGGAAGATATGCACGAAGGTATCTTTGGTACTCACTCCAGTGGACATATTATGGCTAAGAATATTTTAAGAGAGGGATACTATATGTAGACTATGGAAACTAATTGCCATCACCATTCAATAACTTGTCATAAATGCCAGATCTATGTTGACAAAGTACATGTGCCTTCGATTCCTCTGAATGTCTTGACTGCTCCTTGGTCATTTGCAATGTGGGGCATTGATATGATTGGAGAGATTAAGCCTACTGCTTCCAACAGACATCGTTTTGTCCTCGTGGACATTGATTACTTCACGAAGTGGGTTGAAGCAAGTTCATTTGGCTCTGTTACCAAGAATGTTGTCGCTCGTTTCATTAATAATAATCTTATCTATCAATATGGCATCCCCGAGAGAATCATCACAAACAATGGTACCAATCTCAAAAACACTGTGATCATGGAACTCTGCACGCAGTTCAAAATCAAGCACCACAACTCTTCTTCGTATTGACCGAAGATGAATGGCATAGTGGAAGCCGCCAATAAGAACATTAAGAAAATTATACAGAAGATGACGTTGACATATAAAGATTGGCACGAGATGTTACCATTTTCTCTTCATGGTTATCACACTTCATTACGAACATCAACTGGGGAAACTCCATTCTCTCTGGTCTACGGTATGGAAGTTGTCCTACCCGTCGAAGTTCAAATTACTTCTCTAAGGATCATGAAAGATGCAGATTTGGATGAAGATGAATGGATACAGACTAGGATGGACTAATTTAATTTAATTGACAAGTAAATATTGGCGGTTTTCTGCCACGGTCAGATGTATCAGAAGCGTATGATCAAAGCCTTCAATAAGAAAGTCAAGCATCGAGTATATCAGGCTGGTGAATTGGTAATAAAGCACATCATTCTACCGCAAGGTGATCCCAGGGGGAAATGAACTCCCACCTACGAAGGGATATTTGTAATTAAGAAGGTATTTTCTGTCGGTGCTATGATACATACCACCATGGACGGTGAAGATTCTCTGCACCTTGTGAATGCAGACATAGTCAAAAGATACTACACATAAAAATGACCCGATAGGTTGATTGACCTAGGAAAAAATAAGGGCATCCCAGCGAACCAAAAGGGTTCAAGCAAAAATTAGGTATATATACAAAGATTGTACACTCGCTAAGTCGAAAATCGGAAAAGGTGGCTTGGGCAAAAAAGGGTATCCCGGTGGACTGAAAACCCGAAAGGGAGGTCAAGGAAAAAATTAGGGATCAAAGTGTTCATCTATGTCCCGTTGGATTACTTACAACAAGCTTAATTGCTTATGTCAAGTTCGAATGGTACATATCAATTCAGTAAACTTCTTCCGACAGCAAAGGATGAGATGCTCGAAGACATAGGGGAAATAGAAGAGTTGAAACTCGATGGGATTATTTCCACATAGTTGCTTTTCTTTGTTTTACTTTGTACTCTTTTTATTTCATGACGATTTCCTCTTACTGGGATTTTTGTCTCATTTTACAAAATCGCCAATTTATGGGTAAATTATCAATACAAGTCAATTTCAAAAATTCAAAATTTTGTTTTACTTTTTCTGTTTTGTTTAGAAAAACGTCCAATGACTAAATTGAATGAACATATGCATATGAACATAATTACTATTAACAAATATATGCATAAAAACTGGAATCAACATTTACTCAAGACTCTAGGAGTTGGGATAATGTTCAAGTCATCTACAAATCCCCATAGAGATATCTTCACAAGTTCATCTTCAACAAAGATACATTCCCTACAAGTCTAATATGCCTCCAAGACAGAAACTGGCGCATTTTCCAGCAATTAACCTAATCATACTCCCAAGCAGATCCCTCTAGAGGATAAAGGAGTATGATCTTTTCCCCGACAATATCGCCAACCTACAGAGTCCCAATCCTCATCAGAGATTATATCATTGGCATAGTTCATAGAAATTATCTTCCCCAGCTGGGTCTATTTCTCCAACTCTCTAAAATCCTCTTCAGAATTCTATTCTCCACCAGGGCTCATTTCCTCAGCAGATTATTTCTCTAGTAGGGTTTATTTCTTTAGCGGGATTTATTTCCGCAACAGAATACAGTCTCCCAATCTTGAGTCTATTCTTTTGACTACTACAAATCACTGGAAAAATTCCTTTCTCTAGCAAAGGGCAGTCCAGGCTGCTATCCCTAGAGAGTTTGCTACTGAATCCGAAATCAGACCAGATATCATTTAACCTTACCTTCCCCAGACGATTCGGCATTCATATTGGAAACTCCGTCAAATAGCACCTCAGAAGGTTATCCATCTCTTTTATCCCCAGTCAGGATACATAAGAATTAAATTCCCCAGTAGAGCGATGAACACCAATGTTCCCGAACTCTTCCAGCCCCAAGCAGAAATCACATTCCTCAACGAAGTTTCCTCAAATAGCAAGCAGGAATCCTCAGCGGAGATATTCTAAACAAGATTGAAGACTACGCATATTCTTCATCCCCAGCAGCAGTCAGGGATTTATTTTCCCAATCAAAGATGTTATACCAAGTTACCAATATGCTTCAACGAAATCTCACATTCATACATCATTTAAAAAATACCATAGCATATGCATACGACACACCTGTAGCATTCTCATTTATTTTGAGAACATCATTACACAATGTATTACATGCATCATGACTTTGCATAAAGCTAATGTTGTCTTTTCAGGTAAAAGGTTTGTAAATAGACGAATATCATCAACAATTTTCAAAACTGGTCGCAGATTAATTCCTGAAACAAGATGGGGAAACTATCTATATGACCAGACACAAATTAATTCTAGAAACAAGACAGCGCATGTATCTATGAAAATAAATTGTAGATCAATTCCTGAAACAGGACAGGGAGACTATCTACATGAAAAGGTCAAAGATTAACTCCCGAAACAGGATGGGGAAACTATCTATATGACCGAGCAAATATTAACTCCCGAAATAGGATGGGGAAACTATCTTTTTATCTTTATGACTAGGTGAAGATCAATTCTCGAAATAGGACTGGGCGACTATCTTTATCACCAGATGGTATGAATTCTAGAAATAGGACGGATTTACCAATAAAAATAGACTATAGATCATTTCTCGAAACAAGACAGGGTGATTATCTACATGACAAACATCTCCCTCAGAGACTAAATCTGACGAGCAACTACTCAAGCACCTTCCCTAGAGGTTCATTCTGGAAAGCATTCTTCAGATACAATCGAGCGTAGACTCATTTCGATACTTCTATCAATGGATACTTTGGATGGAAACTATAAGCCCATCTCTGAAGACATTCCATCACTTCTCCGAATGGCATCCTTAAGCCCATTCAAGCAATACAATCAATCAACGATGTTACTTTTTGCACATGCGAGTGCAAAATTTTGGGAACTTAGGTGTTCAATCATCTTCTACCTTCATGGCGAACATGACAATCTAACTCGTCAGGTTTAAGAAGATTGAATAGGGGCATCTGTTTTACCCTAAAATTTTCCCTCTCATTTTTATTCAATACATCCTCCTAAGGTTCCCAAATGCTCAAGGTTGCTCAAAAATTGATCAGACAAATTCTCCTTCTAAGCAATGGATCCACAACTAGGGTTTCACTTTTCACAAGGAAGTTTGAGTTTCAAAGGTCTTAAATTGAATTCATGGTCTCTTATATGTCTCCAAGAATTCTCATCCCAAGTTTTAAGCCTTGCATCACAAGTTTGCTCAGTCAATGGTTCACATGATTGAAAATCAACTATATTGGGTCAAAAGTCAACTGGCCAACATACAGTCAAACTTCAAGGTTTTTGGTCAACATAAACATTTTGAAGTCACATTCATAATTTTATCAAGGCTTGATCATGATTCCTCAAGAAAATCCCTCAAATCATCATAAGTCAAAAGTTCCAAAATTAGGGTTTCCTTAGGAGAAGTCAAATAAACTTTGACCAAGCATAACTTTCACATGCTTCATCAGTTTGTCCCCAACCAAAGCTAATTTTGAAGTAAATTCAATTATGTACAACTTTGTATCTCTAAACTCAAGTCCAAAAAATGTATCATTTGAGAGATATGAGCCCATACATTATAGGTCATTTCAAAAGTCAACAAAAAGACACTTTCTGTCAAGGAAACTTACATCAAGAAAAAATCTCCAAATGAAAAAATGATCAAAAGAAGGATTGTAGAAGACATCTTTAGCTTTCCAAAAAGTCAAAGATCACTTTCAAAATATGAAAATTGAGAGATTTATGATCAGTGCAAGTTGGGAAATTTTGAGCAAATGCATGAAGTTCAAATTTAGCAAACTTGATTTTTGGGCTAATGGGCCATTGTTTTAAAGTCCAAATGTGTTCTATACTCCTATACACCTCAGAACTCATCCATACACTCCTTGGTTTTTTATTTTATTTATTTTTTATTAATTTAAAGTCAAAATAAAATAAGATAAAATTATATCTCCTTACAAGAGTACAAGCTCATCCTATCTTTGACCTAATCAAGCACTATATATTCTTCTTCATTCATACAAACAAGACAGGAAACATCTTGCCTCAAAACTTGTCAAAAATCTTCAAACTTTTCAAGAACCCTAAAAACTTGAAACCCTTATGACAAGCCATTTTCATTACAAACTAGCCATCCCAATCAACCCCGAGAATATCGTAGGGTAAGATTGGATCGCTTACAACGATCCAAACGGCCAAAATGTACTTGTGCATGCATCACGATTCAATCCTTACTTGAATTTCATATTTTTCATTTTTACTGCATTCTAATATTTTCTGATGTTTGTCATGTGTTTATGAGATTCAACTATGCAGGAATGACCCATCATGGAGGTCACATGTTGGCCAAAACGTAACACACCATAGCTACACCGATCTGCATTGTTTTCACCATAGCTCTTAAACCAGGATTTTTTAGCCTAAAATAATTATCCCATCAAACTCGCAGCCCTTGATTTAAGGGGGTAGGGTGCTTTTGGATTACTAACATCTCATATTTTACAGGGTTGATAAAACAGGTCACCAAAAAAGACGACCGGAGCTAGGGCTCTGGAGCCTCTCCGATGCAAGCATCATTTGTATATTATATATGTTTTATTTCATTTAAGTTAATGGATGTATCATTGCCCCATCGGTTGAAGCGCGCGCGTTAAGTCATTGGTATCAAAGGGCGTGGGTTCGTTCTAGCCTTTTGCCATTATTTTCTTCATATTTTCATATTTTTTGCAGAGTAATTAACAAAATACGTTGGAGCTGTTAGCTATCACCAAGGCACGCTTGGCCCCATGGTGAAGGTGTTGGCTGAAGGTTCCAAGGGTGTGGGTTCAACACCCATCCCTACCATTTGGTTTTTTTATTTACAAATTCTCTTCTTCTCTCTTTCCCTTCCCTATTTTTTACAAAACCTATTTTTTAAAACCCTAACATTTTCACAAACCCTAATTTAGTTTTTAGGTTTTTTTTAAATTTAATTAACCCTAATTAATTTATAGTTTTTCATTTAATCAAACTAAGTTACTTTTTTAGGTTTTTTTCATCAAAATCAATTTAGAGTTTGTTTAAATTAATCACCTCTTTTCCTTAATTAATTAAAATTAATTAGGTTATTAGATTGATCATTAAACTTTTCTATCAAACAATCACAAGATGATTTACTTTTCCTTTTCCTTTTATTTACGTGTATTTTGTTACTTTCGCTTTTTTTTCAATTATGTATCTGTTTACGGTTTGTAATAGTTTAATTAGGGTTTTACTCATTTCCCGTATTTTTACTAATTGTACCCCCCCCCTCCCGAAGCCTTGTAATAGCGTAGGAATATTTAATTTTTTCCTTTACTTTATGCATTTATCGCTTTCCTTAAAAAATTTTAGCTTAATAGGATTATATGGCAAGATTAAATGCAAACAATAGCTAATTTTAATCAAATACAAATACTTGAAACACAATACACTTTGCACACCCGCACCTTTAGGGTAACCTCACTTGTTGCCTTCGAAAACGGAGTCACGTCCCTCGAATGGGGGGACGCTTTAGCATTGTCCCTCGATTAAAAAGATCGTAGTCCCTCGATGATCCTTCAATGTTGCCTTTAGATAAATGATCTAGTCCCTTAACAAATTGCTAAAGCACCCCTACGAGTTGCCTTTATGACTGCACGATGACCCACACCCCTCCTTTCACATCCAACGATAGGGCTTCCTACTAACTAAGGGTAGGATAGCACAATCTAAAGGAGGAGGAAAAGAACAATAAAGACCTTGTGTAGGTAGAACTCTCGTAATCGCTTGCTCACAAACATTTCAAAACATAAACATCTTTCACAATCACATTTTCAAAAATATTTTCAAAACAAACACCTTAGACGCATTCTCAAAAAACAAAAACGAGAATCATTACAAAGTTTTCCTTAATATTGGAATTTTCAAAATATTTTCAAACACACATTCACAAAGCATTTTCAAAACACAATGTGAGGTAGGGATTAAGAGCCCTTAGATAACTACGGATGAAAAGGGTGCTAAACCTTCCCTTTTCATAACCTACCCCCCGAACTCAATAATCTCAAGGTATTTCCGGTTCTTTTCACCCTTTCCTTATTGGATAAAAGAAAAGTCGGTGGCGACTCTTGTTATTCGCAACATTTGCGATAAAATGTAAAACAAGTCAATTCTACCACCGTATTACACAGTGCTACAAATAAAAAACACATAGAGATGATTTGGGTTGATTCAAAAGTATGCTCATTTGATCGTGAAAGTTTGAATTTTTTGCAATTTTTAAGTCTGTTGATCTACTTGGGCATTAATTTATTTATATTCATTTTTTGTAGCTGGATTTGGTTCAGCAGATTGTGCCTCCTTATTTGGTTCTGAAATTTAAGATGCAGGTTGCAGTTGGATGTTCTTACATAATTCAGAACTCCAAGGTCTCAAACAATGACTTCTCTTTTAGGTCATCTAATCATAGTTGCAAATTGGTTTTCTGTGGATCTACTTCTGTGAAAAAGACAGAACTTGACAACATTCTTGTGAACTACCTTAACATACTTGTGTTAGATGCAATAGCTAAGGGAAATTTCAGTCTAATGTGTTGGTTGGTGAGTTAAATGTGTATTTTAACTTATGTTTGAGTATAATATGTAATGTTGAAAAATATATTTGACTCATTTTGTCAACTTTTTTATAGATATTATTGGAGGAGTTACTGAGATCTCTTAATCCCAAATAATTGCTGATAACAACAAGAGCAAAGTTGTTTTTACATTGACTAACATGAGGTATGTTGCATGTTCTTTACTTTTGCATAATTTTATATAGGATAAGGATAATATATATTATAATTCTTTATAGGAGTGTGGTCACAAAGTATTTTCAAATGTTTTTAGATGCAACAAGAATTCTGTACAATGTACTATATAGGGAAAACTTGATGTACAACTTTATGAATATTATACGAATCATAAGGAAGATGGCAATATAGTTGTTCTACTGATTAATGCAAGGATTAAGGAACCTCAAGGTATCACAGTTTTATGTTTATAACTCAAAATATTATGTTTTTGGTGTTTTCTTTTTACAACTATAGGTATTTAATCATTAAGTAGTTTATATCTGATTCTGAAATCTATAAAAACATTGCAGGAGGATATCCATTGAATGTTTCCAACGCATGGAACAACACAAAATTGTTTATTAATGATGTTAGAATTGGGGAGATTAACAAGCTTAAATATAAGTATAATCTGCATTGTATAAACAATAATTTCTTATTTATGGTGTTATTGTTAAGTATTTCTCAATTATTGATGCATATATTTTTCTTCTTTACATATAACAGTCTTAGGAATGATTTACCATTATTGTCGTCTTCAAGTCTGCAAGTGGACGCAATACGTAACTCACAATTTTTTGAGTTTGATAAATTTGTGTGGAAAGCTGAAATATTAAGTCTTTTTGAAATTGAAATTTCGCAACATGTAAGTTATCTATAATATCTAACTTTTATTTACATGATGTATGGAAATCAATTGTTGCTAATTCAAAACAATCTTAAACCCTTCAGGAGACAACTTGTGTGAATGCACCAAAAGTGTGTCTTTAAAGGATGGAAAGCTTACGTGTTATTCCAAAAACATATCTTCAGATCCAGTCCCAAGGTATTTTGTATATCCTCCTTATGCAAACAATCTATTTTTTTACATACATGAATGGGCACAGTCATAATATTGTCACAAATGTTATAGGTTTAAGCTCAAAGTTTTGGCTTCAGACATAAAATTCAAGTACAAGTTCATCTTTTGGGACGTTGATTGCGTGAAGTTAATTGAAAAGTATGCTCTTCAAATGAAAATGGATTTGGTCGAGGTTTACAAAATAACTTTTTTAGGTTTATGTCTTTTAGAACCCAAGTTTAATAAGTAATTTTTTTTGTTGATTTAGTCCGGAGAATACGATCCACTTGAATCCCCTTGTGAACTTGATGCAATACTCAAAAAAGAGTTGACTATAAGAGTTGTTTCTCATCCTAACAAGGCTCGACTATTTCAAATATGAAGGGGTAATATTCATTAATTCCTTCACTTTATAACCATGTTAACTAAACTGGACTAACATTGTTTATACTTTGAAGCATACTTCAAAACTGCTAACACCGAATCTATCGTCACAAGATGAATTGATATTTTTTCTGTGAGTTTTTACTTCATATCGTAACACAAAGTACTATACATTTATGTTCATATAAACTAATGCAGATAATTTTTTCTCCATGCTCATAGCAGGAGCCCTTATCTGTATCTGCAGGTTATGACCCTGCAGTTGCAAATTCAAGCCTTACTCCCTCGAAGAGGTCTTTAACTGATGCAGTCGAAGATATTGAGAGTGACCAACTATCCTCCACCAAACTTACCAGAGATATCAAGCTGGAGAAATAATTATCTTAATCTTTCTCACATGTTTTTTCATTTTTAGTTTTGAAAAAGACAATTTCTTTGTTATTGTTATTTGTTTCTTTTGTTAGTTTGGACATGTTACTCTAATTTCAATTTAATTTCATTAATATAATTGAATTATTAATATATCTTCAACTTATTTGAATTTATATTAAATTCAAAGTGAGCTTGTAGTTGTTATGATTAAATTGATATTTGTCATGTCTTACTGCAAGAAGTTCAATACTATGGTTATAGTATAATTGATATACTTATAAAATTACTCACTCTCTGTTTACAGTGATTTCTGGTAAACAACCGCTAGTCCTCCAAACTATCGAATAAACTTACTGACTGTTATTCAATTTTTATGGTAACTCGCAGGATCGACTAGATTGATCCTAGGACGTGTTGGTCATTAGGGTAACTCTCATGATCGAACTGGTATTCATGGTTGGTACTTAGAATGTTATGTATGTGTTTAACTTATTTCGATTTCTCTATTAAAGATCTAAAGGTGTGATCAAATAAATGTGCAAGAAACTAAATTGCATGAATAAAGGTTAATTGTAAAGACATGTAAAAACTGCATAAAAGACAAATAAATGACTTCGAATCATAAAAACGGTTAATGTAAAAGATTCGAAATATGAAGAAAGCGTTTAAATGCAAGAAAACTGTAAAATGGCTTTAAGTGGAAAAGGTGTTCGAATGATAAAAACTTGAAGATAAAGGCATGAAATGTATAACAGTTTCTGAAATGTAAAGTATTTGAAATGGAAAGAAAGCATCTAAATGTAAGGCATCAGTGAAAAGATTTCGAATGAAAGTACTTTAAATGCAAAAACTTGTAAATGGTATTGACATAAAGATAAAGGAAAATACTGGAAATGATAAAGAGTTTTCATTAAATCATAAACATGTGGTGTTATCATACGTACATTGCTCTTGCATTCATTTCCCTAGCCATGTGGTAATTTGAATGGTTACTGAGTTTTTTGTACAATAGATATCACACACGAAATCCTAATGCTAAGACTTCTATTTATACTACTTCGACCATAACGGTCTTGCTACAAGATTCTGCCACGTTCAGAACATGCAGAGCAATGCCTCTCTCTTGCTTCCACGCGTCTTCGAATGCTCCAGCGCATATATTTCAAATTTCGAACATCCCGCTTACATTTGAATTTCAAATGTTTTGGCACTTCTTCGCTTCGAACGCATTTCTTAGACACAACCTTGTTATCATTTCGAGACTTCTTTAGATACATTCTCATAACTGTCACTCGAAGCTCCAAGCTTTGATATGCCCATTCGAAGCACTGCTTCTACCATTTCGAACATGACGTTTTGTTTCATTTCAATCGAAACGTCCAATTTACTTTGCTTCTAATAATATCATCAAAATCTTCAGCCAACAAAATGCCCCTATAAAATATGTATTTCGATTCCTTTGAGAAATACTTATTTTAAACATATACACAAGATTTTGATGCGACCTTCGAATCATCGTAACATTTATTGCATATGACTCCAGTCACGTCAATCATAACACTTTTCAGATTCCTTAACCGCCTTGAACCATTTCACAGTATGGTGCAGTTACAAAACAATGATTATCTTTAATCACGCCTATTACCAATGTTAACTTTATGCCACCTCTTCATCAAACCAACCCCTGATTACCACGTATCACAACCTTACTTAGTGGATGCTTAAACTTCCACATTATAAAAACCCATCAACTTAGTCTTTTCTTTTCTTCCCACATTCTGAATCTTTTCTCCTTCTTTTCTCACCGAAACCCTAAGCTTTCAACATTCTTCCAACAATGTCTTCTTCAACTTCATCTCAACTAAAAAAGGTTTCCAAAAAGAAAGGAAAGACCGCAGGAAACACAATGGAAAGCAAGGTTGTCACCTACCAAGGTCAATCTGTTCTTGTTCCCCAGATGATCTCAAAAGAGAAAGAAATGCTTTATGCATCCCAGGTACTTATTCCTACTACCGCTGCTGGCAAGAGGTTAGCTTTAATGGGACCTCTTACAGTTTTTGAAATTTTAAAAGATACCAGAAAATTTTTCCCAGTTTGCTATAATTTCAAACCTCTGTTTAATAAAATGGACGCCCCTAAGGCAATAGAGTCTTCTGGTTCAAACACCGTGAAAAATCCAATCGTTCCTCCTAAGGACCCTTTTGTACTAGACTATGTAAAGAGTAACTTCAAACCGTTTCGATCTTGCCCCACCTCCGACACTGCTTATCATAACTGGTTCAATAAGGTAGAAGCTAAGAAATCCCAGCAATAGGAAGAATTAGGTATCTACAACTTGATTAAGTTGTCGAAGCGAGGTTTTACTTACAGCCACCCACTGTTATTCGCGTCCCTATATTTTTGGGACAGTACTTATAATACTTTCCATCTCCCTGGTGGAATGATTACCCCTACCTTTTTCGACATAGCGGCCATTACTGGGCTATCGCCAATAGGAGAAACATATATACCTGACAACGAAGAGCATTCGAGTATTATCGACTTCGAAGTCAAACTAGCAAGCTTTTCAAAGTTTATCAGCCACTATCACGCTGAAGGGGACAATGTGTCGGATGTAGAACACATTGCTTTCCTCACCTTATGGCTGTCAAGGTATGTCTTTTGCAGCAGATCCCTACAGGTAGCCAGTAGGTTTAATCCTCTAGCTAGAGACTTGCATGAGAATCGGAGGGTGTGCTTAAGCAAACTGCTATTAGTTAATCTTTATGAAAGCCTAAGGTCAGCTGTTTCGAGTCTAAAATCTCACACCTCCAAGAATATCCTGCTAGCTGGCCCTTTCTGGTTACTTCGGTTATGGCTAAATGCCATGTTCGAACCTTCATTATCAACTGCCAACACCATTGCTGAACAAGACCCTGAAATAACAGATAGAATCATCGAAGGCACTAGGCTGCGAAGACTAACCCCAAACGATGATAAGGATGACTTCAAAGTCCTATTCTCAAAATATATCATGATATTCTCCAAGAGGCATAAGTTCGAAGAGACCATGGCGCCTTTTGCTTCAAGGGCTCATGGACCTTCATGGTTCACCATGGCTCTCTCAGAAGCTGTCAAGAGCAAAGAGATTCAAGATGTATGGAGAGCCTTTTTGCTACCCAGACTAATCTCTTCAAGAATAACTCCTGCCAAGAATCAAATTTTCCTTTTCGCTTATCAGCCCAACTTTGTTTCGAGACAGTTTGGCTTGTGCCAACTAATTCCTGAACCCCTATTTCAAACAGAAAGTTCCATCACCTATGGGCGAACCTTCAAGGCACGAGAAGCCAAACTACAGCAGGAACAATACCAAGGCTTCGCCCAGTTTGAACTAATAACTTTCGAACCTACACACCTTACAGCAAAGGGGTTTCTGGAATGGTGGACAAAGTTTTATCAGACTTATATGTTCGATACTCTTACTATTCAGCAGAAACTAACTGATGCATTCGATGTGCAGGTACCATGCAAGAAAGGTATGTTCACTCATGCCAAAGAGATTAAAGCTTTTCAAAATTATTTCGAAACTACTTATGATCCCACACACTTGGAATCCAATGTGCATCAAGCGGCTGAGACCCTGAAGGAAAAATTCAAAGAAAAAGTTTCTAAGTTAAAACTCCCTTCAGGGTTGTCACCTGAGGATAGGTATAGGTTGGCATTCGAAATGCATCCACCTAAATTTCCCAAATTACCTACCTCAGAACTGGCTCTGGCTTGGTTTCCTCCATACCCTTGGTGGTTCACTTGCAAAGAAATGTTCAAACATCTTCAAAAGAAACCAAAGACATCTGAGACTGTGACATGGGCTCGACATTGGCTCCACGATTTCCCAGGACATCTTCGCTATGACCTTTCTGCCATGTCGATTAAATCTGATCAAGGCACAAGTGTGAATGCTTGGGAAAATCCGAAACGTTTTTTATTTTCCATATCTTTAACTTTTGCCTTAATTGTTTCGATTTTCAGCCATCAGGATAAAGACTGCTGCTTCAAAGTCAAAAGAAGGGAGCGCCTCTCAAGCCTCTATCGAAACCATTGACAATGTGACTCTATCTGAAACAACAACCATTGCTGCAACAACAACAACAACAACAACACCAATAATAACCAGTGTTCCAACTCCACAGGTAATCACTTAGCCTTGATGTTTCGAATACACTAATGCTTCATGATTTGCATCTAACTCTTTGTTTTAAATCTTTTCAGACCAACAAACTTCCGCCTACCACTCCAAAGAAGCGAAAATCAAACACCACTGGGGAAGACCTCAAGGCTGGAGGAAACTTACCACCTGCTTCGAAGAAGAAGCAGAAGAAGGATATTTCAAAAAGTACCGTACCAACTAGTGTCTCTGGACTCGATTCCAGGGATGCTGCTCCCTCACCTAAATCCAAAATTCCATCTTCGACCTCCAACGTAATGTTGGAACGCATAGCTAGCAACCTCTCTTCCGAGAGCCCACAAGTAAATTGAACTTTAAACCTTTGACAAAATAATTATTCATCACCTTGGTGCATGCTTTTAATATTCTTTTGCTCCTTGCAGGATATCTTAAATCCAGCTTTTACCACTTCGACCTCACCATCAAAAGTTGATGCTCCGATCAACTCCTCTCCTCAAGGAGACTCCAGCAACCTTGTACAGAACAAAGGTTCCTCCAATATGGCGGTTCTGGCTGGGGCTTCTGAGCAGTAAGATGATCAGAGTACTCCTCCTCCTCTAAAAGAAACAAATGAAGCAACACTTCATGAATCTGCAGAGGCTTTACAAAGAACTTCTCTCCAAAAGTCCCCTCTCGAAACCCTTCAAGAGGACCCAAAGGAGACTCACGCTGAAGGAGAGAAAGCTGATTCTGGTCAAAGAAACGAAGAATCTGCAGAAGAAGAGTCTGAGGAGGAGGATGCCAACGATGGTTCGACTGCTGGGACAGAGTCTAATGCAAATAGCAGAGAAAAAGAAGACATCGAAGTGGTGGATTTGGATGACGATGAAGAAGATAATGAGCACGAAACGAATGAAGGGGATGGTGATACAACCAATAAACCTATGGAAGTCGAAATGGACGTGACTCCCCTGCGTGTGGAACTCCCTCAACCGTCTTTGTCTCGAATGATTGAAGAGGAGCTTGCACTCCTGAGACGAAATGACCCTATTGGGTACATGAAGGCGAAGCTGGCTCAAAGGGATATTCCACCTGCTAGGGCTGGCACAAGTTCGACTAGCCATCCGCTGCCCACAGATGAAAGAATTGTACTTCTTAATAGGATCAGGAGAACAATTCTTAATGTGGATATATTTAAAGTGCTCAAACAGGATAGCACTGCTTGCTACACTATGAAGGAGTTGCTTACAAAAGTCAACCTTGCTACCTGCTCCTTGCCAGTTTGTACTATCTTGTTCGATCTTCAATCTTTGCTGGACAACATGACTGGGTACCTTCTCCAAGATGAATTTGCTGCCAGAAAGGTTCAAGAAAAACGCACTGCAATGGATTCTGCTTATGAACAAGCTTCGAAACTCTCTCAAGAAGCTGAGGATCAAGCCATGCATCTAAAGCAAGCAAAAACTGATTATGAGGCTCGAGCTGAGTCCATCCTTCTCTGGGAAAGGCAAATTCAGGAACTTCAACAGAAGGTTAAAGAGGCTAAAGAACAACAAATAGCATACGAAACCAATACTGCTGGTAACCAATTCGAAGAGCTTCTCAACCAGGGGCTTGCAGAAATGGAAACTGCAGAACAACTCAAGGGAGAAGTGGCAACCTTGGAGGGAGCCAGGCGTTTTTCTCAACAGAGACTTGAATCTTTTCGAAGTACCTTCAACAGATTGAAGAATAATTCTTATTTCTAAATTTCAGTGTTCATTTGATTAAAATTTGGTTTTTATATGTAATATTCGAACAACGCCATTTTGGCATCCCATATTGCCATTTTGGCATTTTTATGATATTTTGATTACGTTGTTACTATTCGAATCTCCTGCAGGCGTTGCTTATATTTCTTTAAATACTTCCCATTAACCTTTAGGATACGTTTATCATCCTTCAGATCTTCGATTTCATATGCATTGTTTGAGAATACCTTTAGTATTCGAAAAGGCCCTTCCCAATGAGGTGACCATTTACCTAGTGTTTTATTTTTCTTGTCCATGGGCAATATGACTTTCCAGACTAAGTCATTAATAATGAATGCTTTTCTTTTCACCCTTTTGTTATATGTCCTGGCCACTCTTTCTTTTTGTCTCATTAAGATTTCCAATGCATGTAATCTAACTTCGTCCAACTCAACTAATTCATTCATCATCATCTCCCAATATAATGTAGTTGGAAGTTCGTTTTGTCTTTGAATTCGAACTGATTGTAGATGAATTTCTACTGGCAGTACTGCATCATGACCAAATGTGAGTTGGAAAGGCGTAGTGTTAGTAGCTTCCTTAGGAGATGTTCTACAGGCCCATAGTATTTGGTCCAAAGTTTTGTGCCAGTTCCTTGGCTTTTTACCAATGTGTTTCTTGATTAACCCTATTACCACTTTATTGGCTGCTTCGACTTGACCATTTGCTTGAGCATAATATGGCGTTGATGTTAGTAATCTAAACCTCATTTCTTGGGCAAATTCTTGCATCTTTCTACCAGTAAACACAGAGCCTTGGTCTGTGGTTATGCTCTCTGGAAATCCGAACCTATAGATAATGTGTTTCTGTATAAACTCAATAATAGCCTCTTGATCAGCAACTATTAATGGTATATCTTCGATCCACTTGGTAAAATAATCTATTCCTACCAAGATATATTTCTGTCCTTTAGACGAAGCGGTATATGTTTCTCCTATTAAATCCAATGCCCATCCTCTAAATGGCCATGGTTTGATGATTGAATGCAACTCACTTGTAGGGGCATGTTGAATCCCTGCATGTCTCTGACATTCCTCACATCCTTTAGCAAAGTCTATACAATATTTGAGCATGCTAGGCCAATACATGCCATATCGAAATAACAGCCATTTCATTTTATGACCTGCTTGATGTGCCCCACATGCCCCATTGTGGACTTCTAACAATGCTAAGTATGCCTCACTTTCTCCTAGGCACTTCAATAATACGCCCTCTTGGGTCTTTTTGAACAATTCGTTCCCCATGAGGACATATGATAATGCTCTGTATTTTGTCTTCCTATCAACATTCAGAGTTGGGTTTGCTAAATAACTCACCAGTGGACTTCTCCAATCTGCATCTGATAAATTGTTTATGGCTAATATTTCGAATCCCTGTTTCTCAGCATATCCCAATTTCATACTTTCTAGATCTGATGGTGTGAATCTAGTAGCCATAACTCTACCCCTTAATTCAACTAAATCCTCAAAGTTCCTGGAAGAAACTTTATAACCCGAAGCCAATTGTGCTAAGTCATTTGCTTCTTGGTTCTCTACTCTTGGTATATGTTGAATATCCATGTATTCAAATTTCCTAAGTAGCCTGTTGACTATGACGAAGTATATCATCAGGTTTTCCTTTATGCATTTATACTCCTTTGTTATTTGCTTGACCACTAATTCTGAGTCTCCTTTAATTTCGACTCTAGTTAAATCCAATGCCCATCCTCTAAATGGCCATGGTTTGATGATTGAATGCAACTCACTTGCAGGGGCATGTTGAATCCATGCATGTCTCTGACATTCCTCACATCCTTTAGCAAAGTCTATACAATCTTTGAGCATGCTAGGCCAATAAATGCCATATCGAAATAACAGCCATTTCATTTTATGACCTGCTTGATGTGCCCCACATGCCCCATTGTGGACTTCTGACAATTCTAAGTATGCCTCACTTTCTCCTAGGCACTTCAATAATACGCCCTCTTGGGTCTTTTTGAACAATTCGTTCCCCATGAGGACATATGATAATGCTCTTTATTTTGTCTTCCTATCAACATTCAGAGTTGGGTTTGCTAAATAACTCACCAGTGGACTTCGCCAATCTGCATCTGATAAAGTGTTTATGGCTAATATTTTGAATCCCTGTTTCTCAGCATATCCCAATTTCATACTTTCTAGATCTGATGGTGTGAATCTAGTAGCCATAACTCTACCCCTTAATTCAACTAAATCCTCAAAGTTCCTGGAAGAAACTTTATAACCCGAAGCCAACTGTGCTAAGTCATTTGCTTCTTGGTTCTCTACTCTTGGTATATGTTGAATATCCATGTATTCAAATTTCCTAAGTAGCCTGTTGACTATGACGAAGTATATCATCAGGTTTTCCTTTATGCATTTATACTCCTTTGTTATTTGCTTGACCACTAATTCTGAGTCTCCTTTAATTTCGACTCTAGTTAAATCCAATGCCCATCCTCTAAATGGCCATGGTTTGATGATTGAATGCAACTCACTTGCAGGGTCATGTTGAATCCCTGCATGTCTCTGACATTCCTCACATCCTTTAGCAAAGTCTATACAATCTTTGAGCATGCTAGGCCAATACATGCCATATCGAAATAACAGCCATTTCATTTTATGACCTGCTTGATGTGCCCCACATGCCCCATTGTGGACTTCTGACAATGCTAAGTATGCCTCACTTTCTCCTAGGCACTTCAATAATACGCCCTCTTGGGTCTTTTTGAACAATTCGTTCCCCATGAGGACATATGATAATGCTTTATAGTTTGTCTTCCTATCAACATTCAGAGTTGGGTTTGCTAAATAACTCACTAGTGGACTTCGCCAATCTGCATCTGATAAAGTGTTTATGGCTAATATTTCGAATCCCTGTTTCTCAGCATATCCCAATTTCATACTTTCTAGATCTGATGGTGTGAATCTAGTAGCCATAACTCTACCCCTTAATTCAACTAAATCCTCAAAGTTCCTTGCAGAAACTTTATAACCCGAAGCCAACTGTGCTAAGTCATTTGCTTCTTGGTTCTTTACTCTTGGTATATGTTGAATATCCATGTATTCAAATTTCCTAAGTAGCCTGTTGACTATGACGAAGTATATCATCAGGTTTTCCTTTATGCATTTATACTCCTTTGTTATTTGCTTGACCACTAATTCTGAGTCTCCTTTAATTTCGACTCTAGTTGCCCCCAATTCCAACAAAGCTTCAAGTCCAACAATGAGCGCTTCATACTCAGCTTCGTTGTTCGAGCAACGAGGACCATCTAATTTATACTTGAATTTTGTTGGAATTCCTTCAGGAGAAATTAGAAGGACTCCAACACCACTTCCATTCCTGTGGGTTGAACCATCAAAGTATAATTTCCATGGTTGCATTTCGACATAACTCATGACAGTCTGCTCAACCAATGAATGGTCCACAATGAAATCAGAAATCACTTGACCTTTCACAGCTTTTAAAGGCATGAAAGTCAAAGAATATTATGTTAAGGCTAAAGCCCATTTACCAACTCTGCTATGCATTATTGGTTTTGAAAGCATGTGTTTAATGACATCGAAATGAGATGAAACATAAACATCAATAGGCTTTATATAATACTTGAGTTTCATACAAGAGAAATACAAACAGAGACATAGCTTTTCTAAATTGCTATATCTGGTCTCTGCATCATTCAATGCTCTACTTAAATAGTATATGGCTCTTTCGATACCATTGCTATCTTCTTGTGCTAACATACTACCTATACTAACTTCAGAGGCAGATATGTACAGTCTCATGGGCTTCCCCCATGAAGGTGGAGACAAGATATGAGGCTGAGAGAGGTATCTTTTTATCCTGTCAAATGCCTCCTGATGGGCTTCGTTCCATTCGAAGGCTTGGCCTTGCTTTAGACGAAGAAACGGAGAGAAAGCTTGGGTTCTTCCACTCAGATTCAAAATGAACCTTCTGAGGAAGTTAATCTTCCCTAGCAAAGATTGCAGCTCCCTTTTTGACGTAGGTGCTTTCGTCTCCATTATGGCTTTGGTTTTGTTCTGGTTGATCTCAATCCCTTTCTTGTGAACCACAAAACCAAGGAAATCTCCAGCCTGCACAAAAAATGCACATTTAAGGGGATTCATCTTTAAGCCATGTTTTCTCATTCGTTCGAATGATTGGCTCAGATGATGCAAATGTGTTTCTGCAGATATAGATTTGATGATTATATCATCAATATACACCTGCATAAAGGTTTCAATGAAATCATGAAAAATCGAATTCATTTTCCTTTGATAAGTTGCCCTAACATTCTTTAAACCAAAAGGCATCACCACCCATTCGTAGGTGCCTAAGGCTCCTGGGCAACGAAATGTTGTCTTGGCAACATCTTCTTCAGCAATAAAAATCTGATTATACCCAGAGTATCCATCTAACATACTCAAGTATTCGAACCCTGCAGCAGAGTCTACTAGCATTTCTGCCACAGGCATGGAGTACTCATCCTTAGGGGTTGCAGTGTTTAAATCCCTAAAATCTATGCAAATTCTTAAAGAACCATTTTTCTTAATAACAGGTACTATATTTGCTAACCATTCGACGTACCTTGTGGTTCTGATGAATTTGCAACGCAGCAACCTTTCGATCTCAGCTTTAATCTTTGTGAGAACCACTGGTGCGAATCTTCTAGGAGTTTGTTTGATGGGCTTCTTGCCATCTTTGATTGGCAGTCTGTGTTCGACCAACTCCCTCTTTAAACCAGGCATTTCGTCATAATCCCATGCGAAGCAATCTTTATTTTTCTTGAGGACCTCGATCACTTCCTGCTTGAGGCCTGGGCTAAGTTTTGCACTTATGTAGGTTATTCTCTTCGTGTTTTCATCCCCTAAGTTGACTTTTTCGAGTGGATCCTGCGCCAACATTTTGGCACCGGAGTCTATGGGGTCCCTTTCGAAGCCTAAGGGTTCTTTATCATAGATGGCGTCCAGCCTTTGATCTATCTCAAGTTCTTTAAAGGGTGAGCATTTCGAGCCATCCCCACTTATTTCGTTCATCTTCACAGCTAATTTATTTATTTCAGCCTCTAAGGCCGCCTTTGATTCGTTCTCAGCCATATAGGCCGAAATCCTTTCAAAAAAGGAGGACTCAGTCATGGATAAGGTTGTCGAAGTCCCAGCCTGCTGGCCGTCTTTGTATAGTACTTTCGACTCCCTCGTCTTCACTGATTATTCTTCTATCCCAGTATAGGCCATCATGGCGAAGGGTCATATAGTAGTGGGCGTTTCTGGTTTCGTTGATTTCATCATTTGGAACACACGGAGCAATCTTTGCCAGATGTTTGTCATAATTCCTCTTGTCAACTAAATTGACTGTTGACATGAAGTAACTCTGGTCTGCTTCAATGTTTTCCACGATCCCATCTTCTCTCCATAGAACTAGTCGCTGATGCATTGACGAAGGAACTGCCCCTACGCCATGGATCCACTCCCTTCCCAGCAACAAGTTGTAGTTGGCCTTGGCTTCGATCACCATGAACATGGTGGGCCTACAGCTTGAGCCTATTGTCAAGTCCAACTGAACCACTCCCAGTGTTTTGCCCACTTTCCCTTCATAATTGGATAGAACCATATTGTGGGGCTTGATGTCTCCTTCGCGTATTTCTAATATTTTCAGCATGAAGTGGGGTATCAAATTGACGGCAGCACCCCCATCCACTAGAACCTTATTTACGCCATGGGCACCAACTTTTGCCCGAATAAATAATGGCTTAAGATGGTTCTTCATAGCTGGTTCTGGACGTTCGAAGAACGCATTTTGCTCCTCGACAGCCCCATTGTCCATCACATAGTAGCACACAGGCCTATGCTTCATCAAGTCTATGGTATCTTCTTCCTCATATTCATCAATTTCAGTTTCCTGTCCAAATTCACAGGGAAGCACAGATACCACGTTGCAGTTTAAGTTGAACGAAGACTCCCCCTCTGATTCGAAGTTATCTGTTATCATATCTTCGTCTTCTTCTGGGCCTGGAGTGTATTCCTTTGGTTAATCTAGTTGTACTTCAGAAAAAAGCCTCCTATTAACTGGGGGTTTGTCTTCAGTTTGATTTTTTGGTGTGGGTTTGTTGGTGCTAGATTCACCTTGGTTCTTTGTTGAAGTTGCCCCTTTATTTGCCACAGCTTCCCTCTCAGCCTTTCGAATCCTCTGTTGCCTTCGCCACTGGGATCTCGACATGGGGTTCCTTCCTTTGTAGTTCTCTAATCTTACCTCTTCCCTCTTTGCTATGTTGAATTGCCTTCTGTATGTTATAGCATGGCGTGCGTTTCGTTCGGTGTTTCTCCATCTGTCTTTGCCTTTGTCATTTCTGACTTGCAGCCATCTGTCGGTTGGCAATTCAGCAGGGAGTTTGAACGTCACTCTTTGAGCACCCTTGGGATGAGGACTATCAGGCCTTCGTTGTTTGTATTTGCTATCGAAACGTGGGCCCATCTGAACAGTTTCTTGATGGTTCCAACAAGGGGCGAAGGGAATTGTTTCGAAGGCTCTGGCCATGCTTTGATCATACACAGCAGAACACCTTGGGCATATCAAGCACTTGGTTGCCCCTTTGTAGTAGTGAAACACAAATTCCAGCAAACTTTCTCCAGCCTTAGGATAACACCTGAATAGCTGGTTATCCTGGCGCCAATTGTTGCCAGTTCGAGCCCTCTGTACCTTCTCGAAGTTCGCAGCGATTCTCTGATTGCAGAGGATGCTGCACCTAGGGCATAGTATCATTCTTGTATCTCCCTTGTGGCATGTCATGAGGTAATCCTTGAGACTAGCATCTCCAACATGATTATCCTCCATCTTATACTTCTCTTTTTCTAAGTATCTTTCTACCTCCTCCATCTCAGAGAGAGGCCTCTCCATATCCACCATGTTTACCTCAACATCCTCCCCCTTAGCTTCATCATCTCCCCATCCTGTGGGTTTTATATCTTCCATGTGGACTTTTGAACTCTCTGGGGCAGAATATTTGACCAAATAGTCAAATTTTCCACTGGGTTCCCCTAAAGTGTCCCATATTTCTTTCTGAGGGGAAGTTGGCTTCGTGATTTGGACTTTCTCCAATTCCAACCTCAAGCCTTCAGTGACCTGTGTCAACTCTTGGTTTTGATTTTCCTGGCCTTCAGTAGCCTGGATTACTTTTGCAACAGCTAAAGGTGCTGCTTCAATCGAAGTCTCTGGTTGCTTCTGGACGTTTTCAGTGACCTCCTTATCGACTTCGACTATCACCCAACTTTCATTCTCAGTACCTTTCTCTCCTATTGGGGCATCACTTTGGTCAGCTTCCACCATGTTAATCTCTCCAATGCATGCAGGCTCGGAGTAATTGGTGTCTGCGACGTCCAAAGGATCTTCGTCCACTTTCATTTTTGCTTTATCAGCAAACTTCAGTCTGCCATCTTTAATTGCATTCTGAATTAGGTCCCTGAAAAGAAAACATTGTGAGGTTTTGTGGCCTAGGAAACTATGATATTTGCAAAATCCTCTTTTCTTTCTTTGATCTAAAGGAGGTATTTTGACATTTGATGTCACAATGAGTTGGCCATCTTTGACAAGTAAATCAAATATCTCGTCACATTTAGTGACATAGAAGGTGTAGACCTTCTTTGAGAATTTATCACTTTTCTCATTTTCAACAATCTCTTTCCCTTTTGTGGGAACTAATAATTTGCAGGAGTAAGGTGGTGCCTATTTTAATTCAGCGAGGTCGATTTCGACCTCTTCGAATTCGAATTTGGGATAATCTTCTACTTCCTCAGTTCCAACATAGGAGATCCTTTCCTTCTTGTTATTTTTAAAGACTCTGGCCTTTTCGGCCTTTAGCCTTTCGACCTGTCGAACCCTGTTGGCTAACTGAGCCATGTCCCTCAAATATTGAGTGTCTAGTTTCTTTCGAATATAGTAATCCAAGCCACCAGCGGCCATTTCGACTAACTCATGTTCAGGCACCACTGTGTAACATTTGGATTTCAAAAGCCTGAATCTATTCAAATAATCACCTATGGGTTAAGTGAACTTTCTCTTGACACTGGCTAATTCCTTCAAGCTTATTTTTGACTGTCCCATGTAAAACTGTTCATGGAATAATCTCTCCAAAAGAGCCCAAGTATCAATGGACCCAGGAGGCAAAGTGGTGAACCATGTGAAGGCGTTTTTAGTCAAGGAACTTGGGAAATATTTGATCCTGAGGTCTTCATTATTGGCTATATCTCCCGCTTCGGTTAGATATCTGGCTATATGTTCGACTGTTGACTCATTGGTATCCCCAGCGAACTTTGTAAACTTAGGGACTTTATATCCCCTTGGTAAATCAGTATACATTATGTAATCTAATATAGGAGAAGCATAATTTGGCCTTCTAATTCCTGTGTTGAGGCCATTCTAGGCCATGACTCTCTCTATCATGGTGGTTAAATTGTTTTCTGCCAAGATGTTATCGTTTCGAACTCTATGAACGACTGCATCAGCATCTTGATTTCGACCCACCATGACAACCCCCCTAGGTTGTTCTTCTCGAAACTCTGGGACTTCCAGCCTTTCGACCCTTGCCCCTGGTTCCATAATTTCTCTCTGTGGGCCTGGGATCATTGGGGCTTCTAGCCTTTGTGCCCTTGCCACCAAGTTAACTTCTTCTCTAGGTGGTCTATAGGTTGGGTCGTTAGCAACTTGTTCCATAATAGGTACGTTTGCTCGAACTGCCGCCTGATTCTGCCTACGCCTCTCTGGGGGAGCAAAGAAATCTGCTATTCGACTCATGTTATCTGCGTTTTCTCTGTTTGTCACAGTCACATTTTATACTATTGGGACAAATATTTCCTGCATAGTTTGTGCTAACACCCCTATCATATTATGGTTACTGTCATCCATCAATTGCCTAAAAGCCAACTGGTTTTCTATGGTCAAAATAGGCATTGCGCTATAACCCATTGACCCTTGGTTATTTGTCATAAACTGATTCGCCCCAGACCCAGACCCTAATTATGGTGATGAATTCGATGTGGAATTGTGTAAACCTGTCATAAAAGATGTTGGCATTCCATAAGAGGAATTTCTGGTTATATTACCATCGAAACCGGGTGGTCTAGTTAGTGGGGTGGCGAAATGGGTTTGTGTCCCTGATGGTGGAACGAATCCCCCAGGATAACCAATGGTTCCAGTATTTCCTAAGATCAAACTATTAGTTGATATGCCACTTACTCCATTAGTGGCTATATTACTGGTAGAAGATGCAACAGACTGCGCATTCGAAGGGATCACATTAGACGTTCCCATCGAAGCGGACACACTAGTGCCTGTTGTGTGTGGGGAATTTTGTTCCCCTTGTTGATTGTCAGAATTAGACATCTTATTCAAACGTTTTCTTCTGGATAAGGGTTGGTTGCTGTTGGTTATTTTACCACTTCTTAGGTTCATAAAACAACAAAACTTATCACTCAGAGGGTATTTTATAATGGTTACGTCTCAACAATCTTTATTTTTGTTCTAAATTCCGTAATGTCCAACGATTGGTCCCATTAGGTGTGCCAATTTGTTTACAGTGATTTCTGGTAAACAACCGCTAGTCCTACAAACTATCGAATAGACTTACTGACTGTTATTCAATTTCTCTGGTAACTCGCAGGATCGACTAGATTGATCCTAGGACGTGTTGGTCATTAGGGTAACTCTCATGATCGAACTGGTATTCATGGTTGGTATTTAGAATGTTGTGTAGGTGTTTAACTTATTTCGATTTCTCTATTAAAGATCTAAAGGTGTGATCAAATAAATGTGCACGAAACTAAATTGCATGAATAAAGGTTAATTGTAAAGACATGTAAAAACTGCATAAAAGACAAATAAATGACTTCGAATCATAAAAACGGTTAATGTAAAAGATTCGAAATATGAAGAAAGCGTTTAAATGCAAGAAAACTGTAAAATGGCTTTAAGTGGAAAAGGTGTTCGAATGATAAAAACTTGAAGATAAAGGCATTAAATGTATAACAGTTTCTGAAATGTAAAGTATTTGAAATGGAAAGAAAGCATCTAAATGTAAGGCATCAGTGAAAAGATTTCGAATGAAAGTACTTTAAATGAAAAAACTTGTAAATGGTATTGACATAAAGATAAAGGAAAGTACTGGAAATGATAAAGAGTTTTCATTAAATCATAAACATGTGGTGTTATCATACGTACATTGCTCTTGCATTCGTTTCCCTAGCCATGTGGTAATTTGAATGTTTACTGAGTTTTTTGTACAATAGATATGACACACGAAATCCTAATGCTAAGACTTCTATTTATACTACTTCGACCATAATGGTCTTGCTACAAGATTCTGCCACGTTCAGAACATGCAGAGCAATGCCTCTCTCTTGCTTCCACGCGTCTTCGAATGCTCCAGCGCATATATTTCAAATTTTGAACATCCCGCTTACATTTGAATTTCAAATGTTTTGGCACTTCTTCGCTTCGAACGCATTTCTTAGACACAGCCTTGTTATCATTTCGAGACTTCTTTGGATACATTCTCATAACTGTCACTCGAAGCTCCAAGCTTTGATATGCCCATTCGAAGCACTGCTTCTACCATTTCGAACATGACGTTTTGTTTCATTTCAATCGAAACGTCCAATTTACTTTGCTTCTAATAATATCATCAAAATCTTCAGCCAACACTCTCATGTGCTACTTCAACCTCATCACCAGTAGTACAAATGAGCATATGCATTTTCATATATTTCAAATATTGTATTTGTTTTAAGAAACATGTGAATGTTGCAACACATAAATCCTAAGTTTGTTAAATTGTGATGATCAAGCAGGTTGTAGCTGAATACCAAACTAAATTATCAACTAAAATGTCGTTATGGTTCACATTATGTTTTTATTGTCTGTTAATGGGAATTTGTTCCTGCTAAATAAGATGTGCATGTTGAAGCAAAAATATTAGTGTTCACCTTTAAATATTCAGTTATTAGTTATGATATGAATTCTATTCATACCTTTATCCTAATTTATATCAACACATAATGTACTAATTTTAGTCAAATAATATATGCATTTTCAACTGCATATAAATCTTGCACATTAATGAATGGGGTGTATAAAGTTGTTGTTTGCTAAAATATCTAAGTTTGACCATTGTAGATGAAACATCTTCATCTTCAATTTTGCCATGACTTTACTATTTCATGAAAAATTAGATTGTTCAAAAAGTTTTCATAAAACAGTTAAAATCAAATTAACATTTAGCTTAACACAACAAATATTATTGAATATAGTTGGTATTTATGAAATTCTGTAGAAAATTGTGACATTTACTTACATTATGTAACATATATATATATATATATATATATATATATATATATATATATATATATATATATATATATATATATATATATATATATATATATATATATATATATATATATATATATATATATATATATATATATGAGACAAAACTAAAGTTGTATATATATGAAAACACTCCAAATACAATAGTTATTTATTTTTTGTTGTATTTTTGTGAACACTCCAAATGAATTAATTTGTTGCTGCATTTACTTTATGGCTAAAATGATCACAAATTTTATAAATTACAGCCTTTTTTGTTTTATTTTGTAAGATGTACTTCCATGATCATGATGTAGTGTATGAATTGTTAATTTGTATATTTTTTTATTAGATATGTAGTTGTCAACCACTGAGTTAAAAAACATGACACCAATTGAGATTGAGAATATTAAGTAATCCAATCTAGAAATTCGCATGAATTTAAAGATATGCCTTATCCAGATTCGTATGTCACGTGGAACGTGGGAAATAGATTGATTTATGATGAACATGATTACAATGCTGACACTGAATGAGAAAATTTCATAATTTATTTACAGCCCTAACAGGTAATTGTTGATCTATGTATTATAATACAGTGACATTAAACTAAATTTTTTGAAGTGATAGACTAATAAATGTTTACATTATAATTTATAGATGAACAACGTTCAATCTTTGAAAAAATCATGGAAGCTGTCAACAAACAAAGAGGAGAGGTGTTGTTTTTACATGGATATAGAGGGAACGATAAAACTTTCATGTGGAGAACACTATCAAGTGAACTTCGTTCGAAGAAAATTATTTTTCTTACTGTTTCTTTTAGTGGCATAGCTTCCTTATTATTGCCAGGCGGAAGAACTGGCCATTCAAAGTTCAAAAAACCCGTGCCAACCCTTGACAACTCTACTTGAAATGTTGACAAAGACACCAGACATTCATAGTTATTTGAAGCAACCAATTTCATAATATGGGATGAAGCACCCATGTCTCATAAGAACTGCTTCGAGGAATTGGATAAGACCCTTAAAGGTGTCATGAGGAAAAAGGGTGATGCAAATACAATTTTTGGTGGGAAAGTTATTATATTTGGAGGGGATTTCCGACAAATTCTTCCAATTGTTCCAAGACCAGGGCGTTCTGATATTGTTTATGCTTCCATCTACTCATATTATGTATGTGACTATATCCAAGTTCTAACACTAACAAAAAAACATGAGACTTTAATAGGGAAGAAATAGTACAAGTTCTAATGAACTAGCGAAATTCTCTAAGTGGATATTAGATGTTGGGGATGGTAAGATATATGAACCAAATGATGGATTGGCTGATATAAAAAATTCCTCGAGAACTATTAATATCCAATTTTGAGGATCCTATAAAATCTATAGTTGAAAGCACATATCCCAATTTGGTGGAAATTTTCCAAAATGTTATATTTTTACAAGGAAAATCAATTTTTGCCTAACCATTAAAGTTATGGAAATAATCAATCATTATGTATTGGACATGATACCAGGTATATTAACATTTATTTTATTCTATATATACATACAACAAATGAGTTCATCACGTTGACTTTACTAATGTATTAATATTTTCATGTTATTGCATTTTTTAGGAGAAGAGAAAGAGTATATGAGTTTCGATTCAATTGATAGAAGGGCTACAAGTTATAATAAAGTATATGAAGTTCTAACTCCATATTTTCTTAGTAAACTAAGAACAGCGGGTCTACCAAATCATAGGATCAAATTGAAGGTTGGTACACCAATTATGCTAATGAGAAATTTGGACCAAAATGATGGATTGTGCAATGAAACAGGATTAAATGTTACAAGGTTAGCAAATTATGTCATTGAGGCAAAAATTATGTCTGGAAAGAACATAGGTAACATATTTTACATCCCTCGGATGTCTATGTCACCTTTTAAGTCATTGTGGCCATTTAAGTTGATTAGGAGGCAATTCGCCATTTAAGTGGATTAGGAGACAATTAATAAATCACAAGGCCAATCGTTTGGTAGTGTCAGATTGTATTTGCCTACTCCTTTTTTTAGTCATGGACAATTGTATGTGGAAATTTTAAGAGTTACAATCAAAAGTGGTCTTAAAATCTTAATACATGACAATGAGAATGCACCCTTTTCTACCACTACAAATGTTGTATACAAGAAGGTTTTCCAATCGCTTTGTTAGTTGGTAAGTCCAATCACCCAATACATTGTAGTTTAAATTTTTTTGAATAATTAATATCTTATTTGATACATTTCTCCATGTAGATATATGTTGTTCGATGTTGTTATTGGTTGGATCCTTCATATCTAAAGTTCAATTGTGAAATTTATACCATGGAGATGCTTACACTCGGACTTATAAAGCTGAACATATTTATTTTTATTATTGGTTGCTTGAATGTTAACTCATTTGTTTGATGTACTATTTGATTCAAAATTGATTGAATTTTGGTTGAATTATATTTATCCTTTCATTGATATATACGAAGGATCTTTACAAATCAAAATTAGATCCATGTGGTATGCAATTCGGACGAGACCCATGCAACAAAAGCAATTTCTTCCTAGTTTTAATTAATTATAGAGTTTTGGGAAGTTAAGGGGAGAATGGAGAATTACCTAATTAGTTTATTATTATTATTATTATTATTATTTAATAAATAGGAGAGGTTACATGAGATTATTAGAAAAAGTGGATTTATAGGAATTTATTATTATTATATTTATTATTTATATTAATTGATAAAAGATTGGGAGAAAATTTTTGAGGGGAAGAAATTATAAGGTTACAATGGGAAGAAGTTATAGGATTATAATTTATTACGATTAGGTGAGTAGTTCAAAGGTTGATAACCTTTTTTTTATAAATATTGAAAGACAAATCATAAATTGTATGGTTATATAATTATAACAAACAAATCATTTAAAATGTAAATTTGTCTTTGTATATTTTTAAGAAACTTTATTTTATTAATTTAAATTTTTTTAAATAAATTTTATAAAATATGAATAAATGATTGTAAGAATTAAATTCGATAAAAATATATAATTTTATTAACAGTCAAATTAATGTATATTTAAGAGGGAAAGTAACAGAAGAAGTTATAAATATAATTTATATTTAAAACATGTTAATGATAAATGAATTTTTAAAATCAATTTAGGCAAAATATCACTTTTCATCCCTTAACTTTATCTCATGGTCCATTTTGGTCCCTTAATTTTTAATAAGATCAAATAAATCTTTTATCTATTAAAAAGGTAGCACGTTAGTTCTTTTCGTTTATTTGATACAAACAGACGTTCAATAGTGTATGCGTGGCGTCTGACATGTATATGTTTTACACGCGTGGCATACTATGCCAAGTTGAATTTGTTTATACATTTTACAACGAAAAAACCCTTTCTTTAGCAAAGTCCATTTCCTCTCTTCTTCCCCAACCTCACCATCTTTCTCTTCTCAATCAAATTTTGATTCTGATTATTAGATGTAGGGTTATTTCTACGTACTGTTTTTCCGCCCTTATAATAACTGGTATATTTCCTGTATAATAAATAATTTCTTATAAAATATGCCATTAGGGATTTAAACTTTAAATTGTAATTTGTATATTAATATTTGACTTATTTTTCTTTCCAAATTTAAGGAATCCAGAAATGTATCAATAAAACATGTTGAAGATTTTAGTTTTGTCTCATAATTAGACAACTTTATATTTTATAATTGTTGAGATATATTTCTTCCTTGTTGTTGTATTGATGTATGATTCATGAGCATGGACACATAAATGGTTCTGAAAATTGTTAATACTCCCAAATTGTGAATACTTGCGATTTTTTTCACGGTACCCATATTTTTTCCCGAGGGTTGTGTTACTGAGTTTATAACTAAGTAAGCATAGTTTTAGCGTGTTAGTTGTTGGAAATACATGTGAATTTTATCCCAAAACTTATGTTGTACTCCAAAATTTTCCCTCCTATTTTCAAGATAAATTATTCCAATAGGTCTCCTCATTCTCCTAGGGTTCTCAATTGCTCAAAGATACTCAACGTTTGAGCATACAAGCATCCCTCCAAAGTAATTGACCTGCAACTAGGGTTTTGCTTATCTCAAAGGAAATTGAGTTTCTAATGCCTCAAATGGACTTCATGGTTTCTCATATGTCTCAAGGTACCCTCATACCAAGTTTCAAGCTTACATCACAAGTTTGCTCAATCAATTAGCCAAATGATTGAATATCAACTGTATTGGACAAAAGTCAACTTTGACAAATCTACAGTCAAACTTCAAGATTTTTGGTCAACATCGACATTTTGAAGTTACATTCATAATTTGATCAAGGGTTGATCATGATTCATTAAGAAAACTCAAGATTCATCAAAAGTCAAAAGTTACTAAATTAGGTTTTTTTAAGGAGAAGTCAACTGAACTTTGACCAAGCATAACTTTCACACACTTCATCAAATATTTATCAACCAAAGCTCAGCTTGAAGGAAATTCAATTCTCTACTACTTTGTCTCTCTAAGCTCAAGGTCAAAAAATGCTTTATTTGAGATATATGAGCCAAAATATTACATGTCATTTTAAAAGTCAATAAAAAGACATTTTTTGTAAAAGCAATTTACATAAAGATAAATGCTTTAAATGAAAAAATGACCAACATCAAAGTTGTAGGAGACATCTTGAGGTTTCTAAAAAGTCCAAGATCATCTTCATATGACAAAAATTGAGAGAGTTATGATTGGTTCAAATTGAGCAATTTTGAGAAAATACATAAAGTTCAAATTGAGCAAACTTGAATTTTTGGGCTAATGGGCCTAAGTTTTTAGGTTCAAACGTGTCCATGACCTTATAAAGGACCTCTAAATCCATTCAAATATTTTTTTGGTTTTTATTTCTTTTTATTTTGATTTTATTCAATTAAAAGCAAAATAAATAAAATAAAATACCAAATAAATGATACAAGGCATGTCGACTTTTGTTTTAATGATGTTGAAGGCTTAAAAATCTACATTGAAGCTAAAGAAACCGTGTGGTCTATACTGGAAACAAACATTCATTGGTTTTGGAAGATTTCAACTTATTTTCAAACAAAATTAAAGTTATGATTTCATGAAATGTCCAAGCCCACCACTTGATCTAATTTTCTCTCCTATAAATGCGCAACATATTCAGACCATCAAAAAACACGCATGCTGCCTCAAGAAAAAACCATAAAGCTATCAAAAATTTCAAGAAATAGAAAAAACACAAACCCTTATCTCCAGCCGTTTTCAGTCCATTCCAAGCAGCAATCAAGTTTCGTGAAGACTTCAGGAACTCATTCCAATCATCTCTGCAGCTCGTAGCATCCAAGATCGTCGCAGCCAAGCATCACCAGTTTTGGTAACTTTATAAATCTCAAACTCATAATCATGTAGTGTTGATTGATTCTATGCATATATACCTATTTATAATGATGTTTGGACTTGTTTAGAATCATCGTTTGCAAGCTTTGACGCAGGAATGAAGATCTGCCATTGTTAGGACAGTTTGAAACATTTTCTTCGAAACTCACTCTACAGGTATTTTCAGGTCAAACCAAATCCACCATTGGATTCGCAAAGGTCAAATTAGAGGGATAGGGTCTCTGTTATAATCTAACTCATGTGTTTTTCAAGTTTTCAAAAAACCCTTCATCGGAGAAGATGATCGGAGCTAGGGCTCCGATGCTTCTCTAATCCAACTGTTTTTATTATATAATAATTTATTTGTGCTTGAACAATAAAAATCCGGCGTAGCTCAGATGATTGGAGACATAGACCTGTGACATGATAGGCGTGTGTTCGATCCCTATGTTTTGCAATTGTTTTTTTTTTTTTTTACTTTTTTAGGATAAACGCAAGTTCATAATATGTTGATTGATTCCCATTCCATAATACAAATAACATCGTGGCACAGTGGTAAAGGGAATGGTCATTGAGGCTAAGGGCGTAAGTTTAACTCCCACCCAATACATTTTGTTTTCTTATTTTTACTAACCCTATTTTCATTCCATTTTCTTAATTAATTTTCACTCTATTTTCTTAATTTACTTTCTAATTAACCACTAATAAACCTTAAACTTTTTTTAAATTTGGATTAGGGTTTTTAGTTAATAATTAATTTTTTCATATTTTTATTTATTAAGTTAATTAGATTTTTCTTAAATATTAAAATTAATTAGAAATAATTAGGTTTTTATTACTAATTATTAATTCAAATTATTTTCTACAAAAACACCAAAAACTTAACTTAGAACATTAGGTCTTTAAACATTTTTCTAACATTTTTTATTTCTTTTCGCTATTTATATTCTTAGAAAAAATTGTATAGGTCGCACACTCCGATGTAATAGCGTAGATTTATTTTCTCGCACTTTTTCTAATTATGTAACTGCTCACGGGATGTAATAGCTTAAGTTTAAATTTCTGCACTTTACATTTTGCACGTTATATTTTTTAACTGCTCGTAAAATAGGGTTTGTATGGAATGACTAAAAGCAATCTAGAAAACCCTAAGTCAAGATTAATATAATTGAAAATAAACACTTCGCACACTTCAACTCTAGGGTAACCTCTCTTGTTGCCTTACGAATATTGGGCATGTCCCTCAAAAGTGGGGATACTTTAGCAAAAGACCCTTGATTTAACAATATCATCATGGTCCCTTTTGAATAAAGATTATAATCCCTCGATGACCCTTCGAATTTCCTATGAAATTATCTAGTCCCTTTGATGACCCTACAAGCAAAATGATGATAGTCCCTACGATATAATTGCTAAAGTATCCTTATATGTTGCCTTCAATGACCATACGATTACCCTACGCCTGTCCCTTCACATCCAATAGATAGGATTGCCTACCAACTAATGGTATGGATAATGATATCTCCAAAGGAAAACAAAAATAACAAGAAATACTTTAGTGGGTAAGAACTCTTGCATGCTTGCTCACAAAACAAACAAAATATTTTTCACACTACACTTTAAAACAAAATATTTTCAAAAAACACTTTGTATACATTCTTGAGGACCGATACAAGAATTATTGCAAAGTTAGCCTTACATTGGCATTTCAAAATATTTTCAAACAAATCACACACACAAAGCAATTTTTAAAAGTGAGTTAAGCATTTAATAGTCCGTAGATAACTACGGATGAAAAGGGTGTTAACACCTTCCATTTTCATAACTTACCCCCCGAACTCAAAATCTCTCAAAGGTCTTTCCTGTTCTTTTCACATTTCCTAAATATTGGATAAAACAAAAGTCGGTGGTAACTCTTGCTAACCACAACATTTGCGATAAAACCAAAAAGTCAGTTATCCCACCGTATTACAGCTGCCACCAATTTTTACATTAAATGATATAAAAGCCATGTGGGAAAGAGTTGCCTTGATGCTCACAAACTTCGAATACTTTGGATTTAATTCAATATGACTTAATTTATAGAATGTAATTCATAGGACTTAATTTATATATATAACTAATTTGTAAAACATATAAACAAATTCAACATGGCCCTATGGTAGACATCTACCCATTTAACCAATATAGCATGGGTTTCGATTCTTATCAAAAGACAAGAATTTTGGGATTTTTATTTGGAATTTTAACAACCTTTGGTAATAAATATGCCATTTCATATGCCACACATGCAAAAAATAGACACGTTAGACGCCACATATACACTGTTAAACGTCTGTTTACATCAATTAGATAGAAAGGACTAACATGTCATCTTTTTAATAGATAAGGGATCTATTTGAACTTTTTAAAAATTAAGGGACTAAAATGAAGCAAAAATTAAAATTTTCCTTTAGTGATCCTTACAAATTGACATGGTCAGAGATAGAAACTATTACCTCTTGTGGCGATTCAGACCTTCAATGTTGTGATCACGAGCATTGATGAAGAATAATGCTTCACCAGTCCACATGAATAGATTGTTTGCGGTCACAATGTTAGCTGCTTACGACCAGAAACTTTGAGTGAGAGAGTGAAACAAAATACAGCTAGGGTTTCAAGACCGAAATTCCATCAAGTGAATTTTCTTCAGTACAAGGGTTCTATTTGTAGAACCAGTTGTGTGGGTTGTAAACAAAAAGGCCAAATAAGGCTGCAAGCTAAAAGCCCAATTAAGCATACGGGAGTCATACCTTATGATGTATCATATATCACTTAAGCGTGTGATACCTTACCATATTTTGTATTCCACTTAAGCGTATCGTATCTTACGATGTTCTACAATTCACATAAATGCACCCAACCTTATGGTGTTCCTTATTTAGTCGATCTCTCATAAACCTGTCATTATGTGTGTAACCCTGTAGGTTTTTGCGACGTTGGCAATAATATTAAATCACACATTTAACATAATAAATAATTAGCAGTATCTAGCAACACATCACTGCTACCCAAGTCACGAAAATGTCATGTGATTTGACACAACCTTTTGTTGATAATACTTGTGTGTACAATTACCGGTTTTCCCTTATGTCTATATTGACATAAGGCATAGACTGTGTCAACCCTTGTCCAGTTAACCATTAGGCCCTTAGACATTTATCCTTTTACATAGGATGGGAAAATTCCATCTAGGTCACTCATGTCACTCAACATGCTTTGTAAAGTACACATCAACTATCTTTATAAACATCAAGTTAGAGACAAACGTTTGATCAGCAACAAAGAACTTGACTCTACATCTAAGGTCCATAGTGGTTTAAGGTCGAAGGGTGATATAAACCACTTATCACCATAATAATAACTTATGGCATTTTGCATTAAATTCTATGTAGTATTCTCATAGCGGGTCAATCCAGTATAAATATTAACCTTAATATTCATACCTATGTCAAGAGTTGATAACTCCTTATCCATGATCCATGGGATGTGATCATCAGTTTATCTACATAATAATCTCAATACTTTAATGTTATTCCACTTCACAATAAAGCCTGACTACAAATATTTTTAGAAGAATGTCCTTATGTTTAATTGGATCCCATGATTAAGTCACAGTTAACATTTCATTAAACAGACGAACTATTCTAGGGACTTTATTGTTTTGGAAAAGGAAACATAATACATAAATGTATTTTATTATTAATAAATAATTCGATACAAGTACCAAAAGTATTATCCTCTAGGGCTTACACCAACAATCTCCTACTAGCACTAGAGCAAATCAGGCATACCCCTAATACCCATAGATTTAGTACGACCATCATTATTCTGCTACACAAGAGGCTTTATTAGTGAGTCAACAATATTGTTAAGTGTAGGTACTTGGCATATCTTCATATCTCCCTGATTGATCATCTCTCTAGGTGATAACGATTAAGTATGTGTTTGGATCGTTTGTGAGATCTAGGCTCCTTAGCTTGTGCGATAGCACCATTGTTATCACAATAGGGATCAATGGGATCCACAATGCTAGGGACTATGCCAAGTTCACTAATGAACTTCTTGATCCAAACAACTTCCTTTTCTGTATTTGAGGGAACAATATACTCGGCCTCGGTTGTAGAATCAACAACTGTATCTTTTTTTGAACTTTTCCCGCTCACAGCGCCTCTATTTAAGCAAAACACATAACCAGATTGCAATCTAAAGTCATCCTTATCTGCCTGGAAGCTAGCATCGGTGTATCTAATTACAACAAGCTCTTCTTGACCTCTATATATAAATAATGAGTCCTTAGTCCTTCTCAAGTACATAAGGATATTCTTGATAGCTACCTAATGAGCATCATCGAGATCAAATTGGTACCTACTCGTTGCACTTAAAGCACACGAGACATCTATTCGAGTACATAACATGGAATACATGATAGATCCTATTGCAGATGCATATGGAATCTTAGTCATGCGATCCCTTTCTTCATTAGTTGAAGGGGATTGTGTTTTTGATAGACACATTCCATGTTGCATAGGTATGAATCCTTTCTTGGAATCATGCATATTAAAGCGTCTCAATACTTTATCTATGTGTGCACTCTGACTTAGGCCAAGAATTTTTTGTGATCTATCACTATAGGTCCTGATTCCTAATATATAGGCTTCTTCACCTAGGTCCTTCATAGAAAAGCATTTCACCAACCAAGTATTTACTTATTGTAAGGTAGGGACATTGTTTCCAATGAGTAATATGTCATCTACATATAATATCAGGAAGATGCTCATGTTGTCACTAATCTTCTTGTAGACACAAGGCTCATCTTCGTCTTGATGAATCCATATTGTTTTACTATTTCATCAAAACGAAGATTCCAGCTTATGGAAGCTTGCTTCAATCCATAAATTGATCGATGTAACTTGCATATCTTTTGGGCTTCTTCTGGTAAGTCAAATACTTCAGGTTGTGTCATGTACACATCCTCAAGAAGATTACCATTGAGGAAAGCAGTCTTGACATCCATCTGCCACATTTCATAATCATGATATGCAGCGATAGCAAGTAAAATCCAAACAGATTTAAACATTGCAAATGGTGAAAAGGTTTCATCATAGTCAACCCCATGAATTTTTTTATAGCCTTTAGCAATCAGTCTTGTCTTATATGTATGTACCTTACCATCCATGTCAGTCTTCTTTTTGAAGACCCACTTGCATCCTATAAGGTTAAATCCTACAGGAGGCTCTACCAAGATCCAAACCCGGTTTGTGTACATGGAATCCATTTCAGATTTCATGGCTTCAAGATGCTTCTCAGACTCAGGATTAGTTATGGCCTCCTGGTAGTTCATAGGCTCATCTTGACCCATGAGTAATGCCTCACCTTGATCACTTATGAGATATCAATATTTATCAGGTTGGTGACGTATCCTGTTTGACATACGTTAGTCATGTTCAACTTGAGCAGGTTGTTCTTCCACAACTACTTGTATTTCATGCTCTAATTCCTCCATTGGTGTATCAATTCTTTGTGATTCTTGAAGTTCTTCAAGCTATACTTTCCTCCCACTGAGTTCTTTGGATATAAAATCTTTTTCCAAAAAAAAATCTCATGTTTGAGCTACAAACACTTTGCCCTCAAAAGGATTGTAGAAGTAATATCCTCTTGTTTCTTTAGGATACCCGACAAATAACCATTTGTCATATTTGAACTCAAGCTTAGTTGAAATTTGTCTTTTCACATAAATTTTGCAACCCCAAATCTTCATGTAAGACATATGTGGTTTCTTACCACTCCATGTCTCATATCGTGTCTTCTCAACCTTTTTAGATGGAACATGGTTAAGCGTGTAAGATGTTGTCAATAGTTCATGTCCCTAAAAGGAGTTTAGAAGATCGACGTGACTCATCATAGATCAGATCATGTCTAACAAGGTTCGATTTCTTCTCTCAGATACACCATTCCATTAAGGTGTTCCTGGAGGAGTAAGTTGGGATAGAATCCCACATTCCTTTAGATGGTCATCAAAATATAGGCTTAAATATTCACCGTCTCGATCTAATCTAAGAACTTTAATATTCTTACCTAGTTGGTTTTGTAATTCATTCTTAAATTCCTTAAACTTTTCAAAGGTTTCATATTTGTGTTTCATTAAATACACATAACCATATCTACTGAATCATCAGTAAATGTGATGAAATATTGAAAACCTCTTATGGCTGGTATGTTCAGTGTTCCACATACATTAGTATGTATGAGGGTCAAAAGATCATTAGCCTTTTCACCTTTTCCTTTGAATGGGTACTTTTTCATCTTTTCAATTAAACAAGATCCACATGTCTGATATGATTCATAATCAAAAGAGTCCAAGCGTCCATCTTTATGGAGTTTGGAAATGCGTTTCTCATTTATGTGGCCTAAGAGATAATGCCAAAGGTAACTTAGATTTAACTCATTAGATTTAATAATTTTAGTATTAATGTTATAAATTTGCATTTCAAGATCAAGGACATACAATCTATTGTTCATTTGTACAGAAGCATAGAATATATCATTCAAATAAATAGAGAAACAATTGTTCTTTATTATGAATGAAAAACCAATCTTGTCCAAACAAGAAACGAAAATAATATTCATGCTAATTGCAGGTACATAATAACAGTTCTCTAACTGAATTATTAAACCACTAGGTAAATTCAAAACATAAGTTCGTACGGCTAAAGAAGCAACCTTTTCTCCATTTCCAACTCGTAGGTCAACTTCACCTTTTGCCAAATCTCTACTCATTTTAAGCCCCCACATATTAGTGCAAATGTGAGAGCCGCATCCAATATCTAATACCCATGATGCAAAAGTAGATAAATTAATTTCTATAACAAAAATACATGAATTTGAAGTCTTTACTCCATTCTTCTTATCTTCCAGGTACTTTGGGCAGTTTCTCTTCCAGTGTCCAGTCTTACCGCAATGGAAACAAGTGCCCTCTTTTGCTATGGCTCCACTAGGTTTCAAAGCAGGAGTAGTAGGTTTGGGTTTGGAAACTTCCTTGACTTTGGAAAATTCCTTGCCTTTCCTTTTACCAACTTTCTTGGTGGGCGTTCTGTTCAGCTTCTTTCCATTACTGACCATTAAAATTGATTTCCCTTTTAACTTCACATTAAGCTCAGCGGTTCTCAACATTCTTAGCAGTTCTGGAAGACTTTTGTCCATGTCATTCATGTTGAAATTCATGTTCTCATAAGCATAAGGCAAGCAGTTTCATTGGCATCATCGACATGCTTCTTATAAGAACCTTTTTCTGCCTTAAGTGCAGAAGTAGGAGGTTCCTCTTCAGGAATAGGTGTCTCCAAGACATACAACTTCTTATCATGCTTGAGGATAATCCTCAGATTTCGGTGTCAATCCAGAAAATTTGTCCTAGAAAATTCTTCCTTATCAAGGATTGATCGTAAAATGTTGTTAGAGGTGTTTGTTATCATGGTAATCTACAAGAAAAATATGAAAATATAAGAATCATTAAAACAACATATTCAATTAGGCCTTTAATCAAATATGCTCCCACTATTTTACTCAAACCAAATGACCCTCATCATTTGATTCAGAAAATCCTGTTGGAAGATTTTCTAGTGTGTTGAGATCCATATTTCACTTTGTTTTAAGTCAGAGTTAGGCTGATTACACCTGTTGTACCCCAAAATTTTCCCTCTCATTTTACTCAACACATACTCCTTGAGATCCTCAATTTTCTCAAGTTTGCCCAAGAGTTGACCAGACAAACTCTCTCCTAAGGTAGGTTGTCTCAAATTAGGGTTTCCATTTTCATCAAGATAGGTGGACTCCAAAGACCTCATATGCTCTCCATGGTCTTAATATGTTCTCAAGACCCTACATGTCAAGTTTCATGCCTTGCACAAGAAGTTTGCTAAGTCAACTGCTCAGATGCTTGAGAATCGACTATATTAGGTCAAAGGTCAATTGTGACCCACATATAGTCAAACTTCAAGATTTTTGGTCAAGATTAACATTTTGAAGTGACTTTCATCATTTTATCAATGGTTGATCATGATTCCTCAAGGAATACTCCAAATTCATCAAAACCCAAAAGTTGCTAAATTAGGGTTTCTCAAGAAAAGTCAACCAAACTTTGACCAAGCATAACTTCCACATGCTTCATCAGAGATTTTCTATCCAAGTCTCATTTTGAAGAGGATGCAATTCCCTATAATTCTTCTTCATCCCACAAGTTCAAAAAATGCACCCACAAAAAGATATGAATTTCTACATTATGGGTCCTTTTGAAAAGTCAACAAAAACATCTTTTGGGTCAAAGATTCTTACAAGAACATGGAAGACTCAATTGAGATAAGACCAAAGGTGTTGCTTAGGGGATATCCTAAGCTTTCTAAAAAGTCCAAGAACACCTCTCTAGGGTTAAAATTGGAGGAGATATGCCTTGTCAAAGTTAACCTTTTTTTGCAAAATTGCCAAAAGTCAAATATGCTCAAAAATGCATTTTTTGCCAAATGGGTCTAACTTTTTATGCTTGCACCTCACTTATAATATGCTCCACGACCCAAATATTCACCCACACATTATTTGCTTCATTTTTCAATTTATTTTGATTTTTTATTAATTAAAAATTGAATTAAATCAAATAATTGGTAAATAATAGCAAGGATATGATTTGATTTTGTTTTTGTACAGGTTGGCAATCAAAATATGCTGAGTTATCAAGACCAAAATGAATCAAGCATAATTGGTACAAGAAAGGGATGATTTGGCACAAAATAGCACGTTTACATGTAGCATGAAAATCAAATCTCTCATAATTGCAAAGATTCAATCCAATTTCACAACCCTAATTCATTCCTAGATATATATTGGACATGTACAAAGCATAAGACAAGGTTTTGCAGTCGTAAAAAGCATCAAATAAAACGTGGATTTCTTGCAAAAAGTGTGATTTGGTTTTCAGTCTATAGGACGATTCAAGGCAATTTGAAGCTAGCAATCTCTTCCTGGGCGTGCATTGAAGCTATTCCAATCATTCCCAAGTCATCAAACCACCAGAATCGCCATCTATACATCACAGTTTGCATCCTCTGAACTCAAACTTGTTTCTCTAGTTTTACGCATCTTTAATCCAATTTGCTTGCATATACATATTTAGGATCATACTAGGAAGCTTTTTGATAACCTGGATTTAAGTTTTAGTGCAGGAATAGCTACTTGCCATAGTTAGGGTTCGTGAGCTCAAAATTGGGGAACCCTAGCTAGAGGCAAAATTGGGCCAAATTAAGGGCCTCTTCATGTTCAGGGGATGAAGTACATTTGATTCATGCCCTTGAATGGAATTTATATTGCTTGAATTTCGTTTTAAGATTTTTAAAGGTTTTAGCCACGCAAAAGAAACCATCACTATATCCTATGGTGACGAGTTTTTCCGTAGGTAAAGGGTTAATGTCAAAAGCGACAGTCCCGGGGAAGGAGACAATCACGTGGCAACCATCTATTTGTCCATTTAAATTTCGCGCGCGTTTTGATGCCAGTCACTTTGTTTTATATATTATATTTTGTTGTGATTATATTAACAAATAGAAACAGTGGCGCAGGTGGCAAGGGAGTGTGTTGGTAAGTAAGAGGACCTGGCTTCGATCCCAGGTCCCAGCAAAACTTTATTTTCTTATTTTCCTTTACAGATTATGTACATCACCTGCCCAGACGTCCACCATGTACCCCACCATACAGCCAATGGATTATCACCAATCCAGATCAAACGATCAGTCCAAGGGGAGTCCATGGTACACCCTCCAGGCGTGACTACACAAGATCAGGCGTGGGAATTGGACTCAGCTTCATGGGCCTAGAGAATTTCAACATGCACCCCCATTCAGCATAACACATGCCCAATTCTTCTTTTTTTCTATTCTTTTTATTTTTAATTCTTTTAATTATTTCCTTAATTATTTTAATTAACATCAAAAATCATTTTTTAAAAATCAAAAATCATGAAAACACCAAAAATCTTTTTTTTTAATAAAAATATTTTTTATTTCTTAATTAACTAGTTTAATTTAATTTAGGGCAATTTAATTCTTTTTTTCATAAGTTAAAAACAATTAGAATTAGGGTTTTAAATTTTGTACATAACCTAATTAATTTTTGTAAGTGTTTGTTTGTTGGCATTATTTTTTGGTAAAACCAAATTTGCGAATGTCATGACTGATGTCATAACATTCTGGGATAAAGGTACATTCTGCATAAGGAATGTTTTATAGGAACTACTCAATATGAGTGAATATCAAGATCATTAAGCTATGATCATATGTACTGAATTCTACCAAAATCAGTGAGCAAGATACATGATGTCATAACCAATGTTAAGACATCCTGTACTGATCAAGTTGTTATGCAGATTTATTATTCCTGAGAAATTTCAGGAATCTGGGGTGCTACTCTGAGTTGAAGAATATTGTCCAGATCAGTTGCTCACGTGGACATTAGGTTAACCTTGCTTAACCCTAATCTGCTATGATGAAAGTCCAAGACCAAGTCTTTAGGTTAACTTTAGTTAACCCTAGCTATTGTTATGGAAGCCCTAAAAGAAGAATAGTCTGCATATATATTTCTCACGAAGCCTAATGATGAGCTGCACTTTTTGACAGAAGATCAATAAGGTATTATATAGTTGTAACTACTGTGAGCCAAGCAATTATCGTTTTGATAAGTGACTTGGAGTAGGATTTGGTTGTAAGGGTTATTTATCACTCAAAGCTTTGAAGCACGAGTGTTGTGTATCTTGATTAAAGCTTTGAAGCAAAATCAAGTGTGTGTATTGAAGAATGTCTTCATAATCTCATTAATCAATAGATTAGTATCACTGTTGTGATTGAGGGGGAGTGAGTAGGAACTCAGGTTTAAGTAGGACTTAGATTGAAGTTGCATTGGGTAGGTCTTAAGTGAAGGAGATAAACTGGTTGGTTTATTCCTAAATTAATACCTCTTATAGTGAATTTCCTCCCTGGCTTGGTAGCCCCCAGAGTAGGTGTTGTTACACACTGAACTAGGTTAATAATTGATTGTGTTCTTTACTGTATTTTAAACTACTGTTTTGGAGTGTGTACAAGTTTGTCAGATAAAGTGTCATAACATTTACTGTGACATTAAGTATCTGTTGCCAGAATTTCAATTGGCATCAGAGCAGGCACCCTGCCTGTCTTTCTGGGTGAGATCTAGGGATATTATTTTCTGGCGCTATGGACAAGGAAGGAGGATTTGGGAACATACCACCTATTCTGAATGGATCAAATTATGACTACTGGAAACCTCCTATGATTGCCTTCTTGAAGTCACTGGACAAAAAGGCTTGGAGAGCTACTGACAAAGGATGGAACCATCCCACCATAACTGGGAAAGATGGGACGACTAGTGTGAAACCTGAGGAAGAATGGAGTAAAGAAGAAGATGAGTTAGCCTTGGGTAACTCTAAAGCATTAAATTCCTTGTTCAATGGAATTGATAGAAACATATTCAGACTAGTACATCAATGTGAACTGGCCAAGGATGTTTGGGACACTCTCAAAACCACCCATGAGGGTACATCCAAAGTAAAAATGTCAAGACTTCAGATGCTCACTACCAAATTTGAGAACCTAAGGATGACGGGAGATGAGACCATTCATGAGTTTCACATGAACATCTTGGAAATTGCCAACACCTCAGGAGCATTGGGAGAAAAGATGTCAGAAGAAAAGATGGGGAGAAAGATTCTCAGATCCTTGCCTAAAAGGTTTGTAATGAAAGTTACTGCTATAGAGGAAGCTCAGGATATCTGCAACTTGAAGGTTGATAAACTCATTGGGTCACTTCAGACTTTTGAGATGGGGATCAGTGACAATGTTGACAAGAAAAACAAGAGCATAGCCCTTGTATCCAATACTGAAGATGAAAGCAAAGAGAGTAATGAAGAGATTATTTCAGAAGCTATAGCTATGCTTGGAAGGCAGTTCAACAAACTCATCAAGAGAATGGACCCAAAGTCAAGGTCAAATGTCAAGAACATTCCCTTTGACATTAGCAGACCCTATGACTCCAGCAGAAGAACTAAGTCTGAAGAAAAGGGAAATAAAAGTAGAGGAATCCAATGCCATGGATGTGAAGGATATGGGCATATTCGAGCTGAATGTCCTACCTTTCTTAAGAAACAAAAGAAAGGAATGTCTGTTACTTGGTCTGATTGTGACTAAGAAAGTAACTCTGAAGAAGAATCTGCTAAACTAGTTACTGCATTATCTGGTATTTGTAACTCTGATAGTGACTCTAGTGATGAGGAAGTGACATTTGAAGAACTTGCTGACTCCTACAAGAAGCTATGTATCAGAAGTGCTGAAGTATGTCAGCAAAATGAGAAACAGAAAAAACTCATAGTGAAGTTGGAGGCTGAGAAGAAGGCAGACACTGCTACTATAAGCCATCTCGAAGGTGAAGTTCAAATGCTGAACTCCAAACTTGATCAGATGACTAAGTCTGTCAAGATGTTGACAAATGGAACTGATAAGTTGGAAGAAATCCTTCAGGCTGGACAAAATGCAGGAAACATGTCTAGTATAGGATTTGTGGCTGCAAAGAAATCTGCTGATGATAAGAAGAAGACCAGGCCTGATAAACAAATGTCAAAGAAGATGTCACAACATAGCACTCAACATCAAGAACAGAGAAATATGAAGAAAAAGTATCAAAGATGGAGATGTCATCATTGTGGAAGGTTTGGTCACATAAAGCCATTCTGCTTCAGATTATATGGATATCCTAATCAGACCCCATATGTCAAACCTAAGACTAACAAGGCACCATATACTCAACAGTGGAAAAAAAAGACTGTAGCCCTGATAGCTCACACCTCCCTTAGAGTTTCTGCCAAGGAAGACTGGTACTTTGACAGTGGAAGCTCTAAACACATGACTGGAATCAAGAATCTGTTGAATGATGTCAAACCTCATACTACTAGTTATGTCACTTTTGGAGATGGTGCTAGAGGAGAAATCAAAGGAGTTGGAAACTTGGACTGCCCTGGAGTTCCAAACCTAAATGAAGTGTTGCTGGTAAATGGTTTGACTGCTAATCTCATAAGTATCAGTCAATTATGTGATCTAGGATTCAAGGTCAACTTCACCAAGTCTGAATGTCTTGTAACTAATGAAAAACAAGAAGTTGTAATGAGAGGAGTCAGATCAAAAGACAACTGTTACTTATGGGAGTCTGAGAACACTAACTACTCTTCTGTATGATCTATAGCCAAAGAAGAAAAGGAAGTGAAAATGTGGCACCAAAAACTTGGTCATTTACATCTAAGAGGGATGAAAAAGATCATATCCATGGACGCAGTCAGAGGGATTCCAAGGCTTCAGATTGATGAAGGGAGAGTCTGTGGTGAATGTCAGGTTGGAAAGCAAACTAGAATGTCACATCCAAAGACAAGACATCTGACCACCTCTAAGGTGCTAGAACTTCTACATATGGATCTGATGGGTCCAATGCAGGTGGAAAGTCTTGGTGGAAAGAGATATGCCTATGTTGTTGTGGATGATTTTTCCAGATTCAGCTGGATAAACTTCATTAGGGAAAAGTCTGATGTATTTGATGTATTTAAGGAATTGTGCAAAAGAATTCAAAGAGAAAAAGAAGGATGCATTGTCAGAATCAGAAGTGATCATGGTAAGGAATTTGAAAATAGTAAGTTTGATGAGTTATGTTCCTCAGAAGGAATCAATCATGAGTTCTCTTCACCTATAACTCCTCAACAAAATGGAGTTGTGGAAAGGAAAAATAGGACTATACAGGAATCTTCCAGAGCAATGATACATGCCAAAAGGCTTCCTATTCATTTTTGGGCTGAAGCTATGAATACAGTCTGTTATGTCCATAATAGGGTCACCTTGAGAAAGGGAACATCATCCACCATTTATGAACTATGGAAAGGAAGAAAGCCTACAGTAAAGTACTTCCATGTCTTTGGGAGCAAATGCTATATTCTGACAGATCGTGAACAAAGGTGAAAGATGGACCCTAAAAGTGATGAAGGAATATTCCTAGGATACTCTACCAACAGCAGAGCATATAGGGTATTCAATTCCAGGACCAAAGTTATGATGGAGTTTATAAATGTCATAGTTGATGATCACCATGAGGAAACAAATGTCCAATATGATGTTGAGACATTCTTTGAGACTTCAACACAAGTATCTAAAAAGGATGATGTGCCTAATCCTACTCCATCAGAGTCTGAATCAAAGGAAGCTAACAAAGATCCTTCCATCAGAATTCAGAAAGATCATCCTAAGGAACTCATCATAGGAGATCCTAACAGTGGAGTCATTACAAGATCTAGAGAAATCATCACAAACTCTTGCTTTGTGTCTAAGATTGAACCAAAAAATGTTAAAGAGGCTTTGACTGATGTATACTGGATTGGAGCAATGCAAGATGAATTGAACCAATTCAAGCAACATGAAGTATGGGAGTTAGTTCCTAGACCAGAAGGAACAAACATCATTGGCACAAAGTGGATCTACAAGAACAAATCAGATGCTGAAGGAGTTGTCACCAGGAATAAGGCAAGGCTTGTTGCTCAAGGATACACTCAAGTTGAAGGGGTTGATTTTGATGAGACTTTTGATCCTGTAGCATGACTGGAATTAATTAGACTTCTATTGGGAGTTGCTTGTCTCCTTAAGTTCAAGCTATTTCAGATGGATGTAAAGAGTGCCTTCCTAAATGGGTACTTAAATGAGGAAGTATATGTGGAACAACCTAAAGGATTTGTGGATCCAAACTGTCCCGATCATGTCTACAAATTGAGGAAAGCTTTATATGGTCTGAAACAAGCTCCTAGAGCTTGGTATGACAGGTTGACAAAGTTCCTCACTGACAAAGGATACAGGAAAGGAGGTTTGGATAAAACTCTTTTTGTCAAGAATGAAGGAGGAAAGATAATGGTAGCTCAAATTTATGTTGATGACATAGTGTTTGGAGGAATGTCAGATAAAATGGTTAAACATTTTGCTAACCAGATGCAAGTTGAATTTGAAATGAGCCTCATGGGAGAATTGACCTACTTTCTTGGACTGCAAGTCACACAGATGGAAGACTCAATTTTTCTGTCTCAAAGCAAGTATGCAAAGAATATTGTCAAGAAGTTTGGAATGGAGAATGCCAGTCATAAAAGGACTCATGCACCTACTCATTTAAAGTTGTCCAAAGACACAAGTGGGCAAAATGTGGATCAAAGCTTGTACAGAAGCATGATAGGAAGTCTGCTATACTTAACAGCCAGCAGACCTGACATTGCCTTTGCAGTTGGAGTATATGCAAGATACCAGGCTGAACCCAAAGTAAGTCACATCAACCAGGTGAAAAGAATTCTGAAGTATGTGAGTGGAACTTACAATTATGGCATGTTGTACTCTCATGGATGTGAACCAATTTTGTCCGGTTACTGTGATGCTAATTGGGCTAGTAGTGTTGATGATAGAAAGAGCACCTCTGGAGGATGCTTCTTTTTGGGAAATAATCTTGTCTCTTGGTTCAGCAAGAAACAAAATTGTGTGTCTCTATCTACTGCTTAAGCTGAATATATAGCAGCTGGTAACAGCTGTTCTCAAATGATCTGGATAAAATAGATGCTGATTGAGTATAATGTCACACAAGATGTCATGACAGTATATTGTGACAATTTGAGTACTATTAACATATCCAAGAATCCTATACAGCACAGAAGGACTAAACATATTGACATTAGACATCACTTCATCAGAGATCTTGTGGAGGAGAAGGTGATTAAGCTGGAACATGTTGCCACTGAACTACAACTGGCTGACATTTTTACCAAGGCACTTGATGCCAGTCAGTTTGAAAATTTAAGGGGCAAGCTGGGTATTTGCCAATATGAAGAGATGTAGCAATTAATTTTTCTTAAAACAAGGTTTGAAAGAGATATGTTAATCAAGTCTATTCTGATTGGGCTAATCATTTGTTTCCCTCTTTCTTTCCAAAAGTTTAAGAAGAGGAATAAACATATTTTTATCTCTCTCTTCTCATTCTGCTGCACCACTCTCCATTCCCTCAAACGAAGATTTCACACACGTTGTCACTTGTTTTCTAAATCTCTCGAGATGTCTCAACAATCTATGTCATCATCTTCATCAAAGGTAATTGCATCTTCCTCACCCACTGACACTGAACCTAGGGCAATTGTAAACTGCATGGATGTTGATGTTCTTGAGATAACTCCTCTTTGTGAAATGGCAGCTAATCCTACTAAGGTCAAGAAGCTGTTAACCAGACATGTAAGAAGATCACAAGCTTCTCCATCTGGTAAATCTTCTCAACCATCATCTTCTGTTCCTCCAGAGATAGCTAATAGAGAAGGTTTTACTTATGTGCATCAAGCTATTGCCAGACTGGACACTAGGATTCTTAATGAGAATCACTCTGTTCCTGGCATATCTGTACCATTGAACCAAGAAAATGCTAGCCCTAATGTATAAAGGGATCCCAATGTCACTCAGAATGTTGAGACACCTGATGTCAACATTGAGAAATCTCCAGAAAAACCTGATGATCACCAGACCCCTACTGACAAGGCTGTTGAACCTCCTATCATTGATGTTGATGAAGAATTCTCTGACAATGATTTAATTTCCAATATCAACCCTATCATAGCTAGAAGGATGATGAGTAGAAAAGAGAAGCAGAATGCTGACCAAAGCCCCTCTAAAGAGAAGGCTACTGAAGTTGTTCATGAGAAGGCGAGGCCTGAGAACAAGGTTGAGAAGGATAAAAAACCTGGAACTTTGAAAGGGAAGGGGAAGGTAAAAGCTGGGGTATCTGTTGGTATTCTCTCAAAACCCTTGAGACAACCTATAGCCAAGAAAAGAAAGGCTGCTGAACCCTCTGAATCTGATGAAGAATCAGACTTTGATTTTGATGTTGAGAGCAATGTTCCAGACATTCCTCTCAGGAAGAAACCCTCTTCTAGCAAACTGCCTAAGGTTCCTGAAGTTGCCATTGACAACATCTCCTTCCACCATCCAGAAAATGAAAGCAGGTGGAAGTATGTGTTTCTGAAAAGGATTTTGTGATCGGTGGAAATAGAACTGACTGTTTAAAGCTGGTTTCGCGAAATGTCGCGGAAACAAGAGTCGACACCGTCTTTTATGTTCTCCAACATGGAAAGGACAAAAGCACAGCAAAATTCCTTATGAGATGTTTCTCGGTTCGGGAGGTAGATTTATAGAAAGGGAAGGTGTTAGCACCCTTTCTATCCGTGGTTATCCACGGGCTCTTAGGTACTTGCTCTTATGTTTTCAAAAGGTGTTTGCTTTTCAAATGTGAGTGGGTTTGAAAAAGTTTCTTTGAAAGATTTCTGAATAACTCTTGTATCTGTCCTCAAGAGTGTTTGAAAAATTTGTTTGAAAACTTTTGAAAGTGTGAGGGTGAAAAGATTTTTGATTTGTTTTTGAAGAGAGCAAGTACCCATGAGTCATCTACCTACCCTAAGGAATTAAGCTGCGTAAGTGTCCTTTAGATAGTGCTATCCCACCATTGAGAGGTAGGTAGCACCATCGTTGGAGGTGTTCGGGTCAATTCGATTATCGGGACAGTGTGGTCACCGAAGCAACAGTTAGGACACCTTAGAAGTAACCCTAATGTCCTAGATCCTTTTTAATCTGAGGCAACCGTTTCGAGGCAACTGTTTCGAGGCAACTGTTTCGAGGCAACTGGATCTTGGACATAAGAGCGACCGCTAAAACGTCTTATACTTGACGACCACGTTTCGAGGAAACGAGTGAAGCGTACCCTAAGAGTGGCATGTGCTTTGTGTGTTGTATTCAGTTAATGTTTGTCTTTGTTATTTGTGAGCGACGAGTTAATTCTATTTTCATACATTCTTTCATGCATTTAACAGTTAAGGGGTGCGGAAAGTAAATTGCGGAAACATAAATCCTACGCTATTACAAGGCGCGGGTCTATACATCGCCAAAATACAAAGACCCGTTTTTGGTAAATAAGTACGGAAAGTAAATAAAGCAGTAAAATCCTAATTACTATTAAAATCTTGAAAGCAATTACATAATAATAAACTATGCGCGAATAAAAATTAAATCGGAAATGTTCTAAGGGTGTTGACCCTTTTAAGAAAAGAAATTGAATTTTTTTTTTGTCTTTTTAGTGATTAAATGAAATTAAAACTAATTGTTAAACTAATTAATTAATTTATTAAAAAGAAAATATTTTTGTATTTTTTATGTTTTTTTTTTATGAAATAAAATAAAAAGAAATAAAATTAAAAGTTAATTTTACCTAATTCTAAATCTATTTTAATTATTAAGAAAAGAAGTTAAAATTGCCTAATTAAACTATTTATTTGTTATTATTTTATTTACAAAAATAATATGAGAATAATAATAATAATAATGTTAATTCTATTTTTTTGATTTTTTTATGAAAATATGTTAGTTTGTTAATTTGTTAATAATAAATAAATAAGGCAAATAAAGAAAATGAAAATGACAAAATAAAAAAAGATTAAACCCAAGGGGGGTGTGGGCTGGAATTTGAGGGTGTTTGATTGAGATTTGAGGCCCATTTGAACAAGGCCTGTTGACTTTTCCTGGTTGCCTCCGTCCCTGTTGACTCCAGAACATGGTGTTCCTTATGCTTGGCCCTTGGATCTGTACTGGTGGACACTTGGCTGACTCTTGGATGAGGTCTATGGTGGAAGCTTATTTGAGAATCTGCACAAGAACACTTTGAAAAAAATGTCAATGAAATATGGGGGGACCTGGGAATCGAACCCAGGTCCCAGAGATTACAAGACACATGGCCAACCACTGAACCAAGCGTGTTTATTTGTAAACATAATAGAAACAAAAGAATATATGAAATAAGTGCGTTATATGCTGGAAAACACAAAAAGGCGCGCCATGTTTGAATGGCCCACTCCCTGGTTGCCACGCCATCATCATCTTCGTTCTGAAACAAAAAAAAACACAGGCAAATAACGGGGGTTTTAAACCCCCACTAATTTCAACAGTGAAAAATAGCGATTAGAAATTGGGACAACATAAAAAAGGCGCGAGGATCCCATTCAATTCGTCTCATCATGCTGAGTTTGACCATATATGTTTGGAGTCTTAATTTTACAGCATGAGAATAACCCCAATTTCAAAGCTCTGAAAACCTAGAAATGGCTAATGGTAATTTTCAATCCAGGGCATTATACTCAAATTGAATTATATGGAAAGCTTCATTTGGACCCTGTGAGTACAATGCAATCAATGAAAAGAGTTAAAAATGCATAAATGTATGACTGTGATTTTGAGAAAGAATGAAAACGGTGTGACTTGTGTAGCGTGATTCCTTGAGTGATTTGAGCCATTCTTGTGGAATCATGGTCAAGACTTGACCAAGTTACAGTTATGCCTTGGTCAAGTTACAGTTGACTTTTCAGCTGTCCAAAAATAGAAACTTTTGACACCTTGATGAATTTTGAGCCATTCTTGTGGAATCATGGTCAAGACTTCACCAATTGATGATTTTGGCTTCAAAATAAGATGTTGACCAAAAATTTTGACTTTTGACTGCCAAATGACCATTTTGCCCCTGTAGTTGACTGTGGGGCAATTAGGGTTTTTGACTGTGCAACTTGACCTTGTGAGCCTTGAAACTTGACATGTAGGTGCTTGACAATGTATATGGGCACATGTGACTTGATTGAGCCCTTGAAAACCTCAACTTCCTTGCAAGAACCAAAACCCTAATTTTGACTGGCTTAGGAGGCCTTTGGACTGTGCAACCCTTGAGTAGACTTGAGATGATGCTTGTCAAATCTTTGAAGAATATGGGAGGGAAAATTTTGGGGTACAACAGTTTCCCCTGTTTAATCTTCTTAGACCAGAGGATGTAGATTGGCTTGTGTGCCTTTCGTGATCCGAGGGTGGAAGATGATTGAACACTAGAGTGCCCAGAAATTTGCACTCACATAGTAGAGTATCAGCAGTATGATGGCGGGAATGGGCTTACAGATGCCATTTGGAGAGAAGATGGATAGGAGGATGGGCTTATAGATGCCATCTGGAAGTATGACAGAACCTTGTCGGGAATGGGTTTATAGATGCCATTTGGAACTGTGATGGGAGGATGGGCTTATAGATGCCACCTAGGTGTCGACCGCGTAAGAGATTCCTTAGCGAGAACTTGCGTACCTGAGAAAGAGAGATAATTACCTGGCCTGTTACAGGGGTTGATCTTCAAACTCTTCATGCAGACATGCCCTGGCTGGATACATGTATCGAATCTATAATTGGTTGCTCACAGATGTGCCCTGGCTGGATACAGGAATCGAATCTTCAAACTCTTCGGACGTGCCCTGACTGGATACAGGAATCGAATCTGGAAATAGTCGTCAACAGATATGCCCTGGCTGGATATAGGAATCGAATCTTCAAACTCTTCAGACGTGCCTTGGCTGGATACAGGAATCGAATCTGGAAATAGTCGTTAACAGATATGCCCTGGCTGGATACAGGAATCGAATGTTCAAACTCTTCAGACGTGCCCTGGCTGGATACAGGAATCGAATCTGGAAATAGTCGTCAACAGATATGCCCTGGCTGGATACAGGAATCGAATCTTCAAACTCTTCAGACGTGCCCTGGCTGGATACAGGAATCGAATATGGAAATAGTCGTCAACAGATATGCCCTGGCTGGATACAGGAATCGAATCTTCAAACTCTTCAGACGTGCCCTAGCTGGATACAGGAATCGAATCTGGAAATAGTCGTCAACAGATATGCCCTGGCTGGATACAGGAATCGAATCTTCAAACTCTTCAGACGTGTCCTGGCTGGATACAGGAGTCGAATCTGGAATTGCGACAGTTGATAGTAATTATCTTTGGATTGACCTTTTTCCTGAAAAGGCAAAACATCAGTTGTATGCAACGTCATGATGTATGAATTGCATGATGTCATGATGTTCTCAAAATAGACGAGATTGTGTGATATGATGCGTATGTGCATGCATTGTGTATGTAAGCAAGATGTATGAAATGTGATATGTTTATGAATGTATTTTCGTCTAGGATAATAAATCCTTGACGAATGTCGGGAGCTTGGATCCTGGGCTGATGTTTGAAGAGGAGAATTCTTCGTTTCCGCTGGGGATGATGGTTGCAAGAATAAACCAATAGGAGAAGATGACTCCGTTGGGGGAATAAACTTGGCGAAGAGATTACTCTGCGGGGAATACTCTGTGGGAAGAGATACTTCGCTGAGGTTTTGATGATAACTCCGCTGGGGATACCGTTGATATGTTATGTTGGAAGATTTGATGAACTCCGCTGGGGGATAGGAAGAACTTTGCCGAGGACGATCTTTCCGTGGTTTTTAGCTGAGGATAACCCAGTTATAAGCTCTAGTGTAGAATAACCTTGGAATAAAGTCGGGTAGACGCGTTCGTGCTCTGTAGGTGATAAGTTTCCAGAATCTACTGGGGATAAGCTTCCTATTGGGGAGATTGATTCAACCCTCCTGGGGAGACTTTAGAGACTGTATTGGGGAAGTGGCTCCACTGGGGTGTCTGGTATTCCGCCGGGGAACAATCTTAGAATAAGACTGCCTGGGATGCTTGTTAAGGAATATCTGCATACTCCGCTGGGGAATATTGGGATCTGCTGGGGATACCCAACTTCCATAAGGTTGACTGTAGGCTAACTCTGCTTGGGGAGAGTATTGCTGGCTTGCTGGAGATATTGTGCCTTGTAAGGCTTATAGGAGACCAACTCTGCTTGAGGAGAGTATTGCTAAGTCTTGTCTTACTCTGTGGGGAGTGAAGGTATCTTGGTTACGTTCTTCAGCTGAACCTACCTTAGTACCTTGGTGGACAAGGCAACTAGATCGCTTAGACAATTCAATATTGCCCCTGTTTCTAATGTCACCTGTAATTATTCCTTTGTTTCACATGCAAGTATTTATGAATAGCAATTAGTGTCAAATGCATATATCAAAAATTGAACATTGGACGTTCTTCGCAAGACAAAACAGAAAAAGGGAAAATAATTTGGCAATTGGTCTGAAAAGCGAATTTGTATTGATTTTTGAATTTTCCTGTAAATAGTGTTTATGTACAAGAGGCTGACGTCCTAGTAAGAGAATGCCGCCGAGCAACATAGAGTTTATACAGCTTTTGTGAAAAGGAAAACAAAACAGCTATGTGAAAAATCCCACTGGGTTCCAACTCTGCTATCGCCTTTATGTCTTCAAGCGTCTCATCATTCGGCTGCTTAGTTGAAGATGAAGCTGATTGATCGATGCCGTCTGAACCTGATAGTTGATGTCGAATTCTGCATGCATGGTGACCCAATGAGACATAGTATTACGCTTTAATCCCTAACTTGTGCCTGGACCGCCCTTTCGGGTTTTCAGTCCATCGGGATACCCATTTTTGCCCAAGCCGCCCTTTCAGGTTTTCGACTTGTCGGGTGTACAGATTTTTTCATTTCATCCCTTATTTTTGCCCGAACCCTTTTGGTTCGCCGGGAAGCCCTTACTTTTACCTAGGTGTGACAACCTAGCGGGTCTTTATTCATGCGTAGTATCTTTTTACTATGTCTGCATTGGCGGGGTGAGGAAGGTCGTCACCATCCATGGTGGTTAGAATCATGGCTCCTCCTGAGAAGACATGCTTAACCACAAATGGCCCTTCGTACGTAGGGGTCCATTTGCCCCTGGGATCACTTTGAGGGAGAATCATGCGCTTGATTACCAGGTCCCCAACTTGATACTCTTGTGGTCTAACTTTCTTGTTAAATGCCCTGATCATCCGTTTTTGATACGTTTGACCATGACAAATAGCAGTGAGTCTCTTCTCGTCAATTAGGTTTAACTGATCAAGTCGAGTCTGGATCCAATCATCTTCGCTCAAGCCTGCATCCTTCATTATCCGGAGAGAGGGTATCTGGACTTCAATAGGCAAGACTGCCTCCATGCCATAGACCAAGGAAAAGGGTGTTGCTCTGGTTGACGTCCTTGCTGAGGTACGGTATCCATGAAGAGCAAACGGTAACATCTCGTGCCAATCTTTATAGGTCACTGTCATCTTCTGCACAATCTTCTTGATATTCGTATTTGCTGCTTCTACAGCCCCATTCATCATCGGCCGGTAGGGAGAAGAGTTGTGGTGTTGTATCTTGAATTGCTAGCAGAGCTCAGTGATCATCTTGTTGTTGAGATTGGTACTATTGTCCGTAATGATCCTTTCCGGGACGCCGTATCGACAGATCAGGTTATGAAGAATGAACCGTGCTACGACGTTCTTGGTTACCATAGCATAGGAAGCTGCTTCAACCCACTTCGTAAAGTAATCAATCGCCACCAGGATGAAGCGATGCCCGTTGGATGACGTAGGTCTGATCTCACCGATCATATCAATGCCCCACATTGCAAACGGCCAAGGTGCTGTTAAGACATTCAGAGGTACTGGAGGAACATGCACCTTATCAGCATATATCTGGCATTTATGACATGTCCGAGAATGTTGGTAACAGTCAGCTTCCATTGTGGACCAGAAATATCCTGCCCGAAGGATTTTCTTTGCCATAGTGTGTCCACTGGAGTGTGCTCCGAAGGTACCTTCATGTAGTTCTGCCATGATCTTTTCTGCTTCAGTCTTATCCACACAACGCAGTAATGTTGAATCATGGTTTCGCTTGTATAGAATGCCATTACTGAGGAAGAACTTTGCTGCGAACCTTCTCAGAAACTTTTTGTCATTGATGGATGCACCTTCAGGGTATTCTTGAGCTTCCAAGTACCTCTTCACTTCATGATACCAAGGTTTTTTTGTTACCTCTTCAGCCTCGAGATCACAGCAATGTGCAGGTTCATCTAACTTCCAGATAATGATCCGGGGAGCCTCGTTGTCCCATTTGACTTTGAACATAGAAGACATCGTAGCCAGCGCGTCTGCCAACTAATTCTCCTCTCTTGGGAAGTGTTCAAAAGTTATCTCCGTGAAATGGGGGATCAATGCCAACACACACTCTTTGTAAGGAATAAGATTTGGGTGTTTCGTATCCCACTCGCCTTTGATCTGATTGATCACGAGAGCGGAATCTCCGAAGACACTCAGAAACTTGATCCTTAAGTCAATTGCAGCTTTAAGACCCATGATGCATGCCTTATACTCCGCCATGTTGTTGGTGCAGTTGAAACATAGCCGGGCAGTGAGTGGAGTATGAGTGCCTTGAGGGGATATGATCACAGCTCCAATACCATTACCTAAAGCGTTTGAGGCTCCGTCAAAGTGCATAGACCATCAGGATCCTTCCTCAGGTCCTTCATCCGGTCCAGGTACTTCACAATCAGTTACTACCATGATATCCTCGTTTGGAAATTCAAAGTTCATAGATTGGTAGTCATCCACTGCCTGGTGTGCCAAATTGTCTGCCACTACACTTCCTTTGATTGCTTTCTGAGTCGTGTACTGGATGTCATATTCCGTCAAGATCATCTGCCATCTTGCTATTCTTCCGGACAAGGCAGGCTTTTCGAAGATATACTTTACTGGATCCATCTTTGATATTAACAGAGTAGTGTGAGTCAGCATATACTGTCTCAACCGGCGAGCATCTCATACCAAAGCGCAGTAAGTTTTCTCGAGCAGTGAGTATCGGGTCTCACAGTCGGTAAACTTTTTGCTAAGGTAATAAATGGCATGCTCTTTCCGGCCAGACTCGTCATGCTGCCCCAACACACACCCCATTGAGCTGTCAAGTACTGTCAAGTATAGTATTAGAGGTCTCCCTTCAACTGGTGGCATAAGAATGGGTGGTTCTTGGAGATACTCTTTGATTCTTTCGAAATCAGCCTGACATTCATCATTCCAACGTACTACCTGATCTTTCTTCAGCAGCTTGAAGATTGGTTCACAGGTAGCAGTTAGATGTGAGATGAATCGGGCGATGTAATTCAGCAATCCTAGAAAGCCTCTGACTTCTTTTTCTGTCTTGGGAGCTAGCATCTCTTGTATGGCTTTCACCTTGGCAGGGTCCACTTGAATACCTTTATCACTTACGACGAAGCCTAGCAATTTTCCAGATCTCACCTCGAAGGTGCACTTGTTCGGGTTTAATCTCAGCTTGTACAACTTCAGACGGTCAAACAGCTTCCGTAGATGGTCAAGGTGTTCCTCCTCAGTTTGGGACCTTGCAATCATATCGTCGACATACACTTCGATCTCATGATGGATCATGTCATGAAATAAAGCAACCATGGCACGTTGGTAAGTTGCCCCAGCATTTTTCAACCCAAAAGGCATGACCTTGTAGCAGAAGGTGCCCCACTGAGTAACAAAGGTAGTCTTTTCCATATCTTCAAGAGCCATCTTGATTTGATTGTAACCTGAGAACCCGTCCATGAAGGAGAATACTTTATGCTGAGCAGTATTGTCAACCAAAATGTCGATGTGAGGCAGAGGGAAGTCATCCTTAGGGCTGGCCCTATTCAAATCCCTGTAGTCAACACACATTCTGACCTTACCATCTTTCTTCGGCACTGGAACCACGTTGGCAACCCACTGAGGGTAAGAAGTCACTACTAGAAAACCGGCATCAAATTGTTACATAACCTCAGCTTTGATTTTCTCGGACATCTCTGGACGCATACGGCGGACCTTCTGTTTTACTGGCGGGCAGTCTTCCTTGGTAGGCAGGTGATGAACCACAATGTCGGTATCCAACCCAGGCATGTCTTCGTAAGACCAGGCGAAGATTTCCACATAGTCATGCAGCATCTGGATCAACCGTTGTTTCACACTGAGCTCTAGATTAGCACCAATCTTGACTTCCTTTATGTCTATCTCAGTACCCAGATTTACCGTTTCCACTGGCTCTTCATGTGGCTGAATGGCACTCTCTTCCTGGAGTAGCAGTCTTGCAAGCTCACCAGGCACTTTGCAATCATCTTCACCTTCGTCTTCGGCTAAGTTTATCGGATTTTCGAAGTCATAACTGGCAGTAGCAGAGTCGTTACCAGTGAGATCCAGAGTGGATTGGAACCTGTATAAGTGAGTGTGTGTAAATATAGCTGTTTTGCAATATATAAAGAAAGAAAGGGAGCACAAGATTTGAAATGTAAAAAACGTCCAATGCTTTTATTCATGATATATGGAAGTGACACACAAAAGCCCTCACAAATGAAGCCACGGTGCCCCGGGTAAGACACCGGGCCATAAAGTTTCAAATTATTGTTCGTTACAACTTTAAAACAAAGTATGTTCATTATTGTGTGACAAAAGTAACAGGCATAGAGTCTTTGGCAGTCCAGTTGCTTGGTCCACCGTTGGTCGTTGAGTAGATCCAGCTGTCAAACTCAGATTCTTCCACTTCGTCTTCATCCCCAATAGCATTTACTCCATGGTTAGGCATGGGAGCAGTCACCACATTAGGCTTCTCGGGCGCCTCGAACTGAACCTCTTTAGCATCAATAAGGTCTTGAACCTTATTCCTCAGAGCCCAACAATCATCTGTGTTATGTCCCGGGCTATCAGAGTGATAAGCGCAACGGGCGTTGGGGTTGTATTTCGGAGATGTTGTGTTTACCACCTTCATGGCTTCCTTGACAGTTACCAGGCTAGTTGACAGCAGTTGCGGCAGGATCTGAGAGAGAGTCATGCTGAGCCGAGTATACTGCCTTTTGGGCCTCTCAGCTCTTGGCTGGTTGTATTGCTGAGGAGCAGAAGTAGGCTTAGAAATAACCACCGCGTTGACAGCTTGGCGGCGTTCCGGTTTGTTCTGTCTCCTGGGACCATACACAGCACTGGCTTCCTCTTTAAAGGGCTTCTTTTTAGTATTTGAGGGGGCACCCTTCTGTATCTTCCCTGATTTTATACCAGCTTCGATCCTCTCACCAGTCAGGATCAAGTCAGTAAACCCAGCAGAGGAATTACCAATGAGATGGTTGAAGAATGGACCAGATAGGGTCCCCAAGAACATGTCCACTAGCTCACGATCCGTCAAAGGTGGCTGCACCCTGCCAGCCAGATCTCTCCATTTCTGTGCGTACTCATTAAAACCTTCACCCGTTCCCAGTGACATACCCTGGAGTTGGGTACGCATGGGAGCGAGGTCGGAATTATATTGATACTACTTATAAAAAGCAGTGGCCAAATCCTCCCAGTTATGAATGTTGGTTCCATCCAGCTGATAGAACCATTCGAGATGAGTCCCTGAAAGACTCTCCTGGAAGAAGTGGATCCATAAGTTCTTGTCTTCTGTGTAAGGCTGGATCTTCCTTACATAAGAGCGGAGGTGCATCTTAGGACAAGAAGCCCCGTCATACTTCACAAAGGAAGGCGCCTTGAACTTGTGTGGGATCACCACCCCAGAAGATAACCCCAAGTCTCCGAAATCCAACCCAGGCACACGTTGAATCTCCATAGCATTTAACTTGTCCTCCAGTTGTTTATACCGGTCCTCAGCAGGAGGGTACTGTTCATCATTGAAGTCTGTCTCGGTGTCAGAGACCACAGGACTAGGAACCTCTCTCCCTTGGTGACTGCCTTCCCCCACAGACGGAGTAGTCCTCTCAGCTTCATTTTGCAATGTATTCCCGAGTCTGCGCCCAGTGTTGAACATCACAGTCCTCTTCTTCTTTTTCTTCTTCAGGAGCAAAGCCTTCATCTCTTGTTGTCCTTGGGCCAGGTTCATGACCATCTCTTGAAATTGAGCGTTCTGGGCCTGGAGGGCCTTGATAGCTTGCTCGGTAGTGAGTTCAGGATTCATGATGACTGAGTGCTGAAATAAACAGCGAAGAAGATTAAGAAACCTGTAGAAAAAGGGGTACCTGTTATGCACATGATGCATGATATGCTATTTATGCAATGCATTCAAGGGTTCGAAAGTTCAAATTCGTTGTAGCCAAAAAAGAACACACTTTTTATTAGGAAATAAATTGTTCAGTACATCAAGGCCTCATGGGCAAAACATAACTAATCCCAAAAGACACTGCGCATCCTCTTTGGAGCAATGTAAGTGTTGAGAGTCTTTTCCTCGTGCAGTAGACGCGTGAGCTCCAAGACCTTCTTCTCACTGGCATGTAGACTGGCTTCAAGAGAATTCCGTTCTTCCTTAAGCTGGATCCAGCTCTTCTGCATTTCTTCCCAGGATGTAGGCATGTCAGGATGTTGAATAGTGTATGAGACCTCTCCTTCCAACACTGGCTCTTTGATTACAGGGAGAACATGAGGATATGGCATCACTAACTTCTGGGAGCGGGCTCATACCCACTTGAGATAAGGCTCCAACGGGATGGAGTTCTTGTGCCCCAGTGTCTTGCTATCTACCCTGTTGGGCATCCTTCAAGCTCTGATAATTCTCTGGCGAAGTCCTTGTGCATCGTTGTCGAAGTCAAAAACTATGTCAGGAATCAACATATCATGAGGGCCATCCCTCCGAGCATATCCAAACTGCCTCAAAGCCAAACAGGGGTTGTAAGTAATACCTCCCCTGATTCCAAGTAAAGGAACGTTAGGATACTCCCCACAACGATCAATGATAGTGACATTCTCTCTAGACCGAGAACACCAATGTATATCAGCATGTGTAAGAGTCATCAATCGTTGTGACCATCTCAAATCCCGCTCGTTCTTCGAAACTGATTGTGGAAGGTGCGAAATAAACCACCTTGCCAGGAGAGGAGTGCAGCACATGAGAACACCTCTTTTTCTCATGGTTCGAGTGTAACATGAGTGAAGGATGTCCCCAAGCAACGTAGGTATAGAATTTCTGGATATGAAGATCTTGACAGCATGGATATCTATAAGCTGATCTGGATTAGGGAACAACACCAACCCATAGACAAGGAGTGCCACAACTTCTTCAAAAGCTTGTAGGTCAAGGGAGTTCCAACATTCTTGTGCTTTCTCAAACAGAAACTTGGCCAAGAACCCTTTGATACCACTTATAACTTCCCAATGTCCCTTAATGTCAGATGGTTGTAGGCATAATGCTTTAGCAACCTCTCCAAAGTAGGCACCAACTGATAATCCGGGAAAGTAAAATAGTGGTGCAGAGGGTCGAAGAACTGGAACAACACTTTCACCATATCCTCTTCAATGTTGGTATTGACCAAGCTGATGAGTCTACCATGCCTTTCACTGAATGAAGAGTTCTCGGGAATCCTGGACGTAAGTTCCTTAAGCTGAGGAGGGACCCTGACAAGGTTGACCTGAATTGTCTTTCTGCGGATAGTTTCCATGTCCTACAAAACAAGAACAAAGATGAAGATTCGAACCCCTGAAGCGGTTAGTCAATGCATATGATGCTGTATGATGTTATGATGCTATGATAAAAGCACACCACAAGTATTTACAAAAGCAAACATGGTAAAGCACACAAGTCACACCACAGCCCTTAGAGTTTAGGCCAGCATGAAGTTTAGGGTACTACCCTCTTGAAGTTGGTGGGCTCAAAAACCTGTCCTATCAAAAGTAACCGGGTTCTAAGGAGCTCAATATCATAGGGTTATTTTCTATGTTGATTGTTTTGATTTAGCCACTGAACTGGCGATCAAAATATTCCAAGAAAATAACCCCCAATGAGTGTAGTATCGAGTATCAACCAACTTCGGACTGCACCAAAGTCAGTTATCTCAATACCCCTAAAGAGGCCAAGATGGTTCAATTAAGGTTCCTAAGGTTAGTTGATGCTTCACAACACCACGCGGCGGCCCCGTACTCTCCTTGACTTGAGTCAAGGGTTACCGGTACTCACCAAAGTGCCACATCAACGTAGCAGACTGCTTCAACCGTGTCGGTATACCCCGCACAGTTCCCTCACAGTCTTGTTGCTACTTTCTAAGAGGTATTCCCCAGATCCGGGTTAGGATCTATAGAACTCCCAAGACAGGCCAAATAATATTAAAGCACACAAATCATGCAATTTAAAACATAAGTATGATATATCCTAAGGTACACCTCACTTTATCTTGTCCCCAGCAGAGTCGCCAGTTCTGTGATCGGTGGAAATAGAACTGACTGTTTAAAGCTGGTTTCGCGAAATGTCGCGGAAGCAAGAGTCGCCACCGTCTTTTATGTTCTCTAACATGGAAAGGACAAAAGCACAGCAAAATTCCTTATGAGAATGTTTCTCGGTTTGGGAGGTAGATTTATAGAAAGGGAAGGTGTTAGCACCCTTTCTATCCGTGGTTATCCACGGGCTCTTAGGTACTTGCTCTTGTGTTTTCAAAAGGTGTTTGCTTTTCAAATGTGAGTGGGTTTGAAAAAGTTTCTTTGAAAGATTTCTGAATAACTCTTGTATCTGTCCTCAAGAGTGTTTGAAAAATTTGTTTGAAAACTTTTGAAAGTGTGAGGGTGAAAAGATTTTTGATTTGTTTTTGAAGAGAGCAAGTACCCATGAGTCATCTATCTACCCTAAGGAATTAAGCTGCGTAAGTGTCCTTTAGATAGTGCTATCCCACCATTGAGAGATAGGTAGCACCATCGTTGGAGGTGTTCGGGTCAATTCGATTATCGGGACAGTGTGGTCACCGAAGCAACAGTTAGGACACCTTAGAAGTAACCCTAATGTCCTAGATCCTTTTTAATCTGAGGCAACCGTTTCGAGGCAACTGTTTCGAGGCAACTGTTTCGAGGCAACTGGATCTTGGACATAAGAGCGACCGCTAAAACGTCTTATACTTGACGACCACGTTTCGAGGCAACGAGTGAAGCGTACCCTAAGAGTGGCATGTGCTTTGTGTGTTATATTCAGTTAATGTTTGTCTTTGTTATTTGTGAGCTACGAGTTAATTCTATTTTCATACATTCTTTCATGCATTTAACAGTTAAGGGGTGCGGAAAGTAAATTGCGGAAACATAAATCCTACGCTATTACAAGGCGTGGGTCTATACATCGCCAAAATACAAAGACCCGTTTTTGGTAAATAAGTACGGAAAGTAAATAAAGCAGTAAAATCCTAATTACTATTACAATCTTGAAAGCAATTACATAATAATAAACTATGCGCGAATAAAAATTAAATCGGAAATGTTCTAAGGGTGTTGACCCTTTTAAGAAAAGAAATTGAATTTTTTTTTGGTCTTTTTAGTGATTAAATGAAATTAAAACTAATTGTTAAACTAATTAATTAATTTATTAAAAAGAAAATATTTTTGTATTTTTTATGTTTTTTATTATGAAATAAAATAAAAAGAAATAAAATTAAAAGTTAATTTTACCTAATTCTAAATCTATTTTAATTATTAAGAAAAGAAGTTAAAATTGCCTAATTAAACTATTTATTTGTTATTATTTTATTTACAAAAATAATATGAGAATAATAATAATAATGTTAATTCTATTTTTTTGATTTTTTTATGAAAATATGTTAGTTGGTTAATTTGTTAATAATAAATAAATAAGGCAAATAAAGAAAATGAAAATGACAAAATAAAAAAAGATTAAACCCAAGGGGGGTGTGGGCTGGAATTTGAGGGTGTTTGATTGAGATTTGAGGCTCATTTGAACAAGGCCTGTTGACTTTTCCTGGTTGCCTGCGTCCCTGTTGACTCCAGAACATGGTGTTCCTTATGCTTGGCTCTTGGATCTGTAATGGTGGACACTTGGCTGACTCCTGGATGAGGTCTATGGTGGAAGCTTATTTGAGAATCTGCACAAGAACACTTTGAAAAAAATGTCAATGAAATATGGGGGGACCTGGGAATCGAACCCAGGTCCCAGAGATTACAAGACACATGGCCAACCACTGAACCAAACGCGTTTATTTGTAAACATAATAGAAACAAAAGAATAAATGAAATAAGTGCGCTATATGCTGGAAAAACACAAAAAGGCGCGCCATGTTTGAATGGCCCACTCCCTGGTTGCCACGCCATGATCATCTTCGTTCTGAAACAAAAAAAACACAGGCAAATAACAGGGGTTTTAAACCCCCACTAATTTCAACAGTGAAAAATAGCGATTAGAAATTGGGACAACATAAAAAAGGCGCGAGGATCCCATTCAATTCGTCTCATCATGCTGAGTTTGACCATATATGTTTGGAGTCTTAATTTTACAGCATGAGAATAACCCCAATTTCAAAGCTCTGAAAACCTAGAAATCGCTAATGGTAATTTTCAATCCAGGGCGTTATACTCAAATTGAATTATATGGAAAGCTTCATTTGGACCCCGTGAGTACAATGCAATCAATGAAAAGAGTTAAAAATGCATAAATGTATGACTGTGATTTTGAGAAAGAATGAAAACCGTATGACTTGTGTAGCGTGATTCCTTGAGTGATTTGGCTTAATTCTGATTGCAAAAGGTTCCTGGAAGGGTCAGGAGTGTGTTTGGATCAGAGAAGAGGCTCGAAATATGCTGGAAATAGGTTTTCAGTTTCTCACTTTTCCTTTGAAAATTTGAAATTGCTTTTGTTGTTTGGGAGTGTTCTAGCTCGTTTCTTCTATCTCAGAAGCTTGCACATGTGTATATGAATAAGAATCAACCCATAATGTGTGTCTTTAAGCCTTGCAATTATGTTTTGGATTTTGCCATAACCTCCATTGAAAATCTTGCCATTTTTGCTTCAAATTTGAATTTCATGCTTGGAATAGGCCTTGCACGAATTTGTAATGTGCTTCATGGTGTATCAAAGCTATTCAAGCCACAAAATATCCTTCCATTTATTTTCTTGATTTTTATTTGAATTTTAAAGATTTAAAATGAATTAAATCAAATAAAATTAAATAAAAATGGAAAAATTAATTTTTAATCTTGAAATAAATTGTGGGACACGTGGGAGGCATGGAAAAGCTGAACCAAGTGGAAAAAGTGGGCCCCTTTTGTCAAAAATGAAGTTTCAAGGATAATTGACTTTGGCCATTTCACAAAAATTTCCCAACTTCTCCAATGCATATCTTGCTCAATTTTGAAGCTATGAACATGTTCTTGGACATTTTGGAAAGGTATTGAAGTCCTCTAACTAATGTATTTGGTCCCATGTCATTTTGATTTAACAATCTCAAGTTATGGTCTTTGACTTAAAGTGCCTTTTTGTTGACTTTTGAAAATGACCTATAATGTTGAAATTGATAACTTTTTGTGGGAGCATTTCTTGGACTTGGAATGTGAAGATGAATTGTAGGAAATGTCCTCCCCTTCAAAATGAGCATTGGATGGGATTTTTCTGATGAACCATGAAAAAGTTATGCCTTGGTCAAGTTACAGTTGACTTTTCAACTGTCCAAAAATAGAAACTTTTGACACCTTGATGAATTTTGAGCCATTCTTGTGGAATCATGGTCAAGACTTGACCAAATGATGATTTTGGCTTCAAAATAAGATGTTGACCAAAAATTTTGACTTTTGACTGCCAAATGACCATTTTGCCCCTGTAGTTGACTGTGGGGAAATTAGGGTTTTTGACTGTGCAACTTGACCTTGTGAGCCTTGAAACTTGACATGTAGGTGCTTGACAATGTATATGGGCACATGTGACTTGATTGAGCCCTTGAAAACCTCAACTTCCATGCAAGAACCAAAACCCTAATTTTGACTGGCTTAGGAGGCCTTTGGACTGTGCAACCCTTGAGTAGACTTGAGATGATGCTTGTCAAATCTTTGAAGAATATGGGAGGGAAAATTTTGGGGTACAATAGATTTCCTTGGAGAGGGAGCTGAACAGAAGTGTTATTGAATGTAAGGAAGTCATGGATCTAATCAAAGCTGCTGGCCTGATGAAAACAGTGGCTAAGTTTTCGAACTTCTATAAGATTCTTGTCAAAGAATTCATAGTAAATTTGTCTAGTGGATGTGCTGATGGATAGTCAGTTGATTTTAAGAGTGTTTATGTGAGAGGAAGGAAGGTAAATTTCTCTCCTACTGTGATACACAAATACCTAGGAAGGCCTGATGATGCTCATCCTGAGCTTAAAGTTACTGACAACCAGGTTTGTCAAACCATCACTGCCAAGCAAGTCAAGCACTGGCCCTTGAAAGGGAAGCTAACTGCAAGCAAGCTGAGTATGAAGTTTGCCATACTGCACAAAATTGGTGCAGCTAACTGGGTTCCCACCAACCACAAATCCACCATTTCCACGGGTTTGGGAAGATTTATCTATGCTGTTGGAACTAGAACAAACTTTGATTATGGCAACTACATATTTGATCAAACATTGAAACATGCTGAGAGTTGTGCTATTAAAGGCCCTATTGATTTTCCCTCTCTCTTGTGTGGTATAATCATTGATCAGTGTCCTAATATTCTGGTTGAAAAGGACTCTGTGTGCAAAAGAGCTCCTGCACTTGGTTTTCACTATAAGCTGTTTTAGGGAACTCATGTCCCTGACATTGTTATGACATCTGCGGAGACATCAAATGTCAAAGCTCATTCCAAGAAAGCTGATCTTATAGCTGTTCTAAAAGAAACCTACAGAGAGCTTGATGCAAGAAAAAGGACTTTTGAAGAGCTGATTGCTAGTCTGGAATAGGAGGAGAATGAAGAACAAATGAGGGAAGAGGATGTTGATGACGAACACCATGATGGTTCTGCAAGAAGCTCACCAGAAAATGTTGCTGAAAATAGTGCTTCCTCAGGGGATGACAGTACCTGAAGGTCTGCATTTTGCTGAGTTGAAAAGATTGATGCTGGAACCTGTTGCTGCTATTTGATATCTTCTCTTTGTTTCTGTGTTTTTTTTTAATTTCCTTTTGGATGACTGTAAAACTTAAAGTACTGGTACCTTTGGCCTCTTTATGGCTAAAAAGGGGTAGAAGAAATTGTGGTAATTTTGGTAGAATTAAATATTGGTAGCTGTTATTAAAAAATTCTGCTGCTTTCTAATCTCTGATTGTTTAGGGGTTTTAGCCAAAAATTTGCCAAAGGGGGAATTTGTAAGTGTTTGTTTGTTGGCATTATTTTTTGGTAAAACCAGATTTGCGAATGTCATGACTGATGTCATAACATTCTGGGATAAAGGTACATTCTGCAGAAGGAATGTTCTATAGGAACTACTCAGTATGAGTTAATATCATGATCAATAAGCTATGATCATATGTACTGAATTCTACCAAAATCAGTGATCAAGATACATGATGTCATAACCAATGTTAAGACATCTTGTACTGATCAAGTTGTTATGCATATTTATTATTCTTGAGAAATTTCAGGAATCTGGTGTGCTACTCTGAGTTGAAGAATATTGTCCAGATCAGTTGCTCACGTGGACATTAGGTTAACCTTGCTTAACCCTAATCTGCTATGATGAAAGTCCAAGACCAAGTCTTTAGGTTAACTTTAGTTAACCCTAACTATTTTTATGGAAGCCCTAAAAGAAGAATAGTCTGCATATATATTTCTCACGAAGCCTAATGGTGAGCTGCACTTTTTGACAGAAGATCAATAAGGTATTGTATAGTTGTAACTACTGTGAGCCAAGCAATTATCATTTTGATAAGTGACTTGGAGTAGGATTTGGTTCTAAGGGTTGTTTATCACTCAAAGCTTTGAAGCACGAGTGTTGTGTATCTTGATTAAATCTTTGAAGAAAAATCAAGTGTGTGTATTGAAGAATGTCTTCATAATCTCATTAATCAATAGATTAGTATCACTATTGTGATTGAGGGGGAGTGAGTAGGAACTCAGGTTTAAGTAGGACTTAGATCGAAGTTGCATTGGGTAGGTCTTAAGTGAAGGAGATAAACTGGTTGGTTTATTCCTAAATTAATACCTCTTATAGTGAATTTCCTCCCTGGCTTGGTATCCCCCAGAGTAGGTGTTGTTACACACTGAACTGGGTTAACAATTGATTGTGTTATTTACTGTATTTTAAACTACTGTTTTGGAGTGTGTACAAGTTTGTCAGATACGGTGTCATAACATTCACTGTGACATTAAGTATCTGTTGCCAGAATTTCAATTTTCTTTCTCAAAAATAACCTAAATATTTTCTTAATTATATTTTTAGGGTTTCTAATTATTCTCGCATTTAATTCGCCGTGCGCATTTTAATTCTTTTTTCCATTATCGTAACTGCTTCGAGTTTGTAATAGTGACTAGGATTTTAAGCTTCTGCATTTTTATTTTCAGTCGAGATAATTATGTAACTTCCAAAGCCTTGTAATAGCTAGGTTTATTTTTCGCACTTTAAATTCCTGCAAATATTTAACTGTCTAGATGTATGCTAATAGGATTGTATGGCAAGAATATCTGGAAATTTAAATGGTAGATCACCTAATGTGAAAAGATTAAATAACTGAAACAATTCATATGCACATATTCACTCCTAGGGTTTACCCCACTTTGGTTCCCTTCGGTAAACAATCATTAAGCATAGGAGATTTTAGTGGTTGCCCTCTAGCCTAAAAGATCAAAATGTCCCATTCGAATGTTGCCTCGGAAAGATCTTAAGACTCTAGGGTTACTACTGAAGTTTTCTAACTATTTCTTTAGTGATTGTACTTGTCACTTTCGAATGTCCCTTACAACTCCAACGATGGTGCTACCTACTCCTTAATAGTAGGATAGCGCTGTCTAAAGGAAATGAGAACAAACAATCTTTTTTCGAGTAGGTAGAATCTTAAGTACTTGCTCAATAAAAACTTTTCACACAAACACCTTTCAAAACAAATTTTCAAAACAACTTCATCATACCCTTGAGGACTGATACAAGGGATATCACGAACTAAAACATTTTCAAAACAAGCACACACAAGAAATTTGAAAAAAAATGAGCAAGTACCAAAGAGCCCATGGAAAACCATGGATAGAAAGGTTGCTAACACCTTCCCTTTCTATAATCTACCCCTCGTACTCAGAATATCTCGAAAAAAGGGTTTTTTTCTGTTCTTTTTCCTTTTCCATGATTGGATGAAATAAAAGTCGGTGGTGACTCTTGCTTACCGCGACATTTTGCGAACAAAAACGCAAAATGCAAACCAGTAAAAATAGTCGGTTCTGCCACCGTATCACAGAACTGGCGACTCTGCTGGGGAGTTAATAAGTGGGGTATACCTTAGGATCTAAGTCATTAAAATGCTTCTCTTAATTGTCTTGATTGCTTTACTTTTGAGGGTTTCTTTGGGGTTACTATAGATCCTACACCCGGATCTGGGAGCACTCATTAGGTAAACAACAATAGATCGTGGAGACTGTACGACATAGACCGATATGGTTTAAGCGACGGTTGTGTTTGTGTGGCACTTTGGTTGGTACCGGTATCCTTCGTTGGGAAACGAGGAGAATACGGGGCCGCCGCATGGTGTCGTGAAGCACTAACGGACCTTAGAACCTTAGTTTAACAAACTTGGCCATTAGAAAGTAGTGAGATAGCCGGCCTCGATGTAGAGCTGAGGATTGGTTGATACTCGATGCTACACTCATTGAGATCAGACTTTCGGGTTATTTCGACCGCAAGAAAATATTGCTTGAGCTAAGACAATGCTCGACAAAGGATGGTCAGTGATATTGAGATCCTCTAGAACCCGGTTACTTTTTAAGACAGGTTTGAAACCAACTAAACTTCAAGAGGGTACTACCTTTAACCTCATGCAGGCCTTAAACCTAAGGACTTTGTGTGATTTGACTGTGTTTTCTATACCTGTGTTCGCTATACCTGTGTTTTCTCATGAAATCATGCATCATAACATGGCATCCATTCTTATTACACTAACCATTTCAAAGACCAATGGATTTATCTTTATTCTGTTTTTCAGATCATGGCATCCGTTCGTAGAAACACTATCCGAATCAGCTTTGTGAAGATACCTTCCTAACCCAACGAGCTAGTATCAAGGGTTTCTGAAACTTCTGTGTTCACTAAGAGACATGGTCGACTTCTCAATCTGGTCACTTCAAATTTTGATGAAAAGATGTTGAGTGTACTCTTTCAGTTCTTTGATCCCAAGCACCACTGCTTCACCTTTCCAGACTATTAGTTGGTGCCTACCATGGAAGAATTCTCTCAGTTGTTGGATATACCCATTCTTGAGCAGTTACCCTTCACAGGTCTAGAAGAAGTTCCTAATCCAGAAGTCATTGCCTCAGCTTTGCATCTGAAACGGGCCGACGTGGTATCCAATTGGGAAACAAGAAGCAGAGTCAAGGGTTTTCTAGCTAAGTTTCTGATAGACAAGGCCCAGCTGTTTTGGGATGATATGGATTTTCAGGCTTTTAAGGAGGACTTGGCTCTTCTAATCTATGGGTTAGTCCTATTCCCTAATCCCGACTCATTCATAGATGTGAATGCTATCAAGATCTTCCTCTGTTGTAACCCTGTGCCTACCTTACTCGGAGATATTCTGCACATTCTTCATACTAGTACCATGAAGAGAAAAGGGATTCTTATGTGCTGCATGTGATTGCTGTCGAGGTGGTTTATTTCTCACCTCCCTAAGTCCATACTGAAGGATGAAGAAGGTTTGGGTTGGTTGCAAAGGATAATGTCACTCGCTCACATGGATATTCTTTGGTGTTCTCGAGCTATGGAAAACACTGCTATTATTGGCCGTTGCGGGGAGTACCCTAATGTCCCGCAGCTTGGTATCAGAGGAGGTATAACCTACAATCCTTGTTTAGATCTGCGACAATTTGGTTACGCTCGAAGGGATGGTCCTCATGAGTTACTTATCGAGGGTATTATATTCAACTATGAGGATGACGCTCACGAGTATCGCCGGAGGTTCATAAGAGCTTGAGGCATGGTAAACAGGTCTGGCGTCAAGGCTTTGGGGCCAAAAACTTCCATTCCTCTGGAACCTTACCTCCAATGTGTACGAGCTCGGGCCCAGAAGCTTATGATGCCCTATGTGGCCGTTTTACTAGTGATTGTGGAACCCAATACTGAAGAAGGTATTCCTTACACGGTTCTCTATCCTTATATGCCCACTGATATTGGGGAATTACAGAGATCTTGGATTCAGTTGATGAAGGAGCAGGATACTTACAGGGATCAGTTCCATGCTCAAAAGAGGAAGGTTTTAGAGCTCACAAAGAAACTGCATGAAGAGAGAGGGCTCAATGATTATCTCGTCACAAAGAGAAAGCATCCATGGGAATTTTTATTTCTTTTCTAGTTTTAGATTTATTTTTAATTGTAACTCCTAAAAGGCATTTTGAACCTTCAAATCCAGCTAATAAAATCTTTGTTTATTATGGTTTGCAAATTTAAATTTTCCGAAGTCTTTGAAATCATTGCATACGCATCCCATTATCATACACATCATTACATGTAACATCACAGTTTTCTCATCTTCTTCGCTGTTTATTTCAGCATAAATGTCTTCCGAGCAAACCATCAAAGTCCTTCAGGAACAGAACGCCCAGTTCTAACAAATGTTCATAAGTCTTGCAAAAGGGCAGAAGGATCTGAAAGCCCTTATCCTGAAAGAGAAGAAGAAAAAGAAGAAGGTTGTCGATATTCTGAATATGGGTAGAAGGTTTGGAGAGCGGTTGAAGTGACAAGTCGATCTGACCTCTTCATCTAAGGAAGGGGAGAATCAGGAAGAAGAGAATGACCCCAATTATGCAATTTCTAATAATGATACCAATTACAATGATGAGCAATATCTTCCTGCTGAGGATAGATACAAACAGTTGGAAGATCGTCTGAGTGTCGTGGATGTTCATAGGATACCTGGACTGGATTTCGAAGAATTGGGGTTGGTGTCGGGGGTGGTCATCCCGCATAAGTTTAAAGCTCCAGTTTTTGCTAAGTATGATAGGGTGTCCTGCCCAAAGCTCCATCTCCGTTCTTATGTCAGAAAGATCCAGCCCCACACGGCTGATAGAAATTTGTGGGTTCATTTCTTTCAAGACAGACTTTCAGGGACTCAGCTTGAATGGTTCTACCAACTGGAGGGAGCTAATGTCCGAAACTGGGAAGATCTGGATGCTGCTTTCTACAAGCAGTATCAATGCAACGCCGACCTTGCTCTTACTCGTACTCAACTTTAGAGTATGTCTATGGGTGCAAGTGAAGGCTTTAAGGACTATGCACAGAAATGGAGAGACTTGGCTGGGAGAGTTCAACCCCTGTTGTCTGATAGGGAGTTGGTTGATATGTTTCTGGGGACGCTATCTGGTCTATTTTTCAATCATTTGATCGGCAGCTCGTCTGGCTTCACCGAGCTGATTTTAACTGGAGAGAGAGAGAGAGTAGAAGCTGGGATTCAGAGCGGTAAGATACAAAAGGATGCCTCTTCGAGCTCAGTAAATAATCCTTTTGCCGGTAACAAGGAAGCCAGTGCCATTTATAGCCCGAGGGGCCAAAACAGGGTTGAACATCGTCAGATAGTAAGTGTCGTAATGATACCTAGACCTGCAGTTGCTCCACAACACAAAAATCAACAAAGGGTGGAATGACCACAACGGCAGTTTACCTGCATCAACATTACATTGGCTGAAGTGCTACCTCATCTGCTGAGATCCAACTTGGCAACCTTGAAAGAGGCTCCCAAGAATCCAAATATTATATCTCCCTGATATAATCTGAATGCCCGGTGTGCCTATCATTTTGAGAGTCTTGGCCATTATACAAATGACTGTTGGGCTCTGAGGAACAAAGTACAAGAGTTGATTGAACCAAGGAAATAGAGTTTGATGCTCCAGAGAAGCTAAATGTCATAACGGCTCCCATGCCTAAGCACGGTCGTGGAGTTAATGTTGTTGATACTGATTTGTTTGTTACCTCTATTGATGAAGTTTCTACTTCTCTCATGATTGTCAAGAAAATTTTACTATTTGCTGGTTTATTTCCGGGTTGTGGTGAAGGTTTCCACATGTGTTTGTTGCTACCTTTTGGTTGCCGTTTGCTGAAATTAGGTGTTCAACGCCTGATAGATAGCAAAGAAATTTTGTTTGAGAAAACTTTGGTTCCCGTTGTTCCATCTGAAGACATTGCATTATAACCATTTCCGCCAATCCTTCCAAGGTTTCCTCGAGAAGACCTGTTAGGATTACATCTGCTCCAAGAATCGCTCCGCTGATAATCACTGTTCCTGGTCCTATTTCGTATGTATCGGACAAAGCTTTCCCATGTCATTATGGTGCCGATGTGTATTACCATGGCATCAAACAAGATTTGAAATATGAAGAGGCTGATCCTGATATTGGTAACATTGTCGGGACCAGTAAAATCACCTGAAGTGGAAGGGTCTTCTCTCCTGAGATTTCCCCTAAGACTGTCAACAAACCTATTGTCATTCCATCTGATGTTACTGCTAGTACATCAACTACAGTTCCTGTTCTTACTTCAGTTATTACCCCTGTCGGAGAATCGTCTGATACCCACGGCAAGGAAATTATAGGTGAGCCTGCCCAGACAGAGGCGCCTAAGAAAATTGTTGTGGAAGCCTCTAAGCAAGAAATGGAGGAAATACTGAAAATAATTAAGAAGAGCGACTACAATATGGTCAAACAGCTGGGGCAGACCCCATCAAAGATATCCATGTTGTATTTTTTGTTGTGCTCTGAGGCCCATGAGAAGGCTTTGATTGCATTCCTCAAAACTGTGCATGTGCCGCAAGAGACTTCAGCTTATCAGTTCAAAGATTGTGTGGCCGGCCTGACTGCTGATAATGGGCTGGGTTTTTCAGATGCAGATTTGACACCAAAGGGAAGGAAGCATAATGATTATCTGCATGTCTCGATTGAATTCAGGGGAACCACTATGGCTCGTGTGCTGGTAGATATTGGGTCTTCATTGAAAGTTCTACCGAAGAAGGCATTGGACCGGTTGGATTGCGAGGGTTTAACTCTAAAGCCTAGTAACATTATGGTAAGGGATTTTGACGGATCAAAGAGAATGGTGCACGGGGAGATGGACATCCCTGTCAAAGTGGGTTCTCAGACCTTTGGGTCCACCTTCTATGTGATGGATATCAGGCTGTCGTATTCTTGTTTGCTAGGTCGTCCTTGGATCCACGAGGCTGGGGAAGTTACTTCCACACTCCACCAAATGCTGAAGTATCGGGTGAAATGAAAGATTGTCACCGTGTGGGATGAAGAAGAATACATGGTGAGCCACATCAATTCCTTCCGCTACGTAGTGATGGACGGGGAATTCATAGAAACTCCTTGTCAAAACTTCGAAGAGGTCCCTCAGATCTGAGCATTGACTGAAACTACTACTAGCAACAGACCTCCATTGAAGATGGCTTCTCTCAAGGACGCCAGGCTATGGTTGAAGAAGGTGGGTGTACCAATTGGGGTCAGCTCCCTGATTTCACTCATAAAACTGACAAATTTGGTTTGGGCTTTACTACAAGGGCTCAATGTGCTGTTAGACGCGCTTGGGCTGAAGGACCTCCCCTACGCATCAGCAATCATGGGCTTAATGCCATTGAAGACAGCGAGGAGGACTCAGACATCGACAGCTGGATCTACACAACAACCAACGATGGACCGAGTAACTGGACGGCTAGGGACTTTATACCTGTTTCTTTCATTCCGCAGTAATTGACTTATTTGTTTTAAGATTTGTAGTAAATAATTTGAAACTTTACGGCCTGGTGCCTTGCCCGAGACACCTTAGATTTGCTTGTGAGGGCTATTATTTGTCATTTTATATACCATTAATAAAGCATTGGACGTTTCTTGCATAAAAATTTTGCGCTCTCTGTTTTTCTTTTTTGTTTTTTAGTTTATCAAAACAGTTATTCTCTTACACACACTCACGTATCATAATGCAGACCCATATCCACTCTGGATCCCATTGATAACAGCTCTGCTATTTCCAGTTATGACTTCAAAAATCTGATCAACCAAGCCGAGGACGAAGGTGAGGATGATTGTGAGGTGCCTGGAGAACTTGCTAGACTATTACAGCAAGAAGAAAGGTCCATACAGCCTCATGAAGAGCCGGTTGAGATAGTGAATTTGGGTACTGAGGAAGACAGAAAATAGGTTAAAATGGGTGCAAATCTAGAGCTTAGCGTCAAACAGAGGTTGTTACGATGCTGCACGACCACGTTGAGATCTTCGCCTGGTCCTATGAAGACATGCCTGGTTTGGACACCGATATTGTGGTACATCACCTGCCGACTAAAGAAGACTGTCCTCCGGTTAAACAGAAGGTCCGTCATATGCGCCCTGAAATGTCAGAGAAGATCAAGGAAGAGGTCATGAAACAGTTTGACGCGGGATTCTTAGCTATCACTTCATATCCACAGTGGGTTGCCAACGTCGTCCTGGTACCTAAGAAGGACGGTAAGGTACGGATGTGCGTAGATTACAGAGACTTGAACCGGGAAAGCCCCAAAGATGACTTCCCACTTCCTCACATTGATGTTTTGGTCGACAATATCGTGCAACACAAAATATTCTCCTTTATGGATGGTTTCTCTGGCTACAACCAGATCAAGATGACTCCTGAAGACATGGAGAAGATGATCTTCGTTACACAGTGGGGCACCTTCTGCTACAAGGTGATGTCCTTTGGGTTGAAGAATGCTGGGGAAACTTATCAGCGTGCCATGGTCACTTTGTTTCTCGATATGATTCACCATGAGATCAAAGTCTATGTTGATGATATGATAGCCAGGTATCAGACTTAGGAAGAGCACCTTGATCATCTCTATAAATTGTTTGACAGGTTGAAGACATACAAGTTGAGGTTTAATCTGAACAAGTGCACCTTCGGGGTAAGGTCTGGTAAGCTTCATGGTTTCATTGTCAGTGACAAGGGTATTCAGGTAGACCATGCGAAGGTAAAAGCCATACAAGAGATGTCGGTTCCCCGTACAGAGAAAGAGGTTAGAGGTTTCTTGGGACGTCTGAATTACATCGCCAGGTTCATTTCACATCTGACTGCCACTTGTGAGCCAATCTTCAAGCTTATGAAAAAAGATCAAGTGGTAAGGTGGAATGATGAATGCGAGACCTCTTTCGAAAGAATCAAGGAATACCTTCAAGAACCACCAATTTTAATGCCTCCAGTTGAAGGAAGACCTTTGATATTATACTTGACAGTGCTAGACAATTCAATGGGGTGTGTGCTGGGGCAGCATGACGAGTGTGGTCGAAAAGAGCATGCAATTTATTACCTTAGCAAAAAGTTTACCAACTGTGAGACACGATACTCATTGCTCGAGAAAACTTGATGCACTTTGACATGGGCTGCTCGCCGACTGAGACAGTATATGCTGAATCACACTACCTTATTGATATCAAAGATGGATCCGTTCAAGTATATTTTCGAGAAGCCCTCTCTCTCCGGAAGGATAGCAAGGTGGCAAATGATCTTAACTGAATACGACATACAATTTACAACCCAAAAAGTAATAAAAGGGGAGTGTATTGGCTGATCATTTAGCTCATCAGCTCGTGGATGACTACCAGTCCATGAATTTCGAGTTCCCGGATGAGAATATTATGTTGGTAACTGACAACGAAGAACCTGGACCGGATGAAGGACCTGAGGAAGGATCCCGATGGTCTATGTATTTTGATGGAGCCTCGTACGCACTGGATAACGACATTGGCGCTATAATCATATCTCCTGAGGGCTGTCATACACTGTTCACTGCCCGATTATGTTTCAACTGTACCAACAACATGGCGGAGTATGAAGCGTGCATCATGGGTCTTCGAGCTGCTATTGACCTAAGGATCAAGTTCTTGAGTGTATTCGGGGATTCCGCTTTAGTGATAAGTCAGATCAAAGGCGAGTGGGATACGAAGCACCCGAATCTCATTCCTTACAAAGAGTATGTACTGACATTACTCTCACACTTTGAGGAGGTAACCTTCGAGCATTTCCCACGAGAGGAGAACCAGTTAGCGGACGCGCTAGCTGCCATGTCCTCTATGTTCAAGGTAAGGTAGGACAATGAAGCTCCCCAAATCAACATAGAGAGGTTGGATGAACCAGCACACTGCTGTGAAATTGATACCAGAGAAGTGGCAGACAAACCCTGGTTTCACGAAGTCAAAAGGTATCTGGAGGCTCAAGAGAATCCCGAAGGGGCACCTGTCAATGATAAGAATTTTCTGAGAAGGTTCGCTGCAAATTTCTTCCTCAGCAATGGAATCCTCTATAAACGCAACCATGACTCTAAACTGCTACGGTGTGTAGACAAGAGCGAAGCATAGAGGATCATGACAGATCTACATGAAGGCACTTTCAGAACCCATTTTAGTGCATATACCATAACTAAGAAGATCCTACGGGCAAGATACTATTGGTGTACTATGGAAGCCGATTGTTATCAGCACTCTCGAACTTGTCATAAATGCCAAATCTACGCTGATAAGGTGCATGTGCCTCTGGTCCCCTTAAACGTCTTGACAGCTCCGTGGCCCTTTGCAATGTGGGGCATCGACATGATCGGCGAGATCAGACCTACTGTGTCTAACGGGCATCGTTTCATTCTGGTGGCTATTGATTACTTCAAGAAGTGGGTTGAGGCAACTTCCTTTGCTACAGTAACCATGAACGTCGTGGCGTGGTTTATCCGACATAACCTGATCTGTCGATATGGTGTACCAGAGAGAATTATTACTGACAATGGTATGAATCTCAACAATACAATGATCACCGAGCTCTGTAAACAATTTAAGATACAACATCATAACTCTTCTCCCTACCGAACAAAGATGAATGGCGTTGTTGAAGCAGCTAACAAGAACATCAATAAGATTATGCAGAAGATAACGGTGACATACAAAGACTGGCATGAGATGTTACCATTCGCTCTTCATGGGTACCGTACCTCAGCACGAACGTCAATAGGGGAAACCCCCTACTCTCTAGTATATGGCATGGAGGCAGTCCCACCCATCAATGTCCAGATACCTTCTCTTAGGATTATGAAGGATGCGGGTTTGAACGAAGACGACTGGATCCAAACCCGACTTCATCAGCTGAATCTAATCAATGAAAAGAGACTTACTACTATCTGCCATTGTCATACATATCAAAAGCGAATGGTCAAGGCTTTTAACAAAAAAGTCAGATGTCAAGAATATCAAGTCAGGGATCTGGTGATCAAATGCACCATACTTCTGCAAGGTGATCCTAGGGGCAAATGGAGCCCCACGTACGAAGGGCCATTCGTGGTTAAGAACATTTTCTCGGGAGGAGCTATGATTCTAACCACCATGGATGGTGACGACCTTCCTCACCCTATCAATGCAGACATAGTAAAAAGATACTATGCATAATCAAAGACCCGCTAGGTAGACTGGCCTAGGCAAAAATATGGGCTTCCCGGCGAACCAAAAAGGTTTGGGAAAAAGTAAGGGATGAAAATGAAAAAATATGTACACCCGGCAAGTCAAAAACATGAAAGGGAGGCTTGGCCAAAAAAGGGTATCCCAGTGGATTGAAAACCCGAAAGGGTAATTGTTGTACCCCAAAATTTTCCCTCGCATTTTTCCACAAGAAATCTCAGCTTCAGGCGTTTCCTGATTTTTCAAACTGACTCAAGAATCGGACAAACGGACTTTTCTCGTCAGTCAAACAAAAATTAGGGTTTTATTGATTTTTAGGACTCTGGATTGCTTCAAATAATTGGCTTAGGGTTTTGGTTGATTCTGGCTCAATTTTGGTCAGGTGGACGTTCTTTGGCATTGAATCAGGAATTAAGGTTTTATGGGCATATTCTCAGAAAGATTAAAATTCCACAGCACTTTGCAAGTTACTCCGAGATTCGGGTCGAATTCGCATTGTTTTTAATTTAATCAATAAGAGGAGGCAGTTGGTTTGAATTCACCAGTCAAAGGATATGCGCAGTTTGGAATTACAGTGTTTGTTGAAAATCAGTGAAAAGAGAGAACGCGCCTGATCAGTGTTTTGATTAACTATTGATTCGCTTTGAAGATACCAGGTTTAATTGATCAGTGTGCTAAAGTATTGTTTATTTAAATTATTTATTATTCTAAATTAAGTGATTGAAATTTATTTTTTCAATTATTTTAATTCAAAGAGTTTTAAATAATAAATAAACAATAAAGAGAAAACAGAATTAAATTGGATAATGGAAACTTTTATTTATCTTTAAATTAATTGTACAATTGATGTTTGGAATTTAATTACAAACATTGGTTTTACTTTGATTTAAATTTAAATAAAAAAGAAAAATGTCCTATTTATTTCTAATTCTTCATGCTTCACTTTATTCCTCTCCATCCGAATATTCATCTGCAAAAGAAAAGGAGAAAAGTCAAAAAGCAGATAAAATAATAAATGACAGAAGAAATTCATCATTAAGGGCCACTAATTGGGATCAGTGAACCCTCTCTACAAATCACGGGATTTCTCCCGGTTCACAGAAAGGGACGAGTTTATTTGCTAAAATTTAATGCACAAGTTTAAAAAATGCACAATTCAAAATTGTCAAAATTGCATAAAGTTCAAATCTCAAACAGCATGTTACAAAGCAAACAGCAAGTCCAAACCAAAGGTCCAAACTCAACTTTCTGCCAAAATTAAAGCAACTATCCAAAAGGCTACTCAAAGCTATCAAAGAAGAAGATTTTGAAAGATATCAAAAAGCACAAAAGCTGTCAAGAAGAGATCAAATAGGCAGAGGAAAGTATGATATGCAAGCAACTCATTTTCATCATTTCCCAATTGAAGTGACCCTTTCAGAACTAGGTACAGCCCAAGCATATTAAAATATTTTTAGCTGTACTGAGAAAGAAGAGAGAGAGAAAAAAGATGCAGGTTTTTAAGCTTTAGGCAGGCATAGATAGAAAAGATATACAAAAAGAACAACACAGTTCAAAAGAGGAGGCAGAACTTTCACCAAAGCACAAAGAAAAATATACAAACTGCTAAGCTTGAAGCCTAACCACAGCCTGCATGAGCACAATCTGCAAAACCAGCAGAACCTCAAAAACAAATAACTTGCTAAGTCTCGAACCTAAAACCTGAACAACCATACCAACATAACCTGCTGGAGCAAATTCAAACCAGGCCAAACTCACCCTACTGTCAAACAAAAACCTGACTAAAAACCATACACCAAACCTGTAAGCGTAACCTGCAATGGCCTGATAAACCATTAACCTGTCAAGCCCAAGCAATGGCCTGATAAACCATTAACCTGTCAAGCCCAAGCATTCAACCTAAAGCCAGTTCAAACCTGTTGAAGGAAACTAAAACCAAAAAGCCTAAACCAGCAAATAAGACCAATCTGTCACAAACACATAAACCAAAGCATAAACAAATCAATGCCAAAACTGAAGCAAACATCAAGCATAAACCAGTAAACCCTCATCCTGTCAAAACCTTCCAGCGTTTAACCAAGCTCATAAACCAGCAAAGCTTGTACCTGTCTCAAACAGAAAGCCTCATCAAGGCCAAAAACCAGTACAAACTCCCACAACATCAACCTGCACAAAACCTCAAGACACCCAAAAAACCAGTACCACCTGTATATGCTAAGCCTCCAACATCTTACCTGCTAACACCATCCAAATCAAGCTCAAGCCAACCAAAACCATTTTTCGAACCCTCAAGCCCTCAGCAAAAACCATCATCGGGCAAAAATAAGCATTTAAAAGTATACTGATACATAAGCATATTCAAAGGCAACTCAGGCCCTCAAAACCCTAAGTTCTTCATTGGGCCAGCAAGCAGAACAATACATGCATCTCAAAGCGACAACTCAAAGCATACAGAAGGAGGAGAAGAAAGAAATATTCCAACAAGCAACAAGGGCAACTAAACCCTATACCTCAGAAGAAGCTCTTCATCATAGGCAAACACGTACAAGGCAACCAGCAATTCAAAGGCAAATTGAAATAGTAATACAGGTTTAAGGGTCAAGATTCAAATTGAAATAAAGCATGCAATTCGTAAAAAGAACATAAACATTGAAATCAAACCTTGTATCATAAGACCACTGGGCTCAAGCCATAGAGGGAAGAGAGATTTGGGGGGTGGCGCCGGTGGCTAGACGGAAGAATAGATATCCACGGCCAAAGACGAATAGAGAAGACAACGAAACCCCAAGACGCGCCGCTATACAAACCCTAGAGCACATTCCTAACTGAAACGAAACCCTCTAACCCTAAAAATGCTTGTGTCACCCGCTGGGCCTTGCCCGTTTCTATCACACCTAAGCCCACTATATTCCCATTCACACCCCCTTATGCCAATTCTGAGTTGGGCCTTAAACACTTTCCTAAGCCCGCTTCTTTTTCTATTCTTCCCTTCATTTCATTTTTCTACAAACTAAATTTTATTTTGACTTAACTCTTTTGAAAGAAATATATACTAATATAATTAAATAATACAATAAAACACTAATACATTAATACAAGAATACTTAAAAAAACACATTTCTTATATACATAATTTTAATTTAAATATAATTTTGTACATATCATACAATATAATTGAAAATACCTTTTTCTTTTAAATATACTTTTGTACATAACAATTAAGAATACATTTCTTTTTTAATATACATAATTCAATTAATGACAAATGAAAAATACTTTTTGTATACATAATTAAAATTTAGAAATATTTTATTTTCTTAAAAACATCATTTTTGTACATAATTTAATTAGAACTTGAACATTCAATTAAAATATTTCTTTTGTACATATTAAAAATATACAAATCAAAGATTCATTAAACGCATATTTAGGTCAAAGCAAATACCTAACATTACTTTCTTTAATTTCACATTGCCGCACCTGTAAATAATCACATATACATATATATCTCACACTTATACAATACAAATACATTCACATTGCCCTATACACATTTGTTTATCTTATACATTGATATACGTCATTTACATTTGATTGCAAATTCGATTTGGTTGTAACTTATTGGATACTATAAGTCTCATCCCCATTCATACACATGTACCCCCACTCCCGGATACTATTTTGTAATAGCGTAGATTTTATATTTTCGCAATTTACCGCTTTCAATTATACCATGGTTAGACCTAAGGTTTGCATGTACATAAAATCAAATGCTAGATAACCTAATACAAGACAAATACGTGAAATCAATACACAATCACACTTGCACCCTCTAGGGTAATCCCACATGTTGCCTTCCAAAATGGGCCATGCTTGCACGTCGAGTTTCTTTGGCAAAACAAAATCAAAATGATCATAAGTCCCTCAAAATGTTGCCTAAACGGAATGATCATAGTCCCTTCAAAACAAATTGCCAAAGACACTTGGCATCATTGCATTCATGGTCCATACGACGACCCGCGCCCGTCCCGAATAAACTTTCTAAACGCAAGATTTTCCATCAATTTCAATGGTGGAACAAAATTGTTAAAAGGGGTTAAAACATAACAAAAACCTTTGAGTACAATAGGGTAGACAAAACTCTTAGTTACTTGAGATCAACTTGCAAAAACACTTGCCTTCTTTTCAAAAACCACAATCCACAACACTTTCAAACAAGCTCTCAAAAACATTTGAAACATCTTTTCGAAAAGATACACACTTTTGTAAAACACTCAAACACGAGTCAAATACATTGGTCGCCTAAGACAAGGCATCTCTTCCAAAACATTTTTAAAAGCACTCACACACACACCATATTCAAGCAATCGAAAATCAAGGCAAGCGATCTAAAAACCAAGTAACTAAGAGCCCATGGATAACCATGGATGAAAAGGGTGCTAATACCTTCCCTTTTCATAATCTACCCCCCGAACCCACGAAATATCTCAAAAGGTTTTTGCTGTGCTTTTTTAACCTTTCCTTTAGGATAAAATAAAAAGTCGGTGGCGACTCTTGCTCAACCGCACAATTGCGAAAACAAACGCAAAACACATAGTCAGTTCTCCCACCGTATCACAGAACTGGCGACTCTGCTGGGGAAAACTACTCAAAGTGGGGTTACCTTAGGGTTTAGATCACCTTTATTTTCAATTGGTTGCTTTGTTTGCTTTTACGTTTGTGGGCTTTGTATCGGAGTTTTATAGATCCTAACCCGGATCTGGGGGAAACCTTTTTTAGGTAGCATAATCAGCGAGGGACCTGTCCGGGGTATACCGACATGGGTGAAGCAGTGGCTACGTTGGTGTGGCGCCTTGGTCTGTACCGATATCCCTCGTGTTGAAACGGGGAGAATATGGGTCTTCCAAGGAGTCGTTAAGCACCAACCGACCTTAGAACCCTAAATTGACCCAACTTGGCCATTAGAACAGTAGCAGTATGCTACACTCATTGAGGCTAAACTCTCGTGATGGTTCCGGCCGCGAGAAAAGGTTGCGATGCTGGAGTTATGACCGATTGAGGGTAGCCAATGATTTGAGATCCTCTAGAACCCGGTTAATTTTGATAGGACAGGTTTTAACCAACAAACTGAAAGAGGGTAGTACCTGAACCTCATGCAAGCCTAAACCTAGGGACTTGTTTGCTTTGTGTGAATATGTTTGCCTGTATATACACTCACTTGCTTGTGCATACATGTACATAACATCATGACATCATACCATAGCATTTTCAATAACCATTTCAAGGATCTCGAGGGTTCTTTTGATGCAGGGTTACATTGAACCGGACATCTACCAAGGGGCAAGAGGTTTCTCTTCTAACCAATGCCAATCAAAGTTCAAGAACAACAACTTGAATCAGTGGCTATGACCCACTCGACATGGTGAGCTTGATTCTCGTGGAAGGACGTCCACCGGTGCAGAAATCTCCAATCCAAGAGCAGAGTTCAACCTCTAACATTTTCTTGTGTTTACCCCAAGAGATCCTTGAAAGCATGCATCCACATATCATGCATTGCATTTTGAAAATCTTTCTTTTTTCAGTTTTCCTTACTCTCCTGCTGTTTATTTCAGCAAGAGATGGCTCTAGAAAGGTCTATCAAAGACATCCAAGACCAGGCTGCTCAGCTGCAGGAGATGTTCCTTAATTTGTCTCTGGGGCAAGAAGAGATGAAAGCTCTCCTCACCAAGGGCTTGGGGAATTCCAACAATGCCAGGAGTGATCAGCTTGCGGAGCTGCAGTTTGATCTGACAACACTGAGGACCCAAGTATTGGGACAGTTGGTGGGCCAGATGGCTCTCATCCAAGACCTATCCCAAAGACAAGAGGAACTCAAAGTTCTTGTCCGCCAACTGCTTCCAAACAACCAACTGGGGCAAACATCTGAGGTCGAAAAGCAAGTCACCGCTCAGCCTCCATCCACTCAAGAAGACAAGGGGAAAACTCCTTTGCTTGCTTCAGGGTCACAAACCCATCAATAACCTCGCCAGCGTCAACGGGGCAATCGGCATAAGCAAGAAAAGTCGGGAAGACAGTTTACGGAGACTGAAATACCATCTTTCTTCATACTGAAGCGTCTGATGGAGGTCAACTTACTTACTGTAAAGGACCCTCCTCAGAAGCTCAATACCTCCTCTCCTCACTATCATCTCGACGCATTCTGTGTTTACCACTCCTACAGCCCGGGACACGACACCAACGACTGTTGGGCCTTGAAGAACAAGATTCAAGATCTGATCGACATTGGGGTGCTGGAGTTCATGCCAGACGGTGAGATGAAGATCTTCCGTTAAAGGGTTCTCCACTTGAAGTGACGAAGCTCAAACTGAAAGACTTTTGCTTCTTTTAGAATTTTCAAAGTTGTAATTTCTTTTGCTGTCAAACAATTATTTGTTGATGTTAAATTCTGTTTTCATTAATGCATTGCATATGTTTGTCTTGAATTCATCCATTCGTTTCACTACTCTTATGCTTTTCTTTATGATATTTGACTCTTGATAAAAAGCTGTAAGCCTTTAGAGGGAGGATGACGAAACAATACCATGATCTTATACAGTATGCTTTTGAATAGACCTTGCTGATGATGTACAGGCATTTCTTTCAATCCCCAAACACTGGAGTTATAAGGAAGTTAATCCCTAGTCAACCCCTTCGAGCCAAAGAAGTAGGAGTTGTCCGTTCTAAACAATCAAAACCTTTGATATAAACCTGGGGCAGGGTAGTATCTCAGTTAATTCAAAAGAAAATGCGCATTGAAGTCGCAAACTCTCAGTTCGTAATACAACGAACAGCGTCAAAAAAGAGAAAGCGTTCCTTTGGAATCAAAAGACAAGGGTGGTTCCCTATCGCATAGACAGTCAACCTCTCAAAAGAGAAAAAGCCCACTGAGCTAAAACCTATAAAGGAGGCTTAAGAAAGCTGGGGCATCCCGCTGACTGTAATCCCGAAAAACGGTAACAGTCAGGCAAAAGTTAGGGATAACAAATCAAAATCAAAATAGTGAGGTCATTACAAAATCCTCAACAACATGAAAAGTGTTGAAAAAGAAAAAGGAGATGATGACTGTCTCCCAAAATTCAATTAGTGAACCATCGCCCAAAAGTCGTTCCAAACTCAAAACAGAGTGTGACGCATAATTAACTGAGCTTAGGTTGGAGAACATCACGAAGAGCGGGTGGGTACAAATATACTTTGAGCCTTTATCCTTTGTTTCTTAAACCGTGAACCAGGCCACGTTACAACCCTTTAAAAGTCCTAATTGAAGCATGGGTTAGTTCGAAAGCATACTGTTACAAAAGGTATCCTGACTCCTGTAAGGCTTTGCTCTAAATCTTGTGTTGATCTGTCTTGTGAAAAGTTTTCTGCTAAAAACGCATTTATTAAAATTTTGAGACAAACATAAACTTTGCATTATTCGAATATCACTGTCTGCATTTGACCTTTTTGTTTGACAGCGAAGAAATTCATACAGCGAATGTTCGGAGGAACGAAAACTCTCTCAGTAAGTCAAAATCACTTCAAGAGGATGACACTTCCATCAAATCCCCTATCAACAAGGGGCATGGCATGTCACAATTCAATTAACCTGGGGCAGTCCAGTCAAGGTCCAACAGATCTTTCAAAGTTCAGTTAACTTGGGGCAGTCCAGTCAAGATTTCAAGAAATCTCTCAATATGCAGAGTAATCTGATTCAAGACTCCTTCTTCACCACTTCGGGCATTCGAATGTCAAAAGTGTTCAACAAATCAACTATTACATTTCCAGACTCGATTCCTGTATCTAGCCAGGGCACGTCTGAAGAGTTTGAAGATTCGATTCCTGTATCCAGCCAGGGCATATCTATCAACTATCACAATTCCATATTCGACTCCTGTATCCAGCCAGGGCATATCTGTTGACCATATTTCCAGACTCGATTCCTGTATCTAGCCAGGGCACGTCTGAAGAGTTTGAAGATTCGATTCCTGTATCCAGCCAGGGCATATCTATCAACTATCACAATTCCAGATTCGACTCCTGTATCCAGCCAGGGCATATCTGTTGACCACATTTCCAGACTCGATTCCTGTATCCAGCCAGGGCATATCTGTCAACTATCACCTTTCCAGATTCGATTCCTGTATCCAGCCAGGGCATGTCTGAAGAATTCCAGATCAACACCTGTAACAACCCAGGAAAACATCTGTGAACGACCGATTGTAGACCAACACCTGTAATAAGCCAGGAAATTTATCTACATCACCACTTGAGGCATTCGAATGTCAAAAGTGTTCAAAAACCGATGCAGTTTTACACAAGCTTATCTTCAGGAAGCCCTACACCGGTTCCTCTTCAAGACTTCTGAAAACAGTTTAGGGATTCTTCCCAACAACGGATGTTAATCTACCAACTTATTCAGACTCTTCTCAACCGTTGAAAACAGTTTACGGACGCTCCCCAACAACGGACGCGGCTCTATTGCTGATTCAACTTCAAGATTTCTGAAAACAGTTCACGGGTTCTCCAAGTAACGGATGTTAACCTATCGCTTGTTCAGATTCTTCCAGAAGCTAACTCCACTCAGAGTCAAGCTCCATTATCTCCAGCAAAGCTAAAACTTCAAATTATCAATCCACAGTGGAGCCAGACCATTGAACCTTCTCCCCACAGAGTTTTGGGAGGGCAAATCTTGAGTTCCCCAGTGAAGTCGCCAGAGTTACTTCCCACCGAGCTGAAGATTCTCAATCTTACCTCTCCAGCATGAGTCTACTAATTTGGAACTCCCCAGTAGAGGTCATCAGGAATGCTCTTCCCCAGCAGCAGCCAAGGATATTATTTTCCCCGGCAGCAGTCAAGATGCTTTTATCTTCAGCCATCTCGGATTCATTTATCCTCAGCAAGATAGCTCATCAGCTTACATGCGCATTCATCACATTCATGTCATAAACATTGATGTCACATACATTGCATCATGCATCATAACATTGCATACGGCTAACCCTTTACTTTTCAGGTAAGAGCAGTCGACAGACACAGATCATCTCCCGAGATTCATCCAGAAATAGTTCAGATGTGACCCGGACACGGCGACGTTCTGATACTTATTCTGAATCCATTCAAACGCATCATCAGGAAACCCTACACCGTTTCCTCTTCAACTTCAAGACTTCTGAAAAACATTTTACAGATTCTTCCCTATAACGGATGTCAATCTACCAACTTGTTCAGACTCTTCTCAACTTTTGAAAACAGTTTACAGATTCTTCCCTACAACGGATGTCAATCTACCAACTTGTTCAGACTCTTCTCAACTCTTGAAAACAGTTTACAGATTCTTCCCTACAACGGATGTCAATCTACCAACTTGTTCAGACTCTTCTCAACTTTTGAAAACAGTTTACGGATGCTTCCCAACAACGGACGTTGCTCTATTGCTTATTCAATCCCAACTCCTGAAAATAGTTTACGGATTCTCCAGACATGGACGTCAATCTGTTGCTTATTCGGACCCCTAATTCAGAGATGTTCCAAAAACATGGATGCCCTTCTGATACTTGCCCACTCACTTTTGACATACAGTTCAACATGTCCAGATGGCATCTATAAGCCCATCCTCCTACCAGCAGTCACCAGATGGCATCTCTAAGCCCATCCCCCGACAAAATTCTATCGCACCAGATGGCATCTTTAAGCCCATCACCAAATGGCATCTTTAAGCCCATTCAACTCCACCATCATATCGCCGAGTGCAAATTTTCTGGGCACTTTAGTGTCCAATCTTCTTTTACCTTCAAGTCGCGAAAGGCAAACTTGCCAATCTAACTCTTCAGGTCCAAGAAGATTGAACAGGGGCAACTGTTGTACCCTAAAATTTGCCCTCGCATTTTTCCACAAGAAATCTCAGCTTCAGGCGTTTCCTGATTTTTCAAACTGACTCAAGAATCGGACAAACGGACTTTTCTCGTCAGTCAAACAAAAATTAGGGTTTTATTGATTTTTAGGACTCTGGATTGCTTCAAATAATTGGCTTAGGGTTTTGGTTGATTCTGGCTCAATTTTGGTCAGGTGGACGTTCTTTGGCATTGAATCAGGAATTAAGGTTTTATGGGCATATTCTCAGAAAGATTAAAATTCCACAGCACTTTGCAAGTTACTCCGAGATTCGGGTCGAATTCGCATTGTTTTTAATTTAATCAGTAAGAGGAGGCAGTTGGTTTGAATTCACCAGTCAAAGGATATGCGCAGTTTGGAATTACAGTGTTTGTTGAAAATCAGTGAAAAGAGAGAACGCGCCTGATCAGTGTTTTGATTAACTATTGATTCGCTTTGAAGATACCAGGTTTAATTGATCAGTGTGCTAAAGTATTGTTTATTTAAATTATTTATTATTCTAAATTAAGTGATTGAAATTTATTTTTTCAATTATTTTAATTCAAAGAGTTTTAAATAATAAATAAACAATAAAGAGAAAACAGAATTAAATTGGATAATGGAAACTTTTATTTATCTTTAAATTAACTGTACAATTGATGTTTGGAATTTAATTACAAACATTGGTTTTACTTTGATTTAAATTTAAATAAAAAAGAAAAATGTCCTATTTATTTCTAATTCTTCATGCTTCACTTTATTCCTCTCCATCCGAATATTCATCTGCAAAAGAAAAGGAGAAAAGTCAAAAAGCAGATAAAATAATAAATGACAGAAGAAATTCATCATTAAGGGCCACTAATTGGGATCAGTGAACCCTCTCTACAAATCACGGGATTTCTCCCGGTTCACAGAGAGGGACGAGTTTATTTGCTAAAATTTAATGCACAAGTTTAAAAAATGCACAATTCAAAATTGTCAAAATTGCATAAAGTTCAAATCTCAAACAGCATGTTACAAAGCAAACAGCAAGTCCAAACCAAAGGTCCAAACTCAACTTTCTGCCAAAATTAAAGCAACTATCCAAAAGGCTACTCAAAGCTATCAAAGAAGAAGATTTTGAAAGATTTTAAAAAGCACAAAAGCTGTCAAGAAGAGATCAAATAGGCAGAGGAAAGTATGATATGCAAGCAACTCATTTTCATCATTTCCCAATTGAAGTGACCCTTTCAGAACTAGGTACCGCCCAAGCATATTAAAATATTTTTAGCTGTACTGAGAAAGAAGAGAGAGAGAAAAAAGATGCAGGTTTTTAAGCTTTAGGCAGGCATAGATAGAAAAGATATACAAAAAGAACAACACAGTTCAAAATAGGAGGCAGAACTTTCACCAAAGCACAAAGAAAAATATACAAACTGCTAAGCTTAAAGCCTAACCACAGCCTGCATGAGCACAATCTGCAAAACCAGCAGAACCTCAAAAACACATAACTTGCTAAGTCTCGAACCTAAAACCTGAACAACCATACCAACATAACCTGCTGGAGCAAATTCAAACCAGGCCAAACTCACCCTACTGTCAAACAAAAACCTGACTAAAAACCATACACCAAACCTGTAAGCGTAACCTGCAATGGCCTGATAAACCATTAACCTGTCAAGCCCAAGCAATGGCCTGATAAACCATTAACCTGTCAAGCCCAAGCATTCAACCTAAAGCCAGTTCAAACCTGCTGAAGCAAACTAAAACCAAAAAGCCTAAACCAGCAAATAAGACCAATCTGTCACAAACACATAAACCAAAGCATAAACAAATCAATGCCAAAACTGAAGCAAACATCAAGCATAAACTAGTAAACCCTCATCCTGTCAAAACCTTCCAGCGTTTAACCAAGCTCATAAACCAGCAAAGCATGTACCTATCTCAAACAGAAAGCCTCATCAAGGCCAAAAACCAGTACAAACTCCCACATCATCAACCTGCACAAAACCTCAAGACACCCAAAAAACCAGTACCACCTGTATATGCTAAGCCTCCAACATCTTACCTGCTAACACCATCCAAATCAAGCTCAAGCCAACCAAAACCATTTTTCGAACCCTCAAGCCCTCAGCAAAAACCATCATCGGGCAAAAACAAGCATTCAAAAGTATACTGATACATAAGCATATTCAAAGGCAACTCAGGCCCTCAGAACCCTAAGTTCTTCATTGGGCCAGCAAGCAGAACAATACAGGCATCTCAAAGCGACAACTCAAAGCATACAGAAGGAGGAGAAGAAAGAAATATTCCAACAAGCAACAAGGGCAACTAAACCCTATACCTCAGAAGAAGCTCTTCATCATAGGCAAACACGTACAAGGCAACCAGCAATTCAAAGGCAAAGAGAAGAGATAAAGAAGTGAATCTTTTTAAAAGAGGGTTTTTTCAGTGCAAATCATCATCAAATCCTAAATAGGCAAAAAAAAGGTAAAAGTTACCAAAGAGCAAGCATCACGTATCTCCGCCTCAACTTCCTTGTTCCGGCCACCTGAGCGCCTCCACCTACCCTACCTCTCCTCCATCTCCAAAGAACGAAGGTAGTAAGCTTTTCTCTCTCTTTCTTCCCCACCACCTCCATAGTAATACAGGTTTAAGGGTCAAGATTCAAATTGAAATAAAGCATGCAATTCGTAAAAAGAACATAAACATTGAAATCAAACCTTGTATCATAAGACCACTGGGCTCAAGCCATAGAGGGAAGAGAGATTTGGGGGGTGGAGCCGGTGGCTAGACGGAAGAATAGATATCCATGGCCAAAGACGAACGGAGAAGACAACGAAACCCCAAGACGCGCCGCTGTACAAACCCTAGAGCACATTCCTAACTGAAACGAAACCCTCTAACCCTAAAAAAGCTTGTTTCACCCGCTGGGCCTTGCCCGTTTCTATCACACCTAAGCCCACTATATTCCCATTCACACCCCCTTATGCCAATTCTGAGTTGGGCCTTAAACACTTTCCTAAGCCCGCTTCTTTTTCTATTCTTCCCTTCATTTCATTTTTCTACAAACTAAATTTTATTTTGACTTAACTCTTTTGAAAGAAATATATACTAATATAATTAAATAATACAATAAAACACTAATACATTAATACAAGAATACTTAAAAAACACATTTCTTATATACATAATTTTAAAACATTTAATTTAAATATAATTTTGTACATATCATACAATATAATTGAAAATACCTTTTTTCTTTTAAATATACTTTTGTACATAACAATTAAGAATACATTTCTTTTTTAATATACATAATTCAATTCATGACAAATGAAAAATACTTTTTGTATACATAATTAAAATTTAGAAATATTTTCTTTTCTTAAAAACATCATTTTTGTACATAATTTAATTAGAACTTGAACATTCAATTAAAACATTTCTTTTGTACATATTAAAAATATACAAATCAAAGATTCATTAAACGCATATTTAGGTCAAAGCAAATACCTAACATTACTTTCTTTAATTTCACATTGCTGCACCTGTAAATAATCACATATACATATACATCTCACACTTACACAATATAAATACATTCATATTGCCCTATACACATTTGTTTATCTTATACATTGATATACGTCATTTACATTTGATTGCAAATTCGATTTGGTTGTAACTTATTGGATACTATAAGTCTCATCCCCATTCATACACATGTACCCCCACTCCCGGATACTATTTTGTAATAGCGTAGATTTTACATTTTCGCAATTTACCGCTTTCAATTATACCATGGTTAGACCTAAGGTTTGCATGTACATAAAATCAAACGCTAGATAACCTAATACAAGACAAATACGTGAAATCAATACACAATCACACTTGCACCCTCTAGGGTAATCCCACATGTTGCCTTCCAAAATGGGCCATGCTTGCACGTCGAGTTTCTTTGGCAAAACAAAATCAAAATGATCATAAGTCCCTCAAAATGTTGCCTAAACGGAATGATCATAGTCCCTTCAAAACAAATTGCCAAAGACACTTGGCATCATTGCATTCATGGTCCATACGACGACCCGCGCCCGTCCCGAATAAACTTCCTAAACGCAAGATTGTCCATCAATTTCAATGGTGGAACAAAATTGTTAAAAGGGGTTAAAACATAACAAAAACCTTTGAGTACAATAGGGTAGACAAAACTCTTAGTTACTTGAGATCAACTTGCAAAAACACTTTCCTTCTTTTCAAAAACCACAATCCACAACACTTTCAAACAAGCTCTCAAAAACATTTGAAACATCTTTTCGAAAAGATACACACTTTTGTAAAACACTCAAACACGAGTCAAATACATTGGTCGCCTAAGACAAGGCATCTCTTCCAAAACATTTTTAAAAGCACTCACACACACACCATTTTCAAGCAATCGAAAATCAAGGCAAGCAATCTAAAAACCAAGTAACTAAGAGCCCATGGATAACCATGGATGAAAAGGGTGCTAATACCTTCCCTTTTCATAATCTACCCCCCGAACCCACGAAATATCTCAAAAGGTTTTTGCTGTGCTTTTTTAACCTTTCCTTTAGGATAAAATAAAAAGTCGGTGGCGACTCTTGCTCAACCGCACAATTGCGAAAACAAACGCAAAACACATAGTCAGTTCTCCCACCGTATCACAGTAATCCAGGAAAAAGTTAGGGATTGAAGCGTATCACTATGTCTCATTGGATCATCTTGCAACTAGACTTTGGTATCGACTATCAAGCTCGGACGGTGCCAACCAATCTGATTAACTTTCGGCCAAGAAGCAAAGTGATGAGATTCTTGGAAATATAAAGGAAATAGCAGAGTTGGAACCCAATGGGGTTGTTTCACATAGATGTTTTTCTTTCTTTTACACAAATTGTATAGTTTCTATTTTTCGGCGGTGTTCTCTTACTAGAGCGTCAACCTCTTTGTACAAAAAACGCCTATTACAGGCCAACTTCAAAAATCAATACAAATCATTTTCACAAGAAACTTCAATCTATTTTTTCTTTTCTTTTCTGTTTTCTTTTTCAAGAACGTCCAATGATTTATTTTTGATATATGCATTTGAAAATGATTGTTGCTCATAAATATTTACATAAGAAACAAAACACAATTACTCGTAAGTCCAGAAACAGGAAAAAACAAGAAGTGCCAAACCCTACAGTTACTCTGCCCAACAAGTATCGGGACGAAGCCAACTTGGGAACGTAATTATTGGTACATACACTCCCCCCACAGAGTAAAAGTATCCAAAGTCATTGAGGTCAGCTTCCCCAAAAAAGGACATAACTATCCCCAGCCGAAGTTCATAATCGTGGGCGAGTCAGTAAATTTCATCCCCCAAGCGGAGCTTATTTCTCCAACAGAGCTCAACATCTCCAGCAACGGGATTTCATCCCCAGCTGAGTTTATTCCTCCAGATCAGCAGGTCTACCAACAGAGTATCTATTCCCCTAAGTTGGTCCCCGCAGAGTTATTCTCTAGTATCTCTTCCCGACAGAATATTTAAAAATCTCCAGCAACCGTCAAGGATTTATTTTCCCAGATGCAAGCGTACCCCGATAGCATTTCATAAACATACATCATGACATACGCATGCATATCATATACAAAATAATCTCATTTATTTTGAGAACATCATTTCACCCTGCATTTCATGCATCGCATATAACTAACCCTGATATCTTTTACAGGAAAAGACGATTAGCTTCAACAAATTCAGCAGTTATACAGATCACATCTACAAATGACTAATGGAAACTCGGTTCCCAAAATCAAACAGGTCAACTAATCTACACTATCGCTTCGAAGTAACCCTACTATCCAGGTTCCTTCTCACAGCCCTACTATCCAGGCTTTCATATCGAAGTAACCCTACTATCCAGGTTCCTTCTCACAGCCCTACTATCCAGGCTTTCATATCAAAGTAACCCTACTATCTAGGTTCTTTCTCACAACCCTAATATCCAGGCTTTCATATCGAGGTAACCCTACTATCCAGGTTCCTTCTCACAGCCCTACTATCTAGGCTTTCATATCGAAGTAACCCTACTATCCAGGTTCCTTCTCATAGCCCTACTATTCAGGATTTCATATCGAAGTAACCCTACTATCCAGGTTCCTTCTCACAGCCCTACTATCCAGGCTTTCATATCGAAGTAACCCTACGACCCAGGTTCCTTCTCACAGCCCTACTATCCAAGCTTTCATATCGAAGTAACCCGGTGATCGGTGGAAATAGAACTGACTGTTTTGGAATGCTGGTTCGCGAAATGTCGCGGTAAGCAAGAGTCGCCACCGTCTTTTATTTTCTCCAACAAGGAAAGGACAAAAGCACAACAAAATTCCTTTTCGAGATGTTTCTCGGTTCGGGAGGTAGATTATAGAAAGGGAAGGTGTTAGCACCCTTTCTATCCGTGGTTATCCACGGGCTCTTAGGTACTTGCTCACTATGTTTTCAAAAATGTTTGATTTTCTTGTGTTTGTGGGTTTTGAAAAAGTTCGTTTGAAAACTTCATTTTAACTCTTGTATCAGTCCTCAAGAATGTATGAAGTGTTTGTTTGAAAACCTTTGTCAGAAAAGTGTAAGTGCGAAAAGTATTTTTTGTTTTGAAAGAGCAAGTACCTTAGAACCTCTACCTACTCAAAAGAAATTAAGCTGTGTAAATGTCCTTTAGACAGTACTATCCCACTATTGAGAAGTAGGTAGCACCGTCGTTGGAGTTTTCGTGTCAATTCAATTATATGGGACATGTGGTCACCAAAGCAATAGTAGGACGCCTTAGCGGTAACCCTAATATCCTAGATCCTTTTTATCCGAGGAAACCATTTCGAGGCAACTTGGATCTTTAGACAGGAGGGCGACCTCTAAAACACCCTATACTCAATGACCACGTCGAGGCAACCAAGTGAGGCGTACCCTAGGAGTGGCATGTGCGAGTGTGTCAAGATTCAGTTAAATTATCTTTGCACATGTTATGGTGAGCTACGGGTTGATTTTAATTTCAGAGAGATCTTGTCATGCATAACAGTTAATAGTTGCGCAAAGTAAATTGCGGAAAGTAAATCTACGCTATTACAAGGCGTCGGGTATTTACATCGCCAAAAGCAACCCTTGAAAAGTAAATTGCGAGAAAATTAAAGAAGGCGATAAAAAGTCCTAATTACGCTATTACATCCTCGGAGCAACTACATAAATATGATCAAAAATTAATATGCGCGAAAAGAAATTAAATCGGAGAAGTCCTTAGGGTTTTGACCCTTTTTGAGAAAGAATGAAGTTTTGGTTATTTTGCATTAAATTAAACCTAAAACTAATTAATTAATTAATTAAAAGAAATATTTTTTTTGAGTTTTTTAAAAGTTTTAATGAAATAAAAGAAAAGAAATTAAAATTGTCAAGAAAACCCTAATTCTAATTTATTTTTATTTGTTATGAAAATAATTAAAGTTAACCTTATTAAAACAACTAAATTAATTAATTACATTTATTTACAAAAATAATAAATTAAAGGTGAAATTAATAATAATAAGAAAAATAATAATAATTAATAATTGATAAAATAATTAAATGGAAATTATAAAAAAGAGGAATAATAAACCAGGGGGGGTGCTGGCCCAATATGGAGGTGTTCTTGGAAATTTCAGGCCCAACTACATGTAAGCTTCTTTGACTTTGATGATTGCCTACACGTGCATTGACCAGGGAGCATGGTAGTCCTCCACTGATGACCACTAGATTGCTGCTTGAAGCCACATGGCGCTTGGACGTTTGAGGCACATGGTAAACTCCTTTCGGAAAGTTGCATATGAATAGGTAAAGAAAAAGAACAAACAATTATTTTGGGGGACCTGGGATTCGAACCCAGGTCCCAAAGCTTATTGGACACTTGGCCAACCACTCCACCATGCTGCATCAATTGTCATTGGAATATCAAGCAAATATAATATATAAAAATTCATTCATGTACTGTAAAACAAAAAAAACACGCGCGCGTTTTGAACTAACCAATGAGACATCAACAGCTCATCATCTTCCTCGTTGAACCTGCAAAATAAATGTTAGATAGCGGGGGTTTTTAACCCCCACAATATGCAATGACGAATAATAGCGATTAGGGCTACAGGCTACATAAATATTTCATGATGATTGCTTTGGATTCGTCTGGTTCTCACGAATCCAACCATGTGCCTTACAAGTCCTGGTTTTTCTGGGTTTAGAAAGCCCCAAATCCAAAGTTCATGAACCCTAAAATTCAAACATGGCAACTTTTGATTCTGTGCGTTTTAATCCAATTCAGTTATACCATCAGCTTCATATGAGTTCTAGCAATGCAAAACAAACACAAAATCATGTTAAATATGCATGAATTGAACTGCACGATTCTGAAAATAAATGGCAAACCGTGACTCTGTTCTTGATGATTCTTGGTGCTTTAATGCTTGGTTTTGATTGCTACACGTTCCTAGGGACTCCTGCAATGTGTTTGAATAAGTAAAACGCCTTGAATTGACCTGGAATATAGAAAACAATTTTGCAATTTTCTTTGAATTTTCTTGAATTGGTTATGGCTTTTTCTGCAGAAATTTCACGTATGCATGATCAGGGTTTGCTTGTGTATTTATAGGAGAATGGAATTAGGTTAAAATCTTGCACAAAAATCCCTTGGAATGATGATTGAATATTTGATTGGAAATCATATATTTTTGAATCTTCATGATTGGAAAAAGTTGCCAAATTTGGAGATATTGCATCTTTGACTTGGTGCACGAAATTGCCAGCCTTTTTAGGTCATTCTTGTTTCACAAAAAGATTGAAAAACCATATCTTTATATTTTCCTACAATTTAAATTAATTAAATGAATTAATATTGATTAAAAATCCAATTAATTAATAAAAAATAAGAAAATAAACTTAATTAAGCTTGATGGGTCGTTCATAGGCCATGGATAAAGTTTCAAGAAGTAATTTGAGGCCCATTAGCAAAAATAAGGTGTTTTGAGCAAAGTTGACTTTTGCAAATTCACAAAAATTTCCCAACTTCTCCAATGCATATCTTGCTCAATGTTGATCATATGAACATGTTCTTGGACATTTTGGAAAGGTATTTAAGTCATCTAACCAATGCCTTTGGTCCCATGTCATTTGGATTTACCAATCTCAAGTTATGGTCTTTGACTTAAAGTGCATTTTTGTTGACTTTTGAATTTGACCTATAATGTAGAAACTGATAACTTTTTGTGAGAGCATTTCTTGGACTTGGAATGTGAATATGGATTGTAGGAAATGTCATCCCCTTTAAAATGAGCATTGGATGTTATTTTTCTGATGAACCATGAAAACGTTATGCCCTGGTCAAGATACAGTTGACTTTTCTACTGTCCAAAAATAGTAACTTCTTGCACCTTGATGATTTTTTGAGCCTTTCTTGTGGAATCATGATCAAGACTTGATCAAATGATGATTGTGGACTCAAAATAAGATGTTGACCAAAAATTCTGACTTTTGACTGCAAAATGACCATTTTACCCTTGTAGTTGACTGTGGATCAAATGGAACCTTTGACTGTGCAAATTGGCCCTGTGCGTCTTGAAACTTGGCATGTAGGTGCTTGAGAATGTATATGGGCCTATGAGACTTGATTGAGCCATTGAAAACCTCCAATTATTTGAAAGAACCAAAACCCTAATTTCAGCTGACTTAGGAGGTGGTTTGAACTGTCTAATCCTTGAGCCATCTTGAGTAACTTGAAGATTATTCTTGGCAAATCTTGAGGAATATGGGAGGGAAAATTTTGGGGTACAACAAACCCTACTATCCAGGTTCCTTCTCATAGCCCTACTATCCAAGCTTTCATTTCAAAGTAACCCTACTATCAAGGTTCCTTCTCACAGTCCTACTATCCAGGCTTTCAATCGAAGTAACCCTACTATCCAGGTTCCTTCTCACAGCCCTACTATCCAGGCTTTCATATCGAAGTAACCCTATTATCCAGGTTCTTTCTCACAGCCCTACTATCCTAGATTTCATATCGAAGTAGCCCTACTATCGAGGTTCCTTCTCATAGTCCTACTATCCAGGCTTTCAATCGAAGCAACCCTACTATCCAGGCTTTCAATCGAAGCAACCCTACTATCCAGGTTCCTTCTTATAGCCATACTATCCAGGCTTTCATATCGAAGTAACCCTACTATCCAGGTTCCTTCTCACATCCATACTATCTAGGCTTTCATATCAAAGTAACCCTACTATCCAAGTTCATTCTCACAGCCTTACTATCCAGGCTTTCATATCGAAGTAACCCTACTATTCAGGTTCCTTCTCACAGCCCAACTATCTAGGATTTCATATCGAAGTAACCCTACTATCCAGGCTTTCATATCGAAGTAACCCTACTATCCAGGTTCCTTCTCACAGGCCTACTATTCAGGCTTTCATATCGAAGTAACCCTGCTATCCAGGTTCCTTCTTATAGCCTTACTATCTAGGCTTTCATATCGAAGTAACCCGACTATCTAAGTTCCTTCTCATAGCCCTACTATTCAGGCTTTCATATCGAAGTAACCCTACTATCCAGGTTCCTTGTCACAGCCCTACTATCCAGGCTTTCATATCGAAGTAACCCTACGACCCAGGTTCCTTCTCACAGCCCTACTATCCAAGCTTTCATATCGAAGTAACCCTCCTATCCAGGTTCCTTCTCATAGCCCTACTATCCAGGCTTTCATATCAAAGTAACCCTACTATCAAGGTTCCTTCTCACAACCCTACTATCCAGGCTTTCAATCGAAGTAACCCTACTATCCAGGTTCCTTCTCACAGCCCTATTATCCAGGCTTTCATATCGAAGTAACCTTATTATCCAAGTTCTTTCTCACAGCCCTACTATCCTGGATTTCATATCGAAGTAACCCTACTATCGAGGTTCCTTCTCATAGCCCTACTATCCAGGCTTTCAATCGAAGCAACCCTACTATCCAGGTTCCTTCTCACAGCCCTATTATCCAGGCTTTCATATCGAAGTAACCCTACTATCCAGGTTCCTTCTCACAGCCATATTATCCAGGCTTTCATATCAAAGTAACCCTACTATCCAGGTTCCTTCTCACAGCCCTACTATCCAGGCTTTCATATCGAAGTAACCCTACTATCCAGGTTCCTTCTCACAGCCCAACTATTCAGGATTTCATATCGAAGTAATCCAACTATCCAGGCTTTCATATCGAAGTAACCCTACTATCCAGGTTCCTTCTCACAGCCCTACTATTCAGGCTTTCATATCGAAGTAACCCTGCTATCCAGGTTCCTTCTTATAGCCTTACTATCCAGGATTTCATATCGAAGTAACCCTACTATCCCGGTTCCTTCTCACAACCCTACTATCCAGGCTTTCACTTTGAAGTCACCCTACTATCCAGGTTCCTTCTTATAACCTTACAATCCAAGTTTCTTTTATCTTACCTCCAGACGACAGCTTACAACACGGCAAAACTTGGACCCGACCAGTTTCGGTCAATTTCACCTTTCCCCCGTAAGTCGCGGTGAAGTATATACCCTGACCAGATATGCGGTTCACTTCCGCTTCCTCAGGACGGAGTTATTTCCCCAGTAGAGTAACAGACAACTGAAGCTCCTAAAATTCTATTTCTCCCAAGATAGATACCAACGTTCCTTAGCAGATTCCTCATCAAACAACAGTAATAGGAACTCTCATCGAAGGAATGTCTCAAGAAATCAACATCCTCTAGATGGCATCTTTAAGCCCGTCTCCGACGGTATTCCGCCACATCTTGGATGGCATCTTTAAGCCCATCTCCGACAATTCTCTAGCAACTTCCAAATGGCTTCTATAAGCCCATTCCCGATATCACAAATCAAGTATGACTTCATGCGAGTGCAAATTTTTGGGCACTCTAGTGTTCAATCATCGTCCACCTTCAGATCACGAAAGGCGGACGGGCAAATCTACATCTTCAGGTTTAAGAAGATTGAATAAGGGCAGCTGTTGTACCCCAAAGACCTCATATTCTCTCCATGGTCTTAATATTTTCTCAATACCCTACATGTCAAGTTTCATGCCTTGCATAAGAAGTTTGCTCAGTCAACTGCTCAGATGCTTGAGAATCGGCTGTATTAGGTCAAAGGTAAATTGTGACCCACATACAGTCAAACTTCAAGATTTTTTGTCAACATTAACATTTTGAAGTGACTTTAATCATTTGATCAAGGGTTGATCATGATTCCTCAAGGAATACTCCAAATTCATCAAACCCCAAAAGTTGCTAAATTAGGGTTTCTTAGGAAAAGTCAACCAAACTTTGACCAAGCATAACTTCCACATGCTTCATCATAAATTTTCCATCCAAGGCTCATTTTGAAGAGGATATAATTCCATACAATTCATCTTCAGCCCACAAGTTCAAAATATGCACCCACAAAAAGATATGAATTTCTACATTATGGGTCCTTTTGAAAAGTCAACAAAAACATATTTTGTGTCAAAGCTTCTTACATGAACATGGAAGACTCAATTGAGATAATACCAAAAATTTTGCTTAGGGAACATCCTAAGCTTTCTAAAAAGTCCAAGAACACCTCTCTAGGGTTAAAATTGGAGGAGATATGCCTTGTCAAAGTTAACCTTTTTTACAAAATTGCCAAAAGTCAAATGTGCTCAAAAATGCATTTTTTGCCAAATGGGCCTAACTTTTTATGCTCGCACCACACTTATAATATGATCCACGACCCAAATATTCACCCGCACATTATTTGCTTCATTTTTCAATTTAATTTGATTTTTTATTAATTAAAAATTGAATTAAATCAAATAATTGGTGAATAATAGCAAGGATATGATTTGATTTGGTTTTTGGACAGGTTAGCGATCAAAATATGTTGAGTTATCAAGACCAAAACGAATCAAGCATAATTGGTACAAGAAAGGGATGATTTGGCTCAAAATAGTAAGTTTACATGTAGCATGAAAATCAAATCAAATCTCTCATAATTGCAAAGATTCAATCCAATTTCACAACCCTAATTCATTCCTAGATATATATTGGACATGTACAAAGCATAAGACAAGGTTTTGCAGTCGTAAAAAGCATCAAATAAAATGTGGATTTCTTGCAAAAAGTGTGATTCGGTTTTCAGTCTATAGGACGATTCAAGGCAATTTTAAGCTAGCAATCTCTTCCTGGGCGTGCATTGAAGTTATTCCAATCATTCCCAAGTCATCAAACCACCAGAATCGCCAGCTATACATCACAGTTTGCATCCTCTGAACTCAAACTTGTTCCTCTAGTTTTACTCATCTTTAATCCAATTTGCTTGCATATACATATTTAGGATCATGCTAGGAAGCTTTTTGATAGCCTGGATTTAAGTTTTGGTGCAGGAATAGCTACTTGCCATAGTTAGGGTTCGTGAGCTCAAAATTTGGGAACCCTATCTAAAGGAAAAATTGGGCCAAATTAAGGGCCTCTTCATGTTCAGGGGATGAAGTACATTTGATTCATGCCCTTGAATGGAATTTATATCGCTTGAATTTCGTTTTAAGATTTTTGAAGGTTTTAGCCACGCAAAAGAAACCGTCACTATAGCCTATAATGACGAGTTTGTCCATAGGTAAAGGGTTAATGTCAAAAGCGACATTCCTGGGGAAGGAGAGAATCACGTGGCAACCATTTATTTGTCCATTTAAATTTCGCGCGTGTTTTGATTCCAGTCACTTGGTTTTATATATTATATTTTGTTGTGATTATATTAACAAATAGAAACAGTGGCGCAGCTGGCAAGGGAATGTGTTGGTTAGCGAGAGGACCTGGGTTTGATCCCAGGTCCCAACAAAACTTTATTTTCTTATTTTCCTTTACAGATTATGTACATCACCTGCCGAGACGTCCACCATGTACCCCACCATATAGCCAATGGATTATCACCAATCCAAATCAAACGCTTAGTCTAAGGGGAGTCCATGGTACACCCTCTAGGCGTGACTACACAAGATCGGGCGTGGGAATAGGACTCATCTTCATGGGCCTAGAGAATTTCAACATGCACCCCCATTCAGCATAACACAGTCCCAATTATTCTTTTTTTCTATTCTTTTTATTTTTAATTCTTTTAATTATTTCCTTAATTATTTTAATTAACATCAAAAATCATTTTTTAATCAAAAATCATTTTTTAATCAAAAATCATGAAAACACCAAAAATCTTTTTTTAATAAAAATATTTTTTATTTATTAATTAACTAGTTTAATTTAATTTAGGGAAATTTAATTCTTTTTTTCATAGGTTAAAAACAATTAGAATTAGGGTTTTAAATTTTGTACATAACCTAATTAATATTTTTCTAAAAAATAACCTAAATATTTTCTTAATTAGATTTATAGGGTTTCTAATTATTCTCGCATTTAATTCGCCGCACGCATTTTAATTCTTTTTCCCATTATTGTAACTGCTTCGAGTTTGTAATAGTGACTAGGGTTTTAAGCTTCCGCATTTTTATTTTCAGTCGAGATAATTATGTAACTGTCAAAGCCTTGTAATAACTAGGTTTATTTTTCTCACTTTAAATTCCTGTAAATATTTAACTATCTAGATGTATGCTAATAAGATTGTATGGCAAGAATATCTGGAAATTTAAACGGTAGATCACCTAATGTGCAAAGATTAAATAACTGAAAAAATTTATATGCACATATTCACTCCTAGGGTTTACCCCACTTCGGTTTCCTTCGGTAAACAATCATTAAGCATAGGAGATTTTAGTGGTTGCCCTCTAGTCTAAAAGATCAAAATGTCCCATTCAAATGTTGCCACAGAAATGTTGCCTCGGAAATGTTGCCTCGAAAGGATCTTAAGACTCTAGGGTTACTACTGAAGTTTTCTAACTATTTCTATAGTGATTGTACTTGTCCCTTTCGAATGTCCCTTACAACTCTAACGACGGTGCTACCTACTCTTTAATAGTAGGATAGCGCTGTCTAAAGGAAATGAGAACAAACAATATTTTTTCGAGTAGGTAGAATCTTAAGTACTTGCTCAATAAAAACTTTTCACACAAACACCTTTCAAAACAAATTTTTAAAACAACTTCGTCACACCCTTGAGGACTGATACAAGGGTTATCACGAAGTAAAACATTTTCAAAACAAGCACGCACAAGCAATTTGAAAAAAATGAGCAAGTACCTAAGAGCCCATTGAAAACCATGGATAGAAAGGGTGCTAACACCTTCCCTTTCTATAATCTACCCCCCGTACTCAGAATATCTCAAAAAAAGGGTTTTTTCTGTTCTTTTTCCTTTTCCATGATTGGATGAAATAAAAGTTGGTGGCGACTCTTGCTTACCGCGACATTTTGCGAACAAAAAACGCAAAATGCAAACCAGTAAACACAGTCGGTTCTGCCACCGTATCACAACACAAACTAGGTTATCTAGGTAGGAACTCCTTCCAATTGTGTCTCATATAATTCTCGAATATTTTCAGTTAGGTGAATAACTCCTTATTCTAATCCATCATATGAATCATTTCCAACTCTTGCTTCTAAACATGTATAATCTTATTATAATTTGTTTAGTTAAGTTTGACCCAATGTTTTAGCAATTGTATATTACATTTATCCCATCCCACCTTACTAATATAGAACATGAACCCCGCGTTAGGCGAACCCTACAATGTTCGATACTAGTCTTGATGAGTGCTAAAACTTGGAAAGCATAAACTTAATATTATTTTTGAGGTAATTTGTTATTAGTTTGATCTCACCGGCCTAACATGCAAATTGTCTCTCATATGCACCAACATACAAACACATGCGTCAACATACAAATAAAAGGATACATTTATGGCCCCTAGCGGAATTTTTCTCCCAAGCCAATGAGAGAACCTAAGCTAACCTTATAACGATCTAAACTTCTCCAAGAAATATCTCCAAGGTTGTCCTCCTGTAATATTGCATTCTTCTCTTTCTTCATAACATTATATTACATAAAAGAAAACTTGTTTTTCACACGAGGGAGTGAGATGAGAAAAGAAGTTATATCAAGAGATTAAGAGAGAGGCACGACACATAGGTCGTATTTTAAAATCTCAAAATAAAATAAAGGAAAACTAATTGCATAACTGATCACCACAAGACAACAATAATAAACACACTTTTATTATTAGTTTAAATTTTGTTAATTAAATAAACCAAATTAAATTTTGGCGATTGATCACACTACGCAGAGTTAGTCGGGGGTTCCGCTGCGACAGCACAACCTTTGTGCCGTCATGAACCCTAATGCAACAATTTCGTACCGAAAAAAACACCTCAATTGATAATTCAGTATGATTGATCAATGTAATACCCTATTTCCCCAACGGTAATTTTAATAAAAATCAGAGTAAATTAAAATTTTCACATCAATAACAAATAGGATGTCACAGCATTCAACATAATCAAAGTTTGCTCAATTAAGATAAAACAAATACATAACTCACATTTCGGATGAAATGACCACATTTCAATATAATCTTCAAACATTAAAAAATCAACAATTAAACAATCAAAAAGAGAGTTTACAACACTCCTAAAATTCCTCAAAGAAGACATTAATTAAAATAAAACAGTCAAGCATTCACCCCCCGGTGTTACATATCAGAGCAATGACACACACTTAAAATAAAAGGAGCAACCTCTTCTAGACTCTGTGACTATGCACTACTCTTTGCTATCTGCACGTTACCCAAGTGGAGGCAATATTCAAATAGTAAAGGTGAGATATCATAACAATATAATAAGTTATATAATTATAAGTAAATAAAACATATATCATATAGAGATTCAAGTTCGACAATTATCAATCATACCACTTCTACAAGTCCTCAATTCAATAATCCAATGATTCGACAATTCAACAAATGCAATGCAACTGACTTCGATGAAAAATGCATGTGGTACCATCAGGGTATAAGCCCTCAAAAAATTATCATATAGGTCATGGTATAAGCCCTCAACATTTTACAATATAGACCAAGGCATAAGCCCTCAACATTTTCCATAAAGGCCAGGGCATAAGCCCTCAACGATTTCCAATACAGGCCAGAGCATAAGCCCTCAACGATGTATGAAATGCGGCATGCTACAACAAAACTATAAAACCACAAGCATAATAATCAACAACACGCCAATTTCAGGCTAACAACATCTTTTCAATACTGCAATATCACCTGTAATTCCTTCACACATCATCGATACAACACCGATACAATTAATCGCAACATTTTGCATTATAACACATACAACATACGCACACATCCGAATTATTCCAATAAAACATTATTATACTGTCTTCAAAATTATTATTAAATTTTAGAAAATATTTTTAGCTTTCCAACAGTTCTAACGGTGCATCAAACGGACACCCGAGGCAAAAGTTATGATTTTTAAAAGTTTTCCAAAAATGTTGTCAGTAGCAGTGGTAACCAGTTACCGCAAGACAATAACTTTTTCTTTTTCAAAATTCCTCGCGGTAACCGGTCACCCACTTATGGGAAACGGTTACTTCAAGTTAGTAGCCAATTGTTTAAAGACACAAACAGCGATAACCAGTTACCCATATATGGTAACCGATTACCCATCGCGAACAGACACAAAAACTTGATTTTTCTCCTAAGAAACCCCATCTTCTTCACCCAAAAACCTATTTTCATGAAAGATCCAATACATCAATTGTTTTAATTTATCAACACATATCATATACCACCAATCTAACACAAACAATACATCAATTTCATCAATTATAAGCAATTTCAACAAACAATCTAACAATTAACCTACACCAAAACCCTATATTCAAACCTTCATCTACCCACAATCATACCCCTTATTAGAGAGTCATAAAATCACCCTTACCTTATGTTCTTGGTTGATTCTTGATCTCTACGGAGAATTCCTTTGCCTTAGCTCCCTAGTGCTTCTCTCTTCTTCTACCTTCTATACTTTGGTTCTATTTCACGTACTGACCTTATTTTCTTGTTCTTACTCTAATGTATATTCCAATAATAATATAACTAACCCAGTAAATAATTATTTAATTATTATAAAATAATAATTATTATTCTAATATTATAGTAATAATAATAATAATCTATATTATTCCACATACCTCTATGATTCTACATATTTAGCGAAACACTTCTATAACCTTAGCTTCTATAATTCTAAGGCACCTAGTCCCCAACAAGGCATCATACCACATCATAATAATCCATCAACTTGTATAATTTCACTGCATCATCTTATTAGTTAATTAAAAATAATTCTACTTAAAATCTGAGTGTTATAATCAACATGTCATTGCTTCACTATACTAATATCGGATTCCGAAGAAAATGAACAGTGATCGCTCAAAGGAATAACAATCATTAAGTGTTTGAATGAACGAAATATAAATGTATATCCTATATACCATCTTTGCATCAGAATTACTTATATCATATATAAAGCGATCGATCTTATTTATGTAACCTAGGGACGATCGATGTACCGCTGCTTCACCATACTAACATCGGATTCCAAAGCATGGTAAACATCAATCATCCAAATAGTACACAATAGATGCCAAAATTTAATTACTCATTTATTATTCAATTCATTATATGTTTTAATCGAATCAAAACAGAAAAGAAAGAAAATAAACAACTATCAGATCCATGGTTTGTAAGTGGCTCTGATACCACTAAAGGGAAATTGCAATCCAAAATGCAACGAAAATTAAAATTTTCCTTTAGTGATCCTTAAAAATGAGCATGGTCAGTGATAGAAACTATTACCTCTTGTGGTGATTCAGACCTTCAATGTTGTGATCACGAGCGCTGATGAAGAACAACGCCTCTACTCAGTCCACACGAACAGATCGCTTTCGGTCACAGTTCTAGCTGCTTATGAATGAAAACTTTGAGTGAGAGAGTGAGACAAAATACGGCTAGGGTTTCAAGACTGAAATTTCATCAAGTGAAATTGCTTCAGCACAAGGGTTCTATTTATAGAACCACTTGTGTGGGCTGCAATCTAAAAGCCCAATTAAGCATACATGCATTATACCGTATGATGTATCATATATCACTTAAGCGGGTGGTACCTTACCATATTCCGTATTACACTTAAGTGTATTGTACCTTACGGTGTTCTACAATTCGCTTAGATGCATCATACCTTATCGTGTTCCTTATTTACTCTATCTCTCATGAACCTATCCTTATTGTGTGTGACCCTGTAGGTTTTTGCGACGTTGGCAATTATATTAAATCACACATTTAACATAATAAACAGTGAGCAATATCTAGCAACACATCAATGCTACCTAATTCACGAAAATGTTATGTGATCTGACCAAACCTATATGTGATAATACTTGTGTGTACAATTACCCTTTTGCCCTTATGTCTAAATTGATCATAAGGCATATATTGTGTCACCCTTGTCTAGTTCAATATTAGGCCCTTAGAAATTTATCCTGTTATGCAGGATGAGAAAATTCAATCCAGGTCACTCATGTCCCTCAGCATGCTTTGTGAAGTACCCATTGATAAGTGCAAATTGTAGCTATTTTTGTATATACTTTTTGTTTCACTTATCGACTTTTTGTTTGTAATATTATTGAATAATCCCGACTTTTGTGTAAATATATTTAGTTTGTTTATTTGTGTTTTTGTGTACATAGTTTACCATTTGATGTTTTCCATTTATTTTGAAGGTATTTATTGCATTTTGGAGCATTGAGGAATAAGGTGTCAAAAGCACGGCTCCGGATGCGCGTTTTTAGAATAAAAGATCAGTTTTGGGACTTGTTGTACAGGAGAGCCCACTTAGCGCGCAGAGGCCTCTAAGCACGAGTGACGCTTAGCGCATTTTGTAGCGCACTACTTGCATTTAGTATTTTGGCAGAACCAAAGTTTTGAAGCCCGCTTAGTGCAGTTTAGGTCGGTTTAGTGTGTAAATATCGCGTAACCCACTTAGCACGGTCTGCAGGGATTTGTTTTATATTTTCATTTTCAGTCACTTTGAGGTTATGGTTTTTGGGAAGTTTTTGCTCTCAACTTCATCAACTTATAAACTTTGTTAGGATTAGCTTAGATAACAACTATGGAACTTCCATACGGATGATCCGGGGTGGATTGCTCTTCGATCGGCGTTGACCAACCGGTAGATCTGTGGTTCATTTCTCTTCCTCTTTGTGTAATCTTCCATGGTTGGGTTTCTATGTATATTTTCTTTGAGCTGATATATATTTGTCGCCCTTGGTGTTATATAAAACTTTCTTTACGAATCTTTGTAGATTATTTTTCTGGATTTTTACTGTGTTAGGGATTTAAGTTGTTATAGACATATACTGCTTAGGTTCTTATCTAGGATGATAAATCTATTAGTTTATGAACTCTAGAGATAGATTTAGAGCTGACAATCTACTTGGGTATCAAATCTTAATGCCTCTGTGTTGTTTCTGTGGCTCTGAGAGATCGTCGATGCAGGCGAGCACAGTTGACTTTTGCGTTGTCGAGGTGGTTGAGAGATTTATATCGAGGTCATGCAGTAGGCCTCTCAATTTTGGTTATAAATGACTTAGGTTGTGATTGATACGTAGTGACATTGATAAGTAATTTTAGGTTGAGTGTAACAGGTCGATAGGTTTAAGTCAGTGAGAAGTAGTATATATGCATACCTGATAAGTTATTCCTTACTTTTTCCTTTTGTTTACATTCATTTTCTATTAATAACATTTTCTTTACAAAACACGTTCAACCCCAAACTCATAAACGCGAGAATTTTTACACGCTCGAGGTATGTGTTTATCTCTTTCCATACCATAACATATTTATGATACTTATAATTTTTATAATTTTTATGTCATTCATTCTTTTGTACACTTGTTCATTTGTGAATCACTTTAGTTCCTACCCTTTTTTGTGAGGTAGCTTTCCATTGTTCACATATGCTAGAGACCACAATGCTTGTTTTAACTAGATTTTATTATGTTTAATATTTTATTTGTGTTGATTGTATGAATGCAAGAAAGTGATCAAGGCATTTTTTGGTTCCATTTTAAGCATAACCACTCCTTGGCCAAATAGTCAATTTACCTTGTGAGTGTGTGATCATTTGTAACCCTTTGAGCTTTTTGTTGATATCCATGTTGTTTTTTTTCTAAATGCTTGTCTATGAGTGTTTAGTTTCCATTTTTGCATGGATGTTGAATTTTTACTTTGTCTTAGAAAACATAGAGAGTATTCACATTATGATGATGGTTGACTTCAAGTTAGGGAGAAAAATGATTGCGTATTTATGTTGTGATTGCTATGGGTTGAAAAAGAAAAGAAAAGAAAGAAAAAATGTGAAGAAAGAAGAAAAAAAGAAAGGGAAAAAAGAGAAAAAGCTTTGAAAAAGAAAAACAAAAAGAGTGTGAATAATGTTGTGTTAATAAGTGATGTGTGTTTTGTGTAACACTTGAGATAAAGAAGAAGTTTGATAGAAATTCTATTGTTTGAAATTTTGGTGAATTGATCACTCCCTTAAGTTTAGGCATGTTTTTGTTTCGATTAGCCTTAGGAATTATCCCTTGTTTGTTCACCCGACCATGCTACAACCTTGAAAAGCCCTTGAGATTCTTGCCTTTGTATTTTCAATATGAGTTTTTGGAGGAATTCATAATTTAGTCTATTGTTTGCAAGATTGTGGATGAGTGAAAATACCCCATTTTTGTGTTTTCTTCTACCGATGATTATGTTTGCTAGGTGTGATTCATTTGTGAACTAGTATTGTTTTAGAATGTTTGTCACATTCTTGGTATTTAGCATTCGTTTCATGTTTATGTTATCGTTGTAGTTTAGTGGTAAGTATATTTCTTCGTGTTTACTGTTTTTCATTTGAGCCATTGCATTTGTTTTCAATTTTCAAATCTTGTTGATTCATGATTCTTTGATTTATTACTTTTAGTTCTTTGAGTTGTTTAGCCTTGTTTGAGGACAAACAAAGTTTAAGTTAGAGAGAGTTTGATAAGTGCAAATTGTAGTTATTTTTGTATATACTTTTTGTTGCACTTATCGACCTTTTGTTTGTAATATTGTTGAATAATCCCGACTTTTGTGTAAATAAGTTTAATTTATGTTTATTTGTGTTTTTCTGTACATAGAGTACCGTTTGATATTTTTCCATTTATTTTGTAGGTATTTATTATATTTTGGAGAATTGAGGAATAAGGTGTCGAAGGCACGACTCCAGATGCGCGTTTTTGGAATAAAAGATCAGTTTTGCGACTTGATATCCAAGAGAGCCCGCTTAGCGCATAGAGGCAGCTAATCGCGAGTGGTGCTCAACACATTTTGTAGCGTGCTGCTTGCGTTTACTGTTTTGGCTGAACCAAAGTTTTGAAGCCCTCTTAGCGCGGTTTAGGTCGATTTAGTGTGTAAATATTGCTCAGTCCGCTTAGCGCGCTGAGGCCGCTAAGCGCGGTCTACTGAGATTTGTTTTATATTTTCATTTTCAGTCACTTTTAGGTTATGGTTTTGGGGAAGTTTTTGCTCCTAACTCCATCAATTTGTAAATTTTGTTAGGATTAGCTTAGATAATAACTATGGAGCTTGCATACGGATGATCCAGGGTGGATTACTCTTCGATCAAAGCTGACAAACAGGTAGATCTGTGGTTCATTTCCCTTCCTCTTGGTGTAATTTTCTATGGTTGGGTTTGTATGTATATTTTCTTTTAAATGATGTATATTTGTCGCCCTTGGCGTTATATAAAACATGCTTTACGAATCTTTGTGGATTGTTGTCCTGGATTTTTACTCCGTGTTAGGGATTTAAGTTGTTATAAACATATACTACTTAGGTTCTTATCTAGGATGATAAGCCTGTTAGTTTCTGAATTCTAGAGATAGATTTAGAGTTGTCAATCTACTGTGGTATCAAAGCTTAATGCCTCTGTATTATTTGTGTTGCTCTGAGAGATCGTCGATACAGGCGAGCACAGTTAACTTCTGTGTTGTCGAGGTGGTTGAGAGATCGCTATCGAGGTGATGCGGCAGGCCTCTCAATTTGCATTAGAAATGACTTAGGTTGTGAGTGATACGTAGTGACAGTGATGAGTAATGTAAGGTTAAGTGTAACAGGTCGATAGGTTTAAGTAAGTGGGAAATAGTATATATGCATATCTGATAAGTTCTTCCTTTTGTTTACATTCATTTTCTGTAAATAACATTTTTTTTAGAAAACTCATTCAACCCCAAACTCATAAACGCGAGAATTTGTCGAACGGAAAATCAATAACCAATATCTGTGGACACAATAACTTCCTGGATAAATATTTTCAAAACTTTTGTTGTTTGCCGCTACATCACTTCCAACACCCATCAACCGTCTTTATGGTCATCCAATTACGGACAATGTTTGATCAGCAATAAAGCACTCGACTATACATCTAGCGTCCATAGTGGTTTCAAGTCGAAGGATGCTATACACCACTTATCACCATGTGAATAACTCAGGACAATTTGCATAACATTCTATGTAGTATTCTCATAGCGGGTCAATCTAGTATAAATATTACTCCTAATATGTCAAGATTTGATAACTCCTTATCCATGATCCATGAGATGTGATCATCGGTCTATCTACATAATAATTTTCATGCTTTAATATTATTCCATTTCATAATAAAGCTCGACTACAAATATTTTAAGAATATTGTTCTTATATTTAACTGGATCTCATGATTAAGTCACACTTAACATTTCATTAAACAAACGAACTATTCTAAAGATTTTATTATTTTAGAAAAGCAAACATTATAAAAAATAATTTTTATTATTAATAAATAATTCAATACAAATACTAAAAATATTGACTTCTAGGACTTACATCAACACTTCCATCCAAAAAAAAATATTTATGTTTTATGTATGCAATATTGACTACATTGGCATCTAGAAATATCACATGTGTTCACATGTCAATATTGTCTGGTCCTAGAAAAAAGAAAAAACAAATGACAAAATGGGAAGAAAAAAAAAACATAACTTTGATAATTTAAATTTTGTGGTCTGGGTGTTTAAAAGACACAATATGACGTGTATGTATGTATGATGTTGCCTTTCTGGTGTTAAAAATGGGTAGTTTGTGTTTTTATTGGTGTTTGGTGCTGGTTGTTTTGTGGGGTTTGTGCCACATATGTTGTTTTTTTCTTGTCCACCTTTGTTCTTGAATCACATTTAATAATATGATTGAGCTTTATTTCAAACCTGCCAAACACTAATTACATAACTTTAGAAAATTTACCCTATGTAAAAAATTGTCAAAACAAAAATTTAGAATACTTACAATACAATAAACTATGGTAATCTTGTAGAAAGGGAATTTTTTTGCTGAAACATGTTCTCCGAATGTATTGATTTGAGTATAAGATCTGTCATATATGAAATTGATATCTACATTTTTCGGCATATGAGTCCGTATACTGTAATCAGAGCCATTATAAGAGAATGATCTGTCCCACCTTCCAAATTCAAAGTTAAAACATCATTACTGAGAAGAATCCCTGATGAAGAGTGTTTTTGCTTTGCCTCTGCTATGATTCCTCCGTTTTTGTTTACCATCCGAAAACCAAATGATTTTCCAATACTCATTCTTTCTATGCACAATTCTTGTGATCCCACTTTAATGGTGCAACCTATTTTTCCTGTAAAACATCTTTTAACTTGAAACCATGGTTGCTCCTCTTTGTGTCCTTCCCAACATCGAAAAGCTAGTAATCTCTTTTTGATGGTACACACAACATTCCCTTTTAGATCCATCAGATTCACTTCTCTTCCACCCTTTCTATCATAGTTCTCAACTCTATAAACAATCTTACCATTTGAGTCATAGACAGTGCAACCATTTGAGTGAAGAACAAGTGATTTCATCCATATTGTATATCTCTCTCTTTTATTACTGAGACACTGATCATCATGAGACTGAGATTGTATTGTGGATTCTTGATTAGGGTAGATTTTGGCCATTCTTTGTAGTTTGATTGTAATATTGTAGATGGTGCGTCTAATGAATTGGTGGTTGTTCAAGAAGAGTAGTAAGCATCTTATTTATGTCATTTCTATTGTAGGCCCGACTAACTTGGTTGCTTGATAGAGGTGCCTTTTGGAGATAATTAAGTTGAATATGATAGCACTCGTGGAAAAAGTGCTTCTAATTAATTAGTAACTGAAATTAAAATAAATAAAATAAAAAAACAAACGTGTTTTCAAGTTCAAACCCCTTGTATTTTCAAGAGGATTCTTATTTATTTTTTTACTAAACTAATAATGTATTCTAGTTTGTGTGTATAATAGTTTTAAATTACGATTATGATCGTCAATACGGATTTGATTCGGATTTGATTTGGAATGTTACTATTATAGTCATTGTAGTTGTTAGAGGTGTAAATGGATCAGAAAAAATCAATTAAATCAAAAATATAAACTAAATCAACCTGAAATAAAATCAACTGTTTTTGGCTCGTGTTAGATCCATGATTTTAGGATTGACAAGAATTTTGCTAAAACATGGTTCATGACAGATGTTGAACAAGATGCCATAACATCTTGATCAAACTGATAAAGTAGAGTGTTAGCTTTTATTGAAGACAAATGTTGTGACATGCTAAACCAGAACATCAGTACAAACTGTTATAAATCTTGATAGGTTTGATTTGATTTTGTGATATTTCTTTTGGATATATCACAGATATTTGTGCAGGTCAAGAAGATTTAATCTAGAGCAAGTGATCTAATCTCCAGCTGTACATAAGTTTCTAAAATTGGATGTTGAGACAATTTAGGAAACTTAATATTTTGTTTCAAGATTTAAGGAGATTTTTCTGCATAATTGGTGCATCCCTAGCTTGTGGATCAAGAAATATTTGGGTGAAGATTTCGAAGTTCATGGATTACTGAGGGATATTTAAAGAGAAACTTAGACCTAATGTAATTTAACTTTTCACAATTGTAAAATTAGGGGAAGTCTAAAGTCTTAGGTTTTGAGACTCTCTTGTGTTTTTGTAAGTCACCCCTGTATCTTTTGATACAGTGAGGTGGACTGATTGTTACTTGATTGCTTGTCAAGTTATTGTTTTTGGTTGAAGCTTTTAAGCAAAACTAAGTATTATTCTCACTCATGAGCTTTTAAGCAAAGAGTTAAGTATTATTTATTGGAAGTGTAATATTTTGATTTTTTATCCTAGTCACTAGGATTGTTACTGTATTTTATCACTGAGGTGATTGGTATGAAGTGATAGGGGAATCTCATATCTAGAAGGTTTATAGGTAGAAGTTGCACAAGGTAGTGATTAAGCGAGAAGTTGTAAACTGAGATTGTTTAGGCTTTGAACTAATATTGTCATAGTAAATTTCCTTCCTGGATTGATCACCTCCAGAGTAGGTGACGCTGCACTGAACTGGATTAACAATCAGCTTTGTTATTTATGATTTTGCAATTTATTTTTTGCATAAGTTACAGTTTTGATATATTTGTTCTGTCTGTCAACAAATGTCTTAACACGTGTCTTGACATTGTGTTCTGATGTTGAGACATCAGTATTAACATGTTTTGCTAGTGCCAGAATTTCAGTTCGGTTCTAAAATCGAGTCGAAAAGCAATGTGGTTTGGTTCGGTTCTCGAATTTAGTTTATAGAAACCGTCAAACTGATAAACCAAACCAATGAAAATAATTATGCTCTAAATCTTTTATTTCACTCATCATTAAGCCCATCTTTTTTATCCGTCCAATCATTCTTCATCTCTGTTTACATTTCCTTCCTTTCAGCAAAACACACATCTAGAACTAAACTCCAAAACATAGAAAGTAGAAATCATAAGTCAAAAAAGTTGCTTTCACTGAACTACTGCTCTCGCTATCCGCCACCATTGTTGCTTTCACTACCGTCATTCTGATATGTTATGATCGTCTTTTTCATGTTCAAGTTCTCCTTGTTAGTTTTCATTTTTTTACATTTTTTTGTTTCTTTTTCTTCAACAAAATTCCTTCTAATCTTGTTATAAAATAGTTTTGATGTATGCTTGAGGTGTGAAACATGTTAATTGATGTGTGTTTTATTATGCTCTATTTGTTAAAATTTTAAATTCCTTTCTAATATTCTGATGTCAGGTGTTAACTTTTATACAATGAACTTATTTCACGATGCAATAAAAATTATGTTACTGTTTCGAAAAATGAATTAAAAATAATTTGTAATTTGTTTGAAAAAATAGAGCATGAAATAAATTATATGAAATGTATTATTTTAAAAAATAATAGCATAAAATATATCGAAAAATACAATAGTGGAGAATACTCTGGCGAATATAATGCCTGTAAAAAAAACATTGTAAATTGATTAACCAAACCAAACCAAATAAAACTGAACTCAACTCGGTAATTTAATTCGATTCTATTTTTAAAAAATATTAAAAATCAAACCAAACCAAATCAATGAAAATATCATATGTTCAAACTCTTTTTAATGAAAAATCAGTCCAAACCAATCAGCTTATACCGCTAACAATTGTTGTGATACACATTGTAGTTATTATATTATGAATACCGATTAAAAGTTGTTTGAAATACACAATTAAGAGACGACTTAAATTTTTTCATTACATTAGAAGAAGATTATAAATTTTATTTATGAAGTTTTGACTTTAGTACAAAAAAACAAAAGGAATATGGCAGAAATTGTCTAATAGGGTTCTTGATGGGGTTTCACATATGGTTTTAAATGACACCACTATTGCACTCTATTGCTATTGTAGAGACTATCATATCAATAATATTGTGGCTACGTGCAATTGTGTATCTGCATGTGCAATTGTGTGAAATTAACATCCATCAATTTAAAAGAATGAATTTTAACGCATGCTTTGTATGTGTAAGGCCTAGAGATCAACATAAATCAATTTAAAATGTTGATTTCTAACTTATATATACTTTGGAATATGTAAGGGTCAGAGATCGATACTATTGATGATTTTTTATTAATTAAAATACAATAATAACTTTAAATGTATAAACTTTAATACATTTTTGAACAATCTTTTATGTTGATCGAACTGATATATGCCATATCATTAAATTTAATTTTAAAAAGTTACTAATGAATAGTGGTTTAGGGGTCTAAGACCTTTGTTTTGAGTTAGGCGGTATGAAATCTATAAGCCTAAGCCAAAGGTAGTTTGAGAATTTGTGACTTCCGTCTTTTTAATTTGGCCTTGCTTTAGAAAAGGCGATGTAGGATGATTTAGAATTCTATTACTAAAAAAAAACATTTTATTACTTTTGAGAGAATGATTCCACAATAAATAATAATTGATCGTAACAACGGATGAGATAGTTGTGGTAAAAACAAAGTAGCATGTAATATATCTTTACGGTTGTATAAAATAACTGTAGTAAAAGGTGATGGTATCAGAGCAAGATTTGAATAAGATTATTGTTCATTGTAAATCTAAATCATATTTCTTCTTAGTTTCTGTTTTGAAGTGTTAAGATAAATATATAAAAAAAATTAAATGAAAAAAATTATAAATAAATATTCTAGTTGGGAAACTTGTGATTATTCAAGAATTATTTCCTGCCACACTCTAGTTTTTGTGAGTTATTTTTTTGTCTTTGTTTTCTTCTAAGCTTTGTGTGTTTTACCATTTGAAAATTGTTTTTCTTGTGTGATTGAATTTGATTTCTTTAAAGAACTGAAAAGAGTAATAGAGTGGAAAAATGCAAGAGTATTCATTATAAAAAAAAAAATCAAATTTGAGTGTAAACACGTGAGGACAGATTTTTTTCTTTATTAATTTTGTGATAATCATGTCAGATGAGGAGGAAGGAAGCCCACGACAAGCAGAACCAAAAAGGTTGTTGTTGGAGGCTCTTGCAACAAAAATGCAAAGAATGTTGTGAGAAGAATTAGATGGGATACACGAGAGGATTGATCGAGTAGAAAATTTAGTAGCTAGTGGTGATGAGGAGGAAAGGAGGAGGAGAACGCGTGAGGAGAGGCCTAGGGAGGATAGATTGAGTGGCATAAAAATTAAAGTATCACCCTTTAAAGGAAAGAATGATCCAGAAGCTTACATAGAGTGGGAAACAAAAATTGAACAAATATTTACTTGTCACAATTATACTAATGCTAAAAAAGTGCAAGTTGCGACCATTGAATTCACATATTATGTCTTGGTGTGGTGTAATCAACTTGTCAAAGAAAGGATAAGATATAATGAACCGCCCATTGAAACTTTAGAAGAGATGAAAAGAATCACAAGGAGGAGATTTGTGTCATTCTATCACAATAGGGATTTGTAAAACAAATTACAAAGACTCACCCAAGCATCCAAAAGTGTTGATGAATACTACAAGGAGATAGAGGTTGCAAAGATTAGGGTCAATGTGGTGGAAGATAATGAAGCAACCATGGATAGATTTCTTCACGGCCTAAATCATGACATAAGTGACATAGTGGAGCTGGAACATTATATGGACATAGAAGACTTAGTGCGCCAAACTATCAAGGTAAAACAACAACTCAAAAGAAAGAGCCAAGCAAGGAAAAGTTCCACCACTTTCAATTCTTCAAGTTGGAAAGACAAGATAAAGAAGGAGGGTGCTTCATCTTCATCATCTAAGGATCCCACAGTTGAAACCGAAGGTAAAACTATTACACCTTTTTAAAGTGTTTCAACTAACAAAAAACTATATGTTTTAAGTGTCAAGGACAACGACATATTGCATCTCAATGTCAAACTAAGAGAACTATGCTTATGGAGGAAAATGAAGTAGTTGTTGAAGAGGAAGATGGTGAGAATGTTGAAGAGTATGATGAGTAAGAAGAAGAAGAAATACCTAGTGGAGAGTTACTCATGGTGAGGAGGATGTTGGGGAACTTAGTCAAAGAGGAAGACACTATTCAAAGAGAAAACCTTTTTCATACAAGATGTTTAGTTCAAGGAAAGCTTACTTTACAAACAAAACTTTAGCCTAAGCCATATAAGCTTCAATGGCTTAATGAAATTGTTGAAATGGTTGTTAATAGACAATTTGAGGTTTGTCTTAGAATTGGGAAGTATGAGGGTATGGTGTTGTATGATGTAGTACCTATGGAGGCTAGTCATTTGTTGTTAGGGAGGCTTTGGCAATTTGATAAAAAGACTAGTCATGAAGAGTATTCCAACAAATTATATTTTATGCATTATTGTACCCCAAAATTTTCCCTCCCATTTTTCAAGATACCTCCTCATGCTCCTAGGGTTCTCAATTGCTCAAGACTACTCAAAGATTGATCAGACAAACCCCCTCCTAAGTAGTTGACCTACAACTAGGGTTTTGCTTCTCTCAAGGAAAATTGGACTTCTAATGCCTCAAGTGGATTTCATGGTTTCTCATATGTCTCAAAGAATCCTCATGCCAAATTCCAAGCCTTGCAGCACGAGTTTGCTCAATCAATTAGTCAGATGATTGAAAATCAACTATATTGGGCAAAAAGACAACTTTGACCAATTTACAGTCAAACTTCAAGATTTTTTTGTCAACATCAATATTTTGAAGTCACATTCATCATTTGATCAACGATTGATCATGATTCGTCAAGAAAACTCAAGATTCATGAAAAGTCAAAAGTTACTAAATTATGGTTTTCATAAGGAGAAGTCAACTAAACTTTGACCAAGCATAACTTTCACATACTTCATCAGACATTTCTCAACCAATGCTCATTTTGAAGGAAATTCAATTCTCTATAACTTTTTCTCTCTAATCTCAAGGCCAAAAATGCTTCATTTGAGAGATATAAGCTAAAACATTACAGGTCATTTTAAAAGTCAACAAAAAGACACTTTTTGTCAAAGCAATTTACATCAAGATAAAAGCTTCAAATAATAAAATGATCAACATGAAGATTGTAGGGGATATCTTAAGCTTTACAAAGATTCACATATCACCTTCATATGATAAAAATTGAATGAGATATGAATTGTGCAAGTTGGACAATATTGAGAAAATGCATGAAATCCAAATTAAGCAAATTTGAATTTTTGGGCTAATGGGCCTATCTTTTAAAGTCCAAACATGTTACTGACCTCATAATGGACCTATAAGTCTATTCATGTATCATTTTAATTTTTATTTCATTTATTTTTATTTTTATTCATTTAAATTCAAAATTAAATCAAATAAATATTAAATAAATGTATAAGGCATAAAAGGATTTTGATTCAAATCTTTTGGAGGACCAAGGTCACACCACAAAACGTGTAGACCCATTAATTTGTATGATTTCAATCTATGTTTTACATGATGTCCAAGCCCACCTCTTAACCTAATATTTTCTCCTATAAGTACATTGCATATTCAGACAAAAAAAGGACACAAAAGTTGCGCAAGAAACAAGGGTTTGGAGTTTGAAGTTTGCAAGAAAAAGGTTGAAATCGAAACAAAGATCCAAATCCTCAAGCTAAGCCATCCATTCAAATTGACCCCCGAGGTATCATAGAGTAAGTTTTGATCATTCTCAATGATCAAAGATGCCTGAAACATGCATATGACGCATCACCGATTTACATATTTTTATGAAGTTCATATTTTGATTTTTAAGATGCTTTGCTTTAAACTAACATTGACAATATGTTCTTGAGACATAATAGTGTATGTCTGATCCCTTGCATGAGACCCATGACGCCAGAATGGTCCATCACCATTATTGAACCGATTGGCATTATTTTCATCGTATCTCCTTGTACAGGTCGAATTAGCCAAAAATAACGCAACCATTGGATTTGCAAGGGTCAATTTAGGGGGTATGGTCCTTCTTGATCTCTAACGCGCTTTAATTTTGCAAGTTGAAAAATAGCTTAACTGGAGAAGACGACTTGAGCTAGGGCTCTGGTGCCTCTCCAGTCCACCTGGTTTATAATATATTTATTTGTTTGTATTGTCTAACCGAATGGAAACACAACACAATTGGTTAAGGCAAATGAATATAACCTTAAGGGCGTAGGTTCGATCCCTTCATTTTGTAATGTTTTTTTGTTATTTTCCAAATTAACGCAGGTTTCATATATCTTATTTACTGCCTATTTTGAAGCACCAACAGTCGCTTGGCCTAGTGGAAAGTGATGTAGTGTAAAGCCAGGAGGGCGTGGGTTCAACACCCACCCCATGCAAATCCTTTTTCCCTATTTTTTGTTAACCTAATTTCCTTTTTCTTTTTCTAACCCTAATTATTTTAATTAATCAATCATTAAACTAACCTAATTTTTTCCCCTTAATACTAATAAATTAGGATTAAGTTTTTTTTAACTAATATTTAATTTTCTTGTTATATTTAATTAATCAACTTTTTTCCTTAAATATTAAAATCAATTAGAATATAGGTTTTATCACTTAAATTATTTTCTACAAAAAAATTAAAAAAAAAAACATTTTAACATTCTTTTTCTATTCTCTTTCTTATTTCTTTTGTTAAATTCATAGAAAATTGTATAGGACGCACTCTCCGATGTAATAGCTTAGATTTATCTTTTCACATTTTTCCTATTATTTAACTGCTCACATGATATACCAGCGTATGTTTACTTTTTCGCGAATTTTTATACTTATGTACCTTGTAACGCCCGATAATTTAATTAATTATTTAATTAAATTATTTTCGAATTATTTGTTGAAATGTGTGAAACGTTGTTATATGTTGCTAAGTTGTTATTTGGGTGATTATTTTTGTTGATTAATATTAGCAATAATATTAGTAATAATCTTAGAATTGTAAATATTAATAATATTAAGATGAAATAAGAATAATTATGGTTGGTCCTATTTTAAGGTATACAAGTAGTAATATAGAGGGTGTGTTGTTAAGCCCATTAGGAATAATAATAATATTATTAGGTTTAGTTATAATAATAAAAAATTAGGTTAATTAGAAAGGAGAAGAAAAGTCTTAGAGCAGTACGTGAGAAGTTACAGAGAAGAGGAAAAAGGAAAAGAGGCAAAGCTAGGTTCGATCGGATAATTATAGAGCGACCTTCAATCCGAGGTAAGGGTGGAGTTCTGACTCAATAAGGGGAATTATGATGAATATTATGTAGGAATTGGATTGGTGTAATGTTGTTGTGCGTATGTCGTTGTTGCTGTTTTTGAAATTGGCTGTTATCATGTTGTTATCACATTGTGGGTGTTTCTGAATTATTCGCAGAATTAACTATCTATTGTTGGAAATTATAATATTGTTGATATAGTCATTATGTTTCTATGTCGATGTAATACTGCGTTGTATCATGTTGTTGTGAAAATATTGTTAATTGAAGGAAGATTTGAAGAATTCTGTGTTGGAATCAGTAAGCCTGTGAAGAAACTGCATGAGAAACACTTTGTGTCGAGGTGCACACGAGCATGCCAACCGACATGGTATGGAGAGGAGTATGACGAGCGACACAACTCCATGGAGAGTGACACAATTTGTTTTAGTTTGTGCCGAGGGGAATAGTTGGATGACGAGGGGCACACTCTAAACATCTGTTTTCTGTTTTCTTTTGTTTGCTGTCTCATGTGCGTCTGTTACCTTATTCTATTAATTGGTTAATAGCAGAGATTAACTACACAAATTGTAGAACTGGCTTATATAGAAGAGTAATTAAATATATTATTGGATTGGACTATCTAGTTAGTAAGTATTTATCAAGATGACCTTAACAGTATTAGTAGGAAAGTAATAACAGGAATACCTCTATAAATTAAAATAGTAGCAAAGGTAATCATTCGTAGCAGTAATTTATGGAAAATAAGAGTAGTAGATGTTTAGGAGACATTCATTAGTAGGATCCATTAGTAGAATATTTTAATGGAATTAAATTAATTGGACTTGGTCTATAATAGTATTAGTATATATAAGTTGATGTGATGTTGTTGTTATTAATTGTTGAAGTTGCAGGTAGTGCTGAATTTTGTTGTGTTGCATGTATTGATTGGTTAAAACCAAGTTGCAGGCTATTAACAGTAAAACAATAGTAGACATAATTCATGGTAGCATAGATAATTCATAGTAGTAGGATGTAATTGCAGGAACCTTATCGGGAAACTATTAACAACGTAATAACATAGTATATGTAGCAGGAATAAGTTGACATTAGAAGTTAATTGTGAAATAATAACAGAAAGTTATTAGCAACAAAAAAACAGTAGAGAATTAATTAGTAGCACTGGAAATAGTAGAAGTTGTTGATAGCAGTACTAGCTTATATAATAGTTGCAGCAGGTTAATATTAGAGGAACTGTCGTAGGACGTCTAATAACCGAATATAGACGTATAGTTGAATAATTATGTAGTGTTATTGCAATGGGCTTCAATTGTATTTGTGAATTTCACTATGTTGTTGTAATGTCAATATTGTTGATGATGCGAAGTTGCAGGATATACCGATGTTGTTGAAATGCCTCTAATTCTTGGCAGATGTTATGTTGTAGGCTTATTGCCAACGTTGATTTGTGTTGAGTTATTATTTGTTGTTGTTGTTGCTACATTCATGTTGTGTGCATACTGTTGTACCCCAAAATTTTCCCTCTCATTTCTCAAGAATTTTCTCACAAGATCTTCCTTGACACAAGTTGGCAGCACTGATACATCAATTTAGGTTTGAAATTGGCACAAGGGCAAAATGGTCAAAATGCACACTGAAAAGTCAAACTTTGACTTTTGGATCAAAATCAAATTTCAAGAATCAAATTTCATCAAGACATGTTAGAATATGAAGTTGGTTCATCAAGAAAATCAAAAGTAAAAAATTACTTTGGAAAAGTCAAAGTTCTAAACACTTAGAAATTTTCCTAAGTGTTAAGAAAGTGTGATAAGCTCAAAACTTTTGGCCAGATTTTCATCATGATGCAAGATGATTCAGGAAGAACTTCTGACATAAAAGTTGTAGATCTCAATGAGATCTAAAACATTGCAGAATAGAACTCCTCCTAGAAATGTTGGGATTTCAAGTTATAAATCCTTGAAGGCACATCCATGAAACTAAAACACTTAGTAAATTCTGAGTATTTCCAAGTCAGAATTTGATTAGAACTTCTGGGTCAGTTTTCACGTAGGTACAATTAGAGTTTGAAAAATTGATTTAAATGGGGATTAAAAATCATGTTACAAGCTTTTCTGAAAAGTCTGAGAACTCTTTCAGATCATGCTGGAGCAGGGAGAATCAAAGATTAGAAGTTGGACATTTGTTCTTAATCTGAGTTACATTTATGCTGAACTTCTGATCCAGTTTCAAGCTATGCTGCATAATCTCATGTTGTAGGCCTCCTTACTTGTTAAATATCATCATCATTTAATGCTCACACCAACTTTTGAGTCTTTATCCCAGTGCTTAAGCCTTTATCAAAAAGATTTTCCCACGTGTGGCATGAAAGTACCACTGCTGTCCTTGAAAAGAAAACTTTTGTACAAAGTTTTATTTTGAGCCCATACTTTACTTTGTTTTTGAGTGTACTTCCCCATAAATCATGCCTACAAACTCAGATTAGGCATGTTTAAAGCTGCTAACCACCCTACCTTGCCTTGAAACATGCTTGTCTAAACTTGCTTCAAAAACAAGTCAACGATCCATAACACATGATGGTTGTACTCCTGACTTCTCCAAGCTTCTAAATTCTTTGCCTATAAATTAAACTTCATTTGCAAACTGAAGGAGGAGGGAGGATTGTAAAAAAGCCCTGAAACCTTGCTGAAAATTCCCAAGAACCTGAAACTGCAACACAAACACAAAACCTGCTAGTTTCTGATTTTTGCATCCAAACTCTAATTTTCCTTGTGCGTTTCTTGGCCAAATCATCCACACAGTTTCTGATATACACATAGAGGATTTCTCAACTTCTGTTTTCCAACTTTAATACAGTCTTCACCATTCTCCATTTCAAAAATCAGAACTTTGCATCTTGACTGCTCTAGAGCATTCCAACCATCCATAACCCAAGTTAGGGGTTGCTTTAGCTTTCTGAGAACTTGAGGAAGATGGCCAGAACATCATAGAAATCTGAACCAGGCTCTAACCCACAGAACAATTTCCAGCTGCAAGGTAAGTTTCTTCTGATTTTCATCTCATTACTTAAGCATTGTTAGACTTGCATTTTCAAAGATACAATGTAGATATCATGGCGCTGAATCGACATATTTATAGACTTCATTTATATGGCCTAAGTAGAGAGAACTTCAGATTAGAACTTCTTGAGAAAATTAGGATTAGCAAAATTCACGCTTGCTTCTAGTTTACAGTTTTGATGCTTTGTATTTTTGAAATCCTGATGAAATTTGCCATAACTTCTATGTTTGCATTTTCATTTTTGTTGAGAAATGACTAAGTTGCAGATACTCCGGCTGGCGCGAAGAAGGAGATGAAATTCATCATCAGAACTTACTTTGTAATGTATGTTTATGTTTTTGCTTCTAATACCAGATGTATAGCCACCCCAGGGATAGAGAGCACGTGCATAAAGAATTAGTGTTAAGGATCCTGGGTTCTGGCCCCAGAAGTATCTTTTATGTTTATTTCTGAACATTTTTACCCCATTATTTGTCAAACAATATTCCTGGATCAGAACTTCTAGATATTCTCATCCAACAGCACCGTCACCTCACTTACTCATTAACAGAACTTCTAGCCTTCTAGTAACACTAGAACTGCTAAGTTTCCAGCTGCATCAGAACTTCTAGGCTCTCTCAGTAATCATAACTTCTAGACTTTCCTTTGTTTCCAGTAACCCTAGAACTTTAGCACATATGGATCCAGAACTTCTGGCCTTCCTGTTGGCTCCCAAATTCGACACTTACTATATTTGGTCTTTTGGACCAAACAACTGGAAATGAACCAGACCAGGAGGTATGATTCGACGCATGAGATAACTTAAGGAAAAAGATCTAAGTTATGATAAGAATCTTCGACCAGGGCCTCACTCGACTGAACAAGAATTATGTTGCTCGACTGAGGGAAAGTGTTCACGCTTTGGCATAGGGATCGAAGACCATTTGAATTTTGAATTATTGGAGGGAAAGGCAGTTTTCATTAGCGTCTGAGAAGAGGCAACATGGCAAAAAGATGTGGGTCGAGGGACATACAGAAGACACTTGTCTTCATCCTAGCGCAGAATGTCCCCTCGACAGTTACCTACTTTTAGTATAAATTAAGAAACTTGTGTAATTTTCAGTGTGTTCAACCTATTATACTAAATCTCTCAAATATTATCCAAGTAACTACTGCGTGAGAAAGGATAAAGCTGAGTAATGTACGTTGGAAACACCTTTTTTACTTAATGAAAGTCGTTTTACATTTCTTTACCATTATCCTACAAAGTTATCTTTTTACTGCTTTTACTTGCATTTTTTATGCTTTTGCCTACTTCCCAACAATCTCAAACATCCTTTCTCTGGGTCGAACATGCGTTCTTCCTTCTTACTCATTTTACACAGAAATTAGCATATGTCCTGGGATTAGTTTGATCGATACCGTAAGTAAACCAAAAACTTACCTTTTTGAGATCAGCGATTGTTTACCAAAAACAACGGTAAAAAAATTGGCACACCTGGTGGGACGTTGCTAATTTTCTATGTTATTGTGTTTTTCCTGTACAGTTATAACATTGCATGTCATTAAGAAGTGGTAGAGTAACCAACAAATATACTGTTAGAAAGGAAAACGCAGAGAGTAGTATGGATAACGAGCCAAACCATGGAGAAATACCTCCACCAATTACAGGAACAACGGTTACTACTGCTGTCGAAGGGAATATCCCAACTTCTGTTGGATTAATACCAGCGTTAACCATGAATCAAACTGGACCCTTACTTTTATATGTGGGTCCAAGAGGTCCTTTGGGAACACGCCCACCAAGGATAAACCTAGGGTCTCGATCAACTGTACCCCCAGGCTTTTCGACAACCTGGATGGGTCGAGAACAGCCATATGGCATGCCCACTACTGAGCTGGCTAGCCTTATGAATGCTGCGTCCACCTTTTCAGAACCTTTGGTGAATGCAACATCACCATTACAAGGGTCTGGAGCCAGTAGAAACCAATTTTTGGGAGGGCCATCTCACATGATACCAAGCCTCACAAATGCTTCGACGGCAATTTTGAGGCAACAAATAGACGAAAGTAATCATGGAATGGTACAAATGTTAGCACAAACTCTAAGTATAGTGCTAAATCCCCTCATTCAGACTTCTACATGGTCGAATCAACAGATGACAGCGCAAATGACACGCATGGTCGAATTCTTTGGGGTACCCCAAGTTGCTCAACTACCCCACATTGTTCGACAACCCCAGAGGGTACCAATAAGATTAAATCAAGGGGTAATCATGGAAGAAGATTTGACCGTTAATCCAAACCCCCAAATTCCAAGGGTAGAAGTAGAACAACCAAGAGTAGAGATACCTCGAAACTATCGAGAAATCGATCAAGGCGTTATTCTGGCTAATAGAAACCAAAACGCTGACGAATTAATACAACAAGTTCGACACCAGAATTATGGGGCAGATAATAATTTAACCGCTATGTTCGAGAGAATCATGCTTCAAAACGGGATGAATGTTGGTTTTCATAGACCAAACATTACATCCCCATGGTCAGAGTATATTCTGCAAACGGACTTACCACCTAGGGGAAAAGTCCCAAAATTCACTAAATTTTCAGGGGATACGACAGAGTCGACTGTCGAACATGTGGATAGATATTTGATAGAGGCCGGCGAGATAGAAAATAATGAAAACCTTAGAATCAAATATTTCCCAAGTTCCTTGACTAAGAATGCTTTCACTTGGTTCACTACCCTCCCAACCAATTCGATCCACAACTGTAACCAATTGGAAAGATTGTTTCATGAACAATTTTACATGGGTCAAACCAATATAAGTCTAAAAGAATTGGATAGTGTAAAAAGAAGGTTCACAGAGCCAATTGATGAATATTTAAATAGATTTCGATTACTCAAGGCCAGATGCTTTACTCAAGTGCCTGAACATGAATTAGTCGAAATAGCAGCAGGGGGCCTGGATTATTCGATTAGAAAAAAGTTAGATACACAATACCTAAGGGATATGGCCCAACTTGCTGATAGGGTTCGACAAGTAGAACGCCTTAAAGCTGAAAAGGCTAAAACTGCCCAAACTCATCGACGAGAAAGGGTAGCTTATGTCGAAATGGATGATGACGATCCGGAGACATACAACGATCTTATAGATGTCGAAGAAGGCGAAATTGATTTAGATGAATTAAAGCAAGGACCGCCATATTCTTGTAAATTGCTAGTGCCATCAAATGGGAAAAATCCTGTAGAACCTGAGAAAAACAGTGATAAATTTCCTAAGAAAACTTATAGCTTCGACATATCCAAGTGTGACGAAATATTCGATCTATTAGTTAAAGATGGAAAAATGATAGTGCCTTCAGGGGCTAAGCTGCCTCCTTTAGATCAAAGAATAAAAGGAGGTTTTTGTAAATACCATAATTTTTTGGGACATAAAACCTCACAATGTTTCCTTTTCAGGGACCTCGTTCAACAGGCACTGAAGGAAGGAAGGCTGAAATTTACTGATAAACCAGCAATGAAGATCGACACAAACCCAATGCAAACAGAGGCGCATTATGCCGAACCAATCGGCATTCATATGGTGGAAGTGTTTGAAGATTTTATCACAAAACCTATCTTTGGAAGTTTCACTGGAAATATCTCCAGGAAAACTATCGAAGGGGTGAGAAAGGCCACTGAAGGCCTGGATTTAAAAAATAAAGTTGGCCAAGGGTCAAACAAGAAGGCTACTGGTAGTCTGAAACTGATCAAACGAGTTACTGAAGACCCAAACAAAATCAAAGGAGTTGTTGAAAGCTCCAGCAAAAGAACCACCACAAGTTCTTATTTGGCTGCTGCAAAGGGTTCGACAGAGGACTTGGAGGCCAAAATGCAGAAGATGAACCTGACCGCCAAAAGTAACATGCAAGTTAACGTGGTCGAAGTCTCTGGAGCCAAAGCTTCAGAAGAAGCCCTTCGACAAGAAGAACTAAACAAAACTGCATTCCCAAAAGAGGACGAAGATTTGGCAGACTTTCTGCGTAGATGCCAAAAGAAGAAATTGGAAGTAATGCTATTTCCTAGGTGTAGCTCTATTTTCGATAAGAAAGCCGCTGAACACATACAAGTGATGTGAGTTGTAAAAGAAAAACAGGGCACCAATTCCCGACAAGGAATGGGTCCAGAAATTCGATTTGACCCCAGAAGGGAACATCAACATAGACCCATGAATCAGGAAAGGAGGCCACCAACTTTTAGGCCTCCAACTAATGTGCCTACTGATACTTGGCTGAATACCATGGGAAGGAAACGGCCAAATGAAGAAAGGTGGTAGACATTCGACGTACCAAGAGGTTCTTATCTAGATTACATAAAGGAGTACCATACTTCTGCGTCGAACAAAATGACCCATGTGTCAAGCAACTATAAAGGAAAGAATCCTATGTCTCGTTCACAATGGAGAAGGTTTCAAAGACGGCGAAAAGCTGAGAAAGAGGTAGCTGGACCTCATCCAGAAGTTAACACTAATGTGCAGAAAAGACAGAGGAAGCCTCTGAAGAGAAATCCTGTTCCCTGGGCGGAAGAGTGTGGGTTGAACGATGAAGACGACTACGACTCTAGTGACAGTTTAGACATCATGGTTAACGTCATATCTGTGTTGCCCAAAGAATATAACCGTGAGGTCAAAGTCGAAGAGACTGACCTAATGGTTGAGCAAGAACGGGCTAGACACAAGCCAGTATGTTATTATATAATGAACAATGGATGCGTGGAAGAACAAAACACATTCTTTGAACCACCAACAGAGGCAATGAAGAGCCATCTGAAACCACTGTTCATTAGAGCAAAGGTCGGAGAGGTAACCATAAACAAAATTTTGGTTGATTGTGGGGCAACCATCAATATCATACCACAATTCATGCTGGAAAAGTTAGGCAAATGAGATGCTGACATAAAGCCACACAACATGGTCTTATCCAACTATGAAGGGGGCATTGGAACCACAATGGGTGTCATTCAACTAGACCTCAAAGTGGGCTCAATCCTTCGACCCACCATGTTCATGGTTATTTTAGCAAAGCCCAACTACAATCTACTCCTTGGTCGAGAGTGGATACGTGGCATTGGAGCAGTGCCATCTTCAATGCACCAAAGGGTCATAATGTGGCGCCCCGACGACATTGTGGAGAACATTGAAGAAAACTAGAGTTATTACTTAGGTGAAATAAACAGTGTCAGAAAGAATGATTTCGACAGGAATTTGGCTCACATAGGGCCTTGTAACCCACCTGAGTTTGATTTAACTCCAACTCCTAATGCATTCTGCTCCCTATACCTACACTCCGATCATGGTTTTCAGTGGGATAGATAAGACTTATCTAACATAGATTTTGGAGGAGTCAGTGATATACGGCCAATAGGCTGGTGCAGCGAGTTTGATGATGATGACTGAGTCATCAACTCTCCAAAAGATTTCGGCATATGTGGCCGAAAACAGAATGATAGCGGCCTTAAAGGCTGAAGTTAAATATGTGGCTTCCAGAGCCAATGAACAAGTCCTTTCGAAGACTGGGCCTGGGAAAGATTTTGACCCAGAGCCTCCCGACTTGGGAACGAAATACTTTCTAGACCAGAGGTTAGACGCCATCTATGACGATAAACCTCTTGGTTTCGAAAAGGACCCGCTGGTGAACAATGTCAGAATGTTGGCGCAAGATCCTCTAGAAGAGGTAAATCTAGGCGAAGGTCCTGTGAACAGGCCCACATACATAAGCACAAAAATGGATCCAAGACTCAAGGTCGAAATGATCAAATTACTGAAAGAGTTCAAGGACTGATTTGCATGGGACTATTACGAGATGTCTGGTCTTGACAGAGGATTGGTCGAACTGTAGTTACCAATAAAGCCTAGAAAGAAACCCGTTAAGCAGACTCCAAGACGGTTTGCGCCAGAGGTTTTATCAAAAATCAAAACGGAGGTCGAAAGGCTGCTGAGGTGCAAGTTCATTAGAACGACCAGGTATGTCGAATGGATTGCAAATATTGTACCTGTTATAAAAAAAACGGTACCTTGAGGGTGTGCATCGATTTCAGAGATCTCAATGCTGCAACACCCAAAGATGAATATCCAATGCCAGTGGCGGAAATGCTTGTGGATTCTGCCGCTGGTTTCGAATACATGAGTATGCTGGATGGCTACTCTAGATACAATGAAATCTTCATTGCTGAAGAAGATGTGTCGAAAACGGCCTTTCGTTGCCCTGGGGCTTTAGGCACCTATGAATGGGTAGTGATGCCTTTTGGCCTAAAGAATGCAGGGGCAACGTACCAAAGAGCCATGAATTCGCTCTTCCATGACTTTATTGACACTTTCATGCAAATTTATATTGATGATATTGTTGTCAAATCTATTTCAGGGAAGGCTCATATGGATCATCTTCGACAATCCTTTGAGAGGATGAGACACTACAGCTTGAAGATGAATCCTCTGAAGTGTGCTTTTGGTGTAAAAGCAGAAGATTTCTTAGGTTTTGTGGTCCACAAGAAAGGCATTGAGATAAACCAAAACAAGACCAAAGCTATCTTGCAGGCCAAAGCACCAACTAACAAAAAGGAATTTCAATCCTTACTTGGGAAGATAAATTTCCTAAGGAGATTCATATCCAACCTTAGTGGAAAAACGCAAGCCTTTTCGCCTTTGCTTCGACTCAACAAACGAGGGTTTGAATGGAGGGAAGAACATCAAGAGGCCTTCGACAAAATCAAAGAGTACCTCATTAGACCACCTATTCTGGTGCCTCCTTGTCGAAGTAGAAGTATGAGACTGTACATAGCTGCGTCTGATAAGACTTTAGGGAGCATGATGGCCCAGGAGGATGACCATGGTGTCGAAAGGCCCATCTACTACCTCAGTAGAGTTTTAAACGATGCAGAAACTAGATATAACGAAGTTGAAAAATTGTGTTTATGTCTGTATTTTTCATGTACAAAACTTAAGCAATATATAAAGCCAGTTAATGTTTATGTCTCGCCTCACTTTGACGTTTTCAAGTATATGTTGTCAAAACCCATTTTGCATAGTAGAGTTGGCAAATGGGCACTTGCATTAACTGAATATTCATTAACTTTTATGCCTCTCAAGGCTATGAAAGGCCAAGTGGTCGCAGACTTTATAGTCGACCACTCCATACAAGAAAGATCACTAAATTATTTAGAGATCGAACCATGGAAACTTTACTTTGATGGTTCTAGCTTTAAAGATGGAGTCGGAGTCAGAGTCCTTATTATTTCTCAAAATAAAATTCCAACAACATTTAAGTACAAAATAGATGGGGATTGCTCCAATAATGAGGCTGAATACGAAGAATTAATCGTAGGCCTTGAAATCTTGTTGGAATTGGGGGCAACTCAAGTCGAAATAATGGGAGACTCAGAGTTAGTCCTAAAACAAATTACGAAAGAATACAAATGCATAAAATAAAACCTTATTATGTATTTCGTAATAGCCAGACGGTTGTTGAAAAACTTCGAGGCAGTTAGCATTAGACACATACCCAGATTGGAAAATCAAGCAGCCAACGACTTGGCACAAATTGCTTATGGGTATAAAGTTTCGAAAGAGAGGCTACAACAGGCAATCGAAGTTAGAGGAAGAGTAACTGCCACCAAATTATTTCCATCAGATTTAAAGACCACAAAGTTAGGATACACTGATCATGAAAATTTTGAAATTTCATTCATAGACAATCTAACAGAGCAACATTGGAGAAAGCCTGTAGTAGACTATTTAAAAAATCTAGTGGCTTCGACAGAACGAAAGACAAAGTACAGAGCGCTGAGTTATGTGATGATGGGAAATGAACTATTTAAGAAAACACCAGAAGGCGTGCTTCTAAAATGCTTAAGTGAAACAGAAGCATATATAGCTCTTTCCACCACACACGCTGGGGCATGTGGAGCACACCAAGTAGGCCAAAAGATGAAATGGTTATTGTTTCGACAAGGCTTATATTGGCCCACTATGTTAAAGGATTGTGTTGAGTTTGCAAAAGGGTGTCAGGAATGCCAAAAACATATAGGCATTCAACATGTGCCTGCAAATGAACTTCACTCGATTGTGAAACCTTGTCCTTTTAGAGGATGGGCCTTGGATCTCATTGGAGAGATTCGACCAGCATCTTCCAAAGGTCAGAAGTATATATTGGTAGGCATTGATTATTTTACTAAGTGGATTGAAGCGATTCCTTTGGTCAATGTAGACCAGGATAATGTCATTGAATTCATTCAAAGGAACATCATCTATAGATTTGGAATCCCTGAAACAATAACTATAGACCAAGGATCAGTCTTCACTGGTCGAAAGATGCAAGAATTCGCTGCAGAGATGGGGTTTAAACTATTAACATCAACGCCCTATTATGCGCAGGCCAATGGCCAGGCCGAAGCAACAAATAAAGTAGTGATCAGTTTAATAAAGAAACATGTGGGAAAGAAACCCAGAAACTGGCACAAGACACTGGATCAAGTCCTGTGGGCATGTCGAACTTGTCCAAAAGAAGCCACAGGGACAACACCATTTCGTCTAACCTATGGTCACGATGCACTGTTACCAGTGGAAATCCACTTGCAAGCGACAAGGATTTAGATACATCATGAGATCCCTTCTGAAGTCTACTGGAGTATGATGTTAGATGAACTAGTAGACTTAGATGAAGAAAGGTTGAAAGCTTTGGATCTTTTGAGACTACAAAAGAAGCGAGTCGAGAAATCCTACAATCGAAGGGTAAAGTCCAAGACGTTTCAGCCTGAAGATCTAGTTTGGAAAGTAATACTCCCAATGGATCGAAAAGACAGAAGCTTGGGAAAATGGTCCTCTAAGTGGGAAGGACCTTTTAGAATTGTGCAAGCATTCTCAGGCGGAGCCTATGAGATCGAAGAGTTAAGCGAAGATCAAATACTCTTGAAGGTAAATGGTAAATACTTGAAAACGTATAGACCCATGCTTCAAGAGATAAAAATAAATAATATATAACCATTGATTATAAAGAATGCCAAAATGGAAACTTCAAAAATTTTCATTAAGAGTGCCAAAATGGCTCTGAAATCGTTACAGAAAGTGATTACATAATTAAGAGAAAACAAGATTCAAAAGGAAAGGTTAGCTTTAATCTGAAGATACTTGATTCTTTGCAACTCTAGCCGACGATCACATAGAGCTTTCGATTGGTGAAGGTTTTCGAGCTTAGCATCCAGAGATTGAGCTCGATCGGCGTGTTTTAACCCTTCAGCCAATTCTTCTTAGCTTTCTGATTCATTGTTCACAGCAAGAAGCTCCTCTTTCTTTTTGCCGTTGGAAGCAATTTTTGCTTCCAACTCTGTAATCTGTGCTCTCAACTGAACATTGTTTTGATCAATCTCCTCGACCGCTTTTTGCCTAGCCTCCTGAGCCTTCGACAAGTCCTTTACTCTAGAAGCGGATTCAATAACAGCATGCCAAGTAGTAGCCACTTGACCATTGGCTTCTTCAATCTCACGATTGAGAATTCTCTGAAGGTTGTAATCCGCTGATACCTGATCAACAATAGAGAGTAAATCCAAGATTACACTGGCTACATACGGAGGAGCAACAAGAAGATCGACAACTTTCAAGATAGTCTTCAGAAAGGAAGGAGCTGCTGGTTCCCCCTCTAAAGTTAACATCAAATATCTTTTAAAGATTTATGCTTTAACCTTTTGAAGAGCCTCGTTGAGAGGGGAAGTGGAAGTAGATCTTCCAAATACAGTCGAAGCAATGCGATCAGAGGAACTCTCTCGACCCTCCAGAATTGCAGTCAGATAACCTAACGGATTTTGTTGCTTCAGTAAAGCCAAATCCTCTTTGGTTCTGGATCCCGTCGAAGGGATACTTTCGTTGGCTGTAATAACCACGTTGGCTACTTGAGTTGGAATTGCTTCAGTGCCTGGAGGATTTTGGTTTCCTTCAGCAAAAACTTCTTCACCCTCAGCTTCTGGGATCTCTACATTTTCCCTCTCTGTTTCAGTTTCGACACCAGGGATACCTTCCTCCTCAGTCTCTTGCACTTCGACCAGCGGAATCCTAATCTCCTCTTGGTTTCCTGCAACTTCTTCTTCATCAGCCTCTTCTATGATTTCATGCTGGGGTTCAGTAGTCTGATTTACTTCGTCAGCTGAACTCATAAAGGAGTCTTTCACTGAAGAGGGCCTATAAGTAGGATCCCCTTCGCTATTCAAGAGAGTGACCGAATCCTCGACATGAGTAGGAATTTGTGTGGAAGTGCCAGCAGTGTCCTGGAAAATAGAAAGAATTTGTTTCTTTTAGAATCCTCACAAAGCAAAAGAAAATGGAGGAATAAATAATAAGAAGTCGAAGTAAATACCTGGACTGGGATTTCAGCACCAGGACTAGAGTTGTCACTTTCGCTGGGATTGTTCAACCTAGCGATTACCTCCTGTTCAGAAGGTTCATTGATGACTACAGTAGGAGGCCTCCCAGCTGTAGTTTTAATCCTGATTTTTGGACGAGTTTCGACGACTGGAGTTGGATTTTTCAATCTTCGTCTCTGTAAAGGAACATGAGGAGACTACTCTTCTTCATCGCTAGAGATTTGGATATCCTGAACCTTCCGTTTTTTGGGGGTTGGTTTTTGAGCATACAGAAGACCAAGTCGAAGGGATTAGTACCTGTGTTAGATAAAAAATGAGGATTCGAAGGAAAAGTAAATACCTTGGGAGAAGGGTTGACGACGGAGTCTCCCCCTTTCGAACTCTCAGCAGTTTTCTTCAAGGCGGCTCTCTTGACAGCTAAGCAGAAGACAAGACAGCTATAGTTAAGTAAGTGTCGAAAGAAGAATATAGCACTAAGAGATGGAGAAGAATAATACCTTTCTTGACTCTGTCGAGAACCAACTTGAATGCCTCACGTAGATGGTGTGCGAAGTCCTTCTCATCGAAGAACTCTTCGTCATAGTAATGTTTCCACCATGTCTCAAAAGTGATGGAACTCAGAAAATGAAGGTTGAAGTTGAACAAGGTCAGTATAGTTCGACCAGAATACTTACCAATGTGCTTGGTAGCGGCATCTTCCGAGTAATTTGCATTGTAAAAAAGCAGTAGCTTCTCTCAAGAGTAAATGGGTGAAGGGAGTGATTGAGCAATACCAAATTGTCGAGAGACAAGATTTGGTTGATAAGTAATCAAGTTGAATTGATTTTTGGAGCTCTTGAATCTTAAGGGCATGATCCTGGGGCGCATGAACAATTCCCACATGCTCACGAACTCATCAGTCACGTCATCCTCCACATTCGAAGGGTATGGCCTGGTAAACCATTCCGGACCAACTTTTCGACTGGTAAAGGGAGCCATAGTCGAAACAAAGCTCTTTCGCTCCGCAAACATCATTACGAAGCTTGTGAAAGCCTTTTGAAACTGTTGGCCTTCATCAGTGGGAGTTAATAATGCAAGCCTGATGCCCTCGACTCTCCTGTTCAGAATCTCAGGAGCCTCTTCGTTGATCTTGTTCTTCTGGGGAAGGAAAGATTTGAAGGTGGCATTGAGCCACAACTGGAGAAGCCAGAAGGGACCAGATAGCAGCAAGCTCCCCCTGTCTCATAGAACCTTAAGTTGAGTCACACCATTACTAATGGACTCATATAAGTTGGCCAGAATCAATTCGGCCAGGCAAAGAGGATATTTGTGGTGCAGATGCGTTGCGAGCGTCAGCATCTTTTTCGTCACCTGCAGTGACTTAGTACAAAAAACAAATCGAGACAACCACATATCCAGGAAGGCTATATGCTCCACCTCCGACATGGTACTAGAGGTTTTGTCATGAAAGTGGTTTATAAAGGTAGTGTAAGTGGGTTTTGTAGCAGCAAACCCAATAGGATCCTCAGACAAGTCTTCAGGGTCGATATAGTCACCAGTGGGTCGAAGACCAGTAATGGCAGCTATGTCGAATAAAGTAGGGGTCATCATCCCACAAGGGAGATGAAAAGTAAATTGTGCACTATCCCAAAAGTACAATGAAGATACCAACATAAGGGGGCAATAAGGCAATCCTGTCTTCGACAACATCACCAGGTCATAAATGCCCATTTCCTTCCAAACAGAAGCTTGCACCCTCTCCATCTTACTCAGCCAGTCTGAATATTCAGAAGAAAGATTAGGGCTTGAGCGAAAGATTCGATTCCCCTTGTTCATGAACTGGAGGTTGATATCCTCTATAGTCTGAGGATGCTGCTGGTTCGCCGGAGTGGCGTCTTCGGGGTCATCCCTAGGTTTTTTGGCGCAACCTATGGGTCTAAGCCTTGGGTGTGTAGGAAAAAAGGCGCGGTTTTTTAAGGGATTTTCGACGCATAAAGATAACGGACCGGACATAGCATACATGTTTCTGCCGTATCTGATGGGAATAAGGAGTTGAGAATCATAGGCCTCTCGCCATTCTCTGGTCATAGGTTCAGCAATGTACTTGTTAGTCGAGGAAGAAGGAGGGTTGGTGGAAAAGACCTCCGGTGGTTTTTGGACATCATCGGAGTTTTTGGGTTGAGGGTTGTTCAGAGCATTAGAGAGAAAGGCCATTGTTAAGAATTTTAGAGAAAGAGCGAAGTTGACAGTACAATGTTGTGAGAATGCAAGGGATTTGGAAAAGCTGGAAATGATAAAAGTTCTAAATAGAAAAGCTTGGAAGTATTTATAGCCTTAAGAAGAAGGAGATGTCTCGTCAAGACCATTTAATGTTTCGTAGGTAGTGGTACATGTGGCAAAACGTGAAATGGTTACCGTGCAGGCATTGGGAAACGTTGGGACATGCTTGCCTAGGTTATAGGAATATGGTCATCATGGCAAGCGTGGTAACAGCAGTTTTGAAGAGACATTTTGGAGAAAAGTAATGATGGTTTTTACCAAGTATAGCATCTGTTGGAAGGCGAAAAGCACACGTCAAGACTTGGTGGACAACTGGGAAGACAGGTGTCGAATGGGAAGTTCAAAGAATGGCTATTTCTTTGAGCGTCGAAATAGACATTCTTGGGGGGCAATTTGTTGGCTCCCAAATTCGACACTTACTATATTTGGTCTTTTGGACCAAACAACTGGAAATGAACCAGACCAGGAGGTATGATTCGACGCATGAGATAACTTAAGGAAAAAGATCTAAGTTATGATAGGAATCTTCGACCAGGGCCTCACTCGACTGAACCAGAATTATGTTGCTCGACTGAGGGAAAGTGTTCACACTTTGGCATAGGGATCGAATACCATTTGAATTTTGAATTATTGGAGGGAAAGGCAGTTTTCATCAGCGTCTGAGAAGAGGAAAAGTGGCAAAAAGCTGTGGGTCGAGGGACATGTAGAAGACACTTGTCTTCATCCTAGCGCAGAATGTCCCCTCGACGGTTACCTACTTTTAGTATAAATTAAGAAACTTGTGTAATTTTCAGTGTGTTCAACCTATTGTACTAAATCTCTCAAATATTATCCAAGTAACTATTGCGTGAGAAAGGATAAAGTTGAGTAATGTACGTTGGAAACACCTTTTTTACTTAATGAAAGTATTTTTACATTTCTTTACCATTATCCTGCAAAGTTATCTTTTTACTGCTTTTACTTGCATTTTTTATGCTTTTGCCTACTTTCCAACAATATCAAACATCCTTTCTCTTGGTCGAACGTGCGTTCTTCCTTCTTACTCATTTTACACAGAAATTAGCATATATCCTGGGATTAGTTTGATCGATTCCGTAAGTAAACCAAAAACTTACCTTTTTGGAGATCAGCGGTTGTTTACCAAAAACAACGGTAAACACTTCCTCATTTCTACTAACATTTTCTTTCTAATTTACAGGGCGCCTGGGTCAGAACTTCTGCTCTCTCTTATTTCTATTCTTTCAGCAACACACTAACTCTAACTCTCTTAGTATTTTTATCATCACTTTCATTAATCAAAAACACCAAAAATACTTTATATTCATATACTTCGTTTTATTTCTTTTAAAACAAAGAGACTAAAAACATTTCCTAAAGAAAATTAATTTCTTCTCTTAATAAAAACAAAACAAGTCTATTTTACATTCAAATTCTTGTACATTATTTCAATATGTTTGTAATAGATAATTAGGACTTTAATTTCTTGCAACCCCATTTGTAAATTTGTACACCCCACCCCCAAGTGATTGTATTAGCGTAGGATATTTGCTTTCCGCAATTTATCGCTTTCATATAAATGATAGTAATTAGGTTTTGTATGGAAGGATAAAATCAATACTTAGAAAACCTTAATCCAAGACAAAATCAAGCATGAAAAAATAAACACTTGTGCACTTTCACCTCTAGGGTTAACTCCACTTGTTGCCTTACGAAAATGGTCATGTTATGCATGTGAGGCGTCTTAGCAAAAACAGTCAAAAATATAAGATCATAGTCCCTCGATGACGCTTCGAATGTTGCCTTACAAATGATCTCAACCCCTCAAGAGAAATGCTAAGATATCTCACAAGATTGCTATCATGATTATACGATGACCCACGCCCATCCCGTTACATCCAAAGATAAGGCTTCTTAGCAATCAATGGTAAGATAGCAACATCTAAAGGAGGAGGAAAGGAACAAAGACTTTTGAGTAGGTAGAAACGTTCTTAATTGCTTTCTCATCTTCAAACATAAACACCTTTCTAAATGCACCAACACTTTCCATGAAATATTTTCAAAAGTCCAACACTTTGTACGCATTCTTATAGAGACGAGAATCATTACAAAGTTTTCCTAAACGAAGGCGCTTTTCAAAAATACTTTAAAAAACCACCACAAACACATTTCAAACAAAAAAATTTCAAAAGCGATCTAGCAAGCAACTAAGAGCCCATAGATAACTATGGATGAAAAGGGTGCTAACACCTTCCCTTTTCATAATCTACCCCCCGAAATCAAGAAAATAATCTCAAAGGTCTTTCCTATTCTTTTCACCCTTTCCTTTATTGGATAAAAGAAAAGTAGGTGGCGACTCTTGCTATCCGCAACAATTGTGATAAAACGCAAAACACCCAAGTCATTTCTCCCACTGTATTACACATACATCACATATCATGTTGGAGCAGATGCTCGTTAAGTTGGCCCGAATTGGAAAAATATTAAGTTGAAGGCTTATGCCTTGTTGATGCCTCTATTAATTATCAGAGTATTAAGTTGGGAGTTTTGCTCCGTTGGTACCACATGCTGAAATTTAAGTTGATTTCGTTAAGTACTTTGTTGTTTCTAAAGTTGTTTTTAGTTGGACAAAGATGTAATGTCATTTGAGTTGAAATTGTGATTTTGCTGCTTAAATAATAAAGTTGTTTCGTTTTAAAGACTAAAATTGGTGTTATCTGTTCATCCGATGATTTAAGTGTTATGTATCTATTTTATATGTGATTAAATGTCGTTGTTATAAGTTGAAAGTGTAGCATCCTATTTATATGTCGAAATTTTATAACTCTGATTTTATCAATATTCGCCGGGTAGAAATGGGGTGTTACATACCTCTCCCAAAGCCATGTAATAGCTTAGGATTTTACATTCCGCACTTTAAATTCCGTACATTATATTTTTAACTGCTAGTAACTAGGGTTTGTATGATAAGACTAATAATTGAATCTAGAAAACCCTAATATTCAAGATAAATAACTGAATCAATACAATTCGCACACTTGCACCTCTAAGATAACCTCTCTTGTTGCCTTATGATATTGGTCACGTCCCTTGAAAGTGGGGATACTTTAGAAAAAGACCCTCGATCAAATTATCATGTCCCTTTCGAATAAAGATCATAATCCCTAGATGATCCTACAAGCTGCCTACAAAATGATCTAGTTCCTTCGAGATTCCTACAAAATGATTTAGTCCCTTTGATTTGCCTACAAATGATGATAGTCTGTTCGATACAATTGCTAAAGTATCCTTACTTGTTGCCTTCAATGACCGTACGATGACCCTACATATGTCCCTTCACATCCAATAGATAGGGCTACCTACCAACTAATGGTATGGATAGTACTATATCTAAAGGAGAAGGAAAAGAATAATAAATACTTTAGTAAGTAAGAAACTCTTAATTGCTTGCTCACAACTTTTCTGAAAACTTTTTTTCATACTACACTTTCAAATAAATATTTTCAAAAAAAATAACACTTTGTATACATTCTTGAGGACTGATACAAGAATCAGTAAAAAGTCAGCCTTACATTGACGATTTCAAAATATTTTCAAACAAATCACATACACAAAGTAAGATTTTCAAAAGTGAGCTAAGAAATTAAGAGCCCGTAGATAACTATGGATGAAAAGGATGCTAACACCTTCCCTTTTCATAACTTACCCCCGAACTAAAAATCTATCAAAGGTTTTTCCAGTTCTTTTCACCTTTCCTAAATATTGGATAAAAGAAAAGTCGGTGGCGACTCTAGCTATCCACACATTTGGATAAATCCAAAAAGTCAGTTCTCCAACTGTATTACAGAACTGGCGACTCTTCTGGGGATTAATACTTAAAAAGAGGGGTTGCCTCAAAGTTTAAAATGACTTTACTTAGTTTTAATTGTATGATTTTCTTGCTTTACTTTAAGGCTTTGTTTGGGTTTAATTGCTTGTAAGATCTTACACCCGGATCTAGGGATGCCTTAGGCAAGTAGCAATAGATCATAAAGGCTATACGATGTAGAACGATATGGTTAATATGATGGCTACAGTTAGTGTGACACTTTGGTTTGTACTGATGTTCCTTGAGTCATTCAAGGATAACATTAGGCTTCCGCATAGTGTCTTTAACACTAACTTACTTTTAGAACCTTAGTTGACCTATCTTGGCCATTAGATGGTAGTGATATAGCCTACTTTGCTGCAGTATAAGGTTGGTTGATACTCGAAACTACGCTCATTGAGATTTGACTTTCAGGATGTTTTGGTGGCAAGTCAGTTTTCGTGCTAAAATAAAGCCTGCAAGAAAGATTGGTGATATGAGATTTCTAGAACCTGGTTACTATTTTAGGACAGGTTGAGCCAACTTAACTTCAATGGGGAAGGGTACTTACCTATGGACTTCATGCAAGCCTTTAAACCTAAGGCTCTTGTGTGACTTATGTGTGTTTGCTACTTATCTAACATTAACACGACATCATAACATCATATCATCATAACATAACATTTTCACTAACCATTTCAAGGACCTAGGGATTTATCTTTGTTCTTTGTTGTAGGTTATGGCTTCCGCTCGCAGAAACACTATCCAGATCAACTTTGTAAGGGTACCTTCCCAGGTTAAGGAGTTAGTCTCAAAGGTTCCCGAAAACTCTCAATTCACCAAAAGGCATGGTTATCTACTCAGTTTGATTACCTCGGGTTTTGAAGAAGACATGATGAGTGTTCTGTTCTAGTTCTTTGATCCTGAGCATCACTTTTTTACCTTTCCAGATTATCAGTTGGTACCCACAATGGAAGAGTTCTCTAAGCTACTCGGAGTACCTGTTCTTGATCAGACACCCTTCATCGGTTTATAGAAAGTTCCAAAACCTGAAGATATTGCAACAACCTTACATTTGAAGCGGTTCGACATTGTATCTAATTGGGAAATAAGAAGTGGAGTCAAGGGCCTTCTTGCTAAATTTATGATAGAGAAGGCTCGATTGCTTTTGGATGCTATGAGTTTTCATGCTTTCAAGGAGATCCTAGCTCTATTGATCTATGGTTTAGTACTATTCCCTAATCCAGATCAACTCATAAATGTGAACACCATCAAAATATTTCTTACTCATAATCCTGTGCCTACTTTGCTTGGAGATATTTTACATTCTCTTCACACTCGTACTATGAGGAAGTGAGGTACTCTTATGTGTTACATACCTTTACTATCCAGGTGGTTTATTTCACACCTTCCCCGATTAGTGATGAAGAATGAACAAGGTTTGAGGTGGTCTCAAAGAATTATGTCACTCTCTCATTCAGATTGGTGTTCCTAATCTCAAGAGGATATCACTATTATTGACCGATGTGGGGAATTCCCTAATGTTCCACTCCTTGGCATAAGGGGAGTATCACTTACAATCCTTCCCTAGCACTACGTCGATTTGGTTATGCTCGAAGAGATGGCCCTCATGATATGCTAATCCAGGGTATTATATTCGAATATGAGAATGATCCTCAAGGTTACCGTCAAAGGTTTATACGTGCTTGTGTCATGGTGAATAAGATCGATAGCAAGACTTTCGGACAGAAAAAATCCATCCATCTGGAGCCCTACCTCAGATGGGTGCAATCTCGTGTTCAAAGTCTTATAATGCCATATCCCGCTGTCTTACCAGTAATTATGGAGCCTGTTGCTGAAGGAGATATTCTTCATACTGTTCTTCATGCAAATATGCCTAATGACTTTGAAGATCTACATAAGTCTTGGATTCAACTGAAAGAAGAAAGGGACACTTTTGAGACTCAGTTCTATGCTAGTGAGAAGAAAGTATTGGAGCTGACCGAACGCCTTCACGAAGAGCAGAGCCTTAATGCATATGTCAACACAAAGAGGAAGTGTCCATGGGAGACTTGAGTCATAATTTATTCCTTTGTAACCTTTATTTTTGTTTTCATTGTAAGCCTAAAAGGCGTTTGTAATCTGAACTTACTAACAAGAATCTTTGTTGTTTTTTTCCTTTTTTTAACAATTTAAATCCCACGAGGTCCTTGAAAACATTGCATATGCATCTACATACCATACATATCATTACATAACAGGTTTCCAAGATAGGTTTTCGCATCTCCTAGTTGTTTATTTCAGCAGAAAATGGCTCTTGAACAGACAGTCAAAGATCTCCTGGTTCATAATGCTCAGTTCCAAGAGATGTTCCTAAGCTTATCAAAGGGGCAAGAATAACTGGGGGCACTCATCACCAAAGATAAGAAGAAGAAGACAAAGAAATCAATCAGCGTCCTTAACTTGGGGAGGAGGTTCAGAGGTCCAGTCAAGCAAGCTCCAGATCTTGATATCCCATCGGGAAAAGATGACAACCAGGATGAAGATGGTAAAAGTTTTAAAACTGAAAGAAACAACCTTGGTTCTGACAAGTTTCCTGATGAAGAGGAAGAGGATTATTTGGATGAACAATATCCCCCTACTGACGAGAAGTATAAGTTGTTAGAAGAGCGTCTGAAAGCTATGGAGATCCAAAAGGTGTCTGGCTTGAACTTTGAAGAATTGGGTTTAGTCTCAAGAGCCGTCATTCCTTCTAAGTTCAAAACTCATACCTTTTCCAAGTATGATGGAGTTTCTTTCCTGAAGATGCATTTGAGATCATAGGTTTGGAAAATTCAACCACACATTGCTGACAAGAAATTATGGTTGCATTTCTTTCAAGAGAGTCTGTCTGTAACACAACTAGAATGGTATTATCAACTTGAAGGTACCAATATCCATACTTGGGAAGATTTGGCTGCAGCTTTCTATAAACAATATCAATATAATTCTAATTTGGAACCAACCCGCATGCAACTACATAGTATGTCCATGGGTTCTGAGGAAGGCTTTAAAGACTACGCACAAAAATGGAGAGATCTTGCAGGAAGAGTTCAACCTCCTTTGGCTGATAGGGAATTGGTTTACATGTTCATAAGCACGCTAACATGTCCTTTCTATAATCACCTACTTGGAAGTTTTTTAATCGGTTTCATTGAACTAATATTAACAGGAGAACATGTTAAGAATGGAATCAGAAGCGGTAAAATTCAGGTGGCTACATCTTTGAATACTATGAAGAATTCTTATAATGGTAAGAAAGAATCCAATGCTGTGTATGGCCAGAAGGGTCATAGTAAGAGTAACCGCAACCAATCTGTGGGGGAAGTTATGATCTCTAATCTCGCACCAGTACAACAACAACGACATAGTAATCAGCATAGGCTAGATGCACCCAGGAGACAGTTCACAAGAATCAACATGCCATTGTCTCAATCATTGCAACATATGTTGAAGGCAGAGGTGATTACATTGAAGGATCCTCCTCAGAATCCAAATACTACTTTATAATCCCAATGCAAGGTGTTCATATCACTCCAACAGTCTCGGACATAACCCTAAAAACTGTTGGGCTCTGAAGAATTAGATCCAGGATATGATTGACACTAAGGAGATTGAATTTGATCCCCCTGAGACTCCTATGTGATCACTGCTCCTATGCATAATCACGACAAGGGAATTAATACTATTGATGATGTTTCTTATGTTTCTGCTGTGAATGACTTGACTACCTCTATGATAATTGTTAAGAAGAAGTAGTTGCAAGCCGATTTATTTTTGGGTTGTGTTAAAAATTGCTACCACTGTGCGTCCCCATCCAATGGTTGTGCACTGCTGAAAGAAGGTGTTGATCGTTTGATGAACGACCGTGTAATTCTTTTTGAGAAGACCCCTTTTGTGGAGAGTATATCACAAGACCCGAAGCTTGAAGACGTGTCTGCAATTTTGCGGTACTCCTGTAAGGATCACTTCTAAGGGTCATGTAAAGGTTATTGCTGAACCTAGGGTTGCTCCTCTGATCACTACCGCACCTGGGACAATTCCATATTCCTCTAACAAGGCTATCCCTTAGAATTATGGAGCTGATGTTTACTACCATGGAGTCAAGCAAGAACCATTGACTGTCGAAGATGAAAATACTGAAATTACTGATCCCAATGTTGGCAATATTTCTAAGACTAGTAAAATTACTAGAAGTGGAAGGGTTTTCTCTCCAGAGATCTCTCCAAAAGCCGTTACTACATTACTTCATATCACTACCACTCAATCAACTATTGAAAATCGAGGCGAAGAACATATGACTGAGTCTGCCTTGTTTGAGGCACCAAAAGAGGTTACTACTGAAGATACCTCCAAGTAAGAGATGGAAGAAGTAATAAAAATTATTAGAAAGAGTGACTGTAAGATCATTGAACATTTGGGGAACACCCCCTCCAAAATATCTATGTTTCTGAAGCCAATGCTCAGGCTCTGGTAAAGTTCCTGAAATCTTCTCATGTATTGGAGGAAATCTCTATTGATTAATTCGGAGATTGTGTTGCTAGCCTGACAACCGATAATGGGTTAGGATTTTATGATGCTGACTTAACTCCCGCAGAAAGGAAGCATAATAATGCCCTGCTGTTGTACCCTAAAACTTACCCTCACATTTTTCTTCAAGGCATTCTTCCAAGGCTTCTCAGACACTCAGGACACTCAAGGGTTGACTAGTCAAGATGCTCGTCCTAAGCCAAAAGCCTACAACTAGGGTTTGGAATTTCTCAAGAAAATTTGGTTAGAAAATGTCTCAAGTGGCTTCCATGGTTCTTCACAGGCCCTCAACAAGGTTCATGTCAAGTTTCAAGCACTACATCTCAAGTTTGCTCAGTCAATGGCACAGATGATTGAAATTCAGTTGTATTGGTCAAAAAGTCAATTGTAGTCAACATATAGTCAAACTTCAATATTTTTGGTGATACTCATCATTTGATCAAGGGTTTATCCTGATTCCTCAAGGAAAGCCCCCAAATCATCAAATGTCAAAAATGGCCAAATTAGGGTTTCCTTAGGAGAAGTCAACTGAACTTTGACCAGACATAACTTTCACATGTTTCATCAACTTTTTCCTAACCAAATCCAATTTTGAAGGAAATTCAATTCTCTATATTTTGATTTTATTCTCAAGTCCAAAAAATGCTTCATTTGGAAGATATGGTCTCATACATTAGAGGTCATTTTCGAAAGTCAACAAAAGACACTTTTTGTCAAGGCAACTTACATCAAGATAATGTATTCAAAAGAAAAAATGATCAACATAGAGATTATAGATGACATATTAGGATTTCCAAAAAGTAAAATATAATCTTCAAAATATGAAAATTGAGCAAGTTATGAGTTACACAAGTTGGGGAATTTTGAAGAAATTCATGAAGTACAAATGGAGCAAAATTGCAATTTTGAACTAATAAGCCTAGTTTTTTATATAATAAAACATGTTTAGAAGATGTGATAGGACCTCTAGAAAACATTCACACATGCTCATGATTTCTATTGCTTTTATTTGATTTTTTATTCATTTAAAAATGAATAAAATTGAATAAAAAGATGAAAATAGAGTGTGAAGACTCAGGCTTTTGAATTTCAAACCTTTTGCAAGCCCAACAAACTTTTCCAAGCCCAAAAAATTCGTGAAAGCCATGCCACAATATGTCCAAGTTCATGCAAATTCAAAAGAGGCAAGCAATATCTCAAAGATGCTAAGTTTTCAATGTGTTGGATTTTTGTTTCAAAAGCCATCAATGCATTGTTTTCTTCCATATTGGTTCACCCTCACCCTCCTATTTCACTCTATAAATACATAATACATTTATAAGAAATGGACCACGAAATCCTTACATACAAGAGCTCTCTCAAAATTCTCAAAAATCAAAGAAAAGTTGCAAAATCTGTAACTTCACTTGCAGGCGTTATCAATCCAAATGAAGGCCACTAATACATTCCTGAGATCCCCAGGAGTCTTCTAGAGTCCAGATTCAACCCCTAAGCATCCCATATTATCCTCATAACCATCCCACGGTTTTGGTAAAATTTTGAATCTCAAACTCTCTTACCATGTAATTTAAATCAGTTTTATGCATGCATTCTTATTCCTATTGATGTTTTGAGCGAATCTAACATCTTACATGTAAGCATAGACACCGGAATTCATATGTATTGGATCAAACAGAGCTTTTGGGCTTAATTATCTTGGGCCTAGCCAAACTCGGGACTGCATCTCCCATTTCCTTTTGCAAACGCCTGGGCCTGAGATGTTGGGCCTTGCAAAAATCTGATTATTCACCCCATAACATTTTTTTGCAGCAGTTCATTTATATTTATTTTTTATTTTATTATTTCATTTAATATTTTATTCTTTTCTTTCAATTAATTCTTTTTTATTAAAAAATCATAAAAAAATCATAAAATCAGAAAATCACAAAAATTGTATATTTAAGTTTTTATTAATTAAATTAATTTTGATCAATCATTTAATCACCTTTTTTTTAATTAATTAACTAATTAGAATTAGGTTCTCATAATTTAATTATTTTTATAAACAAAAATAAAAAACAAAAAAAAAACATTTTCTTCCACTTAGATTTTTAGGGTTCTTTACATCTTTCTTTCTTCCTTTCTCCTCCGCGCGTTCATTTATTTTTATTCTCATTATTTTCATATAATTATGTAACTGCACATGGGGTGTAATAGTTAAATTAGGACCTTTTACTTTTCATTCCCCATTTTTAGTTTGTAATCCCCCCATCCCGAAGCGATGTAATAGCGTAGATTCATTTTCCGCACTTTATTTCCCGTACTTATATACAATTAACTACTACATGTATGCTAATAGGCTTGTATGAAAAGACTAAAATAAAACGCTAGAAAACTTAACACTCAAGATAAACATAACTGAAACACAACACACTCGCACACGCGCACCTCTAAGATACATCAACTTGTTGCCTTTGAAAAAATAATACAGTCATGTCCCTCGAACATGGGACACTTTAGCAAAGTCCCTCGATACAAATATTGTAGTCCCTCTATGACCCTTCGATGTTGCCTTTCGGTAAATGATCTAGTCCCTTACAATAAATTGCTGAAGCGTCCTACAAGTTTCCTTTATGACTGTACGATGGCATGCGCCTGTCGCTCAAAACATCCAATGATAGGGCTACCTGCTAACTAATGGTAGGATAGAACTATCCAAAGGTAAAGAGGAAAATAACAAAGATCATTCAATTAGGTAGACAACTCGTAGTTGCTTTCTCACAAAAACAAACAAATTTTTTTTCACACATACACAAACTCTTTTTTCTAAATATTTTCAAAGACAAAAAACACTTTGTATATATTCTCAATGATACGAGAAACATTACAAAGTTAGTCGCACTATGGCATCTTTTAAAAAATCTTTTCAAACACACTTACACAAAAAGAAAGCATTTTCGAAAGTGAGCTAGCAACTAAGATCCCGTAGATAACTACAGATGGAATGCGTGCTAACACCTTCCCGTTCCATATCCTATCCCCCGAACTCAAAATCTTTAAAAGTTCTTTTATGTACTTTTCACCCTTTCCTTTATTAGATAAAATAAAAGTCAGTGGCGACTCTTGCTAACCGTAACATTTACGATAAAACGCAAAACTAGTCAAGTCAGTTCTCCCACCGTATTACACCTGCATGTCTCTATTGAGTGTAGGGTCACTACCTTATCCCATGTATTAGTTGACACAGGTTTCTCATTGAATGTATTGCCAAAAGCTGCTTTAGACAAACTTGACTATGAAGGGATTGTGCTAAAACTCAGTGACATTATGGTAAGAGCTTTTGATAGTTCAAAGAGAATGGTTCCTGGAAAAGTTGATCTTCCAATCAAAGTGGGTTCCTAGGTCTTCGATTCTACTTTCTATGTGATGGACATTCATCCAGTCTATTACTATTTTCTTGGACACCCTTGGATTAATGGGGCAAGCACTGTTACTTCTACTTTACACTAAAAGTTGAAGTATCCCGTAAAAGGAAAAGTCGTTACAGTTTGCAGCGAAAACGAATACATGGTGAGCCATTTAAATTCCTTCAAGAATGTTGAGATGGATGGTGAATTCATTGAGACTCCTTGCTATACCATTGAAGTTATTCCTCAGAAAACCCTTTTTGACAAACTACTCTTATCGTTCCTAAGGTTACCAGTATTCCACCAAGAATGGCTTCTCTGAAAGATGCTAAGGTTGTGGTAGAAGAAGATGGTGGCACTGCTTCGAGTCAGCTTTCCAACATCCCTTACAAGTCCGATAAATTTGGTTTGGGTTTCACCTCAGAGGCTCAGAGGGATTTTCGTCCTACTTGTGCTAATTCTGGGAGACCACCATTCCTCATCAACAACAATGGATTTCACAAAAATAAAGTCAACACTATGGAAGACGCTGATAGCGACTGTGACATAGACAATTGTATTTTCCCTACTACCGAAAAGGACTTTATACCAATCTCCTTTAGTTAGGAGTAAATACTATTTTTTTTTTCTTGCTTTAAAGTTTTGGTTATGTAATTTAAAAATAACTTTAAACCATTTGTTAGGGTTGTCATTTTTCATCCGCATATTTTCATTTAATAAATCATTGGATGTTTGCATCAAATTTTGCGCTCTTTGTCTTTATTTTACTTTATTTCTTTCAAAGTAGCTATGTGTTCTTACACACAACCACACAACAAATTCCAGATGCATATCCATCCTAGATCCCATTGATAACAACTTTGCTATTGCCAATCATGACTTCAAAAATACGATCTACCAAGCCAAGGATGAAAGTGAGGAAGATTGTGAAGTACCTGGAGAGTTTCCTAGGCTATTAATGCAGGAAGAAAGAGCCATACAACCGCATGAAGAGCCAGTTGAGGTTGTGAACTTGGGTAGTGAAGAACAAGAAAAAAGTCAAGGTAGGTGCCAACCTAGAAGGAAATGTCAAAAAGATATTAATCCATATGTTGCGTGACTATGTTGAGATATTTTCTTGGTTGTACGAAGACATGCCAGGGATTGATATTGACATTGTGGTTCACCGTCTACAGATGAAGAAAGGTTGTTCTCCTATAAAACAAAAGGTTCATCGTATGCGTACCGAGATGTCTGAAAAGATCAAAGCTAAGGTTATGAAGAAGTTCAATGCAGGTTTCTTAGTTGTTACGTCCTATCCTCAGTGGGTTGCAAATGTTGTGTCAGTACCTAAGAAGGAGGGTAAGGTGCATATGTGTATAGACTACAAGGATTTGAAAAAGGCAATCCCCAAAGATGACTTTCCGCTTTGGCATATTGATGTTCTTATTGACAACACCGCTCAACATAAAGTATTTTATTTCATGGATAGTTCTTTGGTTATAATCAAATCAAGATGACACCTGAAGACATTGATAAGAATACCTTTGTCACATAATGGGGAACTTTCTGTTATAAATCAGCGTGTTATGGTAGCTTTGTTCCATGATATGATCCATCACGAGATAGAGGTTTACGTTGATGACATGATAGCCAAGTTTCAGACTGAAGAAGAACATCTCGACCACCTGCACAAGCTGTTCGAGAGGTTGAAAAGGTAAAAGTTGAGGCTGAATCAAAACAAGTGCACCTTTGGGGTAAGATCCGGTAAACTCCTAGGTTTCGTCGTTGGTGGTAAAGGTATTTAAGTTGATCCTTCCAAGTTGATCCGTTAAAGCCATTTAAGAAATGCCAGCTCCTCGTACTGAGAAGGAAGTCAGATGTGTCTTAGAATGATTGAACTACATTTCCAGATTTATTTCCCAATTGACCGCTACTTGTTAGCAAACCTTCAAGTTACTGAAGAAAGATTAAGTATTGAAGTGGAACGACGAATGTCACATAGATTTTGACAAAATCAAGGAGTACCTCCAGGAACCTCCAATTCTGTTGCCACCAGTTGAAGGAATACCCCTTATCATGTACTTAACGGTGTTAGAGAACTCAATGGAGTGTGTATTGGTGCAACATGACGAGTCTGGTCGAAAATAGCATGCAATATACTACCTTAGCAAAAAATTTACCGACTGTGAAACAAGATACTCACTACTCGAGAAAACTTGTTGCGTTTTGGCATGGGATGCTCGCCGACTAAGACAATATATGTTGACTCATACTACTTTGTTGATATCTAAGATGAATCCAATAAAATACATATTCTAGAAACCCGCTCTCTCTAGAACAATAGCAAGATGGCAAATGGTCTTGACGGAATATGAAATTCAATAAAATACTCAAAAGGAAATCAAAGGAAGTGTACTGGCAAATAATTTGGCTCATAAAGCTGTATATGACTATCAATCTATGAATTTTGAGTTCCCAGATGAGAATATTATGCTAGTTACTAATTATGAAGAACCCGGATTATATTTTGTTCTTTGTATTGGGCTTGCTTTGATCCTTCACCAGGATCTGGGACACCTCTTTAGGTAAATAGCAATAGATTATGGAAACTGTAAGGCGTTAACTGATATGGTTGAAACAATGGCTATGTTAGTGTGACGTATTTGTGGGTACCAGTATCCCTCGTGGTGAATCGAGGAGAATATGGGGCCGCTGAGTGGCGTCATGAAGCACTAACCGACTTTAGAACCCCAATTGAACAAACTTGGCCATTAGGATGTAGTGAGATAACCGGTTTCGGTGTAGAGCTGAAAATTGGTTGATACTCGATACTACACTTATTGAGGCTGGACTTTTGGGATATCTCGGCCGCAAGAAAATATTATTGTGCTGAGATAATGCCTAAGAGAAAGGTCGGTGATATTGAGATCCTTTAGAACCCGATCACTATTATTAGGACAGGTTGAGCCAACTAAACTTCAAGAGGGTACTTACCTATAAGACCCCATGCAAGCCTAAAAAACATAGGGATTTGTTTGCTGTGTGTATATACTTACTTGTGCATAACATCATAAACATCATAAACATCATATGCATGCTCACTAACCATTTCAAGGATTTAGAAATTTATCTTTGTTTTTGTTTTGTAGGTCATGAGTTTCGTCCGAAGAAACACCATCCGAATCAGCTTTGTAAAGGCACACCCTCAGCTTCAAGAGTTAGCCTCAAGAGTGCCAGGGGATTCTCCTTTTACCAAGAAATACAGTCGTCTCCTTAGTTTGGCTTCATCCAGCTTCCAAGAAGAGATGATTTGTGTACTGTTCCAATTCTTTTATCCCGTACATCATTGTTTCACTTTCCCGGATTATTAGTTGGTACCTACATTGGAAGAGTTCTCTCTAATCTTAGGGGTGCCCATGCTTGATCAGATACCATTCATCGGTCTAGAAGGGATTCCAAAACCTGAAGTCATCGCCGAAGCTTTACATATGAAGAGAGCCGACATCATAGCCAATTGGGAGACAAGAAGCAGGGTTAAAAGCTTCCTAGCCAAGTTTCTATTAGAGAAGTCTCGTGCATTCTGGGACGACATGAATTTCCAAGCTTTTGAAGATATCCTGGCTCTTCTCATTTATGGGTTGGTTCTGTTCCCCAATTCGGACCAATTCATAGATGTTAATGCCATCAAAGTCTTTCTCTCTCGCAATCCCGTACCTACCTTACTGGGAGACCTCTTGAGTTGCCTTCATACCCGCACCATGAAGAAAAGAGGTACTCTCTTGTGTTGCATCCCCCTACTCGCTAAGTGGTTCACTTCACACCTACCCCAATCAGCATTGAAAAACGAGCAAAGACTGATATGGTCTCAAATGATGATGTCCCTCACCTATTCTGACATTCGTTGGTGTTCAAGATCCTTGGAAGACGTCTCTATCATTGACTGCTGTGGGGAGTTCCCTAACGTCCCTTTTCTTGGTATTAGGGGAGGTATCGCCTATAATCCTTGTTTAGATCTTTGACAGTTTGGGTATGCCCGAAGAGACGTCCCTCATGAGATGCTCATTCAAGGTCTGGTGTTCGAATATGACAAAGAAGACCAAGGTTATCGCCAGAAGTTTACACGAGCTTGGAGAATGGTGAACAAGGTGGACAGTAGGAATTTGGGACACAAAAACTCTATCCCTCTCGAGCCTTACCTTAGGTGGGTACGAGCCCGTGCTCAGAGACTCGTGATGCCTTATCCTTCCATCCTCCCTGTTATCATAGAGCCCGTTGTTGAAGGAGACATTCCATACGCTGTCCTTCATCCCGACATGCCTACCTCTCTCGAAGACTTGCAGAAAGCTTGGGTTCAGTTGAAGGAAGAGAGAGACACCTTTGAATCCCAATTTTACGCCAATGAGAAGAAGGTTCTGGAACTCACCAAGCAACTTCATGAAGAGTGGAATCTGAACGCCTACATTGCTCTAAAGAGGATGCGTTTAACCTTTCTGTCTTAGGAGTTTTTGTTGTATTTTGTTCCTTTTTCTTTGTAAGCCCAAAGAGGCATGATGTACTCAAACTTGGATTTCATATAATGTGTGTTCCTTTTGGTTTGAATAAATTTAAATCTCTAATTTCCTTGAAATCATTTACATATTGCATCTTCATTCATCATAACATCATAACAGGTTTCTTACAACAGGTCTCCTTATCCTTCTACTATTTATTTTAGTGAGATGGATATGGAAGAAACAGTGAAAGATCTCCAGGCGCAGAACGTCCAGTTTCAACAAATGCTCTTGACTCTGACAAAAGGACAAGAGGATTTGAAGACTCTAATGGCCAAAGAGAAGAAGAAGAAAGCGAAGAAACCAACCGGTATTATGATCATGGGAAGAAGGTTCAAAGGACAATCCATACAGACTTTAGACTTCGCTACATCATCGGGTGAAGGAGATAATCAAATAGATCGAACCAAGGAAGTGAACAACAACCCAACATCCGAAGAAGAGGAAGAACCTGACTACTCTGAGGAACAGTATCCTCCTGCTAATAATAAATACAAAGAGCTAGAGGATTGTTTAAATGCTATGGAGGTCCAAAGGGTACCCGGATTGGAATTTGAAGAGTTGGGACTTGTCTCAGGGGTTGTCATCCCACAGAAATTCAAGGTCTCCACTTTCACTAAATATGACAGTGTCTTTTGCCCGAAGCTGCATTTAAGGTCATACGTCAGAAAGATTCAACCCCATACGGATGATAAGAATCTATGGGTACAGTTTTTCTAAGAGAGCTTGTCAGGGACACAGTTGGATTGGTTCTATCAGTTGGAAGGGACGAATATTTGCAATTGGGAAGATTTGGCTACCACCTTCTACAAACAATACCAGTATAATGCTGACTTAGCTCCAACTCGGACGCAATTGTAAGGCATGTCTATGGGTGCAAGTGAAGGTTTCAAAACCTATGCTCAAAAATGGAGGGAACTTGCAGGCAGAGTCCAGCCCCCTCTATCTGACAGAGAATTAGTGGATATGTTCCTTGGCACCTTGTCAGGTCCATTCTTCAACCACCTGATCGGAAGTTCCTCATCTGGATTTACTAAACTAATCATGACCGGTGAGCGGGTCGAAGCCGATATAAAAAGTGGCGAAATTCAAAGAGAAGCATCCTCGAGCATAATGAAGAAACCCTTTGTCGGAAAGAAGGAGGTCAGTGCTGCATATGACCATAGGAATCAAAATAAAACTGAACGTCGCCCGACGGTAGGGGCTGTTATGATTTCTAATCCTATTCCAAATCAACAGTGAAATTATCAGCGTAAGCCAGAAGTGCCCATGAGACGATTTACCCGGATCAACATGACCATGTCTCAAGTTTTGCCACACCTTTTGAAGACCAATCTGGTAACTTTAAAAGAAGCTCCCAAGAACCCCAATACTGCTTCTCCTTGCTACAACCCGAATGCTCGATGTGCCTATCATTCTGAAAGCCCGGGGCACGATACAAACGACTGTTGGGCCTTGAAGAATAAGGTACAAGACCTTATCGATGCTAAAGAGATTGAGTTTGATCACCCTTTCCTTTATTAGATAAAATAAAAGTCAGTGGAGACTCTTGCTAACCGTAACATTTATGATAAAACGCAAAACCAGTCAAGTCAGTTCTCCCACCGTATTACACCTGCATGTCTCTATTGAGTGTAGGGTCACTACCTTATCCCATGTATTAGTTGACATAGGTTTCTCATTGAATGTATTGCCAAAAGCTGCTTTAGACAAACTTGACTATGAAGGGATTTTGGTAAAACCCAGTCACATTATGGTAAGAGGTTTTGAATGTTCAAAGAGAATGGTGCCTGGAAAGGTTGATCTTCCAATCAAAGTGGGTTCCCAGGTCTTCGATTCTACTTTCTATGTGATGGACATTCATCCAGTCTATTACTGTTTTCTTGGACACCCTTGGATTAATGGGGCAAGCACTGTTACTTCTACTTTACACTAAAAGTTGAAGTATCCCGTAAAAGGAAAAGTCGTTACAGTTTGAAGCGAAAACGAATACATGGTGAGCCATTTGAATTCCTTCAAGAATGTTGATATGGATGGTGAATTCATTGAGACTCCTTGCTATACCATTGAATTTATTCCTCAGAAAACCCTTGTTGACAAACTACTCTTATCGTTCCTAAGGTTACCAGTATTCCACCAAGAATGGCTTCTCTGAAAGATGCTAAGGTTGTCGTAGAAGAAGATGGTGCCACTGCTTCGAGTCATCTTTCCAAACATCCCTTACAAGTCCGATAAATTTGGTTTGGGTTTCACCTCAGAGGCTCAGAGGGATTTCTGTCCTGCTTGTGCTAATTCTGGGAGACCACCATTCCTCATCAACAACAATGGATTTCACAAAAATAAAGTCAACACTATGGAAGACGCAGATAGCGACTGTGACATAAACAATTGTATTTTCCCTACTACCGAAAAGGACTTTATACCAATCTCCTTTAGTTAGGAGTAAATACTATTTTTTGTTTTCTTGCTTTAAAGTTTTGGTTATGTAATTTAAAAATAACTTTAAACCATTTGTTAGGGTTGTCATTTTTCATCCGCATATTTTCATTTAATAAATCATTGGATGTTTGCATCAAATTTTGCGCTCTTTGTCTTTATTTTACTTTATTTCTTTCAAAGTAGCTATATGTTCTTACACACAACCACACAACAAATTCCATATGCATATCCATCCTAGATCCCATTGATAACAATTTTACTATTGCCAATCATGACTTCAAAAATCCGATCTACCAAGCCAAGGACGAAAGTGAGGAAGATTGTGAAGTACCTGGAGAGTTTGCTAGGCTATTAATGCCGGAAGAAAGAGCCATACAACCGCATGAAGAGCCAGTTGAGGTTGTGAACTTGGGTAGTGAAGAACAAGAAAAAAGTCAAGGTAGGTGCCAACCTAGAAGGAAATGTCAAAAAGATATTAATCCATATGTTGCGTGACTATGTTGAGATATTTTCTTGGTTGTACGAAGACATGCCAGGGATTGATACTGACATTGTGGTTCACCGTCTACAGATGAAGGAAGGTTGTTCTCCTATAAAACAGAAGGTTCATCATATGCGTACCGAGATGTCTGAAAAGATCAAAGCTAAGGTTATGAAGCAGTTCAATGCCGTTTTCTTAGTTGTTACGTCCTATCCTCAGTGGGTTGCAAATGTTGTGTCAGTACGTAAGAAGGAGGGTAAGGTGCATATGTGTATAGACTACAAGGATTTGAAAAAGGCAATCCCCAAAGATGACTTTCCGCTTTGGCATATTGATGTTCTTATTGACAACACCGCTCAACATAAAGTATTTTCTTTCATGGATAGTTCTTTGGTTATAATCAAATCAAGATGACACCTGAAGACATTGATAAGACTACCTTTGTCACATAATGGGGAACTTTCTGTTATAAATCAGCGTGTTATGGTAGCTTTGTTCCATGATATGATCCATCACGAGATAGAGGTTTACGTTGATGACATGATAGCCAAGTTTCAGACTGAAGAAGAACATCTCGACCACCAGCACAAGCTGTTCGAGAGGTTGAAAAGGTACAAGTTGAGGCTGAATCAAAACAAGTGCACCTTTGGGGTAAGATCCGGTAAACTCCTAGGTTTCGTCGTCAGTGGTAAAGGTATTTAAGTTGATCCGTTAAAGCCATTTAAGAAATGCCAGCTCCTCGTACTGAGAAGGAAGTCAGATGTTTCTTAGAATGATTGAACTACATTTCAAGATTTATTTCCCAATTGACCGCTACTTGTTAGCAAATCTTCAAGTTATTGAAGAAAGATTAAGTAGTGAAGTGGAACAACGAATGTCACATAGATTTTGACAAAATCAAGGAGTACCTCCGGGAACCTCCAATTCTGATGCCAACAGTTGAAGGAAGACCCCTTATCATGTACTTAACGGTGTTAGAGAACTCAATGGGGTGTGTATTGAGGAAACATGACGAGTCTTGTCGAAAATAGCATGCAATATACTACCTTAGCAAAAAATTTACCGACTGTGAAACAAGATACTCACTACTCGAGAAAACTTGTTGCGTTTTGGCATGGGCTGCTCGCCGACTAAGACAATATATGTTGACTCATACTACTTTGTTGATATCTAAGATGAATCCAATATAATACATATTCTAGAAACCCGCTCTCTCTGGAACAATAGCAAGATGGCAAATGGTCTTGACGGAATATGAAATTCAATAAAATACTCAAAATGAAATCAAAGGAAGTGTACTGGCAAATCATTTGGCTCATTAAGCTGTATATGACTATCAATCTATGAGTTTTGAGTTCCCAGATGAGAATATTATGCTAGTTACTAATTATGAAGAACCCGGATTATATTTTGTTCTTTGTATTGGGATTGCTTTGATCCTTCACTAGGATCTAGGACACCTCTTTAGGTAAATAACAATAGATTATGGAAACTGTAAGGCGTTAACCGATATGGTTGAAACAATGGCTATGTTAGTGTGACGCAGTTGTGGGTACCGGTATCCCTCGTGGTGAATCGAGGAGAATATGGGGCCGCTGAGTGGCGTCATGAAGCACTAACCGACTTTAGAACCCCAATTGAACAAACTTGGCCATTAGGATGTAGTGAGATAATTGGTTTCGGTGTAGAGCTGAAAATTGGTTGATACTCGATACTACACTTATTGAGGCTGGACTTTTGGGATATCTCGGCCGCAAGAAAATATTATTGTGCTGAGATAATACCTAAGAGAAAGGTCGGTGATATTGAGATCCTTTAGAACCCGATCACTATTATTAGGACAGGTTTAGCCAACTAAACTTCAAGAGGGTACTTACCTATAAGACCCCATGCAAGCCTAAAAACAATAGGGATTTGTTTGTTGTGTGTATATACTTACTTGTGCATAACATCATAAACATCATAAACATCATACGCATGCTCACTAACCATTTCAAGGATTTAGAAATTTATCTTTGTTTTTGTTTTATAGGTCATGAGTTTTGTCCGAAGAAACACCATCCGAATCAGCTTTGTAAAGGCACACCCTCAGCTTCAAGAGTTAGCCTCAAGAGTGCACGGGGATTCTCCTTTTACCAAGAAATACAGTTGTCTCCTTAGTTTGGCTGCATCCAGCTTCCAAGAAGAGATGATCTGCGTACTGTTCCAATTCATTGATCCCATACATCATTGTTTGACTTTCCCAGATTATTAGTTGGTACCTACACTGGAAGAGTTCTCTCTAATCTTAGGGGTGCCCATGCTTGATCAGATACCATTCATCGGTCTAGAAGGGATTCCAAAACCTGAAGTCATCGCCGAAGCTTTGCATATGAAGAGAGCCGACATCATAGCCAATTGGGAGACAAGAAGCGGGGTTAAAAGCTTCCTAGCCAAGTTTCTATTGGAGAAGGCTCGTGCATTCTGGGACGACATGGATTTCCAAGCTTTTGAAGATATCCTGGCTCTTCTCATTTATGGGTTGGTTCTGTTCCCCAATTCGGAACAATTCATAGATGTTAATGCCATCAAAGTCTTTCTCTCTCACAATCCCGTGCCTACCTTACTAGGAAACCTCTTGCATTGCCTTCATACCCGCACCATGAAGAAAAGAGGTACTCTCTTGTGTTGCATCCCCCTACTCGCTAAGTGGTTCACTTCACACCTACCCCAATCAGCATTGAAAAATGAGCAAAGACTGATATGGTCTCAAATGATGATGTCCCTCACCTATTCTGACATCCGTTGGTGTTCAAGATCCTTGGAAGACATCTCTATCATTGACCGTTGTGGGAAATTCCCTAATGTCCCTTTGCTTGGTATTAGGGGAGGTATCGCCTATAATCCCTGCTTAGCTCTTCGACAGTTTGGGTATGCCCGAAGAGACGTCCCTCATGAGATGCTCATTCAAGGTCTGGTGTTCGAATATGACAAAGAAGACCAAGGTTATCGCCAGAAGTTTACACGAGCTTGGAGAATGGTGAACAAGGTGGACAGTAGGAATTTGGGACACAAAAAATCTTTCCCTCTCGAGCCTTACCTTAGGTGGGTACGAGCCCGTGCTCAGAGACTCGTGATGCCTTATCCTTCCATCCTCCCTGTTATCATAGAGCCCGTTGTTGAAGGAGACATTCCATACGCTGTCCTTCATCCCAACATGCCTACCTCTCTCGAAGACTTGCAGAAAGCTTGGGTTCAGTTGAAGGAAGAGAGAGACACATTTGAAGCCTAATTTTACGCCAGGGAGAAAAAGGTTCTGGAACTCACCAAGCAGCTTCATGAAGAGCGGAATCTGAACGCCTACATTGCTCCAAAGAGGATGCGTTTAACCTTTCTGTCTTAGGAGTTTTTGTTGTATTTTGTTCCTTTTTCTTTGTAAGCCCAAAGAGGCATGATGTACTCAAACTTGGATTTCATATAACGTGTGTTCCTTTTGGTTTGAATAAATTTAAATCTCTAATTTCCTTGAAATCATTTGCATATTGCATCTTCATTCATCATAACATCATAACAGGTTTCTTACAACAGGTCTCCTTATCCTTCTACTATTTATTTCAGTGAGATGGATATGGAAGAAATAGTGAAAGATCTCCAGGCGCAGAACGTCCAGTTTCAACAAATGCTCTTGACTCTGACAAAAGGACAAGAGGATTTGAAGACTCTAATGGCCAAAGAGAAGAAGAAGAAAGCGAAGAAACCAACCGGTATTATGATCATGGGAAGAAGGTTCAAAGGACAAGCCAGACAGACTTTAGACTTCGCTACATCATCGGGTGAAGGAGATAATCAAATAGATCGAACCAAGGAAGTGAACAACAACCCAACATCCGAAGAAGAGGAAGAACCTGACTACTCTGAGGAACAGTATCCTCCTGCTAATAATAAATACAAAGAGCTAGAGGATCGTTTGAATGCTATGGAGGTCCAAAGGGTACCCGGATTGGAATTTGAAGAGTTGGGACTTGTCTCAGGGGTTGTCATCCCACAGAAATTCAAGGTATCCACTTTCACTAAATATGACGGTGTCTCTTGCCCGAAGCTACATTTAAGGTCATACGTCAGAAAGATTCAACCCCATACGGATGATAAGAATCTATGGGTACATTTTTTCCAAGAGAGCTTGTCAGGGACACAGTTGGATTGGTTCTATCAGTTGGAAGGGACGAATATTTGTAATTGGGAAGATTTGGATACCACCTTCTACAAACAATACCAGTATAATGCTGACTTAGCTCCAACTCGTACGCAATTGTAAGGCATGTCTATGGGTGCAAGTGAAGGTTTCAAAACCTATGCTCAAAAATGGAGGGAACTTGCAGGCAGAGTCCAGCCCCCTCTATCTGACAGAGAATTAGTGGATATGTTCCTTGGCACCTTGTCAGGTCCATTCTACAACCACCTGATCGGAAGTTCCTCATCTGGATTTACTAAACTAATCATGACCGGTAAGCGGGTCGAAGCCGATATAAAAAGTGGCGAAATTCAAAGAGAAGCATCCTCGAGCATGATGAAGAAACCCTTTGTCGGAAAGAAGGATGTCAGTGCTGCATATGACCATAGGAATCAAAACAAAACTGAACGTCGCCCGACGGTAGGGGCTGTTATGATTTCTAATCCTATTCCAAATCAACAGTGAAATTATCAGCGTAAGCCAGAAGTGACCATGAGACGATTTACCCGGATCAACATGACCATGTCTCAAGTTTTGCCACACCTTTTAAAGACCAATCTGGAAACTTTAAAAGAAGCTCCCAAGAACCCCAATACTGCTTCTCCTTGTTACAACCCGAATGCTCGATGTGCCTATCATTCTGAAAGCCCGGGGCACGATACAAACGACTGTTGGGCCTTGAAGAATAAGGTACAAGACCTTATCGATGCGAAAGAGATTAAGTTTGATCACCCTTTCCTTTATTAGATAAAATAAAAGTCAGTGGCGACTCTTGCTAACCGTAACATTTACGATAAAAGGCAAAACCAGTCAAGTCAGTTCTCCCACCGTATTACACATGCATGTCTCTATTGAGTGTAGGGTCACTACCTTATCCCATGTATTAGTTGACATAGGTTTCTCATTGAATGTATTGCCAAAAGCTGCTTTAGACAAACTTGACTATGAAGGGATTTTGCTAAAACCCAGTGACATTATGGTAAGAGGTTTTGATGGTTCAAAGAGAATGGTGCCTGGAAAGGTTGATCTTCCAATCAAAGTGGGTTCCCAGGTCTTCGATTCTACTTTCTATGTGATGGACATTCATCCAGTCTATTACTGTTTTCTTGGACACCCTTGGATTAATGGGGCAAGCACTGTTACTTCTACTTTACACTAAAAGTTGAAGTATCCCGTAAAAGGAAAAGTCGTTACAGTTTGAAGTGAAAACGAATACATGGTGAGCCATTTGAATTCCTTCAAGAATGTTGATATGGATGGTGAATTCATTGAGACTCCTTGTTATACCATTGAATTTATTCCTCAGAAAACCCTTGTTGACAAACTACTCTTATCGTTCCTAAGGTTACCAGTATTCCACCAAGAATGGCTTCTCTGAAAGATGCTAAGGTTGTGGTAGAAGAAGATGGTGGCACTGCTTCGAGTCAGCTTTCCAAACATCCCTTACAAGTCCGATAAATTTGGTTTGGGTTTCACCTCAGAGGCTCAGAGGGATTTCCGTCCTGCTTGTGCTAATTCTGGGAGACCACCATTCCTCATCAACAACAATGGATTTCACAAAAATAAAGTCAACACTATGGAAGACGCTGATAGCGACTGTGACATAGACAATTGTATTTTCCCTACTACCGAAAAGGACTTTATACCAATCTCCTTTAGTTAGGAGTAAATACTATTTTTTGTTTTCTTGCTTTAAAGTTTTGGTTATGTAATTTAAAAATAACTTTAAACCATTTGTTACGGTTGTCATTTTTCATCCGCATATTTTCATTTAATAAATCATTGGATGTTTGCATCAAATTTTGCGCTCTTTGTCTTTATTTTAATTTATTTCTTTCAAAGTAGCTATGTGTTCTTACACACAACCACACAACAAATTCCATATGCATATCCATCCTAGATCCCATTGATAACAATTTTGCTATTGCCAATCATGACTTCAAAAATCCGATCTACCAGGCCAAGGACGAAAGTGAGGAAGATTGTGAAGTACCTGGAGAGTTTGCTAGGATATTAATGCAGGAAGAAAGAACCATACAACCGCATGAAGAGCCAGTTGAGGTTGTGAACTTGGGTAGTGAAGAACAAGAAAAAAGTCAAGGTAGGTGCCAACCTAGAAGGAAATGTCAAAAAGATATTAATCCATATGTTGCGTGACTATGTTGAGATATTTTCTTGGTTGTACGAAGACATGCCAGGGATTGATATTGACATTGTGGTTCACCGTCTACAGATGAAGAAAGGTTGTTCTCCTATAAAACAAAAGGTTCATCGTATGCGTACCGAGATGTCTGAAAAGATCAAAGCTAAGGTTATGAAGAAGTTCAATGCAGGTTTCTTAGTTGTTACGTCCTATCCTCAGTGGGTTGCAAATGTTGTGTCAGTACCTAAGAAGGAGGGTAAGGTGCATATGTGTATAGACTACAAGGATTTGAAAAAGGCAATCCCCAAAGATGACTTTCCGCTTTGGCATATTGATGTTCTTATTGACAACACCGCTCAACATAAAGTATTTTCTTTCATGGATAGTTCTTTGGTTATAATCAAATCAAGATGACACCTGAAGACATTGATAAGACTACCTTTGTCACATAATGGGGAACTTTCTGTTATAAATCAGCGTGTTATGGTAGCTTTGTTCCATGATATGATCACTCACGAGATAGAGGTTTACGTTGATGACATGATAGCCAAGTTTCAGACTGAAGAAGAACATCTCGACCACCTGCACAAGCTATTCGAGAGGTTGAAAATGTACAAGTTGAGGCTGAATCAAAACAAGTGCACCTTTGGGGTAAGATCCGGTAAACTCCTAGGTTTCGTCGTCAGTGGTAAAGGTATTTAAGTTGATCCTTCCAAGTTGATCCGTTAAATCCATTTAAGAAATTCCAGCTCCTCGTACTGAGAAGGAAGTCAGATGTTTCTTAGAATGATTGAACTACATTTCCAGATTTATTTCCCAATTGACCGCTACTTGTTAGCAAATCTTTAAGTTACTGAAGAAAGATTAAGTAGTGAAGTGGAACAACGAATGTCACATAGATTTTGACAAAATCAAGGAGTACCTCCAGGAACCTCCAATTCTGATGCCACCAGTTGAAGGAAGACCCCTTATCATGTACTTAACGGTGTTAGAGAACTCAATGGGGTGTGTATTGGGGCAACATGACGAGTCTGGTCGAAAATAGCATGCAATATACTACCTTAGCAAAAAATTTACCGACTGTGAAACAAGATACTCACTACTCGAGAAAACTTGTTGCGTTTTGGCATGGGCTGCTCGCCGACTAAGACAATATATGTTGACTCATACTACTTTGTTGATATATAAGATGAATCCAATAAAATACATATTCTAGAAACTCGCTCTCTCTGGAACAATAGCAAGATGGCAAGTGGTCTTGACGGAATATGAAATTCAATAAAATACTCAAAAGGAAATCAAAGGAAGTGTACTGGCAACTCATTTGGCTCATAAAGCTGTATATGACTATCAATCTATGAATTTTGAGTTCCTAGATGATAATATTATACTAGTTACTAATTATGAAGAACCCGGATTATATTTTGTTCTTTGTATTGGGCTTGCTTTGATCCTTCACCAGGATCTGAGACACCTCTTTAGGTAAATAGAAATAGATTATGGAAACTGTAAGGCGTTAACCGATATGGTTGAAACAATGGCTATGTTAGTGTGACGCATTTGTGGGTACCGGTATCCCTCGTGGTGAATCGAGGAGAATATGGGGCCGCTGAGTGGCGTCATGAAGCACTAACTGACTTTAGAACCCCAATTGAACAAACTTGGCCATTAGGATGTAGTGAGATAACCGGTTTCGGTGTAGAGCTGAAAATTGGTTGATACTCGATACTACACTTATTGAGGCTAGAGTTTTGGGATATCTTGGCCGCAAGAAAATATTATTGTGCTGAGATAATGCCTAAGAGAAAGCTCGATGATATTGAGATCCTTTAGAACCCGGTCACTATTATTAGGACAGGTTGAGCCAACTAAACTTCAAGAGGGTACTTACCTATAAGACCCCATGCAAGCCTAAAAAACATAGGGATTTGTTTGCTGTGTGTATATACTTACTTGTGCATAACATTATAAACATCATAAACATCATACGCATGCTCACTAACCATTTCAAGGATTTAGAAATTTATCTTTGTTTTTGTTTTGTAGGTCACGAGTTTCGTCCGAAGAAACACCATCCGAATCAGCTTTGTAAAGGCACACCCTCAGCTTCAAGAGTTAGCCTCAAGAGTGCCCGGGGATTCTCCTTTTACCAAGAAATACAGTCGTCTCCTTAGTTTGGCTGCATCCAGCTTCCAAGAAGAGATGATCTGTATACTGTTCCAATTCTTTGATCCCATACATCATTGTTTCACTTTCCCGGATTATTAGTTGGTACCTACACTGGAAGAGTTCTCTCTAATCTTAGGGGTGCCCATGCTTGATCAGATACCATTCATCGGTCTAGAAGGGATTCCAAAACCTGAAGTCATCGCCGAAGCTTTGCCTATGAAGAGAGCCGACATCATAGCCAATTGGGAGACAAGAAGCGGGGTTAAAAGCTTCCTAGCCAAGTTTCTATTGGAGAAGGCTCGTGCATTCTGGGACGACATGGATTTCCAAGCTTTTGAAGATATCCTGGCTCTTCTCATTTATGGGTTGGTTCTGTTCCCCAATTCGGACCAATTCATAGATGTTAATGCCATCAAAGTCTTTCTCTCTCGCAATCCCGTACCTACCTTACTGGGAGACCTCTTGCGTTGCCTTCATACCCAAACCATGAAGAAAAGAGGTACTCTGTTGTGTTGAATCCCCCTACTCGCTAAGTGGTTCACTTCACACCTACCCCAATCAGCATTGAAAAACGAGCAAAGACTGATATGGTCTCAAATGATGATGTCCCTCACCTATTCTGACATCCGTTGGTGTTCAAGATCCTTGGAAGACGTCTCTATCATTGACCGCTGTGGGGATCCCGATGGACTATGGTTTTTGATGGAGCTTCCAACACGCTTGGTAATAGAATCGTTGTTGTGATTATCTCTCCCAGGGGTTTCCATACGGCATTCACCACCATGTTGTGTTTTGATTGTACCAACAACACGTCCGAGTACAAAACATGTATCATGGGTATCAAAGCTACCATCAATATGAGAATTAAATTCTTGAATGTATATTGGGACTAAGCCCTAGTGATCAATCATATTAAGGGAGAATGGGATACGAAGCATCCAAATTCCATTCCTTATCGAGAGCATCTGTCGACATTAATTTCGTACTTCGAGGAAATCACTTTTGAACATATTCCACGAGAAGAGAATGGGATAATGAAGCTCCTGTAATTATTATTGAGAGACTAGACGAACTGGAACATTGCTACGAAGTTGATACTGATGGAGTAGAGAAAAATCCTTGGTACCACGAAGTAAAAAGATAACTCGAAACTCAAGAATATCCAGAAGGAGCATTTATCAATGATAAGAAATTTCTAAGGAGGTTCTCTTCCAAGTTCTTTCAGAGTAACAGAATCCTGTATAAGCATAACCACGATTCAATTTTGCTTCGTTGTATAGACAAGAAGGAAGCTAAGAAAAGTATGGAAGATATGCACGAAGGAGTCTTTGGTACTCACTTCCGTGGGCATACATGTGCCTCCAGTTACATTGAATGTCTTGAATGATCCTTGGTCGTTTGCAATATGGGGCATCGATATGATTGGAGACATTAATCCTACTTCTTCCAATGGGCATCGTTTCATCCTGGTCGCTATTGATTACTTCACGAAGTGGGTTGAAGAAGCCTCATTTGCTTCTGTTACCAAGAATGTTGTGGCTCGGTTCATTAAATAAAACCTTATCTGTCGGTATGGAATCCCTGAAAGTATCATCACGGACAATGGTACCAATCTTAACAATATTACGATCACGGAACTCTGCACGTAGTTCAGGATTAAGCATCATAATTCTTCTCGATACCGACCAAAGATAAATGGCGAATTGGAAGCCGCTAACAAGAATATCAAGAAGATCTTGTAGAAGATGAAAGTGACATACAAATATTGGCATGAGATGTTACCATTTTCTCTTCATGGTTATCACACTTCAGTACGTATATCAACCGGAGCAACCCTGTTCTCTCTAGTCTACGATATGGAGGTTGGCTTACCTGTTGAAGTCCATATTCCTTCCCTAGTGATTATGAAAGATGCAAGTTTAGATGAAGACGAATGGACTTGGACTCGACTGGACCAAATAAATTTGCAATTCCCCGACAGGATTCTCTTCCCCAGCCAGATGTCATTCAAATTTGTCCTCCCTGGAAGAGTTGACATCCATATCTGAAACTCGGTCAGACAACACATCATAGGATTATCCATCTTTTTTGTCCTCAATCAGGGTACATAAGAATCAAATCCTTCAAAAGAAAGATGAATAATCAATTTTCCTAGAATTCTTCTATCCTAAAGCAGAAGTCTAACATCCCCAGCAGAGTGTCCTCAAATAGAAAGCTGGAATCCCCAGCAAAGACGTTCTACAAAATTTGAGAAACTACTGTCTTCATCCCCAACAATAGTTAGGGATTTATTTTCCCCAACTAAACATTGTTATACAAAGCTACCACTGCCGTCAGCGACATCTTGCATCCATACATCATTTATAAAATATCATAGCATACACATACAAAACACATTATAATGTATTTTAAGAGCACCATTATGCAATGCATTACATATAGCATGACATTACATAGAACTAACTTTGTTTTTCAGGTTAGTTCATCAACAGATAAAATAGTTTATCAACCTTCAGATATAATCAGTCGATGAGTCATTCTGATACTGCTTTGGATACAATCAGGAGTAGACTCATTCCAGTACATCTTCTAGATACAGTTCAGATACGATCGAGATATAGATTCATTTTGATACTCATTACATCTTCTAGATACAGTCAGATACAATCAAGATATAAATTAATTCTGATAATCATTCTGGTACATCTTTTAGATACAATTAGGCGTATACTCATTCTAATACAGATCTTAGATACAGTCGGGTGAAGACTCATTTTGATCCTCTTATAGATACAATCAGACATAGACTCATTCTAATATAGATCTCAGATACAGTCGGGCGAAGATTCATTCTGATTCTCTCATAGATACAGTCAAGACATAGACTCATTCTAGAACATCATTCATATACAATCGAGACATAAGGTTCATTCTGACACTCCATAACACATCTTCTAGATACAGTCGGACATAGACTCATTGTAGTATACTTCTCAGATATAGTCGAATGTAGAATTATGCTGATACTCCTATCAACAATTACTTTGGATGGCATCTATAAGCCCATCTCTGACAACACTTTATCACCTCTCTGAGTGGAATCTTTAAGCATATTCAAGAAATAAAATCAACCAACAGTGTTACTTCATGCACATGTGAGTGCAAATTTCTGGGCACTTAAGTGTTCATTCCTCTTCCACCTTCCGATCACGAATGGCGAGCATGCCAATCTAACTCTTCAGGTTTAAGAAGATTGAACAGGGGCAGCTATTGTACTCAAAATTATCCCTCTCATTTTTCAAGATACCTCCTCATGCTCCTAGGGTTCTCAATTGCTTAAGACTACTCAAGGATTGATCAGACAAATCCTCCTCCTAAGTAGTTGACCTACAACTAGGGTTTTGCTTCTCTCAAGGAAAATTGGACTTTTAACCCCTCAATTGGATTTCATGGTTTCTCATATGTCTCAAATGATCCTCATGCCAAATACCAAGCCTTGCAGCACGAGTTTGCTCAGTCAAATAGTCAGATGATTGAAAATCAACTTTATTGGGCAAAAAGTCAACTTTGACCAATTTATAGTCAAACTTCAAATTTTTTAGTCAACAACAAAATTTTTAAGTCACATTCGTCATTTGATCAAGGGTTGATCATGATTCATCAAGAAAACTCACGATTCATGAAAAGTCAAAAGTTACTAAATTAAGTTTTCTTAAGGAAAAGTCAACTGAACTTTAACCAAGCATAACTTTCACATACTTAATCAGAAATTTCTCAACCAAAGTTCATTTTGAAGGAAATTCAATTATCTACATCTTTGTTGATCTAAGCTCAAGGCCAAAAATGCTTAATTTGAGAGATATGGGCAAAAACATTACAGGTTATTTTAAAAAGTTAACACAAATACACTTTTTGTCAAAGCGGGTTACATCAAGATAAAGGCTTCGAATGAAAAGCTGACAAACATGAAGATTGTAGGGGATATCATGATGTTTCCAAAGATTCCAAGATCACCTTCATATGATAAAAATTAAATGAGATATGATTTGTGCAAGTTGAGCAATTTTGAGAAAATGCATGTAATCCAAATTAAGCAAATTTGAATTTTTGGGCTAATGGATCTATCTTTTAAAGTCCAAATGTCTTCTTGACCTCATAATGGACCTCTAAGTCCATTCATTCATCATTTTAATTTTAATTTTATTTATTTTGATTTTTATTCATTTAAATTTAAAATTAGATCAAATAAATATTAAATAAATGTATAAGGCATAAAAGGATTTTAACTCAAATCTTTTGGAGGCCCAAGGTCACACTACAAACCGTGTAGACCTATTCTTGAACCAAATCTTCATGGTTTTGTATGATTTTAATATATTTTCAAACAAAATCAAAAGATATGTTTTACATGATGTCCAAGCCCACCTCTTAACCTAATCTTTTCTCCTATAAGTACATTGTATATTAAGACAAAAAAAGGACACAAAAGCTACGCAAGAAATAAGGGTTTGGAGTTTGATGCTTGCAAGAAAAAGGTTTAAATTGAAATAAATATATATCCATTCTCAAGCCAAGCCATCCATTCAAATCTATCCCTGAGGTATCATAGAGTAAGTTTTGATCATTCTCAATGATCAAAGATGCCTGAAACATGCATATGATGCATCGCCGATTTACATATTTTTATGAAATTTGTATTTTGATTTTTATGATACTTTGACTTAAACTAACATTTCCAATATGTTCCTAAGACAAAATAGTGCAGGTTTGGTCCCTTGCATGAGACCCATGACGCCAGAATGGTCCGTCACCATTATTGAAACGATTTTCATTATTTTCATCGTATCTCCTTGTACAGGTCAAATTAGCCAAAAATAATGCCACCATTGGATTCACAAGGGTCGACTTAGGGGGATATGGTCCTTCTTGATCTCTAACGTTCTTTAATTTTGCAGGTTGAAAAATAGCTTCACCGGAGAAGACGACCAAGCTAAGGCTCCAGCGCCTCTCCGGTCCACTTGGATTATAATATATTTATTTGTTTGTATTGTCTAACCAAATGGAAACGCAACGCAATTGGTTAAGGTGAAGGCATATAACGTTAGGGGCGTGGGTTCGATCCCTGCGTTTTGCAATGTTTTTTTGTTATTTTCCAAATTAATGCAGGTTTCATATATCTTATTCACTGCCTATTTCCAAGCACCAACATGCTCTTGGCTAGTGGCAAGCGATGCTCTGTGAAGCTAGGAGGGCGTAGGTTCAACACCCACCCCATGCAAATCCTTTTTCCCTATTTTTTTTGTTATCCTAATTTCCTTTTTTCTTTTTCTAACCCTAATTATTTTAATTAATCAATCATTAAACAAACCTAATTTTTTTATTAATACTAATAAATTAGGTTTAGGTTTTTTTAACTAATACTTAATTTTCTTGATATATTTAATTAATTAACTTTTTTTCCCATTAAATATTAAAATCAATTAGAATTTAGGTTTTATAACTTAAATTATTTTCTACAAAAAAACATTTTAATATTCTTTTTATATTCTCTTTCTTATTTCTTTTTATTAAATTCATAGAAAATTGTATAGGACGCAATCTCCGATGTAATAGCTTAGATTTATCTATTCGCATTTTTTCCTTTTATGTAACTGCTCACAGGATGTAATATCGTAGGTTTACTTTCTCACAAATTTTTATACTTATGTACCTATCCAAAACCATGTAGTAGCTTAGGAACTTACATTCCACACTTTCCATTCTGTACATTATATTTTTAATTGATAGTAAGTAGGGTTTGTATGACAAGACTAATAATTAAATCTAGAAAACATTAATATTCAACATAAATAACTAAATTCAATACACTTCGCACACTTGCACCTTTAGGGTAACCTCTCTTGTTGCCTTATGATATTGGTCATGTCCCTCGAAAGTGGGGATACTTTAGCAAAAGACCCTTGTAGCAACTAGTTTTTTAAAATCAGAGTCGCCACTATTAGTTTTTATCCTATGGAAGGAAATCTAACATAAAACCCTAATTCGCAGACAAAGATTCTGGGTTTCAGACTTCTTTAGACGAAAGGAATGTGTTAGGCACCTTTCATCTACCTTGTTCACAAGGATAATAGGTTTTAGGTTTAGGTTCGGGTAAAATAGGGTTTTAAATTTTAATTAGGGGAAAGGTTTAAATATTTTTATAGGGGAAGGGTTTGTTTTTTATAGGAGAACTGGCTACGATTTTTGATCGTATGCCTATGTATCCTCTTATGAGGAATCAGAGTCCCAATTCGTAGTTCGTATGAGGTTGGTGTTTTTTCGGGATTTGCAAACATATTTTGAATCACCTCGCACTTGGTTGGGAATAGTGATTGTGGAGATTTTGACTGAATGGCAGTAAGCCAAAACTAGTTTGAAACCCTTTTGCAAGAAAACAGTTTATTAGCTTAGTTTATTGCGAAAAATAGATTGATGATTTGTTGCGTTTTTTACTGTATTAATTGCGAAGATCTTAACTAATGCATAATTAAAAAAATGTAATGCAAATAATATATAAAATGATATATGCAATTTTATCATAAAAATGATTTATTTAAACATATAATAATATTTAGATAGTAAATAAAAATATAAGAATAGCAAATAGAAAATAAATATTGATAATAATAATAGAAAATATAATAATTATGATATAATAATAATAAAAAAAATCACTATTTGATAATAATAATAATTATTGTAAATAAATAATATATATATATATATATATATATATATATATATATATATATATATATATATATATATATATATATATATATATATATATATATATATATATATATATATATATATATATATATATATATATATATATATATATATATATATATATATATATATATATATATATATATATATGTGTGTGTGTGTGTGTGTGTGTGTGTGTGTGTGTGTGTGTGTGTGTGTGTGTGTGTGTGTGTGTGTGTGTGTGTGTGTGTGTGTGTATAAAAAATAGAAATAATAATTGAATTATAAAAGAAAATAAATAAATTAACTCAACGGGTGTGCAATTTCTAATTGACAAGTAAAACTGGGGGTGTGGTAAATAATTTGAATCAGGCCCAAACATGAGTCCAGGCAGGGGGGGGGGGGTGCAAATGCTTCATTGTTTCAGTACACTATGGATTGGGGGTGTAAACATTAACGGGCTTTGGCCCAAAACGCCTTTGGAGAGAGGCTAGGGGATTGCGTGGGTAGAGGTGTACGCTAGCTATTGTGCAGACTTGGCCTCTGGCCGTCTGATGCAGATCTAACGGGTAGGTTTGAGAGTTGCACGCTAATTATCATAAACGCGCACACACTGGATCCTTTAGAATATAACTTTGTTTTATTCATTTTGTTTTTCATTTCATTCTTTCTTCTCGGTTTACAGTCTTCATCTTCGCCTCTCTTGCCTACCGTCCTCAAACTTTACAAACCCTAGCTCTCTTCTCCGCGGAAGCTAATGAACACGAAACTACCCCCCACAAACCCTTATCCCAACATCAAGAAAAAAACAACAGAAACAAAAAGATCGTGTTACCCTCTCCCGTATGTCCGGTGATGAATGAGTGAAGGCGGTCGTCAACGACGATGTAACAGCCCGAGCCTTCAGCGTTCCCGACACTATTACCTCACGATCTTCTCTACCCACCTCACTAGTAGATTTTTTGCCTTTCATGGGAATCGAACCCTGTACCCTGGGGTTTAAGTACATGCTCAATGCATTCCCACTACCAATTGAGCTACTAGCTCAATTGGTAGTGGGAATACATTGAGCATGTACTTGAACCCCAGGGTACAGGGTTCGATTCCCATGAAAGGAAAAAACTCTACTAGTGAGGGGGGTAGAGAAGATCGTGAGGTGATAGTGCCGGGAACACTGAAGGCTCGGGCTATTACATACAAAAGGCGCCTTTTCATGTAACAACCTGAGCCTTCAGCATTCCCGGCACTATTACCTCACGATCTTCTCTACCCCCCTCACTAGTAGAGTTTATGCCTTTCGTGGGAATCGAACGCTGTACCCTAGGGTTCAAGTACATGCTCAATGCATTATTTATATAATTTGCCGGGGTAGAATTGGGGTGTTATAGAGTTAGTATCAGAGCAAAAGGTTGGTCTGACCTTGTCGTCGGGTCGTAGTTGTCTAACAATCGAGTATTGTTAATTTGAGTTTTAACCGTTGTTTATCTTGTAGTGAGAAGTTAAGATGGATGGAAGGAATGATGCTGCACTTGCTGATGCTTTAGAAGCAATGGCTCATGCGATGGAAAATCAACCGAATGCTGACGGGAATGCTGGATCTCGTAGCTTGGCGGATTTCTAGAGAGAGAGTCCACCTACGTTCAAGGGAAAGTATGATCCTGACGGAGCATTGGAGTGGTTGAAAGAGATTGAGAGAATCTTCCGTGTGATGGATTGCACTCCAGCGCAGAAGGTTCAGTATGGTACTCATATGCTAGAGGTCGAGGCTGATGACTGGTGGCTAGAGACTTGTCAGAGACTAGAAGCTGCAGGTGAGAATGTCACTTGGGCTGTGTTCCGTAGAGAGTTTTTGAAGAAGTACTTTCCTGAAGATGTCCGTGGTAAGAAGGAGATTGAGTTTCTTGATCTGAAGCAAGGGAGTATGTCGGTTGTTGAGTATGCTGCCAAGTTTGTTGAGTTGGCTAAGTTTTATCCGCATTACGCTGAGGAAATTGTTGAGTTTTCAAAGTGTATCAAGTTTTAGAGCGGGTTGCGCCCGAAGATCAAGAAGGAAGTTGGATACCAGAAGATCCGTGTCTTTGCTGGTTTGGTTGATAGTTGCAGGATTTATGAGGAGGATAATAATTCTCATTACAAGATTATTAGTGAGAAGAGGGGTAAGCCCCAACAGAATCCTGGTAAGCCTTATGATGCCCCAGCTGGTAAAGGTAAACAGAAAGTTGCTCAGAGTCAGAGGACTAGTGGGGGAGATGCTCCTACTGGTGTGGTTTGTTTTAAGTGTGGAAAATCTGGGCACAAGAGTAATGTGTGTACTACTGAAGTGAAGAGGTGTTTCCGTTGTGGCAAGAACAAACATGTTGTATCTGAGTGTGAACATAAGGATGTGATTTGTTTCAATTGTAGAGAAGAAGGGCACATTGGTAGTTAGTGTCCTAAACCGAAGAGGGCTCAGACAAGTGGTAAAGTGTTTGCTTTGGTGGAGGATCAGACAGCTGCTAAGGACAGACTTATCAGAGGTACATGTTTCATTAATAGTACTCCTTTAATTACTATTATTGATACCGGTGCTAGGCATTGTTTTATTGTTGTTGATTGTGTTGAAAGATTGGGTCTTATGTTGTCTTCTTTGAATGGAGAAATGGTTATCGATACTCCAGCCAAGGGGTTGGTGACTACTTCTTTTATGTGTTTGAAGTGTCCCTTGTCGATCTTCGACAGAGACTTTGCTGTCGATTTGTTTTGTTTACCGTTAAGAGGTTTAGATGTGATTTTGGGTATGAATTAGTTAGAGCATAACTGTGTTCATATTAACTGTTATGACAAGTCGGTGAAGTTTTCTACTCATGAAGAAGAAGGTGGTCTTTTTTCTACTAGACAGTTGAGGAAGTTGATGCAAGAAGAAGTACACATGTTCTCATTGATGGCGTCACTATCTGCAGAGACTCAAGCTATAATTGAGGAATTGCAGGTGGTGTGCAAATTTCCTGAAGTTTTCCCTGACGAGATTCCTGATGTACCGCCAGAGAGGGAAGTTGAGTTTGCTATTGATCTTGTACCTGGTACCAGACTTGTGTCTATGGCACCATACATGATGTCTGCATCTTAATTATCGGAGTTAAAAAAGCAATTGGAAGAGTTACTTGAGAAGAAGTTTGTAAGACCAAGTGTATCGTTGTGGGGAGCTCCAGTGTTGTTAGTAAAGAAGAAAGATGGAAGTTTGAGGCTTTGTGTTTATTATACACAGTTGAGTAAAGTGACGATTAAGAACAAGTATCCGCTTCCAAGAATAGATGTCTTGATGGACCAATTGGTGGATGCTCGTGTGTTTAGTAAGATTGATCTGAGGCCGGGTTACCATCAGATTAGAGTGAAGGATGAAGGTATCCAGAAGACGGCTTTCAGAATGCGTTATGGACATTATGAGTATTCGGTGATGCCTTTCGGTGTTACTAATGCACCGGGAGTATTCATGGAATACATGAATCGTATCTTTCATACTTATTTGGATGGTTCGCAGTGGTGTTCATTGATGATATTTTGATTTACTCTAAGTCAGAAGAAGAGCATGCTGAACACTTAAGAGTAGTATTGCAAGTTTTGAAAGAGAAGAAGTTGTACGCAAAGCTGTCAAAGTGTGAGTTTTGGTTAAAGGAGGTTAGTTTTCTTGGTCATGTGATTTCAGGTAGTGGCATTGTTATAGATCCATCGAAAGTTGATGTTGTGTTGCAATGGAAAACTCCAAAGTCAGCTTCTGAGATTAGAAGCTTCTTGGGATTAGCTGGTTACTATAGAAGGTTTAGCGAAGGGTTTTCTAAGCTAGCACTTCCGTTGACTAAGTTGACTTGTAGAGGTAGAGCTTTTGTTTGGGATGTTCAGTGCGAAGAAAGTTTTACAAAATTGAAGAAGAGATTGACGTGGGCTCCGATTTTGACATTTCCTAATCTAGGAGAACCTTTTGTGGTGTATTCCGATGCTTCTAATATGGGTTTAGGAGGTGTGCTTATGCAGAATGGTAAGATAGTTGCTTATGCGTCAAGGCAGTTAAGGACTCATGAGAAGAACTATCCTAAGCACGATTAAGAGCTTGCTGCAGTTGTTTTTGTGTTGAAGATTTAGAGGCATTATATTTATGGTTCTAGATTTGAAGTGTTTAGTGACCATAAGAGTTTGAAGTAGCTTTTCTATCAGAATGAGTTGAATATGAGGCAGCGAAGATGGTTGGAATTTTTAAAGGATTATGATTTCGGTTTGAATTATGATCCAAGAAAAGCGAACGTGGTAGCTGATGCGTTAAGTCGAAAGACTTTACATATGTCAGGAATAATGGTTAAAGAGTTGGAATTAATTGAGCAGTTCAGAGATATGAGCTTAGTTTGCAAGGTTACGCCGCAGAGTGTTAAGTTGGGTATGTTGAAGATTAATAATGAATTTCTAGACAGTATCAGAGAAGCTCATAAGTTGGATGTGAAACTAGTAGATTCGATGGTTAGAATCGTTCAGTCTGAGAATGGTGATTTTAAGCTACATGAGCAAGGTGTGTTGAGGTTTCGTAACCAGATTTGTATTCCCGATGATGCTGAGATGAAGAAGGTGATACTGGAAGAGAGCCATAGAAGTAAGTTAAGTATTCATCCAAGAGCTACAAAGATATATCAAGATTTGAAAGGTTTATTTTGGTGGCCTGGAATGAAGAGTGATTTGGCGCAGTTTGTGTATGCATGTTTAACTTGTCAGAAGTCGAAAGTTGAACATCAGAAGCCTGCAGGGTTGATGCAACCGTTAGAAGTTCCATAATTGAAATGGGATAGCATTTCAATGGACTTTGTTACGAGGTTGCCTAATAATTTAAGAGGACATGATTCGATTTGGGTTATTGTTGATAGTATTAGGAAGTTAGCTCATTTTATTCCTATTAACATCAACTTTCCAGTGTCGAAGTTGGCTGAGATTTACACTAGTGTAATTGTGAAGTTGCATGGTGTTCCTTTCAGCATTGTGTCAGATAGAGATCCAAGATTTACTTCTGATTTTTGGAAGAGTTTGCAAGAAGCGTTGGGTTCTAAGTTGAGATTGAGTTCAACGTATCATCCTCAGGCAGATGGTCAGACTGAACGGAGGATTCAATTGTTGGAAGATATGCTGAAGGCATGTATTCTTGAGCAGGGAGGTTCGAGGGATACTTATCTTCTGTTGATAGAGTTCACTTATAATAACAGTTACCATTCTAGTATTGGGATGACACCTTTTGAGGCGTTGTATGGTCGAAGATGTAGAACTCTGTTATGTTGGCATGAATCTGGTGAAAGCTTCCCAAAGTAGATAGAAGAGTTATCATGACAAGCGAAGGAAGGATTTAGAATTTCAAGCTGGTGAGCATGTGTTTTTAAGAGTTACACCTGTGACTGGTGTTGGGCGAGCATTGAAGTCTAAGAAGCTCACTTCTCATTTTATTGGACCATATCAGATTTCAGAGAGAGTGGGGAATGTTGCTTATAGAGTGGCTTTACCGCCTAATCTTTCGAATTTGCATGATGTGTTTCATGTGTTGCAACTCCGGAAGTATATTTCAGATCCATCACATGTGATTCATATGGATGATGTGCAAGTACAGGATAATCTTACGATGGAGATGATGCCTGTACGGATCACGGATCATGAAATAAAGACTCTGAGGGGCAAATAGATTGTTCTGGTTAAGGTGGTTTGGCTAGGAGCTGTCGTAGAAAGCATTACTTGGGAGTTGGAGAGCAAGATACGAGACTCCTACCCTGAGTTGTTTGATTGAGGTAAATTTTCGAGGACGAAAATATTCTAAGTGGGGGAGAGTTGTAACGCTCGTAATTTAATTAATTATTTAATTAAATTATTTTTTGGAATATTTGAGAAGATGTGTTGTGATTAATTGGATTTAAGTATTTTATTAAGTGGTGAAATAATATTAGAAGTATAATAATATTGATGTGGGCTTGTTTTTAAGGAATAGAAGTAATAAAGATGGTGTATTAGTTTTGATCCCAATAAGGAGTTAAGGGAAAAATAAGTTATTTTATTATTGTTAGAAAGAATAGAAAGAGGAGGTAGTAGAAGAATAAGGATTGAGAAGAAGAACGTGAAGCTGCTGGAAAAAGAGGAAAAACGGCAGAACGAGGTTTCAACCGGAAGATTACAGAGCGACCTTCAATCCAAGGTAAGGGTGGGGTTCTGACTCTATAATTGGGTTCATGATGATTGGTATGTGGGGTTAGAGGTGATTGCTGTCTTGTTCTTGAATGGAATGTTTATGATGTTGTATGATGTAAAATTGATGAATTTTAGATGAATAATGATGTCCCGATGTTGTTTAATCGATGTAGAATTATAGGATAATTGTAAGTGATGATTATCTATGATTAGATTATGTTTTTAGGGCTTAAAATATGAAACCCGTAGTGAAAATGCAGAGAAAACCGCAGAATTTATGCAGGATGTAGCAGGATGCGTCGACCTCAAACATGATGTGTCGATACAAGAAGGTTGAGAGACTCAGGATGAGTCAACACGAAGAGGTTTTGCGTCGATACATGAGTGCTTTTAGACTCAGGATGAGTCGATACAAGAGAGAATGCGTCGACTCATGTTGAGAGTTCAGTGCAATACGCGTCGATCCAAGAAGATATGCGTCGACCCATATTGTCTGGTTTTTGGAAGATTCAATTTGAAAATGCTGTAACTTGAGTTTTAGGATGCCATTTGAGATTCCGTTCAAAGCGTTGAATAGCTTATGCGATGAACTTTATTCTAGAGGATTAAAATGAAGAATAGGAAGTGTAATCCTAGTAACCAATTTAGGATTTAGAGATAGTTCCCGTGTTGATCGTTATGTTGGTTTTTATGCAGAATGATGAGGATGAAATGTTTATAGGCTGCTGTTTGATTTGTAACAGTAGGAGTAATTATAGTAATGATGTAAGATTACATAATACCGGTGTGAGTTACTGTCGTATTAATGTATAGCTGAGTTGTTGATGAGACGTTATTAATGATGTTGTGTTGATAATTTATGATGAATAAATGATATTTGATGAATAAATGATGTTTGAGGAATTATTATGAATGATATGAGATGTTGATGAAGAGATGTTGAGATGCTTTTGAGATGTAGGCCTTTGGCCAACGATGGTGTTGTATTGAGATGTTGTTAATTGTGGTGTTGTTATTACATTCATGATTGTGTCACATACATTGCATTTTGAGATGGAGCTTATGCTCGTTGAGATGGTCTGTATTGGCGAATATTGAGATGAAGGCTTATGCCTTGTTGATGCCTCTATTAATTGGAAAAAAATTGAGATGGGAGTTCTGCTCCAATGGTACCACATGCATTTGCATAGTATTGAGTTGCATTATATGATCATATAAAGAAGTGTGTTTTGATGTGGTGAATGTGTATATACATTGTGATTATTGTTGATTATGAGATGAGAAGTGGTGATGTTATGTGATCTAATTTAATATATTAATTATTATGTGCTTTATTATATTGTTAGATATCTCACCCCTTCTGTTTGAATGTTGCCCTTATGTTGGTAACGTGCAGGTAATCGAGAGTGAAGGTTGTATACCTTCAGTAGTTGAGTCAGTGTCATTGCTCTGATATGTAACACTCGGGGGATGAACCCTTGTTTCTTTTGATTGTTGATTATTCAGTTATTGAACTTTAAGTTGATTATTATTAAGCATTTATTGGTTTGAAGTTGCTGTAATGATGATAGAGATGTTATTAAGAATTTCCGCTGCGTAGATGTTGAATTATTTAATTAAAGTTGTTATGATGATGGTTCATCCGATGTTTTTAAAGTGTTATATATCCACGATTAATGCAATGAATTTTGATAGAAGAATTTGTGGCATCCCGATTCGTTTGCATGAATGATTTTTATAAATCAGATTTATTTATATAATTTTCCGGGGTAGAATTGGGGTGTTACAGTTGTGGTTTCCGACAACGAACCCCCAATCGTTCTTACCTTCTTCAATGGTACTGGCTTGCGATGGTTTCAAGTTCGCCGGATACGAGTTTCTCGCTTCTCCACTATTCAAGCTCCTCACTGTGTTCTTCTTTGTAAACAAAAATCTCCCCCCTTTTCCTTGTTTTTCCTCTGTATTTATAGCTTTCTCATTAGGGTTAGACTTTAGTTTTTTTTTATAGAAATTGGTTAGTGTTGATTAGGGATTGTAATTGAATGATTCTGTTTATTGATTTTGATTTAGGGTTTTGAATGAAATATCTCTGCGATTTGAATAGATTTAGGTATTGAAATTGATTGAGTTTGTAAATTACAGATTAGGATATTGTAATTGATTGAAACTTTGTAAGATTTGAAGTTAGTATATTTGGTTGTATGTTTGATTGTATGATTGTATGTTTGATTATATGTTTGATTGTAATTTTTCAGATTTGATTTTATTTAATTTTGGAGATTTGATTTAGTTTATTTTATGTTAACTGCAAGAAGATTTGATTAAAAAAATTGATTTGTACATTATCTGTATATTGAAGAAAGCATGCGCATATTTTGGTCTAATTGATACAGTGGTTATTTCTCAACATGGGCCTGCGCTTGCTTCTCTATTTCAGCCCAACATCATTTTTACTACAGCAAAATCACTCTTTCCAGCAACAAAGTTTTTTGATTGGGCCTTGTATCTGTTTTTTTTTAATTATCCAGCAAAGCTATTATTTATTTTTATTACAGCAAGAAAAGATTTCTTATGTAACCGGCCCAATATGGCCTTGACACTCTAGTCCAAGAATACCAAAAACTAATAATAAATGTTTTAATGCAATATCATTTACTGAAACAATATTATACTAAATAAAAAATATTTCCTAGATTAAAAACAATATTTACTAACTTCTTTTACAGTAAAACAAAAATATCAAAACGGCTACTTACTTATTGGTAAACATAACCCCTCCTTATTGTTTAATGGCTAAAACAAAAAAATGAGCCCATATGCATTTTAATGGACCTTTGAATTGCCACTTCACGCCCTTTTCTTCTTGCTAACAACAATAATTAATTGGGCTTAATAATTCTCCTAAAGCAAAAACAGAAAATGGGCTGCTAAAAATATAACAGGCCCGCCATTCATAATTTCACCTCCTTTTCTTTTTACTAACAATAATAAACCCTAAATGGGCTTATGTACTATATTTAATTTCTCCCTCTCTTTTACTAATAAAAACTATTTAATAAATAAGAGCTTAATAATTATTCGAATAATTTTTATTTTCAAAACGCATGGGCCATTGGCCAACATGCTACATGACTGGGTCCATGGATACACGAGTCTTTCTGATTTTAGCAAGCCTCGCTCTCCTGAATTTAAGGTTCACCCACTAGTTGGATAAAGATAAGCCATCAGATACTGATGTACCATCCTTAATTAAATATTTCTTCAATTTTAATCTCGAAAAATGAAATTATCGAGGTAGGACAAATTTGGGGTACGACAGCTGCCCCTATTCAATTATCTTCTAGTGAATAGCGTGAGAAAACTTGAGTCTTGCGCATTGAAGTTTATTGAATACTTGAAGTATCCAAAAATTTGTCCGACAAACATAAGGTTACACTAATATAGAATACCCTTACGAGTCTTTGGGAAAGTAGGTAAAGCTGATGATATATCGCGTACCAGGGTTTGATAACAAGGAAGAGATTGTTTGATCTTAAAAGTGCAGTTTTATATGTCTTGGCTTATTCACCCATCTGGAGGATGAACCACACTTGATGGTGCATGGCTGCTTGAAGACTGAGGCCACAAGTTATGCTCGTGGGTTGCTGTGTGAAGTCTGAGGCGATAAGTCAAATTGGGTTTCGGACATCGCTGCTTGAAGTCTGAGGCGATGTTTCGAGCGTGAATACATTGCGTCTTAGAGGAAATGTGTTTGAGTTTGGAGAATGCATTGAGGCTTAGAGGCAATGTGTTGAGTTTGGATAATGCATTGCGGCCTAGAGGCAATGTGTTGGTTTGGATAATACATTGCGGTTTAAAGGCAATGTGTTAAGTTTGGATAATACATTGCGGCTTAGAGGCAATGTGTTGAGTTTGGATAATACATTCCGGCTTAGAAGCAATGTGTTGAGTTTGGATAATACATTGCGTCTTAGAGGTAATGTGTTGAGTTTTGAGAATACATTGAGGCTTAGAGCCAGTGTGTTGGTTTGGATAATACATTGCGGCTTAGAGGCAATGTGTTGAGTTTGGATAATACATTGCGGCTTAGAGGCAATGTGTTGAGTTTGGATAATACATTGTGGCTTAAAGGCAATGTGTTGAGTTTGGATAATAAATTGCGACTTAGAGGCAATGTGTTGAGTTTTGAGAATTCACTGCAGCTTAGAGGCAGTTTGTTGAGTTTTGAGAATACATTGCGGCTTAGAGGCAATGTTTTGAGTTTGCGAATACATTGGGGCTTAGAGACAATGTTCTGAGTTTGTGAATACATTGCGGCTTAGAGGCAATGTGTTGAGTTTTAAGGATACATTGCGGCTTAGAAGCAATGTGTTGAGTTCTGAGAATGCATTACGAGTTAGAGGAAATGTTGTGAGTTTGCGAATACATTGCGGCTTAGAGGTAATGTGTTGAGTTTTGAGGATACATTGCGGCTTAGAGGTAATGTGTTGAGTTTGTGAATACATTGCAGCTTAGAGGCAATATGTTGAGTTTTGAGGATACATTGCGGCTTAGAGGCAATGTGTTGAGTTCTGAGAATGCATTACGGCTTAGAGGAAATGTAATGAGTTTCATTCATTATTGCATAGAGACTTAGGTAATGGGCTGAACGCGTCACGACATAGAGACTTAGATGACTAGTTGGATCGCATGAGAAGTATTTGGTTAATGGACCCTTAGATGATTAAATCGAGGGTAGTATTGTTTGTTTTCTGCATGACACATGCGCATGATGTCTGATATCGAGATGTCTGGATGTATGCAAAATGTATGATGTTTGACATCGATATTGAACCCTGAATAAATGCGTATTGTATGCAAGAATGCATAGTGTATGTATGCTCGAGATATGCAAAATGTGTGTATGTATGAAATGCGTGTAAGATATACGTATTCCTTGAAATGTTATGAATATTATTTTTGTCATTCTCTCCTTTAAACCATTGGCTTAGAGTTACCGATTCCTGGCGTTATGTGTTGTCGTAGCATTATTGATCTTGAACACAATGGACAATGTTAGCAAAATTTGAATATTGGTTTTGTATTGTGAGCGCGTGTGTAGACGTAGACGTAGGTAATGGCATGTGCGTAGGTGTAGACATAGATATTGTCATATGCGTAGAATCTTATGTTGTAAGCGCAGGCGTAGGCGTTGTAGACTTTCTATACGAACGCGTAGACGTAGGAGTAGGCATAGCCATGTGCATGGATGTAGACGTGGATTTTCTTTCAATATCTTTTTAACCAAAATGTTTTTTTCAATGTTCTGTCAAATGCTTTTATTTTTTTAATTCCCTAAAATGATTTCAAGACAATATTCACAAGTTACAATCGTAGTATTTTGTAAACAAATCTGATAAAAGAAAAACATAATTCGAAATATGTAAAGAAAATAAATGTTTTATTGATATGCCTCTGAGTAGGCGAGAATACAAGATGCAATTCCTAGAAAGAGGTAATTACAGAAAGTTTTAAAATAGTAAATGGCAATGAAAAATGATAATCGCTCCTTTTTTTCCCCCATATCCTTTGATGATCTTATCTCCTTTGCTTCTGAGTTATATGATTCCAATCTATCCTTCCCTTTGTGGTTCGTAGTCGTAGCTCGTAGATCGCAGTCTTTTTGTTCTTTATTTCTTTTTTAATGATCCATAATTTTTGCCTGCATTTCCCTTTCGGGGTTTCAATCCACCAGGATAGTTTTTTTTTTTGATACAGGCCCCTAATTTTTGCCTGGATCTCCCTTTAGGGTTTTCGATCCACCGGTACGCTCCTTTTTGCCTAAGTCGCCCTTTTGGGGTTTGAGCTTAGCAAGCTTTTTATACATAGTGATTTTTGACCGCGCCTGAATTTTTCTGATGCGGTAGTTCTTCCCCATCCATTGTTGTGAGGATGAGACCACCTCCGGAGAATTTTGTTTTGACTACATATGGACCTTCATAGTTGGGTTTCCATTTACCACTTCAATCGAGGCGAGGTAGTAGAATCTTCTTGAGCACTAGATCCCCCTCCTTGAATATTCAAGGGCGAACTTTCTTGTCGAAGGCTCTCTTCATTCTATTTTGATGTAGCTGATTATGACACAAAGTTATCAATCGTTTTTCTTCAATAAGGTTGAGCTGGTCAAGTCGTGTCTGCACCCACTCTGCTTCTTCCAACTTTGTTTCCCTTAGGACCCTAAGTGATGGTATCTCAACTTCCACCAGGAGTACCGCTTCCATGCCATATACTAGTGAGATAGGGGTTGCGCCTGTCGATGTGCGTACAGAGGTGCGATAGCCATGCAGGGCGAAGGGAAGAATTTCATGCCAATCTTTGTATGTCTTCACCATCTTCTGGATGATCTTCTTGATATTTTTGTTGGCTGCTTCAACAACCCCATTCATCTTTGGTCTGTAAGATAAGGAATTATGATGCTCGATTTTAAAGTCGTCGCATAGTTCCTTCATCATCTTATTGTTTAAATTAGACCCGTTATATGTAATTATTCGGCTTCGGACACCGTACCCGCATATGATGTTCTGTTTGATGAAGCGTGCAACCACTTAACTTGTTACGTTGACGTAGGATGCTGCTCCTACCCATTTGGTAAAGTAGTCGATGGCTACCAATATAAAGTGGTGTCCGTTGGATGCTTTTGGCTCGATCATGCCAATCATATCAATTCCCCGCATTGAGAATGGCCAAGGGGAGCTCATGAAGTTCAGAGGAGTCGGTGGTACATTTATATTGTTGGTGTAGATCTGACATTTATGACACATTTTCGTGTAGTGATAACAATCAGCTTCCATTGTTAACCAATAATACCCTGCTCGCAAAATCTTTCTAGCCATGGCGTGCCCATTTGTATGAGTTCCGAAAGTACTCTCGTGGATTTCTCTCATGAGCGTATCTGCTTCTTGCTTTTCCACACAACTGAGTAGTACCATGCCATAGTTTCTTTTGTATACCACTCCATTACTCAGAATGAATTTGGAAGTTAACCTTCGTAGGGTTCGCTTGTCAATGATAGAGGCATTTTCTGGATATTCCTGCCTTTCTGGGTAATTCTTGATGTCGTAAAACCAAGGCTTATTGTCAGGTCCTTCCTCAATAGGAAGGCAGTGTGCGGGCTCTTAGAAATGCCTGATCGTAAAATGTGGTTCATGGTTCATCCAAGTTACTTTGAACATAGCCGACAGAGTTGCCAGAGCGTCCGTCATTTGATTTTCTTCTCATGGGATGTGACTGAAAGTGATCTCTGTAAATTCCGCAGCTAACTTTAAAGCATGATCCCGGTATGGAATCAATTTAGGGTGTTTAGTATCCCATTCGCCATTAACCTGGTATATGACTAATGCAGAATCCCCAAATACTTCGAGGTGCTTTATTCTCAAATCAATGGCAGCTTCCAGTCCTAGTATACAAGCTTCGTATTCAGCGATGTTGTTGGTGCATTCAAAACACAACCTTGCAGTATAGGGTTTGTGATAATTCTTTGGAGAGGTCAATACTGCCCCTACACCGTGACCTAGTGAATTTGAAGCCCCATCGAACATGAGTGTCCAACGTGCCCCTGGCTCGGGTCCTTCGTTAGGTCCTGGTACTTCATAGTCAGCTATGAATATGACATCCTCGTCGAGAAAGTCAAACTTCATAGGCTGATATTCTGATAGTGGTTGGTGATCCAGATGATCAACTAGTATAATACCTTTGATGGCCTTCTGTATGACATATTGGATGTCGTATTCTGATAGTAGCATCTGCCACCGTGCAATTCTTCCGGTAAGAGCTGGATTTTCAAACACGCACTTTAGAGGATCCATTCTGGCTATTAACCATGTAGTGTTGGTTAACATATATTGCCTCAACCTCTTGGTAGCCCAAGCCAATGCGCAACAAGTTTTATCAAGGAGTGAGTACCTAGTTTCGCAGTCAGTGAATTTCTTAATGAGTTAATAAATCGCATGCTGCTTTCTACCTGTTTCATCCTGTTGTCCCAAAACACAACCCATTAATCCTTCGAGCACTGTCAAATACATGATGAGTTGTATTTCGGGGCTGTCGTCATTAAGACTAATGGATCTTGTAGATACTGTTTTATTGTCTCGAAGGAATTTTAACAATCGTCATTCCATTCTACCATCTGATCTTTTCGTAATAACTTGTATATTGGCTTGCATGTAGCTGTTATATGCGATATGAACCTTGAGATGTAATTCAATCGCCCTAAGAAACCACATACTTCTTTTTCTGTCATTTGTGCGGGAATATCTTGTATAGATTTTACTTTATCGGGGTCTACCTCCATACCCCGCTGGCTTACAATGAAACCCAACAGTTGGCCTGATCTGACGCCAAATGTGCATTTATTCGGATTCAGCCTCAGTCTGAATTTACGCAGCCACTCAAATAAACTTTGCATATGTATAATGTGTTCCTCCTCCATATGGGATTTGGCAATCATATCATCTACGTATACTTCAACCTCTTTGTGGATTATATCATGGAATAACGTGACCATTTCCCTCTGATAGGTTGCCCCTGCGTTCTTGAGACCGAATGGAATTACTTTGTAGCAGAAAGTTCCCTAAGGTATCATGAAGGTAGTCTTTTCCATGTCTTCGGGCACCATTTTGATTTGATTATAGCCCGAGAAACCGTCAATGAATGAAAATACTGAGGCTTGAGCTTTGTTATCCACTAGGACATCTATATGGGGTAACGGGAAATCGTCCTTCGGGCTTGCCCTGTTTAGGTCTCAATAATCTACACACATGCATACTTTGTCATCCTTCTTGGGTACTGGTACAATGTTAGCTATCCAGGGTGGATAATCTACCACTGCTAGGAACCCTATGTCAAACTGTTTGAGAACCTCTTCTCTGATTTTGGTGGACATAGCTGGACGAGTTCTTTTGAATTTTTGTCTGACTGGAGAGCACCCTTCTTTGAGAGGTAGTCTGTGCACCACGATGTCTGTATCCAACCCTGGAATGTCCCTATAGGACCAAGAGAATATATCCACATACTCATTTAATAACTTGATCAGCCTATCTTTAACGTTCTGCTCCAACATTGCCCCTAGCTTGATTTCTTTCAGATCTTCCTCTGTGCCCAGATTAATGGTCCCAATAGCCTCTTGATATGGTTGTATGCTGTCAGCCTTTTGTTCTATTTCCCTTGCCATTTCCTTGGAGAGTTCAAGATCTTTGTCATCTTCCTCTTCGGCTTGGTTGATAGGAGCATCAAAATCGTATCGGGTCGTAATAGTAACGTTATCGGTAATTTTGGGCATGGATATGCACATTTATCATGTTTCAGTTCATATTTTAGTGCCTGGGATTTGAAAATGCGTATGCAAAGAAAGTATTGCCATTTTTAAATTTAATAGATAAATGCAAAAGAAAGACAAAAATCTTAATTTAAAACAGAATATAACTTTTATTAATTGTAAATATTGTCGGAAACAAGAACAGGGAAAACCCTTACAAGAAACCCCCATGCCTCGGGTTTGACATAGGTTCTTTCAAAACAAGAAACATTACTTAGGAAAGAAAAATATCTCAGGAATCTCCACTAACAGTCAATCCTTTGAGTTCTTCTCCTGGGCCGCCCTCTTTGATGAAGTCAGTTTCCCTTTTGGTATTGATTTTGCTTGATATCATCGCCACATGTCCGCCATGCTCTGTTCCTTTGCTGACAAAAGTCTCTTGGATAGGAGGGAAACATGCTTTGCCTTTTAGAGTAGCTTACGACGATTCATAGCCCAAACCAAAGCGATTCTTCTTCTCAGGAATTTTTGGGAGCTTTCCCCAGGGTTTCGAGGAATCACATCCCATAGTCGTTTGCAGATCTCTCCATAATGCTACTTTAGTCTTGTTACTCTTCTCAATTGTTAATGTCACCATTGAAGCAATTTCCAAGGCTTGGAATGGGGTAGCTATATAGTCTTCGTCTGTACTGATATATCTGTACGATTCAATGTGGCTTACGAAGGTTTATTTTTCGTCATCAATTATGATTAATTTCCCTTCCACTAGGAACTTCAATCTTTGATGTAGGGTCGAGGTGACTTCCCCTGCGGCATGGATCCAAGGTCTCCCTAATAATCAAGTGTATGTTGGTTCGATATCCATGACCTAGAAAGTGATATCGAAGATATGCCATCCAATCTTAACTGGAAGGTCCACCTCTCCTAACATCGAGCTTCAAGAATCGTCAAATGCATTTACTATCATAGAACTTGGTCTCATTACCACGTCGTCTATTGTTAACTTTATGAGACTTGACTTTGGCAATACATTAAGAGCGGAACCGGTGTCAGTAAGAAGCCTGGACAAATGAGTAGTACCTATATGCATGGTAATATGGAGTGCCTTATTATGAGCTCGGCCCTGTGGCGGTAATTCACTGTTTCTAAAACCCAGGTAGGATTTGGACGTTAGATTTGCTACGACATTGTCAAATTGATTCACTGAAATTTCCTTTGTGACATGAGCTGAACTTAACACCTTAATCAAAGAATCCCGGTGTGCTTCATAGTTCATGAGTAACGAGAGTATGGAGATTTTTGTTGGATTTTGGTGAAGCTGATCCACCACTCTGTAGTCACTTTTTTTTATTATTTTCAGAAACTCTTCTGCCTCTTGATTGGTAAAGTCTTTTCTCGGAGGTTCTATTTATTGATTTGTATCAATCACTGCTTTTCCCTTGTCCTTCGTCGGAATCAAATTCGTCCTTTTCGATAGTTCAACTCCAAAAAATCGACCACTTCGGGTCATACCCCCCGTCTCTGCTATGTTTGAAATTGCAAGTCCCTGACTTGGTGATGGCCCACCTTCTTGCTTCACTCTGTTGATGTACACAACTGAGTCATAACTCAATGGCACTACTTTTTTTATTTTCATAAGGGATATGTGATGGTCCCTTAATTACCATCGTGGCTTTTGGAGTGGTGGGTATTCAGAGAGCCTGCTTAGGTTCTCTTTTTGTAATCTCTGCTGATTCTCCACATGGGATCACTAGAGTTTTCTTGGTGAAATTTTGGCCTTGGCAGGGGATTACCAATGGCTTCTTTCCTTCAATTGTAGCTACATATTTTTCTTCAGGGTATAGTTCGAATTGGACTATCCCCTGATCCACTAGCTTTTGCAGAGTTGTTTTAAAAGCTTCACTATGCTCTAACAAGAATCCACATTTGAACAAATATTCTTTCAACGAATTTATAGGGGTTTTTGCCTTTATGGTTGCCCCAAAGTCAGTGACCACCTCAATTGCATTTATTGTTAGCCCATCGTGTGGAGGCATGGGGTTCGATTTGATGTTGGGCTTCTCAAAAGTAATGTCTTGAGATTCTAACAAATACTGAACCTTATGCTTGAATGCCCAACATTACTATATGGTGTACCCTGGAGAGTTAGCATGGTACTCACACCTGGTGTCGACATTGTATCTTTGCGGGAGTGGCCCGACTGGAGGAGCTAAAGGCTTGTTTTCCACCAAGGATGCCTTAACCAAGTGTTGAAATAACTAGCTTGGTGGCATGAGGAGTGGATCAAAATTTCTAGGTGGCCCTTCAAATCTGTATTGCCTTTGTCCTTGTGGGATCACCAATGGTTGTGATGTCCTTGGTTGTGAGGCCACAATATTGACTTCTCCCTCTTTTCTTCTTGGGAAGTTTGAAGCCGGTCTTTTTGAATTGTAGGGAGCACTTGATGACCCCCCAGATATCTTCCCACTTTTTAACCCAGTTTTGATTCTTTCGCCAATAGTCATTAGGTCTGATAATCCCGAAAAGACACTTCCCACCATTTTCTTGTAATAAAGCCCTTGCAAGGTTCCTATGAACATGTCTACAAGTTCTTTTTCCAGCATTGATGGTTTCACACGGGATGCCATCTCCCTCCATCTTTGAGCATATTCTTTGAAGGATTCTTCCTTCTTTTGGGACATATTTTAGAGTTGCATGCGGGTAGGCGCCATGTCTAGGTTATATTTGTAATGCTTCAAGAAAGCATTAGCAAGATCTGCCCAGGTTCAGATATTGTTCATTCCAATTGCATGTACCAGTCTAAAGATGCTCCACTCAAGTTGTCTTGAAAACAGTGGATCATTAGCTTCTGATCACGGCCATGGGCATGCATCTTCCTGCAATACATACGAAGATGATTCCTTGGACAAGTGAGCCCTTTGTATTTTCCAAAGTCAGGTACTTTGAATTTTGGTGGTATCACCATATCAGGAACTAGACCCATTTCTAGAGCGTCTACTTAGAAAGCATCAAAACCTTCCACAACTTTTAACCTTTCCTCCAGAGCTTTATACTGATTCATTACAAGTGGATTATCTGCAGCATGAGTACCAGCCATCTTTAAGGGTTCCTGGTGAGCATCCTCTGGGTCATGATCTCCGTATTGAAAGTCTAGGTAGTTGTCTACATTATTGGTTAGAATTTGTAGGATATGTGATGCCCCATTGTAGCGGTAGAAATATTCAAGACTAAGCCATTGGATTGACTAGACTTTATACAAATCAAAATAAAAATCACCATTGTGCTTTATTGTTTCCAAAGGAATGGGAAAAGAGCGAATAACCCAAAAAGAGGGGGAAAGATTCAAGGTAAGGGGGTTGGTTATACAAAGGGAAGGTATTAGCACCCTAAATATCTACGGTACTCTGCAGGAACCTCTTTGAAAAATCTGTATATTTTAGCTATAAAAATGTGTTGTATATAAAATGGATGGTGGAGGTGAGAAAAGAAATATATTTTTTATGATTTTTGCACCCGCCGCGGTTGCGAACCATTAGTGCCTACGTACCACCTTTCGTGCAATAAGGGATCAAGGTACACGTAGTTCCTCTTTTAAAAATTTGAAACACATGTGTGTTGGTTAATTTTAAGAGATAAGACATCATCGTCATTGTCCGTATGGAAAACATACTTACTACCCATAATCATGAGAAAGGAGAATTTGCATCATCTCAAAGTGGAAGATATGGCTTGGATCTTAAAATCAACAATGCCTTACTCAACACCCAAGTGGAAAATATCTCACTTCACTACATATCATAGAAGTATAGTTGTTTGCATCACTACAAGGATTGACAAGAGTCTAATCTTTTGAGAAAAGTGTAAAGATAAAAGCCAAAGTGGCAAAATGGTTTGAAATGAGATTGATTGACTTTTAGTCTTCTCACAAAAAATGTCAAGGTATTATTAAGTTGATTGAAGTTTAATGATGAAAATGTTTTGAAAATGCATGGACCTAAGTCCAAGTTTATTATGAAAGTGTTTCAAGTTTCAAAACAAGAAGGGTTTTCAAAACGAGGGAGAAGATTTTTGAAATTAAAGAAAATGGGAGGAGAAGAAGAGGCTATCCTAAATCATAAGGTAAAAGCTAAGGATAAGGATCATCTAACCAACCAGAAGCCAAAGCTTGACATTATGAGCCAAGATAGAATTCCCGATCTTTGGATTAAAACTAAGCAAGCAAAGATACTAGACCTCTTCAAGTGTATTAAGTCTTCACAAAAATTGGGCAGAGTAACAGTTGTATACAGGTGAACTCCAGATTACAAACAGGGAATGTAATCACCAAAAAAACCTGCACATAAAAAACAAACAAGAAACCCAATGTCTTGAGGTAAACCTCAAGAACTCCAGACAAAATAATCAGATAATATCACAAGGTCTCCAAGATAGGCCAAGGTTTCTAATCCTAAGTCAAAGAAAAAGTCTCATACTCCATCCTGCCAAGGATAGTAACTAAATAGTCCAAGTACCATTAAGAGTTTTTTTAGGGTTTATGTTGATTATTAAGTATCTTAAGAAAGGAAAATAAAAGCTCAAGTGAGAAAATTAAAAATGACAAGAAAATAAATGCTAAAATGAGCAAAGATGAAAATGGCATGAAATGTAAATGCTAAAAAAATAAATAGTACATAAAGCATAAAAAGAATAAATGCATAAGATAAAACAAGTCAATAATTAGTGGTTAGTTATGACCATCTTGAAACTTGCATTTGGAACTCATTAGAGGATTGGTAGAATCAAATCCTCCACACAACAAGTTGCATTTGCTTTTTGTCAAGTATATCATCCATTTGGAATTCTCACAAGTACCATTTAATGATCAACAATATTTAAGTGATCCGCGTTGACCAAAGGTGTTGTAGATCCATTAGAGGATTGGTAGAACCAAAGCCTCCACGCAATAAATCTCAAGGTTATTGTATCAAAGAGATCAAAGTAACATACTTGGGCTTGCAATCATAAGTTTGGGCCACTAATGATCATTTATTCGAATCGGGACAAAATTTAGCACTATGTTAAGCAATCGTAGGTGGACTTATATAGAAGTCGCACCTATTTTGAGGTCGGTCAATAGCAATCTATGCACCATTTGTTTTGAGACATTATATAGAGATCATGCTCCAACAACACTTAGTACAATAAGAAGGGGATGAGATGAAGATGATTAGGGCAAAAAGAGGAATAAACCACTTTTGAATTAAAAATTTAATCAAACTATTATTAAAACCATTCATCCATTTTGGTGGAGTTGAACTCAACACCCAAGATCTAATGATGTTAATAAAGTCATGATCAAAAAATCAACTCAAGACAACCAGAAAATAATCACAAAATAATAATATATTTAATATATATAATAAAAGGGTTAAAAATGTTTAAAAATAGAAAATAATGAGGAAAAATATCAATTATGTTCAAATTAATCAAGAAATGAAAAATAAGGCCATAGAAAAATCAGAAATATTTTTATAAAAATTTTGGTAATTTTTAAAAGTCAGAAACTATTTTTAAACTATTTAAAATTGCTAAAACAAACATAAAATACATCAAAAATAGTAAACCTCAACATAAAATTCCAAAAAATTTTCAGAAAGTCAAAAATATGCAAAATAATATTTATGAATTTTTCCAGAATTAAAAAATGTCAGAAAGTATTTTTTAAGTAATTAAAAGAAAGCAAATAATACAAAAAATATAAAAAATACCAAATTTTAAAATAAAAATGTGAAAAATATTCATGAGATCAGAAATAATTCAAAGTATTTTTGTGAATTTTTTTATAATTTTTGGATAAAAAATAAAAGAGTTATGAATTTTTGAAAATTTAATCAAATAAAATATAAAATCAGAAAATAAAATAAAACCAAAAAGATGTGGACCATCAGATCATAGTCAAAACGCGTTAGTAAGCTAATCCAATGGACCAGACGCGCTGTGCTTGATATGGACCTTAGTGAAATACACATGGGATCAGAAAAAGGGCAACCAATGAAATTAAAACGTTTGGCACACTATCATTGGCTGAGACATGCCATCGTCTTCAACCTCCAGACACCCTGCAATGAGGATTTTGTGAGATACTTCAAATGGAAAAATTAGGATCCTTGGCTAGCATCATTGAACTCGTCTCTTCAAGACGATTCTAACAAAACCATCGCACCAAATTTATATAAGGTATGGAGAGAGCTATGAATCAAAAACTCAGAAAATAGCGAGCACCTTTAATTTGGGATTTCTCTCTCAATTCTCAATGGATTTAAAAATTGTAAGCAGCATTAGAATCAGACAAATGAGTAGAACAAATTAGTGTTTGATTTGGATCCAAATGGTGGAGAATTCTACCTTTTCGAAGTTCAAGTAAGAAGCTCTAAAACTGGACTTCTGTAGCTTGAATTATGGGTCGTTTTGATTGGTTTAAGTTCCAGAGAGTTTGTATGATGCTCAAGGATGATGAATGCACAAGCAATTTTGGAAAAGGAAGCTTAAATTTCAAAAACTGAATTCAACAAAAGTGGGTTTGTGTGAAGTTTTGGCAGGGTGTTCGTGGCTCTCTAAGCTTGGGAAAATGGATGGGGGATGACCCCCTATTTATAGGGAAACAAATGGGATCAAAAGGAAGAGTGAATGATGCGTTTTGGAGGGAATTCATGTGGGTCTGCATCATGAAGAAAATGTGACTCAATTTAGATCAAAACTCAGCTAAATCGTGTGTTTCATGATGCTAATCACTTATGGAAAGTTTCTAATCATGTTTAGAAACAAAAACACGTGGAAAACTTGTGATTAGAAGCCAAAACAAAGATTTCAAAATCCTGACTTTGTGAAAAAATTCAGTTTCAAGTTACCAAATTCAAATCCAAAGGGATTTCCAACTCAAGGGGTCTAATGGCATAATTCTTGATGCTTTGGAAATATGAGGTTACAAGATTTGTAATGGATAAAGAATGGAATCAAATGGATGCTTGAGCTGAAAGTTACATGGAGCCAAAGTTGAAGAAAAAGAGTTGACTTTCCATACTTAGAAATATTTCAAATTCTTCTTCAAAAATGACCTATAATCTTTTGTATCCAAACATGGCTTTCCACTTAGAATTTACTCTTGAACAAAAAATAAGGAATGAAGTAGATCTCTTGAATGACATTTTGAAATTTGAACCACTCAAAATCTCCAAAAAATGAGCAAGTTATGACTTGTTGAAGTTGGCCAAAAATCATGAAATAACCTATAATCTTTTGCATTCTTAAGGCAACTTCCATCCATTTTTCACTTTGCACATAAAAGAAGGAAAAAAGTACACATCTTCAAGATCATCATGGAAAAAGAATGGACTCAAGGGGATAAAAATTGACCAAGTTATGACCATTTGAAGTCAGATATGGAAAATTGGGGATTTATCAGGATGACTTGTAATCTTTCTTCTTCACCAAGTTCTTTCCACATGAAAACTCCTTGGAACTTTTGAAGTGATTTATTGGTAACTATTTTAATAGAAAGATATCTATGGAATCACTCAAAAATACCAAAAGGTGAGCAAGATATGCTCCTTTGAAGTTCAAAACCCTATCCTCTAGATCAAGAGAATGCTTTGAGGAACTTTGACAAGTTTGAACAAACTTCTTGTGCCAACATTCTTTCTTTGTGAATAGAAGTTGTTGAGGATGATGATGAGGACGCATAGCCACTTAAACCACTTCCATATCTTGAAATTTGAGAGAAATGCGCTCTTGTGACTAATAGGAACAATACCTTGTCCAATCATGACAACTTCTTCCCTCATCCCCTTGTACTTTTGAATCAATTTTGATAACTTTGAAATATGTTGAACCAAAATAAGCCTTGTCATTCCATTTCTTCCAAAACAACTTCAATGGTGAGGTTTGAACTCCTCAAGCTATGTTGACTAGGGCATGGAAATAATTTCATGAACCTATGAAGCAACTTGCTAAACCTCATAGCCTTTACCTACATTATTAACAAGTAAGGCAAACCCGCATTTCATTTTATTAAAAAAAGAAAAATATAAGCAAAATATTCATGATCACTAAAGAAAAAAAAGTCATGGTGCTTGGTAATTCCTCAAAAAGAGCAAAGCTAAATGGTAGGGAGATGAACCAAAAGTCCTAATGTGATCTTGTTGTAATTGAATCAACAAACCCTATTTTTGGCCCTAAGATGCCATGAAAATGCTTATGCATATGAATGCCTATGAACAGTACCAAAGAGATGCAAAGTATCACTGGGGAAGCCACAAAAATGAAGAAACAAAGGAGCAACCCCACCAGGAAAATAAATCACTAGTGGACCAAAAGAATTAAATTAGAGAGGAAGATAACAAGAATCGACGTTCACTGTCGATGGTCTACCAACTTTCACTGAAGGTAGAAAGAGAAAATATCATATCATCGCCGTTCACTGACGATGAACTATCAGCGTTCACTGAAGATAGCAAAAAGATAATAAACACCAACATTCACTGCCGATGTCCTACCAACGTTCACAGAAAATAGAAAGACAAAATATGATATCATCACCGTTCACTGACGATGAACTATCAAAGTTCACTGAAGATAGCAAAAAGATAATAAACACCAACGTTCACTGCCGATGTCCTAACAACGTTCACTGAAGGTAGAAAGACAAAATATCATATCATCGCCGTTCACTGACGATGAACTATCAGTGTTCCCTGAAGATAGCAAAAAGATAATAAACACCGACGTTCACTGCCGATGTCCTACCAACATTCACTGAAGGTAGAAAGAGAAAATATCATATCATCACCGTTCACTGAAGATGAACTATCAACGTTCACTGAAGATAGCAAAAAGATAATAAACACCGACGTTCACTACCGATATCCTACCAACATTCACTGAAGGTAGAAAGAGAAAATATCATATCATCGTCGTTCACTGATGATGAACTATCAATGTTCACTGAAAATAGCGAAAAGATAATAAACACCAACGTTCACTGTCGATGTCTTACCAACGTTCACTGAAGGTAGAAAGAGAAAATATCATATTATCGCCGTTAACTGATGATGAACTATCAATGTTCACTGAAGATAGAAAAAAGATAATAAACACTGACGTTCACTGCCGATGTCCTACCAACGTTCACTGAAGGTAGAAAGAGAAATTATCATATCATCGTCGTTCACTGACGATGAACTATCAACGTTCACTGAAGATAGCAAAAAGATGATAAACAATGATGTTCACTGTCGATGTCCTAGCAACATTCACTGAAGGTAGAAAGATAAAATATCATATCATCCCCGTTCACTGACGATGAACTATCAACGTTCACTGAAGATAGCAAAAAGATAATTAACACCGATGTTCACTGCCGATGTCCTACCAACGTTCACTGAAGGTAGAAAGAGAAAATATCATATCATCACCAATCACTGACGATGAACTATCAACGTTCACTGAAGATAGCAAAAAGATAATAAACACCGACGTTCACTGCCGATGTCCTACCAACATTCATAGAAGGTAGAAAGAGAAAATATCATATTGTCGTCGTTCACTGACAATGAACTATCAACATTCACTGAAGATATCAAAAATATAATAAACACCGACGTTCACTGTCGATGTCCTACCAACGTTCTCTGAAGGTAGAAAGATAAAATATCATATCATCGCCGTTCACTGACAATGAACTATCAACATTCACTAAAGATAGCAAAAAGATAATAAACACCGATGTTCACTGTCGATGTCCTACCAACGTTCACTGAAGGTAGAAAGAGAAAATATCATATCATCGCCGTTCACTGACGATGAACTATCAACATTCACTGAAGATAGAAAAAAGATAATAAACACCGACGTTCACTGCCGATGTCCTACCAACATTCATTGAAGGTAGAAAGAGAAAATATCATATCATCGTCGTTCATTGACGATGAACTATCAACGTTCACTGAAAATAGCAAAAAGATAATAAACACCAACGTTCACTGCCGATGTCCTACCAACGTTCACTGAAGGTAGAAAGAGAAAATATCATATTATCACCGTTCACTGACGATGAACTATCAACGTTCACTGAAGATAGCAAAAAGATAATAAACACTGACGTTCACTGCCGATGTCCTACCAACGTTCACTGAAGGTAGAAAGAGAAAATATCATATCATCTCCGTTCACTGATGATGAACTATCAACGTTCACTGAAGATAGCAAAAAGATAATAAACACCGACGTTCACTGCCGATGTCCTACCAACGTTCACTGAAGGTAGAAAGAGAAAATATCATATCATCGCCGTTCACTGACGATGAACTATCAACGTTCACTGAAGATAGCAAAAAGATAATAAACACTGACGTTCACTGCCGATGTCCTACCAACGTTCACTGAAGGTAGAAAGAGAAAATATCATATCATCGCCGTTCACTGACGATGAACTATCAATGTTCCCTGAAGATAGCAAAAAGATAATAAACACCGACGTTCACTGTCGATGTCCTACCAACGTTCACTGAAGGTAGAAAGATAAAATATCATATCATCGTCGTTCACTGACAATGAACTATCAACATTCACTAAAGATAGCAAAAAGATAATAAACACCGATGTTCACTGTCGATGTCCTACCAACATTCACTGAAGGTAGAAAGAGAAAATATCATATCATCACCGTTCACTGACGATGAACTATCAACGTTCACTGAAGATAGAAAAAAGATAATAAACACCGACGTTCACTGCCGATGTCCTACCAACGTTCACTGAAGGTAGAAAGAGAAAATATCATATCATCACCGTTCACTGACGATGAACTATCAACGTTCACTGAAGATAGCAAAAAGATAATAAACACTAATTTTCATTTCCGATGTCCTACCAACGTTCACTGAAGGTAGAAAGAGAAAATATCATATCATCGCCGTTCACTGATGATGAACTATCAATGTTCACTGAAGATAGAAAAAAGATAATAAACACCGACGTTCATTGCCGATGTCCTACCAACATTCACTGAAGGTAGAAAGAGAAAATATATCAAGTTTTCCTAAAAATTCTGGTGTTTCACCTAGAACGGGTCTCAACTTCTTCTTTAACAAAGGGAATCTGCCTGGAAAGGGTCAAACATAAGCTATCTCAAATAAAGAGACTTGTTACTTGTTGTCATGGAGAATTGCAAAAAGAAATGACATTCTAGGGATACAAATATGACTTCCCGGGGAAATGCCACGATATTCTTGCTGAGGAGATAAAATCTTCTCGTGAAGAATAAATGCACAAACCAAAACTCGAAGTTTTCAGAAATCCAAAGTAAATAATATTGTCATGCAACCACAAATCCAAATCAGAAATAAACTGGAGCAAGACGACCAATGAAGATACATCCTTTGAGAAATAAACTCAAGAGGGAAAACTAAATCCATCTAAGCAAAGAGCACTGCAGGAAGGTCAGAACATAATTTCAATGAACAATGATTTGTCAATTTTAGCCATGCATGATGTATGTATGAATGTATGAGTGTTATCGTGCATATCCTGGTAAAACAGATACAAAAACAATAGGAACAAACAAATAAAACCGCCTCAGGTGCTAACAATGCTCGGTAAAACTTCAACCAGAAAGATCATTCCAAGAAAGGTAAAAGCTAGTTGCGGAAACCAAACCTATTGCTTGCCTTTAACTTTACTAAAGATAAATATAATTTGTAGATAGACAAATTAAAAAGATACCGAGATAGAACATCCTCCTTCCGGCTTCATCAAAGAAACTGGTTTTTCTTCAAAAGAAACACACCTATTGGAGATTGCAAGACCAACCTTAAATAAAGAAAATTGACGCCGAAACAAACAGAACTCACTGGGGAATTCAATCCTACCTCCATAGAGAAAGATGTGAATTGACACTTTACATCATGAACACTTATTCCAACAAAAGATGCCTTGGGATAGCCTTCACGTGGAATCAGAAAGTCATAAATATGGAAAGAGGTCAAACCCATGGGGATTTTAAATCCAACCCAGCACTTGGTGGGTGAAAACCCAAAGGTTGATAATCATTTCAACATTTCTCAGAAAAGATACTGCCCTGGTCTAGTTGCATGGGAAAAAAGATACCAACAATAATGCCAATACTGCAGAAAGAGCGACACCTCAACACACCAAGGGAATAAAACCTTTCATCATATGAGGGAAGACTTTGCTAGGGAATCTGGGATAGAGGCTTCTGACCATGCAAACCCAAAATCAAAAGTGAACAAAGACTTGACTGGAGCCAATGGGATAACGAACCCAATACCGCGTCTTACACTGATTGTTATCGTCTTTAACCATCTGAGAAACATATAAAGATCATGCACATACCAGCAAAATGACCTAAGAGAACCTTCAATAAGGAAGTAAATCTTCTCAAAACAATCGGAGTTTGTTCATTCCTGGGATCACCATTTTTTGTTGTCATTGTGTCATCACAAATCTCAAAGTAAATTGAATTGTAAAAATCTCTCCTCTTTTTTTGAAAAGTCAATTTTGCTTTTTAATCTTTTTTCTTTGAAAGTTATTATCAGTAATAAATGGAGTCTTTGAAAGCTAAATAAAATAGGAACACAAAGAATTGGGTAAAATCTCGAATTTCATTAATAGAATGGTAGTCCGCGAATGGCGAGACTCCATGGATGATTACAAAGTTTGGGAAATGGTAATATATAATGGAAAAGATACATTGAGATACAATGACCACTATTCCCCCTATCAACTTTTGAAATCCTGAGCAACATATTTTGTTGAAGTATGGTGAGGATCCGAGAAGATTGTTGCTTCAACGATCAAGTCTTGTCTGACGTAGTTACTTGCCAAGAGAATCTCTAACTTTTTCCTAAGTTGCCCTTGTGGGTTTTTGACTTAGCGGGAAATTTATTCTGTTTATGTCTCTAATTTTTGCCTAGACCGCCCTTTCGGGTTTTCGGCCTACCGAGACGCTCCTTTTTGCCTAAGCAGACCTTTCGGGTTTTCAACTTAGCGAGCTGTTCTTTTATTTCTTTAGGCGAAGTATTTCTTGACTGCGTCAGCATTCCTGGGACATGGGAACTCCTCGCCATCCATAGTTTCAAGAATCAATGCACCACCAGAGAAGGATTTCTTGACAACATACGGGCCTTCAAAATTGGGAGTCCACTTGCCCCTAGAATCAATGTTAAAAGACATGATCTTCCTGAGCACGAGGTAGCCTTCTCTGAATTCACGAGGTTTGACCTTTTTATCAAAAGCTTTCTTCATTCTTCTCTGATATAACTGCCCATGACATAAAGTTGTCATTCTCTTTTCCTCAATCAAATTCAATTGGTCAAACCTGTTCTGGACCCATTCAGCATTTGTCAACTTGGTTTCCATTATTACACACAACGAGGGAATCTCTACCTCGACAGGGAGTACAACTTCCATTCCATACACCAGGGAGAACGGGGTTGCTCCTGTTAAAGTGCAGACAGATGTTCGATATCCATGTAGAGCAAAAGGGAGCATTTCATGCCAATCCTTATAAGTAACAACCATTTTCTGGATAATTCTCTTTATATTCTTATTAGCAGCTTCAACAGCCCCGTTCATCTTTGGCCTGTATAGAGACGAATTGTGATAGACAATCTTGAATTCTTCACATAGTTCTGTCATCATCTTTTTGTTCAAATTCGAGCCATTTTCGGTGATGATTTTGCTCGGCACACCATACCGGCATATAAGATTATTTTTGATGAAACACACAACCACCTATTTGGTAACATTGGCATATGAAGCAACCTCTACCCATTTGGTGAAGTAGTCAATTGCTACTAAGATAAAATGGTGCCCATTCGAAGATTTAGGTTCTATCATCCCAATCATGTCAATCCCCCACATAGAGAAAGGCCACGGGGAGGAAATCACATTGAGAAGTGTCAGAGGCACATGGACCTTATCTGCATAAACATGGCATTTATGGAACTTCTTTGCAAATTTATAACAGTCAGATTCCATTGTCAACCAATAATAACCTGCCCTTAGCATCTTTTTATCCATCGAATGTCCATTAGCACGAGTGCCAAACGAACCTTCATGAATATCATGCATCAACATGTCTGCTTCGTGTCTATCCACGCATCTGAGAAAGACCATGTCATAATTTCTCTTGTATAACACTTTCACTGAGGAAGAAACTGCCTGCCAATCTTCTCAGTGTCTTTCTATCTTTCCTCGACGCACCAATCGGGTATTCCTAAGTCTGAAGAAAATGCTTGATATTATAATACCAAGGCTTTTCATCTGCTACCTCCTCTGTCGTAAACACATGAGCGGGCCTATCCAGCCGTCGAACTGTAATCCGGGGTATATCATTCCAAGTATTCACTTGGTACATGGAAGCCAGAGTTTCCAGAGCATCCGCCATTTGATTTTCATCTTTAGGGATGTGATGGAATTCAACTTTATTGAAGAATGGTAATAATCTTCTTGCATAGTCTTTGTAAGGGATTAAGCCAGGGTGACGAGTGTCCCATTCTCCTTTGATCTGATTTATTACCAAAGCTGAATCACCATACACATCTAGAATTTTGATTCTGAGATCAATAACTTCCTCAAGGCCCATGATACAAGCCTCATATTCTGCCATATTATTAGTGCAATCAAATGTTAACCTTGCAGTAAAAGGAATGTGTGATCCATGAGGAGTGACAATCACAACACCAATTCCTTTACCATAAGCATTCACTACTCCATCAAAAATCATACTCCAACGAGATTCAGGGTCAAGGCCTTCCTCAGGAAATGGTTCATCACAATCTTTCACTTCCAAAAACATCACATCCTCATTGGGGAATTCATATTCTGCAGACTGATGATCTTCCACCAGTTGGTGAGCAAGGTAATCTGCTAACACACTACTTTTAATAGCCTTTTGAGTGCGGTACTCGATATCATATTCAGATAACAACATCTGCCATCGGGAAATTCTCCTAGTAAGAGCAGGCTTTTCAAAAATATACTTGATTGGATCCATTTTGGAGATCAACAAGTGGTATGATTCAACATATACTGCCTCAAACGCTTTTCCGCCTAGGCCAAATCACAATATGTCTTTTCTAGCATGGAATACCATGACTCACAATCAGTGAACTTTTTGCTGAGATGATAAATGGCGAACTCTTTCTTCCCTGTTTCATCCTGTTATCCCAAAATACAACCCATGGATTTATCTAACACCATTAGATACATAATCAACGGTCTTCCTTCTACGGTAGGGAGCAAGATATAAGGTTCAAGCATATTTTATTTAATAATCTCAAATGCCTTTTGACTGTCATCCGTCCACACACAACCTTGATCTTTCTTTAACAACTTAAAGATCGGTTCACATGTTGCAGTCATGTGGGAAATAAATCTGGAAATATAATTCAAACGCCTGAGGAAACCCCTGACTTGCTTTTCAGTTTTTGGTGCTGGCATTTCTTGAAATGCTTTGACTTTATCAGGGTCAACTTCAATTCCTTTCTGGCTAATAATGAAACCCAACAATTTCCCCGATCTAACACTGAAGGTGCATTTATTTGGATTCAAGCGGAGACGATACTTCCTCAAACGCTGAAACAACTTCAATAAATCTTCTATATGCCCTTCTTCAGTCTGGGATTTGGCAATCATATCATCAACATATACTTCGATTTCCTTGTGCATCATATCATGGAATAGGGTTATCATAGCCCTCTGGTACGTTGCACCATCGTTCTTCAACCCGAAGGGCATCACTCTGTAACAGAATGTTCCCCAGGGTGTGATAAACATTGTTTTTTCCATGTCCTCTAGAGCCATTCTTATTTGATTATACCCAGAAAATCTGTCCATGAAAGAGAATACCTTGAATTTTGTTGTGCTGCCCACTAACATGTCGATGTGAGGCAATGGAAAATCATCTTTTGGACTAGCTTTATTTAGATCTCTGTAATCTACGCACATGCGGACTTTTCCGTCTTTTTTCGTTACTGGGACAATATTGGCAATCCATTGAGGATATACTGACGTCATAAGAAAACCAACATTAATCTATTTTAGGACCTCCTCTTTGATCTTTACTGCCATATCTGGGTGGGTTCTTCTCAACTTTTGTTTAACTGGCGGACAATCTGGCTTCAACGGAAAATGATGCTCGACAATATCTGTATCTAGCCCAGGCATATCTTGATAAGAACAAGCAAAAATATGCACATACTCTTTCAACAACTCAATCAACCCGCTCTTCACATCGAGATATAACGATGCTCCAATCTTGACTTCCTTCGGATCTTCTTCTGAACCCAAATTAATCACTTCCAAAGGCTCCTTATATGGTTGAATGGTATTTTCCTCGTGCTCAAGCAACCGTGAGACCTATTCTGGAATCTCATCATAATCTTCTTCTTCATCCCTAAACACAGGACATTCAAAGTTAGGAGAGGGTGCAGGGTCATTGTATTCAACGGGTTTTTTAGTTAATATGCACATATGATTTATGATTGCTTTTAGAAACTGACACATATAACAAGTGATCATGTAGATTAATTTTCAGTTATTATTTATTTTGAAAGGTTTTTTTTATTACCATTTCCCAAGAAAAAGCAGAAAATAAAGACATAATTTGGGAAGCAAAGACAACTTTTATTAATGATATTAAAAGTCATAGCAAACAAATAAGCCCCACAACATTAATACTTCCACCTTGGGCAGAGTGAAAGCTTTTCAAAAGAAAGAAACATATTAACAAGACAAATTACTTTGAAACATGTATGCAAGAAGGAACATCAATGGTGACCCAGTTCTAAACTCAAACTCCACGCGTCACATAATTCGGTACTTCCTGCTCTGCTTCATCCTCTTCGACAGCATAAATTCCAAAACCAATAGGATGGAGGTAGCCTCTGCTGCGGAAAACATCCTGATAACTGTTCACAGTAGACTTTGACTTCAAACCTTCGCCTTTGCCAATCTTCAAAGAGAAACCCAAACCAGCTTTGTTCTTGTTCGTGGGTGGATCCACAAGTCGTCCCCAAAGTGTATTATGACCATTGCGCACAACCTGTTGTGCGTCCTTCAGCGAAACCACCGAATTCTCATTTCTCCTTATGTTGGAAATGGATAGGGCTTGGAACTGGGTTCCGACAACAGCCTCATCCGCTTCTACAATACTGAAAGAGGATAGATGGGATATCAATAACGCCTGCTCCCCGTTTATGATCATTATCTTCCCTTCACGCACAAACTTTAGCTTCTGATGCAGAGTTGAAGTGACAACACCTGCTTCGTGTATCCATGGCTGTCCTAGCAAACAACTATATGTGGGAATAATGTCAATGACCTAGAAGGTTATCAGGAACAAATGTGGTCCTATATGGATGGGTAAGTCCACTTCACCGATGACAGATTTCCTCGACCCATCAAATTCCTTCACAATGATGCCACTCGGGCACATAGGTGCTCCTTAATGCTTTAACTTCATGAGAGTACTCCTCGGTAAAACATTCAGCGTGGATCCATTATCAATTAGCACATTGGACAGCGAATCATTCTTGCAGTTCCTAGATATGTGGAGGGCCAGGTTATGATTCCTCCCTTCATCTGGTAACTCATCATCCCAGAAACTCAAGTTATTACATGACATAATGTTTCCAATTACGCTGCTGAATTGATCTAATGTCATGTCACTCTCCACAAAAGCTTGGTCTAGTACTCTCATCAATGATTCTCTATGAGAAGAGGAGTTCATCAATAAAGCTAGGATGGATATCTTTGAAGGAGTCTGCAGTAGCTGATCTACAATTCTGTAGTCGCTCATCTTAATTATCTTCAAAATATCATCCACTTCTTTCTCTAATGTAGCTCCACTAGTCTCTCATGTAGCCTTCTTAGGCTCATCATTCTCAACAATTTTCTTTCGAGCAACAACATCTCTTCGAACAACCGGCGCAAACACACGACCGCTATAGGTCACCCTGCTATTTTTAGCTATATTTCCAATATCAGGCATTGGTTGGATGGGAACTTCCACCCCATCTTCTAAGATTATAGCGTTGTATTTGTAAGGCACAACCTTATCCGATTTGTAGGGAATAGGACCTGGTAGACTAATTACCAATGGGGTAATAGCTGGTTTGCTATGGTACTCCACTTCAAGATGAGCGGGTGCACCAAAACAAGGTACAATAATGTTTACCCCTTCCTCAACACAATCAGGCATCACAAAGTGATTTCTAGCAAACAAATATTCGTCTAAAGAGAAATACTCATCCGCGGAGGCATACTCTTCCTCTGACTCTTCTTCCATTAAACAAACTTCAACCATATCAACCTCATGATAATCATCTCTCTGACCTGTGATCTTGATAGTCCCATTGTCTAACAACAACTGAACACCTTCCCTTACAATTGAACATCCTCGGGGGTCTCGACAACAAACTATGCAAGACCCATATTGGTGTTCCACCTGACCAGCAGTACAACAGAAGGTAGAATGCAACTGCACGAGATCCTCATTCAAGTACTCCACATTAAAAATTCTGAATTCACCAGGACATCCAGAAACCATATTCACTTCCTCTTCATACTCTTCCCTGGGCATGATTATTTGGATTAAGCCCTCATCCATCATCTCCTGTAAATCAACCTTTATCTACTCGCAACCCTGTATGTCTGTACTACAAACAGTACAACCAGCATGGTCATGCATATAATAGATGAATTCACAGAGGTCTGCATGCATTTTCACCAAATCTCCTCTAACCAGATTAATGTCAAAAATCCGAAAGTCGCATGGACAACCGGCCACCACATTTACATAATTCACTCCCCCGTGCTTGGGGTAGAGGATTATCTTTCACATTAGGTCCCATGTCCTTGAAAGATAGAATTCCAGACTTCACCAACCTTTGCACTTCAGTCCTCAAAGGATAACAATTCTCAACACTATACCCTGGTGCTCCTTGATGAAAAGCACACGTTTGGTCTGCCTTGTAATACCAAGGCAATGGTGATGGTACGGCGGGAGGTGGTTGTGTCTGGACCAACTTCTTCTGAATCAATGCTGGTAGTAGCTCTTCATAGCTCATGGGAATATAGTCATAGTTCTCCCTTCTCTGATTATTCCCTTGGTTCCCCTGCTGCGACGGTCTTTGATAAGCAACGGTAGTCGGAGCGACATTCATTATAGGAGTAACTGAGGTGACTTGCTGGTGACGCTGATAATTCCTTCTAGGAGCGTTTACCCTACTCTCTTGTATAACCGCATTTGTATCCCATTATTTCTTCTTGGTAAACCCATAAGATGGCTTCTTCACACCTCCGGATCCATCACTCTTCGTCAAACAACCTTCTCTTACAGCCTCTTCTAGGCGGACACCCATTCCTACCATCTCCGTAAAATCAATTGGTGCGCTTGCTACCATCCTTTCGTAGTAGAAAGCACCCAACGTCTTCAGAAAAATCTTAGTCATTTCTTTCTCTTCCATGGGAGGAATCACTTGGGCAGCTACCTCGCGCTATCTCTGCGCATACTCTTTGAATGATTCCCTATCTTTCTGAACCATGGCCCTAAGTTGGTCACGGTCGGGAACCATGTCCACATTGTACTTGTATTGTTTGATGAATGCTTCTCCCAAATCATTAAAAGTATGGATGTTGGCGCTGTCCAAGCTCATATACCATTTCAACTCTGCGCCGGTCAAACTATCCTGAAAAAAGTGAATTAGCAGACGCTGATCATCAGTGTGGGTAGACATTCTCCTCACGTACATTACCCAATGGGCACGAGGGCAAGTGTTTCCCATGTACTTCTCAAATTCTGGGACCTTGAACTTAGCAGGTATTTTTACATTCGGGACCAAACACAACTCATTCACATTCGTCCCAAATAGATCTTTTCCCCTAAGAGCTTTCATCTCTCTTTGCATTCTATCAAACTGCTCTTGAAAATCATCCATTCTGTCATAAAGACCCAAGTCTTCACTCGGTGGAGGGAAAGGACGACACACATCTTCATTAACAAACGGAACCAAGTTCACCGAAGGAGGTGCAGCAGGAATAGTATGCACCACCGGAGGTGCAGGAGTAACAACAGTCTGAACCACCAGAGCATCTTGAGGGCCAAGATTGAAACCTTCAGGTGCAAAATTCTCTGGCATTCCCCATGGATAACTTTGAGGCATACAGTTTTGAACAACAACCGGAGTAGCCGATACAGGGACAGTCGGAACTTCAGTACTTGCCCTTGTTGGTTGAGGTTGAACACTCGGTGGCTGATTTTGAGCAGCCACCAGAGCTTCCATTAGAGTAGTAAAATTGGCTAATCCGGCCTTCAAAGTAGAAACTTCTTCGCGCAGCTCGCGATTCTCCTGTTCTAAGTTGTCCATCTTCTTTTTGAAATTAACCTGAGTGTTGTAGTGATGAGTCAGCTTGCTGAATGAAGTAAAGAAGTTGGGTAAGACACCTGGGTATGCATAACAAATGCAAGAAATATATGCAATATGATGCATGAGATGCAACACACATGATTATTTTTACTTCATTATTTAATATTTCGAGGGATTTAAGATTTATAGACAAGTTTCAATGATCCCGAGTACAAGATGAAAATACAATCTAAAATCCTGAGAAAAGGAACTGATGCAGATCAATCTGTACGCTGGCGCTTCCCTGTGAACCTGGAAATATGAGCCCTTAGCCTCTGGTTTTCTTCCATATGTCTGATGGCAACATCCTTCCAATCATCTGAATCAGAAAGTGAGTAATCAGCATCTGGTTTAGGCTTATGGGAAAATAAATCCCCTTGCATATCCATAGACTCCACCGCTCGACTCTCAAGGATCTCGATCAAATCATCTTTCTCCTTCAGGTCTGCTCTGTATGAATTCTCTAAAGTCTGGAACTTGTTCTTCCAAGCATCCCTTTCCTGTTGAGTGAGGGATGGTCTTCACAAATAGGCCAGGCATGGGTGTCTCCCGAGTATACGACATCTTCAACTGAATGGCTCTCGATCGGACCCACTGAAGATATGGCTCCAAAGAAAGAGCACCCCTAGGTCCCAAATTCTTCCTACTCTTCTTATGAATGTGACACCATGTCTTCGCAATCTGCTCCCTAGCTTCCATGTGGTCTTCTCCTTCCTTCAGAAAGAAACTACTCAAATGAATACTATTTAGTTTATCCCTCATCAGATAACCAAGCTGTTGTCATGCAAGAACATGGTTATAGTTAATTCCTCTCTTTGTACCAAGAAGAGGCACATTGGGGAAACTACCACAACTGTCAATAATCTCCACATCTTGGTAAGCTCGATGATACCAATCAATATCCGAGTGAGCAAGTGCCATGATCTTAGGAGCCCAATGGGGTTCCTTCTTGACATCCCAAAAAGCATCAAACTGAGACATATGAGAGATGAACCACCGACACAACAAAGGCGTGCAACATATAATCATTCCCCCATGATAAGAATTCCGAAGATGAACATAGTAATAAGAATCACCCAACAGTGTAGGAACCGGGTTTCCAATCATTAAAATCCTGAGAGTATTAATGTCGACAAACTTGTCCACATTAGGAAATAAGAACAATCTGTAAGCAAGTAGAGCAAAGATGGCCTCAAAAGCAACCGTACTCTTCATTCTAGCATAATAAAGAGCTTTCTCCAATAAGAACTGAGCTGGTAATCCTCTAATCCCTCCTTTAGTAGTCATATGGGCATCAACCTCAGACTTCCTCAGATGAATCAAAGTAGTAATCTCACATGGTTTTGGCTCACCCTCCAAACCAGTAAGAGGAACACGATCGGTAACAGGTAAATCCAATAGATAAGAATACTCCTCTAGTGTAGGCATCAACTGATAATCGGGAAAAGTAAAACAGTGATACACTAGATCATAGAACTGGACCAAGGTCGAGAGAATACCCTCCTTCATCTTCAGCTTCATGAGAGGAATAATGGATCCATACTTCTTCTGAAAGTCTGCAGAACATTCGATCTTTGGAATTAGACTGACCAACTCATCTATCTTGGGATCCTTGAAACTGTATTTCCCGGTCTTTCTCTTTCCAGAATCCATGGTTAAAAGCACCTGAGATATTCACAAATAGTCAACCTTTAAATCCCTTTAAATATTGTTTTCTTCAAAAGATGCTTATGAGTGCATGGATGCATGATGCAATAATCACACACAAGATCACACATATAGGGTTCATAGGTTCAACTTCACGAGCATGAAGTCGAAGGTACTACCCATAAGGTGTTGGTCTAAAAATTTATCACTTACCGAACAAGGTTCTAGAGGTTCCTAGAGTCTACATCCTTCCTTCGGATATTACCAACTTCCCGATTAACTCGGTAATTAATAATATTCTCAAGAAAGACTGTCTGAGCGTAGTATCGCGTGACAACTATTTCCGGATTACTCCGTCATAGCTTCCGCACTACACCTAAAAGGCCAAGATGGGTTAGGTATTCTACAGTCCTCAGTTTCAACAGGCTCTCAGGTCGAAAGCAGTACATCTTCCCGATTACTCGGTAAATGACACTACAGTCAAAGAGGCCTCCACAGAGTGGGGGATCTCATGCCTCTTTTTTGGGATTACTCCCTCAAAGTTAACATGACTATATCGCCCGTCCTATCTTAAAGTTTGCCCAAGTCCGGATATAGGACTTATGAGTAATCACCAAGCACCCTAAAAACCAGGAAAATCCAAACAAACATATATACAAAATATAACACATAAACAACAATAGCACATATACAGATATAAACAAAGATAGGCTCAACCCACTTAGGGATGGACCAGCAAGAGGTCAATCTTTCCCCAGTGAAGTCGCCATTTTTCTGTAGCGATAGAAATGTTCAAGACTAAGCCATTGGATTGACTAGACTTTATACAAATCAAAATAAAAATCGCCACCGCGCTTTATTGTTTCCAAAGGAATGGGAAAAGAGTGAATAACCCAAAAAGAGGGGGAAAGATTCAAGGTAAGGGGGTATTTTATGCAAAGGGAAGGTATTAGCACCCTAAACATCTATGTTACTCCGAAGGAACCTCTTTGAAAAATCTGTATGTTTTGTCTATAAAAATGTGTTGTATATAAAATGGATGGTGGAGATGAGAAAAGAAATATATTTTTTATGATTTTTGCATCCGCCGCGGTTGCGAACCTTTAGTGCCTACATACCACCTTTCGTGCAATAGGGGATCAGGGTACACGTAGTTCCTCTTTTAAAAATTTGACACACAAGTGTGTTGGTTAATTTTAAGAGATAAGTCATCATCATCATTGTCTGTATGGAAAACATACTTACTACCCACAATCATGAGAAAGGAGAATTTGCATAATCTCAAAGTGGAGGATATGGCTTGGATCTTAAAATCAACAATGCCCCACTCAACACCCAAGTGGAAGATATCTAACTTCTCTACATATTGTAGAAGTATAGTTGTTTGCATCACTACAAGGATTGACAAGAGTTTAATCTTTTGAGAAAAGTTTAAAGATAAAAGCCAATGTGGCAAAATGGTTTGAAATGAGATTGATTAACTTTTATTCTTCTCAATAAAAATGTCAAGGTATTATTAAGTTGATTGAAGTTTAATGATGAAATATTTTGAAAATGCATGGACCTAAGTCCAAGTTTATTATGAAAGTGTTTCAAGTTTCAAAACAAGAAGGGTTTTTAAAAGGAGGGAGAAGATTTTTGAAATTAAAGAAAATGGGAGGAGAAGAAGGGGCTATCCTAAAGCATAAGGTAAAATCTAAGGATAAGGACCATCTAACCAACAAGAAACCAAAGCTTGACATTATGAGCTTGTTTACCGTGATTTCTAGTTAACAACCGCTAGTCTTCCAATTTATTGATTACTATTGGTTACTTACAGGATCGACTAGATTGATCCTAGGACACATTTGTGATAACTTATTTCTATGTTCATACCCATTATCTTGATGAATTTATATTGTATGTTAATGTCGAATGTGAGATTCTTAAGAAATATCTCTAAGATTGTCTATAGAAATAAACTGACTGAATGTAGAAAGGAAAGGCTTCGAATTAGACTTAAGATTTAATGCTTGAATGTAAAGATAAGGAGTTTCTGAGAATATAACAGTTTCTGGAAATATGAAGTGTTTGAACAAAAGGGTAAAGTAAAAGTGAAGTTTCTAAAGAGATAAATGTGTTTGAAAGCAAGTAAAACAAGGAAATAAAAGGAAATCGAAAGATTTAAGGGCAAAAGTACTGTAAAAGTTAACGAAATATAAAAAACTTGTATTGAAATTATAAAGAATCTTGATGTTCAATACATACATTTTGTCTTCTGACTCGTTTCCCTTAAGTCACGGTAATTTGAGTGTTTGAGATTTTTTAGTACACGAAATGAACATCCACATTCTAACATAAAAACACCTATTTATAGTATTCTGACCCTAACGGTCCTACTCTAACATCATGCCACGTTCGAAGCATGCAGGCTTCTTACGTTTACTGACTTCCACGCGTCTTCTAAGAATGGAGCTTTTATTTGAAATTCGAACCCTGTGCCAGCGAAGTATTTTGCTAGTTTTCTTCGATTCGATTTAAACCAATTGCCTGGACCGCTTCTAATTCTGGCACATTTGCTCAAAGGAACTCTTTATATTTTAAACACTAAAAATCCCAAATCGAAATCCATCATCTATCACTGGAAATCGAAGAGTCCTTTAGAATAATAGTTCTATATTTCCCACCAATATTCATCATTGATATCAACCTCCTTATATGCTTATTTGAAATTATTATTTTGATATCCAATTATTCTTTATTCGAAATTTCCAGCTAACAAATTGCCCCTCAAGAACATGTATCTCGATAGATATAAATAAATACTTGTTTTTAAATTATCCATGCAATTTAGAGAGTGTCAAAAACTCATGATAACAATACTGCACACGATGGCAGAGTAAGTGTCCAACTTTATGCAAAACGTCCAATCATCATACCTAAACGTGCAATCACAGCAGTTATAGCTAATAATTAGCAGCAAAACGTCACTTCCCTAGGAAGTTCAAAAAAATCCACCTTTTCTCTTTCCAATAAGGGAGTTACACGTATCCCACCTTTCTTCAAAGGTCAAAAAACCTTTAAACTGTTGAGGAAGGCTACAAAAGCACTTCATCTTCTTTATTCCAAACCTTTCCAAACTTGCTCAACCTTCAAACAACCCAGATTTCTTATTTTCAGAAAAAACCTTTGATTTTCACAATGTCTTCCCCTTCAGCGCCATCTTCTTCAACCAAGAAGTCTGGAAAATCTAAGCAAGCTTCTTCCTCCATTCTCAGACCAGCAGGCAAAATTATCAATCTTGATAATCGGGAGTTCATCTCAACTCCCAAAATCACTCAAGAACAAAAGGTCATCTATGCTTCTCAGGTAATCATTCCCACTACTGTTCTTGATAAAACCCTAGGAGTTATGGGTCCCCTAATCTCTACAGATCGTTTAGAAAAAACAAAGGTATTTTTTCCCGCGTATTCCAAAACCAAACCCATTGTTAATAAATCCACCCCTCTAAAACTTAAGGAAGATGAATCGGTTGTTAGGCTGTCAAAAACCCTAAAAGAGAAAACATGTGAAACAGAAACGTAAAATCCTATGAGGGACGTTTTTAGTATGGACTATGTTACTGGGAATTTCAAACCCTTTCGCTCATGTCCCTCATCAGATCAAATATACCAAGATTGGCTTTCGAAAGTTGAAAATAAGAAATCCCAGGAATGGGAAAGTATAGGCATCCTAAATCTGATTCGTATGTCCAAATTAGGTTTTAGTTATAGCCAACCCTTCTTGCTAGCCTCCTTATACTTTTGGGATAGCACCTATAATACCTTCCATCTCCCTTGTGGAATGCTGACACCCACGTTCTTCGATATTGCTGCTATTACTGGACTCTCCCCTACTGGGGAAACTTTTGATCCAAATGAAGATGCAGATAACCTTATTGACTTCGATGTCAAGAATGCCAGCTTCTCAAAATACATCAATTTCTATCACTCTGCTGAGGAGGAGGTTTCTGATGTCGAACATATAGCTTTTCTGGCACTGTGGTTATCAAAATACGTCTTCTGTAGCAAGTCTCTACAAGTTGCTAGCAGGTTCATCACCCTCGCAAATCAACTTCATCATGGTCGAAGGGTGTGCATCAGTGAGTTAATGTTAACAAGCTTATATGAAAGCATAGGTGCTGCAGTTTCGAAACTGAAAACTTATGAAGCTGGCACTAATCTGCTTCTCGCTGGCCCTTTTTGGCTATTGCAGCTTTGGTTAAATACCACTTTCGAACCATCTCTATCAACCTCTGGGCTTATTAATGAAGAACATCCTGACGTTGTAAATCGTAGCATTGAAGGCACTAGGTTGTTAAAACTAACCCCAAACGATGAAAGAGAAAATTTCAAGACATGCTTCGTTAATTACACAATGATTTTATCTAAAAGACATAGGTTTGACCCTTCAATGGCCCCTTTTGCCAATCGAAACGGTGGTCCAACTTGGTTTACCATGCCCCTTGAACAAGCCATCGAAGAAGAAATAATCAGGGACATTTGGTGTGCCTTTTTAAACCCTAGGCTTATCATTTCTAGGATCACGCCTGTGAAGAGGCAAGTGTGTATCCTTGCTTATCAACCCAATTTCGTAGCCCGTCAATTCAGACTATGCCAAATTCTACCTGAGCCTCTCTTCAAAAAGAAAAGGGAGATATGTTTAGCAGGGGTACCTTACTCCTTCAAAGAAATCGAAACTCGACAGAAGAAATATGCTGGCTTTGCTGACTTTTCATTAGTCTTCTTTACTCCTTCCTTTTATATGACAAAAGATTTTTATACTTGGTGGACGGCTTATTATTCAAAGAATATGTTCAGCACCATCCAAATTCAACAACAACTGACGACAACTTTTTCCCTTGTGTAGGAGAATGTCAAAAAAGGTAGATTTACTCATGTCAAGGAAATTCGAGCGTTCCAAAAATATTTCGAAACTGTCTATAATCCTATGTAAATACATCGAACTGTCTGCGAAGCAGCAAGAACTTTGAAAGAAAAAATTGAAAAACAACTTTCAAAAGTTCGATTTCCTCCTTATGTAAAACCTGAAGATAGGTATTGGTGGGCTTTTAAACATCAACCACCAAAATATCCAAACCTACCTACTTCAGAGCTGGCTTTAGCCTTTTTTCCTCCGTATCCCTGGTGGTTTGTTTCTGGGAACATTTTGCGTATATATGAAAATGATGCCAAAAAACCTGCCCAAAGGGTAACGTGGGCTAAACGTGATTTAGAAAATTTCAGGGGGCACCTTCGCTATGACTTGTCAGCCATGTCTATCAGGTCTTAAAACGGCGAAGGTGCGGAACTGAAGAAAATCGAAGTTCCCTTATTTTTTCATAAACTTTGTTTTAAACTTGACCATTTCATATTCTTTTCAGCTGTTGATCTAAAATCTTTGAAAAAGGATAAAGTTGCACCCAAGGCAGGCTCAACTTCTACTTCGAAAGCGCCAATGACCAATACTGAAAATCCTCCTTCTGAACAAGAAGATGACTCCCCAAAAAAGAAAAAGGTAATACCTCACTCACTCCTTCCTTATTATCGAAATTACTTTTTTAAATTGACTAATTATTCTTTTCATTTCTCCAGGCGAGTGGATTACCTCCCAAGTCTCCTAAGAAACGAAGACATGATGGTGCCCATTCTGAAAACGAATTAGAAAAGGATGAAGACGTTTCTCCTTTTAAACGAAAAAAGAAAAAGAAAACCAACAAATCTGGCGAAGGTTCTCAATTCGCCAATCCTTCAAAAAGAAAAGTGAATGTGACTTCTCCCAAGCTCAAATCCAAAGGACCTTCGAAGTCTCAATCTTCGAAGAACGTAATTTCAGAACACATTGGTAGCAATGCAACTTCTGATGAACAAAAGGTAAATCTCACTTAATGCTTTTTTAGATTGGTTATGTAACCTTCTTTATGCTAACCCTTTGTTTCTGCGCAGAGCGTTCCTTTTGCTTCTTCTGATCCTCCTACCAATCAAGGCCAAGCTTCAAAACCTGCATCCTCTCCTCAACCAGAAGATTTCAATGAAGCCGTTTTAAACAAATGTTCGTCCACTGCTGCTACTTCTGCAGGGCCCGTCGAAGCCTTGGATCAACAAGCAACCTCACCTCCATTGGTCGAAGCTTTAGACCAACAAGCAACTTCGCCTCCTTCGATAGAGGGCCCTGCAGCTGGAGAACCAGACATAGTGTTCGAAACTCCCATCATCGACAATCCTAGTGACTCCTCTCCCAGAAGGGTGCATTTTGCTGACCAATCTGAAGAGGAAGCGAAACACATACTATGAGTCGTCACTTCGCAGATGATGAAGAAAATGATGTGGTGCAAGAGGAGGTGGAAGTTCCCGTTCCTACTAGGACTATTTTCACTAAAAACCCAGATCCTCCAATTTTGACTGGGGAACAGAAAGAAGAGCTAAAACGGAGTAATCCCCTGAAATATATCAAGTTAATGCAAGCTCAATGGGATCCTTCTTCTAGCAAAAATCAATCTGAAGATTCGAGCCAAACGAAGGATAATACCCCTCTTACTTCTCTCGACCAACTTCTTCAACAAGTCAACAAAACTATTCTTGAGGCTGACATTTTTACTATTCTAAAAGAAGACACTGCAGCCTATTTTTCGATGAAGAAGTTGCTTTCTCAGATAGATCTCAGCATCTGTCCACTTGAAGTAGTGAGACCATATATGATCTGTAAATCCTGCTCAATGAAGTTAGCAGTGAATATATTAGGGTTAATGATGTTGAGGCTAAGATTCAAACCAAACAAGAGGCTTTGTCTAAAGCTTATGACCAAACTTCAAGACTTTCTGAAGAAGAAGAGGTGTTGGAGCATGCTAAAATCCCGGCCAAAGACAAGCATGATGTTTTGGCTCGATCAATCTTGTTTTGGGAATCCCAGATTGAAGAACTCAAAAAGAAAATTGAGGGTGCTCGAAATGAGCAGGAAACCTTGAAGCCTGTTGATGACAAAGAACTTGAAAATCTTGTCACACAAAGTCTTCAACAGATGGAGGTAGCTGAAGGAATAAGCGAAGAGATCAAGGGGCTCGAAAGCGTCAGAAATGCCACCCAATGCAAGATCAACTTATGCAAGAGCAAGTTTGCTAAGCTGAAACGAAATGCCCCTTTATGATTTTCGAATGTATTTTGTTAATGCTTTTTATTGTTAGGGATTGAAAACAACCATTTTGGCATTTATATAATACCATTTTGGCTTTATTATTTGTTTTATTTTTAATTATCCTGTAGTGATTCGAACCTCTTTCAAGCATGGCTTATACCTTTTTAAGTATTTCCCATTTACCTTCAAGATTCTTCTATCTTCTGCTAATTCTTCTATTTCATAAGCATTATTCGAAAATGTTTTTAAAACACTAAAGGGTCCCTCCCAATGGGGTGACCATTTACCTAAAAATATATTCTTTTTATCCATAGGTAATATAACTTTCCATACCAGGTCATTGGTTGAGAACTACTTACTTTTAACTCTTTTGTTGTATGCTCTGGCTACTCTCTCTTTCTGTCTTCTCATAACTTCTAAAGCATGTAGCCTATCTTCATCCACGTCCACTAATTCATTCATCATCATTTCCCAATATTGATCAGCTGGTATCTCATTTTGTCTTTGGATTCTCACTGACTGTAAATGTATTTCGAATGGCAACACTGCATCATGCCTAAATGCAAGTCGAAACGGAGTAGTATTCGTTGCTTCTTTAGGAGATGTTCAACATGCCCATAAGGCTTGGTCCAAAGTTTTGTGCCAATTCTTTGGCGTTCGTCCTACATGTTTCTTTATCAACCCTATTATGACTTTATTGGATGCTTCCACTTGTCCATTAGCTTGAGCATAATAAGGGGTTGACGTGAGTAACTTAAATCCCATCTCGCTTGCAAACTCTTGCATTTTTCGCCCTGTGAAAACTCAACCTTGATCTGTTGTGATGATTACTGGTATTCTGAACCTGTAAATTATTTGCTTCTGGACAAATTCCATAATATCCTCTTGATCAACATTCACTAGAGGAATTGCTTCGACCCATTTTGTAAAATAATTTATACCCATAAGAATATATTTCTGTCCTTTGGATGATGTTGGTCGTATTTCACCAATTAGATCTAATGCCCATCCTCTAAAAGTCCAAGGCTTAACAATTGAATGTAACTCACTTGCAGGAGCATGTTAAATGCCTGCATGAACTTGGCATTCCTCGCATCCTCTAGCAAATTATATGCAGTCTTTGAGCATAGTGGGCTTATACATTCCATATCAAAACAACAACCATTTCATTTTGTGACCTTCTTGAGGTGCCCCACATGCCCCACGACTGGACAAAGCTAAATATGCTTCGTTTTCTCCTAAACGTTTGAGTAAGATCCCTTCTGGGGTTTTCTTAAAAAGTTCATTCCCTATTAGTACATAAGACAATGCCCTATATTTGATCTTTTTCTCTGTACTTACTGAAGGTTCTTTCAAGTAATTTATTATAGGACTTCTCCAATCTATATTTGTCAAAGCATCAATATTTAGCACTTCAAATTCTTTCTGATTTGCATAACCAAGTTTCGAATTTTCTAAGTCTAATGGTGATATTTTGGTAGCCATTATTCTTCCTATTGTTTCTATGAGGTATTGGAGTTTTTCTTTATATGTCTTATATCCAGAGGCTATTTGAGCCAAGTCATTTGCCTCCTGATTATCAATTCTGGGAATATGTTTTATATCCACATATTCGAACTTCTTGAGTAATCTGTTAGCAATAAAAAAGTACGTAATCAAATTTTCTTTGATACATTTGTATTCTTTGGTTATCTGTTTGATGACCAGCTCTGAGTCTCCACTAATTTCGACTCTAGTTGCCCCCAATTCCAACAAAGCTTCAAATCCAGCAATCAATGCTTCATACTCAGCTTTGTTGTTCGAACAGGGAGGGCCTTCTAACTTGTACTTGAATTTTGTTGGAATTCCTTCAGGAGAAATTATAAGGACTCCAACCCCACTTCCGTTTTTATGTGTTGACCCATCGAAGGATAATTTCCATGGGTGGATCTCAACATAATCTAACGCGAAGTCCTCACTCACAGAGTGATCCACTATGAAATCTGAAACTACTTGTCCTTTCATAGCCTTTAAAGGCTTGAAGGCCAAATTATACCCAGTGAGCGCTAAAGCCCATTTGCCAATCCTGCTGTGCATGATTGGTTTTGAAAGCATATGTTTAATAACATCAAAGTGAGATGAAACATAAACGTCAACTGGTTTAATATAATATTTAAGTTTTGTACAAGAGAAATACAGACAAAGACATAGTTTTTCAATGCTACTATACTTAGTCTCTGCTTTATTTAGGACCCTACTAAGATAGTAGATGGCTTTTTCGACGCCATCATCATTTTCTTGGGCCAACATACTACCTATAGTTACATTGGAGGAGGAGATATACAGTCTCATTGGCTTATCTTTAGAAGGGGGTGCAAGTATAGGAGGATGCATCAAATAGGCCTTGATTTTCTTGAATGCCTCCTGATGCTGCGCCGTCCATTCGAAATTCCCTTGGTTGAGACGGAGGAGCAGAGAGAAAGCCTGAGTTCGCCCACTCAGATTAGATGTGAATCTTCTTAAAAAGTTGATTTTACCTAATAGAGATTGCAACTCTTTCTTTGTTGATGGAGGTTTCGTCTCCATAATAGCCTTCGTCTTGTTCAAGTTAATTTCGATCCCCTTCTTATGGACCACAAAGCCTAGGAAATCCCTAGCCTGAACAAAGAAAGCACATTTAAGAGGATTCATTTTTAAGCCATGTTTCCTCATTCTTTCGAATGACTGGCAAAGGTGAGTCAAATGATCCTCATCAGAAACAGATTTGACTACTATGTCATCTATATAAATCTGCATAAATGATTCAATGAAATCATGGAAAATGTTGTTCATTACCCTCTGATATGGTTCCCCAGCATTTTTTAGTCCAAAGGGCATAACTACCCATTCATAAGTGCCTAAGGCGCCTGGACATCTGAATGCAGTTTTGGGAACATCATCCTCAGCAATAAAAATCTGATTATACCCAGAGTATCCATCTAACATACTCAGGTATTCGAAACCCGCAGCAGAATCAATCAGCATTTCTGCTATAGGCATGGAATATTCATCTTTTGGGGTGGCAGTATTTAAATCCCTAAAATCTATGCAAATTCGTAAAGAGCCATTTTTCTTAATAACAGGTACAATATTAGCAAGCCATTCTACGTACCTTGTGGTCCTTATAAACTTGCATCGAAGGAGCCGTTCCACCTCTGCTTTTATTTTTGAGAGGATTGCTGGGGCGAATCGTCTAGGCATCTGCTTGATGGGCTTCTTGCCATCCTTGATTGGAAGCCTATGTTCCACCAATTCCCTCTTTAAACCAGGCATTTCGTTGTAGTCCCAGGCGAAGCAATCTCTGTTTTGTTTGAGCATTTCGACCACCTTGCCTTTTAGACTGGGACTGAGTTTCACACTGATGCACGTAACTCTTTTTTCGATGCCATCCCCAATATCAACTTCCTCTAAAGGATCTTGCGCTAGCATCTTAGTGCTTTTTAACTCTAGATCCTTCTCAAACCCCAAGGGCTCTTGATCATAAATGGCATCTAGCCGTTGATCCACTAGTTTGGAAGTTTGTCCATCACAGGGTGGGGGGTGAGTGGTTTCCCTCAGGATTTGGTTTTTGTTTTTTTGTTTTTTCTTTTTCATCTATGGATTCGACATCCATGTTTTGTATTTCGGCTTCAAGAGTCATTTTTCGTTTGTTCTCAGCCAGATAGGCCGAAATCTTTTGTTAGTAATTTGACTCAGTCATAATGATCTTCGCTTGCCCAGCCAGTTGGCCGTATCGTCGAAGTCTCTCCATCTTCCTAAATCTCCTGCCCGTCCCACATGATTTCCCTATCCCATTGGAATCCATTGGGACGAAGGGTTAAAGAATAGTAAGTGTTCTCATTGGGCTCGAAATATTCTTCAGGCGGGTGATATGGCCCTATGTTGGCCATATTTCGATCGAAGTTTCTTTTGTTCACGTTGTTGATTTATATCATATAATAACTTTGGTCTACTTCTATGTTTTCGACAATTCCATCGTCTCTCCACAACACCAACCTCTGATGCATTGAAGAAGGCACTGCGCCAATTCCATGGATCCATTCCCTGCCAAGCAACAGATTGTAGTTTGCCTTTGCAGCAATGACCATAAACATTATTGGTCTTGTGAGGGAACCAACTGTCAAGTTAACTTGTATTACTCCCAAAGTCTTGAAAACCTTTCCTTCATAATTCGAAAGCACCATGTTGTGAGGTCTAACATCTGAATCCTGCATGCCTATCCTTTTTAGCATGAATTGAGGCATCAAATTAACAGCAGCTCCACCATCCACCAGGACCTTGTTCACACCATATTGCTCCACCTTTGCCCTGATGAATAAGGGTTTTAGATGGTTCTTCATTCCTTCGTCTGGCTTTTCGAAGAAAGCATTTTGCTCTTCGACCGCTCCATTGTTCATCACATAATAGCACACTGGCCTATGTCTGGCCATTTCGTCCTCGTTAGTCTCCTCACCAGCATAAACCTCTGTATCCTGATTGTTCTCACAAGGCAGCACCGAAACTACATTGCAGTTTGCATTAAAGAAGGATTCCCCCTCCGATTCGAAGTCATCAGTCATCAAGTCCTCTTCGTTTACAGCCTCGTTCTGAGTCTTATTTTCTTCAGTGTCTTTCTTTGGTGAAAAAAGTTTCCTGGACACTGGGGGTTTGCCCCCAGTCTGGTACACTGATGTCGGGTTATTGGTACTAGATTCTCCTATCCCCATAGGCTTCGAATCCATTTCTGCTTTTTTATTTCTCTGGTGTCTGCGCCACTGAGAGCGAGACATTGGATTTCTGCCTTTGTAATTTTCTAGTCTTATTTCTTCCCTCCTATTTGAATTGAATTGCCTCCTGTAAGCCATCGCAGTCCTGCCTCCTTGGTCATAGCTGCGCCACTTCCCTTTTCCCTTATCAGTCTTCACCTGCAACCATCTGTCAGTGGGGATTTCTGCAGGTAGTTTAAAGGAAACTCTCTTTGCTCCCTGTAGTAAGGGCTATCTGGCCTCCTTGGTATATTTCTACCAATGTTAACACGATTTGAAGGCATTCTGCCTTGGTGCCCCCAGCCTGATGCAAATAGAATTCTCTCGAACGCTTCAGCCATTTCTTTATCATACACCGCTTCACATCTGGGACATATTAGACACTCTGTTCCAATCTTGTGGCAACGAACCAAGAATTCGAGCAGACTTTCATCAGCTTTTGGATAAACTCTATACAATTGGTTGTCTTGCCTCCAGTTGACCCCTGTTCATTCCCGCTGGGCCCTTTCGAACTCAGCAGCAATTCTGGGGTTGCAGATGATGCTGCACCTTGGGCACAGCAACTTATCCTGGTTTTTCTTATGACAGTGGAAGAGGTATTTGCGTAAACCCGCGTCTTTTCTAGGTAAGTTCTCTCTTCTTTGCTCTCTCTCCCTCTCCAAACAGCGTTCCACTTCTTCCATTTCAGTGTTGGGCTGTTCGAAGTCCACCATATTTACTCCCAGCAATTGATCATCATAAATTTTCACTTCTTCAAATTTCATCCTGAGACCCTCAGTGGCCTCAGTTAATTTTTTGTCACTTAGTATCTTTGCTTTGAGCACCTTTGGGAGGCCATCAGTAGCCTCTCTTTCGTTCTTTATCAAGATGAAGTCCCCATCCTCTTCGACTTCCACTTTCGACTCAACTTTTCTCTCAGCAATTTCTACTACATTGATGTCCAGAGGTTCAGCATAGTTAGTCTCCGCCATCAGCAGCGAATCTGTATCAACTTTCATTGGATTCTTTCCTTTGTCTGAGAACTTCAGCCTGCCATCTTTGATTGCGTTTTGTATCAGATCCCTGAAAAGAAAACATTGTGAGGTTTTATGGCCTAAAAAGTTGTGATATTTACAAAGCCCCTCTTCTTCCTTTGTTCCAACGGAGGAATCTTAAGGTTAGGAGGAACTATTAACTGGCCATCTTTAACAAGCAGATCAAATATTTCATCACATTTAGTTATATCGAAAGTATAGATTTTCTTAGGGAATTTATCATTCTTTTCACTTTTGACAGAATCCTTTCCATTGGAAGGAAGCAGAACTTTGCAAGCATAAGGGGGTGCTTCCTTTAGTTCTGTAAGATCTATTTCGAACTGATCGAAATCATAAGGGTCATGAGAATCATCTATGTTATCCTCTTCAGCCTCTATGTAGGATATTCTCTCCTTCTTATGATTTTTACTAGCCCTAGCCTTTTCAGCTTTTAACCTTTCGACCTGACGAACTCTGTCTGCTAGTTGGGCCATGTCTCTAAGATACTGTGTATCCAATTTCTTTCGAATGGAATAATCTAGGCCCCCAGCAGCCATTTCGACCAATTCATGTTCAAGGACCACTGTGAAGCATCTAGATTTTAATAAACGGAACCTATTCAAATAATCATCTATTGGTTCCGTGAATTTTCTCTTAATGCTTGCTAATTCTTTGAGACTAATTTTAGACTGACCTTTGTGTAAAATTTTTCATGGAAAAGTCTTTCTAAATAAGGCCATGTGTCCACAGATCCATGGGGCAAGGTGGTGAACCAAGTGAAAGCGTTCTTCGTTAGAGAACTTGGGAAGTATTATATCCTAAGAATTTCATTATTTGCTATTTCTCCTGCTAAGGTTAAATATCTCGCAATATGTTCCACTGTTGATTCACTCATGTCTCCAGCAAATTTCGTGAATTTAGGGACTTTAAAGCCCCTGGGTAATTCTGTTTGCAGAACATAGTCTACAATAGGAGATGTGTAATTTGGCCTCCTAAATCCTGAATTTAAACCATTCTGGGCCATTATTCTTTCAATCATGGTGGTGAGGTTATTTTCTGCCACTAATTTGCCATTTCTAATTCTGTGAACAATTTCGTCTGCATTTTGGTCCCTATTCACCATCATTATTGGTCTGGGCTGTTCATTCTGAACTTCCTGGTTCCTTAATCTTACCCCTATATTTCTCTCTTAGACCACTTGTACAGGGGGGTCGAATTTGTTCAATTGTGGGTTCTTCATTTCGAATCACCATTGGGTCTTGCCTACGCCTTGCAGGCGCATTAAGGGCCCCAAAAAAATATGCTATTCTAGCCATCTGGGCTGCATTTTCTTGGTTTATTCTATTTATATTCTGGATTAGGGGATTGAGAATAGCATTCATTTCGCGGGCTAGGATTCCTACCATATCATGATTGCTATCATCCATCTGTTGCCTAAGCGCTGCTTGACTATTAGTTGTAAGGGTAGGCAACTGGGCGAAGTTTCCTATATTCTGGAAATTTGTACCCAAATGGTTCATTCCTGAACCAGATCCTTGGAGTGGGGACGAAGTTTATGCATTATGTAACCCTGCCATAAACGAAGTTGGCATTCCATACGGAGGGTTTCTGGGTCTCAAGGGTTTGAAACCTGGAGGCCTAGTAGGGGTCGAATACTGTTGATTCCCTACATGTGGCACAATTTGCATTGAGGACACGTTTGATGGCATTTCTAATGTACTTACTGGGACCGTATTCGAACTGCCAACAAGGATGGTATTGGAAGCATCAATCGAACTTGAAACGATTGTTGCAGCCCCTTATGGGGGATTTTGTCCCCCATCTTGGTTGGATGCGTTAACCATTGTTTTGGTACGTTGTCTTCTGGGTATATGTGGATTATTATTCTTTATTTTTCCGCTTCGAAGGTTCATGTACCGAAACGCGCTCCAAACTCAGAAGATCCTAAAATTCTCTAATAGGTTTGATAAAACTTTTTGTTATGACACCGTCCCACTAGGTGTGCCAATTTGTTTACAGTGATTTCTAGTAAACAACCGCTAGTCTTCCAATTTATTGATTACTATTGATTACTTGCAGGATCGACTAGATTGATCCTAGGACACATGTGTCATAACTTATTTCTATGTTCATACCCATTATCTTGATGAATTTATATTGTATGTTAATGTCGAATGTGAGATTCTTAAGAAATATCTCTAAGATTGTCTATAGAAATAAACTGACTGAATGTAGAAAGGAAAGGCTTCGAATTAGACTTAAGATTTAATGCTTGAATGTAAAGATAAGGAATTTCTGAGAATATAACAGTTTCTGGAAATATGAAGTGTTTGAACAAAAGGGTAAAGTAAAAGTGAAGTTTCTAAAGAGATAAATGTGTTTGAAAGCAAGTAAAACAAGGAAATAAAAGGAAATCGAAAGATTTAAGGGAAAAAGTACTGTAAAAGTGAACGAAATATAAAAAGACTTGTATTGAAATTATAAAGAATCTTGATGTTCAATACGTACATTTTGTCTTCTGACTCGTTTCCCTTAAGTCACGGTAATTTGAGTGTTTGAGATTTTTTAGTACACGAAATGAACATCCACATTCTAACATAAAAACACCTATTTATAGTATTCTAACCCTAACGGTCCTACTCTAACATCATGCCACATTCAAAGCATGCAGGCTTCTTACGTTTACTGACTTCCACGCATCTTCTAAGAATGGCGCTTTTATTTGAAATTCGAACCATGTGCCAACAAAGTATTTTGCTAGTTTTCTTCGATTCGATTTAAACCAATTGCCTGGACCACTTCTAATTCTGGCACATTTGCACAAAGGAACTCTTTATATTTTAAACACTAAAAATCCCAAATCGAAATCCATCATCTATCACTGGAAATCGAAGAGTCCTTTAGAACAATAGTTCTATATTTCCCACCAATATTCATCATTGATATCAACCTCCTTATATGCTTATTCGAAATTATTATTTTGATATCCAATTATTCTTTATTCGAAATTTCCAGCTAACAGAGCCAAGATAGAATTCCCATGCTTTGGATTGAAACCAAGCAAACAAAGATACTAGACCTCTTCAAGTGTATTAAGTCTTCACAAAAATTGGGCAGAGTAACGGCTGTTTACGGGTGAACTCCAGATTACAAACAGGGAATGTAATCACAAAAAAAAACCTGCACATAAAAAACAAACAGGCAACCCAATATTTTGAGGTAAACCTCAAGAACTCCAGACAAAATAATCAGATAAGATCACAAGGTCTCCAAGATAGGCCAAGGTTTCTAATCCTAAGTCCAAGAAAAAGTCTCATACTCCATCATTCCAAGGATAGTAACCGAATAGTCCAAGTACCATTAAGAGTTTTTTAGGGTTTATGTTGATTATTAAGTATCTTAAGAAAGGAAAAGAAAAGCTCAAGTGAGCAAAGTAAAAATGACAAGAAAATAAATGCTCAAATGAGCAAAGATGAAAATGGCATGAAATGTAAATGCTAAAAAAATAAATAGTACATAAAGGATAAAAAGAATAAAAGCATAAGATAAAACAAGTCAATAATTAGTGGTTAGTTGGATGACCATCTTGAAACTTGCATTTAGAACTCATTAGAGGATTGGTAGAACCAAATCCTCCACACATCAAGTTGCATTTGCTTTTTATCAAGTATATTATCTATTTGGAATTCTCAGAAGTACCATTTAATGATCAACGATGTTTAAGTGAATAGCGTTGACCAAAGGTGTTGTAGATCCATTAGAGGATTGGTAGAACCAAAGCCTCCAAGTAATGAATCTCAAGGTTAATGGATCAAAGAGATCAAATTAACATACTTGGGCTTGCAATCATAAGTTTGGGCCACAAATGATCATTTATTCGAATCAGGACAAAATTTAGCGCTATGATAAGCAATCGTAAGTGGACTTATATAGAAGTCGCACCTATTTTGAGGCCGGTCAATAGCAATCTATGCACCATTTGTTTTGAGACATGATATAGAGATCATGCTCCAACAACACTTAGTGCAATAAGAAGGGGATGAGATGAAGAGGATTGGGGCAAAAAGAGGAATAAACCACTTTTAAATTAAAAATTTAATCAAACTATTATTAAAATCATTCATCCATTTTGGTGGAGTTGAACTCAACACCCAAGATCTAATGATGTTATTAAAGTCATGATCAAAAAATCAACTCTAGGCAGCCAGAAAACAATCACAAAATAATAATATATTTAATATATACAATAAAAGGGTTAAAAATGTTTAAAAATAGAAAATAATGAGGAAAAATATTAATTATGTTCAAATTAATCAAGAAATGAAAAATAAGGCCATAGAAAAATCAGAAATGGATCCAAATATTTTTATAAAAAATTTGGTAATTTTTAAAAGTCAAAAACTATTTTTAAACAATTTAAAATTGCTAAAACAAACATAAAATAGATCAAAAATAGTAAACCTCAACATAAAATTCCATAAAATTTTCAAAAAGTCAAAAATATGCAAAGTAATATTTATGAATTTTCCAGAATTAAAAAATGTCAGAAAGTATTTTTTAAGTGATTAAAAGAAAGCAAATAATACAAAAAATATATAAAATACCAAATTTTAAAATAAAAATGTGAAAAAAATATTCATGAGATCATAAATAATTCAAAGTATTTTTGTGAATTTTTTCATAATTTTTGGATAAAAAATAAAAGAGTTATGAATTTTGGAAAATTTAATCAAATAAAATATAAAATCATAAAATAAAATAAAACCAAAAAGATGTGGACCATCAGATCATAGTCAAAACGCATTAGTAAGCTAATCCAGTGGACCAGACGCGCTGTGCTTGATATGGACCTTAGTGAAATACACATGGGATCAGAAAAAGGGCAACCAGTGAAATTAAAACGCTTGGCACGCTATCATTGGCTGAGACGAGATATGTCATCGTCTTCAACCTCCAGAAACCCTGCAATGGGGATTTTATGAGATCCTTCAAATGAAAAAATTAGGATCCCTAGCTAGCATCGTTGAACTCGTCTCTTCAAGACGATTCTATCATAACCATCGTGCCAAATTTATATAAGGTATGGAGAGAGCTATGAATCAAAAACTCAAAAAATAGCGAGCACCTTCAATTTTGGATTTCTCTCTCAATTCTCAATGGATTTAAAAATTGTAAGCAGCATTAGAATCAGATACAGGAGTAGAACATATTAGTGTTTGATTTTGGATCTAAATGGTGGAGAATTCTACCTTTTCGAAGTTCAAGTAAGAAGCTCTGAAACTGGACTTCTGTAGCTTGAATTATGGGTCGTTTTGATTGGTTTAAGTGTTGGAGAGTTTGTATGATGCTCAAGGATGATGAATGCACAAAGAATTTTGGAAAAGGAAGCTTAAATTTCAAAAGTTGAATTCAACAAAAGTGGGTTCGTGTGAAGTTTTGGCAGGGTGTTCTTGGCTCTCCAAGCTTGGCAAAACGGATGGGGGATGACCCTCTATTTATAGGGAAGAAAATGGTATCAAAAGGAAGAGTGAATGATGCATTTTGGAGGGAATTCGTGTGGGTTTGCATCATGAAGAAAGTGTGACTCAATTTTGATCAAAACTTAGCTAAATCATGTGTTTCATGATGCTAATCACTTCTGGTAAGTTTCTAATCATGTTTAGAAACAAAAACGCGTGGAAAACTTGTGATTAGAAGCCAAAACAAAGATTTCAAAATCCAGATTTTGTGAAAAAATTCAGTTTCAAGTTACCAAATTTAAATCAATGGTATTTCCAACTCAAGGGGTCTTAGGGCATAATTCTTGATGCTTTGGAAAGATGAGGTTACAAGCTTTGCAATGGAAAAAGGATGGAATCAAATGGATGCTTGATCTGAAAGTTACATGTAGTCAAAGTTGAAGAAAAAGAGTTGACTTTCCATACTTAGAAATATTTCAAATTCTTCTTCAAAAATGACCTATAATCTTTTGTATCCAAGCATGGCCTTCCACTTAGAATTTGCTCTTGACCAAAAAAGATGGAATGAATTAGATATCTTGAATGACATTTTTAAATTTGAACCACTAAAAATCTCCAAAAAATGAGCAAGTTATGACTTGTTGAATTAGGCCAAAAATCATGAAATGACCTATAATCCTTTGCATTCTTAAGGCAACTTCCATCCATTTTCTCACTTTGCACATAAAATAAGGCAAAAAGTACAAATCTTCAAGATCATCATGGAAAAATAATGGACTCAAGGTGATAAAAATTGACCAAGTTATGACCATTTGAAGTCACATATGGAAAATTGGGGATTTATCTGGATGACTCGTAATCTTTCTTCTTCACCAAGTTCTTTCCACATGAAAACTCCTTGGAAATTTGAAGTAATTTGTTGTTAACTCTTTGAAGAGAAAGATGTCTTTGGAATCACTCAAAAATACCAAAAGGTGAGCAAGATATGCTCCTTTGGAGTTCAAAACCCTAGCCTCTAGATCAAGAGAATTCTTTGAGGAACTTTCACAAGTTTGAACAAACTTCTTGTGCCAAAATTCTTTCTTTGTGAATAGAAGTTGTTAAGGATGATGACTAGGACTCATAGCCACTAAAACCACGTACATATCTTGAAATTTGAGAGAAATTTGCTCTTGTGACTAATAGGAACAAGACCTTGGCCAATCATGATAACTTCTTCCCTCAACCCCTTGTACTTTTGAATCAATTTTGATAACTTTGAAATATGTTGAACCAAAATAATCCTTGTCATGCCATTTCTTCCAAAACAACTTCAATGGTGAAGTTAGAACTCCTCAAGCTATATTGACTAGGGCATGGAAATAAACTCATGAACCCATGGAGCAACTTGCTAAACCTTATATCCTTTACCTACAATATTAACAAGTAAGGCAAACCCACATTGCATTTTATTAATAAAAGAAAAACCTAAGCAAAATATTCATGATCACAAAAGAAAAACAAGTCAAGGTGCTTGGTAATTCCTCAAAAAGAGAAAAGCTAAATGATAGGGAGAAGAACCAAAAGTCCTAATGTGATATTGTTGTGATTGAATCAACATGGTATGATGAAGGGATCTAAGGGGAAAAAATTGGGGTACATCACCCATGATTTTGATAGTGGTGGGACGAACCCTTCAGTTTCAACCTCTTGTTGGGCCATGGCGGAATTTTGGGGTCCTGCTTCTAGCTCTTTCCTTGGTTGGTGACTGCTCGATGCACCAATGGTTTGGGCTACCTCTTCAAAAGCTACCCTAGGAATTTAGTCCTTCCTGTCAACAATGTTCTTCAAAGCTAGAAGAACTTGACTCAAATCTCCTTTCATTGAACTTACGCCACCCTTTACTTGGTCAAGATCCTTTTTGAACACATCTTGAGTCTCCTTGATTTGTTCCATTGCTTTTTGTTGATGGGCCCTTGTTTGATATGGAGGCCAAAGAGGTGGAGGTCTTCTTTTACCAATGGCTTAACTCGAGAGATTTTTAAAGAAAATGAGTTTTGATATGACATGCTGGTGTTTATAAATGCATGCGTGCGAACGGATGTGTATGAACATGAAATGATTTCTTGTTTTAAATTCCTTATTCACTTGGGTACATGCTTGTATTTTACTTATTATTTTACTAGGTGACTAGCTTTAAAATAGACACGCCATCGAGATAGGGAAACAAAATGCCTTTATTGAAAGTAACATAATTCAGATATTGAAAAATCTTACAACTTGAAATCAAAACTTGTTTGCATAAACATAAATAAAGGGAACTAAATCTTCTAGGTGCGCCTGCGAATGTGTGCTCTGAAGCCATCAACCATTGCTCGGCAAAGCTGGAGAAAGTCTTCAACGTCCTTCGGAAGAGGAACCATTACACTCTCTGGATCTTTTAAACTTCTAGGGATGTCCTCGGTGATCTTGGTATACTGCTCTTCCCAATACATCTTTTCACCCCTCATTTATGTATAAAGCCTTCGTTGGATGAGGAAATCATTTTGAAGACCCTACAGCTCTAAGCACACATGCTCATATTCTTGAGTTCTCTGAGTCAGGAGTTTCTCTGCCTCTATCCTTTCAAGGCATGCTTTGACCTCTGACTCTTGGTTGTCTTGAAGTTCAGTGGTGAGGTACTTTACTTTCTATTCTTGATCTAAGGAAGCCTGTGCCAAACTTTTTATTTGGGCTCTTAGATTTTCCTCCAGCTCCTTCTTGTCATGTGTTGCCTTTTCATACAATCTAGTTAACCTTCCGATTTCAGCGGGGACCTCTTCTATCATTTGGTTGTGGGAATCTAGGTTGAATGTTGCACTTAACATCCCTTCAGTTGTACGCTTTCGTTTGAGACTTTATTTCTCCAATTCCTTTTGACCTCTCTCAATTTGTTCGTCCTTTGACTCCAGTATATGCTGCATTTGTTTATTTTCTTTGGTTAGATTGAGGAGATTGAGTTCCAATGCTTCTTTTTCTTTTTAAGCTTTCTTTAAGGAACTTTTCAGATAGTCGACTTCTTCCAAAGATATGGGTGTTATCTCTAGGACCTCTGATTTATACTCTGGATCTTTTTCGAATGGCAACTTGATAATTCACACCTTATCTTAGACCCATTTGGTGTAGGGTTATCTTTCTATGGCATTCTTTCTTTCGGCTTTCCTCTTGTTAACCTTTTTCCAAGCCCGAATAACCTTGTTGAGCAACCCTTGGTCTTCTATACCCATGCTGTGGATGATAAATGGTCGGAGTTGTTCATCCAAAGGTTTTTCTTCCAAAGGATACCCTAATTGTCGTAGGGTTAAAGTAGGGTTATAATTAATACATCCTCATGATCCAATCAAAGGGACATTAGGAAAGTACCCACAACTAATAGGGATATCACCAATATCCAGCTTCCTTGCATACCATAATACAGAGTTTGCAGTGAGAGACCTTAACTTTTATGGCCACTCGTGTCTGGTCAAGTCTGGGATCATATAGTCTTCTTTGTAAAGATGAGTCACGAACCAAGTATATAGAAGTGGGATGTAATAATTTAGCGTGCCTTTTCTCCTTTCATACATCATATGAAAAGTGTAATAAATGTCAGCAAGCAAAGCGGGAGTAGGATCCGTATTAAAGTCTTTCGCACCCCAAAATATGCTAATGGTCGCGGGGTCAATATAGTCCACAGTCAGAGGAAATAAAATTACACCAAATACCAACAACCCTAAACAATCAACACAAGATTCCCATTCTTTATAATTAGCAAATTCTAATGCCTTAGCCTCCAAGTATATCCTTTTGATTCCTTGTATCAGACCTTCTCTTTGGTAATTTTGCACTAACTCAGGGTAGGGGATCCCTAAGCCTTTTGCCAAAACTTTGACTTCAACAGTTTATCCAATACCTACATAGGCCTTTTTCTTTGGAAAAATTCAGAATTCTGTCGAATTCTTCCAGAGTCGGTGCTAGTTGGAAGTCTTGGAAGGTGAAACATCTCAATTGAGGGTCATAAAACTGAATTAGGGCAGAGACTACATCCATTTGAACCTCTACTTTAGTCAAGTCAAGGGTATCCCCATAGCAGCGAGCGTATATCTTCAGAGCTCTCTTAGATAGTTTCCCCTTTATAGTTTTGATTTCAGAAAGGTCAGGCTTGAAGGCATTGACGCAAACAAGTTGTTTCCCTCTGGTATCCATTTTTAAGACAGTCACCAAAAATCTTGATTTTGTTATTTTTTATTTTGTACCCTGTGAATAAGACAAAAAGAAGCAAATGATGAATATGAGATATATATGAATGCATGAATGTATAAGTGTTGGGTCGAGTAACGGGAATTTGTGACAAGTTTTTGTGATGGGAACCCCTATAAGGTAGGCTCCTTAATTTTGACCTATGGTTAGTCTGCCCTCCCAAAAGGTGGTTTCCTTAAGGGCGTCTTGAATAACACTAGAGGGAAAAGGCACAAGGGCCCCCCTTAGGTGGAGCCTCTTTACGGACTGAAACTTTCGTCTCAAAATCGTGAAAGGTCTCATCATGAGATTTTAGGTTAAGGTCGTTACAAAGAGTCATGGGCGACCTTCCAAAGTCCTACTCGTCAAAAGGGTATCTCTCGATAAGTATTCCTTTTTCGGAAGTTCACCGACTCTAGGGGAAGTCGTCACATAAACTCACAGGGATGAAGTACCCCCTAAGCTAATAGACGAACCTTCTTGCTAAGGGTTAAATTGAGAATTTTTTTTTGAGATAAAAGCTCCCGCCACGCAGTAAATATATAATAAAAATAATTGATGATAAATAAATAAATGCAATAATTAAATAATGTAATAAATAAATAATGCAATAAATAAATAAAAAAGGACCCCAAAGTGAAAACCCTAAAACCTAAAGTTGAAGTCCCCATTAGAGTCGCCAGCTGTAGCAACTGGTTTTTTAAAACAGATCTGCCACTTAGTTTTTATCCTAGGGAAGGGTATCTAACAGAAAACCCTAATTCATAGACATGGATTCTAGGTTTCGGACTTCTTTAGACGAAAGGAAGGTGTAAGGCACCTTTCATCTACCTTGTTCACAAGGATACTAGGTTTTATGTTTAGATTCGGGTAAAATCGAGTTTTAAATTTTAATTAGGGGAAAGGGTTTAAATATTTTTACAGGGGAAGGTTTTTTTTTTATAGGAGAACACACTACAATTTTTGATCGTATACCTACGTATCCTCTTATGAGGAATCAGAGTCCCAATTCGTAGTTCTTATGGGGTTGGTGTTTTTTAGGGGTTTGTAAATATATTTCGAATCACCTCGCACTTGGTCGGGAATCGTGATTGCGGATATTTTGACTGAATGCACAGTAAGCCAAAACTAGTTTGAAATCCTTTTGCAAAAAAACAGTTGATTAGCTTAGTTTATTGCGAAAAATAGTTCGATGATTTATTGTGTTTCTTACTGTATTAATTGCGAAGATCATAATTAATGCATGATTAAAAAAAATTTAATGCAAATGATATATAAAATGATATATGCAATTTTATCATAAAAATGATTTATTTAAACATATAATAATATTTAGATAGTAAATAAAAATATAAGAATAGCAAATAGAAAATAAATATTGATAATAATAATAGCAAATATAATAATTATTATATAATAATAATAAAATAAAAAAATATGTGTGTGTGTGTGTGTGTGTGTGTGTGTGTGTGTGTGTGTGTGTGTGTGTGTGTGTGTGTGTGTGTGTGTGTGTGTGTGTGTGTGTGTGTGTGTGTGTGTGTGATAGAAAATAAATATTGATAATAATAATAGCAAATATAATAATTATTATATAATAATAATAAAATAAAAAAATATTTGATAATAATAATAATTATTGTAAATAAATAATATATATATATATATATATATATATATATATATATATATATATATATATATATATATATATATATATATATATATATATATATATATATATATATATATATATATATATATATATATATATATATATATATATATATATATATATATATATATATATATATATATATATATATATATATATATATATATATATATATATATATATATATATATATATATATATATATATATATATATATATATATATATATATATCTGTGTGTGTGAGTGTGTGTGTGTGTGTGTGTGTGTGTGTGTGTGTGTGTGTGTGTGTGTGTGTGTGTGTGTGTGTGTGTGTGTGTGTGTAAAATAGAAATAATAATTGAATTATAAAATAAAATAAATAAATTAACTCAGGGGGGGTGCAATTTCTAATTGACAAGTAAAATAGGGGATGTGGTAAATAATTTGAATCAGGCCCAAACATGAGTCCCGGCAGGGATGTGTGAATGCTTCATTATTTTAATACACTAGGGATTGGGGGTGTAAACATTAACGGGCTTTGGCCTAAAACGCGTCTGGAGAGAGGCTGAGGGATTGCCTGGGTAGAGGTGTACGCTAGCTATTGTGCAGACTTGGCCTCTGGGTGTCTGATGAAGATCTAACGGGTAGGTTTGAGAGGTGCACGCTAATTATCATAAACGCGCACACATTGGATCATTTAGAATATAACTTTGTTTTATTAATTTTGTTTTTCATTTCATTCTTTCTTCTCGTTTTACAGTCTTCATCTTCGCCTCTCTTACCTACCGTCCTCAAACTTTACAATCCCTAGCTCAATTCTCCGTGGCAGCTATGGAACACGAAACTACCCCCACAAACCCTTATCCCAACATCAAGAAAAGATCAACAGAAACAAAAAGATCGAGTTACCCTCTCCCGTATGTCCGGTGAAGAATGAGTGAAGGTGGCCATCAATGACGGTTGTGGTTTCCGACAACGAACCCCCAACCGTTCTTCCCTTCTTCAGTGGTACTGGCTTGTGATGGCTTCAAGTTCTCCAGATATGAGTTTCTCGCTTTTCCACTGTTCAAGCGCCTCACCGTGTTCATCTTTGTAAACAAAAATCTCGCCTTTTCTCCTTGTTTTTTCCTCTATATTAATATCTTTCTCATTAGGTTTAGACTTTAGGTTTTTTTAGAAATTGGTTAGCATAGATTAGGGATTGTAATTGAATGATTCTGTTTATTGATTTTGATTTAGGGTTTTGAATGAAATCTCTCAGTGGTTTGAATAGATTTAGGTATTGAAATTGATTGAGTTTGTAAATTACAAATTAGGATATTGTAATTGATTAAAACTTTGTAAGATTTGATGTTAGTATATACCAGATTTTTTGGATCTTGTTCTTGTATGTTTGATTGTATCTTTTCAGATTTGATTTTATTTAGTTTTGGAGATTTTATTTAGTTGATTTTATGTTAACTGCAAAAAGATTTGATTAAAAAAAATTGATTTGTACAGTACCTGTATATTGAAGAAAGCATGCGAATATTTTGGTCTAATTAATATAGTGGTTGTTTCTCAACTTGGGCCTGCGCTTGCTTCTCAATTTCAGCCCAACATCATTTTTACTACAGCAAAATCACTCTTTCTAGCAACAAAGTTTTTTGATTGGGCCTTGTATCTGTTTTTTTTATTATCCAGCAAAGCTATAATTTTTTATTATTACAGCAAGAAAAGATTTCTTATGTAACCGGCCCAATATGGCCTTGACACTCTAGTCCAATAATACCAAAAACTAATAATAAATGTTTTAATGCAATATCCTTTACTGAAACAATATTATACTAAATAAAAAATATTCCTAAGATTAAAAACAATATTTACTAACTTCTTTTACAGTAAAACAAAAATATCAAAACAGCTACTTACTTATTGATTAACATACCCCCTCCTTACTGTTTAATGACTAAAACAAAAAAATGAGCCCATATGCATTTTAATGGACCTTTGAATTGCCACTTCACTCCATTTTCTTCTTTCTAACAACAACAATTAATTGGGCTTAATAATTCTCCTAAAGCAAAAACAACAAATGGGCTGCTAAAAATACAATAGACATGTCATTCATAATTGCACATACTTTTCTTTTTACTAACAATAATAAAACCTAAATGGGATTATGTACTATATTTAATTTCCCCCTCTCCTTTACTAATAACAACTATTTAATAAATAGGAGCTTAATAGTTATTCGAATAATTTTTATTTTCGAATCGTATGGGCCATTGGCTAACTTGCTCCGCGAATGGGTCCATGGATACACAAGTCTTTCTGATTTTAGCAAGCCCCACTCTCCTGAATTTAAGGTTCACCCCCTAGTTGCATAAAGACGGGCCATCAGATATTGATGTACCGTCCTTAATTAAATATTTCTTCTATTTTAATCTCGAAAAATGAAATTATCGAGGTAGGACAAATTTGGGGTACGATAACCCTCGATCAAATCATCATGTCCCTTTCGAATAAAGATCATAATCCCTCGATGACCCTTCGAGCTACCTACAAAATGATCTAGTCCCTTTGAGCTGCCTATAAAATGATCTAGTCCATTCGAGTTGCCTACAAAATGATGATAGTCCCTTCAATATAATTTCTAAAGTATCCTTACTTGTTGCCTTCGATGACCATACGATGACCCTACACCTGTCCCTTCACATCCAATAAATAGGGATACCTACCAACTAATGGTATGAATAGTACTATCTCCAAAGGAGGAGGAAAAGAATAAGAAAAACTTTAGTAGGTAAGAAACTCTTAATTGCTTGCTCACAACTTTTCTCAAATTTTTTTTTCACACTACACTTTCAAATAAATATTTAAAAAAAAAACACTTTGTATACATTCTTGAGGACTAATACAAGAATCATTACAAAGTCAGCCTTACATTGGCGATTTCAAAATATTTTCAAACAAATCACATACACAAAGCAAGATTTTCAAAAGTGAGCTAAGAAATTAAGAGCCCGTAGATAACTATGGATGAAAAGGGTGCTAACACCTTCCCTTTTCATAACTTACCCCCCGAACTCAAAATCTATCAAAGGTCTTTCCTAAATATTGGATAAAAGAAAAGTCGATGGCGACTCTAGCTATCTGCATATTTGGATAAAATCAAAAAGTCAATTCTCCCACTGTATTACATACATCATAGACAAAAGATTATTCTTATACCATTGAGTCCTAGTGAAGTGAGATAAGATCAAAAGAAAATGAGATAAAAAATGAGCAAGAAAGAAAAGAAAAGAATGAAAAAGAAAAAAAAAGGAAAGAATGAAAAAGAAAATAAAAAAGTGAGAAAAACAAGAATGATGAAAAGAAAGAGAGTTTGATTACAAAAAAAAAGGAGAGGTTAAAAATTCAATTGTTTCAAAACAGCCCTTATATTTGGTACTTTGCAAAGAGGTTGCGTTGCTAGCTATCACTCGTAACACACAAAATGTTCCTAGTTGTATTGAAACTCTTTTACCGGAATTTGAAGACATATTTCCAAAGGATGTGCCAAGTGGTTTACCACTTTTAAGAGGAATTGAGCATCACATCGATCTCAATCTGGGAGCATCTTTGCCTAATAGGAAAGCTTACTGAAGCAATCGAAAACAAACTCAAGAAATACAAAGAGAAGTTGCTGAATTGGTAAGTAAAGGATGGGTAAGAGAAAGTCTAAGTCCATGTGTTGTTCAGGTAATTTTTGTTCCAAAAAAAGATGGTAGTTGGAGAATGTGCACCTATTGTAGGGTTGTTAATAACATTACCATTAAGTATAGGCATCCTATTCCTAGGTTAGATGATTTGCTTGATGAATTGTTTGGTGTATGCTTATTTTCTAAAATTGATTTGAAAAGTGGGTACCATCTGAAACAATCGGCTGAACAAACCATTGAGATGAAATCAATGAAGTCGCCATCAAATGTTTTTTATCCCATGGGAAGGGAAAGGTAAACATCGAGTAAATCTGAGAAGGGTGAAATCATGATCAAGCGACCGAGAGATCAGGTAAGGAGTTTGTTACGCGAGGGGAAGGTATTAGCACCTCACACACTCTAATTACTCTACGGTATCCACTCTTGTTGTTCTAATCAAAGGGTGTGTTTAAATCTAAGCTTAAGAGATAAAAGAAAATGCAAAGAGGGGACACATGCAAAGAAAAGAGAACATAAGGTAGGGAAAATAAAGTTGTGCTCGCTTGGACCCTACCCTAATGCCTATGTATCCTTTTTGAGGAATCAGAGTTACCATAGTTCGACTCACATGTTTTGCTTTGTTTTGTGTTTTTTAATGAACGATATTAATTCCTCCTTCTTCTGCATCTCGACCTTTGAGACTCACGGGTCAGCACAAAAGTGAATTGGCATGTTCTTTTGAAAAGTTTTAAATAAGAGAAAAGGATCCCGAAGGCGAAAAAGAGTTTGCATTGGTTGATATTTTTTAACTTGAAAAAGGAGTTGAAAATTGTTAGATCTTTTATGATTTGCGAAGAAAAAGAGTTTTAGTGTTAATGCAAGGATGCAAAAGAAAGAAAAAAACATCTAAGGGATACTACCCTAAATCTAATCCCTAATGTTATCGTACAATGATTGATCCTAAGGTTGAGAATAAAAGGGAAATCTTTACCTAAGGTTAGCATGCATGGATACCTATCATAATGTCTAGCTCGAAAGCTAATCCAATCAAGCGATCCTAAGGGAGACATACAAATTCCTATTCTAAGGGAACATGGTATAGAAAACAAGTGCTTTGGAAAAAGCGCACAAACATCAGTAGCACATACTGGCTCAAAGAGATGAGGGAAACAAGATAAATGCTTTATCTAACGGAAGTGGATCACCCAAAGTAAAGAAGCAGGAGACAGATGAAATAAAAAGAAAAGAAATGCTTTACCTAAGGGGAGCAGATCACCCAAAGAAAATAAGCGGGTAGTGAAGTATCAATAATGGCCATCGCGAACTCCTAACAAAGTGTGGGGGTTGGGACCAAACCCTTTTCCACATGACCAACTCGATACACAAGTTCTGTACAAATCCAAAGCGCCAACATACAACATGAGCTAAGGAAACATAGACTAGAATGTGTGAGGGTCGATTACAGACTCTTTCTGCTCACTTCCTTTTGAGGATTTATCACCTGTGATATTACGGGAACAAATGTAAACACACGTGAAGAATACCTACACAAAGGTATGATTTTAAACAAGCCGCAAACACAAGTAGCACAAAAATGCACGTAAATGCAGAATTTCTTTAAACAGGTCTTTAAATAAACCAGAGGGGCTCCTAACATGATCAATAATGAAAATATCTGTCATACCTCTCTATTCCTACTTCTCATGGCATAAGAAAGCAGTAAAATTCCTACTTTTCATGATATCTAGAAAAGCGGTAAAATACAGAATGATAAACCAGAATCAGAATGATACCAAATGAATAAGGGTTCATAGCAAAGCAAGTAAAATAGAGAAACCCGAGAAACATTGAGCAAGATTCACCAAGAAATAGAGAAGAGTTTGAAATCATATACTCAAAATAAGCGCCAAAGCATCATCGACGTGAAAATAAATCACAATCGGAATCTCAAGCATATCCATATATCACACAATAAACCTGCATAAGACTCAGATCTCAACAAGCAAAGGTGAATTACAAAATCTCAAGTAATCGGATAATCATTATTTAATTCCTAAAGTAAAATATAAAAAACCTACCAAATTTTTATTGGTTTTGTAATTTTTATCATCTCCTAAAACTCACTAATTCTATTTAGAAAAAAATGATAGAAGAAACTTATAGAAAAAGAAAAAAAAACTAAAGACTATGAACAGGGGGTGGGAAACCAATTTCAGCTAGTGTGAGATAAAAAAACATGCGCTAGGCCTATGCTAAAGTCCATAAGCAACCAGGCTTCAAAAACCTGATCTAATGGGCCAAGGAGGAGGTAGCCTAGTCCAGGACCATCAAACAATATCCAAATTTCTTTAATTATTCAGATTTCATTTCTATTATTATAACAAAATTTTTTTTAATAAAAATTAAATTAAAAAAACAATATTAAAAGGGAATTAGGTTAAGTTTGTGCCGATTAGGCTTCTTCTTCTTCATACGATGCCTCCTTCTTCCCTCACGCCACAACTAACACCTCTTAATCCTCACGCCTCCGATTCTGTATTAGTTTCATTGTCATCGTCTCACTTCGTCTCAGTCCTTCCGTTAACTTCCATATTCATCAAATTTGATCTCCACACAAGCAAGATTCAATCCATGAAAACAAATCAGAAGGAGAAAGAACACTTACCGATCAGAGTCGTACGATATGCACTGCTTTGAACTTTGTTATTCCTTCTCTTTCAATTTTCTATTGTGTTTTTGTTGCTGAAATGATGTTATTGTGAAGTTAAGAGGATAAATAAATGATGATGATATCACCTTGAAATTTCAATTCGGCCAATGGAGATTGAAGGCGCGTATTTGTTAATGATGAAGATGAAGATGAAGGTTAAAGATGCATTATCGAGAATATGGTGTTGTAGTTGCGTTGATATTGCAGATGATTGGATGATTCAGAGAAAGAATAAAGTTCACAATATTGATGATAATTTTAAGAGAAGGAGTGAAGCCGAAGAAAGATGAAGTAGTTGCGTTGTTATGGAGAGAGCAGAGAAATCTAAAGGTTCTAAGAGAGAACTGAAAGTTTTTCTGGAGTTTTTTATGTTGATTCCTCTGGAGAATGAAGAATGAAGATGAGAGGATGATAACACAACATATTTTTCCCAATTTACATCGATAAATCTTCAGATTATTTGTTTATTATGTCACATTATGTCTTTATTTGTAGTATTTATAGTATTTGCAGCATATTTCAGGTATTTAGTTTCTGCAAAGCATACATGAGAAAAGGAAGAAAAATGTTGGAGAAATAAACAAGAAATGGAACTTTAGAAGCAAAAATGTAGAGATTATGTATCGGAAGGCCATGTCGCCCATCACAAGTGCATGCCGCCCAGCACAAAGTCCAAAAGTGTGCCCCTCGACACGCTTCTTATCCCGACCGGCACCGAATGAAAATACGCATGCCCCACACCACAATGCATGACACTCGTCACAAGTCATATATCTTCAGTTGCAAAATTCTCTCCATGAGCTCACGTCTTCCTGATTCTCCTCCATGCATGAAGAATGAAGATCAAGGAAGTGTCCCTATTTTTTCTCAGCATAATGAATCTATAAAAGAAGGACAATTACCTAAACTGGAAACGGTCGCACACCTGCTCCAAGTTTATTATTTTGGCATACTGAACATTATTATATTTTTCTTATTCCAGTTTTACAGTTTTTGAGTATTTTCAATTTCATTTAGAATTCTGTAAGAAAATAAAAACATCACCCCTTAAATCAATATGTCTTCACATCGGAGGAATATCGCACCATTAGTTTCCTTCTAGCTTTCAGAATTTCGTTCAGGCTTATTTACATTTCTTCAAGTTATTTTGTTTCGAGGCTAATCTTGTCGGCTTGTGGAGGATAGCGTACTGCACTATACTCTTCAGGGTTTTATTCCAGGTTTCAATTTTAAATATAGATTATTTATTTTTACCATGACTATGCTACTGTATTCATGTTTTTATTTTATGTTGTTACGCAATAAAATTATATTTGGATAACTTCCCCGATACCGGTACGTGAGATCATAAACCAAAGGGGTTCGGTAATTAATTGGCTCAAATATTTTACAAAAAGACTTTTGTGGTTTTGATTTCCAATTATGAAATTAAATTTTTTTGTTACGAGAGTAAAAGACAGACTAAGGATAAAATCAACAGAGCGAGAGTTTGAGATTTTAACCAGATAGTGGTGATTGAATATTAATTTAAAATACAACGAGAGCGCTTTAATATTAATTGGACTCTATTTATTTTCAAAAACTACTATTAAATTTTAAATGACACATCGAGAGCGCTCATTTGAGTTTAATAATATGGCCTGAATCGATAGAACGAAAGTGTGAGAGAAGGGTTTTTAAATTAATAGTTTCCACTGAAATAATATTTTAATACTTGAAACTATGTGTTTCCAGTGATTTCTGGTAAACAACCGCTAGTCTTCCAAACTATCGAATAAACTTACTGACTGTTATTCAATTTCTCTGGTAACTCGCAGGATCGACTAGCTTGATCCTAGGACTTGTTGGTCATTAGGGTAACTCTCATGATCGAACAGGTATTCATGGTTGGTATTTAGAGTGTTGTGTAGGTGTTTGACTTATTTCGATTTCTCTCTTAAAGATCTAAAGGTGTAATCAAAATATATGTGCGCGAAACTAAATTGCATGAATAAATGTTAATTGTAAAGACATGTAAAATTCAATAAAAGACAAGTAAAGGGCTTCGAAACATAAAACAAAACAGTTAATGTAAAAGATGCTCTGGAATGTAAAAGATTCGAAATATGAAGAAAGCGTTTAATGCAAGAAATCTGTAAAATGACTTTAAGTAAAAATAGGCGTTCGAAGGATAAAACTTGAAGATAAAGGCATGAAAAGTATGACAGTTTTCTGAAATGTAAAGTGTTCGAAATGGAAAGAAAGCATTTAAATGTAAGGCATCAATGAAAAGATTTCGAATAAAAAGACTTTAAATGAGAAAACTTGTAAATGGTATTTGGCAGAAAGATAAAGGAAAGTACTGGAAATGATAAAGGGTTTTAATTAAATCATAAACATGTGGTGATATCATACGTACATTGCTCTTGCATATGTTTCCGTAGCCATGTGGTAATTTGAATGTTTACTGAGTATTTAGTACAATAGATATGACACATGAAATCCTAATTCTAAGACTTCTATTTATACTACTTCGACCATAACGGTCTTGCTATAAGATTATGCCATGTTCAGAACATGCAGAACAATGCCTCTCTCTTGTTTCCACATGTCTTCAAATGCTCCAGCACATAAATTTCAAACATCGAATGTCCCGCTTGCATTTGAAATTCAAATGTTTTGGCACTTCTTTGCTTCGAACGCATTCCTTAGATACAGCCTTGTTGTCATTTCTAGACTTCTTTAGATATGTTCCCATAATTGCCACTCGAAGCTCCAAGCTTTGATATGCTCATTCGAAACACTGCTTCTGCTATTTTGAAACATGACGCTTTGTTTCATTTCGATCGAAACGTTCAATTCACTTGGCTTCTAATAATATTATCAAAATCTTCAGCCAACAAAATGCCCCTTTAAAATATGTATTTCGATCTCTCTTGAGAAATACTAATTTTAAACATATACACAAGATTTTGATGCGACCTTCGAATCATCGTAACATTTAATGCATTTGACTCCAGTCACGTCAATCATAACACTTTTTAGATTCCTTAACCGCCTGGAACCACTTCACAGTATGGTGCAGTTACAAAACAATGATTATCTTTAATCACGCTTACTACCAATGTTAACTTTACGCCACCTCTTCATCAAACCAACCCATGATTTCCACGTATCACAACCTTATTCAGTGGATGCTTAAACTTCCACACTATAAAAACCATCAACTTAGTCTTTTTCTTTTCTTTCCACGTTCTGAATCTTTTATCCTTCTTCTCTCACCGAAAAACCCTAAGCTTTCAACATTCTTCAAAAATGTCTTCTTCTACCTCATCCCAACTAAAAAAGGTTTCCAAGAAGAAAGGAAAGACCGCAGGAACTACCATGGAAAGTAAAGTTATCACTCACCAAGGTCAATCCGTTCTTGCACCCCAGATGATCTCAAAGGAGAAAGAAATGCTGTATGCATCTCAGGTACTCATTCCTACCATCGCTGCTGGTAAGAGGTTAGCTTTAATGGGCCCTCTTATGGTTTTTGAAATTTTAAAAGATACCAGGAAAATTTTCCCAGTTTGCTATAGTTTCAAACCCTTGTTTAACAAAATGGACGCCCCTAATGCAATAGAATCTTCTGGCTCAAACACCATGGAAAATCCAACTGTTCCTCCTAAGGACCCTTTTGTATTAGACTATGTAAAGAGTAATTTTAAACCGTTTCGATCTTGCCCCACCTCCGACACTGCTTATCAAAATTGGTTCAATAAGGTAGAAGCTAAGAAATCCCAGCAATGGGAAGAATTAGGTATCTACAACTTGATTAAGCTGTCGAAGCCTGGTTTCACTTACAGCCACCCTTTGTTATTCGCGTCCCTCTATTTCTGGGACAGTACTTATAATACTTTCCATCTCCCTGGTGGAATGATTACCCCTACCTTCTTTGACATAGCGGCCATCACTAGGCTATCGCCAGTAGGAGAAACATATATCCCTGACAACGAAGAACATTCGAGTATAATCGACTTCGACGTCAAACTAGCAAGCTTTTGCAAGTTTATCAGTCACTACCATGCTAAAGGAGACAGTGTGTCTGATGTAGAACACATTACTTTCCTTACCCTATGGCTGTCAAGATATGTTTTCTGTAGTAGATCCCTACAGGTAGCCAGTAGGTTTATTCCTCTAGCTATGGATTTGCACGAGAATCGAAGAGTGTGCTTAAGTGAACTGCTCTTGGTTGACCTTTATGAAAGCCTAAGGTCAGCTGTTTCGAGCCTAAAATCTCATACCTCCAAGAATATCCTGTTGGCTGGCCCTTTTTGGTTACTTCAGCTATGGATAAATGCCATGTTTGAACCCTCCTTGTCAACTGCCAACAGGATTGATGAACAAGACCCTGCGATAACTGATAGAATAGTCGAAGGCACTAGGCTGCGAAGATTAACTCCAAATGACGACAAAGATGACTTCAAAGTCCTATTCTCGAAGTACATCATGATATTCTCCAAGAGGCATAAGTTCGAAGAGACCATGGCGCCTTTTTCTTCGAGGGCTCATGGACCTTCCTGGTTCACCATGGCTCTCTCAGAAGCTGTCAAGAGCAAGGAGATTCAAGATGTATGGAGAGCCTTTTTGCTACCTAGACTCATTTCTTCAAGAATAACTCCTGCCAAGAATCAAATTTTCCTTTTCGCTTACCAGCCAAATTTTGTTTCGAGACAGTTTGGCTTATGCCAACTAATTCCTGAACCCTTATTTCAAACTGAGAGTGCCATTACCTCTGGGCGAACTTTCAAGGCACGGGAAGCAAAATTACAGCAAGAACAATACCAAGGCTTTGCCCAGTTTGAGCTAATAACCTTCGAACCTACCCATCTTACAGCTAAGGGGTTTCTGGAATGGTGGACCAAGTTTTATCAAACTTATATGTTCGATACTCTTACAATTCAACAGAAACTAATTGATGCCTTCGATGTGCAGGTACCAGCCAAGAAAGGTATGCTTACTCATTCCAAAGAGATTAAAGCTTTTCAAAATTATTTTGAAACTACTTATGACCCCACACGCTTGGAATCCACTGTGCATCAAGCGGCTGAGACCTTGAAGGAAAAATTCAAACAAAAAGTTTCTAAGTTAAAACTTCCTTCAGGGTTGTCACCTGAGGATAGGTATAGGTTGGCATTCGAAATGCATCCACCTAAATTCCCTAGATTACCTACCTCAGAACTGGCTCTGGCTTGGTTTCCCCCATATCCTTGGTGGTTCACTTGCAAAGAGATGTTCAAACATCTTCAAAAGAAACCAAAGCCATCTGAGACTGTGACATGGGCTCGACACTGGCTCCACGATTTCCCAGGACACCTTCGATACGACCTTTCTGCCATGTCGATTAAATCTGATCAAGGCACAGGTGCGAATGCTTGGGAAAATCCCAACGTTTTTCATTTTCTATATCTTTAACCTTTGCTTTAATTGTTTCGATTTTCAGCCATCAGGATAAAGACAGCCGCTTCGAAGTCGAAAGAAGGGAGCGCCTCTCGAGCCTCTATCGAAACCATTGACAAAGTGACTCCATTCGAAACAACAACCATTGCTGCAACAACCACAACAACAATACCAACAACAACCAGTGTTCCAAATCCAACGGTAACCACTTAGCCTTGATGTTTCGAATTCACCAATGTTTTATGGTTTGCATTTAACTCTTTGTTTAAATCTTTTCAGACCAACAAACTTCCTCCTACTACTCCAAAGAAGCGAAAATCAAACACCACTGGGGAAGACCCCAAGACTGGAGGAAACTTACCAACTTCTTCGAAGAAGAAGCAGAAGAAGGATATTTTGAAAAGTACCGTTCCAACTAGTGTCTCTGGACTTGATTCCAGGGATGCTGCTCCATCACCCAAATCCAAAATTCCACCTTCGACCTCCAACGTAATGTTGGAACGCATAGCTAGCAACCTCTCCTCCGAGAGTCCACAGGTAAATTGAACTTTAAACTTTTGACAAAATTATTATTTATTACCTTGGTGCATGCTTTTGATGTTCTTTCGCTCCTTGCAGAATATCTTACATCCAGCTTCTACCACTTCGACCTCACCATCCAAAGCTGCTGCTCCACTCAATTCCTCTCCTCAAGGAGATTCCAGCAACCTTGTACAGAACAAAGGTTCCTCCAATATGGCGGTTCTGGCTGGGGCTTCTGAGCAGCAGGATGATCAGAGTACTTCTCCTCCTGTAAAAGAGACAACTGAAACACCACTTCAAACATCTGCAGAGGATTTGCAAAGAGCTTCTCTCCAAAAGTCCCCTCTTGAAACCCTTCAAGAGGACCCAAAGGACACTCAAACTGAAGGAGAGAAAGCTGATTCTGGCCAAAGAGACGAAGAATCTGTAGAAGAAGAGTCTGAGGAGGAGGATGCCAATGATGGTTCGACTGCTGGGACAAAGTCCAATGCAAATAGCAGCGAAAAAGAAGACATCGAAGTGGTGGACTTGGATGACGATGAAGAAGATCATGAGCACGGAACGAATGAAGGGGATGGTGACACAACCAACAAACCCATGGAGGTTGAAATGGACGTGACTCCCCTAAGTGTGGAACTCCCTCAACCGTCTTTGTCTCGAATGACTGACGAGGAGCTTGCACTCCTGAGACGAAATGACCCTATTGGGTACATGAAGGTGAAGCTGGCTCAAAGGGACGTTCCACTTGCTAGGGCTGGCACAAGTTCGACTAGCTATCCTCTTCCCACAGATGAAAGAATTGTACTTCTTAATAAGATTAGGAAAACAATTCTCAATGTGGATATATTCGAAGTGCTCAAACAAGATAGCACTGCTTGCTACACCATGAAGGAGTTGCTTACAAAAGTCAACCTTGCTACGTGCTCCTTGCCAGTTAGTACTATCTTGTTCGATCTTCAGTCTTTGCTGGACAACGTAACTGGTTACCTTCTCCAAGATGAATCTGCTGCCAGAAAGGTTCAAGAGAAACGCACTGCAATGGATGCTGCTTATGAACAAGCTTCGAAACTCTCTCAAGAAGCTGAGGATCAAGCTATGCATCTAAAGCAGGCGAAAACTGATTATGAGGCTCGAGCTGAGTCCATACTTCTCTGGGAAAGGCAGATTCAGGAGCTTCAACAGAAGGTTAAAGAGGCTAAAGAACAACAAATAGCCTTTGAAACCAATACTACTGGTAACCAATTCGAAGAGCTTCTCAACCAGGGGCTTGCAGAAATGGAAACTACATAACAACTCAAGGGAGAAGTGGCAACCTTGGAAGGAGCCAGGCGTTTCACTCAACAGAGACTTGAATATTTTCGAAGTACCTTCAACAGACTGAAGAATAATTCTTACTTCTAAATTTCAGTGTTTATTTGATTACAATTTGGTTTTTTATATGTAATATTCGAACAACGCCATTTTGGCATCTCAACTTGCCATTTTGGCATTTTTATAATATGTTGGCTACATTGTTACTATTCGAATCTCCTGCAGGCGTGGCTTATATTTCTTTAAATATTTCCCATTAACCTTTAGGATACGCTTATCATCCACCAGCTCTTCGATTTCATATGCATGTTTGAGAATACTTTTAATATTCGAAAAGGTCCTTCCCAATGAGGTGACCATTTACCTAGTGCTTTATTTTTCTTGTCCATGGGCAATATGACTTTCCAGACTAAGTCATTAATAATGAATGCTTTTTTCTTCACCCTTTTATTATATGTCATGGCCACTCTTTCTTTTTGTCTCATCAAAATTTCGAATGCATGTAATCTAACTTCATCCAACTCAACTAATTCATTCATCATCATTTCCCAATATAATACAGCTGGGATTTCATTTTGTCTCTGAATTCGAACTGATTGTAGATGAATTTCTACTGGCAGCACTGCATCATGACCAAATGTGAGTTGGAAAGGCATAGTGTTAGTAGCTTCCTTAGGAGATGTTCTACAGGCCCATAATATTTGGTCTAAAGTTTTGTGCCAGTTTCTTGGCTTTTTACCAATATGTTTCTTGATTAATCCTATTATCACTTTATTGGCTGCTTCGACTTGACCGTTTGCTTGAGCATACTATGGCGTTGATGTTAGCAATCTAAACCCTATTTCTTGGGCAAATTCTTGCATCTTTCTACCAGTAAACACAGAGCCTTGGTCTGTGGTTATGCTCTCTGGCAATCCGAACCTATAGATAATGTGTTTCTTTATAAACTCAATAATAGCCTCTTGATCAGCGACTATTAATGGTATAGCTTTGATCCACTTGGTAAAATAATCTATTCCTACCAAGATATATTTCTGTCCTTTGGACGAAGCAGGATTTATTTCTCCTATCAAATCCAATGCCCATCCTCTAAATGGCCATGGTTTAATGATCGAATGAAACTCACTTGCCGGGGCATGTTGAATCCCTGCATGTTTCTGACATTCCTCACATCCTTTAGCGAAGTCTATGCAATCTTTGAGCATGCTAGGCCAATACAAGCCGTATCGAAATAACAGCCATTTCATTTTATGGCCTGCTTGATGTGCCCCACATGCCCCATTGTGGACTTCTGACAATGCTAAGTATGCCTCACTTTCTCCTAGGCATTTCAATAATACACCCTCTTGGGTCTTTTTGAACAATTCGTTCCCCATGAGGAGATATGATAATGCTCTGTATTTTGTCTTTCTATCCACATTCATAGTTGGGTTTGCTAAATAACTCACCAGCGGACTTCGCCAATCTGCATCTGATAAAGTGTTTATGGCTAATATTTCGAATCCTCGTTTCTCAGCATATCCCAATTTCATACTTTCTAAATATGATGGTGTGAATCTAGTAGCCATAACTCTACCCCTTAATTCAACTAAATCCTCAAAATTCCTGACAGAAACTTTATAACCCGAAGCCAACTGTGCTAAGTCATTTGCTTCTTGGTTCTCTATTCTTGGTATGTGTTGAATATCCATGTATTCAAATTTCCTCAGTAGCCTGTTGACTATGACGAAGTATATCATCAAGTTTTCCTTTATGCATTTATACTCCTTTGTAATTTGTTTGACCACTAATTCTGAGTCTCCTTTAATTTCGACTCTAGTTGCCCCCAATTCCAACAAAGCTTCAAGTCCAACAATGAGCGCTTCATACTCAGCTTCGTTGTTCGAGCAACGAGGGCCATCTAATTTATACTTGAATTTTGTTGGGATTCCTTCAGGAGAAATTAGAAGGACTCCAACACCACTTCCATTCCTGTGGGTTGAACCATCAAAGTATAATTTCCATGGTTGCATTTCGACGTAGCTCATGACAGTCTGATCAACCAATGAATGGTCCACAATGAAGTCAGAAATCACTTGGCCTTTCACAGCTTTTAAAGGCATGAAAGTCAAATAATATTCTGTTAAGGCTAAAGCCTATTTACCAACTCTTCTATGCATTATTGGTTTTGAACGCATGTGTTTAATGACATCGAAATGAGATGAAACATAAACATCAACAGGCTTTATATAATACTTGAGTTTCATACAAGAGCAATACAAACAGAGACATAGCTTTTTTAAATGGCTATATCTGGTCTCTGCATCATTTAGTACTCTACTTAAATAGTATATGGCTCTTTCGATACCATTGCTATCTTCTTGTGCTAACATACTACCTAGACTAACTTCAGAGGTAGATATGTACAATCTCATGGGCTTCCCCCATGAAGGTGGAGACAAGATAGGAGGCTGAGAGAGGTATCTCTTTATCCTGTCAAATGCCTCCTGATGGGCTTCGTTCCATTCGAAGGCTTGGCCTTGCTTTAGACGAAGCAACGGAGAGAAAGCTTGGGTTCTTCCACTCAGGTTCGAAATGAATCTTCTGAGGAAGTTAATTTTCCCTAGCAGAGATTGCAACTCCCTTTTTGACGTAGGTGCTTTCATCTCCATTATGGCTTTGGTTTTGTTCTGGTTGATTTCAATCCCTTTCTTGTGAACCACAAAACCAAGGAAATCTCCAGCCTGCACAAAAAATGCACATTTAAGGGGATTCATCTTTAAGCCATGTTTTCTCATTCGTTCGAATGATTGGCTCAAATGATGCAAATGTTTTTCTACAGATATAGATTTGATGACTATATCATCAATATACACCTGCATGAAGGTTTCAATGAAATCATGAAAAATAGAATTCATTGCCCTTTGATAAGTTGCCCCAGCGTTCTTTAAACCAAAAGGCATCACCACCCATTCGTAGGTGCCTAAGGCTCCTGGGCAACGAAATGCTGTCTTTGCAACATCTTCTTCAGCAAAGAAAATCTGATTATACCCAGAGTATCCATCTAACATACTCAAGTATTCGAACCTTGCAGCATAATCTATTAGCATTTCTGCCACAGGCATGGGATATTCATCTTTAGGGGTTGTAGTGTTTAAATCCCTAAAATCTATGCAAATTCTTAAAGAAACCATTTTTCTTAATAACATGTACTATATTTGCTAACCATTCGACGTACCTTGTAGTTCTGATGAATTTGCAACGCAACAACCTTTCGATCTCAGCTTTAATCTTTGTGAGAACCGCTGGTGCAAATCTTCTGGGAGTTTGTTTGATGGGCTTCTTGCCATCTTTGATTGGCAGTCTGTGTTCGACCAACTCCCTCTTTAAACCAGGCATCTCGTCATAATCCCATGCGAAGCAATCTTTGTTTTTCTTGAGGACTTCGATTACCTCCTTCTTGAGGCCTGGGCTAAGTTTTGCACTTATGTAGGTTATTCTTTTTGTTTTTTCATCCCCTAAGTTGACTTCTTCGAGTGGATCCTGTGCCAACATTTTGGCACCTGAGTCTATGGGGTCCCTTTCGAAGCCTAAGGGTTCTTTATCGTAGATGGCATCCAACCTTTGATCCATCTCAAATTCTTTGAAGGGTGAGCATTTTGAGCCATCCCCACTTACTTCGTTCATCTTTACAGCTAATTTATTTATTTCAGCCTCTAAGGCCGCTTTTGATTCGTTCTCAGCCATATAGGCCGAAATCCTTTTGAAAAAGGTGGACTCAGTCATGGATAAGGTTGTCGAAGTCCCAGCCTGCTGGCCGTCTTTGTATAGTACTTTCGACTCCCTCGTCTTCACTGATTATTGTTCTATCCCAGTAAAGGCCATCATGGCGAAGGGTCATGTAGTAGTGGGCGTTTCTGGTTTCGTTAATCTCATCATTTGGAACACACGGAGCAATCTTTGCCATATTTTTATCATAATCCCTCTTGTCAACTAAATTGACTGTTGACATAAAGTAACTCTGGTCTGCTTCGATGTTTTCCACGATCCCATCATCTCTCCATAGAACTAGTCGCTGATGCATTGACGAAGGAACTGCCCCCACGCCATGGATCCACTCCCTTCCCAGCAATAAGTTGTAGTTGGCCTTGGCTTCGATCACCATAAACATGGTGGGCCTACAGCTTGAGCCTATTGTCAATTCCAACTGGACCACTCCCAGTGTTTTGCCCACTTTCCCCTCATAATTGGACAGAACCATATTATGGGGTTTGATGTCTCCTTCGCGGATCTCTAATCTTTTCAGCATGAAGTGGGGTATCAAATTGACTGCAGCACCCCCATCCACTAGAACCTTGTTCACACCATGGGCACCAATTTTTGCCCGAATAAATAGTGGCTTAAGATGGTTCTTCATAGCAGGTTCTGGATGTTCGAAGAACGCATTTTGCTCCTCGACAGCCCCATTGTCCATCACATAGTAGCACACAGGCCTATGCTTCATCAAATCTATGGTATCTTCTTCCTCATATTCATCAATTTTGGTTTCCTGCCCAAATTCACAGGGAAGCACAGATACCACGTTGCAGTTTAGGTTGAAAGAAGACTCCCCCTCCGATTCGAAGTTATCTGTTATCATATCTTCGTCTTCTTTTGGGCCTGGAGTGTATTCCTTTGGTTCATCCAGTTGTACTTCAGAGAAAAGCCTCCTATTAACTGGAGGTTTGTCTTCAGTTTGATTTTTTGGTTTGTTGGTGCTAGATTCACCTTGGTTCTTTGTTGAAGTGACCCCTTTATTTGCCACAACTTCTCTCTCAGCCTTTCGAATCCTCTGTTTCCTGCGCCACTGGGATCTCTACATGGGGTTCCTCCCTTTGTAGTTTTCTAACCTTACCTCTTCCCTTTTTGCTATGTTGAATTGCCTTCTGTATGTCATAGCATGGCGTGCATTTCGTTCGGTGTTTCTCCATCTGTCTTTGCCTTTGTCATTTCTGACTTGCAGCCATCTGTCGGTTGGCACTTCAGCAGGGAGTTTGAAAGTCACTCTTCGAGCAGCCTTGGGGTGAGGGCTATCAGGCCTTCGTTGTTTGTGTCTGCTGTCGAAACGTGGGCCCATCTGGATAGTTTCTTGATGGTTCCAGCAAGGGGAGAAGGGAATCGTTTCGAAGGCTCTGGCCATGCTTTGATCATACACGGCAGAACACCTTGGGCAAATCAAGCACTTGGTTTCCCCTTTGTAGCAGCGAAACACAAATTCCAACAAACTTTCTCCAGCCTTAGGATAACACCTGAGCAGCTGGTTATCCTGGCGCCAATTGTTGCCAGTTCGAGCCCTCTGTACCCTTTCGAAATTCGCAGCGATTCTCTGATTGCAGAGGATGCTGCACCTAGGGCACAGTATCATGCCTGTATCTCCTTTGTGGCATGTCATGAGGTAATCCTTGAGACTAGCATCTCCAGCGTGATTATCCTCCATTTTATGCTTCTCTTTTTCTATGTATCTTTCTACCTCCTCCATCTCAGAGCGAGGCCTCTCCATATCCACCATATTTATCTCAACATCTTCCCCCTTAGCTTCATCATCTCCCCATCCTGTGGGCTTTATATCTTCAATGTGAACCTTCGAACTCTCTGGGGCAGAATATTTGACCAAATAGTCAAATTTTCCACTAGGTTCCCCTAGAGTGTCCCATATTTCCTTCTGAGGGGAAGTTGGCTTCGTGATTTGGACTTTCTCCAATTCCAGCCTCAGGCCTTCAGGGACCTGTGTTAGTTCTTGGTTTTGATTTTCCTGGCCTTCAGTAGCCTGGGTTTCTTTTGCAACAGCTACAGGTGCTACTTCAATCGAAGTCTCTGGTATCTTTTGGATGTCTTCAGTGACCTCCTTATCGACTTCGACCACAACCCAACTTTCGTTTTCAGTACCTTTCTCTCCTGTTGGGACATGACTTTGGTCAACTTCCACCATGTTAATCTCTCCAATGCACGCAGGCTCAGAGTAGTTGGTGTATGCGACGTCCAAGGGATCTTCGTCCACTTTCATCTTTGACTTATCAACAAACTTCAGTCTGCCATCTTTGATTGCATTCTGGATTAGGTCCCTGAAAAGAAAACACTGTGAGGTTTTGTGGCCTAGGAAACTATGATATTTGCAAAAATCCTCTCTTCTTTCTTTGATCTAAAGGAGGTATTTTGACATTTTATGGCACAATGAGTTGGCCATCTTTGACAAGTAAATCAAAAATATCGTCACATTTAGTGACATCGAAGGTATAAACCTTCTTTGGGAATTTGTCACTTTTCTCATTTTCAACAATCTCTTTCCCTTTTGTGGGAACTAATAGCTTGCAGGAGTAAGGTGGTGCCTGTTTTAATTCAGCGAGGTCGATTTCGACCTCTTCGAATTCGAATTCAGGATAGTCCTCTGCTTCCTCAGTTCCAACGTAGGAGATCCTTTCCTTCTTGTTATTTTTGAAGACTCTGGCCTTTTCGGCTTTTAGCCTTTTGACCTGTCGAACCCTATCGGCTAACTGAGCCATGTCCCTCAAATATTGAGTGTCTAGTTTCTTTCGAATAGAGTAATCCAAGCCACCAACGGCCATTTCGACTAACTCATGTTCAGGCACTACTGTGTAACATCTGGATTTCAAGAGCCTAAATCTATTCAGATAATCATCTATGGGTTCAGTGAACTTTCTCTTGACACTGGCTAATTCCTTCAAGCTTATTTTCGACTGTCCCATATAAAATTGTTCATGGAATAATCTCTCCAAAAGAGCCCAAGTATCGATGGACCCAGGAGGCAAAGTGGTGAACCATGTGAAGGCGTTTTTAGTCAGGGAACTTGGGAAGTATTTGATCATGAGATCTTCATTATTGGCTATATCTCCCGCTTCGGTTAGATATCTGGCTATATGTTCGACTGTTGACTCATTGGTATCCCCAGCGAACTTTGTAAACTTAGGGACTTTATATCCCCTTGGCAAATCAGTATGCATTATGCAATCTAATATAGGAGAAGCATAATTTGGCCTTCTCATTCCTATGTTGAGGCCATTCTGGGCCATGACTCTCTCTATCATGGTGGTTAGATTGTTTTCTGCCAAGATGTTATCGTTTCGAATTCTATAAACGACTGCATCGGCATCTTGATTTCGACCCACCATGACAACCCCCCTAGGTTGTTCTTCTCGAAACTCTGGGACTTCCAGCCTTTCGACCCTTGCCCCTGGTTCCATAATTTCTCTTTGTGGGCTTGGGATTATTGGGGCTTCTAGCCTTGGTGCCCTTGCCCCCAAGTTAACTTCTTCTCTAGGTGGTCTATAAATTGGGTCGTTAGCAACTTGTTCCATAATGGGCATGTTTGCTCGAACTCCCGCCTGATTCTGCCTACGCCTTTCTGGGGGAGCAAAGAAATCTGCTATTCGACTCATGTTATCAGCATTTTCTCTATTTGTCACAGTCACATTTTGTACTATTGGGGCAAATATTTCCTGCATAGTTTGTGCTAACACCCCTATCATATTATGGTTCGTGTCATCCATCAATTGCCTAAAAGCCAACTGGTTTTCTGTGGTTAAAATAGGCATTATGCTATAACCCACTGACCCTTGGTTATTTGTCATAAACTGATTCGCCCCAGACCCAGACCCTAATTGTGGTGATGAATTCAATGTGGAATTGTGTAAACCTGCCATAAAAGATGTTGGCATTCCGTAAGAGGAATTTCTGGTTCTATTACCATCAAAACCGGGTGGTCTAGTTAGTGGAGTGGCGAAATGGGATTGTGTCCCTAAGGGTGGAACAAATCCCCCAGGATAACCAATGGTTCCAGTATTTCCTAAGATCGAACTATTAATTGATATGGCACTTACTCCATTAGTGGCTATATTACTGGTTAAAGACGCAACCGACTGTGCATTCGAAGGGATCACATTAGATGTTCCCATTGAAGTGGATACACTAGTGCCTGTTGTATGTGGGGCATTTTGTTCCCCTTGTTCATTGTCAGAATTAGACATCTTGTTCAAACATTTTCTTCTGGATAAGGGTTGGTTGCTGTTGGTTATTTTACCACTTCTCAGGTTCATAAAACAGCAAACTTCTTAGGTTCCAACGTTTTTATAATGGTTATGTCTCAACAATCTTTATTCTAATGTCCAACGATTGGTCCCACCAGGTGTGCCAATTTATTTCCAGTGATTTCTGGTAAACAACCGCTAGTCTTCCAAACTATCGAATAAACTTATTGACTGTTATTCAATTTCTCTGGTAACTCGCAGGATCGACTAGATTGATCCTAGGACTTGTTGGTCATTAGGGTAACTCTCATGATCGAACAGGTATTCATGGTTGGTATTTAGAGTGTTGTGTAGGTGTTTGACTTATTTCAATTTCTCTCTTAAAGATCTAAAGGTGTAATCAAAATATATGTGCGCGAAACTAAATTGTATGAATAAATGTTAATTGTAAAGACATGTAAACTTCAATAAAAGACAAGTAAATGGCTTCGAAACATAAAACAAAACAGTTAATGTAAAAGATGCTCTAGAATTTAAAAGAATCGAAATATGAAGAAAGTGTTTAATGCAAGAAATCTGTAAAATGTCTTTAAGTAAAAATAGGCGTTCGAAGGATAAAACTTGAAGATAAAGGCATGAAAAGTATGACAGTTTTCTGAAATGGAAAGAAAGCATTTAAATGTAAGGCATCAATGAAAAGATTTCGAATAAAAATACTTTAAATGAGAAAACTTGTAAATGGTATTTGGCAGAAAGATAAAGGAAAGTACTGGAAATGATAAAGGGTTTTCATTAAATCATAAACATGTGGTGCTATCATACGTACATTGCTCTTGCATTCGTTTCCCTAGCCATGTGGTAATTTGAATGTTTACTGAGTATTTAGTACAATAGATATGACACACGAAATCCTAATGCTAAGACTTCTATTTATACTACTTCGACCATAACGGTCTTGCTATAAGATTATGCCACGTTCAGAACATGCACAATAATGCCTCTCTCTTGTTTCCACGTGTCTTCAAATGCTCCAGCACATAAATTTCAAACTTCGAATGTCCCGCTTGCATTTGAAATTCAAATGTTTTGGCACTTCTTTGCTTCGAACGCATTCCTTAGATACAACCTTGTTGTCATTTCGAGACTTCTTTAGATATGTTCCCATAATTGCCACTCGAAGCTCCAAGCTTTGATATGCTCATTCGAAACACTGCTTCTGCTATTTCAAAACATGACGCTTTGTTTCATTTCGGTCGAAACGTTCAATTCACTTGGCTTCTAATAATATTATCAAAATCTTCAGCCAACACTATGCCAATGACTTATTGAATCCCTGAATTCAACAAATTATATACTTGTGTCTCGTTATCAATTATTAGATTTTACTTAATTCTCGTTTAAACCCCAACATCCTAATTTTATAATTAGCCTTAGCTTTACACAGTGATCCTAGATAATATTAGTTTAACCATCAGTCTTTGTAGGTTCGATATCTTTTAAAACCACGCGATTAGACTATGCACTTGCACTCACTACACCCGACAGACTCTCAAAGTCGCGATCGAGTTTTTGGCACCGTTGTCGGGGACTAATTTAGTCAATATTGTTAATCCCTTTCTACGCAGTATAGACTAAGGCAACCAATTTTATTTTTATTTTAACCGTTGATTGTTTGCCTAGCACTCGCTCTCAAGGCGAAGAATTAGAGAAACCAATCGACGAGGTCGAGCATTTTGTTAGTATAAGACGCCGAATTAGAGAATACTAAATCAAGTACAACCTTCCTGAATTCAATCTTCCTAACTATTCTCTTCCTGGACCAAGAATGGTTGAAGAACCCCAAAATCTCCCTCTGAAGGATTATGTTGCCCCATCGCAAGAGGAACCCCACCACGGTATTGCTGCTCCAACCATCACTCGAAACATTTTTAATTAAAACCTTCGTTATTACAAGTTGTCCAACAAAACCAATTTTCAGGATGTTCTACAGACGATCCAAACCTTTTTTTGTCCGTGTTTGTGTAGTACACATACACAGTGAAAGCAAATGGTGTCAGCCCTGAAGCAATAAGAATTCGTCTTTTTCCTTTCTTATTACGGGATAAAGCTATAGCATGGCTCTAGTCTCTACCATCCAACTCTGTTACCACATGGAACAAGTTGAAGAAAGTTTTCCTAGCGCGATATTTTCCGCCAAGTAAGACGGTTATGCTAAGAGCCAATATCAACGGTTTTAAACAAAAGGAAAGTGAATCTCTCTTAGAAGCATGGGAAAGATACAAAGACATGTTGTGACTCTATCCTCATCAAGGTCTAGAAGAACGGCTGATCATCCGCACCTTTTACAATGGTCTCTTGTACAACACAAGACTAATTATTGACGCTGCTTCTGGCGGTGCACTGATGGATAAACCATACCATGATGCCTATCAACTTATAAAAATTATGGCTCAAAATAATTAACAATGGGGAAGCGATAAAACCATTATGGAGAAACCTCAAACGGAAGGCAATATGCACGAAGTTAGTAGCTTAAACCAAGTTAACACTAAGTTAGAAGCCCTTAACCAAAAGATAGAAAGCTTTACCATAACTCCCGTGGCCACTGTGGCCGCAGTAGCTCCAAACTCTGATTTATGCCGACTTCACGCGCATGCTGCACCCGAATGTCCACTCTTAACAGGAGTACCCATTGATCAAGTGAATTATGCTCAAGGGAACCCCTATGACAATAACTATAACCCTGCTTGGAAGAATCATCCAAACTTCTCATACAAAAGCAACAACGCTTTCTACGCACCTGGCAAGCTCCTACTACACCCCCAGGATATCAAAAATCCACCCAAAATGTCTCAAATATTCCGAATATCCCTAGGAAGTCCGACATTGAACTCATGATAGAAAACTATGTAGCCACCCAAGCTCAAACTAATAAATATTTCCTGAATCAAAATATTATTTCCTGAATCAAAATATTCACACCAGTGAATAAATTAAACAATTGGCAAATAAGGTTGATGCTCTTGCCACGCACAACAAAATGTTAGAAACACAAATCTCCCAAGTGGCTCAACAACAAGCCTCTCCAGCTAGAACTTTTCCTAGACAACCCCAACCAAATCCAAAGGGACATGCTAATGCCATAACACTTCAGAGTGGGACAAAACTAGACGGACCAACTGAACCTAGAGTCGAGAACCCAACCATGTACTAGAAACATGGAAAAGGGACTGAGAAGAAAGATGAGCCGAAGGAAATAGAAAAAGAAGGTGACCGTGAATAGGTCATAGAAAAATAAGAACCTTATGTGCCTCTACCACCCTATAATCCACCTATCCCATATCCTCAAAGATTTGCTAAGTCTAAAAATGTAGGGCAATTCAAGAAATTTGTCGAACTTCTAAAACAACTTAACATTGCCATACCTTTTACAGAAGCTAACACACAAATTCCCTCATATGCTAAATTTATTAAAGAAATCTTATCCAATACGAAAAATCTTGAGGATAATGAAAATTTATTTGTTCAAGAAAGTTTGTCAAAATTGAAAGGGGTTCCCAAGGCATTTTGTTTCTCTAGAATATGTTTTCAAACTAAAAAAGTCACTCTGTGGTCTGAAACAAGCTCCCAGAGCTTGGTATGAAAGACTAAGTAACTTCCTGTTAGAAAAGGAATTCACCAGAGGAAAAGTGGACCCAAACCTGTTCTGTAAGACAGTTAAGAATGGCATTTTAGTATGTCAGATTTATGTTGATAACATCATCTTTGGATCTACTAAACCCTCTCTGGGAAGAGAGTTTGGTAAATGTATGCAGGCAGAGTTTGAGATGAGCTTGATGGGGGAACTCAAATTCTTTCTAGGCATTCAGATAAACCAAACTCCAGAAGGAACTTACATTCATCAGAGCAAATATGTCAGAGAACTTCTGAAGAAATTTGATCTCTCAGAATGTAAGCCCTCAAAGATTCCAATGCACCCCACGTGCATTCTGGAAAAGGAAGAGGTAAGTAAAAAGGTAGAACATAAGGTCTACAGAGGTATGATTGGTTCTCTTCTCTATCTGACGGCTTCAAGGCCTGACATTTTATTTAGTGTTTGCTTATGTGCTAGATTCCAATCAAATCCTAGAGAAACTCACTTAACAGCAGTTAAGCGAATTTTCAAGTATCTGAAAGGTATTACTAATCTGGGTTTGTTTTATAGAAAATCAAATGATTATAGCTTAGTAGGATATTGTGACGCTGACTTTGCTGGAGACAGAGTAGAACGTAAAAGCACTTCTGGAAGCTGCCAGTTTCTGGGAAAAAATCTGATCTCATGGACCAGCAAGCGACAGTCCACAATAGTTGTTGTACCCCAAAATTTTCCCTCCCATATTCTTCAAAGTTTTGACAAGCATCATCTAAATTTGCTCAAATCTACTCAAGGGTTGCACAGTCAAACCATCCTCCTAAGCCAGTCAAAATTAGGGTTTTGGTTCTTGCAAGGAAGTTGAGGTTTTCAAGGGCTCAATCAAGTCACATATGCCTATACACACTGTCAAGCATCTACATGCCAAGTTTCAAGGCTCACAAAGTCAAGTTGCACAGTCAAAAATCCTAATTGCTTCACAATCAACTGTAGGGGTAAAATGGTCATTTGGCAGTCAAAAGTCAAAATTTTTGGTCAACATCTTATTTTGAATCCACAATCATCATTGGATCAAATCTCGATCATGATTCCACAAGAATGGCTCAAAAATCATCAAGATGCAAAAGTTTCCATTTTTGGACAGCTGAAAAGTCAACTGTAACTTGACCAAGGCATAAATGTTTCATGGTTCATCAGAAAAATCCCATCCAATGCTCATTTTGAAGGGGATGGCATTTCCTACAACTCATCTTCACATTCCAAGTCCAAGAAATGCTCTCACAAAAAGTTATCAATTTCAACATTATAGGTCATTTTCAAAAGTCAACAAAAAGGCATTTTAAGTCAAAGACCATAACTTGAGATTGTTAACTCAAAATGACATGGGACCAAAGGCATTGGTTAGAGGACTTCAAGACCTTTCCAAAATGTCAAAGAACATGTTCATATGATCAAAATTGAGCAAGATATGCATTGGAGAAGTTGGGAAATTTTTGTGAAATGACTCATCAACAGGCAACCCTACACCGGTTCCTTCTCAACCTAAGAGGTAGTTTTACACGAACTCATCATCAGGCAACCCTACATCGGTTCCTTCTCAATTTTCAGACGAAGGCTTACGCGGACTCACCCTCCACAAGTAACCCTACACCGGTTCCTTTTCTTTCAGAAGAAGTCTTACACGGACTTATCTCAAGATGACCTTACCCCGGTTCATCAAGAAGTTTTACACGAACTTATCCTGCAGTAACCTTACCCCGGTTCCTCCAGAAGTCTTACACGGACTTATCTCAAGATGACCTTACCCCGGTTCATCCAGAAGTTTTACACGAACTTATCCTGCAGTAACCTTACCCCGGTTTCTCCAGAAGTCTTACACGGACTTATCCCGAAGTAACCTTACCCCGGTTCCTCCAGAAGTTTTACACGAACTTATCCCGAAGAAACCCTACACCGGTTCCTTTTCTTTCAGAAGAAGTCTTACACGGACTTATCTCAAGATGACCTTACCCCGAGTCATCAAGAAGTTTTACACGAACTTATCCTACAGTAACCTTACCCCGGTTCCTCCAGAAGTCTTACACGGACTTATCCCGAAGTAACCTTACCCCGGTTCCTCCAGAAGTTTTACACGAACTTATCCCGAAGAAACCCTACACAGGTTCTCTCTCTCTCCAGACGTAGTTTTACACGGGCTCGTCGTCAAAGAAACCCTACACAGGTTCTCTCTTCCCAAAGTTGCAGTTTTACACGGACTCGTCATTAGAAACCCTACCCAAGTTTTACTTCTTCCAGGATGCAGTTTTACACGGGCTCATCATCAAAGTAACCCCACACAGGTTCCCTTCTCAAACTCCAGACGTAGTTTTACACTGACTCATCATCAGTAAACCCTACACAGGTTTCCTTCTCAGCTCTAGATGCGGTTTTACACGGACTCGTCATCAAAGTAACCCTACACAGGTTTCCTTCCTTCAAAGATGCAGTTCTACACGGACTCATCGTCAGTCAACCCTACACAGGTTTCCTTCCTTCAAAGATGCAGTTTTCACACGGACTCGTCATCAGAAACCCTACCCAGGTTTAACTTCTTCCAGGATGCAGTTTTACACGGGCTCATCATCAAAGTAACCCCACACAGGTTCCCTTCTCAAACTCCAGACGTAGTTTTACACGGACTCTTCATCAGTAAACCCTACACAGGTTTCCTTCTCAGCTCTAGATGCGGTTTTACATGGACTCGTCATCAAAGTAACCCTACACAGGTTCCTTCTCCATTTCAGATGCAGTCTTATACGGACTCCTTATCAGTAAACCCTACACAGGTTTCCTTCCTCCAAAGATGCAGTTTCACACGAGCTCATCATCAATCAACCCTACACAAGTGCCCTTCTTTCCGAGATGCAGCTTTACACAAGCTCAACATTAGGCAACCCTACACAGGTTCCCTCTTTCAACTTACAAAAATTACACCTCCAGATGGCATCTATAAGCCCATCCACCTGTCAACAGTCTCCAAATGGCATCTATAAGCCCATTCCCAATAAGGTTCAATCACACCCCCAGATGGCATCTATAAGCCCATCCTCCTATTCACCATATCTCCAAATGGCATCTATAAGCCCATTCCCGACAAGGTCTTGTCACGTCTCCAGATGGAATCTATAAGCCCATCCTCCCATCCACCATCTTTCCAAAATGGCATCTGTAAGCCCATTCCCGCTATCACACTGCTGATACTCTACTATGTGAGTGCAAATTTCTGGGCACTTTAGTGTTTAATCATCTTCCACCTTCGGATCACGAAAGGCACGCAAGCCAATCTACATCCTCAGGTCTAAGAAGATTGAACAGGGGCAATTGTTGTACCCCAAAATTTTCCCTCCCATATTCTTCAAAGTTTTGACAAGCATCATCTAAATTTGCTCAAATCTACTCAAGGGTTGCACAATCAAACCATCCTCCTAAGCCAGTCAAAATTAGGGTTTTGGTTGTTGCAAGGAAGTTGAGTTTTTCAAGGGCTCAATCAAGTCACATATGCCTATACACATTGTCAAGCATCTACATGCCAAGTTTCAAGGCTCACAAAGTCAAGTTGCACAGCCAAAAACCCTAATTGCCTCACAATCAACTGTAGGGGTAAAATGGTCATTTGGCAGTCAAAAGTCAAAAATTTTGGTCAACATCTTATTTTGAAGCCACAATCATCATTGGATCAAAACTTGATCATGATTCCACAAGAATGGCTCAAAAATCATCAAGATGCAAAAGTTTCCATTTTTGGACAGCTGAAAAGTCAACTGTCACTTGACCAAGGCATAACTTTTTCATGGTTCATCAGAAAAATCCCATCCAATTCTCATTTTGAAGGGGATGACATTTCCTACAACTCATCTTCACATTCCAAGTCCAAGAAATGCTCTCACAAAAAGTTATCAATTTCAACATTATAGGTCATTTTCAAAAGTCAACAAAAAGGCATTTTAAGTCAAAGACCATAACTTGAGATTGGTAACTCAAAATGACATGGGACCAAAGGCATTGGTTAGAGGACTTCAAGACCTTTCCGAAATGTCGAAGAACATGTTCATATGATCAAAATTGAGCAAGATATGCATTTGAGAAGTTGGGAAATTTTTGTGAAATGGCAAAAGTCAACTATCCTTGAAACTTCAATTTTTGACAAAAGGGCCCACTTTTTTCCAATTGATTCAGCCTTTTCATGCCACCCACGTGTCCCATGATCAATTTCAAGATCAAATAATTATTTTTCTATTTTTATTTAATTTTTATGGATTTAATTCATTTTAATCCATAATAATTCAAGTAAATCTAAAAAAATTAATTAAATGGTATCTTATGGTTTGAATAGCCTTCATGAAGCATTTGCAACCTACCAATTTCGTGCTAAGCTCATTTAGGCATGAAAATTCAAATTTTGAACAAGCTTTGAAAGGCCTTTAATGGTGGTTAAGACAAAATCCAAAGCTTAATTGCAATGATTAAAGGCTCCTAAATGTGACTTATTCTCACTCATTACTACATATGAAAGCCTTGCAAGCCTCATTCACAACCTAGAGTGTGCACAAACGGCCAGAGCAAAATCCAAAAAGTGTCAAAAAAAAGTGTGAGATCAAAAGGAGTGTTGCAAGCATTTTCAGGCCAAAAGAAGAACGTGACTCTCTTCTTTGCCATACTCTGAAGCTAAAGCAACCCTTTCCACGTCCTAAGATCCATCATACCGCGTTGTAAGTTTTCCCAGGTCACCTCAAAATCCCATATTATTTTTTCTTACATACTTGTGTGCAGGCTTCAAAGAAGGCTTATCATGCGCCTCACAAATCCAAAGCGCCAAGTGTCTCCAAGTGCAAATCCAATGGCCACAAGGGAAGGAGCATCATGTTCTCAGGTCAACACAGGCGCAGGCAGTCCAGAAAGTCAACGAGCTTTGTGCAAATGGGCCTCACAATTCCATTAACACCTCCAATCTGGCCCAAAACCCCCCTTGGGTTTGCAATTTTTATTTTGTCATTTTTATATTTTGTTTGTCTTATTTTATTTTTTCCCTTTTATTAACTATTAACATAATTAATTTTTTTTCTATAAAAAAATCAAAAAAGAACTAATATTATTATTATTATTAATTTCATTTTATTTTTGTAAATAAATACTAATAAATTGAATTAATTTTAATTAGGCAACTTTAACCTTTTTTCTTAATAACTAAAATAAATTTAGAATTAATTTTATTAACTTTTAATTTTATTTCCTTTTATTTTATTTCATTAAAAACATAAAAATACAAAAAACATTTTTCTTTTAATTAATTAATTAATTAGTTTAATTACTAGTTTTAATTTCATTAAATCACAAAAAAGGACAAAAAAATTCAATTCTTTTCTTAAAAGGGTCAAAACCCTTAAGACTTCCCGATTTAATTTCTATTCGCGCATATTTTATTTTGATTATTTATGTAACTGTCTCCAGATATGTAATAGTTAAATAGGAATTTTACCGCTTTATTTATTTTCCTGCACTTTATTTACCAAAACGGGTTTTTGTCTTTGGCGATGTATAGACCCGCGCCTTGTAATAGCATAGAATTTACATTTCCGCAATTTACTTTCCGCACCCCTAACTGTTAAACGCATGAAAGAATGTATGTAAATAAAATCAATCGGTAGCTCACAAATAACATGTACAAAGACAATTAACTGAAAAACAACACACAAAGCACATGCCACTTCTAGGGTACGCTCACTGGTTGCCTCGAACGTGGTCATCAAGTATAGGGTGTCTTAGAGGTCGCCCTTCTGTCCAAAAGATCCAGTTGCCTCGAAACAGTTGCCTCGAAACGGTTGCCTCGGATATAAAGGATCTAGGACATTAGGGTTACTTTTAAGGTGTCCTACCATTACTTCGGTGACCACACATGTCCCGATAATCGAATTGACCCGAACACCTCCAACGATGGTGCTACCTACCTTTCAATGGTGGGATAGCACTATCTAAAGGACTCTTACACAACCTAATTCCTTAGAGTAGGTAGATCTCATGGGTACTTGCTCTTTTCAGAACAAACAAAAACAACTTTTCGCACCCCACGCTTTCAAAAAGTTTTCAAACAAAACACTTCATACACTCTTGAGGACTGATACAAGAGTTACTTAGAAGTTTTTCAAACGAACTTTTTCAAAACCCATTCACACTTGAAAAGCAAACAATTTTGAAAACATAAGAGCAAGTACCTAAGAGCCCGTGGATAACCACGGATAGAAAGGGTGCTAACACCTCCCCTTTCTATAAATCTACCTCCCGAACCGAGAAACATCTCGAATAAGGAATTTTGTTGTGCTTTTGTCCTTTCCATATTGGAGAACATAAAAGACGGTGGCGACTCTTGCTTACCGCGACATTTCGCGAAACCAGCTTAAAAACAGTCAGTTCTATTTCCACCGATCACAATAGCACTATCAATAGCAAAAGCTGAATACATAGCAGTTGTTAGATATAGCACGCAAATGCTCTGGATGAAAAGTCAACTTGAAGACTTCAACATATTTGAGAGAAACATTCCCATCCTCTGTGACAACACTTCTGCTATAAGTCTCAGTAAGAATCCGATTTTGCATTCTAGGGCTAAGCATATAGAAATGAAACATCATTTTATTAGGGACTATATTCAGAAAGGGATTCTAACCTTAAAATTTATTCATACAGACCATCAATGGGCTGATGTTTTTACAAAACCTCTTTCTGAAGATAGGCTCAACTTCATTCTAAAACATCTCAGCATGAAGTTATGCCCAGAATAACATGTTTTATTTATATCTTAACCCTTAGAACTTTATGATTTTCTGTGAACAACTGATCAACCTGTCTTCAGAGTTTAGAAGTACAAATTGCACCAGAATCTATCCAGGAAGATCTGAACATTTCATTTCAAGGATAGAGGCGTGCAGTTCACAACATCAAACACCTGTCATCCTCTCATATGCTACCTTCTGAAGCTGAAAACGCGTTCAATTTCTGAAGGGTTCAAGGCGCTGATTGGATGCATTGAGACACTTGTAAGCGGTAACCGTTCAATATCTTTCTAAATCCCCTAAATTCAGGTGTCATTAATGCATATAATCATTACTAATTTTTTCTTTTACTCACTGTTTACGTTTTCAAGAAACCTATTTAAACTCAAAATTACTTTTTTCATTCATTCACTTTTACTCTTCTCAATATTTTCTCTTGTTTCAAGTTCTTTCTTTCAAAAACCCTTTTCATCTTCCTCAAAATCCCGTGTGAACAATGGCTTCTTCATCAAACCTCAAAAATCTCAGTGCTCATGAATTTGCTTCAACGGAACAGTACTAAGAACCCCATAGAACGCTCCTCACATCTATTGATAATATGGAAGTTCTCTCTGAACTGATTATTGATTTTGAGAGCTTGCAAAAAAATGGCTTCAACCTGTATGAAGACGTTACTGCACAAGGATGGAACAGGTACTTTGACCGTCTATTGGGGCCAACCTTTCCCATTCTCGTCAAAGAATTCTAGATACATGCTTCTTCATCAAATCACCAGGTTACTTCTTATGTTATGGGGAAGAAAATTGTGATAACAAAAGACCTTAGTGCGAAGCTTCTTGGATACAACAGTGGTGGTATCAGATGCATTGACATGGCTGAGAGATGCTCTTACCTAAGATCAATTGCAAAGGAAATTTTTACTTCGGGACAACCCTCTAGTAAAATCAGAGATTTGAAGGATCACCACAGAATTTGGGCCAGAATCATTCTGGGATGCATCCACCACAGGAAGCCTACAAGCTCTCCTTATTATATCAATATTGATCAGCAATTTCTGATGTATTTCATTTCTAAGAAGACAATGGTAAATCTTCCACACTTGTTCTTCAACCATCTCATAACAAGTGTGAAGGAAACCAGAAAAGACGAAAGGACCAAGAGGGATTGGATTCCCTTAGGAAGGCTGATATCAGATATTCTAACAGAGAATAGGCTGATAGAACATCTGACGGAGGCTCGGGAAATAAGCACATTGGAAGCAACTGTTGGGAAGCCCCTGAACGCCAAGAACCTGAAGAAAATGAAGATCATTAAGAATACCAAGAAGGAACCAACTGTTACTGCTCATGAGGCCATTACTTCAAGAAGGATACCTCTGAAGGATTTTCCTTTATTTTCTGAGATAGACTCCAAACCAGAAATAATAGTCAAATACCTTGAAGCTTGCATGGCTGATGGAACTGCTCCAGAAATCAACATTCAGGATCTGCACAAGGCTGCTCCAGAAGTTGTGTTAAAGAAATCAAAGAAGAGGAAAGCAGCGGGAGAAGGACCCTCTCAAAGGACACCTAAAGCTGCCAAAAAGAAAGGTAATTCGACCTCTGTTTTTGTTATAGAATCAATAACTGTTTCAACATCTGAAGCCATGCCTTCTCAACCAGAAAACTCATCACCCCAAACCTTTGAAGATTTTGACATAGAGTTTGACCCATCAGTAACTCTAGGTAATTTGTTGAATGAACCTCACTCCCCTAATCAAAATCCAAATCCTGAACATCATCAACCAAAACTTGCCAAAGTTCTGTCTGGCATTGAATTATTAGATCAAGATTTTTCCTCTCCCATACCAGAAAATCCAAACACTCAACAAGCACCAGAAATTCCTCAACCAGAAATCCCAAAATCTCCTCAACCAGAAACTCCACATCCACAATTACCTCAACAAGAAATTCCTCAACCAGAAAATAATCAACCACAATCTCCTCAACAACAAGATCGGAACCCCAAGTCACCACAACCAGAAATTCAACCTTCTGAAATTCCATCTTCTGATATTCCTGAATCAGAAACCTAATATGCTGCCACAAACCAATCTGAAGACTCTCCTTCAGACTCTGATACCACAATCCCAATACCTAGAATTACAGAACCTATTGCGGTTTGTGTGCCTCTCACCATTCATGACATTCCAGAAATTCCGTTATCCCTTAAATCCACACCACCAAACACCCCTACCAAACCAATTATCATTCCTGACTCTCACACTCCTTCACCCACTAACAGTCCAGCTGACAACTTAAGACTTGTCATTGATCCAATTGTGCTGGAAAGACTAGCTTCCATCTCACACACAACTACCATTCCCAAACCTAAACCAACTGCAACCACCTCAGATGTTGGTACAAGTTTGTTGATTTTTGAAACAGGAATGCAGGAATAGATCAATTCTTTGAAGCATACAAGTCATGAGACTTCTAATCATGTTGCTTCTAATTATATATGGGAAAGATTCAGAAAATGGGTCAATGCTGAAACTATGAAGTTGAAGGAATTAAGTTATGAAAAGGCTCGGCAAAAATTTAGTGATAAGCTGAAGGCTTTTCAAGACCAAGTTCTCAGCCAACTGTTCAAGAAAGATATCCTCTCGCTGGATAATGCTCCATGGAAAGAGCATCATCCTTAGATGTAGCTGAACCAGAATCAGAAAGTCTCTCTCTGACTACTGCTCCAGAAGACACCATTACAGCAGAAGAAATGGTTTACTCAGAAGAAGCTGCAGAATGTTCTGAGAAACATCCAACTCCTGAAGAGACACCAGCTTCTTCCTTAGTCATGCAAACTCTGGATGAGTTGAAGAAAGAAAATGCTTTAATCCATGCAAGACTGGATAAGCAGGAGGGTACGAACAAAGAGATTAAAAGTATTCTGGGTAAACAAGAAGACACTACAAACGAAATCAAAGGCATTTTGGGCAAGCAAGAAGAGTCAAATACTCAGATCAAGAGCTTGTTGGAAGCGTTGTTCACACGTCTTCCCCCTCCTTCTTAGATCTTCTTTTACAATTGTTTATCTGTAACTTTTATTTTTACCTCTTTGCTTCTGAAACTTTTCATTGCATTATGTTTTAAATATAATTCATCTATTTTGGCTCTGATTAAATTGCCTTTTTGATACCTAACAAAAAAGGGGGAGAAAGTACGATATTTTCAATAATGGTGTACCGGGACAAAAGTCTTAAACATTCTGAATTACTTAACCTCTACTTTCTGAAAAGTTTGAACAGGTACAAATTCTGATAGGAGATGCAGCTAAAACTCTAATGAGAAAGAACTTAAGGGAAGTAATAAACTCAGGGGGAGTTTCTCTTAAACCTTTTGTTCTTTATTTTTCATTGAAAATGCTAGTTTTTGTCATCATCAAAAAGGGGGAGATTGTTAGAACATAGTTTGATTCTACAACCCTTAGTTAGAATTTTGATGATAACAAATACAAAGAACAAATATGCACCCTAAAAATTATGTTATTGTGTAGGCAGAAGTTCTGACCAAAGCAGCATCAGAAGATAAGCTATAGAAGCTACACGCTGAAGCAATCAGAATTTGCGCTGAAGATTGATGACCAGAACCTACGTTTTAGTGAAGTAAACTCTGATTCTGAACAAGAGCATGATAAACTAAGTTATCAATGTGCTGAAGCATCAACAGCAGGCTAGGATGAAAGATTCTGAAGCGTTACTAATCATTCAAGACAACATCAATTACAACGGCTTCATTCAGACAGAATCTTATCCAAATGGAAACTGAGTTAATGACATTTATCATGCTTAATGATCAACAGGAATCCATTGCCTATATAAAAAAACTCAGTGATCAAATCGGTAACGATTTTGCATTTACTACTCACGAGAATTCAAAAAGCTGCAAGCATACTCATCATATTTCCACGCTCTAAATTTGTGTAAATTATCACAGTTGTGATAATAGTTTTTGTAACGAAAAACAACAACACACTGTACTGTTGTTTATTTGATTAAAACAGTGTTCCTTGAGATTAATCGGATTGTGGTTGTACTCAAGAAGACTTTAACAGTAGTTAAAGTAGTGATTGTAATCCTTTTGAGAATAGTGGATTGAGACTTAGTTGTAGAGAGGCGAAATCACCTTGACGGGTGGACTGGAGTAGTTTGAGATCAAACGAACTTGGATAAAAATATTGTGTCATTGCGCATTTAATTTCAAGTTTTCAATTCAACCCCCCCCCCCCCCCCCCTTCTTGTGTTTTTCATTTCTTCAGCCTATCTGCCAAGGTGAACGAAAGGTGGAAGCAATGCTTAACTAAGCGTACTCACAAAAAGTGAATACAACCTCTGCTGGGAACAGTCATGGTGAAGATTCGCGAATGAAAGACACTAGAAAATATGAATAGAAGTTAAACAAACGACTATTGAGGAATTGTATGTGATAATCATCTACTCATGGTTGCAAACTTGGGACTTGGCAGTTAGAGAAGAAACAAATTGATAAGTCATGGGTTGGAAACTCGCGATTCAGGGATCAGAGAAGAAACCAAACTGATAAACTCGTGACTCAGAAATCGGAGAAGAAACAAACTTACGAACTTGTGACTCAGAAGCCGAATAAGAAACACAAACGAAAAACTCATGATTCAGAGATAAGAGAAAACACAAACAAAAAACTCACGATTCATAGATCAGATAAAAACACATTGACAAACTCACGATTCAAGGATTGGAGAAAAACACATTAATAGACTCGTGACTCAGTGTTAGAGAAGAAATATATTGACAAACTCATGATTCAGGGATCATAGAAAAACACAAACTACAAACTCATGATTCAGGGACCAAAGAAGAAACATCATTGACAAACTCGTGACTCAAAAGTCAGAGAAGAAATAAATCTGACATACTCACAATTTAGGAATCGGGGGAGAAACGATATTGACAAACTCGCGACTTAGAAGTCGGAGAAGAAATAAATCTGACATACTCACGATTTAGGAATCCGAGGAGAAATAATACTGACAAACTCACGACTCAGAAGTCAGATATGAAATAGATCTGACATACTCACGATTCAAGGATCGGAGGGGAAGAAAAAATGACAGACTCGCAACTCAGAAGTAGGAGAAGAAGCAAATTGGAAAACTCACGACTCAGAGATCAAATAGGAAACAAATTTGACATACTCACAATTTAGGAATTGAAGGGGAAACAAATCAGCAAACTCACGACTCAAGATCAGAGAACAGACAAATCTGACAACTCGAGAGTTAAATGTATGTTAGGCCAAGGGAAGACATACAGATAGAAAAAAGACTAGTTGGAGGTAGAATCTTAACAAAGATAATGGAGATATATGTTAGGCCAGAGTTAGAAATATACAAGAAAGAGACCGACTGAAGAAGGCTCTAACAAGGGATGCTAACCGCAAATAGACTCCTGGAGAAAGAACACCTATTGAAGGCAAACTGGGGATAAAATATATGTGTCTAGTCAGAATTAGACACATATAAGAAAGATACCGATAAAAGTAGACTCTTAACAAAGGATGCTTGGGTAAAGGCGGATCAACAAAGAGGCTAAGACAAAGGTAGACTCCTAAGAAATTAACGTCGATCAAAGGCGAACTCCACAATGAAAAGAAGACTAGCCAAAAGTAGATTCTTAACAAAGATAATGGAGATAGATGTCAGGCTAGAGTTAGAAATATATAAGAAAGAGACCGAACGATGAAGGCTCTAATGAAGAAACGCTAATCAAAGACGAAGTTACTAGGGATACAAATAGACATTGACTCTGAATAGAACACCGATTGAAGGCGAACTTATAGGGGATAAAGATATGCATGTCTAGTCAGAGTTAGACACACAAAAGAGAAATTGGGCATCAAGAAACAAATGTTTGGAGTTGATAGCGAACAGAATAAATAAACTAATCGAAGAAAGCCCCAACAAGAAAGGATGCATTTGCCTAACCAAGGATGCCAGACAACTTGACTTTGAAGAGACATTGAAGGAATCTTAACAAATAAGGTTAGCTAAGCTAACAGAAGCAGAACCCGACTAGCGCGGATACCAAAGGGAAGGAACTGACTAAGCAGGACCCTTAGGGAGCACCGATGGAAGGTGTACTCTACAAGAGAAAGAAACCAACCGAAGGGGATTCTAACAAGGCTTTATGAAACACATTGGACTTTTGAGAGGGTATTGATGTTTGCAAAAGCACAAGAACTACATTATTCCTTAGGCCAAAGACACGGTATAATTCTTCAAGAGTGGCAATTATCTGAATTACCACACACCAAGTATGGGTACTCAAATACTTGAGAAGAAAGAAAGCCTATACACCGACTCTTTCTCGCACTCTAATCGTAAAGGCAAACACGGGCAAAAATAACGCAACAACGAGTTTTCAAAAAGAAAGACACTTGGTATATAAATTTTATTGTAGATTTATGACAAACTGACCTGAGGTCAAGAATGCTTGTAGATATCAACAACAAGAATATATGTCTTAAGGAAAACCTGTTGAGAATACCACTTGGGATTTCTGATTGATAGAATATCTTCGGAGCTACAAAGGGTGCCTGAAAAGGACTTTAATCTTTCTTATGCTTCAATGCATGTTTGAGATTTTTATTTTTAACGCAATGCTCCAAATCAATGGAAATGCTACGCACTTTTAGAAAATTCAATGCAATGCAATGTAATGATGATTACCATATGCAAGGTGCCAAAGCGAGGATATCTGTTGGGAACTAAAAGGATAGAATCCTATCTTATGAATTCTAATGATGAAAACCCACAAACTGGAATTAAATCCTGATATCACCTGAGGATAAGAAATTTAATTTCAGTTGGAGATAATAATCTTTGACTTATGTCGAAGAATGCCATGATGTTCTCCAGTCCTACGTTCAGTTAACTCAATGCGGGCACTCATCTCTCCAGAAGAGTTTAGAATGGTTGAGAAGTCAAACGAGGATTTTTGGCCACGAGAGTCACTCACCTCTTTAGTTCTTGGTGTATGATCACACGACTTGGTTCCTTGCCGAGGATTTTCATTTGGTAATCAGTTTTCGCTTTTCGTGCCATTCACTTTCCCTAAATTTTTCCTTGACAAGTTTCCTTTTGAATTTGACTCTGAAGTCCAGCGGGATGCCCTGAATTTTGCCTAAGCAATTTGTTATTTTCAAGTTTCAACTTAGCGGGGATTTTTGTCTCTTTCGTTTTTCAAATCGTGTGACTTCGAGTCATTTTCTACTTTGTTGGAAGGATTGTGGCTTCCTTAGTCCTTGGTAGATGAGGGATAACCATTGTTGTATTGTTATCTTTGATCCTCCTGATGTGTGAGAGATAACAATTATGGTATCATTAATTGACACACACTCTTGATAAGCGAAGGTTATCCATTATGGTTTTGAATTTCCTCAGCCTTTTAATGGATAAACATTGTTGTATCCTTAGATGCGCACTCTTGATGAGTTATGAACGCTCGATCAGATTAATTGAAATCTACCCTGCCATGGATTAAATGTGAGGGTTTTTTCTTAACAGAAAAGAAACTCCTACTTCAAGGCTCATAGGGGTTAACGAGGGTTTCACTCCCTTATATCTCCGGTGTTTAAGAATTTGTTACAATGCCTGTACATCGTCAACAAGGTTTTTATTCAAAAGCACACCGTTTGAAATTTTTGGTATATTACTCATCATCCTCCCTCTAGATATTTTTTGCTTTATTTAACAAGAGTTAAGTATCAAAAAGCAAAGAAAAAAATCAATAAGTGAATACAAATGGATTAATTCAATACAAACATATTTAATGCATTATGATTAATATTATAAAATAAGCAAGTTTTGCATACAAGAAAGTAATGAACCAAAACAAGAAAGATTACAAATGAGAATGCAAATGTAATTTGAAATTACCATGTTGAGGAGACTAGTCTCCGTATAGACTTGTTGCTTCAGAGGATGATCTGGCAGTCTTGACATTCACTGAGTCAAAGGAGACTTCAAATCTGACTGGCTGACCCGAATTGATAGCATTTGCGTCAAGCAGGTCTTGCACCTTTTCTTTGAAGGCTCTGCAGTTTTCAATGGAATGACCTAATTCCCCGGCGTGGTAATCACATTACACATTAGGATCAAAATTCACAGAATAAGGAGGAATGACATGCTTCAATGTCTTGGGTTCCACCAAGGAAAGCTTGAGGAACTGAGGGAACAACTGGCCATAAGTCATAGGAACAATGTCGAACACTCTTTTTGGCTTCCTATCCATTTGCTTAACCTATTGCATACGTCTATGTCGATAGGTTTGTTGCTGAGGAGCATACTGAACAGGTTGAACCGCTGGTTGGTTAACAGTTACAACACAAATTTGTAGATCATCCTGGATAGAAGTAGCTTATGCCCCCTTACAAGGAATATGACATGGAGGATAAGAAAGAGCTTCTTCGTCCTCGAAGAATAAACTAGTTTCTTTGTCGTCCTGATCTGGGAGTTCAAAAGTAGTAGCAACATCATGGATCTTACCAGTCTTAAGACTGTGCTCAATTTGTTCTCATATCATAATCATTTTTGAAAATTCAGAAGCACATCTATTCGTCAGATAAGGACCTTATAGAGTATCTAAAAACATATCAATAAGTTCTCACTCTAAGAGAGGAGGTTTAACCCGAGAAGATATTTCTCTCTATCTTTGTGCATATTATTTGAATGATTCATCAGCCATCTGAGTCAAATCTTAGAGTTGAATTCTAGTAGGAGCAATGTTGTTGTTGTAACAGTATTTTATGAAAAAAGCTTCAGCTAATTCCTTCCAAGTTTGGATGTTGGTTCTTTCAAGCTGACTATACCACTCAAGAGATGCTCCAATGAGGCTATCCTGAAAGAAGTACATTAGAAGCTTGTCATTTTCCGCATAAGGAGCCATCTTATTACAATAAGTTTTGATGTGAGTCATCGGGAAAGTGGTACCCTTATAGTTCTCAAAAGTGGGGACTTTGAACTTAGCAGAAATCTTGATACCACGCACCAAGTACAAACTAGCAGCATCTCAGCCAAGGGAGTTACGACCCTCAAAAGCTTTCATGCTCTTCTCCAACAGGTGAAGTTTTTTCTCGGACTTAGTCCCATGAATCGGGAATCTGAAGGTGTCATATGATGACTCAGAAATATTCTCCTGGTGAGGATCTCCATTGACAGGGATCTGAACGATATTCTTGACATTATGACTCAAAGGAAACTCCCTTTGGTTAAGGTTAACACCCGGTGGATTAATGTGATCAACAATAGCAATTGCGACCCTCTGAACATTTGGTCTCAACTCTTCTTGTCCAAAGGAGAGGTTCTGAATAAGCTGCGATAATTGGCACATTTGAGTCTCCATATGCGTTCCTATCTCAACTATATCTTCCTGAAGTTGATCCATGATAACGACGATGTCGAGAAGTCAATCTTTCAGTCTTGAGAATCTGCATAAGAAGCCAGGTTGCAATGAATATCTAGGCTCAGATGAATGAAATGCATGAAAATGCTTGAATGATAAGAGAAATAAACTCTTAAAATTTTTGATGCAATGTGTTGTACCCCAAAATTTTCCCTCCCATTATTCAAGACAAATTATTTTAATAGGTCTCCCCATGCTCCTAGGGTTCTGAATTGCTCAAGAATACTCAAGGATTGATCAGACAAACCCTCCTCTTAAGCAGTTGACCTACAACTAGGATTTTGTTTCACTCAAGGAAAATTTGACTTCTAATTCATTAAGTGGATTTCATGGTTTCTCATGTGTCTAAAAGAATCCTCATGCCAAATTCCAAGCCTTGCAGCACAAGTTTTCTCAGTCAATTAGTCTGATGATTGAAAATCAATTGTATTGAGCAAAAAGTCAACTTTGACCAATTTAAAGTCAAACTTCAATATTTTTGGTCAACATCAATATTTTGAAGTCACATTCATCATTTGATCAAGGGTTGATCATGATTCATGAAGAAACCAAAAGATTCATCAAAAGTCAAAAGTTACTAAATAAGGGTTTTCTTAAGGAGAAGTCAACTGAATTTTGACTAAGCGTAACTTTCACATGCTTCATCAAAAATTTCTCAACCAAAGTTCATTTTGAAGGAATTTCAATTCTATACAACTTTGTCTCTCTAAGCTCAAGGTCAAAAATGCTTCATTTAAGAGATATGGGCCAAAACATTACAGGTCATTTTAAAAGTCAACAAAAAGACACTATTTGTCAAAGCAATTTACATCAAGATAAAGGCTTCAAATGAAAAATGACCAACGTGAATATTGTAGGGGGTATCTTGGGCTTTCCAAAGAGTCAAATATCATCTTCATACTATAAAATTGAGTGAGATATGATTTGTGCAAGTTGGGAAATTTTGAGAAAATGCATGAAATCAAAATTAAGCAAATTTGAATTTTTGGGCTAATGGGCCTATCTTTTAAGGTCCAAACATGTTCTTGACCTCATAATAGAATCCTAAATCCATTCATCTATTTTTGTGGTTTTTATTTATTTTATTTTTTATTTTATTCAATTAAAAGAAAAATAAATCAAATAAAATACCAAGTGAATGAATCAATGCATGGAGATCTATTTTTGAATCAAATCATAAGTCTAAAAAGCTGGTGATAATTTGCAAAAAAAATGTGTAAAGATTTGTTGGTACATGATTGGCCTAAATAAGAAAGATTTCATGCAAATCCTCAATCAAAGATTTAATCATGAAATACAAAATATTTATTCCACTTTTGTTGACCTAAATTTTCCTTTATAAATAGAGAACACATTCATACCAAGGGACACACGAAAATTGCCTCAAGAAAAACCCTCTCAAAAAATCTCAATTTTTGTCAAAACTAGGGCAAAGTCAAAACCAAAGATCCAACCACTTTCAGTCCAAGCCATCCATTGCAAATCATTCCTGAGGTATCTAAGGGTAAGAATAGGTCGAAATTCATGGCCATTGATGCTTGATACATGCATACTTATCTTCTCAGATTTTCTTTTCTTTCAAACATTCATATAATTAATTTCATGTATTACTAATGTTTATTAACTGCACAAATAAGTTTCTGTTGTTACTTAGATCAGGTTTGAATCATAAAACAGAAACTCTAACATAATAATCATGTTTTACCATGGCTAGGGCAGTTTAAGATGTCTTCTTAGAAACTCATGATACAAGTGTTTACAGGCTGAACAAATACCACCATTGGATTCACAAGGGTCGAATTAGGGGGATAGGGTCCTTTTATGGTCTAACACATGTTATTTTGCAGGTTTGAAAATCCTCTCACCGGAGAAGACGACCGGAGCTAGGGCTCTGATGCTTCCCTGGCTCACTTGCTTTATTATATATTTGTTTTCTTATATTTTAATAACAGAAATGAAGCACAATACAGTTGGTTGAGACGGAGGCATGTAACGTGAAGGGCGTGAGTTCGATCCCTGTGTCTTACAATTATTTTTGTTATTTTTCAAACTAACACGAAAGTTTTATATATATTAATCAATGCTTATTTCCAAACATCAACAGGCGCTTGGCCTAGTGGCAAGCAATGCAGTTGTGAAGCCAAAGGGCATGGGTTCAACACCCACCCCATGCAAAGCCTTTTTCCCTATTTTCTGGTTAACCTAATTTCCTTTCTTTTTATTTTCTAACCCTAATTATTTTAATTAACAATTAACTAACTGAATATTTTTTCTTAATAACTAACAAATTAGGATTAGGGTTTTAGTTAGTAATTAAATTTTTTTTCTTATATTTATTATTTACTAATTAATTAAATTGACTTTTTTCGTAACATTAAAATAAATTAGGATTTAGGTTTTAATTAATATTATTAAATAAAATTATTTCCTACAATAAAATCATAAACCATTTTAACATTCTTTTTCTATTTTCTTTCTTCTTACTATTTAATTTTCATAGAAAATTGTATAGGTTGTATTCTTTAATTGTAATAGCGTATATTTTTTTTCTCGCATTTTTTTCTAATTATGTAACTGCTCACAGGATGTAATAGCGTAGGTTTACTTTCTCGCGAATTTTTATACTTATGTACCTCTCCCAATGCCATATAATAGCTTAGGACTTTACATTCCACACTTTATTTTTCTGTACATATTTAACTGCTAGCAACTAGGGTTTGCGTGGCAAGACTAAAAACAATCTAGAAAACCATAATATACAAGATAATTAACTGAGTAAATACACTTTGCACACTTGCACCTCTAGGGTCTCCTCTCTTGTTGCCTTATGATATTGGTCACTTCCCTCGAAAGTGGGGATACTTTAGCAAAAGACTCTCGATTAAATAATCCCAACAACTCACAATATAAATAATCCCCCATATCTCTACTTCTAACCATATAAATAATCCCAACAACTTAACCTTATATTATTCTAATATTATTGCTAATATTAATCAACTAATTAATTAACTAGTAATAATATATAAACTTATACCAACAACTCACAATATCTCACAACTTCAATGAATAATTCGAATATAATTAATTAAATAATTAATTAAATAACGAGCGTTACAATTCTCCCTCACTTGGAATATTTTCGTCCTCGAAAATTTACTCGATACTACCACTCTTAACGCAAATTTCACATCTCACTCTTTGATCCCCGAGTCGCGTTTGGCAACACTTCGACCACTACTTTCCCGACATAATAATAACTCAACACGATTTAAATTAAATAGACACATGCTAATCACTCAACACCTTCATGACATAATCGTTAATAACTTATCAACCACTTCAACGATATTTTTACATATCAACATTTAAAGTAGTAATCAACCATAACACACATATACTTGGATATACAACATTACATTATCATCTTAACAACATTTTCAACAACAAAACACATACACAATTTCATTCCCATATATATATATATATATATATATATATATATATATATATATATATATATATATATATATATATATATATATATATATATATGTGTGTGTCAATTATTAACAAAATGTCAACAACTATATTCATATCGTCGTATTACCCTTATAGTGACATCATCATATCCAACATAATCAACTTCGTCATATTATGGGGTATTATTCATCATTCACAGTAAACAACAACAACATCACGACAACGGGAACAAAATCATTATAACGTCAACTTAACAGTATAACTCAACAAATATGCACACAACTCACCATCGACTAACAACCACAATAATATCCTTATAAAATCAGCAAATTTTCACGAGAAAACACAGTACCTTAGCACATCATCCCTATATCAACAATCCACCAAATCAAACTTGTAGATCAAGACATATCCTTCTCATAGGCTTCTAATATTTAGTCCTTCATGTTGTACCCCAAAATTTGCCCTCGCATTTTTCCACAAGAAATCACATCTTCAGGCTTTTCCTGATTTTTCAGACTGGCTCAAGAATCGGTCAAACAGACTTTTCTTGTCAGTCAGACAAAATTAGGGTTTTATTAATTTTCATGGCTCTGGAACAATTCAAACAGTTTGTTTAGGGTTTGGGTTGATTATTGGCTCAAGCTTTGATCAGGCGGACGCTTCTTTGATTTTTAATCAAGAACTAGGGTTTGTGCGCAGATTTCTCAGAAAGAATTTAATTCTACAGTGCTTGTCAAGTTATTCTGAGATATGGACTGAGGCATTTGGATTGAATTCGCAGTGTTTGATTAAAATCAGTGAGAAGAAAAGACATTTGGGCATGTATGATTTGACGGTGCATTGCTTTGATTATTCAAGATGCCAGACGTTTGTGGATTATTTATTATTCTGAGTTAAATGGTTGGAATTTATTTTCAATTATTATAATTTAAAGAATTATAAATAATAAATAAACAATTGAAAAGAATAAAAAGAATTAATTGGTTAAAAGGAATTTTTACTCATATTTAAATATTTGTTACAATTGTTATTTAAATACAAGTATTTATTTACAAAGTATTTATAATAATGATAGTTACAATAATTTAAAATTGAAATAAACTATCCTAATTTCCTAATCTTCATTCTTCTATCCAATGCCTCCTCTTTCGCTCCATTTGACTTTTTATCTGCAAATAAGAAGAAAAGAAAAAGTCAATTGAAGCAGATAAATTAAAGAGAAAGACAGTTAATTTGGGCTCATCATTAAAGGCAACTGACTGGAATCAGTTAGCCCTCTATGCAAATCACGGGATTTCTCCCGGTTCACAGAGAGGGATGGATAATGCTTGCTAAACATGAATGCACAAAGTTGAAATGCACAAATTCAAAAGGGGTCAAACAAAGCTGCATAGTTCAAAACAAACAGCATGTGCAAATACAAAGTCCAAATCCAAATTGAACCACAAAGTCCAAACTGAGTTCACATTCAAACTAAGCCAAAAGCTGTGAAAATGTCCAAAATATGGAAAGATATCAAGATAGCAAACAAAAGGCTACTCAGTACTGTCACAAAGAAGCAGGCAGTATGGAAAAGAGATAAAATATGCAGAACTAAACTACATTGCAAGCAACCTCCTATTTTCATCATTTTCCAGCATTGCCTTTTCAGAATAAGGTACAAACCTAAACATTTTTTTAATGTTTTAACTGTACTAGAGAGAGGAAAGAGAGAAAAGAAGCACAGGCTTACTGGCTTTAGGCATAAAGAAATATAAAACAAGCTGCAATATAACAGTAGAGAGAGAGGCAGAAATCACAAAACAAAAACATAACTCAGAACATAAAAAACCCCAAGCCTTCACTTGTCAAAAAGGACCCTGCATTCAACAAGTTCTAAACACACAAGTCTGAACTGTAAAATAACCAAAACATAAAACCTGCCATGACCAATACCCAAAACCTCACAAAAAGGCCTCAAGCTTAAACCTGTTTCAAAGGTAACAACCGCAGGTCCTGCATAAGCCTTTGAAGACTCAAAAAAACCTGCACCAGTCCTCAAGCCTGAAGCCTGAAAGTATCAAGCCAAGCTTAACCTGTCAAAAGACCTCAACAAACCTTAAAACCATAGCCTTCAAAACAGATCACCAAAGCCTTATCATGTTCAAACCAGTCCATCAAACCTCCTGCATAAAAAAACCAAAAGCCAAGACCTAACAAGCAAAACCTGCCTGAAGCTAACAACCAAGCCTAAAAAACCTCCAAACCAGTTCACAAAGACACAAAACTGTCAAGCTACTAAAGCCTCAAGCTGAAGCTAGCCTCAACCAAAGCCTCACCAATCAGAACACCAAGCCCACAAAGCATTCAAGGCCATAACCTGCAACTCAAAACCCTCAGAACTCAAAGAGCTCATCATTGGGTTAGTCAACAAGCAACTATATCCAGCATACGAGGCATCAAGACAACCAAACACAAAGAAGCATTTCAAGGAAACAGGGCAAGCATACCCAAGATCACGCATTCAAGGCAATACAGGGTAGGGCTACAAACCCTCAGAGGAAGCCTCATCATAGGGCAAACATACAAGGCATCAAGTAAACATATAGAGGTAAACAAGCTAGGCAACATATCAATCATCATCAAGCATACAGAAACGAGGAAGAGAAAGATTCAAGTCAATATCTCAAGGCAACTCAGAGGAAACCGAAGAAAGTGAAAGAGAAGAGGATAAAGAAGCATAAAGGGCGAGGCAACCAGAAAAGAAGAGGAAGAGAGATATACAAAGTTCTCAAGTGTCATCATCGAACCAACAAGCAAGGAAGAGCAATACAGAATACCAGGAATCCAAGCGAGCTCAATATCTTCACTGTTTCCTCCGCCGTCAAGCCGCCTACGCGCCTCCTAGTTCCCTCCTCCTCTGTCTCCAAGAGGTAGTCTTCTCATACCCTTTGCATGCATTTCAAAATGACAAACGAAAACACATAAATTAGAACTCAATCAAAACATAAAATCAAAAGAAATAACGAAAGCCCTAACGCGATCGAACCTTGCAAGCATCGCCTGAGCAGTACACTGAGGGAGAAGGGGGAACGGTGGCGCTGGTGGCTTGGGCGAGAAGGATGCTGTTCAAAGATCCATGGCGAAGAAGATGAAGGAACGAAGACGAACGAAATGAACGACGGCGCCTCAATCTCAAACCCTAGGTTTTTTCCCAAATGACACAAATCCAGCTAACCCTAAGCAAAAAAGATGTTATGAGACCCATGGGCCTTTGCCCTTTCTAAATGCGTTTAAGGCCCATTCTCTTTAAAACTAAAATTACCCTTTTTTAAAAAAAAATACCATTTACCTTTTTATAATTTAACCTTAAACAATGCTTTATATTTTTATTATATATAACATAATCAATTTTTGTATAGAAATCAAATTAAAATAATAATGATTTTTCTTTAAATTTAAGAGAATTTTCCTTTCTTTTAATCAAATATTTGTATATAAAAAAATACTAACATAAATACCTAAAAAAAGACATTAATACATAATACTTTTCTTTTCTTAAGGTATTTTGCTTTATACATAATTAATTAAAATACATTATTTTTTAATGCCTAAAAGAATTGAATTTAAAATATTTTCTTTTTATTTTAATTAATGTTTCTCCTTTGTACATAAATAGATCAATACATAATTTTTTCTTTAAGTTAGAACATTTTCTTTTCCTAAAATACTTTATTTGTACATATTGAACAAAAATACAAGAATACAATTAAATAAACAAAATATTTAATTCTTTTCATTAAGTTAACAATACTTAATTCTTTTATTAAAATTCACATCTTTCTCAACTTGTGAATAAATTACTTATACATTTACACTTACACAATACACTTACATTGGTACATTATACATTTGCTATTCTTATACATTGCTATACATTACATTTTACATCGCGATCGATTCGATTTGGTTGTAATTATTTAAGTCTCATCCCCCTTTATGAACTTGTACCCCCACTCCCGGATACTATTTGTAATAGCGTAGACTTTAAAATTCCCGCAATTTACCGCTTTCGAATTATACCATGATTAGACCTAGGGTTTGCATGTACATAAAATCAAACGCTAGATAACCTAATACAAAACAAATACATGAACTCAATACACAATCACACTTGCACCCCTAGGATAATCCCACATGTTACCTTCCAAAATGGGCCATGCTTGCACGTCGAGTTTCTTTGGCAAAAACAATTCAAATGATCATAAGTCCCTCGATGACGCTTTCGAAAGTTGCCTATAAAAATGATCATAGTCCCTTCAAGCAAAATTGCCAAAGACACTTGGCACCATTTCATTCATGGTCCATACGATGACCCGCGCCTGTCCCGATCACATCCTAAACGCAAGATTGTCCACCAAATTCGATGGTGGAACAAAATTGTTAAAAAGGGGTTGAAAACATAGAGAAAACCTTTGAGTACAATAGGGGTAGACAAAACTCTTAGTTACTTGGGATCAATCTTGCAAAAACACTTGCCTCCTTTTCAAAACCACGATCCACAAACACTTTCAAAACAATCTTCAAAAAAACATTTGAAACATCTTTTCGAAAAGATACACACCCTTGTATATACTCAAACACGAGTCATTGCAACGGTTGCCGAAACAAAGGCGTCTATTTTAAAACACACACACACACACACACCATTTTTCAAGCAATCAAAAATCAAGGCAAGTGATCTAAAACCAAGTAACTAAGAGCCCATGGATAACCATGGATGAAAAGGGTGCTAATACCTTCCCTTTTCATAATCTACCCCCCGAACCCACGAAACATCTCAAAAAGGTTTTTCCTGTGCTTTTTAACCTTTCCTTTAGGATAAAATAAAAAGTCGGTGGCGACTCTTGCTAAACCGAACAAGTGCGAATACGAACGCAAAACTCAAGTCAGTTCTCCCACCGTATCACACTTCACTTCTAACGAGTCGTACACGTATACAACTACACCACATCACGCTTCAGTTGCACTACTCTGATCATCCATCTTAAGTCACAATCCTCATTAAAATTTTCGTCAACTATATAATTTACAAGTTTCAATCTAGTTCTATACGTTCTTTAAAATCCATTATAAAATTTTTGTTCACTTGATATTCTCAATCTTTTACTTTGTGACGTTAGCTCGCACATAAATCTGCTACTCTGAATTGTTCAATACGTCCCAACTATTTCCTAGCCACTCCTCTATTAATTCACACAAACTGATGAGCGACTATCCTCGCGATATAACATAAATCACTTTACACACAGTTAAGAAAGTAAGACAAATCTATATCATCCAACACGATCTCGTCTCCTATCAACAAGATACTAAGGGAGATCAGTTCCTTAATTTGTCAATAGATAGCCGACAATCATAATGGAGGATAAACCATCATTATCAAACTATAATAGTGTTCTTTTAGAACTTGTACTCAAGTCACCTAAAGCACCATAATTCAATAATTTCCAATGAGGTTTACAAATACTCCCTTAACTTCCCTCTCATTCGATCTTGTCGATGAGCCACCAACGTCCAACATATTACACGGTCCACATTACACTCATTTAGCCTCACACGAAGGTTAAGTATTCTCTAACTCAAGAATTACTACTATACCATTACATTACATGTCGTCTCATTCCAAGTGAAATCTCAATAATGTCGTTCCACACTGTTTGGTGATAGAACCTCTCCAATTCTTCTTTTACACATGCCACTACCTTGGCATCATAAACACGACTATAATTCCTCTTAAAAGCATTTTTATTTAAAAGGAAATATTCATTATAATCATTGTTAATCATCATAAGTTGCATCTCCATGCGCTTCTCCAATATTTTCATATCCTTTTTAATGTTGAACATCTCATTTCTCAACTTATTTGCCAACAATATATTACGCTTGACCTCGTCTCGAACAATTGTGATAATAACCATTTATGCCCAAAAAGCCTCTAGTTCTGTACCCAACTTCAGAGTCCCTCCACATAGGAATGCATCTACTGTATTCAAAAACACTTTCATATGATAGAGATATTTCTATCTCCTCATAGGTTCAAACGGAACACCAATCCGATACTCGGAACACAAGATATGAATTTCCAAAGTTATCCGAAAATGCGAACACCGATGTCATGCAACAACATACTATTACACAACTTACAATAACATCAAAACAAAAGTTCTTTGTACCAGTACCAACATTTACCATTCTTGAAATCATACTCATCTCCTTGCATTTCTGACTCCGACTCGCGATTCAAAACATTCCAACAACTTCAACAACTTTTTCAATCACTCACAAGGATCTCACGACAAGGTCTACAGCAATCTGTCACTCTATCACTGTTCAAACTTGGACATATTACGCAAGGGATACTCAAACCGAAAACTTCACAATACACCAGCAGCACTGGAACATCTCAACTTTATAAGTTCCATATTCTAAAAATTATCCTTGTTACTTAATAATCACCTTCAGAAACATCAGGGATTTACACTCTACTCATATATCAACAACTGTTACATTGCTCCTCATCCTTCGAGAAGTAAACACCAACATTGTCTGATCATCCTCCCTTGAGACGCTCATACTTGATTAACAAACAGAACCTTGAATCTATGTCACCTTCGGATTTGGGAAACCACAAAACTTCAACAATACTTGTACTGTCACCATCAACAGCATATTGAACTAACATCTTACAACTGAAACATATCCGAGAAACAAAACTTCTCCCCCACTTATCTTCAAACCAACTCCTGCATACAATCGATTGGAAGAGCAAATAAGTACTGACAGTGTGTCACACACATGTCACGTACTATGAAATAACACATCGACAATATTCAACTATCACAATACTCTACAAACTCAACAACTGTGTCAGATGGACCGACCTTCTCTGATACCACTAATGTAACACCCCATTTCTACCCAACATATTTTATAAAATCAGAGTTACAAAATTTTGACATACAAATAGGATGCTACAATTACTACTTAAAACACTTCAGTTAATCACATGTAAAACAGATACATAACACATAAAATTTGGATGAACCGAAAACAACCTTTTTAGTCTTTGAAAATAAAATATCTTTTATAATTAAGAAGTGGAATCAGAATTTTCAACTCAAATAACATAACATCTTTGTCCAATTGAAAACAACTTCAAAACAACAAGTACTTAACGATAATAAATTAAAATTCAGCAACGGGAGTAAAATCAACAATAAAGCAACTAACATTTATCCCCCCGAGTGTTATGTATCAGAACAACGACACTGACTCAAACCATTGAAGGTAAACAACCTTAACTCTAGATTACCTGCATGTTACCAACAGAGGGCAACACTCAAACTTAGGGGGTGAGATATCAAACAATATAATTGGATGTATGATAAATAACATATTAGAATCAGATCATACAAAATCACCGCTTCATAGCTTTTAAACAACATCCATTACAACCAAGTCATCAACATAATATTACATCTAATTCATCATTACAACAACTCAAGATGCAACATGAAATGCGATTTGTTTTTACGCACATGCATATGGTACCAACGGAGCAAGACTCTCAACTTAATAATCTGCCAATTAATACAGGGATCAACAAGGCATAAGCCTTAAACTTAATTTTTTCCAATCCATGCCAACTTACCAAGCATGAACTCCCAATTTGATATGCTATGTATGCAACAACAATATGAATATAGTAACAACAACAACAGTAATTTAACAACAACTCAATAAAATTCAACATTGGCCATAAGCCTACAACTTAATATCTTCAAATAATTTTAGGCATCTCAACAAAATTCATCATCACCTGCCAAATCTCAAATTATAACAAAGTATACAATACACCGTATTAACCAAAATATACTACGACATCCTGCGTAGTTCTTCTGGTAATTCGACTATTTACTGCTAGTCACTTATTAATTATATTATCTCTCCTGCTACTAACTTATTTTTACTATAATTCATTAATCTTATATGGATAGAATACCTTAAGAATTCTAATTATTATACTAATAATGTTAGACTAAACTAAATAACTAATTGTCCTGCATAGGAGCGTTAAGGGATGAGAAACGAGTATGTGCCCTTCAACTTGCACGGGAATAATAGTAGGGACATTAATACGACATGTACCCCTCGACACAGTGGCCAAGCCACTCGGTACCTTCCCTTTTTGCCTCTGTACCGGCCGACACCCCATACTTCTCGGCACATCGTGCAGTCTTGTGTCGATCGACACAACTACCTATTCCCATCAGCACACCTTGCAGCCTTGTGCCAATTGACACCTAGCACCTATATTCCTCGGTATATCTTGCAGTGTTATATCACTCGACGCAATTACCTGTGCTCCTCGGCACGACGCTTCTTCATATTTTTGCACAGATTTAGTCCAGTCTATGATGAATGTTAACCTAGCCTTATAATATTCTCTTCGACCATTAATTTCTGACCAACCACACAAAATAACAGATTCATCAATCATACAAGACAGTCATGCATAAAATTCCTAAACGGCCATAACATAAAATGAGCAACTTTCAAGAACAGACTCAGAAAATCAATGCACAACAATTATACCCACGACAAAAGACCTATAGAATATTCGTCATATGCCTCATTATAAGGTCAGAATCCACCCTTACCTTGGATTGAAGGTCGCTCGACACTCTCCGACCAGAACCTTGTTTTTCTCTTCTCCTTATTCCTCTTATCTGCAACTTTGCACGACCTATTTTTATAACAACTTCTCAATAACCCTACTCTTTATTTAAATAATACCACACAATATTATTCTTAGTGGGATTAATAACACACCCCCATATCTCTACTTCTAACCATATAAATAAGCCCAAAAACTTAACCTTATATTATTCTAATATTATTGTTAATAATAATCAACTAATTAATTAACTAGTAATAATCTAGAAACTTATACCAATAATTCAAAACATCTAAGAACTTCAACGAATAATTTGAGTATAGTTAATTAAATAATTAATTAAATAACGAGCGTTAAAGTTTGTACTGATGTTCCTTGAGTCATTCAAGGATAACATTAGGCTTCTGCGTGGTGTCGTTAGCACTAACTTACTTTTAGAACATTAATTAATCCATCTTGGCCATTAGAAGGTAGTGAGATAGTCAGTTTTGGTGAAGTCCAAGGTTGGTTGATAATGGAAACTATGCTCATTGAGATTTGACTTTCAGGATGTTTTGGTGGTAAGCTAGTTGTTGTGCTAAAATAAAGCCTGCGAGAAAGATCGTTGATATGAGATTCCTAGAACCCGATTACTGTTTTAGGACAGGTTGAGAAAACTTAAATTTAATGGGGAAGGGTACTTACCTATGGACTTCATGAAAGCCTTTAAACCAAATGCTCTTGGGTGACTTGTGTGTGTTTTCTACTTATCTAACATGAACATGAAATCATAACATCATATCATCATAACATGACATTTTCACTAACCATTTCAAGGACCTAGGGATTGATCTTTGCTCTTTGTGTTAGTTTATGGTCTCCGCTCGTAGAAACACTATTCGGATCAACTTTGTAAGGGTACCTTCCCAGCTTATGGAGTTAGTCTAAAAGGATCCCGAAAACTCTTAATTCACCAAAAGGCATGGTTATCTACTCAATTTGGTTACCTCGGGTTTTGAAGAAGACATGATGAGTGTTCTATTCCAATTCTTTAATCCTGAGCATCACTCTTTTACCTTTCCATATTATTAGTTGGTACCCACAATGGAAGAGTTCTCTAAGATACTCATAGTACCTATTCTTGATCAGACACCCTTCCTCGGTTTAGAGAAAGTTCAAAAACCTAAAGATATTGTAGCAGCCTTACATCTGAAGTGATTCAACATTGTATCTAATAGGGAAACAAGAATTAGAGTCAAGGCTCTTCTTGTTAAATTTCTGATAGAGAAGGCTCAGTTGTTTCTGGATTCTATGAGTTTTCATGCTTTCGAGGAGATCTTGGCTTTGTTGATCTATGATTTAGTACTATTCCCTAATCCATACCAACTCATATATGTGAACGCGATCAAAATATTTCTTACTCATAATCATGTGCCTACTTTGCTTGGAGATATTTTGCATTCTCTTCACACTCATACTATGAGGAAGCGAGAGACTCTTATGTGTTGTATACATTTACTATCCAAGTGGTTTATTTTCCACCTTCCCCGACCAATGATTAAGAATGAACAAGGTTTGAGGTGTTCTCAAAGGATGATGTCACTCTATCATTCACATATCTGTTAGTGTTCCCGATCTCAGGAGGATATCACTATTATTGACCGTTATGGGGAATTCCCTAATGTGTCATTCCTTGGCATAAGGGGAGGTATCACTTACAACCCTTCCCTAGCTCTATGTTAATTTTATTATGCTCGAAGAGACGGTCCTCATGATATGCTCATTCAGGATATTGTATTTGATTATGAGAATGATCCTCAAGGTTATCGTCAAAGGTTTATACGTGCTTAGGGAATGGTGAATAAGATTAATAGAAAGACTTTGCGGCAGAAAAACTATATCCCTCTAGAGCCCTACCTAAGATGGGTGTGATCTCGTGCTCAAAATCTTATAATGCCATATCCCGTTGTCCTACCAGTAATTATGGAGCTTGTTGCTGAAGGAGATATTGTTCATACTGTTCTTCATCCAGATATGCCTACTGACCTTGAAGAGCTACAGAAGTCTTGGATTCAACTGAAAAAAGAAAGGGACACCTTTGAAATTAAGTTCTATGATAGTGAGAAGAAAGTATTGGAGCTGACCAAATGCCTTCATGAAGAGCAGAGCCTTAATGCATATGTCAACACAAAGAGGAAGCGTCCATGGGAGATTTGAGTCATAATTTATTCCTTTGTAACCCTTCTTTTGGTTTTCATTGTAAGCCTAAAAGGAATTTATAATATGAAAGTACAGTTGTACCAAAAACATTTCCCTCTCATTTTTAAATCAAATTATTTCAAGAGGTCTCCTCATCTTCCTAGGATTCTCAATTGCTCAAGATTACTCAAAGAACTGATCAGACAACTCTTCTCCTAAGCAATTAGCCTACAACTAAGGTTTTGATTTTCTCAAAGGAAATTGGAATTCTAATTCCTCAAATGGTTTTCATGACTCCTCATATGCTTCAAAGAATCCTCATGTCATATTTTAAGCCTTGCATCACAAGTTTCCTCAGTCAATTGCTCAGACACCGAAAAATCAACTATATATGGTAAAAAGTCAATTGTGGCCAACATGCAGTCAAACTTCAAGATTTTTGGTAAACATCAATATTTTAAAGTCACATTCATCATTTTGTCAAGGATTGATCATGATTCCTCAAGAAAAACCCTCAAATCATCAAAAGTCAAAAGTTGCCAAATTAGGGTTTCCTTTTGAGAAGTCAATTGAATTTGGACCAAGCATAACATTCACATGCTTAATCTGTTTTTCCCCAACAAAGCTCATTTTAAAGGAAATTCAATTCTCTACAAATTTGTCTCTCTAAGCTCAAGTACAAAAGTGCTTCATTTAAGAGATATAGGCTAACACATTATAGGTCATTTCAAAAGTCAACAAAAAGATACTTTTTGTCAAGGCAACTTACATCAAGATAAATCTTCAAATGCAAAAATTATCTACATAGAGATTGTAGAGGACATCTTGAGATTTCCAAAAATTCAAAGATCACCTTCAAATGATGAAATTTGAGAGTTATAATTGGTGCAAGTTGGACAATTTTTGAGAAAATGCATGAATCTTCATTTGAGCAATCTTGAACTTTTGGACTAATGGGCCTAACTTTTGAGGTTTAGACATGTTTATAACATGTTAGAGGACCTCTAAGTCCCTTTATACATTACTTTAATTTTTTATTTTATTTATTTTGATTTTATTCAAATTAAGTCAAAATAATTCAAATAAAATATGAGTTGATGGACCATAGAGCGTGTTGGCTTCATTTAGATATATTCTAGAAGGACCAAGACCTCATAAGACCTTGCAAAAACCGTGAAAACATGTTGGGAACAAGAATCTTCAAGTTTGGAATATTTTTTTAAACAATTTTGGAAAGATTTCAATGTGTTTTATTTGTAATTAATTGTGACATAATGATACAAGATCATTTCCTTGTTTTGATCCATTTTCATTCCTCTATAAATATATGAACCACTCAAGTTCAAAAGAAAAAGGGGCTGCCATAGAAGCAAGGTTTCAAAATCATAAATTTTCAAAGAAAGATGCAAACTCGTATCAAAATTTCCAGTCACTCTCAATTAAAACCAAGCCTCAAGTCGTGTTCCTGAAGCTCCTAGGAATCTCACAAAGTCCAGAAACAAATCTATTCACATATGGAATAACTTACAAAAGCCCACTAGTTTTGGTAATTTTCTTGAATTTGAATATTTTAATCTATGCACATTTAACTAATTTCGTGTGCACAGATGAGTTCATCACGGTCTTTAGAACATGTTTGAATAGGAAAGTGCAAGATTTAACGCAGGGGTGATGAGTTACCATGCCTAGCGCACAATCATATTCTCTCTTTGAAACTGCATTTTCACTAATTTATTTCTTTTTTACAATTAAAATCAAAACATATAAAAATCAGAATATTACATAAAATAAAATAAAATAGTCTTTTAGGTTTTCTTAATTAACTTTTTTCATTTAATTAGATTTTAGGTCTTATTTTTTAATTTGTAAAATTAATTAGAATAATTATGTTTTTATTAATTATTAACTTAAATTATTTTCTACAAAAATAGATAAAATTAATTAATTTCTAATGTTTTAGATTTTAGACTTTAAAACACCTTTTCTAATATTTTCTTATTTATTTTTCCCTTTACTTAGAGAAATTGTATAGGTCAAATAGTTTTTTTTGTAATAGCTGTAGTTTTATTTCATGCAAATTTATACTATTGTATCTGCCCCAAAGCCTTGTAACAACTTAATTAGGGTTTACTTTTCCACACTTTACTTTCTGCACCTATATTATACTTGCTTGTCTGTATATATTTAACTTGTAGTAATAGGCTTGTATAGCAAGATCTAAAATCAATTGTTAGATAACCCTAATTAAGATAAATAACTGAAATGAATCGCTCTTGCACACATGAACCTCCAAGGTATCCTCCCTTATTGCCTTCGGAAATAATGGTCATGCCCCTCAAACATAGGGATACTATTAGCAAAGACCCTCGGTTAAAGTCATCATAAAGATCATAGTCCCGCGATGTCCCTCGAAGTTTCCTACGAGAAATGATATTGTCCCTTGAGTTGCCTACAAACATATTATGACAGTCCCTTTAAATTGCTAAGGTATCCTAACATGTTGCCTTCTATGACCATAACAACGACCCTACGCTTATCCCTTCACATCCAATGGATGGGCCTACCTACCAAATAATGGTGTGGATAGCACCATCCCTAACAGAGAAGGAAAAAGAATCACGAAATACCTTTTAGTGGGTACAGAAACTCTTAATTACTTTCTCACAAATTAAAATAATTTTCGCACCTCACACTTTCAAAATAATTACTTTCAAATGCTTTATAAACACTCTTGAGGACTGATACAAGGCTTATCATAAATCAGACTGCCTCACATTGGAAGTTTCAAAACCTTTTCAAAGCACACACAAAGCAAATTAAATTGATCTAAGCAATTAAGAGCCCGTAGATAACTACAAATGAAAATGGTTCTAACACCTCCCTTTTTCGTAACTTACCCCTCGAACTCAAAATCTCGAAGGTATTTCCTGTTCTTTTCACCCTTTCCTTATTGGATAAAATAAAAGTCGATGGCAACTCTATCTATCCGCAACATTTGAGATAAAATACAAAACCAAGTCAGTTCTCCCACCGTGTTACAGAACTGGAGACTCTGCTGGGGATACTAAAAAAGTGTGGTTACCTTAGAACTTAGGATCACTATAAATGCTTTCCTTGTTTTCTTTGTATGCTTTATATTCGGGGTTTTTCTCGTTTTTATTTCTTGAAAATATCCTATACCCGGATTAGGGGATATTTTAGGTAAGTAACAATAAATCATGGAAATTGTACAGTGTAGACCGATATGGTTGAAGTGATGGCTACGCTAGTGTGACACTCTGGCTTGTACTAATGTTCCTTGAGTCATTCAAGGATAACATTAGGCTTTCATATAGTGCCGTTAAGCACTAACTGACCTTTAGAACCTTAATTGACCCAACATAGCCATTAGAAAGTAGTGAGATGGTCGACTTTGGTGAAGTCTGAAGTTGTTTGATACTCGATGCTACGCTCATTGTGATTCGACTCGGGATATTTCGGTGGCAAGTCAGTTGCTTTGTTGAAACAATGACTGAGAGAAAGATCAGTAATATGAGACTCCTAGAACCCGGTTACTATTCTTAGGACAGGTTAAGCCAAATAAACTTAAAGAGGGTACTTACCTATGAACCTCATAAAAGTCTTTAAACCTAAGGCCTCTTGTGTGATTTGATTGTGCTTGCTATCTTTTTTAAACATAACATCATAACGTCATAACATATCATTTTCACTGACCATTTCAAGGACCAAGAGATTTATCTTTGTTCTATTTTGCAGGCTATAGCCTCCGCTCGCAAAAATACTATCCGGATCAACTTCATAGGAATACCTTCCAAACTCAAAGAATTGGTCTCAAAGATTCCCGAAAGCTCTCATTTCAACTAAAGACATGGTCATTTGCTCAGCTTGGTTATCTCCGGTTTTGAATAAGGCATGATGAGTGTTTTATTCCAGTTCTTTGATCCTAAACACCATTTCTTTACTTTCCCCAATTATCAGTTGGTTTCCATAATGAAAGAGTTCTCTAAGTTACTTGGGGTACCTATACTGGATCAGATACCCTTCACTGGTATAGAGAAAGATCCCAGACATGAAGATTTTCTACAGCCTTATACCTGAAACTGTCTGACAGTGCATCTAATTGGGAAACCAGAAGTGGGTTTAAAGGTCTCATTGCAAAATTTCTAATGGAGAAAGCTCATTTGTTTCTAGATGCCATGAGTTTTCATGCTTTCGAAGATTTTTTGGCTTTACTAATATATGGTTTGGTACTCTTCCCCAATCTGGAACAACTTATAGATGTAAACTCCATCCAGATATTCCTCACTCATAATCATGTGCCTACTTTGCTCGGAGATATTTCGTATTCTCTTCACACTCGTACCATGAGGAAGCGAGGAACTCTCATGTGTTGTATACCTTTGCTATCCAGGTGGTTTATTTCGCACCTTCGCTGCTTGATAATGAAGAATGAACAAGGTTTGGGGTGGTATCAAAGGATAATTTCACTCTCTCATTCATACATATATTGGTGTTCCCGATCCCAGGAAGACATCATTATTATTGACCGTTGTGGAGAGTTCCCTAATGTGCCACTTAAGGGTATAAGGGGGGAATTACTTACAAACCTTCTCTAGCTTTAAGTCAGTTTGGTTATGCTCGAAGACACGGTCCTCATGATATGCTTATCCGGGGTGTTGTATTCGAATATGACAGTGATAATCAAGGTTACCAATAGAGATTTATCCGTGATTGGGGTATGGTCAATAAGATTGATAGCAGAATTATGGGGAATAATAACTCCATCCCTCTAGAGCCCTATCTCAAATAGGTATGAGCTCATGCTCAAAACCTTATGATGCCATGTTCTACTATTCTACCAATAATCATGGAGCCTGTTATCGAAGGAGATGTTTATCATACCATCCTTCATCCAGACATGCCTACTGACCTTTAAGAATTGCAGAAGTCCTGGATTCCACTCAAGGAAGAACGAGACACCTTTGAGACTCAATTCTATGCAAATGAGAAGAAAGTGTTGGAGATGACGAAGCAACTTCACGAGGAGCAGATTCTTAACGCATATGTCGAGACAAATAAGAGGCTTTCATTAGAAACTTAAAGCTTTAGGAGTTTGTAATTTATTCCTTTATAATCTTTTGTATTCACGTGAACTTACTAATAAAAATTTTGTTTTTGTTTCCTTTTGGTTAACGAATTTAAATCTCATAAGGTTCTTGAAAACATCGCATTTACATATCATGCATGTCATACATAATAGGTTTTCCTCATAGACATTTTTTTCTCATCTTCTTACTGTTTTTTTCAGTAAAAGATGGCTTTCGAACAAACTGTGAAAGAACTTCAGGCTCAGAATGCTCAATTTCAGCAAATGTTCCTGAATCTAGCCAAGGGGCGGGAAGAGCTGAACGCCCTCATAACTAAAGAGATGGAGGAGAAAATAAAGAAACTAACGGGCATCCTTAACATGGGTAGGAGGCTCAAAGGTTTGGTCAAGTGAGCTCTGGAGTTTAAGATGAAAATGATGACCAAGAGGAAAATGATAAAAGTATGAAGGCTTAGAAGAATAACAACCAGGGTTCTGATGAAGAAGAAGTGGACTATTCAGATGAACAATAACCTTCGGGTGATAACAAATACAAACAGCCGGATGATTTTCTCAATGCTATAGAGATCCAGAGTGTTCCTGGGTTATATTTTGAAGAGCTGGGTCTTATCTCGAGGGTTGTTATCCCTCACAAGTTCAAGGTCCCCATCTTCACTAAATATGATGGTGTGTCTTATCCTAAGCTTCATCTCCAGTCTTATGTCCGAAAAATCCAACCTCATACTACTGATAGAAAGTTATGGGTGTATTTCTTTCAAGAAAGATTGTTGTGGATGCAATTATAATGGTTCTATCAATTGGAAGGGACCAATATTCATACCTGGAAAGATTTGGTTATTGCTTTCTACAAGCAGTACCAGTATATTGTTGATCTCGCACCAACCCGCATGCAACTACAAAGTATGTCGATGGGTTCTGATGAAAACTTCAAAGAGTACGCCCAGAAATGGAGAGACCTTGCAGGCAGGGTTAAACCTCCTTTAGGTGAAAGGGAATTAGTTGACATGTTCATGAGCACCATGACATGTCCTTTCTATAACCACCTACTTTGAAGTTCTTCAGCCGGTTTCACTGAACTAATATTGACGGGGGAACATGTTAAGAATGGAATCAGAAGTGGTAAGATCCAAGTGGCTACATCTTCCGATACTCAGAAGAATCCATACAATGGGAATAAAGAGTCCAATGTCGTGTACGGCCAGAAGGGTCGTAATAAAATTAACCCCAAATAATCTGTGGGGGCAGTTCTGATCTCTAATCTTGCACCAGTGCGACAACAAAAATGGGGTAATCAACAAAGGCAAGACGAGCCCAAGAGACAGTTTACCAAAATCAACATGCCTCTGTCTCATGCATTGCAACACCTGTTGAGGATAAATCTGATTACATTCATAGAATCTCATCCAAACACCAAAATTTCTTCTCCTAACTACAATCCTGATGCAAGTGTGCCTATCAGTCCTGGGCATGATACTAAAGATTGTTGGGCGCCGAAATACAATATTCAAAATATGATTGACGCCAAGGAGATTGAATTATATCCTCCTGAGACTCCCAACGTGATCACCACTCCCATGTCGAATCATAATTAGGCTCAGATTGATGTTATGGAAGATGTCGATAGCAACAACGACCTGAATAACTGGATTTCCCCTACTACCAACGACATAAGCTTCTTCATTCAAATTTTTATTTTTAATTTCTTTGTTTGTTCATACAATTACTATCATGTCAAACTTTGGTTTTCCCATTAATGCATTGCAGATATTTGTCTTGAATTAATTCATTTTCACTATATTTAAATTTCTTTCTTACATTGTTTTGTGATATTCAACTCTCGATTAAAAGCTATAAGCCTTTAGAGGGAGGATGACGAAAACGATACCATAATCTCTACAGTATGCTTTTGAACAAATCTTGTTTACGATGTACTGGCGTTGTGTCAAATCCTAAACATTGGATTTATAAGGAAGATAATCCCTAGTCAACCCTTTTGAGCCTAAGAAGTAGGATTTTTCTTTTTCACACAAATTGAAACCTTTAATCATAACCTGGGGCAAGGTAGCTTTTCAGTTAATTCAAATGCACATTCAGTCGCAAGCTTTCACTTTGTACACAACAAATAGTATCGAAGACTTCCTTCCAAATCAAAAGACGATGATGGTTCCCTGTAAAATATGCAGTCATTATCTCTTAAACAAAATTCCCGCTAAGTCAAAACCTATGAAGGAGACTTAGGAAAAAAACTAGGGCATCACGCTGACTGTAATCACAGAAGAAACAATTTAGGGAAAACTTAGGGATAATCAAGTCAAAAGAGGTCGCTACAAATCCTCAACAAAAGAAAAAATGTTACAAAAAATCATTTCCTTCTCAAATAAACTTCCAGTATCTGAACCATCACCTAAATATCATTTCAGACTCAATTGGAATCTAAACAAACAATTAAATGAGTATAGGGATAAAGAACATCACGGAGGAGGGGTTGGGAATAGATAAATTTTGAGCCTTTTTTCCTTTGCTTCTTAAACCGTGAACCAGGCCATGACAACCCTTAAAAGTCCTAACTGAAGCATAGGTTACTTCGAAAGCATACTATTACAAAAGGTATCCTGACTCCTATAAGGCTTACTATAAAACCTGAGTTGAATTCATATTCTTACAAAAATGCATTTTCAAAACATCAAGACAGACATAAGCTTTTAATTTTTAAAACCATTGTTTGCATATGACTAATTGTTTGACAGCATAAAAATTCACACAACGAATATTCATTGAACGGAAATCGTCTTAATGAACAGAATCACATCAGATGGGAAGACATTTCCAGTAACATGCCTTTCATAATCAAGGGGAATGATGTGGTGTCTAACTGATATAGGGGCGATCATGTTAAGATTCAAGGAATCTCTCAAAAGTGTCGAATAGCCAGGGGAAGACCTCCATCCGAATCACTTGGGCATTGAACATGAGGTCTAGCAAAGGGCCACAGACAATCAAGAAAACATTCTTTGACATGCTACAACACTTATAGTGAAAATTCTCCGCACCCTGTGAATGCGGACATAGTCAAAAAAATACTACGCATAAAAGAGACATGCTAGGTCTACAGGCCTAGGAAAAAATAAGAGCATCCCGGCGAACCAAAAGGGTTTGGGAAAAATTAGGGATATATAAAAAATTGTACACCCGACATGTCGAAAACCCGAAAAGGAGGCTTGGGAAAAAATGGTATCCCAGTGAACTGAAAACCTGAAAAGGCGGTCTAGGCAAAAGTTAGGGATAAAGCGTATGAATATGTCTATTTATCTCATCACTTGTCTATCAATAGAAGACTTATCACCCTGACAAGTATTTACTGAGGGCTCTAGAAGTTAAGATAATGTCCAAGTCATCCATAAATCCCCACAGAGCAGTTTCCACATAATTATCTCTACAGAGCTATCTGTACAAGCTCATCTTCAACAAAGATACATTCCCCAATAAGCCTAAATATGTAAGTCAGGCTGGAACTGATTCATCTTCCAGCAGTTCATTTCCATATCTCTGATCCACAGCTTGACAAGACCATCTTCCCCAAGAGGTTCCCAGCAGATAGGAAGATTCGATCATTCCCCCTAGTATACGGTGAAAACTTCCTCAAAGTAGCCTATGAAATACTAATCCCTAACAAAAATTATTTCCTTAACACGATTTATAGGAATTTCATTTCCCAGTGGAGTTTATTTCTCCAACACCATGAAATCCTTTCTTTCCCTCCAGCAGGGTCTGACCAAAGATGTTATCTCCAGAGAAATTTCTACAATGCCTAAAACTTGGTCCAATAGCATCTGTGATACGGTGGGAGAACTGACTTGAGGTTTTGCGTTTGTTTTCGCAAATGTTTCGGTTGAGCAAGAGTCGCCACCGACTTTTTATTTTATCCTAAGGAAAGGTTAAAAAGCACAGCAAAAACCTTTTGAGATGTTTTCTTGGGTTCGGGGAGTAGATTATAGAAAGGGAAGGTATTAGCACCCTTTCTATCCATGGTTATCCATGGGCTCTTAGTTACTTGCTTAGATCACTTGCCTTTTGTTTTCAATTTGTTTGGAATGGTGCTTTGTGTGTGGGTTTTGAAAATGTTTTGAAAAGATGCCAATGTGGTGGCAACCTTTGTAATGATCCATGTGGGGATGTATACAAAGATGTATGTCTTTTGAAAAGGGTTTCATTTGTTCTTTGAAAGTTGTTTTTTGAAAGTGTAGTGTTGTGTGGTTTTGAAATTAGGCAAGTGTTTTGTTTTGAAAGTTTGATTCAAGTAACTAAGAGGTTATCTACTCCTAAATTTCTCGAAAAGATTATTGTTATGTCTTAACCCTTTTAACAAGTTTGTTCCACCATTGTATTTGGTGGACAATCTTGTGTTAGGATGTGAGAGGGACAGGCGCGGGTCATCGTTTAGACCATAATTGCAACGACGTTAAATGTCTTTGGGCAATTTCTTTAAGGGACTTGATCATTTGTTTTTGTTTGTTTTGAAAAGTTCTTGTCGAGGGACTATGATCATTCAAATTGTTTGCTTTGCCCAAAGAAATTCAACATACAATATGGCCCATTTATTTGAAGGCAACAAGTGGAATACCCTAGGGGAGCAAGTGTGATTTGTGTGTCCATTTTCATGCTTATTTGTCTTGAGATTAGGTCATAACTATTTTTTTATCGTTTTTCGCATACAAACCCTAATTCTAACATGTTATCATTAGAAAGCAATAAAGTGCGAAATTTAAATTACTAAGCTATTACAAAACCAAATATGGGAATGGGGGGTACAAATGTTCAAATGGGGATATTGACAAGAATTTAAACCTACATTATTACATCATTTTGAATATTTGCAAATTAATCAATGTAAAAAATTAAATAAGAATGCAAGATGCAAAAGAAATGTTTTGTATATATATGAAAAAATATTATTTATGTAAAAGAGAAAAGAAAATAAAAATATATTATTTTAGGAGTATTTTGAATTTAGGGCAAAAACCCTAATTTTAAAAGAAAATGTATTATTATCTAATTTGATACAAATATTTATTTATTATTTATAAGAATAAAATAAAATGAAGTATATTATGAAAAAACTATTTTTGTATCAAATATTAATAAAAATGGAAAATTCAAGTATTTTTATTTTTAGCTTAAATATATTAATAAACATATATATATACATATATTAATTTCTTAAATATGCATTATATGCAAAAATATTTAATAAAATAAATAATAATAAAAAAGTATTTTTTTATGTGGACTATTATCAGAATGTAAACAAAAAATAAAAATTGTATTTACACTATTTTTATATTTATTCTAAATATTAATATGTATATATTTTATGTATAAACAAAGAAATAAATCAAATAAATATGCCATAAATTCAAAAAAAGATGGAAAAAATATTTTTATGTTTTTTATATCATGAGAAAAAATAAACAAAGTCAACCAAAAAAGAAAAAGTCAAAAAGAGTCAAAAATGAAGCAAATGGGCTCAGGGGGTGTAATAGCAAATGTGTGGTGTGAATAAGAAAAGATATACAGGCTCAGCCCAAGGAACACTGTCTTCAACCTCCAGCAACAAAATTCAAAAAAAACGCGCGCCCCTGTTCTTCAATGTCCAACTCTCGATTCCTGGCTTTTCAGCAAAAACTCATAACACAACAAATGTTCAGCATGAAGAGACGGTTCTAACCATATATGGAACTTGACCTAACTCTCTAAGATGAGGGAGAATTTCTCCTCCCCCAAATCCTAACCTAATTTTTCTGCCATTTTCAAACTACAAATTCTCTCTACTCAGGCAAAAGAAATGAAATGTAAAGATATGTACATGCTCAGGGCTATGAGTAGAACCTTGTTTCTTCACAAACTTAAGACTAAAAATGCATGATAAGAGAGGTACGAGTTCAAAGTTTTACCTGTGCAGCTGAACTTCTATCTGGAGAATGAGGAACTTCTAGTGCAAGGTAATGATTGGAAAAGATTCCTTGAGGTCCAGGGATGCTGTTTCAATGCTTACTTTGTCTTGAGAGCTTCTGAATCAAGCTATGGAACTTCAACTGCAAAAGGAAAAAATGAAAATGGTGGAAACTGTTAGGGTGATTACAGGTCAGGTTTTAGGCCATGGTTAGCTTGCATATGTTGTAAGGAAGGTAGAGGAACAGGCTTGGACAAGAATGCTCGAAGGAAATGGAAGTTGGCACTCAAACTGCAGAGGCAACTCTGTTTTTGCAGTTTGAGGATGATTCTGAGATGGAGGGTGTGTGGGAGGTCAAAGGCTCGTGTGTTAGCTTGGATATGTTATGTGTAATGTGTTTGATAACTTCTTTCTTGTGTGCTTAAGCTGAGATGAGATATGGTACAAGTTATGCAATGTTACTTGAAAATGAAGCAAGCAATGGTCACTTTGTGTTTTAGGTCAGTAGGGGCCTCTAATCCTGCCGCATAAGCCTCTCTTGATCAGAACAATTTGCCCATAATCTTGTGCCAAAAGGATTTTGCTTGTACCTTCTTGATTTGCAATTGGACATAAAGTTAATCTTTTCAAAAATGGAAAGTTCACTTTATCTAGTTTAGGATTAATCCACTATGCAATGTTAGAACACAAAGAACATGGTCTTAACACATTGAATATGCATTAAATTATTGAGTATGGAATGGTTCAAGGACCTGTAATCAAGCATAAAGTAAGCTGAGTTCAAATTTGCAAGATTATGAACATGTCTTGATGAAGAACAAAAGTGAATTTTTGCCAATTTGTGAAATTCGAATCTCTCAAGTTATGAGGTTGTTTGAGAAGTTTTTGGACATTTTGGAAAGCTTGGAATTTGTACTACAATCCATCTTTGAAATGCAAATCAAAATTCCAAGTGGAAGGGTATGAAAAGTGGCCTTGAAGTGGGGTAGAAAACCTTGTCAAAATAGGTTAAAATTTCACTAAGTTAAAAATGGTTTAGTGCCCTTATTCAAAAAATTGTAACTTGAGATACAAGCTTCAAATGAGAAAACTTTGTGAATCAAAGTTGTAGATTATGCAACAAGCTACAACTTTCATGTTTTGACTTTTGTTTGAATCCAAATGGATCTTGGTGAAAAGGTGGGGCAAAGTTGGGAAAAAATTAGGGTTTTTCATAACTTAGAAAAATTCTAAGTTATGAAAAATTCCATTTTCAAACCCTAATTTGCATTTTGTGATTTCTTGGTGAACAAGTTTCATGATTTGGCATTTTTTGATGAAAAATGAATCTTGACTCTTGATTTTGACCAAAAAGTCAAAGTTTGACTTTTCAGTATACAGTCAAAATTGATCAATTGACTGGGAAATTCAACTGTCAATCTTGTGTACTTGGGATCTTTTGAACTTGTTGAACATGTCAAGACAATTTCATTGAGTCCTTTAGGCTATATGTGAGCTTGGTTTGCCATTGGCTAGGTCAAATAGTCAAAAATTGCCTTTGTGCAGTTAAAACCCTAAAAATGACCATTTTGCCCTTTTGGTGATCTGATCAAATTTCTTGGAGAATTGTGATCCAAACTTGATCAAATGGTCCATATGGGTTCATAATGTTGATGTGGATCAAATTTCATGAGGTTTGACTGTCAATTGGCCACAGTTGACTTTTTTTCAATACAGCTGATTTCTAGGTCAACTGTCCAATTGACTGGGCAAAATTTGGAATCAAGACTTGAAACTTGGCATGGGTAAACTTGGGAGTCCAACATGAAGCATGAAAGTCATCTTAGGCATTTCAGGTCAAAACATCCTTGGGCAATCACAAACCCTAATTTGAGTCCACAGTGCAAGGAGAAGTCTTGAGCAGAGGAAACCCTAACTGGATCTTGATCTTCAAGGGTCTTGTGATGAGAAAATGTTGAGGAAATGGGAGGGAAAATTTTGGGGTACAACAGTTGCCCCTGTTCAATCTTCTTGAACCTGAAGAGTTAGATTGGCAAGTTTGCCTTTCGTGACTCCAGGGTAAAAGGAGATTGGACACTAGAGTGCCCAGAAATTTGCACTCGCATGTTGAGGTATCAGCAATGTGATGTCAGGAATGGGCTTACGGATGCCATTTGGAGAGGTGGTGGATAGGGAGATTGGCTTATAGATGCCATCTGGAGATGTGACATAACTTTGTCGGGAATGGGCTTATAGATGCCATTTGGAAGTGTCGATCGCATAAGAGATTCCTTAGCGAGAACTTGTGTATTTGAGAAAGACGGATGTTTTCCTGGCTTGTTACAGGTGTTTGATCCTCAGTCTCCTTATGTAGATATGCCCTGGCTAGATACAGGTATTGAATCTACAATTGGTTGCTCACAGGTATGCCCTGGCTGGACACAGGAGTCGAATCTGGAAATAGTCGTTAGTAGATGTGCCCTGGCTGGATACAGGAATCGAATCTTCGAACTCTTCAGACGTGCCCTGGCTAGATACAGGAATCGAGTCTGGAAATAGTCGTTAATAGATGTGCCCTGGCTGGATACAGGAATCGAATCTTTGAACTTTTCAGACGTGCCCTGGCTAGATACAGGAATCGAGTCTGGAAACTGATCACTCTCAGATGTGCCCTGGCTAGATACAGGTATCGGATCTGGAATTGCGACAGTTGACGGTAATTGTTTTTTGGGATTGTCTTTTTCCTGAAAAGGCAAAAAACGTAAGTTGTATGCAATGTCATGATGTATGCATGTTGTCATGATATTCAACATGAGATGTTGTATACGTTTCATCATGTATGTAAGCAAGATGTATGAAAATGTGAAATGTTTATGGATGTAATTTCGCCTTAGGAAAATAAATCCTTGACGGTCGACCAGAGAATTGCTCTGTGGAAGAGATACTTGGCCGAAGTTTTGATGCGAGGCTTGTTGAGGACTCTAATGATGGATTCCGCTGGGGATAATGACGATATACTCCGCTGGGGATTGAAGGAACTTTGCCGAGGGCGGTCTTCCGTGGTTTTTTGCTGAGGATAACCCAGTTATAAGTCCTTGTGAGGAAATAACTCTAAATAAAACTCGGGAGAGACGTCCGTGCTCCGCAGGGGATAAGCTTCCAGAATCTACTGGGGATGAGCTTTAAGACCTGCCGGGGAATGTTGTGTCCTTTCAGGATCAACGGGGAACCAACTCTGCTTGGGGAAAGTATTGCTGAACCTGATTTTACTCTGCGGGGAGCTGAGATGATCTGGCCACATTCTTCAGTTGAACCTACCTTGGTGCCTTGGAGGACAAAACAACCAGACTGCATTAGACAACTTCAATTGCCCCTGTCTCTGATGTCGCCTGTAATAAATCTCTTGTTTCATATGCAAATATTTATGAATCAGCAATTTAATGTCAAATGCATATATCAAAAATGAACATTGGACATTCTTCGCAAGACAAAACAGAAAAAGGAAAACAATGGTAATTTGTATGGACAAGTGAATTTGTATTGATTTAAACTTTGCCTGTGAATAGGCGTTTTTTGTACAAGAGGCTGCCATCCTAGTAAGAGGATGCCGCCAAATAACATAGAGTTTACAATTTGAAAAAGGAAACAAAACAGCTATGTGAACAATCCCACTGGGTTCCAACTCTGCTATCGCCTTTATATCTCCGAACGTCTCATCGCTTTGTTGCCTAATTTGAAGATGAAGCTGATTGGTCAATGCCGAAATCTGGAGCCAGATAGTTGATGCCGAATTCTGGATGCGAAGTGATCCAATGAGACATAGTGTTACGCTTTTATCCCTAACTTTTGCCTGGACCGCCCTTTCGGGTTTTTAGTCCACCGGGATACCCATTTTTGCCCAAGCCGCCCTTTCAGGTTTTCGACTTGCCGGGTGTACAGATTTTTATTCATTTCATCCCTTATTTTTGCCCGAACCCTTTTGGTTCGCCGGGAAGCCCTTATTTTTGCCTAGGTATGTCAACCTAGCGGGTCTTTTATTTATGCGTAGTATTTTTTCACTATGTCAGCATTGGCGGGGTGAGGAAGGTCGTCACCATCCATGGTGGTTAGGATCATGGCTCCTCCTGAGAACACACGTTTAACCACAAATGGCCCTTCGTAAGTAGGGGTCCATTTGCCCCGGGGATCACTTTGAGGAACGATGATGCGTTTGATTACCAGGTCCCCAACTTGATACTCTTGCGGTCTGACTTTCTTGTTAAATGCCCTGATCATCCGTTTCTGATACGTTTGACCATGACAGATAGCAGTGAGCCTCTTTTCGTCAATCAGATTTAATTGATCAAGTCGAGTCTGGATCCAATCATTTTCATTCAAGTCTGCATCCTTCATTATCCGGAGAGAGGGTATCTGGACTTCAATTGGCAAGACTGCCTCCATGCCATAGACCAAGGAGAAGGGAGTTGCCCCGGTTGACGTCCTTGCTGAGGTGCGGTACCCATGAAGAGCGAACGGTAACATCTCGTGCCAATCTTTATAGGTCACTGTCATCTTCTGCACAATTTTCTTGATATTTTTATTGGCTGCCTCTACAGCCCCATTCATCTTCGGCCGGTAGGGAGAAGAATTGTGGTGCTGTATCTTGAATTGTTCACAGAGTTCAATGATCATTTTGTTATTGAGATTGGTACCATTGTCCGTAATGATTCTTTCTGGGACGCCGTACCGACAGATCAGATTATGCCGGATGAAACGTGCCACGACACTCTTGGTTACCGTGGCGTAGGAAGCTGCCTCAACCCACTTCGTGAAGTAATCGATTGCCACCAAGATGAAGCGATGCCCATTGGATGCCGTCGGTCGGATCTCACCGATCATATCGATGCCCCACATTGCAAACGACCAAGGCGCAGTCAGAACATTCAAAGGAACCGGAGGGATATGCACCTTGTCAGCATAGATCTGGCATTTATGACAAGTTCGGGAGTGTTGGTAACAATCGGCTTCCATTGTGGACCAGAAATATCCCGCCCGAAGGATTTTCTTAGCCATGGTGTGTCCACTGGAATGTGTTCCAAATGTCCCTTCATGCAGTTCTATCATGATTTTCTCTGCTTCTGCCTTATCCACACAACGTAGCAAAGTTGAATCATGATTCCGTTTGTAGAGAATGCCGTTGCTGAGGAAGAATTTTGCAGCAAACCTCCTCATGAACTTCTTATCATTGACAGACACACCTTCCGGGTATTCCTGAGCTTCCAAGTACCTCTTCACCTCATGATACCAGGGTTTTTCAATCACCTTCTCAGCTTCCAGCTCACAGCAGTACGCCGGTTCATCCAACTTCCAGATAATGATTCGGGGAGCCTCATTGTCCCATTTAACTTTGAACATTGAGGACATCGTAGCTAGGGCGTCTGCTAGCTGATTCTCCTCTCTAGGGAAGTGCTCAAAAGTTATTTCTTCAAAGTGGGGAAGCAAGGTCGACACATACTCCTTGTAAGGAATAAGATTCGGGTGTTTCGTATCCCACTCGCCTTTGATCTGATTGATCACGAGAGCGGAATCTCCGAAGACACTTAGAAATTTGATCCTTAAGTCGATTGCAGCTTGTAAACCCATGATACATGCCTCATATTCTGCCATATTGTTGGTGCAGCTGAAACATAATCGGGCGGTGAGGGGAGTATGAGTCCCTTTGGGAGATATGATTACAGCGCCGACGCCGTTACCCAAAGCATTGGAGGCTCCATCAAAATGCATAGACCATCGGGATCCTTCCTCAGGTCCTTCATCCGGTCCAGGTACTTCACAGTCAGTTACCACCATGATGTCTTCGTCCGGAAAATCAAAGTTCAATGATTGGTAATCGTCCACAGGTTGGTGTGCCAAATGATCTGCCAGTACACTTCCCTTAATTGCTTTCTGAGTTGTATACTGGATGTCATATTCTGTCAAGATCATTTGCCATCTCGCTATTCTTCCAGACAGAGCAGGCTTTTCAAATATGTACTTGATGGGATCCATCTTTGAAATCAATAAAGTAGTGTGAGTCAGCATATACTGTCTCAGCCGGCGAGCAGCCCATACAAGAGCGCAGCAAGTTTTCTCAAGCAGTGAGTAACGAGACTCACAGTCGGTAAACTTTTTGCTCAAGTAATAAATAGCGTGCTCTTTTCGACCAGACTCGTCATGCTGCCCCAGCACACACCCCATTGAATTGTCAAGTACTGTCAAGTATAGTATCAGAGGTCTTCCTTCCACCGGGGGCATAAGAATGGGTGGCTCTTGGAGGTATTCCTTTATCTTTTCAAAGGCAGCCTGACATTCATCATTCCAGCGTACTACTTGATCTTTCTTCAGTAATTTGAAGATTGGCTCACAAGTAGCAGTCAGATGTGAGATGAATCGGGCAATGTAATTCAGTCGTCCTAGGAAACCTCTGACTTCTTTCTCTATTTTTGGAGTCGGCATCTCTTGTATGGCTTTTACCTTGGCAGGGTCCACCTGAATACCCTTATCACTTACAATGAAACCTAGCAATTTTCTGGATCTTACCCCAAAGGTGCATTTGTTGGGATTCAACCTCAGCTTGTATAACTTGAGTCGGTCAAACAACTTCCTCAGATGGTCAAGGTGCTCCTCCTCAGTTTGAGACCTTGCAATCATGTCATCAACGTATACCTCAATCTCATGATGGATCATATCATGAAATAAAGCAACCATGGCACGTTGATAGGTTGCCCCAGCATTTTTCAATCCGAATGGCATGACCTTATAATAGAAGGTGCCCCACTGAGTCACAAATGTAGTCTTCTCCATATCCTCTGGAGCCACTTGATCTGATTATACCCCGAAAAACCATCCATGAAGGAGAACACCTTGTGTTGAGCTGTATTGTCAACAAGGACATCAATGTGAGGTAGGGGGAAGTCATCCTTAGGGCTGGCCCTGTTCAGATCCCTGTAGTCAACACACATTCTGACTTTACCGTCCTTCTTCGGTACTGGCACCACATTGGCAACCCACTGAGGGTAAGAAGTCACTGCGAGGAACCCGGCATCAAACTGCTTCATAACCTCGGCCTTGATCTTTTCAGACATCTCTGGACGCATCCGTCAGACTTTTTGCTCTACTGGAGGGCAATCTTCCTTGGTTGGCAGGTGGTGAACTACAATGTCGGCATCCAACCCAGGCATATCTTCATAGGACCAAGCAAAAATTTCCATGTAGTCCTGTAGCATCTGGATCAATCGTTGCTTCACGCTGAGCTCTAAATTGGCACCAATCTTGACCTCTTTCCTATCTGTCTCAGTACCCAGGTTGATTGTTTCCACAGGCTCTTCGTGTGGTTGAATAGCTCTCTCTTCCTGGAGTAGCAGTCTTGCGAGTTCACCAGGCACTTCGCAATCATCTTCACCTTCGTCTTCGGCCAAGTTGATCGGATTTTCGAAGTCATAACTGGCGGTAGCAGAGCTGTTACCAGTGAGATCCAGAGTGGATTGAAACCTGTATAAGTGAGTGTGTGTAAATATAGCTGTTTTGCAATATATATAACACAGAAAGGAAAAGAGCACAAGATTTGAAATGCAACAAACGTCCAATGTTTTGATTGATGATATATGAAAATGTCATACAAAAAGCCCTCACAAATGGAGCTACGATGCCCCGGGTAGGACACCGAGCCAACAAAGTTTTAACATATTGTTTGTTACAAATCGGAAATCAAAAGAAATTAATTACTGCGTGACAAATGTGATAGGGGTAAAATCCTTTGTCGTCCAGTTGCTTGGTCCGTTGCTGGTAGTCGGGTAGATCCAACTGTCAAACTCTGCTTCCTCCACATCCTCCTCGATAGCATTCACCTTTGAGCTGGAAATAAACACCGGAGCCTTTCCGATCTTCTCTTTGCGCACAGCCCTCTGAGCCTCTGCAGTAAAGCCCAGCCCAAACTTGTCGTTCTTCTGAGTGAAGTCAGGAAGCTGACCCCAGTTTGCACAATTGCCCTTCTGAACCACAGCCCGGGCATCCCTTAGGGAAGCCATCTTCAAGGAATCATTCTCTTTGACCGTTGTCTCCGCTACTGCTGAAATTGGATGTACCTCCTCGAAATGCTGAAAGGGGGTTTCAATAAACTCCCCGTCCATCTCAATGTATCTGAAGGAATTCAAATGGCTCACCATATACTCCTCTTCTCCTTGCACAGTGACGATCTTCCCTCTGACAGGGTACTTCAGCTTCTGGTGCAAGGTGGAGGTCACTGCCCCAGCTTTATGGATCCAAGGTCGACCCAGTAGACAAGAGTACGATGGACGTATATCCATCACAAAAAAGGTAGAGTCAAACACTTGAGAGCCCACACGAACAGGGATGTTAACCTCTCCATGAACCATCCTTTTAGAACCGTCAAAGGCCCTGACGATGATATTGCTGGGCTTCAATTCCAGGCCTTCATAATCCAGACGATCTAAAGCCTTTTTTGGTAGGACATTCAAAGAAGAACCAGTATCCACCAATACATGCGCCAGAGTAGTGCCCCTGCATTCGATAGAGACATGCAGGGCATCATTGTGGTCTCTTCCCTTCGCAGTCAGGTCAGCATCTGAGAAACCCAAGCCATTGTCTGCTGTTAGATTTGCTATGCAATCGGTGAACTGGACTGCAGACGTCTCTTGCGGCACATGGGCCGTCTTGAGAAATGAGATCAAGGCCTTAGCATGGGCCTCGGAGCATAGCAATAAGGAGAGCAGGGAGATCTTGGAGGGCGTATGCCCCAGCTGCTCGACAATATTGAAATCACTTTTCTTTATTATTTTCAGAATTTCCTCCATTTCTTGTCGGGAGGCCTCAGCATTTATGGGTATTGGTGCCTCCATCTGGGCAGGCTCTTCTTCAATCCCTTTGCCCCGAGCATTTGATGATTCAGCAGCAGGGGACACAACTTGATCAGCAACAGGAACAGGTAAACTTGTAGGTTTTATAAGGAGGGGTTTTCGAATAGCGGGCGGTGCAATGTCAGGCGAGAAGAGTCTGCCACTGCGGGTGACCTTGGCTGGACCAGTGATATCGCAGATACTGGCGCCAGTGTCGAATTCTTGTTTGATTCCATTTACATACACGTTTGCCCTATAATGCCAGGGGACAGCTTTATCAGATATGTAGGGGAGAGGCCCCGGGACAGTAATAATCACAGGTGCAACAGTCATGATTTGAACAGGCTTCTTCGGGGGAGCCTTGATTGGATTTTTGAAGATGGTAACCACAGAAATTTCTTTTATCGCAACCAACTGAACAGCAGACTTCTTAAACAGAATCTCCTTGCTATCCATTAGGCTTTGGATGCCTAACCTCAGCAAGGGACAACCAGACAGGGAAACAGCACAGAACAGGCAACCTTCACCGCAACCCGGAAATAAACCGGCCCGCAGTAGGTTCTTCTTAACGGTCTTCAGAGGGGTAACAACTTCATCTACCGAAACAGCGTACATTTCTTCCTCAACGGCATTTACTCTATGCTGGGGCATAGGAGCAGTTACGACATTTGGTCTCTCCGGCGCTTCAAACTGAATTTCCTTTGCGTCGATCAGATCTTGCACTTTGTTTCTCAAGGCCCAGCAATCATCAGTAGTGTGCTCGGGACTATCAGAATGATAAGCACACCGGGCATTTGGGTTATACTTAGGTGACGCAGTGTTGACGGCCTTAGGAGCTTCTTTGAGGGTCACCAGGTTGGTGGATAACAGTTGGGGTAAAATTTGAGATAAGGTCATACTCAGTCGGGTATACTGCCTCTTGGGCCTTTCGCTTCTTTGTTGATTGTACTGCTGAGGAGCAGCAACAGGTTTCGAGATGACCAAAGCATTGACGGCTTGGCGACTTTCGGGCTTGACTTGTCTTCTAGGGCCGTAGACGGCACTTGCTTCTTTCTTAAACGGCCTCTTCTCAGCACTGGTGGAGGCAGCCTTTTGTATCTTGCCTGACCTGATGCCAGCTTCAATTCTTTCTCCCGTCAATATTAAATCTGTAAACCCAGCGGAGGAGTTATCAACCAAATGATTGAAAAACGGACCAGACAACGTCCCTAGAAACATATCAACCAGCTCTCGATCAGTTAACGGAGGCTGCACCCTGCCAGCCAAATCTCTCCATTTTTGAGCGTACTCTTTGAACCCTTCACCCGTTCCTAGAGACATACCCTGAAGTTGGGTACGCGTAGGAGCGAGATCAGAATTGTATTGGTATTGTCTGTAAAATGCGGTTGCCAAATCTTCCCAGTGTCGGATGCTAGCTCCATCTAATTGGTAAAACCATTCAAGCTGTGACCCCGAGAGGCTATCTTGGAAGAAGTGAATCCAGAGGTTCTTATCTGCCGTGTAAGGTTGGATTTTCCTTACGTACGACCTTAGATGTAGCTTTGGACAGGAGACCCCATCATACTTGGCGAAGGCAGGCGCCTTAAACTTGTGTGGAATTACTACCCCAGAAGATAACCCCAAATCTCCGAAATCTAGCCCCGGTACGTTCTGAATTTCCATGGCGCTCAAGCGGTCCTCCAATTGCTTGTATCTGTCAGCAGCAGGTGGGTATTGTTCGTCGTTATAGTCCGTCTCGTTGTCGGAGACTGCGGGACTAGGAGCTCCTCCCCCTTGGGGACTGTTTTTCTCAACAGAAGAAGTGGTTGGATCAGCTTCATTATGGAGTGTGTTCCCAAATCTGCGTCCAGTGTTGAACAATGCAGTCCTCTTTTTCTTCTTCTTCTTCAGGAGTAGAGTCTTCAACTCTTGCTGACCTTGGGCTAGGCTTAGGACCATCTCTTGAAACTGTGCACTTTGGGCCTGAAGGGCCTTGATTGCTTGCTCACTGGAGGAGTCTGGATTCATGATGACTGTGCAAAATAAACAGCGAAGGAGATTAAGCAACCTGTGAAATAGGGTACCTGCTATGCATATGGTGCAATGGAATGCGTATGTTTTACGTTTTCAAAGACAAACAAGATTCAACTTTGTAGACAAAAGAAACACACTTCATTAGATTAAAATTTTCAATTGTTCAACAACTTGCCCTTAGGCATTACAGGAATGAAAAATACTGGAAAGGAAATAAACTACAAAAGGAAACAATCAAAGCTCATCAATGCTCCCATGGCCTCCTCTTTTCAGTGCTGATGTAATTGTTCAGGACCCGTTCTTCTTCCAATTGCTTAGTCAGCCTCTGAATCTTCCGTTCCTGCTCGTTGAACTTCTCTCGATAGAAATCCCGTTCTTCTTTTAGCTGCGCCCAAGATCTCTTCATGGTGTCAAAATCAGTAGGTATCTGAGGAGGGAGGACAGTTGGAGGAACCCCATCTTCATCAGGAGATTCCAGAATGAGAGGTCTAACAGCTTCGTAGGGCATACCTAACTTCTGAGCACGGATGCGGACCCATTTGCAATAGGGCTTCAATGGTAGGGAAGTCTTTGGTCCCAACTCATGTGGGTCAGCTTTGTGGATTCTGTCCCAAGCTCTAATGAATCCCTGGCGTAGTTTGTCACTGTCTGCCTGAAACTCAAAATGGAAGTGAGGAACCAGCATTTCATGAGGCCCATCTCCTCTGGCTCTTCCAAACTGACGGAGAGCTAAACACGGATTGTAAGAGATTCCTCCTTGGATACCAATCAACGGGACATTAGGGTATTCTCCGCAACGATCGATAACAGCTACCTCATCCAAACCTCTGAGAGTCCAGGTGATGTCATTATCAGTGAGAGACATTAACCTCCGAGCCCAACCTTTTCCTTCTTCATTCTTCAGCACGAACTTGGGAAGGTGCGAAATAAACCACCTTACTAGCAAAGGAGCACAGCACCACGGAGTCCCCCGTTTTCGAGCAGTACGAGCATAGAGTTGTTGTAGAATATCACCCAAAAGAGTGGGTACCGGATTCCGAGACATGAAGATCCTTATGACATGGATACTGATAAAGGTGTCAGGGTTGGGAAACAGCACCAGACCATAGATCAAAAGAGCTAGAATATCCTCATATGCCTTGAAGTCCAAGTCATTCCAGAAATCATTAGCCTTGCCAACCAGAAATTTGACCAAAAAGCCCTTGATCCCATTTCTAGTTTCCCAGTTGGACAATACCTCTTCTTTGGTCAAGGGGATAATTGCAGCAATCTCTTCAGGCCTAGGAGTCTTTTCCAAACCAGTGAATGGAGTTCGTTCCAAGACAGGGATCCCAAGCAAATAAGAAAATTCTTCCAGGGTGGGAACCAGCTGGAAGTCTTGAAAGGTGAAGCAATGATACAGAGGGTCATAAAATTGGGTCAGAACACTTATCAGTTGTTGGTCCCATTTTGCAGTGATCAAGCCAAGGAGAGAGCCATGTCTGTTGATGAAGGAAGAAGTGTTTGGAATCCTTCCAACCAAATCCTTGAGTAAGACTGGTGGTTGAACAAAGTTGAGCCGGACAGTATTTCTACGCACGGGCATCATGATGTCCTACAAAACAGAGCAAAGATGAAACCTTTTTGTCTTTGAAATGGGTTAGCCTTTTATACAGGATGCATGCAATGGTATGATGGCATGATGCTATGATGAAGCACACCACAAGTATTCACATAGGCAAATGAGGCACACAAGTCACACAAGACACCCTTAGGTTTCAGGCCAGCATGAGTTTCAGGTATTACCCTCTTTTGGTTTTGTTGGTTAAAACCTGTCCTATCAAAAGTAACCGGGTTCTAGAGGATCTCAAATCATTGGCTACCCTCAATCGGTCATAACTCCAGCATCGCAATCTTTTCTCGCGGCCAGAACCATCTCGAGAGTTTAGCCTCAATGAGTGTAGCATACTGCTACTGTCCTAATAGCCAAGTTGGTCAATTTAGGGTTCTAAGGTTGGTTGGTGTTTAATGACCCCTTAGAAGACCTATATTATCCCCGTTACAACACAAGGGATATAGGTACAGACTAAGATGCCACACCAACGTAGCCACTGCTTCACCCATGTCGGTCTACGCCGGACAGGTCCCTCACAGATTATGCTACCTAAAAAGGGTATATCCCAGATCCGGGTTAGGATCTATGAACTCCGATGCAAAGCCCACAAATATAAAAGCAAACAAAGCAAACAATTGAAAACAAAAGTGATCTAAGCCCTAAGGTTACTCCACTTTTAAAAGTAATCCCCAGCAGAGTCGCCAGTTCTGTGATACGGTGGGAGAACTGACTTGAGGTTTTGCGTTTGTTTTCGCAAATGTTTCGGTTGAGCAAGAGTCGCCACCGACTTTTTATTTTATCCTAAGGAAAGGTTAAAAAGCACAGCAAAAACCTTTTGAGATGTTTTCTTGGGTTCGGGGAGTAGATTATAGAAAGGGAAGGTATTAGCACCCTTTCTATCCATGGTTATCCATGGGCTCTTAGTTACTTGCTTAGATCACTTGCCTTTTGTTTTCAATTTGTTTGGAATGGTGCTTTGTGTGTGGGTTTTGAAAATGTTTTGAAAAGATGCCAATGTGGTGGCAACCTTTGTAATGATCCATGTGGGGATGTATACAAAGATGTATGTCTTTTGAAAAGGGTTTCATTTGTTCTTTGAAAGTTGTTTTTTGAAAGTGTAGTGTTGTGTGGTTTTGAAATTAGGCAAGTGTTTTGTTTTGCAAGTTTGATTCAAGTAACTAAGAGGTTATCTACTCCTAAATTTCTCGAAAAGATTATTGCTATGTCTTAACCCTTTTAACAAGTTTGTTCCACCATTGTATTTGGTGGACAATCTTGTGTTAGGATGTGAGAGGGACAGGCGCGGGTCATCGTTTAGACCATAATTGCAACGGCGTTAAATGTCTTTGGGCAATTTCTTTAAGGGACTTGATCATTTGTTTTTGTTTGTTTTGAAAAGTTCTTGTCGAGGGACTATGATCATTCAAATTGTTTGCTTTGCCCAAAGAAATTCAACATACAATATGGCCCATTTATTTGAAGGCAACAAGTGGAATACCCTAGGGGAGCAAGTGTGATTTGTGTGTCCATTTTCATGCTTATTTGTCTTGAGATTAGGTAATAACTATTTTTTTATCGTTTTTCGCATACAAACCCTAATTCTAACATGTTATCATTAGAAAGCAATAAAGTGCGAAATTTAAATTACTAAGCTATTACAAAACCAAATATGGGAAGGGGGGTACAAATGTTCAAATGGGGATATTGACAAGAATTTAAACCTACATTATTACATCATTTTAAATATTTGCAAATTAATCAATGTAAAAAATTAAATAAGAATGCAAGATGCAAAAGAAATGTTTTGTATATATATGAAAAAATATTATTTATGTAAAAGAGAAAAGAAAATAAAAATATATTATTTTAGGAGTATTTTGAATTTAGGGCAAAAACCCTAATTTTAAAAGAAAATGTATTATTATCTAATTTGATACAAATATTTATTTATTATTTATAAGAATAAAATAAAATGAAGTATATTATGAAAAAAGTATTTTTGTATCAAATATTAATAAAAATGGAAAATTCAAGTATTTTTATTTTTAGCTTAAATATATTAATAAACATATATATATATACATATATTAATTTCTTAAATATGCATTATATGCAAAAATATTTAATAAAATAAATAATAATAATAAAGTATTTTTTTATGTGGACTATTATTAGAATGTAAACAAAAAATAAAAATTGTATTTACACTATTTTTTATATTTATTCTAAATATTAATATGTATATATTTTATGTATAAACAAAGAAATAAATCAAATAAATATGCCATAAATTCAAAAAAAGATGGAAAACATATTTTTATGTTTTTTATATCATGAGAAAAAATAAACAAAGTCAACCAAAAAAGAAAAAGTCAAAAAGATTAAAAAATGAAGCAAATGGGCTCAGGGGGTGTAATAGCAAATGTGTGGTGTGAATAAGAAAAGATATACAGGCCCAGCCCAAGGAACACTGTCTTCAACCTCCAGCAACAAAATTCAAAAAAAACGCGCGCCCCTGTTCTTCAATGTCCAACTCTCGATTCCTGGCTTTTCAGCAAAAACTCATAACACAACAAATGTTCAGCATGAAGAGACGGTTCTAACCATATATGGAACTTGACCTAACTCTCTAAGATGAGGGAGAATTTCTCCTCCCCCAAATCCTAACCTAATTTTTCTGCCATTTTCAAACTACAAATTCTCTCTACTCAGGCAAAAGAAATGAAATGTAAAGATATGTACATGCTCAGGGCTATGAGTAGAACCTTGTTTCTTCACAAACTTAAGACTAAAAATGCATGATAAGAGAGGTACGAGTTCAAAGTTTTACCTGTGCAGCTGAACTTCTATCTGGAGAATGAGGAACTTCTAGTGCAAGGTAATGATTGGAAAAGCTTCCTTGAGGTCCAGGGATGTTGTTTCAATGCTTACTTTGTCTTGAGAGCTTCTGAATCAAGCTATGGAACTTCAACTGCAAAAGGAAAAAATGAAAATGGTGGAAACTGTTAGGGTGATTACAGGTCAGGTTTTAGGCCATGGTTAGCTTGCATATGTTGTAAGGAAGGTAGAGGAACAGGCTTGGATAAGAATGCTCGAAGGAAATGGAAGTTGGCACTCAAACTGCAGAGGCAACTCTGTTTTTGCAGTTTGAGGATGATTCTGAGATGGAGGGTGTGTGGGAGGTCAAAGGCTCATGTGTTAGCTTGGATATGTTATGTGTAATGTGTTTGATAACTTCTTTCTTGTGTGCTTAAGCTGAGATGAGATATGGTACAAGTTATGCAATGTTACTTGAAAATGAAGCAAGCAATGGTCACTTTGTGTTTTAGGTCAGTAGGGGCCTCTAATCCTGCTGCATAAGCCTCTCTTGATCAGAGAAATTTGCCCATAATCTTGTGCCAAAAGGATTTTGCTTGTACCTTCTTGATTTGCAATTGGACATAAAGCTAATCTTTTCAAAAATGGAAAGTTCACTTTATCTAGTTTAGGATTAATCCACTATGCAATGTTAGAACACAAAGAACATGGTCTTAACACATTGAATATGCATTAAATTATTGAGTATGGAATGGTTCAAGGACCTGTAATCAAGCATAAAGTAAGATGAGTTCAAATTTGCAAGATTATGAACATGTCTTGATGAAGAACAAAAGTGAATTTTTGCCAATTTGTGAAATTCGAATCTCTCAAGTTATGAGGTTGTTTGAGAAGTTTTTGGACATTTTGGAAAGCTTGGAATGTGTACTACAATCCATCTTTGAAATGAAAATCAAAATTCCAAGTGGAAGGGTATGAAAAGTGGCCTTGAAGTGGGGTAGAAAACCTTGTCAAAATAGGTTAAAATTTCACTAAGTTAAAAATGGTTTAGTGCCCTTATTCAAAATATTGTAACTTGAGATACAAGCTTCAAATGAGAAAACTTTGTGAATCAAAGTTGTATATTATGCAACAAGCTACAACTTTCATGTTTTGACTTTTGTTTGAATCCAAATGGATCTTAGTGAAAAGGTGGGGAAAAGTTGGGAAAAAATTAGGGTTTTTCATAACTTAGAAAAATTCTAAGTTATGAAAAATTCCATTTTCAAACCCTAATTTGCATTTTGTGATTTCTTGGTGAACAAGTTTCATGATTTGGCATGTTTTGATGAAAAATGAATCTTGACTCTTGATTTTGACCAAAAAGTCAAAGTTTGATTTTTCAGTATACAGTCAAAATTGATCAATTGACTGGGAAATTCAACTGTCAATCTTGTGTACTTGGGATCTTTTGAACTTGTTGAACATGTCAAGACAATTTCATTGAGTCCTTTAGGCTATATGTGAGCTTGGTTTGCAATTGGCTAGGTCAAATAGTCAAAAATTGCCTTTGTGCAGTCAAAACCCTAAAAATGACCATTTTGCCCTTTTGGTGATCTGATCAAATTTCTTGGAGAATTGTGATCCAAACTTGATCAAATGGTCCATATTCGTTCATAATGTTGATGTGGATCAAATTTCATGAGGTTTGACTGTCAATTGGCCACAGTTGACTTTTTTTCAATACAGCTGATTTCTAGGTCAACTGTCCAATTGACTGGGCAAAATTTGGAATCAAGACTTGAAACTTGGCATGGGTAAACTTGGGAGTCCAACATGAAGCATGAAAGTCATCTTAGGCATTTCAGGTCAAAACATCCTTGGGCAATCACAAACCCTAATTTGAGTCCACAGTGCAAGGAGAAGTCTTGAGCAGAGGAAACCCTAACTGGATCTTGATCTTCAAGGGTCTTGTGATGAGAAAATGTTGAGGAAATGGGAGGGCAAATTTTGGGGTACAACAGCATCCATCTCTCTTTCCCCCGGTCAGGATATGCAAACAATCAATTCCTTCAACGAACAACGAGCAACTGACTCTCTTTGATTATCCTCAAGCAGAAGTCAAAGATCCCCAATGAAGTATCCTTAAACAGAAGACAAAAATCTCCAGTTAAATTATTCCCAGAAGAAACTGAAGAATTACTTTCTTCATCTCCAACGACACTGAAGGATACATTGTCCCCAACAAGAACGTCATTATAAGAAGCTGCCGATATGATCCAATGACATTTCACATCCATACATTGTTTACAATATCGTAACATATGCATACCAAACACATGTAACATTCTCAATTATTTTGAGAGCATCATTACACAATGCATACATCATGACATTGCATAAAGCTAACTTTGTTTTTTCAGGTTAAATTTGTAGACAGACAAATATTATCAACAATTTACAGACAAGATGTAGATCAGTTCCAGAAACTGGAAGGGGCAACTTTCTACATAACCAACATTTTCATAGAATCAAGCGTAGATTCCTTCTGATATTATTTTGGACAAAGTCAGGCGTAGACTCATTTCAATACCTCTTCCAGATAAAGTCGGGCATAGACAACTTCTAGTGCATCATTCAGATGAAATCAAGTGTAGATCCATTCTGATACTCTTTTGGAAAAAAGTCAGGCTTAAACTCCTTCCAATATCTCTTCTAGATAAAGTCGGGCGTAGATATCTTCTAGATGAAATCAAGTGTACATTTCCTTTTGATATTCTTTTGGACAAAGTCGGGTGTAGACTTATTCCAAATGCAACTTCTAGACAAATTCGGGCGTAGACTCATTCTAGTGCATCATTCAGATGATGTCAAGCGTAGATTTCCTTCTTAAACTCTTTTGGGAAAAAAGTCAGGCGTAGACTCCTTCCAATATCTGTTCTATACAAAGTCGGGCGTAGACTCATTCTAGTATATCATTTAGATAAAATAAGGCGTAAATTTCCTTCTGATACTCTTTTTGGAAAAAAGTCAGGTGTAGACTCCTTCCAATACCTCTTCTAGACAAAGGCGAACATAGACTCATTCTAGTGTATCATTCAGATGAAATCAAGCGTAGATCCATTCTGATACTCTTTTGGAGAAAAAGTCAGGCGTAGACTCCTTCCAATATCTCTTTTAGATAAAGTCGGGCGTAAACATCTTCTAGATGAAATCAAGCATAGATTTCCTTCTGATATTCTTTTGGACAAAGTCAGGCGTAGACTCATTCCAAATGCATCTGCTAGATAAAGTCATTTGTATACTCATTCTAGTGCATCATTCAGATGAAGTTAAGTGTACATTTCCTTCTGAAACTCTTTTTGAAAAAGAGTCAGGCGTAGACTCCTTCCAATATCTCTTCTAGATGAAGTTGGGCGTAGACATCTTCTAGATGAAATCAAGTGTAGATTTCATTCTAATTATTCGTTAAGACAAAGTAAGACATAGACTAATAACCAAACATCTTCTAGACAAAGACGGGCGTAGACTCATTCTAGTGCATCGTTTAGATAAAATAAAGCATAGATTTCCTTATGATATTCTTTTGGACAAAGTCGCGCGTAGACTCATTCCAAATGCTTCTGCTAGACAAAGTCGGGCGTAGACTCATTCTAGTGCATCATTTAGATGAAGTCAAGCGCAGATTTCCTTTTGAAACTCTTTTTGAAAAAGAGTCAGGCGTAGACTCCTTCCAATATCTCTTCTAGATGAAGTCGGGCGTAGACATATTCTAGATGAAATAAAGTGTAGATTTCATTCTGATTATTCTTTTGGACAAAGTCATACGTAGACTCATGCCCGTAAATCTTCTAGACAAAGTTGGGCGTAGACTCATTCTAGTGTATTTTTCAGATCAAATCAAGCGTAGATTTCCTTCTTTATTATTTTGGACAAAGTCGGGCGTGGAATCATTCCAAATGCATCGGCTAGAAAAACTCGGGCGTAGAATCATTCTAGTGCATCATTCAGATGAAGTCAAGCGTAGATTTCCTTCTGAAACTCTTTTGGAAAAATAATCAGGCGTAGACTCCTTCCAATATCTCTTCTAGATGAATTCGGGCGTAGACATCTTCTAGATGAAATCAAGCTAGATTTCATTCTGATTATTCTTTTCGCCAAGTAAGGCGTAGAATCATGCTCGTACATCTTCTATACAAAGTTGGGCATAAACTTATTCTAGTGCATCATTCAGATAAAATCAAGCGTAGATTCACTTTGATATTCTTTTGGACAAAGTCAGGCATAGACTCATTCTGATATTCCTATCAACAAGTTACTCTAGATGGCATCTATAAGACCGTCTCCGACGATATTGCGTCACTATCCAAATGGCATCTTTAAGCCCATTCATGGTACAATCAACCAACAGTGTTACTTCGTGTACATGCGAGTGCAAATTTCTGGGCACTTAAGTGTTCAATCCTCTTCCACCTCCAGACCACGAATGGCAAGCATGCCAATCTAACCCTTCAGATTTAAGAAGATTGAACAGGGGAAGTTGTTCAACCCCAAAATTTTCCCCCTCATTTTCAAATCAAATTATTTCAACAGGTCTCCTCATGTTCCTAGGGTTCTCAATTGCTCAAGATTACTTAAGGAATTGATCACATAAGTCTTCTCCTAAGCAATTAGCCTACAAATAGGGTTTTGATTTTCTTAAAGAAAATTGAACTTGTAATTCCTCGAATGGTTTTCATGAATCCTCATGTGCTTCAAAGAATTCGCATGTCATATTTCAAGCCTTGTATCACAAGTTTCTTAAGTCAATTGCTCAGACGATCGAAAATCAACTATATAGGGTAAAAAGTCAATTGTGGCCAACATGCAGTCAAACAATTAGATTTTTGGTCAAATGAAATACTTTAAAGTGACATTCATTATTTTATCAAGGATTGATCATGATTCCTCAAGAAAAACCCTCAAATCATCAAAAGTCAAAAGTTGCTAAATTAGGGGTTCCTTATGAGAAGTCAACTTAACTTTGACCAAGCATAACTTTCACATGCTTCATCTATTTTTCCAGAACTAAATCCTATTTTGAAGGAAATTCAATTCCCTTTAACTTTGTCTCTCTAAGATCAATTCGAAAATTGCTTCATTTAAGAGATATAGGCCAAGACATTATATGGCATTTCAAAAGTCAACAAAAAGACACTTTTTGTCAAGGCAACTTACATCAAGATAATGTCTTCAAATGCAAATATTATCAACATATAGATTGTAGAGAACATCTTGAACTTTCCAAAAAGTAAAAGTTCACCTTCAAATGATGAAATTTGAGAGAGTTATGATTGGTGCAAGTTGGGCAATTTTTGAGAAAATGCATGAAACAACATTTGAGCAATCTTGAACTTTTGGACTAATGGGCCTTACTTTTGAGGTTTAAACATGTTTATAACATGTTATAGGACCTCTATGTCCATTTATAAATTACTTTTATTTTTAAATTTATATATTTTTATTTTATTCAAATTAAGTAAAAATAAATCAAATAAAATATGAGTTGGTGGAACAAAGGGTGTGCGGGCTTCATTTGGATATCTTCTAGAAGGCCCAAGACCTCATAAGAGCTTGCCAAAACCGTGAAAACATGTTGGGAATAAGAATATTCAAGTATGGAATGTTTTTAAAACAATTTTGGAAAGATTTCAATGTGTTTTCTTTGCAATGAATTGTGACATAATGATACAAGATTCTTGCCTTGTTTTGATCCATTTTCATTCCTCTATAAATACATGCAACACTCAAGTGAAAAAGACAAATGGGCTTCCATAGAAGAAAGGTTTCAAAATCACAAATTTTCAAAGAAAGGTGCAAACTCGTATCAAAATTTCCAGCCACTCTCAAGATAAATAACTGAACTGAATCGCTCTTGCAGACATGCACCTCTAGGGTAGCCTCCCTTGTTTCCTTCGGAAACAATGGTCATGTCCCTCGAACATAGGGATACCATTAGAAAAGACCCTCGGTTAAAGTCATTATAAAGATCATAGTCCAGTGATGTCCCTCGAAGTTGCCTACGAGAAATGATCTTGTCCCTCGAGTTGCCTACGAACATATCATGACAATCCCATAAAATTGCTAATGTATCCCTACATGTTGCCTTCTATGACCATAACGATGACCCTACACCTGTCCCTTCACATCTAATGTATGGGGCTACCTACCAACTAATGGTGTGGATAGCACCACCCTAACAGAGAAGGAAAAAGAATCACGAAAGACCTTTCAGTGGGTAAGGAAACCCTTAATTGCTTGCTCACAAATGAAAATAATTTTCGCACCTCACACTTTCAAAACAATTACTATCAAACGCTTTATAAACACTCTTGAGGACTGATACAAGGGTTATTATAAAGTAGACAACCTTACATTGGCATTTTCAAAACCTTTTCAAAGCACACACAAAGAAAATTAAAGTGAGATAAGCAATTAAGAGCTCGTAGATAACTACAGATGAAAATGGTGCTAACACGTTCCCTTTTTGTAACTTACCCCCTAACTCAAAATCTCGAAGTTATTTCCCGTTCTTTACACGTCCTCTAGTGTGACTGTACATTCACCACATAGAAGATGAAAGGTGTGAGTTTTTGGTCTCCATCTCTCCACTAATGTGAGAATAATTTTATAGCCAACATGGCAATTGACTATTGTTGTACCCCAAATTTTTCCCTCCCATATTTCTCAATACATTTCAAGTGAAGTCCTCAAATTACTCAAGGAAGTCCAAGGGTTCACTAGACAAACTCTCTCCTAAGGAAGTCTACCTCAAATTAGGGTTTCATGTTGCATCAAGATACTTGAGTCCAAAGGGTCACAAATGCTCACTATTGTCCTAATATGTTCTCAAGATCATCTATGACAAGTTTCAAGCCTTGCAGAGGAAGATTGCTCAGTCAATTGCTCAAAGGCCTGAAAATTAACTATGCTAGGGAAAAAGTCAATTGTGGCCTACACACAGTCAAACTTCAAGATTTTTGGTCAACATTCTTATGTTGAAGTATTATTCATCATTTGATCAAGGGTTGATCATGAGTCCTCAAGGATTGGTCACAATTCATCAAAACCCAAAGTTGCTAAATTAGGGTTTTATAGGAAAAGTCAACTCAACATTGACCAAGCATGACTTTCTCATACTTTATCAGAAATGACCCATCCAAAGATCATTTTGAAGAGGATTAAATTCCCTACAATTCATCTTCAGCTCCCAAGTTCAAAATATGCACTCACAAGAAGTTATGAATTTGGACATTATAGGTCATTTTGCAAAGTCAATAAAAACACCTTTTTTTGTCAAAGATTCATACATGAACATGGAGGACTCAATTTAGATGAGACCAAAAGGGTTTCTTAGAGGACATCTTGAGATTTCTAAAAAGTCCAAGATAACATCTCTAGGGTCAAAATTGATGGAGTTATGCATTGGTGAAGTTGAACTTTTTTGCAAAATTGCCAAAAGTCAAATATGCCTCAAATTGCATTTTTTGTCAAATGGGCCCAACTTTTTGTGCTTATATTGAGTTTGTAACATGATCCACGATCCATGATCCTTCCCACTTGACTTTATTTTATTTTTTTCATTTATTTTTATTTTTATTTCAATTAAATCAAATTAAATCAAAATAAAATCATGAAAATATCAAAATCATTTAAACCTTGAGATTTTGTGCATATTTCATGTCCATGAATAGCTGGCAATGAGATCAAATCGTGCAAGGCTTATTTTTACACAAAAAGAATGAATTTTTCTTGTTTTAGAATGATTGGATACAAGTGTAATCAAGGATCAAATCTGCATAATTACAAGGATTTGATGTAAACTTGGAACCCTAATTGATTCTATGATATATATTGAACAAATCCAAAGCAAAAGGAGAAGGATTTGGAGGCATGAGAAGCTGAGGAAAAACTTGCAAAAACTCAAGAAAAGTGGCAATCTGATTTCATAGTTCCATGCACTTTCAAGCCATTCCAAGCATACCATTCACTTGCTGGACATCTAAGGACTCTACCCCAACCATTAGCAAGTGTTTTTGTGCCCAAAAATGCACTATAAGTATCTCACGACATTGATACTTTCTTGAAATTCAATATCACCATTCTGGCATTTGTAGCATGAATTCTTTACATATTCTTGTTCATTGAAACATTTGAAAACTAATGATAATACTCAATTGCGTTTTTGTTAACCATACACAAAGTTGCCATGATTAGGGTTTAGGTTTCTTTTTTAGGGATTCTTCATACAGGAACAATTGGCCCTAATGGAGGAGACCATTGTGATCAGCGGGTCAAACCTAGTTGATCCATGGTCTTGAATCTTATTTATATTACTTGTATGCATTTTCTGAAATACACAGGGTTATAGTTACAACGCCATGTCTGTAGGTAAAAGTTCAGAGTTTTAAATGACAGATCCAGGGAAGAAGACGATTGCGTGTCACAACTTTACTGGCCGGTTTAAATTCTGGCGCGTTTATTTTGGCCAGAAACCTGTAGTTCTGATCTATTTGTTTGTTTCTATTGTATTGATAAACTAACCCCCAGCGCAGTTGGTCAGAAGAAGGAAGTCATAAGCTCATGATTTTGGGTTCGATCCCAGGCGTGAGCTTTTGGCCTTTTTACCCTTTGTTTTCACCAGATCCAGCGTCTGCACTTTCTGAGGATAATCTTCTAGATACATCAACCAGGACCAGATCAAGCATCCTCTGGTCATGACCTGCTAGATCCACCAGCCAGGATCAGGCCCAATACCACCATCCTCTGGACCATCATCCTCTGATCACCATTCTCTATACCATCATCCTCTGATCAGAGCTGCTGACAGCAGGCCCTTGGGTTATTTGTTGTTTTCTTTTTTTTTCTCTAATTTACCTTTCTTTAGTTATTCCTTTTTTTATTATCAACACCAAAATCACCTTTTTTTCAACAAAAAAACTCATAAAATCAATTTTCATCAAATTAGAGTTTAGGAATTTTTTATTTTTATTTAATTTAATAATTAGTTAATTTAATTTTAGGGTAATTTTAACCCTTTTGTAAATAAATTTAAAACAAATTAGGAATTAGGGTTTTGTTTAATTTAATTTTTATTTTCTTTTCTTAAAATAACCAAAATACAAAAATAGGTCAAAACTAATTATTTTTATTAATTTAAATTAATTAGTAATTAGGTTTGTATTTATTTAATTTAAAACCTCATTTTCTTGAAATAATCAAAAATAACCAAAAAATGATTTTTCTTTCAACTAGGTTTAGACGGGGTCAAAACCCTAATTTTTTCTTGTCCTTAATTCATCGCGCGCATTTATTTATTTTTACAATATTAATGTAACTGCTCATGGGATGTAATAGCTTAATTAGGACTTTTTGTTTATTTATCGTTTTATGGGTTTTTGGCTATGTAATTAATCCCCCTCCCAGAAGCCTTGTAATAACATAGTTTTATTTCTCGCATTTTAATTTTCGCAAATATTAACTGTTAGATGTATGATAATAGGATTGCATGACAAGAATGTATGTAAATTTTAAAATGGTTAGCAAACCCTAAATGTGCAAAGATAATAACTTGAAATCAAATCACTCGCACATGCGCACTCCTAGGAAATACTCTCACTTCGGTTGCCTTCGGTAAACGATCATTAAGCATAGGGTGTTTTAGTGGTCGCTCAATTGTCTAAACAAAGATCAAATGTCCCATTCGGAAATGTTGCCTCGGAAATGTTGCCTCGGAAATGTTGCCTCGAATATGATCTTAAGACATTAGCGTTATTACTAAGACGTCCTAACATTGCTTTAGTGATTGTACGTCCCTTTTGAATTGACTCTTATAACTCCAACGACGATGCTACCTACTCACTAATAGTAGGATAGCGTTGTCTAAAGGAAACAAGAACAAAAACATTCTTTTTTCGAGTATGTAGATGCTAGTAGGTACTTGCTCAAAATAAACTTTTCACACTTACACACTTTTCAAACAAAGTTTTTAAAAACACTTCGTAACACTCTTGAGGACTGATACAAGGGTTAAAATGAAGTAAGACAAAAACATTTCAAAACACACAAACATGGAAGCAATTTTAAAATGATGAGCAAGTACCTAAGAGCCCGTGGAAAACCACGGATAGAAAGGGTGCTAATACCTTCCCTTTCTATAATCTACCCCCTGTACTCAAAATCTCGAAAAAGGAATTTTTCTGTGCTTTTTTCCTTTCCAGTTGGATAAAATAAAAGTCGGTGGCGACTCTTGCTTACCGCGACATTTTGCGAACACAAACGCAAAACGCAAACCAGCATTTTCCTAAAACAGTCTGGTTCTGCCACCGTATCACAACTATGTTGAGTAACGGACCAAAACCGGCATGTCGTAAGTACGGTTACATTTGAACGTCGTAAGGGACATAATCATGGAAACGGCAACAAAATATTTTAACATCCTATTAAAAACATGAATTACGTATAAGAAATAGAAGATTTACGTATAACAATCATAATAATTACGGATACACTTACAAAGGTTTCAATGTTGTTGAGAGTTCCTCTATGTTGATCACCCATGGTCAAGAGAGACATTTTTTCTTGATTAATCTTGTGTTGTTGTAGATGTTTCAAGAAAGAAATAGTGTGTGAGTTATGATTGTGATTAACATATAGGGTGAATGTAACATGTATTTATAGGAAAATATTAAAGAACACTATGCATTCACGTGACAATACTTTGTATTCAAGAGATACACATAGGCGCTACCCTAGGTGGCACATACTCTTGTTTAATACACATAGGTGCCACACTAGGTTGAACATGCTCTTTTTGATACACATAGGCACCATTCAACATGGCTTGTTACTTTTTGCATGCATGCAAACTTGCAGCGTGGCAGGGATCAGATGGCATGCATGCAATTTTGTTGTTCAATGAAAAGCTACCCTAGGTGGCGCATGCATACAAAAAGAAGAGGACAAGCCACCCTAGGTGGCGCATGCATTCAAAAAGAAGAGGACAAGCCACCCTAGGTGGCACATGAATGCAAAATATAGAGGACATCCCATACTTTCATCAGTCTATTTAATCGTTTGTGTAGGGCGCATTACTAGTATACATCCATAACTCAAAAAACATACCTCAATAACATGGATCACTCACAAAATTATACTATTGTTGCCCATATTAAAGGTGAGACATTCAACTGTGATAGCTTCAGTTTTAATTTCCGTAATACCGATTTTATCCACTTTCGGACAAACAAAAAATCAAGTTTTGCGCGCTTCAAAGAAAGACTAGAAGCCAAATTGCAGTGTGGTCCAGTTTACCAAATTCTTTACAGGTACCCATTTCTATTTGACAACAACCAAGTCAGATTTTATCAACTAAAGATGCGCGACAATGATGATGTTCAAAACATGTTTCTAACTCATGAACAATTTGGGTTCAATGAGATTGAGCTGTATGTTTTATTATAACAACCAGATCAATCTCAGGTGGTAGATCTTTCTCAAGAATTTAAAGAAGAGGATGAATGTGATGAGGACAACCATCTCGAACTCGATGTTATTGACCAAGAAGAAGATGATGATGAGGCAATGATTGATTTTATGGTCAATGATGACACAACAGATCAAGAGCATGAATCTGTACCTACGAGTCATGTGTATGACCCTTCGTTTCACATGACGAACTTGAACTTGGGGGAAGATGAACTAGCCTCAGATATCTTTCACAATCCTTATATGCTGATCGAAGGGGCATTGAAAGTTGGAGACAAATTTCGAACAAAAGAAGAGTGTCTTAGAGCTATCAAAAAATACCACATGGAAATTTTAGCTGACTTCACTGTAGATAAAAATAATTCAGGGAAGTACGTTATTTTATGTCGTCAAAAACCAATTTTCCCTTTTCGGTTAACTGCATCTTATAGGAAGAGAAATGATTCATGGGAAATAGGTTCCATTGATCCACTCCACACTTGTATCACCACCGTTCCGATGCAAGATCATCGGAAACTTAGTTCTCAACTAATATGTCAAGAAATCTTGCCTCTTATTAGCAAGGATCCATCATTAAAGGTGAGTACAATTATTTATCATATCGCTACAGGATTAAATTATACTCCCTCTTACAGGAAGGCATGGATCGGGAGGACTAAGGAAGTTGAACTTGTGTATAGTAATTGGCAGGAATCGTACAAAGAACTTCCTAGATTTTTGGTCGCACTCAAATATTATGCTCCGGGAACTGTTACAATTTTGGAGACACTCCTGGCATTTACCCCAGACAGAACTCGTGTTAGTAGAAATGGAATATTTCATTGATTGTTCTGGGCGTTTGAACCATGCGTCAAGGGTTTTGCATTTTGAAAACTTATTATACAGATTGAAGGAACTTGGTTACACGGGAAGTATAAAGGAACATTACTCATGGAAGTGGCAGAACATGGGAAAAACAATGTTTTTTTGATTGCCTTCGCTCTAGTTGAAGGTGAGACAAGTGGTGCATGGAATTTCTTTCTGAAGAATCTCTGATTACACGTTGCTCCTCAATCCAACCTTTGTTTGATTTCAGACAGACATCAATTAATTGTGAGTGCATACAATACCCTGATAACAGTTGGCAGGTTCCCCCTTCAACACATGTCTATTACATTAGACATATCACACAAAACTTCATGCTGCATATCAAAGACAAGACACTTCGAAAGAAAGTTCTTAATACAGGGTATGCCTCAACAGAACCATTATTCTGACACTATCGCGAGGAAATATGGTTGGAAAACTCAGAAGCATTAAGGTGGATCAATAACATTCCAGTGGAGAAGTGGACTCGGGCATTTGACAATGGTCAACGATGGGGCCATATGACAATAAATTTGGTGGCATCATTGAACTCTGTCTTCAAAGGCATCTGAAACCGACCAATTACTGCTTTGGTTAGAGCAACATATTTTAGGATGGGTTCATTGTTTGACACAAGAAGTTCAAAATGGAGGACAGTGTTACAACCAGGTCAATTGTTCAGTAAATGCACAATGAAAACATTTAACAAGGAGGCTGCGAAAGCAACCACCCACAGTGTCACCATGTTTAACCGTATTAAATGTCGGTTTAGTGTACAAGAGACAATGTATCATAATGAGGGGAGGCCAAGGGGACATTATCGGGTCGAACTAGATAGAGGTTGGTGTGATTGCAGAAAGTTTCAATCATTTTGCATGCCTTGCTCTCATGTCATAGCGGCATGTTCACATGTTCGCTTGGACCCAATACAACATATATATCCCATGTACACAGTAAAGTGTGTTTTAAGTGTGTACATCAATACCTTCTCCGTGTTGGCAAAGGAGGATTATTGGCCTGCTTATCAAGGGGACATTGTTTGGCACAATGAAAAAATGTGACGGAAGAAAAAGGGGCGCCCGAAAAGCACTCACATTAGAACTGAAATGGATACGGCCAATAAAATTATAAGATTATGCAGTACATGTCATCTTCCCGGACACAATCGAAAAAATTGTCTGAATATTGGGTCTAGCTCTGCAACCTAACTTTTTTATAACAAACTTTCCCGAGTGATTAATTTGTTTTATGCAATATATTTCAATTTAAATTCGGGTTATCATTTCGTGTTCAATTTATCATTCGATTACAACAACCTTCACATAATGACACAAAAAATTACAACACCACAAACTCAAGACAACAATACAACAACATGTAAACAGATAAAACAACTAAACAAATCATAATATCTAAAAGATAAAACCCATCAACACAATATCGTCTGATCAAAGCATCATCGTCATGACATATGCATCGCGTCTCACCTTTTTCCGTGATCGGGTTACTCCATTTTCGTTCCTCACTGTAATTTTCCTTTCTATTTTTATAATATGTTTACCTTCAGGAATGTCTCCTTCCAACCAGCGAATCAAGTTCCTCTGAAAATGCTCGAACGTCTGCGTGTTCCAGAGTTTAATCTTCACCGGAGGCTTTATCGCCGAAAAAATAACATGCGCATCTCTTTTGATCAGTGAAAACCTTGGGAAGGGAGTGGTAGATATTTTCTAAGAGTTTTGTGACAAATGGTGTGAAAAATAGAAGAGGATGGGTTGTTGCATTTATAGAAAACCATATAACACTGTCAAGCCACACTAGGTGGCGCCTCCTCTTTAAACATACATGCATGCGCCACACTGTATGGATTTACAAAGGAGGACAAGCCATGTACCGTGGCGCCTCCTCTCTAAATAGCATGCATGTGCCACACAGAGTGGCTACTCCTCTGTATGGAAATTTTTTTTTTGTTTAAAAAGTGGTTAGTTTGGTAAATTTTTTGAAAATATGGTTATTTATAAAAAAAAATTGAAACATATGGTTATTTGAAAAAAATTTTCAAAAAATTGTGTAGAAGACATTTTCCTTTAATTGACTTAAATGTTACATCATTTTCTTCTGTGCGATTGAAACACGTATATAACATCGTGTTTATGGTATTATCATTTGTGCTAGAATGCATGACTTTACAATATTATCCACTATAGAGCACTCACACTATTAATGGATAAGGATTATCTCCTGTGTCTGTTTACTTGAAGAAATAATGTAAATGTCTTAGTCATTAAATCGTTTTAAAATATTTTTCTTGTATTTGATTGAGAAAAATGAATGAATTAGATTGCCCTGGACATAAAGGTCACTAGAGACTATTTGTTCCCTAGTGGAAATCCACCAAATATCTAAGATGAATTTCTACCAATCTTGATGAACAAGATTGATATCGCCACACAATAACAATGAATTATGAGAAAAGAAAAGAAAAGAAAAGAAAAAAGACAATTATTTTCTGCAGAGTTTCTCTCTGCCCACAAACTGTGGAAAACTTTCTTATTCACTTTGCAACTGCAAAATATGGTGAATGACTTAATTGTCTTGATTAAAAAATTAGGGGTTACTCCCTCTATTTATAGATTTTGCTTGCTCCCTAAGCACAGAATTATAAAAGCCCAAAATACTTATTTTGGTACTAAATCAAATCTATTCAATTTTAGACTTAAATCAAATCTATCTAAATATAAAACAAATCTAATCTGCGTGCAACTTGCTTGGATCCACAAGCTCTTCGACTGGGTAATGGCTTCCTTCAAGAAACCTGCTTCGATCCACCTTTAAACCCTTCGACACACATATTTTCAATACTATGAATTACAATTTAAAACACCACTTAATTCATTGTGTCTAAACTATCTATATTTATTATGGTTCTTAGTCTTTGAAATACTTTGATCTACACTCCCTTCGTTACGACGTCTGCAATTTGGTTCTCAGTTCGGTAGTGTTCCAAATTCATCTTCCCATCTGCTAGCTGGTCTAAAAGATAGTGTAACCTCATTTCGATGTGCTTACTTCGACCATGTGCTATTGGGTTTTTTTCCAGATTGATAGCTGACATGCTGTCGATCTTCATGGTAATTACTCCATGATCTTTCCCTGTTATCTCTTCGACCAAGTTCACCATCCAAGTTTCTTGACATGCACAAAGAGAAGCAGCTATGTATTCTGCTTTGCATGATGATAATGTCACAACTGGTTCCTTTCTTGAACTCCAAGCAACTGGTGCACCACCTAACATAAACACATATCATGCTCTTGATTTTCAATCTTCAGCATCACTACACCAACTTGAATCAGTGTATTCCACTAACTTGTATTCTTTTCCTTTATCAGCTGCAAGAAACAAAATGTCATAGTCGAGAGTTCCTTTGGGATACCTTAGTATCATCTTCATTGCTGCTAGATGTGATACCTTTGGCTTCTGCATGAGTCTACTTACCATACCTACACTATATGCTAAGCCAGGCCTTGTATGACAAAGGTATCTCAATGACCCAATAAGTCTTCTATATTGGGTTGGGTCGACATCATCTTCATTTGTATCTTTCGACAATTGTAGTCTTGGTGCTGCATGTGTCGAACTTGAGTTTCAATTTTCCATCTTAAATCTCTTGAGAATTTCTCCTGCATATCTTCTTTGATGCATCATCAAACCTCTACTGCTCTTGTAGAATTCGATGCCAATGAAATATGAAATCTCACCCAAATCAGACATTTCGAATTCCTTGTTGAGATCACCTTTAAATTCTTCATTCTCACTTTTACAGCTACCTGTTATCAACAAATCAACGACATAGAGACATAGTATAAGTAATTCACTATTGCTTCTTCTTACATATACTCCATGTTCAGTTGTGCACTTCACAAATTCCTTCTCCCTTAGGAAACTATGAATTTTCTTATATAGTTTCACAAACCTAACTGGTTGTTTAACATAAACTTCTTCGTCTAAGGGTCCATTCAGAAATGCACACTTCATGTCCATCTGACATATGTGCCATCTGTTTATTTCTTCTAGACCAACAACCAACCTGATTGTTTTGATCCGAGCAACAGGTGTAAAAACATCATCAAAGTCTATTCCTTCTTTCTGTAGAAATCCTTTCGCCACAATCCTTGCTTTTTGTCGAGTTACTTCCCCTTTGGGATTCATATTTACTTTGTATACCCACTTGACATCAATTTCCTTCTTGCGTTGAGGCAATTCGACAAGTGACCAAGTGTTGTTGTCTTTGATAGACTTTACTTCTTCGCTCATTGTTTTCACCCACTTCGAATCCTTCAATTCTTCAGCTGCATTAATAGGTTTGACATCTGCATAGAAAGGATAATGTACCAACTCTCCTACATTATCTATCACATCATCTGATGTAATCACATAATCTAGAAATCTTGCAGGCATGCATCTTGTTCTTTGAGGTCTGCTTGTACTTGGTTGATCTATAAATGTTGGTTCCTGTTGTCGAACTTCTCTTTCAACTTGAGTTTTCTGGTTCTTCAAGTAGGATTCCCACTGAATCTTTCTTGACATTTACAGTTTGATCCCATTCTTTAAGCTCATCTATGAGCATGTCCCTGTTGATCACAATCTGCTTGTTCACTGGGTCGAACAACTTGTAACCTCATGTCGAATGATATCCAACTAGAATCATTTGACTTGACTTGTCATCAAGTTTTCTTCTCAACTGATCTGGCACATGTCTATGTGAAATATATCCAAATACCTTCAGATGACTCAAGCTAGGCTTCACACTAGACCAACGTTCTTTTGGAGTAATTCCTTCTAGCTTCTTCATAGGACATTTGTTTAAAATGTATGTTGCAATCGAAACAGTTTCGCCCCAAAACTCTTTAGGTAAATTCTTGCCTTTCAACATACTTCTCACCATATTCATGATGGTTCGATTCTTCCTTTATGCAGTTCCATTATGTTGTGGAGTATAGGGTGACACCACCTCATGAATAATCTCTTCCTTTTCACAGAACCTGTCGAAGTCTTTCGACACATACTCTCCACCACCATCAGTATTCAAAACTTTGAGATTTCAACCACTTTGTCTTTCGACCATAAACTTAAACGTGGAAAATACCTCGATCACTTCACTTTTCTTCTTGATCAGGTAAGTCCACAGCTTTCGACTGAAATCATCTATGAATGTAACAAAGTATTTCTTACCTCCCATCGAATCCACCTGGATTGGTCCACATACATTCGAGTATATGACTTCAAGAATAGCCTTCGACATGCTTCTTGCATCCTTGCTGAAGCTATTCTTGTGTTGCTTCTCCTACACACGTTCCTCACATACCTCGTTTGGAATGTCGATTTCTGGTAGTCCTGAAACTATATTTCTTATCTTCAAATCTCTGATGTCTCTGAAGTTAAGATGGCCTAGTCGATAATGACATATCCATTCATCTCTGCTAGCTGCAGTCGAAAGGCACTTGTGGTCCATCACATTTAGTTCAATCTTGAAGGTTCTATTTTGAGACATAAGAGCCTTCAAGATTAATCTTCCATTTGCATCAACGACTCTCATTATCTTATCTTTGATCGATATTTTATAATTCTTTTCGACCAACTGCCATATACTGAGAAAATTGCTCTTCATGCCCGGTATGTACAACACATTGGAAATTACTGACCTCTTTCCATCTTTCCTCATAATCATAACATCACCAATACCTTCAGCCGCTAGGGTATTCTCATTTACAAATTTTACCATATTTTTCATTGAGGGCTTTATGTTGACAAACCAGTCTTTCCTTCCAGATATATGTGATGAGCATCCTGAATCCAAGTACCATTGGTCCTTGAATCTATCTTCATCTCTTGTTGTGACCATCAACATCATCTCTTATTCTTCATGTTTTGCAAACTTTGCATCACTTTATGGATTCTTTCATTTTTCTGGACAATCACTCGAATAATGATCATACTTCTGACAATTGAAACATTGAATATGACTCTTGTCAGGTTTTCGACCACCACCTCTTTGGTTGTCTTGGTATGGTCTTCTTTGATTCGACACGTTTCCTTCATTCTGGTTTCCTCTACCAGTCGATTTGTTGTAGCCGCCTCTACCTCTGTCGAATCACTTTCCTTTGCCTTTGGTTTCTTTTGCTGAATGTGCTTGCAAAGCCAAATCACTCTTCGATTTGCCTGTAGTTCTTTCATTCATTCTTTGTTCATGAGATTCAAACGTCCCTTGAAGCTCTTCCTTTGTCAATTTCGAAAGTCTTTCCCCTCTTCTATAGCCACCACTACATGGTCAAACATAGGAGCCAAAGATCTCAAGATCTTCGAAACAACATCTCTTGTTATTAATGTTTCTCCACATACCTTGATTTGATTCACTAGTTTTGTAACCCTAGTGAAGAAATCAGATATGCTCTTACTATCTTCCATTTGAAGCAATTCATATGTTCTCTTGTGAGTTTGTAACCTCACTTCTTTCACCTTTTCTGCACCATCAAAAGACTTCTCAACAACATTCCAAGCTTCTTTTGCAGATTCTGAATCACCCACTTTTTCAAAATTTTCTGGACTCACACATTGATGAATTATAAAGAGTGCTTTATAACGCAGCTTCTCAATTTCTATGTGTTTCTTCTTTTCTTCTTCTGAAGCGTTTTCTCCAAGCGCTTCGAATCCATCTTTTACAAGATCTCAAAGACCTTGACACCTGAACAAAACTTTCATCTGTTTGCACCAATTCTTATAGTTGTCTACTTTCAGAATTGGTAGAGTTGCTGGATAATTTGCATTCTCATAATTCTCCATCGCGAATTCTTTTTCTTCATCGTTCATGATCGATACTTCCCTAGAATCGAAACCGAGCTCTTGATACAAGATGTTGGAAATCCACCAAATATCTAAGATGAATTTCTACCAATCTTGATGAACAAGATTGATATCACCACACAATGACAATGAATCATGAGAAAAGAAAAGAAAAAAGACAATTATTTTCTGCAGAGTTTCTCTCTGTCCACAAACTGTGGAAAACTTTCTTATTCACTTTGGAACTGTAAAATACTGTGAATGACTTAATTGTCTTGATTACAAAATTAGGGGTTACTCCCTCTATTTATAGATTTAGCTTGATCCCTAAGCCCAAAACTATAAAAGCCCAAAATAACTATTTTGGTACTAAATCAAATCTATTATATTTTAGACTTAAATCAAATCCATTTAAATCTAAAACAAATCTAATATGTGTGCAGCTTGCTTCGATCCACAAACTTTTTGATTGGGTAATGACTTATTTCGAGCAACCTGCTTCGATCCACCTCTAAACCCTTTAACACACATAATTTCGATATTATAAATTACAATTTAACATTCCCCATGATACACGTGATTACATTCAAGTGTTTTCATTTTCTAAAATTATTATGTTTCGTGCAAGTGTCTATGTGTCATGGAGCATGAATTTGTGGTTTACTTTTTATGTGTTCTAGAGTGATAGTCCATCTAATGACCTTGTCAGTTCTGAAGTAGTACAGCGTTTGAAGGCGTATCACATGATATCTCTTCACCATAAGAAAAAAATTTAATTAGAACGAAATTTTCTGTTGCAAAACATTGTAAATATCTGTCCCAATAGAAACTTCGGACAAAATTCGTAACATATTAATTTCGTCACAATTTGTTTGTCACAATTTATTTGGGACAAAATATATTTTTTATCACATATGTTTAGGACGTATTTGAGGACATAATTAAATTCTTTATTAAAAAGTAATTTGCTCTCAGCAACATAATTCTTTTATTCCATCTCGAAAAAGAGACATATTTCTCATATTTCACCCCAGAAAGGGGACAGATTTTTCATATTTTGTCTAAAATTCACTAAAAAAACATGTTAAATTATAAGAGTTTTGGATAATTACTTGTATCTTTATTTAAAACTGTTGTATTTTTTTATGGATGTTTAAAACTCCAACAAAATTTAATAATTATATATAAATATATTTACAATTTCCAACTATAATTTTATAAATAACCAAGAAAACAAAACTCTCACAAGAGAAATACACAATATTCAGTTTAAGTAACCAAAACTAATGATATTACCGTTTTAGCAATTATAGAGTAATGTGTAGCTGATCAAAGCTTCCTCTTTTAAAACAACATTTTCTGCTATAGTCTTGTGGTTGGATAAACAAGCTCTGCCTTCTATGAATTCATATTTAAGCCTCAACAAATCAATGTCCATAGTTTCATGTTCACTGTTTCTACATGTTCTTGAATGCACACCTGTAATTGTTGTAATACCTCTATTTTTTCATAAATATGAATTTTATCTAAGAATTGTTGGAAATCCACCAAAGTCTATGATGAATTTCTACTACAATGACAATTTAATTATGAGAACAAAGAAAAGAAGACAAGACAAATAATTTCTGCATAGTTTCTCTCTGCTCAAAAACTGTGAAAACTTTCTTATTCACTTTGCAACTGCAAAATACTGTAAATGACTTGCTTGACTTACTTATAAAAATAGGGATTACTCCCTCTATTTATAACTGAGCTTACACCCTAAGCCCAAAGCCCAAAATATCTTTTTGTTACTAAATCAAATCTAATTTATTCTAGACTTAAATCAAATCTATTTAAATCTAAAACAAGTCAAATCTTTTTCGACGCATAATTTCGACATATTGGATTACAATTTAACACACCACCTAATTCATTGTGTCTAAACTATCTATGTTCATCATGGCTCTTAGCTTTCTGAATACTTCGACTTGCACTCCCTTCGTCATGATGTCTGCAATCTGATTCTCAGTTCTGCAGTGTTCCAAATTCATCTTCTCTTCTGCTACCTGCTCTCGAATATAATGGAACCTCATTTCGATGTGCTTACTTCGACCATGTGCTATTGCGTTCTTCGCCAGATTAATAGCTGACATGCTGTCTATCTTCATGGTAATTACTCCATGATTTTTCCCTGTTATCTCTTCGATCAAGTTCACCATCCAAGTTGTTTGACATGCACAAAGAGAAGCAGCTATGTATTCTGCTTCGCATGATGATAATGCCACTACTGGTTCCTTTCTTGAATTCCAAGCAACTGGTGCACCACCTAGCATAAACACATATCCTGTTATTGACTTTCGATCTCCAGCATCACTACACCAACTCGAATCAGTGTATCCCACTAACTTGCATTCTTTTCCTTTATCAACTGTAGGAAACAAAATGCCATAACCGAAAGTTCCTTTGAGATACCTTAGTATCCTCTTCACTGCTGCTAGATGTGATACATTTGACTTCTGCATGAATCTACTTACCATACCTACACTATATGCTAAGTCAGGCCTTGTATGACAAAGGTATCTCAATGATCCAATAAGTCTTCTGTATTGGGTTGGATCAACATCATCTTCATCTGCATCTTTCGATAGTTGCAGTCTTGGTTCTGCAGGTGTCGAAGTTGAGTTGCATTCTTCCATCTCAAACCTCTTGATAATTTCTCCTGCATATCTTCTTTGATGCATCATCAAACCTCTACTGCTCTTGTAGAATTCGATACCAAGGAAATATGAAATCTCACCCAAATCAGACATTTCGAATTCTTTATTGAGATCACCTTTGAAGTCTTCGATCTCACTTTTACAGCTACCTGTTATCAACAAATCATCTACATAGAGACATAGTGTTGTACCCCAAAATTTTCCCTCCCATTCTCTCAACATTTTTTTTATCACAAGGCCCTTGGAGCTCAAGATCCAGTTAGGGTTTCCTCTACAAGACTTCTCCTAGCACTGTTGACCCAAATTAGGGTTTGTGTTTGCACAATGATATTTTGACCTAAAATGCCTAAGATGACTTTCATGCTTCATGTTGGACTCCCAAGTTTATCCCTACCAAGTTTCAAGCTTTGATTCCAACCTTTGCCCAGTCAATTGGACAGTTGACCTAGAAATCAGCTGTATTGGGGAAAAAGTCAACTGTGGCCAATTGATAGTCAAACCTCATGAAAATTGACCCACATCAACATTATGAACTCATATGGACCATTTTATCAAGTTTGGATCACAATTCCACAAGAAATTTGATCAGATCACCAAAAGGGCAAAATGGTCAATTTTAGGGTTTTGACTGCACAAAGACAATTTTTGACTATTTGACCTAGCCAATGGCAAACCAAGCACACGTGTGGATTCAAGGACCCCATGGAATTGTCTTGACATACTCAACAAGTTCAAAAGATCCCAAATGCACAAGATTGATAGTTGAATTTTCCAGTCAATTGATCAATTTTTGACTGTATACTGAAAAGTCAAACTTTGACTTTTTGGTCAAAATCAAGTGTCAAGATTCATTTTTCATCAAAACATGCCAAATCATGAAACTTGTCCATCAAGAAATCCAAAATCACAAATTAGGGTTTGAAATGAAGATTTTTCATAACTTAGAATTTTTTCTAAGTTATGAAAAACCCTAATTTTTTCCTAACTTTGTTCCACTTTCTCATCAAGATACATTTGGATTCAAGGAAAAGTCAAAACATGAAAGTTGTAGTCCATGGCAAAATCTACAACTTTGATTCACAAAATTTCCTCAAAAGAAGCTTGTAGCTCAAGTTACACTTTTTGGAACAAGGGTACCAAACAATTCTTAACTTAGAGAAATTTGACCTATTTTAGGCAAGGTTTTTGCCTAACTTCAAGACCACTTTTCACATACTTCCACTTGGAATTTCAATTTGAATTACAAAGATGGATTGTGGCACACATTCCAAGATTTCCAAAATGTCCAAGAACTCCTCAAACAACCTCATGGTTAGGGAGAATCGAATTTGGCAAGTTGGGAAAAAGTCACTTTGTTTATGGCCAATGTACATGTTCATAACTTGTGTCATTTTTAACTCAGCTTGCATTCCTTGATTACAGGTCCTATATCCCATTTGCACTCAATAATTTAATGCTAACCCATTGTTCCAAGACCTTATTTCATGTGTTTAAGCATTGTATGCAAAATTAAGCCATAAGTAGAAAAAGCAAATTATCCATTTTAGAAAAGTTGAACTTTATGTCAAATGCAAATCCAAGAAGCATAGGCACAATCTTTTGAGCTGGTATTTTGTACACAAATCACTCTAACAAATACTAAGGTATGCAGCATAGATTGGGGGCCTGTACAAGCTAGAAACACCAAGTTGATTTTCTTGCTTAAAGTTGAAGTAACCTTGCATAACAACTCCCAACTCTCATTCCTGTCAACCAGAGCTTAAGCAAAGATTGTGAACACTTTCCAAACACCAACCCTGACCTGAAACACGAGCCAACCATCTCCATTGCCTTCACAAACACAGAATCACCATAAAACTGCAAAAACAGGGCATAAGCTGTAGTTGGACTTCTATAGTTCATTCTACTCGTGCATTCTTGCTAAGAGTTGTTCAAACACATCCCACATCATCCCTTGAAACTGTTTCAAGCCCTAAACATGACCTGTAACACTCCTAACCCATATCACCATTTTCATATTTTCTGTTTTGCAGTTGGAGTGCCATAACACGATTCACTTGGTTTCAAAGCAAACTAAAGGTTGGAATAGCATCCCTGGACCTCAAGCAAGCTGTACCAATCCTTACCTTGCACTGAAAGCACTTCCATTGCCAGATACGATTCAAGCTGAACAGGTAAGTTCATGAACTCGTATCTCTCTATCCAGGCATTGTTAGGTTTAGATTTGTGAAGAAATTATGTCACATTCATGGCCCTGAATTTGCCCATATCATTAGTTTTCATTTATGTTATGTGTGCTTAGAGAATTTTAAGTCGGAACACTGAATAAAAACTAGGTTAGGAATTGGGGGAGAAGAAATTCTCTCTCATTTCTGAGAGTTAGGATGAGTTCTTTATATGTCCAGAATCGTGGTTTGATGCTCTACATTTCTTGTGTTGTGAGTTTGTGCTAAAAATCAGGGAATCTGGAGATAGCAAACGCGTGTTTTTGTTGAACAGAGATGCTGGAGGTTGAAGAAGACAGGGTCTTGGGCTGGGCTTGAGATTTATCTTTTCTTTTCACACCACTGTATTGCACATGCACCCCCCTGGCCCATTTTGAAATTTACTTGTTATTTTCCATTTTTTCTTTTTTGATTTTGTTTCCATATTTTTATTTAAATCATAAAAAACATTAAAAACATTTTTTCCATATTTTTTGCATTTATTTTGATATTTATTTGACTTTAGTTAGTTTTGTAGATAAATAAATAAATATACCTTTATTTAAAAATACCAAAGTAAGACAAACATACTTTATTTCTTTTTTTATTTTTATTTTTATGTTATCTCTTGAAAACCTCTTATAATATAAATATATTTTTTCTATAATATTAAACATTTTATTTTTGTACATATAATGCATATTTAATAAATAAAGTAAAATACTTATACATATTTATTAATATATTTAGAAAAATACAAAGAATTAATACATTTTTGTTTTTATTAATATTTTGACCTCAAAAATACTTTTTATATAAAATACCTTCTTTTATTTATTTTTTGTAAATAATTAATAAATATTGCATATATCATACAATAAATACTTTTATTTGTAAAAATTAGGTTTTTTGCCCTAAATGCATAAAAATACCAAAAACTAATTAATTTTATTTTTTGCTTATTTGATACATGATAAATACTTTTTACATACATATGAAAACCTTTTTTTTGCATTTTACATATTTATCTTATTTTTATTTGAATATTGTGTAAATAAATACCTTGCAAAATTCCAAGTTTGATGTAATAGTCTAGGGTTTTAATTCTTGTCAAAATACCCCCATTTGAACATTTGTACCCCCTTCTCATATATTGTGTTGTAATAACTTAGGAACTTTATTTTTCGCACTTTAAAGCTTTCTAATTATGCCATGTTAGAATTAGGGTTTGTATGCAAATCAATTAATCAAAAATAGTTGGACCTAAATTCAAGATAAACAAGCATGAAAATGGCCAACACCAATCACACTTGCACCCCTAGGGTATTCCACTTGTTGCCTTCAATAATGGGCCATATTGCATGTTAGGTCTCTTTGGGTAAAACAAAACAATTCAAATGATCATAGTCCCTCGATGACGCTTTCGAAAGTTGCCTAGAAAATGATCAAGCCCCTCAAAGGAAAAATTGCCCAAAGATACTTGGCACCATTGCAATTATGGTCTAAACGATGACCCGCGCCCGTCCCTTTCACATCCTAACACAAGATTGTCCACCAAATACAATGGTGGAACAAAATTGTTAAAAGGGTTAAAACATAGCAAAGATCTTTGAGAAATTTAGGGTAGATAGCTCTTGGTTACTTGCCAACTTGCAAAACAAAAACACTTGCCTATTTTTCAAAACCACACATCACAAACACACTTTCAAAACAACTTTCAAAAACATTGAAAACTTTTCAAAAGACATACACCTTTGTATACATCCCAACATGGATCATTACAAAGGTTGCCACCACATTGGCCTCTTTTCAAAACATTTTCAAAATCCACACACAAAGCACCATTTCAAACAATTGAAAATTAAGGCAAGTTGATCTAAGCAAGTAACTAAGAGCCCATGGATAGAAAGGGTGCTAATACCTTCCCTTTCTATAATCTACTCCCCGAACCCAAGAAAACATCTCAAAGGTTTTTGCTGTGCTTTTTAACCTTTCCTTAGGATAAAATAAAAAGTCGGTGGCGACTCTTGCTCAACCGAAACATTTGTGAAAACAAACGCAAAACCTCAAGTCAGTTCTCCCACCGTATCACAGAACTGGCGACTATGCTGGGGAATATTTAAAAGTGGAGTAACCTTAGGGCTTAGATCACCCTCTTGCATGACTAATTGTTTGTTTTGATTACTTTATATCTTAGCTCTCTTGTTTGGGTTTACAATCCTACACCCGGATTTTGGGAAACATTCATAGATAGCAATACGTTGTGGAAACTGTGCGGGGTATACCGACACGGTCGAAGCAATAGCTATATTAGTGCGGCATATTTGTGAGTACCGGTAACCCTTGAGTTCAATCAAGGAGAGTACGGGGCCGCTGAGTGATGTCACTAAGCACTAATGACCTAGAACCTTACTTTACCATCTTGGCCTTTCATTAGGAGTAGTGAGATGACCGGCTTTGGTGCAGTCCGAAGTTGGTAGATACTCGATACTACACTCATTAAGGGTTGTTTTCTTGGAATATTTTGGTCGCTAGTTAAGTGGCTAAACCAAAACGATGAACAATGAAAACAATCCCGTGATATTGAGCTCCTTAGAACTCGATTACTATTTATAGGACAGGATTTTAAGCCAACTACACTCAATAGGGTACTTACCTATGAAACCCCATGCAAGCCTGAAACTAGGGTTTAGTGTGAATTGCTTGTACATGTGTTTGTGCATACATCATGAATATCATAAAGCATCATATGCATTTACTAACTACTTCAAGGGTTTAGATCTTCATCTTTATTCTTGTTTTGTAGGTCATGGAAATTCCTCGCAGAAAAACCATCCAAGTCAACCTTGTGAGAATCCCTCCTCAACTCAAGGAGCTCACATCAAGAATTCCGGAAAGCTCTCCCTTCAGTGAAAGACATGGTAGACTGCTCAGCTTAGTCAACACCAACATTGAAGAGGACATGATGAAAGTGTTATTCCAGTTCTTTGACCCTCTTCACTACTGTTTCACTTTCCCCGACTACCAGTTGGTGCCCACTTTGGAGGAATTTTCTCAACTCCTGAGAATTCCTATCCTTAATCAACTACCTTTCAACGGTACGGAAAAGGAACCAAAGCCTAAAGATGTTGCTCGAGCACTACATCTACAGCCATCTGACATCAAGGGGCATTGGGAAACTAGAAGCGGCGTCAAAGGTTTCTTAGCAAAATTCTTGTTTGAGAAGGCACAAGAGTGTTGGAATTCATTGGACCTACAAGCCTTTGAAGAAATTGTGGCACTCCTTATCTATGGGTTGGTCCTGTTCCCAAATCCTGACCAACTTGTAGAGGTCAACGCCGTCAAAATCTTCTTATCCAGAAATCCAATACCAACATTGCTTGGGGATATCCTTCACTCATTTTACACACGAACAATGATAAAGAGGGGTGTTCTCATGTGCTGTACTCCTCTCCTTGCAAGGTGGTTTATTTCGCACCTTCCACAATCTGTCTTGAAGAATGACCAAGGCTCAAGGTGGTCCCAACGGTTGATGACTCTTACTCACTCTGATGTACATTGGTATTCTCGGTCCAGAGAAAATGTCATCATCGTCGATCGTTGTGGAGAGTTCCCTAATGTTCCATTACTTGGCATTAGAGGGGGCATTACCTACAACCCTTGCCTAGCTTTGAGGCAATTTGGATATGCACGGAGGGATGGCCCTCACGACATGTTGATTCCTGACCTAGTTTTTGACTTCGACAACGATGCGCAAGGACTTCGCCAAAGGTTCATCAGAGCTTGGAGGATGCCCAACAAGGTTGACAGCAAGACGCTGGGGCACAAGAATTCCATCTCTCTTGAGCCTTATCTCAAGTGGGTACGAGCCCGAGCCCAGAGTCTAATGATGCCTTATCCTCATGTTCTCCCTGTGATTAAAGAGCCCGTCAAGGAAGGAGAGGTTCCCTGCACCATCCTACATACTGACATGCCTACATCGTGGGAGGAGATGCAGAAGAGTTGGATCCAACTCAAGGAGGAACGGAACACTTTTGAAGCCAGCTTCTACGCCAGAGAGAAGAAGGTTCTAGAGCTCACCCGCCGACTCCATGAGCAAGAGGCCCTCAACACCTACATTGCGCCAAAGAGGATGCGCAACGTCTTTTTACCTTGAGAAGTTGTTTTTTGTAATATTTGGCCCATGGGGCATTTATGTACTAACAAATTTCTTCTTATTAATATGACGTGTGTTCTTTTTGTCTGCAACAATTGTGAATTTCTAAAATCCTTGAATGCATTGCATAAGATAGCATCTCATGCATCATGTGCATAACAGGTATCCCTTTTTTCTACAGGTTGCTTAATCTTCTCCGCTGTTTATTTTGAACAGTCATCATGAATCCTGAATCATCCAGTGAACAAGCTATCAAGGCCCTCCAGGCCCAGAATGCCCAGTTTCAAGAGATGGTCATGAGCTTGGCCCAAAGTCAACAAGAGTTGAAGGCTCTGCTCCTGAAGAAGAAGAAGAAGAGGACTGCGTTGTTCAACACTGGACGCAGGTTTGGGAATACACTCCATAATGAGGCTGATCAAGCTACTTCCTCTGCAGAGAAAGACAGTCCCTAAGGGGGAGGGGCTCCTAGTCCTGCAGTCTCTGACAACGAGACGGATTACAATGACGAACAATACCCTCCTACTGCTGACAGATACAAGCAATTAGAGGACCGCTTGAGTGCCATGGAGATTCAAAATGTGTCGGGGCTGGATTTCGGAGATTTAGGTTTATCTTCTGGGGTGGTAATCCCACACAAGTTCAAGGCGCCTGCCTTTGCAAAATACGATGGGGCTTCCTGTCCAAAGTTGCATCTCAGATCGTACGTAAGGAAGATCCAACCTTACACGGAAGACAAAAACCTTTGGATCCATTTCTTCCAAGATAGCCTTTCGGGGTCACAGTTTGAGTGGTTCTATCAGCTAGATGGAACCAGTATCCGACATTGGGAATATTTGGCTACCGCATTTTATAAACAATATCAATACAATTCTGACCTCGCTCCTATGCGTACCCAACTTTAGGGTATGTCACTAGGAACGGGCGAAGGATTCAAAGAATATGCGCAAAAATGGAGAGATTTGGCTGGCAGGGTGTAGACTCCTTTGACCGACCGTGAACTGGTTGACATGTTTCTAGGGACCTTGTCTGGTCCATTCTTCAATCATCTGGTTGGTAATTCCTCCGTTGGGTTTATGGATTTGATCCTGACGGGTGAAAGGATAGAAGCTGGCATCAGGTCAGGAAAGATACAGAAAGGTGCCTCCGCAAGTACTGAGAAGAGGCCTTTCAAGAAGGAAGCTAGTGCCGTCTATGGTCCTAGAAGACAAGTCAAGCCAGAACGCCGCCAAGCCGTCAATGCCTTGGTAATTTCAAAACCTGTTGCTGCTCCTCAGCAGTACAATCAACAAAGGGGTGAGAGGCCCAAAAGGCAATACACTCGGCTGAGTATGACCTTGTCACAAATCTTACCGCAACTGCTATCAACCAACTTGGTGACCATCAAAGAGGCTCCGAAGGTCGTGAATACTGCATCTCCTAAGTATAACCCAAATGCCCGTTGTGCTTATCACTCTGATAGCCTCGGGCATACTACTGATGATTGATGGGCCCTGAGAAATAAGGTTCAAGACCTTATTGATGCGAAGGAAATACAGTTTGAGGCGCCTGAGAGGCCAAATGTTGTAACTGCTCCTATGCCCCAGCATAGAGTAAATGCCGTTGAGGAAGATTTGTATGTTGTTTCGGTGAATGATGTTGCTACCCCTCTATTGACTGTTAAGAGGAACCTACTGCTAGCCGGTTTATTTCCGGGTTGTAGCAAGGGTTGCCTCCTGTGTGCTGTTACCCCTACCGGTTGTCCGCTGCTAAAGTCAGGCATCCAAAGCCTGATGGATAGCAAAGAGATTCTGTTTAAGAAAACCGTTGTTCCATTTGTTTCCGCTGAAGAAGTATCTGTCGTCACAATTTTCAACAATCCTACCAAGGCTCCCCCGAGGAAGCCAGTCAAAATTATGTCTGTTGCACCCATTACCATTACTGTTCCGGGGCCTCTCCCCTATGAATCTGACAAGGTTGTCCCATGGCACTATGGGGCAGATGTGTATGTGCTTGGAGTGGAGCAGGAGTTCAACACCGGTACCAGTATCAGTAACATCGTTGGTCCCGCCAAGATTACTCGCAGTGGCAGGCTCTTCTCGCCTGACATTGCACCACCAGTTATCCGAAAACCTCTTATCATCACACTCGCAAGTGTGATGTTCCTCTTCCAAATCAAGTTCCTGTGTCTACTACTGCCGCCGAGTCCTCTGATACTCGGGGCAAAGGAGTTGTTACCGATTTTCCTTCCCGGACGGAGGCACCAAAAAAGACCGTTGTTGAAGCCTCTCAGCAAGAAATGGAGGAAATCCTTAAAATCGTTAAAAAGAGTGACTTCAATGTCGTTGAACAGCTGGGGCATACCCCCTCCAAAATCTCTATGCTATCATTGTTGCTGTGCTCAGAGGCCCACGCCAAGGCCCTGATTTCATTTCTGAAAACGGCCCACGTGCCGCAAGAGACGTCTGCAGATCAATTCACTGACTATGTGGCTAATTTGACAGCTGACAATGGTTTGGGTTTCTCGGATGCCGATCTAACCGCCAAGGGAAAAAACCACAATGATGCCCTGCATGTCTCCATAGAATGCAGGGGCACTACTCTCGCACACGTGTTGGTGGACACCGGTTCTTCCCTGAATGTTTTGCCCAAGAAGGCCTTAGATCGGTTGGATTGTGAGGGCCTGGAATTGAAGCCTAGTAACATCATTGTTAGAGCCTTCGACGGTTCTAAGAGGATGATGCATGGTGAGGTAGACATTCCTATTCGTATGGGTTCCCAAGTCTTTGACTCAACGTTCTATGTGATGGATATTCGTCCATCTTATTCCTGTTTGCTGGGTCGACCTTGGATTCACAAGGCTGGGGCCGTAACATCCACTCTACACCAGAAGCTCAAATACCCTGTCAGAGGGAAGATTGTTACTGTGCAGGTAGAGGAGGAATACATGGTAAGTCATCTGAATTCATTCCGGTATATTGAAATGGACGGGGAGTTTGTTGAAACCCCCTTTCAACATTTTGAAGAGGTACCTCCAACGTTGGCGTCAGCTGAAACAGTGATTGAAGAAGACTTTCCTTTGAAGATGGCTTCCCTGAAGGATGCCCGGGTTGTAATCGAGAAAGGCAAGTGCGCAAACTGGGGTCAACTTCCTGACTTCACTCAAAAGACCGACAAGTTTGGGCTAGGCTTCACTGCAGAGGCTCAGAGGGTTGTTCGCAAAGAAAGGATCAGAAAGCCTCTGGTGTTCATCACCAACCCAAGAGTGAATGCTATCGAGGAGGACGTAGAGGAAGCAGAATTTGACAGTTGGATCTATCCAACGACCAACAACGGACCAAGCAACTGGATGGCAAAAGATTTTACACCTATTACATTTGTCACGCAGTAATGAACTCTTTTGTTTTCAATTTGTAACAAACAATATGTTGAAACTTTTATTGGCTCGGTGTCCTACCCGGGGCACCGTGGCTCCATTTGTGAGGGCTTTTTGTATGACATTTCCATATATCATTAATCAAAACATTGGACGTTGTTGCATTTCAAATCTTGTTCTCTTTTTTCTTTCTTTGTTGTATATTGCAAAACAGCTATATTTACACACACTCACTTATACGGGTTCCAATCCACTATGGATCTCACTGGTAACGGCTCTGCTACTGCCAGTTATGACTTTGAAAATCCGATCAACTTGGCCGAAGACGAAGGTGAAGATGATTGCGAAGTGCCTGGTGAACTCGCAAGACTGCTACTCCAGGAAGAGAGGGTCATTCAGCCGCATGAAGAGCCAGTGGAAACGATAAACCTGGGTACTGAGACAGATAGAAAAGAAGTCAAGATTGGTGCCAATCTAGAGCTCAGCGTGAAGCAACGATTGATTCAGATGCTGCATGATTACGTGGAAATATTTTCTTGGTCTTACGAAGACATGCCTGGTTTGGATGCCGACATTGTAGTTCATCATCTGCCTACCAAGGAAGACTGCCCTCCGGTAAAACAGAAGGTCCACCGCATACGCCCAAAGATGTCTGAGAAAATCAAAGCTGAGGTTATGAAACAATTTGATGCCGGGTTTCTAGCAGTGAATTCTTATCCTCAGTGGGTGGCCAACGTGGTTCCAGTGCCAAAGAAAGATGGTAAAGTCAGAATGTGTGTTGACTACAGGGATTTGAACAGAGCCAGCCCTAAGGACGATTTCCCTCTGCCTCACATTGACGTTCTTGTTGACAATACTGCTCAACACAAGGTGTTCTCCTTCATGGATGGTTTTTCAGGGTATAATCAGATCAAGATGGCTCCTGAAGATATGGAAAAGACTACCTTTGTTACTCAGTGGGGCACCTTCTGCTACAAGGTCATGCCATTCGGGTTGAAAAATGCTGGGGCAACCTACCAACGTGCCATGGTTGCTTTATTTCATGACATGATCCACCATGAGATTGAAGTATACGTCGATGATATGATTACAAGGTCCCAAACTAAGGAGGAACACCTTGACCATCTGCGGAAGCTGTTTGACCGACTAAAGTTGTACAAGCTGAGGTTGAACCCAAACAAATGCACCTTTGGGGTGAGGTCTGGAAAATTGCTAGGTTTCATTGTAAGCGATAAAGGTATTCAAGTGGACCCTGCCAAGGTAAAAGCCATACAAGAGATGCCGACTCCCAAGACAGAGAAAGAAGTCAGAGGCTTTCTAGGACGATTGAATTACATTGCCCGATTCATCTCGCATCTAACTGCTACCTGTGAGCCAATCTTCAAATTGTTGAAGAAAGATCAAGTAGTACGTTGGAACGATGAATGTCAGGCTGCTTTCGAAAAGATAAAGGAATATCTCCAAGAACCACCCATTCTTATGCCACCAGTGGAAGGGAGACCTCTAATACTATACTTTACAGTACTTGACAACTCAATGGGGTGTGTGCTGGGGCAGCATGACGAGTCTGGCCGAAAAGAGCACGCTATTTATTACCTGAGCAAAAAGTTTACCGACTGTGAGACTCGGTACTCACTGCTCGAGAAAACTTGTTACGCTCTGGTATGGGCTGCTCGCCGGCTGAGACAGTATATGTTGACTCACACTACTCTGTTGATTTCAAAAATGGATCCAATCAAGTACATATTCGAAAAGCCTGCTCTGTCTGGAAGAATAGCAAGATGGAAAATGATCTTGACGGAATATGACATCCAATACACAACTCAAAAAACAATCAAGGGAAGTGTATTGGCAGACCATTTGGCACACCAACATGTGGACGATTACAAATCATTGAACTTTGAATTTCCAGACGAAGATATCATGGTAGTAACTGATTGTGAAGTACCTGGACCGGATGAAGGACCTGAGGAAGGATCCGGATGGTTTATGCATTTTGATGGAGCCTCGAACGCTTTTGGTAACGGCATCGGCGCTGTGATCATATCCCCTAAAGGTACTCATACTCCACTCACCGCCCGGCTGTGTTTCAATTGCACCAACAACATGGCAGAATATGAGGCATGTATTATGGGTCTTCAAGCTGCAATCGACTTAAGGATCAAGTTTCTGAGTGTCTTCAGAGATTCCTCTCTCGTGATCAATAAGATCAAAGGCGAGTGGGATACGAAACACCCAAATCTTATTCCTTACAAGGAGTATGTGTTGACTTTGCTTCCCCACTTTGAAAAGATAACTTTTGAACACTTCCCAAGAGAGGAGAATCAGTTGGCGGACGCATTAGCTACAATGTCTTCAATGTTCAAAGTCAAATGGGACAACGAGGCTCCCCGGATCATTATCTGGAAGTTGGACGAACCTGCATACTGCTGCGATCTTGAGGCCGAAGAGGTAACCGAAAAGCCATGGTATCATGAGGTGAAGAGATATTTGGAAGCTCAAGAATACCCCGAAGGCGCATCGGTCAATGACAAGAAGTTCCTAAGATGGTTTGCGGCAAAATTCTTCCTCAGCAACGGCATTCTCTACAAACGAAACCATGATTCAACTTTACTGCGTTGTGTGGATAAGACTGAAGCAGAGAAGATCATGGTAGAACTGCATGAAGGTACATTCGGAACACATTCCAGTGGACATACTATGGCAAAGAAAATCCTTTGGGAAGGATATTTCTGGTCCACAATGGATGCCGACTGTTACCAACATTCTCGAACTTGTCATAAATGCGAGATCTATGCTGATAAGGTGCACATCCCTCCGGTTCCTCTGAACGTCCTGACGGCATCCAACGGGCATCGCTTCATCTTGGTAGTGATTGATTACTTCACAAAGTGGGTGGAAGCAGCCTCCTACGCCACCGTAACCAAGAGCGTCGTGGCACGTTTCATTCGGCATAACCTGATCTGTCGGTACGGCGTCCCAGAAAGAATCATTACGGATAATGGTACCAATCTTAACAACAAGATGATCACTGAGCTCTGCAAGCAATTTAAGATACAGCATCACAACTCTTCTCCCTACCGGCCGAAGATGAATGGAGCTGTCGAAGCGGCAAATAAAAACATCAAGAAAATTGTGCAGAAGATGACAGTGACCTACAAAGATTGGCACGAAATGTTACCATTTGCTCTTCATGGATACCGTACCTCAGCACGGACGTCAACCGGGGCAACACCCTTTTCCTTGGTCTATGGCATGGAGGCAGTCTTTCCATTTGAAGTCCAGATACCCTCTCTCCGGATAATGAAGGATGCAGACTTGAGTGAAGATGACTGGATCCAGACTCGACTTGATCAATTAAACCTAATTGACGAAAAGAGACTCACTGCTATTTGCCATGGTCAGACGTACCAAAAATGAATGATCAGGGCATTTAACAAGAAAGTCAGACCACAAGAGTACCAAGTTGGGGACCTGGTAATCAAACGCATCATCCTTCCTCAAAGTGATCCCAGGGGCAAATGGACCCCTACGTACGAAGGGCCATTTGTGGTTAAACATGTGTTCTCCGGAGGAGCCATGATTCTAACCACCATGGATGGTGACGACCTTCCTCACCCCGCCAATGCAGACATAGTAAAAAGATACTACGCATGAATAAAAGACCCGCTAGGTTGACATACCTAGGCAAAATTAAGGGCTTCCCGGCGAACCAAAAGGGTTCGGGCAAAAATAAGGGATGAAATGAAAAGAATCTGTACACCCGGCAAGTCGAAAACCTAAAAAGGCGACTTGGGCAAAAAAAGGGTATCCCGGTGGACTGAAAACCCGAAAGGGCGGTCCAGGCAAAAGTTAGGGATAAAGCGTAACACTATGTCTCATTGAATCACCTTGCATCCAGAATTCGGCATCAACTATCGGGCTCAGACTTCGGCATCAATCAATCAGCTTCATCTTCAACTAAGCAGCAAAGTGATGAGACGCTTGATGACATAAAGGCGATAGCAGAATTGGAACCCAGTGGGAATATTGTTCACATAACTGTTTTGTTTCCTTTTCAAAATTGTATAAACCTTATGTTATTCGGCGGTGTTCTCTTACTAGGACGTCAGCCTCTTGTACAAAAATGCCTATTTACATGCAAACTTCAAAATCAATACAAATTCACTTTTCCAAACAAATTGCCAATTGTTTTTCCTTTTTTCTGTTTTGTCTTGCGAAGAACGTCCAATGTTCATTTTTGATATATGCATTTGACATTGAATTGCTAATTCATAAATACTTGCATGCGAGACAAAAGACTAATTACAGGTGACATCAGAAACAGGGGCAATGTAGAATTGTCCAGGCAGTCTAGTTGCTTTGTCCGCCAAGGTACCAAGGTAGGTTCAACTGAAGAATGTGACCAAGTTACCTCAACTCCCCACAAGGCAAGACAAGATTCAGCAATACTCTCCCCAGTAAAAGTAGTCTATCATCAGCCCTACAATAGGCACCCTGTTCCCCTAGCAAGTCAGCAATACTCTCCTCCAGCAGAGTTAGTCTACGGTCAGCCTAAAGGAAGTTGAGTATCCCCAGAAGATATCAACATTCCCCAGCGGAGTATAGGCATTCCTCAGCAAGCATCCCCGGCAGTCTTGATCTAAGATTGTTCCTCGGCGGAATACAGGCACCCCAGTGGAACCATATTTTTTCAGTACAGTGCGAAAGTCTCCCCAGGAAAATTGGAATCCATATCTCCAGCAGGTCTTGAAGCTTATCCCCAGTAGATTCTGGAAGCTTATCCCCTGTAGAGTACGGACGTCTCTCCCGGGCTTTATTCAAAGTTATTCCTCACAAGGGCTTATAACTGGGTTATCCTCAGCTAATTACCACGGGAGATCGCCCTTGGCGAAGTTCTTCCTATCCCCAACGGAGTTCATCAAAGTTCCCCAACTTAACTTATCAACAGAACCCCCAGCGGAGTTTATCATTGTTATCCCCAGCGGAGTCCATCATTGAAATCCTCAGCGGAGCTCTCATCAAAACTTCAGCGAAGTATCTCTTCCCACAGAGTAATTCCCCTCAGAGTAATCTCTCCAACAAGCTTATTCCCCAACGGAGTCATCTTCTCCTATCGGTGTATTCTTGCAACCATCATCCCTAGCGGAAACGAAGAATTCTACTCTTCAACGTCAGCCCAGGATTTAATTCCCCGACCGGTCGTCAAGGATTTATTTTCCTAGACGAAAAATACGTTCATAAACATTTCACATTTCATACATCTTGCTTACATACGTGATAAAGTGCATACGACACTATCTCATTTTGAACATCATGACATCATGCATTTCATACATCATGACATTGCATACAACTGATGTTTTGCCTTTTCAGCGAAAAAGACAATCCAAAATACGACCACCTTCAACTGTCACAATTCCAGATTCGATTCCTGTATCCAGCCAGGGCACATCTGTGAGTGATCAGATTCCAGATTCGATTCCTGTATCCAGCCAGGGCACATCTGAAGAGTTTGAAGATTCGATTCCTGTATCCAGCCAGGGCATATCTGTTGACGACTAATTCCAGGTTCGATTCCTGTATCCAGCCAGGGCACATCTGTGAGTGATCAGTTTCCAGATTCGATTCCTGTATCCAGCCAGGGCACATCTGAAGAAATTCCAGATTCGATTCCTGTATCCAGCCAGGGCATATCTGTGAGCAACTATTTCCAAATTCGATTCCTGTATCCAGCCAGGGCACATCTGAAGAGTTCGAAGATTCGATTCCTGTATCCAGCCAGGGCATATCTGTTGACGACTAATTCCAGATTCGATTCCTGTATCCAGCCAGGGAACATCTGAAGAGTTTGAAGATTCGATTCCTGTATCCAGCCAGGGCATATCTGTTGACGACTAATTCCAGATTCAATTCCTGTATCCAGCCAGGGCACATCTGAAGAGTTTCAAGATTCGATTCCTGTATCCAGCCAGGGCATATCTGTTGACGACTAATTCCATATTCAATTCCTGTATCCAGCCAGGGCACATCTGTAGACGACAATTCCAGATTCAATACCTGTATCCAGCCAGGGCATATCTGTGAGCAACCGATTGTAGATTCGACACCTGTATCTAGCCAGGGCATATCTGCATGAAGAGATTGAATATCAACACCTGTAACAAGCCAGGAAAACATCTGTCTCTCTCAAAGCGCGCAAGTTCTCGTTGAGGAATCTCTTATGCGACCAACACTTCCAAATGGCATCTATAAGCCCATTCCCGGCAAGGTTCTGTCACGCCTTCGGATGGCATCTATAAGCCCATCTCCCTATCCACCATCTCTCCAAATGGCATCTATAAGCCCATTCCCGACATCACATTGCTGATACTCCAGCATGCGAGTGCAAATTTCCGGGCACTCTAGTGTCCAATCTCCTTTTACCCTCGAGTCACGAAAGGCAAACTTGCCAATCTAACTCTTCAGGTCCAAGAAGATTGAACAAGGGCAACTGTTGTACCCCAAAATTTGCCCTCCCATTCTCTCAACATTTTTTTTATCACAAGGCCCTTGGAGCTCAAGATCCAGTTAGGGTTTCCTCTGCAAGACTTCTCCTAGCACTGTTGACCCAAATTAGGGTTTGTGTTTGCACAAAGATATTTTGACCTAAAATGCCTAAGATGACTTTCATGCTTCATGTTGGACTCCCAAGTTTATCCCTACCAAGTTTCAAGCTTTGATTCCAACCTTTGCCCAGTCAATTGGACAGTTAACCTAGAAATCAACTGTATTGGGGAAAAAGTCAACTGTGGCCAATTGACAGTCAAACCTCATGAAAATTGACCCACATCAACATTATGAACTCATATGGACCATTTGATCAAGTTTGGATCACAATTCCACAAGAAATTTGATCAGATCACCAAAAGGGCAAAATGGTCATTTTTAGGGTTTTGACTGCACAAAGGCAATTTTTGACTGTTTGACCTAGCCAATGGCAAACCAAGCACACATGTGGATTCAAGGACCCCATGGAATTGTCTTGACATACTCAACAAGTTCAAAAGATCCCAAATGCACAAGATTGATAGTTGAATTTTCCAGTCAATTGATCAATTTTTGACTGTATACTGAAAAGTCAAACTTTGACTTTTTGGTCAAAATCAAGTGTCAAGATTCATTTTTCATCAAAACATGCCAAATCATGAAACTTGTCCATCAAGAAATCCAAAATCACAAATTAGGGTTTGAAATGAAGATTTTTCATAACTTAGAATTTTTTCTAACTTATGAAAAACCCTAATTTTTTCCTAACTTTATCCCACTTTCTCATCCAGATACATTTGGATTCAAGGAAAAGTCAAAACATGAAAGTTGTAGTCCATTGCAAAATCTACAACTTTGATTCACAAAGTTTCCTCAAAATAAGCTTGTAGCTCAAGTTACAATTTTTGGAACAAGGGTACCAAACCATTCTTAACTTAGAGAAATTTGACCTATTTTAGGCAAGGTTTTTGCCTAACTTCAAGACCACTTTTCACATACTTCCACTTGGAATTTCAATTTGCATTACAAAGATGGATTGTGTTACACATTCCAAGCTTTCCAAAATGTCCAAGAACTCCTCAAACAACCTCATGGTTAGGGAGAATCGAATTTGGCAAGTTGGGAAAAAGTCACTTTGTTTATGGCTAATGTACATGTTCATAACTTGTGCCATTTTGAACTCAGCTTGCATTCCTTGATTACAGGTCCTATATCCCATTTGCACTCAATAATTTAATGCTAACCCATTGTGCCAAGACCTTATTTCATGTGTTTAAGCATTGTATGCAAAATTAAGCCATAAGTAGAAAAAGCAAATTATCCATTTTAGAAAAGTTGAACTTTATGTCAAATGCAAATCCAAGAAGCATAGGCACAATCTTTTGAGCTGGTATTTTGTACACAAATCACTCTAACCAAGACTAAGGTATGCAGCATAGATTGGGGGCCTGTACAAGCTAGAAACACCAAGATGATTTTCTTGCTTAAAGTTGAAGTAACCTTGCATAACAACTCCCAACTCTCATTCCTGTCAACCAGAGCTTAAGCAAAGATTGTGAACACTTTCCAAACACCAACCCTGACCTGAAACACGAGCCAAATATCTCCATTGCCTTCACAAACACAGAATCACCATAAAACTGCAAAAACAGGGCATAAGCTGCAGTTGGACTTCTATAGTTCATTCCACTCGTGCATTCTTGCTAAGACTTGTTCAAACACATCCCATATCATCCCTTGAAACTGTTCCAAGCCCTAAACACGACCTGTAACACTCCTAACCCATATCACCATTTTCATATTTTCTGTTTTGCAGTTGGAGTGCCATAACACGATTCACTTGGTTTCAAAGCAAACTAAAGGTTGGAATAGCATCCCTGGACCTCAAGCAAGCTGTACGAATCCTTACCTTGCACTGAAAGCACTTCCATTGCCAGATACGATTCAAGCTGAACAGGTAAGTTCATGAACTCGTATCTCTCTATCCAGGCATTGTTAGGTTTAGATTTGTGAAGAAATTATGTCACATTCATGGCCCTGAATCTGCCCATATCATTAGTTTTCATTTATGTTATGTGTGCTTAGAGAATTTTAAGTCTGAACACTGAATAAAAACTAGGTCAGGAATTGGGGGAGAAGAAATTCTCTCTCATTTCTGAGAGTTAGGATGAGTTCTTTATATGTCCAGAATCGTGGTTGGATGCTCTACATTTCTTGTGTTGTGAGTTTGTGCTAAAAATCGGGGAATCTGGAGATAGCAAACGCGTGTTTTTGTTGAACAGAGATGCTGGAGGTTGAAGAAGACAGGGTCTTGGGCTGGGCTTGAGATTTATCTTTTCTTTTCACACCACTGTATTGCACATGCACCCCCCTGACCCATTTTGAAATTTACTTGTTATTTTCCATTTTTTCTTTTTTGATTTTGTTTCCATATTTTTATTTAAATCATAAAAAACATTAAAAACATTTTTTCCATATTTTTTGCATTTATTTTGATATTTATTTGACTTTAGTTAGTTTTGTAGATAAATAAATAAATATACCTTTATTTAAAAATACAAAAGTAAGACAAACATACTTTATTTCTTTTTTTATTTTTATTTTTATGTTATCTCTTGAAAACCTCTTATAATATAAATATATTTTTTCTATAATATTAAATATTTTATTTTTGTACATATAATGCATATTTAATAAATAAAGTAAAATACTTATACATATTTATTAATATATTTAGAAAAATACAAAGAATTAATACATTTTTGTTTTTATTAATATTTTGACCTCAAAAATACTTTTTATATAAAATACCTTCTTTTATTTATTTTTTGTAAATAATTAATAAATATTGCATATATCATACAATAAATACTTTTATTTGTAAAAATTAGGTTTTTTGCCCTAAATGCATAAAAATACCAAAAACTAATTAATTTTTTTTTTTGCTTATTTGATACATGATAAATACTTTTTACATACATATGAAAACCTTTTTTTTTGCATTTTACATATTTATCTTATTTTTATTTGAATATTGTGTAAATAAATACCTTGCAAAATTCCAAGTTTGATGTAATAGTCTTGGGTTTTAATTCTTGTCAAAATACCCCCATTTGAACATTTGTACCCCCTTCCCATATATTGTGTTGTAGTAACTTAGGAACTTTATTTTTCGCACTTTAAAGCTTTCTAATTATGCCATGTTAGAATTAGGGTTTGTATGCAAATTAATTAATCAAAAATAGTTGAACCTAAATTCAAGATAAACAAGCATGAAAATGGCCAACACCAATCACACTTGCACCCCTAGGGTATTCCACTTGTTGCCTTCAATAATGGGCCATATTGCATGTTAGGTCTCTTTGGGCAAAACAAAACAATTCAAATGATCATAGTCCCTCGATGACGCTTTCGAAAGTTGCCTAGAAAATGATTAAGCCCCTCAAAGGAAAAATTGCCCAAAGATACTTGGCACCATTGCAATTATGGTCTAAACGATGACCCGCGCCCGTCCCTTTCACATCCTAACACAAGATTGTCCACCAAATACAATGGTGGAACAAAATTGTTAAAAGGGTTAAAACATAGCAAAGATCTTTGAGAAATTTATGGTAGATAGCTCTTGGTTACTTGCCAACTTGCAAAACAAAAACACTTGCCTATTTTTCAAAACCACACATCACAAACACACTTTCAAAACAACTTTCAAAAACATTGAAAACTTTTCAAAAGACATACACCTTTGTATACATCCCAACATGGATCATTACAAAGGTTGCCACCACATTGGCCTCTTTTCAAAACATTTTCAAAATCCACACACAAAGCACCATTTCAAACAATTGAAAATTAAGGCAAGTTGATCTAAGCAAGTAACTAAGAGACCATGGATAACCATGGATAGAAAGGGTGCTAATACCTTCCATTTCTATAATCTACTCCCCGAACCCAAGAAAACATCTCAAAGGTTTTTGCTGTGCTTTTTAACCTTTCCTTAGGATAAAATAAAAAGTCGGTGGCGACTCTTGCTCAACCGAAACATTTGCGAAAACAAACGCAAAACCTCAAGTCAGTTCTCCCACCGTATCACACATAGTATAAGCAATTTACTCTTGCTTCTTCTTACATATACTCCATGTTCAGTTGTGCACTTCACAAATTCCTTCTCCCTTAGAAAACTATTAATTTTCTTATTCCAAGCCCTTGGAGCTTGTTTCAATCCATACAGGGCTTTATGTAGCCTGTACACCTTTCTTTCTTCGTCATGTTTCACAAATCCAACTGGTTGTTTAACATAGACTTCTTCATCTAAGGGTCCATTTAGGAATGCACACTTCACGTCCATCTGACATATGTGCCAACTGTTTATTTCTGCTAGACCAACAACCAACTTGATTGTTTCGATCCTAGCAACAGGCGCAAAAACTTCATCGAAGTCTATTCCTTCTTTCTGTAGAAATCCTTTCGCCACAAGTCTTACTTTGTGTCGAGTTACTTCACCTTTCGAATTTGTTTTCACTTTGTATACCCACTTGACATCAATTGCCTTCTTTCCTTGAGGAAATTCGACAAGTGACCAAGTGTTGTTGTCTTCGATAGACTTTACTTCTCCGTTCATTGCTTTCACCCACTTTGAATCCTTTAATGCTTCAGCTGCATTAACGGGTTCGAAATCTGCATAAAAAGCATAATGTACCAGCTCACCTTCATTATCTATTACATCATCTGATGTAATCACACAAGCTTGCAATCTTGCAGGCATGCGTCTTGTTCTTTGAGGCCTGCTTGTACTTGGTATATTTGCTGGTTCCTCTTGTCGAACTTCTCTTCCGACTTGAGTTTCTGGCTCTTCAAGAAGGATTCCCACTGAATCTTTCTTGATATTTTCAGTCCAATCTCATTCTTTAAACTCATCTATGATCATGTCCCTGCTGATCACAATCTGCTTTTTCACTGGATCGAATAACTTGTAGCCTCCTGTCGAATGATATCCAACTAGAATCATTTGACTTGACTTATCATCAAGTTTTCTTCTCAACTGATCTGGCACATGTCTATGTGCAATAGATCCAAATACCTTCAGATGACTCAAGCTAGGCTTCACACTAGACCAACATTCTTCTGGCGTAATTCCTTCTAGCTTCTTTGTAGGACATCTATTCAAAATGTATGTTGCAGTCGAAACAGCTTCACCCCAAAACTCTTTAGGTAAATTCTTTCTTTCAACATACTTCTCACCATATTCATGATGGTTCGATTTTTGCTTTATGCAATTCCATTTTGTTGTGGAGTATAGGGTGGAACCACCTCATGCACAATCCCTTCCTTTTCACATAATTTGTCGAAGTCTTTTGACACATATTCTCCACCACCATCAGTTCTCAAAACTTTGAGCTTTCGACCACTTTGTCTTTCGACCATAGACTTAAACTTGGTAAATACTTCGATCACTTCACTTTTCTTCTTGATCAGGTAAGTCCATAACTTTTGACTGAAATCATCTATGAATGTAACAAAGTATTTGTTACCTCCCATCGAATCCACATGGATTGGTCCACATACATCAGAGTATATGACTTCAAGACTAGCCTTCGATCTGTTTCCTGCATCCTTGCTGAAGCTATTCTTGTGTTGCTTCTCCTGCACAGATTCCTCATATACCTCGTTTGGAATGTCAATTTCTAGCAATCCTAAAACCATATTTCTTCTCTTCAAATCTCTGATGTCTCTGAAGTTGAGATGGCCAAGTCTATAATGCCATATCCATTCATCTTTGCTAGCTGCAGTCGAAAGGCACTTGTGCTCCATCACATTTAGTTTAATCTTGAAGGTTCGATTCTGAGACATAGGAGCCTTCAAGATTAATCACCCATTTGCATCAATGACTCTCATTATCTTATCTTCTATTAACACTTTATAATTCTTTTCGACCAACTGCCATATACTGAGCAAATTACTCTTCATGCCTGGTATGTACAACACATTGGATATTACTGACCTTTTGCCATCTTTCCTCATAATCATAACATCACCAATACCTTCAGCTGCTAGGGTATTGTCATTTGCAAATTTTACCATATTTTTCATTGAGGGCTTTATATTGACGAACCAGTCTTTCCTTCCAGACATATATGATGAACATCCTGAATCTAAGTACCATTGGTCTTTGAATCTATCTTCATCTCTTGTTGTGACCATCAACATCATCTCTTCTTCTTCTTCATGTTTTGCAAGCTTTGCATCACTTTCTTGATTCTTTTGTTTTTCTGGACAATCACTCGCATAGTGTCCATACTTATGATAATTGTAACATTGAATGTGACTCTTATCAGGTTTTAGACCACCACCTCTTCCTCTATTTGCAACACCACCTCTTTGGTTTCCTTGGTATGGTCTTCTTTAATTCGACATGTTTCCTTCAATCTAGTTTCCTCTACCATTCGATTTGTTGTAGCCACCTCTACCTCTGTCGAAACACTTTCCTTTGCCTTTGGTCTCTTTTGCTGAATGTGCCTGCAAGGCCACATCACTCTTCGATTTTCCTGCAGCTCTTTTGTTCATTCTTTGTTCATGAGATTCAAGCGTCCCTTGAATCTCTTTCTTTGTCAATTTCGACAAGTCTTTCCCCTCTTCTATCGCCACCACTATGTGGTCGAACTTAGAAGCTAAAGATCTCAAGATCTTCGACACAACAGCTCTTGTTGTTAACGCTTCTCCACATATCTTGATTTGATTTATTAGTTTTGTAACTCTAGTAAAGAAATCAGATATGCTTTCAATGTCTTCCATCTGAAGCAGTTCATAGGTCCTTTTCTGAGTTTGTAACCTCACTTCTTTCACTTTTTCAGCATCTCCAAAAGACTTCTCAAGAATTTCTCGAGCTTCTTTTGCAGATTCTGAATCACTAACCTTTTCGAAATTGTCTAGGCTGACACATTGATGACTTATAAATAATGCTTTATAACTCAGCTTCTCAGATTCTATGTATTTCTTATTTTCTTCTTCTGAAGTGTTTTCTCCAAGCGCTTCGACTCCATCTTTTACAAGGTCCCAAAGACCTTGACACCTGAATAAGACTTTCATCTGTTTGCACCAATTCTCATAGTTGTCAACTTTCAGAATTGGTAGCGTTGCTGGATAGTTTGCATTCCCATAACTTGTCATCGTGAATTCTTCAATCTTTCTTGATTGACACTTCCCTCGAATCGAAACAAAAGCTCTTGATACCAGATGTTGGAAATCCACCAAAGTCTATGATGAATTTCTACCATAATGACAATTTAATTATGAGACAAACAAAGAAAAGAAGACAAGATAAATAATTTCTGCAGAATTTCTCTCTGCTCACAAACTGTGAAAACTTTCTTATTCACTTTGCAACTGCAAAATACTATGAATGACTTGCTTGACTTACTTACAAAAATAGGGGTTACTCCCTCTATTTATAACCGAGCTTACACCCTAAGCCCAAAGCCCAAAATATCTTTTTGTTACTAAATCAAATCTAATTTATTCTAGACTTAAATCAAATCTATTTAAATCTAAAACAAATCAAATCTTTTTCGACACATAATTTCGACACATTGGATTACAATTTAACAAGAATAACTGTTAAAACTAATAATTACTATATTGAATATATGATAGAATGCCTTGTTATTTATAAGAACAAGAGTTTCTATATATATATATATATATATATATATATATATATATATATATATATATATATATATATAAAATTTCAATCGACTAAAAAATATAAAACTAAAAATAAATACAACCACGTTATAAACTCTTATTATGTGGAGACTATGTTTGAAGACAAAACTAACTCATACTTCCTAATAACATAATCAAATTAAACATAGCAATAATAATAATAACCACAAGATAATATAATCTCCCTCCCTTTAACTATATACATCATGCATTCAGTTTATTTTTTAAGCTTCAACCATTCTCATCATCCTACAAAGTTTCAAATATTGATCTAATTTTATAGGCTTTGTCATTATGTCTATAACATGCTCTTGAGAATTACAATAACTCAATTCCACAATGTGTTTGTCTCTTCCATGAAAAACTGAATTTTTTAAAAACTTTATTGTAGTGTTATTATCACACTGAACTATAGTGCTCCTTTTCTCTTTTTGACCAAGTTTCTCTAACACCCTCCTTAACCAAAGACATTGATAAGCACAAGATGCAGAAACTACATACTCAGCCTCATTAATGGACAATGTCAACAGATTATTATTAGAGGACCAAGACACTTTTTCAGAACCAAATAAGAAAACAATTCCTGAAATGCTCCTCCGGTCATTCAAATCATTGACAAAGTCATTGTCATTGTATTCCACAAAGTTTGAGATACCTCCCTTTTGTAAAAAAAATTCCAATTCAGTTGTGCCTTTGAGGTATCTTATCTTTTTTGGTTAAAGCCAATAAGATTCAGTTATACAAGACATAAATTTTCTAATGATACTTACTCCATACATAATATTAGGTTTTGTTGTAGTCAAATTCATCAAACTACCTACCATTTTCATGTATAAAGTTGCATCAATTTTGCTTCCTTAATTATTCTTTGATAACTTTGTTCCTTGAATATTAGGATTCTGCACTGAGTTAATATTATTTATTCTAAACCTCACTAAGACTTCACAAACATACCTTCTTTGACACACAAATATTCCATTTGGATTCTGTATTACCTCAACTCCCAAAATATATTGCATCCTTCCAAAATCGGACATATTAAATTCTACCATCATTGAGTTTTTGAATTCATCTCACATATTTCTACCATTTCCGATATATATTTAATCATAACATAAAGACTTACTATTAATAACTTGTTTCCCTCCTTTGTTTTTTTAAATAACGTATGTTCACAAAAATATTTTTCAAAACCTTCTCGAACAAAATATGCTTCTATCGTGATATACCATGCTTTTGGAAAATATAGGGCCAGACGAAGCCTTTTTTGGCTTGTTAACTTTTCCCTCTTCACCTTTCTTCTCATATCCTAATAGTTCCTTCAAAAATACCTCTTCATTATGTTCACTTTGAAGAAACGCACTTTTCACATCCTACTAAAAACATGCCAAATGTGTTGAGCAGCAAGCAAGAATAAATCAAATGGTATCCAATATAGCCACTAGAGAAAATACTTAAGTGTAATCAACTCCACATTGTTGTGCATACCCCTTCGTCACTAGTCTCGTCTTATACTTGTTTATCTCTCCATTCTCATTAACATTAGTTTTATAAACCCACTTAACTCTAATTCGTTTGATTCCATTTCTAATAACAACTTTTCTGAGTTGTATGTCTGATGTCTGATTTCCTAAAGCAACAGCTTATATCAGTACATCTGAATTTCTGACTTGATCTGATCTTTGATTCTTTTCTTATGATCTTGATCTCTGATGCTGAGCTGGAAGCAAAAGCTTGTGTTAGCTATATTTTGGTTTCTGATCAAAATCTCTTTTCTTTCTTTAGAAGCGTATATGTTTTTTATTCTGAGAGCAGCGCTTTTCTGAGAACTCATTTCATTCCCTTTCTGACTAACATTCAACATTCCTTAAAACTACTGATGTTTCTTTAGAAATTCTCACAATAGTTCTTTTGGTGAGTACGATGGTATTTCTGATGATATTTGTCTTCTGACGAATATTATTTGTGCTTAGTAGATTGACTTTAGAAGATATCATCCTTTGTCTTCAGAATCTTAACTTTCTCTTCAGAACTATGAGCAACAACTCTTCTAATGAACAAATTTTGATTTCTGATATTTGCGTTGAAGGCTTTTTTCTTGTGCACTTTGATTTCTGATCTTTTGAAGGTTGAGCTCTTCTTAGAAACTCATCGAGATTATTTTCTTGTTGAACATTCAGAATTCAACAAAACTACTTATGTTACATTAGAAACAAAACTCAATGGTTCTTCTTCTGAGTGAATGCAATGGTATTTTTTGATGATATTTTTTCTGACGAATATTACTTCTTCTTAGTAGATTGACTTGAGAAGATATCATCCTTTATCTTCAGAATATTGACTTCGTCTTTAGAACTATGAGCAACAAATCTTCTGATGAATAAATCTTGATTTATGATATTTGCGTTAAAGGCTTTTTTTTCTTGTTCATTTTGATTTCTGATATTTTGAAGCTTGAGCTCTTCTTAGAAACACATCGGGATTATTTTCTTGTCGAACATTCAGAATTCAACAAAACTACTGATGTTACATTAGAAACAGAACTCAATGGTTCTTCTTCTGAGTGCTAAAGTGATTCTGATTGTATCTTGATTAAGACTATCCGGAATTCTAATATCTGCACACTCAATAAAATCATTAGAACTAAAATTCTTCTTCATAAAATTATGTGTCGTTATCATCAAAACATAGAGATTTAAACGCAAATCTGAATCTTGTTCTAACAATCTCCCTGTTTTTGATGATGACAAAACCATGTATTTTCATAAAACAATTTTACAGGGTTAAATCTTAAACAAAATAATATAAGAATTTAGAAAATTGCCCCTGAGATGAACAACTCCCCCTGGAATAAACAATATCCCTCTTAGTCATAAACTTATGATCTTTTAGAGCATAAGAGCATTGTTATATTTTCTAATTATGATCAACATCATTGATTTAACCTTTAAGCTTATCAGATTGAATGCAATGTTTCATTTGAAATGTTCTTGTAGCAATCATGTACTTTCTAAGTAATTTTGCAGTTTAGATCATGTTATAATGTCATGAAATATCAATTAAAATCATTATTCTTTCTCCTCCTTTGTCATAATCAAAAAGATTTAAGAGATGCTTAATTGATTTTTGAAAATATCAAGCACACTTCACTGAAGTTTGTAAGAGAGACAGAACAAGAAACTCAAATTCATAAAAATCACTAGTACAAATAGATCAACAATAGAACAGACATGAAAATAACAGATAATAATCAAAAGATAACATTATAAAGAAAAATATCAGAAAAACACAACAACACAACACTCATTTAAACCACTGATCATCAACAATTTCACAGTTTTCTTCTTTCAGAGCAACGTTTGGACCAAAACCAATCGTATGAACAATTTCCACAATCTTTGTTTTTTTTAGAACCTCAGGTAGAAATTTTCCATAGGGAATGAAGGATTTGTTCATGACTCTGGAGATAGTGATAAACTCTTTAAGATAGTTGAAAATGACCCGAGGGACATCTAGAGGAGTACACTTAAGCAGAAAAAGAATAAGAAGCTTATCATCATGATACTGAAAGTCTTTGTGCAGACCATGGGGATGAGGATTCGTCAGAATAAACCGAAACCATCATTTACTAACAGGAATAAGTTTTTCAGGGTTTCTGGGATCAAAAACATAGGATATGTCAAAGATGGAGATCATTTAGCATCAAGTGTGCATCTAATAGAAGCATGACTCGTGGTGATACCTTTTTAAGGACACCCAATGGCCTTAGCTATGTTAGTAGAAGTGAAGGAAACAGGAAAACCATAGATAATTGATGAGATAGAGAGGCCATCCAGATTAAGAGAGGCATTTATCCAGAAAACCTTTAAAACGTTTGGATATATGGGTCCCCTTAGCATAAAGATGTATCCATTCCAATCCTGAAAGTGAATGCCAATATAAAAGTCATGTCCAGCACTAGCTGGTATAGTGGGACTCTTTTTATTGATGACTTCTAAAAGGTCATCATTACCATGAAAGGTTCTTGTAGTCATGTTGAAGAGGTTTTAAGAAAGATTGTTGTGTGAAAAATGAAAGGGAGATGGAACAAAATAGGTGTTTAAATAGAAAGGGAGAAGACATAACTGACAAGAGAATTGACTAAGGGAAGACATAAGGACAAATTTAACTCCCAAGACTCTTTATGAGATAGAGTAAACACAAGAGCACAAAAGAAATATGAGAATAGGTAGATCGTACTTATCAATGTCTCTGATCAATTTAAGATTTCTCAGTATTTTTCTTGATTAAGAACCAAAAGAATCTGATAAAATATATTGAAATTGTTTGTTGATGTCTTGTCAAGGTGTGATTAGAACACTTAATTTTTATCTGATACACATTATCATGTCCTCAGATAACCTGCCTAAATGAAAATTAGTGAACTTTTCTCGAAGTTCCTTGGATCAATCATGCCGAAGATGGTTAGTGGCAAATGCATTTTAATAAGTAATATTTCAGATCCATATTTAATAATCATTTTTATTCCGTTAAGATTTAGGGCAGAATATAGTGATAAAATAATTTTTTAAAACTTCTTGAAAATGACTATTTAGACTTTTGCATGTGTTTTATATTTCATCATAAGTAATAGAAACAACACATTTTTTCATTAATTAGAAAAAGGAAATACATACATGATGCATACAATAAAATAAAAATAACTAAATTCACGACACAAGAAGCATACGTAACTGGTACTAACTAGACTTTAAGGACTTCACATTTTCCCTCTTCAAGTGCATTTTATGGTCCATTATATCGAACATCTCTAATTATCTCAGCCTTAAAGAAGAGTGCAAAGAGAACTCTTCCAAGTGGGATGAAGGACTGGTGTTAATTCTGGAAACAATATTCGAGTACCTTAGATGGTTGAAGATTGTTTGATGTAGGTTAAACTTTTCATGCTTCACAAGGAAGTGGATAAGAAGTTTTTCATCATGAGTCAGAAAATTCATGTTGATACCTCTTGGACGAAAGTTAAATAACACAAGTTGAAACCATAATTTAGCAATGAGGAGAAGATTTCTAGAATTGGCTGGATCACATCTGAGGGACATGTCGTTAATGGTACTGGGATCTTCAATCAAGGAAAACTTGAACCTATGAAGTTCTACAGTAGTTCCAGTTTGAGTATTACCAATTGCAGTAGCAATGGTTGCAATAGTGATGATGATAGAATTGCCAAAAATAATTGAGTAGACAGAAGAACCATCGAATATCACATAAGCATACTTCCATAATTCTTTTACCAGATTTGGATATATAGGGCCTTGCAACATTTCAATGTACCTAGACCATCCTTGTATAGCGATGCTCTGAGTTAGATTGAGCTCATCAATGCTTAAACGAGGAACATTAGGGCGGAGTTCACAGAGAACTTCAAGAAGTTCTTCACTACCACGAAAAGTATTTGAAATCATTGTATATAGATGGAAGATTGACTTAACAGAAGACAGAAAAAAGATGAGGAGGATGGAGACACAAATGGATACTTAAATAGAGAAAAGGAAACTTTTTTTAGAGATAAAAGATATGGTATAGGGCTTTGAAACAACATAAAAATAAATGAACAAATATATATTGATGAGTTCCAAAAAGATTATAGAACACAAAAATAAATTTTGACATAAAATAGGATATACCGTGCTATGAAAAATCATTTACAATGAGGAAGTTTACCAAAAGTATTTAAATAGGAAACACAAATATTCAGTAAAGTATTAATTGCTAGAAAAGATCTTTTTGAATTCACAAGTAATCTTCGTGATTTAATTCTTCATCCATAGCTAACGTATTTGAGATGTGTTCTTATTATTTAAAAGAAAAACTTGTTCAGAGTAAGAAGAATCCATTTTCAGCAAGGAAAAGAAAATATCAATTTGATATAAAAAAAATGTGTTTTTAAGATTGTAAAGGCAGAATCCCTTCTGAGTATAATATTAACAAAATTATATCTCAAGGTTTTTAATTTTTAATTGAAGAATAGAATTTTGAACAAAATACTAGAGTGGAGAACAAAGATGTTACTTACAGAAGTCAGATGGCCTTTCTGCTGAATCGGCATACTTCTTTTAGAAGTGTCTTTTGACCTTTACAGATGACTTGATTTCCTTCCAGATAAAAAAACTGACTTTCTTTAGAGGTTTTCTTGAGTATCTTTTCTGATGGATGAACACATCTTATGACCATGAGTTTTTTTATCTTCTTATCCTTTCTACAAAGACTTCTTTACTTAGTTTATGTGTTCTTCTATCACCAAAGAACTTCTGATCTTGACTTGCTGGTTAGTATCCCTTGACTAAAAAAAGTGTTCTTCTGAGAGCTAGCAGCTTCTCCTTATAGAGTTTATTCATCTAGAGATTTGTTTATATGCATAATCTTCATTTCTTCTGCAAGCCTGTGATAATTTCTTCGTTGAGAGAATATCTTCTGATGCATGTTATTGTTGGTATTTCTGAGCCCCTTTTAGAACCATGATGCCTTTTTTGATAAACCTGAATGTTTGAAATAGATCCCTCTTTCTTTTATTTCAATCTATAGCAATCATAGTTTTTCTCTTTTTGGATCTCTCTACACGATTAAGTGTTTGATTCAAAAATCAATTATAGAACCAGGCTCTGATACCAATTGACGGTAGAGAAAACACAAGAAATTGGGGTTGGAATTGTGTTTTTAGAAAACATTCCCCTTTAGAAAACTATTTGATTGAACTATGAAAGAATATAGAATGCAATAGATATAAAGAAACACATTTGATTATTCAGGGCCATCTTTAACAAGGTTACTCATGTCCACCCTCCTCAGGTGATTTTTCCTTAAACAAGGACTTAATCCACTAATCTTAATAGATCGCATATGCATGGGCTTCTCATCAGTGACTAACAACAACGATCCATAATCATTGACCTCTTCAGGATTTCATCTACTATGACCTCAGCCAAAGTCTTCTCAATTATACCGATCTTCACTCAATCACTTGAGGCAATACCAATTCTAAACATGATTATTTTTATGGAGATTACATGAGTGCTTCTTATCAATAAGATTACTCCTAATTTAAGTACATATTGTTTAACATAATTTTGAGCAGCAAAACTTGTGTTTACACAAATTACATGAAGAATAATAAACTATAAAACAAAATGAGCAAAAACTCTTGTGTCTTTTACAATGATCTACAAAGATTATAATATTGTAGTTATCTTCTTCTTCATCTTCTTTGTCAAGCAAGATATGAGAAACAACTCCTTGCTTATTCATATTTCTACCAAGATGTATTTGATTGTAGTTATCTTTTTCTTGTCGAACATTCATCATTCAACAAAACTAGTGATGTTACATTAGAAATAGAACTCAATGGTTCTTCTTCTGAGTGAGTGCAATGGTATTTCTGATGATATTTGTCTTTTCTGACGAATATTACTTCTGCTTAATATATTGACTTGAGAAGATATCATCATTTGCCTTCAGAATCTTGACTTCATCTTTAAAACTATGAGCAACAATTATTCTGATGAACAAATCTTGATTTCTGATATTTGTGTTGAAGGCTTTTTTCTTGTGCACTTTGATTTATGATCTTTTGAAGCTTTAGCTCTTCTTAGAAACTCATCGAGATTCTTTTCTTGTCGAACATTCAGAATTCAACAAAACTACTTATGTTACATTATAAACAAAACTCAATGGTTCTTCTTCTGAGTGCTAAAGTAATTCTGATGATATCTTGATTAAGACTATCCAGAATTCTAATATATGTACACTCAATATAACCATTAGAACTAAAATTGTTCTTCATAAAATATATGTGTCGTTATCATTAAAACATAGAGATTTAAACAAAGATCTGAGTCTTGTTCTAACAATCCCCACTTTTTGATGATGACAAAACCATGTATTTTCACGAAACAATTTTACAGGGTTAAATCATAAACAAAATATTATAAGAGTTTAGAAAACTCCCCCTGAGGTGAACAAGTCCCCCTGGGATAAACAATCTCCCCCTGAATCATAAACTTATGATTTTTTAGAGCATAAGAGCATTGTTATATTTTCTAATTATGATCAACATCATTGATTTAACCTTTAAGCTTATAAGATTGAATGCAATGTTTTATTTGAAATGTTCTTGTAGCAATCATGTACTTTCTAAGTAATTTTGCTGTTTAGATCATGTTACAATGTCATGCAATAACAATCAAAATCATTATTCTTTCTCCCCCCTTTTTTGTCATAATCAAAAAGATTTAAGAGATGCTTAATTGGTTTCTGAAAATATCAAGCACGCTTCACTGAAGTTTGTAAGAGAGACGGAACAAGAAACTCAGATTAATAAAACTTACTAGTACAGATTGATCAACAATAGAACAGGCATGAAAACAATAGATATTAATCAAAAGGTAACATTAGAAAAAAATATAGGAAAGACACAACAAGCCAACACTCAATTAAACCAATGATCATTAACAGTTTCACGATTTTCTTTTTTCAAAGCAACGTCAGGAACAACACCAATCCTACGAACAATTTCCATAATCTTTGTTTTTAAGAGAACCTCAGATACAAATTTTCCATAGGGAATGAAGGATTTATTCATGACTCTGGAGATAGTGATAGACTCTTTAATATAGTTGAAAATGAACTGAGGGAGATCTAGAGGAGTATGCTTAAGAAGAAAAAGAACAAGAAGCTTATCATCATGATACAAAAAGTCTTTATGGAGACCACGAGGACGAAGATTTGCAGAATAAACTAAAATCATCCTTTAGCAACAGACATACATTTTTTAGGGTTTGTGGGATCAAAAACATAGGAGACGTCAAAGATGGAGATCATTTTAGCATCAGGTTTGCATCTAATAGAAGCATGACTCGCGGTGATACTTTTTTGAGGACACCCAATTGCCTTAGCTATGTTAGCAGAAGTGAAGGAAATAGGAAAACCATAGATAACTGATGAGATAGAGAGGCCATCCAAACTAACAGAGGCATTTATCCATAAAGCCTTTACAAGGTTTGGATAGATGGGTCCCTTAGCATAGAGATGTATCCATTCCAATCCTAAAAGTGAATGCCAAGATAAAAGTCATATCCAGCACCAGGTGGTATAGTGGGACGCTTTTCATTAATGACATCTAAAAGGTCATCATTACCATGAAAGGTTCTTGGAGTCATGTTAAAGAGGTTTTAAGAAAGATAGTTGTGTGAAGAATAAAAGGAAGATGGAACAAAATAGGTGCTTAAATAGAAAGGGGGAAGATATAACTGACAAGAGAAATGACTAAGGGAAGACAAAAGGACAACTGTAACTCCCAAGACTCTTTATGAGATAGAGTAAACACAAGAGTAAAAAAGAAATGTGAGAATAGGTAGATCGTGCTTATCAATGTTTCTGATCAATTAAATATTTCTCGGTATTTTTCTTGATTAAGAACCAAAAGGATCTAATAAAAAAATATTGAAAACGTTTATTGATGTCTCGTCAAAGTGTGATTAGAACACTTGATTTTATCATATACACATCATCAAGTCCTAAGATAACCTGTCTAAAAGAAAATTAGTGAACTTTTCTCGAATTTCCTTGGACCAGTCATGCAGAAGATGGTTAGTGGCAAATGCATTTTAATAAGTAATATTCCATATCCAAATGTAATAATCATTTTTATTCTATTAGGACTTTTTTTAAGACTTCAACAAAATGACTATTTAGACTTTTACATGTGTTATTCTATTTCGCCAGAAGTAATAGAAACAACACATTTTTTATAAATTAGAAAAAGGAAATACATAAATGATGCATAGAAGAAAAGAAAAATAACTAAAGACACGACAGGAGAAGCAGACATAACTCGTACTAACTAGACTTTAAGGACTTCACATTTTTCCTCTTTAAGCGTATTTTATGGTCCATCATATCGAACATCTATAATTACCCCAGCCTTAAAGAAAAGTGCAAAGAGAACTCTTCCAAATGGGATGAAGGACTGGTGTTAATTTCTGGAAACAATAATCGAGTACCTTAGATGGTTGAAGATGGTTTGAGGTAGGTTTCATTTTCATGCTTCACAAGGAAGTAGATAAGAAGTCTGTCATCATGAGTCAAAGAATTCATGTTGATATCTCTTGGACGGAAGTTAGACAACACAAGTTGAAACCATAATTTAGCAATGGGTAGAAGATTGCTAGGATTGGTTGGATCACATCTTATGGACATGTTGTAAATGGTACTGGTATTTTCAATCAAGGAAAAATTGAACCTATGAAGTTCTACAGTAGTTCCAGTTTGAGTACTACCAATTGCAGCAACAATGGTTGCAGTAGTGATGGTGATAGAATTGCCAAAAATAATTGAGGAGACAGAAGAACCATTAAATATCACATAAGCATACTTCCATAATTCTTTGACCAAATTCGGATATATATATATATATATATATATATATATATATATATATATATATATATATATATATATATATATATATATATATATATATATATATATATATATATATATATATATATATATATATATATATAGGGCCATGCAATATTTTAATGTACCTAGACCATCCTTGTATAGCGATGCTTTGAGTTAGATTGAGCTCATCAATGCTTAGACGAGGAACATTTGGGTGGAGTTCAAAGAGAACTTCAAGGAGTTCTTCACTACCATGAAAAGTCTTTGAAATCATTGTATATAGATGAGAGATAGACTTAATAGAAGATAGAGAAAAAAGATGAGGAAGATGGAGACGCAAATGGATACTTAAATAGAGAAAAGGAAACATATTTTTAGAGATAAAAGCTATGATATAGGGATTTGAAACAACATAACAATAAATGACCAACAAATATATATTGACGAGTTACAAAAAGATTATAGGACACAAAAATAACTTTAGACATAAGATAGGATATAACGTGCTATGAAAAATCATTTCTAATGAGGTGGTTTACCAAAAGTATTTAAATAGGAAACACAAATATTCAGTAAAGCATTAATTGCTAGACAAGATCTTTTTGAATTCACAAGTAATCTTCACGACTTTATTCTTCATCCATAGCTAACGTATTTGAGATGTGTTCTTATTATTTAAAATAAAAACTTCTTATGAGTAAGAAGAATCTATTTTCAACAAGAAAAGAGAATGTCAATTTGATAAAAAAATATTATGTTTTTAAGATTGTAAAGACATAATCCCTTCTAATTATAATATTAAGAAAATGATATCTCAAGGTGTTTAGTTTTTAATTGAAGAATGGAATTTTGAACAAAATACTAGAGTGGAGAACAAAGATGTTACTTACAGAAGTCTGATGGCCTTTCCGCTGAATCTGCATACTTCTTTTAAAGGTGTCTTTTAACCTTTGCGAATCACTTGATTTCCTTCTAGATGAACAAACTGACTTTGTTCAGAGGTTTTCTTGAGTACCTTTTTTGATGGATAAACACATCTTCTGACCATGAGTTTTCTGATCTTCTTATCCTTTCTACAAACACTTCTTTACTTAGTTTATGTGTTCTTCTAGCGACAAAGAACTTCTGATCTTGACTTCCTGGTTAGTATCTCTTGACTAAGACAAGTTCTCTTCTGAGAGCTAGGATCTATTCCTTATAGAGTCGAGTCGTCTAGAGATTTGCTTATATGCATAATCTGCATTTCTTCTGCAAGCCTTTAATAATTTCTTCATTGAGAGAATATCTTCTAATGCATGTTTTTGTTGGTATTTATGAGTCCCTTTTATAACCATGATACGTTTTCTGATAAAACTGAATGTTTGAAATAGATCCCTCTTTCTTTCATTTCAATCTATAGCAATCATAGTTTTTTCTCTTTTTGGATCTCTCTACATGGTTAAGTGTTTGATTCAAAAATCAATAACAAAACCCGGATCTGATACCAATTAAAGGTAGAGAAAACACAAGAAAATGGGGTTTGAATTGGGTTTTTAGAAAACATTCCCCTTTAGAAAACTATATGATTAAACTATGAAAGAATATAGAATGCAATAGATATAAAGAAACATAGTTGGTTATCCAGGTTCACCTTCAACAAGGTTACTCAAGTCCACCCTCCTTAGGTGATTTTAACCTAGACAATGACTTAATCCACTAATCTCAATAAATTACAGATGCACGGGCTCCTCACCGGTGACTAACAACAATGATCCATAATCATTGACCCCTTCAGGATTTCATCTAATATGACCATAACCAAAGTCTTCTCAAGTATACTGATCTTCACTAAATCACTTGAGTCAATACCAATTCTAAACAAAACTGTTTTTCTGGTGATTACATGAGTGCTTCTTATAAATTAGATTACTCCTAATTTAAGTACATATTGTTTAAAATAATTTTGAGAAACAACTCTTGTGTTTACACAAATTACATGAATAATAATAATAAACTATAACACAAAACGAGCAACAACTCTTGTGTCTTTTACATTGATCTACAGAGATTAGAATCTTGTAGTTATCTTATTCTTCATCTTCTTTGTAAAGCAAGATATGATTAACAACTCCTTGCTTCTTCATATTTCTACCAAGATGTATTTGATTGTGAGTTTGAATAGAATTTTGTAGAGTTCTTCATCTTCACCTTCTTTCCTTGTTGATCAAGTTATGAGCCATAACTCCTTGCTTCTTCTTTCTTTTCATATCTTCTTTTTATCTCTCATTTTGGTGTTTGAACTTCATCATCGTCAATATGAACGACTTCATCATCATTATGAATGACGAAATCGTCACTGTAATCAGTCCATTTAATTTTCTTATATTGCCTTCAAAAAGAGTTGTTGTAAGGATATAAAAGTATTTTCTTCTTTCAACGATTGATTCCCAACGGATATATTCAAGAGAGGTTTGGAACAGTACGAAACGTCACTTTCTATAACCTGTTGTTTGCGGTTGTTAGCATAGAACGTGGGAGATAACTTTTGTGAATAGTACAAGTAATATCATGACAGTGGAGTTTGTGGTGTACTCGATTCTTCTTGATTAATTTTCTTTATCTTTATCTTCTGATGATGTACTTATGATTTTGAAGTATTGAGATTGGAAGAGATCAATTACTTTGTCTTTTTTCTTCTTCTGATTAATAGCTGAGGAGTAGTTCAGAAACTACTTTGTTGTTGTAGCATAAGAACATAAGTGTAGTCAGAATCATAACTTGTCTTTATAAATAATGACAACGCCCATTCGGAAACACAAAGCTTTACTACTGATATAGAACTAGTATTGAAGGCATAATTCTTATCTGATCCGAGAAATGAAGATTGAGTGAGAAGATGTTTAATTTCAGGATCTTTCATTAGTGGATTCTTGTTTTTAGATATATAAGCAGCAGCCTATCTAAGAAACAAGTCTTGTCATTATAGGCGAAAGCTTTTCTGATGCTTGGATCTTGTAACCAGATATTGAGACAACAACCTTTCTGATTAACAAGTCTTTAAAATTGGAGATTTGATTCTTTTCTTTATGCTGGATTGATTCTGATTGAGGAATGATAGTGATCTAGAGGATACTTCTTTGTTGTAGAATCAGAGTCTTTCACATATGTGAACATTGTCTTCAGATATTCAAGCAACAACTAATCTGAGGAACAACTTCCTTGAATGAAAGCTTTTCTGATCTATACGTCTTTGATCTGATCTTTGATTTCTGATAACAGATTTTCTTAGCGGTATGTCTGATATCTGATTTCTTGAAGTAACAACTTATATGAGTACATCTGAATTTATGACTTGATCTGATCTTTGACTCTCATCTTCTGATCTTGATATATGATCCTAAGCTGGAAGCAAAAGCTTGTGTCAGCTATATTTTAGTTTATGATCAAAATATCTTTTCTTTCTTTGGAAGCGTATATCATTTCTGATCTGATAGAGGCGCTTTTCTGAGAACTCATTTGATTCCCTTTTTGATGAACATTCAGCATTCCTTAGAATTGATGTTGTTTCTTTAGAAACAGTCACAATAGATCTTCTAGTGAGTGTGATGGTATTTATGATGATATTTGTCTTCTGACGAATATTACTTCTACTAAGTAGATTGACTTGAGAAGATATCATATTTTGTCTTCATAATCTTTACTTCATCTTCAGAACTATGAGCAATCACTACGCCAAAAATGATTTTTTGTATCACCTAATTTAATAGCACTTTTAAAAAAAATGCTATTAAAATGGAAAAAACACATTTATAATAGCACTTTTTAATCGGGCGCTATTATATAATACAGACTATGTAATTTTGATAGCACTTTGTACCAGAACGCTATTATTAAACTTCTTTAAGATAGCATTTTATATAAAACGCTATTATTTGACTACCTATATAATAACATTTATTAAAAAGCGCTATGTTATATATAATAATGAATTAATTAATTAATTGATAAAAAAAAAAAACAAAACACATTTTCAGAAACTCTATCCCCAAAAATCCTCCACCTTGTACATCTTCAAACTCTATCCCCAAAATCCTCCACATCTGAACCCTCGCGAAACTCTGTTCCGTTCTCATCAATGGCTTCTGCTCCCTCTCATCGCACCGAGCTCGCCAAGCTCTGTAGCTCCAAGGACTGGTCCAAGGCAATTCGAATCCTCGATTCACTCGTTTCTTAGTCTGCTGCTGTTCAAGACATCTGGTGCAATTTTCAATTCTCTCCGATTCAATTTGCAATCGATGTTTGTTAATTAGTCTCATGTATGCTGATTTTTGTTCAATTTTGTTATTGTGCTTGTTTTCAGTAACCGAGCCTTCTGTTATAGCCAATTGGAACTGCATAAGCATGTGATTAAGGATTGCGATAGAGCGATTCAGCTTAACTCCTTGCATCTTCAAGCTTACATTCTGAAAGGTTTCTTCTCAGTTGTTAATTGATTTCATTCAGCTTTATCTACTTTATCAAATTGTTTGTACAGAAATATCTGCTGTGTAGTTACTAGTTAGTATCATGATAAGTGCTATTGAGTTCTAGTATGAATAATTGATGGATTACTTATAACTGAATTTGACTTTGGATTTTTGCTTAAGATTTTTAATTTGTTTATTGATGCTCTCCTTCGTTGCAACTTTAAACAAGTTTCCCTGTCCCCATTTGATTTAAACGCAAGCAAGAAAACAATAGACACACATTTCAATTTTTCAAAACACCCCGCCCGTTAGAACACTCTCTGTTCATCACTATCCAAAATCCCCAAAGCAAAACCCTAGAAATTCCACCTTCAACATGAACCAGTATCACATCTACGAAGCCATTGGTCGTGGCAGATACTCCGTAACTCCACCTACCTCTCCCCCCTTTCATTTCCATCTTCAATTTTCGCACTTCCAACTCGCGATCGATCTTACTCTTTTTCTTTCGTGAATTCGCAGACGGTCTATAAAGGCAGAAAGAAGAAGACCATCGAGTATTTTGCGATTAAAAGCGTTGATAAATCTCAGAAAAACAAGGTTCTTCAAGAAGTGAGTTCTTGTTACTTAATTATTCATAGCATTCATTATGTCATTTTTACACAGTTTTCTACCAGATCTTGAGCTCTATTCTGTTGTTGATTGCAAAAACTCATGAATTGCATTTTTTACTCTTCTGCAGGTTAGGATTCTTCACACTTTGGATCACCAAAATGTGCTCAAGTTTTATTCATGGTGAGAAAATTTAATTCTATTTGAATTGTTTAATATGATAAATAAAAAATATTCCTACTTACTAAAACAATGAACCCTTTAGAAACCCAGAAACCCACATTCTTCAATGAACTCTGTTAAATCCTTGCTTTCTTATGGAAGATTTCCAAATTTCTTGGGCTTGTTTGGCCCATTCGTTTTCGTTAGACGCCGCTACTGTAGTAACTTAGAACCCAAAAGTAACTAAACCACCTAAGTCCTTCTCTCAAGCCCTCAAGGGGGTCTGTGACATTCCATGTTCACAACTCCCCCAACCCATCTTAAAAGGGGATCGACTGTCTATTATTATCCATAAAACCAATGATGGATAGAACTTTTGGGCAGTATGTCAGAGTTTTAGTAGATATGGATATCTCAGCTGCAATTCGATACAAGGTTCTTGTTGAAACAAAAGGTTTTGCTTTTTTCTCTTATATAGAATATGAAAATCTCCCCCACTTTTGTACTCATTGTAAAAAACAAGGGCATTATATAGAGACTTGCAAGTTTAACTCTTCTGTTGTTCCCCCTAAAATAAGCTCGGTAGATGCTAGAAACATTGATCCTAAAGTTGTGCCCCAAAAACTTGTTTCAAATCTGCTAGATGTGCAAGACCTGATAGTGGTTATTCCCCCAACTGTTAAGGGTAAACAAAACATTGAAATTCCAGAATCAAGCAAAGCAAAAGATGACACAGGCAGCCCAGATAAGATCCCTGATAAACCACCTATGTCCCCTATTCTTTCGCCTATCTGCAATCTGAATGATTTTGGTGTGAGTAATAATACCGAGGTTTTAAGTTCGAATGATACATAAGTTGTGGAAGAATCGTTAAACTTGGAGGTTGTCAGTGTTAACTCTCTGGAAGACCTTAACATCCAAAATAATAAACGGTTTTTGGCTAAGTCCTGGGATAACCTAGAAGAACTTCCTGATGATCATGGGGATGATATAGAGGAGGAAATTGAGGACCCTAAAGCTGATTTTATAAGGTTCCAATTAGATCACTTGAGTTCTCAAAGAAAAAACTTAAAAAGAAAAACAAATTCCGATCAAACTATGTTACCAGATCAAAAGTTGGTGCTCATAAAACTTCCTAATTATGTGCATTTTATGGAATGCAAGGGGCCTTTCTAATGCCCCAACTAGACTTGCTCTAAAGTCTTTCCTAATCTCTCAAAAACATGAATGTTGCTTTCTTTCTGAACCTTGGACGTCGAGTTTAAACTTCCCTCCATCTTTCTTCCATAATTTAGGATACAAGTTTTTTCCCTAAACTCTCGGCCTAACCATCTCCCCAATCTTTGGTGTGTTAGTCTTAATCATTTAAACCCTACTGTTATCTCTTCCTCTGATCAATTTGTGGCTTTCAATTTGGTAGTTGATTCTGTAAACTGCTACTTTGCTGTGGTTTATGCCTTTAGTGTTATGAATCATAGAAAGCTCTTGTGGAAAGATCTTTCTTTGTTACTTGACAACCATCCTTTCCCCTGGTGTTTTTTGGGAGACTTTGATTCTATCTTGGGATCCCATGAACACCGTGGCAGAATCATTCCATATAATAGCACGTTTGTGGACTTCTCTCAATGGGTTAATCTCAACCAGTAAATTTAATGCTTGTTGTTACTCTCTTTTTAGTGCTGATTATGAAGATGAATTTCAGGATATTCAGCTTCCTGAAGAATCTGTTAATGAGCTTGCTTGTGACCTCGTTAGAGCTCTGCAGTATGTCAATTTCCCTTATGTTGTATTACTCTTATTTTGCAACACAATGCTCACAGGAAACTAATTTGGATACTCCTTTCTCAGGTATTTACATTCAAATGGAATAATTTATTGTGATCTGAAACCATCAAATATTCTACTAGATGAAAATGGACGTACAAAGGTGTTAATTTTTGTTCACTCTCTTTTGTATCGATGTTGATTGGATTAATTTAGTTATTTACCCATTTGTTAATATGAGCTGAAGTGTGTACCTATTACTTTGTTGATGCAGCTCTGTGATTTCGGATTGGCCAGAAAGTTAAAAAGATATCGAAAGTTCCTTCTTCTTCGGTATTTACTAACTTTTGCAATTTCGGACATCCACATTCATATATTGATAGACCAATATACAACTATGGCTGTCATTTTTTCTGCTGAAACCAAATAATATGTTAATACATACTATGTCTCCTTACTTCTTTCTGTAGTTGCCTCAAGCAAAACGTGGAACACCCTCTTACATGGCTCCGGAGCTTTTTGAAGATGGCGGAGTTCATTCTTATGCTTCTGATTTCTGGGCTCTAGGTTGTGTACTATATGAATGTTATTCTGGGAGGCCTCCTTTTGTGGGAAGAGAATTCACTCACCTTGTAAAATCCATCATTTCAGACCCGACTCCACCTCTCCCTGGAAATCCAAGTCGACCTTTTGTCAATTTAATTAATTCTCTGTTGGTCAAAGATCCAGCCGAAAGAATACAGTGGCCCGAGCTTTGTGGTCATGCCTTTTGGAAAACTAAATTCTCTCTAGTGTCTCTTCCTTCTCAACCTGCATTTGATGATATGATAGAGCTTCATGCTAGGTCATGCGCTTTTTGCTTTGGGAAGGAAAGCAGATGCTTTAATGGTATGGGAGCAAGGCTTTGAACTTGCTCAGCATCAATCTGCAGATTTGAAGCAGTTGTTAGAACTTGAAGAGCTTTTGGTGAAAGAAAAACAAGGTAACAATGCATCATATGAAACCAATGGACTGCCCATGCTAAACTATGTGGCAATACAAGTGATAAATCTGAGATCTTTCTAAAGTCCACTGATAAATTTGATGCAAAGAATGAACTAAATAGTGAAGGTAGAGAGTCTAATAAATGTGATGGCCAAGTGAATGGAAGCCCTGATGTTATTGATAATTTGCGCTATAACTCTGAGTCGTGTAATGATTCAAGTGATAATTCAGAATCATGTGATAAAGTATTTACTAATAGCGGTGAATCAAGTGACTCAAACGATGCTCCTGAAATTCTTAAAAAGCCCAGTTTTAAGTTTACTTTCCCCAGTGAAAAAAGTAGCGATGGGAGAGATTCATCAAATGATTTTGAAAAAGATACGAATTATGCGTTTGATCGAGTTGAAGAATTTGTCAATGTAATTGAGGAAGATCTTCGTGATTGTCCTCAAATGTTTGAGCGGATAGTAAGTGATGCAGAGACTCCGTTGTATGATGGATGTACTAAATTCACAAGACTGTCAACGGTCTTAAAGTTGTATAACTTAAAAGCACGCCATGGATGGTCCGATAGGAGCTTCACAGACTTGTTGTCTAAAAGATAGTAAGGGTGGTTTTGTTAAACATCGTCCGGCCAAATATTCTTTTTGTATAAAACAAGATGATTGGGATAAATTTGTAGCCCAACATATGACTGCAAAGTTTCAGGTAATACTTTTATCACTTGGATATGGATCCTTAAATGTTTGATTATTCTTTATATGTTGAATTAGTTTTTATTGTACAATACATAATCAATATTCCTTCTATGATACAGGAAAACAAGAAGCAATTATTTTGCCTAATTAGTGATTGTATCTATGAGTTCAACGCTTTTGGATCATGAAGGTGGTTACTACATGGGATTGTTTTGTTATCCTTTCTTATTTTTTTGGTGTTTTGTTTAGAGAATTTGATTGTATGTTTTTGGATTTGGATTGAAGTACTCATAGATGGGCATCTACAAATTTGGCTATGCAAACGCCCTCTTAATATTCTATATGTTATGATATTTGGAAACAATAGGATTTGGTAATTTAAAATGTTATTTGGTATTTGATGGATCATTATTTATATGCAATGAGTAACTTAAAGCGTTATTTGTGTTGAATTGAATATAGTTATTTTATATTTACACCAAAAAAAATGATTGTGTAAGAAAAAATATTGTACTGTACTTATTAAAAATATTGTACCAAATATGTACCATTTATTAGCACTTTATTTGAAAGTGCTATCAAACATATGTTATATATTAGCGCTTTTTGTTTAGAGTGCTATAAAAAAACAAACAAAAAACATGCAAAATACTGACTTTGATAGCACTTTAATTAAAACGCTATTATAAATTGGTACTTTAATAGCGCTTTAAAAGCGCTATTAAATAAGAAATATTTACAATAGTGGCGCGGTTAATAGCACTTTTAAGCGCTATCAAAAACAAAAAAAAGCGCTATTAAATAGCTTATTTGGCGTAGTGAATAACTCTTCTGATGAACAAATCTTGATTTCTGACTTTACGTTGAAGGCTTGTTTCTTGTGCATTTTGATTTCTGATCTTTTGAAGCTTGAGCTCTTCTGAGAAACTCATCGAGATTCTTTTCTTGTCAAATATTGAGCATTCAACATAACTACTTATGTTACATTAGAAACCAAACTCAATGGTTCTTTTTCTGAGTGCTAAAATAATTCTGATGATATCTTGATTAAGACTATCCAGAATTCTAATATCTGCATACGCAATGAAACCATTAGAACTAAATTATTCTTCATAAAATATATGCCTTGTTATCATCAAAACATAGAGATTTAAACACAAATTTGTATCTTGTTCTAACAAAAACAAGGTTTAGAAGTTGAAGTATGTTCTTCAAAGAAGTATTACAACTGAAAGAGAGCTAGGTGAAGAAGCTCTTGATTTTAATGCATTAATGAATGTTGTCGGGCTAATAAAGATTGTTTCTAATTATAGTCCTAGCTATGAAAAATTTGTCAATGAGTTTATAAAAACATATGATGGAGAAAAGTGTGTGAAGCTTTAACCTTCAGAGTCTAATTGATTGGATAGAAGCAGTTTCCCCCAATTTAAAAGATTATGACTGAGGAAAAGGGAAATTAGGAAGAAGAAGAAATTGCAAATAAGGATGTAGGGGAACTTTTGTTGAATCACTTATGTATAATGAATTTATGGAGCTTCATAGTGATTATCAGTTGTTGAAGATTGTGTTGAATACTAGAGCTTGTTATCCTAGGTTGATGAAGGAGATTCAGGTTAAGGATGATGGGTTGTTAAGGATCAATTATAAGATGAATGTTGGGAAAGATGTCTCAGACATTTTGTCCAACATCTGTAAAATATTTGATAAAACTGATATGGTTTTTGTTGAATAAATGTTAGAACTTTTTTACCTTAACATGTTGTTATTGCCTTCGCTATTTTAGTGTATAAGGTAGTATGTTATGACTACTGACAATGTGGTGTCAATATGATATATGTTGTTAACTCTGAAGTGAATGGTTCTAACTGACGCGTTGGGTACTTATTGTTCCGGTTTTGTGTGTGCTCACATGCTAGAGCATTTGACTTGGCATTTCGCCCTCAACTGTGTGTGTTGAGCTTTGTGTTAGTAGTATCTATTATTGATTCTGACTTAACTACTAATTGTGTGTTCATGCTTGACTTAATGATATGGATCATTGACTATGTATGTAGGAACGTGTGTCTTTTGACTTTATGCTATTGATTTATTTTGTTGCTACTCTGATTACTAGTATGGGTGGTTGTTGTTATGGATCTTGAAGCTTCACTACTAAAAATAAGACATTTATTTAAAGGATTTTACATCAGATTTCAAGATATATGATATGAAAAATATTTGTCAAAGAATTTTACATCAGACATTTATTTCCACTGATGTGAAAAATATTTTATTTATGAATTTTACATTAGACATTTATTTCCTCTGATATAAAAAATAACATGGTGGCAGTTTGGTAAATACAATGAAATTTTGTTATAAAATATTTCACATCGGACCTAGAATTGCACCAATGTGAAAAGCCCATTAATAAAACATTACACGGTGGCAGTTTAGTAAATAAAATGAAGTTATGTTATTACGGATATGAATTCCTTTTCACAAAAACCCTTACAAACCCTTTTGTTTCGTTTTTTCCTTTTGTTTCCTTACAAACTCTAATCTGCTACTCCCTTTGTCGCGACGAATAGATCTGTGGCCATCTCTCGAGTTCTCCAGCAACGTCTGCTCATTCTTTGTTCTCCAGCGTCTGCTCATTCTTTGTTCTCTGGCGTTTTAAATTTACTAAAACGATTACGGCAGACAAAGTCACTGTCGGCACGAAGGAGTCTCTGATACTTCTTCCTTCTGTCGCTGGTTTACATCTCCGGTCTTCTGATGTGCTTCAGACCATTTCCATTTACTTTCTCCCTTTAATTTCGATCGTAGACAGTAGAGAAGAAGACTCACTTGTAGTTGTACCTCATCTAGTTACCGGTACTTAAGTAACAGAGAGGAAGAAGTGGAAATGGATGAAAACAAGAACAATGTTAATGGAGGAACTGAAGAAAATGAGTAGTATAGCAGGACCAATGGTGGCCATAACTGTGTTGCAATATCTTCTGCAAGTAGTTTCAGTGATGACGGTTGGACATCTTAATCAACTTTCTTTTTAAAGTGTTGCTATTGCTACATCTCTCACTAATATTTCTGGCTTTAGTATTTTGGTAAGCTCTTTCTATTTCCTTTGAATAAATTTTTTGCAATGTGCATTACTCATTTAGTTATGGCAATATTATTGCAGTCAGGGATGGCTGGTGGAATGGAATCTTTATGTGGCCAAGCTTTAAGATCAGACTAATTTGAAAATATAGGAATGTATAACTATACTGCAGTGATATCCCTAGCCATGGTTTGTGCTCAAATAACCATTTTATGGATTTTCCTTGATATAATCTTAATTCTCATAGGACAAGATGCCGCAATCTCCATTCAAGCTCAGACATATGCTCTTTGGCTGATACCAACACTTTTTGGCTCAGCAATTCTGAAACCCCTAACATGGTTTTTCCAGACTCAAAGTATCATTTCTCCTATGATTATAAGCTCCTTAATAGTTTTGTATTTCCATGGAGTAACCTCTTGGGTCATAGTATTTAAATTGGCAATGGTATTTGTTGGCACGACAATAGCTTAGGAATCCGGTTGCATGTGATAATACTTTTGAGCTTCGTCAAGTATTCTTCTGCTTGTGAGAAAACATGTGTGCGCTTTTTTGAATAAATTTTTCCTTGGATTTAGAGAATTCTTTGCCCTTGTTGTTCCTTCTGCTGCTATGGTTTGGTAACTGTTTCTTTTTCCGTCTTTTTCTTTTTTCCTTAAAAATATTCAGCACAACTCTTCATGATTTTGCCAACGAGGTTACTTGTTTTTACCACATATATATACATCTACCATTGACAATTTTCTTTCTTCTTTCAGTCTCAAATGGTGGGTACGTGAAGTGTTTGTTTTGATAATTGGACTTTTTCCCAATCCAAAGTTGGAGACATCACTTCTCTATATGTTGTAACATATTTTGATTATAGGATATGCTTGCTCAAGTTTTTGTTTTCAATTTGGTTACATCAAGCAAGCAATATAAACCAAAATCCTATTTAGATGCAGATACGTCTTGGGTTATGCATATACCCATGTGTAGAGGAGGAAAATTTCGAGGCTAAGCCATTGGATTGACTTAACTCACAAAATTGGTGAAAGTCGCCACCACACATTTATTTTATCCAAAGGAATGGGAAAAGAGCCAATTAACCCAAAGTAAAATAGATATCAAGGTATGGGGGTTGGTTATGCAAAAAGAAGGTATTAGTACCCTAAACATCTATGGTACTCCGCAGGAACTTCTTTAGAAATCTGTGTATTTGGCTATAAAAGGTATATACAAAACAAGTGGTGAAAATGAGAAAAGAAGTATTCTTTTACAATTTTTTCACCCGACGCGGTTGCGAACCTTTTGTGCCTACGTATCACATTTCGTGCAATAGGGGATCAGGGCACTCGTAGTTCTTCTTAAAATTTTAAAAAGTTTTGTGTGTTGATTGATTCTAAATGAAGAGACAAGTTATCATTTTTAGGGACAAGACTCGCCTAATCACCCATAAAGTATGAGAAAGAGGGACTATGCACCAATATGAGGGAGGGTTTGAGAACTCCTCCAGTACTCAAGTTGAGAAGTCAACATCTTTACAACCATGAGGATAGTGAGATGGCATCTCGACTATAAAGGAATTAGGTCTAATCTTGAAAAACTATTTTAAATGAGAAAAGGTGCACGAGGGCACAAAAAGGTTTGAATGAAGTTGAGTATTTTTTAGTCTTTTTGAAAGAGTTAGAATATGGTTAGATGAATTAGAATTAGAATTAAAGAAAAAGAAGTTTGAAAGAGATTTATTATGAAAGAGGTTTATTATGAAAGTGGTTTATTATGAAAGTGGTTCAAGTTAGAAAAACAAGAAAGTTTTGAAAAAGGAGGGAGAATATTTTGAAACTAAAGAATATGGAAGGAGATGAAGAGACTATCCTATGAATAAAAAGTAAGAGTTAAGCTAAGGAGAGGTATAACCAAAGAACACAACACTTGACATAAAGAAGTCAATGTAGAACTCCGTCCTTTGGATTAAAAACCGAGCCAACATAATAAAACCTCAAATGAATACCAAGCTTCAGATGAATACTTATGTTGGGCAGAGTAACATCTGTATACAGAGAAATTCCCAATCACAGATAAAGCATAAAATCAGAATAACATGCACACAAAGAAAATCAACCCAATGTCTTGGAGTAAACCCCAAGGACTTAAGACATAACAACAAAAGTGTACTAAGGTCTCCATGTATCAAAGTTTATAATATTAAGTCCAAGAGATCCACAACTCCAATATGCAAGGGATAGTAATTGATAGTCTGAGAAGAGCTTATGCCTTTTATAGTTCAAGTTGATTATTAAGTATCTTTAAAAGAAAAATAAAGCTCAAGTGAGCAAAGAAGAAAATAACATAAAATAAATGCTCAAGTGAACAAATAAAAAATCACATAAAAAATAAATGCTCAAGTGAGCAAAGATAAAATGATATAAATATAAATGCTCAAGTGAGCAAAAGACAAATAACATGAAATGTAAATGCTTAAAGATAAATGGCATAAAGTAAAGAAATAAAATAAATGCATAAAGTAAAGTAATAAAGAGGATTGATATAATCAAAGCCTCATAACAATGAGTTTCATAGGCATTGAACCAAAGTCAAGTAATCAACCATCCTTGGGCTTGTAAACATCAAGTTTAGACCACAAATGGTCATTTTTCGATTCGGGACAAATTTAGAGCTATGTTAAGCAATCACAAACAAACTTATGTAGAAATAGATACTAACAAGGACGATCAATAACAATCTTTGTGTTAATACATGCTAGAGAAATGATATGTAGATCATTCTCCAAAAGCAATGCCACACAAAAAGAAAAAAGGAATGGTCTCATCTTCATCAAGAACTTAACAAGAGTTCCAATGATATTAAAGATTCTTCATCAATCCAAAACAAAAAAGGAAAAGTGGAAAGGGAAAGAAAAATAACATTGGATCACATCCTCTAAGTTCTTTCATTTTCAAGTTCAATCACTCATCTTGGTAGACTAAAGTACTAAATATATCACTAATTCAAAGCACCAAGAATGAATTAAATAATTCACTCTTAGATAGATTTGAATTAATGAACATTTATCCAACTTTATCTACACCCATAGTCCATTGAATTTGAAAAGAAGTTAGACATTTAAAATTGCAATTCAAAGTAACAATCAAAAGAAAATAGTAGAAAATTGGAAAGAACAAAAAAAAATAGCCCCAAAATAGAGCAAAAATGGCCATTCTTCCTCAGGAAATCGATTTATCCTGTAGGGGAATTGATTTCCTGCACAAAAACAACAATTATACCACAGAAAAATAGAGGGGAATCGATTTACCCATATGGTAAATCGATTTCCTACAGCAAAAACATCATTTTAAAAGGTAAGATTCTTGTTCAAACTTTTTATCAAACACCTTATGATCTTGGATTTAATTAAACACAAAAAATCCATCAAATTATGAGAAAATAACACCAATGGAATAAAAAAATAGCTCCAAGAATTAAATCACAAAGATCATCAAGAGATCACATGGTGAAAGATGAAGATCAAACTTACCAAAGATGAATCTAGAAAATTATCAAACCAACTTCAAAAATCACCTCCAAGAATCAATCTCCTAAGCTTGGATGTAGAGAATTAATGAAGAGAAAGTGTTTGGATGAATGTTTAGCTCAAATATTAGTAATCTTCAATGAAAATCTTACTAACTTCTATGAAAATGGAGCATTGAGTGAATTTGGTAGTTGAAGAGAGTAAAGAGAGTTTTTTTAACAAGGTGATTTGGCTATCAAAATCTTGAGAATTGAATGATAATGAGGGCTCTATTTATAGAATTTAGACTTGGGATTAGTGGTGGTTTGGAGTTTGGTTTGGAACCAAAATTAGGCATGGTAATTGATTTTGGAGCCAAAATTGAATCAAGTGGTACACTTGTGATCAAATGAAGATGTATGATGGAATTTAATTATGATGAAGTGGGGGATTATTTCTTTCAAAATTTTGCATCAGGAAATAGATTTCCCCATATGGTAAATCGATTTTCATAGCAAAAAATTGAAATCCTGGCGTAAAAAGAAGTTAGGGAAATTGATTTCCCCGTGAGATAAATCGATTTCCTCATAAGAAAAATGCTAGAAAACTTCATTGGTTTAGTGCTTTGGCTTGATACCTACAAAAAAAATTCAAAAAAACAAAAAAAATATTTTTAGTATTTTGATTAGAGGTCAATAAAATGTAAAACACATATACACAAGATACACAAATATGGTGCTTTGCGATCCCTTGAAAGCAAACTTAAATATAGAATAACGAGTAACAGAGATAGCCAACCCACATGCGTGATCCCGATGCATTGTGATGCTATGAGATCAAAGAGAATCTTAGCGGAAAAAATTGGGGTATGACAGCTGCCCATATTTAAATATCTTAAACCAGATGATATGAAGATGATCATTCTTCATATAATCGTAGTGGGAGATAGTTAAATACCAAAGTAGCCAAATTTTGTCCCTTGATGCAATGCTATGAATTAATGCAATGGACTCCTTTTTGACACATTTTTTATGTGATATGATATGATATGTATCCTGTAGCGTTATCAATTGTGCTTTCAATAGATGTTGTAATGCTTGATGCAATGCTATGAATTAATGAAATGGACTCCTTTTTGACACATTTTTTATGTGATATGATATGATATGGATCTTGTAGCATTATCAATTGTGATTTCAATAGATGTTGTAATGCTTGAGTCAATGGCATATTAATCTTGGTGAATTGTCTCCTCGGAGCGTATTATTTTGTTGTTGTGGTCGTTGAACTGGGGTTGGGTTAGAAATCAATACTACTCCTATCGACTGATGATGATCATTTTTTATACGTCTCCTTTGTCCATAAACATCATTAGTTTCATTCTTACCAACAAACGGTTTCTTTGCAACATTAGAGGTTGAGGCCATTGGGATCTTTCCACTTTTGATTTCACTTTCAACTTGTTCACCAGTAAAAATCAACTCAGTAAACCCTGACGAAGAACTCCCAATCAGCAAATTAAAGAATGAGCCCAATAGAGTGCCCATGAACATGTCCACCAATTATCGTTCAGTCAAAGGGGGTTGCACCCTTCCATCTAGGTCCCTCCATTTTTGGGCATACTCCTTAAAGCCCTCGTTCAAGCCTATAGTCATACTTTGTAATTGAACGCGAGTTGGTGCAAGGTCAGCATTGTATTGGCATTGTCTGTAGAAGGAAACAGCCAAATCCTCCCATGTATGGATATTAGTCCCTTCTATTTGATAGAAGCACTCCAACTGTGTACCAAATAAGCTCTCTTAGAAGAAATGAACTGATAACTTCCTATCGGCGATGTGTGGTTGAATCTTGCGGACATATGACCATAAATGAAGTTTCGAGCAAGAGATCCCATCATATTTGGCGAAGACATGAACCTTGAATTTATGAGGAATGACCACCCTAAGGACTAAACCTAAGTCTCCAAAGTCCAAATAGGCACTTTTTGAATTTCCACAGCCTTGAGTCGGACTTTCAGATGTTTATATTTGTCATCTGCTGGTGGGTACTGCTCATCAGAGTAGTCTTTGTCCTCAGAAATATGGTTATTTCCACCCCTAACCCTAGTACTTTTTACATCCTCTTCTTGATTGTCATCCTCCTCAGAGGAAACATCTTCTACTTGAGCTAGTCGGGCAGGACCTTTGAACCTTCTTCCCATGTTGAGGATAGCAGCCCGTTTCTTGGTCTTCTTTTTTGTGATAAGGAGCGTCATCATCTCTTGTTGTCCATTGGCTAAGTTGAGGAGAGTTTCTTGAAATTGTGCGTGTTGAGCCTGCAGGTCTTTGACAGTTTGCTCTAGAGCCATCTTATACTGAAATAAACAGTAAAAGGATGAGGAAACATATATCAGAAAACCTGCTTATGAAATTATGCATGATATGTGAATGCAATGTTTTCAAGGACCTTAAGAGATTTACATTTGTTAGTTAAAAGGAAAACTAAAACAAAAATTGCATTAATAGGCTCAAAAATTACAATTTCCCCTTGGGCTTACAATGGAAAAAACAAAAGGGTCTCAAAGAGACAAAAAAAGTGAACTCCAAAAACAAAGAGCTCAAATCTCCCACAGACGTTTCCTCTTCGTGTCGATGTAGGCATTCAGGCTTTGCTCCTCATGAAGTTGCTTTGTGAGCTCCAACACTTTCTTCTCGCTTGCATCGAATCAAGCTTCAAAGGTGTCTCGTTCTCCCTTGAGTTGAATCCACGACTTCTTTAATTCTTCGAGGTCAGTAGGCATGTCAGGATGGAGAATGGTATAAGGAATATCCTCTTTGGTAATATGCTCCATAATTACCGGTAAGATAGCAGGATATGAAATCATAAGGTTTTGAGCACGAGATCACACCCATTTAAGATAAGGCTCCAAGGGGATAGAATTATTATGTCCCAAAGTCTTGCTATCAACATTGTTTACCATGCCCTAAGCTCGTACAAATCTTTGACGATAACCTTGAACATCATTCTCGTAGTCGAACACAATATCCTGAATAAGTGCGTCATGGGGACCATCTCTTCGAGCATAACTAAACTGACATAGAGCGAGAGAAGGGTTGTAAGTAATACCTCCCCTAATGATAAGGAGTGGAACATTAGGGAATTCCCCATAGCGGTTAATGATAGTAACGTCTTCCAGATATCGGGAACACCAATAAATATCCGAATGAGAGAGCGACATCATCCTTTGGGAACACCTCAAACCTTGTCCATTCTTAAATACTGATGGGGAAGGTGAGAAATAAACCACCTAGATAGAAACAATATGAAACACATAAGAGCCCCTCTCCTCCTCGTGGTGAGAGTGTGAGGAGAATGTAGAATGTCTCTAAGCAAAGTAGGCACAGGGTTATGAGAAAGGAAGATTTTGATAGCATTTACATCTATGAGTTGGTCCGGATTAGGGAATAATACCAAACCATAGATTAGAAGAGCCAATACTTCTTCAAAATATTACAAATCCAAAGCATCTAGGAATAGTCGAGCCTTCTCTAACAGAAACTTAGCTAGAAAACCCTTAACTCCACTCCTTGTTTCACAATTAGCTACAATGTCGGACCTCTTCAAATGTAAGGCTAATGCAATCTCTTCAGGTTGTGGATATTTCTCTAAGCCGGTGAAGGGAATTTGATCAAGAATGAGTACTCCCAATAGTTGAGAGAACTCTTCTAATGTGGGCGCCAATTGATAATCAGGAAAAGTGAAACAATGATGTACAGGGTCAAAGAACTGAAAGAGCACACATATCATGTCTTCTTCAAAGCTTAAGGTAACCAGATTGAGAAATCTACCATATCTCTGGGTGAATGGAGAATTTTCAGGAACCCTTGATGCTAACTCTTTAGGTTAAGGAGGCACCCTTACAAAGCTGATTCAGATGGTATTTCTGCAAGCGGAAGCCATATCCTACAAAATGGAACAAAGATAAATCCCTAGGTCCTTGAAATGGTTAGTAAAAATTCTATGGCATGATGTCACGATGTTTATGATGTCATGAATAATTAATCACAAACAAAACACACAAGGGCTTAGGATTAGGCTTGCATGGGGCTTATAGGTAAGTACCCTTTTGAAGTTTTAGTTGGTTCAACCTGTCCTAAAAGAAGTAATCGGGTTCTAAGGAATCTCAATATCATTAATATTTCTTCGTCGGGCATTGTTTCAGCACAAGCATCAAACTGCGACCAAAATATCTGAAAAGTCTGATCTCAATGAGTGTAGTATCGAGTATCAACCAACTTCAGTCTGCACCAAAGCCATCTATCTCACTACTTTCTAATGGTCAAGTTGTTCAACTAAGGTTCCATGGTCAGTTAGTGCTTTATGACACCACACATCAACCCCATATTCTCCTTGATTTAACTCAAGGGACATCGGTACCAACAAATGTGTCACACTAACGTAGCCATCGCTTCAACCATATCGGTCTATGTCGTACAGTTTCCATAATCTATTGCTACTTACCTAAAATGCCCCAGATCCGGGTATAGGATCTATATAAGAAATAGACCCAAGCATATCCCAAAATGTAAAGCAAACAAGGAAAACAAGTAAAGCAATAAACGTGATCTAGATCTTAAGGTAACCCAACTTTATAATTGTCATCTTCCCCAGCAGAGTCACCAGTTCTATAATACGGTGGGAGAAATGACTTGGGTGTTTTGCGTTTTATCGCAAATGTTACGGATAGCAAGAGTCGCCACCGACTTTTCTTTTATCCAATAAAGGAAAGGGTGAAAAGAACAGGAAAGACCTTTTGAGAATTTTCTTGAGTTCAGGGGGTAGGTTATGAAAAGGGAAGGTGTTAGCACCCTTTTCATCTGTAGTTATCTATGGGCTCTTAATTGCTAGCTCACTTTGAAATGCTTTGTGTTTTGTGTAAGTTAAAAAATGTTTTGAAGATGTTTTGAAAGTGGGGATTTTGTAATGATTCTCGTATTGTTGAGAATGTATACAAAATGTTTGTTTTAGAAATATTTTGAAAACGCCTTAGTACGACAAACTTTGTAATGATTCTCGTATCGTTGAGAATGCATACAAAGTGTTCATTTTGAAAACATTTGTTTGAAAAGAGAGTGTTTAAAAAGATGTTTTTTTTAAAGTGTGGGGTGTGAAAGTGGTTTTAGTTTGTGAGCAAGAAATTACGAGCAATCTACCTACTCAAAAAGTCTTTGTTCTTTTCCTCCTTCTTTAGATAGTGCTACTTTACCATTGGTTGGTAGGGAGCCATATCATTGGACTTGAGGGACAAACGTGGGTCATCGTACAATCATAGAAGGCAACTTTTATAATGTTTTTAGCAATTGTCGTAAGGGACTAAGATCGTTTACCAAAGACAACATCGAAGGGTCATCGAGGGACTACTATCTTTTAATCGAGGGTCTTTGCTAAAACATCCCACATTTGAGGGAAATGACTGTTTTTATTTGAGGAAACAAGTGTGGGTTACCCTAGAGATGCATGTGTGCAAAGTGTGTTTGATTCAATTATTTGTCTTGGATTAGTGTTTTCTAATATTTGATTTTAAATCTTATCATACAAACCCTAATTACTAACAATAATAAGGAAAGCGATAAATTGCGGAATTTAAATGTCCTGCACTATTACAACACTTTGGGAATGGGGGGTACAAGTTTCTGAATGAGGGGAGGAAAACAATAAAGTCTAATTATATATTACAAATAATGTGTATAATAATGCAAAATAATAAAATGCGCAAGAATGTAAAGTAGAGGAAGAGGAAATCATTTTTTTAATGATTTTTGATGGAAAAAGGTTTAATGGTTGACTAAGTGATTGGCTTAGTATCTTAAAAGAAATAATGCTTGGTCAAAATGGGCTTTGGTTGGGGAAAAGGTGATAACGCATGCAAAAGTTATGCTTGGTCAAAGTTCAGTTGACTTTTCCTAAGGAAATCCTAATTTGGCAACTTTTGACTTTTGCTGATTTGAGGGCTTTCCTTGAGGAATCATGATCAACCCTTGATCAAATTATGAATATCACTTAAAAATGTTGATGTTAACCAAAAATATTGAAGTTTGAGTGTATGTTAACCATAGTTGACATTTTACCCTATACAATTGATTTTCAATCATCTGAGCTATTGAATGAGCAAACTTGTGATTCAAGACTTGAAACTTGACATGAGAATTCTTAGGACATATGAAGAGCCATGAAAACCACTTGAGGACTTTGAAATCTAATATTCCTTGAGAAACACAAAACCCTAGTTATGGACCCATTGCTTATGAGGAGAATTTGTCTGATCAATTCTTGAGTATCCTTGAGCATTTGAGAACCCTAGAAGAATGTCTTGAAGAAAGTGGGAAGGAAAGTTTTGGGGTATAACATCGACCATAGTACCTGAAAAGCAGAGGATATAGGTGAGGTCGACATCAATGTCAAAACCACCCTTGCACCACTAATCAAGTGAAAGGGCGCTGATAAATAAGGACCATGTCCTCGACCAGAAGCCTCACTAAGGCATCTTAATGAACAACCACTTTCCCAGCTAGGAGAACTCCAGTCAACAAAATGACCTAAATCTTCAAGGACCATCTATGGCACGTCATGAAAAAATCCGGAGAGGGTCCACAACGGCTCCCACAATTCTAAACTATAGAACCACCGTCTACCACCAACACTCCCTAAGAACACCCTAACAGACAGGATCCTAAGCCTAACCGCATGCATTTCTAAGAAGAAAATCATGAAAATCTAGGCTACAACAGCTAAATAACAACGAAAATCTGGAATCTTACTAATTAAAGAAGGAAGTTGAAAGGAAAAGTGGCAAACAATTAATCTTCAAGAAACAGCGGCGGTCGACAGGCGAGCAATAACCAGCAATGCGAGAGAAGAACAAAAAATGCAGAATGCCCTACTCCTCTCGTATTTATAGATAAACTCGCTCGAGCGAGCGAGAGAGAGAGAGAGAGAGAGAGAGAGAGAGAGAGAGAGAGAGAGAGAGAGAGAGAGAGAGAGAGAGAGAGAGAGAGAGAGAGAGAGAGAGAGAGAGAGAGAGAGACACGCCTAGGGAACCGTAGGATCCCCATCATTTCACCCTTGCCCCCAGGCTATCATTGCGCCACTACATCAGCACACTACCCAAAACACACTACCTCTTCAATTTTTAAGCTCAAACGACCAATTAATCATCTCTCGCGAGAAAGGCACAACGGGAGATGCTCACTCTCCCCGTAAGAAGTATCCCATTCCATGAGAAGGTGTTAAAGTCATCAATCTTGTACCCAGAAGCAACGATCTGGGGGGCTACTGTTCTGGACTGGCCTAACGGCTAGAGTGTGCCCAGTCTAGCCTCCTTCTTCAGCACGGCCAATGCGACCAGGGTGCGGGCTCCATCGCCCTTCATCGGGCACCATCGATTGTTTGTCCTCCTAGACCAACACTGACCTACGATAATCGACGAGCGCCTCTTAGTCTGCCCAACCTCAAGTCGTCCAAACATCCAGGAATCAACCAGACCGCTGCCTGTAACCTACCTCCTCATCAGAACTAATGGCTAGTTACGGACACACCTGTCCGTTTGACCAAATTCTGACAATTACCTATTTTTGCGGACTCGTATATCTAGGCCAAAAAATAGGGACAAATGGCCAAGCGCTTGGGGCACTATATAAACCCTCACTCATGTGAGGGCCATGCATTGAATATTGATTATTTATCACTAAAACCCCTAATACTTTGCTTGTATCTCTTTTTGCTCTCACACTTACTTGATCGTCAGAGTTCCTTGCATGTACAACCCCCCTTTTTCCTCCTCGTTTTTCCAGCCCGTCTCAAGATCATCATTCGGCCACCTTGCAGGTTCTAATTAACCGGTAAGATCAGTTTCCATTTCCACTCAAGAGGAGAGTCTGCCGCCAACTCCTTCACTTTCCTACCATCCTCAACCTCCGCCGAACAGTCGCATAGAAAGTCCATGACCGCATATGAAATAGGCTTCACGATGAGGTATTTATCTTTGAAGTTCCTGACAGATTCCAGGTACGGTTGGAACAACTTTTCCGAACTTCTTGAACGAAACCCAGGCTTGTAGTCAGTCGATGGTCCACCGTTGGAGATGGAATATTCGGAAGAAAAGAGTCAGAGTGGTGCCAATCTTAAGGTACTGGAAGACAAGCTCAAATTCCTGCACGAAAGCGAGCACGTTTGAGTGGAGCTGAGAGGGCACCAGTTCTAACCATTTAAAACCCCCACCTGGAAAATCTGTGAAGGGAAAACACATCCTCGCTTCCTTAAAAGAAAATTAATACATAGGGAAGTGTTTTCCCGAGAAAGCCGAGCAGATCCTCCTGTTCTTGTGTGGGACTTGGAGCACCCAAGAGGCAGGGGTATCATCTTCTTTTTACTCGACAATGTTGAACACATCAGAATCATATTTCACAAAACGGGACCTCATGTTTCTGGGTTCGGGAGCGACCCAAGATAGGCTATCGCACGTACCTTCAAATTCCCCTCCATTGGGGTCTGGCGAAATGGTTTCCTCGATAAGTTGAGCCATCGTACCTGAAAAATAGGGGAAAAAAGTGAATTCGATATCATCAAATTTACTCTTCCACCGCAAATCAAGTAAAAGGGCGATGAGCGCGTCGAGGAATGGTCCTCGACCCAAGCCCTCGACAACGAACGTGAAGGAGAGTGATACCCTCACGCGAGCATAAGAATGCACAAGGATGTTTCCTCGACAAAGCTACTTGCCCGAATCCTCCCTGCTCACGGGGAGAACGACTCTGACTTGAATCCAGATGAAGTTCACTTGAAGTCCATAGATCTTCATCCATATTTCATGAACCCAGATGAAGTTCATGGACCTTCATCCTAGAATCCATAAATCTTCATCCAAAATTGATGAACTTCATCTAGAAATTCATCCATTCGTAGGAAGATCCATGAATTCAATCTAAAAACCTAAGAGAAGTCATGTAATTAAAGAAGAATCACTTACTTGGAGAAGATGAGTGGTGGAGATTTCTACAGTGGCGATGGAGCACTAAAGCAGTTTGCGAGCAAAGGAGAAACAAGAGGAGAGCAAACTTGAAAATTGTCAAGTGAATCTCGTGACTCCCATTTTTATAGCTAATCCCCACCACAGAGGATAGCGTGCAAAGAGTCATCATTGCTTAGACTCTTAGACTTATATAGTCAATGATGGCATTCCAAACAGCTGCCATGTGGTACAAGCGAAATAACGCACCACTGACAAAAGTTTCACGCGTGAAGCTGTTGCAACTAGTTTTTAAATCAGAGTCGCCACCCTTAATTTTTATCCTAAAGGAATGGTGTTGTACCCCAAAATTTTCCCTCCCATATTTCTTAATATGTGGCAAGTGAGGTCCTCAAATTGCTCAAGGAAGTCCAAGAGTTGACCAGACAAACTCTCTCCTAAGGCAGTCTACCTCAAATTAGGGTTTCATTTTTCATCAAGATGAATGAGTCCAAAGGATCCCAAATGCTCACCATTGTCCTAATATGTTCTCAAGATCATCCATGTCAAGTTTCAAGCCTTGTAGAGGAAGTTTGCTCAGGCAATGGCTCAAAAGCCTGAAAATCGATTGTGTTAGGTCAAAAGTCAACTGTGGCTCACATATAGTCAAACTTCAAGATTTTTGGTCAACATCCTCATTTTGAAGTATCATTCATCATTTGATCAAGGGTTGATCATGATTCACCAAGGATTGCTCACAATTCATCAAAACCTAAAAGTTGCTAAATTAGGGTTTTGTAGGAAAAGTCAACTCGACTTTGACCAAGCATAACTTTCTCATACTTTATCAGAAATGACCCATTCAAAGCTCATTTTGAAGAGGATGCAATTCCCTACAATTCATCTTCAGATCCCAAGTTCAAAATATGCACTCACAAAAAGATAAGAATTTTGACATTATAGATCATTTTGAAAAGTCAACAAAAACACCTTTTGGGTCAAAGCTTCATACAAGAGCATGGAAGACTCAATTGAGATGAGACCAAAAAGGTTGTTTAGAGGACACCCTAAGCTTTCTAAAAAGTCCAAGAACACCAAATCAAATCTTATGCCATGAAAGACTGATTTGGGAGGAAAAATATTGAATTGGAGGAAATTTGGAAAGATATCATATGCCATGAAAGACCAAATCAAATCTTCATAATGAGCAAGATTGAATTCGTTTTTGTTGACCTAATAGGTTGTATTACATATACATAAGAGATCTAAGGCATGAAAAGAGGTTGAGCAGTCGTACCGAGCTAGAACAAAACTCAAAAAATTCAAGAAAAAATGGTGATCCAATTTCCATACTATAGGCCAATTTGAGCCATTCTCACGATACCAATAGATTCCTGGACATATCCAGAAGGAATTCCAACCAATTGCAAGCTTTCTCACGCCTGGAATAAAGGTACAGAAGTCACAGTTTTTTAAAAAAATTCATTTTCATTTTCATTGATTTACGCATCATTTGCACATTTTGATTACATATTCTTGTTCCTTAATGAGTTTGCAAGCTAATCATTATATTCAATTGCATTTTTGATGATTGTATGAAAAGCTGCCATGGCTAGGGTTTCTTGTTTGGTTTTAGGGCTTTGCAATACAGGTGAAATTGGATGTTGATTCTGGTACCATGAGACTCGTGAGGATGAGACGAGTTGATTGGTACCAGCCATGGTCATTTATATCGCCTATGGACAATTTTTGAAATAAACAGGTTTTTAGCTACAGTGCCATGTCCGTAGGTAAAAACATCTTGGGCTAAAACGACATTTGGGAGGAAGAAGATAGATGCGTGGCACCCCCTGGCTGGATGATTTGAATTTTAGCGCATTTTTCCATTAGCCATCATTTTCTATATATTATATTTTGTTTTTATTATATATACAAATAAGCATCACAGCTCAGTTGGCAAGCGTGTATTGGAGACATGCATAAGGGCCTGGGTTCGATCCCCAGGTCCCAACCTTTTTTCATAATATTTTTCAATAGGTAATCCAGCGCGCTGCTTATCAGAAGGTTCACCATGTACCATCAGTATCCGACCATCAAACGCATCTCTAGCCCAGATCAACGTGCTACCCTTGGAGGACCACCATACGCCCCCAGTCAATGTGCACACTGGATCAAGCAAAGTCAAAATGGGCCATCAATCTTGGGCCCAACAATTCAGGTAGCACCCCCCTTTTCAACAAACACCACCAGGCCCATTTACTAACCTTTTTTTTTTATATATTTCTTTTCTTTATTTTTTTTATTCTTTAAATTCCCTTTATTTATTTTTCACAAATTAATTTATTTTTCATAAAAGTTATAAAATCAATAATTCATAAAAATTAGGATTAGCTTTTTTTTTATAATTGTCAAAATTAATTTAATTTAGTTTAACTTAGGAAAATTGCAATTTATTTTCATAAATAAAATCAAAATATAAATTAGGTTAAACTTTTGATTTAATTTTATTTCCTCTTTTTTCTCAAATAAATAAAAATACAAAAATAGGTTGTAGATTAAATTAATTCATTTTTTCTTAAAATTAAAATTAATTAGAATTAGGCTTTTCTTTTTTTAATTTATTGATTTCTTTATTTCCTTAAAATAAAAAAACAAAACAAAACTTTTTTAATCAATCGCAATTAGGTTTAGGAAAGGGTCAAAACCTTATTTATCTCGTATTCGATTCATCGTGCGCGTGCTATTTATTTTTTCCAATATTTCTGTAACTGTTCATGGTTTGTAATAGTTTAATCTAGGACTTTTTACTTATCGCTTTTTCCCTGTTTTTTGGCTATGTAATTAATCCCCTCCTCGAAGCCTTGTAATAGCGTAGATTTACTTTCTCGCATTTTAATTCTCGCAAATATTTGACTGTTTAGATGTATGCTAATAGGATTGTATGACAAGAATGCATGACAAATTTAATACAGTTAGAAAACCCTAATGTGAAAAGACAAATAACTGAAAACAAATCACTCGCACATATCACTCTTAGGGTATAATCTCACTTCGGTTGCCTTCGGTAAACGATCATTTAGCGTAGGGTGTCCTAACATTGCTTTCCTGTCTAACAAAGATCAAATATCCCCTTCGAATGTTGCCTCAAAAATGTTGCCTCGGAAATGTTGCCTCAAATATGATCTTAAGACTCTAGGGTTATTACTAAGGTGTCCTAACATTGCTTTGGTGATCGTACGTCCCTTTCGAATTGACCCTTACAACTCCAACGACAGTGCTACCTATTTCTCAATAGTAGGATAAAACTGTCTAAAGGAAACAAAAATAGAAATGATCTTTTTTTCGAGTAGGTAGATGCTAATAGGTACTTGCTCAAGTCAAACTTTTCACACTTCCACTTTTCAAACAAACTTTCAAAAACAAACTTCATCACACCTTTGAGGACTGATACAAGGGTTATCACGAAGTCAAAACTTTTCAAAACAAAGCACGTACACAAGCAATTTTAAAAAAGATGAGCAAGTACCTAAGAGACCATGGAAAACCATGGATAGAAAGGGTGTTAACACCTTCCCTTTCTATAATCTACCCCCCGTACTCAGAATATCTCAAAAAAGGATTTTTTTATGTAATTTTTTCCTTTCCGATTGGATGAAATAAAAGTCGGTGGCGACTCTTGCTTACCGCGACATTTTGTGAACAAAAAATGCAAACCAGCATTAAACAGTCGGTTCTGCCACCGTATCACAGAGCTGGCGACTCTGCTGGGGAGTTAATAAGTGGGGTATACCTTAGGATCTAGTTCATCATAACTGCTTCTCTTGATTTCTTTGTTTGCTTTACTTTTAAGGGTTTTGTTTGGGGTTACTATAGATCATAACCCGAATTTGGGGATACCTTTTAGGTAAGTAGCAATAGACTGTGAGGAAACGAGGAGAATACAGGGCCGCTGCATGGTGTCGTTAAACATCAACTGACCTTAGAACCTTTAATCGCCCAACTTGGCCATTATAAAGTAGTGAGATAGCCGACCTCAGTGTAAAGCTAGGAACTGGTTGATACTCGATGCTACACTCATTGAGACCATACTCTCGAGATAGTTCCATCCGCAAGAAAAGATTGTGTGAGCTGAAACCATAACCGATGGAGGATGGTCAGTGATATTGAGATCCTCTAGAACCCAGTTACTTTTTTCTAGGACAGGTTGAAACCAACTTAACTTCAAGAGGGTACTATCTTTGACCTCATGCAAGCCTTAAACCTAAGGGCTTTGTGTGATTTGACTGTGTTTTCAATATCTGTGTTTGCTATACCTGTGGTTTACCATGACATCATGCATCATAACATGGCATTCATGCTTCATTACACTAACCATTTCAAAGACCAAGGGAATTTATCTTTGTTCTGTTTTGCAGATTATGGCTTCCATGCGCAAAAATACCATCCGAGTCAACTTTGTGCAGATACCTGCCCAACTTAAAGAGCTAGCCTCAAGAGTTTCTGAGACTTCTATGTTCATTAAGAGACACAGTTAACTTCTCAGCCTGGTTACTTCAAACCTTGATGAGCAGATGATGAGCGTGCTATTTCAGTTCTTTGATCCTGTGCATCATTACTTCACCTTTCCAGATTACCAACTGGTACCCACCTTGGAAGAGTTCTCTCATCTATTGGGCATATACGTCCTTGAACAGGTACCCTTCACAGGTATGGAAGAAGTTCCTAGACCAGAAGACATTGCCTCAACTCTGCATTTGAAATGGGCTGATGTGGTATCCAATTGGGAAACACGAAGCGAGGTCGAAGGTTTTCTAGCCAAATTTCTGATAGACCAGGCTCAACTATTCTAGGATGATTTGGATTTTTAAGCTTTTGAAGATATCTTGGCTCTCCTTATCTATGGTTTGGTTCTCTTCCTGAATCTGGATTCCTTTGTAGATGTGAATGCTGTCAAGATTTTCCTTTCTCGCAATCTTGTGCCTACCTTGCTGTGTGATATCTTGCATGCTCTCCACACCCGTACTATGAGGAGAAGAGGAACTCTTATGTGTTGCATGTCGTTGCTGTCAAGGTGGTTTATTTCTCACCTCCCTAAGTGTGTGCTGAAGAACGAAGAAGGTTTGGGTTGGTCCTACAGAATAATGTCACTTGCTCATACAAATATTCTTTGGTGTTTCTGGGCTATGGAAGACACTGCTGTTATTGACCGTTGTGGGGGATACCCTAATGTCCCATTGCTTGGAATTAGAGGAGGTATAACTTACAATTCTTGTCTGGCTTTGCGACAATTTGGTCGTGCTCGAAGAGATGGTCCCCATGAATTACGTCTTGAGGACATTGTATTCGACTATAAGGAGGATGTTAAGGAGCATCGCCGGAGGTTTATACGAGCTTGGGGCATGGTGAACAGATCTGATCCCCAAGAGTTAGGACCTAAGACTTCCCTTCCTATGCAGCCATACCTCCAATGGGTCTGGCTCGTGCCCAGAAGCTTGGGATGCCCTATGAGGTCATATTACCAGTGATTGTGGAACCCACTAACGAAAAAGGCATCCCTTACACGGTTCTCTATCCTTACATGCCTACTGATCCTGGGGAGTTACAGAGGTCTTAGATTCAACTGAGGAATGAGCAGGATACTTACCGAGAGAAGTACCATGAGCAAGAAAGGAATGTTTTGAAGCTCACCAGGAAGCTCGAGGAAGAAAGAGTGATCAATGACTACATCAGCACAAAGAAGAAGCGACCATGGGACTTTTGATTTTGCTTTTTCTAGTTTTAGGTTTTGTTTATTTACTTCTTTGTAACTCCTTAAAGGCATTGTTGAACCTTTCAAAGTTTAAGCTAATAAAGTTTGGTTTATTTTTTGGTTTACAAATTTAAATCTCCGAAAGTCTTTGAAATCATTACATGCGCATCCCATTATCATGCACATCATTACAGGTACCCTTACAGGTTTCTCATTTTCTTCGCTGTTTATTTTAGCAGAAATGTCTTTCGATCAAGCTATTAGAACATAGTTTGATTCTACAACCCTTAATTAGAGTTTTGATGATAACAAAATACAAGAATAAATAAATTCAAAGATATATATGTAAGACATATATGCTACTTAAAATTATGTTGTGTATTTACAGAAGTTCTGATGGAATCAGCATCAGAAGATCAGTATCAACATAAGCATCAGAAGAGACGTAAGCATCAGAAGATCAGTAACATGTGCTACACGCTGAAGCTACCAGATCATACGCTGAAGCTTAATGAACAGAATCTGCGCATAAAACACTCTGACTCTGATCAAGATCCTTACCAAGTCATCAGCACTCAGAAGCGTCAACATAAGCTAAAGCAAAGAACACTCTGATTATCATAAAGAATACTCTGATGCGTTACTAAGTATTCAAGACAGATTAATTGCTAACGGCTCTCTTCAAGACAAGATCTTCTCAAAAAGGAAAGAACGTTATTATCATTGAAAGTGATTTATGGACAACAACGTATCTTTGCCTTGGCTATATAAACAAGTCTGTGTGAGAAAAGAAAAGGCTAATCAACACGCACACACTCATACAATTTGCTAAGCTTTCAAACCACGCTCATTCAAACGCATTAGCAATCCAGTTTCATTCTAAGCTTAAATTTGTGTATTATCACAGTTGTGGTATACTGTTTTATTAGAAAACATTAAACACATTATTGTTCAATTATTTGTAAAGAGATTTCCTTGAGATAAACTGGTTTGTGGTTATACTCAAGAAGGCTTTAACAGTTGTTAAAGTAGTTGTTGTATTCCTTTGAATATAGTGGATTAAGACCTCGTTGGAGAGAGGCGAAATCACCTTGACGGGTGGACTGAAGTAGTTTGAGATCAAACGAACCAGGATAAATATACAGAGTTGTTTAAGCTTTTGATTTAAGTTTTACAATTCAACCCCCCTTCTTGTGTTTTTCACATCTTCAATTGGCATCAGAGCGCATGGTTCTGAGCTTATAACACTTAACTGTGTCAGTACAAGATCCAGCGTTAGAAAAACACAATGGCAGGACCAAATCAAAACATCAGCAATGACAACAATGAAGAAAGATACAGATTCAGTGGCAAACCTCCAGTCTTTGATGGAGAGAACTTTGACTACTAGAAAGACATAATTGAGAGTTTCTTTCTGGCCCATGATGCTGATGTGTGGGACATGGTGACTGATAGATACACGCACCCAGTGGATGGAAATGGTAAGAAGATTGACAGGAAAACAATGTCTGATCAGCAAAAGCGTGATTTCAGAAATCATCACAAGGCCAAAACAATTCTTCTCAGCGCCATCTCTTATTCAGAATATGAAAAGATATCAAACAGAGACACTGCAAAGAATATGTTTGACTCTATGAGAATGACGCATGAAGGCAACATTCAAGTCAAAGAAACCAAAGCTCTTGCGCTCATTCAGAAGTATGAGGCATTCAAGATGGAAGAGAGTGAATCAATAGAAACTATGTTTTCAAGATTTCAAATTCTTGTTGCTGGTCTCAAAGTTCTTGACAAAGGGTATTATACTGCTGATCACGTTAAGAAGATCATCAGAAGCTTGCCAAAACAATGGAGGCCAATGGTCATAGCGCTTAAGCTAGCCAAGGATCTCAATAAAATCTCTCTGGAGGAACTTGTCAGCTCCCTCAGAAGTCACGAGATAGAGCTAGAAGCAGATGAACCTCAAAAGCAAGGTAAGCCATTAGCTTTAAAATCTAACAGAAAATCTGACTCCAAAGTTTTACAGGCTGTAGAAGAAACCTTTGATGGGTCTTCATCATAAGAAGATGAACTATCTCTCCTCTCCAGAAGGGTGAACCAATTATGGAAGCAGAGGCAAAGGAAGTTCAGGAATCCCAGAAGATCAGAGAATCAGAATGAATCTTTCTCCAGATACAGAAGGTCAGAATCCTCCTCTGGACATAGAAGATCTGAAGGCTCTTCAGGAAACAGAAAGCCAAACAACAAAGAAATCATCTGCTATGAATGTAACGAGCAAGGGCACTACAAAAGTGATTTCCCAAAGCTTCAGAAGGAAAAGCCCAAAAAGAAGTTTGGCAAGGAAAAGAAGAAAAGTCTCATGGCTACATGGGATGATTCTGACACATCTGAAGCTGACTCAGAATCAGATGATGAAAGAGTAAACATAGCTCTCATGGCAAACATAACAGAAGACAGTGAAGCTTCTGAGTCAGACTCTGAATCAGAAACAGAAGAGGTATTCCCTGACTTTGCTATAAACTTTACTAAGGATGAACTAGCTGAAAGCCTTAATGAAATTCTGGAAAGATATCAGCAGATCAGAGTCAAATTCAGAAACCTGAAAAGGAATCTTGCTTCTGACTCTGATAAGACTGAGAGTCTCAAATTGGAGAATTCTGAGTTAAAAGATAAAATTTCAAAATTAGAAAATCTATTGCAAAACTCTTAGAAGGAAACAATCCCTGAAACTCCCAGCAGTGCTGATGAGATCATCAAGGAGTATGATCACAGCTTTCAGAAGTTTCTAGCTAAAAACATAGATAGAAGCAAAATGGCTTCAATGATCTATGGAGTTAGCAGAAATGGCAGAAAAGGGATAGGATATCAAGGTAAGGTACCTACACCAAATAATGCCATGGATTTAGTTATAAAACGCACTTCACTTGATTCACACTTTGTATATGGGCACACACATGACATAAAATATACTAGTAGTGATTACTCTGTCAAACCAAAATTCAACCAGAGTTTTGGTAAAACTAACAAATCAGGACCCAAGAAAATATGGGTACCTAAGGATAAAATGATACATGTGGCAGATATCTTTAGCAGCAAAGCAAAAACACCAGTCATGGTACCTGGACTCTGGCTGCTCACGACACATGACGGGAAGAAGGCATATGTTCCAAAGCCTGGAACTTAAGCCTGGAGGCCACGTAGGTTTTGGAGGCAATCAAAGAGGAAAAATCATTGGCTCTGGAACAGTAGATAATGGAAATCTTCCCTCTATAAGTAATGTTTTATTAGTAGATGGATTAATGCATAACCTGTTATCCATAAGTCAATTAAGTGATAACGGTTATGATATAATCTTCAATCAAAATTCATGCAAAGCTGTTAGTCAGAAAGATGGGACTATCCTATTTAATGGAAAGAGGAGAAACAACATTTATAAAATAAAACTTTCTGAACTAAAAAATCAGAATGTAAAGTGTCTTCTGTCTGTTAACAACGAGCAATGGATCTGGCACAGAAGATTGGGACATGCTAGTATGAGAAGAATGTCTCAGATTAACAAACTCAATCTGGTCAGAGGACTTCCTAACCTGAAGTTCAATTCAGATGCTCTGTGTGAAGCATGTCAGAAAGGCAAGTTTGCAAAACCAGCTTTCAAATCCAAAAACGTTGTTTCTACCTCCAAGCCATTAGAACTTATGCACATTGACTTATTTGGACCAGTTAAAACTTCTTCAGTCAGTGGCAAGAAGTATGGGTTAGTAATCGTAGATGACTATAGCAGATGGACATGGGTAAAGTTCTTAAGACATAAGGACGAGTCACACTCTGTGTTTGTCACCTTCTGCAACCAAGTTTAGAATGAAAGGATCTTAGAATCGTCAAAGTCAGAAGTGATCATGGTGGAGAGTTTGAAAACAAAGATTTTGAGTCATTCTTTAATGACAAAGGCATTCTGCATGATTTCTCTTGTCCTAGAACTCCCCAGCAAAATGGAGTTGTAGAATGAAAGAACGGAACATTGCAAGAAATGGCCAGAACCATGATCAACGAGACTAACGTTGCTAAGATCTTTTGGGCAGAGGCAATAAACACAGCGTGTTACATTCAGAATAGAATCTCCATAAGACCTATTCTGGAAAAGACTCCATATGAATTGTGGAAGAACAGAAAGCCCAACATTTCTTACTTTCACCCATTTGGATGTACATGTTTTATTTTGAATACAAAAAATTATTTGAACAAGTTTGACTCTAAAGCACAAAAGTGTATTATGTTAGGATACTCTGAACGCTTAAGAGGGTACAGAGTATACAATACAGAAACACAGATTGTGGAAGAGTCAATCAGTGTTTATTTTGATGATAAGCTTGACTCTCAAAAGTCAAAGCAGAATGAATTCCTTGCAGGTATGGAAGTTGAATTCACAGGTACTGAAGACAAGTCATCAGAAGCTCTTAACAGAGACACTCCCTCAACATCAGAAAGAGGCACTGCAAGCAATCCAGCACCTTCTGTTGATCAACTCCAGAAAAGACCATCTAGAAGCAGCATGGATCACCCAGAAGAAACAATCCTAGGAAGAAAGGAAGATCCAATCAGAACAAGATCTAGCTTCAGAAACTCTGAAGAATCCCTCATGGGACTGGTTTCTCTAACTGAACCAACAACAATTGATGAAGCTCTTCTGGACAATGACTGGATTCTAGCAATGCAAGAGGAGCTAAATCATTTCACAAGAAATGACGTATGGGATCTAGTTCCTAAACCAAAAGGATTCAACATCATTGGAACAAAATGGGTGTTCAGAAACAAACTGAATAAACAAGATGAAGTCATCAGAAACAAAGCACGATTGGTAGCACAAGGTTATAGTCAGCAAGAGGGGATAGACTATACAGAAACCTTTTCTCCAGTCGCCAAGTTAGAATCTATCAGACTCTTAATTTCATTTGCTGTTAATAAAGGCATCACTCTGTATCAGATGGATGTTAAGAGTGCATTCTTAAATGGCTATATAGAAGAAGAGGTATATGTGCACCAACCCCCTGGTTTTGAAAGTTCCAAAAATCCAGAATATGTTTTCAAACTAAAGAAGTCACTCTATAGTATGAAACAAGCTCCCAGAGCTTGGTATGAAAGACTAAGTAACTTCCTGTTAGAAAAGGAATTCACCAGAGGGAAAGTGGACACAACCTTGTTCTGTAAGACAGTTAAGAATGACATTTTAGTATGTCAGATTTATGTTGATGACATCATATTTGGATCTACTAAACCTTCTATGGGAAGAAAGTTTGCTAAGTGTATGCAGGCAGAATTTGAGATGAGCCTAATGGGGGAACTAAAATTCTTTTTGGGCATTCGGATTAATCAAACCCCAGAAGGAACTTACATTCATCAGAGCAAATATGTCAGAGAACTTCTGAAGAAATTTGATCTCTCAGAATGTAAGCCATCAAAGATTCCAATGCATCCCACGTGCATTCTGGAAAGAGAAGAGGTAAGTAAAAAGGTAGAACAGAAGGTCTACAGAGGTATGATTGGTTATCTTCTCTATCTGACGGCTTCAAGGCCTGACATTTTATTCAGTGTATGCATTTATGCTAGATTCCAATCAGATCCTAGAGAATCTCACTTAACAGCAGTTAAGCGAATTTTCAATTATCTGAAAGGTACTACTAATCTGGGTTTGTTTTATAGAAAATCAAGTGATTACAGCTTAGTAGGATACTGTGATGCTGATTTTGCTGGAGACAGAGTAGAACGTAAAAGCACTTCTAGAAGCTGCCAGTTTCTGGGAGAAAATCTGATCTCATGGTCCAGCAAAAGACAATCCACAAATGCTCTATCAACAGCAGAAGCTGAATACATAGCAGCAGCTGGATGCAGTACACAAATGCTCTGGATGAAAAGTCAACTTGAGGACTTCCAGATATTTGAGAGTAACATTCCTATCCTCTGTGACAATACTTCTGCTATTTGTCTTAGTAAAAATCCAATTTTGCATTCTAGGGCTAAGCATATAGAAATAAAACATCATTTTATTAGGGACTATATTCAGAAAGGGATTTAAAATTTAAAATTTATTAACACAGACCATCAATGGGATGATATTTTTACAAAACCTCTTTCTGAAGATAGGTTCAACTTCATTCTGAAACATCTCAGCATGAAGCTCTGCCCAGAATAAAAGTGTTTTAACTCCATATATTAACCTTCATAACTTTGTTTATTTTTTTGTGAACTACTGATCAATCTTTCTTCAGATCTTTAGAAGTATAAATTGTATCAGAATCTATCCATGAAGATCTGAGCGCTTCATTTCAAGGATAGAAATGTGTTGTTCACTCAAGCAAACAAGTGTCATCCAGTCATCAGCTATTTTCTGAGGCTGGACACGCGTTCACGTTTCTGAAAAGGCAAAAGCGCTGATTGGATGCATTGAGACACATGTCATGGGTAACCGTTCCAAATATCTTTCTGAATCCCCTAAAATCAGCCATCATTAAATGCTAATAATCATTATTAATTTCTCTCTCTTGGCGTTTATGTTTTCAAAACTGTTTAGAAATCTATTTAAACACACTTCACACCATTTACACTCTTTTACCTCCACTTTCATTTTCTCTCAAACTTACTGATTTCAGCGTTCTTACTTTCTCAAAAACCCTTTCAATCTTTTTCACAAAAACCTCCGTGTGAACATGGCTTCTTCCAGCATTCCTACTTCAGGTTCCCAGAAAATAGGTTCATCTGAACAATATGAAGAACCTTACAGAACGCTTTTCACTCCAATCAACAATCTTGAAGTTCTGTCAGAATTAATTGTGGATTTCAACAGCCTTCAAGAGAATGGGTTTGATCTATCTGAAGAGGTTAAGGCTCAAGGCTGGGAAAAGTATTTTGACAGACTGGTGGGTCCAACATTTCCTATTCTGGTAAAGGAATTTTAGATTCACGCTTCTTCTTCAAATCATCAAGTTACTTCTTACATCATGGGGAAGAAGATTGTTATTACTGAAGACCTGATTGCAAGACTCATAGGCTACAGTGGTGGTGGTGTTCGCTGCATTGACATGGCAGAAAGGTGCGCTGATGCTGCCCTAATTGCAAGGGAAATCTTCACTCTGGGGCTTCCCTCCAGCAAGATAAGGGATTTGAAAGACAAACACAGAATTTGGGCCAAGATCATTCTGGGTTGCATAAACCACAGGAAGCCTACCAGCTCTCCTAATTACATTAACATTGATCAGCAATTTCTGATCTATTTCATCTCTCAGAAGGTCAATATAAATCTGACTCATTTGTTGTTTAACCATCTCAGAACAAGTGTTAAGGAAACAAGAGAAGAGGAGCGTACAAAAAGGGATTGGATACCCTTAGGAAGACTGATATTAGATATTCTAACAGAGAATAAGCTGATTGATCATCTTACAGAGGCTCAGGAAATCAGCTCTTTGGAAGCTACTGTGGGCAAACAGCTGAATGCTAAGAATCTGAAGAAGATGAAGTTGATTGAGAACATTAAGAAGGAACCCAACGTCACTCCTTTTGCTGCAATCTCCAGCAGAAGAGTCCCTCTGGACAACTTCCCCCCTGTTCTCAGAGATTGATTCTAAACCAGATATAATACTCAGATATCTGGATGCTTGCAAGGCTAATGGTACAACACCTAATATGAATATTCAAAATCTTCAGCAGAAGGCTCCAGAAGTTGTGCTGCAGAAAACCAAGAAAAGGAAAGCTGCTGCAGAAGGATCCTCCCAGCAAACTCCTAAAAAGAGAGGTAATCCTTCTTCTATAACTGTTTTAGATTCAATTGCTGTATCAACATCTATCCCAAATCCCACTCCATCTGAAAACCCGACACCTCAAACTTTTGATGATTTTGACCTTGACTTTGACCCCTCTGAATCATTAACTCTCAGAAGATCTCGCTCCCAACCTCAAAATCCAAATATTATTGAAACCCAACAAGAACTTGAAAAAGTTCTTTCTGATATAGACCAACATACTTCTGCTCCCACTCTATAAAATCCAAATCCTGAAACCACCACAGAACCACAACCAGAAATTCCCATCTCACCACAACCAGAAATTCCACTCTCTCCAGAACTAGAAATCCCACTATCTTCATCTCCTCAACCAAAAATTAATCCACCTTCTCCATAACCAGAACCATTTCAACCAAAAGTTCAAACTTCTGAGGCTCAACCCTCTGAATCCCCTGAACCAGAACCTCTGGCCATTCATTTTCCCTGTGGCACCATTGTGAATTTTCCCCAACTTCCCTCTTCACCAGAACTAACTCCACCAAATTCCCCATCAAGTCCAATCATAATTCCTGACTCTCCCACTCCCTCACCAAAGAACAATCCAGAAGACAACATCAAGACTGTCATTGACTTAACAGTTTTTGAATGTCTTGCTGCCATCAACCACAAAACAGCTATCCCTAAACCAAAACATCCAGATGTTGGTACCAGTATATTGAACTTTGAAACATAAGTACAGAAGTGGATCACTTCTCTGAAACAAGCTAGTCTTGAGCTGGTTGATCCTGCTGCATCAGACTACCTTTGGACAAAGTTCAGAAGATGGGTATGCTCTGAAACTTTTATGTTGCAAGAACAGAGCTACGGACAAGCTCAACAGAACTTCAGCAATCTGCTGAAAGAAATTGAAGGTATAGTTCTGAGCAAGCTGCTTAAAGAAGAAGTTCTCCCTCTGGACAATTCTCCTTGGTCTGAACATCGTCCAGCATCCAAAGTTCAACCTGATACTCAAGATCTGATGGTTCCTGCTGAAGCACTGGGTCAAGAAGAAGTTATTGCAGAAAGCTCTGAGAAGTATCCTGTTTCTGAAGATCCTCAAGCTTCCTCCCTTGACAGACAGACTCTTGAAGACCTGAAAAGATCTGATATGTTGATGCAGGAAAGAATGGATAAGCAGGACAACAAAATTGATGCAATAGCAAGCATGTTAACCCAGCAACAGGAAACCAACACCCAAATCAAGAGCATGTTGGAGGCTTTGTTCACACGACTTCCTCCTCCTTCTTAGAATTTCCTTTTTTTTTATATAACTTGTTTATCTGTAATATTTTTACATTACTTTGAACTTATCATTGCTTATGTTTTTCAATATAAATGCATTTTTGGCTCTCATTATTTGTGCTTTTTGATAACTGACAAAAAGGGGGAGAAAGAATGATATTTTTCAATAACGGATTACTGAGACATAAGTCTCAAACATTCTGACATTCTGATCTATTTGAATTTCTTTCTTCTGAAAAGCTTGAACAGGTACAAAATTCTGACGAAAGATACAGTAAAGTACAGTAAAGTTCTGATGCTCAAAGACTCATGGAATTAAAGGGAAGTAATCAACTCAGGGGGAGTTTTCTCCTCTTAGCTCTGATACCTTTTATTCTTTATTTTTAATTGAAAAAAATCTGGTTTTTGGCATCATCAAAAAGGGGGAGATTGTTAGAACATAGTTTGATTCTACAACCCTTAATTAGAGTTTTGATGATAACAAAATACAAGAATAAATAAATTCAAAGATATATATGTAAGACATATATGCTACTTAAAATTATGTTGTGTATTTACAGAAGTTCTGATGGAATCAACATCAGAAGATCAGTATCAACATAAGCATCAGAAGATACGTAAGCATCAGAAGATCAGTAACATGTGCTACACGCTGAAGCTACCAGATCATACGCTGAAGCTTGATGAACAGAATCTGCGCATAAAACACTCTGACTCTGATCAAGATCCTTACCAAGTCATCAACACTCAGAAGCGTCAGCATAATCTAAAGTAAAGAACACTCTGATTATCATAAAAAACACTCTGATGCGTTACTAAGTATTCAAGACAGATTAATTGCTAACGGCTCTCTTCAAGACAAGATCTTCTCAAAAAGGAAAGAACGTTATTATCATTGAAAGTGATTTATGGACAACAATGTATCTTTGCCTTGGCTATATAAACAAGTCTGTGTGAGAAAAGAAAAGGCTAATCAACACGCACTCATACAATTTGCTAAGCTTTCAAACCACGCTCATTCAAACGCATTAGCAATCCAGTTTCATTCTAAGCTTAAATTTGTGTATTATCACAGTTGTGGTATACTGTTTTATTAGAAAACATCAAACACATTATTGTTCAATTATTTGTAAAGATATTTCCTTGAGATAAACCGGTTTATGGTTATACTCAAGAAGGCTTTAACAGTTGTTAAAGTAGTTGTTGTATTCCTTTGAATATAGTGGATTAAGACCTCGTTGGAGAGATGCGAAATCACCTTGACGAGTGGACTAGAGTAGTTTGAGATCAAACGAACCAGGATAAAAATACAGAGTTGTTTAAGCTTTTGATTTAAGTTTTACAATTCAACCCCACTTCTTGTGTTTTTCACATCTTCACAAGCCATCAAAGATCTTCAGGCACAGAACGCCCAATTCCAACAGATGTTCATAAGTCTGGCTAAGGGGCAAGAGGATCTGAAGACTCTTATTCTGAAAGAGAAGAAGAAGAAGAAGAAGAAGGTCGGAATTCTGAACATGGGTAGAGGATTCGGAGAAAGGTTGAGACAACCAGCTGATCTGACCTCCTCATCCAAGGACAGGGAGAACCAAGAAAGAGCAAAGGACCCTAGTCCTGCAGTTTCTGATAATGATACAGATTACAACGACGAACAATGTCCTCCTGCTGAGGATAGGTACAAGCAGCTAGAAGACCGTCTGAGTGCTATGGAGATACAGAAAATACTTGGTTTGGATTTCGGAGAATTGGGACTGGTATCAGGAGTGGTCATCCCTCATAAGTTCAAAGCTCTGGTTTTTTCCAAGTACGATGGAGTATCCTGTCCAAAACTCCATCTCCGCTCGTATGTCAGGAAAATCCAACCCCACACTGCTGATAGAAATTTATGGGTGTATTTCTTTCAAGATAGTCTGTCAGGGAATCAACTTGAATGATTCTATCAGTTGGAGGGGGCCAGTGTCCGAAACTGGGAAGACCTTGCTGCTTCTTTTTACAAGCAGTATTAGTACAATGCTGACCTTGCTCCCACTCGTACTCAGCCCCAAGGTATGTCCATGGGTGCAGGTGAAGGTTTTAAGGACTATGCTCAAAAGTGGAGATATTTTGCTGGAGGAGTCCAACCCCCGTTGTCGGATAGGGAGTTGGTTGACATGTTTCTAGGGACGCTATCTGGTCCATTTTTCAATCACTTAATCGGCATCTCATAATCTGGTTTTACTGAGTTAATTTTGACTGGAGAAAGAGTAAAAGCTGGCATTCGAAGTGGTAAAATACAGAAGGATGCTTCGTCAAGTTCAACAAAGAAGCCTTTCACCGGTAAGAAGGAAGCTAGTGCAGTCTATAGTCCAAGGGGCTAGAACAGATCTGAACACCGTCAAACGGTAAATACTGTAGTGATACCAAGACCCACAGTTGCTCCACAACACAAAAATCAACAAAGGGTGGAAAGACCACAGCGGCAGTTTACCCGCATCAATATGACATTGGCTGAAGTTCTGCCTCATTTGTTAAAATCCAACTTGGCAACCTTGAGAGAGGCTCCTGAGAATCCAAACACTACTTCTCCCAGATACAATCCCAACATGCGGTGAGCCTACCATTTGGAGAGTCCAGGACACGACACAAACGATTGCTGGGCTCTGAGGAATAACGTACAAGATTTGCTGGAAGCTAAAGAGATTGAGGTTGTCTCCGCCACAAAAGATGTTGATGATGAGAACCCGAATGTTGACAGCTGGATTTACCCAACAACCAACAGTGGACTAAACAACTGGACAGCGAAAGACTTCATACTTGTTTCTTTTATTCCGCAGTAATTGACTTTTGTTTTAACATTTGTAATAAACAGTTTAAAACTTTATGGCCCGGTGCCTTGCCCGAGGCACCTTGGCTTTGCTTGTGAGGGCTTATTATTTGGCATTTCATATATCATTAATAAAGCATTGGACGTTTCTTGCATTAAAAATTTTGCGCTCTTTTTTTTTCTTTTTTGTTTCCCACTTTATGAAAACAGTTATTCGCTTACACACACTCACGTATCATACTGTAGATCTATATCCATTCTGGATCCCATTGATAACAGCTCTGCTACTGCCAGTTATGACTTCAAAAATCCGATCAACCAAGTCGAGGATGAAGGTGAGGATGATTGTGAGGTGCCTGGAGAACTTGCTAGACTATTACAACAGGAAGAAAGGGACATACAGCCTCATGAAGAGCCAGTTGAGTCAGTGAATCTGGATACAGAGGAAGACAAGAAAGAGGTTAAAATAGGTGCGAATTTGGAGCCTAGTGTCAAACAACGGTTAATACAGATGCTACACGACTATGTTGAGATCTTCGCCTGGTCCTATGAAGACATGTCGGGTTTGGACACTGAAATTGTGGTACACCGCCTGCCGACTAAAGAAGACTTCCCTCCGGTAAAGAAGAAGGTCCACCGTATGCGCCCTAAAATGTCAGAGAAAATCAAAGAAGTGGTCATGAAACAGTTCGACGCAGGGTTCTTAGCTGTCACTTCCTATCCGCAGTGGGTTGCTATCGTCGTTCCGGTACCTAACAAGGACGGTAAGGTACAGATGTGTGTGGACTATAGATATCTAAACAGGGCAAGCCCCAAGGATGACTTCCCACTTCCTCACATTGATGTTCTAGTCGATAACACCGTGCAACATAAGATCTTCTCCTTCATGGATGGTTTTTCTGGCTACAACCAGATCAAGATGGCTCCTGAGGACATGGAGAAGACAACTTTAGTTACATGGTGGGGCACCTTCTGTTACAAGGTAATGCCTTTTAGGTTAAAGAATGCTGGGGAAACTTATCAGCGTGCTATGGTCGCTTTGTTTCACGATATGATTCACCACAAGATCGAGGTTTATGTTGATGACATGATAGCCAGGTCCCAGACTGAGGAAGAGCACCTTGATCATCTCCAGAAATTGTTTGACAGGTTGAAGACATACAATATGAGGTTGAATCCGAACAAGTGCACCTTCGGGGTAAGGTCTGGTAAGCTTCTGGGTTTTGTTGTCAGCGACAAAGGTATTCAGGTAGACCCTGCAAAGGTAAAAGCTATACAAGAGATGCTGGCTCCCCGCATAGAAAAAGAAGTTAGAGGTTTCTTGGGACGCCTGAATTACATTGCCAGATTCAGTTCACATATGACTGCTACTTGTGAGCCAATCTTCAAGATGCTGAAGAAAGATCAAGTGGTAAAGTGGAATGATGAATGCCATACTGATTTTGAAATAATCAAAGAATACCTTCAAGAACCACCAATTTTGATGCCTCCAGTTGAAGGAAGACCTTTGATATTATACTTGACAGTGCTGGACAATTCAATGGGGTGTGTGCTGGGACAGCATGACGAGTCTGGCCGAAAAGAGCATGCCATATACTTCCTTAGCAAAAAGTTTACCGACAGTGAGACCCGATACTCATTGCTCGAGAAAACATGCTGCACTTTGGCATGGGCTGCTCGCTGGCTAAGACAGTATATGCTGACTCACACCACCTTGTTGATATCAAAGATGGATCTGATCAAGTATATTTTCGAGAAGCCCGCTCTCTCCAGAAGAATAGCAAGATGGAAGATGATCTTAACCGAGTACGACATCCAATACACAACCCAAAAAGCAATCAAGGGGAGTGTATTGGTGGATCATTTGGCGCATCAGGCCATGGATGACTACCATTTCATGAGTTTCGAGTTCCCGGATGAGAATATCATATTGGTAACCGACTGTGAAGAACCTGGACCGGATGAAGGACCTAAGGAGGGATCCCGATGGTATATGTATTTTGATGGAGCCTTGAACGCATTGGGTAGCGGCATTGGCGCTGTAATCATATCTCCTAAAAGTTATCATACTCCGTTCACCGCCCGATTATGTTTTAACTGCACCAACAATATGGCGGAGTATGAAGCGTGTATCATGGGTCTTCAAGCTGCTATTGACCTGAGGATTAAGTTCTTGAGTGTATTCGGAGATTTTTCCCTAGTAATAAGTCAGATCAAAGGCGAGTGGGATACGAAGCACCCAAATGTTATTCCTTACCAAGAGTATGTACTGACATTGCTCCCATACTTTGAGGAGATAACCTTTGAACATTTCCCGCGAGAGGAGAATTAGTTGGCGGATGCGCTAGCTACCATGTCTTCTATGTTCAAAGTCAGGTGGGACAATGAAGCTCCCTAGATTACCGTTGAGAGGTTGGACGAACCCGCGCATTGCTGTGACATTGAGATTGAAGAGGTAGCAGATAAACCCTGGTTTCACGAGGTAAAAAGGTATCTTGAGGCTCAAGAATACCCCGAGGGGGCATCGGTTAATGATAAGAATTTTCTGAGAAGGTTCGCTGCGAAGTTCTTCATCAGTAATGGGATTCTCTATAAGCGTAACCATGATTTAACCTTACTGCAATGTGTAGACAAGAGCGAGGCAGAAAGGATCATGGCAGAGTTACATGAAGGTACCTTCGGAACTCATTCTAGTGGACATACCATGGCGAAGAAGATCCTACAGGAAGGATACTACTGGTCCACTATGGAAGCCGATTGTTATCAGCACTCTCGAACCTGTCATAAGTGCCAAGTCTATGCTGACAAGGTGCATGTACCTCCGGTTCCCCTAAATGTTTTGACGGCTCCCTGGCCTTTTGCAATGTGGGGCATTGACATGATTGGTGAGATCATACCTACTGCGTCTAACGGGCATCGTTTCATTCTGGTAGCCATTGATTACTTTACAAAGTGGGTTGAGGCAACTTCCTTCGCTATAGTAACCAAGAATGTCGTAGCGCGGTTCATCTGGCACAATCTGATTTATCGATATGGTGTACCAAAGAGGATTATTACAGACAATGGTACAAATCTCAACAACACGATGATCACCGAACTCTGCAAAAAGTTCAAGATACAGCATCATAACTCTTCTCCCTACCGGCCGAAGATGAATGTGGTTGATGATGAAGCTAATAAGAATATCAAGAAGATTGTGCAGAAGATGACGGTGACATACAAAGACTGGCATGAGATGTTACCATTCGCTCTTCATGGGTACCGTACCTCAACACGGACGTCGACAGGGGCAACACCCTACTCTTTGGTGTATGGCATGGAGGCAGTCCTACCCATCAAAGTCCAGATACCCTCTCTCAGGATTATGAAGGATGCAGGTTTGAACGAAGACGACTGGATCCAAATTCAACTTGATCAGCTGAATCTAATCGATGAAAAGATACTTACTGCTATCTGTCATGGTCAGACATATCAAAAGCGAATGATCAAGGCTTTTAACAAGAAAGTCAGACGTCAAGAATATCAAGTTGGGGATCTAGTGATCAAACGCATCATACTACCGCAAGGTGATCCCAGGGGAAAATGGACCCCCATATACGAATGGCCATTTATGGTTAAAAACATCTTCTCGGGAGGAGCTATGATTCTAACCACCATGGATGGTGACGACCTTCCTCACCCCGTCAATGCAGACATGGTGAAAAGATACTACGCATAATCAAAGACCCTATAGGTTGACTGGCCTAGGAAAAAACAAGGGCTTCCCGGCGAACCAAAAGGGTTCGGGAAAAAGTAAGGGATGAAAATGAAACAAAATTGTACACCCGGCAAGTCGAAAACCTAAAAAGGCAACTTGGGCAAAAACGGGTATCCCGGTGGACTGAAAACCCGGAAGGGAAGTCCAGGAAAAAATTAGGGGTCAAAGCGTAACACTATGTCTCATTGGATCATCTCGTAGCCAGACTTCGTTGTCGACTATCAAGCTCAGACGGCGCCAATCAATCTGATCCACCTTCGACCAAGTAGCAAAGTGATGAGATGCTTGAAGATATAAAGGCAATAGCAGAGTTGAAACCCGATGGGGTTGTTTCACATAGCTGCTTTTCCTTTCTTTCACAAATTGTATAATTTCCGACTTTCAGCGGTGTTCTCTTACTAGGACGTCAACCTCGTTGTACAAAACTCTTATTACAGGCCAACTTCAAAAATCAATACAATTCATTTTCACCAGAAATTCCAAATTGTTTTTTTATTTATTTTTGTTTTGTTTTACAAGAACGTCCAATGCTTTATTTTTGATATATGCATTTGAAAATAATGACTGCTCATAAATATTTACATGAGAAACAAAGACAACTATTCGTAATTCCAGAAATAGGGAAAACAAGAAGTACCAAACCTCACAGTTACTCTGCCCATCAGGTGCAGGGATAGAGCCAGCTTGAGAATATAAGCAGTGGTACCTACACTCCCCACAAGAATAAAAAGTGTCCAAAGACAGTGATGTTAGATTTCCTGAATAGGACATAACTCCCCCCAGCTGAGGTTCACAATCGCGAGTGAGTCAGTAAATTTTTCCCTAAGCAGAGTTTATTTCTCTCACAGGCAGAAATTCAATCTCCAACAGAATTCATAGTGTCGTTTCAACCAAGATTCAATAACCAAACTAAATATACAAGATTCGAAGTGATGGAATCCAAAATTCATTGATGAGTTCAGTTGTGTCGTCTCAACCATAACCATCAATGTGTAAAAAAATAAACCCCAAACTCATGATGATGTTGGTCATGTCGTCTCAACCATTATCAACATGAAGGAAATGAACCCCAAATTCATGATGATATTGGTCGTGTCGTCTCAACCATTATCAACATGAAGAAAATGAACCCCAAATTCATGGTGATATTGGTCGTGTCATCTTAACCATTATCAACATGAAGAAAATGAACCCCAAACTCATGATGATATTGGTCATGTTGTCTCAACCATTATCAACATGAAGAAAATGAACCCCAAATTCATGATGATATTGGTCGTTTCATCTCAACCATTACCAACATGAAGAAAATAAACCCCAAATTCATGATGATATTGGTCATGTCGTCTCAACCATTATCAACATGAAGAAAATAAACCCCAAATTTATGATGATATTGGTCGTTTCATCTCAACCACTATCAACATGAAGAAAATGAACGCCAAACTCATAATGATATTGGTTGTGTCGTCTCAACCATTATCACATAAAGAAAGTAAACCATAAACTCATGATGATATTGGTTGTGTCGTCTCAACCATTATCAACATGAAGAAAATAAACCCCAAAAGAAGGTTTAATCTTAACCAGAGTAGCTTTGCCAGATGCCATGTATGCATAATGCCCTAAGCTGATGTGTTATCCAAGTGTTTGTATATGCCCCAAATGCACGTGTATGCCCCAATGTTTTTTATAATTTTGTTAAACCACCGGGTTCTCGTAGTTACCAACTCCCGGATGATGTTTGTTACCCATTGCTACATCTCCAAGTGGATTTGGATTTGGTGAAAGATGTCAATGAGGTCTTAATGTTTATACCGTAGGCGCATGCATATGTGTGGACGTAGACGTCGATGTTGGCGCAGACATTGACATGATCGTAGACATAGGCATGGATTTTCCTTCGATTTTTTTCTAACCAGAATAGGCTTTGATGCTTTATCAAATGCTCTTTGGTGTTTCCGTATGCTAGATGCACCAAAAGTGGTGAATGACCTTGAGATTTTGATATGGTTATGCATTTGTCATGCTTGATGTGAGGCTCCTTAACAGGAAACCTGCTGCTGAGATTCTGTTGAGAACTACCTTCTGCTGAGGTCTTCTGAATAATCAACTGTCGTGATTAAATAGGAGAATCTACTGCTGAGATTCAATTGGGAACTACCTTCTCCCGAGGTCTTCCAGATAATCAATTGTTGTGATCAACTAGGAGAATCTACTGCCGAGATTCATTTTGTATTACCATATGCCGAGGTCTTTTGGATAATCAACTTCTATGATCAACCAGGAGAATCTACTGTCGATATTCGATTGAAATACCTTCTGCCAAGGTCTTATGGATAATTAACTACCATGATCAACCAGGAGAATCTACTGCCAAGATTCTATTAAAAGATTACCTCCTACCGAGGTTTTCTATAAAATCATCTATCGTGATCAACCAAGGTAATCTAATACCGAGATTTTATTGAAAGATTACCTCCTGCTCAGGTTTTCTGGAAAATCACCTTCCGTGATCAAACAGGGGAATCCACTGCCGAGATTCCGTTGAAAGATTACCTCCTACTGAGGTTTTCTGGAAAATCATCTTCCATGATCAACCAGGGGAATCTACTGCCGAGATTTTATGTAGACTTGGTAGCTTGATTTTCGATGATGATTGCCTTCACATAAAACGAGGTTTCATGCTATGCATGCAAATTTGATTGGTGCATGAGATGTAATGATTGATTGATGCATGTAATGATTGATTGATGCATGAATTGATTGATGTATGTAATGATTGATTGATGCATGAAATGTGATGATTGATTGATGTATGTAAATGGATGTTGGACTTTGAAATGCGAATGCGTAGTTGGGCTTTTTGAGGTATGCTCGACCCATTCTGTCAGATTTTTTTCAGATGGATGAGATGATAAGTAGCTTGATTTTAGATCGAGGAAACCTTAATGCATGATTTATGTAGCCATATGCTTTATGATTATGAGTTGAATGCTTTTTTGAATGGTTCCCTTGTGGTGGGTCGTGGATGATTAGAATATGGAGGTTTGTTCATGCAACAAGGTTGCTTGTCACATGATGGTCGAGTGTTGTGCTTGCATGATTCCTTGATACTTGTTTCGAACTCAAAGATTGCTGACGTAGAAGAGAGGTCCCTTGGAGGATTGTGAATGTATGAAGATAGCTTGTCCATGTGTGAACTGCTTTTCCTTGATTTGTTGGTAGGGTCTTGTAGAAGATTATCAGTGATAAGAGCTTGGAAGTAGTTTGATCATAATGTGAATGACCCTACTATTTTTCATCATGGCCCTGATTAGAAGATTTTTGCAAATGCTTGGCTTTTATGGTCCCTTTTGTATCAACTCCTTTTGCTCAAGCCTCGCATTAGTTTGCCTCAACATTCAAATTTTGAAAGATATGCTCCTCAATCTCCAGGATCTGGAGAAAATCTCTCAAAGAACTCAGGCTTTACCATGAACTTGACATAGATTTCCCCAAGTATTTGAAGCTTGAAAAGTTTATAATCAAATTTTCTTGAGGAATTTGGACCCTATGTGCAGTAGGATGAACTTGATACGTACTGCCCCAACATATGAGTCTCGGAAGGTTTCCCCTGATCATTAATGCCTCGAGAAGCTTCTTAACATGAGGAAACCAAGTCACACCTTGTTGTGACAAGAACTTGATTAATGGATGCTCCTCCGATTGATATGCCCCTTATCAATAGTATCTTCGTGTGATATACCCCTATGATAATTAGTCTTTGTCCCTGTTTATGGGAGTCCACTTAGATGCTTTTCCCCTAGTTAGAAGCTTCTTGGAAAAGTCGTCTTTGATCAAACCAATTTTGAGATATCCTTGATGCTAAGTATTGATTCGTAGATAAAATTGTACATTTTGAAAAAATAATTTCGTTTGATGAACATGCAAGTTTTGAAATCGAAGTTTGGTTATTGAAAAAGAAATGGAAGATTAGAAGATGAATATTCGAAAAAGCGAAGTAGTTAGAAATGATTTTAACAAAAATAGGAGTCAGTTAAACACAAATCTTGTTGAATATGCTTTCATAGTGAACCTAGCCTCAATTAGAACTTTTAAAGGTTATAACGTGGCCATGGTTCGTGGTTTAAGAAACAAAAGATATAAGGCTCAAAATTTATTTTTCCCACCCCATTATCCTTGATGTTCTCCAATCCTAATTTCAATTAATCCAACAGATGCGTTTAATCCCCAAGAGAAGTTTTGTAGTCGCGCAGATGATGAGAAGCGTAGGCAAAGATCCAAACGCTGAAGAAAAGCATTTATAAGATCTGAGCATTGATAAGAACCAAGCGTTGATAAGATCCAAGAATTGATGAGAAGCCTTGATGATTCTTGAGGTGGCAGTCACACGATTGTTTTCGAATTTATTATTTTCAATCCCTTATTTTTGCATGGATCAATTTTTTGAATTTTTTTTTTGAATTTGATCCATCGGGATGCCCTAACTTTTGCCCAGGTCAAGTTTTTTTTGCTTTGACTTATCGGGATTTCACATTTTCTTTTTTTTGAATTTCTTTTTTTTTCTTTTGGTTTTGAAAATTTGTGAGTGCCATTCTGATTGTTGTAAGCTTCGTCTTCATTGTTTCTTCGATCTTGATTGATGTGTTGAGAAGAAAGACGTCGTGGACTTTTGTTTTTTTATTAATTCCTCAATCTTGGATAATGAATGCGGGAAAGATGATGTGCTCGAATCTTTGCTTAGATCGTCCTTTCAATGATGTATCGATGAAAGAGATATGCTTGAACCTTTGCTTAGATTGTTTCGATTCTCCTGGGTTTTGAATGCATCATTGAATTAATTGAAATCTACCATGCCCCTGGTTAATATTAAGGTTTTTTTTTTGAATAGAAAGAACTCCGACTTCTAGCTCGATGGGGTAAACTATGAATTAACTCCTTATATCTCCACTGTTTAGGAATTGAAACAATGCCTTACATCGTCAGCTAAGCCTTACTATGAAAAAGCATACATCAGCAAAATTTGATTATTTAGTATTTCATCATTCTCCATCGAAGTTTGTTAATTTAAAAATGGAAAAGAAAGAGTAAAAATGAAAAGTTTTTGATTTTTTTGTGTGGAAGGAATTGATTTCAAAAACAAGCATGCTTATTTATTAGAATTGCTTGACCAAAAAGTATAAAGTTTATGACAAATAACTGTTAGAACAAAGTTTGAATCTACTACCCCAAGTTTAAGTTTTGATGATAACAAAATGCTAAGATACATTAATTGTATGATTCATGTAAGACACATATGCTATCTAAAAATTACATTCTGTTTTATAGAAACTCTGATGGGTATCAGCATGAGAACATCCTCATCAGCATCAGAAAATTGGATATCAACATCAGCATCAGAAGATGTTATATCAGATACCAGAATCAGAAGATCAACTTGCGCTTATGCTGAAGCTTGATGAACAGATCTGCGCTTAACCATTTGAACTCTGATAAAGACAACAACACTTCATCAGCACCTAAGCAGCGTCAGAATGAGCCAAAGCCAGAACACGCTTTAGTGGCAACGGTACTGTGCATTCAAGATGATTTATTACCAACTGTATCATTCCAGACAAGATCTGCTTAATAAGGAAAGAATGTTATTGGCATTGAAACATAATTATTACTCCAACGTACACTATTTCCAATGCTATATAAACAAGTCAATGAAGATTGAATTGGCTAATGCTCTACAACAATCTACATGCCTAAAGCTATTCATCATCTTCCTCACTCTCAGTTTGCTAAAAGCTCTCAATTCCTTACTCAATTATTTTAGCAATCTAGTTCTCATAAGCTTAATTTGTGTAGTATCACAGTTGTGATAAACAGTTTTTGTAGAAAACATTCACACACCTAGATTTCAACTCTCTGTAAGAAAGTATTTCCTTGAGAAACCAGTTTGTGGTTTGACTCAAGAAGGCTTTAGCAGTTGTTAAAGCAGTTGTAATATTCAGTTGAATATAGTGGATTAAGACCTCGTTGGAGAGAGGCGAAATCACCTTGACGGATGGACTGGAGTAGTTTGAGATCAAACGAACCAGGATAAAAATACTGTGTTGACTACAATTGATTTCAAGTTTTAACAATTCAACCCCCCTTGTTGTGTTTTTCACTTCTTCAATAACACTCAGCAAGAAAGAAATTACAATTTGAAATGATAAAAGCCTAATGATCTAGAGATAAGCCACCTTGTTGATCCACTGACTTTAGGAGATGATTCGTAGTTCTTGGACTTGTCAGATCATGGGGATGACCCTTGACTTTTCTTGGGCATACTTATTTTGTTGATAGGGCAGTTGCTCTTGATGTAGAGGAATCACCAATGGTAGTGGCATTTGAGGCGATGTGTAGGCCTGCAGTTGTCATGGTGAAGTGTATCCTTCTCTCTCCAATAAGACTTGTAGGACACAGCTCCATTTAGTCTCTAGTATATAGTCTCCTTCTTCAACAATTTGACTTTCTTAAGTTCGTTGGTGAGTATCAAGAAATCGACTAGTAAATGGATGATAGTTAGATAAGGGCGAAGGTGGAAATGCATGAAATGAAAATGTATGAATGTACTAAAATGCATGGGTATGCAAAAACCTTTTTTTCTTTTAGGCATGCAAAAAAGTTTCGTGGATATGTGTGGTACGGTGGCAGGACCAGACTGTTTTGAGAAAATGCTAGTTTGCGTTTTGCGTTTTGCGTTTGTGTTTGCAAAATGTCGCGGTAAGCAAGAGTCGCCACCGACTTTTATTTTATCCAACTGGAAAGGAAAAAAGCACAAAAAAATTCCTTTTTCGAGATTTTGAGTACGGGGAGTAGATTATAGAAAGGGAAGGTGTTAGCACCATTTCTATCTGTGGTTTTCCACGGGCTCTTAGGTACTTGCTCATTTTTTTTAAAATTGCTTGTGTTTGTTTTGAAAAGTTTTTCTTTTACTTCGTTTTAACCCTTGTTTCTGTCCTCAAGAGTGTTACGAAGTTGTTTTTGAAAACTTTGTTTGAAAACTGTAAGTGTGAAAGTTTGATTTTGAGCAAGTACCTACTAGCATCTACCTACTCGAAAAAAGATTGTTTCTATTCTTTTTTCCTTTAGACAGCGTTATCCTACTATTGAGAAATAGGTAGCACCGTCATTGGAGTTGTAAAGGGTCAATTCGAAAGGGACGTTCAATCACTAAAGCAATGTTAGGATGTCTTAGTAATAACCCTAATGTATTAAGATCATATTCGAGTTAACATTTCCGAGGCAACCTTTCTGAGGCAACATTTCCGAGGCAACCTTTCTGAACGGGACATTTGATCTTTGTTTAGACAAGAGAGCGACCACTAAAACACCCTATACTTAATGATCGTTTATTGAAGGCAACCGATGTGAGAGTATACCCTAGGAGTGCGCATGTGCGAGTGATTTGATTTCAGTTATTATCTTTGCACATTTAGGGTTTGCTAACCATTTTAAAATTAACATACATTATTGTCATGCAATCCTATTATCATACATCTAACAGTTAATATTTGCGAAAATTAAAATGCGAGAAATAAAACTACGCTATTACAAGGCTTCGGGGAGGGGGATTAATTACATAGCCAAAAACCCGTAAAACGATAAATAAACAAAAAATCCTAATTAAACTATTACATCCCATGAGCAGTTACATTAATATCGTAAAAATAATAAATGCGTGCGATGAATCGAGAACGAGGAAAATTAGGGTTTTGGCCCCGTCTAAACCTAATTGAAAGAAAAATCATTTTTTGTTGTTTTGATTATTTTTGAGGAAAAATAAGGTTTTAATTAAATAAATACAACCCTAGTTAATAATTAATTTAAATTAAGAAAAAGTTATTAATTTTACCTATTTTTATATTTTTGTTATTTTAAGAAAAGAAAATAAAAATTAAATTAAACAAATCCTAATTTTCTAATTGATTTTAATTTATTTATAAAAAGGTTAAAATTATCCTAAAATTAAATTAAAATAATTATTAAATTAAATTTGACAAAAATAAAACCTAAATCTAAATTGTTGAAAATTGATTTTATGAGTTTTTGTGAAAAAATAATTAATTTTGTGTTAGAAAATAATTAAATAAAAGAATTTAAATAAATAAATAAAAGAAAATATATAAAAGAAAAGAGAGATGGGCCTGGTATCAAAGCAAAGGGGGGGGGGGTGCAATCTGACTTTTAAGCCTAAAAATCCTTGGCCCACGTTGACTTTCCAGATCCTGTGCATTGGCTTGACTAGAGTGCATCATGGACCTCCCAAGGATGGCCCTTGGATCTAGCTTGCTGGAAATCTGTTGGTTGAAGGATGATGGCATATGGTGGTCCCTTTGTACGCATGTGTAACTAATAATGTAAAAGAAAATAACATTGGCAAATATGGGGACCTGGGGATCGAACCCAAGCCCTTTGGCTTTTCCAAGCGCCTCCTGACCAACTGTGATAGCGTGTTCTTTTCTACATGGAATAACAAATAAAGATTATATTGAAAAAAACAAATTAACATATGCCAAACGCGCAAATTTTTGAATGGGCCAGTCAGGGAGTGCCACGCCACCCTTCTTTTTCCTCCCTCCGTTGGCAAAAGTCCATGACTTTTACCTACGGTTTTCTGGGCGTAGGTACAGCCCTGTGATCTTCCAAAATTCACTGCACGCATGATAAATCAATTCCAGTGGTACCAATCAACTCGTGGCAACCTCACGAGCATCATGGTACCACTCTCCATGGATAATTGTTCCTGTAAGCAAAGTCCCTAAAAATGAAACTTAAATCCTAATCATGGAAACTTTCTGTATGGTTGACAAAAATGCAATTAATTATTATGGTTAGCGTGCAAATGTTTCAAGGATTCAGAATATATAAACAAATCATGCTAACAATGCCAGATTTATGAGATTCGATTTCAAGAAAACATGGAATTCGTGGGATACTTACAGTGCGTATCTGGGCATGAAAACGCTTGCTAATGATTGGGATAGAGTCCTTAGATGCCCAGCAAGTGAATGGTATGCTTGGAATGGCTTGAAGAAGCCTGGAAATTGGAATTTGATTCACCACTTTTGTTGAGTTTTTGCATGTTTTCTTTCAGCTTCTCACGCCTCTGATCCTTGTTCTTTTGCTTTGGATTTATTCAATATATATCATAGAGTGCATTAGGGTTACAAGTTTGCATCAAATCCTTGCAATTATGAAGATTTGATCATTGATTCACCCTTGCATCAAATCTTTCCAAAACAAGAAAGATTCAATCTTTTTCTGTCCAAACAAGCCTCGCACGATTTGATTCTCTTCCCAGTTGTATAAGAGACCTAAACATGCACCAAATCTCAAGCTTTGATTAGTTTTGATATTTTCATGATTTTATTTTGATTTAATTTAATTTAATTGAAATAAAAATCAAAATAAATGACAAAAATAAAATAAAGGCAAGTGGGAAGGATCATGGGTCGTTGACCATGTTTCCAACTCAATAAAAATACAAAACGTTAGGCCCATTTGACAAAAATTGCAATTTTAGCCACTTTTGACTTTTGGCAATTTTGCAAAAAAGGTCAACTTTGCCAATGCATAACTCCTTCAATTTTGACCCTAGAGATTTGTTCTTGGACTTTTTAGAAATCTCAAGATGTCCTCTAAGCAACCCATTTAGTCTCATCTCAATTGAGTCTTCCATGTCCATGTATGAAGTTTTGACAAAAAAGGTGTTTTTGTTGACTTTTCAAAGTGACCTATAATGTCCAAATTTCTATATTCTTGTGAGTGCATATTTTGAACTTGGGAGCTGAAAATGAATTGTTGGTAATTTCATCCTATTAAAAATGAGCTTTGGATGGGTCATTTTTGATAAAATATGAGAAAGTTATGCTTGGTCAAAGTTGAGTTGACTTTTCCTACAAAACCCTAATTTAACAACTTTTGAGTTTTAATGAATTGTGAGCAATCCTTGAGGAATCATGATCAACCCTTTATCAAATGATGAATAATACTTCAAAATGAGTATGTTGACCAAAAATATTGAAGTTTGACTGTATGTAGGACACAGTTGACTTTTGCCCTAACATAGTCGATTTTCAGGCCTTTGAGCAATTGACTGAGCAAACTTTCTCTGTAGGGCTTGAAACTTGACATGGATGATCTTGAGAACATGTTAGGACAATGGTGAGAATTTGGGATCCTTTGGACTCAAGTACCTTGATGCAAACTGAAACCCTAATTTGAGGTAGACTGTCTTAGGAGAGAGTTTGTCTGGTTAACCCTTGGACTTCCTTGAGCAATTTGAGGACCTCACTTGAAATGTATTGAGAAATATGGGAGGGAAAATTTTGGGGTACAACAGCTTCCCCTGTTCAATCTTCTTAAACCTGAGGATGTAGATTGGCTTACTTGCCTTTCGTCATCCGAAGGTGGAAGATGATTGAACATTAGAGTGCCCAGAAATTTGCACTCGTATGAAGTGGTGTTGGTCTTGTGATGTCGGGAATGGGCTTATAGATGCATTTGGATATTGATGATGGAGGATGGGCTTAAAGATGCCATCCGAAGGAGTGTCGATCGCATAAGAGATTCCTTTGCGAGAGCTTGTATACCTGTTATTGAAGAGGACTTCATTGGGGAACGCTAGTCTTTGTCTTGGTAAAAGTTGAATTTTAGGAGCTTTGGTTGTCCGTTATTCTACTGAGGAATCGTCTCTTGGTCGAAGAGGTGAAAATGAACTACTATCTGGTCGTAATCCAGGCTTCATAGTCATAAGATCAACTGTTATTTGGTCGTGCTCCAGGCTTTACAATGGCTTAACGGGGAGATGAGATTAAACTTGCTATCTGGTCGTTTTCCAGGATTCGCAATTTCTCAATTCTTATTTGGTCGTACTCCAAGCTCCAGAAGGAATTAAGTTGTTATCCGGTCGCATTCGGGCTTCAACTTGAATTTAGGGCACACTAATATCCGGTCAATTCCGGGCTTCTTAGTAATTGTCCAGGTAAACTGCTATTTGGTTGAAATCCAAGCTTCGCAGTGTCTTATAATGTTATCTGGTCGATTCCAGGCTTCAGTGTTTTGCCACTATCTGGTCGTAATCTAGTCTTCACAATGTCTTACTTCTTATCTGGTCATATTCCAAACTTCAGAAGAAATCAAGTGGTTATCCGGTCGCATCCAGGCTTCCATTTGGTTTTAAGGCTTACTAATATCCGGTCAATTTCCCGACTTCATAGTAACTGGCCGGGTAGACTACTATTTGGTCGGAATCCAAGCTTCGTAGTGTCCCTTACTGTTATCTGGTCGTAGTCTGAGGCTTCAGTGTCTTTTACCGCTATCTGGTTGAAATCGAGGCTTCACGATGTCTTATACTAGTATCTGGTCGAATCCAGGCTTCATGATGTCCTGTACTGCTATTTGGTTGATTTTCAGGCTTCACAATACCTTGTTAAGCCGTTTTTCGATCGATTTCCGGGCTTCACCGCTTGTGTTTATGATATACCACTATCTGGTCGATTCCAGGCTTCATGGTGTCTTTGTACTGCTACCTGGTCGTAATCCAGGCTTCATAGTAACTTGTTGGGGATTAAACTGTTATCCGGTCGAATCCGGGCTTCATAGCTTAAATTAAAGATAAACCACTATCTGGTTGATTCCAGGCTTCACGGTATTTTGGTACTGTTATCCGGTCGTTCCCCAGGCTTCATAGTGTGATGGAGAAATCAAGATATTATCTGGTCGGATCCGAGCTTCATAGCTTGAACTGGAATAGAAATCTTAGCATCGATTTGACTGAACCAGAGAAAACTTGTAAGAATTTGGTTGTATCTTTCCATGAAAGGTAAAGGGTTAGTCGTATGTAATGTCATGATGTATGAAATGTATTGAGTAATGATGTTCTCAAAATAAATGAGATTGTGTCGTATGATGCGTATGCGCATGCCATGATATATGGATATGCAATGTTCTTGTGATGCTTTCTAGCTGGGGAGAATATTTCTTGGACTGCTGTTGGAGAATACAAAGAGTTGGGCTTTTCGTTCTCGCTTGGGATAACGACTGAAGATGATTTGAGAATAAATTGGCGGGAGAATAACTCGGCTGGAGAATAAACTGGCGAGAAAATGACTATGTGGGGAAGAGCGATACTCTGCCCTAAGATTAGCTTATTTGGAGAAATAACCTCAGCTGGGGATGAATTACTGTTGCTGGCGGTAATGAACCCTGCTGGGGATTGAGTTTCTGGTTGTGGAAGAAATAAACTCCACTGGGGGTAGTCTTCCATAGTTGGTGATAGATGAACTCTTCTTGGGGAGAATTAACACTGATGTTTTTAGATACCTTTTACTCTGCGGGGAGTGTATGTTCCTTTAGTCATTTTCTCAAGCTGACTCCATCCCTGTACCTGGTGGGTTGAGCAACTGTAAGGTTTATACACTTCTTGTTTTCCCCTGTTCCTGAAGTTACCAGTAATCGTCTTTTGTTTCGGATATAAATATTTGTGAGCAACAATTATTTTCAAATGCATATATCAAAAATGAATCATTGGACGTTCTTGCAAAACAAAACAGAAAAAGAAAAACAATTTTGAAATGAATTGTATTGATTCTTGAAGTTAGCCTGTGATAGGCATTTTGTACAAGAGGATGACGTCCTAGTAAGAGAATGCCGCCGAAAGATAGAAATTATACAATTTGTGAAAAACAAAGAAAAACAACTATGTGAATAATCCCACTGGATTCCAACTCTGCTATTGTCCTTATGTCTTCGAGCGTCTCATCACTCTGCTACTTGGTTAAAGGTAGATTAGATTGATTGGCGCCGTCTGAGCTTGATAGTCGATACTGAAGTCTGGTTGCAAGATGATCCAATGAGACATAGTGTTACACTTTAATCCCTAATTTTTTCCTGGACCGCCCTTTCGGGTTTTCAGTCCACCGGGATACCCTTTTTTGCCCAAGCCTCCTTTTCAGGTTTTCGACTTGCCGGGTGTACGTTTTTTTCATTTTCATCCCTTACTTTTTCCCTAACCCTTTAGGTTCGCCAGGAAGCCCTTATTTTTTCCTAGGCCAATCGACCTAGCGGGCCTTTGATCATGCGTAGTATTTTTTCACTATGTCTGCATTGACGGGGTGAGGAAGGTCGTCACCATCCATGGTGGTTAGAAACATAGATCCTCCTGAGAAAATGTTCTTAACCACAAATGGCCCTTCGTACGTAGGGGTCCATTTTCCCCTGGGATCACCTTGCGGTAATATGATGCGTTTGATCACCAGATCCCCGACTTGATACTCTTGTCGTCCGACTTTCTTGTTAAATGCCTTGATCATTCGCTTTTGGTACGCCTGACCATGACAAATAGTAGTAAGTCTCTTTTCATTGATTAAATTCAGCTGATCAAGTCGGGTCTGGATGCAATCGTCCTCGCTCAAACCTGCATCCTTCATAATCTGGAGAGAGGGTATCTGGACCTCAATGGGTAGGACTGCCTCCATGCCATACACCAAAGAGTAGGGTGTTACCCATGTCAAAGTCTGTGCTGAGAAAATGGTAACATCTCATGCCAGTCTTTGTATGTCACCGTCATCTTCTGCACAATCTTCTTGATATTCTTATTAGCCGCTTCAACAGCCCCATTCATCTTCGGTTGGTAAGGAGAAAAGTTGTGATGCTGTATCTTGAACTGTTTGCAGAGCTCGGTGATCATCGTATTGTTGAGATTTGTACCATTGTACATAATGATCCTCTCTGGTACACCATATCAACGGATCAGATTGTGTCGGATAAACCGTGCCACGACGTTCTTGGTTACTGTAGCAAAGGAAGCTGCCTCGACCCACTTCGTGAAATAATCAATAGCTACCAGGATTAAACGATGCCCGTTGGACGCAGTAGGTCTGATCTCACCAATCATACCGATGCCCCACATTGCAAAAGGCCAAGGAGCTGTCAAAACATTTAGAGGAACTGGAGGTACATGCACCTTATAAGCATAGACTTGGCACTTATGACTGGTCCGAGAATGCTGATAACAATCGGCTTCCATAGTAGACCAATAATATCCTGCCCGTAGGATTTTCTTTGCCATGGTATGTCCACTGGAATGAGTTCCGAAGGTACTTTCATGTAACTCTGCCATAATCCTTTCTGCCTCGCTCTTGTCCACATATCACAATAAGGTTTAATCATGGTTACGCTTGTAAAGGATCCCATTGCAAATAAAGAACTTCACAGCAAACCTTCTCAAGAACTGCTTATTATTAACAAACGCACCCTCAGGGTATTCTTGAGCCTCAAGATACCTCTTTACCTCGTGAAACTAGGGTTTATCTGCCACCTCTTCCATCTCAATGTCACAATAATGTGCGGGTTCGTCCAACCTCTCAATGGTAATCCGGGGAGCTTCATTGTCCCACCTGACCTTGAACATAGAAGACATGGTAGCTAGCACGTCCGCTAACTGATTCTCCTCTCTTGGAAAGTGTTCAAAGGTTATCTCCTCAATATGTGGGAGCAACGTCAGTACATACTCTTTGTAAGGAATAAGATTTGGGTGCTTCGTATCCCACTCGCCTTTGATCTGACTGATCACTAGAGCGGAATCTCCGAATACACTCAAGAACTTAATCCTTAGGTCAATAGCAGCTCGAAGACCCAAGATGCATGCTTCATACTCCGCCATATTGTTGGTGCAGTTAAAATATAATCGGGCGGTGAACGGAGTATGACAACCCTCAGGAGATATAATCACGACACCAATACCATTACCCAACGTGTTCGAGGCTCCATAAAAATACATAGACCTTTGGGATCCTTCCTCAGGTCCTTCATCCGGTCCAGGTTCTTCACAATCGGTTACCAACATGATGTTCTCATCCGGGAACTCGAAATTCATGGATTGGTAATCATCCACGGCCTGATGCGCCAAATGATCTGCCAATACACTCCTCTTAATTGCCTTCTGGGTTGTGTATTGGATGTCGTACTCATTTAAGATCATCTGCCATCTTGCTATTCTTCCGGACAAAGCACGCTTTTCAAAGATATACTTGATTGGGTCCATCTTTGATATCAATAAGGTAGTGTGATTCAACACATACTGTCTCAGCCGACGAGCAGCCCATGCCAAAACACAACATGTTTTCTCGAGCAACGAGTATCGGGTCTCGCATTCGGTAAAGTTTTTGCTAAGGTAGTAAATAGCATGCTCTTTTCGTCCAGACTCGTCATGCTGCCCCAGCACGCACCCCATTGAATTATCCAGCACTGTCAAGTATAAGATCAAAGGTCTTCCTTCAACTGGAGGCATCAGAATTGGTGGCTCTTGAAGATATTCCTTGATCCTTTCGAAAGCGGTCTGACATTCATCATTCCATTTTACTACTTGATCTTTCTTCAGTAGCTTGAAGATTGGCTCACAAGTAGCAGTCAAATGTGAAATGAATCGGGCGATGTAGTTTAGACGTCCCAAAAATCCTCTGACTTCCTTTTCCATTCGGGGAGCTGGCATCTCCTGTATAGCCTTCACCTTTGCGAGATCCACTTGAATACCTTTTTCACTAACGACGAAACCCAGCAGCTTATCGGACCCTACCCGAAGGTGCACTTGTTCGGGTTTAACCTCAGTTTGTACATCTTCAACCTGTCGAACAGTTTCTGGAGATGGTCAAGGTGTTCTTCTTCAGTCTGGGACCTTGCAATCATGTCATCAACGTAAACCTCAATCTCATGGTGAATCATGTCGTGGAACAAAGCGACCATGGCGCGCTGATAAGTTGCCCCAGCATTCTTCAACCTGAAAGGCATTACCTTGTAACAGAAGGTGCCCCACTGTGTAATGAAAGTTGTCTTCTCCATGTCCACGGGAGCCATCTTAATCTGATTGTAACCAGAAAAACTATCCATAAAGGAGAAGATCTTATGTTGTGCAGTGTTGTCGACTAGAACATCGATGTGAGGCAGTGGGAAATCGTCTTTGGGGCTCGCCCTGTTCAGATCTCTATAGTCCACACACATCCGTACCTTACCATCCTTCTTAGGCACCGGGACTACGTTGGCAACCCACTGTGGGTAAGAAGTAACAGCTAGAAATCCAGCTTCGAACTGTTTCATGACCTCAGCTTTGATTTTCTCAGACATCTCTGGGCGCATACGGTGAACCTTCTGCTTTATCGGAGGACATTTGTGATACGGTGGGAGAACTGACTAGGGTTTTGCGTTTGTTTTCGCAAATGTTTCGGTTGAGCAAGAGTCGCCACCGGCTTTTTATTTTATCCTAAGGAAAGGTTAAAAAGCACAGCAAAAACCTTTGAGATGTTTTCTTGGGTTCGGGGAGTATATTATAGAAAGGGAAGGTATTAGCACCCTTTCTATCCATGGTTATCCATGGGCTCTTAGTTACTTGCTTAGATCACTTGCCTTACATTTCCAATTGTTTGAAATGGTGCTTTGTGTGTGGGTTTGAAAATGTTTTGAAAAAGATGCCTTGTCTAGGCAACCCTTGTAACAATTCTTTACTCGAATGTTTTACAAAAGGTGTTTGTCTTTTTGAAAAGATGTTTCAAGGTTTTTTGAAAGTTGTTTTGAAAGTGTAGTGATGTGTGGTTTGAAAAATAGGCAGGTGTTTTTGTTTTGCAAGTTGGCAAGTAACCAAGAGCTATCTACCCTAAAGTTCTCAAAGATCTTTGCTATGTTTTAACCCTTTTAACAATTTTGTTCCACCATTGTATTTGGTGGACAATCTTGTGTTAGGATGTGAACGGGACGAGCGCGGGTCATCGTTAGACCATGATTGCAATGGTGCCAAGTATCTTTAGGAAATTTTCTTTTGAGGGACTTGATCATTTTTAGGCAACTTTCGAAAGCGTCATCGAGGGACTATGATCATTTGATTGTTTTGATTTTGCCCAAAGATACCTAACATGCAATATGGCTCATTATTGAAGGCAACAAGTGGAGTACCCTAGGGGTGCAAGTGTGATTAGTGTTATCCATTTTCATGCTTGTTTATCTTGAATTTAGGTCAAACTATTTTTGGTTAATTGATTTGCATACAAACCCTAATTCTAACATGGCATAATTAGAAAGCTTTTAAATGCGAAAAATAAAAGGTCCTAAATTATTACAACACAATATATGGGATGGGGGGTACAAATGTTCAAATAGGGGTATTTTGACAAGAAAATAAATTCTAACTATTACATCCAAAATTGAAATTCCACAAGGGATGTAATTGCACAAGTATTAATAAAATAAAAATAAATATGCAAAATGCAAAAAATGGTTTTCATATGTATGTAAAAAAGTATTTATCATGTATCAAATAAATAAAAATACAATTAATTAATTTTTGGTATTTTTAAGTATTTAGGATAAAACCCTAACTTTACTAAATAAAATGTATGAATTATTTAATATGTGCAATATTTATTAATTATATATCAAAATTAATAAAAAAAAAAGGTATATTGTAAAAAAGTATTTTTGAGGTCAAAATATTAATAAAAATAAAATGTATTAATTCTTTGTATTTTCCCTAAATATATTAATAAACATATATGTATTTACATTATTTATTAAATATATATTATATGTACAAAAATAAAATATTTAATATTATTAAAAAAAAGTATATTTTATGTAAAATGTTCTCAAGAGATAATATAAAATAAAAATCAGAAATAACACATGTTTGTATTGTTTTTTTAGTATTTTAAAATAATAGTATATTTAGGTTTATTTATATACAAAACTAAATAAAGCCTAATAAATATCAAAATAAATGCAAAAAATGTGGGAAAAATGATTTTAATATTTTTTCATACTTAAATAAAAATATGGAGATAAAATCAAAAGGAAAAAATGGAAAATGATAAGTAAAAATCAAAATGGGCCAGGGGGTGCATGTGGAATACAGGTGTTATGAAAAGTAAAACAACTCAGGCCCAGCCCATGGAAAGGTTGTCTTCAACCTTCAGACAAAATATTTGAAAAAACGCGCCTTCTCTTGCTTCAAACACAACTCCTGATTCCTAGACTTTTAGCACAAACTCATAACATGAAAAATGTTAAGCATCAAGCCACGATTCTGGACATATAAAAAACTTAACCTAACTCTCAGAAATGAGAGAGAATTTCTTCATCCCTAATTGTTAACCTAAGTTTTTATCAATGTTCAGACCTTAAATTCTTACAGCACATGCAAAATAAATGGAAAGTAAAGATATGTATAGCTTCAGGGACATGAGTAGAACATTTTTCATTCACAAACTTAGAGCTAACTCTTCCTATATTGAGAGATAGAAGCTCATGAACTTACCTATTCAGCTTGGATCGTGTCTGACAATGGAGGCACTTTCAAGGCAAAGTGAGTATTGGTACAGCTTGCTTGAAGGTCAGGGATGCTTCTCCAACCTTTACTTTGCTTTGAAACCAAGTGAATCAAGTTATAGCAATCCACCTACAAAATAGAAAATGTGAAAATGGTGAAGTTGGTTAGAGGTGTTACAGTCTGCTTCCAAGGCTTGGGACAGTTTGTAGGGATGATAGGGAATGTGTTTGAACTGGTTTGGATGAAAGTGCACGAGTGGATTGAGCTATGGGATTCAAACTGCAGCTTATGCCCTGTTTTTGCAGTTTTATGGTGTTTCTGTGAATGGAGAGATATGGAAGATGGTAGGCTCGTGTTTCAGCTCAGTTAGGTTATTTGGAAGGTGTACAACAACTTTGCTTAAGCTTGTTCTTGCTGGAATGAGAGTTGGTTCAAGTTATGCCAAGTTACTTCTAACTTAAGCAAGAAATGGCAAGTTTTGTTTCTAGGCCTGTACAGGCCCCTCAAGCATGCTGCACACTTGAGCCTTGATCAGTGTGATATCTCCATGAATCTTGTGTCCAAAGATATGCCTTGTACTTCCTGATTTTCAAACTTGACATAAAGTTCCACTTTTCAAAAATGGAAATATTGCTTTTTCTAATTATAGCTTAAACTTGCATGCAATGCTTAAACACATAATATAAGACTTGAACACGAGGGGTTTGCATTAAATTTATGAGTGTGAATGAGATAAAGGACCTGTAATCCATCCTAGAACATGCTGAGTTCAAAATGCAAGGTTATGGACATGTAAATTGGTCATGAACAAAGTGAGTTTTTCCCAACTTGCCAAATTCGATTCTCCCTAACCATGAGGTTGTTTGATGAGTTCTTGGACATTTTGGAAAGCTTGGAATGTGTACTACAATCCATCTTTGTAATGCAAATTGAAATTCAAAGTGGAAGCATGTGAAAAGTTGCCATGAAGTTAGGCAAAAATCCTGCCTAAAGTAGGTCAAAATTTCTCTAAGTTAAGAATGTTTTGCACCCTTGTTCCAAAAATCATAACTTGAACTACAAGCTTCTTTTGAGGAAACTTTGTGCATCAAAGTTGTAGATTTTGCAATGGACTACAACTTTCATGTTTTGACTTTTGTTTGAATCCAAATGCATCTTGATGAAAAAATGGGACAAAGTTAGGAAAAAATTAGGGATTTTCATAACTTCGAAAAATTCTAAGTTATGAAAATTCTTCATTTTAAACCCTAATTTGCAATTTTTGATTCCTTGATGAACAAGTTTCATAATTTGGCATGTTTTAATGAAAAATGAATCTTGACACTTGATTTTGACCAAAAAGTCAAAGTTTGACTTTTCAGTATACAGTCAAATTTGGCTCAGTTGACTGGAAAATTCATCTGTCAATCTTGTGCATTTGGGATCTTTTGAACTTTTTGAACATGTCAAGACAATGTCATTGGGTCCTTGAGTCCATATGTGAGCTTGGTTTGCCATTGGCTAGGTCAAACAGTCAAAAATTGCCTTTGTGCAGTCAAAACCCTAAAAATGACCATTTTGCCCCTTTGGTGATCTGATCAAATTTCTTGTGGAATTGTGATCCAAACTTGACCAAATGGTTCATATGAGTTCATAATGTTGATGTGGGTCAAAAATCATGAGGTTTGACTGTCAATTGGCCATAGTTGACTTTTCCCCCCAATACAGTTGATTTCTAGGTCAACTGTCCAATTGACTGGGAAAAGATTGGAATCAAGGCTTGAAACTTGGTATGGATAAACTTGTGAGTATAACATGAAGCATGAAAGTCACTTTGGGAATCCTAGGTCAAAACATCTTTGTGCAAACTCAAACCCTAATTTCGGTCAACAGTGCAAGGAGGAGTCTTGAGCAGAGCTAACCCTAACTTGATCTTGAGTTCCAAGAGTATTGTGGTGAGAAAATATTGATGAAATGAGAGGGAAAATTTTGGGGTACAACAACAGTCTTCTTTTGTCGGCAGGCGGTGTACCACAATATCAGTGTCTAAACTAGGCATATCTTCATAAGACCAAGCGAAGATCTCAACATAGTCGCGTAGCATCTGTATCAACCTCTACTTGACACTAGAATCCAACTTTGCACCTATCTTGACCTCTTTCTTGTCTTCCTCTGTACCCAAATTCACTGATTTCGCTGGCTCTTCATGGGGTTGTATGGCCCTATCTTCCTGTAACAACAGTCTACCAAGTTCTCCAGGTACCTCACAATCATCCTCACCTTCGTCCTTGGCTTGTTTGATCGGATTTTCAAAGTCATAACTGGCAGTAGCAGAGTCGTTATCAACGGGATCCAGAGTGGATGTGGATCTGCATTATGATATGTGAGTGTGTGTAAGACAATAGCTGTTTTTGATAAAGCGAGAGATAGAAAAAGAAAAACAAAGAGTGCAAAATTTGTAATGCAAGAAAACATCCAATGCTTTATTGATGATATATGAAAATGACAAATAATAAGCCCTCACAAGCAAAGTCAAGGTGCCTCGGGCAAGGCACCGGGCTGTAAAGTTTCAAATTGTTCATTACAAATCTCAAAACAAAAGTCAATTACTGTGTAATAAAAGAAACGAGCACGAAGTCTTTCGTCGTCCAGTTGTTCAATCCACTGTTGGTAGTCGGGTAAATCCAATTGTCGATATCTGACTCTTCTTCATCATCCCCAATTGCATTCACTCCCTGATTATTGATGTGCAGAGGAGGTCTTCCAATTCGCGCGCGCCAAACAACCCTTTGAGCTTCTACAAAAAAGCCCAAACCAAACTTGTCAGTTTTGTGTGTGAAATCAGGGAGCTGACCCCAATTTGCACACCCACCTTTTCAATTACAGTCCTGGAATCCTTGAGGGAAGCCATCTTCATCGAAGGTTTATCAGCAGCAACTTCAGTCGACGCCAGAGTCTGGGGGACCTCTTCAAAATTCTGACACGGGGTTTCGATTAATTCCCCATCCATCTCCACATAGCGAAAAGAATTAAGATGACTCACCATGTACTCCTCTTCCCCTCGCACCGTAACAATCTTCCCCTTTACTGGATATTTCAACATCTGATGGAGCGTAGAAGTCACTGCCCCAGCCTTATGAATCCAAGGGCGACCCAACAAGCAAGAATATGATGGCCTGATATCCATCACGTAGAAAGTAGATGCAAAAGTCTGGGATCCAACTTTAACAGGGACGTTCACCTCCCCGTGCACCATCCTTTTTGACCCGTCAAAAGCCCTAACCACAATATTGCTCGGCTTCAGAATCAAACCTTCACAATCCAGTCGGTCTAATGCTTTCTTTGGCAAAACATTCAATGAGGACCCAATATCCACCAGTACATGGGCCATGGTAGTGCCCCTGCACTCGATCGAGACGTGTAGAGCATCATTGTAATTTCATCCTTTAGCAGTCAGATCTACATCTGAGAAACCCAACCCGTTGTCGGCAGACAAACTAGCTACACAGTCTTTGAATTGATCGGCAGAAGTTTCCTGCGGCACATGCATAGTTTTGAGGAAAGCAATTAAAGCCTTTGCATGGGCTTCCGAACACAATAACAAGGATAACATGGAAATTTTCTACGGGGTCTACCCCAGCTGTTCGACTACGTTGTAGTCACTCTTCTTGATAATCTTCAGAATTTCCTCTATCTCCTGTTTATAGGTTTCTACAATGATCTTCTTAGGTGCCTCCGTCCGGGCAGGCTCACCTGTGATTTCTTTGCCCCGAGTCCCAGATGACTCGGCGACAGGGGTGATAACTGGAATAGGAACTGGGACAGTAGCTGATGTACTAGCAGATGGGATGGCAACAAGTTTGTGAACAGTCGGAGGGGAAATCTCAGGAGAGAAGAGTCTTCCACTTCTGGTGACCTTGCTAGCCCCGACAATTTTGATGATATCAACATCAGCTTCTTCAATTTTAAGTCTTGCTTAACTCCATGGTAATACACATCGGCCCCATAGTGCCAAGGGACAACCTTATCCGAAGTGTACGGGATAGGACCAGGGATAGTAATGATTAACGGAGCGATTCTTGGAACAGACGTAATCCTAACAGGCTTTCTCGAGGAAGCCTTGGAAGGATTGGCGTAAATGGTTATGATGGAAACATCTTTAATTGGAACTAACGAAATCAAAGTCTTTTCGAACAAGATCTCTTTGTTATCCATCAGGCGTTGAACACCTGATTTCAATAAATGGCAACCAGTAGGCAGGATTGAACGTAGGTGGCAACCTTCGCCACAAGCCGGAAATAAACTGGGCAACAATAGATTCTTCTTAACTATCATCAAAGGAGTAGAAATTTCTTCCACGGAGGTCACGAATAAATCATCGTCCACAGCATTCACTCCATGGCCATGTTTGGCATAGGGGCAGTCATGACGTTGGGCTTCTCCGGAGCGTCAAACTCAATTTCTTTAGCTTCGATCAAATCTTGCACCTTATTCTTCAAGGCCCAACAATTGTTTGTATCATGACCTAGGCTATTAGAGTGATAGGCGCAACGGGCGTTCGGGTTATATAGCGGAGATGTGGTGCTGGGATTCTTTGGGGCTTCCCTCAGAGTTACCAGGTTGGTCTTCAACAATTGTGATAGAATTTAAGACAAGATCATATTAAGCCGAGTGTACTGTCTCTGCGGTCTCTCCATTCTTTGTTGACTGTTGCATTGTGGGGCAACGGTGGGTCATGATATTACTACCACATTTACTGCTTGACGGCGTTCAGGTCTGCTTTGGCTCCTCGAGCCATAGACTGCACTAGCTTCTTTCTTACCGGTGAAAGGCTTCTTTTCTGCACTTGATGAAGTACCTTTCTGTATATTACCACTTCGGATACCAGCTTCTACTCTCTCCCCAGTCAAAATCAATTCAGTAAACCCAGATGACGAACTGCCGATCAGATGAATGAAAAATGGACCAGATAACGTCCCTAGAAACATATAAACCAACTCCCTATCAGACAAAGGGGGTTGGACTCTTCCCGCCAAATCTCTCCACTTTTGAGCATAGTCCTTAAAACCTTCACTTGCACCCATAGACATACCCTGAAGCTGAGTACGAGTAGGAGCAAGGTCGGTGTTATACTGATACTTCTTGTAAAAAGCAGCAGATAGGTCCTCCCAGTTTTGGACATTAGCTCATTCCAATTGATAAAACCATTCAAGTTGAGTCCCTAACAGACTATCTTGAAAGAAATGTACCCACAAATTTCTATCAGCGGTGTAAGGTTGGATTTTTCAGACATACGAGCGGAGATGGAGTTTTGGACAAGATACTCCATCGTACTTAGCAAAAACCGGAGCTTTAAACTTATGAGGGATCACCACCCCAGATGCCAGTCCCAGTTCTTCAAAATCCAAACCATGGATCTTCTGACACTCCATAACACTCAGACGGTCTTCAAGATGCTTGTATTTATCCTCAGCATGAGGATACTGTTCTTCATCATAATTTGTATCATCATCAGAAACTGCAGGATTGGGGCCCTTTTCTTCTTCTTGGTCCTCCTCTCCTTTGGATGAAAGAGACAGATCAACTTGTTGTTTCAGCCTATCCCTAAACCTTTTACCCATACTCAAAAGAACAACCTTCTTCTTCTTCTTCTTCTTCTTCTCCTTCTCTTTCTCTTTCAGGATGAGAGCTTTCAAATCCTCTTTCCCTTTAGCCAAGCTTAATAACATCTCTTGGAATTGGGCATTTTGCGCCTGAAGATCTTTGATAGCTTGATCAGAAGACATAACAGCTGAAATAAACAGCGAAGAAGATGAAAAACCTGTAATGGTACCTGTAATGATGTGCATGATAATGGGATGCGTATGTAATAATTTCAAATACTTTTGGAGATTTAATTTGTAAAACAAAAATAAAACAAACTTTATTAGATTAACTTTTAAAAATGTTTAACAATGCCGTTGAGGCGTTACAAAGATGTAAATGAAAAACAAATCTAAACTAGAAAAAAAGCAAAAATCAGAAATCCCATGCACGCTTCCCCTTGGTGCTGACGTAGTCATTGATCGTCCTTTCATTCTCAAGTTGCCTGGTGAGCTTCAAGATCTTCCTTTCTTGCTCATGATACTTCTCCCGGTAGGTATCCCTCTCTTCCTTCAACTGAATCCAAGATCTCTTCAATGCCCCAAGATCAGTGGGCATGTAGGGATAAAGGACCATATAAGGAATTCCCTCTTCATTGGTAGGCTCCACAATCACTGGAAACACAACTTCATATGGCATACCAAGCTTCTGAGCACGAGCTTGAACCCACTGGAGATAGGGCTGCATAGGGAGGGAAGTCCTTGGTCCTAGCTCTTGAGGGTCAGACATGTTCACCATGCCCCTAGCTCGTATAAATCTGCGGTGATGCTCATCAACGTCCTCCTTGTAGTCAAAGGCAATATCTGTAAGAAGTAGCTCATGAGGACCGTCTCTTCGAGAACGACCGAACTGTCATAAAGCTAAGCAAGGACTATATGCTATCCCTCCTCTGATTCTGAACAATGGGACGTTAGGATACCCCCCACAACGATCAATGACAGCAGTGCTTTCCATAGCCTTGGAACTCTTAAGAATGTTTGTATGGGAAAGGGACATTATCCTGTAAGACCATCCTAAACCTTCCTCATTCTTCAACACGGACTTGGGGAGGTGCGAAATAAACCACCTCACTAGCAGCGGCATGCAACACATGAGGGTCCCTCTTCTCCGCACAGTACGAGTGTAGAGGGCATGCAAGATATCACCCAGAAGAGTAGGCATAGGATTGCAAGACAGGAAGATCTTAACCGTGTTCACATTAATAAAGGAATCTAGATTTGGAAAGAGAACTAAACCGTAGATAAGGAGAGCCAAGATGTCTTCAAAAGCCTGAAAATCCAAGGTATCCCAGAATAGTTGAGCTTGGTCTATCAGAAACTTGGCTAAGAAACCTTCAACCCCGCTTCGTATCTACCAGTTGGATATTACATCAGCCCGTGTCAGATGCAGAGCTGAAGCAATGTCTTCTGGCCTAGGAGTCTCTTCCAGACCTGTGAAGGGCATCTGCTCAAGGATGGATATGCCCAGTAAGTAAGAAAACTCTTCCAAAGTGGGAACTAGCTGATAATCCGGGAAGGTGAAATAATGGTGTACAGGATCGAAGAACTGGAAAAGCACACTCATCATCTACTCATCAAACTTTGAGGTAACCAAGCTAAGAAGCTGACCATGTCTTCTAATGAATGAAGAAGTATCAGAAACTTTTGAGACTAAATCTTTGAGTTGAGAAGGTATTTGCACAAAGTTAACTCGAATGGTGTTTCTGCGCATGGAAGCCATAATTTGCAAAACAGAACAAAGATAAATCCCCTCGGTCTTTGAAATGGTTATTATAATGAAGTATGCATGCTATGTTATGATGCATGATGTCATGATAAAACAAACAGAAGGTATAGTAGATAACAGACATGGCAAAGGCAAACAAGTCACACAAAAGACCTTAAATTTAAGGCTTGCATGGGGTCTAGGTATTACCCTCTTGAAGTTCATTTGGTTTCAACTTGTCCTAATAATAGTAACCAGGTTCTAGAGGTTCTCAATATCACTAACCATCCTCCATCGGTCATGGTTTCAGCTCACACAATCTTTTCTTACGGCCGGAACTATCTCTAGAGTATGGTCTCAATGAGTGTAGCATCGAGTATCAACCAGTTCCCAGCTTTACACCGAGGTCGGCTATCTCACTACTTCCTAATGTCCAAGTTGGTCGATTAAAGGTTATAAGGTCAATTGATGCTTAACGACACACATAGCAGCCCCATATTCTCCTCGTTTCTCCACAAGGGATACCTGTACCAACCAATGTGCCACATCAATATAGCTACTGCTTCAACCGTATTGGTCTACGCCGTACAGTTCCCTCACAATTTATTGCTACTTACCTGAAAGGTGTCCCTCAGATCCGGGTTAGGATCTATAGTAACTCCCAATACAAAACCCTTTAACAGTAAAGCAACCAAAACAAATAAGAGAAGCAATTTATGATGAACTAATCCTAAGGTATACCCCACTTATTTTCTCCCCAGCAGAGTCGCCAGTTCTGTGGTACGGTGGCAGGACCGGACTGTTTTGAGAAAATGATGTTTTGCGTTTTGCGTTTGTGTTTGAAAAATGTCGCGGTAAGCAAGAGTTGCCACCGACTTTTATTTTATCCAATTGGAAAGGAAAAAAGCATAAAAAAATTCCTTTTTCGAGATTTTGGGTACGGGGGGTAGATTATAGAAAGGGAAGGTGTTAGCACCCTTTCTATCTATGGTTTTCCACTGGCTCTTAGGTACTTTCTCATCTTTTTTAAAATTGCTTGTGTTTGTTTTGAAAAGTTTTTGTTTTACTTCGTTTTAACCCTTGTTTCTATCCTCAAGAGTGTTACGAAGTTGTTTTTGAAAACTTTGTTTGAAAAGTGTAAGTGTGAAAGTTTGATTTTGAGCAAGTACCTACAAGCATCTTCCTACTCGAAAAAAGACGGTTTCTATTCTTGTTTCCTTTAGACAACGCTATCCTACTATTGAGAAATAGGTAGAACCGTTGTTGGAGTTGTAAAGGGTCAATTCAAAAGGGACGTTCGATCACTAAAGCAATGTTAGGACGCCTTAGTAATAACCCTAATGTCTTAAGATCATATTCGAGGTAACATTTCAGAGGCAACCTTTTCGAGGCAACATTTCCGAGCCAATATTTCCGAACGGGACATTTAATCTTTGTTTAGACAAGAGAGCAACCACTAAAACACCCTATACTTAATGATCGTTTACCAGAGGCAACCGAAGTGAGAGTATACCCTAGGAGTGTGCATGTGTGAGTGATTTGATTTCAGTTATTATCTTTGCACATTTAGGGTTTGCTAACCATTTTAAAATTATCATACATTCTTGTCATGCAATCCTATTATCATACATCTAACAGTTAATATTTGCGAAAATTAAAATGCGAGAAATAAAACTATGCTATTACAAGGCTTCGGGGAGGGGGATTAATTACATAGCCAAAAACCCGTAAAATGATAAATAAACGAAAAATCCTAATTAAACTATTACATCTCATGAGCAGTTACATTAATATCGTAAAAATAATAAATGCACGCGATGAATCGAGAACGAGGAAAATTAGGGTTTTGGCCCCGTCTAAACCTAATTGAAAGGAAAATCATTTTTTGTTGTTTTAATATTTTTGAGGAAAAATAAGGTTTTAATTAAATAAATATAAACCTAGTTACTAATTAATTTAAATTAAGAAAAAGTAATTAATTTGACATATTTTTATATTTTTGTTATTTTAAGAAAATAAAATAAAAATTAAATCAAACAAATCCTAATTTTCTAATTGATTTTAATTTATTTACAAAAAGGTTAAAATTACCCTAAAATTAAATTAAACTAATTATTAAATTAAATTTGACAAAAATAAAACCTAAATCTAAATTGTTGAAAATTGATTTTATGAGTTTTTGTAAAAAAAGAATTAATTTTGTGTTAGAAAATAATTAAATAAAAGAATTTAAATAAATAAATAAAAGAAAATATATAAAAGAAAATATATAAAAGAAAAGAGAGATGGGCCTGGTATCAAAGTAGAAGGGGGAGGGGATGCAATCTGACTTTTAAGCCCAAAAATCCTTGGCCCACGTTGACTTTCCAGATCCTATGCATTGGCTTGACTTGAGTGCATCATGGACCTCCCAAGGATGGCCCTTGGATCTAGCTTGCTGGAGATCTGTTGGTTGAAGGATTATGGCATATGGTGGTCCCTTTGTACGCATGTGTACCTAATAATGTAAAAGAAAATAACATTGGCAAATATGGGGACCTGAGGATCGAACCCAGGCCCTTTGGCTTTTCCAAGCGCCTCCTAACCAACTGTGCTAGCGTGTTCTTTTGTACATGGAATAACAAATAAAGATTATATTGAAAAAAAAATTAACATATGCCAAACGTGCGAATTTTTGAATGGGCCAGTCAGGGGGTGCCACGCCATCCTTCTTCTTCCTCCCTCCGTTGGCAAAAGTCCAGGACTTTTACCTACGGTTTTCTGGGCATAGGTACAATCCTGTGATCTTCCAAAATTCACTGCACGCATGATAAATCAATTCCAGTGGTACCAATCAACTCGTGGCAACCTCACGAGCATCATTGTACCACTCTCCATGGCTAATTGTTCCTGCAAGAAAAATTCCTTAAAACAAAACCTAAACCCTAATCATGGAAGCTTTCTGTATGGTTGACAAAAATGCAATTAATTATTATCGTTAGCTTGCAAATGTTTCAAGGATTCAGAATATATAAATAAATCATGCTACTAATGCCAGATTTATGAGATTCAATTTTAAGAAAACATGGAGTTCGTGGGATACTTACAGTGCGTATTTGGGCACGAAAATGCCTTCTAATGATTGGGATAGAGTCCTTAGATGCCCAACAAGCAAATGGTATGCTTGGAATGGCTTGAAGAAGCCTAGAAATTGGATTTTGATTCACCACTTTTGTTGAGTTTTTGCAAGTTTTCTTTCAACTTCTCACGCCTCTAATCCTTGTTCTTTTGCTTTGGATTTATTCAATATATATCATAGAGTGCATTAGGGTTACAAGTTTGCATCAAATCCTTGCAATTATGAAGATTTCATCATTGATTCACCCTTGCATCAAATCTTTCCAAAACAAGAAAAATTCAATCTTTTTATGTCCAAACAAGCCTTGCATGATTTGATTCTCTTCCCAGCTGTATAAGAGACCTAAACATGCACCAAATCTCAAGCTTTGATTAGTTTTGATATTTTCATGATTTTATTTTGATTTAATTTGATTTAATTGAAATAAAAATCAAAATAAATGACAAAAATAAAATAAAGGCAAGTGGGAAGGATCATGGGTCTTGGACCATGTTGCCAACTCAATACAAACACAAAAAGTTAGGCCCATTTGACAAAAAGTGCAATTTTGGCCACTTTCGACTTTTGGCAATTTTGCAAAAAAAGTCAACTTTTCCAATGTATAACTCCTTAAATTTTGACCCTAGAGATGTGTTCTTGGACTTTTTAGAAAGCTCAATATGTCCTCTAAGCAAACCTTTTGGTCTCATCTCAATTGAGTCTTCCATGTACATGTATGAAGCTTTGACAAAAAGGTGTTTTTGTTGACTTTTCAAAGTGACCTATAATGTCCAAATTTATATCTTCTTGTGAGTGCATATTTTGAACTTGGGAGCTGAAGATGAATTGTAGGGAATTGAATCCTATTCAAAATTAGCTTTGGATGGGTAATTTTTGATAAAGTATGAGAAAGTTATGCTTGGTCAAAGTTGAGTTGACTTTTCCTGCAAAACCCTAATTTAGCAACTTTTGAGTTTTAATGAATTGTGAGCAATCCTTGAGGAATCATGATCAACCCTTGATTAAATGATGAATAATAATTCAAAATAAGTATGTTGACCAAAAATCTTGAAGTTTGACTGTATGTAGGACACAATTGACTTTTGCCCTAACACATTCGATTTTCAGGCCTTTGAGCAATTGACTGAGCAAACTTTCCCTGTAGGGCTTGAAACTTGACATGGATGATCTTGAGAACATATTAGGACGATAGTGAGAACTTGGGATCCTTTAGACTCAAGTACCTTGATGCAAACTGAAACCCTAATTTAAGATAGACTGCCTTAGGAGAGAGTTTGTTTGGTCAACCCTTGGACTTCCTTGAGCAATTTGAGGACCTCACTTGAAATGTATTGAGAAATATGGGAGGGAACATTTTGGGGTACAAAAATATGCAATGCTACATAGACCTAGTATGATGATAGACGTAGGGATACCCTATACATTTTGATGATGATATCCTACTCTGACTCAGAAATTGAGACGGGAAGCGACTCCTTACAGATGAAGATGATAATTTATGATATCATACATTGTCTTAGAGATGGAGACAAAAATTATTTAAGGATTATTACAAATGAAAGAAGACTAGGAGTCACTATAGGATAGGGATGATAATATAGACGGAAGCCTTACATGCTAAAGATATTAGTGGATGAAGGGATAATCCTTGCGAGTTTGCTGATTATAGTGGGATTTGTGAAAGGTATCCTTAAAAGGAAGGCTCCTAGTTTTGGCCTACGGATATTCTACCCTCCTCATAAGGGGTTTCCTTAAGGGTATCATGAATAACACTAGAGGGAAAGACGTAAGGGCCTCCCTTAAGTGGAGACTCTTTACATACCGAAACTTTCATCTCTAGGTCATGAAAGGTCTCATCATGAGTTTTTGGTTTAAAGGTCGTACAAAGAGTCATAGGTGTCATTCCAAAGTCCTACTTCCCAAGAGGATGTCTCTCGAGAGGTGTTCCTTTTGTGGAATTCTACCGACTCTAGGCGAAGTTGTCACATAAACTCATAGGGTTGATGTAACCCCTTGGCTAATAGACGAACCTTCTTTCTAAGGGTTTTGAGAATAATAATTTTTGAAAAATTTAAATCCCACCACAAGGGAGTAAATATAATGAATAATAACACAAAATAAGCAAGAAAATAATTAAATAAGAAATAATAAAACCCTAAAGAAATATGAAAAACCCTAAAACCGAAAGATAAGGTTTCTAAACCTAGGTTTGAGTCCCCAGAAGAGTCTCCAGCTATTGCAACTGGTTTTTAAATCAGAGTCGTCACCCTTAATTTTTATCCTAAAGGAAGGGATTATAAAAGAATACCCTAAAAGTCAGAGATTCTAGATTTGGATTCGGTTCTAGACGAGGGGAAAGTGTTAGGCATCCCTTATCTATCTTGTTCATAAGGATACTGGATTTAGAAGCGCGACCTTAGGAAATAGGGTTTTTAATTATTATTGGGGAAAAAGGGTTTGAATTTTATTTAGCGGGACTCACCACGATTTTGATCATATGCCTACGTATCCTCCTAGGAGGAATCAGAGTCCTATTTCATAGTTCGCGGTGTTTGGTTTGTGTTTTTTTAATGGATTGTGTATAATTGCTTTCGAATTAACCTTGAACTTTGCCTAGGTTGTAAACCGAGTGATCGTAGACGCAGTTCGTAGTTTGATTCAAAGGAAATGCTATTTAATCCTTTTTGAAAATGTTTTTGAATTTGATTGTTATGTCAGTAAAAAAATTATTTGAGATTGGTTAGTTGTTTTAAGACGCAGAGCGGAGGAGTCTAATATAGTCTCCTCATCACGTGGTCAGATATTGGCCACGTGTCGCTCGCGGACCTAGTAATTTGGTGAATTGCGCGAGTTTTAATATTTTGATATAAAATATTAAATTAACTTATATTGCAAAAAATATTTTTAAGTGCTTGATTAAAAGAATAATATAATGCCATAATAAAAAAAAATATCTTTTTATGAGTTGAAAATAATTAACTTAATTTTGAATAGAAAATAAATATAATATAAATATAAAAACATAAAGAATAATAATTATAATAATATAATAAAAGAAAATTAAATCAAAACGTGGGGTTGCAAAATTAACTTACATAGTAAAAAGGTGGAGTGTGAATAGCATGGGCCTGAATTCAGATATTGAATTCAGGCCCATAAGGTAGGGGATACGGTTATTAAAAGGATGTGTGAGTTTAGTAAAAACCTAGAATTCAAGTTCAATGAGTATTCCTAAAATCCAAATTATTTAATAGAACCATTCTTCTAATTTAATAATAAAACTATAAAAATAAAATGATAAAAAAAGTGGTTATAGAAAAAAAATGGAGCGGTCCTCTTGTTTATCTCTTATATACTTTATTTTTATTTTTTTTATTTTTTTTATTAATTAAATCAATAGTCAATCATTACATGACACATGCCCTTTCCAATCAAAAAATAAAAACAAATTGAAGTGATAATATTGATATGTGTAATAGTCAAACACATAATACACTTTTCCTTTCTTATTCTCTATTTGTATTTCCAAACCAATACAAGATACAATCCACATCCCCAAGAAGAAAAGTCTCTCGATATCAAGAACAAAAAAATCATAAAAAAACAATTCAAACAAAATTAAAGTTGAAGTGGGAAAAAGAACGTGTACCCGCAGCAGTTTGATGGTGGCTCATCGGTGAAGGGTGGTTTTCTAAGATCTCAATGACGAACCTTATTTCTATTGCTGTCGTGAGAAAGAAAGAGAAAAACAAAACCTTGTTAGTATTGTGTAATTATTTATTCAAATTGTGTGGGATTGTCATATTGTGTGTATACAGTGTTAGAAATTGTTTGTGAAAGCGTGACTTTGTTTTTTTAAAAAGGTTTTTAATAAGAGAAAAAAAGTATTAGTAATTGTGAATATATACAGTAAATGAAGTGGATGAATTGATTTATAGTATAGTAGTATTGAAGAAATATGTAAAGGAACTTTCACTATAAACACTAACAAAGATCTCAACTTGTTATAAATAATGTTTGTTTTGGTTTTGAAATTGTAAAAAACAATATAACAAATTAATAGGATATTACTAAACAGCGATATTATCTAGTACGAAGTAATTTATTGGCGACACATGAGAATGTAAGAAAAAAAGCAATTAGTAATAATCAATACTATAAACGGTTAAATGAGGAAAAATAGAATAGTTAATGATCGGAAATGTCAAATATGATGTATGAACAAATAAATCAAAATGATGATTTCTCACAAAGAGTATAGTGAATAAAATCGAAGAACCATATGAGAATCATCATTTGGTTTACAAAACCAAATTAAAAATAAGAAAACGATAAAATTGAAATAATAAAGTGGATGGCCTCATATGAAATCATTGACCAAATTGTTTAAAAAAATAAATTTTAGAAAGAAAGTTTTGAATAAAAGTGTAAGAGTGATAGAGTGAAAATGCAGTAAAAAAATTACGTGTGTTGTGGATCGTGAGAAATTATGGATGAATTTTGGATATTATGGATGATCTAGAAGTGTGAAAAATATATCCTATTTATAGATGAAAAAACCATCCAAATTGGAAATAAGACAAAATTGACCAATCAAAACAAAGTGTGACACAAATTGACATCCAATGACCAATAAGAAACACCTATTTAAAAAGAAAGAAAATTAGTGACAAAAAATAGAAAAAAAAATGTTAAAAGTGTGACACCAGAGATTCAAACCCGCAACCTTATATTTGTAACCTTCATCCTTTATCAATTGTGCTATGTTACTCATTTGTAAATAAACTCAATTGAAAGTATATGAAAGGTGTTGGAATATTTATTTATTCTAAAATACAAATGATCTGAAATAAATCATTATATTTTTAAACAGGTTTGAAAGCGAATATTTTATAAAAATCAAATAATATTATAAAATAAATGTTTAAAATATTTTTGACTGTAGAAATAAAGGGCGGGAAAATTTGGAGTATGATAAAATCCACGCGTTGGTGTCGTTTCATCTCCATTGTCGAACACGTGCTTGACATTACTATGGCGCCTTGCTTACGGGCACATCGAGGACACAAGCCCGAGGAAACTCCATGCTTCCCCGCGAATGCAGACCCCAAACAAGCACCACGTTAAGACGAACAGAAGACGAGTCGACCAAGGAAAATCCCTCAGGGCAAGTCGACCACGCCACGCGCGTGCTCTGATCCTCGACCTAAAGCGCAATCACTGAGTCATCCTCGACCTAAAGCACAATCACTGAGTCATCCTCGACCTAAATCATGGAGTCGTCCCCGACGAGAGTTGACAGTTTCCCCCTTTCTTGGGCAACACTTTTCGGACATTTGAACTGGTCTCAAGTCATCGCTCTTTCGTCTAAGAGCAATAACTTTAGGGGCTCCTGTTCTAGGCTTGGCCCATATTGGCCCACCGTTGGGCAGACCCAATCCAACACTTGCGAATGGACACAACATATGGTCCAAACCACCAGTCGTGGGGCAATATTCCCACGTGCCCACTAAGGGGACGTGGCCAACGGTTACTCGAAGTCATCATCGTGCTGCCATTCGAGAATAACAGATCTAAAGTCCCTATTGTCACAAAATAGTTGACCGGGAAGGGGGCCACGTGCTGGTCTCCACTACACCCGTAACCCTGACAGTTTTCGTCATTGGACCTATTTATCTGGCCCAATACGCAGACCTTGGCCCAACGCTGGAGGCTATAAATGTCCTTTCACTCGAGAGGGTTAGATATTCATTCACTCATTCTTACTCTGATACTTGCATTCTGATTGTTTCCATTCTTACATTGTCATCAGAGTTTCTTACTGATACATTCCCCTCCACTTCACTCTTAACAACTACCGTTCAACTCAAACTCGTGAATCAATGACGAAAAATAGACATAATAGATAAGAGAAAAATAGTGAGGATTTTAATTCCTAAAAGTTATTTATTGCATCATTGTCACCCGCTCACGATCTTAAAATGAATAATGGGTATCCAATAAACAAGATTAAATGCTTATGTTCATGATAAGCACCCATACCATCAATGATTAATTAATTCATTTATTTAAACATATTACTACACAATTAAGCAAAGCCAAACACCTGTCTGCACTAGAATGTCATTAATCGCCACCATTAATAATAATTTGAAATAAACACTCACAACCACATCCGTATCCTCGATCACATCTTTAATATGAAACTATTACACAAACAAACTAGGATACACGAGCTTAGTAAAAGAGATCATAAAAAGAAGAAGCCTCTTGAATTTGGAAGGTGGGACAGATCATTCTCTTATAATGGCTTTTATACGGACTCATATGCCGAAAAATGTAGATAATTTCATATATGATACATCTTTTACACAAACCAATTCATATGTAAAGCATTATTCAGCAAACTTTTCCCATACTTTACTGTTATGTAATCATTCTAAATTTTTCTTTTTTTTGACATTTTTTTAATTAGGGTATTTTTTTCAGAAGTTTTGTAATTAGTTTTGGCTCAGTTTGTATAAAACAAATCATGAGCGTCATCGAGATTCTTTTTATGAAGTTTAATCATCAAGATCTTCGGTTATATGTATGACATCATGTACTATATCTTTTATCATTATTTATTTTAGAGCAACAAAATATAATGATAAATGTGATTCAAGAATAAGGAGATGCTTAGGATAATAGATTTTAATAGATCTCTCACAATAATAGACCAAGGTTTCTGTATTTTATTTCTTTCGTTTTTAATTATTTAGTGGGGTTAAAAACTTCTTCTATTTCATTATTATTATTACACTACTAAAAAAAATGACATTTGAGAAAACGTCCTTACATCAGGTATAAAAATAACTGATGTAAAAAATAAAATTTAAAAGTTATTACATCAGGTATTAATTTCTAATGAAATAAAAAATATTCTTTTTTATTAGAAAATAAAATACGGTGGCATTTCTGTAATTATGAAGAAAAAAATTTCGCTGGCCTATTACATCGGTTCTGGAGAATAACCGATGTAAAAGAATTTTCGCTGGCCTATTACTTCAGATATTCTATCAACCGATGTAATAAAGTGATTAAATTTAATAAAATAAATGGAATTTATTACATCGGGCCACGTCATACCCGATGTAAAAACCCTGCCACGTCAATACCTTTGCATCGGTCCACGTCATACCCGATGTAAAAACCCCTCCACGTTCATAGCTTTACATCGGTCCACGTCATACCCGATGTAAAAGATACCATATCAATTTTTAAAACCCCTGACACTGTTCATTTCCCTTTTCTCAGAAAAACCCTATACACGCTCTAAACTACAAAACGGCTCCCTCCCTTCGCCGTCACTGTTCTCCGCCCACGAACCCGCCGTCTCTCCACACCATCTCCGCCGTCTCTCCACAAACCGCTTCCTCCCTTCGCCACCCACAAACCCGCGTCACTGTTCAGCCCACAAACCTGCCGTCTCCGTCGTCTTCTCCACACCTCCGCCGGTTCGTCTTCCTCCGTCGGTTCGTCTACCTCTGTTGGATCGTCTTCCTCCGCCGGTGCGTCTTCCTCCGCCGATTCGTCTCCCTCCGCCGATTCGTCTTCCTCCTTCCGGTAAATCGCCTTCTTTTTTAACTTTTATCATTTTTTCCCGGTATTTTCTTTCTTTGTTCTTGAAAATTTGATAGTTTATGAAAAATTTACAGTAAAATTCAAATGAAAACTTATCCCAAATAACTCATTGTTTAATATATTCTCAAGAATTTAGAGTAATTAAGTTTTCGCATATTCGACCTGTTAATTAAGAAACAAAAGCGTTTCTCTATTATATTATCTTATTTAAAAAGTACCTGTGGTATATCGACTGAATATGTCTTGTATCAAAGGTGAGGAAAAATCATTCCAATCTTCCTGTTATATTTACTATCCATTACAGATTGCTTCTTCCTGGACAACGACCAAATGGATATATCACCCAGGAGTTCTTTACTTCTTTTTTATATAAAATCCTGCTTAAAAAAATTATGTGTCTTTGTTTTATCTATTGGGGTGTACTATTTGCAAAGTGAATAGACATCTTTCGATACACATTTCATGTCATTGATTCTATTTTTCTTTCTCCGCGAAGCAGCGCAACTTGTGATCTCGGAATCTCCGTGAAGTAGCGCAGCCGCGGGCACACCTTTCGTCAGACCTTCCTCCGTGCGAACATAGGTATGGATCGTAGTTGGATGAGAGCTAATCGATTAAGTGACGAATACGAACATGGAGTGATGGAATTTCTACAGTTTGCTGAAAGTAATGCTGAACAAAGTCTTCCTGCGCTTTTTCTCTGTCCATGTGTTCGTTGTGCAAATAAAGAACCAAAATGTAGTAAGAAAGAAATCATGGATCATCTAATTTGTCTAGGGATTTGTCAAAGTTATACATAATGGATATGGCATGGTGAAGTAGTAGCAAAGTCAAATGTGTCTCAAAGAGATGATGTTAGTGTAGAAATGGATGATGGTCTAGAAGACATGATGCGTGATATTGGACAAGATTCGTTTAAGAGGGCACATGCGTATGATACTCTATGCAGTGACAAGGATAAACCATTGTACCCAGGATGCAAAAAATTTACACGTCTGTCAGCAATGTTAAAGTTATTTAATCTGAAGGCAAAGAACGGGTGGACTGACAAAAGTTGTACCGAGTTGCTTGAATTGTTGACCGAAATGCTTCCAGAAGGTAACATAATGCCAAGTAGTTATTACGAGGCGAAGAAAATATTGTGTCCGATGGGTTTGGAGTATGAAAAGATACATGCATGCCCTAATGATTTCATATTATACAGAAAAGAGTATGTAAACTATATTCATTGTCCGAAGTGCAAGGTGTCATGCTACAAGAAGAAAGATGGTGAATCAATTGATGATGAGGTGGTCAAAAAGGGCCCTCATGCGAAAGTGGTATGGTACCTACCAATAATTCCAAGGTTCAAGAGATTATTCGCCAATGCAGATGACGCAAAGAATCTTAGATGGCATGCAGATGAAAGAAAATGTGATGGACAAATTCGCCATGTAGCTGATTCTTTGCAATGGAAGAAAATAGATTCTTTGTTTCCAAATTTTGGCAAAGATTCGAGAAACCTTAGACTTGGACTTGCTACTAATGGAATGAATCCGTTTGGTAACCTAAGTACTAACCATAGTTCTTGGCCGGTTCTCCTGATGATTTACAATCTATCTCCTATGTTGTGCATGAAGCGTAAATATATTATGTTATCGATGATGATATCGGGCCCAAAACAACCCGGAAATGACATAGACGTTTATCTAAGTCCAATGATTGATGATTTAAGAGTGTTGTGGGAGGAAGGGGTGGATGTTTTTTATGCGTATTCTGGCGAACAGTTTAATATGCGTGCCATGTTGTTTTGCACCATCAACGATTTTCCGGCATATGATAATTTGTCTGGGTATAAAGTTAAAGGGCATAAGGCGTGTCCTATATGTGAAAAAGACACATGTTACCATCAGCTTGAAAAAGGAAAGAAGACAGTTTATCTCGGGCATCGAAAATTTCTAAAACGTCATCATCCATATCGTAGATTGCGGAAAGCTTTCAATGGGGAACAAGAGCATGGTGTTGCTCCTAAGCCCTTGTCTGGAGAGGAAGTTTATCAGCGACAACAGGGACTTGATGTAGTCTTTGGAAAGTACCAAAAACGATCTACTGTGAAAAATGTATGGAAAAAGATTTATAATGATAATGTACCGAAATCTCAAGTGGATGTTAAGAATTACGTACTACAAAAGTTACGTGATGAAAATAGAGTGTGCCACTTACTATCATTGATTCATGGGTAAGAGTTTTTATGAAATTGTGTTTTATATTATTTAATTTTGACAACATCTATATTTTATGTGACTTCTCTATTTCCATACACACGTAAAGGAATCATTGGCAATTAATAGTCATGTGTCCAAGAGACAATTTAGTGGTCGTATTTTGTTCACTTCATCGGGAAATTGATCAGAACACGAAGAAAATTATTACAAAGTAAGTTTATCGTGTATGTCTTGAATTGGTAATTAATAGTTATGTGATTTTTCATTGGCAAATAAATTTAATTATGTGATGTTTGTATTAGTTCTTTTGGGGTTCATCAAATGGAAAATGGAAATAGAAAAAAGGCTACATGGCTTCATCCCAATGTAAGTGTGATGTAAATTGTAATTTTATAATTAAATTTATGATAAATATTCACTAATCGTGTCATTCAATTGTAGACAAGACAACAACATAACTCTAATGATTGTGGGTATTATGTGATGAAAAATATGTTGGATATTGCCTCTGCCAATATAACCGAGAATTGGATGCAGGTAATAACAATAACTTTACTTTGTTATTTACTTTGTGTTTTGCAACTTATTTATATTAAATTTTAAAGAATAACTCTATTGTTATATTTATGTATTATAGGTATTTGATGACCCAACAGAATTAACACAAGATAATTTGTATGATTTACGACTTCGTTGGTCAAAATGTTTCTTTGAGTTATATAAAGATTAACCTTTATCTGGTGAGTTTTATAGAAAGATTAACCTTTATATGGTTTTTGCAAATGCATTGAGTTTCTTGATAATTTTTGCTGATGTTAATTGTTATTATTTATTGTCAGGCAATGTGATTTTGGTGTTGTCTACAGAAGCTACAACTCATCTACTTATGAATTTTATATTGGTAATTCAAGTTTGTAAAAAGACTTGTAAAAGGTTGAATATTTTTGTATGTTTTGTGGTATTTGTAAAATTGATGTGAGTTTCTTTGTTGTGATACAATTCAAGTTTGCAATATAATTGTTCATTTTGTAAATTTTGTTGTGAAAATATCGACCTAGATATGGTCTATTTTATGTTGGAAAGCTATGATATATATAGCGACCTAAATGGTCTGTGTGATATTGGAAAAATATGAAAATATTGGTACCAATTTTTTCTTACAGGGAATCATCCAGAAAATAAATGTTTTATTCAAAATTTTTTTTATACTTTTTACATCAGTCATTCTGTCAACCGATGTAAAAACCTTCAACGTGTGTTTTCTACATCGGGCATAGTGTAACAACCGATGTAAAAACCTCATCTATTACATCGGTCATGACTTCCACCGATGTAATATGTTGCGTCAGTTTTCAAAAAAAAAAATATTGTATTTATTTTTCACGTCAGTTATATATTATAACCGATGTAAAAGGTATCCTTTTCACATCGGACCCAGAACCGATGTAAAAGGTCTCTTATTTACTACTTCGCCTGACTTTACATCGGACCAAGAACCGATGTAAAAGGTCAATTTCGCCCGATGTAAAAAGTCATTTCTGCACTAGTGTTATTATCATTTATCCATACCAAAATATGATGGTATGAGCTTCAAAAGCATCAGTGCGTTCAATCTTATGATGTTAAGCAAGTAAGTTTGGAGATTCATGATCAATCCCAATCCCTTTGTGTCCCGTCTATATAAAATCAGGTATTTTCCTAACTGTTGGTTTTATTATACCAGAGAAATTGAGAAAATGGGAATTCAGTATTTTATTCATGACAGCCAAAACACTTCTAGTGTTTACAAAAGTAAAGCAAACCACCACCACATTAGGAACGTGGGGTAACTGACTAGACTTGCTCCTAAAGTTTAGGATCCACTAATTGACTAAAAAAATGAAACAATAATAATAAATAAATAAAAAACTTAATGCAGTCCAAAAGCAAATAATTAACACTCCTCCTTGCTTTAGGATCTACAAACTCCAATTTTCTGCCTCAATAGCTCAAACTTGCTGACAGGAAGTGGCTTTGTAAATAAATCTGCCAATTGATCTTCTGTCCTCCAATAAACCAAAGTCACTTCTCCATTTTGCTACATCTCTCTTAAGAAGTAGAGCTTGATGTTAAAATGTTTAGTCTTTCCATGACACACTGGATCCTTTGAAATTGCAATTGCTGCCTGGTTGTCAATAAACACTTCTGTCTTATGATTCTGTTGGAGATGTAAGTCACATAAGATCTTTTTCAGCCACAAAACTTGATTTACGGCTGCTATGAATTCAGATTCTGCAGTGGATTGTGCTATTGTCTCCTGCTTCTTTGTGCACCATGAAAAAACTCCTGAGCCTAGACTGAAACAATATCCTGAAGTGCTCTTCATGTCATCAATGGATCCAGCCCAGTCACTACCAAAGAATCCATATAACTTTAAATTTTGACAGCTCTCAAACTTGACACAATAATCAGCAGTACCTTTAATATATCTCAATACCCTTCTTGCTGCCTTTAAATGCATTTCACTAGCAGAATGCATAAATCGAGAGAGCAGACTTACAACAAACAGAATGTCTGACCTTGTTACAGTGAGATACATTAAACATCCAATCAAGCTCCTGTAATAGCCTTCATCAACTTTATCAATACCATCTTCCTTGCTCAGCTTCTCCTTTTGGTTCATTGGTGTGCTAACCGCTTTGCACTCCTCCATTTGAATTTTTTTAAGATTTCCTTAGCATATTTTTTTTGACATATGAACACATCATCCTCATTTTGTTTGATCTCAATTCCAAGAAAATAAGACATAAGACCAAGATCTGTCATTTCAAAAACTTGCATCATTTCTTGTTTGAATTCTTCAACCAACCTTGTATCATCTCCAGTCACTAAAAGATCATCAACATAGAGGGAAACTATGAGAGAATTTTTTCCCTTATGTTTTACATAAAGAGTGGCCTCAGATAAGCTTTTCACAAAGCCTGTGCTCAATAGGTGTTCATTTATCCTACTGTACCAAGCTCTTGGTGCTTGTTTTAATCCATAAAGGTTTTTTTTTAGTAGATAGACTTTATCTTCTTCACCATGCATAACAAATCCCTCTGGCTGCTCCACATATATCTCTTCTTGTAAGACTCCATTTAAAAAAGCTGATTTGACATCTAACTGGAATACTTTCCAGCCTTGTTGAGCAGTAACTACTAACACCAATCTAATTGTATCTAATCTGGACACTGGTGTAAAAGTGTCAGAATAATCAACACCAAAAATTTGTGCATACCCTTTTACTACAAGTCTGGCCTTGTATTTATTGATAGAGCAATCCGCATTAAGCTTTATTCTGAAAACCCATTTAACTCCAATAACTTTTCTAACTTGAGGTTTGTCAACCAGCTCCCATGTGTTGTTTTTTTGAATCATCGAAATCTCATCTTCCATTGCCTTTTTCCATTTTGGATCCTTGAGTGCTTCCTCACAGCAACTTGGTTCGCATACTGCTACATTGCATCTTTCATAAATGTCTGACAGCAGCCTTGTGCCTCTAATAGGAGGGTCATCTTCTAATTCATTCTGACACAACTCTGTTGTTTGGTTTCTGCCATAATCATCTTCAATATTGTTAAAAAGTCCAATTGTTTTTTGTGGATCCTTCCAATCCCATTGTTGATCTTCATTGAAATACACATCCCTAGAAACAGTCAACTTTCCAGTTTGAGGATGATAAACTTTGTAGGCTTTTGAAACAAAACTATAACCCATAAAAATACCCGAATTGCTTTCTTGTCAAGCTTGTCGCGCTTAACCTGTGGAACATGTGAAAAACAAACACAACCAAACACTTTAAGAAAGGTTAGTGAAGGCTTATATCCATGCCAAACCTCAAAAACAGATTTGTCTTTCAAAGCCTTGGATGGAAGTCAATTTTGAAGAAAAACGGTTGTGTTTGCCGCTTCGGCCCAAATTTTTTTAGGCAATTCCTTCTCATGCAGCATGCATCTGGCCATCTCCATTACTGATCTATTTCTCCTTTCACTAACTCCATTTTTCTCTGGAGTGTATGGGGTTGTGAGTTGATGTACAATACCAGCTTCTTCACAAAATAGATTAAATTGTGTTGAGGTGCATTCCTTCCCATTATCTGATCTTAGAAATTGTATCTTGCAACCACTTTGAGTTTCCACCATATTCTTGAACTTTACAAAGACTCCAGCCACTTCATGCTTGAATTTCAAGAAAAAAATCCAGCACATTCTTGTAAAATCATCTATGAAAAGAATAAAGTATAGACTACCTTGTAACGATGGAGTTCTTTGAGGTCCTGCCACATCAGTGTGAATGAGTTGCAGCTTTTGAGAGGCTCTCCAAACTGTTTTGGGAAATGACACTCTGTTTTGTTTACCAAATTGACAGGCATTACAATTTGGAAAATGATCAGAAAGTACTGGTAGACCTTCAATCATATCTTTCCTCTTCATGTTCAGCAACCTTTGAATATGACAGTGACCAAGTCGCTTATGCCAGAGTTCAGTGGGACTTACTTGAGTGATGTAAGTTGTCTGCTCCTCCACAATTGGATCAAATGAGAAGCTTTTACCTCTCATTTTAACCCTTAAAATCTCCAGACCGGTAGTGTCAAAGATAAGACAATGTTGATTTTCGAAAAGAACTTTAAATCCCTTTTCTAACAATTGACCCACACTAAACAAATTTTGGTCAATGTCAGGCACATACAGAACATCTGAGATTGTTTTCATACCTGAGCTAGTTGAAATTACAATGGTTCCTTTTCCTTTTGCAGAAATATAATCACCATTCCCAATTCTGACTTTTGAGAATTTTACAGGCTTCAAATCCTTGAAGAGAGTTTTATCATATGTCATGTGGTTTGTACAACCACTATCAATCAGCCAGCATTCAGAACTACTCCTTGCTGAGAAGCATGTTGCCACAAAAATTTGATCTTCTTCATCTTGCTCTACAACCTTGGCATTGGCTTCATGTTGTTGGAATTTGCCTTTTCAAATTACAGCTTCATGTCCAAGCTAATTGCACTTGTTTCACTTTGAGTCTGGTCTTCTCCAACATCTGAACGGTGGGTAACCTATTTTGCCACAATGCTCACAAGGTGGGTAATTTTTCTTTTTACCTTTGTCTTTGCTTTGGTTGCTTTGACTACTTCCAACTTGATGATGCTTTGCTGGTAAAGCACCTTCAACCACATGATCTTGTCTCATAAGCCTTCGCTTCTCTTGGGCCTGTAATGCTTGTAGCACTCCTGCTAAGGTGACTTTGGACAGATCCTTCGTATTCTCCAAAGTAGTTATTGATGCTTCGTATCTCTCTGGCACTGTGACCAGAATTTTTTCCACAATTCTGGAATCAGTGAATTCAGTGCCGAGTAATCTAACCTTGTTCGCAATGGAAAGCAACCTGTCAAAGTATTCTTTGATTGTCTCAAAATCTCTCATTCTCTGCATCTCGAATTCCCTCATCAAGTTAAGCACTTGCATGCCTCGAATCCTCTCATCCCATGCGTATTCTTCCTTTAAGTAGTCCTAAATTGCTTTTGGTGTTTTGAGAGTCATGATTCTGGTGAAGATTATTGATGAAACACCAGTAAAGAGACATGATCTTGCCTTTTCCTTCTTGGTTTTTTTCTCCTTGTGAAATTTTATTTGAGCCATGGTAGGATTGTTCGGCAGCGGAGGAATTTCGTAATCCTCTTCCACGGCTTCCCAAAGGTCCAACGCCTCCAAATAAGACTCCATTTTAACTGCCCAAAGGTCATAGTTGTCTCCATCAAAGGTGGGCGGAGCAATTTGTGAGAAACTTTCTTCACCTTCCATTTTCACAAGCCCCGTAAGAAGAAAGCTCTGATACCAACTGTTGGTTTTATTATAGCAGAGAAATTGAGAAAATGGGAATTCAGTATTTTATTCATGACAGCCAAAACACTTATAGTGTTTACAAAAGTAAAGCAAACCACCACCACATTAGGAACGTGGGGTAACTGACTAGACTTGCTCCTAAAGTTTAGGATCCACTAATTGACTAAAACAAAAACTGAAACAATAATAATAAATAAATAAAAAACTTAATGCAGTCCAAAAGCAAATAATTAACACTAACTGTGACTATCTTAACTCTAATATTGACCACATTCCTAGTTATGTGTGGTGCAGTAACTGGAGTTCCAAATTTATGGTTAAAGGTGGGATAAAATGGAGTATAGGATTGGGAGAGGAAATTTTGGTTTGGGGCCATAATTGGTTATCAGATGGTACATTTCTGATTAATCCTTGGCCTCATAATTTGGTTGTGAGTAATCTTAAAGTCTCATATTTGATGGTCCAAATGGTAAACAGTAAAACCAAGAATTGATCTCAGCGCTTGTAGAGGAAGATACCACTCAAAGGATTCAGAATACTCCTCTTTTCTCTGCGGTCCTGATTGATAAATTGTTATGGAAGCTTGATAATAACGGTGATTTTTTGGTTCGCAGTGCTTACAAATTATGTATCAATGATGCCATCGACACCTCTCATCTTAGAATCAAGGAGAATTGTTTGTGGAACAATTAACCCTCCCAGAGTTAAGAAGTTTATGTGACGTCCGTGTAGAGATTGTGTATCTACTAGAAGGAGAATGTTGGACAAAGGTATCAATTGTCCTTCAAATTGTGTCAGATGTAGGAATGGTGAAGAGAACAACTATGATCTTTTTCTCCAGTGTCCCAAAAGTATTGAATGTTGGAAAAATTTAGGCCTTTGGTCTATGTTGCAGCAAGCTAGTGACAATGGAGAGATTTTTGTGTCTGTAGTTTTTTCTTTTTTGCAGATATCCAATAAAGACCAACGGGAGATTTTTTCCAGTTACTTTATGAGTATCTGGGAAGGGAGAAATAATCATGTTTTGAATCAGGAGGAAGAATCCCCGAATCTTATTTGTCAGCGAGCTTCTCAGATGTTGACAGATTGGAGAGAGGCCCAACAACACTATTCCAATAATAAGATTATTAACCCTTATCCAGAAAGTACCAGATTGACACTATGCCAAAATTGACTTTAGACAGCGCCACATAGACAACGCTTATGCCCTAAGCGCTGCTATAGGTTTTTAGTAAAAAAAATTAAAAAAATTAGAATAAGCGCTGCTAAAGGTATACTATAGACAATGCTTATTATAAGCACTGCTATAGGCCTTACCATAGACATCGCTTTCTTTCCCTAAGCGCTGCTATAGGTTTTCAGTAATAAAAAAAATAGAATAAGCGCTGCTAAAGGTTATACTTTAGACAACGCTTACTAAAAGCGCTGCTAAAGGTGTTATTCTAGGAAGCGTTGCTAAAGCCTAAAGTGCTGCTAAAGGGTATACCTTAGACAGCACTGCTAAAGGGTATACCTTAGACAATGCTTTCCAGAAGCGCTGCTAAAGGCATTACTCTAATAGCGCTGCTAAAGGTAATACCTTTAGCAGCGCTTCTGGAAAGCATTGTCTAAGGTAATTAAATAGTGTCTTAATCCCTAAATTGGTTATCAGATTTCCAGAAATCCCATATTTTACAAACGAAACCCCACACCCAGAAAATGCTCCTGTTCATCTTCTTCTCCAACTCGTCTCCTCCCATTCACCGTCCAAGCGTGGTTCTTCCTCCAACTCTTCTCCAAATCGTCTCCTCACCGTCCAACTGTGGTTCATGCCAGAAAGCTTCTGATTTGTTGTCTCGTTACAGAGAAACCTGATTCAAAAACAGTGTGAGCCTTTACCTAGAAGAAGAAGTTTCGCAAAATCGGTTTCATCTAAGGTAAAATTTCTTCATCCTTTTCTGGTTTCACTATGGAAGCCTGTTAGTAATAAAACAGTGAATTGGAATGGTTTTAACTGTAAGAGTTTCGAGTGTTTGAATGGTAGGAAACTGAATAGAGATTGTGTTCATTGCTTTGATTTGGTTAATGGATATGAGAATCAAAGATTTGTTAAGTCTAAGAGTAAGAATGATTTTCTTGTTGATGATGTTTTGCAATTAGGAAATGGTGGGATTAGAATAGGTTTTGATATTGGAAATGGCTCGGGGTCTTTTGCGGCGGTTATGGCTAAGAGGAATGTTACCGTGATTACTAGTACTCTTAATGCTAATGGTCCTTTCAATGAGTTTATCGCAGCGAGAGGATTTTTTCCGGTTTACTTGAGTTTGGATCATAGGTTTCCGTTTGTTCAATCTAGTATTCAACTTAGTAATAGTAAAAATAACACAAATCATGAATCTTCGAATGAGTTCACAACTAAGCTAATGTCTCTAAAATTGTAACATTGACGATCATTAATTGAATATGTTATAGGACCACAACAGTAACATTCGTGGATATGCTCCTTTCACTCACACGTTATAATCCTCATTTCTAGAATTGTTCTAATCACATGTTTGATTTTTGTTGACAACACACACTCTTTAAATTCATTGTACTCCCACCATATTGCTTATAATCCAAGTTAGTAATAATCAACACAAGAGGTTCACGTAACAATGACATATTCACTTGAATAATAAAAGCATACACTATAGAACTCAAATTTATTTTAAATCCGTGTTGTTGTACCCCAAAATTTGCCCTCTCAATTCTCAAGGCCTTTCTTACAAGGATTTTCAAGGTTCAAGCTTGAACAAGTGCATTTGGATGTTCCAAATACCAAAATTAAAAGGAAACTGTCAAAAATGGAAAAAAACAGATAAAAATATTATTTTGACAAAAATTGGAGAAATACAAGTGTTCTTCGTTTCAGCTCTTTTGATTGGCCTTTAGGCATCTTTCGATCAGCATCCTTCGGTTGACTCTTGGCCTCCTTCGATTACTCAAAATGGATGCTAGCGTGCCTCTTTCGCCTGGGCATGTGACTTCTTGTTGCAGGCTTCGTTTGTGACTTTTGCTGCCTACATTGCTTGCCTTGAAAACCATGTTTGCTGGCCACAAGTGCCCCCTGCATGGTTGACCAGAAACCCTTGCCTAAGGAAAAAGAAATTTTTTGAGCGGTGCTTTAAGTACCTTTCAATTGGCATTCTGAAAGACCCTTCGATTGGTATTCTGAAGGAGCCTTTCGATTGGCATGGATAATTCCCTTCGATTGGCATTATGGACAAGCACTTCGATTGGCATTGTGTCAAGGCCTTCGATTGGAATTCTGAAAGACCTTTTCGTTTGGCACCCTGGGCCAAGCCTTTCAATTGGCATGCCACGGGATCCTTCGATTTAGCATTGGGTCAAGGCAGCTTCGACAGACATGTTAACCATGTCTTTCGATTAGCATGAACAGCACCTTTCGAATGACCTGTTAACAAAGCCTTTCGATTGGAATTTTAACAAGTACCCTTTGATTGGTATATGGACAAATACCCTTCAATTGGCATTTCAAAAGGTCCTTGGACTGGAACTTCAGAGTGTCATTCGACTGGAACTTCAGAGTTTCCCTTAATAAGAACATCAGAGCGAAATGACCTTCGAATGGCATTTCAGTGCAGAGTTTCTCTTAATCTAAGATGCTCTGATGAAGGAAGTTCTGAACACTTCGAATAAGAACTTAGACTCATCACAAGGACAAGGGCTGGTAGAAGTTGTCTAATAGGGAAGGTTCTAAATGGATTCGAATTGGACTTTGAAGCTGGCAAAGAAGGGCCATTCGAAGAACATACAGTTGGCCATTCGAAGAACACACAGTTGGCCCATTTGAAGGACACACAGCTGGTGAAAACGAATGCTGTTTTGTTCCAGTCTGGTTGAAAGGTGTAGAAAGATGGAGGATTCGACTCAAAAGATCAAGTTGGACATTCAGACCCATAGGCTAGGCCACGTGTCTTCCCTTTTTAGGCCTGTACCCATTTATTGTCTAAGACCACTTGCACTTAATAGCACAATACCACCTTTTAGGAAAGTCTGTCTTGAGCCTTGCACCTATTTTTCCTTCAGTATGAAGCAACCCCATCTGAACCATTCATCTTGATTTTTGTGGCACAAGTGGACATTTACTTTCCAGCTGGGCCTTATTTTATTATTTTTGCTCCACAGAAGCATGAGTCACAGCTTCTGCACCCCAACTGCTAAGAGGCCCCCACATGTACTATTTTATCATTTATTTGCAAGGATGGCTTTGGACAACAGGTCCATTCTTTCTCTATAAATAGAGGAACATTTACAAAGCTGAGGGAGGACTTTTTTTGTCCAGAGGAACGTATCTTCAAAATCCTCACACACCACAAAATTCTCAAACACTTAAACACTTAAACACTTAAACACTTAAACACTTAAACACTTAAACACTTAAACACTTAAACACTTAAACACTCAAACACATACCCAGAATTCAAACAACAAATCCAGAACTGCATCCTCCTGCCTAACACCAGAACATCAAACCTGTGTTACAAATACAAGCCTAAGGCACAACAAGCCTTGAGGCCTGCATAACCTCAAAACCTGCCTTCCTTACCAAAGCCAGAAAACTCCAGCCAGTTCAACTGCAACTGCAAACAAACCTGCCTAAAGCCAGTCCAACTGCAACTGCAATCAAGCCTGTATCAAAACTAACAAAAACTCAGACCTACCTGCATCAAATCAAAGAGCAAACACTTATCCCCTTAGAATCTGAAACATCCCTATACCTTGTTACCCTTCAAAACCAGTAGGAAGAACCTCACACTTGCTGCTTCTCTTTCTTATCCAGTATCAAAGACATAACTCCTGGTTCCTCCCTTTGAATCCAGAAGCATTCAAGGAAATCACTTAAATACCCAGCACACGTTCCAGCCTCAAGCAAAGTAAGTCATTCTTAACCTTGAACCCTTCATTTCTGGCATAACATGTAAATAAGCTCCCTTTTCGTTTCAAACATATACATAGTGTTTGTTACCTTTTTGTTTCCACTCTTTTAGTTTGTTTTTATTGTCTCTCCTTTTGGTTTTGTTCTTTGGTTTGTTACAAATGCTCTAAGAACTAACCTGGCCCTGAGGTAATGATAGCATGGCCTTGGTCCATGTTGCTATTTAATGTCTCAAATGAAATAAACAAAAGACAGGAGTATGAAACGAAGCCCCAGGCTTCCTCACTGAATCTAGACCCAATCGAAGGAGACAGAAAGGAAGATTGCATCTTGCACAGATTCCAGGCCCAATCGAAGAAGGAAACAAGGCAGAAAGGCCCAGCCAGAGGCACACTTGCACTAAGTCCAGGCTCAGACGAAAGGTACTTCCATGCTGGTGCCAGCCTCGAAACGAAGTACATGACCTGATTGGTGCCAAAGCCCAATCGAAGGCCATGACCTCACTGGCGCGATTTCCCAATCGAAGGCCATGACCTCACTGGCGCGAATTCCCAATCGAAGGACAGGACCTTACTGATGCCAGCCCCCAATCGAAGGAGGCCAATAAAATGCAAATCGAAGGGTGCTCCTGCCTGGGTCGAAAAACACTCATTTCTCTTGCTTTTACCTTATTTTTGCCTTTATATTCTCATCCAATTCAATATGGTTGTAATAGTGTATGATATTTATTTCCTGCATTTTTATTGCTTTGTACAAATGCTAGTAATTAGGTGTGTATGGCAAGATAAAATCAACAATTAGACAACCCAAAAAATCAAAGATAACAATGCATGCAATCGAACAAACTTGCACACGTACACCCCTAGGGTAATTCCACTTGTTGCCTTACAAAAATGGCCATGTTATGCATGTGGGATGTCTTAGCACAAACGAATTAAAAAAAAGATCATAGTCCCTCGATGACGCTATCAAAGTTGCCTTTCAAAAATGATCTTAGTCCCTACAGAAAAGTGCTAAGTCATTTCAAAACATTGCTATCATGGTCATACGATGACTCGCGCCTGTCCCGTTAACATCCTAACACAAGGTTGTTCACCAAATACAATGGTGAAACAACACTGTTAAAAGGGTTAAAACATAAGAAAGATCTTTGAGTAAAATAGGGTAGACAACTCTTAGTTACTTGATCAAAAATCTTGCAAAACATCCTTGCTGTTTTTTAAAACACGCTCCACAACACAATTTCAAAACAACTTTCAAAACATTGAAAACCTTTCAAAAAGACAAACACCTTTGTATACATTCAAACAAGAATCATTACAAAGGTTGCCACAACGATGGCCTATTTTCAAAACATCTTTCAAAATCACACACAAAGCACCATTTCAAACAATTGAAAATGCAAAGCAAGTGATCTAAGCAAGTAACTAAGAGCCCATGGATAACCATGGATAAAAAGGGTGCTAATACCTTCCCTTTCTATAATCTACTCCCCGAACCCAAGAAAACATCTCAAAGGTATTTCCTGTGCTTTTTGACCTTTCCTTAGGATAAAATAAAAAGTCGGTGGCGACTCTTGCTAAACCGAAACATTTGCGAACACAAACGCAAAACCCAAGTCAGTTCTCCCACTGTATCACACGTGTATACTTTGTGTTTTGACAGAAACGCATTATACTATTTTGTGCCCTAATTAGTGTTTTTGTTTAACTTAGATAATAGTTAAAACCATGGATAAAAAATGGATGTGTGCCGATCGATTGTCAAAAGAGTACGAGAATGGGGTATTAGAGTTCGTTAAGTTTGCTGTTGAACACGCTGAAGACCCGGATAGAATGAAATGTCCTTGCTTGGGTTGTTGTTATGTGGGTCGGGTTGATGCAAATGGATTGAAATCGCATTTACTAATGCGCGGAATTGATCGAAGTTATACGTGTTGGATATTTCATGGTGAGAAAAGCATCGAGAATGTTGAACCGGGGGTGAAAAGTAATGCCACCTATGTTTCGTACGACAATGCCACAGATACATATGATTGTGATCGAGTCGAAGAGATTGCAGAAGCACTTGAAGAAGATCTTCAAGATTGTCCCAAAATGTTTGAGAGGTTGGTAAGCGATGCGGAGAAACCGTTGTATAAAGATTGCCCCAAATTCACAAGATTGTCTGCGGTATTAAAGTTGTACAACTTAAAGGCACGCAATGGATGGTCGGATAAAAGTTTCACACAGTTATTAGCCCTTTTGAGAGATATGCTTCCTGAGGATAATGTTCTTCCTAATCGAACCTACGAGGCCAAAAAAATGTTGTGCTCTATTGGCATGAGCTATGATAAGATACATGCACGTCTAAATGATTGTATTTTGTTTCGAAATGAATATGCATCGTTGAATGAGTGCCCAAAGTGCGTTTTATCTCGATATAAGAAAAAATTATATTCAGCGAAAGTCTTATGGTATTTTCCTATTATTCCGAGATTTAGACACATGTTTCATAGTGAAACCGATGCTAGACACTTGACTTGGCATGCAAATGAAAGAATTATCGATGGAAAGTTTCGACATCCGGCAGATGCACCACAGTGGAAGAAAATTGATAATGATTATCCTAATTATGGAGGAGAAACAAGAAACCTTCGCTTGGCATTATCTAAGGATGGAATGAACCCGCATGGTCTTCAAAGTATCTCACATTCCACATGGCCTGTGATTCTTATGATTTATAACCTACCTCCATGGCTATGTATGAAGCGCAAGTACATGATGTTATTTATGTTAATTTCTGGGCCTAAACAACCAGGGAATGACATAGATGTATACTTGAAACCTTTAATCGAAGATTTGATGATTTTATGGGAGAACGGTGTGGAGGTTTATGATGGATATAGGAAAGAAAGTTTCAATTTGAGGGCGATGTTGTTTGGCACAATTAACGATTTTCCAGCATATGGAAATCTATCCGGGTATAGCATTAAAGGTGAAAAAGTGTGTCCTGTCTGTGAAGATGGAACCAATACGACACGATTGAAACTTTGTCAGAAGAATTTCTTTCTCGGTCATCGTAGATTCTTAAATTCAAAACATCAATATCGTGGATGGAGAAAAGCGTTCAATGGAAATACCGAACAACGTAGAGCTCCACCTGGATTGACAGGTGATAAAATTTATGAAAATGTGAAAGATGTGAGTATTCAGTTTGGCAAGCCTTTTGCACATAAAGTTGTCACAGGTGGGTGGAAGAAGAGGTCAATTTTTTTTGAATTGCCATATTGGAAATCTTTGTACGTAAGACATTTTCTTGATGTTATGCATATTGAAAAAAATGTATTTGAAAGTGTTATTGGTACGTTACTCAATATAAAAGGAAAGTCTAAGGATGACCTTAAAGCAAGAGAGGACATGGTAGAGATGGGAATAAGAACTGAATTAGGACCCGTGAAGAAAGGAAGACGAACATATCTACCACCTGCTGCTTATACTCTATCTAGAAAGGAAAAGAAAATATTGTGTAAGTTTCTGAGTGAAGTTAAAGTTCCAGAAGGTTACTCCTCAGACATTAGAAGACTCGTGTTCATGAAAGACCTCAAGTTAAAGAGTCTGAAGACACATGATTGCCATGTCATAATGGAACATTTTCTACCAATAGGTATACGTTCTATTTTGCCAGAAAAAGTAAGAAGCGCTATAACTAAATTGTGTTTTTTTTCCAGGTCAATTTATAGTAAGGTGATCGATCCTGAGATCTTACTAGTATTACAAAAAGAAATCGTTATTACTCTGTGTGACCTTGAAATGTATTTTCCTCCATCATTTTTTGACATTATGGTACATCTTGTTGTTCATCTTGTGAAAGAGACACAATTGTGTGGACCAGCTTATATGAGATGGATGTACCCTGTTGAACGTTATATGAAAATATTAAAAGGGTACGTGAAAAACCGAAGTCGTCCAGAGGGTTGTATCGTTGAGCGATACATTTTTGAAGAAGCGGTTGAGTTTTGTACTGATTTTTTGTCCAATGTGCAATCCATTGGACTCCCCAAATCTCATTTTTTCAAAAAAAAAGAAGGTGAAAAATTAATTGGAAATGAAATTGTGACAATATCAAGGGATGAACGGGATCAAGTGCATTTGTATGTTCTGCACAATGACACTGAGGTTGAGCCGTTTATTGAAATGCACAAGGCTATACTCCGAGGTGAGAATCAAAGTAGAAATGAAAATTGGATAGTACGAGAGCACAATCAAAGTTTTATACAGTGGTTTAAGGATCATATATATTCAAAGTTTCATTCAGATCCCGCTTCAATATCAGACAGGTTGAGATGTTTGGCATATGGTCCAAGTTCGATTGTGTTCTCTTATAGAGGATACAGAATTAATGAATACACATTTTATACCAAAGAACAATATGAGAAAAGTACTATGCAAAATAGTGGTGTCACAGTGGTATGTGAAGCAATGCACATTTCTAGTATGAAGGACTTAAACCCCAAATATGAAAATTTGTCATATTTTGGGGTTATCAATCACATCTGGGTGTTTGATTACGAGAAGTTTCAGATTCCTATCTTTGGTTGCAAGTGGGTACATACTAGTGGCATACGAATAGATAAGTCAGGGTTTTTGCAAGTGGATCTTAGTAGGGTGGGGTACAAATATGAGCCTTTTATTCTAGCCTCTCAAGCTAAACAAGTGTTCTATGTCACAGACCCGAAGAGTACGAAATGGTCTATAGTGCTTTCATCTAACAAAGTGATTGATGATAAAAGTGTGGATCAAGGTGATGTTGATGTTGAGAATGAGTCGTATATTAGAAACGATCGAGATGAAAATACTACAGCGGATGAATCATATATCAGAAAAGATCATGATGGGGGAATTTGGATCAATCCCTCCGTCCGTGTTCTTAAGAGACAAGTAATTCGGAATCCAACCAAGAAAAGAAAGAGATGTTAGTGATAGAGGTAATATATATTCCTCCATACCTGTTAACACTTAGCAAACTTCTAATAAATTATATATTTGTCATTTTATATACTTAATTGATATTTGTCATTTTATATACTGAATAGATATTTGGAATTAAATATTTGTCATTAGATACTAACGTTTTTCTTTATTACAGGTTAGATGGCTAGTAACGAGGAGCACCCACACGATGATTTATTAATGATGGGGACAATGATGGAGGAAAATCCAGTAAGGGAGTGGAAAAAGAAATTAAAAGAGGAAAAAGTATTATGAAGAATATCATTCGTGATAGAGATAGAGGTATAAAATACAATGTGCATTGGAGTCCAAATGACCAATTAATTGAGCCTAACGGTTCTAAATTGACAAGTTACATTGGTACACTTGTAAGGAGAGAAATTCCAATAACTTGTGATGAGTGGAGATATGATAAGCTGGATGATGCTAAAAACAAAATCTGGAGTGAGATACAAGTACTTTAAATTATGTCTTTAAATTACAATTATGAACTTTAAATTATGTCTTTAAATTACTTATACTAACGCACTTTGTGTATGTTTTTTGTAGAGGTCTTTCAACATTGATGACAGAAGAAAAGATTATTGTCTTGGATTGGCCGGCAAAATACTAAGAGGGTTTAGAACATATTTAAACAGAAAATATCTTAGAGATGTCGAAAAAAAATTTGTTGATGCAGAGCGTCCAGCAGAATATGCAGATGCGATTTCAGTTAAAGAATGGGATGTTTTTAAAGCCAAACGGAAAACCCCAAAATTTTAGAGTGTAAGTGACGTAAATCATCAAAGAACATCATCTCCCGCATACCCATACAAAAAAGGGCGTTTGGGATATGCACGATTAGAACAAAAAATAGTAAGTATTTACAAATTGCAATGATATACTTGTTCATCAAGAGTTATAACTGAGCTTGTTTTTTGCGTTAATGTGTAGTTAAAAGAGGAGAGTAGTTCTGAAACATCTCTTCTGGAGCATGTTTTGTGGAAGGCTGCCCGTTTGGGTAAGGATGGAGTTCTTAAAGAAGATGTACAACAAATTTTTGAAAAATGCGTAAGTGTAACATTAATTCTAATTATATCAAAATTTTATTAACATATAGTATTCATGTTTTTCCAATATTCATATGAATTTCAGGAGAGTCTGTCTCAGTCGACATCTCCACAAGATGATTGCAGGAGCATACTTAGTCGAGCATTAGATGTTCGTGAGTATTCTGGTCGGGTGAGGGGTAAAGGACATGGGGTTACTCCAAGCTCCTTGAAAAAGAACAACCCAAAGACAAAATCTGCTAGCAATAAATAACTGCAGGCAAGGTTGGATGCATTAGAAGCTGAAGTTCTTGAATTGAGGAAGGAAAAAGCAAGACAGTACCAATCAGAAAGGGAAGCTTCGGGTGTTAAAGAAACTAGTGACATAGCTAGTATCAATTGTGCAGCTCAACCAAGTATTCCCGAGGTACTTACATATATTATTATGAAATTAAATTAGTGTAATTTATTTAACTGACATATATACACATTAACGATGTCATATTTATTATTGATTTTAGGGTATTTCACCTTGTAAACTCTTTTTAGAGACACCAACTTATCGCATGGTTGGCAAGGGAAAGTCCATAACACTTTGGGAGAAGTACTTCATCATAGACCGCTCCCTTCTGGATATTTGAAAGTGTTGATTTATATTGCTTTAGAGGAGGGTGCGTTATTACCAATCCCAGATGAAGTTTCGGATGCAACATTGGTGGGAGAGGCAATAGGAGCATTTGTTGCATGGCCGTCAAGACTCGTTCGCATAGATGGTGAGGTATAATTAAAACCGTTATGAACCTTTTAGTACTCAAATTTTTTATGTTCGTTTTACTTACTTTTTTTTTGCATGGTAATGTTAGACTCCTACAAAACCCAAACCAAAAAATAAAGGGATTACGCGGCCAAAGGAGTCAGTGACAGCAAAAAAATAGGTACAACATAATTATATGATATTTATGCTTAGATAATGTTAATTTGTCGTCCTATACTTGACCACTCTAATTTTATGATATTTAGATTATTCCTGCTAAAGAGATTGAAGTTGTAAGTAGGGGTAAGGAGCCTGTAATTAGCAACATTCCCACAGAAACAAAGAGTGTTGCTAAGAGGACCAGGGCTAGAAAGAAAACTACTTCACAATATAGGTCGTGCCTTCAGACATTTATAAGCTTCACAACTATTTCGCAAGGTGGTACTTCTCTTATACCCATGGATGAAGGGATTTATGGTTCTGAAGGCATGACGGCAATTGGTAAGGAAGATTTGGAAGAAGTTTTTGGACACTTGACATTAGGCATCGCTGTTATCAATACATACATCAGGTATACTCCAATCAACTTTGTTTAATTAATTGCAGAATTTATTTACTCATTTCAATGAATAATTAATGTTAATGATGTTTTTATTTAAGGTTTCTGTATGACAAGTTGATTCGCCCGCGTGGATTGGAGTCCAGATTCGCTTTCATAAATCCCAACATTGTCCACGCAGGGTCAATCATCTCAAAACCAGATGAAGTAATAGCATTTGTGCTCAGTTTATTTATGGCCAGCAAAGATACAAAAAAATTGTTCTTTTTACCATATAATACTGGCCCCAAGTAAGATTTTCATTCTAAATTTCCTCTATTATAATTTTTCTTTTTTTAACGTTGTGCAGAAAATTTCCATCTAACCTTTGTTTAATATTCCAGTGAACACTGGTTATTGGTTGCAATTAATCCTGTGAGAGAAATTGTATATTATCTGGATTCATTGGGCAATGATTGGACAACATACCCAGATATGAAGAAGACGATTGACACGTAAGTGAGATTGTTCCAAAATATTACTGTGTATATTTAATTATTTATGTGCGATAGTTCTAAATATTCGTTATTATTTTATTATAGCATTCTACAAAGTTTTCGAGCACAAAGAGATATTCAAGTACCAAGGAGTAGAGTCAACAATATTTCTTGGATCAAAGTGGAGGTATAGATTTTCACAATTTTGATTATATAGCGATGATACTTGATAAAACAATTTAAAGTGTATATCTTGATGTATATCCATATTTTCTTTCCATGTGTAGTGTCCTCGTCAGTGCAATGGTGTAAATTGCGGTTATTTTATGTTGAGGTTTATGAAAGAAACTATTCTTTTGGACCGATTAGAGATTCCATCCACGGTATGAATTTCTAACTTAGGAATTATTTTCATATTTCTCATAAAATGACTTAGTATTTTAATTAAATCATACTATGTTATATTATTATGTAGTATTTTAATGAATTCAAGTGTGCTTCATACTAAAAAGATCAATTGGATGAACTTATGTAGGATTGGTGCCAATTTATTATGGAGTTGAGAGTTTTATTATAAGGTATAACTTTGAGTTTTGAGAATATAATATATGTCGTTATAGTTGTGTTACAATATTATTGTTTTTGTTGTTGTTATTTGGTAACTTGTATGAATTTTGATTTTTTGATTTTGTTTTAGGTTATATAGGTGCAGCTCGATGTAGAAGATAAAGTTATTTTGTAATTCATTGTTGATTTTGTTTCATTGTTGTATATACTAATGTTGTTGTTGTGTATATTGTGCAAAAAGGATTGAAGAGATGAATATTGATGTTGTTATAATATTGTTTCATTGTGGTATATTGATGTTGTTGTTTAAAATGTTATAATGAAGCTATAAATTCTGGTGCAAAAATGGTGAGATTAATTTTGATAGGCAGCGTTTTGTTTTAAATGAAAAAAAAATTATATTAAAAAAAATAATAAGGAAAAGCGCTGCTAAAGGGGGGGAATAGACATCGCTGTCTAAAGTGTTAGAAAAAAATTATATTAAAAAAATAATAAGGAAAAGCACTGCTAAAGGGGAGGGGGGAATAGACAGCGCTTTTAATGAGAAGCGCTGTCTAAAGTGTTAGAAAAAAATTATATTAAAAAAATAATAAGCTAGGGGGGGGGGGAGTAGACATCGCTTTTAATGAAAGCGCTGTCTAAAGTGTTAGGAAAAAAATAATAAGGAAAAGCGCTGCTAAAGGGGGGGGAGAGGGGAATAGACAGCGCTTTTAATGAAAGCGCTGTCTAAAGTGATTGAAAAAAATATATTAAAAAATAATAAGGAAAAACGCTGCTAAAGGGGGGGAATAGACAGCGCTTTTACCAAGCGCTGTCTAAAGTTTCACATTAAAAGCGTTGTCTAAAGTGTAAGCGCTGCTAACGAGGGTACCTATAGCAGCGCTTTTGAAATTACATAAGCGCTGTCTATACCTTTAGCAGCGGAGGTTTTAGCAGCGCTTTTAAGCGCTGTTAAAGGCCTAAAAAAGCGCTGTCTAATCCCTTGTTTGGCATAGTGTGAGCAAACCTGTGAGGGGTCGCGTCAAGTTTAATGTGGATGCGTCTTTTACTCATAATAAAGTTGGTATGGGTGCTTGTATTAGAGATAATGTGGGTCAGTTCGTTGCAGCCCAGACATAATGGTTTTCACCATGTACTGATGTTGTTATTGGAGAAGCTATAGGACTCCTATCAGCCTTAAAGTGGGTTCATGAAATGGGGCACGCTAATATGGATCTTGAGTTAAATGCAAAGCGAGTTGTGGACAATGTAACTAATATGAATCCGAATGACTAGGATTTCAGTGCTATTGCTGGCGAGTGTAACCGGTTGATAGCATTTTTCTTTAGAAACTCTCATGTTAAATTCGTTAGAAGACAAACTAATGAGATTGCTCATGCTCTAGCACGAGTGACTCCATCTTTTATTAGTTTTCATAATTTTGTTGATATTCCAACATATATCCAATATATTACTATTAATGAAATGAGTCAATAAAAAATAAATAATTGAGATCTTGAAATTACTACAAATTATTAAATCTTTAAATAGCGGAGATTTTTTAATCTTGCACGCACCGGAAAGTAAAAAAAAAAAGTTGAACTTTTTGATCTTCTACTGTAAAAGACCAATTAAAGTCTCACATCTTAAACAACACCCAAGAACAAAATTGGACAAAGAAAAAACAATAGTATAGATATGGCACAAAACACAACAAGCACCAAATTAAACACCAATAAAAACACAAACTAACAATTTTTAACTGAAGAAAGCCAACAACATACATACATGTTATACATGTCGTATTGTGTCTTTTGAATTATTCTTTCCGTGTCAAATTAGACGTCTTTTTTAATTTGATTTTGTAATTTTATTGAACTTCTTATAATGAGATAATATTAAAATTAACATATCATATATTAAAATCTTAATAGGTGTTATTAGTGTCAAAAATATTAAAATCTTAATAGGTGTTATTAGTGTCAAAAATATTTGGATGAAATGATAAAAATCTGTTTCAATTTAACTAATCTATACAATTGCTAGACACAAGGATTTTACATTGGAAATGTGTAATTCAAAGGTATGCATGCTGAACAATAGTTCCAATAAAGAGCACTGTTATTTGGATTTAATACCCTAACCACTAGACAAGGTGCATGCGTTTCCATTTTTATGTTTCAATAAATGCCAATATACTAAGTTTTCGGTCAATATTCGCCATAAAATTGATGTGATCACACACCACGAGATATAATTGATCACATTTGTTTTCTTTGTGCAAGAACCCAACATAATTGACATGTGAACGCGATAGTCAAAGAAGAAATTCAAGTGCTTCAATCAATTTTTCTAGCAACTTAGAACCAAAAGATAAATCTTTAAATAGGCATAGATTTGACATAGTAATGTTATTTGATGATTTCAACCTTGAAATCTATAGACCAGTAAATGAAATGTTTCAATAACAAAATAAACAATAAACAATTTATATTGCGAATTCTTTTAATTTTTTTTTTGTCAGCAATATTCCCCTGCTACTTGTGATAACACATTTACAATGACAATCATCATTTGTCATTTGTTGCTGTCCATATTTTTCATAGAACCTCTATTTGAACCATCCTTGCAAGAGTCAGCAAATTTTTCGAGAAGACCTACATGTTAAGTAAACACTTTTGATCAAACCAAGCATTAGAGAAAAGGTTGGTCTGACCATATATGAAGAAAAAAAATGGATATTCAGTAAGTTCCATTGCATAGATCACATATTCAAATATGAATTGTTCCATTGCATAGATCACATATTTAAATATGAATTATGAACGCAATGAAAATTATTGTTGGTGTAAGTCCTAGAGACCAATACTTTTGATACTTGTATCAAATTATTTATTAATAATAAAAGATATTTCTTTATTATGTTTGTTTTTCCAAAATAATAAAGTACTTAGAATAGTTCGTCTGTTTAATGAAAGTTAAGTGTGACTTAATTATGAGATCTCATTAAACATAAGGACGTTATTTAAAGTATCTGTAGTTGAGTTTTATTGTGAAGTGGGATAACATTAAAGCATTGAGATTATTATGAAGATAGACTGATGATCACATCTCATGGATAAGGAGTTACCAAGTCTTGACATAGGTATGAATATTATGAGTAATATTTATACTGGATTGACCCACTATGAGAATACTACATAGAATATTATGCAAGGTGTCATAATTTATTCTCATGGTGATAATGGTGTATACCACCCTTCAACCTGAAACCACTATGGACCCTAGATGTAGAGTTAAGTACTTTATTACTGATCAAACATTATCTGTAACTGGATGACCATAAAGACAGTTGATGGATACTTCACAAAACAGGCTGAGGGACATGAGTGACCTATATGGAATTTTCCCATCCTGCATAACAGAAGGGAAAAAAGATAATTGTACAATATTGAACTGGACAAGGGTGACACGGTCTACGCCCTGTGCTCAATATAGATATAAGGGGAACAAGATAATTGTACACAAAAATATTATCACAAATGTTTTTTCAGATCACATGACATTTTTGTGACTTGAGTAACAGTGATTTGTTTCTAGATACCGCTCACTATTTATTATGTTAAATGTGTAATTTAATATGATTTCTAATGTTGGAAAACCTACTGGGTCACACACATAAGGACAGGTTGATGAGAGATAGAGTAAATAAGGAACACCGTAAGGTACGGTGCACTTAAGTGAATTGTAGAACACTGTAAGATATGATACACTTAAGTGAAATACGGAATATGGTAAGGTATCACGCGCTTAAGTGATATGCGATATATCATAAGGTATGATGCCCCGTACGGTTAATTGGGCTTTTAACTTGGAGCACACACAAGTGGTTCTATAAATAAATCCCTTGTGCTGAAGCATTTCACTTGATGAAATTTCAGTCTTGAAACCCTAGCCGTAGTTTGTCTCACTCTCTCACTCAAAGTTTTTGTTCGTAAGCAGGTAGCCCTGTGACCGAAAGCGATCTATTTGTGTGGACTGAGTAAAGGTGTTGTTATTCATCAACGCTCGTGATCACAACATCGAAAGTATGAATCGCCACAAGAGGTAATATATTCTATCACTGACCATGTTCGTTCGTAAGGATTGCTAAAGGAAAATTTTAATTTCCGCTGCGTTTTGGATCATAATTTTCCTTCAGTGGTATCAGAGCCACTTACTAAACCATGGATCTGATAACTATTTATTTTCTATATGTTCTGTATTAATAGGATTAAAACACATAATGAATTGAATAATAATCGAGTAAATTAAATTTCGACATCATGGTGTGTATGATTTAGGTGAATCGATGTTGACTATGTTTCAAAATCTGACACTAGTATGGTGAAGAAGTGATACATCGGTCGTCCATAAGTTACACTAATATGATCGATCAACTTTATATATGATATAAACAATTATGGTGCAAAGATGGTATATTAGATATGTTGTTTTGATTTCTTCCAGTCAATCACATAATGATTGTTATTCTTTTGAAAGATCATTGTTCATTCGCTTCAGAATCCAATATTTGTATGGTGAAGCAGTGTCATATTGATTGATTATACTAATTATCAATTGAGTTGTGTTTGACGGTATGAAATTATTTGCATTACGGTACAAGGGTTGTGCTATCAGAGAGTTATGGGGATTAGGATTGTAACAACACAAGTGTTGTGCGAAAAATGATGTTGATTTCAAATAAATTGTTCATTAAAATTTTGCGTCGGGGCGCTGCCCCTAACAACCCCGCAAGGAGGCGGAACCCCCGGCTAACTCTGTGTAGTATGATCAATCACCAAAGTTTAATTTGATTTATTTAATTAACAGAATTTAAATTAATAATAATAGTAATAATAATAAAGTGTTTATTATTATTGTCTTGTAGTGATCAGTTATGGCCTTAGTTTACCTTTATTTTATTTTGGGATTTTAAAATATGGCATGTGTGTCGTGCCTCTCTCTTAATCTCTTGATTTAACTTCTTTTCTCATCTCACTCCCTCGTATGTAAAACGAGTTTTCTTTTATGTAATGTAATGTTATGAAGAAAGAGAAGAATAAAATATCAAAGGAGGACAACCTTGGAGATCTTTCTTGGAGAAATTTATATCGTTATTAGGTTAGCTTAGGTTCTCTCATTAATTTGGGAGAATAATTGCGCTAGGTGCCATAACTGTATCTTTTTATATGCATGTTGATGCATGTGTTTGTATATTGATCCATGTGAGAGACGATTTGCATGTTAAGCCGGTGAGATCAAATTAATAACAAATTCCCTCGAAAAGAATATTAAGTTTAAGCTTTCCAAGTTTTAGCACTTATCAAGACTAGTATCGAACAATGTAGGTTTCACCTAACGTGAGGTGCATGTTCTATATTAGTAAGGTGCGATGGGATAAATGTAATATCCAATTGCTAAAATACTGGGTTAAACTTAACTAAACAAATTATAATAAGATTATACATGTTTAGAAGCAAGAGTTGGGAATGATTCATATGATAGATTAGAATAAGGAGTTATTCACTCAACTGAAAATATTCGAAAATGTCCAGCGCCGGTGCTCCCCCAAAAAACCCCTCAAATTGAACCCCAACCAAAATTATAACAACAAATCAACAAAACCAAGATAAGATTCGTAGATTACCTCTTTGATGTGATTTACTTTGTTCTGGTTCTTGGTGTTCTAATCCTTCTTCTCTCTTCCTTGCAGGTAACGGCGGCACTGAGGACTGAAGATGATGACGGTGATGGAGGCGATAGAGGCACGATGGTGTCGGAAGACAAATCTTAAGGTTTCATAAATTAAAACAATAGATCTACGCAGGGAGAAGGCTTCAAAGGGAAAATCTCTCCTCGTCTTCTTTTCTTTTCCTCTTTATGTTATAGTTTCTTTAATTTCCTCCGGTTTCTCCAATTTCTCCTCCCTCTTCTCTTAGAAATTAGGTCAATTTATAGTGTTTTAGAATCAGACAAATTAGGAAATTCTTTATGATTGTCGTTATTCTTTCTGTTGATTAGGGTAGATTTTTGTTAGAAATTAGAAGATTTTATCTTTGTTTTGTAATTAGGGATTCAATTTATGTGATATAATTTAACTTTCTGTGATTGATTTGGGAATGATTCTGTTATGTAATGATACGATTGGATTTTGTTCATGTTGATTCTAGATTCGATTTGTTTTCCGTTTGATTTGCACAGTGTATGCTTACTAGGTTGGGATTGTGTAATGTAGTTTGATGAAGAAAGGTAGCGAACAGGGCACAAACAAATTAGGTCCTGGAAACCCTAATTTTGACCAATAGTCAACGTGAATACTAATGATAATAATTTTAATAATATAGCACTAATTATAATAATATAATAATTATAATAAAATAATTATAATATTAATAACATTAATCATTATATTATTAATAATAATTAACATTAAGATAATTGAATAATTAGAAGTCAGAAATTAACTACTAATCACACAAAAGTCGAGCCTTAAAAAAACAAAAACTTTTTATGGGACATTGATTAAAAAATGCGCTAAGAATGGGCCTTATGAGGTCAAGTGAAAAACCGAACCTCCCTTATCGTAAAAAAATGAAGAAGAAAACCTTAATAGACCAAAAAATTACATGGGCCTTTCTGATTTAGGAAAAAGCCCGTGAACCCTTTATTAAAACACACCCACTTTTTAAGGTTTAAACCCCCTCCATAAAATAATATTCAAAGTAAACAATTTTTAAATATCAATGACTATTAAATCAGAAACACAGTAATGATATGACTATTGAATTAATAGAACAAATTTGGGGTATGACATCTACCCCTATTTAATTACTCTTCGATTGAATAGTGCAAGAATATGTAGGTCTTGTACATTTGAATATGAGGTTTATTAAATAATGGAAGACCCCAAAATTTGACCAAAGGTTTGCTAAATAAGGATACGTTGTACAACCTTCCTTAAAAGTTTGAAAAAATAGGCAAATATGATGATGTATTGTAGCGGTAGAAATGTTGAGACTAAGCCATTAGATTGACTTGACTCTGACAAATCAAATAAAACTCACCACCGCGCTTTATTGTTTCTAGAGGAATGGGAAAAGAGAGAATAATCCAAGAAAGAGGGGGAGAGAATCTAGGTACGGGGGTTGGTTATGCAAAGGAAAGGTATTAGAATCCTAAACATCTACGGTACTCCATAGGAACCTCTTTGAAATTTATGTATTTAGGCTATAAGTGTTGTATACAAAAATAGATGGTGGAGATGAGAAAAGAAGTATTTTTACAATTTTTCACCCGTTGCGGTTGTGAACCTTTAGGGCCTACGTACCACCTTCTGTGCAATAGGGGATCAGGGTACTCGTAGTTCACCTTTAAAATTTTAAAACACAAGTGTGTTAGTCAATTTTAAGAGATAAGACACCATCGTCATATCCGAGTGGAAAAACATACTTACTACCCATGATTATGAGAAAATAGAATTTGCTACATCTCAAAGTGGAGGATATAGCTTGAATTTTAAAATCAACAAAGCCTCACTCGATACCTAAGTGGAAAATATTTCACTTCATTACATATCGTAGAAGTATAGTAGCTCGCATCACTACAAGGATCGATAAGAGTCTAATCTTTTGAGAAAATTTTAAAGTAAAAAGCCAAAGTGGCAAAATGATTTGAATGAAGTTGATTTAATTTTAGTCTTCTCACAAAAAATGTCAAAGTATGATTAAGTTGGTTAAAGTTTGATTAAGAAAATATTTTTGAAAATGCATGGATCTAAGTCCAAGTTTACTATGAAAGAAGTTCAAGTTTAAAAACAAGAAGAGCTTTGAAAAGGAGGGAAGAATACTTTTAAAATTAAAGATGATGGGATGAGATGAAAGGACTATCCTAAAGCATAAGGTAAAATCTAGAGAAAAGAGTCATCTAACCAACAAGAAGCCAACACTTGACCTAAAGAGTCAATGTAGAATTCTCATCCTTTGGATTGAAACCAAACAAGAAAAGATACTAAACCTCTTAAGAATTCCAAGCTTTGGATGCATTTAAGTCTTCACAAAAATTGGGCAGAGTAACAACTGTATATAGATGAATTCCCAATCACGGACAAAGCACATAATCAGAATAACCTGCACACAAATAAAATCAACCCAATGTCTTAGGGTAAATCCCAAGAGCTCCAGACAAAATAACAATCAGAGTCACAAGGTCTCAAGGGTATCAAAGGCTTCTAATCCTAAGTCCGAGAAATCCACAACTCCATTATGCCAGGGATAGTAACCAAATAATCCAAGTAACCTTAAAATGTTTTAATGCTCAAGTTGGTTATTAAGTGTCTTCAAAAAAGAAAAGAAAAGCTCAAGTGAGCAAAAAAAATCAAAATGACATAACATAAGTGCTCAAGTGAGCAAAGATAAAATAACATGGAATGTAAATTCTAAAATAAATGGTGCGTAAAAGTAAAGGCATAAAATAAAAGTATAAAGTAAAAGCATAAAGTAAAGGTCAATTGTTAGTGAATTAGAAGTTAGAGGTTAGTTGAGTGACCATCTTGAAACTTGCATCTGAGAACTCATTAGAAGATTGATAAGATCAAATATTCTCAACAATAAGTCTCATTTGCTTTTTGTCAAGTATATCATTCATTTCAAGTTCTCGAAACGATGGCATATGATTAATGATGCTTAAATGATTCGCTTAGACCAAAGTTTATGAACCTCTAGGTAGTTAGATCAAAGGTTTCAAATTAAATATACTTGGGCTTGCAAACATAGGTTTGGATCACGAATGATCATTTCTTGAAACGGAACAAAGTTAGCGCTATGTTAAGCAATTGTAAGTGGACTTATGTAGAAGTCACACCTATTTTGAGGCCAGTCAATAGCAATCTATGTACCACATGTTAGAGAAATGATATGTAGATTATTCTCCAACAATATGTAGTACAAGTAAGAAGGGGATAAGATGAAGAGGGAGGGGATGTATCAGATGAAATTAGGGTTTCAAATATTATCAACATCGTTCATCTATTTTGGTGGATTTGGTTTTTCAACCTATCAACACCCAAGATCCAATGAGATTGAGAAATTTGTCTCAAAATAACACCCAAGTCAGAACCAAATAAATAATAAAATAACATTTAATAAAACAATATTTAAATGGTTAATAAAAGGGAAATAAGTGGTAAAATACACAAAGTATATTAAAATACCAAATAAAAATCCCAAAAAAAAGTCAGAAGTCAAACATGGATTAATAAGTGTTAACAAATTTTCTTGGAATTTTTCAAAGTTAGAAACTATTTTTAAAATTTAAAGAAACATGCAAAATAAATAAAAAATAGTAAAAAATAGTAAAATCAGAAATAAAAATAAAATGAGGTATTTGCCAAGAGGTCATTGGATCCTTCCATAATTTTTCCATAATTAAAAATCACCAAAAAGTATTTTTAAACAATTATGAAAAATCAAAATAAGAGAAAAATTATAAAAAATATCAAATCATGAAATAAAATTATAAAAAAAATAAGAATCAGAAAGATAATATTTGAAAATATTTTTGTGAATTTTTTCATAATTTTTGAGTCAGAAATGAACTTTTGAAGTATAAGATATTTAAATATAAAAATCCGAAATAAAAAATAAACTCAACGGATCAGACGCGTTAGTAAGCTAATCCAATGGTTCAGACGTGTTATGCGTATCATGGTCTTCAGGAAATAACATACATGATCAATTATTAAACGAATTTGAAAAAAATGCGTGGCAATTTGTCATTGGTTGAAGACGGACACGTAGGTCGTCTTCAACCTCCATCCACACGATTAGCAAGTTCATGAAATAGATAAATTAGAGCTCGAGACTGGTTTCATTCGCTTCATCTCTTAAAGACGATTTCAATGATATCCTCGCGAAATAATTATATAAACTGTAGCTCACTCGATTTGAAGAAAACCAGAAGAAAAAAGTTGAATAGGGATTTGAAAATTCATGCAAAACTCACTTCCAATTAAAAACAAATGATGTGATGTGTATCAGAGTGATGAGAGCTTCATTGTAGTAACAACTTTTGATAGAATTGATGAAAGAATCTACCTGTTGAAGTTCAATTTCAGAGCTCTGAAACTTGACTTGGCTATCACGATTTAAGACACTTCAGGGCTTGGTTCTTCTTCTCTTAGCTTCAGTGAAGTTTAAGGATGAAGAATTAGCAAATAAAATGGATTGACAAAGGTTGTAAAACCAAATTCAAAGTTACATAATTATGAGTTATAGAGAGAGTTTGGAAGGGTGATTTTGGCTTTCCAAGCTTGTATAAATGAGTGGGATATCACCCTCTGTTTATAGGGAAGCAAATGGAATGCTCAAGCGTGTGGAATGATGAGATTTTGAGAGAATTCGTGTGAAGTTGCAAGCATGAAAAGTGTGACTCATATTTGCTCAAAATTCAGCCAAAACTTGCGTTTCAATATGCTAATCACTTCTAGAAGATTGTTAAACATGATTAGAAGTAAAAACACACAACAATTTGATGATTAGAGGCCACATTAACCAATTTGCAATCTGACTATTTTGACAAAATCAGTTTCAAGGTGCCAACTTTGAATCCATGGCGCACATAGTTCAAGGGGCTTTATGATCTCATTCTTTTTGCAATAGAAAGATTTCACCACAAACTTCACAGTGTGCCAAGAGCGGTAGCATTTAGATGCTTGAATAAAAATTTATGATCAATTGAAATCGTGAAAAACACACTGAATTATGGACTTAGAAAAATTTCAAGTTTTGAGTTCAAAAGTGACTTATAATCTCTTGCCTTCAAACATGGCCTTCCACTCAAAATTATGTTTTGGTCAATGAAGATGGCATCAAGTAGACTTCTTAAAGAGCATTTTGAAACTTGAATTATACAAAAACTTCAAAAATTGAGAGAGTTATGACCTTGTGAAGTTGATGGAAATCCATAAAGTGACCTATAATCTTTTGAACTCTTAAGGCATCTTCTAACCATTTTCAAGCTTTGCACACAAAAGAAGAGTTGAAGTTCACACTATTAATATCATTGTGGAAAAATAATGGGCTTAATGAGATAAAAAATTGACCAAATTATGATCATTTGAAGTCAAACCCTAAAATTCAAAGGCCTTTCAAGGATACTTGTAATCTTTCTCAATCATTAATGATCTTCCATTCAAAATTAGCCTTAGATTTCTGAAGAGAGCTTATTAAATACCATTTAAAGAGAATCATGGCTTTAGAGTCACTCAAAAATCTCAAAAAATGAGTAAGATATGGTCCTTAGAAGTCAACAAATCCTAGCTCAAAGAGTGCCAAAAATGACTTGAAACCCCTTTCAACTTTTGATGATTTTTCTTGCACAATTGGATCTTTTCATGTGAATACAGTTTGTCGTTTATGATGATAAGAATCCATAGCAAAAAGAACCAACTCAAAATGTTGAAAATTGAGGGAGTTATGCACTTGTGATCACTGGGTCAAACATTTGCTCAATTAGGTCAAACTTGTTGAACCAAACTTTGAATATTTTGATCTTTATTGACCAAACAAAACTGGATGAATCATAATAGGTCTTGAAATGATATTGTATTAAAGCACACTCATAAAAATGGAGCTTAAGTCTCGTTGAAGCTTGTTGAATAAGGCATAGAAGTAAACACATGAACCTATCTCTTTGGTGAATGTCAACACCAACCTTGAGGAAAGTTTGACCTAAATAAGGTAAGAGAATTCTTTGAGCCAAAAATATTTGACATTATAGACATAGTCTTGAAACTTGAGCTCTTGCAATCTATTAAAGAGTCATTTGATTGAGAACCAACCCTCAACCCTAGGCTAGATGGTGAGATGAATGCAATTGTATCACCCCCTACAATATGAACATTTAAAGAAACATATATACATATTTTGATGTTAGTTTAAAGAACACATGTACAAGATACAAACTTCAAGGTGTTTGGTAATACCTCAAGAGAAAACTTAAAGATAGGATGAAGATAAGGAGAACCAACCCTAATGTGTGATCTTGATGTATTGATGACATGAGATGATATAGGGATCTTTAGGGAAAACAATAGGGTATAACAGCTGCCCTTATTTAAGTGTCTTCTATTAGGAGATAAGAAGGTTAAAATCTGCGTGTCGACGGGATTGAAGATACTTCAAAATAAAACAAGCCCTATTTTTTGCCCTACGATGCCATGCGATGCTTATGATTATGCATGCAAACAAACAAGTCCAAAGGTGATAAAGGACATCACTGGGGATGAGGTAAATAAAATAAAGGATCAAAAGAAGATCCGACCAGGAAAATAAATAATTAATGGACAAAAGATTCGACTTTACTGGGGTGACACCCAAGGAGGAGATAAGGCAACATCAACTAAAATATTAAGGAAAAATTAATGGATGAAAAAGATCGAAAGATAATTGCGAACTACCCACTCACAGAGAAGATAGCAAAAAAGTAATGTCGATTCAGAGGGAATAGAAACGGTAAGATAATACCAGTAAATACCACTATTAGGGTTGGTAATAAATGATTGGCATCAGTACTTATGACTGGAAATATGTAAACTCTTTAAAGCTAAGTGAATCTCGATGATAAACTATCTCACATAATGATGAGACTACCATTCATCGGAGTAACAAATCTCAATAAAAAACTATCTCCCATAATGACAAGACTACCATTCACCAGAGTAACAAATCTCAAAAATGAACTATCTCCCAGAATGAAGAGACTACCATTCATCGGAGTAACAAATCTCAACAACGAGCTATCTCCCATATGTTGCAACTGGTTTTAAAATAAGAGAGTCACCACCCTTAATTTTTATCCTAAGGAAGGGAGTATAAAGGAATAACCCTAAAAAGTTAAGTGATTCTAGATTGTTGAATTGGTTCTAGACGAGGAGAAGGTGTTAGGGACCCCTCATCTACCTTGTTCACAAGAATACTAGGTTTAGAACCGCGTTTTTTAAGAAATAGGGTTTTAATTTATTATTAGGGGAACTTGCCACGATTTTTGATTGTATGCCTACGTATCCTCTTAGGAGGAATCAGAATCCCATTTCGTAGTTCGCAGTTTGGTTGGTGTTTTTTTATGGGTTTAGAAGATATTCACATTTTTGGCATGTTTAGTCTAGGTGTCGTGAATAACGAAAATTGTTAGACTAAACGTACAGTCGATTTGAATAAGTACACAATCCTTTTTTGAAATTTGTTTATGATGAATTAATTTATTTTTGAAAATGAATTGTAATTGGTTGGATATATTATTGAATATATTATTGAATATATTATAATTAAATGCATGATGATATATTGAATTTAATGCAATAAACAAAAATTAATTTGAATGAGTTTAGAAAAATAGAAATTTGTGTGATAAATAATAGTAATAATAAATATGATATTAAATATATTCAATAAGTAATATAAAGATAAATAATGATTATTATAATTAATAAAACATAAGTAAAATATAAATTTTCTAAAAATAGTAAAATAAATAAATTTATAAAAACACAGGGGGATATGAAATGTATTGAAGAAGTAAAATGGTGGGGTGTTAAAAGCATGAGCCAAAATTCAGATATTGAATTTGGCCCAGCAACACAGGGGGTGCAAAATTGCACTAAGAAGTAAAACCAAAAGGTGTATAGAGCAAGGGCCTAAGTCCAGATTTTGGACCGTGTGCAGGAAGGAGTATAACAAGGTGGTGGGTGTGCGCGCTTTAGGGTCGTTTAATGCAGATCACGCGGTTGTGATTTGGGAGATATGGTAGTCACCATGGGTTGGAACGCGTGGGATTACAAAGTAAAATATATTTTCATTTTACAAAACATATTGCATTTTTTATTCTCCCCCCCTCTCTCTCTCTCTCTCTCTCTCTCTCTCTCTCTCTCTCTCTCTCTTCCCGTTTCTATCCTTTCTCTCCCGGTCCCTTTCTCCGCTCTCTCCAAACCGAAACCCTAACTCCCCAACCTGCGGAAGCATCGACCCCTTCTCCCTTCGTATTTCATCTTTCATCTTCTCTAATCATACAAACCCTAAGAACACCCCACAGAAAACTAACGGTGCCGCAACTCAACCGGTGGCAGTGATGCTTTTCCCGTTGCAATTTTTGAATCTTTGAGTTTTTTTATCACTAATCCTTCATTTTTGTTTGGTAGGTGAGGGTGATGGTGGGACCGGTGGCGTGACGGCGAGACTGGCAGTGGAGCGTCTTAGATCCATGGTTTCAGAGAGTGAAACTCGGATCCCTTCTTCAACCCTCTGTTAACCTTTCTCCTTCCTAAAGTGGTTTCATTTTTCTGTCATGGTCCCCTTCTCTGAATTAGCGATTAGATTCTTATAGAAATTTATAATATTAGATTTAGGAAACAATATTATTTTGTTGCAATTGCAGTTTGATTTTGTATTTTAGGTTTTGATTAGAAATGATTTGTTTTTTTATTGGATGTGATTTGTTTCGGCATTAGGTTCGATGTTGTCTTTGTATTAATGGTTTAATTTATGTAATAATTCAAAATTTTGTTTCCGTTTTTAGTTTGATCTTATTGATTTGTTTTTAAGAATTTGGTTCATTCTGAAAATGTGAAGATATTGGTTTGATGAAAACAATATTTGTTTTTAAAGCACGCGTTTTTTGATTAATTTGCACAGTGCTTGTTAGTATTTTGGAGCATATGTCTTTTGAATTTGGACTTGGGGCCTGTTAGTTTTGGGCTTAGAAATAGGTTGCGAGAGAAAGAAAAAAACTTTTTAGTATCTTTTCAAATATCACTTTAATATTAAGGTTTAATAATAATAATTGTGATCGGTGGATCTGGAACTGACTGTTTTAAAGCTGGTTCGCGAAAATGTCGCGGTAAGCAAGAGTCGCCACCGTCTTTTATTTCCTCCAAATGGAAAGGACAAAAGCACAGAAAAATTCCTTATAGAGATTGCTCTCGGTTCGGGAGGTAGGTTATAGAAAGGGAAGGTGTTAGCACCCTTTCTATCCATGGTTATCCATGGGCTCTTAGGTACTTGCTCAATGTGTTTTCAAAATGTTTGCTTGCTTTTCAATGTGGGTTTCAAAAATATTCTTTGAAAAGTTTCAATTCAACTCGTACGTCAGAGTGTTTGAAAAGTTTGTTTTGAAAGTTTTTGAAAGTGTGTCGGTGTGAAAAGATGTTTTGATTTGTTTGAAATTAGAGCAAGTATCCTTGAGAACCTACCTACCCTAAGGAATTCGTCTGTGTAAATGTCCTTTAAAGTAGTGCCATCCCACCATTGAGAGGTAGGTAGCACCACCGTTGGAGGTGTTCGGGTCAATTCGAGTTTTAGGGACGTGGTGATCACCAGAGCAATGGGAAGACACTTTAGAAGCTACCCTCATGCCAGGTTCCCGGATCATGAGGACTTACCAAGACGTCCTCTACTCGACGATCACCTTTCGAAAGGCAACAGTGAGGCGTACCCTAGGGGTGGTGTGTGCGAATTGTGTGTCATTTTTCAGTTTATTGTTTGTCTTGTCATGCATTGGCGATCTAACGATTCGATTTTATTTTTGGGCATTCATTCTTTCATGTTATAGTTTAACAGTTAAATGTGCGGGAATTTAAAGTGCGGAAAAGATAAAAGTCCTACGCTATTACAAAGGGCGCGGGTCCACATCGCCAAAATAAACCGAACCCGATTTGACTGAAAATAAATAAAGCGAATAAATAAAAGTGCGAGAATTTTAAATTACATGGCTTTGGGGCATATACAGAATTATTTAAACAATATAAAATAAATGCGCGAAATAAAGAGATTAAACAAAACTAGGGCGTTGGACCCTTTTACAAACAATTAAAATTAATCAAGGAATCTAAAATTAAAATTAAATGAAAAATAGTATTTTTGTGTTTTTTAGATTTAAAAGAAAAAAAGAAAAATTAACTAAAATTAAAATGCTAAACCCTAGTTCTAATGTTTTTTAAGTTATTAAGAAAAAGATTTAATTTCTAACCTAATTTAATTCTAAATTAATTTATGTACAATTTTTGATTTATGAAAATAAATAAATAATATTATTATTCTGAAAAAAAAGGGAAAATAAAAAAAGAAAATAAAAAGTTATTAAACCTAAATTCTATTTTTTTGGATTTTTATTAAAAAGGATTAAAATTGAACCTAATTAAAACTAAATATTTACATGTTATTATTTATACAAAAAATATTTAAAATAAGATAATTATTAATTTTTTTGACTTTTCTGATTTTTGTGATGTTTTTGCATTTTGATTAAAAATTAAATAAAACAAATAATTAAAATAACATAACAATTAAAATAAATGAAGAATATAAGAAAAATAAATAAATTTGCCAAACCAGGGTGGGGTGTAGATTTGAAAAGCCTGGCCCAATTGCTTTGAATTTTGTTGACTTTTCCAATCACATGCACGCCTGTTGACTTGCATCCATGGTATACTTTCAAGCTGAACCCTTGATCAGATCTCCTGGGACGCGTGGACAATGCATTTTGGAGTGTGCATGGTGAGCTTTAATGCTAGCGCTGCATGTGAATTCAAGTTGAAAAATAATATTGAATTTTGCAAGACCTGGGACTTGAACCCAGGTCATGAGGGTCATATGCGTTGGTACCTGCCAGCTGAGCCATTATGTTTCAATTGATATATTATAATGCATAAAAAACAAAAAGCAAATCCCAAGCGCACTAGTAATTGAGCGCGCGAATTTTAAAGCATCCAACCATAGCGTGCCAACACATCATCGTCCTTGTTCTTCTTTTTTTTTCTGAAACATAAAAGCAATAAGCAACGGTTTTAACCCGTTGCTATAGATGGCATGTTAGAAAATAGCGAATAGGATCCTGTGGGACATAAATTCATCGCGAGCAATGTTTCTTGTTCGTGGGAGCACGCTGATTGCAGTGGTAGTGATCTTGAGGCTTGATTTTACTTTGTTCTAAAAGCCCTAATTCAAAAAGCTGGAAACCCTAAAAACCAAACATGGTAACTTGGCCAAAAGTGCACGAAAATTCAATTAACAGTTATGGTTAGCTTAGAAACTTTGTAATGAACAAGAATCTACCATTAAAATGCAATGATCATGCTTAGAATTGAGAACACGATTTCAAAAAAATTTCTGTACAGTTTGAGTACGATCCACCAATTCCTTACGCTTTTGTTGTTGTTTGTGATTGGAGTGCCTTCAGGAATGCCTAAGGATGCTAATGGTATAAGAATTAAGGCCTGAAAAATCCCCCAAACTGGTTTTCAGTTTTAAGCTTTTATGGAAAAATTTCAAAATGCCAAAGCTTGTTTGGGCGCAGCTTGTGATGTGTTAGGCTTAGGGTTTGACTTAGTGATGATCATGGAATAGAATTGGCTTACTCTTTGACCTAGATTCAAGCTCATGAAGGAATTAGTCTTAGGGTTTTCACTCTTAACCATTTTTCCTCCTTTTTAGCCAAAACCTAGACCTAGTGTGCAAATGAACCCTAGCCTGATTTCTTGAGTTGGTTCATGATACATAGAAATTGTCCAAGTTCACATGACACTATTCCATTGGTTTTTAAATTTTATTTGAATTTTCAAAGAATTAAAATGAATTAAATCATCAAAAATTAAATAAAATAAAAAAATCAATATTTGGTCTTGAAATTAACCATGGGACACGTGTGTGGCATGACAAGGATGAACCAAGTGGAAAAAATGGGGCCCTTTTGTCAAAAATTGGATTTTCAAAGATAGTTGACTTTTGCCATTTCACAAAAATTTCCCAACTTCTACAAGGCATAACTTGCTCAATTTTTAAGCTTTTCACATGTTCTTGGACATTTTGGAAAGGTCTTTGAGTCCTTTAACCAATGCCTTTGGTCCCATGTCATTTTGATTTACCAATCTCAAGTTATGGTCTTTGACTTAAAGTCCCTTTTTGTTGACTTTTGAAAATGACCTATAATGTTGAAATTGATAACTTTTTGTGAGAGCATTTCTTGGACTTGAAGTATGAAGATGAGTTGTAGGAAATGTCTTTCTCTTCAAAATGAGCTTTGTATGGAATTTTTCTGATAATCCATGTGAAAGTTATGCCCTGGTCAATTTCAGTTGACTTTTTCAGCTGTCCAAATATAGCAACTTTTGCATCTTTGATGATTTCTGAGCCAAATTTTGAGAATCATGATCAAGCATTGATCAAATGAGGTTTGTGGCTTCAAAATGATATGTTGACCAAAAATTTGAACTTTTGACTGTCAAATGACCATTTTGCCCCTACAGTTGACTGTAGTGCAATTTAGGGTTTTGACTGTGCAATCTTGAGCTGAATGCCTTGAAACTTGATATGAGGATGCTTGACCATGTTTGTAAGCATATGAGACTTGATTGAGCCTTTGAACACTTCATTTTCTTGATCAGCACACAAACCCTAGTTTTGACTGTATGGGAGACTGTTGTACTGCACAACCCTTGGGAAATTTTGTAGCTTGGCTTGACAATTTCTTGAGGAATATGGGAGGGCAAATTTTGGGGTATAACAATAATAATAATGTAATACTTAATAACATAATAGTCTCTAAAACAGATCAGCAAACTGAACGAACATCACTATTGGGCCTTGCGAAAAAACATAGACTGCTTTTACACACCCTTTCAAATTCATTCAAAAACTTAACTGGGCTTTAATAAAATGATTTTTTCATACCTTTTGGTTTAAAATAATACACCTCCCATTTTACTTGAAATATACCGAAAGAATATCATGGGCCCTTTCTAGTTTAGAAAGGTCCATGACTTTTCTTTTCAAAATAATATACTTATTTTATAAAATACATCCTCTCTAAAAAGAAACTTTAATGGGCCATCAGATGTTGATGATCCGTTTAAGATTAGCACACCCCTTTTCCTTGTTTTAAACTCCTATATAAGTGAAAACTATATAATGTGATTTATTGAATAGAACCCTAAATATAATATAAGATTAGGGAAATTTTGGGGTATGACAACTACCCCTATTTAATCATATTTCGATTGATTTGTGCGAGAATACATAAGTCTCGCACGTTTTGATTGGAAGTTTATTAAATATTGGAAGACCGCGAAATTTGTCCGAAAGACCATAAGAATGCGTTGTACTGTGTTTTTATGAAAGCGAATAGTAGGAATAGATGATGATGTACCCTCTTACCAGCATTTGAACCAAAGTTTTGATTTATCTTAGATATGACGACGCAGATAACTCGTCAGTATCTAAAAGGAGATTGTAAAATTTTGCATATTTACCGTAACCTAGAAGGTAAGTGATACCGGTTCTGCAAAGCTGACTTACTAATGCTTGGAGACTAATATAGCAAGGTTTGATTTGATTTTGTTTATTCATTGCAACCTAGGGGATAGATAAAACAAAGTTGGATGGCACAATGTTGCATGGAGACTGATGCAATGAGCTATATCGAGGAAGAAACTTGATAATGACATTGCTGCCTGGAGACTGATGCAATGAATTATGTCGCAAAATAAATTTTGATAATAAAATTGTTGCATGGAGACTGATGCAATGGAAAATATCCCAGAAAATGTTTAATAACAACATTGTTGCATGGAGACTGATGCAATGGAAAAAGTTTGATAATAACATTTTTGCATGGAGACTGACACAATGAGTTGAATTGCAGATTTTGCACATTGCTTCCTGAGGCCTGACACAATGAGCTATAAGGCAGAAAGGGAAACAGATTTCTGCATGGAGACTGACACAATAAGATAAATATAGAAAATTTCACACGTTGTCGCATAGAGACTGACATGATGGGGGAATTGTCGATTTCATAACATTATTTCCTAGAGTCTGACGCAATGAGCTAGATCACAAAGAAAGAGCATATTGCTGCGTGGAGACTGACACAATAAGTTAAATATAGAAAATTTCAAACATTATCGCATATAGACTGACACAATGGGTGGAATTTCCGATTTCTCAACATTGTTGCTTGGGGTCTGACACAATGTGCTAGATCGCAAAGAAAGAACATATTGTTGCATGGAAATTGACACAATAAGTTAAATATAAAAAATTTCACACATTGTCACATAGAGACTGACACAATGGGTGGAATTGCTGATTTCATAACATTGTTGTCTGGAGTCTAACACAATGATCTAGATAGGAAAGAAAGAATGTACCGCTGCATGGAGACTGACACAACGGGTTAGAATTTGATAACGACATTGTTGTATAGAGACTAACACAATGGGTTGAATTGAAGATTTCACACATTGCTGCATGGAGCTTGACACAATGAGCTATATTCGCAAAGAGGGAAACATATTGCTGTGTGGAGACTGACACAATAATTAAAATATAGAGAACCTCACACATTGTCGCATAGAGACTGACACAATGGGTGGAATTGCTGGCTTCGCAACATTGCTGCCTGGGGGTCTGACACAATGAGCTAGATCGTGAAGGAAAAACATATTATTGCATGGAGATTGTCACAATAAGTTAAATATAGAATATTTCACACATTGTCGCATAGAGACTGACACAATGGGTGGAATTGCTGACTTCACAACATTGTTACCTAGGGTCTAACACAATGGGCTAGATCACAAAGGAAGAACATATTGCTGCGTGGAGACTGACACAATAAGTTAAATCGCAGATTTTACACATTGTCTCATAGAGACTGACACAATGAGAGATATTGCAAAGTAGAAAACAAAATCGCTGCATGGAGCCTGATGCAATGAGTTAAAATGAAGATTTCGTACATTGTTGCATGGAGCCTGACGCAATGAGCTAGATCATAAAGGAGGAAAACACATTGCTACATGAAGACTGATGCAATGGGTTACGTTTGCAGAGGAAATAGTTATGACGATCAAATCTTAGATAACTAAATCAGAGATGAGATAGGATTTTTGTCGGTTGTATCTGTTTTTAAACAAGGTAATAATCTGATGGAGAACCCAAATATATCAGTTCTACCCAAAACATGTTTTTGAGAAATGCCATATATGATGTATGTGCATGATGTCTTAAATCAGTAAGTAAACCAGAGTGTATATGCACTGAGTGTGTATGCCCTAAGTATTTTGAAAATGTTTTTAACAATTCCCCTTCGTTAAACCATCAGGTTCTTGTAGTCCCCTACTTCCCAATGTTGTTTGTTGCCAATTATTGTATCTCTAAGTTGATTTGAATTTGGTGAAAAGTGTCAGCAAGATTTTGATGTCTCTATCATAGGTGTAGGCCAGGTATGGACGTAGATGTGGATGTTGGTGTGGATGTTTACATAGTCATAGATGTAGGTGTCGGCGTAGAAATAGGCGAGGATTTTCTTTCAATTTTTTTCTAACCAGAATAAACTTTAGTGCTTTATCAAATGTTCTTTGGTGTTTCCGTATGTTAGATGCACCAAATGTTGTGCATGACCTTGAGATTTTTATATGGTTATGTGTACGTCATGCCTGATATAAGGCTTTTTGACAGGAAATATACTGCCGAGATTTATAAGGAATCTGCTGCCGAGATTCAATTGAGAACTACCTTCTGTCAAGGTCTTCTGGATAATTATCTGCCAATATTAACCAGGAGAATCTACTGCCGAGATTCTGTCGAGAAAATACCTTCCATTGAGGTCTTCTGGATAATCAACTGTCGTGATCAACCAGGGAATCTACTGTTGAGATTCCATTGGAATATACCTTCTGCTGAGGTCTTCCAGATAGTCAACTGCCATGATCAACCAGGAGAATCTACTGCCGAGATTCAATTGAAATATACCTTCTACCAAGGTCTTTTGGAAAATCAACTGCTGTGATCGACCAGGGGAATCTACTTCCGAGATTCAATTGGAATATACATTCGTCCAAGGTCTTCTGGATAATCAACTGCCGTGATTGACCAGGGGAATCTACTGTCGATATTCAATTGGATATACTTTCTACCGAGGTATTCCAGATAATCAACTGCCATGATCAACCAGGAGAATCTACTGTCGAGATTCAATTGGAATATACCTTCTGTCGAGGTCTTCTAAATAATCAACTGTCATGATCAACCAGGGGAATCTACTGCCAAGATTCAATTGGAATATACCTTATGCTGAGGTCTTCAGATAATCAACTACAATGATCAACCAGGGGAATCTACTGTCGAGATTCAATTGAAATATACCTTTTGTCGAGGTCTTATGGATAATCAACTACTGTGATCAACCCGTGGAATCTACTGCCGAGATTCAATTGAAATATACCTTCTGTCGAGGTCTTCCAGAAAATTAACTATCATGGTCGACCAGGGGAATCTACTTCCAAGATTCAATGTAGAATCAATATCTTGATTGACAATGATGATTGTCCTTTACATAAAACAAGGTTTTATGCTATGAGTGTAAATTAGATTGATGCATGAAATGTACTGATTGATTAATGCATGCAATGAGCGACTTGGATATGTGTAAATGGATGTTGGACTTTGAAATGTGAATGTGTAATTGGTTTTTTTTAGATATGCTCGACTGTAACATGGTGGGAGAACTGACTTGGGGGTTTTACGTTTTATCGCAATTGTTGCGGACAGCAAGAGTCGCCATCGACTTTTCTTTTATCCAAATAAAGGAAAGGGTGAAAAGAACAAGAAAGACCTTTGAGATTATTTTCTTGAGTTCGGAGGGTAGATTATGTAAAAGGGAAGGTGTTAGCACCCTTTTCATCCATAGTTGTCTATGGGCTCTTAGTTTCTTGCTAGATCATTACTTTTGTTTGAAAGTGTGCTTTGTGGTGGTTTTTGAAAGTATTTTTGAAAAGCGCCTTCGTTTAGGAAAACTTTGTAATGATTCTAGTCTCTATAAGAATGTATACAAAGTGTTGGACTTTTGAAAATATTTCATGGAAAGTGTTAGTGCATTTTAAAAGGTGTTTGTGTTTGAAGATGAGCAAGCAACTAGGAACATTCTACCTTACTCAAAAGTTTTTTGTTCATTCCTCTTTTCCTTTGATACTACTATCTTACCATTGATTGGTAAGAAGCTTTATCTTTGGATGTAAAATGGAAGGGTGTGGATCATCGTATAGTCATGATAGCAATGTTGTGAGATGCCTTAGCATTTCTCTTGAGGGACTAAGATCATTTGTAAGACAACATTCGAAGCGTCATCGAGGGACTATGATCTTGTATTTTTTATTGTTTTTTGCTAAGACATCTCACATGCATAACATGGCCATTTTTCATAAGGAAACAAGTGGAGTTAACCCTAGAGGTGCACATGTGCAAAGTGCGTTTGATTCCATGTATTTTTGTCTTTTGATCAGGGTGGTCTACTTGTTGATTTTATCTTGCCATACACCCTAATTAATAACATTTTATATAAAGTAAAAAAAAGCAGAAAGATAAAATCCTACACTATTACATCCACATTGAATTTCATGAAAATATAAAGGCAAAAATAAGATAAAAGCAAGAAAAAAAGGGTCTTTTCGATTCAGGCAAAAAACCCTTCAATTATGCACTTTCTGGCTCTCTTCGATCTGGCCTGAAAAGGGTGAAGGCATGACTTTCGATTGGGGCCTGGAGGCCAGCATGTTGAGACTTTCAAATCGGCACGGAGTCAGTGTGATGTGCCTTCTGGCTTCCTCTTTCGTTTGACCTGGAGGTTAGTATGGAAGCCAGAGGCTTCGTTTCCAACTTCCTGTTTCCTGTTTCTTTCATTTGAGTTTGAATAGCAACATGGCCTAAGGCCATGTGAACATTACCTTAGGACAAGATTAGTTCTTAAAGCATGTTTAATTGTACAAAGAGAAAAAACCAAGAAGGTTGTTAACCATGAAACATATTAAAAGGGTGGAAACGAAAAGAAAAAAAATAGTATGTACATGTTTGAAACAAAAAGGAACTGTACTTACATGTCATGTAAGAAATGAATAGTTCAAGATTTAGAGCAACTTACCTTGCTTGAGGCTGGAGCGTGTGCTGGACCTTGAAGTGGTTACCTTGGATGCTTTTGGATTCGAAGGGAAAGGCCAAGGGTGGGCCTTTGACACTGGATTTGAAAGAGCAAAATAAGTGAAATGTCCTTCTTTGCTGGATTCGAAGGATATCAAGATGTAAGGATTTTTTTTTCCAGATTTGAAAGATACAAGTATTTGGATTCTGGATTTGGGTTTTCAAAAGTGTTTAAGTGTTTGAGAATTTTATGATGTTTTAGAATTTTGAAGATACGTTCCTCCCTTCTTCTTCTCTCGTATTCTTTTCTTTTCAATGGATCTCTCTATTTATAGAGAAAGGTTTTGGGAAGTTTGGGAGTAAAAATAATAAAATAAGGCTCAGATTGAAAGTAAGTGTCCACTTGTGCCATGATAGAAAGATGAATGGTTTAGATGGATTTCTTCCTTCAGAAGGAAAACAAGCGCAAGGCTCAAGAAAAAGATTTCTAAAAAGTAGTATTATACTATTAAAGGCAAGTGGTCTTGGACAACAAATGGGTAAAATCCTATTTTAACTTGTATAAACAATTAAATATAGAGTGAGTCATAGGTTTGAGGCCTAAAAAGGGGAAACACGTAGCCTAGCCTATGGGTCTAAATGTTCAACTTGATCTTTTGAATCGAATCCTCCATCCTTCCATAACTTTCGACAAAACTAAAATAACATTCGTTCCCACCAGTTATGTGTCCTTCGAATGGACCAACATGTATTCTTCGAATGGGTCTCTTTTGTGGCCTTCGACTGGGCCTTCTGCATGCTTCTTCAAATGTACCTCTTGTATACCCTTCGACTGGCTCTAGTATTACTTCCTTCGAATGGGCCTCTTGTGTGGCCTTCGACTGGCCCTTCTGCATGCTGAAGTGTATACAAATGTTTCAAAGGGGAGTCTGTGCCCAGTCGAAACTGGTATAAAGGCAGCCCGTGCCTTGTGGATGCTAGCATGAAACAAGTCAGGGTAGTGTTTACAGTGATTTCTAGTAAACAACCGCTAGTCTTCCAATTTATTGATTATTATTGGTTACTTGCAGGATCGACTAGATTGATTCTAGGACACATGTGTCATAACTCATTTCTATGTTCATACCCATTATCTTGATGAATTTATATTGTATGTTAATGTCGAATGTGAGATTCTTAAGAAATATCTCTAAGATTGTCTATAGAAATAAACTGACTGAATGTAGAAAGGAAAGGCTTCGAATTAGACTTAAGATTTAATACTTGAATGTAAAGATAAGGAGTTTCTGAGAATATAACAGTTTATGGAAATATGAAGTGTTTGAACAAAAGGATAAAGTAAAAGTGAAGTTTCTAAAGAGATAAATGTGTTTGAAAGCGAGTAAAACAAGGAAATAAAAGGAAATCGAAAGATTTAAGAGAAAAAGTACTGTAAAAGTGAAAGAAATATAAAAAGACTTGTATTGAAATTATAAAGAATCATGATGTTCAATACGTACATTTTATCTTCTAACTTGTTTCCCTTAAGTCACGGTAATTTGAGTGTTTGAGATTTTTTAGTACACGAAATGAACACCCCCATTCTAACATAAAAAAACCTATTTATAATATCCTGACCCTAACGGTCCTACTCTAAAATCATGCCACGTTCGAAGCATGCAGGCTCCTTACGTTTACTGACTTCCACGCGTCTTCTAAGAATGGTGCTCTTATTTGAAATTCGAACCCTATGTTAGCGAAGTATTTTGCTAGTTTTCTTCGATTTGAATTAAACCATTTGCCTGGACCGCTTCCAATTCTGGCACATTTGCACAAAGGAACTCTTTATATTTTAAACACTAAAAATCCCAAATCGAAATCCATCATCTATCACTGGAAATCAAAGAGTCCTTTAGAACAATGGTTCTGTATTTCCCATCAATATTCATCATTGATATCAAACTCCTTATATGCTTATTCGAAATATTGTTTTGATATCCAATTATTCTTTATTCGAAATTGCCAGCTAACAAATTGCCCCTCAAGAACATGTATTTCGATAGATATAAAGAAATACTTGTTTTTGAATTATCCATGCAATTTCGAGAGTATCAAAACTCATGATGACAATACTGCACACGATGGCAGAGTAAGTGTCCAACTTTCTGAAAAACGTCCAATCATCATACCTAAACGTGCAATCACAGCAGTTATAGCTAATAATTAGCAGCAAAACGTCACTTCCCTAGGAAGTTCAAAAAATCCACCTTTTCTCTTTCCAATGAGGAAGTTACACGTATCCCACCTTTTTCAAAGGTCAAAAACCTTTAAACCGTTGAGGAAGGCTATAAAAGCACTTCATCTTCTTCATTCCAAACTTTTCCAAACCTGCTCAACCTTCAAACAACCCAGATTTCTTATTTTCAGAAAAAACCTTTGATTTTCACAATGTCTTCCCCTTTAGTGCCATCTCATTCATCCAAGAAGTCTGGAAAATCCAAGCAAGTTTCTTCCTCTATTCTCAGACCAGCAAGCAAGATTATCAATCTTGATAATCAGGAGTTCATCTCAACTCCCAAACTCACTCAAGAACAAAAGGTCATATATGTTTCTCAGGTAATCATTCCCACTACTATTCTTGATAAAACCCTAGGAGTTATGGGTCCCCTAATTTCTACGGATCGTTTAGAAAAAACAAAGGGATTTTTTCCCGCGTATTCCGAAACCAAACCTATTGTTAATAAATCCACCCCTCTAAAACTTAAGGAAGATGAATCGGTTGTTAGACCGTCAAAAACCCTAAAAGAGAAAACATGTGAAACAGAAACGTCAAAACCCTAAAAGAGAAAACATGTGAAACAGAAACGTCAAAACCTATGAGGGACGTTTTCACTATGGACTATGTTACTGGAAATTTCAAACCCTTTCGCTCATGTCCCACATCAGATGAACTATACCAAGATTGGCTTTCGAAAGTTGAAAATAAGAAATCCCAGGAATGGGAAATTATAGGCATCCTAAATCTGATTCGAATGTCAAAATTAGGTTTTAGTTATAGCCAACCCTTCTTGCTAGCCTCCTTATACTTTTGGGATAGCACCTATAATACCTTCCATCTCCCTTATGGAATGCTGACACCCACGTTCTTCGATATTGCTGCTATCACTGGACTCTCCCCTATTGGGGAAACTTTTGATCCAAATGAAGATGCAGATAACCTCATTGACTTTGATGTCAAGAATGCCAGCTTTTCAAAATACATAAATTTCTATCACTCTGCTGAGGAGGAGGTTTCTGATGTCGAGCATATAGCTTTTCTGGCACTGTGGTTATCAAAATACGTCTTCTGCAGCAAGTCTCTACAAGTTGCTAGAAGGTTCATCACCCTCGCAAATCAACTTCATCATGGTCGAAGGGTGTGCATCAGTGAGTTACTGTTAACAAGCTTATATGAAAGCATAGGTGCTGCAGTTTCGAAACTGAAAACTTACGAAGCTGGCATTAATCTGCTTCTCGCTGGCCCCTTTTGGCTATTGCAGCTTTGGTTAAATGCCACTTTCGAATCATCTCTATTAACCTTTGGGGTTATTAATGAAGAACATCCTAACGTTGTAAATCGTAGCATTGAAGGCACTAGGTTGTTAAAACTAACCCCAAACGACGAAAGAGAAAATTTCAAGACATGCTTCGTTAACTACATGATGATTTTTTCTAAAAGACATAGGTTTGACCCTTCAATGGCCCCTTTTGCCAATCGAAACTGTGGTCCAACTTGGTTTACCATGCCCCTTTAACAAGCCATCGAAGAAGATATAATCAGGGACATTTGGTGTGCCTTTTTAAACCCTAGGCTTATCATTTCTAGGACCACACCTGTGAAGAGCCAAGTGTGTATCCTTGCTTATCAACCCAACTTCGTAGCCCGTCAATTCGGACTATGCCAAATTCTATCTGAGCCTCTCTTCAACAAGAAAAGGGAGATATGTTTAACAGGGGTACCTTACTCCTTCAAAGAAATCGAAACTCGACAGAAACAATATGCTGGCTTTGCTGACTTTTCACTAGTCTTCTTTACTCCTTCCTTTTATATGACAAACGATTTTTATACTTCGTGGACGGCTTATTATTCGAATAATATGTTCAACACCATCCAAATTCAACAACAACTGACGACAACTTTTTCCCTCGTGCGGGATCATGTCAAAAAAGGTAGATTTACTCATGTCAAGGAAATTCGAGCCTTCCAAAAATATTTCGAAATTGTCTATAATCCTATGGAAATACATCGAACTGTCTGCGAAGCAGCAAGAACTTTGAAAGAAAAATTTGAAAAACAACTTTCAAAAATTCGATTTCCTCCTTATGTAAAACCTAAAGATAGGTATTGGTGGGCTTTTAAACATCAACCACCAAAATTTCCAAACCTACCTACTTCAGAGCTGGCTTTAGCCTTTTTCCCCCCGTATCCCTGGTGGTTCGTTTGTGGGAGCATTTTTCGTATATATGAAAATGATGCCAAAAAACCTGCCCAAAGGGTAACGTGGGCTAAACATGATTTAGACAATTTCAGGGGACACCTTCGCTATGACTTGTCAGCCATGTCTATCACGTCTCGAAACGGCGAAGGTACGGAACTGAAGAAAATCGAAGTTCCCTTATTATTTCTAAACTTTGTTTTAAACTTGACCGTTTCATATTCTTTTCAGCTGTTGATCTAAAATCTTTGAAAAATGATAAAGTTGCACCCAAGGCAGGCTCAACTTCTACTTTGAAAGCGCCAACGACCACTACTGAAAATCCTCCTTCTGAATAAGAAGATGACTCCCCAAAAAAGAAAAAGGTAATACTTCACTCACTCCTTTCTTATTGTCGAAATTACTTTTTAAATTGACTAATTATTCTTTTCATTTCTCCAGGCAAGTGGACTACCTCCCAAGTCTCATAAGAAACGAAGACGTGATGGTGCCCATTCTGAAAACGAATCAGTAAAGGATGAAGACGTTTCTCCTTTTAAACGAAAAAAGAAAAAGAAAACCAACAAATCTGGAAAAGGTTCTCAATTCGCCAATCCTTCAAAAAGGGAAGTGAATGTGACTGCTCCCAAGCTCAAATCCAAAGGACCTTCGAAGTCTCAGTCTTCGAAGAACGTAATTTCAGAACGCATTGGTAGCAATGCAACTTCTGATGAACAAAAGGTAAATCTCACTTAATGCTTTTTTAGATTGACTATGTAACCTTCTTTATGCTAACCCTTTGTTTCTGCACAGAGCATTCCTTTTGCTTCTTCTGATCCTCCTACCATTCAAGGCCAAGCTTCAAAACCTGCAGCCTCTCCTAAACCAGAAGGTTTCAACAAAGCCGTTTTAAACAAAAGTTCGTCCACTGCTGCTACTCCTGCAGGGACCGTTGAAGCCTTGGATCAACAAGAAACCTCACCTCCGTTGGTCGAAGCTTTAGACCAACAAGAAACTTCGCCTCCTTCGACAGAGGGCCCTGTAGCTGGCGAACCAGACAGTGTTCGAAACTCCCATCATCGACAATCCTAGTGACTCTTCTCCCAGAGGGGTGCTTTTTGCTGACCAATCTGAAGAGGAAAGCGAAACACATACTGTGAGTCGTCACTTCGCAGATGGTGAAGAAGATGAGGTGATGCAAGAGGAGGTGGATGTTCCCGTTCCTACTGGAACTATTTTCACTAAAAACCCAGATCCTTCAATTTTGACTGGGGAACAGAAAGAAGAGCTAAAACGGAGTAATCCCCTGAAATATATCAAGTTAATGCTAGCTCAACGGGATCCTTCTTATATCAAAAATCAATCTGAATATTCGAGCCAAACGAAAGATAATGCCCCTCTTACTTCTCTCGACCAACTTCTTCAACAAGTCAACAAAACTATTCTTGAGGCTGACATTTTTACTATTCTAAAAGAAGACACTGCAGCCTATTTTTCGATGAAGAAGTTGCTTTCTCAGATAGATCTCAGCATTTGTCCACCTGAAGTAAGTGAGACCATATATGATCTGCAAATCTTGCTCAATGAGGTTATTAGTGAATATATTAGGGTTAATGATGCCGAGGCTAAGATTCGAACCAAACAAGAGGCTTTGTCTAAAGCTTATGACCAAACTTCGAGACTTTCTGAAGAAGCAGAGGTGTTGGAGAATGCTAAAATCTAGGCCAAAGACAAGCATGATGTTTTGGCTCGATCAATCTTGTTTTGGGAATCCCAGATTTAAGAACTCAAAAAGAAAATTGAGGGTGCTCAAAATGAGCAGGCAGCCTTAAAGCCCGCTGATGACAAAGAACTTGAAAATCTGGTCACACAAAGTCTTCAACAGATGGAGGTAGCTGAAGGAATAAGCAAAGAGATCAAGGGGCTCGAAAGCGTCATAAATGCTACCCAATGCAAGATCAACTTATGCAAGAGCAAGTTTGCTAAGCTGAAACGAAACGCCCCTTTCTGATTTTCGAATGTATTTTGTTAATGCTTTTTATTGTTAAGGATTGAAAACAACTGTTGTACCCCAAAATTTTCCCTCTCATTTCATCAACATCACAAGACTCTTGGAAGTCAAGGTCAAGCCAGGGTTTGCCCTACTCAAGACACCTCCTTGCACTGTTGACCTAAATTAGGGTTTGAGTTTGCACAGTGATGTTTTGACCTACAATGCCCAAAATGACTTTCATAGTTCATGTTGGACTCACAAGTTTGTCCATACCAAGTTTCAAGCCTTGATTCAAATTTTTGCCCAGTCAATTGGACAGTTGACCTAGAAATCAGCTGTATTGGGGAAAACGTCAACTGTGGCCAATTGATAGTCAAACCTCATGAAATTTGACCCACATCAACATTATGAACTCATATGAACCATTTTATCAAGTTTGGATCACAATTCCATAATAAATTTGATCAGATCACCAAAAGGGCAAAATGGTCATTTTTAGGGTTTTGACTGTGCAAAGGCAGTTTTTGACTGTTTGACCTAACCAATGGCAAATCAAGCTCAACCATGGACTCAAGGACTCAATGAATTTGTCTTGACCTATTCAACAAGTTCAAAAGATCTCAAATGCATAGGATTGACAAATGAATTTTTCAGTCAACTGATCAAAATTTGACTGTACACTGAAAAGTCAAACTTTGACTTTTTGGTCAAAATCAAGTGCCAAGGGTCACTTTTCATCAAGACATGTCAAATTATGAAACTTGTTCATCAAGAAACCCAAAAATGCAAATTAGGGTTTAAAATGGAAAAATTTCATAACTTAGAATTTTTCTAAGTTATAAAATTTTCTTATTTTTTCATAACTTTGTCCCATTTTTCCACCAAGTTGCAAATGGATTCAAACAAAACTTGCAACATTAAAGTTGTATTACATCAAAAAGTCTACAACTTTGATTCACAAAGTTTTCTCAAAAGAAGCTTGTATCTCAAGTTATGATTTTTGGAACAAGGGTACCTAAAACTTTTAACTTAGAGAAATTTTGCCCTAGTTTAGGCAGGATTTTGACCCATCTTCTTGGCCATTTTTCACATAGTTCCACTTGGAGTCTTAAGTTGAATTTCAAAGATGGATTATAGTACATGTTGCAAGCTTTCCAAATTGTCCAAGAACTCCTCAAACACCTTTATGGTTAGGGAGAATCGAATGCTTGAAGTTGGCAAAAACTCACTTTGAAACCATGGCCAATACATGTTCATACCAAGTTGCAAATCTGACCAAACTAGCTTACTACATGATTACAGGCCTCTAAACCAATTTACACTCCAAAATTGAATGCAAATACATTGGATATTGGCATTGTTATGATCAAGAGAGCTTTGTACAATGAACATTGCCATTTTAAGCATAAAGGCCACACTTCCATTTTCATAAAGGGCACTTTATGTCAAATTGCTTTTCTTGAGCCTTGGAATTTCTTCCTTTGCAGCAAACAAGCTCCACAATCTCAGGCATAGTACAAGAAGTTGGTGCATGCTTGGAGATAGCCTGTACAGGCCTATCACACTTCACTTCTAACTTTGCTTTCAAAACAAGTCAAAGGGCCAAAAGCTTGTATCTCCAATATCTGATAAAACCAACAAGAACAAAGTTGTCAAACAAGTTTTGCAGATCCTCACAAGTCAGAAGCACGAGCCTTTCACCCCTAAAGCACCCTCATACTCCAAAACCCTATTTTTCTGCAAAACAGGGCAAGCCCTGCAGAATCACCTCCATCTCCACTTTCCCTCGTGCGTTTTGCCTCAAATTTGTTCCAATACCTTCAATTCAACTCACCTAAACTATTCCAGACCTCTATTTCCAGCTGCAACACCATTAACACGCATTTCCATTTTTGTTTGGAAGCTTTGCAGGTTGAGTTCTGTAGCACGATTCAGGCTACTTCAAAACAAGCCAAGCATTGGGAAAGCTTCATTGGACCTCAGGCAAGCTCAAAAGAACCTCAAGCACTCTTAGAAGTTGCTGTGTTGTCCAGCTCGAAGTCAACCGAAACAGGTATTTCATGAACTTCTATCTCTCTATTTAGGAATAGTTAGACTTAGGTTTGTGAATGAAATATGTTGTATTCATAGCCCTGAAACCATACATGTACTTAGTTTTCATTTATATTAATCGTGCTAGGAGAATTTTGTTCATGAACTTTCTGAAAAAACTAGGTTAAGAATTAGGGCCAGAGAAATTCTCTCTGGTCTTTGAGAGTTAGCTTAAGTTTTTTATATGGTTAGATTCGTTGTTTGATGCTCTACAAGCGAGGAATCAGGAGATAACATTCTGTGTACAAAGCGCGCGTTTTGGTTTGAACTGAGGAAGAAGATGAAGTTGATTGGGATGGGCGTGGTTGTTTTTACTTGTAACACCTGCCTTTTCAGTTTACACCCCCTGGCCCATTTCTTTGTATATTTGTCATTTTTGTATTTTTATTTTTATTCTCACTTTATTATTTTATGTCCAAATATAAAAAATACCAAAAAATTATTTTTATATATTTTTAAATATTTATTTGATATTTATTTTTATTTTACTAGTATAAAAATGTTTAAATACTTTATATTCTTTTATTAAAACTTAAGAAAATAATGCAAAAATATGTTTTATTTTCATTTCTTATTTTTATTCACATTTGAAAATATTTTCTTGAAATATATACATTTTTGTAAATAATTTATTTTATTTTTATACACACTTAATATATTTAATACATATATATATATACATATATAATATATTTTATTAAATAATAAGAACAAAAAACACAAAAATAATACATTTTTATTTTTATTAATATTTTATACTAAAAATACCTTTTTTTAATATACTTTTATTTTTTGTACAAATTTGATACATTATTGTATATAAATAATAAATAATACTATTTATTTAAGAAATTAGGGTTTTTGCCCTAAAAAACAAAATAATTGAAATTAAATTTTTATTTATTTATTTACATTTCACATTAAAAATACTTTTTACATACATAAAAAAACTTTTTTTGCATAATACATTTTATTTAATATTTATTTATTGTATTTATTTAAATATTGAACATTTAAATATTATGTCTTACCCATTCAATATGGTTGTAATAATTTAGAATTTAATTTCTTGCAAAATAACCCCCAATTCAAATTTGTACCCCCTCCCTATATCATGTTGTAATAGTGTAGAATTTAAATTCTCACACCTTTAAATGCTTTCAATTATGCCATGATTAGACCTAAGGTTTGTATGTAAAATCAAATCAACAATTAGCTTGACCTAATCAAAAGACAAAAATGTATGAAAAACAAACACAATGCACACTTGCACCCCTAGGGTTTCAATCCACTTGTTGCCTTCAAAAATGGGTCATGATATGCATGTCAAGTACTTTGGAAAAACAAAAGCAAAAACAAAAAGATCATAGTCCCTCGATGACGCTATCTGAGTTGCCTAAACAAAATGATCAAGTCCCTTAAGAAAATTGCCAAAAATACTTGACACCATTGCTATCATGGTCTATACGATGACCCGCGCCTGTCCCGTTTAACATCCTAACACAAGGTTGTTCACCAAATACAATGGTGAAACAACACTGTTAAAAGGGTTAAAAACATAAGAAAGATCTTTGATTAAAAATAGGGTAGACAACTCTTAGTTACTTGATCAAAACTTACAAAAACATTCTTGCTATCTTCAAAACACACTTCACAACACAATTTCAAAACCCTACTTTCAAACATTGAAAACTTTTCAAAAGACAAAAACACCTTTGTATACATTCAAACAAGAATCATTACAAAGGTTGCCACAACGATGGCCTCTTTTCAAAACATCTTTCAAAACCACACAAAAAGCACCATTTCAAACAATTGAAGAGCACCATTTCAAACAATTGAAATGCAAAGCAAGTGATCTAAGCAAGTAACTAAGATCCCATGGATAACCATGGATAGAAAGGGTGCTAATACCTTCCCTTTCTATAATCTACTCCCCGAACCCAAGAAAACATCTCAAAGGTCTTTCATGTGCTTTTTGACCTTTCCTTAGGATAAAATAAAAATTCGGCGGTGACTCTTGCTAAACCGAAACATTTGCGAACACAAACGCAAAATCCCAAGTCAGTTCTCCCACCGTATCACAGAACCGGCGACTCTGCTGGGGATTAACTTTAAAAGTGGAGTAAACTTAGGGATTAGATCACCCTTTGCATGGTTATATTGTTTTCTTTGTTTGCTTTACATTTGATTCTCTTGTTTGGCTTGAAATCCTCCACCCGGATTTGGGAAACATTCATAAGTAAATAACAATACATTGTGGAAACTGTGCAGGGTATACCGACATGGTTGAAGAAATAGCTATATTAGTGCGACATATTTGTGAGTACCGGTAGCCTTTGAGTCAATCAAAGAGAATACGGGGACGCTGGGTAATGTCATGAAGCACTAATGAACTCTTAGAACCTTACTTGACCATCTTGGCCTTTTGTTAGGAGTAGTGAGATGACCGACTTTGGTTCAGTCTGAAGTTGGTAGATACTCGATACTACACTCATTGAGGATTATTTTCTTGGAATATTTTGGTCGCTAGTTAAGTGGCTAAACCAAAACAATGAACATAGAAAACAATCCAGTAATATTGAGCTCCTTAGAACCCGGTTACTATTTATAGGACAGGTTTGAGCTAACTAAACTCAAGAGGATACTTACCTATGAAACCTCATGCAAGCCTGAAACTAGGGTTTTGTGTGACTTGCTTGTACATGTGCTTGTGCATACATCATGAACATCATAAAGCATCATATGCACCCACTAACCATTTCAAGGGTTTGGATCTTCATCTTTGTTCTTGTTTTGTAGGTCATGGAATATCTTCGCAGGAAAACAATTCAAGTCAACCTTGTGAGAATCCCTCCTCAACTCAAGGAGCTTACTTCTAGGATTCTAGAGAATTCTCTCTTCAGTGAAAGACATGGTAGACTCCTCAACTTGGTCAACACCAACATTGAAGAAGACATGGTGAAAGTTCTCTTCCAGTTCTTTGACCCCCTACACCACTGTTTCATATTCCTTGATTACCAGTTGGTGCCTACTTTGGAGGAATTTTCTAAACTCTTGAGAATTCCTATTCTTAATCAACTACCCTACAACGGTACGAAAAAAGAACCAAAGCCTGAAGATGTTGCTCGAGCCTTACATTTGCAACCATCTGACATTAAGGGACATTGGGAAACCATAAGTGGTGTCAAGGGTTTCTTGGCAAAGTTTCTGCTTGAGAAGGCATAAGACTGTTGGAATTCTCTTGATCTACAAGCCTTTGAAGAGATTGTGGCACTCCTTATCTATGGGTTGGTCTTGTTCCCAAACCCTGATTAGCTTATAGATGTGAATGTTGTCAAGATTTTCATATCCAGGAATCCTATACCCACCTTGCTTAGGGACATCCTACACTCATTTTACACACGAACAATGAGGAAAAAAGGTGTTCTCATGTGTTGTACTCCTCTCTTAACAAGGTGGTTTATTTCTCACCTTCCACAACCAGTTCTGAAGAATGAGCAGGGTTTAAGATGGTCACAACGATTGATGACCCTCACACATTCTGATGTACATTGGTGTTCTCGGTTTAGAGAAAATGTCATCATCATTGATCGTTGTGGGGAATTCCCTAATGTCCCACTACTTGGCATTAGGGGAGGCATTACCTACAACCCCTGTCTAGCTTTGAGACAATTTGGATATGCTCGGAGGGATGGCCCTCATGACATGCTGATTCCTGACCTAGTTTTTGACTTTGACAACGATGCGCAAGGACTTCGACAAAGGTTCATCAGAGCTTGGAGGATGCCCAACAAGGTGGATAGTAAGACACTGGGGCACAAAAATTCCATCCCCCTTGAGCCTTATCTCAAGTGGGTACGAACCCGCACCCAGAATCTTATGATGCCATACCCTCACATTCTGCCCGTGATCAAAGAGCCTGTTATGGAAGGAGAGGTTCCATACACCATCCTACATCCTGACATGCCAACATCATGGGAAGAAATGCAAAAGAGTTGGATCCAACTCAAGGAAGAGCGGAATACTTTTGAAGCCAACTTCTATGCCAGTGAGAAGAAGGTTTTGGAGCTTACCCGCCGACTTCATGAGGAGGAAACCCTCAACACTTACATCGCACCAAAGAGGATGCGCAATGTATTTTTACATTAAGAATTTTGTAATATTTTTCCCATGGGGCACTTATGTACTAACAATTTCTTCTTAATATGACGTGCGTTCTTTTTGTTTGCAACAAATTTGAATTTCTAAATCCTTGAATGCATTACATGAATAACATAACATTCATCATATGCATGAACATGTCTTCACGCCAGGTTTCCTTATCTTTCTGCTGTTTATTTCAGCAAGATGGATTTGGAGCAGACGGTAAAGGATCTGCAGGCACAAAATTCACAATTCCAGCAACTCCTCATGACCTTGGCAAAGGGTCAGGAGGACCTCAAAGATCTGTTGGAGAAGAATAAAGAGAAAAAGAAAAAGAGACTTGGAGTAGCCACTTTTGGAAGAAGGTTTGAGAGCAATGCTAGGAAGGTTCTTGAGTTCCCCTCAACGTCTGATGAAGGGGCCGGTAAAGGGAAAGGGACTGCTGTACCTTCTGAATCTGAGGTTGAAGAGGAGGAAGAGGAAGAAGACGAAGACTACTCCGAACAACAGTATCCTCCAGCGGACGATAAATATAAGAATCTTGAAGATAGACTGGCAGCCATGGAGTTGCAGAGGGTACCCGGTTTGGATTTTGAAGAATTAGGGCTGGTAGATGGGATTATTATCCCTCCCAAGTTCAAGGTGACAACATTCGCCAAGTACGACGATCTGTCTTGCCCAAAGATGCACCTGAAATCGTATGTCAGAAAAATACAACCCCACTCATCTGATAAGGACCTCTGGGTACACTTTTTCCAAGACAGTTTGTCTGGCACGCAGTTGGATTGGTTCTATCAACTCGAGAGATCAGAGGTTCACAATTGAGAAGACTTAGCTACCGGTTTTTATCGTCAATATCAATACAATGCTGATTTGGCACCCACTCGTACTCAGTTACAAAGTATGGGGATGGCTTCCAATGAAGGGTTTAAAGAGTACGCCCAGAAGTGGCGTGATCTGGCTGGAAGGGTGCAGCCACCGTTGTCAGATAGGGAGTTAGTTGACATGTTTCTGGGGACCCTGTCTGGCCCCTTCTTCAATCATCTAATCGTGAGTTCTTCCGCGGGATTTACTGAACTAATTTTGACCGGAGAAAGGGCTGAGGCCGATATTAAAAGTGGAAAGATTCAAAAGGATTCTTCCGCATCCACAGCTGTTAAGAAACCCTTCCCAGCTAAGAAGGAAGCATCTGTTGTGTATTCTCAGAAGGGTCAGGGAAGAACCAAGCGCCGACCGACTGTAGGGGCTGTGATGATTTAAAACTCGTCAAATGATCAACCGCGTAACAATCAGTCGAGACCTAATCAACAACGGGTAGAAAGGCCACAATGACAGTTCACCCGAATCAACATGACGCCCGCTCAGGTACTCTCTCATTTTCTAAAGCTGAATCTTACCAGTTTGAAGAAAGCGCCAAAGAACCCCAACACCTCCTCTCCATACTACCACTACAATGCCAAATATGCTTACCATTCTGACAGTGTTGGGCACGATACCAATAATTGTTGGGCGCTTAAGAACAAAATCCAGGATCTGATTGATGCCAAAGAAGTAGAATTTGATTTTCCTGAGAAGCCCAATGTTATATCTGCTCCGATGCCCAAGCACGGCCATAATGTTCATGCCGTTATAGAAGACCTCCATGTTATTGATGTTGCCAATCTTTTGACTCTGTTGTTAGTGATTAAAGAGAATTTGATGAGAGCCGGGATCTTTCCTGGTTGTGGTAAAGACTGCTATTTTTGTTTGAACATACGAGGTGATTTCCCCATGTTGAAATCAGGTGTCCAACGCCTGATGGATACCCAAGAGATACTTTTCCAAAAAACCCCTGTTGATACCTTCAATCCTGTTACCCCTGTTACTTTTACTACTTCAACCAACGATATTGCAATCATAACCATTTCCGGCAATCCTCCCAAGGCTTGCAAAAGGCCTGTCAGGATTACACCTAACTCTAAATGTGTACCTTTAAAGATCACCATGCCGGGACCTGTCCCGTACCAATCTAGCAAAACGATACCATGGAACTATGAAGGAGAAATATTCTATCATGGTATCAAACAAATTGAGGCAGTCCAAGAAAATTCAGAAGAAGAAAACCCTGATATAGGGAACATTACGAGTACAAGCAAGATAACCCGGAGCGGCCGGATCTTTTCTCCGGAGATTGCTCCCCCTCGAGCAGTTTTCGGACCCTTGAAAGCTTCTGTACCTGTTGGACCATCTGTGCAAGGCCCAATGATTGAAAAATTGAATACTCCTGAAGTAAGACCATCTGCTGATACTACCAAAAAGGGTAAGGGGATACTAGAAGTGCCTATCAGGATGAAGGCTCATGTTGTAGTTATCCATGAAACCACTCAGAAAGAAATGGATGAAATCTTGAAAATAATCAGAAAAAGTGACTACGATGTTGTGGAACAGCTAGGGCATACCCCTTCTAAGATTTCAATGTTGGCTCTTCTGCTCTATTCTGAGGCCTATGCTAAGGCCCTAATAAAATTCTTGAAGGCGGCACATGTACCCCAAGAGACTTTGGCTGACAAGTTTCAGGAGTGTGTGGCCAGTCTTACTGCTGATAATGGCCTAGGCTTTTCCGATGCTGACTTAACCCACAAAGGAAGGAAACACAACGACACGCTACATGTTTCATTTGAATGCAGGGGAACCACCCTCGCCCATGTCTTAGTTGATACTGGTTCTTCCTTGAACGTGCTGCCGAAGAAAGCCTTAGACCGTTTGGACTATGAAGGACTGACCCTCAAACCTAGTAACATCATTGTTAGGGCTTTTGATGGTTCCAAAAGAATGTTTCATGGAGAGGTTGACATTCCTATCAAAGTAGGCATGAAAGTTTTCAACTCCACCTTTTACATGATGGACATCCGTCCGTTATACTCGTGTTTGTTAGGAAGACCGTGGATCCATTATGCCGGGGCAGTTACCTCCTCTTTGCACCAAATGCTGAAATATCCTGTTAAGGGTAAGATTATAACAGTGCACGGCGAGGAAGAGTACATGATAAGTCATCTCAATTCCTTCCGCTATGTGGAGTTGGATGGCGAGTTCATCGAAACACCTTTCCAACATTTTGAGGAAGTTTCTCCCGAGATAGCAGTTGCAAAGACAATGGTTGAGGTGCCTGCCGTTCCCAAGCATGTATCTAGGATGGCATCTCTCAAGGACGCAGAAGTTGTAATTAAAGAAGGGAAGAGTACAGTATGGCGGCAATTGCCTGACTTTCCCCATAAGACGGACAAGTTTGGGTTAGGGTTTACTGCTGCAGGACAAAAGAGTATGCGTCGCTCCAAGACTAGAGGGCCACCCGTCAAGATCTCTCACCATGGAATCAATGTTGTAGAAGATGAAGATGAAGAGAGACACTTTGAAGATTGGATCTTTCCGACCGTCGAATGGGGTTTAAGCAACTGGGAAGCAAAGGATTTTATTCCCATCACCTTTATCAACCAGTAATTTTATCTTTGAACAATTTCCCATTTATGGTCTGCAATAACTAAACAATTTGCACACTATTTTCACCTCATGCCTTGCCCGGGGCATGTAGGTCCATTTGTAAGGGCTTGATTTTCTTCATAATCATATGCCATGTTTTAATGAATCATTGGACGTTTTTCATCTATAAACTGTTGTGTTCATTTTTCTTTCCTTTTGCATTTTTGTTTGTTTAACGATGGCTATCCCTTACACACACCCACACTCACAAATGCAGGTACCCACCCACTCCGGATTCCATGGGTGACTATTCTGCTTTAGCCTTCGATAACTCTGAAGATTTGGTCAATCATGCTGAGTACGAAGTTGACGAAGACTGTGAAGTGCCAGGAGAATTAGCCAGACTTCTATAACAAGAAGAGAGGGCCATTTTTCCTCACGAAGAGTTGCTAGAAACCATCAACTTGGGGACAGAGGAAGACAGGAAAGAAGCAAAAGTGGGTGCCAACCTGGAACCAAGTGTCAAGGAGCGCTTAGTGCGGTTGTTGAACGAATATGTTGAAATCTTCGCCTGGTCTTCTGAAGACATGCCAGGGTTAGACACAGATATCATGGTTCACCGTCTCCCTATAAGAGAAGATTGTCCACCGATCAAGCAAAAGATCCGCCGAATGAGGCCCGACATGTCTGAGAAGATTAAAGCTGAAGTAATGAAGCAATTCAACGCTGGCTTTCTGGCTATTACTTCCTATCCATAATGGGTTGCTAACATTGTGCCCGTGCCTAAGAAGGACGGAAAAGTCAGAATGTGTGTGGATTATCGAGATTTGAACAGGGCTAGCCCCAAGGATGATTTTCCACTGCCACATATCGATATCTTGGTTGACAACACATCTCAACACAAGGTTTTTTCCTTCATGGATGGATTCTCGGGATACAACCAGATCAAAATGGCCCCCGAGGACATGGAGAAAACAACCTTTGTTACGCAATGGGGTACCTTCTGCTACAAAGTGATGCCACTCGGACTGAAGAATGCAGGGGCAACTTATCAACGCGCCATGGTAGCTTTGTTTCATGATATGAAACATCATGAGATCGAAGTTTACATAGACGACATGATAGCTCGATCACAGACAGAAGAAGAACACCTTAATCATTTGCAAAAGCTGTTTGCCAGGTTGAAGGAGTATAAGCTCAGACTAAACCCAAGCAAGTGCACTTTTGGAGTCAAGTCTGGTAAACTTTTGGGATTTATTGTCAGCAACAAAGGCATTGAGGTTGATCCATCTAAAGTAAAGGCTATACAAGAAATGCCCGATCCCCGTACCGAAAAGGAGGTTAGAGGATTCTTGGGACGCTTGAACTATATTGCGAGGTTCATCTCTCACCTGACATCTACCTGTGAGCCAATCTTCAAGCTGTTGAGGAAAGATCAGGTGGTTGAATGGAACACCGATTGTCAAGTTGCTTTTGATAAGATCAAGGAGTATTTACTAGAACCTCCTATTTTGATGCCACTCGTCGAAGGAAGGCCGTTGATCATATATCTGACTGTTTTGGATAACTCAATGGGGTGCGTGCTGGGCCAACATGACGAGTCTGGCCGAAAAGAGCATGCCATTTATTACCTTAGCAAAAAGTTTACCAACTGTGAGACTCACTACTCACTGCTCGAGAAAACTTTCTACGCTTTGGTATGGGCTGCTCGCTGGCTAAGACAATATATGCTGACTCATACCACTTTGCTGATTTCCAAAATGGATCCGATCAAGTATATCTTCGAGAAGCCTGCTTTATCTGGAAGAATTTCTAGATGGCAAATGATCCTGACTGAGTATGATATCCAGTATACTACCCAAAAAGCTATAAAAGGGAGTGTACTAGCCGACCATCTAGCTCATCAAGCCGTCGAATATTACCAATCTATGAGATTCGACTTCCCTGACGAGGACATCATGACATTGGACAACATCGAAGGTAATGGATCGTATGACAGACCTGAACAAGGATCCCGATGGACCCTGTACTTTGATGGTGCTTCAAATGCACTTGGCAACGGTATCGGTGCGGTACTCATTTCTCCGGAAGGTTGCCATACGCCTTTCACTGCCCGACTTTGCTTCAGCTGTACCAACAACATGGCTGAATATGAAGCTTGCATCTTTGGTCTCAAGGCTGCTATAGACTTGGGAATCAAATCTTTGGTCGTATTTGGGGACTCGACTTTGGTTATCAGTCAAGTCAAAGGAGAGTGGGACACTAAACATCCTAATCTTATCCCATACAAAGAACATGTCTTGACATTGTTGCCTCATTTCAAGCAGATTACTTTCGAGCACTTCCCGCGAGAAGAAAATCAGCTAGCAGATGCTCTGGCTACAATGTCTTCCATGTTTAAACTCAACTGGGATAATGAGGCTCCCCAAATTACCATCGAGCGAATGGACGAACCTGCACACTGTCATGAGATTAATACCGAAGAAGTAGTGGAACAACCCTGGTTTAATGAAATCAAAAGGTATCTCTAGACTAGAGAATACCCTGAAGGAGCTTTCGTCAACGACAAAAAGTTCTTAAGGAGATTTGCTGCCAAGTTCTTCCTAAGCAATGGCATCCTTTATAAGCGCAACCATGATTGTGTTCTACTTCGTTGTGTGGACAAAGCTGAAGCAGAGTTGATCATGACTGAGATACACAGTGGCACATTCGGCACCCGCTTGAGCGAACATACGATGGCTAAAAAGATTCTAAGGGCAGGCTACTACTGGTCTACCATGGAAGATGATTGTCATCAACATTCCCGTACCTGCCACAAATGCCAAGTCTATACCGACAAGGTAGATATTCCTCCAGTTCCTTTCAACGTTCTAACAACTCCTTGGCCATTCGCAATGTGGGGCATTGACATGATTGGAGAGATCAAGCCCACGACATCCAATGGACATCGCTTCATCTTGGTCGCTATTGACTACTTTACCAAGTGGGTCGAGGCAGCTTCCTATGCTTCAGTTACAAAGAATATGGTTTCCCGCTTCATCAAGCAGAACCTCATATGCCGGTATGGTGTCCCCGACAGGATCATCACAAACAACGGTACAAATTTGAACAACACTATGATCACCGCTCTATGCGAACAGTTCAAGATTTATCATCACAATTCATCTCTCTATCGGCTGAAGATGAACGGTGTTGTTGAAGCCGCGAACAAAAATATCAAGAAGATCATTCAAAAGATGATAGTCACTTACAAAGACTGGCATGAGATGTTACCGTTTGCTCTGCATGGATATCGTACCACAGCACGTACTTCAACAGGGGCAACCCCATTTTCCTTGGTGTATGGCATGGAAGCTGTTTTACCTATGGAAGTTCAGATTACTTCCTTAAGGATTATGAAGGACACTGGTTTGAGTGAAGACGATTGGATTCATACCCGGCTTGATTGTGATACGGTGGGAGAACTGACTTGAGGTTTTGCGTTTGTTTTCGCAAATGTTTCGGTTTAGCAAGAGTCGCCACCGACTTTTTATTTTATCCTGAGGAAAGGTTAAAAAGCATAGGAAAAACCTTTGAGATGTTTTCTTGGGTTCGGGGAGTAGATTATAGAAAGGGAAGGTATTAGCACCCTTTCTATCCATGGTTATCCATGGGCTCTTAGTTACTTGCTTAGATCACTTGCCTTTGCTTTTCAATTGTTTGAAATGGTGCTTTGTGTGTGTGGTTTTGAAAATGTTTTGAAAAAGATGCCTTGTCTAGGAAACCATTGTAACAATTATTTACTCGAATGTTTTACAAAGGTGTTTGTCTTTTTGAAAAGATGTTTCAATGTTTTTGAAAGTTTGTTTTTGAAGTTGTGTTGTGGAGTGTGTTTTGAAAGTAGGCAAGTGTGTTTTGCAAGTTGTTCAAGTAACCAAGAGCTATCTACCCTAAATTTCTCAAAGATCTTTCCTATGTTTTAACCCTTTTAACAGTATTGTTCCACCATTGTATATGGCGGACAATCTTGTGTTAGGATGTTAACAGGACGGGCGCGGGTCATCGTTTAGACCATGAATGCAATAGTTCCAAGTGTCTTTGGAAATTTTTCTTTAAGGGACTTGATCATTTTTAGGCAACTTGAGAAAGCGTCATCGAGGGACTATGATCATTTGATTTGTTTTTGTTTTGCCAAAGACACTCAACATGCAACATGGCCCATTTTTGAAGGCAACAAGTGGAGTAATCCTAAGGGTGCAAGTGTGCATTGTGTTGTTCATTTTCATGCTTTTTTTGTCTTTGTATTAGTCAAGCTATTTGTTATTTGATTTGCATATAAACCCTAGGTCCATCATGGCATAATTTGAAAGCTTTTAAATGCGGAAATTTAAAGTCCTAAATTATTACAACATGATTATGGGGATGGGGGTACAAATGTTTGAATGGTGGAATATTTGACAAGAAATTAAATCTAAACTATTACATCCATATCGAATATATAAATTATTTAATTCTACAATATTGGAATAAATACAAAATGAATATGCAAAATGTATTATGCACAAAAATGGTTTTTTATGTATGTGAAAGTGTTTTTCAATATGAAATATAAACAAAAATAAAAGGTCAATTTTTGGATATTTTTATGGTTTTAGGGCAAAACCCTAGTTTTCAAATAAATAGTATTTATTTATTAATTATATATAATATTTATATATTAATTTATATAAAAAAATAAAAAAAGAAGTATATTGTAAAAAAAAGTATTTTTTAGTGTCATGTATTAATAAAAATAAAAATGCATTATTTTTATATTTTTGCCCTAATTATCTAATAAAATATACAAGTATTTATATATTATATATTAAATATACTAAATATATACGAGAATAAAATATTAGTTATTTACAAAAAGGTGTATTTTTAGAAAATGTTTTCAAAATGTAAACAAAAAATAATAACTAAAAAAAATATATTTTTGTATTATTTTCTAGGGTTTTAAATAAAAAGTATATATATTTATTTACATACATATATTTAAATAAAACAAATAAATGCCAACTAAATGCAAAAAAGGGTGGAAAAATATTTTTGATATTTTTTATATTTGAGCAAAAAATAATAAGTCAGAATCAAAAAGAAAAAATCAAAAATGATAAATATATCACACAATGGGCCAGGGGGTGTAAATTGGAAAAGGGGGTGCAAAAAGTAGGACTGACTCAGGCCCAGCCCAAGCCAGTCATCTTCAACCTTCAGCATTGTTTGAACATCAAAAACGCGCGCTTCTTGTACAACAGCTAACTCCTGATTCTTTGACTTTCATGCAAAACTGTTCAGCTTGAGTCGTGTACAGCAATGTGGCCAACTTCAATGGAGTTTGAGCTTTTGTACAACTTGCCTGAAGTCCAAGGATGCTTCTCCAACACCTAGCTTGCTTTGATACTCTTTGAATCGTGCTATGGAAGTTCACCTGCAAAACTGAAAAGTGAAAATGGAAAGAGATGTTAGGGGTGTTACAGTTTGTATCTAGGGCTTGGGATAGTTCCAATGGATGATATAGAATGTATTTGAACTGGTTTTGGCCAAAGTGCACGAGTGGAATGGATTGTGGAAGTCAAACTGCAACAGATGCCCTATTTTGCAGAAAAACTGTGATTTTCTGTATGAGGAGGGATGAAGGGTGGTTTAGTCGTGCTTTAGGCTTGCTTGGATGTATGAAAGATGTTTGCAAAGTTTGTTTTGATTGGTGTTTACCGGAATGAGAGATTGGTATCAATTTGCAAGTTTTCTTCTAATGTAAGCAAGGATAGTGTAAGTGTGATATAGGCCTGTCCAATGCTCTCAAGCATGTTGCACATCTTGTTCTTGATCAGAGGGATTTGTGTACAAATCCTAGCCTCAAAGATCTGGCTTGTACTTCAAAGATCATGAACTTGACATAAAGCATTACTTTTCAAAAATGGCAAAGTTGCTTTTTCTATTTAAGGGTTAATTCTTTGTGTAATGACTAAATGCATAAAACAATGCTTGAACACAATGGTTAGGCATTTAATTATGGAGTGTAAACTTGGTTTAGAGGCCTGCAAGCAAGTTCCAAGCATGCTGATTTGAAAATGAGACTTGTATGAACATGCATTTGGTTATGAACAAAAATGAATTTTGCCCAACTTTGCAAATTCTATTCTCCCTAACCACAAGGGTGTTTGAGAAGTTCTTGGACAATTTGGAAAGCTTGGAATGTGTACTACAATCCATATTTGTAATGAAAATTGAAACTCCAAGTGGAAGCATGTGAAAAATGGCCAAGAAGTTGGACAAAAATCCTTCCTAGAATAGGTCAAAATTTTTCTAAGTTAAAAATGTTTTGCACCCTTGTTCCAAAAATCATAACTTGAGCTACAAGCTTCTTTTGAGAAAACTTTGTGAATAAAAGTTTTAGATTTTGCAATGGACTACAACTTTCATGTTTTGAGTTTTGTTTGAATCCATTTGTATCTTGATGAAAAAATGGGACAAAGTTAGGGAAAAATAAGGGAATTTCATAACTTAGAAAATTTCTAAGTTATGAAATTTCTTCATTTTAAACCCTAATTTGCAATTTTGGATTTCTTGATGAACAAGTTTCATAATTTGACATGTCTTGATGAAAAATGAATCTTGGCACTTGATTTTGACCAAAAAGTCAAAGTTTGACTTTTCAGTATACAGTCAAATTTTGATCAGTTGACTGGAAAATTCATCTGTCAATCCTGTGCATTTGAGATCTTTTGAACTTTTTGAATGGTTCAAGACAATGCCATTGAGTCCTTGAGTCCATATGTGAGCTTGGTTTGCCATTGGTTAAGTCAAACAGTCAAAATTGCCTTTGTGCAGTCAAAACCCTAAAAGTGACCATTTTGCCCTTTTGGTGATCTGATCAAATTTCTTGTGGGATTGTGATCTAAACTTGACCAAATGGTTCATATGAGTTCATTATGTTGATGTGGGTCAAATTTCATGAGGTTTGACTATCAATTGGCCACAGTTGACTTTTTCCCCAATACAACTGATTTCTAGGTCAACTGTCCAATTGACTGGGCCAAGATTGGAATCAAGGCTTGAAACTTGGTATGGATAAACTTGTAAGTTCAACATGAAGCATGAAAGTCACTTTGGGAATTTTAGGTCAAAACATCTTTGTGCAAACTCAAACCCTAATTTGGGTCAACAGTGCAAGGTGGAGTCTTCAGCAGAGCAAACCCTAACTTGATCTTGAGCTCCAAGGGTCTTGTGGTGAGAAAATGTTGATGAAATGAGAGGGCAAATTTTGGGGTACAACAGTTGCCCCTGTTCAATCTGCTTGAACCTGAAGAGTTAGATTTGAAAGTTTGCCTTTCGCGTCTCGAAGGTAAAAGGAGATTGAACATTAGAGTGCCCGTAAATTTGCACTCGTCAAGACATGGATGCGGTAATGGGCTTAAAGATGCCATTTGGAGATGGGCTTAGAGATGCCATCTGGAGATGTGACAAAATCTTATCAGGGGATGGGCTTAAAGATGCCATCTGGAATGCTTGTTGAACTGTACGTCGTTGATGAGTGAGCGAGTATCAGAAAGGTATCCATGTTTGGAATATCTCTGAACTGGGGATCTTGAATAAGAAATGGATTGACATCCGTGTTTGGAGAATCCGTAAACTGTTTTCAAAAGTTGAGTCTGAACAAGCAATAGATTAACATCCGTGTTGGGAAGCATCCGTAAACTGTTTTCAGAAGTCTTGGATCTGAACAAGCGATAGGTTAACATCCGTGTTTGGAGAACCCGTAAACTGTTTTCAGAGGTTTTGAATATGAACACGCGATAGGTTAACATCCGTGTCTGGAGAACCCGTAAACTGTTTTCAGAAGTTGAGTCTGAACAAGCAATATATTAACATCCGTGGGGGGAAGCATTCGTAAACTGTTTTCAGAAGTCTTGGATCTGAACAAGCGATAGGTTAACATCCGTGTTTGGAGAACCCGTAAACTGTTTTCAGAGGTTTTGAATCTGAACAAGCGATAGGTTAACATCCATGTTTGGAGAACCCGTAAACTGTTTTCAGAAGTTGAGTCTGAACAAGCAATAGATTAACATCCGTGTTTGGAGAACCCGTAAACTGTTTTCAGAAGTTGAAGAATCTGAACAAGTGATAGGTTGACATCCGTGTCTAGAGAACCTGTAAACTGTTTTCAGAGGTCTTGAAGTTGAATAAGCAATAGATCGGCATCCATGTTGAGAAGCGTCCGTAAACTGTTTTCAAAAGTTGAGTCTGAACAAGCAATAGATTAACATCCGTGTTTGGAGAATCCGTAAACTGTTTTCAGAAGTTGAAGAATCTGAACAAGCGATAGGTTAACATCCGTGTCTGGAGAACCCGTAAACTGTTTTCAGAAGTCTTGAAATTGAATAAGCAATAGAGCAGCATCCATGTTGGGAAGCGTCCATAAACTGTTTTCAAAAGTTGAGTCTGAACAAGCGATAGATTAACATTCGTGTTTGGAGAATCCGTAAACTGTTTTCAGAGGTCTTGAAGAATCTGAACAAGCGATAGGTTAACATCCGTGTCTGGAGAACCCGTAAACTGTTTTCAGAAGTCTTGAAATTGAATAAGCAATAGAGCAGCATCCATGTTGGGAAGCGTCCGTAAACTGTTTTCAAAAGTTGAGTCTGAACAAGCGATAGATTAACATCCGTGTTTGGAGAATCCGTAAACTGTTTTCAGAGGTCTTGAAGAATCTGAACAAGCGATAGGTTAACATCCGTGTCTAGAGAACCCGTAAATTGTTTTCAGAAGTCTTGAAATGGAGAAGGAACCGGTGTAGGGTTTCCTGATGATGAGTCAGTGTAAAATTACATCTGAACTTGAGAAGGAACCGGTGTAGGGTTTCCTGATGATGAGTCCGTGTAGAACTGCATCTTGGATAATTGTTAATGATAGCCTTTTATTCTTATCCTGAAAAGGACAAAATGTTAGCTAAACACAAAGTTATGTTGCATGAAATGTATGATACACTATATGTTGTATCAACGTTTATGATATGAATGTAATAAATGCGCATGTAAGCTGATGAGCTGTCTTGCTGAGGATAGATGAATCCTGGATAGCCGGAGATAATAGAATCTTGACTGCTGCCAGGTAAAGTGAATCCTTGACTGCTGTAGGGGATTGCAAGAATTTTCGGTTGTTTGAAGATGAGACATCCTTGTTGACTGCTGACTGCTTGGGGAATGCAAGATCTTCAATTGTTGAGGGATCTTAGGACCACTGCTGGGGATTGGAACTCCTTGGTGACTTGTAGGGAATGAGAATTCTGATGATCTCTACTGGGGAGTCCAGAACCTGGTAGACTTATGCTGGAGAAGTAAGACTGAGAATCTTCAGTCTGGTGGGAAGTATCTCTGTGGGGAGAAGGTTCACTAGTCTGGTTCCGCTGGAGATTGATAGTTGGAAGTTTTAGCTCCGCTGGGGATTGGTAGTTTTGACTTCAACTAGGGATAGGATTTTCAGATTTTTAAGGCTCCACTGGGGTTACTGAAACTTAACTCTGAGGGGAATTGAGTTCTGGAAGGCTCTCTGGCTGGGGAAATCAGTTTTGAGAAAGCTTTTGTTCTGCTGAGGATCCTGAAGTTTAACTCTGTTTGGGGAATTAAGTTCTGGATTCTGACTTTGTTGAGGAAATTTGGAGTTTAATTCTGCTAGGGATTCCTTCTGAAAGGGTATCAAGATATCTATCCGTACCTTCAACCTATCAGTAATCATCTTTCTTGATTTGTAAGGAAATGATTATGTTCAAATGCATATGCCTATTTAACAAAACATTGGACGTTTCTCAAATAAAACATAAGTGTAGAAAAGAAAAAAGAAGACAAAGCAAATTTCTGTATTTGGAAAAGTATTTGTATTAACTTTCTATGAGTATCTTTGTACAAAGGAGACAAGCATCCTAGTAAGAGGATGTTGTCGTAAAAATTGAAAAATTTATACAAAAGAAAGATGGCTATGTGAAACAATTCCATGGGATCCCCATTCTGCTATAGCCTTCACAACTCTGAATATCTGTCCATTCGCTGCTTCATCCGGCGATGACTGGATTGATCAGAAGCTCAGAGCTTGTTGATGAAGAGATTGTTCTTTAAAGTGATCCGACGAGACATAGTCATACGCTTTATTTACCTAACTTTTTCCTGGATCGCCCTTTCGGGTTTTCAATCCACCGGGAAACCCCTTTTTTCCCAAGCCGCCCTTTCGGGTTTTTGACTTGCCGGGTGTACAGATTTTTTCTTTGATCCCTAATTTTTGCCTGAACCGCCCGTTCGGGTTTTTGGTCCACCGGGAAACCCTTTTTTACCCAAGTCGCCCTTTCAGGTTTTCAACTTGTCAGGTTATTTTATGCGTAGTATCTTTTGACTATGTCTGCGTTTGCAGGGTGCGGCAAATCGTCGCCGTCCATGGTGGTCAGAATCATTGCACCACCAGAAAATATGCTCTTGATCACAAACGGTCCTTCATAAGTAGGAGTCCATTTTCCCCTGGGATCACTTTGCGGCAAGATAATCCGCTTGATCACAAGATCTCTGACTTGGTATACTTTACGTCTGACTTTCTTGTTGAAGGCCTTGATCATCCGTTTTTGATACGTCTGACCATGGCAAACAGCAGTGAGTCGTTTCTCGTCGATCAAATTGAGTTGATCAAGTCGGGTCTGAATCCAATCGTCTTCACTCAAACCAGCGTCCTTTATAATCCTTAAAGAAGGAATCTGAACTTCCATGGGCAGGACAACTTCCATGCCATATACCAAAGAAAATGGGGTTGCCCCTGTTGAAGTACGTGCCGTGGTACGGTATCCATGCAGAGCAAATGGTAACATCTCATGCCAGTCCTTGTAGGTGACTGTCATTTTCTGAATGATCTTCTTAATGTTTTTGTTCGCGGCTTCAACAGCACCGTTCATCTTCGGCTGATAGGGAGATGAATTGTGATGATAAATCTTGAACTGTTCGCATAGAGCGGTGATCATAGTATTATTCAGATTTGTACCGTTGTCTATAATGATCCTGTCGGGGACACCATACCGGCATATGAGGTTCTGCTTGATGAAGCGGGCAACCACATTCTTTGTAACAAAGGCGAAGGAAGCTGCTTCGACCCATTTGGTAAAATAGTCAATGGCGACCAGGATGAAGCGATGTCCATTGGACGCTGTGGGCTTGATCTCTCCAATCATGTCAATGCCCCACATTGCAAATGGCCAAGGAGCTGTCAGAATGTTGAGAGGAACAGGAGGAATATGAATCTTGTCAGCGTAGACTTGACATTTGTGGCAAGTACGGGAATGTTGATGGCAATCAGCTTCCATGGTAGACCAGTAATAGCCTGCCCTTAGAATCTTCTTAGCCATCGTATGCCCGCTCAAGTGGGTGCCAAATGTGTCGATGTGTATCTCAGTCATGATCAATTCTGCTTCAGCTTTGTCTACACATCGGAGTAAAACACAATCATGGCTGCGTTTATAGAGGATGTCGTTGCTCAGGAAGAACTTGGCAGCAAATTTCCTTAGGAACTTCTTGTCATTTACGGACGCTCCTTCGGGATGTCCTCTAGTCTGGAGATACCTTTTGATTTCGTGAAACCAGGGTCGTTCCACTGCTTCTTCGGTATTAATCTCATGACAATGCGCAGGTTCGTCCATTCGCTCGATGGTGATTTGGGGAGCCTCGTTATCCCAATTGAGTTTAAACATGGAAGACATTGTAGCCAGAGCATCTGCTAGCTGATTCTCTTCTCGCGGGAAATGCTCGAAGGTGATTTGCTCGAAATGAGGCAACAATGTCAAGACATGTTCTTTGTATGGGATAAGATTAGGATGTTTGGTGTCCCACTCTCCTTTGATTTGACTGATAACCAAAGCCGAGTCCCCAAATACGATCAAAGATTTGATCCCCAAGTCTATAGCAGCCTTAAGACCAAAGATGCAAGCTTCATATTCGGCAATGTTGTTGGTACAGCTGAAACAAAGTCGGGCCGTGAAAGGTATATGGCAACCTTCCGGGGAAATGAGTACTGCACCAATACCGTTTCCAAGTGTATTTGAAGCACCATCAAATTACAGGGTCCATCGGGATCCATTTTCAGGTCCGTCAAACGGTCCGTTACCTTCAATGTTATCCAAATTCATGATGTCCTCGTCCGGGAAGTCGAATCTAATGGATTGATAATCTTCGATAGCTTGATGAGCTAGATGGTCAGCTAGTACACTCCTCTTTATAGCTTTTTGGGTAGTGTACTGGATGTCATACTCAGTCAGGATCATCTGCCATCTAGCGGTTCTTCCAGATAAAGCAGGCTTCTCGAAGATATACTTGATAGGATCGATTTTGGAAATCAACAGAGTGGTATGAGTCAACATATACTGCCTTAGTCGGCGAGCAGCCTATACCAAAGCGCAACAAGTTTTCTCGAGCAGTGAGTAGCGAGTCTCACAGTCGGTAAACTTTTTGCTAAGGTAATAAATGGCATGCTCTTTTCGGCCAGACTCGTCATGTTGGCCCAATACGCACCCCATTGAGTTGTCCAAAACAGTCAGATACATGATCAGAGGCCTTCCTTCGACGGGTGGCATCAGAATAGGAGGTTCTAGCAAATACTCCTTGATCTTATCAAAAGTAGTTTGACAATCATCGTTCCATTCGACTACCTGATCTTTCTTTAATAGTTTGAAAATTGGCTCACAGGTAGACGTCAGATGAGAGATGAATCTGGCAATATAGTTCAAGCGCCCCAAGAACCCTCTAACCTCCTTTTCAGTACGGGGGGCAGGCATTTCTTGTATGGACTTTACTTTTGCTGGATCGACCTCAATGCCTTTGTTGCTGACAATAAATCCTAGAAGTTTACCAGACCTAACTCCAAAAGTGCACTTACTTGGATTCAGCCTGAGTTTGTACTCCTTCAACCTGGAAAACAGCTTTTGCAAATGTTCAAGGTGCTCCTCCTCTGTTTGTGATCAAGCTATCATGTCGTCTACGTAAAATTCGATCTCATGATGTATCATATCATGAAACAAAGCTACCATGGCGCGTTGATAAGTTGCCCCTGCGTTCTTCAGTCCGAACGGCATCACCTTGTAGCAGAAGGTACCCCATTGTGTAACAAAGGTTGTTTTCTCCATGTCCTCGGGGGCCATTTTAATCTGGTTGTAGCCCGAGAATCCATCCATGAAGGAAAATACCTTATGCTGAGCTGTGTTTTCAATCAAGATGTCGATATGTGGCCGTGGAAAATCATCTTTAGGGCTAGCCCTATTAAAATCCCGGTAGTCCACACACATTCTGACCTTGCCGTCTTTTTTAGGTACTGGCACAATGTTAGCAAGCCATTGTGGATAGGATGTAACAGCCAGAAAGCCAGCGTTGAATTGCTTAATTACTTCAGCTTTAATCTTCTCAGACATGTCGGGCCTCATTCGGCGAACTTTTTGCTTGATCGGTGGGCAGTCCTCTCTTGTAGGGAGACGGTGAACCACGATGTCTGTGTCTAACCCCTACATGTCTTCATAAGACCAGGCGAAGATTTCCACGTATTCATTTAACAGCTGTATTAAGCGCTCCTTGACACTTGGTTCCAGATTGGCACCCACTTGTGCTTCCTTCCTGTCTTCCTCTGTTCCTAAGTTGACTGTTTCCAACAACTCTCCATGAGGCAAGATGGCCCTCTCTTCTTGTTGTAGAAGTCTGGCTAGCTCTACTGGTACTTCACAATCTTCGTCATCTTCGTATTCAGCCTGGTTGACCAAATCTTCAGAGTTATTAAAGGATACAGCAGAATAGTCAACCATAGAGTCCAGAGTGGATGGGTACCTGTATTTGTGAGTGTGGGTGTGTGTAAGGGATAGCCATCCTTAAACAAACAAAAATGCAAAAGGAAAGAAAATGAACACAACAGTTTATAAATGAAAAACGTCCAATGATTCATTAAACATGGCATATGAATATGAAGAGAATCAAAACCCTTACAAATGGACCTACATGCCCCGGGCAAGGCATGAGGTGAAAAATAGTGTGCAGATTGTTTTAGTAATTATTACAGACCAACAGGAAATGTTCGAAAGATAAATTACTGATCGATGAAAGTAATGGGAACGAAGTCTTTCTCCTCCCAGTTGTGTAGTCCCCCTCCGATGGTTGGGAAGATCCAATCTTCAATGTTGGCCTCTTCGTCTTCATCTTCCAAAGCATTGATTCCATGAGGAGAAATCTTGATGGGCGTCTTTTCAATTTTTGAACGACGCATAGCCTTCTGCCCCGCAGTGGTAAATCCCATCCCAAACTTGTCTGTTTTGTGAGAAATGTCAGGAAACTGTCCCCATGTTGAGCTCTTACCCTCCTTCATTGCAGCCTTTGCGTCTTTCAGAGATGCCATCCTGCCCACCTGCTTGGGTACCTCAGCTACTGCCTTTGCTACTGCAACCTCGGGAGTAACTTCCTCAAAGTGTTGAAAGGGTGTTTCAATGAATTCGCCATCTACTTCCACATACCGAAAGGAATTCAGATGGCTGATCATGTACGCCTCTTCACCGTGTACATTTATGATTTTCCCCTTAACAGGGTATTTCAGCATCTGATGTAGAGAGGAAGTGACTGCCCCAACATTATGTATCCATGGTCTTCCTAGCAAGCAAGAGTATGATGGGCGGATGTCCATCACATAGAAGGTTGAGTGGAAAACTTCAGTACCTACCTTGATGGGAATGTCGACCTCCCCATGCACCATTCTTTTAGACCCGTCAAAGGCCCTGACAATGATATTACTTGGTTTCAGCTCCAAGCCTTCACAATCCAATCGGTCTAGAGCTTTCTTAGGCAGCACGTTTAGGGAAGAACCAGTTTCGACCAAGACATGGGCGAGAGTGGTTCCTCGGAATTCAACTGACACATGCAATGCGTCATTATGCTTTCTTCCTTTCGGAGTCAGGTCAACATCAGAGAAACCCAGGCCGTTGTCGGCGGTAAGGCTGGCTACACAATCTTGGAATTGATCGGCTGAGGTTTCCTGGGGAACATGGGCTGTCTTCAGAAATCTTATCAATGCTTTGGCATGAGCCTCCGAACAAAGCAGCAAAGCTAACATGGAGATCTTCGAGGGGGTTTGCCCCAGTTGCTCCACCACGTCATAATCACTCTTCTTAATTATTTTCAGAATCTCCTCCATTTGTTTCTTAGAGGTTTCGGGGATGACCAAGTGTTGAGCCCTCGTCCTGACGAGCTCTTCTTGGATCCCTTTCCCCTTATCAGCAGAAGTAGGGGGGATAACCGCAGGAGTAACAGCTTCTTCAATCAACAGAGTTCTTGCAGAAAGTTTTATCGGTGCAGGAGTAACCTTGGCAGCAGCTGAGGGTCCAAAGATTGCCTTTGGAGGGGCAATCTCCGGAGAGAAAATTTTCCCACTTCGGGTAATCTTGCTCGTACCGGTAATGTTTCCAATGTCGGCATTTTCTTCATCAGAGCTCTCTTCAGTTATCTCAATTTGTTTAACACCGTGGTAGTAGATTTCTCCACCATAATTCCACGGTATCGATTTGTCAGATTTGTAGGGGACTGGCCCAGGCATGGTTATTTTCAGAGGTGCAATCTTCGTAGCGGATGTAATCTTAACAGGCTTTTTAGGGACCTTGGAAAGATTGGTGGAAATGGTGATTATTAAAACATCTTCGATAGGGGTTGGAGTAGCAGGAATCTTTTCGAAAAGAATTTGTTGGCTGTCCATTAGGCCTTGGATGCCTATCTTCAACAATGGACAGTCGATTGGTAGGGAGGAACAACAGTAGCAGTCTTCTTTACATCATGGGAAAATCCCAGCTTTCAACAAATTCAACTTGATTGTTAGTAGTGGAGTTACCAGATCATCAACAGCAGCAACATACAGATCTTCTTCAATAGCATGGACATTGCGACCATGCTTTGGCATCGGAGCGGATATTACATTCGACTTCTCTGGAGCATCGAACTAAACCTCTTTTGCATCTATCAAGTCTTGAGTTTTATGCTTAAGCGCCCAACAATCGTTGGTGTCATGCCCGATGCTGTCAGAATGATAGGCACATTTAGCATTGGGATGATAATACGGGGAAGTTGTATTCACATTTTTTGGTTCCTCTTTGATATTGACGAGATTCAGCTTCAACAAATAGGGAAGAACTTGTGCGGGCGTCATATTGATGCGGGTGAACTGCCGTTGTGGCCGTTCTCCCCATTGCTGTTTAGGCCTGGACTGATTGTTACGAGGCTGATCATTTGATGAATTTTGAATCATCACAGCCCCTACAGTCGGCCGATGCTCAGTTCTTCCCGATCCTTTTTGAGAGTACACAACAGCTGCTTCCTTCTTGATCGGAAATGATTTCTTAATAGTTGTGGAGGCAGAGGCATCCCTTTGAATCTTTCCATTCTTAATACCAGCTTCCACCCGTTCACCAGTCAGAATCAGTTCAGTAAACCCTGCGGAAGAGCTCCCGATCAAATGGTTGAAGAACGGGCCAGATAGAGTCCCCAAGAACATATCAACTAGTTCCCTATCTGAAAGAGGTGGCTGTACTCTTCCGGCCAAGTCACGCCATTTTTGGGCGTATTCTTTGAATCCCTCATTTGAGGACATCCCCATACTTTGTAACTGAGTACGGGTTGGCGCCAAGTCAGTGTTATATTGATACTGGCGATAAAAGGCAGTCGCCAAGTCTTCCCAGTTATGCACTTCTGACCTCTCAAGCTGGTAAAACCAGTCTAGCTGTGTACCGGACAAGCTGTCCTGAAAGAAGTGTACCCAAAGATTTCTGTCGGATGTATGAGGTTGAATCCTTCTGACATATGACCTCATGTGCATCTTCGGGAAAGACAGCCCGTCATATTTTGCAAAAATTGGCACCTTAAACTTTGGAGGGATCACAATCCCAACAATCAATCCCAATTCTTCAAAATCTAACCCAGGAACCCTTTGCAGCTCCATAGCTGCCAGTCTATCCTCCAGGTTTTTGTATTTGTCATCTGCTGGAGGGTATTTCAGCTCTGAGTAGTCTTCATCTTCCTCAACCTCTTCCTCTTCAACCTCGGACTCAGAAGGTAGTGCATCTCCTTTTCCTTTACCCGTTCCCTCATCAGATGTGGAGGGAAATTCAAGAACTCTCCTAGCTTCATTCTCAAATCTTCTTCCCAGTGTAGCTACCCCACTCTTTTCTTCTTCTTTTTTCCTTTTTCTTGTTCTTTATTCCCTAGCAGTGCTTTAAGATCCTCCTGAACCTTTGCTAAGGTCATTAGGAGCTGTTGAAACTGTGAGTTTTGTGACTGCAGATCTTTGACCGTCTGTTCAAGATCCATCTTACTGAAATAAACAGCAGAAAGATAAGGAAACCTGGCGTGAAGACCTGTTTATGCATATGATGAATGATATGTTTATTCATGCAATGCATTCAAGGATTTAGAAATTCAAAATTGTTGCAGACAAAAAGAACACACGTCATATTAATAAGAAGAGATTTTGTCAGTACATAAATGCCCCATGGGCCAAATATTACAAAAACCTCTTAAGGTAAAAAGACGTTGCGCATCCTCTTTGGTGCGATGTAAGTGTTAAGGGTATCCTCCTCGTGAAGTTGGCGGGTAAGCTCCAAAACCTTCTTCTCACTGGCGTAGAAGCTGGCTTCAAAAGTATCCCTTTCTTCCTTGAGTTGGATCCAACTCTTCTGCATCTCCTCCCATGATGTTGGCATGTCAGGATGTAGGATGGTGTAAGGAACCTCTCCTTCCTTAACAGGATCTTTAATCAAAGGGAGAATATGAGGGTAAGGCATCATAAGACTCTGGGCTCGGGTTCGTACCCACTTGAGGTAAGGCTCAAGGGGGATGGAGTTCTTGTGCCCCAGTGTCTTGCTATCTACCTTGTTAGGCATCCTCCAAGCTCTGACGAATCTTTGGCGAAGTCCTTGCGCATCATTGTCAAAGTCAAAAACTAGATCAAGAATCAGCATGTCATGAGGGCCATCCCTCCGTTCATATCCAAATTGTCTTAAAGCTAGACAGGGGTTGTAGGTAATGCCTCCCCTAATGCCAAGTAATGGAACATTAGGGAACTCACCACAATGATCGAAGATGATGACATTTTCTCTGGACCGAGAACACCAATGTACATCAGAATGTGTGAGGGTCATCAATCGTTGTGACCACCTTAAGCCTTGCTCATTCTTCAAAACAGATTGTGGAAGGTGAGAAATAAACCACCTTGCAAGGAGAGGAGTACAGCACATGAGAACACCTCTCTTTCTCATTGTTCGTGTGTAAAATGAGTGGAGGATGTCCCCAAGCAATGTAGGTATGGGATTCCTGGATAGGAAAATCTTGACAGCGTTGACATCTATAAGTTGGTCAGGATTTGGGAACAATACCAACCCATAAATAAGGAGTGCCACAACCTCTTCAAAGGCTTGCAGATCCAAAGAATTCCAACACTCTTGTGCCTTCTCAAACAAGAATTTTTCCAAGAAGCCTTTGACACCACTTCTAGTCTCCCAATGCCCCTTGATGTCATATGGTTGCAAGTGTAGTGCTTGAGCAACATCTTCAGGCTTTGGTTCTTTTTCCGTACTATTGTAGGGTAGTTAATTAAGAATAGAAATTCTCAGGAGTTGAGAAAATTCCTCCAATGTAGGAACCAATTGGTAGTCGGGGAATGTGAAACAGTGGTGAAGGGGGTCAAAGAATTGGAACAACACTTTCACCATGTCTTCTTCAATGCTGGTGTTGACTAGGTTGAGCAATCTACCATGTCTTTCACTGAAGAAAGAGCTTTCTGGAATTCTGGATGTAAGCTCCTTGAGTTGAGGAGGGATTCTCACAAGGTTGACTTGGATAGTTTTCCTGCGAAGAATTTCCATGACCTACAAAACAAGAACAAAGATGAAGATCCAAACCCTTGAAATGGTTAGTGGATGCATATGATGCTTTATGATGTTCATGATGTATGCACAAACACATGTACAAATAAGTCACATAAGACCCTAGTTTCAGGCTTGCATGGGGTTTCATAGGTAAGTACCCTCTTGAGTGTAGTTGGCTTAAAAACCTGTCCTATAAATAGTAACCGGGTTCTAAGGAGCTCAATATCTTTGGATTGTTTTCCATGTTCATTGTTTTGGTTTAGCCACTTAACTAGCGACCAAAATATTCCAAGAAAACAACCCTCAATGAGTGTAGTATCGAGTATCTACCAACTTCGGACTGCACCAAAGCCGGTCATCTCACTACCCCTAATAAAAGGCCAAGATGGTCAAGTAAGGTTATAGGTCATTAGTGCTTAGTGACATCACTCAGCGGCCCCGTACTCTTCTTGATTGAACTCAAGGGTTACCGTTACTCACAAATATGTCGCACTAATATAGCTATTGCTTCAACCGTGTCGGTATACCCCGCACAGTTTCCACAACGTATTGCTATCTATGAATGTTTCCCAAATCCGGGTGGAGGATTTCAAACCCAAACAAGAGAACCAAAATATAAAGCAATCAAAGCAAACAATTAGTCATGCAAAAGGGTGATCTAAGCCGTAAGGTTACTCCACTTTTAATATCAATCCCCAGCAGAGTTGCCAGTTCTGTGATACCGTGGGAGAACTGACTTGAGGTTTTGCGTTTGTTTTCGCAAATGTTTCGGTTTAGCAAGAGTCGCCACCGACTTTTTATTTTATCATGAGGAAAGGTTAAAAAGCACAGGAAAAACCTTTGAGATGTTTTCTTGGGTTCGGGGAGTAGATTATAGAAAGGGAAGGTATTAGCACCCTTTCTATCCATGGTTATCCATAGGCTCTTAGTTACTTGCTTAGATCACTTGCCTTTGCTTTTCAATTGTTTGAAATGGTGCTTTGTGTGTGTGGTTTTGAAAATGTTTTGAAAAAGATGCCTTGTCTAGGCAACCATTGTAACAATTCTTTACTCGAATGTTTTACAAAGGTGTTTGTCTTTTTGAAAAGATGTTTCAATGTTTTTGAAAGTTTGTTTTTGAAGTTGTGTTGTGGAGTGTGTTTTGAAAGTAGGCAAGTGTGTTTTGCAAGTTGGTCAAGTAATCAAGAGCTATCTACCCTAAATTTCTCAAAGATCTTTCCTATGTTTTAACCCTTTTAACAGTATTGTTCCACCATTGTATTTGGTGGACAATCTTGTGTTTGGATGTTAACGGGACGGGCGCGGGTCATCGTTTAGACCATGAATGCAATAGTGCCAAGTGTCTTTGGCAATTTTTCTTTAAGGGACTTGATCATTTTTAGGCAACTTGAGAAAGCGTCATCGAGGGACTATGATCATTTGATTTGTTTTTGTTTTGCCAAAGACACTCAACATGCAACATGGCCCATTTTTGAAGGCAACAAGTGGAGTAACCCTAAGGGTGTAAGTGTGCATTGTGTTGTTAATTTTCATGATTTTTTTGTCTTTGTATTAATCAAGCTATTTGTTATTTGATTTGCATACAAACCCTAGGTCTATCATGGCATAATTTGAAAGCTTTTAAATGCGGAAATTTAAAGTCCTAAATTATTACAACATGATTATGGGGATGGGGGTACAAATGTTTGAATGGGGGGATATTTGACAAGAAATTAAATCTAAACTATTACATCCATATCGAATATACAAATTATTTAATTGTACAATATTGGAATAAATACAAAATGAATATGCAAAATGTATTATGCACAAAAATGATTTTTTATGTATGTGAAAGTGTTTTTCAATATGAAATATAAACAAAAATAAAAGGTCAATTTTTGGATATTTTTATGGTTTTAGGGCAAAACCCTAGTTTTCAAATAAATAGTATTTATTTATTAATTATATATAATATTTATATATTAATTTATATAAAAAATAAAAAAAGAAGTATATTGTAAATAGAATATTTTTTAGTGTCATGTATTAATAAAAATAAAAATGCATTATTTTTATATTTTTGCCCTAATTATCTAATAAAATATACAAGTATTTATATATTATATATTAAATATACTAAATATATACAAGAATAAATTATTAGTTATTTACAAAAAGGTGTATTTTTAGAAAATGTTTTCAAAATGTAAACAAAAAAATAATAACTAAAAAATATATATTTTTGTATTATTTTCTAGGGTTTTAAATAAAAAGTATATATAGTTATTTACATACATATATTTAAATAAAACAAATAAATGCCAAATAAATGCAAAAAAGGGTGGAAAAATATTTTTGATATTTTTGATATTTGAGCAAAAAATAATAAGTCAGAATCAAAAAGAAAAAATCAAAAATGATAAATATATCACACAATGGGCCAGGGGGGTGTAAATTGAAAAATGGGGTGCAAAAAGTAGGACTGACTCAGGCCCAGCCCAAGCCAGTCATCTTCAACCTTCAGCATTATTTGAACATCAAAAACGCGCGCTTCTTGTACAACAGCTAACTCCTGATTCTTTGACTTTCATGCAAAACTGTTCAGCTTGAGTCGTGTACAGCAATGTGGCCAACTTCAATGGAGTTTGAGCTTTTGTACAGCTTGCCTGAAGTCCAAGGATGCTTCTCCAACACCTAGCTTGCTTTGATACTCTCTGAATCGTGCTTTGGAAGTTCACCTGCAAAACTGAAAAGTGAAAATGGCAAGAGATGTTAGGGGTGTTACAGTTTGTATCTAGGGCTTGGGATAGTTCCAATGGATGATATAGAATGTATTTGAACTGGTTTTGGCCAAAGTGCACGAGTGGAATGGATTGTGGAAGTCAAACTGCAACAGATGCCCTGTTTTGCAGAAAAACTGTGATTTTCTGTATGAGGAGGGATGAAGGGTGGTTTAGAGGCCTGCAAGCAAGTTCCAAGCATGCTGATTTGAAAATGAGACTTGTATGAACATGCATTTGGTTATGAACAAAAATGAATTTTTCCCAACTTTGCAAATTCGATTATCCCTAACCACAAGGGTGTTTGAGAAGTTCTTGGACAATTTGGAAATCTTGGAATGTGTACTACAATCCATCTTTGTAATGCAAATTGAAACTCCAAGTGGAAGCATGTGAAAAATGGCCAAGAAGTTGGACAAAAATCCTACCTAGAATAGGTCAAAATTTTTCTAAGTTAAAAATGTTTTGCACCCTTGTTCCAAAAATCATAACTTGAGCTACATGCTTCTTTTGAGAAAACTTTGTGAATAAAAGTTGTATATTTTGCAATGCACTACAACTTTCATGTTTTGAGTTTTGTTTGAATCCATTTGTATCTTGATGAAAAAATGGGACAAAGTTAGGGAAAAATAAGGGAATTTCATAACTTAGAAAATTTCTAAGTTATGAAATTTCTTCATTTAAAACCCTAATTTGCAATTTTGGATTTCTTTATGAACAAGTTTCATAATTTGACATGTCTTGATGAAAAATGAATCTTGGCACTTGATTTTGACCAAAAAGTCAAAGTTTGACTTTTCAGTATACAGTCAAATTTTGATCAATTGACTGGAAAATTCATCTGTCAATCCTGTGCATTTGAGATCTTTTGAACTTGTTGAATGGGTCAAGACAATGCCATTGAGTCCTTGAGTCCATATGTGAGCTTGGTTTGCCATTGGTTAAGTCAAACAGTCAAAATTGCCTTTGTGCAGTCAAAACCCTAAAAGTGACCATTTTGCCCTTTTGGTGATCTGATCAAATTTCTTGTGGGATTGTGATCGAAACTTGACCAAATGGTTCATATGAGTTCATTATGTTGATGTGGGTCAAATTTCATGAGGTTTGACTATCAATTGGCCACAGTTGACTTTTTCCCCAATACAACTGATTTCTAGGTCAACTGTCCAATTGACTGGGCCAAGATTGGAATCAAGGCTTGAAACTTGGTATGGATAAACTTGTAAGTTCAACATGAAGCATGAAAGTCACTTTGGGCATTTTAGGTCAAAACATCTTTGTGCAAACTCAAACCCTAATTTGGGTCAACAATGCAAGTTGGAGTCTTGAGCAGAGCAAACCCTAACTTGATCTTGAGCTCCAAGGGTCTTGTGGTGAGAAAATGTTGATGAAATGAGAGGGAAAATTTTGGGGTACAACATTGATCAACTTAATTTGATCAACGAGAAGCGACTTACTGCTGTTTGTCATGGTCAAACGTATCAAAAACGGATGATCAAGGCTTTCAACAAGAAAGTCAAGCGTCAGGTATATCAAATCGGAGATCTTGTAATCAAGCGGATCATCTTACCGCAAAGTGATCCCAGGGGCAAGTGGACTCCTACTTACGAAGGACCATTTGTGATCAAGAGCATATTTTCTTGTGGGGCAATGATTCTGACCACCATGGACGGCGACGACTTGCCGCACCCTGCGAACGCAGACATAGTCAAAAGATACTACGCATAAAACGACCTGGCAAGTTGAAAACCCGAAAGGGCGACTTGGGAAAAAAATGGGCATCCCGGTGAATCGAAAACCCGAAAGGGCGGTTCAGGCAAAAATTAGGGATAAAATAAAAATTTTGTACACCCGGCAAGTTGAAAACCCGAAAGGGGGACTTGGGCAAAAAGGGGTTTCCCGGTGGATCGAAAACCCGGAAGGGCAGTCCAGGCAAAATTTAGGGAATTAAAGCGTATGACTATGTCTCGTCGGATCACTTTAAGAACAATCTCTTCACCAACAAGCTCCAAGTTTCTGATCAATCCAGTCATCAGCGGACGAAGCAGCGAATGGACAAGATATTCAGAGTTGTGAAGGCTATAGCAAAATGGGAATCCCATGGAATTATTACACATAGCCATCTTGTTAGAACAAAGTTTGAATCTACTACCCTAAGTTTAAGTATTGATGATAACAAAATGAAAAGATATATTAATTATGTTATTCATGTAAGAACTATTTGCTACCTAAAATATTACTTTCTGTTTTGCAGAAACTCTGATGGGTATCAGCAAGAGTACATCATAATTAACATCAGAATATTGGATATCAACATCAGCATCAGAAGATGCTATATCAGATACCAAGATCAGAAGAACAACTCACGCTTATGCTGAAGCTTGATGAACAGATCTGTGCTCAACACTCTGAACTCTGATAAAGACAACAATAGTTCAATAGCACTTAAGCAGCGTTAGAATGAGCCAAAGCCAGAACACGCTTAGTTGCAATGACACTGTGCATTCAAGACGAGTTATTAGCAACGGCATCATTCCAGACAAGATCTGCTTAATAAGGAAAGATTGTTATTGGCATTGAATCAGAATTATTACTCCAACGTTCACTAATTTCAATGCTATATAAACAAGTCAATGAAGATTGAATTGGCTAATGCTCTACATCAATTTACACGCCTAAAAGCTAATCATCATCTTCCTTACTCTCAGTTTGCTAAAAGCTCCAAAATTCCTTACTCAATTATTTTAGCAATCTAGTTTCTATAAGCTTAAGTTGTGTAGTATCACAATTGTGATAAACAGTTTTGTAGAAAACATTCACACACCTAGATTTCTATTCTTTGTAAGAAAGTGATTCCTTGACAAACCGGTTTGTGGTTTGCATCAAGAAGGATTTAGCAGTTGTTAAAGCAGATTGTAATATTCAGTTGAATATAGTGGATTAAGACCTCGTTGGAGAGAGGCGAAATCACCTTGACGGGTGGACTGGAGTAGTTTGAGATCAAACGAACCAGGATAAAAATATCGTGTTCATTGCATTGATTTTCAGTTTTACAATTTAACCCCCCTTCTTGTGTTTTTCACTTCTTCAATTGGCATCAGAGCGTCTGGTTCTGAGCTAAAACACTTAACCGTGTCAGTACAAGATCTAGCGTCAGAAAAACACAATGGCAGGAACTTATTCACACACCAACAATGACATCAATGAAGACAGAGACAGATTCAGCGGCAAACCTCCAGTCTTTGATGGAGAAAATTTTGATTACTGGAAAGACAGAATTGAAAGCTTCTATCTGGCACATGATGCTGATCTGTGGGACATGGTGACAGATGGATACACGCACCCTGTGAATGCAAGCGGTCAGAAGATTGATAGAAAAGCAATGTCTGATCAACAAAAGCGTGACTTCAAAAATCACAACAAGGCCAGAACCATCCTTCTCAGCGCCATCTCCTATGCTGAATATGAAAAGATCTCTAACAGAGACACAGCAAAGAACATGTTTGACTCACTCAGAATGACGCATGAGGGCAACGTTCAGGTCAAAGAAACTAAAGCTCTGGCGCTCATTCAGAAGTATGAGGCATTCAAAATGGAAGAAAGTGAATCCATTGAAACAATGTTCTCAAGATTCCAAATTCTGGTCGCTGGTCTCAAGGTTCTGGATAAAGGTTACTCTACTGCTGATCACGTAAAGAAAATCATCAGAAGCTTACCAAAGCAGTGGAGGCCAATGGTTACAGCTCTGAAGCTAGCAAAAGATCTCAACAAAATTTCTCTGGAGGAACTTATCAGCTCCCTCAGAAGTCATGAGATAGAGCTAGAAGCTGATGAACCCCAGAAGCAAGGTAAGCCTTTAGCATTAAAATCTAACAAAAAATCTGAGTCTAAAGTTTTGCAGGCAGTTGAAGAAACATCTGATGGATTATCATCAGAAGAAGACAAACTTTCTCTCCTCTCCAGAAGAGCGAATCAACTGTGGAAGCAAAGGCAAAGGAAGTTCAGGAATCCTAGAAGATCTGATCAGAACGAGTCTTTTTCCAGATACAGAAGGACAGATTCTTCCTCTGGATACAGAAGATCCAAAGGCTCTTCAGGAAGCAGAAAGCCAAACACCAAGGACATCATCTGCTATGAGTGCAATGAGCAAGGACACTACAAGAGTGACTGCCCAAAGCTTCAGAGGGAAAAGCCCAAAAAGAAGTTTGGAAGAGAAAAGAAGAAAAGTCGCATGGCTACATGGGATGACTCTGACTCGTCTGAAGCTGACTCAGAATCAGATGATGAGAGAGCAAACATAGCTCTCATGGCCAACATTTCAGAAGACAGTGAAGCTTCTGAATCAGACTCAGAATCAGATACTGAAGAGGTATTTCCGAACTTTGCAGTTAATTTTACCAAGGCTGAACTTGCTGAAAGCCTTAATGAAATTCTGCAAAGGTATCAGCAGATTAAAGTTAAATTCAGAAACCTGAAAAGGAATCTTGAATCTGACTCTGATAAGACTGAGAGTCTTAAATTGGAAAATTCTGAGCTGAGAAATAAAATTTCAAAATTAGAAAATGTTTTACAAAACTCTCAGAAGGAACCAATTTCTGAAACTCCCAACAGTGCTGATGAGATCATCAAGGAGTATGATCACAGTTTCCAGAAGTTCCTTTCTAAAAGCATAGATAGAAGCAAAATGGCTTCAATGATCTATGGAGTTAGCAGAAACGGCAGGAAGGGAATAAGATACCAAGGTAAGGTTCCTACACCAAAGAATGTCATGGATTTAACCATTAAACACACTCCTCTGAACTCACATTTTGTGTATGGTCACACACATGATATTAAATACACTAGCAGTAAGTATTCTGTGAAACCAAAATTCAACCAGAGTTTTGGTAAATCTAACAAATCAGGACCCAAGAAAATCTGGGTACCTAAGGATAAAATAATACATGTTGCAGATATCTTTAGCAGCAAATCAAAAACACCAATCATGGTACCTGGACTCTGGCTGCTCGCGACACATGACGAGAAGAAGGCATATGTTCCAAAGCCTGGAACTTAAGCCTGGAGGCCACGTTGGCTTTGGAAGCAATCAGAGGGGAAAGATAATTGGCTCTGGAACTGTAGGTAATGGAAATCTTCCCTCTATAAATAATGTTCTACTAGTAGATGGATTAATGCATAATCTGTTATCCATAAGTCAATTAAGTGATAACTGTTATGATATAATCTTTAATCAAAAATCATGTAAAGCCGTTAGTCATAAAGATGGGACTATCCTGTTTAATGGAAAGAGGAAAAACAACATTTACAAAATCAAACTTTCTGAACTGAAAAGTCAGAATGTAAAGTGTCTTCTGTCTGTTAACAACAAGCAGTGGATCTGGCACAGAAGATTGGGGCATGTTAGTATGAGAAGAATATCTCAGATTAACAAACTCAATCTGGTCAGAGGACTTCCTAATTTGAAGTTCAATTCAGATGCTCTGTGTGAAGCATGTCAGAAAGGAAAGTTTGCAAAACCTTCTTTTAAATCTAAAAATGTTGTTTCTACCTCTAAGCCATTAGAACTTATGCACATTGACTTATTTGGACCAGTTAAAACTGCTTCAGTCAGTGGCAAGAAGTATGGGTTAGTAATCGTAGATGACTATAGCAGATGGACATGGGTAAAGTTCTTAAGACACAAGGACGAGTCACACTCTGTGTTTGTTACCTTCTGTAACCAAGTTCAGAATGAAAAGGATCTTAGAATCGTTAAAGTCAGAAGTGATCATGATGGAGAGTTTGAAAACAAAGACTTTGAGTCATTCTTTAATAACAGAGGCATTCTGCATGATTTCTCTTGTCCTAGAACTCCCCAACAAAATGGAGTTGTAGAACGAAAGAACAGAACATTGCAAGAAATGGCCAGAACCATGATCAATGAGACAAACGTTGCTAAGATCTTCTGGGCAGAGGCAATAAACACAGCGTGCTACATTCAGAACAGAATCTCAATAAGACCTATTCTGGAAAAGACTCCATATGAATTGTGGAAGAACAGAAAGCCCAACATTTCATATTTTCATCCATTTGGATGTACCTGTTTTATGTTAAATACAAAGAATTATTTGAACAAGTTTGACTCTAAAGCACATAAATGTATTATGTTAGGATACTATGAACGCTCAAGAGGGTACAAAGTATACAATACAGAAACAAAGATTTTGGAAGAATCAATCAGTGTTCGTTTTGATGATAAGCTTGACTCTGAAAAGTCAAAGCAGAATGAAGTTTTTGCAGGTATGGAAATTGAATTTACAGGTTCTGAAGACAAGTCATCAGAAGCTCTCAACACAGACACTCCTTCAACATCTGAAAGGAGCACTGCTAGCAATCCTACAACAGCTGCTGATCAACCTCAGAAGAGATTACCCAGAAGCAGCTTGGATCATCCAGAAGAAACTATCTTAGGAAGAAAGGAAGATCCAATCAGAACAAGAGCAAGGTTCAGAAATTCTGAAGAAACCCTCATGGGACTTGTGTCTCTGATTGAACCTTCTTCTATTGATGAAGCACTTCTGGATAACGACTGGATTCTAGAAATGCAAGAAGAGCTGAATCAATTCACCAGAAATGACGTATGGGATCTTGTTCCCAGACTAAAAGGATTCAACGTCATTGGAACAAGATGGGTGTTCAGAAACAAGCTAAATGAACAAGGTGAAGTCATCAGAAACAAAGCACGACTGGTAGCACAAGGTTATAGACAGCAAGAGGGGATAGACTATACAGAAACCTTTGCCCCAATCGCCAGGTTAGAATCTATCAGACTTTTAATTTCATTTTCTGTTAATCGAGGCATCACTCTATATCAGATGGATGTCAAGAGTGCATTCTTAAATGGTTATATAGAAGAAGAGGTTTATGTGCACCAACCCCCTGGTTTTGAAAATACAAAACATCCAGAACATGTTTTCAAACTAAAGAAGTCACTATATGGTCTGAAACAAGCTCCCAGAGCTTGGTATGAAAGACTAAGTAACTTTCTGTTAGAAAATGAATTCACCAGAGGGAAGGTGGACACTACCTTATTCTGTAAGTCAGTTAAGAATGACATCTTAGTCTGTCAAATTTATGTTGATGATATTATTTTTGGATCTACTAATCCTTCTCTTGGAAGAAAATTTGCTAAGTGTATGCAGGAAGAATTTGAGATGAGCCTCATGGGGGAACTGAAATTCTTTCTAGGAATTCAGATCAATCAAACTCTAGAGGGAACTTACATTCATCAGAGCAAATATATCAGAGATCTTCTGAAGAAATTTGACCTCTCAGAATGTAAGCCATCAAAGATTCCAATGCATCCCACGTGCATTCTAGAAAGAGAAGAGGTAAGCAAAAAGGTAGAACAGAAGGTCTACAGAGGTATGATTGGTTCTCTCCTTTATCTGACAGCTTCAAGACCTGATATCTTACTCAGCGTATGTATTTGTGCTAGATTCCAATCAGATCCTAGAGAATCTCACTTAACAGTTGTTAAGCGAATTTTCAAGTATCTGAAAGGTACTACTAATCTGGGTTTATTTTATAGAAAATCTAGTGATTACAGCTTAGTAGGCTACTGCGATGCTGACTTTGCTGGAGACAGAGTAGAGCGTAAAAGTACTTCTGGAAGCTGCCAGTTTCTGGGAGAAAATCTGATCTCTTGGTCCAGCAAAAGGCAATCCACAATTGTGCTATCAACAGCAGAAGTTGAGTACATAGCAGCAGCAGGATGTAGCACACAAATGCTCTAGATGAAAAGTCAGCTTGAAGACTTCCAGATTTTTGAGAGTAACATCCCTATACTCTGTGACAATACTTCTGCTATTTGCTTTAGTAAGAATCCCATTTTACATTCTAGAGCTAAGCATATAGAAATAAAACATCACTTCATTAGGGACTACATTCAGAAAGGAATTTTGAACTTAAAATTTATAGATACAGACCATCAATGGGCTGATATCTTCACTAAACCCCTTTCTAAAGATAGGTTCAATTTCATTCTGAAACATCTCAGCATGAAAACCTGCCCAGAGTGAAAATGCTTTAACTCTATATATTTATCTTCAGAATGTATTTGTTTTACTGTTAACTTCTGATCAATCTCCTTTTAGAAAGATAGAACATGCAGATTGTATCAGATGCAAGTCTTAAAGATCTGAGCGTTTCAGCTCAAGGATAGACGTGCTGCTCACTAAATCAAACAAGTGTCATCCAATCAACAGCAAATCTCTGAAGCAGAATGCGTGCACGCTTCTGAGAAGGCAAAACGCTGATTGGGTGCATTGAGACACATGTCTGGTAACCGTTTCAAGTATCTTTCTCAAATCCCCCAAAATCAGCAAGCATTAAATGAAAGTAATCATGTTTTTAAAACGTAATCATGATTTTATTTCTCTTTCTTGAAACCGTTTACACTTTCAAAAATTATTTTGAAATCTATTTAAGCACGTTAACTTCTCACATTAATCCTTTACCGTTTCTTATAATCTCTCAAATATTTTCTGCATTTTCTCTGTGTGTTCATCTCTTTCAAACCTAAACCCATTTTCTCAGTTTTCTTAGAAAAACCCTAAGTGTGAACATGGCAACCTCCAGCAATGCTTCTGCAGGTTCTCAGAAGAAGGATTCCTCTGAACAGTACCAAGTTCCATTCAGAACATTCCTTACACCAGTGAAGAATTTGGAAGTGCTGTCTGAACTGATTATTGACTTTGGTAGTCTGAAAGAAAATGGATTTGACTTGACAGAAGAAGTTAGGGCACAGAAATGGGAGAGATATTTTGATAGGTTGGTTGGACCAACGTTCCCAGTTTTGGTCAAGGAGTTCTGGATTCATGCGTCCTCATCAACGCATCAAGTCACCTCCTACATAATGGGAAAGAAGATTGTGATCACTGAGGATCACATAGCAAAATTGATTGGTTACAATGGCGGTGGCGTCCGCTGTATTGATATGGATGAAAGATGCTCTGACGTTGGTGTCATAGAAGAACAGATTTTCACCCTTGGGGTGCCCAGCAGCAAGATCAGAGACTTAAAGGATCACCACAGAGTTTGAGCGAAGATCATTCTGGGGTGTTTTAATCACAGGAAGCCAACAAGCTCCCCTGATTATATAAATATAGATTAGCAGTTTCTGATCTACTTTATTAATCAGAAGGTAAAAATCAACTTGGCTCATCTTCTGTTTAATCACCTCAGAACCAGTGTCAAGGAGACCAGGGAAGAAGAAAGAACCAAGAGGGATTGGATACCCTTTGGGAGGTTAATATCAGATATTCTGACCGAGAATAGGCTGATAGAACACCTCATAGAAGCTCAGGAGTTAAGTACTATTGAACCAACTGTTGGCAAGCCTCTGAACGCGAAGAATCTGAAGAAAATGAAACTGATAGAGAATATCAGAAAGGAGCCCAGCGTTACTCCTCTTGCTGACATCTCCAGCAGAAGAGTCCCTCTGGACGACTTTCCTTTATTTTCTGAGATAGAATCTAAACCAGTGGTGGTTCTCAGATACTTGGACGCGTGCAAGGCTGATGGTATAGATCCCAAGCTGAATATCAAAGATCTGCACCAACCTCAACCAGAAGTTACACTGAAGAAGACGAAGAAAAGGAAGGCCACTTCAGAAGGATCATCCCAGCAGACTCCCAAGAAAAGAGGTAATTTATCTGCTGCTTCTGTTTTAAATTCTTCTGTTATTCCAACATCAATCCCAACCCCTGCTTCACATGAAATTCCAATCCCCATACCAACAATTGATGAAACCGAACCAGAAGATGACCCTTCTGAGTCACTGACTCTCAGAAGACCCTGCACCAAACATCCAAAACCCACAACTTCAACAGCATCAGAACTTGACAAAGTTCTGTCTGACATTGATCAACGTGTTTCTGATCACCTCTCAAATAATCCAAACACTGAACTAGAAATTACCCACTCTGCTCAACCAGACCAACCTCTCTCACCCATACCAGAAGAACCTCAAATCCCACAACAACCAGAAATTCCTCCTCCTTCTCCACAACCAGCAATTCCTTCTCCCTCTCCTCAACCAGAAATTCATCCACCATCACCTCAACCATCACCTCAACCATCACCTCCTCAACCTGAGTTTCATCATTCTGAAACACCATCACCTCCATCACCTGAAGCTCATTCTCCTCAATTCTCTGAGCCACAACCTCTGGCAATTCAGCTGCCATGTGGAACAACTGTAACCATGGCCCAGCTGCCATCCTCGCCAGAAACTACCCCTCCAAGCACTCCAAATACTCCCCACAGTCCAATTATTATTTCTGACTCTCCCACTCCATCTCCCAAACAAACTACAGAAGACCCCAGCAGGACCTTCATCAATTTAACAATCCTTGACCGTCTTGCTGATCTCAAACATAAAATAGCCATTCCAAAACCAAAACAGCCGGATGTTGGCTCTGGCATTGTGAATTTTGAAACAGGTCTGCAGCAATGGATTGCTTATCTGAAGCAAGTCTGTCCTGGAATGATTGATCCTGCTGCCTCAGACCAGCTCTGGTCACGTTTCAAAATATGGGTACGTGCTGAAGCCCTCAAGTTGCAAGATATCAACTATGATCAGGCATAACAGAACTTCAGCAAGTTGCTGAAGGAAGTTGAAAGTCAGTTGCCACAGGAAGACGTGCTCCTTCTGGATAGTGAGCCATGGTCTGAGAAGCGCCCAACTTCAAAAGTGCAGCCAGAAGAAGATCAGACTATTCAAGCTGAAGTCAGTCAAGCTGAAGATGTTGCAGAAAGCTCTCAGAAGCTCCCTACTTCTGATGTTTCTCAAGCTGCCTTGGACAGGCAGACTCTGGAAGAGCTGAAGCTGAATGATATTCGTCTGCAGCAAAGAATGGATGAAAATGATCAGAAGATGAAGGAAAGGATGGATGTACAGGACAGCAAGATAGATACAGTAGTCAGCATGGTGCACAAGCAGACTGAAACTGCTGATCAGATTAAGGCAATGCTGGATACTCTGTTCACACGCTTTCCTCCCCAACCTTAGTTTTTCATTCATGATATTTTCAATGTTTTTCTTTGCATATCTTTTGTACTGTTTTGTCTGGCTCTGAATATTTTAATATAACAAGTTTTTCTGCTCTATTCGTTTTAGCACAACACTTACACTTTTTGATTGCTGACAAAAAGGGGGAGAACAAGAATGATATTTTTTCAATAACGGATTACTGAGACAAAAAGTCTCAAACATTCTAACTCTGATATACTTGAATGTTTTCTGTTTTTGCATAAGTCTACAGGTACAAGAATGCTCTCTGATACACTGAAGCCCAAAGCTCAGATACTCTGATCCAAAGCAAAGCTCTGATACTCTGAAGTTCTGATAGTCAAAGCTCTGATATTCTGATCTGAAGCTCTAACATTCTGATGTTCAAATATTCAATAAAGATCTGATCCTGAAGACTCTCGGAATTAAAAAGGGAAGTAATAAATTCAGGGGGAGTATCTCCAATCCCAACTCTGATATCTCTTTATCCCTTATCTTTGATAACTCCTTATTTAATTCTGATGCAACTTATCATTCAGTTATCTCTGATACTTTTTCACGCTATTTTCAATTAAAAAATATCTAGTTTTTGTCATCATCAAAAAGGGGGAGATTGTTAGAACAAAGTCTGAATCTACTACCCTAAGTTTAAGTTTTGATGATAACAAAATGAAAAGATATATTAATTATTTGATTCATGTAAGAACTATTTGCTACCTAAAATATTACTTTCTGTTTTGCAGAAACTCTGATGGGTATCAGCAAGAGTACATCATAATCAACATCAGAATATTGGATATCAACATCAGCATCAGAAGATGCTATATCAGATACCAAGATCAGAAGAACAACTCACGCTTATGCTGAAGCTTGATGAACAGATCTGCGCTCAACACTCTGAACTCTGATAAAGACAACAATAGTTTATCAGCACTTAAGCAGCGTCAGAATGAGCCAAAGCCAGAACACGCTTAGTTGCAACGGCACTATGCATTCAAGACGAGTTATTACCAACGACATCATTCCAGACAAGATCTGCTTAATAAGGAAAGATTGTTATTGGCATTGAATCAGAATTATTGCTCCAACGTTCACTAATTTCAATGCTATATAAACAAGTCAATGAAGATTGAATTGGCTAATGCTCTACATCAATTTACACGCCTAAAAGCTAATCATCATCTTCCTTACTCTCAGTTTGCTAAAAGCTCCAAAATTCCTTACTCAATTATTTTAGCAATCTAGTTTCCATAAGCTTAAGTTGTGTAGTATCACAGTTGTGATAAACAGTTTTATAGAAAACATTCACACACCTAGATTTCTATTCTTTGTAAGAAAGTGATTCCTTGACAAACCGGTTTGTGGTTTGCATCAAGAAGGCTTTAGCAGTTGTTAAAGCAGATTGTAATATTCAGTTGAATATAGTGGATTAAGACCTCGTTGGAGAGAGGCGAAATCACCTTGACGGGTGGACTGGAGTAGTTTGAGATCAAACGAACCAGGATAAAAATATCGTGTTCATTGCATTGATTTTCAGTTTTACAATTCAACCCCCCTTCTTGTGTTTTTCACTTCTTCACATCTTTCTTTTGTATAAATTTTTTCAATTTTTACAACATTCTCTTACTAGGATGTCTGTCTCCTTTGTACAAAGATACTCACAAAACTTAAATACAAAGATACTTCAAAGTGCAGAAATTTGCTTGCCTTTCTTTTCTTTTTACACTTATGTATTATTTGAAAACGTCCAATGTTTTGTTAAATAGGCATATGCATTTGAATATAATCACTGCTTATAAATAAAACGAAATTGAGAAAGGATAATTACTGATAGGTTGAAGGTGTAGGAAGATATCTTTATGCCATTCCGGAAGAAATCCCCTACGATACATCATTCAGATCCTCAACAAAGCTAAAGTTTGGAGTATATTTCCCCAACGGAGTTAAGCTTCAAAATCTTCAGCGGAGCCAATCTATTATAAAACTTGATTCCTCAGCTGAGTTAAGTTTCGAAATTCCCATCAGAGTTAAACTCCCGATCCCTAGTGGAGCCCGAAAACCCTGGAAATCCTATCCCCAGCAGAGCCATAATAGTGAACATTCCCCCCACGGAGTTATCTCCGAGCAAGATCGAAGATTCTCGGTCTCATTTCTCCAAGCAGAAGCCTCCTAGGTTTTAACTCCCCAGTAGAGATTTTCAGAGTTTTCCCTACATCCCAGGAAAGTCATGAAGGATTCTCATTCCCTGCAGAAGTTGTTAAAGGCCTTGTTAGTCCCCACAAATCACCAAGGATTTTCAATCTCCAGCAGTGATCTAAGGATTTCTCCTTCTCGAGCAATCAGAGATCTTTAATTCTCAAGCAGTCAGCAAGGAGTTCTCATCTTCAGAATTCACAGATTTTTGGAATCCCCAACATCGGTCAAGGATTTAATTTCCCCAACAACAATCAAAGATTTCATTATCTCCAGTTATCAAGGATTTATTTTCCTCACCAAGACAGCTACTCAGCTTACATGCGCATCCATTACATCCATATATCATGTACATTGATGAAACACAGTTCATTGCATCATACATATCATACATCATAACTTTGTGTTTTAGCTAACATTTTACCCTTTTCAGGATAAGATTAAAAGGCTATTATTAACAATTATTTAGATACAGTATGGATACACCCCAGACACGGCGGACAGTCTATCACTCATTCAGAATTTCAAGTCAAATACAGTACAGATATACCCCAGACACGGCAGTCATTCTACTACTCATTCAGACTTCAACAATCCGATACAGACTATATACGCTGCAGACACGGCGGCCATTCTATCTCTCATTCAGATTCAACTATCAGCTACAAGTTCAGATACGCTCCAAACGCGAATGCCATTCTGGCCCTTACAGCAACAGTTTGATTCTCCCCAGTGCAATCGCCACAGAAGTCATTCTGTCACTTATTCAGATCCCAGTTACAGTCTCAGATATACTCCAGACACGGAAGTCATTCTGCTACTCATACAGATCTCAACTTCAGATACAGTCCAAATACGCTCCAGACACGGTTGCCATTCTGTCACTCATTCAAACATTTTCCCAGCCCAGAGATGCTCCATACATGGATGTCATTTTGTCGTTTATTCAGATTTCAGATTCAGGAACAATACAGATACACTCCAGACACGGTAGTCATTCTGATATTCATTCAAGAATCAAATACAATTACAGCTCGGATACGCTCAAGACACGGACGCCATTCCATTGCTCATACAAATTCAATCTCCAGATACAACTCAGATACATTCCAGATACGGATACCATTCTGATGTTCATTCTCCTGATTTTCAACAAACATTTTGGATGGCATATTTAAGCCCATCTCCGTCAAGATTCTATCATCTCCAAATGGCATATTTAAGCCCATTTCTTCAACTACATCTTGACGAGTGCAAATTTACGGGCACTCTAGTGTCCAATCCTCTTTTACCTTCGAGTCGCGAAAGGAAAACTTGCCAATATAACTCTTCAGGTTCAAGAAGATTGAACAGGGGCAACTGTTGTACCCCAAAATTTTCCCTCTCATTTCATCAACATCACAAGACTCTTGGAAGTCAAGGTCAAGCCAGGGTTTGCCCCGCTCAAGACACCTCCTTGCACTGTTGACCTAAATTAGGGTTTGAGTTTGCACAGTGATGTTTTGACCTACAATTCCCAAAATGACTTTCATACTTCATGTTGGACTCACAAGTTTGTCCATACCAAGTTTCAAGCCTTGATTCAAATTTTTGCCCAGTCAATTGGACAGTTGACCTAAAAATCAGCTGTATTGGGGAAAAAGTCAACTGTGGCCAATTGACAGTCAAACCTCATGAAATTTGACCCACATCAACATTATGAACTCATATGAACCATTTGATCAAGTTTGGATCACAATTCCACAAGAAATTTGATCAGATCACCAAAAGGGCAAAATGGTCATTTTTAGGGTTTTGACTGTGCAAAGGCAGTTTTTGACTGTTTGACCTAACCAATGGCAAATCAAGCTCAACCATGGACTCAAGGACTCAATGACTTTGTCTTGACCTATTCAACAAGTTCAAAAGATCTCAAATGCATAGGATTGGCAGATGAATTTTTCAGTCAACTGATCAAAATTTGACTGTACACTGAAAAGTCAAACTTTGACTTTTTGGTCAAAATCAAGTGCCAAGGGTCATTTTTCATCAAGACATGTCAAATTATGAAAATTTTTTATCAAGAAACCCAAAAATGCAAATTAGGGTTTAAAATGGAAAATTTTCATAACTTAGAATTTTTCTAAGTTATAAAATTTTCTTATATTTTCCTAACTTTGTCCCATTTTTCCACCAAGTTTCAAATGGATTCAAACAAAACTTGCAACATGAAAGTTGTAGTCCATCACAAAGTCTACAACTTTGATTCACAAAGTTTTCTCAAAAGAAGCTTGTATCTCAAGTTATGATTTTTGGAACAAGGGTACCTAAAACTTTTAACTTAGAGAAATTTTGCCCTAGTTTAGGCAGGATTTTGACCCATCTTCTTGGCCATTTTTCACATAGTTCCACTTGGTGTCTTAAGTTGCATTTCAAAGATGTATTATAGTACATGTTGCAAGCTTTCCAAATTGTCCAAGAACTCCTCAAACACCTTTATGGTTAGGGAGAATCGAATGCTTGAGTTGGCAAAAACTCACTTTGAAACCATGGCCAATACATGTTCATACCAAGTCACAAATCTGACCAAACTAGCTTAGTACATGATTACAGGCCTCTAAACCAATTTACAATCAAAAATTGAATGCAAATACATTGGATATTGGCATTGTTTTGATTAAGAGAGCTTTGTACAATGAACATTGCCATTTTAAGCATAAAGGCCACACTTCCATTTTCATAAAGGGCACTTTATGTCAAATTGCTTTACTTGAGCCTTGGACTTTCTTCCTTTGCAGAAAACAAGCTCCACAATCTCAGGCATAGTACAAGAAGTTGGTTCATGCTTAGAGATAGCCTGTACAGGCCTATTACACTTCACTTCCAACTTTGCTTTCAAAACAAGTCAAAGGGCCAAAAGCTTGTATCTCCAATATCTGATAAAACCAACAAGAACAAAGTTGTCAAACAAGTTTTGCAGATCCTCACAAGTCAGAAGCACGATCCTTTCACCCCTAAAGCACCCTCATACTCCAAAACCCCATTTTTCTGCAAAACAGGGCAAGCCCTACAGAATCACCTCCATCTCCACTTTCCCTCGTGCATTTTGCCTCAAATTTGTTCCAATGCCTTCCATTCAACTCACCTAAACTATTCCAGACCTCTATTTCCAGCTGTAACACCATTAACACACATTGCCATTTTTGTTTGGAAGCCTTGCAGGTTGAGTTCTGTAGCACGATTCAGGCTACTTCAAAATAAGCCAAGCATTGGGAAAGCTTCATTGGACCTCAGGCAAGCTCAAAAGAACCCCAAGCACTCTTGGAAGTTGCTGCATTGTCCAGCTCGAAGTCAACCGAAACAGGTATTTCATGAACTTTTATCTCTTTATTTAGGAATAGTTAGACTTAGGTTTGTGAATGAAAGATGTTGTATTCATAGCCCTGAAACCATACATGTGCTTAGTTTTCATTTATATTAATCGTGCTAGGAGAATTTTGTTCATGAACTTTCTGAAAAAACTAGGTTAAGAATTAGGGCCAGAGAAATTCTCTCTGGTCTATGAGAGTTAGCTTAAGTTTTTTATATGGTTAGATTCGTTGTTTGATGCTCTACAAGTTTCATGTTATGAGTTTTGTCAAAAAAGCAAGGAATCAGGAGATAACATTCTGTGTACAAAGCGCGCATTTTGGTTTGAACTGAGGAAGAAGATGAAGTTGATTGGGCTGGGCCTGGTTGTTTTTACTTCTAACACCTACCTTTTCAATTTACACCCCCTGGCCCATTTCTTTGTATATTTGTCATTTTTGTATTTTTATTTTTATTCTGACTTTATTATTTTATGTCCAAATATAAAAAATGCCAAAAAATTATTTTTATATTTTTTTATATTTATTTTTATTTTACTAGTATAAAAATGTTTAAATACTTTATATTCTTTTATTAAAACTTAAGAAAATAATGCAAAAATATGTTTTATTTTCATTTATTATTTTTATTCACATTTGAAAATATTTTCTTGAAATATATACATTTTTGTAAATAATTTATTTTATTTTTATACACACTTAATATATTTAATACATATATATACATATATAATATATTTTATTAAATAATAAGAACAAAAAACACAAAAATAATACATTTTTATTTTTATTAATATTTTATACTAAAAATACCTTTTTTTAATATACTTTTATTTTTTGTACAAATTTGATACATTATTGTATATAAATAATAAATAATACTATTTATTTAAAAAATTAAGGTTTTTGCCCTAAAAAACAAAATAATTGAAATTAACTTTTTATTTATTTATTTACATTTCACATTAAAAATACTTTTTACATACATAAAAAAACTTTTTTTGCATAATACATTTTATTTAATATTTATTTATTGTATTTATTTAAATATTGAACATTTAAATATTATGTCTTACCCATTCAATATGGTTGTAATAATTTAGAATTTAATTTCTTGCAAAATAATCCCCAATTCAAATTTGTACCCCCCCTATATCATGTTGTAATAGTATAGAATTTAAATTCTCGCACCTTTAAATGCTTTCAATTATGCCATGATTAGACCTAGGGTTTGTATGTAAAATCAAATCAATAATTAGCTTGATCTAATCAAAAGACAAAAATGTATGAAAAACAAACACAATGTAAACTTTCACCCCTAGGGTTTCAATCCACTTGTTGCCTTCAAAAATGGGTCATGATATGCATGTCAAGTACTTTGGCAAAACAAAAGCAAAAACAAAAAGATCATAGTCCCTGATGACGCTATCTGAGTTGCCTAAACAAAATGATCAAGTCCCTTAAGAAAATTTCCAAAAATACTTGACACCATTGCTATCATGGTCTATACGATGACCCGCGCCTGTCCCGTTTAACATCCTAACACAAGGTTGTTCACCAAATACAATGGTGAAACAACACTGTTAAAAGGGTTAAAAACATAAGAAAGATCTTTGAGTAAAAATAGGGTAGACAACTCTTAGTTACTTGATCAAAACTTGCAAAAACATCCTTGCTATCTTCAAAACACACTTCACAACACAATTTCAAAACCCTACTTTCAAACATTGAAAACTTTTCAAAAGACAAAAACACCTTTCTATACATTCAAAGAAGAATCATTACAAAGGTTGCCACAACGATGGCCTCTTTTCAAAACATCTTTCATAACCACACACAAAGCACCATTTCAAACAATTGAAGAGCACCATTTCAAACAATTGAACTGCAAATCAAGTGATCTAAGCAAGTAACTAAGAGCCCATGGATAACCATGGATAGAAAGGGTTCTAATACCTTCCCTTTCTATAATCTACTCCCCGAACCCAAGAAAACATCTCAAAGGTCTTTCCTGTTCTTTTTGACCTTTCCTTAGGATAAAATAAAAAGTCGGTGGCGACTCTTGCTAAACCGAAACATTTGCAAACACAAACGCAAAATCCCAAGTCAGTTCTCCCACCGTATCACAACAACCATTTTGGCATTTATATAATACCATTTTGGCTTTATTCTTTGTTTTATTTTTAATTATATAGTGATTCGAACCTCTTGCAAGCATGGCTTATACCTTTTTAAGTATTTCCCATTTACCTTCAAGATTCTTCTATCTTCTGCTAATTCTTCTTTTTCATAAGCATTATTCGAAAATGTTTTCAAAACACGAAAGGGTCCCTCCCAATGGGGTGACCATTTACCTAATAATATATTCTTTTTATCCATAGGTAATATAACTTTCCATACCAGGTAATTTATTGAGAACAACTTACTTTTAACTCTTTTGTTGTATGCTTTGGCTACTCTTTCTTTCTGTCTTCTCATAACTTCTAAAGCATGTAGCCTATCTTCATCCACGTCCACTAATTCATTCATCATTATTTCCCAATATTGATCAACTGGTATCTCATATTGTCTTTGGATTCTCACTGACTGTAAATGTATTTCGACTGGCAGCACTGCATCGTGCCCAAATGTAAGTCGAAACGGAGTAGTATTCGTTGCTTCTTTAGGAGATGTTCGACATGCCCATAAAGCTTGGTCCAAATTTTTGTGCCAATTCTTTGGCTTTCGTCCTACATGTTTTTTTATCAACCCTATTATGACTTTATTGGCTGCTTCCACTTGTCCATTAGCTTGAGCATAATAAGGGGTTGACGTGAGTAACTTAAATCCCATTTCTTTTGCAAACTCTTGCATTTTTCGCCCTGCGAAAACTGAACCTTGATCTGTTGTGATACTTTCTGGTATTCCGAACCTGTAAATTATTTGCTTCTGGGAAAATTCCATAATAGCGTCTTGATCAACATTCACTAGAGGAATTGCTTCGACCCATTTTGTAAAATAATCTATACCCACAAGGATATATTTCTGTCCTTTGGATGATGTTGGTTGTATTTCACCAATTAGATCTAATGCCCATCCTCTAAAAGGCCAAGGCTTAACAATTGAATGTAACTCACTTGCAGGCGCATGTTGAATGCCTGCATGAATTTGGCATTCCTCGCATCCTTTAGCAAATTCTATGCAGTATTTGAGCATAGTGGGCCAATACATTCCATATCGAAACAACAACCATTTTATTTTGTGACCTGCTTGATGTGCCCCACATGCCCCACTGTGCACACTGGACAATGCTACATATGCTTCGTTTTCTCCTAAACATTTGAGTAAGATTCCTTCTAGGGTTTTCTTAAAAAGTTCATTCCCTATTAGCACATAAGACAATGCCCTATATTTGATCTTTTTCTCTGTACTTACTGAAGGTTCTTTCAAGTAATTTATTATAGGACTTCTCCAATCTGTATCTGCCAAAGTATCAATATTTAGCACTTCGAATTCTTTCTGATTTGCATAACCAAGTTTCAAGTTTTCTAAGTCTAATGGTGATAATTTGGTAGCCATTATTCTGTCTCTTGTTTCTATGAGGTATTGGAGTTTTTCTTTAGATGTCTTATATCCTGAGGCTATTTGATCCAAGTCATTTGCCTCCTGATTATCAATTCTGGGAATATGTTTTATATCCACATATTCAAATTTCTTGAGTAATCTGCTAGCAATAACAAAGTACATGATCAAATTTTCTTTGATACATTTGTATTCTTTCGTTATCTATTTGATGACCAGCTCTGAGTCTCCACTAATTTCGACTTTGGTTGCCCCCAATTCCAACAAAGCTTCAAGTCCAGCAATCAATGCTTCATACTCAGCTTCGTTGTTCGAACAGGGAGGGCCTTCTAACTTGTACTTGAATTTTGTTGGAATTCATTCAGGAGAAATTATAAGTACCCCAACCCCACTTCCGTTTTTATGTGTTGACCCATAGAAGGATAATTTCCATGGGTGGATCTCAACATAATCTAACGCGAAGTCCCCACTCACAGAGTGATCCACTATGAAATCTGAAACTACTTGTCCTTTCATAGCCTTTAAAGGCTTGAAGGCCAAATTATACTCAGTGAGCGCTAAAGCCCATTTGCCAATCCTGCTGTGCATGATTGGTTTTGAAAGCATATGTTTAATAACATCAAAGTGAGATGAAACATAAACATCAACTGGTTTAATATAATATTTAAGTTTTGTACAAGATAAATATAGACAGAGACATAGTTTTTCAATGCTACTATACCTAGTCTCTGCTTTATTTAGGACCCTACTAATATAGTAGATGGCTCTTTTGACGCCATCATCGTTTTCTTGGGCCAACATACTACCTATAGTTATATTGGAGGCATATATATACAGTCTCATTGGCTTATCTTTAGAAGGGGGTGCAAGTATAGGAGGATGCATCAAATAGGCCTTGATTTTCTTGAATGCCTCCTGATGCTGCGCCGTCCAGCAACAAATTGTAGTTTGCCTTCGCAACAATGACCATAAACATTATTGGTCTTGTGAGGGAACCAACTGTCAAGTTAACTTGTATTACTCCCAAAGTCTTACCAACCTTTCCTTCATAATTCGAAAGCACCATGTTGTGAGGTCTAACATCTGAATCCTGCATGACTATCCTCTTTAGCATGAATTGAGGCATCAAATTAACAGCAGCTCCACCATCCACCAGAACCTTGTTCACACCATATTGCTCCACCTTTGCCCTGATGAATAAGGGTTTTAGATGGTTCTTCATTCCTTCGTCTGGCTTTTCGAAGAAAGCGTTTTTCTCTTCGATCGCTCCATTGTTCATCACATAATAACACACTGGCCTATGTCTGGCCATTTCGTCCTCGTCAATCTCCTCACCAGCATAAACCTCTGTATCCTGATTGTACTCACAAGGCAGTACCTAAACTACATTGCAGTTTGCATTAAAGAAGGATTCCCCCTCCAATTCGAAGTCATCAGTCATCAAGTCCTCTTCATTTGCAGCCTCTTTCTGAGTCTTATTTTCTTCAATGTCTTTCTTTGGTGAAAAAAGTTTCCTGGACACTGGGGGTTTTCCCCCAGTCTGGTTCACTGATGTTCGGTTATTGGTACTAGATTCTCCTATCCCCATAGGCTTCGAATCCCTTTCAGCTTTTTTGTCTCTCTGGTGTCTGCGCCATTGAGAGCGAGACGTTGGATTTATGCCTTTGTAATTCTCCAGTCTTATTTCTTCCCTCCTATTTGAATTGAATTGCCTCCTGTAAGCCATCGCAGTCCTGCCTCCTTGGTCATAGCTGCGCCACTTTCCTTTTCCCTTATCAGCCTTCACCTGCAGCCATCTGTCAGTGGGGATTTCTGCAGGTAGTTTAAAGGAAACTTTCTTTGCTCCCCTGGGGTAAGGGCTATCTGGCCTCCTTGGTATATTTCTGCCATTGTTAACAGGATTCGAAGGCATTTTGCCTTGGTGCCCCCAGCCTGATGCAAACGGAATTCTCTCGAACGCTTCAGCCATTTCTTTATCATACACCGCTGCATATCTGGGACATATTAAACACTCTGTTCCAATCTTGTGGCAACGAACCAAGAATTCGAGCAGACTTTCATCAACTTTTGGATAGACTCTGTACAGTTGGTTGTCTTGCCTCTAGTTGACCCCTGTTCGTTTGCGCTGGGCCTTTTCGAACTCAACAACAATTCTGGGGTTGCAGATGATGCTGCACCTTGGGCACAACAACTTATCCTGGTTTTTCTTATGACAGTGGAAGAGGTATTCGTGCAAACCCGCGTCTTTTCTAGGTAAGTTCTCTCTTCTTTGCTCTCTCTCCTTCTCCAAACAGCATTCCACTTCTTCCATTTCAGCGTTGGGCTATTCGAAGTCCACCATATTTACTCCCAACATTTGATCATCAGAAATTTTGACTTCTTCAAATTTCATCCTGAGATCCTCAGTGGCCTCAGTTAATTTTTTGTCACTTAGTATCTTTGCTTTGAGCACCTTTGGGAGGCCATCAGTAGCCTCTCTTTTGTTCTTGATCAAGATGAAGTCCCCATCCTCTTCGAACTCCACTTTTGATTCAACTTTCCTCTCAGCAATTTCTACTACATTGATGTCCATAGGTTCAACATAGTTAGTCTCTGCCATCAGCAACAGATCCGTATCAACCTACATTGGATTCTTCCCTTTATCTGAGAACTTCAGCCTGCCATCTTTGATTGCATGTTGTATCAGATCCCTAAAAAGAAAACATTGTGAGGTTTTATGGCCTAAAAAGTTGTGATATTTACAAAAGCCCCTCTTCTTCCTTTGTTCCAACGGAGGAATCTTAAGGCTATGAGGAACTATTAACTAGCCATCTTTAACAAGCAGATCAAATATTTCATCACATTTAGCTATATCGAAAGTATAGATTTTCTTAGGGAATTTATCATTCTTTTCACTTTCGACAGAATCCTTTCCATTGGAAGGAAGCAGAACTTTGCAAGCATAAGGGGGTGCTTCCTTCAGTTCTGAAAGATCTATTTCGAACTGATCGAAATCATAAGGGTCTTGAGAATCATCTATGTTCTCCTCTTCGGTCTCTATGTAGGCTATTCTCTCTTTCTTATGATTTTTACTAGCCCTAGCCTTTTCAGCTTTTAATCTTTCGACCTGACAAACTCTGTCTGCTAGTTGGGCCATATCTCTAAGATACTGTGTATCCAATTTCTTTCGAATGGAATAATCTAGGCCCCCAGCAGCCATTTCGACCAATTCATGTTCAGGGACCACTGCGAAGCATCTAGATTTTAATAAACGGAACCTATTCAAATAATCATCTATTGGTTCCGTGAATTTTCTCTTAATGCTTGTTAATTCTTTGAGACTAATTTTAGACTGACCCATGTAAAATTATTCATGGAAAAGTCTTTCTAAATAAGGCCATGTGTCCACAGATCCAGGGGGCAAGGTGGTGAACCAAGTGAAAGCGTTCTTCGTTAGAGAACTTGGGAAGTATTTTATCCTAAGATTTTCATTATTTGCTATATCTCCTACTTCAGTTAAATATCTCGCTATATGTTCCACTGTTGATTCACTCGTGTCTCCAGCAAATTTTGTGAATTTAGGGACTTTAAAGCCCCTGGGTAATTCTGTTTGCAGAACATAGTCTACAATATAAGATGTGTAATTTGGCCTCCTAAATCCTGAATTTAAACTATTCTGGGCCATTATTCTTTCGATCATGGTGGTGAGGTTATTTTCTACCACTAAATTGTCATTTCTAATTCTATGAACAATTTCGTCTGCATTTTGGTCCCTATTCACCATCATTATTGGTCTAGGCTGTTCGTCCTAAACTTCCTGGTTCCTTAATCTTACTCCTATATTTCTCTCTTCGATCACTTGTACAGGGGGTCGAATTTGTTCAATTGTGGGTTCTTCATTTCTAATCACCACTGGGTTTTGCCTAGGCCTTGCAGGCGCATTAGGGGCACAAAAAAATCCGTTATTCTGGCCATCTGGGCTGCATTTTCTTGGTTTGTTCTATTTATATTATGGATTAGGGGATTGAAAATAGCATTCATTTCGTGGGCTAGGATTCCTACCATATCATGATTGCTATCATCCATCATTTTGCCTAAGCGTTGCTTGACTATTAGTTGTAAGGGTAGGAAACTGGGTGGAGTTTCCTATATTCTGGGAATTTGTACCCAAATGGTTCATTCCTGAACCAGATCCTTGGAGTGGGGACGAAGTTGATGCATTATGTAACCCTGCCATAAACGAAGTTGGCATTCCATACGAAGGGTTTCTGGGTCTCAAAGGTTCGAATCCTGGAGGCCTAGTGGGGGTCGAATACTGTTGATTCCCTACGTGTGGCACAGTTTGCATTGAGGACACATTTGATGGTGGGACCCTATTCGAACTGCCAACAGGGATGGCATTGGAGGCATCAATCGAACTTGAAACGATTGTTGCAGCCCCCTGTGGGGGACTTTGTACCCTATCTTGGTTGGTTGTGTTAACCATTGTTTTGGTACGTTGTCTTCTGGGTATATGTGGATTATTATTCTTTATTTTGCCGCTTCGAAGGTTCATGTACCAAAACGCGCTCCAAACTCAGAAGATCCTAAAATTCTCTAATCGGTTTGATAGAACTTTTTATTATGACACTGTCCCACTGGGCGTGCCAATTTGTTTACAGTGATTTCTAGTAAACAACCGCTAGTCTTCCAATTTATTGATTATTATTGGTTACTTGCAGGATCGACTAGATTGATCCTAGGACACATGTGTCATAACTCATTTCTATGTCCATACCCATTATCTTGATGAATTTATATTGTATGTTAATGTCGAATGTGAGATTATTAAGAAATATCTCTAAGATTGTCTATAGAAATAAACTGACTGAATGTAGAAAGGAAAGGCTTCGAATTAGACTTAAGATTTAATACTTGAATGTAAAGATAAGGAGTTTCTGAGAATATAACAGTTTCTGGAAATATGAAGTGTTTGAACAAAAGGATAAAGTAAAAGTGAAGTTTCTAAAGAGATAAATGTGTTTGAAAGCGAGTAAAACAAGGAAATAAAAGGAAATCGAAAGATTTAAGAGCAAAAGTATTGTAAAAGTGAAAGAAATATAAAAAGACTTGTATTGAAATTATAAAGAATCATGATGTTCAATACGTACATTTTGTATTCTAACTCGTTTCCCTTAAGTCACGGTAATTTGAGTGTTTGAGATTTTTTAGTACACAAAATGAACACCCCCATTCTAACATAAAAACACCTATTTATAATATCTTGACCCTAATGGTCCTACTCTAAAATCATGCCACGTTCGAAGCATGCAGGCTCCTTACGTTTACTAACTTCCACGCGTCTTCTAAGAATGGCGCTCTTATTTGAAATTCGAACCCTGTGTCAGCGAAGTATTTTGCTAGTTTTCTTCGATTTGAATTAAACCATTTGCCTGGACCGCTTCCAATTCTGGCACATTTTCACAAAGGAACTCTTTATATTTTAAACACTAAAAATCCCAAATCGAAATCCATCATCTATCACTGGATATATAATAGTCCTTTAGAACAATGGTTCTGTATTTCCCATCAATATTCATCATTGATATCAACCTCCTTATATGCTTATTCGAAATATTGTTTTGATATCCAATTATTCTTTATTCGAAATTGCCAGCTAACAGGTAGGCATAAAGGAGGTCACTGCCTAGGCGAAGATAACAAAAAGGTGGCCAGTGCCTTATGGTCGAAGGTAACTTTGAATGAGTTTTGGCCTTGTGCTGAAGACAAACTGAAAAGGGATACGTGCACTGGTGACACGTTGAAGGGTCTTTTGCCTAGTGGGAGTTTTTGTGAATCGAAGGCCAGTTTGGAGAAGTTCTTGTTTTTGTGCGCTGAAGGCACGCCCAAAGGGAAAGTTTGCCTAGTAGAAATAGGAAATAAGCTTACTCCAAGGAGAATAAATGCTCAATCTAAGTAAGGATCCAACTTGCATGTGGGTAGCTATTACATTTGTGAGTCAAGCCAGCATGCAAAGACAGTGGTGCAATCGAAAGAGCACTGACAAGAAGACCTTCCTCTTTGGATCGAAGGAGGCTATTTTAAAGGGAAAATATGCCTTGTCGAAGCTTGTGTACAGCAAGCAAGCAACAGTCTAAGACTTCAGTCGAAACTTGGAAAATTGAGGCAAGCTTGGATGAGGATTCGAAGGTCGTGTTCTGATTGAAGAACATAACTTTCACACGTTGAAGAATTGGATTCAAAGGGTCATGTTCTAATAAAAGAGTAGAGCTTCTGTATGTTGAATAGTGAGATTCGAAGGGTCATGTTCTGATCAAAGAGTAGAGCTTCTGTATGTTGAATAGTGATATTCGAAGGGTCATGTTCTGATCGAAGAGTAGAACTTCTGTATGTTAAATAGTGGGATTCAAAGGGGCATGATCTGATCGAAGAGTAGAACTTCTGACCTTCGATTCTCCCTGCTCCAGCATGATCTGAAGGAATTATCTAGAAAGCTTGTAACATGTTCTTCCATCCCTTTCTGAATCACTTTTGCAAATTCGGATTGTACTTGTGTGAAAACTGGCCCAGAAGTTCTGTCTAAATTCTGACTAAAAAATACCCAAAATTAGCTTCATGAACGTGTCTTCAAGGATTTATAACTTGAAATCCTAGCATTTCTAGGAGAATTTCTGTTCAACAATGTTTTAGATCTCATTGAGATCTATAACTTTCATGTCAGAAGTTCTGATTGAACCATCTTGCATCATGATGAAAATATGGCCAAAAGTTATGTTATTATCATATTTTCTTAACACTTAGAAAATTTTCTAAGTGCTTAAAAATTTGACTTTTCAAAGTAATTTTTTTACTTTTGATTTCTTGATGAACCAACTTCATGTCTTGGTGAAACATAATTTTTGAAACTTGATTTTGATCAAAAAGTCAAAGTTTGACTTTTCAGTGTGCATTTGACCATTTTTCCCTTGTGAATGACTTTCTTGTAAAATTGTAATCCGAGACTTGAAACTTGACAGAAGCAATCCTGAGGGTCCAGGATGATCCCTTAAGAAATGAGAGGGAAAATTTTGGGGTACAACATCGACCCATGCTGTCGGACTTCGTCAGATGGATGAGATGATAAGTATAGCTTGATTCTGGATCGAGGAAATCCTAATGCATGATTTATGCAGCCTTATGCTTTATGATTATTTCTTGAATGGTGCCCCTATGATGGGTCGTGGATGATTAATGCTTAGAGGTTCACATATGCTACAAGGTTTCTTGTCACATGATGGTAGAGTGTTGTGCTATCATGATTTCCCTATACTCGATTTGAACTCAAAGATTGTCGATGTAGGAGAAAGATCCACTGGAGATTATGAAAGTACACAGAGAGCTTTCCCCTATGTGGATTGTCTTTCCTTAATTTGTTGGTAGCGTCTTGGAGGAGATTATCTTTGATATGAGCTCATAAACAGTTTGATCATAATGTGAGTGACCCCACTTTTTTATATTATGCCTTTAATTAAAAGACTCTTGAAAATTCTTGGCTTTGATGAACCATTTTGAATCAACTCCTCTTTATCGAGCCTTGCAGTGGTTTTCCCTAACATTCAGATTTTGAAAGATGTGTCCCTCATTTTCAAGGATCTGGCGTAAGTGCTTCAGAAAAAACTTAGACCTCGCCATGAACTTGACATAGATTACCCCAAGTATTCAAAGTTTGGTAAGTTTGTACTTGAAGTTGTTTGAAGGGGAATTTGGACCCTACGCGTAGTAGGATGAGCTTGGTACGTACTTCCCCAACATTTGAATCTTGTAAGGTTGCCCATGATTATCAAGGCCTTGAGAGGTTTGTTAAAACGAGGAAATCGATTCATACCATGTTGTGATATGACCTGATTAAGGAATGCTCCTTCGAAAGGTATGCCCATGATTGAGCAGTGCTTTAAATTTTGATTGAAGTTGATTGAATCTCGGATTGATCACCCCTTGTCAATAGTATCTTCATGTGATATAGCCCTACAATCAATAGTATTTTCCCTTGTCTATAGGGACCCTCTTAGATGCTTTCCCCTAGTTAGAAGCTTCTTAGATATACCACCTCTGATCATACCTTTTCTTTTTTTGAAGTCTCTTTGATTCTAAGTATTGATTTGTGGATAAAATTGTACATTTTGAAAAAGTAATTCTAATGTGATGCACATGCAAGTTTTGAAATTGAAGTTTGAATAGAAATTTATGATTAGAGATGGAGATTCGAAGAAGTGATTAGTAATAATTTTAACAAAAATATGAGACAGTTTAACACAAATTTTTCCGAGCATGCTTTCATAGTGAACCTAGCTTCAATTAGTACTTTTGAAGGTTGTAACGTGGCCATGGTTCGTGGTGTCAGAAACAAAATATATAAGGCTCAAAATTTGTTTAGCCCACCCAATTCTCCTTGATGTTCTTCCATCCTAAGTTCAATTAATCCAACAGATGTGTTTAATCCCCAAGAGAAAATTTCGTAGTTGTGCAGATAATGAGAAGCGTAGATAAAGATCCAAGTGCCGATGAAAATAATTGATAGGATCCAAGCATTGATGAGAAGCCTTGATGATTATTGAGGTGGAATTCATAAGATTATTTTCCATTTTTTTTCAATCCCTTATTTTTGCATGGACCATTTTTTTAAAATTTTTTTTGATCCATCGAGATGCCCTAACTTTTTCCTAAGTCAAGTTTTGATTTCTCTTGACTTAGCGAGCTTTCTCCTTTTTTTTTTAATTTCTTATTTTTTTTTTGCTTTTTTTTTTAAAATTGTGATTGTCGCGCTGATTGTTGTAAGTTTCGTCTTCATTGTTTTCCCCGATCTTGATTGATGTATTGAGGAAAAAGTCATTGTGGGCTTTGTCTTTGTTGATTCCTCAATCTTGGATGATGAACGCGAGGAAAAGGATGCTTGAATCTTTGCTTAGATCGCTTCCTTAATGATGTATTGAGGAAAGAGATATGCTTGAACCTTTTCTTATATTGTTTCGATTCTCCTAGTATTTGAATGCATCGTCGAATTAATTGAAATCTACCCTGCCCTTGGTTAAGATTAAGGGTTTTTTAGAAAATAGAAAGAACTCCATCTTCTAGCTTCAGGGGGTTAACTACGGATTAACTCCATATTTCTCCATTGTTTAGGAAGTGAAACAATGCCTTACATCGTCATCCAAGCCTTACTATCAAAAAGCACATGCCAGCAAAATTCAATTATTTTGTATTTTCATCATTCTCCCTCGATGTTTGTAAAAGATATGCAAGGGAAGATAGAAAATAAGAGTGAAAGTGGAAAGTCGTTGATTATTTGTGGAATGAATCAATTCCAAAAACATGCATGATTATTTTATTGGAATTACTTGACCAAAGAGTACAAAGTTTATAACAAATAACACTTAGCAAGAAAGAAATTACAATTTGAAATGATAAAAGCCTAATGATCTGGAGATAAGTCTCCTTGTTGATACACTGACTTTAGTGGATTCTTCTTAGTCTTTGGATTTGTCAAAGCAAAGGGCGACTGACCGTTCACCAATGGGATCCCTTCTTCAAAAGTCAACTGCTTATTGTCGATCAAATCTTAGACATTGTGTCAAAAACTCCAAAAGCGTTCAAGGGCATGTCCTGGAGAGTCGGCATGATACTAGCACCTGACATTTTCATCATACTTATGCAGGAGTTTCCCATTCAGAGGATTTAGTGACTTATGCTTTACCAAAGATACATTGAGTAAATGTTGTAGTAGTTGACTGTGCGGTATGGGAAGTGGATCAAATCTCCTTGGTGGTAGTTTTTATCTTCTCCTTTGTTGGGCATATCCCTTCTGTCGATAAGGTTGTTGTAGTTGCTGATGAGTTGGGGAAACTTTCCATAGTGGTGGCATCTGTGGTGTTGAATAATATTGTACCCCAAAATTTCCCCTCTCGTTCCTCAAGACATTTTCTCAAAGGGGCTCCCAAAATTAAAGCTTACAGAAGTATATTTGGGCTTTTCAGCATCAAAATTATGAAGAAATTGCTAAAAAAAACCAAACAGATGAAAATGTTCTTTTTGACAAAATTAAAGGAAAAGCAAATTCCTTTCAATTTTGCATCCTTCGATTGGACACTTTGGCCTTGGTTGCATCTTTCGTTTGGGTGCTGGATTTCTTTGGGGCAAGTTCATTTCATGCTTCGATTGAGGCATTGGACTCATTTGGCTAAGATCATTTCCTGTTAGCTCTAGACTTCGCTTGAATGTTTGTACCCTCTTTTGTTTGGCCACACAACATCTTCCCTACGTGTTAGCCAAGACATACAAGGCAAAATTTCCTACCATAATAGCATGCACAAGGATAAAGTCCCCTTTGAAGCAATTTGTTACAAGCTTTGACAGGGCAACACTTCCCATCAAACGACTTCAATTCACAAGGCAAAAAGCCTCCTGATAATGTCCTTCGATTCAGGAGGCCAAAGACTCCCTTCTGCCCTCTTTTGATCACACGCTTTTCCCCCTGCAGGCCTCCTCTGTTTGGGGAAGTGGATTTCCCAGTATTCCAAGCTTCGATAGAGCCTTTCATCCCTTGCATGCATCCTTCGTTTGGGGGTGTGAATCCTTTGGCACAAGTCTTTAGTCATGCCTTTCGTTTGGGCATATGGCTCCCCTTTTACAAGCTTTTGTTTGAACATATTTGCATAAGGTCACAAGGCATAAAGCTCCTACATACCCTCTTTCATTTGGCCATATGGCCCATTTGCAGGCAAATTTGAGTGGGCAGGATCTCCTGTGGAAATGGCCTGCTTCAAACACACAAATTCTGCACTATGCCATTGTCTCATGCGAAAGAAGTACCATGGTAGGGCATTCGAAGGGATGGCCAGGAATGTTTGGATTTCCCAATAGAAGGACATATTTTACTGACCCATCCCAAGAGAATTCATTTGGACCATTCGAAGGAACCCATGAAGGGCCTGGTCGAAAGGCACTAATTTGTCCCCTTTAAAGGACTTCCACATGAGCCATTCAAATGACACTTCAATTTAAAAAAGAAATGGTTATTGAAGAGTCTGGTCGAAAGGCAAGCTAGGGGGCCAAGACAAAAGGTTGAGATGCCAAAGGTACTTGTTCACCAAGTCTCATGCGCTTCCAGTTTCAGGCCTAATACACTGGCCATAAATCTCTAAAACTACTGCACAGTAGTCCTGCAACGCTGCCTTATTCCTTGCACCAAAATGGCATAAAAACACTGTCCCTCGAAAGCTACAAATACATCATAACTTTTTTATTTTAACCTTTTGTTTTCCCTCCCAAAACATCACCACACATGTTACGGGCGCCTGAAGGATTGCAAGAAAACACTTGTGAAAATTCTCAAAATTCTCAAATACTTCCCAACATTCTTTTTCAAACACTTCTATACACTAAGTAAAGACCTTCGATTCACCCTTCAAGTGACCATCAAACTACCCTTCGACCCACTTCCCCAACTATAATACAATAGGCCTTTGAGTCATTCCATCACTTGTTATAAAAGAGCCTTCGATCCACTCACGCAACCTTTTTCGATTCAGTCACTGCTTCCACAAAGTGGTAACTGGATTAGCCTCAGGAAGGTCCCAACAAAATTTCATTCTCCATCAAAGAAAGCGCTTGCATTTCCCTTCGATTTAAGAGCTTCAAGAGGTAAGTTTCCTTCAAACTTCAGTCTTTTCTATTTTAACATCATGTGCACATGCCAATAAAGAAAAATGTAGATATTTCTAAGACCATGTTTTAGCTTTTGATTTTGACTGCCCATATGCTGAAAACTCAACCTTATTTAGTTATGCTTTGGACTTTAAGACCCATTAGTTTTCATGCTAACCCCTGGACTGTAGTTATGTTTGGATATTTCATTTTTAGAATTTAAGACAGGTTTGTTATACCCTTTGATTGGCTAGCTGGACAACCCTTTCGAATTACAATCTGAGGGCCCAAAATTCATACAAGGAGTCAGCAAGGAGCCTGTGGCAAAGCATGAGCTTTGTTGCTTCTAGGCCTCAAACGAAGGCAAGAACCTTGTTGTCTGCAGGCCTCAAAATAAGGCCAGAATCTTGCTATCTCCAAGTCTCAAGCGAAAGGAAGAACTATGATGGCTTCCAGGCCCAAACGAAAGACGTGAGTATCCTGATTCCAACCCCCAGTCAAAGGAGACAGAAAGGAAAATCGAAGGGCATGACTCCACTGACTTCAGAACCCAAATCGACGGAAGCCAGAAAATGCAGAATCGAAGGGCCTTTCTACCTGAATCGAAAGACCCATTTTTCTTGCCTTTATTTTATTTTTGCATTTTTTATTTCCATGCTATTCAATATGGTTGTAATAGTGTAGGATTTTATCTTTTTGCATTTTATTATTTTTTTAAAATGTTAGTAACTAGGATGTATGGTAAGATAAAAACAACAAGTAGATAACCAAAAGTCCAAAAGACAAAATGCATGCAATCAAACACACTCCTCACACACATGCACTCCTCGGGTAATTCTACTTGTTGCCTCGGAAGAAATAGTCATGTCCCTCGAATGTGGGCGTCTGAGTAAAGACCCTCGATAAAAGATCGTAGTCCCTCGATGGCCCTCAATATTGCCTTCGGTAAATGATCTAGTCCCTAAACGACATTTCTAAAATGTCCCATAGGTTGCCTTCATATCCAAAGATGGGGCTTCTTACCAAACCAATGGTAAGATAACAACATCTAAAGGAGGAGGAAAAGAACATTTAAGACCTTTTGAGTATGTAGGTTGCTCCTAGTTGCTTGCTTGCTCACAACAAAAACATTTTATACACCAACACTTTCATTTTGAAACATTTTCAAAACAACACTTTGTACGCGTTCTTATAGAAACGAGAACCATTACAAAGACATTTTCAAAATGCTTTCAAAAACCACACCACAACCACATTTTCAAACAAAAGCAAGTGATCTAGCAAGCACCTAAGAGCTCGTAGATAACTACGGATGAAAAGAGTGCTAATACATTCCCTTTTCATAACCTACCCCCTAACTCAAGAAAGCAATCTCAAAAGTCTTTCCTATTCTTTTGACCCTTTCCTTATTGGATAAAAGAAAAGTCGGTGGTGACTCTTGCTATCTGCAACAATTACGATCAAACACAAAACAACCAAGTCAGTTCTCCCACCGTATTACAAGTAGGCATGTGGTTAGGATGATGAAGGGTTACCATCACTCCTCAGTAATAATTGCATGATCAAGTTCATTTAAGTCTTCAACTGGTGGACCTCCTCCTTCAACAGTTCTTGGCCTCTTTCGAGTTCCTCCATGGATTCTTGGGACATGCTTTGACTTTGCTTGAGAGTATGGAGAATCTTTCTAGCTGATCATAATTGGATAAGGGTAGAAGTTTCCTATAAGTGGAAGAGATATGAGCTTTATGTAGATGAACAAAAATGGAAATGTATGAAAAATGCTTGGGTGTGCAAAATATTTTTTTTGACTTTTAGGTACGCAAAAAGTTTCATGGATATGCAATGCGGTGTAGATCTGATAGAAGTTGCTTGAAAAGCTGTGACACCCTCTTCTAGATACATCTGAGATTCTATAGAGAGCTTCTGATACTGTATTTCCATTCCAGTTTCCAATAGATTCAGAGCTAGTAACCTTTTGTTTCTGATTGCCTCTGAAATCTTTGAATCTTTTAAATTCCAGGCTTTGGAACATATGCTTTCTTTCCTCCATGTGTAGGGAGCATCTAGAGTCCAGGTGTTAATACTGGAATTTCAACCTTTCTGTTAAAAATATCCGTAACATAGATGATTTTGTGTTTTGGTACCCATATCTTTCTGGGTCCATGACTGTTAGAGTTTCCAAAATTCTGTTTGAATTCTGGTTTAGTATAAAACGCCTTACCAGAATGTTTTATATCATGTGTTTGCCTAGTGGTGAAGTGAGAAAAGAGAGGAGTGCGTTCGATAACCAAATCCTTAACTTTCTTAGGCTGGGATACATAGCCTTTGTATCCTATACCTATTTTTTCGTTCCTGCTAACTCCATAGATCATTGAAGCCATTTTTCTTCTATCTATGTTTTTAGCTAGAAACTTCTGAAAGCTTTGATCATATTCCTTTATGATCTTATCCGCATTATTGGCATCCTCTGAGATTATTTCCTTCTGTGAGTTTTGTAAATCATTTTCTAGTTTTGAAATCTTTTCTTTTAACTCAGAGTTTTCTAATCTCAGACTCTCAGTTTCTTCAGAGTCAGAAGCAAGATCCTTTTTCAGGTTCATGTATTTGACTCGAAGCTGCTGATATCTTTCCATAATTTCACTCAGACTTTCTCCTAGTTAAGCTTTAGTAAAATTAACAGTAAAGTCAGGAAATACATCTTCAGCGTCTGATTCTGATTCTGACCCTGATTCAGATTCAGAAGATTCGGAGGCATCTAATAAGTTATCTGTTTGAGATATATTGGCTTGTTCATCCTCTGGTTATGTTCCGTCTTCAGAAGATTCCAAGTCATCCCATGTTTCCATAAGACTTTTCTTCTTCTCCTTAATGAATTTCCTTTTATATTTATCCTTCTGAAGCCTTGGACAATCACTTTTGTAGTGACCTTGTTTATTGCATTCATAGAAGGTAATGATTTTGTCACTTGATTTCTTGTATCCAGAGGATTGTTCAGAGTCATTTCCTGTTTTTCTGGAGTTTCTGAAATTCTTTTGCCTGTGCTTCCACAGCTGATTGATTCTTCTGGATTGAAAGAACAATTCGTCTTCTTCTGACGAGGATTCTCCAGAGTTTTCTGCTTCTGCTTCTGCCTGCAAAATTTTGGTTTCATACTTGTTAGATTTCAGAGCGAGAGACTTACATTACTTCTGAGGCTCATCATCTTCTAACTCTATCTCATGGCTTCTGAGGGAGCTGACAAGTTCTTCTAGAGATATTATGTTCAGATCTTTTGCCAGTTTGAGAGCTGTAACCATTGGTCTCCATTGTTTTGGTAAACTTTTGATGATCTTCTTTGCGTGATCAGCAGTTGAGTACCCTTTTTCCAGCACCTTTAGCTCTGCCACCAGAGTTTGGAATCTAGAGAACATTGTTTCAATGGTTTCGTCTTCTTCCATTATGAAGGCTTCATACTTATGAATGAGCGCAAGGGATTTGGTTTCTTTTACTTGCATGTTGCCTTCATGCATCATTCTCAGAGAATCAAACATGTTCTTAGATGTTTCTCTGTTTGTGATCTTCTCATATTCTGAATATGAGATGACACTCAAGAGAATCGTTCTAGCCTTGTGATTATTTTTGAAGTCTTCCTTTTGATGATCTGTCATCCTTTTCTGGCAATCTTCTGACCGCTTTCATCAACAGGATGTATGTATCCATCAATTACCACATCCCAGAGGTCAGCATCATAGGCTAGGAAGAAACTTATGATCATATCCTTCCAGTAGTCAAAATTTTCACCGTCAAATATTGGAGGGTTGTTGCTGATGTTCTGACTTGTTCTTATCATAGTGTTTTTCCCTCTTGGATCTTTATCTGACATAGTTAAGTGTTTGCACCCAGATCCAGGTGCTCTGATACCAACCGAAGAAGTGAAAAACACAAGAAGGGGGGGGGGGGGGGGGGTTGAATTGAACTTAAAAATCAATGGAGTAAGGAACACGTTTATTTTTATCCTGGTTCGTTTGATCTCAAACTACTCCAGTTCACCCGCCAAGGTGATTTCGCCTCTCTCCAACGAGGACTTAATTCACTAATCAAACTGATTACTATTCTACTTTAACAACTTTTAAAGTCTTCTTGAGTCCAAAACCACAACCCAGTTTTCTCAAGGAATTTCACTAAACAGTTAATTGAATAAAAGTGTACAATGATATTTCTAAATAAACAATATCAAAAACTTGTGATGTATTACACAATTTAATATTGAATCGTTGAAGATGAAGAATGAAAGCTGCGTTGTTTACTTTTTCACGTGAGTTTTTCTTTATGAGCGCAGTTGTTCATCATGCTGAAATCTTCTTCTTGTCAGCTTTAAATAGGCCTTGTAATAGTGACATAAGAAGATACTTTTGGTATGTCCATAACACGCGTTAATGAGCTTTCCAAATCTGGAGATCCTTGTCTGTTTGTAGCCGTTACTTATGATCTTGCATTGATGGATTTGTAAAGCTTCAGAGCTTCTCACATCAGAGGATGAATATTACCGTTGAGAGTTCTTTACAGCTTGATCAGAAATTTGCACATCAGAGTATTAGTGATTCTGTTTCGCAATGCTGGTGCATTCAGAAGTTCAATCAGAACATCTTCATATAAGCGTGTCATGCAATTTGATGCGTCTAAATCTTTCATTGTCCTCTCAACTTCTGTGCTCTCATAATCAGAACTTCTGGTGATGTTCTGGAAGAACATCCAGTTGCATCTGAACATCTTTTTAACATCAGAACATCCTGCATATAAAGATACTTTTTATTAGCGATCATGTTTGTTCTTTATATCATGTGTTTGTTATCATCAAAACTCTTGCTGAGATGTAGAACCAAATTATGTTCTAATAGTGGATTCACTTCTTTCAAGACAGCATGTCGGGGACTCAGCTTGAATGGTTCTGCCAATTGGAGGGAACCAATGTCCGAAACTGGGAGGATTTGGCTGCCACTTTTTACAAGAAGTATGTCCATGGGTGTAGGTGAAGGCTTTAAGGACTATGCACAGAAGTGGAGAGACTTGGCTGGGAGAGTTCAACCCCCTTTATCTGACAGGGAGTTGGTTGACATGTTTCTTGGGATGCTGTCTGGTCCATTCTTCAACCATTTGGTTGGTAGCTCATTGGATGGTTTTACTGAGCTGATATTAACTGGAGAGAGGGTAGAAGTCGGGATTCGGAGCGGTAAAATACAGAAATATACCTCGTCAAGTTCAGCAAAGAAACCCTTCACTGCTAAGAAGGATTCCAGTGCCATTTATAGCCAGAGAGATCAGAGCAGAGCGGGATACCGTCCAACGGTAAGTGCTGTAATAATACCTAGGCCTGCGGCTGCCCCACAACGCAACAATCCACAAATGGTAGAAAGACAACAAAGCCAGTTCACCCGGATTAACATGACATTGAAAGAGGTTCTACCCCATCTATTGAGATCTAACTTAGCAACTTTAAAAGAGGCTCCCAAGAATCCTAATACCTCCTCTCCTCGATACAATCCGAACGCTCAGTGCGCCAATATTCTGACAGTCATGGTTATGACACAAATGACTGTTGGGCTCTAAGAAATAAAGTACAAGATTTGATTGAAGCCAAGGAGATTGAGTTTGAAGCTCCGGAAAATCCCAATGTCATAACTGCTCCCATGCCTAAGCACAACCATAGAGTTAACATCGTTGATACTGATTTGTTCGTGACCTCAGTTGATGAAGTTTCTACTCCTCTTATGACTGTTAAGAAGAATCTGTTGTTGGCTGGTTTATTTCCAAGTTGTGATGAAGATTTCCACATATGTTCATCCCTGTCTCCTGATTGTTATTTGCTAAAAACAGGTGTCCAACGCCTGATGGACAACAGAGAAATTTTGTTCGAAAAGACTTTGATTCCAACTATTCCGTGTGAAGATTTTGTTATTATAACCATTTCCGCCAATCCTTCTAAGGCCTCCTTGAGAAGACCTGTGAGGATTACACCCACTACGAGAATAACTCCATTGATAATCACATGTCCTGGTCCTGTCCCGTACGCTTCAGACAAAGTCGTCCCATGGTATTATGGCGCTGATGTTTACTATCATGGTGTTAAACAAAACTTGAAGACCGAAGAAGCTGATCCTGATGTTGGTAACATTGTTGGGACCGGCAAGATTACTAGAAGTGGAAGGGTTTTCTCTCCTAAGATCTCCCCAAATATTGTCACTAAGCCTATCGTTATTTCATCTTCTGCTCCCGCTAGTACTTCAGTTACTATTCTTGTTCTTACTCCAGCTGTTACCCCTGCCGATAAGTCATCTGGGACTCGAGGCAAAGAAGTTGTAGGTGAGCCTGTCCGGACGGAGGCACCTAGAAAGGTTGTTGTGGAATCCTCTAAGAAAGAGATAGAGGAAATTTTAAAAGTAATCAAAAAGAGCAACTACAATATGGTCGAGAAATTGGGGCAGACCCCCTCGAAGATATCAATGTTGTCTTTGTTGTTATGTTCTGAGGCCCATGCAAAGGCTCTGATTACATTCTTCAAGACTGCGCACGTGCCACAAGAAACCTCAGCCGATCAATTCAAAGACTGTGTAACCAGTCTGACTGCTGATAATGGGCTGGGTTTTTTAGACGCCAACTTGACACCAAAAGGGATGAAGCATAATGATGCTTTGCATGTCTCGATCGAGTCAGGGGAACCACTATGGCTCATGTGCTGGTGAATACTGGGTCTTCACTAAATGTCCTGCCTAAGAAGGCTCTCGACCGACTAGATTGTGAAGGCTTGACCTTAAAGCCTAGTAACATCGTGGTAAGGGCTTTTGACGGGTCGAAAAGAATGGTGCATGGGGAAGTGGACATCCCTGTCAAGGTAGGCTCTCAAACTTTTGAGTCCACCTTCTATGTGATGGACATCAGGCCATCGTACTCTTGTTTGTTGGGTCATCCTTATATCCACGAAGTTGCGGCTGTTACTTCTACACTACACCAAATGTTGAAGTATGCGGTGAAGGGGAAGATAGTCACTGTGCATGGCGAAGAGGAGTATATGGTGATCCACCTGAACTCCTTCAGGTACGTAGAGGTGGACGGAGAATTTATAGATACTCCTTGTCAAAACTTTGAAGAGGTTCCCCAGATTTTGGCGTAAACTGAGACCATTACCAACACCAAATCTCCTCTGAAGATGGCTTCTCTCAAGGAAACTAGAGCAGTAGTTGAAGAAGGTAGGAGTATCAATTGGGGACAGCTTCCTGAGTTTATTCACAAAACTGACAAGTTTGGCTTGGGCTTTACTTCAGGGGCTCAGAGGGCCGTTCGGCGGGCTCGAGTTGGAGGACCTCCCCTATGCATCAGTAATTGAGGGGTCAATGCTATTGAAGACAGTGAGGAAGACTTTGATTTTGACAGCTAGATTTACCCAACTAACAACGGTGGACCAAATAATTGGGCGGCCAGAGATTTTATACCAGTTTCTTTTATTCCGCAGTAATTGTCTTACTTGTTTTCTAAGTTTGTAATGAACAATTTAAACTTTATGGCCTTGTGTCTTACCCGAGGCACGATGGTTCTATTTGTGAGGGTTATTATATGTCTTCTCATATATCATCAATGAAGCATTGGACGTTATTTGCATACAAATTTTTCACTCTCTATTTTTCTTTTCTTCCTTTGCTTTATCAATACAGTTATGCTCTTAGACACACTTACGTATCAAACTGCAGATTCATATCCACTTTAGATCCCATTGATAACAATCCTACTATTGCCAGTTATGACTTCGAAAATCCGATCAACCAAGCCGAGGACGAAGGTGAAGCCAATTTTGAGGTACCTGGAGAACTTGCTAGACTGCTACAACAGGAAGAGAGGGCTATACAGCCTCATGAAGAGCCAATTGAGACAATAAAATTGGGCGCATAGATGGACAGAAAAGAAATCAAGATCATAGCGAATTTGGAGACTAAGATCAAACAGCGACTGATATAGATGTTACACAACTATGTTGAAATCTTTTCTTGGTCATATGAAGACATGCCTGGTTTAGACACTGATATCGTGGTGCACCATCTGCCAACTAAAGAGGATTTTCCTCCGGTTAAATAGAAGGTTCGCCGTATGTACCCTAAAATGTCAGAAAAGATCAAGGAAGAGGTCATGAAGCAGTTCGACGCAGGGTTCTTAGCTGTCACCTCCTATCTGTCGTTCTGGTACCTAAGAAGGACAACAAGGTATGGATATGTGTGGATTACAGAGATCTGAACAGGGCAAGCCCCAAGGATGACTTTCCGCTTCCCCACATTGATGTTATGGTTGATAACACCGCGCAGTACAAAATCTTCTCCTTCATGGATGGTTTCTCTGGCTACAACCAGATCAAGATGGCTCCTGAAGACAAGGAAAAGACAAGTTTCGTTACACAATTGGGCACCTTCTGCTACAAGGTGATGCCTTTTGGGTTAAAGAATGTTGGGGCAACCTATCAGCGCACCATGGTCACTTTGTTCCATGATATGATTCACCATGAGATTGAAGTTTATGTTGAGGACATGATAGCCAGGTCTCAGACTAAGGAAGAGCACCTTGATCATCTCCAAAAGCTGTTCGACAAGTTGAAGATATATAAGCTGAGGTTGAATCCAAACAATTGCACCTTAGGGGTAAGTTCTGGTAAGCTTATGGGTTTCATTGTCAGTGACAAAGGCATCCAAGTAGATCCTGCAAAAGTAAAGGCTATACAAGAAATTCCAGCTCCCTGAATGGAGAAGGAAGTTAGAGGTTTCTTGGGACGCCTGAATTATATCGTCAGGTTCATTTCACATCTGACTGCTACTTGTGAGTCAATCTTCAAGCTTCTGAAGAAGGATCAAGTGGTAAAGTGAAATGATGAATTCCAGACCACTTTCGAAAGAATCAAGGAATACCTGCAAGAACCACCAATTCGGATGCCTCCAGTTGAAGGGAGACCTTTGATATTGTACCTGACAGTGCTAGACAATTCAATAGGGTGTGTGTTGGGGAAGCACGACGAGTCTGGTCAAAAAGAGCACGCAATATACTACCTTTGAAAAATGTTTACCGACTGTGAGACACGATACTCATTGCTCGAGAAAACTTGCTGCACTTTGGCATGGGCTACTCGCCGACTGAGACAGTATATGCTGACTCACACTACCTTGTTGATATCAAAGATGTATTCGATCAAGTACATTTTCGAGAAGCCCGCTCTCTCCGGAAGGATAGCAAGGTGGAAAATGATCTTAACTGAGTACGACATATAATATACAACCCAAAAAGCAATAAAGGGGAGTGTATTGGCTGATCATTTGGCTCATTAGGCCATGGATGACTACCAATCCATGAATTTTGAGTTCCCGGATGAGAATATTATGCTGGTGATTAACTACGAAGAACCTGGACCAGATGAAGGACCTGAGGAAGGATCCCGATGGTATATGTATTTTGATGGAGCCTCAAACGCACTGGGTAATGGCATTGGCGCTGTAATCATATATCCCGAGGGCTGTCATACTCCGTTCACTGCCTGATTATGTTTCAACTGCACCAACAATATGGCGGAGTATGAAGTATGTATTATGGGTCTTCGAGCTGCTATCGACCTAAGGATCAAGTTCTTGAGTGTATTTAGGGATTCCACTTTGGTGATAAGTCAGATCAAAGGCGAATGGTATACAAAACATCTGAATCTCATCCCGTACGAAGAGCATGTACTGACGTTGCTCCCACACTTTGAAGAGGTAACCTTTGAACAATTCCCATGAGAAGAGAATCAGTTAGCGGACGCGCTAGCCACAATGTCTTCCATGTTCAAAGTCAAGTGGGACAACGAAGCTCCCCGAATCACCATTGAGAGGATGGATGAACCAGAACACTGCTGCGAGATTGATACTGAGGATGTAGCAGACAAACCCTGGTTTCACGAAGTGAAAAGGTATCTCGAAGCTCAAGAATATCCCGAAAGGGCACCTGTCAACGATAAGAAATTCCTGAGAAGGTTCGCCGCGAAATTCCTCCTCAGTAATGGAATCCTCTATAAGCGCAATCATGACTCTACCTTATTATGGTGTGTAGACAAGAGCGAAGCAGAGAGGATTATGAAAGATCTACATGAAGGTACCTTCGGAACCCATTCTAGTGGATACACCATGGCTAAGAAGATCCTACGGGCATGATATTACTGGTCCACTATGGAATCTGATTGTTATCAACACTCTCGAACTTGCCATAAGTGCCAAATCTATGCTGATAAGGTGCATGTGCCTCTGGTCCCCTTGAACGTCTTGACAGCTCCGTGGCCCTTTACAATGTGGGGCATCGACATGATCGGAGAAATCAGGCACACCGCTTCTAATGGACACCGCTTCATCCTAGTAGCCATTGATTACTTCACGAAGTGGGTTGAGGCAGCCTCTTTTGCCACAGTAATCCAGAACGTTGTGGCGCGGTTTATTCGACATAATCTGATATGTCGATATGGTGTGCCAGAGAGAATTATTACTGACAATGGTACGAATCTCAATAACACAATGATCACCGAGCTCTGTAAATAGTTCAAGATAAAACATCATAATTCTTCTCCCTACCGGCCAAAGATGAATGGCGTTGTTGAAGCGACTAACAAGAACATCAAGAAGATTGTACAGAAGATAACAGTGACATACAAAGACTCACATGAGATGTTACCATTCTCCCTTCATGGGTACCGTACCTCAGTACGGACATCGACAGGGGCGACACCTTACTCTCTGGTATATGGCATGGAGGCAGTCCTACCCATCGAGGTCCAGATTCCTTCTTTAAGGATTATGAAAGATGTGGGTTTAAACGAAGACGACTTGATCCAGACTCGACTTAATCAACTAAGTCTGATTGACGAGAAGAGACTTACTTCTATCTATCATGGTCAGACGTATCAAAAACGGTTAATCAAGGCTTTCAACAAAAAAGTCAGACGCCAAGAGTATCAAGTCAGGGATCTAGTAATCAAGCGCATCATACTACCACAAGGTGATCCCAGGGGCAAGTGAACTCCCACCTACGAAGGGCCATTTGTCATTAAAAACATTTTCTCAGGTGGAGCCATGATTCTGACCACCATGGACGGTGACGACCTTCCTCACCCTGTCAACGCGAACATAGTGAAAAGATACTACGCATGATAAAAGGCCCGCTAGGTCGAATGGCCTAGGAAAAAATAAGGGCTTCTCGGCGAACCAAAAGGGTTCGGGAAAAATTAAGGGATGAAAATTAAAAAAAATCTGTACACCCGGCAAGTCGAAAACCTGAAAAGGCGACTTGGGCAAAAAAGGTTATCCCGGTGGACTGAAAACCCGAAGGGGCGGTCCAGGCAAAAGTTAGGGATGCAAAAGCGTATCACTATGTCCCATTGGATCACCCTGCGATCTGACCTCAATATCAATTGTCAAGCTCGAACGACATCAACCAATCTAGTCAGCTTCAGACAAGCAGCAAAGTGAGGAGACGCTTGAAGGCATAGCGGCAATAGCAGATTTGAAATTCAATGGGATTGTTGCACATAGCTGTTTTCTTTTTGTTGTACACAATACTGTATAGCTGCCATTTTTACAGTGGCGTTCTCTTACTAGAGCGTCAGCTTCCTTGTACAAAATCACCTGTTATAGACCAACTTCAAAATTAATACAAGTCATTTTTTACAAAACTACTTGTTTTTCTTTTTTTGTTTTGTTTTTTCAAGAACATCCAATGATTTATTCTTGACATATGCATTTGAATATGATTGCTATTCACAAATATTTGCATAGGAAAAGAACGACAATTGCTCATAACTTAAGAAACAAGGACAAAAGTAAGAAATGTCAAAACCCGACAATTACTCTATCCAGCAGGTACCAGGGCAGAGACAACTTTGGAACACAGTCATCAATACATGTGACCTTGTAATATCTGTATTCCCCACAGAGTAAAGGTAATCAAAGCATTGATGTCAGTTATCTCAAAATGGGAAGTAATCCCCCTAGCCAGGGTCGTCCAGAAACCTGACACTTATGTCCCCCAGTCGAATTTCATAATCGCGAGCGGATCATCATAAATTATTATCTCCCTAAGCAGAGTTTGTTACTCTAGCTCAATCCCCGACAGAGATTAACAGAGTCAGTCCCCCACAGAGCTATTATCGAACAAAGCCTCTCCTTGGTAGAATATTAATAAACAACAAAGAACAAATCCCCATCATAGTTATTTTCGTTCATCTTCACCAAAGGGAGTAGAAGAACCACAGTTCTCTACAACAGTCAGAAATGCTATTTTTCTCCAACAGCAGTCAGGGATTTAATTTCCCAGACTCGGATATGTCACAACTAACATCTCATTCTCATACATCATGACATGCACATACATATCACATACGACATAATCTCATTTATTTTGAGAACATCTTCTCACAATGCATTTCATGCATCACATATAACTAACCCTGTTCTCTTTTCAGGAAAGACATTTATCACCAACAAATCCAGCAGTTATACATGTCATATCTGCAGGCAACCAAGGAAAAATCAGTTCCCGAAACCAAACGGGTCAACTAATCTACATGATCAAACGGAGTAACCCTACTAACCGGGTTCCTTCTTTTATCCCTACTATCCAGGCTTTCATCTCGGAGTAACCCTAATACCCAGGTTCCTTCTTTTAGCCCTACTATCCAGGCTTTCATCTCGAAGTAACCATACTACCCAAGTTCCTTCCCACAAGCCCTAATATCCAGGCTTTCGTTTCGAAGTAACCCTACTATCCAGGTTCCTTTACACAAGCCCTACTATCCAGGCTTTCATTTCGAAGTAACCATACTATCCAGGTTCCTTCTTTTAGCCCTACTGTGATCGGTGGGAATGAGAACTGACTGTTTTTGGAATGCTGGTTCGCGTTTTGCGTTTGTTTTCACAAAATATCGCGGTAAGCAAGAGTCGCCACCGTCTTTTATTTTATCCAACAAGGAAAGGACAAAAAGCACAGAAAAATTCCCTTTCGAGATTGTTTCTCGGGTTCGGGAGGTAGATTATAGAAAGGGAAGGTGTTAGCACCCTTTCTATCCGTGGTTATCCATGGGCTCTTAGGTACTTGCTCACTATGTTTTCAAAAGTTTGCTTTTCTTTGTGTTTGTGGGTTTGAAAAGAGTTTTGTTTTTGAAAAGAGTGTAAGTGCGAAAAGTTTTGTTTTGTTTTTAAAATGAGAAAGTACTTAAGAACCTCTACCTACTTAAAAAGGAATTAAACTGTGCAAATGTCCTTTAGACAATGCTATCCCACTATTGAGGAGTAGGTAGCACCATCGTTGGAGTTTTCGGGTCAATTCGATTTTAGGGACGTGTGGTCACTAAAGCAATGTTAGGATGCTTTAGCGGTAACCCTAATGTCTTAGATCATTTTTATCGAGGAAACCGTTTTGAGGCAACTTTGATCTTTGGACAGGAGGGCGACCTCTAAGACTTCCTATACTCAATGACCACGTTCGAGGCAACCAAGTGAGGCGTACCCTAGGAGTGGCATGTGCAAGTGTGTCAATTTTCAGTTATATTATCTTTGCATGTCATGGTGAGCTACTGTTGATTTTAAGTTAAGAGTTAATCTTGTCATGCATAGCCTAGTTAGCATACATCTAAACAGTTAATATATGTACAAGAATTTAAAGTGCGGGAATTGTAAATCCTACGCTATTACAAGGCTTCGGGGAGGGGGATTATTTACATGTCCAAAATTGGGGGAATAAAGCAGTAAAGTGTAAAAGTCTTAGTTAAGCTATTACAAACCAGTAGGCAGTTACAATAAAATAAACGCACGCGAATCTGAAAATAACCTCTAAAAATCCTAAGAATAAAAATCTTTTTGTTGTTTTATTTTATTTTGAGAAAATTATCTAAATCTACTTAATTTTAGTTTTGAGAAAATGTTAAGATAATTAAAAGGTTAATTAACAAAGTTAATTTAATAGAAAAAACTAGCCTAATGTTTTTGTTATTTTTTTATTTTAATATTAATTAAAAAAGGATAAAAATATGTCAATGAAAACAAAAATAAAATACAAGGGGGATCCTTCGATCCAGGAAAAAAGGAGCTTAGAGCCGAGGAGGGAATGGAAGCTTCGATCCAAACAGGGTCATGGTTCTTTCGATTGGGCCAGGACGTGGGCATGAACAGCCTTCGATCCAGGGAATGGGATCTCCCTTCGATCCTGGGAAAAATGCCTTCTTCGATCCAGGAGGACTATGGGAAGCTTCGATCCAGAGAAGGTGTCTCCTTCGATCTGGGATGCTATATGTGATCGGTGGATCTGGAACTGACTATTTTAAAGCTGGTTCGCGAAATGTCGCGGTAAGCAAGAGTCGCCACCGTCTTTTATTTTCTCCAAAGGGAAAGGACAAAAGCACAGAAAAATTCCTTATAGAGATTACTCTCGGTTCGGGAGGTAGATTTATAGAAAGGGAAGGTGTTAGCACCCTTTCTATCCATGGTTATCCATGGGCTCTTAGATACTTGCTCATTTGTGTTTTCAAAATTGTTTGTTTTCTTTTCAACTTTGGGTTTAAAAAAGTTTCTTTGAAAATTTCAGTTCGACTCTTGTATCAGTCCTCAAGAGTGTTTGAAAAATTGCTTTTTGAAAGCTTTTTGAAAAGTGTCGGTGTGAAAAGAAGTTTTGATTTTTTTGTTTTGAAATTAGAGCAAGTATCTACGAGTTGTTTACCTACCCTAAGGAATTCGTCTGTGTAAATGTCCTTAAAGTGGTGCCATCCCACCATTGAGGGGTAGGTAGCACCACCGTTGGAGGTGTTCGGGTCAATTCGAGGGTTCGGGACGTGGTGATCACCGGAGCAATAGGAAGACACCTTAGAAGCTACCCTCATGCCATGTTCATGAACATGAGGACTTACTAAAACATCCTCTACTCGACGACCACCTTTCGAGGGGCAAGGCAACAGTGAGACGTACCCTAGGGGTGGTGTGTGATTTGTGTGTCATGTTCATTTATGTTTATCTTGTTCATGCATTGGTGATCTACGCGTTGCTTTTATTTTGGCATTCATTCTTTCATGCAAGTTATTAACAGTTTAAAAGATGCGGAATTAAAAGTCCTACACTATTACAAAGGCGCGGGTCTACATCGCCAAATTAGTCCAAGACCCGATTTGAAATAAAATAAAATGTGGAAAGATAAATGTCCTAATTTATCTATTACATGGCTTTGGGATAAATACATTATATTTACAAAAAGGAGATAAAATAAACGCGCGAAATAGAATTATGATCGAATGCGAGGGCGTTGGACCCTTTTAAAGAACTTGAATTAAAATTAATAAATTAATTAAGTTAAATGAGAAAAGGAAATTATTTTTGAGTTTTTTGTATTTATGGATTTTTGGTAAGAAAATTAAATGAAATTAAAAAGAAGTTAATTAACCCTAATTTTAAATTATTTTTTATTTATTAAGAAAATGTTTAAGTTTAACCTAATTTTAACCTAACTATTTAATGGTAAGTTTATTTACAAAATATAATTAATAATTAAATATGGTGAAAAAAGAAAAAAAAAGGATAAAAGCATTTAAAACCCTAATTCTACATTTTTTTAGTTTAATAAAAAAAAGCATTAAAATTAAACCTAGAATTAAAGCTAAATTAATTAATAATATTTATTTACAAAATAACATTAAATAAAATATATTTTTATTTTTGATTTTTTCTGATTTTTTTGGTATTTTTATGTCATGAGAAATTAATTTGTGGAATTTAAAAATAGAGTAATTAAATTAAAGCAAATAATAAAAAAATAAAACAAAGAATGAAGGGAAGAAGTACAAACAAAAGGGGGTGGTAGACCCAATTATGGAGGTTTTTGGACAACAGTTAGGCCCACTGATTGGTGGCCTGGTTGACTTTTCTGGGACGCGCGTGGCTCCATTGACCAAGGCGTATGGTGTTCTTCAGATCATGGCCATTGGATTGATCTTTATGTATAGATGGCAAGCACAGATATGGAGGCCTATGGTACTCCCTTGAGAACATGCTGCATGGAATTATGTTAGCAAGAAAAATATTGAAATAACGTGGGGGGACCTGGGGATCGAACCCAGGTCCCATTGCTTACCAAGCCATATGCCTGCCAACAGAGCCATTAGCGCGCTTTGTGTATAATATGGAAAATAAAGAATATAATGTAAAACAATGATCAGTGGAATCCATCGCGCGAAAATTCAAACGCGCCTATGGTCAATGGACACGTCCTCCATCTTCTTCATACTACCTGTAAAATAAAAAGAGATAGCGGGGGTTTTAAACCCCCACTAAATGGTAAACGTGAAAATAGCGAATAGGCCCTGGTTTACCATAAATTGATCGCGAGGTATGGAATTAATTAGTCATGAGCTTCTGGTTTCAATGGCATAAGTCTCGTGTCTCAATTTTTCCTGAAGAGGAAAGCCCTAATTTTACAGCTCTGAAAACCTAACAAGCTCCAATGGTGGATTCACATACCGGGCACGAAAACTCAATTAAACGATGCTGTTAGCTTTAGAATGATTGGGTTAGTACAAATCAACAAAAAAAATGCAAAGAGGATACGTATAAATTGGAATACGAATATGAAAAATGTTAAGAACAGAACGGCTTCATGTTACCAATTCTTGAGGTTAGAAGCGTGGAAAAGGATTCAGTTAGGTTCAGGGATGCCTTGGCAAGCTATTGGAATCCTTATTTCGCCTTGAATTGCACTCTATGTATGTTTTCAGTTTTCAACTTTTTTCACAAAAATTGCAAAGTGTGTATTGGTCTGAGGCGCAGCTTGAAGGTTGTTTGCACTAGGGTTGTGATCAGCTTAAGTATGCCAATGGATTAGGGTAAGAATTCAAGCCAAAAGATCAATGTTTTGATGAATCAAATATTTGATTTTTAATGAAATCCTTTCAAATCTTTTCCATGTGCTTTTGATACCAATCATGGCCAAACCTTTCCAAATTGGGTGTGCACGAATCTTGAGGTTTTATTGGAGAGAATATGCTGCAAAAAGGGATTAAAAAACATGGTTTTCTATTTTTGTCATATTTTATTTCATTAAATGAATTAATAGTGATAAAAATTCAAATAAATAATAAAAAATGATGAAATAAATCCCCTTTGGGTCAAATGGTCGTGCATAACCTTTGGATCATGATTCTTGGAAGAAAATGTGACCCATTAGCAATTTTGGGGCATTTGAAGCAAAGTTGACTTTTCAAAATTCCCAAAACGTTCCCAACTTCCACAAGGCATATCTTGCTCAATTTTTAAGCTTTGATCATGTTCTTGGACATTTTGGAAAGGTATTGAAGTCCTATAACCAATGCCTTTGGTCCCATGTCATTTTGATTTACCAATCTCAAGTTATGGTCTTTGAATTAAAGTCCCTTTTTGTTGACTTTTGAAAATGACCTATAATGTTGAAATTGATAACTTTTTGTGAGAGCATTTCTTGGACTTGAAGTGTGAAGAGGAGTTTTAGGAAATGTCTTTCTCTTCAAAATGAGCTTTGGATGGAATTTTTCTGATGAACCATGTGGAAGTTATGCCCTGGTCAAGTTACAATTGACTTTTTCAACTGTCCAAATATAGAAACTTTTGCATCTTGAGACTTTTTGAGCCATGCCTTGAGAATCATGATCAAGAATTGATCAAATGATGTTTGTGGCTTCAAAGTAAGATGTTGATCAAAAATTTGGACTTTTGACTGTCAAATGACCATTTTGCCCCTGCAGTTGACTGTTGAGCAATTAGGGTTTTTGACTGTGCAATTTTGTGCTGAAAGTCTTGAAACTTGGCATGAGGATACTTGACCATGTTTGTAGGCATGTGGGACTTGATTGGACCCTTGGAAACTTCAATTTCTTTGCCAGACCCAAAACCCTAGTTTTTGACTGTTAGGAGGCCATTGAACTGTGCAACCCTTGGGGGCTTTTGAACCTTGCTCTTTGCAAATCTTAAAGAATATGGGAGGGAAAATTTTGGGGTACAACAGTATACCTGCAAAAGTATGTTAGAAAAATAAAACTCAGGGCCTGGTATCGAACCCCAGGCCCTTCGATCCTGCGTGCGCTGAGTCTTTTCAGGCTAAATCTGCAGCAAATGTTAGCAAACGAAGAACAGGACCTGGGGAAAAACCCAGGCCCTTGAATTCTGTCTAGGATGGCAAATAGAATGGGATAGAAAATATGGAGGTGTTATGCAAAATGAAAAGTTTTGATAATCTACCCTCTCTTACCAGCAGATTGAATCTTCGATTTGGGTACTGGCTAGATGGGAGCACTTTCAATCTGGGATTTCTAGGCGTGGATACTTTGGTTGAAGGGTTGCTTTGGCCTGGATCACTTATGGAAATGTTGACAACCTGTGGTGGGCAGCGTCTCCAAATCCTCTCTGTTTCTCCTTTTTTGTTTTGCTCTATTTTTTTTTCGTTCTGTCTCTGTTTTGTTTCTGCAGAGTTTTCTTTTCTTTACTATAATTTTTGTAATGTTTTTGTTCCGTCGTTTGCACTGTATGCTGGCCTCGTATTTATAGAAGTGTGGGGGTCTATTAACGGCAAGAGACAACCATTTAACCAGGCCATTAAAGCCATGAGACAAGAATCAAACACATTAAAATATTTCCTTTTTTGAAACATTCGTGTCCCTTGAATGAACCTAGACGCTTTTGACTTTCGAATGCCTTCAGGCCCTGTCCTTCGATTGGTCTTTATTTGAACAGAATCAATCTGGTCGAATCAGCTCTTTAGGAACAGAAAAGGCAAGAATCTGGCCTTTAACTCAGGAATTAAATCCACAAACAGCATTTAATTATTTCTATATTTGCAAGGGAAACATGCCATTTTCTCATGTTCAGTGTACCTGGACATGTTTTTTGAGTTCCCTCTTGATGGCTTTGTTAACAGGCCAATCGAAAGGCTTTGTTAACAGGCCAATCGAAAGGTGTTGTTCATGCTAATCGAAGGACATGGTTAGCATGCCTGTCGAAGCTGCCTTGACACAATGCTAAATCGAAGGATCCCTTGGCATGCCAATCGAAGGATCCCTTGGCATGCCAATCGAAGGCCTTGACATAATGCCAATCGAAGGGCTTGTCCATGCCAATCAAAAGGCTCTTTCAGAATACCAATCGAAGGGTCTTTCAGAATGCCAATCAAAAGTCTCCTTCAGAATGCCAATCGAAAGGTCTTTCAGAATGCCAATCGAAGTGCTTGTCCATAGTGCCAATCGAAATGCTTGTCCATAGTGCCAATCGAAATGCTCCTTCAGAATGCCAATCGAAAGGTACTTAAAGCACCACTCAAAAATTTTCTTTTTCCTTAGGCAAGAGTTTGTGATCAACCATGCAGGAGGAAGACTTTGGGAAACATGAGAGGGAAAATTTTAGGGTGCAACAGTTGCCCCTGTTCAATTTTCTTAAACCTGAGGATATAGATTGGCTTTCGAGCCTTTCGTGATCCGAAGGTGAAAGATAATTGAACACTAGAGTTCCCAGAAATTTTCGCTCGCATGGTGTAGTATCAGCATTGTGATGTCGGGAATGGGCTTACAGATGCCATTTGGAGATTGTTGGTAGCAGGATGGGCTTATAGACGCCATTTGGAGATTGTTGGTAGCTGTCTTGAGAGAAATAGAATTTTAGGAGCATCAGTTGTCCGTTACTCTACTGAGGAATTAACTCTGGAGGTGAACTGCATATCTGGACTGAGAAGGAACCTGGGTAAGGTTACTTCATGATGAGTCCATGTAAAATTTCATCTGGAAAGGAGGAACATGTGTAGGGTTGCCTGATGATGAGTCAGTGTAAAACTTTATCTTTGGAAAGAGAGAACCTTTGTAGGGTTTCTTGATGATAAGCCCGTGTAAAACTGCATCTGAAATTTCCTGAGGAGGAACCTGTGTAGGGTTGCCTGATGATGAGTCCGTGTGAAACTGCATCTTGGAAAGAGAGGGAACCGGTGTAGGGTTGCCTGATGACGAGTCCGTGTAAAACTGCGTCTTGGAAAGAGAGGGAACCGGTGTAGGGTTGCCTGATGACGAGTCCGTGTAAAACTGCATCTAAAATTTCCTGAGAATGAACCTGTGTAGGGTTGCCTGATGATGAGTCCGTGTAAAACTGCATCTTGGAAAGAGAGGGAACCGGTGTAGGGTTGCCTGATGACGAGTCCGTGTAAAACTTCATCTTTGGAAAGAGAGAACCTGTGTAGGGTTTCCTGATGACGAGTCTGTGTAAAACTACATTTTGGAAAGAGAGGGAACTGGTGTAGGGTTGCCTGATGACGAGTCCGTGTAAAACTGCATCTGAAATTTCCTGAGAAGGAACCTGTGTAGGGTTGCCTGATGATGAGTCCATGTAAAACTGCATCTTGGAAAGAGAGGGAACCGGTGTAGGGTTGCCTGATGACGAGTCTGTGTAAAACTTCATCTTTGTAAAGAGAGAACCTGTGTAGGGTTTCTTGATGACGAGTCCGTTGTAAAACTGCATCTTGGAAAGAGAGGGAACCGGTGTAGGGTTGCCTGATGACGAGTTCGTGTAAAACTTCATCTGGAAAGGAGGAACCTGTGTAGGGTTTCCTGATGACGAGTCCGTGTAAAACTTCATCTTGGAAAGAGGGAACCTGTGTAGGGTTGCCTGATGACGAGTCCATGTAAAACCGCATCTTGGAAAGAGAGGGAACCGATGTAGGGTTGTCTGATGACGAGTCCGTGTAAAACTGCATCTTGGAGAGATAGGGAATCGGTGTAGGGTTGCCTGATGACGAGTTCGTGTAAAACTTCATCTGGAAAGGAGGAACCTGTGTAGGGTTACTTCGGGATAAGTTCGTGTAAAACTTCAGGAGGAACCGGGGTAAGGTTACTTTGGGATGAGTTCGTGTAAAACTTCAGGAGGAACCGGGGTAAGGTTACTTTGGGATGAGTTCGTGTAAAACTTCAGGATGAACTGGGGTAAGGTTACTTTGGGATGAGTTCGTGTAAAACTTTAGGATGAACCGGGGTAAGGTTACTTTGGGATAAGTCCGTGTAAAACTTCATTCAGAAATATATGATAAAGGACCCGTGTAGGATTTTTCAGGATAAACTCGTGTGAAGCTGCATTTAGGAGAAACACGTGTAAGATTTCTTCATGACGAACCCGTGTAAAGCTGAATTTGATCGTGCAGATAATTACTCTGTTTAGTTTCCAGAGTTAATCTTGAACTTGCTGGCAGTTGTTGATGATAACCATCTTTCCTGAAAAGGTACATGATTAATCGTATATGATGCATGACATACATTGTATGATGATGTTCTCAAAATAAATGAGATTATGCTGTATGCAATATGTATGCGCACATCATGATGTATGAACATGAAATGATATTGTGGTACGTCCGAGTTTGGGAAAATAAATCCCTGACTGTTGTTAGAGAATAAAGAGTTTCACTCACTGGAGATAACGACCGAAGATGATTGGGAGAATAATCCTGCAGGAGAGAATAACTCCGCTGGGGAATGGACTGACGAGGAAATGACTCTGTGGGGAGTATATACTCTGCTAGAAGATCTGCTGATTTGGAGAAATAAAACTCACCTGGGGATGAATTACTGTTTCTGGTGACAGTGAACCCTGTTGGGGATTGAATTTCTGTCTATGAAAGGAATGAACTCCGCTGGGGATAGAAAGAACTTCGCTGGGGATGATCTTTCAGTTGCAACTTGTTGAGGATAACCCAATTATACTCTTGTGAGGATAACCTATGAATTTGGCTGAGGAGACTTATTTGTGCTTCGCAGGGGACAAGCTTCCAGAGTCTATTGGGGAAGAGGAGTTATGGTCCCTTGATTTGTAGTAGTCGGAGAGGCAACCCAAGCTAGGGAATCCTGGTGTTGTTGGGGAAATAAACCATGTCGTCTGTCCGCTAGAGAGGTGACATCTTCGTTGGGGGAAGTCCTCGAGGATTCTTGAGGTTGATTCAGTTGGGGAAAGGTTTTCAGAGATTAAACCCTTGCTGGGAGTCATCCTATGAGAAGGATTTTTGGGAGATCTGTCATTGCCCCTAGTAGAAAGTGTTTGTGACATTGCCAGAAAATGTTTAATTGTACGTAACCCTTCACTGAGATTGATGTTCAATGCCCCAAGTGAAAGAGATGGAGACTTGCCCCTGGTTACTCTGCACTTCTCCAGAGATTTCCTGGAATCTTGACTGGACTGCCCCAGGTGTGCTGGATAGTGACATGTCATGCCCCCTTGTTGATAGGAGATTTGTCAATGGAAGTGTCATCCTTTTTTAAGTGATTTTGTTCACTGAGAGGGCTTTCGTTCATCGGATATTCGTTGTGTGAATTTCTCCGTTGTCAAACAAATAGCCAAATGCAAACAGTGATATTCAAAAAATGCAAAGTTTATGCTTGTCTCAATGTTTTGAAAAATGCGTTTTTTAGCAGAAAACTTTTTATAAGACAAATTCAACACAAGATTTAGGGCAAAGCCTTACAGGAGTCAGGATACCTTTTGTAACAGTATGCTTTTGAACTAACCCATGCTTCAGTTAGGACTTTTGAAGGGTTGTAACGTGGCTTGGTTCACGGTTTAAGAAACAAAGGATAAAGGCTCAAAGTATATTTGTATCCACCCGTTCTTCGTGATGTTCTTCAATCCTAAACTCAGTTAATTGTGCGTCGGACTCTATTCGAATTTGGAACGACGTTTTGGTGATGGTTCACACAAGTTGAATTTGTTGGAAGGAAGTCATTTTTGCAACATTTTTCATGTGGTTGAGGATTTTTAGCGACCTCGTTCTTTTGATTTGTTATCCCTAACTTTTGCCTGACTGTTCCTGTTTTTGAGATTACAGTCAGCGGGATGCCCCAGCTTTCTTAAGCCTCCTTTATAGGTTTTGGCTCAGTGGGCTTTTCTCTTTTGAGAGATTGACTGCCTATGAAATAAGGAACCACCACTGTCTTTTGATTCCATAGGAATGCTTTTGATGTCATTCGTTGTATTATGAACTGAGAGTTTTGCGACTTCAGTGCGCATCTTTTGAATTAACTGAGAGACTACCCTGCCCCAGGTTTAAATTAAAGGTTTCAATTTGTGTTTAAAACAGAAAACTCCTACTTCTTTGGCTCGAAGGGGTTGACTAGGGATTATCTTCCTTATAACTCCAGTGTTTAGGATTTGAAAGAAACGCCTGTACATCGTCAGCAAGGTCTGTCCAAAAGTATACTGTATGAGATTATGGCATTGTTTCGTCATCCTCCCTCTAAAGGCTTGTAACTTTTAGCAAGAGTTGAATGTCATAAAGTGAGTAAAAAGCATAGTTTAAATGTAATTAAAATGATTGGATCAAATCAAGACAAACATATGCAATGCATTAATGAAACAGAGTTCGACATTAACAAATAATTGTTTGAATAACAAAAGAAATTACAACTTGAAAATTCAAATGAAACAAATATATTCTCAATGATTTGGCGTAGGAGCAGTGATTATGCTAGAGTCTCCGGAGGACCAAACTCAATCTCCTTAGCATCAATCAAATTCTGAATCTTGCACTTCAATGCCCAACAATCGTTAATATCATGCCCGGGACTGTCAGAATGATAAGCGCAGGTCGCATTAGGATTGTAGTTAGGAGAAGAAGTCTTGGGGTTTGGGTGAGGTCCTATCAATGTAATTAGATTCATCCTCAACAATTGTTGCAACGCTTGAGATAACGGCATGTTGATGTTGGTGAACTATCTTTTAGGCTCATCTGGATTTCGTTGATTTCCCTTTTGCTGTTGTCGGTGTGACACAGAACCAGAAGAGACCAGGACTGCCCCTACGTGTTGGTGACGGTGACTTTTTTGATTGTTCACAGCATTGGACTCTTTCTTTCCATTGTAGGGCTTTTTCTGAGCATCAGAAGGTGTAGCTTCTTGAATCTTCCCACTTTTGATGCCAGCTTCGACCCTTTCGTCGTTCAGTATTAGCTCGGTGAATCCGAGTGAAGAGCTTCTGATCAAGTGTTTGAAATAGGGACCAGACAAAGTCCCAAGAAACATGTCCACCAACTCCCTATCAGACAGAGGGGGTTGGACTCTTCCAGCAAGATCTCTCCACTTCTGAGCGTAGTCCTTAAAGCCTTCGCCTGTACCCATAGACATACCTTGAAGCTAAGTACGTGCGGGAGAAAGGTCGGCATTATACTGGTATTGCTTGTAAAAAGCAGCAGCAAGGTCCTCCTAGTTGCGGATGTTAGTTCCTTCTAGTTGACAAAACCATTCAAGCTGAGTCCCTGAGAGACTGTCTTGAAAGAAATGGATCCACAAGTTCTTATCAGCAGTGTAAGGTTGGATCTTCCTCACATATGACCAGAGGTGCAGCTTGGGACAAGAAGCTCCTTCATACATGGCAAAGGCGGGTGCCTTGAACTTATGGGGAATCACCACCCCAGAGGATAGACCTAGATCTCCGAAGTCCTGACCGGGCACCTTATGTATTTCCATAGCGTTCAAACGATCTTCCAGTTGTTTGTACTTATCCTCAGCAGGAGGATACTGTTCTTCATCATAGTCCGTCTCGTTGTCGGAGACTTCAGGGCTAGGAGCCCTCCTTTCTTGTGGACTATCTTTCCCTCCAGATGGGGTGGTCAGATCAACTTCGTTCTGCAGCCCGTTTCCAAACTGGCGTCCAGTGTTGAACAGGATGGTCCTCTTTTTCTTCTTCTTTTTCAGAATCAGGGTCTTCAGGTCGTGCTGACCCTTAGCTAGGCTCATGACCAACTCTTGAAATTGGGCATTTTGGGCCTGGAGGGTCTTGATAGCTTACTCAGTGGAAGGTTCAGTAGACATGATGATTGCTGAAATAAACAGCGAAGAAGATAAGAGACCTGTACTGAGAGACCTGTTATGCAATGATATGTATGATATATGTATGCAATGTTTTCAAGGATCTCACAGGGTAAACAAGAAATTGTTAGAATCTGAATCAGGTAGCTTGATTGAAGGAACTTCATGTTGTTGAGAGTCCTTCTTCAAGAGTCAAGGTCACCATATCGAGTGGGTCATAGCCCCTGACTCAAGTTATCATGCTTGGATTTCTAGACAACCTTGGCTAGAGGAAAATAAATCCCCTTTGCCCCTTGCTAGCCCTTTGATTTACCATAACCTGCATCACAGACCCTTGATATCCTTGAAATGGTTAAAGAAATGTTAAGGCATGATGTTATGATGTGTATGCTATGCGTTTAAGCAAAAGTATGAGGTGATGTAAGTAAGCCCTGCAATAAATCCAGATTATTGGATAAGGACTGTAAACAAAACCTGCAAGGAACCCATGTTGTCAGATAACAATAATGTGCAAGTAGTTCAAGTTTGAAGGCAAACAAGTCACACATATAGCCTTAAGTTTAGGCTGGCATGGAGTTTAGACATTACCCTCTTTCAGTTTAGTTGGTTTAAACCTGTCCTAAAAATAGTAACCGGGTTCTAGAGGATCTCAATATCATTGACCACCCTCAATCGGTCATAATTCCAGTTTAGCAACCTTTTCTTGCGGCCGGAACCATCGCGAGAGTTTAGTCTCAATGAGTGTAGCATAATGCTACTATTCTATGGCCAAGTTGGTCAATTTAAGGTTCTAAGGTCAGTTGGTGCTTAATGACTCCTTAGAAGACCCATATTCTCCTCGTTTCAACACAAGGGATATCGGTACAGACTAAGGTGCCACACCAACGTAGCTATTGCTTCATCCGTGTCGGTATACGCCAGACAGATCCCTCACAGTTTATTGCCACAAAATTAAGAGCATACAAAGCATACAATTGAAAACACAAGTGATCTAATCCTAAGGTACACCTCACTTATATAGAAATTCCCAGCAGAGTCGCCAGTTCTGTGATCGGTGGGAATGAGAACTGACTGTTTTTGGAATATTGGTTCGCGTTTTGCGTTTGTTTTCGCAAAATTTCGCGGTAAGCAAGAGTCGCCACCGTCTTTTATTTTATCCAACAAGGAAAGGACAAAAGCACAGAAAAATTCCTTTTCGAGATTGTTTCTCGGGTTCGGGAGGTAGATTATAGAAAGGGAAGGTGTTAGCACCCTTTCTATCCGTGGTTATCCACTGGCTCTTAGGTACTTGCTCACTATGTTTTCAAAAGTTTTCTTTTCTTTGTGTTTGTGGGTTTGAAAAGTTTTGTTTTTGAAAAGAGTGTAAGTGCGAAAAGTTTTGTTTTGTTTTTAAAATGAGCAAGTACTTAAGAACCTCTACCTACTCAAAAAGGAATTAAACTGTGTAAATTTCCTTTAGACAGTGCTATCCCACTATTAAGGAGTAGGTAGCACCGTCGTTGGAGTTTTCGGGTCAATTCGATTTTAGGGACGTGTGGTGACTAAAGCAATGTTAGGATGCTTTAGCGGTAACCCTAATATCTTAGATCATTTTTATCGAGGCAACCGTTTTGAGGAAACTTTGATCTTTGGACAGGAGGGCGACCTATAAGACTTCCTATACTCAATGACCACGTTCGAGGCAACCAAGTGAGGCGTACCCTAGGAGTGGCATGTGCAAGTGTGTCAATTTTCAGTTATATTATCTTTGCATGTCATGGTGAGCTACTGTTGATTTTAAGTTAAGAGTTAATCTTGTCATGCATAGCCTAGTTAGCATACATCTAAACAATTAATATATGTAAAGGAATTTAAAGTGCGGGAATTGTAAATCCTACGCTATTACAAGGCTTCGGGGAGGGGGATTATTTACCTGTCCAAAATTGGGGGAATAAAGCAGTAAAGTGTAAAAGTCTTAGTTAAGCTATTACAAACCAGTAGGCAGTTACAATAAAATAAACGCGCGCGAATATGAAAATAACCTCTTAAAATCCTAAGAATAAAAATCTTTTTGTTGTTTTATTTTATTTTGAGAAAATGATCTAAATCTACTTAATTTTAGTTTTGAGAAAATGTTAAGATAATTAAAAGGTTAATTAACAAAGTTAATTTAATAGAAAAAACTAGCCTAATGTTTTTGTTATTTTTTTATTTTAATATTAATTAAAAAAGGATAAAAAGATGTCAATGAAAACAAAAATAAAATACAAGGGGGATCCTTCGATCCAGGAAAAAAGGAGCTTAGAGCCAAGGAGGGAACGGAAGCTTCGATCCAAACAGGGTCACGGTTCTTTTGATTGGGCCAGGACGTGGGCATGAACAACCTTCGATCCAGGGAAGGGGATCTCCCTTCGATCCTGGGAAAAATTCCTTCTTCGATCCAGGAGGACTATGGGAAGCTTCGATCCAGAGAAGGTGTCTCCTTAGATCTGGGATGCTATACCTGCAAAAGTATGTTAGCAAAATAAAACTCAGGGTCTGGTATCGAACCCCAGGGCCTTCGATCCTGCGTGCGCTGAGTCTTTTCAGGCTAAATCTGCAGCAAACATTAGGAAACGAAGAACAGGACCTGGGGCCAAACCCAGGCCCTTGAATTTTGTCTAGGATGGCAAATCGAATGGGATAGAAAATATGGAGGTGTTATGCAAAATGAAAAGTTTTGACAATTTACCCTCTCTTACCAGCAGATTGAATCTTCGATTTGGGTACTGGCTGGATGGGAGCACTTTCAATCTGGGATTTCTGGGCGTGGATACTTTGGTTGAAGGGTTTCTTTGGCCTGGATCACTTCTGAAAATGTTGACAACCTGTGGTGGGCAGCGTCTCCAAATCCTCCCTGTTTCTCCTTTTTTGTTCTGCTCTGTTTTTTTTTCGTTCTGTCTCTGTTTTGTTTCTGCAGAGTTTTCTTTTCTTTACTATAATTTTTGTAATGTTTTTGTTCCGTCCTTTGCACTGTATGCTGGCCTCGTATTCATAGAAGTGTGGGGGTCTAGTAACGGCAAGAGACAGCCATTTAACCAGACCATTAAAGCCATGAGACAAGAATCAGACACATTAAAATATTTCCTTTTTTGAAACATTCGTGTCCCTTAAATGAACCTGGACGCTTTTGACTTTCGAATGCCTTCAGGCCCTGTCCTTCAATTGGTCTTGATTTGAACAGAATCACTCTGGTCAAATCAACTCTTTAGGAACAGAAAAGGCAAGAATCTAGCCTTTAACTCAGGAATTAAATCCACAAACAGCATTTAATTATTTCTATATTTGCAAGGGAAACATGCCATTTTCTCATGTTCAGTGTACCTGGACATGTTTTTTGAGTGCCCTCTTGATGGCTTTGTTAACAGGCCAATCGAAAGGCTCTGTTAACAGGCCAATCGAAAGGTGTTGTTCATGCTAATCGAAGGACATGGTTAGCATTCCTGTCGAAGCTGCCTTGACACAATGCTAAATCGAAGGATCCCTTGGCATGCCAATCGAAGGATCCCTTGGCATGCCAATCGAAGGCCTTGACATAATGCCAATCGAAGGGCTTGTCCATGCCAATCGAAAGGCTCTTTCAGAATACCAATCGAAGGGTCTTTCAGAATGCCAATCGAAATGCTCCTTCAGAATGCCAATCGAAAGGTATTTCAGAATGCCAATCGAAGTGCTTGTCCATAGTGCCAATCGAAATGCTTGTCCATAGTTCTAATCGAAATGCTCCTTCATAATGCCAATCGAAAGGTACTTAAAGAACCACTCAAAAATTTTCTTTTTCCTTAGGCAAGAGTTTATGATCAACCATGCAGGGGGAAGACTTTGGGAAACATGAGAGGGAAAATTTTGGGGTGCAACACCTACTATCTAGGCTTTCATCTCGAAGTAACCCTACTACCCAGGTTCCTTTCCACAAGCCCTACTATCCAGGCTTTCATTTCGAAGTAACCCTACTATCCAGGTTCCTTCTCTTAGCCCTACCATCCAGGCTTTTATCTCAAAGTAACCCAACTATCCAGGTTCCTTCCCCCTTACCTCCAAACAACAGCTTATAACACTGTATGGCCCGAACCCGACCAGATACGGTCAGTTTCACATTTCCCCAGTAAGTCGTTGTACAGCCTGGACCCTGACCAGGTATACATTCTACATTCACCCCCTAAATCAGGAGATAATTCCCCAGTAGAGTAATGGACAATCAAAGCTCCTTGACTTTACTTCCTAGTGCATAAATCAACATTCCTCGACAAAGTCCCCCTCAACAGCAGGTACAAGAATTCTCGCCAAGGAATCTCTTATGCAACCGATCTTTTTTGGATGGCATCTTTAAGCCCATCTCTGACAATTCCCCGTCGCCTTCTAAATGGCATCTGTAAGCCCATTTCTGATATCACCAATCAACATTACTTCATGCGAGTGCAAATTTCTGGGCACTCTAGTGTTCAATCATCTTCTACCTTCAGATCACGAAAGGCAGACCAGCCAATCTACATCCTCAGGCTTAAGAAGATTGAATAGGGGCAACTATTGTACCCCAAAATTCACCCTCTCATTTCTCAAAGATCATCCTGGACTTTCAGGTTTTCTTCTATCAATTTCTAAGTCTTGAATTATAGCTTTTCAAGAAAATCGCTCACAAGGGAAAAATGGTCAAAAGCCCATTGAAGAAGTCAAACTTTGACTTTTAAATCAAAAATCAAGTTTCAACCATTATATTTCATCAAGACATGAAACTAGTTCATCAAAATCAGAAGTCAGAAATTACTTTGAAAAATTCAAATTTCTAAACATTTAGAAAATTTTCTAAGTGTTAAGAGTATATGATACTTCAGAACTTCTGAGTCAGCCTCCACGCAAGTGCAGTCAGAAGTTGCAAACATGGTTTAGAACATAGTTCTTCAATCAGAACATGAATCTTCAGCGCATGGAGGTTACATTTCTGATCTTCTGCGATCAGAACATCACCAAATCCCAAAACCTCGTTTAAGCAACCTGCTTCCCTGCTACATCATAGTCCTGCAATCAGCTGCTGACACAGTCCACGTCTGCACTTTCTCAAACCCCATATTTGCATCAAATTAGCATACGAAAACTGTGATTAAAAAGCAATGGATAAGTATACCAAAAAGGTTTGAATCCCATTCCCCCCCCCCCCTAAAACCACAGCAAACCCATTGTGATCGGTGGATCTGGAACTGACTGTTTAACGCTGGTTCGCGAAATGTCGCGGAAGCAAGAGTCTCCACCGTCTTTTATTTTCTCCAAATGGAAAGGACAAAAGCACAGAAAAATTCCTTATAGAGATTGCTCTCGGTTCGGGAGGTAGATTATAGAAAGGGAAGGTGTTAGCACCCTTTCTATCCATGGTTATCCATGGGCTCTTAGATACTTGCTCACTTGTGTTTTCAAAAATGGTTTGTTTGCTTTTCAATTGTGAGTGAGTTTGAAAAAAGTTTCGTTTAAAAATTTCAGATCGACTCTTGTATCGGTCCTCAAGAGTGTTTGAAAAGTTGCTTTCGAAAGCTTTTTGAAAAGGTGTCGGTGTGAAAAGTATTTTTGATTTGTTTTTTGAAATTAGAGCAAGTATCTAGAGCTGTCTACCTACCCTAAGGAATTCGTCTGTGTAAATGTCCTTTAAAGTAGTGCCATCCCACCATTGAGAGGTAGGTAGCACCACCGTTGGAGGTGTTCGGGTCAATTCGAAGGTTCGGGACATGGTGATCACCAGAGCAATGGGAAGACACCTTAGAAGCTACCCTCATGCCAGGTTCCCGGATCATGAGGACTTACTAAGACATCCTCTACTCGACGATCACCTTTCGAGGCAAGGCAACAGTGAGGCGTACCCTAGGGGTGGTGTGTGATTTGTGTGTCAGATTCATATTTTTGTCTTTTGTCATGTCATGGGTGATCTACGCTTTTATTTTTATTTGGTCATTCATTCTTGCATGCATTTATTAACAGTTAAAAAGATGCGGAAATTAAAAGTTCTAAACTATTACAAAGGCGCGGGTCCACATCGCCAAATTAAAATCCAGGACCCGATTTGACATAAAATAAAAATAAAGTGCGAGAAATATAAAGTGTCCGAGTTACAAGGCTTTAGGAGAGTTACATAAATATTTACAAGAAGGAAATAAATAAAATGTGCGAAGAGAATAAAAAATCGCAAGCGAGGGCGTTGGACCCTTTTTAATGAAATTAAATTAAATTATTAAATTAATTAAATAAAAATGAAAAAAGAAATTATTTTGAGATTTTTTGGATTTATGGTTTTTTATGAGAATTAAATGAAATTAAAATATTAATTAACCCTAATTCTAGTTTTTTTTAATTATTAAGAAAAGCATTAAACTATAACCTAAAATTAACCCTAATTAATTAATTGCAAGTATTTACAAAAATACTAAAATAAATAAAAATATTAATTTTTTGTCTTTTCTGATTTTTTTGGTGTTTTTTATATATTATGAAAATATTAAATTAATTAAAAGAAACAATAATTAAAAGAAAGTAAAAATAATGAAAAAATAAAGAATGTAAAAAAGGGTTTGCAAACCTAGGGGGGTGTTGTCCCCAGTTGTGAGGTGAAACTTTAGCAATTTAGGCCCATCTGTCCTTGGCCTGGTAGACTTTTCCAGCTAGCATGTATACGCATTGACCAACGATCATGGTATGCTTCCAACGACAGCCCTTGGATTGATCTCATCATGTGCGTGAAAGGCTTGATTTTGTGGGTACATGGTGTTCCTCAAGAGAGACGCTGCATAGAATGACAATTAGGAAAATAATATTGCAAAGGGGTGGGGACCTGGGGCTCGAACCCAGGTCCTGAGGGTCACCAGCGCTTATGCCTGCCAGTGGAGCTATTCACGTTTTCTGTAGATTAAATAACAAACAAAATTTATAAAATAAAATAACGCGTTAGTGGAGAATTAGCGCGAAATTCAAATAGGCCAATCACTGATCGCCACAGGGGTCATCTTCTTCGTTGCTATATTTTTTTTCTGAAACACAAAACATTGGCAACGGTTTTGTAAACGTTCCTATAGACACCCTATTGAAAAATAGTGATTAGCCCCTGGGACCTCATAAATTAGGCGCGAGGGTGCCATTGTTTTCGTCCAAACACCCTGAATCCATTCATGGCATTATGAGGTTCTAATTTTGTAGCTTTTAAAAACGCCCAATTTGGACCTCCAAGAACCCTAATATGTATCAATGGTAGAATCGTATATAATACACAAAAACACAATTAAAGTAGATGGTTAGCTTCAGAACACATCAATTAGTATGAATCAATTAAAGAAATGCAATGAATGTGCTTGAAAATCAGAATACGATTATGCATATTATGTGAAAAAATTTGACTTCTGTATACCAATTCAAAGGGCTACGCGTATGGAAAGCTATCCAGTTAGATTCAGTGATGTCCTAGGAAGGTAATAGGATGAATTTCTTGGCTTGAATCGACCTGCAAGTGTATTTTCAGTTTTGAGTTTTCAAGTAAAAGTTCAAGTTTTTTTTCTTCAGGTTCTTGCGCAGCTTTTTGGTTAGGAGGCATTAGGTCTTGATCCAGCTTATGTATGGAATGAATTAGGTCAAAGAAAACAACCAAAAACCTTGGCATTCATGACTTGCAAGATTTGATTTTCAAAAATCTTTTCAAATATTTTTCATGCCTATTTGGTACAAATCATGGCCAATTATCTTCAATTCTTTCCAAATCTAGCTATGCACGAAATATTGAGTATATATTGTGCATAAAAAGATTTAAAAACCTAGGTTTAGTATTTTTCATGTATTTATTTTAATTTAAATGAATTATTAATAATAAAAATCCAAATAAATAAATAAAAATGAAGAAAAACTTCCCTTTGGGCCAAATGGTCGTGCACATGCCTTGGATGATGAATTGTGGAAGGAAAAGAGGCCCATTAGCAATTTTAGGTCATTTGAATCAATGTTGACTTTTCAAAATATCCAAAAATTTCCCAACATCCACAAGGCATAACTTGCTCAATTTTTAAGCTTTGCTCATGTTCTTGGACATGTTGGAAAGGTCTTTGAGTCCTCTAACCAATGCCTTTGGTCCCATGTCATTTTGATTTACCAATCTCAAGTTATGGCCTTTGACTTAAAGTCCCTTTTTGTTGACTTTTGAAAATGACCTATAATGTTGAAATTGATTACTTTTTGTGAGAGCATTTCTTGGACTTTAAGTATGAAGAGGAGTTGTAGGAAATGTCATTCTCTTCAAAATGAGCTTTGGATGGAATTTTTCTGATAATCCATGTGAAAGTTATGCCCTGGTCAATTTACAGTTGACTTTTTCAACTGTCCAAATAAGGAAACTTTTGCATCTTGATGATTTTTGAGCCAAGCTTTGAGAATCATGATCAAGCATTGATCAAATGATGTTTGTGGCTTCAAAATGAGATGTTGACCAAAAATTTGGACTTTTGACTGTCAAATGACCATTTTACCCCTACAGTTGACTATAGTGCAATTAGGGTTTTGACTGTGCAATTTTGTGCTGAAAGTCTTGAAACTTGGTATGAGGATGCTTGACCATATTTATAGGCATGTGGGACTTGATTGGACCCTTGGAAACTTCATTTTCTTGATCAGAACCAAAACCCTAATTTTGACTGTTAGGAGGCCCTTAAACTGTGCAACCCTTGGGGAGATTTTGAAGCTTGACTTGGCAATTTCTGAAGAATATGGGAGGGTAAATTTTGGGGTACAACAGTTTCCCCTGTTCAATCTTCTTAGACCTGAGGATGCAGATTGGCTGACGTGCCTTTCGTAATCCGAAGGTAGAAGATGATTGAACACTAGAGTGCCCAGAAATTTGCGCTCACATAGTAGCAGTGTGATGGTGGAATGGGCTTATAGATGCCATTTGGAGATTGATGGATAGGGTGATGGGCTTATAGATGCCATCTGGATGTCAATCGCATAAGAGATTCCTTAGCGAGAAACTTGCGTACCTGCATAAGAAAAATGAGTACCTGACATGTTGCAGGAGCTGGTCTTCAGATGCTTTGTATAGATATGTCCTGACTGGTTACAGGAGCTAAATCTGGAGCTTCAAATGGTGATGAATGAACCCGGGATGGTTACTACCTCAACAGGAACGGTGAGAGAACCTTGGGTGACTTTAACCTCAACAGCAATCATTGAGAGAATTTTGGTGGGAATTACCATCTCCGCAGTATCAGGGAGAGAACCATAGGCGATTACAATCTCAATAGCAATTATTGAGAAAACCTGGGATGGAATTATCATCTCCGTAGCATTGGGGAGAGAACCATAGGCAATTACAATCTCAATAGCAATCATTGAGAAAACCTGGGATGGAATTATCATCTCCGTAGCATTGGGGAGAGAACCATAGGCAATTACAATCTCAATAGCAATCATTGAGAAAACCTGGGATGGAATTATCATCTCCGTAGCATTGGGGAGAGAACCATAGGTAATTACAATCTCAATAGCAATTATTGAGAAAACCTTGGATGGAATTATCGTCTCCGCAGGATCGGGGAGAGAACCATAGGCGATTACAACTCAATAGCAATCATTGAGAAAACCTTGGATGGAATTATCGTCTCCGCGGGATCGGGGAGAGTACCATAGGCGATTACAACTCAATAGCAATCATTGAGAAAACCTTGGATGACTTCTACTGAGTCTTCATCAGAAAAATATGTTTGGGGTCGATTTAGCTGGACTAGAGAAGGAATTGGACTGGATAAGAAATCTTTGGAGTCGATTACCTGAACCGGTCGAGGTCTTGAATGTCTTCAACTGGATAAGAAACAGGGAGATCTTTGTAGTTGATCTGACCGAACCAGAGAAGGCCTTTGACTGGATAATAACCAGGGAAATCTTTGGAGTCGATTTAACTGAACCAGATAAGGTCTTAGAGTCTTGAAATATGATTGAGAATTTAACTGAATCTTTCCTGAAAGGTAAAGGTCAGTCATATGCAATGCATGATATGGACCAAGCAATGATGTTCTCAACATAAATGAGATTTGTATGATGCGTCTATGCATGCTATAATGATGTATGGAAGTGCAATGTTTATGAATGTATTTTTCGTCTAGGAAAATAAATCCTTAACGGGTGCCGGGAAGTCATATCCTGGGCTGATGTTGGAGAATAGCTTTTGCTTCCGCTGGGGATGATGATTGCAAGAATACCGGTAGGAGAAGATGACTCCGTTGGGGAATAAACTTGGCGAATGGAATAACTCTGCGGGGAGGAAAGTACTCTAACGATCTTGCTGGGAAGCAATACTCTGTGGGGAGAGACGTACTTTGTTGAGTTGTTGATAATAACATGTTGGGAATACCCTTGTTGCGTTGTGGAAGTGTTAATAGACTTCGCTGGGGATAAGAAAGAATTGTGTTGATGACGTCCTTTCCGTGGCTTTTGGCTGAGGATAACCCAGTTATATCCTGGTAAGGAAATAACTCTTTGAATAAAGCCGGGCGACGCGTGTTCGTGCTCTGCGAGGATAAGCTTCCAGAATCTACTGGGGATAAGCTTACTGCTTGGGGAGATGGATTCCAACTTTCTTGGGGAAACTGGATTGGACTCTTCTGGGGTAGTTTTGAACTACGGGGGAAGTGATTCCTTTGAATATTGATATACCGCCGGGGAACAATCTTTAGACCAAGATTGCCGGGGGTGCTCGTTAAGGATATATATGCTGCTGGGGAATGTTGAGATCTGTTGGAGGATACCCAACTTCTTTAAGATTTGATAACTTTGTTTGAGGGAGAGTGTACTGACTTGCTGGCTTACTCTCTGGGGAATTGGAATATCTGGTTACGTTCTTTAGTCGAACCTACCTTGGTACCTTGGAGGATAGAACAATTAGATTGCTTAGACAACTCTTTATTGCCCCTGTTTCTAATGTTACCTGCAATTAATCCTTTGTTTCGTATGCAAATATTTATGAGTTAGCAAATTATTGTCAATGCATATATCACAAATTGAACCTTGGACGTTCTTCGCAAAACCAAACAGAAAAAGAAAAACAATTGGCACTTTTAACTGAAAAGTATATTTATATTGATTTTGAATGGCCTGTAAATAGGCGTTTTGTGTACAAGAGGCTGACGTCCTAGTAAGAGAACGCCGCCGAACAAAAGAGTTTATACAAGTTTTGTACAAAAGAAAATAAAACAGCTGTGTGAAATGAATGATCTCCTGGGTTTCGACTCTGTTATTGCCTTTATAACTCCGAGCGTCTCATCACTTGATGACCTAAACGAAGATGAAGCTGACTGATCAATGCCGTCTGAACTTGATGTAGATACCGGATTCTGGATGCAAAGTGATCCAATGAGACATAGTATTACGCTTTTATCCCTAATTTTTGCCTGGACCGCCCTTTCGGGTTTTCAGTCCACCGGGATACCCATTTTTGCCCAAGCCGCCTTTTCAGGTTTTCGACTTGCCGGGTGTACATGTTTTTTCATTTCATCCCTTCATTTTGCCCGAACCCTTTTGGTTCGCCGGGAAGCCCTAATTTTTGCCTAGGCATGTCAGCCTAGCGGGTCTTTTTTATGCGTAGTATCTTTTTACTATGTCTGCATTGGCGGGGTGAGGAAGGTCATCACCATCCATGTTGGTTAGAATCATGGCTCCTCCTGAGAACACATGCTTAACCACAAATGGCCCTTCATACGTAGGGGTCGATTTGCCCCTTGGATCACTCTGAGGAAGGATGATTCGCTTGATTACCAGATCCCCAACTTGATATTCCTGTGGTCTGACCTTTTTGTTAAATGCCCTGATCATCCGTTTTTGGTACGTCTGACCATGACAGATAGCAGCAAGTCTCTTTTCATCAATGAGGTTTAGTTGATCAAGTCGTGTCTGGATCCAATCATCTTCGTTCAGATTTGCATCCTTCATTATCCGAAGAGAGGGTATTTGCACTTCGATCGGTAAGACTGCCTCCATACCATAAACCAGAGAGAAAGGAGTTGCCCCGGTTGACGTCCTGGCTGAGGTACGGTACCCATGTAGAGTGAACGGTAACATCTCGTGCCAATCCTTATAAGTCACTGTCATCTTCTGCACGATTTTCTTGATGTTCTTATTTGCCGCTTCTACAGCCCCATTCATCTTCGGTCTGTAAGGAGAAGAATTGTGGTGCTGTATTTTGAACTGCTCGCAGAGCTCAGTGATCATCTTGTTATTCAGATTGGTACCGTTGTCTGTAATGATTCTTTCAGGGACGCCGTACCGACAAATCAGGTTATGCCAAATGAACCGTGCCACAACAGTCTTGGTTACCGTAGCGTAGGATGCTGCCTCAACCCACTTTGTAAAATAATCAATCGCCACCAGGATGAAGCGATGCCCATTAGATGCCGTAGGTTTAATCTCACCGATCATGTCTATGCCCCACATTGCAAACGGCCAAGGCGCAGTCAGAACATTCAGAGGAACTGGAGGAATATGCACCTTGTCTGCATAAATCTAGCACTTATGGCATGTCCTGGAATGTTGGTAGCAGTCAGGTTCCATTATGGACCAGTAATACCCTGCCCGAAGGATCTTCTTCGCCATAGTATGTCCACTGGAGTGTGTACCGAAGGTCCCTTCATGTAACTCTTCCATGATCCTTTCTGCTTCATTCTTGTCCACACAACGCAGTAAGGTTGAATCATGGTTTCGCTTGTACAAGATGCCGTTGCTAAGGAAGAACTTTGCTGCGAACCTTCTCAGGAACTTCTTATCGTTGACAGATGCACCTTCAGGGTATTCCTGAGCTTCCAAATATCTCTTCACCTCATGATACCAAGGCTTCTCAGTCACCAATTCAGTCTCGAGATCACAACAGTATGCCGGTTCGTCCAGTTTCCAGATGATGATCCAGGGAGCTTCATTATCCCATTTAACTTTGAACATAGAAGACATTGTATCTAACGTGTCTGCCAGCTGATTCTCTTCTCTTGGAAAGTGTTCAAAGGTTATCTTCGTGAAATGAGGGATCAAGGTCAACACACATTCTCTGTAAGGAATAAGGTTCGGATGTTTCGTATCCCACTCTCCTTTGATCTGATTGATCACGAGAGCGGAATCTCCGAAGACACTCAGAAACTTGATCCTTAGGTCGATCGCAGCTTGAAGACCCATGATGCATGCCTCGTACTCTGCCATGTTGTTGGTACAGTTAAAGCATAGTCGAGCCGTGAGCGGAGTATGAGTACCTTGAGGTGATATGATTATGGCGCTGATACCGTTACCCAAAGCGTTGGAGGCTCCGTCAAAGTGCATAGACCATCGGGATCCTTCCTCAGGTCCTTCATCCGGTCCAGGTACTTCACAATCAGTTACTATCATGATGCTTTCATCCGGAAACTCGAAGTTCATGGACTGATAGTCGTCTACTGCCTGATGTGCTAAGTGGTCTGCCAATACACTTCCCTTGATGGCTTTCTGGGTTGTGTACTGAATTTCGTATTCCATCAAGATCATTTGCCATCTTGCAATTCTCCCAGACAGAGCAGGCTTTTCGAATATGTACTTTATCGGATCCATCTTTGAGATCAACAAGGTGGTATGAGTCAGCATATACTGTCTCAGCTGGCGAGCAGCCCATACCAAAGCGCAACAAGTTTTCTCGAGCAGTGAGTATCGGGTCTCACAGTCGGTAAACTTTTTGCTAAGGTAATAAATGGCATGCTCTTTTCGGCCAGACTCGTCATGCTTCCCCAGCACGCACCCCATTGAGTTGTCGAGCACTGTCAGGTATAATATCAGAGGTCTCCCTTCAACCGGTGGCATAAGGATGGGTGGTTCTTGGAGATACTCTTTGATTCTGTCAAAAGCAGCCTGACATTCATCGTTCCAACGTACTACCTGATATTTCTTCAGCAGCTTGAAGATTGGCTCACAGGTAGCAGTCAGGTGTGAGATGAAGCGAGCAATGTAATTCAGGCGTCCTAAAAAGCCTCTGACCTCTTTCTCTGTCCTAGGAATTGGCATCTCTTGAATAGCCTTAACTTTGGCAGGGTCCACTTGAATACCCTTATCACTTACAACGAAGCCTAGCAAATTTCCAGATCTTACCCCGAAGGTGAACTTGTTCGGGTTCAACCTCAGCTTGTACAACTTCAGACGGTCAAACAATTTCTGCAGATGATCTAGGTGCTCTTCCTCAGTCTGAGACTTTGCAATCATGTCGTCAACATACACCTCTATCTCATGATGGATCATGTCATGAAATAAGGCAACCATGGCACGTTGGTAGGTTGCCCCAGCATTCTTCAGTCCAAAAGGCATGACCTTGTAGCAGAAGGTACCCCACTGAGTAACAAATGTAGTCTTTTCCATGTCTTCCGGAGCCATCTTGATCTGATTATACCCTGAAAAACCATCCATGAAAGAGAACACCTTGTGCTGAGCAGTATTGTCAACAAGGACATCAATGTGAGGCAGAGGGAAGTCATCTTTGGGGCTGGCCCTGTTCAGATCCCTGTAATCAACACACATTCTGACCTTACCGTCTTTCTTTGGTACCGGCACCACATTAGCAACCCACTGAGGGTAAGAAGTCACTGCAAGGAACCCAGCATCAAACTGTTTCATGACCTCGGCTTTAATCTTCTCTGACATCTCTGGACGCATACGACGAACCTTTTGTTTAACCGGAGGGCAGACTTCCTTAGTAGGCAAGTGATGGACCACAATATCGGTATCCAACCCGGGCATGTCTTTGTAGGACCAGGCAAAGATCTCCATATAATCATGTAGCATCTTAGTCAACCGTTGCTTCACGCTGAGCTCTAGGTTGGCACCAATCTTTACCTCTTTCCTGTCTGCCTCAGTACCCAAGTTTATTGTTTCCACTGGCTCTTCATGTGGTTGAATTGCCCTCTCCTCCTGGAGTAACAGTCTTGCAAGCTCGCCAGGCACTTCGCAATCATATTCACCTTCGTCTTCGGCTAAGTTGATCGGATTTTCGAAGTCATAACTGGCAGTAGCAGAATCGTTACCAGTGAGATCAAGAGTGGATTGAAACCTGTACGAGTGAGTGTGTGTGTAAATACAGCTGTTTTGAAATATATGTAAAGGAAAGAAAGACAGAAAAGGAGCATAAGATTTGCAATGCGAGAAAACGTCCAAGATTTTCATTTATGATATACGAAATGACAATTTATATGCCCTCACAAATGAAACCACGGTGCCTCGGCTAAGACACCGGGCCATAGAGTTTATTTATTGTTTATTACAAATAATAAAACAAAGAAGTTTATTACTGCGTAAGAAAAGTAACAGGAGTATGGTCTTTGACAATCCAATTGGTCAATCCGCCTTCGGTCGTCGGGTAGATCTAGCTATTGAACTCAGCTTCATCCACTTCATTATCCTCCCCAACAGCATTCACTCCTGGATTTGTGATGAGCACAAGAGGTCTTTTGGTCTTCGCCTTCCACATAGATTTCTGACCCTCTGCAGTAAAACCCAGTCCAAATTTGTCAGTTTTCTGTGTAAAGTCGGGAAGCCTTCCCCAGTTAGCACATTCACCTTTTTGAACCACAGCCCGGGCATCCTTCAGGGAAGCCATCTTCAAGGGAACCTCCTTTTCGACCGCTGTTTCTGCTGCTGCTGAAATTGGAAGCACCTCCTCGAAATGCTGAAAGGGGGTTTCAATAAACTCCCCATCCATCTCAATGTATCTGTAGGAATTCAGATGGCTTACCATATACTCCTCCTCCCCCTGTACGGTGACAATCTTCCCTCTGACGGGGTACTTCAGTTTCTGGTGTAAGGTAGAAGTCACTGCCCCAGCTTTATGGATCCAAGGTCGACCCAGTAGACAAGAGTATGATGGACGGATATCCATCACATAAAAAGTAGAGTCAAACACCTGAGAGCCCACGCAAATAGGAATGTCAACCTCTCCATGAACCATCCTTTTTGAACCGTCAAAGGCCCTGACGATGATATTGCTGGGTTTCAGTTCCAGGCCTTCACAATCCAATCGGTCTAAAGCCTTCTTTGGTAGAACATTCAAGGAAGAACCAGTATCCACCAATACATATGCCAGAGTAATACCCCTGCATTCGATAGAGACATGCAGGGCATCATTGTGGTCTCTTCCTTTTGCAGTCAGGTCAGCGTCTGAGAAACCTAAGCCATTGTCCGCTGTCAGATTTGCTACGCAATCCGTGAACTGGACTGCAGATGTCTCCTGTGGCACATGGGCCGTCTTGAGAAATGAGATTAAGGCCTTAGCATGGGCCTCTGAACACAGCAATAAGGAGAGCATGGAGATTTTGGAGGGCGTGTGCCCCAGCTGTTCCACAACATTGAAGTCACTCTTCTTTATAATTTTCAAGATTTCCTCCATCTCTTGTTGGGAGGCTTCAGCATTTATAGATATCGGTGCCTCCATCCGGGCAGGCTCATCTTCAACTCCCTTACCCCGAGCATTGGATGACTCGGCAGCAGGGGAAACAACTTGATCTGAAACAGGAACAGGTACCCTTGTAGGTGTTATAAGGAGGGGTCTTCGAGTAGCGGGCGGTGCAATGTCAGGCGAGAAGAGCCTGCCACTGCGGGTAACCTTGGTTAGGCCAGTGATATCACAGATACTGGCGCCAGTGTTGAACTCTTGTTTGATCCCATTCACATACACATCTGCCCCATAATGCCAGGGGACAGCTCTATCAGATACGTAGGGAAGAGGCCCTGGAACAGTGATAACCACAGGTGCAACAATCATGATTTGGACAGGCTGCTTTGGGAGAGCCTTGATTGGATTATTGAAGATGGTAACCACAGAAACTTCTTCTACTGGAACCAACTGAACAGCAGACTTCTTAAACAGAATCTCCTTGCTATCCATTAGGCTTTGGATGCCTAACTTCAGCAAGGGACAACCAGATAGGGAAACAGCACAGAACAGGCAACCCTCACTGCAACCCGGAAATAAAACGGCCAGCAGTAGGTTCTTCTTGACAATCATTAAGGGAGTGGCTAGATCATCCACAGAAACAGCGTACACCTCTTCACCAACAACATTTACCCCATGCTGAGGCATAGGAGCAGTCACCACATTCGGCCTCTCAGGCGCTTCGAACTGTATCTCCTTCGCGTCGATAAGGTCTTGCACCTTGTTCCTTAATGCCCAACAGTCATCAGTGGAATGCCCCGGGCTATGAGAACGGTACGCACAGCGGGCATTTGGGTTGTACTTGGGAGAGGCAGTGTTTACACCCTTGGGTGCCTCTCTAACAGTCACTAGATTGGTGGACAGTAACTGTGGCAAGATCTGCGATAAGGTCATGCTCAAACGGGTAAACTCTCTCTGGGGTCTTTCAGCCCTTTGAGGATTGGTTGGCCGAGGAGCGGCAGCAGGCTTAGCAATCATTACCGCACTGACAGATTGGCGGCGCTCAGATCTCTCTGGTCTCCGGGAGCCATATACAACACTAGCCTCCTTTTTGAAGGGTTTCTTCTCAGAACTAGACGATGCACCCTTCGGAATCTTTCCAGACTTCAACCCAGCCTCAATTCTCTCTCCAGTCAGAATCAGATCAGTGAACCCTACAGACAAATTCCCGATAAGATGGTTGAAAAATGGCCCAGATAGGGTCCCCAAGAACATGTCCACCAACTCCCGATCAATCAACGGAGGCTGCACCCTGCCAGCCAGATCCCTCCACTTCAGAGCGTACTCCATCAAACCTTCACTTGAACCTAACGACATACCCTGGAGTTGGGTACGTGTAGGGGGAAGGTCGGCATTATATTGATACTGCTTATAGAAAGCAGTAGCCAACTCCTCCCAGTTACGAACCTTGGTCCCATCCAGCTGATAGAACCATTCGAGATGAGTCCCTGATAGACTCTCCTGGAAGAAGTGGATCCACAAATTCTTATCCGCTGAGTACGGTTGAATCTTCCGAACATAGGACCTGAGATGTAGCTTGGGACAGGACGCCCCGTCGTACTTAGTGAAAGATGGTGCTTTGAACTTCTGAGGAATAATCACACCAGTAGACAAACCCAAATCTCCGAAATCCAGCCCAGGTACCTGTTGTATCTCCATAGCATTCAACCTATCTTCCAACTGTTTGTAACGGTCTTCTGCCGGAGGATATTGCTCTTCATCAAAATCAGTCTCGTTGTCGGAGACTACCGGACTATGACCTTTTTCCGCCTGAGGAGTACTCTTGCCAATAGAAGAACCAGCCTCTTCATTCTGCAGAGTGTTGCCAAACCTTCGGCCCGAGTTGAACAGAACAATCCTTCTCTTCTTCTTCTTTTCCTTCTTCAGGAGCAGAGCCTTCAGCTCCTCTTGGCCCTGAGCCAAGCCCATGATTAATTCCTGAAATTGCGCATTCTGCGCCTGAAGAGCTTTGATGTACATCTCAGTTGAGGACGAGTCAGGATTCATGATGCTGAAATAAACAGCGAAGAACGGTAAGCAACCTGAAAAGAGGAAAACCTGCTATGCACATGATGAATGGAATGCGTATGATTTATGTTTTCAAAGACAATCGGGAATCAACTTTGTAAACAAAAAAGGAACACACTTCATTAGATTCAACTTTGAAACTGAAATTATTCAACAGGTTGCCCTTAGGCGTTACATGAAAGGAAATACTGAAAAGGGAAATAAAACTGTAAAAGAACATCCAGAGCTCCTTATTGATCCCATGGTCTCCTCTTCTCAGTACGGATGTAGGCATTCAGAGCTCTCTCATTTTCCAACTGCTTTGTCAGCTTCGGGATCTTTAATTCCTGCTCGTTGAACTTTTCCCGGTAAGAATCCAGCTCTTCTCGCAGTTGCGACCAAGATCTCTTCAATGTCTCATAATCAGTAGGTATCTGACGAGGAAGGACAGTTGGAGGAACACCATCTTTGTCAGGACACTCAAGAATGACGGGTCTGACAGCTTCATACGGCATACCTAACTTCTGAGCACGGATGCGAACCCATTTGTAGTAGGCTTCCATAGGCAAAGAAGTCTTTGGCCCCAGCTCTTGTGGGTCAGCTTTATGAACTTTGTCCCAAGCCTTGATGAACCTACGACGCAGCTCGTCACTATCCACCTGAAACTCAAAACTGATGTGAGGCACCAACATCTCATGGGGGCCTGCTCTTCTGGCTCTTCCAAACTGACGGAGTGCTAGACATGGATTGTAAGAGATCCCTCCTTGGGTACCAATCAGAGGAACATTAGGGTATTCCCCGCATCGATCAATGACAGCTATCTCATCCAAACCTCTGCAAGTCCAAATGATGTCTTTGTCGGTGAGAGACATTAACCTATGAGCCCAACCTCTTCCTTCTTGGTTCTTCAGTACGAACTTGGGGAGGTGCGAAATAAACCACCTCACCAACAAAGGGATACAACACCATAGGGTTCCTCGTCTTCGGGTAGTACGAGCATTGAGTTGTTGCAAGATGTCACCCAAGAGAGTGGGCACTGGATTCTGAGACATAAAGATCTTTATGGCAGTGACATTAATGAAGTTATCAGGATTAGGAAACAAGACCAACCCATAGATTAAGAGAGCCAAGATGTCTTCATATGCCCTAAAGTCCAGGTCATTCCAGAAACTGTTAGCTTTACCGATTAGAAACTTGGCCAAGAAACCCTTAACTCCGCTTCTAGTTACCCAGTTGTCTGTTACCTCTTGATGGGTCAAAGGAAGAGCTGCAGCAACATCCTCAAGCCTGAGGGTCTTTTCCCAACCAGTAAAGGGAGTCTGATCCAAGATAGGGATACCAAGCAAATCAGAGAACTCTTCCAGGGTAGGGACCAGCTGGAAGTCTTGAAAGGTGAAGCACTGGTACATGGGGTCATAGAACTGGGTTAGAACACTCATCAACTGTTGATCCCGCTTTGTAGTGACTAAACTGAGAAGAGAACCATGCCTCTGAATGAAGGAAGTGGTATTTGGAATTCTGCTAACCAACTCATCAAGCAACTCAGGTGAACGAACAAAGTTGAACCGGATAGTATTCCTTCGCACATGCATCATAATGTCCTACAAAACAGAGCAAAGGTGAAACCCTCTTGTCTTTGAAATGGTCAGTCCTTATGCAGGATGCATGCAATGTTCATGATGTTATAATGTTATGATAAAGCACACCACAAATAGATACAAAGGCAAACATGGTAAGGCACACAAGTCACACAAGGCAAACCCCTAAGGTGTAGGCCAGCATGAGGTCTAGGTATTACCCTCTTTCAGTTTGTTGGTTCATACCTGTCCTATCAAAGTAACCGGGTTCTTAGAGGATCCCAATATCATTGACTACCCTCAATCGGTCATAACTCCAGCATCGCAATCTTTTCTTGCAGCCAGAACCATCACGAGAGTTTAGCCTCAATGGGCGTAGCATACTGCTACTGTTCTAATGGCCAAGTTGTGTCAATTAAGGTTCTAAGGTTGTTGGTGCTTAATGACTCCTCAGAAGACCCATATTCTCCTCGTTGCGACACAAGGGATATCGGTACAGACCAAGGTGCCACACCAACGTAGCCACTGCTTCACCCGTGTCGGTCTACGCCGGACAGGTCCCTCACAGCTTATGCTACCTAAACAGGGTATCCCCAGATCCGGGTTAGGATCTATGTAACTCCCATGCAACCCACAAAGTTAAAGCAGACCAGTCAATACAATTGAAAACACAGTTATGAACTACCCTAAGGTACACCTCACTTTAAGTTTATTCCCCAGCAGAGTCGCCAGTTCTGGCGATCGGTGGATCTGGAACTGACTGTTTAACGCTGGTTCGCGAAATGTCGCGGAAGCAAGAGTCGCCACCGTCTTTTATTTTCTCCAAATGGAAAGGACAAAAGCACAGAAAAATTCCTTATAGAGATTGCTCTCGGTTCGGGAGGTAGATTATAGAAAGAGAAGGTGTTAGCACCCTTTCTATCCATGGTTATCCATGGGCTCTTAGATACTTCCTCACTTGTGTTTTCAAAAATGGTTTGTTTGCTTTTCAATTGTGAGTGAGTTTGAAAAAAGTTTCGTTTAAAAATTTCAGATCGACTCTTGTATCGGTCCTCAAGAGTGTTTGAAAAGTTGCTTTCGAAAGCTTTTTGAAAAGGTGTCGGTGTGAAAAGTATTTTTGATTTGTTTTTTGAAATTAGAGCAAGTATCTAGAGCTGTCTACCTACCCTAAGGAATTCGTCTGTGTAAATGTCCTTTAAAGTAGTGCCATCCCACCATTGAGAGGTAGGTAGCACCACCGTTGGAGGTGTTCGGGTCAATTCGAAGGTTCGGGACATGGTGATCACCAGAGCAATGGGAAGACACCTTAGAAGCTACCCTCATGCCAGGTTCCCGGATCATGAGGACTTACTAAGACATCCTCTACTCGACGATCACCTTTCGAGGCAAGGCAACAGTGAGGCGTACCCTAGGGGTGGTGTGTGATTTGTGTGTCAGATTCATATTTTTGTCTTTTGTCATGTCATGGGTGATCTACGCTTTTATTTTTATTTGGTCATTCATTCTTGCATGCATTTATTAACAGTTAAAAAGATGCGGAAATTAAAAGTTCTAAACTATTACAAAGGCGCGGGTCCACATCGCCAAATTAAAATCCATGACCCCATTTGACATAAAATAAAAATAAAGTGCGAGATATATAAAGTGTCTGAGTTACAAGGCTTTGGGAGAGTTACATAAATATTTACAAGAAGGAAATAAATAAAATGCGCGAAGAGAATAAAAAATCGCAAGCGAGGGCGTTGGACCCTTTTTAATGAAATTAAATTAAATTATTAAATTAATTAAATAAAAATGAAAAAAGAAATTATTTTGAGATTTTTTGGATTTATGGTTTTTTATGAGAATTAAATGAAATTAAAATATTAATTAACCCTAATTCTAGTTTTTTTTAATTATTAAGAAAAGCATTAAACTTTAACCTAAAATTAACCCTAATTAATTAATTGCAAGTATTTACAAAAATACTAAAATAAATAAAAATATTAATTTTTTGTCTTTTCTGATTTTTTTGGTGTTTTTTTATATATTATGAAAATATTAAATTAATTAAAAGAAACAATAATTAAAAGAAAGTAAAAATAATGAAAAAATAAAGAATGTAAAAAAGGGTTTGCAAACCTAGGGGGGTGTTGTCCCCAGTTGTGAGGTGAAACTTTAGCAATTTAGGCCCATCTGTCCTTGGCCTGGTATACTTTTCCAGCTAGCATGTATACGCGTTGACCAACGATCATGGTATGCTTCCAACGACAGCCCTTGGATTGATCTCATCATGTGCGTGAAAGGCTTGATTTTGTGGGTGCATGGTGTTCCTCAAGAGAGACACTGCATAAAATGACAATTAGGAAAATAATATTGCAAAGGGGTGGGGACCTGGGGCTCGAACCCAGGTCCTGAGGGTCACCAGCGCTTATGCCTGCCAGTGGAGCTATTCACGTTTTCTGTAGATTAAATAACAAACAAAATTTATAAAATAAAATAACGCGTTAGTGGAGAATTAGCACGAAATTCAAATAGGCCAATCACTGATCGCCACAGGGGTCACCTTCTTCGTTGCTTTATTTTTTTCTGAAACACAAAACATTGGCAACGGTTTTGTAAACGTTCCTATAGACACCCTATTGAAAAATAGCGATTAGCCCCTGGGACCTCATAAATTAGGTGCGAGGGTGCCATTGTTTTCGTCCAAACACCCTGAATCCATTCATGGCATTATGAGGTTCTAATTTTGTAGCTTTTAAAAACGCCCAATTTGGACCTCCAAGAACCCTAATATGTATCAATGGTAGAATCGTATATAATACACAAAAACACAATTAAAGTAGATGGTTAGCTTCAGAACACATCAATTAGTATGAATCCATTAAAGAAATGCAATGAATGTGCTTGAAAATCAGAATACGATTATGCATATTATGTGAAAAAATTTGACTTCTGTATACCAATTCAAAGGGCTACGCGTATGGAAAGCTATCCAGTTAGATTCAGTGATGTCCTAGGAAGGTAATAGGATGAATTTCTTGGCTTGAATCGACCTGCAAGTGTATTTTCAGTTTTGAGTTTTCAAGCAAAAGTTCAAGTTTTTTTTCTTCAGGTTCTTGCGCAGCTTTTTGGTTAGGAGGCATTAGGTCTTGATCCAGCTTATGTATGGAATGAATTAGGTCAAAGAAAACAACCAAAAACCTTGGCATTCATGACTTGCAAGATTTGATTTTCAAAAATCTTTTCAAATATTTTTCATGCCTATTTGGTACAAATCATGGCCAATTATCTTCAATTCTTTCCAAATCTAGCTATGCACGAAATATTGAGTATATATTGTGCATAAAAAGATTTAAAAACCTAGGTTTAGTATTTTTCATGTATTTATTTTAATTTAAATGAATTATTAATAATAAAAATCCAAATAAATAAATAAAAATGAAGAAAAACTTCCCTTTGGGCCAAATGGTCGTGCACATGCCTTGGATGATGAATTGTGAAAGGAAAAGAGGCCCATTAGCAATTTTAGGTCATTTGAATCAATGTTGACTTTTCAAAATATCCAAAAATTTCCCAACTTCCACAAGTAATAACTTGCTCAATTATTAAGCTTTGCTCATGTTCTTGGTCATTCTGGAAAGTTCTTTGAGTCCTCTAACCAATGCCTTTGGTCCCATGTCATTTTGATTTACCAATCTCAAGTTATGGCCTTTGACTTAAAGTCCCTTTTTGTTGACTTTTGAAAATGACCTATAATGTTGAAATTGATAACTTTTTGTGAGAGCATTTCTTGGACTTGAAGTATGAAGAGGAGTTGTAGGAAATTTCATTCTCTTCAAAATGAGCTTTGGATGGAATTTTTCTGATAATCCATGTGAAAGTTATGCCCTGGTCAATTTACAGTTGACTTTTTCAACTGTCCAAATAAGGAAACTTTTGCATCTTGATGATTTTTGAGCCAAGCTTTGAGAATCATGATCAAGCATTGATCAAATGATGTTTGTGGCTTCAAAATGAGATGTTGACCAAAAATTTGGACTTTTGACTGTCAAATGACCATTTTACCCCTCCAGTTGACTGTAGTGCAATTAGGGTTTTGACTGTGCAATTTTGTGCTGAAAGTCTTGAAACTTGGTATGAGCATGCTTGACCATATTTATAGGCATGTGGGACTTGATTGGACCCTTGGAAACTTCATTTTCTTGATCAGAACCAAAACCCTAATTTTGACTGTTAGGAGGCCCTTGAACTGTGCAACCCTTGGGGAGATTTTGAAGCTTGACTTGGCAATTTCTGAAGAATATGGGAGGGCAAATTTTGGGGTACAACACCCATCTATAAATAATGTGATCCATCACACGTTCAAGGGGCTGGCTTTTGAGGAGAGAGAATTGTCAAAAGAGAGAAAAGAAAACTGTGAAACCTTCATAAAAAATCCAGAATTTCCAAACAAAAAAAACAAAAACCTTTGTTCTTCCCTTTGAGTCAAAAAACTTGGCGTTTTCTCTTCTGTTTCTTTTGCTGACTCCAGAACATCTGAAGGCAGCAGTTCAAGCTCCAAGCACACGCTCTAGATTCAATGTAAGTCTTTCTGACTTCATATCTTTCATTTAGAACATCATTAAACATGGAAATATCATCATATTAATGTTGTCCATATCGCTGCATGAGTGAAAAAAACTATGGATCAGAACTTCTTGACTAAGGCTAGGCTCAGGATTAGGATTAGAACTTCTATAAACTGTTGTGCTTTTATCCTTCTGATTTGTTGTTTGTTAGAAAACTGAATAAATTACCGATGTGCTGATTAATATGAGAAAAGATTTGAAACGTGACATAAGACTTCTGATTTTCACATGCTGATAACACACATAACTTCTATGATTCGCTCACTGTATTAATACTTAGAACTTCTAATTTTCATATGCTGATAACACGCTGAACTGCTGATTGTTCATTCACTATCTTAGCACCATACAAAACTTCTGAGTTCTTCCTATTGTTTTAACACGCACAGAGCTTCTAAGCTTTTCTCACTGCTCTCACATTCAGAACTTTAGCACGTACCACCCAGAGCCTTTGTGTTTTTCCCTCTAACATTTCAGGACCTCAGAGTGTACCAATCCAAAATTTTGATGCCCACTGACGTTTCTTTCTGAGTCACATCACTCCTGGCATCAGAACTTCTGATCCCTTTTGTTTTGCTTTCAGCAGCGCGCTGATTCTATATCTCATTTATTTCCATTTTTATAACTTTCAATATCAAAATTCTTTTGTTTCAATATAAAAAAGGCATACAATTTTTTTCTTTTTTACTAGATAATTCATTCCTTTTTTTAATTCATTAAGACAAAAAACCATTTTTCCAAGCAAAGTCCTTTTTCTTTCTTGAATTATTATTTCAATATGGTTGTAATAAATAATTAGGATTTATTTTCTTGCAAACCCCCCATTCATAAATTTGTACACCCCATCCCCCTAATGATTGTAATAGTGTAGAATCTTTACCTTCCGCATTTTTTATTGCTTTCATATGTTATTAGTAATTAGGGTGTGTATGTCAAGACATGAAATTGACGAATAGATAACCTTAATCAAGACCAAAATTCATGCAATCAAAAACACTTTCACACTAGCACCCTTAGGGTAATCTCACTTGTTACTTATCAGAAACTAGTCATGTCCCTCGAATATGGGCGTTTTAGCAAAGACCCTCGATAAAAGATCGTAGTCCCTCGATGACCCTTAATGTTGCCTTCGGTAAACAATCTAGTCCCTAAATGACATTGCTAAAACATCCCATAGGTTGCCTTTTATGACTATACAAACGTCTCACACTCGTCCCTTCACATCCAACGATGGGGCTTCTTACCAAATCAATGGTAAGATAGCAACATCTAAAGGAGGAGGAAAAGAACATCTAAGACCTTTGAGTAGGTATATTCGCTCCTAGTTGCTCGCTTGCTCACAACAAAAACATTTTATACACCAACACTCTCATGTTGAAACATTTTCGAAAGACAACACTTTGTACGCGTTCTTATAGAGACGAGAACCGTTATAAAGACACCTTTTCAAAATCACATTCAAAAAACACATTCCACAAACACATCATTGAACTATTTTCCAAACAAACACTTTGTACGCGTTCTTATAGAGACGAGAACCATTACAAAGACATTTTCAAAAAATACTTTCAAAACCCACACCACAAGCATATTTTCAAAACAAAGCAAATGATCTAGCAAGTAACTAAGAGCCCATGGAAAACCATGGATGAAAGGGGTGCTAATACCTTTCCTTTTCATAATCTACCCCCCGAACTCAAGAAAATATCTCTAAAGGTCTTTCCTGTGCTTTTTCACCTTTCCTTTTGGATAAAAGAAAAGTCGGTGGCGACTCTTGCTAACTGCAACTTTTGCGAATACAAAAACAAAAAGTCATTTCTCCCCCCGTATCACAGCACCTTTGTCTGGGAAAATAAATCCCTGACTACTGCTGGGGAGGTTTGGGAAGCTAAATCCCTGACTACTGCTGGGGACGAAGAGTATGTGTATCTTCAACAGTTTGGAATACTTGTTTGTTGTTTGAGAAAACTCTGTAGGGGATGTATTGACTTTTGTTTGAGGAAACTCCACTGAGGAATGTTGATCTCTTCTTGAGGAGTAGGTTTTAGGAGTATTGGTTGTCCATTGCTCTACTGGGGAGTTTAATTCTTATACACCCTAACTGATGATAAAAGAGATGATTAAACTTCTGATTTGTCTGGGGAGAGTAAAGTTAACTGGTATTTTGGTCAGATTCCAGGTTTTATAGAAACTATCTGGGGATAGTATCAACTACACTAGAGAAGAGGAGTTCTTGTCACCGATGTGTAGTAGTCTGAGGAATATACTCAAGCTGGGGAGATTGTATTCTGTTGGGGAAAAAACCTTGTTGAGGAAGATATTCTAGATATTTCACTAGTGAAACAAATTCTTCTGGGAAAGAACTTCGCAAGGTTTCTCTTTCAGTTTTGGAAGACCAAACTCGACTGGGGAAGAGAATTTCCAGGAGATATACTAATTGGAACTCCGAAAGGGAATTATGGAGAATTTACTCAGTGGGGAATAATCTCATAGAGGTTGCTCTGGAGACTTTACCAGGGATCTCCTTATGAAAGGGATTCTGTGGGGATTTATGGACAACATAAGTGTCATCCTAATTCCTGGAGTTTTGAGCAAATGTTTATTCATGTTCTTATGTACGTATTTGTTAACAGATAACATGTTCATATGCATATGTTTATTCAATTTTAGTCATTGGACGTTTTTGCAATCAAAACAGAAAAAACAAAAAGTTTGTACTTCAAAGTATATTTGTATTGCTAATTTGCCTATAAACAAGTGTTTTTGTACAAAGAGACGAAAATCCTAGTAAGAGGAATTTGTCGTGAAATGAAAAGAGTACAAAGTGAAAACAAGTGCATATAGCCATGTGGAAGTGGTCTCATTGGGTTCCAATTCCACTATTGCCCCTATGTATTTGAGCATATCCTCCATTGCCATCAGAAGAAATTGATTGAACTGATCTTGTACCATTTGAACTTTTGACCTTGGTAATAGAGCTGGTTGTAGTGTTCCAACGGGACATATTCGTACGCTTTAATCCCTAAATTTTGCCTGGACCGCCCTTTCGGGTTTTCAGTCCACCAGGATACCCTTTTTTGCCCAAGCCGCCCTTGCGGGTTTTCGACTTACCAGGTGTACAATCTTTTGTATATATCCCTAACTTTTGCTCGAACCCTTTTGGTTCGACGGGATGCCCTTATTTTTGCATAGGTATATCAACTTAACAGGTCATTCTTATGCGTAGTATTTTTGACTATGTCCGCATTCACAGGGTGCGGGAAATCTTCACTGTCCATAGTGGTTAACATCATAGCACCTCCAGGGAAGACTTTCTTGACAATAAATATCCCTTCGTAAGTGGGAGTCCATTTGACCTTGGGATCGCCTTGTGGCATAATGATGCATTTTATTACCAAGTCGCCAGCCTGGTATACTCGATGTTTGATCTTCTTGTTGAATTCCTTGATCATACGCTTTTGATACATTTGACCATGACAGACAGCTGCTAGTCTCTTTTCATCAATCAAATTCAACTGATCCAATCTAGTATGAACCCATTCGTCTTTGCCTAAGTCTGTTTCTTTCATTATCATTAGAGAAGGAACTTGCACTTTGATAGGCAGGACAACTTCCATGCCGTAGACTAAAGAGAATGGGGTTGCCCCAGTTGATGTTCGTGCTGAGGTACAGTAGCCATGAAGAGAAAAAGGGTAACATCTTGTTCCAGTCTTTACAGGTTACCACTATCTTTTGCACAATCTTCTTTATATTTTTGTGGGCAACTTCCACTGCGCCATTCATCTTTGGTCTGTATGGAGAAGAGTTGTGATGCTTGATTTTGAACTGCATACAAAGTTCAGTAATCATGGCATTATTGAGGTTGGTTTCATCGTAAGTGATGATCCTTTCAGGGATGTCGTATCAACATATGAGGTTATGCTAGATAAACTGGGCTACAACGTTTTTGGTAACTAAGGCAAATGAAGCAGCTTCGACCCATTTGGTGAAGTGGTCAATGGCGACGAGGATGAAACAATGTCCATTGGAGGCATTGGGCTTGATTTCTCCAATCATGTCAATGCCCCACATTGCAAATGGCCACAGAGCTGTCATGACGTTTAAAGGTATTGGAGGTACATGGACCTTGTCGGCATAGATTTGACACTTATGGCAAGTCCTTCAATGGTGGTGACAATCAATTTCCATAGTCAACCAATATTAACCAGCCCTTAGAATCTTCTTGGCCATAATGTGTCCACTAGAGTGAGTTCCGAAGATACCCTCATGCATGTCTTCCATCATCTTCTGTACCTCCTTCTTGTCCATACAGCGGAGCAAAGTTGAATCATGGTTGCATTTGTACAAAACCCATCACCTAGGAAGAACATGGTTGAGAACCTCCGTAGGAATTTCTTGTCGTTGATTGAGGCTCCCTCGGGATATTCTTGTGCTTCAAATTACCTTTTCAGCTCATGGTACCAAGGCTTCTCCTCATTAGTGTTGATCTCATAATAATGCGTCGGTTCATCAAATCTTTCGATAGTAATTCTAGAAGCTTCGTTGTCCCAATTGACCTTGAACATAGATGACATAGTTGCTAAGGTATCTGCAAACTGATTTTCTTCCCTTGGAATATGCTCAAAATTGACCTCCTCAAAGTATGGGATCAAGGTTAACACAAGCTCTTTGTAGGGGATCAAATTTGGATGTTTGGTATGCCATTCTCCTTTAATTTGACTGATTACTAGGGCTGAATCTCCATATATGCTTAAGAATTTGATTCTTAGGTCAATAGTAGCCTTTAGACCCAAGATGCATGCTTCATACTCGGCCATGTTGTTTGTATAGTCGAAGAAAAGTCTAGTAGTGAAAGGTGTATGGAAACCGTTTGGAGAAATGATCACAGCACCAATTCCATTACCCAATGCATTGGAAGCTCAATCAAAAACCATAGTCCATCGGGATCCTTGTTCAGGTCCTTCATACATTCCAGGCTTTTCACAATTGGTTATCAGCATGATATTCTTGTTCGAGAATTCAAAGTTCATAGATTGGTAGTCCTAAACAACTTGATGCGCCAAATGATTCGCCAATACACTTCCCTTTATTTCTTTTTGTGTAGTGTACTGGATATTGTATTCAGTAAATATGATTTGCCATCTAGCTATTCGTCCGGAGAGAGCTAACTTCTAGAAGATATACTTGATGGGATCCATCTTAGAAATCAATAGATTGGTGTGAGTCAACATATATTGTTTTAGCCGGTGAGAAGCCCATGCCAGAGCGTAGCAAGTTTTCTCGAGCAATGAATATCTGGTTTCACAGTCGGTAAACTTTTTGCTAAGGTAGTGTATTGCATGCTCTTCTCAGCCAAACTCGTCATGTTGGCCCAACACACACCCCATTGAATTCTCTAATACAATCAAGTACATAATCAGAGGTCTTCCTTCAACTAGAGGCATCAGGATTGGAGGTTCTTGTAAGTACTCCTTAATCGTGTCAAAAGCTGCTTGGAAATCATTGTTCCATCTTACTACTTGATCTTTCTTCAATAGTTTGAAGATTGGCTTACAAGTAGCAGTTATGTGAGATATGAACCAGGAAATATAGTTGAGTCGACCCAAGAAACCCCTGACCTCCTTCTAAGCACAAGGAGCTGGCATTTCTTTTATGTCTTTGACTTTTGCGAGATCGACTTCAATACCTTTTCCACTTACGACAAACCCTAGGAGTTTTCCAGACCTCACCCCGAAGGTGCATTTGTTGGGATTCAGCCTCAACTTGTATTTCATCAACCTTTCAAATAGCTTGTGCAGGTGATCAAGGTGTTCTTCCTCAGTCTGCGACCTTGCAATCATATCATCCACAAAGACTTCTATCTCATGATGAATCATATCATGAAATAGTGCTACCATAGCTCGTTGATAGCTTGCACCTAAATTCTTCAAACCGAAAGGCATAAGGTGCCCCACTGTGTGACAAAGGTTGTTTTGTCCATGTCCTCGGGTGCCATTTTGATTTGATTATATCCGGGGAAGCCATCCATGAAGTAGAAAACTTTGTGTTGAGCCGTGTTGTCAACCAAGACATTGATACGTGGTAGCGGGAAATCATCTTTCGGGCTTGCCTTATTCAAATCCATGTAGTCTACGCACATACAGACCTTTCCATCTTTCTTTGGTACTGGGACCACATTTTTAACCCACTGTGGATATGACGTCACTGCCAGGAAACCTGCATTGAACTGTTTCATTACCTCAGCTTTCATCTTCTCAGACATATCTGGCTGCATGCAACGAACCTTTTGCTTTATTGAAGGACAACCTTCTTTCATTGGTAGACGATGAACTACGATGTCAGTATCAAGTCCCGGCATGTCTTCATATGATCAATCAAATACCTCAACGTAGTCATGCAACGTCTGAACCAATCTTCTATTTACACTGCCTTCCAGGTTAGCGTCAATCTTGACTTCTTTCTTATCTGCCTTAGTACCCAAGTTTGCCACTTCAACTGGTTCAAGTGCGGTTGAATGGCCTTTTCCTTTTGTATCAGGAGTCTGGTGAGTTCCCCAGGTATTTCACAATCTTCTTCACCTTCATCTTCGGCTTGATAGATTGGATTTTCGAAGCCATAGATGGCAATAGCAGAATCATTGTCAATGAGATCTTGAGTGGATGTGGATCTACAAATATGTTTGTGTGCATGTAAGGTTACATGGCTATTTGAAAATGCGGTAAAATAAAAGAAAGACAAGGAGCATAATATTTTGAATGCAAAATAGTCCAATGTTTTCATTAAAATGAGCATATGATATATGAAAATGAGAAACCCTTATCAAATGGACCATTGTGCCCCGGGTAAGGCATATGGTTTAAATTCATTGTTTTAATGGAAATTACAGACAAATTTCGCAAAATAATAAAAACAGGAAATGGAATTTTCTTCTGGATGAAGGAGCTTGGGATGAAGTCCTTGGTTTTCCAGTTATTGAGTCCTCCATCAGTAGTTGGATAGATCTATTCTTCCTAATCACCGTCACTGTTAGAGTCTCCAAGAGCATTAACTTCATTGTTTCTAATACGAAGAGGTGGTTTTCCTGCACGAGCACGTCGAACCTCCTTTTGAGCTATGGAAGTGAATCCCAAACCAAATTTGTCTGACTTGTATGGGATATCAGGAAGTTGTCCCCAAATGGTGCAACCTCTGTCTTCAACAACGGCACGAGCACCTTTAAGAGAATCCATCCTTGGTGTATCTTTAACAGCTTTTGGAGTATCAAGAGTGGCTTTGGCAACAACAATCATTGGAGAGACCACTTTGAATGCTTGACAAGGGGTCTCGATGAACTCGCCATCCATTTCAATTACTTGAATGGATTCAGATGACTGATCATAAACTTTTCTTCCCCACAGACGGTGACAATTTTCCCTTTGACTAGGTACTTCTTCTTTTGATGTAGTGTGGAGGTAACTGCACATGCCCCATGTATCCATGGGAGTCCAAGAAGGTAAGAATAAGTCGTGCAGATATCCATCATATATAATGTTTAGTTGAAGACTTGAGACCCAACCTTGATATGGAGATCAACCTCTCCATGGACCATTCTCTTCGACCCATCAAAAGCTCTCACCATAATGTCACTTGGTTTCAGCACCAACCCTTCACAATCCAATTTTTCTAGAGCCCCTTTTGGTAAAACATTGAGGGAGGACCCAATATCCAATAACACATGTGCTAAAGTGGTTCCTTTACACTCGATGGAACACATGCAGAGCTTTGTTGTGATTCTTTCCAGCCAGGGTTAAATCTGCATCCAAAAATCCCAAACCATTGTCAGTAGTCTGGCTTGCTACACAGTTTTTAAATTGGTCGGCCGTAGTTTCTTGAGGGGCATGTGCATTTTTCAAGAATTTTATCAGTGCTTGAGCATGCGCCTCAGAGCATAGTAACCAAGACAACATGGAAATCTTCGAGGGTGTTTACCCCAACTGTTCCACTATCTTATAATCACTTTTTCTGATAATTTTTAGAATCTCCTCCATCTTTTGGGTAGATGGGTCCTCAATGGTAATATCTTTTGTGGGTGCCTCCGTCCTGGCAGGCTCAGTCATTTTTTCCTTTCCTCGAGTTTAGACAACAGGTTTAATAGCAGTAATACGAATGGGTGTAGTTATGGTTGTAGGAGGTGAAATATCTGGAGAGAAGATTCTCCCCCTCCTAGTAAATTTACTTGATCCAACAATATTTGTAATGTCAGCAGTTTCATCTTCGGCAATCCATGAATCTTGTTTGATACCATGGTAATACACTTCCACCCCATAATTCTAGGGCACAACCTTATCAAAAGAGTAGGGGATTGGCCCCGGTGTGGTGATAATCAGTGGTGCTACTCTTGGTTCAACAGAAATCCTAATAGGACCTTTGGAGATGATCCTAATATGAGTGTTTGAGATGGTAATGATGGACACGTCTTCAAACTCTTGAGATAAACTTTGGGTCAAACTTTTCACAGATGGAGTTTTTTCAAATAGAATCTCACGGCTCTCCATCAGGTGTTGGACACATTTCTTCAGCCATTCACAACCATTGATTTGTATAGCACAATGGTAGGAGTCTTCAACACAACCTAGAAATACACCGGCTTTCAGCAAATTCTTTTTAACAGTATTCAAAGGAGTGGTAAATCTTTGATGGAGGAAACAAAAGAGGCATCTTCAATAGCATTAACACCCTTACCATTACTAGGCATGGGTGTGGTGATTACATTAGGAGTCGATGGAGGGTCGAATTCAATTGTTTTGTTATCAATCAGGTATTGGATTTTGTTTTTTAATTCCCAACAGTCATTGGTATCATGTCTGGAACTATTTGAATGAAAAACACATTTTGTATTCGGATTATATTTTGGAGAAGCTGTATAAGGATTAGAAGAGGGATCTCATATTGTTACCAAATCATCTTTCAATAGGTGTTGTAGAGCTTGAGATGATTGCATATTTATTCTAGTAAATTGTCTTCTCTGGGCATCCTGCCTTTGTTGATTGCTTTGTTGACGCGACCGTTGAGTTGGAGTTGGAAATCAATACTTCCCCCACTGAATGATGGCAGTCATTCTTAGCACGACTTCTTGATCCATACACATCATTAGTCTCTTTTTTACCAATAATGGTTTTTTCACAACATTAGAGGTGGGTTCCACGGGTATCTTCCCGCTTTTAATTCCGCTTTCAACCCTTTCACCAGTCAGGATCAATTCAGTAAATCCGGATGATGAACTCTCAATGAGCAAGTTGAAAAATGGACCAATCAATGTTCCCATAAACATGTCTACCAATTCTCTATCAGTTAGAGGTGGTTGCACCCTGCCAACCAGGTCTCTCAACTTTTGGGCGTACTCTTCGAAGCCCTCATTTGAACCCATAGTCATGCCTTGTAGTTGCACCCGAGTTGGTGCAAGATCAGCGTTATATTGATATTGGCGGTAAAAGGCAGCAACCAAATCCTTCCAAGTATAGATATTAGCCCCTTCCAATTGGTAAAACCACTCCAACTTCATTCCAGATAGACTCTCTTGGAAAAGTGCACCCATTGTTTCCTATGGGCGGTATGTGGTTGGATCTTACGGACATAGAGTCTTAGATGAAGCTTCGGACATGAGACACTGTCGTACTTGACGAAGATAGGGATTTTGAATTTGTGGGGTGACTTCCCCAGGCACCAAACCCAAGTCTCCAAAGTCCAAGCCAGGCACAACTTGGATCTCTACAACCTTTAGTTTGTCTTCTAGCTGCTTATATTTGTCATCGGCCGATGGGTATTTCTCTTCAGAATAATCCTCGTCTTCATAGATTTGATTGTTTACACCCCTAGCATGGGTACTTCTAGCATCTTCATCTTGATTATCATCCTCTTCGGAGGGGTCCTCTTCAATTTGAACTTGTCGGGTGGAGCCTTTGAACCTCTTCCCCATGTTGATAATAACTTTCTTCTTGGTCTTCTTCTTCGTGATGAGAAGCGCCATCATTTCCTGTTGACCTTTTACCAGGTTGAGAAGAGTCTCTTGGAACTGAGAGTGTTGAATCTATAAATCCTTGACGGTTTTCTCGATATCCATCTTATAATGAAATAAATAGTAAAAAGATGAGGAAACTTGTGTCAGAAAACCTGCTTATGATATGATGCATGTTATGCGTATGCAATGTTTTCAAGGACCTTTAAGAGATTTAAATTTGCTTAGCAAGAGAGGAAACAAAACAACAATTGTATTAATAATTTCAAAGGTTACAATTTCCCATTGGGCTTACAATGAAAAAAAGAAAAAAGGTCTCAAAGGGACAACAAAATGAAATCCTAAATCAAAAGACTCACGTCTCTTACGGACGCATCCTCTTTGGTGCAATGTAGGCATTCAGGCTTTGCTCCTCGTGAAGTTGCCTTGTGAACTCCAACACTTTCTTCTCGCTTTCAAAGAATCGAGCCTCAAAGGTGTCTCGTTCCCCCTTGAATTGGATCCACGATCTCTGCAATTCCTTGAGGTCGGTAGGCATGTTAGGATAGAGAATGGTATGAGGAACATCCCCTTCGGCAATGGGCTCCATAATTATTTGTAGGATGGCTGGATACGACATCATGAGATTTTAGCATGAGCGCGTACCCACTTGAGATAAGGCTCCAGAGGAATAGAGTTCTTATTCCCCAAAGTATAAATATCAACCTTGTTTACCATGCCCCAAGCTCATACAAATCTTTGACGATAACCTTGGACATCGTTCTCATAGTCGAACACAAATCCATGGACAAGTGCGTCATGAGGACCATCCCTCCGAGCGTAACCAAAATATCGTAGAGCCAAGAAAGGATTATAAGTGATACCTCCCCTAATGCCAAAGAGTGGGACATTATGGATTCCCCACAACGGTCAATGATGGTGATATCCTCCAAATATCGGGAACACCAATGGATATCTGAATGCAAAAGTGACATCATCCTTTGAGACCACCCCAAGCCTTGTTCTTTCTTCAAAACAGATCGAGGAAGGTGCGAAATAAACCACCTAGATAGAAATGGTATGAAACACATAAGGACCCATCTTCTCTTCATGGTACGAGTGTGAAGAGAGTGCAAAATATCTTTGATCATGGTTGACCGTATTCACATCTATAAGTTAGGTTGAATTAGGGAACAGTACCAACCCATAGATTAGAAGAGCCAAAACTTCATAAATGAAAATCTAGAGAATCCCAAAACTGTTCAGCCTTCTCAAATAGAAACTTGGCTAGGAAACCCTTGACTCCGCTCATTGTTTCCCAATTGGCTACAATGTCAGACCTTTGCAAATGTAAGGCTAATGTGATCTCCTCAGGTTGTGGCTCTTTCTCTAGACCGGTGAAAGGAATTTCATCAAGGATAGTCACTACCAATAGTTGAGAAAACTCTTCCATCATCGACACCAATTGATAATCAGAAAATGTGATACGATGATGTTTAGGTCAAAGAATTGAAAGAGCACACCCATCATTTTCTTTTAAAAGCTTGAGGTGGCCAAGTTGAGAAGTCGACCATATCTTCGGGTGAACAGAGAATTCTCAAGAACCCTTAACGCTAACTTTTTGAGTTGAGGAGGCACCTTTACAAAGCCAATTCATATGGTTTTTCTACGAGTGGAATCCATGTCCTACAAAACAGAACAAAAATAAATCGCAAGGTCCTTGAAATGGTTAGTGCAAATGCTATGGTATGATATCATGATGTTATGTACAAATAATCATATACAAGCAAAGCAAACAAGTACTTAAGTTTAGGCTTGCATGGGGTTTATAGGTAAGTACCCTCTTGAAGTTTAGTTGGTACAACCTGTCCTAGAAAGCAATCGGGTTCTAGAGAATCTCAATATCATTAATCTTTCTTCATTGGGCATTATCTCAACACAATCAATCTTTTCTTGCGGCAGAAATATCCCAAAAGTCCAATCTCAATGAGTGTAGTATCGAGTAACAACCAATCTCTAGCTTTCCACTGAAGCCGGCTATCTCACTACTTCCTAATGGCCATGTTGTTCAACTAAAGGTTCTACGGTCATTTAGTGCTTCATGACACCACACAACGGCCCCGTATTCTCCTTGATTCAACACAAAGGATACCCGTACCCACAAATGTGTCACACTAACATGGCTATTGTTTCCACCATATTGGTCTACACCGTACAATCTCCATAATCTATTGCTACTTACCTAATAATGTTCCCAAATCCGGGTAGAGGATCTATTCAAAACCCAAACATGGACCCAAAAATGTAAAGCAAACAAGTCAAACAAATGAAATCATTTAAAGGTGATCTACTCTCTAAGGTAACCCCACTTTTAAGTATCGTCCCCAGCAGAGTCACCAATTCTATAATACGGTGGGAGAACTGACTTGGGTGTTTTGCGTTTGATCGCAATTGTTGCAGATAGCAAGATTCACCATCGACATTTCTTTTACCCAATAAAGGAAAGGGTGAAAAGAACAGGAAAGACCTTTTGAGAATTTTCTTGAGTTTGGGGGGTAGGTTATGAAAAGGCCAGGTGTTAGCACCCTTTTCATCTGTAGTTATCTACGGGATCTTAGTTGCTAGCTCACTTTGAAATGTTTTTGTGAATGTGTTTGTTTGAAATTATTTCAAAAAATTACCTTTGTTTAGCTAAACTTTGTAATGATTCTCGTCTCTATAAGAATGTATACAAAGTGTTGACTTTTGAAAATATTTCATGAAAGTGTTGGTGTGTTTGAAAGATGTTTTGTTATGAAATGTTTGTGAGCAAGCAACTACGAGCGTTCTACCTACTCAAAAGAAAGTATTTGTTCTTTTCCTCCTCCTTTAGATAGTGTTATCTTACTATTAGTTAGTAAGGAACCTTATCATTGGATGTGAAGGGACAAACGTGGATCATTATATAGTCATAAAAGGCAACATTGTATGATGCTTTAGCAATTGTCGTAGGGACCAAGATCGTTTACCGAACGCAACGTTGAAGGGTCATCGAGGGAATACGATCTTGTAATCGAGGATCTTTGCTAAAGCATCCCACGATAAAGGGACATGATTGTTTTATTCGAGGCAACACGTGTGGGTTACCCTAGAGGTGCAAGTGTGCAAAATGTTTTTGTTATTATGCATTTGTATTGATTAGGATTATCTAGTATTGATTTTAGGTCTTTCCATACAAACCCTAATTACTAGCAATAATATGGAATGCAATAAATTGAGGAAATTAAATGTCCTATGCTATTACAATACTTGAGGGGATGGGGGTACAAATTTACAAATGGGGATGCCAAGTAAAAATAAACCCTAATTACTATTACAAGGCTTTGAAAATTACATAAATTATAATGCGAAATAGTAAAATGCGCTTGAAAATGTAAAGTGAAAAGGAATTGTTCTTTTTAGGGTTTTTTGATAGAAAGGTTTTGTAGTTTTAATTACTTGAAGAAAAAAAACCTATGTCTAAGTTTACTTAAAAGAACACAAATTATTTAGGAAAATATTTTTTATGTCTAATTTTAGGAAAAGGTTTTATGGTGTTAGGTCATCTCCGAGTCATGCAATATGTCCAAAATATCCTAAAAAATCTCAAAATCAAGAAATTTGATGCCTGAGCTGACACGGGCTGTGTCAGTGGACACGAGCACCCATGTCAGGACCTGTCCCAGCTCCTCATCACATTTTTTGTTCCATCCAAAATGACACGGGCACCCGTGTCAACCCCTGTCCTTCCTTCTCTGTATGTTTCTGACTGACACGGGTCGTGTCGTGTGACACGGGCACCCGTGTCAGTCCCTTCCCTGCATTTTTGTTAAGTTTTCCACCCAACTGAGCTGATAAGGGCCATGTCGTGTGACATGGGCACCCATGTCACCCCTTGTCCTGCCTTTTTGCTAAGTTTTCTCTTTGATTTGTCATGTTTTATCCTTTTGAAAACAAAAACAAATGATGTATGGATAAAGATATTACAGTTTGAGAAAGTTTACCCCTTGAAGCGAAGAATTTAGAACACGTAAGGATGTTTCCAGGTGCAAAGTGGTGATTGATTGAGGTCCTTTGGACCTTCTTGAAGTTGTTCCAAACCTCCCTTTGTGCTGAAAGTAGCTGAATCAATCCAACCAAGTCAAGTTGCAAAGTACCTTTTTTGAGTTTGGAAGATGGTGATAGTGATTTTACAGAAGTTTTTCTTGTGTTTTAATAACTTCTATATGATGTATATGAAGTATTTGGATGGTTTGTTTGGGCAAAACATGCAAGGTGGGAGAGGTTCAAAGATTTGGACTTGAAAGCTTAAAAGTGGAGGTTTTGTGGACAATTCTGTTTTTTTTAAGAGTATAGAAGTTTTGAGCGCTTGTTCATCTCTTTTTATCTTGCAAATGATCTCTCTATTTATAGGCAAGAGGTTTTAAGACAAGGGTTGATCAGATTTTCAAAATCACATGTTGTGGCTAGATTGGGTTGTAAATGAGAGTTCACGACTTTTCATAGTTCCAATATGGGCATGGCCTGTTTTTAGGAGTGCTTTGCAGGTTGTAGATGGTTGCTTCTTTCTTTGACATTGTGTAAGTGCAGAAGGAATCATTGAGAGGCTCAAAGAGTTGGGGTTGTACCCCAATTTTTCCCCCTAAGATCTCTTCATCATACCATATTGTTTCAATCACAAAAAAATGACATTAGGGCTTTTGGTTCTTCTCCCTATCTTTAGCCTTGCTCTTCTGAGGAATTACTAAGCACATTAACTTGTTTTCTTTTGTGATCATGGATATTTTTCTTTGATTTTCTCTCTAATTAACAAAATGAAATATTGGTTTGTCTTACTTGTTAATAATGTAGGTAAAGGCAATGAGGTTTAGCAAGTTGCTTCATGGGTTCATGAGTTTATTTCCATGCCTTAGTCAATAGCTTGAGAAATTCAAACCTCACCATTGAAGTTGTTTTGAAGTTGGTATGGAAGTGGTTTTGGTGGCCATGAGTCCTCATCATCATCCTCAACAATTTCTATTCACAAAGGAAGAATATTGGCACAAAAAGTTTGTTCAAACTTGGCAAAGTTCCACCAAGCATTCTCTTGATCTAGAGGCTAGGGTTTTGGACTTCAAAGGGGCATATCTTGCTCATATTTTGGTATTTTTGAGTGATTCCAAAAAAAATCTTCTCTTCAATGAGTTATCAATAAATCACTTAAAAAGTTCCAAGGAGTTTTTATAAGGAAGGAACTTGGTGAAGAGGAAAGATTACAAGTCACCCAGATGAATCCCCAATTCTCCATATGTGACTTCAAATGGTCATAACTTGGTAAATTTTTATCACCTTTAGCCTATTCTTTTTTCATGATGATCTTAAAGACGTGTACTTCATGCCTTCTTTTATGTGTAATGTAAAAAAATGGATGGAAGTTTCCTTAAGAATGCAAAAGATTATAGGTCATTTCATGATTTTTGGCCAACTTCAACAAGTCATAACTTGCTCAATTTTTGGATATTTTGAGTAGTTCAAATTGCAAAGTGTCATTCAAGAGATCTACTTCATTCCATATTTTTTGGTCAAGAGCAAATTCTAAGTGGAAGGCCATGTTTGGATGCAAGAGATTATAGGTCATTTTTAAAGAAGAATTTTAAATATTTCTAAGTATGGAAAGTCAACTCTTTTTCTTCAACTTTGACTCCATGTAACTTTCAGCTCAAGCATCCATTTGATTCCATTCTTTTTCTATTGCAAAGCTTGTTATCTCATCTTTCCAAAGCATCAAGAATTTTTCCCTAAGACCCCTTGAGGTGGAAATGCCATTGGATTGAACTTGGTAACTTGGAACTGAAGTTTCTCCATAAGTCAGAATTTGAAATTCACGTTTTGGCCTTTAAGCATCAAATTAGCACACGTTTATGATCTAAACATGTTTAACCAAGTTGCCAAAGTGGATTAGATGAGTTTTGATGCAAATCATATCACACTTTGCTCGTGCATCAGGTTCACACGATTTCCCTCCAAACTTCATCATTTCACACGCTTAAACATTCCATTTGATTCCCTATAAATAGAGGGTCAACCCCCATTCAATTTCCCAAGCTTAGATAGCCAGAATCACCCTGCCAAACTTGCTTCACAACTCAGAATTCAGCTACTTCGAATCCTATTCTCAAGCCTTTTTCAATCCATTTTTTCCATCAATTCACCTTCCTTGATTTTCCCTGAAGCTAACCATATAATTACATTCAAGAATCGTGCCCTATATTGCTCCAAAGAAGTCCAGTTTCAGAGCTCTACAACTCAACTTCAATAGGTAGATTCCTTCAAAACTTTGGTATCATTGTGTTGCTCTCATTTCCCTGGTTCTAGTCGCAACACTTACTTTCATCTTGAATCACGTTTTGACCATGAATTTTCAAATCCCTTTTCAAAACTTTCTTTCCAAATTGCTTGAGCTACAGTTTATATAAATTTGGCGCGAGGGTGTGGTTGTCTTCGTCTTGAAGAGACAAAGCGAATGGCATAGGTCTGAGCTTCTGATTTTATAGTTTGAGAGACCTGCAATTCGTGAGGGCTGGAGGTTGAAGATGACCAACGTGTCATCTTCTAACCAATGAAAGCGTGACATTTGTTATTTTCAAATTCTGATTTTATTAATGATTTTGTACATTATTCATTAAAGACCATGATATGCACAGTGCGCCAGATCCCTTGGATTTGATTAGTAACGCATTTTGACTCTCATCCAATGGTCCACATGTTTTTCTTTTATTTTCTTATTCTGATTTTTATATTTTAATTGTTTTAAATTTCAAAAAATCATAGAAAATTCATTTTTAGTCCAAAAAATATGAAAAAATTATGAAAAATATTTTTGATTACTCTCTTTCTTATTTTTATTTTTCACAATTTAATTTTGTGTTTTGGTATTTTTTTATGAATTTTACACTTATTTGATTTGTTTAAAATGTTTAAAAATACTTTTACACATTTTTAAATTCTGAAAAAATTATGGAATGATCCAATGATATTGTGACAAATATTGGTGACCTTATTTTATTTTTGTTTCTGACTTTACTATTTTTTACTATTTTTGTTTATTTTACCCATTTATTTAAATTTTTAAAAATAGTTTCTGACTTTTAAAAATTCCCAAAAATTTTATAAAACCACTTGGCCTCTTTTGTGATTTTTCTATGGTCTTATTTTTTCATTTCTTGATTAATTTAAATATAATTGGCATTTTCTTCCTTATTTTCCATTTTTTTAAAACATTTTTAGACCCTTTAATGTATATATTAATTATATTATTATTTTGTGAATATTTTCTAGCTGTCTTGGGTGGATTTTTTGGTCATGGCTTTATTAACATCATTGGATCCATGGTGTTGAGTTTAACTCCACAAAAAATAGATGAATGGTTTTAATAATAGTTTGATTAAATATTAATTCAAATGTGGTTTCTCTTTTTACCCTAATTCCTTTTCATCTCATCCCCTTCTCATTGCATTAAATATGGTTGGAGCATGATCTCTATATCATGTCTCAAAACAAATGGTGCATAGATTGCTATTGACCGACCTCAAAGTAGGTGCGACTTCTATATAAGTTCACTTACGATTGCTTAACATAGCGCTAAATTTTGTCCCGATTTGAATAAATGATCATTTGTGGCCCAAACTTATGATTGCAAGCCCAAGTATGTTAATTTGATCTCTTTGATCCAATAACCTTGAGATTCATTGTGTGAAGGCTTTGTTTCTACCAATCCTCTAATGGATCTACAACACCTTTGGTCAACGCGGATCACTTAAACATCGTTGATCATTAAATGGTACTTATGAGAATTCCAAATGGATGATATACTTGACAAAAAGCAAATGCAACTTGTTGTGTGGAGGCTTTGGTTCTACCAATCCTCTAATGAGTTCCAAATGCAAGTTTCAAGATGGTCATCCAACTAACCACTAATTATTGACTTGTTTTATTTTATGCTTTTATTCTTTTATGCTTTATGCACTATTTATTTTTTAGCATTTTTCATTTCATGCCATTTTCATCTTTGCTCATTTGAGCATTTATTTTATTGTCATTTTTACTTTGCTCACTTGAGCTTTTCTTTTCTTTCTTAAGATACTTAATAATCAACATAAACCCTAAAAAACTCTTAATGGTACTTGGACTATTTGGTTACTATCCTTGGCATCATGGAGCATGGGACTTTTTCTTGGACTTAGGATTAGAAAGCTTGGCCTATCATGGAGACCTTGTGATCTTATCTGATTATTTTGTCTGGAGTTCTTGACGTTTACCGCAAGACATTGGGTTGTTTGTTTGTTTTGTGTGCAGGTTTCTTGTGATTACATACTTTGTTTGTAATCTAGAATTCACCCGTATACAGTCGTTACTCTGCCCAATTTTTGTGAAGACTTAATACACTTGAAGAGGTCTAGTATCTTTGCTTTCTTGATTTCAATCCAAAGAATGGGAAATCTATCTTTGCTCATAATGTCAAGTTTTAGCTTCTTGTTAGTTAGATGGTTCTTATCCCTAGATTTTACCTTATGCTTTAGGATAGTCCCTTCTTCTCCTCCCATCTTCTTTAATTTCAAAAATCTTCTTCCTCCTTTTGAAAAATCTTCTTATTTTTTTAAACTTGAACCACTTTCATGATAAACTTGGACTTATGTCCATGCATTTTCAAAACATTTTCATAAATAAACTTCAACCAACTTAACAATACCTTGACATTTTTGTGAGAAGACTAAAAGTCAATCAATTTAATTTCAAACCATTTTTCCACTTTGGCTTTTACCTTTAAACGTTTCTCAAAAGATTAAAATCTTGTCAATCCTTGTAGTGATGCAACAACTATACTTCTATAATATGTAGTGAAGTGAGATATTTTCCACTTGGGTGTTGAGTGAGGAATTGTTGATTTTAAAATCCAAGCCATATTCTCCACTTTGAGATGATGCAAATTCTCCCTTCTCATGATTGTGGGTAGTAATTATGTTTTCCACACGGACAATGATGATGATGTCTTATCTCTTAAAATTAACCAACACACTTGTGTTTCAAACTTTTAAAAGAGGAACTACGTGTACCCTGATCCCCTATTGCATCAAAGGTGGTACGTACGCACTAAAGGTTCGCAACCGCGGCGGGTGAAAAAATCATAAAAAATATATTTCTTTTGTCACCTCCACCATCCATTTTATATACAACACATTTTTTATAGCCAAAATATACAAATTTTTTAAAGAGGTTCCTGTGGAGTACTGTAGATGTTTAGGGTGCTAATAACTTCCCTTTGCATAACCAACCCCTTACCTTGAATATTTCCCCCTCTTTTGAGTTATTTGCTCTTTTCCCATTACTTCGGAAACAATAAAGCGCAGTGGCGATTTTTATTTTTGATTTGTAAAGTCTAGTCAATCCAATGGCTTAGTTTTGAACATTTCTACCGCTACAGAAAAATGGCGACTTCACTGGGGACAAATTGACCTCTTGCTGGTTCATCCATAAGTGGGTTAAGCATATCTTTGTTTATATCTGTATGTATGCTATTGTTGTTTATGTGTTATATTTTGTATAAATGTTTGTTTGGATTTTCCTGGTTTTCAGGGTGCTTGGTGGTTACTCATAAGTCCTATACCCGGACTTGGGCAAACTTTAAGATAGGACGGGCGGTATAGTCATGTTAACTTTGAGGGAGTAATCCCAATAAAGGAGGCATGAGATCCCCCACTCAGTGGAGGCCCCTTTGACTGTAGTGTCGTTTACCGAGTAATCAGGAAGACGTACTGCTTTCAACCTGGAAGCCTGCTGAAATTGAGGATCGTAGAATACCAAACCCATCTTGGCCTTTTAGCTATAGTGCGGAAGCTTTGACGGAGTAATCCAGAAATAGTTGTCACGCGATACTACGCTCGGACGAGTCTTTCTTGAGAATATTACTAATTATCGAGTTAATCGGGAAGTTGGTAATATCCGAAGGAAGGATGTAGACTCTGGGAACCTCTAGAACCTTGTTCGGCAGGTGATAACTCTTAGACCAACACCTTATGGGTAGTACCTTCGACCTCATGCTCGTGACGTTGAACCTATGAACCCTATATGTGTGATCTTGTGCGTGATTATTGCATCATGCATCCATGCACTCATAAGCATCTTTTGGAGAAAATAATATTTCAAGGGATTTAAAGGTTGACTATTTGTGAATATCTCAGGTACTTTTAACCATGGATTCTGGAAAGAGAAAGACCGGGAAATACAATTTCAAGGATTCCAAGATAGATGAGTTGGTCAGTCTAATTCCAGAGATTGACTGTCCTGCAGACTTTCGGAAGAAGTATGGATCCATCATTCCTCTCATGAAGCTGAAGATGAAGGAGGGTATTCTCTCGACCTTGGTCCAGTTCTATGATCCGGTGTATCACTGCTTTACTTTTCCCGATTATCAGTTGATGCCTACACTGGAGGAGTATTCTTATCTTTTAAATTTACCTGTTACCGATTGTATTCCTTTTACTAGTTTAGAGGGTGATCCAAAACCACATGAGATTGTTGCTCTGATTCATCTAGGGAAGTTTGAGGTGGAAGCCCATATGACTACTAAAGGAGGGATTAGAGGATTACCAGCTCAGTTCTTATTGGAGAAAGCTTGTTACTCTTCCAGAATGAAGAGTACGGTTGCTTTTGAGGCCATCTTTGCTTTACTTGCTTATGGATTATTCTTATTCCCTAATATGGAAAAGTTTGTCGACATTAACGCTATCAGGATTTTCATGATTGGAAACTCGGTTCCTACACTGTTGGGTGATGGTTATTACTCTGTTCATCTTCGGAGTTCCTATCATGGGAGAATGATTATCTGTTGCACGCCTTTGTTATACCGGTGGTTCATCTCTCATATGCCTCAGTCTGATGCTTTTTGGGATGTCAAGAAGGAACCCCGTTGGGCTCCTAAGATCATGGCACTTACTCACTCAGATATTGATTGGTATCATCGAGCTTATCAGGATGTGGAGATTATTGACAATTGTGGTAGTTTCCCCAGGGTACCGCTTCTAGGTACAAAGGGATGAATTAACTATAACCCTGTTCTTGCACGACGACATCTTGGTTATTCGATGAGGGATAAACCAAACAATATTCATTTGAGTAGTTTCTTTCTGAAGGAAGGAGGAGACCACAGGGAAGCTAGGGAGCAAATTACAAAGGCCTGGCGTCACATTATTAAGAAGAGTATGAAGGATTGGGACCTAGGGGGGTTGTTTCTTTGGACCCATATCTTCAGTGGGTCCGATCGAGAGCGATCCAGTTGAAAATGTCGTATACTCGGGAGACACCCATGCCTGATTTGTTTGTGAAAACCACTCCTCCTTTATTAGATTATCTAGAAGAGTTGCGGCTTGCTTTGGTTAGGATGCAACAGGAAAGGGATGCTTGGAAGAACAAGTTCCAGACTTTACAGAGTTCCTACAGAGCAGACTTGAAGGAGAAAGACGATTTGATTGAGATCCTTGAGAGTCGAGCAGTGGAGTCTATGGAGAGGCAAGGGGATTTATTTTCCCCTAAGCCTTAAACAGGTGCTGATTACTCACTTCCTGATTCAGATGATTGGAAGGAGTTTGCCATCAGGAACTGTGATACGGTGGGAGAACTGACTTGAGGTTTTGCGTTTGTGTTCTCAAATGATTCGGTTTAGCAAGAGTCGCCACCGACTTTTTATTTTATCCAAACGAAAGGTCAAAAAGCACAGGAAAGACCTTCGAGATGTTTTCTTGAGTTCAGGGGATAGATTATGAAAAGGGAAGGTGCTAGCATCCTTTATATCCATGGTTTTCCATGGGCTCTTAGTTACTTGTTTAGATCACTTGCTTTGCTTTTCCAATTGTTTTAAATGGTGCTTTGTGTGGTTTTGAAAGTATTTTGAAAAGATGCCATCGTTTTGACGATCTTTGTAATGATTCTTGTTTGAAGAATGTATACAAAGATGTTTGTCTTTTGAAAAATGTTTCAATGTTTGAAAGTTTTGTTGGGAAATGTTTTGAAATTGTGTGTGTGTGTTTTTGAAAATAGCAAGGATGGTTTGCAAATTTTAACAAGTAACTAGAAGCATCTACCTACTCAAAAGTCTTTCCTACACATTTTTAACCCTTTGACATTGTTGTTTTACCATTGCATTTGGTAAACAACCCTATTTTTGGATGTTAAACGTGACGGGTGTGGGTCATCGTATGACCATGATAGTAATGGTGCCAAGTATCTTAGCAAGTTTTAGGGACTAAGATCATTTTTTTAGGCAACATTTTGATACTGTCATCGAGGGACTATGATCTTTTTGTTTTTGTTTTGCCAAGATACCTAGCATGCATACCATGGCCATTTTAAGGCAACAAAGTGGATGAAACCATAGGGGTGCTTGTGTGCAAGGTGTTGTCATTTTTCATGAATTTTTATCTTGTAATTAGGTCATGCTATTTGTTTGATTTTTGGTCTTTGCATACAAAACCCTAATTTACTATCATGGCATATAATACGATAAATTGCGTAATGTAAATCTAGACTATTACAACAATATTATGGGAAGGGGGGTACAAGTTTGACTAGGGGGTATTTGCACAAAATAAAATCCTAATTTACTATTACAACCCAATTGAATTTATACAACAATAAATAAATAAACAAGTATTTAAATATGGAATAAATTGTAAATATGCAAAACTGTTTTTGTATTTGTTTTATGTATGTAAAATATATTTATTTGTCTTAAAAAGAAAGAAAAATAAAATGTTTATTTTTGAAAGGGTGGAAACCCTAGTTTTTGTTTTAAAAGAGAAAATAATGTTTTCTAATTATTTATTTATCCTTTTTGTTTAAGAAAAATAATAATAATATATATAAAATATTAAAAAGAAATTGAAATATGTATGAAAATATTATTTTTAGTGTATAAATAATAAAAATAAAAATATAAGTATTTTTATATTATTTATAAGTTTTATTTAAAAGAAATAAAGTATATTAAACCTAATAAACTATTTATTATGCAAAGAAAAATAAAATAAAAATATGATAAAATGCCAAAAATAAAGAAAATATTTTTTTGTGATTTTAAATGTTCAAGAAAAAATAATAAAGTCAGAAAATATAAAAGGAATAAAAAAAATATACAAAATAAAGAAAATGGGTCAAGGGGGTGCAGAAAGTAAACAAGGGGTGTGAATAGAACCAAGCCCAAAGAGCCAGGCCCATACAAACTTCATCCCTGACCTTGCTTCGTCCCAAACGCGCACGTTCTGCAGCTCAAACCTGTTCTTCCTATTCTTTGCATGAAATCAAAAATTTACAACATGAAAGTTATAGCATTTTCAATCACAATTCCAACCATATCCATTTTGTGACCTAACCCTCAAAGGACAGAGAGAATTTTAAAGGCCCTAAATTCTGACCTAAAATTTTCAGCATGTTCATCATCCAAATTCTCCTAGCTTAGTTAATATAAATAAGAACTATGCATATGTACAGCTCAAGCACATTAAAGACTACATTTTTGCTTCACAAACCTAAGCCTAAGGATGCCTAAATAAGGAGATAGAACTTTGAAAATTACCTTGTTCAGTAAAGTTTGAATATGACAATGTAGCAACTTTGAGTGAGGCCTAATGTTCTTTTGAGCTTGCTTGAAGTTCCCTTAACCTTTCCCAATGCTCAGCTTGCTTTGAAATTGCTTGAAACTCCCTATAGAACTCAACCTGCAAAGCTTCAAAATGAAAATGGTGAAGTGTGAAAATGAGGTTACAGTTGCTGAACAATGGCGTGGATAGTTTAGGTGTGATGTATGGAATGTGTTTGAAGTGGTTCCAAGCAAAACGCACGAGCCAATTTGGTTTTGGAAATGGTTCTGCAGATGATGCTCTATTTGGGCAGGAACTTATGATTTTTGTGTTTTAGGGTGTTTGAGAGCTTAGCAAATCGTGTTTCTGGCTTGAGACAATATGTTGAACTTGTTTGAAATGATGCCAAGACTTGGTTTTAACAAATATTCAAGTTGTGGACATTTTGCAAGCTTACTTGCTTTTGAAGCAAAAGTTGAAGTGACAAAGGAAAAGGCTGTACAGGCTAGCTCAAGGCCTAAGGAGAGTTGGTACAAATTTCCTGGTATTTATGGACTTTGTTTGCAGCAAGAAATTGGGTCCATGGCTCAAGATAAACAAAGTTGCTAAAAGTGAACTTTATCAAAGTAGCATTGTAACCTTTATGCCATTTTTGGAATAATTCCTTGTGCAATACTCTAAAGCTCAGAAAAAATCCATTTTCCAATGTATTTGCATTCAATTTTGGAGTTTAAAAAGGATTAGAACCTGTAATGCAAGTACAAGCATGATCCAAACTGATTTGCAACTTGACCAATGTGAAAAATGCCTTGGACAAAAGTGATGATTTACCATTTTCATTCCTTCGATTCTCCCTAACCACAAATAATCTTGGAGAGTTATTGGACGTTTTGGAAATCTTGTCACATTCTCTATAATCCATCTTTGAAATGAATTTTGAGATTCCACTTGGAACTAGGTGAAAAGTTGCCATGAAGTTAGGTCAAAAATCTGCCTAAACTAGGGTAAAATTTCACTAAGTTAAACGTTTTATGGACCCTTATTCACAAAATCATAACTTGAGATCCAAGCATCTTTCAGAAAAACTTTGTGAGTCAAAGTTGTAGATTTTGTGGAGGGATACAACTTTCATGTTGGAAGTTTTCTTTGAATCCAATTGCATCATGGTGAAAAAGTTGGGAAAAGTTGGGAAAAAATAAGAAATTTTCATAACTTCAAACTTTCTAAGTTATGAAATTCTTCAAACCTAAACCCTAATTTTCAAAATTAGGTTTCTTGGTGAACAAGTTTCAGTTTTTGACACATCTTGATGAAAAATGACCCTTGGCACTTGATTTTGACCAAAGAGTCAAAGTTTGACTTTTCAGTGTACAGTTGATTTTTCATCAGTTGACTGGGAAATTCATTTGTCAAATCAATGAATTTGAGATCTTTTTAACCTTGTGATTAGGTCAAGATGATGACAATGAGTCCTTGAAACCATGTTTGAACCCAATTTGCAATTGTCTATGTGAAAAATCAGAACTTGCCCTTCTACAGTCAAAACCCTAATTTTGACCATTTTGCTCTTTTGATGATCTGATCAAATTTCTTGAGGAGTAGTGGTCCAAACTTGATCAAATGGTTCATATGGGTCTATAATGTTGATGTGTATAAAAAATTATGAAGTTTGACTATAAATTAGCCACATATGACTTTTTCCCCAATACAACTGATTTTTAGGTCAATTGCCCAATTGACTGGGCAAAAATTTGATTCAAGGCTTGAAACTTGGTATGAGAAATCTTATAGGTCCAACATGAAGTATGAAAGTCACCTGATGCATTGGAAGTCCAAAAATCCTTGTGCAAACTCAAACCCTAATTTCAGGTCATAAGTGCAAGGAGAGGTCTTGAGCTGAGCAAACCCTAATCCTGTCTGGAGTCCAAAGAGTCTTGTGGGGAAAATCTTGATAAATTGAGAGGGAAAATTTTGGGGTACAACAGCTGCCCCTGTTCAATCTTCTTGAACCTGAAGAGTTAGATTGGTTAGTTTACCGTTCGTGACTCAAAGGTAAAAGATGATTGTACACTAGAGTGCCCGTACATTTGCACTCGTCAAAATGTAGTTGAGGGAATGGGCTTAAAGATGCCATTTGGAGATGTGAGAGAATCTTATTGGAGATTGGCTTAAAGATGCCATCCAAGAATTTCTGCTGAGTTGCATGTTGTAAGTCAAAAGAATGAGTATCAGAATGGTATCCGTGTCTGAAATGTGTCTGAACTGTATCTGGAGACTGAGTCTATATGAGCAATGGAATAACGTCTGTGTCTGGAGCGTATCCAAGCTGTAACTGTATTTGATTCTTGAATGAATAACAGAACGACTTTCATTTCTGGAGTGTATCTGTATTGTATCTGAATATGAGATCTGAATAAGCGACAGAATGGCATCTGTGTCTGGAGCATCTATGGGCTGGGGAAAAAGTCAATATAAGTGACAGAATGGAATCCGTGTCTGGAGCGTATCTGGACTGTATCTGAAGTTGAGATCTGTATGAGTAGCAGAATGACTTCCGTGTCTAGAGTGTATCTGAATTGTAACTGGGATCTGAATAAGTGACAGAATGACTTCCGTGTTTGGAGTGTATCTGGACTTGAAATTGATAGTAGAATCTGAATGAGAAATAGAATGGCTTCCATATCTGGAGTGTATCTAGTCTGTATCTAATAGTTGAAATCTGAATAAGTATCAGGATGCAATCCGTGTCTAGAGCGTATCTGAACTGTATCATGATTGAATTCTGAATGAGTAACAAAATGACTTCCATGTCTGGAGTGTATCTTTACTGTATCTGAATAAGAGATCTAAATGAGTAACAGGATGACTTTCGTGTCTGGAGTGTATCCGTACTATATCTGAAATCTTTGAATATCATTAATGATAGCAGTTAATCTTATCCCTAAAAGGGTAAAATGTTAGCTGAAACCCAAAGTTATGTTTCATGAAATGCATGATACAATAAAATATGCCTTATCAATGTTTATGATATATGACTGTAATGTATGCGCATGTAAGGTGATTTGATGTATTATCGAGGAAAAAAATCCTTGGTAGCTGGGGATAATGAAATCTTTGATTGCTGTCGGGGAAAATAAATCCATAACTGCTGCTGGAGATTCAAAATCTTTGAAAACTTCTATGGGGATGTGAGGATCCTTCATGTCTTCAAGTTGGAGTATTGACAAAATCTGTTGTGAGAGTAATGTCAGACTGCTTGAGAAATCTGCTTGGGAAATCCAGAGAACTTTGAAGACTTCCACTAGGGGTTAAATAACGGGAATCCTTACTCGGTTGGGGAATAGGGAAAACTGTGATGATATCTCCGGGGAACTAAGAATGAGAATCTTCAATCTCCTGGGGAATTTGAATCCTTGGGGACTTCATGCTGGTGAGTCAAGAATGAGAATCTTCGATCTGCAGGGGATTAAAAATTCTAACAAATGCATGCTGGGGAGTAATGAAGACTCTGGAAACTTCACTGGGGAATCAAGAATGAGAATCTTCATTCTGTTGGGAGTAAAAACTTTGTGGGGAAGAAGGTTTCCTGCTGGAGAGTAAGTTCAGGACTCTGGGGAAGTAGCTATACTGTCGGGGAGATCAGGAGTTTGGGTTGTATGCCAATCTACTGGGGAATTATCCTAATTTGGGGATAATACAAAAGTTAATTGTTATCTGGTTGATTTCCAGGCTTTAAGACAACTTGCTGGGGAAATCAGGATTTTTTGCTGGGGATTGATAGTTGGAGATATGACTCGACTGGGGAAGAAGGTTTCATCTCTGCTGAGGGTCTGTAGTTCAAAGTTTTTACACCCCTGGGGATTGGGAGTTTGAAGTTTTAACTATGATGGGAATTGAGGATTTGAAATTAGCTCCGCTGGGGATATGCCTTTCAAGGTTTTAGTTCCGCTGGGGATATGTATTTCAAGGTTTTGGCTCCGCTGGGGACCTAGATGATGTACTGCAGGGGATTTCTCTTGGAATAGCCTAAAGACGTTTTCCTATACTTTCAACCTGTCAGTAATTATTCTTTCCCATTTCGTTTATTTGTAAACAGTGATTATATTCAAATGCATATGCTCATTAATAAATCATTGGACGTTTTCAAATAAAACATAAGTGTAAAAAAGAAGAAAAGGAAAATAGTTTTCTGCACTTTGACGTATCTTTGTATTAAATTTGTGTAAGTATTTTGTACAAAGGAGACAAACATCCTAGTAAGAGAATGTTGTCATAAAAATGAGAAAAATTTATACAAAGAAAGATGGCTATGTGTAAAAATTCCATGGGGTTCCCATTCTGCTATAGCCTTCGTAACTCTGAATATCTTGTCCATTCGTTGCTTCGTCCGAAGATGATTGAGTTGATCAGAAGCCCGGAGCTTGTCTGTGAAGAGATTGTCCTTAAAGTGATCTGACGAGACATAGTCATACGCTTTAATTCCCTAACTTTTTCCTAGACCGCCGTTTTAAGTTTTCGATCCACCGGGAAACCCTTTTTTTGCCCAAGTCGCCCTTTCGGGTTTTCAACTTGCCGGGTGTACAAATTTTTTTATTTATCCCTAATTTTTGCCTGAACTGCCCTTTCGGGTTTTCTATTCACCGGGATGCCCTTTTTTTCCCTAGGTGTGTCAACCTAGTAGGTCATTTACGCATAGTATCTTTTGACTATGTCTGCGTTCGTAGGGTGCGGCAGGTCGTCGCCGTCCATGGTGGTTAAGATCATTTCCCAACCAGAAAATATGTTTTTGATCACAAATGGTCCTTCGTAGGTAGGAGTCCATTTTCCCCTGGGATCACTTTGCGGCAAGATGATCCGCTTGATTACAAGATCTCCGACTTGATATACCTGATGCCTGACTTTCTTGTTGAAAGCCTTGATCATTCATTTTTGATACGCCTGACCATGGCAAACAACGGTAAGTCGCTTTTCATCAATCAAGTTAAGTTGATCAAACCGGGTCTGAATCCAATCGTCTTCACTCAAACCAGCATCTTTCATGATTCTCAAGGAGGGAATCTGGACCTCAATAGGTAAAACAGCTTCCATGGCGTATACCAAAGAATAGGGAGTTTCCCTTGTAGAAGTACACGCCGTGGTACGGTACCCATGGAGAGAAAACAGTAACATCTCATGCCAGTCCTTGTAGGTGACTGTCATCTTTTGTATGATCTTCTTGATATTTTTGTTCGCAGCTTCGACAGCACCGTTCATCTTTGGCTGATAGGGAGATGAATTGTGATGTTTAATCTGGACTTGCTCGCACAAGGCGGTGATCATAGTGTTGCTAAGGTTTGTACCGTTGTTAGTAATGATCCTTTCGGGGATGTCGTACCGGCAAATGAGGTTCTGCTTGATGAAGCAGGCAACAACATTCTTTGTGACGGATGCGAAGGAAGCTGCTTCGACCCACTTGGTAAAGTAATCAATGGCCACCAGGATGAAACGGTGTCCATTGGATGTTGTAGGCTTGACCTCTCCAATCATGTCGATTCCCCACATAGCGAATGACCAAGGAGCTGTTAAGACATTGAGAGGAACTGGAGGTATATGTACCTTGTCTGCATAGATTTGACATTTGTGACAAGTCCTGGAATGTTGATAGCAGTCAGCATCTATGGTAGACCAATAATAGCCTTCCCGTAGGATCTTCTTAGCCATCGTATGCCCTCTAGAGTTAGTGCTAAAGGTACCATTGTGCAGTTCAACCATGATTTGTTTAGCTTCAATCTTGTCCATACAACAGAGCAGAATGCAATCATGATTGTGCTTGTACAGGATACCATTGCTCAGGAAGAACTTGGTAGAGAATCTCCTCAAGAACTTTTTGTCGTTGACTGAAGCTCCTTCAGGGTATTCCTGCGCCTCGAGATACCTTTTGACTTCATGAAACCAAGGTCGGTCCACTACTTCTTCGATATTAATCTCGTGATAGTGTGCAGGTTCATCCATCCGTTCAATGGTGATTTGGGGAGCCTCATTATCCCAGTTAAGTTTAAACATGGATGACATTGTAGCTAGAGCATCTGCTAACTGATTTTCTTCTCGCGGGAAGTACTCAAAGGTAATCTTCTCGAAATGTGGTAGCAATGTCAAGACATGTTCTTTGTAAGGGATGAGGTTTGGATGTTTAGTGTCCCACTCTCCTTTGATCTGACTGACGACCAAAGCTGAGTCCCCAAACACAATCAAAGATTTGATCCCCAAGTCTATGGCAGCCTTGAGTCCAAAGATGCAAGCTTCATACTCGGCCATGTTGTTGGTGCAATTGAAGCAAAGTCTGGCGGTGAAAGGAGTATGGCAACCTTCCGGGGAGATGAGTACCGCGTCGATACCGTTGCCAAGTGCATTGGAGGCACCATCAAAGTACAGGGTCCATCGGGATCCTTGTTCAGGTCCGTCATATGGTCTGATATCTTCAATATTGTCCAATGTCATAATGTCTTCGTCAGGGAAGTCAAACTTCATGGATTGGTAATTTCCGACAGCTTGATGAGCCAGATGGTCAGCTAGTACACTCCCCTTTATAGATTTTTGGGTCGTGTACTGTATATCGTATTTTGTCAGGATCATCTGCCATCTAGCTATTCTTCCGGACAAAGCAGGATTTTCGAAGATGTACTTGATCGGATCCATCTTAGATATCAGCAAAGTGGTATGAGTCAACATATACTGCCTTATCCGGCGAGCAGCCCATACCAAAGCGCATCAAGTTTTCTCGAGCAGTGAGTATCGGGTCTCACAGTCGGTAAACATTTTGCTAAGGTAATAAATGGCATGCTCTTTTCAGCCAGACTCATCATGTTGGCCCAGTATGCACCCCATTGAGTTCTCTAAGACAGTCAGATACATGATTAGCGGTCTTCCTTTGACGGGTGGCATCAAGATAGGAGGTTCTAGCAAATACTCCTTGATTTTATCGAAAGCAACTTGATAGTCATCATTCCAATTAACTACCTGATCTTTCTTCAACAACTTGAAGATTGGCTCACAGGTAGATGTTAGGTGAGAAATGAACCTTGCAATGTAGTTTAGGCGTCCCAAGAAACCTCTGAACTCCTTCTCCGTGCGAGGAGCAGGCATTTCTTGTATAGCTTTGACTTTGGCATGATCAACCTCGATGCCTTTGTTGCTGACAATGAAACCCAAGAGTTTATCGAATCAGACTCCAAAAGTGCACTTGTTAGGGTTCAGTCTGAGCCTGTACTCCTTCAACCTGATAAACAGCTTTTGCAAATGGTCGAGGTGTTCTTCTTCAGTTTGTGAACGGGCTACCATGTCATCTACGTAGACCTCTATCTCATGATGTATCATGTCATGAAACAAAGCTACCATGGTGCGTTGATAGGTTGCCCCGGCATTCTTCAGTCCGAATGGCATCACTTTGTAGCAGAACGTACCCCACTGTGTAACAAAAGTAGTTTTCTCCATGTCTTCAGGTTCCATTTTGATCTGGTTGTAACCTGAAAATCCATCCATGAAAGAAAATACCTTGTGCTGAGCTGTGTTGTCAACCAAGATGTCAATGTGCGGAAGTGGAAAGTCATCTTTAGGGATAACCCTGTTTAAGTCTCTGTAATCCATGCACATTCTCACTTTTCCTTCCTTCTTAGGCACAGGCACAATGTTAGAAACCCATTGTGGATAGGAAGTAACAGCAAGAAATCCAGCATTAAACTGCTTCATAACCTCGACTTTGATTTTTTCAGACATGTCGGGCCTCATGCGGTGGACTTTTTGTTTAATTGGTGGACAATCTTCTCTTATGGGCAGACGGTTAACCATAATATCTGTATCGAGTCCCGGCATATCTTTATAAGACCAGGAGAAGATCTCAACATATTCATTCAACAACTGACTTAAGCGCTCTTTGACACTTGGCTCTAGGTTGGCACCCATTATGACTTCTTTTCTGTCTTCATCAGAACCCAAGTTGATTGACTCTAACAGCTCCTCATGAGGCAGAATTGCTCTTTCTTTCTGTTGTAGCAGCCTAGCCAATTCTCCCGGCACCTCACAGTCTTCCTCACCTTCGTATTCGGCATAGTGAACCAGATCTTCAGAGTCACTGAAGGCCATAGCAGAATTGTTACCCATGGAATCCGGAATGGAAGGGTACCTGCATATGTGAGTGTGGGTGTGTGTAAGGGATAGCCACCTTTAAACAAATAAAGTGCAAAAAGAAAGACAATGAACACAAAAGTTTATATGTGAAAACGTCCATGATTCATTAAAATGGCATATGAAGATGAAAAATCAAACCCTTATAAATGGACCTATGTACCTCGGGTAAGGCACAAGGCTAAAAGTGTATGAATTGTTTGAGAATTATTACAAACCAACAGAAATGTTTGAAAGATAAATTACTGATTTATGAAAGTAATCGGAACAAAGTCTTTTGCTTCCCAGTTGCACAATCCTCCGCCAATAGTAGGGAAAATCCAGCCTTCTAGGCTGCTCTCCTCTTCACTATTCCCCAAAGCATTGACTCCATGATGGGTGATCTTCACTGGTGGCCCTTCTGCACGGGAGCGGCCCACAACCTTCTGACCAGCCAAAGTAAACCCTAGGCCGAACTTATCTGATTTGAAAGGAAAGTCTGGAAGTTGCCCCCAGATTGTGTTTCTTCCTTTTTCAATCACATCCTTCGCATCTTTGAGATACGACATCCGAAGCACAGGTCTTGTAACTGTAGGTACAGGGGACACTGTCTTGGTCGCTGCAACTTCAAGAGAAACCTCTTCAAAGTGTTGAAAAGGGTTCTCGATGAGTTCTCCATCCAATTCTACATAGCGGAAAGAATTTAGATGGCTTATCATGTATTCCTCTTCGCCATGAACCGTTATGATTTTCCCCTGGACAGGGTAATTGAGCATTTGATGCAGAGTAGAAGTGACGGCTCCAACATTGTGAATCCAGGGTCTTCCCAACAAGCAAGAATAGGAAGGACGGATGTCCATCACATAGAATGTGGAGTTGAAGATTTCAGTTCCCACTTTAATCGGGATGTCCACCTCCCCGTGGACCATCCTTTTAGAACCATCAAAGGCTTTGACAATGATATTAATGGGTTTCAGGGTTAAGCCTTCACAATCCAGTCTATCCAAGGCTTTCTTCGGCAAGACATTTAAAGATGACCCGATATCAACCAAAACATGAGCTAGGGTAGTCCCTCTGCATTCCACCGAGACATGCAAAACATCATTATGTTTTCTCTATTTTGAAGTTAAATCAGCATCGGAGAATCCTAGACCATTGTCAGCTGTTAAGCTAGCTACACATTCCTGGAACGTATCCGCGGAGGTTTCCTGTGGCACGTGGGCTGTCTTCAAGAATCTTATCAAAGCTTTAGCATGAGCCTCTGAACAAAGTAGTAGGGCCAACATAGAGATCTTTGAGGGGGTTTGCCCTATTTGTTCCACAACATTATAATCGCTTTTCTTGATTATTTTCAAAATATCTTCCATTTCCTTTTGAGAGGTCTCAGGGATGATCAACGGCTGAGCCCTCATCCTGACAGGCTCTTCTTGGATCCCTTTCCCTCTATCATCAGTAGCAGCAGAGGGGACAACCACATGAGTCACAACTTCTTCAATAATTGGGGTTCTTGTAGATATGTTGACCGGCACAAGGGTAACCTTAGGAGCAGTTGAGGGTCCAAAGATTGCCTTTGGAGGGGCAATCTCTGGAGAGAAAATTCTTCCACTGCGGGTGATTTTCGTTCCAACAATGTTTCCAATGTCGGAAGTTTCTTTATCAGAACTCTCTTCAGTTGATTCAGTTTGTTTAACATTGTGGTAGTATATTTATCCACCATAGTTCCACGGTATTGATTTGGTCAGACTTGTATGGGACGGGCCCAGGCATGGTTATCTTCAAAGGTACAGTCTTCGGAGCGGATGTAATCTTAACAGGTCTTTTGGAGACCTTGGAAAGATTGGCGGTTATGGTTATTATTGAAACATCATTAACAGGAGTCGGTGTAATAGGAGTCTTTTCAAAAAGGATTTCTTGATTATCCATTAGGAGTTGGATGCCTAACTTCAACAATGGACAGTCGGTTGGTAAGGATGAACAAAGGCAACAATCATCTTCACAACCTGGGAAAATCCCAGCCTTCAGCAAATTCAACTTGATTATCGGTAGCAGAGTCATCAAATCATCAACAGTAGCAACAAACATATCCTCTTCAACAGCATGGGCATTGCGGCCATGCTTTGGCATTGGAGCAGAGATTACATTCGGCTTTTCAGGGGCGTCGAATTCAACTTCTTTAGCGTCTAAAAAATCCTGAATCTTATTCTTCAGGGCCCAACAATTGTTGGTGTCGTGCAATATACGCCCTGAATGGTAAGCACACTTGGCATTCGAATGGTAGTATAGAGAAGTTGTATTCAGATTCTTCGGGACCTCTTTCAGACTGGCAAGGTTTAACTTCAAGAGATGGGGTAGAACCTGAGCAAGAGTCATGTTTATCTGGGTGAATTGCCTTACAGGCCTTTCCCCCCTTGCTTCGTTGGTTCTTGGTTGATTGTTTCTGGGATGATCAGCTGCAGACTTCTGAATCATTATGGCCCCCACTGCTGGCCAGCGCTCAACTCTTCCTTGACCTCTTTGGGAGTAGACAGCTGATACTTCCTTCTTTGCTGGAAAAGCCTTTTTGATGGCAGCGGAAGTAGATGTATCTTTTTGAATTTTCCCGTTTTTTATGCCGGCTTCAACTCTCTCACCAGTTAGAATGAACTCAGTGAACCCAGCAGAGGAGCTTCCTATCAGGTGATTAAAGAAAGGACCTGACAGCGTCCCCAAGAACATATCAACTAGCTCTCTTTCAGATAAAGGTGGTTCCACCCTTCCTGCTAAGTCTCTCCATTTCTGAGCATACTCTTTGAAACCTTCATTTAAGACCATGCCCATACTCTGTAATTGAGTATGGGTTGGTGCTAAGTCCGTATTGTATTGATACTGCTTATAGAATGCAGCTGCCAAATCCTCCCAATTATGGACATCAAACCTCTCCAACTGGTAGAACCAATCTAACTGCGTCCCCGATAAACTGTCCTGGAAAAAGTGGACCCACAGGTCCTTGTCAGAAGAATGTGGTTGAATTTTCCTGACATAAGATCGTAGGTGCATCTTTGGGCAAGTCACCCCATCGTTCTTAGCAAACAGTGGCACTTTGAATTTAGGAGGGATTACAATTCCAGAAACCAAACCTAACTCCTCAAAATCCAGCCCAGGAACTCTCTGTATCTCCATGGCAGCTAGACGCTTTTCCAAGTTCTTGTATTTGTCGTTGGATGGAGGATACAATTGTTCAGAGTAATCCTCATCTTCCTCTTCTTCAACTTCAGATTCAGATGGCACTGCCGCTCCTTTACCCTCTTCAGATGTTGATGGGAAATCTAGGACCCTTCTGGCTTGACCTTCAAATCTTCTGCCCAAGGTAGCCACACCAACTCTCTTCTTCTTCCTTTTCTCTTTTTCTCTTTTTCTCTTTTTACTTCTGGTCAAGGTCAGAAGTAGCTGTTGGAATTGTGAATTCTGAGCTTGCAAGTCTTTGACCGTTTGTTCAATATCCATCTTGCTGAAATAAACAGCAGAGAGATGAGGAAACTTGGTGTGAAGACCTGTTTATGCATATGATAAATGATATGTATTCATGTAATGCATTCAAGGATTCAGAAATTCAAATTTGTTTTAAACAAAAAGGAATAAATGTCATATTAATAAGATAGAATTTGTTAGTACATCAATGCCCATGGGCAAAATAATACAAAATTCTAAGGTAAAAAGATGTTGCGCATCCTCTTTGGTGAAATGTAGGTGTTAAGAGTCTGCTCTTCGTGAAGTTGACCAGTAAGTTCTAAAACCTTCTTATCACTGGCGTAGAATTGGGCTTCAAAAGTATCGCACTCTCCCTTGAGCTGTATCCAACTCCTTTGCAGATCTTCGAGTGATGTTGGCATGTCAGGATGTAGGAGGGTGTATGAAACCTATCCTTCCTTAACAGGCTCTATAATCACAAGAGAATGTAGGGGTAAGGAATCATAAGAATTTGGGCGCGGATTCATACCCACTTGAGGTAAGGCTCAAGGGGGATGGAATTCTTGTGTCCCAAGGTCTTACTGTCCACCTTGTTTGGCATCCTCTAAGCTCGGATTAACCTTTATCTAAGTCCTTGATCGTCGTTGTCGAAGTCAAAAACCAAGTCTAGAATCAGCATGTCATGTGGGCAATCCCTTCGGGCATACCCAAACTGTCTCAGAGCCAAACAGGGGTTGTAGGTAATGCCTCCCCTAATGCCAAGTAGAGGAACATTAGGGAATTCCCCACAATGGTCGATGATGATAACATTTTCTCGGGATCGAGAACACCAATGAACATATGAATGTGTGTTGTACCCCAAAATTTGCCCTCCCATATTCTTCAAGAATTGCAAAGAGCATGCTTCAAAATCTCCCCAAGGGTTGCACAGTTCAAGGGCCTCCTAACAGTCAAAAACTAGGGTTTTGGTTCTGACAAAGAAAATGAAGTTTCCAAGGGTCCAATCAAGTCCCACATGCCTATAAACATGGTCAAGCATCCTCATGCTAAGTTTCAAGACTTACAGCACAAAATTGCACAGTCAAAAACCCTAATTGCCCTACAGTCAACTGTAGGGGCAAAATGGTCATTTGACAGTCAAAAGTTCAAATTTTTGGTCAACATCTTATTTTGAAGCCACAAACATCATTTGATCAATTCTTGATCATGATTTTCAAGGCATGGCTCAAAAAGTCTCAAGATGCAAAAGTTTCCATATTTGGACAGTTGAAAAAGTCAACTGTAACATGACCAAGGCATAACTTCCACATGGTTTATCATAAAAATTCCATCCAAAGCTCATTTTGAAGAGAAAGAAATTTACTACAACTCCTTTTCACACTTCAAGTCCAAGAAATGCTCTCACAAAAAGTTATCAATTTTAACATTATAGGTCATTTTCAAAAGTCAACAAAAAGGGACTTTAAGTCAAAGGCCATAACTTGAGATTGGTAAATCAAAATGACATGGGACCAAAGGAATTGGTTAGAGGACTTCAAGACCTTTCCAAAATGTCCAAGAACATGATCAAAGCTTACAAATTGAGCAAGATATGCCTTGTGGAAGTTGGGAAATTTTTGGGTATTTTGAAAAGTCAACTTTGCTTCAAATGCCTTAAAATTGCTAATGGGCCACATTTTCTCCCAAGATTCATCATCCAAAGCATATGCACGACCATTTGGCCCAAAGGGGATTTATTTCATCATTTTTATTATTTATTTGAATTTTTAATTACAATTAATTCATTTAATTAATTAAAATATGGAAAAAATACTAAACAAATGTATGTGAATCTTTTTATGCAGTATAATCACTCATGATTCACTCAAGATTCGTGCACAACTCAAATTGGGAAGATTGGCTATGATTGGAATCAAATATTCATGGAAAAAGATTTGAAAAATATGCATGAAAATCAAATATTCATTCCATCAATGCAAAAGGATTTGGACATATTTTTCAACCCTAATCCATCACTCATATAAGACTGATAAAGACCTAATGCCTGAAAACCTCTAAGTTGCGCCTCAGATCAAGAACAAAGTTTGTGTTTTTTGTCAAAAAATCAAAAACTGAAAACTGTCTTAGAGGACGATTCAAAGGAAAATATTGATCCCATTAGCTTGCCAAGGCTTCACTGAACCTAACTGCGTTCTTTTACAATCCTCACGCACCCAGAATTGGTACCTAGCAGTCAAACTATTTCATCTTTTTTGCATAATCGTATTTCATCATTCATGCCATAATTTTGAGTTCTAATGCTTGTTTTGTACTAGTCTTATCATTCTGAAGCTAACCATATTGTTTAATTGAGTTTTGCTTGCCTATACGCGAAATCACCATGGAAGCTTGCTAGGGTTACAAAAATGTAAAATTGGGGGTTTACTTTTATGGAAAAATCAGACAACTAGACCCACACCATCAGAATCAGAAGCTCTTGGCCAATCGTTCCCATACCTCGCGATCAATTTATGATCAACAGATTTCTAGTCGCTATTTTTATGCTTGCTATTTAGTGGGGGTTTAAAACCCCCGCTATCTCTTTTATTTTGCAGGTTCAATATGAAGAAGATGATGCGTGGAAGCTTCTGGGTGGTCCATTAAAAGTTGGCGCGTGATTTGTTTTGATTCAGGCCACTAACCTTTTTTTTCTTATAATAATTGCATCTTATTAATATTACAAAGAAAGCAGCTGGTACGGTTGGTCAAAGCGTTGAGTTGGTAACCTCTGGGACCTGGGTTCGATTCCCAGGTCCCCACACTTTCTTCATATATTTTGTTTCAGCATAATCTCATGCAGTTTCCCCTCAAAGGCCTACCATACACTCATCGTCCAAGCGTGCCACACGCCTACTGATCTCAATCCAATGGTCCAGAATCAAGGTCTATGGAATGTCCCAGTCAACGCCTACACACGTGAATACTGAGAAGTCAAAAAAGGCCTCCAATGATGGGCCAAAATTGCTGGATCACACCTCCTGATTGAGGCAGAACCCCCCTAGTGTATTGTATTTCTTTCTCTTTTTCTTTCTTCTATTTTTCTTTATTATTTGTTTAAATTCAATTGTTTTCTTTTTAATTCAATTAAAATTAATAATTTTCATAAAACAAAAATAATAAAAAAAATCAGAAAGTCACAAAATAAAATATATTTTATTTAATTTATTTTGTAAATAAATGTTATTAATTAATTTAGTTTTTAAATTCTAGGATTAATTTTAACATTTTCTTAATAAACTTAAAAAATTTGTAGAATTAGGTTTTAATTACTTTTATCTTTTTTTTTTCTTTTCATCACTAATAATTAATTATTTATTTTTGTAAATAAAATTGTATTAATTAATTAGGTTAATTCTAGGTTTAACTTTAACATGTTTTTTTTAATAAATTAAAAATAGCTAGAATTAGGTTTTAAATTCCATTTAATTCCCATAAAAATCCATAAATACAAAAAACCAAAAAAAAAATAATTTCCTTTCTCATCTAATTTAATTAATTTGTTAATCATAATTTAATTTCCTAAAAAAGGGTCCAACGCCCTCGCGCTCTCGATTTTATTTCTCTTCGCATTTACTTTTATTTCTTTTTATGAACATAATGTATTTATCCCGAAGCCATGTAATTAAGACATTTTTATTTCTCGCACTTTATTTTATTTTCAAATCGGGTCCTGGATTAAATTTGGCAATGTGGACCCGCGCCTTTGTAATAGCGTAGGATTTTTATGTTCCCGCAACTTTTAACTATTAATAAATTTGCATGCAAGAATGAATGTCAAAATAAAAGCAACGCGTAGATCACCAATACACGACAAGACAAAATATCTGAAAACGACACACAAATCACACACCACCCCTAGGGTACGTCTCACTGTTGCCTTGCCCCCTCGAAAGGTGATCGTCGAGTAGAAGATGTTTTAGGAAGTCCTCATGATCCGGGAACCTGGCATGAGGGTAGCTTCTAAGGTGTCTTCCCATTGCTCTGGTGATCACCATGTCCCGAACCTTCGAATTGACCCGAACACCTCCAACGGTGGTGCTACCTACCTCTCAATGGTGGGATGGCACTACTTTAAGGACATTTACACAGACAAATTCCTTAGGGTAGGTAGACGACTCTAGATACTTGCTCTAATTTCAAAACAAATCAAAAATACTTTTCATACCGACACCTTTTCAAAAAGCTTTCGAAAGCAATTTTTCAAACACTCTTGAGGACGGATACAAGAGTCGAACTGGAATTTTCAAAGAAACTTTTTAAAACCCACAGTTGAAAAGCAAACAAACCATTTTTTGAAAACACAATGAGCAAGTATCTAAGAGCCCATGGATAACAATGGATAGAAAGGGTGCTAACACCTTCCCTTTCTATAACCTACCTCCCGAACCGAGAGCAATCTCTATAAGGAATTTTTCTGTGCTTTTATCCTTTCCATTTGGAGAAAATAAAAGACGGTGGCGACTCTTGCTTCCGCGACATTTCGCGAACCAGCGTTAAACAGTCAGTTCCAGATCCACCGATCACAGAACTGGCGACTCTGCTGGGGATACTTATAAAGTGAGGTGTACCTTAGGATAGTTCATAACTGTGTTTTCAATTGTATTGATTTGCTTGCTTTAAATTGTGGGTTGCATGGGAGTTACATAGATCCTAACCCGTATCTGGGGATACCCTGTTTAGGTAGCATAAGCTGTGAGGGACCTGTCCGGCGTAGACCGACACGGGTGAAACAGTGGCTACGTTGGTGTGGCACCTTGGTTTGTACTGATATCCCTTGTGTTGCAACGAGGAGAATATGGGTCTTCTAAGGAGTCATTAAGCACCAACAGACCTTAGAACCTTAAATAACACAACTTGGCCATTAGAACAGTAGCAGTATGCTACGCCCATTGAGGCTAAACTCTCGTGATGGTTCTGGCCGCAAGAAAAGATTGCGATGCTGGAATTATGACCGATTGAGGGTAGTCAATGATATTGGGATCCTCTAAGAACCTGGTTACTTTTGATAGGACAGGTTGAGCCCACCAACTTCAAGAGGGTAATACCCAGACCCCATGCTAGCCTGAACTCTAAAGGTTTCTCTTGTGTGACTTGTGTGCCTTCCAACTTGACTACTTGCATGCTTGTTATTTGACACTTGAGTTTCTTGCAGGTTTTGTTTATAGTCCTTAGTTGGGACTCATAACAGGGTTTACTAAGTTTCTTGCAGGTTTTGTTTACAGTCCTTAATTGGGACTCATAACAGGGCTACTCACATTACCCCATGCATACCATAACATCATACCATTGCATACATCCTAACCCATTTCAAGGATCTCAAGGGCTTGTGATGCAGGTCATGGTGAATCAACTATCCCAGCAAGGGGCAAAGGGGATTTATTTTCCTCTAGACAAAGTTGTCAGGGGCTATGACCCACTTGATATGGTGAGCTCTGACTCTTGAAGAAGGTTCCCCTAACCAAGGTTGTTTGGAAACCAAAACCAGACATGATGACTAAAGTCAGGGGCTATGACCCACTGGATATGGTGAGCCTTTGACCCTTTGAAGAAGGATTCTCAACAACAGGAAGTTCCTTCAATCAAGCCACCGAATTCAAATTCTAACGATTTTCTTGTTTACCCCGCGAGATCCTTGAAAACATTACATGCATGTCATACACGTCATTGCATAACAAGTATCCTTGTTGCAGGTCACTTACCTTTCTCGCTGTTTATTTCAGCAATGGCTTCCCAACAAGATAACCAGGACCTTCTTGCTCAAGAGACTCGGTTCGGGGAGATCGTCCTGAATCTATCCAAGGGGCAGGAGGAGTTGAGAACACTTCTCATGGAGACTTTGGTCAGGAACGGCGCTGAGGACGAACGGCTGAAACATCTGCAAGCTGAAGTGGATGCAGTGAGAGCCCAGATGCTGGGGAAGGTGACTATCATCCAAGACTTAGCTCAAAGACAAGACGAGCTCGGGGTTCTCGTCAACCAACTGCTTCGGGGTAACCAACTGGGGCAAACGTCTAAGGGTAAAGAGCCAGTCATTGTTCAACCACCTTTGAGACAAGGAGGTAAGGGGAGAGCTCCTCAAATGGCTCCAGTGTCACAAATTCAGCATCAACCTCGCCAGCTTCAGCCGGACAAGCCCAGGAGGCAATTCACCCAGCTCAACATATCGCTGTTTCAGGCTTTACAACGCCTGTTGAGGTTGAACCTGATCACATTAAGGGCTCATCCCCGGAACCCCAACACAGCATCTCCTATCTAAGATCCCAATAAGAGGTGTGCCTACCACTCTGCCATCCCAGGACATGATACAAATGAGTGTTAGGCTCTGAAGAACAGGATCCAGGACCTGATTGATGAAGGGGTATTGGAGTTCACACAAGATGGTCAGGCTGAATTTTTCTACCATCCCTCCAAGGCTCACCACTTGAAGTGACAAGCCCTGAGACTAGAAAACTTTTGTTCATTCGAATGTTCAAGTTGTGTTGTTCTTTGATTGTTTAAACATTTACTCATGTTAAACGTTGTTATTTCATTAATGCATCGCATATGTCTATTTTGAAGCAATATATTCGTATTCACTATATGCAAATTATTTTCATATTTTTTCTGATGATCAACGCTCGATTAACAATTCTAAGCCTCTTGAGGGAGGATGACGAAAACGATACCACGATCTCTACAGTATGCTTTTGAACAGACCCCGCTTATGAGGTACAGGCATTGTTTCAATCCCTAAACACTGGAGTTATAAGGATGATAATCCCTCGTCAACCCCTCTGAGCCAAAGAAGTAGGAGTTTTTTCTTTTCGAAATTTAAAACCCTTAATCATAACCTGGGGCAGGGTAGTTCTCTCAGTTGATCCAAGTGCATAACAAATGGCACCAAAGAGGTCCTTACAAAAAAAAAAAGAGAAGACAGTGATGGCTCCGAATAATCAATGAAGAAAGGCAGTCATTATCTTTCAAAATAAAAACCCAATAAGTCAAAACCTATGAAGGAGACTTACAAAGTTGGGGCATCCCGCTGACTGTAATCATAAAAGAAACAGTTCAGGAAAAAAAAAAGGGGATAATAAAATCAGAAAAAGAAAGAGGTCACACAAACCCTTATCAAAAAGAAACGACTGCCCATTCAGAATAAATCATCATTTTCTGAACCATCATTGGTATACCAAAGCAAAGACTCAAACAAGGTCTAACGTATGATCAACTAAGTTTAGGTTTGAAGAACATCACGAAGAGCGGGTGGGTACAAATAATTTGAGCCTTTATCCTTTGTTTCTTAAACCGTGAACCAGGCCACGTTATAACCCTTAAAAGTCCTAGCTGAAGCATGGGTTAGTTCGAAAGCATACTGTTACGAAAAGGTATCCTGACTCCTTAAGGCCTACGGTAAATACGGAGTTGACATCACTTCTTACAAACATTCACTTGTTTTATGAAAAAGAATGCATTTTCAAAATCTTCAAGACAGACATAAGCTTTGCATTTTTAACATAACTTTGTTTGCATATGACTTTTTGTTTGAACAGCATAAAAATTCGCACGATGAATACCTAGTGAACAAAAGCACTTCCAATCAAGGGGCAGACATGACCATGATCTATTATCTGGGGCAGTCCAATCAAGATTCGGAGAATCTCTCAAAGGCCAAATAGCCTGGGGCAAATCTCCGCCTGAGTCACTTGGGGCATTCAACAACGAATCTTGCCTGATCAAACACCTTCTGGTAACATGGCAATACAAGCAGCCAGGGGCACCTCCCTACATTCTCAGAACATGGACATAGTCGAAAAAATACTACGCACGATAAAAGACCCGCTAGGTTGACATACCTAGGCAAAAATAAGGGCTTCCCGGCGAACCAAAAGGGTTGGGGCAAAAATAAGGGATGAAATGAAAAAAAAAATTTGTACACCCGGCAAGTCGAAAACCTGAAAAGGTGGCTTGGGCAAAAATGGGTATCCCGGTGGGCTGAAAACCCGAAAGGACGGTCCAGGCAAAAGTTAGGGATCAAAGCGTACGACTATGTCCTGTTATCTTGTCACCCGCCCACCAGAAGAAGGTTTGTCCATCAAGAACTATCAGCACCTCACATGTCCTCCTCTCCTACCTCAGAAACAGGGGCAATGATGAGTTGTCCAAACGATCTAATTGTTCCGTCCTCTAAGGTATCAAGGTAGGTTCAGCTGAAGAACAACCAAGATATCTTAATCCCCCAGAGAGTGAGCCAGCAAGTCCACGCACTCTCCCCAAGCAAAGTTATACTGTCAGCCTTAAGGAAGTTGTGTATCCTCCAGCAGATCTCAACATTCCCCAGCAATATACAGGCAGTCTTAACAAGCATCCCCGACAGTCTTGATCTAAGATTGTTCCCCAGCAATATACAGGCAGTCTTAACAAGCATCCCCGGCAGTCTTGATCTAAGATTGTTCCCCGGCGGTATACCAGGCATTCAATGGAGTCACTTCCCCAGTACAGTTCAAAACTTCCCCAGGAGAGTCCAATCCAGTTTCCCCAAAAAATTTAGGATCCATCTCCCCAAGCAGTAAGCTTATCCCCAGTAGATTCTGGAAGCTTGTCATCCGCAGAGCACGAACGCGTCTCCCGGCTTTATTCAAAGGTTATTTCCCCACCAGGATATAACTGGGTTATCCTCAGCCAAAAGCTACGGAAAGATCGTCCCCGACGAAGTCTTCATATCCCCAACGAAGTCTATTAATACTTCCAACGCAACAATGGTATCCCCAGCGGAGTTATCATCAACATCCCAACAAGTACCTCTCTCCCCACAGAGTATTGCTCCCCAGCAAGATCGTTAGAGTAGTTTTCTCCCTGCAATATTCCATTCGCCAAGTTTATTCCCCAACGGGGTTATCTTCTCCTACCGGCATTCTTGCAACTATCATCCCCAGCAGAAGCAAAGATCTATTCTTCAACATCAGCCCATGATATGATTTCCCGGCATCCGTCAAGGGTTTATTTTCCTAAGACGAAAAAGATACATTCATAAACATCACATTTCCATACATTATAGCATGCATATACGCATCATATCTTACAAATCACGGTTATGTTGAGAACATCATTGCTTGATCCATATAATGCACTGCATATGACTGACCTTTACCTTTCAGGAAAGAGCCAGTTAAGTTCTCAGTTGTGTTCAAGGCCTTCTCTGGTTCAGTCAGATCGACCCTAAGATCTCCCTGTTTCTTATCCAGTTGAAGATTTCAAGACCTAGACCGGTTTAGTTAAATCGACCCTAAGATTTCTCTGTTTCTTATCCAGTCAAAGGCCTTCTCTGGTTCAGTCAGATCGACCCTAAGATCTCCCTGTTTCTTATCCAGTTGAAGATTTTAAGACCTAGACCAGTTCAGTTAAATCGACCCTAAGATTTTCCTGTTTCTTATCCAGTCAAAGGCCTTCTCTGGTTCAGTCAGATCGACCCTAAGATCTCCCTGTTTCTTATCCAGTTGAAGATTTCAAGACCTAGACCGGTTCAGTTAAATCGACCCTAAGATTTTTCTGTTTCTTATCCAGTCAAAGGCCTTCTCTGGTTCAGTCAGATCGACCCTAAGATCTCCCTGTTTCTTATCCAGTTGAAGATTTCAAGACCTAGACCGGTTCAGTTAAATCGACCCTAAGATTTTCCTGTTTCTTATCCAGTCAAAGGCCTTCTCTGGTTCAGTCAGATCGACCCTAAGATCTCCCTGTTTCTTATCCAGTTGAAGATTTCAAGACCTAGACCGATTCAGTTAAATCGACCCTAAGATTTTTCTGTTTCTTATCCAGTCAAAGGCCTTCTCTGGTTCAGTCAGATCGACCCTAAGATCTCCCTGTCTCTTATCCAGTTGAAGATTTCAAGACCTAGACCGGTTCAGTTAAATCGACCCTAAGATTTTTCTGTTTCTTATCTAGTCAAAGGCCTTCTCTGGTTCAGTCAGATCGACCCTAAGATCTCCTTGTTTCTTATCCAGTTGAATATTTCAAGACCTAGACCGGTTCAGTTAAATCGAACCTAAGATTTTCCTGTTTCTTATCCAGTCAAAGGCCTTCACTAGTCCAGTTGAATCGACCCCTAACAGATTTTCCTGATAAAGACTCAGTAGAAGACATCCAAGATTCTCTCAGTGTTATTGTTGAGGTTGAAGTCGCCCAAGATTCTCTCAGCGTTACTGTTGAGGTTGAAGTCTCCCAAGATCCTCTCAGCGTTACTGTTGAAGTTGAAGTCGCCTATGATTCTCTCAGCGTTACTGTTGAGGTAGTAATCGTCCCAAGGTTCACTCAGCATTCCTGTTGAGGTAGGAATCATCCAAGGTTCTCTCATCATTCCTGTTGAGGTAGTAACCATCCCTGGTTCATTCATCGCCGTTTGAAGCTCCAGATCCAATTCTTGTAATCAGTCAGGACGCATCTATGCAAAGAGTTTGAAGACCAGCTCCTGTAACAGGCCAGGTACTCATTTTCTTTTTCAGGTACGCAAGTTCTCGCTAAGGAATCTCTTACGCGATCGACACCCAGATGGCATCTATAAGCCCATTCCCACCATCACACTACTATGTGAGCGCAAATTTCTGGGCACTCTAGTGTTCAATCATCTTCCACCTTCGGATTACGAAAGGCACGTCAGCCAATCTGCATCCTCAGGTCTAAGAAGATTGAACAGAGGCAACTGTTGTACCCCAAAATTTGCCCTCCCATATTCTTCAAGAATTGCAAAGAGCATGCTTCAAAATCTCCCCAAGGGTTGCACAGTTCAAGGGCCTCCTAACAGTCAAAAACTAGGGTTTTGGTTATGACAAAGAAAATGAAGTTTCCAAGGGTCCAATCAAGTCCCACATGCCTATAAACATGGTCAAGCATCCTCATGCTAAGTTTCAAGACTTACAACACAAAATTGCACAGTCAAAAACCCTAATTGCCATACAATCAACTGCAGGGGCAAAATGGTCATTTGACAGTCAAAAGTTCAAATTTTTGGTCAACATCTTATTTTGAAGCCACAAACATCATTTGATCAATTCTTGATCATGATTTTCAAGGCATGGCTCAAAAAGTCTCAAGATGCAAAAGTTTCCATATTTGGACAGTTGAAAAAGTCAACTGTAACTTGACCAAGGCATAACTTCCACATGGTTTATCAGAAAAATTCCATCCAAAGCTCATTTTGAAGAGAAAGATATTTCCTACAACTCCTCTTCACACTTCAAGTCCAAGAAATGCTCTCACAAAAAGTTATCAATTTCAACATTATAGGTCATTTTCAAAAGTCAACAAAAAGGGACTTTAAGTCAAAGGCCATAACTTGAGATTGGTAAATCAAAATGACATGGGACCAAAGGAATTGGTTAGAGGACTTCAAGACCTTTCCAAAATGTCCAAGAACATGATCAAAGCTTTAAAATTGAGCAAGATATGCCTTGTGGACGTTGGGAAATTTTTGGGTATTTTGAAAAGTCAACTTTGCTTCAAATGCCTTAAAATTGCTAATGGGCCACATTTTCTTCCAAGATTCATCATCCAAAGCATATGCACGACCATTTGGCCCAAAGGGGATTTATTTCATCATTTTTATTATTTATTTGAATTTTTAATTACAATTAATTCATTTAATTAATTAAAATATGGAAAAAATACTAAACAAATGTATGTGAATCTTTTTATGCAGTATAATCACTCGTGATTCACTCAAGATTAGTGCACAACTCAAATTGGGAAGATTGGCTATGATTGGAATCAAATATTCATGGAAAAAGATTTGAAAAATATGCATGAAAATCAAATATTCATTCCATCAATGCAAAAGGATTTGGACATATTTTTCAACCCTAATCCATCACTCATATAAGACTGATCAAGACCTAATGCCTGAAAACCTCTAAGCTGCGCCTCAGATCAAGAACAAAGTTTGTGTTTTTTGTCAAAAAATCAAAAACTGAAAACTGTCTTAGAGGACGATTAAAGGAAAATATTGATCCCATTAGCTTGCCAAGGCTTCACTGAACCTAACTGCGTTCTTTTACAATCCTCACGCACCCAGAATTGGTACCTAGCAGTCAAACTGTTTCATCTTTTTTGCATAATCGTATTTCATCATTCATGCCATAATTTTGAGTTCTAATGCTTGTTTTGTACTAGTCTTATCATTCTGAAGCTAACCATATTGTTTAATTGAGTTTTGCTTGCCTATACGCGAAATCACCATGGAAGCTTGCTATGGTTACAAAACTGTAAAATTGGGGGTTTACTTTTATGGAAAAATCAGACAACTAGACCCACACCATCAGAATCAGAAGCTTTTGGCCAATCGTTCCCATACCTCGCGATCAATTTATGATCAACAGATTTCTAATTGCTATTTTTATGCTTGCTATTTAGTGGGGGTTTAAAACCCCCGCTATCTCTTTTATTTTGCAGGTTCAATATGAAGAAGATGATGCGTGGAAGCTTCTGGGTGGTCCATTAAAAGTTGGCGCGTGATTTGTTTCTATTCAGGCCACTAACCTTTTTTTTCTTATAATAATTGCATCTTATTAATATTACAAAGAAAGCAGCTGGTACGGTTGGTCAAAGCGTTGAGTTGGTAACCTCTGGGACCTGGGTTCGATTCCCAGGTCCCTACACTTTCTTCATATATTTTGTTTCAGCATAATCTCATGCAGTTTCCCCTCAAAGGCCTACCATACACTCATCGTCCAAGCGTGCCACACGCCTACTGATCTCAATCCAATGGTCCAGAATCAAGGTCTATGGAATGTCCCAGTCAACGCCTACACACGTGAATACTGAGAAGTCAAAAAAGGCCTCCAATGATGGGCCAAAATTGCTGGATCACACCTCCTGATTGGGGCAGAACCCCCCTAGTGTATTGTATTTCTTTCTCTTTTTCTTTCTTCTATTTTTCTTTATTATTTGTTTTAATTCAATTGTTTTCTTTTTAATTCAATTAAAATTAATAATTTTCATAAAACAAAAATAATAAAAAAAATCAGAAAGTCACAAAATAAAATATATTTTATTTAATTTATTTTGTAAATAAATGTTATTAATTAATTTAGTTTTTAAATTCTAGGATTAATTTTAACATTTTCTTAATAAACTTAAAAAATTTGTAGAATTAGGTTTTAATTACTTTTATCTTTTTTTTTTCTTTTCATCACTAATAATTAATTATTTATTTTTGTAAATAAAATTGTATTAATTAATTAGGTTAATTCTAGGTTTAACTTTAACATGTTTTTTTTAATAAATTAAAAATAGCTAGAATTAGGTTTTAAATTCCATTTAATTCCCATAAAAATCCATAAATACAAAAAACCAAAAAAAAATAATTTCCTTTCTCATCTAATTTAATTAATTTGTTAATCATAATTTAATTTCCTAAAAAAGGGTCCAACGCCCTCGCGCTCTCGATTTTATTTCTCTTCGCATTTACTTTTATTTCTTTTTATGAACATAATGTATTTATCCCGAAGCCATGTAATTAAGACATTTTTATTTCTCGCACTTTATTTTATTTTCAAATCGGGTCCTGGATTAAATTTGGCAATGTGGACCCGCGCCTTTGTAATAGCGTAGGATTTTTATGTTCCCGCAACTTTTAACTGTTAATAAATTTGCATGCAAGAATGAATGTCAAAATAAAAGCAACGCGTAGATCACCAATACACGACAAGACAAAATATCTGAAAATGACACACAAATCACACACCACCCCTAGGGTACGTCTCACTGTTGCCTTGCCCCCTCGAAAGGTGATCGTCGAGTAGAAGATGTTTTAGTAAGTCCTCATGATCCGGGAACCTGGCATGAGGGTAGCTTCTAAGGTGACTTCCCATTGCTCTGGTGATCACCATGTCCCGAACCTTCGAATTGACCCGAACACCTCCAACGGTGGTGCTACCTACCTCTCAATGGTGGGATGGCACTACTTTAAGGACATTTACACAGACAAATTCCTTAGGGTAGGTAGACGACTCTAGATACTTGCTCTAATTTCAAAACAAATCAAAAATACTTTTCATACCGACACCTTTTCAAAAAGCTTTCGAAAGCAATTTTTCAAACACTCTTGAGGACGGATACAAGAGTCGAACTGGAATTTTCAAAGAAACTTTTTAAAACCCACAGTTGAAAAGCAAACAAACCATTTTTTGAAAACACAATGAGCAAGTATCTAAGAGCCCATGGATAACAATGGATAGAAAGGGTGCTAACACCTTCCCTTTCTATAACCTACCTCCCGAACCGAGAGCAATCTCTATAAGGAATTTTTCTGTGCTTTTGTCCTTTCCATTTGGAGAAAATAAAAGACGGTGGCGACTCTTGCTTCCGCGACATTTCGCGAACCAGCGTTAAACAGTCAGTTCCAGATCCACCGATCACAATGTGTAAGAGTCATCAGCCTTTGTGACCACCTCAAACCTTGCTCATTCCTCAAGACTGATTGGGGAAGATGAGAAATAAACCATCTTGCCAGTAGAGGAGTGCAACACATGAGAACACCTCTTTTCCTCATTGTTCGAGTGTGAAAAGAGTGGAGGATATCTCCAAGCAAGGTAGGCACCGAGTTGCGAGCCATGAAGATTTTGACAGCATTGACATCTATAAGCTGGTCAGGGTTTGGCAATAAGACCAATCCATAGATGAGAAGAGCTACAATCTCCTCAAAAGCTTGCAGGTCTAGAGAATTCCAGCATTCTTGAGCTTTCTCAAACAGGAACTTTGCCAAGAAACCCTTGACACCACTTCTGGTTTCCCAATGACTTGTGACATCTGATGGTTGCAAGTGCAGGGCTTGAGCAACATCTTCAGGCTTTGGATCTCTTTCTGTACCGTTGAAAGGTAGTTGATGGAGAATAGGAATCCTCAAAAGTTGAGAAAATTCCTCCAAAGTAGGCACTAGCTGGTAATCAGGAAATGTGAAGCAGTGGTGTAGGGGGTCAAAGAACTGGAAGAGAACTTTCACCATATCCTCCTCAGTGTTGGTGTTGACCAAGTTGAGAAGTCGACCGTGTCTCTCAGTAAATGGAGAATACTCTAGAATCCTTGAAGATAGCTCCTTGAGTTATGGAGGAATTCTTACAAGGTTGACTTGGATTGTTTTCCTGCGAAGTGAATCCATAACCTACAAAACAGGAACAAAGATGAATATCCAAAATCCTTGAAATGGTTAGTGGATGCATATGATGCTTCATGATTTCCATGATGTTATGCACAAGTATATATGTACAAACAAATCAGACAAGTTCCTAGTTTAGTCTTGCATGGGGTTTTATAGGTAAGCACCCTCTTGAAGTTTAGTTGGCTCAACCTGTCCTAAAAATAGTAACCGGGTTCTAAGGAGCTCAATATCACTGGATTATTTTGTGTTCATTGTTTCAGTTTAGCCACTTTACTAGCGACCAAAATATTCCAAGAAAACAACCCTCAATGAGTGTAGTATCGAGTATCTACCAACTTCGGACTGCACCAAAGCCGGTCATCTCACTACATCCTAAAAGCCCAAGTTGGTCAAATAAAGGTTCTAAAAGTCCATTAGTGCTTCATGACATCACTCAGAGGCCCCGTATTCTCTTTGATTAACTCAAAGGCTACCGGTACCCACAAATATGTCACACTAACATAGCTATTGCTTAGACCGTGTCGGTATACCCCGCACAGTTTCCACAACGTATTGTTATTTACCTATGAATGTTTCCCAAATCCGGGTAGAGGATTCAAACCCAAACAATAGAACCAAAGTGTAAAGAAAACAAGTCAAGCAAGATAAGCATGTAAAGGTGATCTAAAACCCTAAGGTAACCCCACTTTTAAATTTGTCCCCAGCAGAGTCTCCAGTTTTGTGATACGGTGGGAGAACTGACTTGAGGTTTTGCGTTTGTGTTCACAAATGTTTCGGTTTAGCAAGAGTCGCCACCGACTTTTTATTTTATCCAAAGGAAAGGTCAAAAAGCACAGGAAAGACCTTTGAGATGTTTTCTTGAGTTCGGGGGGTAGATTATGAAAAGGGAAGGTGCTAGCATCCTTTTCATCCATGGTTTTCCTTGGGCTCTTAGTTACTTATTTAGATCACTTGCTTTGCTTTTCCAATTGTTTGAAATGGTGCTTTGTGTGGTTTTGAAAGTATTTTGAAAAGAGGCCATCGTTTTGGCAATCTTTGTAATGATTCTTGTTTGAAGAATGTATACAAAGATGTTTGTCTTTTGAAAAATGTTTCAGTGTTTGAAAGTTTTGTTGGGAAATGTTTTGAAATTGTGTGTGTGTGTGTTTTGGAAAATAGAAAGGATGGTTTGAAAATTTTATCAAGTAACTAGAAGCATCTACCTACTCAAAAGTCTTTTCTACACATTTTTAACCCTTTGACATTGTTGTTTTACCATTGCATTTGGTAAACAACCCTATTTTTGGATGTTAAACGGGACGGGTGTGGGTCATCGTATGACCATGATAGCAATAGTGCCAAGTATCTTAGAAAGTTTTAGGGACTAAGATCATTTTTTTAGGCAACATTTTGATAGCGTCATCGAGGGACTATGATCTTTTTGTTTTTGTTTTGTTTTGCCAAGATACCTAGCATGCATACCATGGTCATTTTAAGGCAACAAAGTGGATGAACCCCTAGGGGTGCTTGTGTGCAAGGTGTTGTCATTTTTCATGCATTTTTATCTTGTATTTAGGTCATGCTATTTGTTTGATTTTTGGTCTTTGCATACAAAACCCTAATTTACTATCATGGCATATAATACGATAAATTGCATAATGTAAATCTAGACTATTACAACAATATTATGGGAAGGGGGGTACAAGTTTGAATAAGGGGTATTTGCACAAAATAAAATCTTAATTTACTATTACAACTCAATTGAATTTATACAACAATAAATAAATAAACAAGTATTTAAATATGGAATAAATTGTAAATATGCAAAAACTTTTTTGTATTTGTTTTATGTATGTAAAATAAATTTATTTATGTCTTAAAAAGTAAGAAAAATAAAATGATTATTTTTGAAAGGGTGGAAACCCTAGTTTTTGTTTTAAAAGAGAAAATAATGTTTTCTAATTATTTATTTATCATTTTTTTTAAAGAAAAATAATAATAATAATATATATATATAATATTAAAAAGAAATTGAAATATGTATGAAAATATTATTTTTAGTGTATAAATAATAAAAATAAAAATATAAGTATTTTTATATTATTTATAAGTTTTATTTAAAAGAAATAAAGTATATTAAACCTAATAAACTATTTATTATGCAAAGAAAAATAAAATAAAAATATGATAAAATGGAAAAAATAAAGAAAATATATTTTTGTGATTTTAAATGTTCAAGAAAAAATAATAAAGTCAGAAAATATAAAAGGAATAAAAAAAATACAAAATAAAGAAAATGGGCCAAGGGGGTGCAGAAAGTAAACAAGGTGTGTGAATAGAACCAAGCCCAAAGCGCCAGGCCCATACAAACTTCATCCCTGACCTTGTTTCGTCCCAAACACGAGCGTTCTGCAACTCAAACCTGTTCTTGCTATTCTTTGCATGAAATCAAAAATTTACAACATGAAAGTTATAGCATTTTCAATCACGATTCCAACCATATCCATTTTGTGACCTAACCCTCAAAGGACAGAGAGAATTTTAAAGACCCTAAATTCTGACCTAAAATTTTCAGCATGTTCATCATCCAAATTCTCCTAGCTTAGTTAATATAAATAAGAACTATGCATATGTACAGCTCAAGCACATTAAAGACTAAATTTTTGCTTCACAAACCTAAGCCTAAGGATGCCTAAATAAGGAGATAGAACTTTGAAAATTACCTTGTTCAGTCAAGTTTGAATATGGAAATGTAGCAACTTTGAGTGAGGCCTGAAGTTCTTTTGAGCTTGCCTGAAGTTCCCTCAACCTTTCCCAATGCTCAGCTTGCTTTGAAGTTGCTTGAAACTCCTTGTAGAACTCAACCTGCAAAGCTTCAAAATGAAAATGTTGAAGTGTGAAAATGAGGTTACAGTTGCTGAACAATGGCTTGGTTAGTTTAGGTGTGATGTATGGAATGTGTTTGAAGTGGTTCCAAGCAAAACACACGAGCCAATTTGGTTTTGGAAATGGTTCTGCAGATGATGCCCTGTTTGGGAAAGAACTTATGATTTTTGTGTTTTAGGGTGTTTGAGAGCTTAGCAAATCGTGTTTCTGGCTGGAGACAATATGTTGAACTTGTTTGAAATGATGCCAAGACTTGGTTTTAACAGATATTCAAGTTGTGGACTTTTTGCAAGCTTACTTGCTTTTGAAGCAAAAGTTGAAGTGACAAAGGAAAAGGCTGTACAGGCTAGCTCAAGGCCTGAGGAGAGTTAGTACAAATTTCCTGGTATTTGTGGACTTTGTTTGCAGCAAGAAATTGGGTCCATGGCTCAAGATAAACAAAGTTGCTAAAAGTGAACTTTATCAAAGTAGCATTGTAACCTTTATGCCATTTTTGGAATAATTCCTCGTGCAATGCTCTAAAGCTCAGAACAAAGCCATTGTCCAATGTATTTGCATACAATTTTGGAGTGTAAAAAGGATTAGAAACTGTAATGCAAGTACAAGCATGATCCAAACTGATTTGCAACTTGAACCAATGTGATAAATGCCTTGGACAAAAGTGATGATTTGCCATTTTCATTCCTTCGATTCTCCCTAACCACAAATGATCTTGGAGAGTTCTTGGACATTTTGGAAATTTTGTAACATGCTCTTTAAAACATATTTGAAATGAATTTTTAGATTCCACTTGGAACTAGGTGAAAAGTTTCCATGAAGTTAGGTTAAAAATCTGCCTAAACTAGGGCAAAATTTCACTAAGTTAAAAGGTTTATGGACCCTTATTCACAAAATCATAACTTGAGATCCAAGCATCTTTTGGGAAAACCTTGTGAATAAAAGTTGTAGATTTTGTGGAGGACTACAACTTTCATGTTGGAAGTTTTCTTTGAATCCAATTACATCATGGTGAAAAAGTTGGGAAAAAATAAGAAATTTTCATAACTTAGAAACTTTCTAAGTTATGAAATTCTTCAAACTTTAACCCTAATTTTCAAAATTAGGTTTCTTGGTGAAAAAGTTTCATGTTTTGACACATATTGATGAAAAATGACCCTTGGCACTTGATTTTTACCAAAAAGTCAAAGTTTGACTTTTCAATGTACTGTTGATTTTTGATCAGTTGACTGGGAAATTCATCTTTCAAATCAATGCATTTGAGATCTTTTGAACCTTGTGATTATGTCAAGATGATGCCATTGAGTCCTTGAAACCATGTTTGAACCAAATTTGCCATTGGCTAGGTGAAAAATCAGAAATTGCCCTTCTACAGCCAAAACCCTAATTTTGACCATTTTGCTCTTTTTATGATCTGATCAAATTTCTTGAGGAGTTGTGGTCCAAACTTGATCAAATGGTTCATATGAGTCTATAATGTTGATGTGGATAAAAAATTATGAAGTTTGACTGTAAATTGGCCACAGTTAACTTTTCCCCAATACAGTTGATTTTTATATCAAATGTCCAATTGACTGGGCAAAAATTTGATTCAAGGCTTGAAACTTGGTATGAGAAATCTTATAGGTCCAACATGAAGTATGAAAGTCACATGAGGAATTGTAAGTCCAAAAATCCTTGTGCAAACTCAAACCCTAATTTCAGGTCATCAGTGCAAGGAGAGGTCTTGAGCTGAGCAAACCGTAATCCTGTCTGGAGTCCAAAGAGTCTTGTGGGGAAAATCTTGATAAAATGAGAGGGAAAATTTTGGGGTACAACAGGAACATAGAAGAAAACCAGAGGTTGAGGGCTCAGATTTCCAGGCTCACAGGGAAGCGCCAACGTACAGATTGATCTTCATCAGTTCTTTCTCTCAGAATTTTTAGATTGTATTTTCATCTTGTACTTGAGATCATTGAAACTTCTAATCCATTTTTGAAGTTATTATAATAAAAAATTTCAGTATTTCAAATGCGTTATTATTTTGATGTTTCCAATATGTCTATAAACGTTAAATTCCTTGAAATATTAAATAATGAAGTAAAGATAATCATGTGCATTGCATGTCATGCATCATATTTCACATATTTCTTGCATTTATTATGCATACCCAGGTGTCTTACCCAGCTTTTTACTATATCCAACAAGCTGACTCATCGCTACAACACTCAGGCTAACTTAAAAAAGAAGATGGACAACTTGGAACAGGAGAATCGCGAGCTACGCGAAGAAGTTTCTGCTTTGAAGGCTGGCTTGGCCAACTTGACTACTCTGATGGAAGCTCTGGTGGTTGCTAAGAATCAGCCACCGAGTGTTCAACCTCAACCAACAAGGGCAAGTGTTGAAGTTCCTACTGTTCCTGTATCCGCTACTCCGACTATTGTTCAAAACCGTATTCCTCAGGGTTATCTGTGGGGAATGCCAGAGAATTTTGCACCTGAAGGTTTCAATTTGGGCCCTCAAGATGCTCCAGTGGTTCAAAATGTTGTTACTCCAGCACCTCATGTGGTGCATACTGTTCCTGCTGCACCTCCTTCGGTGAATTTGGTTCCGTTTGTTAATGAAAATGTATGTCGTCCTTTCCCTCCGCCGAGTGAAGACTTGGATCTTTATGACAGAATGGATGATTTCTAAGAGCAGTTTGATAGAATGAAAAGAGAGATAAAGGCTCTTAGGGGAAAATAGTTATTTGGGCAGAATGTGAATGAGTTGTGTTTGGTTCCGAATGTTAAAGTGCCTTCTAAGTTCAAGGTCCCGGAGTTTGAGAAGTACAAGGGCAACACTTGCCCTTGTGCTCACTTGGTGATGTACGTGAGGAGAATGTCTACTCACACTGATGATCAACGTTTGTTGATTCACTTTTTCTAGAATAGTCTGATTGGCGCAGCGTTGAAATGGTACATGAGTTTAGACAACACCAACATCCATACTTTTAATGATTTGGGAGAAGCATTCATTAAACAATATGGTTCAGAAAGATAGAGAATCGTTCAAAGAGTATGCACAGAGATGGCGCGAAGTGGCTGCACAAGTGATTCCTCCCATGGAGGAGAAGGAAATGACTAAAATTGTTTTGAAGACGCTAAGCGCTTTCTACTACGAAAGAATGGTAGCAAGTGCCCCAAGTGATTTTACAGAGATGGTAGGAATGGGTGTCCGCCTAGAAGAGGCAGTAAGAGAAGGCCGTTTGACAAAGGGTGAAGGATCCGGGGGTTTGAAAAAGTCAGCTTATGGGTTTACAAAGAAGAAAGAAGGAGATACCAATGTTGTCATACAAGAGACGAGAGTGAACGCTCCTAGAAGGAATTATCAGCGTCACCAGCAAGTTACCTCAGTGACTCCTGTTATGAATGCCGCTCCGACTACCGTTGCTTATCAAAGACAGTCCCATCAGGGGAACTAAGGGAATAATCAGAGAAGGAAGAACTACGACCCTATTCCCATGAGTTATGCAGAGCTACTACCAGCATTGATTCAAAAGAAGTTGGTCCAGACACGACCACCTCCAGTAGTACCATCACCATTGCCTTGGTATTACAAAGCAGACCAGACCTGTGCCTTTCATCAGGGAGCACCAGGGCATAGTGTTGAAAATTGTTATCCTTTAAGGACTGAAGTGCAAAGGTTGGTGAAGTCTGGAATTTTATGTTTCAAAGACATGGGACCTAATGTGAAAGACAATCATCTACCCAAACACGGGGGAGTGAATGCTGTGAATATGGTGTCCGGTTGTCCAGGTGACTTCCGGATTTTTGACATTAATCTGGTTAGAGGAGATTTGGTGAAGATGCACGCATACCTCTATGAATTCAGTTATTATACACATGACCATGCCGGTTGTGCTATTTGCAGTACAAACATACACGGTTGCGAGAAGATAAAGGCTGATTTACAGGAGATGATGGATGAAGGTCTAATTCATATAATCAGGCCTAGGGCAGAATATGAAGAGGAAGTGAATATGGTGTCTGGATGTCCGGGTGAATTCATAATTTTTGAGGTGGAGCATTTGAATGAATATCTCGTGCAGTTGCATGCTACCTTCTTTCGTACTGCTGGTCAGGTGGAACACCAATATGGATCATGCGTAGTTTGTTGTCAAGACCCCCGAAGATGTTCTATTGTGAGAGAGGGTGTTCAATTGCTGTTAGACAATGGAACTATCAAGATCACAGGTCAGAGAGATGATTATCACGAGATTGATATGGTTGAAGTTTGTTTGATGGGAGAAGAGTCTGAGGAAGAGTATACCTCTGTGGATGAGTATTTCTCTTCAGACGAAGATTTGTTTGCCGGAAATGACCTTTTGAGGGTTGATTGTGTTGAGGAAGGGGTAAACATCATTGTACCTTGTTTTGGTGCACCCGCTCATCTTGAGGTGGAGTACCATAGCAAACCAGCTGTTACCCCATTGGTAATTAGTCTGTCTGGACCTGTTTCCTATAAATCAGATAAGGATGTGCCTTACAAATACAACGCCACAATCTTAGAAGATGGGGTGGAAATTCCCATCCACTTAATGCCAGATGTTGGAAATATAGCTGATAATAGCAGGGTGACCCGTAGTGGTCGTGTGTTTGTGCCGGTTATTCGAAGAGATGTTGTTGCCTAAGAAGACTGCAGGAGAGACTAGTGGAGCCACATTAGAGAAAGAAGTGGATGATATCTTGAAGATAATTAAGATGAGCGACTACAAAATTATAGATCAGCTATTGCATACTCCTTCAAAGATATCCATCCTCGCTTTATTGATGAATTCCTCCGCTCATAGAGAATCACTGATGAGAGTACTAGACCAAGATTTTGTAGAGAATGACATGCTGTTAGATCAAATCAGAAGCTTAATTGGAAACATTACGTCATGTAACAACTTGAGTTTCTGCGATGATGAGTTACCAGATGAAGGGAGGAATCACAGCCTGTCCCTCCACATATCCATGAACTGCAAGAATGACTCTCTATCCAATGTGCTAATTGATAATGGATCTGCGTTGAATGTTATACCAAGAAGCACCCTCATGAAGTTAAAGTATCAAGGAACACCTATGCGTCCGAGTGGCATCATTGTGAAGGATTTTGATGGGTCGAGGAAATCTGTCATCGGTGAAGTGGACTTACCCATCCATATAGGACCACATTTATTCTTGATAACCTTCCAGGTAATGGACATTATTCCCGCATATAGCTATTTGCTAGGACGGCCATGGATACACGAAGCAGGGGCTGTCACTTCATCTCTACACCAGAAGCTAAAATTTGTGCATGAAGGGAAGGTAGTGATCATAAATGGGGAGCAGGCATTGTTGATATCCCATCTATCCTCTTTCAGTATTGTAGAAGTGGATGAGGCTGTTGTTGGAACCCAGTTCCAAGACCTATCCATTGACAATATAAGGAAGAATGAGAATTTCATGGTCTCGCTGAAGGACGCGCAACAGGTTGTGTGAAATGTTCATAATACAGTTTGGGGATGACTTGTTGATCCACCTGTGAACAAGAATAGAACTGGTTTGGGTTTCTCTTTGAGGAATGGCAAAGGCGAAAGTTTGAAGTCAAACTCTTCTGTGAACAGTTATCATGATGTTTTCCGCAGTAGAGGCTACCTCCATCCAATTGGTTCTGGAATTAATGATGTTGAAGAGGATGAAGCAGAGCAGGAAGTACCGAATTATGTGACGCATAGAGTCCGAGTTCAGAACTGGGTCACCATTGATATTCCTTCTTGCATACATGTTTCAAAGTAATTTGTTTTGTTAATTTGTTTCTTTCTTTTGAAAAGCTTTCACTCTGCCCAAGGTGGAAGTATTAATGTTGTAGGGCTTATCTGTTTGCTATAACTATTAAGATCATTAATAAAAGTTGTCTTTGCTTCCAAATTATGTCTTTTATTTTCTGCTTTTTCCTGGGAAATGGTAATAAAAAAATTAAAAAAATAAAAAACCCTTTCAAAATAAATAATAGCTGAAAATTAATCTGCATAATCACTTGTTATATGTGTCAGTTTCTAAAAGCAATCATAAATCATATGTGCAGATTAATTAAAAAACCCGTTGAATACAATGACTTTGCAGCCTCTCCCAACTTTGATTGTCCTGTGTTTGGGGCTGAAGAAGAAGATTATGATGAGATTCCAGAAGAGGTCTCACGGTTGCTTGAGCACGAGGAAAATATCATTCAGCCATATAAAGAGCCTTTGGAAGTGGTTAATTTGGGTTCAGAAGAAGATCTGAAGGAAGTCAACACTACTAAAAAAAGACATTTGAGAAAAGGTTTTTACATCGGGTATCAAAATATATGATGTAAAAAATACAATTAACAAACTTTTTACATCAGGTATTTATTTGCAATGATATAAAAAATATGAAAAAAAATATATTTCGCTACCTATTACATCGGGCAAACGCATCCACCGATGTAAAATTTTTCAGAAAAAAATACGGTGGCATTTTTGTAAATAAGAAACAAGGTAGTAGAAATATTAATAAAAAACATGCAACATATTACATCGGTTGACTAAAAACCGATGTAATATCTTCACAACAGATATTAATATAAAAAATAAATTAAAGAATAAATTAATTTTTTCGCAACTTATTACATCGGTGGAAGTTTAAACCGATGTAAAAAAGTCAGAAAAAAAGCTTGCATCAGGGATTAGGATGCACCGATGTAATAGGTGCAAAACCCTTACATCGGTTGTAAGGATCCACCGATGTAATAGGTTGTCCACTAAGTCAACCCTTACATCGATTATGCATTTCCACCAAGGTAATAGCTTCCAAACCCTTATTTCCCAAATTTCATTATTTCCACTGTATAATATTCCTTGGCCACCGTTTCCACTGTACAATCACGCTCATGACCCAACCACCGATGTTTCACTCCTTTCCACTGTACGCTCACGCTCACGACCCAACCACCGTCGTTTCCCAGCCACCATCATCGACCACCATTTCCGAAGGTTTTCGACCGCCATTTCCGAAGGTTCTTCGACCGCCGTTTCCGAAGGTTCTTCGACCGCCGTTTCCGAAGGTTTTCGACCGCCGTTTCGACCGCCGTTTCCGAAGGTTCTTCGACCGTCGTTTCCGGTCGTCCTCTTCGACCGCCGTTTCTGGTCGTCCTCTTCGACCGCGGTGGTTTCCGTTCGTGTTTTCGCCGTTTCTAATGAGGTAGATGATGACCTTGAATTTAAAAATACTTAGTGGCATGGATCATATATGGGTGAGTTTCAATTTGTGAAGTTACTGTTCTTTTTTCAATCTCTCCAAGTTTAACTTTTTCTTATTTTTTCAATTAAATTTTCGAAAATCATTAGTGTATTTGTAAAGGTTTTGTAACTCAGAATTGTCTTAGTTATTAGTTGATACTGCTACAAGAATTATGTTTTATAGCTCCTTTTTCCTTTTTGTCGTTGTTGCTGAATTTGTTTGTGCTATGTTTGATTTCTCAGCATCCAATGACACTCAAAAGTACCACAAGTCAATAAATAGAATGCATAGATCATTAGTATCATCTCACAAGAGCATGAGCAAATCCTTCTCTAATGATTCGCAATCCAAGGGATCCATTTCTATGCTTCATGGGTGGACAGTAACATTTTTTCTCCTCACTAATTGATTCTGCTACTCTGTTATATTATATACAATTATTTTATTGATGATTCAACAACTATTATACATATTACGTAGAAGGTTAATTTGAGCAAATTTGAAATGGTTGCATTCTGGAGATATTGGTGACACTTTAAATTGGTAAGCAAATTGTTTTACTCATCTTTTTTTTTTGCTATTGTAGTGTGGAATAAAATCTTACATAATAGATGGATATGTAGGTGGATGTTGTTCCAAACCCGTCCAAAGAGCAGTTGGTAGATGTTATTCATAGGCCTTTCATGTCACAAGTGCATTACGATATTTGTTTCTGTTTTGTTAGTATTTGTTCAGTTTCTATAACACTTTTATTTGGTTGAACATTATATGTGGTTCCAACCGAATTTGGTTTCCCTGCTGTCACAAATCACATGCTTCCATAGAGTATGTACATGGTAACCACTAGATCCAGATAAACCAAAATCTACTTGCTTTCTGCATAGTCTGATCTTTATTAAATAATCATTGATCTTGATCAAATAATCATTGATCTTGATAAAACTACATCAATGCATTAGATTATGATCCACTTCCCTTGGTACTATATAACATATTTAGCAATACTAAGTAGTAAGTATTGTCCGGATCTCAATTAGTACTAGGTTGATTAAGGGATTATATATAGAATGACTCTTTTGAAGATTTATTTTGTATACACCTAGATACTATGTGATGAAAAATATGTTGGATATTGTCTCTGCTAATATAACCCAGAATTGGATGCAGGTACTAAAAATAACTTTACTTTGTTATTTACTTTTTTATTTTTCGACTTAATATGAATTTTTAAAAATTAACTCTATATTGTTATATTTATGTATTATAGGTATTTGATGACCCAACAGAATTAACACAAGATGATTTGTATGATTTGTGACTTCGTTGGGAAAAATGTTTCTTTGAGTTACATGAAAATTAAGTTTATCTTGGTGAGTTTTATAGAATTGTATAAGTTGTGGTTTTTGCACAATACATATGGTTTTTGCACATTTATTGAGTTTCTTGATTTTTTTGCTGATGTTAATTGTTATTATTTATTGTCAGGCAATGTGATTTTGGTGTTGTCTACCGAAGATTTTATATTGGTAATTTAAGTTTGAAAACTTATAAATAGTTGAATATTTTTGTATATTTTATGAATAATATGTAATTGTAAGTTTTGAAAAAAGACTTATAAATAGTTGAATATTGTTGTATATTTTGTGAAGAATTTGTAATTGTAAGTTTGTTTGTTGTAATACAATACAAGTTTGCAATACAATTGTTCAATTTGTAAGTTTGTTGTGAAAAATATGAAAACATCGACCTAGATGTGATATATGTGATGTTGGAAAGCTATTAAATCTATATAGAGACATAAATATAGTCTGTGTGATATTGGAAAAATATGAAAAAATGGGTACAAATTATATTTGTACAGGGAAACATCCAGAAAATAAATAATCTATTCCAAAAAAATTTCATACATTTTACATCGGTTATTAGTAAAAACTGATGTAAAAACTTTCAAAAAGGGACTTTTTACATCGGTTGGGGATAATAACCGATGTAAAAATTCGCGTCACTGGGGACCTTTTACATCGGGTATTACTTCCAACCGATATAAAAAACTGGATCAATTTTTTTATAAAATGTGCATAATAATTGTTTCTTACATCGGTTCTTATATTATAACCGATGTAAAAAAGGGACTTTTTACATCGGTCCCAGAACCGATGTAAAAAGTCCCTGATTTACTATATCGCCTGACTTTACATCGCATCCTGATTTAAAGAGCGGGTTGATTGAGCTGTTGAAAAAGTATGTGGATATTTTTGCTTGGTCTTATCAAGATATTCCTGGCCTAGATACAGACATTGTCGAGCATCGTTTTCCGTTGAAGCCAGAGTGTCCGCCAGTTAAACAAAAGTTGAGAAGAACCCACCCGGATATGGCAGTAAAGATCAAAGACGAGGTCCTAAAGCAGATTAATGCTAGTTTTCTTGTGACGTCAGTGTATCCTCAATGGATTGCCAATATGGTCCCAGTATCGAAAAAGATAGAAAAGTCCGCATGTGCGTAGATTACAGAGATCTAAATAAAGCTAGTCCAAAAGATGATTTTCCACTGCCTCACATTGACATGTTAGTGGATAGCACAACAAAATTCAAGGTATTCTCTTTCATGGATGGATTTTCCGGGTATAATCAAATAAGAATGGCTCTATAGGACATGGAGAAAACAACGTTTATCACACTAACTTGATCTGATGCCCTTCAGGTTGAAAAACGCTGGTGCAACGTAACAGAGGGCTATGACAACCCTATTCCATGATCTGATGCACAAAGAAATCAAAGTATATGTTGATGATATGATTGCCAAATCCAAACTGAAGAAGGGCATATAGAATATTTGTTTAAGTTGTTTCAGCGTTTGAGGAAGTATCCTCTCTGCTTGAATCCAAATAAATGCACCTTCGGAGTTAGATCGGGGAAGTGAGATATTTTCCACTTGGGTGTTGAGTGAGGCATTGTTGATTTTAAAATCCAAGCCATATCCTCCACTTTGAGATGATGCAAATTCTCCTTTCTCATAATTGTGGGTAGTAAGTATGTTTTCCACACTGACAATGACGATGATGTCTTATCTCTTAAAATTAACCAACACACTTGTGTTTCAAACTTTTAAAAGAGGAACTACGTGTACCCTGATCCCCTATTTCACGAAAGGTGGTACGTAGGCACTAAATGTTCACAACCACGGCGGGTGCAAAAATCATAAAAAATATATTTCTTTTCTCACCTCCACCGTCCATTTTATATACAACACATTTTTTATAGCCAAAATATACAGATTTTTCAAAGAGGTTCCTGTGGAGTACCGTAGATGTTTAGGGTGCTAATACCTTCCCTTTGCATCACCAATCCCCTAACCTTGAATCTTTCCCCATCTTTTTGGGTTATTTGCTCTTTTCCCATTCCTTTGGAAACAATAAAGCACGGTGGCGATTTTTATTTTTGATTTGTAAAGTCTAGTCAATCCAATGGCTTAGTCCAGAACATTTCTACCACTACAGTTGGCATTGTGATTAAAGCATGCTTTTCAAGAATGGAAATGGTGCCTTTGTGCTAAAAATGGAAAGATCACTTATACAATTCTTAAACCATGTGTACCATAGCTCAAAAGTTTGTGTAAGAATAAAATTATGGTGGGATTTGCAAGTTAGAAAGCCTACAACATAATATTATGCAGCATAGCATGTAGATTGGATTATGTGTTCTTCACCAAAATGGCCTGTAATTCAAGAATGGATGCCCAACTTCATGCCTTTGAATCTCCTAGCTCAAGTATGATAAATTCATGCTTTTTGATGTTTAGGAAAGATTGAACCATTGTATACAAATTTCATATTTACAACTTTGGCTAAATCATACTGGAACTTGATGAAAATTGGCCAAGAAATTGAGATAAAAACTGACCAAAACCTGTTGGAAATTTCTCTAAATGTTAGATGAAAATGTCATGACTTCATGGACCTGTATCTTCAAATCTAAGAATTTTTTGGACATCAATCCTCTAATACAAAGTTTTAGAATTCATCAAGATCTACAACTTTTATGTTGAAAGTTTTCTTTGAATCATCTTGTATCTTGGTGAAAATTTGTCATGAAGTAATGAAATTATCAAGGTTAAAAACACTTAGAATTTTCCTAAGACCTGGAAATCTTGACTTTTTGTTGACTTTATTGACTTTCTTGATTCTTGTTGACCAAGTTTGATATACTTGAATGTCTTGATGAATTTTGATTTTTGAACTTCAATGTTGACCAAAAAAAGTAATAGTTTGACTTTTTGGTGTATTGGTTGACTTTTCGTTAGTTGATCCAAATTTCAACTATCAATTCATTGATCTTGAGAAATGATTTGAGCCATCAAGTTAGGTCAATATGTTGTGTTCGAGTCATTGAGATTATGCTTCAAGCCATTAGTTCATGTATTAAGTCACAAGTCAATGATCGATCATTCTCAGTCAAAACCCTAATTTGGAGGCTTAGCGCTTGGGAGGTGAGCTTGTCTGATCAAAACCCTTGAGAACCCTTGAGGAATTGAGATCTTTGGCGAGAAACGTCTTAAGAAAGGAGAGGGAAAATTTTGGGGAACAACAGGAGGGAACAATATCCATAACCTGGAAAATAATCTAGAATAAGTGTGGCCCTATGTGAATAGGCAAATCTACTTCTCCGATGACAAACTTCCTCGAACCATCAAATGCTTTCACTACAATGCCACTTGGGCACATGATAGCTTCCTGGTATTTAAGGTTCATGAGTGTACTCCTTGGTATGACATTCAAAGCAGACCCATTATCAATCAACACATTGGACAAAGAGTCATTCTTACAATTTATGGAAATATAGAGATCCAGGTTATGGTTTCTTCTTTCATCGGGAAATTCGTCATCACAAAAGCATAGTTTATTACAAGATGTAATATTCCCCACAACATTTCTGAATTGATCCAGAGGCATGTCACTTTCAACAAAAGCTTGATCCAACACTCTCATTAGAGATTCCCAATGAGCACAAGAGTTCATTAGTAAGGATAGAATGGAAATCTTAGATGGAGTTTGCAACAACTGATCCCCAATCTTATAATCAATCATCTTGATGATTTTCAACAAGTCATCCACATCCTTTTCCAAAGCAGCACAACTAGATTCTCCCATCACTTTCTTAGATTTAATATTCTCAACAACCTTTTTATCATAATTAACATCTCCTTGAAAGGTAGGAGCGAAGACACGACCACTACGGGTTACCCGACTAGCTTCAGCAATATTCTCGATATGGGACAAAGGTTGGATTGGAATTTCCATACCATCTTCCAGGATAGTTGCATTGTACTTATAAGGCATAACTTTGTCTAATTTATATGGGGCAGGATCAGGCAGACAAATAACCACTGGAGCAACAGTAGACTTGCTATGGTACTCAATCTCTATGGGAGCAGGAACAACAGAAACATATTCATCATCAGACGTGGCCTTAACTGAGTAATATTCAATCATGTTGACTCTATTGTAATCATCTATATTACCTGTGACTTTGATAGTATCATTATCTAACAACAATTGAACGCCTCTTCTTACGATAAAACAACCACGAGAATCCTTACAGCAGATATGACAGGACCTATAATGATGATCTTCTTGGCCATCCATGTGACACAACGTAGCGTGCAGCTGTACCAGATTATCATTCATATAATTCACATAAAAAATATGGAATTCACTGGGACATCCATAAACCATATTCACGTCCTCTTCATACTCAACCCTTGGTCTGATTATTTGGATAAGACCTTCATCCATCATTTCTTGAAGATCATCTCTTACCTTATCACATTCATGGATATTTGTACTGCAAATACTACAACCAGCATGGTCATGTGTATAATAGCTGAATTCATAGAGATCTTCATGCATCTTCACTAAGTCCCCTATCACCAAGTTGATATAAAAAAATCTCGAAGTCCCCAGGGCAATCGACAACCATATTCACGGCATTTCCACCTCCATGTTTGGGTAGTGGATTATATTTCAATTAGGACCCATATCTTTAAAATATAAGAGGCCATATCCCACCATCTTCCGCACTTCATATTTCAAGGGATAATAGTTTTCGATGTTGTGCCCTGGGCCTCCTTGATGAAAATCACGAGTCTGATCCACCTTATAATACCATGGTAAAGGTGAAGGTATAGTAGGGGGAAGCCTAGTCTGCACCAATTTATTCTGAATCAAAGCCAGAAATAACTCTGCATAACTCATAGGAATAGGGTCAAAAGCTTATCTCTTCTAACCTTGCCCCTGATTATTTTAAGAAGGTGCTCTCGGATAGGCAATAACAGTCGGAGCTACATTAACGACTAGAGTCACAGAAGAAACTTGTTGTTGGTACTGATGACGTCTTCTTGGTGGTCTAAACTTTCTTTCCTCAGCGACATCATTTGTTTCACTTCCTTACTTTCTAGAAAACGCATATGACGATTTCTTTGTTCCTTCATCTTTTGTCAAGTGTCCTTCCCTGACAGCCTCTTCCAGAAGAATACCCATACTTACCATCTCAGTGAAATCACTCGGTACACTGGCAACCATCCTTTCATAATAAAATGATCCAAGGGTTTTCAGGAATACCTTGGTCATCTCTGGCTCTCCAATGGTGGGTACCACTTGGGCAGAAATCTCACGCCAACGCTGTACATACTCTTTGAACGACTCCTTATATTTCTGATCCATTGCTCTCAATTGGTCACGCTTAGTGCCATAAACATATTGTACTTATACTGCTTGATAAAATCTTCACCTAAATCATTGAAGGTGCGGATATTGCTACTGTCCAAACTCATATACCATTTCAAAGAGGCACTCATTAAACTATCCTGGAAGAAATGAATAAGCAGGCGTTGGTCATGAGTATGGGTAGACATATTTCTAATATACATCACCAAGTGGTCACAGGGGCAGGAGTTGCCCTTGTACCTCTCAAATTCTGGAACCTTAAACTTTGTTGGAACTTTCATGTTGGAAACTAAGCAAAGCTCACTGACGTTCTGTCCAAATAATTCCTTTCCTCAAAGAGCCTTAATTTATTTCTACATTTCAACGAATTGGTCTTGAAAGTCATCCAATCGGTCATAGAATACCACACTTTCACTTGGTGGAGGAACATGACGATAAACTTCATTATTAATAAACGACACAACATTCACCGTAGGAGGCGTAATATAATGAATCTCATTTCTAACAATAGGAGTAACGTGCACCACAAGAGGTACATGAATAACATCAGTTTGAGCAAATGGAGCAACTTGAGCATCAGGGTTGTAACCTTCTGGCATGAAACTCTCAGGAATTCCCCATGGGTAACCTTGAGGCATACGGTGTTGAACAATAGTAACTGGAGTAACAGAAATTGGAACCAACGATAGCTCGAAAATAACAGTTGTCTGTTGTGGCTGAGTAGACAGAGGAGGAGGTGGTGGAAGATTCTGAGCAACCACCAATGATTCCACCAAAGTAGTCAGATTCGCTATACCGGCCCTCAAAGCAGTAACTTCTTCATGCAGCTCGTGATTCTCCTGTTCAAGATTCTCCATTTTCTTCCTGGAATTAGCTCGAGTATTGTATTGATGAAATAACATGTTAACTGAACGACGTATAGAAACATAATAAGACACCTGGGTATGAACAGAAATGAAAAAAAAATGCAAAATTATGCATGATATGCAATGCATATGATTTATTTATCACTATTAATATTTCAACGAACTCAAAGAATTATAAACAATATGCAAATATCAAAGTACTAATACATTTTGAAATACTAAAAATTTTATTATAATAACTTCAGAATGGATTACTACTTTTAGTACAAGTTTCAATAATCCTAAGTACAAAAGAACAAAGTTGGAATCTAAAACCCTAAGGAGCCAAAGCCGATGAATATCTCTCCACACACTAACACTTTCCCATGAGTCTTGCAACCTGAGCCTTCAACTGCTTGTTCTCTTCTACATACATGTCGGCGACTTCTTTCCAACCACCAGAGTCAGGAAGTGAGCAACTAGGTCCTGGATGAACTCTAGAGGAAAATAAAACCTCTTGCTTCCATCATCTCCACAGCATGACTCTCAAGAATCTCGATTAAGTCATCCTTCTCTCTAAATTCTGTTTGGTATGACATCTCTAAAGTCTGACACTTGTCCTTCCATGCTTCCTTCTCTTGTTGCATCCTAACAAGGGCAAGATGAAGTTCTTCCACATAATCTAAAAGGGGAGGAGTAGTCCTCATAAACATATCAGGTATAGGTTCCTCTTGAGATTATGGCATCTTCAACTGAATTGCCCTTGCTTGTACCCAACGGAGATGAGACTCCAAAGAAATGACCTTTCTTGGTCCAAAATCTTTTCTACTCTTCCTATGAATATCGCGCAAATCCTTTGCAATTTCTTCTTTAGCTTTCTTATGATCCTCTCCTTCTTTGAGAAAGAAACCACTCAGATGAATACTATTTTTCTTGCCTCTCATCGGATATCCAAGTTGACGACGTTCAAGAACGGGATTGTAATTAATTCCTCCCTTTGTACCAAGAAGAGGTACATTATGTAAACTACCACATCTATCAATAATCTCCACATCATAATAAGCCTAACGATGCCAAACAATGTCGGAATGAGTGAGAGCCATAATCTTCGGGGCCCAATGAGGTTCCTTCTTAATATCCCAAAAAGCAACAGACCGGGGTAAGTGAAAAATAAACCACTGATATAACAACAGTGTGCACAAATGATCATCCCTCCATGATAGAAATCCTGAAGATGGATGGAATAAAAAGTATCTCCTAATAGTGTAGGGACTGGATTCCCCATTGAAATGATCCTATTGGCGTTGTCATTCACAAATTTGTTGACATTAGGAAATAAGAACAACCCATAGGAAAGCAAAGCAAAGATAGCCTCAAAAGAAACTGTACTCTTCATCTTAGCAAAGTAGCAAGCTTTCTCCAATAAAAATTGAGCGGGTAAACCATTGTTCCTTTGGTAGTCATGTTAGCCTCAATCTCAGACTTCCCTAAATGTGTCATGGTAGCAATCTCATGAGACTTGGGCTCTCCCTCTAAATGAGTAAAAGGAACACGATCAGTAATAGGTAAACCAAGTAAGTAAGAATACTCCTCCAACGTGGGCATCATCTAATAATCAGGGAAAGTAAAACACTAGCACAACGGATCATAGAACTGGACCAATGTAGAAAGAATAACCTCCTTTATCTTAAGCTTCATAAGAGACACAATGGATCCATACTTCTTCTGAAAATCAGTAGAGCTCTCAATCTCGGGAATCAAACTCATCAGTTCCTCTATCTTAGGATCCTTGAAACTGTACTTCTGAGTCTTTATTTTTCCATAATACATGGTCAAAAAGTACCTGATATGTTTGCAAAAAGTCAACTTTAAGTCTCTTGAAACAATTTGTTTAAAGATTGCTCATGGGTGCATGAATGCATGATGCAACAATCACACACAAGATCATAAACATGGGGGGTTCATAGGTTCAACGTCACGAGCATGAAGTCAAAGTTAATACCCACAAGGTATGGAGTAATATTTTATCACCTACCGAACATGGTTCTAAAAGGCTCCCAGAATCTACGTCCTTCCTTCAGATATTACCAACATCTCGATTAACTCAGTAATTAGTAATATTCTCAGGAAAAACTCTCGTCTAAGTGTAGTATCGCATGACCACCATTTCCGGATTACTCCGTCATAGTTTCCACACTACACCTAAAAGGCCAAAATGGGTTAAGGTTTCTAAGGTTCTCAGTTTCAGCAGGCTCCCAGGTCGAAAGCAACACGTCTTCCCGATTAATCAATAAATGATACTACAGTCAAAGGGGATTCCACTGAGTGGGGGATCTCATGCCTCATTTTTTTGGATTACTCCCTCAAAGTTAACATGACTATATTGTCCGTCCTATGTTAAGTTTGCCCAAGTTTGGGTAGAGGATTTATGAGAAATCACCAAGCACCCTAAAAACCAGGAAACTCCAGACAAACATATATACAATATATAACATACAACAAATAATAGAACATACAAAAAAACAAAGATATGCTCAACCCACTTAGAGATGGACTAGCATTTGGTCAATCTTTCCCCAGTGAAGTCGCCATTTTTTCTATAGCGGGCGAAATGTTGAGACTAAGCCATTAGATTGACTTGACTCACACATATAAAATAAAATTCGCCACCGTGCTTTATTATTTCAAGAGGAATGGGAAAAGAGTGAATAACCCAAGAAAGAAAGAGAGAGAGAGAGAGAGAGAGAGAGAGAGAGAGAGAGAGAGAGAGAGAGAGAGAGAGAGAGAGAGAGAGAGAGAGAGAGAGAGAATCTAGGTTTGAGGGTTTGTTATGCAAAGGGAAGGTATTAACACCCTAAACATCTATGGTACTCCGCTAGAACCTATTTGAAAATTTGTTTATTTTGGCTATAATTGTTGTATACAAAAATAGATGGTGGAGATGAGAAAAGAAGTATTTTTTAAAATTTTGCACCCGTCGCAGTTATGAACCTTTAGTGCCTACGTACCACCTTCCGTACAATAGGGAATCAGGGTACACGTAGTTAACCTTTAATATTTTAAAACACAAGTGTGTTGGTTAATTTTAAGAGATAAGACATCATCGTCATATCTGAGTGGAAGAAATTACTTACTACCCACGATTATGAGAAAGGAGAATTTACGTCATCTCAAAGTGGAGGATATAGCTTGAATTTTAAAATAAAAAAAGCCTTACTCGACACGAAAGTGGAAAATATCTCACTTTACTATATATCGTAGAGTATAGTAGCTCGCATCACTACAAGGATTGATAAGACTCCAATATTTTGAGAAAACTTTTGAAGTAAAAAGCCAAAGTGGTAAAATGATTTAAATGAGGTTGATTGAATTTTAGTCTTCACAAAAAAATGTCAAATTATGATTATGTTGGTTAAAGTTTGATTAAGAAAATATTTTTGAAAATGCATGGACCTAAGTCCATGTTTACTATGAAAGCGGTTCAAATTTGAAAACAAGAAGAGTTTTGAAAAGGAGGGAGAAGATTTTTGAAATTAAAGAATATGGGAGGAGATGAAGGGACTATCCTAAAGCATAAGGTAAAACCTAGAGAAATGAATCATCTAACCAACAAGAATCCAACACTTGACAAAAAGAGTAAATGTAGAATTTCCATCCTTTGGATTGAAACCAAGCAAGCAAAGATATTAAACCTCTTAATAATTCCAAGATTTGGATGCATTTAAGTCTTCACAAAAATTGGGTAGAGTAACGGTTGTATACAAATGAATTCCCAATCACAGACAAATCACATAATTAGAATATCCCACATATAAAAAAAATCAACCCAATGTCTTGGGGTAAACCCCAAGAGCGCCATACAAAATAACAATCAGAGTCACAAGGTTTCAAGGGTATCAAAGGCTTCTAATCCTAAGTCCGAGAAACTCATAACTCCATTATGCTAGGGATAGTAATCAAATAGTCCAAGTAACCTTAAAAAAAATTTAATGTTCAAGTTTGTTATTAAGTGCCTTCAAAAAAGAAAAGAAAAGCTCAAGTGAGCAAAAAAAAATAAAAATGACTTAATGATAAGTGCTCAAGTGAGCAAAGATAAAATAACATGGAATGTAAATGTTAAAATAAATAGTGTGTAAAAGTAAAGGCATAAAATAAAAGCATAAAGTAAAAGCATTAATTAAAGATAAATTGTTAGTGAATTAGAAGTTAGAGGTTAGTTGAATGACCACCTTGAAACTTGCATTTGAGAATTCATTAGAAGATTGATAAGATCAAAGGTTCTCAAAAACAAGTCTCATTTGTTTTTGTCAAGTATATCATTCATTTCAAGTTCTCAAAGCGACGACGTATAATTAACGATGTTTAAATGATTCGCTTAGACCAAAGTTTATGAAGATTCATTAGAGGATTGATAAGATCAAATCCACCTGGCAATCAACATCAAGATTGTTGGATCAAAGGTTTCAAATTAAACATACTTAGGCTTGTAATCATCGATTTGAACCACGAATGATCATTACCAAAATCGGGATAAATTTAGCGCTATGTTAAGCAATCGTAAGTGGACTTATGTAGAAGTCACACCTATTTTGAGGCCAGTCAATATCAATATATGTACCACATGTTAGAGAAATGATATGTAGATCATTCTCCAACAACATGTAGTAAAAATAAGAAAGGGATAAGATGAAGAGAGAGGGGATGTATCAGATGAAATTAGGGTTTCAAATATCATCAACATCATTCATCTATTTTGGTGGATTTGGTTTTTCAATCTATCAACACCCAAGATCCAATGAGGTTGAGGAATTTGTCTCAAAATAACACCCAAGTCAGGACCAAATAAATAATAAAATAACATTTAATAAAACAATATTTAAATGGTTAATAAAAGGGAAATAATTGGTAAAACACACAAAGTATATTAAACCACCAAATAAAAATCACAAAAAAAAAGTCAGAAGTCAAACATGGATTAGTAAGTGTTGATAAATTTTCTTGGAATTTTTTTAAGTCAGAAAAAAATTTTAAAATTTAAAGAAACGTGTAAAATGAACCAAAAATTGTAAATAATAGTTAAAAATAGTAAAATCAGAAATGAAAATAAAATGAGGTCACCAATATTTATCAAGAGGTCATTGGATCCTTCCATAATTTTTTCAGATAAATCACCAAAAAGTATTTTTAAATAATTAAAGCAAATCAAAATAAGAGAAAAATTATAAAAAAATATCAAATCATGAAATAAAATTATGAAAAAAATAAGAATCATAAAGATAATATTTGAAAATATTTTTGTGAATTTTTTCATAATTTTTGAGTCATAAAGGAATTTTTTATGAATTTTTGAAGTTTAAAACAATTAAATATAAAAATCAAAAATAAAAAATAAACTCAAAAAATGTGGATTATCTGGTTATTGTCAAAATGCGTTAGTAAGTTAATCCAACGGATCAAACGCGTTATGCATATCATGGTCTTCAGGAAATAACATACGTGATCAATTATTAAACGAATTTGAAATAATGAGTGGCAATTTGTCATTGGTTGAAGACAAACACGTAGGTTATCTTCAACCACCGTCCACGCGATTTTCAGGTTCATGAAATGGAAAAATTGGAGCTCGAGATCGGTGTCATTCGCTTCGTCTCTTCAAGACGATATCAATGGTACCCTCGCGAAAAGTTTATATAAACTGTAGCTCATTCGATTTGAAGAAAACCAGAAGAAAAAAGTGAAATAGGGATTTCAAAATCCATGATCAAAACTCACTTCCAGTTAAAAACAAATGATGCAATGAGTATTAGAGTGATGAGAGCTTCATTGCAGTAACAAATTTTGAGAGAATTGATGAAGGAATCTACCTGTTGAAGTTCAAATTCAGAGCTCTGAAACTTGATTTGGCTAGCACGATTTAGGATACTTCAGGGTTTGGTTCTTCTTCTGTTAGCTTCAGTGAAATTTAGGGATGACGAATTAGCAAAGAAAATGGACTGACTAAGGCTGTAGAACCAAATTCAAAGTTACAGAATCATGAGTTATATAGAGATTTTGGCAGGGTGATTTTGGCTATCCAAGCTTGTCCAAATAAGTGGGATATCACCCTGTATTTATAGGGAAGCAAATGGGATGTTCAAGCGTGTGGAATGATGAGATTTTGAGAGAATTCGTGTGAAGTTCCATGCATGAAAACTGTGATTTATATTTGCTCTAAACTCAGCCAAAAGTTGCATTTCAAGATGCTAATCACTTCTGGAAGATTTTTAAACATGATTATAAATAAAAACATGCAACCATTTGGTGATTAGAGGCCACATTAACTAATTTGCAATCTGACTGTTTTGACAAAATAAATTTTAAGGTGCCATCTTTGAATCCATGGTGCACATAGTTCAAGGGGCTTTATGATCTCATTCTTTTTTAAATGAAAAGATTTCACCATAAACTTCCCAGTGTGCCAAGACAGGTAGCATTTGGATGCCTGAATAAAAAGTTATGATCAATTGAAATCGTGAAAAACACACTGAATTGTGGACTTAGAAAAATTTCAAGTTTTGAGTTCAAAAGTGACTTATAATCTCTTACCTTCGAACATGGCCTTCCACTCAAAATTATGTTTTGTTCAATGAAGATGGCATGAAGTAGACTTCTTATAGAGCATTGTAAAACTTTAATCATCCAAAAAAATCCAAAAATTAAGAGAGTTATGACCTTGTGAAGTTGATGGAAATCCATAAAGTGACTTATAATCTTTTGAACTCTTAAGGAATCTTCTAACCATTTTCAAGCTTTGAACATAAAAGAAGAGTTGAAGTTCATACTCTTAAGATCATTTTGAAAAAATAATGGGCTTAATGAGGTAAAAATTGACCAAATTATGATCATTTAAACTCAAACCCTAAACTCAAAGGCCTTTCAAGGAGACTTGTAATCTTTCTTAATCATTAATGATCTTCCATTCAAAATTACCCTTAGATTTCCGAAGAGAGCTTGTTAATGACCCTTTAAAGAGAATCATGGCTTTGGAGTCACTCAAAATCTAAAAAAATGAGTAAGATATGGTCCTTGGAAGTCAATAAACTCTAGCTCAAAGCGTGCCAAAAATGACTTGAAACCCCTTTCAACTTTTGATGATTTTTCTTGCACAATTGGATCTTGCCATGTTAAGAGAGGTTGTTGTTGATGATGATAAGAATACATAGAAAAAATAACCAACTTAAAATGTTGAAAATTGAGGGAGTTGTGCACTTGTGATCACTGGGTCAAACATTTACTCCATTAGGTCAAACTTGTTGAACTAAACTTTGAATATTTTGATCTTTCTTGGCTAAACAAAACATGATGAATCATAATAGGTCTTGAAATGATATTGTATTAAAGCACACTCATAAATATGGAGCTTAAGTCTCAATGAAGCTTTTTGAAGAAGGCATGGAAATAAACACATGAACCTATCTCTTTGGTGAATGTCAACACCAATCTCGAGGAATGTTTGACCCAAATAAGGTGAGAGAATTCTTTAAGCCAAAAATATTTGACATTATAGACATAGTCGTGAAACATGAGCTCTTGCGATCCATTGAAGAGTCATTTGATTGAGAACCAACCCTAAACCCTAGGCTAGATGGTGAGATGAATGCATAAAAGATCTGCTAGAACATCAGGAAGTTCTGATGAACTCAAGATTATCCACCAAATAAAATATTGATCTTCTCAAGGCAAGTTGGGTGGGATCTCATTGGATCTTTGGATTTCTCAAGAATCTTTGAGATATTAGGGTTTGATCTTAAGTTTCCATCTACTAAGATACTCAATAAGAAATTAGGGTTAGGGCCCCTTTCAAACTCTTGGTTCTCAATGACTCAAATATATCCTAAGGCACGTTCATATGGATTATGGACTCTTGGCTGGAATTATTTGAAGTTCAATTACTTGATTTTTGATGATGTGGGTCATCTGAGCAAAAGTCAACAAAAGTCAACTATTGACCAAGTGGACTTTTGGTCAAAGTTGAGGACAATGATCATGTTTCAACACCGTATGACCTATAATTTAAGAAAGGAAAGAGAAAGATTTTTGAAGCTAACTTGTTCATGAAGGTACCTTTCTTTACTGTGGATTAAGGCAGGCCTACGTTTAATTTAATCAGACAATTCAGATTTTTTATGAATTGGTCACTCAACTACAAAGATTTTGGTCTTATAAGCCTTGAAATAATGTTATGATGATTGGGCTTAATCATGGTTCTTAAGAGACTTCTTCATTGCAAGTGAATTATTTTTGTGGTTCTTTTAAAAAATACATACTTGAAGTTGGTTTTAGTTTGAGTTTAGAGTCAAAGTTGATGAAGTTTATTTCTTTGTCACATTACATATTCCTCTTTCTATCCATTTTTATCAAAAAAGTCTTTATCATTTGGTCATTATTTTGGAAGTATGATTCAAGGTTTCTTGGATTTCTCAAGGGTAGGTTTTAAAATAAGTGTTACAAAAGGATTTATGGTATTCATTTGGTATGACAAGTTTTATTCAAAATATTGTCAAAACCATTCAAATATTGCATTCAAGATTTCAATGGAAGATACAAGTTACAATATTCTAAATTGTTTCTTTTCATTAATGCTTAATAATTCAAAGCTACACAAAGTTTCATTTTTATTCAATTTTACAAGCATAAAATTGAATACACATGTTTCTATTTTCACTACCAATTATAAGTCCTTAAGTCTCAAAGTTTAAATTACAAATGGATACAAGTTTATTCTAAAGACTAAAAAGATGTCCTCTTTATCTTCAAAGCTTCCAACTTCATATTTCCACCCAAACTCCTACAAAGCCATGCCACGATTTCCCTTGCCATTTCCATCTTTCTCCCATCAATCCATTGTTGCTCACATGAAACAAAAGAAAAAGGAAATTCGTTAGAAAACAAAACCTGGACAATAAACAAGAAAGTTTTCAAACAAGTTTTCTTTTAAATTTAATCATTATGGTTTTATTTAAAGAATCAGAAAAAGGTTTGTTTCTCAATCATGTTCAAGTGTACATTAAAGCCTCATACAAAATTGGGTTTAATCATAGGCCTAGGTCTATTTATAATCACAAATAAATTTGGTTCACAATAAACAAATTCAAAGAAGTTCAAAACAAAATTCCAATCACATTTCCAACCCATTAGCAAAGATTTTAAAAAATAGAATTCCATCACAGTCCAGCCCAATAGCAAATAAGATTGCAAACCCAATACGCAACAAAAGCCTCATACAATTTTGTTCTATCAGTGTCCTAAGAAAATTCTCTACTGCAAATCACAAAAGTTTGTTTTTGGTTCACAATAGAAGGAAAAAATTCGTTGCAGAATGAAAACAAAATTTCATCACAAAACAATCCTGTTGTACCCCAACTTTTGCCCCTAAGATCCCTTCATCATACCATATTGATTCAATCACAACAAGATCACATTAGGACTTTTAGTTCTCCTCCCTATCTTTAGATTTTCTCTTTGAGAAATCACCAATAACTTTGACTTGTTTTCTTTTGTGATCATGCATGTTTTGTCTTGATTTTCTTTTTAATTAACAAAATACAATGTTGGTTTGTCTTACTTGTTAATAATGTAGGTAAAGGCAATTTGGCTTAGCAAGTTGATCCATGGGTTCATGAGTTTATTTCCATGCCCTACCTAATAAAGCTTGAGGAATCCAAACCTCACCATTGAAGTTATTTTGAAAGAAATGGAATGGAAAGGTGATTTTGGTTCACCACAATACAAAGTTATCAATATTGATCCAAAAGTACAAGTGGTTGATTGAAGAAATAGTCATGTTTTGACAAGATTTTGTTCCATTTGTTACAAGTGCATATTTCTCTCAATTCTCAAGATATGGAAGTGGTTTGGATGGCTATGAGTTATCATTATCATCCTCAACAACTTCTATTTACAAACCAAGAGTGTTGGCACAAGAAGGTTGTTCAAAATTGTCAAAATTCCTCAAAGCATTTTCTTGATCTAGGAGCAAGGGTTTTGAACTTCAAAGAAGTATATCTTGCTCATATTTTGGTACTTTTGAGTGATTTCAAAGACATCCTTCTATTCAAAGGGTTATTGACAAATCACTTTAAAAGTTTCAAGGAGTTTTCATGTGGGAGAGACTTTATGATGAAGAAAGATTACAAGTCCTCCAGATGAACCCCCAATTTCTCATGTGTGACTTCAAATGATCATAACTTGGTCAATTTTTATCACCTTGATCCCAATCTTTTTCCACAATGATCTTGAGGAAGTGAAATTCATGCCTTCTTTTATTTTCAAAGTGAGAAAAAGGATGGAGGATGCCCTAAGTATAATAAATATTATAGGTCATTTCATGATTTTTTGCCAACTTCAACAATTCATAACTCTCTCAATTTTTGGAGATTTTGAATGGTTCAAGTCGCAAAATGTAATTCAAGAGGTCTATTTCATGCCATATTTTTTGGTCGAGAGCAAATTACAAGTGGAAGGCCATGTTTGGATTCAAAACATTATAGGTCACTTTTGAAGAAAAAATTGAAATATTTCTAAGTATGGAAAGTCAACCTTTTTTCCCCAACTTTGACTCAATGCAACTTTCAGCTCAAGCATCCATTTGATTCCATTCTTTTTCCATTGCAAAGCTTGTAACCTCATCTTTCTAAAGCATCAAGAATCATGCCTTAAGACCCCTTGAGCTGAGAATGCCATTGGATTTAACTTGGTAACTTGGAACTGAAGTTTCTTCATAAGTCATAAATTGAAATTCATATTTTGGCCTCTAAACATCAAATTAGCACGCGTTTGTGATCTAAACATGTTTAACCAAGTTTCCAAAGGGGATTGGAGCCTTAAAATGCATGGATTGGATGAGTTTTGATGCAAATCAGATCATACTTTGCTTATGCATCAGGTTCACATGATTTCCCTCCAAACTTCATCATTTCACACGCTTGAACATTCCATTTGATTCCCTATAAATATAGGATCATCCCCCATTCATTTCATCAAACTTGGATAGCCAAAATCACCCTGCCAAACTTGCTCCATAACTCAATTTTCCGTAACTGCGTAATCAGTGTTCAAGCCATTTTTAATCTAATTTTCCTATAAATTCACCTTCCTTGATCTTCCCTGAAGCTAACCATATAACTACCTTCAAGAATCGTGCCCTATATTGCTACATAGAAGTCCAGTTTCAGAGCTCTGCAACTCAACTTTAATAGGTAGATTTCTCCATCAATTCTTCAAAACTTTGATATCATTGTGATGCTCTCATTGCCTTGGTTCTAGTCGTAACACTTGCTTTTATCTGGAAACACGTTTTGACCATGAAATTTCAAATCCCTTTTCAAAACCTTCCTTCCAAATTTCTTGAGCTACAGTTTATATAAATTTGTCACGAAGATGTGGTTATCTTCGTCTTGAAGAGACGAAGCGAATGACATATGTCTGAGCTTCTGATTTTACAGTTTGAGAGACTTGAAATTCACGTTGGCTGGAGATTGAAGATGACCAACGTGTCATCTTCCAACCAATGATGATGCGCCACTTGTTTTTCTTGAAATCTAATTTAATTAAGGATTCAGTGTTTTATTCACTAATGACCATGATATGCACAGCGTGCCAGATCCCTTGGATTTGATTACTAACGCGTTTTGACTCTCATCCATTGGTCTACATCTTTTTGGTTTTTATTTTATTTTCTGATTTTTATATTTAATTGTTTTAAATTTCAAAAAAATCATAGAAAATTCATTTTTTCACTATTTTATTTTGTGTTTTGATATTTTTTATAAATTTTCCTTTTATTTGAATTGTTTTAAATGTTTAAAAATATTTTTATGCATTTTTAAATTCTGAAAAAATTATGGAATGATCCAATGATATTGTGACAAATATTGGTGACCTCATTTATATTTTATTTCTGACTTTGTTATTTTTTATCATTTTTGTTTTTTTTTACCTGTTTCTTTTAATTTTAAAAATAGTTTGACTTTAAAAAATTACCAAAAAATTTTATAAAAATATTTGAGTTCTTTTCTGATTTTTCCGTGGTCTTACTTTTTATTTCATGATTAATTTGATCATAGTTGATATTTTCCTCTCTTATTTCTATTTTAAAAATATTTTAAAACCCTTTTAATGTATATATTAAATGCAATATTATTTTGTGATTATTTTCTGGATGATCTTGGGTTGAATTTTTTATTATGAACTTTATTAACATATTAGATCCATGGTGTTGAGTCTAACTCCATAAAAATGGATGAATGATTTTAATAATAGTTTGATTAAAATTTAATTCAAATGTAGTTTGTATATTCTTCCCCACCCCTCTTCGCCTCATCCCTTTCTTATTGAACTAAGTGTTATTGGAGCATGATCTCCATATCATGTCTCAAAACAAATGGTGCATAAATTGCTATTGACCGACCTCAAAATAGGTGCGACTTCTATATAAGTCCACTTGCGATTGCTTAACTTAGCGCTAAGTTTTGTCCCGATTCGAATAAATGATCATTCATGCCCCAAACCTATGTTTGCAAGCCCAAGTATGTTAATATGATCTCTTTGATCCAATAACCTTGAGATTAATTGTGTGGAGGTTTTGGTTTTACCAATCCTCTAATGGATCTACATCACCTTTGGTCAATGCGGATCACTTAAACATCATTGATCATTAAATGGCACTTGTGAGAATTCCAAATGGATGATATAGTTGACAAAAAGCAAATGCAACTTGTTGTGTGGAGGCTTTGGTTCTACCAATCATCTAATGAGTTCCAAATGCAAGCTTCAAGAAGACCATCCAACTAGCCACTAATTATTAAACAGTTTTTACTTTATGCTTTTATTTTTTATGCTTTATGTACCCTTTACTTTAAGGATTACATTTCATGTCATTTTTATTTTACTCACTTGAAGATTTATATTCTTGTTATTTTTATTTTTATTTTTGCTCACTTGAGCTTTTCTTTCCTCTTTTAAGACACCTAATAATCAACATGAACAATAAAATGCTTTAATGATACTTGGACTATTTGGTTACTATCATCGGCATTATGGAGTATTGGACATCTTGGACTTAGGATTAGAAAACTTGGCCTATGATTGGAGACCTTGTGACCTTAATTTATATTTTGTCTGGAGTTCTTGAGGTTTATCTCAAGACATTGGGTTGCTTATTTGTTTTGTGTGCAGGTTATTGTGATTATATACTTTATTTGTAATCTGGAATTCACCCGTATACAGCCATTACTCTGCCCAATTTTCGTGAAGACTTAATACACTTGAAGTTTAGTTCTCTCAAGAGGTCTAGTATTTTTGCTTGCTTGGTTTTATTCCATAGAATGGGAGTTCTATCTTGACTCATAATGTCAAGTATTGGCTTCTTGGGTGTTAGATGGTTCTTCTCCTTATCTTTTACCTTATGCTTTAGGATAGTCCCTTCATCTCCTCCCATCTTCTTTAATTTCAAAAATCTTCTCTCTCCTTTTGAAAACTCTTTTTGTTTTTAATCTTGAACCACTTTCATAATATACTTGGACCTAGGTCCATGCATTTTCAAAACCTTTTCATAAATAAACTTCAATCAACTTAAATAATACCTTGACATTTTTTCTGAGAAGACTAAAAGTCAATCAATCTCATTTCAAACCATTTTGCCACTTTGGTTTTTTATTTTAAAAGATTTTCTCAAAAGATTGGACTCTTGTCAATCATTGTAGTGATGCAAACAACTATACTTCTACAATATGTAGTGAAGTGAGATATTTTCCACTTGGGTGTTGAGTGAGGCATTGTTGATTTTAAAATCCAAGCCATATCCTCCACATTGAGATGATGCAAATTCTCCTTTCTCATGATTGTGGGTAGTAAGTACGTTTTCCACACGGACAATGACGATGATGTCTTATCCCATAAAATTAACCAACACACTTGTGTTTTAAATTTTTTAAAGGTGAACTACGTGTACCCTGATCCCCTATTGCACGAAAGGTGGTACGTAGGCACTAAAGGTTCGCAACCACGACGGGTGCAAAAATCATAAAAAAAATATATTCCTTTTCTCACCTCCACCATATATTTTACATACAACATTTTATAGCCAAAATATACAGATTTTACAAAGAGGTTCCTGCAGAGTACCGTAGATGTTTAGGGTGCTAATACCTTACCTTTGCATAACCAACCCCCTTACCTTGAATCTTTCCCCCTCTTTTTGGGTTACTCGCTCTTTTCCCATTCCTTTGGAAACAATAAAGCACGGTGGCGATTTTTACTTTGATATATATAAGTCTAGTCAACCCAATGGCTTAGTCTTAAACATTTCTACCGCTACAAGTCCCAAATTTAGCAAAACATTTATGCATCAGAAAAACACAAACAAAACAGTCCAAACCAGCCATTGCATACCAGTCCAAAACCTGTCAACAATTGCACAAAAATAAGCAAAAGAACCTGCATCCAAAAGCTATGAGACAACATGCCAAATTTGTTCAAACCTAGCCTTTTCCCCAAAAAAAAATGCATTCTCATTCAATATAAAACAAACAGAGGCCACAGCAAGAACAACGGAAAAAAACCCTTCAAGATCGTGAAAACCAACAGAGTTCACAAACAAATATATAGCACAACCACACAAACCCTAGATTGAAAAACCCTCAAAATTAGTTCACGCAAAAAAAGAAACGACACAACCATGGAGCCAAAAAACCAGGCAGATTCAAAACCCCCTTCAAAAAATTATTCAAGCAAAGACAACACAGAATTCACAGATACAAAGAAATAGAAACCCTAACTTGTGTTCATCAATTTCCTCTCGCAAAACCACAAAAATCGTTCAAATCCAAACATATAGTGAATAAATTCAGAAACAACAAACCCTAACTTTTACTTCATCATTTTCATCAAACAAATTCCTTCAGAAATTCGCGAAGAGTAAACACAGAACCGCGAACGGAAAGAAGAAGAGGAAGAGATTTCATAACATAAATCAGAAAAATCTCACCCGAAAAAGCACCAGAAGCCAAATTGGAACCGCTAGGGTTTCATTCACCCCATTCAAGATCTACTCAAAATCGTTAAGCATATGCAAAATTAAGCGCTGTCAGCCGCCAACGGCGCCATCGTGGGTGATTTCCGGCAAGGATTTCCTGCAAGCCCTAAAAGTATAGAGAGGCGAGAGAACAAGAGAAGGGAAGTTATCTTTTAGATGTTTATGAAGAAATGATCTTGTTTTGTTTATTGTTAATTTTTGTTTTAAAAAACAGAATTTAACTTAACATGCCTCAGGTGGTGACACTTGTCACCACCAATATGGTTTACCTGTAATCCCACGCAGGTACATCCACCCTAGCTACCATGATTTTTATTCAGCATCGTTTGATCATCATCAGGCAGTCCAAATCTGCGCATCCACGATGCATCCCCACTCAAGCCACACATAGGATCCAGCTTTGGGAGCTTATTGGGCTCAGTTTTCCTTCAGGGAACCCCCTCCCTTTCTACTTCACAGCGCAAGCCCAATAACACCTTTTTTATCATAAAGTTTTTTTCTTCTTTTCTAACAAAAAATAGATTTTTGGGCTCAACTAGTTTTCTTTCAGCATATCCCCCTGTTTACTTATTATGCTCAAGCCCATTTCCATTTTTACTTCATTTTATTTTCTTATTCAAAAAACAGACTTTGGGCCTAACCTTTTACTACTTCTTTACACTCTATTTAACTTTTAAACACTTGGCCTAACCATTTTATTTATTTTATATTTTCTTTATCATTTCATTTTTATTTATTTTTTTTATATAATCAAAAATACAAAAAATACATTTTCTTAAATAATTAACTATATTTTTTATTTTTATAAATAAAATACTAAAATACAATTTTCTTTTCATTTGCTCGTAGTTTTATTATTTTCACATTTTTCTCGATTATTGTAACTGTTTGCGGTATGTAATAATTTAATTAGGCTCTTTACTTCATCCCCATTCATAAATTTGTACCCCCATTCCCGAAGCTTTGTAATAGCATAGAACTCTATTTTCTGCACTTTACCGTATTTCCTTATACTGTATAGTAATTAGGCGTGTATGGCAAGATTTAAAGTCAACCGCTAGATAACCCTAATCAAGACAAATTAATTGAAATCAAACACTTCTCGACCGCCCACCTCTAGGGTAACCTCACTTGTTTCCTTCGGATAAAACAATCATGTCCCTCGAATATGGGATGTTTTAGAAAACACCCTCGATTAAAAAAGATCGTAGTCCCTCGATGACCCTTCGTTGTTGCCTTCGGTAAAACGATCTTAGTCCCTTATAAAAATTGCTAAAGCGTCTCATAAGTTGCCTTCTATGATTCTACGACAACCCACGCATGTCCCTCACATCCAATAAATGGGATTCCTACTAACTAAGGGTAGGATAGTACTATCTAAAGGAGGAGGAGAAGAACAAAGACTTTTTAAGTCGGTAAATTGCTCATAATTGCTTGCTCACAAACCAAAATGATCCTTACACTTCGCAATTTCAAAACATCTTCAAACACTTTCCAAACAACAAATATTTTCAAAACCAACACTTCGTATACATTCTCAACGATATGAGAATCATTACAAAGTTTTCCGCACGAAGTTGTTTTCAAAATATTTTCAAAACTTACAAAAACACAAAGCATTTCAAAGCGAGCTAGCAATTAAGAGCCCGTAGATAACTACGGATGAAAAGGTTGCTAACACCTTTCCTTTTTATAACCTACCCCCCCGAACTCAAGATAATTTTCAAAAGGTATTTCCTGTTCTTTTAACCCTTTCCTTTATTGGATAAAAGAAAAGCTGATGGTGACTCTTGCTATCCGAAACAATTGTGATAAAACGCAAAACACCAAGTCAGTTCTCCCACCACATTACAGAACTGGCGACTCTGCTGGGGATCATTGATTAATTGGGGTTACCTTAAGATCTAGATCAACTTTATTGCTTTATTTGTTTGTCTTGATTGACATTTGCGTGTTATGCTTGGGTTTATTCTTAGAAAGATCCTACACCCGGATCTGCGGGCATTTTAGGTAAGTAGCAATAGATCGTGGGGACTATGCGGCATATACCGACATGGTTGAAGCGATGGCTAGGTTAGTGTGACACATTTGTTAGTACCGGTGTCCCTTGTTTTAATCAAGGAGAATACAGGGTCGCTATGTGGTGTCATGAAGCACTAACTGACTGTAGAACCTTAGTTGAACAACTTGGCCATTAGAAAGTAGTGAGGTAGCCGAATTTAGTGTAAAATTGAAGATTGGTTGATACTCGATACTACACTCATTGAGATCAGACTTTCGGGATGTTTTGGTTGCTAATAAAGAAGCTTGTGCTAAAACAATGTCCGATGAAGAAAGATCAATGATATTTAGATTTCTTAGAACCTGGTTACTTTTGTTAGGATAGGTTGAACCAACTATAATTCAAGAGGGTACTTACCTATAAAGTCTATGCAAGCCTGAACCTAAGGCTTCTAGTTTGACTCATTTTCATTATCTAAAAAACTTGAACTCCTTGCAGGGTTTGTCTGTATTCATTATCTAACAAGACTCCTTGCAGGATTTGATTGTAGTCATTATCCAATAACCTAGACTTTTTGAAAAACTTACTTGTCTTCACCACCTTACACTTTTTCTTGGTGTATAGCATACACATCATAACATCATACCATATCATCTTCAATGACCAGCTCAAGGATCTCAATGGGCAGTGATGCATGTTATCATGAACCTGACACCTGGCAAGGGGCAAGGGGATTTATTTTCCTCTAACCAATTATGTCAAAGGCCAAAGCACGTTATCTTGAGTCAAAGGCTATGACCCACTCGACATGGTGAGATTGATTCTCATAGAAGGACATTCAACAATGCGATGTTATTCAATCAAAACTTCCGTCAGATTCGACTTCCAACATTTTCTTCTGTTTACCCCGTGAGATCCTTGAAAACAATGCATCTACATATCATGCATCATGTCAGAATAGGTTTTCCCCATACAGGTTTTCTCATCTGCTTACTGTTTATTTCAGTAAAAGATGGCTCTCAAGCAAACCGTCAGGAATATCCAAGCTCAAGACGCTCAGTTCGAAGAAATGTTCCTGAACCTATCTGTGATATGGTGGGAAGAATTGACTGTTTTTTGGAATGTTGGTTTGTGTTTTGCGTTTGTTTTTGCAAAATGTCGCGGTAAGCAAGAGTCGCCACCGACTTTTATTTTATCTGACAAGGAAAGGAAAAAAGCACAGAAAAATTCCTTTTTTGAGAAATTTCTCGGGTTTGGGGGGTAGATTATAGAAAGGGAAGGTGTTAGCACCCTTTCTATCAATGGTTATCCACGGGCTCTTAGGTACTTGCTCAATTGTTTTCAAAATTTCTTTCTTTGTGCTTGTGGGTTTGAAAAATTTTTTATTTGAAACTTCGATTTAACTCTTGCTTCTGTCCTCAAGAGCGTATGAAGTATTTTTTGAAAATATTGTTCGAAAAGGAGTGTAAGTGTGAAAAATTTGTTTTGTTTTGAAAGAGCAAGTATCTAAGAACCATCTACCTACTAGAAAAAAGGAATCGTTCTATACTAATTCCTTTAGACAATGCTATCCTACTATTAGTGAGTAGGTAGCACCGCCGTTGGAGTTTAAGGGTCAATTCGAATGAGGGACTTACGGTCACTAAAGCATTGTTATGATGCTTTAGTGGTAACCCTAATGTCTTAGATCATTTGTTTGAGGCAATAATATCCGAGGCAACCGTTTCGAGGCGACTATGATCTTTTAGACAAGAGGACGACCTCTAAAACGACCTATACTCAATGACCGTGTACAAAGGCAACCAAGTGGGGTGTACCCTAAGAGTGCGCATGTGCGAGTGTGTCATTTTCAGTTATTTTTATCTTTGTACATGTTAAGGGTGATCTAATTTGATTTTAAGATTAACATTCAGTCTTGTCATGCAAACCCTATTATCAAACATCTAGCAGTTATAATTTGCAGAAATTAAAATGCGGAATTTAAATTACAAGGCGTCGGGTATTTACATCGCCAAAGATAAACCCTTTGAAAAATAAAATAAAGCGATAAAAATAATTAAATATTCTATTTAACTATTACAATCCGGAGGCAGGTACATTAATATGATAAAAATAAATATAACGCGCGGGAAATTAGATCAAGTGTGAATTTTAGGGTTTTAACCCTTTTGATAGAAAATGCCATCTTTTTATTGTTTTTTATTTGAGAAAAGAAATTAAACCTAAATTAATTACTAAATTAATTATAAAATAAATTAATTAATGAAGAAATAAATTATGACATATTTTGGGTTTTTGTTATTTTAAGAAAGAAATAAAATTAATTAAATTAGTAGTTAATACCTAATTAAATCTAATTAATTATTCATTTGCAAAATAAGTTAAAGTTATTCTAGAATTAAAACCTAAATTAATTAATTAGTGTTCATTAATAAAAAATAAAAGTTAAAATTTGATTGGATAAAAGAAATATTTTTTGTGGTTTTATTTGATGAAAAAGGGAATTTTGTTATTGGTTAGAAAATTAAATAAATGAAATAAACAATTAAATAAAATAACAAAATAAATAAAAAGAGAGAAGTTGGGCCTTATTTTAGGTGGTGTGGAAAGCAATTTCTTGGCCCATTATCAGCTAGCCCGTTTGACTTTTTGTGATCCAGTGTGGGCGCATGGACTTGGCTCTTGGTGGACCTCCAGTTATTGATCACCAGATCTGGCCTTTGGCCATCTGGCGCTTGGATGGATGAGGGTGTATGGTGTAATCCAAGCCTGAGCATGCATTGAATCACCTAAAAAGAAATAAGAAAATCCAATATGCTGGAGGCAGGGATCGAACCCCTAACCTCCAGCCACTAATGCCTTGGAAGCTCACGTGTTGACCACTGGGCCACGTTTTGGTGTTTGTTATAACAATATGAATAATATATATTATATAAAAACAAAACAATTGCCAGAAAATAAGAAAAAGCGCGCGTGAAGTTTGAATGGTCCAGTAAAGGGATGCCACGCATCATCCCCAACCTCTCGTCCGTGGCTAAAATGCCAAACACCTATACCCACGAACAGAAGTCCGTAGCTACAGGCATGTCCATCTCCAAAATCCTGTATAGGCCATAAAAATGAATTTCAAGGGCATGTCCGTGTTCGTCTCATCCTCCCGGTCACAACCATGCCCATTATGTGAACCAATTGTACCTAAAACAAAAACGCCCCAAAACACAGACCAAACCCTAACAATGGTGGTTTTCTATTCAGGCCAGATAAATGCAATTGAATAATACCAAATGCTTGCAAATGGTTTGTAGATCCAAAATATGCTATTAGTTCATGAACAAGATGCCTAATTTCAGAGTTGCAAAATCAAGAATAGGAGGGAATAGCGTGCGACTTACGGTGTGTTAGGGAGTCTGAAAATGCTTGGTTTTGGTTGGGATGGATTGTGTGAATGCCCAGGAAGCGATTGGAACAAGTCTCGATTCCTGAAAACACCTCTAACCTGGATTTTGATCTCTCACTTTTTTGTGATTCTTTCACTTTTTGTTCTACCTCTTCCAATAATTTCCAACCACTATTTCGTGTTCTTTTGCTTGCTTATGTATTACTCAGTGCATTAGGTTTACAAACTTGGTACAAATCTCCCTCTATCAATGACTTTGATGTGGATTTGATTCTTCATTTACAAACTTGCCAAATTTGCCTAATTTCAATCTTTTTGCACATGATTTGATTTGATACGAATTTGATGGTGATGCTAGCTGTGAACAAAGCCTAAAACAATCAGAAAATCATGAGTTATTAATTCCTTGGATTTTATATGATTTTATTTGATTAAAAATGAATAAATTCAAATAAAAATCAAATTAAATAATAAAAAAGAGATATGGGCACTTGGATGGAGCTATGGCACGTGGGTAATGATGCAAACTCAAATTAAGTGGAAAAGAATGGGCCCATTTGACAAAATTTGAAGTTTTGGGGATAGTTGACTTTTGGCAATTTTGCAAAAAAGTTAAACTTCAACAATGCATAACTTCTTCAATTTTGAACTTTGGAGGTGTTCTTGGACTTTATAGAAAGCTTGAGATGTCCTCTAACCAAAACTTTTGGTCTAATTTCATTTTTATATTCCAATATCAAGTTATAAGCTTTGAAAAAAAAGGTGTTTTTGTTGACTTTCAAAAATGACCTATAATGTCCAAATTCATAACTTCTTGTGAGTGCATTTTTTGATCTTGGGGTATGAATATGTATTATATGAAATTGCATCCTCTTCAAAATGAGCTTTGGATGGGTCAATTCTCATAAAGTATGAGAAAGTTATGCTTGGTCAAAGTTGGGTTGACTTTTCCTACAAAACCCTAATTTAGCAACTTTTGAGTCTTGATGAATTTTGAGCAATCCTTGATGAATCATGATCAAACCTTGATCAAATGATGAAATATCCTTCAAAATGAGAATGTTGACAAAAAATCTTGAAGTTTGATTGTATGTAGGTCACAGTTGACTTTTGCCCTAGCACAGTCGATTTTTGGACCTTTGAGCACTTGACTGAGCAAACTTCCTCTGCAAGGCTTGAAATTTTACATGGGTGATCTTGAGAGTATATAAGGACATTGGTGAGCACTTTAGGTCATTTTTGCTCAAGGATCTTGATTCAACACAAAACCCTAATTTGGGGTTGACTTCCTTAGGAGATAGCTTGTCTAACCAACTCTTGAGCTACCCTGAGCCACTTGGAGATTTTTCTTGCAATGCTTTGAGGAATATGAGAGGGAAAAATTTTGGGGTATAACAGCTTCCCCTGTTAAATCTTCTTAAACCTGAGGATGTAGATTGGATTTCATGCCTTTCGTGATCCGAAGGTGGAAGATGATTGAACACTAGAGTGCCCAGAAATTTGCACTAGCATGAAGTAGTATCAGCCTTGTGATGTCAGGAATGGGCTTACAGATGCCATTTGGAGATTTCTGGCGGGAGGATGGGCTTAAAGATGCCATCTGCAGGAGTGTCGATCGCATAAGAGATTCCTTAGCGAGAGCTTGTATACCTGTCGTTGTAGAAGATTCCGCTAGGGAAGTCTAATTTTGTTGAGATTTAGGAACTTGCTTGTACTTCAATTGAGAGAACATCTCTGCTGAGTTTTAAGAAATTGTCTGTAATTTATCTGCGGGGAAACATCTTCATCGAGATTTAAGAACTCGCCTGTAATTCAACTGAGAAAACTCTGTTAAGATTTAGGAACTTGTCTGTAGTTCGAAGGAGGAAATTGTCGAGATTTAGGACCTTATCTGTAATTCAACTGAGGATAATTCTGTTGAGATTTAAGAACCGGTCAGTACTTCGACTGAGGGAAACATCTTCATCAAGATTTAGGACTTGTCTGTAATTCAACCGAGGATAATTCTGTTGAGATTTAAGAACTGTCAGTAATTCGATAGAGGAACTTTGTCGAGATTTAGAACCTTATATGTAATTCAACTGAGGATAATTCGATTGAGATTTAAGAACCGGTCAGTACTTCAACTGAGGGAAACATCTTCATTGAGATTTAGGACTTGTCTGTAATTCAACCCAGGATAATTCTGTTGAGATTTAAGAACTGTCAGTAATTCGACGGAGGAACTTGTCGAGATTTAGGACCTTATCTGTAATTCAACTGAGGATAATTCAGTTGAGATTTAAGAACCGGTCAGTACTTCGACTGAGGGAAACATCTTCATCGAGATTTAGGACTTGTCTGTAATTCAACCGAGAATAATTCTGTTGAGATTTAAGAACTGTCAGTAATTCGACGGAGGAACTTGTCCAGATTTAGGACCTTATCTGTAATTCAACTGAGGATAATTCGGTTGAGATTTAAGAACTGGTCATTACTTCGACTTTAGGGAAACATCTTCATCGAGATTTAAGAACTTGCCCGTAATTCAGTTGAGAAAAACTCTGCTGAGATTTAGGAACTCGTCTGTACTTCGACGGAGGAACTTGTCGAGATTTTGGACCTTATCTGTAATTCAACTGAGGATAATTTGGTTGAGATTTAAGAACCTATCAATACTTCGACTGAGGGAAACATCTTCATCGAGATTTAGGACTTGTCTGTAATTCAATCGAGGATAATTTTGTTGAGATTTAAGAACTGTCAGTAATTCGACGGAGGAACTTGTCGAGATTTAGAACCTTATCTGTAATTCAACTGAGGATAATTCGGTTGAGATTTAAGAACTGGTCAATAATTCGACTGGAGGGAAACATCTTCATCGAGATTTAAGAACTCGCCAGTAATTCAACTGATAAAACTCTGCTGAGATTTAGGAACTCGTCTGTAATTCGACGGAGGAACTTTGTCGAGATTTAGGACCTTGTCTGTAATTCAACTGAGAAAAACTCTGTTGAGATTTAAGAACTTGTCTATAATTCGACTGGAGGGAAACATCTTCATCGAGATTTAAGAACTCGCTCGTAATTCAACTGAGAAAACTCTGCTGAGATTTAGGAACTCGTCTGTAATTCGACGGAGGAACTTTGTCGAGATTTAGGACCTTAACTGTAATTCAACTGAGAAAAACTCTCTACTAAGATTTAAGAACTTGTCAGTAATTCGACTTGGTAAAAGCTTCATAGCTTTTGATTTTTATGAGAATTTAACCGCATCCTTCCTGAAAAGTAAAGGTTAGTTGTATGTAATGCATGATATGTATCAAGCAATGATGTTCTCAAAATAAATGAGATTGTGTTGTATGATGCGTATATGCATGTATCATGATGTATGGAAATGTAATGTTTTTAGCTGGGGAAAATAAATCCCGGATAGCTGCTGGAGAAAAGAGTTGAATTCTTCGTTTCCGCTGGGGATGGCGCACGAAGATGATTGTGAGAATAAACCTGCATGAGAGGATAACTCCGCTGGGGGATAAACTGATGAGGAGATTACTCTGTGGGGAAGAGATGCTCTGTAGAGGATTCCGCTGATAAATTCAGCTGGGGATGAATTACCGTTGTTGGTGATACTGAATCCTGTTGGGGATTGAATTCATGTTTGTGAAAGGAATGAACTCCGCTGGGGATGATCTTTCAGTTGCGACTTCACTAGAGATAACCTTTTAGGCTCTACCGGGGACAATCTTCCAGAGTCTACTAGGGATGATTCTCCACACTCCACTGGGGGAAGCTTTTTCAGACTGCTCTGGGGAAAATTTCAAACTCCACTGGGGATATGTTATACTCTACCGGGGATATTAAGACCTTTTAGTGCCGATGGTAGATAAAATCTGCTTGGAGAGAAGATTATCGATTCATTCACAGTTGCGAGTCTCAGCTGGGGAGAGCTAACATTACTGTCTTTTTTTTACTCTACGGGGAGTGAATGTTCCTGGGACGCGTGTTAAGGATATGACGATGGCTTTGCCTCGAGACTTTTCTGCCCCAGTATCTGCGGTAGAAGGTTCATGCGGAGGCCTTGTGGATCGAGTATTATCCCAAACTATGAGGTGATTGGTATCTTTCGATCGAAATGACAAGTCTTCTTCTGGTAGGCAAGTGACGAGATGACGGGACATAGTCGTACGCTTTAATCCCTAACTTTTGCATGGACTGCCCTTTCGGGTTTTCAGTCCACCGGGATACCCTTTTTTGCCCAAGCTGCCTTTTCAGGTTTTCAGCTTGTCGGGTGTACAAATCTTCTTTTGTTTTCATCCCTTATTTTTGCCCGAACCCTTTTAGTTCACCGAGAAGCCCTTATTTTTTCCTAGGCCAGTCAACCTAGCGGGTCTTTATTCATGCACGGTATTTTCTGACTATGTCCATGCTCTCAGAGTGTAGGGAGTTGTCATTGTCGGCAGCGTTGTGTTGTCATACTACCGGAAAATGTTCGTTTGATCATGTAAGATTTGTTGTTGGAATCTATGTCCAATGCCCAAAGTGATTCAGATGGAGATTTGCCCCTGGATATTTGCCATCTTTGAGAGATTCCCTGAATCTTGACTTGACTACCCCAGATGATTAACGATGATCATGTCGTGCCCCTTGGTTAGAAGTGTTTTTTCCACTTGAGGTGATCCTTTTATTGAGAAGGTTTTTTGTTCACTAGATATTCGTCGTGCAAATTTCTCTACTGTTTGAACAAATAGTTATATGCAAACAATGTTATTTTAAGAATGCAAAGCTTATGTCTATTTTGAAGTTCTTTGAAAATGCAGTTTTCAATAAAACAAGGGAATTTTTGTAAAATGTGATGTCAACTCAGGATTTTACAGCAAGCCCTACAGGAGTCAGGATACCTTTTGTAACAGTATGCTTTCGAACTAACCCATGCTTCATCTAGGACTTTTAAGGGTTATAACGTGGCCTGGTTCACGGTTTAAGAAAGAAAGGATAAAGGCTCAAAATTTATTTGTACCCACCCGCTCTTCGTGATTTTCTTTGATCCTAAACTCAGCTAATCATGCATTAGATCCCGTTTGAGTCTTTGCTCTGATATTTTAGTGATGGTTCGGATACTGTCAATTTATTTTGAACAGGCAGTCATTTTGTTGAGAGTTTGCAGGATCTCTTTCCTTTTGATTTTTATTATCCCTGTTTTTTGCCTGAACTGTTCCTTTTTGTGATTACAGTCAGCGGGATGCCCCAGTTTTTTCTTAAGTCTCCTTCACAGGTTTTGACTTAATGGGCTTTTATTTTTTAGAGATAATGACTGCTTGTCCTTCTGATTATACGGAACCATCACCGTCTTTTATTTCGGAAGGACTTCTTTGATGCCATTCATTGTGCACCTGAATTAACTGAGAAAACTACCCTGCCCCAGGTTATAATTAAGGGTTTTAATTTGTGAAAAGAAAAACTCCAACTTCTTTGGCTCAAAGGGGTTGACGAGGGATTATCTTCCTTATAACTCCATTGTTTAGGATTTGAAACACTGCATGTACATCATCAGCGGGGTCTGTTCAAAGGCATACTGTAGAGATTTTGGTATCATTTTCGTCACCCTCCCTCTAAAGGCTTAGAATTTTTAAATCGAGAGTTGATCATCACAAAAATGAAAGAAATTTGAATATAGTGAATACAAATGGATTGATTCAAAACAGACGTATGCGATGCATTGATAAAGTAACAAAGTTTGACATGAATATATGTTTGAACAATAAAAAGAAAATTACAAATTGAAAATTCTAATGAACAAAATTCTTCTCGTCTGGTCTTGTCACTTCAGAGGACGTGCCTTGGAGGGATGGTAGAAGAACAAAGCCTGACCATCTTGTGTGAATTCCAATGCTCCTTCATCAATTAGGTTTTGAATTTTATACTTCAACTTCCAACAATCGTCATTATCATGCCCCGGGCTGTTAGAATGGTATGCACACCTTGCATCAGGATTATAGTTGGGTGAAGAAGTCTTAGGATTCGGATGAGGTCCTACCAACGTCACCAGATTCAATCTCAACAGGTGTTGCAAAGCTTGGGACAGCGACATGTTGAGCTTGGTAAACGGCCTCTGATTAACCCGTTCTTTATGGAAAGGTTTTTGTTGGACCCGTGAGGTAGTAGCAACTTGGAGAGGTCTATTCTTCACCATACCAGACCCTTGTCTTCTTGGAGGCTGACCAATGACTTGGTCCCCAGCCCCGACTGTTTGCTTTATACTGTTGTGTCGGTCTTGATGGAGATGGCTAATAATACTTCTCAGCTCTTCTTGTTCCCGAGCTAAGCCTTGGATAAGAGCCATCTGCCCCAACATCTAGGTTTTCATGGCACCTAACTCAGGTTGCAGTTGTTCCAGCCATTCGTCCTTATTGTCTTCAGGACTTTTCTTGACCAAGTTCCCGATAAGGAGTGTTTTCAACTCTTCCTGCCCCTTGGATAGGTTTAGGAATACGTCCCTGAACTGAGCTTCTTGAGTTTGAAAATCTCTGTTGTCTTGTTTGAGAGCCATTGCTGAAATAAACAGCGAGGACATGAGAGACCGGTATTGGAAGACCTGTTATGCAATGATATGTATGATATATATATGCAATGTTTTCAAGGATCTCGCGGGGTAAACAAGAAACTGTTAGAATTTGTTTGCAGATTGATTAAGCTTCGTGTCGTTGATAGTACTTCTTCAAGAGTCAAGCTCACCATATCGAGTGGGTCATAGCCACCGACTCAAGTCATCGTGTTTTGATCTCTAGACGATATTGGCTAGAGGAAAATAAATCCCCTTTGCCCCTTGCTAGATGTTTGATTTACCATAACCTGCATCACAAACCCTTGAGATCCTTGAAATGGTTAAGGAAATGTTAAGGCATGATGTTATGATGTGTATGTTATACGTTTAAGAAAAAGTGTGAGGTGCTGTAAGTAAACCCTGCAATAAATCCAAATTATTGGATAAGGACTGTAAACAAAACCTGCAAGGAACTCACGTTGTCAGATAACAAGAATGTGCAAGTAGTTCAAGTTTGAAGGCACACAAGTCACACAATAGCCCTTAAATTTCAGGTTGGCATGGAGTTTAGGTATTACCCTCTTTCAGTTTTGTTGGTTCAACCCTGTCCTAGAAATAGTAATCGGGTTCTAGAGGATCTCAATATCACTGACCACCCTCGAACGGTCATAATTCCAGTTTAGCAACCTTTTCTTGCGGCCGGAATCATCGCGAGAGTTTGGTCTCAATGAGTGTAGCATACTGCTACTGTTCTATGGCCAAGTTGGTCAATTATAGGTTCTAAGATCAGTTGTTGCTTAATAACCCCTTAGAAGACCCGTATTATCCTCGTTGTGCCACAAGGGATATCTGTACAAACTAAAGTGCCACACCAACGTAGCTACTGCTTCAACCGTATTGGTCTATGCCGTACAGTTCCCTCACAGTTTATTGCTACTTACCTAAAAAGGTGTCCTCCAGATCCGGGTTAGGATCTATATTAACTCCGATACAAAGCCCACAAAATAAAGCAGTCAAATCAAATAATTGAAAACAATATGATGAACTATTCCTAAGGTACACCCAACTTATTATTTCCCCAACAGAGTCGCCAGTTCTGTGATCCGGTGGGAAGAACTGACTGTTTTTTGGAATGTTGGTTTGCGTTTTGCGTTTGTTTTTGCAAAATTCCGCGGTAAGCAAGAGTCTCCACCGACTTTTATTTTATCCAACAAGGAAAGGAAAAAAGCATAGAAAATTCCTTTTTTGAGATATTTCTCGGGTTCGGGGGGTAGATTATAGAAAGGGAAGGTGTTAGCATCCTTTCTATCTGTAGTTATCCACAGGCTCTTAGGTACTTGCTCAATTGTTTTCAAAATTGTTTTCTTTGTACTTGTGGGTTTGAAAAAGTTTTTATTTGAAACTTCGATTTAACTCTTGCTTCTGTCCTCAAGAGCGTACGAAGTATTTTTTGAAAACTTTGTTCGAAAAGGAGTGTAAGTGTGAAAAATTTGTTTTGTTTTGAAAGAGAAAGTATCTAAGAACCATCTACCTACTCGAAAAAAGGAATCGTTCTATACTAATTCCTTTATACAATGCTATCCTACTACTAATGAGTAGGTAGCAACGTCGTTGGAGTTTAAGGGTCAATTCGAATGAGGGACTTACAGTCACTAAAGCATTGTTAGGATGCCTTAGCGGTAACCCTAATGTCTTAGATCATTTGTTTGAGGCAACAATATCCGAGGCAACCGTTTTGAGGTGACTATGATCTTTTAGACAAGAGGACGACCTCTAAAACGACCTATACTCAATGACCGTGTACGAAGGCAACCAAGTGGGGTGTACCCTAAGAGTGCGCATGTGCGAGTGTGTCGTTTTCAGTTATTTTTATCTTTGTACATGTTAAGGGTGATCTAATTTGATTTTAAGATTAACATTCAGTCTTATCATGCAAACCCTATTATCAAATATCTAGCAGTTATAATTTGCAAAAATTAAAATGCGAAATTTAAATTACAAGGCGTCGGGTATTTACATCGCCAAAGACAAACCCTTTGAAAAATAAAATAAAGCGATAAAAATAATTAAATATTCTATTTAACTATTACAATCCGGCAGCAGGTACATTAATATGATAAAAATAAATAAAACACGCGGGAAATTAGATCGAGTGTGAATTTTAGGGTTTTGACCCTTTTGATAGAAAATGCCATCTTTTTATTGTTTTTTATTTGAGAAAAGAAATTAAACCTAAATTAATTACTAAATTAATTATAAAATAAATTAATTAATGAAGAAATAAATTATGACATATTTTGGGTTTTTGTTTTTTTAAGAAAGAAATAAAATTAATTAAATTAGTAGTTAATACCTAATTAAATATAATTAATTATTCATTTGTAAAATAAGTTAAAGTTATTCTAGAATTAAAACCTAAATTAATTAATTAGTGTTCATTAATAAAAATAAAAGTTAAAATTTGATTGGATAAAAGAAATATTTTTTGTGGTTTTATTTGATGAAAAAGGGAATTTTGTTATTGGTTAGAAAATTAAATAAATGAAATAAACAATTAAATAAAATAACAAAATAAATAAAAAGAGAGGAGTTGGGCCTGATTTTAGGTGGTGTGGAAAGCAATTCCTTGGCCCATTATCAGCTAGCCCGTTTGACTTTTTGTGATCCAGTGTGGGCACATGGACTTGGCTCTTGGTGGACCTCTAGTTATTGATCACCAGATCTGGCCTTTGGCCATCTGGTGCTTGGATGGATGAGGGTGTATGGTGTAGTCCAAGCCTGAGCATGCATTGAATCACCTGAAAAGAAATAAGAAAATCCAAAGTGCTGGAGGCAGGGATCGAACCCCTGACCTCTAGCCACTAATGCCTTGGAAGCTGACGTGTTGACCACTGGGGCACGTTGTGGTGTTTGTTATAACAATATGAATAATATATATTATATAAAAACAAAACAATTGCTTGAAAATAAGAAAAAACGTGCGTGAAGTTTGAATGGTCCAGTAAAGGGATGCCACGCATCATCCCCAACCTCTCGTTTGTGGCTAAAATGCCAAACACCTATACCCACTGACAGAAGTCTGTAGCTACAGGCATGTCCATCTCCAAAATCCTGTACAGGCCATAAAAATGAATTTCAATGGTATGGTCGTGTTCGTCTCATCCTCTCGGTCACAGCCATGGCCATTATGTGAACCAATTGTACCTGAAACAAAAACGCCCAAAAACGCAGACCAAACCCTAATAATGGTTGTTTTCTATTCAGGCCAGATAAATGCAATTGAATAATACCAAATGCTTGCAAATGGTTTGTAGATCAAAAATATGCTATGAGTTCATGAAAAAGATGCCTAATTTCAGAGTTGCAAAATCAAGAACATGAGGGAATAGCGTGCGACTTACAGTGTGTTAGGGAGTCTGAAAATGCTTGGTTTTGGTTGGGATGGCTTATGTGAATGCCCAGGAAGCGATTGGAACAAGTCTCGATTCCTGAAAACACCTCTAACTTGGATTTTGATCTCTCACTTTTTTGTGATTTTTTCACTTTTTGTTCTATCTCTTGCAACAATTTCCAACCACTATTTCGTGTGCTTTTGCTTGCTTATGTATTACTCAGTGCATTAGGTTTACAAACTTGGTACAAATCTCCCTTTATCAATGACTTTGATGTGGATTTGATTCTTCATTTACAAACTTGCCAAATTTGACTAATTTCAATCTTTTTTCAGATGATTTGATTTGATATGAATTTGATGGTGATGTTAGCTGTGAACAAAGCCTAAAACAATCAGAAAATCATTAGTTATTAATTCCTTGGATTTTATATGATTTTATTTGATTAAAAATGAATAAATTCAAATAAAAATCAAATTAAATAATAAAAATGAGATATGGGCACATGGTTGGAGCTATGGCACGTGGGTAATGATGCAAACTCAAATTAAGTGGAAAAGAATGGGCCCATTTGACAAAATTTGATGTTTTGGGGATAGTTGACTTTTGGCAATTTTACAAAAAAGTCCAACTTCAACAATGCATAACTTCTTCAATTTTGAACTTTTTGAGGTGTTATTTGACTTTCTAGAAAGCTTGAGATGTCCTATATCTAACCATTTTTGTCTCATTTAATTTTGATATTCCAATCTCAAGTTATAAGCTTTGACAAAAAAGGTGTTTTTGTTGACTTTCAAAAATGACCTATAATGTCCAAATTCATAACTATTTGTGAGTGAATTTTTTGATATTGGGGTATGAGTATGGATTATAGTAAATTGAATCCCCTTAAAAATGATCTTTGGATGGGTCATTTCTAATAAAGTATGAGAAAGTTATGCTTGGTCAAAGTTGGGTTGACCTTTCTTGCAAAACCCTAATTTAGCAACTTTTGAGTCTTGATGAATTTTGAGCAATCCTTGATGAATCATGATCAAAAATTTATAAAATGATGAAATATCCTTCAAAATGAGAATGTTGACAAAAATTCTTGAAGTTTGACTGTATGTAGGTCACAATTGACTTTTGCCCTAGCATAGTCGATTTTTGGACCTTTGAGCAATTGACTGAGCAAACTTCCTCTGCAAGGCTTGAAATTTGACATGGATGATCTTGAGAGCATATAAGGACATTGGTGAGAACTTGAGGTCATTTGGACTCAAGGATATTGATGCAACACAAAACCCTAATTTAGGGTTGATTGCCTTAGGAGATAGCTTGTCTGACCAACTCTTGAGCTACCCTGAGCCACTTGGAGATTTTTCTTGCAATGCTTTGAGGAATATGAGAGGGAAAATTTTGGGGTATAACACTATCCAAGGGGAAAGAATAATTGAAATCACTCCTCATTGGGATCATGACCAAGAAGAATCCTGAAGACAACAAGGATGACCAATTAGAACAATTGTAAGTTGAGATGGCAACAATGAGAATCCATATGATATGATAGATGGCTCTTATCCAAAACATATCTCGGGGGCAAGAAGAGTTGAGAACTCTCATCGGTGAGATTCATCAAGACCAATGCAACTGTATGGGACGAATGGCTAGAATTAAGGATCAAATCATTAATCAACCTCCAATGAGGCAAGAAGTTGGCTTGTTCGAAAGTAGACCTTTTCGGATTGCTACTACATCACGATCCCAACAATGACCTCGCCAACAACGAAAGGGTAGTCAGCATAAGCAGGATACACCCAAAATACAATTTATCAAGATCAACAAGTCCTCTTCTAAGGCATTGCAACATATGTTGAAGGCTAAGCTGGTTACGTTGAAGGATCCTCCTCAAAATCCCAATACTTCTTCTCCCTGTTACAATCATAAAGAAAGGTGCGCATACCCCTCCAATAGTCCTGGGCATGACACTGAAAGTTGTTGGGCATTGAAAAACAAGATTCAAGACCTAATTGACGAAGGAGCGTTAGAATTTACACAAGATGGTCAACTTAAGTTTTTCTGTCTTCCCTCAAAGGCACACCATCTGAAGTGATAAATTTAAGCGAAGAAGCCTTTCGTTCATTCGAATTTTCATTTGTAATTTCTTTAGTTTGTTCAACCAATTATATTCATGCCAAACTTTGTTTCCATTAATGCATTGCATATGTTTGTCTTGAATTAGTCCATTCGTCCTCACTATACTGAAATTATGCTTTTACTTTTTTTATGATATTCAACTCTCGATTAAAAGTTATAAGCCTTTAGAGGGAGGATGACGAAAAAATACCGTTATCTCTACAGTATGCTTTTGAATAGACCTTGCTAACGATGTACAGGCGTTGATTCAAATCCTAAACAGTGGAGTTATAAGGAAGATAATCCCTAGTCAACCCCTTTGAGCCTCAAAAGTTGGAGTTTTCTTTTCGTATTAAATTGAAACCTCTAATCATAACCTGGGGCAGGGTAGTTTCTCAGTTAATTCAAAATGCGTATTCAGTCGCAAGCTATCACTTCAAACACAAAAAATAGCATCGGAGACGTCTTTCTAAGTCAAAAGACGATGATGGTTCCCCGTAAAACAGACAGTCATTATCTTTCAAAATAAGAGCCAGCTAATTCAAAACCTATGAAGGAGACTTAAAAAAACAGGGGTATCCCGCTGACTGTAATCACGAAGGAAACAGTTCAGGCAAAAGGTAGGGATAATAAAATCAAAAAATAATTCACTAAAAATTCTTGACAATATAAAAATGTTACAAAATGATTACCTTCTCAAATAAGCTTCTAGTACCTGAACCTTCACCAAAATATCATTCTAGACTCAATTGGAATCCAAATGAACAATTAACTGAGTATAGGGTTGAAGAACATCACAAAGAACAGGTTGGGAACAAATAAACTTTGAGCCTTATCCTTTGTTTCTTAAATCGTGATCTAGGCCATGTTACAACCCTTAAAAGTCCTAATTGAAGCATAGGTTAGTTCGAAAGCATAACTGTTACAAAAGGTATTCTGATCCTGTAAGGCTTACTATAAATCTTGAGTTGAACTCATATTCTTACAAAATTTTGTTGCTTGTTGAAAAATGCAATTTTTTAGAAAATTTCAAGACAAACATAAGTTGTGAATTGTTTGAATACCACTGTTTTCATATGGCCAATTGTTCGACAACGGAGAAATTCACACGACTAATGTCCAATGAACAGAAATCCCCTCAGTAAACAGAATCACTTCAAATGGAAAGACAATTCCAATTACAAACCTTCCATAATCTAGGGGCATGACATGTTATTTCCCAACTCATCTGTTGTAGTCATGTCGAGATTCAAAGAATCTCTCAAAAATGTTGAATAGCCAGGGGAAAATCTCCATCTGAATCACTTGGGGGATGTTACATTGATCAGGGGTTCCAGTAAAAACCACTTTGAAATTTGAATCTTTGGTATCATCAAATTACTTATATGTGCTAGTAGTATCAGGTGGTGTCAATATCATGTCTTCGGATCCTTCCATGACAGTTCTTAGAAAAATGTTGAGGAAGGTCAAGACTATCAATAAACTTCAAAACATCAGGTGCACCGGACTAACCCCAGGGGAAAACGGGCTCCCACATACGAAGGGTTACATACGACTAAGCAAACATTTTCTAGTAGTGCTACAACACTTACTACCATAGACAGTGACAACTCTCCACACCCTATGAATGCGGATATAGTCAGAAGATACTACGCATAAAAGAGACCCGCTAGGTTGACATGCCTAGGCTAGAGTAAGGGCATCCCGGCAGACCAAAAGGGTTCGGGAAAAAATTAGGGATATATATACATAAAGATGGTACACCCGGCAATTCGAAAACCTGAAAAGGCGGCTTGGGAAAAAAAGGGTATCCCGGTGGACTGAATATCTGAAAAGACGCTCCAGCAAAAAGTTAGGGATTAAAGCGTATGAATATGTCCCATTATCTCATCACTCGTCTATCAGTAAAATAATTATCACCTTGATCAAGAATTTACCAAGGGATTAAGGAGATAGGACAATGTTCAAGTCATCCCCACTGAGTCATCTTCATTAGTTCATCTTTAACAAGGATACATTCCCTGACAGGTCTAAAATGCCTTCAAACAGAAAGTGGGGCATCTTCCAGCTGATAGCATAGCCATACTCACTAGAAGATCCCCTAGTAGATAAAGGAGCATGATCTTCTCCCCGACAATATCACCAACCCACGGAATTCCAAATCAGTACATCTCACGGGAATACTCTTCTCCATCTGAGTTCGATCCTCCAAAATTGAAAAGGAAACCTTGCAAGAGTTCTTCTCTCTAGCAAAATTCAATTCCCCCAAGAGAGTTGGTTTCCTCAACAGAGCACTTCTCCATCAATAAGGGTTTATTTCCCCAACAAAATTTATTTCCCAAACAAACTAAAAATTCCCCATCTAATCATTGTGTAGCAACTGGATTTTTAATCAGATCCGCCACTATTAGTTTTTATCCTAGGGAAGGGAATCTAAAAGAAAACCCTAATTCGCAGACAGAGATTCTAGGTTTCAAACTCAATTAGATGAAAGGAAGGTCTTAGGAACCTTTCATCTAACTTGTTCACAAGGATACTAGGCTTAGATTTAGGTTTGTGGTAAAATAGGGTTTTAAATTTTATTAGGGGAACTCGCCACGATTTTAGTCGTATGCCTACGTATCCTCTTATGAGGAATCAAAGTCCCAATTCGTAGTTTGTATGGGTTTGGTATTTTTTAGGGGTTGCAAATGTATTTTGCATCACCTCGCATTTTGGCCGGGAGTAGTGATTACGAAGATTTTGGTTAAATGCATGATTAGTCAAAATCCGTTTGAAACCCTTTTGCAAAAACAGTTGTGTTAAATTAGTTGACTGTGAAAAATAGCTTGATGTTTGTTGTGTATTTTTTAATCGTATTAACTGCAAAAAAAATCTTGATTAATGCATGATAAAAAAAATTTAATGCAACGTACAGAAAATAATATATGAATGCTTTTTTAATAAACAATAATTTATTTATGATAATAATAATAATAATAATAATATTTACATAGTAAAGCATAATACTAAAAATAAGAATCGCTAATAATAATAATAATTATAACTAATAATAATAAAAATAATAATTATTAAAAAAATGATAATAATATAATATAATAATAAGAAAATAGAATTAAAAGAATAACCATATAAAAAAAATAGAAAATAAATAATTACCAGGGGGTGTATTATCTAGTTAGCAAGTAAAAGAGGGGGTGCTGATAGTATTTGTAAGAAGGGCCCAAATATATTTTCTGGGCGGGGGTACAGTTTCTAGTAACATTTAGTAGTTACTGGCGAAGGGGGTGTGAAGAGGAATTGGGCTTAAGCCCAACACGCTATGGAGGGGGTTTGGTGGATCATGTGCATTAAGGGAGTATGGGTTTACCGTGCAGACTTGGCCTACTGGCCATCTAATGCGTATCCAACGAATGAGATTGAGGGACTATGATAGCTACTATAGGCGCAGTGTACAGGATCGGAATGGAAAAATACATTTTGTTTTAACTTTTTTTATTTCATTTCATTCTTATTGTTTGAGTTACAGTCATCTTCCTGTCTTTCTCTCGTTCCAACATCCAAAACCTTTCACTCTGTAAACCCTACGCCTTCCTTTCCCCGCGGCAGCTCAATATCAAACCTCCCCCAATTGAGAGCCCTAACCCTAACCACCCCAAATCATCAATAAAAAAACAAAAATCAAAGTTAAGTGAATACCCTCCGTAACGATTACGTTTTCTGATTTTTGAGTTTTGAGCTTTTCTGATTCGCTAATTCTTGTGTTCTTCTGGCTTATAGGTTCCGCGAGCGCGATGGTGGTGATACGATTGCCAGCGGCATAGAGGATAGCAACTAGGGTTTCGGATATCGAAACCCCGGTTTCTGGATCATTCTATTACAATAACAAGTGAACATTTTTCGCGGCTCTGAGTTCTCCTTCTTCTCCTTCAAAATTCCCCTGTCTTCGTCTTTCTTCTACTGTAAAATCCCCCCTCCTCCCCCTTCTATTGTTAATTCATTGGATATTTATAGGTTTATTTTAGATTAGGGTTTTGATTTCTTTTACAATTAGATATCATAGTTTGAGGATATGGAATTAATTAGGGATTGGATTGTATGTTGTAATTGATTGAGAAAAATAATTGATTTGATTTTTCTCTTACTATTAATTCCGGATTTGCTCTTATTAGATTTAAGATTTTATTGAATATTATGGATTTGATTTAATTATTAGATTGGTTTGATTATAATTTTCCAGATTTGATTTGTTTTCAAATTAATTTCTACAGTATATGTTAGTGTAGAAACGTGTGTGATTCTTGGAAGAGATTGGAACAGTTCTTGTTTTTGATTCACTCCGGGCCTGCACTGATTATTTGGAAAATGGGCATGCGCTTTGTTTTGTCTATCTAGCCCAGCAGTATTACTTTTATTACAGCAAAAAAAGCTTTTTTTTTTAAATAAAATCAGGCCCAACTGGCCTCTTTTCCCAAAATCCATCAAAAATATCTTGATAAACAAATTATATAAAAATAATGTTTAACAAAAACAATATTATCAGCAAAATACATTACGTATTTTTCCTTAACAAAGAAGCTCATTTTTGTTTATTTATTTATTTAAAATAATAATAAATAGTTTTCTTTTAATAATAATAAGATTTGTTTATGCCATGAGACAGCAAAATCCCATAAAGACAAATAGGCCCAACTTAATTTGATCCAACAGAATCTCACCCAAGAAACAAAAACTCATAACCAGCAAAATGACAAAAACGTCGTAGTGGGCTTTGGAAAAAACACAATGGGCCTATAATTTGTAATTACGCCTCCCTTTTTTACTAAAAATAAATAACACTTAAATGTCTTTAATAAATTTAATTATTAATTAATAGCAACTTAAACTTAAGTTGCCTTGATAATTTAATAACTTGGTAATTACTAGTTTTAAAACAATTTTCTATTTTGAATCTCATGGGTCATAGGCCAACATGCCTCGCGAATGGGTTGACAGATACACGAGTATTTCTGATTTAGAAAGCATCGCTTTCTTAGATTAATATACACAAGTCTTGGATAAATATGGGCCATCAGATATTGTTGTACCATCTTTAATTAAATATTTCTTTTATTTTAATCTTAAAAAAAAAATTTATCGAGGTAGGGCAAATTTGGGTTACGACAGCTGCCCCTATTCAATTACTTCCAATCGAATAACATAAGAATACATGAGTCTGGTGAAGTTTGATTGAGAGTTTATTAAATACTTGGAATAACCAAAATTTATCCGACCAACCATAAGGTTTCGCAGATATAGCATACCCTTATGCGTCTTGAGGAAGTAGGAAAAGCTGATGATATATCGTTTACCAGGGTTTGATGATGAGGCAGATGGTCTTGAGCTTTGAGAGTGAAATTTTGTATATCTTGGTTTCGTTTTGATTATTCACCTATTTGTAGGATGAATAACACAACAATTGATGATGCATGGATGCCTGGAGACTGAGGCCATGGGTTATGTTCGCTAATCGCTGCATGAAGTCTGAGGCGATAGGCTGGATTTTGGTTTTCGAACATTGCTGCATGAAGTTTGAGGCAATGATCTGTGTTACAGAATAAAGAAACAAATTGCTGCATGAAGTCTTAGGCAATGGGCTAGATTCGCAAATCGCTGCATGAAGTCTGAGGCGATAGGGTGGATTTTGGTTTTCGAGCATCGCTACATGAAGTCTGAGGCGATGGTCTGTGTCACGGAATAAGAAAACGCACTGTTGCAAGATGTCTTAGGCAATGGGTTAAGTTACATTGCCTCCTGAGGTCTTAGGCAATGAACTAGGTTTTGGTTTTAGAACATCGCTGCATGTCATCTTAGGCGATGATCTGTGTTGCGGAATAAAGAACCACATTGATGCACGACGTCTTAGGAAATGGTATTTATTACGTAACAAGGAAGCGCATTGTAGCTCAATGTCTTAGGCAGTGGGTTAAGTTGAATTGATGCCCGAGGTCTTAGGCAATGAACTAGGTTTTATTTCCAAACATCGTTGCATGTCGTCTTAGGTGATGTCTGGGTTGCGGAATAAAGAAGCATATTGCTTCACGATGTCTTAGGAAATGGTTTATATCACTGAACAAGGAACTGCATTGATGCACGGTGTCTTAGGAAATGGGTTAAGTTGCATTGTTGCCCGAGGTCTTATGCAATGGACCAAATTTTGGTTTCGAACATCGCTGCATGTCGTCTTAGGCGATGTCTGGCTTGTGGAATAAATAAAAACATTGATGCACGACATCTTAGGCAATTGTCTTTATTTTGTAAACCACACTGCTGCACGATGTTTTAGGTAGTGGGTTTGGTTGCATTGTTGCTCGAGATCTTAGGCAATGAACTTGGTTTTGGTTCCGAACATCGTTGCATGTAATCTTAGGCGATGTTTGGGTTGCGGAATAAAGAAACACATTACTGCACGACGTCTTAGGCAATGGTCTTTATTACGTAATAAGGAACCGCATTATTGCATGATGTCTTAGGTAGTGTGTTAGATGAGGAGAATATATTGCTGCGTGGAGTCCTAGGCAATGTACCGAGCTTCGTACATTACTGCATGGAGACTTAGGTAATGAACTGAACACATCACTGCATGGAGACCTAGGTGACGGGTTAAATCGTAGGAGAAGTATTTTGTTGCCTGACCCTTAGATGATTGAATCGAGGGTGAGATTGTTTGTTTGTTGATTGATACATGCTTATGTTGTCTGATATCGAGATGGAACCCTAAGTGTATGTGTATTGAATGTTTGTATATGTAAAATGTTTGATATTGATATGGAACCCTGGACGTATGCGTATTTTATGCAAAAATGTATAGTGTATATATGCTTTGGATATGCTAAATGTATGTATGAAATGTGTGTAAAATGCGTGTATGTTATGAAGACTATTTCTGGCATTCTCCCCTTTAAACCATTGGTTTTGAATTACCAATTCCTTGGCGTTTGTATTTTGCATTGTGTGGCATCTTTGAATTTTATGTGAATGTTGTGGAAAGTGCTAGCAAGTTTTTAATTTATTTTATGTATTATAAGCGCAGGTGTATGTGTAAATTTGCAGGCGTCGGTGTAGACGCATGTATTGGACGCAAACTTTGTGTTGCAGGTGTAGACGTAGGAGTAGACATGTGTATAGATTTTGTATTGCAGGTATAGACGTAGGAGTAAACATGTGTATGGATGTAGATGAGGATTTTCATTTTTGATGTTTTTCAGTCCAAAATGCTTTTTCAATATTTTGTCAAATGCTTTTATTTGTTAATTCCCCCGAAATGATTTTAAGACAATATTCACAAATAATAATCGTAGTATTTTGCAGACAAGTCTAAAAAAAGAAAAAACACAATTTTGAAAGATGAAAAGAAAAGTGAATGTTTTATTAATATGCCTCTGAATAGGCGAGAGTATAAGATGCAATTCCTAGAAAGAGGTAATTACAAAAAAATTTGAAACTGTAAATGGCAATGAAAAATGATAATTGTTGTTGTTGTTCCCCAATATCCTTTTAATAGCCCTTATCTCCTTCGCTTCTGAGTTGTATGATTTAGATCCATCTCTCCCTTCGTGGTTCGTAGTCGCAGTTCTTAGATTGCAGTCTTTTTGTTCTTTATTTCTTTGTATGAAAACCCTAATTTTTGCCTGGATTGCCCTTTCGGGTTTTCAATCCACCGGGATAGATTTTTTGTTTATAAGCCCCTAATTTTTGCTTGCATTGCCCTTTAGGGTTTTAGATCCACCGGGACGCTCCTTTTTTCCTAAGTCTCCTGTTTAGGGTTCGAGCTTAGCGAGATTTTTATACATAGTATTTTTTTTACTGTGTTTGAGTATGTCGGATGCGGTAGTTCTTCCCCATCCATTATTGTGAGGATGAGACCACCACCGGAGAATGCAGTTTTAACTACGTATGGACCTTCGTAGTTGGATGTCCATTTACCACGTGATTCGAGGAAAGGTAGCAGAATCTTCTTGAGTACTAGACCATGTTGTAGTTCCTCTTGTGCAGTACACTGTTACTCTGAAAGAATTCTGAGGCTAATTTCCGTAGAGTTCGTTTGTCGATGCTGGAGGAATTTTCTGAATGTTCTTGTTTTTTGAGGTACTTCTTAATGTCATAAAACCAAGGCTTGTCATCCGATCTTTCTTTGATAGCAAGAAAATGTGCGGGCTCTTCGAAGCCTATGATTATGATGCGTGGGGTTTTTGATACTCCCATAAATTATGTTGCGGAGGTCAAAAACCCTCATAGAATGATTAAAAAATCCCCGCAATCTAAGCGCTTTTTTTTTGTAGTGTCAGTACCTGGAATTGATGACAGAACAAAATCATTAACGACATCTACAGAATCATGATTAGGAGAAAGTAATGCCCTTTCTTTGTAGTATTTTAGATAGTTAATGTTTTTAAAAGTAGCAGGTACATTATTTCAACCAGAGATAATAGAGAATTATCCAAATGTGTTATTAATAAGTCTTAGGAAAAATTAATTATGCTCTATCCACACTCATTTGAGCATTGTTTATCATTTCCAATATCAAACATCCAATCTAAAAATTATTTTATTTCATCTGAGCCTTCATAAGAGTTTGTAGCAGACAATCGCATGTTTTTTTACAAAGTCAATACCTTACAGTATTTCCACAGTTAAAATGAGTTTATCGAAGCTGAGACTATGTCATGCCTACAACTCTTTCTATTCACAGGTAATATTTTCCTAAAATCTCCACCAAATACAACCACCTTACCCCTAAATGGTTTATATTGGTTTGAATTATCTGCAGTCCTTATTATGTCCCTGAAAGAATGATCAACAACCTAAGTATAAAATTTATTTAGCATTGGCGCTTCATCCCATATAATAAGTGCATAATGCAAGATGCGATTACATATGTCGATGAATTTTTTGATGTTGCACGTAGTTATTTTAGTTGTAAATAAAAGAATACAGAACATAGAGTGAGATGTCTTACCTCTAGGTATAAATAAAGTCGTAATCCCACTCGAAGCAACATTTAAAACAATCAAACCTTGGGACCTAATGACCGCGACTTTATGAGTCTAACGGGTGTAATGACTGCAAGTGCATAGCCTATCCTGTAGTTTTAAAAGATATCGAACCCACAAGGACTGATGGTCAAAACTACCATTATCTTAGGGTCACTATGTAAAGCTAAGGCTAATTATAAAAATTGGGTGTTTGGGTTTAATCAGGAATTAACTAAAGTCTAATAATTAATAATGGGACACTGGTATGTATTTCGTCAAAATAAGGGATTCAATAAGACATTGGCTATTTTTTTAGTGTTAAAACACAGCTTCGATGAAAACTATTCGTTTAAAAACCCTCGTCTCAAACTTTCGTTCTATTGAATCATATCATATCAGTTAATCTCGAAATGAGCGCTTTCGCTGTTTCATTTAAAACTCAAAAGTATTTTTTGAAAACAAATAAGGTCCAATTAACTTTAAAGCGCTTCCGCTGTTTTTAAATTAATGTTTTAATAACCACTATATGGTTAAAACCTCAAACTTCCTCTCTGTTAATTTTAACCTTAGACTGTCTCTTACTTCCGTACAAAAACAATTAAATTTTCAATTGGAAATTAAAACCAGAAAAGTGTTTTTGTAAAAATTAATAATGCCAATTAATTACCTAATCCTTTCGGTTAAGTTTTACATACTGGTATCAGGGAATCTAGCCAGACATAATTTTATCACATAACAACATAAAATTAAAATGTAAATTCAACAACGCATGCATGGTAGGCAACAAATAAATTATGCTTATTAAAATAGGAAAATGAAAGTGAATAACAAAGCGATTAATTATGAGTAATTCGTATCCTCCATAAGCCGGCAGGATTGACTTGTAGTAAAAATATCTCGAATTAAATTAAAGTAATCCTAAGAAAATTATGGAAGTCTGGAAACAAAATAGTGTTGTAGCATTTCTCCGATGTGGAAATATACTGCTTTGAGGGCGGGTTTTTTATTGCTTATGGAATACTATGAAAACTAGAAAAGTAAAGTACTGAAAGTTATGAAATTAGAATAATAATAACCAAAATAAAGTAGCAGTGCAGAAACGTAAAAAATAGTAGCAGGGTGCGAGAGATTTCATGTTGATAACTGATTCCCTTTTATGCATTCCAAATGGTGAGAGAAAATAGGAAACGTCCCATAATTATCATTTTTGAAGCGTGGAGAAAATCCAGGTGAACATGTGTTTACTGCGTCAAACAGAGAGATGTTCGTAATTGTTATGGTTTGTGGCGAGTGTGCTGTGTGTTGTGACGTGGGGCACACATATTGAATATGTGCCGGTAGGGACATGAAGTGTGCCGAGGGGCACACTTTTCCAATTGTGACGGTCGGCAAATGTTGTGGAAGGCGGCACGCTTCTGGTTTACAGAATGCTGCGTTTTGCTGCTTAAATAGCCATTTCTTCTTATTTTTCCATTCTTTTTCTTCCTTTTCTCATTTATGCCTTGCAAATGCTAAGTACCTGAAATATGTTTCAAAAACTACAAAAAGGGATAAAATGTGACATAATAAACGAAGAATCGGAAATTTAATCTATGTAATCCGGGCAGAAAATGCTATATCTTTTCGTGTTATCAAACTCCCCTAAGCTTGAATCTTTTCTTGTCCTCAAACAATAAAGTCAGTATAAAAAAACAATAAGGCACAAGTTAAATGCAATTTCATGATGCAATTCAAATCATAAGTCTGTGAATGTTTTGCGGAAATGTAAGCTCAACATAACACAAAGGATACGGTAATAACACTAAACACCCCCCATTGTGGAACCCAATTTCAGCCATGCCATTATAGCTTAACCTAATTCTTTTTACTAAATTTTACCTGTTTTCATTCTAGCGCAATCACATTAAGCCCTTTATCTTCACACGCGCATAGTAGAGTAGCCGGTTAGTGAATATAATCCTTTTAAGCACGAGGTTCTGGAACATAAATGTGGTAACCTCATTTAATTCATCTGATTGCAAGTTGTGGGGAATCGGACCGTAGTCCGCCCTACCAAGTTCAGTACCAGACACCTTTGAACCAACTGACAACAGGTTTTTATGTTATATCATATAGGTATTGCATCTATTGGATCTAGTGATCGGGTGAGGGTCGCCTAACTTAATTGGTGCATTCCTTATTTTCTTACACCAAAGCATGTATCTTTCGAATATACTGGATCATTCACTTATATTCGTCGACTCCCTAAGTAGTTTGTGTTTAAGACGGTGTTGATTGCTAGATAAACTACCCGGGGCTATTTTAAAGAAAGTTTAAGATTTCGATATAAAGGGTACTGAAATCGATCTAGCATAATCTTAGGATTTAGAGTGTTACAACGGTGTCCATCGTACTTCTATTTCACTCAAAGTTTCTCATATATATTTTAAAAAGTGAGCAACCTATATATTCTTCGAACGCATCAGATTATGCAAGTAACGAACGAAAAACTTTTGTTATGGCTCAAGAAAGTGGGAAATTAGATAACAACGGAAAAATTGCATAAATGAACTCGAAAATACAATGATGTTTTTTATTACAGATGAAAATGAAAGAAAAACCTAAGCAATAAAGAGTTTCTAAACTGACTAACTCCCCTAAGCTTGAAATAAGCAATGTCCTAATGCTTTAAAAACAAAAAAAGGAAACGGGAAGAGAAACAAAAATCAATCTATTCTTATTCGTTATCGCGTCCTCTTCCTTGTCCTGGTGCTCGTCCCCGTGTACCCAGAGGATGGGGGATAGCTACATGGTATATATAATCCTGAAAACCATCCATGGATACAGTCAAGGCCTCCATTTCTTCAGTTAATCTTGCGGCCCAGTGCTCATTTCTTTCATCACATTCTTGTTGTTGAGTTTGCATGGCCAGCATAAGTTGCATCGTCGCATTTTGGTTGTTCTGCATAGCCTGCATTCTCTCATCCTGTTCCATTATGGCAGTCATAATGTCATCATTTGAGTCCAGTACTCTTTCTCGTCTTCTACTGGGCCTAGTGGACGTGTCTTGCTCCATTTCATCTGCTTGGACATTCCCCTGGTTGCTTCGCGCATTATCTCCAAGTGCAGGAGCATCACGGTCATAAAGCCACTTAGACAAGTCGGTAATATAAGTAAGGGAAAAGTCCGGAAAAATGACACTAGGAACTACCTTGTTGTGCACCATGAGGTTGTACCTACCATCTCTTCTGACCTTAATCAAGTGGCCAGCCATACAATTGTCGATGTCAATGAAAGTGGGCAGCAGTGATGGAAAATTTTCAATCTTGTCTTGAAGGCCATGTCCAAGTGCTATAGAGGTGACTATCCCTCCAATGCAGATAGGTGTAGATCCTCTGGCGCACAAGGATTGGATATATGATAGGAGGAAGGTGCTTGCATTGATCCTTTGGTTGGGTTTGAAAGTATAATGGAGGGGGAATAATTCTTTAGAATTAACCTTGTTGTTGTTAATCCTCCCAAAAATGGTGTTGGAGATAACACAGTGGAAATACCTTATTGCGGGATTATGAATGGATGAAGCATAAAGTCCTTCCCAGCTGTTAGGTTCCTCATTGGTAAGAACATTCCAAAGCCTGAAACCTATAGACGCCCAATCTATGTCTTCTAGAATACAATGGTGTACCATTCCTTCGCGAGGGAATTGGAAGAAAGTACTCATAATGGATTAACTTATAGAATATTTGTCGTTGAACATTCTAAAAGTAGAGGAGCCGGATAGGTGCTCGTTTTTGTCACACGACAGGTTGTATGAGAACGAGCTTAGAAATTTCAAAGTCAGAGACTCGTATGTTGGGAGATTCTGTGTGCAGATGAACACTAAGTCGGAGTTATGAAGTAACCACCGCACACTGTCCAGCAATCCCAAATTTCAAGGGAACTCAGTATCAACATACCTTGTAGGTACTACAGAGCATTGATAGAACTCAAGATACTGAGCCCTATAATGCTTTTCGGCTTCTCCCTTGCGAAATGTAATTCCGGAAAGATCTGGTTCTGGTCGTGAATTTCTTCGTGCCATTGTTGGAGCGAGGAAGGAAGATGGGTGAAAGTTTGTGTGAGAGATTGGGGATTTTGATTCGGTAATTGGTTTGGAGATGGTTTATGTAGAGGAATATAATATTGGTAATAAGTGGCGTTTAGTGGATTTTAATGGAAATTATAATGGGGGAAGAAGAATAGGCACACGTTCAATGGATTATGGGCATCGGTTTGAAGAAAATGGAAGGGAGAAGGGTTCTGCGAGAGTTTATGTGATAATACATAAACGCTCTTGTTTTTCAGTGTGTAAAGAGCGTCATGTTTATGTGTCGATCGAGACTGGGTCATGTGAAGCATGATGGATGTCACGCTTATGTGGCGAACGACACGGGTTTAGAAATAGAATAAAATTAAATAATTTACAGTTCCGTTATGCACTATATCTTTTCAATACTTGTACATAAATATATATGAATAAATAATATGGAAGTGTTTAAGCATATATATATATATATATATATATATACACGTAAATATGATACTAATGTAGTAAATAAACAAAACCAATAAAACATATAACAAAACTGAACTGAAAATGAATAGAAATTGTACTGAAAGATTAAATTCCAAAAATTGTACGAATTAAGTGTCAAATATATGAAATAATTAAAAATATAATCTATTAAAACTTATCTCCACACTTAAACAAAACATTAAACTTAATTTTTAAATGTGAAAAAGAAAAAATATAATAATGCAGTACGTCTGGTAAATCAACCATGTCGGTCAAGTGATGCAGAGAAAAGATGCTGACAAATATAATCCATTTGTTCAACTACTGTATCCATAAAGGAATGGAAGTTGATCCGCAGAATAACCAGCTCGTCTTTCAAAAAATCAATCTCTAATTGGATGGCAATGAAAGCGGGAGCAGGATGAAATACGGAAGGCGGAGAAACAACTGAAGTGTCGGAGAAGTTTGAGCCAATCTGTTCCGGAGATGGGAAGTCATGGTAAAAGGGAGAGGTTTCAGGGTCAGTATCCTTATCGGACAGGAAAACATCGAGGTGGTCATAAATCAAGGGTGTCTCAGGAGTGGGTGGTGGTGACATGTGTGGTGCACCCCAATCATATAACCCGTTATTTCTGTCATGTATGCTAGTCTTGTTAGAACAAAGTTTGAATATACTACCCTAAGTTTAAGTTTTGATGATAACAAAATGAAAGGATATATTAATTATGTGTTTCATGTAAGAACTATTTGCTACCTAAAATATTACCTTTCTGTTTTGCAGAAACTCTGATAGGTATCAGCAAGAGTACACTTAATCAGCATCAGAATATTGGTTATTAACATCAGCATCAGAAGTTGCTATATCAGAATACCAGAATCAGAAGAACAACTCACGCGATTGCTGAAGCTTGATGAACAGAACTGCGCTCAACACTCTGATAAAGACAACAACAGTTCATCAGCACTTAAGCAGAGTCAGAATGAGCCAAAGCCAGAAGACGCTTTAAGTAGCAACGGTACTGTGCATTCAAAGCGAATTATTACCAACGGCATCATTCCAGACAAGATCTGCTCAATAAGGAAAGTTTGTTATTGGCATTGAATCAAGAATATTGCTCCAACGTTCAACAAATTCAGTGCTATATAAACAAGACAATGAAGATTGAATTGGATAATGCTCTACATCGTATTACACGCCTAAAAGCTATTCATCATCTTCTCATTCTCAATTTGCTAAAAAGCTCCATAATTCCTTACTCAATTATATTTTAGCAATCTAGTTTCATAAGCTTAATTTGTGTAATATCACAGTTGTGATAAACAGTTTTGTAGAAAACATTCACACACCTATTTCTCTTCTTTGTAAGAAAGTGTTTCCTTGACAAACCGGGTTGTGGTTTGCATCAAGAAGGCTTTAGCAGTTGTTAAAGCAGATTGTAATATTCAGTTGAATATAGTGGATTAAGACCTCGTTGGAGAGAGGCGAAATCACCTTGACGGGTGGACTGGAGTAGTTTGAGATCAAACGAACCAGGATAAAAATATCGTGTTCATTGCATTGATTTTCAGTTTTACAATTCAACCCCCCCTTCTTGTGTTTTTCACTTCTTCAATTGCCATCAGAGCTCCTGGTTCTGAGCTAAAACACTTAACTGTGTCAGTACCAGATCCATCGTCAGAAAAACACAATGGCAGGAAATTATTCTCACAACAGCAATGACAACCATGAGGACAGAGACAGATTCAGCGGCAAACCTCCAGTCTTTGATGGAGAAAACTTTGATTACTGGAAAGACAGAATTGAAAGCTTCTTTCTGGCACATGATGCTGATTTGTGGGACATGGTGACAGATGGATACACGCACCCTGTGAATGCAAGCGGTCAGAAGATTGATAGGAAAACAATGTCTGACCAACAAAAGCGTGACTTCAAGAATCACCACAAGGCCAGAACCATCCTTCTCAGCGCCATCTCGTATGCTGAATATGAAAAGATCTCCAACAGAGACACAGCAAAGAACATGTTTGACTCACTCAGAATGACGCATGAGGGCAACGTTCAGGTCAAAGAAACTAAAGCTCTGGCGCTCATTCAGAAGTATGAGGCGTTCAAAATGGAAGAAAGTGAATCCATTGAAACAATGTTCTCAAGATTCCATATTCTGGTAGCTGGTCTCAAGGTTCTGGACAAAGGTTACTCTACTGCTGATCACGTCAAGAAAATCATCAGAAGCTTACCCAAGCAGTGGAGGCCAATGGTTACAACTCTGAAGCTAGCAAAAGATCTCAACAAAATTTTTCTGGAGGAACTTATCAGCTCCCTTAGAAGTCATGAGATAGAGCTAGAAGCTGATGAACCCCAGAAGCAAGGTAAGCCTTTAGCATTAAAATCTAACAAAAAATCTGAGTCTAAAGTTTTGCAGGCAGTTAAAGAAACATCTGATGGATCCTCATCAGAAGAAGACGAACTCTCCCTCCTCTCCAGAAGAGTGAATCAACTGTGGAAGCAGAGGCAAAGGAAGTTCAGGAATCCCAGAAGATCTGATCAGAACGAGTCTTCTTCCAGATACAGAAGGACAGATTCTTCCTCTGGATACAGAAGATCTGAAGGCTCCTCAGGAAGCAGAAAGCCAAACACCAAGGACATCATCTGCTATGAGTGCAATGAGCAAGGACACTACAAGAGTGACTGCCCAAAGCTTCAGAGGGAAAAGCCCAAAAAGAAGTTTGGAAGAGAAAAGAAGAAAAGTCTCATGGCTACATGGGATGACTCTGACTCGTCTGAAGCTGACTCAGAATCAGATGATGAGAGAGCCAACAAAGCTCTCATGGCTAACATTTCAGAAGATAGTGAAGCTTCTGAATCAGACTTAGAATCAGATACTGAAGAGGTATTTCCTAACTTTGCGGTTAATTTTACCAAGGCTGAACTTGTTGAAAGCCTTAATGAAATTCTGGAAAGGTATCAGCAGATTAGAGTTAAATTCAGAGACCTGAAAAGGAATCTTGAATCTGACTCTAATAAGACTGAGAGTCTTAAATTGGAGAATTCTGAGCTGAGAATTAAAATTTCAAAATTAGAAAATACTTTACAAAACTCTCAGAAGGAACCAATTTCTGAAACTCCCAACAACACTGATGAGATCATTAAGGAGTATGATCACAGTTTCCAGAAGTTCCTTGCTAAAAGCATAGATAGAAGCAAAATGGCTTCAATGATCTATGGAGTTAGCAGAAACGGCAGGAAGGGAATAGGATACCAAGGTAAGGTTCCTACACCAAAGAATGTCATGGATTTAACCATTAAACACACTCCTCTGAATTCACATTTTGTGTATGGTCACACACATGATATTAAATACACTATCAGTAAGTACTCTGTGAAACCAAAATTCAACCAGAGTTTTGGTAAATCTAACAAATCAGGACCCAAGAAAATCTGGGTACCTAAGGATAAAATAATACATGTTGCAGATATCTTTAGCAGCAAATCAGAAACACCAGTCATGGTACCTGGACTCTGGCTGCTCGCGACACATGACGGGAAGAAGGCATATGTTCCAAAGCCTGGAACTTAAGCCTGGAGGCGACGTTGGCTTTGGAGGCAATCAGAGGGGAAAGATCATTGGCTCTGGAACTGTAGGTAATGGAAATCTTCCCTCTATTAATAATGTTCTGCTAGTAGATGGATTAATGCATAATCTGTTATCCATAAGTCAATTAAGTGATAACGGTTATGATATAATCTTTAATAAAAAATCATGTAAAGCTGTTAGTCAGAAAGATGGGACTATCCTGTTTAATGGAAAGAGGAAAAACAACATTTACAAAATCAAACTTTCTGAACTAAAAAGTCAGAACGTAAAGTGCCTTCTGTCTGTTAACAACGAGCAGTGGATCTGGCACAGAAGATTGGGGCATGTTATTATGAGAAGAATATCTCAGATTAACAAACTCAATCTGGTCAGAGGACTTCCTAATTTGAAGTTCAATTCAGATGCTCTGTGTGAAGCATGTCAGAAAGGTAAGTTTGCAAAACCTTCTTTTAAATCTAAAAATGTTGTTTCTACCTCTAAGCCATTAGAACTTCTGCACATTGACTTATTTGGACCAGTTAAAACTGCTTCAGTCAGTGGCAAGAAGTATGGGTTAGTAATCGTAGATGACTATAGCAGATGGACATGGGTAAAGTTCTTAAGACACAAGGACGAGTCACACTCTGTGTTTGTTACCTTCTGTAACCAAGTTCAGAATGAAAAGGATCTTAGAATCGTTAAAGTCAGAAGTGATCATGGTGGAGAGTTTGAAAACAAAGATTTTGAGTCATTCTTTAATGACATATGCATTCTGCATGATTTCTCTTGTCCTAGAACTCCCCAACAAAATGGAGTTGTAGAACGAAAGAACAGAACATTGCAAGAAATGGCCAGAACCATGATCAATGAGACAAACGTTGCTAAGATCTTCTGGGCAGAGGCAATAAACACAGCGTGCTACATTCAGAATAGAATCTCAATAAGACCTATTCTGGAAAAGACTCCATATGAATTGTGGAAGAACAGAAAGCCCAACATTTCATATTTTCATCCATTTGGATGTATCTGTTTTATGTTAAATACAAAGAATTATTTGAACAAGTTTGAATCTAAAGCACAGAAGTGTATTATGTTAGGATACTCTGAACGCTCAAGAGGGTACAGAGTATACAATACAGAAACACAAATTGTGGAAGAATCAATCAGTGTTTGTTTTGATGATAAGCTTGACTCTGAAAAGTCAAAGTAGAATGAAGTTTTTGCAGGTATGGAAATTGAATTTACAGGTTCTGAAGACAAGTCATCAGAAGCTCTCAACATAGACACTCCTTCAACGTCTGAAAGGAGCACTGCTAGCAATCCTACAACAGCTGCTGATCAACCTCAGAAAAGATTACCCAGAAGCAGCTTGGATCATCCAGAAGAAACAATCTTAGGAAGAAAGGAAGATCCAATCAGAACAAGAGCAAGCTTCAGAAACTCTGAAGAAACCCTCATGGGACTTGTGTCTCTGATTGAAACTTCTTCTATTGATGAAGAACTTATGAATAATGACTGGATTCTGGCAATGCAAGAAACGCTGAATCAATTCACCAGAAATGACGTATGGGATCTTGTTCCCAGACCAAAAGGATTCAATGTCATTGGAACAAGATGGGTGTTCAGAAACAAGCTAAATGAACAAGGTGAAGTCATCAGAAACAAAGCACGACTGGTTGCACAAGGTTATAGTCAGCAAGAGGGGATAGACTATAAAGAAACCTTTGCCCTAGTCGCCAGGTTAGAATCTATCAGGCTTTTAATTTCATTTGCTGTTAATAGAGGCATCACTCTGTATCAGATGGATGTCAAGAGTGCATTCTTAAATGGTTATATAGAAGAAGAGGTTTATGTGCACCAACCCCCTGGTTTTGAAAATACAAAACATCCAGAACATGTTTTTAAACTAAAGAAGTCACTATATGGTCTGAAACAAGCTCCCAGAGCTTGGTATGAAAGACTAAGTAACTTTCTGTTAGAAAATGAATTCACCAGAGGGAAGGTGGACACTACCTTATTCTGTAAGTCAGTTAAGAATGACATCTTAGTCTGTCAAATTTATGTTGATGATATTATTTTTGGTTCTACTAATCCTTCTCTTGGAAGAAAATTTGCTAAGTGTATGCAGGCAGAATTTGAGATGAGCCTCATGGGGGAACTGAAATTCTTTCTAGGAATTCATATCAATCAAACCCCAGAGGGAACTTACATTCATCAGAGCAAATACATCAGAGATCTTCTGAAGAAATTTGACCTCTCAGAATGTAAGCCATCAAAGATTCCAATGCATCCCACGTGCATTCTGGAAAGAGAAGAGGTAAGCAAAAAGGTAGAACAGAAAGTCTACAGAGGTATGATTGGTTCTCTCCTTTATCTGACAGCTTCAAGACCTGATATATTATTCAGCGTATGTATTTGTGCTAGATTCCAATCAGATCCTAGAGAATCTCACTTAACAGCTGTTAAGCGAATTTTCAAGTATCTGAAAGGTACTACTAATCTGGGTTTGTTTTATAGAAAATCCAGTGATTACAGTTTAGTAGGCTACTGCGATGCTAACTTTGCTGGAGACAGAGTAGAGCGTAAAAGTACTTCTGGAAGCTGCCAGTTTCTGGGAGAAAATCTGATCTCTTGGTCCAGCAAAAGGAAATCCACAATTGCGCTATCAACAACAGAAGCTGAGTACATAGCAGTAGCAGGATGTAGCATACAAATGCTCTGGATGAAAAGTCAGCTTGAAGACTTCCAGATTTTTGAGAGTAACATCCCTATACTCTGTGACAATACTTCTGCTATTTGCTTAAGTAAGAATCCTATTTTACATTCTAGAGCTAAGCATATAGAAATAAAACATCATTTCATTAGGGACTATATTCAGAAAGGAATTTTGAACTTAAAATTTATAGATACAGACCATCAATGGGCTGATATCTTCACTAAACCCCTTTCTGAAGATAGGTTCAATTTCATTCTGAAACATCTCAGCATGAAAATCTGCCCAGAGTGAAAAGGTTTTAATTCCATATATTTATCTTCAGAATGTATTTGTTTTACTGTGAACTTCTGATCAATCTCTTTTCAGAAAGATAGAACATGCAGATTGTATCAGATGCTAGTCTTAAAGATCTGAGCGTTTCAGCTCAAAGATAGACGTGCTGATCACTAAATCAAACAAGTGTCATCCAATCATCAGCAAATCTCTGAAGAAGAACGCGTGCACGCTTCTGAGAAGGCAAAACGCTGATTGGGTGCATTGAGACACATGTCTGGTAACCGTTTCAAGTATCTTTCTCAAATCCCCCAAAATCAGCAAGCATTAAATGAAAGTAATCATGTTTTTAAAACGTAATCATGATTTTATTTCTCTTTCTTGAAAATGTTTACTCTTTCAAAATATTCTGAAGCCTATTTAAGCACGTTAATTTCTCACATTAATCTTTTACAGTCTCTCATTATCTCTCAAATATTTTCTGCATTTTCTCTGTGTTCATCTCTTTCAAGTTTAAACCCTTTTTCTCAGTTTCTCAGAAAAACCCTAAGTGTGAACATGGCAACCTCCAGCAGTACTTCTGCAGGTTCTCAGAAGAAAGCATCCTCTGAACAGTACCAAGTTCCATTCAGAACACTCCTTACTCCAGTGAAGAATCTTGAAGTGTTGTCTGAACTGATTATTGATTTTGGCAGTCTGAAAGAGAATGGTTTTGACTTGACATAAGAAATTAGGGCACAGAAATGGGAGAGATATTTCGACAGGTTGGTTGGAACAACATTCCCAATGTTAGTCAAGGAGTTCTGGATTCATGCAACTGCTTCAACGCATCAAGTCACCTCCTACATAATGGGAAAGAAGATTGTGATAACTGAGGATCACATAGCAAAGTTGATTGGTTACAGTGGCGGTGGCGTCCGCTGTATTGATATGGCTGAAAGATGCTCTGACGTGGGTGTCATAGCAGAAAGGATTTTCACCCATGGGCTGCCCAGCAGCAACATCAGAGATCTAAAGGATCACCACAGAGTTTGGGCGAAGATAATTCTGGGGTGTTTTAATCATAGGAAGCCAACTAGTTCCCCTGATTACATAAATATAGATCAGCAGTTTCTGATCTATTTTATCAATCAGAAGGTAAAAATCAACTTGGCTCATCTTCTATTTAATCACCTCAGAATAAGCGTGAAGGAAACCAGGGAAGAAGAAAGAACAAAGAGGGATTGGATACCCTTTGGAAGGTTAATATCAGATATTCTGACTGAGAATAGGCTGATAGAGCACCTGATAGAAGCTCAAGAGTTAAGCACCATTGAACCAACTGTTGGCAAGCCTCTGAACGCGAAGAATCTGAAGAAAATGAAGTTAATAGAGAATATCAGAAAGGAACCCAGCGTTACTCCTATTGCTGACATCACCAGCAGAAGAGTCCCACTGAGTGACTTTTCTTTATTTTTTGAGATAGAATCTAAACCAGTGGTGGTTCTCAGATACCTAGACGCGTGCAAGGCTGATGGTACAGATCCCAAGCTGAATATCAAAGATCTGCACCAACCTCAACCAGAAGTTACACTGAAGAAGACGAAGAAAAGGAAGGCCCCTTCAGAAGGAACATCCCAGCAGACACCCAAGAAAAGAGGTAATTTATCTGCTGCTTCTGTTTTAAATTCTTCTACTATTCCAACATCAATTCCCACTCCAGCTTCTCATGAAATCCCAATCCCCATCCCAACAATAGATGAAACCGAACCAGAAGATTACCCTTCTGAGGCACTACAACTCAGAAGACCCCGCACCAAACATCCCAAACCAACTATCTCAACAACATCAGCACTTGACAAAGTTCTGTCTGACATTGATCAACGTGCTTCTGATAACCTTCCCAACAATCCAAACACTGAACCAGATATTGCCACATCTCCTCAACCAGAACAACCTCTCTCACCCATTCCAGAAGAACCACATATTCCTGAACAACTTGAAATTCATCCTCCTTCTCCACAACCAGCAATTCCTTCTCCCTCTCCTCAACCAGAAATTCATCCACCATCACCTCAACCTGAGTTTCATCATTCTGAAACTCCATCTCCTCCACCTCAGTCTCCTCAATCCTCTGAACCACAACTTCTGGCAATCCAGCTGCCATGTGGAACAACTGTAACAATGGCCCAGCTGCCATCCTCGCCTAAAACCACACCACCAAATACTCCCAAAACCCCAAACAGTCCAATCATTATCTCTGATTCTCCCACTCCATCTCCCAAACAAACAGCTCCCAAACAAACCACAGAAAACCCCAGCAAGACCCTCATTGATTTAACAATCCTTGACCGTCTTGCTGATCTGAAAAATAAAATAGCCATTCCAAAACCAAATCAGCCAGATGTTGGCTCTGGTATTATGAATTTTAAAACAGGTTTGCAGCAGTGGATTGCTTCTCTGAAGCAAGTTTGTCCTGCAATGATTGATCCAGCTGCCTCTGACCAGCTCTGGTCACAATTCAGAATTTGGGTACGTGGTGAAACTCTAAAATTGCAAGACATCAATTACGAGCAAGCACAGCAGAATTTCAGCAAGCTTCTGAACGAAGTAGGAAGTCAGCTGCTGAAAGAAGACGTGCTCCTTCTGGATAGTGAGCCATGGTCTGAGAAGCGTCCAACTACAAAGGTGCAGCCAGAAGAAGATCAGACTATTCAAGCTGAAGCCAGTCAAGCTGAAGATGTTGCAGAAAGCTCTCAGAAGCTCCCTGCTTCTGATGTTTCTCAAGCTGCCTTGGACAGGCAGACTCTGGAAGAGCTGAAGCTGAATGATATCCGTCTGCAGCAAAGGATGGATGAAAATGACCAGAAGATGAAAGAAAGAATGGACGTGCAGGATAGCAAGATAGACACGGTAGTCAGCATGGTGCACAAGCAGAATGAGACTGCTGATCAGATTAAAGCAATGCTGGAGACTCTGTTCACACGCCTTCCTCCCCAACCTTAGATTTTCATTCATGCCATTTTCATGTTTTCTTTGCATATCTTCTGTACTGTTTTGTCTGGCTCTGACTATTTTAATATGAAAGTTTTTCTGATCTAAATGTTTTAGCACATCACTTACACTTTTTGATTGCTGACAAAAAGGGGGAGAACAAGAATGACATTTTTCAATAACGAATTACTAAGACAGAAAATCTCAAACATTCTAACTCTGATATACTTGAATGTTTTCTTCTGTTCTTGCTTAAGTCTATAGATACAAGAATGCTCTCTAACTCACTAAAGACTAAAGCTCTGATACTCTGATCCAAAGCAAAGCTCTGATAAAGCTCTGATATTCTGATCTGAAGCTCTGCTCTGATATTCTGATCTAAAGCTTCTGATAGTCAAAGCTATGATATTCTGATGATCAAAGAAAGACAATAAAGATCTGATCCTGAAGAACTCTTGGAATTAAAAAGGGAAGTAATAAGTTCAGGGGGAGTATCTCTCAACTCTCATATCTCTTTATCCTTGATAACTTCTTACTCTGATACATCTTATCATTTAGTTATCTCTGATACTTCTTCACGTTATTTTCAATTAAAAATATCTAGTTTTTGTCATCATCAAAAAGGGGGAGATTGTTAGAACAAAGTTTGAATCTACTACCCTAAGTTTAAGTTTTGATGATAACAAAATGAAAGGATATATTAATTATGTGTTTCATGTAAGAACTATTTGCTACCTAAAATATTACCTTTCTGTTTTGCAGAAACTCTGATAGGTATCAACAAGAGTACAATTAATCAGCATTAGAATATTGGTTATTAACATCAGCATTAGAAGTTGCTATATCAGAATACCAGAATCAGAAGAACAACTCACGCGATTGCTGAAGCTTGATGAACAGAACTGCGCTCAACACTCTGATAAAGACAACAACAGTTCATCAGCACTTAAGCAGAGTCAGAATGAGCCAAAGCCAGAACACGCTTTAAGTAGCAACGGTACTGTGCATTCAAAGCGAATTATTACCAACGGCATCATTCCAGACAAGATCTTCTCAATAAGGAAAGTTTGTTATTGGCATTGAATCAAGAATATTGCTCCAACGTTCAACAAATTCAGTGCTATATAAACAAGACAATGAAGATTAAATTGGCTAATGCTCTACATCATATTACACGCCTAAAAGCTATTCATCATCTTCTCATTCACAGTTTGCTAAAAAGCTCCATAATTCCTTACTCAATTATATTTTAGCAATCTAGTTTCATAAGCTTAAGTTGTGTAATATCATAGTTGTGATAAATAGTTTTGTAGAAAACATTCACACACCTATTTCTCTTCTTTGTAAGAAAGTGTTTCCTTGACAAACCGGGTTGTGGTTTGCATCAAGAAGGCTTTAGCAGTTGTTAAAGCAGATTGTAATATTTAGTTGAATATAGTGGATTAAGACCTCGTTGGAGAGAGGCGAAATCACCTTGACGGGTGGACAGGAGTAGTTTGAGATCAAACGAACCAGGATAAAGATATCGTGTTCATTGCATTGATTTTCAGTTTTACAATTCAACCCCCTCTTCTTGTGTTTTTCACTTCTTCAAGTCCTAAGGTCAGGTAGGGTAAAAAGCGGTATTAACTGATTGTTAATGAGCAGTTCGAAGTTACCCATAAGGACAAGGTTCAACAGTTGTTGTCTTACCCCGATATCATTAGCTATCATGGTCACTAAGCCACCAATGAGAATGGGTTCATATACAGCTCTCGCAAGACGGTGAAAGTTTGCTAGCATAAATGTAGCTCTATTTATAGGGCGGTTTTGCGAAGCGCAGAACATGATAAAAAGCTCAGCTCTAGAAACGGTGGTAATGTTTTCTGCTTTACCAAAAAGGGTGTGGGCTAGGATTTTGTGAAAATAGCTTAAATCTAGGTTGTGGATGTTTTCTGAGTGCATGTCCTCGGGCTCATGGTTACTAATGCCTGTAATGTCCCCCCAGAAATAATCTAGCTCACCTACATTAAAAATCTCTTCTTGGATTATGGTGAATGCATCTAGGCTGTATGGGAATCCTTGTAGCTCTTCCATCTCTCTATGGGTGAAGGTGTACTCTATACCAAAAAGTCTAAATCAAATCAGTCCTCTATTGAATCCCATACCGTGGTCAGGTTTATAGACAACGGAGCTTAAAAACATTAAATTTAGTCTATGATAAGAGCTAAAATTTCTTCTTAAAAAAGATGTATCTCATCTTATTTGGCTCAATAAAAACAAAACATTATCTCGGATCCCTAAGGTGATCATAGCTGGTCCATCGGGGTAGGTACTTAATCATATCTCCCTATCAGAAAGAGACTCAAACCTCCTCCGTTGATTTCTTCCTCTAAACACAATGCCCATCGTATCAATTGGGTTCATCGTGGTTAGTGTAACTAGCTAATTGGAAAGTTAGCCTGAAGTAGGTTGACAATTAGCATTAAGTTAGGAGCGGGCAAAATTAAAGAAATAATATTTCATATTTTAACATCAATAATAACAAAAGTAAGAAATAAAAGAAAAACGAAAATAAGCAAAGTAAAAAGAAAAGACTCAAAGTTGGGTTGTCTCCCAAGAAGCACTTTGTTTAAAGTCGTAAGCTCGACATAGAAAGGTGATTAGTCTAATGAATAGGGTGGCAGCGCATCTAGCCTAAAGGTTCATAATATTCTTTATTATTTATGCTATGATAGTGTTTTAGACGCTGTCCATTCATCATGAAAGGTTTCTACTCATTCCTTTGATTTATATCGCTCCATTTTGAAAAACCTTAGTGATTTCGAAGGGACCAGACCATCTTGAGCAAAGTTTTCCCAGAAATAGTTTAAGTATAGAATTAAATAGGAGAACTATATCGCCTTCATTGAATTCTTTTCTATGTATTAGTTTATCGTGTCATTTTTTAGTTCTCTCTTTATATATCCTAGCATTTTCGTACGCATCTAGTCTAAGTTCTTCTAGTTCATGGATATCCAACATTGTTTTCTCACCCGCAGCGGTGTAATTTAAATTAAGGGTCTTAATGGCCCAATAAGCTTTATGTTCTATTTTTACCGGCAGATGACATGACTTCCTATAAACTAGTTTAAATGGCGTGGTTCCAATCGAAGTTTTATATGCTATCTTATATGCCCATAGAGCTTCATGTAACTTAGATGACTAGTCTTTCATAGAGGTTGATACAGTTTTTTCTAAGATTTGCTTAATTTCTCTGTTGGAGATCTCTACTTGCCCACTTGTTTGTGGATGATAAGGTGTTGCGACACGATGTCGGACTCTGTACTTTGCTAATAATTTTTCTAGGATTTTGGAAATGAAATGGTAGCCACCATCACTGATGACGAGTCTCGGTACATCTAATCTTAGAAAGATTATGTTCTTGAAAAGCATGACTACTACTCGCGCGTCATTTATTGGAGAGGCTACAACCTCGATCTATTTCGAAACATAGTCGACAGTAAATAGTATGTAGTGATTTCCAAAGGAAGACGGGAAGGGTCCCATGAAATCGATTCCCCATACGTCAAATACTTCAACTTCTAGAATTCCCTTTTGAGGCATCTCATCGCGTCTAGAGATGTTTCCGGTGAGTTGGCATTGGTCGTAATTTTTAACCGCGATATGGACGTCTATCCAAAGAATGGGCCAATAGAGGCCAGCTTGTAATATCTTAGCACATGTCTTTTATGTACTTGTATGTCCTCCATAGGGAGCGGCATGACAGTGGAAAATTATGATTTCGATTTCATTTTCGGGAACACATCGACCGAAAATACCATCGGCGCCTCTTTTGAAAAGCAAAGGCTCGTCCCAATAATAATGTTTAAGGCCATGAAAGAATTTCTTCTTTTGTTGATAAGACATATCGGGTGGAAGCACTCTAGCAGCCAAGTAGTTGACTAAATCGGTGTACCATGTTAGTAAGATTGTGGATTATATTTCTTCCATAATTTCGATTTTGTTCTTGTCTTTATAAGTCACATGGTACTCAGTTATAATACTATTTAATTCTATTTGGGCTACAAGGCGTTCATAAGGAAAATCATCATTGATAGGAATATGATTTGGTTTGATGCCTTCTATTCTGGATAAGTGGTCAGCTACTACATTCTTGGTGCCTCTCTTGTCTTTTATTTCTAAATTGAATTCTTGTAGAAGTAAGATCCACCTTAGTAATCTTGGTTTGGCGTCTTTCTTACTTAAGAGGAACGGGGTTGCAGCGTGGTCGGTATAGATGATTATTCCTGTTCCTACTAAGTAGGAATGGAATTTATCTAAAGCAAACACAACGGCTAACAATTATTTTTCAATGGTGGCGTAATTCATCTAACCGGGATCTAGGGTTCTACTTGCGTAGTACATCGCATAAAGCTTTTTATCCTTTCTTTGTCCTAGGAGTGCGCTTATGGCATAGTCACTGGCATCGCATATTATCTCAATGGTTCATTCCAATCAGGAGGTTGCATAATAGGTGCTGAAATTAATGTCTTTTTTAGAGTTGTAAACTCTTTCAAAAAAAATTCGGTGAAAATGAACTCAGCATCCTTCATCAGTAGTTCGGTTAGAGGTTTGGTTATTTTAGAGAAGTCTTTAATGAAAAGTCGATAAAAACCAGCATGTCCTAGAAAACTTATTATTTCTCTAACAGTTTTGGGTGGTTGAAGATTTTATATAACTTTGATCTTTGCTTTATCTATTTCAATTCCCTTATCGGATGCTATGTTCCCTAAGACAATTCCTTGTCGGACCATGAAGTGGAATTTTTCCCAGTTTAACATGAGATTGACACTTACGCATCTTTCTAGTACCATTTCAAGGTTCGATAAACATCCTTCAAAACTTTCTTTGCAGACAGAGAGGTCATCCATAAAAACTTCCATCATGCCATCTAGAAAATCAGAGAAGATGGACATCATACATCTCTGGAATGTTGCAGGGGCATTGCATAATCCGAATGACATTCGTCTATAGGAGAACATACCATAAGGACAAGTGAAATTCATATTTTATTGGTCGTCAGGATGGGTAGGAATTTGGAAAATCTGGAATACTCATCTAAATAGCAGAAGTGACAGTGTTTAGCTAGTCGTTTAAGCATTTGATCAATGAAGGGTAAAGGAAAGTGATCTTTATGAGTGGATTTGTTTAACTTTCTATAGTCGATGCAAATTCTACACCCAGTGTGAGTTCTTTGTGCTACAGATGCTCCTTTAGTGTTGCTAAAAACCGTAACACCACCTTTCTTAGGTACGACATGTACTCGGATAACCCATTTACTGTTGGATATTAGGTATATGATTCCTTATTCTAGTAGCTTTTCTACTTCCTTTTTGACTACATCACTCAGAATGGGATTTATTCTCCTTTGATGTTCCCTAGAGGTTTTACAGTCTTCCTCCAGCATAATACAGTGCATGCAGATAGAAGGGCTTATTCCTTTTAGATCTGATATGTTATATCCTAAAGCGGTTGTGTATTTTCTTAGGACATGTAATAATTTTTCAGTTTCTATTTTTCCTAGGTTTGCATTAACTATAACTAGTCATTCAAGTTCTGTGTCTAGGTATTCATATCTTAGGTCTTTTGGTAGAGTTTTGAGTTCTATGGCAGGCTTCTTTTGACAGGGTATAGGGTCAGGAGTTAGGGCTAGGCATTCACTCAGATTTTCATCTTCATATTTTAGGCGCCAATTATCATCTTCGAGAATAAGGGGTATGGGAATATTCAATACTTCCTAATAAGTGGTTTGTTGTTTCTCCAATTCTTTCATTCATTTATCAATTTCATCCAGGAAACAACATGAATCGTCGATTGCTGGTGCCATAAGAAATTTAGATAAGATGAATTCAACTTTTTCTTCTCCGACTTCGAAAGTCAGTTTTCCATTTTTCACATCTATTATGGCTCCTGCAGTGGCTAGGAATGGTCTACGTAATATGATAGGAATATTGGAGTCTTCTTTAATGTCCATGATTGTGAAATTAGTGGGGATATAGAAGTGTCCTATACGTACAGGAACATTTTCTAACATACCTAAAGGAAATTTCACTGGTCGATCTTCTAATTGAACGGATATTCTTGTTGGTCTTAGTTCTCCCATGTTGAGTTTCTTGCAAATTTATAAGGGCATTAGACTAATACTGGCTCCTAAGTCGCAAAGTGCTTTGTCTATGACAAATTTTCCAATTATGCAAAGTATGGAAAATATACCTGGGTCTTTAAGTTTAGGAGGCATGTTGTTTTGTATTATAGCACTACACTCAACAGTGAGCAATACAGTTTCGTTATCCTCAAGCTTTTTCTTATTGGATAAGATTTCTTTAATAAATTTAGCGTAGGAGGGCATTTGTGTGATAGCTTCTGTAAATGGTATGGTAATGTTAAGTTGTTTCATAAGTTCAAGGAATTTCTTGAATTTCCCTAGGTTTTTTGACTTAGCAAGTCTTTGAGGATATGGAGTAGGTGGTTTATAGGGTGGCGGAGGCACATAAGGTTCTTCTTTTTCTATGGCCTCTTAGTAACCTTCTTTCTTTACTTCCTTTAGTTCAGCTTCTTTCTCAATCCCTTTTCCACGTTTTTGGTACATGGCTGGGTTCTCGATTCCAGGTTCAGTTGGTCCGCCTAGTTCTATCCAACTCCGAAGTGTTATGGAATTAGCGTGTCCCTTAGGATTTGGTTGGGGTTGTCTAGGAATAGTTCCAGCTGGAGCAGCTGTAGCTGCTTGCTGTTGAGCCACTTGGGAAATTTGTGTTTCTAACATTTTGTTGTGTATAGCAAGAGCATCAATCTTATTGGTCAATTGCTTAATATGTTCACTGGTGTGAATATTTTAATTCATGAAATCCTTGTTAGTTTGAGCTTGGTTGGCTATAAAGTTTTCTATCATGATTTCGATGTTGGACTTCCTAGGGATATTTGGAATATTTGGGACATTTTGGGTGGATTTCTGAAATCCTGGAGGTGTAGTAGGAGCTTGCCCTAGTGCGTACAAAGAGTTATTGCTTTTGTAAGAAAAGTTTGGATGGTTCTTCCAAGCAGGGTTATAGTTATTACCATAGGGGTATCCTTGAGCATAGTTTACTTAATCAATTGGTACTCCTGTTAAAAGTGGACAATCGAGTGCGGTATACGTGTGAAGTCCGCATATATCAAGGGTTAGAGTCACTGCAGCTATGGTGACTGCGGGAGTTGTGGTCAAGCTTTCTATCTTTTAGGTAAGGGATTCTACCTTAGCATTAACTTGGTCTAAGCTACTAACTTTGTGCATACCACCTTTCGTTTGATATTTCCCCATCATGATTCTATCGCTTCCCCACTGATAATGATTTTGAGCCATACTTTTGATAAGTTGATAGGCATCATCGTATGGTTTATCCATCAGTGCACCGCCAGCAGTTGCGTCAATTGTTAGTCTTGTGTTGTACAATATACCATTATAAAAGGTATGGATGATCATTCATTCTTCCAAACCGTGATGCGAATAGAGTTGCAACATGTCTTTGTATCTTTCCCATGCTTCGAAAAGAGATTCGTTTTCCTTTTGCTTAAAATCGTTGATATTGGATCTTAGCATAACTATCTTACTTGGTGGAAAATATCATGCTAGGAAAACTTTCTTCAATTCGTTCCATGTTGTAACGGAGTTGGGTGGTAGAGACTGGAGCCATGCTCTAGCTCTATCTCTTAATAAGAAGGGAAAAAGACAAAGTCTTATTACTTCAGGGTTGACTCCATTTGCTTTCACTATGTCTGTGTACTGCACAAACATTAGGACATCCTGAAAATTGGTTTTGTTGGACAGCTTGCAAAAGCGAAGGCTTTAACTCGAAATCATTTTATGCGATAGCGGGAGCAGCAATACTGTTGTGGGGTTCTTCTTGCGATGGGGCAGCATAATCCTTCAGAGGACAATTTTGGGGTCCTTAAGCCATTTTGGGGTCAGGAAGAGAAAAGTTAGGAAGATTGGTTTCGGGAAGATTGTACTTGGCTTGGTATTCTCTGATTCGGCTTCTTATACTAACAAAATGCTCGACTTCGTCGATTGGTTGTTCTAATTCCTCGTCTTTAGAGCGGGTACTTCGCATACAATCGACGATCAAAATTTAAAATTTAAATTGGTTGCCTTAGTCTATACTGCATAACAAGGGTTTACAGTATTTGACTAATTCAGTCCCCAGCAACGGTGCAAAAAACTTATTCACGACTTTATCAGTCTATCTGGTGGAGTGACTGCAAGTGCATAATCTATCGCGTAGTTTTAAAAGATATCGAACCCACAAGGACTGATGGTCAAAACTTTTGTATCTTAGGGTCACTATGTAAAGCTAAGGCTAATTATAAAACTTGGGTGTTTGGGTTTAATCGGAAATTAACTAAAGTCTAATAATTAATAACGGGACACCGGTATGTATTTCGTCAACTTAAGGGATTCAGTAAGTCATTGGCATTTGTTTTTAGTGTTAAAACACAGCTTCATTGAAAACTATTCGTTTAAAAACCCTCATCTCAAACTTCCGTTCAATTGAATCAGATTATATCAGTTAAGCTCGAAATGAGCGCTTCTGTTGTTTCATTTAAAACTCAAAAGTATTTTTTGAAAACAAATAAGGTCCAATTACTTTAAAGCGCTTCCGCTGTTTTTAAAATTAATGTTTTAATAACCACTATCTGGTTAAAACCTCAAACTTCCGCTCTATTGATTTTAACCTTAGACTGTCTCTTACTTCCGTACAAAAACAATTAAATATTAATTGGAAATTAAAACCATAAAAGTGTTTTTGTAAAAATTAATAATGCCAATTAATTACCGAATCCTTTCGGTTAAGTTTTACATACCGGTAGGGAATCTAGCAAGACATGATTTTATCACATAACAACATAAAATTAAAACGTAAATTCAACAACACATGCATGGTAGGAAACAAATAAATTATGCTTATTAAAATAGGAACCTGAAAGTGAATAACAAAGCGATTAATTCCGAGTAATGTGTATCCTCCACAAGCCGGCAGGATTGACTTGTAGTAAAAATATCCCGAATTAAATTAAAGTAATCCTAAGCAAATTCTGGAAGTCTGGAAACAAAATAGTATTGTAGTATTTCTCTGATATGGAAATATACTGCTTTGATGGTGGGTTTTTTATTTCTTATGGAATACTATGAAAAGTAGAAAATTAAAGTACTGAAAGTTATGAAATTAGAATAATAATAACAAAAACAAAGTAGCGGTGCAGAAACGTAAAAAATAGTAGCAGGGTGCGAGAGATTTCAAGTTGATAACTGATTCCCTTTTATACATTTCAAATGTTGAGAGAAAATAGGAAACATCCTATAATTCTCGTTCTTGAAGCATGGAGAAAATCCATGTAAACATGCGTTTAATGCTTCCAACGGAGAGATGTTCGTAACTGTTATGGATCGTGGTGAGCGTGCTGTGTGTTTTTACGTGGGGAACGCATATGGAATATGTGTCGGTCGAGACATGAAGTGTGTCGAGGGGCACACTTTTCCAACTTGTGACGGTCGGCAGGTGCTATGGCGGGCGGCATGCTTCTGATTTATAGAATGCTGTGTTTTGCTGCTTAAATAGCCATTTCTTCTTATTTTTTCCGTTCTTTTTCTTACTTTTCTCATTTATGCCTTGCAAAAGCTAAGTATCTAAAATATGTTTCAAAAACTACAAAAAGGAATAAAATGTGACATAATAAACTTAGAATCAGAAATTTAATCTATGTAATTCGGGTGGAAAATGCTATGTCTTTTCGTGTTATCACCTAAGAGCAGCTGAAAAAGTTCTCCAAATGAACATTTTTCACGTGCCTCAATTTCCATGCAAGAAGTAAAAACCTTCATAACCAGTCATAACATGATTCATAATTTCGTGGTAAACTGACCTTTGTTCAACAAGAAAGCTCGACATCAATGACATGTGGGTTGCAACCAACTCTTCCTTATAGTAGTTTAGCTCAACAACCATTAAATTATTTCTAAGTTGAGCCATTTTTGAATTTTAAGGTTATGACATGGTCTCAATGTCATCAATAGATTTACTGGTGAAGGAAAGCAATTTTTCAATCTCAATCAAACATAGATTCTTCAATTTATCATCATCAAGCTGAAGACCTGCAACATAAATTATGGTTTTCAACATATAATGAATGTGCAAATATAAATAAAACATTTATTAAACATATATTTGAATACTTGGGTTGTTCAGCCTCTTCTTTGCACCATACAAAACTTCATCGCACAAGATTTTCCATGTTGCTTCCCAAACGACAAAAGGATTCACCATTGAATCCATAAATAACAATATAACAAACAATCTCCTTAACTGATTATCATAGGCCAAATGACTTGTTTTTGTAATAGCATCCATAAATTCTTTGTTGTTTCGCAACAATCCTATTGCAAAACATGCATCCTTAAATATTTTGTGTATTGTTCCAGCCATGGTCTTAATATCATTGTAACACGTGCAACCCTTTTGTATAGTCAACAATAGTCTTAAATAAAAAACATTATAACATCCAGGGGGTATATAAGTAAGCCTTCCAATAGAGTTACTTGTTTTTCTAGGACTCCAAGCTCTGAAACTTTTATCATAAACAAACATTGTAGGAAATTCACCATAAGTCAATCCTCGTCCATGTGGATATTTTTTATTTGCCTCGAACCAAGCCAAAAACATCGTGTCAATTTCATCATTATGGTTCATGACAAATTCAATTGTATTACTTTTTGGAAACATTATAGACTGCTCATTAACGACATTCATAGTACTGTTTTAATTCATCTAAAACACATCTATTTCCAGTTCTATTTGAAATATCTATTATTTCTCTATCAGGTCCCTTGTTAACATACTTAAACAAATACTTTATAGAATTCACCTTGTTGCAATACTTAACATTGATAGGTGCTTCATATATAAACAATAATTGGGGATTGTAAGTGTTGTACCCCAAAATTTTCCCTCTCACTTATCAAGAATTTTGTCACAAGATCTCCTTCGGTTCAAGACTGCACTAGGGTTTGATCAGCTCAAGACACCTCCTCATGCACTGATGACCAAAATTAGGGTTTGAGTTTGCACAGGGATTTCTGAACTATCAATGCTTCATATGACTTTCATGATCATTATGGACCCCCAAGATTACTCATGTAAAGTTTCAAGCCTTGGATCACACTTTTGATTAGTCAATTGAACAGTTGACCTAAAAATCAGTTGTATTGGGGAGAAAGTCAACCATAGCTAATTTACTGTCAAAATTCATAATTTTTTATCCACATCAACATTTTAGACCCATATGTATCATTTGATCAATTTTGGACCATAATTCTTCAAGTAATTTGATCAAATCTCCAAAAGGGCAAAATAGTCAAAATTAGGGTTTTGACTAGGAAAGGGCAATTTCTGATTTTTGACCTAGTAAATGATAATTTGGTTTAAGTAATGATCTCAAGAGCCAAATTACATCCTTTTTACCTAATGAAATGATTCAAAACAATGCAAGTCCATTGGATTGACAGATGAATTTTACAGCCAACTGATCAAAAGTTAATTGTATACTGAAAAGTCAAACTTTGACTTTTTGGTCAAATTCAAGCGCCAAAGATCATAATCCATCAAAACATGTCAAAATATGAAACTTATTCATCAAGAAATCAAAAATTAAAGATTTCATTTTGAAAAGTCAAAATTTCTAAACTTAGAAATTTTTCTAAGTGATGGAAATTTCATGTTTTTTCATAACTTTGATCCAAATTTTCACCATGATACAAGATGATTCAAGAGAAATTTCCAACATGAAAGTTGTATATCTCCATGAAATATAAAACTTTTCTTCACATAACATCTCCTAAAAATGCTTGGATCTCAAGTTATAATTTTGTGAATACATGCTCATAATCTAAAAATAACTTAGTGAAATTTTGCCCTAGTTAGGCAGATTTTTCATCTAACTTCATGGCAATTTATTACATGGTTCCAAGGGGAATCTTAAAAATAAACTCAAATATGAGTTTTAGAGCACATTTCAAGATTTCCAAAATGTCCAAGAACTCCTTAAGGTCATTCTTGAGTAGGGAGAATCGAAGAGATGAAGTTAGTGTTTTGTCACTTGAATTTTAGGTCATTTTCATGATGAACACAAATGCAAATCAATGTTAGGCTGCATAATCTTTGCCTTGCAGGCCTCAAACTTGTTTTCCACTCCATAATTAATGTATTACACAAAATTTTGAGCTATAATCCAAGTGATTTAAGCTTTATCCAATTCACATTGCCATTTTGGGAAGAAAGCTAATGATACCATTCTTGTAAAGAAATCTTTTTGCATAAAGTCCACTCTTGAGCCTCTAACTTATTCCCTCTGATAACACTTCATCTACAAAGTCAGAAGCAAGTGTGTTTAAAACTTAACCACTCTATCTTAGCAAGTACACAAGCATTGAAACTTGTTTTCTGAAAAAAATCACATGTTTGGCTTAAGGATGCAAACTCAAATTCTGAGTTGTTACAAGCCTCAAAACCTCTTGCTTATAAATATACACACTATTTGCAAGTTGACACACGAGCAAAAAGCCCCTGAAACTCACTCAAACTCCCTCTAGCCAGAAATTGTCCCAAAACACCATTATTGTGCAAGTTATGACTTTACATACCAAACTCACATTTCCCTCGTGTGTTTCTTGGCCTTTTAGTTTCTAAAGCTTCCTTGCATCAAGAGTAACTCATCCTTGTACCTGTTTCATTTCTGTAACACCATTTTCCTTATCTTCCATAACCAAAAATAGAGCATCACAGTTGGACTTCTCCAGGCCATTCCAGCCATCCTCAGCTTAAGCCAGCCATTTCATTAGCTTCCTAGAGGTCCAAGGAAGCTAACCTGATCATCAGCACTGACTGAAACAAGCTCATTTTTATTTCACAATTTCCAGTTTTGAAGAATTTTTCTTGAACTTCTATCTCATTACTTAGGCATTGTTTGGCTTGCATTTGTGAAGATAAAATGTAGACCTCGTTGCCACGAAGCTGTACATATCCATAGTTTGCATTTATATGGCCTGATCTTAGAGAATTTTAGAGTTGAAGTTTCTGAAAATTTTAAGGTTTAAATTAGGGCCAGAGAAATTCTCATTTATTTTTTACTTTCAGCCTTAGTTATTTACATGGTTAGATTTGTAATGAAGAATGCAACAACTTTCATTTTGTCCCTTTCCATTTTTGTTGAGAAACGAAGAAGTTACAGGTACACCGGCTGGAGGTTGAAGATGAAGTCATCAATATATATGGTTTTGTATATATAAACGGATGTATAGCCACCCCAGTGGTAAAGCGAGCGCCTACTCACCCTATGGTCCTGGGTTCAAGCCCCAGCGTGACCATTTTGCTTTTTTTCATATTTTTGACATTCTTGATTTTTGCTTGCAAGCGCTGGGCCCTTTGGGCCTGGCCTTCTTTTTTTTTGTTTTTGCTAGCATACCCCCTGTTTACTTGTGACACCACCTTGGCCCAATTTATTTTTATTTATTTATCCATTTCTTTTTTCTTTTAAATATATTTTCTAAAATACCAAAAAAATCATAAAATGTATAAAAATAATAGATTTATATTTTGACGTAATTTAAATATTTTTCCACATAAAAAATTATTTTTATTCATTATGCTTTATATATCTTTATTAGTTATCTTGTAAATTAAATTAAAACTAGATTATTATTTATCTAAATATATTTATTTTTAATATAAAAAAGACCAAAAATATTCCATAATACCACATATTATTTTCAAGACAAAAACACAAAAAAAATACTTTTTCTTTAAACTTATTTTCTTTTAATCAACTAAAATAGATTTAGGGTTTCATATAAAAAATCTTTTCTTAATTAATTTATGTTCTTAATTAACTTAAGTTATTTTAATTTAATTACCTTTTTTCTCTAATTAGGTTTAGGTTAAAACCTCTTTCATATAAAAATCCAAACACAAAAAAAGCATTTCTTTCAATTTGCATTTGTACTTTATGTATTTATTTAATTACGTGTAAAATATTCAATTTGGTTGTAATAGATTAATTAGGTTTATATTATTGCAATCCCCATTCATAAATTGTATACCCCCTCCCACAAATGTTGTAATAGCGTAGTAACTTTAAATTTCGCAATTTATCGCTTTTACATAACATGCTAGTAATTAAGATTTGTATGGGAAGATAAAATCAATCAAATAGAAAACCCTAATTCAAGACAAAAGCAAGCATGAAAATGAAACACTTGCACACAAACACCCCTAGGGTTACTCCACTTGGTTGCCTTATACAAAATGGCCATATTACGCATGTAAGGTATCTTAGCAAAAACAAATAAATACAAGACCATAGTCCCTCGATGACACTATTCAAGGTTGCCTTACAAATGATCTTAATCCCTCAAAAAGAATGCTAAGATGCCTTGCAACATTTCTAATCATGGCTATACGATGACACACGCCCGTCACGTTTACATCCAAAGATAAGGTTGCTTACCAAATCAATGGTAAGACAACAATGTCAAAGGAAAAGAAAATGAACAAGAAAGACATTTGAGTAGGTAGATTGCTCCTAATTACTTGCTCCATTTCAAAACAAACATCCTTGCTATTTTAGAAAAAAACACACACACACTTTCAAACATCTTACAAACATTGAAAACATTTTCAAAAGATCAAACATCTTTGTATACATTCCTACGAACAAGAATCATTACAAAGATTGCCTAAATAATGGCCTCTTTACAAAATACTTTCAAAAACCATACAAAGCACAATTTCAAACAAAAGCAAGTGATTTAACAAGTAACTAAGAGCCCATGGAAAACCATGGATGAAAAGGGTGCTAATACCTTCCCTTTTAATAATCTACCCCCTGAACTCAAGAAATCATCTCAAAGGTATTTCCTGTGCTTTTTCACCTTTCCTTTTGGATAAAAGAAAACTCGATGGAGACTCTTGCTAATCGCAACATTTGCGATCAAACGCAAAACCCTCAAGTGAGTTCTCCCACCGTATCACATAACTGGCGACTCTGCTGAGGAATATTCTAAAAATGGGGTTACCTTAGGAATAAATCACATTTACTTGCTTACATTGTTTGACTTATATGCTTTACATTATGGTTCTTTGTTTGGGTTTGAATCCTCTACCTGGATTTGGGATACATTATAGGTAAGTAGCAATACATTGTGGAAACTCTGCGGGGTATACCGACATGGTCTAAGCAATAGCTACGTTAGTGTGACATATTTGTGGGTACCGGTAGCCTTTGATTTAATCAAAGAGAATACGGGGCCGCTGATGAAGCACTAATTGAGGTTTGGTTTCTTGGCCATTTAGGATGTAGTGAGATGATCGGCTTTAGTGCAATCCGAAGTTGGTAAATACTCGATACTACACTCATTGAGGTTTGGTTTCTTGGGATATTTAGGTCGCCATTAAAGAGGATTGAGCTAAAACCATGACCAAGGAAACAAATCGGTGATATTGAGCTCCTTAGAACCCGATAACTATTACTAGGACAGGTTTGAGCCAACTAAACTTCAAGAGGGTACTTACCTATAAAACCCCATGCAAGCCTAAAACTAAGGATTTGTTTTCTTTGTTTGTATATACATATTTGTACATAACATCATGAACATCATATACATCCACTAACCATTTCAAGGATTTTGGGATTCATCTTTGTTCTTGTTTTATAGGATATGGATTCACTTCGCAGGAAAACTATTCAAGTCAATCTTGTAAGGATCCCTCCACAACTTAAGGAGCTAGCTTCAAGGATTCTTGAAAAATCTCCATTCACCGAGAGACATGGTCGCCTACTCAACTTGGTTACCTCCAACACATATGAGGATATGATGAAGGTGCTTTTTCAGTTCTTTGATCCTTTACACCATTACTTCACATTTCCCGACTATCAACTTGTGCCTACTTTGGAAGAATTCTCCCAACTCTTGAGGATTCCCATTCTCAATCAACTACCTTTCAATGGTACAGAAAGATACCCAAAGCCAGAAGAGATTGCTCAAGATCTACATTTGCATTCATCTGATTCCATAACTCATTGGGAAACAAGGAGTGGTGTCAAAGGTTTCCTAGCAAAGTTCCTGTTTGAGAAAGCCCAAAATTGTTGGAATTCCTTGGACTTTCAAGCCTTTGAGGAAATTGTGGCTCTCCTCATTTATGGGATGGTTTTGTTTCCAAATCCTGACCAACTCATAGATGTCAACACCGTCAAAATCTTCATATCCCGCAACACGGTGCCTACATTTCTAGGAGATGTCCTACACTCTTTTCACACTCGCACAATGAGGAAAAGAGGTGTCCTTATGTGTTGCACTCCTCTCTTAGCAAGATGGTTTATTTATCATCTTCCCTAATATGTATTAAAGAATGAGCAAGGTTCAAGATGGTCACAAAGGTTGATGACGCTCAAACATTCAAACATTCATTGGTGCTCCCGATCCAAAGAGAATGTTATCATTGTCGACCGTTGTGTAGAATTCCCTAATGTCCCTTTACTTGGCATTAGGGGAGGTATCACCTACAACCCCTGTTTAGCTTTAAGACAGTTTGGCTATGCCCGAAGGGATGGCCTGCATGAGATTCTGATTCAAGGCTTGGTATTTGACTACGACAACGACGATCAAGGTCTTCGCCAGAGATTTATCCGAGCATGGAGGATGTTAAACAAGGTGGATAGCAAGACTTTGGGGCACAAGAATTCTATCCCTCTTGAGCCTTACCTTAAATGGGTACGAACTCGTGCTCATAGTCTTATGATGCCTTACCCCTCCATTCTTCCGGTAATCATTGAGCTTGTCATGGAGGGAGATGTTCCATACACTATCCTACATCCTGACATGCCCACATCTCTTGAAGATCTACAAAGGGATTGGATAAAACTCAAGGGGGAGCGAGATACGTTCGAAGCCCAATTCTACGCAAGCGAGAAGAAGGTTTTGAAACTCACTAGGCTACTTCATGAGGAGCAAACTCTGAATGCCTACATCGCACCAAAGAGGATGCGTACTACCTTTTTATATTAGATTTGTTGTATTATTTTGCCCAAGAAGGCATTGATGTACCCAAGTTTAACTTATTAATACAACGTGTGTTTCCTTTTTTGTTTAAAACAAATTTGAATCTTGGAAATCCTTGAAATCATTACATATACATATACCATTCATCATAACATAAGCAGGTCTTTTGAAATAAGTCTCCTCATCTCTCTACTGTTTATTTCAGTAAGATGGATCTTGAGAAAACAGTGAAGGATCTCTAAGCTCAGAATACACAGTTCCAGCAGTTGCTCTTGACCCTAGCCAAGGGACATGAAGAATTGAAAACTTTGCTATCTGAAGAGAGGAAAAAGAAGACAAAGAAGGTAAATGGAGTCCTGAACATGGGAAGAAGATTTCATGAGAAAACAAGAAGGACCTTAAAATTTGCAACAACATCCAGAGAAAAAGACAATTAGGAAGGGAAAGGTAAAGAAACAGTTGTCCCGTCAGAATCAGAAGAGGAAGAGGAAGAAGAAGATTAATCTGAGGAACAATACCCTCCAGTTGATGACAAATATAGACATCTCGAAGAGCGGATGAGTGTGATGGAAATCCAAAAAGTGCCTGGCTTGGACTTTGAGGAATTGGGTTTAGTGTCGGGGATTGTGAATCCTCTGAAATTCAAAGCACCTATATTTGCCAAATATGACGGAGTTTCATGCCCTAAAATGCATCTCTGGTCATATGTAAGGAAAATCCAACCCCATACCGCTGATAAAGACTTATGGGTGCACTTCTTCCAAGACAGTCTGTATGGAACTCAACTTGACTGGTTTTACCAACTAGAAAGAGCCAACGTTCATAATTAGGAAGATCTTGCTACAACTTTCTACAAGCAATATCAGTACAATGCTGATTTGGCGCCTATCCGTACTCAACTCCAGAGTATGGCCATGGCTTCAATTAAGGGTTTCAAGGACTATGCGCAAAAATGGAGAGACTTGGTTGGAAGAGTTCAACCCCATCTATTTGAGAGGGAATTGGTAGACATGTTCTTGGGCACCTTGTCTGGTCCCTTCTTCAGTCATTTAATTGGAAGTTCATCTGCAGGCTTTACTGAACTATTATTGATCGGAGAGAGGGTAGAAGCCGGTATAAAGAGTGGAAAGATTCAGAAAGACACATCTTCTTCTACAGCTATAAGGAAGCCTTTCATATCAAAGAAAGATGTGGTTGTTGTATATCCGCAAAGAAACCAAGATAGGGCGGAACGACGACCAATGGTGGGGGTTGTTATGATTTCTAAGCCTGAGTCTGATCAGCAAAGAAATAATCAACCGAGGATGGAAAGGCCAGTCATACAGTTCACCATAATCAACATGACCCCGTCTCAAGTATTACCGCATCTACTAAGATTCAATTTGGTGACCTTGAAAGAAGATCCAAAAAAGCCAATACAACATCTCCTCATTATCATCCCAATGCCCGTTACGCATATCACTCTGAAAGTCCTGGTCACGATACTAATAATTGTTGGGCTCTAAAGAACAAAATACAAGACCTCATTGAAGCAAAAGAAATTGAGTTGGATGCGCCCGAAAAGCCAAATGTCATTTCTTCCTCTATGCCCAGACATGGCCACAATACTAATGCCATTGAGGTAGATTTGTTTGTTACCTCAGTTGATGAACTCATGACCCCACTTCCGACCATTAAAATGAATTTGTTGAATGCCGGTATGTTCCCAGGCTATAATGAAGTTTTCCATCTCTGTTTGTCCTCACCAACTGGCTGTCCTTTGTTGAAAGTAGGCGTTCTGTTCCTGATAGATAACAAAGAAATTTTGTTTGAAAAGACTCTTGTTCCACCTATCCCTTTTGAAGATGTTTCTATCATTACCATTTCCGCCAATTCTTCCAGGGTCTCCACCAAAAGACCCGTTAGAATTACATCAGTTCCGAAAGCAACTCCTTTAATAATCACAATGCCTGGACCAATCCCATATTCATCAGACAAGGCCATACCACAGAACTATGGAGGGGATGTCTACTACCATGGTATTAAGCAGGATTGGCCAGCCACCGAAGATTCAAATTCTGAGAAAATGGATTCTGACGTCAGTAATATTTCAGGGACTAGTAAGATTACCCGAAGCGGTAGGATCTTCTCTCCAGAAATTGGTCCCCCAAAGGCCGTTTCTGGACCCGTAATCATCCATGTGACTATTCCAAAAGTTACTCCTACACCCATAATCATTTCTTCAAATACTCCTATTGACAAAGCCATTACAAACCCTGTTATCATTCTTATTGACACTTCTGTTGCCGAGTTAACCGAGACTCGAGGAAAAAGTGTTCTGATTGAGCTTGTCCGGACGAAGGCTCAATCATTGACTATCCCTGAAACCCCCAAGAAAGAAATGGAGGAGATCCTAAAATTTATAAAGAGAAGCAACTACGATGTGGTTGAACAACTGGGGAAAACTCCCTCTAAAATCTTCATGCTAGAATTACTACTATGTTCTTAGGCGCATGCAAAAGCCTTGGTTAAGTTCTTAAAAACCACCCATGTACCTCAAGAGACATCTGTCGATCAGTTTCAAGACTGAGTAGCCAGCCTAACTGCGGATAATGGTTTAGGTTTTTCAGATGTTGATCTGACGCCAAGGGGAAGGAAACATAATGAGGCATTTCATGTCTCAGTGGAATGTAGGGGCACAACTCTGGCTCATGTTTTGGTAGACATTGGCTCATCTCTAAATGTATTACCTAAAAAAGCTCTTTATAGACTTGACTACGAGGGACTGACATTAAATCCAAGCAACATAGTAGTAAGGGCTTTTTACGGCTCGAAAAGGATGGTGCATGGGGAAGTGGATATCCCCATAAAGGTTTGAACCCAAACTTTCAATTCAACTTTTTATGTAATGGACATCCGCCCTTCATACTCCTGCTTGCTAGGCCGACCATGGATCCACAATGATGGCGTTGTTACTTCTATGTTGCACCAAATGCTGAAGTATCCAGTTCAAGGGAAGATTATCACCGTTCATGGAGAGGAAGAATACATGATTATCCATCTCAATTCCTTCAGATATGTGGAATTAGAAGGTGAATTTATTGAAACTCCATTTAAACATTTTTAAGAGGTCCCGCAAGATGTGGCAGTGACCAAGGCTGTGTCTCAGGTTCCCAATATTACAAGACCTCCACTCCGGATGTCATCCCTAAAAGACGCCAAAGCAGTGGTAGAAGAAGGCTGGTGCACTATCTGGGGACAGCTCCCAGATATTCCATATAAGTCTGACAAGTTTGGCCTATGTTTCACTTCAAGTGCTCAAATGGCTGTACGCCGTGCTCGTGCTGGAGGACCACCCTTTAAGATCAGCAACCATGAAGTTAACGCGGTAGAAGATGGTGAAGATGGCTGCAACCTGGAGGATTGGATCTTCCCAACTGTCAATGAAGGGCTCAACAATTGGGAGGCTAGAGACTTTGTCCCGATCACTGTTATCCCACAGTAATTTGTCTTTACATTTTGTTGGATTTGTAATATTGAAACAATTCGTACTCTTAAAACCTTGTGTATTACCCGAGGCACAATGGTCCATTTGTAAGGGTTATTATCTCATTTTCATATGACATCAATGAATCATGGACGTTTTCGCATACAAACTTTTGTGCTCATTGTTTTTCTTTTACATTTTATTTTGTTTCAAAGATAGCTATACCCTTACACACACCCACACTCACAATGCAGGTATACATCCATTCGGGATCCCATGGGTAACGATACTGCTATGGCCTTTTGTGACTCTGAGAATCTAATCTACCAAGCCGAAGATGAAGGTGAGGAAGATTGTGAAGTACAAGGGGAACTTGCCAGACTACTACAACAAGAAGAGAGAACCATTCAACCTCACGAGGAACCCATGGATACAATCAACCTAGGTACCGAAGAAGACAAAAAAGAGGTCAAGGTGGGTGCCAATCTGGAACCCATAATCAAGGAGCATATGATTTAGTTATTACACGATTATGTTGAAGTCTTTTCCTGGTCATATGAAGACATGCCTGGACTTGATGCAGACATTGTGGTACATTGTTTGCATACAAGAGAAGAGTGTCTGCCAGTAAAGAAAAAGGTTTTCCGCATGAGGCCTGATATGTCAGAAAAGATTAAAACATAAGTCATGAAGCAATTCAACGCTGTATTTTTGGTTGTCACCTCTTACCCCCAATGGGTTGCCAATATTGTTCCCGTACCCAAAAAAGACGGCAAAGTGCGAATGTGTGTGGACTACAAAGATTTGAATAGGGCGAGCCCTAAGGATGATTTTCCAATCCCCCACATTGATATCCTAGTTGACAATATGGCACAACACAAAGTGTTTTCCTTCATGGACAGATTCTCAGGTTACAACCAAATCAAAATGGCGCCTGAGGACATGGAGAAAACAACATTTGTCACACAATGGGGCACATTCTGCTACAAGGTAATGCCATCCGGACTAAAGAACGCAGGGGCCACCTATCAGCATGCCATGGTAGATTTATTTCATGAAATGATACATCATGAAATAGAGGTTTACGTGGATGATATGATAGCCAGATCTCAAACAGAAGAAGAGCATCTTGATCACTTATATAAACTATTTAAGAGACTGAAGAAGTACAAGCTGAGGTTGAATCCAAACAAATGCATATTTGGGGTATGGTCTGGTAAACTCCTAGGCTTTCTCGTCAGCAACAAAGGTATCGAGGTCGATCCTGCCAAAGTTAAAGTAATACAAGAGATGCCTGCTCCTCGTACTAAAAAGGAAGTCACAGGATTCTTGGGGCGTTTGAAATATATTTCCAAATTCATTTCTCACCTGACAGCTACTTGTGAGCCAATCTTCAAACTAATGAAGAAAGATGAAGTAGTAAAATGGAATGATGAATGCCAAGTTGCTTTTGACAAAATCAAATAATACTTACAAGAGCCTCCTGTGTTGATGCCACCAGTCGAGGGAAGACCATTAATCATATATCTAACTGTTTTAGAAAATTCAATGGGGTGTATATTGGGGCAGCATGACGAGTCTGGCTGAAAAGAGCACACTATTTATTACCTGAGTAAAAAGTTTACCGACTGTGAAACAAGATATTTGCTGCTCGAGAAAACTTGTTGCGCTCTGGCATGGGCTGCTCGCCGGCTAAGATAGTATACGTTGACCCATACTACCTTGTTGATATCTAAAATGGATCTGATAAAATACATCTTCGAGAAGCATACTCTTTCTGGCAGAATAGCGAGATGGCAGATGATTCTGATGGAATATGACATACAATATACTACCCAGAAAGCAATAAAGGGCAGTGTATTAGCCGATCATCTTTCTCACCAAGTTGTAGAAGACTACTAGTCCATGAAATTCGAATTTCCGGACGAAGACATCATGACGTTAGACAACTGTGAAAAATTCAAGCCATATGACGGACCTGAACAAGGATCCCGATGGACCCTATTCTTTGATGGGGCATCCAATGCACTTGGCAATGGTATCGGTGTTGTACTCATATCTCCGATGGATGTCACACTCCCTTTACCGCAAGACTCTGTTTCAATTGTACAAACAACATGGAAGAATACGAAGCGTGCATCTTTGGTCTCAGAGCTGCCATAGACTTGGGGATCAAATCCTTGGATGTATTTGGAGATTCAGCTTTGGTCATCAGTCACATCAAATGGGAATGGGACATCAAACAACCTAACCTTATCCCTTATAAATAACATGTTTTGACATTGTTACCACTTTTTGAGAAGATTACCTTCGAGCATTTCCCGCGAGAAGAAAATTAGTTAGCAGACGCTCTAGCCATAATGTCATCTATGTTTAAACTTAATTGGGATAACAAGGCTCCCCAGATCACCATTGAACGAATGGAGGAACCAGCACACTATCACAAGATTAATACTGAAGAGGTAGTGGACCAGCCTTGGTTTCACTAAGTCAAGAGGTATCTCGAGGCTCAAGAATATCCAAAAGGAGCTTCAATCAATGATAAGAAGTTCTTAAGGAGATTCTCTGCTAAATATTTCCTTAGTAATGGCATCTTGTACAAACGCAATCATGACTCTGTGTTGCTTCGGTGCGTAGATAAGGTTGAAGCTGAAAGGATCATGGCTGAATTGCATGAAGGCACTTTTGGCACCCATTCCAGTGGGCATACGATGGCAAAGAAAATCCTACGGGCAGGCTATTACTGGTCTACCATGGAAGCAGATTGCTATCAACACTCTCGAACTTGCCATAAGTGTCAAATTTATACTGACAAGGTGTACGTACCTCCGGTTCCTCTGAATGTCTTGACGGCTCCTTGGCCCTTTGCTATGTGGGGGATTGATATGATTGGGGAAATCAAGCCGACGACCTCCAATGGACACCGCTTCATCTTAGTGGCCATTAATTAATTTACGAAATGGGTGGAGGCAGCTTCCTTCGCTTCTGTTACCAAGAATGTTGTTGCCCGTTTCATCAAGCAAAATCTTATTTGCCGGTACGGTGTCCCAGAAAGGATCATCACTAACAATGGTACAAATCTCAACAACACTATGATCACCGCCTTGTGCAAGCAATTCAAGATCCAGCATCACAATTTTGCCCCTAACAGCCAAAAATGAATGGTGTTGTCGAAGTTGCAAATAAAAACATTAAAAAGATCATACAAAAAAGGACAGTCACATACAAAGACTGGCATGAGATGCTACCATTCGCTCTCCACGGGTATCGTACCATATCTCACACATCGACCGGGGCAACACCTTATTCTCTGATTTACGGCATGGAGGTTGTCTTGCCTATCGAGGTCCAGATTCACTCTTTGAGGATTATGAAGGATGCAGGGTTGAACGAAGACGATTGGATCCAGACTCGACTTGATCAACTGAACTTGATTGATGAGAAGAGACTTACTGCTATTTGCCATGGTCAAATGTATCAAAAACGGATGATAAAGGCTTTCAACAAAAAGGTCAGGCGCCAAGTGTATCAAGTTGGGGATCTAGTGATCAAACGCATCATCTTGCCACAAGGTGATCCTAGAAGAGAATGGACTCCTACTTATGAAGGACCATTTGTAATCAAAAATATTTTCTCTGGTGGGGTAATGATCTTAACCACCATGGATGGTGATGACCTGCCGCATCCTACAAACGCTGACATAGTCAAAAGATATTATGCATAAGAGACCCGCTAGGTTGACATACCTAGGCAAAACAAGGGCATCCAGGCGAACCAAAAAGGTTCGGGAAAAAATTAGGGATAAAACAAAAATTATGTACACCCGATAAGTTGAAAATCTGAAAGGGCGACTTGGGCAAAAAAGGGTTTCCTGGTGGACTGAAAACCCGAAAGGGCGGTCCAGGAAAAAGTTAGGGAATTAAAGCGTATGAATATGTCCCATTGGATCTATTTATGGACAACCTTTGATTTCCACTGACAAACTCAGATGTTCTGATCAATTCAATCATCTTCGGACAAGGCAACAAATAGACAAGATGCTCATAGATACGAAGGCTATAGTAGAATGGAAACCCCATGGGATTATTACACATAGCTATCTTTTCTTTGTATCAAAATTTTCATTTTTATGACAACATTCTCTTACTAGAATGTTTGTCTCCTTGTACAAAAATACTTACTCAATGTCAATACGAAGATATCTCTTTGAAAGTGCAAAAACTATCTATTTTTCTTTACGCTCGTATTTTGTTTACAAAAACGTCCAATGATTCATTGTTGAACATATGCATTTGAACATAATTACTGTTTACAAAATAAACAAAATGAAAAAATGCAATTACTGATAGATTGAAGGGATAGTGAAATACCTTTAGGCTATTCCATAAGTAATTCCCCGCAGTATGTCATTTAAATCCCCAGCGGAACGAAGCTTCCAATTATCAACCCCGGTAGAAATCATCCAACTTCTCCAAACATTTTTAAGCAACACATGGCATTTCCCTTACAACAGATTTTATTTCTCTAAGCGAAAATTCATCAACACTTTGACTTCAAAGACATGAAGACTTACATATCCTATGCAGCAGTCAGGGATTTATTTTCCCCAATCCAACAGCAGTGCAACAAATTAGCTCACATACGAATACATCGCATCCATATATCATAAACATTGATTACACAAATGCATTATATCATACATTTCATACAACATGACTTTACATTTTAGCTAACAATGTTTAAAGTTTTGAGATACAGTACAGATACGCTCCAATCACAGACGCCATTCTGATACTCATTCAGATTCAACCTTCAGATACAGTACATATACGCTCCAATCACAGATGACATTCTGATACTCATTCAGATTCAACTTTTAGATATAGATCAGATGCGCTCCAAACACGGATGTCATTCTGATACTCATTCAAACAAAGTTTTCAGATACAGTTCATATACGCTCCAGACACGGACGCCATTCTGATACTCATTCTTTCAGCTTACAAGTTACAATTCAACAATCACTCTTGGATGGAATCTACAAGCCCATTTAAAAAAACTTTCTATCACCTCTCCAAATGGCATCTTTAAGCCCATTCCGTCAACCATCACATCGTCGAGTGCAAATTTCTGGGCACTTTAGTGTCCAATCATCTTCCACCTTTGAGTCACGAATGGCAAAACTCGCCAATCTAACTCTTCAGGTTTAAGAATATTGAACAGGGGCAGCTGTTGTACCCCAAAATTTTCCCTCTCACTTATCAAGAATTTTCTACACAAGATCTCCTTGGGTTCAAGACTGCACTAGGATTTAATCAGCTTAAGACACCTCCTCATGCACTGATGACCAAAATTAAGGTTTGAGTTTGCACAAGTATTTCTGAACTATCAATGCTTCATATGACTTTCATGGATCATTATGGACCCCCAATATTACTCATGTCAAGTTTCAAGCCTTGGATCATACTTTTGATCAGTCAATTGAACAATTGACCTAAAAATCAGTTGTATTGGGGAAAAAGTCAACCATAGCCAATTTACAACCAAACTTCATAGTTTTTTATCCACATCAACATTTTAGACCCATATGTATCATTTTATCAAGTTTGGACCACAGTTCCTCAAGAAATTTGATCAAATCTCCAAAAGGGCAAAATAGTCAAAATTAGGGTTTTTATTGGGAAAGGGCAATTTCTGATTTTTGACCTAGTAAATGATCAATTGGTTTAAGGAATGATCTCAAGAGTCCAATTACATCATTTTAACCTAATGACATGATTCAAAACAATGCAAGTCCATTGGGTTAACAGATGAATTTTGTAGTCAACTTATCAAAAGTCAATTGTATACTGAAAAGTCAAACTTTGACTTTTTGGTCAAATTCAAGTGCCAAAGATCATAATCCATCAAAACATGTCAAAATATGAAACTTATTCATCAAGAAATCAAAAAGTCAAGATTTCATTTTGAAAATTCAAAATTTCTAAACTTAGAAATTTTTCGAAGTGTTGGAAATTTCATGTTTTTCATAACTTTGATCCAAATTTTCACCATGATGCAAGATGATTCAAGAGAAATTTCCAACATGAAAGTTGTATATCTCCATGAAATATATAACTTTGCTTCACAAAACTTATCCTAAATATGCTTGGATCTCAAGTTATAATTTTTTGAATACATGCTCATAAACTAAAAATAACTTAGCGGAATTTTGCCCTAGTTAGGCAGATTTTTGACCTAACTTCATGGAAATTTTTTTAATGGTTCCAAGGGGAATATTCAAAATAAATTCAAATATAAGTTGTAGAGCACATTGCAAGCTTTCCAAAATGTCAAAGAACTCCTTAAGATCATTCTTGAGTAGGGAGAATCGAAGAGATGAAGTTGGTGTTTTGTCACTTGAATTTTAGGTCATTTTCATGATGAACACAAATGAAAATCATTGTTAGGCTGCATAATCTTTGCCTTGCAGGCCTCAAAATTGTTTGTCACTCCATAATTAATGTATTGCATAAACGTTTGAGCTATAATCCAAGTGATTTAAGCTTTATCCAATTCACATTGCCATTTTGGGAAGAAAGCTAACAATACCATTCTTGTAAAGCAAGATTTTTGCATAAAGTCCACTCTTGAGCCTCTAACTTGTTCCCTATGATCACACTTTATCTACAAAGTCAGAAGCAAGTGTATTTAAAGGTTAACCACTCTATCTTAGCAAGTACACAAGCATTGAAACTTATTTTCTCAAAAAAATCACATGTTTGTGCTTAAGGATGCAAATTCAAATTCTAAGTTGTTACAAGCCTCAAAACCTCTTGCTTATAAATATACACACTATTTGCAAGTTGACACACGAGAAAAAAGCCCCTGAAGCTCACTTAAACTCCCTTTAGCCAGAAATTGTCCCAAAACACCATTGTTGTGCAAGTTTTGAATTTACATACCAAACTCACATTTCCCTCGTGCGTTTCTTGGCCTTTTAGTTTCTAAAGCTTCCTTGCATCAAGAGTAACTCATCCTTGTACCTATTTCATTTCTGTAACACCATTTTCCCTATCTTCCATAACCAAAAATAGAGCATAACAGTTGGACTTCTCCAGGCCATTCCAGCCATCATCAGCTCAAGCCAGCCATTGCATTAGCTTCCTAGAGGTCCAAGGAAGCTAACCTGATCATCAGCACTGACTGAAACAAGCTTATTTGCATTTCACGATTTCCAATTTTAAGGTATTTTTCTTGAACTTCTATCTCATTACTTAGGTATTGTTAGGCTTGCATTTGTGAAGATAAAATGTAGACCTCATTGCCATGAAGTTGTACATATCCATAGTTTGCATTTATATGGCCTGAGCTTAGAGAATTTTAGAGTTGAAGTTTCTGAAAATTTTAGGGTTTAAATTAGGGCCAGAGAAATTCTCATTTATCTTTTACTTTCAGCCTTAGTTATTTACATGGGTAAATTTGTGAGGAAGAATGCAACAACTTTCATTTTGTCACTTTCTATTTTTGTTGAGAAATGAAAAAGTTACAGGTACACCGGCTGGAGGTTGAATATGAAGTCATCAGGACTTGATTTGCCTTATATATTTATGTTTTTGTCTATATAAATGGATGTATAGCCACCCCAGTGGTAAAGCGCGCGCCTGTTCACCCTATGGTCCTGGGTTCAAGCCCCAGCGTGGCCATTTTGCTTTTTTTTTTTCATATTTTTGACATTCTTGATTTTTGCTTGCAGGCGCTGGGCCCTTTGGACCTGGCATTCTTTTTTGTTTTTGCTAGCGTACCCCCTGTTTACTTGTGACACCACCTTGGCCCATTTTATTTTTATTTATTTATTTATTTATTTTTTTCTTTTAAATATATTTTCTAAAATACCAAAAAAAATATCATAAAATGTATAAAAATAATAGATTTATATTTTGACATTATTTAAATATTTTTCCACATAAAAAATTATTTTTATTCATTATGCTTTATTTATCTTTATTAGCTATCTTGTAAATTAAATTAAAACCAGATTATTATTTATCTAAAGATATTTATTTTTAATATAAAAAAGACCAAAAATATTCCATATAAAAAATAATTTTTCTTTAAACTTATTTTCTTTTAATCAACTAAAATAGATTTAGGGTTTCATATAAAAAATCTTTTATTAATTAATTTCTTTTCTTAATTAACTTAAGTTATTTTAATTTAATTACCTTTTTTTCTCTAATTAGGTTTAGGTTAAAACCTCTTTCATATAAAAATCCAAACACAGAAAAATCATTTCTTTCAATTTGCATTTGTACTTTATGTATTTCTTCAATTACTTGTACAATATTCAATTTGGTTATAATAGATTAATTAGGTTTATATTATTGCAATCCCCATTCATAAATTGTATACCCCCTCCCACAAATGTTGTAATAGCGTAGTAACTTTAAACTTCGCAATTTATCGCTTTTACATAACATGCTAGTAATTAGGGTTTGTATGGGAAGATAAAATCAATCAAATAGAAAACCCTAATTCAAGACAAAAGCAAGCATGAAAATGACACACTTGCACACAAACACCCCTAGGGTTACTCCACTTGGTTGCCTTATACAAAATGGCCATATTACGCATGTAAGGTATCTTAACAAAAAAAAACAAATACAAGATCATAGTCCCTCGATGACGCTATTCAAAGTTTCCTTACAAATGATATTAGTTCCTCAAAAAGAATGCTAAGATACCTTGCAACATTCCTAATCATAGCTATACGATGACCCACGCCCGTCCCGTTTACATCCAAAGATAAGGTTGCTTACCAAATCAATGGTAAGACAACAATGTCAAAGGAAAAGAAAATGAACAAGAAAGACATTTGAGTAGGTAGATTGCTCCTAATTACTTTCTCCATTTCAAAACAAACATCCTTGCTATTTTTAAAAATAAACACACACACACACTTTCAAACATCTTACAAACATTAAAAAAATTTACAAAAGATCAAACATCTTTGTATAGATTCTTACGAACGAGAATCATTACAAAGATTGCCTAAACAATGGCCTCTTTACAAAATACTTTCAAAAACCATACAAAGCATAATTTCAAACAAAAGCAAGTTATTTAGAAAGTAATTAAGAGCCCATGGAAAACCATGGATGAAAAGGGTGCTAATACCTTCCCTTTTCATAATCTACCCCCCGAACTCAATAAATAATCTCAAAGGTCTTTCCTGTACTTTTTCACCTTTGCATTTAGATAAAAGAAAAGTCGGTGGTGACTCTTGCTAACTGCAACATTTGCGATCAAACACAAAACCCTCAAGTCAGTTCTCCCACTGTATCACAGTAAGAAACTACATACCTATTGTACAAACTTATTCCTTTTTTCAGAACAGACAAACCAGTATCTCGACACATGTACTTTTGATAGCCGTCATCATTTACTATGGTGGAATTTTGGTAATCCTTTGGAAAATATATTGAGCACTTACCATCTTTCATGCATGGGGAATGTATATTAGCTTTTCCAAAGGGCCCGTGCAACAGAAAACTTGAAACAACACTTACATGTTTTGGATAGAGACTACGATTAAGTAGTTCTACAAATATGTATTTCTCAATGTCAGATCTAGTTTTCAATGAATTTGATGCATCGATCCATAACAAAATATGTGTGTGTAGCAGACCCCTCTTCTTAAACTCTATGGTGTACGTCCCTGAGCAATAACAATTTTTTTAAATAGTTATATATTTAAATAGTTAATAACAATCAAAATAGTTTGTTCCCTTACCCTTAACAATGTCCCAAAAGAATTTTTTCCTTTATAAAATCACTCATCATGTGATCAAGCTTTCCCTTAAAGACTCTGCAAACAATGTCTGGACGATCACTTGCTATAAGGCCTTACATAGCAACAAAGTTTTTGATTTCTGGCCAATTAGCATTGCACGTGATGGTGGTGAACAAATAGGGATAACCATTTTTTTTTGAAAATTTGCATTGCATCTTTACAATTGTTAAGCATGTATCGTGGACCTCCGGTAAAAGATACAGGTAGTACAACACGTTTTCCTACTGCAGATGAAAGATTTTGTCCAGTATAAACTGTTTCTTGTAAACCACTTAAGATATCTCATCTAATTGATGCATGGTTCATGTGTAGCCAATGTAACCTCTATGACTCAATTATGGAGAAATTGTCGATAACAAACTACTAAAATAGTCTACCAACACTAATAATGGCTTCATGTTCGAAATCTCTTTCCTGTATGAGAAATGCGATAAAGTCTCTAAATGAAACTTGCAGCCGCTTCCTTATTCCTTATTTAATAACATACTCCCTATAAGGAATATTTGCAATATATTGGTGATGAATATTTTCGATATCTCATTTTATGTGTGATGAATATAGCGTTGCGAAAATTTGGGAACTACTCCTTCTATTAGAATCAGACTGCCAATTCTATGAAACTTTTGGCCACCAAGAATAAATTAGGGAGGACCACCATGAGAGTCTGACTGGACCTTCCCACACATGGAGGTATAACATAACATATTATTATATTCTCGAATGTTATCTTTGTAATATTTAATTCTTGAATTTTGGCTATTCATTAGGTTATGTAACTGATCTGAAGGCCTGTTTTCGTATGAAACCTCAACTACTCCTTTCATACAACAAAGCAAAATCGTAATATTGAAGGTTGTATTTGAAGGTTGAGAAAAACACAAGAAAATAGGGGTTTGAATTGAGTTTTCAAAAACTTTTTTCTTAGAAATGCTTCACACAAACAATCAAGATATACAAGCTAACAAAGAAAAGAGACAAAATCAATTTATACAAGTTCAGCTTAAACAAGGCTACGCTTGTCCTCCCTCCAATCTAATTTCTCCTTCAAAAAGGACTTAATCCACTAATATTGAAAGATTACAAACAAACGTCTAAGAGTTTAGAAAAACACCTTGCCCTCTCAAGTATACAAACTATCACTTAGTCACTTAAGGAAAACAAAACTAAAAAGATTTACAATAGAAAGTATTTACAATAGTGCTTCTAGAAAAGCATGTTTAACACTACAAATAAGAACAAATGTTTACACACAAATATGAGAAACAACTCTTTGTGTTTTGATTGTGAAATTCTTTTACAGGTGTTGCACCCCAAAATCCACCCTCTTCATTCTAAACCCTAATTGGCTTATAATTCATCATCATATGCATACATGCATGTCATTGGATCTATCTTCATGGAATCGAGGCATTTTCTTTGTGAAAAGAACTGTGAAAGTTGAATGTTTTGTTAAACAACATTGTGAAGCAAAATCCAGGAATTTTGGATTTTTAATGCATTCCGCACGTGTTCTAAGCTATTCAATCAAAAATTAATCTACTCATCATCATATCAAGGTCTCATACATTTTAACACATTTTGAATTGCACAAGAAATCAAGTGTTTCAGTTAATTTGAGACAATGCAGATAAAAATTCAGTATCTTGCATTTCAAGCTAAAAAATTCACAACTTGAGCTCAGAAAATGGTTTGGGAATGATTCTTCAGTCATTAGAGCTGTCTTGAGATCTTCTTCTATTCATTTTTTCAGGTTGAAGGCTAATTTTATGAGGAAGATTTTCTAAAGCGCCAAATACCTGAAATGCGTTATACAGTGGATTTGTTGGTTTGCCGATTTTCGAATGTTTAAAAACATGTAACTTCTGTCTGGAAGGTCATCTTTGAGTGGCTCTTAGAGCATCTGAATATTCTTGTTATTTCCTTCGACTTTTGTGTTTGGCTCGGAAGTTGATTCATTGAGGAAGATCTCCGAATGTGCGAATATTATGAAGATTATACGGAGGAAATACCGTGAAATAGTGTGTTGAACCGCTGTTTTTTAAGATGTTCAAAATTTCATAAATTTTACCCTGTTCGACGTTTTTGGATGGTTCTTTGGGTGTAAAATTTGTTTTGATTTTATCTTTGATTCGTATGTTCGGGTCATAAGTTGATTCTCTGCAGAAGATCTCTGAAAGTACAAATTACCATAGAAAATTGCAATCCTAAATGGTTTTCTACCGTACCGTTTCTCGATATTGAAAAATTCATAACTTTCTCAATTCTTATCGTATCGGAACTATTCTTGAGGTGTAAGTTCACAAATTTTATGAGCTACGGTTTTGCTTTAGGTTCCGAGTTCGGATTAAGCTTCAAAGAATTTGGTTTGTGGCTTGTTTCTTTAAGTGCACATGATAATAAGTGCACATGAATTCGGTTTGTGACATGCGACGTTTGGATTTTTGTGTGGTTGTGTATAATTTTCTTGTGCAAGGACTTTGATTGGATGCGGTTTCTATCCTTTTGCAATTTATTTTCACATTGCAACATTTGATTCTTATATTGGATATTGATTCTGATTATTATTTTGTTGATGTTAGCTTGCACGAAGTTTTCCGGAGTTATTTTGTTTTGGCTTGCTTGCTACGAACTCTTGTTCGTTTGGTATTATACTATTTCTAGTTTATTTTTCCGCATCATTTACCGCTTTTATTTCCATGCAAAGTAGGAATATAGATGCATGACTGGGAGTCCCTACTTTAGGTGGGAAATCTGTTTAAAGTTCTCAAGTGAGGCGATGCTTGTGTTTGCGCAAAGTCCACGAAATGAGGCAATGTTTATGTTTGCTTGCATGTATAAAGACCTCAAAAGAGACATTATGCTAAGTCCTCAAAGAAAGAATTCCCTCCTCCTTTTACTTTGTGATTTATATTGAGACAATAAGTGGAGCAAAGGGCCCGCAATCGGCCCCCACACATTCTAGTCTGTGTCGTTCCTAGCTCGTACTATGCGTTGATGCTTTATACCGTGCGTATTCTAGTCCATTAAGTCAGATAAAGAGGAGGAGGGTTAAAAATCAACCCCAATGTTTTGTCATTTTTTTCGACGATGTTAGCTCACGTTTCATCAAACATTGTTGCTCCGAGTGGTTACTCAATGTCAGTGCTTGAGTAAATCAGGTGGAAAGAGTTCCTTACTCCCACTTTGAGATCCATTGGACTCTATTGTTTGCTATTAGATCGCGCTCGATTTTGTTTTGGCTTCGACTCATTTTTGTTTGATTGCACTTTTTCTTGTTGCTTTCAATTAGGTTTTAACCTTTGTATGCTCCCTTAGGATACGCTTGTTTCGTTTCTGATGCAAGTTATTCATTAGGATTGTAATCCATGCATGCTAACATAGATATAGATTTCCCTTTCAAACTCAACCTTAGGATCAATCATTGTATAATAACATTAGGGATATAACTAGATAGTTTCTCTTAGATGTTTTCTTTTCCTTTTGCATCCTTAAAACAAAAACCTCACTTTATTTTAAAATGCATAAAAAACTTAATAATGGAAGAAGTGAATCGTATGAAGTCGAGTCTTGTGGGGAAAATGGAATCGGTTTAGACTGAATCTCGCTTTATTTTCACTCCAGAATTTATTACGATTTAAACCGCAAATCCTTTTTCAAGGTAAAAAACATCAACCAATTCAAACTCTTTTTGCCTTCGGGCCTTTCTTCAAAACTCTCAAAAGGATGGGTTAATTCTACTCCATGCAATACGTCGCATAAATCCCCAAAGGTCAGGTAGCACCATGTCTACTTGCTAGAGCACGAATCTAGCATTATCTGTCTTCGGGCATTTTTCTTTTGAAAATACCTTGTTAGGTAAAACATGTTAATTAATTTATGTTCCAACGCTTGAGTCTCCAAAGGTCGAGCTGCAGCAGAAAGCGAAATTAATATTGTTCATAAAAAATAAAAAATAAATGGAAACTAGTAAGCCGAACTACGGCGCTCTGATTCCTTAAAAGGGATGCGTAGGCATTTGTTCACGAGGCCCAGGCCAGCGAAACATTGTAAATATTCCTTCTTTTCCCCATGTTTTCTTTTGCATGCATTCCCTCTTTGAATTTTGTTTCCTTAGCTCTTAAGCCTTGGATTTGAACACACCCTTTGATTAGAACAACAAGAATGGATCTCATAGAGTACCACATACGTGAGGGGTGTTAACACCTTCCCCTTGCGTAATTGGCTCCCTTACTTTTATCTCTCGGTTGTATGATCGTGATTTCACCCTTCTCAGGTTTACTCGATGTTTACCTTTCCCTTTTTATGGGATGAAAAATGTTCAATGGAGACTTCATTGATTTTATCACGATGATATTTTCTCTGGTTGTTTCAGCTGGAGACTTCACTAGGGACAGGTTGACCAATTGCTGGTCCATTTGAAGTCGCTCCTAGATCTTGTATTTCTTTTCTTTGGGTGTTTTTTATGCTTTGCAGGCTATTCATTTATACATGTTTATCTGAGCATATGTTTGCATTGCATCTTTATTGTTTTCTATATACTGGTGTTGTGATGGATTCTGTGTATCCTTGTTGGATGGGTGTTACTATTGAGGTAAAAGGCCTTATATCTAGGCCAGAGTTGTAAACTCTTGGGAACACATAGGAATAGAGTGGAACATGACGGATAAATGATGTAGATCTTTCTAGTGCGGTCATGTCCTCCATGCTCAGATGAGGTTTTAATGAAGTACTATCATTATCATGTAGGTTTTACGATGATAGTATTTTCAGGCGAACCCGAGATTCTGAGTTACCATTGACCTTACCCTAACCTAAACCCTAAACTCTTACCGTTGGCAGGGTTGATTTTTATAGGTATTGATGGTGACTTTTTGGTTCTTATGGTTCTATTCTGTTAGTGACTATGGTTCTTTCGATATGTTTTGGACCATTGATTATGGTATTCTCGGCATGTTCGGAGCCAGTACAACGGACAAACATTGTTATGGAAACTTTGATTCTATGTATATATAAAAGAGTTGACTTGCATGTGCATACCATTTCCAGATTAGTCTGAGATTGTCATTTTCATCAGGGATGGATTACAACACAGATATAGGCAAAGAGCTGCTTAGGAAGACGTTTTGTTACCATTTTCATGGCTTTGATATAGCTTCACTGAAGGAAGTGGGGGTTCTTGTGAAATGACCAAATGAGAAGATTTTTAGAGATAGTTTTAGGAATCTATTGCCATTGTTGAATGATGGGTATGAAGTGGGCTATGGTGTCGCTTTTGTAGTTTTATGATCCACAACTGTGTTGCTTTACCTTTCAAGACTATCAGTTAGCACCAACGCTTTAGGAATATAATTTTCTCCTTGATATCGAGATCACAAGTCGTACACCCTTTGTCTATGTGCCTGAGATCCCCGATTATGTGGCTATCACTAAGGCTCTTTATTTAAACCTTAGTGATATCAACGAAAATTGGACTGAGAAGAGCAATACATCTGGTTTTCATCTGATGTTTCTGATAACCAAAGCTAGAGAGTTTGCAAGAAACGAATATTTGGTCACGTTCAATGCACTTTTGGCCGCCATGATCTATGGTATTGTCATTCTTCCCAATTTTGAGAATTTGGTAGACTTCTCAGCAATTTATGTTTTCATGAATGGAAACCCGGATCTGACGATTCTTTCCAACCCTATTATGCTATTTATTCTCGGTATGGCAAGAAAGAGAGTATCATTTGTTGCATTCCTCTGTTGTACAAATGGTTTATGTTGTATATGCCTACTATAGGTTCATTTGTAGATTCTGAAGATACTCTCATTTGGTCTCGGAGAATCATGGCTCTCACTTCTTATGATGTCGTCTGGAACAACATAAGGGGGGTAAAAGAAATCATTGCAAGTTATATAGCATTTTCCAATGTTCTTCTCATGGGGATGAAAGGTTGTATCAATTATAATCCTATCTTAGAACATCATCGGCTAGGGTACATTATGAACGATAAACCTACCGATGGTGAAGTGGAAGAAACTGTTTATTTCGGCAAAGGTGAGAATCTTATCTTGTTAGAAAGGATAAAAGCTGCATGGGGACAAGTTCACAAGAAAGAAACAACTTTCTTGGGTTAAAAAGGGTGTCTGGCTCTCGATCCATATGTGCAGTGGGTAAAGAATCAATCTAAATTGATGTTGTTTCCTTTTAAAAAGGAAGAGTTATTATATTCGTAGCCTACCTATGACCCTTCAGTAGATGTTTAGTCAGCATCATATGCAGTTGTCAACCAATCTCTTCCTCCAGAATCATCTGGTCGAATGCCAGTTCCAGATGTGTCCAAGATTGTTCCAATGGAATTCTATAAGAAGGCTAAAGCTGATAGTCTCAAGTTAGAATTAAAAAGCAAGAGAAGAGTGTGGAGCTTTCTTTTGTTGTGCAAGAGAGAAAGAAGATGCTTCATGAAGCCCGATTGAAAGATAAAGTGCTGGAAGAGCATGGTTTTCTAAAAAGACTGAAGAGGCCAAGATTTAAAGGTTCTCGCACTTCTAATCAGACAGAAATTGTGGCAAAAGTCTAGGCAGATCTTGCAAAAATTCAGGAAAAGCTTGAAAGTCTTAGAGTGTCCAAAGACAAGATGCATGTAAATCACAGAGAAGAAGTCAATTCTTTGAAGAAACGACTTTGGGAGGAGGAATCCAGATCTCAAGAAGTTTTCAAACAGTGAGAGAGTTTGGAAATTGGGTCCAAAGTTAGCAAGCTTTGATTGACCAATTGACTAATCAAGTTGATGAGCTCAAGATTCAACTTAAAAAGAAAGATGATCAAAAGCTAGAAAACGAAGCCCATTTGGAAGGGAGGGGTACCCAGTTGGCTCAAGTGATCAGAGAATTGGCAAAACTCAAAGCTCAGTTTGGAGTTTGACATTAGTTCTTGGTTTCTGTTGATCTCTTTGTACTTGTTAGGTTCACCGCCAGTTTTGTTGGACGGGTTCCTTTTGACTTTATTTGTATGAACTCGTTGTCGAGAATCTTTTGTATGGATGATTATTTTGTGATATGAGTAGTCTCTTTCTTTAATGATGATTTATTTATATCTTGTTTCTTTTTGTTCTTGATGAAAAATCTAGGATTTTCTTGAAAATGGTAAAACATTGCATGCATAATCATGCATCATTCATATCATATCATGATAGGTGGTTCCAGTCAGCTTTCTAATTTCTGATCTGGGTGTTCTTTTCAAAGATTGCTACAACAAACTCTCACCGCTACAACACTTGAAGTAATTCCATAAGACAGATGGAACATATCCAAGCCGACGTTGCTGCTATGGGGGTCAAGATGGACATTCATGTCGAAAAATTGATGGACATCATCCGGAATATGGCCCGTCAGCAAGAAGAGATGAGAGCCTTAATTGAAAGGCCCGCTACAACTGCAGATAACTGGATTGAGACTCTGATCATCCCTCCTTAAGGGGTTGTTGTTAAAAATTTGAATGGTAATCAAGGTGGTGCTACTCTGAATTGTAATCCAGGAGGTGCTACTCTGAACGGTAATCCAGGTGGTCAGAATCTGAATGCAAATGCTGGTTTGAATCAGAATGGTCCTACTATGAACCTTGGTAATCATGTTGGTAATAATCAAGGTGTTCCGTTTATCCATGTTGTGGTAAAAAATATGCCTCCACCCACTCATACTCGTTAGAACAACGAACAACCTTCAGTTCAACCAAGGTATGTTCGCATAATTGTTCAGCATCTTAAGGATGATAAATATGAGGGCTAGATTTCTAATGCTGATGAACATACATAAACTGACAAAAAGTTACGTATGCTCGAGGAGCATATGCGAACCTTTGAGAATCATGGCGCCATGGGCCTTGATATGACTGACTTGGGACTAGTCCTCGAAGTGAGAATTCCTCTAAAGTTTAAAGTTAGGGATTTTTTGAAGTACAAAGGCACCTCGTGTCCAAGGACACATGTCAAGTCCTACTACAGAAGGATGTCAGCATACTCCGATGACGAAAAGCTACCCATGCATTTCTTTTAGGATAGTCTGACAGGTGGGCCATTAAAATGGTATATGCAACTTGAGAGAAACTGTATTCGTACCTACAAATAGTTAGTTGAAGCTTTCATCTTGCATTGCCGATACAATTCTATCATAACGCCTACAAGAACTCAACTGCAGAATCTGTCGCAGAAGCATAATGGCTCATTTAAGGAGTACATATAGAGGTGGCGTAAAATGGTGGCTAGGGTCCAACCTCCAATGATGGAACATGAAATGGTAGACATGTTTACCAGCACACTGCAGAGGCACTACTATAATGCCTACAATACTTCCTATACTTTTGTTGAGTTGGTAACCTATGGGGAAAGAATTGAAGTGGGAATTAAGATTGGCAAGATTCAAAAGGATGTTTCTAGAACTAACACTGGTAATTCAAATAAGTCTTTTGGTGGCTACCAAAACAAGAAAGAAGGCGAAGCCATTGCGCTTTATGCGCGGAAGGGTAAAGGTAGAGCTCATCAGGAGTTTGATCATCAAATTACTGATGTGACAATCCCAGTTGTTGCACCTCAACAACAGGCATATGTGCCTAGGCATGGTATTCAGCAGAGGTCGAGGCATCCTCCTAGAAAATTTGATGCTCTTCCTATGTCCTATGCTGAATTGCCACCTCAGTTGATCGAGCGGAAATTCGTTGAGTTGCATACTTGGAAGGTTGGTCCTGAAAGATTTCCATCCAGCTTCGATTCAAATGCTAAGTGTGAATTTCATTTTGGTGGACAATGACATACCATTGAGAACTGTATAGTGTTTAAACACAAAGTACATGACTTATTGGATTCACAGGCTATCAATTTTGGGTCAGTGACAATGCCCAATATTCTTCAGCAACCTTTACCGCTGCATGGGGGCGCCACTATCAATGCCATTGTTAAAGAAGAGAGCTTAAATCTAGTTATGGATGTAAACAAGCTAATAACTCATCTATCATTTGTGAAAGAGAAATTGTCGAAGAAGGGTGTATTCCTGGGATATGGTGTCGACTATGAAGAATGTTTGGTCCAGCCTTAAGGTTGTAAATGCCTAAAAGTTGAGATTCAGTGGTTGATTACCGATGGGACCTTGTAATTCGATAGGGTTGTGGTGGAAGCCCGAGTTGAAGAGAATGAGGTAGACACGGTTACTATTCCTATCCCATCAAAAAGGATTCTCGTGACAATTCTAGTTCATGCTAAGAAGTCACCATTAACCATCACTCTACCTGTTCAGGTGTTGTATGTCAGTGACAAAGTTGTTCCCTGACATTATGGAGGTGAATTTTACTATCAGGGCCAGAAACATGTTATTGAGAAGCTCGAGGAAAGTAATTTTGAGGAAGATAAGCCTGAAGTTCATGATATTGTCAGTGAAAGCAGGATTACACGCAGTGGTCGGATTTTCTCTTCACCTAATCGACCTGAAAGTAGTCCCGACACCTCAACTAAGGCTAAAGGAAAGCAAATATAGGTTAATGGTGGAAAATCGGGGTAGAATCTTCCTGTTCTGAATGTGAATGCATATTTGGCCAAAGATGTGGCCGAATTGATGAGATATATAAAGAAGAGCGATTACAAGATAATTGATTAGTTGAGCCATACGCCTTCAAAGATTTTGATTCTTTCTTTGTTCTGGGATTCTAAATCTTACAAAAATGCATTGATGAAGTTATTAGGGACTTCTTTTGTTCCTTAGGAAATTTCAATGAATCAATTTGAAGGAATAATGGCTAGCATCTTTGCGAGCAATGGGTTGGGTTTTACCGGTTTCGATTTACCTTCCGAGGGGAGGAATCATAACAAGGCGCTACACATCTTAATGGAGATTGCAAATACTACCTTATCCCGTGTGTTGGTTGACACGGGATCATCCCTCAATGTTTTTCCAAAGTCTGCTCTCATGAAGTTGGATTATGAAGGGCTTGTGTTGAGGCCCAGCGATTTGGTTGTTAAGGCGTTTGACGAGTCGAAGAGAACTATGTTTTGGGAAGTTGATTTTCCTATCAAGATAGGTTCTAAGATCTTTGACATGGCATTTTTTATCATGGATATCAATCCTTCTTACTGCTTCTTGCTAGGGCGCCTGTGGATCCATGGGGCCGGTGATGTAACTTCTACTTTGCATCAGAAGTTGAAATTCCTGGTTAATAGGAAAGTGGTCACCATTTGTGGTGAAAAGGACCATATTGTCAGCCATCTGAGTACCTTCCTTTATGTTGGAATTGAAGGTGAGATACATGAGACTCCGTGCCAAGCGTTTGAACTTGTGCAAGTTGTCAGAACTCCTCGTCAAGACGTTAAAAAGTCGGAGGCTTCTATGGCATCTTACCGACATGCTCGGGAAGTTGTTGAATCTGGTCATCCTGAAGGCTAGGGCAGAGTGTTGGATCTCCCTACTCAGAAAGATAAGAAGGGTTTGGTCTTCGTGGTTGGACGAAGTGTTTTTACTACCATTCCTAACATTCAAGGTATTCCCCCTCCAATTCAGTTCGTCAGTGGTGGTACTATCCATGAGGAAGCTCATGGTGTCAGCGAGGAAGGTGATAGTGACTGCAAAATGGACAAATGGATTTGTCCTACTATTCCGGGCCAAAAGCATGTTAATTGGTTTCCCAAAGACGTTATTGAAGTCACCCACTATGAAGAGTAATTTTCTTTTATTTTTATCATGCAATAATTCTTACGTTCTGCCCAAGACTTAGTGAACAGGCTGTAAGGCCACAATGTTTTCATTTCAAACTTATCATCAATAAAGGACGTCTTTTTGCATTCAAATATGTCACTCCTTGTCCTTATCTTTAATTTTTTCAAAAAAAATTGGCCATGTGTTTTTATTTTTATTTTTTAATCTAAAACTAAAATAAAAAAAAAATCATAATCATGTAGATACAGTCCCCTATTAATCCCGACGATTCTTCTATGACTCATTATGACTTTAAAAATCCAATCTATCAAGCTGATAAAGAAGCTGAAGAAGATTGTGAACTTCCTGAAGAGCTAACCAGATGTTGAGGCAAGAGGAGAAGGTCATTCAGCCGCACCAAGAGACTATAGAAGTGATCAACTTGGGTACTGAGAAGGTCCGAAAAGAAGTCAAGATTGGGATAGAATTATATGACATTGTCAAGAAAAGATTGAATGAAATGCTCTAAGAGTATGTGGATATCTTTTCTTGGTCTTATGAAGACATACCTGGGTTGGGTATGGATATTTTCGTGCACAAGCTGCCTCTCATAGAAGATTGTCTATTTGTCAAACAAAAGCTTCAAAGAACTCATCTCGAGATGTCTAAGAATATCAAAGAGGAGGTTCGAAATTAATTTGATGCGGGTTTCTGGAAAGTCATTTCTTATCCTCCATGGATAGCAAATATTGTACTGGTGCCGAATAAGGATGGTAAAGTGAGAATGTGTGTGGATTATAGGGACTTGAATAGAGCGAGCCCTAAAGATGATTTTATTCTCCCTCATATTGATATTCTGGTTAACAATACTTCTCAAGCTAAAGTTTTTTCGTTCAGGGATGGTTTTTCTAGCTACAATTAGATTAAGACGGTGCTGGAAGACATGGAGAAGACTACTTTTATTACACCTTAGGGAACATTTTGTTACAAAGTGATGCCCTTTGATTTAAAGAATGCAGGGGCAACATATCAGCGTGCAATGGTCACCCTTTTTCATAATATGATACATAAAGAGATTGAAGTATATGTTGATGATATGATTTCCAAATCCCAGATAGAAGAGGAACATCTTGTCCACTTACTGAAATTGTTTGAAAGGTAAAGGAAATTCAGGTTGAGGTTGAATCCAAATAAGTGCACCTTTAGAGTTAGATCAGGGAAGTTATTAGGCTTTATAGTAAGCAAAAAAGGAATTGAGGTTGATCCAGCCAAAATAAAAGTGATACAAATAATGCCTGAGCCGAGAACAAGAAAAGAGGTTCGTGATTTCTTGGGGAGGTTCAACTACATTGCTAAATTCATCTCTCATCTACAGCCACTTGTGAGCCAATATTCAAGTTGTTAAGAAAAGACCAAACGGCCAGGTGGAATGAAAATTTCCAAGCGGAATTTGATAAAATAAAAGAGTATTTGCAGGAACCTCCAATTCTCTCGCCTCTATAATGTGTCTGATTGTGTTGGAAAACTCCATGGGTTATGTACTCGGTCAACATGACGAGACTGGTAGGAAAGAACATGTTATCTATTACCTAAGAAAGAAATTTACTGAATGTGATTCGAAATATTCATTCCTAGAAAAGACTTGTTGTGCACTCACGTGGGCAATAAAGCATCTCAAACAATACATGTTGACTCATACTACTCTCTTGATATCCAAGATGGATCCAATCAAGTACATTTTTGTAAAGCCAGCTCTCACGGGAAGAGTAGCCCGTTGGCAGATGATTTTGACAGAATATGATATTCAGTATACTACCTGTTACCTTGAAAAATCTTAAGGCAAACAAGCACGCATAGTAAATGAGAATATCCTCAGAAGCTAAGGGTTATCCTCTGAAATAAGGGTTTTTTGGGAAATTGGGGACAAAGTGTTTGGAAATTTGGTTTTATTAAACTAGATTTATTGTCTAAAGGAAATGTCATGCCAAGCTGTTGAAAATGAGTCAGGTCGACCATAAGCAAATAAAAGAATATAGGTCGAGGAAATGATCGAAATTGGTTTAGTCGACCGGAGGGCGAAAGGCAAAGAAAATGGTTGAAATTTGTTTTTGTCAACTAAAAGGGTTTCTAGACTTAGAGGAATTGTTGATTTTTAAATCTTGCAAAAGGGAAAGTGTCGAAGCGAGTCAGAAGCGGTTTATTTTCGGAAGCTAGGAGCGGGAAGATTCAAATTTCAAAGTCATCAGCAGTTACCGGCGGTTTACAAATTGTTTAAGCACCAAATAGGTGGAAATATCCAGTGAAGCAGTTATCTCAAGTTTTTAATATGCTCCATAGATTTCATCTAGGCATTTACATTGTAAATATTATAAATAAGCATATTTATTGTAGTTTTTGGGTGTTCACTTGTATGCTCAAATCACTTGTATTAACTATGTCATTCCGAGCTTTAGGAAACAAAGAGTGAAGAAGTGCTTGATGTACGTGAGTTACCACTTTTATTTCAATGAAAATCCTTTATTTTTCAATTATCTCTTTTGAATACATTATTTGCTTTCTATATACTGTCGAACACAGTCTTTACGTTATTTTCTACTCCATGTAAATAATTCAATGCTCTCTGTCGGTCACGACTCACCAGTCAGTTAGTTTATTGAATCTTATTTATGTATAAATACCTTTTGTTGGTCACGAGTCACCAGTCAGTAGGTCGATTCATAGTGTGGAAAGCCGTTATATTTTTTCCCTTAGTCACGGAAAGTCGTTTCCCTTGACAAGGATTTCGACAGAATAAGTATAATAACAAAACTCTTAGCACATGTCTTAAGATCAACTGGTTAATCTTGCAATTTACCCTTAGTTTTAGGTCTTTGGGAGGACCAACCGTTGTTTACCATTTTCCACAGTAAACAAATTGGCACACCCGGTGGGACCTTAGTGCTAAGAATTTGTCTTAGGTGTATGCAGCTTAGAAATGGAAAATTAACCAAAGAGTATAATCAACCATCATCTGGAAGAATATATCAAAAATGATAATTCCTGATAATCTAAACGTAGACAAAATAACGTCAAAAATTTTAACTACTATTGATCCAGTAGTTTCTCAAGTTGCACCTTTTCCTCCAATCGGGTCAACTGCAGCAGGTCCTGCACAAATTTCTCAAGCTCCACCGGGAAGCCCAAGGCCAATAATGACTACGACCACCATACCTAATGTGCCTCGTTTTGGTATTGTGCATCCTGTTTATGGAATGTCGTATTCCATGAGGCCAACATACCAGTCAACGTCGAGTGCAACAGTGGTGTTAGTTAATGTTCAAAATTTGAACTCCCCTTTACAAGGATCTGCACCAAGAGGAAATAATAGAGGAAACCAAATTAGAGGAATGCCTTCTCAACCAATAGTATTGTCTCTCACTAATACTTCAGTAGCATTGTTACAGCAACAAATGGATGATAGTAACCATGAGTTGGTTAATATGTTAACCAACCAAATGGGTAACATATTTAATCCTATAGTACAAGAGTCTTCTGAGACTAATAGGCATTCCGCTGAAACAAATAGGCAGGTGATTGCCCAATTAACATGTTTGTGTAATTTTTTAGGCGCTCCCCCAGCACCTATTCGACATGTGCCACTTGTTCGGATAGATTCCCTTGGTCAAATGGACATAGGGGCAATACAAGATGAAATTGTCCATCAGGGACAAGCTCAGTACCTCCAAGGAATTTGATTGTCGATCCACCTAGGGAATTAGTACATCGACATCAAGAGGCTGATCAAATTTTTGAACAAATTCGACAAGAGGATTCTTCCCCTTTGTCTGAATATATCTTACAGACTGAAAACCCTAGAGGATGGAAAATTCCTAAGTATACAAAATTTGAAGGAGAATTTGGAGAGTCGACAGTAGAACATATTGCTAGGTATTTGACTGAATCTAGGGATATGGCAAATAATGAAAACTTAAGGGTAAAACATTTTTCTTCTTCCCTTACTAAGGCAGCCTTCACGTGGTTTACCACTTTGCCTCCAAATTCGATTTACTCGTGGACTAGGTTGGAAAAACTTTTCCATAAACAGTTTTATGAGGTTCATTCGAAAATTAGTTTGGTTGAATTGTTAAGCATTAAAAGAAGGTTTACTGAAACCATTGATGATTATCTAAATAGATTTGGGTCATTTAAAGCAAGATGATTTACTCAAGTGCCAGAACATGAGCTTGTTCAAATGGCTGCTGGAGGTTTAGATTATTCCATTAGGAAGAAAATAGACCCAACCTTCGTGAAGAGTATGTCACAATTAGCTGATAGAGTTTGACATCTAGAGCGTCTGCGACTAGAAAAAGTCAGACATGCTAAACTAGGACTAAAAAAGAAAAATTAGCTTTCATAGATTATGATGACACAAATCCCATTTATGAAGCCGACTATACCTCACCAACAGAGGCAGGTGTCGACGTGGCTGAAATGAAGTCAGGGCCAGCATATGAATGTAAATCACTATTTCTTGCTAAAGGAAAAAATATGGTCGAAAACAATCCAAAATTTCCATAGAAAATTTATACGTTTGATGTCATTTAATGTGAATAAGTTTTTGATTTGTTAGTTAAATATGGTCAAATTTTAGTACCCCCAGGTGGTAAGTTACCACCATTATAACAACGATAGAAAAGAGGTTTTTGTAAATTTCATAATTATCTTGATCACACAACCTCTCAGTGTTATCTTTTCAGGGATCTCGTACAAAAATCATTGCAGGAAGGTAGATTGAAATTGTTGCATGGAAGATGAAGATTGATACCAATCCTCTTAGGCAAGAGGAGGCTTTGTTTCTTGACCCTGTTGGCATCAACAGGTAGAAATTACTGAATTCCCTGATGATGATATAGTCGAAGAGGGTACTGGAGAAAGTCCTGATGTCGACTTAGCTTATATGTACCCAAGGCCTGAGGAGGACTTGCTAGTCTTCCTTTACTGCTGTAAGAATAAAGGTTCACAAGCTTGCTTGTGTCCCAGGTGTGGTGCCTTGACTGACAAAATAGTTGCTGAAAATTTCCAGAAGCTGCAGTTAGAAAAGAACAAGGGAAAACTGTACAATCAGAGGTTCCCTACACCAAGGGACCCGAGAAGAACTGCGGGAGACTCCCATGCCAAACCAAGGAGTTATATTCCTTCAGCAAAAGTTCCTAACGGTACTTGGATTATGCCTCAATGGAGAATGGGAGCACCAATTGATGGTTTTATTACTAGAGATCCATACAGAGGAAAGTCGGCTATTAACTACTGACATGAGTTTAAATCTGAGAGGAAAAGTCATATTTCTGAAAATCACATGGGGAAGAATCCAATGACTAGAACTCAATGGAGACGCTTCCAGTGTTGAAATCAGGCTGAGAGGAAAGCATCTATTGGCCATATTGCTTCAAACAAAGCTGGCAATCAGAAGCAGTATAAAGTGAAGGTCGATTCCTCTGCAAAAGAACGAATCAAAGAATTTTTGAGTCGACCAGCTGCTAAGTGTTCTGAAGAAGCTACTGATGGTTTTGAGTCCGAGTATGAAGAAAGTTTGAATATCTTAGTTAATGTGGTATTAATTCTCCCAGTAGAATATGATTGCTTAACTGAAGTGGAAGATTCAGCAGACGTTGATGCTGAGGAGATGGCTTTACAGAAGCCAATATGTTAATTTGTTATGAATAATGGTTCGATTGAGAACCAAGATGCATTCTTCAAAAAACCAGATATGGCCATGAGGAGCCATTTGAAGCATATTTTAATAAGGGCTATGCTTGAAGGGGTGGCTATCAACAAGGTGTTGGTAGACTGTGGTGCTACGGTAAATATTATACCACACCACCTATTGCATAAAATTGGTAAATATGACATCGATGTTAGATCTCATTACATGGTCTTATTAGACTATAAAGGAAGGACTAGGAACACTATGGGTGTGATCCAAGTTGACATTACTGTCGACTCCGTTACTAGGCCGACTATATTCATGGTGATTCAAGGCAAGCCAAGTTACAACCTCTTAGTGGGGAAGGAATGGTTGCACGGTGTAGGGGTTGTACCATCTTCTATGCACCAGCGTTTGGTGATTTGGAGGGAAGATGGTTTCGTCGAGAACACTGAGGCTAATCAAGGATATATTAGGGCAGACGTGAACAATGTCGGCAAGAAGCAATTTGGCATGAAATTAGCTAACATTTCCCCATGTCCACCTGCTGAAGATGTGTATGCCGACCTTGATGAGGCCTTTGTTTCGTTAAAGTTACATGAGACCCATGGTTTTATATGGGATGTGGAACGTCTTGAGGATCCATACTATAATAACCGACCGACAGGCTGGGGAGACACTAGTGATGATGTCTGAGCTAGATGCTCTGAAAAGGATTTCGGTGTATATTGCCGAAAGCAAAATAAATTCGGCACTAGAAGCTGAAGAAAATATGGTTGTCGAAGCCAATAAGACATAAATTATGAATGAAGGAGCTACTTAGGCTATTCAGCCAAAACCACCAGATGAAAAAGAAGTTGTCGAAGAAAACGTCGATAAGCAGCATTTGGACTGCATATATGACGAAGAACCCTTAGGCTTCGAAAAGGATATGATGGCACCAGAAAGAATGCATCCACAAGACCCTTTAGAAGAAATAGATCTTGGAGAAAAGGGAGATAAAAGACCAACTTATATCAGCGCCAACATCAACCAAAAGTTAAAGCTTCAGGTAATATCTTTATTAAAAGAATTTAAAGATGTTTTGCTTGGGACTATAACGAAATGCCAGGTTTAAGCAGGGATTTGGTCGAACTAATGTTACCAATAAAAGATAGAAAGAAACCAGTGAAGCATACTCCCAGACGATTTTCTCCAGCAATAATGTCAAAAATCAAAGAGGAGATAGAAAGACTCCTCAAAAGCATATTCATAAGAACTGCAAGGTATTTCGACTGGTTAGCAACTTTTGGGTCTTGATGAATATTGAGCAATCCTTGATGAATCATGATCAACCCTTGATCAAATGATGAAATATACTTCAAAATGAGAATGTTGACAAAAAATCTTGAGGTTTGACTGTTCATAAGTCACAGTTGACTTTTGCCCTAGCACAATCGATTTTTAGACCCTTTGAGCAATTGACTGACCAAACTTCCTCTGCAAGGCTTGAAATTTGGCATGGAAGATCTTGAGAACATATTAGGACATTGGGGAGAACTTGAGGTCATTTGGATGTAAGGACCTTGATGCAACCCAAAACCCTAATTTGAGATTGACTGCCTTAAGAGATAGCTTGATTGTGGGAGGGAAAATTTTGGGGTACAACAGCTGCCCCTGTTCAATTTTCTTAAACCTGAGGATATAGATTAGCTTTCGGGCCTTTCGTGATCCGAAGGTGGAAGATGATTGAACACTAGAGTGCCCATAAATTTGCACTCGCATGAAGTGGTATCAGCCTTGTGATGTCGGGAATGGGCTTACAGATGCCATTTGGAGATTGTTGGAAGGTGGTCTGAACTTCAACGGGATCGGTCATCAGAAAAATCTTTAGGAATCGATTTAACTGGACCAGAGGAGGTCTTGGCGCCTTTGGCTGGATCGGCATCAGAAAAATCTTTAGGAATCGATTTAACTGGACCAGACAAGGTCTTGAGATAACTTCAACTGCATCAGAAAAATCTTTAGGAATCGATTTAACTGGACCAGAGGAGGTCTTGGCGCCTTTGGCTGGATCGGCATCAGAAAAATCTTTAGGAATCGATTTAACTGGACCAGACAAGGTCTTGGGATAACTTCAACTGGATCGGCATCAGGAAAATCTTTAGGAATCGATTTAACTGGACCAGGCAAGGTCTTGGGATAACTTCAACTGGATCGGCATCAGGAAAATCTTTAGGAATCGACTTTACTGGACCAAAGAAGGCCTTTGACTGGATCGGCATCAGAAAAATCTTTAGGAATCGATTTAACTGGACCAGGCAAGGTCTTGGGATAACTTCAACTGGATCGGCATCAGAAAAATCTTTAGGAATCGATTTAACTGGACCAGAGAAGGCCTTTGACTGGATCGGCGTTAGAAAAATCTTTAGGAATTAATTTAACTGGACCAAGAAAGATCTTGGGATAACTTCAACTGGATCGGCATCAGAAAAATCTTTAGGAATCGACTTTACTGGACCAGAGAAGGCCTTTGGCTGGATCGGCATCAGAAAAATCTTTAGGAATCGATTTAACTGGACCAGACAAGGTCTTGGAATAACTTCAACTGGATCGACATCAGAAAAACCTTTAGGAATCGACTTTACTGGACCAGAGAAGGCCTTTGACTGGATCGGCATCAGAAAAATCTTTAGGAATCGATTTAATTGGACCAGGAAAGGTCTTGGAATAACTTCAACTGGATCGGCATCAGGAAAATCTTTAGGAATCGACTTTACTGGACCAAAGAAGGCCTTTGACTGGATCGGCATTAGAAAAATATTTAGGCATTGATTTAACTGGACCAGGCAAGGTCTTGGAATAACTTCAACTGGATCGGCATCAGAAAAATATTTAGGAATCGACTTTACTGGACCAGAGAAGGCCTTTGACTGGATCGGCATCAGAAAAATCTTTAGGAATCGATTTAACTGGACTAGACAAGGTCTTGGAATAACTTCAACTAGATCGGCATCAGAAAAATCTTTAGGAATCGACTTTACTGGACCATAGAAGGCCTTTGCTGGATCGGCATTAGAAAAATCTTTAGAAATCGATTTAACTGGACCAGGCAAGGTCTTGGAATAACTTCAACTGGATCGGCATCAGGAAAATCTTTAGGAATCGACTTTATAGGACCAGGGAAGGCCTTTGACTGGATCGGCATCAGAAAAATATTTAGGAATTGATTTAACTGGACCAGACGAGGTATTGGAATAACTTTAACCGGATCGGCATCAGGAAAATCTTTAGGAATCGATTTTACTGGACTAGAGAAGGCCTTTGACTAGATCGGCATCAGAAAAATCTTTAGGAATCGATTTAACTGGACCAGGCAAGGTCTTGGAATAACTTCAACTGGATCGGTATCAGGAAAATCTTTAGGAATCGACTTTACTGGACCGGAGAAGGCCTTTGACTTGATCGACATCAGAAAAATCTTTAGGAATCGATTTAATTGGACCAGACAAGGTCTTGGAATAACTTCAACTGGATCGGCATCAGAAAAACCTTTAAGAATCGACTTTACTGGACCAGAGAAGGCCTTGGCGCCTTTGGCTGGATCGGCATCAGGAAAATCTTTAGGAATCGATTTAACTGGACCAGACAAGGTCTTGGAATAACTTCAACTGGATCGGCATCAGAAAAATCTTTAGGAATCGACTTAACTGGACCAGAGAAGGTCTTGGGATAACTTTGACTGGATCGGTATCAGAAAAATCTTTAGGAATCGATTTAACTGGACCAGACAAGGTCTTCGAATAACTTCAACTGGATCGGCTTCAGAAAAATCTTTAGGAATCGACTTAACTGGACCAGAGAAGGTCTTGGGATAACTTTGACTGGATTGGCATCAGAAAAATCTTTAGGAATCGATTTAACTGGACCAGACAAGATCTTGGAATAACTTTGACTGGATCGGCATCAGAAAAATCTTTATGAATCGATTTAACTGGACTAGACAAGGTCTTTTGACATAGCTGAGAATTTAACTGAATCTTTCCTGAAAGGTAAAGGTCAGTCATATGCAATGCATGATATGGATCAAGCAATGATGTTCTCAACATAAATGAGATTGTATGGTATGATGCGTATATGCATGTATCATGATGTATGGAAATGTAATGTTTTAGCTGGGGAAAATAAATCCCGGATAGCTGCTGGAGAGTAGAGTTGAATTCTTCGTTTCCGCTGGGGATGGTGAACGAAGGTGATTGCGAGAATAAACCTGTTGGAGAAGATAACTCCGTTGGGGAATAAACTAATGAAGAGATTACTCTGTGGGGAAGAGACGCCCTGCTGAGGCTTCCACTGATAAACTCTACTGGGGATGGATTATCGTTGCTGGTGATAATGTATCTATTGAGGATTGAATTCCTGTTTTGTGAAAGGAAAGAACTTCGTTGGGGATGATCTTTTAGTTGCAACTTGCTGGGGATAACCCTGTTAGACTTTTGTGGGGATAATCCTTCGAATTTTACTGGGAACGATCCTTTGAACTCGGTTGGGGATAAACTTCCAGAGTCTACTGGGGATGATGCTTCAACTCCGTTGGGGAAGATTTTTAGACCGTGCTGGGAAAACTTTAGATCCACTGGGGTATCTTGTATTCTATCGGGGAACATTCTTATACTCCGTTGGGGAATATTAAGACTGTCGGGGATATCAAGTCTTTTGTAGTGCTGATGGTAGATCAACTCTGCTTGGGGAGAGCATTGCTGATTCGTTCATAGTTGCAAGGTTCAGTTATGGGAGCTACCATTACTGTCTTACTCTGCGGGGAGTGAAAGTACTTTGGTCATATTCTTCAAATGAATTTACCTTGTACCTGGTGGACAAAGTAGCTATACAGTTCGGACAATTCTTATTTCCCCTGTTTCTGTGGGAGAAGGTGCCTGCGGAGGCCCTCTGGATCGAGTATTATCCCCCCCTATGAGGTGCTTGGTATCTTTTGGTCAAAATTACAAGTCTTCTTCTGATAGGCCAGTGACGATATGACGAGACATAGCCGTACGCTTTGATCCCTAATTTTTGCCTAGACCGCCCTTTCGGGTTTTCAGTCCACCGGGATACCCTTTTTTGCCCAAGCCGCCTTTTCAGGTTTTCGACTTGTCGGATGTACAATTTTTCATTCTCATCCCTAATTTTTGCCCGAACCCTTTTGGTTCGCTGGGAAGCCCTTATTTTTGCCTAGGCCAGTCAACCTAGCGGGTCTTTGATTATGCGTAGTACTTTTTTGACTATGTCCACGCTCTCAGGATGTAGGGAGGTGTCACTGTCGGTAGTGTTGTGTTGCCATACTACCAGAAGATATTCGTTTGATCATGCAATATTCGTTGCTGGAACTCATGTCCAATGCCCCAATTGATTCAGATGGAGATTTGCCCCTGGATATTTGGCATTTTGAGAGATTCCTTGAATCTTGACTTAACTGCCCCAGATGATGGACAATGCTCATGCTGTGCCCCTTGGTTGGAGGTGTTTTTTCCACTTGAGGTGACCCTTTTTATTGAAAAGGTTTTTGTTCACTAGATATTCGTCGTGCGAATTTCTCTGTTGTTTGAACAAATAGTCATATGCAAACAATGTTATTTTAAGAATGCAAAGCTTATGTCTGTCTTGAAGTTTTTGAAAATGCATTTTTTTAGTAAAACAAGCTAATTTTTGTAAAATGTGATGTCAACTCAGAATTTACAGCAAGCCCTACAGGAGTCAGGATACCTTTTGTAACAGTATGCTTTCGAACTAACCCATGCTTCGGCTAGGACTTTTAAGGGTTATAATATGGCCTGGTTCAAGGTTTAAGAAACAAAGGATAAAGGCTCAAAATTTATTTGTACCCACCCGTTCTTCATGATGTTCTTCGATCCTAAACTCAGTTAATTGTGCATTTAGACCCCGTTTGAGTCTTTGCTATGATATTCCAGTGATGATTCGGATACTGATAATTTATTTTGAACAGACATTCATTTTGTGGAGAGTTTGCAAGACCTCTTTCCTTTTGATTTTTAATATCCCTGTTTTTTGCCTGAACGGTTTCTTTTTGTGATTACAGTCAGCGGGATGCCCCAGTTTTTTCTTAAGTCTCCTTCACAGGTTTTGACTTAATGGGCTTTTATTTTTGAGGGATAATGACTGACTGTCCTTACGATTATACGGAACCATCACCGTCTTTTGTTTCAGAAGGATTTCTTTGATGCCATTCATTATGCACCTGAATTAACTGAGAAAACTACGCTGCCCCAGGTTATAATTAAGGGTTTTAATTTGTGAAAAGAAAAACTCCAACTTATTTGGCTCAAAGGGGTTGACGAGGGATTATCTTCCTTATAACTCCACTATTTAGGATTTGAAACAATGCATGTACCTCATCAGCAGGGTCTGTTCAAAAGCATACTGTAGAGATTTTGATATCATTTTCGTCATCCTCCCTCTAAAGGCTTAGAATTTTTTAATCGAGAGTTGATCATCACAAAAATGAAAACAATTTGAATATAGTGAATACGAATGGATTGATTTAAAACAGTAATATGCAATGCATTGATAAAGTAATAAAGTTTGACATGAATAAATGTTCGAACAATCAAAAGAAAATTACAACTTGAAATTTCTAATGAACAAAAAGTCTTCTCGTCTCAGTACTTGTCACTTCAAATGGTGAACCTTGGGGGAAGGTGGCAAAAGAATTCAATCTGACCGTCTTGTGTGAGTTCCAATGCTCCTTCATCAATCAGGTCTTGAAATTTGTTTCTCAACGCCCAACAACTGTTAGTATCATGCCCCGGGCTGTTGGAGTGATATGCACACCTTGCATCAGGATTGTACCTTGGGGAGGCTATGTGGGGATTTTGAGGAGGGTCCCTTAACGTCACCAGATTCAATCTCAACATGTGTTGTAAATCTTGAGACAGCGGTATGTTGAGCTTGGTAAATTGCCTCTTGGGTGTATCCGGCTTACTCTGATTAACCCATTGTTTTTGGCGAGGTTGTTGTTGGACCTGTGAGGTAGTAGCAACTTGGAGAGGTCTATTCTTCATCAAGCCAAACCTTTGACTTCTCGGAAGTTGATTAATGACTTGGTCCCCGGCATTGACTGTTTGCTTCATGTTATTGTATCGGTCTTGATGAAGCTAGTTGATAATGGTTCTCAGCTCTTCGTGTTCCCGAGCTAAGCCTTGGATAAGAGCCATCTGCCCCAGCATCTGGGTTTTCATGGCACTGAACTCAGCTTGCAGTTGTTCCAGCCGTTCGTCCTTATTGTCTTCAGGACTTTTCTTGACCAAGTTCCCAACGAGGAGTGTTTTCAACTCTTCTTGTCCCTTGGATAGGTTTAGGAATACGTCCCTGAACTGAGCTTCTCGAGTGTGAAGATCTTGGTTATCTGGTTGGAAAGCCATTGCTGAAATAAACAGCGAGAACATGAGAGACCTGTATTGGGAGACCTATTATGCAATGATATGTATGTATGCAATGTTTTCATGGATCCTGCGGGGTAAACAAGAAACTTGTCAGAATTTGAATTTTGCAGCTTTGATTGAAGAAACTTCATGTTGTTAAGAGTCCTTCTTCAAGAGTCAAGCTCACCATATCGAGTGGGTCATAGCCCCTGACTCAAGTTATCGTGTTTTGATTTCTAGACAACCTTGGCTAGAGGAAAATAAATCCCCTTTTCCCCTTGCTGGACATTTGATTTACCATAACCTGCATCACAAACCCTTGAGATCCTTGAAATGGTTAAGGAAATGTTAAGGTATGATGTTATGATGTGTATGCTATGTGTTTAAGCAAAAGTGTGAGGTGATGTAAGTAAACCCTGCAATAAATCCAAATTATTAGATAAGGACTGTAAACAAAACCTGCAAAGAACTCATGTTGTCAGATAACAAGAATGTGCAAGTAGTTCAAGTTTGAAGGCACACAAGTCACACAAACAGCCTTAAGTTTAGGCTTGCATGGGGTCTAGGTATTACCCTCTTTCAGTTTAGTTGGTTCAACCTGTCCTAGAAATAGTAAACGGGTTCTAGAGGATCTCAATATCACTGACCACCCTCGATCGGTCATAATTCTAGTTTAGCAACCTTTTCTTGCGGCCGGAATCGTCGCTAGAGTTTGGTCTCAATGAGTGTAGCATACTGCTACTGTTCTATGGCCAAGTTGGTCAATTTAAAGGTTCTAAGGTCATTTGGTGCTTAATGACCCCTTAGCAGACCCATATTCTCCTCGTTGCGCCATAAGGGATATCGGTACATACTAAAGTGCCACACCAACGTAGCTACTGCTTCAACCGTATCGGTCTACGCCGTACAGTTCCCTCACAGTTTATTGTTACTTACCTAAAGGGTATCCCCAGATCCGGGTTAGGATCTATAGTAACTTCGATACAAGCCCACAAATATAAAACATACAAAGCAAACAATTGAAAACACAATGATCTAATCCTAAGGTGCACCCCACTTATTAACTTTCCCCAGCAGAGTCGCCAGTTCTGTGATACAATGGGAGAGAACTGACTGTTTTTGGAATGTTGGTTTGCGTTTTGCGTTTGTTTTTGCAAAATGTCGCGGTAAGCAAGAGTCGCCACCGTATTTTATTTTATCCAACAAGGAAAGGAAAAAACCACAGAAAAATTCCTTTTTCGAGATGTTTCTCGGGTCCGGGGGGTAGATTATAGAAAGGGAAGGTGTTAGCACCCTTTCTATCCGTGGTTATCCACGGGCTCTTAGGTACTTGCTCAAAGTGTTTTCAAAATTTTCTTTTCTTTGTGTTTGTGGGTTTGAAAGAAGTTTTTTGTTCGGAAGGTGTAAGTGCGAAAAGTTTTGTTTTATTTTGAGAGAGCAAGTACTTAAGAACCATCTACATACTCGAAAAAGGAATCAATTTGTGCTAATGTCCTTTAGACAATGCTATCCCACTATTGATGAGTAGGTAGCATCGTCATTGGAGTTTTAAGGGTCAATTCGATTAAGGGACATGTGGTCACTAAAGCAATGTTAGGACGCCTTAGCGGTAACCCTAATGTCTTAGATCATTTTTTCGAGGCAACTGTTTCGAGGCAACTATGATCTTTGGACAAGAGGACGACCTCTAAAACTTCCTATACTCAATGACCACGTTCAGAGGTAACCAAGCGAGGTGTACCCTAAGAGTGTGCATGTGCGAGTGTGTTATATTCAGTTAATTTGTCTTTGTACATGTTAATGGTTATCTATGTTGATTTTAAGTTCATACATTCGATCTTGTCATGTATTCCCTATTACCAAACATCTAACAATTTATAAGTTGCGGAAATTAAATTTGCGGAAATTAAATCTAACTATTACAAGGCGTCGGGTATTCACATCGCCAAAAGCAACCCTTGAATTTAAAATGCGGAAAATAAATAAAGTGATAAACAAATTAAATAGTCCTAATTAAAGTTATTACATTTCGGGAAACAATTACATCAATATGGTAAAATGGATCGCGTGCGGAAAATTAAATCGAATGCGAGTTTTTAGGGTTTTGACCCTTTTGAAAGAAAATGATTTTTTGTTATGTTTTTTGAATTTAAAGGAAATAAACTAAGCTAATTAAATAAATGAATTAATTAATTAAAAAAAGTTATTTTTGGATTTTTGGATATTTAAAGAAATAAAATAAATTTGATTAAAGTTAATAAAAACCTAATTTTCTACATTAATTTTAATTATTGCAAAAACATTAAAAGTTATACCTATTTAAAACTAAATTAATTAAGTTAGTATTTATTTACAAAAATAAAATGTTGAATTTAATTATAATAAATAAAATATATTTTTTGGTTTTGATTTTTTATGAGGAAAATAATTTAATTGGTCAGTTAGAAAAATAAAAATAATTAATCAAAACAAATAAATAAATGAAATAAAAAAAGAAATAGAAATACTCAAGGGGGGGGGGGGGTGGACTGGAAAGGAGTTTGATTAGCAATTCAAGGCCCAATAGTGCAAGCCTGCATGACTTTTTCTGATCCCACGTGCGCCTGTAGACTAGAGCATATGGTGGTCTTTCATTCTGGACCACCAGATCTGGCCTTAGGCCATCTGGAAGATGATTAGGTGAGGCTGCATGATGAACCACAACTCCTGAAACGCATTGGATTTCCTGAAGAAAAAGAATAATATGCAATATGGTGGACCTGGGATTCGAACCCAGGTCCTGCAAGCCTTTGAACAACACGTCTACCACTTCGCCACTGCTTTCCATTTGTTATTATAATAGGTAGCAATTAATATAATGCAAAAGCAAATCAATGGGTCAGACAAAAAAATAAAAGTGCGCTGGATTTGAATCAACGAATGGGGACAGGCCACGTCTTTGTCTTCTTCGTTTGGCCTGGATATTTACCTGCGAATTCTTATCTGCAGCTAAATCCGTATGTCCCTCCTAAAATCTTCCCTAGGCCATGGAAATTAATTCTAAACATATGGTTGTGCTCGTCTCCTTCCACTGATCATGTCTATGTCCATCATTTTCCCTAATTTTGCCTGCAAAGAAAACACCCAAAAACAAACTTCCAAAACCCTAGGTTTGGGTATGGCACTACATATCACATAAACACAATCGAATGATGCAGAAAGGTTCTAAATGGAACGATAAACATGATTGTGTAAAGATTTTGCCATGAAAATGCAAGAATAATGATATGCGATTTCAAATGTCAAGCGGTTTTCAGAGGGACTTACAGCGCGATTGGGAAGGTGAATGGCCTTGCTTTTGATTGCTACAGACTCAGTGGATGTCCAGCAAGGGGTCTACGTTGAGTTTTTGCTTTTAATCAGCCTCTAGAAAGGAATTCAGTTTCAAGTTTTTTCAAGTTTTTCTCAAGTTTGGTTTTGATGTTTTAGCAGCCTCTAGGTCCTGATGCTCGTGCTTTTGGTTTGTATAAGTAATATGGAATGAATTAGGTCAAGTTTTGGGCTTTGAATCCTTATGCATTGATGATTTAGGATTTGATTTGATCCTCCATGAAAAAGCTTCCAAATTTGTCCAAAAACCAACTTTTTGTTCATGATATGGCTTGATTCGAAATTGATCATGTTCATGATGAGAACTAAGGCCTGTATCAATCAAAAAGATCCTAAATTATCAATATTTGGATTTTATTTGGATTTAAATTGATTTAAAATGAATTAATTCAATAAAAATCAAATAAAATAGAAAAATTAATAAATGGACACAAGACTGAAAGTAGGACACGTGTGTAGTGTGACAAGATCAAATCAAGTGGAAAAAAGTGGGCCCATTTGACAAATTTTGAAGTTTTGGGGATAGTTGACTTTTGGCAAGTTTGGAAAAATGCTCAACTTCAACAATGCATAACTTCTTCAATTTGAACTTTCGGAAGTGTTCTTAGACTTTTTAGAAACCTTGAGATGTCCTCTAACCAACCCTTTTGGTATCATCTCATTTTAATATTCCATGCTCATGTTATAAGCCTTGGAAAAAAGGTATTTTTGTTGACTTTCAAAAATGACCTATAATGTCCAAATTTATAACTTCTTGTGAGTGCATTTCTTGATCTTGGGGTGTGAAGATGGATTGTAGGAAATTTAATCCTCTTAAAAATGATCTTTGTATCGGTCATTTCTCATAAAGTATGGGAAAGTTATGCTTGGTCAAATTTGGTTTGACTTTTCCTGCAAAACCCTAATTTAGCAACTTTTGGGTCTTGATGAATCTTGAGCAATCCTTGATGAATCATGATCAACCCTTGATCAAATGATGAAATATCCTTCAAAATGAGAATGTTGACAAAAAATCTTGAGGTTTGACTGTTCATAGGTCACAGTTGACTTTTGCCCTAGCATAGTCGATTTTTGGACCCTTTGAGCAATTGACTGACCAAACTTCCTCTGCAAGGCTTGAAATTTGGTATGGATGATCTTGAGAACATATTAGGACATTGGGGAGCACTTGAGGTCATTTGGATGTAAGGACCTTGATGCAACACAAAACCCTAATTTGAGATTGACTGCCATAGGAGATAGCTTGATTGTCCAACTCTTTAGCAACCTTGAGTCATTTGGAGATTATTCTTGCAATGCCTTGAGAAATATGGGAGGGAAAATTTTGGGGTACAATAGAGGTCTATATGGATGATATGATAGCAAGGTCTAAAATTGAGGAAGAACACCTTGATCACTTACAGAAACTATTTGAAAGGCTGAAGAAATACAAACTAAGGCTAAACCCGAATAAGTGCACTTTCAGAGTAAGATCTGGTAAGCTCGTAGGTTTCGTAGTCAGTGGCAAAGGCATTGAAGTGGATCCTGAAAAAGTCAAAGCTATACAAGAAATGCCAACTCCTCACACTGAGAAGGAATTTAGAGGATTCTTGGGACGCCTAAACTACATTGTCGGGTTCATTTCCCATCTAACCGCTACTTGTGAGCCAATCTTCAAGTTACTGAAGAAAGATCAAGTAGTGAAGTGGAATGACGATTGCTAGTATGCCTTTGACAAAATCAAGGAATATCTCCAAGATCCTCCAATTTTGATGCCACCAGTTGAAGGAAGACCTTTGATCATGTACTTAACGGTATTAGAGAACTCAATGGGGTGTGTGCTTGGGCAGCATGATGAGTCCGGTCAAAAAGAGCATGCAATATACTACCTTAGAAAAAAGTTTATCGATTGTGAAATAAGATATTAACTGCTCGAGAAAACTTGTGGTGCTTTGGCATGGGTTGCTCGCCAACTAAGAAAGTATATGTTGACTCACACTACCTTATTGATATCTAAAATGGATCATATCAAGTACATCTTTGAGAAGCCTGCTCTCTCCGGAAGAATAGCAAGATGGAAAATGATCCTGACCAAATACGACATTCAGTATACAACCCAGAAAGTAATTAAGGGAAGTATACTAGCTGATCATTTGGCACATCACACTGTGGATGACTACCAATCCATGAATTTTGAGTTCCCGGACGAGAGCATCATGTTAGTAACTGATTGTGAAGAACCTGGACCGGATGAAGGACCTGAAAAAGGATCCCAATGGACCATGGTTTTTGATGGAGCTTCCAACGCTCTTGGAAATGGCATCGGAGTTGTGATCGTATCTCCTGAAGGTTTTCATACTCCTTTCACTGCCATGTTATGTTTCAATTGTACCAACAATATGGTTGAGCATGAAGCATGTATCGTGGGTCTCAAAGTTGCAATCGATTTAAGGATCAAGTTCTTAAGTGTGTTTGGAGACTCGGCTTTGGTAATCAGCTAGATCAAAGGAGAATGAGACACAAAGCATCATAATCTCATTCCGTATAAAGAACATGTGTCGACACTAATCCCATACTTTGAAGAAATTACTTTTGAGCATTTTCCACGAGAGGAAAATCAACTAGAGGACGCGCTAGCTACAATGTCATCCATGTTCAAGGTCAGGTGGGATAATGAAGCTCCTCAGATCACCATTGAAAGGATGGACGAACCAGCATACTGTCACGAGATTAGTATTGAATATGTAATGGACAAGCCTTGGTTCCATGAAGTCAAAAGATATCTCGTAAGCCAAGAATATCCCGAAGGATCTTCAGTCAATGATAAGAAGTTCCTAAGAAGGTTCTCTGCTATGTTCTTTCTCAGTAATGGGATCCTTTACAAGCGCAACCACGACTCTACCGTGCTTCGGTGTGTAGACAAGAGTGAGGCAGAAAGGATTATGGCTGACTTACACGAAGGTACCTTTGGCACTCATTCCAATGGACACTCAATGGCTAAAAAGATCCTACGGGCAGGATACTACTGCTCCATCATAGAGGCAGACTGTTATCAACATTCGCAAACTTGTCACAAATGCCAGATCTATGCTGACAAGATACATGTGCCTCCGGTTCCTCTAAATGTCTTGAATGCTCCTTGGCCATTCGCAATGTGGGGCATCGACATGATTGGAGAAATTAGACCGACAACTTCCAATGGGCACCGCTTCATCCTGGTTGCCATTGATTACTTCACAAAGTGGGCCGAGGCAGCTTCATTTGCTTCTGTTACCAAGAACGTTGTGGCCTGACTTATCAGACATAATATTATTTGTTGATACGGTGTCCTAGAAAGAATCATTGCATATAATGGTAACAATTTCAACAACGCTATGATCACCGAGCTCTGTACATAATTCAAAATCCAGCATCATAACTCTACTCCCTATCAAACGAAGATGAATGGCGTTGTTGAAGCTGCTAATAAAAACATCAAGAAAATAATACAGAAGATGATGGTGACATACAAAGACTGGCATGAGATGTTACCATTTTCTCTTCATAGTTATCGTACCACAGTTCGCACATCAACAGGGGAAACTCCTTTCTCTTTGGTATACGGTATGGAAGTTGTCCTACCCGTTGAGGTCTAAATCCCTTCCTTGAGAATCATGAAGGATGAAGTTTTGAATGAAGACGAATGGGTCCAAACTCGACTTGACCAGTTAAACTTGATTAATGAGAAGAGGCTCGCGGCTGTCTACCATGGTCAGATGTAACTAAAACGTTTCAACAAGAAGGTCAGACGTCATGTATATCAAGATGGTGACCTGGTAATCAAACACATCATATTTCCGCAAGGTGATCCCAAGGGCAAATGGACTCCCACATACGAATGGCCATTTATAATCAAGAACATATTCTCTGGTGGAGCCATGATCCTAACCACTATGGACGGTGACGACCTTCCGCGCTCGGTAAACGCGGACATAGTTAAAAGATACAACGCATAAACAAAGACTCGCTAGGTCGACTGACCTAGGAAAAAATTAGGGCATCCCGGTGAACCAAAAGGGTTCGGGCAAAAATTAGGGATATACATAAAAAAAATTGTACACCCGGCAAGTCATAAACCTGAAAAGGCGGCTTGGGAAAAAAGGGTATCCCGATGGACTGAAAACCCGAAAGGGAGATCTAGGCAAAAGATAGGGATTTAAAGCGTATAACTATGTCTCGTTGGATCACCTTACATCCAGTCTTCAGTATCAGCTATCAAGCTCAAAGCGGTACTAATCAATCTAATCAGCTTCGGACAAGCAGTGAAAGGGATGAGACGCTCAAAGACATAAAGGCAATAGTAAAATGGGAACCCAATGGGATTATTTCACATAGCTGTCTTTCTTTGTATATTATTTTTTCCATTATTACGACGACATTCTCTTACTAGGATGTCTGTCTCCTTGTACAAAAATTCTTATTTCAAATTAATACAAAATTACATCTTTGAAAGTTGCAAATTTCTGTTTTTATTTTTCTGTTATATGTGTGAAAACTTCCAGTGATTATTTTTGAACATATGCATTTGAATATGATTACTACTCACAAATACACACCTAAAAACATAAAGGCAAATGCTAATGACTTTAAGAAACTGGACAATATCTAAGGGCCATCCACAACATCCCCGCAGATGTCTTCCCCGACAGATATCTTCTCCAACAGGTACAGAGGCAGGGGAATTCTACTACAAGGTCACTGCCATATTCTCAGTAGGTAACCTACTGATGTCAGTTTTTCTCACATCCACGGTAGAAGCAAAAATCTCCAAGTACTGCTCCAAAATCCCCAGTGAAGACACCAAGCTTCTCAAGATTCTCCAACAGGATTTCAACAAAATTCCCAGGCAGTTTGTGAAGTTCACCTTCAACAACAGCATTTTATAAATCTGAAGTAGTTTATAAACCCTTGTCCCCAGTAGAGTTTATTTTTCTAGCTACGGAAGTTCATCTCCCAGCAGAGTTTATTTCTCCAAATTGGTGAAACATTCCAACGGAACTCTGCCCCTTGGCAAACTCATTCTCAAACAGAAGTCGAAGATCCTCGGCAGATAAAGGGAATCGCCAACAAAACTATCTCCATTCACTATCCCCAGTGGAAATTGAAGAATCACTTTCTTCACTCACCAATAGTGGTCCGGGATTCAGCTTCCCAGCAGCAGTCAAGGATTTATTTTCCCAGACAAAGATCCTGCACAACAGCATTACATGTTCATACATCATGGCATGTGCATAAAAATACATATATCATAATCTCATTTTGTTGTACCCCAATATTTTACCTCTCATATTTTCAAAGATCTTCCCTTACATGGTTGGTCACAAACCCTTTCCTAATAAAAATAAAGTTTTTTTGAAGATGAACAAAGTGTCTTTCGATTGGCATCTGGGAAAAGTCTTCTATTGGGTATCCAAAATCCTTCAATACAGGCTTGACTCACCAGTCTTCGATTGGGCATTTGGCACTCTTCGATCAGGCTTTGATTAGTAAGCTTCGATTAGGTGTTTGGAACCCTTCGATCATGCTTTGGTCTGCAAGTCTTCGATTGAGCGTTGGACCTCCTTCGATCAAGCTTTGGTGTGCAAGTCTTCGATTGAGCGCTGGACCTCTTCGATCAAGTCAATGTCACAATGCTTCGACTAGTACTTCAGAGGGTCCTTCGACTGGAACTTCATACTTTACCTCAATTAGAACATCAGAATGAAATGACCTTCGAATGGCATTTAAGTGCAGAGTTTCTCTTAATCTAAGATGCTCTGATGAAGGAAGTTCTGGACACTTCGAATCAGAACTTAGACTCATCACAAGGCCAAGGGCTGGTAGAAGTTGTCTAATAGGGAATGTTCCAAATATATTCGAATTGGACTTTGAAGCTGGCAAAGAAGGCAGATTCGAAGGAATGAAGTAGGCTGGCATGACTAAGCAAAAACACATATCCTAACCTGTCCAGGTTCACCCAAAGTTCACAATGGCATGTGTCCCTTGCAAATATAGAAATAATTAAATGCTGATTGTGGACTCAATTATTGGAATTAAAGGCCAGATTCTTGCCTTATTTGCTCCCAACCCTACAAGAGTTGATTCGACCAGGGTGATCCTTTTCGAATCAAGCAATCGAAGCAGAGGGAGGCTCAATCGAAGGGGATATGCAATTGAAGCTGGAGTAGTTCGAATTGGGACTTTGAAGCAATCGAAGCAGGGGGAGTGTCAATCGAAGGGAAGTGGATCTGCAAGTCAGCTTTTGATTTTCATCATGTTGGAGGCCCAAACAGCTCATAACAGGCTGGCAGTAACGCATGAAAATAGATTGGCACATGATTGAATCAAATATAGCAAGTCTTTATGAAGAAATCAAATCAAATCTCTTCATCATAATGGACCAAGATTTGATTCACAAATGTTAACCTAAATTCCTTGCCTATATAAACCTCATGCTCACAAACAAAAAAGGACACGGGAAGAACACAGACAAAACTCTACACAACAAAAAACGCATAAAACTCTGCAGAAACGGCCATACAACTTTGAGAAAAAGCTTGAGAACCTTGGATCTGAAATTGCACTTAGAGACCTTTTCAGGATCAAACAAAGGTTCCACTCGCTTCCTTGGACCTCACTGAAGCAGTACCAATCATTCTCTTGTGCTCTCCTGCCCCAAAAAGCCCTGTAAGTATCGCTCTGAACCGCCTTACTTATGGAATCGTAAAGCTTCAATATTGCATCCTTTCATTGAAACAATTGCATATTCATACTCTGTGCTGTATTCTGAGACTTTTGGCATCATTGAAATTTATTTTCATAGCCTGTAACGCCATGCCCAGTTCTAGGGTTCGTGTATCTCGTTTTTGGGGCTTTTAATTGCAGGCAAAATCAATGCAAATAATGGCCATGGATGAGTTCAGAGGAGTGAGACGAGTACATTGGTACTCTGGGATTCCATTTTTGTGGCCTTAGGGAGAATTTTTGAGAGAGGCTACGAATCTTCCTGTGGAACAAAATCTGCAGGTAATCTAACCAGGTTTTGTGAAGAAGATGAAGAGGTGTCATAACGTGATTAACCAATTTGAATCAGTGGCGCGTTCTTTTATTTTGTAGGCTTAGTATTTTGTTTCTTTATTTGATATTTGCTCCTTATTATCATATAAAAGAGAACAAGATGGCTGGTTGGTGAGCGTGTTAGTACAGGACCCATTGGGACCTGGATTCGAATCCCAGGTCCCCCAAACTTTGTTATCATTTTCTTTCAGGCGTTCACATGCAGCGCTTCAGACAGGGAGCACCATATACCTCCAGATCTCAAAGGCCAGGTGGTTCCAGATTCCGATCCAATAGTCTAGGATGGAGGTTCACCATGAACCCTGGTCAACAAGTGCACATGCAATCTGAAAGTCAAAGCAGGCTGGAATATGTTTGGGCCAAGAAAATGCTGACCAAACCTCCTGATTTGGGGCCCAACTCCCCCTTTGGTTTACTTCTTTTCTATTTTCTTTCTTTATTTAATTTGTTTTCATTATTTTTATTGTTAATTAATCAACCCTTAATTTTTCTCATAAAAATCAGAAAACACAAAAAAATAATATTTATTAACTTCACTATTTTATTTTTGTAAATAAACCATTAACCAATTAATTTAGTTTTTTTAATTAGGTTTAATACCAACATATTTTACAATAAATTAAAATTGATTTAGAATTAGGTTTTTTTACCTTTCTAATTTTATTTCCTTAATTAAAATAAAACTCAAAAAAAATTTCCTTTTTTTAATTAATTAATTCCATTGTTAATTTAAACTTAATTCTTAATTCAAAAAGATCAAAAATATGCTTTCTTTAAATAAAAAGGGTCAAAACCCTAAAGGACAATCTGATTCAACTTTTCTCGCGCAAATTATTTTGATCCATATATTATAATTGCTTCGAGGATGTAATAGGTTTAACTTAGGACCTTTATTTATCACTTTTATTTACTTTTCCGCATTTAATTTTAAGGGTTTGTTTTTGGCGATGTAAATACCCTACGCCTTGCAATAGCTTAGTTTTATTTTCCGCAATTCATTTTCCGCAACCATTAACTGCTAGATGTATGAATAATAGGCTATGCATGACAAGATCTATCTTAACTTAAAATCAACAAGTAGCTCACCGTGACATGTGAAGATAATATAAACTGAAAATTGACACACCCGCACATGCCACTCTTAGGGTACGCCTCACTCGGTTGCCTCAAACGTGGTCATTGAGTATAGGATGTTTTAGAGGTCGCCCTCTTGTCCAAAGATCATAAGTTGCCTCGAAACGGTTGCCTCGGATAAAAATGATCTAAGACATTAGGGTTACCGCTAAGGCGTCCTAACATTGCTTTAGTGACCACACATCCCTTAAATTGAATTGACCCGAAAACTCCAACGACGATGCTACCTACTCCTCAATAGTGGGATAGCATTGTCTAAAGGACATTTACACAGTTTAATTCCTTTTTGAGTAGGTAGAGGTTCTTAAGTACTTGCTCCTTTTTAAAACAAAAACAAACTTTTCGCACTTACACTCTCTTCAAAAACAAAACTATTTTCAAAACCCACAAACACAAAGAAAAGCAAACTTTTGAAAACATAGTAAGAAAGTACCTAAGAGCTCGTGGGTAACCACGGATAGAAAGGGTGCTAACACCTTCCCTTTCTATAATCTACCTCCCGAACCCGAGAAACATCTCGAAAAGGAATTTTTCTGTGCTTTTGTCCTTTCATTTGTTGGATAAAATAAAAGACGGTGGCGACTCTTGCTTACCGCGACATTTTGCAAAAACAAACACAAACGCGAACCAGCATTCCAAAACAGTCAGTTCTCATTCCCACCGATCACAGAACTGACGACTCTGCTGGGGATACTTATAAGTGAGGTGTACCTTAGGATTAGATCACTTGTGTTTTCAATTGTATGCTTTATATGCTTTAAATTTTGTGGGCTTGTATCGGAGTTCTATAGATCCTAACTCGGATCTGGGGATACCCTTTAGGTAAGTAGCAATAAACTGTGAGGGATTTGTCCGACGTATACCGACACGGATGAAGCAGTAGCTACGTTGGTGTGGCACCTTAGTCTGTACCGATATTCCTTGTGTTGAAACAAGGAGAATATGGGTCTTCTAAGGAGTCATTAAGCACCAACTGACCTTAGAACCTTAAATTGACCAACTTGGCCATAGAACAGTAGAAGTATGCTACACTCATTAAGACTAAACTCTCGCGATGATTCCGGCCGCAAGAAAAGGTTGCTAAACTGGAATTATGACTGATTGAGGGTAGTCAGTGATATTGAGATCCTCTAGAACCCGGTTACTATTTTTAGGACAGGTTTAAACCAACTAAACTGAAAGAGGGCAATGCCTAAACTCCATGCCAGCCTAAACTTAAGGCTATATGTGTGACTTGTGTGCCTTCAAACTTGAACTACTTGCACATACTTGTTATCTGACAACATGGGTTCCTTGCAGGTTTTTTTTACAGTCCTTATCCAATAATCTGGATTTATTGCAGGACTTACTTACATCACCTCACACTTGTGCTTAAACGCATAGCATACACATCATAACATCATGCCTTAGCATTTCTTTAACCATTTCAAGGATCTCAAGGGTCTGTGATGCAGGTTATGGTAAATCAAATGGATAGCAAGGGGCAAAGGGGATTTATTTTCCTCTAGCCAAGGTTGTCTAGAAATCCAAGCATGATAACTTGAGTCAGGGGCTATGACCCACTCGATATGGTGAGCTTGACTCTTGAAGAAGGACTCTCAGCAACATGAAGTTCCTTCAATCAAGCTATCAGATTCAAATTCTAACAGTTTCTTGTTTACCCCGCGAGATCCTTGAAAACATTGCATACATATATCATACATATCATTGCATAACAGGTCTCCCAGTACAGGTCCCTTATCTTCTTCGCTGTTTATTTCAGCAATCATCATGTCTACTGAACCTTCAACCGAGCAAGCTATCAAGGCCCTCCAGGCCCAGAATGCCCAATTTCAAGAGTTGGTCATGAGCCTAGCTAAGGGTCAGCAGGACCTGAAGACCCTGATTCTGAAAGAGAGGAAGAAGAAGAAAAAGAGGACCGTCCTGTTCAACACTGGAAGCAGGTTTAGAAACGGGCTGCAGAATGAAGTTGACCTGACCACCTCATCTGGAGGGAAAGATAGTCCACAAGAAAGAAGGGCTCCTAGCCCTATGGTCTCCAACAACGGGACGGACTATGATGAAGAACAGTATCCTCCTGCCGAGAATAAGTACAAACAGTTGGAAGACCGTTTGAGCGCTATGGAAATACAGAAGGTGCCCGGTCTGGACTTCGGAGATCTGGGTCTATCATCTGGGGTGGTGATTCCCCATAAGTTCAAGGCACCTGCCTTTGCCAAGTATGATGGAGCTTCCTGTCCCAAGCTGCACCTCCGGTCATATATGAGGAAGATCCAACCTTACACTGCTGATAAGAACTTGTGGATCCATTTCTTTCAAGACAGTCTCTCAGGGACTCAGCTTGAGTGGTTCTATCAGCTGGATGGAGTCAGTATCCGTAGCTGGGAAGATTTGGCTACTGCATTCTATAGGAAGTATCAGTATAACTCCGACTTCGCTCCTACGCGTACCCAACTCCAGGGTATGTCAATAGGGACGGGTGAAGGATTTAAAGAGTATGCTCAAAAATGGAGGGACCTTGCCGGAAGGGTGCAACCACCTTTAGCTGATCGTGAACTTGTTGATATGATTTTGGGGACTCTGTCTTGTCCATTCTTTAACCATTTGATTGGAAGCTCTTCAGCCGGGTTTACAGACCTTATCTTAACTGGTGAGAGGATTGAAGCTGGTATTAAGGCTGGGAAGATACAGAAGGGTTCCTCATCGGACATCGAGAAGAAGCCGTTTAAGAAAGAATCCAGTGCTATCTACAGTTCAAGAAGACAAAATAGACCTGAACACCGCCAAGCTATCAATGCAGTTGTTATTTCAAAACCTGCTGGTGCTCCTTAGCATCATAACCAACAATGGGGCGAGAGACCTCGAAGGAAATTCACTCGTCTCAGCATGACTTTGTCTCAGATGTTGCCACAGTTACTGGAGACCAATCTGGTGACTCTAAAAGAAGCTCTGAAGATTTTAAATACAACATCACCACGGCAGAACCCTAACGCCCGCTGCGCTTATCACTCTGATTGCCCGGGGCATAATACAGATGATTGTTGGGCTTTGAAGAACAAGGTTCAAGACCTAATCGAGGCTAAGGAAATTGAATTCGACTCTCCTGAGACTCCCAATGTGATCACTGCTCCCTTGCCAAAATATGGCTAGGATTGAAAGCACTTTTGTTCATTTGAATTCTGAAGTTGTGTTTTTCTTTGCTTATTCAAACAATTATTATCATGTCGAACTCTTTTATTTTCATTAATGCATTACACGTGTCTGTTTTGAATTAATTGTTTTCACTATGCTTAAATTACTTCATATTTCCTTTTTGTGATGTTCAACTCTCGATCAAGAAAAAAACTCTAAGCCTTTAGAGGGAGGATGACGAAACAATGCCATAATCTCATACAGTATGCTTTTGGACAGACCTTGCTGACGATGTACATGCGTTTCCTTCAAATACTAAACACTGGAGTTATAAGGAAGATAATCCCTAGTCAACCCCTTCGAGCCAACGAAGTAGGAGTTTTCTATTTTAAACACAAATTGAAACCTTTAATTTAAACCTGGTGCAGGGTAGTCTCTCAGTTAATTCAAAAAGATGCGTATTAAAGTCGCAAAACTCTCAGTTCATAATACAACGAACGACATCAAAAGCATTCCTCTAGAATCAAAAGACAGTGGTGGTTCCTTACCTCATAGGCAGTCAAACTCTCAAAAGAAAAAAAGCCCACTGAGCCAAAACCTATAAAGGAGGCTTAAGAAATTTAGGGCATCCCGCTGACTGTAATCTCGAAAACAGGAACAGTCAGGCAAAAGTTAGGGATAACAAATCAAAAGAACGAGGTCACTACAAATCCTAAACAACATGAAAAATGTTGCAAAAATGACTGCCTTCCAACAAATTCAACTTGTGTGAACCATCACCAAAAATGTCGTTCCAGACTCATTAGGAGTTCAAATGCACAATTAACTGAGTTTAGGATTGAAGAACATCACGAAGAGCGGGTGGGTACAAATATACTTTGAGCCTTTATCCTTTGCTTCTTAAACCGTGAACCAAGCCACGTTACAACCCTTAAAAGTCCTAGCTGAAGCACAGGTTAGTTCGAGAGCATACTGTTACGAAAGGTATCCTGACTCCTTTAAGGCTCGCTGTAAAATCCTGAGTTGACATCACATTTTACAAAATTTTCCTATCTTACTGAAAAAATGCATTTTCAAAAACTTCAGACAGACATAAGCTTTGCATTCTTAAAATAACATTGTTTGCATATGACTATTTGTTCAAACAGCAGAGAAATTTACACGACGAATATCTAGTGAACAAAAACCTTTTCAATAAAAAGGGTCATCTCAAGTGGAAGAAACACTTCCAACAAAGGGGCACGGCATGAGCATTGTCTATCATCTGGGGCAGTCAAGTCAAGATTCAAGGAATCTCTCAAAATGCCAAATAGCCAGGGGCAGATCTCCATCTGAATCAATTGGGGCATTGGACATGAATTCCAGCAACGAATCTTGCATGATCAAACGAAGATCTTCTGGTAGTATGGCAACACTACACTACTGACAGTGACAACTCCCTACACTCTGAGAGCGCGGAGATAGTCAAAAAAAGTACTACGCATAATCAAAGACCCGCTAGGTTGACTGGCCTAGGCAAAAATAAGGGCTTCCCGGCGAACCAAAAGGGTTCGGGCAAAAATAAGGGATGAAAATGAAAAAATCTGTACACCCGGCAAGTCGAAAACCTAAAAAGGCAGCTTGGGAAAAAAAGGGTATCCCGATGAACTGAAAACCCGAAAGGGTGGTCCAGGCAAAAATTAGGGATCAAAGCGTACGACTATGTCCCGTCATCTCGTCACTTACCTACCAGAAGAAGACTTGTCATTTCAATCGAAAGAGACCAAGCACCTCATAGGTTGGGATAATACTCGATCCACATGGCCTCCGCAGACACCTTCTCCCACAAAAACAGGGGCAAATAAGAATTATTCGAACTGTACAAATTGCTCTGTCCACCAGGTACTAAGGCATATATTCAGCTGAAGAATATGGCTAAGATACTTTCACTCCGCGCAGAGTAAGACAGTAATGATAGCTCTCTCAGCTGAGACTTGCAACTATAAACGAATCAGCAATACTCTCCCCAAGCAGAGTTGGTCTACCATCAGCCCTAAAAAGGTTTGGTATCCCCAGAAGGTCTTAATATTCCCCAGCGGAGTATAAGGATATTCCCCAGCAAGCATAAGAGTATCCCTGGCAGTCCTAATATTCCTCAACGGAATATAAGAATGTTCCCCGGCAGAATGCAAGATACCCCCAGTGGAGCCATTTGAAGATGTGAAAAACACAAGAAGGGGGGTTGAATTGTTAAAACTTGAAATCAAATGCAGACAACACGTTATTTTTATCCTGGTTCGTTTGATCTCAAACTACTCCAGTCCACCCGTCAAGGTGATTTCTCCTCTCTCCAACGAGGTCTTAATCCACTATATTCAACTGAATACAAAACTACTTTAACAACTGCTAAAGCCTTCTTGAGTCTAAACCACAGACCGGTTTCTCAAGGAAATTCTTTCTTACAGATAAATGAACAATTATGTGTGTTTGATGTTTTCTACAAAAACTATATATCATAACTGTGATAATACACAAAATGAAGCTTAAGAAACTATTTTTCTAGAGCTATAGAGTAAGCGGTTGAAAGCTTTTAGCAAAAGTGAGAACGAGTTTAGTGATGATTGACTTTAGGCGTGTAGAGTATTGTAGAGCATTAGCCATTTCCTTTCTCACTGGTTTGTTTAAATACTTCTTGGAAAAGATACATTGATGCCAATAATTTCATTTCAATGCTCATTACGTTCTTTCCATTTTGAGAAGATCTTTGTCTTGGAATAAAGCCGTTGGTAATTAATCTGCCTTCAATGCAGTAACGTTAACACTTCAGAATGTTCTGCTTGATGTAAATCAGAGTGTTCTTGGCTTTAGCTTATTCTGATGGCTTTTGAGTGCTGATGACATTGTTAAGATCTTGATCAGATCCAGAGTATGTTAAGCGCAGATTTTGTTCATCAGACTTCAGCGTAGCACATGTATTGATCTTCTGATGTGACATATCTTTTGATGTTGATGTTGATATTCTGATATTCTGATGCTAATTCCATCAGAGTTTCCTGTAAATACACAACATAATTTTAGGTAGCATCTATGTCTTATATAAAACTCATAATTCATTTAATCTTGTATTTTGTTATCATCAAAACTCTAACTGAGGGTTGTAGAATCAAACTATGTTCTAATAATCTCCCCCTTTTTGATGATGACAAAAACCAGATTTTTTCAATTGAAATAAAATGATGAAAGTATCAGAGTTTAAGGATAAAGAGGAAACGATATCAGAGATAATCAGATAATGAGTAAAAGTATCAGAGCTAAGAGGATAAGGAATAAAAAGTATCAGAGTAATGATGAGAAAAACTCCCCCTGAGTTGATTATTTCCCTTTGATTCCTTAAGACCTTGAGTATCAGAGCTTTATTGAACCTTTCTTTGAGCATCAGAATTTTGCTTCATCAGAGTTCTTCAGATTCTTGTACCTGTAAGCTTTTCAGAACATCAAATATATAAGGATGTTAGAATGTTTGAGACTTTTGTCTCAGTAGACCGTTATTGAAAAATATCATTCTTTCTCCCCCTTTTTGTCAGCGATCAAAAAGCATATATAATCAGAGTTAAAAAGATCAGAGCAAAACACGTTTGTATTAAAACAGAAGCAATGATAGTTTAGAACAAGTAGAAATATTACAGACAAACATGTAAAGAAAACAAGGAAAACATAGGAAAAATCTAAGAAGAAGGAGGAAGTCGTGTGAATGGTGTTTAAATAGGTTTTGAAAAAGTTTTTGAAAACATAAACGCTTAAGAGAGAGAAATAAATCATGATTAATAGAATTTAATGATGGCTGATTTTGGGGGATTTCAGAAAGATACTTAAATGGTTACCAGTGACATGTGTCTCAATGCATCCAATCAGCTCTTTGCCTTTTCAGAAGCGTGAATGTGTGTTCAGCCTCAGGAAACAGCTGATGACTGGATGACTCTTGTTTTCTTTGAGTGAACATCACTTCTATCCTTGAACTGGAGAGCTCAGAGCTTCATGGATAGATCTGATACAATCTGCATTTCTAGAAATTCTGAAAGAGGATTGATCAGAAGTTCACAGAGTAATAAGCAACATTATGAAGGTTAATATATAAAATTAAAACAGTTTTATTCTGGACAGAGCTTCATGCTGAGATGATTCAGAATGAAGTTGAACCTATCTTCAAAAAGTAGTTTTGTAAAGATATCAGCCCATTGATGGTCTGTATCAATAAATTTTAAGTTTAAGATTCCTTTCTGAATACAGTCCCTAATAAAATGATGTTTTATTTCTATATGCTTAGCCCTAGAATGCAAAATTGGATTTCTACTTAAGTAAATAGCAGAAGTATTATCACAGAGTATAGGAATGTTACTCTCATAAATCTGGAAGTCCTCAAGTTGACTTTTCATCCAGAGCATTTGTGTGCTACATCCAGCTGCTGCTATGTATTCAGCTTCTGCTGTTGATAGAGCAATTGTGGATTGTCTTTTGCTGAACCATGAGATCAGATTTTCTCCCAGAAACTGGTAGCTTCCAGAAGTGCTTTTATGTTCAACCCTGTCTCCAGCAAAGTCAGCATCACAGTAACCTACTAAGCTGTAATCACCAGATTTTCTATAAAACAAACCAAGATTAGTAGTACCTTTCAGATACTTGAAAATTCGCTTAACAGCTATTAAGTGAGATTCTCTAGGATCTGATTGGAATCTTGCACAAATGCATACACTGAATAAAATATCAGGCCTTGAGGCTGTCAGATAAAGAAGAGAACCAATCATACCTCTGTAGACCTTTTGTTCTACCTTTTTGCTTACCTCTTCTCTTTCCAGAATGCACGTGGGATGCATTGGAATCTTTGATGGCTTACATTTTGAGAGATCAAATTTCTTCAGAAGTTCTCTGACATATTTGCTCTGATGAATGTAAGTTCCTTCTGGGGTTTGATTGATCTGAATTCCCAGAAAGAATTTCAGTTCCCCCATTAGGCTCATCTCAAATTCTGCCTGCATACACTTAGCAAATTTTCTTCCCAGAGAAGGTTTAGTAGATCCAAATATAATATCATCAACATAAATCTGGCAGACTAGAATGTCATCCTTAACTGTCTTACAGAATAAGGTTGTGTCCACCTTCCCTCTGGTGAATTCCTTTTCTAACAGGAAGTTACTTAGTCTTTCATACCAAGCTCTGGGAGCTTGTTTCAGACCATACAGTGACTTCTTTAGTTTGAAAACATATTATGGGTTTTTTGAACTTTCAAAACCAGGGGGTTGGTGCACATATACCTCTTCTTCTATATAGCCATTTAAGAAAGCACTCTTAACATCCATCTGATACAGAGTGATGCGTTTATTAACAGCAAAGGAAATTAATAGTCTGATAGATTCTAACCTGGCGACTGGAGCAAAGGTTTCTGTATAGTCTATCCCCTCTTGCTGACTATAACCTTGTGCTACCAATCGTGCCTTGTTTCTGACAACTTCACCTTGTTCATTCAACTTGTTTCTGAACACCCATTTTGTTCCAATGACGTTGAATCCTTTTAACTTAGGAACCAGATCCCATATGTCATTCCTGGTGAATTGATTCAGCTCCTCTTGCATTTCTAGAATCCAGTCATTGTCCAGGAGTGCTTCATCAATTGAAGATGGTTCAATCAGAGAGACAAGTCCCATGAGGGATTCTTCAGAGTTTCTGAAGCTGGCTCTTGTTCTGATTGGATCTTCCTTTCTTCCTAGGATAGTTTCTTCTGGGTGATCCATGCTGCTTCTGGATGGTCTTTTCTGAGGTTGATCAACAGAAGGTGCTGGATTGCTTGCAGTGCCTCTTTCTGATGTTGAGGGAGTGTCTCTGTTAAGATCTTCTGATGACTTGCCTCCAGTACATGTGAATTCAACTTCCATACCTGCAAGTAATTCATTCTGCTTTGACTTTTGAGAGTCAAGCTTATCATCAAAGCGAACACTGATTGATTCTTCCACAATCTGTGTTTCTGTATTATATACTCTGTACCCTCTTGAGAGTTCAGAGTATCCTAACATAATACACTTATGTGCTTTAGAGTCAAACTTGTTCAAATAATTTTTAGTATTCAAAATAAAGCAAGTACATCCAAATGGATGAAAATATGAAATGTTGGGCTTTCTGTTCTTCCACAATTCATATGGAGTCTTTTCCAGAATAGGTCTTATGGAGATTCTATTCTGAATGTAGCACGCTGTGTTTATTGCCTCTGCCCAGAAGATCTTAGCAACGTTAGTCTCGTTGATCATGGTTCTGGCTATTTCTTGCAATGTTCTGTTCTTTCGTTCTACAACTCCATTTTGCTGGGGAGTTCTAGGACAAGAGAAATCATGCAGAATGCCTTTGTCATTAAAAAATGATTCAAAATCTTTGTTTTCAAACTCTCCACCATGATCACTTCTGACTTTGACGATTCTAAGATCCTTTTCATTCTGAACTTGGTTATAGAAGGTGACAAACACAGAGTGTGACTCGTCCTTGTGTCTTAAGAACTTTACCCATGTCCATCTGCTATAGTCATCTACGATTACTAACCCATACTTCTTGCCACTGACTGAAGCAGTTTTAACTGGTCCAAATAAGTCAATGTGCAGAAGTTCTAATGGCTTAGAGGTGGAAACAACGTTTTTAGATTTAAAAGCAGGTTTTGCAAACTTGCCTTTCTGACATGCTTCAAACAGAGCATCTGAATTGAACTTCAGGTTAGGAAGTCCTCTGACCAGATTGAGTTTGTTAATCTGAGATATTCTTCTCATACTAACATGCCCCAATCTTCTGTGCCAGATCCATTGCTCGTTGTTAACAGACAGAAGACACTTTACATTCTGACTTTTCAGTTCAGAAAGTTTGATTTTGTAAATGTTGTTTCTCCTCTTTCCATTAAATAGGATAGTCCCATCTTTCCGACTAACAGATTTACATGAATTTTGATTAAAGATTATATCATAACCGTTATCACTTAATTGACTTATGGATAATAGATTATGCATTAATCCATCTACTAATAATACATTACTTATAGAGGGAAGATTTTTGTTACCTACTGTTCCAGAGCCAATGATCTTTCCCCTCTGATTGCCTCCAAAGCCTACATGGCCTCCAGGCTTAAGTTCCAGGCTTTGGAACATATGCCTTCTTCCTGTCATGTGTCGTGAGCAGCCAGAGTCCAGGTACCATGACTGGTGTTTCTGCTTTGCTGCTAAAGATATCTGCAACATGTATTATTTTATCCTTAGATACCCATATTTTCTTGGGTCCTGATTTGTTAGTTTTACCAAAACTCTGGTTGAATTTTGGTTTGACAGAATAATTACTACTAGTATATTTGATGTCGTGTGTGTGCCCATATACAAAGTGTGAATTAAGAGGAGTTCGTTTAATAACTAAATCCATGGCATTCTTTGGTGTAGGTACCTTAACTTGGTATCCTATTCCCTTTATGCCATTTCCGCTAACTCCATAGATCATTGAAGCCATCTTGCTTCTATTTATGCTTTTAGAAAGAAACTTATGAAAGCTGGGATCATACTCCTTGATGATCTCATCAGCGCTACTGGGAGTTTCAAGAATTGTTTCCTTCTGAGAGTCTTGTAAAAGATTTTCTAATTTTGAAAATTTATTTTTCAACTCAGGATTTTCCAACTTGAGACTCTCAGTTTTATCAGAGTCAGAAGCAAGATCCCTTTTCAAGTTTCTGAATTTGACTCTGATCTGCTGATATCTTTCCAGAATCTCATTAAAGCTTTCATCTAGTTCAGCCTTAGTAAAATTAATAGCAAAGTCAGGAAATACCTCTTCTGTGTCTGATTCAGAGTCTGATTCAGAAGCTTCACTGTCTTCTGATATGTTTGCCATGAGAGCTATGTTTTCTCTCTCATCATCTGATTTTGAGTCAGCTTCAGATGTGTCAGAGTCATCCCATGTGGCCATGAGACTTTTCTTCTTTTCCTTTCCAAACTTTCTTCTGGGCTTTTCCTTCTGAAGCTTTGGGCAATCACTCTTGTAGTGTCCTTGCTCGTTGCATTCATAGCAGATGATGTCCTTGTTGTTTGGCTTTCTGCTTCCTGAAGAGTCTTAAGATCTTCTGTGTCCAGAGGAGGATTCTTACCTTCTGTATCTGGAGGAGGATTCGTTCTGGTTCTCAAATCTTCTGGGAGTCCTGAACTTTCTTTGCCTCTGCTTCTATAGTTGGTTCACCCTTCTAGAGAGGAGAGACAGTTCATCTTCTTCTGATGAGGACCCATCAGAGGTTTCTTCAACAGCATGCAAAACCTTGGAGTCAGATTTTCTGTTAGATTTTAAAGCTAATGGCTTACCTTGCTTTTGAGGTTCATCAGCTTCTAGCTCTATCTCGTGACTTTTGAGGGAGCTGACAAGTTCCTCCAGAGAGATTGTATTGAGATCCTTAGCTAGCTTCAGCGTTGTGACCATTGGCCTCCACTGTTTTGGCAAGCTTCTGATGATCTTCTTGACATAAACAGCAGTAGAATACCCTTTGTCCAGAACTTTGAGACCAGCAACCAAAATCTGAAATCTTGAGCACATTGTTTCAATAGATTCACTTTCTTCCATCTTGAATGCCTCATACTTCTGGATGAGCGCAAGAGCTTTAGTTTCTTTAACTTGAAGGTTGCCTTCATGCGTCATTCTAAGAGAATTAAACATGTTCTTAGCAGTGTCTCTGTTTGATATTTTTTCATATTCAGAGTAAGAGATAACACTGGGAAGAATAGTTCTGGCCTTGTGATGATTCTTGAAATCACGCTTTTGTTGGTCAGACATTGCTTTCCTGTCAATCTTCTGACCACTTGCATTCACTGGGTGCATGTATCCATCTGTCACCATATCCCACAGATCAGCATCATGGGCTAGAAAGAAGCTTTCAATTCTGTCTTTCTAGTAATCAAAGTTCTCTCCATCAAAGACTGGAGGTTTGCCACTGAATCTATCTCTTTCTTCATTGTGGTCATTGCTGATGTTTTGATGTTGTCCTGCAATAATGTTTTTCAACGCTGGATCTTGTACTGACACGGTTAAGTGTTATGAACTCAGAACCAGGCGCTCTGATGCCAATTGAAGATGTGAAAAACACAAGAAGGGGGGTTGAATTGTTAAAACTTGAAATCAAATGCAGACAACACGTTATTTTTATCCTGGTTCGTTTGATCTCAAACTACTCTAGTTCACCCGTCAAGGTGATTTTGCCTCTCTCCAACGAGGTCTTAATCCACTATATTCAACTGAATACAAAACTGCTTTAACAACTGCTAAAGCCTTCTTGAGTCTAAACCACAGACCGGTTTCTCAAGGAAATTCTTTCTTACAGATAAATGAACAATTATGTGTGTTTGATTTTTTCTACAAAAACTATATATCACAACTGTGATAATACACAAAATGAAGCTTAAGAAACTATTTTTATAGAGCTATAGAGTAAGCGGTTGAAAGCTTTTAGCAAAAGTGAGAACGAGTTTAGTGATGATTGACTTTAGGCGTGTAGAGTATTGTAGAGCATTAGCATTTCCTTTCTCACTGATTTGTTTAAATACTTCTTGGAAAAGATACGTTGATGCCAATAATTCCATTTCAATGCTCATTACGTTCTTTCCATTTTGAGAAGATCTTTGTCTTGGAATAAAGTCGTTGGTAATTAATCTGCCTTCAAAGCAGTAACGTTAACACTTCAGAATGTTCTGCTTGATGTAAATCAGAGTGTTCTTGGCTTTAGCTTATTCTGATGGATTTTGAGTGCTGATGACATTGTTAAGATCTTGATCAGAGTCAGAGTATGTTAAGTGCAGATTCTGTTCATCAGACTTCAGCGTAGCACATGTATTGATCTTCTGATGTGACATATCTTCTGATGTTGATGTTGATATTCTGATATTCTGATGCAGATTCCATCAGAGTTTCCTGTAAATACACAACATAATTTTAGGTAGCATCTATGTCTTATATAAAACTCATAATTCATTTAATCTTGTATTTTGTTATCATCAAAACTCTAACTTAGGGTTGTAGAATCAAACTATGTTCTAACACCATTTCCCCAGTGCAGTCTAAAAAAGTTTCCCCAATGGAGTTGAATCATCTTCCCCGGTAGATTCTGGAAGCTTATCCCCTGCGAAGCACAAATAAGTATCCCCAGCCAAGTTCAGAGTTTATCCTCACAAGAGTCTAACTGGGTTATCCTCAGCAAGTTGCAACTGAAAGATCATCCCCAGCGAAGTTCTTTCTATCCCCAGCAAAGTTCATCATCAAAATCCCCAACAGAGCTTATCAACGGAATCCCCAGCGGAGTTTATCATTAAAATCTCAACAAAGTATCTCTTCCCCATAGAGTAACTCCCCGCAGGGTAATATCTTCACCATGTTTATTTCCCAACAGAGTTATTTTCTCCTACAAGTTTATTCTCACAACCATCTTCGTTCGTCATCCCCATCAGAAACATCCTAAGCAAAGTTTGAAGACACACATACTCTTCAACAGCAGTCCAGGATTTAACAAACTCCCCGGCATTTGTCAAGGATTTATTTTCCCAGACGAAAATACATTCATAAACATTTCAAATTTCATACCTCCTATCTACATACATGATGAAGTGCATACGACACAATCTCATTTATTTTTGAGAACATCATGACATCATGCATTTCATACATCATGACATTGCATACAGCTAACGTTTAACTTTTTCAGGAGAAGGTCAATCAAAAGATGGCTACCATCAACCTTTTCAAGTCCCAGTTTAATACCTGTAGCAAGCCAGGAAAAATATTTGTGGACGACTGATTGTAGATTAATACCTGTAACAAGCCAGGAAAATTATCTACATGAAGAGATTGAAGATTAATACCTGTAACAAGCCAGGAAGACTTTCTTTCTAAGGTCAGAGATTAATACCTGAAACCATCCAGGACAACTATCTCATCAGCCAACCTTTTTAAGTTCCAGATTAATACCTGTAGCAAGCCAGGAAAAATATTTGTGGACAACTGATTATAGATTAATACCTGTAACAACCCAGGAAAATTATCTACATGAAGAGATTGAAGATTAATACCTATAGTAAGCCAGGAAAATTATCTTTCTTTCTCAGGTCAGAGATTAATACCTGAAACCAGCCAGGACAACTATCTCATCGGCCAACCTTTTTAAGTCTCAATTGAATACCTGTAACAAGCCAGGAAAACTATCTATGGACGACGGATTGTAGATTAATACCTGTAACAAGCTAGGAAAATTATCTACATGAAGAAATTGAAGATTAACACCTGTAACAAGCCAGGAAGACCATCTTTCTTTCTCAGGTCAGAGATTAATACCTGAAACCAGCCAGGACAGCTATCTCCTTGACCAACCTTTTCAAGTTCCAGATTAATACCTGTAACAGGCCAGGAAAAATATATGTGGACGACTGATTGTAGATTAATACCTATAACAAGCCAGGAAAATTATCTACATGAAGAGATTGAAGATTAACACCTGTAACAAGCCAGGAAGACCATCTTTCTTTCTCAGGTATGCAAGTTCTCGCTAAGGAATCTCTTATGCGATCGACACTCCTGCAGATGGCATCTATAAGCCCATCCTCCTACCAATAATCTCCAAATGGCATCTGTAAGCCCATTCCCGACATCACAATGCTGATACTACACCATGCGAGTGCAAATTTCTGGACACTCTAGTGTTCAATCATCTTCCACCTTCGGATCACGAAAGGTACGCAAGCCAATCTACATCCTCAGGTTTAAGAAAATTGAACAGGGGGAACTGTTGTACCCCAAAATTTGCCCTCTCATGTTTTCAAAGGTCTTCCCTTACATGGTTGGTCACAAACCCTTGCCTAAGAAAAATAAAGTTTTTTTTAAGATGAACAAAGTGTCTTTCGATTGGCATCTGGGAAAAGTCTTCGATTGGGTATCCAAAATCCTTCGATACAGGCTTGACTCACCAGTCTTCGATTGGGCATTTGGCACTCTTCGATCAGGCTTTGATTAGTAAGCTTCGATTAGGTGTTTGGAACCCTTCGATCAAGCTTTAGTCTGCAAGTCTTCGATTGAGCGTTGGACCTCCTTCGATCAAGCTTTGGTGTGCAAGTATTTGATTGAGCGTTGGACCTCTTCGATCAAGTCAATGTCACAATGCTTCGACTAGTACTTCAGAGGGTCCTTCAACTGGAACTTCATAATTTACCTCAATCAGAACATTAGAACGAAATGACCTTCGAATGGCATTTCAGTGCAGAGTTTCTCTTAATCTAAGATGCTCTGATGAAGGAAGTTCTGGACACTTCGAATCAGAACTTAGACTCATTACAAGGCCAAGGGCTGGTCGAAGTTGTCTAATAGGGAATGTTCCAAATATATTCGAATTGGACTTTGAAGCTGGCAAAGAAGGCAGATTCGAAGGAATGAAGTAGGCTGGCATGACTAAGCAAAAACACATATCCTAACCTGTCCAGGTTCACCCAAAGTTCACAATGGCATGTGTCCCTTGCAAATATAGAAATAATTAAATGCTGATTGTGGACTCAATTATTGGAATTAAAGGCCAGATTCTTGCCTTATTTGCTCCCAACCCTAGAAGAGCTGATTCGACCAGGGTGATCCTTTTCGAATCAAGCAATCGAAGCAGAGGGAGGCTCAATCGAAGGGGATATGCAATTGAAGCTGGAGTAGTTCGAATTGGGACTTTGAAGTAATCAAAGCAGGGGGAGTGTCAATCGAAGGGAAGTGGATCTGCAAGTCAGCTTTCGATTTTCATCATGTTGGAGGTTGTCATACCCCAAATTTTGACCTAAGATACCACCTCCCATCTGCATTGTTACATAGCAAGCATTCATAAGCGTTTCAACCTTTTTTTGCCAATTCTCGAGTCAGATTTCAAAAATTCATAACTTCTTCAAATTTCAATTTTTTAGTGGTTCTTTTACATATGATTCTCCTCTGCAATAACTACAACTTTTCTTTACAAGTCAAGAGATGATTATGCTTTGAAAATCCACCAAAAAATAGAAACGTTGGAAATTGTTGTGAATTTAGTGAAATTTAACTAATTTTGTCCGACTTTATTAAATCTTGTTTTTTTTATTTTTTATCATCTTTCTTTTATTCTTATTTCCATAAAAAAAATCCTAAAAAATATTTAGTTCATGCTATTTTTCATTTTTATTTACGTTTATTCAAAATATTCAAAATACAAAAAAAATTAGTTTCCTTAAGTTTCATTTAGTTTTTGTTCTTGTATCATTTAAGTTAAAATTATAGTCTTTTAGATTTAAGTTAGTAAAAAAAATCTCAAAAAAATAGTAATTTCACATTCTTTTAATTTTATTTTGCAAGTTCTTTATGTTAATTTAAAATTATCAAAAATCTTAGTTACATATAATTTATATGTCTTGCATCACTTTATTTTAAAAAAACCAAAAAATTAATTAATATCTTTTATTTCACTTTTATATTTTTTAGCATAGTTTTACTAACAGTTTTTATTATTATTGTCATTGCTGTTATTATTAATATCATGATTATTATAAGTTTGTCCATACAAATCTGTCCCCATGCTGTGCAAGTTTGTCCTCACATGCACCAAGCTCAGTACAAAATTCTGCTGGTCCCTGCATGTAATGCCACTAACGGTCCAAATCCCTGCTGCCTCCAAAACAAAAACTGCCTCCACCACCAACAAACCTGTGCACATCTGTCCAAGAATTGCCTCAAATGGCACACACCAAAACTGTATCAGAAAAGTGCCGAAATCAGATTGTTCCATATGTTCAAACTCACCAAAATTCCCTCCCAAAACCTCATCTTTGATCACTATAAAAGCAAGCAGATATGCAATCGTTTGGGGAGGGCATTCAAAAAGAGTTCACAAAAAAAAAGCACAAACTTGCAAGTTCTCACACTTGCCAAGCTGTTTCGAACTTGCAGAAACACAAATCTGCATCGAAACCTCCTCACACCACAAACTCCAAGCCTGTTTCGAACCAAGCATAAGCCTACCCTCCTCACCAAAGCCTGTTTCGAACCAAGCACAAACCTGCAAACACAAGCCTGCATAAGTCAAAGCCTGTTTCGAACCAAACAGCAAGCCACTTTCGAAAAACCCACAAACTATAACATCTCTTCCTCATTCCACCATCAACTACATCAGTTTCCCTTCAAACCTCAATTGGCTCACACGCTCTGTTCAACAACACAGTAGCCACCATACTTTGTTTTTCACTTTTTACTTAATTTCCGTTCCACATATCATCAATAAGCACAAACAGATTTTCAGAAGAGCAGGAGTGTGATACGGTGGGAGAACTGGCTTGAGGTTTTGCGTTTGTATTCGCACTTGTTCGGTTTAGCAAGAGTCGCCACCGACTTTTTATTTTATCCTAAAGGAAAGTTAAAAAGCACAGGAAAAACCTTTGAGATGTTTTCGTGGGTTCGGGGGGTAGATTATGAAAAGGGAAGGTGCTGGCACCCTTTTCATCCATGGTTATCCATGGGCTCTTAGTTACTTGTCTTAGATCACTTGCCTTGCTTTTCAATTGTTTGAAATGGTGCTTTGTGTGTGGTTTTTGAAAATGTTTTGAAAAAAGATGCCTTGTCTAGGCAACCATTGTAATGACTCTTGTTTGAGTATATGCAAAGGTGTTTGTCTTTTTGAAAAGATATTTCAATGTTTTTGAAAGTTGTTTTGGAGGTTGTGTGGTGGAGTGTGTTTTGAAAGTAGGCAAGTGTGTTTTGCAAGTTTGATCAAGTAACTAAGAGTTGTCTACCCCTAAATTTACTCAAAGATCTTTCTCATGTTTTAACCCTTTTAATAGTGTTGTTTCACCATTGTATTTGGTGAACAACCTTGTGTTAGGATGTTAACGGGACGGGCGTGGGTCATCGTATAGACCATGAATGCAATAGTGTCAAGTGTCTTTGGCCTTTCTTAAGGGACTATGATCATTTAGTTTAGGCAACTTCGAAAGCGTCATCGAGGGACTATGATCATTTGATTTGTTTTGTTTTGCCAAAGAACTCAACATGCAAACATGGCCCATTTTTATAGGCAACAAGTGGAGGAACCCTAGGGGTGCGAGTGTGAATTGTGTATTGATTGTCATGCATTTGTCTTGTATTAGGTTATCTAGCGGTTGATTTTGAATCTTCGCATACAAACCCTAATTACTATACAGTATATAGAAAGCGATAAATAGCGGGAATTTAAAGTCTAAGCTATTACAAATAAGTATTCGGGGATGGGGGTACAAATATTTACAAATGGGGATGAGTCTTATCAGGATGTTAGTGTCCAAATAAAATTTACAACCAAATTGAATCACATTCTCAATGTAAAATATAGCAATGTATAAGAATAAAAGAGAAACAAAAGTAATGTAAAATTTATGTGATTATTTACAAGTGATATAAATATTAACCTAATGTATTTTTTAAGTATTTATTATTTTTGTGTTTTTTGTTAATGTTATATAAACAAAAGTTTTAAAGAAAAGAAAAGAAAAATATTTAAGTTAAAGAAAATTAATGTTTATGTATTTTAGTTTATATACAAAGGTTTATTAAACAAAAATTCTAAAAAGAAAATTATTTAATTTAGAAAAAATCCTATTTTTATGTACTCTTAAATGTGATAAAAAAGTATTAATAAACATTTTACATGAAAGGTTAATATATTATTAAAAAAAGGAATTAGGTTATAAAAGAAAAAAAAGAAAATTAAGAAATGTTGGTTAAAAGAAAATAAAATAAAAGGAAGTTATGTGGGCCTTATGTGTTGTGTTTGGCCCAAATAAAACAAAACAAACAGAATCAATAAAAAAAATGGGGGGGGGGGGGGGGGTGCGCCAGAATTGGGCTTAGGCATTTTGTAAGAGAGCAGGCCCAACGCGTTTGATAATTTTTCTTAGGGTTTGTTTTGTTGTTACTCAGAATAGGGTTTACAGTTTTGATGAGCGGTGTCGTTCCCTTCTTCGTTCTTCGTCCTCTTCATCCTTCTTAAGCAAAGCTTCTAAACGAAACCCCTCTCCACCTATGGCCACTAGGCGCCACCTCCAACTCATTCTCCCTCCATGGTCAAGCAAAGAAGCGACAAGAAAAGGTATCGGTTTCCTTTTTTATGTTTTAGGGTTTTCGGATTTCCTCTTGCATGTTATTATTTTCTACATGTTATTGATTTTCTATGTTACATGTGTATTTTTTTCTGTGAAGTGTAAAAAAGGAAGGAGGACAATACCTTTGGAGAGGAGACGGAGGAGGGTACTGGAGGCGTCTTAGGCGGTCGGAGGTGAGGGAGTATAATGTTGAGAGCTTGCTGGAAATCTGGTACTTTGTATCTTGCTTTTGGTTTTATGATGAATGTTGCAATCTGAAAACCCTATACGATTTGCTTCTGCCTCTTCTTTTCCTCTTCTGCTTGCTTGCCTCTGAGATACTTTCTTCTGAGTTGCTTTCTGGATTGTTGATATTGAAATGTTGATGTTGTTCTGACGCTTGTTTCACTCGATGATGAATTTTTTGTTCTGAGAGCTGTTTGCTTATGATTTGAGATGCTTGGATTTGGTTGTTTCTGACCCTATGATGAATTTGATTCTGAGGGTATTGGCATTGGGCAGGCTGTTAGGTTGTTTGAAGCTTAGCAGGTAGTTTGGTTTTTGTATATTTTGTTGGATTGAAGGCAGGTTGAATGTTATCAATTTTGACACTGAGTTGTTCAGGTTTGGAGAAAAAAAACAGGCTTGGAAGGCTTCAGGACTTTGTTGTTTTGGAACAAGTAGGTTAGGGCTAGCTTGAGGCAGGCTGTTTGTTTGTATAATGAGAGGCTTCAAGGCTGGTTTGGATACAGATTTGTTTAATTACAGGCTTGAGGATGAACCAGCCGAGGTTTGCTTAGGCTTGAACAGGCTGTTTGTTTGCTTAGGCTTGAGCAGGTTGTTTGTTTGAGATTTATGTAGGTTTTTAGGCTTTGGACACAGTTTTGTGTTTGACAGGCTAGGGTTTGGCTTGAAGCAAGCTTAGGGTAGTTTAGAGCAGGCTTTGAGGCAAGCAGGTTGATATACAGGTAAACTTGAAGCAGTTTATGCAAGTTGACCTGCTTTTGTGATATATTTTCTATGTGTTGTTCTGCCTCTTTTTTACAGTGTTCTGATTCTGTTTGTTTTATATCTCTTAAGCCTTAAGCCTGCAAACTGTAAGCCTCTCTTCTCCCTCTCTTTCTCTCTCCACAGATAAGTATATTATATTACTTAGACTGTACTTTTCTCTGAAAAAGTGTTTGGCTGGGAAATGATGATAATGTACTCTCACAAGCTTGCTTGCATCTTTTGCTTTCCTCTGCATCTTTCCAGATTTTCTTCCTTTTGCTTTTTGTGTACTTGTTGACAGTTTTTGATAGTTTTTGGACAGTTTGGTTGACAGCTTAGTTTGGGCAGTTCTGCATTTGTGACTTAGTTTGCCTCTTTGACAAATTGGTTTGCTTTGTTTGATAGTGCAATTCAGTTTAGTTGACATTTTGGACTTTGTAATTGTTTGGCATATTCATTTGTCCATGTGCAGCTTGTTTGAATTTGTGCATTTTTGTATTTGATTAATTCATGCTTGCAAACATTTAATTTCCCTCTTTGTGAACCAAGAAGAGACATCTTCTTGCGATTTGCAGAGAGGACGAACAAACTGATTCCGGCCAAAACTTTTAATGATGAGTTTTAATTATCTGTCTGAGAATGTCATTTTAATTCATCTGTGTTTGACTTCTTTCTTTTTTTGTCTTTGCAGATAAGTATCAGTTGAGCAATGGGGAGCAGCAGTAGAAGATGAAGATTTAGGATATATTTAATTTATTTTTAATCATTGTAATAATATTATTGTAAACAACTGTAAATAAATTCACAGTGTTCAAATAATATTTGTAACAAACAATTAAAAATGAATAAAAATATTTCTTTGTCAGTTAATCTCTTTTAAATCACTGTCTATTTAATTATTTAAGTTTCTTGAATTAAAATAACTGGAAGTAAATCCCAATTATTCTAACTTAGATAAAATAAATAATTAATAATCACCGTAGTCTTGCAACTTCGCATTAATCAATAATAAACCCGGTGTCCCAATTAACCATATGTATTGCACAGTCAATCAAAACAAATGTCCATACGCCTTTCATTTCACTGATTAGACTTATACTTCAAACTCTCAATCAGAAGCCTCAGCCCATGTCCTAGATGTTTAGACCTTGAGAAACAAACAGAAATCTTGAGCAAACATCAAAGCAGTGTAACAGCCAATTAAGACACTGTGGATTCAAATTCTTCTGAAAATGCGCGTGCAAACCCTAATTCTTGATTTAATGTCAAAGAAGCGTCTGCTTGATGAAACCCTGAGCCAAACTCAAACAAACCCTAGCAACCTGCTTGAACTGATTCAAAAGTTAATGGAAACCTTAATTTTGTCTAACTGATGAGAAAAGTCTGTTTGACCGATTCTTAAGCCAATATGAAAAATCAGGAAAAGCCCGAAGCTGTGATTTCTTGTGAAAAAGAGAGAGAGCAAATTTTGGGGTACAACAGTTGCCCCTGTTCAATCTTCTTGAACCTGAAGAGTTAGATTGGCAAGCTTGTCATTCGCGACTCGAAGGTAAAAGGAGAATGGACACTAGAGTGCCCAAAAAATTTGCACTCGTCAAAGAGTAGTTTGAGGGAATGGGCCTAATGAATGCCATTTGGTGATGGGCTTAAAGATGCCATCTGGAGATGTGACAGGGAGATGGGCTTAGAGATGCCATCTGGAAATTGCTGGTAGGAGGATGGGCTTAGAGATGCCATCTGGAAATGTTTGTTGAACTGTATGTCGTTGGTGAGTGGGTGAGTATCAGAAAGGTATCCATGTTTTGGAACATCTCTGAACTGGGGGTATGAATAAGCAATAGATTGACATCCGTATCTGGAAGCATCCGTAAATTGTCTTCAAAAGTTGAATCTGAACAAGCGATAGATTAACATCCGTGTCTGGAGAATCCGTAAACTGTTTTCAGAAGTCTTGAATCTGAACAAGTGATAGGTTAACATCCGTATCTGGAGAACCCGTAAACTGTTTTCAGAGGTCTTGGAATTGAGTAGGAACCGGTGTAGGGTTTCCTGATGATGAGTTCGTATAAAACTGCATCTGGAATTTGAGAAGGAACCGGTGTAGGGTTGCTTCATGATGAGTCCGTGTAAAACTGCATCTTGGATTTGAGAAGGAACCGGTCTAGGGTTTCCTGATGATGAGTTCGTGTAAAACTGCATCTTGGATTTGAGAAGGAACCGGTGTAGGGTTTTCTGATGATGAGTCCGTGTAAAACTGCATCTTGTATTTGAGAAGGAACCGGTGTAGGGTTTCCTGATGATGAGTCAGTGTAAAAATGCATCTTGGATTTGAGAAGGAACCGGTGTAGGGTTTCCTGATGATGAGTCCGTGTAAAACTGCATCTTGGATTTGAGAAGGAACCGGTGTAGGGTTTCCTGATGATGAGTCTGTGTAAAACTGTATCTTGGATTTGAGAAGGAACCGGTGTAGGGTTTCCTGATGATGAGTCCGTGTAAAACTGCATCTTGGATTTGAGAAGGAACCGGTGTAGGGTTGCCTGATGATGAGTCCGTATAAAACTACATCTTGGATTTTGAAAAAAGCTGTTGTCGACCTTTTGCTGAAAAAGGTAAATTGTTAGTTGAAACACAAAGTTATGTTGCATGAAATGTATGATACAACATATGTTATATCAATGTTTATGATATGAATGTAATGAATGCGCATGTAAGCTGATGAGCTGTCTTGCTGAGGATAGATGAATCCTGGATAGCCGGAGATAATAGAATCTTGACTGCTGCCGGGGAAAGTGAATCCTTGACTGCTGCAGGGGATTGCAAGAATCTTTTTATCGTTGAAAATGAGAAGTCCTGGGACCGACGTTGGGGAATCAAGAGCTTGGGTTGTATGCCAATCTACTGGGGATTCCTGTCTTGAGGAGATCTTCACTGGGGAATATCTGAATATCCTGGGAGGAACTGAGAATGAGAGTCTTCATTCTGCTTGGGGATTGATAGTTGGGAGTTTTGGCTCCGCTGGGGATTGCAAGAATCTTTTGATTGCTGCAGGTATTGATCTGGGATCTTAAAAAGGTTGGTCGGTGAGATAGTTGTCCTGGCTGGTTTCAGGTATTAATCTATGACCTGAGAAAGAAAGATAGTTTTCCTGGCTTGTTACAGGTATTAATCTTCAATCTCTTCATGTAGATAGTTTTCCTGGCTGGTTTCAGGTATTAATCCACAATTAGTCGTCCACAGATAGTTTTCCTGGCTTGCTACAGGTATTAATCTAGAACTTGGGTCATACGCCACTTTGAGAATGAGAATCTTCATTCTGTTGGGGGTCAGAAACTGGGAGTATACCAATCTTCTGAGGTGATGAGAATCTTCATTCTGTTAACGGTCAGAAGCTGGGAGTATACCAATCTTTTGAGGTTTTAAGGATGAGAGTCTTCATTCTTAAGAGAAACAGATTTTTAGGAGCTTCAATTGTCCGTTATCTTGTTGGTGGTTGTAACCTCCAGCAGGTGATGAAGGGATTTTGATGATGACCGCAATTTCCAGCAGGTGATGAAGGAAATTTTGAATGTTCTTGAATTCCAGCAGGTGATGTAGGAATTTTTAATGATTACTACTCCACAAGATGAAGGAATCTTTGACTACTACTCCAAAAGATGAAAGAATCTTTGACTACTACTCCAAAAGATGAAGGAATCTTTGACGATTACTACTCCCACTATGCCAGAAATAACCTACGAAAGTGCTTTTTTTGGGCTTTAAAAGCGCTTAAAAGCGCTCTCGTAGGTGGCGCTGCTAAAGGTTTTAGCAGCGCTTTTTGTTCAGAAAAAAGCGCTCTCGTAGGCCTACCTATGAAAGCGCTTTTTGGTAAAAAGCGCTTTCATAGGTAGGCCTACGAGAGTGCTTTTTTCTGAAAAAGCGCTTTCATAGGTGTATTCAGAATGCGTGTCAGGCAATCTAAAGTAGGCTTATAAGAGCGCTTTTTGTTCAGAAAAAAGCGCTCTCGTAGGCCTACCTATGAAAGCGCTTTTAATCAAAAAGCTCTTTCATAGGTAGGCCTACGAGAGCGCTTTTTTCTTAAAAGCGCTTTCATAGGTTTTCTACTGAAAAATCTAAAATTTAAAAAATTTCTAAACCTGCATTTTTTTGCAGCAAACCTGTAATTCTTAAACCGGTATTTTACAATATAATCTAGAAATACCAATATATATTAGTTTTAATCCAAATACCAAATGTAATTCAAATACCAAATATTATATATATACAAATACCATTATAATCAATTCATATCCAAAATATATATACACCATGGTAATTCAATATTAACATGTTTTTAAACGTAACAAAATACACCCTAAGAAATCAGCTATATAACACTAAGTAAATCAATCCTAATCTACATATATATCCAAGGTCCTGATCCTGCAATATGAACATAATAACACGGTCAGTGTTGTATACACAAAACAATATATTCATAATTAACCAATTTTCACACAACAATGTATTCGTACCTTATTATAAGATTCTTAGCTCAATAAAATATTGGCACAACTCCTCTTTAAGTTCTTCCAATTGACGTGGCGAGTAATATGGACAATTGTATTGATCAAAATACTACATTACAAAACAAAATATATGCATGATTTAGTTTAATGTAATACATTATATGCAAAATCCGATAAGTAATAAAACAAAGTATAAATCCATACCGTGATTGGAATCTCGATTTCATTCATTTGAATGATTTATTTGATAAACTTCAAAACGAAGTATCCGCAATCTATGTCGTTTTGTTGTTTAGGGCACTACATAGAAAAACAAATAAGATTATACACATCTATTGATTTATCAAGTAGCATAAATATTATAAGCAAAATTGTTGAAATTTATATACCTGTACTTTGATCCAATTAATGTTGTTTGATTTAGACCGTGGTACTCGTGCTTCCCTTTGACATCAGAATACTTGTATTGAACTGATGACAAAATTAAAATATTTATTTAGAACAATGACATTGAAATAATTAAATATATAAACACAAACGAATATTTAGAATAATGTCACTTACGTATCAACCCGGTTCCCATAACAGCAATACAAACAGGGACATGTCATACGACTGGGGTCTTTGGCGTGCGCAACAGCAAACTTAACAAACTCGGAAACACCATTCTCGTAGTCTTTCGACAATCGATTGGAATACATCCATGTCTTATCCATATCAACTAATTAGTGCACAAAACAGTAGTATACTGCGTTTCTGTCAAAATGCAAAGTATACACGGAATGAATCCGTATCAAGAAAATGCAACATACGAAAGACAATTTAAGACAAATTCATCACAATATATACCAGTAATTTGAGGAAGAAAGTTACCTCTCAGATGTTTCGAACTCTAAGAAACGCGGAGAATGAGCGTCGTACGGCGAACTAGGCTGGGAAACGCTGCAAATTCATAGAATGTTATTCAATATTTCGGATCGATTGTCGAAAGATATATACTATTTTAACATAAAGGTTCACAATAAATGTCACATATATATTTTCAATGTTTGAGAAAGCTATGACAATAATACAACACAAATATTAGAAATAGTGAATTCACAAAGTCAACATAAACCCACAAATATAATCCAAAACACAAACCATTTCAATGTTACCACCAAAATTATGTAGCATGCACCCGGAGAAATAAAACATACATCAACCCACAAATAAGAAACATATAAACAAAAAATAAGTAGAAAAAGGATAGTGATATATTTGTAAATACATAATTAAAAGATATTTGAAAAAAGGGAAATATACATAATTCTATATACATAATTCTATAAATACAAAGCATTACAAAAAAAGGGAAATAACAATTATAACTAAAAGATATTTGAAAAGATGCCATGTAAGGGACTTTTATATCCATTTTCATATGTTTTTTTACCTTACAATCTCCGGAGGCATTTGATGACCAAACTAAAAAATGAATGTAATTCAAACTTACGGGAACAACTTTGTAACTTAAGTTCATTCAAAGACTACAAGTGTCATTTGATGACCAAACTAAAAAAGTTGAAGGTAAAACTAATATGAACTGTGAAGGGTGTAGGGCCAAAGTCAAGAAAGTACTTAAAATTTAACTCATATTTTCAGTTTCTCTAATTATCATCTTTAAGAAGTTATAGAACCATTGTGTATCATCTTCAAAAGTTAGCCAAATTGGGTGAACATGAAAGAATATATAATGAATGACACGGGTGCGTTTAAAAATCGGTATATGGAATCAAGACATGCCACATAACATCTTTGGAGTGTCATCAACTACAAACAATCCAGAGTAACCAATATTAAACATATTGTAGCACAACAAGTAAAATGTGCGTAAGTTTCTTCCTGTATCATAAGGTTGGTGTTTTCCAACAAGAATCCAAACATATACTAACAGCATTATCTATCCCTAGAAATACTCAGATAATGGAAGAAGAAATCGGAACAGGCCAGAACATGCATAACTAAATGGTCAAATAACGGAACAGATAATGGAAGAAGAAGAAACTTACCAAGATGGACAAGAACGCAGTGAACGGCGGCGACGACCGAAGAAGAGGGAAGAACGACGGCGACGAAGGAAGACGAAGCAGCAGTGAACGAACGCAGCAATGGGACTCTGGAAACGCAACAATGGGACGAACACGAACAGGAACAGGAATGGAATGCAAGGAAGACGAACAGTAATGGCGACAAACAAACGAACAGGATAAGGAACGGCGGCATGAATGAGAGAAACGAACGGTAACAGGAAGAAGAAATGAAGAAGACGAAGAAATGAACAAGTGAGGGAAATTTTCGTATTTAGGGATATTTAATTTAATTATAAAACAACCTACGAAAGCGCTTTTAAAAGAGCTTTCTAAGACCCATATATAAGAGCGTTTCTGAGGTAAAAAGCGCTTTCGTATGTCCCCCATATAAGAGCGCTTTAGAAAGCGCTTTCGTAGGTCCCCCTTTCAGAGCGCTTTTCAAAAGCGCTTTTATAGGGCCACCTATAAGAGCGCTTTTCAAAAGCGCTTTCGTAGGTTAGATATTTCAAATACCTATGAAAGCGCTTTCTGAAAAGCGCTTTCGTAGGAAACCCTATAAAAGCGCTTTTTTTAAGCGAATTTTTTTTAAAGGCTAGGAAAGCGCTTTCTCTTAAAAGCACTTTCGTAGATGCGCTGCCAAAAATTGTTTTTTTCGTAGTGTCCAAAAGATGAAGGAATCTTTGATTACTACTCCAAAAGATGAAGGAATCTTTGATGATAACTACTCCAAAAGATGAAGGAATCTTTGATTACTACTCCAAAAGATGAAGGAATCTTTGACGATTACTACTCCAAAAGATGAAGGAATCTTTGATTACTACTCCAAAAGATGAAGGAATCTTTGATTACTACTCCAAAAGATGAAGGAATCTTTGACGATTACTACTCCAAAAGATAAAGGAATCTTATCTGTCGATCACTCTGCATATGTTAAGAATGCTGTTGAAATGTAATTTGTTTTGGAGAATAAATCCTTGACAAATGTTGGGGAAATAAACCCAAGACTGTTGGTCTGCTAGAGAGGTGATGAACTTCTCGAGGACACTTGAATTTCTTTTCAGAAAGATTTTGGAGAGGTTTCATCACTGCCCCTAGTACCAGATGCTTGTGATATTGCCAGGTCACTTGGACTGCGCGTAACCCTTTGAGATTGACATTCGAATGCCCCAAGTGATGGTGAGGGAGACTTGCCCCAGGTTAATCTGTAATTGAGAGATTTGTTGAAATCTTGACTGGACTGCCCCAGGTTAACTGAACTTTGAAAGATCTGTTGAAATCTTAACTGGACTGCCCCAGGTTAACTGGATAGTAACATGTCATGCCCCTTTGCTGATAGGAGATTTGTCAATGGAAGTGTCATCTTTTTTGAAGTGATTTTGCTCACTGAGAGAGCTTTCGTTCATCGGATATTCGTTGTGTGAATTTCTCTGCTGTCAAACAAATAGCCAAATGCAAACAGTGATATTCAAGTAATGCAAAGTTTATGTCTATCTTGAAGTTTTGAGAAAATGCGCTTTTTAGCAAAAAACTTTTTATAAGACAAATTCAACACAAGATTTAGAGCAAAGCCTTACAGGAGTCAGGATACCTTTTGTAACATTATGCTTTCGAACTAACCCATGCTTCAATTAGGACTTTTGAAGGGTTATAACGTGGCCTGGTTCACGGTTTAAGAAACAAAGGATAAAGGCTCAAAGTATATTTGTACCCACCCGCTCTTCGTGATGTTCTTCAACCCTAAACTCAGTTAATTGTGCGTCAAACTCTATTCGAATTTGGAACGACTTTTTGGTGATGGTTCACATCAATTGAATTTTATGGGAAGGCAGTCAATTTTTCTTTTCTTTTGCAACATTTTTCATGTTGTTTGAGGATTTGTACTAGCCTTGTTCTTTTGATTTGTTATCCCTAACTTTTGCCTGACGGTTCTTGTTTTTGGGATTACCGTCAGCGGGATGCCCCAGTTTCTTAAGCCTCCTTTATAGGTTTTGGCTCGGTGGGCTTTTCTCTTTTGAGAGATAATGACTTCCTATGAGATAAGGAACCATCACTGTCCTTTTTTGATTCCAAAGGAATGTTTTTGATGTCGTTCGTTGTATTACGAACTGAGAGTTTGCGACTTCAATGCGCACCTTTTTGAATTAACTGAGAGACTACCCTGCCCCAGGTTTAAATCAAAGGTTTCAATTTGTTTAGAACATAAAACTCCTACTTCTTTGGCTCGAAGGGGTTGACTAGGGATTATCTTCCTTATAACTCCAGTGTTTGGGAATTGAAAGAAATGCTTGTACATCATCAGCAAGGTCTGTTCAAAAGCATATTGTATGAGATTATGGTATTATTTCGTCATCCTCCCTCTAAAGGCTTGCAGCTTTTTATCAAGAGTTAAATATCATAAAGAAAAGCATAAGAGTAGTGAAAACGAATGGATGAATTCAAGACAAACATATGCAATGCATTAATGAAACAGAGTTTGACATCAAATAGATAATTGTTTGAATCACAAAAGAAATTACAACTTTGAAAATTCAAATGGAACAAAAGTCTCTCAGTTCGAGCTTTATCATTTCAGGTGGAGAAACCATTAACGGAAGATTTTCATCTCGCCATCTGGCATGAATCTCAACACCCCGATGTCAATCAGATCTTGAATCTTGTTCTTCAAGGCCCAACAGTCATCGGTGTCATGTCCCGGACTATAGGAGTGGTATACACAAAATGCGTCGGGATGATAGCTAGGAGCGGAGGTATTGGGCTTCCGAATAGGATCCCTTAAAGCAGTCAGATTGACCTCCAACAAGCGTTCCAGTATTAGAGATGACGGTATGTCAGTCTCAGTGAACTGTCTTCCATACGTAGTTTGCTTACGCCGATTACCCCGTTGACGCTGACGCGGTTGTTTATGGGCTTGTGAACCTAAAGCAAGTAGAGGAGCCTTTCCCTTGTCTTCTTGTCTCAAGGGGGGTTGAGTGATGACTTTCTCTTTAACCTCATATGTTTTCCCCACTTGATTTTCCCGAAGCAGTTTGTTGACGAGAACCCTGAGCTCCTCTTGTCTTTGAGCTAAGTCTTGGATGAGAGCCATCTGGCCCACCAGTTATCCCATCATCTGGATCCTCATTGTTGCCAGCTCAAACTGCAGTTCTTCCAACTGATCGCTCCTGGCATTGCTTGAATTCCCCTTGACCAATCCCCTTGTGAGGAGAGCTTCCACTTCTTCTTGCCCCTAGGACAGGTTCGAGAACATTTCTTGAAGTTGAGCATTTTGATCCTGGATATCTTTGACAGTCCTCTCTAGAGCCATCTCTACTGAAATAAACAGTAGGAGAATAAGGAAACCTGAAAAGGAAAAATTATTATGATGCAATGCATGATATGTGAATGCATGTTTTAAAGGATCTCTCGGGGTAAACATGAGAAAATGTTAGAGGTCGAACTTTGGTCAACATCTTTGATTGGAGAGCTTTGTAACGGTGGATGTCTTTCCACGAGAATCAAGCTCACCATGTCAAGTGGGTCATAGCCCCTGATTCAAGTTGTTACACTTGATCTTTGATGGCATTTGTTTAGAGGAGAAACCTCTTGCCCTTTTGGTAGACGTCTGGTTCAACGTGACCCTGCATCAAAAGACCCTCGAGATTCTTGAAATAGTTATTGAAAATGCTATGTTATGATGTTATGTACATGTATGCAAAAGTAAGCAAGTATATATATACAGGCAATCATATTCACACAAAGCAAACAAGTCCTTAGGTTTAGGCTTGCATGGGGTTTGTAGGTAAGTACCCTCTTGAAGTTAGTTGGCTCATCCTGTCCTAAAATAGAAACCGGGTTCTAAGGAGCTCAAAATCACTGGATTATTTTATGTGTTCATTGTTTTGGTTTAGCCACTTAACTGGCGAACAAAATATCCCAAGAAAACAATCCTCAATGAGTGTAGTATCGAGTATCTACCAACTTCGGACTGCACTAAAGTCGGTCATCTCACTACCCCTAAAAAGGCTAAGATGGTCAAGTAAGGTTCTAGAGTTCGTTAGTGCTTCATGACATCACTCAGCGGCCCCGTATTCTCCTTGACTACTCAAGGGCTACCGGTACTCACAAATATGTCACACTAACATAGCTACTGCTTCAACCATGTCGGTATACCCCGCACAGTTCCCTCACAGTTTATTGCTATTTACCTAAAAAGGTGCCCCCATATCCGGGTGTAGGATTTACAACCAACCCAAACAAGGACCCAAAAAGTAAAGTAATCAAAGCAATCAAAGCAAGTATGTAAAGGTGATTTAAACCCTAAGGTAACCCCACTTTTAAATTAGTCCCTAGCAGAGTCGCCAGTTCTGTGATATGGTGGGAGAACTAACTTGAGGTTTTGCGTTTGTATTCGCACTTGTTCGGTTTAGCAAGAGTCGCCACCGACTTTTTATTTTATCCTAAAGGAAAGGTTAAAAAGCACAGGAAAAACCATTGAGATGTTTTCGTGGGTTCGGGGGGTAGATTATGAAAAGGGAAGGTGCTAGCACCCTTTTCATCCATGGTTATCCATGGGCTCTTAGTTACTTGTCTTAGATCACTTGCCTTGCTTTTCAATTGTTTGAAATGGTGCTTTGTGTGTGGTTTTTGAAAATGTTTTGAAAAAAGATGCCTTGTCTAGGCAACCATTGTAATGACTCTTGTTTGAGTATATGCAAAGGTGTTTGTCTTTTTGAAAAGATATTTCAATGTTTTTGAAAGTTATTTTGAAAGTTGTGTGGTGGAGTGTGTTTTGAAAGTAGGCAAGTGTGTTTTGCAAGTTTGATCAAGTAACTAAGAGTTGTCTACCCCTAAATTTACTCAAATATCTCATGTTTTAACCCTTTTAACAGTGTTGTTTCACCATTGTATTTGGTGAACAACCTTATGTTAGGATGTTAACGGGACGGGCATGGGTCATCGTATAGACCATGAATGCAATAGTGTCAAGTGTCTTTGGCCTTTCTTGAGGGACTATGATCATTTAGTTTAGGCAACTTCGAAAGCGTCATCGAGGGACTATGATCATTTGATTTGTTTTGTTTTGCCAAAGAACTCAACATGCAAACATGGCCCATTTTTGTAGGCAACAAGTGGAGGAACCCTAGGGGTGCGAGTGTGAATTTTGTATTGATTGTCATGCATTTGTCTTGTATTAGGTTATCTAGCGGTTGGTTTTGAATCTTCGCATACAAACCCTAATTACTATACAGTATATAAAAAGCGATAAATTGCGGGAATTTAAAGTCTAAGCTATTACAAATAAGTATCCGGGGATGGGGGTAAAAATATTTACAAATGGGGATGAGTCTTATCAGGATAGTAGTGTCCAAATAAAATTTACAACCAAATCGAATCGCATTCTCAATGTAAAATATAGCAATGTATAAGAATAAAAGAGAAACAAAAGTAATGTAAAATGTATGTGATTATTTACAAGTGATATAAATATTAACCTAATGTATTTATTAAGTATTTATTATTTTTGTGTTTTTTGTTAATGTTATATAAACAAAAGTTTTAAATAAAAGAAAAGAAAAATATTTAAGTTAAAGAAAATTAATGTTTATGTATTTTAGTTTATATACAAAGGTTTATTAAACAAAAATTCTAAAAAGAAAATTATTTAATTTAGAAAAAATCCTATTATGTACTCTTAAATGTGATAAAAAAAGTATTAATAAACATTTTACATGAAATGTTAATATATTATTAAAAAAAGGAATTAGGTTATAAAAGAAAAAAAAGAAAATTAAGAAATGTTGGTTAAAAGAAAATAAAATAAAGGGAAGTTATGTGGGCCTTATGTTTTGTGTTTGGCCCAAATAAAACAAAACAAACAGAATCAATAGATAAAATAGGGGGGGGGTGCGCCAGAATTGGGCTTAGGCATTTTGTAAGAGAGTAGGCCCAACGCATTTGATAATTTTTCTTAGGGTTTGTTTTGTTGTTACTCAGAATAGGGTTTACGGCTTTGATGAGCGGTGTCGTTCCCTTCTTCGTTCTTCGTCCTCTTCATCCTTCTTAAGCAAAGCTTCTAAACGAAACCCCTCTCCACCTATGGCCACTAGGCGCCACCTCTAACTCCTTCTCCCTCCATGGTCAAGCAAAGCAGCGACAAGAAAAGGTATCAGTTTTCTTTTTTATGTTTTAGGGTTTTCGGATTTCCTCTTGCATGTTATTATTTTCTACATGTTATTGATTTTCTATGTTACATGTGTATTTGTTTCTGTGAAGTGTAAAAAAGGAAGGAGGACAATACCTTTGGAGAGGAGACGGAGGAGGGGACTGGAGGCGTCTTAGGCGGCCGGAGGCGAGGGAGTATGATGCTGAGAGCTTGCTGGAAATCTGGTACTTTGTATCTTGCTTTTGGTTTTATGATGAATGTTGCAATCTGAAAACCCTATATGATTTGCTTCTGCCTCTTCTTTTCCTCTTCTGCTTGCTTGCCTCTGAGATACTTTCTTCTGAGTTGCTTTCTGGCTTGTTGATATTGAAATGTTGATGTTGTTCTGATGACTGTATGCTTGTTTCACTCGATGATGAACTTTTTGTTCTGAGAGCTGTTTGCTTATGATTTGAGATGCTTGGATTTGGTTGTGTCTGACCCTATGATGAATTTGATTCTGAGGGTATTGGCTTTGGGCAGGCTGTTAGGTTATTTGTATCTTAGCAGGTAGTTTGGTTTTTGTATATTTTGTTGGATTGAAGGCAGGTTGAATGTTATAAGTTTTGACACTGAGTTGTTCAGGTTTGGAGAAAAAAAAACAGGCTTGAAAGGCTTCAGGACTTTGTTGTTTTGGAACAAGCAGGTTAGGGCTAGCTTGAGGCAGGCTGTTTGTTTGTATAATGAGAGGCTTCAAGGCTGGTTTGGATACAGATTTGTTTGATTACAGGCTTGAGGATGAACCAGCCGAGGTTTGCTTAGGCTTGAACGGGTTGTTTGTTTGCTTAGGCTTGAGCAGGCTGTTTGTTTGAGATTTATGCAGGTTTTTAGGCTTTGGACACAGGTTTGTGTTTGACAGGCTGGGGTTTGGCTTGAAGCAAGCTTAGGGTAGTTTAGAGCAGGCTTTGAGGCAAGCAGGTTGATATGCAGGTAAACTTGAAGCAATTTATGCAAGTTGACCTGCTTTTGTGATATATTTTCTATGTGTTGTTCTGCCTCTTTTTTACAGTGTTCTGATTCTGTTTGTTTTATATCTCTTAAGCCTTAAGCCTGCAAACTGTAAGCCTCTCTTCTCCCTCTCTTTATCTCTCCACAGATAAGTATATTATATTACTTAGACTGTACTTTTCTCTGAAAAAGTGTTTGGCTGGGAAATGATGATAATGTACTCTCACAAGCTTGCTTGCATATTTTGCTTTCCTCTACATCTTTCCAGATTTTCTTCCTTTTGCTTTTTGTGTACTTGTTGAAATTTTTTGATAGTTTTTGGACAGTTTGGTTGACAGCTTAGTTTGGGCAGTTCTGCATTTGTGACTTAGTTTGCCTCTTTGTCAAATTGGTTTGCTTTGTTTGATAGTGCAATTCAGTTTAGTTGACATTTTGGACTTTGTAATTGTTTGGCATATTCATTTGTCCATGTGCAGCTTGTTTGAATTTGTACATTTTTGTATTTGATTAATTTATGCTTGCAAACATTTAATTTCCCTCTTTGTGAACCAAGAAGAGACATCTTCTTGCGATTTGCAGAGAGGATGAACAAACTGATTCCGGCCAAAACTTTTAATGATGAGTTTTAATTATCTGTCTGAGAATGTCCTTTTAATTCATCTGTGTTTGACTTCTTTCTTTTTTTTTGTCTTTGCAGATAAGTATCAGTTGAGCAATGGGGAGCAGCAGTAGAAGATGAAGATTTAGGATAGATTTAATTTATTTTTAATCATTGTAATAATATTATTGTAAACAACTATAAATAAATTCACAGTGTTCAAATAATATTTGTAACAAACAATTAAAAATGAATAAAAATCTTTCTTTGTCAGTTAATCTCTTTTAAATCACTGTCTATTTAATTATTTAAGTTTCTTGAATTAAAATAACTGGAAGTAAATCCCAATTATTCTAACTTAGATAAAATAAATAATTAATAATCATCATAGTCTTGCAACTTCGCATTAATCAATAATAAACTCGGCATCCCAATTAACCATATGTATTGCACAGTCAATCAAAACAAATGTCCATACGCCTTTCATTTCACTGATTAGACCTATACTTCAAACTCTCAATCAGAAGCCTCAGCCCATGTCCTAGATGGTTAGACCTTGAGAAACAAACAGAAATCTTGAGCAAACGTCAAAGCAGTGTAACAGCCAATTAAGACACTGTGGATTCAAATTCTTCTGAAAATGCGCGTGCAAACCCTAATTCTTGATTTAATGTCAAAGAAGCGTCTGCTTGATCAAACCCTGAGCCAAACTCAAACAAACCCTAGCAACCTGCTTGAACTGATTCAAAAGTTAATGGAAACCTTAATTTTGTCTGACTGATGAGAAAAGTCTGTTTGACCGATTCTTAAGCCAATCTGAAAAATCAGGAAAAGCCCGAAGCTGTGATTTCTTGTGAAAAAGAGAGAGAGAGCAAATTTTGGGGTACAACAAGGAGGAATTAAAAAAAAGGCATATTACCTCATCTCTGGATTTCTTTATTATTTCATTGTCAGAATCGAAACCATCAGACTTGCTCTGATCTTGTAAGTTTCCTCACTACTTTTTTTCCTCAAAATCTGTTGCCATGCTTGTCATAATGATATATGCTGTGAGTTAGTTGTTGTTGCTGCATTTTTTATTGTTGATGTTTCAATAAGTCAGAACCCCCTTTAGTTTGTTATTGTTGTTTTTCTTGCCATGAATATTTGTCACCTTGTTGATTTGTTGTTTAAATGCATGAAAGAGCCAGAAACTGTGTTGTTATTCGATTTCGATTTAGGGGAGAGAGGAGTTCGAAGCTAGAATCAGTGTTGTTATTAGCATGACAAAACTAGAAGCGGTGTTGTTGTTCGATTTTGGAGAGCAGAGTGTTCGATTTCAATCTAGAATAGAGGGAGTTCGAAGCTAGAAGAGTAAGTGTTCGATTTCGATTTAGGGGAGCAGAGTGTTCGATTTTGATGTGGATAGAGAGAGTTCGAACCCAGGAGCAGAACGTTCGATTTAGAATAGAGAGAGAGTTTGAAGGATAGTTCGAAGAGAGGATTCGAAGGATAGTTCGAAGAGAGAGTTCGAAAGAGAGAAAAGCAGAATTCGAAAGAGGGAGTTCGAAGAGAGAAAAAGATAGTTCGAAACCAGGAGTGTTGTTCAATTTCGATTTTTAATCCCATGCTAGATCTTTTTATTTCGTTTTCAGCTCATTTCCCACATATCCTGTCATTTGTAAATTTGCAGCTGGCTGTAACCAAAACAAAACCTTGGGTCCCATTTCATTTAGGCTTTAGCGCCCAGTACTTAATGTTTACCATATATTTTAATTTACCATCTTATTCTTTTGATTTCCTTAGATCTTTTGGTTTAAAAATTAAATAACCACATAGTTTTAAACAAAACCCAATTAATTAGTTTAGTTTTATAATTTATATTTCGTTTGGACAGCATGTTAGTTAATTTTGTTAGCCTTTCATTGATAAGTTTGTAAGCTATATTTTTTTGAATTTATCCCCCCTTATGATGTTCCTTCCCATGATACATGTTGGTTGAGTTTATTTCGATTTAATTCCATGAGTGTTTATACTTTTAGTTTTAATTTTCATATCGCTTGCAAAATCCAAGGGAATTGTTTAATTTTTGTCGAATTCATGTCATCAAAAAAATCGTGCGAATACCCTCATTTCATTTAAAACTTAAGATAATTTTCCCAAATATTCAATTTTTCAAAACTCACACCTTTTAAGTCAAAACTTCGACATTAGGTCGTCGTATCTTCAAAAACTCGTCCATACCCATTTTTGGCCAAAACAATTTATTCTTAATCAAACAAACGTTTTAATAAACAGATATTTCAAAAGGTTCCTATAGAATACTATAGATACATTGGGTGCTAATACCTTCCCATTGTATAACCAACCCCCGAACCTTAGACCTCTTTTCAAAACGCCTTGTATTTTCATTACTTTTAAACAGTATTATTTTACATTGCATATTTTAGGGTTTTATTTCGCTCTTTTCCCTTTTCCCTTGGAAATAATAAAGCGTGGTGGCGACTCTTGCTTTTGTGAGACAGATTAATTAATAGTTCGATCTCCGATTTATCCCGCTACATTTTTTATCGCTGCAGAGGCCCAAACAGCTCATAACAGGCTGGCAGTAACGCATGAAAATAGATTGGCACGTGATTGAATCAAATATAGCAAGTCTTTATGAAGAAATCAAATCAAATCTCTTCATCATAATGGACCAAGATTTGATACACAAATGTTGACCTAAATTCCTTGCCTATATAAACCTCATGCTCACAAACAAAAAAGGACACGGGAAGAACACAGACAAAACTCTACACAACAAAAAACGCATAAAACTCTACAGAAACGGCCACACAACTTTGAGAAAAAGCTTGAGAACCTTGGATCTGAAATTGCACTTAGAGACCTTTTCAGGATCAAACAAAGGTTCCACTCGCTTCCTTGGACCTCACTGAAGCAGTACCAATCATTCTCGTGTGCTCTCCTGCCCCAAAAAGCCCTGTAAGTATCGCTTTGAACCGCCATACTTATGGAATCGCAAAGCTTCAATCTTGCATCCTTTCATTGAAATAATTGCATATTCATACTCTGTGTTGTATTCTGAGACTTTTGGCATCATTGAATTTTATTTTCATAGACTGTAACGCCATGCCCAGTTCTAGGGTTCGTGTATCTCATTTTTGGGGTTTTTAATTGCAGGCAAAATCAATGCAAATAATGGCCATGGATGAGTTCAGAGGAGTGAGACGAGTACAATGGTACTCTGGGATTCCATTTCTGTGGCCTTAGGGAGAATTTTTTAGAGAGGCTATGAATCTTCCTGTGGAACAAAAACTGCAGGTAATCTAACCAGGTTTTGTGAAGAAGATGAAGAGGTGTCATAACGTGATTGGCCAATTTGAATCAGTGGCGCGTTCTTTTATTTTGTAGGCTTAGTATTTTGTTTCTTTATTTGATATTTGCTCCTTATTATCATAACAAAGAGAACAAGTTGGCTGGTTGGTGAGCGTGTTAGTACAGGACCCATTGGGACCTGGATTCGAATCCCAGGTCCCCCAAACTTTGTTATCATTTTGTTTCAGGCGTTCACATGCAGTGCTTCAGGCAGGTAGCACCATATACCTCCAGATCTCAAAGGCCAGGTGGTTCCAGATTCTGATCCAATAGTCCAGGATAGAGGTTCACCATGAACCCTGGTCAACAAGCGCACATGCAATCTGAAAGTCAAAGCAGGCTGGAATATGTTTGGGCCAAGAAAATGCTGACCAAACCTCCTGATTTGGGGCCCAACTCCCCCTTTGGTTTACTTCTTTTCTATTTTCTTTCTTTATTTAATTTGTTTTCATTATTTTTATTTTTAATTAATCAACCCTTAATTTTTCTCATAAAAATCAAAAAACACAAAAAAATAATATTTATTAACTTCACTCTTTTATTTTTGTAAATAAACCATTAACCAATTAATTTAGTTTTTTTTAATTAGGTTTAATACCAACATATTTTACAATAAATTAAAATTGACTTAGAATTAGGTTTTTTTACCTTTCTAATTTTATTTCCTTAATTAAAATAAAACTCAAAAAACATTTTCTTTTTTTAATTAATTAATTCCATTATTAATTTAAACTTAATTCTGAATTCAAAAAGATCAAAAATATGCTTTCTTTAAATAAAAAGGGTCAAAACCCTAAAGGACAATCTGATTCAACTTTTCTCGCGCATATTATTTTGATCCATATATTGTAATTGTCCGAGGATGTAATAGTTTTAACTTAGGATCTTTATTTATCGCTTTTATTTACTTTTCCGCATTTAATTTTAAGGGTTTGTTTTTGGCGATGTAAATACCCGACGCCTTGTAATAGCTTAGTTTTATTTTCCGCAATTCATTTTCCGCAACCATTAACTGCTAGATGTATGAATAATAGGTTATGCATGACAAGATCTATCTTAACTTAAAATCAACAAGTAGCTCACCATGACATGTGAAGATAATATAAACTAAAATTTGACACACTCGCACATGCCACTCTTAGGGTACGCCTCATTCGGTTGCCTCGAACGTGGTCATTGAGTATAGGATGTTTTAGAGGTCGCCCTCTTGTCCAAAGATCATAAGTTGCCTCGAAACGGTTGCCTCGGATAAAAATGATCTAATACATTAGGGTTACCGCTAAGGCGTCCTAACATTGCTTTAGTGAACACACATCCCTTAAATCAAATTGACCCGAAAACTCCAACGACGATGCTACCTACTCCTCAATAGTGGGATAGCATTGTCTAAAGGACATTTGCACAGTTTAATTCCTTTTTGAGTAGGTATAGGTTCTTAAGTACTTGCTCCTTTTTAAAACAAAAACAAACTTTTTGCACTTACACTCTCTTCAAAAACAAAACTCTTTTCAAAACCCACAAACACAAAGAAAAGCAAACTTTTGAAAACATAGTGAGCAAGTACCTAAGAGCCCGTGGATAACCACGGATAGAAAGGGTGCTAACACCTACCCTTTCTATAATCTACCTCTCGAACCCGATAAACATCTCGAAAAGGAATTTTTCTGTGCTTTTGTCCTTTCCTTTGTTGGATAAAATAAAAGACGGTGGCGACTCTTGCTTACCGTGACATTTTGCAAAAACAAACGCAAACGCGAACCAGCATTCCAAAACAGTCAGTTCTCATTCCCACCGATCACACATTTATATTGGGATCATCATGCAATTCATACATCATGACATCGCATGAAACTGATTTTACCTTTTCAGGTTAAACCAGCAAACAGACAAATGTTATCAACTTTTACAATAGGTCAAAGATTAATGCCTGAAACCAGTCGGTGAAACTATCTGCAAGACCAAGTGGTATGAACTCCGGAAACAAGACAGGTTTACCAACAAATACAGCAGGCTACAGATTAATGCCTGAAACCATACGGGGAAACTATCTATATGACCAACAAAACAAGTTCCAGATCAATGCCTGAAACTAGCCAGGAAAACTATATATGGACGATCGACTGTGGATTAATACCCGTAACAAGCCAAGAGAACTATCTACATGAAGAGATTGAAGATTAATACTTATAACAAGCCAGGAAAACTATCTTTCTTTCTTAAGTCAGAGATTAATACCTGAAACCAGACAGGATAACTATCTCAAACGACCAAACAAAAACATAGTTCCAGATTAATACTTGTAACAAGCCAGGACAACTATCTGTGGACGACCGACAAATTTTCAAATTCCAGATTAATACTTGAAACCAGACAGGACAAATATCTGTGAACAAGCTGATTGTAGATTAACACCTGAAACTAGACAGGAAAGCTATCTACATGACCTAACAAAGCAATCTTACACGGGTTCCTTCTCGGCATCCAGATGCAGTTTAACACAGACTCATCCTGAAACGGCCCTGTACAGGCTCTTTCTAGTACATTTCCAGATAATGATTAATTCCATTATCCCCAGCGAATCACTGGAAACCTGGACTTTAACCAGAATATAGCAAATTGTCATCTCTCCAGAGATAACTCTTCAGCAGAGCCTCGGACAACTGAAGTTCCTAGACTCTATTCCCCATAAAGTTATCCTCAAACAGGATAACAACAGAAACCCACATTCCCCAACGGACCCATCCTCAGACAGTAGAAATAGGAACCCCAAAGGGACCATGTGTAAATCAGCATCTATTTTAGATAGCATCTTTAAGCCCATCTCTGATGAATCTCTGTCATCTCCTCCAAATGGCATATGTAAGCCCATTCCCTACATCATCAATCATTAATGTTATTTCATGCGAGTGCAAATTTCTGGGTACTCTAGTGTTCAATCATCTTCCACCTTTAGATCACGAAAGGCAGACAAGCCAATCTAAATCCTCAGGTTTAAGAAGATTGAACAGGGGCAGCTGTTGTACCCCAAAATTTTCCCTCTCATATTTTCCCAAGATCTTTCTCTTACATGGTAATCACAAGCATTTGATTAAAGGAAAGATAAAATTTTTTGAAGATAAACAAGGAGTCTTCGATTGGTATTTTGATAAAATCCTTCGATTGGCATGTTAAAAGGCCTTTCGATTAGTATTTGGATAGGCTTCGATTGAGTGCCTAACCTCCTCCGAGTTTGCCTCAAATTTCCAAGCTTCGATTGAAGCCTTGGTATTTTGCTTGTTTGCTGCACACCAGCTTCGACTTGGCATGCTTTCCCTTTAAAACAGCCTCCTTTAATCCAAAGGGGAAAGGATTCTTGTCAACGCTCCTTCGATTGCACCTTTGTCTTCGCATGCTGGCTTAACTCACAAATGCAATGGCTACCTGCATGCAAGATAGATCCCTGCTTTGATTGGGCATTTGTTTTCCTTGGAGCAAGCTTTTTTCCTGCTTCTACTAGGAAAATTATCCTTTTGGGCATGCCTTCAGCGCACAAAGCAAGAACTTCTTCAAACTGGCCTTCGATCAACAAAGCTCCCACTGGGTAAAAGACCCATCAGTGTGTCACCAGCGCACGTATCCCTCCTCAGTTTGTCTTTAGCATAAGGCCAAGACTCCTTCAAAGTTGCCTTCGACCCACTAGGCACTGGCTTCCTTTGTGCCAGCTTTGCCTAGGCAATGGCCCCAGTTTAAACAATTGTACACACTTCAACACGTGTGATATCCATTCGAAGGACACACTTTGGTTGCCCATTCGAAGAGGGCACAAAGCGTATATAGAAAGTCCATTCAAAATAGCCATGCGAAGGACCCACCAAAGGCCCATTCGAAGGGAACACCAAAAGGACCATCTGAAGACCCATTTGAAAGAAGTAATACTAGAGCCAATCGAAGGGTACACAAGAGGTACATTTGAAGAAACATGAAGAAAGCCCAGTCGAAGGCTAGACAAGAGTTCCAATCGAAAGAGGCAACTTGAGGCCAGTCGAAGAGCAAAACTATAGGGCATTCGAAGGAGCCAAAATGTCCACATACATTCAAATTTCAAAAAAAGGACAAGCTTCCATGTTTTTGGCCAATGTTACAATTTCTCATTCATGGCTTTCAAAACATAATCAATACTATTTAAACCTTTTCCTTCTTGTCCCCTCTACCCCCTCTATATAAAGAGACCACAAGTGTTGCATCAGAAGAGGGGATTGCCTAGAAAAAAGAGAACACTCACACCACCATAGAGAGGATCTAAATTCTAACTAGTTTTTTGCAGGCACCCTCAATCCAGACGAAGACTATATTTGTGTTCCTGAGATTCCCAAGAATCTGCTCCAAGCCAAGCCACGCCCAGATTCATAAATTGAAGCATCTCCAGTTGGTAAGGATTACCCACGTCGAAACTGCATTTCTAAGCTTTTTAAATACATATTATGGGTATATATGTGCTTCTAATACCATTTGTGTTTATATGAGCATATCATACGCAAGATAACATGCAGGAATAAAATCACGCCATCAAAAGGCATGACCTGATCTGCCCTTTCGAAACTCATGGCATAGCCCATTTCAAGTCAAAATAAACTTAGGCCTAAGGACATAGGTTTAGAATTAAGGAGAAGGACCTGGGTTCGACACCCAGGTCCTGCATCTTTATTTTTTTCCAATATTTGCCTTGCAGGTTCAATTCGAAGAACAACTCCCTCCTTGGATCGAAAAAAAGCAACATCCCTCCTGGATCAAAAATCCCATCCCCTTTACAGAATCGAAAGGCAACATCCTTCATGGATCGAAAAGTCATGACTCTCTCTGGATCGAAGCTTCCCTTTTCTCCTTGGATCGAAGGATGCCCCTTTTATATTTTTTTTTGTTCTTTTTTTGTTTTTTCTTAATTGATCTTTTTTTTTAAATTAACTTTAAATCAAAATCACAAAAAACATTAGGCTAGTGTCTTTTCTAATTAAATTAATTTTGTAAACAAATTAATTAATTATTTTAACATCTTTCTTAAAATTAAAATTAAAAAGATTTAGGCTTTATTTTCTTTTATACATAAAAAACAAAACAAAAAGATTTTTATTTCTTAGGATTTTTTTAGACGTTATTTTCAATTTCACGCGCGTTTATTTAATTTCGCATATTTATTATTATTATATCTACCTAATGGATGTAATAGATTAAAACTAGGATATTTACTGCTTTATCCCCCTCATTCATGTACAGTGTAAATCCCCTCCCCAAAGCATTGTAATAGCATAGATTTAAAATTCCTGCACTTTAATATTCTGCAATATATATTAATTGCTAGTAACTAGGCGTGTATGAAAAGACTAATAATCAAACGTTAGCAGACTTAACAAAAAGACAAAAATAACTGAACATAACACACTTGCACATATGCACTTCTGAGGTATGCCCACCTTGGTTGCCTTCAGAAATAAAACAGTCATGAGGCAGGAATGCTTTAGCAAAGACCCATAAATCAAAAGATCATAGTCCCTCAATGACCCTACAGTTGCCTTCTCGGTAAATGATCTAGTCCCTAAACAAAATTGCTAAAGCGTCTCCACAAGTTGCTTTTGTGACTGTAACGTCCCTTTCGAATGTCCCTCATACATCCAACGATAGGGCTACCTACTCACTAATAATAGGATAGCACTGTTGTGATCGGTGGGAATGAGAACTGATTGTTTTGGAATGCTGGTTCGCGTTTGCGTTTGTTTTTGCAAAATGTCACAGTAAGCAAGAGTCGCCACCGTCTTTTATTTTATCCAACAAGGAAAGGACAAAAGCACAGAAAATTTCCTTTTTGAGATGTTTCTCGGGTTCGGGAGGTAGATTATAGAAAGGGAAGGTATTAGCACCCTTTCTATCCGTGGTTATCCATGGGCTCTTAGGTACTTGCTCATTATGTTTTCAAAAGTTTGCTTTTCTTTGTGTTTGTGGGTTTGAAAAGGGTTTTTGTTTTGAAGAGAGTGTGAGTGTGAAAAGTTTTGTTTTGTTTTAAAAGGAGCAAGTATTTAAGAACCATCTACCTACTTAAAAAGGAATTAAACTGTACAAGTGTCCTTTAGACAATGTTATCCCACTATTGAGGAGTAGGTAGCACCGTCGTTGGAGTTTTCGGGTCAATTCGATTAAGGGACGTGTGGTCACTAAAGCAATGTTAGGATGCCTTAGCGGTAACCCTAATGTCTTAGATCATTTTTTTCGAGGCAACCGTTTCGAGGCAACTTATGATCTTTGTACAAAAGGACGACTTCTAAAACTTCCTATACTCAATGACCATGTTCGAGGCAACCAAGTGAGGTGTACCCTAAGAGTGGCATGTGCGAGTGTATTGTTTTTCAGTTAATTTTATCTTTGTACATGTCATGGGTGAGCTACTGTTGATTTTAAATTAAGGATTAATCTTGTCATGCATAGCCTATTATTCAAACATTTAACAGTTAATGGTTGCGGAAATTAAATTGCGGAAGATAAATCTAAGCTATTACAACCACATCGAAAGGCATAAAAAATATGAAGGGTAAAAAAAAAGATAAAATTAAGAAAAATGAGTGTCTTTCGACCCAAGCAGTAGCACCCTTCGACTTGCATTTTGTTGGTCTCCTTTGATTGGGGCTAGCACCAGTGAGGTTTTGTCCTTCGATTGGCCTGGAAGTCAGTGTATGGCGAAGCCTTCTTGTTCTGCCTTGTTGCCTTGTTGTCTTCTTCGACTGGAGGTTGAAAGCAGTGAGGGAATGCCTTTCGACTGATCCTGGAAGTCAGTGAAGGCATGCTTTTCGTTTGGGCCTAGAAGTCAACATGGTTTTCCTCCTGGTTGTCTCTTTCGTTTGACCTGGAGAAAGAGGGTAGAAGCCAGAAGCTTCGTTTCATATTTCTTATTTCCTGTTTCTTTCATTTAAAGCTCTTAAATGGAAACATGGCCTGAGGCCATGCTAGTATTTTTCTTGCAAACAGTTTAATAGTTAAAACTAGTTCAGGTAAACAGAAAGCAAAACGAAAAGGTTAACTCTAAAAAACATGTTAAAAGGGGGGAAACCAAAGGAACAATGGTATATACATGCTTGAAACGAAAGAAAAGATTATTTACATGTTGTGCCATGAAATTAAAGGTTCAAGGGTAAGAGTGACTTACCTTGATGGAGGCTTTGAATGGGTGTGGGACCTTGAGTGGAGGCCCAAGGTTCTGGATTTGAAAGAGGGGGCCAACAGCTGTGCTTGGAATGCTGGATTTGAAGGAAGGAAAAAAAACAAGTGTGATGCTTCTTTCCAAACTGGATTCAAAGGATACTGAAGAGTACTTGTTCTTCAGAATCGAAGGAAGTAAGTATGTGATTCTGGGTTTGTTCTCACAAGTGTTGAAGGGACTTGAGAGATTTGTTGTGTTTGAGAAAATTTGGGTGATTCGTTCCTCTGGTCCAAAGATCCTCCTTAAACATGTGTTGGAGCCTCTTATTTATAGGCAAAGTTGGATGAAGCTTTGGAGGGAAAACAAAATAATTTGAACAATTTGAGTAAACTACTCTTTGTAGCCTTCGAGGGACAGTGGTTGTATGCTATTTTGGTGCAAGAATGGGGCAGTGTTTCAAGACTGTTGTGCAGCAGTTTTGGCCAGTGTACCATGCCTGAACTTGGCAGCAACCATCTTTGAATATTTCATCCTTTCATTTTGACCCTCCTTCGACCAGATTCTTCTTCCAACATATTGTTTGACTTTCTTCCAACAAGTGTCCTTCGAACGAATCACCTTTGTGCATCGTTTGAAGGGGCCATGTGTGTCTTAAGGTGGGGCTTTGTAAATCCTTCGAATGGGCCCTCAAGCATGTCCTTCGAATGGGATTCCGAGACGTGTCCCTTGAATGGATCATGTATTCTTCTTTGAAAAGGGCCAAATGTGTCCTTCGAATGGACTAGTCAGGCGTACCCTTCGACAGGGACTCATATGTATGCCCCTAAAGTCCACCACTATATGTCTTTTAAAGGGGCCATCAACCATGTGCTGAAGTTTGTCAGGGATGGAAATGCAGCACACTAAATGTTGTCCAGTCGAAGCTAGTACAAACGTAGTCAATGTTTTGTCGAAGCCTTGTGGTCGAAACAAGCTAATGCCCAGTCAAAGCTTGTATTGAAGAAAACATATTGCCAAATCGAAAGCTCATGCTCGAAGGAAGCATATTGCCCAATCGAAGCTTGGGTCGAAACAAACATAAAGGGAGTCATTGCCTTTTAGTGTGAGGGAAGTTCCTGGCTTCTGAATCGAAGGGTGTTTCTAAACTTTCACTCAAAGGAGGCTTTAAGTTCAACATGAAGGACATATCCAAGTTGCATTCGAAGGATGTTTCCAATCCAAACGAAGGATGTACCTAAACTTGCACTCAAAGGAGGCTTTAAGTTCAAAATGAAGGACATGCCCAAGTTGCATTCGAAGGAGGCTCTTTCTCAAAACGAAGGATGTAATCCAAGTTGCATTCGAAGGAGGCTCTTGCTCAAAACGAAGGATGTAATCCAAGTTGCATTCGAAGGAGGCCAAGAGTCAATCGAAGGGTGCTGAATCGAAGGAGACCTGTTTTCCTCCAAATTTGTCAAAATGTTATTTTTATCTGTTTTTCTCCATTTTTGACAGTTTCCTTTTAATTTTGGTACTGGAAAATTCCAAAGTACTTGTGCAAGCTTGAACCTTGAGAATCCTTGTGAGAAAGGCCTTGAAGAATGAGAGGGCAAATTTTGGGGTACAACAGTTGCCCTTGTTCAATTTTCTTAAACCTGAGGATATAGATTGGCTTTCGAGCCTTTCGTGATCCGAAGGTGGAAGATAATTGAACACTAGAGTGCCCAAAAATTTGCACTCACATGGTGTAGTATCAGCATTGTGATGTCGGGAATGGGCTTACAGATGCCATTTGGAGATTGTTGGTAGGAGGATGGGCTTATATATGCCATCTGCAGGAGTGTCGATCTCATAAGAGATTCCTTAGCGAGAACTTGCATACTTGTTGTTTGTAGAAGATTCCGCTGGGGAAGTCTAACTTTTATTGAGATTTAGGAACTTACCTGTACTTCAACTGAGAGAATGCCTCGGCTGAGTATTAAGAACCTGTCCATAATTGAACTGGGGGGGAATCTTCATCAAGATCTAGGAACTGTCTCATGCTCAATGGAGTATACCGTTGAGGTTATAGAACTTGTCCACACTATGACGTAGAGGAGCATCTTCATCAAGATCTAGGAACTGACTCATGCTCACCTGGAGTATACTGTTGAGGTTATAGTACTCGTCCACACTATGACGTAGGGAAGCATCTTCATCAAGATCTATGAACTGTCTCGTGCTCACCGGGAGTATACCGTTGAGGTTATAGAACTCGTCCACACTATGACGGAGGAAAACATCAAGATCTAGGAACTGACTCGTGCTTACCGGGAGTATACCATTGAGGTTATAGTACTCGTCCACACTATGACGGAGGAAAACATCAAGATCTAGGAACTGACTCGTGCTCACCGGGAGTATATCGTTGAGGTTATAGTACTCGTCCACACTATGACGTAGGGAAGCATCTTCATCAAGATCTAGGAACTGTCTCGTGCTCACCGGGAGTATACCGTTGAGGTTATAGAACTCGTCCACACTATGATGGAGGAAAACATCAAGATCTAGGAACTGACTCGTGCTCACCGGGAGTATACCATTGAGGTTATAGTACTCGTCCACACTATGACGTAGGGAAGAATCTTCATCAAGATCTAGGAACTGTCTCGTGCTCACCAGAAGTATACCGTTGAGGTTATAGAACTCGTCCACACTATGATGGAGGAAAACATCAAGATCTAGGAACTGACTCGTGCTCACCGGGAGTATACCGTTGAGGTTATAGTACTCGTCCACACTATGACGTAGAGAAACTGTCGAGATTGGGAACCTTATCTGAAATTCAACCGAGGATAATTCAATTGAGATTTAAGAACTGGTCAGATCTTCGACTAAGCTGAGAACTTAACTAAATTTTTCCTGAAAGGTAAAGGTCAGTCACATGCAATGCATGAGATGAATCAAGCAATGATGTTCTCAACATAAATGAGATTGTATGGTATGATGCGTACATGCATGTATCATGATGTATGGAAATGTGATGTTTCAGCTAGGGAAAATAAATCCCGAAACCGCTGGAGAATAGAGTTGAGTTCTTCGTTTCCGCTGGGGATGATGAACGAAGATGATTGTGAGGAGAAGCCTGCAAGAGAAGAGAACTCCATTGAGGAATAAGTTGATGAAGAGATTACTCCGCGGGGAATTACTCTGTGGGGAAGAGATGTTCTGCTGAGGATTTTAACGATAAACTCTGCTGGGGATTCTGTTGATAAGATTCGTTGGGTATTTTAATGATGAACTCCGCTGGGGATAGAAAGAACTTCGATGGGGATGATCTTTCAGTTGCAACTTGCTGAGGATAACCCAGTTAGACTCTTGTGAGGATAACTTCTGAATTTGGCTGAGGAGACTTATTTGTGCTTCGCAGGGGATAAGCTTCCAGAGTCTACTGGGGAAGATGATTCAACTCCATCGGGGAAGCTTTTTTAGACTGCGCTGGGGAAATGACTCCATTGTGGTATCTTGTATTCCGCCGGGGAACATTCTTATATTCTGTTGAGGAATATAAAGACTGTCGGGGATGCTCTTGTACTTGCTAAAGGATATCTTTATATTCCATTGGGGAATGTTAATACTTTTTGGGGATACCCAACCTTTTCGGGGTTGATGGTAGACTAACTCTGCTTGGGGGAGAGTATTGTTGATTCGTTCATAGTTGCAAGTCCTAGTGGGGAGAGCTACCATTACTGTTTTACTCTGCGGGGAGTGACGGTATCTTGGTCACATTCTTCAGCTGGACCTACCTTGGTACCTTGGGGGATAGAGCAACTAGACAGCTCGGACAATTCTTATTGCCCCTGTTTCTGACATTACCCGTAATTCATCCTTTGTTTCGCATGTAAATATTTATGAGCAGCAATTAATGTCAAATGCATATATCAAAAATGAACATTGGACGTTCTTTGCAAAACAAAACAGATAAAGGAAAAACAATTTGAATTTTGTCTGAACATGAATTTTTATTGATTTTGAAGTTTTGGCCTGAAAATAGGCGTTTTTGTACAAGAGGCTGACGTCCTAGTAAGAGAACACCACCGAACAAATAGAATCTATACAATTTGTGAAAAGAAAACAAAACAGCTATGTGAACAATCCCACTGGGTTCCAATTCTTCTATTGCCTTTATATCTTCAAGCGTCTCATCACTTTGCTGCTTAGTTGAAGATGAATCTGATTGATTAGTGTCGTCCGAGCTTGATAGTTGATACCGAAGTCTGGATGCGAGGTGATCCAATGAGACATAGTATTACACTTTAATCCCTAATTTTTGCCTGGACCGCCCTTTCGGGTTTTCAGTCCACCAGGATACTCATTTTTTCCCAAGCCGCCTTTTCAGGTTTTCGACTTGCCGGGTGTACAGATTTTTCATTTTCATCCCTTATTTTTTCCCGAACCCTTTTGGTTCGCCGGGAAGCCCTTATTTTTTCCTAGGCCAGTCAACCTAGCGGGTCTTTGCTTATGCGTAGTATCTTTTCACTATGTCTGCATTGACGGAGTGAGGAAGGTCGTCACCATCCATGGTGGTTAGAATCATAGCTCCTCCTGAGAAAATGTTCTTAACCACAAATGGCCCTTCGTAAGTAGGGGTCCATTTTCCCTTGGGATCACCTTGAGGTAGAATAATGCGCTTGATTACCAGGTCTCCAACTTGATACTCTTGTCGTCTGACTTTCTTGTTAAATGCCTTGATCATCCGTTTTTGGTACGTCTGACCATGACAAATAGCAGTAAGTCTATTTTCGTCGATTAGATTCAGTTGATCAAGCCGGGTCTGAATCCAGTCATCTTCACTCAAACCTGCATCCTTCATGATCCAGAGAGAGGGTATCTGAACTTCAATAGGCAAGACTTCCTCCATGCCATAAACCAAGGAATAGGGTGTTGCCCCTGTTGACGTTCGTGCTGAGGTACGATACCCATGAAGAGCAAATGGTAACATCTCGTGCCAGTCTTTGTATGTCACTGTCATCTTCTGCACAATCTTCTTAATGTTCTTATTTGCCGCTTCGACAACCCCATTCATCTTCGGCCGGTAGGGAGAAGAGTTGTGGTGCTGTATCTTGAATTGTTCGCAGAGCTCAGTGATCATTTTGTTATTAAGATTGGTACCATTGTCCGTAATGATCCTCTCTGGTACACTGTATCGACAGATCAGGTTGTGCCGAATGAACCGTGCCACGACGTTTTTGGTTACCGTAGCAAAGGAGGTTGCTTCAACCCACTTCGTAAAGTAGTCAATCGCTACCAGGATGAAACGATGCCCGTTGGATACCGTAGGTCTGATCTCGCCGATCATATCAATGCCCCACATTGCAAAAGGCCAAGGTGCTATCAAAATGTTCAGAGGAACTGGAGGAATGTGCACCTTATCAGCATAGACCTGGCACTTGTGACATGTCCGAGAATGCTGATAACAGTCGGCTTCCATTGTAGACCAGTAATATCCTGCCCGGAGGATTTTCTTTGTCATGGTATGTCCGCTGGAATGAGTTCCAAAAGTACCTTCATGCAGCTCTGCCATGATCGCTTCTGCTTCAGTCTTATCCACACAACGCAGTAAGGTTGAATCATGGTTACGCTTGTAAAGAATGTCATTGCTGATGAAGAACTTCGCCGCAAATCTCCTCAGAAACTTCTTGTCATTAACAGATGCACCCTCGGGGTACTCCTGAGCTTCAAGGTATCTCTTCACCTCATGATACCAGGGCTTTTCTGTTACCTCTTCAGTCTCAAGATCACAACAATGTGCAGGTTCACCCAATTTCCAAATAATGATCCGGGGGGCCTCATTGTCCGATTTCACTTTGAACATAGAAGACATCGTAGCTAACGCGTCCTCCAACTGATTCTCTTCTCTCGGGAAGTGTTCAAAGGTTATCTCCTCAAAGTGGGGAAGCAACTTCAACACATACTCCTTGTAAGGAATAAGATTTGGGTGTTTCGTATCCCACTCTCCTTTGATATGACTGATCACGAGAGAGAAATCTCCGAAGACACTCAGAAACTTAATCCTTAGGTCAATTACTGCTCGAAGACCCTTGATGCAGGCTTCATACTCCGCCATATTGTTGGTGCAGTTGAAACATAATCGGGCGGTAAACGGAGTATGAGAGCCTTTAGGAGATATGATCACAGCGCCAATGCCATTACCCAAAGCGTTTGAAGCTCCATCAAAGCACATAGACCATCGGGATCCCTCTTCAGGTCCTTCATCCGGTCCAGGTGTCTCACAATCAGTCACTACCATGATATTCTCATCCGGGAATTCAAAGTTCATAGACTGGTAATCATCCACTGCCTGATGTGCCAAATGGTCTGCCAATAAACTTCCCTTGATTGCTTTTTGAGTTGTGTACTGGATTTCATACTCAGTCAAGATCATCTGCCATCTTGCTATTCTTCCGGACAAGGCAGGCTTTTCGAAGATATACTTGATTGGATCCATCTTTGAAATCAACAGAGTAGTGTGAGTCTGCATATACTGTCTCAGCCGGCGAGCAGCCCATGCCAAAGCGCAGCAAGTTTTCTCAAGCAGTGAGTATCGGGTCTCACATTCGGTAAACTTTTTGCTAAGGTAATAAATAGCATGCTCTTTTCGGCCAGACTAGTCATGCTTCCCCAGCACACACCCCATTGAATTGTCAAGTACTGTCAAGTATAGGATCAGAGGTCTCCCTTCAACTGGTGGCATTAGGATGGGTGGCTCCTGGAGATACTCTTTGATTCTTTCGAAAGCGGCCTGGAATTCATCGTTCCAACGTACCACTTGATCTTTCTTCAGCAGCTTGAAGATTGGCTCACAAGTAGCAGTTAGGTGCGAGATGAATCGGGCAATATAATTCAGTCGTCCTAGAAAGCCTCTGACTTCTTTCTCCGTCTTGGGAGCTGGCATCTCTTGTATGTCTTTCACTTTGGCAAGATCCACTTGAATACCTTTGTCGCTTACAACGAAACCCAGCAGCTTACCGGACCTTACCCCGAAGGTGCATTTGTTTGGGTTCAATCTCAACTTGTACAACTTCAACCTGTCAAACAGCTTTTGTAGATGGTCAAGGTGTTCCTCCTCAGTTTGGGACCTCGCAATCATATCGTCGACGTATACTTCAATCTCATGATGGATCATGTCATGAAATAAAGCAACCATGGCACGCTGATATGTTGCCCCAACATTCTTCAACCCAAAAGGCATGACCTTGTAACAAAAGGTACCCCACTGAGTAACAAAAGTGGTATTTTCCATGTCTTCAGGAGCCATCTTGATTTGATTATAACCGGAGAAACCATCCATAAATGAGAATACCTTATGCTGAGCAGTATTGTCAACCAGAACGTCGATGTGAGGCACAGGGAAGTCATCCTTAGGGCTTGCCCTGTTCAACACCCTGTAGTCAACACACATTCGGACTTTACCATCTTTCTTTGGTACCGGAACCACATTGGTGACCCACAGAGGGTAAAAAGTCACTGCTAGAAAACCGGCTTCAAATTGTTTCATAACTTCGGCCTTGATTTTCTCAGACATCTCCGGGCGCATACGGCGAACCTTCAGTTTTACCGGAGGGCAGTATTCCTTGGTAGGCAGGCGATGAACCACAATGACAGTATCCAACCCAGGCATATCTTCATAAGACTAGGCAAAAATCTCAACATAGTCATGCAGCATCTGAATCAACCGATGTTTCACACTAAGCTCCAAATTTGCACCGATCTTGACTTCCTTCTTGTCTGTCTCAGTACCCAGATTCACCGTTTCCACTGGCTCTTCATGTGGCTGAATGGACCTCTCTTCCTGGAGTAGCATTCTTGCAAGTTCACCAGGCACTTCGCAATTATCTTCACCTTCGTCTTCGGCTAAGTTGATCGTATTTTCGAAGTCATAACCGGCAGTAGCAGAGTCGTTACCAGTGAGATCCAGAGTGGATGGAAACCTGTATATGTGAGTGTGTGTAAAATAGCTGTTTTGCAATATATAATAAAGAAAAACAAGGAGCGCAAAATGCAAAAAAACGTCCAATGCTTTTATTAATGATATATGAAAATGACACACAAAAGCCCTCACAAATGAAGCCACGGTGCCCCGGGTAAGACACCGGGCCATAAAGTTTCAAAACATTGTCTGTTACAAATTCAAAACAAAGAGTTCATTACTGGGTAACAAAAGTAATAGGGATGAAGTCCTTTGTTGTCCAGTTGCTTGGTCCACCGTTGGTCGTAGGATAGATCCAGTTGTCGAATTCAGACTCCTCCATATCATCTTCAATGGCATTTACTCTCGAGTTGCTGATGAACACAGGAGGTCTTCCCATCCTTGCACTACGAACAGCCCTTTGAGCTTCTGCCGTGAAACCCAAACCAAACTTGTTAGTCTTCTGAGTGAAATCAGGAAGTCGGCCCCAGTTTGAATACTCACCCTTCTCAATAACAGCTCGGGCGTCCTTTAAGAAAGCCATCTTCATAGGAGAATCTTCAACCACAGTCTCAGCTGATGCCAGTGTCTGAGGAACCTCTTCAAAGTGCTGAAATGGGGTCTCAATGAACTCCCCATCCATCTCTACGTATCTGAACGAGTTGAGGTGGCTGACCATATACTCTTCCTCCCCTTGTACTGTCATGATCTTCCCTCTGACCGGGTACTTCAGCTTCTGGTGGAGCATTGAGGTTATAGTTCCAGCTTTGTGGATCCATGGACAACCCAACAAACAAGAATAGGATGGTTGAATTTCCATCACGTAAAATGTAGAATTGAAGACCTGAGAACCAACTTTGATTGGAATATCAACCTCACCATGCACCATCCTCTTAGACCCATCAAAGGTCTGGACGACAATGTTACTTGGCTTTAGCTCCAACCCTTCGCAATCCAGCCTATCTAGAGCTTTCTTGGGCAACACGTTCAATGAGGAACCAATGTCAACCAACACATGTGCAAGAGTAGTGCCACTGCATTGAATGGAGACATGCAAGGCATCGTTATGGTTCTTCCCTTTAGCAGTCAGATCAGCGTCAGAGAAACCCAAACCATTATCAGTAGTTAAATTGGCCACACAATCGGTAAACTGATCAGCTGAGGTCTCTTGCGACACGTGGGCAGACTTCAGGAAGGTAATCAGAGCCTTGGCATGGGCCTCTGAACACAACAACAGTGATAACATAGAAATCTTGGATGGGGTTTACCCCAGTTGCTCAACTACATTATAATCACTCTTCTTAATAATCTTCAAAATCTCTTCCATCTCCTGTTTGGAAGCTTCAATAGTAATGGTCTTCGGTGCCTCCGTCTGGGTAGGCGTATCAGTGGTGATCCCTTTGCCCCGAGCGCTAGATGACTCGGCGACAGGGGAAGGACTAAGAACTTGATCAGGAATGGCAGCAGGTACACTTGTAGATGTAATGACAACAGGTCTTCAGACAGTTGGTGGAGCAATATCAGGTGAGAAAAGTCTACCGTTGCGGGTGACTTTAGCAGGCTCAGTAATGTTGTTGACACCGGTATCAGCATCCAACTCTTGCTTAACTCCTAGAACATAAACATCTGCCCCATAATGCCAAGGGACAGCTTTGTCAGAGGTGTAGGGGATGGGCCCCGGAACAGTGATGATTACAGGCGCGATCTTCGGAGTGGATGTAATTCTAACAGGCTTCCTCGAGGGAGCCTTGGAAGAATTGTCGAAAATGGTAATAATGGCAACTTATTCAATAGGAAAGGAGGGAACAGCTGTTTTCTCAAACAGGATCTCCTTGCTATCCATCAGGATTTGGATACCTGACTTCAGCAATGGGCAACCAGTAGGTAACACAGAACACATATGGAAATCTTCGCCACATCCCGGAAATAAACCGGCTAGCAACAGGTTCTTCTTGACAGTCATCAGAGGGGTAACAATATCGTCCACGGAAACTACAAACAAGTCTTCCTCTACAGCATTTACTCCATGTTTGGGAATGGGAGAAGTCACAACATTAGGCCTCTCGGGCACCTCAAAATCAATCTCCTTTGCATCAATTAGGTCTTGCACCCTGTTCCTCAAAACCCAACAATCATCTGTATTATGCCCCGGGCTATCGGAGTGAAAAGCGCAGCGGGCATTAGGGTTATATCTTGGTGACGTTGTATTTGAATTCTTTGGAGCTTCTTTTATAGTCACCAGATTGGTCTTCAGTAACTGTGGCAGAATCTGAGACAAAGTCATGCTGAGATGAGTGAATTGTCTTCGAGGTCTCTCGTCCCTTTGTTGGTTGTGATGTTGAGGAGTACCAGCAGGTTTTGAAATAACAACCGCATTGACAGCTTGGCAGTGTTCAGGTCTATTCTGTCTTCTTGAACTGTAGACAGCACTGGACTCTTTCTTAAATGGTTTCTTCTCGGTGCTCGATGAAGCACCCTTCTGTATCTTCCCAGCTTTAATACCAGCTTCAATCCTCTCACCAGTCAAGATAAGGTCTGTAAACCCGGCTGAAGAGCTTCCAATCAAATGGTTAAAGAATGGACCAGATAGGGTCCCCAAAAACATATCAACAAGTTCACGATCAGCTAAAGGTGGTTGCACCCTTCCGGCGAGGTCTCTCCATTTTTGAGCATACTCTTTAAATCCTTCACCCGTCCCTATTGACATACCCTGGAGTTGGGTACGCGTAGGAGCGAGGTCGGAGTTATACTGATATTGCCTATAGAACGCAATATCCAAATCCTCCCAGCTGCGGATACTGGCTCCGTCCAACTGATAGAACCACTCAAGCTGAGTCCCTGAAAGACTGTCTTGAAAGAAATGGATCCACAAGTTCTTATCAGCAGTGTAAGGTTGGATCTTCCTCACATATGACCGGAGGTGCAGCTTTGGACAGGAAGCTTCGTCATACTTGGCAAAGGCAGGTGCCTTGAACTTATGGGGAATCACCACCCCAGATGATAGACCTAGATCTCCGAAGTCCAGACCGGGAACCTTCTGTATTTCCATAGCGCTCAAACGGTCTTCTAACGGTTTGTACTTATCCTCAGCAGGAGGATACTGTTCTTTATCATAGTCCATCTCGTTGTCGGAGACAATAGGGCTAGGATCCCTTCTTTCTTGTGGACTATCCTTCCCCCCAGATGAGGTGGTCGGATCAACCTCATTATGCAGCCCGTTTCCAAACCTGCGTCCAGTATTGAACAGGATGGTCTTCTTCTTCTTCTTCCTCTCTTTCAGAATCAGGGTCTTCAGGTCCTGCTGACCCTTAGCTAGGCTCATGACCAACTCTTGAAATTGGGCATTCTTGGCCTGGAGGGCCTTGATAGCTTGCTCAGTGGAAGGTTCAGTAGACATGATGATTGCTGAAATAAACAGCGAAGAAGATAAGAGACCTGTAAAAGGGTACCTGTTTATGAAGTGCATGAGATGAAATGCGTATGATTTATGATTTCAAAGACAATCGGGATTCAAATTTGTAAACAAGAAAGGAAACACACTTTATTAGATTTAACTTCAGAATTTAAATTGTTCAACAAATTTCCCTTAGGCGTTACAAGAATGGAAATACTGAAAAGTAAATAAAAACTGTAAAAGAAATCATCAAAGGTCCATCAATGCTCCCATGGTCTCTTCTTCTCAGTGCGGACATAATCATTTAGGATCCGCTCATTTTCTAGTTGCTTAGTCAGCTTCTGGATCTTCTGTTCTTGTTCATTGAACCTCTCCCGATAAGAATCATGTTCTTCCCGCAGTTGCATCCAAGACCTCTTTAGTGTGCCGATATCAGTGGGCATATGAGGATGGAGGATAGTTGGAAGAACCCCGTCTTTATCAGCAACTTCAAGAGTAACAGGCCTGACAGCTTCATATAGCATACCTAACTTCTGGGCACGGATACGGACCCATATGAGATATGGCTCCATTGGCAGAGAAATCTTTGGTCCCAACTCATGTGGGTCAGATTGGTGAACTCTATCCCAAGCCCTGATGAATCTATGACGCAGCTCGTCGCTATCTCCCTGGAAATCAAAGATGATATGAGGCATCAACATCTCATGAGGCCCTTCTCTTCTGGCTTTTCCAAACTGACGGGGAGCTAAATATAGGTTATAAGAGATTCCTCCATGGGTTCCGATCAATGGAACATTAGGATACTCTCCACAACGATCAATGATAGTCACCTCATCCAAGCCTTTGAGAGTCCAGATAATGTCATTATTAGTAAGAGACATTACTCTACAAGCCCAGCCCATTCCTTCTTTGTTCTTTAGTACAGACTTCGGGAGGTGCGAAATAAACCACCTCGACAATAAATGAGCACAGCACATCAAAGTTCCCCGCTTTCGGGCAGTACGGGCATAGAGCTGATGAAGAATATCACCCAAGAGAGTGGGTACAGGGTTCCGAGAGATGAAGATCTTTATGGCATTAACATCAACAAAAGTGTCAGGATTTGGAAACAATACCATACCATAAATCAAGAGAGCCAGAATGTCCTCGTACGCCTTGAAGTCTAAGCTATCCCAGAAGTAATTAGCTTTGTCAATCAGAAACTTAGCCAAAAAACCCTTAGCTCCACTTCTAGTCTCCCAGTTAGCCATTACCTCTTCTTTGGTCAAGTGAAGGGCTGCAGCAATTTCTTCGGGCTTAAGAGTCTTTTCCCAACCAGTAAATGGAGTCTTCTCCAAAATAGAGATACCGAGCAACTCAGAGAATTCTTCCAGGGTAGGGACCAGCTGGAAGTCTTGAAAGATGAAGCAATGGTATAGCGGATCATAAAATTGGACCAAGACGCTCATCATTTGTTCGTCCAATTTTGAGGTGACTAAACTGAGAAGAGAACCATGCCTCCTGATGAAGGAAGTAGTGTCTGGAATCCTGACAACCAACTCTTTAAGCAAAGTAGGTACTTGAACAAAGTTGATCCGGATAGTATTCCTACGCATGGGCATCATGATGTCCTACAAAACAGAGCAAAGATGTAACCCTCTTGTCTTTGAAATAGGTTAGTCCTTATGCAAGATATATGCAATGTTATGATGTTATGATGTCATGGTAAAGGCACACCACAAGTATTCACAAAAGGCAAACATGGTAAAGGCACATAAGTCACACAAAAGAGCCCTTAGATTTCAGGCTGGCATGAAGCTTAGGTACTACCCTCTTTCAGTTTCAGTTGGTTAAGACTTGTCCTAAAAAATAGTAACCGGGTTCTAGAGGATCTCAATATCACTGACTACCCTTAATCGGTCATAATTCCAGTTTAGCAACCTTTTCTTGCGGCCGGAATCATCGCGAGAGTTTAGTCTCAATGAGTGTAGCATACTACTACTGTTCTATGGCCAAGTTGGTCAATTTAAGGTTCTAAGGTCAGTTGGTGCTTAATGACTCCTTAGAAGACCCATATTCTCCTCGTTCCAACACAAGGGATATCGGTACAGACCAAGGTGACACACCAACGTAGCTACTGCTTCATCCGTGTCGGTCTACATCGGACAGATCCCTCACAGTTTATTGCTACTTACCTAAAGGGTATCCCCAGATCCGGGTTAGGATCTATAGAACTCCGATACAAGCCCACAAAATTTAAAGTATACAAAGCATACAATTGAAAACACAAGTGATCTAATCCTAGGGTACACCTCACTTATATATAATTCCCCAGCAGAGTCGCCAATTCTGTGATCGGTGGGAATGAGAACTGACTGTTTTGGAATGCTAGTTCGCGTTTGCTTTTTTTTTTTGAAAAATGTCGCGATAAGCAAGAGTCGCCACCGTCTTTTATTTTATCCAACAAGGAAAGGACAAAAGCACAGAAAAATTCCTTTTTGAGATGTTTCTCGGGTTCGGGAGGTAGATTATAGAAAGGGAAGGTATTAGCACCCTTTCTATCCGTGGTTATCCACGGGCTCTTAGGTACTTGCTCATTATGTTTTCAAAAGTTTGTTTTTCTTTGTGTTTGTGGGTTTGAAAAGGGTTTTTGTTTTGAAGAGAGTGTAAGTGTAAAAAGTTTTATTTTGTTTTAAAAGGAGCAAGTATTTAAGAACCATCTACCTACTTAAAAAGGAATTAAACTGTACAAGTGTCCTTTAGACAGTGTTATCCCACTATTGAGGAGTAGGTAGCATCGTCGTTGGAGTTTTCGGGTCAATTCGATTAAGGTACGTGTGGTCACTAAAGCAATGTTAGGATGCCTTAGCGGTAACCCTAATGTCTTAGATCATTTTTTCCGAAGCAACCGTTTCGAGGCAACTTATGATCTTTGGACAAAAGGACGACTTCTAAAACTTCCTATACTCAATGACCACGTTCGAGGCAACCAAGTGAGGTGTACCCTAAGAGTGGCATGTGCGAGTGTATTGTTTTTCAGTTAATTTTATCTTTGTACATGTCATGGGTGAGCTACTGTTGATATTAAATTAAGGATTAATCTTGTCATGCATAGCCTATTATTCAAACATCTAACAGTTAATGGTTACGGAAATTAAATTGCGAAAGATAAATCTAAGCTATTACAACCACATCGAAAGGCATAAAAAATATGAAGGGAAAAAAATAAGATAAAAGTAAGAAAAATGAGTGTCTTTCGACCCAGGCAGTAGCACCCTTCGACTTGAATTTCGTTGGTCTCCTTCTATTGGGGCTAGCACCAGTGAGGTTCTGTCCTTCGATTGGCCTGGAAGTCAGTGTATGGTGAAGCCTTCTGGTTCTGCCTTGTTGCCTTGTTGTCTTCTTCGACTGGAGGTTGAAAGTAGTGAGGGAATGCCTTTCGACTGAGCCTGGAAGCCAGTGAAGGCATGCTTTTCGTTTGGGCCTAGAAGTCAACATGGTTTTCCTCCTGGTTGTCTCTTTCGTTTGACCTGGAGAAAGAGGGTAGAAGCCAGAAGCTTCGTTTCATATTTCCTGTTTCATGTTTCTTTCATTTAAAGCTATTAAATGGAAACATGGCCTGAGGCCATGCTAGTATTTGTCTTGCAAACAGTTTAATAGTTAAAACTAGTTCAGGTAAACAGAAAGCAAAACGAAAAGTTTAACTCTAAAAAACATGTTAAAAGGGGGGAAACCAAAGGAACAATGGTATATACATGCTTGAAACAAACGAAAAGATTATTTACATGTTGTGCCATGAAATGAAAGGTTCAAGGGTAAGAGTGACTTACCCTGATGGAGGCTTTGAATGGGAGTGGGACCTTGAGTGGAGGCCCAAGGTTCTGGATTTGAAAGAGGGGGATAACAGCTGTGCTTGGAATGCTGGATTCGAAGGAAGGAAAAAAAACAAGTGTGATGCTTCTTTCCAAACTCGATTCAAAGGATACTGAAGAGTACTTGTTCTTCAGAATCGAAGGAAGTAAGTATGTGATTCTGGGTTTGTTCTCACAAGTGTTGAAGGGACTTGAGAGATTTGTTGTGTTTGAGAAAATTTGGGTGATTCGTTCCTCTGGTCCAAAGATCCTCCTTAAACATGTATTGGAGCCTCTTATTTATAGGCAAAGTTGGCTGAAGCTTTGGAGGGAAAACAAAATAATTTGAACAATTTGAGTAAACTGCTCTTTGTAGCCTTCGAGGGACAGTGGTTGTATGCTATTTAGGTGCAAGAATGGGGCAGTGTTTCAAGACTGTTGTGCAGCAGTTTTGGCCAGTGTACCATGCCTGAACTTGGCAGCAAGCATCTTTGAATATTTCATCCTTTCATTTTGACCCTCCTTCGACCAGATTCTTCTTCCAACATATTGTTTGACTTTCTTCCAACAAGTGTCCTTCGAACGAATCACCTTTGTGCATCGTTTGAAGGTGCCAAATGTGTCTTAAGGTGGGGCTTTGTAAATCCTTCGAATGGGCCCTCAAGCATGTCCTTCGAATGGGATTCTGAGACGTGTCCCTTGAATGGGTCATGTATGCTTCTTTGAAAAGGGAAAAATGTGTCCTTCGAATGGACTAGTCAGGCGTACCCTTCGACAGGGACTCATATGCATGCCCCTCAAGTCCACCACTGTATGTCTTTTGAAGGGGTCATCAACCATGTGCTAAAGTTTGTCAGGGATGGAAATGCAGCACACTAAATGTTGTCCAGTCGAAGCTAGTACAAACGTAGTCAATGTTTTGTCGAAGCCTTGTGGTCGAAACAAGCTAATTCCCAGTCGAAGCTTGTATTGAAGAAAACATATTTCCAAATCGAAAGCTCATGCTCGAAGGAAGCATATTGCCCAATCGAAGCTTGGGTCGAATCAAACATAAAGGGAGTCATTGCCTTTTAGTGTGAGGGAAGTTCTTGGCTTCTGAATCGAAGGGTGTTTCTAAACTTGCACTCGAATGAGGCTTTAAGTTCAACATGAAGGACATATCCAAGTTGCATTCGAAGGATGTTTCCAATCCAAATGAAGGATGTACCTAAACTTGCACTCAAAGGAGGCTTTAAGTTCAAAATGAAGGACATGCCCAAGTTACATTCGAAGGAGGCTCTTGCTCAAAACGAAGGATGTAATCCAAGTTGCATTCGAAGGAGGCTCTTGCTCAAAACTAAGGATGTAATCCAAGTTGCATTCGAAGGAGGCCAAGAGTCAATCGAAGGGTGCTGAATCGAAGGAGACCTGTTTTCCTCCAAATTTGTCAAAATGTTATTTTTATCTGTTTTTCTCCATTTTTGACAGTTTCCTTTTAATTTTGGTACTGGAAAATTCCAAAGTACTTGTGCAAGCTTGAACCTTGAGAATCCTTGTGAGAAAGGCCTTGAAGAATGAGAGGGAAAATTTTGGGGTACAACAACTGTCTAAAGGATAGGAGGAAAAGAACATATTTTCGAGTATATAGTAGATAGTTGTTAGAAGTTTGCTCAAAATATCTTTGCACTTACACAAAAAACTACTTTTCAAAAAAAATTTCAAGACACTTTGTATACTTTCTCCATATTCCCGAGAAACATTACAAAGTCTTCCATACCAAGGAATTTTCAAAACAAACTTTCAAATACACAAAGCACAAAGGTATTTCAAAATGAGCAAACCTCTAAGAGCCCGTAGATAACTACAGATGGAAAGGGTGCTAACACCTTCCCTTTCCATAATCTACCCCCCTTACTCATAAAATTCTCGAAAAGGTATTTTTATGTTCTTTTCACCCATTCCTTAATTTGGATAAAAGAAAAGTCGGTGGCGACTCTTGCTTACTGCAAAATTTGCAAACACAAACGGAAAACCAGTATAACAGTCAGTTCTGCCACCACATCACAGCTTAGTATCAGAAAAAGATATAAGTCAAAAATGTTGGGTTATTCGAGAATGAAGAGTTGAATCGACAAAATATAACTCAGTCCTCTCAGAAGTATGTTGTAGGTCTTTCTTGGACCGTTTGGATTTGTCAGAGGGAGCAGTCAAATCCGCTGAGCATTTGTGACTCTGATAAACAAGGAAACAAGGAAAATATTAGTACAGTTCAAGGCATAAAAGACGTGGAAACAAGAAGCATAGAAGTACACCTATAGAAGAAGCCTTCTTGAGTGATGAAGAAATGGGTTCATCGTCGGATGGTGTATGATCAGGGATAATCTACAAGAAGTTGGCTAAGTCATATATGCCAAATCAGGAATGATAATTGACAGAAAGTTGTGTCTAAACCTGTTTCGTTGAAGGTTTCGGCTTTCCGACAGAAACGGGACCCGCCTGATCTATTGGGATAGCTGTAAGGCAATTATAAAACAATTAAATAAGCAACCAAATCAAAACGAGCAGGGGGGTAAGCTTTCCAGAAATTGTTACCGATTTTTGTGGTCGAAAGTACTCTAACATATCGGAGATCAAAATGAAGATGCTCTGAGTAGTTAGGTAGATAATACTTCGTTGATACCACTCTATCGGCCTTTTTCTTATAGGAATTTTGCATATCAGATAATGAGCAATACCACCAGTCAGGAATAGGTGGGCCAAAGGCCAAAGCCAAAGGGCTAGATGGCAAAGGAGGAAATTTGATGTTTCCAAAATGAAGAGCGTAAAGATATTTGTCTTTCGCATAACCAGGAATTTTAAGTGTCGAGATCCTATCGGTTACCTTCTCCTTTAATTCGACAGCAGCCTCAAAAATGGTTCGACGAAGATTATTAGGATGATACACAACTCGGAAGTAATTCTGGAAAGCTCGAATTTATTTAACATGAGTAATCTTACACTTGGTCGATTTCGCCTGCAAATTGGAAAAAGTTGTAGTTAGTTCAACCAACTTTACATCAGGATCACCAATGAATGTAGCAAAATATGACTGCCACCAAGTCTCAAATTCTTTGGTGTGATAGAGAGATGGTTGGAAAGGAGTGAGTGTAAGTTTAGGCCTTTGTGCCCATATGTTTCTAATATCATCTTTGATCATTTCGAAAGGTTGGTCGATATGATGTCTATCAGCAGCTCGTGAGAATTGAACAAAGACTTGGGGACAAGTTGACAAAGTCCAAATTATCGAGCCACCAGGTTAGGTTGATAGGCGACCAAGCCTGGATTCACACCGGAAATCACAAAAGACAGAAATTAGGGAGTTAAGTAACACCTCCAGAGAATTAGGGAATTTTTCCTGTCTTCTTCTCTTGCAGGTGGGAAAGCTCTAGTGAACCACTCTGGACCATCTTTTCTATCATGAAATAGGGCCGTAGAGGGTGTGAAATCGAATCTTGTTAACATGATGTTGACAAGAAGGTGGATAATCCCGACCTCTTTTGCTAGTTTCATTCCGGCAATCAAGGCTTCATATTCAGCTTAGTTGTTGCTAGTTTGGAAATTAAAGCACGGTGAATATTCCAGGACCAAGTCAAATGGCCCTTCTAACACAACACCAGTCGCACTACACATAAGATTGGATGATCCATCCATGGCATAACCCATTTTGTAGACGTCTCTTCATTCACCGGAGCACTCAGTTCTACCAAAAAGTCGGCAAACACTTGAGACTTTATGCTAGTGTGTGGGGTGAACTCTATGTCATATTATGAGAGTTCCGCATCCCATGCCACCATCTGTCCTGCTAGGTCTGGCTTCTTCAAAATTTGCTTTATTGGGAAATTTGTTTTCATCAGGATAGGATGACCCTTGAAATAGTGCCTCAGTTTTCTTGTTGTTACCACCAACATCCAAGCTAGTCGCTCAATCTTCTAGTAACTAAGCTTTTCCCCTCGTAGTACCTTGCTGACGAAATAAACCGGCCTCTCACGTGACTCCCTATCTTGGACCAGAATCAAGCTTATGGCTTTATCAGATACAACTAGATAAAGCACCAGAGGTGTATTTTCCTTAGGTTAGACCAATATAGGGGGAGGCGACAAGAACGACTTGACTTCTTGGAAAGCTCTATCACAATTGTCGATCCACTAAAAGTCAACCTTCTTTTTAATTGCTACGAAGAAGTGAATCAATATGTCACCTGTACACGACAGAAAACGAGATAAGGAGGCCAAACGGTTGGTTAGTTGCTGGACTTCACAAGTAGATTTCGGGCTCCTCATGTCAATGATCACGTGGCATTTGTCTAGATTGGTTTCTATTCTCTGATTCATGGGCATGAGCCCTAGGAACTTCCCGGCCTAGAATGCATTGAATGATGGTCTCCTGATTATGATGTTGTATGGACATGCTACATTGACAATCAAGTACCATATTCTAACTACTTTGGCGTTTTCCTTCGTTTTGAATACAGTTAGAACCAAAGGTGCCAGAGTACCTGCACCTGCTCTCCGAAAACCTCGACTAAGGTCCCATTGAATGGTAGCAACTCTTTTGAGTCAAAGTCCATTCCTTTGAAGGCCTCCCAGTACATCATGTAGGCTAAGCTTCCGGGATCAACTAGCACCCGCTTAACACTCCAATTCCTGATCTTAACTTTAATGACCATGGGGTCATTTTTGTGTGGCAGGACTCCTTCTGCATCCTCACGGGAGAAAGTGGCAACCCCGAGATCTCCACTTTTATTTGTCCATTCCAACTGAGCCACATGTATTACATTCTGGGAATACCTCTTTCGTGTCGAGCTGGTGGAGCCTCCTTCAGCAAGTCCTCCAGAGATAGTATTGAGAGTGTGTCGGGTCAGTTGCGCTTCTCGGACTTCATATGTTTCCTTTCCTTTCTTCTTGACATAAGACAACAACTTTCTCCTTTGATCATTTTCTCAATTTCCTTTTTCAACTAATGACAGTCCTCAGTGTGGTGTCCCCGGATTCGGTGATACGCACACCAAGCCTCGATGTCATCCCCCAAGATTGTGTTTACTCCATGGGGACGCCAAGGTCTAGGAAGCAAGTTGAGTTAATTTACATCTCTCCAGATGTCCTCTCTTCTGGAATTTAGAGGAGTGAGGTTTTCGTCCGAAACCAAAGGTCGTCGGGATGGCTGGTGAGGAGGCTGCTCCCTAGGTGGTGGTCAATCACGGGACCTGATCTTCTCTTTCTTCTACCTGGAAGCTTCTTCCTAGGCCCTTCCTTTTTCTATAACATCTCTAGTTCTCTTTTCCATGTTACTATCTTCTCCTTTTACATAGCACTAGGCCCGAGTGATTATCTCGTCCATGCCGGCATCCGGTTTTCTGGGCCAGTGACTAATTGAATTGGCTAGCCTGGAGACCATGCTGAAGAGCTGCCACGAATATCTTTTGATTAGGATGGGAGACATTTTCGATGTCGGCTTTCCAAGAACTACTGAACCATCTTCTTGGTGAATTATTGGTAGCTGATAATAGAATTCCCAGGAAGGCTCATGTACCACCTCAGGGCCGAATCCTTGAAGTTGTCGGGCATAAGCTTGTACTTCAGCAAATTGTTAGTCCCGATTATTGCCATCATATTATTAATAGCACTTATATGCTCATGGGGATCATATTTGCTATCGTGTGTTGTAAATGTCGGAGGTTCAAAATTCTCTAGAACTTGATCGTCCCAAATATCCTGGGATAATGGCTGAGGCTCCAAAAGCTCAAGCCCTAGGTCGCCATCGTCCTGGCTCTTTATTTGCAGGACCTGGACACTATCCTACAACATATTGTTCTTTTGTGCCATGCTTGGAGGGGAGTCCTCATTAGGAGACATTGCTCAAAGGTGTTTGGATAATGCGGACTAGGGAAGTTTTACCTGGCCCCACGGTGAGGGCCAAATGTTCTTGCTAAACACCAAATGGGTGACTTCTCCGCTAGTTGAAGTTAATCGGGGAGAGCCTCAAGTAAGTGGGAGTGAATTTTTTATGATACTAAGGGATTTGGAGGGTCACACAAGTATGCGTGAGTTCCAAGCGACGTGTCTTACTTACCCCTTAGTCGGGAGCCCTATATAGAGAGGTATTTGGACCTCATTAATCACTGCATGCAACTGTTGTGGCTCTCCATCATGCATAAATGAGTTGACATTAAGGAAATAAACGTCAGTCGTTGCCAATGATGGCAGTTATCATAATGCACACCGCCATGTATTGATAAGCGGTTACACCCTTAACGGACCGATCACTCTATAATGGCCTCATCAAGGTTGGGCTCTATGTAACCTCTAGATCCAGGGATAAGTCCGGCTGGCGCCTCTTCATCTTTCTCGATGGCCGACCACATATGCCTCTGGCTATACAACTCGACTCATGCATGATGATCTTAAGCCGAGGTATTACCTGACTAAGCATTTATTTGTCCTCTTTAGCCTTCTATCCATGTCTTGCCTTCTACTCCCAGAAAACCACTTTTCACCCAAAAAAAAGGAAATATAGAAAATAAAATAAAAAAATAATACTTGATTGGCTTTAGAGTGCAAATTTTACGGTTCTTTTAAGTATTCAATCCTCTTTTACCTTGATCGTTCGAAAGGTTACCGCCAATCTCAATCTCTGGTAAAAGAAAATTAAATAGGGGCAGCTGTTGCACCCCAAAATGTTCTCTCTTCATTTTCAAACCTAATTGGCTTATACTTCATCATCATATGCATACATGCATGTCATTGGGTCTATATTCATGGAATCCAGGCATTTTCTCTTTGAAAAGAACTGTGAAAGTTGATTGTTCTGTTAAACAGCATTGTGAAGCAGAATCTAGGGTTTTTAGATTTTTAATGCACGCCGCACGTATTCTAATCTATTAAATCAGCAATTAATAAATTCATCATCATATCAAGATCTCATGTGTTCCAACATGTTTTTAATTTCACTTGAAATCAAGTGTTTTGGTTAATTTGAGACAGTGTAGACAAAAATTCAGTATCTTGCATTTCAAGCTCAGAAATTCACAACTTGAGATTAGAAAATGGTTTCCGAATGACTCTTCAGTCATTATAACCATATCGAGATCTTCTTCAATTCATCTTTTCAAGTCGAAGGCTAATTTTGTGAGGAAGAATTTCCAAAGTGCCAAATACCTGAAATGCATTATACAGTGGATTTGTTGGTTCGCCGGTTTTCAGATGTTTAAAAATTTGTAACTTCTGACTGGAAGATCATCTTTGAGTGGCTGTTAGAGCTTCTAAATCGTCTTGTTATTTCCTTTTACTTTCATGTTCGGCTCAGAACCAATTCATTGAGGAATATCTCTGACTGTGCGAGTATTCTGAAGATTATACGGAGGAAATGTCGTGAAATAGTGTGTTAAACCGTTGTTTTTCAGATGTTTAAAAATTTATAACTTTATCCCAATTCGATGTTTTTTGGATGGTAGGTTAGGAAAAAATTCATTTTAATTTTATCTTTGATTCATATGTTGGGGTCAGAAGTTGATTTTTTGTAGAAGATCTCTGAAAGTAGGAATTACCAGAGAAAATTGCACTCCAAAATGGTTTTCTACCGTACCGTTTCTGGATATTGAAAAATTTGTAACTTTCTCAATTCTTATCATAACATGATGATTCTTGAAGTTTGAGATCACAAATTTTATGAGCTACAACTTTTCTTCAGATCTTGAGTTCGGATTATGCTTCAAAGACTTCGGTTTGTGGCATGCTTCTTTAAGTGTGCATGAAAATAAGCTGAAATTTTGAATGCGGTAAAATAAGTTCATTGTTTCTCGCCATTCGAAAAATCATAACTTGTTTGATTTTTATCATATCGAGATGATTCTTTCGGAACGACATCACCGATGATTTTGTTTCAGAATGCGCATCCGGATTCTGCACCGAACATCATGAGCTTGTGGTTTGTTCGCGCGTCGTACACAAAATAAGCTGAAAAATTTTGCACTATGAAATTTTACACTGCGTTTCTCTCTGTTCAGGGCAATGTAACTTGCTCGATTTTTATCGTATCGGGACGATTATTTTGGCACCACATCACAAATTTTGTCATCAACAACTTTGTTTCAAGTTCTGCGTTAAGATTTTGCATCGATTGTTAAGAGCTCGGGGTTTTGATATTGATAGTGCATAAAATAAGCCGAAAACTCAATTTTTGAGCCAAATTATATATATTTAAAATTCAAAATTCAAACACAATTACTCTCATATTTTCACATCTCAAGTATCAAACTCACATTTTTCTCTTAATTCTATTAACTTTCATCAAGAACACCAAAGAAAAAACTCAAAAAAAGTTAAATCTTCATATCCTTCCTCTCAAGCATTTTCGCAAGCTCTCTATATACTCCCTAGCTCTATGTGCCGCCGACCACCAGTACCTCTAGCCATCCATCTCCCTAAGTCGCGGAAAACCTTTGTCGGTATCTCCCCTTCCGTCGCGCAATTTTCCACGAACATACTCCCTCTGTCATCGCAACCGTGCGGTTGCTCTTCTTCCTCCATCCATCATGTATTCCAACGACATCTTCCTTCCTCCATGCACTTTTCCAGTCAGCATCTCTATCTTCACCTTCGATACGCTTTTGCTTTGGTAATTTCTTAAATCACCAATTGAATTAAGTGCTTATCTTGGTCATTTATTTTAGGTTTAGAGATTAATTGAAATATGTGATTTCAATTTTATTTAGATCTTGAAATTGGAGTTAATTGATGTTGATGATGATGAATAAATATGGAGTAGGATAGTCTATCTTGAATTGATGATAATTGTGTAAATTCGATAATTCTTGCGCGTCAAATAATTTTTTGTTCTTGATTACTTGATATTTGCGCGTCGATTTCATTTCCAATCAAATGTTTGTAGAATATTATTGAATTTCATGTGTTAATACATTAATTTGAATCGATTTGGTGATGATTTAAATTTTTTTGACATTGAAAATTTCTATTCAATTATTGTATCAACACTTGAATTATTTTGTTGGAAGCTTGGAACATTTGTTTTGATGTGAATTAATTGATTGCAAGAATTTGTAATTTCTAAGCGACATAACTTAAATGGGTGAACATATTTTCGTATTCGTTTGTGATTTTTAAATATAATTTTGATCGATACCGGTTCAAGTATGTGTTTCTTCCCGGAAAATACAAGTATCTTGAAAATGGCATTTCAAATATGATTTGATGCTTACTTGTGGTTATTTGTGCGTTTATTGATCATTAGTGATGATAATTATCGATTCCGGTATGTTTTTCTGAGCAATTTTGTGATATAGTGTAGTGCTGTACGGATTATGAAAACACACTTGGAATGTGATTTGATTATGGTTTAATGCACAAGTGAGGTTGCTTTGATGTTTGAGTGACATTTGTGTCGAGTTTTGTTGGTTTTGAATTGCATTTTGTGCGGTTTATGATATTGATGAGTTACAGTCCGAGATTTGCAAATGGTAGCATACTTTGGTTTTAATTCTTGAACTTTGCATAAATGAGTTTAATCGGGCATTTGTTTAGCATTAGTGATAACACTAAAATACACTGCGTATTTGACTCAGATTGCATACGTTTATTAGAGTTTTCTTATTATTTTCTTGGGTTATGTTTGTTTTTCGTCTTATTTTAAGGTACTTTGTCTTGCAAGAGCGCTTCTTAAGGAAACATATCCAAAAGAGCAAGAAGTCGAGAATTTTATGGAAAAATGCACACGAGGCGCTCAGTATGGCGGCCACCAAAGGAGGTGCCATGATGTGTAAGCTGTCAACCGATGGTTAACTACCACGCAATCACGATCTTCTCCATCTGTTCATATGGCGGGTGCCAAGCAGGGATGGCAGACGCCATCTTCCTTGAGTCTGTCCCACTCAAGAGCGGTTGGAGGGAAGCTTTATCTTTTTAAGAGATTTTGATTTTCTATAAATAGGCGTTTCTCATTTCATTTCTTCTTCATCTAACTTAGTCTGTGACACTAAGCCTAAACTCACCATTGTAAAAGCGATAATTCGTCACATCGGGGAATTATCGCACCGTAGTTGTAGTTAGGTTGGAGCATTGTATTGTTAATATTTCCGCCATTTTACTTTCCAATCAACTTTACTTTCAAGTGTACAAGTTTAAAGTCTACTTTCTAGTTGTACCAGATTAAAGTCTCCGATTTGGAGCAGGTTTCTTATTCAAGTTTTTCACATTTACATTGTACTTACCTTGCACTTGCTTTACTTTGTTTATTTCCTTGCTTTGTCTTTGTTTACTTGTTTATTATCTTGCACGATTTACTTGCTTGTTAAGTTTTACAAAATCCTTTATTTTCAAAGCATTTTCTTTACCGCTGTCTATATTTGAAAAAACCATCCGCACACCTAGCACTTATTTTCAACATGATTTATTCTATTATGTTGATTCTTATTTTCATGTCTGGATAAAAGTTTAAAGGCTAGGATGTAAGGATCATCGGTATGATGGTACTCCACTTGTCGTATCTTTAGAAATTCTTTAGGGGATATTTTGGATTTAATTCAAGTTTTCAGTACTTAGTTTGATCGGTAACTACGAAAGAAGAGCCGAGATATAGTTGGGTAAGATCGAAAGTTGTTCGACTGTTAAAGATAAACTTGGTTAGTTTTAACTGGTCAAAGATATAGAAAGCACTTTGTCTGGTTAATTAGGAGTTTTTAACACTATTAGAAAATGATTTTGAAACTATCTTCGGACGCGTTTATAGGTTTAAAATCCGGTTCCTTGAGCAAAAACAGTGGATTCCTTTTAAGTTAAACATTCCAAATCAAAATCACTATTCAACTTAGTCAAGAATTTAATTTCTTAAAATAGGTTTACTACTTTAACGCAAGAAGCACCTTTCATAAGTGACAATGGAAGGCATTAATTGGAGAGTAAACTCGATTCTAAATACACAAAAGCGACAATTCCTGTCAAATTGATTCTTCTCAAAGTAGAAAATATTGCCCATAAGTAATTATATTTAGAAACAATTGGAGTACTTCCTGACTGATGCGAATTACATTCAAGCCTGCATTTTATCTTAATTTATTTGCTTCATTATTTCTTTTCCTGTGCACTCAAACTACTTATTTGATTTGCCTTAGCTAAACAGTGTAACAATAGTAATCGATAGATTGACATATTGTCTTTGTAGGAATGATAATCTTTTGTATTACTTTGACGTTTTCTGTATACTTGCGGATAGTACCCGTCAATTAGCATCAAGTTTATTCAATTTTGATCTGAATTTTTGTGCATTTCATGTAATGATATAATATTGTCCGGTTTTCCTTTCAACATGTAAATTGTGATTTGATATCAATTTAATACATGTTTATGATTATTTGTTCGATTGTTGACCATTGATGTTGAGTTTTCTCACTTTTAATGTGATTATTTAAGTGGTTACATGAATCGATACTATGTTGCCCAGTTCGGTAAGTAATTAGAAACATGTGATCTAATTGTTGGTTTGTTTTCTTGATTTTCTTCATCATAAATATAACCAATTTCTCTCTTCCCATTTTGATTGACACCATAGATCATGGAAGCCATTTTGCTTCTCCCTATAATGTGAGTAACAATTTCTGAAATGCCTTATCATATTTGTATAAGATAGTTTCAGAAGACGGGGGAGCTTTAGACAGAGTTTCTTGAAGTTTTAAACATTTTTTGTTTAGAAAAGCATTTTCTTTTTCTAGAATAAAATTGTCTCCTTTTTGTTCAGAAACTTCTTTCTATAGCTTACCATATTCTTCAATTTCATATTCATGAACCTTCTGTAGGTTCTTGAATTTTCGTTGAAGTTTATGATAACTACTCAGAGATTCAAACAGACATAATTCTAACTCAGCACGAGAAAGTTCAGAAAATACCTCTTTTGAGTCAAAATCAATTTCTGTAGTGTTTCATTTTGACGTAGTAGCCATGAATGCTATGTTGGCATGCTCTTCTCATTTTATGAACCTTCAGAGTCGGAGTCATCGCATTTTGCCACGAGACCTTCCTTCTTGCCATTGAAACTATTTTTCTTGAAGCTTTCTTTTCTGGTCCTTTCTTTCTTGAGCGTCGGACATTCATTTTTGTGGTGTCTAGGCTTCTTGCACTTGTAACACGTTACTTCCTTGCTTACTCTTCCTCTTTTACATGTTTCTGAACAATCTCCTCTATTTTTGGATGCTCAGAAGTTGTTTTGTCTTTTTCTTCCAGAGTTGCTTGACTCTTTTGGATAGAAGGGACAATTTATCTTCGTCATCAGAAAATTCATCATCAGAATCTTCTACTTCTTCAACTTGGAAGACTTTGTTCTTTTTTGACTTGGTTCTTTCTGATCTAGATCTTAGAGCAATAGATTTTCCTCTTTTCCGGGGCTAATCTTCCTCTAACTCTATTTCATGAATTCTGAGAGAATTGACAAACTCTTCAAGAGTTATATTGTTCAGATCCTTAGATATCTTCAACGTAGTAACCATAGGTCTCCATCTTTTGGGAAGGCTTCTGATGATCTTTTTGAACTGATCAGTTGTGGAGTAACCTTTTTCCAGAACCTTAAGTTCTTCTACTAAGGTTTAAAACCTTAAGAACATAGTCTCAATAGTTTCTTTGTCTTCCATCTTGAAAGACTCAAATTTCTATATTAAGGCTAGAGCATTAGTTTCCTTGACTTGATCATTTCCTTCTTGTGTCATTCTTAACGAGTCAAGAATATCTTTTGTAGATTCTCTGTTAGTGATCTTTTCATATTCATTGTAAGAGATAGCATTGAGAATAATAGTTATGGCTTTGTGGTGATTCTTGAGTTCACGCTTTTGAACATCATTTATTTTGTTTCTGGGGATGAGAATACCAACCACACTAACAGGTGCCTCATAACCATTTCTGACAACATCCCAAAGATCTATATTGTATCCTAGAAAGAAACTTTCTAGTCTATCTTTCCAGTAATCAAATTTTTCTCCATCAAAAACATGAGGCTTAACAGTGTAACTATCACTTTCGTTTGTATTAGCAGCAGCAATAGAAGTTTCTCTCACACTCAATCCCTCTACACGGTTAATTGTTTGATTGAAAAATCAATAACATAGTCGGAGCTCCGATACCAATTGAAGGTTAGGAAAAACACAAGAAAGGGGGGTTTGAATTGGGTTTTCAAAAACTTTTTGCTTAGAAATTATTTACACAAACAATCAAGATAGACAAGCTAAGAAAGAAAAGAGACACAATCGGTTTATACAAGTTAACCTCAAACAAGGCTACTCTTATCCATCCGCCAAGGTGATTTCTCCTTCAAAAAGGACTTAATCCACTAATCTTGAAAGATTACAAACAAACGTCTAAGAGTTTAGAAAAACACCTTAGCCCTCTCAATTATATAGACTATCACTTAGTCACTTAAGGTAAACAAATCTCAATAGATTTACAATAGAAAGTGTTTACAATAGTGCTTCTAGAAAAGTAGGTTTAACACTACAATGAACACTATAACAATAGTAATCGATAGATTGACAAATTGTATCTTTGGGAATGATAATCTTTTGTATTACTTCGACGTTTTCTGTATACTTGCGGATAGTACCCATTAATTAGCATCAAGTTTATTCAATTTTGATCCGACTTTTTGTGCATTTCATGTAATGATATAATATTGTCCGGTTTTCCTATCGACATGTAAATTGTGATTTGATATCAATTTAATACATGTTTATGCTTAATTGTTCGGTTGTTGACCATTGATGTTGAGTTTTCTCACTTTTAACGCGATTATTTGAGCCGTTACATGAATTGATACTATGTTGCCCGGTTCGGTAAGTAATTGGAAACATGTGATCTAATTGTTGGTTTGTTTTCTTGATTTTCTTCATCATAAATATAACCAATTTCTCTCTTCCCATTTTGACTGACACCATAGATCATGGAAGCCATTTTGCTTCTCCCTATAATGTGAGTAACAATTTCTGAAATGCCTTATCATATTTGTATAAGATAGTTTCAGAAGGCGGAGGAGCTTTAGATAATGTTTCTTCAAGTTTTAAACATTTTTTGTTTAGAATAGCATTTTCTTTTTCTAGAATAAAATTGTCTCCTTTTTGTTCAGAAACTTCTTTCTATAGCTTACCATATTCTTCAATTTCATATTCATGAACCTTTTGTAGGTTCTTGAATTTTCGTTGAAGTTTATGATAACTATTCAGAGATTCAGACAGACATAATTCTAACTCAGCACGAGAAAGTTCAGAAAATACCTCTTCTGAGTCAAACTCAGTTTCTGTAGTGTTTCCTTCTGAAGTAGTAACCATGAATTCTACGTTGGCATGCTCTTCTCATATTCTGAACCTTCAGAGTCAGAGTCATCGCATGTTGCCACAAGACCTTTCTTCTCGCCATTGAAACTATTTTTCTTGAAGCTTTCTTTTCTGGTCCTTTCTTTCTTGAGCGTTGGACATTCATTTTTGTGGTGCCTAGGCTTCTTGCCCTCGTAACACGTTACTTCCTTGCTTGCTCTTCCTCTTTTACATGTTTCTGAACAATCTCCTCTAGTTTTGGATCCTCAGAAGTTGTTTTGTCTTTTCTTCCAGAGTTGCTTGACTCTTTTGGACAAAAGGGACAATTTATCTTCGTCATCAGAAAATTCATCATCAGAATCTTCTACTTATTCAACTTGGAAGACTTTGTTCTTTTCTGACTTGGTTCTTTCTGATCTAGATCTTAGAGCAATAGATTTTCCTCTTTTCCGGGGCTAATCTTCCTCTAACTCTATTTCATTACTTCTGAGAGAACTGACAAACTTTTCAAGAGTTATATTGTTCAGATCCTTAGATAGCTTCAACGTAGTAACCATAGGTCTCCATCTTTTGGGAAGGCTTCTGATGATCTTTTTGAACTGATCAGTTGTGGAGTAACCTTTTTCCAGAACCTTAAGTTCTTCTACTAAGGTTTGAAACCTTGAGAACATAGTCTCAACAGTTTCTTTGACTTCCATCTTGAAAGACTCATATTTCTGGATTAAGGCCAGAGCATTAGTTTCCTTGACTTGAGCATTTCCTTCTTGTGTCATTCTTAACGAGTCAAGAATATATTTTGCAGATTCTCTATTAGTGATCTTTTCATATTCATTGTAAGAGATAGCATTGAGAATAATAGTTATGGCTTTGTGGTGATTCTTGAGTTCACGCTTTTGAACATAATTTTTTTTGTTTCTGGGGATAAGAATACCAATCACACTAACAGGTGCCTCATAACCATTTCTGACAACATCCCAAAGATCTATACCATATCCTATAAAGAAACTTTCTAGTCTATCTTTCCAATAATCAAATTTCTCTCCATCTAAAACATGAGGCTTAGCAGTGTAACTATCACTTTCGTTTGTATTAGCAGGAGCAATAGAAGTTTCTCTCACACTCAATCCCTCTACATGGTTATGTGTTTGATTGAAAAATCAATAACATAGCCGGAGCTCTGATACCAAGTGAAGGTTGGGGAAAACACAAGAAAGGGGGGTTTGAATTGGGTTTTCAAAAACTTTTTGCTTAGAAATTCTTTACACAAACAATCAAGATAGACAAGCTAAGAAATAAAAGAGACACAATCATTTATACAAGTTAACCTCAAACAAGGCTACTCTTATCCACCCGCCAAGGTGATTTCTCCTTCAAAAAAGACTTAATCCACTAATCTTGAAAGATTATAAACAAATGTCTACGAGTTTAGAAAAACACCTTAGCCCTCTCAATTATATAGACTATCACTTAGTCACTTAAGGTAAACAAATATCAAAATATTTATAATAGAAAGTGTTTACAATAGTGCTTCTAGAAAAATAGGTTTAACACTACAATGAAGAACAAATGTGTACATATAAATATGAGCAACAACTCTTTGTGTTTTGATTGAGAATAAATGTTAATACAAAAATGAGCAACAACTCTTTGTGTTTTCTCTTGGAAGAAAAATTCTCACATAAATATTTTTGCACAGTAACTTCTTCTTTTCAATAGTGTTGTTCCAACTACGTTTTTCAATTCCTTGATCCTGGATCATTCATTATTCAATGAAATAGTCATCCCTTTATATAGTCTTCAAAAAGTAGACCATTTAGAAGGACAAAAATGTCACTTTCATTTGCCAGCTTCCATAATGGTAGCATGAGATCGTGGGAGACAAGAGCACAATAAATCTTTGATCGAACATACATTTTCACCAAATCATTGATATATTTTTTTGTTTGGAAATGATATTTTGGTAGATCTATGTGACCTACTCTTATTGTTTCTTTGATTGTCATAAAAATGATATTCTTTGTTTGAGACAACTTTCCAATAAATATCTCGTACTTCGTTTCCAATTACTATAACGGTGGCTATTGATGAAATTCTACTGAAGACAAGTGTGTGGCTTCTTAGTGGAAACCACCGCCTTACTCCAACTCTTCACGGGCCCAACCAATGGGATTCTTTTAGACCTTCTAGAAGTAGAATTGTCAATCATCATACCTTTACCTCTTCTTTTCTTGAGCCTTTTTGCTACTTCAGGAGCCAAACATTTGGTAATAGTCTCATAATCAAACACAATTACATCATCCTTCTTCTTGCTTCTTCTTTCACGGGCAACTTGCTCAGGAGTAGATTCATCTGGGTCTGCATTAGAGATCTTAACAACCCTAGCTTCTTCTTCCTTAGATATTTGAACATTTGACAAAATTCCAGCTTCCTTCAACACCTTGCAAACAAACCTTCTACTCTTAAGGTTGTTGTTATCATTTTCAGCAATATTCTCATAAAAAATAACTGGTCCAATAGGGTTCATCCTCTCAGACTCCTTTCCTAAGTCAATATTAGACCTATCCTTCCTATTATTATATAGAGAAGACTTACCAGAAGTCCTAACTTTAAATTTAGTAGTTAAACGATTCCTTTCATAGACCCTTTCACGTTCAACACTAGACAAAATACCCAAAACATCTGGAAGAGAATTAAGACATTAGCATTTTGACGCACAAAAAAAAATCTGAAACAATAAACTAAAATTTAAACTATTATACCAATCAAGTGGTCCATGTCAATGTTGCCAACAATATCTGGAAATGATACAATGAATATGGGGATATTGTTGTCAGTCCAGTTCCAATTTCTGTAACAACCGTGTCATTATGCAAATTCAATTTGAATTGGCTTTTTGTGGTACTAAACGCTCCAGTATTAGCGGCGACAGCAAATAACTTAAAATTATAAACAGCTCCCTCATGAATATTGTTTTCAAAGCGAGTCAACAACAAGACTTTTCTAATTAAAAATAAAGTTTATTTTTTATTTAAGATTAAAAATAATTACATATCCTTAACAATTTATAATTACATATTTAAAAGAGAGATAAATTTTAAAAACCATTGAACGAAAACACTATACCATCTTTTGAAAAACCATTGAACGAAAACACTATACCATCTTTTGAAAAATCATAATTAAATTTTCACCATGTGTTTCTATTCCGCTCGAAGACGCCCTAAAACCACCTTTTAAAAAACCATTGAACGAAAACACTATACCATCGCTAAACCCTATAAATCTTGTCTCCAACGAAGAAACTAACATCTTACTTCAAAGATTGTTACTCATCGTTCAAATATAATTAAAGGCGACAAAACAACAAAATATGAGACTAAGGTTGGTCAAAACAATAATTTCGACCCTTTGATTGCAACCAGAGCCATAAAGGATTAGCCACGGATCGATACAAGTAAATGAATATATCGTGACATTCTATGATGAGGAAAAAGCATAATCGTCCCACCCTTATAGGACAAGAAATCACCAAAGACACGAATTTGTGATACACCACATATTAACTCAAAACCTTAAGTTGTGTGAGTTCTCTCACTTACCTTTTCTAATCAATGTGAGACTTCTTCCTCACACTTGATTCTCAACATCCACCACCTGTGGGGAGTACTTTCGATACAAGTAAGTCGGACTCTTCACTCGAAATCAAATGCTCTGATATCAGAGTTGGCGGCAATTCAGGGTTCATTACGAGAGTATTTAACATTAGGACAAGAGCGACACACAAGTGAGAGAGACACTATATATTCACTCAAAACCTTAAGGTGATAGATGTGTGGATTCTCTTATTTACAAAATATTCAATCTTCTATTTTCTAATCAATGTAGAACTTCTTTCTCATACTTGATCTCAACACATTAAACACTTCATTCTTGAATAAAATCGTGTTTCGCTTAATCCACAACACCCAACAAATTACCAACCAAATGACCAATTTCTTCTTTGAAGACACTTCGCCTCACAATAAATTTCTAAACCACAACAAGTGTTCCAAAACATTCATAATTGGACCCAAAGGCACCCCCAACCAAAACATCACCTTTTTCCAAACCATTTTTGGAAAGGCACATGACATCAAAATATGATCCAACGACTCATTTGCTGAAAATCAAAAACCATGTACCCTTTCGTTACTGCTGGAAAGTATTCCCCTTATGACATTTTGCTCCTTTGTCGCCAACCTATCTCTATGTAACTAAATTTAAATTTTCAAATTGAAACAATGCAGTACCTGTAACTTCCACATTTTCTGGCAAGAATTTCCAACTCCAAAGGTTATCTGGAAATTCACTCATTTCCCCCTCTTGGTTAGACACACAAATTTTAAATTGCTTGTGCATACACGCAAATGGAAAAATAAATACAAGAAAAATAATTTAGTTAAATCATCTATTATCATTTTCTTTTAATTTATATATTTATTAGAGTGTGTCTAAACCTTATTTATACAAGATTGTATCCAAGTATTTCTCTTATAAAAATCCATTGGGCATGAGATAATGTATTCACATAAATATATCTTTACCTGGTGCCACTTTGTTCCCAAAAGAATAATGATTATTTATGCTGTGTATTCAATAAGCAAAGATTAGTTATGCTACCATTTTCTATTCATGACATAACTGCCACCGCAATGATTAATTAATTAATTAATTAATTAATTAAAACAGATAATTACACAAATAAAGCAAAGGCAAACACTTATTTGCACTAGAATGTCATCAACAGCAAACATTATTATAGTAATTGAAAATGAAGTACGGTAAAGTGGAAAGTTGTTTTTACTAGTTTTCAATCCTATCTATCTATCTATGATTTTGTTTTTCATTTTTATCTAATGCCATAATCGAAAAAGGAAAGCCATTTTCATAAGTGCTTGTTAAACTATTATTAATAAATTTCAATTAAGAAACAGAAACACATAAACTAACATATCCAAACAGTTTCTAAGGCGCGTTGGCACTGTTCCCTGCTTATAATATAAAAGAGTATAATTTTTTAAAATTTGTTGTAAAAGACGAAACAATGTAATATTTAAAAAGTGTTGTCGTAGGTAGGAACGGAACCAGAAATTTTAGCAATGGGGTCAATATAATATAACATTATATTTTCAAAAATAAAAATATATATTATGATTATTCTCTACGATTTTTCATGTTCTGAAAATTTTGAATGATTTTGTCATTTTCAACATCAATAAAAATATCTCCCTCAATGTAAATAATAAAACAATTATTTAACCATTCATCACCCATGCGATTTTGCATTCGATTCTTGATAATATTCATATAAGAGAAAACTCTTTCAGCTGTTCCTGTTGTCATTGATAATATCAAAAATAACTTTAAAAGAAAATATACCAACAGATACACAACATGTTTTTTGGTATCTACGAGCTTTATAGAAAGATCATCTATATGTTCTAATTCTGAAAATTCAATATCAGAGCATAAATCTAAGAAATAGTTTTCAAGCTGACAATCTAGTGTCAATAGTTCAACTTGAAAAAACTCTAAAGAATAAAATTGAGCTAAATGAATCAACTTTTCCTTATCAAACGCAGAAAATGAATGTCTTGAACTTAAACAAACTACACAAAAAAACAACCCAGTTCAAAACCTTAAACCAAACACAACACTTTTCAAATAAACACTAAAAAACTCTAAAAAAATTATATTATTAACACAATCTCAATAGTATTTTTTTACTCTAATTACAATAATAAAAATAAATTATAACTTATAAAGATTAAAAATAAAAAATTTACCTTTTAAAATATTATTCCTTTTGTGTCATAATAGGTGTCATCTTTAAAATTTTCACATTTTTTAAGATAATGATTAATTATTTTAATTTCAATGATAAAATGAGTTTTATTTACTAAAAGGATCTTATTAATAATAGACATTGGAGTAGTTATATGAATTAAAATACAATAAATAAAAATAAATTAGTGAAAAAGAATAATAAATATTATATTAATATTCTAAAAAAATAAATAATTTAAGATAAATAAAAAAAAAGACACATATTATGAGACAGAAAGGGTAACTAATAAGAAGAAACTATTAAGAGTGAGTCACTTTAAAAAGAAAGAAAGAGAAATAAGAAAAGAGAAATTCAAAAAAATAATTTATTTGTATTTGAAAAGAGTCAAAGAAAATTAATATGAATAGAAAAAGAAAATTTGTCTTTTTTTAATTTTATTTAGAGTATTTAATTTATTCATTATATTATATATAGAACTAATCATTCTTTTTTTTATAAATCAAACAAACTATTAAATATTTTAAATGCAGTGAATGATGAATGTGGGTAAAAAACTAATACTTCGTGTTGTACTCTAAAATTTTCCTTCTCATTTCTGAAAGGATCATCTGGACTCTCAGGTTTGCTTTTATCAAGTTCTAGGTCTTGAATTACAACATTTTTAAGAAAATCATCCACAGGGGCAAAATGGTCAAAAGCACACTGAAAAGTTTAACTTTGACTTTTAGATCAAATCAAGTTTCAGCAATTATATTTCATCAAGACATGAAATTGATTCATCAAAAAAATCAGAAGTCAGAAATTACTTGGAAAAAATCAAATATCTAAACATTTGGAAAATTTTCTAAATGTTAAGAGAATATGATACTTCAGAACTTCTGAGCCAGCCTCCACCCAAGTGCAGTCAGAAGTTGCAAACATGGTTTAGAACATAGTTCTCCAATCAGAACATGACTCTTCAGCATATGGAGGTTACGTTTCTGATCTTCTGCGATCAGAACATCACCAAATCTCAAAACCTCGTTCAAGCAACCTGTTGCCCTGCTATATCACAGTCCTGCAATCAGCTGTTGATCCGGTTCATGCCTGCACTTTCTCAAACCCCATATTTGCATCAAATTAGCATACAAAAACTGTGATTAAAAAGCAATGAAACAGTATACCAAAAAGGTTTGAATCCCATTTATTCCCCCCCCCCCCCCCCAAAAAAAAACTACAGCAAACCCATCTATAAATAATTTGCTCCATTACACGTTCAAGGGGCTGGCTAGTTTTTTTAGAGAGAAAATTGTCAAAAGAGAGAAAAGAAAACTACGAAACCTTCGTAAAAATCCAGAATTCCCAAAAAGAAAACCAAACCTTTTGTTCTTCCCTTTGAATTAAAGAACTTGGCATTTTCTCTCCCGTTGCTCTTGCTGACTCCAGAACATTTGAAGGCAGCAGTTCAAGTTCCAAGCACACGCTCCAGATTCAAGGTAAGTCTTTCTTAATTTGCATCTTCTCATTCAGAACATCATTAAATATGTAAATATCATAGTGTTGATGTTGTCCATATCATTGCATAAGAAAAAAGACTGTGGATCAGAACTTCTTGATTAAGGCTAGGCTCAGAATTAGGATTAGAACTTCTATAAACTACTGTGTTTTTATCCTCCTGATTTGCTGTTAAGGAATGACTAAATTGCTGATGTGCTGATTAATATGAGGAAAGAGTTGAAATGTAATACAGAACTTCTGTTTTTCATTCACCATGTTAACACACAGAATTTCTAGGATTTTCTCACTGTTTAAGCACGCAGAACTTCTAAGTTCTCTTTACCGTTTTAACACACAGAACTTCTAGGCTTTCTTACTGTTTTAACACACAGAACTTCTGATGCTCACTCACTGTTTTAGCGCAGCACAGAACTTATGAGTTCTCCCTACACGTTAAACACACTGAACTTCTAATGCTTCCACTTGCTGTTTTAACACTCAGAATTTCTTATTTTTACACGCTGTTTTAACACTCAGAATTTCTGATTTTTCACACGCTGACAACACACTAAATTTATGATGTTCACTCACTATTTTAGCGCAATACAGAACTTCTGACTTTTGGCTCACTGTCTGAATACCACCCAGAACCTTTGTTTCCTTTCCCTCTGACGTTTCTTGCAGGGCCTTAGAGTGTATCAATCCAGAACTTTTGATTCCACTGACATTCCTTTCTGAGTCACCACGCACCTGGTTTCAAAGCTTCTGATCCTTGTCGTTTTACTTGCAGCAGCACATTGTTTCTATTTTTCATTTATTTTCCTTTTTATCATTTTCAATATTAATTCCTTTTTTTATTAATATAAAAAGACATAAAAATATTTTCTTTTATTAATTAATTTATTTCTTTTTCTTAATTCATTAAGATAAAAAATCATTTTCTAAATAAGTCCTTTCTCTCTCTTGCATTGTACATTTCAATATGGTTGTAATAGTTAAATAGGATTTAAATTCTTGCAACCCCCCATTTGTAAATATGTACCTGCATCCCTAAAATATTGTAATAGCATAGGACTTTTATATTTATGCAATTTAACGTTTTTCCAAATATAAAATGCTAGTAATTAGAATGTGTATGGCAAGATATGAAATCAACAAATAGATAACCATAATCAAGACTAAAATGCATGCAATCAAACACACTTGCACACTAGCATCCTTAGGGTAATCCCACCTTGTTGCCTATCGGAAAAATATTCATGTCCCTCGAACATGGGCGTTTTAGCAAAAGACCCTCGATAAAAGATCGTAGTCCCTCGATGACCCTCGATGTTGCCTTCGATAAACGATCTAGTCCCTAACACGATATTGCTAAAACGTTCCATAGGTTGCCTTCTATGACTAGACAAACGTCCTGCGCCCGTCCCTTAATATTCAACGATGAGGCTTCTTACCAAATCAATGGTAAGATAGCAACATCTAAAGGAGGAGAAGAACATCTAAGACCTTTTGAGTAGGTAGATTCGCTCCTAGTTGCTCGCTTTCTCACAACAAAAACATTTTATACACCAACACATCTCTTTGAACTATTTTCAAAACCAACACTTTGTACGCATTCTTATAGAGACGAGAATCATTACAAAGTCACATTTCCAAAATGCTTTCAAAACCCACATCACAAAGCACATTTCAAAACAAAAGCAAGTGATCTAGCAAGCAACTAAGAGCCCGTAGATACCTACGGATGAAAAGGGTGCTAACACCTTCCCTTTTCATAATCTACCCCCCGAACTCAAGAAAACATCTCTAAAGGTCTTTCCTGTGCTTTTTCACCTTTCCTTATTGGATAAAAGAAAAGTCGGTGGCGACTCTTGCTATCTGCAACATCACAATCAAACGCAAAACAAAAAGTCAGTTCTCCCACCGTATCACAGAACTGGCGACTCTGCTGAGGAAATTATTCTAAAAAAGTGGGGTTACCTTAGGGTTAGATCACATCTACTTGCTTTCATTGTTTGACTTGTATGCTTTACATTTAGGGTCCCTGTTTGGGTTACTGTTAAAAATCCTACACCCAGATTTGGGGACGCCTTTTAGGTAAGTAGCAATAAACTGTGAGGGAACTGTGTGGGGTATACCGACACGGTTGAAGCAGTAGCTACGTTGATGTGGTACTTTGGTTGGTACCGGTAACCCTTGAGTCAATCAAGGAGAGTACGGGGCCTCCGTGTGGTGTCATAAAACATCAACTGACCTTAGAACCTTTAAATTGCACAACTTGGCCAATAGGATGTAGCGAGATGGATGGCTTTGGTGTATTCCCAAGGTCGACAGATACTCGATGCTACACTCATTGAGATTTGACTCTTGAGTTTTGTTTGGTTGCGAGTCAATCGCCTATTGAACGAAGCTTGGGGGAAAGATCGGTGATATTGAGATCCCTTAGGACCCGGTTACTATTTATAGGACAGGATAAACCAATCCAACTTCAAGAGGGTATGACCTTAGAACTAATGCAGGCCTTAAACCTAAGGACTTGGTGTGACTTGTTTGTTACTTGCTATACATGTGTTTATTTAGCATAATCATAACATCATAAGCATGGCATGTCATACTAACTATTTCAAAGATTCTCTAGGGCTCATCTTTGCTTTGTTTTGTAGGACATGGCACCCGTCCGTAGGAACATTATCCAGATTAACCTTGTGAAAGTACCTCTCCAACTAAAGGATTTGGCATTAAGGATGCCGAAAGCTCTCCCTTCACTGAAAAACATGGTCGGTTGCTCAACTTGGTCACTTGAAAACCTGATGAAGAATTGTTAAAAGTTCTATTTCAGTTCTTTGACCCCTTGCACCACTGCTTCACCTTCCCGGATTACCAGCTAGTGCCTACCATGGGGAATTTTCTCGGTTGTTGGGGTACCTATTCTTGATCAGTCATCTTTCAACGGTACAGAAGAACGACCAAAGCCTGAAGAGATCGCTCGAGCTTTGTCCTTACAACGATCCAATATCGTGACAAATTGGGAAACTAGAGGAAATATCCAAGGAATCCCGGTTAAATTTCTATTCGAGAAGGCTTTTCATTTTTGGGACACTATAGATTTACAAGCTTTCGAAGAGGTGCTGGAACTTCTCGTTTATGGGATGGTACTTTTCCCTAATGCGGATCAACTCGCAGATGTGAGCACTATTAAGGTTTTTTTGTCTCATAATCTAGTGCCTACATTACTCGGGGATATTCTGCACTCTCTGCATACTCGCACTCTAAAGAGGAGGGGGACCCTCCTGTGTTGCACTCCTCTATTGGTTAGGTGGTTTATTTTGCACCTTCCCAGGTCGGTTTTGAAAAACGAGAAGGGTTTGAAATGGTCTCGTAGGCTGATGTCCCTTAAGCATTCAAACATTCATTGGTGTTCACGGTTCTCGGAAGATTGTACCATCATCGATCACTGTGGTGAATTCCCTAATGTCCCTCTCTTAGGCATTAGGGGAGGAATCACTTACAACCCTTGTTTGGCAATGCGTCAGTTTGGTTATGCGAGAAGATACGGTCCTCACGACACGCTTATCCAAGGAATCACCTTCAACTATGAGAATGATACTCAGGGTTACCACAAAAGGTTCATAAAAGCTTGGGGCATGGTACATAAAATTGATAGCAAGACACTGGGGCACAAGAATTCCATCCCTCTTGAGCCCTATCTCTGATGGGTACGAGCCTGTGCTTAAAGTCTTATGATGCCTTACCCTGCTATCCTACCAATAATTATGGAACCAGCTGCTGAAGGAGATATTGCTTCCCTTGTTCATCATCCTGACATGCCAACTGATCATGAGGAGTTACAGAAGTCTTGGGTTCAACTTAAAGAGGAGTGTGACATGTTTGAAGCTCAGTTCTATGCCAGCAAGAAGAAGGTCTTGGAGCTCACTAGGCTACTTCATGAAGAAAGGAACACAAACTCCTACATTGCACCAAAGAGGACGCGCTCCTGGGAGACCTAGTTTCTTTTTGTTTTGAGTTTTTTTTTGTTTAAACTGTAAGCCTAAAAGGCATTCTTTGTAACAAATAAAACTCAATAAATACAATTAACGTGTGTTTCTTTTTTGCTTAAGCAAATTTGAGCTTTTAAGAATCTTTGAAATTATTGCATATGCATATCATCCATAGCCTTGCATAAGCAGGTACCATTACGGGTTTCTCATCTCCTTCGTTGTTTATTTCAGCAAAAATGTCTTCTGAACAAAGCATCAAAGATCTTCAGACACAAAATTCCCAATTTCAACAGATGTTCATAACTCTGGCAAAAGGGCAGGAGGATCTGAAGGCCCTCATCCTGAAAGAGAAGAAGAAGAAGAAGAAGAAGAAGAAGAAGAAACTCGTTGGTATCCTTAATATGGGCAGAAGATTCGGGGGGGCCACTAAAGCAATAAGTCGATTTGACCTCCTCATCCAAAGAAGGGGAGAATCAAGAGAGGCAGACAAGGGAAGAGGACCCAAGTCCTGAAATTTCTGACGATGATACCGACTATAATGATGAGCAATATCCTCCCATTAAGGATATATACAAGCAGTTAGAGGATCGGCTGAGCGCCATGGAAGTCCAGAGAATACCTGGGTTGGACTTCAAAGAACTGGGATTGGTGTCGGGAGTGGTCATCCCGCAAAAATTTAAGGCTCCAGTTTTCGCAAAGTATGATGGGGTGTCTTGCCCAATGCTTCATCTCCGTTCCTATGTAAGGAAGATCCAGCCCCACACTACTGATAGAAACTTGTGGATTCACTTCTTTCAAGACATCCTGTCAAGGACTCAGCTTGAATGGTTCTACCAATTGGAGGGAACCAATGTCCGAAACTGGGAGGATTTGGTTGCTGCTTTTTACAAGCAGTACCAATAAAATGCCGACCTGGCCCCTACTCGTACTCAACTCCAGAGTATGTCCATGGGTGCAGGTGAAGGCTTTAAGGACTACGCGCAGAAGTGGAGAGACTTGGCTGGGAGAGTTCAACCGCCTTTATCTGATAGGGAGTTGGTTGACATGTTTCTTGGGACGTTGTCTGGTCCATTCTTCAACCATTTGATCGGAAGCTCATCGGCTGGTTTTACCGAGCTGATATTATTTGGAGAAAGGGTAGAAGCTGGGATCCGGAGTGGTAAAATACAGAGAGACATCTCCTAAAGTTCAGTAAAGAAGCCCTTCGCTGGTAAGAAGGAAGCCAATGCTATCTATAGCCCAAGAGGTCAGAGCAGAGTTGAACGCCGTCCGACGGTAAGTGCTGTAATGATACCTAGGCATGCGGCTGCTTCACAGCACAACAATCAGCAAAGGGTAGAAATACCAAAAAGAAAGTTCACCCAGATTAACATGACATTGACAGAGGTTCTAACCCATCTGCTAAGATCCAATTTGGAAACCTTGAAGGAGGCTCCTAAGAATCCTAATACCACATCTCCTCGGTACAATCCAAACGCTCGGTGTGCCTACCATTCTGAGAGTCCTGGTCACGATACAAGTGACTACTGGGCTCTAAGAAATAAAGTACAAGATCTGATTGAAGCCAAGGAGATTGAGTTCGACGCTCCGGAGAAGCCCAATGTCATAACTGCTCCCATGCCTAGGCACAACCATGGAGTTAACGCCGTTGTTACCGATCTATTTGTGACCTCAGTTGATGAAGTTTCTACTCCCCTTATGATTGTTAAGAAGAATTTGTTGTTGGCCGGTTTATTTACGAGTTGTGGTAAAGGTTGCCACAAGTGTTCATCTCTGCCTTCTGGTTGCTATCTGCTAAAGACAGGTGTCTAGCGCCTGATGGATAGCAGAGAAATTTTGTTTGAGAAAACTTTGACTCCTGCTGTTCCGTTTGAAGATGTTGCTATCATAACCATTTCCACCAAACCTTCCAATGCATCCTCGAGAAGACCTATTAGGATTACACCCGCTCCGAGAGTCGCTCCGTTAATAATCACCTGTCCTGGTCCCGTCCCGTACACCTCAGACAAAGTTGTCCCTTTGCATTATGGCGCCGATATCTACTATCATGGCATTAAACAAGACCTGAAGAATGAAGAGGCTGATCCCGATGCCAGTATCATTGTCGGGACTAGTAGGATTACTAGAAGTGGAAGGGTTTTCTCTCCTGAGATCTCCCCAAAGACTGCCACTAAGCCTGTTGTTATTTCATCTGCTGTTCCTACTGGTACTTCCGTCGCTACTCCTGTTCTTACTCCAATTGTTACTCCTGTCGTAGAGTCATCTGGGACTCAAGGAAAAGAAGCTATAGGTGAGCCTGCCCGGACGGAGGAACCTAGAAAGATTATCGTAGAAACCTCTAAGCAAGAGATAGAGGAAATCTTAAAAATAATCAAAAAGAGCGACTACAATATGGTCGAGCAGCTGGGGCAGACCCCTTCAAAGATATCGATGTTGTCTTTGTTGTTATGTTCTGAGGCCCATGCGAAGGCTTTCATTGCATTCCTCAAGACCGTGCATGTTCCGCAAGAAACCTCATCTGATCAATTCAAAGACTGTGTAGCCAGTTCGACTGCCGATAATGGGCTGGGTTTTTCAGATGTCGACTTAACTCCAAAAGGGAGAAAACACAATGATGTTCTGTGTGTCTCGATCGAATGCAGGGGCACTACTATGGCTCATGTGCTGGTGGATACTGGGTCTTCCCTGAATATGCTGCCTAAGAAGGCTCTTGATCGATTGGATTGTGAAGGCTTAACCCTAAAGCCCAGTAACATTGTGGTAAGGGCTTTTGATGGGTCAAAGAGAATGGTGCATGGGGAGGTAGACATCCCTGTCAAGATAGGTTGTCAAACTTTTAAGTCCACCTTCTACGTGATGGACATCAGGCTATCGTACTCTTGTTTGTTGGTTCGTCCTTGGATCCATGAAGCTGGGGCTATTACTTTTACACTACACCAAAGTTAAAGTATCCGGTGAAGGGGGAGATAGTCACTATGCATGGCGAAGAGGAGTATATGGTGAGCCACCTGAACTCCTTCACGTATGTGGAGATGGACGGGGAATTCATAGAGACCCCTTGTCAAAACTTTGAAGAGCTTCCCCAGATTTTAGCATCAACCGAGACTAGCACCAATACCAAACCTCCTCTAAATATGGCTTCTATCAAGGACGCCAGAACAGTGGTTGAAGAAGGTGGGTGTACCAATTAGGGACGGCTCCCTGATTTTACTCATAAAACCGGAAATTTTGGTTTGGGCTTTACTTCAGGGGCTCAAAGGGTTGTTCGACGCGCTCGGGCTGGAGGACCTCCCCTACGCATCAACAATTGTGGGGTCAACCCTATTGAAGACAGTGAGGAAGACCCTGACATTGACAGTTGAATCTACCCGACTACCAACGGTGGACCGAATAATTGGACAGCTAGAGATTTTATTCCAGTTTCTTTTATTCCGCAGTAATTGTCTTACTTATGTTCTTAATTTGTAATGAACAATTTTTAAAACTTTTTGGCCTTGTGTCTTACCCGAGGCACAATGTTTTTATCCGTGGGGGTTATTATATGTCATTTCATATATCATCAATGAAGCATTGGACGTTCTTTGCATGCAAATTTTGCGCTCTCTGTTTTTTCTTTTCTGTTTTTACTTTATCAATACAGCTATGCTCTTACACACATGCACGTATCAAACTGCAGATCCATATCCACTCTGGATCCCATTGATAACAATCCTGCTATTACCAGCTATGACTTCGAAAATCCGATCAACCGAGCCGAGGACGAAGGTGAGAATGATTGTGAGGTGCCTGGAGAACTGGCTAGACTATTACAACAGGAAGAGAGGGCTATACAGCCTCATGAAGAGCCAGTTTAGACGATAAACTTAGGTACAGAGACAGACAGAAAAGAAGTCAAGATCGACGCAAATCAGGAAGTTAAGATCAAACAGCGGTTGATACAGATGTTGCTCGACTACGTTGAGATTTTTGCCTGGTCATATGAAGACATGCCTGGTTTAGACACTGACATCGTGGTACACCGTCTCCCAACTAAAGAGGATTGTCCTACGGTTAAACAGAAGGTTCGCCGTATGCACCCTGAAATGTCAGAGAAGATCAAGGCAGAGGTCATGAAGCAATTCGACGCAGGGTTCTTATCTGTCACCTCCTATCCGCAGTGGGTTGGTAACGTCGCTCCGGTACCTAAGAAGGACGGAAAGGTGCAGATGGGTGTGGATTACAGATATCTGAACAGGGCAAGCCCCAAGGATGACTTCCCGCTTCCCCATATTGATGTTCTGGTTGATAACACCGCACAGCATAAAATCTTCTCCTTCATGGATGGTTTCTCTGGCTACAACCAGATCAAGATGGCTCCTAAAGACATGGAGAAGATGACCTTCGTCACATAGTGGGGCACCTTCTGTTACAAGGTGATGCCTTTTGGGTTGAAGAATGCTGGGGCAACTTATCAACAAGCTATGGTTGCTTTGTTCCATGATATGATTCACCACGAGATCGAAGTTTATGTTGATGACATGATAGCCAGGTCTCAAACCGAAGAGGAACATATCGATCATCTACAAAATTTGTTCGACAGGTTGAAGACATACAAGTTGAGGTTGAATCCGAAGAAGTGCACCTTCGGGGTAAGGTCTGGTAAGCTTCTGGGCTTCATCGTCAGTGACAAAGGTATTCAGGTAGACCCCGCAAAGGTAAAGGCCATACAAGAGATGCCGGCTCCCTGAACTGAGAAGGAAGTTAGAGGTTTCTTGGGACGCTTGAATTATATCGCCAGGTTCATTTCACATTTGACTGCTACTTGTGAGCCCATCTTCAAGCTTCTGAAGAAAGATCAAGTGGTAAAGTGAAATGACGTATGCCAGACTGCCTTTGAAAGGATAAAAGAATATCTTCAAGAACCGCTAATTCGGATGCCTCCGGTTGAAGGAAGACCTTTGATATTATACCTAACAGTGCTAGACAATTCAATGGGGTGTGTGCTGGGGAAGCATGACGAATCTGGTCGAAAAGAGCACGCAATATACTACCTTAGCAAAAATTTTACCGACTGTGAGACAAGATACTCATTGCTCGAGAAAACTAACTGCACTTTGGCATGGGCTGCTCGCCGACTAAGACAGTATATGTTGACCCACATTACTCTGTTGATATCTAAGATGGATCCAATCAAATACATCTTCGAGAAGCCCGCACTCTCTGGAAGAATAGCAAGATGGCATATGATCTTAACCGAATATGATATACAATATACAACCAAGAAAGCAATCTTGGGGAGTGTATTGGCTGATCGTTTGGCTCATAAGGCCGTGGATGACTACCAGTCCATGAATTTTGAGTTCACAAACGAGAACATTATGCTGGTGACTGACTACGAAGAACCGGGACCAGATGATGGACCTGAAGAAGGATCCCGATGGACTATGGTCTTTGATGGAGCTTCGAACACACTTGGTAATGGCATCGGCGCTGTAATCATATCCCTTGAGGGCTGTCACACTCCTTTCACTGCCCGATTATGTTTCAACTGCACTAACAACATGGCGGAGTATGAAGCCTGCGTCATGGGTCTCAAAGCCGCTATTGACCTCAGAATCAAGTTCCTAAATGTCTTCTGGGATTCAGCCTTGGTGATAAGTCAGATCAAAGGTGAATGGGATACGAAGCATCTGAATCTCATCCCATACAAAGAGCACGTACTGAAATTGCTCCCACACTTTGAGGAGGTAACTTTTGAACATTTCCCACGAGAGGAGAATCAGTTAGCGGACGCGCTAGCTACCATGTCTTATATGTTCAAAGTTAGGTGGGACAACGAAGCTCCCCGAATCACCATTGAAAGGTTGGATGAACCAGTGCACTGTTGTGAGATTGATACTGAGGAGGTGACAGACAAACCCTGGTTTCATGAAGTAAAGAAGTATCTTGAGGCTCAAGAGTATCCTGAAGGGGAATCTGTCAATGATAAGAAGTTTCTGAGAAGGTTCGCTGCGAAATTCTTCCTCAGTAATGGAATCCTCTACAAGCGCAATCATGACTCTACCTTACTGCGGTGTGTAGACAAGAGCGAAGCAGAGAGGATTATGACAGATCTACATGAAGGTACCTTCGGAATCCATTCCAGTGGATATAATATGGCTAAGAAGATCCTACAAGAAGGATATTATTGGTCCACTATGGAAGTCGATTGTTATCAGCACTCTCGAACTTGTCATAAGTGTCAAATCTATGCTGGCAAGGTGCATGTGCCTCCGGTTCTGTTGAATGTCTTGACAGCTCCGTGGCCATTTGCAATGTGGGGCATTGACATGATCGGAGAAATCAGGCCCACCGCCTCCAATGGGCATCGCTTCATCCTAGTGGACATCGTTTACTTCACGAAATGGGTTGAGGCGGCCTCCTTTGCTACTGTTACCAAGAATGTTGTGGCGCAGTTTATCAAGCATAACCTGATATGTCAGTATGGTGTGCCAGAGAGAATTATCACCGATAATGCTACGAATCTCAATAACACGATGATCACCAAACTCTGTAAGCAGTTCAAGATACAGCATCATAACTCTTCTCCCTACCGACCGAAGATGAATGGCATTGTTGAAGCGGCTAACAAGAACATCAAGAAGATTATACAGAAGATGAAGGTGACATACAAAGATTGGCATGAGATTCTACCATTCGCTTTGCATGGGTACCGTACCTCAACACGGACATCGACAGGGGAAACACCCTACTCTCTGGTATATGGCATGGAGGAAGTCCTACCCATTGAGGTCAAGATTCCTTCCCTAAGGATTATGAAGGACGCAGGTTTGAACGAAGACGACTGGATCCAAAATCGGCTTGATCATCTAAATCTAATCGATGAGAAGAGACTTACTGCTATATGTCATGGTCAGACGTATCAAAAGTGAATGATCAAGGCTTTTAACAAGAAAGTCATGCGTCAAGAATGTCAAGTCGGGGATCTAGTGATCAAGCGTATCATACTTCCACAAGGTGACTCCAGGGGCAAATGGACTCCCACATACGAAGGGGCATTTGTGGTTAAAAACATTTTCTCGGGTGGGGCCATGATCCTGACCACCATGGACGATGACGACCTTCCTCACCCTGTCAATGCGGACATAGTGAAAAGATACTACGCATGATAAAAGACCCACTAGGTTGACTGGCCTAGGCAAAAATAAGGGCTTCCCGGCGAACCAAAAGGGTTCGGGCAAAAATAAGGGATGAAAATGAAAAAAATCTATACACCCGACAAGTCGAAAACCTGAAAAGGTGACTTGGGCAAAAAAGGGTATCCCGGTGGACTGAAAACCCGAAAGGGAGGTCCAGGCAAAAGTAAGGGATGAAAAGCGTATCACTATGTCCCATTGGATCACCCTGCGATCTGACCTCAGTATCAATTGTCAAGCTCAAACAGCAGCGGTCAACCTAATCAGCTTTGGACAAGCGGCAAAGTGATGAGATGCTCAAAGACATAGCGGCAATAGCAGAATTGGAACCCAATGGGATTGTTGTACATAGCTGTTTTCTTTTTACACAAAATTGTATAACTTCTATTCTTACGACGACATTCTCTTACTAGAGCGTCAGCCTCCTTGTACAAAAACGCCTATTACAGGCCAACTTCAGAAAATAAATACAAAATCATTTTCATAAGAAACTGAGTTTTTCTTTTTCTGTTTTGTTTTGCAAGAACGTCCAATGATTTATTTTGGACATATGCATTTAAATATGATTGCTGGTCATAAATATTTACATAAAGAAACAAAAGACAATTACTCGTAATTCCAGAAACAGAGGCAAAAATAAGAAATGTCAAACCCGACAGTTACTCTGTCCAGCAGGTACCAGGGAAGAGACAGCTTTGGAGCACAATCATCAATACATGCGACCTTGCAACATCTTTATTCCCCACAAAGTAAAGGTAATCAAAGCATTGATATCAGTTCTCTTAAAATTGGAAGTAATCTCCCTAGCCAGGATCTTCCGGAAACCTGACATCTATATCCCCCGGCTGAATTACATGATTGCGAGCGGATCATCATAAATTATTATCTCCCCAAGCAGAGTTTATTTCTCTAGATGCAGAAGCTCAATCCCCAACAGAGCTTAACAAGAGTCATTCCCCCGCAGAGTTATTTTCGAACAAAGTATCTCCCTGGCAGAATATTCACAAACAGCAAAGAACAAATCTCCAGCACAGTCATTTCCGTTCACCATCTCCAATGGAAGTAGAAGAACCATAATTCTCTACAATAGTCAGGAATGTTATATTCTCCAGCAGCAGTCAGGGATTTATTTTCCAAGACTCGGATATGTCACAACAAACATCTCATGTTCATACATCATGACATACACACACACATCACGTATAGCATAATCTCATTTATTTTGAGAACATCATCTCACAATGCATTTCATGCATCACATATGACTAACCCTGTTGTCTTTTTAGAAAGACAGTTATCACCAACAATTCCAGCAATTATACATGTCATATCTACAGTAAGCTAATGAAAAAAAATCAGTTCCCGAAATAAAAAGGGTCAACTAATCTACATGATCAATCCAGGTTCCTTCCCATAAGCCCTAATATCCAGGCTTTCTTCTCAAAGTAACCCTACTATCCAGGTTCCTTCCCATAAGCCCTATTATCCAGTCTTTCATCTTGAAGTAACCCTACTATCCAGGTTCCTTCCCATAAGCCTTATTATCCACGCTTTCATCTTGAAGTAACCCTACTATCCAGGTCCCTTCCCATAAGCCCTACTATCCAGGCTTTCATCTTGAAGTAATCCTACTGTTGTACCACAAAATTTGCCCTCCCATATTCCTCAAGACATGTCAAGAATCATCTCTAAGTTGTTCAAGATGGCTCAAGAGTTGGACAGTCAAATCACCTCTTAAGGAAGTCAATTCAAAATTAGGGTTTTGTGTTGCATCAAGGTCCTCATATACAAATGGCATCAAATTCTCCCCAATGTCCTAACATTTTCTAAAGTTCATCCATGTTAAATTTCAAGCCTTGCAGAGAAAGTTTGGTCGGTCAATTGCTCAAGAAGTCCAAAAATCGACTGTGTTAGGGCAAAAGTCAACTGCGACCTAAATACAGTCAAACCTCAAGTTTTTTGCCAACATTATCATTTTGAAGGATAATTCATCATTTGATCAAGGGTTGATCATGATTCATCAAGGATTGCTCAAGATTCATCAAGATTCAAAAAGTTGCTAAATTAGGGTTTTGTAGGAAAAGTCAACTCAACTTTGACCAAGCATAACTTTCTCATACTTTACGAGAAATGACCCATACAAAGCTCATTTTGAAGAGGAGGCAATTTCATACAATCCATATTCACACCCCAAGATCAAGAAATGCACTCACAAAAAGTTACAAATTTGGACATTATAGGTCATTTTTGAAAGTCAACAAACACACCTTTTTTGCCAAAGCTTCTAACTTGAGCATGGAATATCAAAATAATATGATACCAAAAAGGTTGGTTAGAGGACATCTCAAGGTTTCTAAAAAGTCCAAGAAAACCTCCAAAAGTTCAAAATTGAAGAAGTTATGCATTGTTGAAGTTGGGCATTTTTCCAAAATTGCCAAAAGTCAACTATCCTCCAAACTCCAATTTTTGACAAAAGGGCCCACTTTTTTCCACTTGATTTGGTCTTATCACATCACACACGTGTCCCATATTCAATTTCATGACCAATCATTTATTTTTCTATTTTATTTAATTTTTATTGATTTAATTCATTTTAAATCAATATTAATTCAAATAAAATCCAAAAATTAATGGAATGAGATTTTTTTGATTGGTATAGACTTCAATTATCATCATGAACCAAATCAAACCTGAATCAAGCATTGTTATGCATAAAAAATTAGATTTGAGGCATTTATGGAAAGCTTATCAATGGTGATCATATCAAATCTCAAAACCTTGAATGCACATGGATTAAAGCCCAACTCTTGACCTAATTCACTCTCATATACATGTACAAGCCAAGCATAACAAGCACACGCCCTAATAACTGCAGAAACGGCCAGACAGAACTTGAGAAAAAGCTTGAAAACTTGGAATCTGAAATCCACCTTAGAGCATGATTCAAAGCCAAATCTCCACATAGCTCTCTTGCTAGCGATCCCCTGAAGCGATATCAATCAAAACCAAGCCTTGAAGCAGCCCCAAACTCGCTGTAAGTCACCACGAACATGGCCCTGTACATGGGATCGTGAATCAGTTATCTTGCATCTTTTTGCCATTTTTTGATATATTTGTGATTCTTGCATAATTTCTAAGCATTCTACATTGTTTAATTTTACTTTCAGAGCCTGTATTGTAATACCCGAACCTAGGTTTTTTTTGTTTTGTTTTTAGGCATTCTTGGTACAGGTACAATCAAGGCAAACCATGGCCATATTTGTGTTCAGGGAAGAGAGACGATCCCGTTGATACTCTTAGTGTGCGTTTACATGACCTAGAAGTGATTTTAGAACGATCCCACGTATCTTCCTGCGGATTTTTATCCGCAGGTAAATAACCAGGGATTTGTTGAAGAAGACGACCACGCGTCTTCTCCTTATTGGGCCATTCAAAACTCACGCCACTTTTTTTTTTGTTTTCCAGCATAATAATTGAGTTTTCCATATAATATTTGTTGTGTATTTTTATAACAATTAAGCAAGCCAGCTGAGCTGGTAAGGGAGGCGTGTCAAAATCCATTGGGACCTGGGTTCGAATCCCAGGTCCCCCAAAACATTTATTCAATTTTTCTTCAGGTGATTCTATGTGACATCCAAAGGGGGATCTACCATACGCTTGCAAATATCAACACGCCAGATGGCCTTCAGGCCAGATCTGGTGGCCAGGAATGAGGGGACCATCATGTTCCCTAGTCAAAGGCGCACACTGGATTGAAAAAGTCAACAAGGCTATTTACGTTTGAGCCTGGAAAATTGCTGATTCCACCTCCAAAATTGGGCCAAAACCCCCAGAGTTTGCTTCTTCTTTTTTTATTTTCTTTCATTATTTTCTTATTTTATTTATTGTTTTATTATTATTATTTTTAATTAATTGCTAACCAAAATAATTAATAATTTTCCTAATAAAATCAGAAAACAAAAAATATTATTTTTATTTATTAAAACTAATTTCACTTTATTTTTGTAAATAAATAATTTAATCAATTTAGTTTTTTAATTAGGTATAATTTTAACATTTTTTGCAATAAATTAAAAATTAATTAGAATATTAGGTTTTAACAATTTTAATCATTTTATTTTTATTTCCTTGAATATAAAAAACCCAAAAATATATTTTCTATTTAATTAATTAATTAACTTAGATTTAATTTCCATTTAATTCAAAATAACAAAAAATATGCTTTCTCTAATAAAAAGGGTCAAAACCCTAAAAATGCGCCGTCTAAATTTCTCACACGCGTCCTATTTTTATCCAATATTGTAATTGCTTCCGGTATGTAATAATTTTTTAATTAGGACTTTATTTATTTATCGCTTTTATTTACTTTCCGTAATTTAAATTAAAGGGTTTGTCTTTGGCGATGTAAATACCCGACGCCTTGTAATAGCTTAGATTTAATTTCCCGCAATTTAATTTCCGCACAATATTAACTGTTAGATGTTTGATAAATAGGAAATGCATGACAAGATCAATCTTTAACCTAAAATCAACATAGCTCACCATTAACATGTACAGATAAAATTTGTAAGTGTTTAGTTATTGGCATGTATTTTTGGTAAAACCAGGTGTGTAAATGTCATGACTGATGTCATAACATTCTGGATTATTAGGTTCTTTATGCAGAAAAAGTATGGCATACTGTAGCTACTGTGTATGAGTGTGTATCTGAGCATTTTGCAAAAGATCACATTTATTGCCTTCTACCAAAATCAGTAAACAGGAATTCTGATGTCATAACAAATGTTAAGACATCCTGTACTGATCTAACAGATATGCAGTTTGGTTAATTCTGAGATTTTTCAGGAAGATGGCTCATTCTTTCCAGAACATAATCTCACGTGGACTTTAGGTTAACCTAGCTCAACCCTAATCTGGTTGATAAAGTCTTGTGACCAAGTCTTAAGGTTAAACCTAATTAACCCTAGCTTTTTGTGGAAACCCTAACTGAAGAAACAGCTGCTATATATTCAACAGGATTGTTGTTTGGAAAATATCTCTTTTGACTGAAGATCAATTAGGAGCTGTATAATTTTAACTGCTGTAATCCAAGCAAGTATCATTGTGATAAGTGACTTGGAATAGGTTTTGATTGTAAGGGTTTTTGTATCACTCAAAGCTTTGAAGCAAGAGTGTTTGTGTCTCTTGACTAAAGCTTTGAAGCAAAGTCAAGTTATGTTTATGTATCACTCAAAGCTGTGAAGCAAGAGTGTTTGTGTTACTTGATTAAAAAGTTGTGAAGCATAATCAAGTGTATGTTCTGAAGAGTATCTTCATTAATTCATTAGTCAATTGTTTTAAGTATCACTGCTGTGATTGAGGGGGAGTGAGTAAGAACTCAGGTTTAAGTTGAACTTAGATTGAAGTTGCATTGGTTAGGTCTTAAGTGAAGGAGATAAACTGGTTGATTTATTCCTGAATTAATATCTCTTATAGTGGATTTCCTCCCTAGCTTGGTAGCCCCCAGAGTAGGTGTTGTTTCACACTGAACTGGGTAAACAATTGATTGTGTTCTTTACTGTTTTTATTTACTGTCTTATAGAAAGTCAGATACGGTGTCATAACATTCACTGTGACATTGAGTATTTGCTGCCAGAATTTCAATTGGTATCAGAGCAGGCACCCTGCCTGTATTACTGGGTGAGATCTAGGGATATCACTTTCTGGCACTATGGACAAAAAAGGAGTTTTTGGAAATAGACCACCCATTCTGGATGGAACAAATTATGACTACTGGAAACCTCGTATGATGGCCTTCTTAAAATATCTGGACAAAAAGGCTTGGCGAGCTGCTGACAAAGGATGGAACCATCCCACCATAACTGAGAAAGATGGGACAATCAGTCTGAAGCCTGAGGAAGAATGGAGCAAAGAAGAAGATGAGTTAGCCCTGGGAAATTCCAAAGCTTTAAATGCCTTGTTCAATGGAATTGATAGAAACATATTCAGACTAGTACATCAATGTGAACTGGCTAAGGAAGTGTGGGCCACTCTCAAAACTACCCATGAAGGCACATCCAAAGTAAAAATGTCAAGGCTTCAGATGCTGACTACAAAGTTTGAGAACCTAAGGATGAAGGAAGATGAAACCATTCATGAGTTTCATATGAACATCTTGGAGATTGCCAACACCTCAGGAGCATTGGGTGAAAAGATGTCTGAAGTAAAACTGGTGAGAAAGATTCTCAGATCCCTGCCTAAAAGATTTTCAATGAAGGTAACTGCTATAGAGGAAGCCCAGGACATCAGCAACTTAAAGGTGGATGAACTCATTGGGTCTCTTCAGACTTTTGAGATGGGGATCAGTGACAATGTTGACAAGAAAAACAAGAGCATAGCACTTGTATCCAACACTTAAGATGAAAACAAGGAGGATGAAGAAGAAAATATTTCAGAAGCTATAGCCATGCTTGGAAGACAATTCAACAAAATCATCAAGAGAATGGATCCAAAGTCAAGGTCAAATGTTGAGAACATCCCCTCTGACATTAACAGATCTTATGACTCCAGCAGAAGACCAAGGTCTGAAGAGAAGGGAAATCAAGGCAGAGGAATTCAATGCCATGGTTGTGAAGGATATGGGCATATTCGAGCTGAATGTCCTACCTTTCTTAAGAAACAAAAGAAAGGTATGACTGTTACCTGGTCTGACTGTGATTCAGAAAGTAATTCTGAAGAAGAATCTGCCAAACTAGTTACTGCACTAACTGGTGTTTGTACCTCTGAAAGTGACACTAGTGACGAGGAAGTGACATTTGAAGAACTGGATGATACTTACAAGAAATTGTGTATCAGAAGTACTGAAGTCTGTGTGCAAAATGAGAGACAAACAAAACTCATCATAAAGTTGGAGGTTGAAAAAAGGGCAGACCTTGAAACTATAAGTCATCTAGAAAGGGAAGTTCAAATGCTGAACTCAAAATTGAACCAGATGACCAAATCTGTCAAGATGCTGACAAATGGAACTGACAAATTGGAAGAAATCCTTCAGGTTGGACAAAATGTGGGAAACAAGTCTGGACTAGGATTTGTGGGAGCAAAGAAATCTGGTGCAGACAAGAAGATCAGGTCTGATAAACAAATGTAAAAGCAGATGTCACAACATAACACTCAACATCGGGAACAGAGAAATATGAAGAAAAAGTACCAAAGATGGAGATGTCATCATTGTGGGAGGTTTGGTCACATAAAGCCTTTCTTCTTCAGATTGTAAGGATACCCTAATCAGAACCCAGGTGTCAAACCTAAGGCTAACAGGGTACCATATACTCCTCAATGGAAGAAAAAGGCTACTGCCCTGATAGCCCACACTTCCCTGAGAGTCTCTGCAAAGGAAGACTGGTACTTTGACATTGGGTGTTCTAAGCACATGACTGGAATCAAGAACATTCTCAATAATGTTAAACCTCACACCACTAGTTATGTGACCTTTGGAGATGGTGCTAGAGGTGAAATCAAAGGAGTTGGTAATTTGGACTTCCCTGGAGATCCAAATCTGAATGAAGTACTATTGGTAAAAGGCCTGACTGCTAATCTCATTAGTATCAGTCAATTATGTGATCTAGGATTCAAGGTCAACTTCTCAAAATCTGAATGTCTTGTAATTAATGAAAAACAAGAAGTTGTAATGAAAGGAGTCAGATCTAAAGATAAATGTTACTTGTGGGAGCCTGAGAACACTAATTACTCCACTGAGTGTTCTATTGCCAAAGAAGAAAAAAAGGTGAAACTGCGGCACCAAAAACTTGGCCATCTTCATCTAAGAGGAATGAAAAGGATTATCTCCATGGAGGAAGTCAGAGGGATTCCAAGACTGCAAATTGATGAAGGGAGAGTTTGTGGTGAATGTCAGGTTGGTAAGCAGACTAGGATGTCACATCCAAAGTCAAGACATCTGACTACCTCTAAGGTTCTAGATCTTCTTCATATGGGACCAATGCAGGTGGAAAGTCTTGGTGGAAAGAGATATGCCTATGTTGTGGTGGATGACTTTGAAGTTTTTAAAGAACTGTGCAAAAGAATTCAAAGAGAAGGGTGTATTGTCAGAATCAGAAGTGATCATGACAAGGAATTTGAAAACAGCAAGTTTAATAAGTTCTGTTCCTCAGAAGAAATTAGTCATGAATTCTCTTCTCCTATAACTCCTCAACAAAATGGAGTTGAAGAGAGGAAAAATAGGATCATACAGGAATCTGCCAGAGCTATGATACATGCCAAAAGACTCCCTTTTCATTTTTGTGCTGAGGCTGAATACATTGCATCTGGTAGTAGCTGTTCTCAAATTATCTGGATAAAACAGATGCTCACTGAGTATAATGTCTCACAAGATGTTGTGACATTGTACTGTGACAATCTGAGTACAATCAATATTTCTAAGAACCCTATTCAGCATAGCAGGACCAAGCACATTGACCTTAAACATTACTTTATCAGAGACCTTGTAGAGGAGAAGACAATTAAACTGGAACATGTTGCCATTAAGCTACAGCTGGCTGACTTTTTTACCAAGGCTCTTGATGCAAATCAATTTGAAAACTTGAGGGGAAAGTTGAGTATTTGCCAACATGAGAAATTGTAGCAATTAATTTTGCTCAAAACAAGGGTTGAAGGAGTTATTTTTGTTAAGTCTATTTTAAGTGGGTTAATCATATATTTCCCCAATTCTTTCAAAATTATTAAGAAGTTGAATAAACACACATTTGCCTCCTTCCTCTCTCGACTTTGCAACAACTCACATTCTCTCAATCAAAGTTTTCTCTCTAGTTGGTATTGGTTTTCTAAGACTATCAAAATGTCTCAAACATCATCCTCATCCAAGACGACTGTTTCATCTTCATCATCTTATCAAGATTCTTGGGCAATCACCTCTTGCATCGATTCTGAAGTCCTGGAGATTACTCCTCTTAGAGAAATGGCAACTAACCCTTCCAAGGTTAAAAAGATGAGAACAAGGCATGCAGGAAGGTCTCAGGCTACTTCATCCGGTAATCCCTCTCAACCTTCATCTTCTGTACCAAATAGGGAAGTATCAGCTTATGTACATCAAGCAATAGCTAGGCTTGTTACAAGAATCCTGAGTGAGAACCACTATGTACCGGGGATTTCTGTTCCATTAAATCAAGAATCAGCAAGCCCAAATGTTGAAGCAAATCCAGATGTCTCTGAGAATGTTGAGACACCAAATGACAACATTCAAAAATCATCTGAAAACCTTGATGATATTCAGAACCTCTCAGAAAAGAATGTTGAACCACATGTTATTGATGTGGATGAGGAATACTCAAACAATGACCTAATTGCAAATATCAACCCTAGCATAGCTAGGAGAATGATGAACAGGAAGGGTAATCAAGATGCTACAAAATGTCTAACAAAAGAGAAACCTGCTGATAAGAAAATCAGGTCTGAAGGCAAGACTGGTACTGTGAAGACTGGACTGTCCAAAGGGAAGGTGAAAGCCCAAGTGCATACTGGGAGTCTCTCAAAGCCTGCAAGACAACCAATAACAAAGAAGAGAAAAGAACCTGAGCCTACTGATTCTGATGAGGAATCAGAATTTGAAATTGATGCTGAAGACATTCCTCTCAGAAGGAAACTCCCTTCCAGCAAAATAGCTAGAGTTCCTGAAGTCCCCACTGACAACATTTCATTTCACCACCCTGAAAATGCCAACAGATGGAAGTATGTTTGCTTGAAGAGAATAGCCTTGGAAAGAGAACTAAACAATGGTGCCATGGATTGCAAGGAAATCATGGACCTGATCAAAGCTGCTGGACTAATGAAGACTGTGGTAAAATTCACCAAATGCTATGAAAATCTGGTCAAGGAATTCATAGTGAATTTGTCTGATGAATGTGCTGATGGAAGGTCAGCTAACTTTGAATGTGTATATGTGAGAGGAAGAAGGGTTAATTTCTCTCCATCTGAAATTAACAAATTTCTTGGAAGATCAAATGAGGCTTGCCCTGAACTGGAAGTTACTGACAATGAAGTATGCCAAACCATCACAGCAAGACAAGTCAAGTGTTGGCCCTCAAAAGGCAAGCTAAATGCTAGCAAGCTAAGCATAAAATTTGTCATCCTGCACAAGATTGATGCAGCCAACTGGGTCCATACAAACCATAAATCAACCATCTCTACAGGATTGGGGAGATTCATTTATGTTGTTGGTACCAGGACTGAATTTGACTATGGCAGGTACATTTTTGATCAAACTTTAAAACATGCTGGTAGCTATGCTGTTAAAGGCCCAATTTCCTTTCCCTCCCTCCTATGTGGAATCATCCTTGCTCAGTACCCTGATATCCTGGTGGAAAGAGACACTGCTTGCAAAAGAGCTCCTGCTCTTGGGTTACACTACAAGTTGTTTCAAGGATCTCATGTTCCTGACATTTTCATAACATCATCTTAGACATCATCTACAAAAACTCAGTCCAAGACATCTGATGTTATAGCTGTATTGAAAGAGACCTGCAAAGAGCTGGAGACAAGGAAAAAGACTCTAGAAAACCTAATTGCCAAATTAGAACAGGAGGAGACTGAAGGAAACTGAAGGGAAGAGGGTGCTGCTGAAGATCAGCTCAATGCTGAAGAAAGTAGCTCCTCTGAAGGTGACAGTGCTTAAAGTTTGGTGGAATTGACAAGCCTGATGCTGATGTTGTTGATGCAAGTGTCTTCAGATTTTATTTGTTACCTATTTTGGATAACTGTATATCATTTAAGTACATGCAGCTTTGGCCCATTTGTGGCTAAAGAGGGGGAGATATTTTGTGTTAATTACTTGGTAGACATTATATTTTTCTGCAGTCATATTCATTCTGCTGCTCTATATTCTCTGATTGCTTAGGGGTTTTAGCCAAAAATCTGCCAAAGGGGGAGTTTGTAAGTGTTTAGTTATTGGCATGTATTTTTGGTAAAACCAGGTGTGTAAATGTCATGACTGATGTCATAACATTCTGGATTATTAGGTTCTTTATGCAGAAAAAGTATGGCATACTGTAGCTACTGTGTATGAGTGTGTATCTGAGCATTTTGCAAAAGATCACATTTATTGCCTTCTACCAAAATCAGTAAACAGGAATTCTGATGTCATAACAAATGTTAAGACATCTTGTACTGATCTAACAGATATGCAGTTTGGTTAATTCTGAGATTTTTCAGGAAGATGGCTCATTCTTTCCAGAACAGAATCTCACGTGGACTTTAGGTTAACCTAGCTCAACCCTAATCTGGTTGATAAAGTCTTGTGACCAAGTCTTAAGGTTAAACCTAATTAACCCTAGCTTTTTGTGGAAACCCTAACTGAAGAAACAGCTGCTATATATTCAACAGGATTGCTGTTTGGAAAATATCTCTTTTGACTGAAGATCAATTAGGAGTTGTATAGTTTTAACTGCTGTAATCCAAGCAAGTATCATTGTGATAAGTGACTTGGAATAGGTTTTGATTGTAAGGGTTTTTGTATCACTCAAAGCTTTGAAGCAAGAGTGTTTGTGTCTCTTGACTAAAGCTTTGAAGCAAAGTCAAGTTAGGTTTATGTATCACTCAAAGTTGTGAAGCAAGAGTGTTTGTGTTACTTGATTAAAAAGCTGTGAAGCATAATCAAGTGTATGTTATGAAGAGTATCTTCATTAATTCATTAGTCAATTGTTTTAAGTATCACTGCTGTGATTGAGGGGGAGTGAGTAGGAACTCAGGTTTAAGTTGAACTTAGATTGAAGTTGCATTGGGTAGGTCTTAAGTGAAGGAGATAAACTGGTTGGTTTATTCCTGAATTAATATCTCTTATAGTGGATTTCCTCCCTGGCTTGGTAGCCCCCAGAGTAGGTGTTGTTTCACACTGAACTGGGTAAACAATTGACTGTGTTCTTTACTGTTTTTATTTACTATCTTATAGAAAGTCAGATACGGTGTCATAACATTCACTGTGACATTGAGTATCTGCTGCCAGAATTTCAAAATTAACCGAAATAACACACTTGCACATTCCACTCTTAGGGTACACCTCACTTGGTTGCCTCGAACTTGGTCATTGAGTATAGGAAGTTTTAGAGGTCGCCCTCTTGTCCAAAGATCATAGTTGCCTCGAAACGGTTGCCTCGGAAAAATGATCTAAGACATTAGGGTTACCGCTAAGGCGTTCTAACATTGCTTTAGTGACCACACGTCCCTTGATCGAATTGACCCGAAAACTCCAACAACGGTGCTACCTACTCATCAATAGTGGGCTATCATTGTCTAAAGGACATTTGCACAGTTTAATTCCTTTTTGAGTAGGAAGATGGTTCTTAAGTACTTGCTCCTTTTAAAACAAAACCAAACTTTTCGCACTTACACTCCTTTCAAACAAAAAAACTCTTTCAAACCACGAACACAAAGAAAAGAAATCTTTTGAAAACACAATGAGCAAGTACCTAAGAGCCCGTGGATAACCACGGATAGAAAGGGTGCTAACACCTTACCTTTCTATAATCTACCTCCCGAACCCGAGAAACATCTCAAAAAGGAATTTTTCTGTGCTTTTGTCCTTTCCTTGTTGGATAAAATAAAAGACGGTGGTGACTCTTGCTTACCGCGACATTTTGCAAAAACAAACGCAAACGCGAACCAGCATTCCAAAACAGTCAGTTCTCATTCCCTCCGATCACACCTATTATCCAGGTTCCTTTCCATAAGCCCTACTATCCAGGCTTTCATCTCAAAGTAACCCTACTATCTAGGTTCCTTCCCATAAGCCCTATTATCCAAGCTTTCATCTCAAAGTAACCCTACTATCCATGTTCCTTCCCATAAGCCCTACTATCCAGGATTTCATCTTGAAGTAACCTTACTATCCAGGTTCCTTCCCATAAGCCCTATTATCCAGGCTCCTTCCCATAAGCCCTATTATCCAGGCTTTCATCTTGAAGTAACCTTACTATCCAAGTTCCTTCCCATAAGCCCTACTATCCAGGCTTTCATCTTAAAGTAACCCTACTATCCAGGTTCCTTCCCATAAGCCCTACTATCCAGGCTTTCATCTCAATGTAACCCTACTATCTAGGTTCCTTCCCATAAGCCCTACTATCCAGGCTTTCATCTCAAAGTAACCCTACTATCCAGGTTCCTTCTCCCTTATCTCCAGACAACAGTTTACAACACTGTAAGGCCCAGACCTGACCAGATACGGTCGGTTTCGCATTTCCCCAGTAAGTCGTTGTACAGCCTGGACCCTGACCAGGTATACATTCTACTTTCACCCCCCTCAATCAGGAGATAATTCCCCATTAGAGTAATGGACAACCAAATCTCCTAGACTTTACTTCCCAGGGAATAAATCAACATTCCCCGGCAAAGTCCTCCTCAAAAGCAGGTACAAGAATTCTCGCCAAGGAATCTCTTATGCAACCGATCTTTTCTGGATGGCATCTTTAAGCCCATCTCCGACGATTCCCCGTCTCCTTCCAAATGGCATCTGTAAGCCTATTTTCGATATCACCAATCAGCATTACTTCATGCGAGTGAAAATTTCTGAGCACTCTAGTGTTCAATCAACTTCCACCTTCAGATCACGAAAGGCAGACCGGCCAATCTACATCCTCAGGCTTAAGAAGATTGAACAGGGGCAACTGTTGTACCCCAAAATTTTCCCTCTCATTTCTCAAAGGATCATCCTGGACTCTCAGGTTTGCTTCTATCAAGTTCCTGGTCTTGAATTACAACTTTTCAATAAAATCATCCACAAGGGCAAAATGGTCAAAAGCACACAGAAAAGTCAAACTTTGACTTTTAGATCAAATCAAGTTTCAGTAATTATATTTCATCAAGACATGAAATTGGTTCATCAAAAAAATCAGAAGTAAAAAATTACTTGGAAAAAATCAAATTTCTAAACATTTGGAAAATTTTCTAAATGTTAAGAGAATATGATACTTCAGAACTTCTGAGCCAACCTCCATGCAAGTGCAGTCATAAGTTGCAAACATGGTTCAGAACATAGTTCTTCAGTCAGAACATGACTCTTCAGCATATGGAGGTTACGTTTCTGATCTTCTGCAATCAGAACATCACCAAATCCCAAAACCTCGTTCAAGCAACCTGATGCCCTGCTATATCATAGTCCTGCAATCAACTGTTGATCCAGTCCACGCCTGCACTTCTCAAACCCCATATTTGCATCAAATTAGCATATGAAAACTGTGATTAAAAAGCAATGAAACATTATACCAAAAAGGTTTGAATCCCATTTGTTTTTTCCCCTAAAACTAAAGCAAACCCATCTATAAATAATTTGCTCCATTACACGTTCAAGGGGCTGGCTGGTTTTTGAGAGAGAAAATTGTCAAAAGAGAGAAAAGAAAACTGTGAAACCTTCGTAAAAATCCAGAATTCCCTAACAGAAACCAAACCTTTTGTTCTTTCCTTTGAATCAAAGAACTTGGCATTTTCTCTCTCGTTGCTCTTACTTACTCCAGAACATTTGAAGGCAGCAGTTCAAGTTCCAAGCACACGCTCCAGATTCAAGGTAAGTCTTTCTGACTTTGCATCTTCTCATTCAGAACATCATTAAATATGTAAATATCATAGTGTTGATGTTGTCCATATCATTGTATAAGAAAAAAGACTGTGGATCAGAACTTCTTGATTGAGGCTAGGCTCAGAATTAGGATTAGAACTTCTATAAACTGCTGTGTTTTTATCCTCCTAATTTGCTGTTAAGGGTTGACTAAATTTTTGATGTGCTGATTAATATGAGGAAAGAGTTGAAATGTAACACAGAACTTCTGTTTTCATTCACCGTGTTAACACACAAAATTTCTAGGATTTTCTCACTGTTTAAGCACGCAGAACTTCTGAGTTCTCTTTACCGTTTTAACACACAAAACTTCTAGGCTTTCTTACTGTTTTAACATACAAAACTTCTGATGCTCGCTCACTGTTTTAGCACAGCACAGAACTTTTGAGTTCTCCCTACACGTTAAACACGCTGAACTACTGATGCTTCCACTTGCTGTCTTAACACTCAGAATTTCTGATTTTTACACACTGTTTTAACACTCAGAATTTCTGATTTTTTACACACTGAATTTCTGATGTTCACTCACTATTTTAGCGCAATACAGAACTTCTGACTTTTGCCTCACTGTCTGAATACTATCCAGAACCTCTGTTTCCTTTCCCTCTGACGTTTCTTATAGAGCCTTAGAGTGTATCAATCCAGAACTTCTGATTCCACTGACGTTTCTTTCTGAGTCACCACGCACCTGGCTTCAGAACTTCTGATCCTTGTCGTTTTTCTTGCAGCAACACGTTGTTTCTATCTTTCATTTATTTTCCTTTTTATCATTTTCAATATTAATTCCTTTTTTTATTAATATAAAAAGACATAAAAATATTTTCTTTTATTAATTAATTTATTTCTTTTTCTTAATTCATTAAGACAAAAAACCATTTTCTAAACAAGTCATTTTTCTCTCTTGCATTGTACATTTCAATATGGTTGTAATAGTTAAATAGGATTTAAATTCTTGCAACCCCCCATTTGTAAATATGTACCCATATCCCTAAAATATTGTAATAGCGTAGGACTTTTATATTTCCGCAATTTAACTCTTTTCCAAATATAAAATGCTAGTAATTAGGATGTGTATGGCAAGATATGAAATCAACAAATAAATAACCCTAATCAAGACTAAAATGCATGCAATCAAACACACTTACACACTAGCACCCTTAGGGTAATCCCACCTTGTTGACTATCGTAAAAATAGTCATGTCCCTTGAACATGGGCGTTTTAGAAAAAGACCCTAGATAAAAGATCGTAGTCCCTCGATGACCCTCGATGTTGCCTTCGATAAACGATCTAGTCCCTAACACGACATTGCTAAAACGTTCCATAGGTTTCCTTCTATGACTATACAAACGTCCCGTTCCCGTCCCTTAACATCCAACGATGAGACTTCTTACCAAATCAATGGTAAGATAGCAACATCTAAAGGAGGAGAAGAACATCTAAGACCTTTTGAGTAGGTAGATTCGCTCCTAGCTGCTCGCTTGCTCACAACAAAAACATTTTATACACCAAGACATCTCTTTGAACTATTTTCGAAACCAACACTTTGTACGCATTCTTATAGAGACGAGAATCATTACAAAGTCACATTTCCAAAATACTTTCAAAACCCACATCACAAAGCACATTTCAAAACAAAAGCAAGTGATCTAGCAAGAAACTAAGAGACCTTAGTTAACTATGGATGAAAAGGGTGCTAACACCTTCCCTTTTCATAATCTACCCCCCAAACTCAAGAAAACATCTCTAAAGGTCTTTTCTGTACTTTTTCACCTTTCCTTATTGGATAAAAGAAAAGTCGGTGGCGACTCTTGCTATCCGCAACATTGCGATCAAACGCAAAACAAAAAGTCAATTCTCCCACCGCATCACACTTTGTATAATTTTATTAAGTGGGGGTTATTATTTAAAAAAATTGCAATAATAAAGTCTTGAAAAAAATTGTAAATAACCATATTTCGGAGAAAATTACGCAAATAACCATATTTCAGAAAACCCCACAAAGGAGGAACCATCTCAATTGGCGCCTACACCTTAAATTAAAGGGGAGGCGCCATCTCACTTGGCGCCTAGGTGTTAAAAGTGTGACCTAAGCCAAGTGAGATGGGATCTTAATGCAAAGGGGAGCCAATTTTTTTCGTTTTTTATGTTAAATGCATAACTTTACGTAAACGATATAGGATCACAAAAATTTGACTTTTTATTTACACAAAATGAGTATACAAATTGATTACATAAAAAAATTACAAAATAATTAGTGGTCCCCCGGAACCCGGTAATGACCCGCGGTTCCACATCCCCGTTCTCGCTTATCCTGTGGTGGGTTTCTCCGTGTTTTTTGTTGTGGCAGGGTCGATGGTCCAACAAAGTCAATGCATTCTGGATCCATGAAATTGGTCAGATCTCCATATCTAGAAGATCCGCTTTGGTGCAGTCGGTTACCCATACCCTCAAATTTTGGTCGTCTTGGTGGTGGGTGGGGTTCCATGGTTGGCCTATAGCACTGGTCGTTTGAGTAAGGGGTAGAAAGGAAATGAATCCTAGGGTGTTTGGTATTAGGAATGTTGGATGCTTTGGTGATGTGGTTCTTGATGGTAAGTTGTGTCGGTTGGGTCATAGTCTTCAAAAAATCTCAGATCAGGACTAAGGTTAGATGTTGAGGGGCCCATATTGGGATATGGAGAAGAATGAAATTGTATATGGGGTATGCGGGTGTATTAGTATTGTGATTGATATTATGGTTAGGTGTGGGGCATATGGGGGTATTGGTATTGAGGTGGTGATTGTGGTTGGTTGTGGGGCATGTGGGTGTATTCGTATTGTGGTGGTGATTGTGGTTGGGTGGTTGTGGATCTGTTTCGTCGGGGAGGTTGATGGGAGGTTGATGTGTGTTGTGTTTGTTGTTGGGGAAATGAGGGTTGTGTCCATTGTGTTCTTGGGTCAACCAAATACCTTGAATGAGACACATGCATTTCTGGGTTACTAACCGATATGTACCAAGCTAAATATTGATTTGTGTGTCGCATATTACCATGGTTGAGGAAAAGAGGGAATTGCAAGACATGTCGGTGACGCCTTTGCCACATCTTTCACCATTCTGGAGAAAAATATTTCCAGTTGGTAAGACCCTATTGGGCGTCGACCCTTTTGAGATGCCACGGGGACAAACAAGTTGGATCGCAGGGTATCTCTTGATGCATTCCAAACTGCATCTTGACATGGTCGTTATGGTGCATCTCCACAACGTTGAACTGTATGATTGCAGTCTTTACGCTCCAAATTGTTGCATCCTCGGAGTTCGGTTCATGGTCCAAACCCATATATGGTCTCCAGATAAACTGTGGATAAAATTAAACCAGCTTAATGAAAACGTAATAAATAAATAATTTAAAGGTAGAAAAGTTCAAAGGTATGACGTACATCATCAGGGCCAAGGTGATCCAATAGATTGCGATATAGAGCGACATTAAATCTTGGCTTCTTGTCGTAATCCATACCCGTCATGCAGTACCTAAAGGAATTGTAAAATAGTGTATTTTTATCATATATTTGGTGAACAAATGAATAATAAATGATATTAGTTATTGACTTACTTTATTGCGTATGGGAAAATGAATGTGTTGTTCTTGACAGGGTTTAGGGACTCCATTCTCCACCAACCCCAGGCTTGAAGTAAGAAAGCGCATCCATAAAAAGTACATTTTTCCTTGGTTGCATTTTTACACAAGAAAGTGTATAGATGGGCTAAAACAGTAGAACCCCAACTATACTTTCTAGTTTTTTCAAAGTTTCTAAGTAAATTTAAATACATGAAATTTACACTATTCCCCGTACTTTCAGGAAATAAAAAGGTTCCAAAAAGTATCATTATATAATTTCTAGCTTTTATTACTTTAGCTAGCTCGGAGGAATTTTCGTTCAACTCCAGAGTCGCATAATGATTTTTGACCACATCCTTGCCCAACAATTCCTCGCATAGAGAATTGGGCTGTTGGACCGACTTGTTAACCGCCTTACCATCGACAGGGAGACCCAATAACATGTATACGTCCTCTAGTGTAACGGTACATTCACCTATTGGTAGATGAAATGTGTGTGTCTCAGGTCTCCACCTTTTCAACATTGCAAGTATGAACTTTGAATCTATCGTGCAGTTGGATATCTTTATAACATTTCTGAAACCTGCATATTTGAGATATGGCACGATCAATGGGTCGGGAGCAAAGTAGTTGTGTGACCGAATTCTGAATCTTTTAGTATCCTAAATTCAAATTGTAAAAAGTGTAAGAGTCCATAATATGTATAAATCATTAATAATATTATAAAAAATTTATAAGTATACAACAAAATTTGAGAATTTATAAAAACTTACAAACGCTGTAATATTGTCCCTTGTGCCTCTGTGAGAATCACCCATTGTGAGAAGAGCCATAGCTGAAATTGTATAAGATAATGAAAGAGTTTGTAGAAGAGAGTGAGATGATTGTTGATGTAAAACAAGTATGCGAGGCTCTGTAATTATAGACAAAATTTTATCACGAAGTGAATAAATAAGGTGGGTGGTGGGTGCATGCATGCATGATAAGTGTCACTCTTGTAGTATAGGTGCAGGCTAGGAGGAAACCTTAGGGAATGAGTCTCTGCATGCATTTAATATGATTGGACATGTAGGGAGGTTCCATTTGACTTGGCGAATGAGTACAAAATTAAAAGGTGTCGACATCCCAGTTAGCGAATTAGAGGTGGCATGGGTTGTAGTGTAGGTGCAGGCTAGGTGGAAGCCTTGGGGAAGGAATCTCTGCATGCATGTAATACGATTGGACATGTAGGGAGGCGTAATTTGACTTGGCGAATGAGTACAAAATTGAAAGGTGTCGCCATCCAAGTTGGCGAATTAGAGGTGGCATCGGTTGCAGTGTAGGTGCAGGCTAGGTGGCAGCCCTGGGGAAGGAATCTTTGCATGCATGTAATACGATTGGACATGTAGGGAGGCGCCATTTAACTTGGCGAATGAGTACAAAATTGAAAGGTGTCGCCATCCCAGTTGGTGAATTAGAGGTGGCATGGGTTGTAGTGTAGGTGCGGGCTAGTTAACAGTCTTAGGGAAGGAATCTCTGCTTGCATCTAATACAATTGGACATCCCAGTTGGCGAATTAGAGGTTGCTTACTATTATTTTATTCAAATTCAGTACAACCTATTTAATCCTACATTTATCAAAACATTTCTACACTCAATCACTAAAACACTAAAACATTCAAAAATTCAAACAATCAACTCAAAGACTCAAACACTCAAACACTTAAACCATCAAACACTCAAACCTCCAAACCTTCAAACATTCAAACACAATGGCCTCTGCACCATAATATGTGATCAGTGCATATTTCAACGGTGAGACATACATTTGTCCCACCTCTGGGTTTTTGTTTAGAGACACTGAGAACATCTGATTTTGTTTAAATAGGAAAGCCAATTTCTTGTATTTCAAAAAACGATTGGAGGCCAAACTTGGATGAGGTCCCGTGACACAAATCTTTTATCAGAATCTGGTTTTTTTTTGTGACAACGGTTGTACCCCAAAATTTTCCCTCCCATATTCCTCAAGATTTGTCAAGAATTGCTCAAAATGGATCAAGGGTTGTACAGTCAAATCACTTCCTAAGACAGCTGAAATTAGGGTTTTTGTTCTTTCAAGGAATTTGGGGTTCTCAATGGTTCAATCAAGTCTCATAGGCCTCTATACATTCTCAAGCATCTACATGCCAAGTTTCAAGACTCACAGTGCCAATTTGCACAGTCAAAAGCTCTATTTGATTTACAGTCAACTACAAGGGCAAAATGGTCATTTTGCAGTCAAAAGTCAGATTTTTTGTCAACATTCTTATTTTGAGTTCACAATCATCATTTGATCAAGTCTTGATCATGATCCCACAAGAATGGCTCAAAAATCATCAAAGATGCAAAAGTTACTATTTTTGGACAGTAGAAAAAGTCAACTGTACCTTGACCAAGGCATAACTCTTTCATGGTTTGTCAGAAAAATTCCATCCAAAGCTCATTTTGAAGAGGATGAAATTTCCTACAATCCATCTTCACACTCCAAGATCAAGAAATGCTCTCACAAAAAGTTACCAATTTTTACATTATAGGTCAATCTCAAAAGTCAACAAAAGTACACTTTGAGTCAAAGGCCATAACTTGAGATTGGTAAATCCAAACGCCATGGTACCAAAGGCATTGGTTAGAGGACTTCAAGAGCTTTCCAAAATGTCCAAGAACATGGTCATATGATCAAAATTGAGTAAGTTGTGCATTGGAGAAGTTGGGAAATTTTCATGAATTTGCAAAAGTCAACTATCCTCAAAACTCCAATTTTTGACAAAAGGGCCCACTTTCTTCCACTTGATTCAGCCTTGTCATGCCATACACGTGTCCCATGCTTGATTTCATGACCAAACATTTATTTTTCTATTTTATTTAATTTTTATTGATTTAATTCATTTTAAATCTATAATAATTCAAATAAAATCTAAAAATCAATGGAATAGTATCTTTGTGATTTGTACAGCTTTCATATATCATGTGACAACTAACCAATTCGTGCTAGGGCTTATTTGAGCACAAAAATCTCAGATTTGGCCATATTTGGAAAGTTTGTCAATGGTGAAAAAGTGCAAACCTAATTCTCCCATATACATGGATTAAAGCCCAACTCTTGACCTAATTCAATTCCCATATATGCAAGCAAGCCTCCAAAACCTAATTGACGACCTGAAGCTGCCTAAAAATCAAGAAACCAAAACTGAAAAAGCTGGGGAAAAGTGGAGATCGAAATCCACATTAGGGACATTCTCGAGACCAAAGCTCAACGTAGAGCGCTTGCCTACCATCCCCTGAAGCGATTGGCATAAGAACCAGACCTTTTCATCACCTACAGCTCACTGTAAGTCCTCGCGAATGTGGCCCTGAACACGAAATCCAAACTTCCAATTCTTACACTTTTTCTTCAAAACATTAGCATATTCATGTTTATTGTTTGATTTCTAACGTAACTGCAATAGTCAATTTGGTTTTTATGCCCTGTATCATGATGCCCGATTCTAGGGTTTATACGCTTGCTTTTTAGGTGTTTTTGATGCAGGGAAAATTGGCCACAATAATTGGTATAAGAGTGATCAGGAGGCAGAGACGAGATCAGCCATGGCCTTAGATGGCATTTCATAGCCTAGGGTGGATTTTGGGAATAAGCAACGGATTTTGTTGCGGATAAGAATCCGCAGGAAAAAAACACAGGGTTCAACAAAGAAGACGCTGACGCGTCTCCCTCCCATTCGTCCTTTTAAAATCCGCGCGCTTTTATTTTTTTTCCAGGCACATTTATTTGTTTGTTAATATATTGATTACTTATTATTTCAATAACAAATAAGGCAGGTTGGTGGAGTGGTTGAGCGAACGTCCAATGAGTATTGGGACCTGGGTTCGAATCCCAGGTCCCCCAAAACATTCATGTTATTTTGTTTCAGGCAATTCTATGTAGCACTCAAAACAGGGTCCATCATACGCCCTTCTCCAGATGCTGGCCAAGTGGCTTCAAAGCAAATCCAATGGTCACAAGATGATGTCCACCATACTCCATAGTCAATGCACTGGCAGGGAATTGGAAAAGTCAAGCAGACTGCTTACTTTGGGCCTGGAAATTGCCAAGCGTACACCCTCTTTGGGCCCAGACCCCCTGGGTTTGCCTTTTATTTTTCTTTCATTTATATTTTTTTATTTACTTGATTTATATTCTTAATTTAATTAATAACAAAATTAATTAACATTTTCATAAAAAATTTAGAAAACATAAAAAAATATAATATTTTTATTTATTAAACTTAATTAGTTATTTTGTAAATAAATAATAATTAATTAATTTAGTTTTAATTAGGTTAATTTTAACTTTTTTGCAATAAATAAAATTAATGTAGAATTAGGGTTTTTAATAAATTTTAATCATTTTATTTTTATTTCCTTAAACCTTCAAAAAAAACCAAAAACATTTCTTTTTATTAAATAATTAGTTTAGGTTTAATTAAATGCCAAAAAATAATAAAATCTCTTTCTTTCTCAAAAAAGGGTCAAAACCCTAAAAACTCTCCGATTCAATTTTTCTCGCGTATGATTTATTTGATTCATATTTTGATCTATATTATTGTATTTGCTCCGAGGATGTAATAGCTTTAATTAGGACTTTTTTATCGCTTTTATTTAATTTCCCGCAATTTACTTTTCAAGGGTTTGTTTTTGGCGATGTAAATACCCGACGCCTTGTAATAGCGTAGTTTTATTTTCCACAACTATTAACTGCTAGATGTATGCTAACTAGGCTATGCATGACAAGATCTCTCTTAAATTAAAATCAACCGTAGCTCACCATAACATGTACAAAGATAATATAACTGAAACCTGACACACTCGCACATGCCACTCCTAGGGTACGCCTCACTTGGTTGCCTCGACGTGGTCATTGAGTATAGGGTGTTTTAGAGGTCGCCCTCCTGTCTAAAGATCAAAGTTGCCTCGAAACGGTTGCCTCGATAAAAAATGATCTAGGACATTAGGGTTACCGCTAAGGCGTCCTAACATTGCTTTAGTGACCACATGTCCCTTAATCGAATTGACCCGAAAACTCCAACGACAGTGCTACCTACTTCTCAATAGTGGGATGGAACTGTCTAAAGGACATTTACACAGCTTAATTTCTTTTGAGTAGGTAGAGGTTCTCAGGTACTTGCTCTTTCAAAACAAAAATACTTTTCGCACTTACACTTTTCAAATAAAGTTTTCAAACAAACACTTCATACACTCTTGAGGACAGATACAAGAGTTAAATCGAAGTTTTCAAAATAAAAATTTTTCAAACCCACAAACACAAGAAAAGCAAAATCTTTTGAAAACATAGTGAGCAAATACCTAAGAGCCTGTGGATAACCACAGATAGAAAGGGTGCTAACACCTTCCCTTTCTATAATCTACCTCCCGAACCCGAGAAACATCTCGAAAAGGAATTTTGCTGTGCTTTTGTCCTTTCCTTGTTGGAGAAAATAAAATACGGTGGCGACTCTTGCTTACCGCGACATTTTGCAAAACACAAACGCGAACCAGCATTTCAAAATAGTCAGTTCTCATTCCCACCGATCACAACAACCAAATAATATTTTATAAGGTTGAGGTTCAAGATGATGAGGACCTTTAGAATATGTTTTTCAGTCATGATTATTTTGGGTACGACTCTATTAAGTTGTACATTGTGTTGCGGGAGCCTCAGCTGTCACGACCAACCCAATCACAAGTGGTTGATCCTCTCGAAGACGAACAAGCAGAAATAGATGTCGTTGACGAGGAAGAGAAAGATGACGAGTTAGAGTTTGACGACATGGTCAACGATGATTCTGAAGACGATGGGATACCTGGTATACCTCCAAACGAGATCTACACATCACCTCCACAAATGTCAAACTTCAACATGGGCGGAGATGAACCGTCATATGATTTATTTTTCAATCCATATATGCAGTCAGATGAAAACTTAATAGAGAAAGATAAATTTCGTAATAGAGAAGATCGTATCCGACCATAAAAAAGTTTCACATGCTTAACTCGGTCGATTTTAAGGTAGATCGTGTAAATCCAGAAAGGTACAAGCTCAGGTGTGTCCACCCGGATTGTATGTTCAAGCTCACTGCATCATACAGATTAAGAGGTGATTGTTGGGTCATAGGTTCTATATCCACCCACACGTGCGCCAATTGTACTAAATCACGGGATCATCAGAAACTAAATTATGATCTCATATGTCAAGAAATCCTACCTCTCGTCAGTAATGATACATCATTGAAGGTGAAAACCATAATCTCTCACATCATTACGGTATATAACTATACTTCGTCATACTGAAAGGCGTGGTTAGTTTTGTACCCCAATTTTTCCCCCTAAGATACCTTTATCATACCATGTTGATTCATTCACAATAAGATCACATTAGGATTCTTGGATCCCCTCCCTATACTTAGATTTTCACTTTGAGGAATCACCAAGCATCTTGACTTGTGTTCTTTTGTGATCATGAATATCTTGATCTTGATTTCTCCTCTTAATTAATAAAATGCAATGTTGGTTTGTCTTGTTTGTTACTAATGTAGGTAAAGGAAATAAGATTTAACAAGTTGCTCCATGGGTTCATGAGTTTATTTCCATGCCCTAGTCAATAAAGATTGAGAAGTCCAAACCTCACCACTGGATTTGTTTTGGAAGGAATGGCATGACAAGGTTATTTTGGTTCACCACATTTCAAGGTTATCAAATTTGGTTCAAAAGCACAAGGGATTGATTGGAGAAGTTGTCATGCTTGGAGAAGACTTTGTTCCCATTGGTCACAAATGCATATTCCTATCAATTCTCAAGATATGGAAGTGGTTGTGGTTGCTATGAGTTCTCATTATTATCCTCAACAACTTATATTTACAAATCATTTGTGTTGGTACAAGAAGTTTGTTCAAAATTGTCAAAGTTCCTCAAGGCATATTTCTTGATCTAGGAGCTAGGGTTTTGAACTTCAAAAGAGTATATCTTGCTCATATTTTGGTATTTTTGAGTGATTATAAAGACATCCTTCTCTTTAAAGGGTTATCAAAAAATCACTTCAAAGGATCCAAGTAGTTTTCATGTGGAAGAAACATGATGAAGAAGAAAGATTACAAGTCCTCCAGATGAATCCTCAATTTTCCATGTGTGACTTCAAATGATCATGACTTGGTCAATTTTTATCACCTTGAGCCCATTCTTTTTCCACAATGATCTTGAGGATGTGAACTTTATGCCTTCGTTTATGTGCAAAGTGAGAAAATGGATGGAAGTTTCCTTAAGGATACTAAAGATTATAGGTCCTTTTTTGAAATTTTGCCAACTTCAACAATTCATAACTCTCTCAATTTTTGGAGATTTTGAATGGTTCAAGTCACAAAATGTCATTCAATAGATCTAAATCATGCCATATTTTTTGGTCAATAGAAAATTCCAAGTTGAAGGCTATGTTGGATGCAAGACATTATAAGTCATTTTTGAAGAAAAATTTGAAATATTTCTAAGTATGGAAAGTCAACATTTTTTCCAACTTTGACTTATTATAACTTTCAGCTCAAGCATCCATTTGTCTCCATTATTTTCCCACTGCAAAGCTTGTAACCTCATCTTTCTAAAACATCAAGAATCATGCCCTAAGACCCCTTGAGCTCAGAATGCTATTGGTCAGAAGTTGGCAATTTGAAACTGAAATTTTCACCAAGTTAGAAGTTTGAAATCCTTGATTTGGCTTCTAAACACTTTGTTTCTGTGCGTTTTTGCTTTTGAACATCTTTAGTGAACTTCCAGAAGTGATTAGCATAGCAAAACGCGTTTTTCGGATGAGTTTTGATCAAATTAGAAGTCACACTTTTCTTGTTTGCAACTTCACGCGATTTCTATCCAAACTTCATCATTTCACACGCTTGGACATTCCATCTGATTCCCTATAAATAGAGGGTCATTCCCCATTCATTTCCTCAAGCTTGGATAGCCAGAATCACCTTGCCAAACTTATTCCATAACTCAAAATTCAGCAACTTCGAAATCCATTCTCAAGCCTTTTTCAATCCAATTTTTCCATCAGTTCACCTTCCTTGATCTTCCCTAAAGCTAACCATATAATCACATTCAAGAATCGTGCCCCACATTGCTCCATAGAAGTCTAGTTTCAGAGCTCTGCAACTCAACTTCAATAGGTAGATTCCGTCATCAATTCTTCAAAAATTTGATATCATTGTGATGCTCTCATTACCCTGGTTCTAGTCACAACACTTGAACCTTACTGGAAACACATTTTGACCATGAAATTTCAAATCCCTTTTCAAAACTTTCCTTCCAAATTGCTTGAGCTACAGTTTATATAAATTTTTCGCGAGGGTGTGGTTGTCTTCGTCTTGAAGAGACGAAACGAATGGCATAGGTTTCGTGCTCTAATTTTATAGTTTGAGAAACCTGGTTTTGAGACTGGCTGGAGGTTAAAGATGACCAACGTGTCAACCTTCAACCAATAAAACAGCGCCATTTGGATTTTTTGAAATTCTGATTTACATTTGATTCAGTGCTTTATTCACGAATGACCATGATATACACAGTGCGCCAGATCCCTTGGATTTAATTACTAACGCGTTTTGACTCTCATCCAATGGTCCACATATTTTTGACTTTTATTTTCTTTTCTGATTTTTATATTTAATTGTTTTAAACTTCAAAAAATAATAGAAAATTCATTTTAAGTCCAAAAAATCTGAAATTATTATGAAAAACATTTTTGATTATTCTCTTTCTGATTTTTATTTTTTCACAATTTAATTTTGTGTTTTGGTATTTTTTACAAATTTTCACTTTATTTGAATTGTTTTAAATGTTTAAAAATACTTTTATGCATTTTTAAATTCTGAAAAAATTATGGAATGATCCAATGATATTGTGACAAATATTAGTGACCTTATTTTATTTTTGTTTTAGATTTCTTTTAGATTTCTTTTATCATTTTTGGTTTATTTTACTCATTTCTTTTAATTTTAAAATAGTTTCTGACTTTTAAAAATTACCAAAAATTTAAAAAAAATCATTTTAATTCATTTCTGATTTTCCTATGGGCTTACTTTTTATTTCTTGATTAATTTAAATATAGTTGATATTTTTCTCTTTTATTTCTATTTTAAAACATTTTTAAAAATCTTTTTTATGTATATATTAAATGCAATATTATTTGGTGATTATTTTCTGGGTGATCTTGGATTAAATTTTTGGTCATGAACTTTGTTAACATCATTGGATCCATGGTGTTGAGTCTAACTCCACAAAAAATGGATGAATAATTTTAATAATAGTTTGATTAAATTTAACTCAAAAGTGATTTGTGTATTCTCACCCACCCCTCTTCATCTCATCCCTTTTTCTTATTGCACAAAGTATTATTGGAGCAGGATCTTTATATCATGTCTCAAAACAAATGGTGCATAGATTGCTATTGACCGGCCTCAAAATAGGTACGACTTCTATATAAGTCCACTTACGATTGCTTAACATAGCGCTAAATTTTCTCCCGATTCGAATAAATGATCACTCATGGCCCAAACTTATGTTTGCAAGCCCAAGTATGTTAATTTGATCTCTTTGTCCAATAACCTTGAGATTCATTGTGTGGATGCGGATGAAGTTGCTGTTGGAACCCAGTTCCAAGCCTTATCCATTGACAACATAAGAGGAAATGAGAATTCCATGGTTTCTCTTAAGGATGCGTAGCAAGTTGTGTGAAAGGGTCATAGCGAGGTATGGGGACAGATTGTGGATCCACCTGTAAATAAGAACAGAGTCATCTTAGGGTTCTCTTTGAAGAATGACAAAGGTAAGAGCATGAATCCGAAGTCTGCTACAAGCAAGTATCAAGACATATTCCGTAGCGGGGGTTATCTTTATCCAACTGTTTCTGGGATTAATTCCATTGTGGAAGATGAAGCAGAGCCATAAATGCCAAATTATGTGACGCACGGAGCTAGGGTTCAGAACTGGATCACCATTGATGTTCCCTCTTGCATACATGTTTCAAAGTAATTTTTGTTTTGTTAATCTTTTTGAAAAGCTTTCACTCTGCCCGAGGTTGAAGTATTAATGTTGTAGGGCTTATCTGTTTGCTGTGACTTTTAAAATCAATAATAAAAGTTGTCTTTGTTTCCAAATTGTGTCTTTATTTTCTGATTTTTCTTGGAAAATGGTAATCACAAAAAACCCTTCAAAATAAATAATAACTGAAATTCAATATGCATGATCACTTTTTATATGTGTCAGTTTCTTAAAGCAGTCATAAATCATATGTGCAGATTAATTAAAAAACCCGTTGAATACAATGACCCTGCACCCTCTCCCAACTTTGAATGTCCTGTGTATGGGGCCGAAGAAGAAGATTATGATAAGATTCCAAAAGAGGTCTCATGGTTGATTGAGCATGAGGAAAATACCATTCAGTCATATAAAGAGCCATTGGAAGTGATCAATTTGGGTTCAGAAGAATATTCGAAGGAAGTCAAGATTGGAGCGTCGCTGCATCCTGATGTGAAGAGCAGGTTGATTGAGCTGTTGAAAGAGTATGTGGATATTTTTGCTTGGTCTTACCAAGATATGCCTGGTCTAGATACAGATATTGTAGAGCACCGTTTATCGTTGAAGCCAGAGTGTCCGCCAATCAAACAGAAGTTGAGAAGAACTCACCCAGATATCGCAGTGAAGATCAAAGAGAAGGTTCTAAAGCAGATTAATGATGGTTTTCTTGTGACGTCAGTGTATCCTTAATGGATTTCCAATGGTGTCCCAACACCGAAAAAAGATGGAAAAGTTTGCATGTGCGTAGATTACAGAGATCTAAATAAAGTTAGTCCAAAAGATGATTTTCCATTGCCACACATTGATATGTTAGTGGATAGCACAACAAAATTCAAATTTTTCTCGTTCATGGACAGATTTTCTGGGTATAATCAAATAAGAATGGCGCCTGAGGACATGTACAAAACAACGTTTATCAAACCCTGGGGAACATTCTTTTATAGAGTGATGCCCTTCGGGTTGAAGAACGCTGGTGCAACGTACCAGAGGGCTATGAAAACCCTATTCCATGATCTGATGCACAAGGAAATCAAAGTATATGTTGATGATATGATTGCTAAATCCTAGACGTGAGAAGGGAATGTAGAAGATTTATTGAAGTTGTTTTAGCGATTGAGGAAGTATCGTCTCCGCTTGAATCTAAATAAATGCACCTTCGGTGTTCGATCAGGAAAATTGTTGGGTTTAATTATTATCTAGAAAGGAATTGAAGTTGACCCTGATAAAGTCAAAGCAATTCAAGAGATGACAGCGCCAAGAACTGAAGAGCAGGTCAGAGGGTTCCTCGGGCGTTTGAATTATATTTCCATATTCATTTCTCACATGACTGCAACATGTGAACCGATCTTTAAGTTGTTAAAGAAAGATCAAGGTTGTGTGTGGACGGATGACTGCCAAAGGGCATTTGAAAGTATTAAAGAATATCTTCTTAAACCTCCTATCTTGCTCCCTCCTGTCGAAGGAACACTGTTGATTATGTATCTGACAGTGTTAGATAAATCCATGGGTTGTATTCTGGGACAATAAGATAAAACAGGGAAGAAAGAGTTCGCCATTTATTACCTCAGTAAAAAGTTCATTGATTGTGAGTCACGGTATTCCATGTTGGAAAAGACATGTTGTGCTCTAGCCTGTGGCGAAACGTTTGCGGCAGTATATGTTGAATCACACTACTTGGTTGATCTCCAAAATGGATCCAATCAAGTACATTTTTGAAAAGCCTTCTCTTACTGGGAGAATTTCCCGCTGACAGATGTTTCTATCTGAATATGATATCGAATACCGCACTCAAAAAGCTATTAAAAGCAGTGTGTTGGCAGATTATCTTGCTTACCAACCAGTGGAGGATCATTAGTCTGTGGAGTATGATTTCCCTGATGAGGATGTGATGTTATTGAAAGTAAAATATTATGATGAACCATTGCCCGAGGAAGGTCATGGCCCTGAATCTCGTTGGAGTATGATATTTGATGGAGTTGTGAATGCTTATGATAAAGGAATTGGTGATGTGATTGTCACTCTACATGGATCGCACATTCCTTTTACTGCAAGGTTGACATTTGATTGTACTAATAATATGGCAGACTATGAGGCTTGGATCATGGGTCTCGAAGAAGCTATTGATCTCAGAATTAAAATTCTAGATGTGTATGGTGATTCAACTTTGGTAATAAACCAGATTAAAGGAGAATGGGATACTCATCACCCCGGCTTGATCCCTTACAAAGATTATGCTAGAAGGTTGTTACCCTTCTTTAATAAGGTTGAATTCCATCATATTCCAAGGGATGAAAATCAAATGGCAGATGCTCTAGCGACTCTGGCTTCTATGTATCAAGTAAATACTTGGAATGATATACCTAGAATCATGGTTCAGCGACTGGATAGACCCGCTCATGTGTTTACAACAGAGGAGGTAGCAGATGAGAAGCCTTGGTATTATGATATCAAGCATTTTCTCTAGACTCAGGAATACCTGATTGGTGCATCGAATAAAGATAGAAAGACATTGAGAAGATTGGTAGGCAGTTTCTTCCTCAGTGAAAATGTGTTGAATAAAATAAATTATGACATGGTCTTGCTCAGATGCGTGGATAGACACGAAGCAGGCATGTTGATGTATGAGGTTCATGAAGGTTCATTTGGCACTCATGCCAATGGACATTCGATGGCTAAAAGGATGCTAAGGGCAGGTTACTATTGGCTGATAATGGAATCTAATTATTATAAATTTGTAACGAAGTGTCATAAATTCCAGATTTATGCGGACAAGGTTCATGTGCCTCACACACTTCTCAATGTGATCTCTTCCCCATGGCCTTTCTCTATGGGGAGTATTGACATGATCAGGATGATATAACCCAAAGCTTCGAATAGACATCATTTTATCTTGGTAGCAATTAATTACTTCACCAAGTGGGTGGAGGCTGCTTCATATGCCAATGTTACTAAGCATGTGGTTGTGAGCTTCATCAAGAATAACCTTATATGTCGGTATGGTGTGACAAGCTGAATTATCACCGACAATGGCTCGAATTTGAACAATAAAATAATGACAGAACTGTGTAAAGAATTCAAGATTATCCATCATAATTCCTCTCCGTATAGGCCAAATATGAATGGGGTTGTTGAAGCTGCTAATAAGAATATCAAGAAGATTATCCAGAAAATGGTCGTTACTTATAAGGATTGGCATGAAATGCTCCCTTTTGCTTTGCATGGATATCAAACATTTGTCTGCACTTCAACAGGAGCAACCCCGTTCTCCCTGGTGTATGGAATGGAAGAGGTACTCCCAATCGAGGTTGAGATTCCCTGTTTGTGTGTGATAATGGAAACCAAGTTGACTAAGGTTGAATGGGTCCAAAATCGGTTTGACCAATTGAATTTGATCGAAGAGAAAATAATGACAGCTTTGTGTCATGGACAGTTATATCAGAAAAGAATGAAGAAAGCTTTTGATAAAAAGGTCAAACCTCGTGAATTCAGAGAAGGTGACCTCGTGCTCAAGAAGATCATGTCTTTCAACACTGATTCTAGGGGCAAGTGGACTCCCCACTTTGAAGGCCCATATGTTGTCAAGAAAGCCTTCTCTGGTGGTGCATTAATTCTTGAAACTATGGATGGCGAGGAGTTCCCACGTCCCATGAATGCTGATGTAGTCAACAAATACTTTGCCTAAAGAAATAAAATAACAGCTCGCTAAGTTGAAAACTAGAAAGGGCGGCTTAGGAAAAAAAGAGCGTCTCGGTAGGCTGAAAACCCGAAAGGGCGATCTAGGTAAAAGTTAGATACATAAACAGAATAAATTTCCCTCTAAGTTGAAAACCCGCAAGGGGAGCTTAGGAAAAAGTTAGGGACTTTCTTAGCAAGTAAATACACCAGACAAGACTTGATCGTTGAAGCAACAATCTTCTCAGATCCTCATCATACTTCAACAGAAGTTGCTGCTCAGGATTTCAAAAGTTGTTAGAGGGGATAGTGATCATTGTATCTCAATGTCTATTTTCCATTATATATTACCATTTTCCAAACTTTGTAATCATCTATGGAGTCTCGCCGTTCGTAGACTACCATTCTATTAATTAAGTTTGATTTTTTACCCAACTTTATGTGTTTCTTATTTTGTTTAGCTTGCAAAGACTCCATTTATTATTGATAATAACTTTCAAAGCAAAAAGATTAAATAAAAAAATATATTTTTCAAAAATAATTTACAATTTGCTTTTACTTTAGAATTTGTGATGCGAAAACAAAAACAACAAAAATGGTGATCCCTGGAATGGACAAACTCCAGTTGTTTGAAGAAGTTTTTTCCCCTCGGGAAAGTTTACTCAGGATGATTCGCCGTATTGGGTTTGACACTCCAGTATCCTCCGTCAAGTTTGGATTCATTTCTCCTCTTTATCTGAGTTTTCATGATGTAAGGATTTAATCAGAGATTTCTCCAGTGAAGTTTTCGTTCGGTCTAATGGAAGTTCTTTTTCCAGAGAAGTCGGTACCATAATCACTCTTGAAGAACGCAGGTCCCCGGTTTCTCTGGTGAAGAACGTATTGTGGTTTTCCCTTTAAGGATGTGGTGATTAACCTCTCCAATGAAGTGGGCCTGAATTCCCCAGTGAATGTTTTGATGATTTGGTGTCCATCTACTTTACTTGAGACTGGTTTTGCAATCCCCAGTAGAAGTGTTACTCTTGAAAACATTTGTTTCCTCGGTGAAGCCTGGACAAGGATGTTCTATTCGTGTATCTGTACTATTTTGTCACTTTGTTTTGTTTACTTTTGGATTATGTTTCTCTCCAGTAAAGCTGAAGCAGGCAGTAGGTTATGTTTCCTCAGCTGGCGCTTACTTTTTCTTGGAATGATCATCTTGGATGTGATTTAGTCGAGTGTTGTTTGTGTCCGAGATGGTTTTTCCTGGTTACTCCCAGTGTTGTGTATCTGTTTTGTCAGCATATGCACGATAACACTCATACATTCATACATACATCATGCATAGCTAAAACTGGAAAATCATTGCTTATTAACATTTGTTAATATTTTTGTTGACATATCACCCTGTTTTGCAGAGTTACGTTGTCCTCTCTTCAATAGAGTGTTGGCCTTAAGAAGAAAGCGTATATTCTTTCAATCTCCTCACTGAGTTATCCATCATGGAATATTTTTGCTTTAGCCTCCCTGTACAGCTCCTTGTTTGGATGGATTTGGTTTTCCCTCATGAGTTTATTTCTCAAAGTTTGTATTTTGGTTGAGTGTTTCATTCCAGATTATTTCTGGTTTGTATCTTTGGTTCCACAACAATATTATTTACTTTGGATTTCTGAAAGCTTCGAGTTTTGGTTGGTGCGTTTATTTTGAACGAGAAGACTTTATCTCCTCAGTAGGAATATCATAGCATTTCCCCAAGAAGCCATATTGTTCTCCCTATAAAGTCATTTCTTTTTACAATCCTCCATGACAACAAGTGACAAGTCTCTTTATTTGAGCAACTTGTGCTTCCCTGTAAAAGTCGACGTAATTTTTTTTGCTATCTCCTCTATGAGTGGATAGTTTTTCGTCTGTTTTCGGTTTACGCCATTGGATGGCAAGACTTTCAAATTCAGAGACAGTTTGTTGTGAAATCTTGGCAGGTGGAAGTCTCTTTATTTTAGACAGCTTACCCTTTCAAGGAAAAGTGCCTCGGTTAAAGAAGAAGTCGAGACCCGTTCTAGGAAAAATGCCAGAATTTTAGGGAAACTTGTTATCTTTTTGCTACCTTCAGTGAACGTTGGTAGTTCATCGTCAGTGAATCGCGATGCTATGATATATTCTCTCTCTACCTTCAGTGAAAGTTGGTAGATCACCATCAGTGAAAGTTGGTGTTTGTTATCTTTTTACTACCCTCAGTGAATGTTGGTATTTCATCGTCAATGAACGGCGATGCTATGATATATTCTCTTCCTACCTTCAGTGAAAGTTGGTAGGTCATCGGCGGTGAATGTCGATGATTGTTATCTTTTTCCTACCCTCAATGAACGTTGGTATTTCATCGTCAGTGAATGGTGGTGCTATGATATATTCTCTTCCTACCTTCAGTGAAAGTTGGTAGGTCATCGGCAGTGAACATCGATGATTGTTATCTTTTTGCTACCCTTAGTGAATGTTGGTAGTTCATCGTCAATGAACGGCGGTGCTATGATATATTCTCTTCCTACCTTCAGTGAAAGTTGGTAGGTCATCGGCAGTGAACGTCGATGATTGTCATCTTTTTGCTACCCTCAGTGAACGTTGGTAGTTCATCATCAGTGAACGGTGATGCTATGATATAATCTCTCTCTACCTTCAGTGAAAGTTGGTAGATCACTGTGATCGGTGGAAATAGAACTGACTGTTTTTTTTAAAGCTGGTTCGCGAAATGTCGCGGTAAGCAAGAGTCGCCACCGTCTTTTAAGTTCTCCAACATGGAAAGGACAAAAGCACAACAAAATTCCTTTTTCGAGAATGTTTCTCGGTTTGGGAGGTAGATTTATAGAAAGGGAAGGTGTTAGCACCCTTTCTATCTGTGGTTATCCACGGGCTCTTAGGTACTTGCTCACTATGTTTTCAAAAATTGTTTGCTTTTCTTGTGTATGTGGGTTTTGAAAAAGTTTAGTTTGAAAAAACTTCTAGGTAACTCTTGTATCAGTCCTCAAGAGTATATGAAGTATTTGTTTGAAAAACTTTTTGAAAGTGTAGGTGCGAAAAGATGTTTTTGTTTTTGAAAGAGCAAGTACCCAGGAGAAATCTACCTACTCTAAGGAATTAGGCTGTGTAAGAGTCCTTTAGATAGGGCTATCCCACCATTGAGAGGTAAGTAGCACCATCGTTGGAGTTATTCGGGTCAATTTGATTATTAGGGACATGTGTGGTCACCAAAGCAATGGTAGGACGCCTTAGCGGCAACCCTAATGTCCTAGATCCTTTTTATCCGAGGCAACCGTTTCGAGGCAACTGGATCTTTAGACAGGAGGGCGACCTCTAAAACAACCTATACTTGATGACCACGTCGAGGCAACCAGTGATGCGTACCCTAGGGGTGGCATGTGCATGTGTGTTGTTTCAGTTTATGTTTATCTTTGATCATGCATTTGTGAGCTACGGATTGATTTTATTTTTCATACAAGTCTTTCATGCATTTTCAACAGTTAAGAGTGCGGAAAATAAATTGCGGAAAGTTGATTCTACGCTATTACAAGGCGCGGGTATATACATCGCCAAAAACATAACCCGTTTGGAAAAGAAATGCGAGAAAAGTAAATAAAGCGATAAAAGCCTAATTAACTATTACATTTCCGGAACAAATACATAAATATAATGAATTAAAATAAACATGCGCACGAAAGATTGAATCGGGACGTCCTTGGGGTTTTGACCCTTTTTGAGAAAAGAATTGAAATTGGTCCTTTTTTGCAATTAAATTAACTATTAAACCTAATTTACTAATTAATTAATTATTTACAAGGAAAAGTATTTTTTTTATGTTTTTAAGTTTTTAATGAAATAAAATAAAAAAAAGAAATTAAAAGTCAAATGAAAAACCCTAATTCTAAGTTTGATTTTATTTAATGTGAAAAAGATTACAATTAACCTAATTAAACAACTAAATTAATTAATGAATTTATTTACAAAAAAGTAATAAAAATGTTTTTTTTGGTTTTCTGAATTTTATTGTGAAAAAAAATAATTAGAAAAATAATTAATAAATAAACTAGAAAATATAAAATAAAAAGGAAAAAGGAATGAACCCAGGGGGTTCTGGGCCCAGAAGGGGGTGCATTTGGAATTGTGAAGCCCATTAACCAGCCAGCCCTTTTGACTTTTTGCAATTGTCCAGGGCATGCTTTGACTTGGAACATGGTGGTCAGCATCTTATGGCCTTTGGATCTGAGCATGTAGCCATCTGGCGCCTGATTGTTTGAGGCGTATGATGGACTATTCTTTGAAGCCTGCATGAGATTATATAGGAAAAAATGGAAACAAATTATTTGGGGGACCTGGGATTCGAATCCAGTTCCCAGAGGTCATATGCACGCGCGCTTTCCACTCAGCCAAGCCATTCGATTTGTTACAATAATAGACAATTAATATTATATGAAATAAACAAACAGTATCCTGGAAATTAAAAACGCGCGCGTTTTAGTTTGAACGGACCAATCAAACGCGAACACGCCTTCGTCTTCTCCAATACTCCCTGTATTTTTCCCTGCAGATTCAGTTCCGCAACAAAATCCGTTGCCTTCTCTTATACTGAGCTCTAGGCCACGAAAATGTCAGCCAGAGCAATCATCCTGTTCGTCTCATTCTCCTGAATCCGTCCATGGCTATGGCTTGTATCAATTATTCCTGTAAAACAAAACCCCAAATTGCAAACCCCAAAACCCTAGGTTCGGGTAGGGAGATCTAGGCTACAACAATACAATTGAATAATACAGGATGCTTGGAAATTGAATGGTGAACACAAATATGCCAAAATATTAAAGAAACGGCGCAAGGATTAGGGGTTGAGATGCCATGTTCAGAGTAAGGTTCGAGACAACTTACAGCGCTTGGTAGGTGGTCTTAGGACGTGGTTGTGATCGCCTTAGCTTCAGGGGATGGCAAGGAAGAAGGCCACGTGCTTATTTTGATCTGAAAATGTCTGCAACCTTGTTCTTGATCTCACACTTTTTCAACAAATTTTCACTTTTGCTCTGGCCGTTTGTGCAATGCTTCGGTCGTGTATTAGGTTGGTACAGCTTGCTTATGTATGTGTGAACAAAATTAGGTCAGCAGCTGGGCTTGTATCCTTGTGTATTGAAGTCTTGAGATTTTGTTGACCACCATTGAAGAACTTTCAATTTTTGGTTCAAATCTTGGATTTTATGCACAAAAAGGCTTGGCACGAATTGGCTAGCTGGCATATGACATATAAAAGCTATTCAAACTAAAAGATGCCATTCCATTAATTTTTTAGATTTTATTTGAATTATTATGGATTTAAAATGAATTAAATCAATAAAAATTAAATAAAATATAAAAATAAATGTTTGATCTTGAAATTAATCATGGGACACGTGGGTGGAATGACAAGGCTGAATCAAGTGGAAGAAAGTGGGCCCTTTTGTCAAAAATTGAAGTTTTAAGGATAGTTGACTTTTGCAAATTCATGAAAATTTCCCAACTTCTCCAATGCATATCTTGCACAATTTTGATCATATGAATATGTTCTTGGACATTTTGGAAAGGTCTTGAAGTCCTCTAACCAATGCCTTTGGTCCCATGTCATTTGGATTTACCAATCTCAAGTTATGGTCTTTGACTTAAAGTGCATTTTTGTTGACTTTTGAAATTGACCTATAATGTAGAAATTGATAACTTTTTGTGAGAGCATTTCTTGGACTTGGAATGTGAAGATGAGTTGTAGGAAATGTCATCCCCTTCAAAATGAGCATTGGATGGGATTTTTCTGATGAACCATGAAAACGTTATGCCTTGGTCAAGTTACAGTTGACTTTTCAACTGTCCAAAAATAGCAACTTTTGCATCCTTGATGATTTTTGAGCCATCCTTGTGGAATCATGATCAAGACTTGATCAAATGATGATTGTGGCTTCAAAATAATATGTTGACCAAAAAGTTTGATTTTTGACTGTAAAATGACCATTTTTCCCCTGCAGTTGATTGTGAACCAAATAGGGCTTTTGACTGTGGACTTTGATGCTGTGAGTCTTGAAACTTGACATGTAGATGCTTGACAATGTATATGGGCCTATGGGACTTGATTGAGCCCTTGAAAACCTCAACTTCCTTGCAAGAACCAAAACCCTAATTTTGACTGGCTTAGGAGGCAGTTGGACTGTGCAATCGTTGAGAAGTCTTGAGCCATTTGAGAATGATTCTTGAGAAATCTTGAAGAATATGGGAGGGAAAATTTTGGGGTACAACAATCACCATCAGTGAACATCGATGATTGTTATCTTTTTGCTACCCTCAGTGAACGTTGTTAGTTCATCATCAGTGAACGGCGATGATATGATATATTCTCTCTCTACCTTCAGTGAAAGTTGGTAGATCACCATCAGTGAAAGTTGGTGATTGTTATCTTTTTGCTACCCTCAGTGAACGTTGGTAGTTCATCGTTAGTGAACAGTGATGCTATGATATATTCTCTTTCTACCTTCAATGAAAGTTGGTAGATCGCCATCAGTGAAAGCTGGTGTTTGTTATCTTTTTGCTACCCTCAGTGAAGGTTGGTAGTTCATCGTCAGTGAATAGTGATGATATGATATATTATCTTCCCACCTTCAGTGAAAGTTGGTAGGTCATCAAAAGTGAACGTCGATGATTGTTATCTTTTTTCTACCCTCAGTGAATGTTGTTAGTTCATCGTCAGTGAACGGCGGTGCTATGATATATTCTCTTTCTACCTTCAGTGAAAGTTGGTAGGTCATTGGCAGTGAACGTCGATGACTGTTATCTTTTTTCTACCCTCAGTGAATGTTGGTAGTTCATCATCAGTGAACGAAGATGCTATGATATTTCTTTTCCCTCTACCTTCAGTGAACGTTGGTAGCTCATTGTCAGTGAACATCAGTGTTATTATTTCTTTTCTATCTACCTTTAGTGAACATTGGTAGCTTTACCTCCAGTAGGAGTTGGTGTATCCTTTGACCATTTTACCATCCTCTCTAATTCAGGTCTTTTCGATCCACCAGTGATTTATTTTCCTGGTTGGGTTACTCTCTTGTTTATTTTTTTTGTTACATCCCCAGTGGTGTTTTGCGTCCCTTTGGAGTTGTCCATGTTCACTCATATTCATAAGCATTGCATGGCATCTTAGGGTCAAAAATATGGTTTGTTTTATATTTAAGTATCTTCGATCGCGTCGACACGAAGATTTTTAACCTCCGTATCTCCGGATAGAAGAAACTTAAATAAGGGCAGTTGTTCTACCCCAATTTTTGCCCCTAAGATCCCTTTATCATACCATGTTGATTCATTCACAATAAGATCACATTAGAATTCTTGGTTCCCCTCCCTATACTTAGATTTTCTCTTTGAGGAATCACCAAGCACCTTGACTTGTGTTCTTTTATGATCATGAATATCTTGATCTTGATTTCTCATCTTAATTAATAAAATGCAATGTTAGTTTGTCTTGTTTATGACTAATGTAGGTAAAGGAAATGAGATTTAACAAGTTACTCCATGGGTTCATGAGTTTATTTCCATGCCCTAGTCAATAAAGATTGAGAAGTTCAAACCTCACCACTGGATTTGTTTTGGAAGGAATGACATGGCAAGGTTATTTTGGTTCACCACATTTCAAGGTTATCAAATTTGGTTCAAAAGCACAAGGGATTGATTGGAGAAGTTGTCATGCTTGGAGAAGACTTTGTTCCCATTGGTCACAAATGCATATTCCTCTCAATTCTCAAGATATAGAAGTGGTTGTGGTTTCTATGAATTCTCGTTATCATCCTCAACAACTTATATTTACAAAGCATTTGTGTTGGTACAAGAAGTTTGTTCAAAATTGTCAAAGTTCCTCAAGGCATGTTTCTTGATCTAGGAGCTAGGGTTTTGAACTTCAAAAGAGTATATCTTGCTCATCTTTTGGTATTTTTGAGTGATTCTAAAGACATACTTCTCTTCAAAGGGTTATCAACAAATCACTTCAAAGGTTCCAAGGAGTTTTCATGTGGAAGAAACTTGATGAAGAAGAAAGATTACAAGTCCTCCAGATGAATCCCCAATTTTCCATGTGTGACTTCAAATGATCATAACTTGGTCAATTTTTATCACCTTGAGCCTATTCTTTTTCCATAATGATATTGAGGATGTAAATTTTATACCTTCTTTTATGTACAAAGTGAGAAAATGGATGGAAGGTACCTTTAGGATACTAAAGATTATAGGTCCTTTTATAAAATTTTGCCAACATCAACAATTTATAACTCTCTCAAGAAACATGTCATCTTTTTTGGTCAAGAGCAAATTCCAAGTGGAAGGCTATGTTTGGATGCAAGACATTATAAGTCATTTTTGAAGAAAAATTTGAAATATTTCTAAGTATGGAAAGTCAACATTTTTCCAACTTTGACTCGTTATAACTTTCAGCTCAAGCATCCATTTATCTCCATTCTTTTTCCATTGCAAAGCTTGTAACCTCATCTTTCTAAAACATCAAGAGTCGTGCCCTAAGACCCATTGAGCTGAGAATGTCATTGGTCATAAGTTAACAATTTGAAACTGAATTTTTCACCAAGTCAGAAGTTTGAAATCCTTGATTTGGCTTCTAAACACTTTGTTTCTGCACGTTTTTTCTTCTAAACATGTTTAGTGAACTTCCAGAAGTGATTAGCATAGCAAAACACGTGTTTTGGATGAGTTTTGGTCAAATTAGAAGTCACACTTTTCTTATTTTCAACTTCACACGATTTCCCTCCAAACTTCATCATTTCACACGCTTGACCATTCCATCTGATTCCCTAAAAATATAGGATCATTCCCCCATTCATTTCCTCAAGCTTGGATAGTCAGAATCACCCTGCCAAACTTGTTCCATAACTCAAATTCAGCAACTTCGAAATCCATTCTCAAGCCTTTTTCAATCCCATTTTTCCATCAGTTCACCTTCCTTGATCTTCCCTGAAGCTAACCATATAATTACATTCAAGAATCGTTCCCCACATTGCTCCATAGAAGTCCAGTTTCAGAGCTTTGCAATTCAACTTCAATAGGTAGATTCCTTCATCAATTCTTCAAAACTTTGATATCATTGTGATGCTCTCATTGCCCTGGTTCTAGTTGCAACAGTTGCTCCTTACTGGAAACGTGTTTTGACCATGAAATTTCAAATCCCTCTTCAAAACATTCCTTCCAAATTGCTTGAGCTACAATTTATATAAATTTGTCGCGAGGGTGTGGTTGTCTTCGTCTTAAAGAGATGAAACGAATGGCATAGGTCTCGTGCTATAATTTTACAGTTTGAGCAACCTGGTTTTGAGATTGGCTAGAGGTTGAAGATGACCAACGTGTCATCCTTCAACCAATGAAACAGCGTCATTTGGATTTTTTTGAAATTTTGATTTACATTTGATTCAGTGCTTTATTCACTAATGACCATGATATGTACAGCGCGCTAGATCCCTTGGATTTGATTACTAACACATTTTGACTCTCATCCAATGGTCCACATATTTTTTACTTTTATTTTCTTTTTTGATTTTTATATTTAATTGTTTTAAACTTCAAAAAATCATAGAAAATTCATTTTAAGTCCAAAAAATATGAAAAAATTATGAAAAATATTTTTGATTATTCTCTTTCTGATTTTTATTTTTTCACAATTTAATTTTGTGTTTTGGTATTTTTTACAAATTTTCACTTTATTTGAATTGTTTTAAATGTTTAAAAATACTTTTATGTATTTTTAAATTATGAAAAAATTATGGAATGATCCAATGATATTGTGACAAATATTGGTGACCTTATTTTATTTTTGTTTCAGATTTTTTTTATTTGTTATCATTTTTGGTTTATTTTACTCATTTCTTTTAATTTTAAAAATAGTTTCTGACTTTTAAAAATTACTAAAAATTTTTAAAAAAAAATCATTTTAATTCATTTCTGATTTTTTTATGGTCTTACTTTTTATTTCTTGATTAATTTGAATATAGTTGATATTTTTCTCTTTTATTTCTATTTTAAAACTTTTTTAAAAACCTTTTTTATGTATATATTAAATGCAATATTATTTTGGGATTATTTTTTGGCTGATCTTGGATTAAATTTTTGGTCATAAACTTTGTTAACATCATTGAATCCATGATGTTGAGTCTAACTCCACAAAAAATAGATGAATGATTTTAATAATAGTTTGATTAAATTTAATTCAAAAGTGATTTGTGTATTCTCACCCACCCCTCTTCATCTCATCCCTTTTCTTATTGCACTAAGTATTATTGGAGCACGATCTTTATATCATGTCTCAAAATAAATGGTGCACTGATTGCTATTGACCATCATCAAAATAGGTGCGACTTCTATATAAGTCCACTTACGATTGCTTAACATAGCGCTAAATTTTATCCCGATTCGAATAAATGATCATTTGTGGCCCAAACTTATGTTTGCAAGCCCAAGTATGTCAATTTGATCTCTTTGATCCAATAACCTTGAGATTCATTGTGTGGAGAATTTGGTTCTACCAATCCTCTAATGGATCTACAACACTTTTGGTCAACGCAGATCACTTAAACATCGTTGATCATTAAATGGTACTTATGAGGATTCCAAATGGATGATATACTTGACAAAAAGCAAATGCAACTTGTTGTATGGAGGCTTTAGTTCTACCAATCCTCTAATGAGTTCCAAATGAAAGTTTCGAGATGATCATCTAACTAACCACTAATCACTAATAATTGACTTTATCCTTTATTTTTATTATATACCCCTTTTATTTTTATGCACTATTTACTTTTAGCATTTACATTTCATGCCATTTTCATCTTTGCTCATTTGAGTATCTACTTTCTTGTCATTTTTATCTTTGCTCACTTGAGCTTTACTTTTCTTTTTCAAAACACCTAATAATCAACATAAATCCTAAAAATCTTTAATGATACTTAGACTATTTGGTTACTATCCTTAGAATTATGGAGCATTGTACTTTTTAGACTTAGGATTAGGAACCTTGGCCTATGATTGGAGACCTTGAGACCTTATCTGATTATTTTGTCTGGAGATCTTGAGGTTTACCTCAATGCATTGGGTTGTTTGTTTGTTTTGTGTGTAGGTTATTATGATTACCCTCTTTGTTTGTAATCTGGAGTTCACTCGTATACACTCGTTACTCTGCCCAATTTTTGTGAAGACTTAATACACTTGAAGTTTGGTTCTTTCAATAGGTCTAGTATCATTGCTTGTTTGGTTTCAATCCAAAGAATGAAAATTCTATCTTGGCTCATAGTGTCAAGTATTGGCTTCTTGTTGGTTAGATGGTTCTTATCCCTAGATTTTACCTTATGCTTTAGGATAGTCCCTTCTTCTCCTCCCATCTTCTTCAATTTCAAAAATCTTCTCTCTCTTTTTGAAAACTCTTCTTGTTTTTTTTAATCTTGAACCACTTTCATAATAAACTTGGACTTAGGTCCATGCATTTTCAAAACATTTTCATAAACAAATTTTAATAAACTTAATAATACTTGGATTTTCTTTTGTGAGAAGACTAAAAATCAATTGTAAGTGTTTAGTTATTGGCATGTATTTTGGTAAAACCAGGTGTGTAAATGTCATGACTGATGTCATAACATTCTGGATTATTAGGTACTTTATGCAGAAAAAGTATGGCATACAGTAGCTACTGTTTATGAGTGTGTATCTGAGCATTTTGCAATGATCACATTTATTTCCTTCTACCAAAATCAGTAAACAGGAATTCTGATGTCATAACAAATGTTAAGACATCCTGTACTGATCTAACAGATATGCAGTTTGGTTAATTCTGAGATTTTTCAGGAAGATGGCTCATTCCTTCCAGAACAGAATCTCACGTGGACTTTGGGTTAACCTAGCTCAACCCTAATCTGGTTGATAAAGTCTTGTGACCAAGTCTTAAGGTTAAACCTAATTAACCCTAGCTTTTTGTGGAAACCCTAACTGAAGAAACAACTGCATATATATTCAACAGGAATGCTGGTTGCAAAGTAACTCTTTTAACTGAAGATCAATTAGGAGCTGTATAGTTTTAACTACTGTAATCCAAGCAAGTATCATTGTGATAAGTGACTTGGAATAGGTTTTGATTGTAAGGGTTTTTATATCACTCAAAGCTTTGAAGCAAGAGTGTTTTGTGTCTCTTGACTAAAGCTTTGAAGCAAAGTCAAGTTAGGTTTATGTATCACTCAAAGCTGTGAAGCACGAGTGTTTGTGTTACTTGATTAAAAAGTTGTGAAGCATAATCAAGTGTATGTTCTGAAGAGTGTCTTCATTATTTCATTATTCAATTGTTTTAAGTATCACTGCTGTGATTGAGGGGCAGTGAGTAGGAACTCAGGTTTAAGTTGAACTTAGATTGAAGTTGCATTGGGTAGGTCTTAAGTGAAGGAGATAAACTGGTTGGTTTATTCCTGAATTAATATCTCTTATAGTGGATTTCCTCCCTGGCTTGGTAGCCCCCAGAGTAGGTGTTGTTTCACACTGAACTGGGTAAACAATTGATTATGTTCTTTACTGTTTTTATTTACTGTCTTATAGAAAGTCAGATACGGTGTCATAACATTCACTGTGACATTGAGTATCTGCTGCCAGAATTTCAATTGGCATCAGAGCAGGCACCCTGCCTGTATTACTAGGTGAGATCTAGGGATATCACTTTCTGGCACTATGGACAAAGAAGGAGTTTTTGGAAATAGACCACACATTCTGGATGGAACAAATTATGACTACTGGAAACCTCGTATGATTGCCTTCTTAAAATCACTGGACAAAAAGGCTTGGAGAGCTGCTGACAAAGGATGGAACCATCCCACCATAACTGAGAAAGATGGGACAATCAGTCTGAAGCCTGAGGAAGAATGGAGCAAAGAAGAAGATGAGTTAGCCCTGGGTAATTCCAAAGCTTTAAATGCGTTGTTCAATGGAATTGATAGAAACATATTCAGACTAGTACATCAATGTGAACTGGCCAAGGAAGTGTGAGACACTCTCAAAACTACCCATGAGGGCACATCCAAAGTAAAAATGTCAAGGCTTTAGATGCTGACTACCAAGTTTGAGAACCTAAGGATGAAGGAAGATGAAACCATTCATGAGTTTCACATGAACATCTTGGAGATTGCCAACACCTCAGGAGCATTGGGAGAAAAGATGTCTGAAGAAAAACTGGTGAGAAAGATTCTCAGATCCCTGCCTAAAAGATTTTCAATGAAGGTAACTGCTATAGAGGAAGCCCAGGATATCAGCAAGTTAAAGGTGGATGAACTCATTGGGTCTCTTCAGACTTTTGAGATGGGGATCAGTGACAACGTTGACAAGAAAAACAAGAGCATAGCACTTGTATCCAACTCTGAAGATAAAAACAAGGAGGATGAAGAAGAAAATATTTCAGAAGCTATAGCCATGCTTGGAAGACAATTCAACAAACTCATCAAGAGAATGGATCCAAAGTCAAGGTCAAATGTTGAGAACATCCCCTCTGACATTAACAGATCTTATGACTCCAGCAGAAGACCAAGGTCTGAAGAGAAGGGAAATCAAGGCAGAAGAATTCAATGCCATGGTTGTGAAGGATATGGGCATATTCGAGCTGAATGTCCTACCTTTCTTAAGAAACAAAAGAAAGGAATGACTGCTACCTGGTCTGACTGTGATTCAGAAAGTAATTCTGAAGAAGAATCTGCCAAACTAGTTACTGCACTAACTGGTGTTTGTACCTCTGAAAGTGACACTAGTGATGAGGAAGTGACATTTGAAGAACTGGCTGATACTTACAAGAAATTGTGTATCAGAAGTACTGAAGTCTGTGTGCAAAATGAGAGACAAACAAAACTCATCATAAAGTTGGAGGCTGAAAAAATGGCAGACCTTGAAACTATAAGTCATCTAGAAGGGGAAGTTCAAATGCTGAACTCAAAACTGAACCAGATGACCAAATCTGTCAAGATGCTGACAAATGGAACTGACAAATTGGAAGAAATCCTTCAGGTTGGACAAAATGTGAGAAACAAGTCTGGTCTAGGATTTGTGGCAGCAAAGAAATCTGGTGCAGACAAGAAGATCAGGTCTGATAAACAAATGTCAAAGCAGATGTCACAACATAACACTCAACATCGGGAATAGAGAAATATGAAGAAAAAGTACCAAAGATGGAGATGTCATCATTGTGGGAGGTTTGGTCACATAAAGCCTTTCTGCTTCAGATTGTATGGATACCCTAATCAGAACCCAGGTGTCAAACCTAAGTCTAAGAGGGTACCACATACTCCTCAATGGAAGAAAAAGGCTACTGCCCTGATAGCCCACAGTTCCCTGAGAGTCTCTGCAAAGGAAGGCTGGTACTTTGACAGTGGGTGTTCTAAGCACATGACTGGAATCAAGAACCTTCTCAATAATGTTAAACCTCACACCACTAGTTATGTGACCTTTGGAGATGGTGCTACAGGTGAAATCAAAGGAGTTGGTAATTCGGACTGCCCTGGAGTTCCAAATCTAAATGAAGTACTATTGGTAAAAGGCCTGACTGCTAATCTTATTAGTATCAGTCAATTATGTGATCTAGGATTCAAGGTCAACTTCTCAAAATCTGAATGTCTTGTAACTAATGAAAAACAAGAAGTTGTAATTAAAGGAGTCAGATCTAAAGACAACTGTTACTTGTGGGAGCCTGAGAACACTAATTACTCCACTGTGTGTTCTATTGCCAAAGAAGAAAAAGAGGTGAAACTGTGGTACCAAAAACTTGGCCATCTTCATCTAAGAGGAATGAAAAGGAGTGTCTCCATGGAGGCAGTCAGAGGGATTCCAAGACTGCAAATTGATGAAAGGAGAGTTTGTGGTGAATGTCAGGTTGGTAAGCAGACTAGGATGTCACATCCAAAGTCAAGACATCTGACCACCTTTAAGGTTCTAGAACTTCTTCATATGGGACCAATGCAGGTGGAAAGTCTTGGTGGAAAGAGATATGCCTATGTTGTGGTGGATGACTTTTCCAGATTCACCTGGATTAACTTCATTAGGGAAAAATCTGATGTGTTTGAAGTTATTAAAGAACTGTGCAAAATAATTCAAAGAGAAAAAGAAGGGTGTATTGTCGGAATCAGAAGTGATCATGACAAGGAATTTGAAAACAGTAAGTTTAATGAGTTTTGTTCCTCAGAAGGAATTAGTCATGAATTCTCTTCTCCTATAACTCCTCAACAAAATGGAGTTGAAGAGAGGAAAAATAGGACCATACAGGAATCTGCCAGAGCTATGATACATGCCAAAAGACTTCCTTTACATTTTTGTGCTGAAGTTGAATACATTGCAGCTGGTAGTAGCTGTTCTCAAATTATCTGGATGACACAGATGCTCACTGAGTATAATGTCACACAAGATGTTATGACATTGTACTGTGACAATCTGAGTACAATCAACATTTCCAAGAACCATGTTCAGCATAGCAGGTCCAAGCACATTGACATTAGACATCACTTAATCAGAGACCTTGTAGAGGAGAAAACAATTAATCTGGAACATGTTGCCACTGAGCTACAACTGGCTGACATTTTTACCAAGGCACTTGATGCAAATCAATTTGAAAACTTGAGGGGCAATTTGGGTATTTTCCAACATGAGAAATTGTAGCAATTAATTTTTCTTAAAACAAGGGTTGAAGGAGTTATTTTTGTTAAGTCTATTTTGAGTGGGTTAATCATATGTTTTCCCAATTCTTTCAAAATTATTAAGAAGTTGAATAGACACTCATTTGCCCCCTTCCTCTCTCGTCTTTGCAACAAATCCCTTTCTCTCAATCAAAGTTTTCTCTCTAGTTGCTACTGGTTTTCTAAGTCAATCAAAATGTCTCAAATATCATCCTCATCCAAGACGACCGTTTCATCTTCATCATCTGATCAAGATTCTCGGGCAATCACCTCATGCATGGATTCTGAAGTCCTGGAGATTACTCCTCTTAGAGAAATGGCAACTAACCCCTCCAAGGTCAAAAAGCTGAGAACAAGGCATGCAGGAAGGTCTCAAGCTACTTCATCCGGTAATCCCTCTCAACCTTCATCTTCTGTACCAAATAGGGAAGGATCAGCTTATGTACATCAAGCAATAGCTAGGCTTGTTACAAGAATCCTGAGTGAGAACCACTCTGTACCGGGGATTTCTGTTCCATTAAATCAAGAATCAGCAAGCCCAAATGTTGAAGCAAATCCAGATGTCTCTGAGAATGTTGAGACACCAAATGACAACATTCAAAAATCATCTGAAAACCTTGATGATATCCAGAACCCTTCAGAGAAGAATGTTGAACCACCTGTTATTGATGTGGATGAGGAATACTCAGACAATGACCTAATTGCAAATATCAACCCTAGCATAGCTAGGAGAATGATGAACAGAAAGGGTAATCAGGATGCTGCAAAATGTCTGACCAAAGAGAAACATGCTGATAAGAAAACCAGGTCTGAAGGCAAGACTGGTGTAGAAACTGTGAAGACTGGACTGTCCAAAGGGAAGGTGAAAGCCCAAGTGCATACTGGGAGTCTCTCAAAGCCTGCAAGACAACCAATAACAAAGAAGATAAAAGAACCTAAGCCTTCTGATTCTGATGAGGAATCAGAATTTGAAATTGATGCTGAAGACATTCCTCTCAGAAGGAAACTCCCTTCCAACAAAATGGCTAGAGTTCCTGAAGTCCCCACTGACAACATTTCATTTCACCACCCTTAAAATGCCAACAGATGGAAGTATGTTTGCTTGAAGAGAATAGCCTTGGAAAGAGAACTAAACAATGGTGCCATGGATTGCAAGGAAATCATGGACCTGATCAAAGCTGCTGGACTAATGAAGACTGTGGTAAAATTTACCAAATGCTATGAAAATCTGGTCAAGGAATTCATAGTGAATTTGTATGATGAATATGCTGATGGAAGGTCAGCTGACTTTGAATGTGTCTATGTGAGAGGAAGAAGGGTTAATTTCTCTCCATCTGAAATTAACAAATTTCTTGGAAGACCAAATGAGGCTTGCCCTGAACTAGAAGTCACTGACAATGAAGTTTGCCAAACCATCACAGCAAGACAAGTCAAGTGTTGGCCCTTAAAAGGCAAGCTGAATGCCAGCAAACTAAGCATGAAATTTGCCATCCTGCACAAGATTGGTGCAGCCAACTGGGTCCCTACCAACCATAAATCAACCATCTCCACAGGATTGGGGAGATTCATTTATGCTGTTGGAACCAAGACTGAATTTGACTATGGCAGGTATATTTTTTATCAAACTTTAAAACATGCTGGTAGCTATGCTGTTAAAGGCCCTATTGCCTTTCCCTCCCTCCTATGTGGAATTATCCTTTCTCAGTACCCTGATATCCTGGTGGAAAGAGATACTGCTTGCAAAAGAGCTCCTGCTCTTGGGTTACACTACAAGCTATTTCAGGGATCTCATGTTCCTGACATTGTCATAACATCAACTGAGACATCATCTGCAAAAACTCAGTCCAAGACATCTGATGTTATAACTGTATTGAAAGAGACCTGCAAAGAGCTGGAGACAAGGAAAAAGACTCTAGAAAACCTAATTGCCAGCTTAGAACAGGAGGAGACTGAAGGAAACAAAAGGGAAGAGGGTGCTGCTGAAGATCAGCTCAATGCTGAAGAAAGTAGCTCCTCTGAAGATGACAGTGCTTAAAGTTTGGTGGAGTTGACAAGCCTGATGTTGGTTCCTATTGATGCAAGTGTTTTCAGATTTTATTTGTTGTTTTTATTACTTATTTTGGATGATTGTATAACATATAAGTACATGTATCTTTGGCCTATTTGTGGCTAAAGAGGGGGAGATATTTTGAGTTAATTACTTGGTAGACATCATATTTTTTCTGCAGTCATATTCATTTTGCTGCTCTCTATTCTCTGATTGCTTAGGGGTTTTAGCCAAAAATCTACCAAAGGGGGAGTTTGTAAGTGTTTAGTTATCGACATGTATTTTTGGTAAAACCAGGTGTGTAAATGTCATGACTGATGTCATAACATTCTGGATTATTAGGTACTTTATGCAGAAAAAGTATGGCATACAGTAGCTACTGTTTATGAGTGTGTATCTGAGCATTTTGCAATGATCACATTTATTGCCTTCTACCAAAATCAGTAAACAGGAATTCTAATGTCATAACAAATGTTAAGACATCCTGTACTGATCTAACAGATATGCAGTTTGGTTAATTCTGAGATTTTTCAGGAAGATGGCTCATTCCTTCCAGAACAGAATCTCACATGGACTTTGGGTTAACCTAGCTCAACCCTAATCTGGTTGATAAAGTCTTGTGACCAAGTCTTAAGGTTAAACCTAATTAACCCTAGCTTTTTGTGGAAACCCTAACTGAAGAAACAGTTGCATATATATTCAACAGGAATGCTGGTTGCAAAGTAACTCTTTTGACTGAAGATCAATTAGGAGCTGTATAGTTTTAACTACTGTAATCCAAGCAAGTATCATTGTGATAAGTGACTTGGAATAGGTTTTAATTGTAAGGGTTTTTGTATCACTCAAAGCTTTGAAGCAAGAGTGTTTTGTGTCTCTTGACTAAAGCTTTGAAGCAAAGTCAAGTTAGGTTTATGTATCACTCAAAGCTGTGAAGCACGAGTGTTTGTGTTACTTGATTAAAAAGCTGTGAAGCATAATCAAGTGTATGTTCTGAAGAGTGTCTTCATTATTTCATTAGTCAATTGTTTTAAGTATCACTGTTGTGATTGAGGGGGAGTGAGTAGGAACTCAGGTTTAAGTTGAACTTAGATTGAATTTGCATTGGGTAGGTCTTAAGTGAAGGAGATAAACTGGTTGGTTTATTCCTGAATTAATATCTCTTATAGTGGATTTCCTCCCTGGCTTGGTAGCCCCCAGAGTAGGTGTTGTTTCACACTGAACTAGGTAAACAATTGACTGTGTTCTTTACTGTTTTTATTTACTGTCTTATAGAAAGTCAGATACGGTGTCATAACATTCACTGTGACATTGAGTATCTGCTGCCAGAATTTCATCAATCAATCTCATTTCAAACCATTTTGTCACTTTGGCTTTTATCTTTAAACTTTTCTCAAAAAAGAGTGAACTCTTGTCAATCCTTGTAGTGATACAAACAACTATACTTCTACAATGTAGTGAAGAGTGATATTTTCCACTTGGGTGTTGAGTGAGGCATTGTTGATTTTAAAATCCAAGTCATATCCTCCACTTTGAGATGATGCAAATTCTCCTTTCTCATGACTGTGGGTAGTAGGTATGTTTTTCACACGGACAATGACGATGGTGTTTTATCTTATAAAATTAACCAACACATTCGTGTTTTAAAATTTTTCAAAGAGGAACTACGTGTACCCTGGTCCCCTATTGCACGGAAGGTGGTATGTAGGCACTAAAGGTTCACAACCTCAGCGGGTGCAAAAAAACCATAAAAACATATTTCTTTTCTCACCTACACCATCCATTTTTTATACAACATTTTATAGCCAAAATATACATATTTTACAAAGAGTTTCCCGCGGAGTACCATAGATGTTTAGGATGCTAATACCTTCCCTTTGAATAACCAACCCCCTTATCTTAAATATTTCCCCCTCTTTTTGGGATATTCGCTCTTTTCCCATTCCTTTAGAAACAATAAAGTGCGGTGGCGATTTTATTTTGATCTGTATAAGTCTAGTCAATCTCATGGCTTAGTCTTAAACATTTCTACCACTACAGTTAGCAAAGACCAAGGAAATTGAAAAGGTATATGGAAACTGGGAGGATTCATACAAAGAACATCCTCGCTACCTGAATGCACTTCAGACTTATTCTCTAGGTACTATTTATATTATGGAAACACTGCCGACGTACGCCCCAGATGGTACTCAAGTCACCGGAAATGGAATATTCAGTCGAGTGTTCTGGGCTTTTCAACCTTCTATCACAGGGTTTGCGTCATGCAAACCTATTATTCAAATTGATGGGACTTGGTTGTATGGGAAATACAAAGGCACGCTACTGATGGTAGTTGCACAAGATGGCAACAACAACATTTTCCCAATTGCCTTTGCTCTAGTCGAGAGAGAGACTGGTGGTGCTTGGAGTTTCTTTATCAATAATCTCTGAACACACGTGGCTCCTCAACCAAATCTTTGTTTGATCTCCGATAGACATGCATCTATTGAGAGTGCATACAATAATCCTGCAAATGGTTGGCATGACCCTCCTTCTACGCATGTCTATTGTATTAGACATATCATTTAAAATTTCACGAGGGAGATCGAAGACAAAGCTCTTAGGAAAGAGGTTGTGAACGCAGGGTATGCATTAACACAAACTACATTCAAACACTATCGCAACGAGATCAGATTGTCAAATTCGGAGGTAGGTAGGTGGATCGATAATGTTCTGGTGGAGAAATGGACTAGGTCATACGACAATGAACAACGATGGGGCCACATGACAACAAATCTGATTGAATCCATGAACGGGGTATTCAAAGGCATACAAAACCTCCTAGTAACTGCATTGCTTAAATCAACATATTTTAGGATGGCTTCGTTGTTTGCCTAAAGAGGTGAAATGTAGAATGTTGTCTTACAATCAGGACAACTATGGAGTAAAAGTTGCATGAAGTATATTAAGGAAGAAAGTTCCAAAGCCAACACCCATCTGGTTATACGGTTTGACCGACACAGCCATAAATTTATTGTCAAAGAGACAACCGACCACAACGAGAGGCTGCCAAGACAAGAGTATAAGGTTATACTACCTTCTCGTTGGTGCAATTGTGGCAAGTTTCAAGCCTTTCGTATGCCTTTCTCTCATGTCATTATGACATGTGTCTATACTCATCAAGATGCATTATAACTTCTATCTCCCACTTAAAAGTCTGAAAGCTTGCTCAACGTATACAACAACAGCTTCCCATTGGTAGTGAAACCTGATTATTGGTCTGCATACAACGGCGAAATAGTCTGACACAACGACCAAATGCGAAAGAATAAAAAGGGTCATCCCAAAAGCAAGCACATCACAACTGAAATGGACTCACTGGACAAGCTAGAAAGAAAGTGTGGTTTATGTCGTCAGGTCGGACACAATCGCAAAAATTGTCCGACTCGGGCTACTAGCTCAACCACATAAAAACTGTATGCAAAACATCTTTGCCTTTTTAAGTTATAACCATTACGGTTTTTCATTAAGAGCATTTGTTACAACAAACCTCGCGCAAACAACAAATAAAAACATGGTAAAACGTCTAAGAAATTACAACCATTAAAACAATTTCATCTTACCCATGCATCATCAACATTACGTCTCTGTCTGTTTTGACTTCCTCCAACCAAAAATTAGGTATTCCCGTTGCAAGTGAGGTGGTTGTTCTTCTTCGCTAGATCCTTCTAATTTGTTCCTCATCCTCGATGTCTCCCTCTAGCCATCACATCAACTCTCTCTTCAGACACTCCATGGAGTGAATGTGCCAAAATTTCATTTTCATCGGAGGTTTGGTGGTCGAGAAAATAACGTAACCATCTCTGGTAAAAATCATGGGAGATGTCATGACGCAAATAACAGAGAAAAAATAAGAAGATAGTGCGAGAAAGTGTGAAGAATGACGGAGAAACGGAGGACTTATTTATAAAAAAAAATGTATTTTGCCCTAGGAGCCAAGTGAGATGGCGTCTCCTCTCACTTTTAGAGTGCATGCGTCATCTCACTTGGCTAAAAGAGAGAGCATGCGCCAAGTGAGATGGCGGCTAGGGAAAATGGACTAATGTAGGCGCCAACTGGGTTGGCTCCTCTTTTGTGGGATTTTCTGAAATATGGTTATTTGCATAATTTTCTCCAAAACATAGTTATTTGCGATCTTTTTTTCTAAAAGTTAGTTATTGAAAATAAAAATTCTATTATTCAATCTTTTTCCAAATTTTTAATGCATTTAATATATTGATTGATATATTACATATAATATTAAATTTTGAATTAGTTAGAATTGTGGTGGGGTATGGGCCCACCCTTTCAATACAATAGCTCAGTCTCTTATTGTAGGCAAAATAATAGAAAAATATTGTTGAATGAGTGTGTTTCATCGCAATTTTATGAAATAATATCAGTTTGACTATTAAATTGAGTATTATGAATTTAGAAAAATTTATTAGGAAATTGTATACTCTTTATTAGAAATTCCTGACACTCTTTATTATATTTGAGTTTTTTGTCAATTTTATATAAACTAAATAAAAGATTGAATTGTCCTGAATATTCTTATTTTCCAACTCTAAAACATTTGAGAAGGTTTAAAATACTTATTAAAAAAATGATTTTGTTCACCATTCTAACCTTGATATATTTATTTTAATTTAATTTTCTTACAATCTTATAAATATTAAAATAATATATATATATATATATATATATATATATATATATATATATATATATATATATATATATATATATATATATATATATATATATATATATATATATATATATATATATATATATATATATATATATATATATATATATATATATATATATATATATATATATATATATATATATATATATATATATATATATATATATATATATATATATATATATATATATATATATATATATATATATATATAACGAGAAATCTTTTTGGAAATGATATTTCGGTAGATCTATGTGACCTACTCTTATTGTTTCTTTGATTATCATAAAAATGCTATTCTTTATTTGAGACAACTTTCTAATAAATATCTCATACTTCGTTTCTAATTACTATAACGGTGACTATTGATGAAATTCTACTGAAGACAAGTGTTTGGCTTTGCGTAATTAGAAATGTTAATTTGTATCTATTAATGAAAATTTCTAAGGGAATCATTTGTTTGGAGTATCGAGTTAGAGATTTTTTTCTGAGAAAAATTCTCCTGATGACACTTTAGAACAGTGATTGAAAAAGTATCTTCTGACTCGTGGATTTCCAGACTCCCGGCATGTTATTTAAGTTTTATATTTTATAATCTACAATTATATAATTTTACAAAAACAAAAATATTAATGAATTAGAAAATAAAAAGTCATTAGTAGATCATTTTATTTTTATGTTTTATTATATAATATATTGTTTTATTATCTAAATAGCCAACCCAAGAAAAATATACCTAATATATAGAGTGTACACACTGTTTTCTCATTTTCTTTTCTCAATTATTTTTGTCTCCTTCATTCATCTTCTTCTTTGTTTTCATCGTCACAACAACCACTATCATTTGTTCATTTTGTTTATGGTAATCGCCCTTCAAATTTACTCTACTTCTATTAATAACATATTTTTCATTCAATTAATAAATTAGTAATTTCAAACTCACACATAATCAAACACTAGCGGTGGGCAACAGCGATATTGTGATAGTAAATTAGAGGAAACATAGTAGCAATAAGTTGTGTTAGTATTTTTTTAATCTTTTTACTGAACAATATTAACAATAACAAATATTTTTTTTGTTATTGATACAAGATATATTTTTATTTCTAAAAAAAATACAATATATATATATATATATATATATATATATATATATATATATATATATATATATATATATATATATATATATATATATATATATATATATATATATATATATATATATAGAAAAAAAACGAAATATTAATGTCTTACTGTTGATAAAAAATTATAAACAAAGTCATTGTCATTGATAGATATAGAATTTAAAACTAGTAAAATCAAAGACACGTCATTGATAGATGTAACACTTAAAACTTTCCAAATGCATTTCTAATTACTATATTGGTGGCGATTGATGACATTCTAATGCAAACAAGTGTCTGCCTTTGCTTAATTGTGTAGTTAAATGTGTAAATAAATGTGTTAATTATTCATTAGTGGTATCGATGCATGTGATGAACATAAATTAATAACATTATTAATCTTGTTAATTGTATACACATTATAATTAACCATTATCCTTTTCGAGATTGTGTGGTGGATATATTTTGGTAGAGACGTTTAAGATTAATGGTGGTTATTTTAAGATTTCTCGTTAAATTGTGTGGTTGATATATATTTTTTGTTTGAAAATGATATTTCAGTAGATATCTGTGACCTATTCTTATTGTTTCTTTGATTGTCATAAAAATACTATTCTTTGTTTGAGACAATTTTCCCATAAATATCTCGTACTTCATTTCTAATTTTACTATAACGGTGGCTATTGATGAAATTCTATTGAAGACAAGTGTTTGGTTTTGCATAATTAGAAATGTTAATTTGTATTTATTAATGAAAATTTTTATTAAAATTATTTATTTGGAGTATTGAGTTAGTAATTTTTTCTGGAAATAATTCTGATGACTCTAGAACAGAGATTAGAAAAGTATCTTCCGACTCCTGGATTTTCAGACTCCCAGCATATTATTTAAGTTTTATATTTTATATATTTTATAATTTAAAATTATATAATTTTACAAAAACAAAAATATTAATGAATTAGAAAATGAAAATTTATTAGTAGATCATTTTATTTTTATATTTTATTATATAATGTATTATTTCATTATCTAAATAGCAAATTCAAGAAAAATATATCTAATATTGTCTTTTCATTTTCTTTTCTCAATTATTTTTGTCTTCTTTATTTATTTTCTTCTTTGTTCTCATCATTACAACAACCACTGTCATTTGTTCATTTTGTTTATGGTAATCACTCTTCAAATTTATTCTACTTCTATTAGTAACATATTTCTCATTTCAATTAATAAATTAGTAGTTTCACACTCACACATAATCAAACACTAACGATGGGCGACAGTGATATTGTAGTAGTAAATTAGCGGAAATATAGTAGCAATAAGTTGTGTTAATATTTTTTTAATCTTTTTATTGAACAATATTAATAATAACAAATATTTTTTCTTTTTTCTTATTGATACAAGATATATTTTTACTTTTTAAAAAAATACAAAATATATGTGTTTTAAAAAAAACTAAACACTATTATCATAGTGTTGATGAAAAATTATAAACAAAGACATTGTCATTGATAGATATAGAATTTAAAACTAGTAAAATCAAAGACACGGTCATTGATAGATGTAACATTTAAAACTTTCCAAATAATATCTCGTATTGCATTTCTAATTACTACCTTGGTTGCGATTGATGACATTCTAGTGCAGACAAGTGTCTGCCTTTGCTTAATTGTCTAGTTATATGTGTAAATAAATGAGTTAATTAATCATGGGTGGTATCGATGCATGTGATGAACATAAATTAATAACATTATTAATCTTGTTAATTGTATACAGATCATAATTAACTATTATCCTCTTCGAGATTGTGTGGTGGATATATTTTGGTAGAGACGTTTAAAATTAATGGCAGTTATTTTAAGATTTCTCGTTAAGTTGTGTGGTTGATATATATATTTTTTATTTGAAAATGATATTTCCTAGTCTTATTGTTTTTTTGACTGTCATAAAAATGTTATTCTTTGTTTGAGACAACTTTCTAATAAATATCTCATACTTCGTTTCCAATTACTATAATGGTGGTTTATCGAAGAAATTCTATTGAAGATGAGTATTTGACTTTGTGTAATTAAGGATGTCAATTTGTATCTATTAATGAAATTTTTTGTGAGAATTATTTATTTGAAGTATTGAAGTTAGTGATTTTTTCCTACTAGGACAAAGATAGAGGAAAAATTCTTCCGATGACACTTTATGACGCAGATTGGAAAAACACCTTCCGACTCGTGGATTTTCAGACTCCGATCATGTTATTTAAGTTTTATATTTTATATATTATATACTCTACAATTATATAATTTTACAAAAACAAATATATTAATATATTTGAAAATGAAAAGTCATTAGTGGATTATTTTATTTTTATGTGTTATTATATAATATATTGTTTCATTATCTAAGTACTCAACCCAAGCAGAATGCACCTAATATATAGAATATACACACTATTTTCTCATTTTCTTTTCTCAATTAGTTTTGTCTCATTCATTCATCATCTTCTCTGTTCTCATCATCACAACAACCACTACCATTTGTTCATTTTTCTTATGGTAATTACCCTTCAAATTGACTCTATTTCTATTAGTAACATATTTTTCATTCAATTAGTAAATTAGTAGTTTCACACTCACACATAATCAATCACTAGTGGTGGACGACATCGATATTGTGGTAGTAAATTAGTGGAAACATAGTAGCAATAAGTTATGTTAATATTTTTTTATCTTTTTACAGAACAATATTAAAAACAACAAGTGCTTTTTCTTTTTTTTTTGATATTGATGTAAAATATATTTTTATTTTTTAAAAAAATGTGAAATATATGTGTTTTTTAAAAAACCGAAATACTAGTGTCATAGTTTTGGTAAAAAATTATATATTTTTTTTAAAAAAATTCAATCTCCTTTAATTTCTGTAGAGATTTGTGGGGATGAAGATGAAGGAAAATATTCTCCCATGAGAGAGATTAAATATGGAAATGGAAATAAATTTGAAGGTGGAATGAAAACGGAAAAACATCCTCTTAATATTTTTTGCCTCATTAGCATTTCTATGTATAACTGTGTAGTTAATAAAATGGACATGAGTTAATTAAATGTACATGATAATAATCAAACGAAAATGGCATATACAGTACAACGACTTGGCATTCAAATATATATATATATATATATATATATATATATATATATATATATATATATATATATATATATATATATATATATATATATATATATATATATATATATATATATATATATATATATATATATATATATATATATATATATATATATATATATATATATATATAATTGTACCTGACCAGAATAGACCGTTACAGCTTTATTGAGCAGAATTTGAGTGAGGTGGGGGTACCTGCAAGACACTTCGATGCTAAAGTAAGTTGCGGAATGAGAAAGCAAGCGTGAGTAAGAAAATGTTGAATATCTAACTCTCTCGAAAGATAGGGTATTTATAGCCCACAGCGCTGGGCCAAAGTCTCTTCATTGGGCTGGTCAAGCAGGCCCAACGTAGAGACTTCCAGGTCCTACGTGAGTAGTAGGGACCCGCACGTGGTCCCCTACCTCGATGACGTCCTCTGCAAGGTCAGGAGGATATGGAGCGATCTTTCTGGGGTCACGAAGATTTCGTGATATCCGGAGACGTTGGTAGTCAGTCTTATGAGGAGGATGCTCGGGAGGAGCATCTTCCCATCGTGGGTGATCCCCGCCATACGCGAGGTCGAGTGAGGGGACCAGCCTTGATCGACGAGCTAGTTTAGGTGTCCTCGAAGCCTTCATGGTCGGAGATGACCGTCCTTAGTGTACTCGGGGTGTTGTCCCCGTGTGGTGAGGTTGTCTCCTCATGGAGAAAAGGTGCTAGTTGCTCGCCGTATTCGAGGATAGAACAGGTTAGTGGTGCAGATTGACACACTTGGATTGAGCCTCACTTGGAGTTGGGCCAAGGAAAGACCCAATCCAGAATAGGAGCCCCCCAATTCGTTGCTCCTGGTGAAGGAGTCATGACTTAGTTCTAGTTCGTCCTTTTACGAGGTGCGCTACTCGACATGGAGCTTCAATACCATAGACGGGGAACATCGCCGGTTCAAGATTTTGCCACGAGCAGCGGTCGGAGTGGGTTTGAGGAGGACTCGCGGGGAGAAGACGATGCACTTGTCAGACACATGGCGTGGCTCTTGGGAATAGTAATGATGACCTAGGGAGTATGGGCCATCATTGCCTGTACATGTAGGTGTTGAGTGATAAGTGCAAATTGTAGCTATTTTTGTATATAAGTTTTGGTTGCACTTATCGACTTTTTGTTTGTTAATATCGTTGAATAAACCCGACTTTTTTGTAAATATGTTTAGTTCGTGTATAATGCATTTTCTTGTATAAAGTGTATTGTTTGATAATTTTGTATTTATTTTGTAGGTATTTGAGCATTGTTGGAGCATTAGGAATAAAGCTCCCAGATGCATTTTTTTGGATCAATAAAGGAATAAGGCCAAGATTGGAGGCCATTTGAAGTTACAGAGAAAGCAACAGAAGTTGCCTTCCTATCTAGGATCTCCAGGCGAAAGTGAGCATCGTCGGGCGAAATTTTGAAGACCAATTTTGATGAATTCCCTGCCTTGCTTTGCTGCTACGTCGCCAAGCGAAAATAAGGAGAATCGTCAGGTGATGAATTGTGATCGCCGAGCAAAGAAGGCTATTTGTTTCAGTTGAGGACGTGGCTTTTCCTGGGCCTTGTATATAAGAGTTATCGTCGGGCGATGGCTACAAATCAGATTTTTCTTATATCTTTCATTTTTTTAAATTTGTTTGGTGTTGGTTTTGTGAGAGATTTTTGTTCTCTCAACTCCTTCCACTTCATTTTTGTAGTGAATTAGCTTAGATAACAACACTAGGGCTTTGCTTATGGATGATTGGAGGTGGATTTCTCATTGATCGGCGCTGACAAACTAGAATATTTGTGTTTTATATCTTCTCGTCTCTATGTATTTCTCTTTTATTGGGTTTTGTACATGTATTTTACTTTGACATTATGTATATTTGTCGCCCATGGCGTTATATAAAACTTGCTTTAAAAATCTTTGTGGATTTTTGTCTTAGATTTTTGCTCTGTGCTAGGGATTTGAGTTGTTATAGACATATACTGCTTAGATTCTTATCTAGGATGATTATCTGTTAGTTTCTGAACTCTAGAGATAGATTTAGAGCTGACATCTACTTGGGTATCAGAGCTTAATACCTCTGTGTGGTTGTGTTGTACTGAGAGATCGTCAGTGCGATTACATAGTTGTCTTATGTGTTGTTGAGGAGTTCGAGAGATCATTTCCTTGGTGATATAGTCAGTCTCTCAATTTGGGTTAGAAATGACTTAGGTTGTGAGTGATACGTAGTGACATTGATGAGTATTGTTAGGTTGAATGTAACTGGTCGATAGATTTAAGTCTGTGATGAGTAGATTATATGCAGGCTTGATAAGTTCTTCCTTCGTTTTTACTTTTGTTTACATTTATTTTTTGTTGATAACATTTTCTTTACAAACTCATTGATCCTCAAACTCATTAACGAGAGATTTGTCGAACGACAATTCAATAACCAATATCTATGGACACGATAAATTCCCGGATAAATATTTCCAAAACTTTTGTTGCTTGTCGCTACACCGCTTCCAAAAAAATGACGCCGTTGTCGGGGATTGGTTCTATTGATTTCTCATTGCGATAATTTCTTTGTCTTTGAGTTTTGTAATTAATGTATATGTTATATTGAAATTGTACATTAACGTGTATATGATATTTGCGCATATATATGTTTTCATGTATTGTTGTAAATTATCTCGTTTTCGTAACATTTGTTGTATGATTGTTAGGACATTTTCTTTAGGTTTGTGCGGTGTGACAATACCATGGCATGATGAGAGGAGGTTACTATCTCGCACAATAAAGTCATCGAGCTTACGACGTAAAACAAGCATGTTTTTTTGTATTTGTTGATATGTGTGGTTATTTGTGCTTTAACAAGTTGAAACAAGGAAATATTCTGAATTTCAAATCTTAACTTTTCAACTTGTTAATTCATTTTCACTCGGTTTTCATATCGTTATTTGTATTTGTTTTGTTATGTCAATTTGTATTTTCCAAAAGCTTGTCGTGTTTAGCTTGAGGAGTTTTGTTCGTTGTATATATTGTAAATTTTGTACATTAAAATTTTGTAGGGGTATTATTTTTCTAATTATTTTGTTGTTATTTGGACTCAAGTTTTGGTCTGATAACTCGTAGAATATTGAGGTGATTTGTCAAGTTTGATCGTTTCGACTTGCGAATGCATGGTAATGATTTTGTTAAAGTTTTGTACACGTTCGAGGTATGTGTTTATCGCTTTCTATACTTTAGAATATTCATGATTCTTAGACTTTTTACAATTTCTATGTCATTCATTCTTTTGTATACTTGTTCATTTGTGAATCACTTTAGTTACTACCCGTTTTGTGAGGTAGCTTTCCATTGTTCACATATGCTGGAGATCACAATTCTTGTTTTAACTGGATTTTATTATGCTTAATCTTTTATTTGTGTTGATTGTATGAAAGCTTGAACATGATCAAGACATTTTTTGTTTCATTTTAAGCACAACTACCTTGGCCAAATAAGTCAATTCATCTTGTGAGTGTGTGATCATTAGTAACCCCTTTGAACTTTTTATCGATACCCATGTTATATTTTCTAAATGCTTGTCTATGAGTGTTTAGTTTCCTTTTTTGTATGGATATTGATTCCTTGTTTTCTTGAACCTTTAACTATAATTTATAGTTGAATTTTTACCTTGCCTTAGAAAGTAGGGAGTATTCACTTTAATGTATGGTTGAATTTAAGTTGGGGAGAAAAATGATTGTGTATTTATTGGTTGATTGTTATGAGGTTGAAAAGAAAAAGAAAAAAAGTGAGAAAATAAATGGAAAAAAAAGTGATAGAAAAAGAAAGGAAAAAAATATAAAAGCTTTGAAAAAGAAAAACAAAAAATAGTATGGAATAATATTGTGTTAATAAGTTATGTGTGTTGGTGTGAAACTTGTGATGAAGAAGAATTTTGATTGAAATTCTATTGTTTGAAGCTTTGTGGAAGAAATTACTCCCTTAGGTTTAGGCAAGTTTTTGTTTCGATTAGCATTAGGACTTATCACTTGTTTGTTAACCAAGCCACATTACAACCTTGAAAAGCCATTGAGATTCTTGCTTTTATGTTTTCAATGTAAATTTTTAGATGAATGCATAATTTAGTCTACTGTTTGCCGGATTGTTGGATGAGTGAAAATACCCTATTTTTGTGTGTTTTTCATCTACCAATGATTATGTTTTCTAGGTGTGATTCATTTGTGACCAAGTATTGTTTTAGAATGTTTGGAATATTCTTTGTATTTAGCATTTGTTTCATGTTTATGTTATCGTCTTAGTTTAGTGGTAAGTATGTTTCTTCGTGTGTACCGTTTTTCATTTGAACTGCTGCATTTGTTTTCTGTTTTCAAAACCTGTTGATTCGTGATTCTTTGATTTATCATTCTTTGTTCTTTATGTTATTTGACTTTTTTTGAGGACAAACAATAGTTCAAGTTGGGGAGAGCTTGATAAGTGCAAATTGTAGCTATTTTTGTATATAAGTTTTGGTTGCACTTATCGACTTATTGTTTGTTAATATCATTGAATAAACCCGACTTTTGTGTAAATACGTTTAGTTCGTGTATAATGCATTTTCTTGTATAAAGTGTATTGTTTGATAGTTTTATATTTATTTTGTAGGTATTTGAGCATTGTTGGAGCATTAGGAATAAAGCTCCCAGATGCATTTTTTGGATCAATAAAGGAATAAGGCCAAGATTTGAGGCCATTTGAAGTTGCAGAGAAAACAATAGAAGTTGCCTTCCAGTCATGGATCGCCAGGAGAAATTGAGTGTCGCCGGGTGAAATTTTGAAGACCAATTTTGATGAATTCCCTGCCTTGCTTCGCTGCTACGTCGCCAGGAAAAAATAAGGAGAATCATCGGGAGATGAATTGTGATCGCCAGGCGAAGAAGGATATTTGTTTCAGTTGAGGACGTGGCTTTTCCTGGGCCTTGTATATAAGAGCTATCGTCGGGTGATGCTTTTATTTTATCGGGCGATGGCTACAGATTAGATTTTCCTTATATCTTTCATTTTGTTTCATTTGTTTGGTGTTGGTTTTGGGAGAGATTTTTGTTCTCTCAACTCCATCCACTTTATTTTTGTAGTTGATTAGCTTAGATAACAACACTAGGGCTTTGCTTATGGATGATTGGAGGTGGATTTCTCATTGACCTACGCTGACAAATCCGAAGATTTATGGTTTATCTCTTCTCCTCTCTATGTATTTCTTTTTTGTTTGGTTTTGTACATGTATTTTACTTTGAACTTATGTATATTTATTGCGCATGGCATTATATAAAACTTTCTTTACAAATCTTTGTGGATTATCGTATTAGATTTTTTATCTGTGCTAGGGATTTGAGTTGTTATAGACATATACTACTTAGATTCTTATCTAGGATGATTATATGTTAATTTCTGAACTCTAGAGATAGATTTAGAGCTGACATCTACTTGGGTATCAGAGCTTAATGCCTTTGTTTGGTTGTGCTGTACTGAGAGATCGTTAGTGCGATTACATAATTGTCTTATGTGTTGTTAAGGAGGTAGAGAGATCATTTCCTTGGTGATACAATCGGTCTCTCAATTTAGGTTGTAAATGACTTAGGTTGTGAGTGATACGTAGTGATATTGATGAGTATTGTTAGGTTAAATGTAACTAGTCGATAGATTTAAGTCTGTGATGAGTAGATTATATGCAGGTTGATAAGTTCTTCCTTCGTTTTTACTTTTGTTTACATTTATTTTCTGTTGATAACATTTTCTTTACAAACTCATTTATCCCCAAACTCATTAACGAGAGATTTGTCCAACGACAATTCAATAACCAATCTCTACGGACACGATAAATTCTCGGATAAATATTTCCAAAACTTTTGTTGCTTGCCGCTACACTGCTTCCAACATCGAGGAGAAAGGCGGCTTGTGAGCTTCCTGGCGCGATGCTTCACATTTCACGTCAACTCTATAAATAGGGCTTCAGGGCTCATAATTTACTTTCATATTTTTGCGCTCTCCACTTTCTCCGCTGTCAACACCGTGTCATTTTCCAGAATCTTTGAAACCACCGTACCGTTTCACCATGATGCAAGATGATTCAAGAAAAACTTCCAACATGAAAGTTGTAGATCTCCATGAAATATACAAATTTTCTTCACACAACTTCTTCAAAAAGTGCTTGGATCTCAAGTTATAATTTTAAGAACATGTGGTCATGAAACAAAACACTTAGTGAAATTTTTGCCCTAATTTGGTCAGGATTTTGACCCAACTTCATGGAACTTTTTTATATAGCTCCAAGTGGAATATTCAAAAGCAATTCAAATATGGGTTGTAGTCCACATTTCAAGCTTTCTAAAATATCCAAAAACTCCTTGAGATCATTTTTGAGTAGGGAGAATCAAAGAGATGAAGTTAAGGTTTTATCACTTGAATTACAAGTCATTTTGTGATGAACTAAATTCAAAATTCAAACTATGCTGCATAAACTCTACTTTGCAGGCATCAAACTTGTTAGGAACTCCATAATTAATGGTTTACACAACTGTTAGAGGTCTCATTTCAAGCGTTCAATGCATGGACATGCTTTATATCCATTTTTGGAAGAAAGTGTACATTACCATTTTGATAAAGTGACTTTTTGCAAAAAAATCTTGTTCTTGAGCCTTGCACTTGTTCTCTTCTGATCATACATGTCTTATAACACATGAGAAATGGTTTAGACACTTACAATCACCCAGCCCATGCTTGTACTACACATTGAAACTTGGTTTCCCTCTTTTCTTCAAAATCAAGTAACCTAGCCAAAAGCTTGAAACTTGTACTTCTGACTTGCCAATGCACTCCAATCTTTTTGCTTATACATAGACAAACTATTGGCCACAAATACACGAATGCTCAAGCCCTGAAAAGACCTAGAACTCAAAAACACTTCTCATACTTCCATTTTCACATGAACTGACAAAAAACTTGAAACTCATAACTCCCTCGTGCGTTTTCAAGCCTTTTTGTTTCTAAAGCTTCTAAACATCATTTAGAACTGATCCCACACCCTGTTACAGAACTGTAACACCATTAACACCATCCTCCATTTTCAAAAATAGAGCTTTGAACTTGGACTTCTCAATAACTTCTCGGGCCCTTTCAGCTCAAGCTAAGCATTCCATTAGCTTCCTGGGAACTTGAGGAAGCTAACCCAACCATTGGAACTCCTTGAAAGCTGCTCAAACTTCAAACCTGATACCCTCTGTGATCGGTGGATCTGGAACTGACTGTTTTAAAGCTGGTTCGCGAAAATGTCGCGGAAGCAAGAGTCGCCACCGTCTTTTATTTTCTCCAATAGGAAAGGACAAAAGCACAGAAAAATTCCTTATAAAGAGATTGCTCTCGGTTCGGGAGGTAGGTTATAGAAAGGGAAGGTGTTAGCACCCTTTCTATCCATGGTTATCCATGGGCTCTTAGGTACTTGCTCAATGTGTTTTCAAAATTGTTTGTTTGATTTTCAATGTGGGTTTCAAAAATATTCTTTGAAAAGTTTCAGTTCAACTCATACGTCAGAGTGTTTGAAAAGTTTGTTTGAAAGTTTTTGAAAGTGTGTGGGTGAAAAAGGGTTTTTGTTTTGTTTGAAATTAGAGCAAGTATCCTTGAGAACCTACCTATCCTAAGGAATTCGTCTGTGTAAATGTCCTTTAAAGTAGTGCCATCCCACCATTGAGAGGTAGGTAGCACCACCGTTGGAGGTGTTCGGGTCAATTCGAGTTTTAGGGACGTGGTGATCACCAGAGCAATAGGAAGACACCTTAGAAGCTACCCTCATGCCAGGTTCCTGGATCATGAGGACTTACTAAGACGTCCTCTACTCGACGATCACCTTTCGAAAGGCAACAGTGAGGCGTACCCTAGGGGTGGTGTGTGCAAATTGTGTGTCATGTTTCAATCATTTTGTCTTGTCATGTTTGTTGTGATCTACGCTTGATTTTATTTTTGGGTCCATACATTCTTTCATGCATATTTATTAACAGTTATATATTTGCAAGAAAATAAACCTAAATTATTACAACCGGCGCGGGTCCACATCGCCAAAAAAAACGAACCCGATTTGACTGAAAATAAATAAAGCGAATAAATAAAAGTGCGAGAATTTTAATTACATGGCTTTGGGGCATATACAGAATTATTTAAACAATATAAAACAAATGCGCGAAATAAAGAGATTAAACAAAATTAGGGCGTTGGACCCTTTAACAAACAATTAAAATTAATCAAGGAAAAATTAATCAAGGAATCTAAAATTAAAATTAAATGAAGAATAGTATTTTTTGTGTTTTTTAGATTTAAAAGAAAAAAGGAAAAAATTAATTAAAATTAAAATGCTAAACTTCTAATGTTTTTTAAGTTTATTATGAAAAAATTAAAACATGATCTAAATTAAACCCTAATTTATTTATGCACAATTTTTGATTTATGAAAATAAAAATAATAAATAAATAGTATTGTGAGAACAAGAATAAAAATTAAAAAGGACATTAAAATTATCAGTTAACCTAATTTTACATTTTTTGATTTTTTTATTAAAAAGGAATTAAAATTAAAACCTAATTAACCTAAATAATTTACATGTAATTTATTTACAAAAGTAATTAAAATAAAAATTATATTTTTTATGGTCTTTTCTGATTTTTTTGAATGTTTTTATATTTTTATGAAAATAGTTAATTAAATAAAAAGAAAAGAAACAAAAAAAAAAGAAATTAAAGAAAGAATGAAAAAACAATAAGGCAAACCAGGGGGGTGTGGCCTCAAATTTGGAGGTGTAGGCCTGAAAAGCCTGGCCCATTTGCTGGCAATTTGTTGACTTTTCCAATCATATGCACGCCTGTTGACTTGTCCTCATGGTATACCTTCAAGCTGAACCCTTGATCAGATCCCCTGGGACACGTGGATAATGCCTCTTGAATGTGCATGGTGAGTCCTAATGTTAGCGCTGCATGGAAGCTTAAAATGAAAAATAATATTGAATTTTGCAAGACCTGGGACTTGAACCCAGGTCATTGAGGTTAACACGCTAATAGCTTGCCAGCTGAGCTACTTGATCACTTTGATATATAATATATAAATAAATCATATAAAACAAATACAACGCGCTAGTGGCTGAAACGCGCGAATTTTGAATGGACGAACCGCTGGTGGACACGTCTTCTTCTTCCTCGCGTGCCCTGAAACATAAAACACAATAGCAACGGTTTTGAAGCGTTGCCTTAAGCCTGCTATGGGAAAATAGTGAATAGCCATATAGGCTACATAAATTGTTCGCGATGGTTGTTTCCTGCTCATTGGAACATGCTGGTTTTAATGGCGATGGTCTTGAGCTTTGATTTTGCCTATTTTTGAAAGCCCTAAATTAAAAAGCTGGAAACCCTAACATTCGAAAATGGTAACTTCGTGTATGATCAACGAAAATGAAATTAAACATAATGAATAGCTTGGAAACATCACATGGAACAAGGATATCCAATTGGAATGCAGTGAAGATGCTTAGAATTAAGAATACGATTTCAAAAAAAATGCTGTACAGTTTGAGTTAGGGGTACCAGTTTAGGGAGTTTTGGAAGATGTTTTCAATTGGAACGTGTTCAGTGATTGTCCAGGATGCTTATGGAACAAAAATTAAGGCTTGGAAAGATCCCTAGCACTGATTTCAGATTTGCATTTTATGTCCAAATTTTCAAAGTTCCAGTCCACTTTTGAGCGACCCTTTTGCTGCACTATGGTTAGGGTTTGACTCAATGCATCTCATGGAAGGGAATTGGTTTGTTTTTTTGACCTAAACTCAAGCTTGGGAAAGAATTGGTCTTAGGGTTTCTTCCATTAACCATTTTCCTTCTTTTTAGCCAAAACCTAGACCTAGTGTGCAAATGAACCCTAGCCTGATTTCTTGAGTTGGTTCATGATACATAGAAATTGTCCAAGTTCATTTGACACTATTTCATTGATTTTTAAATTTTATTTGAATTTTCAAAGAATTAAAATGAATTAAATCATCAAAAATTAAATAAAATAAAAAAATCAATATTTGGTCTTGAAACTAATCATGGGCCACGTGTGTGGCATGACAAGGATGGACCAAGTGGAAAAAATGGGGCCCTTTTGTCAAAATTGGATTTTCAAGGATAGTTGACTTTTGCCATTTCACAAAAATTTCCCAACTTCTACAAGGCATAACTTGCTCAATTTTTAAGCTTTTCACATGTTCTTGGACATTTTGGAAAGGTCTTTGAGTCCTTTAACCAATGCCTTTGGTCCCATGTCATTTTGATTTACCAATCTCAAGTTATGGCCTTTGACTTAAAGTCCCTTTTTGTTGACTTTTGAAAATGACCTATAATGTTGAAATTGATAACTTTTTGTGAGAGCATTTCTTGGACTTGAAGTATGAGGATGAGTTGTAGGAAATGTCTTTCTCTTCAAAATGAGCTTTGGATGGAATTTTTCTGATAATCCATGTGAAAGTTATGCCCTGGTCAATTTCAGTTGACTTTTTCAGCTGTCCAAATATAGCAACTTTTGCATCTTTGATGATTTCTGAGCCAAATTTTGAGAATCATGATCAAGCATTGATCAAATGATGTTTGTGGCTTCAAAATGATATATTGACCAAAAATTTGAACTTTTGACTGTCAAATGACCATTTTGCCCCTACAGTTGACTGTAGTGTAATTTAGGGTTTTGACTGTGCAATCTTGAGCTGAATGCCTTGAAACTTGGTATGAGGATGCTTGACCATGTTTGTAAGCATATGAGACTTGATTGGGCCTTTGGAAACTTCCTTTTCTTGATCAGAACCCAAACCCTAGTTTTGCCTGTATGGGAGACTGTTGCACTGCACAACCCTTGGGGAATTTTCTAGCTTGGCTTGGCAATTTCTTGAAGAATATGGGAGGGCAAATTTTGGGGTATAACAGTTGCCCCTGTTCAATCTTCTTAGACCTGAGGATGTAGATTGGCTGACGTGCCTTTCGTAATCCGAGGGTAAAAGATGATTGGACACTAGAGTGCCCGGAAATTTGCGCTCACATGTTGGCAATGAGGGGAATGGGCTTATAGATGCCATCTGGATGTTTTGATTGCGTAAGAGATTCCTTCGCTAGAACCTGCATACCTGCAAAACAGAAAATGAGTACCTGACACGTTGCAGGAGCTGATTTTTAGATGCCTGGTATAGATGTGTCCTGACTGGTTACAGGAGCTGAGTCGGGAGCTTCAAACGGCGATGCAAGAACCAGGGATGATTACTACCTTAGCATGAATGGTAAGAGAGCCTTGGGCGACTTTAACTTCAACAACGCTCGTTGAGAAAAATCTGGGGTGTCTTCTACTGGGATAAGAATCAGGGAGATCTTAGGGTCGATCTGACTGAACCAGAGAGGCCTTTGACTGGATAAGCAATCAGGAAAATCTTGGGGCGATTTAACTGAACCGGTCTAGGTCTTGAAATGTCTTCAACTGGATAAGCAATCAGGAAAATCTTGGGACGATTTAACTGAACCAGAGAAGGCCTTTGACTGAACCAGTCTAGGTCTTCAAATGTATTCAAAGGGATAAGCATCAGGAAAATCTTGGGACGATTTAACTGAACCAGAGAAGGCCTTTGACTGAACCAGTCTAGGTCTTGAAATGTCTTCAAAGGGATAAGCATCAGGAAAATCTTGGGACGATTTAACTGAACCAGAGAAGGCCCTTGACTGAACCAGTCTAGGTCTTGAAATGTCTTCAAAGGGATAAGCATCAGGAAAATCTTGGGACGATTTAACTGAACCAGAGAAGGCCTTTGACTGAACCAGTCTAGGTCTTGAAATGTCTTCAAAGGGATAAGCATCAGGAAAATCTTGGGGCGATTTAACTGAACCAGAGAAGGCCTTTGACTGAACCAGTCTAGGTCTTGAAATGTCTTCAAAGGGATAAGCATCAGGAAAATCTTGGGACGATTTAACTGAACCAGAGAAGGCCTTTGACTGGATAAGCAATCAGGAAAATCTTGGGACGATTTAACTGAACCGGTCTAGGTCTTGAAATGTAGCTTGAGAACTTAACTGGATCTTTCCTGAAAGGTAAAAGTCAGTCATATGCAATGCATGATATGGATCAAGCAATGATGTTCTCAACATAAATGAGATTTGTATGATGCAGTGCGTTATGCATGCTATAATGATGTATGTGACGTTTTATGTATGTTTTCGTCTAGGAAAGTAAATCCTTGACGGGTGCCGGGAAATCGTATCCTGGGCTGATGTCGAAGGATAGATTTTGCTTCCGCTGGGGATGATAACTGCAAGGATACCGGTAGGAGAAGATGACTCCGTTGCGGAATAAACTTGGCGAATGGAAGATTCTGCGGGGAGAAAAGATACTCTAGCGATCATGCTGGAAAGCAATACTCTGTGGGAAGAGTGATGCCTTGCTGAATGTTGATAGTAACTCTGTTGGGATACCGTTGTTGTATTGGAAGTGTGAATTGACTTCGCTGGGGGTAGGAAAGAACTACGTTGACGACGACCTTCCCTTGGCTTTTGGCTGAGGATAACCCAGTTATATCCTGTTAAGGAAATAACTCTTTAAATCAAGCCGGACGACGCGTTCGTGTCCTGCGAGGGGATAAGCTTCCAGAATTTACTGGGGATAAGCTTACTGCTTGGGGAGATGAATTCCATCTTTCCTGGGGAACCTGGATGGGACTCTCCTGGGGAAGTTTTGATATGCTAGGGAAGAATGCACTGACTTGCTGTCTCACTCTCTGGGGAACTTAAGATGCCTGGTTAGGTTCTTTAACTGAACCTACCTTGGTACCTTAGAGGATAGAACAATTAGACTGCTCAGACAACTCTTCATTGCCCCTGTTTCTGGTGTCACCTGCAATTAATTCTTTGTTTCGTATGCAAATATTTATGAGCTAGCAAATTATTGTCAATGCATATATCACAAATTGAACTTTGGACGTTCTTCGCAAAACAAAAAGAAAAACACTTGGCACGTTTAACTGAAAAGTATATTTGTATTGATTTTGAATAGCCTGAAAATAGGCGCTTTGTGTACAAGAGGCTGACGTCCTGGTAAGCGGAACGTCGCCGAATAAGAGTTTATACAAGTTTTGTACAAAAGAAAATAAAACAGCTGTGTGAAAGATGAATGATCCACTGGGTTTCAATTCTGCTATTTCCTTTATACTCTGTGCGTCTCGTCACTTGATGACCTTGGTTGAAAGTGAAGCTGATTGATCGATGCCGTCTGAACTTGATGTAGATACCGGATTCTGGATGCAAAGTGATCCAATGAGACATAGTATTACGCTTTTATCCCTAACTTTTGCCTGGACTGCCTTTTCGGGTTTTCAGTCCACCGGGATACCCATTTTTGCCCAAGCCGCCTTTTCAGGTTTTCGACTTGCCGGGTGTACAGATTTTTTCATTTTCATCCCTTCATTTTGCCCGAACCCTTTTGGTTCGATGGGAAGCCCTAATTTTTGCCTAGACATGTCAGCCTAGCGGGTCTTTTTCATGCGTAGTATTTTTTAACTATGTCTGCATTGGCGGGGTGAGGAAGGTCGTCACCATCCATGTTGGTTAATATCATTGCTCCTCCTGAGAACACATGCTTAACCACAAATGGCCCTTCGTACGTAGGGGTCCATTTGCCCCTTGGATCATTCTGAGGAAGGATGATTCGCTTGATCACCAGATCCCCGACTTGATATTCCTGTGGTCTGACCTTTTTGTTAAATGCCCTGATCATTCGTTTCTGATACGTCTGACCATGACAGATAGCAGCAAGTCTCTTTTCGTCAATAAGGTTGAGCTGATCAAGTCGTGTATGGATCCAATCATCTTCATTCAGATTTGCATCCTTCATTATCCGGAGAGAAGGAATTTGTACCTCAATCGGCAAGACTGCTTCCATGCGATAAACCAGAGAGAAAGGAGTTGCCCCGGTTGACGTCCTAGCTGAAGTACGATACCCATGCAGAGCGAACGGTAACATCTCGTGCCAATCTTTATACGTTACTGTCATCTTCTGCACGATCTTCTTGATGTTTTTATTAGCTGCTTCTACAGCCCCATTCATCTTCGGTCTGTAAGGAGAAGAATTGTGGTGCTGTATCTTGAACTGTTCGCAGAGCTCAGCAATCATCTTATTGTTCAGATTGGTACCGTTATCTGTAATAATCCGCTCAGGGACACCGTACCGACATATCAGATTGTGCCGAATGAACCGTGCCACAACAGTCTTAGTTACCGTAGCGTAGGATGCTGCCTCAACCCACTTCGTAAAATAATCAATCGCCACTAAGATGAAGCGATGTCCATTAGATGCCGTAGGTTTTATCTCACCGATCATGTCTATGCCCCACATTGCAAATGGCCAAGGCGCAGTCAGAACATTCAGGGGAACCGGAGGAACATGCACCTTGTCTGCGTAGATCTGGCATTTATGACATGTCCTAGAATGTTGGTAGCAATCAGCTTCCATGGTGGACCAGTAATACCCTGCCCGTAGAATCTTCTTGGCCATGGTATGTCCACTGGAGTGTGTACCAAAGGTCCCATCATGTAGCTCTTCCATGATTCTTTCCGCTTCATTCTTATCTACACAACGCAGTAGGGTCGAATCCTGGTTTCGCTTGTACAAGATGCCGTTGCTAAGAAAGAACTTGGCTGCAAACCTCCTCAGGAATTTCTTATCATTGACAGAAGCACCTTCAGGGTATTCCTGAGCTTCCAGATATCTCTTCACTTCGTGGTACCAAGGCTTCTCAGTCACCAATTCAGTTTCGAGATCACAACAGTATGCCGGTTCGTCCCGTTTCCAAATGATGATCCGGGGAGCTTCATTATCCCATTTAACCTTGAACATTGAAGACATTGTAGCTAACGCGTCCGCCAACTGATTCTCTTCTCTTGGAAAGTGCTCAAATGTTATCTCTGTGAAGTGGGGGATCAGGGCCAACACGCATTCTCTGTAAGGAATCAAGTTTGGATGTTTCGTATCCCACTCTCCTTTGATCTGATTGATCACGAGAGCGGAATCTCCGAAGACACTCAGAAATTTGATCCTCAGGTCTATCGCAGCTTGAAGACCCATAATACATGCTTCATACTCCGCCATGTTGTTGGTACAGTTGAAACACAGCCGGGCGGTGAGTGGAGTATGAGTACCCTGTGGAGATACGATTATGGCGCCGATACCATTTCCCAAGGCATTGGAGGCTCCGTCAAAGTGCATAGACCATCGGGATCCCGGTTCAGGTCCTTCATCCGGTCCAGGTATTTCACAGTCAGTTACTATCATAATGCTTTCATCTGGAAACTCGAAGTTCATTGACTGGTAGTCATCCACAGCTTGATGTGCTAAGTGGTCTGCCAATACACTTCCCTTGATGGCTTTTTGGGTCGTATACTGAATGTCGTATTCCGTCAAGATCATTTGCCATCTTGCAATTCTCCCAGACAGAGCAGGCTTTTCGAATATGTACTTTATAGGATCCATTTTTGAGATCAATAAGGTAGTGTGAGTCAGCATATACTGTCTCAGCCGGCGAGCAGCCCATACCAAAGCGCAGCAAGTTTTCTCAAGCAGTGAGTATCGGGTCTCACAGTCGGTAAACTTTTTGCTAAGGTAATAAATGGCATGCTCTTTTCGGCCAGACTCGTCATGCTGCCCCAGCACACACCCCATTGCATTATCAAGCACTGTCAGGTAAAGTATCAAAGGTCTCCCTTCAACTGGTGGCATAAGGATGGGTGGTTCTTGGAGATATTCTTTGATTCTATCAAAAGCAGCCTGACATTCATCATTCCAACGTACTACCTGATCTTTCTTCAGCAGCTTGAAGATTGGTTCACAGGTAGCGGTCAGATGAGAGATGAAGCGAGCAATGTAATTCAGGCGTCCTAGAAAGCCTCTGACTTCCTTCTCCGTCTTAGGAACCGGCATCTCTTGAATGGCTTTGACCTTAGCAGGGTCCACTTGAATTCCTTTATCACTGACCACAAAGCCTAGCAACTTTCCAGATCTTACCCCGAAGGTGCACTTGTTCGGGTTCAACCTCAGCTTGTATAGTTTCAAACGGTCAAACAGTTTCTGCAGATGATCAAGGTGCTCTTCCTCAGTCTGGGACCTAGCGATCATGTCGTCCACATACACCTCTATCTCGTGATGGATCATATCATGAAATAAGGTAACCATGGCCCGTTGGTAGGTTGCCCCAGCATTCTTTAACCCGAACGGCATGACCTTGTAACAGAAGGTGCCCCACTGAGTAACAAAGGTAGTCTTTTCCATGTCTTCAGGTGCCATCTTGATCTGATTGTAGCCTGAAAAGCCATCCATAAAAGAGAACACTTTATGCTGAGCGGTATTATCAACAAGGACATCAATGTGGGGTAGAGGGAAGTCATCCTTGGGGCTGGCCCTATTCAGGTCCCTATAATCGACACACATCCTGACCTTACCGTCCTTCTTAGGTACCGGCACCACATTAGCAACCCACTGAGGGTAAGAAGTCACAGCAAGAAATCCGGCATCAAACTGCTTCATAACCTCGGCTTTAATCTTCTCAGACATCTCTGGACGCATACGGCGGACCTTTTGCTTAACCGGAGGGAAATCTTCTTTAGTTGGTAAGTGATGGACCACAATGTCGGTATCTAATCCGGGCATATCTTCGTAGGACCAGGCAAAGATTTCTTTATAGTCATGCAGCATCTGAGTCAACCGTTGCTTCACGCTGAGTTCTAGGTTGGCACCAATCTTCACCTCTTTCTTGTCTTCCTCAGTACCCAAGTTTATTATTTCCACTGGCTCTTCATGGGGTTGAATTGCCCTCTCTTCCTGTTGTAACAATCTTGCAAGTTCACCAGGCACTTCGCAATCATCTTCACCTTCGTCTGCGGCCAAGTTGATCGGATTTTCGAAGTCATAACTGGCAGTAGCAGAGTCGTTACCAGTGAGATCCAGAGTGGATTGAAACCTGTATGAGTGAGTGTGTGTGTAAATACAGCTGTTTTGCAATATGTAAAGAAAGGAAAGAAAAGGAGCGCAAAATTTGAATTGTGAAAAACGTCCAATGCTTTTATTCATGATATATGATGGTGACAAACAAAAGCCCTCATAAATAAAACCACGGTGCCCCGGGTAAGACACCGGGCCATATAGTCTCAAATTATTGTTTATTACAAATCAAAAAACAAAGAAATTCATTACTGGGAGACAAAAGTTATGGGTGTAAAATCTTTAGCAGTCCAATTGGTCAATCCACCGTCGGCCGTTGGGTAGATCCAGCTATCGAACTCTGACTCTCCCACTTCATCTTCCTCTCCAATAGCATTCACTCCATGCTGAGTGATGAGCACCGGAGGTCTTCCAATTCTTGCCTTGCGCACCGCTTTCTGAGCTTCTGTGGTGAAACCCAGCCCAAACTTGTTAGTCTTAGGAGTAAGATCAGGGAGCTTGCCCCAGTTTGCACATTCGCCTTTTTCGATCACAGCCCGGGCGTCCTTTAAGGAGGCCATCTTCATAGGAGAAACCTCTTCATCTTCTGCTGCTGCCAAGATTTGTGGTACTTCCTCAAAATGTTGAAAGGGGGTTTCAATGAACTCCCCATCCATTTCTACATATCTGAAGGAGTTGAGGTGGCTGACCATGTACTCCTCCTCCCCTTGCACTGTTACGATCTTCCCCCTGACCGGGTACTTGAGCTTCTGATGCAATGTGGAGGTTACAGCTCCAGCCTTGTGGATCCACGGGCGACCCAGCAAACAAGAATAGGACGGATGGATGTCCATCACATAGAATTTTGAATCGAATACCTGTGACCCAACCCTGATTGGGATGTCCACTTCACCATGCACCATTCTTTTGGACCCGTCAAAGGCCCGGACAACAATGCTACTTGGTTTGAGCTCTAGACCCTCACAATCCAGCCTATCCAGAGCCTTCTTGGGCAGCACATTTAATGAGGAACCTGTATCAACCAGCACATGAGCAAGAGTAGTGCCCCTGCATTCAATGGAGACATGCAGGGCATCATTATGATTCTTCCCCTTTGCTGTCAGATCGGCATCAGAGAAACCCAGGCCATTATCAGCAGTTAGGTTGGCCACACAATCGGTGAACTGGTCAGCGGACGTATCTTGGGGTACGTGGGCAGTCTTTAAGAAAGCAATCAGAGCCTTTGCATGGGCCTCTGAACACAGCAGCAGTGACAACATGGAGATTTTAGAGGGGGTGTGCCCCAGCTGTTCCACAACATTGAAATCACTTTTCTTTATTATCTTGAGAATTTCTTCCATTTCCTGCTTGGAAGCCTCAACAATGGTCTTTGGTGCCTCCGTCCTGGCAGGCACATCAGCAGCAATTCCCTTGCCCCGAGTATCAGATGACTCAGCAGCAGGGGTGGATACTTGATCAGGGGGAGAAACAGGCACTCTGGCAGGTGTGAAGATCAAAGGCCTATGAATTGGTGGAGGAGCAATGTCTGGCGAGAACAGTCTTCCACTACGAGTGACCTTAGCAGGCCCGGTGATGTTGGAGACACCAGTATCAATGTTGCACTCTTGTTTCACACCCAGAACATAAACATCCGCCCCATAGTGCCATGGGACAGCCTTATCAGATTTGTAGGGTATAGGCCCCGGAACAGTAATGGTGATGGGAACATTCTTGTGAACTGACAAAATTTGTATAGGCTTCTTTGAAGGAGCCTCGGAATAGTTGTTGAAGATGGTAACGATCGACACTTCTTCAACAGGAGCAGCAGGAACAACAGTCTTTTCGAACAAAATCTCTTTACTATCTATCAGGTTTTGGATGCCTGACTTCAACAGAGAACAACCAACAGGGGAAGCAACACATAGAGGGCAACTTTCGCTACATCCCGGAAATAAACCGGCTAGCAACAGATTCCTCTTGACCATCAGCAACGGAGTAGCAACATCATCCACCGAAGCTACATACAAATTCTCCTCAACAGCGTTCACTCCATGCTGGGGCATGGGAGCATTTACAACATTCGGCCTCTCGGTCGCCTCAAACTGTATCTCCTTGGCATCAATGAGGTCTTGAACCTTATTCCTTAGGGCCCAACAGTCATCTGTGTTATGCCCCGGGCTATCAGAGTGATAAGCACAGCGAGCATTTGGATTGAACTTGGGAGATGCAGTGTTGGGAAACTTTGGAGCCTCCTTGACAGTCACTAAATTGGTGGATAGCAACTGTGGCAGGATTTGTGATAAGGTCATGCTTAACCGGGTGAACTCTCTCCGGGGTCTTTCAAACTTTTGAGGATTAGTTGGCCGAGGAGCGGCAGCAGGTTTGGCAATCATTACTGCACTGACAGATTGGCGGTGTTCAGGTCGCTCTGCTCTCCGGGAGTTATATACAGCACTAGCCTCCTTTTTGAAGGGTTTCTTCTCAGTACTGGAGGAGGCAACTTTCTGTATCTTCCCCGATTTTATACCGGCCTCGATCCTTTCACCAGTCAGGATCAGATCAGTAAACCCAGCAGAGGAATTACCAATGAGATGATTGAAAAATGGACCAGATAGGGTCCCTAAGAACATATCTACTAGCTCCCGATCCGTCAATGGTGGCTGCACCCTGCCAGCCAGGTCTCTCCATTTCTGAGCGTACTCCTTAAAACCTTCGCTCGACCCTAGCGACATACCCTGGAGTTGGGTACGCGTAGGAGCGAGGTCGGCATTATACTGATACTGCTTGTAAAAAGCAGTGGCCAGATCCTCCCAGTTACGAATGCTGATTCCATCCAGCTGATAGAACCAGTCGAGGTGAGTCCCTGAAAGACTCTCCTGGAAGAAGTGGATCCAAAGGTTCTTGTCTGCTGTGTAAGGCTGGATCTTCCTTACATAAGAACGGAGGTGCATCTTGGGACAGGAAGCCCCATCATACTTCACGAAGGCAGGTGTTTTGAATTTGTGTGGGATCACCACTCCAGTAGATAACCCCAAGTCTCCGAAATCCAATCCAGGTACCCGTTGAACTTCCACAGCCTTTAATCTGTCTTCCAGCTGTTTGTACCGGTCTTCAGCAGGAGGGTACTGGTCGTCGTTGAAGTCTGTTTCAGTATCAGAGCCCACAGGAGTAGTGACCTCCCTTTCATGGTGACTACCTTCCGTCACAGATGGAGGAGTCCTTTCAGCTTCAACAACCAAAGTGTTCCCGAGTCTGCGCCCAGTGTTAAATAGCACAGTCCTCCTCTTCTTCTTAGTCTTCTTCAACAGCATGGTCTTTAACTCTTGTTGACCCTGAGACAAGCCCTTGATCAGCTCCTGAAATTGGGCGTTTTGCGCCTGAAACTGGACGTTCTGCGCCTGAAGAGCCTTGATAGCCGCATCGGTTGATGATTCAGGATTCATGATGCTGAAATAAACAGCGAAGAACGGTAAACAACCTGAAAAGGAGAGTACCTACGATGCACATGATGAATGATATGTGTTTATGCAATGCATTCAAGAGTTCGAAAATTCAAGTTTGTTGTAGACCAAAAGGAACACACGTTATTATTAAGAAAATCATTGTTTGATACATCAAAGCCTCATGGGCAAAAGTACAAAAGATCAAATCACATCCAAAATATGTTGCGCATCTTCTTTGGAGCTATGTAATTGTTGAGACTCCTTTCCTCATGCAACAGGCGGGTGAGCTCCAAGACCTTCCTTTCACTGGCATGCAAACTAGTCTCAAGAGAATTCCGCTCTTCCTTAAGCTGGATCCAGCTCTTCTGCATCTCTTCCCAGGATGTGGGCATATCAGGGTGCTGAATAACATGAGACACCTCTCCTTCCAAGGCAGGCTCTTTGATTACTGGAAGCATGTGAGGATAAGGCATCACTAATTTCTGAGAGCGGGCTCGTACCCATTTGAGGTAAGGCTCCAAAGGGATGGAGTTCCTGTGCCCCAGTGTCTTGCTGTCTATCCTACTAGGCATCCTCCAAGCTCTGATAAACCTCTGGCGAAGTCCTTGAGTATCGTTGTCGAAGTCAAAAACTATGTCAGGAATCAACATGTCATGAGGACCATCCCTCCGAGCATAACCAAATTGTCTCCAAGCCAGGCATGGACTATAAGTAATACCCCCTCTGATTCCAAGTAAAGGAACATTAGGATACTCCCCGCAACGATCAATGATAGTGACATCTTCCCTGGACCTAGGGCACCAATGTATATCTGCATGTGTAAGAGTCATCAACCGTTGTGACCATCTCAAACCCCGCTCGTTCTTCAGGACTGATTGTGGAAGGTGCGAAATAAACCACTTTCCCAGGAGAGGAGTGCAACACATTAGGACACCTCTTTTTCTCATGGTTCGAGTGTAACATGAGTGAAGGATGTCCCCCAGCAACGTAGGTATAGGATTCCTGGACATAAAGATCTGGACGGCACTGATATCAATGAGCTGGTCTGGGTTAGGGAACAACACCAAACCATAAACAAGGAGGGCCACAACCTCTTCAAAAGCTTGCAAGTCAAGGGAGTTCCAACAATCATAGGCCTTTTCAAACAGAAACCTGGCTAAGAACCCTTTGATACCACTTCTAACTTCCCAATGTCCCTTGAGGTCAGATGACTGTAGGTGCAAGGCTTTAGCAATCTCTTCAAGCTTAGGTTCCTTTTCTGTACCGTTGAAGGGTAGCTGATCAAGAATAGGGATCTTCAGGAGTCGGGAGAACTCCTCCAATGTAGGTACCAACTGATAATCCAAGAAGGTGAAACAGTGATGCAGAGGGTCAAAGAATTGGAACAGGACTTTTATCATATCTTCCTCAATGTTGGTGTTGACCAAGCTGATGAGGCTTCCATGCCTTTCACTGAATGAAGAGTTCTCAGGAATCCTGGATGTAAGCTCCTTAAGCTGAGGAGGGATCCTTACAAGACTGATTGGAATTGTCTTTCTACGAACAATTTCCATGTCCTACAAAACAAGAACAAAGATGAAAATTCGAACCCCTGAAATGGTTAGTTAATGCATATGATGCTGGATGATGTCATGATGCTATGATTAAACACAGATATTTACAAAGACAAACATGTAAGGCACACAAGGCACACAAGACAGGCCCTTAAGGTTTAAGGCCAGCATGGGGTCTGGGTAGTACCCTCTTGAAGTTGGTGGGTTCAACCTGTCCTAATCAAAGTAACCGGGTTCTAAGGTTCCCAATATCACGGGATTGCTTTCATTGTTCATCGTTTCGATTTAGCCACTGAACTGGCGACCGAAATATTCCAGGAAAGCAACCCTCAATTGAGTGTAGTATCGAGTATCAACCAACCTCGGACTGCACCAAAGTCAGTTATCTCACTACCCTAAAGAGGCCAAGATGGTTCAATTAAGGTTCCTAAGGTCTGTTGATGCTTCATGACACCACATGGAGGCCCCGTACTCTCCTTGACTGACTCAAGGGTTACCGGTACACACCAAAGTGCCACATCAACGTAGCAGACTGTTTCAACCATGTCGGTATACCCCGCACAGTTCCCTCACAGCCTTGTTGCTACTTTCTAAGAAGGTATCCCCCAGATCCGGGTTAGGATCTATAGAACTCCCAAGCAACCCACAATTTTAAAGCATACAAGGAAAGCAATTGAAAACACAATGATCTTAGTCCTAAGGTACACCTCACTTTAAGTTTATCCCCAGCAGAGTCGCCAGTTCTGTGATCGGTGGATCTGGAACTGACTGTTTTAAAGCTGGTTCGCGAAAATGTCGCGGAAGCAAGAGTCGCCACCGTCTTTTATTTTCTCCAATAGGAAAGGACAAAAGCACAGAAAAATTCCTTATAAAGAGATTGCTCTCGGTTCGGGAGGTAGGTTATAGAAAGGGAAGGTGTTAGCACCCTTTCTATCCATGGTTATCCATGGGCTCTTAGGTACTTGCTCAATGTGTTTTCAAAATTGTTTGTTTGCTTTTCAATGTGGGTTTCAAAAATATTCTTTGAAAAGTTTCAGTTCAACTCATACGTCAGAGTGTTTGAAAAGTTTGTTTGAAAGTTTTTGAAAGTGTGTGGGTGAAAAAGGGTTTTTGTTTTGTTTGAAATTAGAGCAAGTATCCTTGAGAACCTACCTATCCTAAGGAATTCGTCTGTGTAAATGTCCTTTAAAGTAGTGCCATCCCACCATTGAGAGGTAGGTAGCACCACCGTTGGAGGTGTTCGGGTCAATTCGAGTTTTAGGGACGTGGTGATCACCAGAGCAATAGGAAGACACCTTAGAAGCTACCCTCATGCCAGGTTCCTGGATCATGAGGACTTACTAAGACGTCCTCTACTCGACGATCACCTTTCGAAAGGCAACAGTGAGGCGTACCCTAGGGGTGGTGTGTGCAAATTGTGTGTCATGTTTCAATCATTTTGTCTTGTCATGTTTGTTGTGATCTACGCTTGATTTTATTTTTGGGTCCATACATTCTTTCATGCATATTTATTAACAGTTATATATTTGCAAGAAAATAAACCTAAATTATTACAACCGGCGCGGGTCCACATCGCCAAAAAAAACGAACCCGATTTGACTGAAAATAAATAAAGCGAATAAATAAAAGTGCGAGAATTTTAATTACATGGCTTTGGGGCATATACAGAATTATTTAAACAATATAAAACAAATGCGCGAAATAAAGAGATTAAACAAAATTAGGGCGTTGGACCCTTTAACAAACAATTAAAATTAATCAAGGAAAAATTAATCAAGGAATCTAAAATTAAAATTAAATGAAGAATAGTATTTTTTGTGTTTTTTAGATTTAAAAGAAAAAAGGAAAAAATTAATTAAAATTAAAATGCTAAACTTCTAATGTTTTTTAAGTTTATTATGAAAAAATTAAAACATGATCTAAATTAAACCCTAATTTATTTATGCACAATTTTTGATTTATGAAAATAAAAATAATAAATAAATAGTATTGTGAGAACAAGAATAAAAATTAAAAAGGACATTAAAATTATCAGTTAACCTAATTTTACATTTTTTGATTTTTTTATTAAAAAGGAATTAAAATTAAAACCTAATTAACCTAAATAATTTACATGTAATTTATTTACAAAAGTAATTAAAATAAAAATTATATTTTTTATGGTCTTTTCTGATTTTTTTGAATGTTTTTATATTTTTATGAAAATAGTTAATTAAATAAAAAGAAAAGAAACAAAAAAAAAAGAAATTAAAGAAAGAATGAAAAAACAATAAGGCAAACCAGGGGGGTGTGGCCTCAAATTTGGAGGTGTAGGCCTGAAAAGCCTGGCCCATTTGCTGGCAATTTGTTGACTTTTCCAATCATATGCACGCCTGTTGACTTGTCCTCATGGTATACCTTCAAGCTGAACCCTTGATCAGATCCCCTGGGACACGTGGATAATGCCTCTTGAATGTGCATGGTGAGTCCTAATGTTAGCGCTGCATGGAAGCTTAAAATGAAAAATAATATTGAATTTTGCAAGACCTGGGACTTGAACCCAGGTCATTGAGGTTAACACGCTAATAGCTTGCCAGCTGAGCTACTTGATCACTTTGATATATAATATATAAATAAATCATATAAAACAAATACAACGCGCTAGTGGCTGAAACGCGCGAATTTTGAATGGACGAACCGCTGGTGGACACGTCTTCTTCTTCCTCGCGTGCCCTGAAACATAAAACACAATAGCAACGGTTTTGAAGCGTTGCCTTAAGCCTGCTATGGGAAAATAGCGAATAGCCATATAGGCTACATAAATTGTTCGCGATGGTTGTTTCCTGCTCATTGGAACATGCTGGTTTTAATGGCGATGGTCTTGAGCTTTGATTTTGCCTATTTTTGAAAGCCCTAAATTAAAAAGCTGGAAACCCTAACATTCGAAAATGGTAACTTCGTGTATGATCAACGAAAATGAAATTAAACATAATGAATAGCTTGGAAACATCACATGGAACAAGGATATCCAATTGGAATGCAGTGAAGATGCTTAGAATTAAGAATACGATTTCAAAAAAAATGCTGTACAGTTTGAGTTAGGGGTACCAGTTTAGGGAGTTTTGGAAGATGTTTTCAATTGGAACGTGTTCAGTGATTGTCCAGGATGCTTATGGAACAAAAATTAAGGCTTGGAAAGATCCCTAGCACTGATTTCAGATTTGCATTTTATGTCCAAATTTTCAAAGTTCCAGTCCACTTTTGAGCGACCCTTTTGCTGCACTATGGTTAGGGTTTGACTCAATGCATCTCATGGAAGGGAATTGGTTTGTTTTTTTGACCTAAACTCAAGCTTGGGAAAGAATTGGTCTTAGGGTTTCTTCCATTAACCATTTTCCTTCTTTTTAGCCAAAACCTAGACCTAGTGTGCAAATGAACCCTAGCCTGATTTCTTGAGTTGGTTCATGATACATAGAAATTGTCCAAGTTCATTTGACACTATTTCATTGATTTTTAAATTTTATTTGAATTTTCAAAGAATTAAAATGAATTAAATCATCAAAAATTAAATAAAATAAAAAAATCAATATTTGGTCTTGAAACTAATCATGGGCCACGTGTGTGGCATGACAAGGATGGACCAAGTGGAAAAAATGGGGCCCTTTTGTCAAAATTGGATTTTCAAGGATAGTTGACTTTTGCCATTTCACAAAAATTTCCCAACTTCTACAAGGCATAACTTGCTCAATTTTTAAGCTTTTCACATGTTCTTGGACATTTTGGAAAGGTCTTTGAGTCCTTTAACCAATGCCTTTGGTCCCATGTCATTTTGATTTACCAATCTCAAGTTATGGCCTTTGACTTAAAGTCCCTTTTTGTTGACTTTTGAAAATGACCTATAATGTTGAAATTGATAACTTTTTGTGAGAGCATTTCTTGGACTTGAAGTATGAAGATGAGTTGTAGGAAATGTCTTTCTCTTCAAAATGAGCTTTGGATGGAATTTTTCTGATAATCCATGTGAAAGTTATGCCCTGGTCAATTTCAGTTGACTTTTTCAGCTGTCCAAATATAGCAACTTTTGCATCTTTGATGATTTCTGAGCCAAATTTTGAGAATCATGATCAAGCATTGATCAAATGATGTTTGTGGCTTCAAAATGATATATTGACCAAAAATTTGAACTTTTGACTGTCAAATGACCATTTTGCCCCTACAGTTGACTGTAGTGTAATTTAGGGTTTTGACTGTGCAATCTTGAGCTGAATGCCTTGAAACTTGGTATGAGGATGCTTGACCATGTTTGTAAGCATATGAGACTTGATTGGGCCTTTGGAAACTTCCTTTTCTTGATCAGAACCCAAACCCTAGTTTTGCCTGTATGGGAGACTGTTGCACTGCACAACCCTTGGGGAATTTTCTAGCTTGGCTTGGCAATTTCTTGAAGAATATGGGAGGGCAAATTTTGGGGTATAACAGTTGCCCCTGTTCAATCTTCTTAGACCTGAGGATGTAGATTGGCTGACGTGCCTTTCGTAATCCGAGGGTAAAAGATGATTGGACACTAGAGTGCCCGGAAATTTGCGCTCACATGTTGGCAATGAGGGGAATGGGCTTATAGATGCCATCTGGATGTTTTGATTGCGTAAGAGATTCCTTCGCTAGAACCTGCATACCTGCAAAACAGAAAATGAGTACCTGACACGTTGCAGGAGCTGATTTTTAGATGCCTGGTATAGATGTGTCCTGACTGGTTACAGGAGCTGAGTCGGGAGCTTCAAACGGCGATGCAAGAACCAGGGATGATTACTACCTTAGCATGAATGGTAAGAGAGCCTTGGGCGACTTTAACTTCAACAACGCTCGTTGAGAAAAATCTGGGGTGTCTTCTACTGGGATAAGAATCAGGGAGATCTTAGGGTCGATCTGACTGAACCAGAGAGGCCTTTGACTGGATAAGCAATCAGGAAAATCTTGGGGCGATTTAACTGAACCGGTCTAGGTCTTGAAATGTCTTCAACTGGATAAGCAATCAGGAAAATCTTGGGACGATTTAACTGAACCAGAGAAGGCCTTTGACTGAACCAGTCTAGGTCTTCAAATGTCTTCAAAGGGATAAGCATCAGGAAAATCTTGGGACGATTTAACTGAACCAGAGAAGGCCTTTGACTGAACCAGTCTAGGTCTTGAAATGTCTTCAAAGGGATAAGCATCAGGAAAATCTTGGGACGATTTAACTGAACCAGAGAAGGCCCTTGACTGAACCAGTCTAGGTCTTGAAATGTCTTCAAAGGGATAAGCATCAGGAAAATCTTGGGACGATTTAACTGAACCAGAGAAGGCCTTTGACTGAACCAGTCTAGGTCTTGAAATGTCTTCAAAGGGATAAGCATCAGGAAAATCTTGGGGCGATTTAACTGAACCAGAGAAGGCCTTTGACTGAACCAGTCTAGGTCTTGAAATGTCTTCAAAGGGATAAGCATCAGGAAAATCTTGGGACGATTTAACTGAACCAGAGAAGGCCTTTGACTGGATAAGCAATCAGGAAAATCTTGGGACGATTTAACTGAACCGGTCTAGGTCTTGAAATGTAGCTTGAGAACTTAACTGGATCTTTCCTGAAAGGTAAAAGTCAGTCATATGCAATGCATGATATGGATCAAGCAATGATGTTCTCAACATAAATGAGATTTGTATGATGCAGTGCGTTATGCATGCTATAATGATGTATGTGACGTTTTATGTATGTTTTCGTCTAGGAAAGTAAATCCTTGACGGGTGCCGGGAAATCGTATCCTGGGCTGATGTCGAAGGATAGATTTTGCTTCCGTTGGGGATGATAACTGCAAGGATACCGGTAGGAGAAGATGACTCCGTTGCGGAATAAACTTGGCGAATGGAAGATTCTGCGGGGAGAAAAGATACTCTAGCGATCATGCTGGAAAGCAATACTCTGTGGGAAGAGTGATGCCTTGCTGAATGTTGATAGTAACTCTGTTGGGATACCGTTGTTGTATTGGAAGTGTGAATTGACTTCGCTGGGGGTAGGAAAGAACTACGTTGACGACGACCTTCCCTTGGCTTTTGGCTGAGGATAACCCAGTTATATCCTGTTAAGGAAATAACTCTTTAAATCAAGCCGGACGACGCGTTCGTGTCCTGCGAGGGGATAAGCTTCCAGAATTTACTGGGGATAAGCTTACTGCTTGGGGAGATGAATTCCATCTTTCCTGGGGAACCTGGATGGGACTCTCCTGGGGAAGTTTTGATATGCTGGGGAAGAATGCACTGACTTGCTGTCTCACTCTCTGGGGAACTTAAGATGCCTGGTTAGGTTCTTTAACTGAACCTACCTTGGTACCTTAGAGGATAGAACAATTAGACTGCTCAGACAACTCTTCATTGCCCCTGTTTCTGGTGTCACCTGCAATTAATTCTTTGTTTCGTATGCAAATATTTATGAGCTAGCAAATTATTGTCAATGCATATATCACAAATTGAACTTTGGACGTTCTTCGCAAAACAAAAAGAAAAACACTTGGCACGTTTAACTGAAAAGTATATTTGTATTGATTTTGAATAGCCTGAAAATAGGCGCTTTGTGTACAAGAGGCTGACGTCCTGGTAAGCGGAACGTCGCCGAATAAGAGTTTATACAAGTTTTGTACAAAAGAAAATAAAACAGCTGTGTGAAAGATGAATGATCCACTGGGTTTCAATTCTGCTATTGCCTTTATACTCTGTGCGTCTCGTCACTTGATGACCTTGGTTGAAAGTGAAGCTGATTGATCGATGCCGTCTGAACTTGATGTAGATACCGGATTCTGGATGCAAAGTGATCCAATGAGACATAGTATTACGCTTTTATCCCTAACTTTTGCCTGGACTGCCTTTTCGGGTTTTCAGTCCACCGGGATACCCATTTTTGCCCAAGCCGCCTTTTCAGGTTTTCGACTTGCCGGGTGTACAGATTTTTTCATTTTCATCCCTTCATTTTGCCCGAACCCTTTTGGTTCGACGGGAAGCCCTAATTTTTGCCTAGACATGTCAGCCTAGCGGGTCTTTTTCATGCGTAGTATTTTTTAACTATGTCTGCATTGGCGGGGTGAGGAAGGTCGTCACCATCCATGTTGGTTAATATCATTGCTCCTCCTGAGAACACATGCTTAACCACAAATGGCCCTTCGTACGTAGGGGTCCATTTGCCCCTTGGATCATTCTGAGGAAGGATGATTCGCTTGATCACCAGATCCCCGACTTGATATTCCTGTGGTCTGACCTTTTTGTTAAATGCCCTGATCATTCGTTTCTGATACGTCTGACCATGACAGATAGCATCAAGTCTCTTTTCGTCAATAAGGTTGAGCTGATCAAGTCGTGTCTGGATCCAATCATCTTCATTCAGATTTGCATCCTTCATTATCCGGAGAGAAGGAATTTGTACCTCAATCGGCAAGACTGCTTCCATGCCATAAACCAGAGAGAAAGGAGTTGCCCCGGTTGACGTCCTAGCTGAAGTACGATACCCATGCAGAGCGAACGGTAACATCTCGTGCCAATCTTTATACGTTACTGTCATCTTCTGCACGATCTTCTTGATGTTTTTATTAGCTGCTTCTACAGCCCCATTCATCTTCGGTCTGTAAGGAGAAGAATTGTGGTGCTGTATCTTGAACTGTTCGCAGAGCTCAGCAATCATCTTATTGTTCAGATTGGTACCGTTATCTGTAATAATCCGCTCAGGGACACCGTACCGACATATCAGATTGTGCCGAATGAACCGTGCCACAACAGTCTTAGTTACCGTAGCGTAGGATGCTGCCTCAACCCACTTCGTAAAATAATCAATCGCCACTAAGATGAAGCGATGTCCATTAGATGCCGTAGGTTTTATCTCACCGATCATGTCTATGCCCCACATTGCAAATGGCCAAGGCGCAGTCAGAACATTCAGGGGAACCGGAGGAACATGCACCTTGTCTGCGTAGATCTGGCATTTATGACATGTCCTAGAATGTTGGTAGCAATCAGCTTCCATGGTGGACCAGTAATACCCTGCCCGTAGAATCTTCTTGGCCATGGTATGTCCACTGGAGTGTGTACCAAAGGTCCCATCATGTAGCTCTTCCATGATTCTTTCCGCTTCATTCTTATCTACACAACGCAGTAGGGTCGAATCCTGGTTTCGCTTGTACAAGATGCCGTTGCTAAGAAAGAACTTGGCTGCAAACCTCCTCAGGAATTTCTTATCATTGACAGAAGCACCTTCAGGGTATTCCTGAGCTTCCAGATATCTCTTCACTTCGTGGTACCAAGGCTTCTCAGTCACCAATTCAGTTTCGAGATCACAACAGTATGCCGGTTCGTCCCGTTTCCAAATGATGATCCGGGGAGCTTCATTATCCCATTTAACCTTGAACATTGAAGACATTGTAGCTAACGCGTCCGCCAACTGATTCTCTTCTCTTGGAAAGTGCTCAAATGTTATCTCTGTGAAGTGGGGGATCAGGGCCAACACGCATTCTCTGTAAGGAATCAAGTTTGGATGTTTCGTATCCCACTCTCCTTTGATCTGATTGATCACGAGAGCGGAATCTCCGAAGACACTCAGAAATTTGATCCTCAGGTCTATCGCAGCTTGAAGACCCATAATACATGCTTCATACTCCGCCATGTTGTTGGTACAGTTGAAACACAGCCGGGCGGTGAGTGGAGTATGAGTACCCTGTGGAGATACGATTATGGCGCCGATACCATTTCCCAAGGCATTGGAGGCTCCGTCAAAGTGCATAGACCATCGGGATCCCGGTTCAGGTCCTTCATCCGGTCCAGGTATTTCACAGTCAGTTACTATCATAATGCTTTCATCTGGAAACTCGAAGTTCATTGACTGGTAGTCATCCACAGCTTGATGTGCTAAGTGGTCTGCCAATACACTTCCCTTGATGGCTTTTTGGGTCGTATACTGAATGTCGTATTCCGTCAAGATCATTTGCCATCTTGCAATTCTCCCAGACAGAGCAGGCTTTTCGAATATGTACTTTATAGGATCCATTTTTGAGATCAATAAGGTAGTGTGAGTCAGCATATACTGTCTCAGCCGGCGAGCAGCCCATACCAAAGCGCAGCAAGTTTTCTCAAGCAGTGAGTATCGGGTCTCACAGTCGGTAAACTTTTTGCTAAGGTAATAAATGGCATGCTCTTTTCGGCCAGACTCGTCATGCTGCCCCAGCACACACCCCATTGCATTATCAAGCACTGTCAGGTAAAGTATCAAAGGTCTCCCTTCAACTGGTGGCATAAGGATGGGTGGTTCTTGGAGATATTCTTTGATTCTATCAAAAGCAGCCTGACATTCATCATTCCAACGTACTACCTGATCTTTCTTCAGCAGCTTGAAGATTGGTTCACAGGTAGCGGTCAGATGAGAGATGAAGCGAGCAATGTAATTCAGGCGTCCTAGAAAGCCTCTGACTTCCTTCTCCGTCTTAGGAACCGGCATCTCTTGAATGGCTTTGACCTTAGAAGGGTCCACTTGAATTCCTTTATCACTGACCACAAAGCCTAGCAACTTTCCAGATCTTACCCCGAAGGTGCACTTGTTCGGGTTCAACCTCAGCTTGTATAGTTTCAAACGGTCAAACAGTTTCTGCAGATGATCAAGGTGCTCTTCCTCAGTCTGGGACCTAGCGATCATGTCGTCCACATACACCTCTATCTCGTGATGGATCATATCATGAAATAAGGTAACCATGGCCCGTTGGTAGGTTGCCCCAGCATTCTTTAACCCGAACGGCATGACCTTGTAACAGAAGGTGCCCCACTGAGTAACAAAGGTAGTCTTTTCCATGTCTTCAGGTGCCATCTTGATCTGATTGTAGCCTGAAAAGCCATCCATAAAAGAGAACACTTTATGCTGAGCGGTATTATCAACAAGGACATCAATGTGGGGTAGAGGGAAGTCATCCTTGGGGCTGGCCCTATTCAGGTCCCTATAATCGACACACATCCTGACCTTACCGTCCTTCTTAGGTACCGGCACCACATTAGCAACCCACTGAGGGTAAGAAGTCACAGCAAGAAATCCGGCATCAAACTGCTTCATAACCTCGGCTTTAATCTTCTCAGACATCTCTGGACGCATACGGCGGACCTTTTGCTTAACCGGAGGGAAATCTTCTTTAGTTGGTAAGTGATGGACCACAATGTCGGTATCTAATCCGGGCATATCTTCGTAGGACCAGGCAAAGATTTCTTTATAGTCATGCAGCATCTGAGTCAACCGTTGCTTCACGTTGAGTTCTAGGTTGGCACCAATCTTCACCTCTTTCTTGTCTTCCTCAGTACCCAAGTTTATTATTTCCACTGGCTCTTCATGGGGTTGAATTGCCCTCTCTTCCTGTTGTAACAATCTTGCAAGTTCACCAGGCACTTCGCAATCATCTTCACCTTCGTCTGCGGCCAAGTTGATCGGATTTTCGAAGTCATAACTGGCAGTAGCAGAGTCGTTACCAGTGAGATCCAGAGTGGATTGAAACCTGTATGAGTGAGTGTGTGTGTAAATACAGGTGTTTTGCAATATGTAAAGAAAGGAAAGAAAAGGAGCGCAAAATTTGAATTGTGAAAAACGTCCAATGCTTTTATTCATGATATATGATGGTGACAAACAAAAGCCCTCATAAATAAAACCACGGTGCCCCGGGTAAGACACCGGGCCATATAGTCTCAAATTATTGTTTATTACAAATCAAAAAACAAAGAAATTCATTACTGGGAGACAAAAGTTATGGGTGTAAAATCTTTAGCAGTCCAATTGGTCAATCCACCGTCGGCCGTTGGGTAGATCCAGCTATCGAACTCTGACTCTCCCACTTCATCTTCCTCTCCAATAGCATTCACTCCATGCTGAGTGATGAGCACCGGAGGTCTTCCAATTCTTGCCTTGCGCACCGCTTTCTGAGCTTCTGTGGTGAAACCCAGCCCAAACTTGTTAGTCTTAGGAGTAAGATCAGGGAGCTTGCCCCAGTTTGCACATTCGCCTTTTTCGATCACAGCCCGGGCGTCCTTTAAGGAGGCCATCTTCATAGGAGAAACCTCTTCATCTTCTGCTGCTGCCAAGATTTGTGGTACTTCCTCAAAATGTTGAAAGGGGGTTTCAATGAACTCCCCATCCATTTCTACATATCTGAAGGAGTTGAGGTGGCTGACCATGTACTCCTCCTCCCCTTGCACTGTTACGATCTTCCCCCTGACCGGGTACTTGAGCTTCTGATGCAATGTGGAGGTTACAGCTCCAGCCTTGTGGATCCACGGGCGACCCAGCAAACAAGAATAGGACGGATGGATGTCCATCACATAGAATTTTGAATCGAATACCTGTGACCCAACCCTGATTGGGATGTCCACTTCACCATGCACCATTCTTTTGGACCCGTCAAAGGCCCGGACAACAATGCTACTTGGTTTGAGCTCTAGACCCTCACAATCCAGCCTATCCAGAGCCTTCTTGGGCAGCACATTTAATGAGGAACCTGTATCAACCAGCACATGAGCAAGAGTAGTGCCCCTGCATTCAATGGAGACATGCAGGGCATCATTATGATTCTTCCCCTTTGCTGTCAGATCGGCATCAGAGAAACCCAGGCCATTATCAGCAGTTAGGTTGGCCACACAATCGGTGAACTGGTCAGCGGACGTATCTTGGGGTACGTGGGCAGTCTTTAAGAAAGCAATCAGAGCCTTTGCATGGGCCTCTGAACACAGCAGCAGTGACAACATGGAGATTTTAGAGGGGGTGTGCCCCAGCTGTTCCACAACATTGAAATCACTTTTCTTTATTATCTTGAGAATTTCTTCCATTTCCTGCTTGGAAGCCTCAACAATGGTCTTTGGTGCCTCCGTCCTGGCAGGCACATCAGCAGCAATTCCCTTGCCCCGAGTATCAGATGACTCAGCAGCAGGGGTGGATACTTGATCAGGGGGAGAAACAGGCACTCTGGCAGGTGTGAAGATCAAAGGCCTATGAATTGGTGGAGGAGCAATGTCTGGCGAGAACAGTCTTCCACTACGAGTGACCTTAGCAGGCCCGGTGATGTTGGAGACACCAGTATCAATGTTGCACTCTTGTTTCACACCCAGAACATAAACATCCGCCCCATAGTGCCATGGGACAACCTTATCAGATTTGTAGGGTATAGGCCCCGGAACAGTAATGGTGATGGGAACATTCTTGTGAACTGACAAAATTTGTATAGGCTTCTTTGAAGGAGCCTCGGAATAGTTGTTGAAGATGGTAACGATCGACACTTCTTCAACAGGAGCAGCAGGAACAACAGTCTTTTCGAACAAAATCTCTTTACTATCTATCAGGTTTTGGATGCCTGACTTCAACAGAGAACAACCAACAGGGGAAGCAACACATAGAGGGCAACTTTCGCTACATCCCGGAAATAAACCGGCTAGCAACAGATTCCTCTTGACCATCAGCAACGGAGTAGCAACATCATCCACCGAAGCTACATACAAATTCTCCTCAACAGCGTTCACTCCATGCTGGGGCATGGGAGCATTTACAACATTCGGCCTCTCGGTCGCCTCAAACTGTATCTCCTTGGCATCAATGAGGTCTTGAACCTTATTCCTTAGGGCCCAACAGTCATCTGTGTTATGCCCCGGGCTATCAGAGTGATAAGCACAGCGAGCATTTGGATTGAACTTGGGAGATGCAGTGTTGGGAAACTTTGGAGCCTCCTTGACAGTCACTAAATTGGTGGATAGCAACTGTGGCAGGATTTGTGATAAGGTCATGCTTAACCGGGTGAACTCTCTCCGGGGTCTTTCAAACTTTTGAGGATTAGTTGGCCGAGGAGCGGCAGCAGGTTTGGCAATCATTACTGCACTGACAGATTGGCGGTGTTCAGGTCGCTCTGCTCTCCGGGAGTTATATACAGCACTAGCCTCCTTTTTGAAGGGTTTCTTCTCAGTACTGGAGGAGGCAACTTTCTGTATCTTCCCCGATTTTATACCGGCCTCGATCCTTTCACCAGTCAGGATCAGATCAGTAAACCCAGCAGAGGAATTACCAATGAGATGATTGAAAAATGGACCAGATAGGGTCCCTAAGAACATATCTACTAGCTCCCGATCCGTCAATGGTGGCTGCACCCTGCCAGCCAGGTCTCTCCATTTCTGAGCGTACTCCTTAAAACCTTCGCTCGACCCTAGCGACATACCCTGGAGTTGGGTACGCGTAGGAGCGAGGTCGGCATTATACTGATACTGCTTGTAAAAAGCAGTGGCCAGATCCTCCCAGTTACGAATGCTGATTCCATCCAGCTGATAGAACCAGTCGAGGTGAGTCCCTGAAAGACTCTCCTGGAAGAAGTGGATCCAAAGGTTCTTGTCTGCTGTGTAAGGCTGGATCTTCCTTACATAAGAACGGAGGTGCATCTTGGGACAGGAAGCCCCATCATACTTCACGAAGGCAGGTGTTTTGAATTTGTGTGGGATCACCACTCCAGTAGATAACCCCAAGTCTCCGAAATCCAATCCAGGTACCCGTTGAACTTCCACAGCCTTTAATCTGTCTTCCAGCTGTTTGTACCGGTCTTCAGCAGGAGGGTACTGGTCGTCGTTGAAGTCTGTTTCAGTATCAGAGCCCACAGGAGTAGTGACCTCCCTTTCATGGTGACTACCTTCCGTCACAGATGGAGGAGTCCTTTCAGCTTCAACAACCAAAGTGTTCCCGAGTCTGCGCCCAGTGTTAAATAGCACAGTCCTCCTCTTCTTCTTAGTCTTCTTCAACATCATGGTCTTTAACTCTTGTTGACCCTGAGACAAGCCCTTGATCAGCTCCTGAAATTGGGCGTTTTGCGCCTGAAACTGGACGTTCTGCGCCTGAAGAGCCTTGATAGCCGCATCGGTTGATGATTCAGGATTCATGATGCTGAAATAAACAGCGAAGAACGGTAAACAACCTGAAAAGGAGAGTACCTACGATGCACATGATGAATGATATGTGTTTATGCAATGCATTCAAGAGTTCGAAAATTCAAGTTTGTTGTAGACCAAAAGGAACACACGTTATTATTAAGAAAATCATTGTTTGATACATCAAAGCCTCATGGGCAAAAGTACAAAAGATCAAATCACATCCAAAATATGTTGCGCATCTTCTTTGGAGCTATGTAATTGTTGAGACTCCTTTCCTCATGCAACAGGCGGGTGAGCTCCAAGACCTTCCTTTCACTGGCATGCAAACTAGTCTCAAGAGAATTCCGCTCTTCCTTAAGCTGGATCCAGCTCTTCTGCATCTCTTCCCAGGATGTGGGCATATCAGGGTGCTGAATAACATGAGACACCTCTCCTTCCAAGGCAGGCTCTTTGATTACTGGAAGCATGTGAGGATAAGGCATCACTAATTTCTGAGAGCGGGCTCGTACCCATTTGAGGTAAGGCTCCAAAGGGATGGAGTTCCTGTGCCCCAGTGTCTTGCTGTCTATCCTACTAGGCATCCTCCAAGCTCTGATAAACCTCTGGCGAAGTCCTTGAGTATCGTTGTCGAAGTCAAAAACTATGTCAGGAATCAACATGTCATGAGGACCATCCCTCCGAGCATAACCAAATTGTCTCCAAGCCAGGCATGGACTATAAGTAATACCCCCTCTGATTCCAAGTAAAGGAACATTAGGATACTCCCCGCAACGATCAATGATAGTGACATCTTCCCTGGACCTAGGGCACCAATGTATATCTGCATGTGTAAGAGTCATCAACCGTTGTGACCATCTCAAACCCCGCTCGTTCTTCAGGACTGATTGTGGAAGGTGCGAAATAAACCACTTTCCCAGGAGAGGAGTGCAACACATTAGGACACCTCTTTTTCTCATGGTTCGAGTGTAACATGAGTGAAGGATGTCCCCCAGCAACGTAGGTATAGGATTCCTGGACATAAAGATCTGGACGGCACTGATATCAATGAGCTGGTCTGGGTTAGGGAACAACACCAAACCATAAACAAGGAGGGCCACAACCTCTTCAAAAGCTTGCAAGTCAAGGGAGTTCCAACAATCATAGGCCTTTTCAAACAGAAACCTGGCTAAGAACCCTTTGATACCACTTCTAACTTCCCAATGTCCCTTGAGGTCAGATGACTGTAGGTGCAAGGCTTTAGCAATCTCTTCAAGCTTAGGTTCCTTTTCTGTACCGTTGAAGGGTAGCTGATCAAGAATAGGGATCTTCAGGAGTCGGGAGAACTCCTCCAATGTAGGTACCAACTGATAATCCAAGAAGGTGAAACAGTGATGCAGAGGGTCAAAGAATTGGAACAGGACTTTTATCATATCTTCCTCAATGTTGGTGTTGACCAAGCTGATGAGGCTTCCATGCCTTTCACTGAATGAAGAGTTCTCAGGAATCCTGGATGTAAGCTCCTTAAGCTGAGGAGGGATCCTTACAAGACTGATTGGAATTGTCTTTCTACGAACAATTTCCATGTCCTACAAAACAAGAACAAAGATGAAAATTCGAACCCCTGAAATGGTTAGTTAATGCATATGATGCTGGATGATGTCATGATGCTATGATTAAACACAGATATTTACAAAGACAAACATGTAAGGCACACAAGGCACACAAGACAGGCCCTTAAGGTTTAAGGCCAGCATGGGGTCTGGGTAGTACCCTCTTGAAGTTGGTGGGTTCAACCTGTCCTAATCAAAGTAACCGGGTTCTAAGGTTCCCAATATCACGGGATTGCTTTCATTGTTCATCGTTTCGATTTAGCCACTGAACTGGCGACCGAAATATTCCAGGAAAGCAACCCTCAATTGAGTGTAGTATCGAGTATCAACCAACCTCGGACTGCACCAAAGTCAGTTATCTCACTACCCTAAAGAGGCCAAGATGGTTCAATTAAGGTTCCTAAGGTCTGTTGATGCTTCATGACACCACATGGAGGCCCCGTACTCTCCTTGACTGACTCAAGGGTTACCGGTACACACCAAAGTGCCACATCAACGTAGCAGACTGTTTCAACCATGTCGGTATACCCCGCACAGTTCCCTCACAGCCTTGTTGCTACTTTCTAAGAAGGTATCCCCCAGATCCGGGTTAGGATCTATAGAACTCCCAAGCAACCCACAATTTTAAAGCATACAAGGAAAGCAATTGAAAACACAATGATCTTAGTCCTAAGGTACACCTCACTTTAAGTTTATCCCCAGCAGAGTCGCCAGTTCTGTGATCGGTGGATCTGGAACTGACTGTTTTAAAGCTGGTTCGCGAAAATGTCGCGGAAGCAAGAGTCGCCACCGTCTTTTATTTTCTCCAATAGGAAAGGACAAAAGCACAGAAAAATTCCTTATAAAGAGATTGCTCTCGGTTCGGGAGGTAGGTTATAGAAAGGGAAGGTGTTAGCACCCTTTCTATCCATGGTTATCCATGGGCTCTTAGGTACTTGCTCAATGTGTTTTCAAAATTGTTTGTTTGCTTTTCAATGTGGGTTTCAAAAATATTCTTTGAAAAGTTTCAGTTCAACTCATACGTCAGAGTGTTTGAAAAGTTTGTTTGAAAGTTTTTGAAAGTGTGTGGGTGAAAAAGGGTTTTTGTTTTGTTTGAAATTAGAGCAAGTATCCTTGAGAACCTACCTATCCTAAGGAATTCGTCTGTGTAAATGTCCTTTAAAGTAGTGCCATCCCACCATTGAGAGGTAGGTAGCACCACCGTTGGAGGTGTTCGGGTCAATTCGAGTTTTAGGGACGTGGTGATCACCAGAGCAATAGGAAGACACCTTAGAAGCTACCCTCATGCCAGGTTCCTGGATCATGAGGACTTACTAAGACGTCTTCTACTCGACGATCACCTTTCGAAAGGCAACAGTGAGGCGTACCCTAGGGGTGGTGTGTGCAAATTGTGTGTCATGTTTCAATCATTTTGTCTTGTCATGTTTGTTGTGATCTACGCTTGATTTTATTTTTGGGTCCATACATTCTTTCATGCATATTTATTAACAGTTATATATTTGCAAGAAAATAAACCTAAATTATTACAACCGGCGCGGGTCCACATCGCCAAAAAAAACCGAACCCGATTTGACTGAAAATAAATAAAGCGAATAAATAAAAGTGCGAGAATTTTAATTACATGGCTTTGGGGCATATACAGAATTATTTAAACAATATAAAACAAATGCGCGAAATAAAGAGATTAAACAAAATTAGGGCGTTGGACCCTTTAACAAACAATTAAAATTAATCAAGGAAAAATTAATCAAGGAATCTAAAATTAAAATTAAATGAAGAATAGTATTTTTTGTGTTTTTTAGATTTAAAAGAAAAAAGGAAAAAATTAATTAAAATTAAAATGCTAAACTTCTAATGTTTTTTAAGTTTATTATGAAAAAATTAAAACATGATCTAAATTAAACCCTAATTTATTTATGCACAATTTTTGATTTATGAAAATAAAAATAATAAATAAATAGTATTGTGAGAACAAGAATAAAAATTAAAAAGGACATTAAAATTATCAGTTAACCTAATTTTACATTTTTTGATTTTTTTATTAAAAAGGAATTAAAATTAAAACCTAATTAACCTAAATAATTTACATGTAATTTATTTACAAAAGTAATTAAAATAAAAATTATATTTTTTATGGTCTTTTCTGATTTTTTTGAATGTTTTTATATTTTTATGAAAATAGTTAATTAAATAAAAAGAAAAGAAACAAAAAAAAAAAGAAATTAAAGAAAGAATGAAAAAACAATAAGGCAAACCAGGGGGGTGTGGCCTCAAATTTGGAGGTGTAGGCCTGAAAAGCCTGGCCCATTTGCTGGCAATTTGTTGACTTTTCCAATCATATGCACGCCTGTTGACTTGTCCTCATGGTATACCTTCAAGCTGAACCCTTGATCAGATCCCCTGGGACACGTGGATAATGCCTCTTGAATGTGCATGGTGAGTCCTAATGTTAGCGCTGCATGGAAGCTTAAAATGAAAAATAATATTGAATTTTGCAAGACCTGGGACTTGAACCCAGGTCATTGAGGTTAACACGCTAATAGCTTGCCAGCTGAGCTACTTGATCACTTTGATATATAATATATAAATAAATCATATAAAACAAATACAACGCGCTAGTGGCTGAAACGCGCGAATTTTGAATGGACGAACCGCTGGTGGACACGTCTTCTTCTTCCTCGCGTGCCCTGAAACATAAAACACAATAGCAACGGTTTTGAAGCGTTGCCTTAAGCCTGCTATGGGAAAATAGCGAATAGCCATATAGGCTACATAAATTGTTCGCGATGGTTGTTTCCTGCTCATTGGAACATGCTGGTTTTAATGGCGATGGTCTTGAGCTTTGATTTTGCCTATTTTTGAAAGCCCTAAATTAAAAAGCTGGAAACCCTAACATTCGAAAATGGTAACTTCGTGTATGATCAACGAAAATGAAATTAAACATAATGAATAGCTTGGAAACATCACATGGAACAAGGATATCCAATTGGAATGCAGTGAAGATGCTTAGAATTAAGAATACGATTTCAAAAAAAATGCTGTACAGTTTGAGTTAGGGGTACCAGTTTAGGGAGTTTTGGAAGATGTTTTCAATTGGAACGTGTTCAGTGATTGTCCAGGATGCTTATGGAACAAAAATTAAGGCTTGGAAAGATCCCTAGCACTGATTTCAGATTTGCATTTTATGTCCAAATTTTCAAAGTTCCAGTCCACTTTTGAGCGACCCTTTTGCTGCACTATGGTTAGGGTTTGACTCAATGCATCTCATGGAAGGGAATTGGTTTGTTTTTTTGACCTAAACTCAAGCTTGGGAAAGAATTGGTCTTAGGGTTTCTTCCATTAACCATTTTCCTTCTTTTTAGCCAAAACCTAGACCTAGTGTGCAAATGAACCCTAGCCTGATTTCTTGAGTTGGTTCATGATACATAGAAATTGTCCAAGTTCATTTGACACTATTTCATTGATTTTTAAATTTTATTTGAATTTTCAAAGAATTAAAATGAATTAAATCATCAAAAATTAAATAAAATAAAAAAATCAATATTTGGTCTTGAAACTAATCATGGGCCACGTGTGTGGCATGACAAGGATGGACCAAGTGGAAAAAATGGGGCCCTTTTGTCAAAATTGGATTTTCAAGGATAGTTGACTTTTGCCATTTCACAAAAATTTCCCAACTTCTACAAGGCATAACTTGCTCAATTTTTAAGCTTTTCACATGTTCTTGGACATTTTGGAAAGGTCTTTGAGTCCTTTAACCAATGCCTTTGGTACCATGTCATTTTGATTTACCAATCTCAAGTTATGGCCTTTGACTTAAAGTCCCTTTTTGTTGACTTTTGAAAATGACCTATAATGTTGAAATTGATAACTTTTTGTGAGAGCATTTCTTGGACTTGAAGTATGAAGATGAGTTGTAGGAAATGTCTTTCTCTTCAAAATGAGCTTTGGATGGAATTTTTCTGATAATCCATGTGAAAGTTATGCCCTGGTCAATTTCAGTTGACTTTTTCAACTGTCCAAATATAGCAACTTTTGCATCTTTGATGATTTCTGAGCCAAATTTTGAGAATCATGATCAAGCATTGATCAAATGATGTTTGTGGCTTCAAAATGATATATTGACCAAAAATTTGAACTTTTGACTGTCAAATGACCATTTTGCCCCTACAGTTGACTGTAGTGTAATTTAGGGTTTTGACTGTGCAATCTTGAGCTGAATGCCTTGAAACTTGGTATGAGGATGCTTGACCATGTTTGTAAGCATATGAGACTTGATTGGGCCTTTGGAAACTTCCTTTTCTTGATCAGAACCCAAACCCTAGTTTTGCCTGTATGGGAGACTGTTGCACTGCACAACCCTTGGGGAATTTTCTAGCTTGGCTTGGCAATTTCTTGAAGAATATGGGAGGGAAAATTTTGGGGTATAACACCCTCTTGCAAGGTAAGTTTTCTAACTTTGGAACTTTTCATACATGCATCATCAATGATTTCTTTGTGAATAAAACATGTAGATATCATTGCCCTAAAGCTAACCATGTCCATAGTATCCATTAATTTTGCTTGAGCTTAGAGAATTTTAAGATTGAAGTTTCTGAGATTTTTAGGGTTCAGATTAGGGCCAATAAAATTCATGCTTATCTTTGATCTATAGTTTTAATGCTTTACATTTTTAAAACTGTGAGGAAATTTTCTACAAGTTTCATGTTTACAGTTTTCATTTTTGATGAGAAATGAGAAAGTTACAATTGGTCTGTGTGATACGGTGGGAGAACTGACTTGAGGTTTTGCGTTTCGTTGCAAATGTCGCGGTTTAGCAAGAGTCGCCACCGACTTTTATTTTATCCATAAGGAAAGGTAAAAAAGCACAGGAAAGACCTTTGAGATGTTTTCTTGAGTTTGGGGGGTAGATTATGAAAAGGGGAGGTGCTAGCACCCTTTTCATCCATGGTTTTCCATGGGCTCTTAGTTACTTGCTTAGATCACTTGCTTTGCTTTGAAATTGTTTTAAATGGTGCTTTGTGTTTGGTGTGGTTTTGAAAGTATTTTGAAAAGAGGCCATCATTTTGGCAATCTTTGTAATGATTCTCCTTCGTAAGAATGTATACAAAAATGTTTGTCTTTTGAAAAATGTTTCAATGTTTTGTAAGTTGTTTTTTTGAAAATGTTTTGAAATGTGTGTGTGTTTGTTTTTTTTGAAAATAGAAAGGATTGTTTTTAAATGGAGCAAGTAACTTAGAAGCTATCTACTTACTCAAATGTCTTTCCTATGCATTTTTATTCCTTTGACATTGTTGACTTACCATTGATTTGGTAAGCAACCCTATCTTTGGATGTAAATGGGACGGGCGTGGGTCATCGTATGACCATGATAGCAATGTTGCCAAGTATCTTAGCATGTTTGGAGGGACCAAGATCATTTTGTTTTAGGCAACCTTTTGATAGCGTCATCGAGGGACTATGATCTTATTTTGTTTTGTTTTGCCAAGATACTTCGCGTGCGTAACATGGCCATTTTCTTTTAGGCAACCAATTGGGTGAAACCCTAAGGGTGCTTGTGTGCAAAGTGTGTCATTTTTCATGCTTTTGTCTTGCATTAGGTTTTTTTCTATTTGTTTTGTTTTTGGTTCTTGTCATGCAAACCCTAGTTTACTAAACATGGTATAAATGCGATAAATTGCGTAAATATAAACTAAACTATTACAACAATTATTATGGGAGGGGGGATACAAGTTTTGAATGGGGATATTGCACAAATATAAACCTAAAAATATTATTACAACCCAATCGAATATTGTGCGAATTAAATAAATGTACAAGTATTAAAATGCAATGCAAATGTATTTATGTAAAAAAAATGTTTTGTATTTGTTTAATGTATGAGATAATAAATTAAATTAAACCCTAGAAAAAGGAAAAAATAAATATTATTTTTGGAGGGGGTGAAACCCTAATTTTGATTTCAAAGAAAAATAAATTTTCATATTAATATTTTGTCCACTTTTTGTATAAGAAAATAATAAATAATATTATGTGCAAATATTAAAAATTAAATATGTATGGAAAATAAATATTTTATGTGTATAAATAATATAAAAAAATATTAAGTATTTTTTTTATTATTTACAAGTTATTTTAAGAAAATAAAATCTATTTATCAAATAAACTATTTTTATGTGAGAAAATAAATAAAAAAATAAAATAAAAGTGTGAAAATAAATAAATTATTTTTGGGCATTTTTTATCATTAGAAAAAATAAATGCAAGTAATAAATATAAAAATATGCAAGAAAATGCAAAAATATAAGAAAATAGTCAGGGGGGTGCAAAAGTAATCCAGGGGTGTGAAAATCAGAAACAACGGGCCCAAGGTGCCAAAGGCCCAGTACCATCGTCCCTGTCCTCCAGCTTCTCTTCTGCGCGCGTATTATGTTCAAACCTGTAACTTTCAAATGCTTGCACAAAAACAAAAACTTATAACATGAAACTTGTGGCATTTGAACTCACGATTCCAACCATATCAATTTTGTGACCTAACTCTCAAAGATCAGAGAGAATTTTAATGGCCCTAATTCGTGACCTAAAAATTTCAGCAACTTCAAGCTTCAAATTCTCTTAGCTCAGTTAATATAAATGAAAAGTATGCATATGTACAACTTTACCATGTTATGGACTACATCTTTTCTTCACAAATCATGGCTTGAGGATGCCTATTCAAAGAGATAGAGTTTTGAAAAATACCTCTTTCAGTTGGATTTGGATAGAGCAATGTAGGGACTTTGATGGAGGCCTGAGGATCGTGTGAGCTTCCTTGAACTTCCTTCAAGCTATTCCAATGCCTAGCTTGCTTTGTGGATAGCCAGAAGTCTCTGCACAAGTCAAGCTGCAAGCTCCAAGTTTGAAAATGGAAATGGCTGAAACAGGGCTTACAGATGCAGGATGAATGCTTGGACTGCTTTGGTATAATGTGTATGAAGTGTTTCAAATGTTAAAAGGCAAAACGCACGAACCAAAAATGAAATGGCTATGATTTTGCAGAACTGCTGTGTTTGGACAGAAAAATGGAATTTTGGAGTTTGAGAGTGTTTTAGCTTCAATGTAATCGTGTTCTGGTTTGTAACAAGTTTATGAATATGTATAGAATGGATACAAAGTCCACTCCTCACTAGTTGTACCAGTTCTAGCACCTTTTGCAACTTTTCTTGTATTTTAAGTAAAGTGAAATGACCATTGCTATATGCTTGTACTGGCTAGTTTGTGAGCTGCAGAGAGTTGGTATACATTGCTTGTGACCTGTAGAAATTGCTTGCACCAAAGGGACAGGTCCAAGGCTCAAGATGGACAAAATTGCAAAAGCTCACCTTTATGAAAATGGCAATGTGAACTTTATGCCTAAAATGGAATTACAACTTGTGTAAAGTTCCAAAAGCAAAGATAAAGCTTCTAACCTCTGAGTTTGCATTTAATTATGGAGTGTATAATGAGTTTAGGACATGTAAAGCAAGATTCAAACATCAAAGATCTGATTTGCAACTTGATGCTTTGTAAAAATGGCTTGATCGAAAGTGATAAAATGCCAATTTCTCCTCTTCGATTCTCCCTAACCAAGAATGATCTTGGAGAGTTCCGTGACATTTTAGAAAGCTTGCAATGTTCTCTACAATCCATCTTTGAAATTTATTTTGAGATACCTCTTGGAACTAGGTGAAAAATGTCCATGAAGTTGGGTCCAAAACCTGCCTAAATTAGGGCAAATTTTCACTAAGTTATTTAGTTCATGGACCTATATTCACAAATTCATAACTTGAGATCCAAGCATCTTTTGGGAAAATTTTGTGAAGCAAAGTTGTATATTTCATGGAGGACTACAACTTTAATGTTGGAAGTTTTCTTTGAATAAAATTGCATCATGGTGAAAAAGTGGTGGAAAGTTGGGAAAAAATAAGAAAATTTTCATACTTAGAAAAATTCTAAGTTATGAAAATTTTCAAATTCAAAACCCTAATTTTCAAAATTGGTTTTCTTGGTGAACAAGTTTCAAATTTTGACATATTTTGATGAATTATGACCCTTGTCACTTGATTTTGTCCAAAAGGTCAAAGTTTGACTTTTCAGTCTACAGTTGACTTTTGATCAGTTGACTGGAAAATTCATCCGTCAATCCAATGAACTTGAGATCTTTTTAACTATGTGATTAGATCAAGATGATGCCATTGAACCCTTGAAATCATGATTGAACTCAATTGGTCATTGGCTAGGTTAAAAATCAGAAAGTGCCCTTTCTTAGTCAAAACCCTAATTTTGACCATTTTGCCCTTTTGATGATTTGATCAAATTTCTTGAGGAGTTGTGATCCAAACTTGATCAAATGGTACATATGAGTCTAAAATTTTGTTGTGGATAAAAAATTGTGAAGTTTGACTGTAAATTGTCCATGGTTGACTTTTTCCCCAATACAGCTAATTTTTAGGTCAATTGTCCAATTGACTGATCAAAAATGTGGTTCAAGGCTTGAAACTTAACATGAGCAATCTTAAGGGTCCAAAATGGTGTATGAAAGTCATATGAAGCATTGATGATCCAAAAATCCTTGTGCAAACTCAAACCCTAATTTTAGGTTATCAGTGCAAGATGAGGTGTCTTGAGCTGACCAAACCCTAATCTTGTCTTGAGTCCAAGAAGTCTTGTGAGGAAAATCTTGATAAATGAGAGGGAAAATTTTGGGGTACAACAGTCTGGCTGGAGGTTAAAGATGAAGTAATCAGGGCGTGTTTTTTATCATATATTTATTTATTTGCTCATGTTAACGGATGTATAGCCACCCTAGTGGTAGAAGCGCGCGCCTGTTACCTTTGGGATCTGGGTTCGAGCCCCAGTGGTACCCTTTTTTTTCTTCATATTTTTGCATTCTGACTTTGTTTTTTTGGACAGGCGCTGGGCTTCTTTGGGCTTGGTTTGTTTTTGTTTTTGCTAGCTAACCCCCCTGTGGACTATTTGCGCCGCTGACCCTATTTTATTTTATTTTCTTTTTTATTTCATTTTATTTTCTTAAATATTTTTCCTAATATTAAAAAATAATAAAAAATACAAAAAATAATAGATTTATATTTTGACTTAGTTTATTTTATTTTTCTCACAAAAAATATTTTATTTAACTATACTTTATTTATTTTTACTAATTAAGTCTTGTAAATTTAATTAAAACTAGGTTTAGTTATTTTCTTCTACACCAATTAAAATATATATTATTTTAATATAAAAAAGACCAAAAATATTTTATAATAATATAAATTATTTTCAAGACACAAAAATACAAAAATACTTTTCTCAAAACATATTTTCTTTTAATCAATTAATAGATTTAGGGTTTTATTTTAAATCTTTTTTTAATAAACTTAGGTTTAATTAATTATTTTCTTTTAATTAATTAGGTCAAAACAAAATCCCTTTTCTCCAAAAAAATCCAAACAAAAATCCATTTTCTTTACATTAGTACTTTTTGTACATTTATTCATTTTGTACATTATATTCATTTAATTCCTTGTACATTTATACCAATTCAATATGGTTGTAATAGATTAACTAGGTTTATATTCTTGCAATCCTCATTCACAATTTGTATACACCCCTCCCACAAGTATTGTAATAGTGTAGTAACTTTAAACCGCAATTTATCACTTTATATATAAATGCTAGTAATTAGGGTTTGTATGGAAAGACTAAAACCAATACTTAGAAAACCCTAATTCAAGACAAAATCAAGCATGAAAACAATACATTTGCACACAAGCACCCCTAGGATTATTCCACTTGTTGCCTTATAAAAATGACCATATTACGCATGTGAGGTATCTTAGCAAAAACAAGCAAATACAAGATCATAGTCCCTCGATGACGCTATCTAAGTTGCCTTTCAAATGATCTTAGTCCCTAAAAGAGAATGTTAATATACCTTGCAAACATTGCTAATCATGGTTATACGATGACCCATGTCTGTCCCGTTTACATCCAAAGATAGGGTTGCTTACCAAATCAATGGTAAGACAACAATGTCAAAGGAAAAGAAAATGAACAAGAAAGACTTTTGAGTAGGTAGAATGATCCTAATTACTTGCTCAATTTCAAACAAAACATCCTTTCTATTTTCAAAACAAATACCTACACTTTCAAAACATCTTACAAACTTGAAAACATTTTCAAAAGATCAACATCTTTGTATACATTCTTACAAACGAGAATCATTACAAAGATTGCCTAAACAATGGCCTTTTTACAAAATACTTTCAAAAACCACACAAAGCATAATTTCAAACAAAATAAAGTGATCTAGAAAGTAACTAAGATCCCATGGAAAACCATGGATGAAAAAGGTGCTAATACCTTCCCTTTTCATGATCTACCCCCCGAACTCAAGAAATAATCTCAAAGGTCTTTCCTGTGCCTTTTCACCTTTCGTTTTGGATAAAAGAAAAGTCGGTGACGACTCTTACTAACCGCAACATTTGCGATCAAACGCAAAACCCTTCAAGTCAGTTCTCCCACCGTATCATAGAACTGGCGACTCTGCTGGGGAAAATTCTAAAAGTAGGGTTACCTTAGGGTTAGATCACATTTAATTGCTTTCAATTGTTTGACTTGTTTGCTTTACATTATGGTTCTTTGTTTGAGTTTGAATCCTCTACCCGAATTTGAGATACCTTATAGGTAAGTAGAAATACATTATGGAAACTGTGCGGGGTATACCAACATGGTCTAAGTAATAGCTACGTTAGTGTGACATATTTGTGGTTACCGATAGCCCTTGAGTTAATCAAAGAGAATACGGGGCCGCTGAGTGATGTCATGAAGCACTAATGAACTTCTAGAACCTTTACTTGACCAACTTGGCCTTTAGAACATAGTGAGATAACCGGCTTTGGTGCAGTCCGAAGTTGGTAGATACTCAATACTACACTCATTGAGGTTTGGTTTCGTGGGATATTTCGATCGCCATTAAAGAGGCTTGTGCTGAAACAATGACCAAGGAAACAAACCAGTGATATTGAGCTCTTTAGAACCTGTTTACTATTACTAGGATAGGTTTGAGCCAACTAAACTTCAATAGGGTACTTACCTATGAGACTCCATGCAAGCCTAAACCTAAGGACTTGTTTTCTTTATTTGTGTGTACATACTTGTACATAACATCATGAACACCATAACATCGTACTCATTTACTAAACATTTCAAGGATCTTGGGATTTATCTTTGTTTTGTTTTGTAGGATATGGATTCTCTTCGTAGGAAAACTATCCAAGTCAATCTTTTAAGGATCCCCCCACAACTTAAGGAGTTAGCTTCAAGGATTCCTGAAAGCTCTCCATTCACAGAGAGACATGGTCGTCTACTAAACTTGGTCACCTCCAACACTGATGAAGACATAATAAAGGTGCTCTTTCAGTTCTTTGATCCTATACACTATTACTTCATATTTCCCGATTATCAACTTGTGCCTACTTTGGAAGAATTCTCCCGACTCTTGAGGATTCCCATTCTAAATCAACTACCTTTCAACGGTACGGAAAGAGACCCAAATCCAGAAGATATTGCTCAAGCTCTACACTTGAAATCATCTGATTGTTTGAGGTCAGAAAGGAGAGAGTGTTCGATCACGACACCTTTCTTGTATTCGAGGAGGATTCTTGCTCCACTCCTAGTCGAGCAGGACGCTCCATCCACAAAGATGGTCCACTTCTGCTCCTTCCTTGCGGGGAGGGGGGGGGGGGGGGGGGGGGGGGGTGTGAGCGGTCATCACCATGACAAAGTCGTCCAGAGCTTGGGCCTTCAGAGCCTTCTATCTTTCATACTAGATGTCGAATTCCGAAAGCTCCAAGGACCACTTTAGCATTCGACCTGCCATGTCTGGTCGGCCTAAGAGCTATCTCACGGGCTGGTCTGTTCGTATGACGAACGTGTGTGTAAGGAAACAGTGTCTGAGCCTTCTCGCCGCGTTGACAAGGGCCAAAGCAACCTTCTCGATTTGTTGGTATTTGACCTCAGGTCCCTGAAGCGCTTTAAATACACGGGTTTTTGACCAACAGGAGTCTCGCGAATGAGGGCCACACTGACAGCTTCGATGGAGACAACCAAATACAAGAATAACGTCTCCCTGTCTAGTGGTCGTGATAGTACGGGAGGCTGTGAAAGGCTCTGCTTGAGATGGAGGAGGGCTCGTTCGCATTCCTCGGTCCACTCGAGAGTTGCCTCCTTGCACAGGAGTTTGAAAAATGGAAGGGCGTGTTGAGCGGATTTCGCGATGAAACGGGAGAGCGAGGCGAGCATACCATTCAGGACTTGTATGGATATTTTTGAATTAGGTTTAGGGAGGTCAGAGAATGCTCGAAACTTGTTAGGGTTGGCTTCGATTCCTTGTTTTGTTAGGTAAAAACCGAGGAACTTGCCCCCCTTAACCCTGAAGGTGCATTTCTCGGAGTTGAACCTCATTCTACATTGCCTTCCTTAGGCAAAGACTTTTCTAAAATAAGCAGCATGGTTGGTGTCTACTCGAGATTTGACGATCATGTAGTCCATGTATACCTCGAGTATATCCCCGATCTCATTGCGGAAGACTTTGTTCATCATCCGCTGGTATGTTGCTCCTGCGTTTTTCAGACCGAAGGGCATTACGTTGTAGTAATAATTGCCCGAGCTGGTCATGAAGGGAGTGCAGTGTTTGTCGCTCATTGCCATTGGGATTTGGTTATAGCTCGAATAGGCGTCCATGAAAGATAAAATTTTATAGTCGGTCGAGTTATCGACCAACGTGTCAATATTAGGTAAGGGGAATGCATCTTTGGGGCATGCTCGGTTAAGATTGGTATAGTCAACACACATACACCATTTTCCATTATTATTTTAACGAGTACAACATTTGACAGCCAGGTTGAATACCGGGCTTCAGAAATAAAATTTACCTCTAGGAGGTCTTTTACAACTTTTTCAGCAGCCTTCGTTTTCTCGAGGGACTGCCTACGCCTATGTTGTACTACTGCCCTAGTGGCTGGATCAATGGCGAGTTGATGACAGGCGACCTCGGGGTCGAGACCGGACATCTCTGCAGCGCTCCACATGAATAGATCTTCATTCTTCCTCAAGAAAGCCTTGATCTGCTTCCTCGCCAGGTCGGGGAGTCCGATGCCGATATTCACCCCTTTGTTCGGGTCTTCACCGAGAGGGACGAGCTCGAAGTCCCCAATGAGATTGAGTCGACCTTTGGAGGAGCACTCCGTACTTCTGCCTTGATGGGTTGTGTCTCTGACTGTTCTGGCTCTGGTCGCGCTGTTGCAGCTCTCTTGGTGGGTTGTTCCCCAATGTCGATCGTGCTTTGTCCATTGGCCGCTGCATTGAAGCATCTTCAGGCAGCTTCTAGGTTGCCCTGGATGGTGGCGACGCGTGCCCTTTTTATGTAGAACTTTATCTTCATATGGACGGTAGAGGGTATCGCGGTCAGCTCTGCCAGTGTCGGTCTCCCAAGAATGCAGTTGTTGAGAGACGGGCACTCGATGACCAGGAAGCGCACCTTGACTTGCCTGGTGGCGGTATCTTCGCCGAAGTTGATCATGAGCTCTACGTACCCCATGGCTTGAAAGTCGAGTCGATAAAGCCCTGCAGGTCGGACCCCACGTACTGTGAAAGGTGAGAGTCGTCGAGCTGTAGGGTTCTGAAAAGCTGGATGTACATCACGTCGAAGGAACTTCCCTCGTCGACCAAGACACGATGAATATCAAAGTTAGTCATTCTCGCCCTGATCAAAAGAGGGATAGCTGAATTGGGGGACCTTCCGGGCAACTCCTCGAGGTAAAAGGTGATTGTTGCCCGCTGTATTCGAGGATAGAACTGGTCAGTGGTGCAGGTTGACACACTTGGATTGGGCCCCACTGAGAGTTGGGTCAAGGACAGACTCAATCCAGAACATATATATATATATATATATATATATATATATATATATATATATATATATATATATATATATATATATATATATATATATATATATATATATATATATATATATATATATATATATATATATATATATATATATATATATATATATATATATATATATATATATATATATATATATATATATATATATATATATATATATATATATATATATATATATATATATATATATATATATATATTCGTGCGTCTGCACGGATAAACTCATTCTTATTTTAGATTATTCCATAAGGTTTGATTATTGTTGATATATAATTATTATTACAAAATTCCTAATAATTAAAAATATCTAAAAATAAATATGTAACAAATCACCGACATGATAAATCTAATATGTCTAATAACTACAAATATTTATAAATATCACTAATAACTATAAATATTTATAAATATTTTGTTGATTAAATTAAAAAAAAAAAGATTTATGGTGATAGTAATCTCTGAAAATAATAAATTTTAATGATAAAATTTACAAGTATCACTCATTATTTTCTTAGAAATTCATTGTTTGTGCATATTAGATTGTTTATATGACTTGTTTTTATCCTTATCTAGCAATTTTTTTTGAAAATTTTTAAAATCAAATAAGAAAACGCATGATCTTGTTATGAATGATAAACCGAAGGCTTAACACCAATGTTAGGTATATTATCCTTCCATGTAATAAATAATACTGTTACAATAAAATTGTTACTGATATATAATTATTATTATAAAATTATTAATAATTAAAAGTATTTTAAATAATTCATCAACATGAAAAATTTAATATATATATAATAATTATAAATATTTATAAATATCATTGATAACTATAAGTATTTATAAATATTTTGTTGATTAAAGTAAAAAGATATTGTGAGATAGTGACCCGTGAAAATAGCGAGTTTTAGTGATAACATTACAACAAATCTTGCTTCGAGTCACGTGAATTTGCCACGTGAATAACACGAGGCAAAAAAGGAAGGTTGTGTCGTGATTGTCACGATACAAAACATATAAATTAAAATAATGATGATCAGCTTTTCACGTGGGGGAAAGAGAAAAAATTTTGAAAAAATTGTTGTGTCGTGTAAATCACGATGCAACTTAAATAATAAATATTTTCTCACAAATTTTACAGCTTTTCATGTGGTTGGAAATTCAAAATTTTTGAAATTTTTTAGTATCGTGAAAATCACGAGGCAAACATAAAGTCTGCTGCAATATGTGATGTGTCTGGCACGCAGACTGTGAGAATTGATATGTTGTCTGAGAAAATGTTTGTGTTGTGATAATTATGTGTCAAATTTTCTGACTGTTACATTTGCGTCGTGATTTCACAACGGTAATTGTCCTTTATAAACCACAATTGCATCATTTCAGAACCACATTAATTCTTATCCTTCCTTCCTCTTCATCATTTCTCTTCTTCTCATCATCAATCCTTACTCTTTCTCTCCAAATTTTTTACTCTTCTTAACCAATTTTTTATCATCAGACAAAAAACTCAGCAAGTCAATTGAATCACAAAATTATGCAACATGTAAAAAAGATAAAGAGAAAGAAAGAATGTTACGCAAGCAGTTTGGTAAGAAAGTTCCTCACTGTCGTCCTTGCGTGTGGGTACGTCTCCCTCTCAATTTCACAATTGAAACCGAGAACTCTTATAACAATATGTTGAATGTTTGAATACAAGGTTACACTACACAGACAAATCCATATGACCTTCTTCTTCTTGTAATAACCACCACTTGATATGAGTTGTATCAAGATTCCTTGTAAGATCCACAATCGATCCTCCGCTTCCATGACCTGTTTGCTAAAATCCCTCTGATTTCCAAACCCCTCCTACGGCAGAATCTAAATTGTGCGACCGTGACTAACAAACCCTCAAGAACACACCCGTTCTTGAAGGACAAATCCCTTGGTTTATTTCTTGAAGCCCCCTTTACAATCTTTAACTCAACTGAGATCCTTTCAATACACAGTTGAACGTTATCACTGACCTCTTGATCCAATTCAACAAGGATGTTTGATTTTCGTTGTTGTTGTTGAATGAAGATGATTGAGAAGGTGATGAAGATGAAGTTTATTTCAGGCTTCTAGCTGCTCACAAATTTTTGTAGACAATTCTAATATGTTGCATGTGTCTTGCTGCTGAGAAATACTTGCTTATATATGTAACAGAAAACGGTTAGGTAAAAAAATATTATGAGTCGATGCATGTTGATCATGAGTCTACTCGTGTTAGTTATGAATTACAGGATGAGTCGATACATGTTGTTTTGAGTCGATGCAAGAACATATCATAACATTTTAAAGAACCAACTATTTTACATCCGTCGATGCATAACACGTATGTGTCGATGCATACTGATTTTATTTTTAATTTTTGAACATAAAATGTGGTATGAGTCGATGCATGATGTTATGTGTCGATGCATATAAGCTCAAAACTGTTTTCCAGGAGCATCAGAATGTCATGTGTCGATGCTTGAGGTTTTGTGTTGATGCATACAAGTTTAAGTTTGCATTACAGGGGCATCAAAGTGTTATGTGTCGATGCATAAGATTTTGTATCGATGCATAATAGCTGGAGATAGCATTACAGGGACTTCAGTATGTTATGAATCGATGAAAAACCTATTGTGTTGACTCATAATGATGCTTTATGAGTAAAACACATTTTTTAAACTTATTTTAAACATGTTATAATATATTTTTGTAATGCACACATGTATTTATTATTTCACATATATTTGCAATCATTCAAAACCAATTATGAAGAGGTTGCTCACAAAATCCCCCTTTTTTATGGTGGCAAATATCTGATGATGTGTGGTGATATAGTATAGATGAATAAGCTTTATCCCCCTGAGTTTGTGCATCTTCTTTATAACACTAACACAATCTTCTTCTCCCCCTTTGACCATATAAAAAGAGAATAAGAAATATTTTCAGCAATCTCAACACATAAGAAAATTGATATGCAATTTCAGCAAATATTGTCTTGGCATAATTATATTAATAATTGAGTAAACAGGAAGTAATTAGGTTGAAAGTAATTAATGCAGTTTTTCACAAGTTCTTGTTAACAGATGGATATGGTACCCAATTCCAATTTTAAATGATTATGAAAAATGAATCATCTGAAGAGTATTATGCATGCATAATAATGTAATGCAATTTGCATATGTCTAGTTCAAACAATTTATGTAAAATAGATATACATATAGACATTATCAATGGAACATTACAGTCAACTTATAAGTAATTGAGAGTTCTTATAGAGAAAGTAGATAGGAAGGGTATTGCCTTATTTGATGAGATTTTAAGACACATGTACTAAAGCTAAAAACACATCTCAACAATATGGTGAGACATAGATATATTTCCAATACATATATGCTTAAGACATCACGTAAGAGAGATATAAAATCCCTAGCTCACGACGAATGTTGAAGAAGAGTTCCATTGCTAGTGGTTTTATAAAAATGTCAGCAAGTTAATTTTTAGTATCAACATGCTCAAACGTAACATCTTCCTTTTTATCATGATCGCGAAGAAAGTGATGCCTAATCTCTATGTGTTTAATGCATGAGTGTAAGAATGGATTCTTAGTGAGTTTTATAGCACTTGTGTTGTCACCTTTTATTGGAATACGTTTTAATTGAATATCATAGTCTTGTAATTGTTGCTTCAGCCATAAGATCTGAGCACAACAACTACCGGCTACAATGTATTCAGCCTCAGCAGTTCACAAAGCAACATAAACTTGCTTTTTGCTATGCCAAATTACTAGAGAGTTTGAAAACAAGTGACATGTTCCACTAGTGATTTTCCTATCTGATTTGCAGCCAGCAAAATCAGAATCGGAGTAACCTACTAAACTGCAATCACTTCCCTTGGAATACCATAGCCCATACTTAGATGTATTATTAAGATACCTAAGTATACGCTTGACAACTTTCAAGTGGGATTCCTTAGGATCCGATTGATATCGTGCACACATGCAAACACTAAACATGATGTCAGGCCTAAATATTGTAAGATACAAGAAGGATCCGATCATACCTCTATATTTTTTGACATCAACACTCTTACTATGTTCATCCTTGTCTAAATTCCTGTTGGTAGGCATGGGAGTGTCAACTGATTTTGAGTTATCCATTCCAAATCGTTTAAGAAACTCTTTGCAATATTTTGTTTGACATATAATTGTGCCTTCATTGAGCTGCTTTATTTGGAGACCGAGGAAGTAGTTTAGCTCCCCCATGAGACTCGTCTCAAATTCACCCTGCATAACTTTAGAAAATTCTTCGACCAAGTGTAGATTAGTTAAACCAAAAATAATATCATCTACATATATTTGAACTAAAAGGATGTTCTTTCCTTTACGTTTAATGAAAAGAGTAGTATCCACTTTACCTCTTGAATAACCATGATCAAGTAGAAATTTACTAAGTCTTTCATACCAGACCCGAGGGGCCTGTTTAAGACCGTATAAAGCTCGTTTTAATTTGAAAACATGATCTGGATACTCGTTATTCTCAAAACCAGGAGGTTGTGAGACATACACCTCTTCATTTATGACTGTGATACGGTGGCAAAACCAGACTGTTTTAGGAAAATGCGGGTTTGCGTTTTGCGTTTGTGTTTGCAAAATGTCGCGGTAAGCAAGAGTCGCCATCGACTTTTATTTTATCCAACTGGAAAGGAAAAAAGCACAGAAAAATTCCTTTTTCGAGATATTCTGAGTACGGGGGGTAGATTATAGAAAGGGAAGGTATTAGCACCCTTTCTATCCGTGGTTTTCCACAGTCTATTAGGTACTTGCTCATCATTTTGAAAATTTCTTCCGCGTTTGTGTGTTTTGAAAAGTTTTTGTTTTACTTCGATTTAACCCTTGCTTTTGTCTTCAAGAGTGTTACGAAGTCGTTTTAAAAACTCTGTTTGAGTAAGTGTGAAAAAGTTCGTTTTGAGCAAGTACCTACTAACATCTATCTACTCGTAAAAAAGAATGTTTCTATTCTTGTTTCCTTTAGACATCGTTATCCCACTATTAGTGAGTAGGTAACACTGTCGTTGGAGTTGTAAGGGTCAATTCAAAAGGGACGTAAGATCACTAAAGCAATGTTAGGACATCTTAGTAATAACCCTAATGTCTTAAGATCATATTTGAGGCTACATTTCCGAGGCAACCTTTTCGAGGCACCATTTCCGAACGGGACTTTTGATCTTTGCTTAGACAAGAAGGCGACCACTAAAACACCCTATACTTAATGATCGTTTACCGAAGGCAACCGAAGTGAGAGTATACCCTAGGAGTGCGCATGTGTGAGTGATTCAATTTCAGTTATTATCTTTGCACATTTAGGGTTTGCTAACTGTTTTAAAATTAACATACATTCTTATCATGCAATCCTATTATCATACATATAATAGTTAATATTTGCGAAAGTTAAAATGCGGAAAATAAGGCTATGCTATTACAAGGCTTCGGGGAGGGAGATTAATTACATAGCCAAAAACCCGTGAAAACGATAAATAAACGAAAAGTCCTAATTAAACTATTACATCCCATGAGCAGTTACATTAATATTTGCCAAAAAATAATAAGCGCGCGATGAATCGTAAATAAGAAAAGTTAGGGTTTTGACCCCGTCTAAACCTAATTAAAAGAAAATTAATTTTTGGTTGTTTTTGATTATTTTTGAGAAAATAAGGTTTTAAATTAAGTATGTACAAACCTAATTACTAATTAAATTAAATTAAGAAAAATATTTTATTTGACCTATTTTTGTATTTTTTTTTATTTTAAGAAAATAAAATAAAAATTAAATTAAACAAGTCCTAATTTCTAATTTGTTTTAATTTATTTACAAAACAATTTAAAGTTACCCTAAAATTAAATTACACTAATTAAATTAATTTTTGATAAAAAATAAAACCTAAGTCTAATTTGATGAAAATTGATTTTATGAGTTTTTATTGGAGAAAAAAGTGATTCCGATGTTGATAATAATAAAAAAGAATAACTAAAAAGGATAAATTGAAGAGAAAAAAGAAATAACCCAAGGGCCTGCTATCAGCAGTTCTGATCAGAGGATGATGGTCCAGAGGATGGTGATCAGAAGATGATGATCAGAGGATGATGATCCCAGAGTATGGTGATCCAAAAAGATGGTGATCAGAGGATGATGGTACTAGGCCTGCTTCCGACTGGTGGATCCAGCAAGTCATGACCAGAGGATGCTGGATCTGGTCTTGGTTGATGGGTCCAGAAGATGACCCTCAGAAAGTGCAGGCGATGGATCTGGTGAATACAAAGGGGAAAAGGGCCAAAAGGTCACGCCTGGAATCGAACCTAGAATCATGAACTTCTGACTTCCTTCTTCTGACCAACTGCGTTGGGTGTTAGTTTATCAATACAACAGAAACAAATAAATAGATCAGAACTATAGGTTTCTGACCAGAATAAATGCGCTAGAATTTAAACCGGCCAGTAAAGTTGTGACACGCCATCATCTTCTTCCCTGGATCTGTCGTTTAAAACTCTGAACTTTTACCTACAGACATGGCGCTGTAGCTATAACCTTGTACAATTCAGAAACTGCATACAAGCAATACAAATATAATTCAAGACCATGGATCAACTAGGTTAGACCCGCTGATCATAATGGTCTCCTCCATTAGGGCCAATTGTTCCTGTATAAGGAAACCCTAAAACGAACCAAGAAAACCTAACAATGGTGGATTTCTGTATGGTTAGCAAAAATGCAATTAATCATTACCAATAGTTTGCAAATGTTTCAATGAACAAGAATATACAAGTAATTCATGCTACAAGTGCCGGAATCATGATATTGGATTTCAAGAAAAATGCCAAAGTCGTGAGACACTTACAGTGAGTTTTTATGCACGAAATTGCTTGCTAGGGATTGGGATGGATTCCTTGAGTGCCCAGCAAGTGAAAGGAATGCTTGGAATAGTGTAAATCGTCCTCTAACTTGCAATTTGATTCAACACTTTTTGGTGATTTTTTGCAAGTTTCTTCTCAGCTTCTCACGCCTCTAATCTTTTTTTGCATTTGGTCTCCAAACGTTCTATATATGTCCTTGAGTGAATTAGGTTTACAAGTTTTCTCTAAATCTTTTTCAATTATGGTCATTGATCAAGATTTGATTCTCTTGCAAATCTTTCCAAAATAAGCCAAAAACCAATCTTTTTATGTACAAATAGGCCTTGCACGATTTGATTTCATTGCTAGCTGTATAAGAGACCTGAAATATGCACAAAATCTCAAGGTTTAAATGATTTTGATATTTCCATGATTTTAATTTGATTTAATTTGTTTTAATTGAAATAAAAATCAAAATAAATGGCAAAAATAAAATAAAGGCAAGAGGTAAGGATCATGGGTCGTGGACCCTATTACAAACTCAAAACAAGCACAAAAAGTTGGGCCCATTTGACAAAAATTGCAATTTGAGGCATATTTGACTTTTGGCAATTTTGCAAAAAAGGTCAACTTCACCAATGCATAACTTCTTCAATTTTGACTCTATGAAGGTGTTCTTTGACTTTTTAGAAAGCTTGAGATGTCCTATAAGCAACATTTTTTGTCTCATATCAATTGAGTCTTCCATGTTCATGTATGAAGCTTTGACAAAAAATGTGTTTTTGTTGACTTTCCAAAGTGACCTATAATGTCCAAATTCATAACTTCTTGTGAGTGCATATTATGAACTTGGGAGCTGAAGATGAATTGTAGGGAGTTTCATCCTATTCAAAATTAGCTTTGGATGGGTCATTCTTGATAAACTATGAGAAAGTTATGCTTGGTCAAAGTTGAGTTGACTTTTCCTACGAAACCCTAATTTAGCAACTTTTGGGTTTTGATGAATTGTGAGCAATCCTTGAGGAATCATGATCATCCCTTGATCAAATGATGAATAATACTTCAAAATGAGGATTTTGACCAAAAATCTTGAAGTTTGACTGTATGTGGGCCACAATTGACTTTTGCCCTAGCATAGTCGATTTTCAGGCCTTTGAGCAATTGACTGAGCAAGCTTCCTCTGCAAGGCTCAAAAATTGACATGGATGATCTTGAAAACATATTAGGACAATGGTGAGCATTTGGGATCCCTTGGAATCAAGTATCTTGATGCAACATGAAACCCTAATTTGAGGTAGACTGCCTTAGGAGAGAGGTTGTGGTCAACCCTTGGACTTCCTTGAGCAATTTGAGGACCTCACTTGAAATGTTTTGAGAAATATGGGAGTGAAAATTTTGGGGTACAACAGCTGCCCCTATTCAATCTTCTTAAACTTGAGGATGTAGATTGGCTTGCATGCCTTTCGTGATCTGAAGGTTGAAGACAATTGAACACTAGAGTGCCCAGAAATTTACACTCGTATGAAGTGGTACTTGTCTTGTGATGTCGAGAATGGGCTTATAGATTCCATTTGGAGATTGATGACGGAGGATGGGCTTATAGTTTCCATTCAAAGGAGCGTCGATCGCATAAGAGATTCCTTAGTGAGAGCTTGTATACCTGTTATTGAGGATGATTTCGTTGGGGAATGCTGATCTCTACCTTGAGAGAAATAGAATTTTAGGAGCTTCAGTCGTCCGTTATTCTACTGAGGAACCATCTCTTGGTCGAAGAGGTGAAAATGAACTACTATCTGGTTGTGATCCAGGCTTCATAGTGATAAGATCGACTGCTATCTGGTCGTAATCCAGGCTTTGCAATTTCTTAATTTTTATCTGGTCGTACTCCAGGCTTCAGAAGGAATTAAGTTGTTATCCAGTCGCATCTGGGCTTCAACTTGAATTTTGGGCACACTAATATCCAGTCAACTCCGGGCTTATTAGTAATTGTCCAGGTAAATTGCTATTTGGTCGAAATCCAAGCTTCGTAGTGTCTTGTACTGTTATCTGGTCATAATCATAGGCTTCATTGTCTTTTACTGCTATCTGGTTGTAATCCAGGCTTCACGATGTTTCATACCATTATCTGGTCGAATCCAGGCTTCATGGTGTCCTGTACTGCTATCTGGTCGATTCCAGGCTTCACAATACCTTACTTCTTATCTGGTAGTGTTCCAGGCTTCAGAAGAAATCAAGTGGTTATCCAGTCGCATCCGGGCTTCCATTTGATTTTAAGGCCTACTAATATCCGGCCGATTCCGGGCTTCATAGTAATTGGTCGGGTGGACTGCTATTTGGTCGAAATCCAAGCTTCGCAGTGTCCCTTACTGTTATCTGGTTGTAATCCAGGCTTCAGTGTCTTTTACCGCTATCTGGTTGTAATCCAGGCTTCACGATGTCTTTTACCATTATCTAGTCGAATCCAAGCTTCATGATGTTCGGAGAAATCAAGATATTATTCGGTCGAATCTGGGCTTCATAACTTGCATTCAAGATATTCCATTATCTGGTCGACTCCAGGCTTCATAGTATTCGTGGATGCTATCTGGTCGTAATCCAGGCTTCACAATATCTTATACCATTATCTGTTCGAGTCCAGGCTTCATGGTGTCTTGTATTACGATTTGGTCGTAATCCAGTCTTCACAATAACTTGTTAAGTTGCTATCCGGTCGATTCCCGGGCTTCATGGCTTATGTTTATGATATACCACTATCTGGTCGACTCCAGTCTTCATGGTGTTTTGTATTGCTATCTGGTCGTAATCCAGGCTTCACAATACTTGTTGGGGATTAAACTATTATCCGGTCGAATCCGGGCTTCATAGCGTGTTTAAAAGATACCACTATCTGGTTGAGTCCAGGCTTCATAGTATTCTAATACTGTTATCCGGTCGTTGTCCGGGCTTCACAATATGATGTAGAAATAGAGATACTATTCGGTCGGATCCGGGCTTCATATCTTGACTTTGTCAGAATTTGATTGTATTTTTCCTGAAAGGTAAAGGGTTAGTCGTATGCCATGATGTATGAAATGCATTGAGCCATGATGTTCTCAAAATAAATGAGATTGTGTTGTTATGATGCTTATGCACATGTCATGATGTATGGATATGCAATGTGTTGTACCCCAAAATTTGCCCTCCCATTTTTCACTCAAGATGCTATCCTAGGGTTTCTCAAACACCTAATTCGGCTCAAAGGTCGATCAAGCAGATTCTCTTCCTAGGCAGTAAGTCAAACAATTAGGGTTTGACGTTTCTCAAAGAAAATTGAGTCTTCAGGGTTTCAAATGGTCTTCATAGGTCTTCATGTCTCCCCAAGGTTGTTTAAATCAGTTTTCAAACCTCGCATTGCAAGTCTGCTCAATCAATGGTCCGGATAACTGAAAACGACTACATTGACTTGAAAATTGCCCTTTTGCAAGAACAAATTCAAATGATCGTAACTTCTTCATTATTCAAAAATTTTGAATGGTTTTTCTTGCGTATGATTCCCCTTGATGCCATATCAAATTTCTCTTCACAAATCAAGAAATGATTACACGTAGAAAATCATCAGAAATTCAAATGCATTGGAGGTCACTTCATGAATTTTAACCTAATTTCAAATGACAGTCGTCTAACGTCTAGAATTGTGATTTCTTCAAAATACAAGACCTTGAGATGTTTATTTCTGCTCATGGTCATGTGTGACATCGCTCATGGGTTTATCTTTAAAGAATTGAAGGAAAATTGCGTTTGGAAGACTTTGAAAGTTATCAAATCGTCGCAGGTCATTTGTTTGTTTTCAAAATATTCTTAATCATCATTGATCCTGGAATTTGTAAAGGTTGATGAGGGTTCTCAAAGCATAATTGTTTAGCAATAAAATCCCACTTTTATCAAGCTTGGCGTGCGAGTTTCATTTTGAATGAAAATTTGGTGTAGACAAGAGGCAAAGTTTAGGACTATCATTTAGATGACCATGGCTTTGAGATTAAGTTAACCAAGTTAGATTTTTTTAAACATTTATTTTGTTTGGAAGTTTAATTGGAATACAAGGCATATTGATTATCCGATCATTTGTGATTGCTTAAAATCAAAAGTTATCAAACCAAGATGTTTTAGTCCAGAACATTCAATTGAGAATTGCAAATTTGAATAAATTCAAATTCATTACAACAAATTTATTCAAAGACTCATTTTATTATATTACAAATGGTTTGATTTACAGGTTTTTGTTACAAAGAACTACAGGATTTTGTCTACAAAGGAAGAACATTTATTTTGTTTCTTCAAATCACTGTTGTTTCACCTTCAAGTGACCATTCCCATCCTCGCTTGCTATCCACGCCTCATGTTCATGTAACAAAAGAAAAAAGAAGAAGTTAGCAAACAATAAGCATTGAGAAATTCAAGCGAAAATGAATTCATCATTAGGGTTTTGCAACTTGGAATCAAAATATTTGTTTGCCTTTCATCACAATCTATTTCCCAATTGCAAATCACAAGAAAGTTGCCTTTCTTGGTTCACAAGAAAGGAAACAAATGTACAAGTCAAACTGTCCAGCACACAGCATCACAGAAACAAGGCAGCATAAGGCAAAGTATAAGAGACAGTAGACAGCAGGCTGCAATAGCATGCAAGCAAAAACCTGAAACAAAAACAATGCAGCAAGCAAGCTACTCAAGCTGCCTAAGGAATGCAAGCAAAAACCTACAACAAAAACAATGCAACAAGCAAGCTGCCCAGGCTGCAGAAGCATGCAAAAACCTGCAACCAAAAACAATGCAACAAGCAAGCTACTCAGACTGCAAAAGAATGCAGTCTAAAACCTGCAAGAGTAGCATAGCAAGCAAGTCTAAAGCTGCTCAAATAGCAGCAATATAGTAGCAAGGATAGGCTGCAAAATCAGATGACATACAAGCTAGCATCATCATTTTCCCTATGCTGCAAAACCCTTCAGAATTTGGAGTAAAAAGCAAGTTGTTTTTTTTCATTGAAAAATGAAAGAGGAAAGAAGATAGGGACAAGTTAGAAAAATATCACCTAAACCAAAGAAACTGTCCAAAAACCTGCTATGCTGCAAAAATCAGCCCAACACTTGCTAGGTTATGCTGCCCATAACAATACAAAACCTGTCATACCAAGTCCAACCATAACACAAAAATAGCAAAAACAGAAACCTACCACTAGAGGGGTCAAAACCAGCATATCAGAAAGTATTCAAACCCACCAATATTCCCTCCAAAACCCACTCTCTTTGGATAATACAAGGGTTCTGCATTAACATAAAAGAAGGAGAGGAGGAGAAGCCAAAAAGTTTTTTACAGAACAAAAGCTCACAAAAACTCCTTGTCTCAAACCATCACAAAAAAAAAACAGTAACATCAACACCAACTCACAAAAAACCCTTGTCTCAGACCAAGAAATACATCATAGACAAAAAACCAGCAACATCACCACAAGCTCACAAAAACCCTTATCTCAGATCCATAACAAACATCATAAACTTAAAACTAGCATCATCAATACAAGCTCAACCAAAACCCTAGCAAAAAAAACCAGAAACCAGCATAGCATCCAAACCAAAAAAATCATCAACTATTCAGAGTATAAAAAAAACAGAACTCTAAAAGCCGTATCTTTCTTGGTCAAGCAAATCAGTAACTCAGAGAGATAGCAAAAGCCAAACCCTAATCGTCATTGTATATTCAGAAGAAGAGAAATAGATTCAGAAAGTACCGGAAGCAGAGATTTCATAAAGAAAAGGTTCGAAGCTCACAGTTTTGGAGAAAACGATTTCCGTTTCCCCTTTTTCTTTTACATTTCGTCTTTCATTTTGCATGTTCATCGTAAATCATCATCGTTCGCCACATATTTGCCTTAGGGTTTTCGTTCACCCCCCTTTAGATCTAGGGCCCCAAAACTAAAAATCTGCAAAACTTAACTATAGATTAGCAACTAGAGAGAAGAGAGGATCAAATTGATATGAAAAATTGGTATTCAGAGTCACACCTCCGTCGTCACCACCGCGAGGCGATTTCTGGCGCGGTCAGTTAGCCTTCTCCGGCGAAGACTCAGAGTGAGAGAGAAGAGAGAACATGTTTTAAGAAAGAGAAAGAATATGAATTATGAGAACCATGCCCCAGTTTTTTTTTAAATTTTGCCTCATTTAATTGTTAATTCCCTAATCTGATCTGGTGGTTACATTTGTCACCACCTCTTGAACCCCACCCTTCATCTTAAGAGTTTTCAGTTGGGCCTTCAGATCTGGCCCATGTTTTTTTTTCCGATTTGCACTCCTGAATCTTGCTCATACACCTCCAATGCTTAGGTCACAACCAGTTGGGCCTCAAGCCCTTGCCAGCCCATCTAGATTCCATTTTTTTGTGTTCTTCATCTTTTATATATCTTTTTATTATTTATTTTATTCATGTATTAAAGAATGCCATATTTTTTTTGAAATTTTATATTAGTTTATATATATATTTTTGAACCTTTGGTTAACATAGTTTAGATTTAATAACATTCTTTTTAGTCTAGAAGTTTTTTTTTAAATAGTCTTAGAGTTTTGATTCTTTCATTTTAGATTTAAATTAGTATTTTTTTTATATTTATCTTTAATTTAGCTTAGGTTTTAATTTTGAATTTTTTTTAAACCTTAGTTTTTTTTTTAACTTAGTTTAAAATAACCTTTAATTACATCTCTATTATTCACAAACAAAATCCATAAAAGAATAAAAATACCAAAAATATTATTTTATTTATTTTACTTTAAATTGTTTTAATTTAATTATTTGTTCATTTTCAATTTGAATTAGTTGTATTGTTTGCTATTTATACTTTTAATCGCATTCGACTCATCTCCATTTGTAAATTTGTACCCCCCATTCCCGAAATTTCTGTAATAGCGTAGAATTTTAATTTCCGCAATTTACTGTTTTTCCTTATACTGTATAGTAATTAGGCGTGCATGGCAAGACATAAAATTAACCGCTAGGTAACCTAATTTCAACAAAATAACTTGAATCAAACACACTTGTTCACACGCGCATCTCTAGGGTAATCTCGCTCGTTGTCTCAAAAAACACAGTTATGTCCCTCGAATATGGGATGCTTTAGCAATGACCCTTTGATAAAAAGATTGTAGTCCCTCGATGACCCTCGATGTTGCCTTCGATAAAACGATCTCGTCCCTTAGAAAAATTGCTAAAGCGTCTCATAAGTTGCTTTCGATGACTGTAAAATTGACCCGCGCCTGTCCCTGTACATCCAAAGATGGGACTTCTTACCAAATTAATGGTAAGAAAGAAACATTAAAAGGAGGAAGAAAAGAACAATTGAAAACCTTTCGAGTAGATAGATTCGCTCCTAGTTACTCGTTTGCTCACGACAAAAACATTTTTACACCTACACTTTCATCTCGAAACATTTTCAAAAGATAAAATGCTTTGTATACGTTCTTATAGAGACAAGAACCATTGCAAAACATCTTTTCAAAAACACTTTCCGAAACACAATCCACAAGCACACCTTTGAACCACTTTTCAAAATAAAAACTTTGTACGCGTTCTTATAGAAACGAGAACCATTACGAAAAGATTTTTTCAAAACACTTTCAAAGCCCACACCACAAGCACACTGTCAAATAAAAGCAAGTGATCTAAACGAGTAACTAAGAGCCCATGGAAAACCATGGATGAAAAGGGTGCTAATACCTTCCCTTTTCATAATCTACCCCCCGAACCCGAGAAATAATCTCGAAAGGTCTTTCCTGTGCTTTTTTTACCTTTACTTTTGGATAAAAGAAAAGTCGGTGGCGACTCTTGCTATCCGTACAAATGCGATCAAAACTCAAAACATCAAGTCAGTTCTCCCACCGTATCATAGAACTGGCGACTCTGCTGGGGAAAATTCTAAAAAAAGTGGGGTTACCTTAGGGTTAGATCACTTTTACTCACTTTCATTATTTGATTTGTGTGATTTATATTTAGTTCCTTGTATTGGGTTTGCTTTGATCCTCCACCCGGATCTGGGACACCTTTTTAGGTAAATAGCAATAGATTGTGGAGACTGTACGGCGTAGACCAATATGGTTGAAACAATGGCTATATTAGTGTGACGCATTTGTGGGTACTGGTATCCCTCATGGTGAATCGAGGAGAATACATGGCCGCTGAGTGGCGTCATGAAGCACTAATTGACCTCAGAAGCCTAATTGAACAAACTTGGGCATTAAGACGTAGTGAGGTAGCCGGTTTGGGTTAGAGCTGAAAATTGGTTGATACTCGATACTACACTCATTGAGGCTAGACTTTTGGGATATATCGGCCGTAAGAAAAGATTGTTGTGCTGAGACAATGCCTAAAAGAAAGGTCAGTGATATTGAGATCCTTTAGAACCCGATCATTATTTCTAGGACAGGTTGAGCCAACTAGACTTCAAGAGGGTACTTACCTACAAAACTCATGCAAGCCTAAAACATATGGACTTGTTTGTTGTGTGTGTATATGTTTGCTTGTATATAAACATCATAAACATCATCAACATCATATGCATGCTCACTAACCATTTCAAGGATTTAGAAATTTATCTTTGTTTTTGTTTTAGAGGACATGAATTCTCTCCGAAGAAACACCATCTGAATCAGCTTTGTAAAATCACATCCTCAACTTCAAGAGTTAGCCTCAAGAGTGCCCGGGGATTCTCCTTTTACCAAGAAATATGGTCGACTCTTCAGTTTGGCTACATCCAACTTCCAAGAAGAGATGATGTGTGTACTATTCCAATTCTTTGATCCCGTACATCATTGTTTCACTTTCCCGGACTATCAGTTGGTACCTACGTTGGAAGAGTTCTCTCTACTCTTAGGGGTGCCCGTGCTTAATCAGATACCGTTCACCAGTCTAGAAGGAATTCTGAAACCTGAAGTCATCGCCGAAGCTTTACATGTGAAGAAGGCCGATGTCTTAGCCAATTGGGAGACAAGAAGTGTGGTTAAAGGCTTTCTAGCTAAGTTTCTATTGGAAAAAGCTCGTTCATTCTGGGATGACATGGATTTCCAAGCTTTCGAAGACATACTAGCTCTCCTCATTTATGGTTTGGTCCTGTTTCCCAATTCGGACCAATTCATAGACATTAATGCCATCAAAGTTTTTCTCTCTTGCAATCCTATACCTACCTTACTATGAGACATCTTGCATTGCCTTCATACCCGCACCATGAAGAAAAGAGACACCCTTTTGTGTTGTATCCCCCTACTCGCTAAGTGGTTCACTTCACACGTACCTCAATCAGCATTGAAGAACGAGCAAAGACTGATTTGGTCTCAAAGATTGATGTCTCTCACCCACTCTGATATTCGTTGGTGCTCAAGATCCTTGGAAGATATCTCTATCATTGACCTCTGTAGGGAGTTCCCTAATGTGCCTCTGCTTGGTATTAGGGGAGGTATCACCGACAACCCATGCTTAGCTCTTCGGCAGTTTAGGTATACCCGAAGAGATGACCCTCATGAGATGCTCATCCAAGGTCTGGTGTTCGACTACGACAAAGAAGACCAAGGTTACCACCAGAGGTTTACACGTGCTTGGGGAATGGTGAACAAGGTGGACAGTAGAACTTTGGGACATAAAAACTCTATCCCTCTCGAGCCTTACCTTAGGTGGGTACGGGCTCGTGCCCAGAGTCTTTTGATGCCTTACCCTTCCATCCTTCCTGTCATCATTGAGCCTGTTATTGAAGGAGACGTCCCATATACCGTTCTTCATCCTGGCATGCCTACCTCTCTTGAAGACCTGTAAAAAGCTTGGGTTCAATTAAAGGAAGAATGAGACACCTTTGAAACCCAGTACTACGGCAATGAGAAGAAGGTTCTGAAGCTCACCAAACTGCTTCATGAAGAGAAAAACTTGAATGCCTACATTGCTCCAAAGAGGATGCGTTCGGTATTTTTGTCTTAGGAGTTTTGTTGTATTTTGTTTCTTTCTTTGTAAGCCCAAGGAGGCATGATGTATTCAAACTTGGTTTTATTTAATATGACGTGTGTAATTTTTTTGGTTTAAACAAGTTTAAATCTCTAAATTTCCTTGAAATCATTTGCATATTGCATCTTCATTCATCATAACATCCTACAGGTTTCTCATAATAGGTCGCCTTATCCTTCTACTGTTTATTTCAGTGAGATGGATGTTGAACAGACTGTGAAAGATCTTCAGGCGCAGAATGCCCAGTTTCAACAAATGCTCATGGCTCTGACAAAAGGACAAAAGGAGTTGAAGACTCTGCTGGCCAAAGAGAAGAAGAAGAAAACGAAGAAACCAACCGGTGTTGTAATCATGGGAAGAAGGTTTAAAGGACAAACCAGGCAAACTTTAGACTTTGCAACATCGTCAGGTGAAGGAGATAATAAAACCCAAGAAGTGAGCAACGACCCAGCATCCGAAGGAGAGGAAGAGCCTGATTACTCTAAGGAACAATATCCTCCTGCTGATGATAAATATAAACAACTAGAGGATCGTTTGAATGCTATGGAGATTCAGAGGGTACCCGGTTTGTACTTTGAAGAATTAGGACTCATCTCGGGGGTTGTCATCCCACAAAAATTCAAGGTCCCAACTTTTGCCAAGTACGATGGTGTATCTTGCCCGAAGCTACATCTAAGGTCATATGTCAGAAAGATTCAACCCCACATGGCTGACAAGAATCTGTGGGTGCATTTCTTCCAGGAGAGTTTATCTGGGACGCAGTTGGATTGGTTCTACCAATTGGAAGGGACCAATGTTCGCAACTGGGAAGAGTTGGCCGTCGCTTTCTACAAACAATATCAGTATAATGCTGATTTGGCTCCGACTAAGACGCAGTTACAAAGCATGTCTATGGGAACGGGTGAAGGTTTCAAAATCTATGCTCAAAAATTGAGGGATCTTGCAGGCAGGGTCCAGCCCTCTCTATCCGACATAGAATTAATGGATATGTTCCTAGGCACCTTGTCGGGACCATTTTTCAATCACCTGATTGGGAGTTCCTCAACTGGGTTTACTGAATTAATTATGACTGGTGAGCGGGTTGAGGCCGATATAAAAAGCGGCAAAATTCAAAGAGATGCATCCTCGAGTATGGTGAAGAAGCCCTTTGTTGGAAAGAAGGAGGTCAGTGTTGCATATGATTATAGAAGTTAAAACAAAATCAACCGTCGTCCGGCAGTAGGGGCTGTCCTGATTTCTAACCCTGCGCCAAATCAGCAACGAAATTATCAATGCAAACCAGAAGCGCCCATGAGACGATTTACCCGGATTAACATGACCATGTCTCAAGTTTTGCCACACCTTCTAAAGACCAATCTGGCAACTTTAAAGGAAGCTCCCAAGAATCCCAATACTTCTTCTCCTCGCTACAACTCGAACGCCCGATGTGCCTATCATTCTGAAAGACCGGGGCACGATACAAATGATTGTTGGGCCTTAAAGAACAAGGTGCAAGACCTTATCGATGCAAAAGAGGTTGAATTTGATCCCCCAGAAACGCCTAATGTAATAATGGCGCCAATGCCCAGACATGGCCAAGGTATCAATGCCATTGATGATGATCGTTTTATTTCCTCTGTGAATGATTTAGTTACTCCTCTGTTGACCATTAAACATAATCTATTGCGAGTCGGCCTGTTCCCAGGCTGCGATGAAGATTGTCACTTATGCAAGTCTCTACCGAACGGTTGTTTGTTACTAAAGATAGGCGTCCAACGCTTGATGACCAGCAAAGAAATCCTATTTGAAAAGCTACATCTTATCAAAAGTTCTTATCAAGATGTTTCGATAATCACCATTTCCGATAATCCTCCCAGGGTCTCTACCAAAAGATCCGTCAGGATTACATCTGTTCCAAGATCTGCACCTTTAATCATAACTATGCCAAGGCTAATATCTTACTCCTCAGGTAAAGTTGTTCCCTGGAGTTATGGGGCTGACGTTTATTACTATGGCGTCAAGCAAAATCAGTTGGCTGTCAAAGACGAAGTTGCAAGAGATATTGATCATGATATCGGTAACATCACTAGGACCAGTAAAATAACAACAAGTGGAAGAGTCTTCTCACCTGAGATTTCTCCAAAGACTGTTGTTACTCCTGTGATCATTACTACTGTCACTCCTACCGACACTCCCAGTGATACTCCTACTGTTATCCCTGTTACCGATACAAGGGTCAAAAAGGCTTTGATTGAGCCTGCCCAAGCAAGAGAACATCTGGAAGTCATCCTTGAAGCTTCTAGAAAAGAAATAGAAGAAATCCTGAAGATAATCAAGAAAAGTGACTACAACATTGTAGAACAATTGGGGAAGACCCCCTCGAAGATATCATTATTGTCCTTACTTTTATGTTCTGAAACTCACGCCAAAGCCTTGGTAAAGTTTCTTAAGACCGCCCACGTACCCCAAGAGACCTCCATCGACCAATTTGAAAACTGTGTGGCCAGTCTAACTGATGATAACGGATTGGGATTTTCCGAAGCTGATTTAACCTCTAAGGGAAGGAAGCACAATGATGCCTTACATATTTCCATTGAATGCAGGGGAACCACACTTGCCCATGTTCTGGTGGATACTGGCTCATCATTGAATGTCTTGCCCAAAATTGCTCTCGATCGACTAAATTACGAGGGGCTCATCTTGAAACCTAGAAACATCATAGTAAGGGCCTTTGATGGCTCCAAAAGGACAGTACACGGAGAAGTTAACATCCCCATAAAAATTGGGACTCAGACTTTTGACTCAATTTTCTATGTGATGGATATCCGCTCTTCGTACTCTTGTCTGTTGGATCGACCCTGGATCCATGGCGCTGGTGCCGTCACTTCTACCCTACACCAAATGCTAAAATACCCGATCAGAGGAAAGATTGTCACAGTTCATGGAGAGGAAGAGTACATGGTTAGCCATCTGAACTCTTTCAGGTATGTCAAAATGGATGGTTAATTCATAAAGACTCCCTGTCAGAACTTTGAGGAGGTTCCAGCAACGGTCGCGGAAACCAAGTCTACTCCAAAAGTACAAAAGATTACCATACCTCCACTAAAGATGGCCTCGTTGAAAGATGCACGAGCAGTAGTTGAATAAGGAGGATGTACTATCTGGGGTAAGCTTCCTGATATTCCCTACAAGTCCGACAAATTTGGGTTGGGGTTTACTTTAGAGGCCCAAAAAGCTGTTCGACGTTATCGCACTGGGGGACCACCTCTGCGTATCAGCAATCAGGGAATCAATGCAATAGAGGACAGTGATGGCAGCTGTGACATGGACGAATGGATTTTTCCAACCATCGGAAGAGGGCTCAACAATTGGGAGGCCAAAGATTTCATTCCTATTACTTTTATTCAAGAGTAATTGTCTTTTAATATTTTCAGGCTTGTAATATTTAAACAATTCAAACTTTTTAAAACCTCGTGTCTTACCCGACGCACAACGGTCCATTTGTGAGGGTTGTCACTTCATTCTCATATGTCATTAATGAATCATGAACATTTTTGCATCAAATTTTGTTTTCTTTGTCTTTTCTATCTTACATTTTATTTCTTTCAAAGATAGCTATGCTCTTACACACACTCACATATTAAAAATGCAGATCTACATCCATTCAGGATCTCATGGGTAACAGTTCTGCTATAGCCAATTGTGACTTTGACAATCTGATCTACCAAGCCGACAACGAAGGTGAGGAAGATTATGAAGTTCCAGGGGAGTTGGCCAGGTTGTTGCAACAGGAAGAAAGGACCATTCAGCCACACGAAGAACCAGTCGAAACAGTTAACTTAGGAACTGAGGAAGACAAAAAGGAGGTTAAGGTGGGTGCCAATTTGAAACCCAGTGTCAAGGAGCGCCTGATTCAGTTATTACACGGCTATGTTGAAATCTTTACCTGGTCGTATGAAGACATGCTGGGACTTGATGTAGACATTGTGGTACATCGTCTACCTACAAAGGAAGATTGTCCTCCAGTAAAGAAAAAGGTTTGCCGCATGAGGCCTGATATGTCAGAAAAGATCAAGGCAGAAGTCATGAAGTAATTCAATGCCGGATTTTTAGCTGTCACCTCTTATCCCCAATGGGTGGCCAATGTTGTTCTTGTGCCCAAGAAAGACGATAAAGTGCGAATGTGTGTGGACTACAGAGATTTAAATAGGGCAAGTCCCAAAGATGATTTCCCACTCCCCCACATCGACATCCTAGTTGACAATACGGTGCAACACAAAGTGTTTTCCTTCATGGACGGTTTCTCGGGCTACAACCAAATCAAAATGGCGCCTGAAGATATGGAGAAAACGACCTTTGTTACACAGTGGGGCACTTTCTGCTATAAAGTCATGCCATTTGGACTGAAAAATGTTGGGGCAACTTATCAACGCGCCATGGTAGCTTTATTTCATGACATGATGCATCATGAGATAGAGGTCTACATGGACGATATGATAGCCAGATCACAGACGGAAGAAGAGCACCTTTATCACTTACAGAAGCTGTTTGAAAGGATAAGGAAGTACAAGTTGAGATTGAATCCAAACAAGTGCATGTTCGGAGTACGGTCTGGTAAACTCTTAGGCTTTATCGTCAGCAACAAGGGTATCGAGGTTGACCCTGCCAAGGTTAAAGCGATACAAGAAATGTCGTACCCTCGTACTGATAAAGAAGTCAGAGGATTCTTGGGACGTCTGAAATACATAGCCAGGTTTATTTCTCACCTGACAGCTACTTGTGAGCCAATCTTCAAGCTCTTGAAGAAAGATCAAGTAATCAAATGGAATGACGAATGCCAAGTTGTTTTTGACAAAATAAAAGAATATCTGCAAGAGCCTCCTGTGTTGTTGCCACCTGTCGAGGGAAGGCCATTGATCTTATATCTAACTGTTTTAGAAAACTCAATGGGGTGTGTGTTGGGGAAGCATGATGAGTCTGGCCGAAAAGAGCATGCTATTTATTACCTGAGCAAAAAGTTTACCGACTGTGAAACAAGATATTCACTGCTCGATAAAACTTGTTGCACTCTGGCATGGGCTGCTCACCAGCTGAGACAGTATATGCTGACCCATACTACTCTGTTGATATCTAAAATGGATCCGATAAAGTACATCTTCGAGAAGCCCGCTCTTTCTGGGAGAATAGCGAGATGGCAGATGATCCTGACAGAATACGACATAAAGTATACTACCCAGAAAGCTATAAAGGGTAGTGTATTGGCTGATCACCTCGCTCACCAAGCTGTGGAAGACTATCAGTCCATGAAGTTTGATTTCCCGGATGAAGACATCATGACATTAGACAACTGTGAAGAAATCATGCCATATGACAGACCTGAACAAGGATCCCGATGGACCCTGTTCTTTGATGGGGCATCCAATGCACTTGGCAACGGTATCGGTGTTGTACTCATATCTCTAGAAGGATGTCATACTCCCTTTACTTCCAGACTTTGCTTCAACTCTACAAACAACATGGCAGAATACGAAGCATGCATCTTTGGTCTCAAAGCTGCTATAGACTTGGGGATCAAATACTTAGATGTATTTGGAGATTAAACTTTCGCCATCAGTCAGGTCAAAGGAGAATGGGACACCAAACACCCCAACCTTATCCCTTATAAAGAACATGTGTTGACATTGTTGCTGCATTTCGAGAAGATTACCTTCGAGCATTTCCCGCAAGAAGAAAATCAGCTAGCGAATGCACTAGCTACAATGTCATCTATGTTTAAACTTAGTTGGGATAATGAGGCTCCTCAAATCACCATTGAGCGGATGGATGAACCAGCTTACTGTCACGAGATTGGTACTGAAGAAGTAGTGGATCGACCTTGGTTACACAGAGTTAAAAGGTATCTCGAGTCTCAGGAATATCCAGAAGGAGCTTCGGTGAATGACAAGAAGTTCCTAAGAAGGTTCTCGACTAAATTCTTCCTTAGTAATGACATTTTGTACAAACACAGTCATGACTCTGTATTGTTTCGGTGCGTAGACAAGGCTGAGGCTGAAAGGATCATGGTTGAATTACACGAAGGCACTATTGGTACTCATTCCAGCGGGCATACAATGGCAAAGAAAATCCTACAGGCAGGCTATTATTGGTCTACCATGGAGGCAGATTGCTACCAACACTCTCAGACTTGACATAAGTGTCAAATTTATGCGGATGAAGTCCATGTACCTCTGGTTCCTTTGAACGTCTTCACGGCTCCTTGGCCCTTTGCTATGTGGGGAATCAATATGATTGGAGAAATCAAGCCAACGGCCTCCAATAGACACCGCTTTATCTTAGTGGCCATCGACTATTTTACAAAGTGGGTTGAGGCAGTTTCCTTCGCTTCCGTTACTAAGAATGTGGTCGCCCAGTTCATCAAACAGAATCTCATCTGTCGATACGGTATCCTAGAGAGAATCCTCACTGATAATGGTACGAATCTAAACAACACTATAATCACCGCCTTGTGCGAGCAATTCAAGATTCAGTATCACAATTCTTCCCCTTACCGGCCAAAGATGAATGGTGCTGTAGAAGATGCTAACAAAAACATTAAGAAGATCATACAGAAAATGATAGTCACATACAAATATTGGCATGAGATGCTACCGTTCGCTCTCCACGGATATCATACCACAACTCGCACATCAACTAGGGCAACACCTTATTCTCTGGTATACGACATGGAGGTTGTCTTGCCTATTAAGGTCTAGATCCCCTCTATAAGAATCATAAAGGATGCTGGTTTGAATGAATAAGATTGAATCCAGACACGGTTTGACCAACTAAACTTGATTGATGAGAAGAGGCTTACATCTATCTCTCATGGTCAGATGTATCAAAAACGCATGATCAAAGCTTTTAATAAAAAGGTCAAATGTCAGGTATATCGGTTCGGTGACTTGGTAATCAAGCGTATCATTTTGCCACAAGGTGATCCCAGGGGAAAATGGACCCATACATATGAAGGGCCGTTTGTAATCAAAAGCATTTTCTCTGGTGGAGAAATGATCTTGACCACTATGGATGGCGATGACCTCCCGCACCCTGTAAATATGGACATAGTTAAAAAATACTACACATGATAAAAGACCCTCTAGGTTGATTGGCCTAGGCAAAAATAAGGGCTTCCCGGTGAACCAAAAGGGTTCGGGCAAAAATAAGGGATGAAAATTTTTAAAAAAATCTGTACACCCGGCAAGTCGAAAACCCGAAAGGGCGGCTTGGGCAAAAAGAGGTATCCCGGTGGACTGAAAACCCGAGAGGGCGGTCCAGGAAAAAGTTAGGGATTGAAGCGTATGACTATGTCCTGTTGAATCATCTTGAATCATCTGGCAAACAATCTCCAGCGTCGACCAATCAACTCAAACAACTCTAAATTAATCCAATTGACTTCGCCGAGGCGACAAGTGGATAAGACATTCAGAGACATGAAGACTATAGCAGAATGGGAACCCCATGGGATTATTTCACATAGATATCTTCTCTTTGTATCAATTTTCATTTTTTACGACGACATTCTCTCGCTAGAATGCTCGTCTCATTGTACAAAAAATACTTATTCAAGTTAATACAAAGATATCCCTTTTGAAAGTACAAAACCATCTGTTTTTGTGTTTCTGTGTCTTGTTTACAAAAATGTCCAATGATTTATTTTTGAGCATATGCATTTGAACATGATTATTGTTACAAATAAACAAAAAAAACAGAAAGACAATTACTAATGACTTTAAGAAATAGGATAATATCTATAAGTCCTGCCATAAGACTCCCACAGGCACCTTCTCCAGCAGGAGCGAAAGCGAATACATCCTACTACAGAATCGCTAACATATCCCCAGTATGCAGTCTGTTGGTATCAAGCGTTCTCATATTCCTGACAAAGCAAGACTTCCAACTATCACTCCAGAGTATTCCCAGTAAATTACCCAACTTCTCAGATTTCCCCAGCAGGACTATAAGCGGTGTCTGGCTTTTCCCTTCTACAACAGAGTTTATATCTGGAAACTCACCCCTTGGTGCTTTAAAAGGGATTTATTTTCCCCACTTCCAGCAACGCTACGGCACGAACAATCTTTAATTCCATACATTTACATCCATACGTCATAGCATTGACAAGACAAGTATATACTGTGCAATCTCGTTTATTTTTAGAAAACAACATCATACCATGAATTGCATATATCATAGCATCGCATACAATTAACTCTTCACCTTTTGCAGGAAAGAGTCATTTGACAGGAAATTATCATCAACAAATTTCCAACAGACCAAGATTCTCAACAAGAAAAGACTGGTCGACTATCTACATAATAAAATATTTCTTCCAGATTTTTACTGGTTCAGATAAATCTCTCAATAGTTTATTCTGATTCGTCTCCAGATTCTCACTGGTTTAGATAAATTTCTCAATGTTTTATTCTGATTCGTCTCCAGATTTTCACTGGTTCAGATAAATCTCTCAACGGTTTATTCTTATTCGTCTCCAGATTATTTTCACTGGTTCAGATAAATCTCTCAACGGTTTATTCTGATTCGTCTCCAGATTATTTTCACTGGTTCAGATAAATCTCTCAACGGTTTATTCTGATTCATCTCCAGATTTTCACTGGTTCAGATAAATCTCTCAATGGTTTATTCTGATTCATCTCCATATTTTCACTGGTTCAGATAAATCTCTCAACATGTTATTCTGATTCATCTCCAGATTATTTCACTGGTTCAGATAAATCTCTCAACGGTTTATTCTGATTCGTCTCTAGATTATTTTCACCGGTTCAGATAAATCTCTCAACGATTTATTCTGATTCGTCTCCAGATTTTCACTGGTTCAGATAAATCTCTCAATGGTTTATTCCGATTCATTTTTTGTTAAAAAGAGAGAGAGAGAAAAGAGAGAGATTGAGTTCAAACTTTCCGTCAATAATCGTCTTTGGATGGCATCTATAAGGCCATCTCCAACAATTCTCCTTTGCTTCTCCAAATGGAATCTTTAAGCCCATTTCCTTATCCAATTAACCAGTGCATCGTCAAGCGCAAATTTCTGGACACTCTAGTGTTCAATCATCTTTTACTTTCAAACTGCGAATGACAAACACGTCAATCTCGCTTTTTAAGTTTAAGAAGATTGAACAGGGGTAGCTGTTGTATCCCAAAATTTGCCCTCCCATTTTTCACTCAAGATGCTATCCTAGGGTTTCTCAGACACCTAATTCGGCTCAAAAGTCGATCAAGCAAATTCTCTTCCTAGGCAGTAAGTCACATAATTAGGGTTTGACGTTTCTCAAAGAAAATTGAGTCTTCAGGGTTTCAAATGGTCTTCATAGGTCTTCATGTCTCCTCAAGGTTGTTTAAATCAGTTTTCAAACCTCGCATTGCAAGTCTGCTCAATCAATGGTCCGGATAACTGAAAACGACTACATTGACTTAAAAATTGCCCTTTTGCGAGAACAAATTCAAATGATCGTAACTTCTTAATTATTCAAAATTTTTGAATGGTTTTTCTTTCGTATGATTACCCTTGATTCCATCTCAAATTTCTCTTCACAAATCAAGAACTGATTACACGTAGAAAATTATCAAAAATTCAAATGCGTTGGAGGTTACTTCATGAATTTTGACCTAATTTTAAATGGCAGTCGTTTGACCTCTAGAATTGTGATTTCTTCAAAATATAAGACCTTGAGACGTTTATTTCTGCTCATGGTCATGTGTGACATCGCTCATGGTTTTATCTTTATATAATTGAAGGAAAATTGTGTTTGGAAGACTTTGAAAGTTATCAAATCGTCGCAAGTCATTTGTTTGTTTTCAAAATGTTCTTAATCATCATTGATCCTGGAATTTGTAAAGGTTGATGAGGGTTCTCAAAGCATAATTATTTAGCAATAAAATCCCAATGTTATCAAGCTTGGCGTGCGAGTTTCATTTTGAATGAAAATTTGGTGTATACAAGAGGCGAAGTTTAGGACTATCATTTAGATGACCATGGCTTTGGGATTAAGTTAACCAAGTTAGATTTTTTTTAAACATTTATTTTGTTTGGTAGTTTGATTGGAATACAAGGCATATTGATTATCCGATCATTTGTGATTGCCTAAAATCCAAAGTTATCAAACCAAGATGTTTTAGTCCAAAACATTCAATTGAGAATTGCAAATTTGAATAAATTCAATTCATTACAACAAATTTATTCAAAGCCTCATTTTATTATATTACAAATGGTTTGATTTACATGTTTTTGTTACAAAGAACTACAGGCTTTTGTCTACAAAGAAAGAACATTTATTTTGTTTCTTAAAATCACTGTTGTTTCATCTTCAAGTGACCATTCCCATCCTCATTTGCTATCCACGCCTCATGTTCATGTAACAAAAGAAAAAAGAAGAAGTTAGCAAACAATAAGCATTGAGAAATTCAAGCGAAAATGAATTCATCATTAGGGTTTTGCAACTTGGAATCAGAATATTTGTTTGTCTTTCATCACAATCTATTTCCCAATTGCAAATCACAAGAAAGTTGCCTTTCTTGGTTCACAAGAAAGGAAACAAATTTACAAGTCAAACTGCCCAGCACACAGCATCACAGAAACTGGGAAGTATAAGGCAAAGTATAAGAGACAGCAGGCAGTAGGCTGCAATAGAATGCAAGCAAAAACCTGCAACAAAAACAATGCAGCAAGCAAGCTACTCAAGCTGCCTAAGGAATGCATGCAAAAACCTACAACAAAAACAATGCAGCAAGCAAGCTGCCCAGGCTGCAGAAGCATGCAAAAACCTGCAACCAAAAACAATGCAGCAAGCAAGCTACTCAGGCTGCAAAATAATGCATACTAAAACCTGCAAGAAAAGCATAGCAAACAAGTCTAAAGCTGCTCAAATAGAAGCAATATAGTAGCAAGGATAGGCTGCAAAATCATATGACATACAAACTAGCATCATCATTTTCCCTATGCTGCAAAACGCTTCAGAATTTGGAGTAAAAAGCAAGTTTCTTTTTTTCATTGAAAAATGAAAGAGGAAAGAAGATAGGGACAAGTTAGAAAAATATCACCTAAACCAAAGAAACTGCCCAAAAACCTGCTATGCTGCAAAAATTAGCCCAACACTTGCTAGGTTATGCTGCCCATAAAAATACAAAACCTGTCATACCAAGTCCAACCATAACACAAAAATAGCAAAAACAGAAACCTGCCACTAGAGGGGTCAAAACCAGCATATCAGAAAGTATTCAAACCCACCAATATTCCCTCCAAAACCCACTCTCTTTGGATAATACAAGGGTTCTGCATTAACATAAAAGAAGGAGAGGAGGAGAAGCCAAAATGTTTTTTACAGAACAAAAGCTCACAAAAACTCCTTGTCTCAAACCATCACAAAAAAAAAACAGAAACATCAACACCAACTCACAAAAAACCCTTGTTTCAGACCAAGAAATACATCATAGACAAAAAACCAGCAACATCACCACAAGCTCACAAAAACCCTTGTCTCAGATCCAGAACAAACATCATAAACCTAAAACCAGCATCATCAATACAAGCTCAACCAAAACCCTAGCCAAAAAAACCAGAAACCAGCATAGCATCCAAACCAAAAAAATCATCAACTGTTCAGAGTATAAAAAAAAACAGAACTCTAAAAGCTGTATCTTTCTTGGTCAAGCAAATCAGTAACTCAGAGAGATAGCAAAAGCCAAACCCTAATCGTTATTGTATATTCAGAAGAAGAGAAATAGATTCAGAAAGTACCGGAAGCAGAGATTTCATAAAGAAAAGGTTCGAAGCTCACAGTTTTGGAGAACACGATTTCCGTTTCCCCTTTTTATTTTACATTTCGTCTTTCGTTTTGCATGTTCATCGTAAATCATCATCGTTCGCCACATATTTTCCTTAGGGTTTCCGTTCACCCCCCTTTAGATCTAGGGCCCCAAAACTAAAAATCTGCAAAAATTAACTATAGATTAGCAACTAGAGAGAAGACAGGATCATATTGATATGAAAAATTGGTATTCGGAGTCACGCCACCGCCGTCACCGCCGCAAGGCGATTTTCGGCGCAGCCAGATAGCCTTCTCCGGCGAAGACTCAGAGTGAGAGAGAAGAGAGAACATGTTTTAAGAAAGAGAAAGGAATATAAATTATGAGAACCATGGCCCAGTTTTTTTTAGTTTTGCCTCATTTAATTGTTAATTCCCTAATCCAATCTGGTGGTGACATTTGTCACCACCTCTTGAACCCCACCCTTCATATTAAGAGTTTTCAGTTGGGCCTTCAGATCTGGCCCATGTTTTTTTCCGATCTGCACTCCTGAATCTTGCTCATACACCTCCAATGCTTAGGTCACAATCATTTGGGCCTCAAGCCCTTGCCAGCCCATCCAGATTCCATTTTTTATATTCTTCATCTTCTATATATCTTTTTATTATTTCTTTTATTCATGTATTAAAGAATGCCATCTTTTTTTTTGAAATTTTATATTAGTTTATTTATAGATTTTTGAACCTTTGGTTAACATAGTTTAGATTTAATAACATTCTTTTTAGTCTAGAAGTTTTTTTTAAATAATCTTAGAGTTTTGATTCTTTCATTTTAGATTTAAATTAGTATTTTTTTATATTTATCTTTAATTTAGCTTAGGTTTTAATTTTGAATTTTTTTTAAACCTTAGTTTTTTTTAACTTAGTTTAAAATAACCTTTAGTTACATCTCTATTATTCACAAACAAAATCCATAAAAGAATAAAAATACAAAAAATATTATTTTATTTGTTTTACTTTAAATTGTTTTAATTTAATTATTTTTTCATTTTCAATTTGATTTGGTTGTATTGTTTTCTATTTATACTTTTAATCGCATTTGACTCATCCCCATTTGTAAATTTGTACCCCCATTCCCGAAATTTCTGTAATAGCGTAGAATTTTAATTTCTACAATTTACTGTTTTTCCTTATACTGTATAACAATTAGGCGTGCATGGCAAGACATAAAATTAACCTCTAGATAACCTAATTTCAACAAAATAACTTGAATCAAACACACTTGTTCAAACGCGCATCTCTAGGATAACCTCGCTCGTTGTCTCAAAAAACACAGTTATATCCCTAGAATATGGGACGCTTTAGCAATGCCCCTTCGATAAAAAGATCCTAGTCCCTCGATGACCCTCGATGTTGCTTTCGATAAAACAATCTCGTCCCTTATGAAAATTGCTAAAGCGTCTCATAAGTTACTTTCGATGACTGTAAAATCGACCCGCGCTTGTCCCTTTACATCCAACGATGGGGCTTCTTACCAAATTAATGGTAAGAAAGCAACATTAAAAGGAGGAAGAAAAGAACAATTGAAAACCTTTATACGTTCTTATAGAGACGAGAACCATTGAAAAACAGCTTTTCAAAAACACTTTCCGAAACACAATCCACAAACACACCTTTGAACCACTTTTCGAAATAAAAACTTTGTACGCGTTCTTATAGAAACGAGAACCATTACGAAAATATTTTTCAAAACACTTTCAAAGCCCACACCACAAGCACACAATAAAATAAAAGCAAGTGATCTAAACGAGTAACTAAGATCCCATGGAAAACCATGGATGAAAAGGGTGCTAATACCTTCCCTTTTCATAATCTACCCCCCGAACCCGAGAAATAATCTCGAAAGGTCTTTCCTATGCTTTTTTTACCTTTCCTTTTGGATAAAAGAAAACTCGGTGGCGACTCTTGCTATCCGCACAAATGCGATCAAAACTCAAAACATCAAGTCAATTCTCCCACCGTATCACACAATGTTTTTATGATATTCTCTAACTGGGGAAAATAAATCCCGAACTGCTGCTGGAGAGTGCAAGGAGTTGAATTCTTCGTCCGCCAAAACACTTCCCTTGATTGATTTTTGGGTTGTGTATTGGATATCATACTCAGTTAAAATCATCTGCCATCTTGCTATTCTTCCGGAAAAGGCAGGCTTTTCGAAGATATACTTGATTGGGTCCATCTTTGATATCAATAGGATAGTGTGAGTCAGCATATACTGTCTCAGACGGCGAGCAGCCCATGCCAAATCGCAGCAAGTTTTCTCAAGCAACGAGTATCGGGTCTCGCAATCGGTAAACTTTTTGATAAGGTAGTAAATTGCGTGCTCTTTTTGGCTAGACTCCTCATGCTGCCCCAACATGCACCCCATTGAATTATCTAGTACTGTCAAGTATAAGATCAAGGGCCTTCCTTCAACTGGAGGCATCAGAATAGGTGGCTCTTGGAGGTATTCCTTTATCCTTTCGAAAGCAGTCTGACATTCATCATTCCATTTTACCACTTGATCCTTCTTCAGCAGCTTGAAGATTGGTTCACAAGTAGCGGTCAGATGTGAAATGAATCGGGCAATGTAATTCAGACGTCCCAAAAAGCCTCTAACTTCCTTTTCTGTTCGGGGAGCTGGCATCTCCTGTATAGCCTTCACCTTTGAAGGATTTTTGTACCCCAAAATTTGCCCTCTCATATTCCTCAAAACATTGCAAGAAAAATCTCTAAGTTTCTCAAGTTTGCTCAAGAGTTGGACAGATAAGCTATCTCCTAAGGCAGTCTACGAATTTTTTTATTAATAACCAACTACTAAAATAATATTTCGCAAATAACCGCGTTTCGGAAAAAATACGCAAATAACCATGTTTCAGATGACTCCCCAAAGGAGGAGCCATCTGAAATGGCGCATGCACCTATATTTTAAGGGGAGGCGCCATCTCACTTGGCGCCTATGTTCTTAGGGCATACCCTAAGCCAAGTGAGATGGCGCCTAGGTGTATTTTTAGGGCAAACAAATTTTTTTTTCCCGGTGCGTTGCGTGTTGGACAGAGATCAACAAAATGGACTTTTTATTAAAAAAAAAATAATTACATCCAACTGTATTACATTAAAATAACAGTAAAAAAAACAGATTAAAAAAAATGGATACAAAAATACTGGAAAAAAATACATCAGTGATCCCCCGGAACCCGGTAATGACCCCCGGTTCCGCATCCTCGTCCTCGCCTTTCTCGTGCTGGGTTTCGTCGAGTTTCCTGTTGCGGCAAGGTCGATGTCCCAACGAAGTCAATGCGGTCCGAATCCATAAAATCAATCAGATCTCCATATCTAGAAGATCCGCTCTGGTACAGTCGGTTACCCATACCCTCAAAGTTTGGTCGTGTTGGCGGTGGGTGGGGTTCCATGGTTGGTCTGTAGCATTGGTCGTCTGAGTACGGGGGGTAGAAAGGAAATGGATCTTGGGGTGTTTGGTATTGATGATGTTGGGTGGTTTGGTGATATTATAGGTGATGGTAGGTTGGGTCGGCTTGTTCGTAATCTTCCGACATTCCCATATCAGGGTTAAGGCTGGATGTTGAGGGAGCCATATTGGGATATGTGGAAGACTGAAATTGTGTGTGGGGTATGCGGGTGTGCTGGTATTGGGATTGGTATTGTGGTTGGGTTTGAGGCATATCGGGGTATTGGTAGTTTGGTGGTGATTGTGGTTGGTTGTGCGTCATTTGATTGTAGTTGTGTTGTGGTGTGGAATGTGGTTGGGTGTTTGTGGGTCTGTTTCTTCTTGGGGGTTGGTGGGAGGTTGATGGGTTTTGGGTTTGTTGATGGGGAATTGAGGGTTGTGCCCATTGTGTGCGTGGGTCAACCAAGTACCTTGGATGAGACACGTGCATTTTTGGGTTACTAACCGACCTGTACCAAGACAAATATTGATCCGTGTGTCGCATATTACCTTGAGTAAGGAAAACCGGGAATTGCAAGACGTAGCAGTGACGCCTCTGCCACATCTTACACCATTCCGGAGCGAAGTCTTTCTAGTTGGTAAGACCCCACTGGGCGTCGACCCATTTAAGATGCCATGGGGACAAACAAGTTGGATCACTTGGTATCTCTTGATGCATTCCGAACTGCATCTTCACACGGTCGCTGTGGTGCATCTCCACAATGTTGAACCAAATGATTGCAGTCTTCGCGGTCCAAGTTGCTGCATCCTCCGGGTTTGGAACATGGCCCAAACCCAAATATGGTCTCCAGACGAACTGCGATAAAATGTAAATCAGGTTAATGCAAAAGTAATGTATAAATAATTTAGTTGAACAAAAGTTAAAAGCTACGACGTACGTCATCCGGGCCTAAGTGATCCAACAGGTTGCGGTAGAGTGCGACATTTAATCTTGGATTCTTGCCGTAATCCATACCCCTCACGCAGTACCTAAAGGAAATGAGAAACATTTTATTCTTAGCATATATTTTGGGAAGAGCAGAATAGTTATAAATGCTATAACTTGATGACTTACTTTGTTGCGTACGGGAAACCGAAAGTGTTGTTGTTGACGGGGTTTAAGGACTCCATCCTCCACTAACCCCAGGCTTGTAGTAAAAAAGCACACCCATAAAATGTACATTTTTCCTTGACTGCGTTTTTGCACAAGGAACTGTATAGGTGGGCTAAAACTGCAGAACCCCAACTATATTTTCTTGTTTTTTCAAAATTTGTTAGTAAATGTAAGTACATAAAATTTACACTATTTCCCGTACTTTCGGGAAATAAAAATGTACCAAAAAGTATCATAAGATAAGTTCTGGCTTTTACTACCCTGTCATTCTCTGAGGAATTTTCATTTAATTCCAAACTTGCATAATGACGTTTTAGCTCAGTGAGTAGTATTCCCTGCCCTCTTGCACCACCACCTTCTACCATATCCCTGCCCAACAGTTCTTCACACTGAGAGTTGGGTTGTTGAACCGACCCGTTCACGACCTTACCGTCGACAGGGAGACCTAGTTGCATGTACACATCCTCTAGCGTGATGGTACATTCACCTATTGGTAGGTGAAATGCATGGGTCTCCGGTCTCCACCTTTCCAACATTGCAAGAATGAACTTCGAGTCAATGGTTTAGTTGGAGATCTTTATGACATGTCCAAAACCTGCGTATTCCAAATATGGGACGATAAATGGGTCAGGAGCCAGGTAGTTGTGCGAACAAATTCTGAATCTTTTTGTGTCCTGAGTTCATAATGTAACATGTGTAAGATTAATTAAGATGAACAACGCGTTATTTGAAGTATGAAAAATGTATAACCAAAAAAGAAACTTACAAATGCAGCAATGTTTTCCCTTGTGCCTCTGTGAGTATCGCCCATTGTTAGAAGAGCCATTGTTTAAAATGCTTGAGAGTATGAAAGACTTAGGAAGAGATAAAGAGTATGATAGACTTATGAAATATTTCGTAGCAGAGAGTGAGACTTGTGTGGGTGTGAGAGATGTATGATATGGTATGTATTTATAGGCAAATAAGTTTGATATAGTGGTTGCTTGTGCTTGCATGCCTGTGAAGTGTCACATTTGCATGCTTAGGGGGTTACACATATGCATGCATGCATGTACAAAAAATGAAAGGTGTCACTCTTACAGGCTAGGTGGTAGCCCATGCATGTATCACGATTGGACAATAAGGGAGGCGCCATTGGACTTGGCGAAAGAGTACAAAAATGAATGGTGTCGCCACCCCAATTGGCGAATAAGAGGTGTCCTTTGTTACAACCTAGGCTCAGGCTACGTGACAGCCTTTGTGAGTCCTTTCATTATTGCATGCAAGCCCATTGGAGTTGATGGGAGGAGTCTTACAAAATACATGTATATGTGCAGAATAGGGCCAGGCTAGGTGGCAGCCTAGGGGGTTACATAAACCCATGCATGTATCACGATTAGACAGTAAGGGAGGCGCCATTGGACTTGGCGAAAGAGTACAAAAATGAATGGTGTCGCCACCCCAATTGGCAAATAAGAGGTGTCCTTTGTTACAGCCTAGGCTCAGGCTACGTGACAGCCTTTGGGATTCCTTTCATTATTGCATGCAAGCCCATTGGATTTGATGGGAGGAGTCTTACAAAATACATGTATATGTGCAGAATAGGGCCAGGCTAGGTGGCAGCCTAGGGGGTTACATAAGCCCATGCATGTATCACGATTGGACAGTAAGGGAGGCGCCATTGGACTTGGCGAAAGAGTACAAAAATGAATGGTGTCGCCACCCCAATTGGCGAATAAGAGGTGTCCTTTGTTACAGCCTAGGCTCAGGCTACGTGACAGCCTTTGGGATTCCTTTGATTATTGCATGTAATATTACTGGAGTTGATGGGAGGAGTCTTACAAAATACATGTATATGTGCAGAATAGGGCCAGGCTAGGTGGCAGCCTATGGGGTTTCATTATTGCATGTAATATTATTGGCAGCCTTGGGGGGTTGCATCCTTACTTAATTGAAATTTTTAGCCTTACGTTTATCATAACATTGATTCACATAATCTGTGAAATCTTCCAACCTTCAAACGTTCTTACAACCAAACCTTCAAACCTGCAAACAATCAAACATTCCAGCCTTCGAATCACTCATCAAATTCAAACATTCCAACCTTCAAACATTACAGCATTCATACCTTCATACAATCAATAAACCTCAAACATTCCAACCTTCAAACCTTAAAACAATTCTATGCAATGGCCTATTCACCATAATTTGTCGTCAAAGCACATTTCAACGATGAGACATACATTTGTCCCACAACTGGGTTTTTGTTTAGAGACATAGACAACATTCAATTTCTCTTAAACGGGAAAGCCAATTTCTCGTACTTCAAAAAAAGATTGGAGGCCAAACTTGAACGAGGCCCGGTGTCCTAGATATTTTATCAGAATCCAATTTTCTTTGGAAACAACCAAGTAATTTTTTATAAGGTTGAAGTTCAAGATGACGAGGATCTCCAGAATATGATTTCCAGCCATGTCTATTCTGGATACGACTCTATTGAGTTGTACGTTTTGCTTCAAGAGCCTCAGGTGACACAGGAGGTTGATCCTTTGGAGAATGAACAAGATGAGGTAGATGCAGTTGATGATGAAGAAGAAGATAACGAGTTAGAGTTTGATGAAATGGTGAACGATGATTCCGACGATGATGGCATCCCTAGTATTCCTACAGACAAAATCTACACACCACCTCCGCACATGACAAACTTCAACATGGGCGGAGATGAACCTTCTAATGACTTATTTTTCAATTCGTATATGCAGTCGGATGAAAATTTGAAAGAGAAGGACAAGTTTCGTAACAGAGAGGAATGCATCAGGGCCATTAAAAAATTTCACATGCTCAACTCGGTTGATTTTAAGGTGGATCGTGTCAACCCGGAAAGGTACAAGATCAAGTGTGTCCACCCTGACTGTATGTTCAAGCTGACCGCATCATACAGATTAAGGGGTGACTGCTGGGTCATAGGTTCCATGACTACCCACACTTGTGTAAGTTCCACTCAATCACAGGACCACCGAAAACTCAACTATGATCTAATCTGTCAAGAAATCCTACCCCTGGTCAGCAACGACCCATCTTTGAAGGTGAAAACAATCATCTCCCACATCACCATGGTTTTTAACTACACTCTGTCTTACCGTAAGGCGTGGTTAGCAAAGACTAAGGCGATTGAAAGGGTGTACGGAAACTGGGAGGAGTCATACCGAGAACTTCCCCGCTACCTGAATGCACTCAAGACGTATTCTCCAGGCAGTGTTTACATTCTGGAAACATTGTCAGCATACGCCTAAGATGGTAGTCTACTGCATGGCAACGGAATATCCAGTCGCGTGCTTTGGGCATTTCAACCATGCATCACAGGGTTTGCATCATGCAAACCAATTTTACAAATTGATGGGACTTGGTTGTGTGGGAAGTGCAAAGGCACGCTATTGATGGCAGTTGCACAAGATGGCAACAACAACATTTTCCCCATTGCGTTTGCCCTTGTCGAGGGGGAGACCGGTGGTGCTTGGAGCTTTTTCCTGAAAAATCTTCGGACACACGTGGCTCCTCAACCAGATCTCTGTTTGATCTCGGACAGACATGCCTCCATTGAAAGTGCCTACAATAATCCAGCAAATGGTTGGCATGACCCTCCTTCTACGCATGTCTATTGCGTTAGGCATATCGTCCAGAATTTCTCGAGGGAGGTCAAGGACAAAACATTGAGGAAAGCGGTTATGAATGCGGGATATGCATTGACACAACCCACATTCAAATATTACCGCAACGAGATTCGTTTGTCTAATCCGGAAGCCGGTAGGTGGATCGACAATATTCCGGTGGAAAAATGGACTAGGTCATACGACAATGGCCAAAGATGGGGGCATATGACAACGAATCTTATTGAATCAATGAATGGGGTATTCAAGGGCATACGAAACCTCCCAATCACTGCCTTGGTAAAATCTACGTATTTTAGGATGGCTGCGTTATTTGCAAAAAGAGGTGAAATGTGGAATGCGGTGTTGCAATCTGGACAACTATGGAGTGAAAGCTGCATGAAATACATTAAGGCTGAAAGTGCTAAAGCCAACACTCACATGGTTATACGGTTTGACCGACACAGCCACAACTTCATTGTGAAAGAGACAATCGACCACAATGAAGGCCTGCCAAGACAATAATACAGGGTCATTTTACCTTCTCAATGATGCGATTGTGGGAGGTTTCAAGCATTTCGTATGCCTTGCTCTCATGTCATTGCCGCTTTTGCTCATACCCATCAAGATGCGCTTCAACTGCTGTCAAACGTTTACAAATCTGAAATGTTGCTCAATGTTTACAACAACAACTTTTCTTTGGTGGCAAAACCAGATTATTGGCCTGAATACAACGGCGAAATAGTTTGGCACAATGACCAAATGCGAAGGAACAAGAAGGGTCGTCCCAAAAGTAGGCGCATCACAACAGAAATGGACGATCTTGACAGGTTGGAAAGAAAGTGTGGTTTATGCCGTCTGTTGTACCCCAAAATTTGCCCTCCCATATTCTTCAAAGTTTTGACAAGCATCATCTCCATTTGCTCAAGTCTACTCAAGGGTTGCACAGTTCAAACACCCCTCCTAAGCCAGTCAAATTAGGGTTTTGGTTCTTGCAAGGAAGTTGAGGTTTTCAAGGGCTCAATCAAGTCCCACATGCCTATAAACATTGTCAAGCACCTACATGTCAAGTTTCAAGGCTCACAAGGTCAAGTTGCACAGTCAAAAACCCTAATTGCTTCACAATCAACTACAGGGGCAAAATGGTCATTTGGCAGTCAAAAGTCAAAAATTTTGGTCAACATCTTATTTTGAAGCCACAATCATAATTTGTTCAAATCTTGACCATGATTTCACAAGAATGGCTCAAAAATCATCAAGGTGTCAAGAGTTTCTATTTTTGGGCAGTTGAAAAGTCAACTGTAACTTGACCAAGGTATAACTTTTTCATGGTTCATCAGAAAAATCCCATCCAATGCTCATTTTTAAGGGGATCACATTTACTACAACTCATCTTCACATTCCAAGTCCAATAAATGCTCTCACAAAATGTTATCAATTTCAACATTATAGGTCATTTTCAAAAGTCAACAAAAAGGCACTTTAAGTCAAAGACCATAACTTTAGATTGGTAAATCAAAATGACATGGGACCAAAGGCATTGGTTAGAGGACTTCAAGACCTTTCCAAAATGTCAAAGAACATGTTCATATGATCAAAATTGAGCAAGATATGCATTGGAGAAGTTGGGAAATTTTTGTGAAATGGCAAAAGTCAACTATCCTTGAAACTTCAATTTTTGACAAAAGGCCCCACTTTTTTCCACTTGATTCATCCTTGTCATGCCACCCACGTGTCCCATGATCAATTTAAAGACCAAATAATTATTTTTCTATTTTTATTTAATTTTTATGGATTTAATTCATTTTAATCCATAATAATTCAAGTAAATCTAAAAAAATTAATTAAATGGTATCTTATGGTTTGAATAGCCTTCATGAAGCATTTGAAACCTACCAATTTCGTGCTAAGCTCATTTAGGCATGAAAATTCAAATTTTGAACAAGCTTTGAAAGGCCTTTAATGGTGGTTAAGACAAAATCCAAAGCTTAATTGCAATGGTTAAAGGCTCCTAAATGTGACTTATTCTCACTAATTACTATATATACAAGCCTTGCAAGCCTCATTCACAACCTAGAACATTACACAAATGGCCAGAGCAAAATCTAAAAAGTGTCAAAAAAAGTGTGAGATCAAAAGGAGTTTTGCAAGCATTTTCAGGCCAAAAGGAGAACGTGACTCTCTTCTTTGCCATACCCTGAAGCTAAAGCAACCCTTGCCACGTCCTAAGGTCCATTATCAAGCACTGTAAGTATTCCCAGGTCCCCCATAATTTCCATGCATTTTTTTCTTTATGTGCTTATGTGCAGGTTCACAAGAAAGGTGCATCATACACCTCACACCCAAACACGCCATGTGTCCTCAAGCATGCATCCAAAGGCCATGAACTGATCCCCACCATGTACCCTGGTCAACCTTGTGCATAGGCAAGCAAAGAAGTCAACGTGGCTTGAAGGAAAATGGGCCACAGCAATGCTAAACAAACTCCCAATTCTGGCCCAAACCCCCCTTGGGTTTGCATTTTTATTTTTATCATTTTATTTCATTTTATTTGCCTTATTTTATTTCTTACTCCTTTTTTATTAACTATTAAAATAATTAATAATTTTCATAAAAAACCAAAAAAAAAAAACTAATATTATTATTATTTATTAATCTCATGTTATTTTTGTAAATAAAATTATGATTAATTAATTAGTTTAAATATGCAACTTTAATCTTTTTCTTAATAACTAAAATAAATTTAGAACTAGGTTTTTTTTCTTCTTTTAATCTTAATTCCTTTTGTTTCATTTTTCATAATAAAAAAACAAAAAAACAAAAAATTTCATTTATTACTATTATTAAATTCACTCTTTTATTTTGTAAATAAATTCTAAATATCATTAATGTAGTTTAATTTAGGTTTAATTTTAATCTCTTCATAATAAATAAAATCAACTTAGACTTAGGCTTTTCTTTTAACATTTTATTTCTTTTTTACTTTATTTCATAAAAACAAAAATACAAAAATATTTTCTTTTAATAAATTAATTAATTAGTTATTAATTTTAATTTTATTAATTACAAAAAATGACAAAAATTTAATTCTTATTTAAAAAAGGGTCAAAACCCTTAGGACATTCCCGATTTAATTCTTTTGCGCGTATTTATTTATTCTGATTATATTCATGTATCTGTACAGAGGATGTAATAGTAATTAGGATTTTATTGCTTTCTTTAATTTTCTGCATTTACTTTTCAAAAACAGGTTTTTGTTTTTGGCGATGTATAGACCCGCGCCTTGTAATAGCTAGATTTACATTTCCGCAATTTACTTTCCGCACCCCTAACTGCTAATATGCCTGCAAGAATGTATGTAAATAAAATCAATCCGTAGCTCACAAATAACATGTACAAAATAAACATTAAGTGAAAAACAACACACATACACATGCCACTTCTAGGGTACGCCTCACTGGTTGCCTCGTACGTGGTCATCAAGTATAGAACGTCTTAGAGGTCGCCCTTTGTCTAAAGATCTAGTTGCCTCGAAACGGTTGCCTCGGATAAAATGATCTAGGACATTAGCGTTACTTCTAAGGTGTCATACCATTGCTTCGGTGACCACACATGTCCCTTAATCGAATTGACCCGAATACCTCCAACGATGGTGCTACCTACCTCTCAATGGTGGGATGACACTATCTAAAGGACTCTTACACAGCCTAATTCCTTAGAGTAGGTAGATTTCTCTTAAGTACTTGCTCTTTTCAAAAAACAAAACAAAAACATCTTTTCACACCTCACACTTTCAAAAGTTTTCAAACAAATTTTTCATACACTCTTGAGGACAGATACAAGAGTTACTTAGAAATTTTTCAAACGAAACTTTTTCAAAACCCACACACACACTTGAAAAGCAAACAAATTTTGAAAACATAAGAGCAAGTACCTAAGATCCCATAGATAACCATGGATAGAAAGGGTGCTAACACCTTCCCTTTCTATAAATCTACCTCCCGAACCGAGAAACATTCTCGAATAAGGAATTTTGCTGTGCTTTTGTCCTTTCCATGTTGGAGAACATAAAAGACGGTGGCGACTCTTGCTTACCGCGACATTTCGCGAAACCAGCTTAAAAAACAGTCAGTTCTATTTCCACCGATCACAGAACTGGCGACTCTGCTGGGGATGATTTAAAGTGAGGTGTACCTTAGGATTAGACCACTCTTTGTTTTCAATTGCTTGCTTTGCTTGATTTAATATTGTGGTCCTATTTTGGGAGTTTCATAGATCCTAACCCGGATCTGGGGAATACCTTCTAGAAAGTAGCAACAAACTGTGAGGAAACTGTGCGGGGTATACCGACACGGTTGAAGCCGTTTGCTACGTTGATGTGGCACTTTGGTGAGTACCGGTAACCCTTGAGTCAAGTCAAAGAGAGTACGGGGCCTCCGTGTGGTGTCATGAAGCATCAACTGACCTTAGGAACCTTACTTGACCATCCTGGCCTCTTTAGGGGTAGTGAGATGACTGACTTTGGTGCAGTCCGAAGTTGGTTGATACTCGATACTACACTCATTAAGGGTTGTTTTCTTGGAATATTTTGATCGCCATTCCAGTGGCTAAATCAAAACAATGAACATAGAAAACAACCCAATGATATTGAGCTTCTTAGAACCCGGTTACTTTTGATAGGACAGGTTTTTGAGCCCACCAACTTCAAGAGGGTAGTACCCCAAACTTCATGCTGGCCTAAACTCTAAGGGCTGTCTTGTGTGACTTGTGTGCTTTCAAACTTGACTACTTGCATGCTTGTTATCTAACACATGAGTTTCTTGCAGGGTTTGTTTACATTCCTTAACCTAGACTCATAACAGGGTTTACTTACATCACTCCACGCATAGCATAACATCATACCATCATACCATTGCGTACATCCTACATAAGGACTAATCCATTTCAAGGACCTCAAAGGCTTGTGATGCAGGTCATGATGTCTAGAAAGGGGCAAAGGGGATTTATTTTCCTCTAGCCAAGGTTGTTCGGAGATCAAAACATGATAACTTGAGTCAGGGGCTATGACCCACTCAATATGGTGAGCCTTGACTCTTGAAGAAGGACTCTCAACAATATGCAGTTCCCTCAATCAAGCCACCGGATTCAAATTCTAACAAATTTTCTTGTCTACCCCATGAGGTCCTTGAAAACATTGCATGCATATCATACATATCATTGCATTACAGGTACCCTTGTTACAGGTCGCTTACCTTCTTCGCTATTTATTTCAGCAGTCATCATGAATCCTGAATCATCCAATGAGAAAGCTATCAAGGCCCTCCAAGCCCAGAACGCCTAGTTCCAGGAGCTGGTCATGAGCTTAGCCTAAGGACAACAAGAATTGAAGACTCTGCTTTTGAATAAAAAGAAGAAGAGGACTGTTTTGTTCAACCCTAGACGCAGATCTGGGAATACACTACAGAATGAAGCTGAGCGGACTACTCCATCTGTTGGGGAAGGCAGTCACCAAGAGGGAAGGGTTCCTAGTCCCGTAGTCTCTGACACCGAGACATATTTCAATGATGAACAGTACCCTCCTACTGAGGACAGGTACAAACAACTGGAGGACGGGTTAAATGCTATGGAGATTCAACGTGTGCCTGGGCTGGACTTTGGGGACCTAGGTTTATCTTTTGGGGTGGTGATCCCTCACAAGTTCAAGGCACCCGCCTTTGTAAAGTACGACGGGGCTTCCTGTCCTAAGCTGCACCTCCGCTCTTATGTAAGGAAGATCCAGCCTTACACTGCAGACAAGAACTTATGGATCCATTTCTTCCAGGAGAGCCTTTCAGGGACTCATCTCGAATGATTCTATCAGCTGGATGGAACCAACATTCGTAACTGGGAGGACTTGGCTAGTGCTTTTTATAAGCAGTATCAGTATAATTCCGACCTCGCTCCTACACGTACCCAACTCCAGGGTATGTCATTAGGAACGGGTGAAGGTTTTAAGGAGTATGCGCAAAGGTGGAGAGACCTGGCTGGCAGGGTGCAGCCACCGTTGACTGACCGTGAACTCGTCGACATGTTCTTGGGGACCCTGCCTGGTCCTTTCTTCAACCATCTGATTGGGAATTCTTCTGCTGGGTTCACAGATCTGATCTTGATCGAGGAGAGGATTGAAGCTGGTATCAAAGCTGGAAAGATTCAAGAAGCTGCACCTGATGATGCTCATAAAAAGCCTTACAGTGGGAAGAAGGAGTCCAATGCTGTGCATAGTAAAAAGGGTCGCCATGATCAACATGTAGGGGCAACCCAGATCTTTAATCCTAGGCCTGCTCAACAAGGACAGGGGCAGCAACGTAAGGAGGTCGCACCCAAGAGAAAGTTCACTAAGATCAACATGTCACTGGATCAAGCGCTACAGCAAATGTTGAAGGCAGGGCTAATTACCTTAAGGGCTCCTCTCCGGAATCCAAACACTTCTGCTCCTAACTATCATCCCAACGATAGGTGCGCATACCATTCTGATAGCCCGGGGCATACTACAGATAACTGTTGGGCTCTGAAGAACAAGGTCCAAGACATGATTGACGCCGGAGAGATTCAGTTTGAAGCACCAGAGACTCCAAACATAATCACTGCTCCTTTGCCCAATCATTGAAGGCTTTTGTTTATTTGAATTCCCGAGTTGTAATTTTTGCTTATACAAACAATTAATGTCATAGCAAACTCTTTTATTTCATTAATACACTGCATATGTCTGTTTTTGAATTAATCCAATTATTTTCACTATATTCAAATTGCTTTCATTTTTTTTGTGATGATCAACGCTCGGTTAATAATTCTAAGCCTCTTGAGGGAAGATGACAAAAACGATACCACAATTTACAGTATGCTTTTGAACAGACCCCGCTGATGAGGTACAGGCATTGTTTCAATTCCTAAACACTGGAGTTATAAGGAAGATAATCCCTCGTCAACCCCTTCGAGCCAAAGAAGTAGGAGTTTTTTCTTTTCGAAAATTAAAACCCTTAATCATAACCTGGGGCAGGGTAGTTTTCTCAGTTGATCCAAGTGCACAACGAATAGCATCAAAGAAGTCCTTCCGAGACGAAAAGACAGTGATGGTTCATATAATCATAAAGACAGGAAGTCGTTATCTCTCAAAGTAAAAGCCCATTAAGTCAAAACCTATGAAGGAGACTTATAAAACTGGGGCATCCCGCTGACTGTAATCACGAAAAGGAACAGTTCAGGCAAAAAACAGGGATAACGAAATCAAAAAAGAAAGAGGTCCTACAAACCCTCAACCAAAAAAGGAATGACTGCCTATTCAAAATAAATTGTCAATATCCGAACCATCATTGGAACATCAGGACAAAGACTCAAACAAGGTCTAACGCACGATCAGCTGAGTTTAGGTTTGAAGAACATCACGAAGAGCGGGTGGGTACAAATAAAATTTGAGCCTTTATCCTTTGTTTCTTAAACCGTGAACCAGGCCACGCTACAACCCTTAAAAGTCCTAGCTGAAGCATGGGTTAGTTCGAAAGCATACTGTTACGAAAGGTATCCTGACTCCTTAAGGCTCGCTGTAAAATAACGAGTTGACATCACATTTTACAAAACTTGCTTGTTTTACTGAAAAAACGCATTTTCAAATAACTTCAAGACAGACATAAGCTTTGCATTTTTAATATAACATTGCTTGCATATGACTATTTGTTTGAACACCATATAAGTTCGCACGACGAATGTCTAATGAACAAAAGAACCTCCAATAAAGGGGCATGGCATGATCATTGTCCAACATCTGGGACAGTTAGGTCAAGATTCGGAGAATCTCTCAAAAGGCCAACCAGCTTGGGGCAAATCTCCATCTGGTTCACTTGGGGCCTTGGACGATCAAACGAAGATTTTCTGGTGGTATGGTAACACTGCACTACTAACAGTGACAACTTCCTGTATCCTAAGAGTATGGACATAGTCGAAAAAATACTATGCATAATCAAAGACCCGCTAGGTTGACACACCTAGGCAAAAATAAGGGCTTCCCGGCGAACCAAAAGGGTTCGGGCAAAAATAAGGGATGAAATGAAAAAAATCTGTACACCCGGCAAGTCGAAAACCTGAAAAGGCGGCTTGGGCAAAAATGGGTATCCCGGTGGACTGAAAACCCGAAAGGGCGGTCCAGCCAAAATTAGGGATTAAAGTGTACGACTATGTCCCGTCATCTCGTCACTTGCCTACCAGAAGAAGATTTGTCGATCGGCAGTTATCAAGCACCTCCACAAGGTATCTTCTTCTCCCACATCAAAAATAGGGGCAATAATGAGTTGTCTAAGCGATCTGGTTGCTCTGTCCACCAAGGTACTAAGGTAGGTTCGGCTGAAGAACATAACCAAGTTACCTCCACCCCGAGCAGAGTTGGTCTCCCATCAACCCTAACAAGGCACAATATCTCTAGCAAGTCAGCAACACTCTCCCCAAGCAGGTTTAGTCTACTGTAGCCTTAAGGAAGTTTGGGCATCCCCAGAAAATCTCAATATTCCCCAGCGGAGTATACAGATATTCCTAAGCAAGCATCCCCGGCAGTCTTGATCTAAGATTGTTCCCCGGCAGAATACAAGACATCCAGTGGAGCCACTTCCCCAGTACAGTCCAAGAGTTTCCCCAATAGAGTTGAATCAATCTCCCCAGTAGATTCTTGAAGCTTATCCCCAGTAGATTCTGGAAGCTTATCCCTCGCAGAATATGAACGTCTCTCCCCGACTTTATTCAAAGGTTATTCCCTACCAGGGTATAACTGGGTTATCCTCAGCTAATTGCAACAGAAAGATCATCCTCGGCGCAGCTCTTCCTACCCCCCAGCGGAGTTCATCAAATCCCCAACATAACTTATCAACGGTATCTCCAGCGGAGTTATCATCAAATCTCAGGAAAGTATCTCTTCCCACAGAGTAATTCCCCGCAGAGTAATCTCTCCAGCAAGTTTATTCCTCAACGGAGTCATCTTCTCCTACCGGTTTATTCTTACAACCGTCGTCCCCAGCAGAAATGAATAGCTCTACTATCCAAACATCAGCCCAGGATTCAACAAATTCCCGACATTCGTCAAGGATTTATTTTCCCAGACGAGAATACATTCATAAACATCACATCTTCATACATTATAGCATGCATACGCATCATACAACACAAATCTCATTTATTTTTGAGAACATCTTAAAATCATGCAATTCATGCATCATGACATTGCATACGACTAATACTTTGCCTTTTCAGGAAAAAGTCAATCAAAAGATGATTACCATCTACCTTTACAGTTCCAGATCAACACCGGTAACAAGCCAGGAAAATTCTGTGGACGACTGATCGTGGGTTAATATCCGAAACCAAACAAGACAATTATCTACTTGATCATCCTCGGGCAACCCTACACCGGTTCCCTTTCTTCCAGAAGAAGTCTTACACGGACTTATCATCAAAGTAACCCTACACTGGTTCCTTTTCTTTTAGAAGAAGTCTTACACGGACTTATCATCAAAGTAACCCTACATCGGTTCCTTTTCTTCCAGAAGAAGTCTTACACGGACTTATCATCAAAGTAACCCTACACCGGTTCCTTTTCTTTCAGAAAAAGTTTTACACGAACTTATCCTGCAGTAACCTTACCACGATTCCTCCAGAAGTCTTACACGGACTTATCTCAAGATGATATTACCCCGGTTCATCAAGAAGTTTTACACGAACTTATCCTGCAGTAACCTTACCCCGGTTCCTCCAGAAGTCTTACACGGACTTATCTCAAGATGACCTTACCCCGATTCATCCAGAAGTCTTACACGAACTTATCTCGAAGTAACCTTACCCCGGTTCCTCCAGAAGTCTTACACGGACTTATCTCAAGATGACCTTACCCCGGTTCATCCAGAAGTTTTACACGAACTTATCCTGCAGTAACCTTACCCCGGTTCCTCCAGAAGTCTTACACGGACTTATCTCAAGATGACCTTACCTCGGTTCATCCAGAAGTCTTACACGGACTTATCCCGAAGTAACCTTACCCCGGTTCCTCCAGAAGTCTTACACGGACTTATCTCAAGATGACCTTACCCCGGTTCATCCAGAAGTTTTACACGAACTTATCCTGCAGTAACCTTACCCCGGTTCCTCCAGAAGTGTTACACGGACTTATCTCAAGATGATCTTACCCCGGTTCATCCAGAAGTTTTACACGAACTTATCCTGCAGTAACCTTACCCCGGTTCCTCCAGAAGTCTTACACGGACTTATCTCAACATGACCTTACCCCGGTTCATCCATAAGTCTTACACGGACTTATCCCGAAGTAACCTTACCCCGGTTCCTCCAGAAGTCTTACACGGACTTATCCCGAAGTAACCTTACCCCGGTTCCTCCAGAAGTTTTACACGAACTTATCCCGAAGAAACCCTACACAGGTTCTCTCTCTCCAGACGTAGTTTTACACGGGCTCGTCGTCAAAGAAACCCTACACAGGTTCTCTCTTCCCAAAGATGCAGTTTTACACGGACTCGTCATCAGAAACCCTACCCAGGTTTTACTTCTTCCAGGATGCAGTTTTACACGGGCTCATCATCAAAGTAACCCCACACAGGTTCCCTTCTCAAACTCCAGACGTAGTTTTACACGGACTCGTCATCAGTAAACCCTACACAGGTTTCCTTCTCAGATCTAGATGCGGTTTTACACGGACTCGTCATCAAAGTAACCCTACACAGGTTCCTTCTCCATTTCAGATGCAGTCTTATACGGACTCATTATCAGTAAACCTTACACAGGTTTCCTTCCTTCTAAGATGTAGTTTTACACGAGCTCATCATCGGTCAACCCTACACAGGTTTCCTTCCTCCAAAGATGCAGTTTTACACGAGCTCATCATCAGTCAACCCTACACAGGTTCCCTCTTTCAACTTACAAAAATTACAGTTCAACAGACCACCTCCAGATGGTATCTATAAGCCCATCCACCTACCAACAGTCTCCAAATGGAATCTATAAGCCCATTCCCGACAAGGTTCTGTCACAACTCCAGATGGCATCTATAAGCCCATCCTCCTATCCACCATCTCTCCAAATGGCATCTGTAAGCCCATTCCCGCCATCACACTGCTGATACTCTACTATGCGAGTGCAAATTTCTGGGCACTCTAGTGTTCAATCATCTTCCACCCTCGGATCACAAAGGCACACAAGCCAATCTACATCCTCAGGTCTAAGAAGATTGAACAGGGGCAACTGTTGTACCCCAAAATTTGCCCTCCCATATTCTTCAAAGTTTTGACAAGCATCATCTCCATTTGCTCAAGTCTACTCAAGGGTTGCACAGTTCAAACCACCCTCCTAAGCCAGTCAAATTAGGGTTTTGGTTATTGCAAGGAAGTTGAGGTTTTCAAGGGCTCAATCAAGTCCCACATGCCTATAAACATTGTCAAGCACCTACATGTCAAGTTTCAAGGCTCACAAGGTCAAGTTGCACAGTCAAAAACCCTAATTGCTTCACAATCAACTACATGGGCAAAATGGTCATTTGGCAGTCAAAAGTCAAAATTTTTGGTCAACATCTTATTTTGAAGCCACAATCATCATTTGGTCAAATCTTGACCATGATTTCACAAGAATGGCTCAAAAATCATCAAGGTGTCAAGAGTTTCTATTTTTGGGCAGCTGAAAAGTCAACTGTAACTTGACCAAGGCATAACTTTTTCATGGTTCATCAGAAAAATCCCATCCAATGCTTATTTTGAAGGGGATGACATTTCCTACAACTCATCTTCACATTCCAAGTCCAATAAATTCTCTCACAAAAAGTTATCAATTTCAACATTATAGGTCATTTTCAAAAGTCAACAAAAAGGCACTTTAAGTCAAAGACCATAACTTGATATTGGTAAATCAAAATGACATGGGACCAAAGGCATTGGTTAGAGGACTTCAAGACCTTTCCAAAATGTCAAAGAACATGTTCATATGATCAAAATTGAGCAAGATATGCATTGGAGAAGTTGGGAAATTTTTGTGAAATGGCAAAAGTCAACTATCCTTGAAAATTTAATTTTTGACAAAAGGGCCCACTTTTTTCCACTTGATTCATCCTTGTCATGCCACCCACGTGTCCCATGATCAATTTCAAGACCAAATAATTAATTTTTCTATTTTTATTTAATTTTTATGGATTTAATTCATTTTAATCCATAATAATTCAAGTAAATCTAAAAAAATTAATTAAATGGTATCTTATGGTTTGAATAGCCTTCATGAAGCATTTGAAACCTACCAATTTCGTGCTAAGCTCATTTAGGCATGAAAATTCAAATTTTGAACAAGCTTTGAAAGGCCTTTAATGGTGGTTAAGACAAAATCCAAAGCTTAATTGCAATGGTTAAAGGCTCCTAAATGTTACTTATTCTCACTCATTACTATATATACAAGCCTTGCAAGCCTCATTCACAACCTAGAACATTACACAAACGGCCATAGAAAAATCCAAAAAGTGTCAAAAAAAGTGTGAGATCAAAAGGAGTTTTGCAAGCATTTTCAGGCCAAAAGGAGAACGTGACTCTCTTCTTTACCATACCCTGAAGCTAAAGCAACCCTTGCCACATCCTAAGGTCCATTATCAAGCACTATAAGTATTCCCAGGTCCCCCATAATTTCCATGCATTTTTTCTTTATGTGCTTATGTGCAGGTTCACAAGAAAGGTGCATCATACACCTCACACCCAAACACGCCATGTGTCCTCAAGCATGCATCCAAAGGCCATGAACTGATCCCCACCATGTACCCTGGTCAACCTTGTGCATAGGCAAGCAAAGAAGTCAACGTGGCTTGAAGGCAAATGGGCCACAACAATGCTAAACAAACTCCCAATTCTGGCCCAAACCCCCCTTGGGTTTGCATTTTTATTTTTGTCATTTTATTTCATTTTATTTGCCTTATTTTATTTCTTACTCCTTTTTTATTAACTATTAACATAATTAATATTTTTCATAAAAAACCAAAAAAATAACTAATATTATTATTATTTATTAATCTCATGTTATTTTTGTAAATAAAATTATGATTAATTAATTAGTTTAAATATGCAACTTTAATCTTTTTCTTAATAACTAAAATAAATTTAGAACTAGGTTTTTTTCTTCTTTTAATCTTAATTCCTTTTGTTTCATTTTTCATAATAAAAAAATAAAAAAAAACAAAATATTTCATTTATTACTATTATTAAATTCACTCTTTTATTTTGTAAATAAATTCTAAATATCATTAATGTAGTTTAATTTAGGTTTAATTTTAATCTCTTCATAATAAATAAAATCAACTTAGACTTAGGCTTTTCTTTTAACATTTTATTTATTTTTTACTTTATTTCATAAAAACATAAAAATACAAAAATATTTTCTTTTAATAAATTAATTAATTAGTTATTAATTTTAATTTCATTAATTACAAAAAATGACAAAAATTTAATTCTTATTCAAAAAAGGGTCAAAACCCTTAGGATGTTCCCGATTTAATTCTTTTGCGTGTATTTATTTATTCTGATTATATTCATGTATCTGTACAGAGGATGTAATAGTAATTAGGATTTTATTGCTTTCTTTAATTTTCTGCATTTACTTTTCAAAAACGGGTTTTTGTTTTTGGCGATGTATAGATCCGCGCCTTGTAATAGCTAGATTTACATTTCCGCAATTTACTTTCCGCACCCCTAACTGCTAATATGCCTGCAAGATTGTATGTAAATAAAATCAATCTGTAGCTCACAAATAACATGTACAAAATAAACATTAACTGAAAAAACAACACACATGCACATGCCACTTCTAGGGTACGCCTCACTGGTTGCCTCGTACGTGGTCATTAAGTATAGGACGTCTTAGAGGTCGCCCTTTGTCTAAAGATCCAGTTGCCTCGAAACGGTTGCCTCGGATAAAAGGATCTAGGACATTAGGGTTACTTCTAAGGTGTCCTACCATTGCTTCGGTGACCACACATGTCCCTTAATTGAATTGACCCGAATACCTCCAACGATGGTGCTACCTACCTCTCAATGGTGGGATGGCACTATCTAAAGGACTCTTACACAACCTAATTCCTTAGAGTAGGTAGATTTCTCTTAAGTACTTGCTCTTTTCAAAAAACAAAACAAAAACATCTTTTCACACCTCACACTTTCAAAAGTTTTCAAACAAATTTTTCATACACTCTTGAGGACAGATACAAGAGTTACTTAGAAATTTTTCAAACGAAACTTTTTCAAAACCCACACACACACTTGAAAAGCAAACAAATTTTGAAAACATAAGAGCAAGTACCTAAGAGCCCATGGATAACCATGGATAGAAAGGGTGCTAACACCTTCCCTTTCTATAAATCTACCTCCCGAACCGAGAAACATTCTCGAATAAGGAATTTTGCTGTGCTTTTGTCCTTTCCATGTTGGAGAACATAAAATACGGTGACGACTCTTGCTTACCGCGACATTTCGCGAAACCAGCTTTAAAAACAGTCAGTTCTATTTCCACCGATCACACCGTCAGGTCAGACACAATCGCAAAAACTGTCCGAATTGGGCGTCTGGCTCGACCACATAAATATTGTAATACATAAAATCTTTTCATAATTGTGTTGTAAACATTTGGGTTTTCCGTTAACATATTTTGCTACAATTAATAAAACGCGTACAACAATAATTAACGATATTCAATATAGGAAATTACAACTGTTAACACAATTTCATCTGACCCATGCATCATCAAGATTACATCACTGTATGTTTTGACTTCCTCCAACCACACATTAGGTCTTCCTGTCGCATGTGAGGTTGTTGTTCGTTTTCGCTGGATCCTTCGAATTTTTCCCCCCTCCGCAATGTCTCCATCTAGCCACCGCATCAATCCCGCTTCAGACGCTCCATGGAGTGAATGTGCCAGAATTTCATTTTCATCGCAGGTTTTGTGGCGGAGAAGATAACGTAACCATCTCTGCTAAAAATCATAGGCGACGTCATGACGCAAATAACGGAGTACAAAATAAAAATACAGTGCGAGAAAGTGTGAGAAATTTCGTAGAAACGGACGAATTATTTATAAAATAGAATTTTGCCCTAGTTTTGCCCTAGGAGCCAAGTGAGATGGCGCCTCCTCTCACTTTTAAGGAGCATGCGCCATCTCACTTGGCTAAAAGCCAAGGGAGGCGCCAAGTGAGATGGAGCCTAGGGCAAAACCCTAGGTGGAGGCGCCAAGTGAGATGGCTCCTCCTTTGGGGAGTCATCTGAAACATGGTTATTTGCGTAATTTTTTCCGAAACCCGGTTATTTGCGAAATATTATTTTAATACATGGTTATTAATAAAAAAAATTCGCAGTCTACCCCAAATCAGGGTTTTGTGTTGCATCAAGATACTTGAGTCCAAATGATCTCAAGTTCTCCCCAAGTTCCTAATATGTTCTCAAGATCATCCATGCCAAATTTCAAGCCTTGCAGAGGAAGTTTGCTCAGTCAATTGCTCAAAGGGTCCAAAAATCGACTGTGTTAGGGCAAAAGTCAACTGTGACCTAAATACAGTCAAACTTCAAGATTTTTTGTAAACATTATCATTTTGAAGGATATTTCATCATTTTATCAAGGGTTGATCATGATTCATCAAGGATTGCTCAAAATTCATCAAGACTCAAAAGTTGCTAAATTAGGGATTTGCAGGAAAAGTCAACTCAACTTTGACCAAGTATAACTTTCTCATACTTTATTAGAAATGACCAATCAAAATATCATTTTAAAGAAGATGCAATTTCCTACAATCAATCTTCATACCACAAGATCAAAAAATGCCTTCACAAGAAGTTATAAATTTGGACATTATAGATCATTTTTGAAAGTCAACAAAAACACCTTTCTTGCCAAAGATTATAACTTGAGCATGGAATATAAAAATGAGATGAGACCAAAAGAGTTGGTTAGAGGACATCTCAAGCTTTCTAAAAAGTCCAAGAACACTTCCAAAAGTTCAAAATTGAAGAAGTTATACATTGTTGAATTTGGACATTTTTGCAAAATTGCCAAAAGTCAACTATCCTCAAAACTTCAAATTTTGTCAAATGGGCCCATTCTTTTCCACTTGATTTGAGCTTGCATCATTGCCCACGTGTCCTAGCTTCAGCCATGAGCCCATATCTTATTTTTATTATTTTATTTGATTTTTTATTGAATTTATTCATTTTAAATCAAATTAAATCATATAAAATCCCAAACTTTGATTACATGAGATCTTTTGGATATTTTAGGTTGTAATTATCATCAATATCATCATCAAACTCGAATCTCACAATACCATGTGCAAAAAGATTGAAAATTGGCAAATTTGGAAAGGTTAATAATGGAGATCAAATCAAATATGTGTGCATTGATTTAGAGAGATTCAAGCCATAATTGTTACCCTAACACAATATGCACTACATAAACAAGCCAAAGGGACGTGAATAAGGGAGGGAGGCTGCAGAAAAAGGCAATACAAAAGTTGAAAAAATTCACTAAAAAGTGTGGAATCAAATTCATAGCTAGAGACATTTTCAGGACTTTGCAAGCATCCTAATCGATTCCTGGACGTTCACTGAAGCGAAACCAATCCAAAGCAAGCTTCCACGCACACCACAACACACTGTAAGTGTCAAGATAATCCGCTCTGTTCTTGAAATCGTGATTCATCATTCTTGCATCATTTGAGTAAATTGTTGGTATATTTGAAATCCTCATAACATTTCCAAACTCTTGGTATTATTCAATTTTGTTTATCTGACCTATACTGCAAAATACCATAGCTAGGGTTTCGTGGATATTTTTGGGTGTTTCTGTTTCAGGGATAATTGGCCATCAAGAAGGGTATGGTTGTGACCGGGATGATGAGACGAGCACAACCATGCCCTTAGAATTCATTTTCATGGCTTACAGTGGATTTTGGAGTATGCATGACTTGTAGTGACGGTCTGTGTCTGTGGCTATAGGTTTTACAGGGTTTTAGCCACGAATGGGAGGTTGAAGACGATGCGTGGCAAGGCGTGGTTGGCCCATTCAAATCACGCGTGCATATTTTTTTGTTCTGACCAATAATTACTTTTTTGTTATATTATTATTATTATGTAATATATTAACAAATGAATCAAGGCAGTGTAGTGGCAAGGGGAACGTTCAATGATCATCAGGACCTGGGTTCGAATCCCAGGTCCTTCACTTCTTTGATATTTTTATTTTCCATGTGATCACATGTACCTCCAAGCGCGTAGCCCTACCATGGTCCATCAATCCTCCAATGGCCAGATGGCCAAAGGTCAAATCTGGTGGCCAAGAGCTAAAAGTCCACCATGGAGCCAAGTCAACGCGTGTACACCAAATCTACAAAGTCAACAGGGCCAGCGTTCTTGGGCCACAGAATTGCTGCTCAAACACCCTAAATCAGGCCCAAACCCCTTTCTTTTTCTATTCTATTTATTTAGTTTTATTAATTGTTTTTATTGTTTTATTTAATTTACTAACCAATTAAAAAATTCTTTTTTCTATAAAATAAAATCACCAAAAACATTTTCATTTAATTAAATTTTAACTTTTATTTATTTTTAATAAATACTAATTAATTGATTTAGGTTTTAATTAGGATAACTTTAATATGTTTTTTGTAAATAATTAAAATTAAATTAGACTTAATTAGGTTTTTACTAATTCAATTAATTTTATTTTATTTCTTAAAACAACACAAAAAACCCAAAAATAATTTATTTTTATTAATTAATTTAATTAATTTAATTTAAGTTAATTTCTCTTTTAAAATAAAAAACCAAAAAAAAGAGATGTTTTCTTCAAAGGGTCAAAACCCTAATTTGCGCTCGATTTAATTTCCCACACGCGATTTATTTATTTCATCATATTAATGTACTTGCCTCCAGTTTGTAATAGTTAATAGGACCTTTTATTTATTTTTTATCGCTTTATTTATTTTTAAAGGGTTTGTCTTTGGCAATGTAAATACCCGACGCCTTGTAATTTAAATTCCGCAATTTATTTTCCGCAAATTATAACTGTAGGTATTTGATAATAGGATGGCATGACAAGACTGAATGTTTTAACCTAAAATCAACTTAGATCACCCATAACATGTACAAAGACAAAAATAACTGAAAATGACACACCTGCACATGCGCACTCTTAAGGTACACCCCACTTGATTGCCTTCGTACACGGTCATTGAGTATAGGTCACTTTAGAGGTCATCCTCTTGTCTAAAGATCATAGTCGCCTCAAAACGGTTGCCTCGGATATTGTTTCCTCAAACAAATGATCTAAGACATTAGGGTTACCACTAAGGCATCCTAACATTGCTTTAGTGACCGTAAGTCCCTCATTCGAATTGACCCTCAAACTCCAACGACGGTGCTACCTACTCATTCATAGTGGGATAGCATTGTCTAAAGGACATTAGCATAGAACGATTCCTTTTTCGAGTAGGTAGATGGTTCTTAGATACTTGCTCTTTCAAAAACAAAATCTTTTTCACACTTACACTCCTTTTCAAACAAAGTTTTCAAAAACACTTCATACGCTCTTGAGGACAGAAGCAAGAGTTAAATCGAAGTTTCAAATAAAAACTTTTTTCAAACCCACAAGCACAAAGAAAACAATTTTGAAAACAATTGAGCAAGTACCTAAGAGCCCGTGGATAACCACGGATAGAAAGGGTACTAACACCTTCCCTTTCTATAATCTACCCCCCGAACCCGAGAAATATCTCGAAAAAGGAATTTTTCTGTGCTTTTTTCCTTTCCTTGTTGGATAAAATAAAAGTCGGTGGCGAATCTTGCTTACCGCGACATTTTGCAAAAACAAACGCAAAACGCAAACCAGCATTCCAAAAAAAGTCAGTTCTTCCCACCATATCACAGAACTGGCGACTCTGTTGGGGACGCTTAGTAAGTGGGGTGTACCTTAGGAATAGTTCATATTATTTTCAATTGCTTGATTTGTATGCTTTATCTTTGTGGGATTGAATCGGAGTTACTATAGATCCTAACCCGGATCTGGGGGATACCCTTTAGGTAAGTAGCAATAAAATGTGAGGGAACTGTACGGTGTAGACCGATACGGTTGAAGCAGTAGCTACGTTGGTGTGGCAGTTTAGTTTGTATCGATATCCCTTGTGGCGCAACGAGGAGAATATGGGTCTTCTAAGGGGTCATTAAGCACCAACTGACCTTGGAACCTTTAAATTGACCAACTTGGCCATAGAATAGTAGCAGTATGCTACACTCATTGAGACTAAACTCTCGCGATGATTCTGGCCGCAAGAAAAGGTTGCTAAACTGGAATTATGACCGATCAAGGGTAGTCAGTGATATTGAGATCCTCTAGAACCCGGTTACTATTTTTAGGACAGGTTTAAACCAACTAAACTGAAAGAGGGTAGTACCTAAGCTCCTTGCTAGCCTGAAATCTAAGGGCTCTCTGTGTGACTTGTGTGCCTTTACCATGTTTGCTATTTGTGGATACTTGTGGTGTGCTTTCTATCATGTCATCATGACATCATAACATTGCATACATCTTGCATTGGACTAACCTATTTCAAAGACAGAAGGGATTCATCTTTGTTCTGTTTTGTAGGTCATAACACCCATGCGTAGGAATACCATTCGGATCAACTTTGTCCAGGTTCCCACTCAGCTTAAGGAGTTGGTTGCAAAGATGTCAGATACTACCTCCTTTATCAGAAGACATGGTCACCTCTTGGGTTTGGTCCCTTCCAAATTGGACGAACAGATGATGAGTGTCCTAGTCCAGTCCTTTGATCCACTGTACCATTGCTTTACTTTTCAGGACTACCAGTTGGTCCCCACCTTGGAAGAGTTCTCCGATATGCTTGTTATCTCTATTCTGGAGCAGACCCTGTTCACAGGTTGGGAGAAGATCCTTAGGCCGGAAGAGATTGCTTCATCCCTCCATCTGACAAAGGATGAGGTAATGTCTAATTGGGAAACTCGTAGTGGAGCAAAGGGCTTTCTGACTAAATTCTTGATCGGTAAAGATAATCAATTCTGGGACAGTCTAGACTTCCAGGCATTTGAAGACATTTTGGCTTTTCTCATATATGGTTTGGTATTGTTTCCTAACTCAGATGCTTTCGTCGACGTGAATGCAATGAATATTTTCATATCCGGTAATCCTGTGCCCACTCTCTTGGGTGACATTCTTCACTCTCTTTATGCCCGTACTGCTTGGAAGCGGGGAACCCTGATGTGCTGTGCGCCATTGCTGGAGAGGTGGTTTATTTCTCACCTCCCCAAATCAATTCTGAAGAAAAAGGAAGGCATGGGCTGGGCCTATAGGATTATGTCTCTCTCCCACAATGACATCATTTGGACTACCAAGGGTATGGAAGATGTGGCTATTATTGATTGTTGTGGGGAATACCCCAATGTCCCACTAATAGGAACCAACAGAGGAATCACCTATAATCCGTGCTTGGTCTTACGTCAATTTGGGCGAGCTAGAAGGGAAGGACCTCATGAGTTGCTAATGCCAAGTATTGTCTTTGATTTCCAAGGGGATAGTGACGAGCAACGCCGCAGATTCATAAGAGCTTGGGATAGAGTACACAGGTCTGATCCGCACGAGCTGGGTGCAAAGACTTCTCTTCTGATGGATCCATATCTCCGATGGGTTCGTATCCGTGCCCAAAATCTGGGAATGCCGTACGAGGCCGTCTTGCCTATCATTGTTGAAGTTATTGATGAAGAAGGGGTTCCTCCTACCATTCTCCATCCATACATGCCTACTGATATTGGGGCATTGAAGAGATCGTGGATGCAGCTGAGAGAAGAGCAGGATACTTACCGAGAAAAGTATCACGAACAAGAGCAGAAGATTCAGAAGTTGACTAGACAGATGGAGAACGAGCGGATCCTCAATGACTATGTCCGCACCGACAAGAAACGACCATGGGAGCACTGATTGTCTTTTGATTATTTCTAGTTTTTGATTTACTTTTCAGTTTTTCTTTCTTGTAATGCCTTAAAGGCGTCTGTTGAACAATTGAATTTCAAAGTTTATCTAATAAAAGTGTGTTTCATTTTTTGTTTATGAATTTGAATATCTCGACGTCTTTGAAATCATATCATACGCATTTCATTCCATGCACCTCATAACAGGTACCCGTACAGGTTTTCTCATCTTCTTCACTGTTTATTTCAGCATCATGTCTTCTGAACCATCGACTGAACAAGCAATCAAGACCCTACAGGCTCAAAACGCCCAGTTCCAAGAGTTGTTCATGAGTTTAGCTAAGGGTCAGCAAGATCTGAAGACCCTTATCCTGAAAGAGAAGAAGAAGAAGAAGAAGACGGTCCTGTTCAATATGGGTCGCAGATTCGGAAATGACTTACGAGAAGAGGTTGATTTGACCCCCTCATCTGGAGGGAAAGATAATCAGGAAGAAAGGAGGGCTCCTAGCCCTGTGGTTTCAGACAACGAGACGGACTTTGACGAAGACCAGTATCCTCCGGCTGAGGATAGATATAAGCAACTGGAAGACCGGTTGAGTGTGATGGAAGCTCAGAAAGTGCCTAGTCTATACTTTGGTGATCTGGGTCTGTCATCTGGGGTGGTAATTCCCCACAAGTTCAAAGCACCAATCTTTGCTAAATACGACGGGGTTTCTTGCCCAAAACTGCACCTCCGTTTGTATGTTAGGAAGATTCAGCCATACACCGCTGACAAGAATCTCTGGATCCATTTCTTTCAAGACAATCTTTCAGGGACTCAGCTAGAATGGTTTTACCAGATAAAAGGAGCTAGCATCCGTAGTTGGGAAGATTTGGCTGATGCTTTCTACAAGCAGTACCAATACAATGCCGACCTCGCTCCCACGCGTACCCAACTCCAGGGTATGTCAATGGGTGCGGGTGAAGGTTTCAAAGATTATGCTCAGAAGTGGAGGGACCTCGCTGGTAGAGTGCAACCACCCTTGGCTGATCGGGAGCTTGTGGACATGTTTCTGGGGACCTTGTCTGGTCCGTATTTCAACCATCTGATTGGAAGTTCGTCATCCGGGTTCACAGAGCTGATTATTATTGGGGAAAGGATTGAGGCCGGTATCAAATCCGGTAAAATACAGAAGGGTGATTCATCAGGCACCGAGAAGAAGCCTTTTAAGAAAGAGTCGAGTGCAGTTTATAGTTCAAAAAGTCAGAATAGACCTGAACGCTGCCAAGCTGTTAATGCGGTGGTTATATCAAGACCTGCTGGTGCTCCTCAACGCAACAATCAGTCAAGGGCCGAGAGACCGTGAAGACAATTCACTCAGCTCAACATGACTTTATCCCAGATTCTGCCGCAGTTATTAAAGACCAATCTGGTGATTCCAAGGGAGGCCCCGAAGAATCCAAATACAACATCACCGAAGTACGATCCGAATGCCCACTGTGCTTTTCACTCTGATAGCCTGGGGAATGATACGGATGACTGCTGGGTCTTGAAGAACAAGGTACAGGACTTGATTGATGCCAAGGAGATCGAGTTCGGAGCACCAGAAAAGCCTAAACATGACGCAGGGGTGAATGCTATCGGGGATGACGATGATGAAGAATTTGATATTGACAGATGAATATACCCAACTGTGGATGGTGGATTAAGAAACTGGACAACAAAGGATTCTATGACCGTTTCTATTATCACCCAGTAATGAGACTTTTTGTTTTGTATCTGTAACAAACAATGTTTAAACTTTATGGCCCGGTGTCTTACCCGGGGCACCGTGGCTTCATTTGTGAGGGCTTTATGTGTGTCATATACATATATCATTAATAAAATCCTTGGACGTTTCTTGCATTTCAAATTTTGCGCTCCTTGTTTTTCTTTTATTATATATTGCAAAACAACTATTTTACACACACTCACATATACAGGTCTACATCCACTCTGGATATCACTGGTAACAACTCTGCTACTGCCAATTATGACTTTTAAAGTCCGATCAACTTAGCCGAAGACGAAGGTGAAGATGATTACGAAGTGCCTGGTGAACTTGCAAGATTGCTACTCCAGGAAGAGAGGGATATTCAGCCGCATGAAGAGCCAGTTGAATCAGTAAATCTGGGTACAGAGGTAGACAAGAAAGAGGTCAAGATTGGTGCAAATCTGGAAACTAGCGTTAAACAACAGTTGATTCAGATGTTGCGTGACTATGTGGAGATCTTTGCCTGGTCTTATGAAGATATGCTTGGGTTGGATACCGATATTGTGGTTCACCGCCTGCCTACCAAGGAAGACTGTCCTCCAGTGAAACAAAAAGTCCGCCGAATGCGCCCAGAGATGTCTGAGAAAATCAAGGCTGAAGTGATGAAACAGTTTGACGCCGGTTTTCTAGCAGTTACTTCTTACCCGTAGTGAGTTGCCAACGTGGTTCCGGTGCCGAAGAAGGATGGTAAGGTTCGAATGTGGGTTGACTATAGGGATCTGAATAGAATAAGCCCCAAGGATGATTTCCCTCTACCTCATATCGACGTTCTGGTTGACAACACCGCACAGCATAAGGTCTTCTCCTTTATGGACGGTTTATCCGGTTATAATCAGATTAAGATGGCTCCCGAAGACATGGAGAAGACAACTTTTGTTACTCAGTGGGGTACCTTTTTCTACAAGGTCATGCCTTTTGGATTGAAGAACGCTGGGGCAACGTATCACCGTGCCTTGGTCGCTTTGTTCCATGACATGATCCATCATGAGATTGAGGTATACGTCGACGACATGATTGCAAGATCCCAAACTGAGGAAGAACATTTGGACCACCTTCAGAAGTTATTTGACAGGTTGAAGTTGTACAAATTGAGGTTAAACCCGAACAAGTGCACCTTCGGGGTGAGATCTGGTAAGCTGTTGGGTTTCGTCGTAAGCGATAAAGGTATTCAAGTGGATCCTGCAAAGGTGAAGGCTATACAGGAAATGCCAGCTCCCCGAACAGAAAAATAAGTCAGAGGCTTTCTGGGACGTCTGAACTACATTTCCCGATTCATCTCGCATCTGACTGCTACTTGTGAACCAATCTTCAAGCTACTGAAGAAAGATCAAGTGGTAAGATGGAACGATGAATGTCAGGCCGCTTTCGAAAGGATCAAAGAGTATCTCCAAGAGCCTCCTATTCTGATGCCTCCAGTTGAAGGGATACCTTTGATCTTATACTTGACATTACTCGACAACTCAATGGGGTGCATGCTGGGGCAGCATGACGAGTCTGGCCGAAAAGAGCATGCTATTTATTACCTTAGCAAAAATTTCACCAACTGCGAGACCCGATACTCGTTGCTTGAGAAAACTTGCTGCGCTTTGGCATGGGCTGCTCGCCGGCTGAGACAGTATATGCTAACTCACACCACTTTGTTGATATCAAAGATGGATCCAATCAAGTATATCTTCGAAAAGCCTGCCTTATCCGGAAGAATAGCAAGATGGCAGATGATCTTGACTGAGTATGACATCCAGTACACGACCCAAAAGGCAATCAAGGGAAGTGTGTTGGCAGACCATTTGGCACACCAGGCAGTGGATGATTACCAGTCTATGAACTTCTAATTCCCGGATGAGAATATCATGTTGGTAACTGATTGTGAGACACCTGGACCGGATGAAGGACCTGAGGAAGGATCCCGATGGTCTATGTACTTTGATGGAGCTTCAAACGCTTTGGGTAACGACATTGGCACCGTGATCATATCTCCTAAAGGTTCTCATACTCCGTTTACCGCCCGACTACGTTTCAACTGCACCAACAATATGGCGAGTATGAAGCATGCATCATGGGTCTTCGAGCAGCAATTGACCTAAGGATTAATTTTCTGAGTGTCTTCGGAGATTCCGCTCTCGTGATCAGCCAGATCAAAGGCGAGTGGGATACGAAACACCCTAATCTTATTCCTTACAAGGAGTATGTGTTGACATTACTTCCCCATTTTGAGGAGATAACCTTTGAACACTTCCCTAGAGAGGAGAATCAGTTGGTGGACGAGATGGCTACAATGTCTTCCATGTTCAAAGTCAATTGGGACAACGAGGCTCCCCGAATTATCATTGAAATATTGGACGAACCTGCACATTGCTGTGACATTGAGACTGAAGAGGTAACAGAAAATCCCTGGTTTCATGAAGTGAAGAGGTATCTTGAGACTCAAGAATACCCTGAGGGTGCATCTGTTAATGACAAGAAGTTTCTAAGGAGGTTCGCGGCGAAGTTCTTCATCAGCAATGGTATTCTTTACAAGCGCAACCATGATTCAACCTTACTGCGATGTATGGATAAGAACGAGGCAGAAAGGATCATGGTAGATTTACATGAAGGTACTTTCGGAACCCATTCCAATGGACACACCATGGAAAAGAAAATCCTTCGGGAAGGATACTATTGGTCCACCATGGAAGCTGATTGTTATCAGCATTCTCGGACCTGTCACAAGTGCCAAGTCTATGCTGACAAGGTGCACATACCTCCAGTACCTCTGAACGTCTTGACAGCTCCGTGGCCTTTTGCAATGTGGGGCATTGATATGATCGGCGAGATCAGACCTACAACATCCAACGGGCATCGCTTCATCCTAGTAGCTATTGATTAATTTATGAAGTGGGTTGAAGCAGCTTCCTTTGCTACAGTAACCAAGAACGTCGTGGCACGGTTCATTCGGCACAATTTGATTTGTCGATACGGTGTACCAGAGAGGATCATTACGGACAATGGTATAAATCTCAACAATAAGATAATCACCGAGCTCTGCAGGCAGTTCAAGATACAGCATCACAACTCTTCTCCCTATCGACCGAAGATGAATGGGGTTGTCGGAGCGGCTAATAAGAATATTAAGAAGATTGTGCAGAAGATGACAGTGACATACAAATACTGGCACGAGATGTTACTGTTTTCTCTTCATGGGTACCGTACCTCAGCGAGGATGTCAACAGGGAAACCCCTTATTCCTTGGTATATGGCATGGCGGCCGTATTGCCCATTGAAGTTTAGATACCCTCTCTTCGAATCATGAAGGATGCAGGTTTGAGCGAAGATGACTGGATCCAAACCCGACTTGATCAACTGAACCTAATTAACGAAAAGAGACTTACTGCTATTTGTCATGATCAAACGTATCAAAAATGGATGATCAAGACATTTAACAAGAAAGTTAGACGACAAGAGTATCAAGTTGGGGACCTGGTTATCAAGCGCATCATACTACCTCAAGGTGATCCCAGGGGAAAATGGACCCCTACTTACGAAGGGCCATTTGTGGTCAAAAACATTTTCTCAGGAGGAGCTATAATTCTAACCACCATGGATGGTGACGACCTTCCTCACCCTGTCAATGCAGACATAGTGAAAAGATACTACGCATAATCAAAGACCCACTAGGTCGACTGGCCTAGGCAAAAATAAGGGCTTCCCGGCGAACCAAAAGGGTTCGGGCAAAAATAAAGGATGAAAATGAAAAAATCTGTACACCCGGCTAGTCGAAAACCTGAAAAGGCGGCTTGGGTAAAAAAAGGTATCCCGGTGGACTGAAAACCCAAAAGGGCGGTCCAGGCAAAAATTAGGGATCAAAGCGTAACACTATGTCTCATCGGATCACCTTGCAACCAGACTTCGGAATCAACTATCAAGCTCGGACGGAACTAATCAATCTGATCTACCTTCAACCAAGTAGCAAAGTGATGAGATGCTCGAGGACATAAAGGCAATAGTAGAGTTGGAACCCAGTGGGATTATTCACATAGCTGTTTTGTTTAGTTTTTCACAAATCATGTAAATTCTATTCTTCGGCGGCGTTCTTTTACTAGGACGTCAGCCTCTTGTACAAAAACGCCTATTTACAGGCCAAACTTCAAAAATCAATACAATTCATTTTCAGAGAACATTCAAACTGTTTTCCCTTTTTTCTGTTTTGTTTTGCAAAGAACGTCCAATGTTCATTTTTGATATATGCATTTGACATTAATTGCTGCTCATAAATATTTACATGCAAAACAGAAAACGATTACTGGTAATATTAGAAACAGGGGGCAATGAGAAATGTCCAAACTGTACAGTTGCTCTATTCACCAGGTACAAGTTAGATTCAGCTGGAGAATATGGCTAAGGTACTTTCACTCCCCGCAGAGTAAGACAATAATGATAGCTCTCCCCAGCTGAGACTCGCAACTGTGAACGAATCGGTAATATTCTCCCCAAGCAGAGTTTATTCACCATCAGCACTGAAAAGGCTTAATATCCCCGACAGTCTTAATATTCCCAAACGAAGTATAAGGATATTCCCCGGTAGAATACAAGATATCCCCAGTGGAGTTTGAAATTTTTCCCAGCGCAGTCTGAAAAAGCTTCCCCAGTGGAGTTGGAAGAATCATCCCCAGTAGACTTCGGAATATTGTCCCTAGCAGAACTCAAAGGGTTATCCCCATAATAGTCTAAAAGGTTATCCCCAATGAAGTCACAACTGAAAGATCATCCCCAACGAATCTCTTTCCTTTCATAAACAGGAATTCAATCCCCAACAGGATTCAGTATCACCAGCAACGGTAATTCATCCCCAGTGGAATTTATCGGTGGAACCCTCAGCAAAGCATCTCTTCTCCATAGAGTAATCTCCTCACCAGCTTATTCCCCAATGGAGTTATCCTCTCTTGCAAGTTTATTCTCATCAATCGTTGTCGTCCGCTATCTCCAGCGGAAATGAAGAATTCAACTCTTCTCTCCAACAGCTATCCGGGATTTATTTTCCCCAGCTAAAAACATTACATTTCCATACATCATGACACATGCATATACGCATCATACAACACAATCTCATTTATTTTGAGAACATAATTGCTTGATATATATCATGCATTACATACGACTGACCTTTACTTTTCAGGAAGGATGCAGTTAGGTTCTCAGCTATGTCGAAGACCTGACCGGTTCTTAAATCTCAACTGAATTATTCTCGGTTGAATTACAGATAAGGTTCTCAATCTCGGCAATTTTCCTCCGTCAAAGTGTGGACGAGTTCTTAAATCTCAACAGAATTATCCTCCGTTGAAGTAACAAACAGTCCTAGATCTTGATTAAGATGTTTCCCTCAGTTGAAGACCTGAGCGGTTCTTAAATCTCAACTGAATTCTTCTCAGTTGAATTAAAGATAAGGTTCTCAATCTCCACGATTTTCCTCTGTCGAAGTGTGGACGAGTTCTTAAATCTCAACTGAATTATCCTCCGTTGAAGTAACAAACAATCCTAGATCTTGATGAAGATGTTTCCCTCAGTCGAAGACCTGACCGGTTCTTAAATCTCAACTGAATTACTCTTGGTTGAATTACAGATAAGGTTCTCAATCTCGGCAATTTTTCCTCCGTCGAAGTGTGGACGAGTTCTTAAATCTCAACAGAATTATCCATCGTTGAAGTAACAAACAGTCCTAGATCTTGATGAAGATGTTTCCCTCAGTCGAAGACCTGACCAATTCTTAAATCTCAACTGAATTATTCTCAGTTGAATTACAGATAAGGTTCTCAATCTCGGCAATTTTCCTCAGTCGAAGTACTGATCGGTTCTTAAATCTCAACTGAATTATTCTCGGTTGAATTACATATAAGGTTCTAAATCTCGACAGATTTCCCCCAGTTGAATTACGGACAAGTTCTTAAAACTCAGCAGAGATGTTCTCTCAGCTAAGGTACAGACAAGTTCCTAAATCTCAACAAAGATCAGGCTTCCCCAGCGGAATCTTCCCCAATAACAAATATGCAAGTTCTCGCTAAAGAATCTCTTATGTGATCGACACTCCAGCAGATGGCATCTTTATGCCCATCCTCCTGCCATCAATCTCCAAATGGCATCTGTAAGCCCATTCCCGACATCACCAGGCTGATACCACTTCATGCGAGTGCAAATTTCTGGGCACTTTAGTGTTCAATCATCTTCCACCTTCGGACCACGAAAGGCATGAACGCCAATCTACATCCTCAGGTTTAAGAAGATTGAACAGGGGAAGATGTTGTACCCCAAAATTTTCCCTCTCATATTCCTCAAAACATTGCAAGAAAAATCTCCAAGTTGCTCAAGTTTGCTCAAGAGTTGGACAAACAAGCTATCTCCTAAGGCAGTCTACCCCAAATTAGGGTTTTGTGTTGCATCATGATCCTTGAGTCCAAATGATCTTAAGTGTTCCACAAGTTCCTAATATGTTCTCAATATCATCCATGCCAAATTTCAAGTCTTGCAGAGGAAGTTTGCTCAGTCAATTGCTCAAAGGGTCCAAAAATCGACTGTGCTAGGGCAAAAGTCAACTGTGACCTAAATACAGTCAAACTTCAATATTTTTTATCAACATTCTCATTTTGAAGGATATTTCATCATTTTATCAAGGGTTGATCATGATTCATCAAGGATTGCTCAAAATTCATCAAGACTCAAAAGTTGCTAAATTAGGGTTTTGTAGGAAAAGTCAACTCAACTTTGACCAAGCATAACTTTCTCATACTTTATGAGAAATGACCCATACAAATCTCATTTTGAATAGGATGCAATTTCCTACAATCCATATTCATACCCCAAGATCAAAAAATGCATTCACAAGAAGTTATAAATTTGGACATTATAGGTCATTTTTGAAAGTTAACAAAAACACCTTTTTTTCCAAAGCTCATAACTTGAGCATGGAATATCAAAATGAGATTAAACTAAAAGGGTTGGTTATAGGACATCTCAAGCTTTCTAAAAAGTCCAATAACACTTCCAAAAGTTCAAAATTGAAGAAGTTATGCATTGTTGAATTTGGACATTTTTGCAAAATTGCCAAAAGTCAACTATCCTCAAAACTTCAAATTTTGTCAAATGGGCCCATTCATTTCCACTTGATTTGAGCTTGCATAATTTCCCACGTGTCCTAGCTTTAGCCATGAGCCCATATCTTATTTTTATTATTTTATTTGATTTTTTATTGAATTTATTCATTTTAAATCAAATTAAATCATATAAAATCCCAAACTTTGATTACATGAGATCTTTTGGATATTTCAGGTTGTAATTATCATCAATATCATCATCAAACTCGAATCTCACAATACCATGTGCAAAAAGATTGAAAATTGGCAAATTTGGAAAGGTTAATAATGGAGATCAAATCAAATATGTGCGCATTGATTTAGAGAGATTCAAGCCATAATTGTTACCCTAACACAATATGCACTACATAAACAAGCCAAAGGGACGTGAATAAGGGAGGGAGGCTGCAGAAAAAGGCAATACAAAAGTTGAAAAATTCACTAAAAAGTGTGGAATCGAATTCATATCTAGAGACATTTTCAGGACTTGACAAGCATCCCAATCGATTCCTGGACGTTCATTGAAGCGAAACCAATCTAAAGCAAGCTTCCACACACACCACAACACGCTGTAAGTGTCAAGATAATCCGCTCTGTTCTTGAAATCGTGATTCATCATTCTTGCATCATTTGAGTAAATTGTTGGTATATTTGAAATCCTCATAACATTTCCAAATTTTTGGTATTATTCAATTTTGTTTATCTGACCTATACTGCAAAATACCATAGCTAGGGTTTCGTGGATATTTTTGGGTGTTTCTGTTTCAGGGATAATTGGCCATCAAGAAAGGTATGATTGTGACCGGGATGATGAGACAAGCACAACCATGCCCTTAGAATTCATTTTCATGGCTTACAGTAGATTTTGGAGTATGCATGACTTGTAGTGACGGTCTGTGTCTGTGGCTATAGGTTTTACAGGGTTTTAGCCACAGATGGGAGGTTGAAGACGATGCATGGCAAGGCGTGGTTGGCCCATTCAAATCACGCACGCATATTTTTTTTGTTCTGACCAATAATTGCTTTTTTGTTATATTATTATTATTATGTAATATATTAACAAATGAATCAAGGCAGCGTAGTGGCAAGGGGCACGTTCAATGATCATCAGGACCTGGGTTTGAATCCCAGGTCCTCCACTTCTTTGATATTTTTATTTTCCAGGTGATCACATGTACCTCCAAGCGCGTAGCCCCACCATGGTCCATCAATCCTCCAATGGCCAGATGGCCAAAGGCCAAATCTGGTGGCCAAGAGATGAAAGTCCACCATAGAGCCAAGTCAGCGCGTGCACACCAAATCTGCAAAGTCAACAGGGCCAGCATTCTTGGGCCACTGAATTGCTGCTCAAACACCCTAAATCAGGCCCAAACCCCTTTCTTTTTCTATTCTATTTATTTAGTTTTATTAATTGTTTTTATTGTTTTATTTAATTTACTAACCAATTAAAAAATTCTTTTTTCTATAAAATAAAATCACCAAAAACATTTTCATTTAATTAAATTTTAACTTTTATTTATTTTTAATAAATACTAATTAATTGATTTAGGTTTTAATTAGGATAACTTTAATATGTTTTTTGTAAATAATTAAAATTAAATTAGACTTAATTAGGTTTTTACTAATTCAATTAATTTTATTTTATTTCTTAAAATAACACAAAAAACCCAAAAATAATTTATTTTTATTAATTAATTTAATTAATTTAATTTAGGTTAATTTCTCTTTTAAAATAAAAAACCAAAAAAAAAATATGTTTTCTTTAAAGGGTCAAAACCCTAATTTGCGCTCGATTTAATTTCCCGCACGCGATTTATTTATTTCATCATATTAATGTACTTGCCTCCGGTTTGTAATAGTTAATAGGACCTTTTATTTATTTTTTATCGCTTTATTTATTTTTAAAGGGTTTGTCTTTGGCGATGTAAATACCCGACGCCTTGTAATTTAAATTCCGCAATTTATTTTCCGCAAATTATAACTGTAGATATTTGATAATAGGATGGCATGACAAGACTAAATGTTTTAACCTAAAATCAACTTAGATCACCCATAACACGTACAAAGATAAAAATAACTGAAAACGACACACCCGCACATGCGCACTCTTAAGGTACACCCCACTTGGTTGCCTTTGTACGCGGTCATTGAGTATAGGTCACTTTAGAGGTCGTCCTCTTGTCTAAAGATCATAGTCGCCTTGAAACGGTTGCCTCGGATATTGTTGCCTCAAACAAATGATCTAAGACATTAGGGTTACCACTAAGGCATCCTAACATTGCTTTAGTGACCGTAAGTCCCTCATTCGAATTGACCCTCAAACTCCAACGACGGTGCTACCTACTCATTCATAGTGGGATATCATTGTCTAAAGGACATTAGCATAGAACGATTCCTTTTTCGAGTAGGTAGATGGTTCTTAGATACTTGCTCTTTCAAAAACAAAATCTTTTTCACAGTTACACTCCTTTTCAAACAAAGTTTTCAAAAACACTTCATACGCTCTTGAGGACAGAAGCAAGAGTTAAATCGAAGATTCAAATAAAAACTTTTTTCAAACCCACAAGCTCAAAGAAAACAATTTTGAAAACAATTGAGCAAGTACCTAAGAGCCCGTGGATAACCACAGATAGAAAGGGTACTAGCACCTTCCCTTTCTATAATCTACCCCCCGAACCCGAGAAATATCTCGAAAAAGGAACTTTTCTGTGCTTTTTTCCTTTCCTTGTTGGATAAAATAAAAGTCGGTGGCGGATCTCGCTTACCGCGACATTTTGCAAAAACAAATGCAAAACGCAAACCAGCATTCCAAAAAATATGACAAATTCAGAACTTCTGAGCCAGCCTCCAGGCAGGTGCAGTCAGAAGTTGTAAACATGGTTCAGCACATAGTCTTTAGTCAAAACATGGCTCTTCAGCATCTACGCAAGTTCAGTCAAGGTTTGTTAAGGTAATGCAAAGAAGGTTAAGGAGCGTGCTGCAAGCTTTCTAGAAAGTCTGAAAGCTCCTTCAGAACTTGATGGAGCCAGAAGATACAAAGATCAGAGGATGGATGCTACGCTGAAGCAGAACTTCTGATCCGGAACTAAGCCTTGGTGTAGAGTATCACGTTGCAGGATTTCTGGTTGTGATAAGTCTCATCATCATTTAATGCTCACAACTACCTTCTGAGTCTTTATCCAAAGGGTTTTCACCACGTGTACCTCTACTGACTTGGGATAGCAACTTTGCTTTTGCTTTTCCTTAAATCTTGCTGACAGCCACCATGCTTGCTTCAAAGACAAGGCAGCACTTCAGCACTTGAAGGCTATTTTCAACGCTTTGGTCAGAACTTGACCAAATCCCAAGACATTGCTTATACAACTTGTTGCAGACCTATGACCAACAGCTGGCTCAGCCTACACCTGCATCTCATGATTACACCAAACTAGCATACGAAAACTATGATAAAAAAGCAAAAGAACAGGTTCAAATCCTATTTTGTTTTCCCCCCCAAAGTCACAGCAAAATTCATCTATAAATACTTGGCTCCATCACAAGTTCAAAGAGCTGGCTTTTGAAAAGAAAGAACCATAAAAAAGAGAGAAAAGGAAGTTGTGAAACCTTCATAAAAATCCAGATTTCTCATACACAAAAACAAACATTTGTTCTTCCCTTTGAACAAAAGGACACAACCACTTTTCCGTCTCTCTTACTGACTCAGAACATCTAGAGGCAGCCACTCAAAGCTCCAAGCACGCTCCAGGTAAGTCTTTCTGACTTTACTTGCTTTTCATTCTGAACATCATTAACATGTAAGTATCATAGTATTAACGTTGTACATATCATTGCATGAACTGGAAACTAGGGATCAAAACTTCTAGAATAATGCTAGGCTCAGACTTAGGATTAAAACTTCTATGAACTGTTGTGTTGTTATTCTTATGATTTGTTGTTTTCCAAAAAGGAATGAGTTGATGACGTGCTGATTAATATGAGAAAAGAGTTGAAATGTAATATAGAACTTTTGATTTTCACATGCTGATAAAACACAACTTTTATGTTTGTTTCTCACTATTAACACACACTGAACTTCTGATTCTTACATGCTGATAACACACTGAACTGCCAAGGTTCATTCACTGGTTCAACACAACACTTAACTGCCAAGGTTCATTCACTGGATTCAGTATAACACTGAACTGCTGATGACTCACTCACTGTTTAAACACAGCACAAAACTTCTGAATTCTCCTTACATGTCAAATACGCTGAACTACTGACGTTTGCTCACTATTTTAGTGTAATACATAACTTCTGACTTTTGGTTTACTAGCTGCATACCATCCAAAACCTCTGTGTTTTCCCTCTAACGTGTCTTGCAGGATTTCAGAGTATGCCAATCCAGAACTTCTGATGCCCACTGACGCTTCCTTCTGAGTCATCACACGACTGACTTCAGAACTTATGATCCTTGTTTTATTTCTTACAGCAACATGTTGTTTCCACCTTGCATTTATTTTCCTTTCCATTTTTTATATATTAACATAAAAACATAGAAATATTTTCCTTTTAATTTATTTCCTTAAGACAAAAACATTCTTTTAAAACAAATTCATTTCTTTCTTATGTTATGCACTTCAATATGGTTGTAATAATTAACTTAGGACTTATTTTTACTTGCAATCCCCATTCGTACATATGTACCCCCATCCCCTAAATATTGTAATAGCATAGAATTTCATTTTCCGTAGTTTACTATTTTCCTTATACTGTATAGTAATTAGGTGTGTATGGAAAGATAAAATCAATAAAATAGACAACCCTAATCAAGATGAAATCATGCATGCAATAAAATACACTTGCACACAAACACCCTTAAGGTATCTCCACTTGGTTGCCTAAACAAATGGCCATGGTATGCATGCTAGGTATCTTGGCAAAACAAAACAAAACAAAAGATCATAGTCCCTCGATCAGATGATCAGCCTCAAATGATCAGCCTCACTATAACCAGTCCATACCAAATCAGCAACGGGTGGAAAGGCCACAACAGCAGTTCACCCACATCAATATGACGCCAGCGCAAGTTCTTCCCCATCTGTTGAAGTTGAATCTCGCCACTATCAAAGAGGCACCAAAAATGTGAACACATCCTCTCCGCATTATCATCCTAATGCTAAATGCGACTATCATTCTGACAGTGTCGGGCACGACACCAACGATTGCTGGGCACTTAAGCATAAAATTCAAGACTTGATAGATGCAAAGGAGGTGGAGTTCGATGCTCCAGAGAAGCCAAACGTAATATCCGCTCCGATGCTGAAGCATGGTCAAAATGTCCATGCTATTGAGGAAGACCTGTATGTTTCTAATGTCAATGACCTGATGACTCCGCTATTAACCATCAAGTTAAATCTGTTAAAGGCTGGGATTTTTCCAGGATGCAAAGAAGATTTCTACTGTTGTTACTCTCTGCCAATCGACTGTCCATTGCTGAAGAAAGGCATCCAAGGCCTGATGGACAGTCAACAAATTCTGTTTGAAAAGGTTCCTGCTATTCCAACCCCTATCGAAGATGTCTCAATAATCACCATTCACGCCAATCTTTCCAAGGCCGTCAAAAAGCCTGTTAAGATTACACCCGCTACAAAGTCTGTTCCTCTGAAAATAGCTATGCCAGGGCCTGTCCCCTACATTTATGAAAAGTCAATACCATGGAATTACGGTGGAGAAATCTACTACCATGGTATTAAACAAGTTGAAGTAACCGAAGGAAGCTCTGATGAAGAAGATGCCAGCATTGGAAACATTGCTGGTACAAGCAAGATCACCCGAAGTGGGAGAATATTTTCTCCAGAGATTGCTCCCCCAAAGGCAATCTCTGGACCCTCATCTACTGCCAAAGTTATTCCTGCACCGATAAGACTTTCCGCAAAAACTCCGTTGATTGAAGAAACTGTTATTCCTGTTGTTGTCCCTCCTACTTCTGCTGATAAAGGTAAAGGGACCCAAGATGAGCTCGTCAGGACGAGGGCTCAACCTTTGGTTATACCAGAAACTTCTAAGAAAGAGATGGAGGAGATCCTGAAGATAATTAAAAAGAGTGATTATGACGTGGTAGAGCAACTGGGGAAAACCCCCTCGAAGATCTCCATGTTAGCATTATTACTTTGCTATGAGGCGCACGCTAAAGCATTGATAAAATTCCTGAAGACAGCCCATGTGCCCCAGGAAACCTCTGCCGACCAATTCCAAGATTGTGTGGCCAGTCTTACAGCAGACAACGGTTTAGGTTTCTCTGATGTTGACCTGACCTCAAAAGGAAGAAAACACAACGACGCATTACATGTGTCAGTAGAATGCCAAGGAACTACTCTGGCCCATGTTCTGGTCGACACTGGTTCTTCTCTGAACGTGCTGCCTAAGAAGGCCCTCGACCGTTTAGACTGTGAAGGCTTGGAGTTAAGGCCAAGTAATATCATTGTAAGGGCATTTGACGGGTCAAAGAGAATGGTACACGGGGAGGTAGACATCCCCATTAAGGTTGGCACAGAAGTGTTCCCCTCAACTTTCTATGTGATGGACATCCGTCCGTCATACTCTTGCTTACTGGGGAGGCCATGGATACATAACGCTGGGGCGGTTACCTCTTCCTTACATCAAATGTTGAAATACCCTGTCAAAGGAAAGATCATAACCGTCCACAGTGAAGAGGAATATATGATCAGCCACCTGAACTCCTTTCGGTATGTAGAGGTAGAGGGTGAATTCATTGAGACACCATTCCAACACTTCGAGGAAGTCTCTCCTGAAGTGGCAGTAGCAAAAGTGGTAGCTGAGGTACCAAAGCAGATGGCCAGGATGGCATCTCTAAAATACGCGAAGGCCGCAATGAAGGAAGGGAAGAGTTCAACATGGGGGCAGTTGCTTGATATTCCGCACAAAACAGACAAGTTTGGATTAGGTTTCACTGCTGCGGGGCAGAAAGCTATGCGCCGCTCAAAGGTTGAAAGAACGCCCATCAAGATTTCTCCTTTTGGAATCAACGCTTTGGAGGGTGAAGATGAAGAGACCAACATTGAAGATTGGATCTACCCAACTATCGAAGGGGGACTACGCAACTGGGAGGCAAAAGACTTTGTCCCCATTACTTTTATTAAGCAGTAATTATCTGTCAAACATTTCCTGTGGTCTGTAATAATTACTTTTGAACAATCCGTACACTACTTTTTCACCTCATGCCTTGCCCGGGGCATGTAGGTCCATTTGTAAGGGTTTTGATTATCTTCATATCCATATGCCATGTTTAATGATTCATTGGACGTTTTTCATTGATAAACTGTTGTGTTCATGTTCTTTCCTTTTGCATTTTTGTTTGTTTAAGGATGGCTATCCCTTACACACACCCACACTCACAAATGCAGGTACCCATCCACTATGGATTCTACGGGTGACTATTCTGCTATGTCCTTCAATAACTCTGAAGATCTGGTCAATCAGGCTGAGTATGAAGATGATGAAGATTGCGAAGTACCAGGGGAGCTAGCCAGACTTCTACAACAAGAGGAAAGGGCCATCTTGCCTCACGAAGAGTTGTTGGAAACTGTCAACTTAGGAACAGAGGAAGACCGGAAGGAAGTACAAGTGGGTGCCAATCTGGAACCAAGTGTCAAGGAGCATCTGATACAACTGTTAAATGAATACGTTGAAATCTTCGCCTGCTCTTACGAAGACATGTCAGGTTTAGACACAGACATCGTGGTTCACCGTCTCCCTACAAGAGAAGATTGTCCACCGATAAAGCAAAAAGTCCGCCGAATGAGGCCCGACATGTCTGAGAAGATTAAAGCAGAAGTGATGAAGCAATTCAACGCTGGCTTTCTGGCTGTTACATCCTATCCATAATGGGTTGCTAACATCGTGCCAGTGCCTAAAAAAGATGGCAAGGTCAGAATGTGTGTGGACTACCGGGATTTGAATAGGGCCAGCCCCAAAGATGATTTTCCGCTACCGCACATTGACATTTTGATCGACAACACAGCTCAGCACAAGGTGTTTTCCTTCATGGATGGATTCTCGGGCTACAACCAAATTAAAATGGCCCCCGAGGACATGGAGAAAACAACCTTTGTTACACAATGGGGTACTTTCTGTTACAAAGTGATGTCGTTCGGACTGAAGAACACAGGGGCAACTTATCAACGCGCCATGGTAGCTTTATTTCATGATATGATACACCATGAGATCGAAGTTTACGTAGACGATATGATAGCTCGATCACAAACAGAGGAGGAACACCTTGAACATCTAGAAAAGTTGTTTGCTAGGTTGAAAGAATACAAACTCAGGCTGAATCCAAGTAAGTGTACTTTTGGAGTTAGGTCTGGTAAACTTCTAGGATTCATTGTCAGCAACAAAGCCATTGAGGTCGATCCAGCAAAAGTGAAAGCAATACAAGAGATGCCTGCTCCCCGTACTGAAAAGGAGGTTAGAGGGTTCTTGGGGCGCTTGAACTATATTTCCAGATTCATCTCTCATCTGACTTCTACCTGTGAGCCAATTTTCAAACTATTGAAGAAAGATCAGGTAGTCGAATGGAACGATGCTTGCCAAGCTGCTTTTGATAAAATCAAGGAGTATTTGCTAGAACTTCCTATTCTGATGCCTCCCGTCGAAGGAAGACCGTTGATCATGTATCTGACCGTATTGGATAACTCAATGGGGTGTGTTTTGGGCCAGCATGATGAGTTTGGTCGAAAAGAGCATGCTATTTATTACCTTAGCAAAAAGTTTACCGACTGTGAGACTCGCTACTCACTGCTCGAGAAAACTTGCTGCGCTTTGGTATGGGCTGCTCGCCGACTAAGGCAGTATATGCTGACTCATACCACCTTGTTGATTTCCAAAATGGATCCTATCAAGTACATCTTCGAGAAGCCTGCTTTATCTGGAAGAATAGCTAGATGGCAAATGATACTGACTGAGTATGACATCCAATACACCACCCAAAAAGCTATAAAAGGGAGTGTACTAGCTGACCATCTAGCTCATCAAGCTATCGAAGATTATCAATCCATGAGATTTGACTTCCCAGACGGGGACATCATGAATTTGGACAACATTGAAGGTAACGGACCGTATGACGGACCTGAAAAAGGATCCCGATGGACCCTGTACTTTGATGGTGCTTCAAATGCACTTGGAAACGGTATCGGTGCGGTACTCATTTCCCCGGAAGGTTGTCACACACCTTTCACGGGCCGACTCTGCTTCAGCTGCACAAACAACATGGCTGAATATGAAGCTTGTATCTTTGGTCTCAAGGCTGCTATAGACTTGGGGATCAAATCTTTGATCGTATTTGGGGACTCAGCTTTGGTTATCAGTCAAATCAAAGGAGAGTGGGACACCAAGCATCCTAATCTTATCCCATACAAAGAACATGTATTGACATTGTTGCCTCATTTCGAGCAAATTACCTTCGAGCATTTCCCGCGAGAAGAGAATCAGCTAGCAGATGCTCTGGCTACAATGTCTTCCATGTTTAAACTCAACTGGGATAACGAGGCTCCCCAAATCACCATCGAGCGAATGGATGAACCTACGCATTGTCATGAGATTAATACCGAAGAAGTAGTGGAACAACCCTGGTTTCACGAAATAAAAAGGTATCTCCAGACTAGAGAATATCCCGAAGGAGCTTCCGTAAATGACAAGAAGTTCCTAAGGAAATTTGCCGCCAAGTTCTTCCTGAGCAACGACATCCTCTATAAACGAAACCATGATTGTGTTTTACTCCGATGTGTAGATAAAGATGAAGTAGAGTTAATCATGACTGAGATACACAGCGGCACATTCGGCACTCACTTGAGCGGGCATACAATGGCTAAGAAGATCCTAAGGGCAGGCTATTACTGGTCTACCATGGAAGCTGACTGCCATCAACATTCCCGTACTTGTCACAAATGTCAAGTCTACGCTGACAAGATTCATATTCCTCCGGTTCCTCTCAACGTTCTGACAGCTCCTTGGCCATTTGCAATGTGGGGCATTGACATGATTGGAGAGATCAAGCCCACAACATCCAACGGACATCGCTTCATCCTGGTTGCTATTGACTACTTCACCAAATGGGTCGAAGCCGCTTCCTTCGCCTCTGTTACTAAAAATGTGGTTGCCCGCTTCATCAAGCAAAACCTCATATGCCGGTATGGTGTTCCGGACAGGATCATCACAGACAACGGTACAAATCTGAATAATACTATGATCACCGCTCTATGCGAACAGTTCAAGATTTATCATCACAATTCATCTCCCTATCGGCCGAAGATGAACGGTGCTGTTGAAGCTACGAACAAAAACATTAAGAAGATCATTTAGAAAATGACAGTCACTTACAAGGACTGGCATGAGATGTTACCGTTTGCTCTGCATGGATACCGTACCACGGCACGTACTTCAACCGGGGCAACCCCATTTTCTTTGGTATATGGCATGGAAGCTGTCCTGCCCATGGAAGTCCAGATTCCTTCTCTAAGGATTATGAAGGATGCAGGTTTGAATGAAGATGATTGGATTCAGACCCGACTTGATCAACTCAATTTGATCAACGAGAAGCGACTCGCCGCTGTCTGCCAAGGTGAAACGTATCAAAAACGGATGATCAAGGCTTTCAACAAGAAAGTCAGACGTCAAGTATATCAAGTCGGAGATCTCGTAATCAAGCGGATTATCCTGCCGTAAAGTGATCCCAGGGGCAAATGAACTCCTACATAAGAAGGACCATTTGTGATCAAGAGCATATTTTCTGGTGGTGCAATGATTTTGACCACCATGGACGGCGACGATTTGCCGCACCCTGCGAACGCAGACATAGTCAAAAGATACTACGCATATAATAACCCGACAAGTCGAAAACCCGAAAGGGCGGCTTGGGAAAAAATGGGCATCCCGGTGGACCGAAAACCCGAAAGGGCGGTTCAGGCAAAAATTACGGATAAAACAAAATAAATTTGTACACCCGGCAAGTCGAAAACTCGAAAGGGCGGCTTGGGAAAAAATGGGTTTCCCGGTGGATCGAAAACCCGAAAGGGCGGTTCAGGCAAAAGTTAGGGAATTAAAGCGTATGATTATGTCTCGTCGGATCACTTTAAGGACAATCTCTTCATCAACCAGCTCCAAGCTTCTGATCAACCCAGTCATCGGTAGACGAAGCATTGAATGGACAGATATTCAGAGTTGTGAAGGCTATAGCAGAATGGAATCCCATGGAATTGTTTCACATAGCCATCTTTCTTTTGTATAAATTTTTCCATATTTACGAAGACATCCTCTTACTAGGATGACTGTCTCCTTTGTACAAATATACTCATAGAAAGTTAATACAAATACTTTTCCAAATACAGAAATTTTCTTTGTCTTCGTTTTCTTTTCTCTAGCACTTATGTTTTATTTGAGAGACGTCCAATGTTTTGTTAAATAGGCATATGCATTTGAACATGATCATTTTCCTTACAAATCAAGAAAGATGATTACTAATAGGTTGAAGGTGCAGATAGATATCTTGATGCCCTTTCAGAGGAAATCCCAAGCAGATTTGAAATCCAAATTCCTCAGTCAGAACTTAATTCCCTAAACAGAGTAAACTTCGGGATCCTCAGCAGAGAAAGCTTTCTCAAAATTGATCTCCCCAACCAGAGGGCCTCCCAGAACTCAATTCCCCTCAGAGTTAAGTTTCAGTATCCCCAGTGGAGCCTTAAAAATCTGAAAATCCAATCCCCAGCGGAACTAAAGTTTCCAACCATCAATCCCCAGCGGAACCAAACTAGTGAACCTTCTCCCCACAGAGATACTTCCCACCAAACTAGGGATGCTCAGTCTTACTTCTCCAGCATGAGTCTATCAGGTTCTGAACTCCCCACTAGAGATCATCAGAAATTCTCTTACCCTGTAAGTCACCAAGGAATTCCAATTCCCCGCAGTGGTCCTAAGATCCCTCAACGAGTGAAGATCTTGTATTCCCAAAGCAGAATGGAGACTCTCATTCTCAGTTCCTCACAGGATATTCAGATATTCCCCAGTGAAGATCTCCTCAGGACAGGAATCCCCAGTAGATTGGTATACAACCTAAGCTCCCGATTCTCCAACAGTAGTCAACAGAGATGTCTCCTCTTCAGCAATCAAAGATTCTTGCCATCCCCTGCAGCAGTCAAGGACTCACCTTCCCTGGAAACAGTCAAGATTCTTTTATCTCCTGCCATCCAGGATTCATTTATCCTCAGCAAGACAACTCTTCAGCTTACATGCGCATGCATTTACATTCATATTATAAACATTGATATAACACATATTGCATCATACATTTCATGCAACATAGTTTTGTGTTTAGCTAACATTTTGTCCTTTTCAGGATAAGAATAAAAGGCTATCATTAACAATTATTCAAGATGCAGTTTTACACGGACTCATCATCAGGAAACCTTACACCGGTTTCTTCTCAACTTTTGAAAACAGTTTACGGACGCTTCCCAACAACGGATGCTGCTCTATTGCTTATTCAACTTCAAGACTTCTGAAAACAGTTCACGGGTTCTCCAGTAACGGATGTTAACCTATCACTTGTTCAGATTCTTCTTCAACTTCTGAAAACAGTTTACAGATTCTCCAGTAACGGATGTTAATCTATCGCTTGTTCAGACTCAATACTTTTGAAAACAGTTCACGTGTTCTCCAGTAACGGATGTTAACCTATCGCTTGTTCAGATTCTTCTCAACTTTGGAAAACAGTTTACGGACGCTTCCCAACGACGGATGCTGCTCTATTGCTTATTCAACTTCAAGACTTCTGAAAACAGTTCACGGGTTCTCCAGTAACAGATTTTAACCTATCACTTGTTCAGATTCTTCTTCAACTTCTGAAAGCAGTTTACGGATTCTCCAGTAACGGATGTTAATCTATCGCTTGTTCAGACTCAAGACTTCTGAAAATAGTTCACGGGTTCTCCAGTAACGGATGTTAACCTATCGCTTGTTCAGATTCTTCTCAACTTTTGAAAACAGTTTATGGACGCTTCCCAACAACGGATGCTGCTCTATTGCTTATTCAACCTCAAGACTTCTGAAAACAGTTCACGGGTTCTCCAGTAACGGATGTTAACCTATCACTTGTTCAGATTCTTCTCCAACTTCTGAAAACAGTTTACGGATTCTCCAAACACGGATATCAATCCATTGCTTATTCGAGACCCCCCCAATTCAGAGATGTTCCAAGACATGAACACCTTTCTGATACTCATTCCAGATGACATCTTTAAGCCCATCCCCGACAAGATTCTGTCACCCCTCTAGATGGCATCTTTAAGCCCATCTCCAAATGGCATCTCTAAGCCCATTCCCACATCCATTGTTTTGACGAGTGCAAATTTAAGGGCACTCTAATGTCCAATCTCCTTTTACCTTCAAGACGCGAAAGGCAAACCTGTCAATCTAACTCTTCAGGTGCAAGAAGATTGAACAGGGGCAACTGTTGTACCCCAAAATTTGCCCTCTCATTTCTTCAACATTTTTCTCACCACAAGACCCTTGGAGCTCAAGATCAAGTTAGGGTTTGCTCTGCTCAAGACTCCTCCTTGCACTGTTGACCCGAATTAGGGTTTGAGTTTGCACAAAGAGGTTTTGACCTGAAATGCCCAAAGTGACTTTCATGCTTCATGTTGGACCCATAAGTTTATCCATACCAAGTTTCAAGCCTTGATTCCAATCTTTGCCCAGTCAATTGGACAGTTGACCTAGGAATCAGCTGTATTGGGGAAAAAGTCAATTGTGGTCAATTGACAGTCAAACCTCATGATTTTTGACCCACATCAACATATTGAACTCATATGAACCATTTGGTCAAGTTTGGATCACAATTCCACAAGAAATTTGATCAGATCACCAAAAGGGCAAAATGGTCATTTTTAGGGTTTTGACTGCACAAAGGCAATTTTTGACTGTTTGACCTAACCAATGGCAAACCAAGCTCCCTTATGGCCTCAAGGATTCAATGGAATTGGATTGACATGTTCAACAAGTTCAAAAGATTCCAAATGCACAAGATTGACTGATGAATTTTCCAGTCAACTGATCCAAATTTGACTGTGTACTGAAAAGTCAAACTTTGACTTTTTGGTCAAAATCAAGTGCCAAGATTCATTTTTCATCAAGACATGCCAAATTGTGAAACTTATTCATCAAGAAACCAAAATTACAAATTAGGGTTTTGATATGAAGAAATTTCATAACTTAGAAATTTTCTAAGTTATGAAAATTCCTAATTTTTTCCTAACTTTGTCCCATTTTTTCATCAAGATATACTTTGATTCAAGCAAAACTCAAAACATGAAAGTTGTAGTCCATTTCAAAATCTAAAACTTTGATTCACAAAGTTTCCTCAAAAGAAGCTTGTAGCTCAAGTTATGATTTTTGGAATAGGGGTGCAAAACATTCTTAACTTAGAAATTTTTTTGACCTATTTTAGGCAGGATTTTTGCCCAACTTCATGGCCACTTTTCACATGCTTCCACTTGGAATTTCAACTTGCATTACAAATATGGATTATAGTACACATTCCAAGCTTTCCAAATTGTCCAAGAACTTATCAAACACCCTTGTGGTTAGGGAGAATCGAATTGACAAAGTTGGGCAAAAGTCACTTTTGTTCATGACCAAATGCATGTTCATAACATGGGCATTTTTGAAATCAGCTTGTACAAGCTAGATTACAGGCCTCTAACCCTTCTCACACTCAATAATTAAATTCCAAACCAATGTGCCAAGATGTTATTTTGTTCATTTGGTCATTACACACAAAATTAATCCATAATTAGAAAAAGTAACTTTGCCATTTTTGAAAAGTAATGCTTTATGTCAAATACAAATCCAAGAGGCATGGGCCAGATCTTTGAAGCTAGCATTTTGTACACAAATCACTCTGATCAAGAACAAGAGGTGCAACATAGTTTAGGGCATTGGACATGCCTGTTTTGAAACTTGCATTTTCTTGCTTCAAGTAGAAGAAAACTTGCATAACAGATCCCATCTCTCATTCCTGTAACAGCTAGCCAAAGCAAAGTTTGTAAACACTTTCCATACATCATAACTGACCTAAGGCACGATTAAACTCTCCCTCATACCTCCTTAAACACAAAAACACCATCCTCTTGCAAAAACAGGGCACCTGCTGCAGATTGAGGTCCACAACTAAATCCACTCGTGCACTTTGGCTAATAACCTTGCAAACACATTCCATACCATCCATTGAAACTGTTTCAAGCCTTAAGCACCAACTGTAACACTCCTAACCCCATCTGCCATTTTCATTTTTCAGTTTTGCAGGTGAACTTCCATAGCTCGATTCAGTTAGTTTCAAAGCAAGCTAGAGGTTGGAGAAGCATCCCTGAACTTCAAGCAAGCTGTACAAGTCCTCAAATTCCATTGAAAGTACCCACATTGCTGTACACGATTCAAGCTGAACAGGTAAAAACATGGACTTCTATCTCTCAATCTAGGAAGAGTTAGGCTTAGGTTTATGAATGAAACGTGCTCTACTCATGGCCCTGAAGCTACCCATATCATTACTTTTCATTTATGTTGTGTGTACTGAGAGAATTTTGAACATGAACATTGGAAAAAAGTTAGGTCAGGAATTGGGGGAGGAGAAATTCTCTCTCATTTCTGAGAGTTAGAACAACTTTTTTATATGGTTAGAATCGTGACAGCTTGCTCTACATTATTGATGTTGTGAGTTTTTGTTAAAAGTCAAAGAATCAGGAGTTAGCTTTGGTGCAAGAGGCGCACGCGTTTTGTCATTCAAACATGGCTGGAGGTTGAAGACAAACCCCGTGGGCTGGGCCTGACTTGTTTTTTCTGTTTGCACCACATTTTTCCACATACACCCCCCTGGCCCATTATGTGATATATTTGTCATTTTTTATTTTTTCTTTTTGATTCTGATTTTATATTTTTGCTCAAACATGAAAAAACATTAAAAATATTTTTTCACATTTTTTTATATTTATTTGGCATTTATTTGTTTTGTTAGGCATATATATGTAAATAATATATTTCCTTTTTATTTAAAACCCTAGAAAATAATACAACATATTTATCTTTTTTTAGTTATTATTTTTATTTACATTTTGAAAACATTTTCTAAAAAAATATACATTTTTGTAAATAACTAATATTTTAATTTTGTATATATTTAGTATATTTAAATATATGTAATATATAAATACTTGTATATTATATTTATTAGAATACTTAAGATAAAAAATACAAAAATAATACTTTTTTTGTTCTTATTAATATATGACACTAAAAATACTTTCTTTTTACAATATACTTCTCTTTTATTTATTTTTTGTATATAATTAATAAATATTGTATATAATATAATTAATAAATACTATTATTTAGAAAAACTAGGGTTTTACCCTAAAAGACAAAAATGTTCAAAATTAACCTTTTTATGTTTGTTTATATGTCATCTAAAAAATACTTTCTCATACATAAAAAAATCATTTTTGTGCATTTTGCATATTTATTGTATTTTATTTAATTATTGGACAATTAACTTGTATATTCAATTTGGATGTAATAGTTTAGGTTTAAATTTCTTGCTAAATATCCCCCATTTGAACATTTGTACCCCCCATCCCATAATTATGTTGTAATAATTTAGGATTTTATTTTCCGCATTTAAAAGCTTTCTAATTATGCCATGATAGACCTAGGGTTTGCATGCAAAAAATCAAACAAAGAAAAATAGCTTGACCTAATTCAAAGACAAAAAAGCATGAAAATGAACAACACCAATCACACTTGCACCCCTAGGGTTACTCCACTTGTTGCCTTCAATAATGGGCCATATTGCATGTTGAGGGTCTTTGGCAAAACAAAACAAATCAAAATGATCATAGTCCCTCGATGACGCTTTCGAAAGTTGCCTAAAAATGATCAAGTCCCTTGAAGGAAAATTGCCAAAGACACTTGGCGCTATTGCATTCATGGTCTAAACGATGACCCGCGCCCGTCCCGTTAATATCCTAACACAAGATTGTCCACCAAATGCAATGGTGGAACAATACTGTTAAATGGGTTAAAACATAGGAAAAATCTTTGAGTAAATTTAGGGGTAGACAACTCTTAGTTACTTGATCAAACTTACAAAACAAATCCTTGCCTACTTTCAAAACACACTCCACAACACAACTTTCAAAACAAATTTCAAAACCTTGAAACATCTTTTCAAAAAGACAAAAACCTTTTGTAAAACATTCGAGTAAAGAATTGTTACAAGCGTTGCCTAGACAAGGCATCTTTTTCAAAACATTTTCAAACCCACACATAAAGCACCATTTCAAATAATTGAAAGCACCATTTCAAACAATTGAAAATGCAAGGCAAGTGATCTAAGCAAGTAACTAAGAGCCCATGGATAACCATGGATAGAAAGGGTGCTAATACCTTCCCTTTCTATAATCTACTCCCCGAACCCAAGAAAACATCTCAAAGGTTTTTGTTGTGCTTTTTAACCTTTCCTTAGGATAAAATAAAAAGTCGGTGGCGACTCTTACTAAACCGGAACATTTGCGAATACAAACGCAAAACCTCAAGTCAGTTCTCCCACCGTATCGCCAGAACTGGCGACTCTGCTGGGGATATAATTTGAAAGTGGAGTAACCTTAGGGCCTAGATCACCCTCTTGCATGACTAATTGTTTGCTTTGATTGCTTTATATCTTGGTTCTCTTGTTTGGGCTTGAAATCCTACACCCGGATTTGGGAAACATTCATAGATAGCAATACATTATGGAAACTGTGTGGGGTATACCGACACGGTTGAAGCAATAGCTATATTAGTGCGACATATTTGTGAGTACCGGTAACCCTTGAGTTCAATCAAGGAGAGTACGGGGCCGCTGAGTGATGTCACTAAGCACTAATGACCTAGAACCTTACTTGACCATCTTGGCCTTTTATTAGGGGTAGTGAGATGACCGACTTTGGTGCAGTCCGAAGTTGGTAGATACTCGATACTACACTCATTGAGGGTTGTTTTCTTGGAATATTTTGGTCGCTAGTTAAGTGGCTAAACCAAAACAATGAACATGGAAAACAATCCAATGATATTGAGCTCCTTAGAACCCGGTTACTATTTATAGGACATGTTTTTAAGCCAACTCCACTCAAGAGGGTACTTACCTATGAAACCTCATGCAAGCTTGAAACTAGGGTTTTGCGTGACTTGCTTGTACATATGTTTGTGCATACATCATGAACATCATAAAGCATCATATGCATCCACCAACCATTTCAAGGGTTTGGATCTTCATCTTTGTTCTTGTTTTGTAGGTCATGGAAATTCTTCGCAGGAAAACTATCCAAGTCAACCTTGTGAGAATCCCTCCTCAACTCAAGGAGCTCACATCCAGAATTCCAGAAAGCTCTCTCTTTAGTGAAAGACATGGTAGACTGCTCAGCCTAGTCAACACCAGCATTGAAGAAGACATGGTGAAAGTGTTGTTCCAGTTCATTGACCCCCTTCACCACTGTTTCACATTCCCCGACTACCAATTGGTTCCCACTTTGGAGGAATTTTCTCAACTCCTGAGAATTCCTATTCTTAATTAACTACCCTACAACGGTACGAAAAAATAACCAAAGCCTGAAGATGTTGCTCAAGCCCTACACCTGCAACCATCTGACATCAAGGGGCATTGGGAAACTAGAAGTGGTGTCAAAGGCTTCTTGGAAAAATTCTTGTTTGAGAAGGCATAAGAGTGTTGGAATTCATTGGATCTACAAGCCTTTGAAGAAATTGTGGCACTCCTCATTTATGGGCTGGTCTTGTTCCCAAATCCTGACCAACTTATAGATGTCAACGCCGTCAAGATCTTCTTATCCAAAAATCCAATACCAACATTGCTTGGGGACATCCTCCACTCATTTTACACACGAACAATGAGAAAGAGGGGTGTTCTCATGTGCTGTACTCCTCTCCTTGCAAGGTGGTTTATTTCGCACCTTCCACAATCTGTTTTGAAGAATGACCAAGGCTTAAGGTGGTCACAACGATTGATGACTCTTACACACTCTGATGTACATTGGTGTTCTCGGTCCAGAGAAAATGTCATCATCGTCGATCGTTGTGGAGAGTTTCCTAATGTTCCATTACTTGGCATTAGAGGAGGCATTACTTACAACCCCTGTCTAGCTTTGATACAATTTGGATATGCACGGAGGGATGGCCCTCATGACATGCTGATTCATGACTTAGTTTTTGACTTCGACAATGATGCGCAAGGACTTCGCCAAAGATTCATCAGAGCTTGGAGGATGCCTAACAAGGTAGACAGCAAGACACTGGGGCACAAGAATTCCATCCCTCTTGAGCCTTATCTCAAGTGGGTGTGAACCCGAGCCCAGAGTCTAATGATGCCTTACCCTCATGTTCTCCCTGTGATTAAAGAGCCCGTTAAGGAAGGAGAGGTTCCCTACACCATCCTATATCCGGACATGCCAACATCATGGGAGGAGATGCAGAAGAGTTGGATCCAACTCAAGGAGGAACGAAATACTTTTGAAGCCAGCTTCTACGCCAGTGAGAAGAAGGCTTTGGAGCTTACCCGCCGACTCCATGAGGAAGAGACCCTCAACACCTACATCGCACCAAAGAGGATGCGCAACGTCTTTTTACCTTGAGAAGTCTTTTGTAATATTTGGCCCATGGGGCATTTATGTACTGACAAAATTTCTTCTTATTAATATGACGTGTGTTCTTTTTGTCTACAACAATTTTGAATTTTCTAAATCCTTGAATGCATTGCATAAATAAACATATCATTCATCATATGCATAAGCAGGTCTCCACACCAGGTTTCCTTATCTTTCTGCTGTTTATTTCAGTAAGATGGATCTCGAACAGACGGTCAAAGACTTGCAGTCTCAAAACTCACAGTTTCAACATCTCCTGATGACTTTGGCAAAGGGTCAGGAGGATCTAAAAGCCCTTCTTGGGAACAAAGAGCAAGTGAAAAAGAAGAAGAAAAGAGTCGGGGTGGCTACCCTGGGAATAAGGTTTGAGGGTGAAGCCAGAAGAGTTCTTGAATTTCCCCCTACATCTGAAGAGGGAACCAGTAAAGGAAAAGGGGCTGCGGTACCTTCTGAATCCGAAGCTGAAGAAGAAGAGGCTGAAGAAGATGAAGACTACTCAGAGCAACAATACCCGCCGGCCGATGACAAGTACAAAAACTTGGAAGACAGGTTAGCAGCTATGGAGCTGCAGAGAGTTCCCGGCTTAGATTTTGAAGATCTGGGATTAATTGCTAGAATTGTGATTCCCCCGAAGTTTAAAGTGCTAGTTTTTGCAAGATATGACAGACTGTCTTGCCCGAAGATGCACCTAAGGTCGTACGTCAGAAGAATCCAACCTCACACATCTGACAGAAACCTTTGGGTGCACTTCTTTCAGGATAGCCTGTCTGGCACACAGCTGGATTGGTTCTACAACCTTGAAAGATCAGAGGTACATAGTTGGGAGGATCTGGCAGCTGCTTTTTATCGCCAATATCAGTATAACTCTGACCTGGCACCAACCCGTACTCAGCTACAGAGTATGGGGATGGCCTCAGGTGAGGGATTCAAGGAATATGCCCAGAAGTGGCGCGATCTGGCCGGAAGAGTGCAGCCACCTCTTTCTGATAGAGAGCTTGTTGATATGTTCCTAGGAACCCTGTCTGGTCCATTCTTTAACCATCTGATCGGTAGTTCTTCCGCAGGGTTTACTGAATTAATTCTGACTGGCGAGCGGGTAGAAGCCGGTATCAAGAATGGGAAGATTCAGAAGGATGCCTCCGCATCTACAACTGTTAAGAAATCATTTCCAGCAAAGAAGGAAACGGTTGTTGTGTATTCTTAGAGAAGAGCGGGGAAGACTGAGCGTCGGCCGACTGTGGGGGCCGTGATGATCCAAAATCCATCAAATGATCAGCCTCGCTATAACCAGTCCAGACCAAATCAGCAACGGGTGGAACGGCCACAACGACAGTTCACCCGCATCAATATGACGCCAGCGCAAGTGCTTCTCCATCTATTGAAGTTGAATCTCGCCACTATCAAAGAGGCACCAAAAAATGTGAACACATCCTTTCCGCATTATCATCCTAATGCTAAATGCACCTATCATTCTGACAGTGTCGGGCACGACACCAACGATTGCTGGGCACTTAAGCATAAAATTCAAGACTTGATAGATGCAAAGGAGGTGGAGTTCGATGCTCCAGAGAAGCCAAACGTAATATCCGCTCTGATGCCGAAGCATGGTCGAAATGTCCAGGCTATTGAGGAAGAACTGTATGTTTCTAATGTCAATGACCTGATGACTCCGCTATTAACCATCAAGTTAAATCTGTTAAAGGCTGGGATTTTCCCAGGATGCAAAGAAGATTTCTACTGTTGTTACTCTCTGCCAATCGACTGTCCATTACTGAAGAAAGGCATCCAAGGCCTGAAGGACAGTCAACAAATTCTGTTTGAAAAGGTTCCGGCTATTCCAACCCCTATCGAAGATGTCTCAATAATCACCATTCACGCCAATCTTTCCAAGGCCGTCAAAAAGCCTGTTAAGATTACACCTGCTACAAAGTCTGTTCCTCTGAAAATAACTATGCCAGGGCCTGTCCCCTACATTTCTGAAAAGTCAATACCATGGAATTACGGTGGAGAAATCTACTACCATGGTATTAAACAAGTTGAAGTAACCGAAGGAAGCTCTGATGAAGAAGATGCCAGCATTGGAAACATTGCTGGTACAAGCAAGATCACCCGAAGTGGGAGAATATTTTCTCCAGAGATTGCTCCCCCAAAGGAAATCTCTGGACCCTCATCTACTGCCAAAGTTATTCCTGCACCGATAAGACTTTCCGCAAAAACTCCGTTGATTGAAGAAACTGTTATTCCTGTTGTTGTCCCTCCTACTTCTGCTGATAAAGGTAAAGGGACCCAAGATGAGCTCGTCAGGACGAGGGCTCAACCTTTGGTTATCCCAGAAACTTCTAAGAAAGAGATGGAGGAGATCCTGAAGATAATTTAAAAGAGTGATTATGACGTGGTAGAGCAACTGGGGAAAACCCCATCAAAGATCTCCATGTTAGCATTACTACTTTGCTCTGAGGCGCACGCTAAAGCTTTGATAAAATTCCTGAAGACAACCCATGTGCCCCAGGAAACCTCTGCCGACCAATTCCAAGATTGCGTGGCCAGTCTTACAGCATACAACGGTTTAGGTTTCTCTGATACTGACCTGACCTCAAAAGGAAGAAAACACAATGATGCATTGCATGTGTCAGTAGAATGCCAAGGAACTACTCTGGACCATGTTCTGGTCGACACTAGTTCTTCTCTGAACGTGCTGCCTAAGAAGGCCCTCGACCATTTAGACTGTGAAGGCTTGGTGTTAAGGCCAAGTAATATCATTGTAAGGGCATTTGACGGGTCAAAGAGAATGGTACACGGGGAGGTAGACATTCCCATTAAGGTTGGCACAAAAGTGTTCCCCTCAACTTTCTATGTGATGGACATCCATCCGTCATACTCTTGCTTACTGGGGAGGCCATGGACACATAACGCTGGGGCGGTTACCTCTTCCTTACATTAAATGTTGAAATACCCTGTCAAAGGAAAGATCATAACCGTCCACGGTGAAGAGGAATATATGATCAGCCACCTGAACTCCTTTCGGTATGTAGAGGTAGAGGGTGAATTCATTGAGACACCATTCCAGCACTTCAAGGAAGTCTCTCCTGAAGTGGCAGTAGCAAAAGTGGTAGCTGAGGTACCAAAGCAGATGGCCAGGATGGCATCTCTAAAAGACGCGAAGGCCGCAATGAAGGAAGGGAAGAGTTCAACATGGGGGAAGTTGCCTGATATTCCGCACAAAACAGACAAGTTTGGATTAGGTTTCACTGCTGCGGGGCAGAAAGCTATGCGCCGCTCAAAGGTTGAAAGAACGCCCATCAAGATTTCTCCTTTTGGAATCAACGCTTTGGAGGGTGAAGACGAAGAGACCAACATTGAATATTGGATCTACCCAACTATCGAAGGGGGACTACGCAACTGGGAGGCAAAAGAATTTGTCCCCATTACTTTTATTAATCAGTAATTATCTGTTAAACATTTCCTGTGGTCTGTAATAATTACTTTTGAACAATCCGTACACTACTTTTTCACCTCATGCCTTGCCCGGGGCATGTAGGTTCATTTGTAAGGGTTTTGATTATCTTCATATCCATATGCCATGTTTAATGATTCATTGGACGTTTTTCATTGATAAACTGCTGTGTTCATGTTCTTTCCTTTTGCATTTTTGTTTGTTTAAGGATGGCTATCCCTTACACACACCCACACTCACAAATGCAGGTACCCATCCACTCTGGATTCTACGGATGACTATTCTGCTATGTCCTTCAATAAATCTGAAGATCTGGTCAATCAGGCTGAGTATGAAGATGATGACGATTGCGAAGTACCAGGGGAGCTAGCCAGACTTCTACAACAAGAGGAAAGGGCCATCTTGCCTCACGAAGAGTTGTTGGAAACTGTCAACTTAGGAACAGAGGAAGACCGGAAGGAAGTACAAGTGGGTGCCAATCTGGAACCAAGTGTCAAGGAGTGTCTGATACAGCTGTTAAATGAATACGTTGAAATCTTCGCCTGGTCTTACAAAGACATGCCGGGTTTAGACACAGACATCGTGGTTCACCGTCTCCCTACAAGAGAAGATTGTCCACTGATAAAGCAAAAAGTCCGCCGAATGAGGCCCGACATGTCTGAGAAGATCAAAGCAGAAGTGATGAAGCAATTCAACGCCGGCTTTCTGGCTATTACATCCTATCCACAATGGGTTGCTAACATCGTGCCAGTGCCTAAAAAAGATGGCAAGGTCAGAATGTATGTGGACTACCGGGATTTGAATAGGGCCAGCCCCAAAGATGATTTTCCGCTACCACACATTGACATTTTGATCGACAACACAGCTCAGCACAAGGTGTTTTCCTTCATGGATGGATTCTCGGGCTACAACCAAATTAAAATGGCCCCCGAGGACATGGAGAAAACAACCTTTGTTACACAATGGGGTACTTTCTGTTATAAAGTGATGCCGTTCGGACTGAAGAACGCAGGGGCAACTTATCAACGCGCCATGGTAGCTTTATTTCATGATATGATACACCATGAGATCGAAGTTTACATAGACGATATGATAGCTCGGTCACAAACAGAGGAGGAACACCTTGAACATCTAGAAAAGTTGTTTGCTAGGTTGAAAGAATACAAACTCAGGCTGAATCCAAGTAAGTGTACTTTTGGAGTTAGGTCTGGTAAACTTCTAGGATTCATTGTCAGCAACAAAGCCATTGAGGTCGATCCAGCAAAAGTGAAAGCAATACAAGAGATGCCTGCTCCCCGTACTGAAAAGGAGGTTAGAGGGTTCTTGGGGCGCTTGAACTATATTTCCAGATTCATCTCTCATCTGACTTCTACCTGTGAGCCAATTTTCAAACTATTGAAGAAAGATCAGGTAGTCGAATGGAACGATGCTTGCCAAGCTGCTTTTGATAAAATCAAGGAGTATTTGCTAGAACCTCCTATTCTGATGCCTCCCGTCGAAGGAAGACCGTTGATCATGTATCTGACCGTATTGGATAACTCAATGGGGTGTGTTTTGGGCTAGCATGACGAGTTTGGTCGAAAAGAGCATGCTATTTATTACCTTAGCAAAAAGTTTACCGACTGTGAGACTCGCTACTCACTGCTCGTGAAAACTTGCTGCGCTTTGGTATGGGCTGCTCACCGACTAAGGCAGTATATGCTGACTCATACCACCTTGTTGATTTCCAAAATGGATCCTATCAAGTACATCTTCGAGAAGCCTGCTTTATCTGGAAGAATAGCTAGATGGCAAATGATCCTGACTGAGTATGACATCCAGTACACCACCCAAAAAGCTATAAAAAGGAGTGTACTAGCTGACCATCTAGCTCATCAAGCTATCGAAGATTATCAATCCATGAGATTTGACTTCCCAGACGAGGACATCATGAATTTGGACAATATTGAAGGTAACGGACCGTATGACGGACCTGAAAAAGGATCCCGATGGACCTTGTACTTTGATGGTGCTTCAAATGCACTTGGAAACGTTATCGGTGCGGTACTCATTTCCCCGGAAGGTTGTCACACACTTTTCACGGCCCGACTCTGCTTCAGCTGCACAAACAACATGGCTGAATATGAAGCTTGTATCTTTGGTCTCAAGGCTGCTATAGACTTGGGGATCAAATCTTTGATCGTATTTGGGGACTCAGCTTTGGTTATCAGTCAAATCAAAGGAGAGAGGGACACCAAGCATCATAATCTTATCCCATACAAAGAATATGTCTTGACATTGTTGCCTCATTTCGAGCAAATTACCTTCGAGCATTTCCCGCGAGAAGAGAATCAGCTAGCAGATGCTCTGGCTACAATGTCTTCCATGTTTAAACTCAACTGGGATAACGAGGCTCCCCAAATCACCATCGAGCGAATGGATGAACCTGCGCATTGTCATGAGATTAATACCGAAGAAGTAGTGGAACAACCCTGGTTTCACGAAATCAAAAGGTATCTCCATACTAGAGAATATCCCGAAGGAGCTTCTGTAAATGACAAGAAGTTCCTAAGGAAATTTGCTGCCAAGTTCTTCATGAGCAACGGCATCCTCTATAAACAAAACCATGATTGTGTTTTACTCCGATGTGTAGATAAAGCTGAAGCAGAGTTAATCATGACTGAGATACACAGTGGCATATTCGGCACTCACTTGAGCGGGCATACAATGGCTAAGAAGATCCTAAGGGCAGGCTATTACTGGTCTACCATGGAAGCTGACCGCCATCAACATTCCCGTACTTGTCACAAATGTCAAGTCTACGCTGACAAGATTCATATTCCTCCGGTTCCTCTCAACGTTCTGACAGCTCCTTGGCCATTTGCAATGTGGGGCATTGACATGATTGGAGAGATCAAGCCCACAACATCCAACGGACATCGCTTCATCCTGGTTGCTATTGACTACTTCACCAAATGGGTCGAAGCCGCTTCCTTCGCCTCTGTTACTAAAAATGTGGTTGCCCGCTTCATCAAGCAAAACCCCATATGCCGGTATGGTGTTCCGGACAGGATCATCACAGACAACGGTACAAATCTGAATAATACTATGATCACCGCTCTATGCGAACAGTTCAAGATTTATCATCACAATTCATCTCCCTATCGGCCGAAGATGAACGGTGATGTTGAAGCTGCGAACAAAAACATTAAGAAGATCATTAAGAAAATGACAGTCACTTACAAGGACTGGCATGAGGTGTTATTGTTTGCTCTGCATGGATACCGTACCACGGCACGTACTTCAACTGGGGCAACCCCATTTTCTTTGGTATATGGCATGGAAGCTGTCCTGCCCATGGAAGTCCAGATTCCTTCTCTAAGGATTATGAAGGACGCAGGTTTGAATGAAGATGATTGGATTCAGACCCGACTTGATCAGCTCAATTTGATCGACGAGAAGCGACTCGCCGCTGTCTGCCATGGTCAAACGTATCAAAAACGGATGATCAAGGCTTTCAACAAGAAAGTCAGACGTCAAGTATATCAAGTCGGAGATCTCGTAATCAAGCGGATTATCCTGCCGCAAAGTGATCCCAGGGGCAAATGGACTCCTACATACGAAGGACCATTTGTGATCAAGAGCATATTTTCTAGTGGTGCAATGATTCTGACCACCATTGACAGCGACGATTTGCCGCACCCTGCGAACGCAGACATAGTCAAAAGATACTACGCATAAAATAACCTGACAAGTCGAAAACCCGAAAGGACGGTTTGGGCAAAAATGGGCATCCCGGTGGACCGAAAACCCGAAAGGGCGGTTCAGGCAAAAATTAGGGATAAAATATAAAAAATTTGTACACCCGGCAAGTAGAAAACCCGAAAGGGCGGCTTAGGCAAAAATGGGTTTCCCGGTGGATCAAAAACCCGAAAGGGCGGTTCAGGCAAAAGTTAGGGAATTAAAGCGTATGACTATGTCTCGTCGGATCACTTTAAGGACAATCTCTTCATTAACCAGCTCCAAGCTTCTGATCAACCCAGTCATCGGCAGACGAAGCATTGAATGGACAGATATTCAGAGTTGTGAAGGCTATAGCAGAATGGAATCCCATGGAATTGTTTCACATAGCCATCTTTCTTTTGTATAAATTTTTCCATATTTACGACGACATCCTCTTACTAGGATGAGTGTCTCCTTTGTACAAATATACTTATAGAAAGTTAATACAAATACTTTTCCAAATACAGAAATTTGCTTTGTCTTTGTTTTCTTTTCTCTGGCACTTATGTTTTATTTGAGAGACGTCCAATGTTTTGTTAAATAGGCATATGCATTTGAACATGATCATTTTCCTTACAAATCAAGAAAGATGATTACTAATAGGTTGAAGGTGCAGATAGATATCTTGATGCCCTTTCAGAGGAAATCCCAAGCAGATTTGAAATCCAAATTCCTCAGTCAGAACTTAATTCCCTAAACAGAGTAAACTTCGGGATCTTCAACAGAGAAAGCTTTCTCAAAACTGATCTCCCCAGCCAGAGGGCGTCCCAGAATTCAATTCCCCTCAGAGTTAAGTTTCAGTATCCCCAGTGGAGCCTTAAAAATCTGAAAATCCAATCCCCAGCGGAACTAAAATTTCCAACCATCAATCCCCAGCGGAACCAAACTAGTGAACCTTCTCCCCACAGAGATACTTCCCACCAAACTAGGGATGCTCAGTCTTACTTCTCCAGCATGAGTCTATCAGGTTCTGAACTCCCCAGTAGAGATCATCAGAAATTCTCTTACCCTGTAAGTCACCAAGGAATTCCAATTCCCCGCAGTGGTCCTAAGATCCCTCAACGAGTGAAGATCTTGTATTCCCAAAGCAGAATGGAGACTCTCATTCTCAGTTCCTCACAGGATATTCAGATATTCCCCAGTGAAGATCTCCTCAGGACAGGAATCCCCAGTAGATTGGTATATAACCCAAGCTCCCGATTCTCCAACAGTAGTCAACAGAGATGTCTCCTCTTCAGCAATCAAAGATTCTTGCCATCCCCTGCAGCAGTCAAGGACTCACTTTCCCTGGCAGCAGCCAAGATTCTTTTATCTCCAGCCATCCAGGATTCATTTATCCTCAGCAAGAAATCTCTTCAGCTAACATGCACATGCATTTACATTCATATCATAAACATTGATATAACACATATTGCATCATACATTTCATGAAACATAGTTTTGTGTTTAGCTAACATTTTGTCCTTTTCAGGATAAGAATAAAAGGCTATCATTAACAATTATTCAAGATGCAGTTTTACACGGACTCATCATCAGGAAACCTTACATCGGTTTCTTCTCAACTTTTGAAAACAGTTTACGGACGCTTCCCAACAACGGATGCTGCTCTATTGCTTATTCAACTTCAAGACTTCTGAAAACAGTTCACGGGTTCTCCAGTAACGGATGTTAACCTATCACTTGTTCAAATTCTTCTTCAACTTCTGAAAACAGTTTACAGATTCTCCAGTAACGGATGTTAATCTATCGCTTGTTCAGACTCAAGACTTCTGAAAACAGTTCATGGGTTCTCCAGTAACGGATGTTAACCTATCGCTTGTTCAGATTCTTCTCAACTTTGGAAAACAGTTTACGGACGCTTCCCAACAACGGATGCTGCTCTATTGCTTATTCAACTTCAAGACTTCTGAAAACAGTTCACGGGTTCTCCAGTAACAGATGTTAACCTATCACTTGTTCAGATTCTTCTTCAACTTCTGAAAACAGTTTACGGATTCTCCAGTAACGGATGTTAATCTATCGCTTGTTCAGACTCAAGACTTTTGAAAACAGTTCATGGGTTCTCCAGTAACGGATGTTAACCTATCGCTTGTTCAGATTCTTCTCAACTTTTGAAAACAGTTTACGGACGCTTCCCAACAACGGATGCTGCTCTATTGCTTATTCAACCTCAAGACTTATGAAAACAGTTCACGGGTTCTCCAGTAACGGATGTTAACCTATCGCTTATTCAGATTCTTCTCCAACTTCTGAAAACAGTTTACGGATTCTCCAAACACGGATATCAATCCATTGCTTATTCGAGACCCCCCCAATTCAGAGATGTTCCAAGACATGGACACCTTTCTGATACTCATTCCAGATGGCATCTTTAAGCCCATCCCCGACAAGATTCTGTCACCCCTCTAGATGGCATCTTTAAGCCCATCTCCAAATGGCATCTCTAAGCCCATTCCCACATCCATTGTTTTGACGAGTGCAAATTTAAGGGCACTCTAATGTCCAATCTCCTTTTACCTTTAAGACGCGAAAGGCAAACCTGTCAATCTAACTCTTCAGGTGCAAGAAGATTGAACAGGGGCAACTGTTGTACCCCAAAATTTTCCCTCTCACTTCTTCAACATTTTTCTCACCACAAGACCCTTGGAGCTCAAGATCAAGTTAGGGTTTGCTCTGCTCAAGACTCCTCCTTGCATTGTTGACCCGAATTAGGGTTTGAGTTTGCACAAAGAGGTTTTGACCTGAAATGCCCAAAGCGACTTTCATGCTTCATGTTGGACCCATAAGTTTATCCATACCAAGTTTCAAGCCTTGATTCCAATCTTTGCCCAGTCAATTGGACAATTGACCTATGAATCAACTGTATTGGGGAAAAAGTCAATTGTGGTCAATTGACAGTCAAACCTTATGATTTTTGTCCCACATCAACATATTGAACTCATATGAGCCATTTGGTCAAGTTTGGATCACAATTCCACAAGAAATTTGATCAGATCACCAAAAGGGCAAAATGGTCATTTTTAGGGTTTTGACTGCACAAAGGCAATTTTTGACTGTTTGACCTAACCAATGGCAAACCAAGCTCCCTTATGGCCTCAAGGATTCAATGGCATTGTCTTGACATGTTCAACAAGTTCAAAAGATTCCAAATGCACAAGATTGACATATAAATTTTCCAGTCAACTGATCCAAATTTGACTGTGTACTGAAAAGTCAAACTTTGACTTTTTGGTCAAAATCAAGTGCCAAGATTCATTTTTCATCAAGACATGCCAAATTGTGAAACTTATTCATCAAGAAACCAAAAATTACAAATTAAGGTTTTGAAATGAAGAAATTTCATAACTTAGAAATTTTCTAAGTTATGAAAATTCCTAATTTTTTCCTAACTTTGTCCCATTTTTTCATCAAGATATATTTTGATTCAAGCAAAACTCAAAACATGAAAGTTGCAGTCCATTGCAAAATCTACAACTTTGATTTACAAAGTTTCCTCAAAAGAAGCTTGTAGATCAAGTTATGATTTTTGGAATAGGGGTGCAAAACATTCTTAACTTCGAAATTTTTTTGACCTATTTTAGGCAGGATTTTTGCCCAACTTCATGGCCACTTTTCACATGCTTCCACTTAGAATTTCAACTTGCATTACAAAGATGGATTGTAGTACACATTCTAAGCTTTCCAAATTGTCCAAGAACTTCTCAAACACCCTTGTGGTTAGGGAGAATCGAATTGATAAAGTTGGGCAAAAGTCACTTTTGTTCATGACCAAATGCATGTTCATAACATGGGCATTTTTTAAATCAGCTTGTACAAGCTAGATTACAGGCCTCTAACCCTTCTCACACTTAATAATTAAATGCCAAACCAATGTGCCAAGATGTTATTTTGTTCATTTGGTCATTACACACAAAATTAATCCATAATTAGAAAAAGTAACTTTGCCATTTTTGAAAAGTAATGATTTATGTCAAATACAAATCCAAGAGGCATGGGCCAGATCTTTGAAGCTAGCATTTTGTACACAAATCACTCTGATCAAGAACAAGAGGTGCAACATAGTTTAGGGCATTGGACATGTCTGTTTTGAAACTTGCATTTTCTTGCTTCAAGTAGAAGAAAACTTGCATAACAGATCCCATCTCTCATTCCTGTAATAGCTAGCCAAAGCAAAGTTTGTAAACACTTTCCATACATCATAAATGACCTAAGGCACGATTAAACTCTCCCTCATACCTCCTCAAACACAAAAACACCATCCTCTTGCAAAAACAGGGCACCTGCTGCAGATTGAGGTCTACAACTCAATCCACTCGTGCACTTTGGCTAATAACCTTGCAAACACATTCCATACCATCCATTGAAACTGTTCCAAGCCTTAAGCACCAGCTGTAACACTCCTAACCCCATCTGCCATTTTCATTTTTCAGTTTTGCAGGTGAACTTCCATAGCTCGATTCAGTTAGTTTCAAAGCAAGCTAGAGGTTGGAGAAACATCCCTGAACTTCAAGCAAGTTGTACAAGTCCTCAAATTCCATTGAAAGTACCCACATTGCTGTACACGATTCAAGGTGAACAGGTAAAAACATGGACTTCTATCTCTCAATCTAGGAAGAGTTAGGCTTAGGTTTATGAATAAAACATGCTCTACTCATGGCCCTGAAGCTACCCATATCATTACTTTTCATTTATGTTGTGTGTACTGAGAGAATTTTGAACCTGAACATTGGAAAAAAGTTAGGTCAGGAATTGGGGGAGGAGAAATTCTCTCTCATTTCTGAGAGTTAGAACAACTTTTTTATATGTTTAGAATCGTGACAGCTTGCTCTACATTATTGATGTTGTGAGTTTTTGTTAAAAGTCAAAGAATCAGGAGTTAGCTTTGGTGCAAGAGGCGCGCGCATTTTGTCATTCAAACATGGCTGGAGGTTGAAGACAAGCCCCTTGGGTTGGGCCTGACTTGTTTTTTCTGTTTGCACCACATTTTTCCACATACACCCCCCTGGCCCATTATGTGTTATATTTGTCATTTTTGATTTTTTTCTTTTTGATTCTGATTTTATATTTTTTCTCAAACATGAAAAAACATTAAAAATATTTTTTCACATTTTTTTATATTTATTTGGCATTTATTTGTTTTCTTAGGCATATATATTTAAATAATATATTTCCTTTTTATTTAAAACCCTAGAAAATAATACAAAATATTTATCTTTTTTTAGTTATTATTTTTATTTACATTTTGAAAACATTTTCTAAAAAAATATACATTTTTGTAAATAACTAATATTTTACTTTTGTATATATTCAGTATATTTAAATATATGTAATATATAAATACTTGTATATTATATTTATTAGACACTAAAAATAATTTTTTTTACAATATACTTCTCTTTTATTTATTTTTTGTATATAATTAATAAATATTGTATATAATATAATTAATAAATACTATTATTTAGAAAAACTAGGGTTTTGCCCTAAAAGACAAAAATGTTCAAAATTAACCTTTTTATGTTTGTTTATATGTCATCTAAAAAATACTTTCTCATACATAAAAAAATCATTTTTGTGCATTTTGCATATTTATTGTATTTTATTTAATTATTGTACAATTAACTTGTATATTCAATTTGGATGTAATAGTTTAGGTTTAAATTTCTTGCTAAATATCTCCCATTTGAACATTTGTACCCCCTATCCCATAATTATGTTGTAATAATTTAGGATTTTATTTTTCGCATTTAAAAGCTTTCTAATTATGTCATGATAGACCTAGGGTTTGCATGCAAAAAATCAAACAAAGAAAAATAGCTTGACCTAATTCAAAGACAAAAAAAGCATGAAAATGAACAACACCAATCACACTTGCACCCCTAGGGTTACTCCACTTGTTGCCTTCAATAATGGGCCATATTGCATGTTGAGGGTCTTTGGCAAAACAAAACAAATCAAAATGATCATAGTCCCTCGATGACGCTTTCGAAAGTTGCCTAAAAATGATCAAGTCCCTTGAAGTAAAATTGCCAAAGACACTTGGCGCTATTGCATTCATGGTCTAAACGATGACCCGCGCCCGTCCCATTAATATCCTAACACAAGATTGTCCACCAAATGCAATGGTGGAACAATACCTTTAAAAGGGTTAAAACATAGGAAAAATCTTTGAGTAAATTTAGGGGTAGACAACTCTTAGTTACTTGATCAAACTTGCAAAACAAATCCTTGCCTACTTTCAAAACACACTCCACAACACAACTTTCAAAACAAATTTCAAAACCTTGAAACATCTTTTCAAAAAGACAAAAACCTTTTGTAAAACATTCGAGTAAAGAATTGTTACAAGGGTTGCCTATACAAGGTATCTTTTTCAAAACATTTTCAAACCCACACACAAAGCACCATTTCAAACAATTGAAAGCACCATTTCAAACAATTGAAAATGCAAGGCAAGTGATCTAAGCAAGTAACTAAGAGCCCATGGATAACCATGGATAGAAAGGGTGCTAATACCTTCCCTTTCTATAATCTACTCCCCGAACCCAAGAAAACATCTCAAAGGTTTTTGTTGTGCTTTTTAACCTTTCCTTAGGATAAAATAAAAAGTCGGTGGCGACTCTTGCTAAACCGAAACATTTGCGAATACAAACGCAAAACCTCAAGTCAGTTCTCCCACCGTATCACAGCGTAGAATTTTATTTTCTGTAATTTACTATTTTCCTTATATTGTATAGTAATTAGATGTGTATGGAAAGATAAAATCAATAAAATAGACAATCCTAATCAAGATAAAATCATGCATGCAATAAAATACACTTGCACACAAACACCCTTAAGGTATCTCCACTTGGTTTCCTAAACAAATGGCCATGGTATGCATGCTAGGTATCTTGGCAAAACAAAACAAAACAAAAGATCATAGTCCCTCGATGACCCTATCTTGGTTGCCTAAACGAAATGATCTAGTCCCTCAAAATATTTCTTAAGATACTTAGCACAGTTGTTATCATGGTCAATACGATGACCAACGCCTGTCCCGTTTAACATCCAAATACAAGGTTATTTACCAAATACAATGGTAAAACAACATTGTCAAAAGGGTTAAAAATGTATAGGAAAGATATTTGAGTAAAATAGGGTAGACAACTCTTAGTTACTTGATCAAAACTTGCAAAAACATCCTTGCTATTTTCAAACACACCTCGTCACAATTTCAAAACATTTTCCCAAAACAAACTTTCAAACATTGAAACATTTTTCAAAAGACAATACACCTTTGTATATATTCAAACAAGAATCATTACAAAGGTTGCCACAACGATGATCTCTTTTCAAAACATTTTCAAAACCACACTCACAAAGCACCATTTCAAACAATTGGAACAGCAAAAGCAAGTGATCTGAACAAATAACTAAGAGCCCATGGAAAACCATGGATGAAAAGGGTTCTAGCACCTTCCCTTTTCATAATCTACCCCCCGAACCCAAGAAAACATCTCAAAGGTCTTTCCTGTGCTTTTTGACCTTTCCTTTAGATAAAATAAAAAGTCGATGGCGACTCTTGCTAAACCGAAACATTTGCGAGCATGAACGCAAAACCTCAAGTCAGTTCTCCCACCGTATCACAGAACTGGCGACTCTGCTGGGGAGATTAAATTCTAAAAGTGGGTTTACCTTTGGGTTAGATCACATTTACTTGCTTACATTGCCTAATTTGTTTGCTTTACATTTTGGTTCCTTGTTTGGGTTTGTTTTAAAATCCTACACCCGAATTTGGGGGCACCTTTTAGGTAAGTAGCAATAAACTGTGAGGGAATTGTGCGGGGTATACCGACACGGTTGAAGCAGTAGCTACGTTGATGTGGCACTTTGGTTAGTACCAGTAACCCTGTAGTTGAATCAAGGAGAGTACAGGGCCGCCGCGTGGTGTCGTGAAGCATCAACTGACCTTAGAACCTTACTTGACCAACTTGGCCATTAGGACGTAGTGAGATGACCAGTTTCGGTGTAGAGCTGAAAATTGGTTGATACTCGATGCTACACTCATTGAGACTTGACCCCTGAGTTTTGTTCGGTTGCGAATCAATTTCTTATTGAACGAAGCTTGTGGGAAAGGTCAATGATATTGAGATCCCTTAGAACCTGGTTATTATTAACTAGGACAGGTTAAGCCAACTAAACTTCAAGAGGGTACTTACCTACAAACTCCATGCAAGCCTAAAACTAAGGATTTGTTTACTTTGTGTGAATATGATTATTTGTATATAAATCTGCTTACCTCGCATACTTGTACATAACATCATAACATCATAACATCATACCATATCATTTTCAATAACCATTTCAAGGATCTCGAGGGTCTTTGATGCAGGTTATGATGAACCAAACTTCTGGCAAGGGGCATGGGGATTTATTTTCCTCTGATCAAATGTTGTCAAAAATCAAGTACAACAACTTGACTCAAGGGCTATGACCCACTTGACATGGTGAGCTTGATTCTCGTGGAAAGACATCCACCGATATAAAGTTCTCCAATCAAAGATGTCCAACTTCTAACATTTTCTTGTGTTCACCTCGCGAGATCCTTGAAAACATGCATCCACATATCATGCATCATATCATGACAGGTTTCTCCCATACAGGTCTCCTTATCTTCCTACTGTTTATTTCAGTAAGATGGATATGGAACAAACAGTGAAAGATCTCCAAGCTCAAAACGCTCAATTCCAACAAATGCTTCTGGCTATGGGTAAAGGGTAAGAGGACCTGAAAGCTCTCCTTCTCAAAGATAAGAAGTAGAAGTCCAAGAAGACAGTAGGCGTACTGAACTTGAGAAGAAGACCTAGAGCCCTAGATCTTTCAACTCCATCCAACATAGGGGATAGTCTTGAAGAAGACCACAATTTGGATATTGATGAAGTTGAATCTGACTACTCCGAGGAACAATATCCTCTGGCTGATGACAAGTACAAACAGTTGGAGGATTGCCTCAGTGCTATGGAGATTCAACAAACACCTGGCTTGGATTTAGGAGACATGGGTTTGGTTTTTGGAGTGGTCATCCCGCCAAAGTTCAAAATCCCTACCTTTTCCCTGTACGATGGAGTCTCTTGCCCTAAGATGCATTTAAAGTCTTATGTCCGCAAGATTCAACCATACACAACTGATCCGAAGCTTTGGATCCATTTCTTCCAAGAGAGCCTAGTATGGACTCAACTCGAGTGGTTCTATCAATTGGAGAGTTCTCGCATCCACACATGGGAGGATTTAGCTGATGCTTTCTATAAGCAGTATCTGTACAACGCTGATCTTGCACCAACTCGCGTGCAATTGCAAAACATGACCATGGGGTCCAACGAGAGCTTCAAAGGATATTTCTAAAAGTGGAGATATTTGGATGGTAGGGTGTGACCCCCTTTAACTGACAGGGAGCTGATTGACATCTTCATGGGAACTTTGACAGTGCCTTTCTTCAAACACTTGATCGGAAGCTCTTCAATCGGGTTCACCAAGCTAATACTGACAGGAGAAAGGGTCGAAGCTGGCATCAAAAGTGGGAAGATTCAAGAAGTCACACCTTCTGATGCTCAGAAAAAGCCCTACAATAGGAAGAAAGATTCCAATGCTGTGTATGGTCAAAAGAGTCGTCATGACCAACATGTAGGAGCAATCTTGATCTCTAATCCTACGCCTGCTCAACAAAGGCAGGGGCATCAGCGTAAGGAGGTCGCTCCTAAAAGGCAATACACTAATATCAACATGTCGCTGAATCAAGCGCTACAACACATGTTGAAGGCAGAGCTGATTACGTTAAAGGCTCCTCATCCGAACCCTATGACTTCTTCTCCTAACTACAACTCGGATGCAAGATGTGCTTATCATTTTGGCAGCCCAGGGCATGACATAAACAATTGTTAGGCTCTGAAGAACAAGGTCCAAGACATGATTGATGCCAAGGAGATCGAGTTTGACCCTCCGGAGACTCCAAGCATAATCACTGCTCCTATGACGAATCATTAAGAGGCTTCTGTTCATTTTGAATTTTCAATTGTAATCTCTTTTGTTATTCAAACAATTATCTATTAATGTTACACTTTGTTTTCATTAATGCATTGCATATGTTTGTCTTGATTTGATCCACTCATTTTCATTACATTTAAACTATGCTTTTTACTCTCTTTATGACATTCAACTCTTGCTAAAAGTTACAAGCCTTTAGAGGGAGAATGACGAAAACAATGCCATAATCTCATACAATATACTTTTGGACAGACCTTGCTGACGATGTACAGGTGTTTCTTTCAAATCCTAAACACTGGAGTTATAAGGAAGATAATCCCTAGTCAACCCCTTCGAGCCAAAGAAGTAGAAGTTTTATGTTTTAAACACAAATTGAAAACTTTAATCAAACCTGGGGCAGGGTAGTCTCTCAGTTGGTTCAAATGCGCGTTTAGCCAAAAACTCTCATTTTGTAATACAATGAATGACATCAAAAACATTCCTTTGGAACCAAAAGACAGTGATGGTTCCTTATCTCATAGGCAATCATTATCTCTCAAAAAGAAAAGCCCACTAAATCAAAACCTACAAAGGAGGCTTAAGAAAGCTGGGGCATCCTGCTGACTGTAATCTCAAAACAAGAACAATCAGGCAAAAATCAGGGATAACAAATCAAAAAGAGGTAACTACAAATCCTCAAAAACATGAAAAAGGTTGCAAAAAAAAGAATGCCTTCCGATAAACTTAACTTGTTAGAACCATCACCAAAACGTCATTCCAGACTCAATTGGAGTTCAAATGCATAATTAACTGAGCTTAGGACTGAAGAACATCACGAAGAGAGGGTGGGTACAAATACACTTTGAGCCTTTATCCTTTGTTTCTTAAACCGTGAACCAAGCCATGTTACAACCCTTCAAAAGTCCTAATTGAAGCATGGGTTAGTTCGAAAGCATATTGTTACAAAAGGTATCCTGACTCCTATAGGGCTTTACTCGAAATCCTGAGTTGAATTTTTCTTACAAAACTTCTTTACTTGCTAAAAATGCATTTTTCAAAACTTCAAGACAAGCATAAACTTTGCATTACTTGAATATCACTGTTTGCATATGACTAATTGTTTGACAGTGGAGAAATTCACACAATGAATGTCCAGTGAACGAAAGCTCTCTCAGTGAACAAAATCAATTCAAGAAGGATGACACTCCTCCTATCAACAGAGGGACATGACATGTCACTATCCAGAACACCTGGGGAAGTCCAGTCAAGATTCCAAGAAATCTCTCAAGAATTGCAGAGTAACCAGGGGCAAGTCTCCATCTCCATCACTCGGGGCATTGAACATTAATCCCGAAAAAGGGTTACATGCAGTCAAACATTTCCTGGCAGTGCCACAAACACTTTCTACTAGGGGAAGTGACAAATCTCCCCAAATTCCTTCTCATGGGATGATTCCCCAGCCAGAGTTTAATCTCTGAAAACCCTTCCCCAGCTAAGACAACCTCAAGAGTCCTCGAGGACTTTCCCCAACGAAGTCGTCACCTCTCTAGAAGACCAGCAACAGGGTTTATTTCCCCAACAAACGGAAGAAATCCCCAGCTTGAGGTAGCCTCTCCAACTACTACAAATCAAAGGACCACAACTCCTCTTCCCCAGTAGACTACTCTACAATCCCCAGCAAGTTACTGTGAAACATGTACTTGATAAGATATCAGTTCAACTTCGATTCCCCAGTAAGAGCAACGGACAATCGAGACTCCTGAACTCTTTCCCCAAGCAGGAATAAACATACTACCCATGGAGTTTTCAATATTTCCCAGCAGAGTTCTCCTCAAACAACAAAACAGGAATCCCCAGTGGAAACATTCTAAGCAAAGTTTGAAGACACACATACTCTTCAACAGCAGTCCAGGATTTAACAAACTCCCCGACATTTGTCAAAGATTTATTTCCCATACGAAAATACATTCATAAACATTTCACATTTCATACCTCCTATTTACATACATGATAAAGTGCATACGACACAATCTCATTTATTTTTTAGAACATCATGACATCATGCATTTCATACATCATGACATTGCATACAGCTAACGTTTTATCTTTTTCAAAAAAAAGGTCAATCAACAGACGGCTACCGACAACCTTTTCAAGTTCCAGATTAATACCTGTAGCAAGCCAGGAAAACTATCTGTGGACGAGAGATTGTAGATTAATACCTGTAGCAAGCCAGGAAAACTATCTACATGAAGAGATTGAAGATTAATACCTGTAACAAGCCAGGAAAACTATCTTTCTTTCTCAGGTCATAGATTAATACCTGAAACCAGCCAGGACAGCTATCTCCTCGACCAACCTTTTCAAGTTCCAGATTAATACCTGTAGCAAGCCAGGAAAACTATATGTGGACGAGAGATTGTAGATTAATACCTGTAGCAATCCAGGAAAACTATCTACATGAAGAGATTGAAGATTAATACCTGTAACAAGACAGGAAAACTATCTTTCTTTCTCAGGTCATAGATTAACACCTGAAACCAGCCAGGACAACTATCTCCTCGACCAACCTTTTCAAGTTCCAGATTAATACCTGTAGCAAGCCAGGAAAACAATCTGTGGACGAGAGATTATAGATTAATACCTGTAGTAAGCCAGGAAAACTATCTACATGAAGAGATTGAAGATTAATACCTGTAACAAGCCAGGAAAACTATCTTTCTTTCTCAAGTCAGAGATTAATACCTGAAACCAGCCAGGCTAGCTATCTCCTAGACCAACCTTTTCAAGTTCTAGATTAATACCTGTAGCAAGCTAGGAAAACTATCTGTGGACGAGAGATTGTAGATTAATACTTGTAGCAAGCCAAGAAAACTATCTACATGAAGAGATTGAAGATTAATACATGTAACAAGCCAGGAAAACTATCTTTCTTGCTCAGGTCAGAGATTAATACCTGAAACCATCCAGGACAGCTATCTCCTCGACCAACCTTTTCAAGTCCCAGTTTAATACCTGTAGCAAGCTAGGAAAATTATCTGTGGACGAGAGATTGTAGATTAATACCTGTAGAAAGCCAGGAAAACTATCTACATGAAGAGATTGAAGATTAATACCTGTAACAAGCTAGGAAAACTATCTTTCTTTCTTAGGTCAGAGATTAATACCTGAAACCAGCCAGGACATCTATCTCCTCGACCAACCTTTTCAATTTCCAGATTAATACCTGTAGCAAGCCAGGAAAACTATCTGTGGACGAGAGATTGTAGATTAATACCTGTAGCAAGCCAGGAAAACTATCTACATGAAGAGATTGAAGATTAATACATGTAACAAGCCAGGAAAACTATCTTTCTTTCTCAGGTCAGAGATTAATACCTAAAACCATACAGGACAGCTATCTCCTCGACCAACCTTTTCAAGTCCCAGTTTAATACCTGTAGCAAGCCAGGAAAACCATCTGTGGACAACTGATTATAGATTAATACCTGTAACAAGCCAGGAAAACTATCTACATGAAGAGATTGAAGATTAATACCTGTAATAAGCCAGGAAAACTATATTTCTTTCTCAGGTCAGAGATTAATACCTGAAACCAGCCAGGCCAGCTATCTCCTCGACCAACCTTTTCAAGTTCCAGATTAATACATGTAGCAAGCCAGGAAAACTATATGTGGATGAGAGATTGTAGATTAATACCTGTAGCAAGCCAGGAAAACTATCTACATGAAGAGATTGAAGATTAATAGCTGTAACAAGCCAGGAAAACTATCTTTCTTTCTCAGGTCAGAGATTAATACCTGAAACCAGCCAGGACAACTATCTCCTCGACCAACCTTTTCAAGTCCCAGTTTAATACCTGTAGCAAGCCAGGAAAACTATCTGTGGTCGACTGATTATAGATTAATACATGTAACAAGCCAGGAAAACTATCTACATGAAGAGATTGAAGATTAATACCTGTAACAAGCCAAGAAAACTATCTTTCTTTCTCAGGTCAGAGATTAATACCTTAAACCAGCCATGACAACTATCTCCTCGACCAACCTTTTCAAGTCCCAGTTTAACACCTGTAGCAAGCCAGGAAAACTATCTGTGGAAGACTGATTGTAGATTAATACCTGTAACAAGCCAGGAAAATTATATACATGAAGAGATTGAAGATTAATACTTGTAACAAGCCAGGAAAACTATTTTTCTTTCTCAGGTCAGAGATTAATACCTGGAACCAGACAGGACAACTATCTACTCGACCATCTCAAACAATTCAACAATCACCTTCGGATGACATATTTAAGCCCATCTCCAAAAACTGTCCATTATTTCTCCAAATGGAATCTTTAAGCTCATTCCCTACATAATCAACTAACACACCTTCGAGTGCAAATTTTCTGGGCACTCTAGTGTTCAATCATCTTCCACCTTTAAGTCACGAATGGCTGAATTACCAATCTAACTCTTCAGGTGTAAGGTTGAACAGGGGCAGCTGTTGCACCCCAAAATTTTCCCCCTCATTTCACAAGGGATCACCCTGGATCCCAGGTTCGCCTCCATCCAATTCCAAGCCTTGAACTGCAACTTTTCGAGGAAATCATTCACAAGGGCAAAATGGTCATTTGTACACTGAAAGTCAAACTTTGACTTTTGGATCAAAATCAAGCTTCAAGAATCATATTTCATCAAGACACGTTGAAATATGAAGTTTTGTTTCATCAAAATCCAAGAGGTCGAAATTCTAAATACTTAGAATTTTTTCTAAGTGTTTAAGAAAATAAGACAAATTCAGAACTTCTGAGCCAGCCTCCAGGCAGGTGCAGTCAGAAGTTGTAAACATGGTTCAGCACATAGTCTTCAGTCAGAACATGGCTCTTCAGCATCTACGCAAGTTCAATCAGAGTTTGTTAAGGTAATGCAAAGAAGGTTAAGGAGCGTGCTGCAAGCTTTCTAGAAAGTCTGAAAGCTCCTTCAGAACTTGATGGAGCCAGAAGATACAAAGATCAGAGGATGGATGCTACGCTGAAGTAGAACTTCTGATCCAGAACTAAGCCTTGGTGTAGAGTATCACGTTGCAGGATTTCTGGTTGTGATAAGTCTCATCATCATTTAATGCTCATTTAACGCTCACAACTACCTTCTGAGTCTTTATCCAAAGGGTTTTCACCACGTGTGCCTCTACTGACTTGGGATAGAAACTTTGCTTTTACTTTTCCTTAAATCCTGCTGACAGCCACCATGCTTGCTTCAAAGACAAGGCAGAACTTCAGCACTTGAATGCTATTTTCAACGCTTTGGTCAGAACTTGACCAAATCCCAAGACATTGCTTATACAACTTGCTGCAGACCTATGACCAACAGTTGGCTCAGCCTACGCCTGCATCTCATGATTACACCAAACTAGCATACGAAAACTGTGATGAAAAAGCAAAAGAACAGGTTCAAATCCTATTTTGTTTTTCCCCCCAAAGTCATAGCAAAATTCATCTATAAATACTTGGCTCCATCACACGTTCAAAGGGCTGGCTTTTGAAAAGAAAGAACGATAAAAAAGAGAGAAAAGGAAGTTGTGAAACCTTCATAAAAATCCAGATTTCTCATACACAAAAACAAACATTTGTTCTTCCCTTTGAACAAAAGGACACAACCACTTTTCCGTCTCTTTTACTGACTCATAACATCTAGAGGCAGCCACTCAAAGCTCCAAGCATGCTCCAGGTAAGACTTTCTGACTTTACTTGCTTTTCATTTTGAACATCATTAACATGTAAATATCATAGTATTAACGTTGTACATATCATTGCATGAACTGGAAACTAGGGATCAGAACTTCTAGAATAATGCTAGGCTCAGACTTAGGATTAGAACTTCTATGAACTGTTGTGTTGTTATTCTTATGATTTGTTGTTTTCCAAAAAGGAATGAGTTGTTGACGTGCTGATTAATATGAGAAAAGAGTTGAAATCTAATATAGAACTTCTGATTTTCACATGCTGATAAAACACAAAACTTTTATGTTTGTTTCTCACTATTAACACACACTGAACTTCTGATTCTTACATGCTGATAACACACTGAACTGGCAAGGTTCATTCACTGGTTCAACACAACACTGAACTGCCAAGGTTCATTCACTGGATTCAGCATAACACTGAACTGCTGATGACTCACTCACTGTTCAAACACAACACAGAACTTTTGAATTCTCCTTACATGTCAAATACGCTGAACTGCTGACGTTTGCTCACTGTTTTAGTGTAATACAGAACTTCTGACTTTTGGTTTACTAGCTGCATACCATCCAGAACCTGTGTTTTCCCTCTAACGTGTCTTACAGGATTTCAGAGTATGCCAATCCAGAACTTCTGATGCCCACGGACGCTTCCTTCTGAGTCATCACACGACTGACTTCAGAACTTCTGATCCTTGTTTTATTTCTTACAGCAACACGTTGTTTCCACCTTGCATTGATTTTCCTTTCCATTTTTTATATATTAACATAAAAACATAGAAATATTTTACTTTTAATTTATTTCCTTAAGAAAAAAACATTCTTTTAAAACAAGTCCATTTCTTTCTTATGTTATGCACTTCAATATGGTTGTAATAATTAACTTAGGACTTATTTTTACTTGCAATCCCCATTCATACATATATACCCCCATCCCCTAAATATTGTAATAGCGTAGAATTTCATTTTCCGTAGTTTACTATTTTCCTTATACTGTATAGTAATTAGGTGTGTATGGCAAGATAAAATCAATAAAATAGACAACCCTAATCAAGATGAAATCATGCATGCAATAAAATTCACTTGCACACAAACACCCTTAAGGTATCTCCACTTGGTTGCCTAAACAAATGGCCATGGTATGCATGCTAGGTATCTTGGAAAAACAAAACAAAACAAAAGATCATAGTCCCTCGATGATTCTATCTTGGTTGCCTAAACAAAATGATCTAGTCCCTCAAAAATTTGCTAAAGATACTTAGCACAATTGCTACCATGGTCAATACGATGACCAGTGCCTGTCCCGTTTAACATCCAAATACAAGGTTGTTTACCGAATACAGTGGTAAAACAACACTGTCAAAAGGGTTAAAAACGTATAGGAAAGATCTTTAAGTAAAATAGGGTAGACAACTCTTAGTTACTTGATCAAAACTTGCAAAAACATCCTTGCTATTTTCAAACACACCTCGTCACAATTTCAAAACATTTTCCCAAAACAAACTTTCAAACATTGAAACATTTTTCAAAAGACAATACACCTTTGTATATATCCAAACAAGAATCATTACAAAGGTTTCCACAACGATGGCCTCTTTTCAAAACATTTTCAAAACCACACTCACAAAGCACCATTTCAAACAATTGGAAAAGCAAAAGCAAGTGATATGAACAAATAACTAAGAGCCCATGGAAAACCATGGATGAAAAGGGTGCTAGCACCTTCCCTTTTCATAATCTACCCCCCGAACCCAAGAAAACATCTCAAAGGTCTTTCCTGTGCTTTTTGACCTTTCCTTTGGATAAAATAAAAAGTCGGTGGCGGCTCTTGCTAAACCGAAACATTTGTGAGCACGAGCGCAAAACCTAAAGTCAATTCTCCCACCGTATCACAATGATATATGAAAATGACAAATAATAAGCCCTCACAAACAAATCCAAGGTGCCTCGGGCAAGGCACCGGACCGTAAAGTTTCAAACTGTCTGTTACAAATTTCAAAACAAAAGTCTATTACTGTGTAATAAAAGAAACGGGCACAAAGTCCTTTGTCGTCCAATTGTTCAATCCACCGTTGGTAGTCGGGTAAATCCAGCTATCGAAATCTGAATCTTCTTCATCATCCTCAATTGCATTAACTCCCTGATTACTGATGTGCAGAGGAGGTCTTCTAATCCGCGCGCGCCGAACAACCCTTTGAGCCTCTGCAGTAAAGCCTAAACCAAACTTATCAGTTTTATGTGCGAAGTCAGGGAGTTGACCCCAATTTGCACACCCACCTTTCTCAATTACAGCCCTGGAATCTTTGAGGGAAGCCATCTTCATCGGAGGCTTGTGAACAGCAACTTCAGTTGACGCCAAAGTATGGGGAACCTCTTCAAAGTTCTGACACGGGGTTTCGATGAACTCCCCATCCATCTCCACATAGAGAAAGGAATTAAGATGACTCACCATGTACTCCTCCTCACCTTGTACCGTAACAATCTTCCCTTTTGCTGGATATTTCAACATCTGATGGAGCGTAGAAGTCACTGCCCCAGCCTTATGAATCCAAGAGCGACCCAGCAAGCAAGAATAAGATGGTAGGATATCCATCACATAGAAAGTAGATGCAAAAGTCTGAGAGCCAACTTTAATAGGGACATCCACCTCTCCATGCACCATCCTTTTTGACCCATCGAAAGCTCTAACTACAATATTACTTGGCTTCAGAATCAAACCTTCACAGTCTAGATGGTCTAATGCTTTCTTTGGCAAAACATTCAATGAGGACCCAGTATCCACCAGTACATGGGCCAAAGTGGTGCCCCTGCACTCGATCGAGACATGCAGAGCATCATTGTGATTTCTTTCTTTAGCAGTCAGATCTGCGTCTGAGAAACCCAACCCGTTGTCGGTAGTCAAACTAGCCATACAGTATTTGAATTGATCAGCAGAGGTTTCCTGCGGCACATGCGCAGTTTTGAGGAAAGCAATTAAAGCCTTTGCATGGGCTTCCGAACATAACAACAAGGATAACATGGAGATTTTCAACGGGGTCTGCCCCAGCTGCTCAAGTACGTTGTAGTCACTCTTCTTGATGATCTTCAGAATTTCCTTTATCTCCTGCTTAGAGGTTTCTACAATGATCTTCTTAGGTGCCTCCATCTGGGCAGACTCACCTGTGGTTTCTTTGCCCCGGGTGTTGGATGGCTCGTCGACAGGGGTGATAACTGGAGTAAGAATTGGAACAGTAGCTGATGTACTGGCAGATGGAATGGCAACATGCTTTTGAACAGTCGGAGGGGAAATCTCAGGAGAGAATAGTCTTCCACTTCTGGTGACCTTGCTAGCCCCGACAATATTGCTGATATCAGCATCAACTTCTTCAATCTTTAAGTCTTGCTTAACCCCGTGGTAATACACATCGGCCCCATAGTGCCAAGGGACAACCTTATCCGAAGTGTATGGGATAGGACCAGGGATAGTAATGATTAACATAGAGATTCTTGGAACAGATGTAATCCTAACAGGCTTTCTTGAGGAAGACTTGGAAGGATTGGCGGAAATGGTTATGATGGCAACATCTTCAACTGGAATCAATGGAGTAAAAGTCTTATCGAACAGGATCTCTTTGTTATCCATCAGGCGTTGAACACCTGATTTCAATAGATGGAAACCAGCAAGCAGGATTGAACACAAGTGGCAACCTTCGCCACAACCCAGAAATAAACCGGCCAACAATAGACAAATCAGCTTCCTGTCGCAACCTATTCCCAAATTTGTGACCCATATTCAGAAGAACCACCTTCTTCTTCTTCTTCTTCTCCTTCAGGATGAGAGTCTTCAAATCCTCCTGCCCTTTAGCCAAGTTTAAGAACATCTCTTGGAATTGGGCATTATGTGCCTGAAGAGCTTTGATGACTTGATCGGTAGGTATTTCAGAAGACATTTCATGCTGAAATAAACAGCGAAGAAGATGAGAAACCTGTAATTGTACCTGTAATGATGTGCATGATAATGGGATGCATATGTAATGATTTCAAAGACTTTGGGAGATTTAAATTTGTAAAACAAAAATAAAGCAAACCTTATTAGATTAAACTTGTAAAAATGTTTAACAATGCCTTTGAGGCGTTACAAAAATAAATAAGTGGAAAACAAATCTAAACTATAAAAAGCAAAATCAGAAATCCCATGGACGTTTCCCCTTCGTGCTGACGTAGTCATTGATTGTCCTTTCATTCTCAAGTTGCCTCGTGAGCCTCAAGATCTTCCTCTCTTGCTCATGGTACTTCTCCCGGTAGGTATCCCTTTCCTCTTTCAACTGAATCCAGGATCTCTTCAATGCCCCAAGATCAGTAGGCGTGTAGGGATAAAGGATCATATAAGGAACACCTTCTTCATTGGTAGGCTCCACAATCACTGGCAACACAGCTTCATAAGGCATCCCAAGCTTCTGGGCTCAAGCTCGAACCCACTGGAGATAAGGTTGCATAGGGAGAGAAGTCTTTGGTCCTAGCTCTTGAGGGTCAGACCTGTTCACCATTCCCCAGGCTCGTATAAACCTTTGGCGATGCTTGTCAACGTCCTCCTTGTAGTCAAATGCAATATCTGTAAGAAGCAACTCATGTAGACCGTCTCTCCGAGCACGACGAAATTGTCGCAAAGCCAAGCAAGGACTGTAGGTTATTCCCTCTCTAATTCCAAGCAACGGGACATTAGGGTATCCCCCACATCGGTCAATGACAACAGTGCTTTCCAAAGCCTTAGAACTCCAAAGAATGTCTGTATGGGCAAGGGACATTATCATGTAAGACCATCCCAAACCTTCTTCATTCTTCAACACAGATTTGGGGAGGTGCGAAATAAACCACCTCTCCAACAGAGACATGCAACACATGAGAGTCCTTCTTCTTCGTACAGTACGAGTATAGAGGGCCTGCAAGATATCACCCAGAAGAGTAGGCACAGGATTGCGAGACAGAAAGATCTTAACCGCATTCATATCTATGAAGGAATCTGGATTCGGGTAGAGAACCAAATCGTAGATAAGGAGAGCCAAGATGTCTTCAAAATCTTGAAAGTCCAAATTATCCCAGAACAGTTGAGCTTGATCAATCAGAAACTTGGCTAAGAAACCTTTAACCCCGCTTCGTGTCTCCCAGTTGAATACTACATCAGCCCTTTTCAAATGTAAAGCTGAAGCAATGTCCTCTGGTCTAGGAGTCTCTTCCAAACCTGTGAAGGGCATCTGCTCAAGGATGGATATGCCTAATAAGTGAGAAAACTCTTTCATAGTGGGAACTAGTTGATAATCCGGGAAAGTGAAGCAATGGTGCACATGATCGAAGAACTGGAAAAGCACATTCATCATCTGCTCATCAAACCTTCAGGTAACCAAACTAAGAAGCTCACCATGTCTTCTAATGAATGAAGAAGTATCAGAAACTTTTGAGACTAACTCTTTGAGTTGGGCAGGTATTTGCACAAAGTTAACTCAGATGGTGTTTCTGCGCATGGAAGCCATAATCTGCAAAACAGAACAAAGATAAATCCCCTAGGTCTTTGAAATGGTTGGTATAATGAGGTATGCATGCTATGTTATGATGCATGATGTCATGATAAAACACACAACAAGTATAGTAGATAACCGATATGGTAAAGGCAAACAAGTCACACAAGAGCCCTTAAGTTTTAGTCTTGCATGGGGTCTAGGTATTACTCTCTTGAAGTTCAGTTGGTTTCAACCTGTCCTAATAATAGTAATTGGGTTCTAGGGTTCTCAATATCACTGACCATCCTCCATCGGTCATGGTTTCAGCTCACACAATCTTTTCTTGCGGCCGGAACTATCTCGAGAGTATGGTCTCAATGAGTGTAGCATCGAGTATCAACCAGTTCCCAGCTTTACACCGAGACCGGCTATCTCACTACTTCCTATGGCCAAGTTGGTCAATTATAGGTTCTAAGGTCAGTTGATGCTTAATGACACGCATAGCAGCCCCGTATTCTCCTCATTTCTCCACAAGGGATACCGGTACCAACCAATGTGCCACATCAACATAGCTATTGCTTCAACCGTATCGGTATACGTTGTACAGTTCCCTAACAATTTATTGCTACTTACCTAACAGGTGTCCCCTAGATCCGGGTTAGGATCTATAGTAACTCCCAATACAAAACCCACAAAAATAAAGCAATCAAATCAAACAAGAGAAGCAATATGATGAACTAATACTAAGGTATACCCCACTTATTTATCCCCAGCAGAGTCGCCAGTTCTGTGATACGGTGGAAAAACCGGACTGTTTTAGGAAAATGTTGGTTTGCATTTTGCGTTTGTGCTTGCAAAATGTCGCGGTAAGCAAGTGTCGCCACCGACTTTTATTTTATCCAATTGGAAAGGAAAAAAGCACAGAAAAATTCCTTTTTCGAGATATTTCGAGTACGGGGGGAAGATTATAGAAAGGGAAGGTATTAGCACCTGTTGTACCCCAAAAATTGCCCTCCCATATTATTCAAGAATTGCAAAGGTCATGCTTCAAAATTCCCCAAGGGTTGCACAGTTCAAGGGCCTCCTAACAGTCAAAAAACTAGGGTTTTGGTTCTGACAAAGAAAATGAAGTTTCCAAGGGTCTAAGCAAGTCCCACATGCCTACAAACATGGTCAAGCATCCTCATACCAAGTTTCAAGACTTACAGCACAAAATTGCACAGTCAAAAACCCTAATTGCTCAACAGTCAACTGCAGGGGCAAAATGGTCATTTGACAGTCAAAAGTTCAAATTTGTGGTCAACATCTCATTTTGAAGCCATAAACATCATTTGATCAATGCTTGATCATGATTCTCAAAGCTTGGCTCAAAAAGTCTCAAGATGCAAAAGTTTCCATATTTGGACAGTTGAAAAAGTCAACGGTAACTTGACCAAGGCATAACTTTCACATGGATTATCAGAAAAATTCCATCCAAAGCTCATTTTGCAGAGAAAGACATTTCCTACAACTCCTCTTCACACTTCAAGTCCAAGAAATGCTCTCACAAAAAGTTATCAATTTCAACATTATAGGTCATTTTCAAAAGTCAACAAAAAGGGACTTTAAGTCAAAGGCCATAACTTGAGATTGGTAAATCAAAATGACATGGGACCAAAGGCATTGGTTAGAAGACTTCAAGACCTTTCCAAAATGTCCAAGAACATGATCAAAGCTTAAAAATTGAGCAAGATATGCCTTGTGGAAGTTGGGAAATTTTTGGGTATTTTGAAAAATCAACTTAGCTTCAAAAGCCTTAAAATTGCTAATGGGCCACATTTTCTTCCAAGATTCATCATCCAAAGCATGTGCACGACCATTTGGCCCAAAGGGAAGTTATTCATCATTTTTATTTATTTATTTGAATTTTTAAATTGCTATTAATTCATTTAATAAAATAAATATGTGAAAAATACCAAAGCAAACTTTTTAAATCTTTTTATGCATGAAATATCTCCAAGATTTCGTGCAAATCAAATAGGGAAAGAATCAATGTGATTTGGACATGATTGGTATCAAATATGCATGAAAAAGATTGAAAAATTATGCCATGAAAATCAAATATTCTCTACATCAATGCTTTGATCCTTTGGCTCTGAATTTCAACCCTAATCATTCCATACATAAGCAGGATGCAAACCCTAGTGCTATATACCTGAAAGCTGCGCCAGAACTCAAGAACAACTTTGCAATTTTATCAAGAAATTCCAAAACTGAAAACTCGATTCTAAGACGTTTCAAGGCAAAACTTTGATTCCATTAGCTTGCAAAGGTCTCAAGAGACGTTTCTGGATCAAAACCACTAACTCTAGCACAGGAAATTGGTAGAACGATTGTGTTCTGTTCATGCTTTTTTCTCATGTTCTTGCATCATGATTCATGCGTTTTTTTGTAGTTTTTAATATTTGATTTATGTTCATTGGACCATTCTAAAGCTAACTGTATGTTTTAATTGAGTTTTCACGCATCGTATGAAGAATCACCATGGAAGATGGTTAGGGTTACAAAACTGTGAAATTGGGGGTTTACTCCTATGGAAAAATTAAGACCTGAGACCCATACCATCAGAATCAGAAACTCATGGCCAATCGTTTCCACACCTCGCGCCTAATTTATGAAGCACCATACTCTATTCGCTATTTTTTGACACAGTATATAGTGGGGGTTTAAAACCCCCGCAATCTTGTTTTGTTTTTTCAGGAAAACGCAGAATGGAGGAAGAAGATGCTTAGGTGTCAAGAAGTGAGAGGGTAATTCAAACTTTAGCGCGTTTTTGAGTTAATTGCCACTAGCGTGTTTTTATTATATATATTGTTTATTATCCATTAACATTACAAAGAAAGCAAATGGTGCAGATGGTTGGTGCGTTGTCCTATAACCACTGGGGCCTGGGTTCGATTCCCATGTCCCCACACTCTCTTCATATTTTTTGTTTCAACATAATCTCATGCAGTTTCCCCTCAAAGGCCTACCATGCACTCATCATCCAAATGTGCCACACGCCTACTGATCTCAATCCAATGGTCAGGAAAGAGTCGTCGTGACCAACAGGCAGGGACAGTCATGATCTCTGGTTCTGCACCACGCCGACAACCACAAAAAGGAAATCAGCGAAGGCCGGACGAGCCTAAAAGACAGTTAACCAACATCAACATGCCATGGTCCCAGGCATTGCAGCATATGTTGAAAATGAACCTGATTGCAGTGATCAATCCTCCTGCAAATCCCAAGACCTCCTCTCCAAACTACAATCCGGAGGCGAGGTGTGCTTATCATTCTGATAGCCCGGGGCACGATACTGAGGACTATTGGGCGCTGAAGTATAAAATCCAGAATATGATCGACGCTAAGGAGATCGAGTTCGAGCCTGCTGAGACTCCCATTGTGACCACTGCTCCTTTGCCAAAACATGGCTAGGATTGAGAGACTTTTGTTTATTTAAATTCAAGTTGTATTTTTCTTTTCTCGTTCAAATAAACAATTGTCATGTTAAACTCTTTTATTTCATGAATGCGTTACACATGTCTGTCTTGAATTAATTATGTTTACTATACTTAAAGCTGTTTTCATATTTTTGTGATGATCAACTCTTGATTAATAATTCCAAGCCTCTTGAGGGAGGATGACGAAAACGATACCACGATCTACAGTATGCTTTTGAACAGGCCCCGCTGATGAGGTACAGGCATTGTTTCAATTCCTAAACACTGGAGTTATAAGGAAGATAATCCCTCGTCAACCCCTCTAAGCCAAATAAGTAGGAGTTTTTTCTTTTCGAAAATTAAAACCCTTTATCATAACCTGGGGCAGGGTAGTTCTCTCAGTTGATCCAAGTGCATAACAAATGGCACCAAAGAGGTCCTTACAAAAAAAAAGAAAGACAGTGATGGTTCTGGATAATCAATAAAGAAAGGCAGTCATTATCCTTCGAAATAAAAACCCATTAAGTCAAAACCTATGAAGGAGACTTACAAAACTGGGGCATCCCGCTGACTGTAATCACAAAAGAACAGTTCAGGCAAAAAAAAAGGGGATAACAAAAATCAGAAAGAGAAAGAGGTCTTACCAACCCTCAACAAAAACATGACTGCCCATTCAAAATAAACTGTCAATATCCGAACCATCACCGGAAAATCAGAGCAAAGACTCAAACAAGGTCTAACGTATGATCAACTGAGTTTAGGTTTGGAGAACATCACGAAGAGCGGGTGGGTACAAATAATTTGAGCCTTTATCCTTTGTTTCTTAAACCGTGAACCAGGCCACGTTATAACCCTCAAAAGTCCTAGCTGAAGCATGGGTTAGTTCGAAAGCATACTGTTACGAAAGGTATCCTGACTCCTTAAGGCCTACGGTAAATACGGAGTTGACATCACGTTTTACAAACATTCACTTGTTTTATGAAAAAGAATGCATTTTCAAAACTCTTCAAGACAGACATAAGCTTTGCATTTTTTATATAACATTGTTTGCATATGACCATTTGTTTGAACAGCAAAGAAATTCGCACGACGAATATCTGGTGAACAAAGGTCTTCTCAACAAAAGAGTCACCTCAAGTGGAAAGAACACTTCCAATCAAGGGGCATGATATGATCATGGTCCATCATCTGGGGCAGTCCAATCAAGATTCGGAGAATCTCTCAAAGGCCAAATAGCCTGGGGCAAATCTCCGCTTGAGTCACTTGGGGCATTCCAACAACGAATCTGGCCTGATCAAACACTTTCTGGTGGCATGACAAAACACTTCTAACAGGGGCAACTCCCTACATTCTGAGAGTGTGGATATAGTCGAAAAGAAAATACGCATAATAAAAGACCCGCTAGGTTGACATACCTAGGCAAAAATAAGGGCTTCCCGGCGAACCAAAAGGGTTCGGGCAAAATAAGGGATGAAAAAGAAAATTTGTACACCCGGCAAGTCGAAAACCTGAAAAGGCGGCTTGGGAAAAAATGGATATCCCGGTGGACTGAAAACCCGAAAGGGCGGTCCAGGCAAAAGTTAGGGATCAAAGTGTACGACTATGTCCTGGAATCTCGTCACCTGTCTACCAGAAGATTTGTCAATCGGCAGTCATCCAGCACCTCCACAAGGTATCCTCTCCCCTCACCTCAGAAACAGGGGCAATAATGAGTCGTCCAGGCGATCCAATTGCTTTGTCAACCAAAGTACCAACGAAAGGTTAATATAAAGATGATTACCATCTACCTTTACAAATTCCAGATCATGGGTTAACATCCGAAACCAAACAGGACAATCATCCACTTAATCAAGCAACCCTACACCGGTTCCTTCCCAACTTTCAGACAAAGTCTTACACGGACTCATCCACAGGCGACCCTACACCGGTTCCTTCACAATTCTCAAATAAAGTCTCACACGGACGCATCTTAAGATAACCTTACCCCGGTTCATCAAGAAGTTTTACACGAACTTATACCGAAGTAACCTTACCCCGGTTCCTCCAGAAGTCTCACACGGACTTATCTTAAGATAACCTTACCCCGGTTCATCAAGAAGTTTTACACGAACTTATCCCGAAGTAACCTTACCCCGGTTCCTCCAGAAGTCTCACACGGACTTATCTTAAAGTAACCTTACCCCGGTTCCTCCAGAAGTCTTACATGGACTTATCTCAAGATAACCTTACCCCGGTCCCTCCAGAAGTTTTACACGAACTTACCCCGAAGAAACCCTACACAAGTTTCCTTTCTTCAAGGATGCAGCTTCACACGAGCTCAACCTCAAGGTAACCCTACACAGGTGTCCTTCTTTCCAAAATACGGTTTTACACGAGCTCATCATCAGGAAACCCCATATAGATTCCCTCTTTCAACTTACAAAAATTACAATTCAAAACTTCCCCAAGAGAGTCCAATCTAGTTCCCCAGGAAAGTTGGAATCCATCTCCCCAAGCAGTAAGCTTATCCCCAGTAGATTCTGGAAGCTTATCCCCGCAGAGCACGAACGCGTCTCCCGGCTGTATTCAAAGAGTTATTTCCTTACCAGGATATAACTGGGTTATCCTCAGCAAAAAGCCATGAGAAGATCGTCCTCGACGAAGTCTTCTTATCCCCAGCGAAGTCTATTAACACTTCCAACACAACAAGGGTATCCCCAGCAAGTTATTATCAATAATTCAGCAAAGTACCTCTCTCCCCACAGAGTATTGCTTCCCAGCAAGATCGCTAGAGTACTTTTCTCCCCGCAGAGTAATCCATTCGCCAAGTTTATTCCCCAACGGAGTCATCTTCTCCTACCGGTATTCTTGCAATCATCATCCCCAACGGAAACGAAGAATCTCACTCTTCAACATCAGCCCAGGATTTGACTTCCCGGCATCTATCAAGGATCTATTTTCCCAGACGAAGATACATTCATAAACATCATATTTTCATACATTATAGCATGCATCTACGCATCATATCTCACAAATCTCATTTATATTGAGAACATCATTGCTTGATCCATATCGTGCATTGCATATGACTGACCTTTACCTTTCAGGAAAGATTCAGTTAAGTTCTCAACTATATTTCAAGAACTAGACCGGTTCAGTTAAATCGACCCTAAGATTTTTCTGTTTCTTATCCAGTCAAAGGCCTTCTCTGGTTCAGTCAGATCGACCCTAAGACCTCCCTGTTTCTTATCCAGTTGAAGATTTCAAGACCTAGACCGATTCAGTTAAATCGACCCTAAGATTTTTCTGTTTCTTATCCAGTCAAAGGCCTTCTCTGGTTCAGTCAGATCGACCCTAAGATCTCCCTGTTTCTTATCCAATTGAAGATTTCAAGACCTTGTCCGGTTCAGTTAAATCGACCCTAAGATTTTTCTGTTTCTTATCCAGTCAAAGGCCTTCTCTAGTCCAGTTAAATCGACCCCTAACAGATTTTCCTGATAAAGACTCAGTAGAAGATATCCAAGATTCTCTCAGCATTACTGTTGAGGTAGAAGTCGCCCAAGATTCTCTCAGCGTTACTGTTGAGGTAGAAGTCGCCCAAGATTCTCTCAGCGATACTGTTGAGGTTGAAGTCGCCCAAGATTCTCTCAGCGTTACTGTTGAGGTAGTAATCGTCCAAGGTTCTCTCACCATCCCGTTGAGGTAGTAACCATCCCTGGTTCATTCATCACCTTTTGAAGATCCAGATCCAGCTCCTGTAACCAGTCAGGACACATCTATACAAAGAATCTGAAGACCAGCTCCCTTAACGGGTCAGGTAATCCTTTTCTTGTGCAGGTACGCAAACTCTCGCTAAGGAATCTCTTACGCGATCAATATCCAGATGGCATCTATAAGCCCATCCACCTATCCATCACTTCTTAGCATGGCATCTGTAAGCCCATCATCTTATCCAAATCTCCAAATGGCATCTATAAGCCCATCCCGCCATCACACTGCTACTATGTGAGCGCAAATTTCTGGGCACTCTAGTGTTCAATCATCTTCCACCTTCGAATTACGAAAGGCACGTCAGCCAATCTGCATCCTCAGGTCTAAGAAGATTGAAAAGGGGCAACTGTTGTACCCCAAAATTTGCCCTCCCATATTATTCAAGAATTGCAAAGAGCATGCTTCAAAATTCCCCAAGGGTTGCACAGTTCAAGGGCCTCCTAACAGTCAAAAAACTAGGGTTTTGGTTCTGACAAAGAAAATGAAGTTTCCAAGGTTCTAAGCAAGTCCCACATGCCTACAAACATGGTCAAGCATCCTCATACCAAGTTTCAAGACTTACAGCACAAAATTGCACAGTCAAAAACCCTAATTGCTCAACAGTCAACTGCAGGGGCAAAATGGTCATTTGACAGTGAAAAGTTCAAATTTGTGGTCAACATCTCATTTTGAAGCCATAAACATCATTTGATCAATGCTTGATCATGATTCTCAAAGCTTGGCTCAAAAAGTCTCAAGATGCAAAAGTTTCCATATTTGGACAGTTGAAAAAGTCAACTGTAACTTGACCAAGGCATAACTTTCACATGGATTATCAGAAAAATTCCATCCAAAGCTCATTTTGAAGAGAAAGACATTTCCTACAACTCCTCTTCACACTTCAAGTCCAAGAAATGCTCTCACAAAAAGTTATCAATTTCAACATTATAGGTCATTTTCAAAAGTCAACAAAAAGGGACTTTAAGTCAAAGGCCATAACTTAAGATTGGTAAATCAAAATGACATGGGACCAAAGGCATTGGTTAGAAGACTTCAAGACCTTTCCAAAATGTCCAAGAACATGATCAAAGCCTAAAAATTGAGCAAGATATGCCTTGTGGAAGTTGGGAAATGTTTGGGTATTTTGAAAAATCAACTTTGCTTCAAAAGCCTTAAAATTGCTAATGGGCCACATTTTCTTCCAAGATTCATCATCCAAAGCATGTGCACGACCATTTGGCCCAAAGGGAAGTTATTCATCATTTTTATTTATTTATTTGAATTTTTAAATTGCTATTAATTCATTTAATAAAATAAATATGTGAAAAATACCAAAGCAAACTTTTTAAATCTTTTTATGCATGAAATATCTCCAAGATTTCGTGCAAATCAGATAGGAAAAGAATCAATGTGATTTGGACATGATTGGTATCAAATATGCATGAAAAAGATTGAAAAATTATGCCATGAAAATCAAATATTCTCTACATCAATGCTTTGATCCTTTGGCTCTGAATTTCAACCCTAATCATTCCATACATAAGCAGGATGCAAACCCTAGTGCTATATACCTGAAAGCTGCGCCAGAACTCAAGAACAACTTTGCAATTTTATCAAGAAATTCCAAAACTGAAAACTCGATTCTAAGACGTTTCAAGGCAAAACTTTGATTCCATTAGCTTGCAAAGGTCTCAAGAGACGTTTCTGGATCAAAACCACTAACTCTAGCACATGAAATTGGTAGAACGATCGTGTTCTGTTCATGCTTTTTTCTCATGTTCTTGCATCATGATTCATGCGTTTTTTGTAGTTTTTAATATTTGATTTATGTTCATTGGACCATTCTAAAGCTAACTGTATGTTTTAATTGAGTTTTCACGCATCGTATGAAGAATCACCATGGAAGATGGTTAGGATTACAAAACTGCGAAATTGGGGGTTTACTCCTATGGAAAAATTAAGACCTGAGACCCATACCATCAGAATCAGAAACTCATGGCCAATCGTTTCCACACCTCGCGCCTAATTTATGAAGCACCATACTCTATTCGCTATTTTTTGACACAGTATATAGTGGGGGTTTAAAACCCCCGCAATCTTGTTTTGTTTTTTCAGGAAAACGCAGAATGGAGGAAGAAGATGCTTAGGTGTCAAGAAGTGAGAGGGTAATTCAAACTTTAGCGCGTTTTTGAGTTAATTGCCACTAGCGTGTTTTTATTATATATATTGTTTATTATCCATTAACATTACAAAGAAAGCAAATGGTGCAGATGGTTGGTGCGTTGTCCTATAACCACTGGGGCCTGGGTTCGATTCCCAGGTCCCCACACTCTCTTCATATTTTTTGTTTCAACATAATCTCATGCAGTTTCCCCTCAAAGGCCTACCATGCACTCATCATTCAAACGTGCCACACGCCTACTGATCTCAATCCAATGGTCAGGATTCAAAGCCTATGATGTGTCTCAGTCAACGAAGCCATACGCTAGCCAAAAAGTCAACAAGGCCAAGGGCTATTGGGCCAGAATTGCTACAATTATACCTCCTGATTGGGGCAGAACCCCCCCTTGGTATTGTATTTCTTTCTCTTTTCTTTATTTTATTTTTCTTTATTATTTGTTTTAATTCAATTATTTTCTTTTAATTCAATAAAAATTAATTTCACATAAAAATACTGAAAACCAGAAAAGACAAAAAATAAAATATTTGATTTAATATTTTTGCAAATAAAATCTTGTTAATTAATTTAGTTTTTTTAGATTCTAGGTTTAACTTTGACATTTTCTTTATAAACTTAAAAATTATAGAATTAGGGTTTTAATCAATTTTTATCTTTTTCTTTTCCTTTCACCATTAATTATTAATCATTATATTTTTGTAAATAAAAATTGAATTAATTAATTAGGTTTAATTTTAGGTTAAATTTTAACATTTTTCTTAATAAATTTAAAATTTGTAGAATTAGGGTTAATTAACTTTTTTTAATTCCATTTAATTCTTATTAAAAATCCATAAAAACAAAAAAAAAAACCTCAAAAATAATTTCTTTTCATTTTAATTTAATTAATTTGTTAATATGATTTAATTTCATTAAAAAGGGTCCAACGCCCTCGCTTCCGATTTTTATTCTCTTCGCGCATTTTATTCTTATTCCTTCTTTTAAATATTAATGTAATTCTCCCAAAGCCATGTAATTCGGACGTTTTATATTTTTCGCACTTTGCTTTATTTTATGTCAAATCGGGTCCTGGATTTAATTTGGCGATGTGGACCCGCGCCTTTGTAATAGTTTAGGAACTTTATATTTCTCGTAACTTTTTAAACTGCTAATAATTGCATGCAAGAATGAATGCCCAAATAAAAACAATGCGTAGAACACTCAATGCATGATCAAGACAATAATAACTGAAAATGACACACAATTCACACACCACCCCTAGGGTACGCCTCACTGTTGCCTTGCCTCTCGAAAGGTGATCGTCAAGTAGAGGATGTCTTAGTAAGTCCTCATGATCCGGGAACCTGGCATGAGGGTAGCTTCTAAGGTATCTTCCTATTGCTCTGGTGATCACCATGTCCCGAACCTTCAAATTGACCCGAACACCTCCAACGGTGGTGCTACCTACCTCTCAATGGTGGGATGGCACTACTTTAAAGGACATTTACACAGACGAATTCCTTAGGGTAGGTAGACGACTCTTGATACTTGCTCTAACTTCAAAACAAATCAAAATACTTTTCACACCGACACCTTTTCAAAAAGCTTTCGAAAGCAACTTTTCAAACACTCTTGAGGACTGATACAAGAGTCGAACTGGAATTTTCAAAGAAACTTTTTAAAACCCACAGTTGAAAAGCAAACAAACCATTTTTGAAAACACAAATGAGCAAGTATCTAAGAGCCCATGGATAACCATGGATAGAAAGGGTGCTAACACCTTCCCTTTCTATAATCTACCTCTCGAACCGAGAGCAATCTCTACAAGGAATTTTTCTGTGCTTTTGTCCTTTCCATTTGGAGAACATAAAAGACGGTGGCGACTCTTGCTTCCGCGACATTTCACGAACCAGCGTTAAACAGTCAGTTCCAGATCCACCGATCACAGCACCCTTTCTATCCGTGGTTTTCCACGGGCTCTTAGGTACTTGCTCATCATTTTGAAAATTGCTTCCGTGTTTGTGTGTTTTGAAAAGTTTTTGTTTTGCTTCGATTTAACCCTTGCTTCTGTCTTCAAGAGTGTTACAAAGTCATTTTGAAAACTTTGTTTGAGTAAGTGTGAAAAAGTTCGTTTTGAGAAAGTACCTACTAGCATCTACCTACTTGAAAAAAAGTATTTCTGTTCTTGTTTCCTTTAGACATCGCTATCCCACTATTAGTGAGTAGGTAGCACCGTCGTTGGAGTTGTAAGGGTCAATTCAAAAGGGACGTAAGATCACTAAAACAATGTTAGGACGTCTTAGTAATAACTCTAATGTCTTAAGATCATATTCGAGGCAACATTTCCGAACGGGACTTTTGATCTTTTCTTAGACAAGAGGGCGACCACTAAAACACCCTATACTTAATGATCGTTTACGGAAGGCAACCGAAGTGAGAGTATACCCTAGGAGTGCGCATGTGCGAGTGATTCAATTTTAGTTATTATCTTTGCACATTTAGGGTTTGCTAACTATTTTAAAATTAACATACATTCTTATCTTGCAATCCTATTATCATACATCTAACAGTTAATATTTGCGAAAGTTAAAATGCGGAAAATAAGGCTACGCTATTACAAGGCTTCGGGGAGGAGGATTAATTACATAGCCAAAAACCCGTGAAAACGATAAATAAACGAAAAGTCCTAATTAAACTATTACATCTCATGAGCAGTTACATTAATATTTGCCAAAAAATAATAAACGCGCGATGAATCATAAATAAGAAAAGTTAGGGTTTTGACCTCGTCTAAACCTAATTAAAAGAAAATTAATTTTTGGTTGTTTTTGATTATTTTTGAGAAAATAAGGTTTTAAATTAAGCATGTACAAACCTAATTACTAATTGAATTAAATTAAGAAAAATATTTTATTTGACCTATTTTTGTATTTTTTGTTATTTTAAGAAAATAAAATAAAAATTAAATTAAACAAGTCCTAATTTCTAATTTGTTTTAATTTATTTACAAAACAATTTAAAGTTACCCTAAAATTAAATAACACTAATTAAATTAATTTTTGATAAAAAATAAAACCTAAATCTAATTTGATGAAAATTGATTTTATGAGTTTTTGTTGGAGAAAAAAGTGATTATGGTGTTGATAATAATAAAAAAGAATAACTAAAAAGGATAAATTAAAGAAGAAGAAAAAAGAAATAACACATAGGCCTGCTATCAACAGTTCTGATCAGAGGATGATGGTCCAGAGGATCGTGATCAGAGGATGATGATCAGAGGATGATGATCCCAGAGGATGGTGATCCCAGAGGATGGTGATCCTAGAGGATGGTGATCAGAGGATGATGGTACTGGGCCTGCTTCCGGCTAGTGGATCCAGCAAGTCATGACCAGAGGATGCTGGATCTGGTCCTGGTTGATGGGTCCAGAAGATGACCCTCAGAAAGTGCAGGCGATGGATCTGGTGAATACAAAGGGGAAAAAGGCCAAAAGGTCACGCCTGGAATCGAACCCAGAATCATGAACTTATGACTTCCTTCTTCTGACCAACTGCGTTGGGTGTTAGTTTATCAATACAACAGAAACAAACAAATAGATTAGAACTATAGGTTTCTGGCCAGAATAAATGCGCCAGAATCTAAATTGGCCAGTAAAGTTGTGACACGCCATCGTCTTCTTCCCTGGATCTGTCGTTTAAAACTCTGAACTTTTACCTACAGACATGGCGCTGTAGTTATAACCCTGTATGTTGTACCCCAAAATATGTCCTCCCATTTTTCACAGGAAATCACAACCCTAGGGTTTATTCAAACTTTCAAGAATGGCTCAGGAATCGATCAGACAGGTTTTCTCCTATGGTAATAAATCAAGAATTAGGGTTTTTCTCGCATTTTTCAGAAGAAACTGAATCCTCAAAAAGTCAATTGGTTGTCACATATTTTCAGGCTCTCTCAAATTTACCAGAAAAAAGGCAGTGTTTGTTTGATCCAGGTTAATCAGATAATATGCGTCTATTAAGACATTTGCTTGTTAATGGAATGAAACTTTTGCTTGTTTATTGGAATACACAGTGCATATTTTGATTGGAATATTGTTGCAAGGTTACAAGATTACATAGTTTTTGGATTACTTGGAGTTTAAGTTATCTGGATTAGAATTATTGGAATGAAGTTTCAGTTATTTTTAATCAGGAATCTTAAAGGATTGGTGAAGATGCAAAGAAAGAATTACAAGTTACTAACAGTAATGGATTATTTTGGATATCAGATTATCTCAGAAAAGACTTTCTTCATTTATTTCAGATGTTGTTACAAAAAATAATTTATTATTCATATGCTTTAAGTTTTACAACTTATCGTACTTGAAAAGTAAATTAATACAACTGATTGAAAAATCTCTCTAAGTTACAAAGAATTGAATCTAAGCCTAAGCTTTCATTGCTCCCATGCTCTCCACAAAGAATTTCTTGCTTCCTCTGCTTTGCCACCATCCAACTTGCGCTCACATGAAAGAAAGACAGAAAAATTAGTACAGTTTAATTGAACATAAATAAGAATTTCAAAAAACAAATGTTCATCATTAAAGTTTGCCGTTTGGAATCAGAGGGCTATTTTCATTCCGTTTTTATTTTTCTCTTTGCAAATCACAAGAAGATTGCTCTTCTTGGTTCACAAAGAGAAAAATGAAAAATGCAAGCTAAAGAATGCAAAGAAAATGGTCCAAATGAAAACATAACAGCCAAACTGCAGCATGCTGTCCAAACAGCACAAACAAGACGCCAAACTGCACTAAACAAAGCCAAATACAAACTGGATGCAAGCATTACAAAGCAACCAAACTGGATGCAAGCATTACAAGGCAACTAAACAATGCAACATACAAGCAAAGCTAGGACAAGTACAATGCAACAGGACAAGTATAAACAACAGGCAAAAAGTAAAAAGCAGTATGGTAAACCAAATAACAAGCAAAGGGCTTGTTTCATAGCCTTTCATCATTTTCCAGAAATTTGGGGCAAACTTTTCAAAAAAAGTGGAAAAGCAAATTGCTTTATCATTGAGAAAGGAGAGAGAGAAAAGATATCACCTATCTTGTTGGAATTGTACAGTTTCGCTACCAAGGCCCACAAAACTGTCACAAGTTACAAAACAAAAGCAAAAAGGATATAATACCATCAAACTGCAAGAAGAAAGGGGGTCAGTTTGTCAAACATTCAAAGATTTACAACTCTATTCAAAAAGTCCACCAAGCTGCAAAAACATTTCAAACTTGCAAAACCAAACTGCAAGAATAAACTTTCAAAACATGTGAACTCACAAACAACCAAATCCTCCCAACTGTCTACAAAAAGATTTTGTCAAACCAATTTCTAAAAAACAAAAAGAAGCCAACAACCTTCAACAACAAAAACAACCAAAACACTGCCTAACAGTTTCAAACAAGCCTGAAGCTACAAAAACATTCACAAAAGCTCCCAACATGTTAACAAAGAACCAACAACCTTCAATAGCAAAAAACAACCCAAACTTGTCAAATAAACAGTCCAACAAACTTCAAACTGTTAAAAAACTCAGTCCTCAAAACTGCAAGTTCAAGCAACACAACATTTTCTAAACTGTATAACAGTTTCACACAACAAACCACCAAACCTGTTATCAAACCTAAACATTCAAAAGCCTTCAAACTGCAACAAATACACAAAAACCTGTACAGCAAACATCCAGGCTGTAAACAAACTCAATTCTCAAGTTGTCTCAAGCTTCCAACACCCCAACATTCCATCAAAAGAGTCAAACTAAATTCCAACAAGTTCAAATCAGAAGAACAAAATCATACCAAACAACAAACCAAGTCTCAGTTTAATCATCATCAACTACCAACAATAAAACAAAGTTCCAGCAATCATCATCAATCAACAACAAAACAAAACAAAGTTTCAGAATCAAAAATCAGTATTCAAAGTTTCAGAAGCAGCATCATCATCATAGAAGATAGAAAAAGAAAAGATTACCAAAGCTCATGCGTCCGTCATCATCATTTCTCCCCCTCTATGTCCAGCTACCAAGGTGCATCAGCTCAAATCTCTATCCACTTCCAATTCACAAAAGTCCCAAAGGTACGTTTCTCCTCAAACCCTTTCCTGCATCTCAGTGAGTATTAAAATCGATTAACAAGCAAACATGAACAAAACGTACAAAAAATCAACGACACTGTTAAACCAAAGCAAAATCGTACCTTTTCGTAAAAAACTTTGAGAATTGTTTATAGGGTTGAGAGTGAGAGATGCGCCGGTAATGGAAATGGGGAGGGGAAGATCAGAGATGAATGAGTGAGAGAGAGAGATGAAGAGAGAACGAAGGACAACGGCGCCGCTGTGAAAACGCAATAAACCCTTATCCATTTCCCGCAATTTATCGCTTTCAAATATACTGTGTAGTAATTAGGCATGTATGGCAAGACTCAAAAATCAATCGCTAGATGACCTAATCTAAGAATAAATAACTTGAAATCAACACACTTCTCACATGTGCACCCCTAGGGTTTCATCCACTTGTTGCCTTTAAAATGGCCATGGTATGCATGTTGAGTATTTTGGCAAAACAAAAACAAAACAAAAAGATCATAGTCCCTCGATGACGCTATCTTGGTTGCCTATACAAAATGATCTAGTCCCTCGAAAATTTGCTAAGATACTTGGCACAATTGCTATCATGGTCAATACGATGACCCGCGCCTGTCCCGTTTAACATTCAAACACAAGGTTGTTTACTAAATACAATGGTAAAACAACACTGTCAAAAGGGTTAAAAATGTGTAGGAAAGACTCTTGAGTAGATAGGGTAGACAACTCTTAGTTACTTGATCAAAATTTGCAAAAACATCCTTGCTATTTTCAAAAACACATCACAACACAATTTCAAAACATTTCCCAAAACAAACTTTCAAACATTGAAACATCTTTTCAAAAGACAAACACCTTTGTATATATTCAAACAAGAATCATTACAAAGATTGCCTAGACAAGGCCTCTTTTCAAAACATTTTCAAAACCACACACAAAGCACCATTTCAAACAATTGAAAAGCAAAAGCAAGTGATCTAAACAAGTAACTAAGAGCCCATGGAAAACCATGGATGTAAAGGGTGTTAGCACCTTCCCTTTTCATAATCTACCCCCCGAACCCAAGAAAACATCTCAAAGGTATTTCCTGTGCTTTTTGACCTTTCCTTTGGATAAAATAAAAAGTCGGTGGTGACTCTTGCTAAATCGAAACATTTGCGAACACAAATGCAAAACCTTAAGTCAGTTCTTCCACCGTATCACAGAACTGGCGCCTCTGCTGGGGAGTATTCTAAAAGTGGGGTTACCTTAGGGTTTTAGATCACCTTTACATGCTTAACTTGTTTGATTTGTATGCTTTACTTCTTGGTTCCTTGTTTGGGTTTATTTTAAATCCTACACCCGGATTTAGGGGCACCTCTTAGGTGAGTAGCAATAAACTGTGCGGGGTATACCGACATGGTTGAAATAGTAGCTACGTTGATGTGGCACTTTGGTTAGCACCGGTAACCCTTGAGTTAAATCAAGGAGAGTACGGGGCTGCCGCGTGGTGTCGTGAAGCATCAACTGACTTTAGAACCTTACTTGACCAACTTGGCCTTTTAGGATGTAGTGAGATGACCGGCTTTGGTGTAGTCCGAAATTGGTTGATACTCGATACTACACTCATTGAGGGTTGTTTTCTTGGAATATTTAGGTCGCCAGTAAAGTGGATAAACTGAAACAATGAACATAGAAAACAATCCAGTGATTTTGAGCTCCTTAGAACCCGATAACTATTTTTAGGACAGGTTGAGCCAACTAGACTTCAAGAGGGTACTTACCTACAAACTCCATGAAAGCCTAAACTTAAGGACTTGTCTGATTTGTGTGAATATGACTGTTTGTATATAAATTGCTTACTTTTGCATACTTGTACATATCATCATAACATCATACCATAGTATTTTCAATAACTATTTCAAGGATCTCGAGGGTCTTTGATGCAGGGTCACGTTGAACCAAATGTCTACCAAAGGGAAAGATGATTCATTTTCCTCTAAACAAACACCGTCAAAGATCAAGTACAACAACTTGAATCAAGGGCTATGACCCATTTGGCATGGTGAGCTTGGTTCTCGTGGAAAGACATCCACCGATACAAATTTCCCCAATCAAAGATATTCAATTTCTAACATTTTCTCGTGTTTACCCCGCATGATCCTTGAAAACATGCATCCACATATCATGCATCGTATCATGACAGGTTTCCCCCTTTCAGGTCTCCTTACCTTCCTACTGTTTATTTTAGTAGAGATGGCTCTAGAGAAGACTATCAAAGATATCCAGGCTCAAAACGCTTAACTTCAAGAAATGTTCTTGAACCTGTCTAAGGGACAAGAAGAAGTGAAATCTCTCCTCACAAGGGGCATGGTCACAGGGAATCCAGGCAGCATCAGGAATGATCAGTTGGAGGGGCTACAGATTGAGATGGCAACAATGAAAATTCAGATGATGGGACAACTGGTGGGCCAGATGGCTCTTATTCAAAACCTGGCTCAAGGATAAGAGGAGCTAAAGGTCTTCATTAACAAGCTTCATCTAGGCGAAAGTAACCAACTGGGGAAAACAACTAGGGTTGAGGATCAAGTCATCATTCAGCCTCCCTTGAGACAAGAAGTCAAGGGAAAGTCTCCCCAGTTTGCTTCAGGGTCACAAGCCCAACAACAACCTCACCAGCATCAACAGGGTAATCGGCGTAAGCAAAATACATCTGGAAGGCGCTTCACTGAGATTAACATGCCATTATCTCAAGTACTGCAATGCTTGTTGGAGGTCAAGCTGACTGTATTAAGGGATCCTCTTCAGAATCTCAATACCTCTTCTCCTAACTATCATCCCAAAGCATTATGTGCATACCACTCCAATAGTCCTAGGCATGATACAAATGACTGTTGGGCTTTGAAAAACAAGACCCAAGACTTGATTGACAGAGGAGTGCTGGAGTTCACAAAGATGGTCAGATGAAAATCTTCCGCTAAGGGTTCTCCACCTGAGATGACAAGTTCGAACTAAGAGGCTTTTGTTTCATTTGAATTTTCAAGTTGTAATTTCTTTTGTTATTCAAACAATTATCTATTAATGTCAAACTTTGTTTCATTAATGCATTGCATATGTTTGTCTTGAATTCATCCATTCGTTTTCACTATACTTAAACTATACTTTCTACTTTCTTTATGACATTTAACTCTTGCTAAAAGTTACAAACCTTTAGAGGGAGGATGACGAAAACAATGCCATAATCTCATACAGTATGCTTTTGGACAGACTTTGCTGACGATGTACAGGCGTTTCTTTCAAATCCTAAACACTGGAGTTATAAGGAAGATAATCCCTAGTCAACCCCTTCGAGCCAAAGAAGTATAAGTTTTCCATTTTAACACAAATTGAAACCTTTAATCGAACCTGGGGCAGGGTAGTCTCTCAGTTAATTCAAATGTGCATTTAGTCCCAAACTCATCTCGTAATACAACGAATGACATCAAAAACATTCCTCTCGAACCAAAAGACAATGATGGTTCCCAATTGCATAGGCAGTCTTTAGCTCTCAAGAGAAAATCCCACTGAGTCGAAACCTACAAAGGAGACTTAAAAAAAACGGGGACATCCCGCTGACTGTAATCTCAAAAAATAGGAATAGTCAGGCAAAAATTAGGGACAATAAATCGAAAGAAAACGGTCACTACAAATCCCTAACAAAAGAATGTTGCAAAATTGAATGCCTTCCAACAAATACAACTTGTGTGAACCATCACCAAAACGTCATTCCAGACTCACGTGGAGTTCAAACGCATAATTAACTGAGTTTAGGATTGAAGAACATCACGAAGAGCGGGTGGGTACAAATATTACTTTGAGCCTTTATCTTTTGTTTCTTAAACCGTGAACCAAGCCACGTTACAACCCTTCAAAAGTCCTAATTGAAGCATGGGTTAGTTCGAAAGCATACTGTTACAAAAGGTATCCTGACTCCTGTAAGGCTTTGCTCTAAATCTTGAGATGAATTTTTCTTATAAAAGTTTTCTGCTAAAAAACGCATTTTTCAAAATTTCAAGACAAGCATAAAATTTACATTATTTTGAATGTCATTGTTTGCATATGGCTATTTGTTTGACAGCAAAGAAATTCACACAGTGAATATCCAATGAACGAAAGCTCTCTCAGTGAACAAGATCACTTCAAGTGGGATGACACTTCCGTTGCAAAAATCTCCTATCAATACAGGGGACATGGCATGGCATTGTCCAATAAACCTGGGGCAGTCCAATCAAGATTTCAAGAAATCTCTCAAAGTCCAGTTAACCTGGGGCAGTCCAGTCAAGATTTCAAGAAATCTCTCAAAGTGCAGAGCAACCGGGGGCAAGTCTCCGTCACCGTCACTTGGGGCATTGAACGTCAATCCCAACAAAGGGTTACATACAGTCAAACATTTCCTGGCAAAGCCATAAACACTCGCTACTTGGGGAAGTGATAAATCTCTCCAAAATACTTCTCATAAGAGGACTCCCAGCCAGAGTTTCGATCTTTGATAACCTCTTCCCAGCTAAGGCGACCTCAAGAATTCCTGAGAATTTTTCCCATCGAAATTGCCTGATTTTTCACTATCGGAAACGAAGAATTCAACTCTTTTCTCCATCACCAGTTCGGGATTTATTTCCCCCAGCGAGAGATTGTCTTGAAAATATTACATATCCGTACATCAGGACATCATACAACACAATCTCATTTATTTTGAGAAAATCATTGTTTGATATATGTCATGAAACTAACCTTTACCTTTCAGGAAAGATGCAATCAAATTCTCACAAAATTCAAGCTATGAAGCCTGGACCTCGACCAGATAGTAGTTCATTCAACTTTCCCCTTCAACAGCAGTCCAGGATTTATTTTCCCTGGCATTTGTTGAAGATATTCCAAGACTTTCGTCTGGCTCAGTTAAATCGATCTAAGATTTTTCTGATTCTTATTCAGTCAAAGTAATCCAAGACCTTATCTGGCTCAGTCAGATCGACACTAAGATCTCCCTGATTCTTATTCCAGTTGAAGATATTCCAGATTTTGTTGTTTCAGATAAATCTCTCAACGGTTTATTCTGATTCACTCCCAGATTTTGCTGTTTCAGATAAATCTCAACGGTTTATTCTGATTCACTCCCAGATTTTGCTGTTTCAGATCCTGTTCAAAATTTACGTCAAACGATCACCTTTGAATGGCATCTTTAAGCCCATTTCCATACACAATCTCTACAGCACGTCATTAAGATCCTCAGTGGAGATGAGATTACCAACTACCAATCCTCAACGGAGTTGAAACTATCAACCGCAGCGGAAATCATCCGGTTTCTCCAATTCCCCAGCAAGTTATCTTAAAGCCTAGAAATCAACCCGATAACAGTTAACTTTTGCTTTATCCCCAACCAAGGATAATTCCTCAGAAGATTGGCATACACCCAAGCTCCTGATACCCTTAACAGAATGAAGATTCTCATTCTTGAAACCTCAGAAGATTGGCATACACCCAAGCTCTTGATACCCTTAACAGAATGAAGATTCTCATTCTTGAAATCCCAGAAGATTGGCATACACCCAAGCTCCTGATACAAACGTCTGAATGAAGATTCTCATTCTTGCTTCCCCGGTAGATTGGCACACACCCAAGCTTCTGACCCAAACGCCTGAATGAAGATTCTCATTCTTGAAACCCCAGAAGATTGACATACACCCAAGCTCCTGATACCCTTAGCAGAATGAAGATTCTCATTCTTAAAGTGGCATACAACCCGAGTTCCTGATATTCCCGACAGAATAAAGATTCTCATTCTTAAAGTGGCATACAACCTAAACTCCTGAACTTCTTCCAAACAAGAATAAGCTTTTCACCAGAGTCCTGAGCTTACTCTCCAACAGCATAACTATTCCCCACAGAGTTTTTACTCCCCAACAGAATGGAGATTCTCATCCTTGATTCTCCAGTGAAGTTGCCAGAGCCTTCTTTACTCTCAGCATAAATCTGTCATAATTTTTAATCTCCCTGCAGATCGAAGATTCTCGTTCTTGACTCCTTAGCACAAATTCCCCCAGCAGAATGAAGATTCTCATTCTCAATTCCCCACAGAGTTTTCAAATATTCCGCATCAAAGTTCTCCTTAAACAAAAATAGGAATCCCCGGTAGAAATATTCTAAGCAAGGCTTGAAGACACACATACTCTTCGACAGCAGTCTAGGATCTAGCGACTCCCTGACATTTGTCAAGGATTCATTTTCCCAGATGAAAATACACTTCAATAAACATGTCACATTTCACACATCCTATTACATACATGACAAGTGCACACGACACAATCTCATTTATTTTGAGAACGTCATAAAATCACGCATTTCATACATCATGACATTGCATACAACTAACATTTTACCTTTTTCAGGAAAAGGTCAATCAACAGATGGTTACCAGCAGCCTTTTCAAGTTCCAGATTAACACCTGTAACAAGCCAGGAAAACTATCTTTCTTTCTCAGGTCAATTATTAACACCTAAAATCAGACAGGACAACTATCTACTTGACCATCATTGAAGCAACCCTACACCGGTTCCTTCCATTTCAGATAAAGTTTTACACGGACTCGTCATCAGGCAAACCTACACCGGTTCCTTCTCAAATTCCAGATGCAGTTTTACACGGACTCGTCATCAGGCAACCCTACACCGGTTCCTTCTCAATTCCAGATGCAGTTTTACACGGACTCGTCATTAGGCAACCCTACACAGGTTCCTCCTTCCCAGATGCAGTTTTACACGGACTAATCATCAAACAATTCAAGGATCATGAAGACAGTTTACGGATGCTCCAAACATGGATGCTAATCTATCGCTTGTTCAGATTCAGCCTCAGAAAACAGCTTAGGGATGCTCCAAACATGGATGCTAATCTATTGCTTGTTCAAATTCAAGGATCATGAAAACAGTTTACGGATGCTCCAAACATGGATGCTAATCTATCGATTGTTCAGATTCAGCCTCAGAAAACAGCTTAGGGATGCTCCAAACATGGATGCTAATCTATTGCTTGTTCAAATTCAAGGATCATGAAAACAGTTTACGGATGCTCCAAACATGGATGCTAATCTATCGCTTGTTCAGATTCAGCCTCAGAAAACAGCTTAGGGATGCTCCAAACATGGATGTTAATCTATTGCTTGTTCAAATTCAAGGATCATGAAAACAGTTTACGGATGCTCCAAACATGGATGCTAATCTATCGCTTATTCAGATTCAGCCTCATGAAAACGGTTTACGGATGCTCCAAACATGGATGCTAATCTATCGCTTGTTCAGATTCGGCTTCAGAAAACAGCCTAGGGATGCTATAGGCATGGATGCAATTCTATTGCTTATTCAAAGATTTCGGAAAACGGTTTATAGATACTCCATACATGGATGCAATTCTATTGCTTATTCAGATCCCCGGTTCAGAGACGTTCCAGACATGGATACCTTTCTGATACTCATTCTTTCGACTTACAACATACAATTCAACAAACATTCTTGGATGGCATCTTTAAGCCCATCTCCGACAAGATTCTTTCACATCTCCAAATGGAATCTTTAAGCCCATTCCATCAACCATACTTTGACGAGTGAAAATTTACGGGCACTCTAGTGTCCAATCATCTTTTACCTTCGAGTCGCGAACGGCAAACTCGCCGATCTAACTCTTCAGGTTCAAGAAGATTGAACAGGGGCAGCTGTTGTACCCCAAAATTTGCCCTCCCATTTTTCACAGGAAATCACAACCCTAGGGTTTATTCAAACTTTCAAGAATGGCTCAGGAATCGATCAGACAGATTTTCTCATATGGCAATAAATCAAGAATTAGGGTTTTTCTCGCATTTTTCAAAAGAAAATGAATCCTCAAAAAGTCAATTGGCTGTCACATATTTTCAGGCTCTCTCAAATTTACCAGAAAAAAGGCAGTGTTTGTTTGATCCAGGTTAACCAGATAATTTGCGTCTGTTAAGACATTTGCTTGTTAATGGAATGAAACGTTTGCTTGTTTATTGGAATACACAGTGCGTATTTTGATTGGAATACTGTTGCAAGGTTACAAGATTACAGAGTTTTTGGATTACTTGGAGTTTAAGTTATCTGGGTTGGAATTATTGGAATGCAGTTCCAGTTATTTTTAATCAGGAATCTTAAAGGATTAGTGAAGATGCAAAGAAAGAATTACAAGTTACTAACAGTAATGGATTATTTTGGATATCAGATTATCTCAGAAAAGACTTTCTTCATTTATTTCAGATGTTGTTACAAAAAATAATTTATTATTCATATGCTTTAAGTTTTACAACTTATCGTACTTGAAAACTAAATTAATACAATTGATTGAAAAATATCTCTAAGTTACAAAGAATTGAATCTAAGCCTAAGATTCCAATGCTCCCATGCTCGCCACAAAGAATTTCTTGCTTCCTCTGCTTTGCCACCATCCAACTTGTGCTCACATGAAAGGAAGACAGAAAAATTAGTACAGTTTAATTGAACATAAATAAGAATTTCAAAAAAAAAAAAGAAATAAAAATGTTCATCATTAAAGTTTGCCGTTTGGAATCAGAGGGCTATTTTCATCACGTTTTTATTTTTCTCTTTGCAAATCACAAGAAGATTGCTCTTCTTGGTTCACAAAGAGAAAAATGAAAAATGCAAGCTAAAGAATGCAAAGCATATGGTCCAAATGAAAACATAACAGCCAAACTGCAGCATGCTGTCCAAACAGCAAAAACATGACGCCAAATTGTACTAAACAAAGCCAAATACAAACTGGATGCAAGCATTACAAGGCAACTAAACAATGCAGCATACAAGCAAAGCTAGGACAAGTACAATGCAGCAGGACAAGTACAAACAGCAGGCAAAAAGTACAAAGCAGTATGGTAAACCAAATAACAAGCAAAGGGCTTGTTTCATAGCCTTTCATCATTTTCCAGAAATTTGGGGCAAACTTTTCAGAAAAAGTGGAAAAGTAAATTTCTTTATCATTGAGAAAGGAGAGAGAGAAAAGATATCACCTATCTTGTTGGAATTGTACATTTTCGCTACCAAGGCCCACAAAACTGTCACAAGTTACAAAACAAAAGCAAAAAGGATATAATACCATCAAACTGCCAGAAGAAAGGGGGTCAGTTTGTCAAACATTCAAAGATTTGCAACTCTTTTCAAAAAGTCCACCAAGCTACAAAAACATTTCAAACTTGCAGAACCAAACTGGAAGAATAAACTTTCAAAACCTGTGAACTCACAAATAACCAAATCCTCCCAACTGTCTACAAAAAGATTTTGTCAAACCAATTTCTAAAAAACAAAAAGAAGCCAACAACCTTCAACAGCAAAAACAACCAAAACACTGCCTTACAGTTTTAAACAAGCCTGAAGCTGCAAAAACATTCACAAAAGCTCCCAACATGTTAACAAAGAGCCAACAACCTTCAACAGCAAAAAACAACCCAAACCTGTCATAGAAACAGTCCAACAAACTTCAAACTATTAAAAAACTCAGTCCTCAAAACTGCAAGTTCAAGCAACAAAACATTTTCTAAACTGTATAACAGTTTCACACAACAAACCACCAAACCTGTTATCAAACCTAAACTTTCAAAAGCCTTTAAACTGCAACAAATACACAAAAACCTATACAGTAAACAGTCAGGCTGTAAACAAACTCAGTTCTCAAACTGTCTCAAGCTTCCAACACCCCAACATTCCATCAAAAGATTCAAACTAAATTCCAACAAGTTCAAATCAGAAGAACAAAATCATACCAAACAACAAACAAAGTCTCAGTTTAATCATCACCAACTACCAACAATAAAACAAAGTTCCAGCAATTATCATCAATCAACAACAAAACAAAACAAATTTTCAGAATCAAAAATCAGTATTCAAAGGTTCGGAAGCATCATCATCATCATAGAAGATAGAAAAATAAAAGATTACCAAAGCTCACGCGTTCGTTATCATCATTTCTCCCCCTCTGTGTCCAGCTACCAAGGTGCATCATCTCAAATCTCTATCCACTTCCATTTCACAAAAGTCCCAAAGGTAGGTTTCTCCTCAAACCATTTCCTGCATCTTAGTGAGTATTAAAATCGATTAACAAGCAAACATGAACAAAACGTACAAAAAATCAATGACACTATTAAGCCAAAGCAAAATCGTACCTTTTCGTAAATGAAATTCTGGCTACAGATACTCAATGTCACGTTTAATGTTATGACACCGTATATGACTTTCTATAAGACAATAAATACAAAAACAATAAAGAACACAGTCAATTATTTAACCAGTTCAGTGTGCAACAACACCTACTCTGGGGGCTACCAAGCCAGGGAGGAAATCCACTATAAGAGATGTTAATTCAGGAATAAACCAACCAGTTTATCTCCTTCACTTAAGACCTACCCAATGCAATTTCAATCTAAGTACAACGTAAACCTGAGTTCCTACTCACTCCCCCTCAATCACAGCAGTGATACATAAAACAATTTGACTAATGAATTGATGAAGACACTCTTCAAAAACATACACTTGATTAAGCTTCACAGCTTTTTAATCAAGCAACACAACCACTCTTGCTTCACAGCTTTGAGTGATATACACAACTGACTTGACTCTGCTTCACAGCTTTAGTCAAGAAACATTCAAACACTCTTGCTTCAAAGCTTGGAGTGCTACATAACCCTTACAATTAAAAACCTATTCCAAGTCACTTATCACAATGATAATTGCTTGGAGTACAATAATCAAACCTATACAGTTTACAAATGATCTTCTGATCACCAAGGGATACATTGTAAAACAGCAGCTCTGTTGAATATATAGCAGCTGCAACTTCAGTTAGGGTTTCCACAAAAACCTAGGGGTTAATTCCGTTTGACCTTAAGACTAGGTCACATGACTCTTTTAACCAGGTTAGGGTTGAGCTAGGATAACCCAAAGAAAACGCAGGATTCTGTTCTGGAAAGACTGAGTTATTTTCCTGAAAAAACTCAGAATTAACCAACCTGCATACCTGTTAGTTCAGAACAGGATGTCTTAACATCTGTTATGACATCTGAGAAAACCTGTCTACTGATTTAGCAAAATGTGATCATTTTGCAAAATGCTCAGATACACACTTATAAACATTAGTTCCTGAATGACAATATTTTTCTGCAAAGGTACCTAATGAATCAGTACAAACTAAACTAGAATGTTATGACATCAGTCATGACATTCACACATACACTTGGGTTTTACCAAAAATGCAAGCCAATAACTAAACAACTACAAACTCCCCCTTTGGCAGATTTTTGGCTAAAGACCCTAAGCAATCAGAGATAGATAGCAGCAGAAAGAAATGACTGCAGAAAAATAGAATGTTTAATTGAGTAAGTACTAATTAAGTAAGTACCAAAATATTCTCCCCCTCTTTAGCCACAAATGGGCCAAAGATACATGTTCATAAAGATTATACAGTTATCCAAAATTAATAAGAGCAGCAGCAGAGAAAAAAAACTGAACACACTTCCAAACTCCACCAGGTATCACCACCACCAATCAGCAACACCACCAAACAGCAACCAATCCTTTAAGCACTTTCATCAGACTCAGAGGAGCTAGTTTCTTCAATGTTGAGATGACCTTCAGCTTCTACACCTTCTTCCCTTCTGTTTCCTTCAGCTTCCTCCTTTTCTAACCTGGCAATTAGGATTTCTAGGGTCTTTTTCCTAGCTTCCAGCTCCTTGCAGGTTTCTTTTAAAACAGCTATGACATCAGATGTCTTGGACTGGGTCTTCACAGACGATGTCTCAGCTGATGTTATGATAATATCTGGAGCATGAGATCCTTGAAACAGTTTGTAGTGCAACCCAAGGGCAGGAGCTCTTTTGCAGGCTGTATCTCTTGCCACCAGGATATCAGGGTATTGTGCAAGGATAATTCCACAAAGGAGGGAGGGAAAGGCTATTGGTCCTTTGACAGCATAACTACCAGCATGCTTTAAAGTTTGTTCAAAGATGTACCTGCAATAGTCAAAAGCAGTCTTGGTTCCCACAACATAAATAAATTTCCCCAATCCTGTGGAGATAGTTGATTTATGATTTGTAGGCACCCAGTTGGCTGCACCTATCTTGTGCAGGATGGCAAATTTCATGCTGAGCTTGCTGGCATTCAGCTTGCCTTTCAAGGGCCAGCACTTCACTTGCCTGGCTGTGATGGTTTGACAAACTTCATTGTCAGTGGCCTCCAGATCAGGACAATCCTCATTTGTTCTTCCAAGAAATTTGTTAATTTCTGATGGAGAGAACTTGACCCTTCTTCCTCTAACAAAAACACTTTCAAAGTCAGCTGACCTTCCATCAGCACAATCATTAGACAAGTTCACTACAAACTCCTTGACCAGATTTTCATAACACTTGTTAAATTTTGTCACTGTCTTCATCAGTCCAGCATTCTTGATCAGGTCCATGATGTCTTTGCACTCCAAGGCATCATTGTTGAGTTCTCTTTCTAAAGCTATTATTTTTAAGCAAACATACTTCCATCTGTTTGCATTGTCAGGATGATGAAAAGAGATGTTGTCTGTTGGGACTTCAGGCACTCTAGCAATTTTTCTGGAGGGGAGCTTCCTTCTGATAGGAGTTTCTTCAGCATCAATCTCAAATTCTGATTCCTCATCAGAATCAGAAGATTCAGGTTCTTTTCTCTTCTTAGAAATTTGTTGTCTAGCAGAATGCACCTGGGCCTTCTTCCCTTTTGTCTGAATACTTTTCTCAGCCATGCCTTCAGCCTTGGATTTCTTAGCAGCAGGTTTATCTTTGGACACACATTTTGCATCATTCTGATTACTCTTTCTTTTCATCAATCTCCTAGCTATGCTAGGGTTTACATTAGCAATCAGATCATTATCTGAGTAATCCTCATCCACATCAATGATAGGTGGATCAGCAGTCTTTTCTGAAGGGTTCTGAATGTTGTCTTTTTGTGTCACAACATTCTCAATGACATCTACATTCTCAGAGACGTCCACATTTGGGCTTTCTGATTGATTTAAAGGGACAGAAATCCACGGTACAGGTTGGTTTCCGCTCAGTATACTAGTAACAAGCCTAGCAATAGCTTGATGAACTTGAACTGATCCTTCTCTATTTGGTACAGAAGAAGAAGGATGAGAAGGATTACCAGAGGCTGCAGCTTGAGCTCTTCCTGCATGTCTAGTTCTTAGCTTTTTGACTTTGGCTGGGTCAGATGCCATCTCTCTGAGAGGAGTGACCTCAAGAAGTTCAGATTCTATGCATGTGGTGATTGCTCTAGAGTCTTGGTCAGATGATGAAGATGATGAGGATGATGAAGTCGCCTTGGTTGAAGACGATGTCTGAGACATTTTGATTGACTTTGAGTAACAGTAGCAATTTGAGAAAAATCTTTGATTGAGATGAGGGAACAGGTTGCAAGGACGAGAGAGGTAGGAGGCAAAAGGGAGTCTTTTCAACTTCTTAAGGATTTTGAAAGAATTGGGAAAGCATATGATTAACCCACTAAAAATAGACTTAATAAAATTAACTCCTTCAACCTTTGTTTTAAGCAAAATTAATTGCTATAATTTCTCATGTTGGTAAATACCCAACCTGCCCCTCAAATTTTCAAGTTTATTTCCAACAAGAGCCTTGGTAGAAGAATCAGTCAGCTGAAGCTTAAAGATACTATGTTCCAGTTTAAATGAATTCTTCTCTACAAAGTCAATGTGCTTGTTCCTGTTATGCTGAATAGGGTTCAAGGAAATATTGATTGTATTCAGATTGTCACAACACAATGTCACAACATCTTGTGAGACATTATACTCAGTGCGCATCTGTTTTGACCAGATATTTTGAGAACAGTTTTTCCTAGCAGCAACTATTTCCGCATAGAGTTGGGAAGGCATTCTTTTGATATGAATCATAGTTCTGGTTGATTCTTGAATGATTTTCTTTTTGTCCAGTCCATTTTGATGGAGAGTTATAGGAGAGGAGACTTCAAGCCTCATTTCTTCAAGGAAACAAAATTTATTAGACTTGTTATTTCCAACATCCTTGTCAAGATAACTTATGGTTCTGACAACACATCCTTCTTCAAGTTTATTTGCCACATCACAGACATTATCAACCTGTAGTTTTGGAGTTCTTCTGACTGCTTCCATAGAAATAGCTCTTTTCATTCTTCTTAGATGAAGAGGACCAAGCTTATGCTGCCACAGTTTCATCTCTTTTTCTTCTTTGGTAATTGGACACATAGTGGAGATATCAGTGTTCTCAGGCTGCCACAAGTAGCAGTTATCTTTGGATCTGATTCCTCTCATTACAACTTCTAGTTTTTCATTAATTACTAGACATTCAGATTTTGAGAAGTTGACCTTGAATCCTAGATCACATAATTGAATGATACTAATGAGATTAGCAGTCATCCCTTTTACCAGAAGTACTTTATTCAGACTTGGAACTCCAGGACAGTCCAAATTACCAACTCCTTTGATTTCACCTTTAGCGCCGTCTCCAAAGGTCACAAAACTGGTGGTGTGAGGCTTAACATTATTGAGGAGGTTTTTGATTCCAGTCATGTGCCTGGAACATCCACTGTCAAAGTACCAGCCTTCCTTTGCAGACACTCTCAGGGAAGTATGGGCTATCAGGGCAGTAGCCTTTTTCTTCCAATGAGGAGTATGTGGTACCCTTTTTGGCTTAGGTTTAGCACCTGAGTTTTGATTAGGGTATCCATGCAATTTGAAGCAGAAGGGCTTTATGTGTCCATACCTCCCACAATGATGACATCTCCATCTTTGGTATTTTTTCTTCATGTATTTCTGATGTTGAGAGTTGTGTTGAGACATCTGTTTTGACAATTGTATAACATGCCTGATCTTCTTGTCTGCACCAGATTTCTTGGCTTCCACAAATCCTAGACCATATTTGTTTCCCACATTTTGTCCAACTTGCAGAATCTCTTCCAATTTATCTGATCTATTGGTCAACATCTTGACAGATTTTGTCATTTGGTTCAGTTGTGAGTTCAATAATTGAACTTCCCCTTCTAGGTGACTTATAGTTTCAAGATCTGCCCTTTTTTCAGCCTCCAGCTTTATAATGAGTTTTGATTGTTTCTCATTCTGCATACAGACTTCAGCACTTCTGATACACAATTTCTTGTAGGTATCAGCCAGTTCTTCAAACGTCACTTCTTCATCACTAGTGTCACTTTCAGAGGTACAAACACTAGTTAGAGCAGTAACTAGTTTGGCAGATTCTTCTTCAGAATTACTTTCTGAATCATAGTCAGACCAAGTAACAGTCATTCCTTTCTTTTGTTTCTTAAGAAAGGTAGGACATTCAGCTCGAATATGTCCATATCCTTCACAGCCATGGCATTGAATACTCCTGCCTTGGTTTCCCTTTTCTTCTGACCTTGGTCTTCTGCTGGAACTGTCAATGTCAGAGGGAATGTTATGAACATTATACCTTGACTTTGGATCCATTCTTTTGATGAGCTTGTTGAACTGTCTTCCAAGCATGGCAATAGCTTCTGAAATATTTTCTTCTTCATCCTCCTTGTTTTCAACATCAGTGTTGGATACAAGTGCTATGCTTTTGTTCTTCTTGTCACCATTATCAGTGATCCCCATCTCAAAAGTCTGAAGAGACCCAATAAGTTCATCCACTTTCAACTTGCTGATGTCCTGGGCTTCCTCTATGGCAGTTACCTTCATTGCAAATCTTTTAGGCAAGGATCTGAGAATCTTCCTTACCAGTTTTTCTTTTGACATTTTTTCTCCCAGTGCTCCTGAGGTGTTGGCAATCTCCAAGATGTTCATGTGAAACTCATGAATGGTTTCATCTTCCATCATTTTTAGATTCTCAAACTTGGTAGTCAACATCTGAAGCCTTGACATTTTTACTTTGGAAGTGCCCTCATGAGTAGTTTTGAGAGTGTCCCAAACTTCCTTGGCCAGTTCATATTGATGTACTAGTCTGAAAATGTTTCTATCAATTCCATTGAACAAGGCATTTAAAGCTTTGGAATTTCCCAGGGCTAACTCATCTTCTTCTTTACTCCAATCTTCCTCAGGCTTCAGACTGATTGTCCCATCTTTCTCAGTTATGGTGGGATGGATCCATCCTTTGTCAGCAGCTCTCCAAGCCTATTTGTCCAGAGATTTTAAGAAGGCAATCATACGAGGTTTCCAGTAGTCATAATTTGTTCCATCCAGAATGGGTGGTCTATTTCCAAAAACTCCTTCTTTGTCCATAGTGCCAGAAAGTGATATCCCTAGATCTCACCCAGTAATACAGGCAGGGTGCCTGCTCTGATGCCAATTGAAATTCTGGCTACAAATACTCAATGTCACGTTTAATGTTATGACACCGTATCTGACTTTCTATAAGACAGTAAATACAAAAACAGTAAAGAACACAGTCAATTGTTTACCCAGTTCAGTGTGCAACAACACCTACTCTGGGGGCTACCAAGCCAGGGAGGAAATCCACTATAAGAGATGTTAATTCAGGAATAAACCAACCAGTTTATCTCCTTCACTTAAGACCTACCCAATGCAATTTCAATCTAAGTACAACGTAAACCAGAGTTCCTACTCACTCCCCCTCAATCACAGCAGTGATACATAAAACAATTTGACTAATGAATTGATGAAGACACTCTTCAAAAACATACACTTGATTAAGCTTCACAGCTTTTTAATCAAGCAACACAACCACTCTTGCTTCACAGCTTTGAGTGATATACACAACTGACTTGACTCTGCTTCACAGCTTTAGTCAAGAAACATTCAAACACTCTTGCTTCAAAGCTTGGAGTGCTACACAACCCTTACAATTAAAAACCTATTCCAAGTCACTTATCACAATGATAATTGCTTGGAGTACAATAATCAAACCTATACAGTTTACAAATGATCTTCTGATCACCAAGGGATACATTGCAAAACAACAACTCTGTTGAATATATAGCAGCTGCAACTTCAGTTAGGGTTTCCACAAAAACCTAGGGTTAATTCTGTTTGACCTTAAGATTAGGTCACATGACTCTTTTAACCAGGTTAGGGTTGAGCTAGGATAACCCAAAGAAAACGCAGGATTCTGTTCTGGAAAGACTGAGTTATTTTCCTGAAAAAACTCAGAATTAACCAACCTGCATACCTGTTAGTTCAGAACAGGATGTCTTAACATCTGTTATGACATCTGAGAAAACATGTCTACTGATTTAGCAAAATGTGATCATTTTGCAAAATGCTCAGATACACACTTATAAACATCAGTTCCTGAATGACAATATTTTTCTGCAAAGGTACCTAATGAATCAGTACAAACTAAACTAGAATGTTATGACATCAGTCATGACATTCACACATACACTTGGGTTTTACCAAAAATGCAAGCCAATAACTAAACAACTACAGTAAAAAACTTTGAGAATCATTTAGAGGGTTGAGAGTGAGAGATGCGCCGGCAACAGAAACGGGGAGGGGAAGATCAGAGATGAATGAGTGAGAGAGAGATGAAGAGAGAACGAAGGACAACAGCGCCGCTGTGAAAATACAACAAACCCTAATCCATTTCCCCTAATTAAAAAACCCTAAACTGAGTTATATGTATTGGGCCTATCCGGTCCACCAACCTTAAACCCATGCGCGTTTTCTGTTTTCACCCCCCCCCCCCCCCCCCCCCCGTTTGGCCCGTTTCACATGCAGCAAACAAGTTTTTTTTCTCTTATTTGGACCTAGTATTCTTTAAGCTCACTAAGGCCCATTTTTACTTGTTTTTTTATTTTGATTCAACTTAATTTGTTTTATTTCTTTGTGTTAAATAACATACTGATGATATACTAAAACTTCATTTTTGCAAAATAAATTTGATTTTTTTAATTAGTTTTATTTTAATCATTTTCTTTTTATTATTTTTCTTACACTTAATAAAAACACAAAAAAACATTTAAAATAGTTTTTTTTTCTTTCTTTATTTACATGATTTAATAAAAGTACAAAACAGAATAATAATAATAAATTTTTCTAATCCTTTTTTAGAATAGACTTTTATTTATCACTTTTCAAGTAAATACATACATTTCATACTTTATCGATTTTATTTTTATAAATTGTCTTAGCTTTATATTGAATCGCACAACAATTCGATTTGGTTGTAATATTGGACATTGTTATTTTTTATGAGATTCATCCCCAATGGTAATAATTGTACCCCCATTCCCGGATACTTTTGTAATAGCTTAGACTTTTAATTCCCGCAATTTATCGCTTTCAATATACTGTGTAGTAATTAGGCATGTATGGCAAGATTCAAAAATCAATCGCTAGATAACCTAATCTAAGAATAAATAACTTGAAATCAACACACTTCTCACATGTGCACCCCTAGGGTTTCATCCACTTGTTGCCTTTAAAATGGCCATGGTATGCATGTTGAGTATTTTGGAAGAAAAAAAAGATCATAGTCCCTCGATGACGTTATCTTGGTTGCCTATACAAAATGATCTAGTCCCTCGAAAATTTGATAAGATACTTGGCACAATTGCTATCATGGTCAATACGATGACCCGCACCTGTCCCGTTTAACATCCAAACACAAGGTTGTTTACCAAATACAATGGTAAAACAACATTGTCAAAAGGGTTAAAAATGTGTAGGAAAGACTCTTGAGTAGATAGGGTAGACAACTCTTAGTTACTTGATCAAAATTTGCAAAAACATCCTTGCTATTTTCAAAAACACATCACAACACAATTTCAAAATATTTCCCAAAACAAACTTTCAAACATTGAAACATATTTTCAAAAGACAAACACCTTTATATATATTCATATAAGAATCATTACAAAGGTTGCCTAGACAAGGCCTCTTTTCAAAACATTTTCAAAACCACACACAAAGCACCATTTCAAACAATTGAAAAGAAAAAGCAAGTGATCTAAACAAGTAACTAAGAGCCATGGAAAACCATGGATGAAAAGGGTGCTAGCACCTTCCCTTTTCATAATCTACCCCCCGAACCCAAGAAAACATCTCAAAGCTCATTCCTATGCTTTTTGACCTTTCCTTTGGATAAAATAAAAAGTCGGTGGTGACTCTTGCTAAACCGAAACATTTGCGAACACAAACACAAAACCTCAAGTCAGTTCTCCCACCGTATCACATTGTATAATTCAGAAACTGCATACAAGAAATATAAATAAAATTCAAGACTATGGATAAACTAGTTTTGACCCGCTGATCACAATGGTCTCCTCCATTAGGGCCAATTGTTCTTGTATAAGAAAACCCTAAAACGAACCAAGAAAACCTAACAATGGTGGATTTTTGCATGGTTAGCAAAAATGCAATTAATCATTACCGATAGTTTGAAAATGTTTCAATGAACAAGAATATACAAGTAATTCATGCTACAAGTTCCAGAATCATGATATTGGATTTCAAGAAAAATGCCAATGTCGTGAGACACTTACAGTGAGTTTTTATGCACAAAATTGCTTGCTAGAGATTGGGATGGATTCCTTGAGTGCCCAACAAGTGAAAGGAATGCTTGGAGTAGTGTAAATCGTCCTCTAACATGCAATTTGATTCAACACTTTTTGGTGATTTTTTGCAAGTTTCTTCTCAGCTTCCACGCCTCTAATCTCTTTTGCATTTGGTCTCCAAACGTTCTATATATGTCCTTGAGTGAATTAGGTTTACAAGTTTGCTCTAAATCTTTTTCAATTATGGTCATTGATCAAGATTTGTTTCTCTTGCAAATCTTTCCAAAATAAGCCAAAAACCAATCTTTTTTATGTACAAATAGGCCTTGCATGATTTGATTTCATTTCTAGTTGTATAAGAGACCTGAAATATGCATAAAATCTCAAGGTTTAAATGATTTTGATATTTCCATGATTTTATTTTGATTTAATTTGTTTTAATTGAAATAAAAATCAAAATAAATGGAAAAAATAAAATAAACGCAAGAGGGATCATGGATCCTAGACCCTGTTACAAACTCAAAACAAGCACAAAAAGTTGGGCCCATTTGACAAAAATTGCAATTTGAGGCATATTTGACTTTTGGCAATTTTGCAAAAAAGGTCAACTTCACCAATGCATAACTTCTTCAATTTTGACTCTATGATGGTGTTCTTGGACTTTTTAGAAAGCTTGAGATGTCCTCTAAGCAACCTTTTTGGTCTCATCTCAATTTAGTCTTCCATGTTCATGTATGAAGCTTTGAAAAAAAAGGTGTTTTTGTTGACTTCTAAAGTGACATATAATGTCTAAATTCATAACTTCTTGTGAGTGCATATTTTGAACTTGGGAGATGAAGATGAATTGTAGGGCATTGCATCCTATTCAAAATCAGCTTTGGATGGGTCATTCTTGATAAAGTATGAGAAAGTTATGCTTGGTCAAAGTTGAGTTGACTTTTCATGCGAAACCCTAATTTAGCAACTTTTGGGTTTTGATGAATTGTGAGCAATCATTGAGGAATCATGATCAACCCTTGATCAAATGATGAATAATACTTCAAAATGAGGATTTTGACCAAAAATCTTGAAGTTTGACTGTATGTGGGCCACATTTGACTTTTGCCCTAGCACAATCGATTTTCAGGCCTTTTAGCAATTGACTGAGCAAACTTCCTCTGCAAGGATTGAAACTTGACATAGATGATATTGAGAACATATTAGGAAAATGGTGAGCATTTGGGATACCTTGGACTCAAGTATCTTGATGCAACATGAAACCCTAATTTGAGGTAGACTGCCTTAGGAGAGAGCTTGTCTAGTCAACCCTTGGACTTCCTTGAGCAATTTGAGGACCTCACTTGAAATGTTATGAGAAATATGGGAGGGCAAATTTTGGGGTACAACAATGACTCTGTTAAGAAAGGCACTCTTTACGTCCATTTGATAAATCTTAAAATCTTTTGCACACGCCTAAGCGAGCAAGAGACGTATAGCCTCAAGGCGAGCAACTGGAGCATAAGTCTCCTCATAATAAATGCCCTCCTCTTGGTTATACCCTTGTGCTACTAAGCGTGCTTTATTGCGGGTTATCATTCCGTTTTCATCAAGTTTATTTCTGAAAACCCACTTGGTGCCTATGATATGATGGTCTCACGGATGAGGGACAAGTTCCCAAACGTCATTTCTTTTAAACTGATTTAGCTCTTCTTGCATGGCCATTAGCCAAAATTCATCAATCAAGGCCTCTTTAGCATTTTTAGGTTCTACTTGTGAAACGAAAGCAAAGTGATAACAAAAATTACTTATCTTGAAGCGAGTCATTACTCCTTTTGAGATATCTCCCAATATTTTGTAAATGGGATGGTCTTTAGAGGACTTCTAAGCTGGTGGAAGATTATTAGCTTCCATTGGCGCTTCTTCCTCATCTTTTGAAAGGCTTGTATCTTTTTCTTCCTCGTCGTCAACTGTTTTGTTCTGATCAATTTCCTCAACAGTTTTTTTGAGTATGTATTCAGTAGATACACCTGCACCATCAAGAGAAATATCTTTTCCGACATGTTTCAGATAAGATTCATCAAAAGAGACATGAAATGACTCCTCAACAGTAAGTAAACATTTATTGTATACCCTATATGCTTTGCTTGATTGTGAGTATCCGAGAAAGATACCTTCATCTGCTTTTGCATCAATTTTTCCAAGATTTTCTTTTCCGTTATTCAAAACAAAACATTTGCAACCAAATACATGAATATGTGACAAGTTTGGCTTTCTTCCTTTTAAAATTTCATAAGGTGTTTTATCCAAAATGGGACGAATTAATATTCTGTTTAAAACATAACAGGTTGTGCTAATTGCATCTGCCCAAAAATATTTTGGTAATCCACCTTCATTGAGCATTATTCTTGCCAACTCCTCTAAGACGCGATTTTTGCGCTGCACAACTCCATTCTGTTGTGGAGTTCGACGTGCTGTAAAGTTATGCTCAATACCATGCTTGTCACAATACTTATCAAAGAGATGGTTTTGAAATTCACCTCCATGATCACTTCGAATTGCAATTATTTTCAATTCCATTCTGTTTTGAGATAGTTTTGCAAAACTCTTAAAAGTAGAAAAAGTTTCATTTTTTCTATGAAGGAATATCGTCCAAGTAAATCTAGAGTAGTCATCAGCGATCACAAAACCATAATAATTTCCTCCTAGACTTTTTGTTCTAGAAGGTCCAAAGAGGTCCATATGGAGAAGCTCAAGAGGTCGTGAAGTGGAAATCATATTTTTAGATTTGAAAGAGACCCTCGTTTGCTTTATCATTTCGCACGCATCACATAGGTGATCCTTTGTAAATTTTATCTTTAGAAGACCTACTACTAGATCCTTGGATACAACCTTATTAAGCAAATCAAAGTTAACATGCGCTAGACGTCTATGCCAAAGCCAAGAATCATCATTCAAGGTGACTAGACACTTAGTGCTTGTTAAAGATACATTAAAAAGGTCAAGCATATATACGTTGTTTACCCTAGTACCCTTAGACACAATATCCTTTTCAGTATTTTCAATTATGCAGCAAGTGTTTGTGAAAGTAACTTTATAACCCTTGTCACACAATTGACTAATACTCAATAAATTATGTTTAAGCCCCTCCATTAAATGGACATCAGAAATAGTAGTGGTAGAGGGATTACCTACACTACCTTTACCGAGTATAGCTTCTTTGTTATTGTCTCCATAAGTGACAAGTCCCTTCTTCTTTGCTTTGAAGTCAATGAAGAGTGATATGTCATCGGTCATGTGCCTTGAACACCCACTGTCTAGAAAAATCTTCTAACCATGGATGTAAGACACTTTTCCTGTAATATCAAAAGAGAGAGGTAGGTACTAAATTTTTATTGGGTCCATGTGGGTAAGTGGTAACATGGTTGCCTTTAGGCCTCCATTGGTAAATGCCTTTAGGAACAAGGAACCTCCTAAACTTACATTTTTCAATGGTATGACCAAAACGACAACAATAATGACACAAGCCATGATGATAATGCATTATTTTACTTCTGCTCATTGAATCCTTTGGTATCTTTTCAGCAAAAGAATATTTTGAATATGGTGGATTCAAAGTTTTCTTAAAAACTCTAGGATCGACTGCAAAAGTAACCTTGGGCTATAAAGCTTTTTCTAATTTGGCATTAAGAGTTCTAACCTCTTGTTGCCAAATATGACAAACTTCACATTCCCTTCTGGGAATACATCCTCTAACATCCTTATCCTTTAAACATTCTGCAATACTAGCTTTTAGACTTTTTAAGTCTTTTTCAGCTTTATAGACTTTACTCTCCAAAAATGAAAATATTTGTTTATCGGAGGATAATCTCTTAAAAGCATATTCGACTTTGTATTGCAGTTTTTCAAAAGCTATTTTTAGTTTAGAAAAATACATATAAGAAAAGTTTCTAGGGTATGCTTGTCTTACTTTCTTGTTGTGGTTGTCTTTCTTGTGGTAGGACTGATTATTGGTATGTTCCATGAGACATAAATTTGCACTCTCAACACTATCACTTGAATTGTCATTGTTTGATGAATCAATATCGCTTTCCCATACAATGTAAGCTCTTCTTTGTTTGTTGAACTTCTTTGGTGGAGCTTTTCCTTTATCCTTTTTCATCTTTGGACAGTCTGGTTTATAGTGTTAAACTTTACCACAATTGTAACAAGGTCCTTTACCTCTTTGCTTTTTATTTTCTTATTGCCTTGGCTCTTTGGATTGTTTTCAAAAGCTTATGAGATTATTATCAGAGTGATTGATTCCATTCTTTCGAATAAACCTATTGTATCTCCGAACAAAAAGTCTCATTTCTTCATCATCAGAATTTTCATCACTAGTTGAGTCATTATCATCTTGCTCTTTGGTTGAGGGCTTAGAGCTAGAAGCCATTAGAGCTATTGACTTCTTCTCACCCTCCCTGTCTTTGTTCCTCTCCTTCTTACTCTTGTTTTCATATTTTTCAAGACTTTGCAATTCTTGTTGATGTTCTTCCAGCTTTCCAAATAGAGTTGTAATGGTAAGAGTAATGAGGTCATTTGCTTCCTTGATAGCTGTTACTTTAGGTTGCCATTTCCTGCTAAGACATCTCAGAACTTTATTAGTAGAAATTTCATTGGAAACAGGGTTTCCAAGTGCATTTAAACGGATCACAAGATGAACAAATCTCTTCTACATGTCAGAGACAGATTCTCCTTGTTTAATTCAAAATAGCTCGAACTCTTGATTGAGTGTGTTGATGCGGGACTGTTTAACTTCAGTAGTGCCCTCATGGGCAATTTCTAAAGCATCCCACATTTCTTTAGAGGACCTACAATGAGACACCCTATAATAATCATCAACACCAAGTTCTAAGATTATCATATTTCTGCCTCTCTGATCGCACAACCATTTCTTTTCATCCATTTCATTCCATTGATCCTCAGGTTTAGGTACTATTTCACCTGCATCATTCCTCATGGTAATTTGAAAGGGACCATTTTGAATGGCAGTCCATACATTCATGTCAATGGAATTTATGTGTACTCGCATGCAGTCTTTCCAGTAGCCATAGTTTTCACCATTGAAAACAAGAGCTTTATTATACGCCCCCTTTGGTTCAAAGGCCATAGCGTTACTAGTAGACACAAAGCACCAGCTAACCGGTGCTCTGATACCACTTGTTAGACGGTGTGGAAAGTGATCGAGAGGGGGGTGAATAGATCACCTCCTACTTCTTCAAGGATTTAAAATTATTTTATCAAAGCTTGTTGAAAGCAGTGGAAAATTAATATCCTGAATTAATTTCGTCTATTTTGAATCGACTACTAAAAAACTGGACATGTGAAAAACTTGCTGGATTTTATTATATGAAATTGATGAATATACAACTCAGATTTCTTAACATTTTAATGCACTTATCACTAAAGCAGTATTTCCAATGAATTAAGAAATTTGTTAGGAATTTTGTCAAACACTTGGCATATGCTTGTTTGATGATTTAATAGTGGTGGTTTGATGAAAGTATTTGAACCACTATTTTTATCATTAGACAAAAAACTCAGCAAGCCAATTGAATCACAAAATTATGGAACATGTAAAAAAGATAAAGAGAAAGAAAGAATGATACGCATGCAGTTTAGTAAGGAAGTTCCCCACTGTCGTCCTCGCGTGTGGGTACGTCTCCCTCTCAATTTCATAATTGAAACTAAGAACTCTTATAACAATATGCTGAATGTTTGAATACAAGGTTACATTACACAGACAGATAGAAATCCTTGTGATCTTCTTCTTCTTGTAAGAACCACCACTTAATATGAGTTGTATCAAGATTCCCTACAAGATCCACAATCGATCCTCTGCTTCCACGACCTGTTTGCAAAAATCCCTCTAATTTCCAAACCCCTCTCTATGGCTGAATCCGACTTGTGCGACCGTGACTAACAAACCCTCAAGAACACACCCATTCTTGAAGGACAAACCCCTTGGTTTATTTCTTGAAGCCCCATTTACAATCTTCAACTCATCTGAGATCCTTTCAATACACAACTGAACGTTATCTCTGACCTCTTGATCCAATTCAACAAGGATGTTTGATTTTTGTTGTTGTTGTTGAATGAAGATGATTGAGAAGGTGATGAAGATGAAGTTTCTTTCAGGCTTCTAGCTGCTCACAAATTTTTGCACACAATTCTAATATGTTACATGTGTCTTGCTGCTGAGAAATACTTGCTTATATATGTAACAGAAAGCGGTTAGGTAAAAAAAATATTATGAGTCGATGCATGTTGGTCATTAGTCGACTCGTGTTAGTTATGAATTACAGAATGAGTCGATACATGTTGTTTTGAGTCGATGCAAGAAAATATCATAACATTTTACAGAACCAACTATTTTACATCTGTCGATGCATAACACGTATGTGTCGATGCATACTGATTGTATTTTTAATTTTTTAACATAAAACGTGGTATGAGTCGATACATGATGTTATGTATCGATGTATATAAGTTCAAAAATGTTTTCCAGGAGCATCAGAATGTCATGTGTCGATGCATGAGGTTTTTTGTAGATGCATACAAGTTTAAGTTTGCATTACAGGGGCATCAAAGTGTTATGTGTCGATGCATAAGGTTTTGTATCAATGCATAATAGTTAGAGATAGCATTCCAGGGACTTCAGTATATTATGAATCGATGCAAAATCTGTTTTGTCGACTCATAATGATGCTTTATGAGTAAAACACATTTTTTAACTTATTTTAAACATGTTATACTATATTTTTGTAATGCACACATGTATTTATTATTTCACATATATTTGCAATCATTCAAAACCAATTATGAAGGGGTTGCTCACACACACACACACACGCACACACACACACGCACACACACACACGCACACGCACACGCACACACGTACACACGTACACACACACACGCACACACACCCACACACCCCCCCCCCCCCCCACACACACACGCACGCACGCACGCACGCACGCACACACACACACACACACACACACACACACACACACACAAACACACACACACACACACACACACACACACACACACACACACACACACACACACACACACACACACACACACACACACACACACACACACACACACACACACACACACACACACACACACACACACACACACACACACACACACACACACACACACACACACACACACACACACACACACACACACACACACACACACACACACACACACGTTAGTATGTGGGTTCATGTAAAAAATATTTAGTGATTTAATGTTTGTATGTAAAAATACAATTTATTTTTTAAAAAATGTAAAAAAAATTATTTAGTATATATATATATATATATATATATATATATATATATATATATATATATATATATATATATATATATATATATATATATATATATATATATATATATATATATATATATATATATATATATATATGTTAGTATGTGGGTTGTTAATAGTTGTATTTAAAAAATATTTAGTGTTTTAATGTTTGTATGTAAGAATACAATTTATTTTTTAAAAAGTGTACAAAATTATTAAATATATGATTATTAAGTTTTTTAATATTTATATTTATATATTTATTTGAAATTTTTTATTAAAATTATTATTTGAAAGTTTTTTATTAATTATAATTTTCGTATTGATGTATTTGTAATTTTATTTTATTTATTATAAAAACATTCACTTTTGTGTCGTGTTTTTCATGACGCAAATATTCGGACAAAAACCTATACCAACTGACTCCATCTGAGCAACTATGCACAATTTAAATATTTGCCTCATGATATTCACGATATAAATTTGTGTCATATAATTCACGTGGCAAACATGTCTGCTACGTTCTGAATCATGTGCAGTCTGTTAAAGTATTTGTGCCTTGATTATCATGACACAAATTTGTGTCATGAATATCACGTGGCAAAAAGTTACCGCATGCGCTCATGCCTCGTGATTTTATCACGACACTAATGAGTTTGTGTCATGCTTTTTGGATTTGCCTCGTGATTATCACGAGGTTGCATACTGTCTTATTTTGTAATTTAAAATTTACAAGAACTCATCAGCGTCCACATGGGTAAGTTCATTCATATCTTAGATCATTCGATAAGGCTTGGTTGTTGTTGATATATAATTATTTTTTTAATAGGCAATGAAATTATAAGGGATACTCCACCCTAACAACAAACAGAAAACCCATACATCCTAAAACACAGGAGAGGTAGGGTATTCCAAGTATGGAAATTATAAGAGTTTGAAATCTTACAATAAGAGCATAACCAATTCTACGCGTTCAATATTATCTCCGACAAACAATCGTAAAAATTAAAAATCTCATCCTTAAAAATGATTGTGTTTCGCTTCAACCAAATACTCCATGTCGTAGCCAACTAAATTACCGCTATGATATTCCTTTTGTTTGAACTCCCGACCTTGTCACAAAATTCGAAAAAACCTTCAAATTCCTCTAAGGAGAACTCCTCTATAGGGCCAATCCACTCAAAAAATTTCCTCCAAATTATCGCCATAATCTTACAGTTCCCTAAAAGATGAGACGAATTTTCCTCCTCTGATGAACAAAAAACACAAACTAAGTCACTCGGATCCGTCAAAATACCTCTCTTCAACAATTGATCCTTAGTCGATATTCTATTTAGAATTATTCTCCATATGAAAATATGCAATTTAGGCGGAACTTTCACTTTACGTAAATGATTAATTGCTAACACTTTTCCCGCCGGCAACAGAGGACCGGTCAGCTTCTCTCTAAACAAATCAAAGCAAGAATTAACCGTAAACTTTTCGTCTGCGCCATCATCAAGCAGACTCGTGGCCTGCACATATTTGGTGAAATCCAGCCATAAAATCAGATCAATTCTATTTTGGTTTTCTGCCAAAGTTGGAAAATTCTAGCACCAAAATGGCCCTTGCCAACAGCACGCATCCGCTACACTTATTGTGTGGTCTACAGCAAACAAAAATATCTCGGGAAACACTTCCTTCAAGTCTTGATCTCTAATCCAACGAGAGTACCAAAAAGTAATATTCACACCATTTCCGGCACGACACTTAATCGTGGTTGTAAAGTGATTATCCTGCAAATTAACATAATTATTGGATAATAAAAGATCCCACCACCAAATAGAATCCCTCTTAGTCACCACACTTTTGTCACCAATGAGGACTTTTAACTCTGAATTCTCGTATCTGCTTTTTAGAACTCTACTCCAAACCGCATCATTCTCATTCACAATTTCCATTTATTCAATAAGGCCACATTCAAAATCTCCACATTTTTAACACAAAGACCACATTTGCCACACGGTTTGCAAACGATATCCCAAGATACCCAATGTATCTTCCTTTTATTCTCGCAACCATTTCAAAGAAAGTTTCTTTGAATACTATGAATCTCTTGTAAAATTCTAGAAGGCGCCTTGTAGAAAGATAAAGAATAAATCATAATGGCATTAACATTGTATTGATCAACACAACACACCCCACTATGTTGAGGTGTTTACCCTTCCACACAGTCAACCTCCTATTCAAATGAATTATTAAATCCATCCACATGGATAATTTCCTAGGGCTATCACCTACTTTAACACCAAGATATTTGAACGATAGGCAACCCACATTGCAAGAGAGAAAATTCGAAGCTGCATTTAAGTACAAATCCCCCACATTAATCCCATAGAGCTTACTTTTGTTGAAATTAATTCTCAAGCCCGACATCAATTCAAAGCCCCTAAGAATAGCTTTCATACTCCAAAGATTTTCACTATCCCCCTCCGCCATAATTATGGTATCATCGCCAAATTATAGAATATTCACTTCCTCCTCGTCATTAATCTTGAACCCACAGAATTCACCTATGTCAATAGCCTTCCTCATTAGACCCGTTAACACCTCCATTACCAAAACAAACAAGAAGGGTGAAAATGGGTCTCCTTGGCGAAGACCTCTTTCCATCTTAAAATCCTTCGTTGTACTACCATTGACAAGAATGGACATATTACTAGTAAAGACACACCCTTTTGTCCATCTTATCCATCTAGCACCAAACCCCATTTTGATTAATACGAATTTCAAGAAATTCCAACTAATGAAATCATAACTTTTTTGAAATCCACTTTCAACACCACACAACTCCTTTTATCTCTTTTAGCCAAATCCAACACATTGTTAACCACAAGGATGCCATCTGTAATGTTTCTACCTGGAACGAAAGTCGATTGGTTGGCCGACACCAACTTCCCGGTCACACTTCTAAGCCTAGCAGCCAAAAGCTTAGCTAGCACCTTATACAAACTTCCTACTAGGCAAATAGGTCTATAATCGGGAAAAGATTGAGGATTCTTAATCTTAGGTATAAGAGTAATGAAAGAGAAAGTACAAGCCTTCGTAATCTTAGCACTACCATAAAAATCTGAAACAAATCTACCAACATCCTCCTTTACCTCCTCCCAATTTTGTTTGAAAAACTCAAAAGAATAACCATTCGGTCCGACACTTTTATTACCATCGCACGACCATACTGCCTCCTTAACTTCCTCCTTCGTAAATGGTGTCTTAATCCCCACCCTTTCTTGATCACTTAAACAATTAAGAAGAATACCCTCCATAATAGGTCAACTAAAATTTTCCTCTTTAAAAAACCTTTCAAAATGATTCTTAACCTCCTCTTTTATTTCCTCCACACCTTCTACTCTACGGGTCTCCATTTCCAATAAAGTAATGGCATTCCTTATATACCTCTCTTTTAGGGAATTATGAAAAAGCGAGTGTTCTTGTCTCCATCCTTCAACCAAAGTTTCCTAGATTTCAACCTAAGGGCACTTTCCTTTAAATTTAAAAGATTCCACACCTAACTCAAAGCTTTGCTCCTTCCTTCAACAAGATCCTCTATTTCACCTCCATGGTTTTCCACCAAAGATATATCCAAAGCATTAATATTATCCACTTCCTCGGTCACCTTCAAATATACCCATCTAAAAACGTCACGATTCCAATCTCTAATCTGCATCAATGTTTCATGACATATGCATTATCAATGTTTCATATACTTGCAGCGGAATCATAGTTCAAACAAGTTTCATTAAAAAAACTTCATAGTGCCCCATGATTCATGGTTCATAATTTAACATAATTTAGACTCCATGGAAGCAATTTAAATGTCATAACAAAACAAGAACAAAATAGTTTTCAAAACAAAGTGTTCCCGTCCCCGATGTTACATATCGGAACAAGACCTTCTAGACTCAACAGAAATAAATCACACTCCAAAGCTATTATTCCAAGCCTTTAGGGACTACTTTTGATTACCTGCATGTTACCCACGTAGAGGCAACATTCGAGCAGAAAGGATGAGTTTATCACAATCATTATATAAGACATAAGTGATAGACATAGCAGAATAAACCAAAAGTATCACAACATAAACTCAGCATTATTATATTCCAAGTACATCAACAATCATAAAAATTCAACAACACAACACAACATCATTAATTCAAGAACCATACAATTCCATATAAGATGTAGTGCAAGTACAAAGACTCATGCATGTGGTGCCAATTCATTTGATGGACACTGGGCCATCACCCTCCAAAGACCCCATTCATAGGATCGATTTCCACTTGGAACCAGAGAAAATCATAGACATCCTAAATCCATACAATGGGATCGAGACCAAATCGCTGGACCAACATCCTAAATCATCAAAACCAAATCACTGGACCAACGTCCTAAATCATCAAAACGGACCAAAGCTATCCCATGAATGCATGATGCACAACAACAAATATAAATGACCACAACTAGTCATACGCATCGTCATTCACGTATTAATCAACATCACACATAAAACATTATCATGTATACTCATGTAATCATCATATATACTCATGTAATCAAAACATCATCATAACATCATCACATAATCATAATAGTAACATATCATCATAGTTAAACAAATCGTTATTGCAATTCAATACGGGGAACCTATTCTTACTCTAACTTAGTTCTTATAAAAATATTCCTAAGTATTCATTTTATTTCACCTAATTATAGCATAATATGTTAGCTGTGCACAGCTTCGAACGACACTTTATTCTGAGCTCTAGAACTAAAGTTATTCCTATTTAAAGATTTCAGTCCAACCTTCGACTTCTGCCAAACCTTCGCCTGACTAAACCCATCCATCGCCCGACGACACATTACAGAGACCAACACCCCATTTTCCCTTCCTTGGCTCGCCCCACCTTCGCTTGGCGAAACACCATCACCCGGCGACACAGGACCCGTCGCCCGACGATCCTCTGCGAACAGGGTTTTCCTGTTTGTGATTCTGCACTGCATCAAACCAATTTTTCCTACGATTTCATCATGTGACAGGTCCTAAAACACTATCAAATCATAGGGAATCATCATATAACAACAACTTGGTATACCACATTAATTATACAACAATTACGGGTCATCCATCATCACAATTCCATCAAATCTTAACCCAACAACATCAAATCACCATTGTCAATACCTAAGGCAAAATCCTACATCTATCTACCACTTAGATCAAACATAATAATTAGATAAAAAACCCTTACCTTATTATTTCGAGTGATTGATTTTGTTCTTCGTGCCTCTTACCGTGATTCTCCAACCCTATGTGCCCTAGCCTCTTCTCTTGCTCTTCTCTAAATATTTTGATCGCACAGAATGAATCGTATAACTCTCTCTATTTCTCTGTTATCACAAATGACCCCTAATATCTTACTCAATTCCCCTCACTCAATCAACCTCTATTTACCATCACGTCCTCACTCTTCCTACTAATTACCAACATACCACTCTAACTAAAATAATTCTATTTAAATAATTATTCCTATTATTATATTCTCAATAATAATCCAAATAATTACTAAATAATCATCTAATTATTCCAATGCATCTAACTCCTTCATTCACATCACATGTTCCACATCATAAGCAACCACATGTCAACACATCACACATATAATCATATAAAACATCAATTATTCGTAAGTACTCATAATAATTCATTAAATAAATAACTTCTAGAAGTTGGGGTGTTACATTTGGGCCCCAATCGATCTTTCTGGAATTAAGCCATATAGGATTGTGATTCGAAATGTCTCTACTACCCACTCTTTAATCCACCACATCCCAAGCTTCTATCAACTTTCTTGCTAACAAAAATCTATCAAGTCTACTCATGGCCTTTCTGTTACCTATATACCAAGTAAATCTACCTCCAACATAAGGAATATCAACTAAGTCCATATCCTCTATAAAACTACTAAATTTCTCCATATCTCTTCTATTATAGTACACCCCTTCTCCGAATCTTTCTTCATTATAACTCACTTCATTGAAATATCTTACAAGACACCATTCTTCATTCAAAAATTTTGAATTCCTCTCAACGAACCTTCTCCACACTACTCTCCTAGCCGCCACATTACAAGGGGCATGAATGTTCACAAAATTTTACACAACACCTTTCCAACTTACATTTATATCAACAAAACCTGTGAAATTCTATTATGACAGAACTCAGATGTCCTATGACATGTTGAGACATATGATTTGACATAAGTAAACAGGCAAGGAATAAACAATTAAAACAATACTGAAAAGCATAAACAACACACCATAATTGTTAACCCAGTTCGGAGTAACTCTCTTACTCTAGGGGTATACCAAGCTAGAGACAAATACACTATGATAGTATCAATTTGAAGCTAAACTCCCCCTTTTACAACTTATCACTTAATCACTACCCGTGCTATATTTCTATCTAAGACTCACCTAGATATGATGTCCTCCTTAATCCCTCTTCAATCACAGACAACGATTAGACACAAAACAGGAAGACACACTTCCATGACAACAAAATGAAAGACACACTTCCATGACAATACTCATCAAGACACTTAACAATAACACAACTTGGAGTTACTTAAAAGCTACCTCCAAGAACAATACCCACTCTTGCTTTATAACTTTGAGTAGGACACAGTGACCATCTCACAACTGAGTGGTTCACTTACACCAACTCTCCTAGAGAGTGGCTACAAACTCATTCCTAATGATTACATGTTTTCAAAAGACGACTGATACAAATCCTAGGTTACAAAGCTTCTATTCATAACCTATACCCAACTGGATTTGGGCCTTCAAATAACAACTCTTTGACTGTTACAAACAACACAAAATTCTGCTACAAAATAGGTCTTCAATCAAATATTCCTAAATTATCTCCATATTTAGAATGTAAATATTCTTCAATATTCTTCTTGATTCTTCTTGACCTACAAAACAACACCACATCGGATAATATAGATACTTTGTTATCCTCAAGGTATATTATGTTTTTGTGACTTAACATAATATAATAGTCTAGTTCAGCTCAGGTGCGATATCGTGTGCTTCCTCATAGGACATCTCATCTGACATATTGTTCCAGATGTTGAAATACTTCAACTCAACATGTCCTAATAAAAGACATGACTTCTTGCTCAACCTGTTCTTGTTAGCAAGTTAACATTTCATATCTAACATATTGCTGCATTGTTTGTTTTACAAAAATAATGCCAATCCTAAAACTAGAGAACTTACAATCTACCCCTTTGGCAAATTTTGGCTAAAACAAATAAATAAAATTACAGCCCAGTACCACAACAATACACAAAAATTATCTTAGTCTTCAGAAGCTACTAAGCATATCAACATGGAGTCAGTCTTCAGTTAAGATGTCAGGACATATTATTTGACGTCTTATTTCCATTAACTCCATTGCAATACAAACTTCAGCATCAAAGAATGACAACCTCAGGCTAAAATGAAGGAAAATCCTGAAGCCATCAGATGCATATGATGTATACGATGAAGAAGATATTATTCATTCCCCCTTAACCCAAGAATCTATTATTATCATAGATGAATAGGCCTTTCATTTTACTGGTGACATTAGTGAACCATGAAACACCCACCATTCAACCTTGGTAACTCAGAACGCAAGTCACAACTGTGTTCTCAACTCATATCACAAGTCACAAAAGCCAACAATCGAAAATAATAGAGCATCCTATCCGACATCTTTGTCACTCATTTGGAAATCCAAACTCCAACTTAACTTAGCACCACCTTGTGCACCTTTTCCCCCTATTTAGCTAAATATTGGCAATGAAAGACGTCACATAACCATACCCAAGCACAGTTTAACCAAAATTGAACAAACCCCATAACAGAGATGAAAAACACCAAATACTCACGAGGTGGAAGATGGAAGAAGTAACCTCTATAAATAGCTGAGCATCCACCTAGAAAATAATAATCCTTGACTGTTTCAAGGTCTTGGTCAGACAAGAACGTTATTTTAGGAGAACAAAATTGCACCAAATGTGTATTGTCCAAATTAGTTTTTTCTTTGTTCAAAAATTTTGGACCGGTTCTTCTGGAGATGTCATTTGTCACCATATGCACATGCACACTCAGACCCTGCAGAATTCTCTTTTCTAACATGTGCTTGCAACCACCATCCATAACCTCTTTTATTGGTTCCCCAAAAAAAATATCCTGAACAAAGTCTTGACTTCTTGTCAGACAATGTCTGCTATGACTAAACCAACTTTGACTAACAGTTCTTCAACTACGACTAAGATACCCCAAAAAATCTTCCACTAAACTCAAATTGCGCTCCTTTCAGCCTTCAAGAGTGACACAATCTAACATACCACATCATCACAAATGGTATATCCAAACATACCATACATTTGGCCCTAACAAACACTTATATCCATATGTCATGGCATGTTGTATGACATCACTTTCTCCACAAGTTTGTACCACACGCAAGGTCCACAGAATATGCATCATTGCAACAACAACCCATAGACAAGACCTTTACTCCCCTTGTTATGGATAATCCAAGCTCTTCCTGAACATGGCCTCTCCAATACCAGACTAAAACACATGAAGATTCAAACATGCTTAGAATGATGAATCACAACTTCACGTATGTGTTAACCATGTTCACACCCAGGTTTTTAGACTTCTTCAAAGAAATATGTTGTCATGACTCTTTGGAAGACATAGATGTCATGCACACCAAACTCACAGCCTCCACTCATTCTCAGCTTGCTTAAAAGCTATACAGAGAGTCAGACAAACATTCAGATCAGACGAAGAACACTTCAAAAATACATATTCAGATCAGACCTCAGTATCTGAATTTCCTTTTGCCTTTCCATTCACCAGTAGTTGTTGATACTAGGGAAGACTTCAACACAATGGTCACGCATTCCCGAAGCATGATACTGTAGACAACATTAGAATCTGCATATTCTAACCCACATAGTCAGAACTCCAATTTTTGACAAAAATGTTGATCCTCAATCCTCCATATTCATAATCCAAAAAATGATGTTACAACATCATTTATGACATATGTGTTTCTTCACAAAACCTAATAAATTGGTTCTTGATTTATTGCTCAAGTTCACACCTTCTGTAGCTCATTTAGGTTAATACAACCACCAGAACACTATTGAGAGAAATAAACTCTCAACAATATCTGAATCAACAGTTCAGACAGTAGATTTACATCCACACCTCAGATAAGAACCCAGATCCCGACAAGGTATTTATCATCAGTAACATGCTCATCTTCACAAGATCATACTCATACCCAGCTCCTAACAAGGTATTTATCATTAGAGGAAAACTTCCCCATATACACAGTTGTAGATGATACTCCCTTTCAACAGATGTTAGAACACTTGGTCTGATATCCTTCTTCTTCCCATTTAGCATGAGAGGATTCTGCAAAATATTCCAGACTTGATTCGAGACTGGACCTCATTCTCCATCATGGTCATACATTCCAACATTGGAATCCATTGATGATAAACAATTCTTACCTCGTGATCTTCAATATAGCTTCCTTCCATGAAGCTGGAAAAAAATCTGAAATGATGTTCCAACATCAGATAAAACATCAATCCCATATCCATGGACTTCACCAAATACTATGGTTCTGGAGATGATACACATAGTAAGTCTAAATATAACTCTTCAGGGAGAACACAAGAGGATCAACCATCAGTAGTTGATCAATCTTCATCACCCGATCAATCACATGCAGAATATGCACAAAACACACCTCAAGGAACTTCTCTTTAAGCACGAAATCCAGACCACCTGTTTTAATTTTAGGTGTTTGATCACAAGCCTTACGCACCTAAAGAGGAGATTCCCTCTACCATGCAGACCACTACACACAGGGTTTTATATGATCATCAACCCTTCAAACAGACTTTCCAAGAGTACTCCAGCTTCTCCCAATTCTTCTGAACAATGCATCATGACTTATAAGTTAATTTTCCAGAATATTAACTTGCCTCAGGTTGATGAATCTCCATTTCATACAACCCTAGAATGTCTCTTTCATTTTAGCAGAACAAGAGTACAATATTCTCATAGACTTGATAAGAGATATATTAATTTTGAGTAAACAATCTATATCTTGTTTGAGAGAAACATCAGTCAAACTAAGTTGAGAAAAATAAATTCTCAACACTAAGATGTCATGACATTATATCTGACATCTCAAGAATCTCCAACTCCAGATTGGAGATTCTTCTTTATCAACTACTATGAACACCTTGATAATCAAACATTTACTTCCATAATAGTAGTCCAACTTGTGTCCAGTGCACACCCACAAACCTCTCTCAATACAAACAGAATATGTTCCTTAGCCACAAATAAGATTCTATAAACCTGGCTCCTTTGATCAGAAGGATCCATCAGATGTCAGAGAGAATATCCTTCACATATGAACTTAACATTCATATATACAAACAATTGGCTGATATAATATATTTCTCCAGGGCACTTAAGCTTAGCCTCTGCACTTCGTACTTGCTTGACTCTGTACTAAGAAGTAGACAAATGGTTGACCATTAATCAACCCACCAATCTAAGATGTGTTTTCTGGATAAAACATCTTAGATACAAGCCTATATGCTTGCTCTTCCAAATCAAAAGTAGGTTCCAAACACATGTGATCAACCCACATTTATTTATCACCCAAAGCATCTGTCATTCAACAGGAAGTTGCACACCTGCTGACATGATGTCCCAACATCTGGTAGGACATCAGTTCCCTTCTTCTGGAACACCAACACCGAGCTTGGTTCTGAAGCCATTACTGCTTCAAGAAACTCAAAACATCCCTTTATCACTTTCAAGGTCTTCAAAAATAATCCAAGCTCCAGCTATACTAACAACGACAAGACTCAAAGTCACTTTTCTAATTAGGTCAAGAATTAGGAAGACTATTTTAGAAACCAGAATGAATGGCTCTATCTTTTCTTTAGTAATCCATCAAATAAATAACAGGTTTCTTGAAGGATACATCAACCACACACTAAAGTGCCTTTATGAGTGGATTTGAGAAATAAACTCAAGTATCGTTGGCCACTTTAGACAGATGGTTAAAACATTCTTGCACACACTACAATATTACACACCAAACTCGCTAAGGAGACCAAACCCTAATTCCATGTCAACCAGGGTTACAAAAGATACCATACAGCGGAACAAACAACATCTCCTCAACATCCTTCAGGCACAACAAACCCTTGCACACAAACTTCACACTCCAGGTGCACTGGGTCAACATAGGTTTGAAAATAAATCAAACAAAAAACAGCAGCTCTCCATCACAGCTACACGCCTGAACACAACAGACAAGTCTAATCCTTTCACGAATAGTCCATCCTCCACTTCAAGAGATCATTCAAAAATAATATGAACTATCCAAGTTCAAACAACTTTTCAGTTGAAACCTTCTACCTTGCACATAAACTAGAAAGTATCCCTCATGGATCTCATCCAGAAACAGACAAGATGATTGCTCTAATACCAATTGAAATTCTGGTATGACAGAACTCAGATGACCTATGACATGTTGGGATATATGATCCGACATAAACAAACAGGCAATGAATAAACAATTAAAACAGTACCAAAAAGCATAAACAACACATCAAAATTGTTAATCCATTTTGGATCAACTCTCCTACTCTGGAGGCATACCAAGCTAGGGACAAATCCACTATGATAGTATCAATTCGAAGCTAAACTCCAATGTTTACAACTTCTCACTTAATCACTACATGTGGTATATTTCTATCTAAGACTCACTTACATATGAGGCTCTCCTAAATCTCTCTTCAATCACAGACAACGATTGGACACAAAACAGAAAGACACAATTCCATGAAAGCAAAACAGAAGACACACTTCCATGACAATACTTATCAAGACACTTGACAAGAACACGACTTGGAGTTACTTAAAAGTTTCCTCCAAGAACATTACTCACTCTTGCTTCACAACTTTGAGGAGAACACATTGACCATCTCACAACCCGAGTGGTTCACTTACCAACTCTCCTAGAGAGTGGCTACATACTCAGCCCTAATGATTACATCTTTTCAAAACACGACTGATACAAATCCTAGGTTACAAAGCTTCTATTTATTACCTGTACCTAAATGGATTGGACTTCAAATAATAGCTCTTTGGCTGTTACAAACAACAGGAAAATCTGTTACAAAATAGGTCTTCAATCAAATCTTCATAAATTATCTCCATATTTAGAAAGTTAATATTCTTCAATATTTTTCTTGATTCTTCTTGACCTACAAAACAGCGCCACATAGGATAATATAGATACTTTATTATCCTCATGGTATATTCTATTTTTGTGACTTAATCGAATATAACAGTCCGATTCAGCTCAGGCGCGATGTCGTATGCTTCCTCATAGGACATCTCATCTGACATGTTGTTCCAGATGTTGAAATACTTCAACTTAACATGTCTTAAGAAAAGATAAGACTTCCTGCTCAACCTATTCTTGTTAGCAAGTTAACATCTCCTATCTAATATATTATTGTATTACTTGTTTTACAAAAATAATGTAAATCCTAAAACTAGAGAACTTACAACCTGAATCTCTAAAGCTATAATTTAGAAATAAAAAACATTTCTCCCACAAGAAGACCATCCCTCTTGAGGCACCATAAGAATTGTTTGCTGCCCAATCCACCTCCTTATTACCCCAAAAAGACCAAGCTAAAGTATCGTCAAAACAAGATAATTTGATTTCTTAAATAAAGCAAATATCCATCTTACCCAATTTTATCAAAATACTGACCCTCTTCCTCTTTGAAGGGATCCCACCACCTCTAATATTATACGATAATAAATTCATGGCAATCTTGTCTTTGTCGTCTTCCTGACTACCGAACTTTCCTTATCTCTTTTCTCCATCGCCTCAACCAACTAAACACTAATACCATTATCGACACAAGCAACCATCCCCAGTTTTGTAATAAAATCCCAAACTTTCCTCCCCACATCAGAATTAGAATTCTTTAAAAATCTATTATTACAATAGATAACTTCAGAGTCAGTTAAAGAATTGCATTTAAAAAATGCACCATTAGAAATAGAATCATCCTTTTCACTGCGAAAAACAGCTACATTAGGTCCGGAGGCTTTAAGCAAAGAACTTCCTTTCCTCGATGCTATGCTAGCATTGTAAGATGGGACAAACTCCGCCTTTTCTCCTAAGTCAGCAACTGGCCTTATAATTTTCTTAAAGAGTGAAACTTTCTGGTTTGTATTAATAATTATAAATATTTACAAATATTTTGTTGATTAAAATAAAAAATATTATAATGATAATGACTAATAAAAATAGTAAACTTCAATGAGAAAATTGATAATATTTATATGAATTTGTAAAATGTCCAAATATAAAAAAAAGTTTGTAATGGAATATTTTTACTATGACTCATTTATATGAAAGTAATATATTGAAAATTTTTATTGATCAATCACTACAATCAGAATAAAACTCTACCTGTAGTATCAGTTGGTCTTTTGATGATAGTATAATTGCCATAGTTATAATTGAAATGACCTATGATGATAATGGTCATTGTGTCCAAATATCCTATCCATTCATTGCTTATTACTTAACTAACAACACAAAGACAAATTAGTTGTTATATTAGTCGTTATTATGTGATTACATGAAAATAATAGTATTCTGATGTCCATCTTACATTGTTCAATTAGTGAGAGATTTAGTTGAACACAATATATGAAATTGAGAATATCACAAATTTAAGTTACCATATCTTACATTGTCTCATAAAATATTACTCGAAACTTTTAAAAGTTTATTACTTTAATACACTCTCATAACAGAGGAGTATTTTTGTTTTCCATTTTCTAGTAAACTTTAATTTGGTGTAAGATCTTAAACAAACACCATATATACAAATGCAGTTATGAAATCAATAGGTAGCATAAGATGTCAAGATTTTGTTTTCAATTAAATAATTGAATTGAAACCTGTCAAGATTTTTTGTTTTCAATTAGTTAGTTGCATAAGATGTCACCATAAAGAAAGATGATGAAATTGTCCAAAAAGTGTGTAAAAAAATTAAAATAGAGTTATTGTCGCAATAGGGTGTGCTAAGCGCGGTATGGATGCTTAGTGCGGTAAAAAATGTCAAAAAATAAGGTTTCTGGTGCTCTTAGGGTGTGTTTAGCGCGGTACAGGTGCTTAGCGCGGTATGATATACTGACGGATCTTGTTTTCATCATAATTTATGAACTGTAACTCTGATTGACGCACAGTCGAAAGCGTTGGAAAGTTTATTCAATGATCTACAAGACAATGACTAAATATCACTGCTTGAATACCTATAAAAGAATTGAAAAACTATCAAAATATAAAATATGTACATGAAAACGATTATACACTATATACACGTATTTACATACAAGTTGAGGTTTATTGGCGAAAAGTAAATGAATTAAACCGACGAGTGATAATTATTCACACTCAAATTCACAACAATTTAGAACTCATCAAACTCTCCCCAACATTAAACTTGTTTGTCCTCAAACAAGAACTAACCAACTCAAGAAAATAAAAGCGAAAATCTGAGAATTCACGAGTCAACATGTTTTTACAAACGAAAACAATTGCGATGGTTCAAACGAAAATGGTACACACAAAGTATAATGCTTACCACTAAACTAAAACGACAACATAATCACGAAACAAATGCTAAATACAAATTTCATGCCAAAAATTCCAAAACGATACATGTTCAATCACAAATCACACCTAGCAAAACTTCATCGGTAGATGAAAAACACACAAACATGAGGGAATTGACACCCACACAACAATCTTGCTAACAACGGATTAAATAATGCATTCATCAAAACAACTTGTATTGAAAACACAAAAGTAAGAATCACAAGGGCTTCAAGGGTTGTAATGTGGTTTGGATAATAAAAGAGGGTCAAAACAAAAGGTTCAAAACAAAGTCGCCTATGCCTATGAGAGCAATCACTTCCCACATTTTCAAACAACCAAAAACTTTTCACCTTTTCTTCTTTGTTCTTTTACTTACAACCTTGATCTTATTACTTTCTCTTTTCTTTTCTTTTTCTTTTTCTCATTCTTTTTTTTTCCGCATTTTTGTTTCTCTCTCATTTTTTTCACATTTTTCTTTTTCTACTTCCAATTATTTCTTTCACAACCTCAACCAAAATACTTATAAATAAACAAATATCTATTATCCCCAACTTGAATACAACTACACAAAGTGATATGAATGCTCACAAACTAGTTAGGCAAGGAAAAGTCCAACACAATATATGATTGATGGTTCAAGGGCTTAAAAACAAAGTTAAAATCCATGATGAGCTACTTACTCATGCATGAATTCATAGCTTAACACCAAGATAAATTCTAATACTAAGACACAAAGGAGTTAACAAATGCTCACTCACTCACAAGGTAAGCACTACAAGATAAATGCTCTCCAACAAAGTGAAGTTGTGACGTGATTATCATGTGACAGGCTGTGACGTGATAATCACGTCGCTACATAATTTTAATAATAAAATATAAAAAGTAACGTTAACAAATGAGGAGTCAGAAATTTTTTTTTTATAAAAAGCGTTGCGACGTGAATCCCACGCCGCAACTTGTTCATTAAAATATAAAATTCAGAAAGTTATAACATGCACATGGTGGGAAGTTTGAAAATTTCAAATTTCAAGTTGTGACGTGAAATTCACGTCGCAACCTTTTAGAGAGAAAAAAACTTTCTCCTTGATGTTGACTGCGCACAGTGGATGTAAAGTCATAAATAAAATTTATGACCGTTGAAGATGTTGCGACATGATAATCATGTGGCAAGGTTGCGATGTGATTATCACGTCGCTGATTGTTTATATATTTTTTCGTTTCACAGATTTTCTCTATCTTCTCTTTCTTCTTTCATTCCCTCTTCCTTTTCTGTTTCATCTTCTTTCTTCTACCTCTATCTTCTCCAATTTTGATTTCTATTCCACCTCAAATTTTCAATGGTAACCATCTTCTCTAGTTTTGTTTTAATTTTTTTAAAAATAATTTTGCTTAATGTTTATTCTATAATATGATTTTGATTTATGTTAATTTTTTTCAAGAAATTGATAAGAAGAAGATTGAAGAACATTGAAGAGGATTTGAAAAAGATAGAACAAGAAGATTGAAGGAGATTCAAGAGAGGTATTTTTGTAGTTTTTTTTTAAATTTGATATTTTTTCAGGATTATTGGTTGATTATTTAGGTTAAATTTGATATTTATTTTGTAAAAGTTGTTAGTAGATTAATATTATAATTTTTATAAATAAAAAATAAAACAGAAATATATTTTAGAATTTTATTTAAAACGAAATTATGTATATATTATACAAATTTATTTTATATTTATTAAATATATATTATTTATATTATAGAACAAAATATAAAAAATATTAATAATAATAATAAAAAAACGAAAATTTATATTTTTATATATTATAAGACAAAATATTTAAAAATAGTATATATATATATATATATATATATATATATATATATATATATATATATATATATATATATATATATATATATATATATATATATATATATATATATATATATATATATATATATATATATATATATATATATATATATATATATATATATATATATATATATATATATATATGTTAACTATGTATTCTGTATAAATAGGTAAAATGTCACCTCGAATTGATAAGAGTAAGGATAATGGTAAGAAGTCCCAACGTATGAGGTTAGTAACATGTGAGGCACCTCAATCGATCACGTGTCCTCCCCCACAGAGTCAGGTCAATCATATGTCAATGGCCAGTACTCAGACTTTTGTGTCATTACTCTCCTTTGGGAGTTCGTCTTTTATTAGCCTGTATGGGGTATCATCTTTTGTTAGGCTGCCTTGTTTTCTTTTCCCTCAGACCCAGATGCCCTCATCCTTCCAGCATATTGGAGGATCCAGTTTTCCACATCCCACACAGACGCCCTTATCATTCCAGCAGACTAGAGGATCCAGCACCCCAAAGCCCACACAGATGCCCTTATCCTTCAAGCAGACTGGAGGATCTAACACTCCACATTCCACACAGATTGGAGGATCCCGTACCCCACATCCCACACATGTACCTGCACGTGAGGATGATCATGCGCAGCCAGATGATGATGATGATGATGATGTGGATGGGGATGATGATGTGTTGGATGGAAATGATCTTTGAGGGAATGACGATCCAAGTGAGATTCATGTCATTGACGGGAGATTTTGGATTTGACCCGAAGGAAACTCGTAAGTTTCTTATTTATAGATTTTTATTTAAGAATACATTTTCATTTTTAATATAAATTTATATTTAATATTCATAATTTAAATTATTGTTGTTTAGTTTCTCGCCGAGTCGGATTGCTGCCAAGGTTATAAATTATATAATTCAACAGATGTATAAACAATTTTGGAGAACCTTCAAAGACGTCAAAAATAAAGAAGTTTCGTTAAACAAATTTAATGTATAATTAATTTATTTTTTAGTTATTGTTATTTATATTACTTTTTTATTATGATTATCTAACTATTTATTTTAATGTCATACAATATTACAGGAAAAATGTGTGTGAGACCCATTAAACGAGAAGCTGATTAAAACAAATTATTATGGCAGAACCTCAAGACAACTTTCTGACATAATGCAGCGTGTTAGAGAGCGTTGGGAATTTCAGAGTATCCGTCCCAATTCAATAGGCAATGAGGTTTTTGAGGAACTTCTTAAATATTGGGAGTCACCCGAATTTCGGACTAAATTTGAAAATTTTAAGAAGATGAAGGCATATGAAAAGGGGGCTACATTAATGCAGTTGGAAGTATAAGTACCGCAGAGCATGTTCGACGAATGGTAAATATTACCACTTTTTAAGTTATATTTTGATTCATAATATATTTTATTAATTAAAGTTAATTTTATTATTTAGACCAAGACTTTAAGGAGACCTCCATTGATGATTGAGTTGGTTAAAAAGACTCGGACAAAGAAAACCGGGGATTTTATTGATGAACATACTCTAAAAGCTTTTGTAAGTAATTTAATTTAATTTGTTTATATTTTTTTTATTTAATGACAATTTTGTGTCGTGATTTTCACGTGGAAATTGAGAAGTCGTGACGTGAAAATCATGTGGCAATTGAGAAGTCGTAGCGTGAAAATCACGTGGCAACTTTTTTAATATAAATATAATATAATTTAATATATATATTTAACTTAATTTTTTATTGAATGTGTAGGAGGATTATCAGACATTGCTCACAAATTTTCTGATTCATAATCCTCAATATACTCCGGGAGAGGGAGAGCCGCTTCATCCAAATATGGATTTTTAAATTTGGGATCAAGTCATTGGGGAAAATGCCCTAACGGTTGTTTTTTTGGTGGTGGAAATTTGGCGGACACCTTGAGAAGTGGGGATAGAACTCTATTTCAAAGAGTTAGAGATGGGGAAGGAGGGCCACGTCAACCAAATTTGACACCAAAGCAACTTGAAACAGTAAAATAATTGGCGTTAAATGAGGCGAGACGCGAGTCAACACTATGTGAGGCGACAATGAAAGCCCAAATGGAGGCAATGAGGCAAGAGCAACAACGATAAATGGAGATCATGGCGAAGAGGTAAGCTGATATGGAGCAGCAAATGAGACAATTTATGCAAGGGTTTGATGGAAATTAAAACGTTCATAGTCAAGAGTCGGAGGATGACGGAAACAAAGATGACCCGTAGAATTAATTTTTTATTTTATTTTGCTTTCAAATTTGAATTTGTGTAATTTAGTTTTTTTAATATTAAATTAAGAATACTTGAATTTATAATTTTAGTTTATTAATTTTATTATATTAAATTTAATATATTAAATTTATTATATATTAAATTTATTAATTTAGTTTATTATATATTAAATTTATTATATATTTAATTTATTAATTTAGTTTATTATATATTGAATTTATTAATTAATTTTATTAATTTAATTAATTATGAAAGAAAAACAAATTTCAGTAAATAAATTTAAAAGAAAAAAAGAAAAAGATTAGTGACGGGATTTTCACGTCACAAATTAGTGACACGAAAATCACGTCGTAACTTATTTTTTTATATAAAAAATAAAATAAAAGTTGAACAAAGAGAAAGTGTTAAAGGTTATTAATTTGCGACGTGATTTTCACGTCACTAATTTGTGACGTGAAAATCACGTGGTAAATAAAGTGCTTTTTCTGTCCTCCCTCCTGATGTGTCTGCTTTCTCTGCAAGTTCATAATTCCTATAAAAGTATGTTGCAGCGTGATTTTCACGTCACAACTTTGTGACATGAAAATTACGTTGCAAATAAATTGCCACCAGCTCCCCAACCACGTGATCACTCACGTTGCAAATTAGGAGTTGTGACGTAATTTTTCACGTTGTGACATGAATTTCACGTTGCAAATGAGAGTATTTTTTATAGTGAAGTTACTTTTGGTTTGGTGGTTTATACTCAAAATCAAACAAAATACTTTGATTCTTTTCATGCTTTCATACAATCAATACAAATGAAAGATTAAATATAATAAAGTCTAGCTAAAACAAGAATTGTTGGTACTCCGTACATATAGTAAACAATGAAAAGCTTCCTCACATTTGGGGTGGATCTAAAGTGATTCAATTCATGAATAAGTAGTGCAAAAGAATGAATGACATGAAATTTGTAAAAATACTAAGTTGAAAAATCATGTTATAGTTTAGAAAGTGATAAAACACATATGTTGGAATGTAACAACTTGAAACTCTTATTATTACCATGCATTCGCATGTTGAAACGATCAAAATCGGACAATCACTAAAACTTCCTCAAGTTAATCAAAAACAAGCTCTTGGACAAACTCAAAAAGACCACATTAAAACTACCTAATATATATATATATATATATATATATATATATATATATATATATATATATATATATATATATATATATATATATATATATATATATATCTATATATATATATATATATATATATATATATATATATATATATATATATATATATATATATATATATATATATATATATATATATATATATATATATATATATATATATATATATATATATATATATATATAAATAAGAGACACGGTATACTGAATAATAGAACAAAATGTGAAGAATTAAGCAGCAGAGCGCGCTAAGCGGTCTCAGAGCTGCTCAGAAATTCAAAAATAGATCCAATATTAATTTATTAGTCCACTACACCACTCTACCTATACTACTTATAAGGAAAAACAAGAAACCAAATAAAACAAGCTTATTCTACGTCATTAGCTTAACGCCTGTATATTTATAAACAATCACTTTGCTTCTCTTTGGATGAGCCAAATGCTTTCGCTTTCGCCTTTTCTCTCATCTCCTCGAGTCCCAACAAAAACTATTCACCTAACCACACTTTGAAAAACGTGAAACAAAAAAGTATATGTATAATATGAACAAATGTACAAAGCTTAAAAACATAACTATTGTGATGTAATCAATAAAAACACCAATCTCCGACAACGACGCCATTTTATTGACATCTGCAGTAAAGCGACTCTCAAATAAAAACTTGAGTAAGTATCTTTTATCGTCTTCACAGGGATTAATGTTATCGATGCTATTCAATCGTTATTACGTTTCTAAGCTTATTTGTAAAAAGTATATTTAAAGCGAAAGGAAAAAGAAATAAACAACGGAAAATTAAAGATCTCTGAGAGGGGGGAGAAAATGCTAGGATTGGTTTTTATAACTCAAAAATATGCCTTATATTATCAGTTATACACAATCTATTTATTCCTCAATACCATCACGTATCACTCACGTCGACGTTCATGTCCAAATGCCAACGAGGTTTCAACCATATTGTTCGTTTCCAAAGCAATATGGAAGCATTAAGAATCAATACAAAAGTGAATATTAAGCCTTAAGTTACGACTAGCGTTTAGGACCTAACAAATGATAAAGAATCAATATCGATTCCTAAATAAATTGCATTTAACGGCGTGACCGATAAATACAAATATACAACATACATATCAAACTGATCTATCACATGTGAACTTCTCAATCATTCGCTATTATCACGAATCCCTCTTAGACATCGATCGTGTCACACCAAATGAAGAAGAATTTATCGTAACTAACTCAATCGTGTCCAACCAAGTTTTACGGTAACATTAACAATCAGATATAAATGAATATCAAATCCCACATTGGTGTCCAGAGTATGGTATTTGATAGTCGAAAAAATATTGGATCATAGATTTTTAAATGGGTTTGTCAAAAGATTCTCAAAACCTAGGTTTTACACAAACACCAATGAAATCGACAAAAATCAAATAATCAATCAGTTCACATACAATACAATCAGAGTAAATACATATGAGTATGAGTTATTACAACCAAAACCAACAAAGAAGAGATCCTAACCAGTCATGGTCTCTAACCACGACGAGGGGAAAGTGAAGAGGGAGAATAATTAATCGAGGTGTCCCACCAGGTAACTCAGACCCGACTCTAATCCGCAAGAATCAGCTTCTATGTTGTTTGTAGCACTTCTCTCTTTCTCTCCAAAATGTTTCTCAGCTCCCTCTAGGTTGCCACCATGAAGAAAGATGATGGAATTGCCCAAAAAGTGTGAAAAATCACTAAAATAGAACTGCTGTCATAGCAGGGCGCACTAAGCACGATAAAAATTATATAAAAACACGACTTCTAGAGCTCCTAGGGTGCGCTTAGTGTGGTACCCGGCGCTTAGCACGGGTTGATGTACTGATAGATTTTGTTTTCATCGTAACTTTTAAACTGTAACTCCGATTGATGCACGGTCGGAAGCGTTGGAAAGCTTATTCTATGATATACAAGACAATTACTAAATATAACTGCTTTAATACCTATAAAATAAGTTAAAAACTATCAAAATATACAATATGTACATGAAAATGATTATACACAGTATACATGTATTTACATACAAGTTGAGGTTTATTGGCGAAAAGCAAATGAATTAAATCGATGAGTGATAATTATTCACACTCAAATTCACAATAATTTAGCATTCATCAAAAACCAACACCAAGTTATTGATACCCTGAACATTTTATAAAGTTGCATATACAAAGGTTAAATTATTGTATCATCAACAGAACATGAAAACATCATTAAAAAACCAAAGAGATAGCTTACTCCAGTCAACTTATCCAATCCCAAAGAGATAGGATATTATACACATAAAGACATCATTATAACTTCTCTTACATGCTTTACCATCCCAAAATCTGCTAGTTTTATGTGTCTATCAACAGCAGCCCGTCAGAGGCACAATAATGACTATATAGTCTAGGACAATACTGATCAAGCGACAAACAGGAAAGCTTCTCCGGAACCCAATATTCTATAGACCTGCTTGAGTTAGAACTGCACTTAAGTGTAGTATATTATTCTAATTGAATATTTAAATTGGAGATGCTTGCAGATGAGAAATGTAACTCATCATGTCATGACTTAAGGAATAAAAGAAAAAAGTTATTACAGTGAAAAATATCAATATTGAGCACAAGTAGCATACTGATAAGTGCTAAAATATAGTTATTTTGTATATATGTTTTTTTGCACTTATCGGTTCTTTTGTTGATATTCGTTGAACAATTCACCAAATTGTGTATAAATACGTATATTTTGTGTTTAATTAAATTTTGTGTATATATTGTATCGTTTGATAGTTTTATGTCTTTTTGTAGTTATTAATGCATGGTTGAAGCATTGAGTAATAAAGGCCAAAGGCTAAGCTTCAAGAATGCAACTTTTAGCAATTCATCAAAGAATAATGCTCAAAACAAAGATGAGAAAAATAATCAATTTGGTTAATATTTAGGCATTGTTAGATATACCATTGAATAAGCTTTCCAACTCTTCGAACCAAACGTAAATCAAAATTACAGTTCTCAAGTTATGGCAAAAACAAAATCTGGTTTTTTTCAGCTACCGCTTTAGCGGGCTCTGTGCCGCTAAGCGCGGTCTGCTTGGCAGAGACACGTTAAAAGGGCTAAAATACACATTTTTTAGGTGATGTTTTGGGGTATTTGTTCCCAACTCATCAAACCTTCATTCTTGGTAGTTTAGTGCTTAGAAAACAACATTGGAACTTGTACACGGATGATCCATGGTGGATTTCTCATCGATCGGTGCTGACAAATCGGGAGATTTTTAGTTCATTTCACTTCCTCTTTGTGTATTCTTCATTTGTTGGGTTGTGTATATTTATGTATTTTTAAAATATGTATATGTATAGATCATGGTGTTGTATAAAGCTTGCTTTCCCAATCATTGTTGATGTCTTGCTTGATCTTCTTGTTTTATGTTTGAATTTGGATTGTTATAGACATATACCTCACAAATTTTGATTAGGGATGAATATATATTGATTTCTAGATTCTAAAGATATATTTAGAGCTAATAATCCTTATGGATATCAAAGCTTAATGCCTCTGTGTTATTTGTGTTGCGCCGAGAGATCGTCAACGCGAAAATACCGTTGTTCTCTCGATTTGGGTTAGACATAATCTAGGTTATGAGTGATACGTATTGGCATTGAGGAGTATCGTAGGTTGAGTATAACTGGTTGTTGGATTTAAGTTTGTGAGAAGTGGATTATATGCATGCTTGATAAGTCTCTTCTCCTAAGAATGAATTATTTTTATGTTCATACCTTTTAACTCTCGCAGTTACTTCAAACCCATTTTAAACCCCAAACTCATAAACACGAAAAAGTATCAAATGACAATTCAGTAGCACTAATCCATGTGGATACGATATGATATAACCTATAAAAATACTTACTTTTTGTTACTGCTTTACCGCCACACCAAAATGGCGTCGTTGCCGGTTATTGGTGTTTTATATTGGATCACATTGCGATAGTTTCTTTATTTTTGAGTTTTGCATATAATGTCCATATTGTATATAATGTGTAAATAGAAAATTGTTTATATTGATACTTGTATTTATTTACATGTGAATTTTACATATTTTGCATACTTGTTTACATACTTGTGAATTTTACATATTTTGCACATAATGTCCATATTGTCTATAATGTGTATGTATTTGTTTCTCTTCATGTTTATCAAAGGTGCAGTTAGATGTGTAGTTCCAGTTAGACCTCGAAGAGATGAGAGCAAATGCAAAGTTCACGCATTTGACTCATTCAAATAAACATGTTGTTTTGTAAATAACAGGCGTCGAACTTACAATGTAAAACAAGCATATTTTATTATTTTTAATTTTGTTAGTTTAGGAAGTGTGTTGATTGTTGTTTAAACAAGTTGAAATTGGACCTATTTTAAAATTCTCAAATCCCCACTTTTCAACTTGTTTATTGCCTTTCATTCGGTTTTTCCGAGAGCTTGCTTTTATTAGCTTAAAGAAATGTGTATGTGTTGTAAATTATGTTTAGTTGTGTAAATAAGATGTGTTGGTGATAAGTAGAGGCTTGCACTAGAACTGTTGTTGTTGTCCTGTTTTTATGGTTTTGATGTAGCGTGCTTAGCACGGTAGAGCTTGCTTAGTGGCTCTGTTGTGTTGCGCCAGTAAATTCTTTTTGTTTCACTTGGTCTGCCTTTTTTCCACTTTCACCAAGGCTTTACAGTAGTAAACATTGGTATTATTTTTCTAATAATTTTTGTTGTTGTTTTTTGTTCAATTTTGATCCGATAACTTGAATATTTTTTGAGGTGATTTCCCGATTTTGATTGATTCAACTTATGGATGTATGGTAATGACAGTTTTAAAAATTGGTACACGCCAGGTACTCGCTTATCGCTTTCTATAATATAACATGTTTAGGAAAATTTTCATTTGTATAATTACCATGTCATTCATTCTTTTTTCATTACTTATTTTTGATTGAATCACTTTAGTTCTCTTTTTATCCCCAAATGTGAGGAAGCTTTCCATTGTTCATATATGCTGGAGGCCACAGTTCTTGTTGTAACTAGATTTTATTATATTTAATCTTTTGTTTGTATTGATTGTATGAAAGCATGAAAATGATCAAGGCATTTTGTTTTATTTTGAGCACAACTACCTAACCAAAATTTCAATTCACCTTGTGAGTGTGTGAATTTTTGTTAATCTCTTTGAGCCTTTTTGTCAATGTCTATGTTGTTTTTAAACTTAATGCTTGTCTATGAGTGTTTGTTTTTACTTTTTAAATGGAAATTAATTCTTTGTTTTCTTACCCTCAACCATTATTTTTGGTTTGAATTTTTACCTTGACTTAGAAAGTAGGGAGTATTCACTTTAATGTTGGTTTAATTCAATTTGGGGAGAGAATGTTTGCTTACTTATGTGTTGGTTGCTATGAGGTGTTGAAAAAGAAAAGAAAAAAAATTGAAAAAGAAAGAAAAGAAAAAGAAGAAAACAGAGAAATAAGTTTTGAAAAAGTAAAAAAAGAGTATGGAATAATGTTGTGTTAATAAGTATTGTGTTTGGTTTGTAAAATTTTGGATTATGAAGAAGTTTGATTGAAATTTTGTGTTTAAATTTTTGTGAGCTTATCACTCCCTTAGGTTTAGGAAAATTTTTGTTTCGATTAGCTTTAGAAATTATCTTTTGTTTGTTAACCAAGCCACATTACAACCTTGAAAACCCTTGTTATTCTTGCCTTTATATTTCCAATGTGAATTTTTGGATGAATGCATAATTTAGTCTTTTGTTTGCAAGATTGTTGGATGAGTGTTAAAAGTACATCACCTTTGTGTGCTCATCATGTACTGATGAATGTTTGCTTGGTGTTATTCATGATTAAGCTATTTTTTTTGTTTTAGAATATTTTTTTTATGATTTTTGTATTTAGAATTTGTTTCGCTTACATGTTGTCGTTGTAGGATTGTGGTAAGTATTTATCTTGTGTATGCATTTTTGTTTGAACTATACATTTGTTTTCTGTTTTCAAAACCTATTGATTCATGATTCTTTGGTTGATTACTTTTTATTTTTTTAGTTGTTTGATATTGTTTGAGGACAAACATGTTCAAGTTGGGAGAGAGTTTGATAAGTGTCAAAATGTAGTTATTTTGCATTTATGTTTTTTTGGCACTTACCGGTTCTTTTGTTGATATTCGTTGAATAATTATCTGCTTTGTGTATAAATACATATACTTTGTGTTTAATCTAGTTTTTGTATATATATTGTATCATTTGATAGTTTTATGTCTTTTTATAATTATTAATGCATGGTTGGAGCATTGAGTAATAAAGGCCAAAGGCTAAGCTTCAAGACTACAGTTTTTAACAATTCAATAAAGAATAAGGCTCAAAACAAAGATGAGAAAAATCATCAATTTGATTGATATTTAGGTATTGTTAAATAGATCATTGAATAAGCTTTCTAATTCTTCGAACCGGACGTAAATCAAAATTACAGTTCTCAAGTTATGGCGAAAACAATATCTGATTTTTTTTCCTTCTACCGCATAGCGGGCTCTATGTCGCTAACTGCAATATGTTGGACAGAAACACATTAAAAGGGCCAAAATAAACATTTTTTAGGTTATGTTTTGGGGTATTTGTTCCCAAATCATCAAACCTTCATTCTTGGTAGTTTAGTGCTTAAAAAACAATATTGGAGTTTGCACACGGATGATCCGGGGTGAATTTCTCATCTTTCAACGCTAACAAACTAGGAGATTTTTGGTTCATTTATATTCCTCTTTTTGTACTCTTCATTTGGTGGGTTTTGTATATTCATTTACTTTAAACATATATATATATATATATATATATATATATATATATATATATATATATATATATATATATATATATATATATATATATATATATATATATATATATATATATATATATATATATATATATATATATATATATATATATATATATATATATATATATATATATATATATATATATATATATATGTGTGTGTGTGTGTGTGTGTGTGTATTGATCATAGTGTTGTATAAAACTTGTTTTCCAAATCATTGTTGATGTCTTTCTTGATCTTTTTGTTTTATGTTTGGATTTGGATTGTTATAGACATATACCTCACAAATCTTGATTAGGGATGAATATCTATTAGTTCCTAGAGTCTAGAGATAGATTTAGAGCTAATAATAACTGTGAGTATCAGAGCTTAATGCCTATGTGTTGTTTGTGTTGTGCAGAGAGATCGCCGACGCAGGAATTCAGACGTTCTTGCAATTTGGGTTAGACACAACCTTCGTTGTGGATATATTTCGTGGTGTCCGTGATGATTTTGACGAGTAGAGTAGATTGAGTGCAACTGATCAATAGATTTAAGTTTGTGACTAGTGGATTATATTCATGTCAGATAAGTTTATTCTCTCAAGTGAATATATTTATTTTCTTGTCAAACAAACCCATTTAAAACCAAACTCGAGAAATTGTCGAACGGAAATTCGGTAGCACTAGTCCCTGTGAAAACGATAGGATAAAACTAAAAATACTTACTTTTGTTTATCGTTTTACCGCTTCAACACATACCTTGATTTGTCCACTAATGAGAAAGAGCCTTGTCTGAGCTTTTAGAATATTGAAATTGTCAAACTGTCTTAAAATTCATCTTTGACAACATTCATCAATTATAATTTCTTCCCACTGAATGTATCTCAATGCATGCAAGTCCTGCATATCGCATTAAAACATAAGCAAATTTTTTGTGACTGACATGTTGTTTCGTTATCCCAACATCAAAGCATATAGTTGGAATCAGAGATGGAAGAGATTCATGTTAGTTCCACCTTCTATTGCAGCATGGATTGTAATAATGTCTTTGTCAGCTTTGGCTTCTGCAATCAAAGCCTCTGCAAAGTATGTTGGGTAAGACTGTGTAGCAACCATGTCTTTGAATTGCTTTCTAGTTAGTGGATCAAACTTAGTAAATCCTACAAAATAAACCAACTCACATATTTGTGAGGAATATAGTGTTGAGTAAACTTTAATGTCATTAGTAATAAGTTTTCATATTAAATATGGTAGTAGGAAGATTAAGAACCAATGTAATTTGGAAGGAAAAAAGTTAGTAAGTTATGATAGTTTTTATTAGTGGCAGTTATCTTTTGGAATTGTAAAAGTCATTGGGTCTATATAAGGACCAAGAGTGTATTTTATTTAACAAGCAATATAGAAAGGTTTGCCTCTTTCTCAAAATAAACAAAATTGAAGTCTGCTTCTTTATATCAATTTGGCATCAGAGCTCATGGCAAACATGAGGAATCAAATGTCGTTGCCACGACTAACGAAGTCAAATTATGAAAACTGAAGTATCCAAATGAAAGCTCTTCTTGGATCTCTAGATGCGTGGGATGTGACCCATGAAGGGTTTGAAGAACCAACAGAAGTTAGGGGATATACGGCAGCTCAAACGAAGGCGTTGAAAGAGACGCGATCGAAGGATAAAACAATATTATACATGTTGTACAGGACTGTAGATGAATCAGGCTTCGAAAAAATTGATGGTTCGACTACGTCGAAACAAGCGTGGGACACGTTAGAAAGAGTGTTTAAAGGAGCAGATCGAGTGAAGCAAGTTCAACTCCAAACTCTTCGTGGAAAATTGGAGAAGATACGGATGAAGGATACAGAAATTGTATCTGGCTACATCACACGTGTGCAAAAGGTGGTGAATCAACTCACCAGAAATGGAGAGACAATAATTGATGCACGAGTTGTTGAAAAGATCTTGAGATCTTTAACAGACAAGTTTGAGAATATTGTGTATGCAATAGAAGAGTCGAAGGACCTTTTGACGCTCTCAGTCGAAGAGCTCGCTGGTTCTCTTGAAGCACATGAACAATGAAAGATGAAAAAGAAAGAAGAAGCAAACGAAGAAGCAAATCAAACCAAGGAATCGAACAAAGACAAAAAGGTACTTTTTTTTCAAAACTTTCGAGGAAGAGGATGTGGACGTCGAGGTCGTGACAGTGGTCGAAGTGGTAGAGGTAGCAACTTCAAAAGAGGACAATCGAGCCAAAAAAATTGGCGTGGCAGAGGACGTGGTCAAAGAGGTGGTCGTTCGAATCATTCCAACTTCGAATGCTACAAGTGTGGGAAGTATGGTCATTACGCGAAGGATTGCAACTCCTACAAATGTTATAACTGTGACAAAGTGGGACATCTTGCAAAAGACTGTCGAATCGAAAAGAAGATTGAAGAAATAACCAATCTAGCCATGGAAGCTGAATCGAATGAAGGCTTTCTCCTGATGGCTCAAAAAGAAATCAACACCAATAATGACAATGTTTGGTATCTTGACTCAGGAGCAAGTAATCACATGTGTGGTTACAAACACCTGTTTAAAGATATGACGAGAATTGAGGATGGTAATGTGTCTTTTGGAGATGCATCGAAAGCGAAGGTCGAAGGAAAGGGCACAATCAGTTACTTGCAGAAGGATGACTTGATTGGATCAATCAAAGACGTTTACTATGTACCATATCTCAAGACCAACATATTGAGTCTGGGACAAATTACAGAAAAAGGTGCTTCGATACTTATGAAAGATCGAACACTGCATTTGAAGGACAAAGTAGGACATCTGATTGCCCGTGTCGAAATGAAAAGAAATCGAATGTACAAATTGAACTTGGGGAACGTTCAAGAGAAATGTCTGCAAATAGAAGTACGAGACAAAGCGTCACTATGGCATATGCACTTTGGTCATCTACATCATGCTGGTTTGAGAAGGCTGGCGAAAAGGAACATGGTGCATGGACTACCAAACATGGATTTCGAAGGAAAGTTCTGTGAAGAATGCGTGCTCAGCAAACAAACAAGAACCTCATTTCAAAAGAAGTCTGAGTATCAAGCTAAACATATTCTCGAATTGATACATACTGACATATGTGGGTCAATCACTCCAGAATCCTTCAGTGGAAAAAGGTACTACATTTTTTTTATTGATGACTTCTCACGAAAAACCTGAGTTTACTTCCTGAAAGAAAAATCTGAAGCATTAGAGGTGTTCAAAAATTTCAAAGTAATGGTGGAGAAGGCAACAGACAGACACATCAAAGCAATTCGATCTGACAAAGGAGGTGAGTATACTTCGATGGCCTTTGTGAAGCACATTGAAGAACAGGGCATAAGGAGATTTCTAACTGCATCATATTCACCTCAACAAAATGGTGTGGCTGAAAGGAAGAATCGAACTATTCTTGACATGATTCGATCAATGCTCAAAAGAAAGAACATGTTGAAAGAATTATGGGAAGCAGTACAATGTGCTGTTTATGTTCAGAATAGATATCCACATTCGAAGTTAGAAGACAAAACACCACAAGAAGGATGGAGTGGACAAAAACCAACAGTTTCTCATCCCAAGGTATTTGGTAGTATAGCTTATGCACATGTACCAGATCAACGAAGAACAAAGCTTGAAGATAAAAGTCAGAAGTACATATTCATTGGATATGATGAGAAGACGAAAGGGTACAAGCTCTTCGATCCCATAAGCAAGAAAGTGATCGTGAGTAGAGACGTTCGAATGAACGAAGCAAGCAAGTGGGACTGGAACAATTTGACAGAGGTTATTGATGCAGTCGAAGATGAAGAAGTGAAAAACACAAGAAGGGGGGTTGAATTGTAAAACTTGAAATCAAATAAAGACAACACGTTATTTTTATCCTGGTTCGTTTGATCTCAAACTACTCCAGTCCACCCGTCAAGGTGATTTCGCCTCTCTCCAACGAGGTCTTAATCCACTATATTCAACTGAATATTACAACTGCTTTAACAACTGCTAAAGCCTTCTTGAGTCTAAACCACAGACCGGTTTCTCAAGGAAATTCTTTCTTACGGATAAATGAATACTATGTGTGTTGAATGTTTTCTACAAAAACGTTATATCACAATTGTGATAATACACAAATTAAGCTTATGTGAAACTAGGATGTTATAACTATAGAGTAAGCAATTTGAAAGATATAGCAAGCTGTATGAGTGAGGATGAAGATGATTTGCTTTAGGCGTGTAAAGAGTTGTAGAGCATTAGGAAATTCATTTCTCACTGACTTGTTTATAAAGCCTTGGAAAAGATACGTTGTAGTCAGTTATTCCATTTCAATGCCCATTACGTTCTTTCCATATTGAAAAGATCTTTGTCTTGGAATAAAGCCGTTGGTAATAAAGTGTCTTGAATGCACAATACCGTTTGTCGATTCAGCGTGTTATTGGCTTTGGCTTATTCTGAAGCTTGATGAACAGATCTGCGCGTAACATACTCTAAACTCTAATCAAGACCAAAACAATATCATCAGCACCTAGAAGCGTCAGAATAAGCCAAAGTCAATCAACACGCTTAATTGACAATGGTACTGTGCATTCAAGACACTTTATTACCAACGGCTGTATTCCAAGACAAAGATCTTCTCAATATGGAAAGAACGTAATGGGCATTGAAATGGAATAATTGACTACAACGTATCTTTTCCAAGGCTATATAAACAAGTCAGTGAGAAATGAATTGGCTAATGCTCTCTAACTCTTTACACGCATAAAGCAAATCATCTTCATCCTCACTCATATAGCTTGTTATATCTCTCAAATTGCTTACTCTATAGTTATAGCATCCTAGTTTCACATAAGCTTAATTTGTGTATTATCACAGTTGTGATATAAAGTTTTTGTAGAAAACATTCCACACATAGTATTCATTTATCTGTAAGAAAGAATTTCCTTGAGAAACCGGTCTGTGGTTTAGACTCAAGAAGGCTTTAGCAGTTGTTAAAGCAGTTGTAATATTCAGTTGAATATAGTGGATTAAGACCTCGTTGGAGAGAGGCGAAATCACCTTGACGGGTGGACTGGAGTAGTTTGAGATCAAACGAACCAGGATAAAAATAACGTGTTGTCTGCATTTGATTTCAAGTTTTACAATTCAACCCCCTTTCTTGTGTTTTTCACTTCTTCAATTGGCATCAGAGCGCCTGGTTCTGAGCTAAAACACTTACCCGTGTCAGTACAAGATCCAGCATCAGAAAAACACAATGGCAGGAACATATCAACACACCAGCAATGACAACAATGAAGATAGAGACAGATTCAGCGGCAAACCTCCAGTCTTTGATGGAGAGAATTTTGATTACTGGAAAGACAGAATTGAAAGCTTCTTTCTGGTACATGATGCTGATCTGTGGGACATGGTGACAGATGGATACACGCACCCAGTGAATGCAAGTGGTCAGAAGATTGACAGGAAGGCAATGTCTGATCAACAAAAGCGTGACTTCAAAAATCACCACAAGGCCAGAACTATTCTTCTCAGCGCCATCTCTTACGCTGAAAAGATATCTAACAGAGACACTGCAAAGAGTATGTTTGACTCTCTCAGAATGACGCATGAAGGCAACATTCAGGTCAAAGAAACTAAAGCTCTTGCGCTTATTCAGAAGTATGAGGCATTCAAAATGGAAGAAAGTGAATCAATTGAAACGATGTTCTCAAGATTTCAAATTCTGGTGGCTGGTCTCAAAGTTCTGGACAAAGGGTATTCTACTGCTGATCATGTCAAGAAGATCATCAGAAGCTTGCCAAAACAGTGGAGGCCAATGGTTACAGCGTTGAAGCTAGCTAAAGATCTCAACAAAATCTCCCTGGAGGAACTTATCAGCTCCCTCAGAAGTCACGAGATAAAGCTAGAAGCTGATGAACCTCAGAAGCAAGGTAAGCCTTTAGCCTTAAAATCTAACAGAAAATCTGACTCCAAAGTTTTGCAGGCTGTTGAAGAAACCTCTGATGGGTCCTCATCAGAAGAAGACGAACTTTCCCTCCTCTCCAGAAGAGTGAACCAACTATGGAAGCAGAGGCAAAGAAAGTTCAGGAATACCAGAAGATCCGATCAGAATGAGTCCTCCTCCAGATACAGAAGGTCAGACTCCTCCTCTGGATACAGACGATCTGAAGGCTCTTCAAGAAGCAGAAAGCCAAACACCAAGGACATCATCTGCTATGAATGCAACGAGCAAAGACACTACAAGAGTGACTGTCCAAAGCTTCAGAGGGAAAAGCCCAAAAAGAAGTTTGGAAGGGAAAAGAAGAAGAGTCTCATGGCTACATGGGATGACTCTGACTCGTCTGAAGCTGACTCAGAATCATATGATGAGAGAGCAAACATAGCTCTCATGGCTAACATATCAGAAGACAGTGAAGCTTCTGAATCAGACTCTGAATCAGACACCGAAGACGTATTCCCTGACTTTGCAATTAATTTTACTAAGGCTGAACTTGCTGAAAGCCTTAACGAAATTCTGGAAAGATATCAGCAGATCAGAGTTAAATTCAGAAACCTGAAAAGGAATCTTGATTCTGACTCTGATAAAACTGAGAGTCTTAAATTGGAAAATTCTGAGCTGAAAAAAAAATTTCAAAATTAGAAAGTCTTTTACAAAACTCTCAGAAGGAAACAATTTCTGAAACTCCCAGCAGCGCTGATGAGATCATCAAGGAGTATGATCACAACTTTCAGAAGTTCCTTGCTAAAATCATAGATATAAGCAAAATGGCTTCAATGATCTATGGAGTTAGCAGAAACGGCAGAAATGGAATAGGATACCAAGGTAAGGTACCTACACCAAAGAATGCCATGGATCTAGTTATTAAGCGCACTCCTCTGAATTCACACTTTGTGTATGGTCACACACATGACATTAAATATACTAGTAATAATTATTCTGTGAAACCAAAATTCAACCAGAGTTTTGGTAAAGCTAACAAATCAGGACCCAAGAAAATATGGGTACCTAAGGATAAAATAATACATGTTGCAGATATCTTTAGCAGCAAATCAGAAACACCAGTCATGGTACCTGGACTCTGGCTGCTCACGACACATGACGGGAAGAAGGCATATGTTCCAAAGCCTGGAACTTAAGCCTGGAGGCCACGTAGGCTTTGGAGGCAATCAGAGGGGAAAGATCATTGGCTCTGGAACAGTAGGTAATGGAAATCTTCCCTCTATAAATAATGTTCTATTAGTAGATGGATTAATGCATAATTTGTTATCCATAAGTCAATTAAATGATAACGGTTATGATATAATCTTTAATCAAAAATCATGTAAAGCTGTTAGTCAGAAAGATGGGACTATCCTATTTAATGGAAAGAGGAAAAACAACATTTATAAAATCAAACTTTTTGAACTGAAAAGTCAGAATGTAAAGTGTCTTCTGTCTGTTAACAACGAGCAATGGATCTGGCACAGAAGATTGGGGCATGTTAGTATGAGAAGAATATCTCATATTAACAAACTCAATATGGTCAGAGGACTTCCTAATCTGAAGTTCAATTCAGAAACTCTGTGTGAAGCATGTCAGAAAGGCAAGTGTGCAAAACCTGCTTTCAAATCTAAAAACGTTGTTTCCACCTCTAAGCCATTAGAACTTCTGCATATTGACTTATTTGGACCAGTTAAAACTGCTTCAGTCAGTGGCAAGAAGTACGGGTTAGTAATCGTAGATGACTATAGCAGATGGACATGGGTAAAGTTCTTAAGACACAAGGACGAGTCACACTCTGTGTTTGTCACCTTCTGTAACCAAGTTCAGAATGAAAAGGATCTTAGAATCGTTAAAGTCAGAAGTGATCATGGTGGAGAATTTGAAAACAAAGATTTTGAGTCATTCTTTAATGACAGAGGCATTCTGCATGATTTCTCTTGTCCTAGAACTCCCCAGCAAAATGGAGTTGTAGAACGAAAGAACATAACATTGCAAGAAATGGCCAGAACCATGATCAATGAGACAAACGTTGCTAAGATCTTCTGGGCAGAGGCAATAAACACAGCGTTCTACATTCAGAATAGAATCTCCATAAGACCTATTCTGGAAAAGACTCCATATGAATTGTGGAAGAACAGAAAGCCCAACATTTCATATTTTCATCCATTTGGATGTACTTGTTTTATGTTAAACACAAAAAATTATTTGAACAAGTTTGACTCTAAAGCACAGAAGTGTATTATGTTAGGATACTCTGAACGCTCAAGAGGGTACAGAGTATACAATACATAAACACAGATTGTGGAAGAATCAATCAGTGTTCGTTTTGATGATAAGCTTGACTCTGAAAAGTCAAAGCAGAATGAAGTCTTTGCAGGTATGGAAGTTGAATTCACAAGTTCTGAAGACAAGTCATCAGAAGCTCTCAACAAAGACACTCCTTCAACATCAGAAAGAGGCACTGCGAGCAATCCAACAACATCTGTTGATCAACCTTAGAAAAGACTATCCAGAAGCAGCATGAATCACCCAGAAGAAACAATCTTAGGAAGAAAGGAAGATCCAATCAGAACAAGAGCCAGCTTCCGAAACTCTGAAGAATCCCTCATGGGACTTATTTCTCTGATTGAACCTTCTTCAATTGATAAGCACTTCTGGACAACGACTGGATTCTAGCAATGCAAGAAGAGCTGAATCAATTCACCAGAAATGACGTGGGGGATCTAGTTCCCAGACCAAAAGGATTCAACGTCATTGGAACAAAATGGGTGTTCAGAAACAAACTGAACGAACAAGGTGAAGTCATCAGAAACAAGGCACGACTGGTAGCACATGGTTATAGTCAGCAAGAGGGGATAGACTATACAGAAACCTTTGCTCCAGTCGCCAGGTTAGAATCTATCAGACTTTTAATTTCTTTTGCTGTTAATAAAGGCATCACTCTATATCAGATGGATGTCAAGAGTGCATTCTTAAATGGCTATATAGAAGAAGAGGTTTATGTGCACCAACCCCCTGGTTTTGAAAGTACGAAAAATCTAGAGTATGTTTTCAAACTAAAGAAGTCACTGTATGGTCTGAAACAAGCTCCCAGAGCTTGGTATGAAAGACTAAGTAACTTTCTGTTAGAAAAGGAATTCACCAGAGGGAAAGTGGACACAACCTTATCCTGTAAGACAGTTAAGAATGACATCTTAGTGTGTCAGATTTATGTTGACGATATTATATTTAAATCTACTAATCCTTCTCTTGGAAGAAAATTTGCTAAGTGTATGCAGGAAGAATTTGAGATGAGCCTCATGGGGGAACTGAAATTCTTTCTGGGAATTCAGATCAATCAAACTCCAGAGGGAACTTACATTCATCAGAGAAAATATGTCAGAGAATTTCTGAAGAAATTTGATCTCTCAAAATGTAAGTCATCAAAGATTCCAATGCATCCCACGTGCATTCTGGAAAGAGAAGAGGTAAGCAAAAAGGTAGAACAGAAGGTCTACAAAGGTATGATTGGTTCTCTTCTTTATCTGACGGCTTCAAGGCCTGATATTTTATTCAGTGTATGCATTTGTGCAAGATTCCAATCAGATCATAGAGAATCTCACTTAACATCTGTTAAGCGAATTTTCAAGTATCTGAAAGGTACTACTAATCTGGGTTTATTTTATAGAAAATCTAGTGATTACAGCTTAGTAGGTTACTGTGATGCTGACTTTGCTGGAGACAGAGTAGAGCGTAAAAGTACTTCTGGAAGCTGCCAGTTTCTGGGAGAAAATCTGATCTCTTGGTCCAGCAAAAGGCAATCCACAATTGCGCTATCAACAGCAGAAGTTGAATACATAGCAGCAGCAGGATACAACACACAAGTGCTCTGGATGAAAAGTCAGCTTGAAGACTTCCAAATATTTGAGAGTAACATTTCTATACACTGTGACAACACTTCTGCCATTTGCTTAAGTAAAAATCCAATTTTGCATTCTAGGGCTAAGCATATAGAAATAAAACATCATTTCATTAGGGACTATATTCAGAAAGGCATTTTAAACCTAAAATTTATTGATACAGACCATCAATGGGCTGATATTTTCACAAAACCACTTTCTGAAGATAGGTTCAACTTCATTCTGAAACATCTCAGCATGAAGCTCTGCCCAGAGTGAAAATGTTTTAATTTTATATATTAACCTTCAGAATTTGTTTTATTTTACTGTGAACTTCTGATCAATCTTCTTTCAGAAATTTAGACATGCAGATTGTATCAGATTCTATCCATAAAGATCTGAGCGTCTCATTTCAAGGATAAATGTGTTGTTCACTAAATCAAACAAGTGTCATCCAGTCATCAGCTAATTCCTGAAGCAGAACACGCGTGCACGCTTCTGAGAAGGCAAAGCGCTGATTGGATGCATTAAGACACATGTCATGGGTAACCGTTCCAAATATCTTTCTAAATCCCCCAAAATCAGCCAACATAAAATGCGAGTAATCATGATTTAATTTTTTGAAACGTTTATGTTTATGTTTTCAAAACATTTTTTTGAAACCTATTTAAATGCCTTAAACATCATTCATTCTTTTTTACCGTCACTTACAAATCTTCAACATTTTTCTGTGTTCTTACTGTGTGTTAATTTTTTTTCAAAGAAACTCTTTTCAAGCTTTTTCTCAAAAACCCTTGTGTGAACATGGCATCTTCTAGCACTCCTTCTGCAGGTTCCCAGCAAGATGCTTCTTCTGAATAGTATCATCCTCCTTTTAGAACGCTCCTCACTTCGGTCAAGAACTTGGAAGTTTTGTCAGAATTGATAGTAGATTTCAACAGTTTGAAGGAAAATCGCTTTGATTTGTCTGAAGAAATTAAGGCACAAGGTTGGGAAAGGTACTTTGATAGGTTGGTGGGTCCAACGTTCCCCATCTTGGTTAAAGAATTCTGGATACATGCGTCTTCCTCAACTCATCAAGTTACTTCGTATATCATGGGAAAGAAAATTGTGATTACTGAAGATCACATTGCAAGGCTGATTGGATAGAATGGTGGTGGCATTCGCTGTATAGACATGGCAGAAAGGTGCTCAGATGTTGCTGTTATAGCAAGGCAGATTTTCACACATGGGGTTCCCTCCAGCAAAATAAGAGATTTGAAAGATCAGCACAGAGTTTGGGAAAAGATTATTCTGGGCTGCTTCAATCACAGGAAGCCTACAAGCTCTCCTGATTACATAAACATAGATCAGCAGTTTCTGATCTATTTTATTAATCAGAAGGTAAAAATTAATCTAGCTCATCTTCTATTCAACCATCTGAGGACCAGCGTCAAGGAGACTAGAGAGGAAGAAAAGACTAAAAGGGATTGGATACCCTTCCGCAGATTGATATCAGATATTCTAACGGAGAATAGGCTGATTGAACACTTGACAGAGGCACAGGAAATAAGCTCTCTAGAACCTTCTGTTGGCAAGCAGCTGAATGCCAAGAATCTCAAGAAGATGAAGCTGATAGAGAACATTAAGAAGGAGCCCAACGTTACTCCTTTTGCTGAAATCTCCAGCAGAAGAATTCCCCTGGACGACTTCCCCATGTTCTCAGAGATTGACTCCAAGCCTCAAATAGTTCTGAGATACTTGGATGCGTGCAAAGCTGATGGAACATCACCCAATCTCAACATTCAAGATCTTCAGCAGAAGGCACCAAAGGTTACTCTGAAGAAGACTAAGAAGAGAAAGGCTGCATCAGAAGGATCTTCTCAGCAGACCCCAAAGAAGAGAGGTAATCTGTCTTCTGTTAATGTTTTAAATTCATCTGCTGTTCCAACATTTATTCCAATCCCAGCTTCAATTGAAATCCCAATTCCCATTCCAATCATTGATGATACTGAACCTGAGTTTGACCTTTCTGAGTCATTAACCCTCAGAAGATCCCGTGCCAAACCTCACAATCCAAAACCTACAACCACAACAGAACCAGAACTTGAAAAAGTTCTTTCAGAAATAGATCAACACTCTTCCGCTCCCCATACAGAAAATCCAAATCTTCAACCAGAAACTCCTCACTCACCTCAACCAGAAACTACACTCTCACCAATACCAGAAGATCCACATTCACCACAACCTGAAATTCCACCACCTCCATCTCCACAACCAGAACTTAATCCACCCTCACCTCAACACGAATCATCTCAATAACCTGAGTTTCAACACTCTGAGGATCAAACCCCTGAACCTCAATCATCTGAATCCTCTGAACCACAACCCTTAGCCATACAATTTCCTGGTGGTACCACTGTTAATATCCCTCAACTACCATCCTCACCAGAAATTACTCCACCTAATACCCCATCCAGTCCAATAATCATTCCTGATTCTCCTACTCCCTCACCCAAGCAAAATCCAGATGACCACAGCAAGACCTTCATTGATCTAACAGTCCTTGACCGCCTTGATGCCCTTAAAAATAAAACCGCCATTCCCAAACCCAAACAACCAGATGTTGGTTCTAGCATCTTGAATTTTGAAACAGACATGCAGAAGTGGATTTCTTCTCTAAAACAGGCTAGTCCGGGAGTGATTGATCCTGCAGTTTCAGACCAACTCTGGACACAATTCAGAGGATGGGTATGCGCTGAAACCTTTAAGCTGCAAGACCAAAGCTATGAACAGGCTCAACATAACTTCAACAATCTGCTGAAAGAAGTTGAAGGTCTGTTGAATGTTGAAGGGCTTCTTCTGGACAGTGAGCCTTGGTCTGAAAAGCGTCCAGCTTCAACAGTTCAACCAGCAGAAGAACAGACGATTCCAACTGAAGATTTAAGTCAAGAAGAAGTTATTGCAGAAAGCTCTCAGAAGCATCCTGATTCTGACATCTCTCAAGCTGCATTGGACAGGCAGACTCTTGAAGAGCTGAAGCAAAATGATCTTCGACTGTAGGAGAGAATGGATGAGAATGATCAACGAATAAAGGAAAGGATGGATGTTCAGGATAGTAAGATTGACTCAGTAGTCAGCATGGTGCATCAGCAGAAGGAAACCACTGATCAGATTAAGAACATGCTAGAAGCTCTGTTCACACGCCTTCCTCCCCATTCTTAGATTTTGATTCTTGATGTTTTCATTGTTTTCTTTACATGTTATCTGTAATATTTTCTGAGCTCTGAACTGAATACAATCGTTTTTCTACACTGATCGTGTTTAACTTCAATTATTTACACTTTTTGATTGCTGACAAAAAGGGGGAGAAAGAATGATATTTTTCAATAACGGATTACTGAGACAAAAGTCTCAAACATTCTAACACTCTGATATACTTGAATGTTTCTTTGTTCTGCATTAAGCTTACAGGTACAAGAATCTGATGAACTCTAACACACTGAAGCTCTGCTCTAGTAAAGGAAAGATCTGATGCTCAAAGTGAGTTCAATAAAGATCTGATGCTAAAGGACTCGTGAAATTAAAAGGGAAGTAATAAACTCAGGGGGAGTTTTTCTGATCATAACTCTGATACCTTTCTATTCCCTATCTTCTTATCTTTGATACCTTTCTGTTTATCGCTGATACAAATTTATTATTTGGTTATCTCTAATATTTTTTTCTTTAAATTTCAATTGAAAATATCCGGTTTTTGTCATCATCAAAAAGGGGGAGATTGTTAGAACAAAGTTTGAATCTACTACCCTAAGTTAAAGTTTTGATGATAACAAAATGCTAGATTAAATAAATTGTATAATTCATATGAGACATATATGCTACCTAAAAATTATATTGTGCATTTATAGAAACTCTGATGGATATCAGCATAAGAATGTCAACATCAGCATCAGAAGATAAAATATCATATGCCAGCATCAGAAGATGAAATATCATATGCCAGCATTAGAAGATCAAAGCATGTGTTTACGCTGAAGCTTGATGAACAGATCTGCACGTAACATACTCTAAACTCTGATCAAGACCAAAACAATATCATCAGCACCTAGAAGCGTCAGAATAAGCCAAAGCCAATCAACACGCTTAATTGACAACGGTACTATGCATTCAAGACACTTTATTACCAACGACTGTATTCCAAGACAAAGATCTTCTCAATATGGAAAGAACATAATGGGCATTGAAATGGAATAATTGACTACAGCGTATCTTTTCCAAGGCTATATAAACAAGTCAGTGAGAAATTAATTGGCTAATGCTCTACAACTCTTTACACGCATAAAGCAAATAATATTCATCCTCACTCATATAGCTTGCTATATCTCTCAAATTGCTTACTCTATAGTTATAGCATCCTAGTTTCACATAAGCTTAATTTGTGTATTATCACAGTTGTGATATAAAGTTTTTGTAGAAAACATTCCACACATAGTATTCATTTATCTGTAAGAAAGAATTTCCTTGAGAAACCGGTCTGTAGTTTAGACTCAAGAAGGCTTTAGCAGTTGTTAAAGCAGTTGTAATATTCAGTTGAATACATTGGATTAAGACCTTGTTGGAGAGAGGCGAAATCACCTTGACGGATGGACTGGAGTAGTTTGAGATCAAACGAACCAGGATAAAAATAACGTGTTGTCTGCATTTGATTTCAAGTTTTACAATTCAATCCCCCTTCTTGTGTTTTTCACTTCTTCACATATATGTCTCATATGAATTATACAATTTATTTAAACTAGCATTTTGTTATCATCAAAACTTTAACTTAGGGTAGTAGATTCAAACTTTGTTCTAACAATCTCCCCATTTTTGATGATGACAAAAACCGGATATTTTCAATTGAGATTTAAAGAAAAAAATATCAGAGATAACCAAATAATAAATTTGTATCAGCGATAAACAGAAAGGTATCTAAGATAAGAAGATAGGGAATAGAAAGGTATCAGAGTTATGATCAGAAAAACTCCCCCTGAGTTTATTACTTCCCTTTTAATTCCATGAGTCCTTTAGCATCAGATCTTTATTGAACTTTCTTTGAGCATCAGATCTTTCCTTTACTAGAGCAGAGCTTCAGTGTATTAGAGTTCATCAGATTCTTGTACCTGTAAGATTATGCAGAACAAAGAAACATTCAAGTATATGAGAGTGTTAGAATGTTTGAGACTTTTGTATTAGTAATCCGTTATTGAAAAATATCATTCTTTCTCCCCCTTTTTGTCAGCAATCAAAAAGTGCAAATAATTGAAGTTAAAAACGATCAGTGCAGAAAAACAATTGTATTCAGTTCAGAGCTCAGAAAATATTACAGATAACATGTAAAGAAAACACTGAAAACATCAAGAATCAAAATCTAAGAATGGGGAAGAAGGCGTGTGAACAAAGCTTCTAGCATGTTCTTAATCTGATCAGTGGTTTCCTTCTGCTGATGCACCATGCTAGCTACTGAGTCAATCTTAATATCTTGAACATCCATCCTTTCCTTCATTCGTTGATCATTCTCATCCATTCTCTCCTGCAGTCGAATATCATTTTGCTTCAGCTCTTCAAGAGTCTGCCTGTCCAATGCAGCTTGAGAGATGTCAGAATCAGGATGCTTCTGAGAGCTTTCTGCAATAACTTCTTCTTGACTTAAATCTTCAGCTGGAATCGTCTGTTCTTCTGCTGGTTGAACTGTTGAAGCTGGACGCTTTTCAGACCAAGGCTCACTGTCAAGAAGAAGAACTTTATCCTTCAGCAGACCTTCAATTTCTTTCAGCAGATTGCTGAAGTTCTGTTGAGCCTGTCCATAGCTTTGGTCTTGCAGCTTAAAGGTTTCAGTGCATACCCATCTTCTGAATTGTGTCCAGAGGTGGTCTGAAACAGCAGGATCAATCACTTCCAGACTAGCCTGTTTTAGAGAAGAAATCCACTTCTGCATGTCTGTTTCAAAATTCAAGATGCTAGAACCAACATCTGGTTGTTTGGGTTTGGGAATGGAGGTTTTATTTTTAATGGCAGCAAGGCGTTCAAGGACTGTTAGATCAATGAAGGTCTTACTGTGGTCATCTGGATTTTGCTTGGGTGAGGGAGTAGGAGAATCAAGAATGATTATTGGACTGGATGGGGTATTAGGTGGAGTAATTTCTGGTGAGGATGGTAGTTGAGGGATATTAACAGTGGTACCACCAAGAAATTGTATGGCTAAGGGTTGTGGTTCAGAGGATTCAGATGATTGAGGTTCAGGAGTTTGAGCCTCTGAGTGTTGAAACTCAGGTTGTGGAGATGATTCGTGTTGAGGTGAAGGTGGATTAAGTTCTGGTTGTAGAGATGGAGGTTGTGGAATTTCTGGTTCTGATGAGTGTGTAGTTTCTGGTTGTGGTGAATGGGGAGTTTCTGGTTGTGGATTTGGATTTTCTGTATGGGGAGCGGAAGAGTGTTGATCTATTTCAGAAAGAACTTTTCAAGTTCTGGTTCTGTTGAGGTTGTAGGTTTTGGATTATGAGGTTTGGCGCGGGATCTTCTGAGGGTTAATGACTCAGAAGGGTCAAACTCAGGTTCAGTATCATCAATGGTGGGAATTGGGATTACAAATGAAGCTGGGGTTGGAATAAATGTTGGAACAGCAGATGAATTTAAAACATTAACAGAAGACAGATTACCTCTCTTCTTTGGGGTCTGCTGAGACGGTTCTTCTGATACAGCCTTTCTCTTCTTAGTCTTCTTTAGAGTAACCTCTGGTGTTTGCTGGTGCAGATCTTTAATGTTCAGATCAGGATCTGTGCCATCAGCTTTACAAGCATCCAAGTATCTGAGAATAATGACTGATTTAGAGTCAATCTCGGAGAACATAGGAAAGTTGTCCAGAGGGACTCTTCTGCTGGTCATTTCAGCATGAGGAGTGACGTTGGGCTCCTTCCTTATATTCTCTATCAGCTTCATCTTCTTCAGATTCTTGGCATTCAGCTGCTTGCCAGCAGAAGGTTCTAGAGAGCTTATTTCCTGTTCATCTGTCAGGTGTTCAATCAACCTATTCTCCGTTAGAATATCTGATATTAATCTGCCGAAGGGTATCCAATCCCTTTTAGTCCTTTCTTCTTCTCTCGTTTCCTTGACGCTTGTCTTCAGATGATTGAACAGAAGGTGAGCTAGGTTGATCTTGGACTTCTTTGCAATAAAATAAATCAGAAATTGTTGATCTATGTTTATATAGTCAGGAGAGCTTGTAGGCTTCCTGTGGTTGAAGCAGCCCAGAATAATCTTTGCCCAAATTCTGTGCTGATCTTTCAAGTCTCTGATTTTGCTGGAGGGAACCCCATGTGTGAAAATCTCTCTTGCAACTAGAGAAGAGTTTGGACATCTATCTTCCATGTCAATATAGCGGATACCACCACCATTGTATCCAATCAGCCTTGCAATGTGATCTTTAGTAATCACTATCTTCTTTCCCATGATATACGAAGTAACCTGATGAGTTGATGAAAACGCATGTATCCAGAATTCTTTAACCAAAATTGGGAACGTTGGACCCACCAACCTATCAAAGTACCTTTCCCAACCTTGTGCCTTAATTTCTTCAGACAAATCAAAGCCATTTTCCTTCAAACTGTTGAAATCTACTATCAATTCTGACAGAACTTCCAAGTTCTTGACCAGAGTGAGGAGCGTTCTAAAAGGAATCTGATACTGTTCAGAAGAAGCATCTTGCTGGGAACCTGCAGATGGAATGCTAGAGGATGCCATGTTCACACAAGGGTTTTTGAGAAAAAGCTTGAAAAGGGTTTCTTTGAGAAAGAAGATGAACACACAGTAATAACACAGAAAAATTTTGAAGGTTGAAAGTGACGGTAAAAAGTGAATGAATAATGCTTAAGGCGTTTAAATAGGTTTCAAAAAATGTTTTGAAAACATAAACGTTTTAAGAGAGAGAATTAAATCATGATTACTCGCATTTAATGTTGGCTGATTTTAGGGGATTTAGAAAGATATTTGGAACGGTTACCCATGACATGTGTCTCAATGCATCCAATCAGCGCTTTGCCTTCTCAGAAGCGTGCACGCGTGTTCTGCCTCAGGAATTAGATGATGACTGGATGACACTTGTTTGATTTAGTGAACAGCACATATATCCTTGAAATGAAACGCTCATATCTTTATGGATAGAATCTGATACAATCTGTATGTCTAAATTTCTGAAAGAGGATTGATCAGAAGTTCACAGTAAAATAAAACAAATTCTGAAGGTTAATATATAAATTTAAAACATTTTCACTCTGGGCAGAGCTTCATGCTGAGATGTTTCAGAATGAAGTTGAACCTATCTTCAGAAAGTGGTTTTGTGAAAATATCAGCCCATTGATGGTATGTATCAATAAATTTTAAGTTTAAAATGCCTTTCTGAATATAGTCCCTAATGAAATGATGTTTTATTTCTATATGTTTAGCCCTAGAATGCAAAATTGGATTTTTACTTAAGCAAATGGCAGAAGTGTTGTCACAGAGTATAGGAATGTTACTCTCAAATATCTGGAAGTCTTCAAGCTGACTTTTCATCCATAGCATTTGTGTGCTGCATCCTGTTGCTGCTATGTATTCAGCTTCTGCTGTTGATAGCGCAATTGTGGATTGCCTTTTGCTGGACCAAGAGATCAGATTTTCTCCCAGAAACTGGCAGCTTCCAGAAGTACTTTTACGCTCTACTTTGTCTCCAGCAAAGTCAGCATCACAGTAACCTACTAAGCTGTAATCACTAGATTTTCTATAAAATAAACCCAGATTAGTAGTACCTTTCAGATACTTGAAAATTCGCTTAACAGCTGTTAAGTGAGATTCTCTAGGATCTGATTGGAATCTTGCACAAATGCATACACTGAATAAAATACCAGGCCTTGAAGCCGTCAGATAAAGAAGAGAACCCAATCATACCTCTGTAGACCTTATGTTCTACCTTTTTGCTTACCTCTTCTCTTTCCAGAATGCACGTGGGATGCATTGGAATCTTTGATGACTTACATTCTGAGAGATCAAATTTCTTCAGAAGTTCTCTGACAAATTTGCTCTGATGAATGTAAGTTCCCTCTGGAGTTTGATTGATCTGAATTCCCAGAAAGAATTTCAGTTCCCCCATGAGGCTCATCTAAAATCCTGCCTGCATACACTTAGCAAATTTTCTTCCAAGAGAAGGATTAGTATATCCAAATATAATATCGTCAACATAAATCTGACACACTAAGATGTCATTCTTAACTGTCTTACAGGATAAGGTTGTGTCCACTTTCCCTCTGGTTAATTCCTTTTCTAACAGAAAGTTACTTAGTCTTTCATACCAAGCTCTGGGAGCTTGTTTCAGACCATACAGTGACTTCTTTAGTTTGAAAACATACTCTAGATTTTTCGTACTTTCAAAACTAGGGGGTTGGTGCACATAAACCTCTTCTTCTATATAGCCATTTAAGAATGCACTCTTGACATCCATCTGATATAGAGTGATGCCTTTATTAACAGCAAAAGAAATTAAAAGTCTGATAGATTCTAACCTGGCGACTGGAGCAAAGGTTTCTGTATAGTCTATCCCCTCTTGCTGACTATAACCTTGTGCTACCAGTCGTGTCTTGTTTCTGATGACTTCACCTTGTTCGTTCAGTTTGTTTCTGAACACCCATTTTGTTTCAATGACGTTGAATCCTTTTGGTCTTGGAACTAGATCCCACATGTCATTTCTGGTGAATTGATTCAGCTCTTCTTGCATTGCTAGAATCCAGTCGTTGTCCAGAAGTGCTTCATCAATTGAAGAAGGTTCAATCAGAGAAACAAGTCCCATGAGGGATTCTTCAGAGTTTCTGAAGCTGGCTCTTGTTCTGATTGGATCTTCCTTTCTTCCTAAGATTGTTTCTTCTGGGTGATCCATGCTGCTTCTGGGTAATCTTTTCTGAGGTTGATCAACAGATGTTGCTGGATTGCTCGCAGTGTCTCTTTCTGATGTTGAAGGAGTGTCTTTGTTGAGATCTTCTGATGACTTGTCTTCAGAACCTGTGAATTCAACTTCCATACCTGCAAAGACTTCATTCTGCTTTGAATTTTCAGAGTCAAGCTTATCATCAAAACAAACACTGATTGATTCTTCCACAATCTGTGTTTCTGTATTGTATACTTTGTACCCTCTTGAGCGTTCAGAGTATCCTAACATAATACACTTCTGTGCTTTAGAGTCAAACTTGTCCAAATAATTTTTTGTATTTAACATAAAACAAGTACATCCAAATGGATGAAAATATGAAATGTTGGGCTTTCTGTTCTTCCGCAATTCATATGGAGTCTTTTCCAGAATAGGTCTTATGGAGATTCTATTCTGAATGTAGCATGCTGTGTTTATTGCCTCTGCCCAGAAGATCTTAGCAACATTTGTCTCATTGATCATGGTTCTGGCCATTTCTTGCAATGTTCTGTTCTTTCGTTCTACAACTCCATTTTGCTGGGGAGTTCTAGGACAAGAGAAATCATGCAGAATGCCTCTGTCATTAAAGAATGACTCAAAATCTTTGTTTTCAAATTCTCCACCATGATCACTTCTGACTTTAACGATTCTAAGATCCTTTTCATTCTGAACTTGGTTACAGAAGGTGACAAACACAGAGTGTGACTCGTCCTTGTGTCTTAAGAACTTTACCCATGTCCATCTACTATAGTCATCTACGATTACTAACCCGTACTTCTTGCCACTGACTGAAGCAGTTTTAACTGGTCCAAATAAGTCAATGTGCAAAAGTTCTAATGGCTTAGAGGTGGAAACAACGTTTTTAGATTTGAAAGCAGGTTTTGCAAACTTGCCTTTCTAACATGCTTCACACAGAGCATCTGAATTGAACTTCAGATTAGGAAGTCCTCTGACCAGATTGAGTTTGTTAATCTGAGATATTCTTCTCATACTAACATGCCCCAATCTTCTGTGCCAGATCCATTGCTCGTTGTTAACAGACAGAAGACACTTTACATTCTGACTTTTCAGTTCAGAAAGTTTGATTTTATAAATGTTGTTTTTCTTCTTTCCATTAAATAGGATAGTCCCATCTTTCTGACTAACAGCTTTACATGATTTTTAATTAAAGATTATATCATAACCGTTATCACTTAATTGACTTATGGATAACAGAGTATGCATTAATCCATCTACTAATAGAACATTATTTATAGAGGGAAGATTTCCATTACCTACTGTTCCAGAGCCAATGATCTTTCCCCTTTGATTGCCTCCAAAGCCTACGTGGCCTCCAGGCTTAAGTTCCAGGCTTTGGAACATATGCCTTCTTCCCGTAATGTGTCGTGAGTAGCCAGAGTCCAGGTACCATGACAGGTGTTTCTGATCTGCTGCTAAAGATATCTGCAACATGTATTATTTTATCCTTAGTGTTGTACCCCAAAATTTGCCCTCGCATTTTTCCTCAAGAAATCACAGCTTCAGGCGTTTCCTGATTTTTCAAACTGGCTCAAGAATCGGTCAAAACAGATTTTTCTCGTCAGCCAGATAAAATTAGGGTTTTTGAAGGGTCTGGAACAGTTCACACAGTTCGCGTAGGGTTTTGGTTGATTTTGGCTCAATTTTGATCAGGCGAACGCTTCTTTGGCATTTGATCAGAATCAGGGTTTTATGCGCATATCTCTCAAGAAGAGTTGGTTCTATCAATGATTTTTAAATTACTCTAAATTGAGAACTGAGGCTGCTGGTTGTTAATTTGCATTTGTTGGATTTAATCAGTGAAAAGAGGCAGATGGACATTTTGTTTAATTAACTGTCGCTTGGTTTGAAACTATGCGTTGCTTTGAATAATTGGGGCGTCAGGTTTGTCATAAGACCACAATGTTTACCAATTGATTATTTATTTTTAAGTTAAGATAATTGGAATTTATTTCCATTTTTATTTTAATTTAAGAATTATAACAATTAGATAAATATCTTGAAAAGAATAAAAAGAATTAATCAAATAAAAGGACTTTTTATTTATCTTTAGATTACTTGTATAATTGTTTTTGTTTACAAAATGTTTACAATAATAATATTACAGTTATTTAAATTTAAATAAAACTATCCTAATATTTTTCTAAGTCTTCAATTCTTCATCTTCCATCCCTTGCTCCCTCTGCCTCATTGGATTCTATCTGCAAAGAATAAGAAAGAAGAAAAAGTCAGAAGCAGATAAATAATTAAAAGCAGACAATTAATTTGGGCTCATCATTAAAGGCAACTGACTGGAATCAGTTAGCCCTCTCCGCAAATCACGGGATTTCTCCCGGTTCACAAAGAGGGATGAATATTGCTTGCTAAACATGAATGCACAAGTATTGAAATGCACAAATTCAAATTTTGTCAAAACCAACTGCATAGTTCAAAACCAACTGCATAGTTCAAAACCAACAGCATGTATAAAAGTTCAAATTGCCAAAACAAAGTCCAATGTCAAACTGTCCAAAATATGGAAGGATGTCAAGATACAAAGGCTCCTCCATACTGTAACAAAGATGCAGGAAAGCTGAAGAAGGAAAGTATGCAGGTTAAGACCATATATGCAAGCAAACTAGTCCTATTTCATCATTTTCCAGCCTGTATGCCTTTTCAGAAAAAGTACACATAACATTATTTTAATGTTTTGATTGGTACTAGAGAGAGAGAAGAGAGGAGAAGTTAGGCTTACTGACTTTTGGCTTTAGGCACAAATATATAAAACAAACTGCAATGAAACAGTAGAAAGGGGCGAAAAATCACAAACAAAACTCAGAGCAAGCCAAAGCCTCAAGTTTTTAGCCTCAAGCTTAACTACTCAAGCATAGAACCTGTTCACAAAAAATGCCAACCCTGTGCAAAAGACCAAAAGCACACAAAGTTGTCAACCCACCCTGCATTCAAAAAACCTCAAACAAATGGCCATGAACCAGAAGCCAAGACTACTGTCAACTAAAGCCTGAAGCATAAACCAGTAAACCCGGTCAAGCCTCAAGAACCTGCAGTCAAGCCTAAAACTAAAGCCAAGATCAAAACAACACAAATGGTCCAAGCCACAACCTGAAAACCAGTAAGCCATAACCTATCAAACCAAAAACCTGTCAAACAAAAACTCACAAATCATCCTCAACCTGATAAACCAGTAAAATATACAAGCCATCCAACAATCAAAACACCCAACCTGCATATACCTTAAAACCATCAAGCCAAGGCCTCAAGCTCACTACAAGCAGTAAGCATAAGCCTAAACTGCTCAAACCGGTGCAAAAACCAGAAATGGCATGAACAAACATCAAAACCAGTAAACCAGTCCTCAAACCTACCTGGAAGCTTTTCAACCCAAAAACCATAACTGTTCAAGGCCATTTACCAGCAAAATCCTAAACTAACTTCCAAACCCAACAAACCCTTAGAAAATCTTCATCATTGGGTATAGAAAATATCGAACATATCAAGCAAACGAAGGCAACATATCAGAAGCTAGGCAAGCATCAGAGGTATCGAGGTAACAAAGAGAAAGAGGATAAAGAAACAAACAGGCATCTCAAGCATCTCAAGCATCAAGCAAGCAACATAAGCAAGGCAAAAAGACAGAAGAGGAAGAAAAAAGTGATGAATCAAGAAGTTTTCAGTAGCTCATCATAAAACCTAAGGGAGAAGAAGTACAGAGTACCAGATCCAAGCAAGCTAAAGTCAACACTGCTTCCTCCGCCGTCAAAGCCTCCACGCGCCTCCTAATCCTTCCTCCTCCTTCATCAAGGTAGCAATCTCTTTTATTTCCTTTCCACGGCACCATTAACAAACAATAACAAACGCTTAAGATCAGAACTAGTAAATCAAAACATGCAAGAAAGAAGAATGAAAACCCCTAACGCGTTGAAAGAAATCATACCCTTTTGTACCGCCGTTTGAGTGAGCCTGAGGATGAGGACGGATGATGGCGCTGGTGGCTTGGGCGAAGAAGTTGGTTCAGCTTTCGGCGTAAGGAGGCGAACGAAAGACGGAGACAAACGAAGATGACGAACGAACGGCGCCTCAATCTCAAACCCTAATCCAATCCCTTTCTGAACAAACATGCCAAACCCTAGAAAATAATTTGTCTCAAACCGTTTGGGCTTTGTCCCACAAAGATGCACTAAGCCCAAACGAATTTCATTAAACCCCCCCCCCCCCCCCCATCCTGCTTCTGATTGTTCTTGGTTTGGGCCCTAAAAAACTCTTTGGCCCATTCAATTTTTCTTTTACTTTTGTTTTAACCATTCATAAACCAAGATTTGATTTATCTTTCTTTTTATAATTCCAACTAATATATACCATTTTTCATATATAATTTACTTAAATATATTAATTTTATTTATATTAATTCCTAATGAACAATACCTTTTTAAATATAATATAATTATAATTTTGTATATAATACATTATTTAAAATACACCATAAACATTTTCTTTTTCTCTAATTAAAATAATTTTATTTGTAAACAAACACTAATACATAAAAATAATTCTTAAAATAAGACTTTACATTAATACTAAAAAATACATATAATTAAAATTTGAAACATTTTTCTTTCTTTTAATTAAAATACCTTTTTTTTGTACATATTAAAAAAGGATATAAAAATACAAATTTAAATCAAATATGGATAATAATACTTGACAAATAAACAATATTTAGTTTTCTTATTAAATTCACATCTCGCACTTGTAAATAATTCTCATACACGTACACTTATATTTACACAATACACTTACATTGATACATTATACAATTGCTATTCTTACACATTGCTATACGTTACATTGTTTACATTTGATCGCGATTCGATTTGGTTGTAAATTATTGGACACTACATTCCTAAAGTCTCATCCCCATTTTTACATTTATACCCCCACTCCCGGATATTATTTGTAATAGCGTAGACTTTAAATTCTTGCAATTTATCGCTTTCGAATTATACCATGGTTAGACCTAGGGTTTGTATGTAAATAAAATCAAACGCTAGATAACCTAATGCAAGAAAAATACATGAAATCAATACACAATCACACTTGCACCCCCTAGGGTGATCCCACATGTTGCCTTCCAAAGTGGGCCATGCTTGCACGTCGAGTTCCTTTGGCAAAAACAATTCAAAATGATCATAAGTCCCTCGATGACGCTTTCGAAAGTTGCCTATCAAAATGATCAAGTCCCTTCAAGCAAATTGCCAAAGACACTTGGCACCATTGCATTCATGGTCCATACGATGACCCGCGCCTGTCCCGTTAAACATTCTAAACGCAAGATTGTCCACCAAATACAATGGTGGAACAAAATTGTTAAAAAGGGTTAAAAACATGAGAAAAACCTTTGAGTACAATAGGGGTAGACCAAACTCTTAGTTACTTGAGATCAACTTGCAAAAACACTTGCCTACTTTTCAAAACTACACTTAACAAACACTTTCAAAACAAACTTTCAAAAACATTTGAAACATCTTTTCGAAAAGATACACACCTTTGTGAAACACTCAAACACGAGTCACTACATTGGTTGCCTAAGACAAGGCATCTTCTTCAAAAACATTTTTAAAACACACACACACACCATAATTTCAAGCAATCGAAAATCAAGGCAAGTGATCTAAAACCAAGTAACTAAGAGCCCATGGATAACCATGGATGAAAAGGGTGCTAATACCTTCCCTTTTCATAATCTACCCCCCGAACCCACGAAACATCTCAAAAGGTTTTTCCTGTGCTTTTTAACCTTTCCTTTAGGATAAAATAAAAAGTCGGTGGCGACTCTTGCTAAACCGAACAAGTGCGAATACAAACGCAAAACTCAAGTCAGTTCTCCCACCGTATCACAGAACTGGCGACTCTGCTGGGGATTGATTAATTCAAAAGTGGGGTTACCTTAGGGTTTAAATCACCTTTGTTTTCAATTGATTGCTTTATTTTCTTTTACATTTGTGGGCTTTGCATCGGAGTCTCATAGATCCTAACCCGGATCTGGGGAATCCCCTTTTAGGTAGCATAATCTGTGAGGGACCTGTCCGGCGTAGACCGACATGGGTGAAGCAGTGGCTACGTTGGTGTGGCACCTTAGTCTGTACCAATATCCCTTGTGTTGCAACGAGGAGAATATGGGTCTTCTAAGGAGTCATTAAGCACCAACCGACCTTAGAACCCTAAATTGACCCAACTTGGCCATAGAACAGTAGCAGTATGCTACACTCATTGAGGCTAAACTCTCGTGATGGTTCCGGCCGCAAGAAAAGATAGCGATGCTGGAGTTATGCCCGATTGAGGGTAGTTAGTGATATTGAGATCCTCTAGAACCCGGTTACTTTTGATAGGACAGGTCTTAACCAACGAAACTGAAAGAGGGTAGTACCTGAACCTCATGCAAGCCTGAACTTAAGGACTTGTTTGCTTTGTGTGAATATGATTACCTGTATATACACTCACTTGCTTTTTGCATACATGTACATAACATCATAACATCATACCATAGCATTTTCAATAACCTTTTCAAGGATCTCGAGGGTTCTTTTGGTGCAGGGTTACGTTGAACCAGGCCTCTACCAATGGGCAAGAGGTTTCTCCTCTAAGAAAATGCCAACCAAAGATCAAGTGCAACAACTTGAATCAGGGGCTATGACCCACTCGACATGGTGAGCTTGATTCTCGTGGAAAGACATCCACCAGTGCACAGTTCTCCAATCAAAGTTCAAGTGCAACAACTTGAATCAGTGGCTATGACCCACTTGACATGGTGAGCTCGATTCTCGTGGAAAGACATCCACCGGTGCAAAGTTCTCCAATCCAAGAGCAAAGTTCAACCTCTAATATTTTCTTATGTTTACCCCAAGAGATCCTTGAAAGCATGCATCCACATATCATGCATTGCATTTTGACAGTTTTTCCTTTTTCAGGTTTCCTTACTCTCATACTGTTTATTTCAGTAAGAGATGGCTCTAGAAAGGTCTGTCAAAGACATCCAAGACCAGACTGCTCAGCTGCAGGAAATGTTCCTGAACTTGTCTCTGGGGAAAGAAGAAATGAAAGCTCTCCTCACAAAGGGCTTGGAGAATTCAAACAATGCCATGAGCGATCAGCTTGTGGAGCTGCAGTTTGATTTGGCAACCTTGAGGATCCAAGTGATGGGGCAGTTAGTGGGCCAGATGGATCTCATCCAAGATTTGTCTCAAAGACAAGAGGAACTCAGAGTTCTCAACCGCCAACTGCTTCAAAACAACCAATTGGGGAAAACATCTGAGGTTGAAGAGCAAGTCACCGCTTAGCCTCCATCCACTCAAGAAGACAAGGGGAAGGCTCCTTTGTTTGCTTCAGGGTCACAAGCCCACCAACAACCTCGCCAGCGTCAACGGGGTAATCGGCGTAAGCAAAAAACATCGGGAAGACAGTTCACGGAGACTGACATACCATCATCCTTCATACTGAAGCGCCTGTTGGAAGTCAACCTGCTTACTTTAAGGGATCCTCCTCGGAAGCTCAATACCTCCGCTCCTAACTATCATCCCGACGCATTTTGTGTTTACCACTCCTACAGCCCGGGACACGACACCGACGACTGTTGGGCCTTGAAGAACAAGATTCAAGATCTGATCGATATTGGAGTGCTGGAATTCATGCCATACGGCGAGATGAAAATCTTCCGTTAAGGGGTTCTCCACCTGAAGTGACGAAGCTCAAACTGAGAGACTTTTGCTTCATTTGAGTTTTCAAAGTTGTAATTTCTTTTGTTATTCAAACAATTTGCTTCTAATGTCAAACTCTGTTTCATTAATGCGTTGCATATGTTTGTCTTGAATTCATCCATTCGTTTTCACTACTCTTATGCTTTTCTTTATGATATTTGACTCTCGATAAAAAGCTGCAAGCCTTTAGAGGGAGGATGACGAAACAATACCATAATCTCATTCAGTATGCTTTTGAACGGACCTTGCTAATGATGTACATGCATTTCTTTCAATCCCCAAACACTGGAGTTATAAGGAAGATAATCCCTAGTCAACCCCTTCGAGCCAAAGAAGTAGGAGTTTTCTGTTCTAAACGGTCAAAACCTTTGATATAAACCTGGGGCAGGGTAGTATCTCAGTTAATTCAAAAGAAAATGCGCGTTGAAATCGCAAACTCTCAGTTCGTAACACAATGAACGACGTCAAAAGAAAGCATTCCTTTGGAATCAAAAGACAAGGGTGGTTCCCTATCACATAGGCAGTCAATCCCTCAAAAGAGAAAAGCCCGCTGAGCTAAAACCTGTAAAGGAGGCTTAGGAAAGCTGGGGAATCCCGCTGACTATAATCCTAAAAACGGGAACAGTCAGGCAAAAGTTAGGGATAACAAATCAAAATCAAAATAGTGAGGTCATTACAAATCCTCAGCAACATGAAAAATGTTGAAAAGAAAAGGGGATGATGACTGTCTCCCAAATTCAATGGGTGAACCGTCACCCAAAGGTCGTTCCAAACTCAAAACAGAGTGCGACGCACAATTAACTGAGCCAAGGATTGGAGAACATCACGAAGAGCGGGTGGGTACAAATATACTTTGAGCCTTTATCCTTTGTTTCTTAAACCGTGAACCAAGCCACGTTACAACCCTTCAAAAGTCCTAATTGAAGCATGGGTTAGTTCGAAAGCATATTGTTACAAAAGGTATCCTGACTCCTGTAAGACTTTGCTCTAAATCTTGTGTTGATTTGTCTTATAAAAAGTTTTCTGCTAAAAAACGCATTTTTCAAAACTTCGATGCAAGCATAAACTTTGCATTGTTTGAATATCACTGTTCGCATTTGGCTATTTGTTTGACAGTGAAGAAATTCATACAGCGAATGTTCGGAGGAACGAAAACTCTCTCAGTGAACAAAATCACTTCAAAAGGATGACACTTCCAACGACAAATCTCCTATCAACAAGGGGCATGACATGGCACAATCCAGTTAACCTGGGGCAGTCCAGTCAAGATTTCAATAAAACCTCTCAACTGTGGAGTAACCTGAAGAGACTCCTACATCATCACTGGGGGCATTCGAATGTCAAAAGTGTTCAACCCTTTCCTTATCACCTCAAAAGATTGGGATAGTTCAAGATGTGACCCAAGATCTTGGCAACATTCTATAACTTATCCAAGCCTGCTTTCAGATATAGTTAAGATGTGACCAAGAGATGGCGACATTCAGCAACTTATTCCAGATCAACACCACTTGGGGCATTCGAATGTCAAAAGTGTTCGACAATTCCTTCATCACCTGTTGGAAGATACGGTCCAGATGTGCTCCAGACACGGTTTCCATTCTGTCACCTTTCTTAAGTTCCAGATTCAACACCTGTAACAAGCCAGGAAAATATCTGTGGACGATTGATTATGGATTAACACCTGTAACAAGCCAGGAAATCATCTACATGAAGAGATTGAAGATCAACACCTGTAACAAGCCAGGGAACCATCTTTCTTTCTCAGGTCAGAGATCAACACCTGTAACAAGCCAGGACAATATCTCCTTGACCAACTTTTCTTAAGTTCCAGATCAACACCTGTAACAAGCCAGGAAAATATCTGTGGACGACTGATTATGGATTAACACCTGTAACAAGCCAGGAAATTATCTACATCACCACTTGGGGCATTCGAATGTCAAAAGTGTTCAACAATTCCTTCATCACCTGTTGGAAGATACGGTCCAGATGTGCTCCAGACACGGTTGCCATTCTGTCACCTTTCTTAAGTTCCAGATTCAACACCTGTAACAAGCCAGGAAAATATCTGTGGACGATTGATTGTGGATTAGCACCTGTAACAAGCCAGGAAATCATCTACATGAAGAGATTGAAGATCAACACCTGTAACAAGCCAGGGAACCATCTTTCTTTCTCAGGTCAGAGATCAACACCTGTAACAAGCCAGGACAATATCTCCTTGACCAACTTTTCTTAAGTTCCAGATCAACACCTGTAACAAGCCAGGAAAATATCTGTGGACGACTGATTGTGGATTAACACCTGTAACAAGCCAGGAAATTATCTACATCACCACTTGGGGCATTCGAATGTCAAAAGTGTTCAACAACCAGATGCAGTTTTACACGGACTCATCATGAAGCAACCCTACACAGGTTCCTTCTCAAAACCCGATGCAGTTTTACACGGACTCATCAAGAAGCAACCCTACACAGGTTCCTTCTCAAAACCCGATGCAGTTTTACACGGACTCATCATGAAGCAACCCTACACAGGTTCCTTCTCAAAACCCGATGCAGTTTTACACTGACTCATCAAGAAGCAACCCTACACAGGTTCCTTCTCAAAACCCGATGCAGTTTTACACGGACTCATCATGAAGCAACCCTACACATGTTCCTTCTCAAAACCCGATGCAGTTTTACACGGACTCATCATGAAGCAACCCTACACAGGTTCCTTCTCAAAATCAGATGCAGTTTTACACGGAATCATCATGAAGCAACCCTACACAGGTTCCTTCTTTCAAACTCACAATTCAACACATCTCCAGTCAATCATCCATCCTACCTCCAAATGGCATCTGTAAGCCCATTCCCGAGATCAATTGCCCGCGGCAATCAGAAGATTCTTGCAATCCCCAGCCTGAGAACCTTCCGGAATCTAATTCCCCTCAGAATCAAGTTTCAATATCCCCAGTGGAGCTAAACTTCCAACTATCAATCCCCAGGCAGAGTTGAAGACTCTCATTCCCAGTTCTTCACAGAATATTCAAATATTCTCCAGTGAAGACCTCCTCAAGACAGGAATTCCCCAGTAGTTTGGCATACAACCCAAGCTTCTGATTCCCCAACAGTGGTCCCAGGACTTCTCATTTTCAACGATCAAAGGATTATGGCCCTCCACAGCAGCAACCAAGGATTTGCTCTCCCCGGCAGCAGTCAAGATTCTTTTATCTTCAGCCATCCAGGATTCGTCTATCCTCAGCAAGACAGCTCATCAGCTTACATGCGCATTCATCACATTCATGTCATAAACATTAATGTCGCATACATTGCATCACGCATCATGACATTGCATAACGACTAACTCTTTACCTTTTCAGATACGGTCAGTCGACAGACGAAAATCATCACCTTCCGAGATTCATCCAGGGATAGTTCAAGATGTGACCTAAGATTTTGGCGACATTCTATAACTTATCCAAGCCTGCTTTCAGATATAGTTCAGATGTGACCCAGACACGGCGATATTCTGATACTTGTTCCAGATTCATCCAGATGCACTTTTACACGGACTCATCATCAGGAAACCCTACACCGGTTCCTTCTCGAATTCAAGACTTCTGAAAACAGTTTACAGATTCTTCCCAACACCAGATGTTAATCTATCGCTTGTTCAGTTTCTTCTCAACTTTTGAAAACAGTTTACGGACGCTTCCCAACAATGGATGCCGCTCTATTGTTTATTCAACTTCAACTCCTGAAAACAGTTTACAGATTCTCTAAACACGGATGTCAATCTATTGCTTGTTCAGACCCCCAGTTCAGAGACGTTCCAAAACATGGATACCTTTCTGATACTCGTCCACTCACCAGTGACATACAGTTCAACAATCATTTCCAGATGGCATCTATAAGCCCATTCTCCTCAACAAACATTTCTAAATGGCATCTGTAAGCCCATCCTCCTACCAGCAGTCACCAGATGGCATCTTTAAGCCCATCACCAAATGGCATCTTTAAGCCCATCCCCTCTACCATCACATCACCGAGTGCAAATTTTCTGGGCACTCTAGTGTCCAATCTCCTTTTACCCTCGAGTCGCGAAAGGCAAACTTGCCAATCTAACTCTTCAGGTCCAAGAAGATTGAACAGGGGCAACTGTTGTACCCCAAAATTTGCCCTCGCATTTTTCCTCAAGAAATCACAGCTTCAGGCGTTTCCTGATTTTTCAAACTGGCTCAAGAATCGGTCAAAAAAGATTTTTCTCGTCAGCCGTACAAAATTAGGGTTTTTGAAGGGTCTGGAACAGTTCACACAGTTCGCTTAGGGTTTTGGTTGATTTTGGCTCAATTTTGATCAGGCGAACGCTTCTTTGGCATTTGATCAGAATCAGGGTTTTGTGCGCATATCTCTCAAGAAGAGTTGGTTCTATCAATGCTTTTTAAATTACTCTGAATTGAGAACTGAGGCTGCTGGTTGTTAATTTGCATTTGTTGGATTTAACCAGTGAAAAGAGGCAGATGGACGTTTTGTTTAGTTAACTGTCGCTTGGTTTGAAACTATGCGTTGCTTTAAATAGTTGGGGCGTCAGGTTTGTCATAAGACCACAATGTTTACCAATTGATTATTTATTTTTAAGTTAAGATAATTGGAATTTATTTCCATTTTTATTTTAATTTAAGAATTATAACAATTAGATAAATATCTTGAAAAGAATAAAAAGAATTAATCAAATAAAAGGACTTTTTATTTATCTTTAGATTACTTGTATAATTATTTTTGTTTACAAAATGTTTACAATAATAATATTACAGTTATTTAAATTTAAATAAAACTATCCTAATATTTTTCTAAGTCTTCAATTCTTCATCTTCCATCCCTTGCTCCCTCTGCCTCATTGGATTCTATCTGCAAAGAATAAGAAAGAAGAAAAAGTCAGAAGCAGATAAATAATTAAAAGCAGACAATTAATTTGGGCTCATCATTAAAGGCAACTGACTGGAATCAGTTAGCCCTCTCCGCAAATCACGGGATTTCTCCCGGTTCACAAAGAGGGATGAATATTGCTTGCTAAACATGAATGCACAAGTATTGAAATGCACAAATTCAAATTTTGTCAAAATCAACTGCATAGTTCAAAACCAACTGCATAGTTCAAAACCAACAGCATGTATAAAAGTTCAAATTGCCAAAACAAAGTCCAATGTCAAACTGTCCAAAATATGGAAGGATGTCAAGATACAAAGGCTCCTCCATACTGTAACAAAGATGCAGGAAAGCTGAAGAAGGAAAGTATGCAGGTTAAGACTATATATGCAAGCAAACTAGTCCTATTTCATCATTTTCCAGCCTGTATGCCTTTTCAGAAAAAGTACACATAACATTATTTTAATGTTTTGATTGGTACTAGAGAGAGAGAAGAGAGGAGAAGTTAGGCTTACTGACTTTTGGCTTTAGGCACAAACATATAAAACAAACCGCAATGAAACAGTAGAAAGGGGCGAAAAATCACAAACAAAACTCAGAGCAAGCCAAAGCCTCAAGTTTTTAGCCGCAAGCTTAACTACTCAAGCATAGAACCTGTTCACAAAAAACGCCAACCCTGTGCAAAAGACCAAAAGCACACAAAGTTGTCAACCCACCCTGCATTCAAAAAACCTCAAACAAATGGCCATGAACCAGAAGCCAAGACTACTGTCAACTAAAGCCTGAAGCATAAACCAGTAAACCCGGTCAAGCCTCAAGAACCTGCAGTCAAGCCTAAAACTAAAGCCAAGATCAAAACAACACAAATGGTCTAAGCCACAACCTGAAAACCAGTAAGCCATAACCTATCAAACCAAAAACCTGTCAAACAAAAACTCACAAATCATCCTCAACCTGATAAACCAGTAAAATATACAAGCCATCCAACAATCAAAACACCCAACCTGCATATACCTTAAAACCATCAAGCCAAGGCCTCAAGCTCACTACAAGCAGTAAGCATAAGCCTAAACTGCTCAAACCGGTGCAAAAACCAGAAATGGCACGAACAAACATCAAAACCAGTAAACCAGTCCTCAAACCTACCTGGAAGCTTTTCAACCCAAAAACCATAACTGTTCAAGGCCATTTACCAGCAAAATCCTAAACTAACTTCCAAACCCAACAAACCCTCAGAAAATCTTCATCATTGGGTATAGCAAATATCGAACATATCAAGCAAACGAAGGCAACATATCAGAAGCTAGGCAAGCATCAGAGGCATCGAGGTAACAAAGAGAAAGAGGATAAAGAAACAAACATGCATCTCAAGCATCTCAAGCATCAAGCAAGCAACATAAGCAAGGCAAAAAGACAGAAGAGGAAGAAAAAAGTGATGAATCAAGAAGTTTTCAGTAGCTCATCATAAAACCTAAGGGAGAAGAAGTACAGAGTACCGGATCCAAGCAAGCTAAAGTCAACACTGCTTCCTCCGCCGTCAAAGCCTCCACGCGCCTCCTAATCCTTCCTCCTCCTTCGTCAAGGTAGAAATCTCTTTTATTTCCTTTCCACGACACCATTAACAAACAATAACAAACGCTTAAGATCAGAACCAGTAAATCAAAACATGCAAGAAAGAAGAATGAAAACCCCTAACGCGTTGAAAGAAATCATACCCTTTTGTACCGCCGTTTGAGTGAGCCTGAGGATGAGGACGGATGATGGCGCTGGTGGCTTGGGCGAAGAAGTTGGTTCAGCTTTCGACGTAAGGAGGCGAACGAAAGACGGAGACAAACGAAGAGGACGAACGAACGGCGCCTCAATCTCAAACCCTAATCCAATCCCTTTCTGAACAAACATGCCAAACCCTAGAAAATAATTTGTCTCAAACTGTTTGGGCTTTGTCCCACAAAGATGCACTAAGCCCAAACGAATTTCATTAAAACCCTCCCATCCTGCTTCTGATTGTTCTTGGTTTGGGCCCTAAAAAACTCTTTGGCCCATTCAATTATCCTTTTACTTTTGTTTTAAACATTCATAAACCAAAATTTGATTTATCTTTCTTTTTATAATTCCAACTAATATATACCATTTTTCATATATAATTTACTTAAATATATTAATTTTATTTATATTAATTCCTAATGAACAATACCTTTTTAAATATAATATAATTATAATTTTGTATATAATACATTATTTAAAATACACCATAAACATTTTCTTTTTCTCGAATTAAAATAATTTTATTTGTAAACAAACACTAATACATAAAAATAATTCTTAAAATAATACTTTACATTAATACTAAAAAATACATATAATTAAAATTTGAAACATTTTTCTTTCTTTTAATTAAAATACCTTTTTTTTGTACATATTAAACAAGGATATAAAAATACAAATTTAAATCAAATATGGATAATAATACTTGACAAATAAACAATATTTAGTTTTCTTATTAAATTCACATCTCGCACTTGTAAATAGTTCTCATACACGTACACTTACATTGATACATTATACAATTGCTATTCTTACACATTGCTATACGTTACATTGTTTACATTTGATCGCGATTCGATTTGGTTGTAAATTATTGGACACTACATTCCTAAAGTCTCATCCCCATTTTTACATTTATACCCCCACTCCCGGATATTATTTGTAATAGCGTAGACTTTAAATTCTTGCAATTTATCGCTTTCGAATTATACCATGGTTAGACCTAGGGTTTGTATGTAAATAAAATCAAACGCTAGATAACCTAAAGCAAAACAAATACATGAAATCAATACACAATCACACTTGCACCCCCTAGGGTGATCCCACATGTTGCCTTCCAAAGTGGGCCATGCTTGCACGTCGAGTTCCTTTGGCAAAAACAATTCAAAATGATCATAAGTCCCTCGATGACGCTTTCGAAAGTTGCCTATCAAAATGATCAAGTCCCTTCAAGCAAATTGCCAAAGACACTTGGCACCATTGCATTCATGGTCCATACGATGACCCGCGCCTGTCCCGTTAAACATCCTAAACGCAAGATTGTCCACCAAATACAATGGTGGAACAAAATTGTTAAAAAGGGTTAAAACATGAGAAAAACCTTTGAGTACAATAGGGGTAGACCAAACTCTTAGTTACTTGAGATCAACTTGCAAAAACACTTGCCTACTTTTCAAAACTACACTTCACAAACACTTTCAAAACAAACTTTCAAAAACATTTGAAACATCTTTTCGAAAAGATACACACCTTTGTGAAATACTCAAACACGAGTCACTACATTGGTTGCCTAACATAAGGCATCTTCTTCAAAAACATTTTAAAAACACACACACACACCACAATTTCAAGCAATCGAAAATCAAGGCAAGTGATCTAAAACCAAGTAACTAAGAGCCCATGGATAACCATGGATGAAAAGGGTGCTAATACCTTCCCTTTTCATAATCTACCCCCCGAACCCACGAAACATCTCAAAAGGTTTTTCCTGTGCTTTTTAACCTTTCCTTTAGGATAAAATAAAAAGTCGGTGGCGACTCTTGCTAAACCGAACAAGTGCGAATACAAACGCAAAACTCAAGTCAGTTCTCCCACCGTATCACACTTAGGTACCCATATTTTCTTGGGTCCTAATTTGTTAGCTTTACCAAAACTCTGGTTGAATGTTGGTTTCACAGAATAATTACTACTAGTATATTTAATGTCATGTGTGTGACCATACATAAAGTGTGAATTCAGAGGCGTGTGTTTAATAATTAGATCCATGGCATTCTTTGGCGTAGGTCCCTTACCTTGGTATCCTATTCCCTTTCTGCCATTTCTGCTAACTCCATAGATCATTGAAGCCATTTTGCTTCTATCTCTGCTTTTAGCAAGAAACTTCTAAAAGCTGTGATCATACTCCTTGATGATCTCATCAGCGCTGCTGGGAGTTTCAGAAATTGTTTCCTTCTGAGAGTTTTGTAAAAGATTTTCTAATTTTGAAATTTTATTTTTTAACTCAGAATTTTCCAATTTGAGACTCTCAGTTTTATCAGAGTCAGAATCAAGATTCCTTTTCAGGTTTCTGAATTTAACTCTGATCTGCTGATATCTTTCCAGAATTTCGTTAAGGCTTTCAGCAAGTTCAGCCTTAGTAAAATTAATTACAAAGTCAGGGAATACGTCTTCGGTGTCTGATTCAGAAGCTTCACTGTCTTCTGATATGTTAGCCATGAGAGCTATGTTTGCTCTCTCATCATATGATTCTGAGTCAGCTTCAGACGAGTCAGAGTCATCCCATGTAGCCATGAGACTCTTCTTCTTTTCCCTTCCAAACTTCTTTTTGGGCTTTTCCCTCTAAAGCTTTGGACAGTCACTCTTGTAGTGTCCTTGCTCGTTGCATTCATAGCAGATGATGTCCTTGGTGTTTGGCTTTCTGCTTCTTGAAGAGCCTTCAGATCGTCTGTATCCAGTGCGTGTGCCATGCAGTATGGCTCAGAAGGTTGATAAGCAAGATGGAGCTAAAACAGGAAGGTCCAACAATAATACAAGTGGACAATAAATCAACTATCGAATTGACAAAGAATCCAGTGAATCATGAACGAAGCAAACTGTGATCGGTGGAAATAGAACTGACTGTTTTAAAGCTGGTTCGCGAAATGTCGCGGTAAGCAAGAGTCGCCACCGTCTTTTATGTTCTCCAACAAGGAAAGGACAAAAGCACAACAAAATTCCTTTTCGAGATGTTTCTCGGTTCGGGAGGTAGATTATAGAAAGGGAAGGTGTTAGCACCCTTTCTATCCATGGTTATCCATGGGCTCTTAAGTACTTGCTCACTATGTTTTCAAAAATTTGTTTGCTTTTCAAGTGTTTGTGGGTTTTGAAAAAGTTTTGTTTTGAAAACTTCTAGGTAACTCTTGTATCAGTCCTCAAGAGTGTATGAAGTATTTGTTTGAAAACTTTTTGAAAGTGTAGGTGCGAAAAGTTGTTTTTGTTTTTTGAAAGAGCAAGTACCCAGGAGAAATCTACCTACTCTAAAGGAATTAGGCTGTGTAAGAGTCCTTTAGACAATACTATCCCACTATTGAGAAGTAGGTAGCACCGTCGTTGGAGTTTTTCGGGTCAATTCGATTATAGGGACATGTGGTCACCAAAGCAATAGTAGGACGCCTTAGCGGTAACCCTAATGTCCTAGATCCTTTTTCATCCGAGGCAACCGTTTCGAGGCAACTGGATCTTTAGACAGGAGGGCGACCTCTAAAACACCCTATACTTGATGACCACGTCGAGGCAACCAGTGAGGCGTACCCTAGGAGTGGCATGTGCATGTGTGTTGTTTCAGTTTAAATTATCTTTGAACATGCATCATTGTGAGCTACAGATTGATTTTATTTTTCATACAAGTCTTGTCATGCATAATTAACAGTTTAATAATTTGCGGGAAATAAAGTGCAGAAGGTAAATCTACACTATTACAAGGCGCTGGTGTATACATCGCCAAAAACATAACCCTTTGGAAAATAAATGCGAGAAAATAAAAGAAAGCGGTAAAAGCCCTAATTAACTATTACATCCTCAAAGCAGTTACATAAATATAATCAAAATAATGAATTAAAATAAATATGCGCGCGAAAGAAGTTGAATCGGGACGTCCTTAGGGTTTTGACCCTTTTTGAGAAAAGAATTGAATTGGTCCTTTTTTTGTTGCAGTTAAATTAAATATTAAACCTAATTTACTAATTAATTAAATAATTAAAAGAAAAAGTGTTTTTTATGTTTTTTATGTTTTTTATGTTTTAATGAAAATAAAATAAAAGGAATTAAAATTTTCAAAAGAAACACCTAATTCTATGTTCATTTTATTTATTAAAAAAATGTCAAAGTTAACCTAATTAACTAAATTAATTAATTCACATTTATTTACAAAATAATGATTAATAGTGAAAATAATAATAAATAATATTTACATTTTTCAGAATTTGTTATGAAAATAATTTGTTAGGTTAATTAAATAATAATAATAATAATAGTTAATAAAAAATAATTAAATAGAAAATATAAAAGAGGAAAAATGAGAAACAAAACCCTGGGGGTGTTGGGCCCAGATGGAGGTATGCTAGCAATTCCTGGCCCATTAGGCTCAAGCCCTGTTGACTTTCTGACTTGTCCAGACATGCATTGACTGGAGAGTATCATGGTCATCCACTCACGACCTTCAGATTTATGCTTGAGGACACATGACAGATTGATGATTGACGCGCATGGTAGAATGCTTTGAGGATGCCTGCATGGGAACCTGTAAGGAAAAATATTAGAAACGTTTGGGTGGACCTGGGGATCGAACCCAGGTCCCAAGGATACACAGCCACATCACCTTCCACCAAGCCACTTGAACGCCTTTGTTAATATAATAACCCACAATGAATATATTAAACAATTAATCCATATCCTGTAAGGACATGAAAACGCGCGCTGCTTTTGAATTATCCAATCAGGCATTAGCACGTCATCGTCTTCTTCACTAAACCTGCAAAACAAAGATTAAATAGCGGGGGTTTTCAACCCCCACAAATTGTATCGACCAAAAATAGCGAATAGGCGTAGGATGAATATAAATTGTTCGCAAGATGTCCAGTATGTTCGTCTTGTTCAGACGGTTTCAATCATAGGTCTCTTGAGGCTTAATTTTTCCTAAATAATAAAGCCCCAATTTTAGAGCTTGGAAAACCTAGAAATCATTCATGGTGGTTTATGATTCAGGACGTTTCAAGGCAATTAACTCACACCATTAGCTTCCTGTGGACTCATACAATACAAAACAAACAACAAATCGTGTTAATGATGCATGAACAATGAATTTCGATTCTGAGAAAATTATGCAAACCGTACGACTATTCTTGGCGTTTCCTTGAGTTCTAGCACGTGATTTTGATCCCTACACGTTCCTGGGGATCTATGCAATGTGTTTGAATCCTCAAATTGCTTTGAAAGGGCCTGGAACTTTGAAAACAGTTTTGGCTTTTTTCTTGATTTTTCAATATTGGTTATGGCTCTGTATGCAGCAATCTCACGTGAATGGCATTAGGGTTCACTTGTGCATATGTAATAGAATGGAATTAGGTTAAGTCTTGGCCCAAAGATCCATTGCATTGATGTTTCAATATTTGATTTCCAATCACATCTTTTTGCATCTTTTTGATTGAGAAAACTTGCCAACTTTGGATATTCTTGTCTCTTTGATTGGCACACGAAATCTCCAGCTTGTCTTGAGCTTGTTTGCTTCACAAAAAGATTTGAAAACCATATCTTTGAATTTCCTATATTTTAAATCAATTAAATGAATTAATATTAATAAAAAATCCAATTAATTAATAAAAATAAGAAAATAAACTCAAATAGGCTTGATGGGTCGTGCATAGGCCTTGGACAAAGTTTCAAGAAGAAATTTGAGGCCCATTAGCAAAAATGATGTGTTTTGAGCAAAGTTGACTTTTGCAAATTCATAAAAATTTCCCAACTTCTCCAATGCATATCTTGCTCAATTTGGATCCTATGAACATGTTCTTGGACATTTTGGAAAGGTCTTGAAGTCCTCTAACCAATGCCTTTGGTCTCATGTCATTTGGATTTACCAATCTCAAGTTATGGTCTTTGACTTAAAATGCCTTTTTGTTGACTTTTGAAATTGACCTATAATGTAGAAATTGATAACTTTTTGTGAGAGAATTTCTTGGACTTGGAATGTTAAGATGAGTTGTAGGAAATTTCATCCCCTTCAAAATGAGCATTGGATGAGATTTTTCTGATGAACCATGAAAATGTTATGCCCTGGTCAAGTTACAGTTGACTTTTCAGCTGTCCAAAAATAGCAACTTTTGCATCTTTGATGATTTTTGAGCCATGCTTGTGGAATCATGATCAAGACTTGATCAAATGATGATTGTGGACTCAAAATAAGATGTTGACCAAATTGTTTGACTTTTGACTGCAAAATGACCATTTTACCCCTGTAGTTGATTGTGAAGCAAATGAAGCTTTTGACTGTGGAATTTGGCACTGTGAGTCTTGAGACTTGACATGTATATGCTTGACAATGTATATAGGCCTATGGGACTTGATTGAGCCTTTGAAAACCTAAAATTCCTTGTAAGAACAAAAACCCTAATTTTGACTGGCTTTGGAGGCATTTGGACTGTGCAATCTTTGAGAAATCTTGAACCATTTGAAGATGACTTTTGACAAACTTTGAAGAATATGGGAGGGCAAATTTTGGGGTACAACAGTTACCCCTGTTCAATCTTCTTAGACCTGAGGATGTAGATTGGCTTGCGTGCCTTTCGTGATCCGAAGGTGGAAGATGATTGAACACTAAAGTGCCCAGAAATTTGCACTCGCATAATGTAATATCAGCAATGTGATGTCGGGAATGGGCATACAGATGCCATTTGGAGAGATGGTGGATGGGAGGATGGGCTTATAGATGCCATCTGGAGATGTGACAGAACCTCGTCGGGAATGGGCTTATAGATGCCATTTGGAAATGTAATGGATAGTTGTGGAGATGGGCTTAAAAGATGCCATCTGAAGGTGTCGATCGCGTAAGAGATTCCTTAGCGAGAACTTGCGTACCTGAGAAAGAAAGATAATTTCCTGGCCTATTACAGGGGTTGATCTTCAAACTTTTCATGCAGATATGCCCTGGCTAGATACAGGTATCGAATCTATAATCAATTGCTCACAGATATGCCCTGGCTAGATACAGGTATCGAACCTGGAAACTCTTCATGCAGATATACCCTGGCTAGATACAGGTATCGAATCCACAATCAATCGCTCACAGATATGCCCTGGCTAGATACAAGTATCGAATCTGGAATTAGTCGCCCACAGATATGCCCTGGCTAGATACAAGTATCGAATCTGGAACAAGTCGTCTACAGATATGCCCTGGCTGGATACAGGTATCGAATATCTAAACTCTTCATGCAGATATGCCCTGGCTAGATACAGGTATCGAATCTACAATCAATCACTCACAGATATGACCTGGCTAGATACAGGTATCGAATCTGGAATTAGTCGTCTACAGATATGCCCTGGCTGGATATAGGTATCGAATCTGTAAACTCTTCATGCAGATATGCCCTGGCTGGATACAGGTATCGAATCTACAATCAATCGCTCATAGATATGCCCTGGCTAGATACAGGTATCGAATCTGGAATTAGTCGTCTACAGATATGCCCTGGCTGGATACAGGTATCGAATCTCTAAACTCTTCATGAAGATATGCCCTGGCTAGATACAGGTATCGAATCTACAATCAATCACTCACAGATATGCCCTGGCTAGATACAGGTATCGAATCTGGAATTAGTCGTCTACAGATATGCCCTGGCTGGATACAGGTATCGAATCTCTAAACTCTTCATGTAGATATGCCCTGGCTAGATACAGGTATCGAATCCACAATCAATCGCTCACAGATATGCCCTGGCTAGATACATGTATCGAATCTGGAACTGGTCGTCTACAGATATGCGCTGGCTGGATACAGGTATCGAATCTCTAAACTCTTCATGCAGACATGCCCTGGCTAGATACAGGTATCGAATCCACAATTAATCGCTCACAGATATGCCTTGGTTAGATACAGGTATCGAATCTGGAACAAGTCGTCTACAGATATGCCCTGGCTGGATACAGGTATCGAATATCTAAACTCTTCATGCAGATATGCCCTGGCTGGATACAGGTATCGAATCCATAATTAATCGCTCACAGATATGCCCTGGCTAGATACAGGTATCAAATCTGGAACTGCGAAAATTGATGGTAATCGTCTTTTAATTGACCTTTTCCTAAAAAGGCAAAACATTAGTTGTATGCAATGTCATGATGTATGAAATGCATGATGTCATGAGATCGTGTCGTATGCACTTTATCATGTATTTAAGCAGGATGTATGAAATGTGAAATGTCTATGAATGTATTTTCTTCTGGGAATATAAATCCTTGACGCATGCCGAGAGCTTGTTAAATCCTGGGTTGATGTTGAAGAGTAGAGTTCTTCGTTTCCGCTGGGGATGATGATTGCAAGAATAAACCGGTAGGAGAAGATGACTCCGTTGGGGAATAAACTTGTTGGAGAAATTACTCTGCAGGGAAATACTCTGTGGGGAAGAGATACTTTGCTGAGAATTTGATGATAACTCCGCTGGGGATTCCGTTGATGAGTTTTGTTGGAGGATTTGATGAACTCCGCTAGGGATAGGAAGAACTTCGCCGAGGACGATCTTTCCATTGTAATTAGCTGAGGATAACCCAATTATAGGCTCTGGTGGGGAATAACCTCTGAACATGGTCGGGGAGAGATACGTTGGTACTCTGCAGGGGAACAAGCTTCCAGAATCTACTAGGGATAAGCTTCCAGAATCTACTGGGGAGATGGATTCAACTCTCCTAGGGAGACTTTTTGGACTGCACTGGGGAATGGCTCCACTGGGGTGTCTGGTATTCCGCCGGGGAACAATCTTATATTAAGACTGCCGGGGATGCTTGCTGAGGAATATATGCATATTCCGCTGGGGAATATTGTGCCTTTCCGGGGATATCCAACTTCCTTAAGGCTGATAGTAGGCTAACTCTGATTGGGGAGAGTATTGTTGACTTGCTGGAGATACTGTGCCTTTTCGGGCTGATTGGGAGACCAACTCTGCTTGGGGGAGAGTATGGCTGGATCTTGTCTTACTCTGCGGGGAGTGAAGGTATCTTGGTTACATTCTTCAGCTGAACTTACCTTAGTACCTTGGTGGACAGAGCAACTAGATCGCTTAGACAATTCTTATTGCCCTTGTTTCTGTGGGAGAAGGTACCTGTGGAGGTGCTTGATAACTATCGATTGACAGATCTTCTTCTGGTAGGCAAGTGACGAGATGACGAGACATAGTCGTACGCTTTGATCCATAACTTTTGCCTGGACCGCCCTTTCGGGTTTTCAATCCATCGTGATACCCATTTTTGCCCAAGCCGCCTTTTCAGGTTTTCGACTTGCTGGGTGTACAGATTTTTTTATTATTTTCATCCCTTATTTTTGCCCGAGCCCTTTTGGTTCGCCGGGAAGCCCTTATTTTTGCCTAGGTGTGTCAACCTAACGGGTCTTTAATTATGCGCAGTATTTTTTTCGACTATGTTCATTCCCTCAGGATGTAGAGAGGTGTCACTGTCAGTAGTGTTGTGTTGCCATACCATCAGAAGATGTTTTACCATGCAAGATTCGTTGCTGGAATTCATGTCCAATGCCCCAAGCGACTCAGGCGGAGATTTGCCCCTGGCTATTTGGCATTTTGAGAGATTCCCTGAATCTTGACTTAACGGCCCCAGATGACAGATGATGATCATGCCGTGTCCCTTGATTGGAAGTGTTGCTCCACTTGAGGTGACTCTCTTTGTTGAGAAGATTTTTGTTCACAAGATATTCATCGTGCGAATTTCTCTGCTGTTTGAACAAATAGTCATATGCAAACAATGTTATTTAAGAATGCAAAAGCTTATGTCTGTCTTGAAGTTTTTGAAAATGCAGTTTTCAGTAAAACAAGCGAATTTTGTAAAATGTGATGTCAACTCAAGATTTTACAGCGAGCCTTAAGGAGTCAGGATACCTTTTGTAACAGTATGCTTTCGAACTAACCCATGCTTCAGCTAGGACTTTTAAGGGTTGTAACGTGGCCTGGTTCACGGTTTAAGAAACAAAGGATAAAGGCTCAAATTTTGTTTGTACCCACCCGTTCTTCGTGATGTTCTTCGATCCTAAACTCAGTTAATCATGCATTTATATCCTCTTTGAATCTTTGCTCTGATATTCCGGTGATGGTTCGGATACTGAAAGTTTATTTTGAACAGGCAGTCATTTCTTTTTGTTGAGGGTTTGTATGACTTCTTTCTTTTTGATTTGATTATCCCTATTTTTTGCCTGAACTGTTTCTTTTATGATTACAGTCAGCGGGATGCCCCAGTTTTGTGTAAGTCTCCTTCGTAGGTTTAGACTTATTGGGTTTTTATTTCTGAGAGATAATGACTGCCTGTCTTTACGATTATAGGGAACCATCACTATCTTTTTGTCTCGGAAGGACTTCTTTGATGTCATTCATTGTGCATCTAGATTAACTGAGAGAACTACCCTGCCCCAGGTTATAATTAAGGGTTTTAATTTTCGAAAAGAAAAACTCCAACTTCTTTGGCTCAGAGGGGTTGACGAGGGATTATCTTTCTTATAACTCCAGTGTTTAGGATTTGAAACAATGCCTGTACCTCATCAGCGGGGTCTGTTCAAAAGCATACTGTAAAGATCGTGGTATCGTTTTCGTCATCCTCCCTCAAAAGGCTTAGAATTATTAATCGAGAGTTTGAACATCACAAAAAATGAAAGCAGTTTGAATATAGCGAAGGCGAATATATTGATTCAAAACAGACATATGTGATGCATTAATGAAATAACAACGTTTGACATGAATAAATGTTTAATCAATCAAAGAAAAATACAACTTGAACATTCGAATGAACAAAAGTTTTCTAGTCTCAAGACTTGTCACTTCAAATGGTGAACCTTGGAGGGATGGTAGAAAAACTCAGCCCGACCACCTTGGGTGAATTCCACTGCTCCTTCATCAATCAGGTCCTGGATCTTGTTCTTCAGAGTCCAACAATGGTTTGTGTCGTGTTTCGGGCTGTCAGAATGGTAAGTGCAGCGGGTGTTGGGGTTGTACCTTAAAGGTGTAGTGTTCGGATTCTTAGGAGGGTCCCTTAGAGTTACCAAATTCAACCTCAACATGTGTTATAAAGCTTGAGACGGCGACACATTGAGCTTGGTGAATTGCCTCCTAGGCTTGTCTGGCTTGCTCTAATCAACCCGTTGTTCTTGGCGAGGTCGTTGTTGGACCTGTGAAGTAGTAGCAGCTTGGAGAGGTCTATTCACTGAACCAAACCTTTGACTTCTTGGAGGCTGATTACCGGTTTGGTCCCCAGCCTTGACTACTTGCTTCATACTGTCTTGCTGAAGCTGATTGATCACAGTTCTCAACTCTTCTTGCTCCCGAGCTAGGCCTTGGATAAGGGCCATCTGCCCCAGCATCTGAGTTTTCATTGCATCTACCTCAGCTTGCAAATGTTTCAGTCGTTCATCCTTATCGTCTTCAGGGCTGTTCCTGACCAAAGTCCCCCTGAGGAGTGTTCTCAACTCTTCCTGCCCCTTGGATAGGCTTAGGAAGATTTCCCTGAACTGAGTCTCTTGAGTATAGAGATCCTGGTGGTTTTGTTGGAAAGCCATGGCTGAAATAAACAGCGAAGAAGGTAAGTGACCTGTAACAAGGGTACCTGTTATGCAATGATGTGTATGTATGCATGCAATGTTTTCAAGGATCTCGCAGGGTAAACAGGAAAATTGTCAGAATTTGAATTCGGTAGCTTGATTGAAGGCACTTCATGTTGTTGAGAGTCCTTCTTCAAGAGTCAAAGCTCACCATATCAAGTGGGTCATAGCCCCTGACTCAAGGTATCATGTTTTGATCTCCAAACAACCTTGGCTAGAGGAAAATAAATCCCCTTTGCCCCTTGCTAGACAGTTGGTTCATCATGACCTGCATCACAGACCATTGAGATCCTTGAAATGGGTTAGTCCTTATGCAGGATGCATGCAATGGTATGATGGTTTGATGTTATGCTATGCATGGAGTGATGTAAGTAAACCCTGTTATAAACCCAGATTAAGGACTGTAAACAAAACCTGCAAGGAACTCATGTGTCAGGTAACAAGTATGCAAGTAGTCAAGTTTGAAGGCACACAAGTCACACAAGACAGCCCTTAGAGTTTAGGCCAGCATGAAGTTTAGGTACTACCCTCTTGAAGTTGGTGGGCTCAAAACCTGTCCTATCAAAAGTAACCGGGTTTTAAGGAGCTCAATATCATTGGATTGTTTTCTGTGTTCATTGTTTTGATTTAGCCACTGAACTGGCGATCAAAATATTCCAAGAAAACAATCCTCAATGAGTGTAGTATCGAGTATCTACCAACTTCGAACTGCGCCAAAGTCGGTCATCTCACTACCCTTAAAGAGGCCAGGATGGTCAAGTAAGGTTCCTAGGTCAGTTGATGCTTCACGACACCACGCGGCGGCCCCGTACTCTCCTTGACTTGACTCAAGGGTTACCGGTACTCACCAAAGTGCCACATCAACGTAGCAACTGCTTCAACCGTGTCGGTATACCCCGCACAGTTCCCTCACAGTTTGTTGCTACTTCTAAAAGGTATCCCCCAGATCCGGGTTAGGATCTATGAAACTCCAAGGCAAACCCACAATATTAAAGCAAACAAAGCAAGCAATTGAAAACATAAGAGTGGTCTAATCCTAAGGTACACCTCACATATTAAGTATCCCCAGCAGAGTCGCCAGTTCTGTGATCGGTGGAAATAGAACTGAATGTTTTAAAGCTGGTTCGCGAAATGTCGCGGTAAGCAAGAGTCACCACCGTCTTTTATGTTCTCCAACAAGGAAAGGACAAAAGCACAAAAAAATTCCTTTTCGAGATGTTTCTCGGTTCGGGAGGTAGATTATAGAAAAGGAAGGTGTTAGAACCCTTTCTATCCATGGTTATCCATGGGATCTTAGGTACTTGCTCACTATGTTTTCAAAAATTTGTTTGCTTTTCAAGTGTTTGTGGGTTTTGAAAAAGTTTCGTTTTGAAAACTTCTAGGTAACTCTTGTATCAGTCCTCAAGAGTGTATGAAGTATTTGTTTGAAATTTTTTTGAAAGTGTAGGTGCGAAAAGTTGTTTTTGTTTTTTGAAAGAGAAAGTACCCAGGAGAAATCTACCTACTCTAAAGGAATTAGGCTGTGTAAGAGTCCTTTAGACAGTACTATCCCACTATTGAGAAGTAGGTAGCACCGTCGTTGGAGTCTTTCGGGTCAATTCGATTATAGGGACATGTGGTCACCAAAGCAATAGTAGGACGCCTTAGCAGTAACCCTAATGTCCTAGATCCTTTTTCATCCGAGGCAACCGTTTCGTGGCAATTGGATCTTTAGACAGGAGGGCGACCTCTAAAACACCCTATACTTGATGACCACGTCAAGGCAACCAGTGAGGCGTACCCTAGGAGTGGCATATGCATGTGTGTTGTTTCAGTTTAAATTATCTTTGAACATGCATCATTGTGAGCTACAGATTGATTTTATTTTTCATACAAGTCTTGTCATGCATAATTAACAGTTTAATAATTTGCGGGAAATAAAGTGCAGAAGGTAAATCTACGCTATTACAAGGCGCAGGTGTATACATCGCCAAAAACATAACCCTTTGGAAAATAAATGCGAGAAAATAAAAGAAAACGGTAAAAGCCCTAATTAACTATTACATCCTCAAAGCAGTTACATAAATATAATCAAAATAATGAATTAAAATAAATATGCGCGCGAAAGAAGTTGAATCGGGACGTCCTTAGGGTTTTGACCCTTTTTGAGAAAAGAATTGAATTGGTCCTTTTTTTGTTGCAGTTAAATTAAATATTAAACCTAATTTACTAATTAATTAAATAATTAAAAGAAAAAGTGTTTTTTATGTTTTTTATGTTTTAATGAAAATAAAATAAAAGGAATTAAAATTGTCAAAAGAAACACCTAATTCTATGTTCATTTTATTTATTAAAAAAAATGTCAAAGTTAACCTAATTAACTAAATTAATTAATTCACATTTATTTACAAAATAATGATTAATAGTGAAAATAATAATAAATAATATTTACATTTTTCAGAATTTGTTATGAAAATAATTTGTTAGGTTAATTAAATAATAATAATAATAATAGTTAATAAAAAATAATTAAATAGAAAATATAAAAGAGGAAAAATGAGAAACAAAACCCTGGGGGTGTTGGGCCCAGATGGAGGTATGCTAGCAATTCCTGGCCCATTAGGCTCAAGCCCTGTTGACTTTCTGACTTGTCCAGGCATGCATTGACTGGAGAGTATCATGGTCATCCACTCACGACCTTCAGATTTATGCTTGAGGACACATGACATATTGATGATTGACGCGCATGGTAGAATGCTTTGAGGATGCCTGCATGGGAACCTGTAAGGAAAAATATTAGAAACGTTTGGGTGGACCTGGGGATCGAACCCAGGTCCCAAGAATACACAGCCACATCACCTTCCACCAAGCCACTTGAACGCCATTGTTAATATAATAACAAACAATGAATGTATTAAACAATTAATCCATATCCTGTAAGGACATGAAAACGCGCGCTGCTTTTGAATTATCCAATCAGGCATTAGCACGTCATCGTCTTCTTCACTAAACCTGCAAAACAAAGATTAAATAGCGGGGGTTTTCAACCCCCACAAATTGTATCGACCAAAAATAGCGAATAGGCGTAGGATGAATATAAATTGTTCGCGAGATGTCCAGTATGTTCGTCTTGTTCAGACGGTTTCAATCATAGGTCTCTTGAGGCTTAATTTTTCCTAAATAATAAAGCCCCAATTATAGAGATTGGAAAACCTAGAAATCATTCATGGTGGTTTATGATTCAGGACGTTTCAAGGCAATTAACTCACACCATTAGCTTCCTGTGGACTCATACAATACAAAACAAACAACAAATCGTGTTAATGATGCATGAACAATGAATTTCGATTCTGAGAAAATTATGCAAACCGTACGACTATTCTTGGCGTTTCCTTGAGTTCTAGCACGTGATTTTGATCCCTACACGTTCCTGGGGATCTATGCAATGTGTTTGAATCCTCAAATTGCTTTGAAAGGGCCTGGAACTTTGAAAATAGTTTTGGCTTTTTTCTTGATTTTTCAATATTGGTTATGGCTCTGTATGCAGCAATCTCACGTGAATGGCATTAGGGTTCACTTGTGCATATGTAATAGAATGGAATTAGGTTAAGTCTTGGCCCAAAGATCCATTGCATTGATGTTTCAATATTTGATTTCCAATCACATCTTTTTGCATCTTTTTGATTGAGAAAACTTGCCAACTTTGGATATTCTTGTCTCTTTGATTGGCACACGAAATCTCCAGCTTGTCTTGAGCTTGTTTGCTTCACAAAAAGATTTGAAAACCATATCTTTGAATTTCCTATATTTTAAATCAATTAAATGAATTAATATTAATAAAAAATCCAATTAATTAATAAAAATAAGAAAATAAACTCAAATAGGCTTGATGGGTCGTGCATAGGCCTTGGACAAAGTTTCAAGAAGAAATTTGAGGCCCATTAGCAAAAATGATGTGTTTTGAGCAAAGTTGACTTTTGCAAATTCATAAAAATTTCCCAACTTCTCCAATGCATATCTTGCTCAATTTGGATCCTATGAACATGTTCTTGGAAATTTTGGAAAGGTCTTGAAGTCCTCTAACAAATGCCTTTGGTCTCATGTCATTTGGATTTACCAATCTCAAGTTATGGTCTTTGACTTAAAATGCCTTTTTGTTGACTTTTGAAATTGACCTATAATGTAGAAATTGATAACTTTTTGTGAGAGAATTTCTTGGACTTGGAATGTGAAGATGAGTTGTAGGAAATTTCATCCCCTTAAAAATGAGCATTGGATGAGATTTTTCTGATGAACCATGAAAATGTTATGCCCTGGTCAAGTTACAGTTGACTTTTCAGCTGTCCAAAAATAGCAACTTTTGCATCTTTGATGATTTTTGAGCCATGCTTGTGGAATCATGATCAAGACTTGATCAAATGATGATTGTGGACTCAAAATAAGATGTTGACCAAATTGTTTGACTTTTGACTGCAAAATGACCATTTTACCCCTGCAGTTGATTGTGAAGCAAATGAAGCTTTTGACTGTGGAATTTGGCACTGTGAGTCTTGAGACTTGACATGTATATGCTTGACAATGTATATAGGCCTATGGGACTTGATTGAGCCTTTGAAAACCTCAAATTCCTTGTAAGAACAAAAACCCTAATTTTGACTGGCTTTGGAGGCATTTGGACTGTGCAATCTTTGAGAAAACTTGAACCATTTGAAGATGACTTTTGACAAACTTTGAAGAATATGGGAGGGCAAATTTTGGGGTACAACAGTTACCCCTGTTCAATCTTCTTAGACCTGAGGATGTAGATTGGCTTGCGTGCCTTTCGTGATCCGAAGGTGGAAGATGATTGAACACTAAAGTGCCTAGAAATTTGCACTCGCATAGTGTAATATCAGCAATGTGATGTCGGGAATGGGCTTACAGATGCCATTTGGAGAGATGGTGGATAGGAGGATGGGCTTATAGATGCCATCTGGAGATGTGACAGAACCTCGTCGGGAATGGGCTTATAGATGCCATTTGGAAATGTAATGGATAGTTGTGGAGATGGGCTTAAAAGATGCCATCTGAAGGTGTCGATCGCATAAGAGATTCCTTAGCGAGAACTTGCGTACCTGAGAAAGAAAGATAATTTCCTGGCCTGTTACAGGGGTTGATCTTCAAACTTTTCATGCAAATATGCCCTGGCTAGATACAGGTATCAAATCTATAATCAATTGCTCACAGATATGCCCTGGCTAGATACAGGTATCGAACCTGGAAACTCTTCATGCAGATATACCCTGGCTAGATACAGGTATCGAATCCACAATCAATCGCTCACAGATATGCCCTGGCTAGATACAAGTATCGAATTTGGAATTAGTCGCCCACAGATATGCCCTGGCTAGATACAAGTATCGAATCTGAAACAAGTCGTCTACAGATATGCCCTGGCTAGATACAGGTATCGAATATCTAAACTCTTCATGCAGATATGCCCTGGCTAGATACAGGTATCGAATCTACAATCAATCACTCACAGATATGACCTGGCTAGATACAGGTATCGAATCTGGAATTAGTCGTCTACAGATATGCCCTGGCTGGATATAGGTATCGAATCTGTAAACTCTTCATGCAGATATGCCCTGGCTGGATACAGGTATCGAATCTACAATCAATTGCTCATAGATATGCCCTGGCTAGATACAGGTATCGAATCTGGAATTAGTCGTCTACAGATATTCCCTGGCTGGATACAGGTATCGAATCTCTAAACTCTTCATGCAGATATGCCCTGGCTAGATACATGTATCGAATCTACAATCAATCACTCACAGATATGCCCTGGCTAGATACAGGTATCGAATCTGGAATTAGTCGTCTACAGATATGCCCTGGCTGGATACAGGTATCGAATCTCTAAACTCTTCATGTAGATATGCCCTGGCTAGATACAGGTATCGAATCCACAATCAATCGCTTACAGATATGCCCTGGCTAGATACATGTATCGAATCTGGAACTGGTCGTCTACAGATATGCGCTGGCTGGATACAGGTATCGAATCTCTAAACTCTTCATGCAGACATGCCCTGGCTAGATACAGGTATCGAATCCACAATTAATCGCTCACAGATATGCCTTGGTTAGATACAGGTATCGAATCTGGAACAAGTCGTCTACAGATATGCCCTGGCTGGATACAGGTATCGAATCTCTAAACTCTTCATGCAGATATGCCATGGCTGGATACAGGTATCGAATCCATAATTAATCGCTCACAGATATGCCCTGGCTAGATACAGGTATCAAATCTGGAACTTCGAAAATTGATGGTAATCGTCTTTTGATTGACCTTTTCCTGAAAAGGCAAAACATTAGTTGTATGCAATGTCATGATGTATGAAATGCATGATGTCATGAGATCGTGTCGTATGCACTTTATCATGTATTTAAGCAGGATGTATGAAATGTGAAATGTCTATGAATGTATTTTCTTCTGGGAAAATAAATCCTTGACGCATGCCAGGAGCTTGTTAAATCCTGGGCTGATGTTGAAGAGTAGAGTTCTTCGTTTCCGCTGGGGATGATGATTGCAAGAATAAACCGGTAGGAGAAGATGACTCCGTTGGGGAATAAACTTGTTGGAGAAATTACTCTGCGGGGAAATACTCTGTGGGGAAGAGATACTTTGCTGAGAATTTGATGATAACTCCGCTGGGGATTCCGTTGATGAGTTTTGTTGGAGGATTTGATGAACTCCGCTAGGGATAGGAAGAACTTCGCCGAGGACGATCTTTCCATTGTAATTAGCTGAGGATAACCCAGTTATAGGCTCTGGTGGGGAATAACCTCTGAACATGGTCGGGGAGAGATACGTTGGTACTCTGCGGGGGAACAAGCTTCCAGAACCTACTAGGGATAAGCTTCCAGAATCTACTGGGGAGATTGATTCAACTCTCCTAGGGAGACTTTTTGGACTGCACTGGGGAATGGCTCCATTGGGGTGTCTGGTATTCCGCCGGGGAACAATCTTATATTAAGACTGCCGGGGATGCTTGCTGAGGAATATATGCATATTCCGCTGGGAAATATTGTGCCTTTCCGGGGATATCCAACTTCCTTAAGGCTGGTAGTAGGCTAACTCTGCTTGGGGAGAGTATTGTTGACTTGCTGGAGATACTGTGCCTTTTCAGGCTGATTGGGAGACCAACTCTGCTTGGGGGAGAGTATGGATGGATCTTGTCTTACTCTGCGGGGAGTGAAGGTATCTTGGTTACATTCTTCAGCTGAACTTACCTTAGTACCTTGGTGGACAGAGCAACTAGATCACTTAGACAATTCTTATTGCCCTTGTTTCTGTGGGAGAAGGTACCTGTGGAGGTGCTTGATAACTATCGATTGACAGATCTTCTTCTGGTAGGCAAGTGACGAGATGACGGGACATAGTCGTACGCTTTGATCCATAACTTTTGCCTGGACCGCCCTTTCGGGTTTTCAGTCCATCGTGATATCCATTTTTGCCCAAGCCGCCTTTTCAGGTTTTCGACTTGCTGGGTGTACAGATTTTTTTATTATTTTCATCCCTTATTTTTGCCCGAACCCTTTTGGTTCGCCGGGAAGCCCTTATTTTTGCCTAGGTGTGTCAACCTAACGGGTCTTTAATTATGCGCAGTATTTTTTCCGACTATGTTCATTCCCTCAGGATGTAGAGAGGTGTCACTGTCAGTAGTGTTGTGTTGCCATACCATCAGAAGATGTTTGACCATGCAAGATTCGTTGCTGGAATTCATGTCCAATGCCCCAAGCGACTCAGGCGGAGATTTGCCCCTGGCTATTTGGCATTTTGAGAGATTCCCTGAATCTTGACTTAACGGCCCCAGATGACAGATGATGATCATGCCGTGTCCCTTGATTGGAAGTGTTGCTCCACTTGAGGTGACTCTCTTTGTTGAGAAGATTTTTGTTCACAAGATATTCATCGTGCGAATTTCTCTGCTGTTTGAACAAATAGTCATATGCAAACAATGTTATTTAAGAATGCAAAAGCTTATGTCTGTCTTGAAGTTTTTGAAAATGCAGTTTTCAGTAAAACAAGCGAATTTTGTAAAATGTGATGTCAACTCAAGATTTTACAGCGAGCCTTAAGGAGTCAGGATACCTTTTGTAACAGTATGCTTTCGAACTAACCCATGCTTCAGCTAGGACTTTTAAGGGTTGTAACGTGGCCTAGTTCACGGTTTAAGAAACAAAGGATAAAGGCTCAAATTTTGTTTGTACCCACCCGTTCTTCGTGATGTTCTTCGATCCTAAACTCAGTTAATCATGCATTTAGATCCTCTTTGAATCTTTGCTCTGATATTCCGGTGATGGTTCGGATACTGAAAGTTTATTTTGAACAGGCAGTCATTTCTTTTTGTTGAGGGTTTGTATGACTTCTTTCTTTTTGATTTGATTATCCCTATTTTTTGCCTGAACTGTTTCTTTTATGATTACAGTCAGCGGGATGCCCCAGTTTTGTGTAAGTCTCCTTCATAGGTTTAGACTTATTGGGTTTTTATTTCTGAGAGATAATGACTGCCTGTCTTTACGATTATAGGGAACCATCACTATCTTTTTGTCTCGGAAGGACTTCTTTGATGTCATTCATTGTGCATCTGGATTAATTGAGAGAACTACCCTGCCCCAGGTTATAATTAAGGGTTTTAATTTTCGAAAAGAAAAACTCCAACTTCTTTGGCTCAGAGGGGTTGACGAGGGATTATCTTCCTTATAACTCCAGTGTTTAGGATTTGAAACAATGCCTGTACCTCATCAGCGGGGTCTGTTCAAAAGCATACTGTAAAGATCGTGGTATCGTTTTCGTCATCCTCCCTCAAAAGGCTTAGAATTATTAATCGAGAGTTTGAACATCACAAAAAATGAAAGCAGTTTGAATATAGCGAAGGCGAATATATTGATTCAAAACAGACATATGTGATGCATTAATGAAATAACAACGTTTGACATGAATAAATGTTTAAACAATCAAAGAAAAATACAACTTGAACATTCGAATGAACAAAAGTTTTCTAGTCTCAAGACTTGTCACTTCAAATGGTGAACCTTGGAGGGATGCTAGAAAAACTCAGCCCGACCACCTTGGGTGAATTCCACTGCTCCTTCATCAATCAGGTCCTGGATCTTGTTCTTCAGAGTCCAACAATGGTTTGTGTCGTGTTTCGGGCTGTCAGAATGGTAAGTGCAGCGGGCGTTGGGGTTGTACCTTAAAGGTGTAGTGTTCGGATTCTTAGGAGGGTCCCTTAGAGTTACCAAATTCAACCTCAACATGTGTTGTAAAGCTTGAGACGGCGACACATTGAGCTTGGTGAATTGCCTCCTAGGCTTGTCTGGCTTGCTCTAATCAACCCGTTGTTCTTGGCGAGGTCGTTGTTGGACCTGTGAAGTAGTAGCAGCTTGGAGAGGTCTATTCACTGAACCAAACCTTTGACTTCTTGGAGGCTGATTACCGGTTTGGTCCCCAGCCTTGACTACTTGCTTCCTACTGTCTTGCTGAAGCTGATTGATCACAGTTCTCAACTCTTCTTGCTCCCGAGCTAGGCCTTGGATAAGGGCCATCTGCCCCAGCATCTGAGTTTTCATTGCATCTACCTCAGCTTGCAAATGTTTCAGTCGTTCATCCTTATCGTCTTCAGGGCTGTTCCTGACCAAAGTCCCCCTGAGGAGTGTTCTCAACTCTTCCTGCCCCTTGGATAGGCTTAGGAAGATTTCCCTGAACTGAGTCTCTTGAGTATGGAGATCCTGGTTGTTTTGTTGGAAAGCCATGGCTGAAATAAACAGCGAAGAAGGTAAGTGACCTGTAACAAGGGTACCTGTTATGCAATGATGTGTATGTATGCATGCAATGTTTTCAAGGATCTCGCAGGGTAAACAGGAAAATTGTCAGAATTTGAATTCGGTAGCTTGATTGAAGGCACTTCATGTTGTTGAGAGTCCTTCTTCAAGAGTCAAAGCTCACCATATCAAGTGGGTCATAGCCCCTGACTCAAGGTATCATGTTTTGATCTCCAAACAACCTTGGCTAGAGGAAAATAAATCCCCTTTGCCCCTTGCTAGACAGTTGGTTCATCATGACCTGCATCACAGACCCTTGAGATCCTTGAAATGGGTTAGTCCTTATGCAGGATGCATGCAATGGTATGATGGTTTGATGTTATGCTATGCATGGAGTGATGTAAGTAAACCCTGTTATAAACCCAGATTAAGGACTGTAAACAAAACCTGCAAGGAACTCATGTGTCAGGTAACAAGTATGCAAGTAGTCAAGTTTGAAGGCACACAAGTCACACAAGACAGCCCTTAGAGTTTAGGCCAGCATGAAGTTTAGGTACTACCCTCTTGAAGTTGGTGGGCTCAAAACCTGTCCTATCAAAAGTAACCGGGTTTTAAGGAGCTCAATATCATTGGATTGTTTTCTGTGTTCATTGTTTTGATTTAGCCACTGAACTGGCGATCAAAATATTCCAAGAAAACAATCCTCAATGAGTGTAGTATCGAGTATCTACCAACTTCGAACTGCGCCAAAGTCGGTCATCTCACTACCCTTAAAGAGGCCAGGATGGTCAAGTAAGGTTCCTAGGTCAGTTGATGCTTCACGACACCACGCGGCGGCCCCGTACTCTCCTTGACTTGACTCAAGGGTTACCGGTACTCACCAAAGTGCCACATCAACGTAGCAACTGCTTCAACCGTGTCGGTATACCCCGCACAGTTCCCTCACAGTTTGTTGCTACTTCTAAAAGGTATCCCCCAGATCCGGGTTAGGATCTATGAAACTCCAAGGCAAACCCACAATATTAAAGCAAACAAAGCAAGCAATTGAAAACATAAGAGTGGTCTAATCCTAAGGTACACCTCACATATTAAGTATCCCCAGCAGAGTCGCCAGTTCTGTGATCGGTGGAAATAGAACTGAATGTTTTAAAGCTGGTTCGCGAAATGTCGCGGTAAGCAAGAGTCACCACCGTCTTTTATGTTCTCCAACAAGGAAAGGACAAAAGCACAAAAAAATTCCTTTTCGAGATGTTTCTCGGTTCGGGAGGTAGATTATAGAAAAGGAAGGTGTTAGCACCCTTTCTATCCATGGTTATCCATGGGCTCTTAGGTACTTGCTCACTATGTTTTCAAAAATTTGTTTGCTTTTCAAGTGTTTGTGGGTTTTGAAAAAGTTCCGTTTTGAAAACTTCTAGGTAACTCTTGTATCAGTCCTCAAGAGTGTATGAAGTATTTGTTTGAAATTTTTTTGAAAGTGTAGGTGCGAAAAGTTGTTTTTGTTTTTTGAAAGAGAAAGTACCCAGGAGAAATCTACCTACTCTAAAGGAATTAGGCTGTGTAAGAGTCCTTTAGACAGTACTATCCCACTATTGAGAAGTAGGTAGCACCGTCGTTGGAGTTTTTCGGGTCAATTCGATTATAGGGACATGTGGTCACCAAAGCAATAGTAGGACGCCTTAGCAGTAACCCTAATGTCCTAGATCCTTTTTCATCCGAGGCAACCGTTTCGAGGCAATTGGATCTTTAGACAGGAGGGTGACCTCTAAAACACCCTATACTTGATGACCACGTCGAGGCAACCAGTGAGGCGTACCCTAGGAGTGGCATATGCATGTGTGTTGTTTCAGTTTAAATTATCTTTGAACATGCATCATTGTGAGCTACGGATTGATTTTATTTTTCATACAAGTCTTGTCATGCATAATTAACAGTTTAATAATTTGCGGGAAATAAAGTGCAGAAGGTAAATCTACGCTATTACAAGGCGCGGGTGTATACATCGCCAAAAACATAACCCTTTGGAAAATAAATGCGAGAAAATAAAAGAAAACGGTAAAATCCCTAATTAACTATTACATCCTCAAAGCAGTTAGATAAATATAATCAAAATAATGAATTAAAATAAATATGCGCGCGAAAGAAGTTGAATCGGGACGTCCTTAGGGTTTTGACCCTTTTTGAGAAAAGAATTGAATTGGTCCTTTTTTTGTTGCAGTTAAATTAAATATTAAACCTAATTTACTAATTAATTAAATAATTAAAAGAAAAAGTGTTTTTTATGTTTTAATGAAAATAAAATAAAAGGAATTAAAATTGTCAAAAGAAACACCTAATTCTATGTTCATTTTATTTATTAAAAAAATGTCAAAGTTAACCTAATTAACTAAATTAATTAATTCACATTTATTTACAAAATAATGATTAATAGTGAAAATAATAATAAATAATATTTACATTTTTCAGAATTTGTTATGAAAATAATTTGTTAGGTTAATTAAATAATAATAATAATAATAGTTAATAAAAAATAATTAAATAGAAAATATAAAAGAGGAAAAATGAGAAACAAAACCCTGGGGGTGTTGGGCCCAGATGGAGGTATGCTAGCAATTCCTGGCCCATTAGGCTCAAGCCCTGTTGACTTTCTGACTTGTCCAGGCATGCATTGACTGGAGAGTATCATGGTCATCCACTCACGATCTTCAGATTTATGCTTGAGGACACATGACAGATTGATGATTGACGCGCATGGTAGAATGCTTTGAGGATGCCTGCATGGGAACCTGTAAGGAAAAATATTAGAAACGTTTGGGTGGACCTGGGGATCGAACCCAGGTCCCAAGGATACACAGCCACATCACCTTCCACCAAGCCACTTGAACGCCTTTGTTAATATAATAACCCACAATGAATATATTAAACAATTAATCCATATCCTGTAAGGACATGAAAACGCGCGCTGCTTTTGAATTATCCAATCAGGCATTAGCACGTCATCGTCTTCTTCACTAAACCTGCAAAACAAAGATTAAATAGCGGGGGTTTTCAACCCCCACAAATTGTATCGACCAAAAATAGCGAATAGGCGTAGGATGAATATAAATTGTTCGCGAGATGTCCAGTATGTTCGTCTTATTCAAACGGTTTCAATCATAGGTCTCTTGAGGCTTAATTTTTCCTAAATAATAAAGCCCCAATTTTAGAGCTTGGAAAACCTAGAAATCGTTCATGGTGGTTTATGATTCAGGACGTTTCAAGGCAATTAACTCACACCATTAGCTTCCTGTGGACTCATACAATACAAAACAAACAACAAATCGTGTTAATGATGCATGAACAATGAATTTCGATTCTGAGAAAATTATGCAAACCGTACGACTATTCTTGGCGTTTCCTGGAGTTCTAGCACGTGATTTTGATCCCTACACGTTCCTGGGGATCTATGCAATGTGTTTGAATCCTCAAATTGCTTTGAAAGGGCCTGGAACTTGGAAAACAGTTTTGGCTTTTTTCTTGATTTTTCAATATTGGTTATGGCTCTGTATGCAACAATCTCACGTGAATGGCATTAGGGTTCACTTGTGCATATGTAATAGAATGGAATTAGGTTAAGTCTTGGCCCAAAGATCCATTGCATTGATGTTTCCATATTTGATTTCCAATCACATCTTTTTGCATCTTTTTGATTGAGAAAACTTGCCAATTTTGGATATTCTTGTCTCTTTGATTGGCACACGAAATCTCCAGCTTGTCTTGAGCTTGTTTGCTTCACAAAAAGATTTGAAAACCATATCTTTGAATTTCCTATATTTTAAATCAATTAAATGAATTAATATTAATAAAAAATCCAATTAATTAATAAAAATAAGAAAATAAACTCAAATAGGCTTGATGGGTCATGCATAGGCCTTGGACAAAGTTTCAAGAAGAAATTTGAGGCCCATTAGCAAAAATGATGTGTTTTGAGCAAAGTTGACTTTTGCAAATTCATAAAAATTTCCCAACTTCTCCAATGCATATCTTGCTCAATTTTGATCCTATGAACATGTTCTTGGACATTTTGGAAAGGTCTTGAAGTCCTCTAACCAATGCCTTTGGTCTCATGTCATTTGGATTTACCAATCTCAAGTTATGGTCTTTGACTTAAAATGCCTTTTTGTTGACTTTTGAAATTGACCTATAATGTAGAATTTGATAAATTTTTGTGAGAGCATTTCTTGGACTTGGAATGTGAAGATGAGTTGTAGGAAATGTCATCCCCTTCAAAATGAGCATTGGATGAGATTTTTCTGATGAACCATGAAAAAGTTATGCCCTGGTCAAGTTACAGTTAACTTTTCAGCTGTCCAAAAATAGCAACTTTTGCATCTTTGATGATTTTTGAGCCATGCTTGTGGAATCATGATCAAGACTTGATCAAATGATGACTGTGGACTCAAAATAAGATGTTGACCAAAATTTTTGACTTTTGACTGCAAAATGACCATTTTACCCCTGCAGTTGATTATGAAGCAAATGAAGCTTTTGACTGTGGAATTTGGCACTGTGAGTCTTGAGACTTGACATGTATATGCTTGACAATGTATATAGGCCTATGGGACTTGATTGAGCCTTTGAAAACCTCAAATTCCTTGTAAGAACAAAAACCCTAATTTTGACTGGCTTATGAGGCATTTGGACTGTGCAATCTTTGAGAAATCTTGAACCATTTAAAGATGACTTTTGACAAACTTTGAAGAATATGGGAGGACAAATTTTAGGGTACAACACAAACACATTGGTGTTCGATTTCACTTCATTCGTGAACATGTGAAGGAGAGAAGTGTCGAATTGAGGCATGTAGCAAGCAAAAACCAAGCAGCAGATATTTTTACAAAACCACTAGCGAAAGAGATCTTCGACGGAGGCAAGAAGATGATAGGAATGCTGGATGGAAGAAACATTTAAGTTTACAGAGAAGTTTTGTTGAGTAAGCTTTAATGTCACTAGTAATAAGTTTTCATATTAAATATGGTAGTAGGAAGATTAAGAACCAATGTAATATGAAAGGACAAAAGTTAGTAAGTTATGATAGTTTTTATTAGTGGCAGTTATCTTTTGGAATTGTAAAAGTCATTGAGTCTATATAAGGACCAAGAATGTATTTTATTTAACAAACAATATAGAAAGGTTTGTCTCTTTCTCAAAATAAACAAAATCGAAGTCTGCTTCTTTATATCATATAGCAAGTCAAAGCATATATGTCACTAAACAAATAGATTTTGTTTGAGATGATTGAATATGCTTCTCAAGGCAATGTGGTGGATACTATTTTTTTAACACAAATTGAGAGCACAACACAGTATTAAATATCAGAAATTTTGTGAATTATAAACATGAAACTTGAGAAATAGAAAAGGTCCAATACCATGGTAGTTGTCATCCGCTTTCTCTGCATATGGATATCCAAGGCCCTTTTCAGTGACAACATGGATCAATACAAAGCCAGTACTATTAGTATTTTTGAAAACAAATGAAAAATGGTTTCATAATCAGCAGTATACATCAACAGAAAACAATACTTACGGAATCTCCAGAACCAACATCAAATAATGAGCCTTGTGGCATCCAAGTAACGCAAACAACATTTTTCAAAACCAACATTCTAAGAATCACTCATAGACATGAGACAATCACAATGTGTACTTTAAGAAAACAGCTGTAGAACTCTCCTTAACAATAGAATTTACAGCATAGTCATTATGCAACAACCCAAGTCTCAACAAAATAGAAAAGGGGACCTTATGCAACAACCCATAGTCATTATAATAACTTGCTTCTCATGTATGACCTTTTGCTTCCAATTTTACGCTTTATACTGTAAGATATGATTAAAGAGGGAGAAGGAAACCTTATAAAATTCTAATGTATCTACTTTTGATTTCCTTACTTCAACCATGTGAAGAGAAGGTGCCACTTGAAACACCTCTCACGTAATACTTTGTTAATATCACAAAAATACAAGTTGTTTGAATAAGAATGGCTTACTTTGGAATTTTTCCGTCTGCACATTGAAGCCGAGAGGTTTAGGCAGCTTGTTTGATCTTGTTAGTTATCACGTCGGCATAATATTTTGATATGAACCTTGTTTCACTTTTAAATCCTGTAAAATGAAATTTAACAAAAGAAAATGTTACTTTAAGTGTTCATAGCAATCATGAAACAACTTAGAAAGAATCTCACAATGCGGATTTTGGAACCTGTTGTGTATCAAACAAGTTTTTTCCAGATTGATTCCTCTCGACATGGATATCAATTCAAATGCATTCATCGATGTTGACTGCTCTTCCTTAACTTCTGTCACATGGTGCTCCTGAATATATAGACATAATCCTTTATGATAAAAATTCTCTAGAGTTTAAATCAAATGAAATACCAAAACCAAATCAAAAACCGTATCTAAAATTCTCTGACGTAGTTATGAATTTTTAAAGACAATTTTTACATTCTTGATGTTGGTTTCTCCAAACTAAACTATTTGTAAACAAATACAACATAAAACTAATCCACAACAGAAAATAAATCTCAAATCTGAAACTCACACAAATAACAAAAACTGAATCAAAATCACAATCTCAAAACTGAATCAAAATCACAAAAACTGAATCAAAGTTACAAACCTTGCAAAATATTGGACAACTATGAGACATATTTAAGACTGTGCGTTTTTCCGACCGTCGCTCACCACTAAACCGATTATGACTTACACTCAGCGAATCCGACCACCAAACTTGCCGTTGCAACCCTCTACAAAACCACACGCAGTCGCCTTTAAAGAAACCACCACACTTGCCATTGGGTTGATGAACAAATTTTTTCCATTACATGGATACGAGGATTCAACAATGTTAGGGTTTCAAGGAGGAACAAAGAAGTGAAAGACGAGAGAGAAAGTGAGTAGACGAGAAAGAGAGAGAAGTGAAAGAGAGAGTAAGTGTTACATTTTTAAAAAAAAGAAAAGTGAGAGGGAAATACACACTGGTCAATGCATGTATTAGAAAACATCCAATAGAAAACTTGAGAAATGGGTGCCACTTGGAAGAATGGGAAAAGCTGATTAGTTGAAATAAAATTTGATTTAACAAATTACAATTAAGACTATTTGTTAGTGCAATTAAATTTTGATAGAAGGGTATTTAGTATTTTAAGTAACATGTAATATTCTAAATTAGATAGTTTAGAGCATAATTATCGGCTGATAAAGTGTCGTTGCTACACAGTTTTTAATAAATTTGTTTTTAATATTTGGATAATTGAGAAAAAGTAGCGTTTCTACATTCATGCATGTTCTCTTATTTAACCACGCTCTCTAACTGATTTTTTTGCCAAGTGTAAAAAAGTAATGGTTATATCATTAATGGAAATTGTTACAAGCCATAAATATTAATTTTTTTTTAAAGATTTGGTGGGATCAATTTTAAAGTTTTTGATGGGTTGTATGGATATTTAAAAAATGTAGTTTGGTTGTTTAGAAAATGTGAAAGTGTGATATAATATAAAAAATTAAGTGGGTCCCATTTAAAGAACTCATGAAGAGATGATGGATGTGGATGCTCTTATATATATATATATTACAAGATGAGTTCTTTGACAAGTTTGTCACTTGTGAGTCTCTCTTGCATTCTTTTATTTTTAAATCATCCATAATTAAAAACTTTCTTTTAACGTTTTACTATTATTTTTACTTTTTTTAAGTTTATTATATTTAATGATGTTGTGTCAATTCACATTCAATTTCGTTTCCCTATACATGGGAAAAGGTTTTCCACCTTCAAAATACACTAAATGATTCATATTCAATACCTTTTCCCAATTTATTTTCTCAATGCAAACCCTTTATTTCTCATCCTCTCTCCTTTCATACCTCAACCTTTGAAAACACCTCAATACAAAATAAAGTTTCTTCTTCTCTTCAGATCGAAAATGAAATCTAACAAAACCTATAATCATGTTATTACTTTCAATCGCAAGAGATATATTCACTTCTTTCTCTACTAGATCCGTTCGATTCTACTTCAATTTCACCATCATTTTTTGTTTCCGCTTTTTTAGGGTTGATGATTTAGTTTCAACTCTCACCCTGGTACTTCTCTCGACCGCTCACCGTTCTCTCATCCATCAATTCGATCATTGAGCCTAAGCAAATCAAGGTTTGGTTTCAAAATAGAAGGTAATAAAGATTTTGATTTCATAATTTAGAAGTAGAGAGAAGCAGAGAAACATGTGCGATCAATGGCACCATCTGTGGCAAACCAGCTTCCTCATCTCCATATCAAGACTAAAGCAACTCTCCATCAAACTCTATAATTCTCATGGCTGACCAAGCTGTCAACAAAAACCAAAACGCCCATCTCGCTGACCTTAACAACAACGTCGGCGACAACATTGATAACAAAAACACCAAGAACGACATCGAAATGGCCGGTCCCGAGCAGAACTATAGAGACGGGCTGACTGCTTCTTCGTCATCCCATTCTCGACCGCACGAGGATGTCCATCCCCCCAGAACTATGAACCAAATGCTTTCCAGGAGGTCCTTGTCCCCGTGGACGCTGATGCCACGACCAGAGCTCTGTTCGCGGCCATCAACCAGACAAACTACTTGATCTTCTCACAGGGTGAGTGACTAAGGGTGTTTGAACAGACTCGTCAGGCCCCTAGAAGACACGGGAGACCTGACACTCCTCCTCCCCATAAGAATGAAGACCATCCTCACTCTCCCCCGGAGACAAACGGGAAAGATCGTGAATCCTTTCTCCCCGACGAACTGGGTGAGGCCCTGCATTAGAGAGGACACTTCCCGAAACCACCAGAAGACGCGGTCATACCCCTCCCCCCTCCCCGCCCCACGCGCACAGGGAACGTCAATCCCCTGGAAACAACAGAAACAGGGGAAACGCAGAAACATAACCTCGGCCAAGGGATCCTCCCCGCGGTCAAGGTCTTCATCATGACCTCCATTCCAAGTGGTCCCCCTCCAACTCCCTATACAGAAGCGACGGAGTCGACCCCTGCGGTCCCTTATCCCAAGCAATCATGGAGGAGACCATTCCTAGGGGAATGGAGAAACCTCCTCAACTGAAGGAATACGACGTCATTGAAGATCCTGTCGACCATATCGACGAGTTTGAATCATGCTCCATTACCATAACGTTGGGGGTCAATCAAATTCCATTTTCCCCATGACCTTGAGAAAAAAAACCATGGACTTGTACAAGAACCTCCCCTCAGGGTGGATCACCTCCTAGTGAAACCTCAAGAACCAATTCATCAATTCCTTCATTGCGTCTCGTCGACATCCAAAGACTGAGGCTTCCCTTGAGGCTATCATCCAGAGAAGCAACGAAAACCTCAGGGAATACATTGATCGGTTCAACTGTGAGGCTATCCAGGTCCCATGCGCCGATCACATGAAAAGGTACCTGCTCAAGAGAGGATTATTCCCGGTAACTGAATTCATAAAGGTCGTCGGCTTCAAGCCGCCCCAGTCTTTCGGCGCCCTCCTTGAAAAAGCCAAGGCCTACATGGACTACAAGGAGAAGGAAATAGCCAATAAAGCCTGTGACTCGAGGAGTCGTAGACCAGCTAACATCCCGCGGCACCAGGATGTGGGTCCTTCTCGATAGATTGGTGTTGTACCCCAAAATTTGCCCTCTTCTCTTTTCCACAAGAAATCACAGCTTCGGGCTTTTCCTGATTTTTCAGACTGACTTAAGAATCGGTCAAACAGACTTTTCTCATCAGCCGGACAAAATTAGGGTTTCCATTGATTTTGGAACAGTTCAAGCAGATTATTAGGGTTTGGTTGAGTTTGGCTCAGGGTTTGATCAGGCGGACGCTTCTTTGATAACAAATCAAGAACTAGGGTTTGTGCGCGCATTCTCAGAAAGAATTAATTCTACAGTTCTTTTCAATTTCCTCTGAGATATGGATTGAGGCTTCTGATTGAGAGTTTGCAGTGTTTGATTTAATCAGTAAAAGGGATAAACATATGGATGTTTGTTTGATTAACTGTGCATTGCTTATGTTTAATTGGGACACCGGGTTTATTATTGATTGCAAAACTACAGTGTTTATTAATTATTTATTTTTTTCTAAGTCAGAATAATTGGATATACTTCCAGTTATTTTAATTCAAGAAAGCTTAAATAATTAAATAAGACAGTTGAAATAAAGAAGATATCTAACAAAAAGAGCATTTATTTATTTTAATTATTTGTACAAGTTTTATTTAAATACAGTAATTATTTACAAGTATTTATAATAATATTTATTACAATGGTTAAAATAAAATAAAATTGTATCCTAATTTTCCTAAGTCTTCATCTTCTACTGATGCTCTCCATTGCTCAATTAATTTTTATCTGCAAAAACAAAGAAAAGAAAAGAAGTCAAATGCAGATGAATTTAATTTAAAAAAAAGCAGACAAATATTTAAAAGACTCATCATTAAAGATTTTGGCCGGAATCAGTTTATTCGTCCTCTCTGCAAATCGCAAGAAGATGTTTCTTCTTGGTTCACAAAGAGGAAAGCAATTTATTTGCAAGCATGTGAATTATTCTGCAAAAAATGCCTAAAGCTGCATAAATTCAAAATTGCAAAGTGTCAACAAGTTCAAACAAACTGCATATGCCAAACAAGTGTGCAAACAGCCAAGTTACAGTTACAAAGGAAAACTAAGCTGTCCAAGGCAAACTGAATGTCAAAACAAGTTGTCAAAATGGCCAACTAAAGTCACAATGTCAACTAAGCAAAACTGTCAAAAGCGGTCAACAAGCACAAAAGCAAGGCAGAAAATTTGGAAGTATGCAGAGGAAAGACAAATGCAAACAAGCTTATGAAAGGATGCTTTTTATCCATCATTTTCCAGGCCAAAGTCTTTTCAGAAAAATAGATATTCTAACCAAATATGTGCTTCCTGTGGAGAGAGAAAAAGAGAAAAGTAGCAGGCTTACAGTTTTCCAGGCAGGCCTAAGGATAAGTATAGAAAAATCATAATACTGTCAGAAGGGGGGAAGAACGCATACAGGAAAAGATATCACAAAAAATTGTAAACCTCAAGCCTTGCAACCTGCTCAAGCATTGGCATTCCAACCAAGGCTTACTTCAAAAAACAAGCCTGAAGCCTGTATCAAGGGGACCTGCCTGCATAATACCAGAAGGAGAAGCCAAAAGCAAAAGCAAACAAATTCAAAAACTTGTTAAAAACAAACAGCCTGCCTACAAAACAAAGGGGAACGAGTTCACACAAAATGCATATAAACTCCTGCCTTCCAATTTACAGGAACAGAAGCCTAAGCATGCAAATAAACACAAACATTCAACCACCAAACTGTAACAGCCTAACCTGCATCAACACAAGCCATACAAGTCTGAAAAATAAACCTCCTGCCTTTCAACTTACAAGCCAATAGGCCTGTAAGTTACAAGACCCAGCATTCAAAAACCAGAAAGCAAAAGCCAAAACACAAGCCTGTACCAATACATCATAAACCCCAACAAACTGTACAACTTTAACAGATCCAAATATCCAGAACCAACATGTCAAGCAACTAAAACTCAGCATCAAACGCTAAAGCAACAAACCAATTCCAAACTCTCAGAACTGGTGTTCATCATTGAGTAGCCAAACCGAAAAAGAGAGGAAGAAGATCAATAGCCAACAATGCCTCAGGATTAGTTCCCTCATAGGCTATACAAATCCAAATCTCATATTCAAATCATCATTGAAAAGCAAGCAAGCAATTGAGCAAGCAGTCAGAGCAAGCAAGCAAGCATTCAAAAGAGGAAAAGAAGCAACAGTCAAAGGGTTTTTAGAGACATTCATCATAAAACCACAAAGGCAAAATACAAATACCAGGAAAAGCAAAGCCAGCATCACACTCCCTCGCCTTCAGCCGCCCTAGGACGCCTCCTGTCCACCTCCAGAACCTTCGTCTCCAAGAGCCAACAAAGGTATAACTTTCTATCCCTCAGTCTATTGATATCCCTCATGAACACAAACAACGCATAAAACAATCAATAACACACAACAATAATAACATGCAAGAGACAAGAGACTGAAAACCCTAGAGCATCTAAAACAGAGGTTGTTACCTTCTTTTCATCATTGTCTGAGCGACTGTGAGGAGAGGAAGATGGAGGTGGCATCCGGCGGCTAAAACAAAAGAAGGGACATCAAAAGCATGGCTCAAGAGAGAGGAAGAGATGAATAGGACGAAGGTGGAAACGGCGCCTCTGTAATACTGTAAACCCTTAATGAAACAAAACATTGGAAACCCTAAAACAAAATATTGTGAAACGCGTGCTGGGCCTTGCCCCATCCAACAAAACCTCAGGCCCAATGATTTTGGCATTGGACCCCCTCCTGGCGCGTTACACCCCCCCCCCCCCCTTTTGTTTGTCTCAATCTGCATTGGGCTTTCCATGTACATGATGCATATGCCCATTTAACTCTTTCTTATTTTTCTTTCTTATGATTACAAATCATTTTTTTTAAAATCAACACCTTTCTTTTTAATTTCATAACCTAATTCTCTTTTGATTAAATGATACATTAATTTATTTTTTATAAAAAATCTTACTAATATTGTTTATCACATTTAAAATATAAATAATAGATTTTTTTTATTAGGTTTAAACGATTTTCTCTTTAGAACTTTTTTTTATTAAAAACTTTTGTATATAGACTAAAATACATAAGCATTAATTTTTCTTAAACTTAAAACATTTTTATTTTCTCTTAATTAAAACTTATGTTTATATATAACATTAACAAAAAATACAAAAAAAGAATAAAGTACTTAATAAATATATTAGGTTAATGTTTGCATCACTTGTAAATAACCACATACACTTTCACCAATACTCTTGATATATTGCTTTTATTCTTATACATTGATACATGTTACATTGAGAATGCGATTCAACTTGGTTGTAAATATTATTCGGACACTACTATTCCGACAAGTCTCATCCCTCATTTGTAAATATTTGTACCCCCATCCCCGGATACTTATTTGTAATCGTTTAGGACTTTAAATTCCCGCAATTTATCGCTTTCAATTATACCATGTTTAGACCTAGGGTTTGTATGTAAATAAAATCAACCGCTAGATAACCTAATACAAGACAAATGCATGACAATCAATACACTAATCACACTTGCACCCCTAGGGTAATCCCGCTTGTTGCCTTCCAAAATGGTCCATGCTTGCATGTTGAGTTTCTTTGGCAAAACAAAACAAATCAAATGATCACAGTCCCTCGATGACGCTTTCGAAGTTGCCTAAAATGATCATAGTCCTTTAAAGAAAAAATTGCCAATGAAACTTGGCACTATTGCATTCATGGTCTAAACGATGACCCACGCCCGTCTCGTTAACATCCTAACACAAGATTGTCCACGAATACAATGGTGGAACAATACTGTTAAAAGGGTTAAAACATAGGAAATATCTTTGAGTAAATTTAGGGGTAGACAACTCTTAGTTACTTGATCAAACTTGCAAAACACACTCCACAAACACAACTTTCAAAACAACTTTCAAAACATTGAAACATCTTTTCGAAAAGACACACACCTTTGTAAAACATTCGAGTAAAGAATTGTTACAACGGTTGCCTAGACAAGGCATCTTTTTCAAAACATTTTCAAAACCACACACACAAAGCACCATTTCAAACAATTGAAAATCAAAGGCAAGTGATCTAAAAACAAGTAACTAAGAGCCCATGGATAACCATGGATGAAAAGGGTGCTAATACCTTTCCTTTTCATAATCTACCCCCCGAACCCACGAAACATCTCAAAGGTTTTTCCTATGCTTTTTAACCTTTCCTTTAGGATAAAATAAAAAGTCGGTGGCGACTCTTGCTAAACCGAACAAGTGCGAATACAAATGCAAAAACTCAAGTCAGTTCTCCCACCGTATCACAGAACTGGCGACTCTGCTGGGGACAAACTTAAAAGTGGGGTTACATTAGGGTTTTAGATCACCCTTTTGCATGATTAATTGTTTGCTTTGATTGCTTTACCTTTGTGGCTCTCTTGTTTGGGCTTGAAATCCTACACCCGGATTTAGGAAACATTCATAGATAGCAATACGTTGTGGAAATTGTGCGGGGTATACCGACACGGTTGAAGCAATAACTATATTAGTGCGACATATTTGTGAGTACCGGTAACCCTTGAGTTCAATCAAGGAGAGTACGGGGCCGCTGAGTGATGTCACTAAGCACTAATGACCTAGAACCTTACTTGACCATCTTGGCCTTTTATTAGGGGTAGTGAGATGACTGGCTTTGGTACAGTCCGAATTTGGTAGATACTCGATACTACACTCATTGAGGTTTATTTTCTTGGAATATTTTGGTTGCTAGTTAACTGGCTAAACCAAAACAATGAACATGGAAAACAATCCAATGATATTGAGCTCCTTAGAACCCAGTTACTATTTATAGGACTGGTTTTTAAGCCAACTACACTCAAGAGGGTACTTAGGAATATTTGTATACTCCGCTGGGGAATATTGAGATTTTCTGGGGATACCCAACTTCCTTAAGGCTGACAGTAGATTAACTCTGCTTGGGGAGAGTGTTGTTGACTTGCTGGAGATACTGTGCCTTTTCAGGGCTGATGAGAGACCAACTCTGCTCGGGAGAGAGTATTGCTGAATCTTATCTTACTTTATGGGGAGTGAAGGTATCTTGGTCACGTTCTTCAGCTGAACCTACCTTGGTACCATGGCGGACAGAGCAACTAGATCGCCCGGATAACTCAATATTGCCCCTGTTTCTGCGGGAGAAAAAAGACCTAGGAGGTGCTTGATAACTGCTGACTGATGAACCTTCTTCTGGTAGGCAAGTGACGAGATACCGGGACATAGTCGTACGCTTTGATCCCTAACTTTTTCCTGGACCGCCTTTTCGGGTTTTCAGTCCACCGGGATACCCATTTTTGCCCAAGCCGCCTTTTCAGGTTTTTGACTTGCCGGGTGTATAGATTTTTTTTTATTTCATCCCTTATTTTTGCCCGAACCCTTTTGGTTCACCGGGAAGCCCTTATTTTTGCCTAGGTGTGTCAACCTAGCGGGTCTTTGATTATGCGCATTATTTTTTCGACTATGTCCGTGCTCTCAGGATGTAGGGAGGTGCCCCTGTCAGTAGTGTTGCGTTGCCCTACTACCAGAAGATCTTCCAATGCCTCAAGTGATCCAGATGGAGATTTACCCCAAGCTGGTTGGCCTTTTGAGAGATTCTCCGAATCTTGACTTAACTTCCGCAGATAATAGACCATGATCATGTCTACCCCTTGGTTGGAAGTACTTTTGTTCACTTAAATATTCGTCGTGCGAATTTCTCTACTGTTCGAACAAATAGTCATATGCAAACAGTGTTATATCAAGAATGCAAAGCTTATGTCTTTTTTGAAAATGCATTTTTTCATAAAAACAAGTGAATTTTTTTTTGAACTGTGATGTCAACTCGTTATTTTACCGCAAGCCTTGAGGAGTCAGGATACCTTTGGTAACAGTATGCTTTCGAACTAACCCATGCTTAAGATAGGACTTTTACGGGTTATAACGTGGCCTGGTTCACGGTTCAAGAAACAAAGGATAAAGGCTCAACTTTTATTTGTACCCACCCGTTCTTCGTGATGTTCTTCAAACCTAAACTCAGCTGATCGTGCGTTAGACCTTGTTTGAGTCTTCGTCCTGATATACCGGTGATGGTTCGGACGTCGATAATTTATTTGGAATAGGCAGTCATTCCTTTTTTGGTTGAGGGTTTGTAGGACCTCTTTCTTTTTTGATTTCGTTATCCCTGTTTTTTGCCTGAACTGTTTCTTTTGTGATTACAGTCAGCGGGATGCCCCAGTTTTGTAAGTCTCCTTCATAGGTTTTGACTTAATGGGCTTTTATTTTTGGGAGATAATGACTGCCTGTCTTTATGATTATTCGGAGCCATCATTGTCTTTTGTTTTGTAAGGATTCCTTTGGTGCCATTCGTTGTGCACCTGGATCATCTGAGAGAACTACCCTGCCCCAGGTTATGATTAAGGGTTTTAAAATTTTTTTTGTGAAAAGCAAAACTCCTACTTCTTTGGCTCGAAGGGGTTGACGAGGGATTATCTTCCTTATATCTCCAGTGTTTAGGAATTGAAACAATGCCTGTACCTCATCAGCGGGGTCTGTTCAAAAGCATACTGTAGATTGTGGTATCGTTTTCGTCATCCTCCCTCAAGAGGCTCAGAATTATTAATTAAGAGTTGAACATCACAAAAAATGAAAGTAGTTTGAATATAGAGAATGCGAATATATTGATTCAAAATAGACATATGCGATGCATTGATAAAGTAATAAAGTTTGCTATGACAATAATTGTTTGAACAATCAAGGAAAAATACAACTTGAACATTCGAATGAACAAAAGTTTCTTAGTTTGAACTAGTCATCTCAGATGGAAGATTCTTAGCGGAAGATTTTCATTTTTCCACCCGGCATGAACTCCAGCACCCTTCCGTCGATCAAGTCTTGGATCTTGTTCCTCAGGCTCCAACAGTCGTCAGTGTCATGTCCAGGACTGTCAGAATGGTAGGCACACCTTTCATCGGGATTGTACTTTAGGGAGGTTATGTTGATCTTCTTAGGAGGATCCTTTAAAGCAATTAGCTTGACCTCCAATAAGCGTTTCAGTATTAGTGAGGATGGCACACCAGTCTCTGAGAAATGTCTTCCAGACATATTTTGCTTATGCCGACTACCCTGTTGACGCTGGTGAGGTTGATGCTGGGCTTGTGACCCCGAAGCAAACTGAGGAGCTTTTCCCTTGTCTTTTTGCCCCACAGGTGGTTGAATGATGGCTTGCTCTTCAACCTTAGATATTTGCCCCAGTTGGTTATCCTGAAGCAGTTGGTTGACGAGAACTCTGAGCTCTCCTTGTCTTTGAGATAAGTCTTGGATAAGAGCCATTTGCCCCAGCATCTGGGTTCTCATTGTATCCACCTCAACTTGTAGACGTTTCAGCCATTCGTCTTTATCGTCTTCTGGACTGTTCCTGAGCAAAGTCCCCGTGAGGAGTGTTCTCAGCTCTTCCTGCCCCTTGGATAGATTTAGAAGGATCTCCCCGAACCGAGTCTCTTGAGCATGAAGATCCTGGTTGTCTTGTTGGGAAGCCATTGCTGAAATAAACAGCGAAGATGGTAAGAGACCTGTAAAAGGAGTACCTGTAATGTAATGACATGTATGTATGCATGCGATGTTTTCAAGGATCTCGCGGGGTAAACAAGAAAAATTGTTAGAATTTGAATTTGGTAGCTTGATGGAAGGCACTGCATATTGTTGAGAGTCCTTCTTCAAGAGTCAAGGCTCACCATATCGAGTGGGTCATAGCCCCTGACTCAGGTCATCATGCTTGGATTTCTGGACAACCTTGGCTAGAGGAAAATAAATCCCCTTTGCCCCTTGCTAGACATTTGATTCATCATGACCTGTATCACAAACCCTTGAGATCCTTGCAATGGGTTAGTCCTTATGCAGGATGTATGCAATGGTATGATGTTATGCTATGCATGGAGTGATGTAAGTGAACCCTGTTATAACTCCTGATCAAGGACTGTAAACAAAACCTGCAAGAAACTCGTGTGTTAGATAACAAGCATGCAAGTAGTTCAAGTTTGAAGGCACACAAGTCACACAGAGAGCCCATAGAGTTTAGGCCAGCATGAAGTTCAGGTACTACCCTCTTTCAGTTTCGTTGGTTAAGACCTGTCCTATCAAAAGTAACCGGGTTCTAGAGGATCCCAATATCACTGACTACCCTCAATCGGTCATAACTCCAGCGTCACAATCTTTTCTTGCGGCCAGAACCATCGCGAGAGTTTAGCCTCAATGGGTGTAGCATACTGCTACTGTTCTATGGCCAAGTTGGGTCACATTAGGGTTCTAAGGTCGGTTGGTGCTTAATGACTCCTCAGAAGACCCATATTCTCCTCGTTGCAACACAAGGGATATCGGTACAGACCAAGGTGCCACACCAACGTAGCCACTGCTTCACCCGTGTCGGTCTCTGCCGGACAGGTCCCTCACAGCTTATGCTACCTAAAAGGGTATCCCCAGATCCGGGTTAGGATCTATGAAACTCTGATGCAAAGCCCACAAATATAAAGCAATCAAAGCAAAGCAATTGAAAACATAAGTATGATCTAATCCTAAGGTACACCTCACTTTTAGTATATCCCCAACAGAGTCGCCAGTTCTGTGATCGATGGAAATAGAACTGACTGTTTTTAGCTGGTTTCGCGAAATGTCGCGGTAAGCAAGAGTCGCCAACGTCTTTTATGTTCTCCAACATGGAAAGGACAAAAGCACATCAAAATTCCTTCTTTGAGAATGTTTCTCGGTTCGGGAGGTAGATTTATAGAAAGGGAAGGTGTTAGCACCCTTTCTATCTGTGGTTATCCACGGGCTCTTAGGTACTTGCTCTTATGTTTTCAAAATTGTTTGCTTTTCAAATGTGTGTGGGTTTTGAAAAAGTTTCATTTGAAAAATTTATAAGTAACTCTTGTATCAGTCCTCAAGAGTGTATGAAAAATTTGTTTGAAAACTTTTTGAAAGTGTGAGGTGTGAAAAGTTGTTTTGTTTGTTTTGAAAAGAGCAAGTACTTAAGAGAATCTACCTACTCTAAGGAATTAAGCTGTGTAAGAGTCCTTTAGATAGTGCTATCCCACCATTGAGAGGTAGGTAGCACCGTCGTTTGGAGGTATTCAGGTCAATTCGATTAAGGGACATGTGTGGTCACCGAAGCAATGGTAGGACACCTTAGAAGTAACCCTAATGTCCTAGATCCTTTGTATCCGAGGCAACCGTTTCGAGGAAACTGGATCTTTTGGACAAAAGGGCGACCTCTAAGACACCCTATACTTGATGACCACATTCGAGGCAACCAGTGAGGCGTACCCTAGAAGTGGCATGAGCTTTGTGTGTTGTTTTTCAGTTAATGTTTGTCTTTGCATATTATTTGTGAGCTACAGATTGGTTTTATTATTCATACATTCTTTCATGCATTTTTTAGCAGTTAGGAGTGCGGAAAATAAATTGCAGAAATGTAAATCTAACTATTACAAGGCGCGGGTCTATACATCGCCAAAAACAAAAACCCGTTTTGGAAAATAAGTGCGAGAATTTAAAAGAAAGCTGTAAAATTCCTAATTAACTATTACATATCTGGAGACAGTTACATAAATAATCAGAATAAATAAATGCGCCAGAGAATTAAATCGGGAACGTCCTAAGGGTTTTGACCCTTTTAAGAAAAGAATTGAATTTTTTTGTCCTTTTTTGTGATTAAATGAAATTAGAATTAATGACTAATTAATTAATTAATTAAGAAAACATTTTTTGTGTTTTTATGTTTTTAATGAAATAAAATAAAAGGAAATAAAATTAAAAGTTAATAGAAACCTAATTCTAAATTTATTTTAGTTATTAAGAAAAAGGGTTAAAGTTGCCTAATTAAAACTAATTCAATTTATTAGTATTTATTTACAAAAATAACATGAAATTAATAATAATAATAATCTTAGTTCTTTTTTTGATTTTTTATGGGAAAAGTTAATTATGTTAATTTAGTGATAATTAGAAAAATTAATTAGTAAACAAACAAAATAGAAATATAAAACAAAAAGAAAAAGGGATGAACCAAAAAAGGAGGTTAAGTGAAGCAATCTGGGCCCAATAGTGATCAAGCCCTTGCTGACTTTTGGAATTGCCTTGAGCACGCTGACTCATGAGCATGGTGCTCATCATTTTCTGGCCTTTGGATCTGCTTCTGAGGCCACTTGGCACGCTGATTGTTGGAGATGTATGGTGGACTTTTGCTGGAACACTGCATTGGAATATGTTAGAAAAAATATGAACAATTATATGGGGGACCTGGGAAAACTTACAGCACGGTATGATGGACCTTAGGACGTGGCAAGGGTTGCTTTAGCTTCAGAGTATGGCAAAGAAGAGAGTCACGTTCTCCTTTTGGCCTGAAAATGCCTGCAACACTCCTTTTGATCTCACACTTTTTTTGACACTTTTTGGATTTTGCTCTGGCCGTTTGTGCACACTCTAGGTTGTGAATGAGGCTTGCAAGGCTTGTATATATATTAATGAGTGAGAATAAGTCACATTTAGGAGCCTTTAACCATTGCAATTAAGCTTTGGATTTTGTCTTAACCACCATTAAAGGCCTTTCAAAGCTTGTTCAAAATTTGAATTTTCATGCCTAAATGAGCTTAGCACGAAATTGGTAGGTTGCAAATGCTTCATGAAGGCTATTCAAACCATAAGATACCATTTAATTAATTTTTTTAGATTTACTTGAATTATTATGGATTAAAATGAATTAAATCCATAAAAATTAAATAAAAATAGAAAAATAATTATTTGGTCTTGAAATTGATCATGGGACACGTGGGTGGCATGACAAGGATGAATCAAGTGGAAAAAAGTGGGCCCTTTTGTCAAAAATTGAAGTTTCAAGGATAGTTGACTTTTGCCATTTCACAAAAATTTCCCAACTTCTCCAATGCATATCTTGCTCAATTTTGATCATATGAACATGTTCTTGGACATTTTGGAAAGGTCTTGAAGTCCTCTAACCAATTCCTTTGGTCCCATGTCATTTTGATTTACTAATATCAAGTTATGGTCTTTGACTTAAAGTGCCTTTTTGTTGACTTTTGTGAAATTCTGGCTACAGATACTCAATGTCACGTCCAATGTTATGACACCGTATCTGACTTACTATATGACAGTAAATACAAAAGCAGTAAATAACACAGTCAATTGTTTACCCAGTTCAGTGTGCAACAACACCTACTCTGGGGGCTACCAAGCCAGGGAGAGAATCCACTATAAGAGATGTTAATTCAGGAATAAACCAACCAGTTTATCTCCTTCACTTAAGACCTACCCAATGCAATTCTAATCTAAGTACAACTTAAATTTGAGTTCCTACTCACTCCCCCTCAATCACAGCAGTGATACATAAACCAATTTGAATTAAGAATTTATGAAGACACTCTTCAAAACACACTTGATTAAGCTTCACAGCTTTTTAATCAAGTAACACAATCACTCGTGCTTCACAGCTTTGAGTGTTGTACACAACTAACTTAACTCTGCTTCACAGCTTTAGTCAAGTAACATTCAAACACTCTTGCTTCAAAGCTTTGAGTGCTACACAACCCTTACAACTGAAACCTATTCCAAGACACTTATCACAATGATAATTGCTTGGAGTACAATAAACAAATCTATACAGATTACAAATTTGATCTTCTAATCAATCAGCAGGGATCACTTCAAAAACCGCAGCTCTGTTGAATATATAGCCGCTGCAACTTCAGTTAGGGTTTCCAAAAACCTAGGGTTGATTCCATTTGACCTTAAGACCAGGTCACAGTACTTTGTTGATCAGGTTAGGATTGAGCTATGTTACTCCTCAGAAAACGCAGGATTCTGTTTAGAGGGGACTGAGTTATTTCCTGAAAAAACTCAGACTTATCCAATCCTGCAATCCTGTTAGTTCAGAACAGGATGTCATAACATCTGTTATGACATCTGAGAAAACCTGTCTACTGATTAGCAAAATGTGATCATTTTGCAAACATGCTCAGATACACACTTCTAAACATCAGTATTTGAATTACAATATTTTTCTGCACATGTACCTATTGAGTTAGTACAACCTGAACTAGAATGTTATGACATCAGTCATGACATTCACACATACACTTGGGATTTACCAAAAATGCAAGCCAATACCTAAACACCTACAAACTCCCCCTTTGGCAGATTTTTGGCTAAAGTCCCTAAACAATCAGAGATAGATAGATAGCAGCAGAAATAAGTGACAGCAGAAAAATATAGTGTTAAGTACTAATTAAGCAGTACCAAAAATATTCTCCCCCACTTTAGCCATAAATGGGCCAAAGATTACATGTTTATAAAGTTATACAGTTATCCAAGACAAAATAATGAGATCAGCAGCAGACAACAGCAGAACATACTTCCAAACTCCACCAGCAACACCACCAAGCAGCAATCATCCTTCAAGTACTGTCATCAGACTCAGAGGATTCAGGCTTCTTTCTTTTCTTGTGAGCAATGTCAGCATTTCTCTCTTTGTTTGATGTCTCAACATTCTTAGAGACATTTGGATTTGTTTCAGCATTTGAGTTTTCTTGTTTCAGAGGAACAGAAATGCCAGGAACTGAGTGGTTCTCGTTCAGAATTCGGGAAACAATTTTTGCTATTGCTTGATTAACATAGGCTGTCCCTTCCCTATTTGTAATTTCAGGGGGAACTGAAGAGGAAGGATGAGATGGATTACCTGTATGTCTTGTTCTCAACTCTTTGGCCTTGGTGGAGTTAATTCTATGAGAACAGATCTCCAGAACATCAGAGTCCAGACAGGAAGAGATTGTCCCAGAATCTTGATCAAATGAAGAGGTTGAGATGGTCGTATTGGATGATGATGGCGTTTGAGACATTTTGTCAGTTTTAAAGGACCAACAGCAAATGAGAAGAAATTCCTGATTGATGAGAAGACGAGAGAGGAACGAAGCAAAGGAGTGCCTATTCAACTTCTTAAAACAGTTGTAGGAAATGAGAAAATACAATTTTAAACCAATCAGAACAGGCATAAGTCCTTTGGTCTTTGTTTTAAGCAAAATTAATTGCTACAATTCCTCATGTTGGCAAATACCCAGCTTACCCCTTAAGTTTTCAAATTGATTTGCATCCAAAGCCTTGGTAAAAATGTCAGCCAGCTGTAGCTCAGTGGCAACATGTTCCAATTTGATGGTCTTCTCTTCTACAAGGTCTCTAATAAAGTGATGTCGTATGTCAATATGTTTGGTCCTGCTATGCTGAATGGGATTCTTGGATATGTTGATTGTACTCAGATTGTCACAGTACAATGTCATAACATCTTGTGTGACATTATAATCAGTGAGCATCTGTTTCATCCATAACATTTGAGAGCAGCTACTGCCAGCTGCAATATATTCAGCTTCAGCGGTGGAAAGAGACACACAATTCTGTTTCTTGCTGAACCAGGAAACCAGATTACTTCCCAAAAAGAAACATCCTCCAGAGGTGCTTTTTCTATCATCAGCACTACCAGCCCAATCAGCATCACAGTAACCAGTCAGAGTCGGTTCACAGCCATGAGTATACAACAATCCATAGTTGTAAGTACCACTTACATACTTCAAAATTCTCTTCACTTGATTGATATGACTGACTTTGGGATCAGCTTGGTATCTAGCACAAACTCCAACTGCAAAGGCAATATCAGGTCTGCTGGCAGTTAAGTACAACAAGCTTCCTATCATGCTTCTGTACAGACTTTGATCCACCTTAACCCCACTTGAATCTTTGGAGAGCTTTAGATGAGTAGGAGCAGGAGTCCTTTTGTGACTTGCATTCTCCATACCAAACTTCTTTACAATATTCTTAGCATACTTGCTTTGAGATAAGAAGATTGAGTCCTCCATCTGTGAGACTTGTAGTCCAAGAAAATAAGTTAGTTCTCCCATGAGACTCATTTCAAATTCAGCCTGCATCTGGTCAGCAAAGTGTTTAACCATATGTTCTGACATTCCGCCAAACACTATGTCATCAACATATATTTGGGCAACCATCAACTTCCCTCCTTCAGTTTTGACAAATAGAGTTTTGTCCAAGCCTCCTTTTCTGTAGCCTTTGTCTGAGAGAAACTTTGTTAACCTGTCATACCATGCTCTAGGAGCTTGTTTCAGCCCATATAGAGCTTTTCTCAATTTGTAGACATGATCAGGATGGGTTGGATCCACAAAACCTTTAGGTTGTTCCACATAAGCTTCCTCATTTAAGTACCCATTTAGAAAGGCACTTTTCACATCCATCTGAAATAACTTGAACTTCAGAAGACAAGCAATTGACAACAAGAGTCTGATTGATTCCAACCTGGCTACAGGTGCAAAGGTTTCATCAAAGTCAACCCCTTCAACTTGGGTGTATCCTTGAGCAACAAGTCTCGCCTTATTTCTGGTGACAACTCCTTCAGCATCTGACTTGTTCTTGAATATCCATTTTGTCCCAATGATGTTAGTTCCTTCAGGTCTAGGAACCAGTTCCCAAACTTCATGTTGCTTGAATTGGTTCAGTTCATCTTGCATTGCACCAATCCAATATTCATCAGTTAAGGCTTCCTTGACATTTCTTGGTTCCATTTTGGACACAAAACAAGAATTTGAGATGATTTCTCTAGATCTTGTGATGACTCCACTATTAGGATCTCCTATGATGAGCTCTTTTGGATGATCCTTCTGAATTCTGATGGAAGGAGTCTTGCTAGCTTCCTTTGATTCTGATTCTGTTGTGGTGGAGTTGGGTAGATCATCCTGTTGGGTTGAAGTTTCAAAGAATGTCTCAACAGTACAAGGAACATCTGTTTCTTCATGATAGTCATCAATTATGACATTTATTGATTCCATCATGGTTTTGGTTCTGGAGTTGAATACTCTATAAGCTCTGCTGTTTGAGGAGTATCCTAGAAATATGCCTTCATCACTTTTGGAGTCCAGTTTTCTTCTCTGTTCCCGATCAGACAGGATATAGCATTTTCTGCCAAACACATGGAAGTACTTCACAGTTGGTTTTCTTCCTTTCCAGAGTTCATATATGGTGGATGAGGTTCCCTTTCTCAAGGTGACCCTGTTATGAACATAACAAGCTGTATTCATAGCTTCAGCCCAAAAATACATAGGAAGTCTTTTGGCATGTAACATTGCTCTGGCAGATTCTTGTATGGTCCTGTTTTTTCTTTCCACAACTCCATTTTGCTGAGGTGTTATGGGAGAAGAAAACTCATGACTGATTCCTTCTGAAGCACAGAAGTCATCAAACTTGCTGTTTTCAAATTCCTTGCCATGATCACTTCTGATTCTGACAATACATCCTTCCTTCTCTCTTTGAATTCTTTTGCACAGTTCTCTAAAGACTTCAAATGCATCTGATTTTTCTCTAATGAAATTAATCCAGGTGAATCTGGAAAAATCATCCACAACCACATAGGCATATCTTTTACCACCAAGGCTTTCTACTTGCATTGGTCCCATCAGATCCATATGGAGGAGTTCTAGAACCTTAGTGGTGGTCAGATGTCTTGACTTTGGATGTGACATCCTCGTCTGCTTACCCACCTGACATTCACCACAAACTCTTCCTTCATCAATTAGCAGTTTTGGAATCCCTCTGACTGCCTCCAAGGAGATGATCCTCTTCATACCCCTTAGGTGAAGATGGCCAAGTTTTTGGTGCCACAGTTTCACCTCTTTTTCTTCTTTTGCAATGCAACACACATATGAGAAATTAGTGTTCTCAGCCTCCCATAAGTAACAGTTGTCTTTGGATCTGACTCCTTTCATTACTATCTCTTGTTTGTCATTGATTACAAGGCATTCAGATTTTGAGAAATTGACCTTGAATCCTAGATCACACAGTTGACTGATACTAATGAGATTAGCGGTCAGTCCTTTCACAAGCAGTACTTCATTTAGACTTGGAACTCCTGGGCAGTTCAAATCACCAACTCCTTTGATTTCACCTTTAGCCCCATCTCCAAAGGTCACAAAACTGGTGGTGTGAGGCTTAACATTATTGAGGAGGTTCTTGATTCCAGTCATATGTCTGGAACATCCACTGTCAAAGTACCAGTCTTCCTTTGCAGAGACCCTCAGGGAAGTGTGAGCTATCAGTGCAGTAGCCTTTTTCTTCCATTGAGGAGCATGTGGTACCTTTTTAGACTTAGGTTTGACACCTGAATTCTGATTAGGGTATCCATGTAATCTGAAGCAGAAACGCTTTATGTGGCCATATCTACCACAATGATGACATTTCCATCTTTGGTACCTTTTCCTCATATGTTTCTGTTCCTGATGTCGAGAGTTGTGTTGAGACATCTGTTTTGACATTTGCCTACCAGAACCAGATTTCGTTGCTTTCATAAATCCTAGACCAGATTTATTTCCCACATTTTTTCCAATCTGTAGGATCTCTTCCAATTTGTCAGTTCCATTTGTCAACATCTTGACATATTTTGTCATTTGATTCAGTTGTGAGTTCAGCAATTGAACTTCTCCTTCTAGAAGACTTATAGTTTCAAGGTTTGCCCGTTTTTCAGCTTCCATCTTTATGATGAGTTTTGATTGTTTCTTATTCTGCACACAGACTTCAGTACTTCTGATACACAATTCCTTGTACGTTTCAGCCAGTTCTTCAAAGGTCACCTCTTCATCACTTTCAGAGGTACAAACACCAGTTAAAGCAGTAACTCGTTTGGCAGTCTCTTCTTCAGAATTACTTTCTGAATCACAGTCAGACCAAGTAACTGTCATTCCTTTTTGTTTCTTAAGAAAGGTAGGACATTCAGCTCGAATATGCCCATATGCTTCACAACCATGGCATTGAATTCCTCTGCCTTGAACTCCCTTCTCATTTGACCTTGGTCTTCTGCTGGAACTGTCAATGTCAGAGGAAATGTTATGAACATTAGACCTTGACTTTGGTTCTATTCTTTTGATGAGTTTGTTGAACTGTCTTCCTAGCATGGCTATAGCTTCTGAAATGTTTTCTTCAACATCAGTGTTGGACATAAGTGCTATGCTCTTGTTCTTTTTGACATCATCATTAGTGATTCCCATCTCAAAAGTCTGAAGAGACCCAATAAGTTCATCCACTTTCAACTTGCTAATGTCCTGGGCTTCCTCTATGGCAGTCACCTTCATTGCAAATCTTTTAGGCAAGGATCTGAGAATCTTCCTCACCAGTTTTTCTTCTGACATTTTTTCTCCCAGTGCTCCTGAGGTGTTGGCAATCTCCAAGATGTTCATGTGAAACTCATGAATGGTTTCATCTTCCATCATTTTTAGATTCTCAAACTTAGTGGTCAACATCTGAAGCCTTGACATTTTTACTTTGGAAGTTCCCTCATGAGTAGTTTTGAGAGTGTCCCAAACTTCCTTGGCCAGTTCATATTGATGAACTAATCTGAAAATATTTCTATCAATTCCATTGAAAAAGGCATTTAGGGCTTTGGAATTTCCCAGGGCTAGCTCATCCTCTTCTTTACTCCAATCTTCCTCAGGCTTCAGACTGATTGTCCCATCTTCCTCAGTTATGGTGGGATGAATCCATCCTTTGTCAGCAGCTCTCCAAGCCTTTTTGTCCAGAGATTTTAGGAAGGCAATCATACGAGGTTTCCAGTAGTCATAATTAGTTCCATCCAGAATGGGTGGTCTATTTCCAAAAACTCCTTCTTTGTCCATAGTGCCAGAAAGTGATATCCCTAGATCTCACCCAGTAATACAGGCAGGGTGCCTGCTCTGATGCCAATTGAAATTCTGGCTACAGATACTCAATGTCACGTCCAATGTTATGACACCGTATTTGACTTACTATATGACAGTAAATACAAAAGCAGTAAATAACACAGTCAATTGTTTACCCAGTTCAGTGTGCAACAACACCTACTCTGGGGGCTACCAAGCCAGGGAGAGAATCCACTATAAGAGATGTTAATTCAGGAATAAACCAACCAGTTTATCTCCTTCACTTAAGACCTACCCAATGCAATTCTAATCTAAGTACAACTTAAATTTGAGTTCCTACTCACTCCCCCTCAATCACAGCAGTGATACATAAACCAATTTGAATTAAGAATTTATGAAGACACTCTTCAAAACACACTTGATTAAGCTTCACAGCTTTTTAATCAAGTAACACAATCACTCGTGCTTCACAGCTTTGAGTGTTGTACACAACTAACTTAACTCTGCTTCACAACTTTAGTCAAGTAACATTCAAACACTCTTGCTTAAAAGCTTTGAGTGCTACACAACCCTTACAACTGAAACCTATTCCAAGACACTTATCACAATGATAATTGCTTGGAGTACAATAAACAAATCTATACAGATTACAAATTTGATCTTCTAATCAATCAGCAGGGATCACTTCAAAAACCGCAGCTCTGTTGAATATATAGCCGCTGCAACTTCAGTTAGGGTTTCCAAAAACCTAGGGTTGATTCCATTTGACCTTAAGACCAGGTCACAGTACTTTGTTGATCAGGTTAGGATTGAGCTAGGTTACTCCTCAGAAAACGCAGGATTCTGTTTAGAGGGGACTGAGTTATTTCCTGAAAAAACTCAGACTTATCCAATCCTGCAATCCTGTTAGTTCAGAACAGGATGTCATAACATCTGTTATGACATCTGAGAAAACCTGTCTACTGATTAGCAAAATGTGATCATTTTGCAAACATGCTCAGATACACACTTCTAAACATCAGTATTTGAATTACAATATTTTTCTGCACATGTACCTATTGAGTTAGTACAACCTGAACTAGAATGTTATGACATCAGTCATGACATTCACACATACACTTGGGATTTACCAAAAATGCAAGCCAATACCTAAACACCTACATTTTGAAAATGACCTATAATGTTGAAATTGATAACTTTTTGTGAGAGCATTTCTTGGACTTGGAATGTGAAGATGAGTTGTAGGAAATGTCATCCCCTTCAAAATGAGCATTGGATGGGATTTTTATGATGAACCATGAAAAAGTTATGCCTTGGTCAAGTTACAGTTGACTTTTCAACTGCCCAAAAATAGAAACTCTTGACACCTTGATGATTTTTGAGCCATTCTTGTGAAATCATGGTCAAGATTTGACCAAATGATGATTGTGGCTTCAAAATAATATGTTGACCAAAAATATTTACTTTTGACTGCCAAATGACCATTTTGCCCCTGCAGTTGATTGTGAAGCAATTAGGGTTTTTGACTGTGCAACTTGACCTTGTGAGCCTTGAAACTTGACATGTAGGTGCTTGACAATGTTTATAGGAATGTGGGACTTGATTGAGACCTTGAAAACCTCAACTTCCTTGCAATAACCAAAACCCTAATTTGACTGGCTTAGGAGGGTGGTTTAAACTGTGCAACCCTTGAGTAGACTTGAGCAAATGGAGATGATGCTTGTCAAAACTTTGAAGAATATGGGAGGGCAAATTTTGGGGTACAATAGTTGCCCCTGTTCAATCTTCTTAGACCTGAGGATGTAGATTGGCTTGCGTGCCTTTCGTGATCCGAAGGTGGAAGATGATTGAACACTAAAGTGCCCAGAAATTTGCACTCACATAGTAGAGTATCAGCAGTGCGGTGGCGGGAATGGGCTTACAGATGCCATTTGGAAAGATGGTGGATAGGGGGATGGGCTTATAGATGCCATCTGGAGATGTGACAGAACCTTGTCGGGAATGGGCTTATAGATGCCATTGGGAAATGTGATGGATGGGAGGATGGGCTTATAGATGCCATCTGGATATGTGACAGAACCTTGTCGGGAATGGGCTTATAGATGCCATTTGGAGATTGTCTGTTGAGTTGTAATTTTGTGAGTTGAAAGAGGGAACCTGTGTAGGGTTACCTAATGATGAGCTCGTGTAAAACTACATCTTGGAAAGAAGGAAACCTGTGTAGGGTTGACTGATGATGAGCCTGTGTGAAGCTGCATCTGCATAGGGTTTACTGATGACGAGTCCGTGTAAAACAACATCCTTGGAAATGGAGAACCTGTGTAGGGTTTCTGGGTGACGAGTCCGTGTAAAACTTCATCTTTTGGAAAGAGAGAACCTGTGTAGGGTTTTCTTGAGATAAGTCCGTGTAAAACTTCTGGAGGAACCGGGGTCAGGTTACTGTAGGGTAAGTTCGTGTAAAACTTCTTGATGGACCGGGGTAAGGTCATCTTGAGATAAGTCCGTGTAAGACTTCTGGAGGAACCGGGGTAAGGTTACTGCAGGATAAGTTCGTGTAAAACTTCTTGATGAACCGGGGTAAGGTTATCTTGAGATAAGTCCGTGTAATACTTTTGGAGGAACCGGGGTAAGGTTACTGCAGGGTAAGTTCGTGTAAAACTTCTTGATGAACCGGGGTAAGGTCATCTTGAGATAAGTCCGTGTAAGACTTCTGGAGGAACGGGGTAAGGTTACTGCAGGGTAAGTTCGTGTAAAACTTCTTGATGAACCGGGGTAAGGTTATCTTGAGATAAGTCCGTGTAAGACTTTTGGAGGAACCGGGGTAAGGTTAATGCAGGGTAAGTTCGTGTAAAACTTCTTGATGAACCGGGGTAAGGTCATTTTGAGATAAGTCCGTGTAATACTTCTGGAGGAACCGGGGTAAGATTACTGCAGGGTAAGTTCGTGTAAAACTTCTGGATGAACCGGGGTAAGGTCTTCTTGAGATAAGTCCATGTAAGACTTCTGGAGGAACCGGGGTAAGGTTACTGCAGGGTAAGTTCGTGTAAAACTTCTTGATGAACCGTCGTAAGGTTATCTTGAGGTAAGTCCGTGTAAGACTTCTTCTGGAAGAAAAGGAACCGGTGTAGGGCTACTTTGATGATAAGTCTGTGTAAGACTTTTTCTGAAAGAAAAGGAACCAGTGTAGGGTTACTTTGATGATAAGTCCGTGTAAGACTTTTTCTGAAAGAAAAGGAACCGGTGTAAGGTTACTTTGATGATAAGTCCATGTAAGACTTCGTCTGAAAATTGAGAAGGAACCGGTGTAGGGTTGCCTGATGATGATTTCGTGTAAAACTACATCTGAGGTTGAGAAGGAAACCTGTGTAGGGTTGCCTATTGATGAGCCCGTGTAAGACTTCTTCTGAAAGAAAAGGAACCGGTGTAGGGTTGCCTGAGGATGATCAAGTAGATAATTGTCCTGTTTGGTTTTGGATATTAACCCACGATAAGTCGTCCACAGAATTTTCCTGGCTTGTTACCGGTGTTGATCTGGAACTGTAAAGGTAGATGGTAATCATCTTTTGATTGACTTTTTTCCTGAAAAGGCAAAGTATTAGTCGTATGCAATGTCATGATGCATGAACTGCGTGATTTTAAGATGTTCTCAAAAATAAATGAGATTTGTGTTGTATGATGCCTATGCATGCTATAATGTATGAAGATGTGATGTTTATGAATGTATCTTCGTCTGTGAAAATAAATCCTTGACGAATGCCGGGAGCTTATTGAATCCTTGACTGATGTTTGAAGAGTAGAGTTCTTCATTTCCGCTGGGGAATGATGGTTGTAAGAATAAACTGGTAGGAGAAGATGACTCCGTTGGGGAATAAACTTGTTGGAGAGATTAATCTGCGGGGAATTACTCTGCGGGAAGAGATACCTTGCTGAGGTTTTGATGACAACTCCGCTGGGGATTCCGTTGATAAGCTCTGTTAGAAGATTTGATGAACTCCGCTGGGGGTAGGAAGAACTTCGCCGAGGACGACCTTTCCGTGGTAATTAGCTGAGGATAACCCAGTTATAAGCCTTGGTGAGGAATAATATTTGAATAAAGCCGGGGAGATGCGTTCGTACTCTGCAGGGATAAGCTTCCAGAATCTATTGGGGATGAGCTCCCAGAATCTACTGGGGAGATTGATTCAACTCTCCTGGGGAGACTTTTGAATGGTACTGGGGAATAACTCCACTGGGGTGTCTGGTGTTCCGCCGGGGAATAATCTTATATTAAGACGGCCGGGGATGCTGGCTTAGGAATATCTGTATACTCCGTTGGGGAATATTGAGATTTTCTGGGGATACCCAACTTCCTTAAGGCTGACAGTAGATTAACTCTGCTTGGGGAGAGTGTTGTTGACTTGCTGGAGATATTGTGCCTTTTCAGGGCTGATGAGAGACCAACTCTGCTCGGGAGAGAGTATTGCTGAATCTTATCTTACTCTGCGGGGAGTGAAGGTATCTTGGTCACGTTCTTCAGCTGAACCTACCTTGGTACCTTAGCGGACAGAGCAACTAGATCGCTCAGACAACTCAATATTGCCCCTGTTTCTGCGGGAGAAAAAAGACCTAGGAGGTGCTTGATAACTGCTGATTGATGAACCTTCTTCTGGTAGGCAAGTGACGAGATACCGGCACATAGTCGTACGCTTTGATCCCTAACTTTTGCCTGGACCGCCTTTTCGGGTTTTCAGTCCACTAGGATACCCATTTTTGCCCAAGCCACCTTTTCAGGTTTTCGACTTGCCGGGTGTACAGATTTTTTTTTTATTTCATCCCTTATTTTTTCCCGAACCCTTTTGGTTTACCGGGAAGCCCTTATTTTTGCCTAGGTGTGTCAACCTAGCGGGTCTTTGATTATGCGCAGTATTTTTTCGACTATGTCCATGCTCTCAGGATGTAGGGAGGTGCCCCTGTCAGTAGTGTTGCGTTGCCCTACTACCAGAAGATCTTCCAATGCCCCAAGTGATCCAGATGGAGATTTTCCCCAAGCTTGTTGGCCTTTTGAGAGATTCTCCGAATCTTGACTTAACTGCCCCAGATAATAGACCATGATCATGTCTACCCCCTTGGTTGGAAGTACTTTTGTTCACTTAGATATTCGTCGTGCGAATTTCTCTGCTGTTCGAACAAATAGTCATATGCAAACAGTGTTATATCAAGAATGCAAAGCTTATGTCTTTTTTGAAAATGCATTTTTTCATAAAAACAAGTGAATTTTTTTTTGAACTGTGATGTCAACTCGTTATTTTACCGCAAGCCTTGAGGAGTCAGGATACCTTTGGTAACAGTATGCTTTCGAACTAACCCATGCTTAAGCTAGGACTTTTACGGGTTATAACGTGGCCTGGTTCACGGTTCAAGAAACAAAGGATAAAGGCTCAACTTTTATTTGTACCCACCCGTTCTTCGTGATGTTCTTCAAACCTAAACTCAGCTGATCGTGCGTTAGACCTTGTTTGAGTCTTCGTCCTGATATACCGGTGATGGTTCGGACGTCGATAATTTATTTGGAATAGGCAGTCATTCCTTTTTTGGTTGAGGGTTTGTAGGACCTCTTTCTTTTTTGATTTCGTTATCCCTGTTTTTTGCCTGAACTGTTTCTTTTGTGATTACAGTCAGCGGGATGCCCCAGTTTTGTAAGTCTCCTTCATAGGTTTTGACTTAATGGGCTTTTATTTTTGGGAGATAATGACTGCCTGTCTTTATGATTATTCGGAGCCATCATTGTCTTTTGTTTTGTAAGGATTCCTTTGGTGCCATTCGTTGTGCACCTGGATCAGCTGAGAGAACTACCCTGCCCCAGGTTATGATTAAGGGTTTTAAAATTTTGTTTGTGAAAAGCAAAACTCCTACTTCTTTGGCTCGAAGGGGTTGACGAGGGATTATCTTCCTTATATCTCCAGTGTTTAGGAATTGAAACAATGCCTGTACCTCATCAGCGGGGTCTGTTCAAAAGCATACTGTAGATTGTGGTATCGTTTTCGTCATCCTCCCTCAAGAGGCTCAGAATTATTAATTAAGAGTTGAACATCACAAAAAATGAAAGTAGTTTAAATATAGCGAATGCGAATATATTGATTCAAAATAGACATATGCGATGCATTGATAAAGTAATAATGTTTGTTATGACAATAATTGTTTGAACAATCAAGGAAAAATACAACTTGAACATTCGAATGAACAAAAGTTTCTTAGTTTGAACTAGTCATCTCAGATGGAAGATTCTTAGCGGAAGATTTTCATTTTTCCACCCGGCATGAACTCCAGCACCCTTCCGTCGATCAAGTCTTGGATCTTGTTCCTCAGGCTCCAACAGTCGTCAGTGTCATGTCCAGGACCGTCAGAATGCTAGGCACACCTTTCATCAGGATTGTACTTTAGGGAGGTTATGTTGATCTTCTTAGGAGGATCCTTTAAAGCAATCAGCTTGACCTCCAATAAGCGTTTCAGTATTAGTGAGGATGGCACACCAGTCTCTGAGAAATGTCTTCCAGACGTATTTTGCTTACGCCGACTACCCCGTTGACGCTGGTGAGGTTGATGCTGGGCTTGTGACCCCGAAGCAAACTGAGGAGCTTTTCCCTTGTCTTTTTGCCCCACAGGTGGTTGAATGATGGCTTGCTCTTCAACCTTAGATATTTGCCCCAGTTGTTTATCCTGAAGCAGTTGGTTGACGAGAACTCTGAGCTCTCCCTGTCTTTGAGATAAGTCTTGGATAAGAGCCATTTGCCCCAGCATCTGGGTTCTCATTGTATCCACCTCAGCTTGTAGACGTTTCAGCCATTCGTCTTTATCGTCTTCTGGACTGTTCCTGACCAAAGTCCCCGCGAGGAGTGTTCTCAGCTCTTCCTGCCCCTTGGATAGATTTAGGAGGATCTCCCCGAACCGAGTCTCTTGAGCATGAAGATCCTGGTTGTCTTGTTGGGAAGCCATTGCTGAAATAAACAGCGAAGATGGTAAGAGACCTGTAAAAGGAGTACCTGTAATGCAATGACATGTATGTATGCATGCGATGTTTTCAAGGATCTTGCGGGGTAAACAAGAAAAATTGTTAGAATTTGAATTTGGTAGCTTGATGGAAGGCACTGCATATTGTTGAGAGTCCTTCTTCAAGAGTCAAGGCTCACCATATCGAGTGGGTCATAGCCCCTGACTCAGGTCATCATGCTTGGATTTCTGGACAACCTTGGCTAGAGGAAAATAAATCCCCTTTGCCCCTTGCTAGACATTTCATTCATCATGACCTGTATCACAAACCCTTGAGATCCTTGCAATAGGTTAGTCCTTATGCAGGATGTATGCAATGGTATGATGTTATGCTATGCATGGAGTGATGTAAGTGAACCCTGTTATAAGTCCTGATCAAGGACTGTAAACAAAACCTGCAAGAAACTCGTGTGTTAGATAACAAGCATGCAAGTAGTTCAAGTTTGAAGGCACACAAGTCACACAGAGAGCCCTTAGAGTTTAGGCCAGCATGAATTTCAGGTACTACCCTCTTTCAGTTTCGTTGGTTAAGACCTGTCCTATCAATAGTATCCGGGTTCTAGAGGATCCCAATATCACTGACTACCCTCAATCGGTCATAACTCCAGCGTCGCAATCTTTTCTTGCAGCCAGAACCATCGCGAGGGTTTAGCCTCAATGGGTGTAGCATACTGCTACTGTTCTATGGCCAAGTTGGGTCACATTAGGGTTCTATGGTCGGTTGGTGCTTAATGACTCCTCAGAAGACCCATATTCTCCTCGTTGCAACATAAGGGATATCGGTACAGACCAAGGTGCCACACCAACGTAGCCACTGCTTCACCCGTGTCGGTCTACGCCGGACAGGTCCCTCACAGCTTATGCGACCTAAAAGGGTATCCCCAGATCCGGGTTAGGATCTATGAAACTCCGATGCAAAGCCCACAAATATAAAGCAATCAAAGCAAAGCAATTGAAAACATAAGTATGATCTAATCCTAAGGTACACCTCACTTTTAGTATATCCCCAACAGAGTTGCCAGTTCTGTGATCGGTGGAAATAGAACTGACTGTTTTTAGCTGGTTTCGCGAAATGTCGCGGTAAGCAAGAGTCGCCACTGTCTTTTATGTTCTCCAACATGGAAAGGACAAAAGCACAACAAAATTCCTTCTTTGAGAATGTTTCTCGGTTCGGGAGGTAGATTTATAGAAAGGGAAGGTGTTAGCACCCTTTCTATCCGTGGTTATCCATGGGCTCTTAGGTACTTGCTCTTATGTTTTCAAATGTGTGTGGGTTTTGAAAAAGTTTCGTTTGAAAAATTTCTAAGTAACTCTTGTATCAGTCCTCAAGAGTGTATGAAAAATTTGTTTGAAAACTTTTTGAAAGTGTGAGGTGTGAAAAGTTGTTTTGTTTGTTTTGAAAAGAGCAAGTACTTAAGAGAATCTACCTACTCTAAGGAATTAAGTTGTGTAAGAGTCCTTTAGATAGTGCTATCCCACCATTGAGAGGTAGGTAGCACCGTTGTTTGGAGGTATTCGGGTCAATTCGATTAAGGGACATGTGTGGTCACCGAAGCAATGGTAGGACACCTTAGAAGTAACCCTAATGTCCTAGATCCTTTGTATCCGAGGCAACCGTTTCGAGGCAACTGGATCTTTTGGACAGAAGGGCGACCTCTAAGACACCCTATACTTGATGACCACATTCGAGGCAACCAGTGAGGCGTACCCTAGAAGTGGCATGTGCTTTGTGTGTTGTTTTTCAGTTAATGTTTGTATTTGCATATTATTTGTGAGCTACTGATTGGTTTTATTATTCATACATTCTTTCATGCATTTTTTAGCAGTTAGGAGTGCGGAAAATAAATTGCAGAAATGTAAATCTAACTATTACAAGGTGCGGGTCTATACATCGCCAAAAACAAAAACCCGTTTTGGAAAATAAGTGCGAGAATTTAAAAGAAAGCGATAAAATTCCTAATTAACTATTACATATCTGGAGACAGTTACATAAATAATCAGAATAAATAAATGCTTGCGAGAATTAAATCGGGAACGTCCTAAGGGTTTTGACCCTTTTAAGAAAAGAATTGATTTTTTTTGTCCTTTTTTGTGATTAAATGAAATTAGAATTAATGACTAATTAATTAATTAATTAATTAAGATAACATTTTTTGTGTTTTTATGTTTTTAATGAAATAAAATAAAAGGAAATAATATTAAAAGTTAATAGAAACCTAATTCTAAATTTATTTTAGTTATTAAGAAAAAGGGTTAAAGTTGTCTAATTAAAACTAATTCAATTTATTAGTATTTATTTACAAAAATAACATGAAATTAATAATAATAATAATATTAGTTCTTTTTTTGATTTTTTATGGGAAAAGTTAATTATGTTAATTTAGTGATAATTAGAAAAATTAATTAGTAAACAAACAAAATAGAAATATAAAACAAAAAGAAAAAGGGATGAACCAAAAAAGGGGGTTAAGTGAAGCAATCTGGGCCCAATAGTGATCAAGCCCTTGCTGACTTTTGGAATTGCCTGGAGCACGCTGACTCATGAGCATGGTGCTCATCATTTTCTGGCCTTTGGATCTGCTTCTGAGGCCACTTGGCACGCTGATTGTTGGAGATGTATGGTGGACTTTTGCTGGAACACTACATTGGAATATGTTAGAAAAAATATGAACAATTATATGGGGGACCTGGGAAAACTTACAGCGCGGTATGATGGACCTTAGGACGTGGCAAGGGTTGCTTTAGCTTCAGAGTATGGTAAAGAAGAGAGTCACGTTCTCCTTTTGGCCTGAAAATGCCTGCAACACTCCTTTTGATCTCACACTTTTTTTTGACACTTTTTGGATTTTGCTCTGGCCGTTTGTGCACACTCTAGGTTGTGAATGAGGCTTGCAAGGCTTGTATATATAGTAATGAGTGAGAATAAGTCACATTTAGGAGCCTTTAACCATTGCAATTAAGCTTTGGATTTTGTCTTAACCACCATTAAAGGCCTTTCAAAGCTTGTTCAAAATTTGAATTTTCATGCCTAAATGAGCTTAGCACGAAATTGGTAGGTTGCAAATGCTTCATGAAGGCTATTCAAACCATAAGATACCATTTAATTAATTTTTTTAGATTTACTTGAATTATTATGGATTAAAATGAATTAAATCCATAAAAATTAAATAAAAATAGAAAAATAATTATTTGGTCTTGAAATTGATCATGGGACACGTGGGTGGCATGAAAAGGATGAATCAAGTGGAAAAAAGTGGGCCCTTTTGTCAAAAATTGAAGTTTCAAGGATAGTTGACTTTTGCCATTTCACAAATATTTCCCAACTTCTCCAATGCATATCTTGATCAATTTTGATCATATGAACATGTTCTTGGACATTTTGGAAAGGTCTTGAAGTCCTCTAACCAATGCCTTTGGTCCCATGTCATTTGGATTTACCAATCTCAAGTTATGGTCTTTGACTTAAAGTGCCTTTTTGTTGACTTTTGATAATGACCTATAATGTTGAAATTGATAACTTTTTGTGAGGGAATTTCTTGGACTTGGAATGTGAAGATGAGTTGTAGGAAATGTCATCCCCTTCAAAATGAGCATTGGATGGGATTTTTCTGATGAAACATGAAAAAGTTATGCCTTGGTCAAGTTACAGTTGACTTTTCAACTGCCCAAAAATAGAAACTCTTGACACCTTGATGATTTTTGAGCCATTCTTGTGAAATCATGGTCAAGATTTGACCAAATGATGATTGTGGCTTCAAAATAAGATGTTGACCAAAAATTTTGACTTTTGACTGCCAAATGACCATTTTGCCCCTGCAGTTGATTGTGAAGCAATTAGGGTTTTTGACTGTGCAACTTGACCTTGTGAGCCTTGAAACTTGACATGTAGGTGCTTGACAATGTTTATAGGCATGTGGGACTTTATTGAGCCCTTGAAAACCTCAACTTCCTTGCAAGAACCAAAACCCTAATTTGACTGGCTTAGGAGGGTGGTTTGAACTGTGCAACCCTTGAGTAGACTTGAGCAAATGGAGATGATGCTTGTCAAAACTTTGAAGAATATGGGAGGGCAAATTTTTGGGTACAACAAGTGGAATACTTTTGAAGCCAGCTTCTACGCCAGTGAAAAGAAGGTTTTAGAACTTACCCGCCAGCTTCACGAGGAAGAGACCCTCAACACTTACATCGCACCAAAGAGGATGCGCAACGTCTTTTTACCTTGAGAAGTTTTTGTAATATTTGGCCCATGGGGCATTTATGTACTGACAAAATTTCTTCTTATTAATATGACGTGTGTTCTTTTTGTCTGCAACAATTTTGAATTTTTGAATCCTTGAATGCATTGCATAAATAAACATATCATTCATCATATGCATGAACAAGTTTCCACACCAGGTTTCCTTATCTTTCTGATGTTTATTTCAGTAAGATGGATCTCGAACAGACGGTCAAAGACCTGCAGTCACAAAACTCACAGTTTCAACAGCTCCTAATGACCTTGGCAAAGGGTCAGGAGGATCTAAAAGCACTGCTTGGGAACAAAGAGCAAGAAAAAGTGAAAAAGAAGAAGAAAAGAGTCGGGGTAGCTACGCTGGGAAGAAGATTTGAGAATGAAGCAAGGAGAGTTCTTGAATTCCCCTCCACATCTGATGAGGGGACCGGTAAAGGAAAAGGGGTTGTAGTACCTTCTGAGTCCGAGGCTGAAGAGGAAGAGGTTGAGGAAGATGAAGACTACTCAGAGCAGCAATACCCGCCAGCGGACAACAAGTACAAAAACCTGGAAGATAGGCTAGCAGCTATGGAGCTACAAAGGGTTCCTGGGTTAGATTTTGAAGAATTGGGATTGATTGTTGGGATTGTGATCCCTCCAAAGTTCAGGTGCCAATTTTTGCAAAATATGACGGGCTGTCTTGCCCGAAGATGCACTTGAGGTCATATGTCCAAAGAATTCAACCTCATACATCCGACATAAATCTTTGGGTACACTTCTTTCAGGACAGCTTGTCCGGTACACAACTAGACTGGTTTTACCAGCTTGAGAGGTCAGAAGTGCATAACTGGGAAGATTTGGCAGCTGTCTTTTACCGCCAGTATCAATACAACACCGACTTGGCGCCAACCCGTACTCAGTTACAAAGTATGGGGATGACCTCAAATAAGGGATTCAAAGAATATGCCCAGAAATGGCGTGACTTGGCCGGAAGAGTGCAACCACCTCTTTCAGATAGGGAACTAGTTGATATGTTCTTGGGGACCCTATCTGGCCCATTCTTCAACCATTTGATCGGTAGCTCTTCCGCAGGGTTTACTGAATTGATTCTGACCGGCGAACGGGTGGAAGCTGGTATTAAGAGCGGAAAGATTCAAAGGGATGCCTCTGCATCCACAACTGTTAAGAAACCATTCCCAGCGTAGAAGGAAACAGTTGTTGTGTACTCTCAGAGAGGAGTGGGAAGAACTGAGCGCCGGCCGACTGTAGGGGCCGTGATGATCCAAAATTCATCAAATGATCAGCCTCGTATCAACCAGTCTAGACCTAATCAGCAACGGGTAGAACGGCCACAACGGCAGTTCACCCGCATCAATATGACGCCTGCACAAGTTCTTCCCCATTTATTGAAGTTGAATCTCACCAATATTAGAGAAGCGCCAAAGATTGTGAATACCGCTTCACCATACTATCATCCCAATGCTAAATGTGCCTATCATTCTGACAGCGCCGGACATGACACCAACGATTGCTGGGCGCTTAAGAATAAAATTCAAGACTTGATAGATGCAAAAGAGGTTGAGTTCGATGCTCCAGATAAGCCAAACGTAATATCCGCTCCAATGCCGAAGCATGGCCGCAATGTCCATGCTATTGAAGAAGATCTGTATGTTTCTGCTGTTGATGATCTGATGACCCCACTGTTAACAATCAAGTTAAATCTGCTGAAAGCTGGGATTTTCCCAGGATGTAAAGAAGACTGCTACTGTTGTTCCTCCCTACCAATCGACTGTCCATTGCTGGAGATAAGCATCCAAGGCCTAATGGACAGTCAACAAATTCTTTTCGAAAAGATTCCTGCTACTCCAACCCCTATCGAAGATGTTTCAATAATCACCATTTCCACCAATCTTTCCAAGGCCCCCAAAAAGCCTGTTAAGATTACATCCTCTACAAAGATTGTTCCCTTGAAAATAACCATGCCTGGGCCTGTCCCCTACATTTCTGACAAATCAATACCATGGAATTATGGTGGAGAAATCTACTACCAGGGTGTTAAACAAGTTGAGATAACCGAAGGAAGCTCTGACGAAGAAGATGCCGACATTGGAAACATTGTCGGTACGAGCAAGATTACCCGAAGTGGGAGAATTTTCTCTCCAGAGATTGCCCCCCAAAGGAAATCTTTGGACCATCAGCTGCTGCCAAAGTTACTCCTGCACCGATAAAACTTTCTGCAAGAACTCCGTTGATCGAAGAAGCCGTCACCCATGTTGTTGTCCCTCCTACTTCTGCTAATAAGGGGAAAGGGATCCAAGATGAGCTCGTCAGGACGAGGGCTCAACCATTGGTCATCCCCAAAACCTCTAAGAAAGAAATGAAGGAGATTCTGAAAATAATTAAGAAGAGTGATTATGATGTGGTAGAGAAACTGGGGCAAACCCCCTCGAAGATCTCCATGTTAGCATTACTGCTTTGTTCAGAGGCGCACGCCAAAGCATTGATAAAATTTCTGAAGACAACCCATGTGCCCCAAGAAACCTCAGCCGATCAATTCCAAGATTGTGTAGCCAGCCTTACTGTAGACAACGGCCTGGGTTTCTCTAATGTTAACATAACTCCGAAAGGAAGAAAGCACAATGACGCATTACATGTGTTAGTAGAATGCCAAGGAACTACTCTGCCCATATTTTGGTCGACACGGGTTCTTCTCTGAACGTGCTGCCTAAGAAGGCTCTCGATCGATTGGATTGTGAAGGCTTGGAGCTGAAACCAAGTAATATCATTGTAAGGGCATTTGACGGGTCAAAGAGAATGGTACATGGGGAGGTCGACATTCCCATTAAGGTAGGCACTGAAGTGTTCCCCTCAACTTTCTATGTGATGGACATCCGCCCATCATACTCTTGCTTGCTAGGGAGGCCATGGATACATAATGTTGGGGCACTCACTTCCTCCCTACATCAAATGCTGAAATACCCTGTCAAAGGAAAAATCATAACCGTACACGGTGAGGAGGAATATATGATCAGCCACCTGAACTCCTTTCGGTATGTGAAGGTGGACGGCGAATTCATTGAAACACCATTTTAGCACTTTGAGGAAGTCTCTCCCGAGGTGGCAGTAGCAAAGGCAGTATCTGAGGAGCCCAAACAGGTGGCCAGGATGGCATCTCTAAAAGACGCAAAGGCTGCGATGAAGGAAGGGAAGAGCTCAGCATGGGGGCAGTTGCAGGATATTCCTCACAAAACAGACAAGTTTGGGTTGGGATTTACCGCTGCGGGGCAGAAAGCTATGCGTCGCTCGAAAGTTGAAAGAACACCCATCAAGATTTCTCCTCATGGAATCAATGCTCTGGAAGAAGAGGACGAAGAGGTCAACATTGAAGACTGGATCTTCCCAACCATCGGAGGAGGACTACACAACTGGGAGGCGAAAGACTTCGTCCCCATTACTTTCATTAATCAGTAATTTATCTGTCGAACATTTCCTGTTGGTCTGTAATAATTACTTTTGAACAATCTCCACACTACTTTTCACCTCATGCCTTGCCCGGGGCATGTAGGTCCATTTGTAAGGGCTTGATTTTCCTTCATAATCATATGCCATATCTAATGAATCATTGGACATTTTTCACTTATAAACTGTTGTGTTCATTTTTCTTTCCTTTCGCATTTTCGACTGTTTAAGGATGGCTATCCCTTACAAACACTCACACTCACAAATGCAGGTACCCATCTACTCTGGATTCTATGGGTGACTATTTTGCTCTATCCTTCAATAACTCTGAAGATTTGGTCAATCAGGCTGAGTGCGAAGACGATGAAGATTGTGAAGTGCCAGGGGAGTTAGCCAGGCTTCTACAGCAAGAAGAAAGGGCCATCTTGCCTCACGAAGAGTTGTTGGAAACTGTCAACTTAGGAACAGAGGAAGACCAGAAGGAAGTACAAGTGGGTGCCAATCTGGAACCAAGTGTCAAGGAACGTTTGATACAGCTATTGAATGAATACGTTGAAATCTTCGCCTGGTCTTATGAAGACATGTCGAGTTTAGACATAGATATCGTGGTTCACCGTCTCCCTACAAGAGAGGATTGTCCACCGATCAAGCAAAAAGTCCGCCGAATGAGGCCCGACATGTCTGAGAAGATTAAAGCTGAAGTAATGAAGCAATTCAACGCTGGCTTTCTGGTTGTTACATCCTATCCACAATGGGTTGCTAACATCGTGCCAGTTCCTAAAAAAGATGGCAAGGTCAGAATGTGTGTGGACTACCGGGATTTGAATAGGGCCAGCCCTAAAGATGATTTCCCGCTACCGCATATCGACATTTTAATTGACAACACAGCCCAGCACAAGGTGTTTTCCTTCATGGACGGATTCCCGGGCTACAACCAGATCAAAATGGCCCCCGAGGACATGGAGAAAACAACCTTTGTTACACAATGGGGTACTTTCTGTTACAAGGTGATACCGTTCGGACTGAAGAACGCAGGGGCAACTTATCAGCGCGCCATGGTGGCTTTGTTCCATGATATGATACATCATAAGATCGAGGTTTACGTAGACGACATGATAGCTCGATCACAAAAAGAGGAGGAACACCTTGAACATCTGCAAAAGCTGTTTTCCAGGTTGAAAGAGTACAAACTCAGGCTGAATCCAAGTAAATGCACCTTTGGAGTTAGGTCTGGTAAACTTCTAGGATTTATTGTCAGCAACAAAGGCATTGAGGTCGATCCAGCAAAATTAAAAGCTATACAAGAAATGTCTGCCCCCCGTACTGAAAAGGAGGTTAGAGGGTTCTTGGGGCGCTTAAACTATATTTCCAGATTCATCTCTCATCTGACGTCTACCTGTGAGCCAATTTTCAAACTATTGAAAAAAGACCAGGTAGTCGAATGGAACGACGGTTGCCAAGCTGCTTTTGATAAGATCAAGGAGTATTTGCTAGAACCTCCTATTCTGATGCCACTCGTCGAAGGAAGGCCGTTGATCATGTATCTGACTGTCTTGGAGACCTCAATGGGATGTGTATTGGGCCATCATGACGAGTCTGGTCGAAAAGAGCATGCCATTTATTACCTTAGCAAAAAGTTTACCGACTGGCTTCAAAAGTATTCCGCTCTTCATCTTCCAGACTGGTTGATACGAGGCTGATCATTTGATGAATTTTGGATCATCACGGCCCCTACAGTCGGCTGGCGCTCAGTTCTTCCCACTCCTCTCTGAGAGTACACAACAGCCGTTTCCTTCTTCGCTGGGAATGGTTTCTTAACAGTTGCGGATGTAGAGGCATCCCTTTGAATCTTTCCGCTCTTAATACCAGCTTCCACCCGTTCGCCGGTCAGAATCAATTCAGTAAACCCTGCGGAAGAGCTACCGATCAAATGGTTGAAGAATGGGTCAGATAGGGTCCCCGAGAACATATCAACTAGTTCCTTATCTGAAAGAGGTGGTTGCACTCTTCCGGCCAAGTCGCGCCATTTCTGGGCGTATTCTTTGAATCCCTTATTTGAGTTCATCCCCATACTTTGTAACTGAGTACGGGTTGGCGCCAAGTCGGCATTGTATTGATACTGGCGGTAAAAGGCATCTGCCAAATCTTCCCAGTTATGCACTTTTGACCTCTCAAGATGGTAAGACCAGTCTAGCTGTGTACCGGACAAGTTGTCCTGAAAGAAGTGTACCCAAAGATTTATGTCGGATGTATGAGGTTGATTTCTTCGGACATATGACCTCAAGTGCATCTTCGGGCAAGACAGCCCGTCATATTTTGCAAAAATTGGCACCCTGAACTTTGGAGGGATCATAATCCCAACAATCAATCCCAATTCTTCAAAATCTAACCCAGGAACCCTTTGTAGCTCCATAGCTGCTAGCCTATCTTCTAGGTTTTTGTACTTGCCGTCCGCTGGCAGGTATTGCTGCTCTGAATAGTCTTCATCTTCCTCAACCTCTTCCTCTTCAGCCTCAGACTTAGAAGGTACTGCAGCCCCTTTTCCTTTACCGGTCCCCTCATCAGATGTGGAGGGGAATTCAAGAACTCTCCTTGCTTCATTCTCAAATCTTCTTCCCAGCGTAGCTACCCCGACTCTTTTCTTCTTCTTTTTCACTTTTTCTTGCTCTTTGTTCCCAAGCAGTGCTTTTAGATCCTCCCGACCCTTTGCCAAGGTCATTAGGAGTTGTTGAAACTGTGAGTTTTGTGACTGCAGGTCTTTAACCGTCTGTTCGAGATCCATCTTACTGAAATAAACATCAGAAAGATAAGGAAACCTGGTGTGGAAACTTGTTTATGCATATGATGAATGATATGTTTATTTATGCAATGCATTCAAGGATTCAAAAATTCAAAATTGTTGCAGACAAAAAGAACACACGTCATATTAATAAGAAGAAATTTTTTCAGTACATAAATGCCCCATGGGCCAAATATTACAAAAACATCTCAAGGTAAAAAGACGTTGCGCATCCTCTTTGGTGCGATGTAAGTGTTGAGGGTCTCTTCCTCGTGAAGTCGACGGGTAAGTTCTAAAACCTTTTCACTGGCGTAGAAGCTGGCTTCAAAAGTATTCCGCTCTTCCTTGAGTTGGATCCAACTCTTCTGCAGTTCCTCCCATGATGTTGGCATGTCAGGATGTAGGATGGTGTAGGGAACCTCTCCTTCCTTAACAGGCTCTTTAATCAAAGGGAGAATGTGGGGGTAAGGCATCATGAGACTCTGGGCTCGGGTCCTTACCCACTTGAGATAAGGCTCAAGAGGGATGGAGTTCTTGTGTCCCAGTGTCTTGCTATCTACCTTGTTAGGCATCCTCCAAGCTCTGATGAATCTTTGGCGAACTCCTTGCGCATCATTGTCGAAGTCAAAAACTAGGTCAGGATTCAGCATGTCGTGAGGGTCGTCCCTCCGTGCATATCCAAATTGTCTCAAGGCTAGACAAGGGTTGTAGGTAATGCCTCCTCTGATGCCAAGTAATGGAACATTAGGGAACTCACCACAATGATCGACGATGATGACATTTTCTCTGGAATGAGAACACCAATGTACATCATAGTGCGTGAGGGTCATCAACCATTGTGACCACCTTAAGCCTTGTTCATTCTTCAAAACAAATTATGGAAGGTGAGAAATAAACCACCTTGCAAGGAGAGGAGTACAACACATGAGAACACCTCTCTTTCTCATTGTTCGTGTGTAAAATGAGTGGAGGATGTCCCCAAGCAATGTAGGTATGGGGTTCCTGGTTAGGAAAATCTTGACAGCATTGACATCTATAAGTTGGTCAGGATTTGGGAACAAGACCAACCCATAAATGAGAAGTGCCACAATTTCTTCAAAGGCTTGTAGATCCAATGAATTCCAACACTCTTGTGCCTTCTCAAACAAGAATTTTACCAAGAAGCCTTTGACACCACTTCTAGTTTCCCAATTCCCCTTGATGTCAGATGGTTGCAAGTGTAGTGCTTGAGCAACATCTTCAGGCTTTGGTTCCTTTTCCGTACCGTTATAGGGTAGTTGATTAAGAATAGGAATTCTCAGAAGTTGAGAAAATTCCTCCAAAGTAGGCACCAACTGGTAGTCGGGGAATGTGAAACAGTGGTGAAGGGGTCAAAGAACTGGAACAACACTTTTATCATGTCTTCTTCAATGCTGGTGTTGACTAGGCTGAGCAGTCTACCATGTCTTTCACTGAAGAGAGAGCTTTCTGGAATTCTGGATGTGAGCTCCTTGAGTTGAGGAGGGATTCACACAAGGTTGACTTGGATAGTTTTCCTGCGAAGAATTTCCATGACCTACAAAACAAGAACAAAGATGAAGATCCAAACCCTTGAAATGGTTAGTGGATGCATATGATGCTTTATGATGTTTATGATGTATGTACAAACACATGTACAAGCAATTCACACAAAACCCTAGTTTCAGGCTTGCATGAGGTTTCATAGGTAAGTACCCTCTTGAGTGTAGTTGGCTTAAAAACCTGTCCTATAAATAGTAACCGGGTTCTAAGGAGCTCAATATCATTGGATTGTTTTCCATGTCCATTGTTTTGGTTTAGCCACTTAACTAGCGACCAAAATATTCCAAGAAAACAACCCTCAATGAGTGTAGTATCGAGTATCTACCAACTTCGGACTGTACCAAAGTCGGTCATCTCACTACCCCTAATAAAAGGCCAAGATGGTCAAGTAAGGTTCTAGGTCATTAGAGCTTAGTGACATCACTCAGCGGCCCCGTACTCTCCTTGATTGAACTCAAGGGTTACCGGTACTCACAAATATGTCGCACTAATATAGCTATTGCTTCAACCATGTCGGTATACCCCGCACAGTTTCCATAATGTATTGCTATCTATGAATGTTTCCCAAATCCGGGTGTAGGATTTCAAGCCCAAACAAGAGAGCCACAAAGGTAAAGCAATCAAAGCAAACAATTAATCATGCAAAAGGGTGATCTAAAACCCTAAGGTAACCCCATTTTTAAGTTTGTCCCCAGCAGAGTCGCCAGTTCTGTGATACGGTGGGAGAACTGACTTGAGTTTTTGCGTTTGTATTCACACTTGTTCGGTTTAGCAAGAGTCGCCACCGACTTTTTATTTTATCCTAAAGGAAAGGTTAAAAAGCACAGGAAAAACCTTTGAGATGTTTCGTGGGTTCGGCGGGTAGATTATGAAAAGAGAAGGTATTAGCATCCTTTTCATCCATGGTTATCCATGGGCTCTTAGTTACTTGTTTTTAGATCACTTGCCTTTGATTTTCAATTGTTTGAAATGGTGCTTTGTGTGTGTGGTTTTGAAAATGTTTTGAAAAAGATGCCTTGTCTAGGCAACCGTTGTAACAATTCTTTACTCAAATGTTTTACAAAGGTGTGTGTCTTTTCGAAAAGATGTTTCAATGTTTTGAAAGTTGTTTTGAAAGTTGTGTTTGTGGAGTGTGTTTTGCAAGTTTGATCAAGTAACTAAGAGTTGTCTACCCCTAAATTTACTCAAAGATCTTTCCTATGTTTTAACCCTTTTAACAGTATTGTTCCACCATTGTATTTGGAGGACAATCTTGTGTTAGGATATTAACGGGACGGGCGCGGGTCATCGTTTAGACCATGAATGCAATAGTGCCAAGTGTCTTTGGAAATTTTTCCTTTAAAGGACTATGATCATTTTAGGCAACTTCGAAAGCGTCATCGAGGGACTATAATCATTTGATTTGTTTTGTTTTGCCAAAGAAACTCAACATGCAAGCATGGCCCATTTTGGAAGGCAACAAGCGGGATTACCCTAGGGGTGCAAGTGTGATTGGTGTATTGACTGTCATGCATTTGTCTTGTATTAGGTTATCTAGCGGTTGATTTTATTTACATACAAACCCTAGGTCTAAACATGGTATAATTGAAAGCGATAAATTGCGGGAATTTAAAGTCCTAAACTATTACGAATAAGTATCTGGGGATGGGGGTACAAATATTTACAAATGAGGGATGAGACTTGTCGGAATAGTAGTGTCCGAATAATATTTACAACCAAGTTGAATCGCATTCTCAATGTAACATGTATCAATGTATAAGAATAAAAGCAATATATCAAGAGTATTGGTGAAAGTGTATGTGGTTATTTACAAGTGATGCAAACATTAACCTAATATATTTATTAAATACTTTATTCTTTTTTTGTATTTTTTGTTAATGTTATATATAAACAGAAGTTTTAATTAAGAGAAAATAAAAATGTTTTAAGTTTAAGAAAAATTAATGCTTATGTATTTTAGTCTATATACAAAAGTTTTTAATAAAAAAAAGTTCTAAAGAGAAAATCGTTTAAACCTAATAAAAAAAATATAATATTTATATTTCAAATGTGATAAACAATATTAGTAAGATTTTTTATAAAAAAGAAATTAATGTATCATTTAATCAAAAGAGAATTAGGTTATGAAATTAAAAAGAAAGGTGTTGATTTTAAAAAAAAATTATTTGTAATCATAAGAAAGAAAAATAAGAAAGAGTTAAATGGGCCTATGCATCATGTACATGGAAAGCCCAATGGAGATTGAGACAAACAAAAGGGGGGGGGTGTAACGCGCCAGGAGGGGGTCCAATGCCAAAATCATTGGGCCTAAGGTTTTGTTGGATGGGGCAAGGCCCAGCACGCGTTTCACAATATTTTGTTTTAGGGTTTCCAATGTTTTGTTTCATTAAGGGTTTACAGTATTACAGAGGCGTCGTTTTCACCTTCGTCCTCTTCATCTCTTCCTCGCTCTTGAGCCATGCTTCTGATGTCCCTTCTTTTATTTTAGCCGCCGGACGCCACCTCCATCTTCCTCTCCTCACAGTCGCTCAGACAATGATGAAAAGAAGGTAACAACCTCTGTTTTAGACGCTCTAGGGTTTTCAGTCTCTTGTCTCTTGGATGTTATTATTGTTGTGTGTTATTGATTGTTTTATGTGTTGTTTGTGTTCATGAGGGATATCAATAGACTGAGGGAGTAGAAAGTTATACCTTTGTTGGCTCTTGGAGACGGAGGTTCTGGAGGTGGACAGGAGGCGTCCTAGGGCGGCTGAAGGCGAGGGAGTGTGATGCTGGCTTTGCTTTTCCTGGTATTTGTATTTTGCCTTTGTGGTTTTATGATGAATGTCTCTAAAAACCCTTTGACCGTTGCTTTTTTTCCTCTTTTGAATGCTTGCTTGCTTGCTTTGACTGCTTGCTCGATTGCTTGCTTGCTTTTCAATGATGATTTGAATATGAGATTTGGATTTGTATAGCCTATGAGGGAACTAATCCTGAGGCATTGTTGGCTATTGATCTTCTTCCTCTCTTTTTCGGTTTGGCTACTCAATGATGAACACCAGTTATGAGAGTTTTGAATTGGTTTGTTGCTTTAGTGTTTGATGTTGAGTTTTAGTTGCTTGACATGTTGGTTCTGGATATTTGGATCTGTTAAAGTTGTACAATTTGTTGGGGTTTATACTGTATTGGTACAGGCTTGTGTTTTGGCTTTTGCTTTCTGGTTTTTGAATGCTGGGTCTTGTAACTTACAGGCCTATTGGCTTGTAAGTTAAAAGGCAGGAGGTTTATTTTTCAGGCTTGTATGGCTTGTGTTGATGCAGGTTAGGCTGTTACAGTTTGGTGGTTGAATGTTTGTGTTTATTTGCTTGCTTAGGCTTCCATTCCTGTAAATTGGAAGGCAGGAGTTTATATGCATTTTGTGTGAACTCGTTCCCCTTTGTTTTGTAGGCAGGCTGTTTGTTTTTAACAAGTTTTTGAATTTGTTTGCTTTTGATTTTGGCTTCTCCTTCTGGTATTATGCAGGCAGGTCCCCTTGATACAGGCTTCAGGCTTGTTTTTTTGAAGTAAGCCTTGGTTGGAATGCCAATGCTTGAGCAGGTTGCAAGGCTTGAGGTTTACAATATTTTGTGATATCTTTTCCTGTATGCGTTCTGCCCCCCTTCTGACAGTATTCTGATTTTTCTATACTTATCCTTAGGCCTGCCTGGAAAACTGTTAGCCTGCTACTTTTCTATTTTTCTCTCTCCACAGGAAGCACATATTTGCTTAGAATATCTATTTTTCTGAAAAGACTTTGGCCTGGAAAATGATGGATAAAAAGCATCCTTTCATAAGCTTGTTTACATTTGTCTTTCTTCTGCATACTTCCAAATTTTTTGCCTTGCTTTTGTGCTTGTTGACCACTTTTGACAGTTTTGCTTAGTTGACATTGTGACTTTAGTTGGCCATTTTGACAGCTTGTTTTGACATTCAGTTTGCCTTGGACAACTTAGTTTGCCTTTGTAACTGTAACTTGGCTGTTTGCACAATTGTTTGGCATATGCAGTTTGTTTGAACTTGTTGACACTTTGCAATTTTGAATTTATGCAGCTTTAGGCCTTTTTTGCAGAATAATTCACATGCTTGCAAATAAATTGCTTTCCTCTTTGTGAACCAAGAAGAAACATCTTCTTGCGATTTGCAGAGAGGACGAATAAACTGATTCCGGCCAAAATCTTTAATGATGAGTCTTTTAAATATCTGTCTGCTTTTTTTTTAAATTAAATTCATCTGCATTTGACTTCTTTTCTTTTCTTTGTTTTTGCAGATAAAAATTAATTGAGCAATGGGGAGCATCAGTAGAAGATGAAGACTTAGGAAAATTAGGATGCAATTTTATTTTATTTTAACCATTGTAATAAATATTATTATAAATACTTGTAAATAATTACTGTATTTAAATAACACTTGTACAAATAATTAAAATAAATAAAAGCTCTTTTTGTTAGATATCTTCTTTATTTCAACTGTCTTATTTAATTATTTAAGCTTTCTTGAATTAAAATAACTGGAAGTATATCCAATTATTCTGACTTAGAAAAAATAAATAATTAATAAACACTGTAGTTTTGCAATCAATAATAAACCCGGTGTCCCAATTAAACATAAGCAATGCACAGTTAATCAAACAAACATCCATATGCTTATCCCTTTTACTGATTAAATCAAACACTGCAAACTCTCAATCAGAAGCCTCAATCCATATCTCAGAGTAAATTGAAAAGAACTGTAGAATTAATTCTTTCTGAGAATGCGCGCACAAACCCTAGTTCTTGATTTGTTATCAAAGAAGCGTCCGCCTGATCAAACCCTGAGCCAAACTCAACCAAACCCTAATAATCTGCTTGAACTGTTCCAAAATCAATGGAAACCCTAATTTTATCTGGCTGATGAGAAAAGTCTGTTTGACCGATTCTTAAGTCAGTCTGAAAAATCAGGAAAAACCCGAAGCTGTGATTTCTTATGGAAAAGAGAAGAGGGCAAATTTTGGGGTACAACAATTGGCAAGAAGAGAAGGGATGAGAAACCGCGTGATCCACCATGAGTATAGAGGACCAGCAGAGCAGTTCATAGAGTATACCCTGCTGACCGCTTCTCGCGAGCGTATCCTGGAGGAGTGCTCCAATACCGACTTCAAGGATGACAACATCAAATGTCTTTGATCTGCTTCTGCGAAGCCCAAGGCAGACAAGACAAAATATTGTCAATATCATCGGAGTCACGGGTACCTAACAGAAGACCGCGTCAACCTAAAGGATACCATTGATACCCTCATTAATGGTGGAAGACTCGGGAAGTATCGATGCAACAATGCCCCTCGTCGGGACACCAGCGAGGTAAAAGAGGTCGAGGAAGAGACTCGATCGTCTAATGAATTGGGCCTTATCTAGATGGCTTTCTCTATGACAAGGGCGGAGGACTTCCACGTCCCCGACAACTACGAGGACGAAGCCTTGCCCACACATAACAGATGGGAAAATTCCCCTCTGCCATGGTCATATCTAGCAGGGGATTCAATGACCTCTTCGTAAACTCCACGAAAAGGAAGCTCGACGAGTTGGTGGACACAGCCCCGACCCAAGCGAAAACACTCGAGTTATTCAAAGAAAAGTCTGAACTAATCACTTTCTACCTGGAGGAGCTTCTTAACGGAGCCTCCAACTGGAGCATCCCTCTTCTAGTGAGGGAAAGGATGGATAACTTTGACTTGTAACATATTCTGGTTGATGAGGGCAGTTTCGTCGACGTCATGTACAACCACCTGTTCGGAACCTTACAACTCGACGATACCCACTTGTCACCATATGTGGGGTCTGATTTGCAAGGATTCAATGAATCGACCTCAAAGTTGTGGTGCTATGTTGAGCTTTTTGTCACCTTCATGGAAGAGCCTGCCTCCCGACAGATCAAGGTGGGGTTTCTAGTGATCGACTGTCTGTCTCTCTACAACTACATCATAGGGAGACCGACACTAGGTGAGTTGACTGCCATGCCCTCCATTGTCCATTTGAAGATGAAGTTCTACACCCGGAGGGGACGCGTCGCCACCATCCACGGGGATATCTCAGCTGCCATAATATGTTTTCATGTGACTTCCAAAGGGCAGAGTGTGGTTGACACTGGATCACGACCCGCCAAAAGAGCTACCACTACTCGACCCGAATCGCATCCTGCTTAGACAGAAGAATAAAGGTGTAGCAGTAGAAATGTTTAAGACTAAGCCATTGGATGAACTAGACTTATACAGATCAAAATAAAAATCGCCACCACACTTTATTGTCTTCAAGGGAATGGGAAAAGAGCGAGTAACCCAAAAAAGAGGGGGGAAGATTTAAGTTAAGGGGGTTGGTTATGCAAAGGGAAGGTATTAGCATCCTGAACATCTACGGTACTCCGCAGGAACCTCTTTATAAAATATGTATATTTTGGCTATAAAAAGTTGTATAAAAATGGATGGTGGAGGTGTGAAAAGAAATATATTTTATGGTTTTTGCACCCGCTGCGGTTGCGAACCTTTAGTGCATACGTACCACCTTTCGTGCAATAGAGGATCAGGGTACACGTAGTTCCTCTTTTAAAAATTTAAAACACAAGTGTGTTAGTAAATTTTATGAGATAAGACTTCATCGTCATTATCCGTGTGGAAAACACACTTGCTACCCTGAATCATGAGAAAGGAGAATTTGCATCATCTCAAAGTGGAGGATATGGCTTGGATTTAAAATTAATAATGCCTCACTCAACACCCAGGTGGAAAATATCTCTCTTCACTACATATTATATAAGTATAGTTGTTTGTATCACTACAAGGATTGACAAGAGTCCAATCTTTTGAGAAAAGTTTTAAAGTAGAAGCCAAAGTGGCAAAGTAGTTTGAAATGAGATCGATTGACTTTTAGTCCTCTCACAAAAATGACAAGGTATTATTAAGTTGATTGAAGTTTATTTATGAAAAGGTTTTGAAAATGCATGGACCAAGGTCCAAGTTTATTATGAAAGTTGTTCAAGTTTAAAAACAAGAAGGGTTTTCAAAAAAATGAGGGAGAAGATTTTTGAAATTAAAGAAGATGGGAGGAGAAGAAGAGACTATCCTAAAGCATAAGGTAAAAGCTAGGGATAAGAACCGTCTAACCAACAAGAAGCCAACACTTGACATTATGAGCCAAGATAGAATTCCAATTATTTGGATTGAAACCAAACAACCAAATATACTAGACCTCTTGAGAGAACCAAACTTCAAGTGTATTAAGTCTTCACAAAAATTGGGCAGAGTAACGGCTGTATACGGGTGAATTCCATATTACAAACAAAGTATGTAATCACAATAACTTGCATACAAAACAAATAAACAATCAATGTCTTGAGGTAAACCTCAAGAACTCCAGACAAAATATCAATTAAGATCACAAGGTCTCCAACATAGGCCAAGGTTTCTAATCCTAAATCCAAGAAGTCCAATACTCCATAGTGCCAAGGATAGTAACCAAATAGTCCAAGTATCATTAAAGGTTTTTATGGTTCATGTTGATTATTAGGTGTCTTAAAAGAGAAAAGAAAAGGCTCAAGTGAGCAAAATGACATGAAATGTAATGCTTAAAGTAAATGGTACATAAAGCATAAAAAATAAAAGGCATAAAGTTAAAATAATTTAATAATTAGTGGTTAGTTGGATGACCATCTTAAAACTTACATTTGGAACTCATTAGAGGATTGGTAGAACCAAAGCCTCCACACAACAAGTTACATTTGCTTTTTGTCAAGTATATCATTAATTTGGAATCCTCAAAAGTACCATTTAATAATCAACAATGTTTAAGTGATCCGCGTTGACCAAAAGTGTTGTAGATCCATTAGAGAATTGGTAGAACCAAAGTCTCCACACAATGAATCTCAAGGTTATTGGGTCAAAGAGATCAAATTAACATACTTGGGCTTGCAAATATAGGTTTGAGCCACGAATGATCATTTATTCGAATAGGGACAAAATTGAGCGCTATGTTAAGCAATCTTAAGTGGACTTATGTAAAAGTCGCACCTATTTTAAGGTCGGTCAATAGCAATTTATGTATTTCATGTTGGGATAAATGATATAGAGATCATTATCCCATAACATGTAATACAATGAGAAAGGGGAATAAGATGAAGGGGGAGGGGATGAAACAAACAAACCACATTTGAATTAAACTATTATTAAAATCATTCATCCATTTTTATGGAGTTAAACTCAACAACATGGATCCAATGATGTTAACAAAGTTCATAATAAAAAATTCAACCCAAGATCAGCCAGAAAATAATCACAAAATAATATTGCATTTAATGTATACATAAAAAATGTTTTAAAATGTTTTTAAAATAGAAATAAAAAAGAAAAATATCAACTATATTCAAATTAATCAAGAAATAAAAAGTAAGACCATAGAAAAATCATAAATGAACTCAAATAATATTATAAAGTTTTTGATAATTTTTTAAAGTCAGAAACTATTTTTAAAATTAAAAGAAATGAGTAAAATAAACCAAAAATGATTAAAAAAAGCCAAGTCAGAAATAAAAAATAAATGAGGTCACCAATATTTGCCACAATATCATTGGATCATTCCATAATTTTTTCAGAATTTAAAAATGCATAAAAGTATTTTTAAATATTTAAAACAATTCAAATAAAGTGTAAATTTATAAAAAAATATCAAAACACAAAATAAAATTGTGAAAAAAAAATCAGAAAGAGAAAAATCAAAAATATTTTCCATAATTTTTTAAGATTTTTTTGACTAAAAATGAATTTTCTATGATTTTTTGAAATTTAAAACAATTAAATATAAAAATCAGAAAAGAAAAATAAAGTCAAAAAATATGGACCATTGGATGAGAGTCAAAACACAGTAGCAATCAAATCCAAGGGATCTGGCGCATTGTGCATATCATGGTCATTAGTGAATAAAGCACTGAATCAAATGTAAATCAGAAATTCAAAAAATTCAAATGGCACTGTTTCATTGGTTGAAGGATGACACGTTGGTCATCTTCAACCTTCAGCCAGTCCCGAAACCAGGTTGCTCAATCTGTAGAATTAGAGCACGAGACATATGTCATTCGCTTCGTCTCTTCAAGACGAAGACAACCACACCTTCGCGATAATTTATATAAACTGTAGCTCAAGCAATTTAGAAGGAAAGTTTTGAAAAGGGATTTGAAATTTCATGGTCAAAACATGTTTCTAGATAAAAGTAAGTGTTGCAACTAGAACCAGGGCAATGAGAGCATCACAATGATATCAAAGTTTTGAAGAATTAATGAAGAATCTACCTATTGAAGTTGAGTTGCAGAGCTCTGAAACTGGACTTTTATGGAGCAATATAGGGCACGATTCTTGAAGGTAATTATATGGTTAGGTCCAGGGAAGATCAAGGGAGTTAAGTGGATTGAAAAATTGGATTGAAAAAGGATTGAACACAGATTTCGAAGTTGTAGAAATTTGAGTTATGGAACAAGTTTGACAGGGTGATTCTGGCTATCCAAGCTTGAGAAAATGAATGAGGGGTGACCCTCTATTTATAGGGAATCAAATGGAATGTCCAAGCGTGTGAAACGATGAAGTTTGGAGAGAAATCGTGTGAAGTTGCAAACAAGAAAAGTGTGACTTCTAATTTGATCAAAACTCATCCAAAATGCTCATTGTTTTGTGCTAATCACTTCTAGAAGTTCACTAAACATGTTTAGATGAAAAAACACGCAGAAACAAAGTGTTTAGAAGCTAAACTAATGATTTCGAATTCTGACTTTTGAAGAAACTTCAGTTCCAAGTTACTAAGTTTAAACCAATGGCATTCTCAGCTCAAGGGGTCTTAGGGCATGATTCTTGATTCTTTAGAAAGATGAGGTTACAAGCTTTGCAATGGGAAAAGAATGGAGTCAAATGGATGTTTGAGCTGAAAGTTGCAATGAGTCAAAGTTGGGAAAAAGAGGTTGACTTTCCATACTTCGAAATATTTCAAACTTTTCTTCAAAAGTAACCTATAATGTTTTGCATCCAAACATGGCCTTCCAATTGGAATTTGCTCTTGACCAAAAAAGATGGCATGAAATAGACCTCTTGAATGACATTTTGAAACTTGAACCATTCAAAATCTCCAAATATTGAGAGAGTTATGAATTGTTGAAGTTGACAAAAAATCATGAAATGACCTATAATCTTTTGTATCCTTAGGGAATCTTACATCCATTTTATCACTTTGCATATAAAAGAAGGAATAAAGTTCACATCCTCAAGATCATTATGGAAAAAGAGTGTGCTCAAGGTGATAAAAATTGACCAAGTTATGATCATTTAAAGTCACCCATGAGAAATTGGAGGTTCATCTAAAGGACTTGTAATCTTTCTTCATCATCAAGTTTCTTCCACATGAAAACTACTTGAAACTTTTGAAGTGATTTGTTAATAACCCTTTTAAGAGAAGGATTTATTTAGAATCACTCATAAATACCAAAATATTAGCAATATATACTTCTTTGAAGTTCAAAACCCTAGCTCCTAGATCAAGAAAATGCTTTGAGGAACCTTGACAATTTTGAACCACCTTCTTGTACCAATAATCTTTCTTTATAGATAGAAGTTATTGAGGATGCAAATGAGAATTCATAACCACAAAAACCACTTCCATATCTTGATAATTGAGAGAAATATGCACTTGTGATCAATGAGAACAAGACTTTATCCAACCATGACAACTTCTTCAATCAATCCCTTGCACTTTTGAATCAATCTTGATGATGTGGAAATCTAGTGAACCAAAATAACCTTTCCATGACATCCCTTCCAAAAAACTTCAATGGTGAGGTTTGGACTTCTCAATCTTTATTGACTAGGTCATGGAAATAAACTCATGAACCCAAGGAGCAACTTGCTAAGCCTCATTGCCTTTACCTACACTATTAACAAGTAAGACAAACCAACATTGAATTTTATTAATTAAAATAAAAATCAAGATAAAATATTCATGATCACAAAAGAAAACAAGTCAAGGTACTTGGTGATTCCTCAAAGAGCAAAGCTAAAGATAAGGGGAGAACCAAAAGCCCTAATGTGATCTTGTTGTGATTGAATCAACATGGTATGATGAGGGGATCTTAGGGGCAAAATTTGGGGTACAACATCTGGCCTTATTTAAGTTTCTTCTATCCGGAGATACGAAGGTTGAAAATCTCCGTGTCGACACGATCGAAGATACTTAAATATAAAACAAACCCTATTTTTGGCCCTAAGATGCCATGCAATGCTTATGAGCGTGAATGCATATGAACAAAATCAAAGAGACACAAGACACCGCTGTGGATGTACAAAGGAAATAAAGAAACAAAAGAGAAACTCGTCCAGGAAAATAAATTATTGGTGGATCAAAAGACTTGACTTATAGAGGATGATAAAAAGTCAAAGGATACACCAACTTCTATTGAAGGCGAAACTGCCAACATTCATTGGAGGTAGAAAGAGGAAAGAAATAACAACACTGACGTTTACTAATGGTGATCTACCAACGTTCACTAAAGGTAGAGAGAAAGAAATCATCAACGTTCACTGACAATGAACTACCAACTTTCACTGAAGGTAGAAGGAAAAGAAATATCATAGCATCGCCATTCACTGACGGTGAACTACCAACGTTCACTAAGGGTAGCAAAAAGATAACAATCACCAACTTTCACTGAAGGTTACCTACCAACTTTCACTGAAGGTAGAAAGAGAATATATCATAGCACCTCCGTTCACTGACGATGAACTACCAATATTCACTGAAGGTAGCAAAAAGATAATAATCACCAAGTTTCACTAAAGGTGACTGTGATACGGTGGCAGAACCGACTGTTAATACTGGTTTGTGTTTTTTGTTCGCAAATGTCGCGGTAAGCAAGAGTCTCCACCGACTTTTATTTTATCCAATCAGGAAAAGGAAAAAGAACAGAAAAAACCTTTTTCGAGATGTTTCTGAGTACGGGGGATAGATTATAGAAAGGGAAGATGTTAGCACCCTTTCTATCCATGGTTTTCCATGGGCTCTTAGTTACTTGCTCATTTTGAAATTTCTTGTGTGTGCTTGTTTTGAAAAGTTTTGTTTTACTTCGTTTTAACCATTGTTTATGTCCTCAAGAGTGTTACGAAGTTGTTTTTGAAAACTTTGTTTGGAAAGTGTTGGTGTGAAAAAGTTTTTGTTTGTTTGAGCAAGTACCTAGGAACTAATCTACCTACTCGAAAAAGGTCTGTTCGTTTTCCTTTTAGACAATGCTATCCCATTATTGAGAAATAGGTAGCATCATCGTTGGAGTTTTTTAGGGAAATTCGAAGGGACAAATACGATCACAAAAGCAATGTTAGGAAATGTTAGTAATCATCCTAAAGCCTTAAAGATCTTTTTCTGAGGCAACATCCGAATAGGTCATTTTAGATCTTTTGGGGCTAGAGGACAACCACTAACAAACCCTATACTTCATGATCGTTTACCGAAGGCAACCGGAGTGGAGTAAACCCTAGGAGTGAGCATGTGCGAGTGTAATTTTCAGTTAATTTATCTTTGCACATTTAGGGTTTTCTACCATATTAATTTTCAGTTTGTCTTTCCATACAATCCTATTAACATACATCTAAGCAGTTTATAGTTTGCGAAAATAAAATGCAGGAAAGTTAAAAGTCCTAGCTATTACAAGGCTTTTGCAGATACATAATTATCTTGGACTGAAAATAAAGATGCGGAATTTAAAACCCTAATTACTATTACAAACTCGGAGCAGTTACAATAATAATAAAAAAGGAAATCAAAAAAATGTGCGCGGCAAATTAAATGCGAGAATAAATTAGGAAAACCTAAAAAATATAATTGAAAAATATTTAGGTTATTTTTTGAGAAAAATTAGATTATGTACAAAATTAAACCCTAATTCTAATTATTTTTAATTATGAAAAGAATCAAATTGCCCTAATTTTAGTTAAACTAATTAATTAAAGAAATAGAATATTTTTATGAAAATAAATGATTTTTAATGTTTTTATGATTTTTTTTATTAAATAAAAAATGATTTTTTGTGTTATTTTTGTAAAAGGAAATAATTAATCAAATAATTAAAATAAAGTAAATAAAATAAAATAAAATAAAAGAAATTGGGCTTGTATTGTTGTTAGCAACTTGGGGGTGTGGAATGGAATTGTTAAGCCCATAATTATAGGCCCATTTGCCCACGTGGGGATTCAGTTCAGCTGGCCTTCAGGAGGTCGACCACGCGCCTGCATGCTTGAGGCGTTAGATCTGGCCAGGACATGATCTGATGGCATGGATTTGAGGATGCATGATGGCTTTTTTGAAGGTGAGACTCGCTGGATATGGGACAAAGAAATTGGAAAATATGAAAACGTGAAATTCAGGGATCGAACCCAGAACCCTTTGCTCCACCACCTGCGCCTTTGCCATCTGTGCTGGGATGGTTAGTTATATATATAATAACATAGATCAAATATAAAGGAAATAAAGTGCCTTGCCCAGAAACACGCGCCAATTTGAAATGGGCAAATGGTGTGCTGCCACCTCTTATCTTCTTCCCTATAACTGTTGTTTTTGATATCAGCTTTTACCTATGGACAAAACCGTCACTAAAGGCTATAGTGACAGTTTTTATCCGTAGCTACATCCCTGCAAGATTCAAAAAAATAATACAAGCAAGATAAATCAAAACCAAAGGCATAGATCAATTGCAAATCACACATTGAGTTCATTGGTATCCATAATTTGGTCTAACTTCGCCTCTACGGAGAATCCCCAATTCGGGACCTTAAAACCCTAACAATGGCGTCGTGCCATTCCTGCATTTGAACTCAGATTAAACCATCCAGAAATAATGCAAATATGATAACAAGCGTGGATATGTGATCAAAACAAGTTTATAATGGGTAAATCAATAAATTTGAGTTTGAGAAAAATATGCAAACCTTGGTACTGTAAGGGCACAATTCTTGATGTTTTTGGCCTTGAGGATGATTGGAATAGCTTCAGAACACGTCCAGGAACAAATTGTTGGCTTTGGAATTACTTGAAACATCCTATGGAATCAAAACCGACCTGCACTTTTTTGACAAAAAATTGAGTTTTGTTCTCTTGTTTTCATGACCAAAACCTCTTTTTTTTGCCTTGATAATGTTATCTCCTTATATTGGAATGAATTAGGTCAATAAAAACTAATCATATCTTTGCAAATTATGGAGATTTGATTTCATTTTTTGTCTTGTATGATTTGTTTCCAAAATAGACCAAATTAAGATCTTTTCCAATCAATTGGCTCTTGCACAATTTTTTTGATTTGCTAACTGTCCATGGACTCATAATATGCTCATAAAATCAAATCTTCAATTTTATTTGATTATTCTACAATTTAAATTGATTTATTTTGCTTTAAATGAATAAAAAATAAAAATAAAAAAAAAATAAAAAAAAATATGTGGATAAGATAAGGGTCGTGGTCCATCTTAGGAACAAGTTTCAAACAAGAAAACATGGGCCCATTTATAAAAAAAGTCATTTTGATCAATGTTGACTTCATGCACATTTCCAAAAATTGGTCAACTTTGACAATAAATATCTCCCTTAATTTTAATCCTAGAGATATGTTATTGGACTTTTTAGAAAGCTTAGCATGTCCCCTAAACAACCCTTTTGTTTTCATCTCAATTGGGTCTTCCATGTTCATGTAAGAAGCTTTAACCCAAAAGGTGTTTTTTTTTACTTTTCAAAAAGGACCTATAATGTAGAAATTCATACATTTTGATGAGTGCATATTTTGGACTCGTGGGATGAAGATGAGTTGTAGGGAATTGCATCCTATCCAAAATGAGCCTTGGATGGAAAATTTATGTTAAAGTATGATGAAGTTATGCCTGGTCAAAGTTTGGTTGACTTTTCCTAAGAAACCCTAATTTAGCAATTTTTGGGTTTTGATGAATTAGGAGCATTCCTTGGGGAATCATGATCAACCCTTGATCAAATGATGGATACCACTCCAAAATGTTGATGTTGACGAAAAATATTGAAGTTTGACTGTATGTGGGCCATAGTTGACTTTTGACCTAGTATAGTTGATTTTCAAGCATTTGGGCAATTGACTGAGAAAACTTCTCGTGAAAGGCATGAAACTTGACATAGATAATCTTGAGAATATATTAGTACCATTGAAAGCATTTTGGACCTTTGGACTTCAACCATCCTGATAAAAATAGAAACCCTAGTTTGAGGCTTGTTGCTTTATGGGAGAGTTTGTCTGGTCAACTCTTGGGCATCCTTGAGCAAGTTAAGGACCTAAGTGGGCATGTGTTGAGTAAAATGAGAGGGAAAATTTTGGGGTACAACAGTTACCTACCAACTTTCGCTGAAGGTAGAGAGAAAATATATCATAGAATTGTTGTTCGCTGACAATGAACTACCAACATTCACTGAAGGTAGCAAAAAGATAACAATCACCAACTTTCACTGAAGGTGACCTACCAACTTTCACTAAAGGTAGAGATATAATATATCATAGCATAGCCGTTCACTAACGATGAACTACCAACGTTCACTGAGGGTAGCAAAAAGATAACAGTCATTGATGTTCACTGCCGAAGACCTACCAACTTTCACTGAAGGTAGAAAGAGAATATATCATAATATCGTCGTTCACTAACGATGAACTACCAACGTTCACTAAGGGTAGCAAAAAGATAACAATCACCAACTTTCACTGAAGGTGACCTACCAACTTTCACTGAAGGTAGAAAGAGAATATATCTGTGATACGGTGGCAGAACCGACTGTTAATACTGGTTTGCGTTTTGTATTCACAAATATCACGGTAAGCAAGTGTCGCAATTGAATTTTATTTCATCCAACAAAGGAAAAGGAAAAAGAATAGAAAAAACCTTTTTTCGAGAGTTTATGAGTACTGTGTTAGCACCCTTTCTATCCATGGTTTTCCATGGGCTCTTAGGTACTTTCTCATTTTGAAATTGCTTGTGTGTGTTTTGAAAAGTTTTTGTTTAACTTCGTGATAACCCTTGTATATGTCCTCAAGAGTGTGACAGAGTTTTTTTTTTAAAACTGTTTTGAAAGTGTTTGTGTAAAAGATTTTTTATTGTTTTGAGCAAGTACTTAAGATTTTCTACCTACTCGAAAAAGATTGTTCATTCTCGTTTCCTTTAGATAGTGCTATCCTACTATTAAGGAGTAGGTAGCCCCATCATTGGAGTTTTAAGGGACATTCAAAGGGACAAGTACGACCACAAAAGAAATGGTTAGGAACCTTTAGAAGTTACCCTAAAATCCTAAAGATCTTTTCGAGGCAACATCCGAATGGGTCATTTTTTATCTTTTGGGACTAGAGGACGACCACTAAAATTTCCTATGCTTCATGACCATTTACCGAAGGCAACCAAAGTGGGGTAAACCCTGGGAGTGAGCATGTGCATGTGTGCTTTATTTCAGTTAATTATCTTTTCACAATTAGGGTTATCTACTTTTTAATCGTTGATTTATCTTTCGCATACAATCATATTATCCATACATCTAGGCAGTTTTATAGTTGCGGAAATTAAAGAGTGCGAGAAATTAAAGTCCTAAATATTACAAGGCTTTTGAGCAGATACATAAATATTTGACTGAAAATAAAGACGCGGAAATCAAAACCCTAATTAATCTATTACAAACCTCGAAACAGTTACAATAATTATAAATAAGTAAATGCGCGCGAGACGAATTAAATACGAAAATAAATTAGAAGCCTAAAAATCTAATTACAAAAATATTTTTGTGTATTTTTTTATTGAGAAAATAATTTAATTGCAAATTAAACCTAATTTATAGTTAATTTTAATTAATAAAATAACCTATGTTGAAATAATTAAAATAATTAATTTTCAAAAATTAATTTTAATTATAAAAAACTTAAATCTATTTTTTTGTGATATTTTGATAAAAAATGATTTTTGTTGTTTTTTTGTAAAAAATGATTAAACAACTAAAACAAAAGAAAATAGAAAAAGAAATAAACTGGGCCTGTTGTGAAAGCAACTCTGGGGGGTGCATTACTGATTTTGCAGGCCCAAGATTCATAAGCCCAACCAATTGGTTGGATCCAGTGAGGGCCGCGTTTGAGGATGCACCATAGACCTTGCTTGCATGAGCGCCAGATCTGCTTTGAAGATGGATCCAATGGCCAGATCCTGGGCTGTAAGATGGACGCGCTGGATGGGAAGCACATGGGATCCTGTAAAGAAGTGATGGAAAAATAAAATGTTTGGACCTGGGATCGAACCCAGGTCCTTCCACTCATACGCTCGCTTGCTTTACCGTCTGGGCTGGATGGTTTTTTGATAATAATAATGAATAACAAGTAATATATTTAACAATGAGTCAGTGTTATAAGAAAACGCGTGAAATTCAAACTATCCAACCACGCCTTGACACACCTTCATCTTCTTCAAGGAAGCTGTTGTTTTAGGTAAGGACCTTTACCTACGGACACCCACTGTAACTATAACCCTGCAAATCTCAAAAATCAATACCAGGCAAGATAAATCAAATCCAAACATACAGATCAACTCGTTTTGATCTCGTGAGTATGATGGCATACGTTAATAGGTCTAATTTTTCCTACATCTCAAAGCCCTAAAACGGAGGTTAAAAAACTAACAATGGAAAATTGGTATTTATGCATCAAAACTGGAAATTAAGTGTACATAAAGCTTCTAGGCATCCATATGAACACAAATATGCAATAAAAATAGACTAACAATGCAAGAATAGACAGATACGAATCTGAAAAAAGTGTCAAATCGTAATGATTTTATGTGATGATTCCTGGAGCTTTGATGCGTGCAAAGGATGCTGTTAGCTTCAGGAGGTTCCCAGGAATGGATTGGTGGCTTTGAAATTGTTTGAGTTGCCCTCTAAATCAGTATTCGAACCCCACTTTTTTTGTCAAAAATTGAGTTTTGTTCTTGTGATTTTCACGACCCAATCCTCATTTTTTTTGCTTTGGCTCTATTGTGGACATATATGGGACTGATTTAGGTTAACATGTATGTAAACAATCCAAAGAATAAAGGCATGGCTTTAAGAGGAAATCAAATCTTGAAAAATTTCCAAATGTGTATATTTCCTCCCTTTCCAAGCTTGCACGAATCTTTTGGTATTATTCAACATATTTGGATTGTGATTCTCTTCAAAATCAAATCAAAACAAGTCTTCATTATTTTCATATCATTTATTTGATTTAATTTTATTTTTAAATGATTAAAATAAAAATAAATTAAATAAATAAAGCCAAAAATGCATGGAAAGGTATTTGGGTCGTGGACCACTCTAGGAGTGTGTTTCAAACATAAAAAGTTAGGCCCATTTGAAGAAAAATGCATTTTGGGCATGGTTGACTTTGTGCAAATTTCCAAAAAATGGCCAACTTTGACAATGCACATCTCTATCAATTTTGACCCTAAGAGGGTGTTCTTGGACTTTTTAGAAAGCTTTGGATGCTCTCTAAACAACCCTTTTGGTTTCACCTCAATTGGATCTTCCATGTTCATATAAGAAGCTTTGACCCAAAAGGTGTTTTTGTTGACTTTTTGAAATGAGTGCATTTTTTGAACTTGAGGGTTGAAGATGAGTTGTAGGGAATTGTATTCTATTCAAAATGAGCCTTGTATGAGAAATTTCTGATAAAAAGTAAGAAAGTTATACCTGATCAAAGTTTGGTTGACTTTTCCTATAAAAACCCTAATTTAGCAACTTTTGAGTTTTGATGAATTAGGAGCATTCCTTGAGGAATCATGATAAAACTTTGATCAAATGATGGATATCACTTCAAAATGTTGATGTTGACAAAAAAAATCTTGAAGTTTGACTGTATGTGGGTCACAGTTGACTTTTGATCTAGTATAGTTGATTTTCAGGCATTTGAGCAGTTGACTGAGCAAACTTGTGCAAGGCATGAAACTTGACATGGATAATATTAAGAACATATTAGGGAAATTGAAATCACTTGGTACCCTTGGAACTCAAACATCTTGATGGAGAATGAAACCCTAATTTAAGGCTCATTATCTTAGGAGGAGGACTTGTCTGGTCAATCCTTAGACATCCTTGGGCAAGTTAAGGACCTCTAGGAGTACGTTTTGAGTAAAATGAGAGGGAAAATTTTGGGGTACAACAGCTGCCCCTGTTCAATCTTCTTAAACCTGAGGATGTAGATTGATTGGTCTGCCTTTCGTAATCTGAAGGTGGAAGATGATTGAACACTAGAGTGCCTAGAAATTTGCACTCGCATGAAGTAATAATGATTGGTGATATCGGGAATGGGCTTACAAATGCCATTTGGAAGTCGATAGAGAATCGTCGGAGATGGTCTTAAAGATTCCATCCAGAAAAGATATCGATCGCATAAGAGATTCCTTTGCGAGAATTAATGTACCTGCCGTTGAGGAGGACTTTACCGGGGAATGTTGATTTACATCTTGGGAAATAGAGTATAGGAGATTTGGTTGTACATCACTCTACTGGGGAATTAACTCCTAATTGAGGAGGTGGGAGTAAACAGCATATCTGGTCAGGGTCCAGGCTACACAGTGGCTTACTGGAGAGATGTGAAATCGACCGTATCTGGTCGGGTCCCGGTCTTACAGTGTTGTAAACTGTTGTCTGGAGATAAGGGAGAAGGAACCTGGATAGTAGGGTTGCTTCGAAATGAAAGCCTGGATAGTAGGGCTTATGAGAAGGAACCTGGGCCGTAGGGTTACTTCGAGATGAAAGCCTGGATAGTAGGGCTAGGAGAAGGAACCTGGGTCGTAGGGTTACTTCGAGATGGAAGCCTGGATAGTAGGGCTATGAGGAGGAACCTGGGTCGTATGGTTACTTCGAGATGAAAACCTGGATAATAGGACTATGAGAAGGAACCTGGGTCGTAGGGTTACTTCTAGATGAAAGCCTGGACAATAGGGCTATGAGAAGGAACCTGGGTCGTAGGGTTACTTCGAGATGAAAGCCTGGATAGTAGGGCTTATGGGAAGGAACCTGGGTCATAGGGTTACTTCGATATGAAAGCCTAGATAGTAGGTCTTATGGGAAGGAACCTGGGTCGTAGGGTTACTTTGAGATGAAAGCCTGGATAGTAGGGCTTATGGGAAGGAACCTGGATAATAGGGTTACTTCGAGGTGAAATCCTGGATAGTAGGGCTTATGTAAAGGAACTTGGGTCATAGGGTTACTTCGAGATGAAAGCCTGGATAGTAGGGTTTATGGGAAGGAACCTGGGTCGTAGGGTTACTTCGAGATGAAAGCCTAGATAGTAGGGCTTATGGGAAGGAACCTGGATAGTGGGGTTGCTTCGTGAGGAGTTTGGGTAAAACTGCATCTGAACCGGGAAGGAACCTGGGTAAGGTTATTTTGTGAGGAGTTTGGGTAAAACTGCATCTGAAACGGGAAGGAACCTGGGTAAGGTTGCTTCGTGAGGAGTTTAGGTAAAAATGCATCTGAACCGGGAAGGAACCTGGGTAAGGTTGCTTCATGATGAGTTTGGGTAAAACTGCATCTAAACCGGGAAGGAACCTAGGTAAGGTTGCTTCGTTTAATCACATGGGTTGGTTGATGATAATTGTCTTTCCTGAAAAGATAACATGGTTAATTATATGCAATTCATGAAATGCATTGTTGGATGATGTTCTCAAAATAAATGAGATTATGTTGTATGTGATATGTATGCGTATGTAATGATGTATGAACATGAGATGCTATTGTGACATATCCGAGTCTGGGAAAATAAATCCCTGACTGCTGCTGGAGAGTATTGGAAATAGCATTCCTGACTGTTGTAGATAACCGTGATTCTTCTGCTTCCGCTGGGGATGGTGAACAAAGATGACTATGCTGGAGACTTGCTCTTTGTTTACGGATATTCTTCCAGGGGAGAGACTCTGCTTGAGAATAACTATGCAGGGAAATAACTCTATTTGAGAGAGAAGCTTCCATAGCTGGAGGGATAAACTCTGTCGGGGATTAGCTCCTGTATTCAGAGACATAAACTCTGTTCGGGAGAAAACTTTATGACCCGCTTGTGATTATGTAATCCGGTTGGGGAATATAGATGTCAGCTTTCTGAAGGAACCTAGCTGGGGAGAGTACTTCCTGTTTTGGGGAAGCTAATATCAATTCTTTGATTACCTTTACTCTGTGGGGAATTACAGATGTTACAGGGTCGTATGTACTAATTACTTTGTTTTAAAGTTGTCTCTGCTCTGGTACTTGCTAGACAGAGTAACTGTCGGGTTTGACATTTTTAGTTTTTGCCCATGTTTCAAGCAATTGTCTTTTCGTTTCTTACGTAAATATTTGTGAACAACAATCATATTCAAATGCATATGTCAAGAATAAACCATTGGACGTTCTTTAAAAACAAAACAGAAAAAGAAAAACACATAGTTTTGTAAATACGACCTTTATTAATTTTCGAAGTTGGCCTATAACAGGCATTTTGTACAAGGAAGCTGACGCTCTAGTAAGAGAACGCCGCCGTAAAAATGGAATCTATACAATATTGTGTACAACAAAAAGAAAACAACTATGTGCAACAATCCCATTGAGTTTCAATTCTACTATTGCCGCTATGTCTTTGAGCATCTCATCACTTTGTTGCTTGTCCGAAGATGACTAGATTAATCGGTGTTGTTCGAGCTTGATAGTCGATACTGAGGTCTGAATGTAAGGTGATCCAATGGGACATAGTGATACGCTTTACATCCCTAACTTTTGCATGGAATGCCCTTTCGCGTTTTCAGTCCACCGGGATACCCTTTTTTGCCCAAGCCACCTTTTCAGGTTTTCGACTTGTCGGGTGTGCAGATTTTTTCATTTTTGTTGTACCCCAAAATTTGCCCTCCCATATTCTTCAAGATTTGCCAAAAGCATGTTTCAAAATCTCCCCAAGGGTTGCACAGTTCAAGGGCCTCCTAACAGTCAAAGATTAGGGTTTTGGTTCTGGCAAAGAAGTTGAAGTTTCCAAGGGTCCAAACAAGTCCCACATGCCTACAAACATGGTCAAGCATCCATATGCCAAGTTTCAAGACTTACAGCACAAAATTGCACAATCAAAAACCCTAATTGCTCAACAGTCAACTGTAGGGGCAAAATGGTCATTTGACAGTCAAAAGTTCAAATTTTTGATCAACATCTTATTTTGAAGCCACAAACATCATTTGATCAATTCTTGATCATGATTTTCAAGGCATGGCTCAAAAAGTCTCAAGATGCAAAAGTTTCCATATTTGGACAGTTGAAAAAGTCAACTGTAACTTGACCAAGGCATAACTTCCACATGGTTCATCAGAAAAATTCCATCCAAAGCTCTTTTTGAAGAGAAAGACATTTCCTACAACTCCTCTTCACACCTCAAGTCCAAGAAATGCTCTCACAAAAAGTTATCAATTTCAACATTATAGGTCATTTTCAAAAGTCAACAAAAAGGGACTTTAAGTCAAAGACCATAACTTGATATTGGTAAATCAAATTGACATGGGACCAAAGTCATTGGTTAGAGGACTTCCAGACCTTTCCAAAATGTCCAAGAACATGATCAAAGCTTAAAAATTGAGCAAGATATGCCTTGTGGAAGTTGGGAAAGTTTTGGGAATTTTGAAAAGTCAACTTTACTTCAAATGCCTCAAAATTGCTAATGGGCCACAAATTCTTCCAAGAATCATCATCCAAAGGTTATGCACGACCATTTGACCCAAAGGAGATTTATTTCATCATTTTTTATTATTTATTTGAATTTTTATCACTATTAATTCATTTAATGAAATAAAATATGACAAAAATAGAAAACCATGTTTTTTAATCCCTTTTTGCAGCATATTCTCTCCAATAAAACCTCAAGATTCGTGCACACCCAATTTGGAAAGGTTTGGCCATGATTGGTATCAAAAACACATGGAAAAGATTTGAAAAGATGCCATTAAAAATCAAATATTTGATTCATGATTACAAGGGTTTTTGGACTTGATTTGCAAACCTAAAACACTCACATACATATACAGATCACAACCCTAGTGCATACAACCTTGAAGCTGCGCCTAAGAACAAAAACAAAACTTGCATTTTTCCATAAATTTTTTGAAACTGTTTTCATAGTTGCAGGTCGTTTCAAAGCAAAAGAGTTGTTCCATTGCATTCTTGACACATTCAGGAAGCTACCCCAATCAAAATCAACTCTCCAAGCGCAAAGAATTGGTAGATTGGAGTCCCACTTTTCTGTAAAATATTCATAATCGCATCCTGAATTCCATGCATTTTTCATGTGTTTTTGATATTGGTTTATACTAATCTAATCATTCTAAAGCTAATGGTGTTATCTAATTGAATTAATATGACCTGTGCGCAAAGTTGCCATTAAAATGTTTTAGGGTTTCTCAAGCTTCAAATTGGGCGTTTGCACACACTGTAAAATCAGGACATCTAATCACCATGGTTAGAATCAGCACATCTGGACGAATTCAATACACTAGTCGCGCCCTATTTATATGACCATACGAGCTATTCGCTATTTTCAAAAAGGCTGTGTTTTGGGGGGGTTTAAAACCCCCGCTACCTCTTTTATTTCAGGGACGAACGGAGAAGAAGATCATGTGGCGCGATCTGATTGGATGGTTTGAATTCCAGCGCGCGTTTTTTTATTTCTATATCACTAACATCAATTTTATTTTATATTATTTGTTCTTTATTTTATATACAAAGCGCTCAAATAGCTCAGTTGGTGGACAAAAGGCTTGGTAAACACTGGGACCTGGGTTCGATCCCCAGGTCCCCCCACTTTATTCCATATTTTTCTTTCTAACATGGTTCTATGTAGCGTGCTTCCTAAGGTCTACCATGCAGCCTCATATCTTGGCTTGCCACACGTCCCACAATATCCATCCAGGGGCCAGGATCCAAAGTCTATGGAATGCCTCAGTCAACGCATGCGCACATGATCATTGAGAAGTCAGAAAGGGCCAAGCTTATTGGGCCTAATTGTTCACAACATAACCTCCAGATTGGGGCAGAACCCCCCTAGTGTTTGTATTTCTTTCTCTTTTCTTTTTTTTCTATTTCTTTTTATTATTTGTTTTAATTTAGTTATTTTCTTTTAATTCATCAAAATAAATTTTATGAAATAACAAAAATAACAAAAAAATCAGAAACTATAAAAATAAAAATATGTTTTTTATGTTTAATTCACTAACATTTTTGTAAATAAATTTAACAATTAATTTAGTTTTAATTCTAGGTTTTAATTTTAATATTTTTGTAATAAACTAAAAAATGTAGAATTAGGATTTTATACTTTTATTCTTTTTCTTTTCTTTTACCATTATTAAATACTAATTATTTTTGTAAATAAATTGCCATGTAAATAATTAATTAAAACTAGGTCAAAATTAAACTTTTTTTTTAATAATTAAAATAGTTTAGAATTACGGTTTTAATTTCATTTAATTTTCTCATTAAACTCCATAAATACAAAAAACTCAAAAATAATTTCCTTTTCTCATTTAACTTAATTAATTTATTATTTGTAATTTAATTTCCTTAAAAGGGTCCAACGCCCTCACATTCCCGACTTTACTTCTTCTCGCATTTTACTTTTATTTCTTTTTGTGAATATAATGTATTTATCCCAAAGCCGTGTAATAGATTAATTAGACATTTATCTTTCCGCATTTTATTTTATTCAAAATCGGGTCTTGGATTAATTTGGCGATGTAGACCCGCGCCTTTGTAATAGCGTAGAACTTTTAATTCCGCACCTTTTAACTGTTAATAATTTGCATGAAAGAATGAATGCCAAAATAAAAGCAATGCGTAGACCACCAATGCATGAACAAGATAAACATAAATAAACATGACACACAAATCACACACCACCCCTAGGGTACGCCTCACTGTTGCCTTGCCCCTCGAAAGGTGGTCGTCGAGTAGAGGATGTTTTAGTAAGTCCTCATGTCCATGAACATGGCATGAGGGTAGCTTCTAAGGTGTCTTCCTATTGCTCTGGTGATCACCATGTCCTGAACCCTCGAATTGACCTGAACACCTCCAACTGTGGTGCTACCTACCTCTCAATGGTGGGATGGCACTACTTTAAGGACATTTACACAGACGAATTCCTTAGGGTAGGTAGACGACTCATAGATACTTGCTCTAATTTCAAAAACAAATCAAAACTTATTTTCACACCGACACCTTTCAAAAAGCTTTCAAAAGCAATTTTTCAAACACTCTTGAGGACTGATACAAGAGTCGAACTGAAATTTTCAAAGGAACCTTTTTTAAACCCATAGTTGAAAAGCAAACAAACAATTTTGAAAACACAAATGAGCAAGTATCTAAGAGCCCATGGATAACCATGGATAGAAAGGGTGCTAACACCTTCCCTTTCTATAAATCTACCTCCCAAACCGAGAGCAATCTCTATAAGGAATTTTTCTGTGCTTTTGTCCTGTCCATGTTGGAGAAAATAAAAGACGGTGGCGACTCTTGCTTCCGCGATATTTCGCGAACCAGCGTTAAACAGTCAGTTCCAGATCCACCGATCACAGAACTGGCGACTTTGCTGGGGATACTCTTATAAAGTGAGGTGTACCTTAGGATAGTTCATAACTGTGTTTTCAATTGTATTGACTTGCTTGCTTTAAATTGTGGGTTGCATGGGAGTTACATAGGTCCTAACCCGGATCTGGGGATACCCTGTTTAGGTAGCATAAGCTGTGAGGGACCTGTCCGGCGTAGACCGACACGGGTGAAGCAGTGGCTACATTGGTGTGGCACCTTGGTCTGTACCGATATCCCTTGTGTCGCAACGAGGAGAATATGGGTCTTCCAAGGAGTCGTTAAACACCAACAGACCTTAGAACCTTAAATGACACAACTTGGCCATTAGAACAGTAGCAGTATGCTACGCCCATTGAGGCTAAACTCTCGTGATGGTTCTGGCCGCAAGAAAAGATTGCGATGCTGGAGTTATGACCGATTGAGGGTAGTCAATGATATTGGGATCCTCTAAGAACCCGGTTACTTTTGATAGGACAGGTATGAACCAACAAACTGAAAAAGGGTAATACCTAGACCTCATGATGGCCTAAACTTTAAGGGCTTGTCTTGTGTGGCTTGTGTGCCTTATCATGTTTGCCTTTGTAAATATTTGTGGTGTGCTTTATCATAACATCATAACATCATGAGCATTGCATGCATCCTGCATAAGGACTGACCGTTTCAAAGACAAGAGGGTTTCACCTTTGCTCTGTTTCGTAGGACATCATGATGCCTGTGCAAAGGAATCTATCCGGTTCAACTTTGTTCACCCACCTGAGTTGCTTGAAGAGTTGGTTAGCAGAATTCCAAACACCACTTCCTTCATTCAGAGTCATGGTTCTCTTCTCAGTTTAGTCACTGCAAAGCGGGATCAACAGTTGATGAGTGTCCTGACCCAGTTCTATGACCCTCTGTACTAGTGCTTCACCTTTCAAGACTTCCAGCTGGTCCCTACCATGGAAGAGTTCTCTGATTTGCTTGGTATCCCTATCTTGGATCCGACTCCCTTCACTGGTTGGGAAAAGACCCTCAGGCTTGAGGAGGTTGCTGCAGCTCTTCCTTTGACTCATCAAGAAGTAATGGACAACTGGGTGACTAGAAGTGGAGTTAAGGGTTTCTTGGCCAAGTTTCTGATTGGTAAAGCTAACAGTTTCTGGAATGACTTGGACTTTAGGGCATATGAAGACATCTTGGCTCTCTTGATCTATGGGCTAGTCTTGTTTCCTGATCCTGACAACTTCATCAATGTCACTGCCATAAGGATCTTCATGTCTCAGAATCCTGTGCCCACTCTCTTGGGTGACATCCTGCAACAACTTTATGCTCGTACTGCCCGAAGACGAGGAACCCTGTGGTGTTGTATCCCTTTGTTGGTGAGGTGGTTTATTTTGCACCTCCCTAAGTTCGTGCTGAAGAACCAAGAAGGAAGAGGTTGGGCTCATAGGTTAATGTCTCTCACTGATAAGGACATCATTTGGACTTTCCGAGGTTTGGATGAGATAGCTGTTATTGATCGTTGCGGGGAATATCCTAATATTCCTTTGATCGGTACTCAAGGAGGAATCTCTTACAATCCATGTCTAGCGCTCCGTCAGTTTGGAAGAGCCAGAAGAGAAGGGCCTCATGAGATGTTGGTGCCTCACATCAGTTTTGAGTTTCAGGTGGATAGTGACGAGCTGCGTCGTAGGTTCATCAAGGCTTGGGACAAAGTACATAAAGCTGACCCACAAGAGTTGGGGCCAAAGACTTCTCTATCTATGGAAGCCTACTGCAAATGGGTCCGCATCCGTGCTCAGAAGTTAGGTATGCCATACGAAGCTGTCAGACCCATCATTCTTGAGTATCCTGACAAAGATGGGGCTTCTCCAACTGTCCTCCCTCCTCAGATACCTACTGATTATGAGACATTAAAGAGGTCTTGGTCGCAACTGCGAGAAGAGCGGGATTCTTACCGGGAAAAGTTCAATGAGCAGGAATTGAAGATCCAGAAGCTGACAAAGCAGTTGGAGAGTGAGCGAGCTCTGAATGACTACATCCGTACTAAGAAGAGGAGACCATGGGATCAATAAGGAGCTCTGGATGTTCTTTTACAGTTTTATTTCCCTTTTCAGTATTTCCCTTTTGTGTAACGCCTAAAGGCAACCTGTTGAACAATTTAAGTTTCAAAGTTGAATCTAATGAAGTGTGTTCCTTTTTGTTTACAAAGTTGATTCCCGATTGTCTTTGAAAACATAAATCATACGCATTCCATTCATCATGTGCATAACAGGTTTTCTTCTTTTCAGGTTGCTTACTGTTCTTCGCTGTTTATTTCAGCATCATGAACCCTGACTCATCATCAACCGAGATGTCTATCAAGGCTCTTCAGGCGCAGAATGCGCAATTTCAGGAACTGATCATGGGTTTGGCTCAAGGCCAAGAAGAGCTGAAGGCTTTACTCCTGAAGAAGGAGAAGAAGAAGAAGAAGAGAACTGTTCTTTTCAACTCGGGACGAAGGTTTGGCAACACTCTGCAGAATGAAGAGGCTGGTTCTTCTATAGGCAAGAGCAGTCCCCAGGGGGGAAAAGGTCCTAGTCCGGTAGTCTCTGACGACGAGACTAACTTTAATGAGGAACAGTATCCTCCTGCTGAAGACCGGTACAAGCAGTTGGAAGACAAACTAAATGCAATGGAGATCCAACAAGTGCCTGGGCTGGATTTCAGAGACTTGGGCTTATCCACTGGTGTGATTATTCCTCAAAAGTTTAAGGCACCATCTTTCACCAAGTATGACGGGGCGTCTTGTCCCAAGCTACATCTCAGATCTTATGTGCGGAAGATTCAACCGTACTCAGTGGACAAGAACTTGTGGATCCACTTCTTCCAGGAGAGTCTTTCAGGGACTCATCTCGAATGGTTCTATCAGCTAGATGGGACCAAGGTTCGTAACTGGGAGGAGTTGGCTACTGCTTTTTACAAGCAGTATCAATATAATGCCGACCTTGCCCCTACACGTACCCAACTCCAGGGTATGTCTCTAGGGTCAAGCGAAGGTTTTAAAGAGTATGCACAGAAGTGGAGGGATCTGGCTGGCAGGGTGCAGCCTCCGTTAACTGACCGGGAGTTGGTAGACATGTTCTTGGGGACCCTATCTGGGCCATTTTTCAATCATCTTATCGGTAACTCATCTTCAGGGTTCACTGATCTTATCCTGACTGGAGAGAGAATAGAGGCTGGAATGAAGTCCGGTAAAATTCAGAAAGGGGCATCTTCAACTTCTGAGAAGAAGCCCTTTAAGAAGGAGGCCAGTGCTGTGTATGGGCCTAAAAGACATGATAAACCTGAGCGCCTCCAATCTGTCAACGAGGTGATGATTGATAAGCCTGCTGCCGCTCCTCGGCAAACCGATCCACAAAGGGGTGAAAGACCCAGAAGAGAGTTTACCCGTCTGAGTATGACCTTGTCGCAAATCTTGCCACAGTTGCTATCCACCAATTTGGTGACTGTTAGAGAGGCCCCGAAGGTTGTGAACACTGCTTCTCCCAAGTTGTTTCCAATGATTTCTGGTAAACAACCGCTAGTCTTCCAAACTATCGAATAATCTTTCTGACTGTTATTCAATTCCTCTGGTAACTCACAGGATCGACTAGATTGATCCTAGGATTCCTTGGTCATTAGGGTAACTCTCATGATCGAACAGATATTCATGGTTGATATTTGAGTGTTGTATAGGTGTTTGGCTTATTTCGATTTCTCTCTCAAAGGTCTAAAGATGTAATCAAAATGTGCGTGTACGAAACTAAGTTGCATGAATAAATGTTAATTGTAAAGACATGTAAAACTGCATAAAAGGCAAGTAAATGGTTTCGAATTATAAAAACAGTTAATGTAAAGGATTTCTGGAACATGAAAGGTTTGAAATATGAAGAAAGCGTTTAATGCAAGAAATCTGTAAATGACTTTAAGTAAAGATATGTGTTCGAAGGATAAAGCTTGAAGGTAAAGGCATGGAAAGTATGACAGTTTTCTGAAATGTAAAGTGCTTGAAATGTGAAGAAAGCATTGAAATGTAAAACTTTAATGAAGAGATTTCGAAGTGAAAAGACTGTAAATGAGAAAACTTGTACATGTTATTTGACAGAAAAATAAAGGAAAGTGCTGGAAATAATAAAAGGTTTTCATTAAATCATAAATACATATGGTGCTATCATACGTACATTGCTCTTGCATTCGTTTCCCTTGCCATGTGGTAGTTTGAATGTTACTGAGTATTTAGTACAATAGATATGACACACGAAATCCTAATACTAAGACTTCTATTTATACTAATTCGACCATAAAGGTCTTGCTATAGGATTATGCCACGTTCAGAACATGCAGAACAATGCCTCTTTCTTCTTTCCACGTGTCTCCAAATGCTCCAGCACATAAATTTCAAACTTCGAATGTCCCGCTTCCATTTGAATTTCAAATGCTTTGGTATTTCTCCGTTTCGAACGCACTTCCCAGACACAGCCTTGTTGTTATTTCGAGACTTCTTTAGATATGTTCCCATAATTGCCACTCGAAGCTCCAAGCTTTGACATGCTTATTCGAAACACTGCTTCTGCTACTTCGAAACATGACACTTTACTTCATTTTGATCGAAACGTTTAATTCATTTGGATTCTAATAATATTATCAAAATCTTCAGCCAACAAATTGCCCCTTTAAAATATGTATTTCGATTTCTCTGAGAAATACCTATTTTAAACATCTACACAAGATTTTGATGTGACTTTCGAATCATCGTAACATTTAATGCATTTGACTCCAGTCACGTCAATCATAGCGCTTTTTGGATTCCTTAACCGCCTGGAGCCACTTCACAGTATGGTGCAGTTACAAATAATGATTATCTTTAAATCACGCCTATTACCCATGTTAACTTTACGCCACCTCTTCATCACACCAACCTATGATTTCCACGTATCACACCCTTATTCAGTGGATGCTTAAACTTCCCCATTATAAAACATCACCAACTTAATCTTTTCCTTTTCTTTTCACACTCTGAATCTTTTACCCTCCTTCTCTCGTCAAAAACCCAAGCTTTCAACATCCTTCAAAAATGTCTTCTTCTACTTCATCCCAACTCAAGAAAATCTCCAAGAAGAAAGGAAAAACTGCAGGAACTACCATGGAAAGTAAGATTATCACTCACCAAGGTCAATCCGTTCTTGCCCCTCAGATGATTACAAAGGAAAAAGAAATGCTGTATGCGTCACAGGTACTCATTCCTACCACCGTTGCTGGTAAGAGGTTATCTTTAAATGGCCCTCTTACGGTTTTTGAAATATTAAAAGACACCAGGACGATTTTCCCAGTTTGTTATAGTTTTAAACCCTTGTTTAACAAAATGGATGCCCCTAAGGCAATAGAATCTTCTAGTTCAAATACCATAGAAAACCCAACTGTTCCTCCTAAGGACCCCTTTGTATTGGATTATGTAAAAATTAATTTTAAACCATTTCGATCTTGCCCCACCTCTGATACTGCCTATCAAAATTGGTTCAAGAAAGTAGAAGCTAAGAAATCCCAACAATGGGAAGAATTAGGTATCTATAACCTGATTAAGCTATCGAAGCCTGGTTTCACCTACAGCCACCCTCTGCTATTCGCGTCCCTCTATTTCTAGGACAGTACCTATAACACTTTCCATCTCCCAGGTGGAATGATCACCCCAACCTTCTTCGACATAGCGGCCATCACTGGGCTATCGCCAGTAGGAGAAACTTATATCCCTGATAACGAAGAACATTCAAGCATAATTGACTTTGAAGTCAAGCTAGCAAGTTTTTCCAAGTTTATCAGTCATTACCATGCTGAAGGGGACAATGTGTCTGACGTAGAACACATTGCTTTCTTAACCCTGTGGCTATCAAGATATGTTTTCTGCAGTAGATCCCTATAGGTAGCTAGTAGGTTCATTCCTCTAGCTAGGGACTTGCATGAAAATTGAAAAGTGTGCCTAAGTGAACTGCTCTTAGTTGACCTTTATGAAAGCCTGAGGTCAGCTGTTTCGAGCCTCAAATCCCATACCTCCAAGAATATTCTGTTGGATGGCCCTTTTTGGTTACTTCAATTATGGCTAAACGCCATGTTCGAACCCTCCTTGTCAACCGCCAACACCATCGATGAGCAAGATCCTGAGATAAATGATAGGATAGTCGAAGGCACTAGGCTTCGAAGATTAACTCCAAATGATGACAAAGATGATTTCAAAGTCCAATTCTCAAAGTACATCATGATATTCTCCAAAAGGCACAAGTTCGAAGAGAGCATGGCGCCTTTTGCTTCGAGGGCTCATGGACCTTCTTGGTTCACCATGGCTCTCTCAGAAGCTATCAAGAGCAAGGAGATTCAGGATGTATGGAGAGCTTTTTTGCTACCTAGACTCATTTCTTCAAGAATAACTCCAGCCAAGAACCAGATTTTTCTTTTTGCTTACCAACCAAATTTTGTTTCGAGACAGTTTGGCTTATGTCAACTCATTCCTGAACCTTTATTCCACACTGAGAGCGCCATTACTTATGGGAGAACTTTCAAGGCACGGGAAGCCAAAATACAGCAAGAACAATATCAAGGCTTTGCCCAGTTTGAGCTGATAACCTTCGAAACTACCCATCTCACAGCTAAAGGGTTTCTGGAATGGTGGACCAAGTTTTATCAAACTTATATGTTCGATACACTTACAATTCAACAGAAACTAATTGATGCCTTCGATGTGCAGGTACCAGCAAAGAAAGGTATGTTTACTCATGCCAAAGAGATTAAAGCTTTCCAAAATTATTTTGAAACTACTTATGACCCCACGCGCTTGGACTCCACTGTGCATCAAGCGGCTGAGACCTTGAAGGAAAAATTTAAACAAAAAGTTTCTAAGTTAAAACTTCCTTCAGGGTTGTCACCTGAGGATAGGTATAGGTTGGCATTCGAAATGCATCCACCTAAATTTCCCAGATTACCTACCTCAGAACTGGCTCTGGCTTGGTTTCCCCCATATCCTTGGTGGTTCACTTGCAAAGAGATGTTCAAACATCTTCAAAGGAAACCAAAGCCATCTAAGACTGTGACATGGGCTCGACACTGGCTTCATGATTTCCCAGGACACCTTCGATACGACCTTTCTGCCATGTCAATTAAATCTGATCAAGGCACAGGTGCGAATGCTTGGGAAAATTCCAAACGTCTTTTATTTTCCATATCTTTAACCTTTGCTTTAATTGTTTCGATTTTCAGCCATCAGGATAAAGACAGCTGCCTCGAAGTCGAAAGAAGGGAGTGCCTCTCAAGCCTCCATTGAAACTACTGACAAAGTGACTCCACCCGAAACAACCACTATTGCTGCAACCACAACAACAACAATAATACCAACAACAACCAGTGTTCCAACTCCAACGGTAATCACTTAGCCTTGATGTTTCGAATTTACTCATGTTTTATGGTTTGCATCTAACTCTTCGTTTAAATCCTTTCAGACCAACAAGCTTCCTCCTACTACTCCCAAGAAGCGGAAATCAAGCACCACTAGGGAAGATCCCAAGGCTGGGGGAAACTTAACCAGTGGTTCGAAGAAGAAGCCAAAGAAAGATATTTCGAAAAGTATCGTTCCAACTAGTGTCTCTGGACTCGATTCCAGGGATGCTGCTCCCTCACCCAAATCCAAAAACCCACCTTCGACCTCCAACACAATGTTGGAACGTATAGCTAGTAACCTCTCCTCCGAGAGTCCACAGGTAAATTGAACCTTTAAATCTTTTTGACAATAATAACTTATTATTATCTTGGTGAATGTTTTTTAACATTCTGCTTGCTCCTTGCAGAACATCTTGAATCCAGCTTCCACTACTTCGAACTCACCATCAAAAGCTACTGCTCCACTCAACTCCTCTCCTCAAGGAGATTCCAGCAACCTCGTTCAGAATAAAGGTTCGTCTAACATGGCGGTTCTGACTAGAACTTCTGAACAACAGGATGATCAAGGCACCTCCATTCCTCTGAAAGAGACAAACGAAACACCACTTCAAACATCTGCAGAGGATTTGCAAAGAGCTTCTCTTCAAAAGTCCCCTCTTGAAACTCTTCAAGAGGACCCAAAGGACACTCAAACTGAAGGAGAGAAAGCTGATTTTGGGCAAAGAGACGAAGAATCTGCAGACGAAGAGTCTGAGGAGGAGAATGCCAATGACGGTTCGACTGCTGGGATGGAGTCCAACGCAAATAGCAGTGAAAGGGAAGGCATCGAAGTGGTGGACTTGGATGAGGATCAAGAAGACCAAGAGCACGAAACGAATGAAGGGGATGGTAATGCAGCCAACGAACCCATGGAGGTTGAAATGGACGTGGCTCCCCTACGTGTGGAACTCCCTCAATCCTCTTTGTCTCGAATGACTGACGAGGAACTGGCACTTCTGAGACGAAATGACCCTATTGGGTACATGAAGGCAAAGTTGGCTCAGAGGGACGTCCCACTTGCTAGGGCTGGCACAAGTTCCACCAGCTATCCTCTTCCCACAGATGAAAGAGTTGTTCTTCTTAATAAAATTAGGAAAACAATTCTCAATGTGGATATATTCGAAGTGCTCAAGCAAGATAATACTGCTTGCTATACTATGAAGGAGCTGCTTACAAAGGTCAATCTTTCTACCTGCTCCTTTCCAGTTAGTACTCTCTTGTTCGATCTTCAGGCTTTGCTGGACAACGTAACTGGTTACCTTCTCCAAGACGAATCTGCTGCCAAGAAGGTTCAGGAGAAACGCATTGCCATGGATGCTGCTTATGAACAAGCTTCGAAACTCTCTCAAGAAGCTGAGGATCAAGCTATGCATCTGAAGCAGGCGAAAACTGATTATGAGGCTCGAGCTGAGTCCATACTTCTTTGGGAAAGGCAGTTTCTGGAACTTCAACAGAAGGTTAAGGAGGCTAAAACACAACAAATAGCCTTCGAAACCAATACTGCTGGTAACCAATTCGAAGAGCTTCTCAACCAGGGGCTTGCAGAAATGGAGACTACAGAACAACTTAAAGGAGAAGTGGCAACCTTGGAAGGAGCCAGGCGTTTCGCTCAGCAGAAGCTTGAATCATTTCGAAGCACTTTCAATCGATTGAAAAATAACTCTTATTTCTAGATTTTGATGTTTATTTGACTACAATTTTGGTTTCTTATATGTAATATTCGAACAACGCCATTTTGGCATTTTATCTTGCCATTTTGGCCTTTTATAACATCTTGGTTACGTTGTTACTATTCGAATCTCCTGCAGGCGTGGCTTATATTTCTTTAAATATTTCCCATTAACCTTTAGGATACGTTTATCATCCACGAGTTCTTCGATTTCGTATGCATTGTTTGAGAATACTTTTAATATTCGAAAAGGTCCTTCCCAATGAGGTGACCATTTACCTAATGCTTTATTCTTCTTGTCCATAGGCAATATGACTCTCCAAACTAAGTCATTAATAATGAATACTTTTTTCTTCACCCTTTTGTTGTATGTTCTGGCCACTCTTTCTTTTTGTCTCATCAAGACTTCCAATGCATGTAATCTAATTTCGTCCAACTCAACTAATTCATTCATCATCATTTCCTAATATAATGCAGCTGGGATTTCGTTTTGTTTCTGAATTCGAACTGATTGTAGATGAAATTCTACTGGCAATACTGCATCATGACCAAATGTGAGTTGGAAGGGCGTAGTGTTAGTAGCTTCCTTAGGAGATGTTCTACAAGCCCATAATATTTGGTCCAGAGTTTTGTGCCAGTTTCTTGGCTTTTTGCCAATATGCTTCTTGATTAATCCTATTATTACTTTATTTGCTGCTTCGACTTGACCGTTTTCTTGAGCATAATATGGCGTTGATGTTAGCAATCTAAACCCCATTTCTTGGGCAAATCCTTGCATCTTTCTACCAGTAAACACAGAGCCTTGGTCTGTGGTTATGCTCTCTGGCAATCTGAACCTATAGATAATGTGCTTTTGTATAAATTCAATAATAGCCTCTTGATCAGCAACTATCAGTGGTATAGCTTCGATCCATTTGGTAAAATAATCTATTCCCACCAAGATGTATTTCTGTCCTTTGGACGAAGCAGGATTTATTTCTCCTATCAAATCCAATGCCCATCCTCTAAATGGCCATGGTTTGATGATCGAATGCAACTCACTTGCAGGGGCATGTTGAATTCCTGCATGTTTCTGGCATTCCTCACATCCTTTAGCAAAGTCTATGCAATCTTTGAGCATGCTAGGCCAATACAAGCCGTATCGAAATAACAGCCATTTCATTTTATGGCCTACTTGATGTGCCCCACATGCCCCATTATGGACTTCTGACAATGCTAAATATGCCTCACTTTCTCCTAGGCATTTCAATAATACACCCTCTTGGGTCTTTTTAAACAATTCATTCCCCATGAGGAGATATGACAATGCTCTGTATTTTGTCTTTCTATCCACGTTTAGAGTTGGGTCTGCTAAATAACTCTTCAGTGGATTTCGCCAATCTGCATCTGACAAAGTATTTATGGCTAATATTTTGAATCCCTGTTTCTCAGCATATCCCAATTTCATACTTTCCAGATCCGATGGTGTGAATCTAGTAGCCATAACTCTACCCCTTAATTCAACCAAATCCTTAAAGTTCTTGGTAGACACTTTATAACCCGAAGCCAACTGCGCTAAGTCATTTGCTTCTTGGTTCTCTATTCTTGGTATGTGTTGAATATCCATGTATTCAAATTTCCTCAATAGCTTATTGACTATGACGAAGTATACCATTAAGTTTTCCTTTATGCACTTATATTCCTTTGTGATTTGTTTGACCACTAATTCAGAGTCTCCTATAATTTCGACTCTGGTTGCCCCCAATTCCAACAAAGCTTCAAGTCCAACAATGAGCGCTTCATACTCAGCTTCGTTGTTCGAGCAACGAGGACCCTCTAATTTATACTTGAATTTTGTTGGAATTCCTTCAGGAGAAATCAGAAGGACTCCAACGCCACTTCCATTCCTGTGGGTTGAACCATCAAAGTACAATTTCCATGGTTGCATTTCGACGTAACTCATGACAGTCTGCTTAACCAACGAATGGTCCACAATGAAGTCAGAAATCACTTGACCTTTCATGGCTTTTAAAGGCATGAAAGTCAAATAATATTCTGTTAAGGCTAAATCCCATTTACCAACTTTGCTATGCATTATTAGTTTTGAAAGCTTATGATTAATAACATCGAAATGAGATGAAACATAAACATCAACAGGTTTTATATAATACTTGAGTTTCATACAAGAAAAATACAAACAGAGACATAGCTTTTCTAAATTGCTATATCTGGTCTCTGCATCGTTTAGCACTCTACTTAAATAGTATATGGCTCTTTCGATGCCATTGCTATCTTCTTGTGCTAGCATACTACCTATACTAACTTCAGAGGCAGATATGTACAATCTCATTGGCTTCCCCCATGAAGGTGGAGACAAAATAGGAGGCTGAGAAAGGTATTCTTTTATCCTGTCAAATGCCTCTTGGTGAGCTTCGTTCCATTCGAAGGCTTGGCCTTGCTTTAGACGAAGTAACAGAGAGAAAGCTTGGGTTCTTCCACTCAGGTTCGAAATGAATCTTCTGAGGAAGTTAATTTTCCCTAGCAGAGATTGCAATTCCCTTTTTGACGTAGGTTCTTTCGTCTCCATTATGGTTTTGGTTTTGTTCTGGTTGATTTCAATCCCTTTCTTGTGAACCACAAAACCAAGAAAATCTCCAGCCTGCACAAAAAATGCACATTTAAGGGGATTCATCTTTAAGCCATGTTTTCTCATTCGCTCGAATGATTGGCTCAAATGATGCAAATGTGTTTCTGCAGATATAGATTTGATGACTATATCATCAATATACACATGCGTGAAGGTTTCAATGAAATCATGAAAAATTGAATTAATTGCCCTTTGATAAGTTGCCCCAGCGTTCTTTAAACCAAAAGGCATCACCACCCATTCGTAGGTGCCCAAGGCTCCTGGGAAACGAAATGTTGTCTTTGCAACATCTTCTTCAGCAATGAAAATCTGATTATACCTAGAGTATCCATCTAACATACTCAAGTATTCGAACCCTGCAGCAGAATCTACTAGCATTTCTGCCACATGCATGGAATATTCATCTTTAGGGGTTGGAGTGTTTAAATCCCTAAAATCTATGCAAATTCTTAAAGAACCATTTTTCTTAATAACAGGTACTATGTTTGCTAACCATTCGACGTACCTTGTTGTTCTGATGAATTTGCAACGCAACAACCTTTCGATCTCAGCTTTAATTTTTGTGAGAACCGCTGGTGCGAATCTTCTGGGAGTTTGTTTGATGGGCCTCTTGCCATCTTTGATTGGCAGTCTGTGTTCGACCAACTCCCTCTTTAAACCAGGCATCTCGTCATAATCCCATGCGAAGCAATCTTTGTTTTCCTTGAGGACTTCAATTACTTCTTTCTTGAGGCCTGGGCTAAGTTTTGCACTTATGTAGGTTATTCTTTTCGTTTTTTCATCCCCTAAGTTGACTTCTTCGAGTGGATCTTGTGCCAACATTTTGGCACCTGAGTTTATGGGGTCCCTTTCAAAGCCTAAAGGTTCTTTATCATAGATGGCATCCAACCTTTGATCCATCTCAAACTCTTCTAAGGGTGAGCATTTCGAGCCATCCCCACTTACTTCGTTCATCTTTATAGTTGATTTATTTATTTCAGCCTCTAAGGCCGCTTTTGATTCGTTCTCATCCATATAGGCCGAAATCCTTTCGAAAAAAGTGGACTCAGTCATGGATAAGGTTGTCGAAGTCCCAGCCTGCTGGCCGTTTTTGTATAGTGCTTTCGACTCCCTCTTCTTCACTGATTATTGTTCTATCCCAGTAAAGGCCATCATGGCGAAGGGTCATGTAGTAGTGGGCGTTTCTGGTTTCATTAATCTCATCATTTGGAACACACGGAGCAATCTTTTCAAAGATTTTTATCATAATCCCTCTTGTCAACTAAATTGACCGTTGACATAAAGTAACTCTGGTCTGCTTCGATGTTTTCCACGATTCCATCATCTCTCCACAGAACTAGTCGTTGGTGCATTGACGAAGGAACTGCCCCCACGCCATGGATCCACTCCCTTCCCAGCAATAAGTTATAGTTGGCCTTGGCTTCGATCACCATAAACATGGTGGGCCTACAGCTTGAGCCTATTGTCAATTCCAACTGGACCACTCCCAGTGTTTTGCCCACTTTTCCCTCATAATTGGACAGAACCATATTATGGGGCTTGATGTCTCCTTCGCGGATCTCTAATCTTTTTAGCATGAAATGGGGTATCAAATTGACTGCAGCACCCCCATCCACTAGAACTTTGTTCACACCATGGACACCAACTTTCGCCCGAATAAAAAGTGGCTTGAGATGGTTCTTCATAGCAGGTTCTGGACGTTCGAAGAACGCATTTTGTTCCTCAACAGCCCCATTGTCCATCACATAGTAGCACACGGGCCTATGTTTCATCAAATCTGTGGTATCTTCTTCCTCATATTCATCAATTTCAGTTTCCTGCCCAAATTCACAAGGAAGCACAGACACCACGTTACAGTTCAGGTTAAATGAAGACTCCCCCTCCGATTCGAAGTTATCTGTTATCATATCTTCATCCTCTTCTGGGCCTGGAGTGTATTCCTTTGGTTCATCGCGTTGTACTTCAGAGAAAAGCCTCCTATTGACTGGAGGTTTGTCTTCAGTTTGATTTTTTGGTTTGTTGGTGCTAGATTCACCTTGGTTCTTTGTTGAAGTAACCCCTTTGTTTGCCACAGCTTCCCTCTCAGCCTTTCGAATCCTTTGCTGTCTGCGCCACTGGGATCTTGACATGGGGTTCCTTCCTTTGTAATTTTCTAATCTCACCTCCTCCCTTTTTGCTGTGTTTAATTGCCTCCTGTATGACACAGCATGGCGTGCATTTCATTCAGCATTTCTCCATCTATCTTTGCCTTTGTCATTTCTGACCTGTAACCATCTATCGGTTGGCACTTCAGCAGGGAGTTTGAAAGTCACTCTTCGAGCAGCCTTGGGGTGGGGGCTATCAGGCCTTCGCTGTTTGTGTTTGCTGTCGAAACGTGGGCCCTTCTGGATAGTTTCTTGATGGTTCCAGCAAGGGGAGAAGGGAATCGTTTCGAAGGCTCTAGCCATGCTTTGGTCATACACAGCAGAACACCTTGGGCAAATCAAGCACTTGGTTGCCCCTTTGTAGCAGCGAAACACAAATTCCAGCAAACTTTCTCCAGCCTTGGGATAACACCTAAAAAGCTGGTTATCCTGGCGCCAATTGTTGCCAGTTCGAGTCCTCTGTACCCTTTCGAAATTCGCAGCGATTCTTTGATTGCAGAGGATGCTGCACCTAGGGCACAATATCATGCTTGAATCTCCTTTGTGGCATGTCATGAGGTAATCCTTGAGACTAGCATCTCCAGTGTGATTATCCTCCATTCTATACTTTTCTTTTTCTAAGTATTTTTCTACTTCCTCCATCTCAGAGCGAGGCCTCTCCATATCCACCATATTTATTTCAACATCTTCCCCCTTTGCTTCATCATCGCCCTATCCTGTGGGCTTTATATCCTTAATCTGAACCTTCGAACTCTCTGGGGCAGAATATTTGACCAAATAGTCAAATTTTCCACTGGGTTCCCCTAGAGTGTCCCATATTTCCTTCTGAGGGGAAATTGGCTTCGTGATTTGGACTTTCTCCAATTCCAGCCTCAAGCCTTCAGTGACTTGTGTTAGTTCTTGGTTTTGATTTCCTTGGCCTTCAGTAGCCTGGGTTTCTCTTGCAACAGCTACAGGTGCGGCAATCGAAGTCTCTGGCGTATTTTGGATGTCTTCAGTGACCTCCTTATTGACTTCGTCCATCACCCAATTTTCAGTTTCAGTACCCTTCTCTCCTGTCAGGGCGTCGCTTTGATCAGTTTCCACCATGTTGATCTCTCCAATGCACGCAGGCTCGGAGTAGTTGGTGTTTGCGACGTCCAAGGGATCTTCGTCCACTTTCATCTTCACCTTACCAGCAAACTTTAGTCTGCCATCTTTGATTGCGTTTTGAATTAGGTCCCTGAAAAGAAAACATTGTGAGGTTTTGTGGCCTAGGAAACTATGATATTTGCAAAATCCTCTCTTCTTTCTCTGATCCAAAGGAGGTATTTTGACATTTGATGGCACAATTAGTTGGCCATCTTTGACAAGTAAGTCAAAAATCTCGTCACATTTAGTGACATCGAAGGTACAAACCTTCTTTGGAAATTTGTCACTTTTCTCATTTTCAACAATCTCTTTCCCTTTTGTGGGGACCAATAATTTGCAGGAATAAGGCGGAGCCTGTTTCAATTCAGCGAGGTCGATTTTGACCTCTTCGAATTCAAATTTAGGATATTCTTCTGCTTCCTCAGTCCCAACATAGGAAATCCTTTCTTTCTTGCTATTCTTAAAGACTCTGGCCTTTTCGGCCTTTATGCTTTCGACCTGTCGAACCCTATCGGCTAACTGAGCCATATCCCTCAAATATTGAGTGTCTAGTTTCTTTCGAATAGAATAATCCAAGCCCCCAGCGGCCATTTCGACTAACTAATTCTCAGGCACTACTGTGTAACATCTGGATTTCAAAAGCCTAAATCTATTCAGATAATCATCTATGGGTTCGGTGAACTTTCTCTTAACACTGGCCAATTCCTTCAAGCTTATTTTCGACTGTCCCATGTAAAATTGTTCATGGAATAATCTCTCCAAGAGAGCCCAAGTATCAATGGACCCAGGAGGCAAAGTGGTAAACCATGTGAAGGCGTTTTTAGTCAAGGAACTTGGGAAGTATTTGATCCTGAGATCTTCATTATTGGCTATATCTCCCGCTTCGGTTAGATATCTCGCTATGTGTTCGACTGTTGACTCATTGGTATCCCCAGCGAACTTTGTAAATTTAGGGACTTTATATCCCCTTGGTAAATTAGTATGCATTATGCAATCCAATATAGGAGAAGCATAATTTGGCCTTCTCATTCCTGTGTTGAGGCCATTCTGGGCCATGACTCTCTCTATCATGGTGGTTAGATTGTTTTTTGCCAAGATGTTATCGTTTCGAATTCTATGAACGACAGCATCGGCATCTTGATTTCGACCAACCAAGACAACTCCCCTAGGTTGTTCTTCTCGAAACTCTAGGGCTTCTAGCCTTTCGACCCTTGCCCCTGGTTCCATAATCTCTCTTTGTGGGCCTGGGATTATTGGGGCTTCTAACCTTGGTGCCCTGGCCCCTAAGTTAACTTCTTCTCTGGGTGGTCTATAAATTGGGTCGTTAGCAATTTGTTCTATAACAGGCATGTTTGCTCGAAATCCCGCCTAATTCTGCCTACGCCTTTCTGGGGGAGCAAAGAAATCTGCTATTCGACTCATGTTGTCAGCATTTTCCCTGTTTTTCACAGTCACATTTTGCACTATTGGGGCAAATATCTCCTGCATGGTTTGTGCTAACACCCCTATCATATTATGGTTACTGTCATCCATCAATTGCCTAAAAGCCAATTGGTTTTCTGTGGTTAAAATAGGCATTGTGCTATAACCCACTGACCCTTGGTTATTTGTCATAAACTGATTCGCCCCAGACCCAGGTCCTAGTTGTGGGGATGAATTCGATGTGGAATTGTGTAAACCTGCCATAAAAGATGTTGGCATTCCATAAGAGGAATTTCTGGTTCTATTTCCATCGAAACCGGGTGGTCTAGTTAGTGGAGTGGCGAAATGGGATTGTGTCCCTGATGGTGGAACGAATCCCCAAGGGTAACCAATGGTTCCAGTATTTCCTAAGGTCGAACTATTAGTTGATATGCCACTTACTCCATTGGTGGCTATATTACTGGTTGAAGATGCAACCGACTGTGCATTCGAAGGGATCACATTAGATGTTCCGATCGAAGTGGACACATTAGTGCCTGTTGTATGTGGGGCGTTTTGTTCCCCTTGTTGATTGTCAGAATTAGACATTTTGTCCAAACGTTTTCTTCTGGATAAGGGTTGGTTGCTGTTGGTTATTTTACCACTTCTTAGGTTCATAAAACAACAAACTTCTTAGGTTCCAACGTTTTTATAATGGTTATGCCTCAACAATCTTTATTTCTAATATCCAATTATTGGTCCCACCAGGTGTGCCAATTTGTTTCCAGTGATTTCTGGTAAACAACCGCTAGTCTTCCAAACTATCGAATAATCTTTCTGACTGTTATTCAATTCCTCTGGTAACTCACAGGATCGACTAGATTGATCCTAGGATTCCTTGGTCATTAGGGTAACTCTCATGATTGAACAGATATTCATGGTTGATATTTGAGTATTGTATAGGTGTTTGGCTTATTTCGATTTCTCTCTCAAAGGTCTAAAGATGTAATCAAAATGTGCGTGTACAAAACTAAGTTGCATGAATAAATGTTAATTGTAAAGACATGTAAAACTGCATAAAAGGCAAGTAAATGGTTTCGAATTATAAAAACAGTTAATGTAAAGGATTTCTGGAACGTGAAAGGTTTGAAATATGAAGAAAGCGTTTAATGCAAGAAATTTGTAAATGACTTTAAGTAAAGATATGCGTTCGAAGGATAAAGCTTGAAGGTAAAGGCATGGAAAGTATGACAGTTTTCTGAAATGTAAAGTGCTTGAAATGTGAAGAAAGCATTGAAATGTAAAACTTTAATGAAGAGATTTCGAAGTGAAAAGACTGTAAATGAGAAAACTTGTAAATGTTATTTGACAGAAAAATAAAGGAAAGTGCTGGAAATAGTAAAAGGTTTTCATTAAATCATAAATACATATGGTGCTATCATACGTACATTGCTCTTGCATTCGTTTCCCTTGCCATGTGGTAGTTTGAATGTTACTGAGTATTTAGTACAATAGATATGACACACGAAATCCTAATACTAAGACTTCTATTTATACTAATTCGACCATAACGGTCTTGCTATAGGATTATGCCACATTCAGAACATGCAGAACAATGCCTCTTTCTTCTTTCCACGTGTCTCCAAATGCTCCAGCACATAAATTTCAAACTTCGAATGTCCCGCTTCCATTTGAATTTTCAAATGCTTTGGTATTTCTCCGTTTCGAACGCACTTCCCAGACACAGCCTTGTTGTTATTTCGAGACTTCTTTAGATATGTTCCCATAATTGCCACTCGAAGCTCCAAGCTTTGACATGCTTATTCGAAACACTGCTTCTGCTACTTCGAAACATGACACTTTACTTCATTTCGATCGAAACGTTTAATTCATTTGGCTTCTAATAATATTATCAAAATCTTCAGCCAACACAAGTATAATCCAAATTCTCGCTGTGCTTATCACTCCGATAGCCCGGGGCATTCCACTGATGACTGTTGGGCCTTAAGGAATAAGGTGCAAGACCTTATTGATGCAAAGGAGATACAATTTGAAGCGCCTGAGAGGCCAAATGTGGTGACCGCTCCTATGCCCCGGCATGGAGTGAATGCCGTTGATGAAGATGTGTATGTCGTTTCTGTGAATGATGTAGCTACTCCTCTGATGACTGTTAAGAGGAACCTACTGCTGGCCGGTTTATTTCCGGGTTGTAGTGAGGGTTGCCTTTTCTGTGATGTTTCCCTTTCTGGTTGTCCTTTGCTGAAGTTGGGCATCCAAAGCCTGATGGACAGCAAAGAGATTATGTTCAAGAAGACTACTGTTCAATTTGTTCCGGTGGAAGAAGTCTCTGTTGTTACAATCTTTAATAATCCGATCAAGGCTCTCCCAAGGAAGCCGGTTAAAATCATGACTGTCGCACCCATTGTGATTACTGTTCTGGCGCCTCTCCCCTATGAATCTGATAAGGCTGTCCCATGGCACTATGGGGAAGATGTGTATGTACATGGAATCAAGAAAGAGTTCAACACTGGCACCAGCATCAGCAATATCACTGGTCCAGCAAAAGTTACCCGCAGTGGCAGGCTCTTCTCGCCTGACATTGCGCCACCCGCTATTCGAAGACCCCTCACTATAACACCTGCAAGTGTACCTGTTCCCGTTTCTGATCCAGTTGCTTCCCCTGCTGCCGAGTCATCTAATGCTCGGGGCAAAGGGATTGAAGATGAGCCTGCCCGGATGGAGGCACCAAAATTTGTGAATGTTGAGGCCTCCCAACAAGAGATGGAGGAAATTCTTAAAATAATCAAGAAGAGTGACTTTAATGTTGTTGAGCAGCTGGGGCACACCCCCTCCAAAATCTCTATGATCTCCTTACTATTGTGCTCAGAGGCCCATGCTAAGGCCCTGATTTCATTTCTCAAGACGGCCCATGTGCCACAGGAGACATCTGCAGTCCAGTTTACTGATTGCGTAGCCAATCTGACAGCGGACAATGGTTTGGGTTTCTCGGATGCTGACCTTACTGCTAAGGGAAAGGACCACAATGATGCCCTGCATGTCTCTATTGAATGCAGGGGCACTACTCTTGCGCACGTGTTGGTGGACACTGGTTCTTCCCTAAATGTGCTACCCAAGAAGGCCTTAGACCGTTTAGATTGTGAGGGCCTGGAGCTGAAACCTAGCAACATCATCGTCAGAGCCTTCGACGGTTCTAAGAGGATGGTCCATGGAGAGGTAGACATTCCTATTCGTGTGGGTTCTCAAGTATTCGACTCTACTTTCTATGTGTTGGATATCCGTCCATCATATTCTTGTCTACTGGGTCGACCTTGGATCCACAAAGCTGGGGCAGTGACCTCTACCCTACACCAGAAGCTCAAGTACCCCGTCAGAGGGAAGATTGTAACTGTGCAGGGAGAGGAGGAGTATATGGTGAGCCATTTGAATTCCATCAGGTATATTGAGATGGACGGGGAGTTTATTGAAACCCCCTTTCAGCATTTTGAAGAGGTACCTCCAACGTTGGCAGCGGCAGAAACAGTGGTTGAAGAGGACTTTCCATTGAAGATGGCTTCCTTGAAGGATGCCCGGGCTGTAATCAAGAAAGGTGAATATGCTAACTGGGGCAGGCTCCCTGATTTTACACCTAAAACTGACAAGTTCGGACTGGGTTTTACTTCAGAGGGTCAGAAGGCTGTGCGCAAGGCAAAGACCAGAAGACCTCCTGTGCTCATTACCAACCCAGGAGTGAATGCTATTGGGGACGAAGATGAAGTAGAAGAGTCAGAGTTCGATAGCTGGATCTACCCGACGAATGATGGTGGACTGACCAATTGGATTGCCAAAGATCATACTCCTGTTACTTTCGTTACGCAGTAATAAACTCCTTTGTTTTGTTATTTGTAATAAACAATTAAAACTCTATGGCCCGGTGTCTTACCCGGGGCACCGTGGCTTCATTTGTGAGGGTATATTTAATTGTCATTTCATATATCATGAATAAAGATCTTGGACGTTTTCTCGCATTTCAAATTTTATGCTTCCTTTCTTTCTTTCCTTTCTTTATTGCAAAACAGCTGTATTTACACACACTCACTCATACAGGTTTCAATCCACTCTGGATCTCACTGGTAACAACCCTGCTACTGCCAGTTATGACTTCGAAAATCCGATCAACTTAGCCGAAGACGAAGGTGAAGATGATTGCGAAGTGCCTGGCGAGCTTGCAAGACTGTTACTCCAGGAAGAGAGGGCAATTCAACCACATGAAGAGCCGGTGGAAATAATAAATCTGGGTACTGAGACGGACAGAAAGGAAGTTAAAATTGGTGCCAACCTAGAGCTCAGCGTAAAGCAACGGTTGACTCAGATGCTACATGAGTATGTGGAGATCTTTGCCTGGTCCTACGAAGACATGCCCGGTTTGGATACTGATATTGTGGTCCATCATTTGCCTACCAAGGAAGACTGCCCTCCGGTTAAGCAAAAGGTCCGTCGTATGCGTCCAGAGATGTCTGAAAAGATCAAAGCCGAGGTTATGAAACAGTTTGATGCCGGTTTCCTTGCAGTGACTTCTTACCCTCAGTGGGTTGCTAATGTGGTGCCAGTACCAAAGAAGGATGGTAAGGTCATAATGTGTGTCGACTATAGGGATCTGAACAGGGCCAGCCCCAAGGATGACTTCCCTCTACCTCACATTGATGTCCTTGTTGACAATACGGCTCAGCACGAAGTGTTCTCTTTCATGGATGGTTTTTCAGGGTATAATCAGATCAAGATAGCTCCTGAAGACATGGAGAAAACTACCTTTGTTACTCAGTGGGGCACCTTCTGCTACAAGGTCATGCCTTTTGGACTGAAAAATGTTGGGGCAACCTACCAACATGCCATGGTTGCTTTATTTCATGACATGATCCATCATGAGATAGAAGTGTATGTTGACGACATGATCGCAAGGTCCCAAACTGAGGAAGAAAACCTTGGTCATCTGCAGAAGTTGTTTGACCGTCTGAAGTTGTACAAGCTGAGGTTGAACCCGAACAAGTGCACCTTCGGAGTAAGATCTGGAAAATTGCTAGGCTTCTTTGTAAGTGATAAGGGTATTCAAGTGGACCCTGCCAAGGTTAAAGCTATTCAATAGATGCCAGTTCCTAAGACAGAGAAGGAAGTCAGAGGCTTTTTAGGACGCCTGAATTACATTGCTCGATTCATCTTGCATCTGACTGCCACCTGTGAACCAATCTTCAAGCTGCTGAAGAAAGATCAGGTAGCACGTTGGAATGATGAATGTCAGGCCGCTTTTGACAGAATCAAGGAGTATCTCCAAGAACCACCCATTCTTATGCCACCGGTTGAAGGGAGACCTCTGATATTATACCTGACAGTACTTGATAACTCAATGGGGTGTGTGCTGGGGCAGCATGACGAGTCTGGCCGAAAAGAGCATGCCATTTATTACCTTAGCAAAAATTTTACCGACTGTGAGACTCGATACTCACTGCTTGAGAAAACTTGCTGCGCTTTGGTATGGGCTGCTCGCCGGCTGAGACAGTATATGCTGACTCACACTACCTTGTTGATCTCAAAGATGGATCCTATAAAGTACATATTTGAAAAGCCTGCTCTATCTGGGAGAATAGCAAGATGGAAAATGATCTTGACAGAATACGACATACAATACACGACTCAGAAAGCCATCAAAGGAAGTGTATTGGCGGACCACTTGGCATATCAGGCAGTAGACGACTATCAGTCAATGAACTTCGAGTTTCCAGACGAGAGTATCATGATAGTAACTGATTGTGAAGTACCTGGACCAGATGAAGGACCTGAGGAAGGATCCCGATGGTCTATGCACTTTGACGGAGCCTCCAATGCTTTGGGTAACGGTATCGGTGCTATAATCATATCCCCTCAAGGCACTCATACTCCACTTACTGCCCAGCTATGTTTCAACTGCACCAACAACATGGCGGAGTATGAGGCATGCATCATGGGTCTTCAAGCTGCGATCGACCTAAGGATCAAGTTTCTGAGTGTCTTCAGAGATTCCGCTCTCCTGATCAATCAGATCAAAGGAGAGTGGGATACGAAACATCCAAATCTTATTCCTTACAGAGAATGTGTGTTGACATTGATCCCTCACTTCACAGAGATAACCTTTAAACACTTTCCAAGAGAGGAGAATCAGCTGGCGGACGCGTTAGCTACGATGTCTTCTATGTTCAAGGTCAAATGGGACAATGAGGCTCCCCAGGTCACTATCTGGAAACTGGACGAACCGGCATACTGTTGTGATCTCGAGACTGAATTGGTGGTTGAGAAGCCTTGGTACCATGAGGTGAAGAGATATTTGGAAGCTCAGGAATACCCTGAAGGTGCGTCCATCAATGACAAAAAGTTTCTAAGGAGGTTCGCAGCAAAGTTCTTCCTTAGCAACGACATTCTGTACAAGCGAAACCATGATTCGACCTTACTGCGTTGTGTGGATAAGACTGAAGCAGAAAGGATCATGGAAGAGCTACATGAAGGGACATTCGGGACACATTCCAGTGGACACACTATGGCGAAGAAGATCCTACGGGCAGGGTATTTCTGGTCTACAATGGAAGCCGACTGTTACCAACACTCTCGGACATGCCATAAGTGCCAGATATACGCAGACAAGGTGCATGTTCCTCCAGTTCCTCTAAATGTCCTGACTGCGCCTTGGCCTTTTGAAATGTGGGGCATAGATATGATCGGTGAGATTAAACTTACGGCATCCAACGGGCATCGCTTCATCCTAGTGGCGATTGATTACTTCACGAAGTGGGTTGAAGCAGCTTCCTACGCCACGGTAACCAAGAACGTTGTGGCACGGTTCATTCGGCACAACCTGATCTGTCGTTACGGCGTCCCTGAAAGAATCATTACTGACAACGGTACCAATCTTAATAACAAGATGATCGCTGAGCTCTGCGAGCAGTTTAAGATACAACACCACAACTCTTCTCCTTACCGGCCGAAGATGAATGGGGCTGTAGAAGCAGCGAATAAGAATATCAAGAAAATTGTGCAGAAGATGACAGTGACTTATAAAGATTGGCACGAGATGTTACCGTTCGCTCTACATGGGTACCGTACCTCAGCCAGGACGTCAACCGGGGCAACACCTTTCTCTTTGGTCTACAGTATGGAGGCAGTCTTACCGATCGAAGTGCAGATACCCTCTCTCCGGATAATGAAGGATGCAGATCTGAACGAAGATGATTGGATCCAGACACGACTTGATCAGCTAAACTTAATTGATGAAAAGAGACTTGCTGCTATCTGTCATGGTCAGACGTATCAAAAAAGGATGATCAGAGCATTTAACAAAAAGGTCAGACCACAAGAATATCAAGTTGGGGATCTGGTAATCAAGAGAATCATCCTTCCTCAGAGTGATCCAAGGGGTAAATGGACCCCTACGTATGAAGGACCATTTGTGGTTAAACATGTGTTCTCAGGAGGAGCCATGATTCTAACCAACATGGATGGTGACGACCTTCCTCACCCCGCCAATGCAGACATAGTAAAAAGATACTACGCATGAAAAAAAAGACCCGCTAGGTTGACATACCTAGGCAAAAATTAGGGCTTCCCGGCGAACCAAAAGGGTTCGGGCAAAATGAAGGGATGAAATGAAAAGAATCTGTACACCCGGCAAGTCGAAAACCTGAAAAGGCGGCTTGGGAAAAAATGGGTATCCCAGTGGACTGAAAACCCGAAAGGGCGGTCCAGGCAAAAGTTAGGGATGAAGCGTAATACTATGTCTCATTGGATCACTTTGCATCCAGAATCCGGTATCAACATCAAGTTCAGACGGCATCAATCAATCAGCTTCATCGTCAACTAGGTCATCAAGTGATGAGACGCTCGAAGATATAAAGGCGATAGCAGAGTTGGAACCCAGTGGGATCATTCATTTCACACAGCTGTTTTATTTTCTTTTGTACAAAGTTGTATAAACTCTTTTGTTCGGCGGCGTTCTCTTACTATGACGTCAGCCTCTTGTACATAAACGCCTATTTTACAGGCAAATTCAAAAATCAATACAAAAATCACTTTTCAGTTAAAACTGCCCATTATTTTTCCTTTTTCTGTTTTGTTTTGCGAAGAACGTCCAAGGTTCAATTTGTGATATATGCATTGACACTAATTGCTAACTCATAAATATTTGCATACGAAACAAAGGATCAATTACAGGTAACATTAGAAATAGGGGCAATAAAGAGTTGTCTAAGCGATCTAATTGGTCCGTCCACCAAGGTACCAAGGTGAGTTCGGCTGAAGAACATAACCAGCATATCTTAATTCCCCAGAGAGTGCGTCAGCAAGTCAATACACTCTCCGCAAGCAAAGCTATTATCAGCCTTAAGAAAGTTGGGTATCCTCCAGCAGATCTCAACATTCCCCAGCAATGTACAAACATTCTTAACAAGCATCCCCGGCAGTCTTGACCTAAAAATTGTTCCCCGGCGGTATATCAAACATTCAATGAAGTCACTTCCCCAATATAGTTCAAATTTTCCCCAGGAGAGTCCAATCCAGAGTTCCCCAGGAGAGTTGGAATCCATCTCCCCAAGCAGGAAGCTTATCCCCAGTAGATTCTGGAAGCTTCTCCCCCGCAGAGTACGAACGCGTCTCCCGGTTTTATTCAAAGGTTATTTCCCTACCAAGATATAACTGGGTTATCCTCAGCCAAAAGCCACGGAAAGATCGTCGTCGGCAAAATCTTCTTATCCCCAGCGAAGTTACCATCAACATTTCAGCAAAGTACCTCTCTCCCCACAGAGTATTATTTCCCAGCAAGATCGTTAGAGTACTTTTCTCCCCGCAGAGTAATCCATTCGCCAAGTTTATTCCCCAACAGAGTTATCTTCTCCTACCGGTATTCTTGCAACCATCATCCCCAGAGGAAACAAGGAAGCAAAAATCTATTCTTCAACATCAGCCCAGGAGTGACTTCTCGGCATTCGTCAAGGATTTATTTTCCTAGGACGAAAACATACATTCATAAACATCACATACATCATTATAGCATGCATATATGCATCATATCTTACAAATCTCTGTTACGTTGAGAACATCATTGCTTGATCCATATCATGCATTGCATATGACTGACCTTTACCTTTCAGGAAAGATCCAGTTAAATTCTCAACTATATTTCAAGACCTTGTCCGGTTCAGTTAAATCGACCCTAAGATTTTCCTGATTCTTATCCAGTCAAAGGCATTCTCTGGTTCAGTCAGATCGACCCTAAGATCTCCCTGATTTTTATCCAGTTGAAGACATTCCAAGACCTTGTCCGGTTCAGTTAAATCGACCCTAAGATTTTCCTGATTCTTATCCAGTCAAAGGCCTTCTCTGGTTCAGTCAGATCGACCCTAAGATCTCCTTGGTTCTTATCCAGTTGAAGACTCCAAGACCTTGTCCGGTTCAGTTAAATCGACCCTAAGATTTTCCTGATTCTTATCCAGTCAAAGGCCTTCTCTGGTTCAGTTAGATCGACCCTAAGATCTCCCTGATTCTTATCCAGTTGAAGATTCCAAGACCTTGTCCGGTTCAGTTAAATCGACCCTAAGATTTTCCTGATTCTTATCCAGTCAAAGGCCTTCTCCGGTTCAGTCAGATCCACCCTAAGATCTCCCTGATTCTTATCCCAGTAGAAGACATCCAAGATTCTCTCAGCGTTACTGTTGAGGTTGAAGTCTCCTATGGTTCTCTCCCCGTTACTACGGAGGTAGTAATCGCCCCAAGATTCTCTCAGCGTTCCTGTTGAGGTAGTAATCGCCCCAAGATTCTCTCAGCATTACTGTTGAGGTTGAAGTCGCCCCCAGATTCTCTCAGCGTTCCTGTTGAGGTAGTAATCGTCCAAGGTTCTCTCACCGTCCCGTTGAGGTAGTAACCATCCCTGGTTCATTCATCACCTTTTGAAGCTCCAGATTCAATTCCTATAACCAGTCAGGGCGCATCTACACAAAGAGTTTGAAGACCAGTTCTTGTAACAGGCCAGGTAATCATTTTCTTTTTTCAGGTACGCAACTTCTCGCTAAGGAATCTCTTATGCGATCGACATCCAGATGGCATCTATAAGCCCATCCCCCTACCCATCACCTCTCAACATGGCATCTATAAGCCCATCTTCCTATCCATCAATCACCAAATGGCATCCATAAGCCCATTCCCCCATCACACTACTATGTGAGCGCAAATTTCTGGGCACTCTAGTGTCCAATCATCTTCCACCTTCGGATTACGAAAGGCACTGCAGCCAATCTACATCCTCAGGTCTAAGAAGATTGAACAGGGGCAACTTTTGTACCCCAAAATTTTCCCTCCCATATTCTTCAAGATTTGCCAAAAGCATGTTTCAAAATCTCCCCAAGGGTTGCACAGTTCAAGGGCCTCCTAACAGTCAAAGATTAGGGTTTTGGTTCTGGAAAAGAAGTTGAAGTTTCCAAGGGTCCAAACAAGTCCCACATGCCTACAAACATGGTCAAGCATCCATATGCCAAGTTTCAAGACTTACAGCACAAAATTGCACAGTCAAAAACCCTAATTGCTCAACAGTCAACTGTAGGGGCAAAATGGTCATTTGACAGTCAAAAGTTCAAATTTTTTATCAACATCTTATTTTGAAGCCACAAACATCATTTGATCAATTCTTGATCATGATTTTCAAGGCATGGCTCAAAAAGTCTCAAGATGCAAAAGTTTCCATATTTGGACAGTTGAAAAAGTCAACTGTAACTTGACCAAGGCATAACTTCCACATGGCTCATCAGAAAAATTCCATCCAAAGCTCATTTTGAATAGAAAGACATTTCCTACAACTCCTATTCACACCTCAAGTCCATGAAATTCTCTCACAAAAAGTTATCAATTTCAACATTATAGGTCATTTTCAAAAGTCAACAAAAAGGGACTTTAAGTCAAAGACCATAACTTGAGATTGCTAAATCAAAATGACATTGGACCAAAGGCATTGGTTAGAGGACTTCAAGACCTTTCCAAAATGTCCAAGAACATGATCAAAGCTTAAAAATTGAGCAAGATATGCCTTGTGGAAGTTGGGAAAATTTTGGGAATTTTGAAAAGTCAACTTTACTTCAAATGCCTCAAAATTGCTAATGGGCCACAAATTCTTCCAAGAATCATCATCCAAAGGTTATGCACGACCATTTGACCCAAAGGGGATTTATTTCATCATTTTTTATTATTTATTTGAATTTTTATCACTATTAATTCATTTAATGAAATAAAATATGACAAAAATAGAAAACCATGTTTTTTAATCCCTTTTTGCAGCATATTCTCTCCAATAAAACCTCAAGATTCGTGCACACCCAATTTGGAAAGGTTTGGCCATGATTGGTATCAAAAACACATGGAAAATATTTGAAAAGATGCCATTAAAAATCAAATATTTGATTCATGATTACAAGGGTTTTTGGACTTGATTTGCAAACCTAAAACACTCACATACATATACAGATCACAACCCTAGTGCATACAACCTTGAAGCTGCGCCTAAGAACAAAAAAAAAACTTGCATTTTTCCATAAATTTTTTGAAACTGTTTTCATAGTTGCAGGTCGTTTCAAAGCAAAAGAGTTGTTCCGTTGCATTCTTGACACATTCAGGAAGCTACCCCAATCAAAATCAACTCTCCAAGCGCAAAGAATTGGTAGATAGGAGTCCCACTTTTCTGTAAAATATTCATAATCGCATCCTGGATTCCATGCATTTTTCATGTGTTTTTGATATTGGTTTATACTAATCTAATCATTCTAAAGCTAATGGTGTTATCTAATTGAATTAATATGGCCTGTGCGCAAAGTTGCCATTAAAATGTTTTAGGGTTTCTCAAGCTTCAAATTGGGCGTTTGCATACACTGTAAAATCAGGACATCCAATCACCATGGTTAGAATCAGCACATATGGACGAATTCAATACACTAGTCGCGCCCTATTTATATGACCATACGAGTTATTCGCTATTTTCAAAAAGGCTGTGTTTTGGGGGGGGGGGGGGTTAAAACCCCCGCTACCTCTTTTATTTCAGGGACGAACGGAGAAGAAGATCATGTGGCGCGATCTGATTGGATGGTTTGAATTCCAGCGCGCATTTTTTTATTTCTATATCACTAACGTCAATTTTCTTTTATATTATTTGTTCTTTATTTTATATACAAAGCGCTCAAATAGCTCAGTTGGTGGACAAAAGGCTTGGTAAACACTGGGACCTGGGTTTGATCCCCAGGTCCCCCCACTTTATTCCATATTTTTCTTTCTAACATGGTTCTATGTAGCGTGCTTCCTAAGGTCTACCATGCAGCCTCATATCTTGGCTTGCCACACGTCCCACAATATCCATCTAGTGGCCAGGATCCAAAGTCTATGGAATGCCTCAGTCAACGCATGCGCACATGATCATTGAGAAGTCAGAAAGGGCCAAGCTTCTTGGGCCTAATTGTTCACAACATAACCTCCAGATTGGGGCAGAACCCCCCTAGTGTTTGTATTTCTTTCTCTTTTCTTTTTTTTCTATTTCTTTTTATTATTTGTTTTAATTTAATTATTTTCTTTTAATTCATCAAAATAAATTTTATGAAATACCAAAAATAACAAAAAAATCCGAAACTATAAAAATAAAAATATGTTTTTTATGTTTAATTCACTAACATTTTTGTAAATAAATTTAACAATTAATTTAGTTTTAATTCTAGGTTTTAATTTTAATATTTTTGTAATAAACTAAAAAATGTAGAATTAGGATTTTATACTTTTATTCTTTTTCTTTTCTTTTACCATTATTAAATACTAATTATTTTTGTAAATAAATTGCCATGTAAATAATTAATTAAAACTAGGTCAAAATTAAACTTTTTTTTAATAATTAAAATAGTTTAGAATTAGGGTTTTAATTTCATTTAATTTTCTCATTAAACTCCATAAATACAAAAAACTCAAAAATAATTTCCTTTTCTCATTTAACTTAATTAATTTATTATTTGTAATTTAATTTCCTTAAAAGGGTCCAACGCCCTCGCATTCCCGACTTTACTTCTTCTCGCATTTTACTTTTATTTCTTTTTGTGAATATAATGTATTTATCCCAAAGCCGTGTAATAGATTAATTAGACATTTATCTTTCCGCATTTTATTTTATTCAAAATCGGGTCTTGGATTAATTTGGCGATGTAGACCCGCGCCTTTGTAATAGCGTAGAACTTTTAATTCCGCACCTTTTAACTGTTAATAATTTGCATGAAAGAATGAATGCCAAAATAAAAGCAACGCGTAGACCACCAATGCATGAACAAGATAAACATAAATAAACATGACACACAAATCACACACCACCCCTAGGGTACGCCTCACTGTTGCCTTGCCCCTCGAAAGGTGGTCGTCGAGTAGAGGATGTTTTAGTAAGTCCTCATGTCCATTTACATGGCATGAGGGTAGCTTCTAAGGTGTCTTCCTATTGCTCTGGTGATCACCATGTCCCGAACCCTCGAATTGACCCGAACACCTCCAACGGTGGTGCTACCAACCTCTCAATGGTGGGATGGCACTACTTTAAGGACATTTACACAGACGAATTCCTTAGGGTAGGTAGAAGACTCATAGATACTTGCTCTAATTTCAAAAACAAATCAAAACTTCTTTTCACACCGACACCTTTCAAAAAGCTTTCAAAAGCAATTTTTCAAACACTCTTGAGGACTGATACAAGAGTCGAACTGAAATTTTCAAAGGAACCTTTTTTAAACCCACAGTTGAAAAGCAAACAAACAATTTTGAAAACACAAATGAGCAAGTATCTAAGAGCCCATGGATAACCATGGATAGAAAGGGTGCTAACACCTTCCCTTTCTATAAATCTACCTCCCGAACCGAGAGCAATCTCTATAAGGAATTTTTCTGTGCTTTTGTCCTGTCCATGTTGGATAAAATAAAAGACGGTGGCGACTCTTGCTTCCGCGATATTTCGCGAACCAGCGTTAAACAGTCAGTTCCAGATCCACCGATCACAATTTTCATCCCTTATTTTTTTACCGAACCCTTTGGGTTCACCGAGAAACCCTTATTTTTGCCTAGGTCAGTCAACCTAGCGGGTCTTTTATCATGTGTAATATCTTTTCACTATGTTCGCATTGACAGGGTGAGGAAGGTCGTCACTGTCCATGGTAGTTAGAATCATGGCTTCACCCGAGAAAATGTTTTTAATCAAAAATGGACCTTCGTATGTGGGGGTCCATTTTCCCCTAGGATCACCTTGTGGCAGTATGATGCGCTTGATCACTAGATCTCCGACTTGATACTCTTGGCGTCTGACTTTTTTATTGAAAGCCTTGATCATATATTTTTGATACATTTGACCATGACAGAGAACAGTAAGTCTCTTCTCATCGATCAGATTCAGTGGATCAAGTTGAGTATGGATCCATTCATCTTTGTTCAAACCCGTATCTTTCATAATCCTCAGAGAAGGGATCTAAACCTCAATAGGTAGGATTTCCTCCATGCCATATACCAAAGAATAGGGTGTTGCCCTTGTCGACGTCTATGCTGAGGTACGGTACCCATGAAGAGCAAATGGTAACATCTCATGCCAGTCTTTGTACATCACCGTCATCTTTTGTATGATCTTCTTGATGTTCTTGTTAGCCGCTTCAACATCGCCATTCATCTTCGGCCGGTAGGGGGAAGAGTTATGATGCTGTATCTTGAATTTCTTACAGAGCTCGATGATCATCGTGTTGTTGAGATTGGTACCATTGTCCGTGATAATTCTCTCTGGCACACCATATAGATAGATCAGGTTATGCCTGATAAACCGCGCCACAACATTCTTGGTAACAGTAGCAAAGGAAGCAGCTTCCACCCACTTCGTGAAGTAATCAATGGCCACTAGGATGAAACGATGCCCATTAGAAGTGGTAGGTCTGATTTCCCCGATCATGTAAATTCCCCACATCGCAAAGGGCTAAGGAGCCTTCAAGACATTCAAAGGAACCAGAGGCACGTGCACCTTATCAGTGTATACTTGGCACTTATGACAAGTTCAGGAGTGCTGATAACAATATGCTTCCATAGTGGACCATTAATATTCTGCCCGTAGGATTTTCTTAGCCATGGTATGTCCACTTGAATGGGTTCCAAAGGTACCTTCATGTAAATCTATCATAATCCTCTGCACTTCGCTCTTGTCTACACACCGCAGTAAGGTAGAGTCGTGGTTGCGCTTGTAGAGGATTCCGTTACTGAGGAAGAATTTCACAGCGAACCTTCTCAAAAACTTCTTATCATTGACAGATGCCCCATCGGGATACTCTTGAGTCTCGAGATACCTTTTCACTTCGTGAAACCAAGGTTTATCTGCTACCTCTTCAGTATCAATCTCGCAGCAGTGCGCTGGTGCATCCAACCTCTCAATGGTGATTCATGGAGCTTCATTGTCCCACCTGACTTTGAACATAGAAGAGATGGTAGCTAGAGCGTCCGCTAACTGATTCTCCTCTCATGAGAAATTTTCAAAGGTTACCTCCTTAAAATATGGGAGCAACGTCAGCACGTGCCCTTTATACGGGATGCGGTTTGGATGCTTCGTATCCCATTCGCCTTTGATCTAACTTATCACCAAGGCTGAATCCCCGAAGACATACAAGAACTTGATCCTCAGGTCAATAGTAGCTTTGAGACCCATGATGCAGGCTTCATACTCCGCCATGTTATTAGTGCATTTGAAACATATTCGGGCAGTGAAAGGAGTATGACAGCCCTCAGGAGATATAATTATAGCGTCAATGCCATTACCGAGTGCATTCGAAGCTCCGTCAAAAACCATATTTCATCGGGAACCTTCTTTAGGTCCTTCATTCGGTCTAAGTTCTTCGTAGTCAGTTACTAGCATAATATTCTCGTCTGCAAACTCAAAATTCATATACTGGTAGTAATCCACAACCTGATGTGCCAAATGATCAGCTATTACACTTCCCTTGTTTGCATTCTGGGTTGTATATTGGATATCATATTCGGTTAAGATTACTTGTCATCTCGCTATTCTTCCGGAGAGAGCGGGCTTCTCGAAGATGTACTTGATTGGATCCATTTTAGATATCAACAAAGTGGTGTGGGTCAACATATACTGTCTCAGTCGGCGAGCATCCCATGCCAAAGCACAACAAGTTTTCTCGAGCAGTGAGTATCTTGTCTCACAGTCGGTAAACTTTTTGCTAAGGTAGTATATTGCATGCTCTTTTCGACCAGACTCATCATGCTGCCCCAACACACACCCCATTGAATTATCTAGCATTGTTAAGTATAATATCAAAGGTCTTCCTTCAACCGGAGGCATCAGAATTGGTGGTTCTTGAAGGTATTCTTTGATTCTTTTGAAAGCAGTATGGCATTCGTCATTCCACTTTACCACTTGATCTTTCTTCAGAAGCTTGAAGATGGGCTCACAAGTAGCAGTCAGATGTGAAATGAACCTGGCGATATAATTTAGGCGTCCAAAGAAACCTCTAACCTCCTTCTCTGTATGGGGAGCCGACATCTCTTGTATGGCCTTTACCTTTGCGGGGTCTACCTGAATATCTTTGTCACCGATGATGAAACCTAGAAGCTTACCAGACCTTACCCCAAAGGTGCACTTGTTTGGATTTAGTCTCAGCTTGTATGTCTTCAACCTGTCAAACAACTTTTGTAGATGGTCAAGGTGCTCTTCCTCGGTTTGGGATCTGTCTATCATGTCATCAACATAAACCTCGATATCATGATGAATCATATCATGGAACAAGGCGACCATGGCTCGCTGATAAGTTTCCCCAGCATTCTTCAACCCAAAAGGCATCACCTCGTGACAAAAGGTTCCCCACTGTGTGACGAAGGTTGTCTTCTCCATGTCTTCAGGAGCCATCTTGATCTGGTTGTAGCCAGAGAAACCATCCATGAAGGAGAAAATTGTGTGATGTGCGGTGTTATCAACCAGAACATCAATGTGGGGAAACGAGAAGTCGTCCTTGGGGCTTGCCCTGTTCAGGTCTCTGTAGTCCACACACATATGTACCTTACTGTCCTTCTTAGGTACCAGAACAATGTTAGAAACCCACTGCGGATAGGAGGTGACAACTAAGAACCCAGCGTTGAACTATTTCATTACCTCTGCCTTGATCTTCTCTGACATTTCAGGGCGCATGCTGCGGACCTTCTGTTTAACCGGAGGACAATCTTCTTTTGTCGGCAGACGATGTACCATAATATCAGTGTCTAAACCAGGCATGTCTTCACATGACCAGGCGAAGATCTCAACATAGTCGTGCAACATCTGTATCAACCGTTGTTTGAAATTAGTCTTTAGATTTACGCCGATCTTGACTTCTTTTTTGTCTATCTCTGTGCCCAAGTTTATCGTGTCAACTGGCTCTTCATGAGGCTGTATAGCCCTTTCTTCCTACTGTAAAAGTCTAGCAAGTTCTCTAGGTACTTCACAATCGTCCTCACCTTCGTCCTCGGCTTGGTTGATCAGATTTTCGAAGTCATAGCTGGAAATAGCACAACTATTATCAATAGGACCCAAAGTGGATATGGATTTGCAATTTGATATGTGAGTGTGTGTAAGAGCATAACTTTATTGATAAAGTGAAAAGCAGAAAAGAAAAACAGAGAATGCAAGATTTGTATGCAAGAAACGTCCAATGCTTTATTGATGACATGTGAAAATGACATATAATAGCCCTCACAAACAAAACCATTGTGCCTCGGGAAAGACACAAGGTTGTAGAGTTTAAATTGTTTATTACAAACTCGGAAAACAAGTAAGACAATTACTGTTGAATAAAAGAAATTGGTATAAAATCTCTGGCCGTCCAGTTACTAGGTCCACCGTTGGTAGTCGGGTAGATCCAACTGTCGACATAAGAATCTTCCTTGTTGTCTTCAATAACGTTGACCCCAGGATTGCTGATGTGTAGGGGAGGTCCTCCAGCCTGAGCGTGTCGCACAACTCTTTGAGCTCCTGAAGTAAAGCCCAAACCAAATTTACCAGTTTTATAAGGAAAATCAGGGAGCTGACCCCAATTGGTACACCACCTTCTTCAAGTGATGCTCTGGTGTCCTTGAGAGAAGCCATCTTCAGAGGAGGTTTGGTGCTAGTGGTAGTCTCGGTTGATGCCAAAATCTGGGGAACCTCTTCAAAGTTTTGACAAGGAGTCTCTATGAATTCCCCGTCCATATCCACATACCTGAAGGAGTTCAGGTGACTCACCATATACTCCTTTTCACCATGCACAATGATAATCTTACCCTTCACCGGATACTTCAGCATTTGGTGCAGAGTAGAAGTAACGGCCCCAACTTCATGGATCCAAGGGCGACCCAACAAACAGGAGTACGATGGCCTGATATCCATCACGTAGAAAGTGGACCCAAAGGTCTGAGATCCCACTTTTATAGGGATGTCCACCTCCCCAAGCACCATTCTTTTTGACTCGTCAAAACCCCTCACCACAATGTTGCTGGGCTTTAGGGTCAAGCCTTCACAATCTAGCCGATCGAGAGCCTTCTTAGGCAGAACATTCAATGAAGATCCAGTGTTCACCAGCACATGAGCCATAGTAGTGCCCCTGCATTCGATCGAGACATGCATAGCATCATTATGCTCTCTCCCCTTCGGTGTCAAGTCAGCATTTGAAAAACCTAACCCATTGTCAACAGTCAAACTGGCCATACAGTCTTTGAATTGATCGGTGGAGGTTTCTTGCGGCACATGCGCAGTCTTGAGGAATGCAATCAAAGCTTTTGCACGGGCCTCAGAATATAACAAAAGAGACAACATTTATATCTTCGAAGGGATCTACCCCAGATGCTCGACCACATTGTAGTCGCTCTTCTTGATTATTTTTAAGATTCCTCTATTTCTTGCTTAGAGGATTCCACAACAATATTTCTAGGTGCCTTCGTCTGGGCAGGCTCACCTATAACTGCTTTGCCCCGAGTCCCAAATGACTCATCAGCAGGGGTAACAATTGGAGTAAGAATAGGAGTAGTAACAAAAGTACCGGTTGGAACAACAGACGAAATAACAATAGGCTTAGTGTCAATCTTTAGAGATATCTCGGGAGAGAAAACCCTTCCACTTCTGGTAATCTTACTGGTCCCGACAATGTTACTGACATCGGTATCAGCCTCTTCAGTCTTCAAATCCTGTTTAACGCCATGATAGTAAACGTCAGCGCCATAATTCCAAGGGACAGCTTTGTTCGAGGAGTACGGTACAGGACCAGGAAAAGTGATTATCAACGGGGCGATTCTTGGAGCAGGTGTAATCCTAAAAGGTATTTTAGAGGAGACCTTGGAAGGATTGGAGGAAATGGTTATAATGGAAACATCTTCACACGGAATAGTCGGAATCAGAGTCCTTTCGAACAAAATCTCTCTGCTGTCCATCAGGCGTTGAACACCTACTTTAAGCAAATAGCAACCAGAGGGTAGAGATGAACACATGTGGCAACCTTCACCATAACTCAGAAATAAACTGGCCAGCAAAAAATTCTTCTTGACTATTATAAGAGGAGTGGAAACTTCATTAACAGAGGTAACAAATAAATCAGTATCAATGGCATTAACTCCACGGTTGTGCTTGGGCATGGGAGCAGTTATGACATTAGGCTTCTCTGGAGCATCAAACTCAATCTCCTTGGCTTCGATTAGATCTTATATCTTATTTATCAAAGCCCAACAGTCATTTGTATCGTGGCCAGGACTCTCAGAATGGTAAGCACACCGAGCGTTTGGATTATACCGAGGAGATGTGGTGTTAGGATTCTTTGGAGCCTCCTTCAAGGTTGCCAAGTTGGATCTTAACAGATGGGGTAAAACTTCAATCAATGTCATATTTATTCGGGTGAATTGCCTTTGCGGTCTTTCTACCCTTTGTTGATTGTTTCGTGGTGGGGTAGTCGTAGGCCTAGATATCATTATAGCACCTACCGCTGGACGGTGCGCAGCTATGCTATGACCTCTTGGGCTATAAGTGGCACCGACCTCCTTCTTAATCGTGAAGGGCTTCTTCACTAAACTTGACGAGGTATATTTCTGTATTTTGCCACTCCGGATCCCAACTTCTACCCTTTCTCCAATTAATATCAGCTCGGTGAAACCAACTGAAGAGCTACCAATCAGGTGATTGAATAATGGACCAGACAGCGTCCCAAGAAACATGTCAACCAACTCCCTATCAGACAAAGGGGGTTGGACTCTCCCTGCTAGATCTCTCCACTTCTACGCATAGTCCTTAAAGCCCTTACCTGCACCCATGGACATACTCTGGAGTTGAGTACGAGTAGGGGAAAAGTCAGCGTTGTATTGATACTGCTTATAAAAAGTAGCAGCCAAATCCTCCCAGTTACGGACATTGGTTCCCTCATGTTGATAGAACCATTCAAGTTGAGTCCCAGACAGACTGTCCTGAAAGAAATGGACCCACAAGTTCCTATCAGTAGTGTGAGGCTGAATCTTCCTCACATAGGAACAAAGATGAAGCTTGGGACAAGACACCCCATCATACTTCACAAAAACTGGAGCTTTAAATTTCTGTGGGATGACTACCCCAGACACCAAACCTAGCTCTTCAAAATCCAGCCCTGGTATTCTTTGGATCTCCATAGCGCTCAGTCGATCCTCTAATTGTTTGTATTTATCCTCAGTGGGAGGATACTGCTCATCATTGTAGTCCGTGTCATTATCAGAAACTTCAGGGCTAGGGTCCTCCTCCCTTGTCTCTCTCTCTCTCTCTCTTGATTCTCCCCTTCTTTGGACGAGGAGGTCAGATCAACTAGTTGCTTTAACGGTCCCCAGAACCTTCTTCCCAGATTCAGAACACCAGGGGTCTTCTTCTTCTTCTTCTTCTTCTTTTCCTTCAGGATAAGGGCCTTCAGATCTTCCTGCCCTTTTGCCAAAGCTACGAACATTTATTGAAATTGGGCATTTTGTGCCTGGAGATCTTTGATGCTTTGTTTAGAAGACATTATTGCCGAAATAAACAGCGAAGAGGATGAGAAACCTGTAATGGTACCTGTTTATGCAATGTCATGGATGGTGTGCATATGCAATGATTTCAAGAAATCTTAAAGACTCAAATTTGTTTAACCAAAAGAAACACACATTAATTGTATTAATAAGTTCAGAGTGTTACAAAGAGTGCCTTTTAGGCTTACAATTTAAACAAAACAAAACTTAAAGCAAAAAGAAAATTAGGTTTCCCAAGAGCGCATCATCTTTGGTGCAATGTAGGCGTTTATGTTCCTCTCTTCATGAAGTAGCCTAGTGAGCTCCAGGACCTTCTTCTTGTTGGCATAGAATTAAGCTTCAAATGTATCCCGCTCCTCTTTAAGTTGAACCCAAGATTTATGTAACTCCTCATGATCAGTTGGCATGTCAGGATGGAGAACAAGATAAGGATTGTCTCCTTCAACAACTGGTTCCACAATCATTGGTAGGACAACAGGGTAAGGCATCATAAGACTTTTGGCGCGGGCTTGTACCCATCAGAGATAAGGCTCAAGAGAGATGGAATTATTGTTCCCCAGTGTCTTCCTATCAATTTTATGTACCATGCCCCAAGCTCGCATGAACCTTTTGCGGTAACCCTGAGCATCATTCTCATAGTCAAAGGCGATTCCTTGGATAAGCGTATCATGAGGACCATCCCTTCTCGTATAACTAAATTGTCGCAGTGCCAAACAAGGTTTATAAGTGATTCCTCCTCTAATGCCTAAGAGAGGGACATTAGGGAATTCACCAGTGATTAATGATGGTAACATATTTCGAGGACCGTGAACACCAATGAATGTTTGAATGTGTAAGGGACATCAGCCTATGAGACCATTTCATACCCTGCTCATTCTTCAAGATAGACCTGGGTAGGCGCGAAATAAACCACCTAGCCAGTAGAGGGGTGCAACACAGGAGGGTCCCCCTTCTCTTAAGAGTGCGAGCATGCAGAGAGTGTGGAATATCCCCAAGTAATGTAGGCACCAAATTATGAAACAAAAAAACCTTAATCGTATTCACATCTACGAGTTGATCCGCATTAGGGAATAGTATCATCCCGTATATGAGGAGTGCCAATACCTCTTCAAAATCTTGTAAATCCAGGGTATCCTAAAAATAGTGAGCTTTCTCGAATAGAAATTTAACCGGGATTCCTTAGACACTTCCCCTAATTTCCCAATTTGTCACTACATCGGACCGTTGTAAGGACAGAGCTCGAGCAATCTCTCCAGGCTTTGGATGTATTTCCGTACCGTTGAAAGGTAACTGATCAAGAATATGTAGCCCCAATAATCGAGAAAATTCCTCCATAATAGGCACTAGTTGGTAATCCGGGAAGGTGAAGCAATGGTGCAAAGGATCAAAGAACTGAAATAACACTTTTAACAATTCTTCATCAGGTTTTGAAGTGACCAAGTTGAGCAGCCGACCATGTTTTTCAGTTAAGGGAGAGCTTTCAGGAACCCTTAATGCTAAGTCCTTTATTTGAGGAGGTACTTTCACAAGGTTAATCTGGATAATGTTCCTGCGGGCGGATGCCATGTCCTACAAAACAAAGCAAACACGAGCCCTAGAAAATCCTTGCAATGGTTAGTATGATATGCCATGTTTATGATGTCATGATTATGCTAAGAAATCACATATATAGCAAGCAACAAACAAATCACACCAAGTCCCTAGGTTTAAGGCCTGCATGAGTTTTAAGGTCATACCCTCTTGAAGATGGATTGGTTCAACATGTCCTATAAATAGTAACCGGGTTCTAAGGGATCTCAATATCACTGATATTTCCCCAAAGCTTTGTTCAATAGGCGATTGACTCGCAACCAAACAAAACTCAGGAGTCAAACCTCAATGAGTGTAGCATCGAGTATCTGTCGACCTTGGGAATACACCAAAGTCGGTCATCTCGCTACGTCCTACTGGCCAAGTTGTGCAATTAAAGGTTCTAAGGTCAGCTGATGCTTTATGACACCACGGAGCGGCCCCGTACTCTCCTTGATTGACTCAAGGGTTACCGGTACCAACCAAAGTGTTACATCAACGTAGCTACTGCTTCAACCGTGTCGGTATACCCTACACAGTTCCCTCGCAGTTTATTGCTACTTACCTAAAAGGTGTTCCCCGATCCAGGTGTAGGATATTCAATAATACCCAAACAAAACCCTTGAATATAAATCAAGAAAAGCAAACAAGAAATAAATTTTAAAAGTGACCTAGATCCTAAGGTATACCCCACTTATTTAACTCCCCAGCAGAGTCGTCAGTTCTATGATACGGTGGCAGAACCGACTGTTAATACTTGTTTGCATTTTGTATTCGCAATTGTCGCGGTAAGTAAGAATCACCATCGACTTTTATTTCATCCAACAAAGGAAAAGGAAAAAGAATAGAAAAAACCTTTTTTCGAGAGTTTCTGAGTACGGGGGGTAGATTATAGAAAGGGAAGGTGTTAACACCCTTTCTATCCATGGTTTTCCATGGGCTCTTAGGTACTTGCTCATTTTGAAATTGCTTGTGTGTGTTTTGAAAAGTTTTTGTTTAACTTCATGATAACCCTTGTATCTATCCTCAAGAGTGTGACGAAGTTGTTTTTGAAAATTGTTTTGAAAGTATTTGTGTAAAAGATTTTTTTATTGTTTTGAGCAAGTACTTAAGATTTTCTACCTACTCGAAAATACTGTTCGTTCTCGTTTCCTTTAGATAGCGCTATCATACTATTAAGGAGTAGGTATCCCCATCGTTGGAGTTTTAAGGTACATTTGAAGGGACAAGTACGGCCACAAAACCAATGGTTAGGAAACTTTAGTAGTTACCCTAAAATCCTAAAGATCTTTCCGAGGCAACATCCGAATGGGTCATTTTTTATCTTTTGGAACTAGCGGACGACCACTAAAATTCCCTATGCTGCATGACCGTTTACCAAAGGCAACCAAAGTGGGGTAAACCCTAGGAGTGAGCATGTGCAAGTGTGCTTTATTTCAGTTAATTATCTTTGCACAATTAAGGTTATCTACTTTTTAATCGTTGAGTTATCTTTCGCATACAATCCTATTATCCATACATCTAGCCAGTTTTATAGTTGCGGAAATTAAAGAATGCGAGAAATCAGAGTCCTAACTATTACAAGGCTTTTGGGCAGATACATAAATATTTGACTGAAAATAAAGATGCGGAAATCAAAACCCTAATTAATCTATTACAAACCTCGAAACAGTTACAATAATTATAAATAATTAAATGCGCGCGAGACGAATTAAATACGGGAATAAATTAGAAGCCTAAAAATCTAATTAAAAAAATATTTTTGTGTATCTTTTATTGAGAAAATAATTTAATTTCAAATTAAACCTAATTTCTAGTTAATTTTAATTAATACAATAATCTATGTTGAAATAATTAAAATAATTAATTTTCAAAAATTAATTTTAATTATAAAAAACCTAAATTTATTTTTTTGTGATTTTTTGATAAAAGAATGATTTTTGTTGTTTTTTTGTAAAAAATTATTAAACAAATAAAACAAAAGAAAATAGAAAAAGAAATAAATTGGGCCTGTTGTGAAAGCAACTCTGGGGGGTGCATTACTGATTTTGGAGGCCCAAGATTCATAAGCCCAGCCAATTGTTTGGATCTAGTGAGGGCCGCGCTTGAGGGTGCACCATAAACCTTGCTTGCATGAGCACCCAATTTGCTTTGAGGATGGATCCAATGGCCAGATCCTGGGTTGTAAGATGGACGATGTGATCGGTGGGAACGACAATTGACTGTTTTTGGAATGCTGGTTCGCGTTTTGCGTTTGTTTTTGCAAAATGTCGCAGTAAGCAAGAGTCGCCACCGTCTTTTATTTTATCCAACAAGGAAAGGACAAAAGCACAGAAAAATTCCTTTTCGAGATGTTTCTCGGGTTCGGGAGGTAGATTATAGAAAGGGAAGGTATTATCACCCTTTCTATCTGTGGTTATCCACTGGCTCTTAGGTACTTGCTCACTAAGTTTTCAAAAGTTTGCTTTTCTTTGTGATTGTGGGTTTTGAAAAGAGTTTCGTTTTTGAAGAAAGTGTAAGTGCGAAAAGTTTTGTTTTGTTTTTAAAAGGAATAAGTACTTAAGAAAAACTACCTACTCAAAAAGGGATTAAATTGTGCAAGTGTCCTTTAGACAGTGTTATCCTACTATTGAGGAGTAGGTAGCACCATACTACCGATCGAAAGACTCCTTTAGAATACCAATCGAAGGGTCTTTCAGAATTCTAATCGAAGGGCTTTGGCATAATGCCAATAGAAGTTCTTTTCCATAATGCCAATCGAAAGGCTCCTTCAGAATACCAATCGAAGGGTCTTTCTGAATGTCAATCGAAGGCCTTGACATAATGCCAATCGAAAGGTACTTAAAGCACCACTCAAAAATTTTCTTTTTCCTTAGGCAAGGGTTTGTGATCAACCATGCAAGGGGAAGACTTTGGAAAACATGAGAGGGTAAATTTTGGGGTGCAACAAACGCGTTGGGTGGGAAGCACATGGGATCCTGTAAAGAAGTGACGGAAAAATAAAATGTTTGGACCTGGGATCGAACCCAGGTCCTTCCACTCATACGCCCGCCTGCTTTACTGTCTGGGCTGAATGTTTTTTTGATAATAATAATGAATAACAAGTAATATATTTAATAATGAGTCAATGTTATAAGAAAACGCGCGAAATTCAAACTATCCAACCACGCCTTGACATGCCTTTATCTTCTTCAAGGAAGCTGTTATTTTAGGTAAGGACCTTTAACTACGGACACCCACTGTAACTATAACCCTGCAAATCTCAAAAATCAATACCAGGCAAAATAAATTAAATCCAAACATATAGATCAACTCGTTTTGATCTCGTTAGTATGATAGCATACGTCAATAGTTATAATTTTTCCTGCATCTCAAAGCCCTAAAATGGAGGTTAAAAACCTAACAATAGAAAATTGGCATTTATGCATCAAACTGGAAATTAAGTGTACAGAAAGCTTCTAGGCATCCATATGAACACAAATATGCAATCAAAATAGATTAACAACGCAAGAATACATAGATACAAATTTGAAAAAAGTGTCAAATCGTAATGATGTTATGCGATGATTCCTGGAGCTTTGATGCGTGCAAAGGATGCTGTTAGCTTCGGGAGGTTCCCAAGAGTGGATTTCTGGCTTTGAAATTGTTTGAATCGCCCTCTAAATCAGAATTTGAACCCCACTTTTTTTTTTCAAAAATTGAGTTTTGTTCTTGTGATTTTCACGACCCAATCCTTGTTTTTTTGCTTTGGCTCCGTTGTGGACATATATGGGACTGGTTTAGGTTAACATGTATGGAAAAAACCAAAGAATAAAGGCATGGCTTTAAGAGGAAATCAAATCTTGAAAAATTTCCAAATGTGTATATTTCCTCCCTTTCCAATCTTGCACGAATCTTTTGGTATTATACAGCATATTTGGATTGTGATTCTCTTCAAAATCAAATCAAAACAAGTCTTCATTATTTTCATATCATTTATTTGATTTAATTTGATTTTTAAATGATTAAAATCAAAATAAATTAAATAAATAAATCCAAAAATGCATGGATAGATATTTGGGTCGTGGACCACTCTAGGAGTGTGTTTCAAACATAAAAAGTTGGTCCCATTTGAAGAAAAATGCATTTTGGGCATGGTTGACTTTGTGCAAATTTCCAAAAAATGGCCAACTTTGACAATGGACATCTCTCTCTCAATTTTGACCCTAAGAGGGTGTTATTGGACTTTTTAGAAATCTTAGGATGTCCTCTAAACAACCCTTTTGATTTCACCTTAATTGGATCTTCCATGTTCATGTAAGAAGCTTTGACCCAAAAGGTATTTTTGTTGACTTTTTGAAATGACCTATAATGTCTGAATTCATATATTTCCATGAGTGCATTTTTTGAACTTGAGGGCTGAAGACGATTTGTAGGGAATTAGATTCTCTTAAACATGAGTCTTGGATGAGAAATTTCTGATAAATGTGAGAAAGTTATGCCTGGTCAAAGTTTGGTTGGCTTTTCTTATAAAAACCCTAATTTAGCAACTTTTGAGTTTGGATGAATTAGGAGCATTCCTTGAGTAATAATGATCAACCTTTGATCAAATGATGTATATCACTTCAAACTTTTGATGTTGACAAACAAATCTTGAAGTTTGACTGTATGTGGGTCACAGTTGACTTTTGACCTAGTACAATTGATTTTCAGGCATTTGAGCAGTTGACTGAGCAAACTTCTTGTGCAAGACATGAAACTTGACATGGATGATCTTAAGAACATATTAGGGCAATGGAAATAATTTGGGACCCTTGGAACTCAAACATCTTGATGGATAATGAAACCCTAATTTAAGGCTCATTGTCTTAGGAGGAGGACTTGTCTGGTCAATCCTTAGGCATCCTCGGGCAAGTTGAGGTCCTCTGGGAGTATGTTTTGAGTAAAATGAGAGGAAAAATTTTGGGGTACAACAATATCATAGCACCGCCATTCGCTGACGATGAACTACCAATGTTCACTAAAGGTAGCAAAAAGATAACAATCACAAACTTTCACTGAAAGTGACCTACCAACTTTCACTGAAGGTAGAGAGAGAATATATCATATCACTGTTGTTCACTGACGATGAACTACCAATGTTCACTGAGGGTAGCAAAAAGAATATACCATAGCACCACGGTTCACTGACGATGGACTACCAACATTCACTGAGGGTAGCAAAAAGATAATAAGTTTTCTTATAATTCTGGCATTTCACCTAGAACGGGTCTTAACTTCTTCTTTAACCAAAGCATTCTGCTTGGAAAGGGTAATATATAAGATGTCTCAAATAAAGAGATTACCACTTGTAAAGATTTCACAATGAATTGTCTCTGCGATATCAAAAGACTTGCCATCCACTGGATTAATTTGACAATGGACTGCAAACTATCCACTCATAGAGAAGATAGCAAAAAAGCTACGCCGACTTTTACAGGGAAGTACAAGTTGCCCAAATAACGAGACCTGCTACTCGTTGTTATGGAGGATTGTAAAAAAAAAGACTTTCTGGGGAGAACAATATGGCTTCCTGGGGAAAGAAATATGACTTCCCGGGGAAATGCCAATATATTCCTGCTGAGGAGATAAAGTCTTCTCATGCAAAATAAATGAACATTCTCAAACCAAGGCTCGAAGTCTGCAGATATCATAAGTAATAATATTGCCGAGGATCAAAGATTCAAACCAGAAATAAACTGGAATGAGACAATCGTCCAAAATACTTCCTTTGAGAAATAAAATCAAGAGGGAAATCTGAATCACCCAGATAAAGAGCTGTGCAGGAAGGCTAAAGCAAAAATATTCCACGAGGGATAATTCAGTGGGGAAATTGAAAGAACATACACTTTCCGCTTATGACTGACACTCTATTGGAGAGAGGACAAACAATTTTGCAAAACAGGACAATACATCAACAAAATAACGAATGCGGATGAGCAATGATTTTCCAAATTTAAACTATGCATGATGTATGTATGAATGTATGAGTGTTATTGTGCATATGTTGACAAAACAGACATATAACACTGGGAGTAACCAGGAAAAACCAACTCGGGCACAAACAACACTCGGCTTAATCACATTCAAGATGAACATTCCAAGAAAAAGTAAGTGCCAACTGAGGAAACAAAATCCTACTTCATGGCTTAACCTCACTAGGGAGAAACGTAATCCGGAAGTAAACAAAACATAGTGACAAAACAGTACAGATACAGAGATATAACATCCTTCTCCAGGCTTCACCAAGGAATAACACTCAGACTTCAACGGGGAAACACATATTTTCAAATGTAACGTTTCTACTGGGGATTTCAAAATCAATTTCAAGTAAAGCAGACAGACACCAAATCATCAAAATATTCACTGGGGAATTCAGGCCCATTCTGAAGGAGGAAAAACATACAAACTTCGCTAAGGCATATAATGTCCCATCATCGAGACATTAACTGGGGATTTCATGTTGACTTCATTGGGGAGGTCAACACCACATTCCCAATGGGAAAACCAATATACGTTCTTCATTGGAGAAACCAGAGACATGTGTTCTTCGAGAGTAATTATTGTACCAACTTCTCTGTGAAGAAAGAATTTCTGTCAAACAAGTGAAACCTTCACTGGAGAAATATTGGATTGAGTCTTCATATCATGTAAACCCAGAAAAGAAGAAAAATGAACTAAAACTTGACTGGGGACACTGGAGCCACAAACCCAATACAGAGAAAACATCCTGAGAAAATCTTCCCCGGGAAACAAAACTTCTCAAAACAACTGGAGTTCGTCCATTCCTGGGATCACCACTTTTGTTTTTCTTTTGCGTCATAAATTTTAAAGTAAAAGCAAATTATAAATTCTTTTTGAAAATCAATTTTGTTATTTAATCTTTTCGCTTTGAATGTTATTATCAATAATAAATGGAGTCTTTGCAAGCTAAATAAAATAAGAAATACAAAGAATTGGGTAAAAGCTCAAATTTCATTAATAGAATGGTAGTTTGCAAATGGCGAGACTTCATGGATGATTACAAAGTTAGGAAAATGGTAGTATATAATGGAAAAGATACATTGAGATACAATGACCACCATCCCATCTAACAACTTTTGAAATCATGAGTAGTAGCTTCCATTGAAGTATGGTAAGGATTCAAGAAGATTGTTGCTTCAACGATCAAGTCTTGTCTGATGCAGTTACTTGCCAAGAAAGTCCTTAACTTTTGCCTAAGCTGCCCTTGCGAGTTTTCAACTTAACGGGAAATTTTATTCTGTTTATGTCTCTAATTTTTGCCTAGACTGCCCTTTCAGGTTTTCGGCCTACCGAGACGCTCTTTTTTTGCCTAAGTCGCCCTTTCAGGTTTTCAACTTAGCGAGTTGTTCTTTTATTTCTTTAGGTGAAGTATTTCTTGACTGCATCAGCATTCATGGGACGTGCGATCTCCTCGCAATCCATAGTTTCAAGAATTAATGCACCTCCAGAGAAGGCTTTCTTGACAACATATGGGCCTTCAAAATTGAGAGTCCACTTTCCCCTAGAATCAGCGTTAAAAGACATGATCTTCCTGAGCACGAGGCCACCTTCTCTGAATTCACGAGGTTTGACCTTCTTATCAAAAGCTTTCTTCATTCTCTTCTGATATAATTTCCCATGACACAAAGCCGTCATTCTCTTCTCTTCAATCAAATTCAATTGGTCAAACCTGTTCTGGACCCATTCAGCCTCTGACAACTTGGTTTCCATTGTCACACGCAAAGAGGGAATCTCAACCTCAATTGGGAGTACCGCTTCTATTCCATACACAAGGGAGAATGGGGTTGCTCCTGTTGAAGTGCGGACAAATGTTCGATATCCATGCAAAGCAAAAGGAAGCATTTCATGCCAATCTTTATAAGTAACAACCATCTTCTAGTAAGTATTCTTGATATTCTTATTAGCAACTTCAACAACCCCATTCATCTTTGGCATGTACGGAGATGAATTGTGATAAACAATCTTGAATTCCACACAAAGTTCTGTCATCATCTTGTTATTCAGATTCGAGCCATTGTCAGTGACAATTCTGCTCGGTACACCTTACCGACATATAATATTATTCTTAATGAAGCACACAACCACCTGCTTGGTGACATTAGCATATGAAGCAGATTCCACCCATTTGGTGAAGTAATCAATTACTACCAATATGAAACGGTGTCCATTCGAAGCTTTGGGTTCTATCATCCCAATCATGTCAATACCTCACATAGAGAAAGGCCATGGGGAAGATATCACATTGAGAAGTGTCAGAGGCACATGAATTTTGTCGGTATAAATCTGGCATTTATGACAGTTATTTGAAAATTTGTAACAGTCGGATTCCATTGTCAGCCAATAGTAACCTACCCTTAGCATCTTTTTAGCCATTGAATGTCCATTAGCATGTGTGCCAAATGAGCCTTCATGAACCTCATGAATCAACATGTCTGCTTTGTGTCTATCCACGTATCTGAGCAAGACCATGTCATAATTTCTCTTGTACAACACATTTTCACTGAGGAAGAAGCTTCCAACCAATCTTCTCAATGTCTTTCTATCTTTATTCGATGCACCGATCGGGTATTCCTGAGTTTGGAGAAAATGCATGATATCATAATACCAAGGTTTCTCATCTGCTACATCTTCTGTTGTAAACACATGAGCGGGCCTATCCAGTCGCTGAACCATAATTCGAGGTATATCATTCCAAGTATTCACTTGATACATAGAATCCAGAGTTGCCAGAGCATTCGCCATTTGATTTTCGTCTTTGGGGATGTGATGGAATTCAACTTTGTTAAAGAAGGGTAACAATCTTCTAGCATAATCTTTTTAAGGGATCAAGCCAGGGTGACAAGTATCCCATTCTCCTTTAATCTGATTTATTCCCAAAGTTGAATCACCATACACATCTAGAATTTTAATTCTGAGATCAATAGCTTCCTCGAGACCCATGATGCAAGCCTCATATTCTGCCATATTATTAGTACAATCAAAGGTAAACCTTGCAGTAAAAGGAATGTGTGATCCATGTGGAGTGACAATCACAACACCAATTATTTTACCATAAGCATTCACAGCTCCATCAAATATCATACTCCAGTCAGATTCAGGATCAGGACCTTCCTCTGGCAATGGTTCATCACAATCTTTCACTTTCAGAAACATCACATCCTCATCGGGAAAATCAAACTTCACAAACTGATGTTCATCAACTGGTTGGTGAGCAAGATAATCTGCCAACATGCTGCTTTTAATAGCTTTTCGAGTGCGGTATTCGATGTCATATTCAGATAACAACATCTTCCAGTGGGAAGTTCTCCCAGTAAGAGCAGGCTTTTCAAAAATGCACTTGATTGGATCCATTTTGGAGATCAACCAAGTAGTGTGATTTAACATATACTGCCGCAAACATTTTGCCGCCCAGGCCAGAGCACAACACGTCTTTTCCAGCATGGAATACCGCAACTCGCAATCAGTAAACTTTTTACTGAGATAATAAATGGCATACTCTTTCTTCCATGTTTCATCTTGTTGTCCCAGAATACAATCCACAGAATTATCTAACACTGTCAGATACATAATCATCGGTCTTCCTTCAACAGGAGGGAGTAAGATAGGAGGTTCAAGTAGATATTCTTTAATACTTTCAAATGCCCTTTGGAAGTCATCTGACCATACACAACCTTGATCTTTCTTTAACAACTTAAAGATTGGTTCACACGTTGCAGTCATGTGAGAAATGAATCTGGAAATATAATTCAAACACCCGAGAAACCCTCTGACTTGTTTTTCAGTTCTTGGCGCTGACATTTCTTGAATTGCTTTGAATTTATCAGGGTCAACTTTAATCCCTCTTTGGCTGACAATGAAACCCAACAATTTCTCTGATCGAACACCGAAGGTACATTTATTTGGATTCAAGCGAAGATGATACTTCCTCAAATGCTGAAACAACTTCAACAAATCTTTTACATGCCCTTCTTCAGTCTGGGATTTAGCAATCATATCATCAACATATACCTCGATTTCCTTGTGCATAAGATCATGGAATAGGGTTGTCATAGCCCTCTGGTATGTTGCACCAGCGTTCTTCAACCCGAAGGGTATCACTCTGTAACAGAATGTTCCCCATGGTGTGATAAATGTTGTTTTTTCCATGTCCTTTGGAGCCATTCTTATTTGATTATATCCGAAAAATCCGTCCATGAACGAGAATACTTTGAATTTTGATGTGCTATCCACTAATATATCAATGTGTGGCAATGGAAAATCATCTTTTTGACTAGCTTTATTTAGATCTTTGTAATCCACGCACATGCGAACTTTTTCGTCTTTCTTCGGTACTGGGAAAATATTGGCAATCCATTGAGGGTACACTGATGTCACAAGAAAACCGGCATTAATCTGCTTTGGAACTTCCTCTTTGATCTTTACTGCCACATACCCTTTCAGCAACTCAATCAACCTGCTCTTCACATCAGGATGCAATAACGCTCCAATCTTGACTTCCTTCGGATCTTCTTCTGAACCCAAATTGATTACTTCCAATGGCTCTTTATATGGATGAATGGAATTTTCCTCGCGCTCAAGCAACCGTGAGACCTCTTCTTGAATCTCATCATAGTCTTCTTCTTCGGCCCCATACACAGGATATTCAAAGTTGGGAGAGGGTGCAGGGTCATTGTATTCAACGGGTTATTTAATTAATCTGCACATATGATTTATGATTGTTTTTAGAAACTGACACATATAACAAGTGATCATGCAAATTGAATTCCAGTTATCATTTATTTTGAAAGGTTTTTTTTATTACCATTTTCCAATAAAAAGCAGAAAATAAAGACACAATTTGGGGAACAAAGACAACTTTTATTATTGATTTAAAAATCAAAGCAAACGATGAGCCCATACAATATTAATACTTCCACCTTGGGCAGAGTGAAAACTTTTCAAAAATATTAACAAAACAAATTACTTTGAAACATGCATGCAAGAGGGAACGTCAATGGCGATCCAGTTCTGAACCCTAACTCCGTGCGTCACATAATTTGGCATTTTTGGCTCTGCTGCATCTTCCACAATGGCATTAATCCCGGAAACAGTTGGATGAAGATAACCCCCGCTACGGAAGATATCTTGATACTTTCCTGCAACAGACTTTGGTTTCATGCACTTACCTTTGTCATTCTTCAAAGAGAACCCCAAGCCAGCTCTATTCTTGTTTATAGGTGGATCCACAATCTGTCCCCATACCTCACTATGACCCTTACGCATGACTTGTTGTGCATCCTTAAGCGAAACCATGTAATTCTCATTTCCCCTTATGTTGTCAATGGATAAATCTTGGAACTGGGTTCCAACAGCAGCTTCATCAGCCTCCACAATGCTGAAAGAGGACAAATGAGATATCAATAATGCCTGCTCTTCATTTATAATTACCATTTATCCTTCATGTACAAACTTCAACTTCTGGTGTAAAGTCGAAGTGATAGCCCCTGCCTCATGTATCCACAGCCGTCCCAGCAAGTAGCTATAAGCGGGTACAATATCCATGACCTGGAAAGTAATCTGAAACAAATGTGGGCCTATATGAATAGGCAAGTCCACTTCACCAATAACAGATTTCCTTGATCCATCAAACGCTTTCACAATAATGCCATTTGGGCGCATGGATGTTCCTTGATATTTCAATTTCATAAGCGTGCTTCTCGGTATAATGTTCAAAGCGGATCCATTATCAATCAACACATTGGATAGTGAATTGTTCCTGCAGTTCATAGAGAAGTGGAGGGCCAGGTTGTGATTCCTTCCTTCATATGGAAATTCATCATCGCAGAAACTCAGGTTATTACATGACGTAATGTTCCCTACTACATTGCTAAATTGGTCTATAGGCATGTCACTTTCCACAAAAGCTTGGTCCAATACCCTCATCAAAGATTCTCTGTGAGCATAGGAGTTCATCAATAAAGCCAAGATAGATGTTTTTGAAGGAGTCTGCAGTAGCTGATCTACAATTTTGTAGTCGCTCATCTTGATTATCTTAAAATTATCATCCATTTCTTTCTCTAACGTAGCTCCACTAGATTCACCAGTAGCCTTCTTGGGTTCAACATTCTCAACAATTTTCTTTCCAGTACTAACATCTCCATGAACAACTGGTGCAAATATACGACCGTTGCGGGTCACTCTGCTAGTCTCAGCAGTATTTCCAACATCAGGCATCAGCTGGATGGGAACTTCCACACCATCCTCTAATATTGTAGCGTTATATTTGTAGGGTACAACCTTATCTGACTTGTAGGGGACAGGACCTGGCAAACTAATCACCAATGGGGTAACATTTGGCTTGCTATAATACTAAACTTCAAAATGGGCAGGAGCACCAAAACAACGCACAATTACGCTTACCCCTTCTTCAACACAATCAATCATCATGGGGTCATCTCTGGAAAACATATCTTCATCCGAGGAGAAGAACTCATCTGCAGAGGCATACTCATCATCCGACTCTTCTTTATCCAAACAAACCTTAATCATATCAACTTCATGGTAATCATCCCTTTGACATGTAACCTTGATAATTCCATTGTCTAACAACAACTGAATAAATTTTCTTACAATTGAACATCCTCGGGAGTCCCAGCAGCAAATTCGGCAAGATCCATATTGATGTTCTCCCTGACCAGCCATGTGGCAGAAAGTAGCACTCAAATGTACAAGATCCTCATTCATATATTACACATCAAAGATTCTGAACTCTCCAGGACATCCAGAAACCATGTTCACTTCCTCTTCATACTCTGCCCTAGGCCTGATTTTGTGGATGAGGCCTTCATCCATCATCTCCTGCAAATCAGCCTTTATCTTATCGCAACCCTGTATGTCTGTACTGCAAATAGCATAACCGGAATGATCATGCGTATAATAGATAAATTCATAGAGGTCTGCATGAATTTTCACCAAATCTCCTATAACCAGATGAATATCAAAAATCCGGAAGTCGTCTGGACAACCGGCCACCATATTCATAGCATTCGTTCCTCCATGCTTGGGTAGAGGATTGTATTTCACATTAGGGCCCACATCCTTGAAGGATAGAATACCAGACTTCACCAATTTATGCACCCTAGTCTTCAAAGGATAGCAATTCTCAACATTATGCCCTGGTGCTCCCTGATGAAAAGCACATGTTTGGTCTGCTTTATAATACCAAGGCAATGGTGATGGTACAACGGGAGGTGGTCGGGTTTGAACCAACTTCGTCTAAATTAATGTCGGTAATAACTCTGTATAACTCATAGGAATAGGGTCATAACTCTCCCTTCTGTGATTATACCATTGATTCCCCTGTTGGGATGGTCTCAGATAAGCAACGGTGGTTGGAGCTACACCAACAACTGGAGTAACTGAGGCGACTTGCTGATGACGCTGATAATTTCTTCTAGGAGGATTAACCCTCCTTTCTTGCATAACAACATTTGTACCCCCTTCCTTATTCTTGGTAAACCCATAAGATGGCTTCTTCACACCTCCAGATCCTTCACTCTTCGTTAAACGACCCTCTCTTACAGCCTCTTCTAAACGGATACCCATGCCTACCATTTCAGTAATGTCACTTGGCACACTCGCTACCATCCTCTCATAGTAGAAAGAACCCAGAGTCTTCAAGAAAATATTAGTCATCTCCTTCTCTTCCATGGAAGGAATCATTTGGGCGGCCACCTCACGCCATCTCTGTGCATATTCTTTGAATGATTCCCTATCTTTCTGAACCATGGCCCTGAGTTGATCACGGTCAGGCGCCATGTCCATGTTGTATTTGTATTGTCTGATAAATGCTTCTCCCAAGTTATTGAAAGTATGGATATTGACGTTGTCCAAACTCATATACCACTTCAACGCAACACCGGTCAAACTATCCTAAAAAAAGTGAATCAGCAGATGATGATCATCAGTATAGGTAGACATTCTCCTTACATACATCATAAGATGAGCACGAGGATAGGTGTTTCTCTTATACTTCTCAAACTCCGAGACCTTAAACTTTACAGGTATCTTAACATTAGGGACCAAGCATAATTCATTCACATTCTGCCTAAATAACTCTTTCCCCTGAGGGCCTTCATCTCCCTCTGCATCTTGTCAAACTGCTCTTGAAAATCATCCATTCTGTCATAAATATCCAATTCTTCACTTGGTGGAGGACGACACATATTATCATTAACAAATGGAATCAAATTCGCCGAAGGAGGTGCAGCAGGAACATGCACCACAAGAGGTGCAAGAGTTACAGTAGTCTGAATAACTAGAGCTTCTTAAGGACCAAGATTGAAACCTTCAGGTGCAAAAATCTCTGGAATTCCCCATGGATAACCTTGAGGCATGCGATTCTGAACAACAACTGGGGTAGCAGACACCGAAACAGTCGGAGCTTCAGTAGTAGCCCTTGTCGGTTGAGGTTGAACACTCGGTGGTTGATTCTGAGCAGCCACCAGAGATTCCATCATAGCAGTAAGATTGGACATGCCGGCCTTCCAAGCAAAAACCTCCTCGCACAGCTCGCGATTCTCTTGTTCAAAGTTGTCCATCGTCCTTCTGAAATTGGCTCGAGTGTTGTAGTGGGGAGATAACTTGCTGAACAAAGTAAAGAAGCTTGGTAAGACACCTTGATATGCATAACAAATGCAAGAAATACGTGTAATATGATGCATGATATGCAGTGCACATGTTTTATTTTTATTATATTTCAAGGGACTTTAAGATTTATAGACACATTGCAAATATCAAAGTAATAACGCATTTGAAATACTGAAAATTCTTATTATAATAACTTCAAAATAGGTTACAAGTATCAACAATCCCAAGTACAAAATGAAAATAAAGTCTAAAACCCTGAGAAGTAAAGTTGTCGGAGATCACTCTATACGCTGGCGCTTTCCTGTAAGCTTGGCAATCTGAGACTTCAACCTCTGGTTTTCTTCCACATACCTGGTGGCAACCTCCTTTCAACCATCTGAATCATAAAGTGAGCAACTAGCATCTGACCGAGGCTTAGAGGAAAATAAATCCCCTTGCCTTTCCACGGTCTCTACAACCCGACTCTCAAGAATCTCAATCAAGTCGTCTTTCTCCTTCAAGTATGCTCTATAAGAAATCTCTAAAGTTTGACACTTATTATTCCAAGCATCATTTTCCTACTGCATCTTGACCAAATCAAGTTGTAGCTCTTCTATATCATCCTGTAAGGGAGGAGTGGTCTTCACAAACAAATCAGGCATAGGTGTTTCCCGGGAATACGACATCTTCAACTGAATAACTCTCGTTTGGACCCACTGAAGACAAGGTTCCAAAGAAATATCCCCTTTTGGTCCCAAATCTTTCATACTCTTCTTATGAATGTGACGCCAGGACTTCGCAATCTGCTCCCTAGCTACCTTATGGTCTTCTACCTCCTTCAGAAAGAAACTACTCAAATGAATACTATTTGGTTTATCCCTCATCGAATAACCAAGCTGTCATCGTGCAAGAACAAGGTTATAGTTAATTCCTCCCTTTGTACCAAGAAGAGGTACATTGGGGAAACTACCACAATTGTAAACAATCTCTACATCCTGGTAAGCTCGATGATACCAATCAACATCTGAGTGAGTAAGTTCCATGATCTTAGGAGCCCATCAGTGTTCCTTCCTGACATCCCAAAAAGCATCAGATTGAGGCATATAAGAGATAAACCATCGGTACAACAAAGGCGTTCAACAGATAATCATCCCCCCATGATAAGAATTTTGAAGGTGAATAGAGTAATAAGCATCACCCAACAATGTAGGAACTGGGTTTCCAATCATGAAGATCCTGATAGCATTAATGCCAACAAACTTGTCTACATTAGGAAATAAGAACGTCCCGTAAGCAAGTAGAGCAAAGATGGCCTCAAAAGCGACGATACTCTTCATCCTAGCAAAGTAACGAGCTTTCTCCAATAAAAACTGGGCTGGTAATCCTCTAATCCCTCCTTTAGTAGTCATATAGGATTCCACCTCAGACTTCCCCGGATGGATCAAAGAAGCAATCTCATGTGGTTTTAGCTCACCCTTCAGACCAATAAAAGGAACACGATCGGTAACAGGTAAATCCAATAGATAAGAATACTCCTCTAGTGTAGGCATCAAATGATAGTCGAGAAAAGTAAAGCAATGATACATCGGATCATAGAACTGGAACAAGGTCGAGAGAATACCCTCTTTCATCCTAAGCTTCATGAGAGGAATGATGGATCCATACTTCTTCCGAAAATCTGCAGGACACTCAATCTCGGGAGTTAGTTTGATCAACTCATCTATCTTGGGATCCTTGAAATTGTATTTTTCAGTCTTTCTTTTTCCAGAATCCATGGTCAAAAGTACCTGAGATATTCACAAATGGTCAACTTTTATGTCCCTAGAAATAAAATTTCTTCAAAAGATGCTGATGAGTGCATGGATGCATGATGCAACAATCACACACAAAATCACACATATAGGGTTCATAGGTTCAATGTCACGAGCATGAGGTTGAAGGTACTACCCATAAGGTGTCGGTCTAAAAGTTATCACCAGCCGAACAAGGTTCTAGAGGTTCCCAGAGTCTACATCCTTCCTTCAGATATTACCAACTTCTCGATTAACTCAATAATTAGTAATATTCTCAAGAAAAAATCGTCCGAGCGTAGTATCACGTGACAACTATTTCCAGATTACTCCATCATAGCTTCTACACTACACATAAAAGGCCAAGATGGATTAGGTATTCTACAGTCATCAGTTTCAGCAGACTCTCGGGTCGAAAGCAGTACGTCTTCCCGATTACTCGGTAAACGACTCTACAATCAAAGGGGCCTCCACTGAGTGGGAGATAGGACTATACCGCCCGTCCTATCTTAAAGTTTACCCAAGTCCGGGTATAGGACTTATAAGTAATCACCAAGCACCCTGAAAACTAGGAAAATCCAAACAAACATATATACAACATATAACACAATGAACAGTAATAACACATATACAGATATAAACAAAGATAGGCTTAACCCACTTAGGGATGGACCAACAAGAGGTCAATCTATCCCCAGTGAATTCGCCATTTTTTCTGTAGCGGTAGAAATGTTTAAGACTAAGCCATTGGATTGACTAGACTTATACATATCAAAATAAAAATCGCCACCGCGCTTTATTGTTTCCAAAGGAATGGGAAAAGAGAGAGTAACCCAAAAAAGAGGGGGAAAGATTAAAGGTAAGGGGGTTGGTTATGCAAAGGGAAGGTATTAACACCCTGAACATCTATGGTAATCTGCAGGAACCTCTTTGTAAAATATGTATATTTTAGCTATAAAAATTTGTATAAAAATGGATGGTGGAGGTGAGAAAAGAAATATATTTTATGGTTTTTCCACCCGCCGCGGTTGGGAACCTTTAGTGCCTACGTACCACCTTTTGTGCAATAGGGGATCAGGGTACACGTAGTTCCTCTTTTAAAAATTTAAATCTTAAGTGTGTTATTTAATTTTATGAGATAAGACTTCATCGTCATTATCCGTGTGGAAAACACACTTACTACCCACAATCATGAGAAAGGAGAATTTGCATCATCTCAAAGTGGGGGATATGGCTTGGATTTTAAAATCAACAATGCCTCACTTAACACCCAGGTGGAAAATATCTCTCTTCACTACACATTGTAGAAGTACAGTTGTTTGCATCACTACAAGGACTGACAAGAGTCCAATCTTTTGAGAAAAGTTTTAAAGTAGAAGCCAAAGTGGCAAAGTAGTTTGAAATGAGATCGATTAACTTTTAGTCTTCTCACAAAAATGTTAAGGTATTATTAAGTTGATTGAAGTTTATTTATAAAAAGGTTTTGAAAATGCATGGACCTAGGTCCAGGTTTATTATGAAAGTGGTTCAAGTGTAAAAACAAGAAGGGTTTTCAAAAAAGGAGGGAGAAGATGTTTGAAATTAAAGAAGATGGGAGGAGAAGAAGAGACTATCCTAAAGCATAAGGTAAAAGCTAGGGATAAGAACCATCTAACCAACAAGAAGCCAACACTTGATATTATGAGCCAAGATAGAATTCCCATTCTTTGGATTGAAACCAAACAACCAAAGATACTATACCTCTTAAGAGAACCAAACTTCAAATGCATTAAGTCTTCATAAAAATTAGGCAGAGTAATGGTTGTATACGGGTGAATTCCAGATTACAAGCAAAGTATGTAATCACAATAACCTGCATACAAAACAAATAAACAACCAATGTCTTGAGGTAAACCTCAAGAACTCCAGACAAAATATCAATTAAGATCACAAGGTCTCCAACATAGGCCAAAGTTTCTAATCCTAAATCCAAGAAGTCTAATACTCCATAATGCCAAGGATAGTAACCAAATAGTCCAAGTATCATTAAAGGTTTTTATGGTTCATGTTGATTATTAGGTGTCTTAGAAGAGAAAAGTAAAGGCTCAAGTGAGCAAAATGACATGAAATGTAATGCTTAAAGTAAATGGTACATAGAGCATAAAAAATAAAAGGCATAAAGTAAAAACAATTTAATAATTAGTGGTTAGTTGGATGACCATCTTAAAACTTGCATTTGAAACTCATTAGAGGATTGGTATAACCAAAGCCTCCACACAGCAAGTTGCATTTGCTTTTTGTCAAGTATATCATCCATTTGGAATCCTCAAAAGTACCATTTAATGATCAATGATTGTTGTACCCCAAAATTTTCCCTCCCATTTCCTCAACATTTTCTCATCACAAGACCCTTGGAGCTCAAGATCAAGCTAGGGTTTGCTCTGCTCAAAACTCTTCCTTGCACTGTTGACCCAAATAAGGGTTTGAGTTTGCACTAAGATGTTTTGACCTAAAATGCCCAAAATGACTTTTATGCTTCATGTTGGACTCACAAGTTTATCCATACCAAGTTTTAAGCCTTGATTCCAATCTTTGCCCAGTCAATTGGACAGTTGACCTAGAAATCAACTGTATTGGGGAAAAAGTCAATTGTGGTCAATTGACTGTCAAACCTCATGATTTTTGACCCACATCAACATTATGAACTCATATGGACCATTTGATCAAGTTTGGATCACAATTCCACAAGAAATTTGAACAAAACACCAAAAGGGCAAAATGGTCATTTTTAGGGTTTTGACTGTACAAAGGCAATTTTTGACTGTTTGACCTAGCCAATGGCAAACCAAGCTCAAATATGGACTCAAGGACTCAATGGCATTGTCTTGACATGTTCAACAAGTTCAAAAGATCCCAAATGCACAAGATTGACAGATGAATTTTCCAGTCAACTGATCCAAATTTGACTGTATACTAAAAAGTCAAACTTTGACTTTTTGGTCTAAATCAAGTGTCAAGATTCATTTTTCATCAAAACATGTCAAATTATGAAACTTGTTCATCAAGAAATCAAAAATTACAAATTAGGGTTTGAAATGAAGAAATTTCATAAAGAAATTTTCTAAGTTATGAAATTTCCTAATTTTTTCCTAACTTTGTCCCATCTTTTCATCAAGAATCATTTGGATTCAAGCAAAACTCAAAACATGAAAGTTATAGTCCATTGAAAAATCTACAATTTTGATTCACAAAGTTTCCTCAAAAGAAGCTTGTAGCTCAAGTTATGATTTTTGGAATAGGGGTGCAAAACATTCTTAACTTAGATATTTTTTAACCTATTTTAGGCAGGATTTTTTCCCAACTTCATGGCCACTTTTCACATGCTTCCACTTGGAATTTCAACTTGCATTACAAAGATGGATTGTAGTACACATTCCAAGCTTTCCAAATTGTCCAAGAACTTCTCAAACACCCTTGTGGTTAGGGAGAATCGAATTGGCAAAGTTGGGCAAAATCCACTTTTGTTCATGACCAAATGCATGTTCATAACTTGGGCATTTTTGAACTCAGCATGCACAAGCTAGGTTACAGGCCTCTAATCCCTTTCTTACTCAATAATTAAATTCTAAACCATTGTGCCAAGATGTTATTTTGTGCATTTGGTCATTACATGAAGGTTTAGTCTTAAAATAGAAAAAGCATTTTATCTATTCTTGTAAAGATCAACTTTATGTCAAGTTTACAATCTAAGAAGTACAAAGCAAATCTCTGAGGCACAAATGTGTGGACATATCCCACTGATCAAGAACAAACTTTGCAGCATGTTTAGGGGGCCTGCATAAGCTTGTAACCCAACTTGGCAACTTTGGCTTAAGAGAGAAGAAATCTTGCAAACACATACCAACTTCCATCTCCTGCAAACACAAACCTAAACAAACTTCTTGAACATATTCCAAACATCAAACCTGACCTAAAGCACGACCAAACCACCTTCAATACCTTCTCATTCCTAGAAACACTATCCTACTGCAAAAACAGAGTCCCTTCTGCAACTTGACTTCTATAAACCTTTCCACTCGTGCACTTTGGCCAAAAAGAGTTCAAACATGTTCCATATCACCCACTGAAGCTATCCCAAGCATTGAACACAAACTGTAACATCCCTAACATCATTTGCCATTTTCAGTCTTCGACTTTACAGGTGAACTTCCATAGCTTGATTCAGCTAGTTTCAAAGCAAGCTAGAGGTTGGAAGAGCATCCTTGGACCTCAAGCAAGCTGTACAAGTCCTCATACTGCATTGAAAGTGCCTCCGTTGTTGCACACGATTCAAGCTGAACAGGTAAAAGTTTGAACTTCTATCTCTTAATCCAGGCATATCTAGGCTTAGGTTTGTGAAGAAGTTATGTCATACTCATGTCCCTGAAGCCACCCATATCCTCACTTTCCATTTATATTGTATGTGCTGAGAGAATTTAAGACATGAACATTGGAAAAAACTTAGGTCAGGAATTGGGGGAGAAGAAATTCTCTCTCATTTCTGAGAGTTAGAATGACTTTTTTATATATTTGGAATCGTGACAAGATGCTCCATAACATTGTTGTTGTAAGTTTTTGCTGAAAGTCAAAGAATCATGAGATAGCAGGAAGCACGTGTTTTTTGTTTGGAAGGTTGCTGGAGGTTGAAGACAACTCCTTTTGGGTTGGGCTTGGTTCATTTTTCTGTTTGCACCTCATTTTTCCACATACGCCCCCTTGGCCCATTGTGTTTATTTTTATCATTTTTGATTTTCTCTTTTTTTTTTCTGACTTGTTATTTTTAGTTAAAATATAAAAAATATTAAAAATATTTTTTCAACCATTTTTGCATTTTATTTGGATTTTATTTGTTTTATTTTGAATTTATACATTATAAATAACATATATCCTTTTATTTAAAATACTAAAAAATAATACAAATACATTTTATTTTCTTATTTTATTTTATTTTATCTTTTGAAAACATTTTCTAAAAAATATACTTTTCTTTCTAAATAATAAATATTTTTATTTTTTTGTATATATTTAATATATTTAATACATAATATAAATATTTATATATTTAGAATATTTAGGATAAAAAAATACAAGAATAATACATTTTTATTTTTATTAATATTTAACCTCAAAAAATTACTTTTTATAATATACTTCTTTTATTATTTATTTTTTGTATATAGTTAATAAATATTGTATATAATACATAATAAATACTTTTTATTTACAAAAACTAGGGTTTTGCCCTAAACATGGAAAAATCCAAAAATTAACCTTTTTATTATTTTTATTTCATTTGTAAATAAATCACATACACATATACAAATACATTTACACATACACATTTACTTATTCCTATACATTGATACATTTTATATTTGCGATCGATTCGATTTGGTTGTAAAGTTATTTGGACACTACTCTCCTATTAAAGTCTCATCCCCATTTGAACATTTGTACCCTCATTCCCATGATTATTGTGTAATAACTTAGGACTTTTAAATTCCTCATTTTAAAAGCTTTCTAAATATGCCATGATAGACTTAGGGTTTGTATGCAAATCCAAAACAACAAATAGTTTGACCTAATTCAAAAGACAAAAAAAGCATGAAAATGGACAACACCAATCACACTTGCACCCCTAGGGTTACTCCACTTGTTGCCTTCAATAATGGGCCATGTTGCATGTTGAGTTTCTTTGGCAAGACAAAACAATATCAAATGATCATAGCCCCTCGATGACGCTTTCAAAAGTTGCCTTAAAAGATCATAGTCCCTTAAAGGAAAAATTGCCAAAGACACTTGGCACTATTGCAATCATGGTCTAAACGATGACCCGCGCCCGTCCCGTTAAACATCCTAACACAAGATTGTCCACCAAATACAATGGTGGAACAAAATTGTTAAAAGGGTTAAAACATAGGAAAAGCCTTTGAGTAAATTTAGGGGTAGACAACTCTTAGTTACTTGATCAAACTTGCAAAAACACACTTGCCTATTTTTTTCAAAACCACACTCCACAACACTTTCAAAAACACTTTCAAAACAAAAACATTGAAAACTTTTCAAAAGATATACACCTTTGTATACATCCAAACATGGGTCATTACAAAGGTTGCCACAACAATGGCCTCTTTTTAAAACATTTTCAAAACCACACACAAAGCACCATTTCAAACAATTGAAAGCACCATTTCAAACAATTGAAAATGCAAGGCAAGTGATCTAAGCAAGTAACTAAGAGCCCATGGATAACCATGGATAGAAAGGGTGCTAATACCTTCCCTTTCTATAATCTACCCCCCGAACCCAAGAAAACATCTCAAAGGTTTTTGCTGTGCTTTTTAACCTTTCCTTAGGATACAATAAAAAGTTGGTGGCGACTCTTGCTCAACCGAAACATTTGCGAAAACAAACGCAAAACCTCAAGTCAGTTCTCCCACCGTATCACAGAACTGGCAACTCTGCTGGGGAAAAACTTTAAAAGTGGGGTTACCTTAGGGTTTAGATCACTCTTGTTTTCAATTGCTTGCTTTGTTTGCTTTCATATTTGTGGGCTTTGCATCGGAGTTTCATAGATCCTAACCCGGATCTGGGGAATACCCTTTAGGTAGCATAAGCTGTGAGGGACCTGTCCGGCATAGACCGACATGGGTGAAGCAGTGGCTACGTTGGTGTGACACCTTGGTCTGTACCGATATCCCTTGTGTTGCAACGAGGAGAATATGGGTCTTCCAAGGAGTCATTAAACACCAACCGACCTTAGAACCCTAAATTGACCCAACTTGGCCATAGAACAGTAGCAGTATGCTACACTCATTGAGGCTAAACTCTCGCGATGGTTCTGGCCGCAAGAAAAGATTGCGATGCTGGAGTTATGACCGATTGAGGGTAGTCAGTGATTTAAGATCCTCTAGAACCCGGTTACTTTTGATAGGACAAGTCTTAACCAACGAAACTAAAAGAGGGTAATACCTAAACTTCATGCTGGCCTAAACTCTAAGGGATGTCTTGTGTGACTTGTGTGCCTTATCATGCTTGCCTTTGTGAATACTTGTGGTGTGCTTTATCATAACATCATACCATTGCATGCATCATGCATAAGGACTGACCCATTTCAAAGACAAGAGGGTTTCATCTTTGCTCTGTTTTGTAGGACATCATGATGCCCATGCGTAGGAATATTATCTGGCTCAACTTTGTTCAACCGCCTACTTTGCTCAAGGAACTGGTTGATAGGATTCTAAACACTACTTCCTTCATCAAGAGGCATGGTTCTCTTCTCGGTTTAATCACTTCAAAGTGGGACCAACAACTAACGAGTGTCCTGGTCCAGTTCTATGATCCCCTTTACCATTGCTTCACTTTTCAAGACTTCCAGCTGGTCCCTACCCTGGAAGAATTCTCTGATTTGCTTGGTATCCCTGTTTTGGAGTAGACTCCATTCACCGGTTGGGAGAAGACTCTTAGGCCTGAAGAGATTGTTGCAGCCCTTCGCTTGACCAAAGAAGAGGTAATAGCTAACTGGGAGGCTAGAAGTGGAGTTAAGGGCTTTTTGGCTAAGTTTCTGGTTGGCAAAGCTAATAGTTTCTGGAATGACTTAGACTTCAAGGCGTACGAAGACATTCTGGCTCTTTTAATCTATGGTCTAGTATTGTTTCCAAATCCTGATAACTTTGTCAATATCAATGCCATAAGGATCTTCATGTCCCGGAACCCTGTACCCACTCTCTTGGGTGATATCCTGCAACAACTCTATGCTCGTACTGCTCGAAGACGGGGAACTCCGTGGTGTTGTGCTCCTTTGTTAGTGAGGTGGTTTATTTCGCACCTCCCTAAGTTCGTGCTGAAGAATGAAGAAGGAAGGGGCTGGGCTCATAGGTTGATGTCTCTCACTGACAATGACATCATTTGGACTCTCAGAGGTTTGGATGAGGTAGCCATTATTGATCGTTGCGGAGAATATCCTAATGTTCCATTGATTGGTACCCAGGGAGGAATCTCTTATAATCCATGTTTAGCTCTCCGTCAGTTTGGAAGAGCCAGAAGAGCAGGGCCTCATGAGATGTTGGTTCCTCACTTCAGTTTTGAGTTTCAGGTAGACAGTGACGAGCTGCGCCGTAGATTCATTAAGGCTTGGGACAAAATTCACAAAGCTGACCCACATGAGTTGGGATCGAAGACTTCTCTACCAATGGAACCCTACTGCAGATGGGTCTGTATCCGTGCTCATAAGTTAGGTATGCCATATGAAGCTGTCAGGCCTATCATTCTTGATTTTCCTGATGAAGACGGGGTTCATCCAACTGTCCTCCCTCCTCAGATACCCACTGATGTTGATACACTAAAGAGATCTTGGGCGCAGCTACAGGAAGAACGGGATTATTATCGGGAAAAGTTCAACGAACAGGAACAAAAGATCCAGAAGCTGACTAAGCAATTGGAGGAAGAGCGGGTCCTGAATGACTATATCCGTACTAAGAAGAGGAGGCCATGGGAGCACTGATGGGCTTTGGATGTTTCTTTTACAGCTTTTATTTCCTTTTCAGTATTTTCTTTCTTGTAATGCCTAAGGGCAAATTATTGAAAAATTTAAAGTTTGAATCTAATGAAGTGTGTTTCCTTTTTGTCTACAAAGTTGAATCCCGATTGTCTTTGAAAACATAAACCATATGCATCTCATTGCATCATATGCATAACAGGTACCCTTCTTCTACAGGTTACTTAATCTTCTTCGCTGTTTATTTCAGCACTCAATCATCATGTCTTCCGAGCCTACTACTGAATAAGCTATCAAGGCCCTCCAGGCCCAGAACGCCCAGTTTCAAGAGCTGGTCATGAGCTTAGCCCAGGGTCAACAGGAGTTGAAGGATCTGCTCTTGAAGAAGAAGAAGAAGAAGAGGACTGCGCTGTTCAACACTGGATGGAGGTTTGGGAATACACTGCAGAATGAGGCTGATCAGGCTACTTCCTCTGCAGAGAAAGACAGTCCCCAAGGGGGAATGGCTCCTAGTCCTGTGGTCTCCGACAACGAGACGGATTACAATGATGAACAGTACCCTCCTGCTGAAGACAGGTACAAGCAACTAGAGGACTGTTTAAGTGCCATGGAGATTCAACACGTGCCGGGGCTGGATTTTTGAGATCTAGGTTTATCTTCTGGGGTGGTGATCCCACACAAGTTCAAGGCACCTGCCTTTGCGAAGTACGACGGGGCTTCCTGTCCTAAGCTGCATCTCAGATCATATGTAAGGAAGATCCAACCTTACACTGCAGACAAGAACCTTTGGATCCATTTCTTCCAGGATAGCCTTTCAGGAGGTCAACTCGAATGGTTCTATCAGCTGGATGGGACCAGTATTCGAAACTGGGAGGACTTGGCTACTGCATTTTATAGACAGTATCAGTACAATTCCGACCTCGCTCCCACGCGTACCCAACTCCAGGGTATGTCACTAGGGACGGGCGAAGGATTCAAGGAGTATGCGCAAAAGTGGAGAGACCTGGCTGGCAGGGTGCAGCCACCTTTGACTGACCGTGAGCTTGTGGACATGATCTTAGGGACCTTGTCCGGTCCATTCTTCAACCATCTGATTGGTAATTCTTCTGCTGGGTTTACAAACCTGATCTTAACGGGTGAGAGAATAGAAGCTGGTATCAAGTCGGGGAAGATACAGAAAGGTGCCTCCTCGAGTATTGAAAAGAAGCCCTTCAAGAAGGAAGCTAGTGTTGTTTATTGTCCCAGAAGACAAATTAAACCGGAACGCTGCCAAGCTGTCAACGCGTTGGTAATTTCAAAGCCTGCTGCTGCTCCTCAGCAATATAACCAACCAAGGGGTGAGAGACCCAAAAGGCAGTACACTCGACTCAGCATAACCCTGTCTCAGATTTTGCCGCAACTACTGTCAACCAATCTGGTAACTGTCAAGGAAGCTCCGAAGGTAGTGAACACAGCTTCTCCAAGGTACAACCCCAACGCCCGTTGCGCTTATCACTCTGATAGCCCGGGGCATACTACGGATGATTTCTGGGCTCTGAGGAATAAGGTTCAGGACCTTATTGATGCTAAGGAAATACAGTTTGAGGCGCCCAAAAGACCCAATGTTGTGACCGCTCCCATGCCTCAGCATGGAGTGAATGTTGTGGAAGAAGACCCATATGTAGCCTCTGTGGATGAGATTGTTACTCCGTTGTTGACTATCAAAAGGAATCTATTTCTAGCCGGTTTATTTCCGGGATGTAGTAAAGGTTGCCTTATATGTTCTGTTTCACCTGCTGGTTGTCCTTTGTTGAAGTCAGGCATCCAAAACCTGATGGATAGCAAAGAGATCTTGTTCGAGAAGATTGTTGTTCCTGCTATCCCCGCTGAAGAAGTTTCTATCGTCACTATTTTCAATAAACCTCCTAAGGTTCTCTCAAAAAAGCCTGTCAAAATCATGTATACTCAGAAGATTGCTCCTATCATCATCACTGTTCCGGGGCCCCTCCCCTATACATCCGATAAAGCTGTCCCGTGGCACTATGGGGCAGATGTTTATATGCTCGGAGTAAAACAAGAATTCGATACAAGTACCGACGTCAGCAACATCACCGGGCCTGCCAAAATTACTCGCAGTGGTAGGCTCTTCTCACCTGATATTGCGCCACCAGCTATTCAGAGACCTCTTATCATCACACCTGCAAGTGTGCCTGCTCCCCTTCCTGATCAAGTTCTTGTTTCTACCCCTGCTGCCGAGTCATCTGACGCTCGGGGCAAAGGGATTGCTACTGATTTGCCTGCCCTGACGGAGGCACCAAAGACAACTAATGTTGAAGCTTCCCAGCAAGAGATGGAAGAGATTCTCAAGATCATTAAGAAGAGTGATTTCAACGTAGTTGAGCAGCTGGGGCACACCCCATCAAAAATTTCTATGCTATCACTGTTGTTGTGTTCAGAGGCCCATGCCAAGGCCCTGATTTCCTTCCTGAAGACGGCCCATGTGCCAAAAGAAACGTCTGCTGATCAATTTACCGATTGTGTGGCCAACTTGACTGCCGATAATGGTTTGGGCTTCTCTGACGCCGATCTGACTGCCAAAGGAAAGAACCATAACGACGCCCTGCATGTCTCCATTGAATGCAGGGGCACTACTCTTACCCATGTGTTGGTAGACACATGTTCTTCATTGAATGTATTACCCAAGAAGGCCCTAGACAGGCTGGATTGTGAGGGTTTAGAGCTCAAGCCTAGTAACATTGTTGTCCGAGCCTTTGACGGGTCGAAGAGGATGGTACATGGCGAAGTTGACATTCCAATCAGGGTTGGTTCTCAGGTGTTTGATTCTACTTTCTATGTGATGGACATTCGTCCATCCTATTCTTGTTTTCCGGGTCGTCCATGGATCCACAAGGCTGGAGTTGTGACCTCCACACTACATCAGAAGCTTATGTACCCGGTTAGGGGGAAAATTGTTACAGTTCAGGGGGAGGAAGAATACATGGTCAGCCACCTCAACTCGTTCCGGTACATAGAAATGGATGGGGAGTTCATTGAAACCCCCTTTCAACACTTTGAAGAGGTGCCTCAGACACTGGCGTCAGCAGAGACTGTGACTGTAGAAGACTCTCCTTTGAAGATGGCTTCCTTAAAGGATGCCCGGGCTGTTATTGAGAAGGGTGAATGCGCAAACTGGGGCCGACTTCCTGACTTCACTCCAAAGACCGACAAGTTTGGTTTGGGTTTCACTACAGAGGCTCAGAGGGCTGTTCGTAAGGCAAGGATTGGAAGACCTCATGTGTTCATCACCAACCCGGGAGTGAATGCTATTGAAGACGACATGGAGGAATCTGAATTCGACAGCTGGATTTACCCAACAACCGACGATGGACCAAGCAACTGGACTGCCAAAGACTTCACACCTATTACTTTTGTCACTCAGTAATGAACTCTTTTGTTTTGAATTTGTAACAGACAATATTTTGAAACTTTATGGCCCGGTGTCTTACCCGGGGCACCGTGGCTTCATTTGTGAGGGCTTTTGTTTGTCACTCTCATATATCATTAATGAAAGAATTGGACGTTTTTACATTTCAAATCTTGCGCTCTTTGTCTTTCTTTATTATATATTGCAAAACAGCTATATTTACACACACTCACCTATACAGGTTCCAATCCACTCTGGATCTCACTGGTAACGACTCTGCTACTGCCAGTTATGATTTCGAAAGTCCGATCAACTTAGCCGAAGACGAAGGTGAAGATGATTGCGAAGTGCCTGTTAAGCTTGCAAGACTGCTACTCCAGGAAGAGAGGGCCATTCAGCCACATGAAGAGCTAGTGGAAACGGTAAATCTGGGTACTGAAACAGACAGAAAGGAAGTCAAGATTGGTGCCAATCTAGAGCTCAGTGTGAAACAACGGTTGATTCAGATGCTGCATGACTATGTGGAAGTCTTTGCCTGGTCTTACGAAGACATGCCTGGGTTGGATACCGACATTGTGGTTCATCACCTGCCTACCAAGGAAGAATGCCCTCCGATAAAACAGAAGGTCCGCCGTATGCGTCCAGAAATGTCCGAGAAAATCAAAGCTGAGGTTATGAAACAATTTGATACTAGGTTTCTAGCAGTGACTTCTTACCCTCAGTGGATTTCCAACGTGGTTCCAGTACCGAAGAAGGATGGTAAGGTCCGAATGTGTGTTGATTACAGGGATTTGAACCGGGCGAGCCCTAAGGATGATTTCCCTCTGCCTCATATCAACGTTCTGGTTGACAACACTGCTCAGCATAAAATATTCTCCTTCATGGACGGCTTCTCCGGTTATAATCAGATCAAGATGGCTTCTGAAGACATGGAGAAGACCAGTTTTGTCACTCAGTGGGGCACCTTTTGTTACAAGGTCATGCCTTTTGGGTTGAAAAATGCTGGGGCAACCTACCAACGTGCCATGGTTGCGTTGTTTCATGACATGATCCATCACGAGATAGAAGTATATGTCGACGATATGATTGCAAGGTCCCAAACTGAGGAGGAGCACCTTGACCATCTACGGAAGCTGTTTGACCGTCTGAAGTTGTACAAGCTAAGGTTGAACCTAAACAAGTGCACCTTTGGGGTGAGATCTAGAAAATTGCTAGGCTTCATCGTAAGCGACAAAGGCATTCAAGAGGACCCTACCAAAGTGAAAGCCATACAAGAGATGCCAACTCCCAAGACAGAGAAAGATGTCAGAGGCTTTCTAGGACGGCTGAACTATATTGCCCGATTCATCTCACATCTAACTGCTACCTGTGAACCAATCTTCAAGCTGCTGAAGAAGGATCAAGTAGTACGTTGGAACGATGAATGTCAGGCTGCTTTCGAAAAGATCAAAGAGTATCTCCAAGAACCACCCATTCTTATGCCGCCGGTTGAAGGGAGACCTCTAATCTTATACTTGACAGTACTAGACAACTCAATGGGGTGTGTGCTGGGGCAGCATGACGAGTCTGGCCGAAAAGAGCACGCCATTTATTACCTTAGCAAAAAGTTTACCGACTGTGAGACCCGATACTCACTGCTCGAGAAAACTTGATGCGCTTTGGTATGGGCTGCTCGCCGGCTGAGACAGTATATGTTGACTCACACTACTCTGTTGATTTCAAAAATGGATCCAATAAAGTACATCTTCGAAAAGCCCGCTGTGATCGGTGGATCTGGAACTGACTGTTTAAAGCTGGTTCACGAAATTTCGCGGAAGCAAGAGTCGCCACCGTCTTTTATTTTCTCCAAAGGGAAAGGACAAAAGTACAGAAAAATTCCTTATAGAGATTGCTCTCGGTTCGGGAGGTAGATTATAGAAAGGGAAGGTGTTAGCACCCTTTCTATCCATGGTTATCCATGGGCTCTTAGATACTTGCTCATTTGTGTTTTCAAAATTGTTTGTTTGCTTTTCAACTGTGAGTGGGTTTAAAAAGTTTCTTTGAAAATTTCAGTTCGACTCTTGTATCAGTCCTCAAGAGTGTTTGAAAAATTGCTTTCGAAAGCTTTTTGAAAAGGTGTCGGTGTGAAAAGTATTTTTGATTTGTTTTGAAATTAGAGCAAGTATCTAGAGTCGTCTACCTACCCTAGGAATTCGCCTGTGTAAATGTCCTTAAAGTAGTGCCATCCCACCATTGAGAGGTAGGTAGCACCACCGTTGGAGGTGTTCGGGTCAATTCGAGGGTTCGGGACATGGTGATCACCAGAGCAATAGGAAGACACCTTAGAAGCTACCCTCATGCCATATTCATGGACATGAGGACTTACTAAAACGTCCTCTACTCGACGATCACCTTTTGAGGGGCAAGGCAACAATGAGGCGTACCCTAGGGGTGGTGTGTGATTTGTGTGTCGTTTTCAGATATTTTTGTCTTGTTCATGTAATTGGTGATCTACGCTTTTGTTTTTATTTTGACATTCATTCTTTCATGCAATAGTTAACAGTTAAAGGTGCGAGAATATAAAAGTCCTACGCTATTACAAAGGCGCGGGTCCACATCGCCAAATTTAATCCAAGACCCGATTTGAAATAAAATAAAGAATGCGGAAAAGATAAATGTCTGATTTACATGGCTTTGGGAGAATTACATAAAATTTATAAAAGGAAATAAACGCGCGACATAGAATTACGATCGAATGCGAGGGCGTTGGACCCTTTTTAATGAAATTAAAGTACGATTAACAAATTAATTAAATTAAAATAAAAAGAAAAGATTTTTTGGAGTTTTTTTGGTATTTATGGAATTTTAGTGAGAAGATTATGGAATTTAAACCTAATTCTAGCTATTTTTAATTTATTAAAAAAAACATGTTAAAGTTGAACCTAAAATTAACCTAATTATTTACATGGTAATTGATTTACAAAACAATAATTTAATAATTAGATAGGATGAAAAGAAAAAAAGGAAAAAAAGTATAAAAACCTAATTCTACATTCTTTTAATTTATTAAGAAAAACATTTAAAATTAAACCTAGATTTAACTAATTAATTGATAAAATTTATTTACAAAATAACATTAAATAAAATATATTTTTTTTGTCTTTTCTGATTTTTATTATTTTTTATGTTAAGAAAATATTAATTTAAAGATCTAAGAGGAAATAATTAAATTAAACAAATAATAAAAAAAAGATAGAAAAAGAAAAGAAACACAAACCCTAGGGGGTGTTGACCCCAATTTGGAGGTATCATCCAGCATTTTTGGCCCAATGTTTAAGGCCTTCAGTTGACTTTCTTGGGAACATGCGTATGCATTAACTGGTGCCCCTGGTGTCCTTCAAATCATGACCTTTGGATTAAGATTATTGAACGCGTGGCAAGCGTGGATGGTGGACATATGATGAGCCCCTGGAATATGCGCTGCATAGGAATATAGAAAGGAAAATAATATGAGAAAGGGAGAGGACCTGGGAATCGAACCCAGGTCCCGTTGCTTACCAAATCATGTGCCTGCCAACTGAGTTGTTAATGCGCTTTGTTTATAATATAACAAATAATCAATATAACGTAAAACAATGGTTAGTGGGATATTTTCGCGCGAAATTCAAACGCACCACTCGTTGGCCTACACATCACCTTCTTCTCCAATTGTTTGTTGTACCTGAAAAAAAACTGAATAGCGGGGGTTTTAAACCCCCACTAAATGGCAAGCATAAAAATAGCGATTAGCACCCTGTTGATCATAAATTGATCGCGAGCTATGGGGACGATTCACGTGAAGCTTCTGAATCCAATAGCCTTGGTCTCGTGGTCTAATTTTTCTGGACGAGGAAACCCCTAATTTTGCAACTCTGAAACCCTAGAAAGCTTCAATGGTAATTTAGCATATAGGCAATAAAAACTCAATTAAACAGTATGGTTAGCTTTAGAAGGATCATATTAGCATAAAACAACAATTAAAATGTATGAAAGATGCCCAGAAACTTAAACACGATTATGCATATTTTCATGAAAAGTGTGACATGGTTCTACCGTTTCTTGATGTTATGGGCGTGGAAAAGTATTCAGTCAGGTTCAGTGATGCCTTAGGAAGCTTTTGGGATGGTTCTTTGACCTTGAAACACCTTGGAATGGTGTTTTCAGTTTTGAAAATTTGAACAAAAAATACAAACTTTGTTCTTGAGATGAGGTGCAGCATTCAGGTCTTTGTGCATTAGGTTTTGATCAGTATATCTATGGGATGGATTAGGGTTGAGATTTGAGTCAAGAGATCCTTGCATTGATGAAAGAAATATTTGATTTTCATGGCATATTTTCAAATCTTTTTTCATGTGATTTTGATGTCAATCATGGCCAAACCTTACAATTTTGGGTATGCACGAATCTTGAGCCTTTAAGGAGAGTTTATTCTGCACAAAAAGATTTGAAAACCTTATTTTAGTATTTTTGTCATATTTTATTTTATTAAATGAATTAATAGTAATTAAAAATTCAAATAAATAAATAAAAATGATGAAATAAATCCCCTTTGGGCCAAATGGTCGTGCATAGTCTTTGGATGATGAATTTTGGAAGAAAATGTGGCCCATTAGCAAATTTGAGGCATTTGAAGTAAAGTTGACTTTTCAAAATTCCCAAAAATTTCCCAACTTCCACAAGGCATATCTTGCTCAATTTTTAAGCTTTGATCATGTTCTTAGACATTTTGGAAAGGTCTTGAAGTCCTCTAACCAATGCCTTTAGTCCCATGTCATTTTGATTTACCAATATCAAGTTATGGTCTTTGACTTAAAGTCCCTTTTTGTTGACTTTTGAAAATGACCTATAATGTTGAAATTGATAACTTTTTGTGAGAGCATTTCTTGGACTTGAAGTGTGAGGAAGAGTTGTAGGAAATGTCTTTCTCTTCAAAATGAGCTTTGGATGGAATTTTTCTGATGAACCATGTGGAAGTTATGCCTTGGTCAAGTTACAGTTGACTTTTTCAATTGTCCAAATATGGAAACTTTTGCATCTTGAGACTTTTTGAGCCAAACCTTTAAAATCATGATCAAGAATTGATCAAATGATATTTGTGGTTTCAAAATAAGATGTTGACCAAAAATTTGAACTTTTGACTGTTAAATGACCATTTTGCCCCTGCAGTTGACTGCTGAGCAATTAGGGTTTCTGACTGTGCAATTTTGTGCTGTAAGTCTTGAAACTTAGCATATGGATGCTTAACCATGTTTATAGGCATATGGGACTTGTTTAGACCCTTGGAAACTTCATTTTCTTTGTCAGAACCAAAACCCTAGTTTTTGACTGTTAGGAGGCCCTTGAACTGTGCAACCCTTGGGGAGATTTTGAAGCATGCTCTTTGCAAATCTTGAAGAATATGGGAGGGCAAATTTTGGGGTACAACAGTTGCCCCTGTTCAATCTTCTTAGACCTGAGGATGCAGATTGGATGACGTGCCTTTCGTAATCCGAAGGTGGAAGAGGATTGAACATTAGAGTGCCCAGAAATTTGCGCTCACATAGTAGTGTGATGTGGGAAATGGGCTTACAAATGCCATTTGGAGATTGATGAATAGGATGATGGGCTTATAGATGCCATGCTAAGAGATGATGGAAGGTGGATGGGCTTATAGATGCCATCTGGATGTCGATCGCATAAGAGATTCCTTAGCGAGAACTTGTGTGCCTGCAAAAGACAATGATTACCTGACCTGTTACAGGAGCTGGTCTTCAAACTCTTTGTATAGATGCGCCCTGACTGGTTACAGGAACTGAATCTGGAGCTTCAAAAAGGTGGTGAATGAACCAGGGATGGTTACTACCTCAACAGGAACGGTGAAAGAACCTTGGATGATTACTACCTCAACAGGAACGCTGAGAGAATCTGGGGACAATTGCTACCTCAACAGTAACGCTGAGAGAATCTTGGATGCCTTCTACTGAGTCTTTATCAGGAAAATCTTTTAGGGGTCGATTTAACTGGACTAGAGAAGGCCTTTGACTGGATAAGAAACAGGAAAATCTTAGGGTCGATTTAACTGAACCGGACAAGGTTTTGAAATCATCAACTGGATAAGAAACAGGGAGATCTTAGGGTCGATCTGACTGAACCAGAGAAGGCCTTTGACTGGATAAGAATCAGGAAAATCTTAGGGTCGATTTAACTGAACCGGTCTAGGTCTTGGAATCTTCAACTGGATAAGAAACAGGGAGATCTTAGGGTCGATCTGACTGAACCAGAGAAGGCCTTTGACTGGATAAGAATCAGGAAAATCTTAGGGTCGATTTAACTGAACCGGACAAGGTCTTGAAATCTTCAACTGGATAAGAAACAGGGAGATCTTAGGGTCGATCTGACTGAACCAGAGAAGGCCTTTGACTGGATAAGAATCAGGAAAATCTTAGGGTCGATTTAACTGAACCGGTCTAGGTCTTGGAATCTTCAACTGGATAAGAAACAGGGAGATCTTAGGGTTGATCTGACTGAACCAGAGAAGGCCTTTGACTGGATAAGAAACAGAAAAATCTTAGGGTCGATTTAACTGAACCTGTCTAGGTCTTGGAATCTAGCTGAGAACTTAACTGGATCTTTCCTGAAAGGTAAAGGTCAGTCATATGCAATGCGTGATATGGATCAAGCAATGATGTTCTCAACATAAATGAGATTTGTAAGATATGATGCGTATATGCATGCTATAATGTATGGAAGTGCGATGTTTATGAATGTATCTTTTCGTCTTAGGAAAATAAATCCTAGACGGGTGCCGGGAAGTCAGTCCCGGGCTGATGTTTGAAGAATAGATTTTGCTTCCGCTGGGGATGATAGTTGCAAGAATACCAGTAGGAGAAGATAAATCCGTTGGGGAATAAACTTGGCGAATGGATTACTCTGCGGGGAGAAAATTATTCTAGTGATCTTGCTGGGGAACAGTACTCTGTGGAAAGAGAGGTATTCTGTTGAGATGTTGATGGTAACTTCGCTGGGGATACCGTTGTTGTGTTGGAAGTATTAATAGACTTCGCTGGGGATAAGAAGACTTTGCCAAGAACGGTCTTTCCGTGGCTTTTGGCTGAGGATAACCCAGTTATATCCTGGTAGGGAAATAACCTTTGAATAAAGCCGGGAGACGCGTTTGTGCTCTGCGAGGATAAGCTTCCAGAATCTACTGAGGATAAGCTTACTGCTTGGGGAGATGAATTCCAACTTTCCTGGGGAACTAGATTGGACTCTCTTGGGGGAAGATTTGGATTGTACCGGGGAAATGACTCCATTGAATGTTTGATGTACCGCCGGGGAACAATCTTTAGACCAAGACTGTCGGGGATGCTTGTTAAGAATATCCGTATCTCGTGTTGGGGAATGTTGAGATCTGCGGGGGGTACCCAACTTCCTTAAGGCTGATTATAGCTTGGGGAGAGTGCACCGACTTGCTGGCTCACTCTCTGGGGAATTAAGATATCTGGTTATGTTCTTCAGCCGAACTCACCTTGGTACCTTGGTGGACAGAACAGTTAGATTGCTTAGACAACTCTTTATTGCCCCTGTTTCTAATGTTACCTGTAATTAATCCTTTGTTTCGTATGCAAATATTCATGAGTTAGCAAATTGTTGTCAATGCATATATCACAAATTAAACCTTGGACGTTCTTCGCAAAACAAAACAGAAAAGGAAAAACAATTGGCAATTTTAACTGAAAAGTGATTGTTATATTGATTTTGAATTTGCCTGTAAATAGGCGTTTAAGTACAAGAGGCTGACGTCCTAGTAAGAGGACGCCGCCGAACAAAAGAATTTATACAAGTTTGTACAAAAGAAAATAAAACAGCTGTGTGAAATGAATGATCCACTGGGTTTCAACTCTGCTATTGCCTTCATATCTCCGAGCGTCTCATCACTTGATGACCTTAGTTGAAGATGAAGCTGACTGATCGATGCCGTCTGAACTCGATGTAGATACCGGATTCTGGATGTAAAGTGATCCAATGAGACATTGTATTACGCTTTATCCCTAACTTTTGCCTGGACTGCCCTTTCGGGTTTTCAGTCCACCGGGATACCCATTTTTGCCCAAGCCGCCCTTTCAGGTTTTCGACTTGCCGGGTGTACAGATTTTTTCATTTCATCCCTTCATTTTGCCCGAACCCTTGTGGTTCGCCGGGAAGCCCTAATTTTTGCCTAGGTATGTCAACCTAGCGGGTCTTTTTTCATGCGTAGTATCTTTTTACTATGTCTGCATTGGCGGGGTGAGGAAGGTCGTCACCATCCATGTTGGTTAGAATCATGGCTCCTCCTGAGAACACATGTTTAACCACAAATGGCCCTTCATACGTAGGGGTCCATTTGCCCCTTGGATCACTCTGAGGAAGGATGATTCGCTTAATTACCAGATCCCCAACTTGATACTCTTGTGGTCTGACCTTTTTGTTAAATGCCCTGATCATTCGTTTTTGGTACGTCTGACCATGACAGATAGCAGCGAGTCTCTTTTCGTCAATTAAATTTAGCTGATCAAGTCGTGTCTGGATCCAATCATCTTCACTCAGATTTGCATCCTTCATTATCCGGAGAGAGGGTATCTGCACTTCAATCGGTAAGACTGCCTCCATACAATAGACCAAGGAGAAAGGAGTTGCCCCGGTTGACGTCCTGGCTGAGGTACGGTACCCATATAGAGCGAACGGTAACATCTCGTGCCAATCTTTATAAGTCACTGTCATCTTCTGCACGATTTTCTTAATGTTTTTATTTGCTGCTTCTACAGCCCCATTCATCTTCGGTCGATAAGGAGAAGAGTTGTGGTGCTGTATCTTAAACTGCTCGCAGAGCTCAGTGATCATCTTGTTATTAAGATTGGTACCGTTGTCTGTAATGATTCTTTCTGGTACGCCGTATCGACAGATCAAGTTATGTCGAATGAACCGTGCCACAACAGTCTTGGTTACCGTAGCGTAGGAAGCCGCTTCAACCCACTTCGTGAAGTAATCATTCGCTACCAGGATGAAGCGATGTCCATTGGATGCCGTAGGTTTAATCTCACCGATCATATCTATGCCCCACATTGCAAACGGCCAAGGCGCAGTCAGAAAATTTAGAGGAACTGGAGGAACATGCACCTTTTCTGCATAAATCTGGCATTTGTGACATGTCCGAGAGTGCTGGTAACAGTTGGCTTCCATTGTGGACCAGAAATACCCTGCCTGAAGGATTTTCTTCGCCATAGTGTTTCCACTGGAATGTGTTCCGAAGGTCCCTTCATGCAGCTCTTCCATAATCTTTTCTGCTTCAATCTTATCCACACAACGCAGTAAGATCGAATCATGGTTTCGTTTATACAGGATGCCGTTGCTAAGGAAGAACTTTGCTGCGAACCTTCTCAGAAACTTCTTATCGTTGACAGAGGCACCTTCAGGGTATTCCTGGGCTTCCAAATATCTCTTCACCTCATGGTACCAAGGCTTCTCAGTCACTAACTCAGTCTCGAGATCACAACAGTATGCCGGTTCGTCCAGTTTCCAGAGAATGATCCGGGGAGCCTCATTGTCCCATTTGACCTTGAACATAGAAGACATCATAGCTAACGCGTCCGCCAACTGATTCTCCTCTCTTGGGAAATGTTCAAAGGTTATCTTTGTGAAGTGGGGGATCAAAGTCAACACACATTCTTTGTAAGGAATAAGATTCGGATGTTTCGTATCCCACTCTCCTTTGATCTGATTGATCACGAGAGCGGAATCTCCGAAGACACTCAGAAACTTGATCCTTAAGTCGATCGCAGCTTGGAGACCCATGATGCATGCCTCATACTCCGCCATGTTGTTGGTGCAGTTGAAACATAGCCGGGCAGTGAGTGGAGTATGAGTGCCTTGAGGGGATATGATCACAGCGCCGATACCATTACCCAAAGCATTGGAGGCTCCGTCAAAGTGCATAGACCATCGGGATCCTTCCTCAGGTCCTTCATCCGGTCCAGGTACTTCACAATCAGTCACAATCATGATGCTCTCATCTGGAAACTCGAAGTTCATTGACTGATAGTCGTCTACTGCCTGATGTGCCAAGTGGTCTGCCAATACACTTCCCTTGATGGCTTTCTGGGTGGTATACTGAATGTCGTATTCTGTCAAGATCATCTGCCATCTTGCTATTCTCCCAGACAAAGCAGGCTTTTCAAATATGTACTTTATCGGATCCATCTTTGAGATCAACAAGGTAGTGTGAGTCAGCATATACTGTCTCAGCCGGCGAGCAGCCCATACCAAAGCGCAGCAAGTTTTCTCAAGCAGTAAGTATTGGGTCTCACAGTCGGTAAACTTTTTGCTAAGGTAATAAATGGCATGCTCTTTTCGGCCAGACTCGTCATGCTGCCCCAGCACACACCCCATTGAATTGTCAAGCACTGTCAGGTATAGTATCAGAGGTCTCCCTTCAACCGGTGGCATAAGGATGGGTGGTTCTTGGAGATACTCTTTGATTCTGTCAAAAGCAGCCTGACATTCATCATTCCAACGTACTACCTGATCTTTCTTCAGCAGCTTGAAGATTGGTTCACAGGTAGCAGTTAGGTGTGAGATGAATCGGGCGATGTAATTCAGGCGTCCTAGAAAGCCTCTGACCTCCTTCTCTGTCTTAGGAACTGGCATCTCTTGAATAGCTTTAACCTTGGCAGGGTCCACTTGAATACCCTTATCACTTACAACGAAGCCTAGCAACTTTCCAGATCTTACCCCGAAGGTGCACTTGTTCGGGTTCAACCTCAGCTTGTACAACTTCAGACGGTCAAACAACTTCTGCAGATGATCTAAGTGCTCTTCCTCATTTTTTGACCTTGCGATCATGTCGTCAACATACACTTCTATCTCATGATGGATCATGTCATGAAATAAAGCAACCATGGCACGTTGGTAGGTTGCCCCAGCATTTTTCAGTCCAAAAGGCATGACCTTATAGCAGAAGGTGCCCCACTGAGTAACAAAGGTAGTCTTTTCCATGTCTTCAGGAGCCATCTTGATCTGATTGTAACCTAAAAAACCATCCATGAAAGAGAACACCTTATGCTGAGCAGTATTGTCAACAAGGACATCAATGTGAGGTAGAGGGAAGTCATCTTTGGGGCTGGCCCTGTTCAGATCCCTGTAGTCGACACACATTCTGACCTTTCCATCTTTCTTAGGTACCGGCACCACATTAGCAACCCACTGAGGGTAAGAAGTCACTGCAAGGAACCCAGCATCAAACTGTTTCGTAACCTCGGCTTTGATCTTTTCAGACATCTCTGGACGCATACGGAGGACCTTTTGCTTAACCGGAGGGCAGTCTTCCTTGGTAGGCAAATGATGGACCACAATATCGGTATCCAGCCCGGGCATGTCTTCGTAGGACCAGGCAAAGATCTCCATATAATCATGTAACATTTGAGTCAACCGTTGCTTCACGCTGAGCTCTAGGTTGGCACCAATCTTTACCTCCTTCCTGTCCGTCTCAGTACCCAAATTTATTATTTCCACTGGCTCTTCATGTGGTTGAATTGCCCTCTCTTCCTGGAGCAACAGTCTTGCAAGCTCGCCAGGAACTTCGCAATCATCTTCACCTTCGTCTTTGGCTAAGTTGATCGGATTTTCGAAGTCATAACTGGCAGTAGCAGAGTCGTTACCAGTGAGATCCAGAGTGGATTGAAACCTGTATGAGTGAGTGTGTGTAAATACAGCTGTTTTGTAATATATAAAGAAAGGAAAGCAAGAAAAGGAGCATAAGATTTGAAATGCGAGAAAACGTCCAAGGTCTTTATTCATGATATATGAAATGACAATTAATATACCCTCACAAATGAAGCCAACGGTGCCTCGGGTAAGACACCGGGCCATAGAGTTCAATTTATTGTTTATTACAAATAACAAAACAAAGAAGTTTATTACTGCGTAACAAAAGTAACAGGGGTATGATCCTTAGCAGTCCAATTGGTCAAAACACCCTCAGTCGTCGGGTAGATCCAGCTTTCAAACTCTGACTCTTCCACTTCATCTTCGTCCCCAACAGCATTCACTCCTGGATTAGTAATGAGCACAGGAGGCCTTCTGATCTTTGCCTTGCGCGTAGCCTTCTGACCCTCTGCAGTAAAACCCAGTCCAAACTTGTAAGTTTTCTGTGAAAAATCAAGGAGCCTGCCCCAGTTAGCATATTCACCTTTCTTGATCACAGCCCGGGCATCCTTCAAGGAAGCCATCTTCAATGGAATGTCCTCTTCAACCACTGTTTCCGCTGCTGCCAATGTTGGAGGTACCTCTTCGAAATGCTGAAAGGGGGTTTCAATAAACTCCCCGTCCATCTCAATATACCTGAAGGAATTCAAATGGCTCACCATATACTCCTCCTCTCCCTGCACAGTGACGATCTTCCCTCTGACGGGGTACTTGAGCTTCTGGTGCAGGGTAGAGGTCACGGCCCCAGCTTTGTGGATCCAAGGTCGACCCAGTAGACAAGAATACGATGGACGGATATCCATCACATAGAAAGTAGAGTCGAAAACTTGAGAGCCCACACGAATAGGAATGTCTACCTCTCCATGAACCATCCTCTTAGAACCGTCAAAGGCTCTGACGATGATGTTGCTAGGTTTCAGCTCCAAGCCTTCACAATCCAAACGGTCTAAGGCCTTCTTGGGTAGCACATTTAGGGAAGAACCAGTGTCCACCAACACGTGCGCCAGAGTAGTGCCCCTGCATTCAATAGAGACATGCAGGGCGTCATTGTGATCCTTTCCCTTAGCAGTAAGGTCAGCATCCGAGAAACCCAAACCGTTGTCGGCTGTTAAATTGGCTACGCAATCAGTGAACTGGACTGCAGATGTCTCCTGTGGCACATGGGCCGTCTTGAGAAATGAAATCAGAGCCTTAGCATGGGCCTCTGAGCACAGCAGCAAGGAGAGCATGGAGATCTTGGAGGGGGTATGCCCCAACTGCTCGACAACATTAAAGTCACTCTTCTTGATTATTTTTAGAATTTCCTCCATCTCTTGTTGGGAGGCCTCAGCAGTCACAGATTTTGGTGCCTCCATCCGGGCAGGCTCATCTTCAATCCCTTTGCCCCGAGCATTAGATGACTCGGCAGCAGGGGAAACAACTTGATCAGAACTGGGAACAGGTACACTTGCAGGTGTCATAATGAGGGGTCTTCGAATAGCTGGCGGTGCAATGTCAGGCGAGAAGAGCCTGCCACTGCGGGTAACCTTTGCTGGACCAGTGATATTGCTGATACTGGTGCCAGTGTTGAACTCTTGCTTGATTCCATGTACATACACGTCTGCCCCATAGTGCCAGGGGACAGCCTTATCAGATTCGTAGGGGAGAGGCCCCGGAACAGTAATAACAACGGGTGCGACAGTCATGATTTTCACCGGCTTCCTCGGGAGAGCCTTGATCGGATTATTAAAGATTGTAACAACAGAAACTTCTTCCACCGGAACAAACTGAACAGCAGTCTTCTTGAACAGAATCTCTTTGCTATCCATTAGGCTTTGGATGCCCAACTTCAGCAAAGGACAACCAGATAGGGAAACAGCACAGAAAAGGCAACCTTCACTACAGCCCGGAAATAAACCGGCCAGCAGTAGGTTCCTCTTAACAGTCATCAAGGGAGTGGCTACATCATTCACAGAAACGGCATATACCTCTTCATCAACGGCATTTACTCCATGCTGGGGCATAGGAGCAGTCACCACATTTGGCCTCTCAGGCGCTTCAAACTGTATCTCTTTTGCATCAATAAGGTCTTGCACCTTATTCCTTAAGGCCCAACAGTCATCAGTGGAATGCCCCGGGCTATCGGAGTGATAAGCACAGCGGGCATTTGGATTGTATTTCGAAGAGGCAGTGTTTACAACCTTCGGGGCCTCTCTGACAGTCACTAGGTTGGTGGACAACAACTGTGGCAAGATTTGTGACAGAGTCATACTCAAACGGGTGAACTCTCTCCTGGGTCTTTCAGCCCTTTGAGGATTGGTTTGCCGAGGAGCGGCACCAGGCTTAGTAATCATCACCGCGTTGACAGACTGGCGGCGCTCGGGTTTCTCTTGTCTTCTAGACCCATATACAACACTGGCCTCCTTTTTAAAGGGTTTCTTCTCAGAACTTAAAGATGCACCCTTCTGAATTTTACCGGACTTCATTCCAGCCTCTATCCTCTCCCCAGTCAGAATAAGATCAGTAAACCCTGCAGATGAGTTACCGATAAGATGGTTGAAAAATGGCCCAGATAGGGTCCCCAAGAACATGTCCACCAACTCCCGGTCAGTTAACGGAGGCTGCACCCTGCCAGCCAGATCCCTCCACTTCTGTGCATACTCTTTAAAACCTTCGCTTGACCCTAGCGACATACCCTGGAGTTGGGTACGTGTAGGAGCAAGGTCGGCATTATATTGATACTGCTTGTAGAAAGCAGTAGCCAACTCCTCCCAGTTACGAACCTTGGTCCCATCCAGCTGATAGAACCATTCGATATGAGTCCCTGAAAGACTCTCCTGGAAGAAGTGGATCCACAAATTCTTGTCCACTGAGTACGGTTGAATCTTCCGCACATAAGACCTGAGGTGTAGCTTGGGACAAGACGCCCCGTCATACTTGGTAAAGGATGGTGCTTTGAACTTATGAGGAATGATCACACCAGTAGACAAACCCAAGTCTCCGAAATCCAGCCCAGGCACTTGTTGGATCTCTATAGCATTCAGTCTGTCTTCCAACTGCTTGTATCTGTCTTCAGCCGGAGGATACTGTTCCTCATCAAAATCAGTCTCGTTGTCAGAGACTACCGGACTAGGGCCTTTTCCCCCTTGGGGACTGCTCTTGCCTATAGAGGAACCAGCCTCTTCATTCTGCAGAGTGTTGCCAAACCTTCGGCCCGAGTTGAAGAGAACAGTTCTCTTCTTCTTCTTCTTCTCCTTCTTCAGGAGCAAAGCCTTCAGCTCTTCTTGGCCTTGAGCCAAACCCATGATCAGTTCCTGAAATTGCACATTCTGCGCCTGAAGAGCCTTGATGGACATCTCGGTTGATGATGAGTCAGGATTCATGATGCTGAAATAAACAGCGAAGAACAGTAAGCAACCTGAAAAGAAGAAAACCTGCTATGCACATGATGAATGATATGTGTTTATGCAATGCATTCAAGGGTTCGAAAGTTCAAATTTGTTGTAGCCAAAAAAAGGAACACACGTTATTATTAAGGAAACAAATGTTTGGTACATCGAGGCCTCATGGGCACAAATTACAAAGCAAATCAATCCCAAAAGACACTACGCATCCTCTTTGGAGCTATGTAGGTGTTGAGATTCCTCTCCTCATGCAATAGGCGGGTGAGCTCCAAGACCTTCTTTTCACTAGCATGTAGACTGGTCTCAAGAGAATTCCGTTCTTCCTTAAGCTGGATCCAGCTCTTCTGCATTTCTTCCCAGGATGTGGGCATGTCGGGATGTTGAATAGTGTAGGACACTTCTCCTTCCAAGACTGGCTCTTTGATTACAGGGAGCATATGAGGATAAGGCATTACTAACTTCTGGGAGCGGGCGCGTACCCACTTGAGATAAGGTTCCAACGGGATGGAGTTCTTGTGCCCCAGTGTCTTACTGTCTATCCTACTTGGCATCCTCCAAGCTCTGATAAATCTCTGGCGAAGTCCTTGTGCATCGTTGTCGAAGTCAAAAACTATGTCAGGAATTAACATGTCATGAGGACCATCCCTCCGAGCATAACCAAACTGTCTCCAAGCCAGGCATGGGTTATAAGTAATACCTCCTCTGATTCCAAGTAAAGGAACATTAGGGTACTCCCCGCAACGATCAATGATAGTGACATCCTCTCTGGACCGAGGGCACCAATGTATATCTGCATGTGTAAGAGACATCAACCGTTGTGACCATCTCAAACCCCGCTCGTTCTTCAAAACTGATTGTGGAAGGTGCGAAATAAACCACCTTCCCAGGAGAGGAGTGCAACACATAAGGACACCTCTTTTTCTCATGGTTCGAGTGTAACATGAGTGAAGGATGTCCCCCAGCAACGTAGGTATAGGATTCCTGGACATGAAGATCTGGATAGCACTGATATTTATAAGCTGATCTGGGTTAGGGAACAACACCAAACCATAGACAAGGAGGGCCACAACTTCTTCAAAAGCTTGTAAGTCAAGGGAGTTCCAACATTCATGGGCCTTCTCAAAAAGAAACCTGGCTAAGAACCCTTTGATACCACTTCTGACTTCCCAATGTCCCTTGAGGTCAGATGATTGTAGGTGTAAGGCTTTAGCAATCTCTTTAAGCTTGGGTTCCTTTTCCGTACCGTTGTAGGGTAGTTGATCAAGGATAGGGATCTTCAGAAGCCGGGAGAACTCCTCCAATGTAGGTACCAGCTGATAATCTAGGAAAGTGAAACAGTGATGTAGAGGGTCAAAGAACTGGAATAGGACCTTTATCATATCTTCCTCAATGTTGGTATTGACCAAGCTGATGAGTCTTCCATGTCTCTCACTGAATGAGGAGCTCTCGGGAATCCTGGATATAAGTTCCTTAAGCTGAGGAGGGATCCTTACAAGGCTGATTTGAATTGTCTTTCTGCGAACAGTTTCCATGTCCTACAAAACAAGAACAAAGATGAAAATTCGAACCCCTGAAATGGTTAGTCAATGCATATGATGCTGGATGATGTCATGATGCTATGATTAAACACACCACAGATATTTACAAAGGCAAACATGTAAGGCACACAAGTCACACAAGACAAGCCCCTAGAGTTTAAGGCCAGCATGGGGTCTGGGTATTACCCTCTTGAAGTTGGTGGACTCAACCTGTCCTATTAGAAGTAACCGGGTTCTAAGGGTCCCAATATCACCGGATTGCTTTCATTGTTCATTGTTTCGATTTAGCCACTGAACTGGCGACCGAAATATTCCAGGAAAGCAACCCTCAATTGAGTGTAGTATCAAGTATCAACCAACTTCGGACTGCACCAAAGTCAGTTATCTCACTACCCTAAAGAGGCCAAGATAGTTCAATTAAGGTTCCTAAGGTCTGTTGATGCTTCACGACACCACGCGGAGGCCCCGTACTCTCCTTGACTGAACTCAAGGGTTACCGGTACACACCAAAGTGCCACATCAACGTAGCAGACTGTTTCAACCATGTCGGTATACCCCGCACAGTTCCCTCACAGCCTTATTGCTACTTTCTAAGAAGGTATCCCCAGATCCGGGTTAGGATCTATAGAACTCCCGAGACAATACCCACAATAATAAAGCAAGCAATTCAGACAATTGAAAACACAAGTGATCTTAGTCCTAAGGTACACCTCACTTTTAAAGTTTCCCCAGCAGAGTCGCCAGTTCTGTGATCGGTGGATCTGGAACTGACTGTTTAAAGCCGGTTCGCGAAATGTCGCGGAAGCAAGAGTCGCCACCGTCTTTTATTTTCTCCAAAGGGAAAGGACAAAAGCACAGAAAAATTCCTTATAGAGATTGCTCTCGGTTCGGGAGGTAGATTATAGAAAGGGAAGGTGTTAGCACCCTTTCTATCCATGGTTATCCATGGGCTCTTAGATACTTGCTCATTTGTGTTTTCAAAATTGTTTGTTTGCTTTTCAACTGTGAGTGGGTTTAAAAAGTTTCTTTGAAAATTTCAGTTCGACTCTTGTATCAATCCTCAAGAGTGTTTGAAAAATTGCTTTCGAAAGCTTTTTGAAAAGGTGTCGGTGTGAAAAGTATATTTGATTTGTTTTGAAATTAGAGCAAGTATCTAGAGTCATCTACCTACCCTAGGAATTCGCCTGTGTAAATGTCCTTAAAGTAGTGCCATCCCACCATTGAGAGGTAGGTAGCACCACCGTTGGAGGTGTTCGGGTCAATTCGAGGGTTCGGGACATGGTGATCACCAGAGCAATAGGAAGACACCTTAGAAGCTACCCTCATGCCATATTCATGGACATGAGGACTTACTAAAACGTCCTCTACTCGACGATCACCTTTCGAGGGGCAAGGCAACAATGACGCGTACCCTAGGGGTGGTGTGTGATTTGTGTGTCGTTTTCAGATATTTTTGTCTTGTTCATGTAATTGGTGATCTACGCTTTTGTTTTTATTTTGACATTCATTCTTTCATGCAATAGTTAACAGTTAAAGGTGCGAGAATATAAAAGTCCTACGCTATTACAAAGGCGCGGGTCCACATCGCCAAATTTAATCCAAGACCCGATTTGAAATAAAATAAAGAATGCGGAAAAGATAAATGTCTGATTTACATGGCTTTGGGAGAATTACATAAAATTTATAAAAGGAAATAAACGCGCGACATAGAATTACGATCGAATGCGAGGGCGTTGGACCCTTTTTAATGAAATTAAAGTACGATTAACAAATTAATTAAATTAAAATAAAAAGAAAAGATTTTTTGGAGTTTTTTTGGTATTTATGGAATTTTAGTGAGAAGATTATGGAATTTAAACCTAATTCTAGCTATTTTTAATTTATTAAAAAAAACATGTTAAAGTTGAACCTAAAATTAACCTAATTATTTACATGGTAATTGATTTACAAAACAATAATTTAATAATTAGATAGGATGAAAAGAAAAAAAGGAAAAAAAATATAAAAACCTAATTCTACATTCTTTTAATTTATTAAGAAAAACATTTAAAATTAAACCTAGATTTAACTAATTAATTGATAAAATTTATTTACAAAATAACATTAAATAAAATATATTTTTTTTGTCTTTTCTGATTTTTATTATTTTTTATGTTAAGAAAATATTAATTTAAAGATCTAAGAGGAAATAATTAAATTAAACAAATAATAAAAAAAAGATAGAAAAAGAAAAGAAACACAAACCCTAGGGGGTGTTGACCCCAATTTGGAGGTATCATCCAGCATTTTTGGCCCAATGTTTAAGGCCTTCAGTTGACTTTCCTGGGAACATGCGTATGCATTGACTGGTGCCCCTGGTGTCCTTCAAATCATGACCTTTGGATTAAGATTATTGAACGCGTGGCAAGCGTGGATGGTGGACATATGATGAGCCCCTGGAATATGCGCTGCATAGGAATATAGAAAGGAAAATAATATGAGAAAGGGAGGGGACCTGGGAATCGAACCCAGGTCCCGTTGCTTACCAAATCATGTGCCTGCCAACTGAGCTGTTAATGCGCTTTGTTTATAATATAACAAATAATCAATATAACGTAAAACAATGGTTAGTGGGATATTTTCGCGCGAAATTCAAACGCACCACTCGTTGGCCTACACATCACCTTCTTCTCCAATTGTTTGATGTACCTGGAAAAAAACAAACTGAATAGCGGGGGTTTTAAACCCCACTAAATGGCAAGCATAAAAATAGCGATTAGCACCCTGTTGATCATAAATTGATCGCGAGCTATGGGGACGATTCACGTGAAGCTTCTGAATCCAATAGCCTTGGTCTCGTGGTCTAATTTTTCTGGACGAGGAAACCCCTAATTTTGCAACTCTGAAACCCTAGAAAGCTTCAATGGTAATTTAGCATATAGGCAATAAAAACTCAATTAAACAGTATGGTTAGCTTTAGAAGGATCATATTAGCATAAAACAACAATTAAAATGTATGAAAGATGCCCAGAAACTTAAACACGATTATGCATATTTTCATGAAAAGTGTGACATGGTTTTACCGTTTCTTGATGTTATGGGCGTGGAAAAGTATTCAGTCAGGTTCAGTGATGCCTTAGGAAGCTTTTGGGATGGTTCTTTGGCCTTAAAACGCCTTGGAATGGTGTTTTCAGTTTTGAAAATTTGAACAAAAAATACAAACTTTGTTCTTGAGATGAGGCGCAGCATTCAGGTCTTTGTGCATTAGGTTTTGATCAGTATATCTATGGGATGGATTAGGGTTGAGATTTGAGTCAAGAGATCCTTGCATTGATGAAAGAAATATTTGATTTTCATGGCATATTTTCAAATCTTTTTTCATGTGATTTTGATGTCAATCATGGCCAAACCTTCCAATTTTGGGTATGCACGAATCTTGAGCCTTTAAGGAGAGTTTATTCTGCACAAAAAGATTTGAAAACCTTATTTTAGTATTTTTGTCATATTTTATTTTATTAAATAAATTAATAGTAATTAAAAATTCAAATAAATAAATAAAAATGATGAAATAAATCCCCTTTGGGCCAAATGGTCGTGCATAGTCTTTGGATGATGAATTTTGGAAGAAAATGTGGCCCATTAGCAAATTTGAGGCATTTGAAGTAAAGTTGACTTTTCAAAATTCCCAAAAATTTCCCAACTTCCACAAGGCATATCTTGCTCCATTTTTAAGCTTTGATCGTGTTCTTAGACATTTTGGAAAGGTATTGAAGTCCTCTAACCAATGCCTTTTGTCCCATGTCATTTTGATTTACCAATCTCAAGTTATGGTCTTTGACTTAAAGTCCCTTTTTGTTGACTTTTGAAAATGACCTATAATGTTGAAATTGATAACTTTTTGTGAGAGCATTTCTTGGACTTGAAGTGTGAAGAAGAGTTGTAGGAAATGTCTTTCTATTCAAAATGAGCTTTGGATGGAATTTTTATGATGAACCATGTGGAAGTTATGCCTTGGTCAAGTTACAGTTGACTTTTTCAACTGTCCAAATATGGAAACTTTTGCATCTTGAGACTTTTTGAGCCAAGCCTTGAAAATCATGATCAAGAATTGATCAAATGATGTTTGTGGCTTCAAAATAATATGTTGACCAAAAATTTGAACTTTTGACTGTCAAATGACCATTTTGCCCCTGCAGTTGACTGCTGAGCAATTAGGGTTTCTGACTGTGCAATTTTGTGTTGTAAGTCTTGAAACTTAGCATATGGATGCTTGACCATGTTTATAGGCATATGGGACTTGTTTAGACCCTTGGAAACTTCATTTTCTTTGTCAGAACCAAAACCCTAGTTTTTGACTGTTAGGAGGCCCTTGAACTGTGCAACCCTTGGGGAGATTTTGAAGCATGCTCTTTGCAAATCTTGAAGAATATGGGAGGGCAAATTTTGGGGTACAACACCCGCCTTGTCCGGAAGAATATCAAGATGGCAAATGATCTTGACAGAATATGACATCCAGTACACGACTCAGAAAGCAATCAAGGGAAGTGTATTGGCAGACCATTTGGCACATCAGGCAGTGGACGATTACCAGTCGATGAACTTTGAATTTCCAGACGAGGATATCATGGTAGTGATCGATTGTGAAGTACCTGGACCAGATGAAGGACCTGAGGAAGGATCCCGATGGTCTATGCACTTTGACGGAGCCTCGAACGCTTTGGGTAATGGTATCGGCGCTGTGATCATATCCCCTAAAGGCACTCATACTCCACTCACCGCCCGACTATGTTTCAACTGCACCAACAACATGGCAGAGTATGAGGCATGTATCATGGGTCTTCAAGCTGCAATTGACTTAAGGATCAAGTTTCTGAGTGTCTTCGGAGATTCTGCTCTCGTGATCAATCAGATCAAAGGCGAGTGGGATACGAAACACCCGAATCTTATTCCTTACAAGGAGTATGTACTGACATTGATCCCCCATTTCAAAGAGATAACTTTTGAACACTTACCAAGAGAGGAGAATCAGTTGGCGGACGCGTTAGCTACGATGTCTTCCATGTTCAAAGTCAAATGGGACAACGAGGCTCCTCGAATCATTATCTGGAAGTTGGATGAGCCTGCACATTGCTGCGATCTCGAGACCGAAGAGGTAACAGAAAAACCCTGGTATCATGAAGTGAAGAGGTACTTGGAAGCTCAAGAATACCCCGACGGTGCATCCGTTAATGACAAGAAGTTCCTGAGAAGGTTTGCGGCAAAGTTCTTCCTCAGCAATGGCATTCTCTACAAGCGAAACCATGATTCGACCTTACTGCGTTGTTTGGATAAGACTGAAGCAGAAAAGATCATGGCGGAGCTACATAAAGGTACCTTCGGAACACATTCCAGTGGACATACCATGGCAAAGAAAATCCTTCGGGCAGGATATTTCTGGTCCACGTTGGAAGCTGACTGTTACCAACATTCTCGGACGTGTCACAAATGCCAGATCTATGCTGATAAGGTGCACATTCCTCTGGTTCCTCTGAACGTCTTGACAGCACCTTGGCCTTTTGCAATGTGGGGCATTGATATAATCGGAGAAATCAGACCTACGGCATCCAACGGGCATCGCTTCATCTTGGTAGCGATTGATTACTTCACAAAGTGGGTTGAAGCAACTTCCTATGCTACCGTAACCAAGAACGTCGTGGCACGGTTCATTCGGCACAACTTAATCTGTCGATACGGCGTCCCGGAAAGGATCATTACGGACAATGGTACCAATCTTAACAAAAAGATGATCACTGAGCTCTGCGAGCAATTCAAGATACAGCACCACAACTCTTCTCCTTACCGACCGAAGATGAATGGGGCTGTAGAGGCAGCGAATAAGAATATCAAGAAGATTGTACAGAAGATGACAGTGACCTACAAAGATTGGCACGAAATGTTGTCGTTTTCTCTTCATGGGTACCGTACCTCAGCACGGACGTCAACAGGGGAAACTCCCTTTTCCTTGGTCTATGGCATGGAGGCAGTCTTGCCTATTGAAGTCCAGATACCCTCTCTCCGGATAATGAAGGATGCAAGTTTGAGCGAAGATGACTGGATCCAGACTCGGCTTGATCAATTAAACCTAATTGACGAAAAGAGACTCACTGCTATTTGTCATGGTCAGACGTACCAAAAACGGATGATCAGGGCATTTAACAAGAAAGTCAGACGACAAGAGTATCAAGTCGGAGACCTGGTAATCAAGCGCATCATTCTTCCTCAAAGTGATCCCAGGGGAAAATGGACCCCTACGTACGAAGGGCCATTTGTGGTTAAACATATCTTCTCGGGAGGAGCTATGATTCTAACCACCATGGATGGTGACGACCTTCCTCACCCCGCCAATGCAGACATAGTAAAAAGATACTACGCATGAGTTGAAGACCCGCTAGGTTGACACACCTAAGCAAAAATAAGGGCTTCCCGGCGAACCAAAAGGGTTCGGGCAAAAATAAGGGACGAAATAAAAAAATTTGTACACCCGGCAAGTCGAAAACCTGAAAAGGCGGCTTGGGCAAAAATGGGTATCCCGGTGGACTGAAAACCCGAAAGGGCGATCCAGGAAAAAGTTAGGGATAAAGCGTAATACTATGTCTCATTGGATCACCTTGCACCCAGAATTCGGCATCAACTATCGGGCTTAGACGTCGCCAATCAATCAGCTTCATCTTCAACTAAGCAGCAGAGTGATGAGACGCTCGAAGACATAAAGGCGATAGCAGAGTTGGAACCCAGTGGGATTATTTTTCACATAGCTGTTTTGTTTCCTTTCCACAAAATTGTATAAACTCTATTTTGCTCGGCGGCGTTCTCTTACTAGGACGTCAGCCTCTTCTACATAAACGCCTATTTATAGGCAAAATTCAAAATCAATACAAGTTCAATTTTTCAGACAAATTACCCATCGTTTTTCCTTTTTCTGTTTTGTTTTACAAAGAACGTCCAATGTTCATTTTTGATATATGCATTTGACATTAATTGCTAAACTCATAAATATTTGCATACGAAACAAAGGACTAATTGCAGGTAACATTAGAAACAGGGGCAATAATGAGTTGTCTAAGCGATCTAGTTGCTCTGTCCACCAAGGTACCAAAGTAGGTTCGGCTGAAGAATGTAACCAAGTTACCTCAACTCCCCACAGAGTAGGACCAGATTCAGCAATACTCTCCCCAGGCAGAGTTGGTCTCCCATCAGCCCTAAAAAGGCACAATATTCCCCTAGCAATTCAGCAATACTCTCCCCAAGCAGAGTTAGTCTACTGTCAGCCTTAAGGAAGTTGGGTATCCCCAAAAAATCTTAATATTCCCTAGCAGAGTATACAGATATTCCTAACAAGCATCCCCGACGGTCTTAATATAAGATTTGTTCCCCGGCGGAATACAAGACACCCTAGTGGAGCCACTCCCCAGTACAGTCTGAAGAGTTTCCCTAGGAAAGTGGAATCCATATCCCCAGTAGATTCTGGAATATTATCACCTGCAGAGTACATACGTCTCTCCCCGACTTTATTCAAAGGTTATTTCCCACCAAAGCTTATAACTGGGTTATCCTCAGCTGATTACCACGGAATTCATCAAATTCCCCAACATAACTTATCAGTGGAATCCCCAACGGAGCTCTCATCGAAACCTCAGCAAAGTATCTCTTCCCACAGAGTAATTCCCCGCAGAGTAATCTCTCCAACAAGTTTATTCCCCAACAGATTCATCTTCTCCTACCGGTTTATTCTTGCAACCATCATCCCCAGCGGAAACGAAGAACTCTACTCCTCAAAACATCAGCCCAGGATTCCACAAACTCCCGGCAGTCGTCAAGGATTTATTTTCTTAGACCAAAATACATTCATCACATTATCATAAACCATGACGCATGCATATACGCATCATATCATACAATCTCATTTATTTTTTAGAACATCATGACATCATCATGACATTGCATACAACTAATGTTTTTGCCTTTTCAGGAAAAGGGTCAATCCAAAGATGATTACTATCAACTGTCACAATTCCAGATTCGATTCCTGTATCTAGCCAGGGCATATCTGCGAGTGAATGATTGTAGATTCGATACCTGTATCCAGCCAGGGCATATCTGCATGAAGAGTTTCCAGATTCGACACCTGTATCCAGCCAGGGCATATCTGTAGACGACAAATTCCAGATTCGATACCTGTATCCAGCCAGGGCATATCTGTAGACGACCCATTCCAGATTCGACACCTGTATCTAGCCAGGGCATATCTGTAGACGCCAAATTCCAGATTCAATTCCTGTATCTAGCCAGGGCATATCTGTGAGTGACTGATTGTAGATTCGATACCTGTATCTAGCCAGGGCATATCTGCATGAATGGTTTAGAGATTCGATACCTGTATCCAGCCAGGGCACGTCTGTAAGAAACCTTTTGAAGTTCCAGATTTGATTCCTGTATCTAGCCAGGGCATATCTGTGAGCATTTGATTGTAGATTCGATACCTGTATCTAGCCAGGGCATATCTGCATGAAGAGACTGAAGATCAACACTTGTAGCAAGCCAGGAAACCATCTTTCTTTCTCAAAGTACGCAAGTTCTCGCTAAGGAATCTCTTACGCGATCGAAACCCCCGATGGCATCTATAAGCCCATCTCCACAACTATCCATCACGCTTCCAAATGGCATCTATAAGCCCATTCCCGACATCACATTGCTGATTACTCCAGCATGCGAGTGCATATTTCTGGGCACTCTAGTGTCTAATCTCCTCTTACCCTCGAGTCTCGAAAGGCAAACTTGTCAATCTAACTCTTCAGGTTCAAGAAGATTGAACAGGGGCAACTGTTGTACCCCAAAATTTGCCCTCCCATTTCCTCAACATTTTCTCATCACAAGACCCTTGGAGCTCAAGACCAAGCTAGGGTTTGCTCTGCTCAAAACTCTTCCTTGCACTATCGACCCAAATTAGGGTTTGAGTTTGCACTAAGATGTTTTGACCTAAAATTCCCAAAATGACTTTTATGCTTCATGTTGGACTCACAAGTTTATCCATACCAAGTTTCAAGCCTTGATTCCAATCTTTGCCCAGTCAATTGAACAGTTGACCTAGAAATCAGTTGTATTGGGGAAAAAGTCAACTGTGGTCAATTGACAGTCAAACCTCATGATTTTTGACCCACATCAACATTATGAACTCATATGGACTATTTGATCAAGTTTGGATCACAATTCAACAAGAAATTTGATCAAAACACCAAAAGGGCAAAATGGTCATTTTTAGGGTTTTGACTGCCCAAAGGCAATTTTTGACTGTTTGACCTAGCCAATGGCAAACCAAGCTCACATATGGACTCAAGGACTCAATGGCATTGTCTTGACATGTTCAACAAGTTCAAAAGATCCCAAATGCACAAGATTGACAGATGAATTTTCCAGTCAACTGATCCAAATTTGACTGTATACTGAAAAGTCAAACTTTGACTTTTTGGTCAAAATCAAGTGTCAAGATTCATTTTTCATCAAAACATGTCAAATTATGAAACTTGTTCATCAAGAAATCAAAAATTACAAATTAGGGTTTGAAATGAAGAAATTTCATAACTTAGAAATTTTCTAAGTTATGAAATTTCCTAATTTTTTCCTAACTTTGTCCCATCTTTTCATCAAGATACATTTGGATTCAAGCAAAACTCAAAACATGAAAGTTATAGTCCATTGCAAAATCTACAATTTTGATTCACAAAGTTTCCTCAAAAGAAGCTTGTAGCTCAAGTTATGATTTTTGGAATAGGGGTGCAAAATATTCTTAACTTAGAAATTTTTTAACCTATTTTAGGCAGGATTTTTGCCCAACTTCATGGCCACTTTTCACATGCTTCCACTTGGAATTTCAACTTTCATTACAAATATGGATTGTAGTACACATTCCAAGCTTTCCAAATTATCCAAGAACTTCTCAAACACCCTTGTGGTTAGGGATAATCGCATTGGCAAAGTTGGGCAAAATCCACTTTTGTTCATGACCAAATGCATGTTCATAACTTGGGCATTTTTGAACTCAGCATGCACAAGCTAGGTTACAGGCCTCTAATCCCTTTCTTACTCAATAATTCAATTCTAAACCATTGTGCCAAGATGTTATTTTGTGCATTTGGTCATTACATGAAGGTTTAGTCTTAAAATAGAAAAAGCATTTTATCTATTCTTGTAAAGATCAACTTTATGTCAAGTTTACAATCTAAGAAGTACAAAGCAAATATCTGAGGCACAAATGTGTGGACATATCCCACTGATCAAGAACAAACTTTGCAGCATGTTTAGGGGGCCTGCATAAGCTTGTAACCCAACTTGGCAACTTTGGCTTAAGAGAGAAGAAATCTTGCAAACACATACCAACTTCCATCTCCTGCAAACACAAGCCTAAACAAACTTCTTGAACATATTCCAAACATCAAACCTGACCTAAAGCACGACCAAACCACCTTCAATACCTTCTCATTCCCAGAAACACCATCCTACTGCAAAAACAGAGTCCCTTCTGCAACTTGACTTCTATAAACCTTTCCACTCGTGCACTTTGGCCAAAAAGAGTTCAAACATGTTCCATATCACCCACTGAAGCTATCCCAAGCATTGAACACAAACTGTAACATCCCAACATCATTTGCCATTTTCAGTCTTCAACTTTGCAGGTGAACTTCCATAGCTCGATTCAGATAGTTTCAAAGCAAGCTAGAGGTTGGAAGAGCATCCTTGGACCTCAAGCAAGCTGTACAAGTCCTCACACTGCATTGAAAGTGCCTCCATTATTGCACACGATTCAAGCTGAACAGGTAAAAGTTTGAACTTCTATCTCTTAATCCATGCATATCTAGGCTTAGGTTTGTGAAGAAGTTATGTCATACTCATGTCCCTGAAGCCACCCATATCCTCACTTTCCATTTATATTGTATGTGCTGAGAGAATTTAAGACATGAACATTGGAAAAAACTTAGGTCAGGAATTGGGGGAGAAGAAATTCTCTCTCATTTCTGAGAGTTAGAATGACTTTTTTATATATTTGGAATCGTGACAAGATGCTCCATAACATTGTTGTTGTAAGTTTTTGCTGAAAGTCAAAGAATCATGAGATAGCAGGAAGCACGCGTTTTTTGTTTGGAAGGTTGCTGGAGGTTGAAGACAACTCCTTTTGGGCTGGGCTTGGTTCATTTTTCTGTTTGCACCTCATTTTTCCACATACACCCCCTTGGCCCATTGTGTTTATTTTTATCATTTTTGATTTTCTCTTTTTTGTTTCTGACTTGTTATTTTTAGTTAAAATATAAAAAATATTAAAAATATTTTTTCAACCATTTTTGCATTTTATTTGGATTTTATTTGTTTTATTTTGAATTTATACATTATAAATAACATATATCCTTTTATTTAAAATACTAAAAAATAATACAAATACATTTTATTTTCTGATTTTATTTTATTTTATCTTTTGAAAACATTTTCTAAAAAATATACTTTTCTTTGTAAATAATAAATATTTTTATTTTTTTTGTATATATTTAATATATTTAATACATAATATAAATATTTATATATTTAGAATATTTAGGATAAAAAAATACAAGAATAATACATTTTTATTTTTATTAATATTTAACCTCAAAAAATTACTTTTTATAATATACTTCTTTTATTATTTATTTTTTGTATATAGTTAATAAATATTGTATATAATACATAATAAATACTTTTTATTTACAAAAATTAGGGTTTTGCCCTAAACATGGAAAAATCCAAAAATTAACCTTTTTATTATATTTATTTCATTTGTAAATAAATCACATACACATATACAAATACATTTACACATACACATTTACTTATTCCTATACATTGATACATTTTATATTTGCGATCGATTTGATTTGGTTGTAAAGTTATTTGGACACTACTCTCCTATTAAAGTCTCATCCCCATTTGAACATTTGTACCTCCATTCCCATGATTATTGTGTAATAATTTAGGACTTTTAAATTCCGCATTTTAAAAGCTTTCTAAATATGCCATGATAGACTTAGGGTTTGTATGCAAATCCAAAACAACAAATAGTTTGACCTAATTCAAAAGACAAAAAAAGCATGAAAATAGATAACACCAATCACACTTGCACCCCTAGGGTTACTCCACTTGTTGCCTTCAATAATGGGCCATGTTGCATGTTGAGTTTCTTTGGCAAGACAAAACAATATCAAATGATCAAAGCCCCTCGATGACACTTTCAAAAGTTTCCTAAAATGATCATAGTCCCTTAAAGGAAAAATTGCCAAAGACACTTGGCACTATTGCAATCATGGTCTAAACGATGACCCGCGCCCGTCCCGTTAAACATCCTAACACAAGATTGTCCACCAAATACAATGGTGGAACAAAATTGTTAAAAGGGTTAAAACATAGGAAAAGCCTTTGAGTAAATTTAGGGGTAGACAACTCTTAGTTACTTGATCAAACTTGGAAAAACACACTTGCCTATTTTTTTCAAAACCACACTCCACAACACTTTCAAAAACACTTTCAAAACAAAAACATTGAAAACTTTTCAAAAGATATACACCTTTGTATACATCCAAACATGGGTCATTACAAAGGTTGCCACAACAATGGCCTCTTTTCAAAACATTTTCAAACCCACACACAAAGCACCATTTCAAACAATTGAAAGCACCATTTCAAACAATTGAAAATGCAAGGCAAGTGATCTAAGCAAGTAACTAAGAGCCCATGGATAACCATGGATAGAAAGGGTGCTAATACCTTCCCTTTCTATAATCTACCCCCCGAACCCAAGAAAACATCTCAAAGGTTTTTGCTGTGCTTTTTAACCTTTCCTTAGGATAAAATAAAAAGTCGGTGGCGACTCTTGCTCAACCGAAACATTTGCGAAAACAAACACAAAACCTCAAGTCAGTTTTCTCACCGTATCACAATGATGTTTAAGTGATTCGCGTTGACCAAAAGTGTTGTAGATCCATTAGAGGATTGGTAGAACCAAAGCCTCCACACAATGAATCTCAAGGTTATTGGGTCAAAAAGATCAAATTAACATACTTGGGCTTGCAAACATAGGTTTGGGCCACGAATGATCATTTATTCGAATTGGGACAAAATTTAGCGCTATGTTAAGCAATCGTAAGTGGACTTATGTTGAAGTCGCACCTATTTTGAGGCCGGTCAATAGCAATTTATGTATTTCATGTTTGGATAAATGATATAGAGATCATTATCCCATAACATGTAATACAATGAGAAAGGGGAATAAGATGAAGAGGGAGGGGATGAAACAAACAAACCACATTTGAATTAAACTTTAATTAAACTATTATTAAAATCATTCATCCATTTTTATGGAGTTAAACTCAACACCATGGATCCAATGATGTTAACAAAGTTCATAATCAAAAATTCAACCCAAGATCAGCCAGAAAATAATCACAAAATAATATTGCATTTAATATATACATAAAAAAAGTTTTAAAATGTTTTTAAAATAGAAATAAAAGAGAAAAATATCAACTATATTCAAATTAATCAAGAAATAAAAAGTAAGACCATAGAAAAATCATAAATGAACTAAAATAATTTTATAAAATTTTTGGTAATTTTTTAAAGTAAGAAACTATTTTTAAAATTAAAAGAAATGAGTAAAATAAACCAAAAATGATAAAAAAATAGCCAAGTCATAAATAAAAAATAAATAAGGTTACCAATATTTTTTCTAATATCATTGGATCATTCCATAATTTTTTCAAAATTTAAAAATGCATAAAAGTATTTTTAAACATTTATAATAATTCAAATAAAGTGAAAATTTATAAAAAAATATCAAAACACAAAATAAAATTGTGAAAAAATAAAAATCAGAAAGAGAAAAATCAAAAATATTTTCCATAATTTTTTCATATTTTTTTGACTAAAAATGAATTTTCTATGATTTTTTAAAATTTAAAACAATTAAATATAAAAACCAGAAAAGATAAATAAAGTCAAAAATATGTGGATCATTGGATGAGAGTCAAAACGCGTTAATAATCAAATCCAAGGGATCTGGCGCGCTGTGCATATCATGGTCATTAATGAATAAAGCATTGAATCAAATGTAAATCAAAAATTCAAAAAATCCAAATGGTGTTTTTCATTGGTTGAAGGATGACACGTTGGTCATCTTCAACCTTCAGCCAATCCCAAAACCAGGTTGCTCAATATGTAAAATTAGAGCACGAGACCTACGCCATTCGCTTAGTCTCTTCAAGACAAAGACAACCACACCTTCACGATATTTATATAAAATGTAGCTCAAGCAATTTGGAAAGAAAGTTTTGAAAAGGGATTTAAAATTTCATGGTCAAAACATGTTTCCAGATAAAAGTAAGTGTTGCAACTAGAACCAGGGTAATGAGAGCATCACAATGATATCAAAGTTTTGAAGAATTGATGAAGAAATCTACCTATTGAAGTTGAGTTGCAGAGCTCTGAAACTGGACTTCTATGGAGCAATATAGGGCACGATTCTTGAAGGTAACTATATGGTTAGCTTCATGGAAGATCAAGGGAAGTAAATGGATTAAAAATTGGATTGGAAAAGGCTCGAACAGAGATTTCGAAGTTGCAGAAATTTGAGTTATGGAATAAGTTTGGCAGGGTGATTCTGGCTATCCAAGCTTGAGAAAATGAATGAGGGATGACCCTCTATTTATAGGGAATCAAATATAATGTCCAAGCGTGTGAAATGATGAAGTTTGGAGGGAAATAGTGTGAAGTTGCAAACAAGAAAAGTGTGACTTCTAATTTGATCAAAACTCATCCAAAACACGCATTTTGTTGTGCTAATCACTTCTGGAAGTTCACTAAACATGTTTAGAGGGAAAATCGCGCAGAAACAAAGTGTTTAGAAGATAAAACAATGATTTCAAATTTTGACTTTTGAAGAAACTTCAGTTCCAAGTTACTAAGTTCAAACCAATGGCATTCTCAGCTCAAGGGGTCTTAGGGCATGATTCTTGATGCTTTAGAAAGATGAGGTTACAAGCTTTGCAATGGGAAAAGAATGGAGTCAAATGGATGTTTGAGCTGAAAGTTGCAATAAGTCAAAGTTGGGAAAAAGAGGTTGACTTTCCATACTTAGAAATATTTCAAATTTTTCTTCAAAAGTGACCTATAATGTTTTGCATCCAAACATGGCCTTTCACTTAGAATTTGCTCTTGACCAAAAAAGATGGCATGAAATAGACCTCTTGAATGACATTTTGAAACTTGAACCATTCAAAATCTCCAAAAATTGAGATAGTTATGAATTGTTGAAGTTTGCAAAAAATCATGAAATGACCTATAATCTTTTGTATCCTTAGGGCATCTTCCATCCATTTTCTAACTTTGCATATAAAATAAGGAATAAAGTTCACATCCTTAAGATAATTATGGAAAAAGAGTGTGCTCAAGGTGATAATAATTGACCAAGTTATGATCATTTGAAGTCACCCATGAAAAATTGGGGGTTCATCTGGAGGACTTGTAATCTTTCTTCATCATCAAGTTTCTTCCACATGAAAACTCCTTGAAAATTTTGAAGTGATGTGTTAATAATCCTTTGAAGAGAAGGATGTATTTGGAATCACTCAAAAATACCAAAAGATAAGCAAGATATACTTCTTTGAAGTTCAAAACCCTGGCTCCTAGATCAAGAAAATGCTTTGAGGAACCTTGACAAGCATTACACCGCTTTAATGACCAACTCAGACAACTACTATTACAACGTAATGCCTTCGGCCTAAAAAACGCAGGGGCAACGTACCAGCGGATGATGAACAAAGTCTTTCATGACGAGATCGAAGACATGCTCGAGGTGTACATGGACGACATCATCATCTAATATCAAACAAAAATTGACCATTCTACCCACCTCAAAAGAGTCTTCGCCCAAGCAAGACAGTGCAAAATGAGATTTAACTCCGAGAAATGAACCTTCGGGGTTAAGGAGGGCAAATTCCTCAGTTTCTATCTGACCGAATGAGGGATTGAAGCCAACCCCGACAAGTGTCGTGCATTCTCCGAGCTTCCTATGCCTAGCTCGAAAAAAATCCATACAAGTCCTGAACGATATGCTCACCTCTCTCTCTTGTTTCATGGCAAAGTCCGTGCAACACGCTATGCCATTTTTCAAACTTCTGTGAAAAGAAGCGGCTCTCGAGTGGACTGAGGAGTGCGAGCAAGCCCTCCTCCACCTCAAGAAAATCCTTTCTCAATGGCCCGTGTTGTCGTGGCCTGAGAACGGGGAAACATTATTCCTTTACCTGGCAATCTCCATCGAGGGTGTAAGTGCAGCCCTCATTCGCGAGACTCCAGAAGGACAGAAACCAGTATATTTCACGAGCAAAGCGTTACAAAGGCCCGAGGTCAGGTATCAACAGATTGAAAAGTAGCCTTAGGCCTCATCAACACGGCGAGGAGACTTAGACACTACTTCATGGCCCCCACGATCATCATACGAACATACCAATCCGTGAGACAGCTCATGTGCCGACCAAACATGGCCGGAAGAATGTTGAAATGGTCCATGGAACTCTCAGAGTTCGACGTCCAATACGAGAGCAAGAAGGCCCTCAAAGCCCAAGCATTAGCCGATTTCGTCACAGCGATGACCACTCACGATTCCCCCATAGGGAAGAAGCATAAGTGGACCATTTTTGTAGACGAGGCTTCCAGCTTAACGGGGAGTGGAATGGGAATCCTCCTCGATAACGAAGAAGGCATCGTGATTGAGCACTCCCTCAACCTATCATTTTCAACGTCAAACAATTATGCTAAATACGAGGCCCTTCTGGTGGGGTTAAGACTAGCCGAGGATCTGGATGCCCGTGAAATACAAATTTTCACAGACTCCTAACTCGTCTCGTCTCAAGTGCAAAGGGGGATATCAGGCTAAGAACAACATCCTCTTAGAATATCTGAACCTGATTAGAGAACAGATGAAGAGGTTTGATTGGGAAAAAATCAAACACGTACCTCGCAAATAGAACACACGGGAAGACATACTTTTGAAGCTCGCGAGCACAAAGAAGAAAGGTGGGAACAAATCTGTCATCCAAGAATCCCTTTCTCGCCCGAGCATCGAAAAATCCACTGTATCACCCGAGGTGAATGCAATCGGGGAAAATTCATGTTGGATGACCCTGGTGTATAATTTTCTAACAAAGGGGGGGACTACCCGTTGACCTAAGGGAGGCGACTGCGACCAAACGACGAGCCTGCTCGAGCACAAACTTTATCTGCGGGGATTCTCCATTCCACTCCTGAAATGTATTGAGGAATCAAAAATCCCCAAAATATTACGAGAAATCCACGAGGGAATCAACGCCCAACACTTGGGCGGAAGATCCCTGGCACGAAAGGCGCTGTGAGCAGGCTATTACCGGCCTACCATGCAGCAAGATGCAAAGGAGCACGTCTGGAAATGAGAAAAATGTCAGAGACACACAGACATGCATCTCGCGCCCCCATACAAGCTCAAAAAATTCTCCTCCCCGTGGTTTTTTTCCTAGTGGGGGATAGACAACGTCAGACCCTTCGTGCGTGGTCGTCAACTATTTCACGAAGTTGATAGAAGACGAAGCCCTATCCAGAATTATGGCATATATTATCCTTTATTTCGACAAGCGAAACATACTTTCCCGATTCGGGATATCACAAGCGCTCGTCACCGAAAACGAGATGCAATTCATCGATCAAGGTTTCTAAGACTTTGTCACCAAGCTCGGCACCAAGCAACACTTCACCTCAGTCAAACACCCTCAAACCAATGGGCAAGCTGAATCCGTGAACATAGTCATCTTGCGAGGACTCAAGCGCGGGCTAGGTGGAGCTAAAAAGGGGTGGGTTTAATAACTACACAGTGTCATATTGGCATACCAAACAACACCACACTCGATGACCGATGAGACCCCATTTCGGCTAACCTATGGCACCGAGGCGATCATCCCCGTGGAAATCATGGAGTCATCCTGGCAAACAGAAGCTCCTTTAGAATAAGAACTAAATGATGATACCCTAAGGGAAGAGCTCGACCTGGTAGAGGAAATTTGATCAGGAGCAGCTCTTCGCGAAGCGACGCTGAAATAGAAGATAGCCCTTCGCCATTACAACAGTCATAAAACGCGAATTCCAGGTCGACAACCTAGTCTTATGGAGAAATCAGAAAGATTCCCGTGAAGGGAAGCTGGCCGCGAATTGGGAAGGACCGTATCGCATCCACGGAGCTACGGGCACCGGGGCATACTAACTCGAACGCCTAAATGGAGAACCGCTACCTCGACCATTGAACGCTACAAAGTTGAAACAATATTACAGCTAAATCCTTGTCAAGCGACGAGCATTAATAGTCGTATGGTCGTCTCCAACATACGACAAGACGCGCTCGACCACTGAGGCATGTCGCGGTACGGACATGGCCTCCAAGTTGTAATGAAAGGCGGGTTTGTTGTTTATATCTCGAGCAGAACTTTATCCTGACATGGACACCTCGATTGAGCTCTGCTGTTGAAGTACCCAACATGTAGAACACTTAGCTCGCGATGGGTAGTTGACACCACGAAGTTAACATCCGACCGTGATCTTGCGTTTGTCCCACAGATTCCTACACCAACTCCTCGACACACACCAACATGTACTGACCACAACCAAGGTCGAGCACAAGTATCCACTCATGAAACCATAAACTTTCATAAGATAAACAAGTCACACACTATGACAAGCAATATTTAACAAACATCACACAAAGGCATAAAAACAAACTACTTGATTAATAAATGTAGACCACGAGGGCCGATGTTGTATGATTATTACGAATATTATGGGAACGCAAGCCCCGAATACATCAAAGAAACACTAATCACTCCACGGAGTGCTCACTTCAATTTCTACCTCGGAAGAATCAGGGGGAGGAACCACCCTGCCATCAATTACTTTAGACAAAATTTGGGTGCCATCGGTGTTGAGCCCTAGATTTAATATGGGCAGTTGAACCAATGCGGTCTTGAAGCCGTCAGTAAAAGCATCGATGCAATATGACTCGAGGACCTGAACCCGAGCAACAAGCTCCACACGGGTTTACAAGTCAGCCATTCCCTTGGGCTCTCCTTCCATGGGCAGCATGGTGGCCTTTAAATCAATAATCTCTTTCTCCAGGCGTTCCCTCTTGAGCAACAGGGAATCCCTTTCCTCGCAGGCTTTGACCACTTTTTCCTTCTCCCTTGCCAACTCATCAGCCTGCCCTCGAAACATCTCCTCGCTTCGCTCGAGGGAGGTTTTTAACTTCTTCGTCTTCGCCTGAAGAGCCACCTTCACTGACTCCAATTCCCTCACCAGGCCAGAAGATCCAGCTCCATCACCTGCAAGGACGACAACCATCTACGCGGCCTTCATCAGGCCGACCATGCCAGAAGCCAGGTAAAGGAAAACCTTCGAAGAAATCCTTTTTGACGAAGCAAAGGGGAAGGGTGAAGGACCTAGCAGCCCGAGAAGTTACCCCCTCATCAGTCACATCTACAAATCCACCTCCAGGGAGACTTTTCTTCTTACTTAACACGGTCGCGTGCTACACAACATCACGAGTACTTGACGACCCGCTCGACCCATCCCTGGTCGGCTCTGAGACTGAACCAAGGCGTGTGGAATGGTGCGGCTTCACCAACCTTTTGTGATTCTTCTTCTCCTGGGTCAACTTCATAAGTCATTCACGACGCTCGGCCATGTTACCTGCAAAAACAAAGACAACAATCTCGAGTCAGCCTCGTCAGAAGGACATATCAAAGATAAATCAAGAAGGAAAAATACAATAAAATCACGCGGTCAGAAACCTAGAAAGTTCACGGCTTGCCCGTAGGTACGACACTCAACGAGCGCCTTAGTGTTGATAGGGTGCGCCTCAAACATAGGTTCTCCATATTTATCGAGAATGTCATCTCCTTCCCTCGCGACCCACCTCGAGGGAAAGAACCCGTCAGAGAAACAATTGAGAACACCGAAAGCCTCTTCGTCCTTGATACTCATGCTGCCAGCGGGGGTATGGTAATGGGCGGGACTATGCTCGTAGTGGCCCGAGCACCAGTGGATAGGGAATTTCGAGAGTCTACCAATCTCTAGGTTCCCATCCCTGTCGTAGCACACCTCTCCATCTTCATCCATGATGGAAACTGGGTCGAACACAACATCCACAACCGCCTGAGATGAAGGCTGCACGATATACCATTTATCCTTGAATTCACGAACATAATCCATGTACATCCGAGACAGCCTCTTCGACTGTTTGAAAGAAACCCAGCTGTGTTTGCCACCCCTTGAATGTCGTTGGAGATGGAAAACATGAAGAAAAAAAAAGGGAATTTTCGCCCTGATCCTCAAGAACCGGCAAGTTATTTCAAAAGCTCGGAAAAAGGCGATCGCGTTGGGGTGTAGTTGAGAAGGCACCAAGTTCAAGTGGTTAAACACACCCATCTGAAAATCGCTAAAGGGAATACGGAGCCCCAAATCTCTGAATACGACCTAATACATAGGGAAGCGATCCTCCTCGAATTCCGAGCATATCCTGGCCATAGACATCGGTCTCAGGATCGTAAAATTGCGATAGAAACCTTCTTGGTCGCTGCCGTACTCAACAACAGTATATGCTTCCCTTCTAGTATAACTGAAGACCGAGGCTATCCCCCGAGGTCCTGGCCCGACCCAGGACAGTGATGGGTCGTCGACTGTGTTGACCAAATGGACGCTCTTGTCGGCTGCGCTTGTCTCTCTGACCTCAATATGCTCGAATGACTCGGGGGTTTCGGCCATTTCACCTGTAAAGCAGAGGAAATCCGTGAATTTGATAGCTAAATTAAATCCACCCTTCCACCGCAACACATGTGAAAGGGGATAGCTACGCCCAAGCCAGATCGAAGACCTTCGTGCAGTGAGAAACAAACACGATTAATGTAACACCCCGATTATACCCCAATCATTAAATATAATAATCAGAGTTACATAATTCACAGCCAAACCAGGATGCTACAATTATAGCTTAAAAACCATTGCATTCAACATGGATACATAACACTTTAAAACTTCGGATGAACCAACAATAAATTAATCTTTTAAACCAACAATTTGAATAACTACGCAACGGAATCGTAATAACATCTTTGTCCAACGTTAAAGCAACTTTAAAATAACAAGTACTCAACAACAACCAACTTAAAGTTCAACAACTGAAATAACAATAAAACATCAAGCGTTCATCCCCCCGAGTGTTACGTATCAGAACAAAGACACTGACTCGAACTACTGAAGATATACCGCCTTCACTTTGGGTTACTTGCACGTTACCAACATGGGATGACATTCAAACAAAAGAGGTGAGATATCAAAAAATATAAAAGAATGTATGATAAATACTACATTAGAATCACCACTTCTTAAGTTTTAACATCATAACCATAATCAAATCAATCGTACAACGACTCAGGATGCAATACATGATGCAATTCATCTTTATGTAAATACCTGTGGTACCAGTGGAGTAGAACTCTCATCTTAAAAATATACCAATAAATAGAGACATCAACAATGCATAAGCCTTCTTCGCAGTTTTCGAATCTAGGCCATCACAGAGTATACAAATGTATGTGACTCAATGAATGCACTATCACATACTCACAACAATCATCATTCATCGCAAGGCATGAGCCCACATCGCCATTATTACCAGTAAATAGAGGTAATTCATCACCATTTAAATTTTCCTGCAACTTCGCATTATCAACAAGGATTCACGGTGGCAATCACAACAACAAGACAACTCAACATAAATCAACCATGGCCATAAGCCTAACAATTCCATACCACCGTATCGACTAAAATATACTGCAAATATCTCGTAAAGTTATTCGAACAATTCAACTATACCGGCTTAATAATTATATGCTAAAATTACTAGTCTTTCTTCTTTGTACTACTATTATCAAACCCACACTTTACTCTTCTAATTAAATAAACCTGCTACTAATTTATTGTTGCAGTTAATATAAATTGGTTACTAATGGCTCTGTTATTTAATACCAACTCTGCTATATTAATATTGTTATGCTACTAAAATTATCTATACTTCCAGCACTTAATCAAAACTCCATTGATTTATTCACACTATAATCAAACTAAGTAATTAAATTATAGTTCCTAATTAATATGTTACTAATTTACTAAAAATTACTGAAATAATTAATAAAAGAAATCATTAATTTAATACTAAAAATTGCTACACAAAAAGTACTACTGGGACCCTTTCCTATCTTTGTCCCCCTCGCCACAATAAGGTGTGCCTAGCAGCACACTCCCCTTCCTCTCTCATGTGCCACTCGACACACATCCTCCCTCTCTCATCATGTGTCACTCGGTACATTCACACACACACGGTGCCGCTCGGCACCCCTTTCCCTGTCGGGCGTCACCTTTCGAGTGCCTCTTGGCACACTTCTTCCAGTACCTGTTTTCTACATAAATTTCTTCAGAAAATTCTTAATAACAATCACATATACCAACACTTTAATTACTACAACACCAAATTTGCACAGAAGCAATTCATCACCGAAACAGCAACCTAAACAAATGAAATTAACAACAATACTTTCAACACAATTAACAGGATTTAACAATATTATTTCCGTTTATACAACCCAATTCCACGTATCATTTATCAAACAACCCATTATAGAGTCAGAACCCCTCCCTTACCTTGGATTGAAGGTCGCTCTATGATTTTTCTGGTCGAATCCCGATTTGTCTATTCTCCTTATTCCTCTTCTTTGCAAATTCCCCTTCCTATAACTTCTACGATCAATCTTCCAATTCTTTATTCTCCAAATAACCTAATTTCTATTATTACTACCAATCTAGCCCAATCACTAATACCAATAATTCCAACATTTATTATTATTAATCAATTAATTAATTAATTAATAGTAATCTAACAACTTATACCGATGATTCTCAATATACCATAACTTCGACAAATAATCCGAAAATAATTTAATTAAATAATTAATTAAATCAACGAGCGTTACAACTAATAAGCGCCACGAGGAACTGATACACGCCTCGTTCAACCGCCTGACAGGGACGAAGACAACAAATATTCATAAGCATACCGCGATTATGGGATAAACCCTCCGAGCAAATTCATGAATCCTACGGAGAATATGTGAATTTTCCAGGCAAATACATGAATTCTACAAAGAACAGATGAATTTCACGGGAAAATTCCTATTACGAGTAGATGTATGAAAACTCCAAGATAAAACCCTCGGGATAGTGAAATCCATCAAAGATTTATCAAAAAGCAATAGTAAATAACAATCAGTACTGGAAAACACTTACTTGATCAAGGAATGTGGAAAGTCCGTGGCGGAGGTTGCGACGCTGTTTGTGGTGGAATGAAATAACAAACGGTGTAAAACCAAATGCGACAGAGAGAAAGGAGAGAGCGGGAATTGGAATGTGACAAATGAGCCTTGAGGCACTATTTATAGGGATGACATAGAATACGAAGCGTCACATCGGACAACACACAAATCTCCTTTCTCCTCGCCGCCTGTGCGCTCGGGTCATGATGACCCCTACTCCCTAGGCCATCATTTCTATCCCAAAGGCCACGCCATGTGGCTACCTCCTGCGAACTTTCTTCTCCTTGCGAGTCGAGGAACGACTGAATTGTTCCACGTGAAGCCAATTCCAACCCCTGCTCGAGTGGCCACACGTACCGACGACCTCCTCCTTTGACGCAATGGAGGATCCCCGATTAAATTATGCTCACCATAAGGAGAAGTTGGACTTAAGTCATCACTCCTTCACCAGGAGCAACGACTTGTGAGGATCCTGTTCTGGACTGGGCCTGCACTTGGCCCAAAACCTCATACAAGGCCCAATCTGAATGTGCTACGTGGGATAGACTGCTAACGACGACTGCCTCGACTGGCTCGGGCAGTAATCTCGTTCTTCTGGTCGACATGGCTTTGCCTTATAGGGACAACCCCGGGACTGGAGAGGAGGGCGAAGACGATCAGAAGGACCTCACAAGCATACCTCACTCTTCTTGTTGACCAGGACAAGTCTTCTGGGGACAATTGCGCAACTTGCGGGGATAGTCCACGACGGACAGAAATACCTCGCGAGTATCCTCCTCGTAGGGCTGACTCTCAACACCTCTGAATATCACGTAGGACTTGACAATCTCCACTTTGTGCCTTCTTGTTCAGTCCAACGATGAGGATCTTGACCCAACGATGGGGGCTATAAATAGCCTCTCACTTGAAAGGGTCAGATATTCAATCTCACATTCTACTCTCACACTTGCTTGCATAACTCTAAACATCACTTTAGCATCAGAGTGTCTTGCATGTATCTCTCCACTTTACATTCAACCACTGCTCGGCTCGAAGCCTGTGGACTTTGATAATCCCTTTTGTCTATACATCTAATTCATCTTGGGTTTGCACTCAACTTCTCTATCTTCCACTATGAGATAATGAACTCTCTTGACAGACAAGTTAGTTATACTCTTTATAGACATATAGGCAACATACATTACTTCATAAGTTGATTTAGACATTAAAGATTCTAATAAAAATATTGAATTTATGTGCTCCAAACTTAATTAACATAAATATTAAAACATGTGGTATTTAGATTAGCTATGTGTGTAAGAATGAAAGATAATATACTTTTAGAGTATCATATACAGGTTTTTGAAATAAATAAAGTAAAAACAAGTTGATATTTTTTATAATTAAAAATGAAAACAAATAATGTTGTCTCACAGGAAACTTGCTCTTAGATATTGTCTCTAATAAAAGTAATGTGTACTTCTCATTACAAATATAAACTTCTTTGCAAAAACAAGATAGTTAGCGAAGTGCACTAAATTTGATTTTCAAATCTACATGCGTGGGAATGAATTTCAGAAGAAAGAGTAACACATTTCTTACCATTTTACAGGCAAACCAAAACATCTTCCAGCATGTGTTTGTGATAATATAGATAAATAAAAATATAGTTGGCAAAAAACAAAATGTATAATCAATAACCAGTTTATCAGTAGTCTATAAGAATACAACTTCATGTTACTTTTATCAACTATGAAATCATAAAAAATATTGTTTCTTTGTTGAGTAAACAAAATAAGTTGATGATGAACAATCAAACACAATACATAGCTAATAACCAATGACCGTGTGTTTCAAGATTCATACTAGTATTCAACGTTAATTAGAAGCCACATACATCAGACTTGTTTGAGTTTCTTTAATTATCTTATTTTGACTAATCCACTTTTTCTTGTGAGTGTTTCTCTGTTATTTTTGTTTGTGATGGGGACTGTAAGAAATTTTCAAAGGATTTCATTAAAAGAGAATAGAGACAAGATTCGAACACGCAAACCATTGCAACATTTTTCAAACAAATTGAACGTTATAGAAGTATAATGGTTCATTATAGATGCAGAATTTAATACAAAAGCTACACAATTAAATTTATATGATTTCAAATTATGACTTTTATGATTAATTTGTGGATGTAATTTTGGTGGAGAGATAAACATTCATGTTTGTTTAGGAAGATATATAAAGATCATCTGAAAATTTATTATGACGTATATGGACTTATGAATTTTGAATATAATGTAACTATTGAATAATCAAGATGTAAAATTTTGAGATTCTTATTACGGAGGATATGGAATTTGAGATTTCCACAAATTAAGAACCTCGTGAAGAAGGTTCTCCACGGATTACTGAAACACAAATCAAAAGTTCTTCACGGATTGTTGAAATATATCGTAAACTAAAGATAAGCTAGAGAGTCTGAAATGCTAAAGATCTAGGACTAGGAAAAAAAATCACTTTTCAACTTATTTCTCTTGTGTAGAAGCAAATAGTGAAAGCTTCTTTAGTAAGATTCCTATTATTCTTCAAGTGGAAGATGGTCCTAAGATTTACAAGGAATAACTTCAAAGGACTCATCCTTTTGGCATGATGTTATTCAAGACGAAATAAATTCGATAATGTCAAATCATACTTGGAAACTTGTTAATCTATCTAAAGAATCAAGACTCATTCGATGTAAGTGGATGTTTAGAAGGAAGTATCATCGTGATGGTACACTAAACACCTACAACGATAGATTAGAAACTAATAGTTTTAGACAAACAAATGTGTTGATTATTTCAACAGATATGCATCGCTGTCAAGGACAACGAAAATTAAAAGTAATGTATGCATTAGTTTCTTTGCATAACCTTATAGTTCATTAAATAGATGTCTAAACGATATTCATAAATGAAAATCTCGATGACGAGATTTACATAGAGAAACCATAAAGTTATTTATGTGCTTCCTAGTAATGAACAAAAGGTGTGGAAGCTTGTCAAGTATTTGTATGGATTAAAACAAGCACTCAAACAATGACATCAAAAGTTTGACTTTATCATTGCAATATTCACAACTTAGGGGGACATTTTTCAATCATTATCAAAATAATAATTCAAAGAGTTTATCATCATTAAAAGGGGGAGATTATGAAGATTACATTGTATATCTAGTTCAACTTTTATGAAGAAAAATATTATCAAAGGAGAAAAGAATCAAAAGTGTCATGCACATCAGTGATGAAGTTGATCAAGAAGGTTTATCATAGATATTCAAGTGAATATTTGAGAGAAGTTAGCATAACTAAGGTACTCATTGTAATTCATACTATACTACTTTAAATTTCCCAGAATATCATCACTCACTTCATCTAAAACCTTATTGCATCATCATACATCATCTAAAATCTTTCTTCATCTAATTCTTTAGACAAATGTCTGTACACGAAGTGATGTGTATACCCCTTATTTTATTGAAATACAAAGTTTCTTATTTTATATTGTTTTTGTTTCAATCTATAAGTACAAATTTTTAACGAATTCTGAATATGATTCATCATTATCACTGTCAAACTTGAAGAAGAACAAATATTAGATTTTTGTTGCATACACGTTGCTTTTCAAATTCAATTGTTTTTGCGTGCAATATTTTCTCAATGACTTTTGCATGCATTTGTTTTTTATATAAAATTAACAAAAAGTTAGATAAATAGAATAAATTATTAGTTACAATATAAGAGATTATGTATTCAAGCTTTATTAAGTTTCAATATATTTAATCCAAATGCTTTCATTATATATGTTTAAGTTTTACTATGTAGTATCCGATATATGTGCGTGTGTGCGTGTGTGCGTGCATACGTGTGTGTGTGTGTGTGTGTGTGTGTGTGTGTGTGTGTGTGTGTGTGTGTGTGTGTGTGTGTGGAGGATTTCTTGTGGATTTATGTGTTGGTAATATCTTAAACGTTGTTACTTTATAAATAGACGACAAAGATTCGTTTGTAGACAAAACTAAGTTACTTTTCCTTTCGGTTGTTTAGTAACACCGAAGTAATAGGTTATTTATTTTTAAAATAAAAATAAAATCAAATGAAAACTTTTTTCCACGGTGGCTAAAAAATGGTGAATACAATAAAATTGAAAGTAAAATGTATTGTTTCATTTTTAATTTTTTTTATCATTCACCAATTTCTTGGTGTGTTGCAATATTCAAACAAAAGACTATAATTAAAACAAAATTTTCAAGATCATGTGAGATAGATTGCAAGAGGTGAAAACAATAACAACAACACTATTATATGAGATGGATTGTAAGAACAGTAAAATGTTTTGTTCAAGGTTTGTAAAATTAGTTTCACCAAAGCATGTATGTAAAAACAATACACAATCTTGAAAGATTTCTTAACTAATTAAGAAAACTTGAATATTTTACTCTTTTCCAGCCCATCTAAAAGAAAGATGTTTATGAGTTTGGAGCAGTTGTAGAAGAGTTAGATTTAGAATAAAATTCGATGAACAAATGCTTTTATAGGAAAATTTGGATATCAAATCCCTTGGTTACTAGTGTAGTCAAAAGAATAGATAATTTACTTTTAAAATAAAAAATAAAAAATAAAAAAAGACGTCACTTTTAAAGAAATAAAAACATAAATTGTAGTTGTTGGAATTTAAAGCATGCCCCCGTAATTATTTTTCTCCTCAATCATCTATTCCAACCTAGGGAATAAATGGTATTTTAAAAAAAATCACGGTGCATCCAGGAATTATACCTCAATTATTTATTGGTTGGGGTGAAAGCTTTCTCAAAAATGCATTATTTGTAGTAGTGAAACCATATTATTCACATGAGCCAAATTTAATGGATTAATTAAAATAATCCAATAGTCTCCCACTTGGCTCATGTGGTGCCTTTGATGTTTCAATCTTATACAATAATTGTGCACCATTCATTAAAAGCATCAAGTTATCATATTTAATAAACTCAAATGATCGAATCATGACAATCACAAGTTATCCATCAACATGATATAGTTCCATAATTTTGGATCTTTTTTCCTTTCTTTGAATCATTTGCCTTACTTCTAAGTTCAGGAATTTATCTTGAGTAGGCATCCAAGAAATTTGGAACATCCGCTTGTAAATGGACCCTTCAATATTCTTATAATGACACATATTTTCGGATAACTATCATGTAAATAGAGTATCATAGATAAGTACATGTGTTTTGAAGGGAGATTCTTGATCATTCTTCCTAAAATAATTAATTTGGTTCCTGAGTTGTGTCGTTTTACTTGGCGAAAGACGTCTAGCTAGGAACAGTGTTTTAAACTCATTTCATGTTGTTATGGAATTGTATGGAAGGGACTACAACCATGTTCTGGCTCTATCCCTAAAGTAAAACGAAAAAGTCTCAATCGAATGGCGAATAGACCTAATCTATTACATTTAAGAGTATCACGAAACCCAACAAAAATTGACAAATGTAAATTTATATCCTCCGTCGGAGAATCAGAAAACTTGTTCAGTTGTATCATGTGTAACACCCCGATTTCATTGAATTATTTTTTAAAATTTATTAGATGGTGTGATGTACTTGTTCATGTTAGTGAATCTTTTGTTGTGTTGTGATGCATTTGTTGAGAATTAGAGACCTTAGAAATTATTGGAGTTAAGATGATAAAGGTGTATGACCAAAAGCGGAGAAACATAAGGTGTAGAGAGATAAATGGTTTATTGGTATTATTGGAATTAAAATATTAGATTTAATACTATAGTATAATAATTAAATAAAAATTATTAATAGAATAATATAATTATTATTTATTTAATTGGGAAGGGCAAGGTTGGTATTATGATTTAGAGGTCCTAAGATCAATGTTGGAATAAAATAGAGTTGAGAATAGAGAAGAGAAAAACAACGTAGAAAACAAAGAAAGGTTTATAAAAGAGAGAAGAAGAGAAACATGCTAGGGCGGGAAGTTTCACCGTAAGAGAGTCAAGAACCGGAAAATCCAAGTTAAGGGTGAGATTATAACACTATAATGGGTTTCATAACAATGGTGCATGGTAGTGATTAGGTTCCATGATTGTGTATTCTTGATTCTCCCTATTTTGCTTTATGGAGTTTTACCCATTAATGAATTTCTTTGATGAATTTCGTGTGTAATTGGTGAAATTTGATGATGTAAATTGAATGGAATTGATAGGCAATGTAAGTGAATAATTCGTATGATTAAAAGACACTGTTTGAAAAATTGGGAGTTGGGGTTTTGAAACAATGATTTTTTTCGTATTCAGAAAAATTGTAGATTTTAGAACTCTGCATCAGGTGTAACCGATTACTGACTGGGTGGTAATCGATTACTCTGCAAATTTGGGTGAAATAGGCAAAAATGAGAAGGTGTAATTGGTTCTTGAATGGGTGGTAATCGGTTACCCAACAGGACAAAAGCGTGATATCTTGAGTTACAGGGGTGTAACCGGTTACCCTCTTGACAGTAACTGGTTACACTGAAACTGTCAGATTTTTTAAAAATTGTAAATTTCATAACTTTTGCCTCGCGTGTCTGTTTGACGCGCCATTTGGAACGATGAAAATAAATTGGAACACATTAGACAATTATTTGAACAACATTGATGCCTATCTGTGTATATTCCTGAATAATGTGATATAATTAATGTTCCGATTGAGTATGATGATGTTGTATGAATGGTTTGATTGTTTTGTGTGATGTACTTCATGATAATGATGATGACGATGATCTGTATTTGCATGACATTGATGAGTAGAAATATCAATGTATTTTATGTTGTTGCATGTTAATGTCGCATGCATTCATGATAAGAGCTTATGCTCAGTAAGATGGCCTATATTGGCGAGAGATGACCTATATTGGTGTGAAGATGAGGGCTTATGCCCTGTTGCTTCCCTAGTTGGCATTATAATAAGGGCTTATGTCTTGTTGGTACCACATGCATTGAGTCAATGTCGGTCTCATTGCATAGCATTATTACTAATAACTTGATATTTTCTTTGTTGATAAAGAATGAGTTATATCATGATGAATGTTACATGTTGTTTATATTTTTTTATGATACGTTGATGTACCTTATGGTACGATGAATGAAGTGCATGTGTGAGGTAAAGAAGTATGATCATGTGTACTTGAATTGTTATCTATTAATTATTATTCTTTCTTTTATATTGTTACGATATCTCACCCCTTCTGTTTGAATGTTACCTCTACATGGGTAATATGCAGATAATCAGGAGTAGTCCAATTCGTGGAGTCTAGAATAGGTTGCTCTTCTTATTTTTTAGTTGGTGTCAGTGCTCTGATACGTAACACCGAAGGGATGAACGCTTGCTTATTTTGTTATTTCGTTGTTTTGTTTTGGTAATTGTGTTTGAGTATTATAAACTCCCATTTATTTAATTAAATGTTGTTTGATGCTGGTTAAAGATGTTTTAATGATAACCTTGAATTCTTTCCGTTGCGTTAATAAAGTTGAAATTGAGAACTATGTTGAAAAGTGTTGTCGGTTCATCTGAAAAATGTGTTATGTATCAGTTCAATTATGCACGAGTAGGTTTTTGATATGTTGTAAAATGTGGCATCTTATTCTTGATTATTTGTGTTATAAATTAATTTACTTTGATTTTTATTAATTTACCGACGGGAAAATAGGGTGTTACACCATGTGCATGCAAGTATTATAAAAGAAGTAATCTAAAATGATAAATCTCATGAACAATAAGAAAATTCTTAGCCTTGACGATGAATTGGATTTGATGATGACACCACTTGGTTTGGGTTTGATGATAAAAATATTTAAAGTCAAGCAATTGCTAAAGCTATCTCAAGCGGTCAGAGATGAATAAGGTGGTTGATTAAATTATTCCTCCTAATCAAGATAAAGAATTAAGGCTTATAATAACTGAAGCTATCTTTACAACTCTCAGATGATGGTGATTAACTTAAATAAGTATCAAGTCTCATCCAATTGAAGATTTAACTGAAATTCTTATTTGATTGGTATACCTGACAAAAAATTTTGAAGCTTCAGAGTGTGAAAGAAAGGAAGTCTGAAAGCTCGCATCATCGTGTCCAAGTGATTAGTATATTGTAATGACACGAGGGCATTTCTAGAAGTGTTATGAATTACACTCACACACACTAAAAACTATTTTTAAAGTCTCTCTTTTTCAATTAAAATCACCAAAAATATTTTTGGAGTCTAGCTAGTTGACTAGGAATTTGTTCAATTGGTTAAAAGACTTTTTTTTAACTATCTAATATATTAGATAATTGATCTAATAAATCAGGTAAGGGGAAATTAAGCCTATAATCGATCGTGACATGTCTTAATGAATGGTAATGACTCTCTATCAAAACCTTCTAATTTTGGTCGCAATATTCTATTATTACAAGTACCTAACCAATTAGCTAATTGATTAGGTCATTTATTTGACTCATGGATTATTTCTAAAATTACACCATTTCTTGGCCTATAAATTGATAGGCTTTATACCATTACAAATCATCCAAAAAATGTGAAGCATCTCACTTCTCTTCTCTCTCTCTCTCTCTCTCTCTCAATCATTTTCATTTTTGTACATATTTTAGCCATAGTGATTTGAGAGTATTCTTGAGTTTAAGTGAAGAATTTGTTCTAGATGAGAGTATTATTGTAAATTTACAAAGAATAATTTTCTATGGTGTAAATCATTCTTTCTTAGAAAGTAATTATTTGTGTTTAGAGCTAAAATTGTGTAAAATATCTTTTGGGGATTAGTATAAGTCTTTGTTTAGTCTTTGAGCTCCGCCATTAAAGAAAAGCTCTCTCTTGAACTCGGGTCAAATAACTAAAGAAAAGTCTTCACAAAGGTTCTTGAGCTCAGTTTGGTTAAAAACTCTATCAATTTGAGATCAACCTTGTATAAAATTTCACTCGATTTCTGAGTTCAACCTGTGTAAAAGCTCAATAGATTTGAGATCGGTCTGGTAAAAATTTTAGTTCGGTTCGTGATCAACATGTGTAAAACCTCTATTTAATTTAGATGATTGATAAGTGGAAAAATATGGTACATAGACACATGTAAATTATTGCACTTATTAACTTATTTTACAAGTTAATAGTATAAAAACTCCATATTTGATGTAAATACCACTTGTGTGAGGATAACAATTGATTTATGCCTTTTTACCCTAGTCTAACTCATTTTTGTAGGTATTTTTTTAAGACAAGAGTTTGGTCAGCAAAACAAAAAGATAATTTTCAACAATGGAGCTAAGTGAGATCCAAGCGACCACCAAGCGAGCAAAACAAGAAAAAACCAGAGAGTTGCACTCCTAGCGCACCTGAATTGGGAAAAGAAATAAAATTTCAGAAAGTTGTACTCCAAGCATGCTTGTAGCGAGAGCTCACTCAACACGGCTTTCTAGGGCTAAACGAGGTAAGGCGGTTTAGGATTCCGTATCAAATAGCTTCACGGTGAAGAAAGGTGGTTGTGTTGAGTGAGATTGGACATGGCTGAGCGAGTGTGTGATTCCAGGATCGGAATAAATACCATTCTGAATGAGAAATTAGGACGACTTCTTACCATTTTTTAGAGAGAAATTCAGAACTTCAGGAATCTACGGTGGATCTGCAATAATCATACAGAAATCAAGATTGAGGCTCATTCATCTCTATTCTCTTCACTTGTACCAAGCTACCATGACAATGAGTAGCTAACTTATCTCTTATTGGGATTAGATGTAATTAATTGTAATCGTATGTATCTCTTCTGATCATTTTTATATGAACCACTTATAAATCAATATTGATGTTATCTTTGTTTACATGTTAACTTTAAGGATATGAATTGCTATTGAGAAATACCATTCGAATATCGACCTAAGATAATCACCTATTAAAATCTAAATTCTAGAGATAGATTTGGATTTGATATTCACTACTTGTATCGATTCTTAACGCTACCACATTTAATAGGTTGAGAAATAGTAGATTAAAAAATATGGTAGAATTCACATCATTGTTTAGACATAAACGATGCTGTGAGCGATACGTGATAATATTGAATAATAATTAGGATTCATATAATTGATTAGTAGAATACATGTGAAATAGCTTAATAAATCCAATTCCGACAAGTTTATCCACATGTGGTTTTCTTAATATTTACTATTTTCACATTCTTTTTAATTTCCGCAATCAAATATATTGAAACCCCTTCACTTAAAATCTTATTAACTATTGAACGATATTAATAACACACTAATCCATGTGGATACGATAACAAGAATACTTACTTTTGATTCTACACATCAATGATAGCCAATTGAAAACTCCATCTTAGGTCGAGATCAACTTATGCAAAATCTCAGTTTTGGTTAGAGACTAACCACTAGAAGCTTTGTTTGTTTGCCGTAAACACTAACTATTTCATTCCTCAATTTGTTGTTTTGGTTAGGATTTAATATGAAAATTTATTTCTTTTTTTAAGGGGGATCGTGAGCTTAACCTTCTAAAAGATCTCAAACATTATCGGTTACTCTCATGATCGATTCTTAGGGAGAGGAGTATGTCACTTCATTAAGACCAAACCTATATAAATCTCTAGTATCATCTATCTTTCCTTAACTCTTTTAATTTTCACTTAATTTCTTTACCTTGATTTTCTATTACTCGAACGTTTTTAATCAATTGTTTTTGAACTCTAATTTAAAAAATGATTTTTTTTTAAACTATCATTTTTCAAACCTCCCCAATTCATTCTCTCTCTTTTGTGTATTGAATCACATGTTGAACATATTTGGAGAGGCTACCTAAATTATAGGAGATCCACTAATAATTATTATGTGTTTTTTAGTGATACCTTACTCCTTCGGTTCTCCAAACACCAACCCAAATTATCTTGCTATTGTGCTTAGAACGAATATTGCGGTGTTGTAAATGTGGTGTCTAAATCTTGTTTATTATGTAACGTGTAATTGTATTCTCGATTCACAAAGCTACCATAATATATTGTGATAACGCCAACATAATACATCTTTCCGATAATCAACTTCTGCATTAATGGACCAAACACATGGATATGGACATTCAATTCGTCCGGAAAAAAGTGATTTGTGACTTATGCCCCCTCACCTCATTAAATTACATACTCTCTCCATTATCTTTTATAAGAAAATTTTAACTTTTTAGATTAATTTAATAATTGATGTATCTAATTTATATATAATCTAAATACATTATTTATTCAATAAATCTAAAAAGTCAATTTTTTTTATAAAAGAGAATGGAGGGAGTACATATTAACCAAAGTCTTTTCTTGGCAGTCTTTCAGTATTGCAGTCTCAACATATGGCATCCTCCCACTAAGACAGTGGATGTGTGTTATGATATATTACTACTATTGATATAAATATTGTTTTCATGTGCATTTATTAGATAGAATTAGTCAATAATCAAAAAGATTACAAGTATTTATAAGTCATGATAAGTATAATTTATTTCCATCCTTAACGGACGAATTCATGAACATAAGACATTTAGTCAATCGTAATGATCCCTACTTATGTTTCTTAGTTAATTTAGAGGGAAATAATGATGCAATAAATACATTTGGGTTTTTCAATGAAAGCAGCCGCTATTCTTTTTCAAAAAATTGAGAGAATTTCTTTTTATATTTGGTGCATATTTTCAGTATTTATGGTGAAAATTTTAAAATATCCTCAGAATTTGAAAGTGTATTTTCGAACGGATCACTAACGTGAATTATTAAATTTACTTCAGATATGTATATCCAAAGTCACATGTTAGACATTTTCGGAAATGCATATCCGAAAATATTCCTGGGCAGAACAAAAATTTAACATAATTCATAACATTCATTCAACATAATTCAAACAAGTTACATAAATAGTTATGCAGAAAATTAAAGTTACGTAATGTTATAAACGGATAGTTGAGGACGCCGCAACATCTTGATAACATCTTCGGCCGATTTTTGAAGCTTCACATTCATCTCAATCGGATTCTTAGGAGAGTAGTGTTGAAACATACCCCACATAACATCTAAACCGTCGTCGTTCTTGAGCTGAAACGGGGTAAACTTTATGTTTTCTTCAGTGTCAATAAAAGGTGAAGGATACTCAAGCTTGAATACCTTTCGATTCTCTGGATATTGCAAGAGAGAATGCAGTATGATAATGAGCTCGGCGAACGGCGTGTCTTGCGAGAATCTGAATTGAAGTGGCGACTGCACACCACTGAAGTAGACAAAAGCAAGGTGTGGATATGTTAGTGTCATTTCTGGTTGTGGTATGTGATTGATAAAGAAATGAAATGGAAGATCCAATTTATAGATTCTTTAGAGAAATATGGACCAAAGAAATCTTATCAGGACATATTTCGAAAATACACTTCCGAATTCTCCCTATTTTTATCAAAACATGGGTTTTCGGATATACACATCCGAAGACACCATGATTTTTTATAAAAATAAGAGGTGAATTTGGAAGTTCATATCCGAAATATGTCATGTGTTGTCTTTTTTAAATTGAAGGTTAATTTGGAAGTGCACGTCCGAATTAAGCAGAACCAAAACTCAGAATCATTATTATGTACAAAAGTGCATGAAAAAATAAACAACTGTAACACTAAATATAGATAATATGTTATATAAGTATTGAAAAGTATAGATTTTACAGTGTGTACGAAAATACATTTAAAAAATGGTTCGATTAAACATTCAAAAAATTGTTCGATTACAATCTAAAATGCTGATAAGTGGAAATTGTAGCTATTTTTGTATATACTTTTTGTTGCACTTATCGACTTTTTGTTGTTAATATCGTTGAATAAACCCGATATTTGTGTAAATACATTTAGTTTGTGTTTATTTGTGTTTTTGTGTACATAGGATACCGTTTATATTTTTCCATTCATTTTGTAGGTATTGATGCGTATTTGGAGCATGAGCAATAAAGTATCGAAGACACGACTCCAAACGTGTAATTTTAAGCAACTCGTCAACGAATAAGACTCAATTAAAGAATTAAAAATCATCAATTTGGTTTATATTTTGTCATTTTTAGAAAGATCGTCGAATAATTTTTCCAATGCTTTGAACCGGGCGCTAATCGGAGTTACGATTCAAAAGTTATGGCCGAAACAGTGCAGAATACTGTGTTGGTTTTTCAACTTACTGTCAGCTGTCGCCGAGCGATGCTTTTTGGTCGTCGGGCGATACTGGACAGTCAGAAATGCGTATTTAGGGTCAAAAACACATTTTTTAGGATATGTTTAGGGTAGTTTTGGTCCCAATTCATTAAACCTCCATTTTTGGTCTTGAGAAGCTATAAAACAACATTGGAACTTGCATCTTGATGATCTGGAGTCGGATTTCTCATCAATCGGCGTTGACAATCCGTGATATGTTTGATCTTTCTCCATTTCTTCTCTATGTATTTCTCTATTTGTTGGATATGTTTTAATATTTACTTTGAATATATGTATATTTGTTGATCATGGTATTGTATAAAGCTTGTTTTACAAATCAATCTTGATGTCTTCTTTGATCTTTTTGCTTTATGTTTGGATTTGGGTTGTTATAGACATATACCTCACAAATCTTGATTAAGGATGGATATCTATTAGTTTCTAGATTCTAGATATAGATTTAGAGCTAATATTCACTGTGGGTGCTAAATCTTAATGCCTCTGTGTTGTTGTAGTGTGCAAGACATTGCCGATAGAGTAACACGGTTGGTCTCGCGACTTGGAGTTAGACATAACCTTCATTGTGAGTACATCTCGTGGTGCCCGTGTTGATTTTGATGAGTACAATAGGTTTAGTGCAATTGATCAATTGGTTTAAGTTTTTGACGAGTAATATAAATTCTTGCCTGTTAGGCTTCTCCTTTCTATTTAATATATTTATTTTTTGTCAATAGGTTTTACCCTTTCCTTACAAACAAACCTATTTCGTCCTCAAACTCATTAACAAATAATTTGTCGAATGACAATTCAATAACCAATCTCTATGGACACGATAAATTCCCGGATAAATATTTCCAAAACTTTTGTTGCTTGCCGCTACACCGCTTCCAGCAAAATGGTGTTGTTTCCGGGGATTGGTTCTATTGTCTTCACGTTGCAATAATTCTTTTGTTTTTGAGTTTTGTAATTAATGTATATGTTGTATAGAAATTGTACATTAACTTGTATATGATATTTGTGCATATATGTGTTTTCACGTATTGTTGTGAATTGTCTCGTTTTCGTAACGTTTGTTGTGCGATTCTTAGGAGACTTTCTTTAGGTTTGTGCGGTGTGAAAATTCCATGGTATGATGAGAGGAGTGTGATACGGTGGTAGAACTGACTGTTTTTACTGTTTTGCGTTTTTTGTTCGCAAATGTTGCGGTAAGCAAGAGTCGCCATCGACTTTTATTTCATCCAACAAAGGAAAAGGAAAAAGAACAGAAAAAACCTTTTTCGAGACGTTTCTAAGTACGAGGGGTAGATTATATAAAGAGAAGGTGTTAGCATCCTTTCTATCCATGGTTTTCCATGGGCTCTTAGGTACTTGCTCATTTTTAAATTGCTTGCGTGTGCTTGTTTTGAAAAGTTTTGTTTACTTCGTGATAACCTTTGCATCGGTCCTCAAGAGTGTGACAAAGTTGTTTTGAAAACTATTTTTGAAAAGTGTCTGTGTGAAAAGTTTTTATTTTGAGCAAGTACTTAAGATTTCTACCTACTCGAAAAAAGTTTGTTCGTTTTCGTTTCCTTTAGACAGTGCTATCTTACTATTAAGGAGTAGATAGCCCCGTCGTTGGATTTTTAAAGGGACGTTCGAAGGGATGAAATGGTCTCTGAAGGCAACAAGTAAAGATACCTTAGCATTTCGAAGGGACTATCGTCATAAGATCAATTCGTAGGCAACTCGAGGGACAAGTAGGGACTATAATCTGTATGACAATTTTGAATCGCGGGTCATTGTTAAGATATCCCTACGTTCGAGGGACAGGACCATTATTTCTGAAGCAACCAAGTGGGGGCAAACTCTAGGAGTGAGCATGTGCAAGTGTGCCTTTTTTCAGTTAATTATCTTTGCACAATTAGGGTTGTCTACCATTTTAAACTAATTTATCTTGTCATTCAATCCTATTATCCATACATCTAGGCAGTTTATAATTGCGGAAAGTAAAGTGTGGAAAATTAAAACCCTAGCTATCATAAGGCCTTGGGGAGGGGGATTACATAAAAAAAACTGGGGGAAATAATAAATGCGAAATAGTAAACCTAGTTAACTATTACAAACACGGAGCAGTTACAATAATCAATAAAAATGAGGAAAAAACAATGCGCGAAAGTTAAGACGGGAACAAATTAGAAACCTAAGAAATCTAATTAATTAAAAAAATATTTTTGTATTTTTTTATTGAGAAAAATAGTTGCAATTTGCAAGTTAAACCTAATTTACTAATTAATTTTATTTAACAAAATAATCAATGTTGAAATAATTAAAATAATTATTTTTCAAAAATTAATTTTAATTATATAAAAAAACCTAATTCTATTTAATTTTTAATTACAATAAAAATGTTTAAGTTAACCTAATTAAACTAATTAATTAATACAAATAAATATTTTATGAAAAAAAACTAAACCTAATATTTTTTGTAATTTTCTGATTTTATGATTTAATTTTAAAAAAAGATTTTGTAAAAAAATAATTAAGACAAATAATAAAATAAAAGAAATAAAAAAAGAATGGGATTTGGGCCTGATTGTGAGAAGCAGTTTGGGGGTGTGCTGCCTAAATATGCCAAGGCCCAGTTTGTTAGCCCAACTGTCCTGCATGGGATTCCGTGTTGCTATCTCAGAGGGTGCACCATGTGGATGCAATCCTGATGCATTGGATCTGACTGGAGAAAGATCTGACAGTGAGATCTGAGGATATATGATGGACGTTGGGTAATGAAGTACGCTGGATCTGGAATAAGGAATTAAAAAAAAACATAAAAGGTCTGGACCTGGGATCAAACCCAGGTCCTCTCTTTCACACATTCACTTCCCTTTCCAACTGCGCTGGATGTTAATTCATGAACATAATCACTTAAAAATATTATATGTTTAGCAAACTATTAAATCCCAGTCAGCAGAATATAAACGCGTCTTCATTTCAAGAGCCAATCATTATGTAAGAAATAGCCACACCAGCAGTCAAACTGCCTTCAACCTTTGACTCACCGGAGAAGCAGCGGAGCCCTAGCTCCGGTCGTCTTCTCTGGCCACCTCCTCCATGAAAACCTGCAAAAACACGCAAATAAAGATCCAAGGGGGACCCTACCCCCCTAATTTAGGGCCTGCAATTTCAATGGGATCAAAATCAAGACCCAAAACTGGACGGTTTGGACACTAACACACGATCAGAAATTCTCACGAGCAAACATGGCAGGTCAATATTCTGCGAGCATGGGTACACGAAGATGATCCAAATCTGTTCACAAACGTCTCAGGAACACATTAACAGCATTAGTATGGTTTAAAACAAAGCAAAAAACAAAGGTACAAAATTTAAAATATTATGAAACTGGAGATAACATGAACGAGTTTTCTACATGCTTGGAGACTTCAAGATCGTCTCAAACTTACTCAATCTCCTTGCTGAGAATGAATGACAGTGAGATCTTGCAGTAGGATGGTTTGTATCGAGAGTTTGGAAGCCTTAGGGTTTCTTGACAACTTTGAAAATTTTGATCCCTTTTGGAGGCTAGGGTTTCGTATCCCTCTTGGTCTGAATTATGGAGGAATATATAGTGTGTTTTTAGGTCAAGGTAAATGGATTTGAATCTTTGTACAAAAGATTTGATTTGATTTTAATTAGTTTTCATTATTAATGAATTAAATCAGAAATAATTGAAATAATTAAAATAAAACATAACCAAATGATGTAAGAAGATGATTTGAGGTGTAATACACGTTTGGATTCTCAATCCATGGCCCACGAGTCAAAAATATCAAAATTACTCAAATTGAAATTCCTTCATTTCACCAAAATTTCCCAACTTGCTCTGGTCATAACTTGCTCAAATTTCACTCTTTGAGGGTGATCCATGACTTTCTGGAAATCTTAGTATGTCCCCTAAGAAACATCTTTGGTTTCATCTCAATTGGATCTTCCATGTTCATGTAAGGAGATTTAACCCAAAAGGTGTTTTTGTTGACTTTTTGGGATGACCTATAATGTCTGAATTCATATCTTTACATGAGAGCATTTCTTGAACTTGAGGACTGATTGAGTTGTAGGGATTTGAATTCTCTTCAAAATGAGCCTTGGATGAGAAATTTCTGATAAAGTGTGAGAAAGTTATGCTTGGTCAAAGTTTTGTTGACTTTTTCTTGGGAAACCCTAATTTAGCAACTTTTGAGTTTTGATGGATTAGGGGCATTCCTTGGGGAATCATGATAAACCCTTGATCAAATGATGGATATTACTTCAAAATGTTGATGTTGACCAAAAATATTGAAGTTTGACTGTATGTGGGCCCCAGTTGACTTTTGACCTAATATAGTTGATTTTCAAGCATCTGAGCAGTTGACTGGACAAACTTCTTGTACAAGGAATGAAATTTGGCATGATTGGTCTTGAGAACATATTAGGACTATGGAGATCATATGAGGCCCTTGGGACTCACCCATATTGATGAAAATGGAAACCCTAGTTGGAGGTTCATTACTTTAGGAGAGAGTTTGTCTGGTCAACTCTTGGGCATCCTTGAGCAAGTTGAAGTATCTTAATGAACATATGTTGAGTAACATGGGAGGGAAAATTTTGGGGTACAACATCTGCCCTTGTTCAATATTCTTAAGTCTGGGGTGTAGATTGGTTGGTCTGCCTTTCGTGATCTGAAGGTGGAAGATGATTGAACACTAGAGTGCCCAGAAATTTGCACTCGCATGAAGTAACACTGATCAGTGATATCGGGAATGGGCTTACATATTCCATTTGGGGGTCGATAGAGATTCTTCAGAGATGGGCTTAAAGATGCCATCCAGAAAAGATATCAGTCGCATGATAGATTTCTTTTTGAGAATTCATGTACCTGCTGTTGAGGAGGGCTTCGTCGGGGCATGTTGATTTATGTCCTGGGAAGTATAGTCTAGGATCTTCAGTTGTCCATTACTCTACTGGGGAATTAACTCTTGATTGAAGAGGCGGAAGTGAGCTGTATATCTGGTCAGGGTCCAGGCTGCACAGCGACTTACTGGGGAAATGTTAAATTGGCCATATCTGATCGGGTCCAGGTCTTACAGTGTTGTTGTCTGGAGATAAGAGAGAAGGAACCTGGATAGTAGGGTTACTTCGAGATGAAAACCTGGATAATAGGGCTATGGGAAGTAACCTGGGTCATAGGGTTACTTCGAAATGAAAGCCTGGATAGTAGGGCTATGAGAAGGAACTTGGGTCATATGGTTACTTCGAAATGAAAGCCTGGATTGTAAGGCTATGGGAAGGAACCTGGGTCGTAGGGTTACTTCGAGATGAAAGTCTGGATATTAGGTCTATGGAAAGGAACCTGGATAGTAGGGTTACTTCAAAATGAAATCCTGGATAATAGGGCTATGAGAAGGAACCTGGGTCGTAGGGTTACTTCAAGATGAAAGCCTAGATAGTAGTGCTATGAGAAGGAACCTGGATAGTAGGGTTACTTCGAAATGAAAGCCTGGATAATAGGGCTATGAGAAGGAACCTGGGTCGTAGGGTTACTTCGAGATGAAAACCTGGATAGTAGGGCTATGAGAAGGAACCTGGGTCGTAGGGTTACTTCGAAATGAAAGCCTGGATAGTAGGGCTATAAGAAGGAACCTGGGTAGTAGGGTTACTTCATTTGGTCATGTAGATTAGCTGTCTGCAGATATGACATGTATAACTGCTGGAATTGTTAGAGATAATTGTCTTTCCTGAAAAGATACCAGGGTTAATTATATGTAATGCATGCAATGCATTGTGAGATGATGTTCTCAAAATAAATGAGATTATGCTGTTTGTGATATGTATGCGCATGTCGTGACGTATGAACATGAAGTGTTATTGGGACATGTCCGAGTCTGGGAAAATAAATCCCTGACTGCTGCTGGAGAGTATAGCATTCCTGACTATTGTAGAGGACTGTGGTTCTTCTACTTCCGCTGGGGATGATGAACGGAAATGATTATGCTGGAAAATTACTCCTTGTTGTTTGTGACTATTCTGCCAGGGAGAGACTTTGTTCGAGAAAAGCTCTGCGGGGGGAAAACTCCGTTGGAAGATGAACTTTTGTAGCTGAAGTAATAAGCTTTGTTGGGGATTGAGCTTCTATATTCATAGAAATAAACTCTGCTTGGGAGATAAAATTATGATGATTCGCTCGCGATTATGAAATTTGGCTGGGGGTATAGATGTTCGGTGTCTGAAAGACCCTGGATGGGGAGATTACTTCCTGTTTTGGGAAAGCTGATATCAAATGCCTTGATTGCTTTTGCTCTGTGGGGAGTGTAGATGTTACAAGGTTGTATGCACTGGTGATTATGTTTCCAAATAGTCTATGCCTCGGTACCTGCTGGACAGAGTGACTGTCGGGTTTGACATTTCTTGTTTTTGCCCCTGTTTCTTAAGTTACGAGCAATTGTATTTTCGTTTCTTATGTAAATATTTATGAGAAGCAATCATATTCAAATGCATATGTCAAGAATAAATCATTGGATGTTCTTACAAAACAACACGGGAAAATAAAAACAAATGGTTTTTGTAAAAAAATGATTTGTATTAATTTCTTGAAGTTGGCCTATAACAGGCGTTTTTTGTACAAGGAAGCCAACGCTATAGTAAGGGAAGGCCACCGTGAAAAGGAAGCTATACAATATTGTGTACAACAAAAAGAAAACAACTATGTGCAATAATCCCATTTAAGTTTCAATTCTGCTATTGTTGCTATGTCTTCGAGCGTCTCATCACTTTGCTGCTTGTCCGAAGCTGATTAGATTGATTGGTGTCATTCGAGCTTGACAATTGATATTGAGGTATGATCACAAGGTGATCCAATGGGACATATTGATACGCTTTACATCCCTAACTTTTTTCGGAACTTCCCTTTCGGGTTTTCAGTCCACCGGGATACCCTTTTTTGGCCCAAATCGCCCTTTCAGGTTTTCAACTTGTCGGGTGTACAGATTTGTTTTATTTTCATCCCTTATTTTTGCCGGAACCCTTTTGGTCCGCCGGGAAGCCTTTATTTTTGCCTAGGCCAGTCAACCTAGCGGGTCTTTTATCATGCGTAGTATCTTTTCACTATGTCCGCATTGATAGGGTGAGGAAGGTCGTCACCATCCATGGTGGTTAGAATTATGGTTCCACCAGAGAAAATGTTTTTAATCACAAATGGCCCTTCGTAGGTGGGAGTCCATTTGCCCCTAGGATCACCTTGTGGCAGTATGATGCGCTTGATTACCAGATCCCCGACTTGATACTCTTGACGTTTGACTTTTTTGTTGAAAGCCTTGATCATTCGTTTTTGATATGTCTGACCATGACAGACAGCAGTAAGTCTCTTCTCGTCGATTAGATTTAGTTGATCAAGTCGAGTCTGGATCCAATCGTATTCGTTCAAACCCGCATCCTTCATAATCCAGAGAGAAGGTATCTGGACCTCGATGGGTAGAACTGCCTCCATGCCATATACCAGAGAGTAGGGTGTTGCCCCTGTCGACGTCCGTGTTGAGGTACGGTACCCATGAAGAGCGAATGGTAACATATCATGCCAATCTTTGTATGTCACCGTCATCTTATGTATAATCTTTTTGATGTTCTTGTTAGCCGCTTCGACAGCGCCATTCATCTTTGGCCGGTAGGGAGAAGAGTAATGATGTTGTATCTTAAATTGTCTACAGAGCTCGGTGATTATTGCGTTGTTGAGATTTGTACCATTGTCAATAATAATTCTCTCTAGCACACCATACCGACAGATCAGTTTATGTCGGATAAACCGCGCTACGACGTTCTTGGTCACAGTAGCGAAAGAGGCCTCCTCAACCCATTTTATGAAGTAATCAATGGCCACCAGGATGAAGCGATGTCCATTGGAAGCGATAGGCCTGATTTCTCTGATCATGTCAATACCCCACATTGCAAAGGGCCACGGAGCTGTCAAGACATTCAAAGGAACCGGAGGCACATGCACCTTATCAGCATAAATTTGGCACTTATGACAGGTTCGGGAGTGCTGATAACAATTTGCTTCCATAGTGGACCAGTAGTATCCTGCTTGTAGGATATTCTTAGCCATGGTATGTCCACTTGAATGGGTTCCAAAGGTACCTTCATGTAGATCTGTCATAATCCTCTCTGCTTCGCTCTTGTCTACACACTGCAGTAAGGTAGAGTCATGGTTGCGCTTATAGAGGATTCCATTACTGAGGAAGAATTTCGCAGCGAACCTTCTCATAAACTTCTTATCATTGATAGATGCCCCTTCGGGATACTCCTGAGTCTCGAGGTACTTCTTCAATTCATGAAACCAGGGTTTGTCTTCCACCTCTTCGGTATCAATCTCACAATAGTGCACTGGTTCATCCAACCTTTCAATGGTGATTCGGGGAGCTTCGTTGTCCCACCTGACCTTGAACATAGATGACATGGTAGCTAGCACGCCCGCTAACTGATTCTCCTCTCGTGGGAAATGTTCAAAGGTTACCTCCTCAAAGTGTGGGAGCAATGTCAGCACATGCTTTTTGTATGGGATGAGATTCAGATGTTTCGTATCCCATTCGCCTTTGATTTGACTTATCACTAAGGCTGAATCCTCGAAGACATTTAAGAACTTGATCCTGAGGTCAATAGCGGCTTTGAGACCCATGATGCAGGCTTCATACACCGCCATGTTGTTAGTGCAGTTGAAACATAGTCGGGCAGTGAAAAGAGTATGACAGCCCTTAGGAGATATGATTACGGAACCAATGCCATTACCGAGTGCGTTCGAAGCTCCATCAAAAACCATAGTCCATTGGGATCCTTCTTCAGGTCCATCATTCGGCCCAGGTTCTTCATAATCAGTCACTAGCATAATATTCCCGTCCCGGAACTCAAAATTCATGGATTGGTAGTCATCCACGTCTTGATGAGCCAAATGATCAGCTAATACACTTCCCTTGATTTCTTTCTGGGTTGTATATTGTATATCGTATTTAGTTAAGATCAACTTCCATCTTGCTATTCTTCCGGAGAGATAGGGCTTCTCGAAGATGTAATTGATTGGATCCATCTTAGATATCAACAAAGTAGTGTGAGTCAACATATACTGTCTTATTCGGCGAGCAGCCCATGCCAAAGCACAACAAGTTTTCTCGAGTAATGAGTATCTAGTTTCACAGTCGGTAAACTTTTTTCTAAGGTAATATATTGCGTGCTCTTTTCGACCAGACTCGTCATGCTGCCCTAGCGCACACCCCATTGAATTGTCTAGCACTGTTAAGTACAATATCAAAGGTCTTCCTTCAACCGGAGGCATCAAAATTGGCGGTTCTTGGAGATATTCTTTGATCCTTTCAAAGAAGGTCTGGCATTCGTCATTCCACTTTACCACTTGATCTTTCTTCAGAAGCTTGAAGATGGGCTCACAAGTAGCAGTCGGATGTGAAATGAACCTGGAAATATAGTCCAAGCGTCCTAAGAAACCTCTAACTTCTTTCTCTGTGCGGGGAGCCAACATCTCTTGTATGGCCTTTACCTTTGCGGGGTCTACCTAAATACCTTTGTCACTGACGATGAAACCCAGAAGCTTACCAGACCTTACCCCGAAAGTGCACTTGTTCGAATTCAACCTCAACTTGTATATCTTCAATCTGTCGAACAACTTTTGTAGATGATCCAGGTGTTCCTCTTCACTTTGAGACCTTGCTATCATGTCATCAACATAAACCTCGATCTCATGGTGAATCATATCGGGGAACAAAGAGACCATGGCTCGCTGATAGGTTTCCCCAGCATTCTTTAACCCAAAAGGCATCACCTTGTAATAGAAGATGCCCACTGTGTGACGAAGGTTATCTTCTCCGTGTCTTCCAGAGCCATCTTGATATGGTTGTAGCTAGAGAAACCATCCATGAAGGAGAAGATTTTGTGTTGTGCGGTGTTGTCAACCAGAACATCAATGTGAGGAAGCGGGAAGTCATCCTTGGGGATCGCCCTGTTCAGGTCTCTGTAGTCCACACACATCCATACCTGTCGTTCTTCTTAGGTACCAGAACAACGTTAGCAACCCACTGTGGATAGGAGGTGACAACTAAGAACCCTGTGTCGACCTGTTTCATGACCTCTGCCTTGATCTTCTATGACATTTCAGGGAGCATGCGACGAATCTTCTGTTTAACCGGAGGGCAATCTTCTTTAGTCGGCAGACGATGTGCCACAATATCAGTGTCTAAACCAGGCATGTTTTCATATTACCAGGCAAAGATCTCAACATAGTCGTGCAATATCTGTATCAACTGTTGTTTAACTTTAGTCTCCTGATTTGCACCAATCTCGAATTCTCTCCTGTCCTCCTCTGTTCCCAAGTTTATCGTCTCAACTGGCTCTTCATGAGACTGTATAACCCTTTCTTCCTGCTGTAATAGTCTGGCCAATTCTCCAGGCACCTCACAATCGTCCTCACCTTCGTACTCTGCTTGGTTGATCGTATTTTCGAAATCATAACTGGCAATAGTAGAATTGTTATCAATGGGATCCAAAGTGGATATGGATCTGCAGTTTGATACATGAGTGTGTGTATGAGCATAGTTGTATTGATAAAATAAAGGCAGAAAAGAAAAACAGAGAGCGCAAAATTTGTATGCAAAGAACTTCCAATGTTTTATTGATGATATATGAAATGACACATAAAAACCCTCACAAAGAGAGCCATTATGCCTCGGGTAAGACACAAGGCCATAAAGTTTAAATTGTTTATTACAAATTCAAAAAACGAGTAAGATAATTACTGCGGAATAAAAGAAACTGGTATAAAATCCCTAGCCGTCCAGTTACTCGGTCCACCGTTGGTAGTCGGGTATATCCAACTGTCAATGTCAGAGTCTTCCTCACTGTCTTCAATGGAATTAATTTCCCAATTGCTGATGTGTAGGGGAGGTCCTCCAGCTCGAGCGCGTCGCACAGCCCTTTGAGCTCCTAAAGTAAAGCCCAAACCAAACTTGTCAGTTTTGTGAGTAAAATCAGGGAGTTGTCCCCAGTTGGTATACCCACCTTCTTCAACCACTGCTCTGGCGTCTTTGAGAGAAGCCATCTTCATAGGAGGTTTGGTGTCGGTAGTAGTCTCAATTGACGCCAAAATCTGGGGAACCTCTTCAAAGTTTTGACAAGGAGTCTTTATGAATTCCCCATCCATCTCCACATACCTGAAGGAGTTCAGGTGGCTCACCATATACTCCTCTTCACCATGCACAGTGACAATCTTCCCCTTCATCGGATACTTCAGCATTTGGTGCAATGTAGAAGTAACAGCCCCAGCTTCATGGATCCAAGGACGACTCAACAAACAAGAGTACGACGGCCTAATGTCCATCACATAGAAGGTGGACTCAAAGGTATGAGAGCCTACCTTGACAGGGATGTCCACCTCCCCATGCACCATTCTTTTCGACTCGTCAAAAGCCCTTACCACAATGATACTAGGCTTTAAGGTAAAGCCTTCACAATCCAGCCGGTCGAGAGCCTTCTTAGGCAAAACATTCAGTGAAGACCCAATATCCACCAGCACATGAGCCAAAGTGGTGCCCCTGCATTCGATCGAGACATGTAGAACATCATTATGCTTCTTCCCTTTTGGTGTCAAGTCGGCATCTGAAAAACCCAGCCCATTGTAAGCAGTCAAGCTGGCTACACAGTCTTTGAATTGATCATCCGAGGTATCTTGTGGAACATGCACAATCTTAAGGAATGCGATCAAAGCCTTCGCATGGGCCTCGGAACACAACAACAGAGATAACATGGATATCTTTGAGGGGGTCTGCCCCAGCTGCTTGACCATATTGTAGTGGCTATTTTTAATTTTTAATATTTCCTCTATATCTTTCTTAGAGGCTTCTACGACAATCTTTCTAGGTGCCTCCGTCCGGGCAGGCTCACCTATAGCTTCTTTTCCTCGGGTCCCAGATGACTCGACGACATGAGTAACAATTGGAGTAAGAACAGGAGTAGTAGTTGAAGTACTGGTAGGAATAATAGGTGAAATAACAACAAGCTTATTGATAGTATTTGAGGAAATCTCGGGAGAGAAAACCCTTCCACTTCTGGTAATTTTACTGGTCCCGACAATGTTAATGACATCAGGATCAGCCTCTTCATTCTTCAGATCTTGTTTAACGCCATGATCGTAAACATCGGCGCCATAGTGCCAAGGGACAGCTTTGTCCGAGGCATAGGGGACAGGACCAGGAAAGGAGATTATTAATGGAGAAAATCTCGGAGCGGATGTAATCCTAATAGGTCTTCTCGAGGAGACCTTGGAAGGATTGGAAGAAATGGTTATGATAGCATCATCTTCGAACGGAACAGTTGGAATGAAAGTTTTCTCGAACAAAATTTCTCTGCTATCCATCAGGTGCTGGACACCTGTATTTAGCAAATAGCAACCAGAAGGAAGAGATGAACACATGTGGCAACCTTCACCACAACCCAGAAATAAACCGACCAGTAACAAATTCTTCTTAACAGTCATAAGGGGAGTAGAAACTTCATCAACTGAGGTCACAAACAAATCAGTATCAACGGAATTGACTCCTCAATTGTGCTTAGGCATGGGAGAAGTTATGACATTAGGCTTCTCTAGAGCATCAAACTCAATCTCCTTGGATTCAATCAGATCTTGTACCTTATTTCTCAGAGCCCAACAATCATTTGTATCATGGTCGGGACTCTCAGAGTGGTAGGCACAACGAGCGTTTGGATTGTATCGAGGAGATGTGGTATTAGGATTCTTGGGAGCCTATTTCAAGGTTGCCAAGTTGGATCTCAACAGATGGGGTAGAACCTCTGTCAATGTCATGTTAATCCGAGTAAACTGCCTTTGTGGTCTTTCTACCCTTTGTTGATTGTTACGTTGTGGAGCAGCCACATGCCTAAGTATTATTACAGCACTTACTGTCGGACGGTGTTTAGCTCTGCTTTGACCTCTTGGGCTATAGATGGCACTGGCCTCCTTCTTACCGGTGAAAGGCTTCTTTACTGAACCCGAAGAGGTTTCTTTCTGTATTTTACCACTCTGGATTCCAGCCTCCACCGTTTCTTCTGTCAATATCAACTCTGTGAAACCAGTTGATGAGCTGCCAATCAAATGATTAAAGAATGGACCAGACAGTGTCCCAAGAAACATGTCAACCAACTCCCTGTCAGACAAGGGCGGTTGGACTCTCCCAACCAAGTCTCTCCACTTCTGCGCATAGTCCTTAAAGCCTTCACCTGCACCCATGGACATACTCTGGAGTTTAGTACGAGTATGGGCGAGGTCGACGTTGTATTGATACTGCTTATAAAAAGCAGCAGCCAGATCCTCCCAGTTTAGGACATTGGTTCTCTCCAGTTAGTAGAACCATTCAAACGGAGTCCCTGACAGACTATCTTGAAAGAAGTGAACCCACAAGTTTCTATCAGCGGTGTGGGGCTGGATCTTCCTTACATAGGAACATAGATGGAGTTTTGGGCAAGATACTCCGTCATACTTTGCGAAAACTAGAGCCTTAAATTTCTGCGGGATGACCACTCCCGACACCAATCCCAGCTCTTCGAAATTCAACCCGCGTATTCTCTGGACTTCCAAAGCACTCAAACGATCTTCCAATTGCTTGTATCTATCCTTAGTGGGAGGATACTGCTCATCATTGTAGTATGTATCATTGTCAGAAACTGCAGGACTAGGGTCCTTCTCCCTTGTCTCCCTTTCTTGGTTCTCCCCTTCCTTGGATGAGGAGGTCAGATCGACTGGTTGCTTTAATGGCCCCCTGAACCTTCTACCCATATTCAGAATATCAAAGATCTTCTTCTTTTTCTTCTTCTCCTTCGGGATGAGGGCTTTCAGATCCTCCTGCCCTTCTGCCAGAGTTATGAACATTTGTTGAAATTAGGCATTTTGTGCCTGAAGATCTTTTATGCTTTGTTCAGAAGACATTTTTGCTGAAATAAACAGTGAAGAAGATGAGAAACCTGTAATGGTACCTGTTTATGCAATGCTATGGATGTGATGCGTATGCAATGATTTCAAGGACTTTGGGAAATTTAAATTTGCGAACCAAAATGAAACAAAGATTTTATTAGTAGAATACAAAATACAATTTCCTTTTAGGCGTTACAATTAAAACTCTAAAAACTAAAAAGGTCAAGTTTCCCATGGATGCTTCCTCTTTGTGTCGAGATAGACATTGAGGCTTCTTTCCTCATGAAGCTGCTTTGTGAGCTCTAAAACCTTTTTCTCCTGGGCATAGAACTGGTCCATATAAGTATCCCGCTCTTTCTTCAACTGAATCCAGGACCTTTGTAGTTATTCAAGATCGGCGGGCATATCAGGATGAAGAACCATGTAAGGAATATCCCTTTCAGTAATGGGCTCCACAATCACTAGTAAGACGGCTATGTAGGGCATCATAAGTTTCTGAGCGCGAGCTCGTACCCATTGGAGATAAGGATCCATAGGAATGGAATTCTTCGGCCCCAAAGTCTTGGCGTCAGATCTGTTTACCATGCCCTAAGCTCGTATGAACCTCTGGTGATACCCTTGAACATCATCCTCATAGTTAAACACAATGCCATGGATAAGTAACTCATGAGGACCATCCCTTCGAGCATAACCAAATTGTCGCAGAGCCAAACAAGGATTGTAAGTTATGCCTCCCATAATGCCAAGTAGTGGGACATTGGGGAATTCCCCAGAGCGGTCAATAATAGCAATATCTCCCATAACTCGGGAATACCAGAGAATATCTATGTGAGCAAGTGACATTATCCTTTGTGACCAACCTAAACCTTCTTCATTCTTCAGTACTGACTTAGGGAGGTGAGAAATAAACCACCCCGACAACAATGGCATGCAGCACATAAGAACCCCTCTTCTCTTCATGGTACGAGTATGGAGAGCGTGCAAGATATCTCTGAGCAAGGTAGGCACAAGGTTGCGAGAGAGGAAGATCTTTATAGCATTCACATCTATGAATAAGTCTGGATTAGGGAACAATACTAACCCATAGATTAGAAGGGCCAAGACCTCCTCAAAAGCCTGAAAGTCCAAACCATCCCAAAACAACCGGGCTTTATCTATTAAGAACTTGGTTAGGAAACCCTTGACTTCGCTTCTTGTTTCCCAATTGGATACCACGTCGGCCCGTTTCAGATGCAAAGTTGAGGCAATGACTTCTGGCTTCGGAGCCTCTTCTAAACCTGTGAAAGGAACCTGGTCAAGAATGGACAGATTCAATAACTGAGAGAACTCTTCCATGGTAGGCACCAACTGATAGTCTGGAAAGGTGAAGTAGTGGTGCTTGGGATCAAAGAACTGAAAGAGTACACCCATCATCTTTTCATCAAAGCTTGAAGTAACCAGGTTGAGAAGTCGACCATGTCTCTTAGTGAACGCGGAAGTTTCAGGAACCCTTGATACTAGTTCCTTGAGTTGGGGAGGTATTCTCACAAAGCTGATTCTAATAGTGTTTCTACGAGCGGAAGCCATGATCTGCAAAACAGAACAAAGATAAATTCCCTTGGTCCTTGAAATGGTTAGAGTAATGAGAATCAAAACTATGTTATGATGCATGATGTTATGTTCAAATAGAGTAAATCACACACAAGCAAAGCACACAATAAACCTTAGGTTCAAAGGATTGCACGAGGTTAAAGGTAGATACCCTCTTGAAGTTTAGTTGGTTTCAAACCTGTCTTAGAAAAGTAACCGGGTTCTAAAGATTCCCAATATCACTGATCATCCTTTATCGGGCGGTGTTTCAGCTCAGGCAATCTTTTCTTACGACCAAAATATCCTGAAAGTCTGATCTCAATGAGTGTAGCATCGAGTATTAACCAATCCTCAGCTTTATACCGAGGCCGACTATCTCACTACTTTCTAATGGCCAAGTTTGTTCAACTAAGGTTCTAAAGTCTGTTAGTGCTTTACGACACCATGCGGCGGCCCCATATTCTCCTCATTTCCACACGAAGGATACCGGTACCAACCAAAGTGTCACACCAACACAACCATCACTTAAACCATATCGGTCTACGTCGTACAGTCTCCACGATCTATTGCTGTTTACCTAAAGAGTGTCCCCAGATCCGGGTGTAGGATCTTCAATAATACCCAAGCAAAACCCTTAAAGATAAAGCAGGCAAAGCAAACAAGAAAGCAATTTTAAAAAATAACCTAGATCCTAAGGTAAATCCCACTTTTATTATATCCCCAGCAGAGTCGCAAGTTCTGTGATACGGTGGCAGAACTAACTGTTTTTACTGGTTTACATTTTTTATTTCCAAATGTGGCGGTAAGAAAGAGTCGCCACCGACTTTTATTTTATCTAACAAAGGAAAAGGAAAAAGAACAGAAAAAAACTTTTTCGAGACATTTCTGAGTACGAGGGGTAGATTATAGAAAGGGAAGGTGTTAGCACCCTTTCTATCCGTGGTTTTCCACGGGCTCTTAGGTACTTGCTCATTTTTAAATTCCTTGTGTGTGCTAGTTTTGAAAAGTTTTATTTACTTCGTGATAACCCTTGTATCGGTCCTCAAGAGTGTGACAAAGTTGTTTTGAAAACTATTTTTGAAAAGTGTTTGTGTGAAAAGTTTTTATTTTGAGCAACTACTTAAGATTTCTACCTACTCGAAAAAAGTCTGTTCGTTTTCGTTTCCTTTAGACAATGCTATCCTACTATTAAGGAGTAGGTAGATCCGTTGTTGGATTTTTAAAGGGACGTTCGAAGGGACGAAATGGTCTCTGAAGGCAACAAGTAAAGATACCTTAGCATTTCGAAGGGACTATCGTCATAAGATCAATTTGTAGGCAACTCGAGGGACAAGTAGGGACTATGATCTTTATGACGATTTTGAATCGCGGGTCATTGCTAAGGTATCCCTATGTTCGAGGGACACGACCATTATTTCTGAGGCAACCAAGTGGGGGCAAACCCTAGGAGTGAGCATGTGCAAGTGTGCCTTTTTTCAGTTAATTATCTTTGCACAATTAGGGTTGTCTACCATTTTAAACTAATTTATCTTTCCATTCAATCCTATTATCCATACATCTAGGAAGTTTATAATTACGGAAAATAAAGTGCAAAAAATTAAAACCCTAGCTATCACATGGTCTTGGGGAGGGGGATTAGATAAAAAACCGGGGGAAATAATAAATGCGAAATAGTAAACCTAGTTAACTATTACAAACTCGGAGCAGTTACAATAATCAATAAAAATAAGGAAAAAATAATGCGCGAAAGTTAAGACGGGAACAAATTAGAAACCTAAGAAATCTAATTAATTAAAAAAATATTTTTGTATTTTTTTTTATTGAGAAAAATAGTTGCAATTTGCAAGTTAAACCTAATTTACTAATTAATTTTATTTAACAAAATAATCAATGTTGAAATAGTTAAAATAATTAATTTTCAAAAATTAATTTTAATTTTATAAAAAAACCTAATTCTATTTAATTTTTAATTACAAAAAAAGTGTTTAAGTTAACTTAATTAAACTAATTAATTAATACAAATAAATATTTTATGAAAAAAAAAACTAAACCTAATATTTTTTGTAATTTTTTGATTTTTTGATTTAATTTAAAAAAATGATTTTGTAAAAAAATAATTAAGACAAATAATAAAATAAAAGAAATTAAAAAAGAATGGGATTTGGGCCTGATTGTGAGAAGCACTTTGGGGTTGTGCTGCCTGAATATGCCAAGGCCCAGTTTGTTGGCCCAACTGTCCTGCGTGGGATTCCGTGTTGCTATCTTCAGAGGGTAGACCATGTGGATGCAATCCTGGTGCGTTGGATCTGACAGGAGATAGATCTGACGGTGAGATCTGAGGATGTATGATGGACGCTGAATAATGAAGTACGCTAGATCTGGAATAAAGAATTCAAAAAAACATAAAAGGTCTAGACCTGGGATCAAACCCAGGTCTTCTCTTTCACACGTTCACTTCCCTTGCCAACTGCGTTGGATGTTAATTCATGAACATAATCACTTAAAAATATTATATGTTAAGCAAACCATTAAATCCCAGTAAGCAAAATATAAATGCGTCAGCATTTCAAGAGCCAATCATTATGAAAGAAATTGCCACAATAGCAGTCAAACTGCCTTCAACCTTTAACTCACCAGAGAAGCGCCAGAGCCCTAGCTCTGGTCGTCTTCTTCGGCCACCTCCTCCATGAAAACCTGCAAAAACACACAAATAAAGATCCAAGGGGGACCCTACCCCCCTAATCCATGGCCTTCGATTTCAATGGGATCAAAATCAAGACCAAAAATTGGCTGGTTTGGACACTAACACGCGATCGGGAATTCTCACGAGCAAACATGGCAGGTCAATATTCTGCGTGCATGGGTACACGAAGATGATCCAGATCTGTTCACAAACGTCTCAGGAACGCATTAACAACATTAGTATGGTTTAAAACGAAGAAAAAACAAAGATGTAAAATTTAAAATATTATGTAATCGGAGATTCCATGAACGGGTTTCCTACATGCTTGGAGACTTCAAGACCGACTCAAACTTAGTCAATCTCCTTGCTGGGAATGAATGACAGTGAGATCTTGTAGTAGGATGGCTTGTATCGAGAGTTTGGAAGCCTTAGGGTTTCTTGACAACTTTGAAAATTTTGATCCCTTTTGGAGGCTAGGGTTTCGTATCCCTCTTGGTCTGAATTATGGAGGAATATATATTGTGTTTTTAGGTCAAGGCAAATGGATTTGAATCTTTGTACAAAAGATTTGATTTGATTTTTATTATTTTTCATTATTAATTAATTAAATAAAAAATAATTGAAATAATTAAATTAAAACACAACCAAATGATGTAAGAAGCTGATTTGAGGTGTAATACACGCGTGGACTCTCAATCCATGGCCCATAAATCAAAAATGTCAAAATTACTCAAATTGAAATTCCTTCATTTCACCAAATTTTCCCAAATTGCTATGGTCATAACTTTCTCAATTTTTACTCTTTGAGGGTGATCCATGACTTTCTAGAAATATTAGGATGTCCCCTAAGCAAACTCTTTGGTTTTATCTCATTTGGATCTTCCATGTTCATGTAAAGAGCTTTGACCCAAAAGGTGTTTTTGTTGACTTTTTGGGATGACCTTTAATGTCTGCATTCATATATTTCCATGAGTGCATTTCTTGAACTTGAGGACTGAAGACGAGTTGTATGGAATTGAGTTCTTTTCAAAATGAGCCTTGGATGAGAAATTTCTGATAAAGTATGAGAAAGTTATGTTGGTCAAAGTTTGGTTGACTTTTTCCTAGGAAACCCTAATTTAGCAACTTTTGAGTTTTGATGGATTATGGGCATTAATTGGGTAATCATGATCAACCCTTGATCAAATTATGGGTATTAATTCAAAATATTGATGTTGACCAAAAATCTTGAAGTTTGACTGTATGTGGGCCCCAGTTGACTTTTGACCTAATATAGTTGATTTTCAAGCATATGAGAAGTTGACTGGGCAAACTTCTTGTACAAGGCATGGAATTTGGCATGAATGGTCTTGAGAACATATTAGGACTATGGAGAGCATATGAGGCCCTTGGGACTCACCCATATTGATGAAAATGGAAACTCTAGTTGGAGGTTCATTGCTTTAGGAGAGAGTTTGTCTGGTTAACTCTTGGGCATCCTTGAGCAAGTTAAAGTATCTTAATGAACATATGTTGAGTAAAATGGGAGGGAAAATTTTGGGGTATAACAAGGAGGTTACTAGCTCTAACAATAAAGGCGTCGAGCTTACGACGTAAAATAAGCATGTTTTTTGTATTTGTTTTTGTGTGTGGTGATTTGTGCTTTAACAAGTTGAAACAAGGAAATGTTCTGAACTTCAAATCTTCACTTTTCAATTTGTTAATTCATTTTCACCGGGTTTTAATATCATTATTTTTATTGGTTTTATTATGTCAATTTATGTTTTCTGAAAGCTTGTCGTGTTTATCTTGAAGAGTTTTGTTTGTTGTAAATATTGTAAATTTTGTACATTGAAATTTTGTAGGAGTATTATTTTCTAATTCTTTTGTTGTTGTTTGGACTCAAGTTTTGGTCTAGTAACTTGTAGAATATTGAGATGATTTTTCAAGTTTGATCATTTCGACTTACGAATGCGTGATAATAATTTTGTTAAAGTTTTGTACATGTTCGAGGTATGTGTTTATCACTTTCTATACTTTAGCATATTTATGATACTTAGACTTTTTACAATTTTTATACCATTCATTCTTTTGTATACTGGTTCATTTGTGAATCACTTTAGTCCCTACCCTTTTTGTGAGGTAGATTTCCATTGTTCACATATGCTGGATGTGATACGGTGGGAGAACTGACCATGGTTTTGCGTTTGTTTTTGCAAATGTTTCGGTTGAGCAAGAGTCGCCACCGACTTTTATTTTATCCTAAGGAAAGGTTTAAAAAGCACAGCAAAAACCTTTGAGATTTTTTCTTGGGTTCGGGGAGTAGATTATAGAAAGGGAAGGTATTAGCACCCCTTCTATCCATGGTTATCCATGGGCTCTTAGGTACTTGCTTAGATCAACTTGCCTTGGTTTTCAATTGTTTGAAATGGTGCTTTGTGTGTGGCTTTTGAAAATGTTTTGAAAAAGATGCCTTGTCTAGGCTACCCTTGTAACAATTCTTTACTCGAATGTTTTACAAAAGGTGTTTGTCTTTTTGAAAAGATGTTCCAAGGTTTTTGAAAGTTTGTTTTGAAAGTGTTTGTGAAGTGTGGTTTGAAAATAGGCAAGTGTTTTCTTTTGCAAGTGGACAAGTACTTAAGAGCTATCTACCCTAAAGTTCTCAAAGATTTTTGTTATGTTTTAACCCTTTTAATAATTTTGTTCCACCATTGCATTTGGTGGACAATCTTGTGGTAGGAGGTGAAAGGGACGGGCGCGGGTCATCGTTTAAACCATAATTGCAATAGTGCTAAGTATCTTTGGGCAATTTTTCTTTGAAAGGGACTTGATCATTTTAGGCAACTTTTCAAAAGCGTCATCGAGGGACTATGATCATTTGATTGTTTGTTTTTACCCAAAGAAACCTAACATGCAATATGGCCCATTTATTGAAGGCAACAAGTGGAATACCCTAGGGGTGCAAGTGTGGTATGTGTTGTCCATTTTTCATGCTTTGATTATCTTGCAATTAGGTCAAACTATTTTGTTCTTTTTATTTGCATACAAACCCTAGTTCTAGCATGGTATATTTAGAAAGCGTTAAAGTGCGAAAAGTAAAATTCCTACACTATTACAACACAATATGGGAAGGGGGGGTACAAAACCAAAAATATGGTGTGAAAAGAAATACAAAAGCAGGCCCAGCCCATGTGGCTTCTTCTTCAACCTTCAGACAACTCCTTGTCCAAAAACGCGCGCCTGTACTCAAGTTCAAACATCTGGATTCCTTGATTTTTTGCACAAACTTTCAACATAAGAACTGTTAATCATCAAGCAACGATTCTAAATATGTAAAGAACTCATCCTAACTCTCAGAAATGAGAGAGAATTTTAACATTCCCAAATCTTAACCTAACTTTTCTTCCATATTCAGACCTTAAATTCTCATAGCTCAGGCAAAATAAATGAAAAGTCAAAGCATGTACAGATTCAGGGGCATGAGTAGAACACTTCTTATTCACAAACTTAGAGCTAATGATGCCTACACTAAGAGTTAGAAGTTCAAGAAGATACTTGTTCAGTTGAAGTTCTATCTGGCAATGGGGGAGCTTTCAGGGCAAGATGATGATCTGTATAGCTTGCCTGAAGTGTAGTGATGCTATTCCAATACTTACTTTGCTTTGAAACACCTTGGATCGAGCTATGGACCTTCAACTGCAAAACAAGAAAGTGAAAATGGTGAAACTGCCTAGAGGAGTTACAGGTCGTGTTTTATGTTTGGGTTAGCTTCAAGTGATGCTAGGGAATGTGTTTGATGAGCTTTTAGCAAGGAAGCATGAAAGGAATGAGAGTTGGCACTCAAACTGCAGCAAGCCCTGTTTTAGTGCAGTTCCATGGTGATTTTGAGTTTGTGGAGGTATTGGAGGTGTTGGGGTCGTGTGCTAGCTCAGTTAGGGTGTCTTGAATGTGTACAAGATATTTGCTTAAGGGTTCTAATGCTGAGATCAAAGTTATGTTACAAAATGCTAGGTTTCTTAACACTTAAGCAAGCAAAGGCCAAGTTGTTGTTTAGGCAGGTAGAGGCCCCCATAACATGCTGCAAAACTTGGCATTGATCAGTGTGATTAGTCCCTAAACTTGTGCCAAGGGGATTTGATCTGTACTTCTTGGATTTCCATTTTGACATAAAGCTTACTTTTGCAAAAATGGTGAAAGTGCTTTATCTAAAAATGGATTAAACCACTATGCAATGCTTGAACACATAGAACATAGTCTTGGCACAATGAGTTTGCATTAAATTTATGAGTGTTGAATGGTTTAGAGGCCTGTAATCAAGTGGCATGATGATTTGAGAAATTTGCACAAGTTATGAACATGGAAATTGGCCAATTCAAAAGTGAGTTTTTGCCATATTGCAAAATTCGATTCTCTCAAGTCATGAGGTTGTTTGATGAGTTCTTGGACATTTTGGAAAGCTTGGAATGTGTACTACAATCCATCTTTGAAATGCAAATTGAAATTCCAAGGGTAAGTATGTGAAAAATGGTCTTGAAGTTAGGTAAAAACCTTGCCTAAAAAGGTCAAAATTTTACTAAGTTAAGAATGGTTTAGTACCCTTATTCCAAAAGTTGTAACTTGAGATACAAGCCTCTTTTGGGAAAACTTTGTGAATCAAAGTTGTAGATCATGCAACAAGCTACAACTTTCATGTTTTGACTTTTGCTTGAATCCAAATGAATCTTGGTGAGAAAGTGGGGCAAAGTTGGGAAAAAATTAGGGTTTTTCATAACTTAGAAAAATTCTAAGTTATGAAAAATTCTCATTTCAAACCCTAATTTGCAATTTTTGATTTCTTGGTGAACAAGTTTCATGATTTGGCATGTTTTGATGAAAAATGAATCTTGACTCTTGATTTTGACCAAAAAGTCAAAGTTTGACTTTTCAGTATACAGTCAAAATTGATCAATTGACTGGGAAATTCAACTGTCAATCTTGTGTACTTGGGATCTTTTGAACTTGTTGAGCATGTCAAGATAATTCCATGGGGTCCTTGAGTCCATATGTGAGCTTGGTTTGCCATTGGCTAGGTCAAACAGTCAAAAATTGCCTTTGTGCAGTCAAAACCCTAAAAATGACCATTTTGCCCTTTTGATGATCTGATCAAATTTCTTGTGGAATTGTGATCCAAACTTGATCAAATGGTCCATGTGAGTTTATAATGTTTATGTGGGTCAATTTTCATGAGATTTGACTGTCAATTGGCCACAGTTGACTTTTTCCCCAATACAGTTGATTTCTAGGTCAACTGTCCAATTGACTGGGCAAAACTTGGAATCAAGACTTGAAACTTGGTATGGATAAACTTGTGAGTCCAACATGAAGAATGAAAGTCATTTTAGGCAATTTTGGTCAAAACATCTTTGTGCAAACACAAACCATAATTTGGGTCAACAGTGCAAGGAGAAGTCTTGAGCAGATGAAACCCAAACTGGATCTTGATCTCTAAGGGCATTGTGATGAGATATCAATGAGAAATGGGAGGGCAAATTTTGGGGTACAACAGTTGACCCTGTTCAATCTTCTTGAATCCGAAGAGTTAGATTGACAAGTTTGCCTTTCGTGACTCGAGGGTAAAAGGAGATTGGACACTAGAGTGCCCTTAAATTTGCACTCGTCAAAGCAAGGGATGCGGGAATGGGCTTAGAGATGCCATTTGGAGATGGTCTTAACGATGCCATCGGGAGGAATGACAGAAACTTGTCGGGGATGGGCTTAAAGATGCCATCTGGAAATGAGTATCAGGAAGGTGTCCATGCTTGGGACCATCCCCGAACTGGGGATATGAATAAGCAATAGATTGACATCCGTTGTTGGGAGGAATCCGTAAACTGTTTTCAAAAATTGCATCTGAACAAGTTGATAGATTAACATCCGTTGTTGGGAAGAATCTATAAACTGTTTTCAGAAGTCTAGAGAAGAATCTGAACAAGCGATAGGTTAACATCCGTTACTTGGAGAACCCGTGAACTGTTTTCAGAAATCTTGAAGTTGAATAAGCAATAGAGCAACATCCATTGTTGGGAAGCGTCCGTAAACTGTTTTCAAAGGTTGCGTCTGAACAAGCGATAGATTAACATCCGTTGTTGGGAAGAATCCATAAACTGTTTTCAGAAGTCTTGAGAAGAAACTGAACAAGTGATAGGTTAACATTCGTTACTTGGAGAACCCGTGAACTATTTTCAGAAATCTTGGAGTTGAATAAGAAATAGAGCAGCATCCGTTGTTGGGAAGCGTCCGTAAACTGTTTTCAAAAGTTGCATCTGAACAAGTGATAGATTAACATCCGTTGTTGGGAAGAATCCATAAACTGTTTTCAGAAGTCTTGAATTTGGAGGGAGAACCGGTGTAGGGTTCCCTGGTGATGAGCTCGTGTAAAACTGCATCTGGATGAATCTGGAATAAGCATTAGAATGTTGCCATATCTGGGTCATATCTGAACTATTCCTGGAAAGAATCTCGGGAGATAGTGATTTTAGTCTGTCGACTGGTCTTACCTGAAAAGGTAAAGAGTTAGTTGTATGCAATGTCATGATGCATGATGCAACGTATGTTATATGATATGAATGTAAATGAATGCGCATGTAAGCTGAAGAGCTGTCTTGCGAAGGATAGATGAATCTGAGATAGCTGAAGATAAAAGCATCTTGACTGCTGCCGGGAAGAATAATTCCTGGTTGCTGCTGGAGAATAAGGAGCTTCGGTTGCATACCAATCTTCTGGGGAATTCCTGATGACTTCTACTGGGGAGTTCCAATCTAGTAGACTCATGCTGGGGAGGTAAGATTGAGAATCTTCAGCTTAGTAGGAAGTATTTCTGGCGACTTCATTGGGGAACTCAAGATTTGTCTTCCCAAAAAAATCTGTGGGGAGAAGGTTCACTTAGTCTGGCTTCGCTGGGGATTGATAATTTGAAACTTTAGCTCGGCTGGGAATACTGAAACTTAAATTCAGAGGGGAATTGAGTTCCGGAGGATCCTCTGGCTGGGGATAACAAAGACAAACTCCTCTGGGGATTGTACTGATAAGTTAGGTTGGGGAACTCTGATGAACTCCGCTGGAGGTAGGAAGAATTTTGGCGAGTGCGATCTTCCGTGGCAATAAGCTGAGGATAACCCAGTTATAAGCCCTTGTGAGGAATAACTTTGAATAAAACTCGGGAGAGACGTCCGTACTCTGCAGGGGATAAGCTTCCAAAATCTACTGGGGATAAGCTTCAGGACTTGCCAGGGATATGGATTCCAAATCTCCTGGGGGTTTCCTTTGAAGGGTATCAAGATATCCAACTGCACCTTTGACCTATCAGTAATCCTCTTTCTTGATTCATAAGGAAATGATTATGTTCAAATGCATATTCCTATTTAACAAAACATTGGACGTTTCTTAAAATAAAATAATTAGTGCAAGAGAAAAAGAAAAAAAAGGAAATGACACAAATTTCTGGGAAGAGTATTTGTATTAACTTTCTCTGAGTATATTTGTACAAAGGAGACAATCATCCTAGTAAGAGGATTTTGTCGTAAATATTCAAAGATTTATACAAAATAACGATGGCTATGTGAAATAATTCCATGGGATTCCATTCCGCTATAGCCTTCACAACTCTGAATATCTGTCCATTCAATGCTTCGCTTGCCGATGACTGGATTGATCAGAAGCCTGGAACTGGTTGATGAAGAGATTGTCTTTGAAGTGATCCAACGAGACATAGTCATACGCTTTAATTCCCTAACTTTTGCCTGAATCGCCCTTTCGGGTTTTCGATCCACCGGGAAACCCCTTTTTGCCCAAGCCGCCCTTTCGGGTTTTCGACTTGCCGGGTGTACAGATTTTTTTTATATTTTTATCCCTAACTTTTGCCTGAACCGCCCTTTCGGGTTTTCGGTTCACCGGGATGCCCATTTTTGCCCAAGCCGCCCTTTCGGGTTTTCGACTTGTCGGGTTATTTTATGCATAGTATCTTTTGACTATGTCTGCGTTCGCAGGGTGCGGCAAACCGTCGCCGTCCATGGTGGTCAGAATCATTGCACCACCAGAAAATATGCTCTTGATCACAAATGGTCCTTCGTATGTAGGAGTCCATTTGCCCCTGGGATCACTTTGTGGCAAGATAATCCGCTTGATTACGAGATCTCCGACTTGATACACTTGACGTCTGACTTTCTTATTGAAGGCCTTGATCATCCGCTTTTGATACGCCTGACCATGGCATATAGCAGCGAGTCGCTTCTCGTCGATCAGATTGAGTTGATCAAGTCGGGTATGCATCCAATCATCTTCATTCAAACCTGCGTCCTTCATAATCCTTAGAGAAGGAATCTGAACTTCCATAGGCAGGACAGCTTCCATGCCATATACCAACGAAAATGGGGTTGCCCCGGTTGAAGTACGTGTTGTCGTACGGTATCCATGTAGAGCAAACGGTAACATCTCATGCCAGTCTTTGTAAGTGACTGTCATTTTCTGAATGATCTTCTTAATGTTTTTGTTCGCAGCTTCAACAACACCGTTTATCTTTGGCCGATAGGGAGATGAATTATGATGATAAATCTTGAACTGGTCGCACAAAGCGGTGATCATTGTGTTATTCAGATTTGTACCGTTGTCTGTGATGATCCTGTCTGGAACACCATACCGGCAGATGAGATTTTGCTTGATAAAGCGGGAAACCACATTTTTAGTAACAGAGGCGAAGGAAGCTGCTTCAACCCATTTGGTGAAATAGTCAATGGCAACCAGGATGAAGCGATGTCCGTTGGAGGCCGTGGGCTTGATCTCTCCAATCATGTCAATGCCCCACATTGCAAATGGCCACGGAGCAGTCAGAACGTTGAGAGGAACCGGAGGGATATGAACCTTGTCAGCATAGACTTGACATTTGTGGCAAGTACGGGAATGTTGATGGCAATCAGCTTCCATGGTAGACCAGTAATAGCCTGCCCTTAGGATCTTTTTAGCCATTGTATGCCCGCTCAAGTGAGTGCCAAATGTGCCGCTGTGTATATCAGTCATGATCAACTCTGCTTCAGCTTTGTCTACGCATCGGAGTAACACGCAATCATGGCTTCGTTTGTAAAGGATGTCGTTGCTCAGGAAGAACTTAGCAGCAAATTTCCTTAAGAACTTCTTGTCATTTACGGAAGCTCCTTTGGGATAATCTCTAGTCTCGAGATACCTCTTGATTTCATGGAACCAGGGTTGTTCCACTACTTCTTCGGTATTAATCTCGTGGCAATGCGCAGGTTCATCCATTCGCTCAATGGTGATTTGGGGAGCCTCGTTATCCCAGTTGAGTTTAAACATGGAGGACATTGTGGCTAGAGCATCTGCTAGCTGATTCTCTTCTCGCGGGAAATGCTCGAAGGTAATTTGCTCGAAATGAGGCAACAATGTCAGGACATGTTCTTTGTATGGGATAAGATTAGGATGCTTGGTATCCCACTCTCCTTTGATTTGATTGATAACCAAAGCCGAGTCCCCAAATACGATCAAAGATTTGATCCCCAAGTCTATAGCAGCCTTGAGATCAAAGATGCAAGCTTCGTACTCAGCCATGTTGTTTGTGCAGCTGAAGCAAAGTCGGGCCGTGAAAGGTGTGTGACAGCCTTCCGGAGAAATGAGTATTGCACCGATACCATTTCCAAGTGCATTTGAAGCACCATCAAAGTACAGGGTCCATCGGGATCCCTTTTCGGGTCCGTCATACGGTCCGTTACTTTCAATGTTGTCCAAATTCATGATGTCCTCGTCTGGGAAGTCAAATCTCATGGGTTGATAATCTTCGATAGCTTGATGAGCCAGATGGTCAGCTAGTACACTCCCTTTTATAGCTTTTTGGGTGGTGTACTGGATGCCATACTCAGTTAGGATCATTTGCCATCTAGCTATCCTTCCAGATAAAGCGGGCTTTTCGAAGATATACTTGATAGGATCCATTTTGGAAATCAACAAGGTAGTATGAGTCAACATATACTGCCTTAGTCGGCGAGCAGCTCATACCAAAGCGCAGCAAGTTTTCTCGAGCAGTGAGTAGCGAGTCTCACAGTCGGTAAACTTTTTGCTAAGGTAATAAATAGCATGCTCTTTTCGACCAGACTCGTCATGCTGGCCCAAAACACACCCCATTGAGTTATCCAAGACGGTCAGATACATGATCAATGGTCTTCCTACGACGGGTGGCATCAGAATAGGAGGTTCTAGCAAATACTCCTTGATTTTATCAAAAGCAGTTTGGCAATCATCGTTCCATTCGACTACCTGATCTTTTTTCAAGATTTTGAAAATTGGCTCACAGGTAGAAGTCAGATGAGAGATGAATCTGGAAATATAGTTCAAGCGCCCCAAGAACCCTCTAACCTCCTTTTCTGTACGGGGAGCAGGCATCTCTTGTATTGCTTTTACTTTTGCTGGATCGACTTCAATGCCTTTGTTGCTTACAATGAATCCCAGGAGTTTACCAGACCTAACTCCAAAAGTGCACTTACTTTGATTCAGCCTGAGTTTGTATTCTTTCAATCTGGCAAACAGCTTTTCTAGATGTTCAAGGTGCTCTTCCTCTGTTTGTGACCGAGCTATCATATCGTCTACGTAAACTTCGATCTCATGATGTATCATATCATGAAATAAAGCTACCATGGCGCGTTGATAAGTTGCCCCTGCGTTCTTCAGCCCGAACGACATCACCTTGTAACAGAAAGTGCCCCATTGTGTGACAAAAGTTGTTTTCTCCATATCCTCGGGGGCCATTTTGATTTGATTGTAGCCCGAGAACCCATCCATGAAGGAAAACACCTTGTGCTGAGTTGTATTGTCGATCAAAATGTCAATATGAGGTAGCGGAAAATCATCTTTGGGGCTGGCCCTGTTCAAATCCCGATAGTCCACACACATCCTGACTTTGCCATCTTTCTTAGATACTGGCACGATGTTAGCAACCCATTGAGGATAGGACGTAACAGCCAGAAAGCCGGCGTCGAATTGCTTCATCACTTCTTCTTTGATCTTTTCAGACATGTTAGGCCTCATTCGGCGGACTTTTTGCTTGATCGGCGGACAGTCCTCTCTTGTGGGGAGACGGTGAACCACGATGTCTGTGTCTAAACCCGGCATGTCTTCATAAGACCAAGCGAAGATTTCAACATACTCATTCAACAACTGTATCAGTCGCTCCTTGACACTCGGTTCCAGATTGGCACCCACTTGCACCTCTTTCCGGTCTTCCTCGGTCCCTAAGTTGACAGTTTCCAATGACTCTTCGTGCGGTAAGATAGCCCTTTCCTCTTGCTGTAGAAGTCTGGCTAGTTCCCCTGGTACTTCACAACCTTCGTCATCTTCATACTCGGCTTGATTGACCAGATCTTCAGAGTTATTGAAGGATATAGCAGAATAGTCACCCATGGAATCCAGAGTGGATGGGTACCTGCATTTGTGAGTGTGGGTGTGTGTAAGGAATAGCCATCCTTAAACAAAAATGCAAAAGGAAAGAAAATGAACACAAGCAGTTTATCAAATGAAAAACGTCCAATGAATCATTAAACATGGCATATGGATATGAAAAATAATCAAAACCCTTACAAATGGACCTACATGCCCCGGGCAAGGCATGAGGTGAAAAAGATAGTGTACAGATTGTTTGAAAATAAATATTACAGACCAAATAAGAAATGTTTAACAGATAAATTACTGATGAATAAAAGTGATGGGGACAAAGTCTTTTGCCTCCCAATTGCTCAATCCTCCTTTGACAGTTGGGTAAATTCACTCTTCGATGTTGCTCTCTTTGTCTTCGTCCTCCAAAGCGTTGATTTCATAGGGAGAAATTTTGACTGGCGCTCTTTCAATCTTCGCACGGCGCATAGCTTTCTGGCCTGCGGTAGTGAACCCTAATCCAAATTTGTCTGTTTTATGTGGAATGTCAGGCAACTGCCCCCATGCTGAATTCTTCCCTTCCTTTATTGCGGCCCTTGCGTCCTCTAGAGATGCCATCCTGGCCATCTGTCGTGGTGTCTCAGCTGCCAACTTTGCTACTGTTATCTCAGGAGGGACTTCTTCAAAATGCTGAAAAGGCGTCTCAATGAACTCCCCTTCTACCTCCACGTACCGAAAAGAATTCAAGTGGCTAATCATGTACTCCTCTTCACCATTGACAGTAATGATTTTTCCCTTGACAGGATACTTCAACATCTGATGTAAGGAGGAGGTGACTGCCCCAGCATGGTGTATCCAAGGTCTACCCAGCAAGCAAGAGTATGACGGACGGATGTCCATCACATAGAAAGTAGACTTAAACACCTCAGTGCCTATCTTGATGGGAATTTCAACCTCCCCATGGACCATTCTCTTCGAACCATCGAAAGATCTGACAACAATATCACTCGGCTTCAACTCCAACCCTTCACAATCTAGTCGGTCCAAGGCCTTCTTAGGCAGTACATTCAGCGACGAACCAGTGTCGACCAAGACATGTGCGAGAGTGGTTCCTCGACACTCGATTGAAATGTGCAAAGCATCATTGTGGTTTCTACCTTTAGGAGTTAGGTCGGCATCAGAGAAACCTAATCCATTGTCCGCAGTCAGGCTAGCCACACAATTTTGAAATTGATCCGCAGAGGTTTCCTGGGGCACATGGGCTGCCTTCAGGAATTTTATCAGAGCTTTAGCGTGCACTTCCGAGCAAAGTAGCAGTGCCAGCATGGAGATCTTTGAGGGGGTTTGCCCCAATTGTTCCACCACATCGTAATCACTCCTTTTGATTATCCTCAAAATCTCATCCATTTCCTTCTTGGAGGTTTCCGGGATGACCAAGGGTTGAGCCCTCGTCCTGACGAGCTCATCTTGGATTCCCTTACCTTTGTCAGCAGTGGTAGGAGGGACAGTACTAGGAACAACAACATCTTCAATCAAAGGGGTTCTAGCAGAGAGTTTTATTGGTGCAGGGATGACCTTGTCGGCAGATGAGGGTCCAAAGATTGCTCTTGGAGGGGCAATCTCTGGAGAAAATATTCTCCCGCTCCTGGTGATTTTTCTGGTGCCTGCAATGTTACCAATGCTGGCTTCTTCATCATCCGAACTTTCTTTAGTTATTTCGATTTGTTTAATACCATGGTAGTAGACGTCACCGCCATAGTTCCATGGTATCGACTTCTCAGAAACATAGGGGACAGGCCCTGGCATTGTTATCTTCAAAGGAACAGATTTCGTAGCTGGTGTAATCTTAACAGGATTTTTGACGGCCTTGGAAAGATTGGCGTGAATGGTTATGATTGAGACATCTTCGATATGGGTTGGAACAGCAGAAACTTTTTCAAACAAAATTTGTCGACTATCCATAAGGCCTTGGATGCCTTTCTTCAGTAACGGACAATCAAACGGCAGAGAGTAACAACAATAGAAGTCTTCTTTACATCCCGGGAAGATCACGGCCCTTAACAAATTCAACTTGATGGTTAACAATGGAGTAATCAGATCATTAACATCAGCAACATACAAATCTTCTTCAATGGCGTTGACATTTCGGCCGTGCTTCGGCATGGGAGCGGATATCACATTAGGCTTCTCTGGAGCGTCGAACTCCACCTCCTTCGCCTCTATCAGGTCTTGGATTTTATGCTTGAGTGCCCAACAATCATTGGTGTTGTGCCCGACACTATCAGAATGGTAGGCGCATTTGGCATTAGGATGATAATGCGGAGAGGACGTATTCACATTCTTTGGTGCCTCTTTGATGGTGGCAAGATTCAACTTTAACAGATGAGGAAGCACTTGCGCTGGAGTCATATTAATGCGGGTGAACTGCCGTTGTGGCCGTTCCACCCGTTGCTGATTTGGTCTGGACTGGTTATAGCGAGGCTGCTCACTTGAAGGATTTTGAATCATTACGGCCCCCACAGTTGGCCGACGCTCCGTCTTCCCTGCTCTTCTTTGAGAATATACCACAACCGTTTTCTTCTTAAAAGGCTTCTTCTCAACACTTGCAGCAACACCCTTTTGAATCTTTCCTGACTTGATGCCAGCTTCTATTCTTTCGCCTGTTAAGATCAAATCGGTAAACCCCATGGAAGAGTTACCAATCAGATGATTGAAAAATGGCCCAGATAGGGTCCCTAGAAACATATCAACAAGTTCACGGTCGGTTAAAGGAGGCTGCACCCTGCCAGCCAAATCCCTCCATTTTTGTGCATATTCTTTGAATCCATCGCCTGTTCCTAGTGACATACCCTGAAGTTGGGTATGAGTAGGAGCAAGGTTAGAATTATACTGGTATTGTTTGTAAAAAGCGGTGGCCAAGTCTTCCCAATTTCGGACGCTGGTTCCCTCTAGCTGATAAAACCACTCCAACTGAGCTCCAGAAAGGCTGTCTTGAAAGAAATGAATCCACAGGTTTTTATCTGCCGTATAGGGTTGGATCTTTCTCACGTAGGACCTGAGATGCATTTTTGGACAGGACAACCCATCATACCTCACAAAAACTGGTACTTTGAATTTTGGGGGAATCACAATCCCGGCGACCAAACCCAAGTCTTCAAAATCCAAACCCGGTACTCTTTGTAGCTCCATGGCGGCCAACCTGTCTTCTAAACCCTTGTATTTATCATCAGCTAGAGGGTATTGTTGATCAGAATAATCTTCATCCTCTTCGACCTCCTCTTCTTCAACATCAGACTCGGAAGGTACCGCAGCCCCACCTCCTTTGGTGGTTCCTTCATCAGAAGTAGGAGGAAATTCAAGCACTCGCCGAGCTTCTCCGTCAAATCTTCTCCCCAAAGTAGCTACTCCGAGTCTCTTTTTCTTCTTTTTCACTGAGTCTTTATTCCTCATCAAGGTCTTGAGATCCTCCTGACCTTTAGCCAAGGTTATCAGGAGTTGCTGAAACTGTGCATTTTGAGCTTGCAGGTCTTTGACTGTTTGCTCGAGATCCATCCTACTGAAATAAACAGCAGACAGATAAGGAAACCTGGAGTGAGACCTGCTTATGCACATGATGAATGGTATGCTTATGTATGCAATGCATTCAAGGATTTAGGACATTCAAAATTGTTTCAGACAAAGAAGAACGCACGTCATATTAATAAGAAGAAATTTGTTAGTACATAAATGCCCCACGGGCCAAATATTACAAAAACTTCTCAAGGTAAAAAGACATTGCGCATCCTCTTCGGTGCGATGTAGGTGTTGAGGGCCTCTTGCTCATGGAGTCGGCGGGTTAGCTCTAGAACCTTCTTCTCACTGGCATAGTGTTGTACCCCAATTTTTGACCTAAGATCCCATTTTTATTTTTTGCATTTTTTCAAGATAAGTCAAGGTCACGAAATACGGTCGGTTTTAACGTCTCACCTTCGAGCTTTGACTATGCGAAGATTGTCAAGTGTTTTGAACATTTTTAGCATATGCATCACTAATTTCTAATCGCATACAAATGTGTATGTTCATGTTTTCTTTTGTGTCATGTGCAGAGACAGGTCTGAATCAAGAGCATCAGGTGTCGCGCCTCAATTAAGGTTTTGAGTCTCCCAAGCCAGAAGTACGGTTGATTGTGGATTCTCGAAGACTGATTCATCAAGGCACACCGTTGCACCCTTAATTTCGCCCCTAATTTTTCAGTCGCACATTCATACCATATTTTGTCATTTGGTCATGATCATTAGTAAATATCTTCATTCATCACATTTTGCATCATTAGACGTATTTAAGTTGATCAGAAAAAGTCAGTTTAAATCAAAGTTTGCATCGTCTTTCAGTTGTAAAATACCCGACATTTTGCTTCATGCATTTTATCTCTTTACTCGTTTCTTGCATTGCTCCAAGTTGTTTATATATCGATAATAAAAATATTTTGGTTTTATAGACAAACTGTTAAAAGCGATTCAACAATGTACGAAAAATTAGCGAGAAAAATATTTCAAGTCTTCACCTTTTACCGATCATTTTATGAATCTGCGCTTCGCGTAGATTATGACGGTATACTCGCTTTATTTTTCGTTACAGTTCGAAGTCTCGTTTTAATCTTAAACGTCTGTTTAGTCTGATATTTTTATTATTATTTTATTTTTGGTTTTTGACTTCTTGAATATTTTTTCTTTAATCTTTGTGACATGTAGTTTATTTTAATGTGTTCATTTTATTTTATCGGATAAATTTTTGTCCGTTTTTTTATCATTTTCGGTCATTTTTGAGTCTTTATTTTTTATTCATAAAATATTCAAAAAAATCATTTTAAATTGAGTTATTTTTTTTATAATTTCAGGTTTTATTTTATTTTTGTCATTCAGGGACTTTTTGGTCACAAAAAAATATTAATTAGGCTTCGCTTAATTCTCATTGGTCGATAGCATAGTTTGCGGATTGATAGAGATTGAATTCTCATTGGTCGGAAGCATGGTTTGCGGATTGATAGAGATTGGATTTATATTGAACGGCTCGGATTTATTTTGAAATCATAATATTTCTAGTTTTTTTCTATTTAAAGACTTCATTTTTCTTTGCAAAGGGGGGAGACACATCACACAACAAGAAAAAGCAACTTACAGTAGCTAGCTCACTTTCTATTCCTCTTTCCACTTTCTATTCCTCTCACATCACAAAACAACAACGAAAACAACACAGTAAATAATCTCACAACACCTCTCTTCTACTTCTACATCTAATTACTTTGTTCTTTCTCTCATTACAAAACCAAAATGGCATCTCTTATGTTCTTCACACTTTTTCTTACAATTTTTGTACTTCACTTTACTTTAACAACACCACCACCGAAAACACCATTGAAAGCTCCAGATTTTGTCTCACGTCATCAACCCACCTGCTCATACCGGTACAACACCATCATCATTCCGCCTAGCCTCCGTCTCAACACCAACCTTACCCATCACCGTAAACCTTCTGTTCTTGCTGTCCGAATTCCGCTTTCAACACAACCCACCACAACAACAATGTTCACCCATAAATCATCACCAGCCGCCGGAATCGCCAACCAGCGGCCATTAATCTCCTCATCATTCCGCCCATCCACTATTCATCCTCGTTCCCCTTCAATCATCACCGGAACCACTCACAATCGTCTCCCGTTCTCACCGTCAAATTCCCCATGTTCCCTCCGTCTAACCGTAACAGCCACCCAGCTTCAAGTCCTCCTTACATCTCCGTCTCCGCTAGCTTGCTATCATCGACCAACCATTCTCCATCGTTTCTCAACCAATCGGTCATTCCGCTTCCGCCATGCCGACCATGAACTGGAACAACAAGCTGAACAGTACGCTGTACTGACGTACACCAACATCAGATGGTCTGAAAACCTCATCATCCACCATGTCCGACGAAAAGCACCCACACAAAGAAGAACAAGTATTTTCCTAGATTTAGTTGTTTTAGAATCGATTACGGTGATGCAGTGCTGAGAATTGGAAATATGCTGCTAAACAGTTTCTGAAAAAGTACCCCTCTGATGCTATTATACATTGCAGTGAAAGTAATTCTTCAAAGTTGCTATGGTACATTATTTTTATTGTCCTTTTAAAATATAAGACCAATACCATGTTATTATATTGTCTTTAATTATCTTGCTGTCTTCAATTTTTATCTGGGTATTTTTCTTTTCATTTGATTTAGTTGTCAAGAATGGACATGTAGATTTTATGTATTTCTCTTTTCATTTAGTTGTCAAAAAAAAAATATAAACAAAATAGTAGTAAATTTTAGTTTAGTTTTAGTTTAGTTTTAGTTTAGTTTTAGTTTAGTGATTTTAGAATTTCATTTGACTTTTATTTAGTTAACTTTAGAATTTTTATTTAATTTAGAATTAGTTTAATAAATTTATAATTTTTATTTGATTTAGAATTAGTTTAATTTTAGTTTTAGTTTAGTAACTTTAGAATTTCATTTGACTTTTATTTATTTAACTTTAGAATTTTTATTTAATTTAGAATTAGTTTAATAAATTTATAATTTTTATTTGATTTAGAATTAGTTTAATAAGTTTATAATGTTTATTTAGTTTAATAACTTTAGAGTTTTTTTATTTGATTTAAATTTAGTTTAGTAGTTTTAGAATTTTATTCGATTTAGATTTAGTTTAGCAACTTTGGAATTTTCGTTTGTTTTAGATTTAATTTAGTAACCTTAGGATTTTAATTTAATCTAGATTTAACTTACTAAATTTTAAAACTTTAGTTTAGTTTAGATCAAATTCAATAATACTAGATTTTTTATAACCTTAGAATTTGTAATTAGTTTAGAGTTATTTTAGTAATTAATTTTTAGTTTAGTTCGAATAACCTCTTTAGATAATTAGTTATATTCCTTTTATTTGTATATTTCTGTCATTTCAATTTCTTGGTGCCTCTTGATCATTAATTTGTTTTTTGTCAGATTTATTTTCTTGTGAACTTCTGAATGTTTATACTTTGATGTTCATTTTATTTTGCTAACTCCAAGGGAAAGAATTAAATTTGTTGACTTCATGTCATCGAACATATCTCATACGATTGCGCGAACACCTTCATCCATTTTTTTGCTTATTTACTATTTTCCCAAACTTAAGATAACTTTCCCAAAAGATTCAATTTTAAACTCACACTTTATAAGTCAAAACTTCGACACTAGGTCGTCGCACCTTCAAAATCTCTCCAACACTGATTTTTAGTCAAACGAACCATTTTAATCAAACAAACAATTTTAAACCAAAAACAGATATTTCAAAAGGTTCCTGCGGAGTACCGCAGATGCATTGGGTGCTAATACCTTCCCATTGTATAACCAACCCCCGAACTCTCGATCTCTTTCAAAAACGCATTGTATTTTTTATTACTTTTAAGTATTGTTTTACATTGCATATTTTAGGGTTTTATTTCGCTCTTTTCCCTTTTCCCTTGGAAACAATAAAGCGCGGTGGCGACTCTTGCTTTTGCGAGTCAAGTTAATTAATAGCTTGATCTCCGATTTTCACCGCTACAGAATTGGCGACTCTGCTGGGGAAAGATTGACCTCTTGCTGGTCCATCCCTAAGTGGGTTAAGCCTAATTTGTTTTATCTGTTTTATCATTATTTGATTGTTTGATTATATGTATATATTATCATTATTTGGGTGTTGATAATATTTACAAAGGACAAGTCCTATACCCGGACTAAGTTACACTTAGGAATAGGACGGGCGGTATAATCATGTTAACTTTGAGGGAGTAATCCCGAAGAAGGAGGCATGAGATCCCCCACTCAGTGGAAGGCCCTTTTGAACGTAATATTTGTTTACCGAGTAATCGGGAAGACATTATTATTTTCGACCTGGGAGCCAAAGAAGCTGGGAACCGTAGAACCCTAACCCATCTTGGCCTTTTAGGTGTAGCGCGGAGATTATAACGGAGTAATCCGGAAGTAATTGTTACGCGATGCTACGCTCGGATGAGTTTCTCTTGAGAATATTGCTGATTATTGAGTAATCAAGACGTTGGTAATATCCGAAGGAGGAATGTAGACTCCGGGAACTCTTAGAACCTTGTTCTACATGTGTGATTAAACCGTTAGTACATACCTTGGGGGTGTTCCTTACCTTGACTCCATGCTCGTGACGTTGAACCTTTCGACTTTATTTGTGACCTTGCTTGTGGTTGTTACATATCCATGCATTCATGCATCCATAAAACCCTTTTCACTTGACTTTGAAGGAATTGGGAGGTCTTTCTTTGTAAACATCACAAGTTTCGTCAAGCTCAATGGATCTTGGGTGTTGATAGGGTGAAAACCCTAATCCACCAAAATGGATGATTGATCTTGACGATAACTTGATCAACACTTTGATCCAATTCAAAATTCATCTTCCATCTTCACACTTTGATGTCTACAACTTAATATCTTGAGTTCCTTGAAAATCAAATAAAAACTCTCTTTTGCATATCATACATCATTCTACATTGTTTGTTTCACTTTCAAAGGTCTTTTTCCGAGTCGTATTTTTCCTTTGGTCTCACCAGTACAACACTCGCGCTAAGAAAACAATGGAGAATATCAAGCAAGAGGTTTCTGAACTCCGCAGAGAGATGACTATTTTGAAAGCTAGTATGGAGCACTTGACTGGTTTGGTTGGAATTCTGGTTGCTGCCCAAGTCAATCCTTCTAGGAGGGAGGAAGCGATGATAAAAGTCTTCACTGAAACTCTAAAATCATTCTCTCATGAGAAGGTGATGGTTAATGCACCTAATGACTTTCCTGACAAGGTGAATGTGGGAGTGCGTCTAGAAGAGGATGTCTGAAAGGGATGTTTATATGAAGATGGTAGCTCAGCTAATGGTGTGAAGAAGTTTGATAATGACTTTTCCAAGAAGAGAACCAGAGGAAGGAATAATCATCGTCAGAATCATCATGTTCATAAACAGAAGCAACAAGTTCCTAATCAGAGGAAAACCCAATTTAATCCAATTCCAATTACCTATACAGAGTTGTTCCCTATCCTGATGCAGAGGAATTTGGTTCAGACCCGACCTCCACCGAAGGTTCCTGAGAAGATACATTGGTACTACAAAGCTGATTTGGCTTGTACTTTTCATCAAGGTGCTCCTGGGCATGACTTGGAGGGTTGCTTTGCTTTGAAGATTGAGGTTCAGAAGTTGGTCAGAAGTGGTATCTTGTCATTCAAGAACGTTGGTTTTGAAGTTCAAATCAAGCATGTGCCGAAGAGTAAACATGATTGATGGTTGCTTTGAGTTTTGAAGGATGTTTTCGGTAATTCAAGTCCGGATGGAAAGCCTTCCCAGATCATTAACTTATTTCTGCTTTTTGTAATTTTTCTTGTTTATCAAAACATTGTTTGCATGTAAGAACTTGTTTGCATCTGTATGATTATCTTAATACAATGAGTATGTTTGTCTTGAAGAAATTCATTCGTTTCACTCATATTTGTTTTCAAATTTTAAATTTCTTTTGGCATTATGATACCAACTTGTTGCCCATTCTCTTGCCTAGGCAGAGATTGAAGGGAGGATGATGATCTAAAGAACACAAAATCTCTGGTTGCATGCTTTTGAATAAAATCTTGCTGATGATGTACAGGCATTGTTTCAAATCCCTAAACACCGGAGATATAAGGAAGATAATCCCTTGCTAACCCCTTTTGAGCCTTTGAAGCAGAAGTTTCTTTTCTATACGAAAAAAACCTTGAATTTTAACCTGGGGCAGGGTAGTTTTTAGTTAATCTGACTGAGTGTTCAAAATTCATAAGGAAGATGTTTTTTGAAGAGAAACTACGAGGGCTATCCTTCATATATATAATGAATCCAGAAGATGTGGAACCACAGTGTTGTCCCTCATTCATCAAGAAACGAGGCAATCACAATCTTCTCAACAAGCAAATTCAAGCTAATGTCACACATTTTGTTCAAAAAGTCAAAAATCGAGAAAAAGAAAAAGCCTGCTAAGTCAAAAAACATGAAAACTTGTGACTTAGGCAAAATTAAGGCATCCCGCTAGACTATCAATTCAAAAGAATTAGTTCAGGCAAAAGTTAGGGAAAATAAAATCGCAAAGAAAAGGACTGCAAAGAAAAGTCCTCAGCAAAGAACAAATTGGTGACTACAAACACGAAGACATGAGGGTGGTTGCTACTCTGAAAGCCTCGTCGTTTCCTTAACCGGCACAAAATCCTTTTGAGAGATGAACACTCGTGTTGAATTAACTGAACATAGGGTTGAAGAACATCATGAAGGGGGTGGGCACCAAATATTTTGAGCCTTAAAATCTTTTTTCTAAAAACCATGAACCAGACCACATTACAACCTTCAAAAGTCCTAATTGAAGCAAGGTTATTTTGAAAGCATACTTCGATGAGATAGTGTTCCTGACTCCCATGAATGTTCTAAATAGTTATGTTGGTATCCTTTGTTCTTCCTATACAAAAATAAATGGTGCTTTAACTCGCAAAATTTGTGCGATATCTTTCAAAATCTTCAAGACTTACATAACTGTTGCATTAGAATTTTCATTCTCATTGTAAACTTTTTCTAACTGCAAAACATTTGTTTGATATCAAGGAAGCTCACATAAGCACCAGTGATGAGTTTATTCTTTTAAGGCCTGAAACTATGTTGAGTAATTGGCGGATCACGTCAAAAAAAAAATCGTATCCATGGGCATGTCACCTGAAGACCATAAGCACGAACATGTTGCTTCTCCTAATTAATGCTTTCCCAACTTGTTTACTCTTTTGGGGCAAAATTTGAAGACTTTTTTGTGCCAACTACAGTTAATCCGGGGCAATCACATCGAGATTTATTGAATCTCTCTAAGAGTTTGAAGACACCAGAGCATGGTGAATGCCAGGTCTTTTGTAAAATCCTCTTGAGACGATTTCTCCTCATCAACCATATAGCTCGGGGCATTTTAGAGGTGAAGCTATTCGCAAGAATCGTCGTGCATCACGCAGCTTATCAGCAGTAAACTTGGGGCATCCAAAATTAATCCCAGGGGCAATCCAGATTTGCCAAGATATGTTTTTCATACATTATCAGAGGGTGGTGTTCCCAGTATCTCCAGCTAAACAAGACTTCTTTCCAGCTGAAACTTTGTTTGTGTTGTTATCCTTTCAATGGATTGTTTGCAATAGAAGACTGGACGTTGGGTTTTCTACCTGAAAATATCTTCCTCTCCAGAGATATTTAAGCCTTGTAAAAGGACCTTGCTCCAATGATGGCCTGTGTTTTATCTCCAGTAATGTTCCCATCCTGTTGAGATTAGCCGAGTGTTGGGTTGTGCTATGATGTCTTATCATCTCCAGTTTATCTTGTCTATTTGTTTTGTCAGCACATACATGGCATTCATTTATTCATTCACACTTGCATCATGCACGCACAGTTGTATTTGTTGATGTCATTGAGTCCGTACAGATGATTGAAAAATGGCCCAGATAGGGTCCCTAGAAACATATCAACAAGTTCACGGTCGGTTAAAGGAGGCTGCACCCTGCCAGCCAAATCCCTCCATTTTTGTGCATATTCTTTGAATCCATCGCCTGTTCCTAGTGACATACCCTGAAGTTGGGTATGAGTAGGAGCAAGGTTAGAATTATACTGGTATTGTTTGTAAAAAGCGGTGGCCAAGTCTTCCCAATTTCGGACGCTGGTTCCCTCTAGCTGATAAAACCACTCCAACTGAGCTCCAGAAAGGCTGTCTTGAAAGAAATGAATCCACAGGTTTTTATCTGCCGTATAGGGTTGGATCTTTCTCACGTAGGACCTGAGATGCATTTTTGGACAGGACAACCCATCATACCTCACAAAAACTGGTACTTTGAATTTTGGGGGATCACAATCCCGGCGACCAAACCCAAGTCTTCAAAATCCAAACCCGGTACTCTTTGTAGCTCCATGGCGGCCAACCTGTCTTCTAAACCCTTGTATTTATCATCAGCTAGAGGGTATTGTTGATCAGAATAATCTTCATCCTCTTCGACCTCCTCTTCTTCAACATCAGACTCGGAAGGTACCGCAGCCCCACCTCCTTTGGTGGTTCCTTCATCAGAAGTAGGAGGAAATTCAAGCACTCGCCGAGCTTCTCCGTCAAATCTTCTCCCCAAAGTAGCTACTCCGAGTCTCTTTTTCTTCTTTTTCACTGAGTCTTTATTCCTCATCAAGGTCTTGAGATCCTCCTGACCTTTAGCCAAGGTTATCAGGAGTTGCTGAAACTGTGCATTTTGAGCTTGCAGGTCTTTGACTGTTTGCTCGAGATCCATCCTACTGAAATAAACAGCAGACAGATAAGGAAACCTGGAGTGAGACCTGCTTATGCACATGATGAATGGTATGCTTATGTATGCAATGCATTCAAGGATTTAGGACATTCAAAATTGTTTCAGACAAAGAAGAACGCACGTCATATTAATAAGAAGAAATTTGTTAGTACATAAATGCCCCACGGGCCAAATATTACAAAAACTTCTCAAGGTAAAAAGACATTGCGCATCCTCTTCGGTGCGATGTAGGTGTTGAGGGCCTCTTGCTCATGGAGTCGGCGGGTTAGCTCTAGAACCTTCTTCTCACTGGCATAGTGTTGTACCCCAATTTTTGACCTAAGATCCCATTTTTATTTTTTGCATTTTTTCAAGATAAGTCAAGGTCACGAAATACGGTCGGTTTTAACGTCTCACCTTCGAGCTTTGACTATGCGAAGATTGTCAAGTGTTTTGAACATTTTTAGCATATGCATCACTAATTTCTAATCGCATACAAATGTGTATGTTCATGTTTTCTTTTGTGTCATGTGCAGAGACAGGTCTGAATCAAGAGCATCAGGTGTCGCGCCTCAATTAAGGTTTTGAGTCTCCCAAGCCAGAAGTACGGTTGATTGTGGATTCTCGAAGACTGATTCATCAAGGCACACCGTTGCACCCTTAATTTCGCCCCTAATTTTTCAGTCGCACATTCATACCATATTTTGTCATTTGGTCATGATCATTAGTAAATATCTTCATTCATCACATTTTGCATCATTAGACGTATTTAAGTTGATCAGAAAAAGTCAGTTTAAATCAAAGTTTGCATCGTCTTTCAGTTGTAAAATACCCGACATTTTGCTTCATGCATTTTATCTCTTTACTCGTTTCTTGCATTGCTCCAAGTTGTTTATATGTCGATAATAAAAATATTTTGGTTTTATAGACAAACTGTTAAAAGCGATTCAACAATGTACGAAAAATTAGCGAGAAAAATATTTCAAGTCTTCACCTTTTACCGATCATTTTATGAATCTGCGCTTCGCGTAGATTATGACGGTATACTCGCTTTATTTTTCGTTACAGTTCGAAGTCTCGTTTTAATCTTAAACGTCTGTTTAGTCTGATATTTTTATTATTATTTTATTTTTGGTTTTTGACTTCTTGAATATTTTTTCTTTAATCTTTGTGACATGTAGTTTATTTTAATGTGTTCATTTTATTTTATCGGATAAATTTTTGTCCGTTTTTTTATCATTTTCGGTCATTTTTGAGTCTTTATTTTTTATTCATAAAATATTCAAAAAAATCATTTTAAATTGAGTTATTTTTTTTATAATTTCAGGTTTTATTTTATTTTTGTCATTCAGGGACTTTTTGGTCACAAAAAAATATTAATTAGGCTTCGCTTAATTCTCATTGGTCGATAGCATAGTTTGCGGATTGATAGAGATTGAATTCTCATTGGTCGGAAGCATGGTTTGCGGATTGATAGAGATTGGATTTATATTGAACGGCTCGGATTTATTTTGAAATCATAATATTTCTAGTTTTTTTCTATTTAAAGACTTCATTTTTCTTTGCAAAGGGGGGAGACACATCACACAACAAGAAAAAGCAACTTACAGTAGCTAGCTCACTTTCTATTCCTCTTTCCACTTTCTATTCCTCTCACATCACAAAACAACAACGAAAACAACACAGTAAATAATCTCACAACACCTCTCTTCTACTTCTACATCTAATTACTTTGTTCTTTCTCTCATTACAAAACCAAAATGGCATCTCTTATGTTCTTCACACTTTTTCTTACAATTTTTGTACTTCACTTTACTTTAACAACACCACCACCGAAAACACCATTGAAAGCTCCAGATTTTGTCTCACGTCATCAACCCACCTGCTCATACCGGTACAACACCATCATCATTCCGCCTAGCCTCCGTCTCAACACCAACCTTACCCATCACCGTAAACCTTCTGTTCTTGCTGTCCGAATTCCGCTTTCAACACAACCCACCACAACAACAATGTTCACCCATAAATCATCACCAGCCGCCGGAATCGCCAACCAGCGGCCATTAATCTCCTCATCATTCCGCCCATCCACTATTCATCCTCGTTCCCCTTCAATCATCACCGGAACCACTCACAATCGTCTCCCGTTCTCACCGTCAAATTCCCCATGTTCCCTCCGTCTAACCGTAACAGCCACCCAGCTTCAAGTCCTCCTTACATCTCCGTCTCCGCTAGCTTGCTATCATCGACCAACCATTCTCCATCGTTTCTCAACCAATCGGTCATTCCGCTTCCGCCATGCCGACCATGAACTGGAACAACAAGCTGAACAGTACGCTGTACTGACGTACACCAACATCAGATGGTCTGAAAACCTCATCATCCACCATGTCCGACGAAAAGCACCCACACAAAGAAGAACAAGTATTTTCCTAGATTTAGTTGTTTTAGAATCGATTACGGTGATGCAGTGCTGAGAATTGGAAATATGCTGCTAAACAGTTTCTGAAAAAGTACCCCTCTGATGCTATTATACATTGCAGTGAAAGTAATTCTTCAAAGTTGCTATGGTACATTATTTTTATTGTCCTTTTAAAATATAAGACCAATACCATGTTATTATATTGTCTTTAATTATCTTGCTGTCTTCAATTTTTATCTGGGTATTTTTCTTTTCATTTGATTTAGTTGTCAAGAATGGACATGTAGATTTTATGTATTTCTCTTTTCATTTAGTTGTCAAAAAAAAAATATAAACAAAATAGTAGTAAATTTTAGTTTAGTTTTAGTTTAGTTTTAGTTTAGTGATTTTAGAATTTCATTTGACTTTTATTTAGTTAACTTTAGAATTTTTATTTAATTTAGAATTAGTTTAATAAATTTATAATTTTTATTTGATTTAGAATTAGTTTAATTTTAGTTTTAGTTTAGTAACTTTAGAATTTCATTTGACTTTTATTTATTTAACTTTAGAATTTTTATTTAATTTAGAATTAGTTTAATAAATTTATAATTTTTATTTGATTTAGAATTAGTTTAATAAGTTTATAATTTTTATTTAGTTTAATAACTTTAGAGTTTTTTTATTTGATTTAAATTTAGTTTAGTAGTTTTAGAATTTTATTCGATTTAGATTTAGTTTAGCAACTTTGGAATTTTCGTTTGTTTTAGATTTAATTTAGTAACCTTAGGATTTTAATTTAATCTAGATTTAACTTACTAAATTTTAAAACTTTAGTTTAGTTTAGATCAAATTCAATAATACTAGATTTTTTATAACCTTAGAATTTGTAATTAGTTTAGAGTTATTTTAGTAATTAATTTTTAGTTTAGTTCGAATAACCTCTTTAGATAATTAGTTATATTCCTTTTATTTGTATATTTCTGTCATTTCAATTTCTTGGTGCCTCTTGATCATTAATTTGTTTTTTGTCAGATTTATTTTCTTGTGAACTTCTGAATGTTTATACTTTGATGTTCATTTTATTTTGCTAACTCCAAGGGAAAGAATTAAATTTGTTGACTTCATGTCATCGAACATATCTCATACGATTGCGCGAACACCTTCATCCATTTTTTTGCTTATTTACTATTTTCCCAAACTTAAGATAACTTTCCCAAAAGATTCAATTTTAAACTCACACCTTTTAAGTCAAAACTTCGACACTAGGTCGTCGCACCTTCAAAATCTCTCCAACACTGACTTTTAGTCAAACGAACCATTTTAATCAAACAAACAATTCTAAACCAAAAACAGATATTTCAAAAGGTTCCTGCGGAGTACCGCAGATGCATTGGGTGCTAATACCTTCCCATTGTATAACCAACCCCCGAACTCTCGATCTCTTTCAAAAACGCATTGTATTTTTTATTACTTTTAAGTATTGTTTTACATTGCATATTTTAGGGTTTTATTTCGCTCTTTTCCCTTTTCCCTTGGAAACAATAAAGCGCGGTGGCGACTCTTGCTTTTGCGAGTCAAGTTAATTAATAGCTTGATCTCCGATTTTCACCGCTACAGAGTCGGAGATCAAGCTATTAATTAACTTGACTCGCAAAAGCAAGAGTCGCCACCGCGCTTTATTGTTTCCAAGGGAAAAGGGAAAAGAGCGAAATAAAACCCTAAAATATGCAATGTAAAACAATACTTAAAAGTAATAAAAAATACAATGCGTTTTTGAAAGAGATCGAGAGTTCGGGGGTTGGTTATACAATGGGAAGGTATTAGCACCCAATGCATCTGCGGTACTCCGCAGGAACCTTTTGAAATATCTGTTTTTGGTTTAGAATTGTTTGTTTGATTAAAATGGTTCGTTTGACTAAAAATCAGTGTTGGAGAGATTTTGAAGGTGCGACGACCTAGTGTCGAAGTTTTGACTTAAAAGGTGTGAGTTTAAAATTGAATCTTTTGGGAAAGTTATCTTAAGTTTGGGAAAATAGTAAATAAGCAAAAAAATGGATGAAGGTGTTCGCGCAATCGTATGAGATATGTTCGATGACATGAAGTCAACAAATTTAATTCTTTCCCTTGGAGTTAGCAAAATAAAATGAACATCAAAGTATAAACATTCAGAAGTTCACAAGAAAATAAATCTGACAAAAAACAAATTAATGATCAAGAGGCACCAAGAAATTGAAATGACAGAAATATACAAATAAAAGGAATATAACTAATTATCTAAAGAGGTTATTCGAACTAAACTAAAAATTAATTACTAAAATAACTCTAAACTAATTACAAATTCTAAGGTTATAAAAAATCTAGTATTATTGAATTTGATCTAAACTAAACTAAAGTTTTAAAATTTAGTAAGTTAAATCTAGATTAAATTAAAATCCTAAGGTTACTAAATTAAATCTAAAACAAACGAAAATTCCAAAGTTGCTAAACTAAATCTAAATCGAATAAAATTCTAAAACTACTAAACTAAATTTAAATCAAATAAAAAAACTCTAAAGTTATTAAACTAAATAAAAATTATAAACTTATTAAACTAATTCTAAATCAAATAAAAATTATAAATTTATTAAACTAATTCTAAATTAAATAAAAATTCTAAAGTTAAATAAATAAAAGTCAAATGAAATTCTAAAGTTACTAAACTAAAACTAAAATTAAACTAATTCTAAATCAAATAAAAATTATAAATTTATTAAACTAATTCTAAATTAAATAAAAATTCTAAAGTTAACTAAATAAAAGTCAAATGAAATTCTAAAATCACTAAACTAAAACTAAACTAAAACTAAACTAAAACTAAACTAAAATTTACTACTATTTTGTTTATATTTTTTTTTTGACAACTAAATGAAAAGAGAAATACATAAAATCTACATGTCCATTCTTGACAACTAAATCAAATGAAAAGAAAAATACCCAGATAAAAATTGAAGACAGCAAGATAATTAAAGACAATATAATAACATGGTATTGGTCTTATATTTTAAAAGGACAATAAAAATAATGTACCATAGCAACTTTGAAGAATTACTTTCACTGCAATGTATAATAGCATCAGAGGGGTACTTTTTCAGAAACTGTTTAGCAGCATATTTCCAATTCTCAGCACTGCATCACCGTAATCGATTCTAAAACAACTAAATCTAGGAAAATACTTGTTCTTCTTTGTGTGGGTGCTTTTCGTCGGACATGGTGGATGATGAGGTTTTCAGACCATCTGATGTTGGTGTACGTCAGTACAGCGTACTGTTCAGCTTGTTGTTCCAGTTCATGGTCGGCATGGCGGAAGCGGAATGACCGATTGGTTGAGAAACGATGGAGAATGGTTGGTCGATGATAGCAAGCTAGCGGAGACGGAGATGTAAGGAGGACTTGAAGCTGGGTGGCTGTTACGGTTAGACGGAGGGAACATGGGGAATTTGACGGTGAGAACGGGAGACGATTGTGAGTGGTTCCGGTGATGATTGAAGGGGAACGAGGATGAATAGTGGATGGGCGGAATGATGAGGAGATTAATGGCCGCTGGTTGGCGATTCCGGCGGCTGGTGATGATTTATGGGTGAACATTGTTGTTGTGGTGGGTTGTGTTGAAAGCGGAATTCGGACAGCAAGAACAGAAGGTTTACGGTGATGGGTAAGGTTGGTGTTGAGACGGAGGCTAGGCGGAATGATGATGGTGTTGTACCGGTATGAGCAGGTGGGTTGATGACGTGAGACAAAATCTGGAGCTTTCAATGGTGTTTTCGGTGGTGGTGTTGTTAAAGTAAAGTGAAGTACAAAAATTGTAAGAAAAAGTGTGAAGAACATAAGAGATGCCATTTTGGTTTTGTAATGAGAGAAAGAACAAAGTAATTAGATGTAGAAGTAGAAGAGAGGTGTTGTGAGATTATTTACTGTGTTGTTTTCGTTGTTGTTTTGTGATGTGAGAGGAATAGAAAGTGGAAAGAGGAATAGAAAGTGAGCTAGCTACTGTAAGTTGCTTTTTCTTGTTGTGTGATGTGTCTCCCCCCTTTGCAAAGAAAAATGAAGTCTTTAAATAGAAAAAAACTAGAAATATTATGATTTCAAAATAAATCCGAGCCGTTCAATATAAATCCAATCTCTATCAATCCGCAAACCATGCTTCCGACCAATGAGAATTCAATCTCTATCAATCCGCAAACTATGCTATCGACCAATGAGAATTAAGCGAAGCCTAATTAATATTTTTTTGTGACCAAAAAGTCCCTGAATGACAAAAATAAAATAAAACCTGAAATTATAAAAAAAATAACTCAATTTAAAATGATTTTTTTGAATATTTTATGAATAAAAAATAAAGACTCAAAAATGACCGAAAATGATAAAAAAAACGGACAAAAATTTATCCGATAAAATAAAATGAACACATTAAAATAAACTACATGTCACAAAGATTAAAGAAAAAATATTCAAGAAGTCAAAAACCAAAAATAAAATAATAATAAAAATATCAGACTAAACAGACGTTTAAGATTAAAACGAGACTTCGAACTGTAACGAAAAATAAAGCGAGTATACCGTCATAATCTACGCGAAGCGCAGATTCATAAAATGATCGGTAAAAGGTGAAGACTTGAAATATTTTTCTCGCTAATTTTTCGTACATTGTTGAATCGCTTTTAACAGTTTGTCTATAAAACCAAAATATTTTTATTATCGACATATAAACAACTTGGAGCAATGCAAGAAACGAGTAAAGAGATAAAATGCATGAAGCAAAATGCCGGGTATTTTACAACTGAAAGACGATGCAAACTTTGATTTAAACTGACTTTTTCTGATCAACTTAAATAAGTCTAATGATGCAAAATGTGATGAATGAAGATATTTACTAATGATCATGACCAAATGACAAAATATGGTATGAATGTGCGACTGAAAAATTAGGGGCGAAATTAAGGGTGCAACGGTGTGCCTTGATGAATCAGTCTTCGAGAATCCACAATCAACCGTACTTCTGGCTTGGGAGACTCAAAACCTTAATTGAGGCGCGACACCTGATGCTCTTGATTCAGACCTGTCTCTGCACATGACACAAAAGAAAACATGAACATACACATTTGTATGCGATTAGAAATTAGTGATGCATATGCTAAAAATGTTCAAAACACTTGACAATCTTCGCATAGTCAAAGCTCGAAGGTGAGACGTTAAAACCGACCGTATTTCGTGACCTTGACTTATCTTGAAAAAATGCAAAAAATAAAAATGGGATCTTAGGTCAAAAATTGGGGTACAACAGCTGCCCCTATTTAAGTTTCTTCTATCTGGAGATATGAAGATTGGGATCTTCATTTCGACGAGATTGAAGGGACTTAAATATAGAATACACAATTTTTGGCCTTAAGATACCGTGATTATGTTTACGATATGATATGAATGTGATGGTTTGAATTTTATGGAGAATGACGCCATACGAGACAGACTATGCTGGAGAAACCAAGCACATTATACAGTAATCCTACAGGGGAACAGATTATAACATCACTGGGGAAACAAAGTCATAGACTTCAAATGAGAGACTCTTGAATGATTTACATCAGTGTTGAGACTGGAAAAGAGATGATTTACATCAGTATGAAGACTGGAAAAAGAAATGATTTACATCAGCACTGAGACTGGAAAAGCATATGATTGACATCAGTACTGTGGCTGGAAAACAAAATGATCGACATCAGCACTGTGGCTGGAAGACAAAATGATTGACATCAGCACTGTGGCTGGAAAACAAAATGATTGACATCAGCACTGTGGCTGGAAAACAAAATGATTGACATCAGCACTGTGGCTGGAAAAGAAAATGATGGACATCAGTACTGAGACTGGAAAGTGATTAACATCAGCACTATGGCTGGAGATAAACATCTCTGACTTCTGAATTTTATCAAGAACGGTAACATATTTCTTCTTTAACTAAGATATCGCTTGAAAAGGATAAAATACAAACTTCCCCAAGGGACTTTTCCGAAAAGAGGCCGTTTGCTGAGTAGACCTTATTATTGGGGATACACAAGCTGCTCAAATAAAGAGGCCGCCACTTGCTTCCTTTCAAAGGTGTCAATAACATACAAGCTGCTCATGAAGAGACCGCCACTTGCTGTCTTCAAAGAATATTAAAGCATACAAGCTGCTCATGAAGAGTCCGCCACTTGTCGTCTTTAAAGAATATCAAAGCACACCAGCTGCTCATGAAGAGTCTGCCACTTGTTGCCAATAACCCACAAGCTGCTCATAAAGAAGCTGCCACTTGCTGTCTTCCAAAAATACTAACGTACAAGCTGCTCATGAAGAAGCTGCCACTTGTTGCCAATAATCCACAAGCTGCTCATATAAAGAAGCTGCCACTTGCCGTTTTCAAAAAGTGTTGATAACATACAAGTTGTCCATGAAGAGACCGCCGCTTGCTGTTTTTTAAAAGTGTTGATAACATACAAGTTGTCCATGAAGAGACTGCCTCTTGCCGTTTCTTTTCAAAATTACCAATAACACACAAGTTGCTCATGAAGAGACCGCCGCTTGTTGTTTTCTTCAAGGTATCAATAACACACAAGTTGTCTCATGAAGAAACTGTCGCTTGTTGTCTTTTCAAGGTATCAATAACACACAAGTTGTCTCATGAAGAAACTGCCGCTTGTTGTCTTTTCAAGGTATCAATAACACACAAGTTGTCTCATGAAGAAACTGCCGCTTGTTGTTTTCAAAGGTGTCAATAACACACAAGTTGTCTCATGAAGAAACTGCCGCTTGTTGTTTTCAGAGATGACAATAACATACAAGTTGCTCATGAAGAGACCGCCGCTTGATGTTTTCAGAGGTGACAATAACATACAAGTTGCTCATGAAGAGACTGCCGCTTGCTGTTTGTCAAGAGTATCCATAACACACAAGTTGCCTCATGAAGAGACTGCCGCTTGCTATTTCCCAAAAAGATACCCATAAAATATCATGAAGATATTGTTGGAGGTGAGAGCCAATAATTTCATCAGGGATGGACAAACTGCTCATGAAGAGACCGCCATTTGTCATAAAGAAATCAGAAATAATCAAACTGCTCAAATAAAGAGTCAGTCGCTTGTTGTCATGTCGATATTCCAGAAGAAGGTTGTGATAACACTGCTGGGGAATAAAGTTCATCTTCAATGGGGAACCAATGAATAAATCCTTCTTGAGGAGACTAAGTATTTACGTTGCAAAATAAATGCACTCTCCATCCAGGTTTCACAGCCTAGAGAGATCCACAGGGTATCGTTCACAAGAGACAGAGCTCAATCCAGGAGTAAACTGGAGAGAAAACTAGTCAAACAAGACTCCACCCAATGAGGAAACAACTCAAATGGGGATTTATCCTATCCAGAGATGGAAAAGGAAAGCTAAAGCAAGATTCTTCCACGAGAGTTAACTCAATGGGGAATTAGAAAAGATGCGCACTTTCTGCTTAAGTTGGCACTCTACTTGGAAAGATCAAATACGCTATTTGAATAGACATAACCAAGGTGTACGGACTCAATGACATCAACAAATACAACTGTGCGTGCATGATGCAAGTGTGAATGAATAAATGAATGCCATGTATGTGCTGACAAAACAAATAGACAAGATAAACTGGAGATGATAAGACATCATAGCACAACCCAACACTCGGCTAATCTCAACAGGATGGGAACATTACTGGAGATAAAACACAGGCCATCATTGGAGCAAGGTCCTTTTACAAGGCTTAAATATCTCTGGAGAGGAAGATATTTTCAGGTAGAAAACCCAACGTCCAGTCTTCTATTGCAAACAATCCATTGAAAGGATAACAACACAAACAAAGTTTCAGCTGGAAAGAAGTCTTGTTTAGCTGGAGATACTGGGAACACCACCCTCTGATAATGTATGAAAAACATATCTTGGCAAATCTGGATTGCCCCTGGGATTAATTTTGGATGCCCCAAGTTTACTGCTGATAAGCTGCGTGATGCACGACGATTCTTGCGAATAGCTTCACCTCTAAAATGCCCCGAGCTATATGGTTGATGAGGAGAAATCGTCTCAAGAGGATTTTACAAAAGACCTGGCATTCACCATGCTCTGGTGTCTTCAAACTCTTAGAGAGATTCAATAAATCTCGATGTGATTGCCCCGGATTAACTGTAGTTGGCACAAAAAAGTCTTCAAATTTTGCCCCAAAAGAGTAAACAAGTTGGGAAAGCATTAATTAGGAGAAGCAACATGTTCGTGCTTATGGTCTTCAGGTGACATGCCCATGGATACGATTTTTTTTTTGACGTGATCCGCCAATTACTCAACATAGTTTCAGGCCTTAAAAGAATAAACTCATCACTGGTGCTTATGTGAGCTTCCTTGATATCAAACAAATGTTTTGCAGTTAGAAAAAGTTTACAATGAGAATGAAAATTCTAATGCAACAGTTATGTAAGTCTTGAAGATTTTGAAAGATATCGCACAAATTTTGCGAGTTAAAGCACCATTTATTTTTGTATAGGAAGAACAAAGGATACCAACATAACTATTTAGAACATTCATGGGAGTCAGGAACACTATCTCATCGAAGTATGCTTTCAAAATAACCTTGCTTCAATTAGGACTTTTGAAGGTTGTAATGTGGTCTGGTTCATGGTTTTTAGAAAAAAGATTTTAAGGCTCAAAATATTTGGTGCCCACCCCCTTCATGATGTTCTTCAACCCTATGTTCAGTTAATTCAACACGAGTGTTCATCTCTCAAAAGGATTTTGTGCCGGTTAAGGAAACGACGAGGCTTTCAGAGTAGCAACCACCCTCATGTCTTCGTGTTTGTAGTCACCAATTTGTTCTTTGCTGAGGACTTTTCTTTGCAGTCCTTTTCTTTGCGATTTTATTTTCCCTAACTTTTGCCTGAACTAATTCTTTTGAATTGATAGTCTAGCGGGATGCCTTAATTTTGCCTAAGTCACAAGTTTTCATGTTTTTTGACTTAGCAGGCTTTTTCTTTTTCTCGATTTTTGACTTTTTGAACAAAATGTGTGACATTAGCTTGAATTTGCTTGTTGAGAAGATTGTGATTGCCTCGTTTCTTGATGAATGAGGGACAACACTGTGGTTCCACATCTTCTGGATTCATTATATATATGAAGGATAGCCCTCGTAGTTTCTCTTCAAAAAACATCTTCCTTATGAATTTTGAACACTCAGTCAGATTAACTAAAAACTACCCTGCCCCAGGTTAAAATTCAAGGTTTTTTTCGTATAGAAAAGAAACTTCTGCTTCAAAGGCTCAAAAGGGGTTAGCAAGGGATTATCTTCCTTATATCTCCGGTGTTTAGGGATTTGAAACAATGCCTGTACATCATCAGCAAGATTTTATTCAAAAGCATGCAACCAGAGATTTTGTGTTCTTTAGATCATCATCCTCCCTTCAATCTCTGCCTAGGCAAGAGAATGGGCAACAAGTTGGTATCATAATGCCAAAAGAAATTTAAAATTTGAAAACAAATATGAGTGAAACGAATGAATTTCTTCAAGACAAACATACTCATTGTATTAAGATAATCATACAGATGCAAACAAGTTCTTACATGCAAACAATGTTTTGATAAACAAGAAAAATTACAAAAAGCAGAAATAAGTTAATGATCTGGGAAGGCTTTCCATCCGGACTTGAATTACCGAAAACATCCTTCAAAACTCAAAGCAACCATCAATCATGTTTACTCTTCGGCACATGCTTGATTTGAACTTCAAAACCAACGTTCTTGAATGACAAGATACCACTTCTGACCAACTTCTGAACCTCAATCTTCAAAGCAAAGCAACCCTCCAAGTCATGCCCAGGAGCACCTTGATGAAAAGTACAAGCCAAATCAGCTTTGTAGTACCAATGTATCTTCTCAGGAACCTTCGGTGGAGGTCGGGTCTGAACCAAATTCCTCTGCATCAGGATAGGGAACAACTCTGTATAGGTAATTGGAATTGGATTAAATTGGGTTTTCCTCTGATTAGGAACTTGTTGCTTCTGTTTATGAACATGATGATTCTGACGATGATTATTCCTTCCTCTGGTTCTCTTCTTGGAAAAGTCATTATCAAACTTCTTCACACCATTAGCTGAGCTACCATCTTCATATAAACATCCCTTTCAGACATCCTCTTCTAGACGCACTCCCACATTCACCTTGTCAGGAAAGTCATTAGGTGCATTAACCATCACCTTCTCATGAGAGAATGATTTTAGAGTTTCAGTGAAGACTTTTATCATCGCTTCCTCCCTCCTAGAAGGATTGACTTGGGCAGCAACCAGAATTCCAACCAAACCAGTCAAGTGCTCCATACTAGCTTTCAAAATAGTCATCTCTCTGCGGAGTTCAGAAACCTCTTGCTTGATATTCTCCATTGTTTTCTTAGCGCGAGTGTTGTACTGGTGAGACCAAAGGAAAAATACGACTCGGAAAAAGACCTTTGAAAGTGAAACAAACAATGTAGAATGATGTATGATATGCAAAAGAGAGTTTTTATTTGATTTTCAAGGAACTCAAGATATTAAGTTGTAGACATCAAAGTGTGAAGATGGAAGATGAATTTTGAATTGGATCAAAGTGTTGATCAAGTTATCGTCAAGATCAATCATCCATTTTGGTGGATTAGGGTTTTCACCCTATCAACACCCAAGATCCATTGAGCTTGACGAAACTTGTGATGTTTACAAAGAAAGACCTCCCAATTCCTTCAAAGTCAAGTGAAAAGGGTTTTATGGATGCATGAATGCATGGATATGTAACAACCACAAGCAAGGTCACAAATAAAGTCGAAAGGTTCAACGTCACGAGCATGGAGTCAAGGTAAGGAACACCCCCAAGGTATGTACTAACGGTTTAATCACACATGTAGAACAAGGTTCTAAGAGTTCCCGGAGTCTACATTCCTCCTTCGGATATTACCAACGTCTTGATTACTCAATAATCAGCAATATTCTCAAGAGAAACTCATCCGAGCGTAGCATCGCGTAACAATTACTTCCGGATTACTCCGTTATAATCTCCGCGCTACACCTAAAAGGCCAAGATGGGTTAGGGTTCTACGGTTCCCAGCTTCTTTGGCTCCCAGGTCGAAAATAATAATGTCTTCCCGATTACTCGGTAAACAAATATTACGTTCAAAAGGGCCTTCCACTGAGTGGGGGATCTCATGCCTCCTTCTTCGGGATTACTCCCTCAAAGTTAACATGACTATACCGCCCGTCCTATTCCTAAGTGTAACTTAGTCCGGGTATAGGACTTGTCCTTTGTAAATATTATCAACACCCAAATAATGATAATATATACATATAATCAAACAATCAAATAATGATAAAACAGATAAAACAAATTAGGCTTAACCCACTTAGGGATGGACCAGCAAGAGGTCAATCTTTCCCCAGCAGAGTCGCCAATTCTGTAGCGGTGAAAATCGGAGATCAAGCTATTAATTAACTTGACTCGCAAAAGCAAGAGTCGCCACCGCGCTTTATTGTTTCCAAGGGAAAAGGGAAAAGAGCGAAATAAAACCCTAAAATATGCAATGTAAAACAATACTTAAAAGTAATAAAAAATACAATGCGTTTTTGAAAGAGATCGAGAGTTCGGGGGTTGGTTATACAATGGGAAGGTATTAGCACCCAATGCATCTGCGGTACTCCGCAGGAACCTTTTGAAATATCTGTTTTTGGTTTAAAATTGTTTGTTTGATTAAAATGGTTCATTTGACTAAAAATCAGTGTTGGAGAGATTTTGAAGGTGCGACGACCTAGTGTCGAAGTTTTGACTTATAAGGTGTGAGTTTAAAATTGAATCTTTTGGGAAAGTTATCTTAAGTTTGGGAAAATAGTAAATAAGCAAAAAAATGGATGAAGGTGTTCGCGCAATCGTATGAGATATGTTCGATGACATGAAGTCAACAAATTTAATTCTTTCCCTTGGAGTTAGCAAAATAAAATGAACATCAAAGTATAAACATTCAGAAGTTCACAAGAAAATAAATCTGACAAAAAACAAATTAATGATCAAGAGGCACCAAGAAATTGAAATGACAGAAATATACAAATAAAAGGAATATAACTAATTATCTAAAGAGGTTATTCGAACTAAACTAAAAATTAATTACTAAAATAACTCTAAACTAATTACAAATTCTAAGGTTATAAAAAATCTAGTATTATTGAATTTGATCTAAACTAAACTAAAGTTTTAAAATTTAGTAAGTTAAATCTAGATTAAATTAAAATCCTAAGGTTACTAAATTAAATCTAAAACAAACGAAAATTCCAAAGTTGCTAAACTAAATCTAAATCGAATAAAATTCTAAAACTACTAAACTAAATTTAAATCAAATAAAAAAACTCTAAAGTTATTAAACTAAATAAAAATTATAAACTTATTAAACTAATTCTAAATCAAATAAAAATTATAAATTTATTAAACTAATTCTAAATTAAATAAAAATTCTAAAGTTAAATAAATAAAAGTCAAATGAAATTCTAAAGTTACTAAACTAAAACTAAAATTAAACTAATTCTAAATCAAATAAAAATTATAAATTTATTAAACTAATTCTAAATTAAATAAAAATTCTAAAGTTAACTAAATAAAAGTCAAATGAAATTCTAAAATCACTAAACTAAAACTAAACTAAAACTAAACTAAAACTAAACTAAAATTTACTACTATTTTGTTTATATTTTTTTTTTGACAACTAAATGAAAAGAGAAATACATAAAATCTACATGTCCATTCTTGACAACTAAATCAAATGAAAAGAAAAATACCCAGATAAAAATTGAAGACAGCAAGATAATTAAAGACAATATAATAACATGGTATTGGTCTTATATTTTAAAAGGACAATAAAAATAATGTACCATAGCAACTTTGAAGAATTACTTTCACTGCAATGTATAATAGCATCAGAGGGGTACTTTTTCAGAAACTGTTTAGCAGCATATTTCCAATTCTCAGCACTGCATCACCGTAATCGATTCTAAAACAACTAAATCTAGGAAAATACTTGTTCTTCTTTGTGTGGGTGCTTTTCGTCGGACATGGTGGATGATGAGGTTTTCAGACCATCTGATGTTGGTGTACGTCAGTACAGCGTACTGTTCAGCTTGTTGTTCCAGTTCATGGTCGGCATGGCGGAAGCGGAATGACCGATTGGTTGAGAAACGATGGAGAATGGTTGGTCGATGATAGCAAGCTAGCGGAGACGGAGATGTAAGGAGGACTTGAAGCTGGGTGGCTGTTACGGTTAGACGGAGGGAACATGGGGAATTTGACGGTGAGAACGGGAGACGATTGTGAGTGGTTCCGGTGATGATTGAAGGGGAACGAGGATGAATAGTGGATGGGCGGAATGATGAGGAGATTAATGGCCGCTGGTTGGCGATTCCGGCGGCTGGTGATGATTTATGGGTGAACATTGTTGTTGTGGTGGGTTGTGTTGAAAGCGGAATTCGGACAGCAAGAACAGAAGGTTTACGGTGATGGGTAAGGTTGGTGTTGAGACGGAGGCTAGGCGGAATGATGATGGTGTTGTACCGGTATGAGCAGGTGGGTTGATGACGTGAGACAAAATCTGGAGCTTTCAATGGTGTTTTCGGTGGTGGTGTTGTTAAAGTAAAGTGAAGTACAAAAATTGTAAGAAAAAGTGTGAAGAACATAAGAGATGCCATTTTGGTTTTGTAATGAGAGAAAGAACAAAGTAATTAGATGTAGAAGTAGAAGAGAGGTGTTGTGAGATTATTTACTGTGTTGTTTTCGTTGTTGTTTTGTGATGTGAGAGGAATAGAAAGTGGAAAGAGGAATAGAAAGTGAGCTAGCTACTGTAAGTTGCTTTTTCTTGTTGTGTGATGTGTCTCCCCCCTTTGCAAAGAAAAATGAAGTCTTTAAATAGAAAAAAACTAGAAATATTATGATTTCAAAATAAATCCGAGCCGTTCAATATAAATCCAATCTCTATCAATCCGCAAACCATGCTTCCGACCAATGAGAATTCAATCTCTATCAATCCGCAAACTATGCTATCGACCAATGAGAATTAAGCGAAGCCTAATTAATATTTTTTTGTGACCAAAAAGTCCCTGAATGACAAAAATAAAATAAAACCTGAAATTATAAAAAAAATAACTCAATTTAAAATGATTTTTTTGAATATTTTATGAATAAAAAATAAAGACTCAAAAATGACCGAAAATGATAAAAAAAACGGACAAAAATTTATCCGATAAAATAAAATGAACACATTAAAATAAACTACATGTCACAAAGATTAAAGAAAAAATATTCAAGAAGTCAAAAACCAAAAATAAAATAATAATAAAAATATCAGACTAAACAGACGTTTAAGATTAAAACGAGACTTCGAACTGTAACGAAAAATAAAGCGAGTATACCGTCATAATCTACGCGAAGCGCAGATTCATAAAATGATCGGTAAAAGGTGAAGACTTGAAATATTTTTCTCGCTAATTTTTCGTACATTGTTGAATCGCTTTTAACAGTTTGTCTATAAAACCAAAATATTTTTATTATCGACATATAAACAACTTGGAGCAATGCAAGAAACGAGTAAAGAGATAAAATGCATGAAGCAAAATGCCGGGTATTTTACAACTGAAAGACGATGCAAACTTTGATTTAAACTGACTTTTTCTGATCAACTTAAATACGTCTAATGATGCAAAATGTGATGAATGAAGATATTTACTAATGATCATGACCAAATGACAAAATATGGTATGAATGTGCGACTGAAAAATTAGGGGCGAAATTAAGGGTGCAACGGTGTGCCTTGATGAATCAGTCTTCGAGAATCCACAATCAACCGTACTTCTGGCTTGGGAGACTCAAAACCTTAATTGAGGCGCGACACCTGATGCTCTTGATTCAGACCTGTCTCTGCACATGACACAAAAGAAAACATGAACATACACATTTGTATGCGATTAGAAATTAGTGATGCATATGCTAAAAATGTTCAAAACACTTGACAATCTTCGCATAGTCAAAGCTCGAAGGTGAGACGTTAAAACCGACCGTATTTCGTGACCTTGACTTATCTTGAAAAAATGCAAAAAATAAAAATGGGATCTTAGGTCAAAAATTGGGGTACAACACATAGAAGCTAGCTTCAAAGGTATTCCGCTCCTCGTTGAGCTGAATCCAACTTTTCTGCATTTCCTCCCACGATGTAGGCGTGTCAGGATGTAGGATGGTGTAGGGAACCTCTCCTTCCTTGAAGGACTCTTTAATCACCGGGAGTACATGAGGATAAGGCATCATTAGACTTTGGGCTCGGGCTCGTACCCACTTGAGATAAGGCTCAAGAGGGATGGAGTTCTTGTGTCCCAGAGTCTTGCTATCAACCTTGTTGGGCTTCCCCCAAGCTCTGATGAATCTTTGGCGAAGTCCTTGCGCATCGTTGTCGAAGTCAAAAACTAGGTCAGGAATCAACATATCATGAGGGCCATACCTCCGTGCATATCCAAATTTCCTCAAAGCTAGGCAAGGGTTGTAGGTGATACCTCCTCTGATTCCAAGTAAAGGAACATTAGGAAATTCTCCGTAACGATCGACGATGATGACATTTTCTCTGGACCGAGAACACCAATGTACATCAGAGTGAGTAAGAGTCATCAACCATTGGGACCACCTTGAGCCTTGGTCATTCTTCAAGACAGATTGTGGAAGGTGCGAAATAAACCACCTTGCAAGAAGATGAGTACAGCACATGAGAACACCCCTCTTTCTCATTGTTCGTGTGTAAAATGAGTGAAGAATGTCCCCAAGCAATGTTGGTATTGGATTTCTGGACAAGAAGATTTTGACGGCGTTGACATCTATTAATTGGTCAGGATTTGGGAACAAGACCAACCCATAGATAAGGAGTGCCACAATCTCTTCAAAGGCTTGTAGGTCCAATGAGTTCCAACATTCTTGTGCCTTCTCAAACAAGAATTTTGCTAAGAATCCCTTGACGCCGCTTCTGGTTTCCCAATGCCCCTTGATGTCGGATGGTTGTAGATGTAATGCTCGAGCAACATCTTCCGGCTTCGGTTGCTTTTCCGTACCGTTGAAGGGTAGTTGATTAGGGATAGGAATTCTCAGGAGTTGAGAAAACTCCTCCAAAGTGGGCACCAACTGGTAATCAGGGAAAGTGAAACAGTGGTGAAGAGGGTCAAAGAACTGGAATAGCACTTTCATCATGTCTTCTTCAATGTTGGTGTTGACTAGGCTGAGCAGTCTACCATGTCTTTCACTGAAGGATGAGTTTTCCGGAATTCTTGAGGTGAGCTCCTTGAGTTGAGGAGAAATTCTCACAAGGTTGACTTGGATGGTGTTTCTGCGAGGAATTTCCATGACCTACAAAACAAGAACAAAGATGAAGATCCAAACCCTTGAAGTGGTTAGTGAATGCATATGATGCTTTATGATGTTTATGATGTATGCACAAAACATATGTACAAGCAAATCACACCAAACCCTAGTTTCAGGCTTGCATGGGGTTTCATAGGTAAGTACCCTCTTGAGTGTAGTTGGCTTAAAAACCTGTCCTATAAATAGTAATCGGGTTCTAAGGAGCTCAATATCATTGGATTGTCTTCCATGTTCATTGTTTTGGTTTAGCCACTTAACTAGCGACCAAAATATTCCAAGAAGACAACCCTTAATGAGTGTAGTATCGAGTATCTACCAACTTCGGACTGCACCAAAGCCGGTCATCTCACTACCCCTAATAAAAGGCCAAGATGGTCAAGTAAGGTTCTAGGTCATTAGTGCTTAGTGACATCACTCAGCGGCCCCGTACTCTCCTTAATTGAACTCAAGGGTTACCGGTACTCACAAATATGTCGCACTAATATAGCTATTGCTTCGACCGTGTCGGTATACCCCGCACAGTTTCCACAACGTATTGCTATCTATGAATGTTTCCCAAAATCCGGGTGTAGGATTGCAAACCCAAACAATAGAGCCAAGATATAAAGCAATCAATTCAAATAATTAGTCGTGCAAGAGGGTGATCTAAGCCCTAAGGTTACTCCACTTTTAAATTTTTTCCCCAGCAGAGTCGCCAGTTCTGTGATACGGTGGGAGAACTGACCATGGTTTTGCCTTTGTTTTCGCAAATGTTTCGGTTGAGCAAGAGTCGCCACCGACTTTTTATTTTATCCTAAGGAAAGGTTTAAAAAGCACAGCAAAAACCTTTGAGATTTTTTCTTGGGTTCGGGGAGTAGATTATAGAAAGGGAAGGTATTAGCACCCCTTCTATCCATGGTTATCCATGGGCTCTTAGGTACTTGCTTAGATCAACTTGCCTTGGTTTTCAATTGTTTGAAATGGTGCTTTGTGTGTGGCTTTTGAAAATGTTTTGAAAAAGATGCCTTGTCTAGGCTACCCTTGTAACAATTCTTTACTCGAATGTTTTACAAAAGGTGTTTGTCTTTTTGAAAAGATGTTCCAAGGTTTTTGAAAGTTTGTTTTGAAAGTGTTTGTGAAGTGTGGTTTGAAAATAGGCAAGTGTTTTCTTTTGCAAGTGGACAAGTACTTAAGAGCTATCTACCCTAAAGTTCTCAAAGATTTTTGTTATGTTTTAACCCTTTTAACAATTTTGTTCCACCATTGCATTTGGTGGACAATCTTGTGGTAGGAGGTGAAATGGACGGGCGCGGGTCATCGTTTAGACCATAATTGCAATAGTGCTAAGTATCTTTGGGCAATTTTTCTTTGAAAGGGACTTGATCATTTTAGGCAACTTTTCGAAAGCGTCATCGAGGGACTATGATAATTTGATTGTTTGTTTTTACCCAAAGAAACCTAACATGCAATATGGCCTATTTATTGAAGGCAACAAGTGGAATACCCTAGGGGTGCAAGTGTGGTATGTGTTGTCCATTTTTCATGCTTTGATTATCTTGCAATTAGGTCAAACTATTTTGTTCTTTTTATTTGCATACAAACCCTAGTTCTAGCATGGTATATTTAGAAAGCGTTAAAGTGCGAAAAGTAAAATTCCTACACTATTACACAACAATATGGGAAGGGGGGTACAAAACCAAAAATATGGTGTGAAAAGAAATACAAAAGCAGGCCCAGCCCATGTGGCTTCTTCTTCAACCTTCAGACAACTCTTTGTCCAAAAACGCGCGCCTGTACTCAAGTTCAAACATCTGGATTCCTTGATTTTTTGCACAAACTTTCAACATAAGAACTGTTAATCATCAAGCCACGATTCTAAATATGTAAAGAACTCATCCTAACTCTCAGAAATGAGAGAGAATTTTAACATTCCCAAATCTTAACCTAACTTTTCTTCCATATTCAGACCTTAAATTCTCATAGCTCAGGCAAAATAAATGAAAAGTAAAAGCATGTACAGATTTAGGGGCATGAGTAGAACACTTCTTATTCAAAAACTTAGAGCTAATGATGCCTACACTAAGAGTTAGAAGTTCAAGAAGATACCTGTTCAGTTGAAGTTCTATCTGGAAATGGGGGAGCTTTTAGGGCAAGATGATGATCTGTATAGCTTGCCTGAAGTGTAGTGATGCTATTCCAATACTTACTTTGCTTTGAAACACCTTGGATCGAGCTATGGACCTTCAACTGCAAAACAAGAAAGTGAAAATGGTGGAACTGCCTAGAGGAGTTACAGGTCGTGTTTTATGTTCGGGTTAGCTTCAAGTGATGCTAGGGAATGTGTTTGATGAGCTTTTAGCAAGGAAGCATGAAAGGAATGATAGTTGGCACTCAAACTGCAGCAAGCCCTGTTTTAGTGCAGTTCCATGGTGATTTTGAGTTTGTGGAGGTATTGGAGGTGTTGGGGTCATGTGCTAGCTCAGTTAGGGTGTCTTGAATGTGTACAAGATATTTGCTTAAGGGTTCTAATGTTGATATCAAAGTTATGTTACAAAATGCTAGGTTTCTTAACACTTAAGCAAGCAAAGGCCAAGTTGTTATTTAGGCAGGTAGAGGCCCCCATAACATGCTGCAAAACTTGGCATTGATCAGTGTGATTAGTCCCTAAACTTGTGCCAAGGGTATTTGATCTGTACTTCTTGGATTTCCATTTTGACATAAAGCTTACTTTTGCAAAAATGGTTAAAGTGCTTTATCTAAAAATGGATTAAACCACTATGCAATGCTTGAACACATTGAACATGGTCTTGGAACAATGAGTTTGCATTAAATTTATGAGTGTTGAATGGTTTAGAGGCCTGTAATCAAGTGGCATGCTGATTTGAGAAATTTGCACAAGTTATGAATATGGAAATTGGCCAATTCAAAAGTGAGTTTTTGCCATATTGCAAAATTCGATTCTCTCAAGTCATGAGGTTGTTTGATGATTTCTTGGACATTTTGGAAAGCTTGGAATGTGTAATACAATCCATCTTTGAAATGAAAATTGAAATTCCAAGGGGAAGTATGTGAAAAATGGTCTTGAAGTTAGGTAAAAACCTTGCCTAAAAAGGTTTAAATTTCACTAAGTTAAGAATGGTTTAGTACCCTTATTCCAAAAATTGTAACTTGAGATACAAGCCTCTTTTGGGAAAACTTTGTGAATCAAAGTTGTAGATCATTCAACAAGCTACAACTTTCATGTTTTGACTTTAGCTTGAATCCAAATGAATCTTGGTGAGAAAGTGGGGCAAAGTTGGGAAAAAATTAGGGTTTTTCATAACTTAGAAAAATTCTAAGTTATGAAAAAATTTCATTTCAAACCCTAATTTGCAATTTTTGATTTCTTGGTGAACAAGTTTCATGATTTGGCATGTTTTGATGAAAAATGAATCTTGACTCTTGATTTTGACCAAAAAGTCAAAGTTTGACTTTTCAGTATACAGTCAAAATTGATCAATTGACTGGGAAATTCAACTGTCAATCTTGTGTACTTGGGATCTTTTGAACTTGTTGAGCATGTCAAGACAATTCCATGGGGTCCTTGAGTCCATATTTGAGCTTGGTTTGCCATTGGCTAGGTCAAACAGTCAAAAATTGCCTTTGTGCAGTCAAAACCCTAAAAATGACCATTTTGCCCTTTTGATGATTTGATCAAATTTCTTGTGGAATTGTGATCCAAACTTGATCAAATGGTCCATGTGAATTAATAATGTTGATGTGGGTCAATTTTCATGAGATTTGACTGTTAATTGGCCACAGTTGACTTTTTCCCCAATACAGTTGATTTCTAGGTCAATTGTCCAATTGACTGGGCAAAACTTGGAATCAAGACTTGAAACTAGGTATGGATAAACTTGTGAGTCCAACATGAAGCATGAAAGTCATTTTAGGCAATTTTGGTCAAAATATCTTTGTGCAAACACAAACCATAATTTGGGTCAACAGTGCAAGGAGAAGTCTTGAGCAGATGAAACCCTAACTGGATCTTGATCTCTAAGGGCTTTGTGATGAGATATCAATGAGAAATGGGAGGGAAAATTTTGGGGTACAACACTGGAGACCATAATTCTTGTTTTAATTGGATTTTATTATGCTTAATCTTTTGTTGTGTTCATTGTATGAAAGGTTAAACATGATCAAGGCTTTTTTTTGTTTCATTTTGAGCACAACTACCTTGTCCAAATAAGTCAATTCACCTTGTGAGTGTGTGATCATTAGTAACCCCTTTGAGATTTTTGTCGATATCCATGTTGTATTTGCTAAATTCTCGTCTATGAGTGCTTAGTTTCCCTTGTTGCATGGATGTTGATTTGTTGTTTTCTTGAACCCTCAACCATTGTTTTGGTTTAAATTTTTACCTTGCCTTTGAAAGTAGGAAGTGTTCACTTTAATGTATGTTTGAATTCAATTTGGGGAGAAAAATGATTGTGTATTTATTGGTTGGTTGCTATGAGGTTGAAAAAGAAAAAGAAAGAAAACAATGTGAAAAAGAAGTGATAGAAAAAGAAAGGAAAAAAAATGAAAAAAGCTTTGAAAAAGAAAAACAGAAAGAGTATGGAATAATGTTATATTGAATAAGTGATGTGTGTTGGTTTGAAATTTGGGATGAAGAAGAAGTTTGATTGAAGTTCTATTGTTTGAAACTTTTTGGAAATAATTATTCCCTTAAGTTTAGGCAAGTTTTTGTTTTGATTAGCTTTAGGACTTATCCCTTGTTTGTTAACCAAGTCACATTACAATCTTAAAAAGCCCTTGAGATTCTTGCTTTTATATTTTTAATGTAAATTTTTGGATGAATTTATAATTTAGTATATTGTTTGCAAAATTGTTGGATGAGTGAAAATACCCCCATTTTTTTGTGTTTTTCATATACCAATGATTGTGTTTCCTAGGTGTGGTTCATTTGTGAACTAGTATTGTTTTAGAATGTTTGACATAATTTTTATATTTAGCATTTGTTTCTTGTTTATGTTATAGTCGTAGTTTAGTGGTAAGTGTTTACTTTGTGTGTACTGTCTTTCATTTGAACCATTGCATTTGTTTTCTGTTTTCAAAACCTGTTGATTTGTGATTCTTTGATTTATAATTCTTCGTTATTTGGGTTATTTTATATTTGTTTGAGGATAAACAATAGTTCAAGTTGGGGAGAGTTTGATAAGTGCAAATTGTAGCTATTTTTTTATATACTTTTTGTTGCACTTATCGACTTTTTGTTGTTAATATCATTGAATAAACCCGACTTTTGTGTAAATATATTTAGTTTGTGTTTATTTTTGTTTTTTGTACATAGGGTACCGTTTGATGTTTTTCTATTCATTTTGTAGGTATTGATGCGTATTTGGAGCATGAGCAATAAAGTGTCGAAGACACGGCTTCAAACGCGCGATTTTGAGCAACTCGTCAACGAATAAGGCTCAAAATCAAACAATAAAAATCATCAATTTTGTTTATATTTTGTCATTTTTAAAAATATCATTGAATAGGTTTTCCAACGCTTCGAACCGGGCGCAAATCAGAGTTACGGTTCAAAAGTTATGGTCGAAACTGTGCAGAATGTTGTGCTGGTTTTTCAACTTACTGTCAGTTGTCGCCGGGCGATGCTTTTTGGTCGCCGGGTGATACTGGATAGTTAGAAACGCATATTTAGGGCAAAAAATACATTTTTTAGGTTATGTTTTGGGTATTTTTGATCCCAATTCATCAAACCTCCATTTTTGGTCTTGAGAAGCTATAAAACAACATTGGAACTTGCATCTTGATGATCCGGAGTCGGATTTCTCATCAATCGGCACTGACAATCCGTGAGATGTTTGGTTTTTCTCCATTTCTTCTCTATTTATTTCTCTATTTGTTGTGTATATTTGTATATTTACTTTAAACATATGTATATTTGTTGATCATGGTATTGTATAAAGCTTGCTTTACAAACCAATCTTGATGTCTTCTTTGATCTTTTTGCTTTATATTTGGATTTGGGTTGTTATAGACATATACCTCACAAATATTGATTAAGGATGGATATCTATTAGTTTATAGATTCTAGAGATGTATTTAGAGCTAATATTCACTTTGGATGCTAAAGCTTAATGTTTCCGTGTGTTGTAGCGCACAAGACATTACCGATAGAGTAACACGGTTGGTCTCGCGACTTGGCGTTAGACATAACCTTTGTTGTGGGTACATCTCGTGGTGTCCGTGATGATTTTGACAAGTACAATAGGTTGAGTCCAACTGATCAATAGGTTTAAGTCTGTGACAAGTAGTATAAATTCCTGCCTGTTAGGTTTCTCCTTTCTATTTAATATATTTATTTCTTGTCAATAGTTTTTACCATTTCCTTACAAAAAAACCCATTTAATCCCCAAACTCATTAACAAATGATTTGTCAAACGGAAATTCAATAACCAATCTCTTTGAACACGATAAATTCCCGGATAAATATTTCCAAAACTTTTGTTCTTGCCGCTACACCGCTCCAACAAATGCATTGAACGAGTTTTCACCGCTTAAATCTAAAACCGATTAATTCTTCAACTTCCCCTATTTGATTCTCTCTCAAGCTCTATCAAATTGATAAACTCTACCATCCTTTCCAAAAAGTGATTTGGCCAAGTTTCCGCCTCTTTTTTATGATGTGTCGTCCATTCTACGGATGTAGCCGGTATAGGACAACCCAATTTCAAATAAACCTCAATAAAATGGCGTGATCTAAGGTACCCAATACACATTATGTGGCTGGATGGATTATTAGGCGGGGGAGTCCGAAGAGGAAAAAATATTTCCGAAAAACCATACCTCGTCAAGTTTATACACACTCTCTCATACGAACATGCTATAAGATGATCCATTTCAGGGAAGCTCATCCACTTAGAAACTGATGCGCAAACGGTAACACTTGGAGCAAGAGCATGATGAACTTTATTAAATTTCTCGGTAATCATATATAGGAGAGTCTAGAGTTCACTATGCACTCTCAACTACAAAATAAGTGTTTGCCACACAAGAGTGTGATTTTCCTCTCCTTTACCAAGTAACTCAGACACGACACGATACCCGTAATTACCATCACTCTCCACATCCACGACTCGTTCAATGTGTTTGTGCATAAAAAACAGCATCTCATCAATGTTGAACGTATGAGGCGGTTGTGATTATTTTATAATAGGCGGTGTACGAGGTGGCTTGGAAACGCGAGTTCCTATGTTAGCACTTGTTTTGGATTTTGGGGTTGGAGAATCCGGGAATATTGAATCAACAACTTCATGGTAAGAAGGAGTCCGCTTTGTTGAACCGTCACCCTGAGAACTTTTCACTTTTTTTGGCGCACCTTTTGTTTTTACCGGTTGCATTGGAGGTTTCAAATCGGTGGTTTCCGAAAAGGCAATTTTTCTCAAAAGTTCTTTGATGTGCAACTTCATAGGATCGTTAGTTTTAGAAAATCTATCCATTATCACTTCAAACTCGGTTGTGATGGTTATGTTGGATGTAGCTTCCTTTGTCGACCCGTAGTCATCAAAATAGAGTCTTTTCCAATAAGTGCAAACCTCATCCATACGTATAAGGGGATTGAGCTTAATTTTGTTTAGAAATAACACAAGCACATGGAAGCCCATAAGTCGTCCTAATTGTACATCCACACTTCAAACTATCTGGCCCCATCGTTTCCGATCACTTCACTTCATGATAGATGTAATTTAAACCCGCTTGGGATATGTTGTGAACCAACTGTGCGTATAGAGGGTTACCTTTGAAACGATGTTCTAATACAGTTTTGCTCCTACCAAAAGTTGTTTGAATTTCATTATGTTGGTTTTGGAGCAGTTGGTTCACCATGTCCCATTCTCTACAAAGGTCACCCTTGCTATCACCCAACCACTTCTTCAATGTTGCATGTGCAGATTCCACTCTATTAGTTGTTGTGTTACCTAAATCTATAACCCGGTCCATCTAAGAACATACAATTTCTCTTTCGCCTGATCAAGGATAGTAGACTCAACATATTTCTAGAAATCGGGATACTCGACACAAAAGTTTCTGAAGTGTACCACATTCTCAGTATACAACTCTTCAGTAGTAGAATTAAGAATATCAAATCATGCATCAATTATCTTCTCAACCACAACACCGGATTTGATCATGTTTCCATTTGCACCCTTTTTTTCTTTGGTTCCAACTGCGGGTTTTAGTTGTGCTCTCATATTTTTTGTTATATGAGACCGACAAAGTAATGCGACTAACGAAGGAAACACAATGTCAACTGCATTCATAAGTGTGTTATCTCGGTTGATAACAATGACCTTAGGCATATTTTGTGGATCTTTCAACAAAGTGTTGCATATACCCAACGCCAAAGTGATGTTGTCTTCTTTCTCACATTCCAAAAAAAAACAAATCCAACCGAAAATGTCTTGTCCGTAGATGTAACACCGATAATTTCTAGAAACAGAAGTCTATACTTGTTGGTCTTGTACGTCGAATCAATCATAAAGACGGTTGTAAATATGTTAAATAACTTGATACTTTCTGGACGAGTCCAAAAAATGTCATGAATAATAACATTGTCCTCACAAACTCTGTACCTGGAAACGTAGTGGTTATCGTCCAAACATTTCAATAAATGTTGCATTTTGGACCTCAGACCTCTTTGTGCAATGTGTATTTATAAAGATGATTGTAAACCGACTTGATATTTGAGACACATTCCGGTTTATTCCGTTTCAAACCAACAAATATGTTTCTCGGCACAACTTTGATCAACAACAATTGAGAAATAAATTCATTCTCTACCATCTTAAGCCGACATACAATTGGATGTCCATGTATCTTGGTGTCCAACGTATGATTATGCATACTGGACATGACATTATACCTCCATAAATCATCCACCCTACAATAATCGCGCAATTTAAACAGACACTCACATTTTCTCGATCCAGTGTCATCATGTTTTATCTTCCGAATTTTTGGAATATATTTCCTACTTCTCTCGCATGTCATCACAATAAATGGTTGTCTTTAACTAGTCTCATTGTCGGACCTTTCAATCACAACGCCGAACCCAAATTTGCTAGCTTCCATTCGAATCCATTCAATCACATGCTGACGAGTAGTGAAACTTTTATTGGTTTGAAATTATTTTGCATAATTCACCGCAATATCCTTCATTTTATCAATGTCCTTCACCTTAATCGGCTTATCATCTTCATTGACCTTGTCCAAAACCTTTACGAGAGCTTTGACAATATTATCGGGTGCACCATACCTAACATGTTAAAAAAACACGAATTCTGTTAAAACAGAATTCTGGTTTTGAAACAGACACTTTTTCGGATATGCACATCCGAATTATGGTAGGTTGAATTCGGAACTGCATATCTGAAGCGACACTGTTCATCTTCAACAAATCAGCTTCAATGCAGGAAATGTGTAATGAAATAACATAAGTTTATCTCAAATTGCAGCTTTCTATGTTCTCTTTGCTATACTCAAACACTTCTTGATTTGGAGATGAAAAATCCATTGAAAATGATTGAAGGTTTATAAGTATAAGGGTTTTGTTTATGGAGGAATGGAAAATGAATGAATTAGTTGGAATAGGCGACTGTGCAATATTTTGATATGGAAATGGTAGTTTTAGAGATGCACATATGAAATAACCTATTAGTATGTTTCGCATGTGCATCTCCGAAATTATCTCAAAAAATTCAATTCTAACGCTTATGTTATAAAACGTGGAAAAAAAAATCTACGAAAATACACATCCGAAATATGATAGATGTATTCAGAAGTGTATCTCCGAAGAATATTTTTGAAATTTCAAAAGTGATTTTTACATCTCTATTAAATATAAAGAGAAATTCTCAAAAATTAAATAAATATAGTTGGCAATCTAATGTTTCATTTTATTGATGTGATTCAAAGACTCAAAAAGTAAGTACCAAATTCGGTGAATATGAGTTGGCTAAGGACAAACTATTATGGAACAAAACTCGATTTTTGTTTGTGTAGTGTGTCCGTGTGTGGAAGAAAGATACTAGACATGGAAGAGACATAAGTGGAAAGTGTAATTATATGTCATCCCATTAAAGCACGTTTTAGGTAACATATTGTGTGTGGAAACAGTCAAGAGATTATAAAATATATAAGCATAGAGCATTGCCGACGCGGCTTAATTGTTTGGATTAGTTAGTTTATGTGTTTCTGACTTTTACTTGAAATTTTTTATACGTAATTAATAACTAACATGCACTTATGAAAACGACATTGCATTAAGGCGGCCACATTTGAAGAACAAAGTCATATTTAGATCGATAGATAGGATTAAAAACTAAAAAGCTAGTTTCCAATTTAGCATACTTCATCTCCAATCACATTAATGGTGGATGTTGATGTCATTTGAGTGCAGACAAGCGTAAATAATTACTTAATTGATTATCGAGGGCGGCAGAGCATGTTATGAACATAAAATGATATAGTAAATTCTTGTTTATTGTATATACACATCATGAGCCTTTTTGGGATCAAAGTGGGTGGTAAGTAAAAGATAAAATGCTTTATGCAAATAAATTATCTTATCTTATGCCCAATTTTTTTCGATAAGCAAGAACATGAATTTATAAAAATTTCATGAATCACTTTAGATAAGGCAAGTTAAAAGATTATTACACCAAATAAAAAAACAGAAGTGGAAATTAATCCTTACATAGCTTATAAACTGTTCTGGACTGAGCCCGACTGGCTCAATAGCATTGAGAAAGTCCAATCCAAACGGATTTGTTGGGGGCCACGCCGATCAAAGTATCACAGTCGTGCCCGACGTGTTTCCTGGGGCTACTTGCTCGACCTCCTACTGTCCAGCTCGAGCACCCCTCCTAGGGCAGACTCAGTCCACTGCACTCCCAACGGGACTCCGAAAAGACCGCGTCTCTGTCCATCCGCACTTCACGCAGAACATCCAGGGAGGGGACCACGTGCGAGTCCCCACTACGCATGTAGAACCTGGCAGTTCCTCCATTGGGCCAAACCTGCCCGGCCCAATGAAGGAACCTTGGCCCAGCGCTGGGGGCTATAAATACCCTATGTTACCAGAGGGTCAGGTATTCATCATTCTACCCATACTTACTATTGCCTGCTCGTGCTCTTACTTACTTCAGCATCAGAGTGTCTTGCAGGTACCCCCCCACCTCGTTCAAACTTTCAGCTCGGAGCCAGCCGTGACAGTCCAAGTCTGATCAGGTTAGATCAGTGGCGCCGTCTGTGGGAAACTAGCTTCCCCGTCTTACAAACAACTCAAAAGACCAAAGCTCAAATTCAACTACCTGTCATGGCTGATCCAGCTCGCGATGAGCAGAACGTCCGTGTCGCCGACACTAATAACGGCACGGCGGACAAAAACGGACATCTTGACAACGCCGGCAATCCCGGCCACAACACCATTCCTGCAACAACCGCCCCCGGAACTTCCTCCTACAGGGACGGAGCTACTGCATCATCCTCCTCGCTCCCACCACCACTCGAGGATGACCCGGCGGCCCTCGCCAACTACAGAGCCGCCCGATTCCAGGAAGTCCCCGTCCCCTCCGGGGCGGATGCCACAACACAAGCGCTGTTCGCAGCAATTAATCAAACGAACTATCTCATCTTCGCCCAAGGAGAGAGATTAAAGGCGCTTGAAGACGAGCGAAGACCCCCGAGGAGGCATCAGAGACCATATACTCCCCCTCCTCGAGTGACTGAAGCTCGACACCCTTCTCACCCGCGGAGACACTACAGGGAGACCTCTCGAAGCCCATCTCCCCGGCCAAAACAGAGACGGCCGTACCTGGAGAGGAAACCCATCATTCAGGTCGGAGAACCCAGTCGCGACCCGGCGGCACTAGAAAGAAGGCACTCCGGGGATGGGCGCGTGAAATTCAACAACCGAACATCCCGCTCGAGAGAAACTCAACACGATCTGGACCGTCGTGCCAGACAATATTACAGGTCCCCGTCTCTATCTCCGGAGAGAAGCGACAAGGACGACCCCCGCGGTCCCCTGTCACAGGCTATTATGGAGGCACCCATCCCCCCGGGCATGGAGAAGCCCCCACACTTGAAGGAGTACGATGGAGTCGCGGACCCGGTCGACCACATAGACGGGTTCGAGGCTATGCTTCATTATCACAATGTCGGGGGGCCCATCAAGTGCCGTCTATTCCCCACGACTCTTAGGAAGGCGGCAATGGACTGGTATAAAGGACTCGCCCCGGGCTCAATCACGTCGTGGCGGAACCTGAAGAACCAGTTCATCAGTTCCTTCACAGCTTCTCGGCGCCATCCGAAGACCGAGGCGGCCCTCGAGGCCATCATCCAAAGACAGGATGAAACCTTGAGGGAATTCATCAACCGCTTCAACCGGGAAGCAATACAGGTCCCCTGCGCGGACCATATGAAAAGATACTTGCTGGAGAGAGGGCTCTTCCCCGGCACAGAATTCAGAAAGGCTGTGGGTATCGAGCCACCTCGGACATTTGATGCCCTCCTCGAAAAGGCCCGAGCATACATGGACTACGAGGAGAGAGAGGCGGCCAACAGAGCCCGAGATTCTAGGACTCGTGGTCCCAACAACAGCTCACGCCAAGAGCCTCCTCCTCGACGAACCGGGAAGAAAAGGAAAGAAGACAGACCCCGGGAAGTCCGGGAACAAAGAGGACCCTCGGGACATTTCACCGAGTACACTCCGCTCACAGCTTCCCGCGAGCGCATCCTGACGGAGTATGCCAACACCAATTTCAAGGACGGCGGTGTCATTTGAGTGCAGACAAGCGTAAATAATTACTTAATTGATTATCGAGGGCGGCAGAACATGTTATGAACATAAAATGATATAGTAAATTCTTGTTTATTGTATATATCATGAGCCTTTTTGGGATCAAAGTGGGTGGTAAGTAAATGATAAAATGCTTTATGCAAATAAATTATCTTATCTCATGCCCAATTTTTTTCGATAAAGCAAAAACATAGATTTATAAATGTTTCATGAATCACTTTAGATAAGGCGAGTTAAAAGATTATTACATCAAATTAAAAAACAGAAGAGGAAATTAATCCTTACATAGCCTATAAACCAATACCAAGAAAAATAAATATTATGATCAACAATTTTATTGGATGCATAAAGTAATTTAAATGTATTATATAAGTCTTTTTTCGGAGTATTTTGGTAAAAACAGTTTAAAAATGAACACTTATAAAAATGTAAGAGTTGTTGTTTCGTGAGCGTAATTAATTACGCAAATAGACGTAATTAATTATGAAGACAATTTTCTGTTTTGAGTAGGCATAATCGATTACGGTATTTTCTGTAATCAATTACGAGTCAGTGTTTGGGTTTTTTTTTTGCCTCATTTTTGAGTTGATTTGTTTTCCATTTCTTTGTTAACTTGTATATAAAGACCTTCAAGTGTAATATGTTGGTTAATGCATTTGATATATTTTCTCCTCAAAACTTAATACTCTCTCTCTCTCTCTCTCTCTCTCTCTCTCTCTCTCTCTCTCTCTCTCTCTCTCTCTCTCTCTCTCTCTCTCTCTCTCTCTCTCTCTCTCTCTCTCTCTCTCTCTCTCTCTCTCTCTCTCTCTCTCTCTCTCTTATTTTCCCATTTCATCTTCTTCAATTAACTATTTTTCTCCATTGATTCACCAACTTAGTTTGTGTATGTTCCAACATTTGCCATCAAGAGCCTTGGTTCTGATCCATTAATCTGCTGCAAAGATGACTACAGTCTCCAATGATCGAGTTCCCACTAACCTTCCAACCCTTGATTCAAAAAACTATGATAAATGGTGCAAACAAATGAAAGTTTTGTTTGGGTATCAAGATGTATTTGGAGTGGTTAACAATGGAGTTACTCTACTTGGGGGCAGAAGTTACAGATGCTCAGAAGACTGCACACAAGGAAGAGAAGAAGAAAGATTACAAGGCACTCTTCTTGATTCATTCTTGTGTCGACAATGTTAACTTTGTAAAAGTTGGCGATTACGATTCAGAGAAACAAGCATGGGAGATCTTGAAGAAAGCTTATGAAAAGGCTGATAAAGCAAAGGTGGTGAGGTTAATAGCTCACAAGCGATAATTTAAATTGGTTCAAATGGAAGAAAAGGAGACTATCAACGACTACGTAACACACATCACGTGTTTGGTGAATCAAATGAAGTCTTGCAGAAAAACTGTTTCGGAGCAGAATGTTGTGTAAAAGATAGTGTTCTTTAACATCAAGATTCGATAATATTGTGATTGCAATCGAAGAGTCGAAGTACCTTCCTACATTGAGCAAGGAGGAGCTTCAAAGCTCGCTTGAGGCTCATGAACAAAGGATGGATGAAAGGGGAAATGAAAAATTTAAGCATAGATTGCGTTACAAGCACATTTCAACGAGAAGAATAGAAGATCGAAGAGAAAATGGCCTTCAAAAGGAAAGACAATTTTCCAGAATTTTGGTGGAAAAGATCCACAAAATTCAAAGGCTACGATGGGGCAAAGAGGTGAGGGAAACTCCAAAGGTATCGGTCAAAACAACTACACTAGGAAGATTAACAAGAGTAATGTGAAGTGTTACAATTGTCATAGACTTGGTCATTTTGCAAGGGATTGTAATGAGAAATCAGAGGAAAATCAAAGTGATAAGGCTAAGGTTTCTCGACAGAAGGTGGATGATGATAAC